>OY728143.1:1170990549-1176310549 GCA_963277665.1 Viscum album
CATATTCCCAATGTAATTCTACCATTATTACTCAGATGTGGTTTAACAGTGGCATTTGATATTTCATTTTGATGGAATAATCACCATTGACCTGTTTGATGACCAATTCCAAATCAACCATTATCTTCAAGTATTTTACTTGTAACTAAACCACCATCTCTAGCCCCAAAATGAGAGCCTAATATTATGATTCATTTTTCATCCACCCTCTTGACAAAAAAATCATTAAGGTAAGAATTTCTTTGCTAGAGATATGAGGATGACTCCCAACCAATATTTTCTGGGCTTTGGGTCTTCCATTCTCTTAACTATTGGGCTATATGATGCATCGTAAAAATAAATATCTCATATATGGGGGCTATCTTGAATAGAGAAGATCTCCTCATCGGGATGTTTAGTATCAAATGATGTCATTTCTGTAGAGGGATGTTCTTCAAATAAGTCTTCCAATTATTGGCCTTCTATAGCTTTCTGAGGCAAGAACTAGATGTCAAACTATTGCAAAATCACCTCCCACTATGACTAAAGCCAAGTTAACATAAAATAGCTGCGGATGTATTTTAGTGGTTTACTATGAGAGACCAAACATACATCGTGATGCTATAGGTAGTGACTCAGTTTTTGGATTGTAAAGATTAGTTCTAGATATCACTTATTGATATCTGAATAATGAATATCAGCATTGATCATGGTTCATATGATGTAATAAATTCTCTTATTTCTACCATCATCATTATTTTTCTTGAGGAAGGCATCCAGTGAACACTCTAGGGATTTCACATATGAAATGGGCAATATTCCTTCGACACATGAGATTAGAACTCGAATAATTTTGAGATATTTCTTTAGAATTTCAAATTCTTCTTGAAAATCATCAGTCCACTAATATGTAACCCCTTTTTTAATCAACATGGTGAAGGGTAGACATTTTACTGGATGTTTTTATATGAAGTGTCAAATATAAGACAAATTCTATTGATGTTATATCAACTTTTTTGTTTTTGAGGATGTTAATTTTTCAAGATATCATTTTTCTTCTCAGGGATGTCCTCGATGCTGCAGTAGCATATGATGAAACTGTGAAATTTTCCTGAGGTAACACGGAAATCACATTTCAAGGGGTTCATTTTTAGTTTATGTTATTGATTTTTTTGTAGATGGTTTAAAAATCAACAATGTGGTCAATGTGATCTTGAGACTTAACAATAAGATCATCAATACAGCACCTGAAAAACTTATGAGTAAAATGTTTAAAGATGTGATCCCTGGCCTGTTGATATTTTGTGCTAGAATTCTTTAAGCCAAAGGGAATTACATGATATGAAAATAATCCCCAAGGGGACCTAAATAAAGTGTATTATTCATATTAATTGTCCATTTATATTAGATTATACCCTGAATAGCCATCTATGAAGGAGAGGCCTTGATATCCAACTATTGCATCGATTATTAGCTCTGTGATTGGGACTAAGGAGTAATCCTTCGGGCAATACTGATTGAGATCTCTAAAATCAATACATACTCAGATTATCCCATTCTTCTTTTTGAAATGGAATATATTGGCTAACCATTGTGTATATTGGACCTCATAAATTAATTTGGCCTTGGTGAGCTTGTCAAATTCAGCATCAAATTTCGACTATATGATTCAAGAGTGTCCTTATTATATCCTTATAGACTCAGTGATCTTTGAGAAAGATAGGTGGTCAGTGGCCACCACAGGATTTTGGCCTAATGTAACACCCCATGATTTCATAGTACGTTATCTCATTAAAGTAATTCAATATCTTGTGCTACATGCAACACCAAGTTTGAGGGCTCCACAACTTACCAAACTAGCTGTTCAAAAAGAAGGTATGAATAGTATTAACTGAATTTTGAATTTTATATACTCTATATAATTTTAAAATCCATAATATGTGTTTCTTAAACATAATATAAGAACAAATTCATTTTTTTCTGATAAAAGAAGTATTTTTCAGAAAATGAAATTTTACCGCCTTTTAATGGAAAACCCATTTTAAAACCAATATTTGACACTTTTATTTATTCAATTTAATGAAATTAAATTCTTCTTTAGAATCGGGAAATAAAATTTTAGTTTGGATAAATTTGTGGTACTTTTCTAATAACTTTCATATTTTCATGAATAGTTTAAAATACTAAATTTTAATTGAAAACAACTTTTTAAATAAAAATAATTTATAGTGTTAAATTATGAATTTGAATGGTTTTAAAGTATAATTAGATTATATTTTTACCATTTAATAAAATATATGTCATTATAAGTAATTTCACATTTAAATTTGACATAAACACATGTCAATATATTGATAGTTTTTATTTTTTTAAAATACCGCTTTTTTGTTTTGACAAGGGGAATTAATTTTAAATTAATAAATAGAAATTATATGTTTTGAATTTGGTAAAATAGACTTCATTTTTGAATTTATAATATCAAAATTATCTTGGGGTGGATTTTTGGTATTTTTCAGAAAACTATCTATTTTCAATAAATAGTGAAAAACACAGTGTTATTATTTAAAATAGAATTTTATTTAAATAATTATATATTTTATTTAAATTTATTTTACATCAAAATATAGATATAATACCTATATAATTTGAATTTAATTCATTGGAGTCATTTTATAATAAAAGTAAATGTATAAAATTTTATTGAACTTTTTAACGTTTCTTTACCCACCTTCTAGGGGCATTTGAAAATTTGTATAAAACTTAATTTTACTGCTTTTGTGAGTTGAATTTCAAAAATCCGAGAGACACAGTTGACATCAGTAAGTAAAATGTGGTTCAATAAGATGAAAATATTTTTTGGTGAATAGTAACTTTTGACTTTTATTTACCATGGTTAAAAGTAAATTGGGTAATTAAGGGTAAAAATGATATTATAATTACCCTAACACATGTCCTAATTTATTGGATATGTTTAATTAGACCAAAACAACCTTAGGAATAAAATATTATCCTCTTTGATCCACTTGGATTAGATTAGGACATTTATTATTATTTTATTTTAAGAAGAGTTAAAAGTGTTAAATTCAATGTTTAATAACTAATCCATTTTTAATATAGGGTTACACACAATATAAACTCAACTCTAAATATTCATTATAAATATAAAAATATTTCCTAAATAATGGTATTTTATTTATAATTTTATACATTAAATAATTTAATTTATTTATGACACAATGATGACGCAGTAATTACCTTATTAATGAAATATTAAAATAATTGATATTATAAATATCCAAATAAATGTAAATTGAGACTTATGATGAATTGAACTAATTATCTAGGTAAATATGACATTTTAGGTTTTATTAGATAATTTTTTTTCGAATTTATAAGGTTGTTATGACTTAAAAAAAAACAAAATACCAAATAGTGTCAAAATTGACATAAATTAAATTTTTAAAAAAAATACTATATTATTGGTTGATATAATATTTCTAAAAATCTAAGTTTCAGACAAAGGGATTAAATAATATTATATATTTCATTAATGAACGACTTTAGTTTCTATTGGAAGTTTAGAGTAAGTATATTGACGATATAGTGTAAGAATACAAGAAGACACGGTAAAAGTTAAACTATTTAACTAACAGTCAAATCTAATAGATAAGTTTAAAATTGTAACCTAAACTTGTCTAAAACCTATTTGTTGAGGGGCTTTAGACCCATAAACACCTAAGGCTCGAAATAAATTCATTTGGATCCATTATAAACTGAATATGATTATATAATAAATTAATATTTTAATCTTTTCCTAAAGTGACCCTCACCCCTCTTATAAAAGGTCACTTCCCCTTCTCATAATTTCACTCCTCCAAACCATCCCCCTCAGACAAAACCTACCCAAATATCCTCCCAAATTAACTTAAATCAACATAGATTTCTTACATTGATCATAAAGAAAACCTAAGGATCCCTTTTGATCAAATAAAAATGAAACACCCGAAGAAGAGGTAATAATTTCACCACCCTCTTTCATGTTCTTTTCTTCTTCCACTTCCTCTTTCTTTGTCGTTTCCATTCCAAAATTATAAATACAGTACCTTCTACATAATGTGATGTTATTATAAATATGTTACAACCATATTAATTTTTCTATCCATACTACAAATGACAAAGTCACCATACGTTCCTACGTACGACTTACTATCTCCATGTCATGGTGTAGTTTTTTATTCAAACACTTCATTATTTGGATGAGTATAATAATGAGTATAACTTATGTAAATAATAAATATAACATGTTAATGATTATGTATATATGATATAACATCTAATTACATATGATTTCACCAACAATATAATGATATTGTCACTTGTGCGTACGTACAAATTACCATCTCCGCGACGTGATGAGATTCATTCCCACGTAAACCATTCAACGATGATTATAAAAAAATATATAATTAATAAGTATATAATATATGAAATAATAATGCTACTATATATATATATATGTGTGTGTGTGTACGTACTTATATATATCTTGTTCACTTACTTCAATTCAATACTATATGAAAACGGAAACAACGTTTATGCGTACGTATGACCTACCGTCTCCATAAACAGTGTTTTCCATTTCATTTATCTATCTATTATACATATTTATTTTCAAAATATATATGATATATAAATCATGTGTTATATTCTAGAAGTATGTAAATCATGATCTAAATTATATGATTAATAATAACAAGTTAAAACACGTATGATAAAGAAAGCGATTAATACCCGAAATGTTTATTTAACATGGAAACCATTATTAAATGGGTAGTATAAAGTCATAAATAAATCATGTATGATATAATAAATATGAATATGGTTCTGGTAATATTTAATAACAAAATATGGTCACTATACATGAGGTTAAATGTACCCTCGGCCAAAGGAAAGTGCAAGGTAAGGGTTAATTCCTCAATCTTATTATTATCTGAGATTGTTTATGTGTAAGTATTTTTTGGGACATATTTATCATCCATGTCCATATTTCATAAAATAAATTTCAAAATGATTCTTTTAAGGTACTATTTAACTAAAACATCATTTTAAATGTTTTTAATATTTATTATTTTAAATATTTATCATTAATGTCCATATTTTCAAAATGGTTTTAAGGATTTATTTATATGGAAATTATTGTTTTAAAATGTTAATTCATTTAAAAAGTTTAAAAGTTGTTTGTGACACTTTTATTTGAAAATCTATATTAAATTACTTCCTTTATAAATGTGTGACTTTTAAATGATTTCACAAAAAAAGTTATTTCTCTCAAAAAGTTTTACTGATCATTTTCAACTATGTCAACATCCTTTACTTGATATTATTCCTGATTAAGGTTGATTTATTCTTATACAATCTTCTATATTGTATTTAATGAGATATGATATGTTTTACTGTGAATGTTTTGTTTTTATACCATTCATGGTTTATAGTTAATTTATTGAGATTCGTATGCTAGTTTTAATAAGAATGTTTATGTAATGTTTTAACTTTTTTCATATGAGTAATGCAGTGGACTTTGTAAGTGATGGGTGGATCCCACTATAGCTCCTTGATGCATCGTTAGGTCTCATGAGACAAACTAGTGTTTTGGCACAAGGCCTTTTCAAAAATTTTATTTTTATTCTTGGAAAAAGTCTTTGAATATGTAGTAATGATGTCCAACATTAGGCATTCCATCATTATGAAATTAGTTATTACATGTGATTATTCGACTAGTAGAATATGCATGGGCCTGTTTATATGGATATGTTTGATTTATTTTTTCCATATTATGTTCATGATTATGTTTAAAAAGAATGTTGTTTTTATTACACATATTACCTTAAATTTTTATAGGCGACGCTAAATTAGTTACCCTTACTGAGAATCTGAGCTCACCCCTTATGTTTTATTTTCCCAAGATTCCAAGAAGTGTATTATGATTGATATGTAGGGTCAAGATAAAGGGAACAACAAAATTCTAAAAGAACTATCTATGTTGTGTTTTATGTTTGAAATTGTAATGTAAAGTTAATGTATAAAAACTATTTTCCAAGACTGCTAAACAAATCAGTCCTTCGGGACTTGATTCCTTGTAATCAATCCAATGTATTAAAATAATGCAACAGCTCTAGGTAACTGAGCTCGGGGCATTACAGTTGGTATCAGGGGAAGTTTAGCAACAACCTTGGAAAAAGATTTTGATAAACTCTGAATAGATAACATTACCCTAAGATATAATTTGAGGATTAGTATGGAAGAACATCCTAGAATTTTGTTAATGTATAGATTTTGTGTATTTTCCAAGTAATACATTCCTATCTGGATATGAGAAGACAAAGGCGGCTCTGGCACAAATGTACCTAGGAGTGAAAACTATGACAAGAAGTTTCGGGCTTGACCCAGGGTATCTTGGTATACGAAAATGGGCCTTACTTCACTCTTGGTTATGAAACTCCTAGGGGGATATGCTTAGAATAATTCACATTTTTATTATAGGCCATTACAATGGATTTAAGAGTAAATACATCTTCAAAGAAAAATTTTTATGATTATAGATTATATGCATAATATTTTCAATTTATGTAAGGTATTTTACAAGTTTGGAATTATGCATTGTGATTCATAAACTAAACTAGTGTTTTAAATTGTTTATAAATGGCACCATGTAGAAGGAATTAGAATGCCAGCAATATGCATGATCGAAAGATAAAGAAGGACCATATCTTTTATGGTATTAACCCAACATTTAAATGGGAAATATTCCCCCACATATTATCATTATATGATGAAATGGTATCATGTGTTAATAAGATAAGTAAATAATTCTATGAGTTCTATTACTTTGAAGGGAAGAAAGAGAAGAACAGGTTGGAAGAGAGAAAGATGGATAAATGGAAGAGGGGAAAGAAGGATTTTCCCATATGTGATAACTGTGGAAAGAATCAACTTGGTAAATGATTAAAGGAAATGGGAGTTTGTTACAAGTGTAGAGAAAAAAGACACCAAGTACATGATTCCAAGGGTATGAAAAAGGTTTCAAATATACAATGCTTCATCTGCAAGGAGTTGGAACACTATGAAAATTAATGTCCAAATCATCAAAGTATACCCCAACTTCGACTATTGGGTAATAATAAAGTTATGATACTACCGAAGATGAGGAGGAAAGATTTGAGTTCTTATATTGTTATTAATGTATTGTTTCATTTTATTATTGTATTAATTATGTACATGTTATAATAATTATAAAGTATATAAAGATTTTACTACAATAATATTTCATTAAGGACATGAGATTGTGTGGAACTAAGAAAAGTGACTCAATAGAAGGTTAATTTTATTTGAAAATATATGGTTGAGAGAACGATAAACCATAATATGGTTCTGATACTGAGGTAGTGATTTTGGAATAATATGTGATTGATTTTGATACATTATATTGGATATTCTTTACTACCATGAAACTGATTAATGATTTGTATATTCCATCATTATGGGAGTTTACAACATTTTTGGATAGGAGTATATCTAGTATTCTATAAGTAATAAGGTAGAATGACAATAATCAATAATATTTTATGGTAATTCAGGGTGTTACAGTGTTTTAAAAGAATACATGATGAATGTATTCACATGTTATTACGTGGCAAAAAGGATCTTCATTGTGTTTACCTTCTTTATAAAATTTAAAATTTGAGTTTGAACAAATGTATTTTGGATAATCCTAAAGGTACGGATCGATTAAGTTTGACATTGGATACAATTGTTAAGGTTAAATCATTTCTTGAGATAATTTTTGGATTTTCATAAAGAAGAAAACCTAGAGTTCAGGCTACAATCTGTCGCGTCTGACAACGCCGCGAGACATGAACCCGGAACCGAAGGGCAACAAGGGTGCATCACCAACCACTAGCCTACGTGATGTCCTGGTTTTTATAATGTAGGTTTTTTAAATGGTCTGAAAAATGAATTATAAATTCATTGTTTTTGGAACCTTATACGATTAGGATAAATTGAATAATTTTTAATTATTTTGTCTTTTGGAGTGAAAGGTGAGTTTGTTGTAGGAATTAGTTGAAGGATGAAACTATACTTATCAAGTATATTTTTTCCCACTTATTATATGAATAAATTAATTATTAAACTTTAGTGAAGGGATCATAAAACCAAAAATTTGTTATCCTAATACCTTATGTTTTGTTGAACCGATGATATTTTACAACATCTTAGTTTGATGGATTTGTGGCCCTCAATTTCACACGTGTTTGTGATTGATGACCTCAATAACTCCCTATAAATATTTATTTTTTTCCTCCAATTATGTGTCTCTAATTTCCACCACTATTCTCCTAATCGAGAACATAATTTTATGGTGACTTTTTCATTTCACTTTCCCTCTTATTAAGACTAAATTTTATTAACCCAAACAAAGGTATTTTTCGCAATTTGGTGATGTGGGTTTTCCATAAAGGTATTTTTCTATTTTTAACCATTTATTTTTGAAGAAAAATTTACAATTGTGAGGACGCAATTTATTGAAGTAGGGGAGAATGTAACACCCCAATATTTCTTAGTACATTATCTACTTAAAGTAGTTCAATAGATTTCCTACACACAACACCGAGTTCGAGCGCACCACAACTTACCAAACTAGCCGTTCAAAAAGTAGTTATGAATAGTATTAACTGCATTTTAAATTTTATATACTCTATGTAATTTTAACATACATATTATGTGTTCTTAGACCTAATATAAGAAAAAATATTTTTTTTTCAGATAAAAGAAGTATTTTTAAAAAAATGAAAATTTACCACCTTTTAATGGAAAACCCATTTTAAAACCAATATTTGACACTTTTATAGATTCAATTTAATAAAATTAAATTCTTCTTTAGAATAAGAACATAACAATTTATTATTCATAGATATTTGGTACTTTTCTAATAACTTTCATATTTTGATTAATAGTTAAAACTATTTAATTTTAATTGAAAACAAATTTTTTAATATAAGTAATTTATAGTGTTAAATTATGCATTATAATGGTTTGAAAGTATAATTAGATTATATTTTTACCGTTTAATACAATTTAGATCATTATAAGTAATTTCACATTTAAATTTGGCATAAACACATGTCAATATTTTGATAGTTTTTACATCTTAAAAAACCGGATTTTTGGTTTTGACAACAGTAACAAATTTTAATGTAATAAATGAAACTTCTATGTTTTGAATTTTATAAAATAGACTTCATTTTTAAATTTAGAATATCAAAAGTATCTTAGGGTGGATTTTTCGTATTTTTATCAAAATGATTAATTTTTTATGAATAGTGAAAACACTATGTTATTATTTCAAACCAACATTTTATTTAAATAATTATTTATTTTTTTAATCATATTTTAATTCAAAATAGATATATAATACCTATATAAGTTCAATGTAATTCATTGTTGTCATTTTATAATAAAAGAATATGTATAAAATTTTAATGAACTTTTTAACATTTTTTTATAAGGACCCGACCTTATGACATATATAATCTTGAATTTAGTCAAGAAAACACATCATTATACATTGAAGATATTTTCATGTTTATATTTTTATAGAATTAGGAAAATAAATTCATTAAATTACACATTATTACAGAGTGGATAACATAAAAACAGTTTCCATTTTTTTCAAAATATATAACATTAAAACATGAAACAAGACTCCTTGACAATTATTCCACATTTTACATGTATTCCTTCCTTGTATTACACATCCATTAACCGGTGACAAATCATTTAAAAACATGGGATGACCACAAAACCTCAGTAAGGGATGGAAAAGATGGAATGATCACATTAGTCTATGAATACTCATAACCTATGAAAGCATTTTCAAAAGACATTATTGTCACCCATATATACATACAATGTGTAACTTGAGATTTACACAAGATCCAAAAAAATCATGAGAACATAAATATAACCATAAAGTTATCTTGGGTAATTACTTATATAATCTTGTAACCATTCTTGGCTACCTTATAATTTGTAACCCTCACGGCTACCTTACTTTGTGTAACCATCGCAGTCACACTTGGAGTAACCATACGACCGACCTCCAACTTACTCATACCCAATGAATTGGAGGAAAATATAGGTCCCACCATTCATCATAAATAATTCACAAGAACCAAAACATAATAAAACAATATGAATGATTCCATAAAAACATTTCTTTGGAATTTCGTAAAACCAAATTTTAAAAGAAACCTTTTAAAGAAAAGTCTCTTATAAATATCATACATTTGAAGAGATACATAATAGAGCAGATGTAGTATGTTTATATACTTTAAATACACATAATAAAACATAATATAAACATAAACCATCACCCAAACAATTTAAAAAGAACATAAAAAATGATGTAGAAGGTTAACCCAAAGAATGGAAATCGGGTTAAGAATTCCCTTACCTCAGGTTTGTCTTAATTAAAACTTGTTTAAACCTCCTATATAATGGTTAAAAGAGTGTTATTAATATTTTACAGGAACATTTCCATGTTTATAACATCTTATATGATCATTTAATAACATCATTTCACCCATAATTGTTAGTATTTTTCCATTTGCACTGTTTTAGGGTGAGTTCTTAACATGATTTCCATGATTGGTTGATGATGGACATTCTTGTCGATTGGAAGTGAAACTCCAGAATTAGAAGGGAGTAGTATTTAAATATATACAGTAACATAAATTATTCCATTCATCATTTTTAATTCTTATATGAGGATGATTCATAAGTTAGAACAGTAATGATGTTTGTTTGGATCATTTTTGTGGTTATTTGATTATAACAACCCCATTTTGTCTTATAAATTAGAAAGATGAGTAAAAAAGAATTCCAGAATCATGGGTGAGTCATAAAACACATATTAAAACATGGTTAGTGTAGAGACCCGTATCTTGACGTACATGGACATTACATTACATTTGCGGAATACTTAGTACATAAAAAAAACACACACACAAGGATCGTAATAGTTTAGTGTCTTTGGAAACTCGGAACGTAATCTTCTAATCGTGGTGAAAGATCTTCAATATCTCCCATAAAGATCTTCCCTTTTTTTTAAACCTAAAACCTTTCTTTATATCCTGGGGAAAAGAAAACATAAAAGGGTGAGCTCAAATGCTCAGTAAGGGTAAACAAAAGAAATATCAATCACATCATATACTTAAGAACATAGCTTTTGGAAATCTTAACCTGCAAAAGAGATCATAATATCTTATCATGGGATAAATCATAGAAGTGAAAATGAGATCCCCATAATCATAACATAAAACTTGAAACTTTGTGGCATGCACACATAATCATGGAAAATCATTTCTTGTTAGTCATGACTCATTGCCAAGACTATCTTAGTGGACAAAGTCCCTTTCTGAACCGAGTTCACTCCTCGTTTCAGTCCTGTATTACTGAACCGAAATAACCTTCCGTTCCAGCCATGTCTATCTCATGAGATATAAAATCTTTACCCAATGAATTGGAGGGAGATATAGGTCCCACCCATCTTATAATGAATCCTTTCTTATGTGTGCCACATAATCATAAAACATACATCATCGCATAACACATGTAACAAAATGGGATTCTTGAAACATCATGACATCATAAATCAATTCATATAAGATAAAGGAATTCATAAAAATAATTCCATCACAACATGATCAAATCAATGTAATAATAGGGATAAAAACAGAACCCTTTATTATCTTAGATGGAAAATAATTTTGATAAAACACTTGAACTCCATTCTTGAGGAAAATATCCTTTCTTCTTCAAAAACATTTTTCCTTTCTTAACATGTCATACAACATTAAACTAAAAGAAGTTGATTAAAAAGAAACATGAAAACTTGTAAAGGAAGCTTCTTGGAAATAATGTTTTAAAAATCCATTCATGCCGTATAAGTTAAAAAAAATATTCTTCGTACTTTTGTCGGAAAAGTCAAAAAGTACCTCGTACGAAAAACGACAAAAGATTCCTTTCATTTCTTTTACTAAAAACTCACCGAAGGGTAAAAATGGATTTAAACAATTGTAGGTGGATAGAAATAATATTACATATTGATGAAACATGGATGTGGATGATAAAATACACCCCAGTAAATACTTACGAATAAACAATCTCGGATAAAAATGAGATTGTGATATTTCCCTTACCTTAGGTCCGACTTGCTTTGTAAGTGTCTGAACCTCCTGTATAATGATTTAAATCATGTTATTGACTTATTCCAGAATCATATTCATTGTTATTATATCATATATGGTCCACTTATGACTTTATATTACCCATGCTTTTGTAAATTCATGTTAAAGTAGCGTTTTGGGTAAAATCGTCTCATTTGTCGTTCGTGTTTTTAACTTGTAATTATTAATATGATTACTTGGATCATGATTACTTATATCCAGAATGTAAAACATGATTTATATATAATATATATTCAGAATATATATATATATATAATATCGATAAATGGAATGAAATACACCGTTCATGGAGACGGTAGTCCGTACGTACGCATGAACGCTGTTTTCGTTTCCTTATTGAAGTGAATGGAATTAAGTAGATGACATACATATAAATTTACATAAATCCAGTATCATTATTATGTCATATATTTCATTATTATTTCTTATATATACATTATAATCATTCTTAAATGGTTAACATGGAGAATGAATCTCATCGCGTCGTGGAGACGGTATTCCGTACGTACGCACGCGCGGTGATTTCTTTTTCCGTAGGATGGATAGATGGTGAAATAGGGTTGTTTCATACTTATAATAACATATCAGTATATGAGTGATACTGATGTTATTACTTCATAATGAAACAACCTAAGAAGAAGAAGTGGAAGAAGAAATAAAGATGAAAGAATTGGTAACGGTAATTACCTCTTCTTTGAAGCGCCTTTTGGAGACATCATCTTAGGGAACTAAAATTGGTCTTTGAGTAAGCCCTGAACCTCTAGGATGTTGCTAGGGAAGTGGAGAAGAGATTTTGGCAGGGGTTGGCCGATCTTGAGTGCTCAAATTGGTGTGAGGAGGAGGGGGAGGAGGTGTCCTTTTATAGGGGAGGAGAGGGGCACCTTAGGAATTCTTAAAAATATTAATTTATAATAAATCTAACCCCACTTAAAAACCTCCAAAAATGACTCATATTCAAAGATTAGATGAGATAGGGTTGTAATCTCATCAACCAATCAAATTTAGACATGTTTGGATATTATTTTAAACATTATCAATTAGATTTAACTCTAAGTTAAATAATTTAACTTTTACCGTGTCTTTTTGTTTTCTTTCACTATATGGTTAATACACTTACTATAACATGCCAAACGAACCCCAAATTGTTTATTATTAATATATATATCCATATCTAAGTCATTTGGCCGAACCTTAGATTTTTAGGAATAAAATAACAATTAGTAATATAATATGTTATTTAAAAACTATTTTGTGTCAATTTTGACACTATTTGATATATGATTTTTGTGAAAGTCATAACAGAATTAAATGTTCGAACCAAGTTGATTAAATCAACATTAATATATCATAGTAACCTATAAAAGTAGTGGAATTCATAAAAAATCTCATATTACATTTATTTTGGTGCTTATAACATCAATTATGTCAATATTTCATTAAAAAGATAATTACTGCATCATCGTTGTGTCATAAATAAATTAAATTATATGATGTCTAAAAATTACAAATAAAATACCATCATTTAGGAAATCTTTTTAGATTTCTAATGAATATTTACAATCGAATTTATCTTATGTATAACCCCATAGTAAAAATGATTTACTTATTAAACTTTGATTTTAACTATTTTAACCCTTCTTTAAATAAATTAATAATAAATGTCCTAATCTAATCCAAGTGGGCCTAAATGGTCATATTTTATTCCTAAGTTTGTTTTTGGTTGAAATACACTTGTCCAATAGAATTAGGACATGTGTTAGGGTAATAATAATATCATCTTTACCCTTAATTACCCTATTTACTTTTAACCGTGGTAAAAAAAAGTAAAAAGTTACTATTCACCAAAAATTATTTTCATCTCATTGAACCACATTTTAGTCCTTGATATTAACCGTGTCTGTCGGATTTTCGAAATTCCATTCACAGAAGCGGTAAAATTAAGTTTTATGCAAAATTCAGTTTTTAACCTACCACTTAGTGGTTTCACTATTCATCAAAAATTGAAGGTTTTCAGAAAAATGCCAAAATTTCATCCTAAGCTATATTTCATATTCCAAATTCAAAAATGAAGTCTATTTTACCAAATTCATAACATAGAAGTTTCATTAATTAATTTTATAATTAAATCCCGCTGTTAAAACAAATAGCGTGTTTTTAAGAGATAATAAATATCAAAAGATTGAAACTTGTTTATAAGTGGTTTAAATGTGAAATTACATCCAATGACCATTATTGTATTAAATTGTAAAAATATATTCTAAATATACTTTAAAACTACTAAAATTAATAATTTATCACTATTAATTATTTCGATTGAAAAAGTTGTTTTTAATTAAAATTTAGTAATTTTCACTATTCATCAGAATATGAAAGTTATCCGAAAAGTACCAAAATTTCACCTTAGGCTAAATTCGATACTCCGAATCAAAAAATGAAGTTCATTTTGAAAAATAAGATTTACAGAGTTTTAAAAAGTGGTTATTACTATTCATAACGGCTAGTTTTAATAATATTTTAATAGCATATCGTTGTTTAGTGAAACTCGGTATTGCGTATTACACACGCTATCGAGGAAGGTCGCGATTGCGTGTAATGCAAGGCAAGTCAAGGATGTGTGTTGTGCAAGCTCCTTTTGGTGTAGCGTACAACACAAGACATTAGTAAAATAAAAAAAGAATATATATTTTTTTTATAAAATCTTGGGCTGTTACATTCTACCCCCCTTAAAATGAATTTCGCCCTCGAAATTCGTCGGGGTTATAAATGGTTTACTATTTGAAAGTTTCTTTAATAGAAACCCACATCGTAAAAAGGAATATCAAAACCAATCTTTAAAAACAAAAGTATGAAACGTAACGGTTACCCAAATAAACTAATCATTGGGTTTCCACATAGGTGAAAATATGGATATGGAAGAGAAATCTAACCATCATGTTCTGATGGAGAGTGGTAGAGAACATGGCTATGGAAAAGCCAATAATCACAAATCCATAAATTTGTGACGATCTAAGGTACCATCCGATTCATCAGGTATAAGATCACTAGGACAACATTTTTGGTTTTCAAGATCATTTCCCTAAAGTTGAAAATTTGAATTGGAATAAATACTTTCTTTATTTTGGTACAATCTCACTATTGTTCGTGCCTAGAACAATTTCCACTTCATCTCTTAAATAAATGAAGTTGAATTTTTTATTCGTGAAGTGTTAGCAGATCATGTGATAGAATGACGGGTCATTCCATCTGTCTCAAACAAAAGGTTAGCAAAAATTATATACATAAGTCGATCTATAGTGAGATTAATCATATATAGTTCCTAAAATGGATTTATACTTCATATATCATACTGCTTAATATAATAAAACTAGTTTCTACTAAACAGGGACTTCCTGTAGGTCAGTGGTAGGCGATAAAGGCTAGTCGCACTTCGGTTGTGGGTTCGATTCCTACAGCCTTGTCCGAAGCGATGGGCTGTCGCCCGTCCTGCAGGTTGTCCTTTTTCTAAAACTACGTCACTATAACATCCCATCAATAATATCGAAAATCTTATATCCTTAAACAGTACTAACTTATGTCCAACACAATCCAGTCTAATCTTTAGGCTTATACATAATACTGCAGTCCACTCTCATAATATAGTGAAAACGATTATCAAAGATTTAATACTGTCGTTGATCCCCACATATCATAAGATATATCTTGTTGGTCACATTCCAAACATTCAAAGGCCTTAATCTTGTACTCTCTTGAATACCCATTGAACCTTAGTGAAAACTTGAATGCAGTTAAAAGTTAACACTTTTCACATACCAAAATCCTCAAAATTCTATATACTCAAACCATGATATCACATAGTCCTTATATCAATCATGAGCTCATGAATACTATCAAACATTTAATTTTCTCCTTATCCCTTCATTATGCGCATATCATCTACATTCCAAAAATATCTGAATAACCTTTCATGGATACTGGTAACATTAATCATACACTTTCAAAACACAAGTAAAGACAACAGTGTAACAATCCATAGATATCTCTTTATTCCAAAATTACACATGATAAACATGTAATCATTCCACTACATTCTCAAACCATTGACCGAGCTTCAAAAATTCTTTCATCTCACATATCATTTGTAGTCTCTTCATCATCATCCACATAAATACTACCCATATGACCATACTGATTCTCTTCATGAGTCTTTCCCTTAGGGAATTTGTTTTCATAATGCCCATACATTCCACATTTAAAACACTTAACCATTTTTGATGTCGTAGCATTACCATTATCCTCATCCATGGTGTTAACCGACCCTTTTCCTTTGCACTTACTTGCTTTGTGTCCTTCTTTTCCACACCCAAAGCATCTTCCAGTTCCCTTGAAACATTCTCCTTGATGCCTCTTCCCACATGATTTACATTGGGGAAATTGAACTTTCTTTCCTCTATGATCATCATGGAACTCCATCTTTCTCTTATTAGTCGAGTCAGGAAACTTACCAAATTTTACTTTATTGATCATATTATGAGATTGCTGATTCGGCATAACAATGATGTTTGGACTTCCAAATCCCATTTCATTTGGTTGCTCATGAAGGATATCATTCCATTGTCCATCATATCCTCCATTATCGTGAATCACCTTGTTTCCAACCATTTTCTAAAACCCAAAAAGAATAGTGTTAGATGAAAAAATCATAATAAAGGGGGAGTAACTTAAATATCTATCATCTTTGGTTTAATCTAATATCGTTACCATAGTTCTAGGACTATATCCTATACATATACTTATCCTTAGGGGCATCCCTAGACATACCTTAGAAATATCTCTAGGGATCTCACTAACGTTTTCGCATCCTAGTTTCCAAAGGTTGACTAAACCTTTCCTCTGATACCAACTGTAGAGACCCGAAGCTTGACGTACATGAACATTACATTACTTTTGCGGAATACTTAGTACATAAAAAAAACACACACACAAGGATCGTAATAGTTTAGTGTCTTTGGAAACTCGGAACGTAATCTTCTAATCGTGGTGAAAGATCTTCAATATCTCCCATAAAGATCTTCCCTTTTTTTTAAACCTAAAACCATTCTTTATATCCTGGGGAAAAGAAAACATAAAAGGGTGAGCTCAAATGCTCAGTAAGGGTAAACAAAAGAAATATCAATCACATCATATACATAAGAACATAGCTTTTGGAAATCTTAACCTGCAAAAGAGATCATAATATCTTATCATGGGATAAATCATAGAAGTGAAAATGAGATCCCCATAATCATAACATAAAACTTGAAACTTTGTGGCATGCACACATAATCATGGAAAATCATTTCTTGTTAGTCATGACTCATTGACAAGACTATCTTAGTGGACAAAGTCCCTTTCTGAACCGAGTTCACTCCTCGTTTCAGTCCTGTATTACTGAACCGAAATAACCTTCCGTTCTAGCCATGTCTATCTCATGAGATATAAAATCTTTACCCAATGCATTGGAGGGAGATATAGGTCCCACCCATCTTATAATGAATCCTTTCTTATGTGTGCCACATAATCATAAAACATACATCATCGCATAACACATGTAACAAAATGGGATTCTTGAAACATCATGACATCATAAATCAATTCATATAAGATAAAGGAATTCATAAAAATAATTCCATCACAACATGATCAATTCAATGTAATAATAGGGATAAAAACAGAACCCTTTATTATCTTAGATGGAAAATAATTTTGATAAAACACTTGAACTCCATTCTTGAGGAAAATATCCTTTCTTCTTCAAAAACATTTTTCCTTTCTTAACATGTCATACAACATTAAACTAAAAGAAGTTGATTAAAAAGAAACATGAAAACTTGTAAAGGAAGCTTCTTGGAAATAATGTTTTAAAAATCCATTCATGCCGTATAAGTTAAAAAAAACATTCTTCGTACTTTTGTCGGAAAAGTCAAAAAGTGCCTCGTACGAAAAACGACAAAAGATTCCTTTCATTTCTTTTACTAAAAACTCACCGAAGGGTAAAAATGGATTTAAACAATTGTAGGTGGATAGAAATAATATTACATATTGATGAAACATGGATGTGGATGATAAAATACACCCCAGTAAATACTTACGAATAAACAATCTCGGATAAAAATGAGATTGTGATATTTCCCTTACCTTAGGTCCGACTTGCTTTGTAAGTGTCCGAACCTCCTGTATAATGATTTAAATCATGTTATTGACTTATTCCAGAATCATATTCATTGTTATTATATCATATATGGTCCACTTATGACTTTATATTACCCATGCTTTTGTAAATTCATGTTAAAGTAGCGTTTTGGGTAAAATCGTCTCATTTGTCCTTCGTGTTTTTAACTTGTAATTATTAATATGATTACTTGGATCATGATTACTTATATCCAGAATGTAAAACATGATTTATATATAATATATATTCAGAATATATATATATATATATAATATCGATAAATGGAATGAAATACACCGTTCATGGAGACGGTAGTCCGTACGTACGCATGAACGCTGTTTTCGTTTCCTTATTGAAGTGAATTGAATTAAGTAGATGACATACATATAAATTTACATAAATCCAGTATCATTATTATGTCATATATTTCATTATTATTTCTTATATATACATTATAATCATTCTTAAATGGTTAACATGGAGAATGAATCTCATCGCGTCGTGGAGACGGTATTCCGTACGTACGCACGCGCGGTGATTTCTTTTTCCGTAGGATGGATAGATGGTGAAATAGGGTTGTTTCATACTTATAATAACATATCAGTATATGAGTGATACTGATGTTATTACTTCATAATGAAACAACCTAAGAAGAAGAAGTGGAAGAAGAAATAAAGATGAAAGAATTGGTAACGGTAATTACCTCTTCTTTGAAGCGCCTTTTGGAGACCTCCTCTTAGGGAACTAAAATTGGTCTTTGAGTAAGACCAGAACCTCTAGGATGTTGCTAGGGAAGTGGAGAAGAGATTTTGGCAGGGTTTGGACGATCTTGAGTGCTCAAATTGGTGTGAGGAGGAGGGGGAGGAGGTGTCCTTTTATAGGGGAGGAGAGGGGCACCTTAGGAATTCTTAAAAATATTAATTTATAATAAATCTAACCCCACTTAAAAACCTCCAAAAATGACTCATATTCGAAGATTAGATGAGATAGGGTTGTAATCTCATCAACCAATCAAATTTAGACATGTTTGGATATTATTTTAAACCATATCAATTAGATTTAACTCTAAGTTAAATAATTTAACTTTTACCGTGTCTTTTTGTTTTCTTTCACTATATGGTTAATACACTTACTATAACATGCCAAACGAACCCCAAATTGTTTATTATTAATATATATATCCATATCTAAGTCATTTGGCCGAACCTTAGATTTTTAGGAATAAAATAACAATTAGTAATATAATATTTTATTTAAAAACTATTTTGTGTCAATTTTGACACTATTTGATATATGATTTTTGTGAAAGTCATAACAGAATTAAATGTTCGAACCAAGTTGATTAAATCAACATTAATATATCATAGTAACCTATAAAATTAGTGGAATTCATAAAAAATCTCAAATTACATTTATTTTGGTGCTTATAACATCAATTATGTCAATATTTCATTAAAAAGATAATTACTGCATCATCGTTGTGTCATAAATAAATTAAATTATTTGATGTCTAAAAATTACAAATAAAATACCATCATGTCGGAAATCTTTTTAGCTTTCTAATGAATATTTACAATCGAATTTATCTTATGTATAACCCCATATTAAAAATGATTTACGTATTAAACTTTGATTTTAACTATTTTAACCCTTCTTTAAATAAATTAATAATAAATGTCCTAATCTAATCCAAGTGGGCCTAAATGGTCATATTTTATTCCTAAGTTTGTTTTTGGTCGAAATACACTTGTCCAATAGAATTAGGACATGTGTTAGGGTAATAATAATATCATCTTTACCCTTAATTACCCTATTTAATTTTAACCGTGGTAAAAAAAAGTAAAAAGTTACTATTCACCAAAAATTATTTTCATCTCATTGAACCACATTTTAGTCCTTGATATTAACCGTGTCTGTCGGATTTTCGAAATTCCATTCACAGAAGCGGTAAAATTAAGTTTTATGCAAAATTCAGTTTTTAACCTACCACTTAGTGGTTTCACTATTCATCAAAAATTGAAGGTTTTCAGAAAAATGCCAAAATTTCATCCTAAGCTATATTTCATATTCCAAATTCAAAAATGAAGTCTATTTTACCAAATTCATAACATAGAAGTTTCATTAATTAATTTTATAATTAAATCCCGCTGTTAAAACAAATAGCGTGTTTTTAAGAGATAATAAATATCAAAAGATTGAAACTTGTTTATAAGTGGTTTAAATGTGAAATTACATCCAATGACCATTATTGTATTAAATTGTAAAAATATATTCTAAATATACTTTAAAACTACTAAAATTAATAATTTATCACTATTAATTATTTCGATTGAAAAAGTTGTTTTTAATTAAAATTTAGTAATTTTCACTATTCATCAGAATATGAAAGTTATCCGAAAAGTACCAAAATTTCACCTTAGGCTAAATTCGATACTCCGAATCAAAAAATGAAGTTCATTTTGAAAAATAAGATTTACAGAGTTTTAAAAAGTGGTTATTACTATTCATAACGGCTAGTTTTAATAATATTTTAATAGCATATCGTTGTTTAGTGAAACTCGGTATTGCGTATTACACACGCTATCGAGGAAGGTCGCGATTGCGTGTAATGCAAGGCAAGTCAAGGATGTGTGTTGTGCAAGCTCCTTTTGGTGTAGCGTACAACACAAGACATTAGTAAAATAAAAAAAGAATATATATTTTTTTTATAAAATCTTGGGCTGTTACAGTTAGACCATATAAATGTTTTCTTTACCAGACTTGAAAGAGTTAATGGAAATTAACCTCACATTGTCCATGATGCCGATAATTCGACACAAACGGAAAATGTTTTTATTCTTTAAATAAGTTGGAGAGGAGAAGAATAATGATGAGTAATTTTACACAAACATGATAAAATATATAATATATATGATTTATGGAGATTTCATGCCCCTTGGGTAAGTATATATGAATAAAGAATAAGGAAAGATCTCAAAATAAAAGAATAATTGTGAAATCGCTTACAAAAATTTGGCAGCCTAACGGCTATGCAACATGGTTTTAGAAAATATTAAAAAGAGAGGGGACAAGGGTAACCCATTAGGAAATGAATAATAATATATATAAGATCAAGAATAAAAATTAAATAAGAACATGGTATGTAAACTTGACAATTATACCACATAAAAGAGAGCTTGAAAGGAAAAAGAATGAAATTGAGAATTTTCTTACCTTGTAGAGTAACCCATAGAATGTGAAGTTTGGGACCTTGGGGGCCTGATGAAACCTTGGGAGGACTAATATGAAGATAATGAGGCTATAGCTTTGTTGAGGGAGAATTTGGAATGAATTCAATGAGGGAAAGAGTTGGTATTTATATGAAAAATGAGGGATTATTTTAATAATTTTCAAGGGACACCTCATGAGTGGTATTTACAAAACCATGGGTTGCCCATGGTATAAGCCACTTGGGAAACATCAAATATTATTTAACTATACACAAGTCGACCAGATTGATGACATCATTATTATATCATTAATGATGTCATTAACACACTGAAACTAAAAACTATTTTTTTACTATTCACCGAAAAATCAACTGTTTGAGAAAAATTCCCAAAATCCCCCCTAACCATTTATCGACGTTTAGATTTCAAAAATGAAGTCCAATTTTCGAAAATAATTTTCTAAATATTATTAATTGAATTTTTAAATAAAATCATACTTTATTCAAAAATTAAAAATTCTAATTCTGTAACTACTTCTATATCACAACAAAAAATTAACCTAGATGATATTATATTAAATCCTTAATAAAATAAAATAATTATAAAATTTACTATCCATTAGGGTCATATTACTATTCATATTACTATTCATAAGGGTATGTTACTATTCACAAAAAAACAAGTTGGTTCTAATAGACTCCAAATAATATACTGAACACAATTGTAGATGACAGTTTCTTGAAATTGAAAACATAGAAGTGGAAAAAATTATGTTAAAAGGCTTGTTATAAATATCCACATAAAAAAAACTTCCATGAATTTCTATTTATTTTTAGAAAAACTTGGGGTGTTACATTATCCCCACCTTATTGAAATTGCATCCTCGCAATTTTATTTACTTATTAAAAAACTGAGGGTATTTTTCTCTCATAGCATTTTCAGACTCCCATGTTGCTTCTTCAACCATGTGGTTTCTCCAAAAAACATTTACCTGGTGGATTAACATATTCCTCAATACCTGTTCTCTTCGATCAAGAACCTGAATCGGTTTCTTTTCATAAGAAAGTTTCTCTTCCAGCTAAACTGCTTCTGGGCTCAAGACATGTGATAAATCTAGCACATACTTTCTCAACATCGAAACATGAAAAACATCGTGTAGCTAAAAAACTCAGAGGCAATGATACGTGGTATGCAATTGGTCAAATTTTCTTCAAGATATCAAATGGATCAATGAACCGTGGACTTAAAATAGCTTTCTTACCTAAATGCATCACACTTTTTCAAGGATAGATTTTTAGGAAAACATGGTCACCCACCTCGAAAGAGAAGTATTTCCTTCTGTTATCAGCATAACTTTTCTGCCGACTCTGAGCCGTCCTCATTTACTACTGGATCATCCTCACTTTTTCAGGCACTTATTTTACTAAATTTGGCCCCATCAACTTTCTTTCACCAACTTCATCCCAAAACGCTGGAGTCCGACACCTCTTCCCATACAAGGCCTCAAAAGGTGCCATTTGAATACTATAATGAAAACTGTTATTATAGAAATATCAACTAAAGAAAGATGCTGATCCCAACTTCCTTGATATTCCATTGAACAAGCTCGAAGGATATCCTCCAAAGTTAAATCGTTCGTTCTGACTACCCATATGATTGAGGATGAAAAGCTGGACTGAAATTTAACTATGTGCCCAACAACTTCTGTAGTCCCTTCCAAATGTTAGAAGTGAATCTGGGATCTCGGTCAGACACTATGGAAAGAGGGACATTATGTAACCTAACAATCTCCTTGAGGTACAATCGAGAAAGCTGATCCAAAGAAATTGATTCTCGAATAGAAAGAAAATGTGTAGATTTTGTCAGCCAATCAATAATAACCCGAATATTATTGTTACCTCGAGAAGTCTTTGGTAGTCCCACCATAATGTCCATGGATACATTCTCCCACTTCCACCCCAGCATTGGAAAAGGCTAAAGCATCCCCTTCTGTAATTGTCGCTCTGATTTAACCTGTTGACAAGTCAAACATCTCATGGTAAAATTAACAATATCTCTTTTCTATCCCACCAATAATACTCTCGAAAGTCCTTGTACATCTTAGTACTTCCATGATGAACAGAAAATGGAGAACTATGAGCTTCACACAATAATTGTTTCTTCAACTGGGAATCACAAGGCACACACAACCTTTTTCCAAATCTTTAAACACAATATTTATCAAGATTAAATTCTGGAAACTTACCCATTTTAACCAATTATACCTTTTTTTGTAGCTCACAGTCTTCCTTCTGTGCTTGCTTAATCCTGTCTGACAACAAAGACTGCACTGAAACCTGAAACAAAATAGATATATTCCCTGCACCAACAACTTCTAAGACAAAATTCATCAAATAATTAATCAAGTGATCATGTTCTAAACGTATCATGGTTAACAATGAATTATGTTTCTGAATTAAGGCATCTTCCACATTGTTTGCTTTCCCAGGATGGTAATTGATCGTGTAGTCGTAATCCTTTATCAATTCTAGACATCTTCTCTGCCTCATGTTGAATTCCTTCTGAGTGAATATATACTTTAGAATTTTATGGTCATTATATATTTGGCATTTGGTTCCGTATAGATGATGCCTCCAAATTTTCAAAGAAAAAACCACAGCTGCCAATTTAGAATCATTTGTGGGATAATTTAGCTCTTGAGGTTTAAGTTGTCTCGTAGCATAGGAAATTACCTGATCATTATGCATCAAAACACAACCAAGTCATTTCAAAGAAGCATCACTGTAGATGAAAAACTTACCAATTCGGGAAGGTAAGGCCAAAACTAGAGGATTCAACAATCTCTTCTTCAGTTCCTGAAAAAATCATCACATTCATCTATCCAAAAAAATTTAACACCTTTTTGTGTTAACTTAGTTAATGGGCTAGATAAACGTGCAAAGTTCTTAACAAACCGTCTGTAATAACTTTCTAAGCCCAGAAAACTACGAATCTCTATAACATATTTTGGTCTTGGCCATTCATCAACTACTTTTATTTTGACATGATCAACTGTTATTCCATCTTTATTTACAATGTTCCCAAGAAAAGAATTTTTTTTTCAACCAAAAAACACAGTTGCTGAATTTTCCATATAGTTTATTTTCTTTTAATGTCTGTAAGATAACCCGTAGATGTTTTTCATGATCCTCTTTATTTTTAGAAAATACCATAATGTCATCAATAAATACAACCACAAACTTATCCAAGAACTCATGAAATACTCTATTCATACGATTAATGAATATAACCGGTTCATTAGTTAATCCAAATGGCATAACAAAAAATTCATAATGCCCATATCTAGTACGAAAGGCTGTTTTCGGGATGTCAACTTCCTTCACCTTCAGCTGATGGTATCCGTATCTCAAGTAAATCTTGGAAAAGTACTGAGCTCCCTAGAGCTAATCAAACAAGTCATCAATATGAGTAAAAGGATACTTTTTTAACAGTGATGTTATTCAAAGCTCTATAATCAATGATAAGTCTCATGGAACCATCTGTCTTTTTATCAAACAAAACAGGGGCTTCCCATGGCGAAGAGCTAGACAAATGAAGCATTTGTCAAGAAAATCCTACAACTGTTTTTTTCAATTCAAGAAGTTATATTGGAGCCATATGATATGGGGGTTTTAAAATTGTCTTATCATTAGGAACTAAGTCAATTGTGAATTCAAATTCTCTATCAGGTATGACACCGGGTAAATCATCAGGAAAAACATCAAGGTATTCATTAACCACTGGCACATCATTAATTTGAATAGTTCCCTTATTTTAAATAATATGAGAAAGATAAATTTCATTTACATATTTCAAAAGTTTCTGTCTTCCTCATATGTTATCAATTGTATGGGTTCATTCTTGTATACAAACTAAAACAATTTCTAAAAAACATCTTCTTTAGCTCTACAATAAATCTTAGCATGATAATCAGAATGCCAATCCATACCCAGAATAACATCAAACATGACTAAGGGTAAAACTACAAGGATTGATGGTCAATTCTTTCCATAGACCACAATAGAAAGATTATTATAATTCATCTTTGCTATAACATTTCCCCTAGTGTTTTAACAACACGTTCGGGTCTCATTTGTTGAGGTGATATTTCCAATTTACCAGAAATTTTTTTAGAGATGAAGGAATGTATAGACCTCATATCAAACAAAAATATAGCAAAATATGAGTTAACAAACAAAGTACCTGATACAACTTCATTGGATGGCCCAACATCTGCTGACATAGTTGCAAAGGATCTCACTACACCTTTTTTCTTGTAGTATGGCTTCTTTGCATCATTCAGATCTCTCTTTGGGTAGACATTTGCATAATGACCCATTTCACCACATTTAAAAAACTCGACAGTTTGCTTATCAAGATTATTCTTAACATCATATTTATTGAAATCTCGGGCCATATGTCCAAACATACCACATTTAAAACACTTTCCAGTTTTGCTAAGACATTCCCCAGAGTGTTTTTTTCCACACTTTTCACAAATTTGAAATTGGATTTTCTTACCATCAGATTTATTTGGTTGATTATTACCATTTTATTTCCAACTGGAACACTTCATATATTTGTTTCCAAAATGCAAATGATCAAAATAAAACTCAATCTCTACCCTCTCATCACATTAGAAAAGTTTCTCATAACTTTTGAATTCACGGGGGGCCAACGCCCTTCGATACCTTGGCATTAGTCCTAAGTAAAAGTGGTTGATTTTTATATGAGGATCCAGAATAATATTTGGTGCATACCTAGCTAGTCTGGTGAAGTTATCTTCATACACAACCACTAAATCTTCCTCATTCTATTTCAATTCACGGAATTGCTTCTCCATTCTATGTCGTACCACCTTAGGAAAATATTTTTCCAAGAAAATACTTTTAAATTCTTCCCACTCTAAGGCATCAAAGTCCCTTCTACCCCTGATTTTAATTACCATCGACCACCACTAATCAGCTTCCCCTTAAAAACGTTAAATGTAAAGACTTACCTTTTGATTTTCTGAATATACCATAACATCCAATATCTTTTCAAGGGATTTGATCTATCCATAAACTGCTACTGGGTCAGAAGATATATTGAATGCAGGTGGATGTTTTCTCATAAAATGTTCCACTACTATCATGTTCCATTATGGCACCTCTATTTTTTCTCTTGCACGGATTCCACCACCATTTATTTCCTACGTTAGGTGAGCCATTACTGTCACAAACTGCTCAGTTCCAATCCCTACCATTCTGGGATGTAGTTCTAGAAGGATGTCATTTTGTTGGTGCCTCTCCTCTTCAATATCCATGTTCCTTCTACAGAAAACCATTCCGAACAAACATGTCTTAGATAAAGCAACATGTTAATCTTTAAATTCTACAACATTTCAAATTAAACATAGAGTGAAAATAATTTATGTTATTTTATTAACATCACCCTAACCCCTAAAGTTATCTAATCCATCCTCTGATACCAACTACAAGGACCCGACCTTATTACATACATAATATTGAATTTAGTTAAGAAAAAACTTCCTTTTAAATTGAAGATATTTTCAAATTTAGAGCGTTTGAGAATTAGGACAATACATTAATGACATTACACATTATTACAGAGTGGATACCATAAAAACAATTTCCATTTTTTTTCAAAATATAAATCATTAAAACATAAAACAAGAATCCTTGACAATTCTTCAAAATTTAACATGTATTCATTCCTTGTATTAAAAATCCATTAACCTGTGAAAAATCATTTATAAACATGGGATTAGCACAAAATCTCATTAAGGGATTGAAAAGAAGGAAAGATCACATTAGTCCATGAATACTCATAACGTATGAAAGCATTTTCAAAAGACATTCTTGTCACCCATATATACTTACTTTGTGTAACATGAGATTTAAACAGGATCCACACAAAACATGAGAACATAAATATAATCATAAAGGTATCTTGGGGAATTACTTACATAATCTTATAACCATTCTTGGCTACCTTATAATTTGTAACCCTCACGGCTACCTTACTTTGATTAACCCTCGCAGTCACACATGGAGTAACTATACGGATGACATCCAACTTACTCATACCCAATGAATTGGAGGGAAATATAGGTCCCACCATTCATCATAAATAATTCACAAAAACCAAAACATAATTAATCAATATTAATAATTCCATAAAAAACATTGCTTTGGAATTTCGTAAAACCGAACTTTAAAAGAGGATTTTTAAAGAAAATCCTCTTATAAATATCATAAAATTGAAGACAAACTTGATAGAGTTGATGGAGTATGTATATATACATTAAATAAAAATAATATAAAATAATATAAACAGAACCCATCACACAAACAATTTAAAAAGCACATAAATAATGAAGTAGAAGGTTAACCCAAAGAATGGAAATCAGGTTATGAATTCCCTTACCTCGGGGTTGTCTTACATAAAACTTGTTCAATCCTCCTGTATAATGGTTAAAAGAGTGTTATTAATATTTTACAGAAACATTTCCATGTTTATAACATCTTATATGATCATTTCATAACATCATTTCACCCTTAATTGTTAGTATTTTTCCCATTGCACTGTTTTTGGGTGAGTTCTTAACATGATTTCCATGATTGGTTCATGATGGAAATTCTTGTCAATTGGAATTGAAAACCAAGAATTGGAATGGAGTAGTATTTACATATATACAGTAACATAAGTTATTCCATTCATCATTTTTAATTATTACCTGAGGACGATTCATAAGTTAGAATATTAATGATGTTTATTTGGATCGTTTTTGTGGTTATTTTATAAAAAGAACCCCGTTTTGTCTTATAAATTAGAACGATGAGTAAAAAAGAATTCTAGAACAATGGATGAGTCATAAAACATATATTTTTAACTGGTTCAACCATATAAATGGTTTCATGACCAAACTTGAAAGAATTAATTGAAATTGAAATCACATCGTCCACGATGTCGATAATTCGACACAAATAGACAATGTTTTTATTCTTTAAATAAGTGAGAGATGAGAAGAATAATGATGAGTAATTTTCCATAAACATGATAAAATATAGAATATACATGATTTATGGAGATTTCATGCCTCTTGGGTAAGGATATATGAATAAATAATAAGGAAAAACTTTAAAATAAATGAATAAATGTGAAATCGCTTACAAATATTCGGCAGCCTAACGGCTATACAACATGGTTTTAGAAAATATTAAAAAGAGAGGGAACAAGGGTCACCCATCCATAAATGAATCATAATATATATAAGATCAAGAATAATAATGAAATAAGAACATGGTATGGAAACTTGAAAATAATACCACATAAAATAGAACTTGAAAGGAAAAAGAATGAAATTGAGAATTTTCTTACCTTATAGAGTAACCCTTAAATCATGAAGGTTGGGACCTTAGGGGATTGTGGAAACCTTGGGAGGGCTAATATGAAGTTAAGGAGGCTAGATATTCATTTAGGGAGAATAGGGAATGAATTTAATGAAGGGAAGAGTCGGTATTTATAAGAAAAACGAGGGATTATTTTAATAATTTTCAAGGGACACCTCATTAGTGGTATTTACAAAACCATGGGCTTGCCCATGGTATTTGCCCATGGTATAATACACATGGTACACCTCACATATTATTTAACTATAAACAAGTCTACCAGATTTATGACATCATTATTATATCATTAATGATGTGATTAACACACTTAAACTAAACACTGTATTTTTAACTATTCACCGAAAATCAACTATTTCAGAAAAATTCCCAAAATTCACCCTAACCATTTATCGACTCATAGAATTCAAAAATGAATTCCATTTTTTGAAAATAATTTTATAAATATTTTTAATTTAAATTTTAAATAAAATCAAACTTAATTCAAAAATTAACAATTCTAATTCTATAACTACTTCTATATCATAATGAAAAATTAACCTAGATGCTATTATCTTAAATCCTTAATAAAATAAAATAATAATAAAATTTTCTATTCATTATGGTCATATTACTATTTATGTTACTATTCATAAGGGTATGTTACTATTCACCAAAAAAATAAGTTGGTTCTAATAGACTCCAAATAATATACTGAACACAATTATAGATGATAGTTCCATGAAACTCAAAACATATAAGTGGAAAAAATTATGTTAAAAGGTTATTTATAAATATATACTTAAAACAAAGTTCCATGCATTTATATTTATTTTTAGAAAAACTTGGTGTGTTACATTTTTACCCACCTTCTCAGAGTATTTGAAAATTTGCATAAAACATAATTTTGCCGCTTTTGTGAGTTGAATTTCAAAACTCCAAGAGACACTGTTAAAAATATTAAGTAAAATGTGGTTCAATAAGATGAAAATAATATTTGGTGAATAGTAACTTTTGACTTTTATTTACCACGGTTAAAAGTAAATAGGGTAATTAAAAGAAAAAATGATATTATAATTACCCTAACACATGTTCTAATTGTATTGCATAAGTGTAATTCGACCAAAAAAAACATAGGAATAAAATATGATCCCTTTTGGTCCACTTGGATTAGATTAGGACATTTATTATTTGTTTATGTAAAGAAGAGTTAAAAGTTTTAAATTCAATGTTTAATAAAAAAACCATTTTTAATATAGGGTTAAACACAATATAAACTCGACTATAAATATTTATTAGAAAGATAAAAATATTTTATACATAATGGTATTTTATTTATAATTTTTAGACATTAAATAATTTAATTTATTTATGATACAATGATGATTCCGTAATTACCTTATTAATAAAATATTAAAATAATTGATATTATAAATATCCAAATAAATGTAAATTTAATCTTTTGATGAATTCCATTAATTTTCTCGGTTTGTATGACATGTTAGGCTTGATTTGATAATTTTTTTCGAAGTGATGAGGTTGTTATGACTTTCACAAAATCAAAATACCAAATAGTGTCAAAATTGACATAAATTAATTTTTAAAACAAATACTATATTATTGGTTGAGATAATATTACTAAAAAACTAAGATTCATCCAAAGGGCTTAAATAATATTATATATGTCATTAATGAACCACTTTAGGTTTTATTGGAAATTTAGAGTATATTTATTAACCATATAGTGTAAGAATACAAGAAGACACGATAAAAGTTAAACTATTTAACTAAGAGTTAAATCTAAGAGATAAGGTTAAAATGGTAACATAAAATTGTCTGAAACCTATTTTTTGAGAGAATTGTGACCCATAAAAACCTATGTATCGAAATAAATTCATTTGGATCCATTATAAACTGAATATGATTGTATGATAAATTAATATTTTAATCTTTTCCAAAAGTGACCCTCACACCTCTTATAAAAGGGCACTTCCCCTTCTCTTAATTTCACACCTCCAAAACTATTTGGATTATCCCAACTCTACCCAAATATCCTCCCAACTTACCTCAAAAAACATAGAGTTCATACTTTTATCAGAAAGCCAACCTAAGGATCCCTTTTGATTAACTCAAATGAAAACACCCAAAGAAGAGGTAATAATTTCACCACCCTCTTTCATGTTCTTTTCTTCTTCCACTTCCTATTTCTTTGTCGTTTACATTAAAAAATAATATATACAATACCTTATACTTACTGTGATGTTATTATAAATATGGTACGACCATATTCGTTATTCTATCCATCCTATAAATGAAAAAGTCACCATACGTGCATACGTACGAATTACCGTCTCCACGTAGTGGTGTAGTTTTTTATTCAAACACTTTATTATTTGGATGGGTATAATAATGAGTAATATTTATGTAAATAATTAAAATAATATTTTTATGATTCTGTATATATAATATACCATCCAATTACATAATATCTCCCCATCAATATAATGATATTGTTGCTCATGCGAAAGTACGGATTACCATCTCCACGACGCGATGAGATTCATTCCCACGTTCACCATTCAATAATGATTATAAAAATATATATTATTAATAAGTATGTAATATACGACATAATAATTCTACTGGATATATATATATATATATGTGTGTATATATGTACTTACATATATCTTATTCACTTCCATTCAATACAATATGAAAACAGAAACAATGTTTATGCGTACGTACGACCTACCGTCTCCATAAGCGGTGTTTTCCATTTAATATTTTTATCTATTAAACATATTTATATTATAAATATATATGATATATAAATAATGTGTTATATTCTGGAATTATGTAAATCGTGATCTAAATGATATGATCAATAATAACAAGTTAAAACACGTACGATAAAGAAGGCGATTATTACCCCAAATTTTAATTTAACATGAAAATAATTATTAAATGGGTATTATAAAGTAAATAATGAATCACGTATGATATAATAAATATGAATATCATTCTGGTATAATTTAATAACATACTATGGTCATTATACAGGAGGTTAAACATACCCTCTACCAAATGAAAGTGCAAGGTAAGGGTTAATTCCTTAATCTCTTTATTATCTGAGATTGTTTATATGTAAGTATTTTCTGGGACATATTTATTATCCATGTCCATGTTTCATAAAATATATTTAAAAGTTATTCTTTTTAGGTACTCTTTAACTATAACATCATTTTAAATGGTTTAAATACTTATTCTTCTAAATCAATATCATTAATGTCCATGTTATCAAAATGGTTTTAAAGATTTATTTATATGGACATTATTATTTTAAAATGTTAATTCCTTTAAGAAGTTTCAATGTGGTATGGAACAATTTCATTCAAAAATATCTTTTAAATTACTTCCTTTATAAATGTGTGACTTTTAAATGATTTCACAAAAATGGTTATTTCTCTCAATATGTTTTACTGTTCATTTTCATCTTTGTCAACATCCTTTACTGGATATTATTCTGGATTGAGGTTGATTTATTATAATACAATCTTCCATGTTGTATTGAATGAGGTATGATATGTTTGAATATGAATGTTCTATTTTTATACCATTCATGGTTTACAGTCAATGTATTGACATTTTATATTCTAGTTTTAATATGAATGTTTATGTTATATATAATCTTTTTCATATGAGGAATGCAGTGGACTTAGTAAGTGATAGGTGGAACCCATTATAGCTCCTCGATGCATCGGTAGGTCTCATGAGACACACTAGTGTCTTGAAACAAGGCCATTACAAAAATTTTATTTGTAGTCTTAGTACAAGACCTTGACTATGTGGTAATGATGTACGACGTTAGGCATTCCCTCATTATGAAATTAGTTATTAAATGTGATTATTTGACTAGTATAATATCCATGTGCATGTTTATATGGTGATGTTTGATTTATTTTTTCCACATTATGTTCAAAATTATGTCTAAAAAGGATGTTGTTTTTATTACACATCTTTCCTTAAATTTTTATAGCTTTCGCTAAATTATTTACCCTTACTGAGCATCTGATCTCACCCCTTTCTTATGTTTTATTTTCCTAGGATTCCAAGAATTTTATTATTATTGATATGTAGGGTTAAGATAAAGGTAATAATGGAGTTTTCAAAGAACTATCTATGTTGTGTTTTATGCTAGAAATTGTAATGTAAAGTTAAAGTATGTAATCTATTTTCTAAGACTACTAAACTGATCAGTCCTTCAGGACTTGATTCCTTGTAATCATGCCAATGTATTAAAATAATCCACTAGCTCTAGGTAACTGGGGTCAGGGAGTTACAACTAGTATTTCAATGTATTTCCAAGAGAAAACATCTTGATTCCACTTTATAAATGAGTTATATACCACTTATTTTTCAGAAGGAATGGATGCACTAATCAAAGTGGTTCATGTGTCCTTTTTTGTAACCTGATTTGTCTCTATGTGTTCATCAATGATTGTAGATACACTTTCCTCTAATGCTATAGGGGAATCCATTATGCCCCTCTCTCTCCTTTTTATTCATCTTCTTCCTCTTTCTATTCCTATTAAGATGGAGGAGAAATTGGTGAAGGGAATTATTAAAAGATTGGAAGGGGATCAATTCTTTGACATCTGGAAGATAAAGAAACTTCTTCTACACCAGTTGAATATATAGGGTCACTTTTTTGTGCCATCATAGATTCGAGGTGAAGAAAATTAGTATCATCAGTTTCATTAAGCTAAATGAAATCCATATATGACTTAGGTAAAAATGAAGGGATTTCTTGAAGCTCAAGATATGGGATGAGGTCATTTTCATATGATATTTTACCAATTACTGGGGAGTTAGTAACCTTTTCAACAAGGTTAGACTAAGTTGTCAGGACTGGTTTCATGAATGTTGTTGAATATGTTCATGAATTTGGTCTAATGTGCTCAAATAGATTGGTGGAAAAAACATACACTTATTTGAGTTGTTTGAACGGGTTGGTCAGGATCATTTATATACCATTCGGGGGAGTGACCCAATCCATTTTTTCAACCATGGTTTGTTTAACCACCATCTAATAATATCATGCAATGATATAATGAGACTCATAAGATTGGAATGGGGCCTTATCGATGTAAAATGTACCAATTTTACCATTAATTCTGTATTTGATGCATTGATGGAATGATGAGGGGACAACCACAAGCTAATGAATCCAAGGTCTTCATAACAACACATTGAAGGTCGTATACTTCTAATAAACCAAAATTTTTAAGTCGGTTAAAAGGTCCCCAAACCATTCCGTAAGCTTTATTTTCCTTAGGGTATTTTTATTTCTTTTTTTCATATAACTAAAGAATTAGATCAAAAGTATCTAGTTTATCCATAGTGTAACCTAGTCGATGAAGTGTTTGTACTAGAATGAGGTTCACACCCGAGTCATTTTCAATGAAAGATCATCAGATATTGATACCATTTATCCCGCCACACACACAAAAGGGTTAGATGTGTACATTCATGATGTAATTTTCATCTTGATCCATAGAGGAAATAATTGTGTGATATTCTACAAGATCAGTCATTATCAGATATACCTCAATGGCGGAAACCTTAAAATCAAACTCGTAGGGGATCAGCAATCCCTCTATAATTGTTTTCCTAAGGTCTTTTGATAAATTCCTGGGATTTTTCATCAAATATTGTTCGGTACTAGGGATAATTGATTAATGATTTCTTACTATTGGTATAAAGGACATTTCTTCCCTATTTTTTGGATGATCCTTCATAGATTATTTAAGCGATAAGATTCTCAACATTGATGGATCGACCCTCATAACATGATTTGAAGGAGGTTCTTTCCTCAGTCTGTTAGGATAGGCAAGTTGTCCTAAACAACGAGGGTGATAAGAAACATGTACCCCTTTTGATTGATATTTTATAATGATTGGTTTAGGGAGACTTTTAGAATGTTTGGTGGTTCTCCTTGCTCTTATTGGACTCCCTTTAGGGCTCCTCTCTATGTTTTTGTAGCACTGGCGGTTTGTGTTGGGGTACAAATAGAATTCAAGTATCTTCCATGACCACGTATTCTCATATACCCTATCCTTATTCTATATATTCCTCCAAGTTCCTAGTAGGGTATGGGGAACTCAGTTTCAGAACCATATTCATCATCAGATAGGATATCCTTTAAATGAATGACATTAATGAAAACTAAGATTAATTATTTTTCTGATGATGGCATTTTTTGGATGACCATTTCTAGTGGTATCATTTGGTGGGTCAGTTCCCATTGTTCTATTTAGAGGGGTGGTGCTCATTGTTTCAAATTTTAAGGAATAATGTTTGGGAGGGTCAGAGATAACTTTTTAAATGGTGTAATTTCACCCACCTGTATTTTCCCACCAACATTCATTTCAGGCTATTTTTTGAAAGACTGGCTCGGTAGTGCTGATAGTGTAGATTGAGTCTTAGGGGAAGAGGTAGGGGCACAATAGGTTTCCCCAAATATGATATGAGAATACCATGAGTTTGGTTGATTTTATTTTTGTTCATCCATCAATCAAACTTCCACATCCATTTTCAAACAATATATTTCCATTCTCATTCTTCATTAGGGGTAGTACTAGAACCATACTATTATTTACCTAGTGGTTTCCCCATATTCACTTTTCTATAGTCCACCATTTTCGAAGTATTTATTTGAAGATGAATCATTTCAAAATGTTTTTCCCTAGTATCCTATAAAAGGAGGAATAATTTGGAATATCATTCAAACCTACCTAATTGAGCCTCTTAGTCTCTGGATGATGAAAGAAGTCATTTTCCATAGCATCTATAAAGTAGCTAAAAACATTATCAACTCAGAATGAGTAAACTTTGTTCCTTCACTCCTAAAACTTATTTCATTTGGGTCCCCTCCACTCATCCTAACAAGGTGAGAGTTTCTATTGATTCCCAAGTGGTTCTTCATGATATGCTACATGTTTTGGAGATGGGCTTGGTGTAGGGGATGGATTTAGAATAACATTTGTAGCTTCCGAATTACCTTTTATTTCTCAGGGATTAGTGGAGTCGTACTAGACATAAAATTAGTCAATTGTAATTAATCTTTTAGTCTTTGGAAAAATTTAGTGAGTTACCAAAACCCAAGAGTATATCACACCAAGATGAGCTATGTTCGCAAGTCATTATGGAGGTTCTCTATGTAATGGGTATGTGGATCATCCAAGGTAAATGGAAGGTTCAAAGAGTAGGTTAACCATTTCCATATAAAAATTAAATATTAGACCCTCTTGTTCTCTCATTTTTTGTAGATTGAGAGGTCAAGGATGATTTTCTTTTGTAGCGTTGAGTTAAAATGAAAGCGGGACTTCTGACAGAGTTCTTCCCTCCCATTGATTGACCGAGATGGAATAATGGTGTACCATACGAAGGCCAACCCTTGAATGTTTTGAACAAATAATATATGTTTAAATTATTATTTTGTCTCAGTGGTTCCCATAATTAGATCATAATGGGACACAAATCATCTTTGTTGTGGTTCTAGGTATCTGGATCCATTGAATATTAGAAATGTATGACTCACCAAATTTGGCGGGGGGGGGGGGGGGGGGGGGGGTCATTGGTCACATATTTAGGGTATGAATTTCATTCAGGCTATAATGGTTATCTTTTTTCAAACACATCTTCAATTATAGATATCAATGACTCGATGGTGACAATAATCCCTTGTTGTATGTTCGGTTGATCTTGGGCTTGAGAAGTGGTAGTGATAGGTAGAATCTGACATGCTGGATCCACCAGCATCAACGACTAATATGTGGTAGGGAACATATTTTGAGGTTTTTTTATATCTATTTTGGATGCTTCCTTATTTGTGGGAATTCTTGATATCCTTTAATAACTAGGTACTGGTAAACTAATGGTCCAGACACATATTTGAGAAGGTGTGCTGGTCATTCTTCAATTACTATGGTTAACCATTATTGTTGAGGTACACTAGTCGAATGTTTGGGTTGAGGTACTACTCATGGGATATATTCAATATTAATTATGCCTTAGAGAAGTTCTTAATTGAGTCTTCTAAACACCATCATTTATTCCCATTACCAAGTGAATATTTCTTCAAGGTTGAGGAGCACAAACTCTTCAAGATATGGGTCATTTATGACCATATTTTACCATTTTATTTATTGGGAACTCATTGAGGAGGAAATAATTGGTCGGTTGATGCAGAAAGCAAATATAGGGCATTTATCTAAATCTAGGCATGCACGCACATATACTTCATTTTCTTCAATTTGAATCTATTCTAGATGAAATCACCCATCCCTTCTCCTCAGCATCAAAATTATCTCCAGTTTCTTTAACATGATTGAGGCCCATGACATTCACTGATGCACAATGCATTATGGGAATCATATTGGATGTTGAATGATAGTATGGTTTATTTAAACCTTTAATAGAACACCCCCTCATTCTTTGGATCCTATTAAGCTTCTTGGAGAAGAGTGACTCAAAGGGAACCTCCATGAAGCCTTGTAGTATCGTCCCTTCTGAGGGAAATGTGTTACAATATGGAAGAAACTGGGAGTTCATATCTCTTATTATTCTCCCCAAACATGAAAAGACCAATTCCCATTAAATGGGAGATTGAGGTAAAAATTCCCCTAGTCCCTTTGGCTAGGGATTCTCCCATTCCTTCATTACTCTTCCATGGGAAGAATTTTTTGACCTTGGAGTTTTATTTTTTGTTAAAAATTCTAGTAGCCCCTTAGGCTAGGGATAATCTCATAATGCAGTGGATACTTTTACTTTAATTTCTCCCTTTGTCTCACGAATATTAATTCCATCATGGTTCCATTGAAATTCCGGAACTCCATGTGAACCACCGGACTATGTGGACATTAGTAATGAATGTTGATTGGATTCCCTTAAGTGAGAAGCTTACTTAATTTTATCAGCATCCTAGTTCAATAGTTTTTCAATAGTCTTCTCTCATCAATACTATCACTTTTGTTACATATCCAAGCACAATTCTTTCTAAGTTCACCATCTTCCAAAAAAGGGGTCTTGTTTGGTAGCTTCCCCAGAGCGACAAAATTAAATGATGTCACCTCTGGTGGATTCGGATGACTAGGGTATGAGGAGAAGTACAATGCTCCATATTTTCCCCATCCACAGATGTGAACTCCCAGAGGTGCATCAATGATTAGATGACATAACATGGGAACATCATTGAGGCATTATAGTTTAATAAATTTCCACTACCACTCGGATTGTGGTCATTATGCAGCTGGAAGGTCTTCCAAGTCAATTTGATTATGAACCTCTCCCAATATTTTAACATGGTATTCAAACCTATAATAAGACAGTAATTTCACCTTCGGTTGGAATAGAGTGTTCTAGATATTTATATGGATGTTATGTATGCACTATTATAACAATATATCATTAATATTGAACTAGGAAGTGGTTTAGGGAAAATATTATGGGTATTTCATCCCTAGAAAATTGTCTTCTCATGAGTAATGTATCTTTTTGGTCTTCTGATAGAGATTCATCTAACTGATCATCCAAAAAAGGGTGTTTCCAAAGATTTTTCATAGGCAATATGGATAATAGGGGTCTAATTGGGATGAAAATGGTCTGAAGGTGGTTCATAGGATGACTATTTCCTTTGAGCGTATTCCAATTGAGAAAGGATGTCACTTATCATTGATAGTGTATCAAGAATGAATGAACCCATCTTTCCCAGAGCCTTAAAATATTAGGGATTTCTCAAAGTTGATATGGTAAGAGGAATAATTTCTTATTGAATAATCTTCTAGCCATGAAGAGGGATATCATGGTTCTCATCAAGAGATGGGATCCCATGACCGATCAGATTATTACCACAAGGGAAATACCTCATGTTAATCATTCTGGAGTGGGACTATAGAGATGATGGTAGCCGTGCTATAGGGATGGACTTTATGACTGCTACATCTGATTCTGTAATTTGGTAATGGATCATTAGGATAATGGGACACCACTGATAGAAATTTTATGGCCTCAAGAACCCCAACATTCAATAGATAAGGGTCACATGCCTGCTCTAAAACATTGAAACACCCAGGGTGGGATTTGTTTTGATGTTCTATCATAGGTAGATTGAACTAAAATATGTGAATAGTGATTTCCATGCATGGGAGTGGTTTCAGTTGACTCCCATGTTGCCTTTGGAGCATGCCGATGGGCGTCAAGAATTTCAGAAGGGATATATGGCTGCACTGGAGCATCCTTCAAAAAGGGTCAGTAATCCCTAGTTGGAATGTGTATTTATGCCCAATCCAATTTTATATTAATCATAGAATATTACTGATGACACTCTTAGACTGGAGTAGGGATGTATGTCTAATACTAAGTAACTATCCCATGGTATGGATAATTCACCTCACTTGAGTACGTGAGGTCATGTGACTGATTATTATCTATTGATGTTGAAGCGAATAAGTATTTTCAAGATTGTATTATATTGTCAGGAAATGATGCCTGACCATACATTATTACTAGGTCTTGTTAAGAAACTTCATTTGTAGAAACATAAATATACACCTATTCCAGTGTTGTGGAAGGAATATGAGTCTTACCCTAATTCATAACTTATATACATCAATGAGGTCCTTGGATTTACAATATATTTGTATGATGGAAATTATATTCATGATAAAGGGTTTTAATATTCTCATTTCCACCATATTTCATAGGTGGCTTCCTAGGTCTGAGTAAGAATTTGTTTCTTCTCATAGTGTGTTGCCTCCATATTTTCATGAATGTCTAGATAGGTCTGATAATAAATTTTCATCTGATCATATCATGTTTCCATATTATTTTCATGACATGATTCATATTCCTGAGAATGGATTTTCATCTACTCATTTTTCATCACATCTGGCTGATAGGCATCATAAGAGTGAGCCGGAATGTAAATTTGACCATAGGGTTTTTCTGTATTTACATAGAGGGATTCATTATAAGGAACAAGAATGATAAAGTGTTCTAGATTATTTAGCTATCTCTATATAGAGAACACCCTAGGGACCTAGGTTCGTATGCGTTTAGTTGGGGCCCATGGGGCGGTATTCTCTTTATAGTGGGGATGTTGAACCGCATGGCATTGGAAATGACAATTTATGGAAGGATCCCTTTGGAAGGTATCATGTCTCATCAGAATGAATTTGTTGATGACCACTTGATTAGCCCTCTAAGGTAATAGAGGAACTCATTATCACATTCTAGGGAGAGGCTCCTGAAAAGGATTGATACTTTTACCTATGTAAGCTGGTTCATGACTTCCAATCATTGTTGACTAGAAGGTAGGCATGGTTTCATTAGATATAGGGCCTATCATGAAGCCTCTAGGGAAGAGAGAGTACCATTTTGGTGGTACTACAAGACAAATGTGTTTGAAACCCACTGATGGAGATTCTAGGTAGGGTATGTAATCCTCTATTAGGTTGAGGACCTAATTGGTGTAGTGGAGGATGCACATATCTGCGAGAACTGGTGGGATACAATTCGATTAAAGATAGTTATGGTGACAAGTGCCAATAATATATGTGAAAAAACATACACAGGAATATCCCATTAATATAGAATCTACATAAATGAACACACATGTCATTAATCTCTTTATTTTTCCCTCTTTCATTTTGACGGAGAAAGGGTCCAGCCATAATGGTGAAATAGTCATCTTGGTCAATGTTTCTCGTCGGTCACACCATTTTGTTTCCAATGAAATAATAATATAATCCTTATCATTATGATTCATTTTTGAGGATTTGAATATTATATAATCATTATTATTAGGTTCACCATACTTTTATTTCACCCTCCTGCGAAGGGACAGTTTCTAACGGGGTTTGTTCATGGAACTGGAAACACCCAAAAAGTCTCATATGAGTTATAACATATGGAAATAATTTCCAAAGGCATGTTCTCATTGGGTATGATGTACAATGATACTTAAGGACTCACATTGGTCGAGAGGATGAGAATTATGGCTCATCACACCATTTAGGGGGAACGATTTTCTGTTACAGGCTTTCTTATAGATTTAAGATATGTTCACAAATCATTCATTAACTCCCAAGTATGATGTGGGTAAACCTTGAATTTATAATCAATTATAAGTATAAATGAATTTAGATTCATCTATATATATGTAGGTTTCTCTATCAATGGTTAATGTGGACCAAATATCATTTTTTCATTCATTATTATGATGCTAGTTTTAAGCCACATAGTGAGGTGCTCTGGAGTTAATTGTCACCCAGGGAGACTATAGTTTTTTTTGATGTTAGGAACAGACCCATAAGATGAGATTATTATAAATCCTTGTTACTGGAATCAAAACCCATATAGTACAATGCCACAAGATGAGTGAGATCACCATTTAAAATCATTTTATGAGGAACAGACTGTGCAGTTTAACACCATGTGGAAAGGATTCCGAAGTGGAAGATTCCTAATCAATGCATGGTGGGGGACTTATGCTGAGGCAGCCTAAGGGACTTGAATGAGATGTGGTCTCCCAGGTGGAGTTGTGATTCCATTGGGAATATATCCCAATAAGGATAATGATTAAAGAGTCTCGGAAGGAATATAGACCTTGGATTTGGATGTGGCCCTATTGGGAATATGGCCCAGAGAAGATTAGGGTGAATTTGGGTGTTGGGTTGGACCTCAAAGAGGCTTCCTATATATCCCAGTTAGTTAGGAATCAAAGTCCTCGTAGTTCAAAAGGATTGGGGATTACACATATAGAGGAGTCCTAATTGAGTGTGTTTAGAGATTATACTAAATAAGAGTCCCATAAGGAATGTGGTTAGGGCTTATACTGGATAGAAGTCCCAAGTTTATAGAACCGTGGTGAATGTATCAACTCAAGGTGTTTTGGAGGTTTTGATTGGGGATTACAATTAGATGGATTACCACAGGGTTGTGATCGTGGGGATGTCATGATCACTACTAACCTTCAATCCCATGTGAGTCATGATCACTATGATAAAAAACTAGAAGAAATAAATATGAATATCACACAATCCACTTGTCCACTAGTGGATGAGGCCTCAGCCCAAAGGGAGAGCAGTAGGGATTTGAATGTTTCTATCTACCATATTTTATGTTAGAAATTAGAATAGTAAAATCTGCTGATATATCATGCTACATGATAGTAGTGGAAAGGGATAAAAATTTACGCCTCAAGCTTGAAAGGATAAGGGCTCACTCCAAGAGGATTCTCTACTGGTTTCGGTAGAAGAGAGGAGGACAGTCCACTTCAATAAAAAGGAAAAGGAAAGCATGACCCTCCCCCTCCCATCTGGGAATGGGGAGGTCCATGTGAGCACCCTCAAGGTTAGGATACTTGATACCATGATAATATAGACTTGAGGAAATTATAAGGGTCCCCTTATTAAAGTTGTTACCAACAAGATTCCTCTTACCATGGACATGTAGAATTGAGAGGACACATTGATGTGTCTAATGACATGATCATACATATTGAGTGGATTCAGAATATTCCTTGGCTTGATTCCACTATAATAGTTCTTGGATGGGATAAATTGGGGCCCGATGCTATTACAGAGGAAAGTAATGGGAGATGAAGAGTGGAACACCCAAGGACACCCCATATGACATTGCGTGCACTTATGTAGAGTGGGGTTCCCTCCGCATAAAAGTTTTCTACATGGGTGAGGGTGTTGTCCCCATAGATTTTTTCTATATGGACCTGAGTTACACTTGCATAAGTATTTGTTATCTGGGTCTGGTTTCCACTCGCATAGCGGCTTGCTATTTGGGCTTGAGATCCTCTTACAAAGAATTTTGCAACATAGGGAAGGGTTCTATCCACATAGCATTTTTTTTATGTCAGATAATGGATCGTAGAGGAGTCATCCACTAATGATTCATATAAGAGTTTATATAAAGGGTTTTAGGTTTATTGATGCCCAGGTTAACTATTTTCTAACTTAATGTTATGTGGTGTGTTTACATGCATAGGATTAGAGGATCTTTCACCTTAATTCTAACTTTAATCCATGTTTTGGCTCTTGTTCAGTCTCTGTCAGTGTGTCTTTTTTGGTTCCCCTCAGGGGTTTTTATTAAGGAATGGAAGAATTTAATATCATAATGTCCAATAATACACATTGGGTTATAGGGCCTTTGTTTATGGGATCCTGATAAGGATTTTGTGGCCCACGAACTTCTTCTTTTACAGGGGATGCAATATACCACATGCAACTGAATTTGTTTTTCATTTGTTGGGGGCGGAAATAACCATCCTCCCCCACAAAGGATTTATTTCTTTTTTTGGTATGATCATTTTTGGGGGAAATAAATCACCATACATCCCTACAAACAATACTTTTCATTTTTAGTCTTCAGAAGTCACTACTTATCCCTTGAACAATTCTATCCATGGGATTCCATGGAGAGTAGTGATTCGTGTATTGAATTTTTCTATATAGACCACGAATTATTTCATGACATCATGTAATTTGAAAATGTATTCAAAATATTCTTTGGGATTATTTTACCACAAAAAATTTCATGTCATTTTTTTTATATTTCCCTTTTCCAAATTCATGGATGCTATTTCTCCTTGTACGCAGAGTTTTCAGGACCCAACAACTAGTTTTTCCAAAATATGAAAATCTCTAAAATAAAATGGTTTTTATAAATATAAGTGATCTAGTATTTCTATTTTATTTTGTATTTTTTTATTGATAAAATGATTCCAGGTTTGTCAATATTTAATCTATATATGTAAATATGATGTTTTTAGCATTGGATACAACAGTCTGGGGTCTAGTTTGTTACATATTGTATCATAAAAAAGGTTTAAACAAATTTAAAAATTAAGATATATTAATGTGATATTAACATAATATTTATAGATAATATCATGGGTTTATATGTTTAAGGTTGATAATAATATCAATGTCTTAAACAACCACTTTTTATTTTTTAAGAGAAGGGATTTAAGGGGAATAAGGATATTATAGGAGACATTAACATGGTGTATTATTTGGAAAGAATACTCATAATTTTGGAGACATAACCTGAAATGAATAATATAAAATTTTAGGTTAAAAAATTAAAAATTATTGTGGTTATTGAGGTTATTTTGGATATAAAGTTATTTATGTGTGGAATGATCTACGTGTAAACTTTCACGTTGTTGTTAAATTTTGCTGGTTAATATTTCATTCATTAATATGATGGTTCATAAATTTTGTATATTATCTTATGTTATGTTAATATTTTTGGTTTTATTTATGTCTCCAGATATGAGTAAAATCTTTTTATCCTTTTTTAGATTTTGTTATCCATTCGAATAATATTTTATTTTTTTCGACATGAAAAACTCAACTTGAATACTGGTCATTTGGAATAAAAGATGATATTATATTGGAAATTGATTAAATAATGAAATTATACCTATCAAGTAATCATATTTCATATATTATTATTATATATGGTAAATTAATTAATATAAAATAGGAAAAATGATCTTGAATAAAAAAATTTATTCCATTGCTTTCATTTCTGATGAATTGATGGACTTTTTCACATCTCTTTGGTTTTTGGTTTTATGGTAGTTAGCATGATCATTATAATTCACCTTCTTATGATAAATGATATATATCACTATCCATACTTATTTGGAAATTAATTGTCCTCTAAGTCAATATTTTCACCCCCAAATACTGTTATCCTATTTATAAATCTAATTTTGTGTTATTTTTAATGACCATTGTATTTACCTTTTACTCTTTTTATAAGGATGTTATATTAAAACATTTTATGATATGGGATTTTAACAAACATATTTTAAAATCCTAAACCCTTGATTATAGAGAATATTCTCCAATTTATTGGAGGAAATTTATTAAATTGGGGATGAATGTAATACCCTATGATTTTTAAAGAACACTTTGTTCGATAACATATTCTATAAGCAACACTGTGCTTAAATCAACAATGAAATGTTATTTTTTAAATTTTATATTTATAAAGAATTAATTTAATTGGTATGTATTAATAGAAGAAAAATCCTTATGAAATATATGTATAGGCCCTAATTCATAATAATGTGTATAAAAATTCATATAAAATAATCAATTATTTTTTACTAATGTCGTTATCTCTTTCAAAAAATTGTTTTCTTGATAAATTGTTTTTATTTGTTTTTTTGAGAGAATATTATAAATATTTTTTTTAACATTATAAAATTTTATTTGATAAAGAGGACATAATTTCTAAGATCATCATTTCAAAATTATTCTTAGGTTGAATTTTTGATAATTTTCAAAAAACCAGTATTTTTTAATGGTTAGTGCAAAATACTGATTTTTATTAAAAAAATTCTTTTCAGGAATATAAATTTTTACATTAAATTATAGAATATATTTAAAATTAAATTACTTCCATTTAAATAAAAATTATCCAATAAATGTTATTTTAAACCACATTATACTTGAATTTATTATAAAAAATGTTTTACACTTAAAAGGTATTTTTCTAAAAAATTTCTTTTATCTCATTTTTATAGTTTAATTTTAAGTTAAATTCATCCAATTTTTTGAATAGAATTTGATAAAATGGATTCCATATTTATAATTATGATAATTAATATTAGGTAATAAGGTCAAGTTATTTTTTGGTCAATATGAATAGTTACCATAATAAATTGTTTTTACCACTATAATGGTTAAATGAGTTAATCATGGATAAAAATCATGTTATAAGGATTAAAATACATTTAAATATTTTAATTAATTAATTTGTATTATTATATTTTATTATTAATAATTGAAACATTTATAGTATGATATTTTTTTCCATTTATCTTTTATTTTGACATTTATAATATTATTGGAAAAGGATAGTAAAAAATACCTGTTTAATGATTTTAATATTTTAAATAATTTTTTAAATAGATAAATAAAATTATTACATATTATAAATGGTAATATGAAATGTAAATTAACTTAAAATATTAATTTATTTTTAATTTTTTGGAAACAAATAATTACCTTAAATTCTTACGTAATGCCGACACAGTGTATGTTCAAGCAGTAGAAAAATTATGGAAATTATTTTCAAAACTCTAAAAGAAAATTTCTGGGTCATTTTATAGTGTGAAAATAATTTCATAGATCAATATAACATATTTTTAGTATGTTAAAGATTATATTTGAATTAAATTATTATTATTTTTCATTTATGTTAATGTAAGTGCATAGTTCTAAAAATAACATGAGTGATATTTATTTATTTTTTAAATGATTTAAAATTAATAAAAAACCTATATTTAGAAAAATTATTTTAATATTGTTTAAAATATAAAAAAAATATCAATTTATTGTTTAATTTTTCATTTATAGTATTTTTTTCTCCTTTACTGTAAAACACTTCGATGTCGTGGTAATTATCAAAAGGGTTAATGAGGGTTAAAACAATATAAGGGTGGATACATAAATTAACAATTAAAAATTTTATTATATGAGACTATATAGACTCATAATAATATAATATTTTAATTTTATCAAATTGGGGCCACATTAACATGAAAAATAAATTATATTAATTGAATACATTAAAATATTTCAAGAATTACCCTCCCCTAACATCCAAATGGTGCCCCTCTCCAATATCTTTACACATCAGAGACATTTTGGTCAACAAATATTTAATAAAATAAATTCCTAACATATATACCCATATTATAGAGGTATTATTTTGGGAGTAATTCTATACTCATATGGATTAAGGTTTAAGGAAAAGGATGTTGTTCAAAAAAGAGTTGTTTATTTTAACTGAATTTTTTTTGTTTCATTTCTTCATCTACCTCCTTAAAACCTCATTTAACCATACTAAAATAATAAAATCAGTATAATAAATACAAATATATTTTAATACTCCAATTTCATAACCTAAATCCATATATAATTCTATTAAATAAGAAATGAATCTATCGTTCATGTGTACGATAGACTACCGCCTCGCGTACCGATGTAGTTCGTTTTCCATCACTACCAATACTGTCTGGTTATAATGATGGATCAATATTTATATATTACATTCAACACATAAATATAATTATGTAAATATTATATATCATCAATTTTCTTACCTTTCATCCATTGAATAAAGATAAAGTCCTTCGTGCATATGTGGGGAACACCACCTCCATGAAGTGATGTGATTCGTTTTTCATCCTCGCATCACATGGTTTATTTAAAAAAGTGATTTTAAAAATAGAATTATATATTTATAATATAAAAATTACTATAAATTGATAAAATTATACATACCTTTTTCTCTCATGTTCATTGAAAAATGGAAACATTATTTATTCATACACAGGTCACACCATCTCCTTGATTATAAAGTGATTCATTTTTTATAACCATATTTTATTGTTGGATTTAAAAGTATAACTAATCTATAAATATTATAATTATGTAATTATTATTATTATGGAGATAATGAAATAATTACCCTATTGACCATTCCCTATACATATATGATGTTTTGAAATTATGATCCGAACATCCTAAAAACCCGACATGGGCTTAATTGATTATGTAATTAAATATCACATCAACATAAAAAAAATTAATGATTTATGTGTGAAAAAACTAACTCCAATAACCTCAATCCAGTTCTCACTTGATTACATTTCCATATATATAAGGGGTAAAATATAGAAGGATCAATCAGTTAAGTAGTTTTAGAGAATGAGATACATACATAATACCCATTTTATATATGGGATTACAATAAAAATCCTAGTAATGGTAACATTTTGAATCATTTAACTCATTCCAAGAATTTTTCATCATATCTTATAGAAATTAAAAAAATAAGGGTAAAGTCAAATGCTTAAAAAGGTTTACATACACTAGAAGCTATCATGAATTAATTAATAATAATCAATATGGAAAGGTAAATAACTGAATAAACATGACATTTAATAAATAATGTGAATATCATAATTGGATAATAAATATCATTATGGAAAGGTAAATAATAGAATATACATTTTATTTATTGAGAAATTGAGAATAAAATGAATCTAAAGATAAAATCATTGTGAAAGTATCATAGAAAATAATAACTGAATTCATAATGATGGAAATTATTAATCATTGGAAATATATTCTCAAGAACTTGATACCACTATTATCAAGACATTTTATAACTATTGGTAGAAGCTGTTTAATTTTCCCAACTCTCTTGTCTCATAGGACCGATCGATGCATCATGGGGATATATAATTACAGTCCACACATATCAATACATTCCCAAATAATTCCTTATATATAAAATAATCAATTTAATTCATGAATAAATATTCATTATCATAAGATATCTATATTTAGTAAAGTATATATTTTTATAAATACTTCCTTAGGTAATAAAATAACATTCAATGTAAACACCCTATGTTAGAATGATATACAGTTTAAACAATATTTATATCCATTATACAAATAATATGTATAAACTTGAATTAAATCATTATACATAATGAATAAATAGTTATTCATGTTAAATACATCATTGGGGATACATATACACAACATAAAAGTGAATAAGTTCATATAAACAAAATTTATCAATGAAATGAAAACAGAGATGATATCCCTTACAATGATCATAACATTGAAGTGTGAATTGATCAATTAATATATATTATGTGTATCTAATGAAAATTAACATTGAATAAGTGAAAAAATATGATCATAAAAATCTATTATACACAGAATCTTAGAATATCAAAGGAAAACTAAGAAGTAATATAACCCAATGAAAAGAAATGTAGTTATGAAATTATTCATCACTTAGTAACATTCATGTCAAATCCGCATGGATTAAATAATTAAAATTTAAAGTTTAGATACCATGAATTATTATATAATTATGATATTAATTCAAAAAGGGTTAGTATACACACTGTATAAATTAAATTTTCTAAACAAAATTACAATATGCCTCAATGAAGTGAAATTGAGATGAAGTCCTTTATATTAAGTTTGACTCGTCACATACATTTTTTAATCTTCTTGAATATTAAACTTATATCAAATATTTACTTGACTAGGAACTTTTTTTAAGTTTATTATTGCTTTTATTTCAATTATTATCTCATTATATTCAAGTAATTAATCAATTAAATTTACATTTTGTGTTTCGACGATATTTGACTTATGTGTCAAAAATGACTTTTGATGGTCGAATATTAGTCCAAAAATTCATTATTTCAACAAATATAGAATAATAATCATAAAATAAATATCATTATTACAACACAATTATAATTTCAAAACCAATAATTAAATATAGTTTTGAAAAATTAAGTACTTTATGATCTTGGAGATGGTATGTCCTACGTACGAATAAGTACCATTTTAATTTTTCAACGATCATTACGGGAAAGATGAATGTATTAATTTATATTTAAATAATTATAATAATATAAATACCATGTTATTTATTTAAATGAACTTATATATATCATCCATGTGATAAAAATAGATTCTCATTTATTCATAAAGGCAGTAGTCAACATGTACCTGAACACCGTTATCATATTTCAGCGAGTCAAAAAGGAAGAAATAAAATAATATATTATCATTTAAAAATTATAAATATGTCATTAATATAATAATTTTGTCATTTATATTAAATTAATTCATAAAATTTATCCCAATTACCTTCTATTAAAAGCGTTATTGAAACACAAATCACATCACTTTATGAAGTGACAATCCACCGTACACAGAAGAAATGTTATCGTATACCCTATGGAAGGAAAAGTATAGAATATTTATATTAAATAATGAATACAAAGGTATAAATATTTTATAAATATCATATTTAAAACTTATATCCATAATCATCCCCAACCATGAGAGGTGTTGATGGAAAACATTTCATATCAGTTTGTGAGGCAGTAATCCTATGTACACATGAGCGACAATAACATTTCTCATTTGAGGGAAGAGGAGATTATGGTTGGTAATGAGTTTAATATGATAACTTTTAAGTATATGGGAGAAACTTTTTTTATTATATAATACTAAATTAAAAGTATTTTAAGGATGTGGAAGAAGAAATTTAGAAAACTTGCATAGTTATACATTTTTCTTCTTCTCATACTACCTCTTTTGGATTATAACTAATGTATCCATAGAATGATGTTGTGACCAAAAAAAGTCTTCTTTTATGAGTTAATAAAATTACCTAATTAATTTGGTCATTTATTGTCTGATAAAATGGTTTTATAGTGTGGATTGCAGTGGAGAGATGTGGCCTTTTATAAGTAAGGTGAGTGGAAAACTTGTAATTTTTGACAATAAAAAGGTGTACCTACATCTTTATTGTACCAAAAGGGTAAAAAAAAATTATTATAAATAATTATAAATTATAATATTAAATTATGGGTATAAAACATATTTTAGATATGTCATTAGGTCATTTTAACAGTAATTTTTTATGTTTAACCACCCAGTAAACCAATTTTTACCTTAACTACGGTAATTAAATTGTGTTGTTTTCACTATTCGTTATGATAAAAAATTATATCGACATTATTATACAATAAAAAATATTATGATTCAAAATATTAAATCCATTTTTACTAATTCCATTCCAAAATTTGGAAAAATTATATATAAAACAAAACTAACAGACGTGACAAAGAGTATTTTTGAGAAGATATATCTCATAAGTATGGAAGATTTTAATATCGATATTCAATATGAAATTTTATTAATTGAAATAAATTATATATATATCATAATATAAATTTAATATTTTTATATTAAAATCAATTTGAAATAAAATTTAACTTTGTCAATAATTTAAACCATAAAGCAATTTTCCAATAAAAATTTGTATTTTTCAATATTCATCAAAAAATGAAACTTTTTTGTAAAATAACAAAGTTACATATAAGATAATTTTGAAATTATTATTAAAAAATTGATATTTATTTTATAAATTTTTTTTCTAAAACTTTCAGAAATTAATTTTATCAAAAGCTGTTAAGAACAGATCAAACATTTTTCTTTGAAAAAACCATTTTTTCAGTAAACATTTATTTTACTTCCAAATTACTATATTTTTTACTTATAATCAATAGATATTAATTGAATTTTTATAAAATATATATTATTATTATTTATTTTTTCCTATTCACACCCACCAATTTAACAAATAAAATATAATGGTCATTCTTAAATAATATTTTAATAGAATATCTTGTTTTGTTTAAACTCAGTGTTGCATTCACCACAAGCTATAGAAGAGATCAAATTAATTTAAAATGAAATAATTTATAATGTACTAGGGTGTTACACATCATCCTAAAATAAATCATCCATGGAATTTTATGGATATTACATTCTAAAGAGATGAAGGTATTTCTTCATTATGGCATCCTCTGGTTCCCACATTTCTTCCTCTATTTTATTATTTATTGAAAGTACCTTTACTGGGAGAGTTATCTGATTTCTCAAAAATTTATCTCTAGTATCAAGAATTTTGATGGCCTCTTCATTGTAAGGTACACCATGTTTCAATTTTATTTCATTATATGTGAGAACATGTGTTTGGTCTAGCATATACTTTACTAAAAATAATATATAGAACATATCATTTACTTTTAAGAGAATTTTTGAAATGTATAAATGGTATTAAATAGCTCCAATTAATTCGAGGATTTAAAATAGACTAGTGCATTTTGGCCTCAGATTCCATTTCTTACAAAACCTTATAACATTGTTCCTTGGATATACTTTCAACATTACGTGGTCACCTACTATGAATTCTAAATTCTTCCTCTGATTATCCATATAAAACTTTTGTATACTATGAGAATCTTTAATATGAGACTAAATAACCTTTACCTTTGTTGTTGTCTCTTCAATAAGTTTTGGTCCTATTATTTTTCTTCACCAACAACATCCCAACAAGTTAGAGTATGAAATCACTTTCAATATAATTCTTCATACATCACCATTTTAATACATGGATGAAAACTACTGTTATAGGAAAACTCTACCAAAGGTAATTACTAATACCATAATCCTTGAAACTAAAGTGATAATGAAATTAAAATTTATTCCATTGTTTTTATAGTACATGCATACTATCTAACAATTTGAAGATGGTAGTTTGTTCTCAAATGAAGCTCAGTATCACAATCCTTCTGAAGACACAGATTATCGATTTAAAATGAGTATCATGATGAGAAATAATAAAAAAAGGTGTGGAATTAAGTATTTAAAAATTATCAATATAGATCCCTATTAGGTAATAAATATGAAAATATTCTCTTATAGAAATGAAATGTGAATATTTGGTAAGGTGATCAATGATAACCCATATTACATCACCCTTTCTAAGAGTATTTTGATAGTCATGTGACAAAGTCCATAGTAATGTCATCCCATTTCCACAAAATAATAGTCATAGGTTGCATGAATCATCTAGGATGATGTATTAAAACAACCAATTTTCAAAAAACTAAACATCTGGAAACATAATCAGAAATTTCCCAATTCATGTTACCCTACTAAAAATGTTCATTGAAATTCTATACATCATTGTGCTAATATGGTTTATAGAGAAGTTTGATCTATTAGAATCATCCAAAAATTACATTTTTTAATAGATATATATGGACCACATAATCTATTTCCAAATTTCAATACACCATATTTAAAAATGAATTTTTTAAATTTACTATCATTCACATCTTTAATTTTCTTCTGAAAGTTATCAACATCAGATTAAGAACTTTTTAGCTTTTAAAAAAAATATGCTTTCACAATCATTTGAAAAAGGAGTGATGTATCTCTTTCTTTAATAAATTAAATATCAATATTTACTAGATCTATGATCATATGTTATCTCAATATAAATTTGGGATAGAAATCCATGATCATTCCTACTAAATGCATATGGTTCTTATTTTCTTTCCCTATGATGTATTTTTTTGGGAAATCATAATCTTTGAGTAACTCCAACCATCACATTTTACACATATGGAGAACATTATATGAAATGATTTATTTTATAATTTTATGATCTATTAATATCTCATCAGTTTCACCATATATATAATGTCTTCATATCATCAAAGAAAATATTAGATCTTCCATCTCAAGATCACGGGCTAGATAGTTTCTTTTTAAGAGACTACAATTTCTTTGATGCATATGAAATAAAATTATAATTTTACATTAGAAAACAACCAAGTAACTTCTTAGATGCATCAATATATATTATAAAACCCATCATTTTCATATGGTAGATTCAAAATAAAATAATTGAACAATCTCTTCTTAATTTCACCAAAATATTCTTCACATTACATTGTCTAAACTAACTTAACTCTATTACATGTATGTTTGGATAATGAGTTAGTAAATTTGGAAACATTATGAATGAATCACAAAAAATAACCTTACGAAACAATATAACTATGTACCTTATATATTTTCATTGGTGTAGGCCATTATTTAAATGTCTTTGTCTTCATTGGATCAACTGAGATTCCATACTTGGAGAAATGTTTTCCAAGAAAAGATACTTCCTAAATCCAGAAACCACACTTACTAAATTTACCATATAAATAATTACTTATAATAGTATTAAGAATAATATATAATTAATTATAATTATCCACATATATTTTAGAATAAAAAAATATATCACCAATGAATACAACAACAATATTGTCAATATAGTTCTTAAATACTCTATTCACTAGATCCACAAAAACATAGGGTGCATTTTCCAATCCAAATTGAATTACTATAAACTCAAAATGTCCATACCTCATTTTTAATGTTTTTAAGTAATTTATTCCTTATTTACTCATAATTGATGATACTATAACATATCTCAATATTTGAGAAATATGCAGATATAAGAAATTGATCAAATAAGACATCAATGTGAGGAAAATGATACTTTTTCTTTATAATAGTATCATTTATTTCCCTATAAAAATTAAAATACCATGGAAACATATTTATTATTAATGAAGTGAAGAGGGGATCCCCATGGTGAAACACTGGGGAGATTAAATCCATTATCACACAACTCCTCTTGTTGTTTCTTTAAAACCACTAATTCCATAGTGGTTATTCTATAGAGAGTATTTTATATTTGTCTTTCATCAGCGATTAAATAAATATAAAAATAAACTTCATAATCAAGGGGGTGTATGGTAAATTCATTGGGATATATATAATTTTATTCCTATAAAATAGTTACATCCTCAATTTGAAGACTACCATCTCCATCCCTTGATTTTTTATGGTCTTATTCCCTAAGAATTTCATTTTTTAAAGCTACTGCAGGTGGATTGAGACATGTATCAGATGAATATATCTCTAATATAAATATAAGTTATTCTATATCATTATCATGAATCATAATTTCCTTCTTCTTGAAATAAATTCATGCATCATTTTTTGAAATCTTAACTATACCAAGGATTATATCAATGCTAACAATATGTCTTATAATAAGGTCAGCAAATAATTCAAATTTATTAGGCTTAATTTGGAATTCATGAAACATATTTATTATATTGAGATGTCATCAATTACTTTTTAATAACAACACATATCATAAATTAAAAGGGAAATTCCTTGTTTTCTTGAAAAAATGGGTAGATATAAAAGAGTGTGCAGATCCTGAATTAAATAATGAATTAGATAAATATGATGTTATGATTAAAGTAACTACCAATAAATCATTCAATACTTAAACCTCATTTATAGTCATCACATAAGCTTGTAATTCTCCCCTTGGCATAAACTATAGTATATTCCATTTATTCTTAAGGAATTATTTTTCATAGTTCCCCTCATTCGTACAGTTAAAACAATAAATAGTTATATTTTATTTCTCCCCGTTACATTATCTTGATTGATAACCCTTGCCTATAAACATATAAAAAAAATACCAATACTTTCATGAATTTACAAGGATGATTCTTTCCATTATTCTCATAAGGATGAAATTGATTCATTATCATCTTCATCTTGGTCGCATTCCCTTTTTTCTTGGTTCTAATTAAACCTCTTATTTTCTTTATTTCCCTTATACATGTAAGATCTATAGAATTTAATATCTATTTTATGGAACATAAAAATATTTCATCGTATCATGAAAAAGGATGGTAGACCAATTCCCTTATGATACACGGATTAATCCCTTGAAATAAATAGTCAATATTACAATCTGTGTTATAGATGTAATATATATAATACATGGATAATCTTGTAATGCAGGCCTCATACTGAGTAATACTTTATTATTAATTTTTTATATAAGCTGAGGAACTTTATATTCATTTTAATTTGTTTCTCATGATAGAAATATTTGTCAAATAATTTCTCTTAAAAATCATTCCATTCCATGAGTTCTATTTCATCTTCCTCTCTAGTATATTTGATCAATGAGAACCATTGATTAACATATCCTTTGAGATAATATGCTGCATTTGTAACTTTTCCCAATTCATCACATCCCATGTCTACAAATATCTTTTCAATATAATTAATAAAGTTTTCAGCTTCCATTGAATTAGTAGTCCCAACAAATTATGGGGGCTTATATCACATGAAGTGTTATACCATAGATGAATCACACTATGAAACCACATGTTGCTATATCTAGACAAGGTTATTTTTTATAAACTAGTTAATATTCCATAATATATCCATGATATATTCAGTTCCAATACCACCTATATTTGTTTTCATAGAAGAAACATATCTACATTATCCATGAATATTGATACCCTTCCTTCTTTTAGTCTCCATTTCTAAACAATGTAATATAATGGATGTGCTCATAGAATTATGAACAATGAATCATAATGTATAATTCCAAATATGGTGGAACACTTAACATAAATTGAAAAAAAATTGTCAAATGTTAATATCATAATTATAGAAATTATTTCTTTATGGATATATTTATTCTCAGATCCTTCATAATGGTTTGTAATTAAAATTTGAATTATTCTATATATATCCCCTTGAGTGTCAAACAAGGTGCATTGTAAGGACTATTTTCATGCACCAGGTGTCAATTGGGTGAAGCCCTATGCACCCTTTCCATATTTATTACCCTAGGTACCTCTATTTTATAGAAACATACACTTGTAGTATTAAGATAAAGATGTATTTTTATAAAAGACCATATAATTTCTTCCATAAAAAACTAGTTTTTTATTATCTACATATCCTCAAATTCTATCATAGGTTTATGTTATCTAATCCATACTTTTATTCCCAAGGATTTTACTAAACATCATATGATTCTAACTATAATGAACCCAACTCTAGTAGACTATAACTAGTGCATACCTTATTACATTGGAATAGATAAATGGGGGTCATATCTCGATGGACCAATCAGTTTAGTAGTTTTAGATAACTAGATAGATACATGATACCCATTTTACATAGGGGATTAAAATATACAGCATAGTAATGAAATAATTTTTCATCCTTTAACTCTTTAAAATAATTATTATGCATATCTTAAGTGTAGGAAAAAATTAATCTAGGATCAAATTATATTTAAGGGTTACATACGGAGAAAGTTATGATGAATCAATAAAGCATAATAAATATGGAAAGTTAAATAAAAGAATACACATTTGATTTAAACAATAACTTTAAAATATTAGAACTGTATAAAGAAAAAACAATTTGTCAAGGTAGATAACTTAAAACACATTCCATTTAATCAATTACAGATAATAAAATGCATCTGTTGATAATATCATTGAGAAAATATAATGGCTAATAATAAATGAATTCTAAATGAAAGAAATTTTTAATCATTCTACATCATGATATTAGGAAAATGATACTTCTACTATCAAGATATTTCAAAAGATAGTTTAGAACTACAGGTTGAAATCCATTAATTTTTTCTAATTTATTTATCTCATGAGACTTGTCGATGCATCAAGGGTGTATATAATTCTATGGCCCATCTATCACTCCATGTCCAAAGAATTATTTATATATATAATACTAAATTTAATTCATGACTCAATATTCCTTATCATAAAATATTCATATTGAGAAAATGATATGGATTTATCAATATATCCATACTTAATTAAATAACTTTCAAAGTAAACACTATATGTAATAATGGTATATGGTTTAGGAAATATTTATATCCTTGATACTATGAATATAGGTAAACATAAATTGAAACATTAACCAGCATTGGTATATAGGTATTTATGTTAAATAAATCAAAGATGCAGTATATATACCAAATATAAGTAAATTGAATATATTAACAAAAATGTATCGATGAAATGGAAATTGAGATGAAATCCCCTACAATAATCATAACATTGAAGTTATAATTAATCATTGAATATATTAAGTGTATCAAATATGAATCCAAATAGAAAAATTTGAAATAAAACATTAGATAATATAAATTTATTTTCAACATAATATTAGAAAATCAAAGGAAAATTAAAACGTAATGTAACCCAATGAAAAGAAAATGTGTTATGAAATTCCTTACAACTTGGTAACTTTAATTTGAAATCCCCTTGGAAGAAATTATTCAAATTAAAACCCAAAATACCATGAATTATTAATTAATAACCCACAATAAGATTTTTTTAAGTAATCATGATATTAAATGTAAAAGGGGAAGTATATACACCATATAAAATAAATTTGATTCATAGAATTACAATATGCTACAATGAAGAGAAATTGAGAAGAAGTCTCTTACATTGAGTCAGATTCATCATGTATGTTATTTATCTTCCTAAATAATAAAATTATGTCAATTATTTAATTTCCAAATAACCATTTTAAATTTTATTATAACTTTTATTTCAATTAGTACAATTGTATATACAATTACGTAAAAAATTCAGTTTACATCAGTTGTTTCAATTATATTTGACTTATGTGTCAAAACAAACTTTGGTAGGTTGACTATTATTCTATGAAGTCCTTACTTCTAAATATATAGAATAATTATAATGAAATAATTATAAAATTTATACATAAATTATAATTTTAATATAAATAATTAAATACGGTTTTGATAAATGAATTATGTTATGTTCATGGAGATGGTAGGTTTTATGTACACATTAGTAATGTTTCAATTTTTTAATGATCATTATAAAAAGGAGGTATGTAATATTTTACCATTAAATAATTTTTATATTATAATTAATGCAATATTATTACTTTAAATTAAATTATTCATATTATCCTTGTGGCATGGTGATGAAAAGAGAGTCACATTGGCTCATAAAGGCGGTAATCCACACGTACACGAACGACTTTATCACCTTTCAAAGAGTGAAAAGTTAAGAAGGAAAATTATATATTATATTGTTAAAATGGTAAATATGTCATGAATATCCTAATTATTTAATGAATTTCACATATATTTAGTAACATTACCCTTATTCTGTTCCATGTAAAGTGTTAGTGAAAAATGAATCACATCACTTCATGAGGCGGTAGTACAGCGTACACCTAAGCATCATTATTGTATCCCATAAATAATTGAATGTAAAAAGGTATATATTATATAATCACTCTAGAGGTATAATTATTTCATAAGTATCATATATATTTTATATCCATATTTATACTATACAGTGAGAGGTGTTGATGGAAACAATATCATATCGGTTCGTGAGGCGGTATTCCACCGTAAAGATGGGTGATGTTATAGTTTCTTATATGAGGTAAGAGGATATATATATATATATATATATATATATATAATTTCATAACATACTAAAATATTTATATATGGGAGATACTATTTCTATTATATAATCATAAATGAATAATTTTTTAAGGATTTTAAAGTATAAATAAAACAAACATGGATAGTTAAGAATATCTCCTCTTCTCAAACCACCTCTTTAGGATTATACAAAAATTATTCATTAAAGGGATATACAACCAAACCAGGGCTAATAGAATTATATGATATAAATTTGGAAGTAATTTTTTATGGGACAGTCTGATCCAAAATGGTTTTATAGTGCAAATAAGATATGAGACGGGGTGTCTTTTTATAAGTTAGGTGAGTAGAACACTTGTAATTTTGGAAATAGAAAGGTGTATCCACGTTTTTATCATGACACAGGGGTCCCAAACATAGTATTATCTAGAATTATAAATGATATGGTCTAAATATTTTTATCCAATATATTTTGGACAATTTTTAGGTAATTTTAGCCATTATCATTTTAGTTCCCCCCCTCCATGATGAACCCATTTTTACATTAACTACAGTAATTATTTTTACTATTTTTACTATTTTTACTATTAATTATGGTAAGAAATTATGTTCCAATATTATAAAATATAAATAATTATTATTCAAAATATGGAATCCTTTTTAAGTAATTAAAATCATATAATATTAAAAATTAAATTAAAAAGAAACCAAAAAAGTGACGAAAATGTGGGTTATTGAGAAGAAAATTCTCATAAGAATGGAAGGTTTTAATATCAAAATAAAATATTAAATTATTTAAAATTAATTAAAAAGTATTTAATTTTCTTCTTAATGTTATCATCATCATATTGATAACTTTTTATCTTTTAAAAAAATTATGGTTTCACAATTATTTGAAAAATGAGTGATGTATATTATTCCATAATAACTCACATAGAAATATTTACTATATCCATGATCATAAGTTATATCAATACTAATTTGTGATAGATCTCTATGATCATTCAAACTCAATGTATCTGGTGCCTTATTTTCATTCCCTAAGAGGTATTTTATCGAGAAATCGTAATGTTTGAGTAACTCCATGCATCACTTTTTCCACATATTGAGAACATTATATAAAATGATGTATTTTAGGATTTTATGATCCATGAAAATCTCACCACTTTCACCATATAGATAATTTATCAATATCATTAAATAAAATATTAGAGCTTCAAACTCAATTTCAGGGGATAAATAGTTTTTCTCAGGAGTCCTAAATTTCTTTGATGCATATAAAATAACATTATAATTTTACATTATGATACAACCAAGTCCCTTCTTTGATTCATCACTATATATCAGAAAACCATCATTTCCATATGGTAGAGTCAAAATCAATGAATTAACCAATCTACTATTAATTTCATCAAAAATTTCATCACATTACATTTTGAAAACTAACTTAACTCCATGACGTGTATGTTCGGATAATGAGTTAGTAAATCAGAAAACATTCTAAACGAATCACTGATAGTAACCTTCCAAACTAGTGAAACTATGTACTTTATATATGTTCATTGGTTTAGGCCTTTATCTAACTATTTTTTTCTTCATAGTATCAATTGATATTCCATACTCGGAGAAAATATAAGAATTAAAGGATACAAAAAGATATCATCAATGGATACCACAACAAAATTATAAATATAGTTCTTAAATACTCTATTAATTAGATCAACAAAAAATAAGGTGAATTTTCTAATCCAAATGGAATTAATATAAACTCACAATGTTAATAACTCATTTGAAAATTTCTCTATGGAATTTATCCCTTATTTACTCACAATTGATGATAACAGAACATATATCAATCTTTATGAAATATGGGGATATAAGAAATTGATCAAATAAGTCATTAATGAGAGGTAGAGGATAGTTGTTATTTATTATGATAGAAATTATTTCCCTATAAAAAATGAAAAATACCATGGACCCATATTTATTCGTAATGAAGTGAATAGGGGATCTCTATGGTGAAACACTATGGTGAATAAGTACATCATCACACATATCCTCTTGTTGTTTCTTCAACACTAATAATTTTACAGTGATTATTCTATCAGGAGTCTTTGATATTAGTCTGTCATAAATGATTAAATAAATAGATAACTCAACATCACATTCTAGGGGGTTTATGGGTAAATTATTACGAAATATATAAATTTATTCATATATAATAGTCACATCCTCAATTTGAAGATTACCCTCTCCATATGAAGATTTGTTCTGGTCTTATTCCCCAAGAATTTCATTCTGTAAAGATACTGAGGGTGGATTAAGACATTTATAAGATTAATATATCTATACTATAAAGATAAGTACTTCTACATCTTCATTATAAATCATAATTTTATTCTTCTTAAAATAAATTTGTGTATTATATTTTGAAATCCAAACAATACCAAGGATTATATCAATTTCAACCATATGTATTATAATAAGTTCATCAAATAAATCACATATATTTGTCTTAATTAGGAATTCCTAACAAATCTTTATTGTATTGAGACTTCCTCAAGGAGTTTTTACTAAAAATACATTTCATTAATTAAAATGGAAATGTATTGTTTTCTTAGAAAATTTGTTAGATATAAAAGAGTGCGAGGATCCTGAATTAAATAATGAATTATCTGAATATGTTGTTACTATTAAAGTACATACCAACAAATAATTTGGTACTTCCACCTAAGTTATAGTCATCACATAATCTTGGAATTATCCCCTTGGTATCAACTATAGTATATTCCATTGATTCTTTACGAATTCATATTCATAGTTCCCCACCTATGTACAATTATAACACTGAATAATGATGGTTTATATATCCCCTTTACATTCGCTATAATGATAACCCTTATCTATAAACTTATAAAAAAATACTAATACTTTCATGAATTTACAAGGATTATTCATTCCATAGTTATCATAAGGAAGAAATTTATTCGTTCTCATCTTCATCTTTAATACATTCACTTTTTCTTGGTGCAAATTAAACCTATTATTTTCTTTATTTCCCTTGGATATCCAGGATATATAGAATTTCATCTCTATTTTATAGAACAAAAAACTATTTCACCATATCATGAAAAAGGATGGGAGACTAGTTCCCTTAGGATACTTGGCTAAGTCCCTTAAAATAAATAGTCAATATTACACTCTATATTGAAGATGACATATTTAGAGTACATGAATAAACATATAATGGTGGCCTCATACTAAGTAATAATTTATTAATACTTTTTATTTATTATGATTAACTTTCTATTCATTTTAGTTTGTTTCACATGATATAAACATTTTTCCAAGAATTTATCCTAAAAATCATTCTGTTCCATGATTTCTATTTCATATTCCTCTCTAGTATACTTGATCAATGAGCACCGTTGATTAACATCACCTTTGATACAATACGCTGCATGTGTAACCTTTCCCTATTCATCACATCCCTAGTATATATATATCTTATCAATAAATATCTCAGCTACCATTGAATTAGTAGTCCCAACAAATTATAAGGGCTTCTATAACATGAAGTTGTCTAACATAGCAGAATAATGTTATAGAACATTAGGTTGATCTATCCAAAAAAAGGTTATTTTTCATAACCTGATTAAGATTCCATAATATATCCACGATCTATTCAGTTACAATAACACCTATATTTTTTTCTTAGAAGAAAAATCTCTTCCTTAGCCCTGAGTATTGATACCCTTCTTCCTTGAAGCCTCCATTTATAAACAATGTAATATAATAGATGTGCTCATAGAATTTTAAATTTTAAATCATAATGTATAATTACAAATATATTATAAAAATTAACATATATTGAATGAAATTATGAAATGTTAATATCAGAATAAAAAAATTGATTTCTTTAGGGATATCTTTATTTTCAGATCGTTCATAATGGTTTGTAATGAAAATGTGAATTATTCTATGTATATCCCCTTGAGTGTCAAACAAGGTGTGAAATAAGGCCTATTTCAATGCACTAGGTGAAAATTGGGTTAATACCTATACACCCTTTTCTTAGTTATTACCCCTAGGTACCTCTACCTTAGAACCACATCCAATTGTAGTATTAAGATAGAAATGTATTTTTATGAAAAACCACATAATCTCTTCCTTAAAATAATATTATGTAGTTATTAGATACATATACTCAAAGTATATCATAGGGTTATGTTCTATAATCCATACTCTAGTTCCCAAGGTTTCTATTAAACATCCTCTAATACACCCTGTAACGAACCCAACTCTAGTAAACTAGAGTTGATTTTTACCTTATTATATTTGAATTGATAAATGGGGGTCATATCTCGATGGAAAGACCTGTTTAGTAGAGTTAGATAAAGAGATACATACATGATACCCATTTTATATAGGGTATTAAAATATGTATCATTATAATGAAATCATTTTTCATCCTTTAACTCTTTCTAAGAATTATTATTCATATCTTAATTGAAGGAAAAAAACAAGTGTGAGATCAAATACTCTGTAGGGGTTAAAAATGGAGAAAGTTATCATGAATAAATAAAGCATAATAAATATGGAAAGGTAAATAATTGAACACACATTCCATTTAATCAATAAATTTACTATCATAACTAGATAAGGAAAATAATACGTCAAGGAAGATAACTTAAAACACATTCCATTTAATCAATTAATAATAATGAAATGCATCTATTGATAATATCATTGTTAAAATATCATGGATGATAACAACTGAATTCTTAATGAAGGAAATTTTTAATCATTGTATATCACGATGTCATGAAAATGACACCTCTATTGTTAATACATTGAAAAAGATAGTTTAAAACTACATGTTGAAACCCATTAAAATTTTCTAATTTATTTATCTCTTGAGACTTTTTGATGCATCAAGTGGATATATAATTTTGGGGCCCATATGTCACTCCATGTCTAAATATTTCATTATATATCCAATAGTTAATTTAATTCATGACTCATTATTCCTTATCATCAATTATTTATATGGAGAAAAGGATATGAATTTATAAATATTTCCATACATAATTAAATAACTTTCAAAGTAAACACTATATGTAAGAATGGTATATGGTTTAGGAAAAGTTTACATCCTCGATACTATGAATATAAGTAAAAATTAATTGAAACATTAAATATAATTTATATATAGGTATTCAAGTTAAACAAATAAAATATGAAATATATATACTAGATATAAGTAAATAGTCTATATTTACAAAAATGTCTCTATAAAATGGAAATTGAGATGAGATACCATAGAATGATCACGACATTGAAGTGATAATTAATCATTGAAAATATTAAGTGTATCAAATGTGAATCCAAATAAAATAATTTGAAATAAAACATAAGATAATCTAAAGCAATTTTCAACATAATATTTTAATATCATAGGAAAAAGAATAAGTAATATAACCCAATGAAAATAAAATGTGTTATGAAGTTCATTACAACTTAGTAACTTTCATGTAAAATACCCCGAGAAGAAATAATCCAAATTTAAACATAAAATACCATGAATTATTAATTAATCATTATATTAAATGAAAAATGGACAGTATTTAAACTATATAAAATAAATTTGTTTCATATAATTACAATATTCATTAATGAGACAAATTGAGAAGTCACTTACATTGAATCAGGATCATCATGTACGTTATTTATCATCCTAAATAATAAAATTATGTAAATTATTTAATTTCTCAATAACCAATTTAAATTGTATTATTAATTTTATTTCACTTATTACCATATTATGTACAATTATATAATAAATTCAGTTTGCATCAGCTGTTTCGATGATATTTGACTTATGTGTCAAAAACAACTTTGGTAGGCAGACTATTAGTCTAAGAGTTCCTTATGTTTACATATAAAAAATTAATATCATGAAATAATTATCAAATTTATACATCAATTATAATTTTAATAGTAATAATTTAATATGGTTCTAGTAAATGAATTATGTTATGTTGATGAAGATGGTAGGCCGTATGTACGTATGATTAATGTTTCCATTTTTTAATGATCATTATGGAAAGGAGGTAAGTAATATTTTATGATGAAATAATTTTAATATTATAATAAATAAAATATTATTACTTTAAAAGAAATTATTTATATTATCCTTGTGGTGTGGGGATGAAAAGAGATTCACATCACTTTATAAATGCGTCAATCAACATATACACGAATGGCTTTAGCATCTTTCAGCGAGTGAAAAGGTAAGAAGGGAAATGATATATTTTATTGTAAAAATAGTAAATATGTCACTAATATCATAATTATATCATTAATTTAACATATATTCATTACAATTATCCTTATTTTTTTCTATGAAACGTGTTAGTGAAAAATGAATTACACCGCTTCATGAGGTGGTAGTCCGTCGTACACACGAACAATGTTATTGTATCCCCTACAAAGTGGAATGTAAAAAGGTATATATTATATAATATCTATAGAGGTATAATTATTTCATAAATATGATATATTATTTATATAAATCATCACACTCTAACATGATAGGTGTTGATGGGAACCGTGTCATGACGATTTATGTGGCGGTAGTCCTCTGTAAAGATGAGTGACATTATTGTTTATTATATGATGTAAGATGAGATGTATAAAATTAATTACATAACATAATAAAATCTTCATATATGGGTGATATTATTTCTATTATATAATCATAAATTAATAGTATTTTAATGATGTGGAAGAAGAAATAAAACAAACATGGATAGTTAGGAATGTTACCTCTTCTCAAACCTCCTCTTTAAGATCATATCAAAAGTATTTATATAAGGGATTTAAAAACACACCAAGGATAATATAATAATGGTATGTAAGTTTGGATGTTATTTGTTAAGGTACTGTCTAATCAAAAAGGGGTTTAAAGTGTGAATAATATATGAGAGGGGTGTCTTTTTATAAGTGAGGTGAGTGGAACACTTGTAATTTTGGAAAGAGAAAGGTGTACCCACATTTTTTCAAGACCTAGGGGTCCAAAATGGAGTATTATATGGAATTATAAATTATATGTTCTAAATATTTCTATCCAATATATTTTATACAATTTTTATTAAATTTCATCAATTATCATTTTAGTTTACCCCCCTTATAAACCCATTTTTACCTTAACTATAAAAATTTATCCCACTATTTTTACTATTTATTATGGTCAAAAATTAAGTTGACCATATTATAAAATATAAATAATTCTTATTCAGAATATGTAATCCATTTTAAAAAATTAATTTCATTTAATATTGAAAATTAAATTCAAAAAAATTACCGCAGACGTGACGAAAATGTGGGTCATTGAGAAGAATATTTTCATAACAATGAAATGTTTTAATATCAAAATTAAATATGAAATAAATTAAAATGAACTAAAATGTATTTCAAATAATATAATTAAACTATTTTTACTTTAAAACAAATATATAAAATATTATATCTTTGTACATAATTTAATCGAAATACTAGTTTTAAAATAAAAAACAATATTTTTCATTATTCATCCAAAAATGAATGTTTTCAGAATAATATAAAAAATTCACCCTAAGATAATTTTGATATTAATTTTTAAAAAATTAATTTAATTTTCTCAAATAACGTTTATGAAATTTTCAAAAATTAAATTTATCACAAGTTCACAGGAAGCGATGAAGTCATTTTCGTCGAGAAAACTATTTTTCAGAAAACATTTCTTACATTCAAATTATTCTTTTTTTATTTAAAATCAATATAAAAAAATGAATGTTTGTAAAAAATATATTTTTATAATTTATTCATTCCTATTAATACCCTCATTTTAAAAAATAGTTTATAATGTTAATGATTAAATAATATTTTAATAGAGTATTTTGTTTAGTTTAAACCCTAGGTTGCATGCACAAGCTATCAAAGAGATTTATGTTATATAAAAGGTAGTAAATTTTAAATTATCAGGCTATTAAATTATGTATAATGGTTTATACATGGGAAATTTTCATAAGGAATATAATAATTGATATATGTTTTTTATATAGGACATAAAGGACATAAATGGGATGTTTGGACTTGAGGTAAGGGATTTATTCTCAATTTTCCTTTAATGAGGCATGTTTTAATATTATGCACCTAATTTAGTTTATATGATATGTTTAGTTCTGTTTAAAAATATTATATCATGAATCATTCATACTATAAGGTAATTTATGTTTCAATTAAAAATACTTCATCTAAGGGGTTTTGATTGGGAAGTTACCAAAGCATTAAAGGTTTTTTAACTCAATTTTGAATTCATTAGGTTACATCACTTTTTCATTGATTATATTAGGTAAATATTATGTGTTAAATGAACTATTTTTTTATAATTTATTTTAAAATTATTTTTATTTATATTTGATACTCATAATTACTTTATTTATTAATTCTCAATTCAATAATATGATCTTTATAAGGGATATTTGTGTCAAATTTTCCTTCTTTTGGACATACGTTTATGTTATGCAACTGTCTTATTTTAGAAGGTATATATAATACAACTAATATATGTTATATCATGAATCCATTTATGTTTATGATATTTAATATTTCATTTTATGTTATTCATTCATTGGGATTACGATTCAAAAGTTACCAAAGTGGTAAGGGGTTTATCTTTCAATCCCATTTTAGTCAGGATTATTTATGATTGAATTTACATTGAATAATTTTTTAATACATATTTTATAAACCCATTTCACAATCCATCACCTCTATATGTTTTTGAAATATTTATATTTAAGTACCATTTTCTATCTTTGGTACTCAAAATGATTTGCAAAATGTTTATATGAAATATCAGCTTTATTTATCAACTTTTATTTATAAAATAATTTTCTTCAAAATCCATGTTTTCTAAAATGTTTTTAATAATTTTTTTTGACTATTTTTCACTAATTGTTTAATCTTATTTTTTCCCATATTTTAATATTTACAAGATGGATAAAAAGTAATATTATTTTCTTTTTCAAAAAAATGAAATATTTATAGAAGGCATAAACATAATCATCTTTTTAAAAACTATAACATGAACTAAATTTCCTTCAATCATGAACACTCAATCACATAACCATCTCGTTACATGTTTCCAATTATATTTTCAAATAAAATTATTTTAAACTTATTTTTTTAATTTTTATCCATCAAAAATAATATTAAAAGTAAAAATGATATTTTTATAAAGAATTATTTAATGAAAATTTTAAAGAATTTACATTAATCAATGATAATAAACATTTATTTTAATTATGATCCACTTAGGACATATTGTAATGATAGATTCATTATTCTTGGTAAAGATGGTTTATGAATTTTCAAATATATTTTCAAGGAACCTATTTCTTTTACATGGGTAAATCAATCTTGGAAATAATAATCATTATTTTTATATTAAAAAAGTGAATGATTTGATGTTTGGTGATTATTAAATGGTTATTAAACATTTTTTATGAGGATGAATGAGATTGATATAACTCATGACGATGGGTGAGCCCGATATTGATCATGTTGATGGGTGAGCATGATATGGATCTCAAATCCATTCGGTAATGATTATTTTCTCTAGGGAATTATGTTATAAGTTGATTATATTGGTTATTTCACTTATAAGGATTATTGTAAGGGTTTTATGAAGATATTATTTAAATATAACAAAAAGTTTTCTATATTATTTCTATGAGTTGTTAATGGTTCCTTTTATAAATGTTGACATCACATGGCTCATGATTATTGATTAATCTGAATTTTTCCCTTGGTTAAAGATTTATTTCATGTATCTTGTTTTATGATATCTTTTATTATAAGTATTAATCCACTTATATTATTCCCATAAAATAGGATTGTTCTATAATACCATTATTCTCATATTATGCTCACTGATGAAATTTAAATGTTAATTCTTATATTTACCCTTACTATGTGTTTTAGGATTCCATTATTAATTTTTTTTAATTTTATCTTGGTTATGAAGAATTATTTCAAATGAATTATGTATATAGAGGTTTAATGTGTGAATAAATTTGTGGGATATGTTAAAGACTTGATGTGGAATAAGAAATATTGGGTATAGTGGGAGACATTCACACCTAATAAAAAGGGAATTGGAATGAAAGAGTTTTTATAAATTCCATAAAACTCTTATCCAAAATGGTCATTAGGTATGTAAGTGATCCAAAAGTTCTATTTGATTTTGTATTTTTTATAATACTAACTTTTAGTCATGTTTATCAGTATAGAATACGAAAATTTAAAGAAGAAAATTATCATACTTGATTTGGGAGTTAGGTTTAGGATTGTTATAATTTCCACAATAGAATCGATGGTAATCCTTCCCCTTACCCCACTTCCTCTAAAATTCATATTTAATTATTATATCCTTCTATCATGGATAAATATTTGATGTTGTCATATCACCAAGGTAAGGTGAGATCACAACTTGAACTTAGGCCATTGTCTCATTTTATTTAAAGAAATCCCTAAAGGGTAATTTTCTCTTCATTTATAGCTATTTTTATTAAATAAAATTGGGTAATGAATTATGTTATGTCTTCATGATATTACTGTGGATTTATATGGTAATTTGGGGACTTTAAATCTAGCTTTATTCTAATATTGTTTTGACTAGATTTATGGATTTATCTTCCATAGTCTCTTTGAGGATTAAGTGTTCTTTAATTTTGGTGGATATCAATGTTTTGATTTCTGGTTCATGAAATCTTTTCTAAATGGATTTTAGTGACTTAATGGGTCCCATTATTGAATTCCTTGATGATCATATGGATGATAAAGATCACTGTTTATTAAGGTATGGAGTTCCCAACCCTTTTGTGAATTTCAAATCTAAGTGTGATACATTCTTTCCACTAGATTTCAAAAGTAAATAATAAATGTTAATAATTATTTTGTACTTATAAAATGAAATTTTCATATGTTTTTTTGTATATAAAATGGAGTAATTTTATTTTAATTTTATAAGATATTATAAAATTTCCTCAAAACAAATATTTAATATAATTATTTTTATTTCTAAAAGAAATTGAGTTTTTCTATGTTCATTATTATATAATTGGATCTTTTTTAATGTTGGGTTTTATATGTAAATGATTTTATAAAATTTTTAATTCATACTGTTTAATTTATTATAAAATTTTCTTATACTTAATAACCTCCCATATTTTTATTATTTATTATCATAAATCCTTTCAAATTAATCCTTCTTAATAAATTTAATAAGATTAATTATGTTTATAATTACTTAAATAGTTTTTCTATTATTTTACCTAATAGGTTTCCAATAGTAAATATATTATAAACATCACATTGAATCTTGATAAGAACAATCAAATTTTTTTTATTCAAATTCATATGTTCTCTTACTATGTATTTTTAATGTGTTCACTTCTATTTAGCATATCCTGAATGTGTTATAAGTAAATAATTAAAAAATTGCAATGTCAAAATTTTCATTGAGGAAATGTTGATGAATAAGCTTGATAGGTAGAAAAAAGTGACTGAATCTTATATATTACACATTTCTTATACTAGGCTATCACTTAAAAAACATACTTTTCTTAATAATTAATAAACAACTATATACATTAATGTATGTTTCTTTATACCAATTTAATTAATTCTTAAACTAAAAATATGTATTTAAGAAACATCTTATTTACTTTAATTACATAAATTCTTTTACATTTGAAAAAAACCTATTTTTGATGATGACAATGTGTAATTACATTAACTTAATAAATGTTAAGGCTATGTAATTTACCAATTAAAAATGAATCAATTTAAATAAAATTTTTTTAAGTGATAATGTATAAGGATTAAAATATTAATTCATAATTAATATTTCTCTTGAAAAATATCAATATTCTTAAAAATGGATTTGAAATATAGAAACTTTATATTGTATAAGACCATAAACTTTTATTAAATTTTTAACTCAATTGTTATGAAATTTCCAATACCATGTTAGTGTTATTCCAAATAGGAAGTGGTTATGAAAAATTCTACAACGAAACTCATACATGGATTATCCCTAATGAACACTTGTGACTTCTTTAGGGAACATAGTGACATTGTTAGAAAGGATGACATAAAATATGCCATGAAGATCCTGAAATAATTTATATTTGATATTTATGACTCCATTTTTATACTTTTTTTCATGTATCATGCTTTATTATTTTCTTATATACTTGTTTAAAATTTATGAAATAGTATTCTTGTATTTTGAATCTTTATAACATGAATATATTCAACTTGAAACAATGGAATTTTGATATAACTAATAGTGTAGTATAGTGATGAATGTTTATATATTGATATATTTCATGTTATTTTCATGATTTAGATTTTTTGTCCTACTTGGATAGAAATCATACTATTTTACATGTTTCTTAATTTAATATGTGATTGAATATGTGTTATTATAACTTTTTGTATTGAATTTGAAAAGTTAATCTATATTTTTGTGAATAGATAGAACACATGGAATGTTTCATAAATAATTAACTATATAATCCATGTTTATCATTTAACTGGGATGTGATATATGATTTATCTTATTCATTACACCCATTCCACTCCTTCCTGGGATGGGATGTATGATTCCATTGATTGGTTTGGATGAATTATATACCTCAGGAAAGGATGTTTTGACTCTAACATTGTTGTACACATCTACTCATATGTATGGGTGAACATGTGTTTCTATGTGATATTTGTACACATATTTTACTTAATTATAAATTTTGATGGCCCTAGATTATCATCTCAAATTCTATGTTGAGCATATAAGAAGTTAGAAATTATCAGATCCTTATAGTATAAGTAATTACTAGTTTTTATATCTTGGTTTATGATTTTCTATGCTATCTATCAATTTTTGGTCATTTCTTGTTGATTTATATACCTCTTTTTATTACACATATAAAAATTAATATAAATTTCTATCTATACATTTTTTAAATTCACTTCTACATTGATTAATGTTGTTGATTCCTTACAAATAACATGTATGTATACACCCTCCAAGGATACTAATTTGGATATTAAACTTTATATACTTATTTTTAGGTACCTTGTTGTTCGTGGGAAGTTTGTTTCAATATTGGTCTTGAGAGTCATCAATATATACTTTTATATTCCATCAAGTTATTTTTGGAGTTGATACATAAGGGTTTTACTTAGTTATTATCATGAGTTTTACACACATAAAGAATTCTCTACTTTGTCTCTAAGGAAATGTTTAGTTTTCTTTATTATTATATTAGATTGTTTTATTTTTTCATACCTTTTGGACTCTATGAGTTCCATTTAATATGATTGGTATGTATGGATGTTTTATTTTAAAATTTAGTCTTTCTTTATTCTTATGGATTGATGAAAAGGTACACCAATGGATGGTTTATTCCTTTTGGATTAGTATATTTATCAACACCAAAGGTCATGTGTAATATTTAATGGGATTATGGTCTTCATATTTAATTTTTCTTAGTAGGGAAACCACCACCCATTCATTAATAATTAAACCCTTGAGATTTTTCCTTCATCTAGTCATAGAGAGGTGTTCCAAAGGTGTTTTAATACCCCATTCTATTGTTGTTTTATTAATCAGGTCATGTTTGTTTCAAAATAGTATTAACTAAGTGTTTCGAGGTTATATGGGACCACCGATTTTATGGTTTATGATAAAGAGAAGATGCCAGGTCATTGGGGGTGGGGGACATCACGTATATTTCAAAAATGGATATTATGGAAACCTAAGTGATAGAGGATGTTCAGATGTGGGGGTATGTCATTATATGTACATTATAAGTAATGTTTTGAGTATATAAAAATAAAATTTTGAAGAACATGGGATTAAGCCTATAGAGATGGACCAATAGTCATTATATTCTTTGGTTAATTAATCATATATTCTAGTTTCACAATAGGTTATGTTATTTTCATTTATATTATAATAATTAAATGTGAATTTACCCAATTAGTTAAATGGAAACAAAAAAATGTAATCAAGATTTTCTTGAAATCTTTACTAGGATTTATGTACTTTTTTTAAGACATTCACATGTGTGTTTTTATTGAGATAAATTATTTACTTCCTCATTATAAATTTAATGTATAATTTATATATGATTACACCTCTTAGGAATATTTCTTATATCCTTTTTATCATCCTGCTATTGAGCATGCCAATTATTTTTTGATTACCATTTTAAATCTAGGTGTAAAACCGATATTATTATAAGTATTTTATTTATAAGTATATTTTTTTTTCTTTCATTTTATCCTAATTTTGAGCATGTAATTACTGAATTACTAGAAATATATTTACAAGATATTTTTATTTTTGTATTGCACCTGATTATATAGTTTCTATGATATATTTCTTATTTATCATGACTATTTTTATAAAATATACTGGTCTTTTCAATGTAAGGAAAAACTATTGTATAATTTTTTAATCAAATGCTAATATGGTTTTTGAAAATTGATTATTAGTCTAAAATAATAATTTAACTGAAAATAATTTGGGAAAGTGTTTTATTAAATCATAATATTAAGATAAGATGCATATGAGGAAATCAGGGGTTCTAAAAAAGTTTACATTTTAAATGTAAAATAGAGACGATTTATTATAATATTGAATGTAAAATAATTTTTTTTTTAAAATTTTATATTTGAGATATAAATAGAGTTTGATTTTTGGAAATATATTTTTTCTTATAAAACTGATTTTGAAAGTGAAAACTTTAATAAATTAGAACTTAGTGGTGAGTTATAAAAGAGTAAAACATAGATAATTCTTATGGTGGGGATGACATAAGGGTAGGATTAGTTTAGTTAGATAAGGATTTATATAATTTTAATAAGTCGTTACATATTAAATTTTGGTGTTGTGTGTCATGTATAATATTGAAGTTATGCATCTTGAAATGGATAACTATTCATCATGTAGCAATGTTCATATGGATTTAATTTCTACTAAGTATTATAAATTATATTTATTATTGAATTTATTTAATTAGAGAGTTGATGTTGGTTTGGGATGTGTACTCATGTCACAGTAGTTATAATATATCATCAATCATGAAACGTTATCAATTTTTTGGATTTTAGTGTTATTTATTAGAATCATGGTAATGATTTTGGTTGAGTATGGATATTTTAATTGACATTTTTATATTTATAAATATAGTGATTTTTAGAATAAAATATTGATATCCTTCACAATGATTTAGTAAATTTTAAATGATTGTCCAGTTTCTCTTTCCATGTTTAAAAATTATTATGGGGGGGGGGGGTTCTAATGAATATGTATTTGTGGGTCTACTTAATGATTAAATTTATAGAAATAATCAATATAATATGAGATTTTTTTTATTTTTTATATTTTTGAGGGTTTATTTTTTATTTTGCGATTCAGGATATATTTTTTAAGTGTAAGGATTAAATAATAGGTATGTTTAAAAATGAATTTTCATTCAGTATGAGAGTTGGGGGTTCAGATAGGCCATAAGAATGTGAAACCTATTTAATTATTTTATATATTACATTTAGTACCATGTGGTTAATCTCTAAGTACTCGGTGTGATAGGAAATGGTGGTGGACACCTAGTGGTGACACTGGGTAACCAATGAATCTATATCTGATATTTGGTTGGCCCATGTAGATTTTTTTACTTTTAAAAAGATAATTTTGTTCCTTATTCTTTCCATTTTTATTCTTTTTTGGGACTCTTTTGACCAGAATATCTCTAAATACAATGATATAATTTCCTTTTAAACCTCAAAGACTTATCTTTCTACACCCATGTCTTCATTTTTAGGTGATTAAACGTGATTTAATTAACTAAATCTAAGGTATTCTCTCATATCACATATAATAATACCTATTTAACCATTTTTTATTATATACTTATATAATAGAAAATTATTTGATGTTGCAATTTCATCATAGAATTGTGAAATCCCAACATGACCTAAGGCCTTGAACCAATTTTTATAAATGAAGACCAAGGTGTTCTATTTCCTTTCATTTGTGACAATTATGATTCTATACAATTTAGGAATGAATTAATTTAGGTTTTCATATTTTTAGGGAGGAAAAAAATATTAATTTTCTGATTTTAATTGAGTATTTATTCATATATTAGATTGAGTAGATTTATGGGCTCATATTCTAATGATTCCTTTGGGATTTAGTGTTCCTTAATTAGGGTGGATGTATATTTTGGATTTATTATTCACTTAACCATTCCTAATTTATTTTAAATATCATATGGTTTCTAATGGTTCATTGGTTTATGATTATACGGATGAAAAATCTAACCATTTATTCAGGTAATGGGTTATCAAAACTTCGGTATTTTCTATGAAATTCTTGAGATATTCTTTCCACTATTTTTTCAATGTAACTAATAAATGTTAAAAACAATTTTAAAATTATGAATTTATATTTTCTCAATATATATTTCTATATAATTTATTCTAATTTTATTTTAATGTTATGAGACAACAAAAAAGTTTCTCCAACCATACATTTAAGCATATTAAATGTGGTTTAATAACAAAATGGGTTAATATTTCAAGCATTACATTTTTTACATTTAGTATTATAAATCAATAATTTTATTAAGTTTGTTAAGATAGATTTAATAATTTAATAATTTTTTATTTTATATAAAAACCTCTTATTTTTATCAGTTTTCATACTTTTATTCAAATTATTTAGTTTCATAAAATTTTTCAATATGCTTCATGGATGGAATTAATTAAATGGTGTTTACAATGATTTTACCTCATTAGATCATAGTGGTAAATAAGTTTTAACCACGACATTATATCTTGAGTATCTCAACCATGTTCAATTTAGGTACACTTATTTGCGCCCATATAATGAATTTTTATGGTTTTAATTTTTTGTATTAGAGCCTAAATGAGTTATATGTTAATTATCTAAACAGTATCTGATTAAGCATTGAATTAGGGTTGAGGTGTCATCTAGGATTATTTGTTTGAATGAAGTGACTAATTCTTATACATTCATGATTTTAAAAACTATGTTTTCACCTAATAAAATATTAATATCTAAAATAAAAAATAAAATAATCATTTCCATAAAGTAAAATTATTTTTCCAGTTTTATCTAAATTCCACAACTACAATGTTGGATTTATAAAGGCACTTCTTAATTTTAAAAACATGAATTAGTTTATATATTAAACAAAAAATTATATTTGATGAAAACTATGTTTAACTCCATTTAATTAATAAATGTAAATGGTAAAAATTTTATCAATTAAAAATATATTCATCTGAAGAATGTTCAATTTTTATAATTTTAATTATTAGGTTTAAAACCATATTTAAGAGTTAATTTTTCTCTTAAAAAAGATAAAATTTCTTAAAATGGTTTATAAATATAGAAACCATTTATTTTGAAGGACCAAACTTATGAATCAGTGTTTTAACTCAACTATTATACCATTTTTATCCTCAAATTGTTTTATTTAAAATAATAATGGATTATAACTAATTCAAAAACAAATCCCATATTTGGTCAATCCCTAGATAATTTTTCCTATTATTATGGTATATAATTTCCTTCTTGGAAGGTCAGGAATAAGGCAAGGAATTACAATAATGACTTATTATATGTATGGTATTTATGAATCCCTTTATGTAATTTGTTCATTATACCATGTTTTATTTTCTTCCTGTAATCTTGTCTATAATTCTTGAAATATTATTCTTGGAATGTTAATTTTTATTCCATGTTTATATTCAACTTGAAACTATGTAATTTTTATATTATGGATACTATAACATAGATAGGTATTCATATATATTGACCTATTATTTAGATAATGTGTCCCACCATGATAGATGAGCTATTTTTTGGCCTTATTATTTCGTTGGGGGTGTGATGAAATATTTGTGTGTGTGTGCATGTTTCATACTATATTAATCTTGGGAAGGCACTGTATATTTTATTGAACATATTGATGGTAATCAAAGAACTATAGTTACTTAAATGTATATGAACTATTAATCATTTACTTATGATATGATAAATTTTTTTGTTAAATCACTTTACCCATTCCTATAATAACCCAAGATAACCACATATTTATTCTATATATTTTCCATGAGATAAATATTACACCTCACATAATAATCACATAATCCCAAGAATAGAAGGATTAATGTCTTTGAGGATAGATTAAGTAGTAAAATTATTCAAAAAACATTTTCAAATCCATCTATAATTGAGCCATAATATAATTCATTCTAGACTTATTGTAAGCTATATTCATTTTTATATCCCAGGGAATGAAAAAATAAGAAAGGGGTGAGATGAAAAAATCAGTACGAGAAAAGAAATCAATATTTCATTAAGGGGTAGATCATAAACATATGTAAAAAATGGGAAGGGGGGAAATTTATTATTAAAAGTAATATAAAATAATAATCATTGTCCATAAGTCATGATTGAATGATATGTAATACCAAATGAACATATATATACTATGTAAAATGTGTGTAGAATCATGATACACTAAATATGATTCAAGGACTGTAATTATATAAAAAATATCATTTTATAAGATTATGGCATAAACATAAACATAGAAACCATATGTCAAGGCTACCCACCAAGACATTCATAAAATAATAGGATTGGACTTACAACCCATGTATTTATTTGGGATTTAGATAATCTTCATGTGTACCCTTGGGCTTGGTATAAATCCTCCCATGTACCAATTTTTCTTAAAATAATCCTCCCATGCATCATTTGTCCTCAGATAAATCCTATCACAAAGCCTTTAGCTTGGGGTAATTCCTCCCATATACCCCTAACTATGGATAAATCCTCCTGGGTACTATTTTTATTGAAAAAAAACTCTTTTATATCTATTTACTTTAGATAAATCATCTCGTGCAACATTTATCATGGGATAAATCCTCTAATTTACCGTTTAGATTTGGATAATTCCTTCAGTGCACCCCTTGCCTCGGGATAAATCCACTTGTGTACCATTTTGAGATCATGAGATATAAATATTATAAATAAAATTAAGGGACATACTATATGCCACTAGTAAATCATACATACATATTATTCCACTTGAAAAAACATAAACGCATCCTAAATAACCCACATAAATAATTTTTTTTACAAATTTCTACATTTTATCAAAAAAGAAACCACAAAAATGTAAATTATTGATACGTAAAAGTGAATCACCATAAAATATTATTTAATAAGAACATTTAGTGGGTAATACATGAAAAAAAACATCCATGTAAATACGACCTTTATAAATAAAGATTAAAATGATTGAAAATCATAAAATTGTTTTATAAAAATCAATTTTGACATTTGAATAAGTGATAAAGTAATGGGTCACATAAAAATAAATTTTTGGGAAGGTCACCTCTGATAAGTTTAAAAGAATATATTTTAAAAATAAATATTTGTAAAGGATTCTCATTAATGAAGTAATTGGAAATAAATAATGGTTTTAAAAGGGTTGGTGAAAACATTTTGGAAAATTAAATTTTTAAAATAATATTCATTAATTAATCCTTGAAAAAGGAATAATAGTTTTTGAAGTTAAAGTTAAAACACTTTGGAAAATATTACTTTTACAAATAACATTTAATAATTGAGTTTTTGAAAGACATAATGGTTAAAAAATATTGAATGTGGTGTGAAAGATATAAAGTTTTACTTTGAAAGGATGAAAAACCTTTTTAATATATTGAAATTATTTTTTTGAGAAATCATAATGTAAAAGCACACAAAAATATACTTTCTAAAATAGAATAATGAAAATATGATATTCACATGAGAAAACATAAAATTTAATTTCCATGTATAAAGGAGAACATTATTGGGAGAGGAACGTATAAATAAGAAGGGGAAAGAATCATTAAAGAGGATAAGAATTATTTTTAACATAGTTTAATTTTAAATAAGGAAGATAAATCATCAATAATAAATATTTGACTTAGAATTTATCTCTAAATATATAAATTGGTATTACTATATAAAATGAAAGATGAATCTGAAGGATAAGTATTATAAACCACAAATCATATTGAGTTCTGAAACCCTTACATTTTAGGGATGATATCAATCTCTGAAAAAAATAAGGAAGATAATGAATGAAAGTGATGTTTCCATGTTCAATAATAATTTTTTATATTAAAATTAAAGTGATAATTTTTTACATGATACAAATTAAAATTTGTATAATATATCAGTGCATAACCCAAAATAGGGTGATTGAGATGTACTCCCTTACCTTATTTCCCTAATTAGTCAAATGCACTATAATGTCCTTTATTACATGTATAAATATATTAATTACATATTTTATAATATTTTCTATATACACAACCTTTTATAAACAACATTTATTTGGATACACTTTATTGATGTTAGTATTGGATATTCTCAACATTAGCAACATTATGGGTATAAAAATGATTATGAAATGCGTTTAATGAGCGAGAAATCTAGTCAATCATTTATAAAAACCCACTAGGATAGTAAATTATTGAATATTAACTTGTGTAAGAATAATAAAACCAAAATAATAAGTCTTATAATAGAGATATTTAATGAATTGAAAAGAGTATAGAGAGACTCAATGAGTGATTTTGACATCATGACTACAATACAAATGGGATTAACTAGAAGGGTTTAATTTGAGAGAATGGTAATAGATCATCAATATTGTATCATTTGGAAATTAAAGGATGGATTATGAGCTCATGGAAGTATATTCATATGGAAACGAATAAGGATTATCAAAACATAATTACATAAATCAAATAGAGGAGGAGGATAAATCTTACCATGATAAGTATCTTCTTATATCTAGGTAGGAATATTTAGTACCATTGGAACTCCATGGGGGTATTTATAGAGGGAGAGGGAAGGTAAATTTGTGATCAATTTTTGGGTGGTAGTGATAATCTTTTACATGTGGATTAAATGAGACATTTCATGGAAACTATAGTTTGGTATGGGGTAATAATGGAATCTCATGGATGATAGGTGTGAAACACCCAAAGATTTTATTTTATGTATATTTTTAAATTTAATGTACCTGATAGCTCTTGTTTCAGGCAACACCGATCTTAAACGAACCACAACACACTATTAATATTATTATTTAAAATGATATTATCTCATAAATGTTAAATTTGTGGTTATGAATATGATTAAAACATTTATGAAAATATATTATTTAATTAATTGGATAGTAATTAATTATAAATAAATATATAATCCAATTAAATATAAAGGACGTGATTTAAAAAAAACTACTTAAATGTGCTGAAGTGTGTTTTATAGCAATAAAATAAAAAAATAAATGTTTTTGAATTATATATAAAATATGTATATATATATAATATAAAATATTATTTTTAACATTCATCGTATGTATTTTTGAGACATTATATAATAACAAATGCAATTTTAATCATAAAATATATATTTTTAGAAAAAAATGGTTTTATCACCTTTTGTTGGAGCACTTGTTTTAAATCTAGTTTTTAACACTTGAAAAATTATATTTGAAAAATAAACTTCTTCTTTTAAAGAATAATGTAAAAAAATTAGTTTTACTTTTTGTTGTTTTTATGATAAGTTTCATTTTTGTTGAATAGTGATAAATTATTGCATTTTAACTAAAAACAAAATCTTCAAAAAATATTTTTTGGTGTTAAGTTGTATTTTAATGGGTTTTAAAGTACAATCTGATATTTTTTATCATTTAATATAATTTAAGTCATTTGAATCAATTTAACCTTGAATTTATATATAAAAACATTTTAATATTTTGAACATTTTTACTTTAAAAACTCATTTTCTTATTTCATCAACAGGGTTAGTTTTAAATTAATTTTATAAAAACATTTATCTTGAATTTTTAAAAATGAATTCCATATTACAAATCATAAGTTTCAAATTTAGTAAATTTGTCTCTTTTATTTTGGAATAATATGAATAGTAAGAATAGTATTTATTTTAATTATAATGGTTAAGGGAAAATCAAGTAATTAAGTGTAAAAATAATATTATAAGTATTGTATATTTACCCTAAAACTTGTAATAATTTTATTATATGAGTATTTTTTGTCTCCATGAATTAAAAAATTGGTTATGTGACAATTTATGTAATTTTGGATAGGAATATTACCTTTATGATATTATATTCAAAGGAGAGTCAATTTTTTCATAGTTTTGTTTTTAACGAGAGAAATATTTTTAATATGGGGTTATATAAGGGATATGTTTGAATATAAATAATATTTATAAAGATAAAATATTTATCTACATCATGGTAGTTTATTTATATTTTTTAGTGAGAAAATAATTACCTAAAATGGTGACACAATGATGATGTATTAAATTTTTAATTAATGGACATATAAAACAATTATTATTAAAAATATTTAAATAAATAAAATATGATATAATTAATGTCATAATATTTTTTAAAGATTACCTAGAAATATTAGGGGTGTATTTAAGCTTTTGTGTTGAAGTTATAGTGTATTAATATTTTCTAATTTTTTTGGAAAGGAATAGTGTCAAAATTTGCATTAATGATATTTTAAAATAAATAATATTTTATTAAAGTATATGAAATTCATAAAAAAATGGGAAAATTATTTATATACTATTGAAAATTTCATCTACGACTCATTTATAGTCCATATGAAATTTTATAGTAATAATATTAACAGTTAAACAATAATAAGCATAATTGTCAACTTTGGATCTTGTTTGAGTTGTTTAATGGACCATTTTCCTTGAAAATAAATTATATGTTATTTAAATCAAAGATAGTTACAAAATTTCACACTCTTTGTATTTAATATCATTTATATGCCCAAATAGTGAAAAAATCCTGATATGAACAAAACTAAATATCTATTTTTATCCTAATGAATTTTTTTTATTATTTAAATTTATTTTAAATTTTTATAAAATATCTATTTACTTTAAATTCTTCTACAATTCTGATACAATAATTATTTAATTAACATAAAAATTTTATTTTAAAATTATTAGTTTTGATGCATTTGGTATGAGTTAATGTCTATAATTATTCCTATAGATATATTGGATAAATTAGATATGTTTTAAGTCATTATAATTTAATTCCCATTTTTTCTTGATGAATTTGAAGTCAAATTAAATGAATATTATAAAATTTGACAATAATGATATTTTATTGAATAAATATTTTATTAAATGATATAAAAATTATGAAAATTTTAAATAATTATAAATGGGATAATATATGTTGGAAAATTTCTTCACTAATTAATTTATAGTATATTTTAAATTCTTTGTCTCTAGAATAACAATATGATATTTTAATATTTTGAGATTTTTCGAAAGTGTCCCTCGCCTCAATTATAAAAGGGAACCTCCTAACTCACTTAATCACACCAATTTCAACAAAATATCTTCACTTTAACCTAAACATTTATCTTCTCAACATCCTTATTTAAGTTATATAGGTTCGTTTCCTTCCAAAATACCTACCCTATATCACTAAAGAAGACATTAAAAGATGTACGCCGAAGAAGAGGTAATTGTTTTCGACGCTTTCAATTTTGTTTCATCTTCCACTTCCTCTTAAAATGTTGTTTACAAGATAAATTAATATATCCATTATGATATATATTATTATATTCCATTATTATTATGGTAAAATCACATTTCACCTTTTATCTATCCTACGAAAATTGAAGGCACCACATGTGCGTACGTACGGCTTAGCGCCTCCACACTGTGGTGTAATCTATTTTTCATCACCACATTTCTTAGATGAGTATAATAATGGAAATAATAGATTTATATGATAATTATAACATAATTTCGATAATCTAAAAATTAATATACCACCCACTTCCTTACCATTTCCCCATTATGGGAATAACATCATCGTTCATGCATAGGTACGACCTACCGTATGTATGACATGATGCGATTAATTTTCCATGTTCACCATTCATGAATGATTATTAAAACGTATATAATGTATAAATATGATATATATATATATATATATGATATTAATATCATTATAGTGGTTAAATTACTATATCATATGCACAAGAACTGGGACTTACATGACAAAACATGCATCGGAAAATGACATAGTTAACACCCAAAATAAGGGTAATAAGGAAATCGTATTTATAAACAAGGGATAAAATGATATAAGAGGATCATATATGTTATCATAAAAATGAATATGGTTATGTTAAAAATTAATTAAATCATTTAAATTGATATAAAATAGGTTAAAAAACGTTTATATAATGGAAAGCACAAGGTAATCGTTTTCTCGTCTCACTTTTACTTCTATGAGATACATGCCTTGTTCATCACTTATTAATTATATGTGGTGTATTTACTTACCTTTTATATATCATATAATGAATATAATTATTAAAATGATATTATATGTTTCATTTAAGGTTATTACTTTATAGGTATTATGATTTTAATGTTTCAATATGGTTTGTGACACTTTGGAATATTTAAAGATTATTTTCCTAAATAATTTTTTATTGGTATAATTAAAATGTATCTTCATATAAGTCAACATAATTTGTTGAATATTGTAGTTTATTGACTTTTATTGTTTATGAAACCATCTACAATATTTTATTTTATCACCACTCATCCTAATGGGGCCTATACCGCAAATCCCTAAGCTTGCCTCCAATAGGCCAGGGGCAGGTGACTAGCACCATGTAGGATTATTACTATCATGGGAAGAATTCCATATATACCTATAAAAATGCACACATATCCAAGCCCAAAAAATGATGTAATGTAAAAAACACTAACAAAACCCATGCATTCATATATCTATATCCCACAACTAGAGTATAACATAAATTAAAGGAATGAAAAACATGGCCAAATACAATCCCACTACAATGAGTCTATAACCATAAGTCCAAAATGTATGTAACGGTACAGTGAATGCTGTATGAAATCCGTAGGAACACACCTTGGTCTATCTCATATTAAAAATAATCTTCAGGTATTGGTCAGCCTAGGAATTCGTCAAAAGGTCGATCTTCTGCACAAAACACAACATGTGTGGGAAAAGAACGTTCATGGGTGAGTAAAACAATAATTAGCAGGACACCCCAAAATCACAAAGACATATAAGAAAGGAGGTACAATCATATCTACACAGGTATATGTCAACACCACATACAACAAGAATATACAAATATACTCAATCCAAGACACACAGTCTAGAGGTAATCCACAACTATAGTATACCATCCATACAATTCTAGATCAAAGATTCTATGAAGAACTCATTCAGGAGAACACACACATAAGAATGATATCACTGATGATGTTCTTCTGATAGGTAATCCTCATCAGGTACTTTCATAAGAGATATATGCTGATATTTTTTAATAGATTACAATACACATATGAGGATCACTACTTGGTCCATGGGTGATACCAACAACTCAATCTGGATCAACCCTCTAAGTAGAGGATCAGTTCCTACATTGTGTTGGTCATGTCGATACTAAGAACTCCGCCATGGGAACAAATATGAATAAATGATCCCACTCTGGGACACTCATAAAAATTCCAAAAACTCTATCCAAAAATTCCTACTAAAGGTATTGTAGTCCTAGGAGTAGGAAATAATTCTCACTAACCATCAGTGAAATGATAAACTGAATAAAACCTAACAAATATTTTCCTTAGTAGGGTGGAAAAAGGATCTAAGCCATGTGGAAATGGGTTCATAATGTATAGTAGATGGAACACACCATGTGACTTTAACTATGGGTACTTCTTGTGTAGAACAGACCATATCATTTCAACCCATGTAATATAGAAGTGTAAATTTAATTTGAATGGGTTACAAATCATGTCCCTAAATCTGTGGTCTGCCTGTGTACTCTAACCATGTGCCAGTACATGATGTCAGCCCATGAATTTGTGTCTGTGAATCAATACAATGGTCTGGCCATGTATATAGTATATGCTATGCCTCTTGGGAGAGTACACACCATATAGGAAACCTATGTTCTTCACCCCATGTCTATGGACTTATTCAGGTAAATACTGAGTCGTTCAAGGGGGATACACACTGAGTAGTCAAGGACTACACGCTGTGTGTATTAGGTTTTTCCAGAACCTATATTATTCCTCCCACTCACAACGGTCGATATTTTATCTTCCGTTCCATTGGTATATTTTCCATGAAACTCTAGAGCTGATTTCATTCAGACACTCCATCATCGAATATGTAATATTCAGACCTTCAATAGGATGAGAAAACGAGATCATTGTTGTTTTTCATTATTTCCAAAGAACATGAAATTGGAACCCATCGTCATTTGATCCACTACCTCAACAACCATCTCAACTCCATCGAGTCGTACCGATGCTAGATCAATGATTTTGGATCATTTCACCAAGAATTTGATGAGCAATAAAAAATTGTTCAAGAAAAGTTGAACCGCGGGAAATAACGAAGAATACCACGAAGAATGTTGACTTGGGGGAAAAAAGAACAAACCAAATATATAGGGATGAAACTCGATCGATGTTCATTTTGATCTTGGTTTTTCACCATTAGAAGGATAATGGAATCCAATAAATCTCAAGATGAAACTCTTGATAAATCCTGTAAAATAATCATCCCACATAATGATCGATCCATGGGCCAATATATTTGTTGGTTGGTCCATTTTCATCATAGAAATCAATTATGAGGAAAATATGATCAAAATAACATTACCTACCATGATTAAAATTAGTCACTAATGAAGAATGATCTTTGTGTCATCGTCATTAGCAAGATCCCTCAAAATCGGTGTGCATAGATCGTAGATCCATGAATTCATCATAGTTTATTGGGAAGGATTCTAATGATCTCTCTCCAAAGGCGATCAAGAGGATTTCAGGGTTATGTGGATAAAAATATAAATTATAACATAATTGTTTATTTATATAATAAACAACCATTTCATCGATAAATGAAATAAAATAATTTTATTCAAATAATTTTATCCATTTCTTCCCTCACGATGACTTTTCCACAAATGGCATGCACTGACCAATGTTAGGTCACACCTAGGGTGAAGCCACCAATATAAAATCAATGTTGCCATCAAATTTCTGATCAAAGAACCTGTTTAAATGTTATTCCACATTTTCAAGAAAATATCTTATAAACAATTTTTAATCTTTTAATATATTTCAAACATTTATTCCAGACAAAAAGGGTCTTGGAATCTCATGCTATCTCAGCACCTAGACTTGAAATTGATCCGTATAATATTTAAAAATGATAATAGAAACTACAAGGCATTACATATTTAAGGATTTATGATCGGTTTAACAGCATATGTTTTATTTTGATACCATTCCTAGTTTATGGTTAAATTATTCAGATTTTATATGATTGTTTTTCCATACAAATGTTTATGTTGTTTATGTTTCAAACTTTTCATATGAGGAATGTATTGGACTTAGTATGTGATGGGTAGGGCCCAATATAGCCCCTTGATTCATCAGTATGCCTCATGATAAAAATTAGATTTTGATTTAGCCGAGGCCTTAACCATTTATTTTTATATATGGATTTGGCTGAGGCCTTACACATTAATTTTTTGAAGTCTTGGAAAAGTCCTTAACAATATGATTCAGATATCTAGAATTATGAATTCCATAATTATGAGATTAGTTATTGAATTCAATGTTATTATTTGATTATTAAAATATATATGGTTATGTTTATTTTCCCATGTGATTATTTAAATGGCATGTGTATTAGTGATTTAAATTTCCATATTGTTTATGACATATTTACTCATATATTTCACTATACGCTTACCCTTATTGGGAATTTGATATCACCCCATTATTATATCTTATTTTAACCAGGATATGAAGAAGTTTTTTTAAGTTTCATATATAAGGTTACACTAAGGGGATTAATGGCATGATCTAAGAAAATTCTTTGTGTATTTTATTTTTCAGATTATAATATGAATTTCATGTATGTATCTAGTTTACCAATACTTCTAAACTATTCGGTCCTTTGGGATGTGATCACTTGTATCTCATACCAATGTAATAAAGTAGGGAACACGATCTAGGCTTATAGGGTTAGGGAATTATATTTTGTATTAGAGGAAGTTTGTTAGAAACCTTTGGAACTATAATTAGGATGTCATGTATTAGAAAACATACCCCTATGACTAACATTGAGCATAAGTCTAAGTATATAATATCATTCTATAGATTTGGTAATACCATTTATTACCAAGGTTAATCCTATGGAATCATATATTGGGAAAAATATTTCATGATTTTGATATCCTATATACAATTTTTTCTTATCTATATCACTAGGATTAGTGTTGCTCACATTGTACTTTGGGTTTTGGTAAATGGTTAGAATCAAAAAGATTTTTAATGGTTATACTGCTAATGATGAAGAGACTTAATAATAAAAAAATGGAAGGAGATAATAAGGAATAAGATTATCAAGACTAATTAATTGCTTAATAATGATGTAGAATCATTAATTTTCTTATGTATTAAGATTAGAGAATTATTTCATCAACGGTCCTTTGGTTATAAGAATCATGAGATATAAAAATATTGTACTACAATACTTATTTTTTAAGGATTTATAATAATGAATGTTTCGTTAATTTTTTCTGGTGATAAATGTATTCAAATAATTTGTATTTGACAATAAGAGATAAATAATTTTTTGGATAGTCTATTGTTATGATTGATTTTTGGAAATTTACCTACCTTTTTTGGATTGAGAAATTAGAAAGATATATTTTAGATGATTCTTAAGGTTTAATTGATTAAGTTAAACTTTGTATATTATTTTTTAATGTTATGTTATGATTTATTGGATACATTGTACTGACCTTTATGGTTTTAGTAAACACATAAAGGCTGAATTAATGACTCATGGGTCTTATGATTCATAAAAGTTCATCATGCATGAGAAATTCAGTAGAAAAATTAATTTCTTGGTGAAGTAAAAATAGATTGAATTACAAAAAAATAATAAGATAATACTTATGAAATGGAAAGCATTCAAGTATTTTTATTTTCTCAAAATCTTATCTAGATATTAGAAGAATCCCTTTACTATAGGAAAAGGATTTTAAAAAAATGTTATCCATTTACTTTTCTTAATAAGAAATAAATGGAATTTTAAATGATCACAAATGTATAGTTTTTTTATAGTTAACATTCTAATGACTATGTTCTATGTCACTATACATCAGAACATGATATTTATATTTCTCTTATGTGTCCAAGTTTTCACTTCCGAGTAATGTTATACTATTTGAAATTCAAATTTTACGGAGAACTTATCATTTCCTTTTCCTTTTTATCAAGAGGAAGTTTTATTAACCCTATATATGAGGTGGGTTTCCCCCAAAGGAATTTTCAAGTTTCAAACTTGGAATTTTGAAGTGAAATTTCAAATTTTGGGGACACAATTTATTGAAGGATGGGATAATATAATATATAGTGATTTTATGGTATATATATTTTTTAAATTTAATCTATCTAATATCTCATGTTGCATGAAATAAAGAGCCTAAATGAACCATGATATAGTATTAATATTATTATTTAAAATGAAATTATCTCCTAGATGTTAAATTTGTGGTTATGAATAGGATTAACTAAATCAGGAAAATATATTATTGAATTAATTAATTTCAAATTAATTAAAAATAAATATACAAAAAAATTAAAAATAAATTAAATCTATTATAGAAACTATTTAAATGTGTACACGTGTGTTTTATACCTATAACTTAAAAAATCACACTTTTAGGATTATATATGTAACATCCCAGGTTTTAATAGAATAATAAATTTTCATATCTATTAATATTTATGAAAAAGATATTAATTTTTTGTTAAGGGGATGATTTTTTCAGATATCTTACTCGACATGCAACAACGAGTTTCTTCGAAATCTTATGTTGAACACAACATTAAGTTATACGAAAAAAATAATACAATAGTAATATTATTATTTTAGATGGTAGTTAACGCCTATCCATTAAGTTTGTGGGAATGAACATAAATAACTAAAATATGATTGAACATGTTTGTTAAATGTTTTTACATTTATCTAATATATTTTAGAGTATTCTAATGAGAATGAATCCAATTTTAAGCATAAAATACTCTAATATTTTTGAAAGGTCGTTTTACCACCTTTTGATGGAAAACCCTTTTAAATATATTTTATCACTTTTACATGTTATATTAAATAATGAAATTATTATTTATTATAAGGACAACAAAATTTACATTGGTAAATTTTTATTTGTATTTTTATAATAAAATTCATGTTTTAATGAATAGAGAAAAAAAACTGCACTTTAATTCAAAACTGCAGTTTTTTCATATTTATTTAAATATATAGATTATATATTTAATTGGTTTTAAAGTGTAATTAGATTATGTTTTTATCACTTAATCTAATATTGTTCATTGGAAGTAATTTTATCTTTAAATTTGACATAAAGACATGTTAATCTTTTGATAGTTTTTACGTCTTAAAAACCCGCTTTCTAGTTTTGACATTGGGAATTAATTTTAAATTAATTAATAAAATTTATATATTTTAAATTTCTAAAAATGGATTCCATATTTGGAATAATGACGTCTAAATTGTGTAAATAGATATCTTTTATTTTTTACACATTATGAATAGTAACTTCAATAATTTGTTTATTTACCGCAATTAAAGAGTAAATTAGGTAAATAAGGGTCAAAATAATATTAAACTACCCTAACACATGTAATAATAATATTGGATGAGTCATGGGTGAATAAAAAAATACTTAGGTTGAACTTTTGAAATTTATTAACCACTTGGGTGTGATAATGATACATTATAATAATTAATTTAAAGTAAAGAGAAATATAACATAATCATTTATCTTTTTACTAAAACAATTTTTAGGTGGGGTTATATAATTGATATATTTAACTATAAATAGTAAATATAAAGATTAAACTATTTCCTACATCATGGTATTTTATTTATAATTTTTATAAGTTAAATATATAAATTTATATATGACACAATGATGATGCAGTGATTACATTTTTAATGAATGATATTATAAATATTAAAATAAATATAATTTGAAATTTTTGATGAAATAAATGAATTTTATGAATTATTATGACATTTAATATTTGAGTTAATATATATATTTTTTCAATGAATTAAGTTTTTATGACTTAAAAAAATCAATTACGATATAGTGTCAAAATAGACATAAATGAGTTTTTAAAATAAATACTATTTTATTAATAGATATAATAGTCATAAAAATATAATATTCCGAAAAATGACATATATAGAGTTAAAAATTTAATTAATTATCCACTTTAGGTTAACTTAACATTTTATAATATCTATATTAACCATATAGTGTAAAAATTCAAGAAGACATGGTAAAAGTCAATTTATTTAACTAATGGTTAAATCCAAACGATAATGTTAAATTTTTGACCTAAATTGTATAAAACCTATTTTTTCGTGAGGATTCAGACCCATAATCATATTATCCTATAAATATATAACTTTTGAGCTATTATAATTCTAAAATCAATTTATAATAAAATAATATTTCAAGACTTTTCTAAAGTATCCCTCCTCTTCCTTATAAAAGGCCACCACCTCTACCCGCTTACTCACACCTCTTAAGCCAATTTTCTCATCCAAATTACACTAAAATAATATCCTAACATCCATAAAATCCTTTTAGAAGCCTGAAATTTGGAAGAAGGAAACTCAAGGAAGCCTTTAGTCTCAAATCAAAAGGAATTTCCCAATTTAGAGGTAACATCTTCTCTCAAGATCCTTTCATTTATTTTCCTTATCCAAACCCATAACCTTTCTTTATTAAATTATTATATAATAAAATCAGTATCCTCAATATTCTAGTATTATGTTATGCTAAGGTTTTTAACTACACTTACACACAACTCCATCTAATGGATATAGAACATACTGTTTCTATGTACAACGAACTACTTCCTCACAAAACGATGATTGTTCAATTATTTCCTACCACCTATCATGGTTGCCATTATAAAGGAATTTTATTTATATATTATATAAATGAAATTTATATTTTCTATATTCTTCTGTAATTTTTATTTACAATATAACTTTATGCTTTCTATAACGTGTAAATATGATAAATTCATTTGAGGAAGTGTGGACTACCGCCCCCTCAAAGGGATATGTCTCATTCATGCAATACATGGAACACATAAAGGATGGTGTTAATGAATTTATGTAACATATATAACATATATATTATATTTTAATTATAATATACTTATGTGTCATTTCTTTTTCATTCCATTAATATGATAATGAAATGAAAGTAGCGTTCATACGTACGTACGACCTGCCGTCTCTACGAATAGTTCATTTCATTTCATATCTCCAAATGTGATAGAATATTATAAATATATATATATATTGGATATATATGATATTTAAATCATGAATATAATTCTATAGATAAGGTACTTATGACCACATGGTCAATTTTCATCAAAACAATTTCATTTTTGACTCAAGTACCGAACATCGACAAAACATCCGATATGAACTCAAATAATTAACTAATTGTTATAAAATAGTAAAAAGTTATATAAAATGAATTATAAACATGAAAATGGTTCTTAAGAAAGTATAAATTAACCTATGATAATTATTTATGATATTGAATAATGAACAAGACAAGTCAAACTCAACGTAAGGGATTTCATCTCAATCTCCTTTCATGGAGGCATATTTTGATAATATACACAAATTTATTTTATATGGTGTATAATAATCCATTTTAATTTTAATTTAATTCGAAAAATTTCCAATGGGATTATTTTTATATGAAGCATTTCACTAAATGAAAAAATGAATTTTTTACGTATGCATCGACAACGACTTCTCCGCCACCACCGCCGTTATTTGATATTTGGCTTCCTATACAAGTCGTAATGTTTTTAAAATAAAAATAAATATCATATAATATTTGAATGTATTTTTTTATTGAAAATGGTTTTTATAAAGGATTTATTATGTCAATATATTGAAATGATCTCTTCTAATTATAATGTAGAAATGTTATTTTTCTATTATGCATATTTTCTGTGATATGATTATGTTATGGTGTTTGGACATTTTACAGGTGGTTACATGATAAATCAAAGACGAGTGGTTATGTGATAATCCAAGTATGGGTGGTTACATGATAAACCAAGGATGGGTGGTTACATTATAACCTATAATGCATTGGGTATGGAAGTCATCTGTATGGATATTCTATTTAGTAATATGTGTGGAAGTCAACCGTATGGTTATTCTATTTAAGTATGATTATCTCCTAAGTTACCTTTTATATGTTATGTGTGGTTTATATGGGTATTATGGTAATATTTTGGTTTAAAAAGATAAATCAATGAGCTTATATTTAGTGAAGAGTATTTACTTCTTTATAATGGTGAAAAGTCTTACTTTATGATAAAGTATTGATGGTTTACATGTTTTCGCAAGGCCAATAGTTTTCATTCTTTATGAAACCTTTACTCAGATTTTTATGCTCACTCAATCTTTTTAATGACTTTAAAAGGATTTTAAAGGATATTAAATTCAAGGATTGGATCATAGAAAAGATATGATATTTAAACATAAAGTGAAACCATGATTCTTTTTAAAAGTTTTTGTTTTATGAAAAAAATTGATAGAGATTAAAAGTTTATAATTTGTAATAATAAAGTGTTTATGTATAAATTATGACTGAATTATCTAAATCTCTAAACCAGAAAATGTCCTCAATGTGAAATAAAGTAAAATTCTTGAATTAACTCAATATTAAGTAATGTTTAATGTCGAGGACTTTTAATATAAACTATATATATATATATAATATAAAAAATAATTTTTAAAATTAATAAAATGTTTTATAGACCTTATATAAGAACAAATACAATTTTATGCATAAAATAAGTATTTTTATAAAAATAAAATTTTACCGTCTTTTGATGGAGTACATGCTTTAAATCAAGTGTTTGATACATTTATAAATTCTATTTGAAAAAAATAAACTTCTTCTTTTAAATAAGAATACAATAATTTGGTTAGGATTAATTTTTAGTAATGTAGTAGGGAACTATAGAAGTACTGTAGTAGTGATAGAACTGTAGAAGCGGTGGTAATGTAGCGGCAGAGGCACTATAGCAGAACTGTAGCAGTGGTGGTACGGTAGCAGTGCGGGTACTGTAACAATACTATTCACCGAGGGCTCCATTAGGCCAAAAAATGGGATTTAGAGCCTTGTATTCAAGCCACATGGCCTTGGGCCTTCGGGATATGTAATGGGTCTCCCTTTCCCATACTTAAAAGTGGTCTTTTCTTTAATAATAAATTGAGGCTTTGGCCCTAACCTTTAAAAAAAATGAATAGTGGTAAAATATTGCATTTTAATTGAAAATAAATTTTTTATCTAAATAATATATGGTGTTAAGTTATATTTTTTTGGGTTTAAAGAATAATTAGATAATTTTTTTATCAATTAATATAATTTAGTTAATTTTAATCAATTTCACATTAAATTTAATTATAATAATCTTTCAATATTTTGAACGTTATTAATTTAAAAATATTTTTCTCATTTTGTCAATGCGATTAATTTTATAAAATTTTGTGCTTTTAATTTTTAGAAAGTAATTTTATATTTGGAATCATAATATAAAAATTTTGAAAATATGTCTCTTTTATTTTTAGACAATACAAATAGTAACTTGATGATTTTTTAATTACCAAGGTTAAAGGTAAATAGGGTAGTTAAGGGTAAAAATAATATTATAATTATTATAAAATTACCCTAATAATGGTCTTAATTTTATTGTTTGATTATTTTTCATCAAAAATAATTAAATAATCAGTTATGATACCATTTATGGTCTTCTGGATTAGAATATAACCTTTATAATATTATATTTAAAGGAAAGTGAATTTTTCCATACATTTATTTTTAACAAAAGAAATAATTTTCATATGAGTTTATATAAGATATTTGTTCGACTATAAATATTTTTTATGAATATAAAATATTTATCTATATCATGGTAATTTATTGATAATTTTTAGGAATAAAATAAATACCTTAAATGGTGACATAATGATGATACATTGATTTTTCAATTAATTAACATATCAAATAAATGTTTTTAAAAATATTTAAATAAATTTAATTTATATAATTAATGTACAACATTAATTTTCTATATTACCTAAAAATATTTGGGTTTTATTTAAGTTTTTGGTTCAACGTTTTCTAGAGTATTGATATTTTTAAAAAATCCAGAAATTGAATAGAGTCAAAATTTACTTTAATGATATTTTAAAATAAATATTATTTTATTAAATGAAATGAAATTCAAAAAATATATAATTTGTCTAAATGATTGATATAGGATTTAAAATTTCATCCATGACTCATTTCTAGTTTTTTTGTAATTTTATAGTATCTATATTAATTCTTAATAAGTAAAACAACCACATTGTCATGGTATGAGTTAATGTGATTTAATAAGGGTTAAAGCCAAAAGATAATAGTAATAATATGATCTAACTTTTATAAAAATTATTAGATGATGAAAATTCGGCCTTTATCACCTTAGGATATAATTAGAGTTTTATAGTGGATACATTTACATGAAAATAAATTATACATTATTTAAATAAAGTATAGTTATAAAATGTTACTCTCTTTTTATTTAATATCATTTATGTGTCCAAATAGTGAAAAAATAAATATATAAATGAAAATAAATTTTTATTTGGATACTAATTAAATTATTATTATAAAAGTTTATTTTAAATTTTCATAAATTATATAATTACATTAATGGTTTCTCCAATTCTAATACAATATTTATTTAATTAAAAGAAAATAATTTAATTTAATTTTAAAGTACTAATTTTTATATATTTGGGATGAGTTAACATGTATAGTTAATTATATATATATATATATTATATATTTAATTTTCATGAAATAAATTTATTTGAATCCCCTCTTTGTATTGATGTATTTGAAATCAAATTATATGAATAGTATCAAATTTAAAAATAATTATATTTTATTGTATTAATATTTTATTAAATTATTTATAAACAATAAAAATATTAAATACATACAAAAGGGATACCCATATTTATTTATATTCCATTTTATAGTCTTTGTCTTTAGAGGAGCCTTATTATATTTTAATATTTTTTGGTTTTTAGAAAGTGTCCATCACCTTAATTGTAAAAGGAGAACATCCTCCCTCACTTCCTCACACCAATTTGATCCATCCAACTCAACCAAACCCTAAAAATTTCTCATCTAAAAATCCTTAAGTTAAGTTATATTAGTTCTATTCCTTTCAAAATACCAACCCCAGATCACTCAATATGGTATTAAATGAAGTCCACTAAAGAAGAGGTAATTGTATTTATCGACTCTTTCAAGTTTGTTTATTCTTCTACTTCCTATTAATATGTTTTTTCATTGATAAATTAATAAATCATGTATAATATATATTTTTATATTATATTATGATTATGGGACAACCATATTCCACCATTTAGCCATCCTATAAAAAACAAATGCACGATGCATGTATACGTACAACTTGTTGTCTCCACACCATAGTGTAATATGTTTTTCATCACCAATTTATTTTCATGGGTATAATGATTGAAATAATAGATATAAATGATAATTATGAAATGATATTTATTGTGTAAAAATTATTATACCATCCACTTCCTTACCATTTCACTATTATAGGAATGATATTGTCGCTCGTGTGTACGTACGACATACCGTCTCCACAACGCGATGTGATTCATTTTCCATGTTCATTATTCATGAATAATTATAAAAGTATATATAATTAATAAATTTGATATATATGATCTTAATATCATTATGGAGATTAAGATACTATATAATACGCACAATAACCAGTTGTTACATGACAAAACATGCATCGAATAATGACTCAGTTAACACATGAATTAAGGGAAATAAATAAATAATATTAAAAAAAGTGATAAAATTATATAGGAGGATCATATATGATATAATAGAAATTAATATTGTTCTAGTATAATTTAATAATTTTATTTAAATGATTATACATGAGGTTAAATAAAATTAATCTAAAGCAAAGCACAAGGTAAGGGGTTTCTCGTCTCGCATTTACTTCTATGAGATATACGTCTTGTTCACCACATATTCCTTATGTGTGGTGTATGTAATTACCTATATTATATCATATAATGAATATATTTTTAATCATATTATTCAATGTTTCAATTATTATTATTTTTTATATGGGTTATGATTTAAATGCTTCTATGTGGTATGAGACACTTTGAAATGTTTATATATTATTTTACTCAAGAATTTTTCAATGGTCTCATTTAAAAGTATCATCATATATGTATAATTAAATTGTTAAATATTTTAATTCACTAATCATTATCTATTATGATACTGTATAAAATATTTTATTTTATGGGTTTATGATCAGTTTGACTGTGGATTTTATATTTTGATACCATTCATGGTTTATGGTTAAAGTATTCATATTTCATATGCATGTTTTTCAATAAAAATGTTTATATTCTTTATGTTTGAAAATATTAAAATTAGTAATGTTTTGTATATAGTAATTGACATGAATGACCTTCTATAGCCCCCTGATGCATTATTATATCTCATGAGACAATGTGTATATGGATTTAGCCAAGACCTTATCCAATAATTTTTAGATATGGATTTGGATGAGGCCTTAAGCATTTATTTTTAGATGTCATGGAAAAGGACGTAACGATATGTTTTAGATGTCCAACATCATGAATTACATCATTATGATATTCGTTTTTGAATTTCATGTGATTATTCAACTAGTAGAATATACACGGTTAAGTTTCCTAGCTCATGTGATTATATAAATGACATGTGTTTCAGTTATTTATCTTTCCACATTCTTTATGATATATTTATGCATAACTTCCTTTATAATATTACCCTTATCAGTCATTTTATCTCACCCCTTTCTAATGTTTTAATCCCCCGCAAGATATGAAGAAGCATTTGGAGTTTGATATGTTGGGTTACACTAAGTGGATTAATGGAATGATCGAAGAAAATTACCTTTTTATTTTGTGTTTTAGATTTTAATTTGAATTTTATGTATGTATCAATTTTACCAAGACTACTGAACTATTCTATCCTTTTGGACATGATCACTTGTATCTTATTCAAATGTAATAAAGTAGGGAACTGACTCTAAGATTATAGGGTTGGGGCATTACAAGGTGAGTCTAGTGATTTAGGTGTGTTAGATGAATAAATTTTAGGTGTTACTTGTGGGTATAACATTAATACAAACCCCATGTTTCTAGATGGTGTAGGTGACATTTAATTGATTATAAAAATCAAAATACTTTACTTTCCTATATTTACACTTATTAATCATGATTAAAAATTAATTATGGTAATTATTTTATAAATAAAAATATGAGATGAAACGTATTACCACATTTGGATGTTCTAGATATGAATTTGGGATATATTTTATCTAATTAATCATAATAATATAAGGAAAATATATTTTAAATTTAAAAATATAATGTGTATAAAATCTATTTTTGCAAAAAAAACCTGTTTTAATTGTTAGGTGTTCCTAATATAATTTATCATTAATTAACAACTAAATAATTATTAGTTTATTTTTTTTATATGTATTAAATTCATATTAGTTTGTTAATTTTAATTATTTCAACTTAATAAAAAATACACCATATTTTTAAAAATATTATTCTTTGGATAATAAATGTTTTCTCATAGAAAATAACACATACCGTGATATCGAAACTGTATGAAAAAAATAATAATTTTACATTATTAAATAATATGAAAATGTTTTTATAAAATTTGACAATAATTTGAAAAATTAAAATTCATTAAGGTTATAGAATTTAATTTTAATAATACGGCACCTAACACATAGAAATTTGTTTTAGATAATTTTTTTAATCATAAAAATTATCTATAGTGTAAATTTATCATTATCATTAACATTCATGATATAAATTGTTTTATTATATAATAAGCAGGTGTTATGTGGCTTCTATGTCAATCCATAATTTTATATTACCATTATAATGTTTAGCTAAAAATGGATAAATAATGTTATAGAATAAAATGTTACTTTTGTTCTAAAATGTTGTACAAATATTTTCTGAGATCAAAATGATATTTTGAAATGTATTTTTTTACTAATTAATTAAATAATTTTTCAATTTAGTTTTTTATAAACCTCTAGGTACTACTTTAATATTTATGATGTCGTAAAATTGAAAATTTTGGTAGAAACTGTAATTTTCATTATTCACTTAAAAATCATTTATTTTAGAAAAAAATACAAATATATGATTAAGGAATATTTTGTTGTGATAAATTATAAAAATGAAAATCATTTAAAAAATTTCAATTATTTAATTTATGAATTTATATTTTGGAAGAAAATAAAATATATTAAAAAACAACTATAATTGGATTTGTTTAAAAAAATATTTACTATTCATAATCATATTTTTAATGAATTTATAATGGTTTAAATTATTTTTAATTACTTAATGTTTTATCATTTAAAAAATTTTTATAATAAAAATTTAATAGATTATTTTAGTTCAATATTTTGTGCTGAGGAAACTATGGAACATAGTATTAATTTAGAAACATATATTGTAAAAACTAGGACTTTCACATTATCCACCCTAAAATAAATTTCATCCTCAAAATTTAAATTATCATTCACTAAATGAATAAAGTAAGTGATCTATATGAATTTCATGTTATTTATTTCACTAAGAAATCCACATCACTTTCCCTTGATAAAAATAGAAATATATATATCTAAAATATACTTCTATTGATGTTATTATAGACATACACTTAATAGATTCATTTTCATGACTCTATTTTTAACCAAATACTAAAAAAGGTTATAATAAAATATGAGTAAATGATCAAATGAAAATGAAAACTCAATAATAACATGTAGTCTCTAATGACACCTTTATTTATAAATATGATAATTGTAGCTCAATTAAGATATAATTGGAATGACCTATCACTCCTTCAATTTAACTTAGGGTTTCTAAGGTCATTTCCATATTATTTTTCTATAATATAACTCATAATATAATTATAATATATTTAAATCATTCGTATTTTGTTTTTAAATATAGTGTGGTTAACCAAATAATATCTATTAAGAGTCTCAGACTAGGTTTACTGTTATGCCTTTGTATCATGCACCAGATGAAGATTGATTCAATACTCAACAAAACCTTTTATGGTTATTACCCCAAGGTAGATTAGTTCTAGTGCATAAATCCACTCTAGGTATCCATATTGGGATTCTGTATCTAGTTAAAACATGTAATCTATACTTAACCCAAACTTCATAATGTTATTCTATATATAAACTTATCCCTTGGTTTTATCCATGGGGTTTTCAATAATGGTCTCTTATCCTATTATCTAATACTACTAAAATAATCCTAAAAAATAACTAAATCCTACTTTGATACAAACTATAGAGACCCAATCTAATAACATCATTCTTTTTGATCATTTCTATAAGAATAACATTACATCTCACACAATAATCTCACAATCTAACGAATATATGGTTTAATATCTTTTAGTACCAATTGCATAGGAAGCATATTATACAAATCATGTGAACATACCTCTATAATTAAGTCACAATATAATCCCTTATAGACATATCATAATTTATAATTATATTTATATCATGGGGAGTGAAAACATATTAAAGGGGTTATCTTAAAAGCTCATTAAGGGAAAACATATAGACAGGTCATAAAGGGTTATATCATATTAATTTGAGAAAATATGGGCATGAATGAAATTTATTATAAAAAATAATTTGAAAAAAATAATAATTTTCCATAAGTAATTAAAAAAAGACATGTGAGCTCAAATGAAAAAAATTACTATTGAATTTTTTTTAGAATCATGATACATTAAACATGAGTCAAGGAGTATAATTATTGGTAGAAGATTATGAAATAAAATTATTGAATAAAAAAATGTACATAAACTATATGTCAAGTATATATACCAATAAATTCATCATATAGTAGGAATTGGCTAAAATCCCATGTACCTTCTTGGTCTTGGGATTAACCTCCAGTATACAGTTGGTCTTGGGAAATAAATCATTCACATACGCCATTGGCCTCAGAAAAAATTCTCTTTCATGCTCTTGGTCTTTGGATAAGTCCTTACATATAAACTTTATCTTGGGATAAATCCTTGAGTGAACACTTTTCCTTTATTTAAATCCTCTTACGTACCCTTGGTATTTAGATAAATCCTCATTTGAACCCTTTATCTTGGGATAAATCATGCCGTGTACCCATTGGATTGGGAATAATTCTCTAGTTTGCCATTTTTGTGGGATAAATCCCCTAATATACCCCATTGATCAAATTAAAAATAAATAATTCCAATTAATTTGAGAGACATATTGGACTTATCCCTTAAAATAATCCATACCTATTATGCCACATGAAGAAAAACATTAAGCATTTCAAAAATAACCAAAGGAAATAAAAATGTTTTTAACACCATTTCTAGTTTTTATCACAATAATTAACCTTAAAAATGAAAAACTTTGACACCAATGATTTAAAAACACCAAAATAGAAATGTATAATAACATTTATAGGCTACTAAAAGCAACATTAATTCAATAGAAATATGGAATATAGAGTTAAATTGGAAAATGATAGTGAAATCATAAAGGATATTTGTAGATAATACTTTAAACTTTGGAATAAGTTAAGAAGTTATGGGTCACATTAAAAAGACATTTTCAGAATGTTCACATTAGATAAATTGAAGATAATGAATTTTCAAAATATGTATAGAAAAAATAATCACAACAAAATAGCGTTGTAAAATTCATTAAGGTTTAAAAAAGGTGAAGTAAATACATTTTTGAAAACATTTACATTTAAAAATAATATTAAATAATTATGACTTTTAAATAAATAATTGTTTAAAAATGTAAATTCAATACACTTAGAAAAATTTTACTTTAATAAAGAATATTTAATAATAGAGTTTTGAAAATATATTGTGGTTTTAAATAAAGAATTTGGATTGTAAGATAACCCATTTTATTTTGAAAGGATGGAAAACCTTTTTATCATTTTGAAATACCTTTTTTAAGAATACACACTGGAAATGAGAAACGGAACCTTCAATTTTAAAATATGGTATTATAAATAATAAGGTCACATGATAAAACATATTTTTTTATTTCCATGTATAACAGATATAAATAGAGGCAATGGAAAATATATTCAATGAGGGGAAACCTTCATTAAGGAAGATGAAAATTATTCTTAAAATGGTTTCATTTTAAAGAAAGAAGGGAACTCATAAATAATGAATATTTGAGTTATAATTAATATCCTTATATATAAAAAAGGTATAAAATATTAAATTCAATATGAATATTAGAGAGAAACATTATAACTCAACAATCAGACATAGTCATGAAAACCATCACATTGTAGGGAACATATCAATTATAGAAAATAGTATGGAGGATCATGAATAGAAGTGGAGTTTAAAAGATAAAAAATAAGTCATGATATTATATTTGAAGGGGTAGTAGTTTCACCATAAAAATTAATATTAGTTTTATATATTAAATCATTCCTCAATGAAGGGTGATTGATAAAGAAACCCTTACCTTGTTTCCAAGAATAATAAAATGAAATATAATCCCTTAAAAAATAAATATCTTAATAACATATTTCATAACATATTTCATATAATTATCATTGTATAAAATTTATTAATATATATACCATTTTCTTATATTATATTTGGGTATTCAAAACATGATGATAGATAATTAAGGATGTATTTTGATATCAATATGTGTATAGAAAATGATTATGAAATGTCACTAATGAGTGATAAAGTTAGTCTCTAATACATAAGATATCACATGGACAACAATAGATTTATTTTGAATATGTTTATGAATAATACCATTTAAATAAAAAGGATTATTAAAATAGATGTTGTTTAATTGAAAAGAGGAGGGGGAGAATCAAGGACTGATTTCTACAAAATGACGAGTGTACAAAAGGTACAATAAAATGTGATTTGAAGTGCCTATATTAGTGTGAATCATTGATAGGGGCGGGGTGAATCAGTGATCCCTTTAAAACATTTTACAAATCGATTCTTTTCAATTAAACCTCTATGTCTAGTTAATTCCACAATTCACTATTCTTGTGTCTCCCAACCTTTCCTCCAATGATGCTATAAATTTAAAGCCACTGAAAACAAGTTCAATCCTCTAAATTTGAATGAACAGAAACAATGTTTCCTCTAATATTTTACAGAGGTAATCTTGATGTCTTGATAATAAAATCATTATCCATAGAATTAATGTATTGTTTCATATTTATGTTTATTTTTTTTATTATTACTCAAAAAATAATTTTTTTATTATACAGGTGGATTATTTTGTTCGAGTTGGGGTGGTCTATCCATCTTTCATTCCTTTCTACACTAAAAGTTTCATAGACTTGTTATCCCTCAAAACATTTCACCCATATAGTTTTAACATTTATAAATTTACCTCATATTCCCTTCACTTCTCCAACATATTGTTAATCTTTTTTTTTTCAAAGTAAAATCATTTTCTATAGAATTAATTTATTATTTCATATTTATGTTTAATTTATTTCATTTTAGCATTACCTATAATAATTTTTTTCATATACAGGTGGATTATTTTTTTCCATTTGAGGTGGTTTGTTTGAAGATTCTTTTGTAGTGTTGGAAGTTCAACAAATAAATTAAATGAAAATAATGGTAACATGGAAATATAGTATTATTTTTGGACTTTGGGATGTGTATGAATCAACCTCACCTCAATACGATACACAATGTGACCGGTATGACTCCATGTACTTATTTATATTTAAAATTGACATTAATTTTAGTAAAAACTAAAACTAACATACTCCAAACCGAGAAACAAAATTCATATTGTTTTGATACTTTAATAGAATGAATTATTGTCATTTGTGACATGTAATAATCAACTGAACCTTAATTAAATATACTATGTGCTCGATATGAATCATTTTGTATGTTATCAGTTTAAAATAAATATTTGACTTCAAAAAGTGCCACTCACTAAAAATTATGAAAATGTGATCATATTATATTTTTAATTTAGGTAGTCGATTTATAAATCATTTTCAACATGTAGAAATCAGTCTCATTTCAAACTGATACATGATTTGATCCATATGAGTCAAAGTATGTGTTTCAAATTTAAAATGACATTTTTGTAAAAATGAAACTTTTCATACTAAAAAATAAGAAAAAAAACATAATATAGTTTTGATTCATTAAGAAAAATAATATAAGTGATTTATAAAATGTTATAATCTGCCACACCTAAATCTGATACATGATGTGACTGATATGACTCTATGTGAATCTTTATTTAAAACTGTCATTAATTTTAGTAAAAAAACAAACTAACCTACTCAAATCTGAACAAATACATTAAATTTGTTTTTATACTTTAGAAAAACAATCCATATGTGATTTGAGACATGTATGAATCAGTAAAACCATAGTATGACACATTCTGTGATCGATATGACTCAAAGTGCATGTTTTTTATTTTTAATTGACATCAATTTTGGTAAAAAGGTCAACTGACCTACTCAGAACTGTGAAAATTAATTAAAGTTGTTTTAATACTGTAGTAAAATTATCCATAAGTTATTTTGTTTTTGTGTAGGGATCATCCTCACCTCAATATAATACATGATGTGCCCGATATGACTCAATATGTCTATAATCAGTTTAAAATCTTCAGTTCAGTTCAAAAATTACCTCTCATTGAAAACTGAGTAAACACAATCATATTTTCTTGATAATTTACTAAATATATTAATAATTAATTTTTGACATGTATCAATCTCTGTCACATCAAACCTATACACAATGTGACCGATATGAGTTGAAGTGCATGTTTTAATTTTGAATGACATTTTAGTAAAAAAGACAAGTGACATACTCAAAACTAAAGAAAAACTTTCATATTGTTTTGATACATTATAAAAATGGTCTATATGTCATTTTACATGTCAATTTATTAGACACACCTCAATCCTATGCACAGTGTGACCGATATGACTCAATTTGCGTCTTTTTATTAAAAATTTCCATCTATTTTAGTACTATGTGCAGTTGTCCTACTCAAAATTGGGAAAACACTTTATTATTGTTTTGATACTTTTTCAAAATGATCCATAATTCATTTATGATGTGTAGGAATTAGACTCACAATAATCTAACACAAAATGTGATTGGTATGACTCAATGTGTCCATTAACAGTTTAAAAACAACATTTTAGTTCAAAAAGAGTCACTTTCTGAAAACTAATCAAATGTGCTTGCATTTTATTGATAATTTAGGAAAATGATTCCTAATTCATTTGTGACTTGTAGGAATCCATTAAACATCAAAATAATATATGATGTGATAAGAATGAGTCAAAAGTGAATGTTTCAATTTTAAAATGACAATTTAGTAAAAAATACATCTGGAATACTCAGAACCAAGAAAACACATTTAGATTATTTTGATACTTTTAGAAAATGATCCAAAAGTAATTTAAGAAGTTTTGGAATCATCCTCACCTAAATCTGATAAAGTTTGTGACCAGTATGACTCTAAGTTCATCTTTTTATTTAAAATTGACATCAATTTTAGTAAAATTAATAATTTCTGTTAATTTATTTCTTTATATTATTACTAACATATGAATTTTTTTATTATAAATGTTTGTTATTTTTCTTGATTAAGGGTTTTTTGTTAGGAAATATCATGATTCAGGTCCGGATTAGGAGACACAAGAACATTACAGTTTTTGAATATATATAAAAATTTGGATATATAGAATTATATAAACCAATGTATGAAATATCTATAAAATAGTGTTTTTTCTTGTATTTGTGTTTAGATTTATTTTCATTTAAATCCAATATTGAGATTTTTTTTGTGGATATATGGTGTGTATCTAGTGTTGTGGTGTTCTGTTATAGCACATTGTAGTGGTGCTATAGTGTAATGTCGCATCATGCTGTAGTGTAGCCCTTTATCTATTATTTTAAAAGAGATATTAAAGTTATACTTTATCATCGCTTATATGAATATTGATAATCAATCATTTATAAGTTATTTAATATGAACTGATAAGGTTATAATATATCAGTTCTTCTATAAGCACTAATAAAGGACCCTTTGTGAGTTCTTTTATAAGTACTGATAAATGGTTCCTTTAGCGACGCTAAATTTAAGTGCTGAAAAATGGCTCCTTTATCACCACTTTTAAAAGCACTAATGAAGGTCCCATTTATCATCTATTTTTTAGCACTAATGAAGGACCCCTTTATCAGTTATTTTTCATCATTGATAAAATACCATAGCTTTTATCATCGCTCATGTAGTCAGTTCTTTTCAAACACTAATAAAGGCAATTTCTAGCACTATTAAAGGCCTATTTTGTAGTAGTTTTATTTCATTTATTTTTTATTCATTTAGTATTAAAATCCAATATTTTTTACATAAATCAATATTATGATCAATTATATACATGAAATGGTTTTAAAATATTCTTTTCATGTTCTCATACCCTTATGCTGATATTATTTTAATGTGATCATTGTTATTTTCCTTGGTTAACTTTACTGATCATATGAGCTAATCCATTCTTATGTTTCATTTCCATAGGTTTTTATGATATCTTTTAATTATGATATGTCTAAGAAGTTTTCTAAATATGATTAATATAGTGGGATATTATATAGATATCATTTAAAAATGTTTTTTATGTATCCATGTTTCCAAATTCATTAGACCTAAATTATTTTGGATTGGATCATAATGTTATGTAATGATCATTCATCTAATAAGATATAATATATATTTTTAAAAATTAAGGATCACTAAAAAAAATATAATTTCTATTCTTACTCAACTTTCCCAAGATATTAATATTTATGAAATTCCAAATGAACAAAGGGGGAATAATATTCTATTAAATTATTTATGAGCCAATGTACACCTATTTTTAGTGGGTCTACTGATTCACTAGTTTTTTAGAAATGAGAAAATATGGCTGAAATATATTTTTTGTTCTCCAGTTTTTAGAAATTAAAAATTACATCTTTCATTTTTTTATCTGGAAGGAGAAGAAGATTAATAGTGCACTATTATCAAGAACACTAAGAAACATGAAAAAATTTAATCCATGGAGTGGGATGATTTTCAGGAGTTTAGTTTTCGATAATTACATTCCTCATATTATTTCTATGAAAATGGAGAAGGAATTCCTTGAGATTACGAAAAATGATTATAAATCTATTAGTACCTATTATGAAATTTTTAAATACATGAAAGTTAAAATTCAAGTATTTTCATCCCACCTAAAAGAAAGGCCAATTGATTATTTAGTGTCTTAAAAACCAATTATCTGAAGGGACTCAGCGAAAATAGACTTCAAAAACTATGAAGAAATATTTTAATGCACTATCAAGGTGGATATGGTTATTAGAGTTACCCATAAATCCCATGGGTTTGATAAAAAATAAATATTAAATTCATAGGTAATTCTATATTCCACGGAGGCGTGAAGATCAGAATTCCATTGTGCTCAATTTATGGAAGGAAACATGGAAACAATTTACATAAAGGAAATGTTAAATTGTTTATTTGAGAAAATTAAGGTCATTTGGTAATTGAATGCTGATGTAATGAAAATAAGTTTGGAAATTATGGAAGAAAAGAACTATAACATACACCACCCACACTCTAGTTATTCAAATGCACAATGTATAGGAATTTTTCTAATGAGATGTCATTCCCAAAGGTTAGTGAAGATAATAAACATTATCAACATCTTTTTCACTAAGTGAAAGGGAAATATCATGCGATCATTATTTCTAATAAAGGTTATGATAATGACGTGGTGAAAGGTACACTTACCATCAACTCGAGAACTAATAGTGACTTTTCTATTTGGGAACTACCCATTTTTTATTTGATGAATTTTATAAGGCTATCAAAAATACTACCTCAATAATTAGATATTAATTTATAAATGAATAACCCTAATGGTATGATGATCATATATGAATTACATGACAGGTATCCAGTTGAAGTTTATGAAAATGTTCTTCCTGAAAATATTATTATTTTTTACTAGTTGAATTTGATTTTATCATAGGCATGGATTGGATTTCATTACAAAAATTTCATATAAATTTTCAAGGAAGGGAATTCATATTGGATATTCCAAAACAACATATGACCATCTATCTCAGTGATGATAGATATAAACATCCAATAGAAATTACATCCATTATACGGATCTTGATTCCTATTCAAATGGTGTGTTTTTCATAGATGGTTGGATGGAAACTCAACATATAATATATTCCCATTTTGTGGGAGTATTTAATTTCTTCATAAAATATTTTTGTAGTCTTCCACCCAATCATGAAGTAGATTTTTCAATAGAACTCATATATTGTGCTACTTCTATTTAATTGAATCCATAGACAATGGCCCTGATTGAGTTGTTGTAATTGAGTAAACAACTCTAGAAAAATCTTTTCAATGTATTCAATTATCCAAGTGTCTCCCATTCACATGAACCAATTATTTCTATTAAAAATAAAGATAAATCAATGGGACTTTTCAGTTACTATAGGGAATAAATAGGATCAAAATCATTAACAAGTAAATCCTCTACCTTGTATTAATGATTATTTAGATCATGTGTGAGGAGATCAATAATTTTATAATATTTATCTTTGATCTATATACTATTAGTTGAAGGTAAAATGTGAAAATATATCCAATAATATTTTTACAAGTTATAGAAACTATAAATTTATATTGATTCCATTCGATCTTACTAAAGACCACACTATCATTATATAATTAATGAGTGGAGTATTTAATGATTACATTAATCAATTTTGGGAAGTCTTTATAGATGATAATATTATATATTCAATGAGAAACGAAGAGAATACAGACTACTTGTGAATTGTATTTAAGACCCTATGAAAGGATAATTTATATGTAAAATTTACCAATTTTAAATTTTGTCTATATAAAATTTCATTTTGGGTCATATAATCTCAAGTGAGGGTATATTAATGGATCCATCAAAGATAGATGTTATTAAATGTTTTCTTAGAAAAACTACAATAACTAATATCTTTTTTTTTCTTGGTTTGAATATATATTCATTGTTTTTTATGGAGAACTATTCATGACCATATGATCCACTCACTGAGTTAACTCGGAATGGATCCAAGTTCTTTTAGATAGATGAATGTGAATATAATTTCAAGAAACTAATGTAATGGTTAGTGTGTGCACCTATTCTCACACTACCCTATAGCATAAAAGGATTTTTGATATATAGTGATTTAGTGAAGAAGGGAATGAGAGTCATTCTTGTGCATAATGACATAGTGAAAAATATGCCTCCTGAAAATTAAAGGTTCATGAGAAAAATTATTGAACATGTGATTTGGATTAAGCTATAAAATATTTTCATTGAATATATGGATGCATTATCCTTAATGTGATATGTGATATATATATACTGATCATAATATTTTAAAGTACATATTCAAAAAAAAATATCTGAATATGAAATAGAGAAGTTGGTTGGAACTAACTAAAGATTATAACTACTCAATACATTACCACCTTGGGATGGATAATGAGGTGGATGATACTCTGAGCTAAAAGGATCATGCTACTGTTTCTATAGTGATGATCTAAAAAGATATAATATTTAATGATTTTGAAAAGATGGAATTGAAAATATTTAAAGATAGAGAGACATATTATTGTTCCTATATTAATGTTCAATAATCTATCCACACGAAGAATAAATAGGCACACAAGGAAGATATAGAACTGTATAAGAAATTGAGAAATTTACCTAAGTTAAAACATGGTTGTGGTGGAATGGTATAGTTTTTGAATAGTTTACATGTTCCTTTTATTCTATATTTGAAGGAGTTATTGGATGAATCTCATAGTTCATTATTATCTATTCATTATAGAAGTAAGATGATGTATAGATACCTCAAAAAGAATTTATAGTGGGATAACATTAAGATAAATATTTCAAAGTATATATCCCAGTGCATGTCTTGTCAGTAAGTTAATGATAATAGATATATTTATAAGGTAATGTTACAATAATTATTGATACCAAAATGTTATGGAGAAAATAGAATAGTGTATTATGTATTCAAACTCCTAGGAACATCTAAAGTCCATAACACTATTTAGGTTGTATTTGATTGCCTTATGAAGTCATATCAATTCATTGTAATTAACGAATATTTATCTAATGGTCATATTTCCAAAATATATATTAATAATGTGATGTAGTTGTGTAGAGTACCACATTTTTTTGTATCTGATCTGGATTTTAGGATTACCTCGATGTTCGGGAAATGTCTTTAGCAGACTCTCAATACAAAGTTATGTTTTAGCACTTTTTATCATCCACAGAAATATGGTTAGTCTAAGATAACCATTCCAAACCAAGAGGATATAATGATATATTGTTCTATGAATTTAAATGGTGATTGGGATAAACATATCACTATAGTTTAGTTTGATTATAACAATATATTTCATTTGAGATTCTGATGACTCCTTATAAATCCCTATATAGAAAAAAGGGTAGAAATACAATTTTTTTATATGATGATAATGAATTAAAAATATTGAGACTTATGGTTGATGAATAAATGTAATAGAATTTCAGATCCATTCAATAGTGTATCAAGGTATCTCAATGTTTACTAAAAAGTTACGCTGATAATCATCGGTGAAATATGAAATTCAAATATGGTGAGAAGGTGGTCCTATGAATTTCTCTATAGAATACCCTTATGATATTATAAAATAGGGAAAAGTTAATATGTATGTTTATTATCCCCTTTGATATTATGGATTGATTAAAGACAATAGAGCATCATTTGGAACTTCCACTGAACCTCTCTGATTGTTAAGATGTATTCTATATATCTATCCTATGTAAGGACATACTTGATCTGTCAAATGTAATATACTCATAGGTTATAATACTAGAAAATAATACTTATTATTAAGAGCAAACTATAGAAATATTGAACTATAGAGATAAAGTTCTATAGCAAAAGAGTACTCACTTGTTTAAAGTTCTTTGGAGGAATACAAAATTTGAAGAAGCTACTTAAAAACCCTGTAATGTTATGAAATTGAGATATTCTATTTTTTGTATTATAGTGATGTAATTTAGAGAGAGAAATTAATTTTTAAGGGTGAATAATGTAACACTCCTAGATTTTAGGATATGTCATGGTAAATAAATTTTATTTATTTGAAATCTTTCTGTACATTTGACACTAAGTTTAAACGAACTACAATGTCCTGTTAAAATATTGTTATTTATTATGATAGTTATCACCTAGACATTGGATTGGTGGTTATGAATATTTGTTACTAAATTATGAAATATAGGGTTTATTAATATATTAAATTAATTCATTTTTAATAAATTTATTAGAAATAAAAATAAAAAACATTTGGAAGTAAAAGAGTTTTTTTCTGGAGAAAACGTTTTTTAAGCATAAAATGTGTTTTTCAATTAATAATTAAAATTGATAAGTATTATAGAATTATTTTATTCAAATTTATATATTATAAATTAAATCAAATTTTTTAACATTCTTCTAATATTTGTTATTGTCTTTATATAAGATATATATATATCATTCTTATGCTTAAAATGTATATTTCTAAAAAATAGTTTTCTTCATGTTTTCACACTTATTTTTAAAATAATTTATTCCCCTTGTAGAATTTTTATCTTTAAATTTGGGTTCATATTTAGAATCACAAGGATAATTATATTAAATAGTTTAGTTTTTTTATTATGAATAGTAATTGTAGTAAATGTTTCTCACATCTATTAAGGTAAAATGAGTAAAATATGGTTAAAACATTTGAATAAGGCAATAAAATTTATCTAACACTTAACATTATCCAATTTTATTATTAGAGTTTGGAAAAATCTATCCATGTCTTGAATATATGGCCACATGGTTCCATTTTTCTTTGAATATGTTTTTATATTAATTTAAGAAAATAATAAATTAAAAATGTCACTCTCTCGAATTTAATAACTCTCAAATTTTTATATAAAGAAAAAGATGATAATTTCAGTTATAAATTTTTTATAAATTAATTAAGTGTTTTTATCAAATTAATTTTTCAAAAAATGTTAGCAATCAAATAATTACCTTTAATGGTTATACCATGTTGATATAATATTTATTCAATTAATAAGAAAAAAAATAAATGATTTAAAAAATATTTAAAGTAAGAAAACATGGGTGAATAATTATGTTCCAAAAATTTAGAATATTAATATAACATAATAATTATGTGTGAACTTTTTATATTTTAATTAATGTTTTTCATGTTGTTTTCAAAATGAAGTTACTGTAATAGTATAAAAAATGACATTAATGATATTTTATGTAAAATAATATTTTATTAAATTATATATTAATCATAAAAACATTCAAAGTGGATAATTATAATTATAAATGGTATAATTTTTCATCCGTTATCCATTTTTGATTCAATTGTTACCTTATAAGTAAAATTATAACCCTTAAATATTAAAAACGTTATCACCATGCTTATGAATATAAATGTTTAACAAAGGGTTTAAAGAAAAAGATAAGGTTTAAAACTATAACAATATATTTATAAATTTCACTTTATTATTATATTTTTACCTTATCCTATTTTTATTAGTATATATGTCCATTTATAATCATTTCTCTTTAGAATGAATTAATTAAATTTTAAACATTTCAGTAATTCCATGTTTTTTTCCATCCATTATAAAAGTACTCCCCATCCCTATTTTCTTAAAACCAATTTGATCAATATAGGTTAACCAACATATACCCATGTTTTTTCTAAAGTTCACTATCCACAATTTATAGGTTATTTTATTAACAAAATATCATTCCAAGGGTCCTTCACAAATGATCTATAGGAGGTCTCTTTAAGGAGAGGTAATCATATCACCCGACCTCTTTCAACTTATTTCATCTTATAAATCCTATAAAAATATTGTATTAAAAAAGTAATAACAAATTCAGTATCAAAAAATATTCTGAAATAATTTTGTGATCATGAAATCACCATTATCTACCCGCTTTCCCATAAAATTGGATGTGAAAGTATTGCTCATGTGCACGTGTGGACAACCACACCCATGTTGTGATAAAATTTATTTTTCATCACCATATTTCATCATTTAAAATCATAATGGGTTTAATGTTTATAAATTATATTTATAACACTATTATTATTTTTAAATTTCAACATCAAATATACCTTCTTACCGTCTAATTTTTGGAAAATAATAACATCACTCATTCGTATGTGTGAATAATCACCACCAGGAAGTGATGTGATTCATTTATTGATTTACACATTATATGGTTTTTTATAAGGATATATTTAATTAATATATAATATATATTATATAATTATTATTTTATAAATGTGACTTATAATTTACATTTCTTTCGTTCAATCCTTTAAAAAGTATAAATGACCTTCATGATAATGTATGACCTACCATCTCCATGAATGGTGTAATTCAATTTTTCATCTATATCTTTTATGGATTATTATAAATATGTATATAATGAATATATATAATATTTATATCGTAAATAAAATTCTTTAGATGATGTAACCATGATTAATGTATAATATCTCTAACTACCGAATCAATATTCTCCTGAAATGTGAAATTTTTTACATCCATAAAAAAGATTTAAATAAATCATTATTAATAAATGGGTGTTGAAATGTAAAAAATGATTATATATTATTTTATAAGTATAAAATATTCCTTTAATATAATTATAATAATTTTAATTTTTTATACATGTGTTTAAATCATCATCAAACTAAGTCAAACTTTAAGTAAGGGTCTTATATTAGAATCTAATTATTTATCAGGATTATATATGATTAAATTCATGACGTTGAAATTTCAAGATATAACTCTCAAGAAACTCATGAGTTTATTTTCTTGGTTATTTATATAGTTTAAATTTCTTCCATTCATTATACTCCCTTTATGTACTCAAGAGATGGAAATAATATTTTAAAGGAAAACCAACATTATTTACTTCCACGGTCAAGAATACTTTTAATTCTGTTTCAGTGATTCATAAAAATATTTTTAAGGATTTTTTTTTCATATTATATAATTTTTTTAATGTATTTTTTCCCCAGGATTTTATTTTTAATTTTCTTAAAGGAATGATCCCATTTTTTCTAAATGAGGCACTTTTTTGACTTTTTTTAAAAAAGTGTGAATGGAATATTTTCATTTAACTTATAGGTAATAATCAAAATTTCCATATTTCATGAACACTCAATGATATAAATCTTACTTTACTAGTTTCCATGATTTTTTGAATAAAATTTTTTCTTTTACATTTGGGAAAAAATATATATTTCCAAAAAGTGATTTCAATGTGAAAAGGATATCTTCCTCAAGAGATTTTCAAAGTTATCTTTTGATGTAATTTCAAATAAAGGATAATATAATTTGATGTTAATTATTCATTAATAGGTACATGATCTAATGAAACCATATTTATAATCTCCTTAGATAGATATGATTATGATCGAATGGTTCTTTTGAAGCCTGTTACTTTTATTTGGGTTACCCATTGATTAATTTATGAAATTATTATTAGACCTATTTCTAATCCACAAGTTATTGAATGATAATATGTTTATGAAACCTGTTTATTTTTTCACGGGTTATTATTATTTTTAAAATTATATTATTTTTAGTTATATATACATGGTTTTAATTATTTTATGTGTGGACTAAAAATTATATATCCCTTCAATGAATTGGGTAATGATGGAAATCTCCTAAGATAATAATGAATAGAATGGGGATATAACCTAGTTAAGTAAGGGTCTATATCCACTATGATTGTCTTGGGAGTAAATATTGAAAAATATGGAAGTTTGAGGAGTGAAACCAATACATAATAATATTCTTGTAACTATTCCTTGAATACTATGGAATTTATTTTTTATTATTATGTGTATTCTATAAATATATGTCATATGCCAATGTTATGATCTCATGGATAATGTTATTTGATTCCTTTTTTATTATTTTCTTATGAACTTCCAATATTTATTCCATGACTCAATATTATGATCTATGATATGTTGGGTATGGTTTTAAAATGTTATTTTCATGTTATTATACCCATTTGATAGTGTTATACTTATATTATCATTGATATATCCATTGTTTATCCTTACCGGGCATCCAATCTTACCAATTATTATATTATGTTTCCCTAGGTTATAAAGGGATATTTTAATTATGAAATGTCTATGAAGGGTTATAGTTATAAACATATTAATTGAAGATGATAAAGATCACTTATGAGCATTATTTTTATATATACATGTTTTAATGATACGTGAAATATAAGATTCTGGTGTGGATCATAATATTATCTAATGAATATTTATCTAATAAGATGTAATATTTTTATATGAAAATTATTGTAAATCAAAGTTTATTCAAGTATATACAAGACCCAATTTTACCCTTATTATCGCCTTTAATATAATTTTTATTTAATTAATAAAAGAGTCAATTTTTCTACAGCTACTTCATTCTTGTTGTATACACTGGAGCTATCCAAACACCAATGATATTTTTCACATTAATTTTATCCCAACCTATTGACATTCGTATGAAAATTGATTATGTTTTATCATACTCATTATTAGTATCCTCCTTAGAATCATCATTAACACCTTTTTCTCTACCTAATGTTCTCTAATACTCATCACTTTACTTAAAATAATTCTTTCTATTTTTATGACATTTATACTTCCTTTTTTACTACAAAACGTTTTGTCTCTAAAAAATCTTTCCATGCCATTTTTTGAAACACTTTTATTCCTTGTTCATTGAATACTTGATAAAAAGCAATTTATCTCCATGAAATTAAAAATTCATAAGGGTTTTCTCCTAATTAGTAATAACACCTTTACTTTTTAATATTTAAATGTAGTCCAAGGTTGGATTATTCCTTACCAATTATTTGAGGGAGTCTTATCCTCTCTTAAAAAGATATCAATTTTAGTAATACGGATAGATGTCAAGGTATCCTCTTTATAATAATTATCTAGTAGATCCTTTTCAATTAGAATCTTATTTGATATATTACATCATTTTTATAATGATTTTTAACCACTATAACTTTATGTCTTATCCCATACATCTCAAGATATTCATCCTCCTTGATGTTGGTAAAATCTATTCCATCATAATCCATAATTTCATAATTTTATACTAAATAATCTTATATCATATTCTCTAATAATTTGTATTATAATTGAACACTTAAAAAATATGGGTGATCACTATCAACCATTCCATACAACTATAGTTATCATTGAAAATCATATATTAAGTCATTCCATCAATAGATCTTAGTGATATCATCCCACACACATCTAACTACACTAATTCATGAAAAAATGTTGACTTATGGTCTTTTTCTGGTTATAATCCTTCAAAATGATCTTTCACTTTTATAAAACCATGATACCAAATATAAGATATATAATATATCCTTAAGAGGGAGTTGATTTAGTGATATTTCTATTTGTTTATTTCATTAAAAGTAACCTTCGTAAAAAATTATCTTATATGACGTTTGTTTTCCCCAAAAACCAACACATGGAACACAATGATTTAAAAGGATCAAATCTTATTCTGAGAATAATATTTCATGGTGTGATTCAGAACTCACCAAGACCAAAAAAACTAAAAAAATCACTTATGATCACAATAGAGTATGGTATATCTACAAAACATGAATTTTCACATCTATTAACAGTGCTTTGGTGTACCTTACACACAAGTGCATCCCATAATTTATAATTAAATAAATTATCATAAATATTAATGTATATATCACTAATAGAATAATATTGAGTTTTCATGTGAGATGAGGTATTCTATAATTTTTTTTATTATACTGCTTAATAGACTACTTATATATGTATGCAGAACACTACATGCAACTACTACAGTTTGTATGTTCATTGTGAATAAGGCTCATCAATAATATATCGATAGAGAAAACTTTTCTCTATCTTTATCTATCTCTCTTGAAAAATTCATGGATAACTTTACTATCCTTCTTAGAAAATATTCTAAATAAAATTATAAAAGATATGTTCATAATTTTTATGATACTCCAATTGATTCTTCTTAATCACTAAATATTTTTTACAGATACTGTTTGAATAATATTCCTATAATTTTCTCCTTCTTTTCCAGTAATAAAACAATAAAAAATGTTATAAATATTTGAATTTAAATTATCCTAAATATGTGGTCTAATGTGATCTATGATATTAGAATTACCATGGCCTCTCATTTCTCTTTAAAATACCACGTAACAATCCCATGAAATAATTGTACATGAAGGAAAATACAACTAAATTCTTATACAATCATAGAAGAATCCTTCATCATATATTGTGAAGACTTACACATTCATAAAAAATAGTCAATAAATTAAATAATGGATTAACTATAGAATATGATATTTTATTCCTTACGATGAATTTCTCACCATCCATCGCTCTTTTTTTATTATAAAATAATAACATGATTCATAATATACAATTCTGATTTTAAGTTACACTAAGAATATCTCATAATATATCAACTAATTTAATATTTAGAATTAATAATATGGAAATATTGATTTTTAATTCTGTAAAATTATCAATTTTTTATTAGTTTGAATGAAACATACATAATAAATAATGACTCATACACATCTTTTAATGACTCATTCTCATAATGAAATCACTCATACACTGAGGGAAATAACTCATACGCAACAATGAATGACTTGTATACTGGATCAAATAACTCATAAATATTTTTTAATGAGTCATATATAGATTCATTCGATAACACTAAATGATTTTAGAATATATTTATATTTAAGTAAATTTGAATTCTTTAATATCTTATTCTACAAACATCAATGTGTTTAAACGAACCACAATGTGCTTTTAAAATATTATTATTTAATGTGATATTTATCACTTAATGATTAGATTAGATGATCTTATTAAGACTAAATAAATAATGAATAAAAATTTATTAAATATGTATAATATGGAATCTTTGGTTATCAATTAAATAGAACTGAAAATTTAAAAAAACATTGGCGATGTGTTTTGGATAAAAAAGATATATGCATGAAGTATCTATTTTTTTAATAAATTAAATTAATCATTCTAGGTGAATTATTTTTGTGTAATCTATATAATATATAATCCATAAAATTATTTAACACTAATCTAATATTTTTTTATTGGTTTGGGATAATAATAAATCATGTTTTATGCTTAAAAAGTTTTTTTTTCTAAAAAGTATTTTTTGTAATATTTTGCCTTCTTTTTTTAAATGAATTTAAAAAATAAATTGAAATTTAATATTAAAAATGGATTCTCTATTTATAATCTGGAGTTTAAAAATTATTAAGTAGGGTCCTTTTATTTTTAGGTATTATGAATAGCAAATGTGGTAACATTTATCACCTTTGTAATGGGTAATTCAGGTTAATCAAAGTTAAAACTAAATGTTATGGTCAAATTTTTTTATATTAATTCATATTAAATAAAATATATTTTAACATTATAGTATTATAATTTAAATTTAATCATTTATGTGACACTTTTTCTTGATAATTTCTTATAAGTTATTTAAAAAAAATAAAAATATTGAATGTCACTCTCTTACTTTTAAATATATATTATGTGTTCACATATGTAAAAATTAAACTAGTGAATAAATATAAATGGTGTTTTCAAGAATAATGAAATTAATTTCATTATTTAAATCTATTTATAATTTTATATAATTATATAATTTCAATAAATGCTTCTTAAACAGTGATGAACTATTTCTTTAATTAATATAAAAGTAAAATAAATATTTTTAAAAATATTAGAAGTAGAATCCTTTAGTGATTCACAGTTTCCCAATAATTTTATATATTAATATTAAATATTGGTGTTTTTATAAAGTATTTTATTTGAATTACATATTTTTAATGACGTTTTAATGTCAAATTAAAGGAAATGTGTCAAAAATGATATTAATGTTATTTTATGAAAATAATAATTTATGAAATTATTTTCAAATAATAAAAATATATAGTTAGGATAATTTGGACATAATATGGTCTATAATTTAATCCCTTTTTCCATTTATTAGCTAATTTTCTCCCTATAAGTAAAATTATAACACTTAAATAATGAAAAAGGTGTTACTATGGTTTAGGTTAAAATAGGTTAACTAAAGGGATAAACAAAAATATATGGTCTAAAACACTACATATAACTACCCATATATTATTTTTATAGTATGTAAACCTTATACAAAATTTTCTTCAAATCCTAATCCATTGGGATGATTTTTTTTAGAATATGACGTTTTTATATTTTAAGAGGAGATTTAAATGAGTTGTTTGAAAGAAGAGGTAGTCACCTTAACCGATCACTTTCATTTTAGTTATTTTTTTACCACCATTAAATATATTTTATTTATCATAAAATTATATCTTTAGGATCATATATTTTCTTAAATGTTATTATGATTATGAATCCACCATTATCCACCCTCTTTCCCATCAAATGGAAAGTGAAAATATTACACATGACAATGTACGACTTGCCGTATCCACATAGTGATACAACTAATTTTCCATAACCATATGTTATGTATGATTATTATTATAGGTTTAATTATTATATATTATTTTAATGAAATAATTATTATTCTAAAATGATAATAACCCATCTAACTTATTACCTTCTAAACCATAGGAAAATGATAATGTCCCTTGTGTGTATGTGTAGACTACCACCTCCAAGAAAAGAATTTTTTTAATTTATTATCTACATGGGTAGTATTAAAGAAATATTTTATAAATATATATAATATATATGATATAATAATAATTTTATCAATATTAATTATTATTTACATTTCTTTCATTCCATCATTTAAAAACTGAAAATAATGTTCATGCATACGTACAACCTACTATCTCCACAAAGTATGTACTTCATTTTTCTATCTCTAAAATTTAATAATGACTATAACTATGTATATATATATATATATAAATACATATATATATAATGAATATATATGATATTTAAGTATGTATTAAAATTCAAGATATCATGGAACCATAATCAATGTAGAAGCACTTGGTCTACTAAACCAAAATAAAAACAAAAAACGAACGAGTTACACCTGTACCATCGACTTTAATAAAAAATACTAAAAAATGTCAATATGTGATAAGTAAATAATTAATTTTATGACATAATAATTATTTAATAGATATATATTTATTATATAGGAGGTTTGAATGCGAATGAGGAATGGTGATACTTGAGGTAAGGTATCTATGGTTCAATCCTATTTTTAATCCCAATTATTTATAATTTAATTTATATTGTGGGGATTATATGATCTTAATATAATAAATCCCATTAATTTTTCATATCCACAATTTTTTTCGAATAAAGATGTGGTTTCCTTTCATTTTATGCTCTTTAAGTACTCAAGTGATTGATAGTTTTTAAAGAAAACCTACTTTATTTCTCTCTTCGGTCAAAAGTTTTTTTTCTTTCATATCAACAGCTTTGAAAATTATTACCAAGATTGTCTTTCATATTATACTATTATAGTTTAATTTCATTTTTAAACATTATTTCATTTTTAATTTTTTCAAAAAGGACTATTCTTGTCATTTTCCACAATAGGTTACTTTTTACTTTTTACATAAGTGTGAAAGTAATGTTTTCTTTTAAATTATATGGCATGAACTTCATTTCCCACTATGATGACCAATAAATGTTTCTAATATTAATTTGTATGTTTTATTGTACTTTTAAAATTAAATATCTTTCTTAATATTTGGGAAATTTTTAATTTTAAAAAAGTGATTTCAAATTGGAAAGTGTATTTTCCCCTAAAAATATTTTGATGATTATACTAACTGGATTTTAATTAATGAAAATATCCTTTGATTTTAATTATTTTTTATAATAGATGTAATACAATTATTCTACAATTATTAATTTTCTAATGGATTATGATTATTATATTTTTATGAAACCCATTTATTTTTCAAGGGCAATTCTATGACAAATCGATGATATGTTTTAGAAACCTGTTTTTCTTACATAGGTTATAATTTTATGATATGATGAATGTTTAATGTTCTTATAGAACTCAAATGTATAGTTTTCATTATGTTATGGGTGGGTCTAGAATTATATATCCCTCTAATTAATTGGGTAATGTTTCAAATATCATGATATAATTAGGGGTTGAAATTCGATGTTTTTGATCCAATATGATAAATATGTCAATTTTCATGACCCAATATGGGATATAGGTGTTGATTCATGATACATTATTATATAGAAAATAGTTAGGCATTTCTGATGCAGCATTAATTGAGAGTATCAGTAATTATCCCTTAAATATATAATGGTTTCTATACCTATGCTGGCGCCAAAATTTTATGACTTGAACTTATGGATCGTGATTTATTTATGATGATTTTTCACTCTTATGATTAATGTTATTTTAAATGATAAAGTTTTATTCCACGAATCATATTTATAATCCATGATGGATTGGATATGAGATTTGTAATTTATTTTCATGATATCACACCCGTATTCTTATCTTATGTCTTCATATGATCATTGATTGATATCTCACTTATTAACCCTTACTAAGAATCTGATCTCACCCATTATTTTATTTCTTGTCCCCAAGTTATAAATAATCATTTATGTATGGTATGTATATAATGATTAAATTTTTTAATGATATTTATGGGGAATATTGAATGTGTTTTTTGATATAATGATATTGTGTATCCAGTCTCGAAGGAAAATAATTATTTATGGTTCTTATGAACTGTAGAGACCCAAAGCTTAACATACATGGAGATTACATTACTTTTGCAGAATACTTAGTACATAAAAAAAACACACACAAGGATCGTAATAGTTTAGTGTCTTTGGAAACTCGGAACATAATCTTCTAATCGTGGTGGAAGGTCTTCAATATCTCCAATAAAGATCTTCCATTTTTTTTACCTAAAACCTTTCTTTATATCCTGGAGAAAAGAAAACATAAAAGGGTGAGCTCAAATTCTCAGTAAGGGTAAACAAAAGAAAAAATCAATCCCATCATATTCATAAGAACATAACTTTTGGAAATCATAACCTACAAAAGAGAGCATAATTTCATAACATGGGATAAATCATAGTAGTGAAATGAAATCCCAATAATCATAACTTAAAACATGAAACTTTGTGTCATACACAAATAATCATAGAGAATTATTTCTTGTTAGTCAAGACTCATTTCCAAGACTATCTTAGTGGACAATGTCCCTTTCTGAATCGAGTAACCCTCGTTTCAGTCCTGTTTCACTGAACCGGTATAACCTACCATTCCAGCCATGTGTATCTCATGAGATATAAAATCTTTACCCAATTCATTTGAGGGAGATATAGGTCCCACCCATCTCATAATGATACCATTCTTATGTGTGCCACAAAATCATAAACCATACATCATTGCATAACCCATGTAATAAAAATGGGAATCTTAAACATCATGACATCATAAAATAATTCATATAAGATAAAGGAATTCATAAAAATATTTCCATCACAACATGATCAAATCAATGTAATAATAGGGATAAAAACAGAACCCTTTATTATCATAGATGGAAAATAATTTTGATAAAACACTTGAACTCCATTCTTGAGGAAAATATCCTTTCTTCTTCAAAAAAGACTTTTCCTTTCTTAACATGTCATAAAATTATAATCTAAAAGATGTTTATTAAAAATAAAATTGAAAACTTGTAAAGGAAGCTTCTTGGAAATAGTGTTTTAAAAATCCATTCATGCCATATAAGTTAAAAAAAGAACATTCTTCTCGTACTTTTTTCAGAAAAGTCAAAAAGTACCTCGTACGAAAAACGACAAAAGATTCCTTTCATATTCTTTACTAAAAACTCACTGAAGGGTAAAATTGGATTTAAACTATTTTAAGTGGATGGAAATAATATTACATATTTAGAGAACATGGATGTGGATGATAAAATACACCCCCAGTAAATGCCAAAGTAAAAACAATCTCGGATAAAAAGGAGATTGTGATATTTCCCTTACCTTAGGTCCTTTTTTCTTCGTAAGTGTCCGAAACTCCTGTATAATGATTTGAATAATGTTATTGACTTATTCTAGAGTCATACATATTTTTATGATATCATATATGGTCATATTCTTAGCTTCTTAGTAGTAATATTTCATTGCTACTTGTTATTCGGGTGTTTATAACTTTTTGTTCTTATGCGTGTTTTGTCGAATAAATTCTTATTCTTATCTTTAGGTTATAGATACCTCATTTACAGAATGTTATTAGTGTAATATATATCATATTCATTCATTCAATTCATTTATATAATCATTATGAAATGAAGATCATGTAGAACGAGTCGCATCACATCGTGGAGACGGTATTCCGTACGTACGCACGAGTGATGATATCATTACTATGATCGTGGAATTGTATTGGAGTATATGTATACTATTTCAGAATCAATATCACTTTATCATAGTCATATATAGTCATTATTTACACCATTATACCCATCCAAGTAAGGTGATGGTGGAAAACAGATTACACCACGGCGTGGAGACAGTATTCCGTACGTACACACACGCGGTGATTTCTTTTTTCGTATGATGGATAGATGGTGAAATAGGGTTGTTTAATACTTATAATAACATATCAGTATATGAGTTATACTGATGTTATTACTTCATAATGAAACAACTAAAGATGAAGAAGTGGAAGAAGAAATAAAGATGAAAGAATCGGTAACGTACATTACCTCTTCTTTGAAGTGCTTCTTTGAGACCTTCTTTTAGGGAAATATAATTGGTCTTTGAGGAAGACCAGAACCTCTAGGATGTTTATAGGGAAGTGGAGAGGAGAATTGGGCATGGGTTGGCCGAGCATGAAGGCTCAAAGTTTTGTGAGGAAGAGAGGGAGGAGGTGCCCTTTTATAAGGGAGGAGAGGGGCACCTTTGGAATAACTAAAAATATTATTTTATTATAAAGTCATGTTCGGTTTTAAATAGCTCCTAATTTATTTATTTCTAGTATAAGGTGGGGATGGGTCTAAATACTCTCATCCAATAGAATTTATACATGTTTAGGTTCCTATTTTAACCTTATCCTTTAGATTTAACATTATGTTAAATAATTGTACTTTTACCGTGTCTTCTTGTGTTCTTACACTATAAGGTTAATAAACTTACTATAAGAAGGAAAAAGAACCCCAAGTTGTTTATTATTAATATATATAACCTTATCTAAGTCATTTGTCCGAACCTTATATTTTTCGGAATAAAATAACAATTAATAATATAATATTTGTTTTAAAAACTATTTTATGTCAATTTTGACACTATTTAGTAATTGATTTTTGTGAAACTCATAACAGAATGATAAGTTCGAAAAAAGTTAATTAAATAAATACTAACATGTCATATTAACCTATATAATTAGTGTAATTCATAAAAAGTCTCAAATTATATTTATTTGTGTATTTATAACATCAATTATGTCAATATTTCATTAATAAGATAATTACTGCATCATCATTGTGTCATAAATAAATTAAATTATTTAATGTCTAAAAATTACAAATAAAATACCATTATGTATGAAATTTTTTATCTTTCTTATTAATATTTATAGTCTAATTTATCTTATGTATAAACCCATATTAAAAATGTTTTAGTAAATAAACATGGATTTTACCTCTTTTAACCCTTCTTTAAATAAATTAATAATAAATGTCCTAATCTAATCCAAGTGGGCCTAAATGGTCATATGTTATTCCTATGTTTGTTTTTGGTCGAATTAAACTTGTCCAATAGAATTATGACATGTGTTAGGGTAATAATAATATCATTTCTACCCTTAATTACCCTATTTACTTTTTACCGTGGTAAAAAAAGTAAAAAGTTACTATTCACCGGAAATTATTTTCATCTCATTGAACCACATTTTAGTCCTTGATATTAACCGTTTCTCTTGGATTTTTGATATTCCACTCACAGAAGTGGTAAAATTAAGTTTTATGAAAAATTCAGTTTTTTAACTACCACTTAGTGGTTTCACTGTTCATCAAAAATTGAAAGTTTTCAGAAAAATACCAAAACATCACCCTAGGCTAATTTCGATATTCCGAATCTAAAAATGAATTCCATTTTGAAAAATAAAATTTACAAAATTTCAAAAAGTGGTTATTACTATTCATAACGGCTAGTTTTAATAATATTTTAATAGCATATTGTTGTTTAGTGAAACTCGTTATTGCGTACTACACATGCTATCGAGGAAGGTCACGATTGCGTGTAATGCAAGGAAAGTCAAGGATGCATGTTGTGCAAGCTCCTTTTGGTGTAGCGTACAACACAAGACATTAGTGAAATTAAAAAGAATATTTTTCATAAAATCTTGGGCTGTTACATTATACCCCCCTTAAAATGAATTTCGCCCTCGAAATTCATCAGGGTTATAAATGGTTTACTATTCAAAAGTTTCTTTAATCGTAACCCACATCGTAAAAAGGAATACCAAAACCAATTTTTAAAAACAAATGTATGAAACATAACAATTACCCAAATAAACTAATCACTGGGTTTCCACATAGGTGAAAATATGGATATGGAAGAAAAATCTAACCATCATGTTCTGATGGAGGGTGGTAGAGAACATGGCTATGGAAAATCCAACAATCACAAATCCCTAAATTTGTGACGATCTAAGGTACCATCTGATTAATCAGATATAAGATCACTAGGACAACATTTTTGGTTTTCAAGATCGTTTCCCTAAAGTTCAAGAGTTTGAATTAGAATAAATACTTACTTTATTTTGGTACAATCTCACTGTTGTTCGTGCCTTGAACAATTTCTACTTCATCTGTTAAATAAATGAAGTAGAATTTGTTATTCGTGAAGTGTTAGCAGATCATGTGATAGAATGACAGGTCATTCCATCTGTCTCAAACAAAAGGTTAGAAAAGTTATTAAATATACATAAGTCATTCTATAGTGAGATTAATCATATATGGTTCCTAAAATGGACTTATACTTCGTATATCATACTGCCTAATATAATAAAAATAGTTTCTACTAAACAGGTACTTCCTGTAGGCCAGTGGTAGGCGATAAAGGCCAGTCGCACTTCGGTTGTGGGTTCGATTCCCACAGCCTTGTCTGACGCAATGGGCTGTCGCTCGTCCTGCAGGTTGTACTTTTTCTAAAGCTATATTACTATAACATCCCATCAATAATATCGAAAAAAACTTTTATCCTTAAACAATACTAACTTATGTCCAACATAATCCATTATAATCTTTAGGATTATCTAAAATACTTCGGTCCAAGCTCATAGTATAAAGAAAATGATTACTTGAAATGTCACAGAACAATCACGTGAATGCCATCATTTATCCCCCATATATCATAAGATATATCTTGTTGGTCAAATTACAAACATGTGAATACCTTAATCATGTATTCTTTGAAGAATGAATACCCATTGAACCTTAGTGAAAACATGAATGCAGTTAAAAGTTAACACTTTCCACAAACCAAAATCCTCGAAATTCTATATACTCAAACCATGATATCACTTAGTCCTTATATCAATCATGAGCTCATGAATACTGTTAAATATCTCAATCACTTTGAATACCACATTAGACCAACACATAAATATTCCAATACTTTATGATACAACATTATTTTGGAATCCCATTACATAAACACTTAATCATTCCACCACATCGTTGTCATATTCAACATCGCCAATAGTGATCGCATGTGACTTACCTTTGTCCTTTTCCTTAAGTGGTTGCTCATGTTGATCATCACTAACCCTTGGATTAGGGCATTTATTAGCATAATGCCCCATTTCCTTTCACTTGAAGAATTAAAGTGTTGGTGGTGCGTTCTCTGCAGTGTTTTCTTTATTCACATCATTAGAAACCCTTTTTCCATTACTTTGACACTCAGCTGCTCGATGACCTTCTTTTCCACACTTAAAACATTTTCTAGTACCTTTAGGACAATCTCCACCATGCTTCTTTCCACAGTTTGTGCATAAGGAAACATTCATCTTCTTTTCACCATTATTCTGAGATTTCTCCTTGAACTCCATATTTTGTTTCTTGTCAAAACCATGAGATGGATATGTAACACCAACTTCCATTTCTACCTTGATAGCACAACGCAAAATTTCTTCATAGCTACTGAAGTCTCTTATAGCTAATGCCCTTCGAAGGCTTGGTTTTAAGCCCCTGAAAAATCGATCAACTTTACTTTCAGGTTAGATGATAATGCCAGATGCATACCTTGAAAGTCTTGTAAAATTCTCTTCGTATATACCAACAGATTAATCATCCTTCTGCTTCAGCTCAAGGAACTCCTTTTCCATCTTTGTTCGAAGAATACGAGGGAAGTACTTACTTAAAAACAAGTTCTTGAACTCGTCCCATTCCATGTACTCAATTTCATCTCTTGGCCTCGTATTCTTGATAAGATTCCACCATTGACCAGCTTCACCTTCCAAACGATATACTGCTAAGATGACTTTATCATGTTCAGAACATTGAATAACTGAAAATATCTTTTCAGTGGTACTGATCCATTGTTTAGCAACAAGTGGATCAGAAGACCCACTGAAAGAAGGTGGACGTTTCCTCATGAAGGACTCAATAGAATATTGTTCCCTTCTCTTCTCATTTGGAAGTCCAGAATGATTCATAGATTGTGTAAGTATAGCAATAAGATTTTGCAATCCATCTCCCATAACATTTGTTTGTTCAGGATGACAATCATTGCATTATCCATTGCATTGATCAACACGGTTCCTTCGGGTTCCAGCCATCGTCTAAAACCCAAAAAGAATAGTGTGAGAGGAAAAAATCATGCTAGGGAAAACAACATAATAAAGGGGGAGTACCTTCAATATCTAACATCTTAGGTTTAATTCTATGATCGTTAGCGTAATTCTAGTACTATAACCTATATGTATACTTAACCTTAAGGACATCCCTAGACATACCTTAGAAATATCTCTAGGGATCTCACTAACGTTTTCGCATCCTAGTTTCCAAAGGTTGACTAAACCTTTCCTCTGATACCAACTGTAGAGACCCGAAGCTTAACGTACATGGAAATTACATTACTTTTGCGGAATAATTAGTACATAATAAAAAACACACACAAAAGGATTGTAATAGATTAGTGTCTTTGGAAACTTGGAACGTAATCTACTAATCGTGGTGAAAGGTATTCAATATCTCCCATAAATATCATCCCTTTTTTTTACCTAAACCATTCTTTATATCCTGGGGAAAATAAAACATAAAAGGGTGAGCTCAAATGCTCAGTAAGGGTAAAAAAAAGAAAAAATCAATCACATCATATTCATAAGAACATAACTTTTGGAAATCTTAACCTGCAAAAGAGAGCATAATTTCATAACATGGGATAAATCATAGTAGTGAAATGAAATCCCAATAATCATAACTTAAAACATGAAACTTTGTGTCATACACACATAATCATAGATAATCATTTCTTGTTATTCAAGACTAATTGCCAAGACTATCTTAGTGGACAATGTCCTTCTCTGAACCGAGTCACCCTCGTTTCAGTCCTGTTTCACTGAACCGGTATAACCTACCATTCCATCCATGTCTATCTCATGAGATATAAAATATTTACCCAATGCATTGGAGGGATATATAGGTCCCACCCATCTCATAATGATACCATTCTTATGTGTGCCACAAAATCATAAACCATACATCATTGCATAACCCATGTAAAAAAATGGGAATCTTAAACATCATGACATCATAAAATAATTCTTATAAGATAAAGGAATTCATAAAAATAATTCCATCACAACATGATCAAATCAATGTAATAATAGGGATAAAAACAGAACCCTTTATTATCTTAGATGGAAAATAATTTTGATAAAACACTTGAACTTCATTCTTGAGGAAAATATCCTTTCTTCTTCAAAAAACACTTTTCCTTTCTTAACATGTCATAAAATTATAAACTAAAAGAAGTTGATTAAAAATAAACTTGAAAACTTGTAATGGAAGATTCTTGGAAATAATGTTTTAAAAATCCATTCATGCCATATAAGTTAATAAAAGAACAATCTTCTCGTACTTTTGTCGGAAAAGTCAAAAAGTACCTCGTATGAAAAACGACAAAAGATTCATTTCATATTCTTTACTAAAAACTCACAGAAGGGTAAAATTGGATTTAAACTATTGTAATTGGATGGAAACAATATTACATATTTAGAGAACATGGATGTGGATGATAAAATACACCCCCAATAAATGCCAAAGTAAAAACAATCTCTGATAAAAATGAGATTGTGATATTTCCCTTACCTTAGATCCGTTTTTCTTCGTAAGTGTCCGAAACTCCTGTATAATGATTTAAATAATGTTATTGACTTATTCCAGAGTCATACTTATTTTTATGATATCATATATGGTCATATTCTTAGCTTCTTAGTAGTAATATTTCATTGCTACTTGTTATTCCGGTGTTTATAACTTTTTGTTCTTATGCGTGTTTTGTCGAATAAATTCTTATTCTTATATTTAGGTTATAGATACCTCATTTCCATAATGTTATTAGTGTAATATATATTATATTCATTCATTCAATTCATTTATATAATCATTATGAAATGAATATCATGTAGAACGAGTCGCATCACATCGTGGAGACGGTATTCCGTACGTACGCACGAGTGATCATATCATTCCTATGATCGTGGAATTGTATTGGAGTATATGTATACTATTTCAGAATCAATATCACTTTATAATAGTCATATATAGTCATTATTTACACCATTATACCCATCCAAGTAAGGTGATGGTGGAAAACAGATTACACCACGGCGTGGAGACGGTATTCCGTACGTACACACGCGCGGTGATTTCTTTTTCCGTATGATGGATAGATGGTGAAATAGGGTTTTTTAATACTTATAATAACATATCAGTATATGAGTTATACTGATGTTATTACTTCATAATGAAACAACTAAAGAAGAAGAAGTGGAAGAAGAAATAAAGATGAAAGAATCGGTAACGTACATTACCTCTTCTTTGAAGTGCTTCTTTGAGACCTTCTTTTTGGGCAATATAATTGGTCTTTGAGGAAGACCAGAAACTCTAGGATGTTGATAGGGAAGTGTAGAGGATAATTGGGCAGGGGTTGGACGAGTTTGAAGGCTCAAAGTTTTGTGAGGAAGAGAGGGAGGAGGTGCCCTTTTATAAGGGAGGAGAGGGGCACCTTTGGAATAACTAAAAATATTATTTTATTATAAAGTCAAGTTCGGTTTTAAATAGCTCCAAATTGATTTATTTCAAGGATAAGGTGGGGATGGGTCGAAATCCTCTCATACAATAGAATTTAGACAAGTTTAGGTTCCTATTTTAACCTTATCATTTAGATTTAACATTATGTTAAATAATTGTACTTTTACCGTGTCTTCTTGTGTTCTTACACTATAAGGTTAATAAACTTACTATAAGAAGCCAAACGAACCCCAAGTTGTTTATTATTAATATATATAACATTATCTAAGTCATTTTGCCGATCCTTATACTTTTAAGAATAAAATAACAATTAATAATATAATATTTGTTTTAAAAACTATTTTATGTCAATTTTGACACTATTTAGTAATTTATTTTTGTGAAAATCATAACAGAATGATAAGTTCTAAAAAAGTTAATTAAATCCATAATAACATGTCATATTAACCTATAAAATTAGTGTAATTCATAAAAAGTCTCAAATTATATTTATTTGGGTATTTATTACATCAATTATGTCAATATTTCATTAATAAGATAATTACTACATCATCGTTGTGTCATAAATAAATTAAATTATTTAATGTCTAAAAATTACAAATAAAACACGATTATGTATCAAATATTTTTAAATTTCTAATTAATATTTATAGTCTAATTTAACTTATGTATAACCCCATATTAAAAATGTTTTAGTAAATAAACATTGATTTTACCTCTTTTAACCCTTCTTTAAATAAATTAATAATAAATGTCCTAATCTAATCCATGTGGGCCTAAATGGTCATATTTTATTCCTATGTTTGCTTTTGGTCGAATTAAACTTGTCCAATAGAATTATGACATGTGTTAGGGTAATAATAATATCATTTCTACCCTTAATTACCCTATTTACTTTTTACCGTGGTAAAAAAAAGTAAAAAGTTACTATTTTACAAAAATTATCTTCATCTCATTGAACCACATTTTAGTCCTTGATACTAACCGTGTCTCTAGGATTTTCGAAATTCCACTCACATAAGTGGTAAAATTAAGTTTTATGAAAAATTCAGTTTTTTAACTACCACTTAGTGGTTTCACTATTCATCAAAAATTGAAAGTTTTCAGAAAAATACCAAAATTTCACCCTAGGCTAATTTCGATATTCCGAATCCAAAAATGAATTCCATTTTGAAAAATAAAATTTACAAAATTTCAAAAAGTGGTTATTACTATTCATAACGGCTAGTTTTAATAATATTTTAATAGCATATTGTTGTTTAGTGAAACTCGTTATTGCGTACTACACACGCTATCGAGGAAGGTCGCGATTGCGTGTAATGCAAGGAAAGTCATGGATGCATGTTGTGCAAGCTCCTTTTGGTGTACCGTACAATACAAGACATTAGTGAAATTAAAAAGAATATTTTTCATTAAATCTTGGGTTGTTACATGAACATATTTGTAAAATGTGTTAAATATTTATATAAAATAGTGTCTTATTTTTGTATAAAAATCAATTATATATATAGTTGGTATAATGTGATATGTTTAGTCTATCTTTGTAAATTAGGATTAGAAAACATTGGTGAAACCCTTGGGGATAAGTCCATGTAGAAGAAATCGTCATAATGTTTTGGTAATGACCATAGATAACAAAATTTAAAACTATGGTTTGATTGATTTAGTAGAATGTGTTTGTATTAATTCATTCAATGAATGGGTTTTAATGATTATATGACTGTGATTACAATGATTGATGGCCATAATAACCATTTTTTTATAAGTGATTTAAGATAGAATAATTTTTTTTGATGTGGTAATAGGTAAGATAAAATATTTAATTACCCAATTTAATAATAATTATATGAATTCATTCATATCAGAATAATTATCTATTAATATAAATTTATATAATCAATGATTACATGTTTAGTTAGTTTTAAAAACACTTAATGGTGTAATGTTCTCATCTCATGTCTATAGTTCCTCTAAAATTAATGTTTTTTGTGGAAGTGCTTCCTGTAAATATTTTGATTCTTCCTTTCATTAAAATTGACGATATTATTAGAATGTATTTTATTTCATTATATGGATCCCATATCAATTTTTGAGGAAGGTTGGTCATATTTCATATTCTAAATAAACCAATGATTGTTTATTAGATCAAGGTTGGATATAAACATCAAAGGGAAATTACTTCTAAATTTTGGGTCTTAATTCATATTAATGAATTATATTAATATCATATGGTTATAGAGAAACATAACATTAAAAATATGCCTATTATACTAGATTTTTTTAATTTCATTCTAGAATAGTTTCCTATTATTTATCCAAATTGTTATTTTGAGTTCTCAATCAAAATCATATCTATTTCTATTCTTATATCAAGGAATCCACATAAAATTACCTTGGTAGAGTTTTAGGAATTGAAGAATAAAATCATTGAGAATCTTGAAAAGGGATTAATTTGGCCATGTTCATCACCATGGGGTTCAGAATTTCATTTTTAAGAAGAAATATATATAAATGCGACACTATATTGACTAAAAAGAATATAAAAAAATTCACTATCAGGAACATATATCATCTACCATGTATGAATAATTTTATTGATCAATTTTTTGGAGCTTAAAAATTTTCTATGATTGAAATTCATTTTGAATATCATAAATTGATTCAAAATAAGGATGATATACCCAATAAAAAATTCTCTATATGATATGTGAATTATTTATTAATATTTTTCCTATTTATAATTATTAATTCCCCTTATATATACATGGATTTAATGAATAAAGTGTTTATAGATTTCCTTAACCAGTTTTTTTAGCCATTATAGATGGTATTGAAAAATATTATTTGAGCAGGTAAGATCATGAAAACCCTTTGATAATTCTTCTAAACACCAAAATAATGGAAGAGTTTTATGGAAAATTTTCTAAGTGTGAATTTTTTCTTTATAATGTTTCATTATTGTGTCAAATAATATCCTGTAAGGGTATATTAGTAGATCTTTCAAATATGGGTGTTAATGGGCAAAGGATTAGACCAACCACAATAACAAAAATCTATAGTTTTATTGTGTTGGTGGGATATTACTGATACATTGTGTGGGATATTTATGAATTTATATTCCCCTCACCATGTTGACTCTGAAGGGTTCAAGTTCATGGGGTTCAATGAATGTGAAGATAATTTTGAGGAACTAAAGAGAAGGTTAGTAAGATTTCCTGTACTAATACTAACCAATATTGGAAAAGGGTTTGAGATATTTAGTGATGCATCAAAGAAGTAACATGGATGTTTTCTAATTAATACGATTACGGTAATAACTTATGAACCTAGAATATTAATGTTTCATGTGATAAATTACCCAACATATGATATAGAGTAAGCTAGGGTATAATTTTCACTATATTTGTGGAAGCTTTATATTTATGGAGAAAGGTGTAACATATATACCAATAATTAAATTTTGATGAATATATTAAAATAAGAATAGATGATTATGTTAAAATTAATATGGTTGTAGTTGATTATGATTATGAATAATCAATACATTACCATAATAGGAAGGTGAACAAGGTGGATGATTCTCTAACTCAGAAAGCCCATTCTCTTTTTTCCATGATAAGTATTGAAAGAGATCTAATAATTACATATTTTTATAATATAGAACTTAAAATCCAGGGGAAATGTTATTAATATTATCTTTCTCAAATGAATGTACAACCATGTATCCTTGTGAGGATTTACGAGTTGTATAGGGAATATTTCGAGCTACAGAATAAGGTTATTAATGTTCCTAATATTTTCATTGGTTTTTATGGAATAATAAGGATTATAAATATTTTATTTGTTTATTCTAAAATATATTTTAGTAAGGATTTATTTTGTGAGGGTCTTAGTTCATCATTCTATGTTCATCTCTTAATAACTAAGATGTATATAGATCTTAAATAGTATTTTTTGTTGGACAACCTGATAAGGCATAATGAAGAATATGTATCTTGAAGCCTTGTATGTCAATAATTTATGGTAGATAGATAAACGTATCGGGGGATGTGATAACCCTTACCCATGCCTAAATAGTAATTGGAATATATCACCATGGATTTCATCATCATACTCCTCAAAACATCCAAAGTACACAATTCTATTTGAGTTATAGTTAATCTCTTTATGAAGTCACAACCCTTCATTTCCATCTTAGAAGATGTCACTATTGATTAGAAATCAATGTTATACATTAAGGAAGTGGGGATATTACATTAAGTATGATATTTCATTATATTTTACAGAGATATGAGGTTTAACTCAATGTTTTGGAAAAGTTTTTAGAAGGATATGAAACAATATTCAAATATCAACACTACTAATTAACCTCATACATATGGACAACATGAGAGAACCATTCAAACTGTAGAGGATATGTTGGTATTTTTTCATTGTAATTCAATTTTTTTCTAGGATCCAAACCTTAACCTAGTTGAATATTCATACTAATATAGCTATCTATAGAGAATTCAGAAGTTTTATTATGAGTCCCTCTATGGTAGGAAGTGTAGAACTTCAACATGCTGGGATGTAGTTGGAGAAATAAAGCTTTTGGGACTTGAGATAGCAAAGGAAATGGTCGTTAAATTCAGAGCCATTTAGTGGCACATAAGAGGAACTCAGATTTGATAGAAATGTTACATTGACATTCTTAGGTGAGAATTAGAGTTTGAAGATGGTGGAAATATATTTATGTTAAGTTATCCATGGAATAAGGATATGATATTTAGAATGAAATTTAATCAAAGATTTATCTATATTTTCCCTTTTATATTATTTATCTTATAGGGACAATATAATATAATTTGGTGCTTCCACTTAACCTCTCTTGTGTTCTCAACAAGTTCTATATATATAGCTCTTGGAAGTATATACATGATACTTCACATATATAGAACTTAGAGGTCATACCACTAGAGAATGTTCTATATTAAAGAAAATTTGGTAGAAATATTTGATTTTATAGATAAATTTCATCAAAAAAAGAGTAATACCCTTGTGAAATTTCTGTGGAGAAATCATAAATTCTAAGAAACTATTTTGGAACCCAAGTATGTGATGAAATAGTGATATCCTCATTTGTTCGAAACAGAGTGAAATAATTTCAATGGATAAATTTATTTTCTTTGTAGTAGAATATAACACCTCGATATTTTGGAATATATTTCTCTTTAAATCAATCTTATTTCATTGATATATTTCCTTACATACAACATCAAGTTTAAATATACAATGATATAATATTAAAATAATATTTTTTTATGTTGTAGTTATCATATAGATATTGGAATTTTGGGTATGAATATGTCTAATTAAATTATAAAAAATTATGGTTTCTATATTATAAAACAAATTTATTGCTTATCAATTAACTAGTAGTGGAAATAAAAAAAATATTTTGAGTTGTTTTTCAGAAAACAATGTTTATTTATGTAATATGTTTTTATCTTAATAAATGAAATTAATCAATATTGAGTATTAGTTTTAATGAAATTAAAATATAATATATCCAATATAATTTTTTAACATTCCTCTAATACTTTTTCTAGGTTTGGGATAATAATGGATAAAATTTTATGAAATAAATTGTATTTTCTCTAAATAAAGTTTTTTCATCTTGTTTTTCACACTTATTTTTAAATAGATTTATGTAACTTACAGAAATTTAATCGTTACAAATGGATTACATTTTTGGAATAAATAGGTAAAAATTTGATAAATATTTCCCCTTTTTGTAAAGGCATTATGAAAGTAATCATAGTAAAATTTATCACCTCATTATAGGATTAATGTGGATAATCTATCTATAAAATAAATATCATGGTCACTATTTTACTGATTAATTCTTGTGGGATGAAGTAATTTATACCCTTATCTAATTATTTTTGAAATTTGATTATTTAATGGATAACTATTCATGAAAATGACTTATATAATTTTTAAAAAAATCACCTTATTACTTTTATATATCTCATATGTGTTAACATAGAGAATAAATAAATCTATTTTTATTTTTTCGTAATTATAATCACCATAAATTCTTAATAAATGTTGATGCATTATTTTTTCAATTAATATTAAAATGAAATATATAATTCTAGAAATATTTAATATAATATAATTTGATGGAGGTATTTTATTAAATGAATTGTATAGATTAATATATCATATTAGTGTTTTTAATGTATTATATTTTAATTAATTCATTTTCATGGTGTTTTTAAAAACAAATCTAATGAATAGTATCAAAAATTCCATTAATGATATTTTATTAAATAATTTTTTAGTAAATTATATAAAAATCATAAAAATCATAAAAAAGGAAAATCTTGATAATATATAGTATAAAACAAAATTAATTTGAAATTTATGATTCAATTGTCTCCTTATATGTGAAATTATAACCTTTTAATAGTGAAAAACAAGTTGGCACTGTTCAGGTTATATAGGTTAACTAAAGGGTTAAACTGAATGATAAAGATTAAAACCCCACTAATAATTATAATAATTTTATTTTTTTTATTTTATATCAACCCTATTTTACCTTAACTAATAATATTTATAACGTTGTTATCATTTGTATAGAATATTAATTTATTATATTTTAATGTTTTTTGAACTTCTATGTGTCTCCTCTCCCTCCCTTATAAAAGGAAACCCATCCTTTCTCTTATTTAAAAAAAGAGCCTTCTATATCTTCCAAAATCTGAAAACACACCATATGAAAACCTTATTTACATACTTTTGGAGTTTTTACACCTAAAACACTAACCTTAGTGTCCTAAAAATAGTATCTAAAGGATTTATTTCAAAGCGGATGTGATCCCCTTAACCGATCATTTTTTTCTAATTATTCAATTACCTCCTATAATTATATTTTGTAAATATTAAAATAATAATTATAGTATCATAAATATACTTAGATGTTATTATGATTATGAAACACCATTATCAACCCTATTTCATATAAAATGGTAAGTGAACGTATTGCTCGCGTGCACTTATGGATTACTGTCTCAAGTGGCGATACATTTAATTATTTGACACCGTATTTTATCGATAATTATTATAATTCCATAAAATTTATTTATGATATATACCAAATAAATATTCATCAATAATTAAAAATAATATCTATCTTCTTACCTTCCAAATGTTTATAAAACCATAATATCGTTGGTGTGTATGTGCGGACTACCACCTCTACGGAGTGATGTGGTTAATTTATATTTTCTAGTTTTAATTTATTGTAATAAGTATGTATTTGATTATTATGTAAAATTCATATGTTATGATAATTATTTTTTAAATGTTAAATATTATTTACCTTTCTTTCATTTCATCCTTCTAAAAAAGAAAAAATATTTTTGCGTACACCCAATCAACCGTCTTCTAGAACGGTGTAATTCATTTTTCTATATCTACCATTTATGGATGAATATATATATATATATATATAATTATTATATATGAAATTTATATCATGATTATCATTTTTATCATGATGGAACCGTAATAAATATATAAGTACCATGACGGATGAATGAAAACATGCATGAAAAATGTTGCAGTTATAAGCCAAAATAGTGATTTTAATTAAAAATTATTAATAAATAGGTGATAAGATTTAAAAATTAAATAATATATGGTTTGATAAAATAAATTTATAATAATTGCATTTTTTATTATACAATATTTTCAAACACTAATGAGGAATGGAGGGACTTGAGTTAAAGTATTTATATTAAAATACTATTTTTAATCTGGATAATTTATATTGAAATTTCCATTGAGAAAATTATAGGATCCTAATATGATAAATCAAATTATTTTCTCTTATTGTTTGTTTATATATGAGGATCATATGTTTTCCATTCATTTTCATCCCTTTATATAAATAATAGATCAAAAGAATGTTTTAAAGGGAAACCTACTTTATTTATATCTTCTATCAATAATCATTTTTTATCTATATCCATGGTTTCTAAAATTGTTTTCAATATTGTTTTTAATATTATATTATAATTGTTAAAAAAATTTACCCATTATTTAAATTTAAAAAAATGTTTTAAAGTTAATATTCTTGTCATTTTCTCGAATGAGTTACTTTTCACTTTTTATGAAGGTGTGAAAGGAATTTCTTTTTAACTAATACATATTCAACTGAATATCCCACTATCATGAATGCTAAATGATTTGAAGCTTCATTTTATAATTTTCAAAGAAAATTTTTTATTAAATATATGGTAAATTTTAGACCAAAAATAATTTATTTCAAAGTGAAAATTATATTTTCCCCAAAAAATATTTAATTATTATTTTAGTAGAATTTTCATCTGTTATAACATCCATTAATGTTAGATATATTTTACTGGGGATATCATCTGATGATAACATCCTTATTTTTTTGATTTTTTATGGAGTTGAGGTGGGTATTAAACTGAATTTGTTTCCATAGGTTATCCAATTGTGAATCTATAAATTTTTTCAAAAACTAGTTTTCTTTACACGAGTTATGATGCGATGATATAATGAAAATTTAATGTTGTTGTGGAAGAAATAAGTATGTTTTTCATTATATGATAGGTGGTCCAAAACTATAAATCCCTAAAATTGATTTTTTGGGGTTTTATATCTCACGATATAATTATGGTATGAAAGTCGATGTGCTTCATCTAATATGGGAAAAAAGTTGATGTTCTTGATCCACCTTAGGATGCATGTGATGATACATGATCCTTTATGATATATAAAACCAGTAGGGATTCTAGATCCCAATTAAATTGAGGGCATTGGTAGTTAAACATTTCACATGAAATGGTTTCTTAACCTATGATTATGCCATACTTTTATTACATGAAATTATGGCTAATGATTGATTTATGATAATTTCTCACTCTTATGATTCAGGTATTTTTAAATGATATTGTTTTATGCCATGAATAATGTTTATAATCCATGATGGATAAGGAATGTGTTTTTTATATTATTTTCATGATGTCATACCCATATTCTTTCATATTATCATGGATTGATACCTCCCATGTTTTCCCTTGATGACCCTCAGGTGTGTATTTGTAAAATTTACTAAATATTCATAATTTTTTTTCATATTTATGTATTAAAGTATTGGGTCTCTATATATCCAATAAAAAATGAAACATATTTGGATATATAATGAATCATGTGAAAACTAAAATGACTCATATGAGCCTCATTACTTTATAAAAATTTGGTTTCAATCTTCTCATATCTATAGTTTTTTTATATTTATTTTAAATCTGTCTAAATTTAATCCAAACATTAAAAAAATATTCTCCTCATATATTGAAATTAATTACATGTGATTTTAAAAATGATTTATTTATTTAATAAAAAAGATAACACACTATGCACATCCACTTTATCCTTATCTCAAAACGTATTCTCTATATAATTTCCATTTCTCTAGAGTAACTTCTTCAATATTCACTACTACAACTTGAACTTTTATCAGTGCTAAAAACCTACATTAACAGCACTAGAAAAGCGCTGTTAATGCTGGAGAAGATAAATGAGGGGGGTCCCCTTTATACGCACTCTGAAAAGTGCTAATAAAGGATACCTTTATCAATGATAAATAAAGTGCTGATAAAGGACACCCTTTATCGGTGCTCTTTTTAGCGCTCATAAAGGGGACCCCCTTTATCTACGTCGGCATTAACAACGCTTTTGTAGCAATGATAATGGGGTGCATTTATCATTGCTATCTTGAACACTGATAAAGGGATCTATTATCAGTGCTCAAGATAGCGCTAATAAAGGTGGCCTTTATCAGCACTCAAAAAAGTGTTGATATCGGCACCTTCCCCTGCACCTACAGAACCATCACCTACACAAACCATCACCTACACACCTAAACAAAATATCACCTGCAAACCTGTACAAAATTGCACCCGCACATAATATTTTGACAAACAATGCTATATACGTTTACTTAACATCATGAATACAAAAAAAAACTTCTATATACATTTCAACCAATGTTTTACATGGTTACAATAAAATTTATCCAAAAAAAGTTATAAACAATAATGTTTCATCCTTTGATATCCGTGATTATCTCTCAAAAATTGTCATCCACGGTATTTGTTGGCGAACAAAGCATCTGAACTCAATGAAAACAATTCACCTATATAAGAAAACAAATATTATGTTAGTAATAAAATAATAAAATAAATTAAAAAATTAATATGAAAGAATAAATTAATATAGAAATGTGAAACTAAAATATTAAAATGATAAACTCAAATGTTTTCATTCTGATAACAATGAAAGGGAATAATGTAAAATCAATATATTTTTGGATGATTTATCACATTTAATAAATACTGATTCTTTATCTAATAAAAAGTTTTATCGGTCACACCGTGCGTCGAATTGAGGTGCGGTCGATTCTTACATGTTAAAAATGACTCATTGATCATTGTCCTAAAGTATCAAAACAATCCGAATGCATTTGCTTAGTTTTTTTTATGTCACTTGTGTGGTTTTCTAAACTTAATGTCAATTTGAAATTGATATCAGACACTTTTATCCATATAGGTCACACCGTGCATTGGATTGAGGTGTGTTCAATTTGTACATGTCACAAATGACTCATGGATCATTGTACTAAAGTATCAAAACAATCTGAATGCGTTTTCTCAGTATTCTATATGTTAGTAGTGTTGCTTTCTAAAGTTAATGTCAATTTCAAACTGATATCAGACACTTTTAGCCATACCGGTCACACAGTGCATCGGATTGAGGTGCGGTCGATTCATACATGTCAACAATGACCCATTTATCGTTGTCCTAATGTATCCAAATAATCCGAATTTTGTTTCTTGGTTTTCCATATAACACTTGTGTTGTTTTCTAAAGTTAATGTCAATTTCAAACTGATATCAGACACTTTTAGCCAGACCGGTCACACCGTACGTCGGATTGAGGTGCAGTCAATTCATAAACCACAAAAATAACTCATGGATTGTTTTCAAAAAGTATAAAAACAATTCAAACACGTTTTCTCAGTTTTTCGTATGTCACTTGGGTTGTTTTATAAAGTTGATGTCAATTTCAAACTGATATCATACAGTTTTATCCATACTGATCATACCGTGCATTAGATTGAGGTGAGATCGAATCATACATGTCAAAACTGACACATGGATCATTTTCCTAAACTATCAAAACAATTCAAATGCATTTTCTCGGTTTTCTGTATGTCATTTGTGTTTTTTTCTAAAGTTAATGTCAATTTGAAACTTGTATTAGACAGTTTTATCCATACTGGTCACACCGTGTGTCGGATTGAGGTTCAATCGATTCGTAAATGTCAAAAATTTATCCTGTATTATTGTCCTAAAGTATAAAAACAATACGAATCCGTTTTCTCAGTTTTCTGTATGTCACTTGTGTTGTTTTATAAAGTTAATGTCAATTTCAAACTAATATCAGACACAATTAGCCATACCGGTCACACCGTGCATCGGATTGAGGTACAATCAATTCTCACACATTAAAAATGACTCATGGATCATTTTCCTAAAGTGTAAAAACAATCCAAACATGTTTTCTCATTTTTCCGTATGTCACTTATTTTGTTTTCTAAAGTTAATGTCAATTTAAAACTGATATCAGACACTTTTAGCCATATCGGTCACACCGTACATCAAATTGAGGTGTGTTCGATGTTTAAACATCAAAAATGACTAATGGATCATTTTCCTAAAGTATAAAAACAATCCAAATGCGTTTTCTCAGTTTTCCGTATGTCACTTATGTTGTTTTCTAATGTTAATGTCAATTTCAAACAGATATCAGACACTTTTAACCATACAGGTCACACCATGCGTCAGATTGAGGTGTAGTCAATTCGTACATGTTACAAATGACTCATGGATATTTTTTCAAATGTATCAAAACAATCTGAATGCATTTTCACCATATTCCATATGTCACTAGTGTTGTTTTCTAACGTAAATGTCAATTCGAAATTGATATCAGACACTTTTAGCCATACTAGTCACACCATGCATTGGATTGAGGTGAGGTCAATTTATACATGTAAAAAATAACTCATGGATCATTTTACAAAAGTATCAAAACAATCCGAACATGTTTGCTCAGTTTTCCGTATGTCACTTGTGTTGTTTTCCAATGTTAATGTCAATTTCAAACTCATAATAGACACTTTTAGCCATACCTGTCACACCGAGCATCGGATTGAGGTGCGGTAAAATTTTACATGTCACAAATGACTCATTTATTGTTTTCCTAAAGTATCAAAACACTTTGAACGCATTTTCTTGGTTTTCAATATGTCACTTGTGTTGTTTTATAATGTTAATGTCTATTTAAAACCGATATCAAACACTTTTATCCATACCGGCACACCATGCATTGGATTGAGGTGTGGTTGATTTGTACACCTCACAAATGACTCCTAGATAATTGTCTTAAAGTATCAAAACAATCTGAATGTCTTTTCTCGGTTTTCTGTATGTCACTTTTGTTGTTTTATAAAGTTAATGTCAATTTGAAACTGATATCAGATACTTTTAGGCATACAGGTCACACTATGCGTCGGATTGCAGTGCGGTCAATTAATACACCTCAAAAATGACTCATGGATAATTTTCCTAAAGTATAAAAACAATCCGAAATAATTTTCTGAGCTTTCCATATGTCACTTGTGTTGTTTTCTAAAGTTTATGTCAATTTGAAACTGATATCAGACACTTTTAGCCATAACGGTCACACCGTGCATCAGATTGAGTTGAAGTCAATTCCTACACCACAAAAATGACTCATGGATCATTTTCTTAAAGTATCAAAACAATCCAAACGTGTTTTCTTGGTTTTCTATATGTCACTTGTGTTGTTTTCTAAAGTTAATGTCAATTTGAAACTGATATTAGACACTTTTAGCCATACCGATCACACCATGCATTGGATTGAGGTGTGGTCAATTTTTAAATGTCAAAAATGACTCATGGATCATTTTCCTAAAGTATAAATACACTCTGAATGCGTTTTCTCATATTTCCGTATGTCACTTGTGTTGTTTTCTAAAGTTTATGTCAACATAAAACTGATATCAGATACTTTTATCCTTATCGGTCACACCATCCATTGTATTGAGGTGTGGTTGATTCACACACCTAAAAAATGACTCATGGATCATTTTCCTAAAGAATCAAAACAATCCGGACACATTTTCTCTGTTTTCTGTATGTCACATGTAAACTTTTCTAAAGTTAATGTCAATTTGAAACTAATATCAGACATTTTTAGCCATACCGGTCACACCGTTCCTCGGATTGAGGTGTAGTAAATTTGTACATGTCACATATGACTCATGGATCATTTTCCTAATGTATCAAAATAATATGAATGTGTTTTATCAGTTTTTAGTATGTCAATTGTGTTGTTTTCTAAAGTTAATGTCAATTTCAAACTGATATCAGACACTTTTAGCCATACCAGTCACAACGTGCATCAGATTGAGGTGCGGTTGATTCGTAAACCTTAAATATGACTCATGTATCATTTTACTAATGTATAAAAATAATCCGAACGCATTTTCTTGGTTTTTCGTATGTCACATGTGTTGTTTTCTAATGTTAATGTCAGTTTGAAACTGATATCAGACATTTTTAGCGATACCGGTCACACCGTGCGTTGGATCGAGGTGCGGTCAATTTTTACACCTCACAAATGACTCATGGATCGTTTCCCTAAAGTATCAAAACAATGAGAACACATTTTCATAGTTTTCCCTATGTCACTTGTGTTGTTTTCTAAAGTTTATGTCAATTTTACACTGATATCAGACACTTTTTTCCATACCGGTCAAACTATGTGTCAGATTGAGGTGTGGTCGATTTTTACACCTCAAAAATGACTCATGGATCATTGTCCTAAATTATCAAAACAACCAGAATTCATTTTCTCGGTTTTCGTTATGTCACATGTGTTGTTTTCTAAAGTTAATGTCAATTTGAAACTGATATCAGACACTTTTAGCTATACCAGTCACACCGTGCATCAAATTGAGGTTCAATCTATTTTTACATGTCAAAAATGACTCATGGATCATTTTCCTAAAGTATCAAAACAATCTGAACACATTTGCTCTGTTTTCCATATGTCACTTGTGTTGTTTTCTAAAGTTTATGATAATTTGAAATTGATATCAGACACGTTTATCCATATCGGTCACACCATGCGTCAGATTGAGGTGCGGTCAATTCTTACACCTCATAAATGACTCATGGATCATTTTCCTAAAGTATCAAAAAAATATAAAGTCATTTGCTCAGTTTTCCTTATGTCACTTGTGTTTTTTTCTAAAGTTTATGTCAATTTGAAATTGATATCAGACACTTTTATCCATACCAGTTACACCGTGCGTGGGATTGAGGTGTGTTTTATTTTTACACGTCACAAATGATTCATGGATCATTGTACAAAAGTATCAAAACAATCCGAATGCATTTTCTCAGTATTTCGTATGTCACTTTTGTTGTTTTCTAAATTTTATGTCTATTTGAGTAGCTATTAGAGTATTAGGCCTAATGAATATGGATAATATAGTTTTATATATCTCGTATGATGGGGAACACCCTTATAAGGATTTATAAGAGTCATGGTGTGTGTGATGAGTAGGATATTCCGTATAGGGTTTGGTGAAGTGTGACATATAGGATATCCTCCTTATAATTGGATTAAGAGTTATCCCTCCCCTCTTGGACACCCCACTCATGGACACCCCCATGGACACATCCCCTGCCTCCCCTCCTAGACACCCTCACACCTGGACACCCCCTCCCTCTTGGACACACCCCCTCTTGTACACCCCCCCACTCCTGGACACCCCCTCCCTCCTAAACACCCCCACACACATATAAGGGAATCAAAAATTAGAAAATTGATAATCCAATATATTGGTTCCCATCAAGATTTTAAGATGCTCGTGAGTGGACTGAATGACTTTGCATTAGTCGAATTTCACACTATCGACCAATGTATTCCAATGAGTTATGCTTTACTAGAATGGAAAATCATATCTAAAACCATTCTTCATAACCCAAAAATATAAAACTTAATAAAGGGTTATCATATATTCTCAATAAGTGTAAAAAAGGGAGATATCAATGATCATATATGGATAACATTAGTAGGAATTCACCTTCATCCTATTTGTGTAAAATCTTCCATCAGGTATATTGCCCATTAATTTCTAAACACATATATATCATCTTCTAAATATGAGTTTTTGTGATTGTCATGGTAGTACTAAAAAAATATAAATACAAAATGATTAATAAATCTTTTAAATGAACTCATAATTATTTTCGATAATACCTCAGCAGGGATGCTAGTTTTTTGATGAAATACAATCTCTTTCATAAATTTACAAACATTATAACCACAGTCCTTTCTGTTTGTTTGTTTTGGAGACTGCAGAAACATTGAAAATAATAAGTAATTTGTTTTTATATGTGTTTGGATAGTGAAATGTTATTATATATACACAGATACTTTTCCTGTTGTAGATCTTGTAGGAATGATCATCCTTATGCCCTGGATTCATTCCATGCATTAGAAGATATTGATGCAATGCCCTATCATAACAGAATCCTCATTAAAAGATAAAATAAATTATATAACTATATGTTTAGTTTTAAAATATTGAATATAGTGTATTATAAATTAACAAATGCCATCATGCATTGTTGGTCTGCTGGATATCCATGCGTTGAATCCAGAAAATAAATCTTTGGAGTATCCAAATTGACCGCAATCAGCATCCAATGCTCCCTAAAAATACAAAAATGAATAAGTAAAAGAATGAAATGAAAATATAGTTGATATGAATAAATTTTATATTTTTACCCCTACATCGTTGGTATTAAAAAGAGTCTGTCATCCATAATTTTTTTTTCAAACGATTTGAGCAGGGATGACATTATTGCAGCCTCTTTATCAGAAACTATTTATTATTTTGAAGAGGTGGTGTGAGGACTAATGAGTCCAAATTTTTGTTCATGGGGAAATCCCTTCAACTGTTTTTCATATATAAGCCTGTGAAAAATATAAAATTTATTTAGTCATAATTATCAGAGTATACCAACTTTTGTAAAATCGAATTAGGAAAACATACCTAATGTATACATTTACAACTTAGGCTCCTATCCATTCATACTTGAGGATTTAATTTACATTTTCAGCTCTAATGAAATCTGATGTTTCCTCTCCATACAATTTTTTTTTTCAAAATTAACTGTGTGAGCATTGTTGTCTATCAACTTTGTATCCACATGATCCAACAATGATTTTAACTAGGGATATAGAATGGGCGGGGTGAAGGTGCTCTCAGTAGACCGTTTCAATTGGTTGGTTGATCCTTGAGATAGTTTTGAGCTGATATTTCGTTTCACCCCCTTCTCTTTGTTGTTCTATAATAACATTCATCAGTTCAGACCTTTTTTCATTAAATGTAAAAGGTCCAGCTAGAAAAATAACTTGGAAATGGATACCTCCTTGTCGACATGTTTTTTATAAGAACTTACGGCCATGCGATGAATGTTCCAACAACTTGCTCAACCGTATGAATGTTGTCATCATCATTTGAAATAGGTAGATCAGTACCCGGATTATTATCTATGTTAATTGACACTATGAAATGATCTTTTGGAAGCTGCCTGTTTTGTAGCATGTCATTCTGCATATTGAACACCGTATCCCTCGCTACAAGGCGATTGGTGGGAGTTGATAGATATAAATCACTGTCATTTTCACCATGTAGAATATTACTACAGGAAATTAATCAGTGTCTATGTGAATCACATTTCACAGAAATAATTATTAAAAAATTGATTACCTCAGCTATGTTGGGTTTTTTAGGGTAATGGCTTGCCTCAAAAAGGTCATCCTCCGTTGAACATTCATCTGAACCTTCAGTTTTTTTGGTCGATAAAATAAAAATTGACCAATTTCGGTTTGCAGGGTCTGGACCATAAAATACATGTATTGCCTATGATGCCATTATAAATGGTTCGTCTTTCTCCGCTTCCTTACTGAAATCATCCTTCACGAATCCGAATTCATCTATTTTAACATTAATCCTGTTATCAACCCACTTTCATTGAAAAATCGACACTTTGAATTTCATATAATCCAACCCGCATATTCGTTTGATGATTCCAGAGTATGACATATTCACATAAATTGTATTTTTGTCCTTAGCACTGGAAAAATGCATCGCCTCAGCCACAAGTGTATCCCCACTATTCTTCATGGTACTATCATCATCATGTTCATTAGTATATAATTTATAACCATTAACTATATAAGTATTGTAAGATAATACATACACACTTTCTCCCCTGGCTAGCGATTGAAGTCATTCTGAAATTGAGTATGGATTTTCATATAACAGCTTCAAAATATGGTTCTGAAACCATCATATAAACTGTCAATTATGTGTATCTGATATCCATTTTTCATCCCTAGATGGATTCAAACGCCTAAGAATTTTTTTGTGGGTTTGAACATGTGGGTCAACGTCAAAAATATTATGAAAAACGTAAAGGTGAGCCTGCTCCTGACCTGTAATATTGATTGTGACAACATCTCTTCCAGAAATTCCTTCACCCTCAAGCCGCTCAGTGTGACAAAATTTTGGTAGGCCAACGTTTTCCACACCAGATAGGTATTCGGTAAAAAATTAAATGGATTCCTCAACAATATATTGCTTCTCAATACAACCCTCTGGACGACATCGATTTTTGACATACCCTTTCAAAATATACATATATCGTTCAATGGAGTACATCCATCTATAATGTATAGTACCACATAGTTGAATCTCTCTCACAAAATGAACCATCAAATGAACCATCATATCAAAAAATGTCGGCGGGAAGAACATTTCCAATTCACATAATTTGACGAAAATTTCTCTTTCCATAGTTGGAAATTTCTCCGGGTTTATAACTTTGCTGCATATAGCTTTGAATAAGAAACAGAGCTTCATTAATATATGGTAGAAATTCTTGGGAAAAATGAAATATCAAGCTATTGGAATTAAATCTTTCATCAAAACAAGGCAATCATGTGATTTCGGACCCTTTAATTTTAAATCTCTCATTGACATGATGTTCTTGATATTTGATGAATACCCCTCTATAACCTTTACATCATTCAAGAAGATGAAAAACTAATACCTGTCCTGCCTGGAAAGAGTGTATGCAGTAGGAGAAAGAAATGTTCATTTTTCACCCTTCAGTGGTGCCAACTCTTCTCATATTCTCTTCTCAACCATGTCCAATCTAGACTTAATTCCATTCTTCGTTTTTCCAGGTGAATTTAGAAATGTGCTGATTACACTATCACATACATTTCTTTCAATATGCATAACATCAAGAAAATGTCTGCCATATAGAACATTCCAGTATCGTAATTCAAAATAAAACTGATCTCTTTTTCCAACCAGTTTTCATAAGGTTTTTCAAAAATGGTTTACCAAATGTAGTGTTCAAATATTTTACCTTCTCAAACAATTGATCACCAGTTAGTGGAGATGGTGTTGTACATTCTTCTGAACTTCCATCGAATTATTTCGTCCAAGATTGGTAATTATGCCGTTGGGGTAGAAATCTACGATGTCCTAAAAACAATGTTTTCGATTAATGTTTCAACCTAATTGATTGTGTACCTTGTTCGTCAATGGGACACCCTTGAGTTCCTTTAATTCTATATCCTAAAAAGTTTCCATAATCAGGAAATTTATTTATCATCCCATACAACATGGATTTAAAATTGAAATATTATTTTTTTGTAAGAATCATACAACATAACACCTGAATCCCACAATATTTTCAAATCCTCGATCAATGGAGCCAAGTAAACATCAATATCATTACCCGGTTGTTTTGGCCCTGATATAAGCATAGATAACAAGATGTATTTTCATTTCATGCACAACCACGGTGGTAAGTTATAATTTACCAACATAAGCAGCCATGTACTGTGATGACTACTTTGAAAACAAGAAGGATTTACCCCATCTATAGATAACACCAGATGAAGGTTTCTCAGCTCGTTTCCAAATTCAGGATACTCGTGATCAATTATCTTCCACTGAGGAGAGTCTTCTGGGTGACGTAGTTTCCCATATTTAATTCTTGTATCTGCATGCCATGTCAATTGTCATGCAGTCTCCTCACTTCCATATAGGTGCCTAAACCTTGGAATGATTGGAAAGTACCATAAAACATTAGTAGGTCTAGAATCATCTTTCTTGTATCGAGAAACACCACACTTTAAGAATTCTTTAAGTGATTTGTGTTCCTTGAGAAACAATATACAGTCATTCAGGAAGGCATGTATTCTTTCAGAGATCATACCCATCGATTGTAGTATTCATTTGGCATCATATGTTCTGCTTGGGAGTTCATTATCTTCTGGGATCATGTCATTCAAGAGAGCAAGTCTTTCTATAAAACTGGAATCACTCCACCCTGTTCCTGCTTTCAAATTATACAACTTCATTATGGCTGAAAATGCTGTATATTTAGTGAAACCAGCATACATTGGCATTTTTTCACAACTCTTTAACTTCTCAAAAAATTTTGGGAAATCACAAAGTTTATCTTAAACTTTCCTTGTCATTTCATCAATACGATCTTCATCATCATTCACATTTGTAATCACACCCTCCATATGATCATCTTCACTGTTCATGCTTGTAATCATATCAAATCTTCCATAAAATGTTGTGTTATCTGCGCCACTACCTACATTCAATTTTCCCCATGTTTATTACAACATGTATAACTTCGATCTATTCCATGACAGATCAGGTGTTCTTCCAACTCCTCTGGACTAATTTGTCTTGAATAAAAACAACGTAAACATGGACAGGGGATTTGAGAAGGGTCACATGCATGATCTCCTACAAACTTGATAAACTCTTTCATGCAATCTTCATAATTTTTTGTCAACCGATTGGAATTCATCCATTATTTCTTAATATACATCGTCTTTATGGGATCGATCTCGAATTTTCCTAATATTAGGTTTTAATTAATGATGTACGATTGTTTGGGTTTAATAAAAAAAATCATTGTACAAATGCCTCTACAATGAAATAGAGGAATCTACCCCAAAACATGTGAAAGTACTTGAACTCTATCTATATACGGGGGACTATTCCCTTTTATTTTTATATCTCCATGGAGTACCTAAAACCTATACATGGAGGACTCTTCACCGAAACATGGGGGAGTACCATACTCTATATTTTCTCCAAACATCTCACTTGTCACTTGTCAACTCTCAAGTAGAGTAAAGATAATTAAATTATCCAAACCACATCATGTCCAATTTCCAATGAATTAGGGAATCATAATATTGTGATCTACATGAGAAGATATTTATAATGGGCTACTCATACATGAAATATTATCATCTAAGTGAAAAATAAATAATAATAATGAAATTAACATAGCACACAATTTGTTCAATGGATACAAAAAGTGTAGGGTTCTCAGTCAAGATTGGTTGTATACTAACATTTCTAAACTCATGTGAAATCCATATACATGGTTTGTATAGTTGGGTGAACATCATCTATGGATAAGATACTTGATTTAATCTCACATATATCAAATTAATTCCAAGTTAGTCTTAAAAAGACTGCATGATGCCTTGGAAAATACTTGACATATAGAACAACTCGAACTAAAGGTGTGTACTTTAGATACAAACTGAGTCACTTCACCAGCTATGAATTACATTTTTGTGGAATACATGGTGTGTAGTCCTTACATGACCACTAGGGGTGTATAGTATATACACATCAAGTTTCTATTGTATCTATACATGGTGTGAGTGAAGTAAAACACATATCATATGGTTATACCATTATTTCCTGGCACGTACATGGTTTTGTGCTGAAGTATATGTCTTGGAGATACATTTTGTGTGACCTACGTTCACATGACATGTAACATTTAAAATAAAACTTATTCCATGTTTGAGTCAGAAGATGGGTCATGTGGTATAAATTTTGGAGATAACTGTTGTCTGGCATTAAAATATATATGAAATCCATGTATGGTGAAGAATGTTCTATTTAACAAGACTACATACCATGTACTTTAAAAATATATAGAATCTGAAAAACATCATCTTCACACCATAATGTGTCTCATAGAGTCCTCTAGAAGTGGTTTTTTAGGATTTAGTAGATTTACACTAGTAGAAAAGTGGTGGTGCCAATGAAATGGGTAATGTTTGGATTGATACTCAATGGTGGAAGAACTAAAACATGGAAAATGGCATATCAATCATGCTAACAATCGCAACACCATACAAAAAACACAATCGTGATCACAATCGCAACACCATACAAACCAAACATCCTCATATTTACATTTTAAAAAGAATCACTTATTCAATTTTGATTGTTAATTCAGGGGATATCACCTAAGTTTTATCATCCTGGGGAGTTCATTCATAAGTCAAGTATACGTAAATTACCAATTTTTATATTCAAATGTTCAACAGGAACCAACCAACATGTAATTCATTTAGTGCAAAACAAGGACCACCAACGACCACAATTTTCAGCGGGTCATTTAGCCAGTACATTTCACATTATAACCATCAATATCAAACAGTAATAACATGCGAACAATAGGAAACCAATGAGTAAAAGGAGAGAACTCTCCGTGAAGGTGTCGTTAAGCACACGACAGAGGTGCGTTCGTGGCAGAGGAGAGGTACACAATAGGTGAGATTTACAACTGAAAAGAAAACATAAAATATGGGAAACTCATGAGAATAAAATAATCTAAAACCGAGTACACCATTTACTACATCCCAAAAACCCCAAGAACCCACTAAAATCAAAATCAACCCACACTATGGTTAAACACACCTTATGATAACAAGAAATTATAGAACCCACCTTCAATATAATGAGTTCAACATACTTTTTAAAATATAAAATATGAACATAAAATGGGTAATCCCAGAAAAATAGGTCCTCTTTACTAGGTATAATCCCCATGTTTATTCAAGATAGAATATCCCAAATGAGTAATCCCTAATCAATCCTCTGTTATCACACCTTTCATGACACATACATCCTAATCGCATGACTTTAAATTTCATGGTATAATCTATTCAACACAACATGTGGTATCTAGTGAGTAGGATCATATCCCAATTCAAACTCAATGAGCCTACCCGTACATCTTGAAAAAAATTAGGGGGAACACACATATTTCCAATGGTACACCCTTGATACTCTTTTCCAATCTTAACATCACACCATGCCAAAGCTCACCACACGATCACCAGTTACCCAACATTATTCCAAAACCAGAGGAATATACCCAAGATTCATTACCCTAAACTCATCCATCTAGGTTCAATAGTGATGGTCACATTAAATCCATTCTATAAATCAATAGGGTTAGGAATCCAAATGAGCATGGCCCTCAACCATTCATAACACCAAAACTCAGAATAAATAGTGCTTCCCTTATACAAATCCAAGGCATGACCAATCACTATCTACTTGATAACACCTAATATGCATCAATACTTCATGTCAAAGAATATACCCTGGATTTATGTATCAAAGGTATTCATAACACCAAGATAACCCCAATCATTAGTCTACCCCAACCACTAAAACTCACTAACTCGCTACCATCCTGAGTCACATGCTAACGACCACTGGGATCTCACACAAACCCCTTACATCAATTCTCACACAATACATATCCCATGGGTTCCACTCTTATCCCCACCTCAAAACACACATCATCTAGTGAACCAAAATAACCACTTACTATAGGTTCTCACACACCCGTTATCTAAAACAACCTACAATACAAGGGTCTCACCACCTGGGCTCTCACTCTAGCCCCAACTAACCATACATAGGTTCAACTCGCTTATAAAAAACTATAATTCATCATAATAATTCAAGGATCATCATTTATCATTTATATTACCCAAAGATAAGGAAAAATACTCCTACACTGACTAGTGGTAGAGGAGGCAGCGATGGTCACGGCGGCAGAGGCAGCGGCGGTAGCGGCGGTCACATCGGAGGATCAAAACCCAACGGTGTGGAGGAAGCAGCAGAGGAGAAAAACCCAACGACGTCGGTAGTGGAGGAGGAGGAAGAGTAGGAGGAGGAAGATGATGAACTAGATGAGGAGGAGAACAAGGAGGCGTAGTTGTGGCGGAAGAGGGTCCTGTTTCAGCTTCTGTGAAATCTTTACCGCGTGCGAGAGAGGAGGGCTTGTTAGGGGTATTAAATAGAAACTACTGGAACATTTATCAGTGCTTGTTAAAAGAACTGATAAAGGTATGTTTTATCATCCCTTTTATTTTAGCACATATAAATATTATAATTTTATATAAATTAATAATAAAAACTTTTATCAGTGCTAAAATAAGTGCTTATAAATGTATCCTTTTACCAGCGCTAGAAGAAGGTGCTGATAAAGGGTATACCTTTATCAGCGCTTATTTTAGCACTGATATAGGTTAGATTTATCAGCACTTCTAACATGCACTGGTAAAGGCATACCCCTTTATCAACGCTTTCTATTTAGCACTGATAAAGGGAAGCACTTCCTTTTCCCTATTTTATGGTAGTGCTTACAACACAAAACCTTCATATTGGTTCTTAAATAAATCTCCCCAAGATAATCTTCTTATATAAATTTACTTTTCTGAAGATTTATCTCAAAAAATCATCTCCAGTGTAATTATGATCATGATTAACCTTTATGATATCATGATATACATTTTTATTCAATAATATCTCTTAGGATTCTAGGCTCTAGTGTCCATGAATATTATTCAAAAATCAATTTCAATCCACCTTAAATAGTAAAAACATAACTTCTTATTTTCCAATAAGGTATATATTTTCCTTTTTACACATACCTTGCATCATAACTAAATCATTACTTCATTTTATGATATATGTATTCATAGTGAAATTTATATCATTCCCTCAATCACCTAATCAGATAATACAAATAATATTTTGTTAATGTCCTTCCATTGCCAAGAAAACTAGCCACCTCATATCATTAACTGTAATTTTTTATTTTCCTAAGAAAATACTATTTATACATACACCATTTCTATATATACAAAAACCTCCTTTCCAAAATCTATACTCATGGAAAATTTCTTTTTTTCTATTCAGATGGGAGGTGTTCCCACTTGTAAGAATCAGTACTCCAGTTTAATCTGTCACTTTCAAGACAATCAGCCTAATCACAACATTCCAAAATCGTCACATTTTTAGCTATGTATTTGAACTCACATAAGGTATATATTGGTTTATTATTTTCCTCCACTAAATAAATTATAACAACATTTTATTATGAATCATCCAATTGAATTTCAATTTTCATCACACTCTATCATTCCTTAAATATGTATACAACCACTTAAGGCCTCCAAAGACTAACTCCTCTAAATTCTTTATGTGAATATATGTCGACATCCATGAAAATAGAAACAAAATCCATAAAAATAACCATGACATTGAATTTTCCTTTGTTTCCATTTCTTCACTTTCACCCTTTTGTATTGTTTCTATAGAATACATATTTTTTGGTATACCCCATATACCTACTAACACATGATCTAATTTCTATTCATGTATGTATTCATTAATTTTATAATATATCTTTAAGTATTTTGAGTGATTTGATTTAAATACACACTTAAATCCAACTTACTCATTACAATGGGTTCTTGTTATTTAATATAAATCATGTCAACATTTCTTACAATCATGTTCCACACAATCTTTTTATTTTTATATGACTTTTTCTATTCAATATAATATTATAAATGACTTATTTTATTTCCATACTTCTCTTATAAAATCACTAAAGTCCACATGGTCCAATTTTCTAATGCCACACTGATGTCCATATGTATCTCCTAATCCTCTATTTTCCACTACAGATAGATGATTTCTCCTTTAAACTCTTTGACATGTTTTATAACATCTTATGATTTTAGTAAGAACTCGCTTTATATTAATTTAATATGTTCGGTAGCTAGTTATATACAGATCAAAACTCATAAGTGAATAATAGTTTATTTCAGTATAATAATAAGCACATTAAAATATAGTTAAATGAAATTGATAAATTAAATGTAATTTTAATTTTTTTCTAATGTACATAATAAAATTTCATTTATTCAATAAAAACAATTTTGAAGAATTATATATTTTTTGTAAGATTTACTAATTTTTAGTAATGATATCAATAAAATATATATATGAATAATGAATTAATAATTAGTAAAATAAATCAATAATATACATGATATAATTAAGTAATTATAAGGAATAATTTCATAATAATTCATTACCAGATATTTTTTTAGAAAAATGTTTTTATATATTAATTTAAAAGAGAAATTTATCTTATTTAGAGTGTTAATTTTTTTATAAATTATATTGTATACATTTAAAACTATTAATGACAATTGATATACTTATTATCATTTTTTAAAAAATAAGGAAAAAATCATTTTAATGGAAAATGTTATATTTTTTGGAAAACATTTTTTATTACAACGTATTTTTATAATAATAAATTATGTTAATAACTATTAATTAATTTATATAAATATATTTTTTATAATATATTAAATTAAATAAATAAAAAAAATCATATAATGGTTGTTGCTATGAAAAGAATTTGAATAAATTAATTTTATTTCAAAAAAACATTTATTTCTTCTAAAAATGGTTTTTATGAGTTTTTCTCATTATGATTAAAATTAATTTCTTTCAAACTTTGAAATTAAATATAATAAAATATTATTAATATTTTGAATAAAAAATATTAAAATTATTTAATGTATTAAATTTCATTCTTGAGCATAAAAATAAGTCACTACGGTAAAATCTTTTCACTATGAAAATGGTTAAAAGGGTTAAAATGGGTTTCAACTAAGAGATAAGGACATATATTTCTCAAAAAACTTATCTATAATTGATTTTATTAGTAGATTATAAACTTAATTTTTATATATTTGAAATTGGGATAATTGTTTCCATTAAATTTTATTATAAAAATTATTATAAACTAAAAAACAAGTATTTACAAGAAGGCCAACCCAATCATTAATAAAAGTATCCCTTCACCCCCTAAATTATATAAATGGAAAAATCATCATATAGTTTCCAAAAAAATACCAAAAAACTCCAAAAAATTTATTTACCACACATTAGAGGTTCTAATCTGACAAAAAGATAAATCTATGAATGATTAAGGTGTCACCTGAAGGAGGATGTCCATGGAAAAAGCAATTTTTTTAACTGAGTTATTTGAAGATTCTTTCTTGTTTCATGTCCTACATATATATTATACCTTGAATAATATATTAAAATCCATGTAATTAATATATATAAATAATATTTTTTGATGGAATCTCCATTATATACCTTCCTTCCATTCCATTATAAAATTAAATTTTGTTCCCATGTTACACGCAAACTACTTCATCTGTAAACAACATATTTCATTTTTCATAAATTTATAATGTGGATAGTTATCAAATGTATTTAAAGACTAAATATTATATTTATAATATTATTATAGTTTAAGAAATATATTTTTCCATTCTATAATAAAATATTACAAATAAATGGTCATCGTAAAATTGATTCACCTAAAATGAGCATACAAACACTTTTCTTAATTTTAATCAATTTTGACCCCAAGTTATTCTATAGAATATTATTGATACTTTAATGATAAATAACATAAGTATTTATAATTATATAGATTATGAAACCATTATTGAGTTAATGGTACAATAACTATTAAGTTAAAACATGTATGAAAAATAAACAACATAAACAACGATACCGATTCCAAGAAAGAATTATTAATAAACGGGTAATAATAAATTATAAGTGGATTTTATATATTATGATAATTATAAATTTGGTTATTATATGTATTCATAATATGTATAAATTTATTATATAGGATGTTAGAGTTTGTTCGACCAAGTGTATTTCTATGGTAATTTTTTCCAATGTTAAATTTATATTCTGGGAGACATGTTTCAAATTATGCACCTTTATTAATTTATATGATGAATATAATACATATTTGATATATTATATTATTAATATATTTAAAATAATTTTATTTTCTATTCCCTATATTATTATTTCATTCCTAGAGGTTTTCATTTTATGAATTCCCAAGGGGATTTATTTTAAACCATTACTTTAATTGTATGGTAGTCTTTTATATCTTAGGATCTCAAATGGGTACATGGGAAGTCAGTTATAGAAGAAGAGGGTAGGAATGATATTATCCCAACACCATGAAGGTACACTTATGTTTAACCCAATATTAATATGTGATAAATTTCATAGTTGGTAGAATTGACAGATGACATCAATGATTATGTTATTTTTAATTTCTAATGCTTATGTTATTCTCACATAGAAAAATATTGCTGAATTATGATTTATATTTCATAATTAATGAATTAGGATCCTTGTGTTGTTAGATATTATTTCCTTGTATTATTTAAATCACTTTAATTTTGGAAACATACCCAATTACATATCTTACGATCACTTATGATCTTTAATTGGTGTCTCCTATGTTTTTTTTGTAGAGAATATGATATCACCCTTTCTTATGATTCAATTTCCCCTTATTATGAAGATATATATTAAGTATAATATCATAAAAAATGGTGTCTCATGTGAATATTACATAATGGTTATATTTATGATGTTTAAAAAAAGGTGGTTACTTACCAACTTACCAAAGATACTAAAACATTGGGTCTATAGATGGTGAAATGATTTGGTGTTTTTAATGTATAATTCATAAAAATGATGTAAACTACATGTAGTTTTAGCTTGGATCATATAATTTTTTTGTGGATCACGATTTAATTATTATTTCGGATTCATTTATGAAGGGAAACTAGATAAACCATAGAACAACCAATGTTGAACCAAAAGTGATGTATGGTAGACATAAAAATGTCATAATTTTGAATTATGGTTTTATATTTTATGATATAAAATAATTGATTTTACTTATGATATTATTTATTAATATTATTATTTATTTATTCAAACATAATTATTTTCTAGTTTTATTAGATGGATGGAACTTGGGAAAACAAGTGAAAAACAAATACGATTTGAAAATCAATGACATTCCTAAAGAGAAGTGAAATGGAATAAGAAGTGGAATGAAAATTCTTTTGGTTATTATCACATAAATATCTCTATCTATGAATGATATTAAAAACTATTTAAACCTTATGAAAGATCCAAGAGAGGAATAAGTCACCATCGAGCCCTTTATGTGGTGATATACACCCTCATTTAGTGGGTATCATAATCCATGAATCAGTGAGTAGTGGATTAATATGATGGAAAAGATTTTTTTTATTTAGTTCTTGATTGATGAGAAGGTGGTATTATCTATGTATAATTTATATGGTTAAGTATATCAATGGTGGAATCATATAAAAACATTATAAAAGTATAGGAAAATAATTTATGTAATGGGAAAAGTTCAAAATGTATTTTTCAACAAAAAATTTCCTTGAACTCTACTCTCTAAAATGGGGAGAGAATTTATGGAGATAAAAAAGAAGGATATATCAATTTATATAAATAAAGAAAACATTATAATACATTTAAGATATGTTTTTGGTTTTGTCATCAACCTTGAACAAAAAATCCATTGTTTTTTAGTGGATTAAAGCTATATATCTAAAAAGAATTGGATAAATGTGAATTTGGTATCTATAATGAAAATTATTTCATCTTAATCTCAAGGTTGAAATAGAAATTGGACACTCCCATCATTCTCTACGTTTTGGGTGAAAGAATAGAAAAATAGATTTTTTTGGAATCTCTAATAATAATATAGCCTATGGAAGGAAGAATATTTCTCTTCTAATATTTCAAAAATGTTGGATAGTTCATGGGGGGAACTATCACCGTGGAACATATAAATGAATTATGTGTGTCATAGAATGTCATTTATCACATAAATACCAAGGGAATATGAATATTCCAACAAATTAAATGGATAAAGATAAATATCTACCTACTACACCTCCCACAATCCAATGTTATTATTGTAATAAGTATGAAAATTATGATAAAAAATGCACAATCCCAAGGGTTAATGGTGGTAACCAATATCATAAAATTGAAATTTATGGGATAAGAAAATGATTTTGAAATCAAAACCACAAAGTACATCACAAAATGATGTTGTGAAAGGTAAATCCATATTACCATCATGAATTATAAATACCTAATTTTATTATTATTCTTCCCACTCATTTAAATCTAATAGGTTTTCATATATCATTAATTCAACACTCAAATAGAAAGATATATAATTATTCATAATAAATCACAATGGTATGATATTGTAATACCAAATTGACAACTCTTCAATTATAGAAGATTATTGAGAGTTACTTATTGATAATATTATTATTCAAAATTTAATTGAGTTTGATATAATATTGTGTGTGGATTAACACAGTATATTTTCAGGACCCCCTCCCTCCAAAGATTCCCATCTCGAGCTTGCAATGAAGGAAGAGAGATAATGAACCCTTGAGTCCCACCTCTAGTATACCCTGGGTTGGCGACCTATACAAAGGGTATAAAAATCTTAGAAAATTGGAGGCATTACCCTTTTTATATTAACTATATCAAGAGATAAAATGTATCAACTAAAAACAATAATTCAAGAAACACTACAAAAAATTTGGGCTATAGCCACAGACCTATAGCCACGGTTTTATAAGTCCGTGGATATAGCTTTATTTATTGACATGGTTTAATTCTATATCCGTGGCTAAATCAATATTACATGGCGCGTCGTTTTTTTCCAATCTGTATCGGGCTCCTCCTCCTCCCCCATTTCGCAGCCCTCCTCCTCCTCCCCCGATTCACACCCCTATCACCGCGCAACCCTCCTCCCCACATCCATCATCTCCTACCCCGATTTTCAGCCCTATCACCGCACATCCCTCCTCCCCGACGGAGTCTCCTCCCCCGACGGTGCCCGTGCGACTCTTCTTCCATGATGATACCCGCACAACCCTTCTTCCTTCCCCAATGATACCCGTGCAACCCTTCTTCCATGATGACACTTCTTCCCCGACGACCCTTCTTCCTCAACGGTCTGACGCTTCCACTGAATGCAGGACATTTCACCTCCCCCAGCCGACACTACTTCTAGGTGGCCTCCCTCACCTCCTCTTCAGCGCGCCTCCGACGTGGCAACCCCCTCCCGGTGATAATACTCCTTGATTATAACTATTTTATAAATAACTAGCATAGATGTTGATCTTCTTAGGGTCTCACGTAGTGTGAGTATGGTTAATAGCGATTGATTTAGATTTTATGGGCTTGAAAGATGATGGAAAACATTTACTAAGGGTTAAATCCACTTGAGGTTGGTTCAATCCATGGAATACTACATAAGATTAGTGAAATTTGGTGACTGGCTTAACTACAGAACAATAGAGGCACACGAACAGTTTCATTGGTGTCTCATAATTACTTAAGATTAATGATCTACATAGGTGATTATTTATATATATTTTAATCTTCATGTATCATATAGAAAAATAAAAATGATGAATTGTTCTCCCATGTACATGGGATGTAATGTCTGGAAAACAAATTTCATTATGATTCCACTACATTCATTCTTTTCACGTTAAATTCATACTACGATTGAGTGAATATATCCATCTATTCTGACTCATTTTGATGAATTCATTTGAGGATATCTTCCGAATTGTCAAAACAATAAATGGTGGGATTTTTCATTTTGGGGATTTCATTCTACCTCTGAAATTTATATTGATTTATTATCTAATGATTAGAATATTTGTTGATTATTTCTCAGTATGTGTTATTATAGAGTTTTTCATATAAATATATTCAGTTTAGAAGTTAACAACTTAGGTGAAGTTCCCAAATGTCATGATCTTATATTTTGATTCAAATATTCATGACCTTGGGCACACCTCTCCTTATGTCAAAGGCTTTCGACTCGAAGTGAGGTCCTAAAACATTTATTGGAGAGAATATTTAATATTATCTAAGTAAAACCACATAAAAAATAAACACATCCAAAAAAAATTCATTAATATCATTGTATTCATAATAAATCTATAATAATTTCATATAAAATGGGACTCAACCTGAAACCAAACAACAAAACTAATCACATGAAGGAATAATCACATATTTCAAATTTAAAAAGGAATAAAAATAAAGAATTATATCTAAAGCCATGGTCTTGGCTCATCCCATCCCATTATCCAAAACCATGTAGACCAAAACAATCCCTATCCGTTGTACATCTTCTGATAAACCTTAAATGTAACAAAACGTCTACATTCACACTGAGGTTCGTGTGTAATGTGTAAATGTATTAATTTGTAGGGTCTCACTACTCACCTCTAATATACACTAAACGTCAATTTGATACCTAGAAAACCATTATGTCTTACCATACCTACATTAGTTCCATTATAGTATCTTATCCCCGTGTTCCATATACACCATCTAATTAATAAAAAATTGGTTATTATATTTTTGAAGACCTGAACAATATCCAATGTTTCAGGGTAGAACCTTTTGTCTAGGATCTAGTCTCATCTCATCACTTGAGTATATACAACATCACTAAAGGGGGATTATCCAAAAATCCAATCCCTTAAAGTATCTAGAACCCACTATCTCACTCAAGACATTCCCATATTCCTTCCCCATGTTACATTGCAACCTAGACCCCATCTACCTCAGGGAGGTCTAACCACAACCTCCTGAGTCAATGTATCTCTCTTAATAACACCACAATCCAAATAATTTCCTTCTGATGGTAAGACATTATATTAAAATTTCAGGAATGTGGTCACAAAGCAGCATTTTACCACGGTATCATGGATCCTGCTCGAAGGGAATTTGTTCAGAAACAGTGCAGAAAAGATGATATTAATATAATATATGCAACAGTTGAATTTGGAATTGTTGATGTTGATAATGATTTTATTACTTGTTTGCAGTTAACAATAATGTGCTCAAAATATTATTTCAGGTATCAATAAACCTGATGTTCTCTTTGTGATTCACCATTCCATGCCAAAGTTTATTGAAGGCTATCATCATGTTAGTTTTCCAAATTTATATTGATGTTTTTTTTAATGATATGTCCATAAGGCTGGAGTTAAAAATTGTATGTTACATTTAATCCAAAATTTATAATTATGTTCACATTCTTGATTAGGTCTGAAGCATTCTTGAACGGTCCTGAAGCATTCATGCATACTTGGGCCTGACCAAATCATTATGGTAAGAGTGCCACCGCCACGACAGTCTACTTGAGTATAATGTTAGGCTAGTTTCCAAGGGATTCCATCAATGTGAAGGAGTTGAGTATTCTGATTTTTTTTTCTCCAGTAGTTAAACACTCATTCATTTAGTTATTTCTTGCTTTTTATTCTTACCATGAATTTCATATCAAAGAACATGATGTTCGAACTACTTTTTTACATGGTTAGTTTGATGAGAAATTGTACATGAAGCCTCCTCAAGGTTTTGCTAATGAATTTAAATCAAATAAAGTCTTCATACATAATAAACCAATCAATGGCTTAAAACATGCTTCACGACAGTGTTATAAGAAATTTGATACATTCATGATGCAACATGGCTTTAATTGGAGTAAATTTGATGCATGTGTTTACTGTTAAGAATAACATTCTTTACATGTATTCTCATGTTATTATAGTATTGAAACCTGTTAGTGTTCCATTTTCCCAATAGTTTAAACTATCAATCTTTCAATCTTCTAGCATTGTTGCTGACACTGAACGTTTTAGTAGAATAACTTATTATAAACAGCCGAACTTTCTATTTTTTATTCAAATTGCAATCTCCTAGAAATTTTAGTTCTTCTGAGAGTTTATCTTTATTTTTTGTACTTAACCTACTTGAAGATCGCCTGCCATCATGCTTTTTCATGTCATATCAGTACACTAATTAAAGAAAATTTTTAGCAGTAATGGAACTGCATTATGGCACGATAAATCATCCTATAATGAAAATCATTTTTCAATGTACCTGATTCATGTTTTCTACTCACGAAAATTCTTTATGAGCATGGGAGAGGCTAGATCAGCTATAAAATAAGTGTTCCAAGCACCCCATATTCAAGTTAGTTTTCTTTTTAACAACTCTATCAACTTTTTTTTGAATTGACATAATTTAGGCTTGATTTGAAAACATCTTTTGAAAATGCTTAAAAAACTGATCAATTATGATAATGGTTCGTTATAAGTTTTCCCAATTTCTTGTTGGTCGTTTTGATTTTAATGTAGGTAATGAAAAACTTCTTCCAATTCGGTAGAAAATTTTTTATGGCAATGGCCTATGAGATTTAAAAAATAGGAATGTGGGAGACTGCATTTGAAACGGTGAAGTTATTGAACTTGAAAAGTTTGGTTGAGAAATGTTTAGATAATGAATTATGATATGAATTTTGGAAATTTTTTGTTTTTGATTAAAATGTCTCACTAACAAGCATGTTGTGATTTTTGTTAATTTAATGTAGTTAGTGGTGAGAATCTCATGCATGTGTGCAGGTAATGGAGTAGCGTTTCTAGGGTGGGATGCGCCCTTGAGAATTGGGTGAGTAATTGTATTATTAATTGTGTATTGAAATTATTTTCTAAAAAAGTATTAGAAGGGGTGATTGGGGAAGATGTAAGCTTGGTGAATGTAAGGAGATTACTTGGTTGGCCAAGTATTTATGAGAGTGCATATTTAGCGTCAGTTATAGGTCGCTGTAATGGCATGTGATTTTGATGAAAATAGGAGGCCTGTTTTTTATTTTTAAAAAATTAGGAGTTAAATAATTGAATCATTCCGCTGTTATCACCAGAGGATTACAATGTTGCTCGTTTCCCAATACTATCAATCTAGGGGATTATAATAGCCATAAATATACAAGTATTTTAAACTGCCTTTTTATTTAACATTCTTTTGAAATAATGATATTGTGAAAGAAATATACACAAGTTTTATTTTATTATTGTTGAAAAGAAAAACAACTAACTATTGTTTAAGGAATGGATTTTCTAGGTTAAGAACAATGTCTAATCTCTATTTTTCGCATTTAATTGTTGATGGAAGTTTACCTTTTTCCCATATTTTGTTGATTTTTGATATTTTAATAGGAAATTGAAGGTTATGTTTGAAAAATAAAGAGGTTTATTAATGATCATGTTATTTAGTATTGGGATGTACATATCAATATGAATATTATTTGTTCATTGTTTGTTTTGGATTCATGTATCATTTATCATGTACAGTTGACACACCGATCACATTTATATAAGAAGTCGTTATATCTCATTTTTCCCACTATTTTCTTATAGGTGGTTTCTTATGATGAGTCCGGTTCTATCCACCACCCTTGATGACAATGATTTCAACATCAGATTTGGGTAAGGTTTATTCTGTTTTTATTCATTGGCCCAATTTTAATTAGGGCATTTTTTATTTTTGGGTTCCTTATATTTTTGAAGTGCGTTTTGGATTTCGTTGAGGTGTATTCGAGTCACCGTTGATGAAGGCTTACATGTGTACGCATAGTTTGGCATATACCTATATAAGTTCCCCCTTTATATATATTCACTCATGGCAGTATGAATATATATATTGGGGCTATGTGTGAATATATATGTATATGAAAAATACATACATGTGTAAGTGTAAAGGGGTATAAGAAAGTATAAATATATATCTAAGGACCCCCTTGTGTGTGTATTTGGCCATGAAAATATGTACATTGGGGATAGGTGTTCTTATATATATGGGAAGTTTCATATGCATGCAAGCAGAAAAAAGAATGATTCGAGTATTCATCTTCAAAAGAAAATGCGCATTGAGGTTGAGGTAGGGTCCCTCTCCTAGCCTCTTTAATTCAAGAGTGTTTTAAATTTCATTTAGTTTCCTTCTTAATTCTGCGTGTTTATATTAAATTGAAATTCTTGAATAAGTGTTAGTTAAGATAATTGTTTCGTTTGATAAATAAGTCATGGTTTTGTAATAAAATTCCTCCAATGGAGGTGCGCTATCTGCGAAAACTCACAGTGGTATACCGTTCTTAACATTTTTGCATTGATGTTTTCCTTATACTTTATATCATTATTAGTCATAAAGCACAAATCGTACTTGACCCTTTTTATATCCCTGTACGGGGTTTCCCTCTTTTTATTAAAATAGTTGTTTGAACCAAGACACTCTTTAAGTGCTGTTAGACATTTAAGATGGGTCCCATGTTGTGTGACCATGTCACATGGCATGTGATATTTAAATCCAACCAAAAGCCCAGTTCCACAGCCCAAGGGTCCCACAGTACCAGTAATGTCAGATTACATGTTATGTAACCTGTGATTTTCTTGACCCCTGGGGTATTCCTCTAGATATTCCTACACATTTCTAGATCTCCAAACCTCACAAAATTAGGTATATCAGGGGTCATCCAATCCTCTAGTCATCACAGATTAGCATTCGTTTCTTTAAATCTTCTAAGAAAACATACTCTCATGCCATCCATATCATCCTATTTGAAACTAAGTGGAAGATACTGCCCAGCATATGTCGATGAACAGTGCCAACACATTGCGGTCGAGCCGCGGTCACGCCACAGTCACACCGCGGTCACACCGTGATTTGGCCCTTCTACAGGATTACACCCTGCGGCGGTTCATAGTGATAGTATTCGATGTGTTTTGTGATCAATATTGAGACTAACTAATCACAATTTCTGCCAGTGGGGAGTAAACCGGAATGTTGCCTCACATCCTCTCGCTCCCTTCGCTCATGGCCGGAAGATGCTGCTCCACAGATGTCGCTGGACTGGTCCAACACGCTGCGGTCATGCCGCGGTCACGCCGTGGTCACGCCGCAGTCAGGCCGCGTTCACGTCATGATTTGGCCCTCCTCTCCGACGATCTGACTCACAGCGGCACCCTCCTCCTAACGAACTCTCTCATAGTGGAACCCTCATCCCCGGAGACCTCTCTCACCGCGGTGCCCTCCTACTGTCTTCCAATCCACATAGGTATTTTATACCATACTATTTCATCAATGTTCTAAGTTTAAGGTTACAACGTGATTTGAATTTCATGTGATGTTTATTTAGATCTCCCTTCCTCTTGTATTTATAGAAGACATGGGTAGAGTATGAGTAGAAATTGAAGGCATATTGGTGTGATGATGTCGAACATATAAGGGAACCATACACACTGATGGTGATATAAGAATAATTGATAATAAAATATATGTCTTTCTTGTGTTCATATAGATGGATTCCAGTTTATAGAAATCTTCCAACGTAACCATACACAGTAATACGATTACTGGGAATCAAATTTCAACCCTCATTATGATGTGTTCTCTGCCAACAAGGATTTTAAAGGGATTATACCTCATAAACATAAGAGATATCCTCTATTACACTGAATTTATTTGAATGGATTCGGTATACTGGATGATGTTTACAATCCTTCACATGGTTATAATCTTTCATCTTACTCACTGTCATATCCCCTTGATTTTATTCAAACAATTATTTCTAAAGACACTCAATTTTTTGTACCACTCCTCCATGGGTTATCCTACATGTTGGTTAACTCCCCTCGTGATCTAGAAGGTTTAAATATTTTCCAACAACCAATTGATCAAATTTATTTGAGCACACTCATATCCTCATTGATTTCTCATACAAGTGGTTGGATCTCTATGTGGGACTTATGACCTAGAGGTAACTTCTCCGATGAATGTGCATGATCTTTTTAGGTTAGGAAGAGATGATCATAATTCTCTGACCAGTTACTTATTATCTATCTTTATTAGGTAGTATGGACTTCTCATTTCATCATGTATCATCAATTAAAACTAAAAGAGATAATTATAAATTGGTTTCCTAGAACTAATTCTTTCCATTTATCCCATGGAGAAGTAGGGATTTATGTTTGGAATTTTTATAGATTATATGGAATACTCCTCTTTGGGATATGTATGAAGAAAATATTCCAATTAAAGATGTTTGGGATCACACCTCATGAGATTTGATTTTGGAAAGGGATGTTCTCACCATTGTTAAGGATAATTTAAGGAAGGATCTGAACCTACAATCACTTGTTTCTTTTAAGGATTGGATTAATATATTTATCTACCACAACAGGTCTCGACCAACTACTATACACCCTCATCGATGCTCTTCCTAATAGGTTCACGATAGAACATGATTTTATTCGGCCATCCTTGAAGCTAGGGAGTATACCACAAGGGGCCAATGACTGAGACTAAAGGTATCCCCAAGCCTTCTGCTGTAGGGGTTTATAACCATGTTTTTTAATAAATGGATTTTCCTACATGGGCACACATTATTGGGAATTCATGTAATCATATTCAAGGCATTATGCATTAATTTAAATAGTTAAAATTTAGTATAAATGATCAAGAAGACTCCCTTTGTAGTTGGTTATTTTCTTTAAAACAGCCAAGTTAGAAACTCTACTGAAAAATTCTCTGCTTGGCCTATGCATTAACATGGGTGAAAAAGATTAAAATTTAATCCAACCAATGAATGTCAAAAAAATAAATCCAAGTTAAACGGTGAGAAGATATAGAAATGAATCCAAGTAATTGTTGAAAGAAATGGGAGAGCAGGGAGAGAAGATCAATAAAATAGGGAGCGATTTTTACTTGAAAGAATAGAAACAAACAAAAAAACAATAATAAACTATGAGTTTCCTCTCATAAAATGATAGGTTTAAAGTCCCCAATTGGACATTGCTAGAGAGCTATCCATAGTCACTTGGGGTGTAGTTTTATATCTATACACCACCATATATGTTTGGTTCATTCATTTTTAGGCGAGAATTTATTTATTTCTGCTTCATGCTGTTTAAGGATAAAACTAAATCCCTCAACAGCTGCAAAATTCCCCTGAATGTTCCCTTTAACAATGCTGGAAAGAATTCTCTCTAGTTTTGGAATATTTCAATAATTGATGATTTCCATACCCTCTTGAAGATTCCACATTTTCACCACTTGAGTTTTCAATAACAAATGTGAAAGTGGCTGAGTTTTGAAAAAACCATCCAGGAAGAGGGTTTTCAAGTTCAGTTTGAAAAGATTTATGGGCATTTAAAATGAATTTAAAATCCTTTTCAATTTGATCTCATCTTCAAAAACAAATTAAGCTAAGCTGGTTTGAAAATCAGTAGAATATATATATTTTTTTATTGAGAAATGACTGAAAAATTCCATTTAATCTTCTATTAAGACAAACTCCACAAACATTTTATTATCTACCTCATTTTCATATTTTGGAGGTGGGTTTGTCTTCCAAAGCAAGATCTCTTATCTGAACCTCTTAAAAATCAAGATTTTTATCAATTTTGCCTCCTTGATTTTGTAAATCTTGAATTGTAGTTTGATTTTCTTGAAATAGTTTATCTCTTAAACTCTTAAAAGGGTTGGACATTTTATCATTTTTTTTCACAAATCTACTTCAAGTTCATAGTTCTTTCCTCAAATTCACAGATTTCAGCTTTGATAAGTTCAGAAAATGTGTGTCTTTCACTAATCACTAGATCTAACAATTGTTCAATCGAAGAATCCAAAATGAGATTTTATCATTAAAACGTTGGGAGTTATTCCTATCTTTTCTAGATAGATCAACATAAAATTTCCATAACTTCTCATCACTGTGATACACATGAAACACTTGAGTGAATTTTTTCAAATCGTGTTTCTCGTCATCATTTAATCCATCAAAAATGAATGTAACAAGACTCTCAAGGAAAAACCGTGGTCTGGACATTGAATATGAAATTCATTAAATCTATATCATGCATCATTAAAGCTCTCCTTGTTACCCTTTAATGAAATTGGTGATCAATATCCTATGGTGACTATGTCTCTGAAAAGTTATTCTATGCATCTTTTAAAAATTTCAAAGTTGTTATTAAAAGGAAAACATATTCTACAATAGAAAATTCACACAGAAAAAAAGATGTAAATGAAACTGCAACAGATATAAACAATTTCTAAAGGCAATTTTAAGAATTTCAAGCCCAAAAACAATAGAGATTTGTTTTTACCCTAGACACTCGTCACTAAACCTTCCCCTGAAATGATTCCATATTTTTGATAGCTTTTCATTTGTACTATCAAATACAATTTATATCACATGCTATTACCAGATAGTGGCAACTAGGGTTGAACCACAGGGAAGATATATAAGAGTCTAAGGGCTTATTTAAAACCTAAACTACTAAAAAAGGGAAAGAAAATACTAAAGGATATGTGAAAGAGTGTGACAAAAGAAAAAGAATTCTTGTATATATATATGTGAATAGAATCAGATAACTACAGTGAAGTGGATGAAAAATTAAGAGGACACTTCGAGAGGGCAAGTGCTTCTCGCCCCATCCAGAAAGTCGATCCAAGTCGAAGCTGATTCCAGGTTAATTCTCCCTGCCTCCTCTCACCCCCTTGTTACTTATTTATAATAGCTCCCCCTACCTTCACGTGGTCCCATCCTAGAAAATTACTAACCCCATTCTAACAAATAATATTCCTCTACTATAATGACATTTTTACCCTCGCTCTCTTATAGTCTGGTGTTTATCACTCGCACCACCTTTAAAAGTAGCTTTGTCCTCAAGACTGGGGAATGGTGTCCTGTATGCAAACGAGTAAAGAGATATTCCAAATTATTCTCCATACACATATGTGTTGAGCTGTACCAAACATTATCTAGATGCCCAACACTACTAATGTCACCATACAAGGCCAACACGCCACGGTCATGTCGTGGTCACGCTGCGGTCACGCAGCGGTCACGCCGCGGTCACGCCACTGTCATGCCACGGTCACGCCGCGGTCACACTGTGATTTGGCCCAACTCCAGGATGACACCTCGTGAGAGTTCGCAGTGATAGTATTCCATGAGTCTTTCTTTTTATTCCTGCCTTGAAATATCACTGAGAAATTCCACCTAAGATGAAACAAAATTGAAACTCTGACATAAGGGGGAGAACAAACAAATGTCAATGATACCGAGTCCCAATGTTTTCCACGATTGAAGGAAAAATTCGACCCAATGTGTAAAAGACCTAATGACGAGTTCGACAGATTTTGAGGTGACGATGGAATTTGTAGCTTGGAAATCTCGAGCTTAGAGATCGATGAAGTCGAGTCATCGAGTTGCACACCGCGTGAGTCTGCGACTTCAGTTTAATTCGACTGAAGTAAGTTGGATCGGGAGGATGATGAAAAACCAGCTGTACTGGATTGAAGACCGCTGTGCACATCATGATGTTGGTTCGATTGAAGCATCGTTGACTGTTTGGGTTTCAGAGCAGTGCATATGAAACCAAATTGAAGTTTTAATTCAGGAAAATGATGAAACAAAAGATCATCAATAAAGATTTTGTTGAGCTTCATACCGGCATGTTAGATGTTTGAGTTGATGAAGATGATAGGGTTAGGCGAGCTGATCCCACGACCAGAGTTGAAGAGAGCTGAGAATTCATTGCGCTAGTTGAGGAAATTCCAAAATCAACTGATTGTGTCTCTATCTCAGATGAACTGCTACGTGTGAACCTGATCAAGCTTGCTCATTGAAGACATGTCATTAGTTGATTTTGATTGAAATCATTAATGACGATGGTGGGGACCTCTTCCCACATTACCACTGCAGTTTCAGTTTTGAAGGAACCTGTACGGCAGGTGCTTACTTGAATGCTCCAACGATGTTCCCATTGTAGGTGATGGCATTGAAGAAGATGACATTGTTCTGGAAGAGAATGCATAGAAGGTGTTTGACAAATTGCCTCAGTGAGCTTAGTTGACTTCACCGCTTGAAACACCAGTTTCTTCAACATTAAAAAATTAAGAGAAACGCCAACCCATGCCAGGTGCATGAAAAAAATTCTCAAATGAAGTTCTAGCCTGCTGAGCTACAACATCCTATTGAAGCCTGGACCCAGGATGAAGAGCTTCCACAAATTAAGTGTTCTGTTGAAAATGAAGGTGACAATGTCAAGCTCTGCATAAGTGTGAAGAAGCTAGCTTGATGAATACTAGAATTATTTTCATTCCCAATATTGAATCCCAAGGACCAACTTCTCAGGACCAAGAAGCCAAAGTTGTCTAGAACCAGGTCCGAATACCAGCAACATGTGAATCAGTAAGGCTCCTCATCACGCGATCACACTGAACATAGTAAGACTTCCACCATATCCACGATGCACCAAAGCATTTGACCCTCTAATACTTCACGAAAGAGTACATAGCTCGATTGTGGGAGGGGAATGATTTAACAAGGACAATTCGAATGATGCGCTCTCATAAAGAAATCTTGACCATCAAGCTATTCATGAGGTGTCAATTTGAAGAAAGGGAGCCGAGCTAGGAATTTGAGGAATGATTTAGAATTTCTAGGTTCATTGAAGTTAAAGTTCATGCGAATCATGTGGCAGATAATGGAGGATTGAAAAACCACAAGTATTTCTATAATTGGGAACACTATTCAATAGAGGTGTGGGCGCTTCCAAGACTGGATCTATCAAGCTTTTACTTATTTTGTCTATCATATTTTATTTCATTCTAATGTAATACTCTGATTATGGTACATTAAGACATTTGTGGTCACACTAAATATAATCCACCCATCCTCCTTGATTAATTATACCCATTAATGCTTAACCCTCCAGCTTACTTCTCTGGATGTTTTTAATTTCATAATCATTAAGAGGTTTCTACTTTCTTTTTCTTTTAATTGCTTCTTCTCTCATTCTAGGAATTGTACACACATGCCACTTGGATTCAATGCATTGTCTACGATCATGGGAAGTGGGTTGGTCTGATAGTGATTGAAAATTTCTGATCATTAGGATATGCAATATTAGAGAACCTAGTCCTTCCAGATGTGGTGGAATTTTCAAAACCAGTAGAGGCTTCATTAAGTGATGATTCTAACAATTGGTTGGAAGCTTTATTACTATTGAAGTTGAACTTTGGGCGGTAATTCATGCAGTTAAAAATGTAAGAATTATGGATGGAATAATTTATGGATTGAAATTGATTTCTTGTTGGTGGTCAACATACTCAGGTGTAAATCTACATTTTTTATAACGACCAATAATTTATATACATTTTTATGACTTCAGAATTGAAGCACACTTATTAGAACATATAACAAAACCAGTAAAGGACCATATAAGTATAGAGTCTTTAGAAAATGGGAAACATTAACAATTGATTCATAAAGCATCTACATTGAATCCCATTTATTTCATCATATCTAGAGTCCCTTTTTGGCATATCCTACTTAATAACCTTCTTCCTGACTTGGGGAAATAAAACATACAAAAGGGTGAGCTCAAATGCTCAGTAAGGGTAAAACAAAAATATCAATCACATCATATTCATAAGAACATAACTTTTGGAAATCTTAACCTACAAAAGAGATCATAATTTCATAACATGGGATAAATCATAAAATTGAAATGTAATCCCATTAATCATAACATAAAAAATGAAACTTTGTGGAATACACACATAATCATAGAGAATCATTTCTAATTAGTCAAGACTCATTTCCAAGACTATCTTAGTGGACAAAGTCCATTTCTGAACCGAGTTCACTCCCCGTTTTAGTCCTGTTTCACTGAACCGGTTTAACCTACCGTTTCAGCCATGTCTATATCATGATATATAAAATCTTTACCCAATGAATTGGAGGGAGATATAGGTCCCACCCATCTCATAATGATACTATTCATATGTGTGCCACAAAATCATAAATCATACATCATTGCATAACCCATGTAATAAAAATGGGATTCTTAAACAACATGACATCATAAAAAAAATTCATATAAGATAAAGGAGTTCATAATAATAATTCCATCACAATATAATCAAATCAATGTAATAATAGGTATAGAAACAGAACCCTATATTATCTTAGATGGAAAATAATTTTGATAAAACACTTGAACTCCATTCTTGAGGAAAATATCCTTTCTACTTCAAAAACTTTTTTACTTTCTTAACATGTCATACAATTTTAAACTAAAAGAAGATGATTAAAATTAAACATGAAAACTTGTAAAGCAAGCTTCTTGGAAATAATGTTTTAAAAATCCATTCATGTCGTATAAGTTAAAAAACATTCTTCTCGTACTTTTGTTGTAAAAGTCAAAAAGTACCTCGTACGAAAAACGACAAAAGATTCCTTTCATATCTTTTACTAAAAACTCAAAGTAGGGTAAAATTGGATTTAATCAATTGTAGGTGGATGGAAATAATATTACATATTGAGGGAACATGGATGTGGATGATAAAATACACCCCAGTAAATATCAAAGAATAAACAATCTCGGATAAAAATGAGATTGTGATATTTTCCCTTAAATTAGGTCCAATTTGCTTCATAAGTGTCCAAACCTCCTATATAATGATTTAAATAATGTTGTTGACTTATTCCAGAATCATACTTATTTTTATGATATCATATATGGTCATATTCTTAGCTTCTTATTAGTAAAATTTCATTACTACTTGTTATGTGGGTGTTTATTACTTCTTGTTCTTATGCGTGTTTTGTCGAATAAATTATTATTCTTCTTTTTAGGTTATTGATAACTCATTTCCAGAATGGTATAAGTGTAATATATATCATATTAATTCATTAAATTCATTTATATAATCATTATGCAATGAAGATCATGTAGAACGAGTCACATCACATCGTGGAGACGGTATTCCTACGTACGCACGAGCGATGATATCGTTCCCATGATCGTGGAATTGTATTGGAGTGTATGTATACTATTTCAAAATCAATATAAATTTACAATAATAATATATATTCATTCTTTACATCATTATACCCATCCAAGTAAGGTGGTGGTGGAAAATAGATTACACCACGGCGTGGAGACGGTATTCCGTACGTACGCACGCGCGATGATTTCATATTCCATAGGATGGATAGATGTTGAAATAGGGTTGTTTCATAATTATAATAACATATCAGTATATTAGTGATACTGATGTTATTACTTCATAATGAAACAACTTAAGAAGAATAAGTGGAAGAAGAAATAAAGTTGAAAGAATCGGTAATGGACATTACCTCTTCTTTGAAGCGCTTCTTTGAGACCTCCTTTTAGGGCACTAAAATTAGTCTTTTAAGAAGACCAGGACCTCTAGGATGTCTCTAGGGAAGTGGAGAGAATAAATTATCTGGGGTTGGCCGAGCTTGAAGGCTCAATGTGGTGTGAGGAAGAGAGGGAGGAGGTGCCCTTTTATAAGGGAGGAGAGGGGCACCTTTGGAATAACTAAAAATATTATTTTATTATAATGTTAAATTCAGTTTTTAATAGCTCAAAATTGATATATTTAGAATATAAGGTGGGTATGGGTCTAAATCCTATCATCCAATATAATTTAGACAAGTTTAGGTATCAATTTTAACCTTATCATTTAGATTTAACTTTAAGTTAGATAATTTAACTTTTACCGTGTCTTCTTGTTTTCTTACACCATAATGTTAATAAACGTACTATATCAAGGAAAACGAACCCCAAGTTCTTTATTATTTACATATATAACCATATCTATGTCATTTGGCCGAACCATTGATTTTTAGGAATAAAATAACAATTAATAATATAATATATGTTTTAAAAACTATTTTATGTCAATTTTGACACTATTTAGTAATTGATTTTTGTGAAAATAATAACAGAATTATTACTTCAAACCAAGTTAATTAAATCAATAATAACATGTCATATTAACCTATAAAATTAGTGTAATTCATAAAAAGTCTCAAATTACATTTATTTTGGTATTTATAACATCAATTATGTCAATATTTCATTAATAAGATAATTACTGCATCATCGTTGTGTCATAAATAAATTAAATTATTTAATGTATAAAAATTAATAATAAAATACCATTATGTAGGAAATATGTTTATCTTTCTAATGAATATTTATAGTCGAATTTATCTTTTGTATAACCCCATATTAAAAATGATTTACTTATTAAACTTTGATTTTATCAATTTTAACCCTTCTTTATATAAATTAATAATAAATGTCCTAATCTAATCCAAGTGGTCCTAAATGGTCATATTTTATTCCTAAGGTTGTTTTTGGTCGAATTAAAATTATCCAATAGAATTAGTACATGTGTTATGGTAATAATAATAACACTTTCACCCTTAATTACCCTATTTACTTTTAACCGTGGTAAAGAAAGTAAAAAAGTTACTATTCACCAAAAATTATTTTTATATCATTGAACCACATTTTAGTCCTTGATATTAACCATGTCTCTCCTATTTTCGAAATTACACTCACAAAAGTGGTAAAATTAAGTTTTATGAAAAATTTAGTATTTTTAACTACCACTTAGTGGTTTCAGTATTCATCAAAAATTGAAAGTTTTCAGAAAAATACCAAAATTTCACCCTAGGATAATTTCAATATTCTGAATCCAAAAATGAAGTCCATTTTAAAAAATAACATTTATAAAATTTCAAATAGTTGTTATTACTATTCATAACGGCTAATTTTAATAATATTTTAATAGCATATTGTTGTTTAGTGAAACTCGGTATTGCGTACGACGCAAGCTATTGAGGAAGCCCGCGGTTGTGTGTAATGCAATCCAAGATAGTGTTGTGTGTTGTGAAATATTCCTTTGATGATTTATAAAAAAAAAATATTTCTCAAAAAAGTCTCGGGTGTTACATTCTACCCCCCTTAAAATGAATTTCTCCCTCGAAATTCGTCACTTTGTAATGAAAAGATGAGGATACCTCGACCTCATCATATCCTCAAGCTCCCATGTAGCTTATTCTAATTGGTAGTTCCTCCATAAAACTTTCACCAAGAGAGTGGTCTTGTTTCTTAGGACTTTTTCGCTATGATCCAGAATCTCTATCGGTTGTTCTTCATAAGCAAGATCTTGCTCCAGTGGTACAACTTCTGAGTTGTGTACATGTGAAGGATCAGGTATGTACTTTGTCAGGAGAGATACATGGAACACATTGTGAACTTGAGAGAGATTCGGTGGAAGTTCCAATCGATAAGTTACCTTTCCAACACGATCCAGTATTTCTAAAGGACCGATATATCTAGGCCTTAACTTCCCCTTCTTTCCAAATCTCATGACCCTCTTCCAGGGAGATATTCGTAAGAACACTTTATCACCCACTTCAAACTCTAGGTCATTTCTTCTGTTGTCGGTATAACTTTTCTGTCGACTCTGAGCTTCTCTTATGTGTTGTTGAATAGATCATACCTTTTCTGCCATCTCATCAACAAGATCAGGTCCTAATATCTTTCTTTCCCCAACATCATCTCAGCAAGTTGGAGTCCTGCATTTCTTTCCATAGAGAGCTTCATAATGAGCCATCTAAATACTGGAGTGAAAGCTATTATTATAAGAAAATTATACCAAAGGTATGTGTTTATCCCAACCACCTTTGAAATCCATAGAGCAATCTCTCAACATATCTTCTAGTGTTTGAATTGTTCTCTCAGACTGACCGTCTTTCTGAGGATGATAAGCAGTGCTGAAACTCAACTCTGTATCCATAGTATGCTGAAGACTTTGCCAGAACTTCGAGGTAAATATCAAATCCCAATCAGATATAATAGAATGTGGTACTACATGCAATCTTACCACTTACTTGATATATATCCTAGAAAGCTGATCCAGAGAGAAATCCTCTCTAATAGCAATGAAGTGTGCAGACTTTGTAAGACGATCAACTATTACCCAGATAACATTATTGCCTTTGGATGTTTTAGGAAGTACTGTGACAAAGTCCATAGTGATGTTTTCCCATTTCCATTCGGGTATGGGTAATGGTTGTAACATCCCCTTAGACTTCTTTCTCTCAGCTTTAACTTGATGACAAACCAAGCATCAAGAGACATATTCATCAACATCTCTTTTCATGCCATTCTACCAGAAGTACTCTTTCAGGTCCCTATACATCTTCGTGCTTCCAGGATGAATAGAGAATGAAGAACTATGAGCCTCATCCAGCAACTCCTTCTTTAATTCGGGGATGGGAGGAACACAAACCTGATTCCTGAAATTTATTATCCCATCACAATCAAGGTTGAATTGAGGAATATTTATCCCCTTCTTTTGTAACTCTACATCTTCTTTCTGCGCCTCTTTAATATTCACAAGTATAGATGGTTGAACATTCATTTGAGAAAGATACGATTTCCCCCCTTCCATTATAATTCCAAGATCCATCCTATGTAAATCCATAAATGTTGGATCTTTTGTGATCCTCATCATGTATGAACTGGCATGGTCTTGTCGACTTAATGCATATGCCACCTTGTTTGCTTTCCTAGGGTGGAAATGAATTGAGTAGTCGTAATCCTTAATCAGCTCTAACCATCTTCTTTGGCGCATATCCAGCTCCTTTTGTGTGAAAATATACTTTAATCCTTTATGATCAGTATAAATGTCACACCTTTCACCATAAAGGTAATGCCTCCAAATCTCTAATGAAAATATTACCGCAGCTAACTCCAAATCATGTGTTGGGTAATTTTTCTCATGGATTTTCAAATGTCGTGAGGCATAAGCTATCACCAAATCATTTTTCATAAGAACACACCCCAATACCTTCTTGGATGCATCACTATAGATCACAAACCATTCTCCACTACAAGGCAGTGTGAGCACAGGTGCACTGGATAACCTTCTTTTCAACTCCATGAAATTCTCTTCACATTCTTCCGTCCAAACAAACTTAACTCTTTTACGAGTCAACATGGTGAGTGGATAAAATAATCATGAAAAATCTTTCACAAAACGTCGATAATATCCATCCAAACCAAGAAAACTTTGGATCTCAGTTACTGTTGTTGGTCTCGACCATCTTTCGATAACATCTGTTATGGCTGGGTCCACAGATATCCCCTCTTTTGAGATTATGTGACCCAAAAATGAAACTCTTTGAAGCCAAAATTCACACTTGGTAAATTTGGCACAAAGATTCTCCTTTCTCAGGGTCTTCAATATAATTCTCAAGTTATCTTCATGTTCTTCCTTGCTCTCTGAATAGACAAGAATGTCTTCTGTAAAGGCTACCACAAATTGATCAAGATTGTCTCTGAAGACTCTATTCATCAGATCCATGAAGATAGCAGGGGCATTAGTAAGAATAAATGGCATCACTATAAATTCATAGTTTCCATACCTTGTACAGAAAGCCGTCTTGGGTATATCCTCCCTTTTGACCCTTAATTGATGATACCCCGAACGAAGATCAATCTTGGAAAAGTATTGAGCTCCTCGTAGTTGGTCAAATAAGTCATCAATGTGTGGGAGAGGATATTTGTTCTTGATAGTGATCTTGTTAAGTTCTCGATAATCAATTTAGAGTCTCATTGATCCATCTTTATTCTTAACAAATAGAACAGGTGCTCCCCAAGGTGATGCAATAGGGTGTATGAATCCCTTATCAAGATTCTCTTGGAGTTTCTTCTTCAATTCCTGCAACTCAAATGGGGCCATTCAATAAGGTGTCTTTGAAATAGGCAAAGCACCCGGTATGAGTTCTATTGAAAACTCAACTTCACGATTTGGTGGAAGTCCAAGAAATTCCTCCAGAAAGACATCATCAAACTACCGTACAATGGGAATATTATTAATCGTGAGTTTCTCACCAACCATTTGAGATAAATAACCCTCATTTAGTGGAATCAAGACCCATAAGATGGAAGAAATTTCCACTGGAAGGTTATGTTCATCCTTGCATCGATAGGCGATCTTAGATTGATATAGAATATGAAATGTGACATCCCTTATTTGGAAATTGATATGAGCTCCATATAAAAAATCCAATCCATGTCAAGAATCACATCAAATTCCACTATAGGAAGGATCATAATATTTTCAGGAAGCACTTTCCTACAAAATTCAATCGGGGAAGAATTATAAACTTTTGATGCGACTATTGTGCCATTAGGTGTTGTCACATCTGACTCAACATCTAATTGTTGCGGAAATACGGTGATACCCTTATAAATATTTTCAGAAATATAAGAGTGTGTGGATCCAAAATCAAATAAAACATTTTCTACTTTAGAGTGGATGGTAAGTGTACCTTTCCCCTCATCGTTATCGTACTCCACATCACGGATAGAAATTGCATGTGAATTTCCTTTGTCATTAGCCTTATGATTTTGTTGATGTCGATCGTCATCAACAAACCCTTGGATTAGGGAATTTATTGGCATAATGCCCCATCTCCTTGCACTTGAAACATTGAAGTGTAATAGGTTTATTCTGTGTGTCCCTTCCTTTGTTTGCATCATTAGACATCTTCTTCCCATCATTGCAGCATTCAAATGCCCGATGACCTTCCTTTCCACATTTGAAACATTTACTTGTACCTTTAAGACAACTCCCTCCATGTTTCATTACACACATTGAGCATAAGGGAAACCTCATCTTCTTTTCAGTGTGCTCTTTTGATTTTCCTTTGAATTCCATTTTCCTCTTCTTATCAAACCCATATGACTGATGGGTCACTCCAATCTCCATCTCAACTTTGAGAGCACATCGAATGATTTCCTCATAGCTATTGAAGTCCCTTATGGCTAAGGCCCTTCGAGGACTTGGTTTTATTCCACTAAAGAATCGATCGATCTTACTCTCAGGTTGGATAATAATACCAGAAGCATACCTTGCGAGTCTTGTAAAATTTTCTTCATAGGTAACAACAGATTCATCATCATTTTTCTTTAGTTGAAGAAACTCTTTCTCCATCTTTGTTTGGAGAATAAGAGGGAAGTACTTATTGAAAAACAAGTTCTTGAACTCGTCCCATTCTATGGACTCAATTTCATCTCTTTGCCTCATATTCTTGATAAGATTCCACCATTGATCAACATCTCCTTCCAAACGATACACTACTAGGATGACTTTATCATGTTCAGAACATTGAAGAAGTAAAAATATCTTTTCAGTAGTACTAATCCATTGTTGAGCAACTAATGGATCAGTAGATCGCTGAAAGAAGGTGGACGCTGCCTCATGAAGGATTCAACAAAATATTGCTCCTTCCTTTGCTCGTTTGGAAGTCCTGCATGATTCATAGCTTGAGAAAGTTGTGTGAGCATGGCTACATGATTTTTCATTCCATCTCCCATAACGTTTGGTTGCTCAGGGGGACAATCATTTCATTTCTCGTCGCATTCCGCATTAACACGGTTCCTTCGGGTTCCAGCCATTGACTAAAACGAAGAAGAATATTGAGAGAAACACTAATTATAATAGGAAAACCACATAATCAAGAATAAAATTTCACACTTAAGGTCTTATACTAGGTTATTCATGGTCATTTATAAAACACTAATATTGTGTTCTATTCTAAGACTTATCCTTAGGGTTCTTACTAAGGCTTTCACATCCTAGTTTCCAAAGTTTCACTATAACTTTCCTCTTATACCAACTATAACGAACCATAATTTACATAAATTGTTATGACTTCAGAATTGAAGCACAATTATTACAACATATAACAAAACTAGGAAAGGACCGTATAGGTATAGAGTCTTTAGAAACTGGGAAACATAAACAACTGGTTCATAAAGCATCTACTTGGCCTCTCATTTATTTCATCATATCTAGAGTCCCTTTTTGGCATATCCTACTTAATAACCTTCTTCCTGACCTGGGGAAATAAAACATACAAAAGGGTGAGCTCAAATACTCAGTAAGGGTAAACAAAAGAAATATCAATCAAATCATATTCATAAGAACATAAATTTTGGAAATCTTAACCTGCAAAAGAGATCATAATTTCATAACATGGGATAAATCATAGAAGTGAAATGTAATCCCAATAATCATAACTTAAAACATGAAACTTTGTGTAATACACACATAATCATAGAGAATCATTTCTTCTTAGTCAAGACACATTTCCAAGACTATCATAGCATACAAAGTCCATTTCTGAACCGAGTTCACTCCTCGTTTGAGTCCTGTTTCACTGAACCGGTTTAACCTACCATTCCAGCCATGTATATCTCATGAGATATAAAATATTTTCCCAATTCATTGGAGGGAGATATAGGTCCCACCCATCTCACAATTATACCATTCATATGTGTGCCACAAAATCATAAATCATACATCATTGCATAACCCATGTAATAAAAATGGGATTCTTAAACTACATGACATCATACAACAATTCATATAAGATAAAGGAATTCATAAAAATAATTCCATCACAACATAATAAAATCAATTTAATAATAGGGATAGAAACAGAACCCTATATTATCTTAGATGGTAAATAATTTTGATAAAACACTTGAACTCCATTCTTGAGGAAAATATGCTTTCTACTTCAAAAACATTTTTCCTTTCTTAACATGTCATGAAATTTTAAACTAAAAGAAGTTGATTAAAATTAAACTTGAAAATTTGTAAAGGAAGATTCTTTGATATAATGTTTTAAAAATCCATTCATGCCGTATAAGATAAAAAACATTCTTCATGTACTTTTTTCGGAAAAGTCAAAAAGTACCTCGTACGAAAAATGACAAAAGATTCCTTTCACATATTTTACTAAAAACTCACCGAAGGGTAAAATTGGATTTAAATTTTTTTTAGTGTATGGAAATAATATCACATATTGAGGGAACATGGACGTGGATGATAAAATACACCCCAACAAATATCAAAGTATAAACAATCTCGGATAAAAATGAAATTGTGATATTTTCCCTTACCTTAGGTCCAATTTTCTTCGTAAGTGTCTGAACCTCTTGTATAACTATTTAAATAATGTTATTGAATTATTAAAGAATCATACTTATTTTTATGGTATCATATATGGTCATATTCTTATCTTCTTATTAGTAATATTTCATTACTACTTGTTATTTGGGTGTTTATTACTTTTTGTTATTATGCGTGTTTTGTCGAATAAATTATTATTATTATTTTTAGGTTATAGATACCTCATTTCCAGAATGGTATTAGTGTAATATATATCATATTAATTCATTCAATTCATTTATATAATCATTATGCAATGAAGATCATGTAGAACGAGTCGCATCACATCGTGGAGATGGTATTCCGTATGTACGCACGAGAGATGATATCGTTCCCATGATCGTGGAATTGTATTGGAGTGTATGTGTACTATTTCAGAATCTATATAAATTTAAAATAATCATATATATTCATTATTTACACCATTATAACCATCCAAGTAAGTTGGTGGTGGAAAATAGATTACACCACAGCATGGAGACGGTATTCCGTACGTACGCACGCGCGGTGATTTCATTTTCTGTAGGATGGATAGATGGTGAAATAGAGTTTTTTCGTACTTATAATAACATATCAGTATATGAGTGATACTGATGTTATTACTTAATAATGAAACAACCTAATAAGAACACGTGGATGAAGAAATAAAGTTTAATGAATCGGTAACGGACATTACCTCTTCTTTGAAGCGCTTCTTTGAGACCTCCTTTTACGGCACTAAAATTGGTCATTGAAGAAGAATAGGACCTCTAGGGTCTCTCTAGGGAAGTGGAGAGAATAAATTTGAAGGGGTTGGCCGAGCATGAAGACTCAATGTGGTGTGAGGAAGAGAGGGAGGAGGTGCCCTTTTATAAGGGAGGATAGGGGCACCTTTGGAACAACCAAAAATATTATTTTATTATAAAGTCAAATTCGGTTTTTAATAGCTCCAAATTGATATATTTCGAAGATAAGGTGGGTATGGGTCGAAATCCTCTCATCCAATATAATTTAGACAAGTTAGTTATCAATTTTAACCTTATCATTTAGATTTATCTTTATGTTAGATAATTTAACTTTTACCGTGTCTTCTTATTTTCTTACACTTTAAGGTTAATAAACTTAATATATCAAGCCAAACGAACCCCAAGTTGTTTATTATTAATATATATAACCTTATCTAAGTCATTTTTCTGAACCTTAGATTTTTAGGAATAATATAACAATTAATAATATAATATTTGTTTTAAAAACTATTTTATGTCAATTTTAGCACTATTTAGTAATTGATTTTTTTGAAAATAATAACAGAATTATTAGTTCGAAACAACTTAATTAAATCAATATTAACATGTCATATTATTCTATAAAATTAGTTTAATTCATAAAAAGTCTCAAATTACATTTATTTTGGTATTTATAACATCTATTATGTCAATATTTCATTAATAAGATAATTATTTCATCATCGTTGTTCCATAAATAAATTAAGTTATTTAATGTCTAAAAATTACAAATAAAATACCTTTATGTAGGAAATCCTATTATCTCTCTAATTAATATTTATAGTCGAATTTATCTTATGTATAACCCCATATTAAAAATGATTTACTTATTAAACTTTGATTTTAACTATATTAACCCTTCTTTAAATAAATTAATAATAAATGTCCTAATCTAATCCAAGTGGGCCTAAATGGTCATATTTTATTCCTAAGGTTTTTTTTGTCGAATTACACTTATAAAATAGAATTAGGACATGTGTTATGATAATAATAATAACACTTTTACCCTTAATTACCATATTTACTTTTAACAGTGGTAAAAAAAAAAGTTAAAAAGTTACTATTCACCAAAAATTATTTTCATCTCATTAAATCACATTTTAGTCCTTGATATTAACCGTGTCTCTCGGAGTTTCTAAATTCCACCCACAAACGTGGTAAAAGTATGTTTTATGAAAAATTCAGTTTTTTTAACTACCACTTAGTGGTTTCACTATTCATCAAAAATTGAAAGTTTTCAGAAAAGTACCAAAATTTCACCCTAGGATAATTTCGATATTCCGAATCCAAAAATGAAGTCCATTTCAAAAAATAAAATTTATAAAATTTCAAAAAGTGGTTATTACTATTCATAACAGCTAATTTTAATAATATTTTAATAGCATATCGTTGTTTAGTGAAACTCGGTATTGCGTACGACGCAAGATATCGAGGAAGGCCGCAGTTGCATGTAAAGCAAGCCAAGATAGTGTTGTGTGTTGTGAAAAATTCCTTTCATGATTTAAAAAAACAAAATATTTCTCATAAAAGTATCAGGTGTTACATTATTCCCACTTCAGCTCTACAAGGAATGGATGGATTATTATTGTTATTGAGAGAAGATACACTTCATGGAATCTAACATATGTGGGGAGGCTAATATAGTGTTCGATGCACTATCTAAGAATTTTTTAGAGAATGAGACTTTATTTTGGTTTGTTATCTCAATGATGAATTTCTTCACCTTTATCACTCTAATGTAAAGGGTGATGTCTACACATATCTCTAAATTCTATTTATTGTATCTCCACTTTAGTTTTAAGAAATTAGATGTGAATGGGTATTCTAACCCATTCCATGGACCTTGTTGGGTTATTATATCATGTTACATGTCGTCACATATTTTTATTTCTACTTATTCCATGATTATATGATACCATACAATATTAATGATTGTTATTTCATGATTAGACATATAGAGAAGTGGAATTGTTGTATATTATATAAGTGGGGGGGGGGGGGCTATCCAGGCAGGTGGGGCTGTCCAGGCAGGGGGAGGGGTGTCCAGTAGGGGGGGGGGGGTTCTGTCCAGGCAGGGGGGGAGTGGTGTCCTCACAATTGGCCTTTCTTCAGGAATAAGAACGGTTGTGTCAATAATTTTCGAACAGGGGACGAGTGTCCAGCAGGAGGGGTGCTGTACAGGCATGGGGAGAGGTGTCCGGGAGGGGGGGGTTGTCCAGGCAGGGGGCGGGGGCTGTCCAGGCAGGGGGAGGGGTGTCCAGTAGGGGGTGTGTTGTCCAGGCAGTGGGGAGAGGTTTCCTGGGGGGGGGGGGTGGCTGTCCAAGTAGGGGGGAGAGGTGTCCGGGAGGGGGGGGGGGGCTGTTCAGGCAGGGGGGGTGTCCATTAGGGGTGGTGCTGTCTAGGAAGGGGGGTTGTCCAACAGGGGGGGGGGGGTGATGTCCAGGCATGTGGGGCTGTCCAGGCCGGGGGGTGTCCAGTAGGGGTGGTGCTGTCCAGACAGGGGGAGGGGTGTCAAGAAGGGGTGGTGTTGTCCAGGCAGGGGGGAGGGGTGTCCAGTAGGGGGGGGGGGTGATGTCTAGGCATGGGGGGGGGGGCTGTCCAGGCAGGGGGTGGCTGTCCAGGTAGGGGGTGTCCAGCAGTGTTGGTGCTGTCCAGGTAGGCGAGAGGGGTGTCCAGCAGGGGTGGTGCTGTCCAGGAAGGGGGAGGCGTGTCCAGGAGGAAGGGGGAGCTGTCCAGGTAGGGGGGAGAGGTCTCCCGGAGAGAGGGAGGGGGGGTGCTGTCTAGGAAGGGGGGAGAGGTGTCTGGGAGGGAGGGAGGGGGGATATCTAGGCAGGGGGGAGAGGTGTCCAGCAGGGGTGGTGCTATCCAGGCAGGGGGAGAGGTGTCCAGGAGGGAGGGGGTTCTGTCCAGTCAGGGGGTGGGGTGTGCAGTAGGGGGTGTTTTCTAGCAGGGGGAGAGGTGTCCAGGATGGAGGGGAGTGTTGTACAGGAAGGGGGGAGGGGTGTCCAACAGGGGGGGGGGGTGCTGTCTAGGCAGGGATGGAGAGGTGTCCAGCAGGGAGGGAGGGTGGTAATGTCTAGGGGGGTGTCCAAGGGGGAGAGGTGTCCAGGAGGGTGGGGGGTGCTGTCCAGGCAGGGTGAGAGGTGTCCCGGAGGGAGGGGGGCTGTCCAGGCAGGGGGGGAGGTATCCAAGAGGGGGGGGGGGGTGGGGTACCACATTAGATGATTCCTTTATTACATTCAGAATAAATTCTTAACTACACATATTGATTGTTGTAATGACATCATATATCTCTTCATTCAACATCAATCAGTACATAACAATTTTTGGGAAGCATAGTTCTATTCAGCTCCACTATAACTTAAATATCATTATGACTTGAACTTTTTACAACCACTCATCAATCTCCCATGTTGGCATAAGATGACTAAACTATTATTAAATTGGGAGGGGTTGTCCAGACGGGACTTTGTAGGGGGAGGAGGGGGGCTGTCCATGGGAGGCCTTGCAGGGGGGAGGGCTGTCCAAGGGAGGCATTGCAGGTGGGGAGGGCTATCCTAGGGCGGCTTTGCAGGGGAAGAGGGATGCTGTCTAATGGAGGTTTTACATGGGGGAGGGGGCTCCAGGGGGTGGGCTGTGCAGGGGAGAGGGTGGGGACTATTGTTTTGGGCGGAGGGGGGAGGGATGTCTAGGAAAGGATTTACAAGGGGAGGGGGATGTCTAAGGGGCTTTTCATGGGGGTGGGGCTGTAGGGAGGGTTGGCTACTACAAGGGGAGTGGGTGGGGGGGAGGTGGGGCTATACATGGGGGATTTATAGGGGGTGGGGGCTGCAGGGGGGAGGGGGATACAAGGGGAGTGGGGGGGCTATGTAGTGGGGTTGGGGGGTATTTTTATAGATTTTAAGACCCTATAGCCACGGTTTTAAACCCTATCTATTGGTTTATTGCCACAGTTTTTAACTGTGGCTATAGGTCTAATGAGACGGTTTAAAACCGTGGAAATAAAGTGTGTCTATCCTCCTGTATAGCCACGGTTTGAACAGTGGCTATAGATCTAGAGCCACGGTTTGAGGACCTATAGCCACGGTTTAATACCGTGCCTATAGCCCGAATTTACAATAGTGAAATATATCAAATAAAAATAAAATCCATTCCACATGCATGTTTAAAACATATCAGCTAAAAAACAAGGGTCTTCAAAGTAAATACCAAAAGAAAAATGATAAGAAGAAACACAACAACTCTACCCACATCTGAGCTAGTAATGCCCATCATGGTCCCCATAGTCCTCCAAGAAACCTAAAAGTAGTTTTATAACATAGGGTGATCATATGTGTATACTCAATAGAAAAACTGAAATATTTCGTGCACAATTAGGGAAGCATACTAATGACCTTGTGAGAAAAAATTAGAAACCAAAAGCACCTAACAAGGTATACTAACAACCCCAACATCACCAAATTCACGCTCACAAAATAATTAAAGTAATTTAATATAGAGAACATCAAGGATAGGGTACCCCACACCACTTTCCCACTGATTAGCCACTCTCAAACCCTAATGAAAAACATCTTGACCCTCCCACCTCTTTCAGAAGTACCATGTCACAACCCGGCCGCACACACCTGGGCCACAAGACACACCACATCCTACTCGAAGACACTTGGATGACATACCAGACCACATCCTAAAGACACATGAGAAACTAAAACTCATCTCACCTCAAAGACACCTAGGAAACAATGACTCACCCACACACACTTGGGCCGCACAAACCACAACTTGATTGAAGCATCACGGGCTAAAACCACCTAGAATAGGTAGCTGGTAAGAGAGGGAAGAGAACCATCCATCCACCCCCTGAGATGTTTGGTAAATACACCCTCCCTAATAAAAATGGGGGTGTTTGGTACATAGTTCTCAATGATGATGGGGTGCATATAGAAATCATAGGGAAGAAAAAGTATATATATAGGCATCAATCAATCAGACCAACCTATGGGTTCTTAATCAAACAACCAACCACATGATACAATCAACATTATTGCTACCTAGAAATGCATTATTTACAAAAATAGTAGCCAATTCCGAAGTTGATAAATGAAATCCCTCCACAGCTCACTGCAACTCAAAAATTTCTCCTACTAATTAATATAAAAAGTTATCATTATTTATTAAAAAATTTATTTATTAATTCCATCCCTACCAAAGAAGGTACCAATCTAAGAACATAAATATGCACATAGTATCACCCACATAGCGGAAAAAGAACCACAGTAAACTAACCCACTTCCATCATTATTATTCAAATTCATTCTACACAATCCACTCCACAAAAGGCCAACAAAAAATTACTACCAAACCCCAAAACAAACCGCATTACAACCAACCTCATAGGCCCACTGTATAACAACACCCCACATAGTATCATAAATGTATAACAACCCAAACCTGTAGACCCACTTCTCAACTACTACCCATCCATTCCACAATCAATCAATATCTCAAACCGAGATACCATTTCACCACCCATATCACCCCAGAAACACTTGTTCTCTCAAACCCATCACCACACAACCACACAATACAACAATAAAGAACAAGTCCACACATACCACACAACCACACCAACAAAGAAAGGCATATTTAAATTTAGAAAAAAATAATTCATTAATTCCACATTGATAATTCAGGGGTTATCATTGAAAGTGTATAATCCATATGAATCCATTTAGTTAACCAAATATAAGTGATTAATCCGTTTTATGTAAATACATACATTCAATGTAAAATATTATAAATAATCCATGAGCCATCCCCTATATGAAAACAAGGGCCACCTACATACATTATTTTCAGTAGGATATAATACACAATACAGATCTAACAATAGACAAGATAACATGATCATAATCATCATCTTTCCATCCCCTCATTTATTACCTCTTATTATCTTCATTAAATTTGGATCAAACATTATTGACAAGGATACATGAGTAAACCCACACCACATGAAACGCAAATTAAATGAAATGAAGGGATCCCTATTTGAAAGAATAGACTATCAACAAATCATCCTTTCACCAAAACAGGGGCTACACAAGGCTCTAGGGAAATGAGGTCAAGGGGTTCAACATTGACTGATGAATCCGTAGGGAAGAAAGTTTTTGGGTGACTCAGTATCAAGAGAAAGGGAAGCGTATAAGAAATGAAGAGTCTTGTCTTTAAAAAGGCCAGGTCCTAAATCTACAGGGAAAATGATTTGAGAGGCCATTAAAGCTGTATCACGATCAAAAGCACATGGTTTAACTTTAAAAATCTCAAGGTTATTAGGAAAAATAAATACATACTTTTTATCATTTTAAATGGATAAAAACACTCAAACAAGGTTTTAAACTCATTTTATGTCAAATAAGACATTAAAGGGGTGAAACTGGAAAAAATGGGGAAATCTGGAATTTTGGAAAACTGTTAGAAATGACTCACCATTGGGTGAGTCACCGACATGAGTTACTAATGGTGAGTCACTAATTTGAGTCACTGATGCATGTCACCAACGTGAGCTATGGACAATTATTCACCGATTTGAGTCAATGACACATGCTACTAATGGTGAGTCGCTGATGCGAGTCACCGACTTGGGAAAATGATGGCGAGTCACCGATGTGATTCAACGACATGAGCTACCGATGGCGAGCCACCAATCTGACCTACTGATGACACCTACCAACTACACCTTCTATTACCACCTACAGATGCCACCTACCATTGGATAATTTTATTTTTAGAGAACTCCTAAATTGGGCCATCGTGACCTCCAGAACAACTCAAACATTGGATTTTGACAAAATTAATGGATGGGGGAGGTCTAGGAAATTACATCTGATACCTCTCAAACTATTATCATACTCAAAAATTGAAAACCAACCCAAAAGAAAAATATGGTTCCAATCAACCACCCTGTGAGATACCACTCAAGGATCTTCCTATACTTGAAACACTACCATGACATAAAAGTTCAATGATAAACCACACTGTGTTGTTTGAAAGTTGGATTGAAAACTCAACATCCATGAAAACCTCCACCAAAATCTACTACCCCAACCGACCATAAGAAACACCACACAAGCACACCAACCATGCCAACACCAAAAGTCACACAGTCAGAATATATGAATAAGGGAATTTCATCCTCTATGTCAAGATAATATCTACTATGGTTGGCACTGACTTATCCGCACAGGTTTAATAGATTCCTCATTAATTAAACTTTATCAAGAGTCATGTCCTCCCCTCCTCACATGTCAAGATTTTATTACACATTAAGGAATAACGAAACTACTAATCTAATAGAAAACAAGGTTCAAGCATCACATCATAAAACAAGACATGACAAAGTAAAACTCAGAACTACTCTAGGTAATGGTCACACATCTGTGCTTCTCATTCCCAAGTACTCTCCTCCTTGCCACCATGCCTCCAGAACACATGAACTAAGGAAATGGTCCATCCACACATCACCTTCTTTAAACAATCATGGATCTCTGCTGACTGCTCCACGAACATCACATCATGTTCGACATCCAAATCTACCTAGTCATTGACATGAGAGTCATCGTGATGATACCAACTAAGATGAGAGACAAGAAATATTTCATGGACCTTCTCTAACTATAAGGGCAACAAAAACTGATATGCCACCTTTCCAACTCTCCCCAACAACTCGAAAGGTCCGATGAACCTCGAAGAAAGATTTATCGCCCCACCAAACCTCCACTACCAACGTTGAGGGGAAACATTTAAGAACACATGGTCCCCAACCACGAACTCCAAGGGCCTACTCCTACGATCAACTTACAACATCTACCGGTCCTGTGGTTCTTTCATCCTCTCACAGAAAAGCTAAACCTTTTTTGTTGTGCTCTGCACTACCATGAAAGTAAGAATAGTTTCATCCCCAACTTCTTTCTAGAACATGGGTAAACAACACATTCTTTTAAAAAAAGATTCAAATAGATACATACCAAATGGATGCGTGATATATATTATTGTAAGTGAACTCTTCCAAGGGAAAGTTTCACACTAAATACCCAACAAAGTCCAAGATGCATGCTCACAACATATCCTCCAACGTTAGGATAGTCTTCTCTATTTTACCATACATTTGGGTGTGGAAGGTAGTGTGGAGGTGTACCTGAGTTCCAAAAACATAATTTAATTCCCTACAGACTCGTGAGATAAAATGTTTATCCTGATCGGAGATAATGGATCTCAGAACTTCATATAGTTGCACCACCTCATCCACAAACCTCTTTGACCAGGAATCCACTATGATGAACTACTTAACCACTAAGAAGTGAGCCAATTTCATCATTTGATCCATCAATACCTGGATTTCATCATAGCCTCCATAATCCCTGGGTAATCTTGTGAATAAATCCATTGATATGTCATCCCACTTGCACTCAAGGATATCTATGGGCTGCAACAAACCACTAGGTACATGGTGCTCATCCTTCACCTTCTATTACACTAATCACTTCTCCACAAACTGCACTACCACACATTTAATCATGGGCCACCAAAAATGTTCTCTCAAGCCATGGTATATCTTATAAATTCATGGGTTTACCACTTAGGGTGATCTGTGAAACTCATGATAATGTCCCTCATGCATCGCCATAAGATCAAACAACTTCCCATGAAGAAACATCTGATTCCAACCATCCTCTGACCATCCCTCTAGAGCATCACCCAGTTCAACGTGATTTCACATCACCTCTGGCTTCGGGTCTTCCCATTGAGACTCCTCCACATACTACATAAGATAATACTACACTTTCATCTAAAACAAGTAGCCTCTACTGCCATAAATTACTACATCTAAGTGAAATGATTCCAACTCCTCCATCACCTTCCAAAAATCCACAGATTTCCGAACAAACTCCTTTCATGAATTCCTATTCAAATCATCAGCCAAAACATTCCCATTTTCCATGGTGTAAGAGATCAAAAAATCATAATCCTAGAGAAATTCCATCCACCAGCACTGTCGCAAGTTCATATCTCACTGAGAAAAGATATTACTCAATCTCTTGTGATCCATGAAGACCCCAAATCACTCCACAATGAGGTAATGCTGCCATAAATTCAGTGAGAACACAACTGTTAATAACTCCATATCATGGGTGGAATAGTTACGTTCTTGGGTATGTAATTGCCTATACATATACAAGATCACTCCCCACAATTGCATTAGCATGATTCCCAATCCCAGATGTGAAGAATCACTAAACACTTAAAACATCACCCCTTCATCTGGAAACCAGAGCACTTGAGCACTAAACAACATCCCTTTCAAGTAGATGAATGCTACCTGACACTGCTCACTCTACACAAAATCCCAATTATTTGTGGAAAAATCCGTCAACAAAGAAGTAACTCAATAGAAGTCTGGTATGAATCTTCAGTAATATCTTGATAGAAAAAGGAAACTGCAAGCATCCACCACATTCCTGGGTGCTTCCAAAAAAAACTACCTAGATCTTCAATGAGTCCACTACTACGGACTACATTGACACCACATGTCCAAGTAAACATACCTCTCTTGTCTAGAACATACAATAAGACAACTTCCCATAGAGATGGTGGCATCAAAGAACCTACAAGATTGTCCTAAGATGCTCAGTATGATCCTTATCTGACTTTGAGTATATCAAGATATCATTGATGAATACGATGATGAACCATTATAGGAACTCACAAAAGGAAGAGTTCACGAGCCCTATAAACATGACCGGTGCATTCGTAAAACCAAATGACATTACCGAAAACTCAAAGTACCCATACCTACACTTGAAAGAAGTCTTCAGGATTTCACCCTCCTTCACCCTCAACTAGTGATATCCAGACTATAGATCAATCTTAGATAACCATATTTCTCACCTCATTTGGTCAAAAAGATCATCCATCCTTGGGAGAGGGTAACAGTTCCTGACCATTACCTGATTTGACCTATGGTAGTCTATACAACACCTTAGACCAAAATCCTTCTTTTACAAAAAAACAAGTTTAGAGTACCCCATAGAGACACACTTGGTCAACTAAATCCCTTCTTCATCAGGTCATAAATCAGAATCCTCAACTCTCGCTGCTTGTAGGTTCTATCCAATAAGGAGCCAAAAAAAATTGGAGAAGCACCAGGCTACAAGTCTATCTCAAAATCAACATCACATCAAGGGGTAGATTCCCAAACTACTTAGGAAATACATAAAAGGACTACCTAATAACAATGGGAACCTCATCCATCTCAGTACCCACTAATTCCACTAACAGATCGACCAACAAGGAAAGAAGGGTCCCAATATGCCGATTTCCCATATGAAAACTCCGCTCACCAAAAAAGCCCCATGCTGGCTATATACATTGGAAAACACGACTCTCATATGGAATCAGTTGATAATAGCACAAACAAAGTAAAATCAGTCGATACCAAGGATGATATTGTATGTTTGCATCTATAACTAGAAAATATCCCCATAGGACTAATGTTCCCCCATCATCAATCTATATCCTCAACACACATCAAATAGGTTGGTCTGAACTCCAACTGGTGTACTCAACACCAGGTCCATGATATGTCTCTCTACGTCTAGTCCCATAACATGGGCTTGACTGGGTGAAACAAAGGAGTGAGATGAACTTGAATCAAACAATGTATACAAAAGAGTACTGAACAAACTGATCATAACTTGAATGATCTCCAAACCTATTAGAACTACTTCCTCTGTGGCATGTAATTGACCATTACCAACCCCTCTTCCCCTCTATTGATGACTACCACCTCGACTATGCATAGGTCGAGGTCATGAGGAACGCCCTAAGGTATGCCTCTACCCACTCTATCTCCTCTTGGTAGAGTGTGAGGCTGCTATCCCAACTACTAAAACTATCATATAGACATTTGCTACTGAGGCGGGTACTGGACCTTCCTGCCTCCACTATATTGCGATTGAAGAGCCATTGATCACTAAATCTTAGTATTCCCATGGAAACCAAAGAAAAAACACATTGGACCCAAGACTATAGGATAGTAATGAGGACTAGAAGGATGAAATGGAAACAACTGGGGTCACCTCCCCATCGGTTGAAAACCGGAAGTCCCTGGAACTAATACTTATAGTTGATAAATTTTACATTAGAAGAACTAGGATGAATCCCCTCTCATAATAGACCTCCTCACAAGTGAATCCTTTCAACTAACTCCACTCTCATCAGAACCTCCAAGTATTTCGGTAAGGTAAAGGGAGTTACCATATACTAGAGAGAAGGATAATGTGCCTCCTCCATGCGTCTTGCACAGGACTCCCATTCAAAAAAATACATATGAAAAAAATGTAGGAGATACTTGAAATTGATCCCCAACTCCCGTACTGACATACTCTCCTATTAGATAGAGATTAACTCTAGGATATTCTCAATATTCATGGGGGATGAAATGAATTCCACCCCTAACTCCTTCTCATAGTCATCCAAAAAAACGCCAGTCCCTTTCCTTCTCCCAGGTATAACATCCACCATTGAAATGCATCTCCCCACATCTGGATCACTACCAATGGAACCCAGTATTCCATTGAAGATTATATCAAGGGGAAGGTGATCACAATCTCATTAATAAAACTCTCTATCTCCATGTCTAAAACACTTCCCTCATACTTCCCTAGACTCTATCGATGGAAATCACATAATGTTTTCTACCACTGGTTATCCACATCCAATAGGTCAACCCTCTGCCTATCTACTAGGTCAGACTGTTGAGCCTCCACTGCTTGTACCACACATGGACGATGACCAGGTCCCTTAACTGAAAGGTAAACAAGGAATTCCTAATCCGAAGTAGTATGGAATTTCACTTAAGACTCATCTTACATCATTTAACTTTTTTTAACCATTTTATATTCCCCAAACACCCCAATTAAGACATAAAAACAAGTCTTAAAATGTATATACCATTCTTAGTGTCTCTACCCTCCAAATGGTGTTTCCCCACATGGTCATTTTGTAGGCTCAGAGTCTTTATATTAGATCATGGGGGGCCCTAAAATCCCATGTCCTAGCCCATCTTCCCGGGAGTATGTCACACACCAAGATCACCTTACACTATTTCACTACCAACCCATCCAATCATCACTATACCTAACTACAAACTCCATCCTATATCTCAATATTGCATCTAATACCATTCTTCCAAGACGCCTTCCTCCAAAGATTCCCCTCATGAGGTAGAAATTATGGAAGAGAGATAATGACCCCCTGAGTCCCACCTCCAGTAGGCCCTGGGGTGGGGACCAGTATAAAGGGTTTAAAAATCTCACAAAATAGGGGTCATTACACTTTTTGTAGTAACTATATTAGGATATAAGATGTATCAACCATAAAATAACACCAAGAAATATATAAAAGAAGCCAAAATCCATCCCACATGCATGTTTAAAATATATTTTCTACAAAACAAGAGTCTAAAAAGTAAATAAAAAATGATCAATGTTAAGTATTGACATAAAAATTATCCCCATGAATGAGCTATAAATTCCCAGCATAGTCCCCATAGTCATATTATAAACCAAAATATAGTTTATAGCATTTTGTGAGAATACAAGTATACTCAGTAGGAAAACCAAAGCCTCTCGTGCACAAGTGGGGTAGCATACTAATGACCCGATGAGAAAACAATATGATCCAAAAGCACCTAACAAGGCCTAATAGACACCCAAACCTCACCAAAGTCACACTAACCAAATAACACAAGTCAAGTAAAGTAATATAGAGAAAATTGATGATAGGGTACCCCACACCACTTTCCCTCTGATTAACCACTCTCACACCATAACGACAATCATCCAGATGCTACAATCTCTTTCGAAAGAACCACATCACAACCTGCCTGCATAGAGGAAGGCCACAATCCACCCCACATACTTCCCATAGACACTGTTACACATACCAAACCACACCCTGAAGACTCCTGGGACACCCCAACTAATCTTCTATTGAATACTCCTAGGAAACCACAACTCACCCGCAAACACCTAGTCCACAAAAACCAAAACATGCTTAAAGTATCTTGGGATAAAACCTCCTAGAAGAGGGAGCAGGGAAGAGAAGGTGTACATCCATACATCCTCCCATAGTGATTTTTATGAAATACAACCTCCCCCATAAAAATGGAGGAGTTTGGAACATAGTTCTGAATGAGGGTGGGGTGTGTATAGAAATCACAAGTAAAAGTAAATATATATTGGCATCAAACACTCATCCCAACCTATGGGTTCTTAATAAAACAACCAACCACCCCATGATACTTCGCACATTTCTTTTACCTCTAAATGAATTATTTAACATCAGTAGCCGTCACTTCAGAAGTTGATAAATGAAAACCATCCCCAATTAACCACAACACAAACATATCCCTAAAAAATTCATCTAAAAAGATCTCATTATTTATTTAAAAATTAATTTATTCAATCCATCCCAACCTGGGTAGCATCCAAACTAAGCACATAACAAGACACACAATATCAACCTCATAGAGGAAAAAGAAACATTGTAAACTAACCCACTTCCATTATTATTCTTCAATGTCATTCTACCCAATACATTATACAATAAGAAAACCACCAACTTAATACCATACCCCAAAACACACCTCATCACATCCAAACCCACAACCCCGCTACATAACAACACCCCACCCAATCACATAAACATAGAACAACCTAAACCAGTAGCCCCACTACTCAACCGCTGCTCATCCATTCCACAATCAATCAATATCTCAACCTAAGATACCATTTCAACACCTGTATCACCCAAGAAACACTCGTTCTCTCAACCCAAATACCAAACAACCACACAAGGTAAAAATAAAGAACAAGGACACACCCAAAACACAAACACATGAACAAATAAATCCATATTAATATTTAGAAAACACTTGTTCTTTAATTCCACTTTGATAATTCATAGGTGATAAATGAAGGTTTATAATAAATGCGAATCCATTTAGTCAACTAAATATATGTGATCAATCAATTTTATGTAAACTTATATGTTAAAAATGAAAAAAACAAGCATCCATGATTCATCACCCATGTGAAAACAAAGTTCACCAAAAACCATGATTTTTAGAAGAATACAATACATAATACAAATTAAATAACAGATATGATAATAATATCATCATCATAATCTTCCCAACCAATCATTTATTACTTCTTATTATCTTTGTTAAATTTGGATCTAACTATATTCACAATGGAAAATTAGTATAACCACCTCTCAGGATACATAAATTAAAAGAGATGAAGGGATCCTTTCTTGTATGAAGAGATGATAGAAAACACCTCCTAGTGCCAAAATAGCAGGTGAACAAGGCTCCAGGGAAACGAGATCGAGGGGTGAGTCATAGACTAACAGATCCTCAGGGAATAAAGTTTTTGGGTGTTTCAGTATCAAGAGAAATAGAATCACACATGAAAGGAAGGGTCTTGGATTTAGAAAGGTCAGATCCACAATTTTCATGGAAAATTGTTTCAAAGGACATTAAAGCTGGATCATGATCAAAACCTCACATTTTGACTATTATAATTCTTGGTGGAATTAGGAAAGATAAATACGAACTTTATATCCTTTGAAATGGATTAAAAAACAATCAAACATGGTTTTAAACTCATTTTAGGTCAAATAAGACATTAAAGGGGTGAAAATGAAAAAACTAGGGAAAACTGAAATTTTGACAAATTGTTGCCAATGATTCCCCATTGGGTGAGTCACTGATCTGAGCTACCAATGGAAAGTAACCAATAAGAGTCACCAACATTAGGTACCAATGGAGAGTAATCGATATGATTAACCGATGCGAGCTATCAATGGTGAGTCAACGGTGTGAGTTGCCGACGTGAACTATCGACGGTGAGTCACCGATGCGAGTCACCGATGCGACCTATCAGTGGCGAGTCACCGATGTGGCATGACAAAACCACATACCGATGCCACCTACCAATGCCACCTACCAATTCCACCTACCATTGGTAAACTCAATTTTTGGAAAACTCCTGAAATGAGTCACCATAACCTCTATAACACCTCAAACATTTGATTTTGACAAAGTAATGGACCGAGGAGGTCCGTTCTATTAGATCTATACAGATCCCATATCAATTTACAAGATACGGAAAATATATATCATACTCTGAATCAAACCATAATCCCTTTTTGGTGAAATGATGATTATGAACTCCTTATGGATTTCACTCCCATTGTTGGGGGTTTTCTGCAAACTAATGATATATATAGATCAAATGGTATCGTTGAAATTCCCAATATAAAATATATTCATATTTCTCATAAATATGTTGATGCATTTATGGAATATTTTTTAGGCCACCCCTAGATTATGAGGCTTATTTCCCTATAAAAATCAATCCAGGTGATATTTCTATATTAAAGACTTAGTATTGAATCAAATTGATTTATTTATAGAAATTTAAAAAGAAACATCAAGAGAATTTGGATAAGGGGTTCATATTCCCAAGTGTTTCACCATGGGGTGCACTAGTCCTCCTTTCCACAAAGATGGATGGGTCATTTTATCTTTTCATTGAGTAATATGAACATAATAGGATCTTAATAAAGAACACGTATCGTCTACCCCATTTTAATGATTTGATTAATAAATATAGTGCGGCTCAATACTTATCAAAGGTGTATTTTCAATATGGATATCATAAATTAAGGGTAAAAGGTGAATATTTACCTAAGATATCATAACACATAATGTATGAGCACTATGAATTCATAGTGATGCTATTCAAACATAAAAATCCTCCTATAATCATTATGGATATGATGGATATTTATTAAATATTACCTTGAAAATATTGTGGTAGTATTTATTGTTAATATTAATATATATTCAAAGAGAAATGAGGAACTTGAAAATCATTTTATGTTTGTGATAGACCTTAGGAAATGAGAATTATATGCCATGTTTAGAAAGTGTGAATAGTTTTTATACTAAGTATTATTCTTAAGTCATGTTATAACAAGTGAGGGTATATTTTTCAACCCTTCAAAGATAAAGGCTTTTGAGGAATCATCCATACCAGCCACTGTGATAGAGATCATTGGTTTAATAGGAGTAAAAAAGATAATATCAATTAATTATGATAAATTTAACATGATTATTAAATTCTATAATGAAATTAACATGCAAGGGAGTGAAGTACCTCTGGAAAAAATAATTTGATGAAATATTTGTGGAGATGAAGAAAAGTATGGTCACTACACATGTATGTTTTCATGGCCCCTATTAAAATTTATTTAGGGGAGAAAATGTGATTGGATATTTGATTATTTTTTCTTAGTTTTTTGAAAAGGTGAATTGTAATTTAAAGGGGAATTTTTTCAAATGTTAAAATTTTGATCACTTCTAAAAATGGGGTAAATTTTGAAATTTTTATAATATATTCTAATAACCAGAAAGGTGATCAATGTTGTAATCAATCTATTCTAATTGATTTTATAATTTGATAATTACCATGTTGTCATTTTCTAGTATTTTTTATTAATTTATTCATATTATTCATGTTATATTGTTTCAAAAATATTAATATTTTTATTATTTTTAACCTTACACAAGTTCAAGATATTTGGTTTTAACTGTACACAATTTATTTTTTACCCTTATGTGACTCATCATGTTTACCCTTATGTAGTATACTTACATACCTTTATACAAGCTATATAAATTTCATGTTATCTTTATGAAATTCTTTATTACCATAATGTGGTGTATAAAAACATTATTATAGCTTTACATAACTTGGTTCTACCCATACACATCCTCTAGAAATTTCATACTACCCTTAAAAACCATTTTATTTTCCCTTTTATATAATTTTTAAAATTTTTAGTATACCATTATACCACATGATAATATCATCTGATACCTCTATGTCTTTTTGGAAAATTATATTTTACATTTACCCAAATTATGTAAATTGACCTATCCAAAGACATAAAAATCAAGGAATTTCTATATTACCATGTTTCATGAATTTCATAGTAATTTATATTGATGTAAATTATTTTTAATTGTTTAATGGGAGTTATATATTTTATAAATTAATATTAATTTTTTATTGATTATGATAAGAATTTTTTGATTGTTTTAAATTAATTTAAATCTATTTTAAATTGGTTCATCATTTTCATGGAATGTTAAAGTAATATTTTTTTATGTTTGGTATATATTTGTTTTTGGTTTATTTATTTGAATTAAAGGTTTATATATTATTGTATAAACATAAAAAATATATCTAAACTTGTTTTATAGTTTTTAATGTAGGGTCAATAAAATATATATTTTCATTTTTTAAATTGGGAAAAAAATTATATTAAATTTTCAAATTTTTATAATATAGATACATGTGATATCGTTCGATTTTATTTGACATATTATGGAAAATATTTATTTTGAAATTTTAGAATTAGTTTTAACTATTCTATTGTATTGAAATATTGAAAAATAATTATTCTCTCTCTCTCTCTCCTCAAAAATTATTCTTAGAATTATGTATCATTTATAATTTTAAATGTTTTTCCCAAATGAGTTTGATGTGTAGTGGTTGGAAGTTATTATTTAATAGGATTGAGGAATGCATGGAAGTCATATCATAGAGATATAGAATGTTCATGTGTATATAAAATATAACTCTATAATAGACAAGAGAAGGAACACTATATGAACTTTACATATTACTAAATTACAATAATAATCCATCAAAAGATAATCTCACATTTAAAAAATACTTTTTGATGTACTTTGATGGATCTCACAAGCTATGTCATTAAATTAACTTAATGTGATATGAATATTTCTTCTATACTAGTATATAAATCATCAAATCTCTAGTGGGTATTTTTTTATTATATTTATTCAATTAGGGTTTGTAATTTCAATACATAATCATTTCACACAAAGGTTATAACACCTACAAAATGTATTTATTGTTTATGAGAAAATAATAAAAAAATCAGTTCACCGATCATGAGTTATCCTTTGTAAAAGTAACATTGGTTTTGGATTATCCAATAGAGCAGCATGGTTTCTATTTATTCCTACAAAAGGATGGGTGTTTAGGACTGGGGTAGAACTTGTAGAAAAATTACTAAGGTTGGAATTTCAATTTTTGTAATAGTCTCTCTCTATTTAGTGGATTCCGTACCCCATCAATTGGGTTGTGAAGAGTATAGTGGGATCATTTAGATTTGAACCATAATAAAATTCCATATTTTCATATCTTTATTTTTCTATATTTACAATTCAATCATACAATATTATTAATAATTTAATAATATATAGTTTACTCTTATTAAAGAACGTAATTAAAAAATTATTTTTAATAACAGTAATAATTTTATGAGAAATAAATTCATCCCCTATTTTTTCTACTACCATTAACCACTTAATAACCTGACACTACTATTACATTACCATGTAGTGGATATTGGTTTGTTGTAAAAAATGATTATTCAATGATGGTCTTGGGATGTGTATATATGACAAGTGAAAAAGTAATTTCTTATACATCATGTCACTCGAAGAAGAATGAAATTTGTTTCCCAATGCATGATCCGGGGATGGACATTTTTATATTTTCAATAATGATTTGGTGACATTATCTCTATGGTGTAATGTTTAATATATATACTAATAAAAATAGCATAAATCATTTATTCACATAAAAAATTTGAACATGAAACATATAATATGGTTAGAGGTAGTCAAAGAGTATGATTTCTCAATATATTACCTTCTTGTGAAGGAATATAATATGATATTTGATATAAACATAGAGGATTATGTTACCATATCTTTAATAAGGATTTAATGGGATCCAATATTTTTAGTTATTCAAAGGATATATGTTAAAACCATAAAGGAAGGGATGGAATTCAACCTTTTGAAAATTTTTGGTCAAAAATATATCTATACAAATATAAATATTAATCATAAAAATGATACCATGTTTTATAAGAGGATAATATGTACTACATAATTTCACATTGATAATGGTAGATTTTTAAGATTTGGGAAATTAATTTCTTTCCTATCAAAACATTCATTTATGGAATAGCTTTTGTATAATACATGTAGATCATCCATATATTCATATTATAATCACAATGTTTTATTGAGATCTCAATAAAAACTTCATGTATGAATACATGAACAGGTACATTGAAGAGTATATATCTCAATTCCTGGTATGATCACATGTTAATTCTGAAATTCAAAAATATAAGGGGGTTATGCATCCATTAAATAAAAAAATATTGAAATAGGAGACCACCACCATTGTTTTATTCATCATATCCCTAATAATTATAATGGAAATAATGTGATATTGGTAGTGGTGGATCAACATAAAAATTCATCGCACTTCATTATTATTTGACAGGATTTCTCATTCGATTAGCTATCCAATTTGTAAATAATATAAGTGAAAAAATTACATGAAGTACCTATTTTAATTTTATCATATCAGGATCCAAGGATCACATAAAAAGTATTTAGAATTATTTAACTAGAATTGGATATAGAGTTTTGATATAGTAAAGAGTATCATCCTCAAACATATGGTCAGTATGAAAGGACCAATCAGACATTAGATGATATGTTAAGATCCAGACTATATATTTAAATTGAATCTAGGATCAACATATTACTCTAGTAAAATTATCATAGGAAAATAGATTCCACTCTAGATTTAAAATGGAACCATGCGACTCTATATATGAGAAGAGATTAAGGACTCCAACATTTTGCGATGAAGTCTGCAAGAGGAAGTTTTTATGGCATAATTTTGTTTATGAAATGATAGAGAAGGCCTAAACAAATCACTGTAATATTTAGGTATCTTAATGTTGAAAGAATATTTTTAATGATAACCATCAATGATATTTTTATTTCTAATTTGGTGGAAACATATTTCATTAAATATCTCATTGGAATAGGTTTATAAGGTTTAAGAAGAAGGGGAATCTAATCTCTAGATACATGGGTCCCTTCAGGATCCATATAAATATATTTACTATAGAGTATATATTTCTTCTTCCACAAAATATCTCATAGATTCATGATGTGTTCCATTCATTATTATTGAATAATTACATAGTATATCCATCACATATATGAAACTCAGAATCCATAAAATTGGAACATAACCTCTCTTATAAGGAATAATGGGTGTAGATCTTAGATTTTAGAGACAACGTATTGTGAAAAAATACCACCCACAATGTAAATTTTTTATTGTGGAACACAAGTTTGATGATGGTATGTTGGAAATTGAGGATTCAGTGAGGCAAAAGTACCATCACAACTTTTAATCTATTTAATTTAATTTTTAGGTTCAAAATATTTTAAGGATGTATAATATATAATCCCATTATTGTCATAAAATATATTATCTTTAAATAAATATTTTGTTTTCTTTAGATTTTGATACATGAAAAATCAAAAAAAGTGAATAAACGTTTAAATAAATAAAAATTGAAATAAATAACCATATATATAATGAAATTATTCAATAATTTCTAAAAATAAAAGGGATATAATTTAGTTTATAAAATACCATTGATTCTATTAAAACCATTTTGAAATGTTTTTATGAATTATATATTTTGGATAGATTTAATAATTTTGATGAATGATATCTATAAAATTTATTGATAAATATTAAAATATTAATTAGTAAAATAAATTAATAACAGTCATGAATTAGGTAACTAATTATAAATAATGAAAATATAATAATTCCTCACTAAATATTTTTTTAAACCATAGTTTTCTTTTTTTATTTAAAAGATAATATTATCTTAATTAGAGTGTAAATTTTATTGAAAATTATTTTTTATACATTTAAAATATGAATAATAATTCATAAATTAATTATAAATTAGTAAAAATGTAATAAACAATCATTTTAAGGAAAAATTTGATATTTTTATAAAAATACGTTTTATGTCTATAATTTATTATTATATTAATAAATTAAATTAATATCCATTGATAAATTATTTTAAAAAAGTATTCTCATTATATATTTTATAAAATAAAGTAATAATTCTAAAAAACTAAAAACTTAACACAAAAATATTTATTTTAAGAAAATATAATTAATAAAATGGTTATAAGATATTATATGTAAAAGGAATTGCTGCACCCTAAGACACCCTGAGTGGCGGTGGGTTAATAAGGGAGATAATAATAGTAAAATTTTCTCCTTAAAATGTGAAAATTTAATTTTGATCTTGTTCCCATGATGGAAATAACTATGTTCATCTTACCTCTCTAAATAGTTTAATCACCAAAACCAACATAACTATACAAGAATGTAAATAAATAATAGAATAAATTTATTTTACATGGTTGAAAAAATGGGCTAGTTCATGGAGAATATAATCAAAATGTGTTAGTTGTTATAGAATCCACTATATATCACTAGTTTTCTAGATATCAATTGTTTCATCGATGATAACTTTATTACAATCTCAATACATTATAAATTTTGTGTTTTGACACCGCTCACCCAAGGCATACTACCTCTTATTCACACTCATGCAGTTCTTTGGTTAAATATCTTCCAAAATTAATATAATTTTTGGTCACATTAATTGAAAATGGATTTCATGGCCTATCTTTGGCTATCATGAGACTCTAATTACATCATTTGTCATTATTTACTAATATAAAGTTCTTTATCTATATATTCCCTCCTTTAATTCTAGATAAGATCAAATCTACAACGTGAGAGCTAACATTGTTCCTTACACATTATTATATCACTAAAAAAACTTATTTGAATGAGGATAATCCAACACTGGACTTATCATTATTCCCTATTTCCTCTTCAAAGACTAGTTATATCAATGGATAATCTCTCTTCTTCCTATGAGACATTATTTCAGGAACCAAAAAATAAAATTCAATAGAATCCTCTATGGATCTCGTATTCACCATCTAAATCACTCTAAAAATATATATGTACTCTTTAATCTCCATAATAGAAGAAACTACCAAGTGCATTCTTCTTTACACACTCACCTCAAGAACCATGTACTATGTCTCATGGACTGTATACATCACCAAATTGATCTATTTCATGAAATTACTTCATGAAACGCCACCTCATGAGCTGAACTCATGCTAAAGAATTATTTATAATCAAAATTCATGGATTCCTCTACCTTAAACCTAAATTTGTGGAACTAATATCATTGAATACCCTGCAGAATCCTCCCGGATGTACTTAAACTCACATAAATGAATTCATTTAAATCCTCCCCATGTAATACCAACCTAACAATTATTTTTTCCTAATCAGATCAATAAATTATATTTTCCCAATGATAAATCCCTGATGAATGGTTTATAAAGGTATTTATAGGAAAATCCCTCTATAAAACATATTTATTAATGAATTTATAATTTAACCCTTTAGTAAATACCCATTGCATCATACCATATGTAATAGATACCCACCTATATTCTAGAATCATGTAATCACCATTGCTCCAACTACTCCCATTTATTATACTATAGAATACACTACCCAATAGATTTCATGAATTCATTGTTATTAGAAAAACAATGCTCTGTCACTGGGTAATCCAACCTCAAAGTGTCCTAAAAGGTAACACCTTAGTACCACATGGTTCATAAATAAACCACAGAATATGTTATGTTTTCCACATTCTTGACCAAATGAGTAGAATACACAACAATGGTATCCTCGTTCCTCTCCATCCATAAACTTCTATATAAGGTAACCACAAACACATCTATGTGATCCATGTACTTGACTTCACATGCTCAATAACTGACTACGAGGAAGGCATCATTTTTCTTAAAAGAATCACCAAAATTAAATAATTACCAGTTTCTCATGCCCAAAAATATATCAAACATAGGGAAACAACACCATCATTCATCATAATACATTCATTAGGAAAACATTTTCAATTAATTTTATACACTAACAACATATTAAAATAAAAACAAAATGACTATGAATACACTGGATACAAAAAAAAACTTCACTAGGAAAGCTACTCATTCCACATACCATGTTATTGATAAATATAGATTTCATGACAACTCTTTGAATTTTCTCTAATCAAAATCACTTTGAAAAACATAATTATATCATTAATGGTCATATAAAAATCACTAGGTCATTAATGTCCTTACCAAGTTTGAAAATCATGTAATCAAATCAATCACACAACCAAATTCTTGAAATTGGAATATTATAAGATAAATAAATATATAGTTTTATTATATATGATTAATAATTTTAAATTTATCATATAAAAAGCTAGAACGTGTTCATCAAAAAATAAGTTTGAGCTAAGGGTTTCTCATATTGGATTTCCTTCTTTGATACATGTTTTGAATTTTTCACACATATTAATTTATATAGCAAATATATGTTCGCTTTGATATATTTTATCATAAATAAATTTATACTCATTGATTATTATGTTGACTCCCATGTTAATTCTATATAGGTTATTTTTATTTTAATAATTGTAATGCCCCGACACCAGAAGCCTGAGGCCGATGCATTATTTTATTAAATTAGCATAGATATGAGATTCTAATCCCAAGGGACCAAATATATTATTAGTTTTGGAAAACCATATTACATACATCATAACTATATTACATTTGGAAAATAAATAATACATAAAATAAAATATTGACATCCTTGAAACTCATTCAAAGGATTCCTTTACATATCCTGGCGAAAGGAAATATAATATATGTAAGATCAGGTGAAGTATAAGGGTAAGTAAAGAATATAAATAATTAATAAATAAGAATTAACAAACTTTGTAAGGTGAATAATTGAGATAACATTTCATTTAAATAACTAGAAAAGTTATAATTAATATACACGGTAAATAAATGAAAACACATTCCATTTAATCAATAAAATGAGAATGAAATACATCCAAGGATTTTATCAAATAAAAATATCATGGATAATAATAGTAATAACTAAAATATCAATGAAGTAAATAATTAATTATTTTAGTTCATGTTTGAGTTATATGAAAAACTATACCATCAAGACCATTAATAAGACTGTTTAAAACTACAGGTAGAAAACTGTTTAATTTGGCCGGTTTATTTACCTCATCAGATCCTATCAATGCATCGAGGGGATATATAGAGTTCAATCCCCAATAGTAATTTAATTTCCAAATAATTACTCATATTTAGTAATCTATTTAATTAATAAATAATATGCCTTATCAAATATCAGTATTGAATAAATAATACATATTTATTAATGTATCCCTATAAAATGAAATGAATATAAAATTAAACACCATATACCAAAATGTTATATGGTTTAGGAAACAATAATATACATAACCTAATAATGTGGATATTTTTGTAAATTTCCAATGAGAAATGATTACAATAAAGTGATTGTTTCATTAAAAATTTAAAAATCACAAAAGAAAGTGAGATTTAGAAGATAACTTTTACCACTCAGTAATTTTCAACTTAAACCCCTTGGGTGAGATAATTAAAAGTGAAAAAATACCTTGAATTATTATAGAATTTTTATATTAATATACAAAGGGGTATTATATACACCACATTAAATTTAATTGTTTCGTAAATAAATTATTCTCAATAAAATGTAATTTGAGAGGAAATCCCTTATCGTGAGTCAAAATTTCCACATGTGTATTTATATTCTTGAATAATGAATTATGATAAATTTTTAAATTCCTTATAAAATTTTTCATTTTTAAAATAAATTTAAATTTACTTATTTCAATGTTTTAAACAACTACTTAAAAAAGTTAATTTACATCGTGTGTTTTGACCACATTCAGTTATTGTTTCAAAAATAACTTTGGTAGGTCAAATATGGTGAAAGAGTTAAATATATAAACATATAACAAATAATAATCAAGAAAAATTAAAATATTTATACATAAATTATAATTTTGAAACCAATAATGAAATGTTCTTATTAAAAAGTATAAAAAATTTACAATCATGGAACGATAGGCCATATGTACATACGAGTAACATTATAAACATTAAATTATCATTATAGAAAGAATTTATGTAAAAATTATCCTTATAAAAATGATAATTATATCATAAAAATATATTATTTATTCATATATACATATATATCAAATTCTTGTGACCTAAAAGAAATCGCATCGTGTCAAAGAGGTGGTATTCCACACATCCACAAACGACATTTCTCTTTTTACTGTGTGAAAGGGTAATAATGAAAATGATATATTATATTTCTAGAAACTTAATTCTTTAATTAATATCAATTATATGTTATGAATGTCACATATGTTTAATTAAAACTATCTGTAATAAATTCCATGTATATCTTGAATAAATCACATCGCTTTGAGGAGGCGGTAGTTCACACATCAATAAACGATGTTATCGTATTTATAGAAAATTGAAAACATGGCGGTTTGTGTTATATAGAAATAAAATAAATATAAAAGAAAAAATAAATTTCATATATATCACATATAAACTTATCTCCCTTCATTATTCCCAACCATGTGAGGTGGTAAAGGGAAAATGAACTTTCATTGTTTCTCGAGGCGATAGTCCACCGTACAGATGAATGGTATGTTTGTTACCCATTAGATGGAAGTGTGTGTAACTTTAGGTTGAACCTTTATAATAAAATAAATTATTTTATTTATGATACTGTGGTTGTTATATAATCATGGAATAAAAATACTTGTGGCTTGGATAAGGAAATAAAATGAAAGTGATTGTTGATGGATGTTACCGCATTTTCAAGTTACTTGTTTTGGTTTATACCAAAATACTTCAATGGTTGGATTTAATACCAAGTTGAGGATTATGGGAAGCTTTTATGTATGTGGTAACCTTATTTAACAGTATTTTTTATGATTCAAATTGATTTAGATGTTTGAAAAACTGGGAGGTGTGAGTACCTTTTTATAGTTGAGGTGGACTGACATTCATGTTAATTTTTGAAAATGGAATTTCACCCATGTTTTCCGCATGTAATGTGTCTCCAATAATTGTAAAAATTATATAAAAGAGAGTATAGTGTATAAATATGATCATACAATGTATAATTGAAATGTTGCTATGTTATTTTTGTCCTTAAGTTTAAGGTTTCATCCTTCATTAAGCTATGTTTTGCTTAATAATTGTAAATAATTTTAATCACTTTAACTAAATTTTTGGTTCCAAAACTATGGTGAACGCAATATAAAATATAAATTTATATTATTTTAAATAATTAATTATTTTTTCCAAATTCAAATCATAGAAGTGGAAGAAATTAATTTTAAATTATTCTCAAATATGGGACGACAATACGGGTTTTAAAATAAAAACTTTTAGACATTTGAGATATGTTTATATCCAATTTAAATGAGAAATTGATTATAATGACCAAAATTGGATAAATAAATGTAAAATGGATCCAATTAATATTTAAAAAAAATAAATAATGTAATTTAACCTTATAAATAAATAAGACAAAAAAGAAGTTTCCAATTAAAATTTAGTATTTCTCACTATTCATCAAAAAATGAAACTTCACATAAGAATACAAAAAATTAAACCTTACCCAGTTTTTATGTTTTTATTTAAAAAATGAAGTTTATTTTTTCATATTAAATTTATCAATTTTACTAAATTTACATTTAAAATAAGTGTTCCATTAAAAGGTGGTGAAATTTATTTTATAAAATATATGTTTTTAGGTGTAAAATTAAGATTATTATTTTCTTATTCCAATACAATATATTAGAAGAATGTAAATATATTTTATTGGATACATAAAATATATGTTTATTATAAAAATTCTTAAATTCTTAGAATTTAATTGACTATGAAAAACGTGACTAAATAACTCTCTGTTTAAATCAAGTTTTAGTGGATTGAAAACTAACTCAGCATTTCGTGTTTTCAATCTATTGAAAAAATAAAATTTATTATTAAAGGATAATATGGTAATGTCTTGGGGTTAAAAAATAATCAGTAAGAGGACTTATTTGAATTAATTACTTTAAATTTTTTGATGATGTTTAATCCACTCTTTTCCATCCATATTGATATTTTTTATATTTTTTTTACAAAATTTAATATTTATATTTAAAAGATGACTTATAACCATTTTCAAATATCTTTTAATTTCTTTATAAAGGTTTAAAAAGTAATATTTTTTTATTCTTTACAAAATAGGGTTTTAAATTTCATTATAAAAGTGTGAAAAAGAATATATTTTTATTCATTTTTGATTGACCACAGATTCCTTCCATCATATCCATTATTACTTATTAATATTAATTTCCTTTTTTCTATTATTTTTCAATGAAAATATTATTCCCATTGTTTCGTGAATTTATTTTTTTTAATATCTATCAAAAGAAATAATATTTCTTCATATTTTTAATAGGATATTTATAATGATTTTATAAAATTGTTCTTTATATATGTCAACATAATTTAATTTTTAGCATGATTCACTATGGATATAATCTAATGAAACCATCAACATTCTTTATCTAGATGGATTATGAGGATTCTTTTATAAAAAATTAACTAAACCCATTTCTTTTCCCTTGTTTAATTAATATTTTAAGGAATGATAAAAGATTTCATGATCTTATAAGGTATATATGAAAAGTTTATCATTTTATAATGGTTGGTTCTACCATATTCCACTAATGAATTAATTAATGTTTTATATCTCTTGAGATAAAAAGTGTAAATGGGATATTATCCCAAGCCCATGAGGGTACATATGCAATTTTTTATAGGCCAAGAAGGTACACAGGTGGTTATCCTAAGCCAAATATGGGATGAATTTCCATGTTGACATCCTTCACATATGATGTCTATACTGTTGTTAAACATAATATTTAATGCTTATATTATTTTCATATCTCTCAATATTATTGATATATGATTTATATTCCATGATTCATGAATTAAGATCCATGTCTTATTGGGTATGTTTTTCTTACTTTATGTTAACCACTTCAACAATGTTTGAATTACAAAAAACTTATCTTATTCTAACTTATGATGTTCATTTTATATCTCTTATATTTTCACTTAATGAAAATATTAATTTAGAATTTTTTATGTCTCAATTTTCAAAGGATATAGAGATAGATATTAACAATTACATGTTTAAAAAGGGTTTCTCTTGTGAATATTTCTTATGAGATATGTCTAATATGTTGAAAAACAATATGATTGTGTACGTAATCACTAAATATACTAAACTATTATTATCCTTTGATTATGAAATTATAAGTGATATTTAATGTTTAATTTCGAAAAATAATTAAAAATATATGGATTTTTAACTTTTTTTAAATAATTTATGACTCAATTATACATAGTGATAGTTACATTATCCACGAAACAAGGTTTCTCTATAATTTTGAAATTAGACTCAACAAAATTAACATTATTTTTCAATTTTTCATATTAAATATTCTAAATTTCAACCATTAACTCATATTTTTCACTTATTATTGCTTCATATAGAGTTTTGAATCAAGAACCACACTGTTGAATATCAGTATTTTAGATCTCTAAAAATCAATTCCCTCAATTAAATCCTCCAACTATAATTTGATTTCAACAACCCCCTCAACATCGCAATCATTTTCACCATCACTATAATCCTATACATGAGGGTTTTCAATAATATCCATGATAACTTCATCATTGATGTCTTCGCAATACTAAATTTCTTACACTTCTATTTCTTCACTGAAAATGTAATCTAATGAAATAATTTCCTTATTCCTAATGAAATTATTCCTAGTATTACTTCCATTAACCTTATTAAATGAATTTTCATAGGGATACCATTATCTTATTTGACTATAAATTTATTGAGACACATAGTGGAGTGAAACATAACTCCCCTTCTAATTAGCTTGAGAGGGCGTGAGATGTTACTGGGCCTTAAGAGACATCCCAAAGATTCCAATGGTAGAAAATAAATGTCAAAGGGATTCAATACATGTAGGGGTTGATTTTAACATTAATAATGAAACCACTAACATAAAAACATAAAAAAACCACTATACGATGAATGATAATAACTAAAGAAAACTAAACATTTAATTTATCATAATATTACTAGAATCAAGTACCATGGGTGATGAATACATTATCAAAGTAAATAGCGGAAGACAAAATAATAAAAATTCAAGACAAAAAATACCACAAGCTCTAAAAGATCTATGTTCCAACTTCATCAAAGAACCCAATTATCATGAATTAGTGCTAAATACATGTGATATTTTACCTTCTACCATGTCATGGTAGATAACATCTACAAAAACACCAAAGTTCCAAAGCAAGGGTGAGTAATAAAAATCAGCAGGTTTTCCCCAATGACTTCCCTACTCATGCCACTAGGATAGAAAAGTTAGAAAAATTTATATAAAACAACTTATATAAAAAAATTTATAAAAAAGTATAAAGTTTTAAATATCAACTAGTTTTCCAACAAAATGATCTTTTCAAAGAAATAAACCAAACAATGCTTTAAACCATTTCAAAAGTTCCATTTGGCATAACCATTCCATTATACATAATCACACCACTGACCATGAATGATTTATTATGACAGTTCCACACTCATGAGTGTTTTCTTATTGATCTAACAATTCTTCACAAGGTAATTATATCCTATGTGCCATTACACCTTTGGAACTATGCATAAGGTCATATTTTATCCAATCTTCGTAATTCATTATGAACACACAACACCAAGTATACCCAAAAACCATGTTAATCCAAATATGACAAAACCATTTAAATAAAATCACCTTTTTATTGAATTTTTTCCCAACAAGACATTTCAAAATATAGGAAATCCATATATTAAAATCAGGAAACCAAAGCACTTTTCACAAAAAATTACCACCCTTCCTTAATTCCAACAAAAAATAAACCATCACCAAATAGGATTTATATCATGATTTGAACCAAAATTTCACAATAAATTAAAATTAATTAAATTAATTTGAAACTAATTCAATTACTTGTAGAATGTGGATTCGAGAGTGAAGACACTCACCTCGAATGTTTTGGTGAAAATGATAAATGACATGAAAAACATCACTAAACGAGATTGAAACTCGACAAACCCTCCTTAGATTTCTTCCCCTATCATAAAAAAATAGATCTAAACATATTTGGCATCCAAAACCTTATATCTACCCACAGTTGGTGTAGATATAAGAAAATGATAGGAAGGGAGAAGTAGATCTAAAAAATACCTCAAGAATTGTGAAGAATGAAGCCTTACCGCAAGAATAAATATTCATTGCACCAAGGGAAAAATCCATATCACATTCAATTCACTTAGAATATGTTTTAAAACCTTTTATAGACCACTATATCGAGTTAGGGACATTTTGGGGAAAAAAGTCACTTAGAGGGAAAATGGGTGTGATCCACTTTTTAAGGATCTAACTTTGACCTGCGCATAGTTTAGTCACATGGTGAGATAAATCATACACTAACCGTGATCTTGATTATGTCTTATGGAATACCTTAAATGATTTTTTTTTCAGGATTACCAAGCTGTGAGCCATCCATGATAAATCTCACTATCCAAAAAATGCACAACATTACATGATTTATCCTAGGCTTCTGTATGGTTTGGACAAATTGTGTGCAGCCCGTCGCCTTCCCTTTTTCCCATGTCTTACTATGAATGGTTTCTCGCAAGTGTTAAACAGTTTATAAAAATTTTACACCACCCGTGAACCAATATAAAAAATCCCCCAAAACACTCAATCTTTTCCCAAACTCTCTCAATCGTCACCCTAAAACATTATATTCATAAAATGAATAAGGAAATGGTTACATACTTGAAATAGGAGGTATTACATTTTACCCACCCTTGGTATTTCCATTCTAGAAAAGTATAAAACCATAGTTTCTTGAAAGAGTTATGGATATTTATATTTCATCTCATTCATGATTTATAAAGTGGCTTCATGAATCTAACCCTGTTTCCCAAAACCTACACTAGACCAATGCTTTTTCACACAAGACATTCTATTTCCTATTCACAATCCACACCAGGATATGTACCAATGAAGAATTCATCTCTATTTCAACACGATTCGATCTAGTCACATGGTCAAGGTCAAGATGATACTTTCTCAACTGAGATATGTGGAACAAATTTTGTACCACAATGAGCCATGGTGGAAATGATAAACAATATGCCACCTCTCCAACTCATTCTATCATCACAAATGGGAAAATGTATCGAGGAGATAACTTGACCGTCATACCAAAACATCTATGTACATGCCTTAGAGAGATCCGAAAGAACACATGATCACTCGCTGAGAATTAAAACAACCATTAAAGATTATCCACATAATATTTATGACATCTTTGATCCATATCCATCCTTTTTCTGATCAACTGAATCTTCTTCGTCTCCACTTGGACAAGTTTTGTCCCAACTAGTGAAGTTTCACCTATTTCCACCCAATAATGTGGAGAATAAGAAGGAATCCTATACAATGCTTCTAAATGATCCATATGTATCAAGTAATGATAGATTTTGTTATATGATAACTCCACCAATGGAACATTCTCTTCCCATGAGCCACAAAAATTCATTACACATTCTCACAACATATCTTCCAATGTTTCTATCATCCTTTCATATTTATTACCAATATAAGGATTATACATAATGCTCATAGTCAACATATTTCCAAGGTATTTCTTTAAGTATTTCCAAAAATGTGATGTGAACCTTAGATCTCTATCTGATACAATCAAAATAGGTATTCCATGTCTCTTTACCACTTCTTTGATATACATTTTGGATAGATCTTCCACTTTATAAGTTTCAAAAATAGAGATGAAATGATCCTAATTTGTGAGATGATCCACAATCACCCATCTATCATCATGATTTCAAACCATTCTTGGGAGATATGTTACAAAATCCGTAACTATCTTCTCCCATTTGCAAACAAGGATAGGTAATGATAGGAACACACCTTCAGGTTGCTAATGCTCTGCCTTAACTTGTAAGCATGTTAAGTATTTTTAAAAACACTCAGCCATCTTCCCTTTCAAAAAAACAACACAAATTTAACATTCAATGCTTTATACATATTCTATATTGCAGGATTCACAACCCATCTTGAATAGTGGTTGGAATGAAGAAGTCTCTCCTGAAAATCCATAGGTTACACATCAAATTTATGAACCACAACATTGAACTCTCATCCATCCTCCCTCTCTCAATGGTCTTATAACCATTGAGTATTGAACTCATTGAAAAGCATTATGCATCAAATGTTTGGCCCACCATTACCATCTTTACCAAATATGGAACAAGTGAAACTTGACAGAAAACCACAACATTACATCAGCTTTCAAATTCCAATATCATGTCGGTGAGAACTGACATTAACAGCCACTGATCTAAAGATTATTTTTTCCAAATGAGCATAAAAATTTCTACTTAATGCATCATCCACCAAATTTCCATTACCTGTTGTACATATAAACTCAATGTTGAACATTTAGAGATATAACATCCATATTCTTTGTCTCAGATTCAAATATCATTGTGAGAAAATATGCTTCAATATCTTATGATATGTGAACATAGTGAATTTCTCACCAAAGAGATAATGACGCCAAGTATTCAAAGCATGGAAATATATCTAAATTCAAATATTGTGTTTTGTTGTTCTTATCTTGTACTATTAACTTTCTTTATCAATAAGTAACAACATGGTCTCCCTGTACGAGAACACACCCAAACCCAGATTCTAAAGCCTCACAATACAAAACGTACCCTTGTCCTGATTCAGGAAAAATCATAGGCAAAGAGAGTCCAGATAATTTAGTGGAACATTCTTGTTTTTAAAAGCATTCATAGGCAAATAGAGTCATGATAATTTCTGAAAAAGCATCTATAATAACCCGAAGACCAAGAAAATTACATATTCAAAATATTTTCTTCAGCAGCTGCTAATATATAACAAATTATATCTTATCTAGATCCACTAAAACACCTATTTTAGAAATTAAATTGGCTATAAAATGTATCTCTTGTATCCAAAAATCACACTTTTTTAATTTTCCATACAAAAAATGGTCTCTCAAGATTTCCAACACAGTCACCAAGTGTTGCTCATGCTTAGCCCAGTCCTTGAATACACAAATATGTCATTCAAAAAAACCACAACTAAAGAATCTAGATATCACTAAAATATCTAATTAATCAATTCAATAAATAAAACTAGTGAATTAATAGTTCTGAAAGGAAATACCACATATTCATAATGACCATATATTCTGCAAAAATCTATTTTTTGAATATCATCCTTCCGAACTCACAATTGGTGATTGCCTAATCGTAAGTCAACATTAGAGAACCACTGAGCTCCCCTCAATTTATTGAACATATAATCAATGTGTTGAAGTGGACACCTTCTCATTATTATAACTTGGTTAATCTTATGATAACCTACTCACATAGCTATAGTTCCATTTTATCTCTTCATGAATAAGACTAGTGATTCCCATAGAGATATGCTCAGCCAAATGGAACCATTTATTTCCAATTCATCCAACTGAAATTTTAGTTACCTTAATTATTTTGCATTTATTTCACAAGAAATATGGGAGATAAGATTTGTCCTCAAGAAGAGACCAATCATACCCTCCACTTCCCTTAATGGTGGTAATACAGATAAATTTTCCTGAAATACATCTAGAAACATATCAATAACTATTGGAAACTTTATAATATCAATCTCTTACATCAATTCCAATGTTATTTCTATTAATTGGTAAGAGATTTTTCTGACTTCTTGTGTGAACAGGGTCATTCCACCTGTCTTCACAACCCTGTCTCCTCTAAAGAGATGCTCAATGAAATTCTCAATCTCGAAACTAAATATTCTATTATAACAATATGTGATCCTTGAATGTTTTCAATGAATCCATAATTGGGATTATATCATAGATATCCATATTTAGCACTGAGAAGTCCTATTCTAGATCAACTCCATCAATGGTTATAGAACATGCTCTACACAAAAGTCTCGACATTCTCATTCCCCAATATGTGTTTTAAGTTTTATCATAGAAAGAATAATATAATGGTTTAGAGTTATAAAATCAATAGCATGATAAAAAATAAAGGAATTTTATGCACATAATCAAATAATACTTGCATAAGGTTATAATTGAAAAGAACCATACCTCTCACTATAGATTCTCCAGCCTAATCATCCAAAATCATCTTCTTAGATCCATATAATTGCTTCATCATTGTAATTTGTTCTTTGTTTACTTATTGAGATTTATCTTCCTGATGGGTCATGGTATTTTTGGAATCACCATGGCTAGCCCAATTCTGATAATGATATAGGTTCTGCCGTCTTCACCCCATCAAAGCATACGATGCCTTCAATAATTGAGAAGTGTCTCAAGCACCTGAACTTGGAGCACTGTGATAATAGAACTGATGATGTACCATCTTTTTAAAATTATTGCATGCTCTTGGTTGTTCCGTAAAATCTTGATTCATGTGGTTGAAGGAACCACATTAGAAACATGCATCTTTTATCATGGGTCTCGGAGGAAGATTCATCTATCTAGCCATTTTATTCTGATTCACATTCACACCATGAAAGTAGGGGTCCCTCATCTAGTGAGTCCCTGCATTAGAGTTCCTACCATTGTGAATGGGTATCAACATACTTCCTCTAACCATAGCTCCTATGATTTCACATTCAGCAACCATTGCTCTACTGATGATCTCTGTATAGTCCGTAATACAAAGCACACCAATATTCGAGTGAATCTTTTATCTCATCCCTGATTCACAGATGTTTTCCTTTAAAGAAGTTATTGAACAAACATCAGGTGAAAAGTAGACAAAATTCATGAATTTAACTACATACATAGTTATAGAAATATTTTGCTACATCAGGTTGAAGAATTCTGTCATTATTTGAATCTTGAATGTTTTAGAATATAACGTTTTTTCAAAAACATCCTCAAAATCCTCCCAACCAAGGCCTTGATCCAATTTATCCTAAATAAATATATCCCACCACTAATGTGAAAGATCCTATATAATACATGTAATTAGCTTAACTTTCATCTCCACTGGTTTTCTATCGAAATCAAAGATACAATTTATCCTTTTCATCCACACCACTTCATTTTCTAGTTCAGAATAACCCAAGAAAATGTGTTGATTAGACTTCCGGAACTTGACAGAATGATCCAATTTCCTTGTCTCATCCCTTCGGTTCCCTGTGTCCATAACATAATATACTTGAAGGATACTCTGAACAATATTTTTTTTACCTTTGGTTCAGGTGCATCCACATTTTCACAGCTTTTCTAGTTGGTTTCTACGATACCTACCAGGTTCCATTTTCTAAAAAAAAAATCTCCCTAAGTCTGACGCTCTAGAAACTGAAGGCTTATCATTTTAAATTCTATCACATCAATTATCACACATATTAATTCCAAAATAAACCTTAACCATGTTAAGCCATTTTTGAAAAATTCAACTTGCTTTTGAAAATAAATCCATTTTCAAAACACCAAAACCATGCTCCTTTAAAAATGTTTCATTTGAAAATATTTCCAAAATTTGCAAAAAATCAACACTTTTGCACAAAATCATATATCATTCCTCAAAATAATGTATGAACTTCTAGTGGGAATGTCATTCCACTAATGCATGTCATGATCATCTCATTAGATAAACCCATGATAATGAGATTTCAAACCTATAAGCATATCCAAAACACATATGCACCCAACTACCTTTTAAATTGAAGTTCAACATAAAAACATTAGCTATATATTTTTATTCACAAAATTTCAAGTCCCAGTAATCATACTCTTTTATATGATCCCAAATCAAGGAATATACAAGATTGAAAGTCAACTCTTAGACAAAAAAAACTAATGACTAATTGTTCTATAAAGAAAAATATCATGTTGATACAATTTTTCTCATATATAATTTTGGACCAAACAAAACTGATACCATTTTTAATGTCCCACCCCTTCTCATTTGCTTGAGAGGGTGGTGAGACGTTTCTAGGCCTTAAGAGACACCTCCAGACACCAATGGCTAGAAATAAATTCCAAAGAACTTTAATACATGTGGGGGATGATTTTCTATTTAAGAATAAAAATAATAACCAAAAAATCATAACTAAAAAATAACTATATGATGCACGGTAAAAATGGAAGACAACTCAAAATTTCATTTATAATAATATTACTTGAATCAAGTACCAAAACAAAATACTAAAATATCAAATTAAATAGCGGAAAAAAACTAATAAAACTTCAACACAATTACAAGACCCCATGATTTAGAAGATCCATGCTCTAACTCCATCAAACAACCCAAGTATCATGAAGTAGTGCTAAAGATGTGTGATACTTTACCTTTCCTATGTCCCTATAGATGAAATATTCAAAATAATCAAAGTGAAAAATACGGGTTGAGTACTAAAAATCCATATGCTTACCCCAAATACTTCCTTACTCACGCCACTAAGATAGAAGAGATATAAAAATTTATATAAAACAATTTATATTAAACCATTTATAAAAATGTTTATAAAAAATATATAGAAAAGTTCCATATCAACTAGTTTTTCCAAAAAACTCAATCTTTCATAGAAAGCAAGAAAATAATTCGTTAAATCAATTCACAAGTTTCATTTGGAATAACCATTCCATTACACATAATCACACCAATAACCATGCATGATTTGTTATGACTATCTTATAATCATGAGTAGTTTCTCATCAATCTACCATGTCATCACAAGGTAATTAAATCCCACATTCCATTAAACATTTGGAACTGAGAAAAATGTCATATTTTAACCAAGAATTGTAATGAAATCTGAACACACACCACCATGTATGCCCCAAAACCATGTCAATCCAAATATTCCAAAATCATTTAAATAAAAAATAATTTTTTTGAAAACCTTTTTCCAAAAATTCATTTAAAAATCTAGGAAATACATATTTTAAAATCAATATTTTAAAATCATGAAACCAAGGATCTTTTCCAAACAATTTACCACAATTCCACAATTTCACCAAAACCCATAAATCATCACTAAAGAGTATTTATATCATGTTTTACACCACAATTTCTCTATAAATTTCAATTAATTAATTTTTTTTAAAATAATCCATTTAGTTATGGAAAGAGGAGTCGAGAGTGAAGCCACCTACCTTGAGTGTTTTGGAAAATTTGATAAACAACAAAAAAATGTTATAAACTCATATTAAAACTCCCCAAACCAACCTTAGATGTCGTTCCCAATCATAAAAAACAAATTTGAAACATGTTTGGCATCAGAAAACATATATCTACCCATAATGGGCATAGATCTAAGAAAAATATAGGAAGAAAATAGTAGATCTCATAAAATGCCTGAAGATCAATGAAGAATGAAGCCTTACCATAAGAATCAAGCTTCAACACACCAAGTGATAGATCCAGATCACATTCCATTCACTTAGGAGAGTTTTTTCAACCTTTGATAGACCATAATCCTGAGTAAGGCCTGTTTTGTTGAAAACGTGAGGCAGTTAGATGAAAAATGATTATGATCCACTTTTTTGGATCTAACTTTGACCTGCACATGATTTACTCAACTGATTGGATAAACCATGAACTATACAAACTCTTGATTATATCTTAAGTAATAACTCACACAATTGGCTTTCCCAGTTACCAAACTAAGCATCAACCATTCTAAAGATCACTGTCTAAAAAAATGCACCAAACTCTACAGTTTCTCCTAGGCTTTCATTTGGTTTGGACAAACCATGTGTAACCCGTGCACCTTCTCGTTTTCCCATGTCTCACTGTTCATGTTTTCCTATAAGTGTTGAATAGTTTCTAAAAAATTTGAAGAACCTATGAACCTTTATAAAATCCCCAAAAACTCTCAAAAACGTCTCCAAACTCTCCCAACCATCACCCTTAAACATTATATTCGTAAAAAACATATGGAAAGTGTTACATACCAGAAACTGGGGGTGTTACACAGTGAGTTTATCAACATTTCCATCACTAAAACATGAGAGTGGAAGAACTTATTTGAACATTTATTTATTCCATTTTGGGTTTGGGGAATGATATGACACAAAATCATCATCTTACCTTTATTTATAATCATCTTAAACTGGGAGCTTATTTATAACCTTCAAGACTACTTCTTGAGTTTTTTTGATTTTCTATTTTATAATTATCATTTTCCTCAACTCATATGAAAATGAACATCATGAAGACTAACCAATGTGATCATATTTATATCCTAATCCTTGATAAATGAAACATTTTTATTGAATCACAGTGGAAATATTCTCCAAATTCTACTGAGAATATATATATCATCCATGAATACTAAAAGAATATACATGTATGCCATAAAATCATTTATCCTTTCAAATAATGAAATTACAATTTCATTTTAGAACATCATTATGTATGATAATTTTTCCCGTAAACATTCAATTTAGATTCATAAACTTTTGGGCCTCCTTCAAATATGTTATAAAAATTCTCTCACATGTTGTGTAGAATTTTACAATAAATAAACTTTTCTGTAGATATGGTTGAATAAGGATCCCTCTAAAGTGTTGATTCTTCTGGTGTTGATATATATCTTTTTATATTCACTATTTAATAAAACATTTCATTCTATATTAACAAAAATCCCATGAATCAATTCATAAATATTATATTTTTTTATACGTCATCCTCCCACAAATAAAAAGAATGATTTCTTTCAAGGATCATAATATGTTTTGTATTCATTAATTCTATGATATTGAATATAGAATAAATTCATTGATATGAACCTTCATATCATATACCACTTTTTGCTCCTATATGGGTGAAAATACCTATATATGGGAGGATTTAGAGTTTTGAATTTTAAAATATTCTTCATTTTATATTATTCTATTATGAAACAAAATATTATTCCATTTTTTTACCAAGAAAATTGTATACTGAAAATAATCAAATTAAAGATACATAATATTATTTAATTGTCTCACTGGTACTAGGAAACATTCACGGAGAAAACCCTAAAAATATGTCAATGTACAAAAATTAACTAAGTCACACAAATTTTAATTAGTTTATCAATAAATAACTATCCCAAATGTTTATAATAAATTAAATCTAATAACACACTAATCTCTATATATTGAATGGAATACGCTACTCCTCTAGGAGAAAGATATAACAATCAAAATCATATTGAAAACTATTAAGAATATTGTTTTTATGTCATGAATCTATTTTTTAATCCAAGATACAGATTCCCCTTTAAACATGTTATTTTACCCATGAAATTTCTATTATATATAAAATATGGTCTATGTGGGATATATCATGTAATTTTTTCATAGTTTTCTGCATCCGATGTAAGTTCATCAGGTTGTGCCAAACACCCCAGGTTCCAGAACTCTCCCATTTGAACCTCTCTTATGTAACAAGGTGGGTATGAATTTAAACTTTTAGAAATCAATTTCAATACTTATAGTGGGAAACTAAAGTCAAATGTGTCATGATTAATCTTCTTTATCTAAGAAAACATTATAAAGTCCACACAAAAGTTGAAGAAAAAACAATCTATACTCACATTGAATATCAAATGGATTTAAATGTTTTGGACTTATCTAAATTCATGATAGAGATAGTACATATCCATATCAATATAAAATAATGAGACTTATTATAATATTTTAATCTTAGTGATGATTGATCCCACTCATAATGTAATTGACATATATATAATGTTGAAATGGTGGAACCACCTTGCAATATTCGTAGACATCCCTCTGCCTTCTCAAGCCCACCAGAAGCCACATAGCCTCAACATATAATCCCTGGTGAATATTAAAATGAAACATTTTAAATTATTGTATCACTCTTGAATAATTTTATCTATCCCCTAAAAGACATTTTTATCTTCTTTCACAACTAATTGGGTTAATCTGATGGATACTTAATTTATTCTTCCGTACTTCCATCATCTTGATTTAGTAATCCTCGTAAATTTTTCCTACCTTAAATTACAAAAATCCACAATTTATTTGAGTTGGATTCATATAGTTTTGGTATGGAACATTATAAATAATATCCAAATATTCCCAAATTTATCCAAAATACATTTAACATATCTAAATTTTTTTCCAACTTGATAATTATTTTCTTAGCTTCAACACTAATTCCCTTTGATAACATAATTAATTATTTATTTTCTCATACATCCAATGTTAGTGAATCTAATTTACTTTCTACATAGATACCCAATTCCAACTAAGCTATAGATATACCAAATACCTCAAAAAACCATGACATTAGATATCATATTAGCAGGATTATGACTTCCATATATCTTGTATAGCTCATGAACACCATATTCCATAATAATTTGAATGAAGTGGTATATTAGTTTATTTTTTTCTATTATTGACTAAAATACTAGATTATTTTTAAGGTGGATTATTGTATGAATATCACTTAATAAAATTTTGTTCCTCTGATTCTATTTGGGTTTATCCAATAAACCCTTCAACCCTATAATTATCTTCCCCATTTCCATTGATATAATATAGTATACTTACAAGGTTGATAGAACAAATACCAATTGTATTAATGAAAATTAACTTATTTAAGTACCCACATAGCTAAAAAAATATTATTGTAATTATCTATGTGTCTTCGTCCCTTATAAGTCCCTCATCAACATAACTTTATAATATATTATGCATTTAAAAAGATAAGTCCAAACCTTCAAAACCTTTTAGATACTAATGTATCCACTTTACCACTTATAAATACTACATTATCAAATATTCCATTAACCTACTAACAACTCAAGCTACTTATGTAATTTTTAGACTTGTAAAAATCATAGAATATCTCAAACATACATTAATGATGTATACAGAACATTTTCTATGTACTTATGCCCATGTAACATTTTAGGTTCCACCCCTATAGAAAGTTTGAAATGTTTATATAATGGGTTAGAGATAGGCTTTGAACCAAACATTCTAAATCTTTCCACTATATTATAGAAGTACTCCAAGTGAGACAACATCAATGTTCTTGGATTCATATCCATTTGAATCCTTATCCCCAAGCCAGTTTGGTTACCTTGGGAACCATTATCTTAAACCTTCCAGATAACTTATCCTCCATCTCATCAATTTATTTCATATCCATACCGATAAAAAACATATCATTAATATGTAATATAATTATGAATAATCTAACATCATCAAACACCTTCCAATAGTTGCGATGATCTACATTTCACTTGAAGAACTTATATTCTTATATAAATGAATCAAAATTCCAATTCCACTACATGGGTTTTTTCTTCATCGTTTGTATTTTTTTTTGAAATTTTAGAACATTTTGTTTTTTTATTATTTGAATCATTCTAATTGATACTTGTGAATATCCTCTTCAAAATCACTATGAATGAATGATTTTTTATAAGATAATTTTTCTATATGTTTACCTTCTTCCACAACTATTCCAAGATCCTTCTAAATTGATGTGTTTTTATGAAATGGAGAAAATATTTAATTGAAATCAATAAATAATATTTTCTAAAATCCATACCCAACTAACCATTCCTCATTATTCTTCATAATTTCCACTCGTTACGTTGATAGGAAGTCCCATTTCCTTTCCAATGACCTTTTTCCTAAAAATGTTCTAAAATATCGCATGTTATGATAGTAATAAAGTATTATAACTAATATATCAAAAATAAATAAAACTATTTTTTGTTTCTAATATTTTGTACCAGTTTTGGGATTTTGGGTTCTGCACCATCCATAAGAGGTAGAATATAAAAGTTTGAACCTAACCTTTTCACTGGTATTCTGACCAAATTTTGTGGTTGTTCTCCTTTCAAAACATTATCATTGGAATGTATTCTGTAAGTTTATGTAGTCCTAGATCTTTCAGATACTTTTAACCCTTGTTATACTTCTAAAATACCACCTTTATATAAAACACCCATTTTATACTTTTAAGTTTTTCTAAAAATAAATTCTTCATAAAATATCTACATTTTCTATTAATAAATTTTTATCCACTTTGGAATGATTTGTTGATTATTTGTGATCATTTTTAACTTCCACTAGGTTCTGATGCTTTTAAAGGATCTCATCATTGTAGTGAACATTTTAGATTCTCATCACGATTGTAAGGAAATTTTTCCATAGAAAAAATACAATTTTTTCATTTCATAACCTACAATGCAACCCACATGGAACATTATATTTTATATTTCTCTTTTCTTGGAATCAATGTAGATATTTGAAATTAATCCAAAGAAATTAAAGTGTGATACATGAACCATTATTCTTGTATAAATATTCTCAAATTTTGGGTGCTTAATGGTCCTTATTTCCATGGACTAGGTCCTCTAGCCTATATTTATAGGATGGAATATTTGGAAATGTTCCTAATTTTGGATAGGCTTAAATGATATGGGGAACAATATTAAGAAATTTTTTTTGAGAGAATGTGGGATTCCTTCAAGGATAATTATTATTTTTTAATTTATCTTTAGTTCAAATTTATATAGAATTATTTAATAAAAAAATACTTTTTAAATATTTATAATCAATATATATAGATAAAATAAATTTTTTGACATATATATTTTGTGAAAATCATTTAATAATCCTTAATAAGAAGTGTTTTTATCTCTTTAAAAAATATTTTTAATTTTTATCTCAAACTAGTGTTCACTGAGAAAATGGTTCATTTGAATTAATGACTAAACAAAACCTAATTTTCAGAGACCATGTGAAATACAAGCCTTGAAAGATTGAAAAACTATTTTCCTAGTCCGTTCTTCCATAGACCTCTCTACCCCGATATAACTTATTAATATACCTTATATATAATCACTTTCCCAATGGTGTAGATGGTCTTTAACTCCTGACGATGATTCTTAATTCCAGGATGCCACAAAAAATCTCGTAGGAAATTTAAAATGTATTCTATTGTTTATGAATCACTCACATATAATCTAATTCATCAACTCTGGTGCACCATTTATTTTTCAGGGTTCTAGGTATGGTTTTCTCAAAATGTACTCTTTTATTTTTTATGAAACCTCTAAATCTCATTACTTATATATTACCCACCATTATCATATCTTAATGAAATTATCTTTAAACCAACCTCTCTTTCCACCATGGATCTCCAACTGACAGTGTTTATAAAAACAACAAACTTTTTCTTGGGGTAGAACACCCACACCTTTAATATCATTTCATCAATGAAGGTAAAAAAATAAAATAACTCTTAATGTTGTAAAACTGGAGCTACCCCCATATATCAATATGTAATCTCTTTATATTCTTATTATTAGGTGTTTTCCTCTACATTGAATAATATATTCCACTATTTTACAAGGATAAACTCTTAACAATTTTCGTGATCAAAATGAATGAATTTCCTTAGTCCCTTTCAAACTAATACTTTCATCCCCTTATCAACTATGTGAATTACATTACCATTCCACAACATCAATAATCCAAATATTTTTGTTCTAGAAATATTTCACCTTTGAAAATACAAGGAAACGTGTTCAAATCATCAATCCATTAACCACCACATTGGACCTAAGTGTTTTTATTTATTCTCCTTATAAAAAAGTTATAAAGGAACCTGTGTTATGATTTTCAATAACTATGATCAAATTATTTCTTAAATATAGTATGTTTCTCTATATTTGAAATATTATAAATATCCATTCCCTTTTTAAATTTACCCATCACCCATTCCTTATATCTTAATACATTCATCATCTATAATATGTAACATTACATCTCTTCCAAAAAAATAATTTGGTATACTCCCCCTCTCAAATTATGAATGAAATAAAGCCTTATAATGAAGGATTAATCACTCTAATAAACTAGACGCACTTAGAAATAATTTATTTTAATCCTTAGAAAATTTATTTAAAAAATAAATTCCATTAGATAATCTTCTATATATTATGTTATGATCTTCATAATCATTTTTAAGTACCAATTTTTCATATAATTCAAGTATATGGGTCTAGGCCCTACTAATTTACCTCAATTATTCTCTCTATTTTCATTCCCTTTATACTATGGTTTTCAGTTTAATAAGAATGTCACGTACCTACTGTAATGAATTTTGTTCTGATATCAACATATAATTACTTTTTCTAGATATCCCCATCAAAATGGGGCAACCTATTTCCTTGAATATGAAGACAGTTTTTTATAATTACTCCTAGTAGTCACCACACCATCCAAAGATTATAAAAGTGATTAAGGAAGTCTCAATTCCCATAACACATCATAAAAAATCACTCCAACTAGTTTTAGTTGAATCCGAATCATGGTGAATTCATTGAAATGATCCACCAGTTATATTTATTCCAACATCATCATAAAAAATATCCCCCAAATAATAATAATTATGTTCATCGAGGTGGTATTGTCATATATGTTAGGTAGTTCATTCAGAATCCCAAAAATTTTATTCACCACTCGAATATTAAATGTTAGATTCTGGAACAATTTTATTAAATATACCCTCACAGTTTTCTAATCAATTCATTTCCATTCCACAATTTTAAATGCCTATAAATTAATCAATTTCATAGGAATCTGATGCACCATCAGATACAAAAAATAATCAATATCCATTCTCTGTAATCTGAAGTATGAACTATCAAACATGTCCATCCACACCTTTCCTTCATATTATTCCATACAATGTAAAAAATAAAACCCTACAGAAATGAAAAATGAAATTTATAATAAACCTATATATTTATAATTATTATCCACTATTTAAAACCACTTTTTGTGTTGAACTGAACATTTTGAAAAACTCACCTTCAAGAAACTATCTTTGGGAAAAAGTTTTGAAAATTATAAAAATAGTAACACCCAATTTTAACATCTAGATGATGTAAATACACTCTAACATCTCATAAAAAATCACTTAAAACTCAATGAAACATTCATAAAAATCACAGTTGGAAGAAAAAATGAATTGAAACTCACACAGAACAAAAAATAAAATTGAATGTCCGGTACATCGTCTTTCCCCATGACAGAAAATAATATTTTATTTATTAATAGAATATATTTTTATTGATTACAATATTAAAATATTAGTGAACATGTTATGTCACCCATCTATTAATAGACATTTATATAAAGTCAAATCAATGAAACCACCTTTTTACTTACATGAATATACATCATATTAGTCAAAACCATTAGTAACTTCACTACCACAACTTATAATCCCAGTGAAATGTGGAATAAAACTATTTTATAATTATGAATACCAAAAAAATATTCCAATATATCCCTTTAGAAACTCTGATTTATACTTATATATAAAATATATTTAATAATATCTAGCTCTAGCTACTTCTTAAGCACTTCCACCATCTAGATTATGTCATTTCTATAGCTTCGTCCTACAACCTATTCTGCGCAACTGAAGTTCTATGGAAACTCATTCATCCGGTACCAAATGGATATTCTGTTATGTTATTAAGAATTTAAAAACATTAAAATAATATTTTTATAAAATCTCAACCTAACACTTCATATTTGTCTTCCTTTCGCATAATTTAATCATGAAAATATTCTTTCTGTGCAAGTTCATTGTAAAACTCCATGCATTATGAAAATAGAAAGAATAGTTCTCTATAATATTCCACTAATTATTTTTTATTTATAAGATAAAATTTTTAGGGATCTATTTATATTAGAAAGACATAGTATGAAATAAAACATAAAACATTGGCCTTAATCATTTTTTATAATATTGGTCCTTATAGATATGATTATAAATATTTTGAGATTAATGAACATCACAAAATATTTTCCTTTAACAAAATAAAAACAACTCTAACCCTATTTATATATGACACATCCTTCATTTTAAAATGATAAATTGAATTCTAATATTTAACAATTTCTTTGAACTGAAAATGAATTTCCATGGTAAAAAAAGTTTCAAGGATCCGTATAAAATTCTTCCTTTAGGACACATTATTCATTACACCACATTTTAAAAATTACACTAATTCTAACACAAAAATAAAATATTTTGTGGAATTATTTTTCTGTATACAAATATAGTATTTCTATCAATCAGTATTTCCAAACTCCGAATTATTCTTTCATGGAATTTATTACATTACTATATATTTTATTCTCAATTATTATTTGAAATTCCTGTATAATTATTTCATGGGTTTTTTTCTTTTTCACTAGGTTTTCTATAAAATTATACTTTTACTCCAAAATTCCATGACCATTAGAACTCCAAACACATATATAAGATTTTTTCCATGATTTTATCAAGATTAGACTTTATGGAACCTTTTCCATATGTTTTAGACAAAAAAACCCCAAAACACTTAAAACATAGTTGAGGGATATTTTATATCTGTGACTCATCATAGGGAAGAACTTTGTGACAATGAATTTCTCTAACATAAAGAAGAATTCGATGGTAGTAGACTGATAGTTCACTATGGGGGTACATTCCCATAGATCCATTGAGGAAGTGTCTAATTTAATGGGTTAATGTTCCATAGAGATATCAAATCATCAGTGAATATCGATTGGAATGTTATTATAACATTTTTTTATTTTTGGAAAATATATTTTTTGTTTGAGAATTTTTTTGTAATGCAAGGGGGAAAAATCCAATACATGTTTTTAATAATGTTTTTTAAGATGTTATAGGGGAGGATATGAAATTCATTCCTTAATACTATCAAAGTTTTTTTCCTCAAGGCATAATCTAATATGTTTTGCTCAACATTCATAAACATAATAAACAATAAATGACCAATGATAATGTTTATAAAATTTAGATCAAGGGGATGAAAGTTAAATTATACACTAAATAGGCTATATTTTAAGATATCTAATGAAATTTTGTATTAAAAATGCATAACTAATAAGAACAAAATCATCATACCGGGAGAAAGAGGTATTTTTGGCTATGTTTTCTTAGTTTCATAAAATTTATGAAATAAAAAGGGGGATCATTTCAATTTTAAATAAGTACAAGGGTGGATAAAAATGTATGGATTGAAAATTGTGAAGCATATGTAATGGTCATCCTGATTTATAGAAGACTACATAATGGTTTTAATGGTGATATATAAAGGTCATAAATTTTTTATATGACTTATTTAAAGCTATGGATCATATGGAGGTAATATATTAAAGTAATTACATAGATATGTTTCATGGAATAAAGAGTCATTAGAAGTTTCAATAATATAGTCATTCATATTCCACTTATGAGTTTTCTAGAAAGAATTTTTTTTATAAAGTTTAACTGGAATTGTTTTGTTAAATTTTTTATGATGTTTGAGGATGAAAAAAATACAGAAGTTCACTATTGAAGTAAGGACAATGAATTTATTCCATTGGAAAAAGCTCCATCAGATGGAAATTCATGGGGAAAATATTCTTTAGGTATCTAGATGAATGTTCATAAGAATTCAAAGACAAGTGGTGAATAAGTTTAAAAAAAAGGAAAAAGGACCAGATAGATAAATAAAAATTCATCGTATAGAAATTTATTAATGTACAATAGATAAAGGATTACTATGAAGATAACAAGTCAAAGATAACCCAAGGAAGGGTGATGATAAAAATAGAATCACATGAAGAAATTTTTATAAAGACTTCAAACAAACATTACCAGAAAAAATCTGTATAAAATTCACATAATTTTTTTAATTAATATATTAATGTAATGATTTTTTGTTGATATGTTTCTTTATTTTTTTATTATCATGTTGTGATAAGGATGATTTAATAAGTTCCTTAACAAAAAGATTATGAAATGTTGAACAGGCATGCAGTCATTGGATAATTCACAAAGCTTCAAGATTGTTCAGAAATGTTCTAGAATAATAAAGAAACATACATAAAATTTATCTGTGACGGTAAGTGGAATTGTTTTCCCACCATTTTTATTTTTAGGTAACCTTTATAAATTTGTGAAAGTAAAACATACACATGGAATTATTCACCATGACAAATAGCTAAAATAATAAACAATTTGTGATATAGTAAGGTTCCAAAAAATATTATGTACTAGTTGAACAAGAAAATCTATTTGATTTGGAATTTAGTGATATTTAATAAATGGAGTTTTCATGACAAACACCATAGAGAAGTTTAGAAAAGACAAACTAGAAAAAATACTAGAATGATCCAGAGGTGATTATTTTTATTTATCAGATGGAGGTTAGAAAATTTGGCATAGTTTCAATGAGGTGGACAAGACCGAGTTTTATCAGATAGAGGAAGGTCACAAAAAATGATTAGTTATCAGATAGATAAAATCAAATAGACTGTTTTTGAATGAGTTTTTTTTGGATTTATTTACAATGCTTAAAATATTTTTTTGTCCCAATATATATATATATGAAGAGAGTCATTAGAATGATTCCTATTGTGATATAGAAGAAGTTTAATTGGAGTTGGATCATGTTTTATTCACTTCTTAATTAATACTAAATATCAATGGACTAACATGATTTAACATGGAATGGATGTAGTTTCTCACACTGAGTCCAATCCATATAAATATTATGTTTTTTACTTTACATTCTTATCATTTAATGAAAGTGAGGTTGTTATAAATATTTTATAATGATGATAACTCTAACATATTGCAGGGATTGAATTTTATGTGAATGTAAATTTTAAAATTTACCACAGATTCAACCCCCTCCCTAGTGTTTCTCACAATCATTAGAAACATCAATTAGTTCCAAAGGAAAGGATCCCCTATCATATCCTTATCATGTAAAAACTAAAATCATATAACAAATAGTGGTATTCCTACCTTAGAGTGAAAAAATAATAATGGTCATAAAAATATAATGATACTGTATCTTCTATATATTAGCATGGAAATTATTTGTATAACTAAAGCTGGGTTTCCACCCATTGATAAAAATAATCTTACGAAATTTTCTGAAAAAATAAATATTGAAGTATATGTGAATGGTAGGAATTTTATACTTACGTATTTATCAAAAAAACTTATGAAGGTGATGGGTGTAAGGACTACTAATGAGAATTAAGAAAAACATGAAATCACCAATGATAAAAATATCAATGTGAATTAAGAAATGTTTTAAATATGGTAGAACACATTAGATGATATAATAATTACATACTTTTAAACCATTAATGAATAATTAAAAAGAGTTAAAAAAAATTATCGCAACATTATAACTTTCATGTTGTATTGGATGATTCTACCATTTTCATAAAACTCATATTTCTAGATTGGTTAAATTATAAATTTTATTACTAAAAAGATATTGATGATTTAAATTGATGAATTTCACTACTATATTGTTTTGTATGTGATTATGAAAGATCCATAATTTAAAAATAATATTAAGGATAATGTGGATTTAGAATCCATGAGAAACTAGAAAATAAAAATACTAATCATAAAATTATTGAAAACAATGATTTGGAAGATAAATAATATGATTAAATTAATGAAAATATCATATTAATTATCTCTAAAAATTACAAGAGATGTAGAGGAATATATGGAGAAAACTCTTGAAGAACTGATTTGAGTTTTGAGGAATTGTTTATTTTGAAATTAATTTTTCTAATAATAATTATGTTTAATAATAACATAATTATATGAAAAATTATAAAACGAATAAGTGGAAGAAAACATCCAAGGAAGATAATAATTCCACTAAATGTAAGAAAAACTTAACTGTAATAAAATAATAATGATGGGTAATAATGTTGAGTGTTATTATTATAATAAAATTTCATTAGAAATGGAATCACCATAATGGATCAAAACATTCCTTGGTATTGTATAAATGAAGTAATATACATCCATCAGTGAATTAGAATAAGGTGGAGAAAACTACAAAGAATATCATCTAAGGTAAAATATTGTGGCACGTCCTAATAAGAATAGAAACTCATGAAAGTTATAAAAATATTAAATAAATAAGATGTGAAAATTATGTAGTAAGGGATTATCTTAAAAAGTAATATGTATTCATTGAATAGTTAAAGAACCTAAAAATAAAAGTTACAAAATAAGGAAATATTGTGGAATATCATAGAAAGAAAGTTTCTACTAATAAAGATTTTGTTTGCACAATTTAATCGAGATTTCATGATATTTAATATACCATAATGAATATTAGTGAAAATTTGAACACAATTTCACTGTTAAAAACTATAATATCGCATGTTTCTAAGAAAACTATTTCCAAGAATTAGGGGACATGTGACCCCACTAAACATAACTATTCATCAATTCCTTTCATCCATTTAGGTGTTAGAAACAATAATTACTAATCTTGGGATGATAAATGAATTAAGAAATAAATAATAAAAAAAAAATTAAAATAGACAACATAAGAAAAAATTCACATACTAGGGAGTTTCTAATTCGGAGAGAAATATTGAATATCAACAAACAGATTACCTGGAAAATTATTTTTTCTCTAGAAGATAAATATGAAATGTATTTTTCTAGTGTTATGGAATATATGGGAAAAATCATAATTACTACAAATTAATGTATCTCCCTATAATTAAGTGTGAACTATGGGGGAAACTGTAGAATAAAAGAGTCAAACTTTTCAATGTAGCATTAAGAATAAAAGGTAATGTCACTAGATAATCAAATGTTTTAAATAGATTTTTTTTTGATTTTTTAAGGAAGTTGGTGGAAAATACCACCAACCAGGTCACATTGATAAAGAATTTATGAATAATATTCCTGGATAAGTTTAATATGATAGAAATTAATATGATTCAAGAAAATTATAGTTTATGAAAGATATTTTATATTTGAGATAGATTTAAAATAAAAAAAAGAATAAATGATGTATTCTTGATAGTTTTGATTCCTAATACATGATTAGTGTTATAAAGATCTTGAATTTTGATGAAAATCATGAAGGGGAGTAGTTATATTTGGAAATGATAGTTCCTTAATAATACGAGGAATAAGAATAGCTATGATAGAAACTCAAAGACTGAAATAAAATTTTGTTTCATATGTTGATGGATCAAGAACAATATACTTAGCATTATCTAACTACGTGATGATGTAAATGGATTTAACATTGGGAATGATTATTGTATCATATGAAGTTTGAGATATTGGAAAGTAATCACTAAGGTAAAAATAACTCATTGAAATATTTTTCATATCATAGAACATGTTAAATCACGTTACTTAATCCCTGAGGATGAAAACTAGTTTTGGTATCAATGTATTGGACAACATGGTTAAAAATTACGAGAAAACTTTCTGAGTAATATGCCGTAAGAATCTTCCCATGAAGTAGTAGGAAAGATGATATATTTTAAACAACTTGATTGAAAGAAGGACTATTAGTGGTAGACATAAAAATGTTGAAATCCAATACACTATACCTCTTGTGTTTAAATATTATAATCCTTGTTGACAAAAGAGACACTATTCAACAAAATATTATTTTTACTTTAATACATGTATTTATTATTTCACTTGTATGACCAATATGATGCTTTATAAGGATAAATCCGAGTCTATATAGATGTTTAGAGTTTTTATAAAGAAAGTTGAATGATATATGGGCGTTTACATATTAATGATTAGAATTGATAATCGACCAGAGTACAAAAGTAATCATATTTAATCCTATCTAAAGAATCATTGCATCAGACATCATTAACATTCACCAAATACACCTTAAAAAATGGTTTGGTGAAAGGAAAAATAGAATATTAGTGGAAATGGTAAGAATTATGATGGAAGAATAATTTTTTATGTGTTTTTAGAAATAAGATATTGATACTATTGTTAATTTATAAAATAAATGTTTTTTTGACTGAAATCCAACATTAATTCCTATAAAATACAGTATAATAAATATCTAATGGTGAAATATTTAAAGGTGTTAATAAGTCATTTCTTTCTTATGATTAAAATTATAGATATTGGAATGATTAATGGAAAACATGAGGACACAATTTTTAGGAGATATTCATCAAATATATGATGTTATTAATGTTACAATAAACATCTAAAATAGTTGTTGGATTCTTATGATGTGTTATTTAGTGAAAATCCAACCACTATAAAAAAATTTAACGGAAATGTTTCTTAAAAAAATTTGAATACTTCCAATGATAATAATCAAAGAGGATGTGAGTGTGATCCAAAACATAGAAAAGATGTGTGATATGAAAAATGTTATAAATAAATTTAGTTTATAAGTTAATATCTAACATTTTATATTTTTCAAGCATATGTTAAAACTATAATGTGATTAAAATAAAAAATATGTACTTCAGATATGTAGAAATATTTTGGAAGAAAATCATATGTCGTATATCTCAAAAGTAGAAAAAGTATTTTTGAGAGGAAGTTGAACATAATGAATGGGTAATTGTGATCAATGTTGAGTTAAATCAGATTGAAAAAATAACACCTTGAATCTTGTTCCATGACCAATAGGAAATAATGTATAGGAAAAAAGTTAGTATTTAGAAAAAAGATCAATAAACATAATGAAATTTTTATATAAAAAACTAAATTTGATTACAAAGTTTAATCATAGGTGAAATTTTTATATTTTGATGAAACATTTAACTATTTAGAGATTAAAAACAACCAAATTTTTTGGCAGTTATTGCACATTTTTGTTAAAAATTGTACAAGATAGGAGTTAAGTCATCCTTATTAAATTGATAATATATGAAATATTTTTACACTGAGAAACCTAATGGGTTATTACTTAAAAATTAGGGAACCATCATGTGTAAATTGAATAAATAATTGAATGGGTTGAAACAAGTTTCATGGGTGTGCTTCTCCAAACCAGATTTTTTCCCGAAGTAGTTGATTTCTTAAATAATACTTTTATAGAAACACATAATTTAAGTTAGGGAGAATATATTTACATTGTTTATGTTAATGATATATTATTTAAGGGTGATAGGGTTATAAATGTTTTATATTTTTTTGAGGAAATGAATAATATCTTTAGGATGTCAATTCTGGGAGAATAAACTTTATTTTTTGTCTTTCAAGATCAACAGAAGGAAACATATATATTTATATTAAAGGAAAATTATTCCAAGTATTTTATAAAAAAGTGTATCATGTAATATTAAAAATAATTTTCTACTCCTATTTCAATTTTCATGAAGTTGAGTAATATTGAATTTGGGAAAAGTGAAAATCAAAATTATTTCTAAAAGTTAATAGAAATATTTCTCAATATTATAGAATCTATTACATATATTTCTTATGTCATTATATTTTGTGAAATATATCATAGTGATCCAATGGAATCATATATGCTGGTAGAAAAAAATTAATTCTCAGTTGTGTTAATGGAACACCATCTTATTGGTTGTTGAATAAAATAAGTTTGACATAAAAATTCATGGATACACTTATTATAATTATAATAGAGATTCTAATTATAGAAATTAATCATTCGGAGGAACATATTTCTTGAGAAAAATTTTTGTGATATTGAATGGTAATAATTATAGTTTTGTGACCTTGAGAAAAATGGAATAAGAATATGTTTCTTCCATCCAATGTTTCACTCAAATATTTTGGATTTATATTTAGATGGAAGATTTGAGATTAGACCTTACAAAAAATTTAATGAATATTTTTGATAATAAATGATTCATTGAACATTAAATAAAATACTATAAAATATTCAACATAAAATCCCATTAATTTTAAGTATCATTTCATAAAATATAAATGTTTTGGTTGAGATTTTATGGTTTAATACATTCTATAATGTATCAAATTCATAATATTTTCACCAAATTCATGTTAAGTGAATTATTTAAGGAATTAAGGATAAAACTATAGGTTCATCCTCCACAAAATACTTCTTAAATATAATTAGTTATTACCCAAACATTCTTTATATTATGTTGATAAAAAGAGATATTCAGTATAACATTTTACAAAGAAGTGAAACTCATTCAAAAATGAACCTGAAGCTTTAATTATCATATAATTATAGAAACAAAATCTAGAGAAAAATTTGAGGGAAATTTTTATCTTTTAATGGGGGTAAAATATGTTTTCACTAAGGAATATAATTCATTAAAAAAATTACTTTATCCAGATGTTTCATTTCAGGATACTCCCTATGAGAAAGTGTAGGATTTGACGAAATTTTTAAAAAAATTAGTTGTGAAATTTTTTGATTTCATAAAAATATACAAAGATAGAATGTCTCAAAAAATAAATAAAAAAGTATATATTTAAGATCATTTGGGAAGTTTTTATAACATGTTTTTTATTTTATAACAAAATATAAATTTTTATAATGGTTTTTTAAAACAGTTGAGAAAATGTTAATGAAAGTTTTTATGATTTTTGTATGATTTGAAGGGGGTGGATAAGAATGTTTTTCCTTAAAATTTTAAGGAATAAATTCCTCGTGTTATATGATGATATTATTTTATAAAATTTCATAAATATAATGAATAATTCATGATCCAAGATGAAGTTTTTATATGTTATTATAATGGGGAAAAGTAAAACTATACATCCAGATGTACCATTTGAAAAACCTTATTTTAATACAGATTAATTCATGAATTATTACAAAAAGATACACTGAATGAAACCCCAAAATATCTTAAGGCATAGTGTCATTTGGAAATTAGAAACATAGAATAATAAAATGAAATATTGGTGCAACATCAACATTTAAAAACTCCAAAATAATACCTTAAATTCCATGGATATTCTAAAACTTCAAGGGATAGCCTATGGATGTACATAAGAAAGAGGTGATCTATAAAGCCGATTAAAAGAATAAAAAAATTATACCATAAGTTAAATTAGTACATGTGTTCCATGAATCATATATAGGTAACATAATATGGGTTAGAATCATCATTTTGGACAATAAAAAATGATATAAAATGATAACATAAATATTGCATAGGAATATCCAAACAACATAACACATGACATCATAAAAATAAGTCAATTCTCACCTACAAGGAAATATAAATTAGTTTTTATGGGATAAATTCATGTTAACCATTCATTGAATTCCATGAGATAAAAAAACTACCTAATACATTGGAGGGATATATGATTTCTGGCTACCCATCACTTTCATATCATGTACATAAATAAGTTTACCACATATGTAAAAAAACATAAGGATATATTTCATAAAATTTTACTTAAATATTAAGGAATGTGGGTTGAATATATGTAAATCTATAATAAATGAATGGTTTGTGTAAATATTTAAATACCCATGAGTGAAAATGAAGATGTGTATTCACTACACCAATGTTTGGAATTAAATGTCTTAGGATAATTTCAACGGTATAAAGGTCTACACAATTATTTATAAAAGGTGTGAATGAAATGAAAAGTGATATATGATTACATGGTATTCATAATGGTTGTAAAAGGGATATTTAAAATCATATACCAACATTAAAAATTGTAAATCAAAAGGCATGACATAAATAAGGTTATTGAATGGAGAGGATAAGGGGAGGATCCTATAACCTAATAAAGAACCCCAAAAATCTTTCAAGGATCCTTCTAAGAGCATGGGGGAACTATATAAGGGCTATATGAAGTTAATAGTAGATTAAACCCATGATATAAGGGTTTTTAGTTATAAATAGTGGGATGTTGTGTGGGTTTATATAGAAAAAGGGAGTATAATTCTTTATTAATTTCAAAACATTAGGTTTGGAATATGTATAATAAAGTAATAAGAACCTAAAACCATCACAATATTTCTTTCAGAGTGAAATAGAATTAATTATATTTATATCGTGAAGAAAAAAACAGTTTAAAATAATTCCCATGATGATGTGTGAGGGTATAATATTTATAAAGATTTTTTAGAACATTAAAATATAATATTGGTTTTTGTGTATTCATAAAGGCTTTATTTAAATTATAAAATGAAATCAAGAAAACATTTTTTAAAGGTTAAGAATAATTTTATAATTGGATACAATTTATTGTATATATTACTTCAACTTTTATATTTTATGTTTTCATAATACATAACATATATTAATAACATATTAAAGTTTTACTCGAAAAATTTCACATCTAAGAAAATTTTGAAAAATTCACCGTTGAATAATTTTGAGATGCTGATTTTAAAAATTACATCTATTATATAAAATGAATTCTATAAAATGATAATTTTTTATTTTAAATAAGAAAATCCAACTTTATTGAAAATGTAGATTTTTTTTGAATAACTATTTTCTAATAGTTATAAAAAATTATTTTTTACGTCATAAAATTAAATTACCATTTATATTTAATAAATATTATTCAATAATAATTTTTTAAAAAAATTACATTTATTCAAGAATTTATTCTATTAATCAAAATTATTGTTTTGATTGAAACTATATTTATTTCCCAGAAAATACAATTTGGATTTTCTCATATTAAAATCTAATTTTAATTAAACCCATTTTAATAATTTATAAAGTAATAATAAAATAAGGAAAATATTATAATATTTAATTAAAAAAATATATGAATCCATACTGTTAGGGTCTAGATATATAACCCCCTATTACAGAAGTGCTTGTACTAAGGGTATGTAATATTAGGGATAGGTTTTATTGGGGTACTTCAGTGAACATGGTTTGGGTTGCGATCACAATAAGCTTAAAATTATCTAATAAATGAATTTTCTCAATCTTTAGTTGTTGAATCTCAAATTGGTCTTAGTCACAGGGAAATACCAGTGATGTTATCCGCTTATAATATATGATAAATTGGATTCATAGGGTATAATCCTAGTGGACTAGGAAACAAGTTCTTCCATATCTGAAAGTTTGAAATTATCAGAACCCTTAAAATAATTATCTTAATGGTCAACATAATAAATATATATTAACAATTTTTATAGTTCTTAATGGTATTTTAAAATTAAAAGGACATATAATAGTGAAAATATCCAATTTTGTGCATGTGTTTTCTATAAATTCATTTCCCTATAAAGCATGTAATCATTTAAAAATGTAATTTCATTGATAAATATTGGGACCATCGCTCGCCATAGTTAAATTTATCAGGTATAGTTTTTATAGGAAGATTACACATTTATCTGGATGTAGATCATCATATATATCTAATTAGATATATCGAAATTAGTTTTTTACTAATTTTTTGTGGTTTTATAAAAACTAAGAAATAAAAATGAGAGTAGGTCAATTTATAAGAAGTATAGAATAACATAAGAGTGCGTGGAGATAAAATTGGTATGCCTACACAAAGTTCACCGCGATTTATCAATGAATTTGTAAGGGTATTATAGTTACTATGTAGATTTCATCCATGTTTTACATAACATATATAATGTTAAGGATAAGATGTATAGAATCTTATAAGGGCACCAAAAGAAGAAGTTTCATGTAACATAAATCCATTATATTTTTGGCTAGTCAGTTTTTTATAGTCTATATAAAGATAAAGGAGGAAAAATAATGAAGTAAAATAATGAAGTAAAGATAATGTAATTATTACATAAAATTAAGATCCATTGTATGTAAAAGCATCAGAAAAAATTAATTATCTCACCATATAAACATTTATAATAATATAAATCAAGTAGTGTATATAGTTTATGTTGAGTCAAAGTGACCAGATAGAAAAATTACAATTTATATAACTAATATTTCATAATGTCAAAGGTAAATTGGAATATTATGAACACTAATGGTCATATATAAGTTATGGCAGGGTGATTAGAGAGATAGAACATAACGAATAATATTTTAAGAATTCATCGGAAAAACTTACTCAAAGGAGTTATGAGGAACATTACAAAGCATTCTAAAGATATTTTTTATGTAATGATGCCGAGCTGATTTTTTTTTCATTTTTATGTATCTAATATAGGAAAAATAGAATACGTTTCTAACAATGAGGTTAAGGATTATTGAATAATGTTTTGTTCATTATAGAATTCATGATGGTTTAAGAATGTTCCTGAATATTCTCGATGAATTGAGAAGCCTAATATTAATTTCATTGATAGGGAATGTGAAATTGGTTTCTAGCCTATTCTTTATCAAGGGAACCAATATAAAAGGCTTAAATTAAAATATATACTTAATAATATTAACTAATAAAAAAAAGTTTAAATGATTAAATTTTGTTATATATAAAGATTCCCATTAATATTACTTTTCATTTTAAGAAGAAGAGTATCTGGACAGAGTTTCTAGTCAGATATATAAAACATAGCTTTTATCAAAAACATCAGAAAAAAGTGTATAGTATAAGAACATGACATAGGTACCATAAAAAGTTATAGGTGAAATACTTTTTATAGAACAATCTTATAAAATCAGAAATAGTTTTCCTGAGGAATAATGGATGGAGTTTCCATAGACAGAGGCATAATGCACTAGATGGATTCTTATCAAATGGAGAAAATTTGTAAGACTATTTCCAAAGGAGTTTTTTGGTAGATAATTAAAAAATTTACATATTTTGTAACTATTTTCATATTAAAAACATTTTAAGTGAAGGGAGTCATAATAATTGTTAAAATAAGGATATATATGGAGACTAATGAATGTTTAATCAAGATTTATTCACATCATTACTAATATTGAATTTATGTGGACAGATTGGAGTCACCATGGAAAGGATGTAGGTTCTCAAACAAAGATTTAACCTTGTAAATCTTCTATTCCATTCTTTAGTTTCTTATAATTTCATTCATATGTAGTTATTATAAAACATTGATAAGGATAATAATTGTGACAAGTTTCACAAGATAATATCTATATGTAAAGAAATTATAAAATTTTACCACTAATTAACCCGTACCATCTCAGTGGTTCTCATGATTTTAATGATCTTCAAGTACGTTCAACTCTTAAATGTTTGACGGTTACATCTTATCAAGGTTAGTCACCAAGTAAAGGCTGATAATGAACCTGAATTCATTCATCATTGGGAATTATCACTTGGATCAGCTCAAAACTTTTTCATTAAAGGTTTTGAATCAAAAATTTTACTTGTGTAATATTCTAATTCTCATAAATAGAATAAATAATTTCTGGATTTTGATTTATAGAGGATGTATAAATTCTATTTCATAGATCATTATTAAAAACACTTAGAGTAATAAGTAATAGTATATTAGATAGTGGTCTTAAAACATTATTATTCCTATGATGTTTAGTTCATAAAACATCTTCAGATATCTCCATTAAAGTAATTTTTTCAATTATGGGTCATATCTATCTCAATCATCACCCACCCTTGATGGTGTGGCATCATAAATCTTAATTTTAATGAAATTTTCTAATTAATACACCAACAAAATAATTTATTATCTCATGTATAGAGTAAGGGGAATCATTTTGTTCATAAGACCCATTAAGGTGTACATTGTTATGATATATTGTGGTCAATATTCTAGAGGGGATTATATCTTTTTATCCCTTATAGAATCTTATCTTTTAATTTGATAGAACATTTATTGATGAAATAAAAAATCCCTCTTGGTATGTAATATGAAATGAACCTACCCAAGTTTCCACTGAACATAGAATAATAGAGGGTATAATTTCTGTAACTATCCATGGTGTACCCACATCATTCTATAAATTGATCTCCTAGGAGGAGGAAATTCCATAATAGGACCCACCTTTAGCTTGATTAGTGTCATGGAAGATGCTGGAGGGATAAAAATATCTTCATACTTGTGGGATAGAGAAATAAATATAATAAAATTATTAAATCTATATATTTCTTATCCTCTTGATGTTGTATTCATAAAATCAATATGTACAATGTGACTTATTTTTGGGGTTCCCTTAGATTAGAAAATTTAGGATGAGTGGAAATCACTATAAAAGATATCCTAGACTTGGAAGGTCATCATTTTCAATAACATGGAGACATCCTTACTATATAGAAAATTAATAGATGGTCTAATTAACTACTCAATATCACTGAGACCAACTTCTATAATCCCTTGAAATACAATGATATTATTAATTTCTCCAACCATTATTATTTTTCTTAAAACATGATGTAAAACCCAAATTTTTAATATTTCATACCCTTTAATGTTAACATTTCACAATGAGAGTTATTGTTCAAATATCATGTTCCTCATTTCAATGGATATAAGGAAAAAATATAAGGATTTAGTTTATCCCTATAAGACACTAGAACCACACTATGACAACCTTTCTTTTTATTACAGAATTAAACATAATTTATTACATAAAATTCACTTGATAAAACATACAAGATCAAGATGACTAGTGTATTTGGGGCTTAAGATAATTACATAACAACATAAAACATGAAATACATCATCTTTATTGAAAACTTCCTTTGCATGACCACTACATTCCCTCATACTTAGCATTGCATGGGATAACCTGAGGACATGAATAAGAAAAGGGTGCGCTATGAAGCCCCGTAAGGGAATAATCATGGAATAACATGAGGAATACAATACATGTTAGACAATAGGAAAATCAATAGAGCACAAGAGAATCATAAACATAAAATCACGATAAATCATGATAATTATAACATTGAAATGTGGCAGCAACACTTAACATGGAATTGGCATGAGCCAAGGCTCATTGCACATGAAGCATGAGTAAACCCTCATTACAAATGATGCTTGAGTAAACCCTCATTGCACATAAATTATCATGAGTAAACACCCATTTCACATGACGTATCATGATACTATACTTTACCCAATGCATTGGAGTGCTATAAGGGCACACCCTTCTTAAACATTTAATTTAATGCATACGTGTCCCACAAGGATCATAAAATATTAAATCATTAAACATAATCATTTACTCCATGATAAAAGAATGTGGAAGAAATACATGACACTCTTAAAACAATAACTAAATTTTTATAAAGGTGAATAATTTTGATAGAGAAATGGGCATGGTATTCACTACACAATGGCTTTCACTTGGAAAAGCAAGGTGCAATTTCGGTAGAATAACAGCGTGACATAAGAACTCATAAAAAATCTTTGATGCCAGATATAGGGGCGTCTCATCATATTTACATGAAATGGACAGTAAGGGGGTAATATAGATACATGTCCCAACAAATGTAATGTAATTTAGATTCATGATACAAAATAATTGACTGAATGTAAATGAGGAGAGAGAAATTCCTTTTGGAATTTTGGCAGAGTATTGGGTGTACATGGGAGGAATTTAATGAGAGATAAAGGGGTATCCCATCATTAAAACATAAATAGGGATGTATGGTGGAGGTTAGAGACCATACCCCAAAATTTATAATTGAAATTAAAAGGGTATAACAATTTAAAGAATATTGGAAAAAAAGTAGAAAGGAAGAAAAAAACCCTTACTCGGAAGTGTGCTCTGAAAGGCTTGAGAGAGGCTTGAGAAAAGCTTATTGGGGGATTGGGGAACCTTTGGAGGATTATAGAGAGAGGAGATAAGAGGTTGTATGAACTCCAAAGGCTTTTAGTGAGGAGGAAGTGGGAGCTTGGGTGAGTTTATATAGGAAAACAGAGAGAATTGTTTATTATGAAGGTTTGAGATACATCACATTAAACTAATAAAAACCACAAATCATCCCATGGTTTTTCCCATGTTTTTGTCCAAAGGGGATTTGAAAAAAATATTTTATAATTCAAAAGTCTGAAAATCTTAAAATAATGGTGTTCCTTATGTGGAGGTGAGCCACAATCCCAAGGAAAACAATTTAAAAAGGCAAAATTTTAAATAAGTCTTGAAGGGTGCACTAATGATTTGTAAAATAAATCAAAAAAACCCAAAATCATATTATTTTAATGGTAAAACATATATTGGCCGACCATAAAGTTTATAGTTTTTTATTACATCACTATTGGGTCATTATGAAGTCATAAAACACATTATATACTTAAACGGTATTTAATTTTTACCCAAAAAATTTGACTATCTTAGAAAATTATGAAAAATTAACTATTATATAATTTCAAAATCCTAATTCCAGAAATAATATTCATTTTATGTAAATAATTTTCTAAATAGGTTAATTTTTACTTTTTAAATAAAAACTGACATTTATCGAAAATTCATGGGTTTTGAAAAAAATGGATTTCAAACCTTAATAAAAATTACAATTGCATTCATAAAATTATACGATCATTTATATTTAATAAAAATTAATTTAATAATAATAATAATAATTTATTAAAATATTATTTCATTCAAAAATCTATTAATTCATCAAAATAGATTTCTTAGTTGAACATTAACTAAAAATACTATTTGTTCTTTAAAAAATATTTACAAGGTAACAAAAATAAAATGAAAGTATATTCATTATTATATAAAATAATAATTTTAATAACCATAGTTCTATGGCCTTGTTACATAACCCCTTATAACACCCGCATAAGACCGAAGAGTAAGGTGTGTGATGGTGACAGACTCTTGGGGTGGCTCGGATAACATTGCTCATGTGGTAATCTGTATCAACTTCCACTTCCCCCGTAGGGGATCCCACTCGAGTTTAACATATTTAAGCTCGGATTGGTCTTGGTCAAGAGTGAATAAAAAAGGCACAACATCCTTTTTGAGCTCTGAAAAATGGGCCTCGTATGGGGCACGTCTACTGGATGGGGTCATCGCTTCCTTTATCTGAGTAAATTGGATTTGTTAAAGCCCTATATTTATACTAATCATGTGATGACCGTTCAACATCTATATTAGCAATGGTCACAATTATTAAGAGTATTTTAAAATTCAAAAATTTAAAACCAATGAAGTTGACATTTTATATAAACATTTTACATAAAGAGACATTTAATTAGATCATGAGGGATTTCCATTAATGAAATTTTGGGTTGATACAATCTTCGCCCCTTAAGAAAATTCGATCTCAAATTTTATTTTTCCCACACTAAAGTAGATGTGGGTAACTCTCCTTCATCATTTCCTTCGATTCCCCCGTCGTTTCTTCAAAATTGTGGTTTCTCCACAACACCTTGATGAGGGGCATTTCCATATTTCGTAGAACGTTTTCTCTATGATTTAAGTTATTCACTGGTTTCTCCTCATAAGAAAGATCATCCTCTAATTGTACCACCTCTAAAGAGAGTACATGTGAAGGGTCTGGTATGTACTTCCTTAAGAGGGATACATGAAATACATCATGTACTTTGGACATGGTAGGTGGAAGTTCCAGTCGATATGCCGCAGCCCCATCATAATCATGAATCTTGAAGCGGCTGATGTACATTGGACTTAACATCCCATTCTTTCCAAACATCATGACCTTCTTCCATGAAGATATGCATTGAAATACCATGTCTCCAACTTTAAACTCAAGGTCTCGTCAATAGTTATCTTTATAACTCTTCTCATGACTCTAGGATGACTTGATATGATGCTGATTGGTTTTCACCTTCTCCACTATTTCTTCGACTATTTCTGGTCCAAGAAGCTTACGCTCACAGACCTCATCCCAACACTCTAGTGTTCTGCACCTTTTCCCATAAAGGGATTCATATGGTGCCATTTGGATTCTCGAGTGGAAAATATTACTATAAGAGAACTAAACCAGAGGAAGATATTGATCACATCCTCCTTTAAAGTCCATTGAGCATGCTCTCAACATGTCCTCAAGTGTTTGGATAGTCTGCTCGGATTGACCGTGAGTTTGAGGATGATAGGCCACAATAAGGTTTAGTTCAATATTCATAGCATGTTGAACACTCTTCCAAAACATAGAGGTGAATCATGGATCTCGATCAAACATAATAGATAGTGGTACTCCATATAGTCTTACCAATTCCCTGATATATATAAGTGCTAGTTTATCTAATGAGAAATCCTCCTGAATAGCAATGAAATGTGCAGCCTTTGTAAGACAATCCACAACAGCCCTGATTACATTGTTTCCTTTGGATGTCTTCAGAAATCCAGTGACAAAGTCCATGGTGGTGTTCTCCCATTTCCATTATGGAATGGGAAATGATTGCATCATCCCCTTATACTTCTATATCTCTGACGTTACTTGGTGACACACCAGGCACTTTGATGTATATTTAGTGATCCCCTTCTTCATATTATCCCAAAAATAACTCTCTTGGAGATCATGATATATCTTTGTGTTTCTTGGGTGAACAGAAAAATTTGAACTATGTGAATCATCCAAAAGGGCCTTCTTCTGCTCCGAACTTGATGGAACACAGTATTTTCCCAAATCTTACAATTCATTTTTCATTAACATTAAAATTTGAGGATTTCCCTTTTCTGTTAGCTTCCACTTTTTCTTGAATTCCTATATCCTCTTTTTGAGCATCCTTTCACCTTTCCAAAAGAGACAGCTGAGCAGTAATTTGTGAATGGATTAATGATGTTCCATTCTTTATGATTCCCATGTACATCTTCATCCAATCTAAGAAAGCTGGGTCCTTCTCAATTCACATCACTGATAGAATTGCTGGTTCCTTTCTACTTAGAGCATCTTCCTACTTGTTCGCTTACCCAGGGTGTTAATGGATTGAGAATTCATAGTCTTTGATCAGCTCTAACCATATTCGTTAAAACATGTTCAACTCTTTCAGTGTGAATATATACTTTAGGATTTGGTGGTCCATATATATTTTACACTTCTTCCCAAAGAGATAATGCTACTAAAATTTCAAAGCGAAGATCACTGCCCCCAAATCGAGGTTATGTGATAGATAGTTCTGTTCATGAACATTCAATTTCCCTGAAACATAGGCAATGACTTTGTCATTTTGCATCAACACACATCCCATGCCCTTCTTCTAAGGATCACTGAATACCACAAAAATCTCTCCACTGGTGGGTAAAGTGAGAATGGGGGTAGTGATAAGCCTTCTTTTTTATCTCCTTGAATCATTCTTCACATTAATCAATCCAAGAAAACATTACTCATTTCTAAGTTAGCTTGGTAAAAGGGTTGGAAAATCATGAGATATTTCTCACATATCATCGATAATATCCAGCTGACCCTAAGTAGCTACGGATATCCATTAACGATGTTGTCTATCTTCCATCCATTAATTATATCTTTTTTGGAGGGATCCACAGATATTCCATTCCTTGTGATGATATGACCTGATAATGAGACCTCCTTCAACCAGATTTCACACATGTTGTACTCTGCATAGAGATTCTCCTTCCACAATGTCTCTAGTAAATTTCTCAGATGCTCCTCATGATCCTCCATGGTTTTGGAGTATATAATAATATCATCTATAAATACTACCACAAATTTGTCGAGGTAATCTCTAAAAACTCTATTCATAAAGTCCATAAAGATTTCTAGAGCATTAGTGAGTCCGAAATGCATTACTATGAATTCATAGTGCCCGTATCTTGTACGAAAAGCAGTCTTGAGGATATCTTCCTTCTTCACCCTTACATGATAATATCCCGACTAAAAATCCACCTTGGAGAAGTATTGTGCTCCCTACATCTGATTGAACAATTCATCAATTCATGGAAGAGGGTACTTGTTCTTTATTGTGATTTTTTGAGCTCACGATAATCATGGAAAGGAGCATTGACCCATCCTTCTTCTTGATGAAGAGGACTGGTGCAACCCATGGTGAAGTACTTGGGTGTATAAACCCTTTATCCAGATTCTCCTGTAGTTGTTTTTCAGTTACTCAAGCTCCAAAACAGCCATTATATGGAGTAATGGATATTAGAAATGCCCCTGGTATAAGATCAATTGAGAATTCTACAGCTCTTCTAGGAGGAAGACAAGGAAATTCCTTGGGAAACACTTTAGCGAATTCCCTCAAAATAGGCATGTATTCAAGGATGGTTGCCTCCTTACACTCAATCATCTGATCCAGATACACGTGCTCATAGGGCATTAATATCTACGCTTGAGATGATGGAGCTAAAGAAGATTCATCTTCCACCATGCACCTGTATAGAATCATGGGTCGATTCTCCACATGGAGAGTGGTTTCCCTCTCATGAAAATTTATGTTGGATCTATATAAGGAAAGACAATCCACGCCAATAATCGCATCAAATTCCACTAGAGGGAGTATGAAGAGGTTCACTGGGAAGTTCAATCCATAGATTATGACAGGGGAGGAGTTATATTCATGGGATGTAATGATTTCCCAATTTTTCGTACTCACCGACATCTTCACTTCCATGATTTTTGGTGGTTATGGGATTGTTCTACTAAAATTTCAAGATATAAAAGAATGCGTAGAACCTGAATAAAAATGAATGTTATCTATTATTGAATTAATAACTAGAGTACCTATCACCAATGTGTTGTCAGGGTTCACTTCAGTATTAGTGATGGAAAATGCTCATCCTTTCTATCGTGGAGGTTGTTGGTTTCCTCTAAAAACCATTGGCTTAGGGCACTAATTTTAAAGATGACTTGGTTATTTTCAGTCCTAGAAATTGACAATTCTTTGAGGATCGAACAGAGTGTTCCTTTCTATTGTTTTAGCCGTGGGTGTTTCTTATCGATAGTTAATAGCTATGTGCCCTTCTCTTCCACTCCTAAAGAATTTACTCGTACCCTTCAGAAAATTTCTAGGGTCTTCTTTCCACACCTTTGGAAAGTGGGGTGCTAAATATTCTTAGCACCATTGGATTTATCCATCAGACCTCCAAAATTGGATTCCAAATTACTCTACTTATCCCCATGATACCCTTGAGATTCCCTAATATCCATTTAGACCTTGAGGGAACATCAGACAATTTCCTCATAGCTGTCGAAGTCACGAATCGGCAGCGCATTTTGTATGCTAGGTTTCATCCCACCAAAGAAGCGGTCAACCTTGCATTCGAGGACAACAAAAAACACGGAAGCGTATTGTGCAAGCCTTGTAATGTTTTCCTCATACATTCCAACAGATTCGTCATCTTTTTTGCTTCAGGGAAAAGAAGTACCTTTCCATCTTAAGCCAAAGGGTTCATGAAACATATTTATCGAAAAACATCTTCTGGAAATCCTTCCATTCCAATGCCTTGATCTTCTCCCCAGTCTTTTTATTTTTGATCAATGTACATTATTGATCATCTTCACCATCCATACGATAAGAATCCACGATAACCTTATCTTTTTTATAACATTTAAGGATGGAGAAGATCTTTTTAATGGAGTTTATCCATTGTTCGGTGATTGAGGGATCAAATGATCCATTAAAAGTAGGAGGAATTTGTCTCATTAATCTCTCGATAATGACTTTTTCTTTCTTGGGGGGGGGGGGTGAACCTTCCTCTTCACCCATGTTTCTATTCAAATATTGAGTTAGCTAAGAGAGAAGCATGTCAATGTTCGTGATTCCTTCTCCCATTGGATTGGGAATCTCATTAGTACAATCATCACATTGATCTTCACATTGGTTTTTATCTTCAGTCCTCATATTACATGCCATTGGCTGGAATAAAAGGAAATTTAGGGGTAACACATAAATTATAATACAAGGAAAAACTAATGAATTATAATTAAAAATTATTTCTTTAACATATGAATCTATTGGCTTCATTCTATGTTATCCATTATCTACTTTCTAACATATATTCTTAGGGAATTTTTCCCCTTAATAATGGTTCATACTAAACTTGTGAATTTACCAAAGCATATCTCCCGAGAGTTTCATAACAAAGAGTGCATCATAGCCTGTTGTCATGCACCAGTTCCCGTTTGAGTCTTTCTCAAAGTGGTGTTTTCGGGTTTTACCCCTAGGATACATCTATGCCCGAGCCGCCTCTACCTGATCGTATACAGACATGGATGTATTTTCTATATAAAAAACTTACTCAATACTCACGAAAACTTAGGGATATATTTATTATTCTTAGTCTTGTGTCTAAGGCTTTACTTGGGTTTTCTAATCCTAATCCCAAAAATATCTAAACCTATCCTCTGATACCAACTATGACAACCTTTCATTTTATTACATAATTAAACATAATTTATTACATAAACATCACTTGATACAACATAGAAGATTGAAAGGTCTAGTGTCTTTGGGGCTTAGGATCATTACATAACAACTTGAAACATGATATACAACATATTTATTGAAAAAATCCTCTAAATGACCACTACATTCCCTCATACTTATCATTTCATGGGATAACCTGTGGACATGCAAAAGAAAAGGGTGAGCTATAAATCCTAGTAAGGGAATAATAATGGAATATCATGAGGAATAAAGTAAAAGTTAGACAACAGACATATCAATAGAGCACAAAAGAATAATAAATATAAATGCATGACAAATCATGATAATCATAACATGGAAATGTGGCAACAAAACTTAACATGGGATTAGCATGAGCCAAGGCTCATTGCACATGGAGCATGAGTAAACCCTCATTGCACATGAAGCTTGAGTAAACCCTCGTTTCAATTATATTATCATGAATAAACACCCATTTCACATGAAAAATCATGATACTATACTTTACCCAATGCATTGGAGAGCTATAAGGGCACACCCATCATAGACATTTCATTTAATGAATTAGTGTTCCACAAGAATCATAAAACTATGAATCATTCAACATAATCATTTATTACAAGAACAAAATAATGTGGAATACATACATGAGACTCATAAAACAGTAAGTAAATGTTCATAAAGGTGAATACCCTTGATAGAGAAATGGGCATAGTATTCACTACACAATGACTTTGGCTTGGAAAAGCACGGTGCAATTTCGGCAGCATAACAGTGTGACATAAAATCTCAAAAAAATGGTTAATGAGAGAAAAAGTGGTGTATCATCATATTTACATGACATGGAATGTAAGGGGGTTATATATATACATGTACCAACAAATGTGATGGAATTTAGATTCATGATACAAAAGAATTTCTTGAATGTAAATGAGGAGAGAGAAATTCCTTTCGGAATTTCGGCATAATAACGGGTGTAAATGGGAGGAATTTAATGAGAGAGAAAGGGTTATACCATCATTAAATAATAATAATGGAAGTATGGGGGAGGTGAAAAAACATACCTCAATATTTATAATTGAACTTAAAAGGGCATAACTATATAAAGAATATTTGACAAAAATGAGAAAGAAAGAAAAAACCCTTACTTGGAAGTGTGCTTCCAAAGGCTTGAGAGAGGCTTGGGAGACCATTCATGGGAGCTAGGGACACCTTGGGAGGATTCTAGAGAGAGGAAGGAAAAGGTTGGACGAAATACAAAGTCTTTTAGTGAGGAGGAAGTGTGAGATTGGGTGGGTTTATATAGGAAAGGAGAGGGAATTGTTAATTATTTATGTTTGGGACACCTCATATTAAAATAATCAAAACCACAAACTAGCCTGTGGTTATTTCCCATGGTTTTTTCCAAATAAGATTGGAAAAAAATATTTTATATGTCCAAAGTCCAAACTTCTTAAAATAATGGGGTTTCTTATGTGGAGGTGTGTCACACTCCCAAGGAAAACAATTTAAAAAGGAAAAATGTTTAATAAGTCTTGAATGGTCCACTAAATCTTTTTAAAATAAATCAAAAAAACCCAAAAAGACATTATATTAATGTTAAAACATATATTGGCCTATAATAATGTTTATAGTATTTTATTACATCACTATTGGGTCATTATGATGTCATAAAACACATTATATATTTAAACGGTATTTAAATTCACCAAAAATTTTGACTGTCTCAGAAATTTATGAAAAATTCACCATTGGATAATTTAGACATCATGATTACAAAAATAATATTCATTTTATCTAAATAATTTTATAATTATTTTAATTTTCACTTCTAAAATAAAAACCTACATTTTTCGAAAATTTATGGGTTTTGACAAAAATAGCTTTCAAACCTTTATAAAAATTACAATTGCATTCATAAAATTATACAATCTTTTATATTTAATAAAAATTAACTTAATAATAATAATAATAATGTTTTATTAAAATATAATTTTATTCAAAAATCCATTAATTCATCGAAATATATTTCTTAGTTGAACATTAACTAACAATACTATTTGTGCTAAAAAAACTATTTACAAGGTAACAATAATAAAATGAAAGTATATTCATTATTATATAAAAAAATAATATGAATGACCATAGTTCTATGTTATTGTTACATAACCCCTTATAACACCTGCATAAGTCCGAAGAGTATGGTGTGTGATGGTGAAAAACTCTTGGGGTGGCTCGGATAACATTCCCCGGGTGGTAATCTCTATCAACTTTCACTTCTCCAGTAGGCGGTCCGGCTTAAGCTTAACATATTCAAGCTCATCTTGGGCTTGGTCAATAGAAAATACCAAATATGAAACCTTCTTTCTAGGCTCTGACAAATGGGCTTCGTATGGGGCATGTCTACTAGATGAGGTCATCACTTCCTTTGTTTGAGTAAATTGGATTTGTTAAAGCCCTATATTTATGCTAATCATGTGATTACTATTCAATGACTATATTAGCAATAGTCACAATTCATAATAGTATTTTAAAATTCAAAAATAGAAAACAAATGAAGTTGACATTTTATATAAACATTTTACATAAAGAGACATTTAATTAGATCAAGATGGATTACCATTAATAAAATTTTGGGTCGTTACACACACTCCTAGATCTTTTCCTAGAAAAAAATCCATTATACATCATATTTGATACAAAGTGAGATGAACCTATTTTTATTTTACATAATTTTAAAAAATTAAAATATTACATCTAATAAATAAATACAAAATCAAATGAGTTTAAGGTTTAGTGTCTTGGATGCTCAGATACAAAAGAATCTTCTTTTACAATACTTATGATTATATCTTCATAATTGAGTAATAAATGGACCCCCTCTACAGTTATCATAAGTTATACATATCTTAAAAAACATTGTAATGGAAACATAATCATGGTATGACCTCAAAAACTTGGCACTAAAAAACTCATCAACATTTCATCAAGGTATTGTTTCCTCTGGAATTGGGGATGACCTTATTGATTTAAGGTTCAAACATTCCAAGCGGTTTCTAACGGGTTTCTTCCTAGAACTAGAAACTTCCAATGATTCTATATCTATTTGGACCTACATGCCAAATTTAGGTGCTCATTAGTTGTTAACTGATGAGGATTAAGAATTTTCATTGGTCGAGAGGATGGGAGATCAGACTAATCACAACTTTTTGAGGGGAATTATTGTCTACTCCGGGACTCTCTTTAGAGATTTAAGTTATGTTCGTGAATCCTTATTACATTACCAAGTATAAAATGAGCTTTCCTTAAGATCTAACAATCAATGATTTATATGTAGGAAATTTAGTGATTTTGTATATGTATTTGAGGTTTTTAATTGATAGATAATCGTCTACATTTATTAGAGATTCGCAGTCAATGGTATCCTTCAATAAAAAAAGTCTCTTGGTCATTATGATGACCACACTATTTTTAAATCCACTCAGTGGGGCACATGAAGTTTATTATCATTTAAAAGGACATGGATTATTTCAGAGTTAGGATCGTACCCACAGATGGGCTACCTATGTATCCTTTGTTTTGGAAAAGGAATCAGAACCCACATAGTTCGAGTAAGGGAGTATGATTTTTTCTATGATTTATGGCTCAAAGAAAGATGTCATAATTACATTTACACTCTAAGCTCACATGAGTCATGCTCGGTGTGAGAAACAAGAGGGTTTGGTAAAACCAGACAATTATTCCACCATGAGAAATTATGTTGGGATTATGTATGTATGACTTCCCAAATAGATGATGATTCGGATTTACTTCAGGGAAGAAACCCAGGAACAAGGTCCATAAAGGTATATTTAATTCATGGAGATTTGGATACTCTAACTTGGGGCTTATTCCTGAGGAAGATGCTCAAATTAATAGGGGACTTATGATTGGGTGTTACTCCTAAGACGGAATCCCAAATCAAAAGTAAATTAAGACTGGTTAAAAGAAATTATGATTGGGGCTTACTCCTAAGGAGGATGCCCAGGTTAAAGGATTTGAGAACTAGGGCTTACCCTTAAGGAGGATGCCTAGGTTAATGGGATTGGGGATTACTCCTATGGAGTATGTCCATATTTGTAGACTTTGAGACTAGGGATTACGCCTAAGGAGGATGCCCAGATTTTGAAATTAAGACTAGGTCTTACTCCTAAAGAGGATGCCCAGGTTAGGGGACTTGAAGACTGGGGATTACTCCTAAGGAGGAGGCCCAGATTAAGGATTCTCTCATCTTTAAAAAATGAGGTTGAATGAATGAAATATCTGACCTTAATGAAATGAAGATATGTAAATCACTAGGTTTTAAGAGATGTTCCACAAAATTCCATTCAGATAAGGAATCCAACAAGGAAATCATGCCATGGATGGATTTGAAGAGTGTTCTGAAGGCTTAATCTTGAAGAGGATAGGTTGATAGGCATAATAGAAATGAAATAGGCAATATGGGAACCCAAAAAGAAGGTGGCGCGCAAGTCCTGCATGGGTGCACAAGTCATGGTCGTGCAAGTATACTTGTGCGACACTGGGGTACTTGCGTGACAGTCAACCCTTAGGGTAATTGTTGGGTGAGACTTGTCCCAAGCCCTTAGTACTATCCCTAGAGGCTTCCAGAAGAGGGTCACACAAGTTCTACTGGAGGGGTAAGGTGGCGTGCATGTGTGGCCATTTCCCTTAAGGGCTGGCTACTTAGGTGCACAAGTGTTGATGAGTTTCAAAACATAATACTTACTCCCACTCTTTAGATCTTCCGTTTTTGGTAAGAAATTACCTTAGAAGTGTTCGGAAGCTTTGAGAAGAGACTAGGGCGCCAGGAGCTCAAATCTGAGTTTCTGGAAATTTTTTGTCCTCAAAATGGGGGGCCCACAGGGGGTATTTATAGACTGGAGAAGACCCTGGGTGAAATTCAAAGAGGGCGCACAAGTCACCTGCACGACCATTGGGTGGCGCGCAAGTATACTTGCGCGACCATGGTGGAACTTGCGCGACCCATGTGCATTTGAATCTTTGTTCATGCCTTTGTCAATTTTTGATGTTTCTTCAAAGGATGAATCACTTTGGGTTTAAGGTATTTCCCCTTTTCAATTTGTTAGACTCTTTGACGGAAAGGAGAGTCATCAAAAGTACCCCCTCAGAGTTGGTTTCGAAAGGAATGAGGATGTAACTCTGAGGAAAGAAGAAAACCAAGGAAACTTTGGTGCGCAAGTGCTGAGCGCAAATATGGAATCACGCAAGTGCGAGTCACTCAGTCCTCAGCACAGACGGTTGCGCACGCTAGATTTAGGCACGCAGGGTTGAGGCCTGGCCAATATATATGCGCACATTCCTCGTGAAAAGCACAGAATTTCATATTTTTGAGTTCTCACCAAGCATGTTTCCTTCACCATGCAAGTTTTTCTGTTTTCAGCTGTTTCTTTGTTATCTCACTACTGTAGAGGTATTTGGACTTGCATGGTGATACATGCATGCCAAAACTTGTGCAACACACTAATACTTTCACACCAACTTTGGGACTTGTGCGCCTTAATTCCTTAGCCTTTTTTCACGTTTCTTCACAAATGTTATGATAAAATAAACTTACTTAAGAGTAAATTATTCAAATTTTTTGCAACTAAAATGGCTCCCAAGAGAATCGGAATGGCTGATGAACTGGCTTGCAGGAAAATCGATGATATGATGAGCATCATTGTTGTCCATGATTACTATGGTATTTGTGACAACACTCTTCCAGATTTGGACAAGTACTTGAAGAAGTATCATCTTAACTTTCAACAGAGCATCTACATTACTCTGTATGGGCATGGTCATCTGCAAGGAGTCAACATTATAGATGAAAACAATTATATTCTCGAGATTCATCTGCACTTATATTCCTCTATTTCAGTTATTTTGTGCATTAAGAGCAACAAAAATGATGTGAAATTTCAAATTTTTCCTTCATGTTATTTCCTTGCAGATAAGAAAATGGAAAACCATGGGATGATATGTTTTCTGCTGCTGGTTGATGGAGAGAAGGTTATCATGACCTCAGAAACAATATCTGAAAATAGTACTCTCTCCAAATGTCTCTTTACTTCCAATGCTCCATTCTAAAATCCATGTATCCATCTTCTAAGTCTCTTGGACAGAAAAAGATTCACTATTCGATCAGCAGAAATTTTTTCTCAAACCGCACTCAAGAACATTATTTTACAATTTTTCCAAGAAGAGCTGGTATCACTGCATATCTTATTATATCCATTTGAATGAACGAATTCCAGGTGGTTGCTGATGAATCTCGGGATTTCGTAAATCAAATAATGAGTTATTTCGAAAGCCTCTTGTAATTCTTGAAAAATAGAAGAGACTCCAATCTGTGGATGTCCTTCTAACTCTTGTGCATCAATGAAAAACACTTTCATCTTCAATCATTTGTCCTTTTATTCCTTGATACATGCTTTAAATTTTACTCAATCCAATGGGCCTAGTATGCATAGATTGATTTCTTTACTAGGATTATAATAAATAACCCTACAAAATTTGAATCTTTTAATTGCTCAATATTACCTAAAAATCATACAAAATGTATGTTTAGTGAGCTGGTACTTGACTTTTGTTCATAGTTCCCTTGTCTTTTGTGGGCAGATTAAAGTCATGCATGTCAGACATAAAAAGGCAAATGTTTAAGGTCGAAATATCTATGACCAAATGGATTAATATTGACTCAATTCCTTGAAAACTTATCTAAAAACATATTACCACACTCAAGTATGAAGGAAACATGTAAACTATGACTTAGGAAATTTTGAATCTATGGAATGATACGAAAATAGGGCTAAAAGGAATTATAAGAATTAGTTCCCAAGAATGAAGTTACCATTATATAACATACCCATTAAGGGTTTGAATTATGCAGGGCCACCTAAGGGCATTGGGTGCATAGTCAATTAATGGTGTCTTTTTGCTGACAGTTATGTTATGTATAATACTTATGCAAGGCCGCCTAAGGGAACGTGATGCATTCTCAGGCAAAAGAACTCTCATAAATTTACTTTTCTACTACTAAAAATCTAGTGGAAGTGTATGGGGATTCAAATTTTCCAAAGCATAGAGTCTGCTGTATGGAGAGAGGTACTTGAATATGGAGAAGATATTTCCAATCAAGATTGTCTAAGAACCGGATGAATGTCACTCCTACGAAGGTCTGACCCAAAGGTAGGGAAGGGAAATATAACCCATAGACTTGAATACTTTCAGATCATGATAAAGAGTATGTGACAAATATATTAAGGATGGCTATTTTTTGGCGGATCCCTACATATTTTCGTTAAGACAACAAAGGAAAAAATATGTTTTCTTCCCAAGAATGAAGTTAACATTATTTAACAAACCCATCCGGGGGTTGAGTTATACAGGGATGCCTAAGGGAATTGGCTACATTGTCAAATAATAGTATCTTTTGGCTAACAAGTCTATTATGTATAATACTTGTACAAGGCTGCCTAAGGGCACGTGCTGCATAGTCAGGAAAAAGAACACTTAGAAATTGGAAATTTTCTGACTAGAAGTCAAGAAAAGGGTAATGAATATCTGAAAATATTTAAGGGTAGTATTATGACACATAAAAATGGGTATTGTCTAATGTATGTAGAGATACACAGATCAATGCTAACCATAATCATGTTGTGGATGGGTCCTGAATTGAAATGTTGGACTTCACTGCGTATCCCATGAGGATGGTAATCAAGCCATACGTAGTTCTTTAAATACAGTTTAACGTCATGTGGGACAAAATTATATTTTAGGGTCATAGAGCTCAGACCATAATAATGAATACACAATGGGTGTTTTTATAGGGATTTTTCAGCCGGTGGACTGAAAATGGAATTTGGGGTTAGGCCCAAAGACTTGGGGATAGATTTGAGGGACACTCGAACATTCCTACGTATCCCATAAGGATGGGAATCAAGCCGCATGTAGTTCTTGAAATACCCTATGTACAAATTTTGTTCATACAAGTGAAGGGTGAAGGGGACTTTAGTGCAACAATGGTTTGACCCAAGATAAAAGGTTCGGGAATTTCAATGTATGCACGTAGTCTTTAGAATATAAAATGATTGGAAATAAATGTAAATAATGATTCCCTCTCAGGTGATGGTATCAAAGAATGTTGTAGTTTATTATCATACAGGACAAAAGTTCTATATAGTATAACATCATGTAGCTAGGACAAAGGTGAACCAATGTGAAGAGATTGGTTTTGGGCTTGAACCTTAGGAGGTTGCCTACATACCCAGCCTAGAATTCAAGGATCAATGTCCGCGTAGTTCAATTAAAGAATGAATTAGTGATCAAGTTGTTCTTGGGGACAATGACCTAAAATGATTTTGGGACTTACGCATGGTTAGCGGCCCAGAGAGTGTGTTATGGTTGAAGTTTAGTCTAAGATCATGTGAGTCATACTCGGTGTGAGAAACAAGAGGTAGAAAAAACCTTAAAAATGCATAGTTTAATGTCATGTAGGACATATGATGGGACTATGCAGTTTAAAGTCTTGTAGTGAGGACTATTGGTGATGAACTGTTTAGTTTCATGTAGTAGGGAAAAAATACAGTTTAACGTCATGTAGGACAAATATAGGGACACAGTTTAATGTCATATTGGACAATAAGAGAGACTGTGCAGTTTAATGTCATTCTGTGAAGACAAAGAGGACACAATTTAACATCATGTTGGACAATAAGGGACGATACATTTTAGCATCATGTTGGTTGATAAGGATGAAAATAGTTTAAGGTCATATGCATGGACCTTGGATGATGCAGTTTAATGTCTTGATGAACAATATGAAATGCCAATAGTTTAAGGTCGTATGCATGGACCGTTGATGCTGTAGTTTAAAGTCATGCTGGACGATAAGGAAGTATTTGTGTGACACAAAATACTTCTTCAGAAATCTAGCATTGGTTGGAGTAGTGATGAGTTCTCTAACCATTGTGATTAAATAATAAGCTCCATTAAAGTAGACCTTGTGTATTGAATAAGGTCCTTTCCATTTTGGCTCTATCTTGGGAGGTTTCTTTCCTGGTATCATTGGAGTTCTGAGAACTAATACAAATTCTCCCTCAATAAATGAACAGAGATAAACTTTTTTGTTGAAAGCTCGTGCTATTCGATTTTGATAGACATCCATGTGGTGTAGGGTGCACACTCTTTTCTCATCTAACCATTCCAATTCATCCAATCGCTTTTGAGATTGTTCATTTATAGATGACTGATCAGAAATGGATACTCTGAGTGAGGGTAATTGAAACTCAATGGGAAATACTGCTTCCGTTCCATATACCAATGAATATGGAGTTAACCGCATTGTAGTGCGGTTGGTAGTTCAATAAGCCCATAAAGCATGAAAAGGTTTATCAGTCCATGATTTCTTATCTTTATCCACCATCTTTTGCAGTATGTTTGAAAGAGTCTTGTTGAAACCTTATATCTGGCCATTGGCCGCTGTATGATACCGAGAGGAATGATTGGATTTAATGTTGTATTCTTGATTCAACTTCCTCACCTCGTATTAACAGAAGTTGGTGTCATTGTCTGTCAATATGGTATGAGGGACACCAAATCTTGTAATGATGTTAGAATTGATGAAGCTAACAATGCATTTAGAACTAACTTCTTTGAGAGGTATTGCCTCTGCCCATTTGGAAAAGAAGTCAGTATCAGTATGAATATACTTCAACAACTTGTATGTAACTGAAGGATAAGGTCCTACTACATCCATTCCCCATGTGGAAAATGGCCACGAGTATTTAACTGTATGAAGAAACTTTGGGGGGTTAATGAATTAAGTTGTAATTAAGATGGAAAGAATGAAACTTCTTTGTGAATTCAATACAATCTTGTATCATTGAAGGCAAAAAATATCCAAGCCTTTGAATTTGATCAGATAGTTTGTGTCCAGACTGATGGGCACCACAGACTCTTGCATGCACTTCTTTCATGATAGCCATCATCTATTCACCATCAATGAATATGAAGAGAACTCCATCAAAACCTATTTTATAAAGAACTTTCTCTATGTGATCTGTGCTATCATAAAGGGTGAAATTGACCACACGTCTCCGGACTTGTTCTTTCCCGTCTATATCAGGTGGAAGTGTTCCATTTTGATGGTATTCCATGATAGGTGTCATCCATCCTATAGTATGACCATATGATACAGATATGAGACTAATTTCTTTTAATTCCTCTGTTCTGTCTTGAACATAAGGTGAAATTGTATGATGGTGGGAAATAATAATACTTGTCTCGTCCCGATTTGGATCTTCTAGAGCTATGGCTATATTAGCCAGTGCATCAGCTTGGGAATTTTGTGATCTGAGGACATATGAAAATGTCGGTTCCAAAGGGGATTCTGCCATTAAATTTCTGACATAATCATACATAGGGATTAGTTCTGCTTTTCCAATTTCATAATCCCCATTGACTTGTTTGATTACCAGGTCTGAATCACCTTTCACCTTTATGTGATTCACTTGTGCTTGAAGTTCCAAATCACAGCCTATGATGGGAGCTTGGTATTATGCTTCATTATTTTTACCACCTCCCAACAATGAGAAGGAATAAGGTAGCACTACCTTTTCTGGGGAAATGAGTACAATTCCTAACCCAACATTGTTGAATTTAGGATTTTTCATTTTTCTCCCTGTTGGACTTCTGGAAGCACCATCAAAGTACATTTCCCATGTTTGAAGACTATCTTGAAGAATGAATACTTCCTCATCAAGAAGTTCAATATCTATAGATTTATCTTCTACAAAAGGATGTTCAGTAGGGAAATCAGCCAGAGCTTGGGCCTTTATTGCCTTTTGAGAAACATACTAAATATCAAATTGCTGAAAAATAATTTCCCACCTTGCCTGATATCCTGTAAGCAATGGACGACTGAGGATGAATTTGAGTGGGTTATTGCGAGTTACCAATTGGACCTTGTGATGTTGCAGGTAGTGTCTCAACTTCTGAACTGTAAATATTAATGCTATGCATCACTTCTCAATATTTGAGTATCGGGTTTCTACTTCAAGCATAGTACGACTGAGATAGTATAGGTTGTTTTCATTACCAACATCATTCTTCTAAGAAAGAAAGGCACACAATGATCGCTCTAGAGATTTCACATAGCGGGTAATTGGTATTCCTTCAATAGGTGTCATTATTACTGGTGGACTCAAGAGATACTTCTTGAGAATATCTAATGCTTCTTGACATTCTTCAGTCCACTCGTAAGTGACTCCCTTCTTCATCAATTTGTTGAAGGTTAAAATTTTTATTTCCAATGTGGAAATGAAATGCCGAATATAGGCCATGTTTCCTTGAAGTCCTCTCAATTCCATTAAATTTCGAGGAGGTGACATACCAAGGATTGACTTTGTCTTCTCATGATCGACCTCAATACCACGATGGTGTACGAAGAAACCGATAGATTTTTCTGAGGTTACCCCAAAAGCACATTTTAAGGGGATCATCTTCAAATTATGTTGCCAATGTTTGTGGAATATGACTTCTAAATCAGCCAAGTGATTAGAATGTTTCTTGGATTTAACCACAAAATCTTCCGTATAGCATTCAACAAATTTCCCTAAAAAATGTTTGAAGATACGATGCATGGAACACTGATATGTTGTTCCTGCATTCTTTAGGCCAAAGGGCATTACCCGATAGAAAAACACACCTTGAGGGGCTCTTAAGGCTGTAGATTATTCATCTTCTAGAGCCATTCAGAATTGATTATATCCAGAATATCCATCCATGATGGAAAGTTCCTCATAGCTAGCTGTTGAATCAATTAAGAGTTCTGTAATCGGAACTAGAAAATCATCCTTTGGACAATGCCGATTAAGATCTCTGAAATCAATGAAAACTCTAATTTTTTCATTATTATTTATTATTGGGATAATATTAGCCAACCATTTGGGATATTGAACTTCTCTAACGAAGTTAGATTTGATAATCTTATCCACTTTAGCCTCAATTTTGGAAGCATAGGTTGGGTGTGTTCTTCTAGCAGCTTGTTTGAATCCTCGGTGTTCATACGGCAAACCCAAGCGATGAGTGTCAACATCAGGATAGAGCCCTATCATCTCTGTATAGTTCCAAGAAAATATATCTCAATTTTTCTTTAAAAAAGAAATATACATCTCTTTCTCTTTAAGAGTCATGACCGCACTAATTAAAGTGGGGCGTGGATCTTCTTTTGTACCCAGATTTATTTCTCTGAGTTCATCCACGGTGGTAGAGATACACTCTTAAAATGATGGAGGAGAATCCATGAGATCTTCCTCTTCTTCTTCAACATGTTTTAGTTCTTCTGTTTCTACTTTCATAGAAGATGATGAAGAATAATTTCCATGATCATAAGAGATGTTAAAATCTGAACATCTTGAAGATGAAGCTTCCATTTCCGACCCGATTGATGATGAAGGGTCTTCCTTGGATAATATAGAAGAGATGATGGATTGAGAATCAACATCATCGTTCACCTATAACATTTCTATAAATTCCTCTGATCTAATTGGCGAAGTATAGACTTTCTGAATTTCAGCAGATGAAATTAAGAAATCCCCATTTGAGCTTTCATCATTGCTTAGTGAATCACAAATTTGTCCCATGTTGTCTAGCTTGATTGCTGTAATTGACATTATGGAAGTTTCCATAAGATTATTTCTATTTGGGTCTATCCTATCAATTTGACTGATAGGAAACACATAATTTGTACTCACATGTGTAAATGGGTTTACTGGAATCTTTTCCAAACTATATGGGGCATTAACTTTGGTAATCTCCCTTGTTGTGGATTTCACCTTTCCCTTTATGTGATAGAATTCCGCCTCAATGTATTGATATTCACATGTATTGAATGGGGATTTATCACCATACAATGTTACAATTTGACCATCAAAACAATATTTGATACATTGATGGTATGATGAAGGGATAACTACATGTTGATGTAGCCAGGTTCTTCCAAGCAAGATGTTGAAGGCTGAGTATGAATCAACAACCATGAAATCTTAATCGGATAAAAGATCTCCAAATTGAGTTCTGTGTGTAATCTTGCCCATTGGTTCTTGTTCATTTTTATCATATACTTGTAACATCAATGTAGAATGAGATAAATCAGATTCTGTGAGGCCCAATCGACGAAGTGTATGAATGGGGAAGAGGTTTACTCCTGAACCATTATCAATGAAAATTATTCAGACGTCTACGCCATTTACCTTTCCAGATAAGTAAAAAGGTATAATATGTCCATGAACGACATCATCTTCATCATCATCTGTGAAAGATATCACTGCATGGAATTCTACAGGATTATTCTCTACATGGTAGACTTCAGCTGCAACAATTTCAGTTTCAAACTCTTGAGGAGTCGACAAAGCCTCGATGAGTGCCTCCCAAAGATCCTTGGATAAATTCAAATAATCTAGAATTGATAACAAGGCTGGTATTTGGTCCAAGTGATTCAATACATCATAATTTTGATCCAAAGGTCTGCGTTTCCCAACAGGAACTTGTAGTTTCACAGGTCCCATATAAGTTGATGCTTTGGAAGTAGATGTATCATGTACCAAGATAGGAGTTTGTAATACTCCTGGATTTGGAATATTAGACTGATTAGGTAAATTTACTTGATGAGAGTAAGAAGATGGAACCCTCAACGGATCTTCCTAAATAATTTTGTCAGGACTGAGTCTTCCTTGTTTGGAAGAACTTGCTTGTTCTTGTTGAGATCATTGTAGGGATCTACCACAAGTTTCTTCCGCATACACAGTTCTAGCAGGGGTAGAATTGAAATAGTTTCCTCTAAAATATACATGTCTTCGCTTGTATCCTGAGCCTCTATAACTTCCTCTGAATCCTCTATTTGATATAGGAAACTCGGTCTCATAAAAATCCAAACTACGGCTGGCATATGGATCTGTTAATTGAATCATATTAACAGAACTGAAGATCAACTCTTTATCCGATGAAGACTCTGCCTGGTTAGCCTGTTTAGGCTGTGCTATTTGGTGGGTCAGTGCCTATGACTTTGAAGTAGATGGCATAAAATATTCTAGAGTCAAATAAAACTTAGGCTTTGACATGATTTTATCTTCTTCTGATTCTTCCTCCTTCTTTTAATTATGCAGTATTTTTTTGAGAATTTTCCCTCTAATGAAGAGGGTTTTTTTATGGAATTCATGGAATAAGACAGAATTGTTTTCTTCAATTGTGTTCGCAAAATGGCATGAGTTCGGTTGATTGTTTTTCTCACCATCCAATCATTATATTTTTGCACATTTTTTTTCTTGACTTCTTTCCACTCGCATTCATCCTCTGGATCTGTAGCAGTAACACATGCTACCAAAGTTGAAGAAACATTCAGTTTGACTTGTCCCAAGTTGAACATTTTTTGTAGGATGTCCTTGAAAACAAAACACTCTTGAATGGGATGCCCCAACGTTTTATGAAATGAGAAATAATTGGGACGGTCTTCATCTCCTTCCATGTTCGGCCTCTTGGACCTTGGAAATTGAACCAAATTATTTTCTAGAGATGAAATGAAATAACAAGAAACTTGTTCATTTTAGAAAGATTAAACCTTTCTCTTCAAATCCAAAAATTGTTTTTGTCTTTGATCTCATTGATCATATTGATGAAACGACCTCTTTTGTTGGCTCTCAGGAGTTGGATCCCTTCGAGAAGATGAAGGTTTTGAAATAGAAGCAGGTATAAGTGCTTATTTAAGCATAACTGTAGCAGTCTCTGCTTTACCCATTCTTCTTCTTGGAGATGATAGAATTATATGAGCTTTATCCCTAGTCTTCATAAGAGAATATTCAATTTGTTGAGCAATTGAAGTAAGGTCTTGAAACCCTCCTATGTATTTAACAGGTATCAATGGTGTGCGTAGCTCATCATGTGAATTTTCCACACAGATTGGCAACAATTCCTCTTGAGGGAGTGCTAAGATCAGGGAATATGTTAATACCTTCCAGCGAGCAATGAAATCCTAAAACCTTTCATTATCCCTTTTAGTATAGTTTGTAAGATCAAAAGCTTTTGTCTTCGGCAAAGTTGAGATGAATTGAAGAAAGAATCGTTTTCGGAGATCCTCTCATCCAGTAATTGACTGAGATTGCAAGCTTGTGTACCAGAAAAAAGCAGGTCCTTGTAATGACTGTAAAAAACACCTGAGATTAACTACTTCTTGTTGCTGAGGGGTTCCCATCCTAGGATCACAATGAGAAAAAAAACGTGTTAAGTGTTTCTCTGGGTCTCCCGAACAATTAATTATTGGGAATGTGGTACTTGTAAAATTTGACGGGGGAGGAATTGCATCAACCCACTCAGGGTAAACTCTATTTTCTGGTTGAATTTGAGAACGCTTTCCCTCTATAGCTTCTAACCGAGCTGTTAATGTCTCAATAGTAGTTATTAACTTTTGAAAAACATCCGGTTGGGATTGGACCTGAACAGGTGCAATGACTGGAGTTGGTACAGATGTGGTGGATGGTACTGCAACTGATGGTAGCACTACCGATTGTTTTTTCACTTGACCCATAAGATTATAACTGTGAGGGTGTACTGGTAGATGAGGATATTCTTGATCCATCTTAGTAGCCACAACAAATTCCCTTGGCTGATTGACTCCATCACTCTTAGGAGGAAGACTACCTTGAAGAAGATTTGTGTTCAACCTCCTCAATTCCTTTATTTCTTCCTCTTGTTGTGAAAATATTTTCTCTAGTGAGAGTGATTGTCCTTCTCTAGAGGAATGGTATGTAACCTAATTATTTCCTTTCCCCTTATTGGACACATTTCAGAGAGGGGGAAGTGGGTTACTTGAAGGATTACCTAGGTTCTGGTTAATCCTTTGATTTCGTGTATGCACAGCTTCTTCATTTGTGTATGTGCGTAAAAATTCTTGATCAGGAACCTCTTCATCAGATCCCTCTAAGTAAGCCTCATCTGGTGGATAAAAAGCAATGGCATTGAGGGCATTAATTGATTTATAATGCATTGCACCCCTTCTATCGGCATTTCTATGATATTTTTTTTCTTCCATGTCCCAGATGAGACATTGACTTTTGTCGATTTGATCCCTCAGGAACTTCATGACAAACCGTAATTTGGAGGGAGTCTCCTAATAATTTGGCTCTTCGTTCCTCTTGAGGATTCTTCCCTAATCGAGAGAAGACTCACTTTCTCTGAGGAAGATATTGATGATTTGAAAAGTCCACAGTCCTGTGGACTGGGGCTGTTCCTTCTCAACTCCTCGAATCGTATTTGTTGATTCCAAGGGTTGGGTTAAAAGACTCCCTAGTCAAGCAAGCTGGGGTGCTTCTTGAGATGCTACATCTGAGACTTTCTAGAAATCTCTCCTGAACTTGAGGAATTTAGTCTGGAAATTAGCTGGATGCATCAACCTGTATCCACTTTTATCACCGGACTCAAAAGACCATTGGATGATTTCTGACACTTCTATCACTTGGTGATGTGCTTTCTCCAAATGAGAGGAATGTTCAATATTCTCGTTTGCTTGATAAAGGATTAATTCAGCAAAATGTTCCCTGTATGATTTATTTTGAGATGAACTAGTTGAGGCTTGTTCTTGGGAAAGCTTTTGATTACAAACAAAACCCATTGACTGTGGCCGGCCACGGGCAATAACATTGCATGAGACCATTTTCGATGGACTTTGCTGACTGGAGAGTACAGTGAAATGCAGTGCTCCATGAACACCCCATCCCCTGATATGAATACCAGATGGGGAAATGGCAATTAACTGGCACAATCTTTTTAGTGTTCCATGGCATGAATGATGAAGGTCTCTCTGCTGATTTTCATCTTTCGGATATCGAGAAACTGAGAGAGATTCCAAGTCAATTTGGCATTGTAACCCTTATATTATCTTGAAATGATTTTCATATTTATCATAATATAATATATTTTTTTCAACTAAAAAATAGTTTTCCATATGTTGAGACGAATATGATGAATTCCATCTTCCGTCAACATCTCTGGAATGTCATACTGAGAATCAGCGAAAGGCCAAAACATAACTGGCACTTCATCTTTCACTAGTTGTTTTCTCATATTCAGTACTTCGACTTTATCATTCAATTAAGATTCTTCTACTTGATTAGACTAGAGATGGTGCTTCGTTGTTGCTTCATCGTATTCAACAAGATTGGTAGAGAATTCATTGATCAAACTAAAAGATGAACGACCCAGAGCTGGTTCAGAGAATGAACTACACCCCTGGATATCTTCTGATTGAGAAAGTGTTTCACCTGATAGTGATAAAGCATCAGACATGACTGGCTTCACATTTTCAAGTGACTCAAGATAAGAGGGCTTTCTCATCACTACATTTTCTATTGAATCATTTTCCAGGCAATGTGCATTACTACTACAGAGAGAAATTTCACAGCCAAATTCATCATCATGGGAAGGACCACCATGGTGGGTTACAGAAAAAGATGAAACATTTTTCTCTTTGGTCTTCTGGCCACATAGAGGGTTCTTGTGGCTCTCATCTGAAGATGAAACTTTGAGATCGACCGAATCGTCATGAAGCAAGCCGTCATGAGGAAGTATCTGATGCAGACCTTCGGAATTAATGTTCCCTCTATTGGTAACTAAAAGAGTAGAATCTTGAGTTGCAACAGATAATTGACTAAGTGCATCAAGAAATCCAGCATCGAATAAGGCCTTATTACAGATTGACCCTTGATTTCTTGATAGTGCTGGGTGGTTTTTCTTCTTAGACACCTTCTTAGTCACTTTAGGAACCACTTGTTGATGAATGTGGCCATTATGGGCAGTTGTATGTTCCCACTTAGGAGAAATGATCAGGTTAGTCTTATTATCACCACTCAAATAAGGTATATGTGCCTAACTTGTTTGTCCATTTGATATGGGGGAGTATTCCCCTCAATCCTCTTGTACAGGAACAAATGTGTGTGTCTGTTCCAGAGTTAACTGTTGATGTGTCACTACACTGGTAGGGATAGATTTGTGTGTCTTTCCCTGAGATGCTGCTGAAGCCGTTATAATATCCTGGAAGGCATCCAAAATATGAGCAGAGATTTGCTTCTTCTCCTTAACCATTAACATAATGTTCTTGGTGACTTTAGCGGTCGGAACAGGGATATATGTCCATTCCGTTCATTGAGTAGGAGTATATTCCTACTCCTGTCCTCCTTTTCTTATCACTGAATTCTAAAAGTACTCATGTGTGAGGGCAGAGAGTTGAGTCTGCCTCCTGTTTTTTGCCAGAGATTTCCGACTGACTTCTCCGAATTCTACCAAACGAGACTGTTGGTAGGCCTAATCATCACTAGTAGGTGTATGTGCCTACTGATTTCACTCCGACGAACGTGGTTTATGAGCTTCCTTCAATACTGATAGACGAGGCTGCTGGCAGGATTGATGAGTGTAAGCAGGTGTATGTGCATGTTTACCAGTTGTCAACACATTGTGTTGGCGGGCTCCATCACATGTAGTCAGACGAACCTGCTAACTAGCTGATGATTTCTAAACAGGTGTATGTTCCTGGATATAGTACTTCGCTGGAATTGCCGGGCGGGATTGGGGTGCTGCTGCCAAACGGGTCTGCTGGGTAGTGGAAAAACGGACGGGTGTGTGTGCCCGCTCGTTGCTTGCCACCAAGTTAGGTTGGTGGACTTCTCCAGAAATGGTAGAGATAAGAACCTTCTCACTGTTAACCGGTTTTTGCCTTTGGTGGTTCGTCTTGCCTAATTGGGTTCGAGGAACCTTAGCCGAATTCCTGGAGACGACACCATCATCATGTTTAGGGCGCACTGCCGCACAAGTCTGGCAGAGATTTTTGGTGGGAGTCCTCGGGAATGACTCATGTATCCTTGAATTAAGGCCCCGAGGGACATGCTCATTCACTTCCCCAAAATACGAGAGTGAATGGTGATTGTGTTTAGGGGATAATGACCCAAAATGGTTGCAGATGGTGGTTGGCACTACTTGCTTCTTAATCACTGGTCGTCGCTGTCTGGATGACCAGGGTGAGTTTTTTACTTGGAGGGCTTGTCGAGCAGCCTCTATAGTTGGAATGGTACCTTGTTTATGTTACTCCTTAACTAGTGCATTCAAAACCTACTGTTGAAGACGCTGAGTAGGTGATGTCACCCTCAGAGCGAATGATGATCCATCAGGAGTATTAGCAGATGCATTCATAGTAGAGGTTTTCACAGGAGAGGCATTCACAGATGTGAACTTAAGAAAAGCAATTCTTGTAATGTAGAAGATCTTGGAAAAGGGAACCTGTTTGATATAACAAACTTAATCAAGATAAGTTCGGTTGCCACATTTTTTGATGAGCACATATGTTATTGATTTCTTTGTTGGCCCTCTCATTGAGTTTAAATAGGGGCCTAAAAATAAGTAAAATATCATTTTAAATTGGTTTAGTATTCACGTCGGGTTCACCATTTTTTTTGTTTCATCTAGAATTGGGGATGACCTTATTGATTTAAGGTTCAAACATTCCAAGCGGTTTATAACGGATTTGTTCATAGAACTGGAAGCATCCAATGATTCCATATCCATTTGGACCTACTTTCCAAAGGTAGGTGCTCATTAGTTGTGAAATGATGAGGCTTAAGAATTTTCATTGGTCGAAAGGATGGGAGGTCAGACTCGTCACACCTTTTTAAGGGAAATTATTATCTACTATGGGACTCTCTTTATAGATTTATGTTATGTTCATGAATCCTTATTACATTATCATGTATAAAATGAGCTCTACTTTAGATCAAACAATCAATGATTGATATGTAGGAAATTTAGAGAATATTTTATTTGTATTCGAGGTTTTTAATTGATAGAGAATCATATGTATTTATTAGAGATTCTTAGTCAATGGTATCCTTCAATACAAAAAAGTCTCTTGGTCATTATGATTACCATACTGTTTTGGAAGCCACTAAGTGGGGCACTTGAAGTTTTTTGTCATTTATAAGTACATGGATTATTTCAGATTTTGGATCGTACCCGCAGATGGGCTACCTACGTATCCTTTGTTTTGGAAAAGGAATCAGAACCCACATAGTTCAAGTAAGGGAGTATGATGTTTATGTATGATTTATGTCTCAAAGAAATATTTCATAATTACTTTTACACTCTAAGCTCAGGTGGGCCATTCTCGATGTCAGAAACAAGAGTTATTGGTAAAACCAGACAATTGTGCCATCATGCAAAATGATGTGGGGCTTATGTATGTATGAATGCCCAAATAGATGAAGATTAGGATTTACTTCTGGGAAGAAACCTGAGAACAAGGTCTATAAAGGTATATGTACTTCATGGAGATTTGGATACTCCAACTTGGGGCTTATTCTTAAGGAAGATTCTCAAATTAGGAGGGGACATATGATTGGGTTTTACTACTGAGAAGGAATCCCAAATCAAAATAAAATTAAGATTGTTTAAGAGAAATTATGACTCGGGCTTACTCTTAAGGAGGAGGCCCAGGTTAAAGGATTTGAGAACTGGGACTTACTCATAAGGAGGAGGCCCATGTTAAGGGACTTGGGGATTACTCCTAAGGAGGATGCCCATATTTGTAGACTTTGAGACTGGGGAGTACTCCTAAGGAGGATACTCAAATTTGGAAATTAGGACTGGGGTTTACTCCTAAGGAGAATGCCTAGGTTAGGGGACTTGAAGACTGGGGTTTACTCTTAAGGAGGAGGCCCAGGTTAAGGATTCTATCATCTTTAAAGGATGAGGTTGAATGAATGAAATATCTCACCTTAAGAACATGAAGATATGTAAATCACTATAATTAAAGAGACGTTCAACAGTATTCCTTTCAAATAAGGAAGCCAACAAGGAAATCATGACATGGATGACTTCGGAGAGAGTTATTAAGGCTTAATCTTGAATAGGATAGGTGGATAGGAATAAGAGAAATGAAATAGGTAGGAGGGCCCCCCAAAAAGATGGTGGAACACAAGTCATACGTGGGCGCGCAAGCCATGGTCGTGCAAGTATACTTGCATGACACAAGGGTACTTGCGCGATAGTCAAAAATTAGGGTAATACTTCAACGAGACATGGCTTAAGCCCTTAGTACTATCCCTAGAGGCTTCTAGAAGAGGGGTGCACATGTTCTATTAGAGGGGTAAGGCGACACGCAAGTGTGGACATTTCCCTTAAGGGATGACTACTTAGGTGCGCAAGTGTTGATGAGTTTCAACACTTAGTCCTTACTCCCCCTCATTAGATCTTCCGTTCTAGGTAATAAATTACCATAGAAGTGTTCGGATGCTTTGAGAAGAGACTAGGGCACCAGGAGCTCAAATCCGAGTTTCTGTAATTTTTTCGTCCTCGAAATGGGTGGCCCACAGGGGGTATTTATAGGCTGGAGAAGACCCTGAGCGATATTCAAAGAGGGCATGCAAATCACCTGCGCTACCATTGGGCGGCACGCATGTATACTTGCGTGACCTTGGTGGAACTTGCACGACCCATGTGAATTTGAATCTTTGTTCATGCCTTTGTCAATTTTTGATGTTTCTTCAAAGGATAAATCACTTTGGGTTCAAGGTATTTCCAACTTTTAATTCGTTAGACTCTTTGATAGAAAGGAGTGTCAACAGGTATACATTATAATCATATGATAAAACATGATTAGTTTAGAAATAACTTATTTATAAGAACATGTAACACTACGTTTTTTCATAAGTCGTGATATAGGGACATTAAATCTCAACAAATAAACATATACCATGGTAAAATATTGTGAGTATATTAACATGATATTAGTGACATGATAATATGGAAATAAAAATATGAATTTTCAATGAAAAATAGCATAATAAAGAATTACGACACAAACATAAGCAAAACAAATATGTGAAAAAAATACATGTATTATTTTTCTATAAAAAATATGTGAAAAATGTTTTCCACATCATGTTAACCTATCAAAAAATGTGGAAAATTATTCCCACATCACATACACAAAACCAAATTGAGAATAAATATTCCCAAACCATTTTCACATAAACAATTAAGGAACAATGATACAATTTCATGTTTACATAACAAACATGAGAATAAATCATCCTGAATCACATTCATTCAACATTTCATCTACTTATATGAAACATTAACAATGAATTTTATAAGGATATAGGAACCCACCCATCGGTAATATATACACATGTGTTACAGTAGAAACTAATTCTTCATCATATAAGAAATAATCCATTGAATGAAGAAATTGATTTTGTAACATTTCTATATGGTGTCACAAAAAATGACTTAAATATTTTAAATTGCTAATACCAAAAACCAAAAAACCCAAAAAATATTATTTTTACAAAAAATATTGGGTGGTTTACGAAAAATTATTTTTAGGGAAATAACTAATTTAAATATAAAGTGATTTTCATAGAATATTTGGAAAAGATTTTTTAGAAAATAATTTTATTTTTTGAATAAAAGATAATGTTATAGTGACTATGAAATTATATTTTTAAAAAATTATATTTATTTTTATAAATAATTAACATTTTAAAAGAAAATTAAATAGTGGTGCCTTGAAAATTATATATTTGTATTTATAAAGAGAATGTTTAGTGGAAGATAAAAAATTTTATTTTGAAGGTATGAAAAACCTTTTTAATATTTTTAAATATCATTGTTGAAAACCCAAAATATAAAAATAATTATAAAAATTTATATTTGAAAATTGGTAATTTAAAATACTAAATTCACATGATTAAAAACATATTTTATTTAAAAATAATAAAGGGAAACATTTTTGGGAATAATGAACATTAAAATGGAGAAAATATTATCTTTTGAAGGTGGAATGACTTTTTCATTAAAATTAAGAAATATTATAAAAAATAAATTCATTGTGAAAGAATCCATTAGATTTAAAAATAAATTCTCACAGAGAGAAAGGATAAAATATCTTATGAAACATAAAATATAATAAAGTCTTAGTCAGCGATAAATAATGCTCAAGGAATAAAATTTTAACTCAGATAAATGAAATTAGAGTAAACCAAATCCCTTATGGATATCATAATTCATGAATCATGGTATATTCAAAAGGGATTTTTAAGTCATAAAAATTTAAATCCCTAAATAAAAAGATATAAAACCATATAATTAAATAAAAGTGAATAATTTACCCAACTAATATGTAATAAGTTTCATAAGAACAATTATAACTCAATGACTGATAATTGGGTCACCAAAATCCCTTAAATTAACGTTATCTTTCCAATTAAACCCACATGAATGGTTGAACATGAGTTTATTTTTATATCCCTCTTAATTGATTAATAATTATGATAAAATAAATATATGGCCAATATAAACCCCTCATAAATAAATAAAGTGGTGATTTCAAATCCTATCTCAACAAAGAAAAATTGAGATTGAAAACACTTAATGTAATGGTAGGATAAGAATAAGAGTTTTATCAAGAAATGGATGTTAAAATATAATTAAATAAAATAAATTAAGTAAACATGATGTTAATATAGTAGTGAATACATAATATAAAATAAGGTGTGGTTTACAATTTGAGACATGTCTTATGTAGCTGAATGTAGAGAGAAATTACCCTTAGTTAGAGTCTTGATTCATTCTGTGAGTGTGACTAATGTACTAAATAATGAAATTATGTTTATTAAAAAACAAATTATGAGAATTTTACATCTATATTTTATTTTATATAGTCTATTTATTATAATTTTTTATTTATTTATTATATTTTTTTTCTTATGGTGGTTACATGATGTGGTTTAATCGATTTCTCTTAATGTTGATGATATATTGATAGTTGTTAAATGTTTTTTAAAATAAAATCATAACAAATATAATTGTATGATATTATGTATTTAATTATTCTATTGTCAAAAAATTTAGATACTGTCAATTTTTTTTATCAAAACTGACTCAAACTAAAAAGGTTACTTAATATGTTCATTTATAGAGGTTCAATTTACTCTGACCATTTACTATTAATACCACTAATATAATTTATAGTATTATATTTCCAAAATATTTAGAGTTACATAAATATAAATTATATACATTAAATATATTTTTAATGTCATACAAGCTAGGCAGTAATGAAAAATGAAATACAAAGTTTAGTAGAAGTGATAGTCTGCATGTACACCCAAATGAAGCTTTAATTTCCAATTGAAATGTAGTAGGTATAAAAATAAAATAATTATCATTTTATAATTTTAATAATGTTATAAATACTATATTCTCACATTAAATAACTGTTTTAAATCATTCATCAATGGTAATTATAAAATATAATACACACCATTTATGGAAATGGTAGTATGCACATACACTTTACAACGTTTTAATTTCTCGAATGGTCTGTACATGAAAAATAGAATATAATTCCATAGTTTTAACATATTATTTTAATCTAATATTAAATGTGAAGCATCAACCTTTTAACATTGGTTTCTATGAAATTGATTTTAATGTATTTTTGAAAAGGCATCATACAAAAAAATCTCCTCATTTTTTTGATATGGTCTTTTTGAAACCATTTCCCCTCTCAACTCATGATAGAGACTACCCATGATAAATATTATAATTTTTTATTTTTAATATAATTTTTATTTATTTAACCTTAATCTTCCATCTTTAATCCTTTTATACACCCCTTGGAATCAATTATTCCACAGAAACCCAAATCTGATCGATTAATGACCAAACTCCAATTATTTTTTATTAATTTTTATAATTTTTATATCAAAAATTTCTCTTCATTATTATATTGGCTTCCCTATTTTCACTTTATTCACGTGAGTTCATCAGAATTAAGGAATGAATTTCAAATTTTGTCTCCCAAATTTTTAATGTTATTTTTTTTAGTTTTTTGAAGATTAATTACTAATATTTTACTTATAAATTATTTTGAAGCATCATTTTATTTTTATGAAAATTATTATCAATTATATTTTTTTGTTAATTTTTTTTATTTTTATAGACTTTTTTTAATCCTTTTTTATTGTAATTTATTTTTGGTCATAAATTTTTAATTTCTAATTTATTGTGTTAATATATTTTTTATCATAATAATTTTATTTTAATTGAAATAGTTTTTTTAATTTTTTTTATTTTTAATTTTTCTCCATTATAAATAATTTTGATTAAAAATTATTATTTTAACTAGCTTTTTATTCTTGTAGTTTTATAATATATAAATTATTTTTCAAAACTTTTTCATGACTATACATTTATTAGGTTATATGTTTTAATTATATATATATGTTCCAATTTTTATATGTATTTATTTATTCATCTATTATATTATTTTACATGAAATAATGACACGACTATGGTGATAAAACATTAATTGAGTTTCTTGAATATTTAAAAAGGATACTTACAATAGGTAATAAGCTTCCATGTTATAAATATGAGGCAAAAAATTATTACCTCCAATGGGATTGAGGTATAAAAATATACCTTATTTTTATAATGATTGTATTATATATAGAATAGAATGTGAAATTTTATCAGAATGCTCCCCAATGCAGGACATCACAATATAAAATGGATGAGAAATCCAACCATGATTTATTTTGATGATTAAGAACAAAACAATATTCTAATACATCTAGGTATCTTATTATAATTTTTTATTTGAAGCAACTGCATAAAAATTAAAATGACGAATAGTGGTTATGATGGCATATAGAGGCGTTTGCCTATGAAAAAACCTATTTCACCCAAAGGATTCACTAGAAAGAAAAATATTCGATCATAAATTTTCTGAATTTTGAAATAAATTTAGTTATTGTAGAATGGGTCTGGTCATAGATAAAATGAATCTATATTAGAGTCTCTATAGCCAAAATATTTTTTTTCATCTTGTGTTAGTTTTATAAATCTTATCCCCATTATTATGTATAGAGAATAAATATGTGATAACGAGATTAATTATTTCTAGACCAATTATGCATGGAAATGATATTGATTTTTATTTGTCACTATTGATTTATTATTTAATATTTATAAATTAGGCAGGTTTTATAGAATTAGATGCGTGACATTTTTTTATTTTTTTGGGCTATGATAATTTTTACTACAAATGAATTTCTTACATATATAAACTAATCTAAATATAGTGTTAAACTAAATATGTCATTTTAAAATTTCTAAGAGGGGTATTCATATCAACAATTTTAGAATGGGAGAAACAATATATACAAGGGACATCAGATATTTTTGCAAATGAATCGTCATTATTGATGATTTAAAAAGGGTTTTAATGGTAAATAATAGTATGATTCAACCCAAACACTATTTTTAGATGAAGTGTGTTTTGAAAAGGGGAAAAACGATGGAGTCATATTTGGAATGAATGGAAGTTCTATTCACTAAAAAATACATGGAAGAAAAGATCCTTTTTATTTGAGAAATGTTATATTAAATTTTTTCATATGAAACATGACATTAATGTTATTAATTTTGAGAAAAAATTTGTGATGATCGAATTGAAATATCATTAAATATAAAATGAATGAAAATCAAGATATATTTAAACCAAGATAGGACATAATAACCCTGGGAATATTATTGGATTTATCACCCACAACGAAATGAAATATTACAAATTATCCCAAATATTATAATGCATTAAAGAATACTGGGAAGATAATTTTTTTTCAATTAATACATGCTATTAAAGTACCTACTATGTTTTCTTCAAATGTAAAATTTTTTGTGTCATTAAAGGATGTAACACGAATATGTATGATATGTCATTATTTTCAAGTATTTATAAATCAATTTCTTCCTTTTACATTGTGTGGAATATTTTTAATATAATCCTGAAAGTTTTTATTTAGGTTTTGTGGAATTTTCAATTCAATTTTAAGTAAAGTTATTGATCCATATTTGTTATATGTGTTATATGATGAATTTTTCCTCATAAATTGTCAATGTTATATTTAATTTACACCAATATGTTTTGTATAATTGTTAATATGTTTACTTATTTTTAATAAGGGATATAAATATGTGGGAATATTTATTTATGATGGGTTTATACATTTGAAATATATATAAAAATATTGAAGGGATATGTTAAGAATATTCACCAAACAGAGGATTCTATTACTCAAAAATATATATCAGAAGATATAAATGTGTTTCATACAAATTATTTATTTGAAGTATAACATATTGGTCTCCCTATATATTGGCATTTCATAGTTGATAGTGATGGTAAAGGTATCTTTTGAATATAGGTTTAGTTAACTCTACGTGATGAAGTGATGCATGTTCATTTATACATATTGAACAACATAGGTGATGTTAAGCCATATATATCATCACATGTTGTTGGATAGATGATATGATATCTGAGTTGAAATGAAAAGTTATTGATTAATAAATATATAAACACATTTGATTTATGGTTTATGGAGAAAATCAAACCTTACCTATCAACACCATAAATATTTAAATGGTTAGTAGGGGGATTAAATTATAATGTGATTTCATCTTCTAGTTTGAAATATGAATGGTAAAAAATTTTAATAAAAAAAATAGGATGAAAAGAGTATATTTTAAAGTATTATAGAAATGGATTTTGAATAATCTGTCTACTTTTTTGTAAAAAAGATAAAAACCATCCTCTACATAGACATCAAATTTCAGAGTTGTTGAGGTTATATAGAAGATTGATTATGCTAAATTTATAGAACTGGTATTTATATGTAATCGGGTTGACCGTAATAGTGGTTTGAGAAATGAAGAGTATATATTTACACTTGTTTATTTGAAATAATTCGGTTTTAAGGAGGAATCAATGGTTCTAATGAAGAATGAAAAACAAATATTTCATATTTTCGACCCAACAAATGACGAGTGGTACATTTTATAGCTTGGGAAAAAATAAATTTAGGTAATGAGAATATAGATTATGTTGAAGAATTATTTGACATTTATCCATCTATTATTTGGTTACCCAACAATAACGATAAATATGGTGTGCGCATTAACCATGAAACACAATATGATCTTATATAAGTGGAATGGGGAAAAACCATTATACTCCTAATTAATTCTGTAATCTATTATTTTATTAAATTGAAATAATTAATTTTTTTACAGTAATACTTAAATATATAAATTTTCAATATAACTAAAATTTTGTATAATAATTTTTGTATTCATTAGATTAAAATATCTATTTTTTGTTGAAATTTTTTCTAGTCATCAATTTTTTTTACTATTTTATCTATATTAATTATTTTTATGTATATTATTTTATTAAATATATTATATTTAACTCTTTTCCTATTATAAATAATTACCTTTTTTACTTATAAAATTTATTTATTGTATAAAAAATAAATGTACAAAAAATTAAACATTTTTAGATGATATTAATTTTTTCATTTAGTTACTATTATTTTTAATTCTCACTATTTTTAGTTACATATTTTTTTAGTAGAAAAAATATAACATTCATTTTTTTCTATTATAAAGAATAAAATATATATTTAGTGTTGTTATTTAATTTTAATCAAAAAAAGTGACTCATACTTTTGTTGAAGTTCTATATAACATTCTAAATGTCTGTTAATGAGGAAGTGGGTTGGAGATAAATTTTTTTTATAAAAATATATATATAGTAATTAAATTATTTAATGAAATTAAAACTATATTTCTTAAAATTAGGTTTAGATATTCATTTTTTCTAGTGATGATATTACCTATGGATGGTCAGTGTTGGATTACAAATTTAGCAAAACCTTTACTCATATGTGAAGTGAAGATGGTGATAATTAACTTTGATGAGAATGAAAACCTAATTGGCCCACAAACCTTGTAGTTTAGGACTTACCTATATATACAGATCCATTGTGGGGTAAATATTTTATTCATTGATTTGAGGATTCTTGACCAATCAGAAATATATATGTTATTCGAGTCTATAATGAAAAAATTCCCAGACATATTTATTTAGTTTTAAATGTTTTAAATATTATATATTTCTTAATATTTTATATATTCAATTATAGAATACATTAAACATTCATGAGAGAAATGGAATAAATAAAATTTGTTTATAATTTTTGGAAATAGTATGGAAATTGTTTTAGTCAAATTGGAATTCATTTTATATTTTTAGAGATAATGAGATCATGATCCTTGCCTTATGTCTGAGTTTAGTGGTAGGGATACAAGAGAGATGTTTCCCCAGTATGTGGGAGAAATATTACATGTGTTTATTTTATTTTTTATAAAATTTATTTATTTATATAATTTTAATTTATTGAAAACATATTTAAATTTTCTTATGTAACATTTCACTGAAAAAACTCACCAAGAGATATAGTATCACAATTCATACAATATTTCATTATTACATGGAGGGTATCAATTTTTAGACAATAAAATAATTGATAAAAAATTTAGTGAATTAAAATCCAATTCATTTTTTAGATCCAAATATGTTTCATTAAACCATAAATATCCTCCCACTAATCATAAAAAATGTAAAATGGTGAGAATGAAAAAATGGGGGAGTATATTAAAAACCTAATAATGGAATTTTTTGATAATATTTTAATTAATTAGTTGTTACTTTTCATTAACATCATTAGTTAGTAAATTTATATCACTAATATTAGAATTGAAAATATTATTTTAGGATTCAATTTCAGGGAAAATGACTCATGGGACCTATATACCTGAGGGTATGTTGGATATTATTACCACAACATTAGGAAATCAGGAACACCATATATTCTTTAGAGGTTGTATGGAGGGTATCAATTTTAAAAAATATTTTTCCCACACCCTTAGTATGGAATTTATGATGGGAATATATATGAGATAAATAGATTCATTAAAGGATGAGATGATAAATATGAATGATTTGGGAGAGGGTTGAGTTAAATCATCCATGTTGTTTATTATTGCCAAAGTGATGAAACAAACACATCCAACACAGCTTGCCAACCCAAATCCACCACCTTCTGGTTTGGACCCAATCATGTACTATAAGTTTCATGGTTGTGATCCACCTGAACTTATTATATAATACGTAATTATAAATCTTATTGAGGATTATTTACATCATCTATATATGTATTAGGGTTAGGTAAAAGTAGTGGTACATGATATTTTGGATCCAACTACACTAGTTCCACTGGCGACAGATGAGGTTTCCATAGTTGGACAATGTATTGGTCATTTTTTACTACGACCAGCGGATATTTTTCATCATCTGACATATTAGGTCTTCATTTTTTAATTAAAATTAAATTAAAAATTATTCATATCATTTTATTATTATTACATTATATAGCAGTATATGAAATCGAAGGAATTATTAAAAAGGAAAGGAACAATTTATTTTCTAGAACCTTTAAATACTCCTCAGAAATTTTATGGGGTAACAAATTTATCTCATATTTTTTCAATATTAGATAATTATTAGGATTTTTTATGAGTTATAATATATATAGAAGATCTCATACATTAAATATTTTTAAAATAGACATAGTGGGTGTTGTAAAGGGGGATATGCTCAGTGTTCCCATGTTTACTTTTTTCTATGTAAGTAATATTGAATTATTAATTTAATTTATTTAATTAAAATTATGTTATATTAATATAATTAATTAATTTTCTATTCAGGTATCTCCACACTATTTGTATCCTATATGATTTCAATTATGTTAATGGTTTTATGGAACCATAAAACATGTCAAAACTTGTTTAATATTTGAAAAAATAATCCTTAATTGAATATAGATAAGAAATATTAAAAAATATACGGATTACATATTGGTTTCTTCCCTCCATTGACTATTAATAAGTGAAATTTATAATTCTCAAAAATTATTCAATATACTATTATTAAAAATTAGGTTTTATATTTTACTGGAAATTGGAATTTATTCATATTTTTTCTATAATAATTTAAATGAAATTGGTAATTAACATTATTGGTTGGTGTTTAAATAAAATTTAGAATATTTTTATTATGTTTTATTCTTTTATTTTATTTATTTAATTTTATTATTTTAATTTTAAATTAATTTTGATAATTAATATTTGAAATTATAATAGGTTGTGGATTGAATTAAATAGGGATCAATCTTCATCAATGGAACCATGAAACATTTAAATATGTGAAACATCAGATAGATAACTTTTATATTAGTGAACGCTATATTTTTTATACAAATCAAGTTTTTTTATTTTTTACGTATTATGTCATAAACACAGTTTAATTATATATAAAGGAATGACGAATGTGGATATTATCATTCAGAATTACATAATGAGGTAATCATGACTATAAAAATAATAGATCTTGAAAACGTTTATTTTTATTATAACAATTATAATTTTAACAAATATATTATTTTTTAAATTCACAACACTTTATATTTTAGGTTTTTTATGTCATTTCATTGAAAACATCAAATGAATTTAAACACCATTAAATTTTTTTACTTTATATTTACAATGTTTTTCTAATTTGAAGATTTATTTTCATTTGGTAGTATATCTATAAAACATTTTCCAATTTATCAATGATTTTTACTCTACTTGTTCTATTTTTGTTGGTTTTATTATATTGGGTGTTTCAATTTTTGTTTGCCAGTCCAGAAATAGGTAATTTGTTAATATTTGTTTTAAAAAATATCATTATTCTACATAATTTTGAAAAAAAGCCAACTAAATATTTCTTTGATTTATTTCCATGTTGGTTTTATTGACAATTGACTTGAAAACAACTTTTTTTAAATATAGATGGTTTTTTGTGACATTTTGTTTATAAAATGTTGTTTAAATACTTTATTTTTTCCTTTTTATGAGGGGTTTCAACATCTAGTTTGATAATCCAATGTTGAAAGTCACAATTTCTGTCTCACATGTATTAACATCACTTTATACCCATTGTTGAAAGGTTAAAAACAGTCAAAAAAGATATCTTTTCCTCTAGTGGGTTTTGGAGGATGTTAGAAAAGTCATATTCCATTAGAATAATAATAATTTAGAATATTAATAATACTTAAATTATCATATTTTTATGTATAGATTATGTTTTATGTTATAGAATAGTAAATGAGATAAGTGGGTTCGATTGAGAACATTGCCTCTCCCATTGGATGTTCTCTCTTTAGTAACATCTTAAAGTTCATTTCATTGGCCTTATAGAAAGGAAAAATATTTTATAAAGTGGGAATATGGTCTATGGGTGAATAGTTATGATTTACTTTAAATCTATTGATTTTTAATGGATCCATAAATTTGGTGGTATTGATCCCATTTTATAAGTGAATAAAATGAAGCCTTTATAAAGAAACATTAAATTTTCAATGATAGAATTGAACTATTCATGATCAACAACATCGAAATAGATAAATGATGAATTTTTGGGTGATATAAGTTTTAAAAATCCACTAAAATTCATTTAAAAACTTTAATTTATTTATTTTCATGTCTCTTACCACTAATTATTTACATTTTACACATTTTACTTTTACCTTTGTACATAGATTATTATAAATTAATTTATATTTTTAATATAATATGATGATACAATTAATACCAAATTTTTATATTATAATTATAATTTTTGGATCCATATAACAGAATTAAAATTATAAATTAGATAAAACTAACCTTTAAACATTAACATTTATGATTTAAAAATCAATTGTGTATAATAATTTTTTTCTTATCAAAGTGTTCTATATATTAAATATCAATAATTTCTAATAAAACGAGTGGTAATATATTTTTATATAATTTTAAAAATCATATAAATGTAATTATATAAATATTATTATTTTAATATATTACATAATAGTCACAAAAGATTAACAAAAAAATTGTCTAAATTAACCCTTTCACAAATATCAAAGTCGATAACATTAAACTTACTAATCAAAATTTTATTCCTAAATATTTAATTGAAATTATAAGATAATGTAATTTTTTTATATATAATATAATGTCTATATGGTTATATTTAATATATAAAATTGATGGAAACTGATTTTTTAAATTAGAAAATAAAAACATGACAGTAAAATGTTTTTTGTGCCTCCAAAACATTAAAAATGGGTTTCATAAATTCCATATAGTATTTTTGAATGATTTATTTTAACTTATAAATATATATTTTTGTAGAGAAACTTTTCAATGATTTTTAAGGAATCATTGATTTATGATAATGTCAAAAAAGTTATGGTATTAGAAAAATCATGTTTTTCACTATTCAATAAAAAACCAATATCTTAAAAAAAATATAAAAAAAATCATATAATGATAATATTGATATGAATAATCCAAAAATAAATCTATTTTTTTATAAATTAAAATTTCAAAGCATCAAAATTTATCTTTTAATTAAAAATAAAATATATAAAGAAAAAGTTATTTTTATTGAAATATGCACATTTAAAATTTCTATTGTTCTTAATCTAATTTTGTATGAATTTAGGATTGATTACAATAATATATATACTATATATTTTGTCAATATTAATATTTACTAATAATATAAATCAAATATATTGTGACTCATTTTATTTTGATCCTACAAGTGAGATAATCTATCGATATAATTAATTAATTTAGAAAAAAATATATCCAAAATATCAGGGTGTTACATTATCACCTGTTAAGTAAATATTATCATTTTTATTTTAATTATCATTTTATAATGAAAATGAAATAGGGTATTTAAAATTTTTATGTGTCCTAAGATATAATTTTATATTATATGTCAACCTTACATACATAAGAATCATATCATTTTCCTTAGAATAGGAATATCCCTATCATTGAGTTTTCTACAACCTTTTGGTCCAATATTTTATAGTTATATAGTAGTAAGACGCACATAATAAATTTTTCTTTTAAATAATTTTCATAACTATCCTTGCATTAATAGAAACCTAAATGTTGACATGAAATTGTTTTTTTTACCACAAAAAAATTCTCATGTTTCCGTGATCAGTGACCAAGAAAATAGGCCACATAGTCATGGACATAATCTATGGCCTTGATAAACATGTTCACGGAGGATATCTATTTTTTGGTAGAGTTTATCCCTACTTACATGGTACTTGTCTATTATTTTAGGCATTTCAACATACTCCGACCACACTATGACCACAATCAATATTGGTAGGGCCATAACTTTTGAACCAATGACTTCCATTTGTTTTGAACCAAATACCTCATTAAAATTATGAATAAATATTTAAAACATAACAAAATCTTCATATATATATATCAATATATATTTATTATTATTATACACCCCTACAGACAAGGTGAATATGGTTGTATTCCCCTATATCCATAGTTGAAGGGTGAACATGGCCGAAGCCACTCCTTGAGAAGACTGTAATCATAGTCTATTGATGAATTATGTGGTTGGTATCTTGGGTATGGAGTGTGTCCGTGTTCACCCTTTAACCATGGGATTAGGCTTCCCTAGGAGGGACAATATATAGCATCCCAAAAAATTTATACATAAATGTTTTAGATTATTTGATGAATCTTTATTACACATTTTTATGATCCATTCTAGGATAATAAAGTTTTATTTTATTTGGAAACTTGGATACATAAACAGTAGTAACGTAAAAGATTTACATAATATCCCATTATGTTTTTCACACCAATAATTATCATTAAACATTACATACTTAAAACATTTCTCTATATCCGGGGGAAAATAAAACATAATAATGGTTGAGATCAGATTCATTGTAAGAGTAAACATGGGAGATATCAATCATTTATCATATTTAATCATATCATGAGAATAAGGGTATGATAACATGAGATTAATGTTTTAAATACATACCCAATAAATAATAGATTTTAATCACAAATCATGAAATAAATCATGGATGTTCATAAGACATTAATAAAAAATTTATCAAATAACATGATCTATTATAATATATAATTAACTTAATATCCCTTCATAAAGGAGTAGAAATATTTTTTAGAAAATTATAATAAGATTCATTTTAAAAATATTATAAAAATTAAAAAATTGGTAAGAATTACTTTAAAAAATATTTGGATAATATTAAAAACATTCATGAATACATTTTAATGGAAATATGAATATGAAAAGAAAATATTCCTGATAGAATAATAAACAATTTCGATATTTCATAAGGAAATAATTAGATCATTGAGTATATAAGAAAAGGAAAAAAAATTGAAAACTTTTAATTTAAAAAAATGACCATATGATAATAAAATAAACTATATTTATGAAAGATATATCATTTAATTTCATTATAGTAAATTTAATAATAAACATCCATGGTAAAAAGTGATATTGTAACATTAATCCTTATTACATTGTTAAATTTTTATCATGCATAACATGAAATAAATAACATAAAATGAAGTATTAAATAAAAATAACAATTAAATCCTCATGAGAAAATATATCCAAGGGATTATATATACACCTCACAAAATAAGATAGGTTTATAATATAACATATGTCCCAAAGAAGATAATTTGAGATGATAAACCATTACCACATTGGTAACATTCGAACCAAAATCTATTGGATGAAATAATTTGAATCACAACATTAAATATCATAAATTAATAAGTACACCATATACAATATTTCAAATGGGAAATATGTACCACTCATAAACATAAATTGGTGTATAACATCAAATATATCTCAACAAAACAATATTGAGACGAAGAACCCTTACCTTATCTGAGACGTGACTCATAATCACTATAAACTCAGGTATAGTAAATTTAGATTTATTATAATTCGAAGCTATAACCATTTACAGATATATAATTTCAGACATATTCTAATTATATCATTACCACACTGGTAAATTAATAATTCTTTATTAAAATTCTCATTTCGAAATGATAACTGTTTAATTATTCATGTATACTTCGGTTCTGCAGTTTTGATCCTTGCACTTTAATCATAGCTCCATCATCTCCAAAATATTAATCTTTTCGTTAGTTCCTTATTTAATAATTATATTTATCTTTATAACCATTCATATGGAGTGGTGATAAAAAATTTCATCATGGAGACGGCAGTATGTACATATGCATGTGTGATGTTTCCACATTTCCATGTGTTAATCAAAATAAATATAAGTTTTTACAATCATAGAAGAATAATTTATTCATAATTATCTTATATAAACATTAAATATATCATAATATATAACCATTAATTATGTTGATGGAAAATTATTTTTATATCTACATAAAGGTGGTAGTCCACACATACACACAAGCAATATATTCCTTTCCCATTTTATGGGGAAGAGGTGTGAGATGAATATCAAATAATCATTATAAAATTTTCAAATAATAATTATATTTTTTTAATAATTATATATTAATTATTTTTTTAAATAGTGTGTAATTATAATTAATATTGAAAGTGTTTGGTTAAGATGTGTACTTCTTCATTGAGAGAACTCCTTTGTCTTACACCTTAATCCTTGAATGATTGGTATTAGAAGAAGATGAGTTGATTGAGGATAATGAAAATTAATCTAAAAATGTTTTTTATTGTGTATTTTTTACTCTATAAAGATCAAATTATGTGAATATGGTAGGAGAAGATGTTTCCTTTTATAAGTAATGGGAGGGACATACATGGAATTACGTAAAATATTTCAATAATACAAGGCCACTTTCATGAAAAAGTGGAAAAAGTGTCTAATTATTCATATATATTGAAATATGATGATAAAATATATTCGAAAATTTGAATTTGAAAATTTTATGTGAAATTCCAACCAATATCGCTTAGTTTAATCCCCCTGCTGAGAAAATGGATTTTAACCTGAACCATAGTAAAACAATTTACTATTTTTATTATTAATTATTAATAAAAAATATATTGACAATATTAAATTATATTAGTTATTATGATTAAAAATATACAATACATTTTAAAATATTCAATTTCTCTATGTGGAAGTATTATGTTTTAAATAAGTGTGCACACCACAATGAAAACACATTTTTTTGAAAAATGCATTTTTAAGCATTTAAGTGAATTTACATCCATTCCATTCCTTGTAAAAACCATAAAATAAATTTCAATATATTATATTGAATAAATATTATAAAAATTAAATTAATATCATAAATAAATAGATATTAATTTAATTTATTAATATAAAAAAATATTGTGTTGCCAAACATGTTTTTCGGGAAAAGTTTTTTTAATCCCAAAACTGAACTTATACAAAAATAAAGTATAATAATGATTATTGTTTAATTAATTAGACTTAATATAATTAAATAATACTTATGTTACATTTATATTAATTTCAAAACATAATGGATCTTCAAAATTTCTTTACTTGATAAAAAAAATAGTTTTACAAAAATCAATATTTTTCAATATTTACTTAAATATAACAAACTTCAGAAACATCCAAAAAATTCACCCTATGATAAAATTAACATGTTTTTTTAAAATAATATTAATTACCAAAACTAAAATATATTAAAAAAGTGTAAAGTTTTTATTTATTTTTAGATAAAATGAAAATAAAACCATTTTTGAAGAAAATGCATTTTTTTGAAAAATGACTTGAAGGAAAATTGAGTACTTATTTATTATGCATAAATAAATAAATATGAATTATGAAAAACAATTATATTTATTTTTCTTAAATTTTTTGTCTTATTCATACTAAAAATTAAACTTCAAGGAAATAATAATCAAATTTAAATCCATTTTTATAGTATACCACGGTTCACTTAAATTTTAGTGTTGTGTGTTAGAGAAGATATCAAGAATAATATACATTTAAACTAAATTTTTGGGTGTTACATCCCCCCCACTTAAATAAATTCCATCCACAAAATTTTTTCTCTATAATCAGAGGTTCAATATTTTAAAATCCCTTTGTTGAAAACTCACATCCTATAAAGGGATAATAAAAAAATCCTTTGAAAAGGGGAAGGTGAAAAATTAATGTCGCCTCAAATAAAACCTAATCCGGTTCCCATAAGGGGAGAACACTAGATGTAAGTAATGATATAGACATGGATGATAAAGATAATGTCTCTTGTATAATAAATAGTGATAGAGTACATAATCAAGAGAATGTTAACAACTAAAAAACCACAAATCAGTGAGGGGTGAAGATACTATGAATTCTTCATAAATAATTATAAAAGGAAAAAATTTCATTTTCAAGGTTATTTTTCCTTGTGCTAATAAATTATTTTACCATAGAATATGAGAAGATATAATTACATGATATATCCAAATCCATAGAGTAATTTTCCCCTCTAGTTGTGTGTTTCAATTAATTACCAACTATTTTCATCCCGTATTTCAATTATGGTTTTATAATATAACTATTTCATGCCTCAAGAACTAAAACTAATTTTTATTAGAGCATAAGATCTATAAAAAGATAAAAATATATTACCCCGGTCTCTATTCAATTGTTGAATCCTTATATGGTTATTTCATTATATGTTAATTAATATGAATAAAATATTATTTGAAAGATTAATTGAAGAGGTTTCAATAGTAACACCCAAATATATACATATTTCATTCAACATATAGTAAAATTTCCAAAATCCCCAAAGCATGGTTAAAAGGTATTCAATTAACAAGAATATTTTTATATTTTTTAATTTTCTTAAAAATAAAGAGAACATTTATGTAACGCCTGGACCCCAGTTACCCAGAGTCGGTGCATTATTTTAATACATTGTCAATATTATAAGGAATCAAGTCCCAAAGGACTGATCAGTTTACCAGTCTTGGATAATAGATTACATACACAAACATTACATTACACATTTAGAAATTAAAACACAACATAAATGATCCATTGAGAATGCCGTTAATCCCCAAGCTTAACACTACTTATCAATCATAATACACTTCCTGAAATCCTGGGAAAATAAAACATAGAAAGGGGTGAGCTCAAATTCCCAGTAAGGATAACAATATATCAGAAACTTTCATAAATAAGCATAAACATTTAAGGCATTGAATATCTAAGAAAAGACTTTTAAACTTACACTTCAGCATAATATGGAAAAAATTAAATGAAATAATTTCGTTTATTTATTCATATGGATATTATACTAGTCGAATAATCACCTGCAATATCAATAACCACTTTCATAGTGATGGAATGCATAATGCCAGACTATCATAACCACATACCCAAGGCCTCATACCAAGACTACAAATAAGATTTTGTCAAGGCCTCATTCTAAGACACTAGTTTGTCTCATGTGACCTACCGATGCATCAAGGATCTGTAGCGGGCTCCACCCGTCACTTAATAAACAAATGCATTCCACATATGAACAGGTTTAAACATAACATAAGAATTCATATTAAAACTAGCATACGAAATGTCAACACTTTCTCTATAAACAATGAATTGGATAAAAATAACACATCCATAGTCAAACATATCACAAAAACTTCAATACAATATGGAAGTTTTGTATCATAATAAATAAACATCAAATAATCTTCCATCAAAGGATGTTGACATAGATGAAATCAAAACAATTTGAGATAAATATCTCTTTTTTTGAAATCATTTAAAAGTCACATAATTATAAAAGAAAACACTTACTTTGAAAATATTCTTATAATATGTTAAGGGAAGCTTCGACGAGTTTATAACGGTAGAAAATAGCCACACCCGTTGTATAAGTTAAAAAATACATTCTTACCATAATTTTGTCCAAAAGGTTAAAAAGGACCTTGTTTGGAAAACGACAGAAAGATTCCTTTATAAACATATTATAAAAATTCAAACAAGGGTATAAATGACTTTAACCCATATTCTGTAAAATATTAATAATGTTTCGAAATACATTTTTAAGAAACATGGATGTGGATGATAAAGAGGTCCGAGTAGATAATTATGTATAAACAACCTCGGATAATGAAGAGATTGTAAAATAAACCCTTACCAATTTTGTAACATGAAAAACATACACCCCATGAAATAGGTATAATACAATGAATATGTAAATACACATAAATTAAAGTGTATTACACAAATAATACAATTATGGGTAGTACATACACCACACAAAAGGTAATAGTGGCAATATGGCACGAATCTCATGGGAATAAGGAGTGAGTTAGAAACCCATTACCTTGTACTTTTCCTTGATATATTGTAGGTTAACCTCATTTATAATAGATAAATCATTGTTATTAAATTATACAAGAATTATATACAAAAATATGATATCATATATGATCTTTTAATATTGCTTTGTTAATAATATTTTAGTATTATCGTCGTTTCGGGTGTTAACTGATTCATTTTCCTTTATATGATTCGTTACGTAAGCCATGTTTTTTATGGATAGGTTGTATCTTATTCATATCCAGAATGATATAATTTCTTTAAACATTAATTTTAATCATCAAATGAGAATTAATCTTGAACATATATTATGGTGCATGAGTCTCATCACGTTCGTGGAGACGGTAGTGCGTACGTACGCAAGAATGCTACTTCCATTTCATTTTTCATTTTAAAAGGAATCAAAACCAAATGATAAATTTATATATTATTATTCCAGTATAATATATTATCTTATATGTGTTACTTAAGTTCATTAACACCTTCTTTTATATGTTCCATGTTTGGTATGAAAAAGTCATATCACTTTGAGGGGGCGGTAGTCCGCACATCCTCAAATGAAATTATCGTATATATGTACAACATGAAATGAATAATGGTATGATATAAAATTTAATTATAGAATAAATATCATTAATATCATATTTAATTATAGCGCCATCATAATGGCCACCATGGGAGGTGGTAGGAGATAATTGAACAATCATCGTTTTGTGAGGAGTTTGGTTGCCATCCACAGAAACATTGTGTTCTTCACCCATTATATAGATGTGTGTGTAAGTTTAGTTATAATAATTCTCATAAAAATATCCTAGTATTTTTAGGATACTGGTTTTGTTAAAAAAGAAAATAATAAGAATAGTTTAGGGGTTGGAGAAGTAAAACAAAAGAAACGAAGCTAAGAGAAATCGTTACCTTTAATTTGGGTAACTCCCTGTGGTTTGTACCAAAAAGGACTCTTGAAGTGCCTTCTGCCTAAGGTAAGTCTTATAGGAAGAGGATAGGGATATAGGGAGATTAATTGGGAAGATTTTGGATGAGTGAAAAGGCTGGAGATGTGTGAGTAATTGGTTAGATGTGGTGTCCTTTTATAGGGGGGGGGGCTAATTAGAAAAAACTTAAATTATTATTTTATAATAAATTCATATTCAGTTTATAATGGCTCAAAACTGGATTATTAAAAGTATGAGGTTGGTATGGGTCTAAATACATTCAACCAATAGATTTTAGACAGGTTTGGGTCATTATATTAACCTTATCTTTTGGTTATAACTCTTAGTTAATTAGTTTGACATTTTCCATGTCACATTGTATTTTTTTATTATATAGTTAATAAACTTACTATATACTTCAAAGTTACTCCCAAGTGGTCCATTAATGATACACCTATAATGATATAATTCCTTTGCTCGATCCTTCGATTTTTAGGAATGTAATATCAATTAATTATATAATATTTGTTTTTAAAACTCATTTATGTCAATTTGGACACTATTTAATAATTGATTTTTGTTGAAGTCTTGACAACTTTATTAATTAGAATAAAATTCATTTAAGAAATAATAATATGTAATATTAACCAATAAAATTCGTGGATGTCATCAAAACATTGAAATTATATTTATTTTAACTTTTATAATACCATTTATTTGATTCTTTTATTATTAAGGAAAATAATGCATCATTATTGTGTCATAAATAAATTAATTATTCAATGTATAAAAATTATAAATAAACTATAATTATTTAGTAACTCTTTTTAAATTTATAATGAATATTTATAGTCTAAAATACAACATATATAACCCTATGTGAAAATTGTTTTGCTAAAAGATATATGCTTATTCATTTTTGCATTTACTTTAACTTAATTAATATAAAGTATCATTATCACTTGCAAGTGGCTCCATGGAGTCCCAAAATCGAACCAAAGATTCCCCTAGTCGTAAATGTATCAGCCAATAGGCTTACGACTCGTTTTAGGGTAATTTAGTATTATTATAATATTATTTTTTTACCGTTATTTAATGGATTTTCCCTTTAACCATGGTAAATAAAATATTTACTAAAATAAATATTCAAAATGTATAAAAGTAAAATTTACCTATTTAAACAATTTGGAAGTCCTTATTCTAAATATGGAATCCCTTTTTATAAATTCAATACATAGAAGTGGAAGAAATTAATTGAATATTAATTCTCGTTGTCGAAACAAAAAACGTGTTTCTAACAAATAATAACTATCAAAAGATTGACACTTTCTTATGTCCAGTTTAAATATGAAATTATGTCCAACGACAGAAATTGGATTAAATGGTAAAATTATAATCTAATTATACTTTAAAATCACTCAAATTCATAATTTATCACCACCAATTATTTCTATTAAAAAGTTGTTTTTAATTAAAATATAGTAATCTTCACTATTCATAAAAATTTGAAAGTTATCAGAAAAGTACCAAAATTTCACCCTAAGCTAATTTCGATATTCCAAATCCAAAAATGAAGTCTATTTTACCAAATTCAAACCATAAAATTTTTATTTATTAATTTAAAATTATTTCCCGCTATTAAAAACCAAAAGGCATATTTTTAGTAACTATCAAAAGGTTGACACTTTTTTATGCCCAATTTCAAAGTGAAATTACTTACAATGACCAAAATTAGATGAAATGGTGAAAATAATATCTATTTATACTTCCATACCATTAAAATTTATAATTTAACAATATAAATTATTTTTATTTATATTTTTTTTCAATTAAAATATAGTATTTTTCACTGTTCTCCCTAATATAAAAGTTATCATAAAAACACCAAAACATTAATGAAACTAAATTATTATGTCCTGATTCTAAATAAGAAGTTTATTTTGCCAAATTGAATATATAAAAGTTTCAAATATTGGATTTAAAAAGGATTCTCCATTAAAAGGCGGTAAAATTGCATTTTTTGAAAAATGCATCTTTTATCAGAAAAAATGTATTTGTTCATAAATTATGTCTAAGAAACCCATAATATGGATTATAAAAATATAAGGATTATATAAAGTTCAAAATTCAGTTAATACTATTCATAACCAGTTTTGAACGGCTTGTTTGGTAAGTCATGGTGCACTAGAACTTGGTGTTGCATATAGTGAAAGTTATTGAATTAATTTGAAGAAATAACGTACTATGAAATCTTGGGGTGTTACATTCTTACCTACTTCAATAAATTTCATTCTCCCAATTTGAAATTATTCTTTGAAAATAAAAGTTTGAAAATAGAAAATACCTTTAGGAAAACCGACATCGAAAATTAGGTTGTTAAATTTAGTCTTAATATGAGGAAAAGGGAAATGAAAGGTTCACCAAAAAATTATGATCTCTATTAGAAGAACATTGGTGGAAATTAGAGAAATATAATTGGAGGAAAAACATAAATATTTATAGGTAGCGATTGAGGTCATCAATCACAAACAATTATAAAATTGAGAGACTTAAATTCATCAATCCATGATGATTTAAAATACCATCAGTTCAATAAAACATATGGTATTAGTGTAATACATTTTTTGTAGTAAGATCCATTCACTAAAGTATAAGAATTAATTTCTTCATTGAATAAGAGAAGAATAAAAATATATAATTGACAAGTAGAGTCCCATCCTTTAACTAAGCTCTACCACAAAATCAACTTTCACTCTAAAAGATAATATAACTTAAAAACAATATTTTATTTATCCTATTCGTATAGGGTTAAAAAATGAATTTATAATTCATCTAGAAGAAACATTAAAAAAACTACATTATTCAATCCAAGACATCACATGGGTCAGTGGTAAATGATACAACCTTGTCGCCCTTCGGTTGTGGGTTCATGTCTCGCGGCCTTGCTGGACGTGAAGGGTTGCCGCTCGACCTCCGGGTTAAACTTTTTATGGAAATACAAAAATAATCTCAAACTAGACTTATCCAAAATACTTCTTTCCAAACTCATAGTCCAAAATTTATAAAGTAGGTAAATACAATGAAGATTCTTTTTTCCACGTAATATCATGTGAACACCTTCATCAAGTATTCTTTTAAAACACTGCAACATCCTGAAATACCATAAAACCTTATTGATTACATTCATGATCCCTTATTCCTTATAGAATACTGGATATACTCCTTCTATCCAAAAATGATGTAAACTCCAACAATGATGGAATATAAAAAACATTAATCAGTTTCAAGGTAGTCAAAATATCCAACATAATTTATCCTAATAAATCATGTATTATTCCAAAATCACTACCACGGTATCAGAACCATATTATGGTTTATCTTTCTCTCAACCATATATTTTCCAAAAATTTAGCTTAATATTGAGTCACTTTTCTTTATTCCACACAATATCAATTCATTAATGAAATAGTACTGCAGTACAATCCTTATATAATCCATAATTATTATAACCATTACATTGTTGATACAACACTCATATGACATAATTCTCTAATAAGAACTCTAACCATTCCTTCTCATATGTGGTAGTATCATAACTTGATTATTATCCAATAGAATCATTTGGGTCATACTATGATGATTTTTACATTGGTTTACGTAGTGTCCCAGCTCTTTGCAGATGAAGCATTGTACATTTGAAACCTTTTTCTTACCCTTGCAGTCACATACATGTTGTCCTTTTTCTCCACACTTATAACAAACTCTCATTCCTTTCAGGCAAGTTCTAGGGTGTTTCTTCCCACAGTTATCACATATGGGAAAATTATTCTTTTCCCTCTTCCCATTATCCATCCTTGTCTCTTCCATCTTTTTCTTCTCTTGCTTCTCTTCAAAGACATAGGACTCAGATAATTCTTTACTTATATTATTAACACATTATACTATTTAGTCATATATTGAGAATACATGGGGTACTATTTCCCTTCTTAATGTTGGCTTAATACAGTGAAAGATATGATCCTTCTTACTCTTTGGATCATACATATTGTTGGAGTTCACATTCCTTCTATTGGGTGACATTTATATACAATGGTATATACTAGGTCAGTTTCTGAATCGCAATTCATAATTCCAAACTTGTAAAATACCTCACATAAATTGAACAGTTTATGGATATAATATATAATGACAAAAATGTTTTCTTTGAGGAGGTATATACTCATAAACCCTTTATAGTGGTTTGTAAAGAAAATGAGAATTATCCTAAGAATATCCCCCGAGAGTGTCGTAACCATGAGTGCAGCAAGCCCCGTTGTCGTGCACCAGTTCCCATTTGAGTCTAGATCAAAGTGGTATTTTCGGGTTTTACCCACAGGTACATCTGTGCCAGAGCCGCCTCTACTTGCTCGTATCCCGACAAGGATGTATTTTCTTGGAAAACTCACAAAATGTTTACATTAGAAATATTCTCGGAAGTGTAGGATCGAAATAGTGATGTAGATGATCAATATACAAGAGGGGGGGGGGGTGAATTCTATACTTTAAAAATTTATTTAGAACCTTTAAAGTTAGTTAAGAATAACTATGTTTTCCTTAAGCAAAGGAAAAGGCTAAGTTTAACAAAGTTAAACTAAGAAAAATCACAACACCTCTAACACCGAATGCAAACTTGGAAAGAGATTCTGAAAATAGGTTCCGGAAATATGGTTCCGGAAGTTGAAACTTAACAAAAGATTATAAAATGAGATTCTACCTTAAAGCTTATAGAATCTAAATGAAACAGAGTACAATTAAGGAAGTATAAGAAAGTTATACTTTCCTTATAATACAAAATGCAGCGGAATAAAAACAAGTAGTAGAACTATTAGTAACAAGATATAAGTCTCTTAACCTAAAGAGAAGGGTATCCAACAACCTTGGATAAAGGCCCCTTGATTTATACTTTCAAGCAAGTCTGTCTTACCCACACCAGGGTAAGCCCTCGATACGATGATCGGAGTCTCTGTCTTGCTATCCCCGCATGCCCTCAACTTCAAGGTAGTAGGAAACTTCTGTCTTCCTCAGCAAGGAAGCCCTCGAACTTCAAGGTAGTCGACACCTCTGTCTTCCTATCCCCGGAAGCCCTCGAATTTAATCACCAACATTCGGAGTCGCATGAAGCTTTGAGATTTAATAAGATACTCTCTCTCTAGAAATCACTTCAAGAAGATTATTCAGCCATTCAACACTTTTTCAGCTTTTTTCAGCACTAGCAACAGCTACAAGCTCTTTCAAATGAGCTCCTATTTATAGGTAAGGTCGGCTCCTTCTCCAATGGTCATATTTTCCTTAAAGATCGGAGGGACCTGTACACGTTTCACTTAGACAACGGTTAATAAGAAACAGAATAGACGACATCGTTTTATAACAAAACAAGTGTAACAAAATGTACGACATCATTTTAAACTCTAACATAAAAGTTCGGAATGAAAACTTCTGAGTGAAGGATCGGAGTGTAATGAAAATAATAAAGAGTAGAAAAATTATAGAAATGTAATTAATATAGAAGTTCGGAGTCTAAAAAAGATATTTTTCGGAGTCTGAATTAATTCAGAGTGTATAAAACAAAGATACTCAAATTCTGTTTAATAGGTGAATTCGGAATGAGAATTCGGAATAGGAATTCGTCATCAGAAATCGTAATGAGAATTCATCATCAGTATTCGTACTGAGAATTCGTCATCAGAATTCGTAATGAGAATTCGTCAACAGAATTCGTAATGAGAATTCGTCATCAGAATTCGTAATGAGAATTCATCAACAGAATTCGTAATGAGAATTCTTCATTAGAATTCGTAATGAGAATTTTTCATCAGAATTCATAATGGGATTTCATAATGGGATTTCTTCATTAGAATTCATAATGATAATTCTTCATTGGAATTCTTAATGATAATTCTTCTTCAGAATTCATATCTTGAATCTGGAATAGAACTTAGTCAGAGTTCATATCCGGAATTTGGAATGAAACTTCCTTATAGTTCTTATCTAGAATCCGAATCCAAAAACAGAATTCTTAATATCAAAGTTTCAATGATTCCGAGAAAATAGAAATGAATCCGAATTTCATACATAAGAAAAATATGGATGAAAATATGATAAGGATAATTTTTCTTATAAAAGCGATTTTCCTTAAGAAAGCAATTTTCCTTATAAAATCAATTTTCTTAAAGATAAGGTGTTTGTGATTTTCAAGATAAGAAGGAATGGAAAAGTCATAAGGAAAAGTTTATTGACTCAACATGAAGTTCTTCTATAATAATCTTCAAACTCTATCTTACGCTAATGTGATCTAATCTGACTTTATATAAATCTAGTTTCCAAGGTTATTGCTAAACTTACACTGATACCAACTGTAACGCCCTGACCCCAGTTACCCAGATTCGGTGCATTATTTTAATACATTGGAAATATTACAAGGAATAAAGTACCAAAGGACCGATCAGTTTATTAGTATTGGAAAATACATTACATGCATGAGCGTTACATTACACATTTATAAAATAAAACACAACATAAATGATCCCTTGAGAATTACATTAATCCACAAGCTTAACCCTACTTATCAATCATAATACACTTCTTGGAATCCTGGGAAAATAAAACATAGAAAGGGGTGAGATCAAATGCCCAGTAAAGATAACAATATAGCGGAAAATTTCATAAATAATAATAAACATTTAAGGCAATGTATAAATAGAACAAAAGATTTTTAAAATTGAACATCATCATAATATGAAAAAAATGAAATAATGCCATTTAATTATTCACATGGAGATTCTACTAGTCTAGTAATCACATGAAATATCAATAACCACTTTTATAATGATGGAATGCATAATACAAGACTATCATAACCACGTAGCCAAGGCCTCGTGCCAAGACTACAAATAAGATTTTTTTCAAGGCCTCGTGCCAAGACACTAGTTTGTCTCATTAGACCTACCGATGAATCTAGGAGCTATAGCGGGCTCCACCCATCACTTACTAAGTCCAATGCATTTCTCATATGAACAGGTTTAAACATAACATAAATATTCATATTAAAACTAGCATACGAAATGTCAATACTTTCTCCATAAACCATGGATGGTATAAAAATAATACATCCACAGTAAAACAAATCAAAAAACCTTCAATACAATATGTATGGTTTGTATCATAATAAATAAACATAAAATAAGCTTAGAATCCATCAAACGATGTTGACATAGATGAAATCAAAACTATTTGATAAAAATATCCCTTTTTTGAAATCATTTAAATGTCACGTAATTATAAAAGAAAACATTTAATTTGAAAATATTATTTTAATCTTGTAAGGGAAGCTTCAACGAGTTTATAATGGTATAAAATAGCCACACCTACTGTATAAGTTAAAAAAAATACATTCTTACCTTAATTTTGACGAAAAGTTTAAAAAGGACCTTGTTAGGAAAACGACAGAAAGATTCCTTTATAAACATCTTATAAACAGTCAAACAAGAGTATAAATTAATTTAAACCATATTCTGTAAAATAATAATAATATTTTGAAATACATTTTTAAGAAACATGGATATGGATGATAAAGAGGTCCCAGTAGATAATTATGTATAAACAACCTCAGATAATGAAGAGATTGTGAAATAAACCCATACCAATTTGGTAACAGGCAAATCATACACCCCATGAAAGAGGTATCATAAAATTAATATGTAAATACACATAAATTAAATTTTATTACACAAACAATACAATTATGTGCAGTATATACACCACACAAAAGGTAATAGTGGCAATATGGCACGAATCTCACGGGAATAAGGACAGAGATGAAAACCCCTTACCTTGTATTTTTCCTTGATAGAGTGTAGGTTAACCTCTTGTATAATAGTTAAATAATTTTTATTAAATTATAAAATAATCATATGCATAAATATGATATCATATATGATATTTTAATATTTCTTAGTTAATAATATTTTTGTATTATTGTTGTTTTGGGTGGTAACTAATTCATTTTCCTTTATATGCTTCGTTATGTAAGACGTGTTTGTTATGGATAGGTTGTATTTTATTCATATCCATAATGATATAAAGTCCTTAAAAATTACTTTTAATCATCAAACGAGAATTATTCTTGAATGTATATGATGGGGAATTAATCTTATCGTGTTTATGGAGACGGTAGTCCGTACGTACGCATGAACACTACTTCCATTTCATTTTTCATTTGAAAAGGAATAAAAACCAAATGATACATAGTTATATTATTATTTCAGTATAATATAATATCGTGTATGTGTTACTTATTTTTATTAAAACCATCCTTTATACGTTCCATGTACGGTATGAACGAGTCATATCACTTTGAGGGGGCGATAGTCCGCACTTACTCAAATGAAATTATCGTATATATATAAAAAATTAAATGAATAATGGTATTATATAAAATATAAATACATTATAAATATCACTAATATCATATTTAATTATGGTTCCATCATAATGGCCACCATGATAGGTGGTATGAGATAATAGAACAATCATCGTTTCATGAGGCGTTTGGTTTCCATCCACAAGAAACATTATGTTCTCCACCCATTAGATGAAGGTGTGTGTAAGTGTAGTTCTAATAATTCTCATAAAAATATCCTAGTATATTTATGACACTGGTTTTGTTACAAAACAAAATAATAATGAGAGTTTAGGGGTTGGAGAAGTAAAATAAAAGAAAAGAAGTTAAGAGAAATCGTTACCTTTAATTTGGGTAACTCCCATTGGTTTAAACCAAAAAGGACCCTTGAAGTGCCTTATTCATAAGCTAAGGATTCTATGAGGATGAGAGGGATGTATGAAGCTTAATTGGTCAGTGGTTGGATGAGCCAAAAGGCTTGAGATGTGTGAGGAATTTGTTAGAAGTGGTGCCCTTTTATAAGTGGGAGGAGGGGCACATTAAAAAAAACATAAAGTTTTATTTTATAATAAATTTATTTTCGGTTTATAATGGCTCCAAATTTGATTATTAAAATTATAAGGTTTTTATGGGTCAAAATCTTTTCAACCAATATATTTTTGACAGGTTTTGGTCATTATATTAACCTTATCTTTTGGTTTTAACTCTTAGTTAATTAGTTTGACATTTACCATGTCACTTTTTATTTTTATATTATATAGTTAATAAAATTACTATATACATCCAGGAGACCCCCTAAGTGGTCCATTAGGGATACAGCTAACATGATATAAGTCCTTTGGCTGAACCTCAGATTTTTAGGAATATAATATCAATTAATAATATAATATTTATTTTAAAAACTCATTTCTGTCAATTTGGACACTATATAATAATTGATTTTTGTTAAATTCTTGAAAACTTTTTTATTTCTAATAAAATTCATTTAAGAAATAATAATATGTAATATTAACCAATAAAATTCGTGGATTTCATCAAAACATTCATATTATATTTATCATATGTATTATAATATCATTTATTTGATTCTTTTATTATTATGGAAAATATTGCATCCTTATTGTGTCATAAATAAATTTAATTATTCAATGTCTAAAATTATAAATAAAATACCCTTATGTTGTAAAACGTTTTATCTTTCTAATTAATATTTATAGTCGAAAATAAAACATATATAACCCTATGTAAAAATTGTTTTTCTAAAAGATTTATGTTTCTGTCATTTTTGCATTTACTTTAACTTAATTAATATAAAGTGTCATTATCACTTACTAGTGGCTCCATGGGGGTCCCAAAATCGACCCAAAGATGCCCATGGTCAGAAATGAATCTAACAATAGGGTTAGGACATGTTTTAGGGTAATTTATTATTATTATAATATTATTTTGTTACCCTTATTTATCGGATTTACCCATTAACCATGGTAAAAGAAAATATTTATTGAATTAATTATTCTAAATGTCTAAAAGTAAAAGTTACCTATTTACACAATTTGGACCTCCTGATTCAAAATATGGAATCCATTTTTCTAAATTCAAAACACAGTAGTTGCAAAAAGTAATTGAAAATTAATTCTCATCGTCGAAACAAAAAGCATGTTTTTAACAAATAATAACTATCAAAAGATTGACACTTTCTTATGTCTATTTTAAATATGAAATTATGTCTAATGACAAAAATTGGATTAAATTGTAAAATTATAATCTAATTATACTTTAAAATCACTCAAATTCATAATTTATCACTATTAATTATTTTGATTAAAAAATTTGTTTTTAATTAAAATTTAGTAATTTTTACTATTCATCAAAATATAAAAGTTATCAGAAAAGTACCAAAATATCACCCTAAGATAATTTCGATAGTCAGAATCCAAAAAATGAATTCTATTTTAACAAATTTCAAACATATACGTTTCATTTATTAATTTAAAATTTATCCCCGCTATTAAAACCAAAAGGCGTATTTTTAATAACTATCAAAAGTTTGACACTTGTTTATGTCCAATTTCAAAGTTATATTACATACAATGACCATCATTGGATGAAATGGTAAAAATATATTATATTTATACTTACATACCATTAAAATTTATTATTTAACAATATATATTATTTTGATTTAAAAAATTTTTTTCAGTTAAAATATATTATGTTTCACTATTCACCCAAATATGAAAGTTATCAAAAAAACACCAAAAATTTATTGAAACTAAATTATTATGTCCTGATTCTAAAGAAGAAGTTTATTTTGTGAAATTTAATATATTAAAGTCTCAAATATTTCATTTAAGAAGGCTTCTCCATTAAAAGGTGGTGAAATTTCATTTTTTGAAAAATACTTCTTTTCTTTGAAAAATTATATATTTGTTCTTACATTATGTCTAAGAAACTCATAATATGGATTCTAAGATTATAAGGATTATATAAAGTTCAAAATTCAGTTAATAATATTCATAACCGCTTTTGAACGGCTTGTTTGGTAAGTCATGGTGCGCTAGAACTCGGTGTTGTGTGTAGTGAAAGTTATTGAATTACTTTGAAGAAATAACGTACTTTGAAATCTTGGGGTGTTACAGTCTTCCCTCCTTCAATAAATTTCCTTCTCACAATTTGAAATTATTTTTATAAAATAGAAGGTTCAAAATAGAAAATACCTTTGGGAAAGCCCACATCGGAAATTAGGTTAATAAAATTTAGTTTTAATATGAAGAAAAGGGAAATGAAAGGGTCACCACAAAATTAAGATCTTGATTAGAATAACATTGGTGGAAATTAGAGACATATAATTGGAGGGAAAACGTAAATATTTATCGGTAGTGATTGTGGTAATCAATCACAAACAGTTGTAAAATTGAGTGCCTTAAATTCATCAATATATGATGATTTAAAATACCATCAGTTCAACAAAAAATATGGTATTAGTATAATACATTTTTGGTTTTAAGATCTCTTCACTAAAGTATAATAATTAATTTCTTCATTGAATAAGAGAATAAGAAAAATATATAATTGACAAGTAGATTCCCATCCTTTAACTAAGTTCTACCACAAACTCATCATTCACTCTAAAATATAATAGAACTTAAATATAATATTCTATTTATCCTATTTGTATAGTTTTTTAAAAAATATTTAAAATTCATCTAGCAGAACAGTTTAAATAACTACATTACTCAATCTAGGACATAACGTGGGTCAGTGGTAGGTGATACACCCTTGTCACCCTTCGGTTGTGGGTTCAAGTCTCGCTGCCTTGCCTGACGTGACGGGTTGCCGCCCGACCTCCAGGTTATCCTTTTTATGGAAATTCAAAAATATTCTCAAACTAGACTTTTCAAAAATACTTCTGTCCAAACTCACAGTCCAAAATTTATAAGGTATGTAAACACAATAAAGATCCTTTTTTCCACATAATATCATGTGAACCCCTTCATCATTTATTCTTTCAAAACACTGCAACATCCTAAAATACCATAAAACCTTATTGATTACATTCATGCTCCCTTATTCCTTATAAAATACTAGATATACTCCTTCTATCAAAAAATGATGTAAAATCCAACAATGATAGAATATACAAATCATTAATTAGTTTCACGGTAGTCAAGAATATCCATTATAATTAATCCAAATCAATCCTGTATTATTTCAAAATCCCTACCTCGGTATCAGAACCATATTATGGTTTATCTTTCTCTCAACCATATATTTTCCAAAAATATATCAATCAATTGAGTCACTTTTCATTGTTCCACACAATCTCAAGTCCTTAATTAAATAGTACTGTAGTACAATCCTTATATACTCCATAATTATTATAACCAATACATTGTTGATACAACACTCAAATGACATAATTATCTAATAAAAACTCTAATCATTCCTTCTCATTTGTGGTAGTATCATAACTTGATTATTATCCAATAACATCATTTGTGTTATACTATGATGATTTGGACATTGGTTCGCGTAGTGTCCCAACTCTTTGCAGATGTAGCATTGTACATTTGAAAACTTTTTCATACCCTTGCAGTCACGTACATGGTGTCCATTTTCTCCACACTTATAACAAACTCCCATTCCTTTCAGGAAAGTTCCAGGGTGTTTGTTCCCACATTTATCACATATGGGAAAATTCTTCTTTTCCCTCTTCCCTTTATCCATCCTTCTCTCTTCCATCCATTTCTTCTCTTGTTTCCCTTCAGATCCATATGACTCGGATAACTCATTAATTATATCATTAATACATGATACTATTCATTTATATAGTGAGGATACATGAGAGACTATTTCCCTTATTAATGATGGATTAATATAGTGAAAGATACGACCCTTATTACACTTTTGATCATACATATTGCTGGAGTTAACATTCCTTCTATTGGGTGAAATTTCTATACAATGGTATGAACTAGGTCCATTTATGAATCACAATTCATAATTCCAAACATGTAAAATACCTCATGTAAATTGAAAAGTTTATGGATATAATCCATAATCACAAAAATGTTTTCTCTGAGTAGATATATACTCATAAACCATTCGGAGTGGTTTGTAAAGAAAATGAAAATTATCCTAAGCATATCTCCCAGGAGTGTTGTAACCAGGAGTGCAGCAAGGCCCATTTTTGTGCACCAGTTCCCTTATGAGTCTAAATCAAAGCGGTGTTTTAGGGTTTTACCCCTAGGTACATCTGTTCCAGATCCTCCTCTACCTTCTTGAATCCAGACATGGATGTATTTTCTTGGAAAACTCACAAAATCATTACATTACAAAAATTCTAGGAAGTTCTTCTATAATAATCTTCAAACTCTATCTTATGGTAATGTGCTCGAATCCGAGTTTATCTAATTCTAGTTTCTATGGTTATTTCTAAACTTCCTCTGATACCAACTATAATGCCCCAACCCCAATTTCCAAGAGTCAGTGCATTATTTTAATACATTGTCAAGATTACAAGGAATCAAGTCCCAAAGGACCGATCAATTTTGTTGTCTTGGAAAATTGATTACATACATGAACATTACATTACAAATTTAGAAAATGAAACACAACATAATTGATCCATTTATAACACCATTAATCCCCAAGCATAACCCTGCTTATTAATCATAATACACTTCTTGGAATCCCGGGAAAATAAAACATAGAAAGGGTTGAGCTCAAATGCCCAGTAAGGATAACAATATACATGAAACTTTCATAAATAAGAATAAACATTTAAGGCAATGTATAACTAAAAAATAATTTTAATCATGAAATTAAGCATAATATGAAAAAAATTAAATTAAATAATTCCATTTACTTATCCACATGGATATTCTGTTAGTTGAATAATCACATGCAATATCAATAACAACTTTATTAATGATGGAATGCATAATGCTAGACTATCATAACCACGTAGCAAAGGCCCCATGCCAAGACTACAAATAAGATTTTGTCAAGGTCCCGTTCTAGGACAATATTTTGTCTCATGAGACCTACCGATTCATCAAGGAGCTATAGCAGTCTCCACCCATCACTTACTAAGTCCAATGCATTCCTCATATGAACAGGTTTAAACATAACATAAACATTTTTATTAAAACTATCATACGAAATGTCAATACTTTCTCCATAAACCATGAATGGTATAAAAATAACACATCCACATTCAAAAATATCACAAAACCATCAATACAATATGGAAGTTTTCTATCATAATAAATAAACATCAAATAATATTACAATCCATCAAAGGATGTTGACATCGATGAAATCAGAACTATTTGAGATAAATATCTCTTTTTTTGAACTCATTTAATAGTCACATTTTTATAAAAGAGAAAATTTACTTTTAAAATATTCTTATAATCTTGTAAGGGAATAATTGATTAGTTTATAATGGTAGAAAATATCCACACCCGCCGTATAAGTTAAAAAAATACATTCTTACCTTAATTTTGTCGAAATGGTTAAAACAGACCTTGTTTGGAAAATGATGAAAATATTCCTTTATAAAAATCTTATAAAAAGTCAAAAAATGTTATAAATTGCTTTAACCCATATTCTATAAAATATTAAGAATGTTTTGATATACATTTTTAAGAAACATGGATGTGGATCATAAAGAGGACCCAGTAGATAATTATGTATAAACAACCTCGGATAATGAAGAGATTGTGAAATAAACCCTTACCAATTTAGTAACATGCGAAACATACACCCCATGAAAGAGGTATCATACAATGAATATGTAAATACACATAAAGTAAAGTGTATTAAAAAAATAATACAATTATGGGCAGTACATACACCACACAAAAAGTAATAGTGGCAGTATGGCACGAATCTCAAGGGAATAATGAGTGAGATTAAAACCCCTTACCTTGTACTTTTCCTTGATAGAGTGTAGATTAACCTCCTGTATAATAGTTAAATCATTGTTATTAAATTATACGATAATCATATACATAAATATGATATCATATATGATCTTTTAATATTGCTCTGTTAATAATATTTTTGTATTATCGTTGTTTTGGGTGTTAACTGATTCGTTTTCCTTTATATGATTTGTTACATAAGCCATGTTTGTTATGTATAGGATGTATCTTATTCATATCCAGAATGATATCATGTCATTAAACATTAAATTTAATCATCAAAGAATAATTAGTCTTGAATGGATATGACGGGGAATGAATCTCATCGCGTTCGTGAAGACGATAGTTCGTACGTACGCACAGACACTACTTCCATGTCATTTTTCATTTTAAAAGGAATAAAAACCAAATGATACATAGGTATATTATTATTACAGTATAATAAAATATCTTATATGTGTTACTTAAGTTCATTAACACCTACCTTTGTACGTTCCATGTATAGTATGAACGAGTCATATCACTTTGAGGGGCCGACAGTCTGCACTTCCTCAAATGAAATTATCATATATATATACAACATGAAATCAATAATGGTACTATATAAAATTTAATTACAGAATAAATATCAATAATATCATATTTAATTATATTTCCATCATAATGTCCACCATGAGAGGTGGTAGGAGATAATTGAGCAATCATCGTTTCGTGAGGCGTTTGGTTGCCATCCACAGAAACATTATGTTCTTCACCCATTAGAAAGAGGTGTGTGTAATTGTAGTTATAATAATTCTCATAACAATATCCTAGTATATTTGGGATACTGGTTTTGTTAGAAAAAATTAATAATAAGATTTTAGGGGTTGGAGAAGTAAAATAAAAGAAAAGAAGCTAAGAGATATCATTACCTTTAATTTGGATAACTCCCTTTGGTTTGAACCAAAAAGGACTATTAAAGTGCCTTTATCCTAAGGTTAGGACACTAGGAGGAGGAGAGGAATGTAGGGAGCCTAATTTGGCAGAGGTTGGACGAGCCAAAAGTCTTGATAGATGTAAGAAATTGGTTAGAATTGGTGTCCTTTTATAAGGGGGAAGAGGGTCTCCTTAGAAAAAACTTAATGTATTATTTTATAATAAATTCATATTCGGTTTATAATGGATAAAAAGTAGATTATTAAAAGTCTAAGGTTGGGATGGGTCAAAATAATTTCAATAAATATATTTTAGATAGGTTTGGGTCATTATATTAACCTTATTATTTGGTTTTAACTCTTCGTTAATTAGTTTTCCATTTACCATGTCACTTTGTATTTTTATATTATATAGTTAATAAACATACTATATACAACCAAGAGACCCCAAAGTTGTCCATTAATGATACATATATCATCATATAAGTCCTTTTTCCAAACCATAGATTTTTAGGAATATAATATCAATTAATTATATAATAATTGTTTTAAAAACTCATTTATGTCAATTTTGACACTATTTAATAATTGATTTTTGTTAAAGTCTTGAAAACATTATTAATTCAAATAAAATTCATTTAAGTAATAATAATATGTAATATTAACCAATTATATTCGTGTATGTCATCAAAACTTTAAAATTATATTTATTTTAACTTTTATAATACCATTTATTTCATTATTTTATTATTAAGGAAAATACTGCATCATTATTGTGTCATGAATAAATTTAATTATTCAATGTCTAAAAATTATAAATAAAATACCATTATTTATGAAATATATTTATCTTTATAATGAATATTTATAGTCTAAAATCCATCATATATAACCCTATGTAAAAATTGTTTTTCTAAAAGATATGTGCTTATGTCATTTTTCCATTTACTTTAACTTAAGTAATATAAAGTGTCATTATCACATACAATTGGCTCCATGGGGTCCAAAAATAGACCCAAAGATTACCATGGTCGGACATGTATCAACCAATAGGGTTAGAATTCGTTTTAGGGTAATTCAGTATTATCATAATATTATTTTTTTACCCTTATTTAACGGAATTACCCTTTAACCATGGTAAATAAAATATTTACTGAAATAATTATTCAAAATTTATAAAAGTAAAAGTTACCTATTTACAGAATATGGACCTCCTGATTTTAAATATGGAATCCAATTTTCTAAATAAAAAACACAGAAGTGGCAGAAATTAATTGAAAATTATTTCCCGTTGTCGAAACAAAAGGCATGTTTTTAACAAATAATAACTATCAAAAGATTGACACATTCTTATGTCCAGTTTAAATATAAAATTATGTCCAATGAACAAATTTAAATTAAATGGTAAAATTATAATCTAATTATACTTTAAAATCATTCAAATTTATAATTTATCACTATTAATTACTTCGATTAAAAATGTTGTTTTTAATTAAAATTTAGTAATTTTCACTATTCATCAAAATATGAAAGTTATCAGAAAAGTACCAAAATATCACCCTAAGATAATTTCGATATTCCAAATCCAAAAATGAATTATATTTTACGAAATTCAAAATAGAAAATTTTCATTTATTAATTTAAAATTAATTACCACTATTAAAACCAAAAGGCATATTTTTAATAACTATCAAAAGTTTAACACTTGTTTATGTACAATTTCAAAGAGAAATTACATAAAATGACCATAATTGGATTAAATGGTAAAAATATAATCTATTTATACTTCCATACCATTAGAATATAAAATTTAACAATATAAATTATTTTGATTTAAAAAGTTGTTTTCGGTTAAAATATAGTATTTTTGAATACTCGCCCAAATATGAAAGTTATCATAAAAAAAAATTTATTGAAACTAAATTATTATGTCCCGATTTTAAAGAAGAATTTTAATTTTTCAAATTGAATATATAAAAGTTTCAAATAATGGATTTAAAAATGCTTCTCCATTAAAAGGCGGTAAAATTTAACTTTTTGAAAAATACTTCTTTTATCTGATAAAAATGTATTTGTTCTTACATTATGTCTAAGAAACTCATAATATGGATTCCAAAATTATAAGGATTATATAAAGTTAAAAATTTAGTTAATAATATTCCTAACCATTTTGAATGGCTTGTTTGGTAAGTCATGGTGCGCTAGAACTCGGTGTTGCATGTAGTGAAAATTATTGAATTACTTTGAAGAAATAACGTATTATTAATTCTTGGGGTGGTACGATTAATCCCCAAACAACATAAATTATCACTTAATTTCACAAACCATATTTCTGAATACCTTGATCATATATTCTTCTAAAACATAATAAAAACCAAAATCATAAAAAAAATATGTGAAAAAATATTTTTACAAAAATTAACACTATCCATATTCATTAAATAAAATCACACATGATTGAATATATAATATTTAAAAAAACATTGTAATTTTCATAAAAGATAACATAAATCACGTTTTTCATCAATTTAGTAATTAGTTTTATGGACTCCAATGCAATTAAATTTACTTTATAAATATAAATATTCTCCTTAACCCAAATAAACATTATTATCTCATCAATAGTCATATATTAAGGGAAAATATCACTCAAAAATAGTTTTTCTTGAAATAAAAACATACAACTAAATCAATTCTCCAGTTTATTAGTAAAATTCAACATAGGCCTAAAAATCCTTAAAGAAAAACCGCTATAAGAAAATCCTTTAATGGTTTATGATTCATATAACTATAATATAATTGATAAAACACATCTATAATATTATCCTAAAATAAAAATACATAAAAACTTTAATTATTTCACATCAATTATTATCTTAACATGTGAGGAACTAATCCGGGATGGCACCCTACATGACATCTTGCCTCGTCCGAGACATGGCTCAATGGGAGTTCCTCATCCCCATGGGCTGGAAACTAGTAACATATATAAAAGTAATCACTTTAGGAATGATTTATCCCAATAAATTAGAATCAAATAAATAAACTGAACCAGTAAAAGAAACAAAAATAACTTATCTTTGACAGATATAAAAAACCTATATAGATACAACATCTAACAAAAATAAAAACTTAATACAAAACTAAGACCAAACCATGCCAAATCAATTTATCTGTGACCTATTGGTCACATCAAACCAACAAACCACCCTGATCCAACAAAGAGAACTCGAAATAGAAACATGGACCTTCAAAACAGCATGGGTATACTAACACCCAATGGTACAAGTATGGTGTGATCTTATGAAGATCAGTGGGAAATCACCACAGAATCCATACATTTCCTTTCTTAAAATATGTCTATAAATACTAGTTTGAAATAAAAATATGAAAATATGTTTTTATCATTTTAATAATCAACACTTCCTTTCACCTTTTTAAACACTACACACTACATCACTAGTTTTCAAGGAGGATTACCATTTTCAAATCCAATTCCCAGACCAAAATACAAACAAGACCACACCAAGCTATGCTGAAAATTAATAAGAACTATAAACAAGAAACCAAGTGAAATATAACATAAAAAATAATATAGATAATAACTCATGGGAATTTCTTAAACATACCTAGAATGATCCCTGTATAAACATTAGTCGGACTCATCTATCAACATATAGTACAACTCCATAGTCAATAACCAACTTTTCATTCTAACTGCCTTCTAGTGGAATAACTCACCTAGCCTCTAACACATCAAAATGGTACCAATATGTCTAATCTATGTTGATAAGTAACCATCACTCGAACATCTAAATATTTCCAGGAAACTAAGGGTAATAGTACATAGTGATGGAGAGGAGGCCCTAAGACTCATGACTCACCTTACCTACCACCATCACACTTTTCTACTCTGAACACTGATACCACCCAAGTGATAACACACATATAAAAATCCTCTATAGGGATTCCCTTATTGAAGAAATATTTTTTATGTCCCAACCAGGCCGTCACATCATATGATATTATAAACCATTTCTCAAAACATGTGATGATGCCAACTAGGAATTTATTCTTTCAAAAGCACAATTAATTTCCAAAACAATTCAAAGTTACAACTTGGCCTTCAACACTATCAATTCAATTTCAAATTCCACTTCAAGAAAAAATTAAACACAAAACATTCTTAAAGATTCCAAACATTCTCTCTTATAATTTTAAAAACCAATTATTTCTAAGAGTGCCATACTAGCCACAACTTCATATAAAATTTCGAAGCAAATTTAATGAAATTTGGAAATATAAAAACCCTTAGTAAAGTAGTTAATAGTTTTAAAACGAATTAAATAGAAGAGATAAGTGTTTTGAGATCTGAGTTTTTTATTTAAGAAAGTCTATCTAAGAGCATTATCATTTTAGTTCCCATCTATTTGGGCATCCCAAGAACACATGGATGTTACCACATATAATGGTTCACTATAATCATCCATTATATTACCGTAAACCATTTTTAAAGATACACCACATGTTTTCAAGACAATTTAATAAACCACATGTAGGATTCATGTGATAAAAATCACCAATTCACACACATAATGTCAAATTCATAATCCCATAATGAAATCATTAAAAAAGGTTAAAAATGACCCAAAACACACAATTCCGTTTTTAAAAGAACACATGACATTTTAACGAACACCTCATGTGCGTAACTATGTAACATAATTAAAGAACCATCTTAAAAACCACTTCCAATATTTTTTTTCAACATAAAAAACTCATTACAAGCAAAAAAAAGCATACCAAAAGCATGCGAAACACATTCATATATTATTTAAAAATACAAAATAATTAATAGAATAATTTGGAAAGAAAAATAATGGAATCACCTACCTTAATAGAGTGTGGATGTGACAAAACATTAAGGGAAGTAAGGAACGATCCCATCAGACAATCCACACACCCTAAATCCAAATAAAAATGACCCAAATCGTCAAACCTTGCTTCTAGGGTTCATCCAAACAATAACCCACCAAATAAGAACCAAGAAATCAAGAGAGGATAGGAGAAATATGTTAAAAGGAGGCTAAAACCCAAAGAAACTCACCTTGGGAACTTGGAGTGGAATCCATTACTGGGGGGGACCAAAGTAAGGGGGGTCTTGGGGCCCCTTCATGCTCCAAAAATAACCAAGAGGGAGGGGGATCAAGTTAGGGTAAAAAGAGGGGAGGGTAGATTGGGGTTTTTATGATTTTAAAAATATAAGTCACTTTCACAATTTGAATACATGTTTTTACAAACTGTATTCCCCTTACTATACATAGTAGACACCCCACGTGTCTTGGACAGATGGCTTCCAAACAGTGCGCCAACCATGCCAGACTCCACTACCCAAAACTAGAACTAAACCACACAGTTTCCACAACATTTCCCAAATTGTGTGAAACCCATGCCCCTCAGCAATAGACACAAAAGAAACACATAGTTACCTAGTAAAATCCACACATTATCCCAAACTGTGTGGTTAAACTGTACATAGGCCAAAATATCCTCCAAAACTTATAAGATTTAATAATTTAAACTGGGGATCAACCCAAACATCAATAAAAAATATCCAACACAAAGAAATGAATAAAATAAGATATTTCCAAATGATGGGGTGTGAAAATTCTCCCAACCACAAATATTTTCTCCCCCAGAATGTCACCCAGCCGAAAGATAAACAAAACTTTGTTCCAAGACCGAACAAAAACCAAAGAAGACATAAACCTCAAGGTGACATTTCTCTGCACAGGTAACACCCAACCAATTCCTGAGAAAACCAAGTCACGAAGGTCAAAAGGAGAACATAAGGGGGTTATCCCCAACACAAGACCTTGAATAACATCTTCGCAAAACTTTGGATTTTTCCTATGAGGAAACTAACACAATCTATTTCACATGTGCTAAACAACACCACTACCATAAATTAAAGTTCCCCACATAATCCAAAACCCCCAAAAAACAAGGAAAAAATCACATAAAGAGATTGATAAAACAATGAATTCAAACAAATGCTAAAATCAATTATTAAAATATTCACATATCACTAAAAAAACACAAAATTCAACCAAAAATGACCCATACAAGGGAAAAAACTCAAAAAATAAAATAAAAAATCAATACATGCATCAGAAGCACCAATGTTCAAATCACTTGAGAACAAAACAAGCAATATCCATAGAATGATCTTACAAAAAAAAGGAAACTAAGATAGAAAAATTAAAATACTTCCACCCTCAACATTGGAGAAAAGGTCTGGGTCTAGGTTCTCTGTACCCCCGATGGTTCATGGTTGTGTACGAGCTTCATTCCAAGGCCTGTGGCTAGAGCCCTGATATCTGAAGAATCTCCTACCTCATAGTCAGGTACTGATATACTCTGGTAAAATCATATTCTTCAATGAATGATTCCAATAAAACATCTCCAGATGGTCTAGATGACCACAAAGATTATATGTATTTGGAAGACTCTGACATGATGGCTTTGAATGCCAGAACTGGACACACTGGTGGAACATAAGAGAATAGTCTGACAAGAAGGAAGTCAGAACCAACAAATGAGATTTTTGAATAATAGGTTCCTCTAGAAAGCACCTCCTGCTTGATGGGGAACCTTTACGAAATTCAAGCACCATTAATTGTACCCTGAGAACTAACTCAACTAAAAATGCCTCATCCACCAACATCTCGGAACATGTTCCACCAGATGAGAGCAATTTTTCTGTGATCTGTGGAAAACAACCCCAAATGAAGAGGGGGCTTTCATATGAACATATATCATCGCCTCCAAATATATGAAAGCTAGCTCTTTGAAGTTGTCAAAATCATATTTCATAGACCATTGGAATTTTCTAAGATCCCACAGCTCTTCCACCTTCCTCATCTTCACCTCCTTGGATATGAAACTTTGGATGAAATTTTTCTTTAACACTTCCCATGTCATCCCATCTTCTATCGATGATGGGACAAACACCCACCACTGATCCAAAGCTAGATCCATTAAAAAAACTAGGAAATCACATACTCTCACAACATAGGGAGTAACCAATGTTTTTTAGACACCTTCAATATCCTCTAGCCACTCCACTACCGCTAATATATCTCAATCACCATGATATATAACAAACACTGAAGAAGAACCAGAAATTGGGAAAGAATTATAGGAAAACTTGGTGACCTTTTTGGGAGGAATATTTTGGTCAGAATAAAAACAGAAATCCAAAAATAAAATTCCAACCAAATCATAACAAAATATCCTCTCAGTAAAAAAAGTGGCTCACAAGAAAAAGAAATACATGCATTACCAAAAATAAACTATTTCAAAAACCACCATCTCATTTCAGTTTCAAAACTGCATTCCTCTATGGAAACTTTTCACAAAAAAACTAACATTTAAAATCAATAACAAAATTATAAGAACCCTTTTCAGTACAATTTTTTTTGAAATAACCAAGACACTCCTTGATTTTAAAAACTAACCCACAGTATCCTATGATCTGTCACATTTGTTTCCACTCACTTCCTCTTATTCCATGAAAACATGCCAACATGAAACTCCCATACACCTGAAACATATACAACATTCATGAGGGATTCAAAGGGCCAAAAAAACAATTACATCATCTAACCCAAGAATCTATCAAATCCTCAACTCACTTTTATTTCTACATTTCCAAACCATTCAGAATTCTAAATCACTTCCTCTTTTAATAACACATTTCACTATTCAATTCAAAACAACATGCGGAGATAATTTTCATTTGAAAAACCATTTTCATTTAAAACCCACTAAAACCAAAAAAATACAAAAAAACACAATTATTACCAAAAAAATACAAACAAAAAACAAACTCACATAAAATTACCAAAATGAGGAACTAGTGTCTATGAATAACTTAGAGACATGGTTAATAGACCATACCCTATGAAGGAATCAACAACTAGGAGGGTATTTAATCATGTACTTAGACTCTACATGGGTCACTAATCCATGTGAGATCATAACATAACACTAAATCGACTCCATTTTCATTTATCAATACAAAAAAAATACAAAGAATCAAATCCCAGACTACCCCTAGAAACTCAAGGATCAGAATGAGCAAGGGTTGACGACATCATTATCATACCTACTTCCTGAGACTTGGTTGTCCTAATATCCAATCTACCTAACATACCAAATAAAAAATTACCTCTATCTGATCCAAATTTAAAATGAACCATGATGGGATTCCACCAAACCCAACATTCAACCTGGTCTGAGACATGGTACGAAGGGCCTTCCCAATCCCAACGGGATGGAAACTGGTTTCAAGAATAAAAGTAATCAATGTGAGAACAATAATAAAATCTAAATACAAAACTAAGTCCAAACCATTCCAACATGATCTCCATGGGACCTATTAGTCCCTCCAATTACCCAGGCGACCTGCTCCAACAGTGATCATTTGAACCCGAAACCCATACCTATAAAACAGCTTGGGTCTATCAACACCTAATTATAGAAGTAGGATGTGATCTTAAGAATCTTATCAAGAAACCACTATAGAATCATTACATTTCCTTTACAAAAAAGTGTTTTAAACCGTAGTTTGAAATATACATATAAAAATAGGTTTTCTCATTTTAATATACAACACTAGTTTTATATTTTTAAAAAAGTACACACCATATCACTTGTTTTCAAGGAGTAGAACTATTTTCATAACCAAATCCTAAACCAAAATCCAAAGAAGGCCACACCAAGCTATGATGAAAATAAATTAGTATTATAAACAAGAAACTAAGTGAAATAGATTATAAACAAACCAATATAGACTTTCAACCATTAATATTTCCTAAACATCCCTAGAATGATCCTTAGACAAACTCTGGCCAGACTCACCTATGACGTATGGTGAAACGCTATAGTCAATAACCAACTAGTTGTTCTAACTGCCAACAAGTGACACAACCCACTTAGACACTAAAACATCTATGGGGTACCAATCTGTCTAATAGGAGTTGATAAGTAAATGTCACTTGCCCCTCTAAAGATTCCCAAAATACCTTGGGTAATAGTACATGGTGAAAGGAGGGGACCCTTTCATGCGCAACTCACCTTTCCTTTCACCATCTCACTGTCCTACCCCAAACACCGAAACCACCCATATGATAACCCATATTGGGAATTTCTAAATAGGGGTTCCCTTATTGAAAAAATACTTTTTCAAGTGCCAACTGGGCCATCACATCACATGATCTTTCAAACCATTTCTCAAAACATACTATTATTCTAAATGTTTATTCTTGCTTTCAAAAACACAATTCATTTCCAAAAGAATAAAACGCTCCAACAGGCCTTCAACACTATCAATTCCAATTCTAATTCCACTGCAAGAAAAATTGAAAACACAAAACATGATTAAGTATTCCAAACATGATCTATTATCATTTAAAAAACAAACCACTTCTCAGAGTGACGTACATACCACAACTTCAAATACAACATTGAAACAACTTTAATGTCATCTAGAAATCAAGGAACCATTAGTAAAGTAGTTAATAGTTTAAATAAGGAAAGAACATGAAGAGATAAGTGTTTTAAAATATGGATTTATAAGTTAATAAATTATCTCTTATACTATTATAATTTGTGTGCCCATCCATGTGTGTATCTAGAGCACACAAGGATGTTTCCACATCCAATGGTTCACCACCAGAATCTATGACATTACCCAATTTTTTGTAATGAAACATCGTATGTTTTTACGCTAAAAAAACAAACTACACGTATGATTCATGCCATAAAAATAACCAATTCACACACATAATGTCATATTGAAAATCCTAAAATAACATCATATCAGAACCATGGTTAAACACTACCCAAAACACAAAATTTAATTTTTAAAAGAATAATTAACATTTTAAAAGACACCTCATGTGTATAACTAAGTATCATAATTAAATAAAACTTTTAAAAACCACTTACAATAGTTTTTTTCAATAAGAAAAAATCGTACCAAGAAACAAAATCACACCACAAGAATATGAAACACAATCATGTATTATTTTAAAAAACAAATGAATCAATGGAATGAGTTTTGAAGGAAAATAATGGAATCACCTACCTCAATAGAGGGAGGATGTGATGAACCTTCAAGAGAAGAAAGGAATTATCCCAATAGACAATCCACACACCCTAGATCAAAATAAAAATGACCCAATATGTAAACCCTTGATTTTAGGGTTCGTTCAAACCTGAAAAAACAAAGAATAACCAAGAAAATAGGAGAGGAGAGGATAAAAATGAAAAAATAGGGACAACACCCTATGAAAATCACCTTAATAACTTGGAGAAGCATCAATCACGGAAGGGGAACAAAATGAAGAGGGGTCTTAGGGCCCCTTCATGTGCCAAACATTTCCAAGAGGGAGGGGCTCGAGTTGGGGTAAAAAGTGGGGATATTAGATTAATTATTTTAAGATTTTAAATATATGGGATGTTTACATGGTTTGGATGCACGGTTTTCCAAACCATACACCAAATGTTTACCCCTCACTATCTGTAAGGAAAACCCCACACCGCTTGGCCACACCGTTTCTAAATTATATAGAAACTATGCCATACACCATGACCCAAAACCAGAACCAAATAACATGGTTGCTACATGATTTCCCAAACTGTGAACAACCCATGTGCCTCACCACTAGTCACCAAACAAATCTACACAGTTACCTGAGAGATGCCACATAGTTTCTCAAATCGTTCTTCCAAATTGTGTGTAGGATAAAATACCACCCGAACCATCCAAAAATAAAAATTTTAAATTGGGGATCAACCAAAACCTCAACTAAAAAGATCAAATTTCATTAATAGAAGAAAATAGGGTAATTCCAAAGGTCATGGAGTGACATATCATAGGTCATTCCTTTTTTTAAGAGTTTATACATGGATTGAAGAATTTACTTAGATAATTCCCAAGTTACCCACACATAATACATTAAAAAATAAATGGTACCTTAGGATGTAATTTGTTTCCCTCTATGGAACTCTTTATTTTCCATGTTAATTACTTTTTCTATGTCCTTATTGTCCACAATCAAAACATATTCTCATTCCTTTGAGAAATTTCCTTCTGTGATTCTTCTCAAATTCTCAATATGTAAGAAGATGAATATTTTTTCATCCATTGTTTTCATTAAACTTCATTTTTATAATATATAGTTCATCTTGGACATACCAATTTTTAGGTTGTTAATAATATACCATGATATCTAGTTAAGCATATTCATAAGATTCCCAATTCCATATCCCAATTAATTTGGTTTCTCATGAAGAATGTCATTGCATCGATCATCATATTCAGTATAAAGTTTAATTATCTTAGTTCTATACATTAAATAATACCAAAAATAATAGTATAAGAAACATTAATAACAATGATCAGTCACATGATCTTGAAATATATTTCATAGGGTTTTAAATAAGGATACATTATTTTTAATCTATAATAACCTAGGTTTAACCTAGGTATTCCTTCATTATTATTGATTCGAATCCATCATAATGGTTGATAAATAAATTGTTAATTAACTCAAGAATATCCCTTGAAATTATATATATAGCTATGTAATCTTAGGACCACTCATAGTACACTAGTGATGAATGTTAATACCCAATTTACCCTTTTAGAGTTGTTACCCCTATGTGCTTTTTTTCCACAATCGTATCCACTTTCTAGTATCCAAATGTAGATTTATTTTATTGGAAAACCACACCCCTTTATTTAACATAGCTATGTTTTTCTATTATACCTAGGCTAATCCTAATGGGTTTCATTATTGTTTTCTCATAGTATATTTAAAAAGTTAATAAACCATTATTAGATTCCAACTATAGATACCAAAACCATTTATATATAAATATTACCTATTATTATATAATTAATAATTATATATTAGTATGATTCGTTCCATAACAATAATGTTTTAGTAACATTAAAAACATGGATACATAAATATATGAGACATAAAAAATATATATCATCACCTATTAATTATTTCACACCATAAAGATCATTTAGGCATTACATACTTATAACATTTCTTCATAGTGTTTGGAATAGAAAATATAAGAATGGGTGATATCAGATGATTAGTAAGGGTAAATAAGGAATATATCAATCAATGATCATATTTAAGTATATAATGATCATTATTGTATGTGTAAATGAGTTTAAAATTATAAATTCATACCCAATAGTTCAAATATCATAATCAGAAGTCATGAAATAAATCATGGATGTTCATAAGACATGAATCATAATGGAATCAGATAAAAATATTCCTAAGAGAATAATATTGGAATAAGATAGTCTAATAATTTTTGGAACAATCAGAATCACAGATACCTTATATCAATGGTAACTACTAATACATTCATCACCTGTCAGACTAGGGTTAACCATTAGTGTACTTACATTGGGCCTAAGATTACCTCCCATATACCCCTATTGGGCATGGGATAACCACCCATGTACCCTTAGAGGTCATAAAACATTAGTATTAACCCAATTAACTATAGGTCTATTAAAGAACCACCATTGAAATAATCATAGTTCATTCATATGTATACTAAATGATAATGAAAACATTTATCTCTACATCAAATATTATCCCATTCAAAATAAAATGGGTTTCATAAATATTTAATCTCCATAATAATATACCTTTCTTATAAATAATGCAGATGGTAACATTGGATCATATTCCATGTAATGAATAGAAAATATAATAGGGTGTTTCTATTGATAAAAATACATTTAAAAGACCACTATAAAATTTCTTGAGGAAAACCCATTTTTATTTTGAAATCACTTTCTTATAATCTATAAATTTTCAAAAATAGTAAGTAAAATTTTTTCATTAAAAAGAACCATAGAAATTGTAAATGAATCCCCCTATAAAATATTAGTTACGACAGTGGTAAAATATTTTCTTTTAGTCTATGTCAAAATAAAGTTTCCTTTCACATTTTCATTAAGAGGTTAAAAGTACATAATTGAGATATACAGTATAATAATTCATATAATTTTTTTAATTATCATAAAAAATGGATAAAAATTAATTTTAAAAGTAATTTTATAACAGTAAAAATATTATTGAAAACATTTTTTAGAAAATATGGAATTGGAAGAAAAAAATTCTGAATAAATTAGAAAATTTTCCCCATAAAATAATCCTATCAAAATTTGGGGTACTTATAGAAATAAAAATCAAATGGAAACTTTTAATTTTCCAAAATAAACATATTAGAAGAAAATAAAATATATATATGAAACATATATCCTAAAAATATTTTTAATGTAAAATTAATAATAAACAATCCTGGTCAAAAGTAAGATTATATCATAAATATTTATTTCTTTGCCAACTTTTTAGTTATAAGCACTATTAAAAAAATAAAAATAAATGAAACATTAAATACCATTAATATTAGTATAATCATGATATAAAATATTAGTGTTCTATTAGATACACATCATTAATGATGATAATATCATAACATAACATATGTCCCAATGAGTACAATTTTAGATGATAAATAATTAGTAACATTAAAATAAAAAAATTGGAATAATAATGTTTAATAATAAATTAAAATATCATTAATAAATAATGATAAATGAAATTACATGTCAAAGGGGAAGTATATACATATCATACGCATAAAAAGGTGCATAACTTCAAATATGTCTTAACAAAATAATATTGAGATGATGAACTATTACCTTATGTACGAATTCATCCATAAGAGATAAAACCCAATATATAATAATTTTATATTTATTATATTTATATAATAAGACCATTTACACTCATAGAATATCATATATTATCCTCTAATAACATTAAGACACCATTTTAACAATAATACTATTTTAAAATCTTCATTTTTGAGTGATAATTATATCATTTTTCTTGTATGTTGTGGATAGATATTTATAATCCTTACCAATTTTTCTGGGTTACATCATATAAAAAAATGATAACCATTTAATAAGTATCATATTTAGTCATTATATCAACTTTTAAAACCATTATTATAAATTGTCGACGAAAAATTAATTCATTTGTGACTGTAGTCCCCACATATGCATGAGTGATGTTTTCAATTTTTAATAGATGGAATAAAATAAAGGTAAATAATAATTATAATTTAGAAAATAATTATTATATCAAAAAATTAATATAAATTCCTTAAAGATTTTCTTTTTAAAATATAGTTGAAGTGGACGAAAAAAAAGAATCACACCCATTGGTGGAGGTGGCAGTCCACACATATTCACTGGTGATGTTTTCTATTTTCCAACGGATGGGATAATAATAAAGTAGATAATATATTATAATTTAAAAAGAACAAATTTTTAAATAATATAATATATAAACATTAAATTTATCATAATAAATAATCAGAAAATATCATTTTTAAAAATGAATCATATCGCCATGTTGAGGTGGTAGTCTTCACCTACATACGAGCAATACATTTCATTTACCATTTGATAGAGTTGAGGTGGGAAATGGTTGTAATTTCATGATATTAATATCTCATTATATGAATAATATAGTATTTTTAATGTTTTATGGATACGATCTGATTCGATAAGTTGGTAGAAGAAATAAAATTCAAATATCATTGTTAATATTTACACTTTTTCCTTGACAGACCTCATTTGGATTAGACCTCAATCCAATAATGATTAGTAATTGGATAAGAAAAGTAATGAAGGGTTAAGGGAAGAAATCTATTATGGTTTTTGATGAGCTAGAATGGTACAATTGTGTTAATTAGGTAGGAGATCAAATTAGATTTTATAAGTGAAGAGAGAGACACAAATTAAATTATCCTAATATTTTCAATAATACAGGGTCCCATTCATGAGAAATAGGAAAAAAGAAATTTTATTTTAATATAAGTTAACTTAGGTTTGATAAATCATAATCCAATAAGATTTATACATGAATATTTGGAATTTATACCCCTATATATATTAGTTAACCCTATAGTGACCACTATTTTTATACATTAACATGACATAATTTTTTGGGGAATACTTAATACACTACACAACATATCCTAAAATAATGTATTAGTCTAGTGCCATTGGAAACATTGATACATATAAAATTTTTACATAAGTGTGATATATTAGCTCCCACTAGAATCTTCATGATTATCACCATTTTTGGACACATCATACATAATACATATCTTCATAACTTGGGGAAATAAAACATAAAATGGGTAAACTAAGATGCTCAGTAAAGGTAATTAAATGAGATATTTAACAATAAACATGAGCCTAACGGTATGATAATGTGATCATGACATTAAAAGATAATACCCGCATTACAAAGATCATAAACATGAATTATGTCATAAATATTTGTACTTCATAAGACATGAATCATAAGGGAATAATGATCATAATCCATGAAATCATAAAATCGGAATAATCCATTGAATTATAGAAGGCACATAATCATATAAAATTATTTCCATTTTTTTCATGGTATTTCTTCTAAGTCCATCATAGTAGTATGGGTTCACTCCCCATACCATCTTGGTAGTCACGGTTCACCCCCATTAACATCTTAGCAGAAAAATACCTTTATTAAACCGAGTTCACTCCCCATGCTATCGATGTATATATCATGAGATGTAAATATTTACCCAATGAATTATAGGGGGATATATGTCCCACCTATTTCATAATGAAATCAAACATACATGTGCCCCAAGATCATAAACAATCATATCATAACCCATGAAATGAAATGGGTATCATAAACATGTCATCACATCATAACCTTTGAAAAACATATAGGTTTCATGATCATTTCATCAATTCATAACCCATTAAAAAAGCAGGTTTCCTAAGAATATAACCCATGAATGTGAACTGGGTTTCATAAATATATAATATGTGAAATAGAAATGGGTTTTATAAAAATAATTCCATCAAAACATAAACCATTCATATAAATTATTTGAGAGGAACCTTTGGATAATTTCCCCATAATAAAATGTGTAAAAACGATGTCTTTCATATTAGATGTAAAATAATTTTTAAATACCCTTTTAAAAACTTATCTTGGAGAAAATATCCTTCCTTCATTAAAAAACGCTTTTTATATCATGAATTTTTTTGAAAACCCTTTTCCTTGAAAATATATTTTAAAAAATATTAATAAAACATTGAAAACTAGAATAAAAATTTATATCCCTTTTCCTTGAAAATTATCTTAAAATTAAAATTGAATAACATTTTGAAAACATTATATTTGAATAAAATAGATTTTCGACTGAAAAGAGAAATGAGGTCATATTTTATTAAAAACATTTTCTTAATTATCTTAAGTATTAAATAGTGGTAAAATTGTAATAATACATGAATACATCATGGATAACCATAGGATAATAAATTTAATGACTGTTCTTGAGAGATGTATGATAATATTTAGTCAATTGAATCATAATCATAATAAAAAATGATGAATGATGAGATTATTCTAATAAAATTTTACCACTTGATAACTTAGAATCATACTACCCATGCATGAGAATTAAATTAAATGAAGTATAAAATAACATTAAAATAAGGAGTTTTATGATATAATATTTCAATAGGAAGTATATACACCTTATAAAAGAAAATCGGTGCATAACAAAACATGTGCCTCAAACAGGGAAAATTCAGTCAAAACAACCTCAATAATTTTGTATGTTTTGATTCATAAAACACCATATAAAAAATATAATAAAATGGGTATTCAAATAAACATAAATTTAATGATAATAATCATATATTACATTCATGTTCAATATATACACCACACAAAATAAATGATTAGTGAATTAAGTATAAGTCTCATAGGAAAACAGAGAGACGAGAAATCCCCTTACCTTATATATTGACTCTTGTAGAACTCATAGAATACTAATTTATAATAAAAATAAGTTTATTATAAATATATTAGATAAAACATTTATTATAAATAATACTATATATGATTTTATTATGACTTTATATTACCAATTTGTTGAAAACTTCTTGTTAATGTTTTGTTTCGGGTAATATAGGCTTTGTTTTTCATATATGTTTTAAATTACTATTCTTGATACTCATATATAGATCATGATTTATTTATATATATAATTTAAAACAATATATAAATATAAAATATATTCAGTATATGAATATTTCTAATAATATATTAATGATAGAAATATAAAATGGAATGCACCGTTCATGGAGAGGTAGGTAGTATGTATGCATGAATGCTCTTTCCGTTTAATTATCAATTAGAAAGATATAAAGTAAATGACATATAGGTATGTATATATATATGAATAATAGTAGAATATCTGTGTCATATATATCATATACGGTTACAAAATCCATCCTTAAAACATTTAATGTAGTGTTTGAATGATTCACATCGCTTTGAGGAGGCGTTAGTCCACACGTCCACAAACAAAGTTATCATATTTTAAAAAATGAAAATCTTGAATGTATATGTTATATAATAATTAAATAAGAATAAATAATTATTAAATATCATAAATATATATAAATAGATTTTCCATCATAATTCTCATCCATTAGAGGTGGTAAAGGAACAACAAACAACATTGTTTCATGAGACGTTAAATCACTATACAAAATAATGGTAAGTTTATTATCCATTAGATGGATGTGTGTGTATGTTTAATTTGAAACCTTAAAATAAAAACAACTAAGTATATTGAAGATAATGAGTTTATTATTTATGAACTGAATAAGAATTTTTGAGGGTGGAGAATGAAAAAAAGAGCTTGTGTAAGGATGTTACTTCTTTATTGGGTAACTCATTTTAGTTTTCACCAAAGGGATTACTTAGATGGATTCAGACCAAAGGTATGAATATAGGATGAAGTGAGGGATTTTTAGTGGATATTTGTTTAGGTTTTTTCTGATCCAAATTTTCTGGATATGTGTTTCTAAGTGATGGGGGGTGTTTTTCCTTTTATAGAGGAGGAGGAGGAGTGACATTCTTGTAAATATAAAATGGTAAACACTATTGAGTGGTCTACCTTACATAAATTTCCTCAAATAATTGTTAAAATTCGTTAAAAGAGGATAAGTGGTCTAAATATTTCTGAAAAATGAATTTTTATCATGTGTCTCGGTCATTTGGCCTCGTAAGATTAAATTTTATTCATTAAGTAATATTGTTTTTACCTCTCGCTATAATTAATTTAAATTAACTTCACTAATGTTTTTGGTCAAAAACATAGATGAGATTATTAGAAATTTTAAACTATTCTGATCCAAAATATGGAATCCATTTCTCCAAATTCTAAACACTTAAGTTTCATAAATTTATTTAAAATTAATCCTACCTATGGAAAGACAAAGCATTGGTTTAAAGTAAAAATGTTCAAAATTTTGAATTTTTTTATACAATTTCAATGTGAAATTTATTACAATGAACTAAATTGAATTAATTGATATAAAATTATTATATCTTTTACTTTAAAAAAATTATAATATAATTTAACTATATAATAAATTAGGAGAAAAAGATGTTTTGAATTAAAATTCATTATTTTTCAATGTTCATCCAAAAATAAAGTTTTTCAGAAAATTCCCAAAAGTTCATCATAAGATAATTTTTAAATTTTGAATTCAAAAATTAATTTTAATTTATAAAATTAAATTTATAAAATTTTTTAAAATTAATTTTTTTATTGTCTACAAAAGGACATAAAAACTGTTCATTTGAGAAAATATTATTTAAAATCATATAAAGAATATACCAAAAAATTAAATGTTTTATTATCAATATGTTTTATTAATATTAAAACATTATAAATATTATTTAAAAAGTAATTATTACAATTTATATTACAATGATTAATGGATAGGTTATTAATATCTCATTTAAATAATTGTAATAATACAATGATGTTTCATATAAATTAAGTGTTTTGAGTAATGCAATTCAAGTGAGAGTTTCATGGAGAGAAAGTTTATATTGATGTAGCGTAAGATCTAAGAAATGAAATAAATATTCATTTATTAAAAAAATGTTCATAAAAACTCAGGGTGTCACATTCTACCCCCCATAAAATAAATTTCATCCTTGAAAATAATCATTCCAAGGTGAAAAATTAGGATACTTATACCTCATCATATCATCAAGTTACCATGTAGCATCCTCTAGTAACTTATTTATCCAAAAAAATTGACCAAGTGCATGGTCTTGTATAGTAGAAATTTATCTATATGATCTGGAATTTGAACTGGTTGTTCCTCATTATAAATATCCTTCTCTAGCAGTAATACCTATTAGTTTAGTACATGTGAGGGGTCATGTATGTATATCCTCAAGATATATACATAGAACACATCGTGGACTTAAGAGATATTTGGAGAAACTTCCATGTGATAGGATTCTATCTCGATACGATCAAGAATTTCAAAGGGACCAATATACAAAGGGGTTGGTTTCCCTTTCTTTCCAAATCTCATATCCTTCTTCTAAGGAGATATTCCTAAAAAAACAATCCCACTAAAAATTATGGATCATGCCAACAAATATTAGCATAATGTTTCTGCCAACATTGCGATTCCTTGATATAATTTTGAATATCTCTAACCATATCTTCCATTTCATTAGTTATTTTTGGTCACAATAGCTTTCATTCTCTAATTTCATCACAAAATAAAGGAGATATACAATTAATCAAATAAATATCTTTATAACAATACTTATTGAGGTCACAGTGAAAACAAATTTTGTAAGAAAAAAAAACTAGAAGAAAGTGTTTATCCCAACCACCTTTGAAATAGATAGAACCTGATCTCAACATATCCTCTAGGGTTTGAATTATTCTTATTGACTGACCATCCGTCTGAGGATTATAAGAAGTGTTGAAACTCAATTCTATATCAAGTGTTTGTTGAAGACTTCACCAGAACATTGAAGTCAACCATAGATCCTGATCAGATACAACAGAATGTGGTACTTTATGAAACCTTAACACATCCATAATTTTTATATTAGAAAACTGAACTAGAGATAATAATTCTCCGATAGAGATGAAGTGTGCTAACTTATTAAGTAGATAAACTACCACCCAAAAAACATTAAACCCTTTAGAGGTTTTGGGGAGTCCAATGAAAAAATTCAAAGTGATTTTCTCCCATTTCGATTCGATAACATGTAATGGATGCAATATTCCCTTAGAAGTTTGTCTTTCATCCTTAACATGATGGAATAACAAGTACGAAGATGAAAACATTGCAATATCCCTCTTCATTCCATCTCACCAGAAGTATTATGCAATGTATCTATAAATCTTCGTACTTCAATGATGAATATATAATGAAAAGGTACAGATTCCTTTAACACAACATTTCTAAAATCTGGTATAAAAGGAAGAAATACACAGTTCTTGAACCTTATCATTCCATCATAATCATGTTTAATAACAGGAACATTTCCAACCATCTTTTAATCCTCCAAATCATCCTTCTGTGCCTCTTTGATATTCAATTTGATAGAGGGTTAAAAATTGAAATGATAAAGATATTAATTTTCCCCTTCCTTTATAATTTCCAGATTCATCCTGTTCAAATCCATAAATATTGGATATTTTCAATCCTATTCATGGATATACTTGAATTATCCTTTTGACTCAATCCATCGACAACCTTGTTCTCCTTTTCATGGTGGTAATGTATTAATTAGTCATAATCCTTCACCATATCTAACCATATTCTCTGGAACATGTTCAACTCCTTCTATGAGAAAATATATTCCATAAATTTATGGTCCGTATATATATCACACTTTTATTCACAAAGATAATGCCTCCATATCTACAATTAAAAAATTACAGCTCCTAACTATGAATCACGAGTTGGGTAATTTTTCTAATGAATCATTAATTTTTATGAGGCCTATGCATCAACCATGTTATTCATCATAAGAACACATCCCAATACCATCTTTGATTCATCATTATAGATTAAAAACCCTTATGCATTATAGGGTAATGTAAGAATAGGAAAAATGAGTAACCTTTAATTTAGTTCCTTGAAATTATCATCGCATTCATCTATCTAGAGGAACTTTGAACCCTTCCAAGTTAACTTAGTCATAAGATTATATATTAAATAAAAATTCTCCCCAAAGCATTGATAATATCCACCTAACCCAATAAAACTATGGATCTTAGTCACCATGGATGGTCTAGTCCTGTAACACCCCGAGATTTTATGAAAAATATTATTTTTAATTTCATTAATGTCTTGTGTTGTACGCTACACCAAAAGGAGCTTGCACAACACGCATCCCTAACTTGTCTTGCATTACACACAATCACGACGTTCCATGATAGCATGTGTTGTACGCAATACCGAGTTTCGCTAAACAACAATATGTTATATAAACTAGCCGTTATGAATATTAATACCCAATTTTTGAAATTTTATAAATTATATCTTTCAAAATGGACTTCATTTTTTGATTCAGAATATCAAAATTAGACTAGGGTGAATTTTTGATATTTTTCTAAAAACATTCAATTTTTTATGAATAGTGAAAACATTGGGTTACTATTAAAAAATCGACTTTTTATTTAAATAATAATTTATTTTATTTAAATTTATTTTAGGTAAAAATTGTTACATAATACCTATATAAATTCAATTTAAGTCATTGGAGTCATTTTATAATAATTTTAGATATATAAAAATTTTATTGAACTTTTAACCATCTTTTACCCACCTCCTAGGAGAATTTTCAAATTCACATAAAACATAATTTTACCTCTTCTGTCAGTAGAATTTTGAAAATACGAGAGACGCGGTTAATATCAAGGACTAAAATGTGGTTCAATGGGATGAAAATAATTTTTTGTGAATAGTAACAATTTACTTTTTTTACCACGGTTAAAAGTAAATAGGGTAATTAAGGGTAAAAATGATATTATTATTACCCTAACACATTTACTAAATCTATTTGATAGGTGAAATTAGACCAAAAACAGCCTTAGGAATAAAATAATACCATTTAGGCCCACTTGGATTAGATTAGAACATTTATTATAAATTTATTTAAAGAAGGGTTAAAATAGTTATAATCAAAGTTCAATAACTAAATTATTTTTAATATATGGTTATAAATAAGATAAATTCTACTATAAATCTTCATTAGAAAGTTAAAACTATTTACTACATAATTGTGTTTTTTATAATTTTTAGACATTATATAAGTTAATTTATTTATGACACAATGATGATGCAGTAATTATCTTATTAATCAAATATTGACATAATTGATGTTATAAATACCCAAATAAATGTAATTTGAGACTTTTTATAAATTAAACTAATTTTCTAGGTTAATATGACATGTTATTAATGAGTTAGTTAACGTTTTTCGAACTAATCATTCTGTTATGATTTTCACAAAAATCAATTACCAAATAGTGTCAAAATTGACATAAAATAGTTTTTAAAACAAATATTATATTATTAATTTATATTTTATTACTAAAAATATAAGGTTCAGCCAAATGACTTATATAAGGTTATATATATTAATAATAAACAACTTTGGGTTCTTTTGGCTTGTTATAAAAATTTTATTAACCTTACAGTGTAAGAAAAGAAGAAGACATGGTGAAAGAAAAATTATTTAACTTAATGTTAAATCTAAATGATAAGGTCAAAATAGAAACCTAAACTTGCCTAAATTCTATTGTATGAGAGAATTTAGACCCATCCCCACCGTAGCTTCAAAATAAATCAATTATGAGCTATTAAAAACCGAATATGACTTTATAATAAAATAATATTTTTAGTTATTTTAAAGGTGCCCCTCTCCTCCCTTATAAAAGGGAACCTCCTCCCTCTCTTCCTCACACCACTTTGAGCCTTCATGATCGGAAAAACCCTGAAAATTTATCTTATCCACTTCCCTAGAAACATCATAGAGGTTCTGTTCTTCTTCAGAGACCAATACTAGTGCCCTAAGAAGAGGTTTTAAAAAGGCGTGTCGAAAGAAAAGGTAATATCCGTTACCGTTTCTTTCAACATTATTTTTTTCTTCTACTTCTTCTTCTATAGTTGTTTCATTATGAAGTAATGACATAAGTATCACTCATATACTGATATATTATTATAAGTATGAAACAACCCTATTTCTCCATCTATACATCCTACGGAAAATGAAATCACCGCGTGTGCGTACGTACGGAATACCGTCTCCACGACGCGATGAGATTCATTCTCCATGTTAACCATTCATGAATGATTATAAAGTATATATAATAAGTAATCATGAAATATATGACATAATAATGATACTAGATTTATGTTTATATATATTTATGTCATCTACTTAATTTCATTCAATTCAATAAGGAAATGAAAACAACGTTCATGCGTACGTACGACCTACCGTCCTCATGAACGGTGTATTTCATTCCATTTAATCAGTATATCATATTTATATGTATATACTGAATATATATTATATATAAATCATATTTTAAATTCTAGAATTAAGTAAATCAGGATATAAGTAATAATATCAAGAACAACAAGTCCAAACACCTACGATAAATAAAACGATTTAACCCAAAACGCTGCTTTAACATGGAATTTATAAAAGAACCGGTAATATAAAGTAATAAGTGAACCATATATGATATCATAACAATGAATATGATTCTGTAATAAGTCAATTACATTATTTGAATCATTATACAGGAGGTTCGAATATGTATGAATAATATCGGATCTAAGGTAAGGGGTAATTTATCAATTTCATTTTTATCCGAGATTGATTCTTCGTAAGTATTTACAGGGGTTATCTTTATCATCCAAGCCCATGTTCTCTAAAAATGTTTTCATGTAAGTTTAAAGTCCTTTTAACCCATTTTTGAGTTTTACTACATGTTATGTAAGAATTTTTTTTTGTTTACCATACGAGGTACTTTTTGACTTTTCCGACAAAAGTACAAGAAGAATGTTATTTTTAATTTATACGGCATGAACAGATTTTTACAGTTTCATAGCACCCCATTTTCATGAAGCATATACTCTACATGGTTTTATGAATATTTTCAAAAAAATACTTTTCTTTTAAAATTTCATGGCATTTTGTGAAAAGAAAATGATTTTGAAGAAGAAATGATATTTTCCTCAAGAATTCATTTCAAGTGTTTTATCAAAACCATTTTTCCATCTAAGATGACATTATTTCATATGTGCATGTTTCATGTATAATTTCTCTATGTTTTACATGGTTTCACTTTTCTTATTATGAAATGATATCCATTTCTTTTATATGGATTATTTTTTGATTAAATGATGTTTATGAGACCCATTTTATTCTTTGGGTTATGAAGAATGATTTATGTTTATATTGTGGCACAAGTAAGAATGATTTTATTATGAGATGGGTGGGACCTATATCTTCCTCCAATGCATTGGGTAAATATTTATATCTCATGATATAGACATGGCTGGAATGGTAAGTTAATCTAGTTCAGTGTTACATGACTGAAACGAGGAGTGAACTCGATTCAGAAGGGGACTTTGTCCACTAAGATGGTCTTGGCTGCAATGCCTTGGATACTATGGAAATCATAACAAGTGCTGAATGGTTTCCACAATTACATGTTTTATTCCCATGCTATTTTATCATGATTGATGTTCCCTTAAGATTTATGCCTTACGTATATCCAAGATCCATTTCTTTGCTCAATATTTTGATGTTTAGATTTTATTTTAAAGTTTTTGCATTCAAATGTTTATGTATTATTTTATGTTCTCTATGTTTACCCTTACTAGTCATTTCAGCTCACCCCTTTTATGTTTTCTTTTCCCCAGGATATAAAGAAAGGTTTTAGGTAAGAAAAAAAAGAGGAAGATATTTATGAGAGATGTTGAAGATATTTCACCACGATTAGAAGATTATATTACGAGTTTCCAAAGACACAAAACTATTACGGTCCTTGTGTGTCTGTTTTTCTTATGTACTATGTATTCCGCAAAAGTAATGTAATGTCCGTGTACGTCAATATTTGGGTCTCTACAGTTGGTATCAGATGAAAGGTTTAGTCAACCTTTGGAAACTAGGATGCGAGAACTTTAATGAGATCCCTAGAGATATTTCTAAGGTATGTCTAGGGATGTCACTAAAGTTAAGTATATGTATAGTGTAACACCCTAAGATTTCATAGTGTGTTATTTCTTCAAAATAATTCAATAACTTTCATTACACGCAACACCGAGTTGAATCACACCATGACTTACCAAAAAAAATCCATTCAAAAGAGGTTATAAATAGTATTAACTAAATTCTAAACTTTATATAATCCTTATAATTTTAGAATCCATATTATGAGTTTCTTAGACATAATGCAAGAACAGACTCATTTTCAGTATTGCACTTTTATCAACTTTTAATAGTGAACCCTTTTTAAATACAATATTTTAATCTTTTTGAATAAATGGGACATCAAAAAATTTAAAATGAAACATCCCAAGCTTCCACGGTACGCTTTCCTTTGAATAATACAGTAGCGTGTGTTGTACACAACTTCGAGTTCTAACACACCACAACCAATCAACTAGCCGTTATGAATAGTAATACCTACCTGTTAAAATTTTAGAAATTTTACCTCTCAAAATGGACTTCATTTTTGGATTTTGAGTATCTAATTTAGCCTAAGGTGAAATTTTGGTACTTTTCAGATAACTTTCATATTTTGATGAATAGTGAAAATTACAAAATTTTAATTAAAAACAACTTTTTAATCAAAATAATTAATAGTGAAAAATTATGAATTTGAGTGGTTTTAAAGTATATTTAGAATATATTTTTACCATTTAATATAATTTTGGTCAATGGAAATAATTTTACAATTAAACTGAGCATAAACAAGTGTCAATCTTTTGATAGTTATTATCTCTCAAAAACACGCTTTTTGTTTTGACAGCGGGAATTAATTTTAAATTATTTTCTGCCACTTCTGTGTTTTGAATTTAGAAAAATGGATTCCATATTAATAATCATGATTTACAAATTGTGTAAATAGGTAACATTTATTTTTAGACATTTTGAATAATTACTGTGGTAATTATTTTATTTACCATGGTTAAGGGTAAATCCGGTAAATAAGGGTTAAAAAATAATATAATAATAATACTAAATTACCCTAAAACATGTCCTAGCCTTATTTGTTGATACATGTTCGACCATAGGCATCTTTGGGTCGATTGTGGGACCCCATGGTGCCACTTGTAGGTGATAGGGACACTTTTGTTTAATTAAGTTAAAATGAATACAAAAATGACACAAGCATATATCCTTTAGAAAAACAATTTTTACATAGGGTAATATATGTTGGATTTTAGATTATAAATATTAATTAGAAAGATAAAACGATTTCCTACATAATGATATTTTATTTATAATTTTTAGACATTAAATAATTTAATTTATTTATGACACAATGATGATGTAGTAATTACTATAATAGTGAAAAATTAAAATAATTTATATTATAAATACCCAAATAAATATAATATGAAACTTTTAATTAATTAAACTAATTTTCTAGGATAATATGATATATTATGATTTATTTAATTGACTTTTTTCGAAGTAATCAATCTTTTATGAGTTTCAAAATAATCAACTTTTGAATAGTGTCAAAATTGACATAAAAGAGTTCTTAAAACAAATATTATATTCTTAATTGATATTAAATTCCTAAAAATCTATGGTTCTTCCAAGAGACTTATATCATGATAGGATATTAATTAATGGACCTCTTGGGGGTTTATTGGATTTATATAGTAATTTTATTAACCATATTATATAAAACTACAAAGAGACATTGTAAAAGTGAAACTAATTAACTTAGAGTTAATACTTATAGATAAGGTTAATATAAGTACCTAAACCTGTCTAAATTCTATTGGTTGAGTTTTTTTCGACCCATCCCAACCTTAACCTTTTAATAATCAACTTTCGAGCCATTGGAAACCTAATATGAATTTATTATAAACTAATATCTCTAGCTTTTCCAAAGATGCCCCTCACCCCTCTTATAAAAGGGAAATCATCCTTCTCATTTCTTCACACCATAAAAGCCTTTTGGTTCAGCCAAAATCGACCCAAATACTCTCCGAACTTCCATCACTACATCATAGAGGCCTTAGTTGGATCATAAAGCTAACCTAAGGAGCCCTTTTTATCAAATCAAAAGGAAGAAACCGAATAAGAGGTAATGATTTCACCACCATTTTCCAAGTTCCTTTCTTCTTCCACTTCTTCTTCCTTTGTTGTTACCAATATAAAATAATAAATCCAGTATCATATATATACTATGATGTTATTATAAATATGGTACAACCATATTCAGTATTCTATCCACCATTTGAATAACATGTCACCATACGTGCCTACGTACGGCTTACCGTCTCCACGTCGTGGTGTAATTGTTATTCAATATATTATTATTTGGATGGGTATAATAATGATGTGTAACTCATGTAAATAATATATATAACATGTTAATGATTCTGTATATATGATATACCATCCATTTATATATTTTTTTAATATCAAAAGAATGATATTGTCGCTCATGCGTACGTACGGACTACCGTCTCCAGGAACGCGATGAGATTCATTTTCCATCGTATCCATTCAAGTATAATTATCATTTGATGATTTAAAATGATGTTTAAGGACTTGATATCATTCTGTATATGAAAAATATACAACCTATCCATGACAAACATGGATTATGTAACAAAACATATAAAATAAAACGAGTAAGTTAACACCCGAAACAACGATAATTCAAAGATATCATTAACAAATCAATGTTAAATGATCATATATGATATCATATTAATATATATGATTCAAGTATAATTTAATGAAAATTATTTCACCATTATACAGGAGGTTAACCTACCCCAGCCAAGGAAAAGTACAAGGTAAGTGATTTTCTTTTCTCACTTTCAATTCCGTGAGATTTCCATTGTTCGCCACTAAATTATTGAAAGTGGTGTATTGTGTACTTCCATTTGATATATATTATCATGATTCTATTTATATTCATGTTATTCTGTAAATAAATTGGTGGATATTAACTTTTGGCCATACGACTCAGTTGACTAACGTGGTAAGGGGTTTTCATCTCACTCCTTATTCCCGTGAGATTCATGCCATATTGCCACCATCACCTTTTGTGTGGTGTATGTACTGCCCATAATTATATTCTTGTTGTAATACACTCTAATCTATGTGTATTTACATATTCATTGTATGATACCTCTTTCATGGGTTGTATGTTTCATAAGTTACCAAATTGGTAAGGGTTATTTCACAATCTCTTCATTATCCGAGATTGTTTATACGTAATAATCTACTGGGATCTCTTTATCATCCACATCCATGTTTCTTAAAAATGTATTTCAAAACATTTTTTCTATTTACAAGAATATGGGTTAAAGTAATTTATACCATTGTTTTACTTTTTATAAGAGGTTTATAATGGAATCTTTCTGTCATTTTCCAAACAAGGTGCTTTTTAACCTTTTCGACAAAATTAAGGTAAGAATGTTTGTTTAACTTATACGGCGGGTGCGGCTATTTACCGCCATTATAAAATCTTCAAATCTTCCCTTACAAGCTTAAAAGGATATTTTCGAAGTAAATGTTTTATTTTATAATTATGGGACTTTTAAATTATTTCAAAATGAATATTTTAAGAATTTCGGAAGGGTACTCTTTATCAAAATCAGAATTTTAAATGTTTTAAAGTTTTATCTTTCTAAATCTCTTTAATTAATGTCCATGTCTTCAAAATGGTTTTTAAGGATTTATTTATATGGAAATGAATGTTTTTAAAATGTCAATTCCTTTCAAAAGTTTCAAAGTGGTATGGGACACTTTAATTTAAAATTCTATTCTTAATTACTCCCTTTATAAATGTGTGACTTTTAAATGATTTCAAAAAAAGAGATATTTCACTCAAATAGTTTTGATTTCATCTATGTCAATATCCTTTTATGGATTTTATTCTTATTTGAAGTTGGTTTATTATGATACAAAACTTCTATATTGTATTGAAGGTTTTGTGATATGTTTGACTATGGATGTGCTATTTTTATACCATTCATAGTTTATGGTGAAAGTATTGACATTTCGTATTCTAGTTTTAATACAAATGTTTATGTTATGTTTAAACCTTTTCATATGGGAATTCATTGGACTTAATATGTGACGGGTGGAGCCCACTATAGCTCCTCGATGCATCGGTAGGTCTCATGAGACAAACTAGTGTCTTGGAACAAGGCCTTGGAAAAATATTATTTGTAGTCTTGGCACGAGGCCTTGGCTATGTGGTTATGATAGTCTGGCATTATTCATTCCAACATTATGAAAGTGGTTATTGATTTTTCATGTGATTATTCGATTAGTAGAATATCCATGTGAATAAGTAAATGACATTATTTCATTTTATTTATGCCATACCATGTTGAATGTTCAAGTTTGAAAGTCTTTTGTTTTAGTTATACATTTCCTTAATTGTTTATTCTTATTTATGAAAGTTTCTGGTATATTGTTTTCCTTACTGGGCATTTGAGCTCACCCCTTTTCTATGTTTTATTTTTCCCAGGAAGTGAAGAAGTAAATTATGAATGACCTGCAGGGATATTATGAGGGGTTAATAGTGTGGGCTATGGAGACAATATGTTGTTGTAGTAGTTTTTCACTTTATGATGTAATGTAAAACCTTATGAATATATATAGTGTTTCCAAGGCTACTAAACCAATCGGTCTTTCGAGATTTGATCTTTCTTGTGATCATTCCAATGTTATGTAATAATGCACCGACTCTAGGTAACTGGGGTCGGGGCGTTACAGTTGGTATTAGAGGAAGTTTAGTACAAACCTTGGAAGCTAGATTTAGATAAACTCTGATTAGAGCACATAGATTTAAGATGAATTTTGAGGATTAGTATAGAAGAACTTCCTAGAATTTTGGTATTGTATAGATTTTGTGAGTTTTCCGAGCAATACATCCCTGTCTGGATACGAGCAGGTAGAGGCGGCTCTGGCACAGATGTACCTAGGGGTAAAACCCGAAAACACCACTTTGAGCTAGACTCGAACGGGAACTGGTGCACGACAACGGGCCTTGCTGCACTCTTGGTTACGACACTACCGGGGGATATGCTTTAGATAACTCTCATTTTCTTTACAAATCATTATGAAGGGTTTATGAGTATATACTTCCTCAAAGGAGACATTTTTATGATTATGGATTATATCCATAAACTATTTAATTTATGTTATGTGTTTTAAAAGTTTGGGATTAGGTATTGTTATTCATAAACTAATCTAATGTATGCCATTGTTTAGAAATGGAGCCCAGTAGAAGGAATGAGAACTCTAGAAATGCACATGATACAAAGAGAAAGAAGGATCATATATTTTATGGTCTTAAGCCAGAATTTACAAGAGAAATAGTCTCGCATGTATTATCATCATATGAATAAATAATATCATGTGTTGATAAGATAAGTAAAGAGTTTACTGAGTCCTATGGCTTTAAAGGGAAGCAAAAGAAGAAAAGGATGGAAGAGAGAAAGATGGATAAAGGGAAGAGGGAAAAGAAGAATTTTCCCATATGTGATAACTGTGGAAAGAAACACCTTTGAACTTGCCTGAAAGGAATGGGAGTTTGTTATAAGTGTGGAGGAAAAGGGCACAAAGTACGTGACTGCAAGGGTAAGAAAATGGTTTCAAATGTACAATGCTTAATTTGGAAGGAGTTTTGACACTACGCGAACCTATGTCCCAGTCATCAGACTATGCCGCAAATGATGCTATTGGATAATAATCAAGCTATGATACTACCACAGACGAAGAGGAATGATTAGAGTTCTTATGTTGATTATGTCAATTGAGTGTTGTATCAACAATGTACTTGTCATAATAATTATGAAGTATATAAGGATTGTACTGCAGTACTATTTCATTAAGGACTTGAGATTGTGTGGAACAAAGAAAAGTGACTCAATAGCAGGATAAATTTTTGGAAAATATATGGTTGAGAGAATGATAAACCATAATATAGTTCTGATACTGAGGTAGTGATTTTGGAATAATACATGATTGTTTTGGATAAATTATATTGGATATTCTTGACTACCTTGGAAGTGATTAATGATTTTTATATTCCATCATTGTTGGGGTTTAAAACATTTTTGGATTGATGAAGTATATCCAGCATTCTATATGGAATAAGGGAGCATGAATGTAATCAATAAGGAATATGGTAATTCAGGATGTTTCAGTGTATTAAAAGAATACATGATGAAGGTATTAATATGCTATTATGGGGTAAAAAGGATCTACATTATGTTTACCTTCCTTATAAATGTTGGACTGTGAGTTTGGATAGAAGTATTTTGGATATTTCTAGTTTGGATTATTTTGGATTTCCATAAAAGGACAACCCGGAGGTCGGGCGACAACCCGTCGCGTCCGGCAAGGCTGCGAGACTTGAACCCGCAACCGAAGGGCGACAAGGGTGTATCACCTACCACTGGCCCACGAGATGTCTTGGATTAAATAATGTAGTTTTTTTAAGATCAGGTAGATTAATTATAAATTCATTTATTTTGGAACCCTGTACGAACAGTATAAATATAATTTTTTTACGTTATATTATCTTTTAGAGTGAAAGATGAGTTTTTGGTAGAAATTTATTAATGGATAAAACTCTAATTATAAAGTAAGTATATCTCATTATAATCTTATCCAATCTCATAAATAAATTCCTCAACATTAATAAAAGTAACTTAGAACAAAAATGTTGTCCTAAATGGTACCTTAAATCATCACTAATTTATTTCTTTGGGATTGTTGGCCTTTTCATAGCCATGTTCTCTACCACTCTCCATCAGATAATTGATGGTTAGATTTCTCTTCCACATCCATATTTTCCTACATGGAACCCTAGTATGTGTTATTTTCGGTAATCTTCATACTTTCCACTCTTTATTTTAAATAGAGGCCTCATTAATTCAATTTTCAATTTGGGATTTAAACTACGATATTTTGAAACGTAAAAAATGTGTTATCCCAGTACCCCATGTTTTGTTGAACCGATGGTATTTCAAATAATCATAGATTAGTTAGTTTAATGACCTCAATTTTATACTTGTTTTTGATTGATGACCTCAATCACTACCTATAAATATTTACATTTTTCCTCCAATTATATGTCTCTAATTGCCACCAATGTTCTCCTAATCGAGATCATAATTTGGTGGTGACCCTTTCATTTCTCTTTTCCTCATATTAAGACTAAATTTTAGTAACCCAATTTCCGATGTGGGTTTTCCCACAAATATATTTTCTATTTTCAACCTTTTATTTTCGAAGAACAATTTCAAATTGCGAGGACGCAATTTATTGAAGGAGGGGAGAATGTAACACCCTAAGATTTCATAGTGTGTTATTTCTTCAAAATAATTCAATAACTTGCATTACACACAACACCGAGTTCAATCACACCATGACTTACAAAAAAAGACATTAAAAAGAGGTTATGAATAGTATTAACTAAATTTTAAACTTTATATAATCCTTATAATTTTATAATCCATATTATGAGTTTCTTAGACATAATGCAAGAACAGACTCATATTCAGTATTTCACTTTTATCAACTTTTAATAGTGAAAACTTTTTAAATACTATATTTTAAACTTTTTGACTAAATGGGGACATCAAAAAATTTAAAATGAAACATCCCAAGCTTCCACGGTATGCTTTCCTTTGAATAATACAGTAGCATGTGTTGTATGCAACTTCGAGTTCTAACACACCACAACCAATCAAATAGCCGTTATGAATAGTAATACCTACCTTTTAAAATTTTATAAATTTTATCTCTCAAAATGGACTTCATTTTTGGATTTGGAGTATCGAATTTAGCCTAAGGTGAAATTTTGGTACTTTTCGGATAACTTTCATATTTTGATGAATAGTGAAAATTACTAAATTTTATTTAAAAACAACTTTTTTAATCAAAATAATTAATAGTGATAAATTATGAATTTGAGTGGTTTTAAATTATATTCAAAATATATTTTTACCATTTAATATAATGTTGGTCATTAGACATAATTCTACAATTAAACCGAACATAAACAAGTGTCAATCTTTTGATAGTTATTATCTCTTAAAAACACGCTTTTTGTTTTGACAGTGGGAATTAATTTTAAATTAATTTCTGCCACTTCTGTGTTTTGAATTTAGAAAAATGGATTCCATATTTGGAATCAGGATGTCCAAATTGTGTAAATAGGTAACTTTTATTTTTAGACATTTTGAATAATTACTGTGGTAAATATTTTATTTACCATGGTTAAGGGTAAATCCGGTAAATAAGGGTTAAAAAATAATATTATAATAATACTAAATTATGCTAAAACGTGTCTTAGACTTATTGGTTGATACATGTTCGACCATAGGAATCTTTGTGTCGATTTTGGGACCTCATGGTGCCACTTGTAGGTGATAGGGACACTTTTGTTTAATTAAGTTAAAATGAATACAAAAATGACACAAGCATATATCTTTTAGAAAAATAATTTTTACATAGGGTTATATAAGTTGAATTTTAGATTATAAATATGAATTATAAAGATAAAACGATTTCCTACATAATTATATTTTATTTATAAATTTTATACATTAAATAATTTAATTTATTTATGACACAATAATGATATAGTAATTACTATAATAGTGAAAAATTAAAATAATTGATATTATAAATACCCAAATAAATATAATATGAAACTTTTAATGAATTAAACTAATTTTCTAGGATAATATGATATATTAGGATTGATTTAATTGACTTTGTTCTAAGTAATCAGTCTGTTATGAGTTTCAAAAAAATCATCTTTTGAATAGTGTCAAAATTGACAAAAAAGAGTTATTAAAACAAATATTATATTATTAATTGATATTAAATTCCTAAAAATATAAGGTTCGGCCAAGAGACTTATATCATGATAGGTTCTTCATTAATGGACCACTTGGGGGTCTCATGGATGTATATAGTAAGTTTATTAACCATATTATATAAAAATACAAAGAGACATTATAAAAGTGAAACTAATTAACTTAGAGTTAATACTTAAAGATAAGGTTAATATAAGTACCCAAACCTGTCTAAATTCTATTTGTTGAGTTGTTTTAGACCCATACCCACCTTAACCTTTGAATAATAAACTTTGGAGTCATTGGAAACCGAATATGAATTTATTATAAACTAATATCTCTAGCTTTTCCAAAGATGCCCCTCACCCCTCTTATAAAAGGGCACTCCTCCTTCTCATTTATTCACACCTTCAAAGCCTTTTGGTTCGGCCAAACTATGCCCAAATACTCTCCCAACTTCCATCAATACAAAATAGTGGCCTTAGTTTGATCAGAAAGCCAACCTAAGGAGCCCTTTTTATCAAATCAAAAGGAAGAAACCGAAGAATAGGTAATGATTTCACCACCGTTTTCCAAGTTACTTTTTTCTTCCACTTCTTCTTCCTTTGTTGTCACCATTCTAAAATAATAACTCCAGTATCATATATATACTGTGATTTTATTATAAATATGGTACAACAATATTCAGTATTCTATCCACCCTTTGAATAACATGTCACCATACGTGCGTACGTACGGCTTACTGTCTCCACGTCGTGGTGTAATTGTTATTGAATATATTATTATTTGGATGGGTATAATAATGATGTGTAACTCATGTAAATAATAAATATAACATGTTAATGATTCTGTATATATTATATACCATCCATTTATATATTATTTTAATATCAAAAGAATGATATTGTCGCTCGTGCGTACGTATGGACTACCGTCTCCACGAACGCGATGAGATTCATTCTCCATCATATCCATTCAAGTATAATTATCATTTGATGATTTAAAAATGATTTTTAAGGACTTTATATCATCCTGTATATGAAAAATATACAACCTATCCATGAAAAACATATATTATGTAACAAAACATATAAAAGAAAACGAGAAAGTTAACACCCGAAACAACGATAATTCAAAGATATCATTAACAAATCAATGTTAAAAGATCATATATGATATCATATTAATATATATGATTCAAGTATAATTTAATAACAATTATTTCACCATTATACAGGAGGTTAACCTACCCCAACCAAGTAAAAGTACAAGGTAATGGATTTTCTTATCTCACTTTCAATTCCGTGAGATTTCCATTATTCGCCAATAAATTATTGAATGTGGTGTATTGTGTATTTCCATTTGATATATATTATCATGATTCTCTTTATATTCATGTTATTTGGTAAATCATTTGGTGGTTATTAACTTTTGGCCATACGACTCAATTTATTAACGTGGTAAGGGGTTTTCAACTCACTCCTTATTCCCGTGAGATTCATGCTATATTGCCACCATCACCTTTTGTGTGGTGTATGTACTGCTCATAATTATATTCTTTGTGTAATACACTCTAATCTATGTGTATTTACATATACATTGTATGATACCTCTTTCATGGGTTGTATGTTTCATAAGTTACCAAATTGGTAAGGGTTATTTCACAATCTCTTCATTATCCGAGATTGTTTATACGTAATAATCTACTGGGATCTCTTTATCATCCACATCCATGTTTCTTAAAAATGTATTTCAAAACATTTTTACTATTTACAATAATATGGGATAAAGTCATTTATACCCTTGTTTGAATTTTTATAAGAGGTCTATAAAGGAATCTTTCTGTTGTTTTCCAAACAAGGTGCTTTTTAACCATTTCGACAAAATTAAGGTAAGAATGTTTTTTTAACTTATACGGCGGGTGCGGCTATTTACCGCCATTATAAAATTTACAAATATTCCCTTACAAGCTTACAAGGATATTTTCTATGTAAATGTTTTATTTTATAATTATGTGACTTTTAAATTATTTCAAAATGAATATTTTAAGAATTTCAGAACGGTACTCTTTATCAAAATCAGAATCTTAAATGTTTTAAAGATTTATCTTTCTAAATATCTTTAATTAATGACCATGTCTTCAAAATGGTTTTTAAGGATTTATTTATATGGACATGAATGTTTTTAAAATGTTAATTCCTTTCAAAAGTTTCAAAGTGGTATGGGACACTTTAATTTAAAATTCTCTTCTTAATTACTCCCTTTATAAATGTTTTACTTTTAAATGATTTTAAAAAAAGAGATATTTCTCTCAAATAGTTTTGATTTCATCTATGTCAATATCCTTTTATGGATTTTACGCTTATTTGAAGTTGATTTATTATGATACAAAACTTCTATATTGTATTGATGGTTTTGTGATATGTTTGACTGTGGATGTGCTATTTTTATACCATTCATAGTTTATGGTGAAAGTATTGACTTTTCGTATGCTAGTTTTAATACGAATGTTTATGTTATGTTTAAACCTTTTCATATGGGAATGCATTGGACTTAATTTGTGATGGGTGGAGCCCGCTATAGTTCCTCGATGCATCGGTAGGTCTCATGAGACAAACTAGTGTCTTGGCACAAGGCCTTTGCAAAATCTTATTTGTAGTCTTGGCACGAGGCCTTGGCTATGTGGTTATGATATTCTGGCATTATGCATTCCAACATTATGAAAGTGGTTATTGATTTTGCATGTGATTATTCAATTAGTAGAATATCCATGTGAATAAGTAAATGACATTATTTCATTTTACTTATTCCATACCATGTTGAATGTTCAAGTTCGAAAGGCTTTTGTTTTAGTTATACATTGCCTTAATTGTTTATTCTTATTTATGAAAGTTTCCGCTATATTGTTATCCTTACTGGGCATTTGAGCTCACCCCTTTTATATGTTTTATTTTTCCCAGGAAGTGAAGAAGTAAATTATGAATGACCTGTAGGGATATTATGAGGGGTTAATAGTGTGGGATATGAAGAAAATATGTTGTTGTAGTAGTTTTTCACTTTATGATGTAATGTAAAACCTTATGAATATATCTTGTGTTTACAAGGCTACTAAACCAATCGGTCTTTCGAGATTTGATATTTCTTGTGATCATGCCAATGTTATGTAATAATGCACTGACTCTAGGTAACTGGGGTCGGGGCATTACATATAGTTTATAATCCTAGAATTACGGTAACGATATTAGGATTAAACCTAAGATGTTAGATATTGAAGGTACTCCCCCTTTATTATGTTGTTTTCCCTAGCATGATTTTTTCCTCTCACACTATTATTTTTGGGTTTTAGACAATGGATGGAACCCGAAGGAACCGTGTTGATCAATATAATGGAAAATGCAATGATTGTACTCTTGAACAAACCAATGTTATGTGAGATAGAGTTCAAAATCTTATTGTTGTAATTACACAAGAAATGAGTCATTCTGGAATTCCAAATGAGAAGGGAAGGGAACAATATTCTTTTGATTCCTTCATGAGGCAACATACACCTTCTTTCAGTGGGTCTTCTGATCCACTTGTTTCTGAAAAATGGATCAGTACAACTGAAATGATATTTTCAGTTCTTCAATGTTCTGAACATGATAAAGTCATCTTAGCAGTATATCGTTCGGAAGGTGAAGCTTATCAATTGTGGAATCTTATCAAGAATACGAGGCCAAGAGATGAAACTGAGTCCATGGAATGGGATGAGTTCAAGAACTTATTTTTCAATAAGTACTTCCCTCGTATTCTTCAAACAAATATGGAGAAGGAATTTCTTGAACTAGAACAAAAGGATGATGAAAATGTTGGTATATATGAAGCGAATTTTACAAGGCTTTCAAGGTATTCATCTAGATTTATCATCCAACCTGAAAGTAAATTTGATCGATTCTTCAGTGGCTTAAAACCAAATATTCGAAGGGAATTATCTATAAGAGACTTCAGTAGCTATGAAGAAATTGTCCATTGTGCAATCAAGGTAGAAATGAAAGTTGGTGTTACATTTCCATCTCATGGTTTTGAAAAGAAACAAAATATGGAGTTCAAGGAAAAATCTCAGAATAATGGTGAAAAGAAGATGAATGTTTCCTTATGCTCAAAGTGTGGAAAGAAGCATGGTGGAGATTGTCTTAAAGGGACTAGAAAATGTTTTTAAGTGTGGAAAAGAAGGTCATCGACTAGCTGAGTGTCGAAGTAATGGAAAAAGGGTTGCTAATGATGTGAATAAAGAAAAGACTACAGAGAACGCACCACCAACATTTCAATGCTTCAAGTGCAATGAAATGAGGCATTATACTAATCAATTCCCTAATCCAAGGGTTAATGATGATCGACATGAGAAACCACTTAAGGCAAAGGACAAAGGGAAGTCAAATGCGATCACTATTAGCGATGTTGAATATGACAACGATGTGGTGGAATGATTAAGTGTTTATGTAATAGGATTCCAAAATAATGTTGTATATAGTATCATGGAATATTGGAATATTTATGTATTGGTATATTTTGGTTTTCAGTAATTTTATGGTACCAGTATCCATGGAAAGTGATTGAGATATTTTTGGAAAGAAGATGATATGCGCATAATGAACGGATAAGGAGAAAATGAAATGTTTGACAGTATTCATGAGCTCGTGACTGATATAAGGAAATAGTTATATCATGGTTTGAGTATATAGAATTTTGGGGTTTTGGTATGTGGAAAGAGTTAACTTTTGACAGCACTCATATTTTCACTAAGATTCAATGGGTATTCATTCTTCAAGAGAATACATGATTAAGGCTTTCGAATGTTTGGAATGTGACCAACAAGACATATCGTATGATATATGGGGATCAATGATGGTATTAACATGCTTGTTATATGAAAACTCTGGTAATCCTTTTCACTATAATATGAGAATAGACTTCAATATCATGGATAAGCCTAAATATTGAAATGGATTATGTTGGACATAAGTTAGTATTGTATTTTTAGAAAAAAAGGACAACCTGCAGAACGAGCGACAACCCGTCACCTCGGACAAGGCTGTGAGAATCGAACCCACAACTGATGTGTGACAGGGCTTTATTTCCTACCACTGGCCTACAGGAAGTCCCTGGTTAGTAGAAACTAGTTTTATTTTATTATACAGGATGATAGATGAAGTATAAGTCCATATTGGAACCATATATGATTAATCTCACTATAGATGGAATTATGTATATAACTTTTTCTAACTTATGTTTGAGACAGATGGAATGACCTATCATTCTATCACATGATCTGATAAAACTTTGAGAAATAAAAAATCAACTTCATTTTCTAAAGAGATGAAGTGGAAATTGTTCAAGGCATGAACAACGGGGAGATTATACCAAAATAAAGTAAGTATTTATTCTAATTCAAATTCTTCAACTTTAGGGAAATGATCTTGAAAACCAAAAATGTTGTCCTAGTACCCTTATATCCAATGAATCATATGGTACCCTAGATCATCACAAATATACGGCTTTGTGATTGTTGGCTTTTTCAAAGCCATGTTCTCTACCACTCTCCATCAGAGCATGACAGTTAGATTTCTCTTCCATATCCATATTTTCACCTATGTTCTCTTATGTTATTACCCAGTGATTAGTTAATTTTGGTAACCATTACATTTCATAGTTTAGTTATTAAATCCAAGTTTTGGTATTCCATTTTACGATGTGGGTTTCTATTAAAGAATCTTTCGAGTAGTAAACCGTTTATACCCCCGACGAATTTTGAGGGTGAAATTCATTTTAAGGGGGGTAGAATGTAACACCACGAGATTTTATGAAAAATATTGTTTTTAATTTCATTAATGCCTTTTGTTGTAAGCTACATCAAAAGGATATTGCACAACACACATCCCTGACTTGGCTTTCATTACATGCAATCGCGACATTCCAAGATAGCGTGTGTTGTACGCAATACCGAGTTTCTCTAAACAATGATATTGTAACACCCCGAGATTTTATGAAAAATATTATTTTTAATTTCATTAATGTCTTGTGTTGTATGCTACACCAAATGGAGATTTCAAAAAACACATCCCTGACTTGGCTTTCATTACACGCAATCACAACCTTCCACGATAGCATGTGCTGTACGCAATACCGAGTTTCGCTAAACAATGATATGTTATATAAACTAGCCGTTATGAATAGTAATACCCACTTTTTAAAATTTTATAAATTTTATAGTTCAAAATGGAATTCATTTTTGGATTCTTAATATCGAAATTATCCTAGGGTGAATTTTTGGTATTTTGCTGAAAACTTTCAATTTTTGATGTATAGTGAAAACTCTGGGTTACTATTCAAAAACCGACTTTTTATTTAAAAAATTATTTATTTTATTTAAATTTATTTTAGGTCAAAATTGATACATAATACTTATATAAGTTCAATTTATGTCATTGGAGTCATTTTATAATAATTTTAGATATATAAATTTTTTTTAAACTTTTCACCGTCTTTTACCCACCTCCAAGGAGAATTTGCAATTTAACATAAAACATAATTTTACCACTTCTGTGAGTGGAATTTCGAAAATCTGAGAGACATGGTTAATATCAAGGACTAAAATGTGGTTCAATGAGATGAAAATAATTCTTGGTTAATAATAACCTCTTATTTTTTTACCACAGTTAAATGTAAATAGGGTAATTAATGGTAAAAATGATATTATTATTACCCTAACACATGTCCTAATTCTATTGGATAAGTGTAATTAGAAAAAAAAACTTAGGAATAAAATATGACCATTTAAGCCCACTTGGATTAGATTTGGTCATTTATTATTAATTTTTTTAAAGAAGGGTTAAAATAGTTAAAATCAAAGTTTAATAAATAAATAATTTTTAATATAGGGTTATACATAAGATAAATTCAACTATAAATATTCATTATAAATCTAAAAATATTTCATACATAATGGTGTTTTATTTATAATTTTTAGACATTAAATAATTTAATTTATTTATGACACAATGATGATGCAGTAATTATCTTATTAATGAAATATTGACATAATTGATATTATAAATAACCAAATAAATGTAATTTGAGACTTTTTATAAATTAAAATAATTTTCTAGGTTAACATGACATGGAAGTATTGATTTAGTTAATGTTTTCTGAAATAATAATTCTATTATGATTTTCACAAAAATCAATTACCAAATAGTGTCAAATTTGACATAAAATAGTTTTTAAAACAAATATTATATTATTAATTTTTATTTTATTAATAAAAATCTAAGGTTCAGAAAAATGACTTATATAAGGTTATATATATTAATAATAAACAACTTGGGGTTCGTTTGGCTTGTACTGTAAGTTTATAAACCTTATAGTGTAAGAAAACAAGAAGACACGGTAAAAGAAAAATTATTTAACTTAAAAATAAATCTAAATGATAAGATTAAAATAGAAACCTAAACTTGCCTAAATTCTATTGGATGAGAGGATTTAGACCCATCCCAACCTTAGCTTCGAAATAACTCAATTTGGAGCTTTTAAAAACCGAATATGACTTTATAATAAAATAATGTTTTTAGTTCCTCCAAAGGTGCCCCTCTCCTCCATTATAAAAGGGAACCTCCTCCCTCTCTTAATCACACCACATTGAGCCTTAATGCTCGGAAAACCCCTTACAATTTTTCTTCTCCACTTCCCTAGAAACATCCTAGAGGTTCTTCCCTTCTCCAAAGACTAATCTTAGTGCCCTAAGAGGAGGTTTCAAAAAGGTCTGTCGAAAGAAGAGGTAATATCTATTACCGATTCTTTCAACTTTATTTCTTCTTCTACTTCTTCTTCATTAGTTGTTTCATTATGAAGTAATAAAATAATTATCACTCATATACTGATATGTTATTATAATTTTGAAAAAAACCCTATTTCACCATCTATCCATCCTATGGAAAACGAAATCACCGCGCGTGCGTACGTTCGGAATACGGTATCCATGCCGTGGTGTAATCTGTTTTTAAACACCACCTTACATGGATGGGTATAATGGTGTAAATAAAAAACTATATATGATTATTGAAAAGTGATTTTGATTCTAAAATATTATACATACACTTCAATGCAATTCCACGATCATGGGAATGATATCATCGCTCGTGCGTATGTACAGACTACCATCTCCACGACGTAATGATATTCATTATCCATGTTAACCATTCATGAATGGTTATAATGTATATATAATAAGTAATCATGAAATATATGACATAATAATGATACTGGATTTATGTGTATATATATGTATGTCATCTACTTAATTTCATTCAATTCAATAAGGAAACAAAAACAGCGTTCATGCATATGTACGGTCTACCGTCTCCATGAACGGTGCATTTCATTCCATTTAATCTATATATCATATATATATGTATATAATGAATATATATTATATATAAATCATGTTTTACATTCTGGAATTAAGTAAATCAGGATATAAGTAATAATATCAAGAACAGAAAGTCCAAACATGTACGATAAATAAAACGATTTAACCCAAAACGCTGCTTTGACATGGAACTTACAAAAGAACGGGTAATATAAAGTCATAAGTGAACCATATATGGTATCATAAAAATTAATAATATTCTGTAATAAGTCAATGAAATTATTTAAATCATTATACAGGATGTTCGGAAATGTACGAATCATATCAGACCTAAGGTAAGGGATAACTATTCCAATCTCGTTCTTATCTGAGATTGTTTATTCATAAGTATTTACTAGGGTTATTGTTATCATCCATGTCCATGTTTCCTAAAAAGGGTTTCATGTATTTTTAAATTCAATTTTAAGCATTTTTGACTTTTACTACATGGAATGTAATGAATATTTCTTTTTTTTCATATGAGGTACTTTTAGATTATTTCGACAAAAGTATGAGGAGAATTTTATTTTTAACTTATACGGCGTGAAATTTTTTTGATGGTTTTATAAAGCCTTATTTTCATTAAGCTTACTCCAAAAGATTCCATGAGTATTTTCAAAAAAATACTTTTCTTTTAAAATTGCATGACATTTTTTGAAAAAAAATTATTTTGAAGAATAAAGGATATTTTCCTCAAGAATTCATTTCAACTGTTTTATTAAAACCATTTTCCATCTAAGATGACATTATTTCATATGTGTATGTTTCAAGTATAATGTATCTATTATTTACATGGTTTAACTTTTTTTATGATTAAATGATATCCATTTGTTTTATATGGATTATGTTGTGATGGAATGATGTTTATGAACCCCATTTTATTCTTTGGGTTATGATGAATGATTTATGTTAACGTTATGGCACAAGTAAGAATGATTTCATTATGAGATGGGTGGGACCTATATCTACCTCCAATGAATTGGGTAAAGATTTATATATTATGAGATAGACATGGCTGGAATGGTAAGTTAATCGAGTTCAGTGTTACAGGACTGAAACGAGGAGTGAACTCAATTCAGAAAGGGACTTTGTCCACTAAGATGGTCTTGGCAGCAAGGCCTTGGCTACTATGGAAATCATAACATGTAATTAATGGTTGCCACAATTACATATTTTTTTCCCATTCTATTTTATCATGATTGATGTTCCCTTATGATATATGCTTTATGTACTTCCAAGATTCATGTCTTTGCTCAAGATTTTGATGTTTAGATTTTATGTTCAAGTTTTTTCATTCAAATGTTTATGGATTGTTTTATCTTCTCTATGTTTACCCTTACTGGGCATTTGAGCTCACCCTTTTTAAGTTTTATTTTCCCCAGGATATAAATAAAGGTTTAGGGTAAGGAAAAAAAGTGGATGATCTTTATTGGAGATGGTGAAGATCTTTCACCATGATTGGAAGATTACGTTCCAAGTTTCCAAAGACACTAAACTATTACGTTCCATGTGTGTCTGTTTTTGTTATGTATTAAGTATTCCAAAAAAGTAATGTAATGTCCATGTACGTCAAGATTCGGGTCTCTACAGTTGGTATCAGAGGAAAGGTTTAGTCAACCTTTGGAAACTAGGATGCGATAACTTTAGTGAGATCCATAGAGATATTTCTAAGGTATGTCTAGGGATGTCCCTAAGGTTAAGTGTAAGTATAGGTTATAGTCCTAGAATTACGGTAAAGATCTTAGAATTAAACCTAAGATGTTTGATATTGAATGTAATCCCCCTTTATTATTTTGTTTTCACTAGCATTATTTTTTCCTCTCACACTATTCTTTTTGGGTTTTAGATGATGGTTGGAACCTGATGGAACCATGTTGATCAATACAGTGGACAATGCAATGATTTTCCTCCTGAACAAACAAATGTTATGGGAGATGGAGTGCAAAATATTATTTCTATACTTGTACAAGCTATGAATCATTCTGGACTTCCAAATGAGCAGAGAAGGGAACAATATTCTATTGAGTCCTTCATGAGGCAACATCCACCTTCTTTCAGTGGGTCTTCTGATCCACTTGTTGCTGAACAATGGATCAGTACCACTGAAAAGATATTTTCAGTTCTTCAATGTTCTGAACATGATAATTCCATCTTAGCAGTATATCATTTGGAAGGTGAAGTTGATCAATGGTGGAATCTTATCAAGAATACGAGGACAAGAGATAAAATTGACTCCATGGAATGGGACGAGTCCAAGAACATATTTTTCAATAAGTACATCCCTCATATTCTTCGAACAAAGATTGAGAAGGAGTTTCTTGAACTGAAGAAAAAGGATGATGAATCTGTTGGTATATACGAAGAAAATTTTACAAGGCCTTCAAGGTATTCATCTGGATTTATCATCCAACCTGAATGTAAAGTTGATCAATTCTTCAGTCGATTAAAACCAAATCTTCGAAGGGAATTACCTTTAAGAGACTTCAGTAGCTGTGAAGAAATTGTGCGTTGTGCTATCAAGGTAGAAATGGAAGTTGGTGTTACTTATCCATCTCATGGTTTTGACAAGAAAAGAAATATGGAGTTCAAAGAGAAATCTCAGAATAATTGTGAAAAGAAGATGAATGTTTCCTTATGCTCAAAGTGTGGAAAGAAGCATGGTGGAGATTGTCTTAAAGGGAAAAAAATGTTTTAAGTGTGGAAAAGAAGGTCATCGAGCATCTGAGTGTCGAATTAATGGAAAAAGGGTTGCTAATGATGTGAATAAAGAAAAGACTGCGGAGAACGCACCACCAACACTTCAATGCTTCAAGTGCAATGAAATGGGGCATTATGCTAATCAATGCCCTAATCCAAGGGTTAATGATGATCGACATGAGCAACCACTTAAGGAATAGGACAATGGGAAGTCACATGCGATCACTATTGGCGATGTTTAATATGAAAACAATGTGGTGGAATGATTAAGTGATTATGTAATGGCATTCCAAAATAATGTTGTATATAGTATCGTGGAATATTGAAATATTTATGTATTGGTCTATTGTGGTTTTCAATAATTTTATGGTACCAGTAACCATGGAAAGTGATTAAGAAAGAAGATGATATGCGCATAATGAAGGGATAAGGAGAGAATGATATGTTTGACAGTATTCATGAGTTCATGACTGATATAAGGAAATAGTTATATCATGGTTTGAGTATATAGAATTTTGGGGTTTTGGTATGTGGAAAGAGGTATCTTTTGACAGCACTCATGTTTTCACTAAGATTTAATGGGTATTCATTTTTCAAGAGAATACATGAATAAGGCCTTCGAATATTTGGAATGTGACTAACAATAAATATCTTATGATATATGGGGATTAACGATGGTATTAACATGATTGTTATATGAAATCACTGGTAATCATTTTCACTATAATATGAGAGTGAACTGTAGTATTATGGATAAGCCTAAAGATTGGAATGGATTATATTGGACATAAGTTAGTATTGTTTATGTATAGAAGTGTTTTTTTATATTATTGATGAGATGTTATAGTAATGTAGTTTTAGAAAAAGGACAACCTATAGGATGGGCGACAACCCATCGCGTCGGACAAGGCTATGGGAATCGAACCCACAACCAAAGTGTGACTGACCTTTATCGCCTACCACTGGCCTACATGAAGTCCCTGTTTAGTAGAAACTAGTTTTATTATATTAAGCAGTATGATATATGAATTATAAGTCCATTTTAGGAACCATATATGATTAATCTCACTCTAGATGGACTTATGTATTTTTGATAACTTTTATAACCTTTTGTTTGAGACAAATGGAATGACCAATCATTCTATCACATGATCTTCTAACACTTCATGAATGACAAATTCAACTTCCTTTCTTTAAGAGATGAAGTGGAAATTGTCCAATGAATGACCAACAGAGAGACTGTACCTAAATCACGAAAGTAATTCTTCTAATTCCAATTTCAACAACTTTAGGGAAATGATCTTGAAAACCAAAAATGTTGTCATGTTGCCATTATATCCGGTGAATCAGATGGTACCCTAGATCATCACAAATATATGGCTTAGTGATTGTTGGATTTTTCATATCCATGTTCTCTACCACTCTCCATCAGAACATGACGGTTGGATTTCTCTTCCATATCCATATTTTCACCAATGTTCCCCAATGTGGAAACCCAGTGATTAGTTAATTTGGGTAACCATTATGTTTCATACTTTATTTTTTGAATCCAAGTTTTGGTATTCCATTTTACGATGTGGGTTTCTATTAAATAAACTTTCGAGTAATAAACCATTTATAACCCCGACGAATTTCGAGGGCGAAATTAATTTTAAGGGTGGTAGAATGTAACACCCCGAGATTTTATGAAAAACATTCTTTTTAATTTCATTAATGTCTTGTGTTTTATGATACACCAAAAAGAGCTTGTACAACATGTATCCCTGACTTGGCTTTCATTACACGCAATCTAGACCTTCCACAATAGCGTGTGATGTACGCAATACCGAGTTTCGCTAAACAACGATATGTTATATAAACTAGTTGTTATGAATAGTAATACCCACTTTTTGAAATTTTATAAATTTTATATTTCAAAATGGACTTCATTTTTGGATTTAGAATATCGAAATTATCCTAGGGTGAATTTTTGGTATTTTTCTAAAAACTTTCAATTTTTGATGAATAGTGAAAACACTGGGTTACTATTCAAAAACCGACTTTTTATTTAAATAATTATTTATTTTATTTAAATTTACTTTAGGTAAAAATTGATACATAATACCTATATAAGTTCAATTTATGTCATTGGAGTCATTTTATAATAATTTTAGATATATAAAAATTTTATTGAACTTTTCACCGACTTTTACGCACCCCCTAGAAGAATTTTCAATTTCACATAAAACAAAATTTTACCGCTTAAGTGAGTGGAATTTAGAAAATCCAAGAGTCTCGGTTAATATCAAGGACTAAAATGTGGTTCAATGAGATGAAAATAATTTTTGGTGAATAGAAACTTTTTACTTTTTTTTACCACGGTTAAAAGTAAATAGGGTAATTAAGGGTAAAAATGATATTATTATTACCCTAACACATGTCCTAATTCTATTTGATAAGTTTAATTCGACCAAAAACAACCTTAGGAATAATGTATGACCATTTAGTCCCACTTGGATTAGATTAGGACATTTCTTATTAATTTATTTAATGAAGGGTTAAAATAGTTAAAATCAATGTTTAATAACTAAATCATTTTTAATATAGGGTTATACATAAGATAAATTCGACTATAAATATTCATTCAAAATCTAAAAGGATCTCATACATAATGGTGTTTTATTTATAATTTTTAGACATTATATAATTTAATTTAAATATGACACAATGATGATGCAATAATTATCTTATTAATGAAATATTGACACAATTGATGTTATAAATATCCAAATAAATGTAATTTCACACTTTTTATGAATTAAACTAACTTAATAGGTTAATATGACATGTTATTATTTATTTAGTTAACTTTTTCTGAACTAATAATTCTATTATGATATTCACAAAAATCAATTACCAAATAGTGTCAAAATTGACATAAAATAGTTTTTAAAACAAATATTATATTATTAATTGTTATTTTTTTCCTAAAAATCTTAGGATAGGACAAATGACTGAGTTAAGGTTATATATATTAATAATAAATAACTTGTGGTTATTTTGTCTTGTTATAGTATGTTTATTAACCATATTGTGTAAGAAAACAAGAAGACACGATAAAAGAAAAATTATTTAACTTAAAGTTAAATCTAAATGATAAGGTTAAAATAGAAACCTAAACTTGTCTAAATTCTATTGGATAAGAGTATTTCGACCCATACCCACCTTATCTTTAGAATAACTCAATTTGGAGCTACTAAAAACCGAATATGAATTTTTAATAAAATAATATTTTCTGTTATTCGAAAGATGCCACTCTCCTCCCTTATAAAAGGGCCCCTCCTCTCTCTCTTCATCACACCACTTTGACCATTCAAGCTCGGACAACCCCTTCCATTTTCTCTTCTCCACTTCCCTAGAAACATCCTAGAAGTTCTGGTATTCTTTAAAAACTAATCTTAGTGCTCTAAGAGGGGGTTTCGAAAAGGCGTGTCGAAAGAAGAGGTAATATCCGTTACCGATTCTTTCAGCTTTATTTCTTCTTCTACTTCTTCTTCTTTAGTTGTTTCATTATGAAGTAATAACATCAGTATCACTCATATACTTATATTCTATTATAATTATGAAACAACCCTATTTCACTATCTATCCATCCTACGGAAAACAAAATCACCGCACGTGCGAACGTTCCGAATACCGTCTCCACATCGTGGTGTAATCTATTTTTGACCACCACCTTACTTGGGTGGGTATAATGGTGTAAATAAATAACTATATATGATTATTTCAAAGTGATATTGATTCTAAAATTTTATACATACACTTCAATGCAATTCCACGATCACGGGAATTATATCATCGCTCGTGGGTACGTACGGACTACCGTCTCCACGACGCGATGAGATTCATTCTCCATGTTAACCATTCATGAATTATTATAAAGTATGTATAATAAGTAATCATTAAATATATGAAATAATAATGATACTAGATATATGTGTATATATATGTATGTCATCTACTTAATTTCATTCAATTCAACAAGGAAACCAAAACAGCGTTCATGCGTACGTACGACCTACCGCCTCCATGAACGGTGTATTTCCATCCATTTAATCGATCTATCATATATATATGTATATAATTAATATTTATTATATATAAATCATGTTTTAAATTCTGGAATTAATTAAATCAGGATATAAGTAATAATATCAAGAACAACAAGTCCAAATACGTACGATAAATAAAACGATTTAACATAAAACACTGCTTTAACATGGAACTTACAAAAGAACGGGTATTATAAAGTCATATGTGAACCATATATGATATCATAACAATGAATATTATTCTGTAATAAGTCAATGACAATATTTAAATCATTATACAGGAGGTTTGGAAACGTACGAAGCATATCGGAACTATGGTAAGGGATAACTATTCCAATCCCGTTCTAATCCGAGATTGTTTATTCGTAAGTATTTACTAGGGTTATTGTTATCATCCATGTCAATGTTTCCTAAAAATGGTTTCATGTATGTTTAAAGACCCTTTTAACCATTTTTTGACTTTTACTACATGGTATGTAAGGAATCTTTCTGTTTTACCATATGCGGTACTTTTTGACTTTTTTGACATATGTACAAGGAGAATTTTATTTTTAACTTCTACGGCGCAAAATTTTTTTTCACGGTTTTATAAAGACTTATTTTCATGAAGCTTACTCCAAAATATTTCATGAATATTTTCAACAAAATCCTTTTCTTTAAAAATTGTTTGACCTTTTGTGAAAAGAAAATGTTTCTGAAGAAGAAAGGTTATTTTCCTCAACAATTCATTTCAACTATTTTATTAAAACCATTTCCATTTATGATGACATTATTTCATATGTGTATGTTTCAATTATAATTCCTCTATTATTTACATGGTTTCACTTTTTTTATGATGAAATGATATCCATTTGTTTTATATGGATTATGTTATGATGGAATGATGTTTACGAAACCCATTTTATTCTTTGGGTTATGATGAATGATTTATGTTTATGTTGTGGCACAAGTAAGAATGATTTCATTATGAGATGGGTGGGACCTATATCTCCCTCCAATGCATTGGGTAATGATTTATATCTCATGAGATAGACATGGCTGGAATGGTATGTTAATCTGGTTCAGTGTTATAGGACTGAAATGAGGAGTGAACTCGATTCAGAAAGGGACTTTCTCCACCAATATGGTCTTGGCATCAATACCTAGGCTACTATAGAAGTCATAACATGTGCTTAATTAATGCCATAACTACATGTTTTATTCCCATGCTATTTTATCATGAATGATGTTCCCTTATGATATATGCTTTACGTACTTCCAAGATTCATGTCTTTTCTCCAGATTTTTATGTTTAGATTTTATGTTCAAGTTTTTGCATTCAAATGTATATGGATTGTTTTATGTTCTCTATGTTTACCCTTACTGGGCATTTGAGCTCACCCCTTTTATGTATTATTTTTCCCATGATAAAAAGTAAGGATTGGGGTAAGGAAACAAAAAGTGGAATATCTTTATGGGAGATAGCGAAGATCTTTCATCACGATTAGAATATTACGTTCCAAGTTTCCAAAGACACTAAACTATTATGGTCCTTGTGTGTCTGTTTTTGTTATGTATTAAGTATTCCGAAAAAGTAATGTAATGTCCATGTACGTCAAGCTTCGGGTCTCTACAGATAAGTTATATAAACCAGCCATTATGAATAGTAATACCCACTTTTTGAAATTTTATAAATTTTATCTTTCAAAATGGACTTCATTTTGGGATTCAGAATGTCAAAATTATCTTAGGGTGAATTTTTGGTATTTTTCTGAAAACTTTCAATTTTTTATGTATAGTAAAAACACTCGGATACTATTCAAAAACTGACTTTTTATTTAAATAATTATTTATTTTTGTTTAAATTTATTTTAGGTAAAAATTGATACATAATACCTATATAAGTTCAATTTAAGTCATTGGAGTCATTTTATAATAATTTTAGATATATAAAAATTTTATTGAACTTTTCATTGTCTTTTACCCACCTCCTAGTAGAATTTGCAAATTCACATAAAACGTAATTTTACCGCCTCTGTGAGTGGAATTTTGAAAATCAGAGAGACACGGTTAATAATAAGGACTAAAATGTGGTTCAATGAGATGAAAATAATTTTTGGTGAATAGTAACTTTTTACTTTTTTTACCACGGTTAAAAGTAGATAGGGTAATTAAGGGTAAAAATGATATTATTATTACCCTAACACATGTCATAATTCTATTGGATACATGTAATTAGACCAAAACCAACCTTAGGAATAAAATATTACCATTTAGGCCCACTTGGATTAGATTAGGACATTTATTATTAATTTATTTAAAGAAGGTTTAAAATAGTTAAAATCAAAGTTTAATAACTAAATAATTTTTAATATATGGTTATACATAAGATACATTAGACTATAAATATTCATTAGAAATCTAAAAAGACTTCGTACATAATGGTGTCTTATTTATAATTTTTAGACATTATATAATTTAATTTATTTATGAAACAATGATGATACAATACTTATCTTATTAATGAAATATTGACATAATTGGTGTTATAAATACCAAAATAAATGTATTTTGAGACTTTTTATAAATTACAATAATTTTCTAGATTAATATGACATGTTAGAATTGATTTAGTTTACTTTTTTCTAAATAATCGTTCTGTTATGATTTTCACAAAAATCAATTATCAAATAGTGTCAAAATTGACATAAAATGGTTTATAAAACAAATATTATATTATTAATTGATATTTTATTCCTAAAAATCTAAGGATCGGCCAAATGACTTAGATAAGGTTATATATATTAATAATAAACAACTTGGGGTTCTTTTGTCTTGTTATAGTATGTTTATTAACCTTATAGTGTAAGCAAACAAGAAGACACGGTAAAAGAAACATTATTTAACTTAAAGTTAAATCTAATTGATAAGGTTAAAATAGAAACCTAAACTTGTATAAATTATATTTGACGAGAGTATTTCGACACATCCCCACCTTAGCTTTGAAATAACTCAATTTTTAGCTATTAAAAACCAAATATGACTTTATAAGAAAATAATATTTTTTGTTATTCCAAAGGTGCCCCTCTCCTGCCTTATAAAAGGGCACCTCCTCCCTCTCTTCCTCACACCACTTTGAGCCTTCCAGCTCAGCCAAACCATGCCATTTTCTCTTCTACACTTCCCTAGAAATATCTTACAGGTTCTGGTCTTCTTAAATGACTAATCTTAGTGCCCTAAGAGGAGGTTTCAAAAAGTCTTGTCTAAAGAAGAGGTAATATCTGTTACCGATTCTCTCAACTTTATTAATTCTTCTACGTCTTCTTCTTTAGTTGTTTCATTATTAAGTAATAACATAAGTATCACTCATATAATGATATGTTATTATACTTATGAAACAACCCTATTTCACCATCTATCCATCCTACGGAAAACGAAATCACCGCGCGTGCGTACGTACGGAATACCGTCTCCACGATGCGATGAGATTCATTCTCCATGTTTACCATTCATGAATGATTATAAAGTATATATAATAAGTAATCATGAAATATATGACATATTAATGATACTGGATTTATGTGTATATATATATGTATGTCATCTACATAATTTCATTCAATTCAATAAGGAAACGAAAATAGTGTTCATGCGTACGTACGGCCTACCGTCTCAATGAACAATGTATTTCATTACATTTAATCGATCTATCATATATATATGTTTATACTGAATATATATTATATATAAATAATGTTTTATATTCTTTAATTATGTAAATCAGAATATATGTAATAATATCAAGAACAACAAGTCCAAACACGTACGATAAATAAAATGATTTAACCCAAAACGCTGCTTTAACATGTAATTTACAAAAGAATGGGTAATATAAAGTCATAAGTGAACCATATATGATTTAATAACAATGAATATGATTCTATAATAATTCAATGACATTATTTAAATCATTATATAGGAGGTTCAGATACGTACGAAGCATATCAGACCTAAGGTAAGGGATAATTTATCAATCTCATTTTTATCCGAGATTGTTTATTCCTAAGTATTTACTGGGGTTATCTTTATCATCCAAGCCCATGTTTTCTAAAAATGTTTTCATGTATTTTTAATGTCCTTTTTCCCCATTTTTTACTTGTACTACATTTTATTTAAGGAAGTTTTTTCTGTTTACCATGCGAGGTACTTTTTGACTTTTCCGAAAAAAGTATGAGAAGAATGTTATTTCTAACTTATACGGCATGAATGGATTTTTACGGTTTCATAATGCCTCATTTTCAGGAACCATACTCTACAAGGTTTTATGAATATTTTTAACAAAATACTTTTCTTTTAAAATTTCATGGAATTTTGTGAAAAGAAAATGATTTTGAAAAGGAAACAATATTTTCCTCAAGAATTCATTTCAAGTGTTTTATCAAAACCATTTTTTCATCTAAGATGACATTACTTAATATGTGTATGTTTCAAGAATAATGTCTCTATGATTTACATGGTTTCAATTTTCTTATTATGAAATGATATCCATTTCTTTTATATGGATTATGTGATGATGGAATGATGTTTATGAAACCCATTTTATTCTTTGGGTTATGATGAGTGATTTCTGTTTATGTTGTAGCACAAGGAAGAATGATTTCATTATGAGATGGATGGGACCTATATCTCCCTCCAATGCATTGGGTAAAGATTTATATCTCATGACATAGACATGTCTTGAAAGGTAAGTTAATCTAGTTCAGTGTTACAGGACTGAAATGAGGAGTGAACTCGATTCAGAAAGGGACTTTGTCCACTCAAATGATCTTGGAATCAATGCCTTGGATACTATGGAAATCATAACAAGTGTTGAATGGTTTCCACAATTACATGTTTTATTCGCATTCTATTTTATCTTGATTGATGTTCCTTTATGATATATGCCTTACGTACTTCCAAGATTTTTGTCTTTGCTCAAGATTTTGATGTCTAGATTTTATGTTCATGTTTTTGCATTCAAATGTTTATGGATTGTTTTATGTTCTCTATGTTTACCCTTAATGGGCATTTGAGCTCACCCCTTTTATGTTTTCTTTTCCCCAGGATATAAAGAAAGGTTTTAGATAAGAAAAAAGGGGAAGATCTTTATGGGAGATGTTGATAATATTTCACCACGATTAGAAGATTATATTCCTAGTTTCCAAAGACACTAAACTATTACGGTCCTTGTGTGTCTGTTTTTGTTATGTACTAAGTATTCAAAAAAATTAATGTAATGTACATGTACGTCAAGCTTGGGGTCTCTACAAGTCCTTTATTCAATTGTATGGCCCTAGGCATAAATATTACAAAATCTTGAATTATGTGTCTAATTCACCTTGATGATTTTTTCAGGTTTAGAAATTTAGAGAATTAGGTCATAATATATAAAAAACAACTTGAATATTACAAGTAGACACTTCTACTCACTATGATTTTTTTTCATAAAAAAAACTTTTACAAAAAGAAACATATCTAGTTCCATGTTTTAGATAGAATGACATTTCCTTGATCTAATACTTGACCATATTCCTCTTTAAGTCATATGAAAAACATTTGAAAACATGTGATGAGCATAAAAAGATCAGTAAGGGATAAATAAAGAAGGAAAACTGTTAGTTTTTGTTGGAAAAAAAATCCATGAAGGTGTCCTCTTGGTATGTTTTGGGTGTGGTTGTGTTTTTTTGACAAAGACAGATAACTAAAAATGATTATTTTTGGTGTTTTTCGATGAAAAGTTTTAAAGGGGTTATAGTTTCCTAGTGTTTTCCAAAATTTTGGTCCCCAAAATTGAGAGTTTAATTTTGGAAAAAGAAGGATTTCATTATAGGAGTGAATTTTATGAAGAACTTTGAAGAAAATTTTCAAAGGATGAGAACTACGCACCATAACTCATGGGCCACATACCATGTTCTAGGAACGGTACACATAACTGTGTGAATAAAATGTTGTAGTAGTTTTCAAGACCAAAAATGGTTTGTGGTAGAAGGATGTGTTGTACGCATATGGGTTGACGCCAATGGAAGAGACCAGTCACATAGGAACTAATACATTATGTGAACTGGTTATGAGAAATGGTTCATAGGTGACTTGCGGTTCGTGGTGGTCGAAGGATCAGTTTGAGGTGAAGGATGGATTGAAGATTTGGTAAATATTAGATTAACTGAATTTGGAGATATCTTTGACCATATAATAATCCCTAATCCCACCTATTATTGAAGAGATAGAATATAATTATAAAACATATTTTTTGTTCAAGAATTTGGCAATTCCCGAAGGAGGTTTGCGAGGAAGAATTCTGCAACGGCTAAACCGGTTTGCGCGGAACGAATTCCATAGAATGATTTTAGCGGAAAGATGTATATTCTTAAGACTCAATACATGGAGGAGGAATATCTGGTATGTGAGATAGTGAATTCTGATAGCGGTATGCAGAGGGAGAGATCCTGTATGCAACGGCGAACACAGTTCGTGAAAAGAGAACTATTCACGGACAAAGGGTGTTTCGTAGAGGAGGTTCATGTAATTAGTACATGGTAGAGGTATGTGATCACAAAGGTAGAGGTAGTACGTGGATTAAGTATGGTTTGTTGAAGAAGTAGAAGTAAGCATTAGAGGTAACTGCGTACCAAACCAGGTACACAGTACTCGGAAGGGCAAGGCTGTTTGTGATTTGCATAGGGACGCTTGAGAAAGCTTCAAATCAGTTCGTGAAAGACTTTTCTAATACCTCTAAGTACCCATTAAGGTGTATTTCATCTGTGGGTGAAAAATTAACATTAATAGAGAATCTATCCATTGTTGAGGATGTATTAATTCATGAAAATGAAGGAACATACATCTCTATAAACTGTGTTTGACCTACAAGTCCATAAACTATGAGTAGATTCCTTTCCAAGGGAAGTGAGCTATGGAATTGGAAGAGGGTGACCCATTCCATAGATAGTGAGCCAGAGAAATAGGAATAGGGAGTGACCCTTGGGGATTTAGTGAGAAGAACCTAAACATTGTAAATGCAGTGAGCCTAGGCATAGAAGATGTAGCCCGAACATTGTACTCATTATTGGCAGTGAGCCTTAATAAATGTGGTAGATTGGCACATTTCCATTGTATGATCCTTGGACATAGCCTAGTGAGGGTGAACCAATTAAAAATCACTATTTCTTATGCATGATTTCATATCTATTTGTATATTGCAACGGGAGGAAGAGATAATTAATTTTTGTCTAAAAACATAACAAGATCCGAACGGGTGAACATTTTAATCTGTCATACCCTAATTCAGCCCCCTACCCCCTCTAATGGTATTCAACATAGTGGACCTAAAGTTATTTAAAAAAACATGTAAACCATGAATACCTTAACATAATGTAATACTTTTCACCTTTAAGAAGTAGTAAAGACACATCACTGAATATAAGATAATTGCTTACCCATTTTGTAACTGAAATATTACCACAAAGCCCATAGAAAGAAATATATAGAACTTAATGTTAACATGGGACATAAACAAACTGAAATGGTATAACAATATGGTCGAATTCCACACATATCACTAAATGAAATAGCCAAACAACTAAATTCCATACCCAATGCATTGAAGGTTATAACGTAACCAACTGTCCTTGGTTTATCACAGAACCACCCGTCATTTGGTTTACCATGTAACCACCCATCCTTGATTTATCACATAAACATCCATCAAATATAAAATTACCATAAAAAAATCATGACACATAAAACAAGGATAAAATAAAAAATAACATTTCCAAATCACAATCACAATATATCATTTAAAGATATTGATATAATAAGTTCATTTAAAACAATCAAAAAGAAGAGTTTCAAATCAATGTGTCCCATACCAGTATGGAACATTTTAATGGAATTAAAACTTTAAAACACTCATATAAAAATAAATAAATCCTTAAAAACATTTTGAAAACATGGACATTAATGACAGTGATTTATAAGAATAAATCATTAAAACATTTAAAACAATGTTTTAGTTAAAGAGTCCCTTACCACTTGAGAAACATAAAATTCATTATGGAATAAAATAAAAAGGATTTTATATATCATGAGAATATATTAATTCATAATATAAATGTTAAAAAGGTTTTCATATACATATTATTGGATAATAAGTGCGCATGACAACAAGATACGCCTCAATGAAAGGAGATTTAGATGAAGTCCCTTACATAGATCATTTTGTAAATAAAATAGATTAATAATGTCTATTTACTATAATTATACATAAATCAAATATATATACAATATTGGATATCAAAATTAATTTCTCACATAGTCATAACATTACATAATCATGAAGTAAAAAATTAACCCAAAGAATGGAAATTGGGTTAAGAAGTTCCCTTACCTCATGTCTGACTTGACTCGTTCATTCATTAATTTCCTGAATAATAAACATAATTTAATATATAATTTATTCAAAAAACATTTAATGATTATTATTCCTTTTATATCACTTATTACCACATTTTAAAAATTACATATTTATTTATGTTCATATCGGACGTTTTGTCAATATTTGGTACCTGAGTCAAAAATGAAGTTGTTATAATTACAAATTGTCCATGTGGTCAAAATTAAATTATCTATAGAGTTAAATTCATTATTTATATATCATATATATCATATATATCCAGTATATATGTATTTATAATATTCCATAACATTTGGAGATATGAAGTGAAATGAATTATTCATGGAGACGGTAAGCCGTATGTACGCATGAATGCTACTTTCATTTCTATTTCATATTTAAAGGACTGGAAAATAAATTATTACATTATAATAAATATTTTATATATGTTACAAAATTTCATTAATTATATCCATTATATGTTCCATGTATAGCATGAATTAGTCATATCACTTTGAGGGGGCGGTAGTATGTACTTCCACAAATGAAATCATCATATTTATACAACATGAAAAGCATAATGGTATGTTCTAAATGACAATTACAAAATAATAGAGATAAAATAAATATCATAAATATCATATTTAATTATAGTTCAATAATAATGGACACCATAAGACGTGGTATGAGAATATTGAACAATCATTGTTTTTTGAGGCAGTAGTTCGCCATCCACAGAAACAGTATGTTCTATACCCATTAAAATGAGGTGTGTGTTAGTTTAGTTCAAATAATTATCATACAAAAACCTAGTATATTTCTGATACTGGTGTAGTTATATAAAAAAATAATAATATCATAGGGATTAGAGAAGTAAAAATAATGGAAAAGAACCTAAGAGAAGACGTTACCTCAAATCAGGTAACTTCTTTTAATTTGAGCCAAAGGGATCTATTGAATTGGATTATTCCAAGGGAAAGGATTTTAAGAGTAAGTAAGGAACGTTAGAAGATTATTGGAGTATATTTTGGATGAGTCAAGGGGTTTTAGAGGTGTGAGTAATGGGTTTGAGGTGGTGTCCTTTTACAAGATGGAGGATGGGAACCTTAGGAAAGTTTGAATGTATTGTTTTATCAATAATTTATTTTCAAATTATAAGAACAAAAAAGTGATATATTTTAAATATAAGATGATTATGGGTATAAATATTCTCATACAATTGGTTTTATGGAAGTTTATATTGAAAAATTAACCGTATCCTTTAACATTAACCCTTAGTTAACTAATTTAACTACTACCACGACTTCTTGTATATTCATACTATATGGTCAATATATTTACCATGAAAGGACAACAGAACCTCAAGTGGTCCATTAATGACTTTTAAAACCTTATATAAGTAATTTGAAAGAATATTAGAATTTTAAGAATATTATATCATTTAATAAAATATTAATTGATTTAAAGACTCATTTTTGTCAATTTTTATACAATTTATATAATGACTTATTTAAAAAACCCATAACAACTTGATTCTTTCAAATATAATTCATAAATTAAAATATAACAATTAATAATCATCCATACAACTATTTTATGGCATAAAAAGTTTAAAAATAAATTTATTTTAATATTTATAATCTAATTTATTTAAATCTTTCATAAATAAGGTCATCACTACATCAACATTGTGTCATAAATAAATTTATTTATCTGACGTTTAAAAAGCATAAATAAATTACCATGATATAGGAAATATTTTTATATTTCTAGTGAATATTTATATTTAAATATATCACTTATAAAAACCAATATAAATGTTTTTTAGTAAAAGATACATGTTTAGGTTATATTTTCCTTAACTTTAAATTAAAAGTAATTAAATGTCATTTTCACAAACAAGTGGATCCATGGGGTCCTAAAATAGTCCCAAGATTCCCATGGTCAGAAACATATCATAAAATAGGGTTAGGACTTGTGTTTGGGTAATTTAATATTATTATCATATTATTTTTTACCCTTATTTACTGGATTTACCCTTTAATCATGATAAATAAAATATTTACAAAAGTTACTATTCATAATTTATAAAAATAAATGTTACTTTTTTAAACAATTCGGATCCCCTGATTCCAAATATGGAATCAATTTTTCCAAATTCAAAACACATAAGTTGTAAAAATTAATTTAAAATTAATTCCTCATGTCAAAACCAAAAAGCTTGTTTTTAATAAATAATAACTATCAAAAGATTTATATGTGTTGATGTATAATTAAAATGTGAAATTACTTCTAATTACCAAAATTGGATTAAATGATAAAATAATAATTTAATTATAATTTAAAAATAATTAAAAATATAATCTAACCATATAAATAAATTAGATGGAATGGCAGTTTTAACTTAAAATGCAACATTTTTCACTACTCATTAAAAATGAACTTTATTAGAAAAATACCAAATATTTACCCAAAGTAAATTTTTATGTACCACTTCTAAATAATAAGTGTATTTTTTCAAATAAAACATATAAATGTGACAAAAACTGGATTTAAATTGGGTTTCAATCAGAAGGCGGTAAAAATACTTTAAAAAAGTATCAGAGTATTTGTGCTTAAAATTGGATTCATTATCATTTTAAGCCACTAAATTTTATTGGATAAATATAAAAACATTTAACAAACATGTTTTATCATAATATGGTTGATGAAGCTCACATTTTCATATATTTTATACTGTAAAACATTGTTTATAATCCCACAAAAGTGTTATTGAATGGGTAATTATCTTGTTTTTAGGTTTTAGTGTTATTTTGAGCGTAAATGTGAAAAACGACTAATTCTGGATTTTTGACAGAATTTTACGTCAGGGGTATTTTAGTCATTTCCGGAAAATTAAAATTCCACATTTTCTGATTCAAATTTTGTTAGAATCCTTATTTGATTTCCTTCATTTTTGTCTTCTGGACCAGGAGCTGATTCGATCCTCTAGAAGCCGTAAAAATTCAATGAATTTGAAAAGTTTTTCGGGCGGACAGAACGGACCCCACTTCAATAATAGAATCCCAATTCGGTCTACACAACTCCAAATTAGATGATTCTACTTGGAGATGTACGAGTACTCATGGACGCATTTATAAAATAAGTTTTAGGTCGTTTGGAATCCATTATGAGGGACATTTAACGACATACATATGAAGGAAGCTGCCTGGAAGCTGCCTCCCAAAAAGGAAACCTCCAATATTAAATTCATAACTTTTTATAGGCGCGTCCAATGAAGCTCAAATTTGGGGAGCAGACGGAGGAGACATTTAGGAACAACATTTATGAAGACACCTATTCCAGATTCGGTCATTGAAGGGATTCTCTACACGGACACTTTAGGATTAATTGTTTTATGTGTGAATTTGTCACCCCTTCTCCCTATAAATATGTGTCCCTTCTCCCAGTTTATGATATATCCATTCCAGGGGGGATAAGGTGGAGCTTATTTCTGTAATTTTTATATTTTTAATATACATTATTTTATTCTTCTCCTTCATACCTCATTCTTCCATTTTTACTTTTATGTGTTTCTCCCACCGTATTCTCTTCTAACTCCATGAAATTGGAGAACTATCCTCGATGTTTGTTTGAGGAGGAGAATGGAGGTTGTTTGAGTTTCATTGTGCTTAAATTTAAATATCTTTATTTAATTCTTGGAATTTTGGTGGTGGTTAAATTGATTATGATGTGCGATTTCCCCATTTTCTCTATCACCAAGTTCTTCTTCTCATTCATCATTTATCCTTCCCTTCACTATATAAGTCATGCATACGATAGAGTATGGCTTGTATAACGATGGTCGGCAAAGAGATCTCCTAGCTGAATTTAGGAAGAGTATTTCCCCTCATGCAGAGATCTCGATGTTGGGGAAATAATATTTCAAATAAGAGGGTTTAGTGTGATAGATTTTGATCACTACATTGAATTGATATTGAGAATATTTTAATAAACAATGATATCAACCATTATGATCCTCCAAAAACAAATGTCTTCTTTCTTCTTTTTAACATCATATTGTTTGCATTAAATATATATATATATATATTCATATTTTATGCATATTTCGAACTCATCTTTATATTATATATTAGTTAGAAAATAAATAGTGACAATAGAATTTTGGTGTTGAGTAAGTTGCCTCCTTGAGACCGACCCTGGGAGTGCACTATATTGCATTATTAGGTAAATAATATTTTGATCGGGGATCTGCGACAAATTCCCGCTTCGTCAAATTGGCGCCGTTTCCAGGGAGGTTCAACACTTGCACACACCGTTATTCATAAAAAAACAAAAAAAAATTCATAATTTACAAAAACAAAAAAAAAACTTTTTGTTCATGATGTATATCAATGGTGATTATTCTGCATGGACTGACCAATCTCAGGTGCCAGAAAATGTTTGAAATGAAATAGATGCTCAATTTCATAGGATTAGTGATAAAGTTCAAAAACTAGAGAGCCAAATTGAATGTATTGCTGAATATGTACGCACATCCCAAGAGCAATCTAAAACTGAGCCCGAACCTGAACCAGAACAAGTGGTGAAATTGATTTCACCAATCACATTTTATGTTAATGAACCTGAGGCGAGTGAGAAAGAACTTCTAAAGGAACTTATCACGTCATCCCGCACTCAACCATTTCTCAAGGAGGTCCCAGAAGTACACATTCCATCTGATGCACTGATGGGAGGTCAACATTTTTTGGATATATCTTGGAATAACATTGTCGAAGATAACATAAAACATGATCTTCCCATTCTTGATATTGAAAAATCAGTACCTTTTGACCTCACTATTTCTTTGGAAGATAAAGAAGAAGATGCACCTGCTGAGATGGAGTTTCCAATGGTCATGCCTGAAGAGATCAATTACCAAGTTGAATTACTTGAAAGGGAATATTTCTTTATTGATTCGTCATGTTTTAATTTTATTCAAACTGAATTGTTTTCTGACTTCTCCTTTCCTGAAATTTCAGATATAGCACAAATGGATCGGGCCTTGGATGTTGATGATGAGACCACCCAAGTGGTGGTAATCAAGGAAGAAGATCCGGAGAAGGTGGCGGTGGTGCGACTACCTCCTCAACAAAAATTTTCATACCATATGGAGGAGGACACCACCGAAGTTAACAGGGAGCACCCTTATATTTTATTCCCTCCCACTTTGAACCTCAAATTACTTTTTTATTCTTTCTCGGTGGTTGGGAACATTCTTATCTTATTTGGGGTTCTCTACTTTCAGCGTTTAATCATGGACATTGGGAAAACTCACATGTGGTGGTTCATCACAAAAAAACCACACCCACCTTCTGATTGGGGATAATCTACTGAAACTGCCTGACTAGGGGCAGTAAAAACCTAGCACCCGCTTGGGGGTCTAAACCAAGCATTATCTCTTTTCTTTTCCCTTTCTAATTCTTTTTATTTATTTTTCTTATGTATTTTAATTACTTTCTTGTAGTTTAATGTGGCTGCTTCTAGGAGATTAACTCAAGGCATCCACCTCTTAAATAATTCCAGGTTGTATCTTTCCTTTCCTTTGATTTCTACCTTTATATTTATATTTTGTTGAGTTGAAATAAGGGGTAGTTAAATTTAAGTGTGGGGGAGTGTCAACCTTCTTAGTTCTTCTTGTGTGCTTTTCATTTTTTTAATATATTTTTAGGATTTTTGAGCTTTAATGAATATTCTTATCACTTTTCACACATCAATTTATTTTTAAAGAGTTGAAATGATTTTTGAAATAATGGATTTTAAATGATTGTTGATGTGAAAACATTTTCTTGAATTGGATTATCAATCATTTTTATGAGTTTGACTGATTTTTGAAATCCATGACCATGAAACAACTAACTCAAAATATTTTTTTCCAAATCCTGTGAGGTATTCTAAACCACTTTTACATATTCTTCCTAATACCCACACTTTCTTGAGGGAAACTTGAATTTTGTGTGAGAACCAGAATTTGTGAATAATTCTCTTTTTAAGCTTTGGATTTCATGAAATGTATTTGAAATGATTGAGGCATCTCTTTGGCTAGCCACATTTTATCTTGAGACCCACCTTTACATTTATCCTTTGTAAGCCCTTAGATGCCATGAATTGCCTTATAGGTTTAAGCCACATTACAAGCCAATTTTTCCTTACATACCTTCACTTTTAGTATTTTTGCATGGATATTTCAGGTTTGAGTGTGGGGGAAGGGCCTTTCGTGTGTGTGTGTATCATTTATGGGTGGTTTGAGGTGTGTGTCAATACTTTGGGTAGTGGATAACAAGAGAATTGGGCATGTGTCATCATTTCATTGTGCTTTATTTGGTTCCTCCATTTCTCCTAAAAAAATAGAAATGAGCTTGAATTCCTCATTGTACATTCTTTTATGACTCACGTCCCTCCCAAAAATCAAGGGCATGAATTGTCATTCATTTATTGTATTCAATTTTTCAGCTCATCCTCTATGAAAAAAAAGAAAAAAAAGAAAAAAAAAGAAAATAAAGTTGTGCCTTTCTGGAGCTTTGAAGAAAAAGAGGAGAACTTAGATGATATCATTCATTATAATCACTTATTGGCTCATGTACCATGTCATAAAGATGGGTGGGGTTGTTTTTCACATTTACAAGAAGTATTGAGTGAGTAATTTCCTGTGTTTTCACTTGATTTAATCATGCATTGTACTTAAAAGTTCAACCTCCTCTTTCTAGCTTGGAACATTTTTCAATCATTTTACCACCGACCCTAAGCCACAGAATCATTTGAACCATTAATTAAAGCCCTCATGATTAAATTCATTTTCATGTTTCACGCTGTGGAGAAATGATAATTTTCATAAACCTATGGTGATACATGCGATTTTCAAGTATGAGTATAACTCTAGATTCAATTTCTCTTGAGTGAAGAGTGACATAAAAATCAATGTGAGGTAGGTTGTGATTGGGCCGTGGATTGATTTATGAGGTTGAACAAATTTTAATGATTGAAATGAAAATTATAGAATTATTATTCATAAATGAGACATGATGGAATTCTATTTTGGATAAAATCGTTGATATTTTCTCATTTTGGATTGTTGTGTGGATTTTGATTTGGATGTAAGATGATTGTCCAGGAGTGCAATGTTTAAGTGTGGGGGAGTGATGAAGCTCACATTTTCATATATTTTATACTGTAAAACATTGTTTATAATCCCACAAAAGTGTTATTGAATGGGTAATTATCTTGTTTTTAGGTTTTAGTGTTATTTTGAGCGTAAATGTGAAAAACGACTAATTCTGGATTTTTGACAGAATTTTACGTCAGGGGTATTTTGGTCATTTTTGGAACAATAAACTTCTAAATTTGCTGATTCAAATTTTGTTAGAATCCTTATTTGATTTCCTGCATTGTTGTCTTCTGGACCAGGAGCTGATTCGATCCTCTAGAAGCCGTAAAAATTCAATGCATTTGAAAAGTTTTTCAGGCAGACAGAACGGACCCCACTTCCATAATGGAATCCCAATTCGGTCTACACAACTCCAAATTAGATGATTCCACTTGGAGATGTACTAGGACTCATGGACGCATTTCTAAAATAAATTTCAGGTCGTTTGGAATCCATTATGAGGGACATGTAACGACATACATATGAAGGAAGCTGCCTGGAAGCTGCCTCCCAAAAAGGAAACCTCCAATATTAAATTCATAACTTTTTCTAGGCGCGTCAAATGAAGCTCAAATTTGGGGAGCAAACGGAAGAGACATTAAGGAACAACATTTAGGAAGACACCTATTCCATATTCGGTCATTGAATGGCTTCTCTACGCGGAAAATTTATGATTAATTGTTTTATATGTGAATTTGTCACCCCTTCTCCCTATAAATATGTGTCCCTTCTCCCAGTTTATGATATATCAATTCCAGGGGGGATAAGGTGGAGCTTATTTATGTAATTTTTATATTTTTAATATACATTATTTTATTCTTCTTCTTCATACCTCATTCTTCCATTTTTACTTTTATGTGTTTCTCCCACCGTATTCTCTTCTAACTCCATGAAAATGGAGAACTAACCTCGATGTTTGATTGAGGAGGAGAATGGTGGTTGTTTGAGTTTCATTGTGCTTAAATTTAAATATCTTTATTTAATTCTGGGAATTTTTGTGGTGTTTAAATTGATTATGATGTGCGATTGCCCCATTTTCTCTATCACCAAGTTCTTCTTCTCATTCATCATTTATCCTTCCCTTCACTATATAAGTCATGCATACGATGGAGTATGGCTTGTATAACGATGATCGGCAAAGAGATATCCTAGCTGACTTTAGGAAGAGTATTTCCCCTCATGCAGAGATCTCAGTGTTGGGGAAATAACATTTCAAATAAGAGGGTGTAGTGTGATAGATTTTGATCACTACATTGAATTGATATTGAGAATATTTTAATAAACAATGATATCAACCATTACGATCCTCCAAGAACAAATGTCTTCTTTCTTCTTTTTAACATCATATTGTTTGCATTAAATATATATATATATTCATATTTTATGAATATTTCAAACTCATCTTTATATTATATATTAGTTAGAAAATAAATAGTGACAATAGAATTTTGGTGTTGAGTAAGTTGCCTCCTTGAGACCGACCCTGGGAGTGCACTATATTGCATTCTTAGGTAAATAATATTTTGATCGGGGATCTGCGACAAATCCCCGCTTCGTCAATGGTTGGTTCTTTTCATTAACACCAATACAATGGCTAGGCGTTAACTACCATTTAATAAAATAATAATATTATATTATTTTTCAGTTTTACTCAATGTTGTGTGCAATGTAAGATTTCAGATAAATACATTCTTCTATATTGAGTACGCTATCAAAAAAATCATACCCTTTAACATAAAATTAATATATTATAATATAAATAAAAAAGTATTATTCTATAAATACCTGGGTCGTTACATCCGTCCCCCCATTTTGAAATTCGGTCCTCACAATTTCAAAATTAGGCTTAGAAAATTCATTTAAAGTCCCACATTGGAAAAAGAGCCAATAAAACAATCAATTTAAAAGAAATAAATAGAATTATAAAGGTCAAACAAGATAAAACATACTAGGATTCCATGTAGGAAAACAATGATATGGAATATAAACTAACTATCATAGACTAATAGAGAGTGATAGAGAACATGATCAAATAATGTTAACCACCACAAAACCATAGATTTGTGATTGTGTAAAAGTATATTAATAAAATAAAGTGTATAACATTTTTTCTTGATGATACTTTTTTAAAGTTTAATATTTTTATCACTACCTAGACTAAGATCATAAGGAAACATACTTACTTTTCAAGTAGTGTTTCATCCTTTAATAAGTTTCTATGACAAACTCATATTTTCTCCAAATGATGAGTATTAAAGATGACTTGGTCATTTATGAAGTTCTAGAATCAATTTCTAGAGAATCCCTAATCCATAAAAGATGAAAAATATATATTTCTCTGTCTTTAGACATTAAACAAAACCAAAATGGTTAGTAAAAGATCAGATAATCCCAAAAAAGTATAATCATTTATAAAAAGAAATGCTACTCTTAATCTCAGAAATTGAACCAACAATACCCAAAGATCAACAAATACCATTCAATACACGTATTGCCTTAAAATTATTCAAAATAATCTAAACTAAGTTTGAAACCCAATATTCAGAAGGATTTGATCATATAGTTTTCCACAAAAATATTAACATATATCTTCAAATAACTTTGTCTACTCTTAATCTCTCATACTGAAATGTAATTAATCCCAATCACATATTCTCTATGATAGGTTTATCATTTACATAAATTACCCAAATTTCTATATGTCCAAAATAAAAATATAGATTATCCCCATATAAAATTCCACCATTACTCCTCAATTGAAATCCCAATGTACTCTATTTTACATAGGCATATAGTGTTCTGGAAAGAGAATGCGTCTTCCAAAATAACCTTTATCTCTTAATCATCAAATCATTTTCCTATAATAATGATATCTATTTGATAAAACACGAGATCCCAAAATCAAATTCTTCTTGATCCATAAAATAATTTAACTAAAAGTAATTAGTCACACTAACTAGGTACTTCATGTATTCCAGTGGTAGGTGATTAATCCTAGTCGCACTTTGGTTATGGGTTCGATTCCTACAGCTTTGTCCGACATGATGGGTTGTCGCACGGTCTGCATGTTGTCCATTTTAACAAACCATATATTTCTAATAACACTAAAAAAATGATACAAAATTCATAAAAATATCCACAATAGGTTTAAACCTCAATGGTTATTTCATACCTCACATTTTTCATCCCAAAAACTAATAACCCATAATGGCCTCGAAAAAAATATATCACATGAACCCCTAAGGTTACACATTATATCAACACAGGAAAATATAATTCTTCCTGGAATAACATTTTCACATATCCAACTTCAGGGTTACACATACTATAAAAGTCTTCCAAATTAATCATATCATTATTAAATTTAAACACATCATCATCCATAGATCCAACATAACTCTTAAATTACTAGACATCTTAATCATTAAACATTATTCATGATCCTTTATCCATGTTTTTTCATCTTATTCTTTTATAAAACTTTCTCGCAAACTAAATCATTAATAATGTTCTACTATTTCAGTAATATCAAAAATGAGCTACGAAATAATCCATACCTTTCATAGGTCATTTTTAGTTTCCTCATCCTCAATTGGAATGTCATTAAAAATTGGTAAATATATATTATTATGATCCTATTGATCCCATTCCCAAACCTTCTTCATAGGAAAGCTATTTGTATAATGACCATGAACACCACATTTAAAAAATTCAATTGATCCCTCAAAAAGAACTTCTTTCTCTTTCCTAGATTCAACTGGATGCTTACTTTTTCCAAGGTAGGTTCTTGATTTACCATCATTATCACATATATAGAATCTTCCCATCCCTTTAAAACATTTTTCCTAGTTGTCAATTTCCAAATACCTACCATATAGGTTTCTGGATATAATTACCTTTATGATTATTACCTAAGCTCCCATAGGGATTTTTTTCTCTAATATATGATTCCTTATAAAAATCACCAAGGTTCAGGAGGTCAATCATGACTCCATATAGTTGGTTGATTATAACCACATGAATTCTCAGTGCAGGTCATATTTCATTCGGTTTCTTATTCATAAAACCATCAGAGTTTTTTTCACATCCATTTTTTTTTGGTTCCTTCTAGATCCATCCATTTACTAAAACCAAAAAGGGTAGTGTGAGTATATCCCTAAAATCGTCATATAATATCTTATTTGGAGGGTAAACAATAAGATATACTTATGCATGTTATTTTAAACTCATTCAATTTATCTAAAATAAATATGACTATTTATAATTTTCTTGCCATTATGGTTATGTCACTTATTCTTAAATAACAACCTAACCTCTAATGTTATCTAAACTGACCTCTGATACCAACTATAAGGCCCCATACTTAAACATTACATAATCTAGAATTATGTTGATAATTCACATTAAGGACATTTTTGGTTTAGATATTCAGAGAATTAGGTCATAACTTATTCAATAAAACTTGAATATTACATGCTGAAACTTCTACTCACTGTCCATTTTTTTTCATAAAACAAAAACTCTAAAAAAAAGAAACATGTCTAGTTCCATGTTTTAGACAACATGACATTTTGTTGATACCATCCTTGGCCCTAATCATCTTTAAGTCCTCTGAAATAAATTTCAAAAATTGGGAGGAGCATTAAAATCTTAGTAAGGGATAAATAAATAAGGAAAAATATTATTTTTTCAAAAAAACATGTAAACCATGAATAAATTATCTTAAATTAACACTTTTCTCATTTAAGAATTAGTAAAAACACTTCACTGAATATACACTCATTGCTTGCTCTTTTTGTAATAAAATGATTACCACAAAGTCCATAGACAAAAACATATGGCATATAAAGGAAACATGGGAAATAATCATACTAAAATTGAATAACTATACTATATACTTCCACACATATCACTAAATAGAATAACTTTATGGGTGACTTCCACACCCATTTCATTAAAGGTTATAGTGTAACCACCTATCCTTGGTTTATCACAGAACCACCCATCATTTGGTTTATAGTGTAACCACCCATCATTGTTTTATCATGTAAAAAACCATAAAATGTCCAAGTACTATAACATAATCATGACACATTAAACAAGCATAAAGAAAAAATAACATTTCCAATTTACAATCACAATATATCATTTCATGATATTGATATAATCAGTTCATTTAAAATAGTTAAAAAGAAGAATTTTGAATCAAAGTGTCTCGTACAAGTCTCATACTTATGAAAGGAATTTTCACTTTAAAACACTCATGTACATATAAATAAATACTTAATATCAATTTGAAAACATTTACATTAATGAGAAATATCTAGATGAATAAATATTTAAAACATTTAGATCGATATTTTAGTTAAATAGTATCTTACCACTAGAGAAACATAAAAGTCATGACGGAATGAAATAAAAACGGAATTTAGATATCATGATAATATATTAACTAATTATATAAAGAGTCAAATGTTTTTTATATACATATTATCAGATAATAAGTGTGCATGACAACTAGATATGCCTCAATGAAAGGAGATTGAGACCATGTCCCTTACAAATATAATTTTTAAATAAAAGAGATTGATAATGTGTATTCCCTATAATTACATATAAATAAATTATAAATACAAGATATTATATCAAAATTAATTTCTCACATAGTCATAGGATTACATAATCTATAAGTAGAAAATTAACCCAAAGAATGGAAATTAGGTTAGGAAGTTACTTTTCCTCGTGTCCGACTTGACTCGTTCATTATTTAATTTCCAAAATAATAAACTGGAGTTAATTTATACATGATTAAAAACCATTTTCAATTTTATTATTCCTTTTATATCACTTATTAAAATGTTATAAAAATTACATAATTATTTATGTTTATATCAGACGGCTTGTCGATATTCGGTACCTGAGTAAAAAATGAACATGTTATAATTACAAATTGTTCATCTGGTAAAAATTCCATTATATCCATAATGGTATTAGTTATTTATATAAAATATATATCATATATATCCATTATATATGTGTTTATAATAGTCCATAACATTTGTAGATAAGAAATGAAATGCACAGTTCATGGAGACGGTAAGCTGTACGTACACTTGAACGCTACTTTATTTTATTTTTCATAATTAAAGAAATAAATAATAAATGATTCGAGTGTAATATATTTGTTATATATGTTACATAATTTCATTAATTACATCATTAATATGTTTCATGTGTAGAATGAACGAGTCATATCACTTTGAGGGGGTGATAGTCCATACTTCTTCAAATGAAATTATCGTATTTATACAACATGAAAAGACTAAAGGTATATTCTAAATGAGAATTAAATAAAAAATATTGATAAAATAAATATCATATATATAATATATAATTATAGTTACATCATACTGGTCATCATAAGAGGTAGTAGGAGAATATTGAACAATCATCGTTTTGTGAGGTAGTAGTTCACCATCCCTAGAAACAATATCTTCTATACCCATTCGACAGAGGTGTGTGTAAGTGTAGTTAAAAAAAATATAATAAAACAACCAATTATATTGAGGATAATGTGTTTGTTATATAAACAATGAATAAGAATATCATAGGTAGTGGAGAAGGAAAAATAATGGAAAGGAACGTGGGAGAAGACATTACCTCAAATCGGGTAACTTCTTTTGATTTGAGCCAAAAGGATCTCTTGAATTTCCTTCTGCCTAGGGGAATGATAATTGGATGAGGGGATAAAAGATGGGATATTATTTTAGTAGAGTTTGGATGACACCAGGGGTTTGAGAGGTGTGATTAATGAGTTAGAGGTAGCGTCCTTTTATAAGATGGAGGAGGGGAACCTTAGGAAAGTTTGAATGTATTATTTTATTATTAATTGTTTATCTCTATTTTCCTTTTTACCTGATTTCTTCCCATAAAGTCAACAATAAAATGCCCAATGAAATTACCTCTTATAAATAAGACATTTATTATACCCCTTAATTTTTATTACAAATTCTTATTTCCATAAATAGTGCATAAATGAAATTACATCTTCTTATCTTCATGGTTTTTAGATTTTCCATTTAACTTTATCTTCCTTTTCTTATCAAAATCATGATATTGATATATAACTCCAACCTCTATTTAAACCATGATTTAAAAGAAATAACTCTCTTCATAGATACTAATGTCTCTTTTGACCAATACCATTCTGAGACTTGAAATTAAGACACTAAATATCCTCTCAACTTTACTTTTAGTTTGGATGATAAAACTAGAAACATACCTCACAATGATTGTGAAATTAGCCTCATAGGTATCAGTAGATTCCTCATCCATTTGCATTACCTAAAGAAGAAATTTATCTATCATTATTTTAAGTACAAAAGGAATGTAATTGTAAAAGAATATTTTCTTGATATATTCCAAATCCATGGATTTAATTTCATGTTGCTTCCACATATTCCTGATTAGAGTCCACCACTAATCCGCTTCACCTTCTAGCCGATAAACCACAAGAATTAATTTCTATTTCTCCAATCATTAGAGGATAGAGAATATAATTTCAGTTGTACTGATATATTATTTTTTAACAAGTGGATCATAAGTCCCATTGAACTAATGTGGGAATTTCTGCATGAAGGACTCAACATAATGTTGTTACCTTGCTTTCTCACTTGGAAGTCCTTCATGATTCATATCATGAGAAAGTGGAGCAACCATAACAATTAAATTTTTCATTAAATATCCAATAAAATTTAGATTCTCAAGATAAAAATCATTTCATTTTCCATCAAAATCACTATTAAGGTAGTTCTTTCAAGTTCCATCATTTAATTAAACTAAAAATCATAGAGTACGAAACAACCATCATAGTGAGGGACGACATAGAAATAAAAAACCATTTATAAGATGTATAAATTATGAAAACTACTTTAATCTATGAAACAGTAGGTTTTCCAAGGTTATCATTAGCTAATTTCTATTTAAATCTTTCATGATGGTTTGTGAAGAATTTGTGTATTTCCAAAACATGTCACCTAGGAGTGTCAAAGAAGGTGTGCATCAAGGCCCATTATCATGCACTAATTCCCGATCAATTCAAGATGAATACGGAGTTTTGGGGTTGTTTCTACTATATAAGTTTATTCCAAATCCACATCCTCTTATTGTATCTTAACGGTATTTATTTATAGGAAACCAATCACTCAATCATTTTAACAATATTCTAGTTTATTTTCATATACATTTCCTTTTCCTTAGACTTTTCCTTAGATATTTCCTCATGGTTCTCAGTGAAGGTTTCTTATATTATTTTCCAAAGGTTAACTAAAATTTTAATTTGATACCAACTATAGATAAATTCACGTTTTATACATTAATAAAACATCATTTTTTACAGAATACTTTACACATTACACAATAGATGACCAATGATCATATTAGTATACTACCTTTGGAAACATAGAATCTTAAACACTGGTTTAAAGGTGAGTTACATTATATCCCTCTATATTCTTCAGGAATAACACCATTCTTACACACATAATACATCATACATATCATCATTTACCAGGGAAAGAAAACAAAAAAAGTAGGGATCTCAGATGCTCAGTAAGGTTAACAAAGGAGATATGTAAGTATAAACAAGAACACAAGTGTGTGAGGATGTGATCATTACTTCAGAAGACAATATCCTACATAACAAAGATCATAAAAATGAATTATGGAATAAACATTGGATTTTCATAAGACATGAATCATAAGGGAACAAATATCATAATCCTTGAATAAAAAATATAGGAATAAGGCATGAAATTTTGGAAGGCACATAAGAATATACAATTATTTCCACAATAGTCAAGGCATTTTTCCAAGGCCATATTATCTGTATGGGTTCACTCCCCATATGATCTTGGTAGTCATGGTTCACTCCCATGACCATCTTAGTGGAAAGTTTATTTTACTAAACAAATTCAACTTCCATTTATAGTCATGTATATCTCATGAGATATAAATATTTACCCAATTCATTGGAGGGAGATATATGTCCCACCCATATCATAATGAAATCAAATATACATGTTCCACAAGATCGTAAACAATATTATCAAAACCCATAAAATGAAATAGTTCTAACAAACATGTTATCATATCATAATATTTGGAAAAGGGACTCATTTCATAATCATTTAATCAAATTATAACCCATGAAAATAAGTGGGTTTCATAAGTGTAAAACCCAGGAAAGTTAAATTATTTTCATAAACATATAACCTCCCAAAGAGAAATAGGTTTCATAAACATCATACCATCAAAAAATAAACCATTTAGAGAAATAATATTAATGTAACCTTTGGATAATTTTCCCAGGAATGAATGATTAACACCAAAATATTTCATCTTATATGGAAAATAATTTTTAAATATCCTTCTAAAAAATTCTCTCATGAAAAACATCCTTTCTTATTTTAGAAACACTTTTTATCTAATAAAACATTTTTCAAGACCATTTTCTTTGCAAGTAGATTTGAAAAAATAAACAAGAATTTTGAAACCTGATTTTCTTTCAAAATAATTTTTCCTTAAAAATGATCTTAAAATATTATTTTAAAAATATTTTGATTTTTTTGAAAACATGATTTTTTCAAATAAAACAGATTTCCTTCCTAAAAGAGAAATGATATTATATTTTCTTAAAAGCCGTTTATTAATTATCATTAGTATTAAAGAGTGGAAAATTGAACTAATACATTAATATATCATGTATAACCATAGGATAAGAAAATTCATGAGTCTTCATGATAGGTGGATAACAAGATTTCATCAATGGAAGCATAATAAAAAATAATCCCGATAAATGATGATATTGTTACCATAAACTCTTACCAATTGATAAATTTTAACCATAATAACCATGTAAGAATATGAAATTACATGAAGCTTAAAATATAGTGAAAATAATTATTTTCATGTGATAATATATCATGTAGAAATATATAAACACTTTAAAATAATACAGGTGCATAACAAAACATGTGCCTCAACAATGGTAAATTGAGACAAAACTACCTCACTAGTTTGGTAACCTTTGAACCATAAAAACCCATTAAATAGAGATAATAAAATGGTTATTTAAGTAACCATTAATTTAAGGATAATAATAATATAATAAATTCATGTATATTATATATAACACACATAAGAAATGAGTGGTGAATAAGGCATAAGTCTTGTAGAAATAAAAATGAGACTAAAAATTCCCTTACATTATGTCTTAAATCTTGTCATACTCATACAATTATCATGTATAATAAATATAAGTTTATAATAAATATATTTAGAAACAAAATTTTTATATCTAATACCATATTTTATATTATTATTACATTATATTAACCATTTATTAACAATTCAATTTTAATGTTATGTTTCGGGTAATATCCGCTTTCTTTTTCGTATTTGTTTTGAATTACTATTATTGATCCTCTTACATAGGTCATGATTTAATTATATAATGAATTTAAAAAATGATATAGATATTATATGTATTCATTATATTAATTTTATAATAAACTGTAAAGATATAAATATGAAATGGAATACACAATTTATAGAGATGGTAAGTTGTATGTACATATGAACGTTGTTTCGGTTTAATTATCATTCTGAAATATAGAATTAAAATTAAAAAAGTTTATATATACTAATTTAATTATCATTATTATTTATTATATATAATATACAATTAATAAACCCATCCTTAGTGTAATTAATGTAGAGGGTGAAGGAATCACATCACTTTCAGGAGGCGGTAGTCCACACGCCCATAAACAAAGTTATCATATTTACACAAAATGTATAGAATGAAGGTATGATTTATATATTCATTAAATAATAATAAATAAATCATAAATATCATATATATATATATATTATAAAAATATATTTTCTATTATAATTTCCAACTATGAGCGTTGGTAATGGAAAAATGAACTAAATTGTATCGTTAGGCAATAGTTCACCGTACACAAGAACGATAAGTTTTTTACCCATTATATAGAAGTGTGTGTAAGTTTAGGTTGAAATGTGTATATAAAAAACATATATTTATATTTAAAATATAGAGATTATTATTTAATCATGGAATAAGAGGGTTTGAGGGGTGGGTAATGGAAATAAAATAAAAGATTTTCTGGAATGTTGTTACCACTTCATTGGGTAACTCCTTTTTGTTTTCACCAAAGGGATTTATTGGATGGATTTACACACAAATGGATGATTCTAGGATGAAGGAAGGTATTTTTGGAGGAGATTTATTTAAGGGTTTTATTAACCCAAATTGTCTTGACAGGTGTGTGGAAGTGAGGGAGTGAGTGCCCTTTTATAGAGGAGTAGTGGAATTCTTTTAAATATAAAATGGTAAACACTATTGAAAGTTATACCTTAATTAATGTTCCTAAAATAATTTTTATAATTTGATACAAGATGGTTAGTGGAAAAAATATTTCAAAAAATTGTATTATTGAAATTTTCTATGTAAATTTTCTTCTTATGAATAATGTTTAATAATTAATTAATATTGGTTTACCTTAATCGATGTAATTAATTTGAATTACATTCACTAATATTTTTTTAAAAAAAATATTATTTTACCTTATTAGGCACTATAAATTATTTTGATTCCAAATATTGAATCTATTTTTTCAAATTATAAACACATATGTGGAAAAAATAAATTTAATATTAATCTTGGAGATGTGACGATAATGTGGGTTTTGAAAGTAAAAATGTTTAAAAGATTGAAATGTTTTTATATCCAATTCAATGTAAAATTAATTAAAATTTCCTAAATTGGATTAATTATTTTTAAATTGGTCTAATTAAACTTTAAAACCAAATCAATATATAATTTTACAGTATAAATCAACTAGAGGGAAAAGCAGTTTTGAATTAAAATTTAGTATTTTTCTCTATTCATCCAAAAATGATGTTTTTAGAATAATATAAAAAATTAACCCTAAAATAAATTTGATTTTATGAATTAAAAATTAATTTTTTTATATCAAATTAAATTTCTAAAAGTGTCTAAACTTAATTTTATTAATGTCTATAGAAGGACATAAAAAGTAGTCCATTTGAGAAAATAGTATTTTCAATCATACAGAGACATTACAAAACACCATAAGTTTTATTATCAAAAAATTTCATTTATATAAAAATATTGTAAATAATTCTAAAATTTATTTATTACTATTCATATTAGTATTCTTAATTGCTATGTTATAAGTATCTCGTATAAATAATTATAATAATAAAATGATGTTTTGTACAAAATCAGTGTTGTGGGTAATGCAAGCCAAGTATGTTTTCTCTGAAACTCACATTTATCTTAATGTAGTTTATCATACATGACATGAAAAGTAATTTATTAAGAAAAAAGTTCATAAAAACTCGGTGTTTTACAACACCCCCTGATAAACCCATTTTAACCTTAACCATGGTAATAAAATTTAACTATTTTTACTTTTTATTATAACAAAAGATACTTTTATCAGATTAAATTATGTTTATTATAGTGATTAAAATTTAAAATACATTTTATAGGATTAAATTTATATAATTTTAAAAATTTAACTTAAAATAAACAATCAAAACTAGTGAAGACAAGTTTTTTTGGAAAAATTCATTTTATGTATAAAATTGAATATAGTCCAATTCCAATCATTTTAAAAATAATAAAATGAATTATAAAATATGTAATGAATATATAACATATAAATATCATTAAAAACATTAATAACTATAGTTTCATTTAATTTATTAAAATTAAAACACATTTCACTTATAAAAAAATGTTTAGATAGATATATTTTATCCCAAAAATCATCTTATAAACAAATAAATTGCACTACAGATCCAAAACTCAAGGAGGTCAGAGACCAAGGGGCAGGTAATATTCTTGTGGAGTTCCAGGAAAGTCGAAGGCTGCTGGCCTCTAGTGGTATAAGTGCTCGAGCTAACTCTCCTGGGGAGCATCCCTCCAGGAAGGTTGGTTCCCTGTCTAGAAGAGGAGGATATGTTCTAGTAAATACTTGCAAGGATTGGGGATCTTTGAAGGACGTGACTCCAGCCCAGTTATCTCAAAGGGAAGAGGGTTAGATCTCCACAACGGCTAACTTAATTCCACCAATTCCATCAATAGGCATGCTCAGTTCAAGCCCAAAAGTTTGCATTCAGCAGATGAAGAAGAAATAGTAGGGAAGGGAGAGTCCTACATTCCCATCGGAAACAACCACAGTTCTTGGGGACAAATCCAGGAAATTTCTGTTTTAATGTTTTCTATCATGATATGGAATTCCCGAGGTATCAAGGCAAGAGTGAAAACTGATTTCATATCCTCATAATCTAGGAATCACAAATTCATGATAATGGCGATTATCGAGCACAAGTAGAATATTAAAAAGATTAAAGAGTTTACTCGTAAGCTCAAAATGCATGCATCCATACATGCGGCCTTGACTCAAAACCACATATTGTTATTCTAGAATTGGGATGATTCATTGGATTTGATTCAGATGGGGGATCATCATATCATGACAAATGTGTCGATTGGAATATAAGATCTGTATATATCCTTTATTTATGGAAGCTATGACGCCCAGAGGAGGGAGGTGCTATGGTCTGAGCATAAGAGTTTCAACCCAGGGGTCCATCCCTTGGTGGTGGGAGGGTATTTTAATATCAGTATGCAGCTAGATGAGAGGAAGTGGTGAGGTGGTTTCTTGAGGTTGGAAAGTACGTACTTTGTGCAGTTCATTGAAAGAAAGGGGTTAATGGACCTAAGCTATTCTGATGATGCATTCACCTGGTGCAAAAATCGAAGGGTCGGGATTCGATGTTGTAGTAGAATTGATCGGTGCATTTCCAAAGTCCAATCCATCTCCATGTATCTGAATGTAAAGGTTAATCACTTATCACAAATTATTTCTATCCACTCGCCACTCCTATTATCTCTATCCAAGACAAAATTCTCGTAGGAGAACTTCATGTTCTCTATACAGTGGGTGAGTATTCAGGAATATCACCACATGGTTAAAAGGATATGGAATGAGCCTCCTTGGGGACACAAATTGGTGGATATTCAATCTACATTGAGGAATTTGAAGTAGGAACTATTGGTGTGGGCTAGGTCTCTTCCCCCTCTGCCTCAGGAGCTAGCTGTAATCAAATTGGACCTCTAGATTCTGGTGGCCAGTTTAGAGGAGAGATGGGATGATGTGATTTTTGATGAAGTTGTAGAGTTGAAGAGTTATCTAGTGGTGATGGTGCTCTCTCAGGAGCAATAGGTTAGAAACCATTCTATGGTTAAATAGTGGAAGGAAGGAGACAAGAACATTGCCTAATTTATTGCATGTATTAGCGAGAGGAGGTGTGTTTTGAATCCCAATATTTCTCTGGAGGATGGATTGTATAATGATGAAGTCGAGGTGGGGGGGGGGGCATGACCTGCTCAATATTTAAAGATATTCTTGTAGGAAAAAATGAGAACATGCATCAAGGGTACCCTTCTGGGGAGATTCATATTTGGTAAGGGATATTAAATATTGTCTCCATGCAAGAGGATGCTCTGCTGGAAGGTATCCCAGATGAAGAGGAGGTGCATGCGGCCATGTGGAACCTGAATCCTAATAGTGCGGAAGGACCCAATGGTTTCTTATGTTCATTATATAGTGGATCTTGGTAGGAGGTTAAATGTGATCTCATTTCCTCCATACATGATCTCTTCTGAGGGGGTATCCTCCAATGGATAGAGTCAGCGACCACTATGGTTCTCTTGAAAAAGAAAAAAGATCCATATTCCCTCTCCCACTCCCAGCCTGCGAGCATGTGTAACATCGCCTATAAAGTCCTGAAGATTATCATCAATAGGAGGTTTTCTATAGTCCTTCCTCGGTGGATATTCATGGAGAAACACGGCTTCCTCAAAGACCGATCAATTAAGGGAGACATAGAAATGCCATAGGAGATGCTGATAGATCTTAATACCCCATCCCGTGGCTCCAAAGTTGCTATTATGCCAGGAATAAATAAGGCATATGAAAATATGAAGAGGGGATTCATCAAATTACTTGAAAAATGGGAGTATCTGACTAGGCCTATGATATTATTTTCAGGTGTGTATGCTCATCGTGGATGGCTATGTCATTTATGGGGGGAACTCATGGTTTCATCAAAACTATACGTGTCCTTCAGCAAGGTGATCTGCTATCCCTTAGTATATTTATCCTCATGCAAGAAACTTTGAGAAGGATTATCAACAAAGGTTTTTGTGATTGGGTCATTGTTCCATACTGAAGAAAGTACAGCCTACCCCCAGTATCTCATTTTATGTTTTCTGATGATTCGATAATATTCGTGAATGATGTGAGGAGGTCCCTCCAGGTATTTAATAGTATCCTCAAAGATTACTAATTTTGATTGGGAAAATCATTAATAGGGAGAAGTGTAGTTTCTATGTTCCTATTTCATTTAACCCAATAAGGGTGGTCAGGATTGTCAATGAGTTGGGCATGGGGAGAGGCTCATTTCCATTGGATTACCTCAGTACCCTTGTTTCTCCAGGAAGGATGCGGAACAGGGACTTCGACAAGGTGATGAACACGATTACAGATTGTATTCTGAATTTTAAAAATCATTTCCTTTCATTCAGAGGATAGACCAGCCTAGTAAATAGTTATCTCTCAGCAATCCTACTGCATGATTTTGCCTCTACTAGTGTGCTGAAGGGGGTTATAAGGTTCATCGATAGAATTCTTGAACGTTTCATTTGGGATGTGTTAGATTAGGGGAAGAGATAGAGGGCGTCATGGGGTAAGATGTCCTGACCCATCTGTGACGGGGGGAATTAATTTCAGGAGTCTGGAAGACACGATCCTTTTCAAGCATGTGAAGATTTTATGGGATATCATTGAGGAAAACACCTTGTGGGGGAAGCATATTTCTTGATGATACAGGGACGATGCGACATCTATTTTGGCCAAGGGGTCGGTGTTATAGTCTTTGATGTTTATCATAATTCTAAATCTTCTCACACTCTCTAAATAGATTATTGGGTATGGGAGCATCCTTTTCTAGTATCAAAATTTCTCGGGCAGAGTGTTGGTTTATTCGGGATGGCCAACCCCCACTATCTCCTTTAGGGAGGAAGCATGCATCCTCTGTTTTTCTAGACGCTCCTGGACATTCCCTAACATGAAGTTTTTGAATATTTTATTATAAAATCTGAGCATGAAAAGTGAGTCTATACCCCTTCCTCCTCAGGTAGGTTTAACTCAAAAGATTTTTGTAGGAGGAACACTTTACAGGGGTAACATGATAGGTGGAACAGTATGGCTTGGTACAACAAGATTCTTTCTAAACTAGATTTATTCGCATGGAGGACCCGTAATAAGGATATCCACTTAGATTATCACATTAAATGGTTAGGATTTAGTCTAGCTTCCTATTATCAATGCTAAGGGAATAAAATTGAAGAGATAAATGAATCACATATTAATTAAGGGCTAATGGGCTCATCATGTTTGGTGTTTCTTTGGAGTTTCCACGGGGTTTCTTTCCTAACTGGTTAGCATTGAGTTGTTTATGGAGCACTGGTTTCAGGAGGCCAACATGTTTGTGGTGGAGTTAGAGGCATGAGATGTCATATTCAATGTGGCCTACTGGTTCTTATGGAAATCTAGAAACTAGACCAGATATGAGGGGAGAATATCCACATGAAGATCTGTGGTGGCATGTACTCAATGTATTCAGATTGAAATGATTGATATTGCAGGCATCAGGAGGAAGACACCATACCTTCATGTGCTCCATGGTTCCATGAAGGGGTCACCCGGAATGTTGAGGAGGATTAGGGGAGGTGGATTCATTGGATTCTCTAAAACGGTGGTCTTAAGATGAATATTAATGGTTCTTGTGTATTGGGTGACATGCGAGGAGGAGGTGTTATCCGGGAATTAAAAGTGAGTGTAGTGCTAGCCTTCACAGCTCATTATGGTAGTGGATATCCTATTCAGGCAATGGTACTGGTAATGCTTATAGGTTAATCCTTATGCAGTCAAAGGTACATTTCCATTTCCCACCTAGAAACAGATTCTATGATTATTCATGATGCTCTTTATGGTAAAGGCCCCGCTCCCTAGTCAATTGCCTATACTATTAAATAGTGCAAGGAACTTCTTGGAAACAACTCTAATATCTCACATACATGGCGCGAGGGGAACAAAGTGGTAGATTATATGGCCTCTCTTGTGGTTCCTGGAATCCCAGTGTGATTTCCTTCTAATGTGTCCCAATTTAAATCGAAGGGGGGTGAATCAAATTTGGGGTGATTTCCTTGGACTCCATTATTTCTATCCCCCCAAATTAAGGTTTCCTTCTCCTTATTTTTTATTTTTTGAGGACCCCTCTTTCTGAATAAAAATTATAATGTTGGATGGATAAGAAAAAATATTTTTCACGATTCATAGAAAAATAAATCATCATTGTAAAATCATAAACATTCAATCTAAGATAGTGTTGAACATATTATTTTAAAAATTATATTAATTTCCTAAAATAAAATACATAAAAATAGTAAAATATAATTATAATGTTCATTCACCAAATGTAATAAAAAAATTCTTAAAAAATATATTATTAAAGCAATAATAACTTTACAGAAAATTAAGTCCTTATATATTATGAATCAATAAAAAAATTTCATTATATAAGAAATTTATAAATATTTTTCATAATGTTATTATTATAGTTAATATTGCCCATTTTAAATGTATTTTAAATTGTTCAAATTTAAATATTATTTTTATACTATATAACAATTCGCTAAAACCATGATTTTTCATGTTAATCAAGTTATCAATCTAGGTATAATATTTAACTAAAAATTTATTGTGTAACACTATTACAATTTTCAAATTGTGATTTGGTAATAGAAAATTACCACTCAACTCCGATGAAAAATATTTTTTTTTTCTAGAAAGATTGTGTGAGGTTACAACCATTACCCCTTAGATTATGGCTATTTCCAACTTATATCCAAGATCCTTAGCTCGACCGTGGATATACGTGAGTGGCCATAGTCCAAATTTATATCATTTTTTAAAATAAGTTTTCCTCTATATAGAAAAAACAAATCCATTTATCAAATCATATTAAATTAATCTAAATGAAGGATAATATCATTTTCACAGGGTATATTCTCACAAACATAAACTAGTAATACAACATAATAAGAGGTTTTGTTTGATAATAAAATCATCAATATGGTGATTTAATTCCAATATAAAATTTCTTAGAATCACTAGGAAACGATATTTTATGTTATCAAAAAATAGAGAGTGGAGGATATGAATTACTTAATTATCATGATTCAATTTAGTAACTAGTATTAGATTGTATTTACCTTTTTATCTTGGTGTTAGAGGTGGTTGATTCGAATAACTCTTTCAATACATTGGATTGGGGAATAAATATGTATAAATCCCCAAATCCTTTATTTTTATGCAATGATGTGTGTATGGTGTAGTATTTGGGACACTAATACCATTTATTGTATAAACTGAAATTTCCATCAGTCTTAAACAACCATGATATCTATGGCTAGTCCTTCTAATCATGAAAAAATTTCATTTTTCATTTAAAAAATTTAACTCGGATGCTTTATCCCTCATTTTTGATATGTAGGAAGTTGAATATTATTTCCTTCATGGTCTTCATCACCTAATATTCTATGAGTCTTCATCCATAGCTTCATTGGTGTGTTTGAATATTTAGTAAGACTAAATTTCTAAATAATGACTTGAGATACTTGGGTGAGAATATTAATAAGATTTTAAATACTATATTATATCTCATTTGGATATTAATTATGATAATTAAAACTTTATCCATCACATGTATTGTTAATTATTTTTCTTATAACTCCAACCATTAAAAATCCCAAAATTCATAACATGATTAATATAATCATAAGTGAATTATATTATAAAAATCATGAGAATTTAACCTTAACATGTATTATTCTATCAAAACATCTTGTTAAATGATATTTACTTTAGTTAAACCAATATCACTCTTGGTTCCACCTCTATTACATTATTTTGGATTATATCATTCTTCTTAAACAAACTCTTTAATATAAAAAATCCTTTATAAAACATCATAAAAAATTAGAATGAACTGAATAATATCTATCATGAGTATTTAGAAAGGTTTTCAATTTTTGTCTCCCTTATCGTGCACCAAATAAAAATCAAATTGATACTCAACTAAAAATTTCAGGGTGATTACACATAGGTGTATCTTTTTCATAGCCACATCCACCCTCCTATATCCAAAATAGAATCTAATTTCTATGATATACATATTATGAAAACATCACCAAAATTTCAGGATGTCATCTAAAACATAGATTTATATCTTATAAATATCATTAGGATTTTTTCAAATGTTCTCTTATCTTAATAAAAAAACTAATCCTCAAAATTAATTTCAAATTTTCCTAATGCAAACTATAAAACCCCATACCCACTCATCCAGATATGGTTATAAAAACAAATTCTTTGAACATCGTCTTTGATATGATGTGAGAAGAACCTGTTTTTATTATACAACATTTCAAAAAGTTAAACATTATATCTCATAAATAAAAACACAAAACCAAGAATATATGTATTAGTGTTTTCTATGATTATATGCATAAGTATTTTTTTTAAATATCTATGATAATTTCTTCATAATTAATTCACAAAATACCCCACTCTAATGATCATATAATTTAAACTCATCTTCATATCATGGGGAATGGAAAAAAAAGCAATGGTGAGCTCAAACACTCAGTGAGGGAAAAATATCAATATGTCAACAAGGGTTAGATCATAATAATATTAGAAAATTTTATCTTGTGATAAAATATATATTAAATATAATATAGAACAATAAGATTTTTTGATAATTCCAGATAGAATAACATGTAATCCCGATAAAAAACATATATAATCGAAATAGATTAAAAAATGAAATTTTAAAAATGTAATTAATCGATGGAATATTTAAATATGTCTTGTAATTGAATCAATGTATAATAATAAATTATAGAAAAACCATATCCATAGAAAAACATGTGAACAAAGATACCCACATCATGTTTACACAAAATACATGTGAATAAAGATCCATGCATAATGTTCACCCCAAAAACCCATGATTAACGATTCTCACATCACGTTCACATAAAAAACATTTGAAATAATATTCTTGAAATATTTTTACACAACAAATTTCTGAAAAAAACTTCCCACAACACATTCAGACATCAAAATTGTGAAGAACGTTTCCCATTTCATGTTCACATGATATTTCATCATCTAAAAATAAATCATAACCAATGATTTTTGGGGTGATATAGGACCAAACTCATCAATCATGTAGAAATATCTGTTCTAATTTAAAATAATCATTCAGTACATAATAAATAACCCATGTAAAGAAATTTGGATTTTGTAACATTTTCTTATGGTATCAATAAAATTGACCTCAAGAATATAAAAAGTCGATAACAAAAGTATAATTACCCCAAAATGTAATTTTATTATAAAAAAATTAGGATGTTCTATACTAAATAATACTCCAGGAGTAAAATACTTTATATATTAAGAGAATAATTGATGCGAAATCATAAATGATTTTTCTGAAAATTATTTTATCTTTACCATAAATGATGAATATTCAGTCACATTGAAAAGTTATATTTAAAATGTTTAAGTGGATACATTTTAAATATATTACATTCAAAAATAAACATCAATAGTGGATAAAGAGGAACTTATAAAACATAACCTAAATATTATATTAATCTCCTGAATTTGATAATTATTCTCACAATGAGCCTCACAACCCAATGACCGAAAGGTTTAGTGTCTCAGAAATTAGCTACATAAACAACATATTTTACTACAGATTTATATATTTATACAAAATAATGCTCTTATATATTCTTTTTTGATATCTCACATGACATAAAAATTTTCATAACCTAGGGACTTAAAGCATATTGAAGAGGTGATATTAAATTCCTAATATATGAAAAATATATCATAATAAAAAATGAAAATATGAAGAATATGTAAATATCATAAAAAACTATATCAAATGAACATATATAAGAATCCTTAGACAATATATAGTAATAGTAGTTCTTAATAATATTTTTAATGAATCAAAAAATATATTACATGGAATAAATCATATCTAAATATTCATACGACATATGATTATGATATAAACGATTAGAATACTTTAAAAATAAGATATAATAGTGAAACATGAAATTTAATAGAAATGAAATGCTTCTTGAAAATTTTTCATAACAACATGAACATATTTTAAATATTTAAAATCTATAAGGATAAGAAAAAACGTTTGAGAAAACTCATTATACCCACACTAATGTGAACAAACTCATTATGGCCACACGTAAAAATGTGAGAAAACCCATTATTCCCCTGCCTATGTGAAACAATTCATTATTTAAATTACCAAATATCTCATGATATATAAGATTAAAAAAATTAATTTAAGGGTGATATACAACCCCACCTGTTAGCATCCATACATATGTGATCCACATAAAATTCATTCACTTATCATAATATTGAAACCCATAGAAATATAATGGGTTCCATAGAACATAAAATAAAAGGAATCATATTATTAAATAAAAAATTTAAATAAAATGGTCATCATAAAATATCCATTTCTTAATAATTAAATTTTAATAACTAATAAATGTAAATAGAAACATGTTTCATAACATTTCCAAATAGTATAACAATATGAAATAAGTAAATTGAAATTAAAAACCTGATCACCCAATTATAATAATTTTATTAAATGAATGGAGGGTGAAATATGAAAAAATAACTTCATTTCAGATCAATATTTTTTTAATCGAAAGAGTAAATTTAATAGAAAATCACAAAATATATTTCTTTAAATGATTTTGAAATTATCTATGAAAAAGTCCTAGTTATGAGTCCCTTTTCGAAACGTATCATTTTTTCTTAAGTAATGTGAAAATAAAACACTTAAGAAAGTGTATTTGAATAAAAAAAATATTTTTTACCATAAATATAAGTATTAAATCATTAAAAATAGAATTTATTTGAAAATGAATTTTAATAAGAAATTGTATTAATCAAAGAATGGATTTTGAGTTCCTAAGTGCCTCACCTATACCCTTGATTTATAGAGAAGATCTTTAAACTTACATATTATAAATATAGAAATATTAATTATGTATTTCATAACCATATTCATATAAATTTCTATTTATAATATTAATTAATAAAAATTCACAAAATCTATTTTTTCATTGTAATCTCTTTTGAATGTCGACTTTAAACAATCTTGACCGTTTTGAACTAGGTTCATAAAAGTGCTGTAAATATTCCATTTACTAAAAAATAATATCATTTAAAACCCATTTAAGTTTCCGTAATATATATTTTATAAATATAATATTGTTATAATTCCATTAAATTGTATTTTTAGTTTTTTGGGTGAAAATGAATACAATGATGAACTTGTTTTTGGTTATTTATAGATATTGATGAATTACCTTATAAGTATGTTTACATTATTTGATATAAAAAATAACCATATTAATGATATAAATTAAATATAATAATATAAAATATATATTAATATAATATAAAACTAAAAGCGTACATTTTTTAAGTGAAATAAATCAATACAATTTTATTAATCGAGGCGGTAGTTCACACAACCCACGATTCATGTTTTTGTTTTACTAAATAAAAAATGGTAGGGTGGATAATTCCTATACCATAATAATAAAAAATAATAAAAATAATAAAATACTTATGTTATAATTTTATTATGGTGAAACGAAATTTTATCAATAATAAATTTTTTTAAATAAATATAAAAGATAAATAGAGGTTATGAACTTATACCTCACTTCATGGATTTTCTACTTTTCAAAGAGGATATAATATATTAGGGGTGGTTTTTTCACAATATAAGAACTCACTTGAAGTTTATAAGAGTGTGTAAAATATTTTTAGCAAATCAATATGGGTTTCCCTGTGAGTGGATGTGAGGATTGGAGTTCCCCTTTTATAAGTGCAAACTGTGACATTTTTGGAAATACCTAATACTTTTTCATAATGGGATGTCACCCCCAAAGATGATTTGTCCAAAATTTATAAAACATGGATTGGGTAATAAAAAGGATTGTAAAAACATTCAAATATATAATAAAACATGTTTTAAACATGTTATGCCCTTAACCTCTTAGGTAAATATTTTTTAGTATTTTTATTTTCATCATGGTTTCTTATTTTTACCTTGGTAATTTATCCATTATGAAAAAAATAATATGGTACCAATTATATAATTTAGAAATAATTATTATCAATTTGAAAAAAATTATTTCTGATACAATTTCTAAATGTGATATACATTAATTTTGAAATACTAAATGTATTATGTATTAAAAAAAATTCTTGAAAAAATATATCTTAAATTATAAAATATATAGTATACGTTTATAGATTATTTTTTTTAAAATTATTAAATAACTTATAAAATAATAATTTGAGCTTATAAAATTATTTCATAAATTTCTAAGTCATACTTGAATACTAATAATTCCATAGAGACATATTATTTGTAAAAACTCTATATTTTAATATTTAATGAAAAATAATTTTTCTTATAAAAATATAAAAAATTCATCTTAAGATAATATGATAAATATAAATTATAAAATTATATTTTTTTATCAAATTTTAATTAAAAAATTTATTAATTTATTATTAAAAATTTAATATATAGGGAATAACCAGTTGTCTATAGGATGATGACTTTTGGAAAATTATATGTGCTTTTTTCCGTTTCCAATAATTTATTACTTGAACTAGCATAAAAACATTATTCATACAAAAATTTGATATTCTTGAAATTAATTATAATTTAGGGAAATTATTTATTTATTTTTTTATGTACACTAGTTGAGCTGATAATTAAAGTTAATTTTATTTTATTTCTATATATATTTCTTAATTCTTTTACCATTTTCATGCATGCTAATTTTATGGCTATCTTAATATTTTCAATATTTTTTTCACTGTTGTGTGTGGATTATGTAATAAAAAATAATATTTATTGAATGTGAAAAAGAATTGATATTAAATTATACCCCCTAAAAAGAATTGTGTCCTTAGAATCTCATTGAATGGAAGAAAACAAGTTAAGTTACTTTTCTCACATCAAATCCTCAGGTTCCCATGTATCCTTCTCAAAATAATGATTTCATCATAGAACCTTGACTAGATGATTGGTCTTGTTCCACAAAAACCGTATCTCTTAAATCAATAATTTCCACTGGTTGTTCCTCATATGACATAACATGTCAGAGTTTCATGGCTTTTGAGTATAGAACATGTGAAGGATCTGGTATTTAAATTCTCAAAAAGCAGTACATGGAAAACATCATGCAATTTAGAGAGGTTTTTAGGGAGTAAAACAGAAATTGCCTATGACCCCAATGTGATCAGTGATCTTGATGGTGATAATGTATCTATGGATTAGATTCCCTTTCATAAAAAAACTCATAACCCACTTATATAGAGTTATTAGAAGGAACACCTTGTCACAAACTTCAAACTACAGATAACTTATATGTTTTTTTACAACTCTTCTACAAATATTTTTCCACATCCATATAATGATGGATGGTTTAAACCTTCTCTATTATTTCATATAAAATTTCAGGACATATAAACCTCCTCTCTATAACATCAACCCAATATGTTGGAGTCCTATAACCCATACATTATAGAGCCTCATATGGATTCATATGAATGAAATAATGGAAACGTTTGTAATTTAAATAATATACTAGGGGGAAGGTGTTGAACCCAACAACATTTTAAATTCATGTAATAATATCTCAACATATCATTAAGATTTTGATTTATCATCTCAGACTAAAAATCTTTTTGATGATGATAAGAAATAAAAATTATGAGATATTTCTCTAGTTCTTTTTATATAATTCTCTAAAACCATGAGGTAATCCAAAAATCTTGATCAGAAATTATTTATAGTGGTACTCATTATAGCCTCACCACTCCCCTTATACATATCTTCTTTTTTTTCAATGGGGAAATCTTCTTCAAGTATAATAAAATGTGTTGATTTTGTAAGGAGTTCGAATAAAACCTGAATAGTGTTATGAAAATTAGATGTTTTGGGGATCTTTATGATGAATTCCATGGTGATGTTTTTACATTTCCATATTGGAAGGGGTAATGGTTTTAATGTACCCATACAATATTTTTTATTCACCTTAACATGTTGGCATAACAAGCATTAAGATAGTATTCTATAATATCTCTCTACACACTACCCCAATATAGTTTTTTCATTTAGATTTAAATATATATTATTAAATCTAGGATGTATATATATGGATGATCTATGTACATTATTAAAAAGTTACCTCTTAAATTTTGGCTTTCATAGGACATATATCGTGGTTCTAAACCTCATAATTCCATCTTTATCATTATTGAGCTACAAAATATTCACTGACTTTTTCTACATATTTACACGATCATTATACTATTCCTAGATATTTATATAAATGAAGATTTAGAATTCAGTTTGGTATGATAGTATTTATTTCCAACAATTATGACTTCATGTTCATCCTCTATAAATCCATAAGTATTGAAACTTTTCAATCCTCATCATTGATAGAGTAGCATGGTATTTCATGATCAGAGAATTAGTGACCTTATTTTAATTCTAGGGGTTGTAATATTTTGAGAATTAATAATATTTTATCAGTTATAATTAGATTTTTTGGTGAATATTAAATTCATTATGTGAAAATATATATTTCAGCATCTTATATATATATCAATCTTCTCCCCATAGATATAATATCACCAAATATTTTATCCAAAGACCACTTATACTTGCTTGAAATACTATATAGGGTAATTTTTCTCTTGATTTATCAATTAGCCTAAAAATAATAAATTACCATATCAGTATACTTTAGAATTATTCCAAAACCCATTTTCAAGCATTACTGTATATTACAAACCCTTCCCGAGTGTAATGAAATGTATGTATAAAAGAAGTGACTAACCTCTTCCTCAATTCCTTGAAACATTCCCCGTATTACAATGTTCAAAGGATAATTAAACTATTCCACGTTATCATGGTTTGTGTATTTTATATCCATGATAATTACTGAAAAACTCATAATTTAAATCCTAATAACCTAAGAAAAATATGTATCTCTCCTATAGTGATATGTGTCGATAAGACAATCCATGTTTTTAGACCACATTATTTCATTATTTATTACAAAAATATAAATATTATATATTCCCAAAAGACCATAAATCATTTTTCCTTTGTAAAAAATAATAAAAATAACATAAAATTGATACATAGATAAAACAATACTATTGAACATTTTCATAACATGCTCCTAAAATTCCATTTCTCTTTTAAAATAGCGTGGGTAACCTGGGGACATACAAAAGAAAGGGGTGAGATATAAGAATCAGTAAGGGAATAAACATGGAATAAAAAAGGTAAACAATTACATGGGAAAAAAGAGTCATATCATGGTAACAAAATGTTGGTGAGAAATTTAACCATTAACAATAATACATGATATAACCTGATAGAAAAAAGGAAACATGGGAATGTGGTGATAACATTAAACATTACATCAAAAACATAGGCCAAGGATAATAACCATGAAATCATATCATGATGGTTAAATTCCTATAATGTATTATGTTTAATCCCTAATCCCATACCAAAATCCTCATTAGACTAAAACATTATACAATTAATTGTAGCACTATATGGACACATCCATAATTTTCATATCATGTACATGCATATGTGTTTCATATGAATCATACGACAAAAATAAACATTTTATAAATTATAATCCCATGATCAAGTAGTGTGGGTAATATAATTGAATTTATCTAATAAAGGAATTATAGGTACATCTATATGAAAACTCTAGAATGGAAATAAGTATAGGTATTCACAAATAAAATATTTGGAATGGAAAATCATAGGATTATTTGGAAACATAATAGGGGTACGTAAAAGTTCATTGGAGGGATTAATGAGAGTGAAAGGGATCTATCATAACATGGAAATCATATGTTTTGTAAGAGGTATGTGATAAATCATATTGTTACAAGAATAATTATAAAGCAAATGAAATAATATAAAGGAGGTTCTTGAATAATGTGGAGAAGGAGCATACCTCTTTCCTTGAGGGGCTTGCTTCCTAAACCATGGTATGAACATATTAATATCTTGGTGACACCATGGGATATATATTGAGAGGTAAGGGAATATTAATTTCATTATTTAATGGGTTTCAGTGATGATTAATGGTAGTTTTGGTGGGTTTATATAGAAAAAGGGAGGATAGTTCATTATTAATTTCCCAACATAGGTTTTGGAATATATATGATAACGTAACCAAATACACAAAACACCCCAATGTGTTCCCATGGTTTCTACCAAATTAGAGTTTTTTCAATTATTCTACATATATAATAACTTATATCCTTAATATAATACCTTTTTTGATGTCTATGTGAGTCATGGTTACAAATAATTGATTTTGAAACCGTAAAATATAATATAGGTTTTTGAGGATTTCTAAAGAGTTTTGAAATTAACAAATAACCTAAAAAACACATTATTTTAATATATATAAATATATATAGTCATGAATACATTTTTTTGAAATATATTATATCTCTTTTGGTTCATTTCTATGTCATAAAACATTCTCTATAATTATACTAAATTTAATTTTGATACAAAAAATCAAATATCTACAAATATTTTTAAAAAATAACCATTGAATAATTTTGATGTTTTTATTTTAAAAACAATATTTATTTAATCCAAATAATTATTCATTCATGGAAATTTATACTTCCAAATTAAAAATCTATATTTATTCAATAATACTGGATTTTGTCAACAATAGTTTTCTAACCCTTATAAAATTATTTTTAACATAATAAAATTATATTATCATTAATATACATAAAAAAACATAATAATATTATTAAAATATAATTTATTTAAAAATTATATAATTCAGTAAAATGGAGCTTCTGGATTGAAACTATATATTTCCCAAAATTACAAATTTCATTTCATCGTATCAATATATTTATTTTATGAAACTCATTATCTAATCATTTAAAAAGTGATATTAAAATTGGATAAATATAATAATTATTTTATTAAAATAAAATATAAAAATTCATAATTTTAGGGAATAAATCCATATCTATTTGTTAACTCTATGAATTTCATAAGGGTATGGTGCGTGATGGTGACATTTTCTAGTGGTGGTTCGATGTATATGGTTTGGGATGTGATCATGATGAGCATTATAACAACCCATACTTTACATACATTGTTATGACTTCGGAATTGAAGCACACTTATTAGAACATATAAAAAAACCAGGAAAGGACCGTATAGGTAAAGAGTCTTTAGAAACTAGGAAACATAAACAACTGGTTCATAAAGAATCTACTTTGCCTCCCATTTATTTCATCAAATCTAGAGTCCTTTTTTCATATCCTACTTAATAAACTTCTTCCTGACATGGGGAAATAAAACATACAAATGGGTGAGCTCAAATGCTCAGTAAGGGTAAACAAAAGAAATATCAATCACATCAAAAGAACATAACTTTTGGAAATCTTAACCTCCAAAAGAAATCATAATTTCATAACATGGGACAAATCATAGTAGTGAAATGTAATCCCAATAATCATAACATAAAACATTAAACATTGTGGCATACACACATAATCATAGAGAATCATTTCTTATTAGTCAAGACTCATGGCCAAGACTATCTTAGCGGACAAAGTCCATTTCTGAATCGAGTTCACTCCTCGTTTCAGTCCTGTTTCACTGAACCGGTTTAACCTACCATTACAGCCATGTCTATCTAATGAGATATAAAATCATTACCCAATACATTGGAGGGAGATATAGGTCCCACCAATCTCATAATTATACCATTCTTATGTGTGCCACAAAATCATAAATCACACATCATTACATAACCCATGTAATAAAAATGGGATTCTTAAACAACATGACATCATAAAACAATTCATATAAGATAAAAGAATTCATGAAAATAATTCCATCACAACATAATGAAATAAATTTTAAAATAGTAATAGAAATAGAACCCTTTATTATATTATATGGAAAATAATTTTGATAAAACACTTGAACTCCATTCTTGAGGAAAATATCCTTTCTACATCAAAAACATTTTTCTTTTCTTAACATGTCATAAATTTTTAAACTAAAATAAGTTGATTAAAAATAAACTTGAAAACTTGTAAAGGAAGCTTCTTAGAAATTATGTTTTAAAAATCCATTCATTCCGTATAAGTTAAAAAACTTTCTTCTCGTAATTTTGTCGGAAAAGTCAAACAGTACCTCATACGAAGAACGACAAAATATTCCCTTCAAATCATTTACTAAAAACTCATCGAAGGGTAAAATTGGATTTAATCAATTTTAGGTGGATGGAAATAATATTACATATTGAGGAAACATGGATGTGGTTGATAAAATACACCCCAGTAAATACCAAAGTATAAACAATCTCGGATAAAAACGAGATTGTGATATTTTCCCTTACCTTAGGTCTAATTTGCTTCGAAAGTATCCGAACCTCCTGTATAATGATTTAGATAATGTTATTGACTTATTCCAGAATCATACTTATTTTTATGATTTCATATATGGTCATATTGTTAGCTTCTTATTAGTAATATTTCATTACTACCTGTTATTTGGGTGTTTATTACTTTTTGTTCTTATGCGTGTTTTGTCGAATAAATTCTTATTCTTCTTTTTAGGTTATAGATACCTCATTTCCAGAATGGTATTAGTGTAATATATATTATATTCATTCATTAAATTCATTTATATAATCATTATGCAATGAAGATCATGTAGAAAAAGTCGCATCACATCGTGGAGACGGTATTCCGTACATACGCACGAGCGATGATATCATTCCCATGATCGTGGAATTGTATTGGAGTGTATGTATAATATTTTAGAATCAATATCAATTTAAAATAATCATATATATTCATTCTTTAAACCATTATACCCATCCAAGTAAGGTGGTGGTGGAAAATAGATTACACCACGGCGTGGAGACGGTATTCCGTACGTACGCATGCTCAGTGATTTCGTTTTCCGTAGGATAGATAGATGGTGAAATAGGGTTGTTTCATCCTTATAATTACATATCAGTATATGAGTGATACCGATGTTATTACTTCATAATGAAACAACCTAAGAAGAAGAAGTGGAAGAAGAAATAAAGTTGAATGTATCGGTAACGGACATTACGTCTTCTTTAAAGCGCTTCTTTGAGACCTCTTTTTAGGGCAGTAAAATTGGTCTTTGAAGAAGACCAGTACCTCTATGATATCTCTAGGGAAGTGTAGAGAATAAATTTTCAGGGGTTGGCCGAGCTTGAAGGCTCAAAGTGGTGTGAGGAAGAGAGGGAGGAGGTGCCCTTCTATAAGGGAGGAGAGGGGCACCTTTGGAATAACAAAAAAATATTATTTTATTATAAAGTCAAATTCGGTTTTTAATAGCTCCAAATTGATATATTTCAATGATAAGGTGGGTATGGGTCGAAATAATCTCATCCAATATAATTTAGACAAGTTTAGGTATCAATTTTAACCTTATCATTTAAATTTAACTTTAAGTTAGATAATTTAACTTTTACTGTGTCTTCTTGTTTTTTTACACTATAAGGTTAATAAAATTTCTATATCAAGCCAAACGAACCAAAAGTTGTTTATTATTAATATATATAACCTTATTTGGCCGAAACATAGATTTTTAGGAATAAAATAACAATTAATAATATAATGTTTGTTTTAAAAACTATTTTATGTCAATTTTGACACTATTTAGTAATTGATTTTTGTGAAAATAATAACAGAATGTTTAGTTAGAACCAAGTTAATTAAATCAATACTAACATGTCATATTAACATAGAAAATTAGTGTAATTCATTAAAAGTCTCAAATTACATTTATTTGGGTATTTATAACATCAATTATGTCAATCTTTCATTAATAAGATAATTACTGCATCATCATTGTGTCAAAAATAAATTAAATATTTCAAAGATAAGGTGGGTATGGGTCAAAATAATCTCATCCAATATAATTTAGACAAGTTTAGGTATCAATTTTAACCTTATCATTTAAATTTAACTTTATGTTAGATAATTTAACTTTTACCGTGTCTTCTTGTTTTCTTACACTATAAGGTTAATAAAATTACTATATCAAGCCAAACGAACCCAAAGATGTTTATTATTAATATATATATATACTTATTTGGCCGAAACATAGATTTTTAGGAATAAAATAACAATTAATAATATAATATTTGTTTTAAAAACTATTTTATGTCAATTTTGACACTATTTAGTAATTGATTTTTGTGAAAATAATAACAGAATGTTTAGTTCGAACCAAGTTAATTAAATCAATACTAACATGTCATATTAACCTATAAAATTAGTGTAATTCATTAAAAGTATCAAATTACATTTATTTGGGTATTTATAACATCAATTATGTCAATATTTCATTAATAAGATAATTATTGCATCATCGTTGTGTCATAAATAAATTAAATTATTTAATGTCGAAAAATTACAAATAAAATACCATTATGTATGAAATTGTTTCATCTTTTTAATGAATATTTATATTAGAATTTATCTTATGTATAACCCCATATTAAAAATGATTTACTTATTAAACATTGATTCTAACTATTTTAACCCTTCTTTAAATATATAAATAATAAATGTCCTAATCTAATCCAAGTGGGCCTAAATGGTCATATTTTATTCCTAAGGTTGTTTTTGGTCTAATTACACTTATCCAATAGAATTAGTACATGTGTTAGGGTAATAATAATAACACTTTTACCCTTAATTATGCTATTTACTTTTAACCGTGGTAAAAAAATGTAAAAATTACTATTCACCAAAAATTATTTTCATCTCATTGAACCAAATTTTAGTCCTTGATATAAATCGTGTGTCTCGGATTTTCGAAATTCCACTCACAGAAGCGGTAAAATTAATTTTTATGAAAAATTTAGTTTTTTTAACTACCACTTAGTGGTTTCACTATTCATCAAAAATTGAAAGTTTTCAGAAAAATACCAAAATTTCACCCTTGGATAATTTCAATATTCCAAATCAAAAAATGAAGTCCATTTTGAAAAATAAAATTTATAAAATTTCAAAAAGTGGTTATTACTATTCAAAATGGATAGTTTTTATAATATTTTAATAGCATATCATTGTTTAGTGAAACTCGGTATTGCGTACGACACAAGCTGTTGAGGAAGGCCGCTGTTGCGTGTAAAGAAAGCCAAGCTAGTGTTGTGTCTAGTGAAAGATTCATTTGATAAAATCAAAATATTACTCATAAAAGTCTCGGGCGTTACATTCTACCCCCCTTAAAATGAATTTCGCCCTCGAAATTTGTCACTTTGTAACAAAAAGATGAGGATACCTCTCCCTCATCATATTCTCAAGCTCCCATGTAGCTTCTTCTAATTGGTGGTTCCTCCATTAAACTTTCACCAATCGAGTGGTCTTGTTTCGTTGGACTTTTTCACTACGATCCAGAATCTCTATTGGCTATTCTTCATAAGAAAGATCTTGCTCCAGCGGTACAACTTCTGAGCTGAGTACATTTGAATGATTAGGTCTGTACTTTCTCAGGAGAGATACATGGAACACATTGTGAACTTGAGAGTGATTTGGTGGAAGCGCCAATCGGTAAGCTACCTTTCCAACACGATCCAGTATTTCGAAAGGACCGATATATCTACGGCTCAACTTCCCCTTCTATCCAAATCTCATGACCCTCTTCTAGGGAGATATTCGTAAGAACACCTTATCACCCACTTCAAACTCTAGGTCTTTTCTTCGGTTGTCAGTATAACTTTTCTGTCGACTCTAAGATGCTCTTATGTGTTGTTGAATAGATCAGACCTTTTCTTCCATATCATCAACAAGATCAGGTCCAAATAGCTTTCTTTCCCCAATTTCATCCTAGCAAGTTGGAGTCCTGCATTTGATTCCATAGAGAGCTTCATAAGCATCCATCTGAATACTGGAGTGAAATCTATTATTATAAGAAAATTCTACCAATGGTTGGTGTTGATCCCAACGACCTTTTAAATCCATAGAGCAAGCTCTCAACATATCTTCTAGAGTTTGAACTATTCTCACAGACTGACTGTCTGTCTGAGGATGATAAGAAGTGATGAAACTCAACTCTGTATCCAGAGTATGGTGAAGACTTCCCCAGAACATCGAGGTAAATCTCGGATCCCGATCATATATAATATAAAGTGATACTCCATGCAATCTTACCACTTCCTTTACATATATCCTGGCAAGCTGATGTAGAGATAAATCCTCTCTAATAGCAATGAAGTGTGCAGAATTTGTAAGATGATCAACTATGACCCATATAGCATTATTTCCTTCGGATGTTTTAGGAAGTCCTGTGACAAAGTCCATAGTGATGTTTTCCCATTTCCATTCAGGTATGGGTAATGAATGTAACATCCCCTTAGACTTCTATCTCTCAGATTTAACTTGCTGACAAACCAAGCATCGAGAGACATATTTAGAAACATCTCTTTTCATGCCATTCAACCAGAACTACTCCTTCAGGTCCCTATAAATCTTCTTGCTTCCAGGATGAATAAATAATGACGAACTATGAGCCTCATCCAGTATCTCCTTCTTTAATTCGGGGATGGGAGGAACACAAACCCGATTCCTGAACTTTATTATCCCATCAAAATCAAGGTTGAATTCAGGAATATTTCCCACCTTCTTTTGTAACTCTACATCTTCTTTCTGTGCCTCTTTAGTCTTCACATGTATAGATGGTTGAACATTCATTTGAGAAAGATACAATTTTCCCCCTTCCATTATAATTCCAAGATCCATCCTTTGTAAATCCATAAATGTTGGATCTTTTGTGATCCTCATCATGGATAAACTAGCATGGTATTCTCGACTTGATGCATCTTCCACCTTGTTTGCTTTCCCAGGATGGTAATTAATTGAGCAGTCGTAATCCTTAATCAGATCTAACCATATTTTTTGGTTCATATTCAGCTCCTTTTCTGTGAAAATATATTGTAAACTTTTATGATCAGAATAAATGTCAAACCTTTCACCCTAAAGGTAATGCCTCCAAATCTTTAATGCAAAGATTACAGAAGCTAACTCCAAATCATGTGTTGGGTAATTTTGCTCATGGATTTTCAACTGTCGTGAGGCATAATCTATCACCATATCATTTTTCATAAGAACACACTCCAATCCCTTCTTCGATGCATCACTATAGATCACAAACCTTTCTCCACTACAAGGCAGTGTGAGCATAGGTGCACTGGATAAACTTCTCTTCAACTCCTTGAAATGCTGTTCACATTCTTCCGTCCAAACAAACTTAACTCCTTTCCGATTCAACTTGGTTAGTGGATTAGATAATCGTGAAAAATCATTCAAAAAACGTTGATAATATCCAGCCAAACCAAGAAAACTTCGGATCTCAGTTACTGTTGTTGGTCTCGACCATCTTTCGATAACCTCTGTTTTTGCTGGATCCACAGATATCCCCTCTTTTGAGATTATGTGAACCAAAAATGAAACTTTTTGAAGCCAAAATTCACACTTGGTAAATTTGGCATAAAGTTTCTCCTTTCCCAGGGTCTTCAATATAATTCTCAAGTGATCATCATGTTTTTCCTTTCTCTTTGAATAGAAAAGAATATTGTCTATAAAGACTACCACAAACTGATCATGATAGTCTCTAAAGACTCTATTCATCAGATCCATGAAGATGGAAGGGGAATTAGTAAGACCAAATGGCATCACTGTAAATTCATAGTGTCTATACCTTGTACGAAAATCTGTCTTTGGTATATCATCCATTTTGACATTTAATTGATGATACCCTGAATGAAGATCAATCTTGGAAAAGTATTGAGCTATGCGTAGTTGGTCAAATAAGTCATAAATGCGCGAGAGATGATATTTTTTCTGGATTGTGATCTTGTTATGTTCTCGATAATCAATGTAGAGTCTCACTGATCCATCTTTCTTTGTAACAAACAGAACAAGTTCTCCCCAAGGTAATGCACTAGGTCTTATGAATCCCTTATCAATATTCTCTTGGATTTTCTTCTTCAATTCCTACAACTCAATTGGGTCCATTCTATAAGGTGTCTTAGAAATAGGAAAAGCACCCGGTACGAGTTCTATTGAAAACTAAACTTCACGATTCGGTGAAAGACCCGACAATTCCTCTGGAAAGACATCATCAAACTCCCGTACAATGTGAATATTATTTATATTGAGTTTCTCACCAACCATTTGAGAAAAATAACCCTCATTTAGTGGAATCAAGACCCATAAGATGGAAGAAATTTCCACTGGAAGGTTACATTCATCCTTGCATCGATAGAAGATCATAGATTGATCTGGAATATGAAATGTGACTTCCCTTATTTGGAAATTGATTTGAGCTCCATATAAAGAAAGCCAATCCATGAAAAGAATCACATCAAATTCTGTTATAGGAAGGATCACATGATTTTCAGGAAGCACTTTCCCACAAACTTCAATCGGAGAAGAATTATAAACTTTTTATGCGACTGTTGTTCCATTAGGTGTTGTCACAGCTAACTCAACATCTAATTGTTGAGGTAATACTTTTATACCCTTAAGAAAAATCTTAAGAAATAAAATAGTGGGTGGATCCAGAATCAAATAAAACATTTTCTACTTTAGAGTGGATGGTAAGTGTACCTTTCACCACATCGTTATCGTACTCTACATCACTGATAGAAATTGAATGTGACTTTCCTTTGTCTTTAGACTTAAGATTTTGTTGATGTTGATCATCATCAACACCCCTTGGATTAGGGAATTTATTGGCATAATCCCTTATCTCCTTGCACTTGAAACATTGAAGTGTAGTAGGTGCATTCTGTGTGTCCCTTCCTTTGTTTGAGTCATTAGACATCTTCTTCCCATCATTGCGGAAGTCAAATGCCCGATGACCTTCTGTTCCATATTAGAAACATTTACTTGTCCCTTTAAGACAACTCCCTCCATGTTTCTTTCCACACTTTGAGCATAAGGGAAAGCTCATCTTCTTTTCAGTGTGCTCTTTAGATTTTCCTTTGAATTCCATTTTCCTCTTCTTATCAAACCCATATGACTGATGGGTTACTCCAATATCCATCTCAACTTTGAGAGCACATTGAACGATTTCCTCATAGCTATTGAAGCCCCTTATGGCTAAGGCCCTTCGAAGACTTGGTTTTAATCCACTAAAGAATCGATCGATCTTACTCTCAGGTTGGATAATAATACCAGAAGCGTACCTTGCATGTCTTGTAAAATTTTCTTCATAGGTACCAACAGATTTATCATCCTTTTGCTTTAGTTCAAGAAACTCTTTCTCCATCTATTTTCGGAGAATACGAGGGAATTACTTATTGAAAAATAATTTCTTAAACTCGTCCCATTCAATGGACTCAATTTCATCTATTTTCCACGTATTATTAATAAGATTCCACCATTGATCAGCATCTCCTTCCAAACGATACACTGCTAGGATGAATTTATCATGGTCAGAACATTGAAGAAATGAAAATATCTTTTCAGTAGTACTAATCCATTGTTCATCAACTAATGGATCAGTAGACCCACTGAAAGAAGGTGGACGCTGCCTCATGAAGGATTCAACATAATTTTTCTCCTTCCTTTTCTCGTTTGGAAGTCCTACATGATTCATAGCTCGAGAAAGTTGTTTGAACATGGCTACAAGATTTTTCATTCCAGCTCCCATAACGTTTGGTTGCTCAGGGGGACAATCATTGCATTGCCCGTCGCATTCCGCATTAACACGGTTCCTTCAGGTTCCAGCCATTGACTAAAACCAAGAAGAATAGTGTGAGCAACACTAATTATAATAGGAAAACCACATAATCAAGAAAAAAATTTCACACTTAAGGTCTTATCCTAGGTTATTCATGGTCATTTCTAAAACACTAAGATTGTGTTCTATTCTTAGAATTATAAGGCTTTCACATCCTAGTTTCCAAAGGTTGACTATACCTTTCCTCTGATACCAACTATAACGACCCATACTTTACATACATTTTTATGACTTCAGAATTGAAGCACACTTATTACAACATATAACAAAACCAGGAATGGACCATATAGGTATAGAGTCTTTAGAAACTAGGAAACATAAACAATTGGTTCATAAAGAATCTACTTTGCATCCCATTTATTTCATCATATCTAGAGTCCTTTTTTTGTATATCCTACTTAATAACATTCTTCCTGTCCTGGGGAAATAAAACATACAAAAGGGTGACACCAAATGCTCAGTAAGGGTAAACAAAAGAAATATCAATCACATCATATGAACATAACTTTTTGAAATCTTAACCTGCAAAAGAAATCATAATTTCATAACATGGGACAAATCATAGTAGTGAAATGTAATCCCAATAATCATAAAATAAAAAATGAAACTTTGTGGCATACACACATAATCATAGAGAATCATTTCTTATTAGTCAAGACTCATGGACAAGACTATCTTAGTGGACGAATTCCATTTCTGAACCTAGTTCACTCCTTGTTTCAGTCCTGTTTCACTGAACCGATTTAACCTGCCGTTCCAGCCATGTCTATCTCATGAGATATAAATTCTTTACCCAATGCATTGGTGGGAGATATAGGTCCCACCCATCTCATAATGATACCATTCTTATGTGTTCCACCAAATCATAAATCACACATCATTACATAACCCGTGTAATAAAAATGGGATTCTTAAACAACATGACATCATAAAAAAATTCATATAAGATAAAATAATTCATGAAAATAATTCCATCACAACATAATCAAATCAATTTAATATTAGGTATAGAATAAAACCCTTTATTATCATAGATGTAAAATAATTTTGATAAAATACTTGAACTCCATTCTTGAGGAAAATATCCTTTCTACCTCAATTTTTTTTTTCTTAACATGTCATACAATTTTAAACTAAAAGAAGTTGATTAAAAATAAACATTAAAAATTGTAAAGGAAGATTCTTGGAAATAATGTTTTAAAAATCCATTCATTCCGTATAAGTTAAAAAAACATTCTTCCCATACTTTTGTCAGAAAAGTCAAAAAGTACCTCGTACGAATAATGACAACAGATTCCTTTAATATATTTTACTAAAAACTCAAGGAAGGGTAAAATTGGATTTAAACAATTGTAGGTGGATGGAAATAATATTACATATTGAGGAAACATGGATGTGGATGATAAAATACACCCTAGTAAATACTAAAGTATAAACAATCTTGGATAAAAATGAGATTGTGATATTTTCCCTTACCTTAGGTCCAATTAGCTTCGTAAGTCTCTGAACCTCCTGTATAATGATTAAAATAATGTTATTGAATTATTCCAGAATCATACTTATTTTTATGATATCATATATGGTCATATTCTTAGCTTCTTATTAGTAATATTTCATTACTACTTGTTATTTGGGTCTTTATTACATTTTGTTCTTATGCGTGTTTTGTCGAATAAATTCTTATTCTTCATTTTAGGTTATAGATACCTTATTTCCAGAATGGTATTAGTGTAATATATATAATATTAATTCATTCAATTCATTTATGTAATCATTATGCAAAGAAGATCATGTAGAATGAGTCACATCCCATCGTGGAGACGGTATTCCGTACGTACGCACGAGCGATGATATCATTCCCATGATCGTGGAATTGAATTGGAGTGTATGTATACTATTTCAGAATCCATATCAATTTACAATAATCATATATATTCATTCTTTATAACATTATAACCATCCATGTAAAGTGGTCTTGGAAAATAGATTACACCACAGCGTGGAGACAGTATTCCGTACTTACGCACGCGCAATGATTTCATTTTCCATAGGATGGATAGATGGTGAAATAGGGTTGATTCATACTTATAATAACATATCAGTAGATGAGTGATACGTATTTTATTACTTCATAATTAAACAAACTAATAAGAAGAAGTGTAAGAAGAAATAAAGTTGAAAGAATCGGTAACGGACATTACCTCTTCTTTGAAGAGCTTCTTTGAGACCTCCTTTTAGAGCACTAAAATTGGGCTTTGAAGAAGACCAGGACCTCTAGGATGTATCTAGGGAAGTGGAGAGAAGAAATTGTTAGGGGTTGGCCGAGCGTGAAGGCTCAAAGTGGTGTGAGGAAGAGAGGGAGGAGGTTCCCTCTTATAAGGGAGGAGAGGGGCACCTTTGGAATAACTAAAAATATTATTTTATTATAAAGTCAAATTCGGTTTTTCATAGCTCCAAATTGAGATATTTATAAGATAAGGTGGGTATGGGTCGAAATAATCTCATCCAATAGAATTTATTCATGTTTAGGTATCATTTTTTACATTATCATTTAGATTTAACTTTAAGTTAGATAATTTAACTTTTACCATGTCTTCTTGTTTTCTTACACTATAAGGTTAATAAACATTCTATATCAAGGCAAAAGAACCCCAAGTTTTTTATTATTAATATATATAACCTAATTTGGCCTAACCTTAGATTTTTAGGAATAAAATAACAATTAATAATATAATATTTGTTTTAAAAACTATTTTATGTCAATTTTGACACTATTTAGTAATTGATTTTTGTGAAAATAATAACAGAATGATTAGTTCGAAACAAGTTAATTAAATCAATAATGACATGTAATATTAACCTATAAATTTTTTTTAATTCATAAAAAGTCTCAAATTACATTTATTTGGGTATTTATAACATCAATTATGTCAATATTTCACTAATAAGATAATTACTCCATCATCGCTGTGTTATAAATAAAATAAATTATATAATGTCTAAAAACTAAAAATAAAATACCATTATGTAGGAATTTTATTTATATTTCTAATGAATATTTATAGTCTAATTTATCTTATATATAACCCCATATTAAAAATGATTTACTTATTAAACTTTGATTTCAACTATTTTAACCCCTCTTTAAATAAATTAATAATAAATGTCCTAATCAAAACCAAGTGGGCCTAAATGGTCATATTTTATTCCTAAGGTTGATTTTGGTCGAATTAAACTTATCCAATAGAATTAGGACATGTGTTCAGGTAATAATAATAACACTTTTACCCTTAATTACCCTATTTAATTTTAACAATGATAAAAAAGGTAAAAAGTTACTATTAACCAAAAATTATTTTCATCTCATTGTACCACATTTTAGTCCTTGATATAAACCGTGTCCCTCAGGTTTTCTAAATTTCACTCACAGAAGTGGTAAAATTATGTTTTAATGAAAATTTCTGTTTTTTTAACTACCACTTAGTGGTTTCACTATTCATCAAAAATTGAATGTTTTCAAAAAAATACCAAAATTTCACCCTAGGCTAATATCGATATTCCGAATCCAAAAATGAAGTGCATTTTGAAAAATAAAATTTATAAAATTTCAAAAAGTGGTTATTACTATTCATAACCGCTAGTTTTAATAATATTTTAATAGCATATCGTTGTTTAGTGAAACTCAGTATTGCATACGACACAAGCTATTGAGGAAGGCCGCGGTTGCATGTAAAGAAAGCCAAGCTAGTGTTGTGTGTAGTGAAAGATTCCTCTGATAAAAACAAAATATTTCTCATAAATGTCTCGGGCGTTACAAGCATGACCATCTCCTGTAAACTATTTTGTTCATGACGTAGTTTTTGAATATCATATAGAGATTTATTATCCTAAAACCCTCCCATCATAGATACAACATTAATGGTTGTGATATAATAAACCTCGATTCTGACCTCCAGTAGGCCCCAGGTTGGAAACTATCACCAAGGGTGTACAAATCTCATAATATGGGAGGAATTACCAATTACTAGGTGACATGATTTGGAGATTGAATGAATAAACCAAAAAACTCCATGAAATAAAACAAAATAAATCAAAAAACTATCCCATAGTGCATTAATGAATAAAACTAATATAGATAAAAATTCCATAAGATTAAATACGTAATATAAAATAAGGTAGAGAAACAAAAATTATTCCATGGACTGAACTAGTAATGCCTTACATGGTCTATGTAATCATCATAGAAACCTAAAAAAGTTTTTTATATATGTAGGGTGTGTATATAGGTAAAATCAATAGGAAAACCAACATATATCATACACATTTTAAAGTTAATACTAATGCAGCTGTGATAAAACTGCAAATGACAAAGCACCTAAGTAGGTATACAAACCAAACCCCATCCTCACCAAGGTTCTCCCACCAAATAAAGAATCCATGTAAAATATAATAATACTAATTACATTTATAATAGGTTTCCATGCACCAATTTCCCACTAATTAGATGATCTCACTCCCCAATGAAAAATTTCTTGACGCACCCTCCTCTTCTGAATATACCACATCACATCCCACCCACACACACATGGACCACACATCGCATATCATTACACTAGGTCCTTCCCGCAAATACCTTGGACACACTTATCATCTCACCACATCACATAACACTCATTAACACCTAGTCCACACATCACATATCATCCTAAAGACACTTAGGAAAACACACCATAAATTATCCCAAAGAATCCTGGTATGCCACATCACAAATCCCTCTGAGACACATGGTCCATTATCAGATGTAATAGGGAGTAGGGAAGAGTGGGTGGCCATCCATCCATTCTCCCACTGGGATATTGGGAAATAATCCCTCTCACGTGACTATGTGGGTGTCAGTACATGGTTCTCTATGGGGGTGGGGGCGTATATAAATCATGAGAATTTATATTGTATACATATATACTGATGACTTCCCCACTTTGTTGCTACCTCAAAATTCATAACACAATACAATGTAAATAGATTATGTAGTTTATATTTTAGTCTCAAACTATCATTATGTCATTTTCTAGATTCTCTATTTCCAACACATTCTATTAAACATGTAGTTTGATTTGTACTTAGGTCTGATAGTAAACCCATCCATTAAAAATTCTGTTTAAATTATTACTATTTAATAATTATAGTTCATTATTATTATTATTCATTTATACATCTATACTAATTGGGAAACTAGCATAACACAAAACAAAATAAGTTATATAGTGAAACAAAATACAAATAGTCAAGTCCAAATTAATCTTCCATCACAACACCGCTACTAAACCATATTATTCCCACTACCCCACAAAAATTCCATATCACACAACAGAATAAAACATAAATTTCAATTTTTAAAGGGATATATTATTTAATTTATCTTTATTAATCAAGGGTGTTATCAAAATAATTGTATGATCTTGGGGCATCCATTTTATTAACTGAATGTACAAGGTTAACCAATTACAAAATAAGTGACACAAAAAGCCACACAATGCACATGTATTCTACAAACCATCATCTAGAACACACAAAAGGACCCCTAATGCTAGACTTTTTAGTTGCTAATTAGCCATATTGTTCAAAACATCAATCAATTTCAATAAAATAGTAAGATCATACATCATGTGCCCATACCCCTTTTATTTATTTTAGTGGAATTATATTTTCTTTATTAAATTTAAATCAATAATATCCACAATTATAAACATTTATATATCCATCCAGCATGATACATAATCTATAAAGATGAAATAAATATTACTTGGAAGAAAGATGACTGACACAACCTTGTTGCACTGACAAAAAAGGAGCACATGTATAGCAAGAAACTATGTGGGGGAAAACACAAAATAACTGAAGAAACCGAGTTAATCAACTCCAAGTAAGAAGGATTTAGTACTTTCAGTATCAACATAAATGAAGACTGATAGAGATAAATAATGAACTTTTATTTATAAATATTAGATCCTGAATGTAAAAAATTAGATAGAGTTATTAATTTCCATTAAAGAGGATCTCATAAAGACCATGTGTTTTAAACATTTAAAAGGATTCTAGAATCATAGAAAATTAATGTTAAGATTGATCCATTTTTAAATAGATTTAAACCCCTTATTTAAGTTATTTAATCACATTTTTCATCACAGAAGATGTAAAATTGATATTCTATAATTTTATTGGAAAACTACAAAAAATGGAAAACTGTTGAAAAGAGTCACTACCAGGATGATTCACCGCCATACAAGTCACTACTAAAAGGTTCACTTCTAGATACCAAGCCATATCAAAATGACTCACCACTATATTAGTCACTTCTAGATGAGTGGCCTCTAGACATGTCACTACCTGATGAGTCACGACTAGATGATTCACCGCCAGACGAGTCACTGCCAAACGAGTCACCAATAGATGAGTCCCCGCCAAATAAGTCACCACCACATGAGTCGAAGATATACGAGTCACTGCTAGATGATTCACCACCAGGATGAGTCACCCCCAAATGGGTCCCCACCAGATGATTCACCACCAGGATGGTTCAATTTTTGAAAACTAGAAATTCGGAAAAAAAATTAATGGCAGACCATTGGAATGACTCACATTTTCCAAAAATACCACAAAATCCCCCCAAGACACCTCAACTATGAGAATTGTTTTATAAATTAATGGTCCAAAAGGGTTAGACCAATACACAAGATACCTCTCAATCTATTCTCTCCCTTTTGAATTTAAAACCATCCAAGAATGAAGGAGATAAAAGTCTATGAAAACATCTCTCAAGATACATATGAAGGATCTGATTACTCTTGAAACAATACCATCAACAAAACCTTCTAGCATGAACATCTATAAAATCAAAAGAAAACATACTTCCAAGAACATAGAAATAAGAAAATTCCATCCTCAATGTCAATATATTATCCATACTTTGCTGAAATGACTCACCCATATGGGTTTAATCCCATCATAGTAAAATGTTTCTTGATTAAGAATCAAATATTCCCTTTTTCTCATGTCGTAACATCATCACACATCACACAGAACACATAAAATCATGTGGAAACCCATATTTATTAAAAAAACCAAGCTATTAATAACACATAAAAATGAAAATAGTGAAGGGAAAACACAAAACAACTCCGGGTACATAGATCACATATTTGTATCATGTTCCCAAGAACTCCCCTCCAGGACATCGTGCCTCTATAATACCTAAATAACGGGAATGGTTTATCCTCACAACAACTTCTCTCAACAGTATTGGATCTACAATGGATGATCAACGAAAGTTTAATCATTCTAAATGTTAAACTCTCCCTAGTCAATGACATGGGAGTAATTTTGAAGATATCGATGGAGATGAGAGTTGAGAAAGACATTGTGGACCCCTCTTAGTCACAGTGGAAACACCGAATGATATGCCAGTTCACATTGTCATCCCAAAACCTCAAAATTTATCAATACAAACTAGGGAGAGGGCCTAATCCCCTTCCCAAATACCTACTTCCCATGTTGAGGGGAAACCATCAAGAAAACAAGGCATCTAACCTATAACACCAAGGGACTCCTTTGATCAACATAAGACTTATTCTAGTCTTGTGCTACTTCTATCCTCTCTAAAACCCAGTGAACCATCTTTATGGTTCTTCACACTACCTCAGGACCTAGAACTACTATATCCCCAATCCCCATGCACCAAAATGAAGAACTAACTGACTTTTACTTTCTAAAAAACAATTCACATTACCAAAAACTCTAACACTTCCAGTTTCATCCTGGGACACCAAAAAATATTTCTAATGACATGGTATAATTTGGAAAATCCTTGATGTACTAAAAAAGGTGAGATATGAAACTCAGGAAGGAATACCTCACACATCGCTACCTAAAAATAATCATCCCATGAAATAACATCTGGTTCTAACCATCCTATGACCACCCCTTCAGAGCATCGCCATAGAAAACATGATCACACAACACCTCTGCCTTAGAGACTCCTTACTGAGAATCCTACACATACTGCATCATGGAAGATTGAACAATAATCTAAAATAAATAGCCTCTACCACCATCCACCCTCTCATATAAGTCTAAGGCTTCCAATCCTCTATTTCTCTCCAATTGTCCAAATAATCTTGAACAACATCCTCATGTTACTTTCTAATCAAATACTCAAACATTTCATCCACTTTTCCTAAGATGTAGGAGATCTCAATATCATAGTCCAAAAGAAACTTCATCCAACATCACTGACACCAATTCATATCATAACGATAAAATAATTCACTCAAACTCTTATGATATGTGAAGAACACAAATCCTTACCAAATGAGGTAATGTCACCACATCATTAGTGAAAACACAATTACCGCTAGATCTAGAACATAAGTGTCGCAGTTAAATTACTGAATGAGTAACTTCCTAGAATCATAAGAGATAACTACTTTCTGCAACATTAGGATAAATCCTAAGCCCAAACAGGATGCATCATAGAGAACCTCAAACAACACACCCTATTCGAGAAGCTGAAGCACTAGATCATTGGAAAACATCACCTTCAGGTAACCCTATGCTTCTAGATAATAATTGGTCTACATAAAATCTTGGTCTTTCCTAGTCAATAATATCAGTAGGGATTCTAATAGAGAGAAATGACGCACACTACTATGATAATAAAATGTAAGGCCAAGAAAAATAAAGACTTATACAATATTCCTAGGTTCTTCACTTGAAAAAAATTCCTCGAACATTGTTGGGTAAACATCTACAACCTACAAAGACACTACATGTCCATGTCAATGGACCTATCATGTCCAAAACATACACTTGGGAATTCATCGATAGAGATGGTGGTGTCGAAGAACCAATAACATAGGCCAGAGATGCTTGACCTGACCCTCTTCTATGATTGATTAGATCAATATATCATTGCTGAATACAATGATGAACTAATCCAAGAACTCATGAAACATAGATTTCATGAACCTCATGAACACAGATGGTGTGTTCTTAATACTGAATGGAATGACTGTAATTTCTAAGTTTCCATACCTGCATTTGAAGGTAGTCTTTAAGATATCACCCTCATTCACACTTAACTGGTGATATCCAAATTGTAGGTTGATCTTAGGAAATCAACTCACCCCTATCAGCTGTTTGAAAAGATCATCGATCCTTCGATGTGGGTAAACATTCATGATTTTCACCTAATTCGTCCTCTGATAGTATAAACACAACCTCATACCACTATCTTCCTTCTTGGAGAACAACATTGGAGCTCCCTATGATAACACATTGGTCCATATAAAACCCTTCTAAATCAAAACCTATATCTAAATCCCCACCTACCACAACACAAAATGTGATATCTAATAAGGATACATCAAAATCAAAAAATAACTGGGCTATAATATTATTCCAAACTGAACATTGAGTCAAGGAGGTAGTGTAAAACCTACTTTGGGAAAACATATAGGAATTAAATTACAACCTTGGGATCCTTCCCTATCCCTGTTTCTACTGATTCTGCGGAAAATTTATACACCAATTAATGAGGGTCTTCACATGTCTTTTTTCTACCGGACAACTCTACTCACCAATGAAAACTACCCATTGGACATCCACATCATAAAATATGATTCTACTCAAAAATATGTCAATACCATAATGAATATAATATAACTAGTAGATTCCAGGGATGATATTGTATGGCCCCATACCAAGAATTTAAATATTTCCATGGGTTTGATGCGGTCCCATCCTCAGTCTACACCCCCAACACATATAAAAAAAGTTGTTCTAGCCTCTGAGTGGCATAGTCAGCATTAGGGAAATGAGAAGACTCTCTAAATCAGGCCCAAAGAAAAAAAATGAGTGGGTACCACAAAGGATTGAGAATATACCAAATAAAAAAAATCATAGACAATTATAGACATAAAATTGATTATAACTTTAATGATATATAATGAATTTGGTGCTGCTAAATATGCTGCATGAAACTAACCATGCCCAACTACCCTACCTCTATACTGATGACTACCTCAATTACCATGCTTAGGTTGAGGTCCCTATGCTGGAAGAACATCCTGAGGCAATCCACTACCTGACTCATCTACCCTAGCTGGACCATAAGCCTACATCCCCAACTATTGTAACAAAATCGGTGGTAATTGGTGCTGAGGTTGATGCTGAAACTATCTTCCATGGCCATATTATTCTCAATTAGCAACTGGGAACTATTCATAAAGATGTCCCTGAACCCCATAGAAGAAATAAAATGTCCCAAAGCCCATAGGAAAGGATGAGAAACTATAATGTTGAATGGGAATATTCTAAGGATGATGATTAACTAATCGAAACCTTGAAGGCCCTAAAACCAGAGGCTTTCCACCGACAACGTTTCTTATTATAGAACCCTATTGGTTCCACTTGCATAATAATCCTCCTCCTAAGTTCATCAAATTTATCACCTCTACCTTCTTCAGATACTCTATGTATATTACAACGTTAAATGTATAACTACATACTAGATTGAAGGATTGAGTGTCTCCTCACAATGCCTCACTCAAGGCACTTCATCCAGAAAAAGATTTGGGGTGAAGCACAAAAGGTCCTTAAACATAATGCTAATATCCCATATAGAAATACTCTCCTACTAAAGGGAGCATAGATACTTACTCTTCTAAAAGTTCATGGTTGACGAGAGTAAGTATGCATGAATCTTATTTGGGAAGGAGTCTCATGAAACATCTTCCTCCCACTGCCCACCAAAGTACAATTTCCACAATTGATGTGTAGATCCTCACATCCGACTAACCGCAAAAGGAACCATGTACTCCATCGTGGCCTGGGTTAAACCAAAAGTGATCTCCAGTTCCCATATCCAACTCTCTATTTCCATATAAAAGATACCGTTATACTTTTCAAAATCCTACCACAGAAAATCGTCTAACACCCACAACCACTGATCACCATCCTTAGCCGAATCTACTAGCTCAACCTTCTGAACCTCCATTTCCTGATCCACATTCAAATGATGACCATGAGCTATAGTTGAATGAGAAATAAGGATTTCTTAATAACGATATTATGTATTTTCATTATGATATATTTTAGATAGATTTAACCCATTTAATTAATTTTATCCATTTTAACTTTCCCCTAACAACACAATTTAAACAGAACACAAGTAATCATGATTCATGTACCTATCTTAGCTCTCTATATTGAAATCAGACCCATCTCACTTGTTCATTCACTAATCTCAGATTATATGAAATGGATCATAGGGGCCATAAATCTCTTGTTATAGATAGTCTCCCTTGCATATGTTATGTACCAAGGTCAACTAACACAGTTTCCATACCAGCTCATGCTAACCTCATAGTGCTTAACTCTAAACATCATCCTATCTCTAAACCATCAGCTCTGATACCTATCTGTCATTAACCCCTCCCACCAAAGATACAACAATATAGGGAGAGAGATAATGACCCCCAGGTCCTGCATACATTAGGACCTAGGATGGTGACTAGAATCAATGGTGTACAAATCTCACAATATGGGAGGCATTACCCTTTATAAGGATACATGATCAGGGGATAGAATGGATTAACTAAAAAAACACCATGAAATAAAAAAAATATAAAAACCATCCTAAAATGCATGAATAAATAAAACTATTACAGATAAAATTTCCACAATAGTAAATACCCAAAATAAAACTATATAGTGAAATAAAAATTAACCCATGTTCAGATCCAGAAAATCACAATAAGGTCAATGTAATCCTCTTGGAACCCTAAAATAGGTTTTATATATGTAAAGTGAGAATACTTGTATACTCATAAGGAAAACAAAATACTATCGTGAAAATGTAAAAGATCATAACAATTCACCCATGAGAAAACAACAGAACAAAAAGCACGTAAGCAGGTATATTATCCAAGCCCCAACCTCACCACGGATCGCTCACTAAATAATACATCCATGTAAAATAGTTGAATACTATGAACATCAATAATAGGGTATCCTACACCACTTTCCCACTAATTATCCACTCTCACATACCAACGAAAAACATCATGGTGCTCCCGCCTCTTCTTAATATATCACATCACATCCCACCCGCAAACACCTAAGCCAAATTTCACATCATGACACATCATATACCACCAGCACCCACATGGGCCACACATCACATCTCATCACATCACACCCGAACACACCTGGGCCACTCATCACATCTCATCACACCACAACCATACCTTGCAAACATGTTCTACACATCAAATCTCATTCCAATTACACATGGGATAGTACACTACAACTCACCTTGAAGACACATAGGACACCACATCAAAACTCATCCTAATGACACGAGGGACACCACATCAGAACTCGACCAAATAAATATGATCCATTATCAACTATAATATTGTTCATGGAAGTGTGGGTGGGCATCCATCCTTCCTCCCACTGGTATATTGAGAAAGAAATCCTCCCATTTGACTTTGTGGGTGTTGGAACATGGAACTCAACATGGGTGGAGTGTGCATATAAATCCTACGAATATACAATTTATACATATATATAGAGAAAAATAACAGAATCCCAACCTAAGGGTTTACAAAAAAACACCAACCTACTCTTGAATTCTCCACATTACTTCCACCTCTAAATGAATAACACCATACATGAAAAACACATGCCATAATTTTTATTTTGGCCTTCAAATATCATTAATCCATTTTCTATATTCCCCGTTTTTAACCTGTTCCATTAAACATGTAGTTTGATTTGTACTTAAAGACCATAAAAAATTCATTTGTCAAACATTTCATTAAAATAATTATCATGAAAAAATTCTATTTCATCATTTTTATTAATTTGTATATCCCTACCAACTGGTCAACTAACACAACACAAAACTCAATAATTAGTAAAATGAAATAAAATCCCAACAACCAATTCCAAGTACATAATCCATCCTAACCCCATTTCTCAACCATATCATGACTACTAACCCAACACATATTTAATATCATACAAAAAAATAGAAGAACTTTAATATTTATCAAGGTATATCTTATTAAATTTATATTTGTTAATTAATGGTGTTATCATAGAAACTGTATGATCCTGGGGCATCTGTTTTATTAACCAAACATACTGGTTAACCAATTACATAATAAGTGATGTCAATATCCACCAAAAAAGCTTGTATTCCACAAAACATCAACTTGTTTACAAATTGGGACCCCCCAAAAGCCCCAATGTTCATTTTGTAATTATACTATATAATTCACAAAATCAATCAATTTTAATAAAATAGATAGATTAAACATCATGTTTCCCTTCCACTTTATATTTCTTTTAATCGAATTCTATTATCATTATTAATTTGGAAATAAATATCCCCACAAGGAAAAACATTTATATACCAATACCACATGATACACAGTCATGAAATATAAAGGAAATCCTACTTGGAGGAAAGATTATTGAAATATCCTTGTTGCACCAAAAATAGAGGTGAAAATATTGTAGAAAACTCTTCAAGGAAAAGAAAATCTTACCATAGAAAATATGTTATTTGTATCCAAGGAAGAATGATTTTGGATGTCTGGTATCAAGTGAAATCTAGACCAAAATTGAGATGGAAGGATATTTTATTTAGAATAATAGATCCTGAATGTTCATAATTAGATATAGTTTTTAATTTCCAGTATAACAGATCTCATCAAGACCATGGATTTCAAACATTAAGAAGGATTCTGAAATTTCATAAAATTAAATATATGATTTTACCATTTTGAAACCTCGTTAAAAACCTTATATAAGGAATTTAAAACCATTTTTCATCATAAAATATGTAAAATAGAAATTTATTAATTTTTCTGGAAAATTGGAAAAAAATAGAAAACTATTGAAATGAGTCACCGCCAGGATGATTCACCACTAGATAAGTCGGTTCTAGATGAGTCACCTCCAGATGACGAGTCACTGCAAGAAGAGTCACTACCAGATGATTCACTACCCAATGAGTCACCGCTAGATGAGTCACCAAAAGATGATTCACTTCCAAATGAGTCAGTGCCAAGATGATTCACCTGCAGATGAGTCCCTTCACAGATTAATCACTTCAAGACGACACACCACCAAGAAAATTCACAACTAGACAATTCACTTCCAATATTATCCACCATTGAAAAAAAATAAATTATAAATACTTTTGGAATGAAACATAGTTGGAATGATTCACATTCTCCAAAACACCATAGACTCCCCCAGGAATCCTCAACTATCAGAGTTTTGGAAAAGTAACAATCCATAAGATTTTTTCCATTACATTGATCAAGGGAAAATCATAGTGATGTTATAACCCTTGGAATCTTTGATATGTTGGCATTATATAGTATAATCATATTGGTCAAGAACACTATTCCTTCGGTTTATTTCAATTTGTCTTTATTGTAACTGTTAATACACTAATGAAAATAGACATTGTAAAATCATTATACAAACAATGGTTAGGATGAAAAATGGTATTTCAAATTTTAAATACTGTATAACTATTCAAAATAGCCAAAATAGTGCATGTATTTTCTATAAACACATTACATTATAAGGAAATTAATTTAATCACGAAAGAAAATTCATTTATAAATGTTTAGGTCATTATATTCATCCTCTTTCAAAAATTTCACCCATAATATTTTCATTTCATACACTAAAATAATTGAGGGTAAAACTATTTCATCAGCACTTTATATTCCCTTTTTGATTCCTCAAACATGCGGTTCCACGAAAACACTTTGACTGGATGAGTTGTTTCATTTAGTAGAATTTTGCCTCTATGATCTAACATATTCAGCAACCACTCATCATATGGAATATAATTTTTCAATGGTACAACCTTTAGATTATTTACATGTGAAGGGTATGGTAGGTACTTCCTCAAGAGGAATACTTGGAACACTAAACCTTGTTGAGATAGGATAGGTGGGAATTCTAGTAGATAGGCCAACACTCTGATAAAATCAAGGATCTGAAAGGAATCAATGTATCTAATACTAATCCTTCCCTTCTCCCAAAACCTCATGAAATTCTTTCATAGAGATATATGAAAGGACACTTTATCTCTAAACACAAACTCTTGATCACATCATTGATTGATTGTATATATTTTCTTTCCACTTTATATATATTTTCTATGACATTGAATGGGTTTAATCATATGTATCAATTCATGGATAAAACCAAGTCCCATCATCTTACTATCTCTAAATTTATCCCAGCATGTTAGAGTTTGAAACATCTTCCCATACAGATCCTCATAAAGTTCCTTTTTAATTCATGTATAGAAACTTTTATTATATGAGAACTCCACTAGGTGAAGGTGTTAATACAAAAATCCTTTTAAATCCATTTAACATGATATTATCATATACTATAGAGTTTTAATGGTTTTTTTAGACTGACTATCCATATGAGGGTGATAAGTAGTGATGTACCTCAATATTGTATTCAATTCTTGTTGAAGGATTCACCAAAACCTCAAGTGAAACAACAGATCTCAATCAGATTAAATAGAGATTGGAACTCCATATATTCTTACAACATACCTTATGTGTATATTTTAATATTGTTCAATAGATAAATATTGCAAGATATAAATGAGATGCATTGAATTTTTTTGGTGATCAAAAACCACTTAAATGGAATTATTTCCTTTATATGTCTTGGGGAGTCCTACGATGTAATCCATTGTTATGTTTTACCTTTTTCATACAGTTATGGGAAATAGTTTCATCATACCCGTATAATATTATCCTTCACATTTGACTTGTTATCATACAAATCATTGAGATATAAACTCTAAATATCTATCTTCATGTTATCCCATAATAATTTTTGTTTCAAATATTTAAACATATTAGTGATTTTGGGATAAATTGAGATGGATGGGTTATGTATATCATAAAAAATTTCCCATTTCAGCTCTAGATTTTATGGGACAGATATCTGGGTTACAACCCATTTATCTCCATCTTTGAAAATGTTGAACTACAAGATATTTATTACCTTCTTCGATAACACATCATCATATTTATAGACCTCCTTGATCCTCTCAAGAATGGGTGGTTGAGTAGTTATTTGAGAATGGTAGGATGAATATCCTCTTATTATTACCATATCCATCCATTCAATATAAGATAATATTAGATCACATGCAATCATATTCATCAATAGATTAGAGGGATCACTTCAACCCATAGAATCTTCCACGTTGTTTACATTCTAGGATGTTAATGAATTGAATGATCAAAATCCTTGATAATCTACAACCACCACCATTATCACATGTTAAATTCATTTTGTTTTAATATATACTTTAGAATTTTTTTGATCGTTATATATGTCATAGTTTTATTCATAGATGTAATGTAACTATATCTTCAAGAAGAATATCACTGTATCCAAATCTAGATGATGAGTTAGGTATTTATTCTCATGGATCATTAGTTTGTGGTAGTCATAGGGTATCACTTTTTAATCTTTCAGAAGTAAAAAATCTATAAATTCATTGATTCATCACTATAGATCATAAATCCTTACCTAATGTTGGGTAATGTGGTAATAGGTGTATTGATTAACCTATTCATCATCACATTAAAACTTTCATTGCATTAATTAATCATGAAAAACATGAATCACTTTTATTAAATCTAGGTTAAATGAATTCACATTGATGAGAAGTTACACAAAAATCAAGGATTATACCCATCAAATCTGATGAAAATTCATATTTCTATTAGCGATATTTGACTTGACTATCCTTTAATTGGATACTTTTGAAGGATCGAAAGATATAACATTACTAGTAGTAACATCCCCAAATAAAGTAACTTTCTCCAACAAAAAATCACATTTACTATACTTTTCATATAAATTTTCATTCTTCAATATCTTTAGTATATATTTCAAATTACCTTGTTTTTCATTATTTCTTTTAGAGTAGATAAGAATATCATATGTAATGTCTAATATAAATTTCTCATGGTAATCCCTAAAGACTCTATTCAATATGTTCATGAATATTGTTATAGAATTAGTGAGTCCAAATGATATCACTATGAAATCATAGTTCTAATACCTTATAAAAAATGGAGTCAATGGGATATCAACCTTCATCACATTAACTTGAATAAATATTAACTGAAGATCAAAAATAGTGAACTACTAGGCTTCAGGTATCTGATAAAACAAGTAATAATTTCATTGTATATGATTCTCTTTAATTATCATGACCCTGTTTAGCTCACGACAATCAATGTAGTTGTGGATTGAACCATCATTTTTTTGATGAAGAAGACAAGCGCACCGCATGGTGAGGAACTTGGATGTACAAAATTATTTCTTTATAATTCAACAACAGCCATTCTCTATGGAGACTTAGATTTTGGAAAATATCTGGGTATGAGGTCTATTGAAAATTCATCCTTTATCTTGGATGAAGACTAGGAAATTATTGGGGAAACATGTTGGTGTATTCCATCAAAATGTGTAGATCTGCAAGGATCATCTTTTCCCTAGAATCAATCTTTTCAGCTGGATACATTTTTTCTCAAGGCATATAATATCAATGCATGGTATGGTAGTAAAAAATAAGATTAATACTCTTATGTACACTCATTTTCCATCAAAGAGAGATTTAAGATATTTAGGGTTATTTCCTTCTATTAGAAATTCATGTTGGATAAATATAAGGAAATCCATTACATTCCCAGAGTTATGTCAAATTATACTAAAGGAATTATCACAAGGTTTTTTTGGGGTGTTCTTCTGAAAAGTATTGGTAAGGGAAGAGTTAAATACATGGGATAAAATAATTTCCCCATTTTCAATTTCCACTAAAAACATTACATCCACACTTTTTGTTGGTGTTTGAATAGATATACTAAACTTTTGATACATGAAATAATTTATAGAAATATAGTCATATAGTTAATTTTATGTTCATAAATAGATAACATGTTTTTGTGTAACTATTTTATTCTGGTTCTAGTTATTTAATTCCTCCAAAACAAAATTTGGGATGAGAAAACACATAAAATAAAAACTATGAACATTTAATGTATTAATAAAAAATTAAATATATTGCCTTAACTATTTATTTATTTTTTTAATCTATGATATCCACAATCTATTTCCTATCCAAAAACATTTTGGAATTTTTTGTTCACTTAATAATGGTTCATTAAAATATTGTGAATTTACAAATAATATCCTTTAGGAGTTTCAAACGAGGTGTGAAAAAGGACCATTTTTATGCACCAGGTAATGATCATGTCTAGATCAATGTTCCCTTATCAAGGTTATTGCCACTATTTATATCCATCCTAGAGCCACATAAACTAATAGTATCCAAACAAGATTTATTTTATTAGAAAAAATATACTCTATACTTCACAAAAATATATGTATGTATTAAAATATTTATACTTATCAATAAGGCTTTTACTATAGTTTTCAAATCTTAATCCAAAAAAATTACTGGAATTTTCTCTAATACCAACTAATCTAAAATATGTATTTAATAAAATTTATTTCATGATTTATTTTATAAATTTATACAATATAAAATAGAAAAATATCATGAATCCTTGTGTCTTTGTGATATTTTGGTATATAAAGTTAACTTGATTAATTGATAAAACAATAATTTTGAAAATTTCTTTATCATAATCCTAAAATTCCATTTCTCTTTTAAAACTACATGGGTTAACCCATAGAAATACATAAGAAAAGTATGAGATATAAATACTAGTAATGGAATATAAAAGGTATAGAATAACATAAATTATTAAATTTGGGCAAGGAGGAATATCAATGTAATATAAAAGGGATGAGAATCATAATCTTGAACAATAATTCATGATATAACATGATAACATAAAGGAAACATTGGACTATGGTGACAACATTAAACATGAAATCATAAAAAAGGTCAATTATAAACCCCAAAACATTATATAATGGTTGATATAGTTATGTAATGGAATAAGGTTACTCAATTATCCCATACATGATGTATCATGAGACTAAAACATGACCAAATTCAATTGAGTGATATCTGGTTTAACCCATCATTTTCAAATCATGTACATACATAAGTGTGCCAAAAGATTTATACAAAAAAATATACAATTCATTAATTTTAATTCCAAGATCAAGTATTTGGGGTTATATAATTATAATTACCAAATCAAATATCAATAGGTATATCTAGTTGAATACCCCTGAGTTTAAATAATGAAATATATTTATAACAAAAATGATTATCATGAAAAAATCATAGGATAATTCATGAATAACACCTTGATAAATAAAGGCTTATGAGATGGATTAATGATAGTGAAATGGGTCTCTCATCACTTTTAAATCATAAAGTTATTAATAGGGTCTTGTGGATTGATATCCCAAAATGAAAAAATTTGAAAAATTGTAATAATATAACGTTTGATCTTGAATAATGTGTTGAAGGAGAGGATCTGTTACCTTTAAAGGGTACTTATAAAATATTGGTAGGATTTTTTTAAGAACATTTGGACACCTTGGGAAGGTTTTAGAGATTATATTGTATAGAAATTTTTTGATACAATGGTTTCTAATAAAGATAAATGGTAGGTTCGGTGGGTTTATATAGTAAAAGGGAGGAGATTTATTTATTAATTTCCAAACATAGTTTTTTAACACTATGGTAATATGATAAAAAAACACCAACCATCTCATGTTTTCCCAATTTTTATAGAAAATTGGAGTGTATTAACATATTTTACATGTTTAATTACCTATAACAATAATATAATACCCTTTTTGATGTGGAAGTGAGTTAAGATTACAAAGAATTGATTTTAAAAACATAAAATATAATATAGGTTTGGGGGGATTCATTAAAGGTTAATAAAATTAATCAAATAATCTATAATATATATTATTTTATAGTATAAATATATATTTGGTCTTGGATACCTTTTATGGAATATATTACATTTCTTTTGGGTCATTATGATGTCATAATACACACCATACACTTATACCAAATTTAATTTTGACCCAAAAAGTTGGATGTATCATAAAATAAAAAAATAATCACTACTAAATAATTTCAATGTGTAAATTTCAAAAATAATATTTATTTTATCCAAATAGTTCTCTATATAGTGCAATTTAATCTTTTGAGTGAAAAATCCATATTTATTGAAAAATACAATTTTTTTAAAATTAATGTTTTTTGACCCTTATAAAATTATTTTTGACTTCATAAAATTATATTATATTATATATTTTATAAAAAAAATCAATAATAACATTATAATATAATTAATTTTAAATAAATTTAATTTCATTAAAATAAGGATTCTTGATTCAAATTATATATTTCCTAATAATACAATTTGTGTTTCATCATATCAAAAATTAATTTTTATCAAACTCATTTTTTAATAATTTACAATGTAATATTAAAAAGTTGAAAATATAATTATTTTTTTATTAAAATTATATTTAAAAATCATACTATTTGAGTGTAGGAATATATCCCTTTATTACACCAAAAAATTCTATAATGGTACGTTCTGCGATTGTGAGATTTTCTTTGGGGGAGGGGTCATCATGCATGGTATGAGTCATGACCTTGATGATCATGAAAATCTAAGGTAAATGGTTCTATTCAGGCCTTATTTTTTGAATAATGTATTAAGATTGATCAAGGGAAAATCCCATTGATTTTTTCACTTTAAAACCCCAGATAAATTTTCTTTATACGGTATAATACTACAAGTCGAGGCCTTCATTTGATTCGTTTGTATCAATTATAATTTATTATAACCCTAAACAAACTCTTATTAATAGTCACTATAAAATAATAAAATTAATTATGTTTATGATTCATAATGGTGTTTTAAATTTTAAAGACCATATAACTCTTCAAAAAATCCAATTTAGTGTGTCTTCTCTCTATAAGCAAAATATATAGTCAGAAATTTAACTTAATAACAAATGGTACATAATTTATAAAAGTTTTGGTTTTTACACTGGAACATTGTTCAAGAACTTTTTCTATTGATCTATCTACTGATATTCTTTTGTTTGTGATTACATGACCAATAAATAACAATGTTTTTAGATAGAAATCACAATATCAAATTTTTGAATAAAAATAATTATTTCTTAAGATCACAAACACAATTTTCAAATTATTATTATTATCCTACATGATCATTTAATATAAAAGAATATCATCTATAATGAAAAGCACCAACTTATCAAGGGAGTAACTATATATTTTATTCATTAAATACATGAATATAGTGGGTTAATTCATATATCTAAAGGGAGTCACTATAAATTCATAGTTTTCTTACCTTGTATTTAAAGTTTTTTTTAAATATTATCCCTCTTAATCCTTAACTGATGATTTCTGGATTGAAGTTAAATTTTCGAGAAGTTTCAAGATCCTATTATTTTATTGAATAGATCATCAATACGAGGTATAGGATACTTATTCTTTATCATGGTTTTGTTAATAGTATTATAATTGATACAATATGCATTAAACCATCCTTATTTATTATAAGAGGAGTGGTTCACAACACTATGATGCACCAAGGCATATAAAACCCTTTTCCAAATTATCTTTCAATTGCTTCTTTGTATCATCCAATTCAATGGGGTCTAATCTATATGTAATTATTAAGACAAGAATAGTTCCATGTATGATTTTGATTAAAACATTGAACACACACCCTTGGGGAAGATAATGAAATTCAACCTGAAATATATTATTATATTATTGTTAAATTTTCATGTCATCAATGTTGACCCCATCACCAATAATTTGAGATAAGAGTCCCCCATTGTTTGGTATCATCACACATATTATTAAATCATCTTTCATTGTGTGTTCATAAACATAATCGTGTTGATACTAGATAAAAATATAATTTGTTATATGTAATTGTTATTACTTATCCCGAAATTTGATATGTTCTTTATACAAGAAATTCCAATTTATATTAAATATTATGTAAAATCTAAAAAAGTATGAATAATTAAATTTTGAGGATATATCCTCCCACAAATCTCAATAAGAGTAGATTTATAAATCTTAAACATGATCATTGTTCCCCTATGGGTTTTAAATTTCATCTCAATATCCATTTTTGGGGTGGTGAGTCCACATTATTTGAAAAAATATGTGATATAAAATACTTCAATGATCCATAATCAAATAAGGAATTAAGAAGATCTTAGAAAAAGATCAGGTGTAACTTCTATCATTTCATTATCATGATCCACCTTAGTGGTAGTTATTTTCAATTCCCTTCATTGTTCCCTTGGTTTGGGATATTGTTGGGGCATATTTTTTTCATTGGCTTGAGAGTTTGAAAATTAATTCACATAATTCCGAAACCACTTACACTTCATGCATTTTAGTAAGGGTGGATAGTTATTATAAACTATCATTACTTCAGTCGCCGATGTTCCCATATTTGTGTATGATCAATGAGAGGGGGAGGGAGAATCCATGATAACTTCTTTTTATAAATTCTTCTTCAGATATCACCCTCTAAAATTTCATAGAGTTATTTTCTACTCAAATAAATATATCAACCTCAAATTATATATTGTAATATAATGAGAGATAGATCATCACATGATATTAAAAAGGGTTGGTAGAAACTACTATTTATTTTAATACTGGTTATCCCCCCCCAAAATGGTTTATTTTACAAATTTTTTCTAGAATAAAAAGGAACAAGCACTTACTAGTTCTACACTATAGTAATAATTCCTATAACTAACCCTATTTTACACCCTAGGAATCATCTCTTTTTCCACAGTTAATCTTACCCCATCATTTTATTTTTGTATGCACATTATTCACTACTAATTATACACCATATCCTAGTAAATGGTTATACAGACCAATTAAAAAATCTTCCTTCTTTCTTTCTAATTAAGAATAACAAAATCTACATATAAAGATCACTCTCCACAAGAAAAATGGATCACCATCACCTGTGTAAAACATTCTTTATGATCATCTACAACTCTCATTAGTGTTTTGGGGTCTAGAAACATCTTCATGATCCGGGAATATAACACATAGATATTTTAGAATATGTTACACTTTAAATAAATTTGATTTCTTATATTATATTTTATTATATTGAACTTCAATATTAAAAAAACCTCAATATACTATTAAAAAATTATTAATCGATGTTATGGTTATAAGATAGACACTATATTGTTATGTATTAATAGGAATAACTAATTTTTTTTTTAAATTTCTGGTTTATATATAAATAAAATTAATTCATTTTTTATGAAATAATTATAAATGAAAAAAAAACTTTTTAAATTAAAGGATTTGTTTTTCTAAACACATTATTTAAAAAATATGTTTTTTATATTAATTAATTTAAATATATTAGATAATTATTTAAATTAAATTATCAAAATATATATTTAATAAAATATTTTGACATTAATATAATTTTTTTCTAGGCATGTTATTGGAATATATATGGTTTTATGCTCAAAAATCTAATTTTTCTAGATAATGATTTTCATCGCATTTTTTCACTTATATTAAAATTGATTGAATTCACTTAAAAAAATATAATTATAAAAATTTATTTCAGATTTGGAATCATGAGGTCCAAAGTTTTTAAATATGTCCCCTTCATTTTTTTGGCATTATGATTTGAAATGTGGTTAAAATTATCCCCTCAATAAAGTGTTTATCTAGTTAACTTAGGTTAAAAAATGTTTAGTTCACGATTTTTCATCTTAATTTTTATTGGATGATAGTACATTGATTCTAATCACATTTTTCTTTAAATTTAATAGTTTATAGTAAAAGATTCCATGAAAACGATATATATAATATTTAAATCAATGGGAAATAAAAAATGTCACTCTCTTAGTTTTTAATATCTCTTATGTGTTCACATAGGTAAAGAAGATAGCTGTGAAAGAATCAAAATCCATATGTTTATAATAATTTAATTATTTTCATAATTTTTATTTATTTATAATTTTTAGTAATTATATAATTAAATTAAATTCTTATGGAATGCAAACACTATATTTCATCAATTAATAGAAATATAAATAAATGATTTTAAAACTACTAAACCTAATATATTATGAGTTATAAATAGCATTCCATAAATTGTATAGATGATATAACATATTATTGATGTGAAAAATAATTAAATTCGAATAAATTGTTTCTATTGGTGTCATTAAATTCAAATTAACCAAATAGTTTGAAAACACTAATTAATGATATTTTATTATAAATAATATTAAATTAAATAATATTAAATTCATGAAAATTTTATATTTTGAAAAATAAATTGAATATAGTTTAAAATATCATATTTTCTCAACACATAATTTATTTTTTCATTTATTGTAACATTATTAACCATTTAATAATGAAATAGTTTTCACCGTGGTTAAAGACCAAAATTGCTAACCAAGGGGTTAATCTAACGTTGAAATTTACAAAAACTCCTTCGAAAAAATCATCGTATGATGTAATTATGACACTAAATTCTTTTTAATTTAATTTATGGACATTTGGATTCATTTTATTTAGAAAAAATATGTTATATTTTAATCTTTTAAGAAATTCCATGTGTGTCACGTCCCTCCCATATAAATGGACACCCATCCTTTATCTACATTACCCCACATTCAGACTTATATATCAACCATACACTATAAAATTAACTTTTAAAAATATGTATCCACCTTATTAAGACACTTTTATTATAGAAATACCATCCCTTGGACCTTATAATGAGATCCAAAGGAGTTTATTCAAAGAAGAGGAAATAACATTAACCAATCACTTTGCTTTTACTTCATCTTTTAATACATACAAATAAGTGGTATTTATAATAAAATTATAAAATTAGTATCTTAAATAAACCGAAGTTTTTTTTTATTATGAAACCATAATTATCCCCAATATTTCCAATCAAATGGGATATGAACTCATTGCTTGTCTGTGCGTATGCCTTACTATCACCACGTAATGATAAAGTTCATTTTTCACCGGAATAATTTATATGAGTGTATTATGATTGGATTAATGTTTATATTTGATATTTTTGACAATATTATGCTTCTATAAAAATAATATATTATCTAACTTCATACCTTATAATCCTTTGAAAAACGATAATGTCACTCATCTATATGTGAGGATTACCTCTTTAACGAAGTGAAGTGATTGATTTTTCATTTTCAATTAAGATGGATGGTAATAAGGATATATTTTATGAATATATATTATTTTTATGATATAATATTTATTTTATAAATATGAATTATTATTTACCTTTCATTCATTACATCCTATAAAAAGTTAAAACACTATTCATGTGTACATATGACCTACCATCTCCTAGAAAAGTGTAAATGATTTCTCTATATATAAAATTTATAGATGAATATAAATATAAATATATAATGAATATATATGATATTTATATAATTATTAAAATTATTTATATGATTGAACCATGATCAATGTAAAAATATTGGAACTACTAAATTGAAATTATTATGAAATAATGAAACAGTTAACACCAGAAACAACGATTTTAATAACATATTAACAATTAATGGGGGTTAAAATGTTATAAAGGGATAACATATGATCTTATAATTATATTAATTAATGTTGTATATAATTATTTTAAATCTATATTTAATATACATGAGGATTGGGAATTTTTAAAGAAAATGAAACTTGAGGTGATGGATTTCTTATCTCACTTTTCATTCTGAGAGAAATAATTTATATCAACAACTTTTTTATCTTATATGGTGTATATATTTCCAATTTTAGGTGGTATAGAAAAAAAAATTATTTTAATTATATTTTAGGTTTCATTTTTTTGTTCATTTATTGAGTTTACAATTCAAAAAGTTACAAAATCCCTAATATTATTATGTTATAATCTCATTATTTATTAGGATTGTTTATGATTATGTTCTTAATGAGATAATCTCATAATATTCATCTCAAGAAACAAATTAATTCACTTTTCATCCTTTGTTTCCTTTAGAATACATGTATCCTTTCATTTTACTCAATCAAGAGTCCGAAAGAATATTTTTAAGAAAACCTGACTATATTTAGTTTTTCTATTAGAAAAAATTTTATTCTTTATCTATGATTTATAAAAATGATTTCAAAAATGTTTTTAATATTAGGACACAATTTTTGAATTTCATTTTTTCACATGAATGTATTTTTTGATCAAAAATTTAAAATGAATCTCATGTATTTTTTCCCAATGTGTAACTTTTTGACTTTTTTTACAAATGCATGAAAGGAATGTTTTATTTTAACATATTCAAAATGAATATAATTTCCTACCATAATAGAAAATTTATGAATTAAAACTTCCATTAAATATTTTAAATATTCATTTCAAAGAAAAATATTCTTTAATATTCAGGAAGTTTTTAGATTTTAAATAATTTATTTCAAATTGAAAACAGAATATTCCTCAAGAAATATTCTAATAATTATTTTAAATTAATTTTCATATATTATGACATATTTTGATGAAAATTATGTTCTAAATGAGATATTATCCAATTATACCATTTTTATTAAATATTGGGATGTTCAATGATTAATATGATGAAATTTTTGCAATATCTAATTATTTTACTTTAGTAATGTTATTATGATATGAATAATGTTTTATGATTTTATGATATTTAAATTAAGAAATTAGGAAAATATGATGGTTGGGTATGTTATATACCTATAATTAATTTGGTAAATTGATATTTATATCTCATGAGTATATAAGTATAATTGTGTACATGATTGAAAATATTTTTATTCATATATTTATGTATGAGTATGATTTCTTTCTAGTTATGCTGTTAGGAAAATGTTTGGAAATGATTGAAAATTCCATTTTTAAATTTTTATTTGTGAGCATGATAACTTCAAATTTATTTTCATAAGATTATGAATGGACATGATTATATTTTTATATTTTCATAGGATTATGATTTATTATTATTATTATGACACATTTCGATATTATAAATCTTGGTTGTTGATTTCTATTTTGACACCCTTATCAATCTTGATTTTAGATATGAATTATTTCAAATCATATGATGTATGTTTTTTGGGGAATATATACATATTTTTAAAAACATGAACATGAATATTTCATTATTCCACTATCATCATATTATCCTCTAATGATTGATATCTCATGTGTTTACCATTGAAGAGAATCTTAGTTTACCATTTCTTATGTTTACTTTCCCCATGTTATAAAGAATGATTATGCGTAGGGTATATCTAATAAGAGTACTACATGGGAATAAAATTATGGGATATTTTGAATATCATTCACTAAATTAGATTATTGTGAATCTAGTCTCTAAAAATCCTACACCTTTATAGTCCATGGACATGAATTTGTGAAATTTTTTGAATATTCATATAAAAATATGAAATATTTATGTATAAAAAGCATGGGTCGCTGTAGTTGGTATCAATAAGAAAGAATAGTTAATCATTAGATTTTAAATTTATAAAACATTATTGAAAACCCTATGGATTATTCAATATATATAATAACATTATAATGTTTTGGTAATTACCATGGACAAGCTTTGTTAAACATAATGTTCTAAATATTGAGAAAAAGATGTTATAATTTTGGCATCCTGTGAATGATTTTTCATGCATGATAATTGTTCTAAAATTTATTTTTAGGATGGTATTAATTATAAAATGATGATGTTGATATGGTAAGAGATATTCTAAAATATAGAATTACCCTATTTGAGTTTAATTATATTAAATCACTATATATTTTGAAAAGTCTCTAAAATTTTTAATTCCTATCCTCAATGAATAGATGTTGAATTTGATGTAAACAACCACAAAGGTGTGATGATAAAATATCATGTCTATATTTTTCTCTCTGATTTGTTTTTCGGGGAGTGTTCTTACTTAAAATATTTTTTATTCTACATCTAGTTGAATTTTATGTTATTTTGGAGATGTTTTGGTTTTATTTTTCTAAATCTGACACCAATTGTTGAGGAAGAGATTTCATATTTTATATTCTAAACCAACGAATTATATTCTATAAGTGTGATAATAAATATGGACATCCAAAGAAAATTTTATCTATTATATGGTCCTTGATTCCAATTCAAATGGGATTATTATCTCAGATAGTTAGGGGGAAACTCAAAATCGAAGATATGCCGATTTTATGAGATTTTGTAGATGTTTTTCCAAATTAAATTTTTATCCTCCTCCAAATCATGAATTTGGATTTTTGATAGAAATTATTGTTAGCAATACACCTATTTAAAAGGATCTATATAAAATGTCATTAATTGATTTATAGGAATTCATGAAGCATCTCCAAAAGAATATTGACAAGGGAAATATTTTTCCATGTGTTTCACCATGGGGCCAAACATTTCTATTTTTTATGAAGGGAGATGAATCAATGTGACTCTACATTGATTATTGAGAACATAAAAATATCACTATCAATAAAAAGTATCCCATATCTAGTATTGAAGACCGATTTTATCAATTTAATAGAGTTAAATACTTTTATAAGACTGGCCTTGGTTCTAGATATCATAAGTTAACATCAATGAAGGAGGATAAACCCCAGACATCATTCTAAACAATGTTTGTACACTGCGAATTTATTTTAATTCCATTGAGTCTTAATAATTTCCCTACTATATTTATTTATTTAATGAATAATTTTGTTAGGCAATACCTTGAACATTTTGTGGTAGTATTTATACACAATATTTTTATATATTCAAAGATCATTGAAGAAAATGAAGATAACCATAGAATTGAATGGAGACCCTAAGGAAGGATAGGTTGTATGAAAAATTAAGTGTGAATTTGGGTTGAAAAAATTTCATTCTTGGTTCATACAAAATCATGAAAGGGTATATCGATGGATTCGTCAATGATATATATTATTTAATATTGTTTCATAAAAACCCTTATGAGAGAGATCCATAGTTCACTAGTTTTATCTAGATATTATCACTGATTTATGGAGAATCTATCATTGTGATCTAACCCATCACCTTTTTCACATCTATGTCATTCTTTTCAGCTATTTCTCCTTTTTATTTTGGATAATATTCCCCCTAGGTTCCCATTTTTATTTTAGAGATAAATGGTGGAGAAATGGTGAAAATGGGGGAGGGAGGTCCCAAGCACTTGGTTTGTGCACTATTGGCACACGGTTAAGGTGAACCATGTGCCTTGGTCTAGTTAACCATACTATAGGCCAAGACATACAACAAGGCTTCCACACACCCATGTGACTAGTTCATCTAGTTGTGCGGTAGGTGAGTTGAATAACCGCACGGCCGTTCGGCCAGTCCAAGCTGTCACATGGTCTATATAGAATGTGAAAACAGTTGCCACATGGTTTTTCAAACCATGTTTCCAAGCCACACACCCAACCCATAATGTTTAAAATAATTTTTATTCCCCATTTTTCCTTTTCAGATTTAACCTCTCCCACACCCATTTTCTTCCCCACTTTGTATTTTCATCCATATAAGGCTTCCTTGCTCCCTCAATTACCCTTTCGAACCAATTTTTAAATGGAATTTGTGGGGAAAAACTCAATTGTTATTCTAGTAAGTGATTCCCCGCATTCATTATTCATTTTTATATGGATTCTCCTCTCTTTCTTGGGGTCTCATTTTCTAGTAGCTAGGGTTTCTATCATACTGTTTAATTTTGTTTATTGGGTTTAATCTCTTGGATAAGGGTTCAATTGTGTTTTTTGTGGTGCAGTTGAGGTGAAGATGAAGTTTCGCACCAATTTTTGAGATTTTTCACATAAACGTTAGGTGGTTCTATTTTTAAACATTATCTGGTGAATTTTTTTATGTTTAATTTATCATGTTCCTTGATCATTATGTGTGGTGAGAAGGTAGTTTTCAAAAGGATGAAGTTTTAGTTTGATTTTAAAGTTCCACTCTTACATGAAATTTGGTGTTTTCATGTGAAACTCTTATTGTGTCACTTGGAATGATTTTATAAAATATAAAATTGGTTTATAAGATTATATAAGGGATAAAAATCATATTTTGGAAAGGAGTTTATGTGTTTTTGATTTTAAAAGAGAACATTGGGTGATTTTTTGGGTGGAAATGTCGTGTGGTGTTCTTGAAAATTACATTATAAATTGTATAAAATGTTTATTGAGTTTTATAATCGGTGTGATTCATGTTTGGGAAATTTCTTGGTGTACATATGCCTTTGAAATGAAATTTTTATGTGCAAGTGGTGTTATGTGATATGTGAAACTTGTTTGAGCACACTAGGGAAGCCCATGTATCTATGTGGGAGGACTAGGACTTGTATGATAGTGATTCATAGGTGGTTGTGGCCTCAATTCACTGAGATAGATTGATGATGAAGAGACAAAGACTATATATGGAAAATGATTTGAGACCACTATAACTATAGATATTTGTCCTCTCTAGTTTCTTGTTCCTGAGAAAGTTGTTAGTTGTGGTTCTTATACCACATTTCACTGAGATACGAGGTACCTAGGGTCCCAATGCTAGTTAGTTTATAGGGGTTGTTCCAATAATTAGTGCATATTGGCTATATTTCACTTACAATCAGCATATGGTATTTTTTGAATGAAAATTTTTAGAATCATGTGTGTTCTCTTTAAACATGATTTCTTTAAAATTATCTTTCATTTAAATCTATTTTTCATAAAAATGTTATTATAATTTCCTGTTTGTAAAATATTGAAAGTTATTTACCTTATAATGTTTAGTGCATGGAATATTTTCCGGGGTGGAATCCTACTGGTCGTAGGCTCACCCCTACTTACACCTTTGGGTGTAAGTATACATGGTAATGTTTTAAATTGGTAAGGGAAAGGTTTTGGTGATGGTGTTTCAGGTTGGTAGCTATCTTCTTGGTGTGTTGTTGTGGAGGTTGATTGAGGGTGATATCCCCTTTACATGTGTGGTTTTTTAGTTAGACCTGATGCACTATTTTGTTGTGTCCTTTTTGGATGTTCGTTGAAGACCTTGTAATTAAATTCAGAAAATTATTTAATGTTTTTTGGTTTCAATTTTCAGATTCAGTTTAGTAAATTTTATAGTTTTTTTATTCTTATAAATTTAGGAAAATCGTTACAAATATTTATTTATGACTCTTGGGAACTTGTTCCATTCCATGGGGATCGAGAACACCCTTCGATCCTTGCCACATATGAGATTGGGTGCTGGTTCAGATGATGACCCAAATTGGTTCTTAAAAAAATGGTATCTAGGAATGTTAGCTCATTATATCTGTTTATTTGGGATGAGTTAGGTTAGAGAGGTTCTAGGACTATCGAGGTTCATAGTTCTAACTGCGAGTATGGTTCCTAGATAGCACACCTTGTGAAAGACCTCGAGTCAACCTGGGATGTTGGGACTTTTGTTTGACTTCTCTTACATTTGAGACATATAGTCTATATAATACAGATGGAAACTTGGTGGGGGTGAAGTGGTTTGGCCATTTTATTATCGTGATATGTTTTATTTATTTATACCTGATTTTATTACTCAAATTTTCTGCACTATTGTACTAATGTTTTCTCTTGTGAATATTTATTTTTTGTAGCATCATTCCTCCATAGAGAGATCCTCTACAACAATTTTAAGAATACATAGAGAGTTCTCTTATACCTCTTGATCAATGTCTAGTAGAATATGTGGTGCTTTCTTTTTAGTCTTTGGAACAGGGAGTGGCTCCTGCTTCCACTATAGTTAGAGAGGATGAATCTGGTCCTTGTAAGTAAAAAGATCAAAAGTTTCTCAAGAACAAGCATCCTACTTTTAGGTGTAATGATTATCTACATGAAGTAGAGGCGTGGCTCAAGATGATTGAGAAGATGTTTCAGTTTCTTAACACCCCTAATGAAGCAAGGGTGAAATTTGATTTGTTCTTGCTATAGGGTCCTGACCAAAGGTGGTGGGAATCGGTGCTTTACGATTGGATGTGTGAGAAGATGATTTGAAAGGATTTAAAGACCATATTAAATGAGAAATATTTTCCCGAGGTTCTGTATTATGCCAGATACCGAGAGTTAGTGGATATTTCCCAAAAAGATCAGTTAGTGATAGAATAAACTAAATATTTTGATGAGCTAGTCTAGTACACACTTGATATTGTTTTTAACGAATATATGAAAGCTAAGTTGTTTGAGAGGGGGATGTGACCAGAAATTTACTTTCAGTTATTCTTATTAAACTTGGGAACCTATACTGAGGTAGTTGATCATGCTATCATGGTTGAGATTGATCATAAAAAAAATTATGGGTTATTTGGAATTGTTTCATCTATGGGTAGTGGAAGCTCCTCAGAGAAAAAGAGGAAGTATGGCGAGTAAGGGAAAGAAGGGAGGTGGTAGTACATGACATCCTTCGATTCAGTTTTATTCTATAACTTCTAATGTGAGATCTCTTATGTGCCATCAGTGTATGAGGGTAGGGAACATTGGGCCTGATGGAACATCTCCTCCTAGGATTTTCATCAGTGTGGAATTATGGGGGACCTATTATGTTTTTGCAGGGAGATACACCCATACCAAAGTAGACTAGGTTCTATGGATTCTAGGGGAGTGTTTGTTCTGTCAGAGCCAACCCAGATAGTGGGATATAGGTTTGGTGGTCATGGTGGAAGGGGAAGATCATCTTTGAGGTAGATCCAGTTCAGGGCATAGTTATAGGCAAGTGTCCCTTCTTAGGAAGAGACCAAGAATCATTATACTCTATATCAGGAAACAATGGAAAAAATGTAGGGCCATTGTTAGTTAAAGGTACCATTCTCACTACATCTATTATATAATCTTTTTTATTTGATAATGGTGCATCTATTTCTTTTATCTATTCCCATATTTTGGATCTTGTTGTACTTACCAGCCGAGCTGATGTTTTTATTTAGTGGAGTTAGTAACATTGTTGGTGTTGAGTCAATAATGTTTCCTTATGACTTTTCCATTCCCTTATGTTTTTGAAAATCGCAAACACTTTATCTTAAGGAAAATTGTTTTCCCTAAGAATTATCTTAATAAGGATAATTTTCTTTCTCCAAGGAAAATTTAATCTTACATTTTTTTCATTGTAAATTTTATTGTTTCTCTAAATCTAACTCATTTTATTCCCAAATATTAAATTCAGTTTCACATCTAAAACCTCATAATATTATACATCCTTGGTTATAGAGTATTTAAAAATTAAAACTCCAAATTCTCTAAAATTTAGGCTTTGAATTATCTCAAATTCAGAATCTTAATTCTCTAAAATTCAGACTTTGAATTCTATGAAATTTAGACTTCGAATTCTCTAAAATTAAGACTCTGAATTCTCTGAAATTTAGACTCCGAATTCTTGGAAATTCTGACTCCAAATTCTTTTAAATTCAGACTCTGAATTATTTGAAATCTAGACTCTAAATTCTCCATAATTCACACTCCAAATTCTCTGAAATATAAACTCTATATTCATTAAAATTCAGACTCTGAATTACTTAAATTTCAAACTTGAAGTTATCTGAAATCTAGACTTAGAATTCATTAAAATTCAAACTCTGAATTCTCCAAAATTCAGATTCCAAATTCTCTAAAATTCAGACTCCGAATTCTCATAAATTCGGACTATAGATTCCTTAGAATTCAGACTCTGAATTCCTCAGAATTCAGACTCTGAACTCATTAGACTTCAGACTCCAAATTATATATAATTTCGGTTCCGAATTAATTGGAAAACAGAATATGAATATCCATGATTTAGTCTCTGAATTTTTATTTAGTTAGAATTCGAACATTTTTTTCCTTAGACACCAAAAATTATATTTTGTTATGCAACATTATTTTTATTAAACTTTTTATAATTATTAAATAGTGGCATACAATCTGTTTCTAACTAATCATTGTTTGAGTAACACATGCATTGGTCCCTCCAAGATTAAAGCGAAAATATGACCATTAGAGGAGGGAGGCGACCATTAGAGAAGTACCTATAAATAATATATAATTTGAACGATCTCAATATCTATTGATCACTATAGAGATTTCATGATTCTAAAGGGATTTATATATAGAGAGAGACTCTCATGGTTTGTATGTACCTAACATCTTTTTCAGTTTGCTTCATGCAACCCTAATTGTTGCTGATTACAACCGAGGACTTATGTGGATATGAGTACATAGGTGCTGAAAACCTTAAATTTCGAGGACTTACAAAGATAGAAAGATAGAGGTGTCGAATACCTTAAAATTTGAGGGATTTCAGGGATAAAAAGAATGATTCTGATATTTCTATTGAGGGATTACCCTAGTGTGGGTAAGTTAGACTTTTTTGAAAGTATAAATCAAGGGACCTTTATCCAATTTGTTGGATAATCTACTCTTTGGGGTAAAATATTTCATATTTGTTACTTGTTTTGTTTCAAGTTGATTTCCACCGTATTTTGATAAAGGAATAAAGTATAACTTTCTTATACTTTGTTATTCTTTTTTATACTCTAATAAGTTAAATTCAATACACTTTAAGGTATAATATTTTCATAGTAAACTTTCCTTATGTTTAATTTCAAGAACCATATTTCTAGAACCTATAAAGTTTGTAGAATCTAAGAGGTCTTGTCAATTTACCTTGTTTAACCCTATTAAACATAATTTTCCATAAGGTTAAAAATAATTTTCTTAAACATACAATTTACCCCCTCTTTTAATTGAGCTTCTACATTTATTTTCGATCCTACAATTTGTATCAGAGCAGGTCTCCAAAATACTTATATTTACATATATGTTTTCTTGCTCAAGTTTTCATTATTCTAAATTTTTTCCTTCCTTAGGAATTTTTATCTATGTTTACAAACATTTACTATTAACAAGTTTTTGTGGAAATATATTTTGCATTTAGAATGGAAGGAATGAATTTTGGTTCGATTGACAATATAAATCCAACTAGACCAGCTATATTTTATTGGAATAATCATTAATATTAGAGATATTGTATGAAGACTTTTGATACTAATACTGGAGATTAAAAAATTCCTGATAATAAGGTCAGAAACTTCACCAATCAGGAAAAGTGTAAATATAAACTAAACTACAAGGTATGAAATACATTGTTGTGTTCTATGACCAGGAATATATATTGTCATATTTCTTCTTGTGAAGCTGCTAATTGTATCTGGAAGATATTGGATGTTACACATTTTTGTACACCCAGTGTTATAGAATCTAGAAGGTCTATTCTTAGAGCATAATATCATGGATTTCTATTTTCATATGGAGAGCTAGTTTGCAAGGTAAAACAAAGGTTTATAACTATTGTTAATAGCTTAAAATATATGGGTGAGAAAGGACTTTATGATGCAGATCTTGTGGAAAAAAATATATATATCATGCCAAATGAATGGTAATATAAGAGAATAGTTATTGATAAGAATTGTAAAGTGTCTAATATTACTCTTGATGAACTATTTGGAAGTATTCTTCAACATGAGAAAATAATGAAAAGATATGCTGATATGAAAAAGAAGAAAAATGGAAATGGAAGTGTATCCTTCACTACTACTAAATTCAAAACTCCTGAAAGGGTTACAAGGTCCAAGCCTAAGAAAGTAACTGTTTTATCTGAATCTAGTGAAAGTGAACATTCAGAGAATGATATAGAAAATCTTTCTTAAAGTATGAACAAGATAGTTGGAATGAAAGGCTCTTAGTATAGATATAAGAAGAAGGAATGAAAAGACAGGAAAGACTCAGAAGTCACTTGTTATGAATACAAAATAGCAGGGAATATAAGGCCAAATTGGCCTACGCTTAAGAAAAATGATAGAAAGTAAAATCATTCTGAGAGGAATAGGAAGAAGTACTACAAGGATAATGCTAGGAATGTTTTTAAAGACAATGAAACTTGGAGTGTTAGTGGGGGAGACTCTTCTAGAAAATCCTTAGATTATGAATATTATAGTCAGAATAATCTTGGTATAATAGCGAAATTACTAACTGAAAATCATTTTCTAATGGACAAGGTACAAAATGATTAATCTATAACTAGTGTGTTATTTAATTCAAATATGATGATGATAGATATTATAAATCTTCAGATGATGAATCTTCTTCTAAAAAAGATAATACAATACCTCCTTATAAAGAAGTATCTAGGTTTTCTAAACATATTGAGAATGAATATTCTAAACTCAATAAAAATATTTAAAATTCAAATTCTATAATTTCTATTTTAACCAAAGAAATATCAACTATTCCTAAAGATATTGATAAGAAAATTTATGATTTTGAAGGTATTTCTAAAAACCTTGAGGAAGTTAATTCTAAGAAGGATAAACTTTCTAAGGATCTTGAAAATTTAATTTCTATGAAAAATATTTTAAAGACTATCTCGAGTTATAAAACTAATATTTTTTAAGATAAAAACATGGATATTAAACTCAAGTCTGATGTCTTTTCCTTGAGGATGTGTTTGTTAAACTGTACATCTAGTAAGGAAAAGTTTTCAAAGATGTATTCTAAAATATGACTTTTAAAGAATCTTTATGGATTTGGTTATATTCATTATAAACTAGTTTTTAATAATAAATATTTTTTTCCTAAAAGTGCCCCATTTTTCACTAAATATCATCTTGGTGGAAATTGGGAAAAAATGTTCTTTAAATAAAACAAAATCTATAGGTTTTCATAAAGCTTATTTTTCTAAGAAAATGTGGATACCTAAAATCTTGCTTTCTGAAATTTCTAGATCCATGAAAGTTTGGATTCCAAAAGTCAAACACTCTTATTTTTTTGAAAATAATGAAAGTACCAATAGAAATACATGGTGCATGGATAGTGGATGTTACCAACATATGACAGGTAAAAAAACATCTTTGAAAATATTATCAATATGAAAGGAGGAAAATTAACTTTCAAAGATAATTCTTAAGAAGAAATTATTGGTATAGGTAACATTTTTTTCATGAAAAAACATTTATTTCAATTTTTTTATTTGTTAAATGTCTTAAGAAAAACCTCATTAGCGTAATTCAATTATGTGGTGAAGGTTACCTTGTGAGTTTTAGGAATGATAAGTGCTTAGTACAAAAATTCCAAGGAAGAGTTTATTATTTCTTCCCATAGGAAAGAGAATATATACACAATAAATTTAGAAGACCTTAAGAGCCACAATCTACCTTTCCTGAGTGTAATAGAATATCAATCTTGGTTGTGGAATAGAAGGTTAAAACAATGTAGCCTTAGGAACCTATGTAAAATCTTTAAGAAAGGACTTGTTAAGGATCTACCAGAGCGTAGATTTGATTCCTCCAAAGATTGTGATCCTTTTTAATATGGAAGGAAACATAAATCAAGTTTTAAATCAATAGGTGATGTCTCAACTATCGATGCATTACAGTTGGCGCATATGGATCTTTTTGGACCAACACAAACTGAAAGCATTGGATGTAAATATTATGTATTTGTCTTATTTGATGATAACACTAGATTTACATGCGTGTAATTTTTAACAATTAAATATGTATCTTTTTATTATTTAAAAATTTTTAGAGATGAAATTAAAAATGAGAAAAAAAATCCATTGATAACTATTTATAGTGATCATGGAGAACAATTTCAAAATTCTAATTTTGAAACTATTTGTAGTAAAAAGGAATTACTCATTACTTCTCAACGCCAAGAACTCCTCATCAAAATGGTGTTGTTGAAAGAAGAAATCGAATTATTCAAGATATAACTAGAACTATGTTGAGTGAATATTCTAATGATAACCATTTTTGGGCCGAAACAATAAGTACTACTTGTTATACTATAAATCGAGTTTTTATTATAAAATTTCTTAATAAAACTTCCTATGAGTTATGGAATGGTAAAAAACCTAGACTTTCCCACTTCAAGGTATTTCATTGAAAATTATTCATTCTGAATACTAAAGATAATTTACATAAATCTACACCCAAATATGAGGTAGGAATTTTCTTAGGCTACTCCAAAACTTATAAGTCTTATAAAGTTATTAATAAAAACACATGTAATATGGAAGAAATAGTATATGTTAAATTTGATGAAACTAATCCTTTTGTTTTTAAACAACCTCAAACCACACCTTCAGATGTGTTTTCAAAAACTTATTTTCAAACCTTGATAGAAGATCCTTCTGATAAGAAAAATGTTCAAGAATATAATTCTAAGGAATTTACCTGAGAATAAATCCTACCATATATTGATGAATATGTATTACAAAACCTAAATCAGCTGTTTCTTAAGAATCATCCCAGTGATAGTGTTATTAGTAATGAAAATCAATCTGCAAGGTCTAGAATTTTCTTAAGAAATAAAGTACAACACCTATAATTCCTTTCCCAATTATAATAAAAAAGAACTGATTAAACGTTTGGTTATGATGATTGGATAAAATCAATGCAGGATGAGATAAATGAATTCGAAAGGAATAAAGTCTGAACCTTGGTTGAAAGACCTAAGGAAACTTCTATTATTGGAGTAAAATGGGTCTTCTGAAATAAGTGTTACGAAAATGGAATCACTGTAAGAAATAAGACTAGATTACTTGATAATGGTTATAATCAACAAGAAGGAATAGACTATGAATAAACCTATGATCCAGAAGATAGACATGAATCGATTCTTATATTACTTGTCTTTTCAGCATTATTTTATTTCAAACATTTTCAAATGGATGTTAAATGTGCTATTATTAATAGATATATTCAATAGAAAGTTTTTGTTGAAAAACCACTTTATTTTGAAGACATAAAAAATCATGATCATGTTTTCAAACTTACTAAATCTATATATGAACTTAAACAATCTCCTAGAGCCTGGTATGATAGGCTTACATGATTTTTGTTATAGAAAGAATATGTTAAGGAAAATGCTGATCCAACCCATTTTGAAAATAAATATCACAAAAAAGTTTTAATTGTTAAAATTTATGTTGATGGAATTATATTTATTTCAACTCAGCAATATTTAGCTGATTAGTTTTTGAATTTTGTGAAATATGAGTTTGAAATGAGTATGATGGGTGAGTTAACATTTTTCTTTGGTTTTCAAATTTCTCAAAAACCAGAAGGAACATATATATCTCAACATAAGTATATTAAATATCTTCTCAAAAAGTATGGATATGACAAATCTTAGAGTATAAATACTCCCATTGGTACCTCAAATTCACTTGATCTTAATGAAGATGGGAAACCAGTAGATCAAAAATCATTTAGAGGAATGATAAGAAGTTTACTATTCTTGACAGCTATTCATCCTATCATACAGTTTTCAGTATGCTTATGTGCATGATGTGAATCTTATCCTAAGGAATCTCATTTAAAAGCAGTGAAAATAATTTTTCTCAATTTAAAGGGAACCATGGATTTAAGAATTTTTTTATACTTATGGAAAATATTTTGTTCTAAAAAGTTTTTTCAAATGCTGCTTTTGGTTGATGTATAATATATAGGAAAAGTAAATCTAGAACTTGTCATTTCCAAGTAGATTCATTAGCTTCTTTGTCATGGAAAAAGAAATACTCGGTAGCACTTTACACTACTGAAGCTGAATATGTAGCAGCTGGAAGTTGTTATGCCCAAGTGTTGTTGATGCAACACACACTCACAGACTATGGTATGAGTTTTACCAAAACATAAATATTGTGTGATAACACTAGTTCCATTTACCTAAGAAAAAACTCTGCACATCACTCTCATGAAAAACACATAGATATTAGGCATCACTTTCTTAGGGATCACATACAAAAAAGAGATATTATTCTTCAGTTTTTCATAACAGAAGATAAACTTGCTGATATCTTCAAAAAATCTTTACCTTTCTATAGATTTGAATACATTAAAAATATTTTAATAATTGTAACCATAATTTAATCTTTCATATTAAATTATTGTTGAAAACTGTCTACTTATAGTAAGAAACTCTTTTTCAGAGGGGGGTACATTTTCTTGTTAGTCCAAATTTTCGTAATCAAAGTTTTTTCAATTGAAATTTTCAAAATAAACATTTTATTAATATTTTTTTTCATAGTAAAAAATATGATTTTTTATAAAAAAAACATCCTTACTTAAGAAATTTTTCCAAAATTTTTAAATCTTTAAAATATAATTTCCATATTATGGATAATTTTCATAGCAATCTGGAAGGTATTTTTCGTTTCATAAATTTTCGTAATTACATTTTTAAATTTTGTTATTTTCATCCTGTTTCAGAAAATTGTTCGGATTCTCCTTTCCTTAAATCCAAAATTTTATATTAAAACCCTTAAAAGATCTGAACCTACCAAATTCCTTCTTCAGCTGTTATCTCAACCGTTACATTTGATCAAGTGTATTTACACCGTTGGATCTCATTGGAAAGATGAACCATCACCTCAAATTCATATATAAGGACCCCCAAAGGTTCTCCCTCATCGGTCTTCAAAGATTTGGCATGGTGAAGCCCTTATAGTCTACCCAAGGCTATTCTAAATCATCATGTTTTCCTTAATTCAATTTTTTTTAAAAGATTCTCCTAATAAAAAAATGTCTCCAGTTAAGGAAATATCTAGATTGAAGATATACAGAGAAAGTTTAGTTGATCAAAAATTCTTTTACAAATATGATTCTCTTATTTCAAAGAACATCAAGCTGAATAGCTGGTATATTTTGTGTATATCCAAATTGAAGGCACATGATCCAGTTTATCCGGAATTTTGGTCGATTTTTATGAATTGGTAAGATTCTTCAATGAATGTGGGAAAGATATGATTTACTTTAAAAGATATAGGGAAACCTATTCCCTTTCATATATTATGGCAGCCAAAATTCTTGAAATTATTTATGAGGGAGATGCTGAGTTCTGCACTCACAAGATTCCAGTTCTTTCAGGATCATTTGATAAGGAGAAATCCATAGTTGGCCGTGGTCTATCTACAATGAAGACTCTAACAATTTATAATCTTTCTACAAATTTTTGGATCTTAGAGTTATGGGTATAAGGATTTTCCATTTTGACAAAAGGTGATAAAGATACCCTGAAGGTGATTGATATTTATGCTTTAGACTTTCTGGTGAATCTCAAAAAGATATATTTTGTGAAGTATGTTTTGTTCACAATCATAAATATCAGTAATGGGACTCTGAAATCATATATAATCATGTATCTAGTTATTCTATACAAAATTATTGTGCTTTTTCTAAAGTTGTTAAAAATCCCCTATAGTCCTAAGCCATGGAATTTAAAAGTAATGTTGTTGAGTGAGGATAATATAAGGATAATGAAGGTTGGTTTCTATACTAAATCAAAATAATTTTATGAGCTATCTAAAGCAAAAATAGAATCCATATCAAATAAAACAGAAGTGGATAAGACTTCCAATAAGGGTGGTAATAAGAGGAAGGAGAATGAATCAGAAGGAAAACAAAACTCCTGTTATTAAGAAAACTCAATCAGCACCACCTAGGCCAAAGATTCAAAATATTTCTTTAGATGTAGTGGTTTTCAAATAGAGAGAAGACAAGAAGAATAGGAAGGAAGGGGAGACAAGTTTTGTCTTGGACCATTCTGAGGAAAAATCCTTAAAGATGAAGGCTGCTGAGGATCTTGAGAAGCAAGAGAAAGAAATGAAGAAGAGGAAGAAGATGTCATAGGATGAGATTGTTCAATCCCTTATGATTGCTGATGAGAAAGCCTCTTAAAAAATTCAAATACCATAATAATTTATGAAATAATCACATCTAGTGACTTTGGTAAAGAAGATGGTAATTATAGAACCGTAAGAAGAAGAAATAGTTTAAGAAGAAAAAGGCAAAGAAGAAGAAGAAGGAAGTGGTGATACATATGACATGATAAGGAATGTCAGGCTATATTATGAAAAGGATAGTCCTTCTGAAAAATTGTCAATCCTATCTTCTAAAGATGAATCTTCAAATCCTGCAACCCCAAGAAAAGAAGAAAAGGGTTTTGAATAAGTAAAATGAACTATCCGATGAAGAGAGTAGAAACCATGACTTTTTTCAGCCATAAGATCTTGTGGCAGATTCCAAGAAAGTTAATTTTGAGGAAGACAATATTTTTCAACTATTAGAAAAAGAACATTAATTTCTCAAAAAGGAATTGATCATTCAGAGAGATGATAAGGGAAATAAGGTGTTTGTTGATACACCTAGGAAATCAATAGTGAAAAAGAAATATGTTGGTGGTTCGTTGAAGAGAAGAGATTAAGAGATAGAAATAGAATCCTCACCAACCAAACGGTTTGATTCAGAATCATCCTCTCTTGGACATGATTTTGAAGTCCTAGCATTGAAGAATCTGATTAATACCATTCCATTGTTTATGGGTATAGAATCTAGATTCCATATGCCTTAGCACTCGATTAATCCGAAATCAGATTCAGTTACCATGATTATGGATAAGTTTGTCAGGCTTGTGGTCGATTTCAAATCCTTCTTCATTGGATATGAAGCTCACAAAAGATCATGCACGGAAATAACAAAGTGGTCAAGGAAAAAAATCAAAGAGATAATAATCCTTGATGATTTTCATGATTCTGTGAAGGATTCTTTCAACACCAAAGATGGGATGTTCAAAGATCTCACTAAATTTTTTGAGGAAAAGCCAAGTCTCGAATAGACTACTCAGAAGCAGGAAGTCAATGATCTGAATAGAAATCTTAATACAATGGCTATGAATTGGAAGAGGGAAAATGATATTAGAATATATTTTGAAGAAAATATTTCTAAGAAAAATGATCTTTTGAAGGCTCAGGAAGATATCCTTAAGGATCAGGAATAAAAGATGAAAGCCTTTGAGAAGAAAATTGAAGATTAGGATCAACTGCTGAAGCATGTTAAAGAAGATCATAAGGAGATTAAGAAGCTGAAAACCATCATAAAGATGTTAATACCTAAGGATAAAGAAGTAAATTTTTTCCCCAATCCGATATTTTGCTGTATTTTCTTCTTTGTATAAAATTTTCCCATCATAATGAAATTTTCGTTCTTCATGATGTGTTTTGTTGTATAGTACTAATTTTTTACGCACCATATTTTTTTCCCATTCTCTTTATTTCTTTTGGAAAATAACAAAGGGGGATAAGGGAATGATAAAAAGAATACCATGTAAATATGTGAATTTTTTAAGGGGGAGCCTTTCTAAGGGAGAGTTTCATCAAAGAAGATTTCCTAATATAGGAAAAAATTGAAATCTATTTAAGGAAGTCAAGAATATGATACTTAGGGATTTAAAAACCTAAGGGGGGGTTTTTCTTAATCATCTAGATTTATAAGTAAAGGGAGATAGGTTTTTATTATCAAGTCTATAAATAAAAACTCTAAGTCTGTATATTCTTTTTCATAATGATGTTTGTGATTTCCAAAAAGGGGGATATTAAAGAGTCAATAAGGTTTCATAATGTTTTTTCCATTCCCCTAGGTTTTTTATAATCACAAACAATTTATCTTAAGGAAAATTGTTTTCTTTAATAATTATCTTATTAAGGATATTTTTCCTTCTCCAAGGAAATTTTATCCTTACATTTGTTTTTATTGTTCATTTTATAGTTTCTATAAATATAAATAATTTTATTCCTAAGTATAAAATTAGGTTTCACATCTAAAACCACAGAATCCAATAAATCCTTGGTTATAGAGTATTCTAAAATTCAGACTCTGTATTCTCTAAAATTTAGAATCTAAATTCTCTGAAATTTATACTCTTAATTCCCTAAAATTCAAATTATAGTTTCCTTGAAAATGTAACTCCATATTCTCTAAAATTTAGACTCCTAATTCTCTAAAATTGAGACCAAAAATTCTCTAAAAATCATACTTTTAATTCTTTGAAATTCATACTCCGAATTCTATGAAATTCATACTCTAAATTCTCTGAAATTCCGACTCTGAATTATCTAAAATTTTGACTCTGAATTCCTTGAAATATAGACTATAAATTCTCTGAAATTTATACTCCGAGTTCTCTGAAATTCAGACTCTTAATTATTTGAAATTCAGACTCTGAATTCCCTAAATTCAGTCTCTAAATTCTATAAAATTCACACGCTGAATTCATTGAAATTCAGACTCTGAATTCCTCAAAATTTTGACTCTAAATTCCTCGAATATCAAACTCCGAACTCATTGGAATTCAAACTCCAAATTCTATAGAATATAGGTCATAAATTATTTGGAAAACATAATCCGAATATCCATGATTTATAGTCTCCTAATTATTATGTTGTTAGAATCTGAACATTATTTTTCCTTAGAATTCGAAAATTAGATTTGGTTATGCAACCTTATTTTACTTACACTTGTTATAATTATGAAACGATGTCATACATTATGTTTCTAACTAACCATTGTTTGAGTGACATGAGTTCAGGTCCCTCTGAGATTCAAGGAAATATATGAGCATTTGAGGAGGGAGATGACTATTGGAGAAGTCCCTAAAATAGGAACTCATTTGAGCGAGCTCAATATTTGTTGATCACTCTAGAGATTTCATGATGCTGAAGTGATTTCTATAGATAGACTCTCATGATTTGTGTGTACTGAACTTATTGATTAGCTTGCTTCGTGCGACTTCGATTGTTGTTGAGTATAATTGATGGCTTCTGTGGATAGGAAGACAAAGGTGTCGACTACCTTAATGTTCGATGACTTATGGGGATAAGAAGACAAAGGTTCCGAATAACTTAATGTGCTAGGGATTGCAGGGATATAAAGACATATTCTGATATTTCTATCAAGATTTTACCCTGGTGTGGTAAGACATAATTTTTTGAAAGTATAAATCAAGGGACCCTATCCAAGGTTGCTGGGTACCCTAATATTTGTGTTAAAATATTTATTACTTGTTAATTGTTTGGTTTCAAGTTTATTTTCGATATACTTTGATAAATAAAGAAAGTGTAACCTTCTTGTACTTTCTTATACATTTGTATACTCTGATAAGTTAGATTATATACATTTTAAGGTAGAATCTTTTCCTTGTAAACATTCCTTATGTTTCAATTACAGAACTATATTTTCAAAACCTATAATGTTTTTTGAATCTAAGAGGTCTTGTGAATTTACAATGTTTATCCATGTTAAACATAGTTCTCATTAATGTTAAAAACGAAAGTTTTTAAACTCACAATCACCCTCGTCTTGTAATTGAGCATCTGCAATCATATTTCGATTCTAAAGTTGGGTAGGAAGAAGGAGCGAAGTCTTAGGTGTCCATCTTGTACGCTCTCTATGTTAGGGGTTGAGATGGAATTATATTTATTACACCTATACATAGAAATATTTTATCTGATCCTTGGAATGGATTTGATAATGCTCTTCCAGTTGCATATTGATTATTATAGGAGGCATGTGAGTTTCAGAGAACCTAGTGGGAGTCCTCACGTATTTCTAGGGGAATGGGATCCTCATTCGGGTTTCATGAGACCACCACTCCCAGAGTTGGGAAATGTTATCTTTCATTAGTTTTCACTCATTCTAGAGGACGATGGTGGTGCTCCTGAGGGAGGACTACCTCGAGTAGTGGATGAGTTCCATGAGGCATTTCTCAATGGCTTTAAGACTTAACCCTATAGCGAGATGTGGAGTTCTCAATTGATTTGGTAGTGGGAACACATCTGATATCTCTTCCCTCATATCATATTCCCCCCCCCACTGAGCTGAGGTAATTAAAGATAAAACTAGATGATTTTGAATCCAAAGGTTTCATTCACCCGAGCATCTCTCCTTGGGCCACACCTGTTTTATTTGCAAAAAGGATGACATATACCTCCTATTTTTTTATTGATTACTGGAAACTGGATTACATATTTATTAAGAATAAATTCCCATTTCCTCAAATCGATGAAGTTTTTGATAAAATGAAGGGGGAAAGTGTTTTTCCAACATAGATTTTCATTCAGGTTATCACCACATTATGGTGGGAGAGGTAGACATCCTAAAGATGGATTTTCGAAGTAGGTATGACCACTTTGAGTATTTGTTCATGCCTTTAGGGTTGAAAAATGTCTAATAGTTTTTATGGAACTCATGAATAGGTTGTTTGAGTAGTATGTTGACAATTTCATTATGGTATTTTTGGATGACATCCTAGTTTATTCTGGATCTATGGAGGAGCATGAGGATCACTTGCAGATCATTTTGGGCACTCTACGGGATTACTGCCTATAAGAAAAACATTCAAAGTGCACCTTTTGGATTAGGGAGGTGAAGTTTCTAGGTCATGTGATTTAAGAGTTGGGGGTTTTGGTAGACCCTAAGAAGATCATCATAGTTATTTCATGGGAGAATCTGAATATATTTTTTTGAGATCAAGAGTTTTCTCAGCCCGACATGATATTATAGACTGTTTTTTGGGATTTCTCTCAGCTTTCCACATCCATAACCGCACTCACATGGAAAGGGGTGAAGTTTTAGTGGATCCCAGAGTTCTAGGTATCCATTTAGGATCTGAAGTAGAAGTTGAATAATACACCTATATTTATCTTTACAAAGTCTTGGAAGGGCAATGTGGTTTATTATAACACAACATGTATGGATATTTGGTGTGTTCTTATGCAGGGTGATCATGTGGTGGTGTATGGAAACCGCCAACTCCGACCACTTGAAAATAATTACCTGAACCATGGAATAGAATTAATAGTGGTTATTCATGCCCTAATACTTGGCACCATTATCTTTTTGGGGATAAATTTTTTGTATACTATGACCATTATAGTTTAGCCTTCATTTTCTCCTAGAAAGACATGAACTTGAGGCAGTGTCGTTGGATTGAGTATATGTAGGGATTCAACTTTGAAATTATCTATACCCCAGTCAAGGGTTATGTGATGGCCACAAAAATGCTAATAAAAGTGACAATGCATGCTTTTTGGACGTCCAGTGATGAGGGTAATCTAATGGATCTCTTTTCCCAAATGAATTTGGAGACCAAGGAGAATAGATGGGGTGCATTATTGGAAAGCAGTGAGTTTAATCATTCCCTTATGTATTGGATTCAGCAAGAACAACCGAGTGATAATATGTGTCAGTGGTCTATGTAGTTTCGTTGTGGTGGGGATACATATTTTGATTCTTCTTCTCCTCCCAAGATAGTCTTGTGCTTTCAGGTCCATTTAGTTGTGTCGTTGTCCTTGAGAATGGTGGTGATGTAGGATAACCACCAATCTTAGTGGGACATTAATCCCGGGGTGACCAAGATGAATTTTGATGTTATTTGGTAGTTTTGGTGGCCATGATTGAGGCGGGACATAACTAATTTTGTATCAAGGTGTTATATATGTTAGCATGTAAAGGCAGAGCATCATAGTCCCTCTGGTTTTCTTCAGTTGATACACATTCCTACCAAGAAGTGGGATGATGTTTCCATGGGTTTTATTGTTTTCGTTCCTCATCCACCTTAGGGAAATAATTCCATTTGGGTACTGATTGATATTTCGACCAAATCAGACAATTTTTTTCCGATTAGAGTTATAGATAAAGTGGTTGAGCTAGGCCGATTATATATTCAGTAGATGGTAAGCCTTCATGGGGTGCCGTTAGAATTTGTTTTAGTTAGAGATCCACGTTTTACCACTATATTATGGGAATTCCTTTAGAAGGAATTAGGTCCATATATTAAGATAATTACAACATACCATCCTCAAACAGAAGGTTAGATAGAGCGGTCAAATCAAATTTTGGATGACTTGCTTCGCACATGTGTTTTGGATTTTGAAGGATTGTGGGATATCCATTTTTGGTTGGTTAAATTTTCTTATAATAAGAGTTACCAATATTTTTTTCGAATGGATTCATTTTAAGAGTCTTATTTTTTGCCTTTTTAGTCTCCTCTATGTTGGGTTGAGGTGGGTGAGAACTCACTTTTGTGGCCAAGTGTTAAGGAGACATCTGAGAATGTCATGTTGATTATGCAGTAGTTATTTACATCTCATAGACACAAAAAATCATCTGTTGATCAGAGGTGTCGAGATATTGTGTTTTTGATGGGTGATTAGGTATTCTTAAAGGTAGACCCTCGCTTGGGTCATCTTCATTTGGGGAAGAATGGAAAGCTTACATCAGGGTTTGTCGGCCTTTCGAAAACACCAAGAAAATTGGAAAGGTGGAATATAAGTTAGATTTTCCTTCTTAGTTGACATATATTCATGAAAAACATCCAGTCTCCCATCTGAATAAATATAACCTGGTGACATCCCATGTGCTGAATTTGGAGGAGTTCGAGATAAAGCCTACTTTATTAGTGTTGGAGCGGTTGAAGAAAATAGTGGATACCATAGAAAAGGTTATATAGAGAAAGTATTTTCAATTATTCTGTGTACTTTAGTAGTATGTGAATTTTATGCATGAAAAATCGGAGTAGATTCCATGGATTTAGCATGATTATTCATTCTTATTTTACAATCAAGCTTTGAGTTGGCTTTCTGAGGGCAGGAATATTTCATGGTGGGGATAATTTTCACATCCATATCTTGATTTTAAGGTATTTTTCATGTTTATTTTGGGGTTTCCCCCATGGGTTTCCCTTTTTATTTATGAGAGAAATTGTGGTGAAAAGTGGAAAATGGTGGGTGGGTAGACCCAGGTGCGCAGTTGACACATGGTTAAGGGAAACCATGCACCCTGACCAAAGTAATCATGTGGTAGGCCAGTACCTACCACATGACTATTGCACGCTCGTGCGACGGGTTTATATAGACATGTGGTAGGTCAGTTGAACTACCACATGACCACTACACGAACATGCAGCTGGTCCAAGTGGTTGTGTAGCCTAGATGGAGCATGAACACATTTGTCGTACAGTTTGTAAAACTGTGCGGCCAAAACGTGCGCCCAAAAAAGAAAATAAAAATAAAATTATTCCATGTTTTCCCTTTTCCAATTTAACCCCTCCTCCTCCCATTTTCTTCCCCAATTGGGATTTACAACCATATAAGGCTTTGATGCTCCCTCAATCACCCCTAGGCACCCATTTTGGATGGGATTTGTTAGGGTAAACTCAAAGGTTCTTCAAGTAAGTGATTCCCCATTCTTTCTTCCTTCTTTCTAGGGTTTCTTCTTTCTGTCTCAATATTCTATTCTTTTTGAGAAGATATGGTTTCTTTCATAGGGGAAAATTTTAATTTTTTGGGTCAAATATCTTGTTATAGGGTTCGATATTGATTTCTTATGGTGTGGTTGATGTGATCTTGAAGTTTCACACCAATATTTGGGATTTTTAACATCAAATATATGTGGTTCCATGTGTAAATATTATTTGGTGAATTTATTTTTCATAAATGTTTAATTTATCAAGTTCTTTGTTTATTGTGATTGGTGGTAAAGTGGCTTTCAAAAGGATTAAGTGTTCGTTTGATTTTAAAGTGGAACTTTTACATGAAATTGGTTGTATTTCATGTGAAAAATATTGTTTTGTCACATAGAATAATTTTATAAATTAGTAAAATTGTTTATTATATTATGTATGGGATGAAAAATAATATGTTGGTATGGTTTTTAGGTGTATTTGATTTTAAAATAGGAATTTGGGCACATTTTTGTGTAGAAAAACCTTGTTGTGTTCTTAAAAGTTATTGTATAATTTGTCTAAATGGTTTATTGAGTTTTATAAGTGGAATGAATCATGTTTGGAAATGTTTTTTGTGTGTGTATTATTTTAAATGTGAATATGGATGTGAAAGTAGTGTTACGTGATAAGTGAAACCTGTTTGAGTAAAAAAGGGGTTCCCGAGTATCTAGGCAGGTGAACTTGGACTACTATGATAGTGATTCAGAGGGGGATATAGCCTAGTTTCACTTAGAGGGATTTATGATGAAAACACTAACAATATTTAGAAAATGTTTTGATACCACTAGAACTTTTAAAATCGCTCCTCTATAGTGGATCGTTAATGAGAAAGCTATTGGTCGTGGTTCCTTTACCACATTTCACTGAGCTACGAGGTACCTAGGGTCTGACTACTAGCTATTTCCTATGATTAGTGATCATTGGATATATTTCACACACCACTAACATGTGATAGTTTTTGGTTGTAAATTTTCAAAATTCAGTGCATTATAAATAAAAAAATTCTTTAAAATATTCATTCATTTAAAGTTGTTTTTCATAAAAAATTACTTGAATTTATTTTGTGTAAATATTTCAAGCTATTTAACTTATAATTTTTAGTGCGAAGAATATTATCATGGTTGGATTCCTATTGGGATTCGGCTTACACCCTACTTATACATTTTTGTGTAAGTAGACTTCATAATATTTGACCTAGGTAAGGGTAATGGATTTGGTGATGGAGGTTTGGGTTGCCAGTTGTCTTCTTGGTTCACTATTGTGGAGGTGGCTTGGGTGAGATTCCACCTGACTTTTTATGGTTTTTGAGATAGAATTCGTCAGCTTTTCGTTGTGTACATTTTTTTTATTTTGGTTTAAAACCTTGTTTTTCAATTCTGAAAAATATTCAAGGTTAGTTTGATTTAAATTTTCAGATTTAGTTTAGTAAACTTTTCTTGTTTTTTTATGCTTATAAATTCAGGTAAATCATTCCCAAAATTTATTTAATACCCATGCACCTGTTCCAGCCCTTGGGGATTTGGAACGACCCTCAAGCCTTACCCCGGAATAGGTCTGGCATTAGTTCGAATGATGACCTGGCGTGGTTCTTGACATATTTTTTAACTATAATGGGAGGCAAGTTCCATTATATAAATGAATGCGAAGAAAATTTCACAGAACTAAAGATAAGGTTAGTTAATGCACCTATGATTATACTAACCTATATTAGAGAGGTTTTTTAACTTATAGTGATGCATCTATGAAGGTCCTGATATGTGTTCTCATGAATAATGATATAGAGATATCCTATGCCACATGAAAAATTATGGGTCTTGATAAAAATTACCCAAATTATGATTTCAAGTTAGTTTTGGTAATTTTTTCATTAAGGATATAGGGGGATTATATTTATGTAGGATGGTATGATATATAAACTAATTAAAAAATTTTAAAAGTGTATATTCACTTATAAAGAGTTGAATATGTGCCCAAAACATGGTTTGAGTAGATTAATGACCATGACTACTCAAAACATTACCACCCATTGAAAGGAAACATGGTTGAAAATTCATTGAGTCAAAAGGTTAATGCTAGATTATCTATGACAAGGATTAAAAAAGATACAATATTTATAAATTTTAAAAAGATTCATCATGGAATATTGATGGAATGGGGGATATATTATCTCACTCAAATTATTGTTTAACCATATATCAATGTGACAAATAATTAGGTATAGAAATAAAATATAGAGATATAGAAGAAGGTGAGAAATGTTCTTGAGATTAATATGAATTGTGTTTGAATGATAAGGGTTAGGAAATATGTATGTGACTTTTTATACAATATTTGAAGGAGTTATTGGATGAGGCTTGTATTTCAATATTCTGTATTTATCCTGGAACAATAAAAATGTATAGATAAGTAAAAGAGTATTTACGGTGGGAAAACATAAAGAGATATAATGAAGAATATATATCTTTATTATTTGTGTGTTAGAAAGATAATTATAAGAGAAAATATTATATGGGGATTTCACAACCATTTCCTATATGCGAATGAGAATTTGATAACATCACCCTAGATTTTGTCATCAGACTCCCCAAAATGACTAATGGAAATAAATGTTATTTGGTTTTCTTTAAATCACCTTACTAACTCATGGAATATTTTTATCTTGACAAAAATTATGAAATATTCTTAATGGATTTGTTAAGTTTTCATGGATTGCCACATTCTAATGTATCTAATTTGGATTTGAGGTTTCACATGAAGTTCTATTGATGTTTTTAGTGGGTTCTGGATAAAGAGTTGAGTTTCAATAATATTATCATCCATATATAGATTACCAATCTAATATAACCATTATAAAACATGAGGATATTTTATTTTATTATTCTATGAATTTCAAATGTGTTTGGGATCAACACCTTCCTCTGGCTGATTTGTTTTCTAAAATAGCTTTCATTTCAGCATTTAGATGGCTCCTCTTGGATCCCTATATGTATAGAAGTGTATAAATCAAATGTGATGGGTTTAAGTTAGAAAAAAAATATTTGGGACCTGTGTTAGTTGGTTTAATGTCATAGAAAATTATATCCATTCAGCACCACATCAAGGTATCTCAAAGTCTATAAAAAAGCAATTCTAACAATCATCCGGGAAATATTGAATTAGAAATTGGTGAGAATGTGTTCCTATAAATTTTTCCATGGATAAAGTTTATCAGATTAAAAAATAAGGGGAATAATATCCATATTTATATATTATATTTTTAGATTAATCATTGTTTATAGAGGGTTTTCTAACACAAGGAATATCTACCAAACCTTACTCATGTTCAAAATGTGTTCCATATATTTCTCTTGAGTAAGTACATACAAAATCCAAAAACATGTTCTAAAGTATGAAGTCATATGTATGATGAATTATTTTTCATATGAATAAAAATAATTATAAATATTTGATCTTAGAGATAAAGTGTTATAGAACATGTATACTCACATGGTTAATTTTATAATCAGGAATCATAAATTCAAAGAAGAAACTTGGGAACTTGTGGATGGGATAAAACTGAGATATCATCATTTTTTAGATTATAGTGATGGGATTTAAAGAAGGAAATTCATTTAATAGGGTGTAAAATTTAACAATTTGGGATTTATAAAATATTTCTCTTCAATTAAATTTGATTTTTTGATATCTTCTACTACACATAACACCGAGATTAAAAAAACTGTGATATAAAATTAAAAAAATTATTATCTAATGTGATAGATATATCTTTACAATTGGATTAATATGTATGAATTAGAATACATAAATAGTAAAACAGATGTTTTATATATGAATAATATAGATCCATTGGTTTTAAAATAATTAGAAATGTAAATAAATAAATAATTTTAAAAATAAGGAAATGTTTTTTGGAAAATATGTTTTTATATTAGAATTGTTTTATAAAAACAAAAATCACCACTGTTCAATAATTAATTTAATGAAATGAGTATATTATATAATAATTCAAAAAATTCAAAATTCATATAATCTTTTTTTCCTAGGCATGGTATTGGAAGAAATCATGTTTTATGCATAAAAATATATCTTTCCAGAAAATGGTTTTCATCATGTTTGGTGAATTTATTATAAAAATCATTTATACCAATTATAAAAATTTAATTATAGAAAGTGGTTTAAATATTTTTAATTAAGAATTCAAAATTTGGTATATATGTCTGATTTTATGAATAATTTATTTGGTAAAATATATCACCTTAGTAAAGGGAAAATCAAGATTCCATATGTTCAAACTAAATGTAAAGGTCACCATTTTTCATGTTTATTATTATTAGATGAATCAAGTTAGACCATTATCAACTTGGTCTCAAAATATAATTGTTTGAGGGATAATTTTCCAAGAAAATGACCTGTATAATATTTAAAGAAAATAGAAATACAAAATTTCACTCTCTTATATTTAAATATCTCTTATTTGTTCACATATGGATAACATTAAGTTGTGAACAAGTCTGTTGGATATTTTGAGAATAAGAAAACTATTTTCATGTTGGTAATTTATTTAAAATTTTTAATATTTATAAAATCACCTTAAATTCTTAAAAAACACCAACACAATATTTCTTTAATTAATTGAAAAATAATATAAATTATTTTAAAAATATTAAAATTAAGATACTTTAATAGTGTAATACATTAAAAAAATTATAGATGAATATAAATTTATTGGGATGTGCAAAATCATTTTTTTGTGAATTAAATCTTTATCATGGTGTCATTAAATTCAAATTAAATGAACATTTCCAAAATTAACATTAATGAAATTTTATAATAAATAATATTTTATTAAATTATATAAAATTTATAAAAAATTTATATTCCAGAAAATGAGTTAAATATGGTTTAAAATATCAACCATGTTTTATTTAGTAGTCCCTTGTCCATTTACGGCAACATTATTGACTCTTTAACATTGAAAGATTTGTTACCGCGATTAAGGACAAAAATGGTTGATGAAGGTATAATAAAAATATAAGGTTTAATATGAAATATAAACCTATATAATTTTCATTGGATGAATTTATTTCAACATTATACTATTTTTCATTGATTTTATGTCCATTTTAAAGCATTTTTTCCGAGAATTAATTTACTGTTTTATAGTCTTTTAAGAAATTCCAAGTGCGTCATCACCCTCCCTTAAAAATAGACACCCTCCTTTATCTTCATTATCTAATTAGATAATTCTAGATCAACTAGACCCTACCAAATTATCTTTTAATGATTCTTGATCACATTATTATGCTTTTTTCTTCCCAAAAAATAAACCCTAGCATCTTGAAGAGAAGATCTAAAGGTGTTCATTCAAAGAGTTTATAATCGCCTTGACCAATCACATTTTTTTTACTTTTAGGTTTATATCCAATAAATACATGGTATTTATAATAAAATAACTAATTTAGTGTCCTAAATACACTAAAATGTTATTATTTTTTATAACATACACTATCCTCCCTTTTCTCATCAAATGTGATGTGGAAGTATCTTTGGTTTCTATGTATGACATACCATCTCCATGTAGTGATAAAGTACATTTTTCAACAACATATGGGTGTTTTGATCAGTTTAATATTTTATATGATATTATTAAATATTTATTATTCTTTAATGATAATATTTTATCTACCTTTTTTACCTACCAATATATTAGAAAACAATAACTGCACTCATGTGTACATGTGGACAACCACCTTTATGACATGATGTGATTCTTTTTTTATTTAAAATTTACATGGTTGGTAAAATGGATGTATTGGATGAATATATATAATTTATATAACATAAAGTTGATTATTTAAAGGCTAATTATTATTTAATATTCTTTTATTCCATCCATAAAAAAGTGAAAACAACATCCATACATACACACAACCTACCATCTCCATAAGCACTATGATCCATTTTTCTATCTATAAATTTTATAGTTATATATATAATTAATTTATATTATATTTAAATCATTATTACCATTATAGAGATGATATAACCATTATCAAATTTTAAATACTAGAACTACTGAATCAAAAATTCTTATGAAAGAATGAAACAGTTTACACATGGAAATGATTATTTTAAAAGGGTTTAATAGTAAATGGGTGTTGAAATGTAATGAAGGGATAATATATGATATTATAGATATGTAAATGATTATATTATAGGATTATAACAAATATAAATCTATTATAATTGAGGATAGATCATATTCAAAGAAGCTGAAACTCTAGGTAAATTATTTATAGTCTCACTTTTATTATTGAGATTCATATATAATTTTCTCCACTCATTTATTTTATATGTTGTAAATATTTCACCTTTAAAATTTTATATAATTATTATAATTCTTTTCAGGATATTTATAGTCTCACTTTTTATTCTATCATGGGTCTTACAATTCAAAAAGTTACAAAAGTTATAAGGTTATTATATAACAATCTCATTGTTTATGAGGATTTTTTATGATTAAGTTTTTAATGAGAAAATTTCATGATATACCTCTCAAGAAAAAAAATTTAATATTATTATACTTGGGTTACTTATTGATAATACATGTTTTCCCTCCATTTTTCAATATTTATGTATGCAATATACTGAAAGATCATTTTTAAGGAAAATATACTTTATTCATTCTACAGTCTAATTTCTATTCTCCCAAATCCATTTTTTCTAAAAATGATTTCAATAATTCATTAAATTTTATAATGTTATTTTTAAAGCATTATTTATCCGTTATTTTTTTTTCAAAAAATGTAGAATATTATATTCATTTTTTGAAATAGGTACTTTTTGACTTTTTTGTAAAAAAATATAAAATAAAGGTATATTTTCGTTTAAATTATACAGCATCAATAGAATTTGATGGTGTCAGGAATAATAAATTATTTGAAGATTCATTTATAATTTTTTTAAATGAAAATATATTCTTTAATATTTGGTAATTTATTTGATTTTAAATAATTGATTTAAAATTGAAAAGATCATTTGCCTCATGATAAATTCTTTTGATTCTTTTAAATTAATTTCAATAAATGATAAAATAATTTTTTGTAAATTATGTTTGACTAGGGTTGTGGAACAGTTATAGTATCCTAATTATTTATCTAGATGGTATATAATTAATATGATGAAATGTTTACAAAATAAAATAATTTTAGATAGGTAATGTTTTGTTGTTAGGAAGAATTTTTCATAATATTGAGATATTTATATGAACAAATTATGATTATGTAATTTTGTTTTGTTTTTTTATAACCCTCCAATTCACTGGGTAATGTGATATTGATATCTTATGAGATGGGAATAACAATAATATGCATAATTGTGAATAAATTTATTTACATATCTATGTGTGTGTATGATTTCCATCTATCTACTATCATAAGAAAATGTTTAGAGAAGATTTCAAAGATATTTTTTCTCATTTTAATGAATGAGTTTTATTTCCCCCTTACTATTATCTTGATATTATGTGTGGAAATGATTCCATCTATATATTTTCATATGATTATAATTTTTCTTAGTTATGATGAGACATTATAATATTATGACTCTTGGATGTTGATTAATATTTTAACACTTTTATTGATCATTGATATAGATATGAATTGATTTCAAATCTTATTATCTTTGTTTTTTATGAGAGATAATATTTTCTGTTGATAACATGCACTTGAATATGTCATCATTCCATTGTAATCATATTATCCTCTAATGATTGTTGCCTCAAATGTTTCCCCTTACTGGGGATATGAGCTCACCATTTCTTATATTTACTTATGACATGTTATGAATAAAGGTTCATTATTGGGTATGTAGAATAAATGTACTATATTTGAAGATATTTTTTTTTAAATTTTGATGTTATTTCATGAAATAAAATTTTTTCCCATATAGTATAAAATGAAACTATACATTTTTAGTCCCAGGGAATCTATTTTTGAAATGTATTGAATATTATTCTAAAAATAAGAAATAATTATATTTGAAATGTTTGGTTTGAAATATAAAAATACTAGGATAAATCCATCTCACATTTCTATAACATTGTTTGGATGTTTATATGAGAAAATGTCCTTTGATCAAGATCTATTTACTATTCCCTCCATTTTATGGGGAAAAATATTCTTTCGGTACTCCTAAAATAATTTCAATTCACTCTAGTGTGCTCTGCCTAATGAAAATTTGTCTAATTATTATCAGTTTGACACTTCTCTATCCAATGAAGCAAGCTCAATACGATGTTCCACTTTATTCATTCAATGAAACATTTCCCATAAAAACATTTTCAACTAGGAGGGAACTCAATTAGAGACACTAACTAAGCTTAATCTTTAACCAATTAAACTCGATACAATGTACCTTATTCTGCATCGAAAGAAACACATCCCAATGAACCTTCTTTAATTGAGTAGGAACATAGTAGAAAACACTCATTTTGATTTTATTTAATTAGTGGAACTCAATGTAATTCACATTATTCATTATCTAAGAGATTTATTATTTAAAAACTCTCCTTGGTCTTTTAAAAAATTATGTAGCACCTTGGATCACTTGTGCACAAGAATAATGTCATTATCCTTTATTATTTTACATTTTTATATATATGTTCTTCCAAGGAAATATTTTTAACCCAAAAAAAATTTCCCACCTAAAATAAAAATTGAAATTAGAACTTTACACTCATTTTGATTCAACTATAATTCTTCTCAATCACACTAGATTATTCCAAAAGATTCATGAATAATCCTTCAACAAAAACATTATTTTAACTTCTGTTAACTTAGTATGATAAATAAACATTGAATTAAATTATTCCATTATTATGAATGTTATGGAATTTAAAAAAATATTTATTTCTACTTAGTACTCTATTTGAACATGTTTGTATGATGAATTCATTAATAACTTATATATTCAGATCTATTACTATATTCGGCATAGTTGAATTTTCTATATTTGGTAAAATTATATTTGGTAAGGTTCTTCCCCACTCCAAATTTGTTTCTAATTAATTAATATGAACTATTGAACCCACCAAATATTTTTGAAGTTCTATTCATATGCATTATCTAACCAACGAAATAATATTTGTGTGTTTATATTGATCTATCCAATATGTCAACACTTATATATCGATCAAACTATATCTCCTAAAACATTATTCAAATGATGGATTAAAAAAATATTGGAATATCATCATGGTTCATCAGATTATGTCATTTTAATCACCCATATAATGTTATTTCAATTCACTTTCTCGTAGAAGTTCATATATTTTTCCATCTAGTAAGACTTTATATTCTTAGTTCAGTAAAACACAATAATATATCAAACATTTTCTTCCCTTATCTTCTTTGAGGACCTTAATATTTATATATTTTATGGAACCACAATTCTACAACCAACATCATTGTAATACTCAACCCGTTGGATATTTCAAGTGTATTTCTGATGGACCTCCATAAAATGCAGTTCACATTTATTAGTACATACATATCCATTCGGTTCTCTACATTTTTTTTCTTCCAAAAGACACCATTGGAATGTTATCCCATATCTTCTACATCATTCTAATCCCTATCAACATCACCACACATACATCATAACTTTGAACTTCTGGTTTTTTCAACTATATCACTTTATATTCTTGAGCTTCACATAAATATTCTATATAGTAATCATAGTCTGGAGTTTTAATAATTTGAACATATATGAATACATAAATTAATCTCTATATATTTACATATTAAAACAATATAACTTTAAATAAATACAAATTCACATACCTTATTCATCTTCACATGTTAACATAAGTATACTCCCTTTGGTAACAGTAAACAATATCATACATATGTTTACTTGATCATCCTCTAACCAACATCTCACCTGTTGAACAAAAAGACACAAAATCTATTTTTATCATGAGAATATTGATGATGTTATATAAATGACTATTAATATTACATCATCATACATACTAATGATTTTTTTATCCTTTATAGGAAAAGATTCCTAAATACTCCAGTAACAAATTCATACAGACATTTCTAAGGACCATCTTCTTAAAAAACATATTGATAACGAATGAAACCCAACACACATAGTGATATAAATCTTCCCCTTTGTGTTTATTTTCAATATCCCCATAAAACATTAACCAAATTTAAATTAAATAGGTGTGCATCTACAGTTTATTCCGTATATGATATTTATATTTTCATTTATCCCATTTTTTGTTCAATGTCCCTATAAATATTCAATAATCAATAATGTTAATATGTATGTTTCTACACATTCTTACACATGTTATGTTTTCATATTCTTTTCCTCCCCATGTTCTTTCTACCCCTTATTGATAATAAAATAAAAAGGGTAACATAAATATCATCAAAATTTGTATTTATTACTCATGTGATATTAAAAACATTATTTAAGAAAAAAATATTAGCCCATGATATTCATTACAAAGATCCACTAACTAAACATATCTAATCCTACATCGGAAACCCAAGTTTAGAATATAAGAGTGTATGGTTACGGTGATAAATGATTTCTATAACACTAATTTCATGTAATAATCTCAATAATTATTATCTATTTTTATGAGGGTAAATCTAAGTATATATTTTAGGATAAAACCAAACGACCATTTCAAAAAACATAAGGAAACAGTTCTAGTTTATAAACAAAACTCTCCTAATATAATAGACTAGAACTCTCACTCTCGGATGTAGTGATAAAAACATGAACTTTAAATTTCTATCTTTAATCACAATGGTGGTGAACCAATTTTAACCATACAAAAGATACCAGATGAAATGGAAAAGTTGGATCACTTACATTATTAGAGACCATTAAGGTTTAGAGTTTTATATAATTAGGAAAAACTCTTTTATAAAAAAATACCCAAGAATTTAATATTGTATCTTTCTCATTATACATATATTTTCAAAATCCATATTTAGTCATCAAAATCATCTATATAAAACTCTTCTATTGATAATTCATTCAACAACAAAATTTATAACCTAGGGATAATGAAACATAAGATGTGTGAGCTCAAATTCCCAGCAAGGGTAAATATAAGAATTAACAATTAATTTTCATCAGTGATTATAAGAAGAGGATAAGGACATGATGATATAATCAAAGTGTATGGGAATAATATAATAAAATTTATACCAATAAATACCTATATCCTCGAACTTTAAAACATTAAATAAGGCTTTAACAATATAAATATTAATCAAAATAAATAATAACAAGCCCGATGATATCAATCTTGATCAAAGGAAACATTTATTACCCATATTAATCATAAAAAATGTGTTTTTTCTTAAGAAATAATCTCTATAGAACACATAAAAACCCTTATAATGAGAATAAATATCCTATCAATATCCAATATAATCCATGAATGGAAGAAATCATTCTAATAGCCTATTATTTTAATACATTTATATTAAATCAAAATAAAATAATATTCAATATATAACATTACAAATACAAACTAGAACTATATATTTTTAGTATCTTTGGAAACTAGAAAATATAAAAAATTGGTTAATAAAACAAATAAATCATCTCTAGATTATTCTTTCATAATAAAAACCCCTTTTGATACCTTTTACTTAATAATTTTCAGCATGTACTCTGAAAAGAAACCTAAGGATGGGTGAGATCAGATGTTTAGTAAGGGTCAGAAGGGTGATATTAATCAGATCACAATCATGAATATGTTAATGTTAGAAATCATTTGAAATTTATATCTTGTATATCAAAGATCATAATATCATGTCATGTGATATATCGTAGAAGTTCAAAAATTACATATTTCTTGAGATCATAAACTATAAAATTGTGGAATCTATATAAGAGTATAAAATCATTTCCATACTAGTTAAGGCTCACAACCAATACCATTATAGTGTATAAATCCATTTACTTAATTGGGTTAACTACCTATTTTTACCCTATGTTACTAAACTAGGTTTACATCCCATTCCATCCATGTATTTATTAATCGAGATCATTTCCCATTCCATTCCTCTCTATGTCGTGAGATATAAATCATTAATAAATTAATTATAGGTATATATATTCCCCACCCATCACATAATAAAAACCATATGTATGTTTTCCATAAGAGTATACACCATTCATCATATCAAAATTCATGAAATTAAATGGGTTTTATAAAAATCGTTCGATCATAACATAACCCATGTAAAAGAAATGATTTTGATAGATATCATTCTTTCATAAACATAAACTAACCATAGTAAAAATAGGGATATTATCCTTGAAATATATATATATATAAACATATGTAACATTAAATAATATTAATATGGATAAAAAATAATTGTGGGATATCATGTGAAAATAATTCTTGAGGAAAATATCATTTCTTATTTGAAATTTTTTTCTTTTCTTAAAATGAAGCACAATTAAGTAGAAAATTATTTGAAAATAACATTGTTATCTTATAAGGGAATCTTATGAGAATGAAATATTCATAAAATTTGAAAAATTTATTCATTCTGTATAAGTAAAAAAAATTCCTCTCATACTTTTAATAGAAAATTCAAAAAGTACCTCGTCGGGGAAAAAGTAAAAAGATTCCTTCCAAACTATTCAATAAAAATTATAACATGGGAAAAAATAATTTAACAGTCTTAAAAGAATGGTAAAAATATTTTGGAAAATATCTTTAAGAAACATGGGCTTGGATGATAATTATTCCCTAGTGGATAATTACATATGAACAATCCTGAATAATAATGAGATCATAAAATTTACTATTACCTTAGGTATGATTTCCTTCATACATATTCAAAACTATTGTATAATGGTTTAAATAATTTTATTACCTTATTATAGATCTATATTAATATTTATGAAATCATATAATATCATATTATCACCTTTTTGTTAATAACATTTCATTACTCATTTTTCCGGTGATAACTACTTCATTTTCCTATGCTTGTTGTGTAGTATAAGTCTCAATTATTATGTATAAGATATGGATCCATAATTTAAATAATAATATAAAGGTAATATATAAGATATTTATTAGTTTTATAAATTTATATAATCAAATTTTAATGGTGAATATGGAAAATTCATCGCATCGCAAAGACGGTAGAACATGCGTACGCACAAGTGATGATATCATTCCATTAATGGTAAAAGGGTAAAGAAGTGGATGGTTTATATTTTTCACCAAAATTAATATGATTGTATAATTATTTTATATATCTATTATTTCCATCATTATAGGTATCTGGGTAATGTAGTGATGACAAACAGATTACACCATGGCGTGGAGATAATAAGTTGTACTTATGCAAACGTAGTCCTTTCATTTTTTGTAGGATGGATAAAAGGTGTAATATGGGTTTTAAACAATAATAATAACATAAAATCATATTTTATACAATATTTTATTAATTTATAATTGAAATAACACAAAAGGATTAAGTATAGGAAGAAATAATATTGTAAGAGTTGTTAAAGAATGTTACCTTGACCTCAGAAAACATCCATTAGATATCATATTATGGAAAATAGGTTTGGAATTTTGAGAAGACCAGAACCTATATAATTTTATAGGTTAATTTAGTATAAAAATATTAAGTGTAAGTTCATGTTTTAAGTCTCAATTTCATGTGAAGAACTGAGGGTGGAGTTTCCCTTTTATAATTAAGGTGATGGGAACTTATGCTTGAATTGCCCGAAGGCCTTCATTTTTATTGATTTTTTTTATAAAAACCCTTTCAAGGGATGAGGGGGAACCCTCACAAGGCCCGTAGGCTCAGAGATTACAAGGCATGTAGGCTTAGAAGATTACATGACCTGAAGGTCTTAGGGAATTCAACCAGAGTATCTACAAGGAACTTCCCCTCCCCAGCATTTGCTTCCTGATAGTAGCTCTCTACCTTTACATGGTCGTCTGGCTAGGCCTCCCATGAAATCATGGGTGGTACCAATGGAATAGCTATACCTTCTCATTTTGACAATCCGTTGGGCTCTCCTCTGGTGATTTCACCTGCCATGAATCCTCTTCTGGGGCTGCTCTTTTTTTGTAGTGTGTCTAGGGAAACTGCATGTGGCCCGAAGGCCTTGAGGTGGCCCGAATGCCCTACTGACCTGAAGGCCTGGGTGGCCCGAAATCCTTACAGACTCCAAGCCCAAACCGGTGGCCCATGAATAATACTTCCAGCTATTATAGTACTGAAAAGTACCAACTACAGAAACTACTATAGTGCCTGCTATAGTACCCGCACAGTGTACAGTTCTGCCAGAGTACCTGTATAGTGTACAGTTCTGCTACAGTAACCACACAATGTACAATACTTCTACAGTGCCTTCTACAGTGGCTTCTACAGTACCCAGAAATATGCCTCTACTTGGTTTTTAACCTGGTTCTTATGGATGCACTTATGGATACCTCACCAACTGGGATGAGGCTCATGTGCGTGAGGGGAACTTATGGAATTTCTAAAAATATTAATTTATAATAAATTCAATATTAATAAAAATATATCTAAAAGGAAAATTTTTAATAATATACGATGATATAAGGTTGTATTATAATGATACAATATATTTTATGTAGTTTTCGGTATAATTTGTAACCTTATAATTTTGATTAACCCTTAGATATCCTATCTTAATTTTATCTTTGGTAACGAGATTTTCAATATTAAATGGTTGTAATTTTTACTTAAGTGATGTAAATTAAATAAAAATGAATAATTTATAACATTTAGAAAATATATTATTTTTTATATTGTTTTAGATGTTTTATTTTTTTTAAATAATTTAATAAAATATTATTTTGATAAAATGTCATTTGTGTCAATTTTGTCACTATTCATTATTTAGACATTTAAAAATTTCAAGATAAGAAGTTAACTTTGAAATAAATATTTTATTATATCCCTATGCTATCAAGGTAATATATTAAATAAATTTATCAAATTAATTATCTCAAATTATATTTATTATAATATTTTTAATAACATTTTTTTGATATTTTCATTTATATAATAATTATGACATAAATGTTATATAATAAATAAATACAATACTTTATTGACTAAAAATTAAAAATAAAATAAAATAATTAATTAAAATATTCTATATTACATAATAATATTTATAGTTGAATATATTGTTTTGGTAACCTTATATTAAAAATGTTATATTATTTAAAACAAGAATGTGACATCTTTAAATATTTATTAAAAAGGATTTTATATATACCACAATCTTCTCTATGTGACTCAAAAAGTAAAAACTAAATTAACATCATAAATATATGTTTATCAATTCAGTAATTTAAAAATATATTCGTCCATAACATTAATTTTATTCATGTGGACACATAAAGGATATAAAATACCAAGAAAGTGATTTTTTGTGACTTTCTTTGATTTAAATATTTCATAAGTCATTTTCTTTTACATGTTTCCATTAAATGAGTTAATTTGGATCCATATATGATAAATAATGAATTTTATCATTCCAATAAAATAATTACATGTGTTTATGTCATTTTATAGTCTTTATAATTATATTTTTATTATAAATTACTTAATTTACCCTTTATCATGGTAAATTAATTCACCAAGGTTACAATTAATATTGATAAAAAATAATAGAGAAATATTTTCTAATTTTAAAATTTTGAATCCAAATTTTTAATTCATTTAGAAAGAACAATTTTAAGAATTTAATTTAAATTAAAATTGGTAAAATGCTAGGAAAAACATTTTTTTGGAAAAGCGCCTTCTCAATAAAAAAATGAAATAATAAATTCAAGTATATAATCCTTTTAAAAAACCATAATTTGATTATTCTAAATAAAAATGAAATAATTAAAAATTTAAAACTAAAAAAACCTAATTTGACCTTGTGAAGATATTAGAAGAAGAAAAACAGTTTTCAGTAAAATCAATATTTTCAATGTTCCATAAATATTTTATGAATATTTAAAAAATAATAATTTTAAGGTAATTATGAACCGATGAATTAAATAATAATATTAATTTTATTTTTTCCTTTTCTATAACATAAAAAATAGAAAAAATCGTTTTTAAAAAAAATATACTTTTAAATAATGAAGTGTTTTTACTAAAAATCATGTGATCATTTTTAAGAACATGCTAATAGATTCATATTGATTTATATTTATTTTATAAATTTTCTATTCATATTTCTTCTATCCAAATTAATGGCTAGGTTATAATATCCATATTATACTAATACTATCTCATAGTTCGTTTAAACTCATTATTGTATGTAACAGAAATTATTGAAGAATTAAAATTATTTAAAGAGAAATATTTCATAAAAATATATAGTTGTTACATTCTACCCCCCCCCCCATTAAAATAAAATTTGACCAATAAATGCATTACGTAGATACAAATATATGAGGATCTTTTTCCTCACCAAATACTCAGGTTCCCAAATCCATTTCTCAAATTAGTGGTTCTTCCATAAAATTTATCCAAGAAAGTGGTCATGTTTGGTAGAAATTTCTTTCTATGATCCAGAATCTCTATTAGTTGTTCTTCATAAGGAATATCTTCCTCCAGTGGTAAAAATCTTGATTTTAGTACATGTAAGTAATCTAATATGTATATTATCATGAGAGATAGACAGAACACATTATGGATTTGAGAGATATTTGATGGAAATACCAATCGATAAGATACCTTCCCAATAGGATCCAAAATTTCAAAAGGACGGATATACCTAGGGATATGCATTCCCTTTTTTCCAAATATAATTACTCACTTCCATAAATATATATTCATAGAAATTCATTTACAACCATATCAAACTCAATTTTTATTGGTCAATTATTATCATAACATTTTTATCAACTCTGATATGCTCTTATGTTCTATTGAATAAAGCTAACCTTCTCTAAAATTTCCTCAACTAGATGCGGTCCCAATAGCTTTCTTTCTCCTACTTAATTTTAGCCTATTATATTTCCACACTTTTTACTTAAGAGGTAATCTTAAAGATTTCTTTGAATACTGGAGTGAATGATATTGTTGTAAGAAAATTCTACCAAAGGTGGCTATTGATACCAAACAACTTTGAAATACACAGATCAAGCTCTCAACATGTCTTCTAGAGTTTGAATTTTCCTCTCAGACTGACCATCTCACTAAGTATGGTATGAAGTGATGAAATTTGACTCCATATCTAGAACCAGTTGAAGACTTTTCCAAAACATCAAGTTAAACCTCATATATTGATCAAATATAATGGAATGTGGTACTCCATTAAATATCACCACTTCTTTAATATATATTCTGGAAAGATGATCAATAGATAAATATTCTTTTGTACAAGTGATTTATTCCATTTTATTAAGGAGGTCAATTATAAACCAAATAAAATTATGGAATTTAAATGATGTTGGAAGTATAATGAATATTTCCATGGTGATTTTTACCATTTCCATTATGTTATGGGTAATGGTTGTAACATACCCTTAGAAATATGTATCTTTGACTTAACTTGATGACAAACTAGGCACTAAGAAAAAAAATTACCGCAATATATTTATTCATATCATCACAACAGAAATACTCCTGCAAGCCCCTATACATCTTTGTACTTCTAGGATGAGTATAGAATGATTAAATATGAGCCTCATATAGAATATCCTTCTTTAATTCTGGTATAGGAGGGACATAAACACAGTTCTCAAACCTTATTGTTCCATAATAATAAAATATTAACTTAGAAACATTTCTCACATTCTTTTACATTTCAATATATTCCTTATTTCCTCTTTAATATTCACTTCTATATATAGTTGAACATTCATTTAGGAAAGATAAGAATTCTCCACTTACATTATGATTTCTAGATCCATCCATTTCTAATACATAAAAATTTAATCTTTTGTTATCCTCATAATAGATATAATAGTATGGTCCTTTAGACTCAAAGCATCTTTAACTTTTTTCTCTTTCCCAAGTTGGTAATGTATTGAGTAGTCATAATCATTATTCAACTGAAACCATCTCTTTTGGAACATATTTGTCTCCTTTTTAGTGAAAATATAATTTAAACTTTTATAATTAGTAAATATATCCAATTTAACTCTATAAATATAATTCTTCAATATATTTAAGGAAAATATTACCGAAGCTAACTCTAAATCACGATTTGGTAATGTTTATCATGGATTGTCAATCTTCCTGAGGAATAATATTTTACAATAGCATTTTTCATAAGAACACATCAAAACCCCTTCTTTGATGCATCAGAAAATATCACAAACCATTCTCCACTATAAGATAATTTAATCATGGGATCAATGATTATCTTTCTTTTATACTCCTTGAAATTTCCTTAGTATTATTCCATCCATATGAACTTAAATCCATTCCAATTCAACTTGTTAGGTGGATTAGTTAATCATGGGAAATATTTCACAAAAAATAAATAATATCAAACCAAAAAATGAAATATTTGGATCTCAAATACTATTTTTGATCTAGGACAACATTTCCATAACTTATGTCTTTTCTAGATGAATAGATATCCCCTCTCTTGAGATTTTGTAACTCAATAATGAAACTTTCTGAAGCCAAAGTCCACACTTGGTAAATTTTCCATAATGAATATCATTTAAAAAGGTCTTTAGTACAATCCTCAAGTGATCGTCATGTTCTTCCTTCTTCTACACATAAAAAATAATACCATCTATAATGATTACAAAAAACTGACCAAGATAATTTCTAAACACTATAATCATTATATCTAAGAAGATAGTGGGGTCATATGTAATACTGAAAGTCGTCACTATAAATAAATTGTATCCATACCATGTACAAAATTATATCTTAGGTATATCCTCCAATTGAACCTTAATTGGTGATATCCTGAATGAATATCAATTGTAACAACCTAAAATTTTAAAATAAGAACATTGTATTTGATAGCGTGTACTACACACATCACCAAACATGTAAGGGAATATAATATCCCGATAAATTAAAATATATTTAATATTTTAAATAAATTAAATACATTATATATATTTCAATTCCTAAAAAACTGAGTTTCTTGTGTTTTGTACAATAGTTAAATTCTACTAAACCATACATTACACACATGACTTAGTTTTAACAAACAAAAATATGTTATCAAAATATTATTATTTAATATAATAAGACCTAACCTAACTATTAAATTAATGGTTATAAATATTATTAACTATCTTATGAAATTATATTGTTTATAAACATAAAAAATTAATTCACCACATACAAATTAATTATAAATGAATATAAATACCAATTGAATATAAATGTAGTATTTTTGTAGAAAAAAATTTATTATGCTCACAAAGATGTTTTAAACTACTAAAATAAATTAATTATTATTAATGATTTATATTAATGAAATATATATATATATATATATATATTATATTCAATAAAATATATTTTATATTCATCCAATATATTTGGTAGGCATAATATCATAACAAACCTTATATTACATATAAAATACATTATTTTTATTAGGGGATTTTTACCGCCATTTAAAAAAAATACTATTTAAATAAAAATTGTGCAACTTTTATAGATTATATATATATATATATAATATAAACATTGAAATAGAAATATAAAAATTAGTTTATTGAAAATATTTGGTAATTTTTTTTGCGAGGTATCCTTTTTTTAATGAATATTGAAAATACTGAAATTTAGTTCAAAACTAATTTCTCATCTAATTTAATTATAAGGTTAAATAAAATTTAAAATTGGTTTTAAAGATTAAATAGATAAAATATTTTTCATTTTATATATTTTAGGTCACTGAAATCAGTTTCACTTTGAAATTTGGTATTAAAACGTAGAAATCTTTCAGATGTTTTTACTTATAAAAACCCTCTTTTTCATCTCATTTGCGGGATTAAATTTAAATTAATTTCTGCAACATTTGTGATTGTAATTTCAAAAATTTGATTCCATATTTGGAATATAAATAATTTATTTTTTCTAATAAGTTAAAAATTTTTTTTACCCAAAGTATTAGTGAATGTATTTGAAATTAATTACAATGATTAAGGTAAAATTATGTTTAATAAGGGACTAAACCTTAAACTTAAGGGATCAAATGACCTATAAAATTGAAAAATATCCCTTTTAAGGACCAATATATACCCTCTCCTCTATTGTATCTAATTTAGTCCATTATTGGATCCACTATTAATGTAAAAAATTTGTATAGAATTCATTTTTCTAAATTTTACAAGAGTGCAACTCCTCCCCTGCTATAAAATAACATCATCTCTTCCCACTTCCTCACACCTATCAAGACACTTTGGGTCAAAAAATATATACCAAAATAGATCCTAAAAATATCTACCCTCATCCAATAATACTTCTCGTGGGATGAAACAATTCCAAGTCCTCTAGTGAAAACTAAAAGGAGTTACCCGATTAAGAGGTAACATATTTCTTTAAGCTCATTAGTTTTATTTCCATTATCCACCCCCTAAACTCCTATTAACCAAATATTATATAAAAAATAATTTTTATAAATATACTAGTTTTTTTTTGATAATTTTTTAACTAAACCTACATACACTTCCATCTAATGGGTAACAAAATAACTATTCGTGTGAACAATGAACTACTGTCTCACGAAATGATGATTGTTTGTTATTAATTTACCACCTCTCATGGTGGTCATTATGATGGAAAATATACATATATATGATATTTATGATATTTATAAAGTCTTTAAAAGTCATTAATTCTGTTATAACAGATACATCTGTACATTTGATTTTGTGTAAATACGATAGCATCATTTCTGGAAGTGTGCACTATCTCCTCCTAAAAGCGTCATGATTCATTCACAATATACATTGAATGTATTAAGGAATATTTTTAAAAAACATTTAAAATATATGAAAGATATATTATAAAAGAATTATAATATACATATTTATAATTTAATTTGCATTCTATTAATACAAAAAATAAATTAAAGTTGGATTCATGTGTACAAATGTCCTACCATCTCCATATATGGTGCACTTTATTTATTATCTCCAAATATTATGGATCATTATAATTAAATATATAATGAATATATATTATAATTATTTCATGCTTAAAATTATGGATATTATGAATTCATGATCTAATAAATAGGAACAACAATTGACTAGTCAAAATCATACTTGATAAAACTAGGTAATTAGCACCGAAAATAGTTAAAATAATGAATAAGTGTTAACAAATGGGTCATAAAATCGTTTAAGAAGTTAATATATGATATTATAGACATTATTATGGTAATGTTATAAGTTATTAACATATTTTAAACCAATATATAGGAGTATAAATACTTAAAAATAAAAAAAAGGTCAAGGTAATGGAATTTAATCTCAATTTACATTACATTGACCCTTACTTGTTAATATTCACCAATTCACTTTTATTTGATATATATAAAGCCTTTTGATATGTTAAATCAGTAATTTAACTAAAATAATGATATGATAAGTTTCATTTAATATTATTCCTTTATTTGGATTATGATTTAAATGCTTCATGTTGGTTTGAGGAACTTTGGAATGTTTAAATTTCATTTCCCTCAAGATTACTTTCATGATATTTCATTGGGGTTTCCCTTCATTAACATAAAAAACATTTATTTTTTACATAATATACACTAGGTAACTATTGATAAATTATTATCCTTTAATCAATATGGATATCCGATAAGAAATATTGTTTAAAATTTGAATCGATTATTCGATATGAGGAATGATTTCGATAAGTATGACACGTGTGGGGCCCAGTTATAGATAGACCCTCAATGCATCAGTAGTCTCATGAGATGAAATGGTTTGCCAAATTATATTGGTTTTACCAGATATTATAAATCGTATTTTTCAATGTATTGATGCTAGTGGTTCGTGTTCCAGATATGTGACCTCCTATAATTAAGCATTTCGATTATATAGATTCAGTTATTCTATATCCATGAGATTTGGCGTCAAAATTTCCATGCACATAGTTTATTTTCAGTTTATTTACTAGATGAAATGTACTTCAATTTATTATATTTCCATTTTCATTTCTAGTTATATAGTTATTTTAATTGAATTAGTTATCAGTTATTTACATTGTCATTTTAATTTAGTCTTCTTGATTCATTATTGCTTCTACTTTACGTAACCTTATTGGGAATTTGAGATCACCCATTTTTTGTTTCCTTTACCCATTTTATGATAAAAAATTATATTAATAATATTTTGATTATTTAGTTTATTTTATTTTTTTGTGTATCAATTTTTTATTTTATACTTCGTAATGTATTGTGGGTATCATGTATATAATCTAGATTTCCAAGACTACTAAACTGATCAGTCCTTCAGGATTTGATTCATTATAATCAAAATAATGTAATAAAATAATGCAATGGGTCTTGTATTCTGGGGTTCAGGTGTTAAAATTTATATCAGAGAAATTTTAGAAGAAAAGTTAGATATTATATTTAGAAATAATAGATTAACGAATATAACTCTATGATACACTTTTAGGATAAGTATATAACATCCAGGAATTTTAGTAAGGCATAAAATATGTGGGTATTCCTAGAAATAAATATTAGTCTGGATATTACAAGTGGACGTGGATCCTGAATAGATATACCTAGGAGCAACAACTCCAATAATTTGTGTCATGCCTGACTTGGTGTAAACTGGTACATGATAATGCGCCATATTGCGCACTTTGTTTGACACACTCTAGGGATACTATTAGGAAAGTTCATATTTTATTTACCTACCATTATGAATGATTTATGTGTATATATATCCACAAAGAATGACTGTTTATGATTATGATATTATCTATTCATAAATTTCATAATTAATGTTACACCATATTTAGATAAATACAAAGTTCATAATTTTATAAGCAAATCCATAATATGCTACTATTTAGAAATGGTTCATGGAAGGAAGAATAGTATCAGTACTTGTGGAAAATTAAGTTATTTCTATTCTACTATAGAAAACCTCACTTCATATAAATTAAAATTACATAACTTTTATGAAATACTTAAACCATTACACAAATAGACGCCGAAATACCATATTAGTTTAGTTCTTTTAGAAAAATGGAACTAAAATATTCTAACTCAATTAAATATCATTAATGTGTCCAAAAAATGTCTTCACCTTAGTAATTACACATAAAAATCATTCTTCATAACCTTGGTAAAGGAAACATAATAAATGTGTGAGATTTAATTATCAATAAGGGTAAATAAATATAATACGTAAGCATAACATGAACATAAGTGTATGAGAACATGATTATATCATTATAAGATCACCGCTTTTATATAAAAGATCGTAAACATGAATCACGGCATAATGATTATTATTTGTAAGACATGAATCATAAGATAATCCAAAACATAGTCCATGAATTCATAACATATTATTAAGACATGGAACTATGCATACAAATTATCCTATAACATTATGAACATGTATATGTAGAAACATGTTCACTCATTAAGTTAAGGACATGAAATTTGGACCTCTCATAAACTTATTGACATGAATTTTGGTCCATGTATAACATTTTTAATATGTAATCAGGTTCATGGATATCATTGTAAACATGTAACCATGTTCAGGAATAACATTGTCAACATGTAATCAGGTTCAATGATAAAATTATAGGCATGAAACCAGGTCCATCCACAACATTGTGAACATGTAATTAGGTTCACACATAAAATTATGGACACAAAATAAGGTTGTCTCATAACATTGTGAACATGTAACTAGGTTCACAAATAAACTTATGGATATGCAACCCCGACCATGTGTAGCATTTTGAACATATACTCTTGGTTAGGCATAAAATTTATACTCATGATTAAACCATTGTAACCCAACGAATTGGATGGAGATATAGGTCCCACCAATTAAATCATATATTCACGTGACACAAAAAATTCATCATATCAGGATCCATGAAAAGATATGGGTTTTATAAACATCTAATCACAACCCATGAAAGGAAATGGGTGTCACTAACATTTTTTTCACATCATAACATATGGAAAATATATAGGTTTTATAATCATTTCTTCCTAGAGTAACCCATGATATGAAGGTGTTTTCATAAATATTTATCATTGTATAAATCCTTGAGGATAAACCATTTTCATACCCATATAACAAATGGAAGAGGAAAGAGTTTCATAAATACATAACCCATGAAAGAGAAATGGGTTTTCATGAGCATCATGCCTTCAAATCATAAAATATTTAGAGAAAGAATATGAATGGAACCTTTATATCATTTCTTATAAAGTCTTAATTAACATCAACCGATGTTGTCCTAGATGAATTTTTTTTGAGAAATAATTTAATAACCTTTATTAGTAAAATATACATTCTTCTTTGAAATTATTTTTAAAATGTAAAACCTTTTGAAAATCATTTTCATTGAAAATACATTGAAAACATAGAATGGTGGCGTGAAATCACTTTGAAGAAATAAAACATTTATAAGATCCCTCTTTGTTAAAAATAAATTTAAAATAACAAATTTATAGAATACTAGGAAAACTTTTTTAAAGAAATTTATTTTTAATATTTAAAAGGGTGCATCAAGGGAATAATGATTATTATGGTCGGTAAATCCGTACATTTCAGACATTCCTTTTACATGGTAAAAAGTTCATCAATGGGAGCATAATCAAAAACAATCTCAATAAATTGTGAGATTGTAGATATAACACAATAAAAATTTGGTAACTTTAAATCATAATATAATGGAAGGAATATTGTTACTGAGGGTTAAAATGTCATAAAAATAAATATATTTAAGATATAACATATCAAAGTATGTATGTACACCTCATGAAAAAATATAGGTTCATAACATGACATGTGTCTCAAAGAAGGAAAATTAAGGCAAAACTACTTTACCAATTTGGTATCTTTTGAAACATAATCCCCATGAAAGAAAAAAAATAAAATTAATATTTAAATACACCAAAATTTAATTATAATAATAATTGAATACATCCATATGTAGTATACAGACCACACGAAAGTAATGGGTAGTGAATAAAGCATGTATTTAACAGAAATAAAAAGTTAGTTGAAATTCTCTTACCTTGTGTCTTGAATTTCATCAAACTCATACGAATTTAATGTATATTAAATATAATTTTATTAAAAATTTACCAAATAAAAATTTTCTTATATATAATAACATATATGGTTTGATTATAAATTTATATTACCCTTTTGTTATCAATTTTTTGTTAAGGTTTCACTTTGAGTAATATCCTCATTGTTCTTCGCATGGGTCTTAACTTTTTACATAGTTGGTACTTATAATTATATAATGAATTATAGAATTTAAAACATGATATAACTATCATTTATATTCAGTACTTTTTTTATAATAATATACCAAATATAAATGTATGAAATGGAAAACACCGTTCATGGAGACTGTATATTGTATGTATGTGTGGACATTATTTCCGTTATTATTACCGTATTGAAAGAAAGAAATAAAATTACATATATGTATATATGTATGTAATATCATTAATGTAGAATTATTATATAATATATATCATATAAATTTACTAAACCAATCCGTAATACATTCTATGTTGTGTGTGAATGAATCACTTCACATTGAGGGGGGTGGGGGTAGTCAACACTTCCTCAAATGTAATTATTGTATTTACTCAAAATCCAAAGTATAAATATATGTGTTATAAAATAATTAAATAATCATAAATACATAATAATTATCTCATATATCCTATATCAATATTTTTTCAACATAATTCCCGACCATGAAATGTGGTAAAGGTAAAAAGAATAATCATTATTTTTTAAAGTGGTAGTTCGTCGTACACATAAACAATATGTTTGTTTCTCATTAGATGGAAGTGTGTGTAAGCATAGGTATAAAACATAGAATTAGAACATCTTAGAATATTTATGACACTGTTTTTGTTTTATAATAAAGGGATAAGGAGATTGGGGGTGGAGATATATAAAATAAAATAAATGAGCTTGGGAAAGGTTGTTACTTCTTCTTTGGGTAACTCCTTTTAGTTCTCAACAAATGGATTCCTGGGATTGTTTTATTACTAATGTGATGATTTAAGGAGGAAGGGAGGGTTTTTGTGAAGTGTATTGGGAATATATTTCATGAACCTAATTAGTTTTAGAGTTTTGAGGAATAGAGAGATGTGATGGCCTTTTACAGGGGAGGAAAATGACACACTAGGTATTTTTTACAACAATTTAGGTGTACCCTTGTTTTTACAAAAAAAAATGTAATAAAAAACCAAAAAAAAAAATCAAAAATGGAAGTTTAATGGTTGAATAATTTCAAAAAAATGGTTGTTGGAAAAGTTTCTATGTTTTTTGGGACATTATTTTTAATGTTTATTCCATTGTTAAACTTATGTTTACCTTAATCGTTGTAATTAATTTTAATTGCATTCACAAATATTTTCGGTCAAATTTTTTTTAAACTTATTATAAATTATAAATTACTCTTCTTATGAATATTTAATACATTTTTAAAAATTCTAAAAATGGAATTGGTTTAGATTAATTTAAAATTAATCTCATGGTCTAGATGACACTACATGTTTTTAAAGTAAAAAGGATCAAAAGTTTTCCATGTTTTTATAACCAATTTAAATGTGAAGTTGGTTACAATGAAATTAATTAGCTTAATTGATGTATATTTTATCTAATAATAAATTAAAATATAATTAAAATATAATTTAACTACATAAATAAATTATATGAAAAGGCAGTTTTGAATTAAAATTCATTATTTCACTATTCATCTAAAAAGGATGTTTCTCATAAAAATCCAAAAAATTTACCCTAAGATAAATTCAAACATGTAAATTTAAAATTGAATTTTACATAATAAAATTAAATTTCTAAATGTGCATAATTCTTTTTTTCACATAAGTACATGAAAAACAGTTCATTTGAGAAGATAATATTTTTTTAAACATATAAGGACTTTACCAAAACATATATTTTACATAATCTATATGTTTTATTTATGTAAAAATATTATAAAAAATATTTTAAAATTATTTATTAGTATTAATTTTTCTAAGTTTAATGGTTCGTTTATGACTATCTCATTTACATAATTATGAAAATAAAATGACGTTTCGTAAAACTCAGTGTTACTTGTAACGTATGCGATGTCGGTGTTGCATGTAACATACACCAAGTTCGTGTTTCACGTAGCGTAATCCAATTAGGTTTCATGTGAAACAAATGTTTGAATTAATGTATTGTAATACATCAACATAACATATTTATTCAGAAAAAATCACAAAATCGTAGGTGTGTTACATTATTTCCCTCTTAAAATTAATTTCTCCCTTGAAATTAATCTAGGTTATTAACAATTTAATACTCATATATTACATGAATATGACCAACACCAAAAACATTAACACTAAATAATTATTTTAAAAAGAATTTTGGGACCATAACAGTCACCCAAAGTTACTCATAACTAGTTTCCCATATAGGAAAACATATATAGAACATAAAAACATAGACTTGGAAGAGAAATCCAACAACTATGTCCTAATAGAGGATGATAGAGGAAATGGTTATGAGTAAGTTAATAGTAACAAATACATAAATAATCAAGGATATAAGGGGTTATTTGATTCAATGGAAATGAAGTTAATAATATAAACATTTTGTGTTTCAAAATCCCTTGTCCAAAAGTCAAAGAACATTCACAAGAACATATACATACTTGATATTATTAATTTTCATAAGAAAAATGTCACCCTTTGGTTGTTCCATGATATATTTCCACTTAACCTTTTACTCTATGAAATTAAGGATAATTTTTCATTCCCAAATTACTAATAGATCATGATATCCACGATAAGTCATCCCATCAATCTTCGGTTACCATCAATACAAAGTGGTCGTAACTGGTTATCCAATATGCATAAGTCCTCATGTGGTGATATAATACATTAACCTTAAAAATTTTATTATAATTTTAACTTAAACTTTACATAAATGGTTATCCTTATAAACCATAGAAAATATAATTCACCCTATCTTCATTAAATATACTCTTATCTACTACCAAAAACATTTTTGATGGATACTTGGGTTCATCCTTTACCTGATAGAAAATAAAATGTAATTTTATTATTCAAAAATCCATGAATATGGATATAATTACTTTAAATCTCAAAAAATGATAAACAACACGATTATCAAAGGTATTATTCATACAAAATCATACATGAACATAACGACTAAGGGGGAAATGATAGGTTTTTCCCTAATTATAGTCAATCAATTCATCCATTGTGATTGCATAAACATTCCATTTATCCTTTGTCCCTAATTTTCTTTTGTGTCTTATCATCAAAATTATTCCTTGGATTGTGGTTTTTATTTTCTTAATTCCCAAAATCCATTCACTTCATACACTGAAGTGTGGGTGGTTCATTCTTTTGAGAATTATCTCCCTTAATTTCATTGAATTTACCCTTCACATTACCTCTAAATTATTTTTCTCAGTGGACAAGCTTCACACACATGAAACAAATTCTTGTTCCTTTTAGCCATTATCCTATGTTCTCTTTTCCATAGTACTAGCACGTAGCATTTTGAAACGGTATATTCACTCCATGGTTTTATATTTTCCTTTGAACTCCATATTTCTTTTTTATTAGAACAATGAGATTGATACAATCCTCAAACCTTTATTTCAAATTTGATATCACATAAAATAATCTACATGTAGCTATAAAAGTTCATTATATCTGATTCCCTTATAAGACTTGGTTTTAAGACACTAAAGAACCTATCAAATTTACTTTCAGCTCAGGTGATAATACCATAATAATACCTCAAAAGTCTTGTGATATTAGCCTTGGAGGTACTGATAGATTCATTCAACTTTTTCTTCAACGCAAGGAACTCAATTTTCATCTTCATATGAAGAACACTATGAAATTAATTACTGAAGAATAAGTTCTTGAACTCATCCCAATCCATGGAATCAATTTCATCTTGCTTCTAGGTATTCTAGATTATATTCTACCATAGGTCTTCTTCACCTTCTAATAGATAAACAGTCATAATGAATGAATTTCTCATGATTTGAACGATTGATAATATAAAATTTATTTTTAATAGTACTCTTACTTTGTTAAAAAAACAAGTGGATCAGAAGGCCCATTAATAGAAGGTGAACATTATCTCATGAAGGACTCAACAGAACATTGTTCCCTTATTTTCTTATTGTTAAGATCAGACTAATTTATAGATTGAGAAAGTTGTGTGACTATAATAATGATGTTTTCTATTCCACATCCCATATAATTCGAATTCTCAGGATGAAAAACATTGCATTTTCCATCTTAGTCAACATTAATGTTGTTCCTTTGTGCTCCACCCATTGACTGAAACTATACATAATAAAGTGAGAAACATTTTACAAATTGAGGAACCACATAATCATGAAAACCCACTTAAAGGATGTCTAAAATATAACACATTACTCAAACCGTGACACGTTTGGTTTATCCTAGGATATTCATAGCCATGTTTTTTAAAATACTTATTGATGATTCATGAAGAGTTTATAAATTCCCAAATTATATCCAACGAGAGTTTCAAACTAGGTATGCAACAAAGCCTATTGTCATGTGCCTAGTTACACTGGGTCGATCCTAACACACCCTGTTGGAGTTTTTACTCCTAGGTACATCTGTTCCAGAGCCACATCAGCTTTCAGTAAATAGATAGAGATGAATTTCTAGGAAACCACTCCCTTTATCCATTACCAAAATTAAAAGATAGTTTCTTAATTGTTAACTCATTTATATACTTATCCTTGAAGACATCCTTGGACATGTACTTATAACTATAACTAGGGATATCACTAAAGTTTTATCATCCTAGTTTCCAAATGTTGACTAAATTGTCACATTGACACAAACTATAGATACCCTTACTTCTCATACATTAAAATTCCATATATTTTATAAAATACTTGATACATTACACAAATAGACTCTGAAATATTGTATTATTATAGTTTCAATGGCCTGAAGGCCTTTATTTTTTATTGATTTTTGATAATCCTGCTTTCAAGGGGTGAGGTGGAACCCTTACAAGGCCCGTAGGTGTAAGTATTACATGGCTTGTAGGACTTAGAAGAATTAATTTTCCCATAGGCTACAAAAATTACATACAACCCAGATTAACTACTTAGAACTGCTCCTCCCTAGCATCTTCATCGTGAAATCAGCTCTCCACTTTTGCATGGCTGTTCGGCAAGGCATTATCGTGCATACACAGGCATGTCCCGATAAAAGGTATTATACCCTCTCATTATTAAAATACGTTTAGCTTCTACTATGGTGAAATCTATTCGCTCTTTCTCCTTGTAGAGCTTGTTCCTCATAGATCGTCTGGTTTTCATCTGCACATAAGGTGGTCCGAATTCCTTGAGGTGGCCCAAAGGCCAAGGTGGCCCAAAGGCCTTAAAGGACTCAGGGACCAAATCGGTGGCCCAAAGGCCCAAACGGGGGCGTATTCTCTGCTACTACAGTACCAAACATCACATGCTACAGTTACCACTACAATACCTTCTACAGTACCACACATTTCTAGCTACAGTACTGCTACAGTACCACCGAAAATAATGTCTCTGCCTAGATTTGATCTCGGGTCTCCCAGATGCACTTACGGAGTCCTTACCAACTGGGCTAAGGCTCATGTTCGTATTAGTATAGTTACTTTGAAAAACGTTGACCAAAAATAATATAACTTATTATCTTCAATGTGTCCCCAAAAGATTTTCGCCTTATTAATTATACTTTAAAACCTTTCTTCATAACATGGGGAAAAACATAAGAAAGGGGTAAGCTCAAATGCTGAGTAACAGTAAATAATGATAATTAACAAGTATAACATGAACATAATGTTAAGAGAACATGATTATATCCTTATAAGATTATACTCTCATATAAAAGATCAAAAACATGAGTCATGGAATAAATATTAGTAGTTTATAAGACATGAATCATAATATATTTAGGAACATAATCCCAAAAGGCATAACATATGATGAAGACAAGGAATTATAGCATAAACATTAGTATATAACATCATGAACATTTATTATTAGAAATAGGTTCACTCAATAAGTTAATGACATGAAATTGGGCCCTCTCATAAACTTATGGACATGAAACCAAGTCCGTGCATAAAATTATGAATATGAAATTAGGTTCACGCATAACATTTTGAACACGTAATCAGGTTCACCCATAACATTGAGAATATGTAATCCTATTCTATAATTAACATATGGACATACAACCAGGTCCATGCATTACATTGTGAACATGTAATCATGTTAAAAAAACATTATGAACACATAATATGGTTCACTCATAACATTATCACCATTTAATTAGGTTCATTCATAAATTTATGGAAATGAAACCAGGTCCATGAATAACATTGTGGTCGTGTAATTTGTTTCACTCATAACATTTATACTCATGAGTCATCAGTCATTACCCAATTCATTGGATGGAGATATAGGTCCCACCCATCACTTAATAAAAGCCTACATACATGTGCCACAAAACATTCATCATATCATGACCCATGAAAAGAGATGGGTTTTATAAACATCAAATCATAGCCCATGATATAAAATTGGAATCATTATCATTTTATCACATTACATCATATGGAAAATTTATAGGATTCATAATAATTTCATCCTTGAATCACCCATTAAAGGAAGCGGGTTTCATAATAATTTATCATGTTGTAACTCATTGATTAAAATTGGGTACCGTATGTATATAACCCATGGAATAGGAATGTGTTTCATAAACATATAACACATGAAATAGTAATTATTTTCCATAAATTTTGTTCCTTAAAAACATAAACCATTTATAGAAAAAATATGAATGAACCCTTTATATCATTTCCCATAAATTCTTGAGTAACATCAATTGATGTAGTCTTAGATAGAAAATAATTTTGATTTATAATTTTAAAAAAATCATGATAAAATATCATTTCTTATTTGGGAAAATATTTTCAAAATATAAATCATTTTTAAAACCATTTTCATTAAAAATACATTGAAAACATAGAAAGAGGGGTGGAAATCATTTTGAAACAATAAAACATTTTTGAAATCCTTATTCATTGAAAATATCTTTAAAAAAACAAATTTACAGAATATTAGGAAAATTTTTTATTTTAAAAAATATCTTTTTAATCTTATGAAGGATGTTTTAAGGGAATGACATCCATGATGGGGGTAAATCTGTACATGCTGAACATTTCTTTCACAGTGTAAAAAGTTTAGAAATTTTCCTCAACTAAAAATTTATAGGAAGATAACTTTTTAAGAATGATTTTGGTTAAAAAGGTATAAAATGGATAAAAATGTATACTAAATATCATATGAGTATAATATAATATTTTTGGACACCTTTTTAGAAAAGATGATTTTGAAGGAACATAGATTTCCAACCGAAGAGAGAGGTAAAGTCAAGCTTTCTTAAAAAAAAGTTCTTGATCATATTATGTAAAATTGATTAGAAAAATGGTACAATTACTTTAAAAAAAATTTAATAACTAGATATTAATAAAAATAATGATAATTATTAAGATATATATAATAATATTTCATAAATGGAAGCATAATTATATACAATCTCAACTAACAGTGAGATTGTGGCTATAAATCGTAACCAAATTGGTAATTTTGAATCATAATAAAACGGACAGAATAAAGTTAAAAGTATCTAAATATATCATGAAAATAAGGATTTTCAGGATATATTATGTCAAAGTTAGTACGTACTACTCTTTGAAAAATAGGTACAAAACATGGAATGTGTCTTAAAGAAGGAAAATTGAGACAAAATTACATTATTGACTTGGTAACATTTGAAAAATAGAACCCTTTAAAGGAAGATCATAAAATGGATATGTAAATAAACATAAATTTTAGTTTAAGAATAATATAATACATCTATGTGAAGTATAAACAATTCACAGAAAGATTGGTTGGTTAATAAAGTATGTATCTCATCGAAATAAAAAGTGGGATGAAATTTTGTTACCTTGGGTTTTGACTCTTCTTGTACTCATATAAATTTATTGTATAATAAATATATGTTTATTATAAATCTATAATATGACCATATTATTTTATGTAATACCATATACAATTTTATTATGTCATTATTTTACCTTCTTGTTAACAATTTTATGTTAAGGATTCACTTCAGGTAATATCCACTTTGTTCTTCACATTTATCTTAATTTGTTAAATATTTTGTCTTTATAGCTCTATCATGATTTCTAAACATGATATAATTATGATTAATATTAATTATATTTGTATTATAATATTATATATAATATAAAATAACGAAATGAAATACACAATTCATGGAGATGGTAGGTGGTACGTAAGCATGAACATTGTTTCCATTTTATTGTAATATTGAATGAAAGAAATAAAATTAAATACATATTTATATATATATATAATATCATTAAAGTATAATTATTATTTCATATATATCATATAATTTCACTAAACACATCCATAATACATTCCATGTATTCTGTCAACGAAGAACATCCCTTTGAGGGGGCTATAGCCCACACTTTCTCAAACAAAATTATCATATTTAAAAAAATTAAAAGTATAAAGATATGTTTTCTAAAATAATTACATAATCTTAATTAAATAATAAGTATCACATATATCATATAGAAATATAATTTCCATTATATTCCCAACTATTAAAGATGGTAAAGGTAAAATAGCAATCACTATTTTATGAGGTGGTAGTTCACCGTACACATAAACAATATTTTTAGTACCAATTAGATGGAAGTGTGTTTATGTTTAGGTCAGACCCTTAAAATTAAAGTTAACCAATATTTTTATGATACTGTTTGTTTATAATCATGTAACAATTAGAGTGGATGGTGGATAAAGAAAATAAAAGAAACGATCTTGACGATGGTTTTTACCTCTTCTTGGGGTAAATACTTTTGGATTTTAAAAAAAGGATTTCAGGGATTTATTTATGCCCAATCTGAAGGTTCATGGATAAAAGGAGGGATTTTGGGAAGTTTAGTTGGAAGGTCCTATTTGAACCTATGTTTTTTGAGAGGTTTGGGGAATGAGGAGAGGTGTTTTCATTTTATAGGCGAGGGAAAAGACTCACTTGGTATTTTTGAAATCAAGTTAGGTGTACCCATGTTTTTACAAAAAAATCATAAAAGAATAAAAAATCAATAATTTATGGTTTATGGCTGAATAATGACAAAAACAAGTTTTGGAAAATGTGTAGGTCATTTGGTCCCTTAAGTTTAATTCTTATTCACTTGTTAATATTAATTTTACTATAATCGTTCTAATTAATTTTAATTGCATTCACTCTTTTTCTGTGGAAAACTATGTTTACCTTATTATATACTACAAATTATTCTTATACCAAATATAGAATCCATTTCACAAAACTATAAACATATATGTTGAAGAAATAAATTTAAAGTTAATCCCACAGTCGAGAAGACACTCTATGTTTTTAATGTAAAAAATATCAAATGTTTTCAATGTTTTTATTTCCAATTTAAATGTGAAATTTGTTCTAATTAACTAAATTGGATTAATTGATGTATATTTGATAAAATTATAATTTAAAAAAATTTAAATTTAATTTAACTATATAAATAAATTAGATGAAAATTAATTTTGAGTTAAAATTTTATATTTTTCAATATTCATATAAAAATTAAGTTGCTTAAAAAAATTCAAAAAAATGACCCTAAGATAAATTAGAAATTATGAATTCAAAAATTTTATTTTATTTAAACAAATTAAATTTATAAATTTCTATAAATTATATTTTATTATTCTTCACAAAAGGATGTGAAAAGAAGTTCGTTTGAGAAGGTAATATTTTTTAAATGTATAAATATTTTACAAAAAATTATATTTTTCATAATCAATATATTTTATATATAAAAAAAATTATAAAAAATATTTCAAATCATATTATTACTATTAATATTATTATTTTAATGGTTATGTTATGACTATATTATTTACATAATTATAAAAATAGAACGATGTTTCATAGAAAACCGGTGTTGCGTGTAACGTACGCCAAGTCAGTGTTGCGTGTAACATACACCAAGATAAAGTTTCATGTAGAACATATGATGTTAGTGTCATGTGAAAAGAATATTTGAATTATTACCATTAAAGTCCTCAATGAATGATATTTATTTAAAAAAATTCAGAAATCCTTGGGGTGTTACTGATGAGGAAACCAATATAGCTGATATTAGAACTAAGAATGTTATGGAGATAATATAAAAGCTTAATCAGATTATGAAACGTAACATTTCCCAGATGTAGAAACCTGTTCAACAGAAAGATTCTTCGATATTGTACCAAATTATCCAATAGATTTCTCAATTATTTTTTTGGACTACATATCCAATGGAAGCTAAGTAATAGATTAAGTCTTCAGAGAAGATATTAATGGCCTTCATATGCAATAAAAATGAAAAGGATAAACTTGCGATATATTTTTTTAAGGTGACGCTGATAAATGGAGGTTTTTTATCCAAAATATTATGTGTAAATAATAAATATATCTCATATCATAGAGTAATTTTAATGAGACATTCTTTGATAAATACTTCCCTCATGATCAAAAAATTGAGATAATGTGAAATTTCATTAGCTTAAAGAAAAAAAAAAGAATTTATTATTAGTGATTGTGAATATACCTTTAAAAGGTTATAAATATATAATACTAATTATATATGTAGCATGAAGTGCATGATCAACCACTTCATTGAAGTTCTTAGAAAAAATATTCGAAGGGAACTGGTTTTTCATAATTTTTCATCATATGATAAAATAGTTTTATCTTCTATAGAAATGGAGAAATAATTTTCTATAACAAATATATTAAATGGAAACCAAGAGAATAAGATGAAATCCAAGTACCATGAAAATGTGAATGAATCCAAGAAGAAGGGAACGATGTATTTTCCCACTTGTGATAACTATGGAAGGAATCACCCTGGTAAATGCTTAATGGGAATGGGAGGTTTTTAATATGTTTGGATATAAGGGTCACCATGATAAATAATGAAAATGGAAAAATATAAATTATACTATTTAGTGCTAAAATTGAACGGAGATAATGAACTATATAAATTAATTCCATAAGCATCAAGGGAACAGACCTGAGAAGAAACTACGGGATCAAGGTTAAACATATGTTACTAACACAACTGAAGTGGAATGATTGATGTGATTCTGTATCTAGATGAATGAGATATGTTGTCAAATTATTTGATTGAAAATTTTATCACCATATGATTTATGAAATATGTAATTATTTTAATTTACTACTATTAAATTAAATATTTTAAGTTGTATGATGAATGGTACGAAGGAAAAGTGATTCATTAGAATGACTTTTTTTTGGAAAACACGTGGCTAAGGGAAATATAACCTTTAATGAGTTCTTATGGTTATGAAAATAATATGTGGATAAAGAATATTGGATATTGTAGACTACCTTGTAATTGATTAATTAATTTTCAAAATAATGAATTATTATATTAAGGGAGTTGAAAACACTTTTAGATATATTGAATATATACAATAACATGTTTTTTAGAGAAGGAATAAGTCAGAATGCTTGTTCCCAATAAATTATTATGGTAATTATAGTTATTAACATATTCACATGTTTTTTATTTGATGATTAAAATCCATATCATGTTATTTGATAAGACCATTTTTTGATATTCAGTAACCTTTATTCCAAACTGTTTGATCATGTTATTTTGGAAAAGTTAACCATTTATAAAATGGTTTATAATGATCATTGTATGAGACATTAGTGATTAATATATTATATCACAATATGATGAATCTTGTGTTGTAAAATTAAGTTATAATAGTTAAAGAAATAACAAGATAATAATATTTCTCTTATATAAATGTACCATGTAAGTATATTCACTTATATTCTTATATGGTGAAGTAATTTATTAACTCTTAGAAAAATGATTTGGAAGCCTAAAATTTTGTCCTAGTACTTTCATGTATGATGATTCAAATATCCCGTTACATCATCCTGGATTTTTGCTATGTGATTTTTAACAATATTCTAACAATTTTCCTTAACAATTTCTATTAGAACTTGATTGTTGTATCTTTTCTTCTATATCCATGTTTATACTTTTCACCTATTTCTCCAAATAGGGAACCTAATTACATGACTATTTTACTTTCATATCTATCTTATTAAGAATATGTGTTATTAATCCCATTATTGATGTGGTTTTTTCAATAATAGTTTATTATCCATCCTAAGATTACTGATAAAAGGTTTAAATTTCATGGATGCAATTTATTAATGGTGGGTAGAATGAAACACCATTAAATTCTAATGCAAGAAAATTGTATTTGATAACATATATCACACACAAAACCAATCACATAATGGATTATAATACCCCAAGACATTAAAATATATTTAATATTTTAATAAATAAAATCCATGACATTTTTTTCAATGCACGCAAAACTAAGTTATCCTGATCTACACTCAAGTGTGACTTTATTCGAAACCATGAATTACATGGAAGACCAAGTTTTAACAAAAAAATATATATTATTAAATATTATTATAAAATATATTAATACTTAACCTAGCTGTTAAATTATTTTTTTTAAATTTTAGTAACTCACTTTTGAAAAAACATGGTTTATAAACATACAAAATTAATTCATTGGATACAAATTAATTATAAATGAATATAATAATCCTATGAATATAAATGGTATATTTTTACAGAAAATTATTTTTATGCTAAAAAAGGTGTTTCAAAAAAATAAATTAAATTAATTATTATAATGGAATTAAATTAATTAAATCTATATATTATATATTTACTCAAATATATTTTATATTCATAAAATATATTTGGTAGTCTTAATATAAATACAAACCCAATATTACACATAAATACAATATTTTTATTGAGGCATTTTTACCGTCTCTTAATGGAAAAAATATTTTAAATACAATCTTATGAACATTTATAGATTATATATGTAAAAAAATAAACCTCATATTTTAAATAGAAACAAAAAAATTAGGCTAGGGTAATTTTTTTAATTTTTTTGTGATGTCTGTTTTTTAAATGAATAGTGAAAAATACAATCTTTTAGTTCAAAAATTCTTTTTAATCTAATTTACTTCTAATGTTAAATTAAATTTTAAATTGATTTTAAAGTTTAATTAGATCAAATCTTTATCAATAAATATAATTTAGGTAATGTTAATAAATCCCACATTGAAATTGGTTATAAAAATATAGAAAATTTTCAGATGTTTTTACTTTAAATACCTTTAATGTCTTCCCATCTGTTAGATTAAATTTTAATTCATTAAGGAAACTTCTATGAATGAAATTTGGAAATATGGATTCAATATTTGGAATCAGATTAATTTTTAATTTCAAATATTGTCAACTTAGTTTTTCAACAAAAATTATTTTGAATGTAATTAAAATTAATTATAACGATTAAAGTAAAATTAAGATTAATAAGGGACTAAACCTCAATATTAAGGGCCCAAATGACCTAGAAACATTTCCAAGTTCCATTTCATGGAAATATTTCTCTTGTATACTATATTTTTTATAATTCTTTATATTATTGGATCCATTTTCATTATGAAAAATGTGTATGGAATTCGTTTTTCAAAATATTACAAGGGTGCCACTCCTCCACTATCAAAAGACCTCCTTTCCTCCTAATTCATCACACATCTCAAGACACATTGCATCAAAAAATATCTGACCTAATATATCATAAACATACCTCCCATCATTCTATAAGCATCACATTTTGTAGAAATCAATCCAATTAATCACTTTCGTGAAAACCAAAAGGAGTTACCTGATTAAGAGGTAACATCGTTTCTTATGATCTTTAATTTTATTTCCATTACCCAAACCCTAAATTCTTAATATATACATTATTATATGAAAACAAAACTATCATAAATATACTATGATATTATTATGATAATTATTCATCCTAAACTTATACACACACCCATACAATGGGTAAGAAACATATTGTTTATGTGAATAGTGATCTACCGCCTCACAAAACAATGATTGTTCATTATTCCTTTACCACTTCTCATGGTGGTCATTATGATGGAAAATATACTTAAATAGAATATATATATATTTTATTTGTAATTTATTTGTTTTTTTGTAAATATTTTATAATACATACTTATATATATTCAATTTTTTGTAAATATGATAACATTGTTTGTGGAAATGTGGACTACCTCTTCCTTAAAGAGATGTGATTTGTTCACACTACACATGGAACACATTAAGGATGATTTTAATAAAACTATGTAACATATAAGACAATTATATGATACTGAAATAAAAATATACATATTTATCATTTACTTTTCATTCTTTTAATATGAATAAGAAATGGAAGTTGCAGTCATACGTACATACGACCTTCCATCTTTCCGAATGGTGCACTTCATTCCTCATCTCTAAATATTGTGGATCAATATAAATAAATATATTATGAATATATGTGATAATTAAGTCATGTATTAAATTTTGGATATTATGAAATAAATATCAAATTAATATTAAAAATAATTTACATGTCAAAAGCATACTTGAAAAAAATAAGCAACTAACACCCAAAATAGTGAAAATAATGAAAGAGTGTTAATAAACAGGTGATAAAATATAATAAGAAGTTAGTATATGATATTATAAAAATTGGAATTGTTTTTTATAATTTAGTAACATATTCAAAACCACTATACAAGAGGATAAAGACCACACAACAAAAATCAAGGTTAAGGTAAGCGAATTTCATCTCAATTTTCATTCCATTGATGCCTATTTGTTATTATGAACCAATTCACTTTTATTTGGTGTATATACTGCCTTTTGACATGTTATATCATGAATCTATTGACTCTCATGATATTATAAGAATAATTTAATATTTTTTGTTTATGGTTATTATGATTTTAATGATTTAAGGTGGTACAAGACACTTTGGAATGATAAATTTTTATTATCATCAAGATTTTTTTAATGATATTTATATGGATTTTCCATTCATTAAAATCAAAAACCCTTGTTGTTACTAGCATCCACTGTGTAAATATTGAAAATTCTAAAACCTTTATAGAATATGAATATTTTACAAGGCATATTGATTATTATTTGAATTGATTATTCGACATTAGAAATGCATTGGACAAGTATGTAATGGGTGGGTTCTAGTTATAGAAATCCCTTTTATGCATTTATAGTATCATGAGACAAAATAGGTGAAAAAATTAGTTGTTTTTTTACTTGACATTCTAAATCATCTTTTCAAAGGTCATAATGGTATTGGTTCATGTTTCAGATACATGATGTTCGATAATTATACATTTCCCTCATATAGATTGATTTATTATCTATCCATGAGATTTTGTGTCAACATTTTTATAGATATAGTTCATTCATAGTTTAATTAATAGATTGAATTTGTTTTAGTTTCTTACCATTCTATAATTATTTTTCATTATATGGTTATTTTAATGTCATGTGTTATTAGTTATTTAACATTCCATGTTAATTTATTCATATTGAGTCATTATTCATTATACATTACTTACCCTTATGGATCATTTGAGCTCACCCTTATTTTGGTTTCTTTCCACAAGTAATGATTATGAAATCTATGAATAATATTTAAAGTATGTAGTTTATTTCATTTTTTTATGTATCATGTTTTTATTTTTTATTTCCCAATATACCAATGGTACCATGTATGTAATATTTATTTCCAAGAGTGCTAAATTGATCATTCCATCGGGATTTGATTCCTTTTAATAATGACAATATAATGAAATAATACAATGGTTCTGGGCTTCTAGGTCGAGGAATTACATCAGCCTTGGAAAATTATAGAGCTATGTATAGTCAGTAAAATAATTCATCAATATGGGGGAGATGATATTTGTTCTTGATATGGATCTTGTTACATTCTCAATAATAAATTCAAAGTCTCATTGATCCATATTTCATCATAATAAACAGAATAAGTGAACCCCATGGTGACACACTATGAAGTATGAATCCCTTGACATGATTCTATATGAATTTTGTTTCAATTCCTATAAATCAACTTTGTCCATTCTATAAGGAGTCTTTGAAATAGATGTAACACACAATACGAGTTCTATTTAAAACTCAACTTCATGATTTGGTGTAATACCTTAACATTCCTCTGTAAAGGCATTAAACAAATTCTATACTATAGGTGTATCCTTAATGGAGAGTTTCTCTTCAACCATCCTAGATAAATAACCATCCTTTATAAGAATTAAAACCCACAATATAGAATTAATTTATATTGGAAGTTCATATTCATCCTTTCATCGATAGATCGTCATAGATTCATTTGTAATTTTAATCGTGACTTACCTTACCCAAAAATTGATATGATCTCCAGATAGAGAAATCCTATCCATGAAAAGTGTCACATCCAATTTAACTATAGTATGGATCATAATATTTTTAAGAATCACTTTCCCACATGCTTTATCTGAATAAGAATTATAAAATTGTGATAATATTTTTATGCCATTAGAGTTTTTACAGAAAACTCAACATATAATTTTTGCGGTAATACAAAGACACCATTAAAAAATTATTTAGAAATAAAAATTGGGTGGATCCAAAATCAAATAAAACATTAGCTATTTTATAGTGGATGGTAAGTGTACCTTTCACCATTTCATTGTCTTGCTCCACATCACCAGTAGTGATCGAGTGTGATGTTTCACTGTCATTGGTATTATAAGGCTACTGTCATCGATCATCACCAAACAAATATTTTATTTGGAAATTGATTATCATAATTACCATTTTCCTTTCACTTATAACATTTTAGTGTGTGAGGATCATTATATATAGCATTTTCTATGTTTTAATAATTAGCTATATTTTTCCATCACTTCTGTAGTCAACTGCCCGATAACCTTCATTCCCATAATTAAAAAATTTATTAGTCCCTTTAAGAAAGTTTCCTCCATGTTACTTCCAACACCGTTATCATAAAGGAAGGCTCATCTTCTATTCAATTTTGTTTTTAGATTTTCCCTTGAATTCCAATTTTCTCTTATTATAAAACCCATAATATAGATGAGTGAATCCAATCTCCATCTCAAACTTGAGATCATATCGAATTATTTCCCCATAACTAATGATGTTCCATAAGGATAATTCCCTTTGGAGACCTTGTTTTTAGCCACTTATTAATCGATCAATCTCACTCTTAGGATGAATGATAATTCCATATTCATACTTTCAATGATTTGTAAAATTTTCATCGTATGTACCAACAGATTTATCAACATTTTTCTTATCTCAAGGAACTCATTCTTCATCATTGTCTGAATAATAAAAGGAAATTAATTATTATTAAAAAAATCATAATCTTATCCCATTACATGAATTAAATTATATCTCATTTAATCAAATTCTTGATAAGCTCACACCATTTATCTACTCCACCTTCCAAATGATAGACTTACAAGATGACATTGTCATGTTCTGAACAATAGATAACCTAAAAGATATTTTCAGTTATACTTATTCATTTTTCAACCACTAATGGATCGGAAGAACACTAAAAGATAGAGGAAATTGTCCAATGAAGGGCTCAATAGAATGTTGTTCCCTCCTTTTCTATTTTTTATGTCTAGCATGACTCATAGATTGAAAAGGTTGTGTGATAATAGCAATAATAAGTTTTATTCCATCAGCCATAACATCCAATTTATAAGGAGTATATTCATTACATTATCTGACACATTTATCATTAACATGGTCTTTCAGGTTCCAGCCATTCACTAAAACCAAAAAATACATAGTATGAGAAACACTAATCATAAGGGGGTTCCGACATAATCAAAATAATAATAATAAAATTTAGATTTAGACAAAAACTTATTTTTTATCCTATGTTATTGATGATCAACCCCAAAACAATAGGATCGTATCCAATTATTAAACTTATCCATCGTGTTCTTACTAAGGATTAGTGACCCTAGTTTCCACAGGTTAACTAAAACCAACTCTGATACCAACTATACAAGACCATAATTTTCATATATAGATATTAAATATAAATCGATGAATATTCATAACAAAACATAACAAATCAATGAAAAAAATATATTGGTTTAGTGTCACTATAAATTGGAAAATATAAATAATCAATTCATAAAACATCTACATCGTCTCCCGCTTATTCCTTTCTAATTATAACCCCCTTTGACACATATTTGATAATATATTTTTTTTATCCTAGGAAAAGAAACATAATAAAGGGTGATATCAGATTCTTAGTAAGGGCTAAAAATAGAGATATCAATCATATCATAATCATGACACATAAGAACAAAAGAAACACATTTGAAAATTATATCATGCTTATCAAAGATCATGATATCATATCATGGGATTTATCATTAAAGTTCATAAATAACATATTTCATGAGATCATAACATATAAAGTTGTGGAATATATATAAGAATATAAAATCATTTCTATATTTTCCAAGGATATCTTCAAAGACCACCATAATGGAAAAATTTTACTACTGAACTGGGTTTACTCCCCATTCCAACCCTGTGTTACTGAATTGGGTTTACCTCATGTTCCTTCCCTATATTACTGAATCAAGATCATTTATCATTCCAATCTTGTCTATCTCCTGAGATATAAATATTTACCCAATTAATTGGAGAGAGATATTGGTCTCAATCATCATATAATGAAAACCATACAAAAGTGTTCCAAAAGAACATAAATATTTCATCATATTAGAACCCATGAGATTAAATGGGTGTCATAAACATTATTAAATCATTATATAACTCATGAAAAAGAATTATTTTTCATAGTTATCATTCTATCATAAAAAAACCAAACAAATGAATAATATGGATGGTATCTATGAAAAATTTCCTCATTAAAACATAGGTCACATAAAATAATGTTATTGTAAATGGAAAAGAATTTTGAGATATCACATTAAAACCATTCATGAGAAAAATATCCTTTATTCATTGAAAATGTTTCTATTTGTTAAAATGCAGCTATATTATTAATGTGATAATTTTCATTAAAAATAACCTTGTAAGATTATAAGGGAAGCTTGAGGGCATTAATGCATCATGAGAGTGAAAAAAACCCATTCCTTTTGTATAAATTAAAAACATTCCTCTCTTACTTTTTCTTGAAAAGTCAAAAAGTTCCTCATTATAAAAACAAAAAAAAAGATTTCTTTAAAAGTATCTATTAAATATTATCATTGGGTAAAATTGAATTTAAAAATAATATAAGAATAATAAAAATATTTTGAAAATAATTTTTATGAAATATGTAAATGCGAAATAAATATTTTTCATTTGGATATTTACGTATGGACAATCTCGAATAATAATGAGATTGGGAAATTAACCCTTACCTTTGGTATAATTTCCTTTCTACATGTTTGAAACCTTGGAATAATGGATTAAATAATATTATTAACATATTCAAGAATGATATTCATATTTTTTATATCATATATGATAATATAATCACCATTTTGTAAATAATATTTCATTTTTCCTCTTCTTTTGGGTGTTAACCTTTTCATTTTCTTTGGAACGTTGTGTCGTATAAGTGACAATTCTTGTGAATAGGACATCATTACATCATTTGAAGAATTAAATTAAGGTAATATAGATCATATTTATTTATTATATACATTTATATATTCATTATTTAATGGTTAATATGGGAAAATTAATCCCACCATGTTGTGAAGATGGTAGGTCATACGTACACACAAGTGATGGAATCATTCCCTTAGTGGTAAAATTATATGGAAGTGGAGGGTATATATGTTTTTAAAAAATAAATATCATTTTATAATTAATATATATATATATATTATTTCCATCATTATAGGAATCCATGTAAAGTAGTGATGATGAACTAATTACACCACTACATAGAGATGGTAAGTCATATGTACCCACACGTGGTATAATTCTTTTTTATTAGATGGATAAAAGGAGGAATATGGTTATTCCATAATCATAAAAATATATCATTATATATGTTATGTTAGAGTTATTACATTAGAATGGAAACAACACACGAAGAGTATGTATAGGAAGATATAATATTGGAAGAGTCAGTAAAGATGATTACCTCTTCCTTAGAGAACATCCCTTAGATCTCTTCTTAGGGAGACTAGACAAGGTATTTATATATGAATAGAACCTATAGAATGTTTCTAGATATGTTGAAAATATAAATTTTAAGGTTATGGTCGATATTAAAGGCTCAACATAATGTGAAGATGTGGAGGAGGTGGTGCCCTTTTATAATTAAAGTTAGGGGAACATTGCGATTTATATTTTTATAATTTATAATAAATTAAATCCCAATAAAAATAACTCAAAAATATAATTTATGAGATGATAGTATTATATAACGTTTTAATATCATCAACCAATATATTTTAAACATGTTTTGGTATAATTTCTAACCCTATCATTTTAATTAACCCTTAGGTAACCTATTTTAATTTTAATTAATGTAACAACATTTTCAATTTTAAAAGTTTCTAACTATTACTTATGTTATATTAATTAAATAACAAATGAACTATTTATAAAATATTAATCTATATAATATTTTTTTGTATTTTTAAATAATTTGATAAAATATTATTTTGATAAAATGTCATTATTGTCAATTTCTACACTATTCATTATTTGGAATTAAAAATATAAATACAACATGTTAACTTAAAAGAAAATATATATTTTATATATCCATAAGAGGTCAATTTAATATAAAAAATTAATTTATCACATTAATTATCAAAAATTGTTTTTATATTAATATTTTTAGTAATATTTATTTGATATTTTCATTAATAAAATATGTATTACGTCAGAGTTGTGTAATTATTTAATATAAATAGTTATTTAATAATAATTAAAATTAAAATAATATGATAAAAATAAAGATTAATGATTTCAGAATAATATTTATAGCAGATTATATCTTTTAAAAAACCTTATATTAAAAATGTTATATTAATTAATAGATGCATGTGGTATCTTTAAAGACAAAGAAAGTGAAATTTTGTGACTTTTTTTGATTTAAATATTATATAAGTCATTTTCATGGTAATGTTTTTATTAAATGACTTAATTTAGATCCTTAGGTGTTAAAGGTTTGATTTATTCATCCAATATTTTTTTTTTCAGGAATACGGATAATTTTATAGTCTTTATAATTTTATTTTTAACCAAAATTACTAATTTTTTCCCCTTACTCGGATAACAAAATTTAACAAGGATATTATTAATATTGGAAAAAATAAAATGGACTTATTTACTAAATTCTAACTTTTTGAATCCAAATTTGGAATCTATTTTTCAAAATTCGATACGCAAAAGCTTAAAATTAAAATTAAAATTAAAATTAGTAAAACACCATGAAAAAAAGTTTTTTCAGAAAAATTCCCTTTTCAACCATAAAAATATTTTTATAATAAATTCATTTCTAAAATACTTTTAAAAAAATTGAATTATTTTAAATCAAAATATAGTAATTAATATTTTAAAACCAATCCAAAATATAATATTACCTTGTGAAGACTATGAATGAAAATTATAGTTTCCAATAAAAATAATAATTATCATTATTTCCTAAATGTTTTCAGAATATTATAAAAAATAATTTTAAGATAATTTTGAACTAAATAATTGAAAAATGAAATTAATTTTATCAAATCCATTTTATATAAATTCTAAAAATAAAAATAATATAAACTCATTTTTATAAAAAACACATTTTTTAAGAATAATTTTATTTTACCAGAAATAGTCTGTTCATTTTTTAAACACATTCAAATATATTTATATTGATTTATATTTATTTCATAAGTTAGTTATTCATATTTATTTTCTCCAAATCAATTACAAGATTATAATTGTCATTGTATACTAATAGAGTCTTGTGGTTTGTTTAAACTCACAGTTGTATGAAACACAAGCTATTAAAGAATTAAAATTATTTAAGGAAAAACATTTCATAAAAATATCTAGGTGTTAGAATCATTACCCTATGAATTGGAGTACAATATAGGATCACCCATTTTATAATCAATATATGGCACACCCAATGCTATCTTGATTCACCAATCATATATAATGTCCAAGAACCATAAATCATGTACATAGAGATTAAAATTAATTATATAATTCAAAAAAATAATTATTAATTTCATATCTTGATTAGATCATATAAGGGAAATGCGTCCAAGATAATATCATTAAAAAATGATTAACCTGTGGAAAAATAAATAGGATCTATAACAATATCTTTAAAAAATGATTGACCCATGGAAAGAAAATAAGTACCATAAAAATATCATCCAAAAATGATTAACCCATGGAAAAATGAAATAGGATCCATAACATTCACTTTATAACATGATTAACTTATTGAAATGAAACATGTTCCATAATAAAATCATCCAACCGTGATTAACCCATTGAAAAGAAAGGGGTTCCATAAAAATCTATTTGAAACATGGTTAACCTATGAAAAATAATAAAGATCCATAATAATATCATCAAAACATGGTTAACACATTATTAACAAGTGGAATATAAAATGGTTCCATTACAATATCCTTGAAACATAATTAACTGGTAAAAAATGAGTTCATTAATAATTTCATTGGAATAGTAATTATCTAACCAAATAAATAATGAGTAATGTATCATTATAAAATATCTCTAATGAAGTATATGTAACAAAAAATGTTGTTGAATTTTATGTATAAAAATACCATTAAAATACCATAAAATAAATTTTGATTAAAATAAAATTTCATTTTTTAAAATCTATTTTAATGATAAAAAATTTAAAAAATTATTTTTCAAATATTTTTCAATGAAAAAACCCTAGAAAAATATAAAGGATGCTTTAAAAATCATTTAAAACATTTATCGAGGAAAATATCCATTGATCTCTGAAAAGAAAATTTTAAAACATAAATAATTTTGAAAACATTTTTCATTAAAAAACACCTTATAACATTTAATGGAATATTAAAATCAAATAATAATCCTTGCAGTGGAAAATTGTTTCAATTCATACATGTTAAAAAATACTCCTTTAATGTTTTTAATAAAATAAAAATGAGCATTATTTTCATATGTAAGAACTCTCTTGTTCCCTTGAGGAATGAGTATTATTTTCTACATTTCTTTTTATATTGTTTTTGATAAAAAGGGGGACTACTAGGTAGTTATAGTAATTTCCAGGTTACACGCCGTGTACCCCCATTTACACATCATGTGTATGTTTGGTGTGTACTGACTGCATGCTGAATAAGTAAATATTGTGTGGTGACTGTGCAAAAATAATATACTATATAGAATGTAATGTTACTTAACACTCCGTGTATTTATCTTCTGTGTACTAGCTATGTCTTAGCCATGTGTTGACCCTTGTGACATATCTGATCCATGTGTTGACCAGGCAACCAGTGTAATTCGGAGTACAAATAAGCTACTACATGACCTGTAGTCCATAATACATTCCATTTAATTTTATTTTTATTCGCTTATATGGGAGAGTGTCACATATCATTTCGAAAAACACCTTCTCCTTTCCCGTTTTCAGACATTGATGCTTCTGGAGGTTGAGAACACTAATTTTCCAAGATTCATCACCTGAAATCCATTCTTCAATCCATTGATGGTTGCGAGATCACATCAGGAAGGCTAAACCCACACATCCTATTCCGTTTTAGTTCATTTGTCTCACATTCCGTAGTTTCCATCAAAGTAGAATTTCCAAGATTTGATAGAAATATAGATATACGAATATTATCTTTGAATTGGAGTTTGATATCGGACGTGTCTTCCACTATGAGTCTATGGTAGGTGTTTCATACCTTTTTTTCATGGCCATTGGGGGGTTGAGTATTTTTAGCACAACATTGGGTATAGAGTGAGACCCATGTTTCTTTATAATTAATTGACCTTATGCCTTATGGGATGCCATTAGGAATTACCTTACCTTGTTATTCTTGAGAGAGGCCGAGTTAGAGGTATTTTATCAACTGGGGAATTTTGTCTAGGGATGCAAAAATTTGTTATAAATAATTTTTTATTAAACTATTAATTTAAACTATTAATGCATGACTAAGATTATTAGAGGGTTTTAAGATCTTATTGCTGGTATGGGATAACACATGGCTAGTGAAAATCAACTGTTTAAATTGTTCTGCCTATTTAAGGTGATTCTTTTTATTATATATGAATGTTATGCCTAATATTTCATATGTTGGAACCCTTGGGGTTGTGTGGGGCATGAAACGAATATTATTGAGTGATTTTGATCACAGGTTGGGCTTGGATTTGATAAATTGATTGGTTTGAGTATAGGATTAGGTGTTATGAATGTCAGTTTGAAGAAGTGTAATTATCAGGTTAGGCATGGACCGAGCTAATTGGATGGAGAAATAATCTGATTTGAGTGACATGGTCGTAGAGACATGAGGTGTTAGAGATTTTGTGGCTTGGGTTCTTTATTTATTGATTACTGCTCACTCATGATTTGAGTCGTGTGTGCATATGTTGACTCCGTGATCAGGTGGTTCTGACCACTCATATAGGTAGAGGCCCCTGATAGTTTCGGTTTAGGTAATATTGGTTTGATGGTGATTTCTGTAGGAAGCCATGTGGAAAGTGAGGAGCCTTAAATTAGTAGAAATGAGGCTACCATGTTATACGATTGAGAGAAGATATCATTGTTCCTATGATTATTATTTGAGGACAAACATTGATGTTCATCTGATTATTATATGAGGAGAGTCTTCATTGTTCCATCATTTTTTGTACCATGGGCAGACGTGATATTCTGATCACGGGTTTCTATTTTTTGGGCATGACATCAGGATGTCGGTACATGAGACACGAGATGTCAGGAAGCACGTGGTGCCAGGTTATATGACAGAGACTCCAGCATTGGCTGAAGCAAGTGACACTCCATGGTGGCAGATGAGCACAAGTGGAATTTATGTTTACATTTTGCATCAAACTGTTTACATTCCTTATAGATACATGCCTTATTGAACAATCATACTAGGTACGCACCTTTGGGTTGTATCCTACTGAGATTCTTCTCACACCCTACATGGGATCATTGAAACGAATGTAGACATTATGGATTTACATGTAGGAAAGAGATCTGATTCAGGAGTTGGATCGTATTAGCTATTTCATGGAGATGGTATAGACCTTGAGGTCGTTCCTAGCGGTAGTTTACTCTATTTTATCCTTTTTTAATGTATTATCATTCTTACATTATTTTCTATCTGTTTTTGTATATCCATGAGAGCCATTATTATTGGCATGTATGAATTATTGTGAATTCATGATTTGTTGTTAGTACTTACAAGGAATTTTCAACATGCTATTATATTTAAATTTTGTTTTGCTTGTTTCTATATTGCTTCTTCTGGTTTATCTACTATTTATTGTGCTTCCTCTGTGCAGGTCTAGTTCGAGTCTGCTGAGTCTTTATTGCAACATCATGTTTTATTGTTATGCTCGGACAAGTACATTATTTTCCTCCAAGAGGGTATATTATCCCCACTATATCCATTTATACCCCCGCCTCTAGTCGAGAGCCTTTGGAATTTCGGGTGGTTCACCTAAGGTGGTAACACCCAAACCGTTTAGCACTGTTCAGGTGGCTATTTGGGTCCAGAACGTTACATTATAATTATAAGAAGATCTCATTTGAAAAAAAAATTAAAAATAAATCATGGGAAAATATTTCATTAATAAATCTTTTTAAGAATACTGAAACCTTTTTTCAAAATAATTTACATGGATTTATAAGAAAAAAGGTTTTCGACTGAAGTGAAAAACAAAAGACGAATTTTCATTAAAAAAATTATTTTGAGCACTTGAGTACATAAAGAGAGGAAAATGTAGGGAAAATATTTATTCACATGATATAAACATAGGAAAAATAAATTTCATGGTATTATTAAGATATGTATCATTATATTTCATTATTGGAAGCATAAACCTAAACAATCCTGCTAAATGGAGATATTGTATTATAAAACCATTATTATTTTGGTAACATCGGATCGTTGGTATCATGAAGAAAAAACATTATAATGATATGTAAAATATAATTATAATAGTTAATTTCATGTTACTTCATTTTAAATGGTATTTATATACACCTCATAAAAATATAAAGTTTCATAACCTAATATATGTCTCAAATAAGGTAAATTGTGACAAAAATCCATTTTCGTTTTGGTAACTTTTGAGCCGTAAACCCCATGAAAAAGATGTATTTGAATGGATATGTTAATAAAAATTATTTTCATTATAATTATCATAATATAAATTCATGGTAATTATATAATTTATAAAATTAAAAATGTGGTGAATATGGAATGTGTCTCATAGAAGTAAAAAGTGAAACAGAAATCCCTTAGTTCGAGTCCAGATATTGCTTATAAGACTATTAAATCCAAAATAATAAGCACAAATAAATTAATTGATTTCATAAGAAACTTTTCCAATTTTATTTACATACAATAACATTATTTATTTTATTTCATTATAATTACATATTCAAATATATAATTAGTGAGGTCCACATAGTGTGTTTTGAGGAGTTTTGGTTTACTATTTCAAAGCGGCATCGGTATACTGAACGTGGTCAAATATAAATTGTTTCAAAAAATACAGAATAATAACCATGAAATAATTATAATCATTATACATAAATAATATATTTTAAACCCAATTAATAAATATGGTAATGACAAATTAACTACATTAAGACCATGGAGATGGTAGGACGTACGTACACCAGAGTAACGGTTCCATTTTATAATGAAAATTATGGAATGAAGGTATGAATTATTTTAACTTTATAAAATTATTATAATATCATAAATATAATATTAATTATATAAATATACTTATATGTATCATCCATTTTATTTAGTAATGAAAACATTAATCACATCGCTTCATGGATGTATTACTCCATACATCAATGACTGTCGTTATAACTTTTCACAGTGAGAATAGGAATTATATTTCATCAATTTTTTTAAAAAATATGTCATTAATATCATTATTATATAATTTAAATCACATATATTCATTAACATTACCATGATTACATTCTATGAAAAATATTATTAAAAAATTAATCACATTGCTTCGTGAGGCGGTAGTCCCCGATACACACGAGCAATGTTATGGTATCCCCCAAAAAATTGAAGGGAAGAATTTATATGTTATATAATAACTATATATGTATAGGTATGTTCCAAATATCATATATATACTTTAAAAATAACATTATGACAATCCATTAGAGGTGATGATGGAAATCGAATTACATTGGTTCGTGAGGCGGTAGTCCGCCATACACATAAATAATGATTTTATATCCTATTTGTAAGAGATGATATAAATTTTGGTCATGAGATTAAAATAATATAATATATTTATATGAGAGATATTTTTTTATTTTATAATAAAAAATAATGAAAATTTGAAGGATTTGAAATAAGAAATAAAAATTGTATAGTTATTACTTTACCTCTTTTTGGACCACCTATTTAGAATTTTATCTAAAGTATTCATATAATAAATTTTTTAAAAACATATTCTATGATATATGGATTGAATTTGGGAAGTTAATTTCGTAGCTATTTTATGAAAAAAGCTATTTTTTTGTTTTAATAAGAGAGGATATTTGGTGGCCTTTTACATGTGAGGTGAGTGGTGCGGTTGTAATGTTTCAAACAAAAAAGGTATACCCCCCTTTTTCACATGGAAATAGGTTCAAAATGGATTATTATCATGAAATTTAAATTATAAGGTATATATAATTCCATAAAATAAATATTAGACAATTTTTATTTCATTTTAAACACTATTATTTCAGATTTACTCCCAAGAAAATATGTTTTTATATCAACCACACTAATTTATTTTTACAAATTTTACTATACATTATGTTAAAAATTAATTTTACATTACTGTTAAATTTATTTTATTCTAATTAAAAATATAGAATAAATTTGAACAAATTCATTTTAAATAATTAGAAATAATTAATTTAAAATTAAACCCACATACGCGATGAAAAAGCGGGATTTCAAGAAGATTATTTTTCTTGAAAAAGACGATTTTATGTTAAAAATTTGTCTCATAATGATTATTATATGAATCCAAATTTAAACTTTTTTATTTAAAATATTTATATTTATGGAAAAATATTCGTCAATATGTACTATATTAATTAATTAAACAATAGAATCATTATGCAGTTTCAAATATTTTTTTGAAAAATCTTATTTCTAAACCGAAAAATAAACTAAAACTACAATACAATATAAAGTTCCTTAAGAAGAAGAAAACTATATTTAATAAAACGAAATAATACTTATATTATATTATATAATATTATAAACATAATGGAACTTTCAAATTACTTAATTTATTGTAAATAAATTATATTTTTAAAAAATTGGTGTTTTTTTACTATTCACCGAAATATATAAAAAAATGCCACAATGTGAAATTATATATTCTAATTTAAAAAATGAAGTTAATTTTATCAAATAAATTAAAAAAAATTTCCATTAATTATTAATTTTATATTTTAAATTCCATGAAATAAATTGTTTTTGTAGAAAACATATTTTGGATGAATTAAATTACAGTAAAAAATGATTGAATAAATAATAATAATTCAGAAATAATTTATATTTAGTAGAAATATTATATATATATATAATTAAAAAATAATTTAATACTATTCAAACCTTCCAATTTAGTGGCTAGGATTTAGTGGTTATATATTTAATGGGTCTTTTCGGCCCGATCTTTCATGTCAAATAGACTATCGAACCTAGTTTTATTTTCTAAAATATCAGAGTGTTACATCCTCCCCCTTTTAATAAACTTCATCCTCAAAAATTGAAAATTACCATTATAATAAATGTATGGATATATGAAAACACTTTTTTTGTAAACCCACATCATAAAAAGGGATATTAAAACACCCCCTGGATAAATAAAAAAGAGAAGTAAAAAATGTGATTTGTAATAGTACATACTAGGTTTCCTAAAAGGAGAACATGGGTGGGTAGTGAATTTTTAGAAATGGAAGAAAATAATAAAGTCTAATTAATGATATAGAGTGATATAGATCATTGGTCATAAGAAATTTAACAATCAAGATAAAGTTAACAACCACATAACGTCAAATCAATGGGGTGTGAAAAAGGTCATTGATGTCATCATAATTGATTATAATAGTAATTTTTTTTGTTTCAAGATATTTTTCCTTAGGTCATGAAATAAATTTACCATCTATATTAATATAATAAGTAAATATACATAACTTATGAGTATAATATATTCCTTTTCTTCTATTTCGTCCATAATAATATATTTTTCTATAAAATATTAGTATTCAAGATTATTTTTTCATGATTAAGTCACTAAAATAAACTTTTAAAGAAACCACGTCCAAAATTGGGATAAAAATGATATTCCACTTAACATTATAAATTAACAAAAAAATGGTTATCATATGGTATTATAATTTCCAAAATGAATAAATCTCCATATGATGAAGTAATACAAAAATATCTAAAATTCAATAATAATAACTACTATTCAAAATAAATCATTTTTAAATAACATCAAAATTAAAGAGATTTTTACCTAAACGTTAATGGAATACCTTTAATATTTCAAGACCATAAATATATAGATCTACATTTTATGTAACATTAGTCACTTACTCACCAAATGTCTTTTCAATATCATGGTTATTTATATTAAAGAACTTTTGTTCTCAATATCCAAGAGAATACAAACCCTATAGTTTATTAATATAATAAATATTATTTCCAAGAGAATTAAATTCATACATCATGTTTAATAATAGTGTTTCAAATACTTAAACTTACTAAAAAATATCCTAAATGTTCATAAATAACATTAATATCCCATCTCAACAAACCTCATAGGGGTGTATAAGACATTAAACTTATGATCATACATAATATTATATTTCTATGAATCTATCAATAAATCTTAATATAAAATAATATGAAAGAATTCTAATATCCAATGTTATCTAAACCTTTCCTCTAATAATAACTATAACACATAGAAATAGAAGTCCCGGATCTAGTTCTATAAGTATGAGCTGTACATTTCCGGATTTGATAATAATGATGGTGCCCAATTTTTTCCATCCAAAACATAAAATAGAAAATGGAAAAATTGGATCAATTTAATTCTTAGGGAACCTTTTGGATTAGAGTTTTATATAATTAATACAAAACCTTAAAAAAAATACCTATGATCTCAATAAATCATCTTTACCACAATACCAAGTTTTTCATATTTCATATTTGGTCATTAACATCATCCATATTAAACCCTTATAGATATAATTCGTTCAATATAATACATGATAACCTATGTAAAAGTAAACATAATAAGCGGGATCTAAAATGATCAGTAAGGGTTAATATAAGCTTAAAAAATTAAATGTCTGTAGTGAGTATAAGAATAGAATAAGGTTACGATGACATAAATAAAGTTCATGAGCATGACCTAGGAATATTCATAACCATAAATAATTTGATCGTAAAATAATAAAACAAGTCATAAGGATTTAAAAAAAGTCTATATTCTTCAAAATCAATTATATTGAGCCATGTGATATTAATCGTGATCAAAGGAAGCACTTATAACCCTTATAAATAATAGTAAAAACATTTTGGTAACTTGGGACATATTTTTTATAGAACAATTACAGAACCATTACAAATGTAATAACCATACCATATACATCCAATATAATTCTTCAGAAAATATAATCCTTATCATACAAATTGGAGTCCTATATTGGTGCAACCATTTTATAGGATATATTGAGCTCCCCTTGTGAAAAATGAGTGCACTAATCATATATAATGTACAAGAACTATAAATAAATTACACCAAGCTTAATTTCATTAAAAAACTAATAAAAAAATTATTCATTTTATAATATGATAAATCCATGGAATATAAACTAATTCCATGAAAATAACTCTAAAACTGGATTAATACATGGGCAAAGAAACATATTCCATAACAATATCTTTCGAAATGTGACTAACCCATAGAAAGGAAATAGGTTCCATTATAATCAATTTGAAACATCACTATCCCTTTGAAAAATAAAAATCTTCCCCAAAAATATATTTAAGACATTATAAACCTATTATAGAAAAATGGGTCCCCTAAAAAGCTCTTTAAAACATGATTTACCTATGGAAAATAAATATCATCCATGAAAATATCTTGAGATATGGTTAACTTGTGGAAAATAAAATGCTTTAATAACAATATCATTAAAACATGACTATTTTGTTGAAAAGAAACCGGTTCCCTAATAATGTCCTTGAATCATGGCTAACTCATGGAAAAGAAGCGTGTTTCATAAAACATTCTTTGAGACTATTATAATTCATCGAGAGAATGAATGATGATTATATCATTATAAAACAATTCCATTGTTAAATAAGTAATAATAATGGTTATCGAAATAGATGAATCAAAATTCCATTAAAATATCATTAAAAACATTTTTAGAAAAATAATGTTTTCATTTTGAAAAACATTTAAAAAACTAAAAATTCAAAAAATTAGAAAAATAATAATTTTCATTGAAAATAACATTGAAACAATGCAAATGAAGCCTTAAAAATTATTTAAAGCATTTCCTAAAAAAATTTCCTTTCATATATAAAAAAGTACAAAATAAAAAAAATTTAAAATTCATTTTCTCTTAAAATATCCTCAAATCATTAAAGAAAATAATTTTCATTTCGATAGGAAATTTTCTTCTTACTGTACACATTAAAGTTAATATTCCATTTATATTTTTAGTAAAAGACACAAAAAAAAATTATTTGGAAAATGATAAAAATATTCCATTATATTTTTAAAAAAAAATTAAAAAATGTGTAAAAATTTCTTTAATAATTCATTTTAATAATGATAAAAAAAATTCAAAAAATTATTGGAAAACATGGTTTTGGAAGAAATTTTTTTTTGACCGAAAAGAGAAATGAAGATGAATTTTCATAAAAACGTTATTTTAAACACTTCAGTACATTAAGAGAGTATAATGAAAGGGTGATATATTATCATGAAATAACCATAATATAAGAAAATTAATTACTTTCTTTGCAGATGGATCATAATATTTCCCTAACAGAAATATAAAAATAAATAATCCCAATAAATAATGATATTTTATAATAAAACCAGTACCACTTTGGTAACATTGAATCATAATCCTCATGAATTAATAACCTTAAATGAAATTCAAAATATCACATGAATTATTAAATTCATGATATTTTACATAAAATAGTATTTATATACACATCATAAGATAATATATGTGTATAACAAAACGTATGTCTCAAAGAAGGAAAATTGATACAATAATTCATTACTGCTTTGAAACCTTTTAAACTGTATGCCCCATGAAAGATAAATCCCTGAATGGATATGTAAATAATAATAATATTCTTCATAGTAATAATAATTTAAAATCATGGGTAGTATATACACCACATAAAAAATATGTTATTAATATGGAATGTGTCTTATAGAAGTCTTATAAACGTAAAAAGTGTGACATAAATCCCTTACCTCGATTCCACACATTCCTTTCATGTCATCTAACTTCAATATAATAAGAATAAATTAGTTATTTATTTTATTAAGATATTTGTTTAGGGATAATAACTTATTATTAAATAATTTATTTTATTTCATTATAATGACATATTCAAATAGTTAATCTGTTAAATCAATGTCAGGTGTTTTGAGGACATTCAGTTCATTGTTTCAAAATGGATTTTGTGTGTTAACCATAGTAAAAGTGGAAATTATTTCAAAATATAAATAGTAATAATAATGAAATAATTATCATATGTATAAATTATACTTTTTAAAACCAATCATGAAATATATTTATAAAAATGAACTATTTTACAATCATTGAGACGGTAAGCCGTAAAAATGCATGCTTAACATTTTCATTTTTCAATAATCATTATTGAAAAAATGTATGAATTATTTAATCGTTATATAATGATAATAAATTCATAAATATTATATTAATTTTTTACATATACTTATGTATATATCATCTATGTTATTTAGTGATTAATAAAATAATCACATCACTTCGTGGAGGTGGTAGTCTACAACTGCATGAATAACGATACAATTTTTCAGTGTTAGGAAAAAATGACATATTAAACTTTAAGAAAGATAAATATATCATGAATATAATTATTATTTAATTTATATCATATATATTTATTAAATCTATCCTTGTTTTCTTCCATGTAAAGCGTTAATGAAAAACAAATCACATCGCTTCATTAGGCGGTAGTCCTCCATACGCAGTAGTGACATTACTGAATCCTCCATGAAATGGATAGTAAGATAGAATATGTGATATAATAAATAAATAAATTTAAATATTATATAAATAGAATATATATAGTTTAAATCCATTATAATAATAATACATTAGAGGCGATGATGGAAAACAAATGACATCGGTTCATGAGGATGTAGTCAGCCATACACACGAATGATGATTTCATATTCTATTTGACATAAGAGGAGATATATATATGTTACACCATTAACATAATAATGTATCATTATATGATAGAAACTATTGTTATATAAACACAATTTAAAAAGGGTTAAAGATGTAGATGATGATAATATAAGGCATAGTTAGAATTCTATCTCCTCTCATTCCACCATTATACAATTATACCCATTATATTCCTATAATGGATTTGTAAACAGAAAATGATTCAACTATGAGGGGATGGGTTTTGGTAATATATTTTGTTATGTATTCACTAAAACAAAATGTTTTGATGGTGTGAATAAGTGAGTAAATGTGGTTCCCTTTTAGAAGTGATATGAGTGGAACACTTGTAATAATTGAAAAGAAAAATGTGTACACACATTTTTTCAAATGAAACATGAAACATATTGAGAATTTATGAAATATATTCTTTCAAATTTAATAAAATGTTTTTGATAGATTAATTTAAAAACAGTTTATATATTTATTTTCTAATATGCAACCCTATGTTTACAATGAATTATAGGTAACATCAACTTTCTTCGATAACTTGTGTCACAAACAAGGTCGAGTCTTACCAAACAATAATATAATATTGATATTATTATTTAATATAGACTTTATTACCATGATAATATATTTGAGAGTGTGAAGAATACTCACTATATAATTTTTAAATAGGTTTATATTTTTTTGACATTCATACAATATATTTGATCACTATAAGATAATAATAAATTCATTTTTTCACCTAACAACTATATTTTTTTTAAAAATATGTTTTTCCACCATCTAATTGAATAATTGTTTGAAAAATAATTTTCTAATTTTTTATCAATTTTATTTGTAAAAATATACTTCTTTATATAAATAGTAAAATAAAAATTTATTTTCGGTGAAATTTGGTATTTTTTAGAATCATAGATTTTTTAATATTGAAAATACTACATATTAATTGAAAATTTACTTATCATATAATATATTTATATAGTTAATGTAAGAACTCGGATCTTCATTTGAGGTATGTTTTTTTTCTGGATTTATTTGGAAAAATAATGTTTCTAGAAATTTTTGAAGTATAAGTCGTGTACTTTATGGGTACACACAATGTACTCTTTTCTAGATCGAAGCTGTGTGTTGGTCGTGCCCAGGCCACACAAATGATGTGTAGGGGTGGCGTGGAGGCTGATTTTGGCGGAGTACGAAAAGACCTAGTACAAGCTGTGTAGTCTAAAAGTACATGCCGTGTACTTTCTTTTTATTTATTTAATCGGACCGGGGTCACGCCTAATGCTCATAAACATCTTCTTCTCCGCCTTTTTCCGTCCAGAGTGTCCGAGGAGGCCGAATCTTCTCCAAGCCACTGATCTGTCACCAGTTGTCTGAATCGAACTCAGTCGATTGCAGAAGAATCGCAGCAGTGATTTCTAGGTTCTTCTTTGGCCTCGTTTCCTGATTCCTTCTCTCGTGTGAGTTATCTGAGGTTTAATGTTTTAGAATTTTTTGCAGATCTACTCCATTACAGGCCGATTCACGGGCCGAGGATCAAGTATATTGATCATTGAGGATCAAGGTAGGTGGTTTGTTGCCCTACATTGATGTTCTCTGAGTTTTGGTTGCAAAAGTGCCGGATACCCATGTATCAGGTATCACATGTTTACTTTTTTGATCCTATTGTTTATTTTCCATAGATTTATTGTTATATTATGTTTAATTATTTCTCATATATACTTGGTTTCATGATTGAGGATCACCCCACGAGTGTTTCTCCCCTTGTTTGTCTATTTATCGCCATTTGGCACCATTTGCATGTGAGGCAAACCCTATTGCAATTTGTAGTTTACTTGTTATCACTGATTGCATGTGTTTCCTACTATTTAAATGCTCTTGATGCATGGTATCTATTATCATAGTGGTTGTTGAACTTACATAGGGCTTCTGACAGTGGATTACGCATGACTGGACTACTCAGGGCTGTGAGAACCTGGTGCGGGAGATCAAATAGGGAATAGACGATTAACTGCTTTTCTATAGGGTCTGTTGGTTTTAGTTTCATATGAAGGACCTATGAGAATAAGACTTTGTGCTTCCCAAGAGTGTTCGTAATTTACCCACGCATCGGGACCACATGAGGAATTAGATGTAAGTGTGTCCTCAGAGAGTCTGTATCTATCGTTGAAAGACTACAAGGGAATTGACATTAGAGCTTCCCAGAGTGTCTATGCCTTGTTTGATTACTGGACTATAGGGGTCTGCTCATTTAAGCCACCCAGACAGTCAGTGTGAATTTTGATGGTTGGTTGTGAGAAGTCCATCAAGCCAATGAACAAGATTGGGTTTTGTACTGCTTGTGTTTAGGTAGTCTTTTTAGATACCTGTTGTGTTACTTCCTTACCTTGGAATAGAAATATTAACTTGTTTTATCTGGATGTTTAATTAAGTGAATGTGAATGGTAATTGGTAGGATTAATTACTAGTATACACTTAGTCCATTACTGTACTTATTTTCTTTTACTTTTTCTATATTACTCACTGACAGTTGGGCACAAATCTTGTTGTGGTTGCCTATTGGGATTAGTCTCACACCCTGTTTGGGTCCTAATTTTCGGCCCAAACAGATTATATGGTTGCAGGTATAGATAGGGATTTTGGCCCTTCAACCTCAGGTAATTGATTTCTGGTTGGAGCTGGAGAGCATGGGACTGGGCTTTGGCTCATGATGCTGCTGGAGTTGATATTTACATTTAGTACTTTGGATTCAGTTGTACTTCAGTATGTTGATTGTTTTACTTCATTCCATAGATACATGTACCATACTGCATCATTGTTATATCATAATTTTCTTCTACTTTAGTTCAGTTGTCGTATGTTGTTTAATGCTTCTACTATTGATTATGTTTATTCTTCCGATGCATACTTTACCAACTGAGGGCATAGTTTCCCCATTGACTCAGTAAGGCCATCACTACTAGTCGGTAGCCTCTGGCGTTTGGGGAAACACGCTTGAGGTCTTGTACGAACCAGGTATGAGGCACCAGTTATGTGGCTCCAGATTCGGGTCGTTACAATGTGGTATGAGAGGAGTTTTCTTCTTTTCTATTAACTTACAGTTTTTCAACAATAGACAGGGACAGGAAGAAATGGGTACTTAGTACATAACTGTTCCCGGGAGTAATTAACCCGTGTTCAAGGAAAAGCTATATTACAACACAATTGCAATTTTCAATTTTTTCAAGTATTATAGTTTATTATATTTCACTATTGGGTGATGCACATGTTTTGGGATGTTACAATTTATATGATTGTGGTTCTATTTTGTTGTAACCTAATGAGATGCGGGTGTTCCATCTCATGCATCATATATGCCCTGGGAAGGAAATCACATGTCATGTATTTTACCATGCTATCTAGTGGGCATTAGAATTTAGTGCTGTTGTGATAGATGTCGTGATAAATGATGCATGTTGTCGTGATATTTGCTGTGATGGACATACTTGTTCTGATATTTTACTTGATATATGCATTTTTATTATTCCAATAATTGATTAACACAGATTATGGGCCCCCACAGATGAGAATTTGGCACATTAATGTTGTTTTTCAGTTTTAATGGAATTCGGTGTGTTTTCTGAGCTACAACCCGGAAGAACCCAGAATACACGGCGTGTAATTCATAAATACACGCTGTGTAGTTTTAAACTGTGTTACTAACTGTGTGAACAGAGACACGGGGTGTCAGAGAGTCTTCAGAGACACGCTGTGTACCATAAGTACACGCTATGTAGTAGCCAACCGTAAACCCGGCCGTGTCACTAACAATACGAGTCGGCCAAACTAGTGTTGTACAAACCATGTGTTATAAGAACACGTCGTTTTATTTTCTTCTGGGTACCCAGCCGTGTCACGAAAAACACGGGTCAGTTTTATCTATTCTTATACATGATGTTTTTTTTCGGAACACGCAGTGTAGGGGTCAGCCATGTAGCCGGCCGTGTAACCGCTACACGAGTCGCCATAACCTGTCTAGTACATGTCGTGTGATATGAGAACATGCCCTGTAGTTTTCTTCTCGGTACTCGACCATGTCACGAACAACACAGGTCAGTGTTATCTATTCTTATACATGCCATGTTTGTTCAGAACATGCCATGTAAGAGTTAGCAGTGAGTCCGGCCGTGTAACCTGCTACATGGGTCGTCAAGCCTGTCTAGTACACGTCGTGTCCTTAGTGAACACGTCGTGTAGTTTAGAATTAGGAGGACCATGTGGGTTAGCCGTGTAAAGAGACTCGTGTTGGGGATTGGAGTCCAAGTACTTGCCATGTTTTGGGAAAACACGTCGTGTAGTCTAAGATGTTACACGACCAGTGGTGGCAGAGTTACACACCCATGTAAATGGATTTAACAAACACGCCATGTAGTTTAAATACACGCCGTGTAGTCTTGTTTTGCAAACTAATGTATTTCTCTCTCCTACTCCCATTTTCTACACTTGTGTTTTCTGTCTTTGTTAATCCTTAATCTGAGGCATGCTTTAGACCTTTCAGGGCTATGGCACCAAGACATCCTCCCGTTGCACACCAGGAACCAGGCAGAGACTGTACGCCTGATACGGTATACCAGGGACTACTAGTAGTTCCACCGATCGTTCTGGACATGGCACCTGCTATGATTCCAGACACTGTTGCTGATGGACAGTACAAAGAGGGTTTCATGAGGTTCATGCAGACCTTCTAGGGAGCTCAGCATCCTGCCCAGTCTATGGAAGATCTAATGTGAGTCTTATAGCTACAGCATCCTCCCACTTTCACAGGGGATGGAGGACCTCATGCTGTAGAGTCATGTCTAGAAACCATGCTTTCCATATTCGAGCATGTAGACACCCCCTGACAGAAGAGTGAAGCTCGAGACTTACATGATGAAAGATTCTACCAAGATATAGTGGGATGTAGTCTCACAGGCAGGGCGCCAACGGACTATGGCTTGGGATGAGTTATAGCATACGTTCTATGACTACTTCTATCCGGCGACGCTGAGGGCCGATAGAGCCAGAGAGTTCATGAACCTGCAGTAGGGTACTCTTTCGGTTATGGATTATTCCTCCCTCTTCACTGAGTAATAGTGTTTCACTCTCATTATGGGAAATGAATTGCTGTTTTTGGAAAAGAAGTTTTAGGAAGGCCTCAAACCAGAGATCAAATCACAGGTGAATATCTTCCAGTTGACTTCTATTACCCTAATAGTCAACCAAGCGCTGATCAACAAACAAAATATTAGTGATACTTGAGCTGTTGACCATGGTGGTTCAACATCCATGTCTGACTCGTTGCATACTGACACCAGGAAGCACCATCGAGAGTCTACTCGAGGTGACTCGAGGAATCGAGGTATTTTTTATGGTAGAAAGGATCATATTTATGGTAACCAAGTGGTGTGCTATCAGTGTGGAAAGAGCAGGAATAAGAACCCTCAGTTCCCGAGAGATCTAGTGTAGTTCCTAGATTATGACAATATGAGTCATCTGCAGCATTTTTTTAAGGGTTATTCTTCCAGTAGCTAGTGAAGGAGGATCGGTTTATACTCCTCGTACATGAGTAGGATTACCAGTTCCGCAGCAGACTGGGGAATGGAGTTCTTCAGGTCATTCAGTACAGGGTAGAGGTTGTGTAAGCGGTGGTCAGGCTCAAGGAGGATAAGCTCGGGGATATCAGGCTACTACACCGGGCCTCGGTACTGGCCATACATTTTCGGTAGAGCAGATCCATCAGGAGTAGGATCCTGGACCATCCACAGTTCAAGGTACGATCTTAGTAGTCTCAGTTTTATCTTCTACGATTTTTGATACCGGAGCTTCTCATAACTTTATTTTTGTGCAGACTATGGAGATCCTTAGACTTATTATAATTACTTCTAAGGATACTTTGGCATTAGACACTCCTTTGGGACATAGAACTACTATTGTGCATCATTGCAAGGAGTTCCCCCTTGAGGATGGTGGGTGTCACTTCTTGTGGGATCTTTATTTCCTTGAGATGATGGGTTATGATATCATTCTCAGAATAGACTGGCAAGTTCCTTTTCCGGCCTTTGTCGATTGTTATAGCAGCATGGTGAGTTTCACGTCACTAGAGGGCGGGTCCTTTCTTCACAAGGGGAAATCGGATGTCCATGAAAGTAGATCTGGACCAGAGCATCATGGTTTGGGCAGTGTTACATCCTAGATTGCTAGTTTATATCTGGATGATCATGAAACTTCTCAGATGGACTTCCCTCCAGTAGTTGACCATTTTCCAGATGTCTTTCCAGAAGCCTTTTCAGGGTTGTCTCCGGAGCATGAGGTATACTTCTCTATTGAGCTTGTTCCAGGAACAACACGAGTATCTATAGCTTATTATAGGATGTATACACCTAAGTTACAAGAACTCAAGAAGAAGTTAGAGGAGTTGCACGAAATGGGTTTTATCCAACCCAGTACATCCCCTCGGGGTTCACTTGTGTTGTTTGCGAGGAAGGTGGATGGTACCTTACGGCTTTGTGTGGACTATAGAAAGATGAACCAGTAGACGATCAAGAACCGATATCCTTTGCTGAGGATTGATGATCTTTTTTATCAGCTTTGAGGAGCCAGGGTATTCTCAAAGATCGACTTGAGATCAAACTATCATCAGTTCTGGGTCAGACCATCTGATATACCTCTCATAGCTTTCCAAAGTAGGTATGATCTGTACGAGTATCTGGTTATGTCATTCGGTCTCACGAACACACTTCTAGTTTTCATGGAACTGATGAACAGAGTTTTCCATCCTTACTTGGATTCTTTCATCATTGTCTTTTTGGATGATATCTTGGTGTACTCTCATACTCGACACGACCATGCTACCGATCTTGAGATTGTTTTGAGTACACTGAGGGAGCATCAATTGTATTCTAATCTCTCAAAGTGCCACTTATGGATGGACAAGATTCACTTCATGGGCCATGTCATCTCAGATACATGGTTATCAGTAGACCAAGAGAAGGTGAGAGCAGTAGTTACCTGGGAGTAGTCGAAGAATGTCTTCGAGGTACGGAGTTTCTTGGGACTGGCTGGTTATTATAGGCAGTATATACAGGACTTCTCACGCTTAGCAGCGCTGTTGACGGGCTTGAATAAGAAGGGTGTGAAGTATGTTTTTCAGAATCTTGTGATTCAGACTTCCAGGAGCTGAAGGGGAGATTGACTTCAGCACTGATTCTAGTTCTTCCAGAGCCGAGCAAGAGTTATAATGTTTTCTGTGATGCATCTGGCATCAGTCTTGGAGTAGTGCTTATGCAGGAAGAATGTGTTGTTGCGTACGGATCTCGGCAGTTGAGTCTCCATTAGAAGAACTATCCTACGCACGACTTGGAGTTGGTTGTGGTTGTTCATTCTTTGCGTTGTTGGATGCACTATTTCATGGGAGAGCATTTTGTGGTATATACTGACCACAAGTGCCTCAAGTATATCTTCACGCAACGTGACTTGAATCTGAGACAGTGGAGGAGGGTTGAGTACCTACAGTCTTTCGACTTCGAGCATGACTATACGCCTGGGAAAGGCAATACTGTGGCTGACGCACTGAGCAGGAGGACACAGTTGCAGACAGTTTAGAAGGCCGATCGCGAGTGGCAGCTTATGGCTTTGTTCTCTGAGATGCATATAGAGGTGCACAGCAGAAAGGGATAGATGGTTATTTCTTCTGTAGCTGTTACCTATACTCTTTTAGATCGAGTTCAAATGAGGCAGCTATCAGACCCAGAAGGCCTAGTCCTACAGGAGGGTGTGTCAGGTAGAGACCCTACTCTGTGGTGGACAGCAGGTGATGATGAGGTGATACATTTTCATGGCCGCGTATGGGTTTCAGTGGACATACGTGAGGAGCTGATGTGGGAGTTTCATGCCTCATCTAAGGTAGTTCATCCTGGCATCACCATGATGTACCAAGATTTGAACCGTCAGTATTGGTTTCTAAGTATGAAGAGGGATATGGCTGGTTTTGTAATGCAGTGTTACACCTGTCAGTAGGTGAAGGTAGAGCATCATCGACCAGCATGTCTTTTACAGCAGTTACCCATTCCTGAGTGGAAATGGAATGATGTCACGATGGACTTCGTGATAGGTTTACCAAGATCACCTTGAGGAAATAATTCTGTTGGGGTTGTAGTGGACTGGATCACGAAGGTTGCACACTTCTTGCTTATTAAGGAGACCTTCATTGTTGATGAGCTGAGACGATTGTACATCTGAGAGATTATATGTCTACATGGAGTTCCACACTCCATTATTTCAGACAGAGATGCACATTTTACTTCGCATTTCTAGAAGGGGCTGTAGAGGGCTTTGGGTACACAGGTACTTTTGAGTACAACATACCATCCCCAGACTGATGGCTAGTCCGAGCATACAATCCAGGTGCTTGAGGATATTCTCTGAGCTTACATTATAGACTTTAGTGGTTCTTGGGAGAAGCATATCCCTCTGGTGGATTTCACCTACAACAACAATTTTCAGGTGACTATTCAGATGGCACCTTACGAGGCATTGTACGGTAGGCCATGCCGATCACCTTTAAGATGGCTAGAGGCAGGAGAGACCGCTTTTCTGGGACCTCATCTTGTTCAGGAGACATCTGAGCAGATAGAGTTGATTCAGAATAGGATGGCTACAGCACAGTCTCATCAGAAGTCTTATGCTGGTAAGCAGAGACAACCTCTGGAGTTCAAGGTCGGAGATTAGGTTTTCCTACGCGTTACACTGAGGTTGGGACATAAGAGGATTAGGAGGCAGGGGAATTGTTCACCGAGATACGTCGGGCCATTCTAGGTTTTGGAGAGAGTCGAGATGGTTGCTTACGGGTTTCAGTTACCTCAGAGGTACCAGGATATGCACGACGTTTTCCATGTTTCTCAGCATAGACAATATTTCTCAGAACCGTCTCATGTTTTTTAACCTGAGGAGGTTGAGCTGGAGCAGGATGCATCTTTCGAGTAGCATCCTATAGGGATTATAGATCATAGTATGAATGTCTAGCGTGGTCTGTCTATTCCTCTAGTACGGAGGTTATGGCAGCTCGGGTGAGTGCAGGACGAGACCTGGGAAAGGGAGGATGATGTACGATCATAGTGGCCAGAGCTGTTTGGGGTTTCTTCTTCCACACCTTTTTTTGGTAAATTTGGGGACAAATTTCATTAAGGGTGAAGTTTTTAATAACCTAGATCTTCGTTTGAGGTATTTTTTTTCTTTTTCTGGAGTTTTTGCGAAAAATAAAGTTTTTGGAGATTTTTGAAGTACACGCCATGTACTTTCTAATTACACGACATGTACTCTTTTCCTGCTCGAAGCCATGTGATGTCCGTGCCCGGGCCACACACACGGTGTGTAGGGTGACGTGGAGGATGATTTTGGCGGAGTACGGAATGACCCAGTACACACCGTGTACTCTAAAAGTACACGCCGTGTACTTTCTTTTTATTTATTTAATCAGACTAGGGTCTCGCCTAATGCTTATAAACGTCTTCTTCTCTGCCTTTTTCCGTCTAGAACATCCAAGGAGGTAGATTATTCTCTGAGACACCAATCTATCACCGATTGTCCGAACCGAACTCCATAGATTGCAGAAGAATTGCAGCGGTGAGTTCTTGGTTCTTCTTTGGCATCGTTTCCTGATTCCTTCTCTCATGTGAGTTATCTGATGTTGAATGTTTTAGAATTTTTAACAGATCTACTCCGTTCTTGGAAAATTCACGTGATGAAGTTCAAGTATATTGATCATCGAGGATAAAAGTATGTGGTTTGATTCCCTATATTTAAGTTCGTTGTGTTTTGGTTGCAAAAGTGCCGGATACCCATGTATCGGGTATCATGGGTTTAGGATTTTGATCCTATTATTTATTTTCCCTATATTTATTACTATCTTATGTTTAATTTCTGGTAATATATGCTTTGTTGCAGGATTGAGGATCACCCCATGGGTGTTTCGCCCCCTGTTTGGCTATTTATCGCTGTTTGGCACAGTTTTCCTGTGAGGAAAACCCTATTTCAATTTCTAGTTTACTTGATATCACGGATTTCATGTGTTTCCTGCTGTTTAAATGCTTTTGATTCATTGTATCCATTAGAAAATTAGTTGTTGAACTTACTTAGGGCTGCTGATAGTCGATTACGCATGACTGGACTGTTCAGGGCTATGAGAACCTGGTGCGGGAGATCAAAGAGTGAATAAACGATTAAGTGCCTCCCTAGAGGGTCTGTTGGATTTAGTTTCTTACGCAGGACCTATAGGAATATGACTTTGTGCTTCCCAAGAGTCTTCTCAGTTTACCCATTCATCAAGACCACATGAAGAATTAGACGTAAGTGCTTCCATAGAGATTTTGTAGCTATCGTTGCAAGACCATAGGGGAATTGACGTGAGAGCTTCCTAGAGTGTCTGTGGCTTGTTTTATTACTAGAATATAGGGGTTTTCTAATTTAATCCACCCATAGGGTCAGTGTGAATTTTGATTGTTAGTTGTGATGATTCCATCAATCCAAAGAACAAGCTTGGGTTATTTACTGCTTATGTTTAGGTAGTCTTTTTAGATACATGCTGTGTTACTTTGTTACCTTGGAATATAAAGCTTTACAAGTTTTATATGGTTGTTTAATTAAGTGAATGTGAATGGTAATTGGTAGGATTAATTACTGGTATACTCTTAGTCCATTACTGTACTTAGTTTCCTTTACTTTTTCTATATTACTCACTGACAGTAGGGCACAAACCTTATGGTGGTTGCCTACTGGGATTAGTCTCACACCCTGTTTGGATCCTTCTTTTCGGCCCAAACAGATTATATGGTCGTAAGTGTAGATAGGGATTGTTTCCCTTCTACCTCAGGTACATTATTGATGGTTGGAGCTGGAGAGCATGGGACCGGGCTTTGGCTCGCGATGCTGCTGGAGTTTCTTTTTACATTTAGTACTTTGGTTTTAGTTGTATTTCAGCACGTTTATTTGTTTACTGCTTTCCATAGATACATGTACCGTACTACATCATTGTTATATCATACTTTTCATCTACTTTAGTTTAGTTATCATATGCTATTTACTGCTTCCACTATTAATTATGTTTATTCTTCCACTGCATACTTAACCAACTGAGGACATAGTTTCCCCAAAGACTCACCAAGGCCCTTGCTGTTAGTCCACAGCCTCTGGAATTTGGGAAAACACGCTTGAGGTCATGTGGAGAACCAGGTACGGGGCACCAGTTATGTGGCTCCGGATTCGGGTCGTTACAGTTAAATTATATTTTATATTATTTATAAAGTATAATAATTTTAATTATACATATATAAAACCAATTTAGGTAAATTCATTAAATTTCACATTGAAATTGGATCTGGAATATTTCCATGTTTTGAACATTTCTCTTTAAAAACCCGGTGTCTCACAACATCTTTGGTATAAATTTTAAATTAATTTTATTCAATTAAGTTAATTGAATTTTGATAATAGATATATTTATTTGGAATCCATATTAATTCTATGTTATAGTGATATCAACTTAATTTTTTGGCACAAATGATGATTGAAAATAGTTAAAATTAATTACAGTGATTAAGGTAATAAAAGATTCTTCAATGATTAAACTATGAATATATGGTTTATAAATGAAAAAAATCAAAAATTATAAATGATCTTATTTATCATAATATTGTTTTGAAATATAAATTATTTGTATTTATCATAATAATTTATATTTCATTTTTAGATATGATATAATTATATTAAATTCTCAAGAAACTATATTGCATGGATTATTTAGTTAACAACTAAATGAAATAAATGATATCTTATTAAATGATTTAAAATTAATAAAAATAATACCATATTCCATGTTATTTTATCTTTAAAAAAATAGAAAACCTGGTTCATTCATGGGATGATTTATCTTTTATAATGAACTTATTTACCCATAAACAGTAAAAACGTTGTTAGCGCAGTAAGGGTTAAACAACGTTTTGGCACATTACATTTGTTTCTGTTAAAATAAATTTTCAATATATATGGGTTTTTTTATAAATTAGATTTAATATTTTTTAATAAGTGGTTATAAATTTTATAATAAGTCTCTCTTTAATTTATTCATAATGTATTAATTAAATAGTTTATAAAATTAGCTTCAGAAATGAAAAACCAAAATGGAAAAAATAATGAAACATAAAGAATAAGGAAATTTGATGAAGAATATTTTCCTATATGGTGTTCTTGTATATAAACCATAAATACCATTTAATAAATTACTTTTCATTTTTATATAAATTGTTTAAGGTAGACCTCCAAATAGAGTTTATATTTTTATATTGACAAAAATGTAACTCCCCCTCCACTATGAAAAGGATCTCACCCTCTCCACTTCTTAACACCATTAAAGTAATTTAGGTCAACAAAACCCTACCCAAATAAGCTCCCCAAAACCCTCCTATAATCATAGAATCCTCATTTTTTGAAAAAATAAATCTATAAAATCCCTTAAGTAAAAAGAAAACGAGTTTCCTAAAGAAGAGGTATCATTCCTCAACAAACATTATTGTTTTATTTATGTCCCCAAAAATTCAAATATTCTTATTACATAATAATAGAACAAAATAATTATCCTATATTTACTGATATGTTGTTATGTTAAGGGTTATACCTACACATAAACACACTTCCATCAAATGGTATACTTCAATCATCGTTTGTGAGTACGGTGGACTACTGCCTCACGAGTCGATGTTGTTTGTTCTTCCATTACCACCTATCTAGTCTGGGAATAATGTTCAAAATACTATTTTTATATGATATAAATTATTTATAATGGATTAATACTTATATAGTTTTAATATGACAAATAAATTCATACATTTCATTTTATTGGTATAAGATAACATCGTTTGTGGATGTGTGGATTACCACCTCCTCAAAGCAACAAGATACGTTCACATATTACATGGAATGTAATAAATATGGGTTTAATTAAAAATATGTGTTGTACATGGAATATATATTATATCCTTGATAAAATAATTTTTTTGTAAATATAATATATCATTTTCTTTAACACTTTTTCACACACAGAATAAGTGTTGGCGTCATTTGTGGACATGTGGACTACCACCTCCTCAATGTGATGTGATTCATTTAAAATCAAAATAATTCAATGTATAAGTAATATTGATCAAATAATTTGTTATTTATAGTATAATAATAATTTTGGGAATATATATATTCTATACTTTCTTTCCAAATTGATCATTCAAAAATTGCAACATTACTAAAGCATATGTACGACATACAACCTCCATGATTGTAATACTAGTTCATTTTTCATAACCATATTCAATGATTGAATTTAAAATTATAATTGATTTATAAATATTATAATTATATCATGGTTATTATTCTATATATTTTTATATAATCTCTTCGTTGACTGTACTCAACCAACCTTAGTCTTTTTGAAACATAAACCTATGATGGTTACAAAATCTGACGTAGACATAATTGTTTAATTAGTTGTATAAAAAATTTTAATAGGTAAAATAAAATTAATGACAAAACTAAAAAAGTTTTTGAATAAATTAAAAAAATTAACATTATTTTATTAGTTAAGAAGATAAAGACACAAGTGACGATTGAAACTCAAGGTACGGGACTTCGTCTTAATCTCCTTTCATTGAGGTATATCTTGATGTTATACACATTTGTTATTTTATAAAGTTTATATACATCCCCTTTAACAAGTTATATCATCAATTGTATCTATTCACATTATATTAACTTTTTTTAATGTAATTCTCGAAATATTTTTATGATTCTAATATTTAAATGTGGTACGAGACACATGGATTTCAAAATATCTTTTTAGTTTTCTAATGATTTAATTTTAAAAAAAATTACTCCAGGTCATTATTCTTGATATTATTTTATATTTTTATTTATATAAAAGTATTTTAAAATTTTAATTTCAAAAAAAAATCATCCATTTCAATATTCTTTGTATTGTTTTGTCTGTTTATTTATATAAAAGGATTATATAGTATAGTTTATGTCTATTTTTAATTTCATTCAATGTTTTCTGAAGGTATAATTTTACGTTCCTTAAATGGAATGTTTTTACCAATGAAAAATAATATTTCCTATTTTTATACTATGATGAAAATGAACATTCATGTTATCAGAACATTTATGTGATTTCTAGATTACTTTAAAATCTTACATGTTTTCTTCAATGAAATCCCCCTTTTCCATTTATTTGTAATTTTTTGTAGTGTAAATTGTTTAAAATGAAAATGGTATTCCTATATGAATATGTTTTTCATATGAGTTTAAATGGGGTTTTCAATGTTTTTTATAATGAAATTTTTTTATTAATGATATGGTAATTGAGCATTAAGTGAAATGGTTGAGTCCATAACAAATTTTATATGGGGAGGCATAGATAATGTTAGGTGATCCCGTTAAAGCTATATGTGGGTTATCCAAGATAACAATAAGTGAGCCCTTTATATCTTTTAGGGGGGTGGCCCAGATAGCACAGGGTGGGCCTGTTATAGCTTATACATGGGGTGTCCTAGATAGAACTGGGTGATATCCTTATAGCTTAAAGGATGGGTAAGTTGATGATATACCTACAATTCATTGGTTATGGAATTTTACCGTATGGTTATTCAATTTGTAAGAGTGACATGCCTGGGAGTCATTTGTATGATTATTTAAATTTAAAGAGTTCAAAATATTTTTTAATGGATATTATTATCAAAATAACAAAAAAAATTCTAATTTATTTCTATTTTTTTAATTATTTTTTTAGAAAAATGTGTTTTTTATGTGATAATGTTTTATTTTATATTCTAAAAGAACATTTCAGATCAATGTAAAAGTTATATGAAATTTTATGTCTTTACTGAACTAATCGTTTCTGTTTTTTTATTATTTACTGAGGCTTTTTTCCCATCTCACATTTTAAAACAAATTCATAGGGTTTAAAGATGGGTAAGGGAGATGAAGAAGTCAAGTTGAAGGCCATGAAGATTTTCCATCAAAAGAATTTTGGCATTAGTTTAATATTTTATATTATTGGGAAAATGGATACAAGTTGGAAGTGTCCACCTTGTATATTATGTTTTAGGTTTTATGTGTTATGGACTAATTTTCTAAAACATAAAAATTGGAATGATCCTCGATGTGAGATATTGTAAAATTATTGACTTAACTTATGATTATGTAATACATAATGATGATTACTTATAGTTGGTATAAATGGAAATGTTTAGTTATATTTAGAGGTTGGGATAGTGTTAATATAATTATCTTATAAGATTTTACATTATTAATAAGTTGAAATGATAAAAATTTGAAGATTTCCATGTAGAATTATATAAATTATGTCTATTCGGAATTATTTTCTACAAAGGAAATGTGAAATCTATTGTGGGAAGGAATTGAGAGAAAAATATCCTTCCAAAAAATCATCTAGAGATTGTTGGAATAATAACATGACAGTTTTTTTGTATTGATTTCTCAATTGATATATACTATTAATGTTGGTGGTATCCATGATATAGAGGAACCCAATCTACAATCAAATATCTTGTCTATAGTGGATTATTTTATGAGACAACAACCCATATAAGTTAATGGATCGTCTAACCCATTTGTAAATGAAGGATAGATAAATACCCAGAGAAGATATTTGAAGTCATGGAATGTTTATAATGTCAAAAGTTAACCCTTTACATTTATTTTTTAAGGTGATGTTTACCGATATTTGCCTTTGGTTATGAATACTAGAGAAAAATTTGGTCTTTATTCATCAGAATGGGAAAACATTAAGAATCTCATATTTGAGAAAAATTTCCCAATGTTTGTTTAGATTAGGATGGAGAAAAAATTATTTATGTTAAAGAAAACAGATGCCGATTCAGTGTATGAGTATGAAGAAAATATTTTCAGACCAGTCAGATATGTTCTTGATTTTATTTCAGGCATTAAAAGAAAAATTGTTAGATTATAATTCAACTGGAATCAAATTCTATGAAGACATTTGGCCTCATGGGAATTTAATGTTTCTTTGAATATTGTTTTTGGGACTGAGAAATTTGAAATAAATTTTTGCAATACTTATGTTCCAAAAGATAAAAAGTGTACGAAATGGTCATGGTGGAAGGAAATAGGGAAGGAACCAAATAATAATTATAGAGTAAAGACTAAAATTATTCCAAGAAATTTTGGTGAATGTATGATAGGATTTGGAATGTATTACCAATGTGGAATGCCTAGTCACATGGTTCATTATTGAAAATAGAAGATATATGAATAATCCAAGTGTGATATAATATATATCCAAACAACAGTGATCTATTTTAGCTGTAATGAATTTGGATAATATGCTAACGTGTGTCTGAAGTTACTTACATATGGTGTTAATCATCAATATAAAAAATATAAAGGTATGGTAAAATATTTTTCTACTACTACAGTTGATTTTGGGCCATATATTGATGTTATAGAAGCTCCAAGGATTTTAGTAAATTTTTAAGGATAAATGTAAGTTCAGGGATTTTGAGACTCCTTATGTGGTTTTATGTGATGTGATCATAAAGTGACTAAGAAGTTTTTGGGAGATATTTATTAGGTTTTATGCTTACATAATGATTTATTTAAATTAGAATTATTCCTTTAAATTTGAAAATGAGTTTTAAGGTATTGATAATCTTTAGGGTTATTATGATCTATGATTATTAAGGTTATTTTTTAGGGATGTTCATCATATTTATAGGAATTTTATGAGGATAAAATTGTGAACTTAAAAATACATCAAGTATATTTCCTTATATTATTATAAAATAAAATAATTCCCAACATTTAGTAATATATTATTTTCAAAAGTGGTATTTTTAAAAATCCAACAATTGTTTACCAATAATAAGTTAAAATTATGTGGGCATAATATTTTTAAGGGGGGTAGGATGTAAAATCCCATGATTTTATGAAATATATTCTTTCAAATTTATTTAAATTATTTGATAGCTTGATTTACATGGAATTTATTTTTTATATTTAATTATATTAAACACCATTTTTATCATTCATTTCATGTAACATTGAGTTTCTCTAATAACTTTTGTTAAAAGCAAGGCCGAGTGTAACTGAATAATAATATTTTATTGACATTATTATTAAATATTGATGTCATTACTTGGACGTTAAAGTTTTGGGTTTGAATAAATCTTTAATCATTTTTTATATTTTTTCTGAAATTTATACAGTATATTTTATAGGCATATGATAATAATTAATCCAGTTTTATGCTTAAAACTATATGTTTTTAAAAAATTAACATTTTCCTCCTTTTAAGTGAAGACATGTTTTAAAACTTACCTCTGAAGATTTTATAAATTTTATTTGAAAAAATAAACTTATTTTTTGAAATATTTATATCAATATTTCCTTTGGGTGATTATTTGTGTATTTTTATGAGATGATTCATTTTTTGATGAATAGTGAAAACACTACATTTTAATTGAAAACTGCCATTTCCTCTAATATTTTAGTATAGTTAAACTATATTTTATATTTATTTTAGAGTATAATTTGTTCAATTATAAATCAATAAGACAGATTTTGGTCAGTTGATTCAGTTTCACATTGAAATTATATATAAAAACATTTCAATATATTAAACATTCCCCTTTAAAACCCCATGGTCCCGCAATGTCTGCATGGTTAATTTTAAATTTACATTCAAAAATTATGTGAATTTAATTTGTAAAAAATAATATAATTATTTGGAATCATTATGAAATTTATTGCATAATAATATGAAATTAATTTTATATCCTAAATGATTAGTGAAAACTATTAAAATTAATTATAATGATTAATGTAAGAACAGACTTACTTAATGATTAGATTTTGAATATAAGTTGTATAGATGACCAAAAAATTGTCAAAAACGTCTTGAATAGACATTTTTATACCATAAAAACCTCAAGATATATTTTTTATTAGATATTGTGATACTATACCATGAAAGAGACCAATATAATAAATTAAGGAAAAAACCAAAAAAGGAACCTCCCTTGCCCTTAACACTTATAACTCTTTAGAGTAGGGAAGAAGCTACATAGGTTTAGATATGAAATTTATTTTGGAATATAAATGTTTTATTTTTATCATAATACATTATATTTTATTTTTACGGGTGATATAATAATATTAAATGCTTAAAAAAAACACCAACACATTGATTATTTAGTTAATAATTACATAAAATAAATGATATTTTATTAAACAATTAAAAATTACTAAAAATATTAAATTATTAAAATTAATATTTAATTTTTAATAAACAAAAAATATTTTACATTAATTGTAATATTTATCTTTTGTAATGAACATGATGATCCATAAATTGTGAAAACATTGTTACTGTAGTTACAGTTAAAGCAGTGCATTTCTCCTTACACGAGTTTCTGTTAAAACATATTTCCAACATATATAGAATTTTTTTTTGTAAATTAGTTGTAAAATTTCATAATTACTGGGTATAAATTGTCTAAAAATTACCAATTTAATTTTTTATTAATGGATGAATTATATACATTACAAAAATAGATACCCAATTGAAAAACCAAAATGAAAAAAATAAAGAAACATAAAGACTAAGGAACAAATGATACAAATGAATTTATGTTTATTTTTGTGATTTTTAATCCACCAAACTTCCCCTTTACTCCATTATTTTTCCTTTTGTATGAACGTGATTAATGGGAGACCTACTAGTAGTGTTTATAATTTTTTACTTTCTTGAATGATACCCCCCCTCCACTGCTAAAAGGCACTTAACCAGCCCACATATTCCCAACTCTTATGAACTATGGAATATCAAAAACCTACCCATATAAGCTCCCAAAATCTATAATATAATCCTTGAATCCCAAATATTTTCATAAATAAATCCAATAAATACATTTTCTGTAAACTAAAATGGTTTACCTGAGAAAGAGGTAACATTTTTAAATAAGAACTTTTGTTTTATGGGGTTTTCCACCACATAAACTATTTTTATTCCATGATTATATAATAAACAAAATATAATAAATATACTAAGATAACATTTTTTTTAATTTTTTAACCTTCACCTACACACACTTCAATATAATGGGATATGAAATCATCTTTCGTGTGTATGGTGAACTAGTGCCTAATGAACCGCTGCCATTTATTCTTCCATTTCCACTTCTCAGGGATGGGAAAAATGGTGGAATTAATGTTTCTATATTATATAAAAAATATTTATGATGTATGAATACATTAATATATTTTATATAAAAAATATATTCAATCCTTCCATTTTATGGGAATACTATATCATCATTTGTGGATGTGTGGACTATTTCCACCTCTAAGTAATGTGATACAATCACACTTTACATGCAATGTATTTACGATGACTTAAATTAAAAATTAGTGAAAAACATGAAATAAATATGACATACATGAAATAATTTCATTTTTATATATATAATATATCATTTTATTTATCACTTTTTCACACAATGAAAAAGATAAAACCTTTTTCAGGGACGTGTGGACTACCGCCTCCTTGAAGCGATGTGACTCTTTTTACATCTCAATAATTCTATGAATTATTATATATGATTAAATAATATGGTATTTATGATATTGTTATCATAATGTAAATATAAATTCTACTTAGTCATTTTGACACATAAACTGAATATGGTCAAAACACCTGATGTAGACTTAATTATTTAAGATATTGTATAAAACAATTTAATTAGTTAAGTAAAATTGAAAATTAAATTGAAAAAGGTTATGAAGAAAAAAAAAATAATTAAAATAAATTTATTATTCCTGATGATAAAGACACACCTTACAAGTCGGGCTCAAGGTAAGTGACTTCATCTCAATCTCCTTTCATTGATTTGTATGTTGATGTTATACACCTTTATTTATTTATAAGGCATATATAAAAACCCTTTGACATGTTATATCAATATTTTTCCCTATTCTCATGATATCTAATGTTTCTTAATTTTATTATTTGGTTATTTTTATTATTCATGTTTTTCAGTGTGGTGTGGGACACATTTATTTAAAAAGACACTTTTTAAATGTTTTATGATTTAATTTTAGAATTTTTTCCCTCCTTGTAAATATTAATGATATTATTATATATATTTATTTATAATAAATGGTTATAAATAAAATTTTATTTAAATTTTTAATTCCATTCAATATTTTTTAAAAGGATGCATTTTATGTGTCTTAAAAGGAACGTTTTGTCAAATGACAAATAAAATGTCCTATATTTAAAGCCTGACAACAATGACTGTTCATGTAAACCAAAATATTATTTTATTTCTAGATTCCATTGAATGATTGAATGTTTTATTAAATGAAAAAAAATTAATTTTATTCTGTTATTTTGGTATTGAAAATGTTTTTTCAAAGAAAATAGTCATTTGGTATTAAAAATGCGGTTTAAAATAAAATGGTATTTTTATCCATAAGTGGTTTTCATATGACATTAAAGGATACATTCAAATAGATTTATGAATAATTAATTTTATTAATAATTTTTTATGTGATATTTTTTTTGAAACCGGGGAAACTATTACAACATATACATGGGACGCCTAGATTGCACTAGGTGAGTTGGTTATAACTTATACATGGGGTGGGAAATATAGTGCCAGGTGAGTCCATTATAGATTATACGTGGGGTAGAATAGATATAACTCAGTGAACACAATATATATTATACATGGGGTGGCCCAAATAGTATCTAGTGATCCCATTATAGATTAATTGATGGTTGGTTCTATAATATCCCTCTAAATCATTGGGTATAGATGGTAATCATATGGTTATTCCATTTGTAAGAGTGACATATTTTGAAGTAAACGGTATGGTTATTAAAATTAAAAAGTTTTTAAAAGTTGTTTAATGAATATTATACTCTATTTCACCTAAAGGTGTTCTAATTTCTTTCTCTGGGGTTGAAGGATTTTCTTAGGGGGAAATGTGTGTTTTTTCACTTGAAAATGTTTTATTTCATATTCACAATAATCCTTGAAGATAAAGGTAAACATTATATGTGTATTCATGTTATTACTAAAATAAAAGTTTACTTTATTTTTATATCCATTACAATTCTTTTAAGGTCATTACATAGTTTTTAAAATGTTTTCACAGGGTTTAATGATGCATAAGGGAATGAAAGAAGTCAATTTGGAAGCCAGGGATATTTTCCATGAAAAGAATAAATGATTTATTTTAACAGTTTTAAATTATGGAAAATTGGATTCTTATTGAAATTTACCACTTTGTATTTTATTGTTTTTTATATATGATTTATGGCCTAATTCCCTAAAACTCTAAACCTAAAAATACCCAAAATGTGAGAGAAAATAAAATTATAAACATAACTCAAGATTCAGTAATGATTAAGGCTCGATCCTTATACCACAGAGTTCCAAAATGGATTATTCATGAGAATTATAAATTATATGGTCACAATATGTCCATAAAATAGATTTTATATAATCTTTTTAGTCATTTTACCATTACATTTTTATTTTAATCCCATGCTTATCTATTTTTACATTAGTGACTATAATTTAGTATTAAATTTTTCACTATTTATTATGGGAAAATATTAAGTTGAACTTATTAGATAATATTAAGTTTTCTTATTTAAAATATGGAATCCATTTTATATATTTCAATTCTTATATTTTGAAATATTTAATTCAAAATTAGACCAACACACATAATGAAGAGGGTTTTTAAGATGTTTATTATTTCAGAAAAATATGGGTTTATATTAATTATATTACTAATAATAATAATTTTTTTGAATTTAATTTAATATTTAATAATTTATAATATATAAATTTAATTTTAAAAATTCCAAAATATTTTTTAATTCCTTAAAATCGATATTATTTATTCATTTTAAAATAGTTCTCCGAAAAATCTTATTTTCAAACTGAAAAACTAACTTACACTAAAATCTAATATGAAGTTGATTAAAAATAAATTATGTGTATTAAATATAAATAAATAATAATTATATTACTTTTATATTTTATTAAAAACATAACGGGACTTTAAAATTACTTAATTTATCTAATATTATTGATTTATTGGAAAATTTGGTATTTTAAACTATTCACTAAAATATTATTTTCCATAAAATCCCAAAATTTAATGAAATGTAAATTTAGATATTCCATTTATAAAAAAGAAGTTAATTTTTTAAAATAAATCCTCTCAATGTTCCAGAAAATAATTATAATTTTTCATGAAAATTAATAAAAAATATTTTTCAAGAAAACATATATTTGAAAAATAAATTTTTTTACTAAAAACTTATTGATCACTAACATATAATTTAATTATAATTATTAATGAGTAAAAATTTAATATTTTTGTGACTAATTCATAATGGTTTTAATAATATCCATACATGTATATTAAACTATTATGTTTTAACGGTTATATATTTCACGAGTCATTTAAGTTGGGCATTGTGTGTCGAATACACTGTAAGACATAGTTTTATCTTTTTAAAATCTAAGGGTGTTTCACCAAATATATTAGATTACTTAACATCATAAATTTCATTTTTTAATGTGTTATTCATATAGTGGATTTATATTTTCTCCCTATTAAGGGCATCATTCAATTCCACTTCATGGTCTTTATAACATTTCTATCATTGATTTCCCTTATTATTATAATACAGCCACAGTACTCACCCATATTATCCATAACTTATCCCTCAATTCCATAATTTTTAACACAAATATGAAATTATATTGTGAATAATAATGAACCCTAGTTTTCCATAAAATTAATGATCGAACCTGGAGTATTAAACCAGTATATAATTCTTCTTCTTCTTCTTAAATTTAGAATGGGATGGAATTTCATCCATATAATCACCCATCACATATTTTTTAATGGTATTTTTTATTTGTATAGTCTTTAGATGAATTTTTTGTCCTCCCATCTGATTTTTTAAAATCATTATTATATGGGAGGATAGCAGATATATGGTTTTATGGGGTTCACCTACTCCGTTGCTATGGTGATCTGGCTAGGCACTTGGGTTTTTAATGCCTCTCCCTGACCTTTTCAGTTCTGTGCTCATAACTAGTGAGCAAAGATCGTCTTGGAATAAAATATAGTGGTGTCTCTGTGGTAGCGTTCATCCAGCAGAGTCAATAATTTGGAGTGGTTCTAGAGTATCCATCTCGGCTATGAATCACGATGCATAGAGCAATACTGCTTGTTTGTGGTAAGATCAACAATTTTCTTCAAAGTAATATTTTGTTCTTTCTGTTCATGATAATAGATCTAAGGATTATTATGAAGCTTTGATTCCTCTTCATGATATTGGAGGCAAGTGGTATACTTAGCTTTATAGGTCCGATCTATGGCTTGTCCTGAAGAATTATGTTGATGCGTGAAAGAAATAGACTAGCCTTAATCTGACAAATATGAACTAGAATTATGTGTCAAATCTCCTGAATGAAATTTTGAATGTAAAGGTCCCAAATTCCATTTTGTTTGGGATGGATGGATCTACCATGGAACCCCCTCTTACGTCCTCTATTAACATCAATGCTGGGAAAATTCTCTGAAAGGGTTCATGAGCCCATATTGAGGCTAACCCTGATATGTTTGCTGAGATAATTTCAATTGGGAAGAATTCCATGATTTCACATCTTGTTCTACTAATGGGTGAGAAGTACTAGAGATTTCATGATTTGGTCTGGAATTTCTCATTTTTGTGGTGTTATTTTGATTAGAAATGTGTACCTCCTCGTAAGGGTTTTTTATTACATCATTCCTTCGGTTTCTTTCAAAATTCATGTGTGGAGAATCACATCTATGTCTCTATGGCATTGATGGATTCACTTTCATGAATGGTCATTGGATTTCAATTCTTCACATACAAGGAATTATTTCACTCAGGTTTTAGTCCGTTTTCATGGGATTAACGAGGTCCTTCGGCATCCAAAGATTTTGAAGGACATTGGCTTGTAAATTTGGGCTCCTATACGCCTTATCAAGGAATCTCAGGTTGTTCTGTTTTCATACATTTCTAGAATATTGGTGGAGATTTATCTTAGATCCACCTTTATTGATAATGTAACTCTCTCCACTCCCACCAAGAACATCAATATTAATGTTTAGTATGAATGAAACACTAGCGTCTATAATGAATTCATGGTTGTTTGTAATTATTTGGAGGTATATCAAAGGAAGATCTCTTGTGAGAGATATGGGATGAATAGTTATCCAAATAATTTGTACATAATAAAATTAGAGCGGAATCAAGTGGATATATCAAATTCTATTGATCATAGTGGAGATATTCTAAAAAATCCATATTCTTCTAATATTGATATGATTGCTTCTGATAATGACCCTCAAGTTCCCAATTTGAATGGAAAAAGACTTCTAGTGGATAAGTCCACAATGAGATCCAATAGTGGTCCCTCTAATAGTCTTGTTGAATCTACAAAGGAGGTTACATACAATGCTGATTGTGCCACCACTCTTATTTCTATTGGAGAGACTGCTAGTCTCGTTGTTGCTAGGTATGTTGTTTGCATTCACCCTCTAGATTTTTTCCTAGTGTAGGTTCACAATATGATGTTATTGTTTACTTTTCTCCTAGTAATGGGGCCCCTAACTATGTGGATTTTCATCAAGAGATTAAGAAACTTTTTCATTATTCTAGGATCTCTGAAATCTGGGGTGACATCTCTAAGGCAGAAGAGATTGTTGATTTCACCACCCTGAAGGCAATGAACAAAGGTAGTCATTCATATTTTAAGTATTCACTCTAATCAAAAAAAGGTAATGTGGTTGATATTATAGATTCCATTGCTACTCCCCCAAAGTGAAGGCTGAGAATAGACTATTATATCATACCTCACACAGTTTCTGCAAGATCAAGTTTTATGTTTTCGGTAAAGTTCAACCTTGATATTCTATGATCATCAATCAGAGTATATCCAAATCTGAGTCGAAAATAAATGATGATTCCAAATATGTGAATGGAATTTCTTATTATGACCTATAACCATATTTTGGATGAGGTCATGTCCATTTGTTTGACCCCATCAGTCCCCCTTATATATTTTTTTTATTTTTAATAATTGGTCATAACCTTAGCTTCTGGCTCGAATTTCTGTGTAAAAACAATCCTTGTTACCTTATGTTTGTAACATCCACTTCCTGGTTTCCTCTTAGGTCAGTAAAACAGTAATTTTGTTTTTAGAACCATTCCCATCATTATCATCCCTATTGAACTTATTCTAAATTTTCAAACCACCATTAGTTGAAAAAATTTTATTATCTTTATTCTCATCTTCTGACGCCTTTTTATTAAATTTTTCATTATCATAATTTTGTGTTTCCCCCATTTCTATAGCATCATATATTTTTTGGGTTAAATAAAAATTCACTCATTATTTCCCTTCTCAACATTATTTAGCTCATTTTATTTCATAACTTCCATACCTAGCTCAACATTTTCTCTTAAGGAATAAATATTAATTACATTTTTAATATTATTTTCTTCTCCATCATACTTTCTCAGAAAATTTATTTTTATCTTCTCATTATAGCTCCCCAATAAGTCAGACCGATTTTCTGATAGAAATATATTATAAAAAATAAAAGTAAAATTTATTCTCAAATACTCAAAAACACTAGTAATGAACTATAAATCTGGATATTTCTGACTAGTTATAGTAGTTTTATAAAAAAAAAATTTTCTCTTCAAAAACTATTATTATATTTGTTCAAGGAGATACATTATTGATGAATTTCACTTTTCATAGTAGAATAATATTTCTTTCTAACATTCTTGGACCTCATTTATTAAATATTAACTCTGATGTAATGATATAAGTTAAAATATATTTATATTAAGATTGATTAAATATATCGAAAAATTGATTCTATGGATCTTTATTTTCACCATATCAAGAAGATTGACCTCTTACCTCAACTAATGAGGTAAATTATTTTATGATATTTTATAACTCGCATTCTTCTATAAAAAATGATTATGTTTTATAATGTTTTTTATTTATTATGTAATATTTATAAAAAATAATTTACCATTTTCTTATGTTTATCCAACATAAACATAATCTAATAAAATTCATTAATATTTCTTATTTCTTTTTTGTTAATATTCTCTTCTCCAATTGATGTTTATTCATAAGTATTTTGTTTCCTTTTGCACTCAACCACTTTCATTTTGTGTTATCCAATAATATTAAGTTTCATCACCAATGTTTTACTCTCTCATAAATCTAAAAAGCTATCTCCTTTGATTTTTTTATTCAACTTATTCTTCTCCTTAGTGAGTTATGTAAATTACATAATAGAATATTCCAAATTCTATTTTAAAATCCAAAATTTTTTTATTCTATATTATCAATAATCATAACAATTTTATGGGGTTCTTACTCTTTTTAAATTATCTATGAAGATGACATAGAAAAAAATTCATTGATTGATGTAGAATCATCCAGATCCCTTATTTTTAGAACATTTTTCTTATTCTTTCATTGAATCATTTTATTTTTTTTCTTCATCATATGTTTCATATACCTATAATCTTCTTATTTTCTCTAAGAATCATCAAACATATTATTAGGGTATTTAAATAAAAAATTACAACCATCATTTTAGAAAAAGATTACATTTTCCCTTCTCATATCACTTTTTTAATCTCTTAGAAATAAGTGAAATGATTTTTAAATCTATGATTTAGTCTTTATAAATTGAATGTCTTTATTTTTATTCAATTTCATTATCTCTGAAAATACCTTTAAGAAAATCCTATAGATATATTATTTTCCTCGGGATTATTCATAAAGGATGTTTATTTTCTCATAACATATTCTATGAGAATATTCTAATGTCCATAAAAAGATAAATATTCTCAATGTTCTAATTTTGAAAAACTGGGTTCAAATTTATTTATAATTTTTTGCTTCATTTTTGTAACTAGAATACAATATTCTTGCTTTACATTGAAAAATATGATATTTTGACCATCTTATTAGCTCTTTAAATGTATTTATCTATAATTTCCTCCTCAACCATCTTATTGCCTTAAAATAACATCCTCTATATTTTTTTATTATCCCGATTTACTTTCATGTTTTTTTATAGTTATTTATCAACATATCCCAAATTTTTTTCCCATTTAAAACCACATAATCAACGTATAAATATTTTATCATGGGGAAATTAGGATTGAATTATTACCTTTTCTATCAATTTACACATTTTTATAATAATGTTTTTCATAGAAACTTTATTAATAGGAAAAAATACCGCCATTGTAGTATCTTTAACTTCTTGGAAAATAGATATAATATCGGGTAAAAGCATATCATTCAAAATGTGATAGTTTCTTCCATAAAATATTGGAAATCAACTAATTTTTATTGAATTTATATTTTCTATACTTATATATGTATGGATTTATTATAGGGAACCTATGAAATGATTCTAATTCAAGTTTACATATCAATGTTGGATCACTGAGAGGGTGAGGGCTGAATTAGTGACCACTTGAAGTTTACAAATTCTTCTCACATAATAAGCCGCTAAAACTTTTTATATTTACGATCCACTCAAAAATATCTCCCAACCTCACATAGGTTTATTTGATATAAGTACAAAGATATGAACATGATATTTAAAAGGTTTAGTATAAAATAATACTCCTTGACATGTTGGTTATCTACTCCAATACTAATAAAAATACTATATATTTCATGATTACAAATGCACCAAAAGAAATTGGTTCTATAACCAAGTAATTATTCCTCTAGATTACCCAAGTTATACACCCCAAAAATCAACTCTTCTACTAGTATTGGTTATAACCCTCATAACATTCCTTCTTATGTCAACACTATTCCAATATGGTTATATGAACCAAACACATGTTGTTTTAGTAACTGGTTCATCACACCAGCCACATGCTCTTCCTTATTTATTTTTAGTACATATTTGAACTTTCATCTTCAGTATTTGTTTCTCCATATGGAATTTATATAACCATTTCCTATGTAAAAATTTATTAATGATCTTAAAAACCCATCATAAGAATTTTGTGGTCTATAAAAACTTTAGTTTTCATTGAAGGACTAAGATAAATTAATGCCACCTTTCCATAACTTTTTTAGGATGTATAACTTATAAAACATTCGTAAAATCAAGTTATATCCATTATAAAATCTATTTAATGAGGAATAATCCATGTCTTGTATGTATTATTTATTTACTCCAAAAATTAATTCACTTTAGTCTATATTAATTTCTCTGATGTACCTACATACAATTATCCTCAGTTTTATATTTCTATATCCAATTAATTAAGATCAGTCTGATATATGTCCTTGCTCATCAAATGATACACTACTTGATGAAACATTTTCAATTGTGAAGGAAATTAGTTGGGAACTATATGTATTCACCTTATTCAACTATTTAAACAAAATATGATGCCCCATATTCTTCATTTGGTGAAACTTTTCATAGAGAACCATCTTCAACTGAGTAGGAACTTAGTAAAAAACATTCATTTTGTTTCTTCTTTAGATGATGATATTTGATTTGATGACCCAGCTTCATCAACCAATACATTCCTTGGGTTGAAACTCATGCTAGTCATCTGAAAAATTATATAGCACGTTAGAACACTCATACACATAAATAGTTTAATTATCCTATACTATTTCACCTCTTTATGTAGGTTCACAAATATAGAAAAATATTGGAACCCAAAATAATTTTCCCTCTCAACTAAATATTTAAATTCAAACTTCTTTGTTATTTAAATTTCATATGAATGCTTCTCAACCATTCTGGAATATTTATGATTGTTCACGAATAATACAGTGAAAAAAATTCTTTTATCATCCTTAAACATGAAATAATAAGAAAATATTGAAATAACATCTTATGTATCATCAATATTGTGGAATTTTAAAAGGTAATTTCAATACAATTACTTCTCTCTTAGAAAAATAATTTTCTTATGTAATCATAAAAACATATTTATATAATTATGTTCCTCTATTTGGTTCAGTTAAAATTTAATTATTTAGGTAATATCTTTCAGGTACAGTTCTTCACCAGTCTACAATTAGCATACACTAATTAACCTGGACTGGTGAAATAAACAGTAATTTTCCCAATTTTCATCATATTAACCCTTGGACCAGTGTACTAAATTTTTTATCTATCTTAATATATCCAATGATACATTATTTCAACACTGATCATCCTATAAGTTCTAATCCTTACAAAAAAAGGTAAAAAAAATATAGATTAATATTTCTTCATGTTTCATTATTTAATAAAATTGAAATCCTTTATTTGATGTTATTACAATTCTCTATATGTTAGAACTCCATAAACACTTTTATCTATTAGAAAATCATATCTTTCCATCCATTAAGAATTATTATTCTCAATTTGTTAAAATCATAATTCATCTAAGACATTATATTACCTTCCCTTCTTATAGGGCCTTTATATTTCTTCATCTAATGAAATTACAATTCCCCATCTGGTATCTTCATAATACTCCATCCATTTGAGATTTCAACTGTCAATATGATGGACCTTAATTTCTGGAATATTACATTGATAATTAGATTATTATAATTTTTTTTATCTTCATGAATTCTATCCATTTGATATAAATGAAACTAAATCCTCCCATCAGTGAATATTTCAATTCTACATCAATATCCCCATACAAAATTTGAAAAATTGAACATCATTTAGTTCTCAACTTTATAACTTTATATTCATGATCTTAATAGAAATATTATATCTAGAAAACATATCATGGGGATTTTTATATTGAAAAAATAAAACTCCAAATATTAATCTCTATATAACCACATCATCAAACATTATTACTTGTTCAACATAGATCTTTCTATAATTTGTTCATCTCTAACTGTTAAAATAATTTTTGTCTATCCAATAACATTATATGACTTTGTATAGAATTTAACATAATAATTCTACAACCAACATCTATCCCTTAGTAAAAAATCATTAAAACTCTGTTAGTATTATGATAATCATCTTGATGCAAGAAAAATGATGTACAACATAGAATTATTAGACTTCAAAAGGAAACATTCTTATAGTTCAAAAAAACAAATAAAAACTCATGTAACTCATTCTTGTCAACTTTCCTGTTAAAATTATTATTAAACGCATATTATCATGTGGAAAAAACATTAAAAAAACACTTTGGAATTATAGTTTCATTAATCATACTCTTATCATTGGTTCGACTATTATTTTCTTGGTATCGCAATTTACAACACTAAAAACACTACCATAATCCCATGAGATAATTAAATGGATGCTTTCTCTATTTTATCACACATGATGGAAATTGGGATTTTATCCCTCGAGGTTTATTATCATTAGTTATTGCATGATACTCCACTTTCCTTTCCTTTTCCATATAATATTTAGATTTTCAAATTTTTATCTAAGTCTTAATATAACATCAAATAATATCTTTTCAGATAAAAAAGTCTCTTATGGATAACACCCTTCTAAGAATATGATTTAACCTAGTAAAGATGATATGGATTTTACTTTCATTGTTGGAGATAAAACCAGATGCATGCCTTACAATACATGTGAAATTTTATTCATGTGATATAATATATTCATCCTAAATTTTATTCAATTTCATGAATTATTAGTTTGGTTTTTTGGGACGAGTTCATAGAATATTCGTATTGAAAAATATCTTCTTAAAATATATTAGTTACATATAGTATACATTATGTTTTTCATGGAATTATTATTGGGGATATACTACTATGTATAATCACCTTCTAAATTATAGACATCCAAAACAACCTTCTCATGGTCCATACATTGGAAAATATCTCTACTATTTCCTTAAAAAAAAATTGCACAACATACAGATTAGATGAAATGCTAAATTTAGGTGTGTGTTTCCTCACAAATGACTTGATAATGTCTGTTTTTCTTATATGGTGTGTATAAGAGTTAAATATAGTTTGGATTGTTTCAAATATCATGACATAGTTAGGTGATCATTCTCAGAACGCTTTTTACTATAGCATTAATCTCATTTGGTTTCCCATTGGGACAACCACCCCATTGTCAATTTCCTTAAATGGAAACTTGGTTCTATCATTTTTTAACCATTACCGTGAATAAAGAGAAATTGGGAATGATTATAATTAAATTAATCAATCTACCAAAATGGAAACTATAAACATAGAAATATGATTTCATAAATGGCATGCATATGTTATCATATGAATATCTATATTTCAATATTTGTTACCCATGTTCAATCTAATATTAGGTTCCATTACTTAATTATTTGAAATCATACTAAAATACTTCATTATGGTTTGTAAATATATTGTGATTAACCAAGGAATATCCCCTTGGAGTTTCAAACAAGGTGTGCAATTAGGCTTCTTGGTCATGCACCAGGTCACGACTGAGTCAATACCCAACACACCTTCTTCATGGCTATTTCCCATCGGAATAATAGTGTGAGAACATACATCAACTTATATTATATATAGATGAATACAATATACTGTAGAGCCACACAATATCTACTTTATTAAAACATCAGAATGTTATCCTATATTTAGAATCATAACTTATACTTTTCCATAGGCCTTTTACAAAAGATATCTAAACTAATAAAAAATAAATAAATAAGCCCTACTCTGAAACAAACTAATTCATCACAAGATAAAAATAACATAAATAATAAAATAATCTCATGATTTACATAATATATCAAAAAAACTATTAAAAAATCCTAGGATTTATATTTTTAGTGTCATAAAAATAAGCTAGATATTCATATCATTTTATTACAAATGTGAAAAAATATCCCTAATAATGATCCTCAAGTCTATTTACTAGATATCACAATTAATTTAATCATATTAATAAAAAAGGTATTTGAAATATTTGAATGGATTGAGCTCAGAATATCAGTAAAATAAAAAAATTCATAAGAAGAAGTAAAATAAGAGAAAGGAATAAATAGGACAATAAAAGATCAAAACATCTTAAATGAAAATCATAAAACATGTAATAGTAATATAAGATCATAAAATGATCATTAAGGATTAATGAAATATATTTCATATTCCAAAACATATCTCAATAGTCATATAACATGTGATAAAGGAAAAAAAGTGTGGAATACATAAAAAATAAGTAATAATCATGAAAACATGGAATTTAGCCGAAACAAATACATCTTGAAAATTTAGAATAACATTATAAAAAACATGAAAATTTGTGACAACCATAATAATATAAAAATATGTATGAAAAAAAATTATTCCAATGTCTATGTGAACAAACTCATTATGTACACACCTAAAAATATAAGAAGTCACATCATTCCACTTCCAATATAAACAAATTGACTATGTCTATGCCTGGATTTTTCCTAAGATATAAGATTAAATAAATGAATTATAGGTCTATACAGGACCCCACTCCCCATAATCCATCCATATGTGTTCCAGTTAAATTTTCTTCACATTTCACATCATAAAGAACCCTTGAAAATAAAATGTGCTTCAAATAAATTAAAATAAAAACATTCACTTTTCATAAATAACCCATGGAAATAAAATTTCATTCATAAAAAATCAACATTTAAATCATTCACCATTAATAAATAACCCATGTTAATAAATATTGGTCTAAAAATATGTCCATATATTATTACAAAATGAAATAAATCCATTAACATTGAAAACATTATGACGCATACATAATCAGATATTAATAGAAAAATATAGGGTGAAAAAATAAAACATAAATTCATTGGACATATATCAATTTTTATAAATATATTAAAATAAAAATCAAATCATAAAGGATCATTCATGAAAAAATATTGAAATCATTGACATAAAAGTCATTTCCATGAGTCTATTTTCAAAATGTCTCCTTTGTTTTCTTAAATATAAGTTAAAGGAAAACACTTCACGAAACTGTATTTGAATTAAAAACAATTTTTCAAAAAAAAAACTATGAAGAATACATCTTTAAAATGAAATTTCATGGTAAAATAAGATCAATAAGAAATGATATAACTCAAAGAAATAATTTTGAGTTACTTAGTCCCTTAACATTACTCGTGATTTTGACGATAGTTCTTTAAACTCATATATCATAAAAAAATATTTAAGAACCTAGTTTATAACAATTTTCAAATTTTTTTAAAAATTATTAATTAATATTATTTTCATATATTATATTTCTATAACCTCTTTTCAACATCAGGTGGAAATAATATTGATTGTTTCAAACAAGGTTTTAAAAAGTAGTGTCAACATTATTTTTCCCAAAAAATATAATCATTTTAAAATTGGAAAAATTTTATATAATTAAATTCTTAAAAATAATTATATTATTATTATTTCATAACAAGGATTTCTTATCAGTGTCTATGAAAATAAAAACTTTGAGGAACTAGTTTTGGGTTATTTACCAATATCGATGGCTTAACTTATAACGATCATTAATTTTTATATTATACAAAAAATAAAACAATTAATGATCTTTATTACATATATATATCATATATAATCATAAAATATAAACTAAAACTAGCATTTTTTGGATTAAAGTAAAAATAAATACGTTTCTTTTTGTTTGTGGTAATTTTCACAACACATGATTCACATTTTTGTTTTTTAATAGAAATGGGGATGGGTGTTAATGATTTAAACCTAATTTTAATAACATAAAAGTATAATAATGATACTAATTTTATAATTTTAATATTTTAAAATTATAATTTTTGAATAATAAAATCATAATAAAAAAATTAAAGAGAAATAGAGGTTACGAACTTATACCTCACTTCATGGATTATCTTCTTTACAATGGATATTAAATCTTTAATGGATGGTATATTGAGAATAAAACCCCCTCTTTAATGTGTATATGAGTGTTTAAAAGAGTGTTGGGTATTATTTTGGTTGATCTTAATGGGTTTTTTGTGAGGGTAAGTAATAAGAGTATTTCCTCTTTTATAATTCAAAAGGATGGAATTTTTGTAAATACAAATACATTTTCAATAATGATAATTCGACCTCAATGAAAGTGGCTGCAAAATTAATAAATAACGGATTTAGAAACATATATAAGTCTGATACACACATACACCCCTCAATTAAAAAAATTCTAAATATTTTGCGACCTTTGCCTCCTAGGATACTACTTTGTACCATTTAGGTTTTCACTAATATAACATGATTTTTCCTAGTTAATTTATCATTTTTTACCAAAAATAAAACATTACCTATTATAATATTTTTACCTAAGGATTATAAAATTTATATCAGTTTTTTTGATTCAAATTTTCAAAGTGATAAAATAAAATTTAAAATACTAAATGTATAATGTATTAAAAACAACTTTCTTTAAAAACAATATGTATTAAATTCAAATATATAAAATATAATTTTATCATTTAAAAAATAATTTTTTTAAATTATAAATTCATATATAAAGAACATATTTAGTGATATAATTTTTTTTATAAATTTTAAATTCATAATTTTTTACTAGAGATTTCGTAATGTAATTTTATTTGGAAAACAAAATTTTTTGTTGTTCACTAAAAAGTAAATCATTTCAGAAATATTTTAGAAAATCTTGTTAAGATAATGGAGAAATAATAAATTCAAAAAATAGTTTAATTTTAAGAAATTAAAATCATAAAGTTAATAAATTATATTTTTATTAAAAGTATAAAATATACATAAGAACTATTTATAATAAGAAATACACATTGGGTATATTATCCATTCTTCTCTTCATTTATATAAATTACAAATTAAGTTAGTTTTAATAATTTAGTCATAGAAAAATATATTATTCATGGAAAGAAGTAAATTTTAGAAAATGGATTTCAATAGTTTCTTGGATACATTAGTTGAGTTGATACATAAAGTGAACTTTTTTTCTTGATAAATATATATATATATATAATAATTTCAATAACACTATTTATACCTATCAATTTTCTGATTACCTTACAATGGTATATATTTTTTGGGTCATTTTTTTCATCTAGAGGAATCCATAAATTACATTATCTATTTAAGGAGAAAAATAACTAGTTGTTATAGTAAATCCTTGATAATGACTTGAATGATTTATAATAGAAATGTGGTGTTGAAGATAAACATTTTATTTCAAAAACATGGCAACACTTATTAATATTTTGAAATACTATTATTGAAAATCCACATCATAAAAATAGGTAATAAAATTTCACATTGAAAAGTGGTAATAGATAATATAAATTTTACATGAATAAACAAATTATTGGATTTTATAATAAGGAATTAAAATATTTTTTGGAATGACGAATATTAACACATTGGAAAAAATATCTTCAAAAGATATGAGACTATTTCATAATAACATTAGACATTTATGAGGAATTATTTCATTAAAAACTAATATTTAAGTATATAAAATCATTTTTTATAGATATTAAATTTGAAATATATTATGAAATATAAAAAATAAAAAAATTTAAAGAAAACAGAATTATTACCAAGGAATTACATTTCAACTCAAAGAAAGGAAATCTAATTTATCCAAATCCCTTACATATATCATAATTCATGTGGAAAGGGATATATAGAAAGTTGTTTTATCTATTATAAATATTAATAAATATGAAACCAAGATTAAATATTCCATGATATTGTCAAATATCAAAATTCACCCAAAATATATTAAATAACATCAGGAAGAACAATCATAACTCAATGACTTGTAATTTAGTTAACAAGAACTCTTACATCATTGTAATATATTGAGTTGAAAACCAATCAATGGAATAAAATGAGATTGATTTTTATAACCATAAAAATAATGATAAATAATTAAAAATTAATTATATGATTAATATATACACCGTAAAAATAAATAATTAGTAAATAAACATTATATCTCAATAAAAAATGGATATTATGAATCCCTTATGGTAATTGTAACATAAGAATAAGATATTAACCAGGAAGTTAAAATTAAAATATCATGAAATCAAAGATATTTCTTATAATTAAATTAAATATAGAACAAAATGCATAATTTAAAATAAGTGACGAAGTGACATCACAGACATGAATTGTGGAATTGAAAATAGAGACAAATAAACCTTACCTCATGTCTCGATTCAGTCTTCATGTGCACATAACATCATAAATATAAATAGCAATTAAAAAAAATAAAGAATGTTTTTAATAAATATTTTATTTTATATTGTATATTTATTAACATAAGTTATATATTTAGGAAATATCTTTCACTTATGGTGGTTTCATGATGGGTTTCAATAAATATCTTTAAAACTTCCTTGGTATATTAACCATTATAATGTGATGAACATGATTAGATACCCCAGTACCCTGATTCCTAAGTTGGATATCAAATGGACCTATGTTTACTCCTGGTACCCATGGATCTGTGAATATCTCCTAGAATCATATCAAGATTAAGAGTAAATGGTTTTTATATAAAATAGGTGAAGATAACAAAGAAAATTGGTATGGACAACAAACCTAAAGGAGAAAGTACCAGAATAAAGTATGTAAAACACTACTAAAATATCAAATAATAAAAATAAACAATATATGAATGCATAAAACTAAAATAAAAATTTTTTAATAGGTTGATCAAATATCCATTAGTCACCTCCATCACTCCTGGTCTCAAGAACCAATTACACCTTCCATATTCAAGAGCCACCTTACCTTTTCTAAGACTAATAATAATATAATATACAAATTACTAAAAGTAATGGTATGAATTGAGATAAAGACACTAGTAGTGTCTCGCCAAGTGTTCCATAATTAATTCCATACCATGAAATCATATATGATATCAATTTAAATAAAATAAGGCAAGGGATGTAATTTACATATTTTCGACAAAACATTCTTTCAGAATCAAAATAATGGAAGTTATATTAAAACAAACTTAAAGTGACCTTTTATATAAATTTTCTTATAAATAAATTGGAATGAATATAAAATACAAATAATATATAGCATGTAATAATAAAACAAAAAGTATCATAGAAACATGTAATGATACCTATAGTATATTAGTTTCTTGTAATAGGATCCTCAAAGATATAATTTGTCAAAAGAGCTAAAGATATGTGTGCACACTCTAATCAACAAACCCTTAGGGTATGCCATTAGATGAAATTAATCGACACTATAATAGGGTATACCATTACTGTAAATCATGTCACATATTTTTTAGTTAGTGCCTTAATCATCAATCCATTTCTTGGGAGTCAGAGTCTTGGCATACTTGCCCTAGTTTTCTACTAAATACCTAGGATTACATGTGACTCAATCAATAAATCATAGTAACATAAATAATTTAATATTAATTCAAAATGTAATTTCCCAATATCATTTTTCAATAATCCATTCTCATTTCAAAACAAAATAATAGGTTTTTATCAATACATGCCTTTTCAAATCATATTTCAATTTTATATATTTTATCTCAAGGCTCAACATTCATTAATTATAATTTTAAAAATCAATAAATTTTCACAAATACATAAAAAATGTTCAATAACATAGATATTTGGTGTTTTTCTCATTTGACATGAAATTTAAATTACACGTGAAATCATTCCAATTATAGAATTTAAATTTAAATAAAAAATTATTTTAAACCCATTTATCAATTCAAGGTTTCACATATAGTAAAATATTACAAGGAACCACATATCATTAGTAAAAAAATCAAATCATTATGACACCAATAATGGGATCTACCAAAGAAAAAAGAAAGCGTAAGGGATGATGGAATCAACCCTAAAATAAAGATCAATTAAAATAGATATTAGACCCCTCAATAACATGATGATCTATCACTCTAATAATTTGACAAGAGGATATTTCATGAAAACAAAATAAAGTACATGAACATACTTGATAGAGATCCAACGAGATCATTGGAACATCAATTCACAATGAGCATAGGTTTGAGAGATGAGAAATCCTCTAGAGAGACTCTAACAGAAATAAAATTAGATTAGGGTTGAATGGGGGTGCTTCAAATATTAAACATGGGTCCAGTGGTTTATAATTAAATTTTAGGGTGTTTGAAATCCTACACAAACTATTTTCTAGAAATTTTACATGGTTAACAGTAATTGTACTCCTTAACTATGTGTCCCTACTGAACATCTGGATGGGGTTCATGGTTTGGTCACATGGTTATACTAACCATGAACCAATTGTGCCAACCCCATCTATCCAAGGGTTTACAGTTTCGAGTGGTGGACACATGGTCTAGAAAAACTATGCACCCCTTTCTAAAGAACCACCCTGTAGTGCAAGATTTTCTGGGCCAAACTTATTGGTTTTCCCTAACTGTGCACCAACCATGAACCGCTCCATGGGATTCTATTTTTTTTAAAAAAAACTCTCGAAACAACCCCAAAGAATGAAGTAATCAATGCATTAAAAAACAAGGGTTATAAAATATTGAAATAAGGTAAAGGGTTGTGACAATGTAACACCTATATATTTTTATAAAATGTTTCTCTTTAAAAAATTTGTTTTATTTAATAGCTTGTGTTACACAAAACATGTAGTTTAGATGAACTGAGAATCATTATTAAAATATTTTGTTTCTGTTATCTCTTATGTATTGGATTTTTGGGTATGAATAAAAATAACTAAATTATGAATAATTTATGGTCTACATATTTTAAAAAATGATAAATTACTTATCAAAATATTATAATTAAAAAAATTAATTGAAAATAAAAGTGATGTTTTTCTGAATTTTTTATTTATTCTCAAAACATATTTTAATTAATAAATGAAACTAATCACTATTGGTGAATTATTTTATGAAATATATATATTATTTACATGATAAAATGTTTAAAATAATAAAAAATATAAATATATATATAGGATAAGAATAAATCAAATTTTGTGCTTAAAATGATTTTTTTCTTCAAAACTATTTTTGTCGCATTTTATGTACTTCATTTAATTTTTTTTCATTTATATGTTTTATATAAGATTAAATAAATTACATATTTTGAATCATAAGTTCGTATTCAGTAATTAGGACTCTTTTCTTTTGGTTAATATGAATAATTACTATGGTAAAATTTATTATTTGAACAGAGGGTAAATCATTTCTATCTAGAATAAAAATAAATGATAATGCCATTATTTTTGAAACTAATTTTTATTTAAATAATTTAATTTATACAGTAACACATTTGGTTTTAAATTGAGTTTCTTAATGGACACTTGTCTATTAAAATTACTTATATATTATTTAAATCAATGAAAGTTACAAAATGTCACTCTCATTGTATTGAATATGTATTATGTGTCCACACAACTAGACATATAATTTATGAATGAATATAAGTGGTTATTTAGAGATTAATTAAATTAATTTCACGATATAAATTAATTTTTGATATTTTATAATTATATAATGACCATAATTGCTTATGAAACATAAATTTCGTATTTATCCATTTAATAATAATATATAGTAAATGATTTTAAAAATATTAAAAGTGGTAGAATTTTAATGTGTTAATGAAGATTTTTTTTTCGATTTATTGGTATTATTAAAATGGTTTTAAATTATAATATTCAAATTTCACCATATTTATTTATTTATTTAAAAATAAATTAGTTTAATAGTATCAAAATTAACAATAATAATATTTAAACAAAATAATATTTTTTTAAATTATGTTATAATCATAGAAATTTTGACGAAAGAAAATGTGGATATGATATGGTAAATAATTTCATAAATATTCCATTTTAAGGCCAATTTTCACCTTTTATGTAATTTTTACAACACTTTAATTTTGGATGATTTGTAATCATAGTTAAAATTAAAATTATATAACTAATAGTTAATCAAAATGATAATGTTTAATATATCAATAAAACTGTCTAAATTATATTTTTTTTATTGGATTAAAACCCTATATTTTCTTATATTTTAATATATTGACATTTGTAAGGATATGGATTGATAATTAATTTATTATAATTTAATATTTTTAGAAATTACAAAAGTTCCCCTCACATCAATTATAAGAGGGAACCTCGTCCCTCAATTATTAAGACCACATTAAACCTTATATCACAACCCAAATCTACCAATTGCCCTTATCAAATTATCTATACACATTATAAGGGTGCTTATCTTCCCGAAATTCCACCCCTTGAACACTTTAGAGGAAATCAAAAGGAATCATTTCAATGAAGAGGTAATCTAGTTAACTGATCTCTTTATTTTCTACTCTTATTTAACCCGTAAAAATCAATTTCATCTATCAAAAAATAATAAATTCAGTATCTTAAAAAATATTAAATTTTATTAGGATTATGAAAACATTATTATACACATTATTTCACATAAAATTTAAAGTAAATGTATTTCTCAAGTGTACGCACGACTTACCATCTCCACATATAGATACAATTAATTTTTCATCACCATATTTTTCAGATGGGTATTATGAGGGGTATAATTTTTATATATGATATTTTCGACATAATTATACTTTATTAATTATAATATCACATATAACTACTCACTATACAGTCTTTTTTAGAAACAATAATGTAATTTGTGCGTATGTGTGGACTACTACCTCTACAAAGTGATGTGATTTATTTTTTGATTATATTTCAATTGGATGGTAATTAGGAATAGTTTTATGAATATATATGATATATATTATGTAATAATAATACAATAAAGGTGAATTAATATTTATTTTAATTTAATTCAATCTATCAAAAAATAAATATAGTGTTGATGTGTATGTAGGACCTATATTTTTCATGAATGATGTAATTAATTGTCAATACAAAACATTAATATATTGCTATAAATAACTATGTATATATTATTAGTTTATGTTTAATATTCTCGACATTAAGAAAACTTGGTCCACGTAAACGGTCCAAAAATACCCAATTAAAACATATATGAACAACGAAGAAATTATAACCCAAAACGTGATTTTAACAATGAATTGTTAATAAATGGGTAATAAAAGGGTACATATAAGACATATATGTTATGATATGTATAATAATTATGTATTAATTTAATTATAATTAACCTATATTTATTATATTGGAGTTTCAAACACATATGAAGGAATTTAGACTTGAGGAAGGAGTTTTATTTTATAATATCATTAAAATTGGATATTGTTATGTCTCCGTAAGGGAATATTCAACTTCTATATCAATGATTTTTAAAATTTATCTATATAAGGATTTTAATATTACCCTTTAATTTTTAAAATTCATTTTTCCAATTTTTTCCTTTTTATAAAAATGATTTAAATGAATCTTCTTATTGTTTTTCAAACAAGGTGCTTTGTGAATTTTTTTAAAAAATTAACAAAGGAATGTTTTTTAAACTTATATGACATGAACTGATTTTCTTGCCACTATGAATAATCTTTTATTTTATTTTTTATTTACATTTTTATAATTTTGTTTCCTAATGAAAAAATTTCTTTATAATTTCATAATTTTTTTAAAATAAAATTATTTCAAAATGGATTGGTTATTTTCATCAAGTATTATTCTAAGTGATATTCAAAATAATTTTTCCATATTTGAGAGAATACATTGTTGTTACTTATTATTTACCAGTAAATTATCAAAGAATATAATCATACTTATTTGTCTGGATGGTTTATGTTAATGACAGAAATTTTAAATGTTCATAAACTCCTTTTCAATTTCATGTGTTATGATATGATGAAATATTTTTGAACCCCATTTATTTTAGTGGGTTCTAATGTTTTGAATATTTATTATATTTTTTCACATATATGTATGATTATCATTATGTGATGGGTTATACCTATATCTCCCTCCAATGCATTGGGTAAATATTGATATCTCAAGAGACAGACATGACTGGACTGGGGAGTGAGCTTAGTTTATTAGGGGACTTTATCAATAATTATAGTCTTGTGAGTGAACCATGGCTTCAATGATGGTTTGAAGAGTGCAACATTCTACTATGATATAATTGGAAATGAGACTTGACTACCAAGTAAAATATTTTCTATGATTAGGTGTATACCACAATTTTATGTCTTATGCCAATGTTAATATTTCATTGTTCAAGTTTTTTGATTCCATTATGATTTATGCCTTATAAAATTCCATGATAAATTCCATGACTAATCATTTTGTTCTTTGATATATAGGTTATGGTTTTAAAACATTAATATCATGTTTTATACCCTTATTCTCATTATATGCATATGTGATTATTGATATCTCCCCTATTTATCTTTAATGATAATTTCAACTCTCTATTTTCTAATTTTTTCTTTCCCAAGGTCATGAGGAAAGGTATTGTGTATGATATATCTAAGAAGGGTTATAATTATAAAGAAAAAGGGGAGATTAAGTAGATATTTTATTAAATAGTTTTCTATGTTTCGATGTTTCCAAAGATACTCGACCTAAATTATTATTTCATGGATAGAAATTTTTTGTAATGAATATTATTCTTTTTAGATATAGCATCTACGCATTAAAAGAATGGTTCACTATAGTGGGTATCATATAAAGGTTTATATATCCATTGGAAAATATGATAAGAAAATAGTAATAAAAACCCTAGGTATAAGTCTATGTATATTAGAAAATCCTAATGTTTTGGTAATAATCCTTAATGTCCTATGTTAAACCTGATGTGTTATTGAATAAGGAATAACAATTTCGATATCAAATAAATGATTTTTAATAATTATATGGTTTCCCACTATGATAATTATTTATGAAAATCTAATATTGGGTTTTAGTTAATGGTTTGAACTTGATGGAATCATGTTAATTTTGAATGCTATGGATAATGTAATGATTTTCCTCATGAGAAACTGAATATTATAGTAGTTGGAATGAAAAATATCCCTTATATTCTCATGAAACATTCTCAAGCTGTCAATCATGCTAATATTAGAAATGAGAAATTGATATAACAATGTTCTATTGAGTCTTTCATGTAGAAAAAACCCCCTTCAATAATGAGTTTACTAATCATCTAGTTACTAAATAATGGATTAGTATCACTTTAAAATTTATTTTCCTTTCCCCAGTGTGTCAAAGATGATAAACATATTTTGGATGTTTATCATTTGGGCGGATAAGTATATCAGTGGTTGAATATTATCAAAAATAAGCTAGAAAAAAAGAAATTTAATCTATAGAGGAAGATTAATTTAAAATCATATTTTTAATAATTTTATGCCTCATATTATTTGTACAAAATGAAAAAATAAATCCTTGAGTTAGATCATGAGGATAATGAATATGTTTTTACATATGAGGAAAATTTCACAAGGGTTATGAGGTATGCTTTTGGTAAAATCATCCAACCAAAAATTAAGACAGCCGGATTATTTTGTGGCATAAATATCAGTCTTTTAAGGTCCTTATCTAAATGTTACTTCAACATTTATAAAGAAATTTTTCAATGTTCTCTCAAGTTGGAGATGGATATAGTAGTTTCCCATTAATCTCACTGTTTTGTTATGAAAATAGAATTAGAATTAAAAATATATTATAAAAACCATATAGAGAATAATATGAGACCTCTTTTATGCTCATTATAAGGAAGGAAATATGGTGGAAATTTTCTTTATGGAACTAGTAAATTTTTTCACTTGTGGAAATGTAGGTCATTGGGAAATTGAGTTCAAAAGTGATAGGAAGAATATTACTAATGATACGAATAGGGAGAAAGTTCCACAGAATGTTCCACACACACTCCAATGATTTAAATTCGATGAGTATACGTATTATGAAATCTATCTCACAAATTCAAAGCATAATGATGATGATTGATGATAATAACCTCTTAAGACTATAGAAAAATGAAAATTTCATTATATAATTATTTCTGATGATGGGTACGATAATGACTAGGTGAAAAGTACACTTAACATCTAATTTGGGATAATGAATTTCTTATTTGATTCTAGATATTCCCATAATTTTATATCCAAACACCCATCAATGGGTACCACAAAAATAGCTAAAAAATTAGAATTTTTTTAGTAAAAACCTCTGATGGTTTGATGATCGCATAACAAGTATTTAATATTTTTCTATTAAAGTTATTTGGAATGTGTTTCATATAAATCTTAGCATTATTTAACTAGTTTAATTCGAGTTAGTTTTTGGAATGGATTATATTTATTTACATAAATCTCAAATCAGACATACTAGAAGGGATCCCATCTTTTATATTAAAAACCAAACATTGATTATATATCAATGTGATGAAAAAATTAAAATCATATGGAAATTACATCAATCATATGGGTCATTATTCCCTTCCAAAAGAGGTTTTTATCTCAGATGGTAGGAGAGAAACTCATAATTGAAGATATTCCTATTATGTGGGAGTTGATTTATGTATTTCTAGAAGAATTTATTAGTCTTCCATAAAATCGTGAATTTCATTTTTTAGTATAAGTTATACATCATGCAAAAAATATTTCCAAGAGACCATATAGAAAGCTTATGATTGAGTTGCAAGAATTAAATAATCCACTCTGGTAGAATATTGACAAGGGATTTATTAGACCAAGTGTGCAACCTTGGGGTGACCCTATTTTTTTCTAAGAATAACGATATGTAAATGTATACTCTATACTGATTATAAATAAATTAAAGAGAAAACTAACAATAAAAATAATCTTCTACCCTGTATTGATGACATGATTGATCAACTATGTGGATATCAATACACTTCCAAGATTGATCTTTATTCAAGATTTCATCAATAGAGTGTGAAGAAGGATCGAGTTCCAAAGTAAACATGCTATAAAAGGTGTGGATTCTATGAAAATATAGTGATGTAATTTGGCCTTACTAATTTCCCCTTTAGTTTCATTGATTTAATAAATATAGTCTTTAGAGATTACCTTGAACTATTTTTTGTAGTATTTATAGACAATATTATTATTTAGTCAAATACTAAGGAAGAACATGAATCTCATTTGATAATTGTGCTAAATAAATTAAGAAAAGAGAATATTTATGAAAAAGTAACCATGTTTTAATTTTAGATTCAGAATGTTTGATTCTTAGGTCATATAATATCATCTTATGGTATATCAATTGACCCTTAAAAAGTTATTGAGCATTTTCCCACACTAAACATTATGGATGAGATCTATAGTTTTCCTAGTTTTTATAGATATTATCAGTCATTTATCTTGAATTTTTCATTGATATAAAATCCTCTCACCAAGTTAACTAGAATGGGATCCAAGTTCATTTGGAATAATTAATGTAAGGAATGTTATAAAGAATAGAAAACAAGTATAGTAGGTGCACTTATGCTGACACTACCTTAGAGTATAAAAGGGATTCTAATATGTGCATCAAATAATGGACTATGATGTTTCCTCTTTGAAAAATATATTTTTATAAACTATTCCTCAGGAAAATTTATTTTTCATGAGATAAATTACACTACTCTTGATTCAGAGATTGCTATGATAATTTTTAGAATAAAGAGATGGAGGAATTATCATTATGGTTAAATTTTGGCATATATTCAGATCATAATTTTTTAAATGATATATTCACACAAAAAGATATAAATATGTTCCAAATAAGTTGTTTAAAATTTATCAAATATTATAACAACTCAAAAAATTACCATAACTGGAAACCGAAAAAGGTGGAAGATACTCTAATTTTAAATGATCATGCTAGCTTATCTATTTCTAGGATCCTAAAATATCCAATATTTCTATACATGGAAAGTGTGGGACTTGAAATCATGAATGAAGGACTAAAATGATATATTAATCAAATGTTTTTTTAACAATCAATCCACATAATGATTAAAGAGTCCTATAAGGAAGATGTAGAGAAAAAAAAATTGAGAGATTTGCATAATATCATCATTGATTTTGATGAGAAAATAATGTTTAAGAATTATGTATGTTTCCATTAAATTTTATATTAGAAGGTGTTGTTGAATAAATCATTTAGTTCATCATTAACTATTAATCTTGGAAGCATAATCAATTATAGATATTTGAAATAGTATTTCTGGAGGGATGGAATAAATAGAGATATTGCAAAGTATGCTTATAAATACTTATTATGTTATCAAATTAATGTTAAGAGAAAAAATTCAAAGGGTATGATATAACCATTACCCACAAAATAATGGAAATGGGAAAACATCACCATGATTTTTTATTGTGTTCAACATCCCAAAAAATCTAAAGAGATCAATGTTTTATGGGTTATAGTTGGTCAACTAACATATTTAGCACAAATCATTTCCCTTATATAATATTTCTCTCTTTATAAACATACATGGTTATATATTAAGGAATTGAAAATATTTTATGGTGTACCATTATCAATTGTTCTTGATCAAGATCAAATTATTACATTGTATTTTTGGATAAGTCTTCAATAGGATCAATATACAATGTTATGTTTGATCAATTCTTATCATCCCCGTATAGATGGTTAGTTTGAGAGGACTATTAAAACTCTAGAAATTTTTGTAGAGCATTCTTTATGGGTTTTAAATGATGTTGGGATCAATACCTTCCTTTTATGGAATTTTATTATAACAATATATTTGGCTCTTGCATTTAGATGCATCCTTATAAATCCATCTATTATTAGAAGCGTTGAACTCAAATATGTGGGAATGAAGTTGGAGAAAGGAATCTATTGGGACCTGATCTAGCTGATAAAATGAAAGAGAATATTACATCCACTCTAAATCAAAAAATAAACTCTCAGAGTCATCAAAAAAATTATGCAAACAATCATTAAAATTATCTAGAGTTAAAATTCTGCGATAATGTATTCCTATTAATACATCCCTGGAAAAAGGTGGTGAGATTTGGAAATAAAGGAAATCTATAAACAAGTTTTATTGGTACATTTCAATTTCTTTGATAATATTTGTATGATATCTTATTGATTGGCTCTTCCACTAAATCACTCACAAGTTCATGATTTGTTCTATGAATCTCTCATGGGGAAGTATATACCTGATATTTCACATGTACTGAACTCAGAGTTCATAACACTAGAGAATGATCTTTCTTACAAAGAATAACCAATGTAAATTCTATATCATAGGAAAAATTTCTTTGAAATAATACCACTCACCTAGTCCAAGTATTGTGAAAAACCACAAATTTAAGGAAGATATGTTAAACCTGAGGATGTGATGAGGAATAAGTATCCTAATATATTTATACTACAGTGGTAAATTTTGAGGAAAAAACTAATTTTAAGGGACCTATAATGTAACACCCTAATATTTTCTTGGAATATTTCTCTTTAAATAACTTCATTTATTCAATCACTTATGTTACATGAAACACTCAGTTTAGATAGACCATGTAACAATATAATTTTTTTTGTTTTCATTTTCTTATAGACTTTGGATTGGTGGGTATTAATTGTAATAAATAAATTATTAAAAATATATTGTCTGCACATTTATAAAATATATTAATTATTTATCAAATTGTTATATTTAAAAAAATATTTTAAAAGCAAACCAATATTTTTTGGAAAATTTTTTCTTATACACACAACATATTTTTTAGTAAATTTAATTAATCAATATAAGAGAATGGTTTAATTAAATATTTATATTATTCAATTGTAAAAATTTTATAATCATTATAAAAATATATTTCTATGTATATGATTATTATACATCCAATTTTATGGATAAAATTCATTTTTTTCTAAAATGTAGTGTTTCTATCATTTGGAATAGATAATTTAAAAATAAGTTTTCTATTTAAATGTATTAAATTAGATAAAATTAACTATATATTAATAATTAGGGGGATCAAATTTTGAAATTAGGCCCTTTTTTATTGTTAATATGAATATTAACCATGGTAAAATTTTTATCATACATAAAGGGTAAAAAGGGTTAATCCAGATTAAAATAAAGTGATAATGCCATAATTTTTTAAAATATTTATAATTAGATGATTTTAATTCTACCCTGAACACCTTATGTTATAAATTAAAATTTTTATGGAACACTTTTCCATAAAAATGACATATATATTATTTATGTGAAAAAAATAAAAAGGCCCAATATTTGTTTTTAATATGTATTATCTGTCCACATAGAGAAAAACATAAGTTATAAGTGAATATATGTTCTTATATGTGGAATAATAAAATTATTTTCATGATTAAATATTATTTTTAATTGTTTTGAAATAAAATATTGGCCTTAATTTCTTTTGCAACAACGATGCAATATTTCTCAATTTATTAAAAATATATAATAAAGGATTCTAAAGATATATAATTTTATATAATTTGAATGAGTTAAGGTGACCTGATAATGTTATTGATTTATACAATTTTTTAGGGATATTTTTTATCATTATATTTAAATTAAAACCTTTTTATTTAATAAATGTTAAATTAAATGAATAGTGTTAAAATTTTGAATAATGGTACTATATCAAAGTCGTATATTATTAAATTAATTAAATATCATACAAATATTTAATATGCCAAGGTGGATTTGATATGATCAAAAAATTCAATAAATTTCCCATTTAGGGGCCAATTTCCAGTTGATATGTAATATTTACAACACTTTGGTGTTTATAAAGTTATAACACTAATTAATATTAAAATTGATTAACTAAGGGTTAATCAAAATGATAATCATTTAAATAACACCAAGACCTGTATAAATTGTATTTATTGATACGATTAATACCCTATAATACCATATATTTTAATATATGTCCATTTAGAGGCATATTTCATGGGAATGAATTTTTCCTAATTTAATCAGTTGATAAATTTTAGAAGTTCTTCTCACATCAATTATTTGGTAGAAAATACTCACTAAATTATTCTAGCCACATTGAACCTTCCATCTCAACCAACATATTAAAATTTACCTACTCAACATTCCTACTAGATTCTATGTTTGTTTCCCCAAAATACGATCCCTATAAATCATTATAGGAGACCCAAAGGAATCATTTCAAATAGGAGGTAACTTCCTTAAATGATCACATTATTTTATATTATTCTATACCACCATTAAATTTATTTTATTTTTAAAAAAATAATAACTTCAGTATCATTAATATTATTAAATTTTATTACGATTATTACAAAACCATTATACACCCTCTTTCCTATAATATAATAAGTGAAAGTATCACTTGCTCGTAAGGACGACATACCTTTTCCATGTAGCGATACATATACATTTACAATAAAAATATTTTATGGATGGGTATTATAGTTGGTTTAATTTATATATATTATATTTATGAAATAATTATTCAACATTAATTATAATTTCACTTGTAACTAGTTATAATCCAATAATTTGGGAAAAGATAGCATCATTTGTTTGTACGTGTAGACTACGAAATCCACAAAGTGATGTGATTCATTTTTTATTTTTATGTTACCTCGATGTTAATGAAGAATAATTTGATGAATATATAGGATATATATTATATGAAAAAGATCCCATGAAGGTTAATTAATATTTACCAATATTTATTTCCATCCATCAAAAAATGAAAACATTATTTATGCGTATGTACGATCTACCATCTCTATGAATGATGTAATTCATTTTTTATCTCTAACGTCAATGGATTACTCTAAATACATTTGTATATGATATTTTTTCATTGTTTAAATTATTGAGATTTTGGAATGATCTTTAATTTAAAGGTTCCAATAATTTTAAATCAAATCATACATGAAAAAAAATATGGTATCACCCAAAACGTGTTTTAAAAAATTTATTAATAAAAAGGTAATAAATGGATATAATAGAATAATATATGATATGATATATCCATGAATATTTTATTAATATATCTCTAAAAACCTATTTTTATTATACATGAGTTTTTTTATGTATGTATTAAGGAGGACCAGAGGTAAGGGTTTAATATCACAATCTCATTAATCTTCAACATTGTTTATGTTTAATCTCCAATAAAGAATATTAATCATCCATATACATTTTTTCTAAAAAAAATTATAGAATTTTTTTACTTCTATCCAATTATTTTTAAAATTTATGTTTTCTCCATGTTTTAGTTTTTTGTAAAATCATTTGAAAAGAATTATTTTTTATTTTCCAAAAGAGGTACATTGTGACTTTTTTGACAACAGCATAGAAGAATTTTATTTTTCAACTTTTACATAATGATCTTATTTTAAAAATATCAAGACTAATTTTTATTTGAAGCTATATTAACAATTTTACATGATTATTTTGTAATAAAATCTTTTATTTTATAATTTTATAGTATTTTAAAATATAAATGATTCCAAAATAGAATGGTTATTTTGTAGAAGAATTACTAAAAGTGATATTTCAAAATAATTTTCCATATAATATGACATCCTTTTGTATTACATATGCTTTATTGTGATATTATCCTTGGATACCATATTTATTATTTCTTTGTATGGTATATGTTTATGATAAAAATATGAAATGTTCTTGAAATCCATTACCTTTTTATGGGTTAGGCTTTGAGGAAATCATTATGAAACCCATTTTTTTAGTAATTATGATATGATTAATGTTTTATAATCTTATGGAAAAAATATGTATGATTTTAATTATGTGACATGTGGTCCTACATCTCCCTCCAATTCATTGTATAAATACTTATATATCATAAGATAAGTAGGCCTCGAATGGGGAGTGAACATAGTTTAGTATGTGGATTTATCAACTGTGATATTATAGGGAGTGATCCTTGACTACTATGATGGGTTTGAGAGTGAATAGATTCCTCTATTAAATCCTTTTAAGTGATCCTTGACTACTAAATTAATGATTTTTAGTGCATATTTGTATGCTACAATTCCATTTCTCATTAATATTTTGACCATTATGTTTCATGATATTCAATTCCCTTATGATTCATGTCTTATAAATAGTGAAAATTTATCCCATGACATAAAATTATAAAATTTTATAAGTAACATATGCTTTTAAATCATTAATATAATTTTTTTATACCCTTATCCTCATGTAATTTTTATGTGTTTTTTTATATCTCAATTTTTTACCCTTATTGATATTCCATGCTCACCCTTTCCTTATGCTTCCTTTCCTTCAGTTATGATGAATGGTATAAATTAGGATATATCTAAGAGGTTTTATAAATATCCTAAAATAAGGTGGTGATGATGTATATATTTTATGAACCAGTTTTTTGTGTCTCCATGTTTCCAATGATACCATTCCTAAACAATTATTACATTAAAATAAATGTTATGTTCTAAATATTCATATATTAAGATGTAATATCTGTGAATTAAAGTTATGTGTTTATATATATAAACTCCCAACCATAATACTATATGTACTTATAATTCATGAATAGATCCTTATATATTAATGTTATGAGGCCACTACTTTCTCAATTGTGAATTAGGCTCCAAAGTCATATGATAATTAGAACTATGCTTCTATAACACATGGACCAATGGTATCATATTCCTAGGAAGAACCATTATCTTATAATAAAAAATCATATTTGGATACTTAGTCATGGATAAATCCTGATCAACATTGAAATATTCTCAACTCATTAGATATTAAGGGTAAAAAATATACTTTTGAAACTGTGATACATGAAATACGTTGTGGATCAATGTAAACTTTTTCCGAAGTGAAAAATGGTAATCCACTTTTCCCACCATCTCAAGAAACTCAAAAAGACACATAATCCTCAGTGAAATATTTACCTATTTCCAAATATGTTGATACCAAAGCCTAGGTGAAACTCTAAAAAATGGTACGAAATTAGTTCCACTAGTCATTATAAATGATCATTATAGGACATATACCGGGTGTGTTCAGTTACCATTCTATGATGAATAAATTAAATATTTGGCATAATTTCATTGAGTAAATTCAGTTAAAAATAAGAATCATAACCATCATATGAAAAACAAAATTTATATTTACATGGATGACCAAAAAAATCATCAAAAGGATCCAACCTAATAGAATTAGGGTAATATTTATTTTTAGGAAAACTACACCAGTACCAGGTGGACATCCCATGCTCTAAAAAAATTGATAACACAAGTGTGTAAAAAAACCTTAAGAATCTATGTAAGTCATTCCATATGGAAATACTTCTATGAATTATATTCCATGATCAAACTCACATGGTATCTCATCACTTCTTGAATGAAATTAGAAAAACAAGATGTGAACAGGGGATCCCTATCACAAACTATAACATATGGAACACCATGTTTATAGATAGTCTCTTACACATAGATACATCCTAATTCCCCAACATTGTTATTATCTTGAATGAGTATATAGTGAGATGATTTTTCTATCTAATAGATCATAACCAATATCACGTTCCTCTTTTTGGGAAAACATGGAAACCTAACCACATAGTTTGTAGAGATATATTCCCACTTCCACATCAGTACTTGAAGTTTCTGAAGTAATCTAAAATCCCTCTAGTGCTCAACTTTGATCTGTTGGAAGGAATAAATATGAGACAAAAATTATTTGATGTCAAAACTCAAACATATCCACTAGAATCAATAATGCATATCGATGAACAGCATTGTGGTTCTATGTTCTGATACCTAATAGAAACTATGGAAGTCCCCTATTCCAACCTTTATCATATTAAAAGGTACAATATACCCAGTTAGAAATATAGGACACAACCTGAAGTGAGTTTCTACTCATCAATGGTCTACCCACTATAAATAGAGTAATTAATTGTGTGAAATTAATTATCATACTACTAGTCTAAATGTGTCATCTTAATAAGAGAGTATGTCAACTGCAAACTCACCAAAACAAACTAATACTCATTCTCTTAGATTCCCAAATGAAACCGAGAAATTAGATCCATCAAATGACACCTCTCTGAGAATTATATCTTGTTTTGGGTCAGAATCTTCTGGGTCAAAGTATCAGAAAAAAAATTCCCCTTACCATGGGTATATAAAATGTTTTAATCAGTATACAATAGGTAATCCACACAATTCCAATTTTGGAGGTTTTGATATTTTTTAGAGAATATATAGAGAAATATTTTTTTGTTGGAATAATATATAAACCATCATCAAAAAGGTAATTTCACTAACTATTAAGAGAATTCACCACATCTGTGAGTTCAAGATCATGGATCAGATAGTTATTATCATGTGGATAAATGTTATTAGGAACAATATGCTACCATGTAACTTCCCAGTGTAATGATATTTTCAATACCCAATCATGTTTTTTCAAGAAAGATCACATTGAACTACCCAATCACTTGAAGAATCAACATAACACAGAAGTCAAAAGATGTTTCAACTAATGAAAATAACTCTAACAATTCAAATATCATAATAATTTTACTAAATTCAATGTGATATATCTCATTGGAGAATATAATATTGAGAAGTCTTTGAATAATACATGGTAATACCCCACCAATCCCAAAAATAACTGAATCTCAAAAACATTAAAAAGTCCCTCCCATGTCATGAAAACTATAACTTTTTCAAGATAAACGTAAATACCATGTTCCATCACCTCATGTACATGGAAATTCATTTCATATATCTAGAACCTTAATTTTGAATTATTTTTCTAAAATATTATGATCACTTAATATTTTTAAAACTATTCTCAGTTAAATAACATGATCCTCCTCCTTTTTGGAGTAAATTAGGATGCCTTTCACAAATACCATCCTAAACGAGTAATGTTACTCATTAAATATCATTTTAATCATATCCCGAACAATTAAATAATCATTGGTTATAACAAAAAGTATAACATCATACTCATAATTCCAATACATAATCTTGAAGGTAATAATCTAAATTTAAGACTCTTTAATTTTCATCTGGTGATAACCAAATTGAAGATCAATATTCAAGAACATATTTACCCTTTTCAATTAGTTAATAAAATTATAAATCCATGGAAGTGTATATTTTTTCATTAACATAACTCAATTTATTTTGGGATAATCCTCACATAGTTGAAGTGTCTCGACAACTTTCTTTGTAAATAGAACATGTGCTACCTTTGTTGGCACATTTGGGGTTATGAAACCGTACTAGAATATATAATTAAACTAATATTTTTACTTTTTAAACTTATTTGGATCCATATGTAAATAAATATAGTCACCAACTAGGTACTTGTAACTTCATTAATGAAAACTAGATGCTCTCTTACTTGTGGAAAGTCAAAGAAATCATAATGAAAACCAACGGGAAACTTGATTACAACTACATGGAGATTGTAACTCAAAAATTATTATTCCAAGTCAAATGAAAATTATGAAATTACCATATTAAACTCAAAAATGTAGGTTCATCTAAAATAAACCTCAAGTCTGATTCTCCATAAAAATCATGGAACACCCCAGCAGTTTTTGTAAAGCAGAAATGCTAAATATAATAGTGAAACTAGAATATAAGATAACTGAACCAATCTATCCTGGAAATGACATCAATATCATTCATTTTAAGAACTAGATAATTCTTGTTAAGGTCAATCACTAGTGTCGATAATACACAATGGGGAAAATAGAGACTATGCTCTCTCATTAATTGAGGGGCACAATAATATCCATCAAAATAAGACACACTCTCCATAAGATGGTTTAGAATTTTCACTATACAAGTTGATATAAATGAGTTATATTCCGTAGTATCAAATACGAATGTTAGTAATGTTCAATATATAGTGGTGTTATCTCTCACAGTCACTAGACCCATATCATATTATTTTTGGGACTCTTACATTATGTGAAGAATCATCATTCCTGATACCTATGGCATAAACCCCTTTGTTAATGAAGAATCTGATTGCACCAAAATACATTTTTTGATGGTACTATTACATTTCATAGATTAGAAATGATATATTATAACATCTTTTGGTTTCCTAAGAGACCACAAGAATTAAAGATATATCGTGCCTTATTACAAACCTATTTCAAATTACCAACCCTAACACACAGAAATCTTGTCAAAGGGCGTCTTTTATGAAATTAAAGAGGTCTGGATGATTCCTACTATCTATAACAACCACGAAACTCACCCCAATTTCTCTTTCCTCTAAAGTAACTCATCAGACTTCCACCTGGAGAAAAAGAAACTCCCATCAACCTTGACATACAAGCCAAGTCAAGATCATACATTAATTCTCTATCCAAACAAATATATATAAGTATTGATATTAAACATGATGTCTTGAGATCAGATTATAGAATAAAGAACCATCTCAAATCATTGATATTTATATTTCACATTTTAACCACCTTATGAGAAAAATAGAAAACATCGGCAAAATGGTTTCCATACGATGTCACAGTCTTTCCACTCTACTAGGGCATGAGAAACTCCCAGGATTTCACTACGATCTTAAATTCAGGGAAAAAATAGAAAAAAACTCTAAAGTTTTCCACTCTAAAACCTCATGATTATTCAACATCAATATATAATCCCTTCATATCTTGATGGGTCTCTAAATCCTAATGGTATCACATTTCACTTTAATTGAATTTAGAAATTCCAAGAACTAAAAAATAACTATATCTTTAAAAAAATACTCACCCTCTTAGGGATCATTCAATCCTTGGAATCTTGGGGTTTTATAGAGAATATATTCTTGATTATTATCAGTAGATTAATCCATTAGAGGTTCCACAACATGAACTTGAATGAGAAACAATTGAGGTACCTATATATGAGCTTGGTTAGCATTCACCACTATCTCAATGTCGTTATTTTCCATAAGAGGGTTCGTTTTTATTTGTTCAACAGTATCTTCCTTCTACATCATATTCAAAAATATTCTTAGAGGCATGATACTAAATGACTTCAAAAAATAACATTCAAATCATCATAATAGATAAAAATATAACCAAATCATACATAATAAAATGAAATATTAATTCCATCAAGTATTATTAAATATTTGTATTCCAATAACTCAAAATAAAGGTATAAAAAATGAATTAAAAAATTAATTTATTAATCAAATACTCTTTTCCCAAAAAACTATCTTTTTCTAAGGCTTTTTACAATGAGTTATGACCATAAAATTACTGGGAACTACATATTATGCCCTCACAATCCAACCTCATGTATACCATGTTAACAAAAACTACATATATATATCAAGGAAATATGAACAGCCTGGACATTGATACCATTTTCCTCAAACCAGACTGATACCTTGATACCTTGATACTAAATATTGGTCTGACATAGGCTAAAGTGAATTCCTGATCACCATGGGTTGGTGACTATAACCTGACATCATATCAAGATCAAGAGTGAATAGTTTTTCCAAAAATCTCAAAAAGATAAAAAAATACAATTTGATATGCTCAACACCCCTCAAGGAGAAAGTACCTAAATGTAACACATAAAATTATAAAAAACAATACATCATCCAAATAAACAATATCCAAATAAAATAAAGATTAAGGACAACTCATCATATAGGTGGATCACATCTTCAATGGTTACCACCATCACTCTTAGTCCCATGAATCAAGTATAGCTACCACCTCCAAAAATAGATGTCCCTTTTATTAAACCTAACATATTAGACTCTAGAAACCCCCAAATTTAGAGGTAGGGTGTGAGATAAATATCCTAATAGGGTTTCACCAATAATTACATATTAAATTCATTAATTATAAACCATATATGTTTTTTTAAATAAAAAAAGTAATTTAATGGATTTAACTTATTTTTAAAAAAACAAGATTTTGAAATGAAAATAATAGAATTTATATTAAAATGGGATTAAATGAACATTTTATATAAAATATTTATATAAATTAATTGTATTTAATATAATATTTTAATAAAAAAATGGAATATAATCATTAAATGAAACATATCATATCACTATGTAATAAACCATGTGGTATGCTAGTTTCTTGTAATAGGATCCTCACACTTCTCGTGTTTCTATATGGCTCAATATATGTGTGCGTACTTGAATAAACACCCCATTAAGACATACCATTATGGGAATCAGTCTATACCATATTAGGGGATCCCATAACGAGAAAGAGTATCTAACGTGTTTTATCTAGTGTTTTCATTATCAATTCATTGCTTGGGATTCAGAGTCCTATCATGCATGTACCAGTTACCTAAAAACTACCCATGATTACATGGGATTCAATCAATTAGTAAATCAATCATTCATGGGAATATAAATAATTTCAAATCAACTCAAAATAAAATTTCTCGATTTTAGTTTTCAATATTCCCTTCTCATTTCAATACCAAATCATAGGGTTTCATCAATTCATTCCATTTCAAATCAATATTCAATTTAATTCATTTAAACTCTATGATCAATATTCAAAAATTCCAATTTCTCAAATAAATCCATTTTCAAAAATCCATCCTACAATTTCCACATCATTAAAATTAGTGGTTCTTATTAATTTTCATGTCATTAAATCACATGTAAAATCGATTCAATTTGAAATTTAAAAATTAATTTAAAACACATTTCAATGAAATAGAGTAATTCAAGGATAAAATTGTTGGTAAAAGTCATACGTGGACACCTAACTTTAATCGTAGAATAAAATCTCTATGAATACAACATTGGTATCCGCCAATGAAGAAATATAGAGTAAGGGGTAAAGGAATCAACTATAGAATCATGATCAATAAAAAAATATTATATCCATTAATAACTTGATGATCCATCACCCTATAATAAGATCATGATAGAATGATTAAAATAAAGAAAAATATGAGATCCAATTACCTAAAGTTGATCCAATTAGATCACTAACACTTCCAATCACAAATATAATAGGTTAGAGATCTATGAAATCCTATAGAGAGCCTCCAAATACAAAGAAAAATAATTTCATTGGAATGGTTGTGCTAGGAATCTTAAACCACTATATCAATATTTTTAATTAATTTTTTGGGGGATTAAAATCCTACATGCATGGTTTTGTTGAGAAACCTCATAGCTGGTAGTAACTATGCATCATAACAATGTTCCCCTACAAGACATGTTGATGGGGTGCATGGTTCACTGCATGGTCAAAATAATTGTTCACTAACTTAGAAACCCCTCTCTATCTAAGAGAGCACTATTTTGAGGGGTGGATGCCTTGTTTGGAATAGCCATTAACTACCTTCTAGAGAACCATCACATGGTAAATTTTTTTTGGGAAAAACCACATGGGTTTCCCTAAACATATTATAATGTAGAATTTCGCTTTACGATTCTAATTTCTTTTAAAAATCCACCAAAACAGCCCCAAAGAAAGACCCAATCTAAGAATATTTAAAACATGGGTTTATAAATACCTAAACAACGTAACTGGATGTTACTGGTTAAATTTGTTGTAAAATAGATTAATAAATTATATAAATGTATAGTTTTATTTTTTCTATTATTCCATTTTCACAAAATTTATATAGTTTTATTGGTCTACATAAAATGAAATCATATTTAAAAATGTTCCTCAAAATGTTTATTAAAGATTGTTATGTTTACTATGAAAGTGTATTGTTAATATCAATGATCAAGTTTAAAAAATTATCTTTATTTAATATTAATATTATAATTAATATTGTATTTATATTTTAAATAAAATTGAATTTTATATGTGTTTTACAATGATGGAAAAAAAGTACAACATTCTTTGGAGGCATTAGTATACACATACACATAGATGACACTTTCATTTTACATAAAATGGGAGAGGGGTGGAAAAATAAAATAATAGTAATTTAATAATGTTAATGATGTTATAAAAAAAATAATTTTTTATTAAATAACTATTTTGGATCATATAATAATGGATTCTATGAGAAATATGACACGTCATTCGTGGCGATGATAATTCATGCATACACATGATGATGTCCTTATTTTTTTAATCATTTTGACGTCGGTGGAAAAGATATTTTCCATTAGTATTGTTATATGTAGTCACATTATTAATAATTATTTTACAACACATTCATTTATATAGTATGTTTTAGGCTATAGAATAATAAAAGAAATAGTAGATCTTGGTTTAGAGAATTACCTCTCAATTTAGATGTTCTTTCTTGGGTAACAACATAAGGATCTACAACATCGTTTTATATGAAAGAAAAAAGAATCTATGAAGGTGTAAGTGATTTGAGGATAGACTATGTTATATTTTTGGTAGTTATAAGGCATTGTCAAGGGTGGATAAATTTAGTGGAGTGATCCCTTTTTATATGTGATGAAAATGGAACGTTGGTAGATACCCAATATTTTTTTAATGATGGAATAACATTATTAAATGTTAAATGGATCCAAAAGTATGAAATAAATAATTTTTTGGATATATAACATATAAAAATAATTTTCACAAATTTTTTAAACATCTTTCATGTATTTTACAACTATATTTTTAAATTTTAAATTTATTTACATTGGTAACAAGTTGTTAACCATGTAATTTACTATTTATTGAAAATATACTGCCAAAATTAATGCCAAATTTTGATATTATTAACATAAATTTGGGATCCAAATAATATAAATCAATTTATCTAAAAGATAAAATTAAATTCCAAACTAAAACATCTAATATATAGAATATATTTATTTTAAAAAAATTCTTTTCCATTAACTGTTATTAATATTATCTACAATTGATTACCAATTATATAGTTGATCATATTTTTAATTTATAAAAACATTTCAATTTAATTCTATGAAATATATCAATTTAATTTTTCAAATAAAAAATTACACAACATTAATAAAATAATTATTTAAAATTAACCATTTAACAATTATCAAGGTGATTAACCTTAATATTAGTAATCATAATTTTATTTCTAATAATATAATGTAACATTATACATAATAAACACATGTTGATATAAAATATTAAATCCATTTTGTTAGATATTATTTTTAAATGTGATGAAAACTACTTCTTAATATAAGATAATTATAAATTATAGTAGAATATATTTCTATATTTAAAAAATGTTAAACAATAATTTTATAAATTAAATAGATTATTATAAATTAACTTATTTTAAACTATAAATATACATTTTTATATGAAAAATATATCAAGGATTTTTAAATAGTGGTAATAGAAAAATAGTTATTTATAATATTTACCTAAAAATTAGTTATTTTAGAAAAATAGAAAAACATATCCTAAGATAATATTGAAATGATTAATCCAAAAATTAGCTTAATTTTTTCAAATTAAAATTCTAATATTTATATATTTATCTTGTAAATGAAAATCAACATATAAAGAATAAATTTTTTCACAGAAAAATTCATTTTAAAAACATTATGCATGATTTTTCCTTTTTTACATATCTGATTGATTAAAATATTTTTATTTACTAGATATTTTGTTATTATCAAATTTTCTTAATAATATCCATCATGTACATTGTAACTCATTTTAGTATGATGATTCCATTGATAAAAAATCTATCAGTACAACGTATTAATTTAAAGAAAAAATTTATTCCAAAATATCCGGGTGCTCCAATCCCAACTATATGATGCATAGTTTAGGGTAATAATATTCAATCAAGTTAAAAATATCATTAAAGTTATCTATTCATGTCTGTTAGAGGTGTTCTAACTAAATGAATAACTTACAGATTTTATCTATTAGGAGAATCGTGACTTCAACCCATAATCATTCCTAACTGAGAACATTAAATTGTTCTTTATATCTAATTCATGATTTTTTATCCATAAAATATTTTATACATTTTGAACATTTTATTTAAGAAATATGTATGGTGATAAACCTAATATAAATCATTAATGGAAAATTAGTGGGTGGTAAGGGGAAAATAATTGAATAGAATCTAATCGTTATCCAAATTATTCCATGTGGTATTATAAAAAACGTTATTTTGGGTGGTTGTAATATTCAAATAATTTGAAAAAAACAATTTAACATCCACATTTTTCAATAAATTATTAGATTACATATCATACTTAGGCTAATCGTGATTCAAGTGGTCCTGCTAAAGAACTAATGATCATTACAATATTTATACATCCAATAATTTCATTGAACCACGATCATATAATTATGGAATATAAAATGAATGAATTTTGACCTCAAGTGTACATATTAAAAATAATGTGCTTTCAACATGTTTAGTACATCAAATATTGGATGGATTTCTCATTTTACTAGATGAGTCATTGATTATTTGGAGCTAAAGGCTCATGAATGTGAGTTTATATTCTTGGATCCAACTCAAATATATTTATGAAGCAAATACGGGATAGCATAATCTCCAAGTCTAGTATGATTAGTATTTAAAATCATGATCTATTCCCTAAAATTTGGAATTTTATGGAATAAAAAGTATTCAAATTACATTTATCTTACTATTTAATTAGATAAGATTAAAAAAATTATTATTGAAGACTTTGAAAAAGAGATTTAGGTTGGTAAATGATTACCCATTGTGGGTTCCTTCAACCTCATGTTGGGTGGTACCTCCTTGAGAGATGTTTTCATGAATATAGGGGGAATATACATGATCATAACTATTATTCAATGAGAAAGAATTATTAGGAGGTTATCATAATGTGTACTTTGTAGGATGCAATGACCTCGAACAAAAAATAACAAGAAACTATCCCTATATTATTGTATATTTCAAATAATGGACCTTGTGGGTGATGATTCCAATGAGGTTATTAGCCATAACGGGGTTATATTTCCCTGTTTGGGGCCCAATTTTGGTTTCCTAGGCCAAGATCCTAGAGTAGTAATTTCTTAAAAATCATTTGAGGTGAAACAGATTGTACAACACAGGTTATATACATTGTAAATGAGTCAACATTTTGGAAAATTTTGGTTTTCTAGATGGGTGTGGTAAATATAATGATCCTCTACATATAGGTAATGGGGGAAGGTATTTTCATGTTCAAAATCAAGACTCCTAAATTGATTGAAGATGATTATGGTATTCACATTCACCTTTATGTCCCTTTATTATTGTGAAAACCTTTATGTATTTATCTCATCAAGGTTATACTTCATTGTTGAATGAGTTTGGATCACACCATTCAAAAACGTACTCATGAACTAAGGTGTTAACAATTATTTTATTGATACATTATGTGTATAATAGATGTAACTAGTTATTGTGTGTTAAGAAAGCTACTATTTCAGATGAAATGTACATGTAGGGGATGGAGATATAGTGAATATGGGTTACCATTACACTAGTATCTATTTAAATTATCCACATATCTATTAAAATTTACCATAAATTATTTCTCATTTGGTTTTCCATTTTTTAATTTCAATATTTCTTCCCCTGTTATGTTTTTATTAGCCTTTTCCCAAAGTGATCTAAATGGTGATCATAGATATAATGGGTGTACATATAGGAACTGAGAGGATGATAGGTTGAATCATCCTATAAAGTATCATGTTATCTTTTATAAGACTCTCTTACAGATTTAAGTCATGTGTGTGAAATAATATCCATTAACAATACAATAATGTTTTACATGTCAGTATGAATTAATGGATCAAGCATGCATTATGAAATAAAATTGATCAATTATGATGGATTTTAATGGTTATTACAATTATTTAAAGTTATCTTGTTTGTGTGTCTTGGGGAATCTCATTCTCATTTCATGAGAATGTGTTGTTTATGTGGTTATCTTAGTTAAATGTCATATCAGAAATCATTGTATAATTTCAAACTGTCCAAGAAGGAATGGAATATAATGTGTCATCGTTTAAAATTATATATGAAATAATGAATGTTAAATTCGGAGTTAAATGTCATTTATGATTTCTCTAAGGTTACACAATAGTTCAAATCTTAGCAGAAATTCATGAAGGGTTGTATAGGGATTTAAGGTCACCTAAGATTAATTATGTGTTTTTGTTGTAATTTTATCTCATCTAAGAAATAATAATTTTTATGATTGGATTTAAGATATCCTAAGAAGATATAAGTGTTACATTGATGTTTATTATCATGTAGTATGTCTTTAGGGTTATTCAAGAGTTTAGGTTCATCTAAGAAGGTAGAAAGGATACATTGTAGTTTAGTTTTCTAAAATTGGATTAATTGGGTTACACAAAATTTTAATGACTTATAAAATGGTTTAAAATCACCTTTATGTTTAAAACAATAAAATAAGGAAATTTTGATTACACTTAAGTTTATTTCCATATAAGAAGGATTGTTTTTTTATTCAAGAATTTAGTGCCATCTATGATGCTTAATTTTTATTATGCTAGGAATTAAATTCTATTAGGATGAATTAAGTGGATATAATATAGATTTGTTCCATACAAGAAATCTACAAAGTTACAAATCTGGTGTGAGGTTCCATATTGAATGAATTGGGTTACTATAGGGATTTATACGAATTTCCTTATTGAAGTATGAAACCATAGGTAGTTTAATGTCATAGATTAATGTCATGACAAAAGTAGTTAAAATCCAACTTAATAGTTAGGATTGAAAATTATGGCCGATAATGATGTAAAACTATAATATTTTTGTGAAATATTGTTTCTAAATGAATTTATTATTTTTTATATTTTGTGTTACACGTAACACAATGGTTAAATGAAACATGAAATATTATTAAAATATTATTATATGAGAGATATCACATATCTGTTGAAATGGAATGTATGAATATTATTAACTAAATTAAAGAAATATATTGTTTACACATGTATATAATATTAATTCTATAATGACCCAAACTTTTTGAATAGTATATTAACTTACTCTTATCAATTTAATAGAGATGTTAATGGTTAATGCAGAAAGAGGAGTCGATGGCTTCATCCAGTAGACTCGAACCTTATGAAGCCCACTTATTAGAGTTTGGGAAGGAGGTGGCATATTTGGGCTTTTCTTATGACCAAGCCCAAGACGAACTCTAGCGTGTCAAGCTTGAACGGAAACGCATGCGGGAGAAGTTAAAGTTAGTAGAGATTACTACTAGGGAAATGATATCTGAGCCTCCCTCAGATTCTCTCACCATAGCACACCTTACACTTAGGTTATATACTGGTGTTATAAGGGGCTATGTGATGAGACCGTAGCTTCTTTATGTAATCCTTTGGGATGAATAAATTGATATTTCTTCCTTTAGTGATGTTTGTGAAATTTCAAATGTCCAGATAATTTTTGGATGTATTCTATTGATGAATTTTAAAAAATAGGATATTTTAAAATATTTATGTAAACCTTAAATAATTAATGATGTGTAATGATTTTCAGAAAATGGTATTCTGTAAAAGTGTTCAGTAATGAATTTGGTGTCTAATAAGATCAACATAATTTTTGATGAATATTAAAGTATGAATAGTGATTTTACACTTAGGATTAGTAATGTGACCAAATGGATTCGTAATCTCACTTAAAGAAAGTTTTAATATAATTTAGACACCTTGATTAAGTAATGCGATTTAATAAAATGGGTATATAACGGTTTCATAATTTATTAGTGAAGTATTAGTTTTTTGGGTGAATAGTTATTTTAATTAAAAATTAAATTAAAAATTATTAGAAAATTATTTTTATAAAATGGACTTTATTTTTGAACTCAGAGCATGGATATTATGTTATGGTAATTTTTGGGGTTTTTTCGGAAAAAAATGAATTCTCGGTGAATAGTGTTTTTATTTAAAAATTAAATTATAAATTTTTAGTATTTTTTTATAAAATGGAGTTCATATTTGTAATCAGAGCATTGATATTTGATTAAGGGGAAATTTTGGGTTTTTTCTGAGAAAGATAAATTTTCAGTGAATTGTAAAAATGTAGTTTTAGGGTTTCAGTATGATTAATGACATCATAACTATATAATGATGATTTCATGAGATATTTTAAGGGTTGTCCGACCAAAGGTGATGAATTATTGTATTGGGGGCTCCATGTGGCCTAACTCCATGGAAAATACCATGGGAGAGCCCATGGTTTTGAGAAAACCACTTGTGAGGTGTCCCTTGAAATTATTAAAGTATCACCTCACATTCCATATAAATACCCACCCTTTCCTCCTTTAGTTTTTACTCCTAACTATCCCCCAAGGAATCTCTAGTCTCATTACCTCCCAAGGAGTCATCCCATGGTTCCCCCATTCCCTCAAGGTCCAAACCTTTTAGTTTTAAGAGTTACTTTTTTAGGTAAGGGATCTGACCTTTCTCTTTTTTTCAAGTAATCTCTTTTATGCCATTTATTTTATGCTCCATGTTTTTATGTGGGAGGATGTTTTTATATATTCATCTTACAGTCCTTTTAATGTTTATATGATGAGATACCCCCTCTTTCTCTCATCAATTCGTTTTAAGAATGGTTAAGTGGCGCCGTTAGGCTGCCTAATTTTTAAGGGATTCTTTCACCCTTCTCATTTTTCAAAGTTCTACTTTCATGTCAAGTCGTCCAATTTCCTTGTTTTATGTTGGGGTATGATCTCTATATCTATAATACTGAACTTTTATTTTCATATTATGAGAGACCCTATTTTATCTCGTCAATTCATTTTTTTTGAAGTTTCAGTGACGCCGTTATGCTGCCGAATTTTAATAAGTGAAATCTAATTTTTGTCTTCCTTCCATTTTTTTCATCTCAAATGGAATGTCATTAAAATTTCATTACAAAGTTCTTAAATCCTTTATATTCAGTTCCCCTACTGTTTAATGGATCATTTCTGAGTGGGTGACCCATGTACCCTCTCTTTTCAATGTTTTCTCAAACCTCATAACATAGCCGTTGTGCTGCAGAATTTCCGTCTCAAAATGTCTCTCTCTTTTTCTAACGATATTTAATTTTATTATGTGAATAATCAAAGATCTCTGTTATATCGGGTTATTCACATATATACTATGTTGTTCTATTTTAAATTCTATGATTTACATACATGAGACCCACCTTCCTTTTCTGTGGGTTTTAAAGTGACACAAAGATAACGTCTTTAAAGTAGCTTTTAAAACGTTATGATTATGAAATGAAACACATTTATTTTATGCTATATGGGTTGTTTATGAAATGATTTATGATGATATATGTGGCTTACATGATGATAAAGGCAAATTTAAGTGTGCTCCCTGATAGCGCTCCAATGCATTGGGTAAAGACTTAATCTCTAGAGATGACCATTTAGACTGATACCTTGGTGAATAACCTTGGTAATTTTTATTGACACCTTGGGGATGGACATTGGTGAAACGGAAATGATTGTCTTTGTAAAATGTTGTAGCCAAATCATAATGTTTTGAAAAACGTTATTTTTATTATGATATGCCTCATGATTTCTTTCTCATGCCTTAAATTTCTTTTCATGACCTTATTGAAGTATCTCATGTTCAAATGTAAAATATTTCTCTTGTTTCCCTTACTGGGCCTTCTGCTCACCCTTTCGTTTGATGTATGTCCCCGGGTTATGAGATGCAGAAATGAACATAGGATTAACTTAAGGAGAATCCTTTCAAGTGTTTAAGAAGAATGTTTTATGTTGTTTTCATGTATTATGTTCCTTGTTTCCAAGACACTAAACCTTAAAGATCCTCAGTTTTGTGTAATGTAATGATAGTTATGTTATAAAAAGGTGGGATTCCATAGTTTTTATCAAAGGATGGTTTAGTTATTTGTCGAAATTAGGATATAAAAACTTTATGAAGGACACTATAAAAAAGTTCGAATATAGCAAAACGTACTGGTATTTTGGTAACTATTTAGTAAGTGGTTTATCAAACAAATACATACCTGTCTAGATACGAGCAGGTAGAGGTGGATCTGGCACAAATGTACATTGGGGTAAAACCCAAAAAAACCACTTTTAGCTAGACTCAAATGGGAACTCATGCATGATAACGGGCCTTGTTGCACTCTTGGTTACGACACTCCTGGGGGATATGTTTGGTTAATCACAAGATTTTTATGAATCATTATGAAGGAATTATAGAGAAATGTAATTGTCTAAGCATGAAGTATTATTTAAAAGATTCATAAATGAAATATGTTTCCCAATAAGTTTTTGTTCTTTTAGAAAATGGCGGGAAATAGGAGGAACCGTGTAGATGGTGACCGTAATGCACCATGTGCTGACGGCCCTCCGATGGAATCCGGAATGGAAAAATTCATGCGAATGGTGAACCAACTGACTCAAGTAATGAGTAATAACTTCAATCAAGCTGAGAGGCCGATCTCACCACGAAGGGAACAAAATTCTATTTAGTCCTTCATGCGTCAACTACCACCAACATTTAGTGGATCTACTGACTCATTGGTTGCAGAACAATGGATAAGCTCCATTGAAAAGACCTTTTTTGTACTTCATTGTTCGAAACCAGAAAAATTCAGCCTTTCTGTTTACCGCCTAGAGGGAGAAGCTGATCAGTGGTGGTCACTGATAAAAAACACGAAGACATGAGGAGATATGGAAGCTATGGAGTGGGAAGTGTTCCGGGGAATATTCTTTAATAAGTATTTCCCTTGTTTCATGAGAACGAGAATGGAGAAATATTTTCTTGATATGAAGCAGAAGGAGAACGAATCTGTCAGAAGCTATGAGATGAACATCACCCGACATTCATGATATACCTCTAGCTTTGTAATGGATCCATGTGGGAAGGTTGACAGATTTTTCGGTGGACTAAGACCTCATCTGTGGAATAATCTATCCAACCGGGACTGCGATAGCTATGAGAAGATCATGCGGAGTGCAATGAAAGTAGAGCTAGAGTTTGGTGAGACATAGTGGTCTCATAAATCAAATGACAATAAGAGGTCATTGGAGCCCAGTCTAGGGAAGAATTTTTATCTGGGAAGAGGTGGATGGCGAATGCAACTTACCACATGCAATAAATGTGGGATGAAGCATCCGGGGCACTGCTTGATCAGAAGTGGCAAGTGCTACAAGTGTGGAAGAGAAGGCCATATTTATCGGAATTGTCATTGTGAGGTGAAGCCTCAACTTCCCTACACTAACGATAGAGTAAATATGGTTCTATCCCTACCCGAAGTCAAATGATTCAACTGTAGATAGCTCTGGAACTTTGCTAATCACTGTCCAAATCCGAGGGTAGTGGAGGGGAATCACCATCAACCTCAGCAAAGGCCAAGGGATCAAGGTCGTGCTTTTGATATCACAAAAACTGAATTTGAAGTTCCGAACGACGTGGTGGAGGGTACTTTTGTTATCCTCTCAAAACTAGAAAGTACTTTGATTCTGGTTCTACACATTCCTTTATTTCCTCCAAGTTTGCAAGGAATATTGAATCAATCCCTAAACTTCTTGAGGTAGAATTGTCAGTCAAGAATTCAAGTGGGATTATACATGCATCAATAGTGTTTAGAGACTCTAGTGTTTACTTCAGTGAGCATAATATTATCACAAATCTAGTTGTAATTCCCATGTTGTAATTAGACGTTATACTAGGGATGGACTGGGTCTCAAAGTTTAATGCTAATATCAAATTCAGAAGTAAGGAAATCTTAGTAGTCTTGAATGAACGACCTACAATTATCTTCCAAGGAGAGATATCCAGAACTAATCCCTATCTACAAGCACCTCCTGTAGCTTTCTCTGTGGAGTTAATTGGTGATGATGAAGAAGAAAAAGGTAGTATACAAATAGAAGATGTTCTGATGGTTTAGTAATACATGGATGTATTCCCTGAGGAGTTACCTGGACCTCCCCCATAAAGAGTGGTAGAGTTCTCCATTGAACTCATACCAGGATCTCATCCGATATCAAAGACCCAGTATATAATGGAAAATGTGGATCTAGAATAGTTAAAGAAGCAACTCCAAGACTTGTTGGAGAAGGGGTTTATCCGACCGAGTGTCTCTCCTTGGGGAGCACCATTTCTCTTTGTGAAGAATAAGTATGGATCAATGCGGCTATGCCTTTATTATAGAGAACTCAACGGGATTAGAGTGAAGAACAGATACCCTCTTCCAAGAATTGATGATTTATTTGACCAACTTCGTGGGGCTCAATTATTCTCCAAGATTGACCTTTGATCTGGTTATCATCAACTGAGGGTGAAGAAGGAAGATATTCCAATTACTGTCTTCCGATCAAGATATGGGCATTATGAGTTTACTGTTATGCCATTCAGTTTGACTAATTCTCCTGTTATTTTCATGGATTTGATGAATAGAGTCTTTAAGGACTACCTTGATAACTTTTTGGTAGTTTTTATTGATGATTTCTTGATATATTCAAAAAGTTGTGAAGAGACTGAAGATCATCTAAGGGTTATTTTGAAAACTCTGCAGAAGGAGAGGCTCTTTGGAAAGTTTAGCAAGTGCGAGTTTTGGTTAAAACAAGTGGATTTCATGGGGAACATCGTAACCAATGAGGGAATCTCGGTTGACCCTGCAAAGAAAATGGTTGTGGAGGTGTGGCCTTTACCCACAACAGTAACTGAGATTCGTAGTTTCCTTGGTTTAGCGGGATATTATAGGAGGGTTGTGAAAAACTTTTCATGGCTTTCTAATCCGCTAACCAAGTTGACTCGAAAAGGGGTTATGTTCATATGGACAAATGAATGCGAGGAAAGTTTCCAAGATCTAAAGAAGAGATTGGTTAATGCAACTGTGTTAACACTACCCTCTATTAGAGAAGGATTCGTTATTTTTAGTGATGCATATCTGAAAGGTATCGGGTGCATCCTCATGAAAAATGACAGGGTAATTACTTATGCATCTTGACAGTTGAAGATTCATGAATAGAATTATCCTACGCATGATCTAGAGCTAGTGGAAATTGTTGTTTCTCTAAAGATATGGAGGCACTATATTTATGGGGAGAAATGTGATATATACACCGACCAACAAAGTTTAAAGTATATTTTCATGTAGAAAGAATTGAACATGAGACAAAGGAGATGGTTGGAGCTTATTAAAGACTATGACTGTTCAATTCATTATCCCCCTGGAAGAGCAAACAAAGTCGCAGATGCGTTAAGCAGGAAAGATCTTGTTGTTGTGGAAACAATGAGGATCTTAGGAGATCCGTTGATTAATGATCTAGTAAAATAGGAAATGGGAATTGTAAAGGAAGGGACATCGTCAACCTTATCCCAAATGATTTCTCAACCTTCATTACTAGATACGATCAAGAAGGCTCAAAAAGAGCCTTTACTATAGGAGAAGTTTGAGGCTGTAAAGGATGGGAAGTTCCCTGATTTCAATATTGATCAAGATGGTGTATTGAAATTTCATACAAGACTATGTGTTCCATATATTGCAGAGATAAAGAAATAAATGATGGATGAAGCTCATATCTCTACTTTCTCTATACATCCGGGAAGCACTAAAATGTATAGAGACCTCCGTGATCATTATTGGTGGGATAACATGAGGAGGTATATTGTTGATTACACTAAAAGTTTCCTGGTGTGTCAATAAGTAAAGGCGGAATGAAAACTTCTTAAAGGGGTATTACAACAGCTACCCATACCAGTATGAAAGTGGGATAATATCACTATGGACTCTGTAACTAGTCTCCTGAAAACATCCAAAAGAAATAATGAAATATGGGTTATTGTGGACCGTCTCACCAAGACCACCCATTTTATCTCTGTTAGGGAAGATTTATCTCTAGATAAACATGCCAAGATATATGTAAAGGAAGTGGTAAGTCTGCATGGGGTACCAATATCCATTATGTCTGATCGTGATCCAATATTCACATCAAAATTTTGGAGAAGTCTTCAACATGTTGTGAATACTGAATTGAATTTTAGTACGGCCTATCATCCTCAAACTGATGGACAATCTGAAAGGACTATTCAGACACTTGAAGAAATGCTGCGATTATACTCAATGGAGTTTAAAGGTGGATGGGATCAACACCTCCCATTAGTTGAGTTCTCCAATAAAAACAGCTTCCATTCAAGTATTCAGATGGAACCCTATGAAACTCTGTATGGAAAGCGATGTAGAACTCCTACTTGTTGGGATGAAACTGGTGAGAGAAAGCTTCTTGGGCCTGGTCTTGTGCAAAGATGACAGAACAGGTTCATGCCATCCAACAATACATAAAGGATGATCAGAGTTGGTAGAAGAGATATGCTGACAACTACCTAAGGGACTTGGAGTTTGGTGTTGGTGACAAAGTCTTCCTTCAAATTTCTCTATGGAAGAGAGTAATGCAGTTTGGGAAGAAAGGGAGGCTCAGCCCTAGGTACATTGGCCCCTATGAAATCCTTGATCGCATAGGAGCAGTGGCCTATCGTCTAGCACTTCCACCTAACCTATCTCAGGTTCACGATTTCTTCCATGTATCTCTCTTGAGGAAGTACTTACCTGGCCCTTCTGATGTACTGAACCCAGAGGAGGTACAACTGGAACATGAACTCCCTTATGAGGAGCAGCCAGTAGAGATCTTAGACCGTAGAGACAAGGTTCTACGAAACAATACTACCCACCTTGTGAAAGTGTTGGGGAGGAATCATAAGTATGAAGAAGCGACTTGGGAGCCTGAGGAAACAATGAAGCAAAAGTACCCTCACCTTTTCGACTAGGCCTCAAGTATAAGATTTCGGGGAAGAACTTTCTTAAGGGGGAAAGAATGTAACGACCCAAATGTTTTGAATAGTATATTTACTTACTCATAACAATTTAATAGAGATGTTAATGGTTAATGCAGAAAGAGGAGTCGATGGCTTCATCCAGTAGACTCGAATGTTATAATGCCCACTTGTCAAAGCTTGGGAAGGAGGTGGCATCTTTGGGATTTTCTTTGGACCAAGCCCAAGCCGAACTCTAGCATGTAAAGCATGAATGAAAACATATGCGGGAGATGTTCAAATTAGTAGAGATTACTACTAGGGAAATGTTATCTGAGCCTCCCTCAGATTCTCTCACAATAGCACACCATACACTTATGTCATATGCTGGTGTTATAAGGGGCTATGTGACGAGACCATAGCTTATTTATGTGATCCTTTGGGATAAATAAATTTAGATTTCTTCCTTTAGTGATGTTTTTGAAATTTCAAATGTCCGGATAATTTTAAGATGTATTTTATTGATGAATTTTAAAAAAAGGATATTTTAAAATATTTATGTAAACCTTAAATAATTAATGATGTGTAATGATTTTCAAAAAATTGTTTTCTGCAAAAGTGTTCAGTAAGGAATTTGGAGTCTAATAAGATCAACCTAATTTTTTATTAATCGAAAAATATGAAAAGTGATTTTACGCTTAGTATTAGTAATTTGACCAAATTGATTAGTAATCTCACTTAAAAAAAGTTTTAATATAATTTAGACACCTTGATTAAGTAATGTGATTCAATAAAATGGGTAAATAATGGTTTCATAAATTATTAGTCAAGTATTAGTTTTTTGAGAGAATAGTATTTTTTAATTAAAAATTAAAATAAAAATATTTATAAAAATATTTTTATAAAATGGACTTTATTTTTGAACTCAGAGCATTGATATTATGTTATAGTAATTTTTGGGGGTTTTTCTGAAAAAAATGAATTCTCGGTGAATAGTGTTTTTATTGAAAAATTAAATTAAAAATATTTAGAAAATTATTTTTATAAAATGGAGTTCATATTTGTAATCAGAGCATCAATATTTGGTTAAGGTGAAATTTTGGGTTTTTTCTGAGAAAGATGAATTTTTAGTGAATAGTAAAAATGCAGTTTTAAGGTTTCATTATGTTTAATGACATCATAACTGTGTAATGATGATGTCATGAGATATTTTATGGGTTGGCCGACCAAAGGTGTTTAATTATTGTATTGGGGACCTATGTGTCCTAACTCCATGGAAAATACCATGGGAGAGCCCATGGTTCTGAGAAAACCACTTGTGAGGTGTCCCATGAAATTATTAAATTATCACCTCGCCTTCCCTATAAATACCCACCCTTTCCTCCATTAGTTTTCACTCCTAACTATCCCCCAACTATGCTCTGGTCTCATTACCTCCCAAGGAGTCATCCCAAGGTGCCCCCATGCCCTCATGTTCCAAACCATTGAGTTTTAAGAGTTACGTTTTAAGGTATGGGATCCGACCTCTCTCTTTCATTTCAAGTAATCTTTTTTATGTCATTTCTTTTATGCTCCATGTTATTATGTTGGAGGATTTTCTTCTACATTCATAATACTTACCTTTTCATTTTCATATGATGATAGACCCCCTCTTTCTCTCATCAATTCGTCATAATAATTTTTAAGTGGCGCTGTTAGGCTGCCGAATTTTTAAGGGATTCTTTCACCCTTCTCAGTTTGCAGAGTTCTACTTTCATGTCAAGTCTTTCAAGTTCCTTTTTTTATGATGGGTTATTATATCAATATATATCATACTGAACATTTATTTTCATATGATGAGATACCCTATTTGATCTCGTCAGTTCATTTTTGTTGAAATTTAAGTGACGTCGTTAGGCTGCCGAATTTTCATAAGAGAAATCTAAATTTTGTCTTCCTTCCATGTTTTCCATCTCAAATGGTATGTCCTTCAAATTTCATTAACATTTTATTAAATTCTTTATATTAATTCCCCTACTATTTTATGGATCATTTATGAGTGGGTGACCTATGTCCCCTCTCTTTTCAATGTTTTCTAAAACGTCGTAACATAATTGTTATGCTGCAGAATTTCCGTCTCAGAATGTCTTTCTCTTTTTCTAAAGTAATTTTATTTTATTAAGTGAATACTAAAATCTCTATCTTCTATAGGGGTATTCACATATATACCAAGTTTTTCTATTTTAAATTCTGGGATTTACATACATGATACCCACCTTCCTTTTCTGTGGGTTTTAAAGTGACACAAAGATCATGTCTTTAATGTAGTTTTTAAAAGGATATGATTATGAAATTAAATCCATTTCTTTTATGCTATATGGGTTGTTTATGAAATGATTGATGATGATATATTTGGATCACATGATGATAAAGAAAATTTAAGGTTGCGCCCTGATAGCGCTCTAATGCATTGGGTAAAGACTTAATCTCTAGAGATGACCATTTAGACTAATACCTTGGTGAATAACCATTGTAATTTTTATTGAAACCTTGGGGATGGACCTTGGTGAAACGGAAATTATTCTCTTTGTAAAATGTTGTAGCCATATCATAATGTTATGAAAAATGTTATTTTTATTATGATATGCCTCATGATTTTTTCTCATGCCTTAAAGTTCTTTTCATGACCTTATTGAAGTATCTCAAGTTCACATGTAAAATGTTTTTCTTGATTCACTTACTGGGCCTTCTGCTCACCCTTTCTTTTGATGTATGTCCCTAGGTTATGAGATGCAGTAATGATCCTAGGATGAACTTAAGGATAATCCTTTCAAGTGTTTATGAATAATGTTTTATTTTGTTTTCATGTATTATGTTCCTTGATTCCAAGACACCAAACCTTAAAGATCATCAGTTTTTGTGTAATGTAATGAAAGTTATGTTCTAAAAAGGCGGGATGCCGAAAATTCATCGGTGACCAATTAATTAATAATTTAAATTATAATCTATTTGAAAATAAAGGAAATGTTTTTTCTAAAAGAACTATTTTTTTTTTGAAAAAACATGTTATTCAAACAAAAAAAATTCCGATCCATGATGCTAATGAAATGAATATATAATGTAATAAATTAACTATTTAACATTAATATTATGTTCTTTATAGATAATAGATATTAATAAATAAAAATTTTCACATTATACCTTTATTTTTAAAAAAAAATGTTTCCCTTTTGCACAGTTATTTTTAAAATAATTTTTGAAAATTAAAAAACAAATTGGTAAAATAAAATTAATTTTTTAAATAGACATGTCAAAATTATATAATGTTGAGTTTCAATGGGGTTTTTTTAAAAGATTAATTTTTTTATGAATAGTGAAAAAATACATAATTTTAATTGCAAAGAACCTTTTCTTTTAAAATATTTATAAAATTAAATTATAATAAAAATTGGTTTTAAATTAAAATTAGTTCAAATATATATATATATATATATGTATATATATATTAATCCAATATATTTAATTGGATTCATTTTTTTATTTTTGTTATAAAATATTTGTAAACATTTGAACATTTTCTCTTTGAAACCCCTCATTCATGTCGCATCTATTGAATTAAATTTAAACTATTATTTTATACTTCTATGAATTTAATTTAAAAAAATAGTGTTCATATTTTGAATCAAAATGATTTATATTATATAGTAATATCAACTCAATTTTTGACCAAAATGAATTGTGAATGTAGAAAAATTATTTGTTGTTGTTAAGGTGAAAATGGTTTTACTAGGGAGTTAATATAAATTTATAAAGATTAAAATGACCTAAAAATATATCTAAAAACTATAATTGGGAAATATTTCAACCCTATAATGTTTAAGGATCTTTAATACTCTATTTTGGACAGTTTTTTAATGTGAAAAAGAAGGGTACACCTTTTTAATTTCCAAAATTACAAGTGTGCCACTCACCTCACTTATAAAAGGACACCAAGTCTCTTTTCCTATACATACCATAAAAACATTTTGTTGCAAAAAATAGCTAAAAATATAACTTCTAAAATTAAATAATCGCATTATGTAATCCTTATTTTGTTCTAAAATCCATCATATGAAGACTTTTTGTGCAAAACTATGGTTGTTACCTGAGGAAGAGTTAATGTTCATCAATTAGAAATTTTTTTTTCATCCCCTTCCTTGAATTTTTATTAAAACACTAAGATATAATATCCTAAATTAATTCCATATAATTATACTTTTTATTTTAATATAATACCCTAAAACCAACTCCACTTCCTTCAAATGGGATACAAAATCATCATTCTTATGTACGATGGACTACCGCCCCATGAACCGATATAATCTATTTTTCCATTACCACATCTCATGGTTTTGTATTATGATATATATAAAGAATATATATTATATTTATAAGTTAAATATACCTATGGAGTTATTATATAATATATAAGTTTTTTACATTCCATTTTTTATGGGATACGATAATTTCGATCGTGTGTAAGGTGAGTAGTCTCCTCATAAAGTGATGTGATTTTTTTTCACTAATACCTTGAATGGAAGATAATAATGATAAAATTAAATAATTTATGTGATATAAATAAAATAATGATGTTATTAAATACAAATTTATCATTATGAAAAGATAATTTATCATTTTATCTCTTACCTTTTCACTCACTAAAAGATGATAATGTCATCCGGGTATGTGTAGACAGTCTCCTTCACGAAGAGTTGTGACTCTCTCTCCATCCCGAAGCTACATGGATGATATTTATAAATATATTTAAAGGGATAATTTTTAATTTATTATATTATTTTAAATATATAAATCTACAATATTACATACCATTATTCAATAAGAATTATTGAAAAATGGAAATGTTACTCATACAAACGTATGACCTACCATCACCATGATTGTAACGTACTGCATTTATCAAAACCATATTCATGATTCCAATTAAAATTATAATTTATGAATAAATGTGATAAAAACTTCATTATTATTATTCTTGAGATAACATAACCATTATCAATTTCATAGGACCAAAAAGAACAAATCAAAACATATATGAAAAACAAAGTGGTTATTACCCGAAACATGATTTAAACAAAGAATTATTAGAAAATTGGTAATAAAAATTCATATGTAAAACATATACGGTAAGATATATATAATTATGGTCCTTTAATATATTTATAATAAACTTATATTTATTAAATTAGAGTTTCTACTATGTATTAATGAAGTCGATAATTAAGGTAATTGATTTCTAATCTCTCTTTTATTTATGTGAGTTATATGAAAATTCACCACTTTTTTATTTTTTATGGTGTATATACTACCCATTTTAAATTTTATATCATGAATTACATAATTTTTTTGATATTTAATTTTTTTATTTTATGTTATTCTTTATTGGGTCTTACAATTCCAATGATTACTAAAGATGTAATGTAGTTTTGTCTCACGTTCTTACCTCCTTGAGACCCATGCCATATTCACCACCTATTTATTCTATGTGGTGTATATAATTCTCATGAAATAGATTTATTATTATTATCATTATATTTTGGTTGATTAAATATCCATTTTAAGACCTCTATATCCAGAGGCATATTGTTCAATAGTAACATAAGCATAATGGATTATTTACTCAATGTTCTTTCTGTGAGATATATGTTATGTTTTTACCTATCTTATATTATGATGTGTATATACATCCCATTCCACATTTAATATCATGAATTTATTTATTATCGTGATATTAATTGATTCATTTAATTTTATTATATCATGGGCCTTATGATTCAATTTTATCGAAGTAGTAATGGATTTATTATAAAATATGACCATTTAATGGGAAATCTAAAATTGAGAGGATGGCACTCAAGATTCATGGGGTGCAGGTAACTCATGGCCATGGTAGTAGAGGCTCTTCTGGATAAGGTTTTTCATGCCTCTTCCTCACTAACTTCATTCGGTGCTCTTGGAAGGCGATCAAAGGTTATCATGGAATGAAGGTGCGATAGATCTTGGTGATACCGCAGTGAAAGGCTCATGTCCAGATCTGAGGAGTAATTATCTAACTGTCTCTCACTGGGATAAAGGATCCCAAGATCCGCCATTTTCTTCGAGGGTGGATCCCTCATCTGATGTTTTTGATGTATCCAGATATGTGATTCCGGCTTTCCTTGGCTTGGATCGTGCGAATAGGGTCACCGGTTTGAGTTTTTATAATCCACTGCTTGTAAATCAAGAATATGTGGCTTGTGATTTCCGATATGGGGTGGTAAATAGGGCTATAAATGTTAATCATGTGGTTGGAGTTCTGTGGGATCTAGCTTTGACTGGGTCACATATGAAGTCTGTGTCAAAGAGGGTGTTTCCGAATATTTTCTCCTCTACCTCCATGACTTTTGATCCTCATACGGTGAAGTTGAAGGATGTCTCAATGGTACAAAATGACATTGTAAAGGACCCGAGTGGTCGAGCGGGTTGTTCTGAATCTGTGCCTTCATTTGTTTCTTTCTTTGACTCTAGATCAAATAGAATTCTTTGAATGGGGTCATCGTCTCATGTTGATGTCAGTACTGATATATTTGATGAGAGGATTGCAATTGGGGATAATTCACTAATTGCACCACTTATTCTAGTGAAGGGTGAGACGTCCTAGAAGTTTGATGATCTAGTCAGACATGTATCATTATTATGGGGCTCCTCTGATTGGCGATCTGTTTCTATTGGTCATGGATATTTCGATTCCATTTTCCCATCAAGTGCTTTCAAAATACATGCATGGAGAATAGGGTCTCTATCTTTGAAACCTGGATGGATTCATCTTCATGAATGGTCACTTGATTTCAATGCTTCTCATGCAAGGAATTTTTTTCTCAGGTTTGGGTCCGTTTGCATGGGATTAATTGGGTCCTCTAGAATCCAAGTATTCTTCATGAAATTGGTATGGAAATAAGGTCTCCTATTCACCTTGACAAGGAAATCGATGTTTTTCGGTTTGGACATTTTTCCAGAATGCTGGCAGAGGATGATAGATATTCTCTCAAGAAATAATCTTCCATTCAGGTAGAGATTTTGGATTCTGGTAAATCTATTTCTTAGGTGCATAATTTGACAGGTAAAGGGCTGATAGTGGATAAGTCTCCGATTAGTGGCCCATCTAATGCTCGAGATGATTTTTCCATAGAGATTGCATCAAAGGATGGTTCTGATATTACTCCCACTATGTTAGTTGAGACTAGACACACTCCTAGCCTTTCTGTTGCTGGATCCCCTACTTGAACTAACCCCCCAAATATAAGTATGAATGATAGTCGTGGTGTAGGCATGATACGTGATGAGACTTTTGAGTTGGCTCCTGAATCCGGGCCTCCTAAAAATTTTTATTGTCATCACTAAATTCATAATCTTTTGGCTTCCTCTCTGATTTCTGGGATGTGGGGTGACATCACTGAGGTGGAATAGAGAGCGGTGGATGGCAGTCCTATTACTTTCAAAGATGATATATTTTCTGGAAAGGGGACGGTTGATGATTGTTCCTGTATTCCTGCTTCCTCGAAGAGATGGCCAAAGAAGGACTATTCTAAAACACCTCGCACTATGTCTACATGATATTCTAAGCCATTAGGAAATTTAAATTCTTATATTCTTAAGATCTTTAATCAGGGTAGGTCACACTATGAATATGAAACTGTTGATTAATCCAATTATGGGAATGACATGTCATATTATGATCTATAATCTTGTGTTTGATGGATGAGGGCAAGTTCCTTTGTTTGACCCCACCCGTCACCTCTGTACCATATTCTTTTATTTAATAAATAGTCAGAAGCATAACCTCTGGCTGGACTTTCTGGGTATCCCCATTTAATGAGACTATATATAATTATTATTCTAATGGTCAAATCATATAATATATCTATAAAAAACACATTAGTTTTATTATTATTGGGTTATTTCATTAGAATAAAAGTTTTCAATCTATTTTCCATTATTTTTTTACTCAATATTTCAAATCATTTTTTTAATAAAAAAACATCATTTTTTCTCAATTCGTTTGAGTACCATTTTTCTTCCAAAACCATGTTTTATAAAAATTACATAATTGTTTTTAACATTCATAAAATGCTTAATTAGATAAATTTTTTCCGATTTATGAAATTTTAATTCTGTTTTCAATTAAATAATCATGTCATTTTCCAAACAATTTTTTTTTGTATTTTTCCAAAAAGGTTAATGGAATTTTACACTATAATGAAAATTTTTTTCATTTAACATTATCTTAGAAATAATGAATTTTATTTTCATAGAAAATTATTTTCAACACGATTTATGTATTTTTATCTTCAAAAATTTGTTCTTAAAGATATTTCATTTTCACAAGATATGTTCCACCTGATCTTTCAAAATAATTCCCCATTTAAAATGATATCCTTTGATGCAACTTATGATTTGTTGGGGATATGAATCACAGATACCATTGTTATTATATTTATAAATTTATAATGACGGAAATATATTTATGAATCCCATTTATTTAACATGGGTTATTCCATGATGAAATTCTTATGAAATCCGCTTCTTTTTCAACAGGTTATGCTAAGATGAAATGATAAAATGATTATAAATCAATTTTTTTTAAATAAGTGGTGAAATGATGAATGTTTTTTGATAGTTTAGAGAAAATAATTATGATTTTCATTTTATGAAGTGTTGGACCTAAATCTCCCTCCAATGCATTGAGTAGCGATTAAAGTTATATGTGCTCATAGGTTTCATGACAGGTGATCCCAATCATGGAATAGGGTATACATTTTGTTATCCCATGCCACAAATAGGGTACAAGGGAGGTCATCCCAATCCAAAAGTATGTACATTGGTGGTTATCACAATCCTAACATATTATTAATGTCTTTTTGGGTATCCTTGGAATAATATTTTATATGATTATGTTTATTCTACAATTCCGTGTATCATGCTAATATAATGCTCTCCTAGAACATTTTCTATGATTTCATGATGATTCATGTCTTTGTAACTACCATTATTTATGTTATGAGTCAATATTGTGATATTTTATATGTAAGTTATAGTGTTTTAACTATTACTATCATGTTATTATACCCTTATGTTCATTTTATTCTTACCTATCTTCCTTGTTTACCCTTAATGTAAATGTGAGCTCAAAATTACTTATGTTTCCTTTCCTCAGGTTATAAATAAATTTTTTAAGTAAAGTATTTTTTTGAGGAGTATTAAATGAGAAGATATATATGAGACATTCTTAATATAATTTACCAAAATAGAATATTTTGTACATATTCTCCAAAGATATTAAACTATTATGGTGCTCATGCATGTTTTTTTGTAATGCATTGAACATTCCTCTTAAAATATGTAATATCCATTTATTAAAATCATGGGTCACTATAGTCTATATGAAAGGAAATGTTTAGTTAAACATTGTATATTAAGATGAGAAATATTTAATGAGATAACTAGAGATATTTCTATAGATATGTTTGGGGATGTCTCTATGGATAATCCTAAGGATGATTAAAAGTATCAGAAAATGTCTTGGAATTTTGTTGAAGGATAAAGAGAGTATTTTCATGAAATTAAAACTCTTTCAAGATACTAAAAGTGGGTGTGACTCTAGCATAGTGTTATATAGTGTTAATAAATATGAAAATGAAAAAATGATCTATACTCAATATCAACCTAGTGCAAGGCAACTAGCCTTGTTTCACACTTGGTTTCACACTCTTGGGGGATATACATAAGAAATTTAAAAACACATTATAAACCATCATTAAGGATTTAAATAGGATATTATTAGGAATGAACTTGTATAATCGTAATGTTCTATATATTGAAAAAAAGTGTCATGATTTAGATATCCTATAAGTGAGTTTTCATGATTATTGGGCTTTCCTGTATAAATAATGTTTCTCACACTATTCTTTTTTGGTTTTACTCAATAGTGGGAACCAGAAGAATTGGGTTAACCTATAATATGATGGATTTTTTTGATTTTTAACCAAATGGGATGATTATTGTCGTAAAAGATATTTTGATTATGGATAATCATTTTCATGAAACATGATTAACAATGTGCACCTTACCACCTTTATAACACACTAAAGAAGATAAGGATAGAGTTTTCTGAGATTTTGGGTAGTGGAAAACATAGAGGGAAGAAGATTCAATTTCTTATATGTCAAGAATGTGTGAAGAAGAACTCTAGGTAATTTTACAAAGTAATGAGAAGATGTTTTATGTGTGGCGAATAAGAGGATAATGTATAGAATTGCTCAGCAAAATGAAAAGTTCTGTAAATGAAATGGGAGGGAATATCAGTATCCCTAATGTATCACCAAATTTTAAATATCTTAAATCATTATTGTTTGATAATTAAGAAAATAAATTTACTGAGGAGAAATATCGTGAAGATAATCAGAAAGATTATTCAAGTAATGTTTTTTTGTTGATGATAAAGATAATATCAATGAAATATGAAAGGGAACATGTATTAAGGAATAAGATGATGAAGCCTACTTAGTGTTTTGAGACGGAAGTGATATGATTTAACTATTAATGTATTGTATATTAACGATTATGTTATATGAATCATGAAATATATATGGTTTTTTTGAATATGCATTTTTTATAGATTTTCCAAAATATTTCAAATGGAACGGATGGACTAGAAAAGTTATTTAATATAATGGAAATATTTTAATTAAGGGAATATAGCCCCTAATATGACCCAGATGTTGCGATAATAATATTGGGATAAAGAGATAATGGATAGTCATTATTACCTTGGAAACAATTAATTATTTAATTAAAAAGTGTTTTATTCTATAATTTATGGAGTATATAACATTTTTTATATAAAGAATATATCCAATATTCTATTTTTTATGTAATAAAGAAACATGTATGCTTTCATAAAGGTTTTATGAAAATTCATGTTATTACAATGTTTCAAAAGAATACATGATGATGATATTCATGTGTTTGGTATGTGATAATCCATAGCTACTGTATGTCATATGTGGGATTAATGTTAAGTTGAAATTGAAAAATTTAGTGGCCTTGATTATAAATTTTGAATTTTTTAATGGATACAAGGCTAACCATTTGTTGATTGGTTTATGTTTTAATGATGATGATGTTTATATATTACTATATTACTTATCTATATGAGGATTTATGGATGCTGGATAACATGTTATAACCATTTTTTATTATGAAAACTATAGATCAACATAATGTCTTATTATTCTATTTAAGGATATTATGATCCATTATTGCTTCAGATATAAATTTTATTCCTATATTTCTTGGATTAAGAGATGAAGTTTAAATTTATCACAGTACAACTAATGGGTGAGAATGTACTTAAGAAATGGAATGAAATAAAGTAAGAATATATTATCATGAATATCAATTAACATTAGTAAAATTATACTTAACTAAAACTTTTTCATGTAATCACCATTTAGGATGATATCACTAGTCTTTGGTTTATTGATTTTTGGTCGTTAACCTTATATGTATGATTAACTTTCTAATGATCAATGATATCAATCAATATATATACTTTTTATGCTTTTATTCCCCATCTTTATCTTCAATTAACACTTATTTTATAACATTTATAAATATATTATATGTTATTCTAGATGAAATTTGGACATCCTTTATCTTTTATAGGAGAATATTTTATTAACAATTTTTACGATGTGGGTTTGTATGATTGAATTTTAAAATGTTAAACCTTTGATTAAGGAGATGAATTTCATGAGTGAAATTAAATTTAATGTGGTTACAATTTAACATTTCACTATTTTGTGATTTTTAAAATAATTCCAACTTTTTGGTATTTTGTGTTACACGCAACATTAAGTATAAAGAAAAAGTTACATAATATTAAAATAGTATTATAAGAAATATATCACCTATAAATTGGAATGGATGGTGTAAATATGATTAACTAAATTATTAAAATATATTGTTTACATGTTTACATAAAATTAAATCTTTGGTGAACAATTATTTAAACATTAAAATAAAAAACTATTTGAAAATATAAGATTTTTTTTTCAAAAACACTATTTTTCGGAAAAAACATGGTAATAAAAAAATTGGTGAATAATATTAATGATATATATTTATTATATATTTATTAAAATATTTAATATTAATCCTATCTATTTTCTAGACATGTGATAAGAATAAATCCAATTTAATGCTTAAAATAATATTTTCGATACAACTGATTTGTATTCATTTTACACACTTATATTTAAAACTAATTTTTGGAACTTTTAAAAAATTATTTGAAAAAATAAATTTAATTTTTATAGTCATAATTTCAAATATATATTATGTTCAATTTTTTATAATTTTATTAACTGTTTATTGTTTTATTGAATAGTGAAAAATTCTGAATTTTAATTGAAAACTGTCTTTTTGTTTAAATTATTTATAATGTTAAATTATATTTTTAAATTGTTTTAAATTAAAATAATTTCAATTATATATCTACTAATACAGTTAATTTAATTTGAATCAATTTTAAACTCAATTTATATATAATAACATTGTAATGTTATGAACATTTTCTCCTTAAAATCTTATTTCTCATTGTGTCTATGAGATTAATTAAAGTTAAAATTTTCCAATTATATTAATTGTGTTTGGAAAAATGGAATTATAATTTTTAATAATACTAATTTATATCATTCAATAAGATGAAATTTATTTTTGACCAAAATTAATAGAGAATAATGTAAAAGATAACTACCACTGTTAAGATAAAAATTGGTTTATGGGGGGTTAAACAAAAAAGATTAGGGTTAAAATGACATAAAAAAGCATAAAAACAATTTTATGGACATATTTAAATGATCTAATTTTCAAGCCTCAAGAATAATATATTTTGGGCCTTTTTTATTTCTAAAAAATGGTTAAAACTTTTTTCTTTTCAAATATTATAAGTCTGCCACTCACCCCACTTATAAAAGGTCACCCCTATAATTTTTTATTCAAACCTAAAAACCATTTTGGAAAATAATTGAACATATATCTTCTAAAAAATCGCTAAAATATACCTATAATCCTAATTTTCTATCATAAGGAAAACCTAGTATGACTTTGGGTGCAAACCTATAGAGGCTACCTAATGAAGAGGCAATGTTATTCAACAAGAATTTTTTATTTATTTATTCTTCCACCTCATTCAATACTTATTAAACAAAGAAATAATATAATAACCTTGGTATATTAAATATAATTATATATTTTTTTATGTTAATTTAATTACCTATAACCATATCCAATTCAATCAAATGGATGAAGAAATCACTGTTTGTGTGTATGGAACACTAACGCCTCCCAAATCGATGACATCAATTTTTCCATTACTACCTCTCATGGTATGGTATGGTGATTGATATAAAGTTAACATATTATATGTATAACAAAATTATATATTGGGGATAATTACATCATATATAAATTTTTTAATATCCACTACTTATGGTATATAATAACATTTCTCATATATACGGCGGACTACCTCCTCATGAAGCGATGTGATTAATTTTTCACTAAAACATTTTATGAAATATAATAATGATACATTTAATGAAAATATTTGACACTAATGATATAATTATAATATTAAGGACATATTTATCTTTCTAAAAAGATAATATATAATTTTATTTATTACCTTTTCACTCAATGAAATATGATAACGTCATTCATGTATGTGTAAACTACCACCTTCATGAAGCAATATGTGTCTATTTTCAACAACACACGACATGGATGAAATGTATAAATATATATAAAAAAACCATATGGTATTTATGATATTATGATAACTCTATAAAGTTAAAATTTTACTTACCTCCTTTCCATAATAATCACTGAAAAATGAAATTGTTACTCGTGCATATGTATAGACAACAATCTCCATGATCATAAGGTACTTCATTTCACAAGACCATATTTCATGATTGGTTGTAAAATTATAATTGATGTATAAATATTATAATTATATCATCATTATTATTCTAGATATAGGGAACTAAAATCAATGTAATATGACTGAAAATAAAAAATCAAAATATATATGGAAAACAAAGAGCCTATTACCCGAAACGTGATTTCAACATGGAATTTTTAGTAAACGGTTATAAAAGATAATAAATAAAAATATATACGGTATGATATATATAATTATAATTATTTAATATATTTATAATAAAATTATATTTATTATATATTTGTTTCGAATATGTATAAAGTAACATGAAACTTAAGGTAGGAGATTTATAGACTCTTTTATTTATGGGAGGAATATGAAAATTCACCACTCATTTAATTTGTACCGTGTACATAATGTACCTTTGATATTTTATATAATTCATCTAATTATATTAATAATTTTTAATGTTTCATAATATTTTATGATTTATTGGGTCTTACAATCCAAAATATTTCTATTGTGGTAAGGGATTTTCATCTCACTTTTATTTCCGTGAGACACATGTCATATCCACAAACTATTTATTTTATGTGGTGTATATACTAACCATTATTGTATTTTATGATTATTATAGTTAAAATTATCATGATTAAATATCCTTTTTATTACCTATTTTTCATGTGGTCTATGTTTCATAGTTACAAAAGCGATAAAGGATTGTTGTCTAAATTTTCCTACATTGAGGCATATTTTATATTATGCACCTATAATATTTTATGAGGTGTATATACATCCACTATTAAATGTAATATAATGAATTTATTTATTCAAATGATATTATATATTTCATTTAATGTTATTATTTCTTGGGTCTTACGATTCAATGATACAAAATAAGTAAATCTTTTATGATACAATCTCACCATTTATCGCGATTTGTTTATTATTGCGCTTCAAATTATGAAATATTATCATATATCATTAAATAAATTTTTTTCCCTACTCAGTTTATTTAAATATAATACATTTTTCATAATACATTTTTCTATTTATGTTCTCAATATATCAAAAACAAATTGAAAAAAAATTCTTTATTTCTCTCATTAGTAGAGAATTATTTTTCATCAAAAACTATGTTTTCAAAAAAAGATTTCATTTTTTTAACATTAATTAAATGAATTTTAAACATATCTTTAAAAAAATTTAATTTTTATAAAATATTATTATATGATCATCATGTTATTTTTAAAACAATTTAGGTTTGTCTTTTACCGGGAAATTGAAAGGAATCAATGTTTTAATGTGTACGGAATGAACCAATGTTTCCTCTATAAAGGACATTATTTTCATTGAATGTTAAATTATAATTTTTTGTGTTTATTTTGAAAGAAATTTAGATTAAATTTTGTTTTATATATTTTTAGTTTTAAAATGTGTTCTTCAAAGAAAATGTTTCCTCAAGAAATATTCTAAGTGATCTTTCAGAATAATTCCCCATATAAGATGATATCTTTTGATGTAAAATATTCTTTTTTGGGGATTTGAAATAAGGGTAAAATTATTATTCTTTATTTGAATGATTTATGATTATAATATGTTTATGAAACTTATTTCTATTTCACAGGGTATACTATTATAAAATTATTATTAATCCCACTTCTTTTTCCATGGGTTATACTATGAGGAAATAATGAAATGATTATGAAATATATCAATCTTCAATAGGTTATGATATGATGAAATGTTTATAAAACCATTAAATTTCATGTGTTATTATATGATTAATGTTTTACAAACTTGTGGAACACATAAGTATGATGTTCATTATTTGACGGGTCAGACCTATATCTCCCTCCATTACATTAGGAAACTATTAATATTATATGAGATCAAAGTATACATGGGAGGTTATCCAATACACAAAAGAGGGTAAATGATCATCTATACCAATCCCAAATGATGGTACACATGTGTCCATCCACAATCCCAATGTACGTATATGGGTGGTTAGCCCAAGCCTAATATGTTATGGATGTCTCAGTGGGATGACTTGACATTAGATTTTCTATGATTAGGTGTATGCCATAATTTCTGGTATTATTCAACTGTTATGCTATCCTAGCTCATGTTCATTGATTTACTTATGATTCATTTCTTATGAAATTTGAATATCATTTTCATGAATCATGATTATGATATTTGATTTGCATGGACATTCTTTATAAATAGTATTCTCTTGTTCTCATACCCTTGTGTTCATGTTATACATATGTATCTACCTTGATTACTATAACTGGGAGTATGATCTCACAATGTTTTATGTATCATTTCCCCAGGTTATGATGAAATTTTTTATGTAGGGTATGTTTGTGAAGAGTACTAAAGGGTAATATCTTTATGGGAGTTGTTGAAGATATTTCCCCAAAATAGAAGATTGTGCACATAGTCTCCAAGTAAACTGAAGTATTACATCCTCAAGGTTTTTTTGTAATGTATTGATAATTCATATAAAAATATGTAATATCCTTGTATGAAAATCCTGGGTTAATATAAATTTTGTAATAACATGTAGTTAATGTTGTAAGATGAGAGATTGTCCTAAAATTCAAGGTAACACTACTCTAAAACTGTGTTTATCAAGTTCTAGGTATTTAAAAGTGTTAGAAAAAAATTATGTTAAATACCCCTTTTTTGGCTCTAAAAAACGTTTTTAAAGGGGTTTTTTATGATTTATTAAAAATCATTGTTAAAGGGGGACCTTTATCAATGCTTTTTTTACAAGCACTGATAAAGGCCCACCCATTATCTGCACTTTTAAAAAAGTGCGGATAAATGGGGTCAGTCAAGTGTGCTTTTTTAGTATTAGTGATAATGGTATACTTAAAAAATCCTTAAGAATAATATATTAATATATATTGGAACTTATATTGACATAAATATAATATATATTTTTTAAAATATGTTTCGGATATAGAAAATGGGAATTTGCACTTACAATATAAAATATTATGGGAAAATTGATTATAAAATAAATAAAAAAATTATTTTTAATTAATAATTTTCTTATTATTACATAGTAATAGTTATTTAATATCAATTATAAGATATAAAAAATTAAAAATTAAAAAAAATTCAAAATAAGATGAAAATATAACTCATACATCAAATGACCATAACTTTTGATCCAAATGTCTGTGTGAGTTGTGCCACATATCAAATCATATCCTACGATGAGATATGCACCTATAATGACTTATGTAGAACTTTGTAAAATTCTTTGAGGCCATAAATGGTCTAGAAGTCCTCCAATACGGATTTTTTTCGGGGTACAATGATTTTTAACAATTGGTGGATTTTCAACTGTGTTTAAGGGGGTCATATTTCCTCTTTTTGGTGGAGACTCAATTTATTCCTAGGTATTACATTCATATTAATATTATGTTTTTTATGTTTTATCATTTTTAATAATGTAATTATATTAATGATTAAATATAGGTTTTTTTATAATTAATCTTAAAAAATCACTCATATAAATACATATATCAATATATTTATGTAAAAATATTTATTCTAATATATATAAATAAATAAATATTCTAAAAATGTATTTAAAAAAAATCTAACTAATTTTTACATTATAGATACATATACAAATGTGGGTAATAATAATGATATATATATTTATATTACATTCTAGTGTATATAAATTAATATAATATAAATTATATTTAAATAAATATTAGTATATATATATCACACACACATATATTGTAAAAATTTATTTCAAAATAATTATATATATATATATAATTATAATTAAAAAGATAGAAAAATAACATGGTGTTATGTAAAGGAATTCTATCATCGAAGGAGAGGTGAAGAGTTCAAATCCAGGAGGGCGCACGTAAGGCTAGAAATTCTTAAAGTGATGATAAAGGGTGGTAGGGTGAAAAGTGATGATATGGGGGGTGGGAAACTATTAAAGGGGTTGGAGAATAATAGATAAATGGTTAGGGGCTCATAAGTTTCCAAGAAAAATATAATTTTACCCCCTTTAACTGGGAAGCCTTTATCAATGCTAAAAAACCCTTCTAAAGGCCATGTTTAATAATACTAAAAAAGCACTATTAAAAGACCCTTTTAACAATGATTTTTTAGCAATTATAAAAATTTTGGGATTTTAACCATGCTCAGATTGTTATTTCTTTTTTTTCACTGATAAAAGCCTATTCTAGCACTATTAGAAGCCTATTTTTGAGTATTGTAGTGTGATGATGATGATAGTTATTAGTTTTACGGTTATGCATCCAAATATAACGAACATTATTTTAAGGTTATGTAGACATGATTATGAGTCATGAATTTTAAGGATGTATGATGAGGAAAAATTCAACATACCTTATGAGGTCGTGTGGTAATGACCAATGTTATTCCTTTTAATGTCATACAACCACAACAAATGTTTTTATTTCAATTTCATGTAGAATGGACTGATATGTGACACATTTTATGTTCATGTTATGGAAAACAATTCTTGGTACCTTTTATTGGCATGTGATGAGGAATAATGTTGCAAATTTTACAGTTATGCATCAGACAATGATATATCTAGGATCAATATAACATAAATTTTCAGTTCGTTTTTTTGAGTACTAATATATTATACCATTTATAGTTGTGTAACATATAAGGATGTATTATAGTTTTATGTGATATTACAAATACCATTTGATGAAAGACTCTTTGAAATAGAATTAGTTCAAGACGTATTTATGATTTTCAATTTTTGAAAGTTCTAGACTTATGTTTCCCTTAGTGAATGTATGGACTTATGATGTCACAGAAAAATAAGAATTTCCTAAAATTTTCTTAGTGAAATATCTTAAGTGTGTAGTGAAGTTTTTATTTTATTTGTGAATGATATATGCGGATCCTACTTTTATACAGATATTGGTACTTCTACTTCATGATACCGTCTTCCAAAATCCATACATACTTTTTTGCTGCCATCCATGTTTTTCATATGCCTTTAGTCTTAAAAGATTCATATATTATTGTAACATCACATGTTTTATATCATATCATAATGGATACATCAAGAAATGTTATGCAAACACTTATACAATGAAAATTTAAAATAAAACCAACATGGTGTACAACGTAGCATAATACATATGTGTTGATAATCTTAGGAAACCACATATATAGTGTAAAATTTGGAATAATACGTAAGTGGTGTAACATAATTTTATACATATATAAATAATATCACTTCATAATACATATTTGGTCAACAATATAACTTACCACTTATATGGTAACAAATAGAGAATAACACTTACATGGAACACTTATTATCTTAATTCATAAATATGATATAAATGAAATTTTATACATTTATAACATTTTAACAAACTCATTCTTCAATTCTATGATGAAATATCATACCCCTTTTTACTATATAATTACTAGTGATTTGTGAATTACACATTCAAATAGGGAATAATATACATGGGCTACTTCGGATAGGAGTTTCCCACCACCACACCACCATATTTTGTATCATTTTTGAAGAATCTACAATCCTAGATGTGTGAGTAATCTTGTGTCACATAGATATTAAATTTTAAATTCCTTATAAATCAGCGTATTACTTTAGATTCATTTCAACTAAGTGAAGATTATATCATGGACTTCTAGGAAAAAAGAAGTCAGATTTTTGGTCACCAAGGAAGACTACAATATTTTCAATCAAAGATTTATTAACCAAATCAAAAACCAGAAATGTTTCTAAAACAAATTAGGAATGAATTTTTTAATTAATCATTCATCTAAAATAAACATAATACAAAATCTTTCATCCTGTACATTTTAAAATAAACAAATTATTTGGAATTCCTTAGTTTCCAATATTTGTTCCTTTTGATCATTTTAGGTCTTTAAAAACACCAAATGATTCCTAACCATTAATTTAGATCCATATAAAAATAAAACTGAAATTTCATACTCATTTCAACCATTAATATATTATTTAAATTAAAAAAATTAATTTAATGAATTATTAAGACATTAGGGTATTAAAATTACATTTATTATAATCAACATTGGTAGTTAATACCATACTGCAACCAAATCATCCCTATGTGGTAGATTTAATGGCATGAAATTGAGATGATATCATGGATTACACCAAAAAGGGATCCTATTGGGAATAAAACATTCTACTAATTGTAATTTATAAAGAAAAATCTAGTAAGAATGGGTACACTAGGTAGAATTATGTGGAAAAATAAAGAAATGGGAGGAATTCATCCCTAAATTAGTACTAAAAACACCCAAAATCCACAGGAAATGAAAAATTAGTTATATATTAAAAATAAAATGTAAAAAAATGAAAATAAACATATATGACTTATAATACATCAATAAACATGAAAATAAAAATTAAATAGATATATAATAAATTTAAAAATTCAATTCCCTAGATATGATTTTTTTAATATATGCCAACAAATGTAAACACCATAAAGAATATGAATAGAAACATAAACAAATAACACAAAATTTTCATCACTTGTTCCACATTTTAATAAATGACACTACCAATCCCAAAACTATAGTATACTCTATAAAAGTTTTTAATGTTTGTATCAAAACATGTACATCATCATAAAAGTTCCCATGTATTGGTAACTATATTGACCCCAAAAAACATCTATTATGTTGATAAATATTAGTCCAAGATCATGAATTATAAATAAAAAGCATATATAAAATAATATACAATTATATAATCCAAAAGAATATCTATGTATTAGAGGTAAACCATTAAATAAGAAAATGAATTTTTCTTAATTTTTTATATGACATCATCCCCAAATATTAGTTATCCCAAATATATAAAAGATAATAAATAATAAATTCATATTATAATAGAATCCCATTTATAGGTAAAAAATAATTACTCTATAAATAAAAATATATATTGTTTATAAACAATACATACTTAAACAATACTAAATATTAGGGGACCTTTACACTATGTCCTACTAGAAGACTCCTATACCCAAAATCATAACTCAAGTATCTATAAAAAATATAATTGTTTAGTGGTGGGTAATATTTAGGTATACATTATAAAATATTGAGATATACCATATTCATTTAATATAATATACTATTTCACCCCACACAATTAAACATGGGGTTGGTTGTTGCAATGTCAAAAATTTCAATAATAATATCTATTAAAACAATTCATATTGGGCTAATAAATTCCATAACATCTTATAATAGAAATATATAAAAAAATAAATTCTATATTTCCTTTTTTCTCAAGATAAACCTAAAGTTTAAACCATTGGTCTCATATTGGATTAGAACATTTACTGGGTTTCTATGTTGACCCTAATGTAATGAGAGATATAAAAGATAATGAACCTAAATAAAAAATCATCAAAAGTTTTATCTTGTCTAAAAAATAAAATGACAATTGAATAGAAAGAAAATGTTGTCAATAAAATGAATAAAATACCATCATAATGAACAGATTAGTAAATAATAAATATCATAATTGGTATTCTATAATCACCCATACTGAAAAATGGGACATTAAATATATATTGTTTACAATACATCCCTCCAATAATGGTTGTGTACTAAACTATTTAATAACCACCACCTATCCCAAAACAATGCACTATGAACAATATCTTCATTTAAGATGGAATGTGAGAGAAATTCATGTATAATATCATTATCTATCAAATAAAATAACATTTTCCATATCAAAACTGCATAAAACTTATCTCCCAAATCATATAACTCAATGAAGGTTGCAAGCTTACTGAACTCATAAAATTTTCATCGCCTTTCATCTTTATAAATAATATCACTAAAACATTCCATAATATAGAATAATCCATCTCAATATGTAATCACAACCATTCCCATAATCATGGTTCTGCTCAAGGGATTATATTAACCCATTATTTCATTAAAATTCATTATACTATGTTCATACATGCATATATCCAATTTTTTATTTTGTATTAAACTGAATCAAATGATCTTATAATGACCTAACTAAATAGTTAATTGTATTTTTAAGAACCCTTTTCTTTCTTAAGGTACAAGATTTGTCACTATCCTTTAATTTTTTAGTTTAAATGGTTAATTATAACCTAATGTGAATTGCCATTGAGGTCATGGAAGTATTAGGGGTGTCTTGGGAATGTTTGGATACTAGATACTATCTTTTTAGAAAATCAAGGCAGGATGCATGATTAGTAGAAATCATACGGGGAATGTCGCATGGTTACTACAAACTGTGGGAGGATGGACATAGGAGAGATACAGACTGCATTGTTTTAAGAAATTGTGTGGATGGAAGTGAAAACATGTGCGGGGGAACCTAAAATCATTATCACATGTGTTTTTCATGGTGTGTGAATGTTTAGTCAAACTATATGTAGTGTCTGTGTCGGCGTCCCCATAACACAGTAGATGTCACATGTTTGGTCTACAATTTATCCAACTGTGCGGTAAAAATGTCAAAAACATGAATTTTGGTAAATTACCAATTATACATTAAAATATATTTAAAACTAAAACCATTTTCACTATAATATTTCATTGGAAAATACCATGAGGAGATCCCTTGGATGAAAAATTATAAGCATTGATACCATTTCACCATCTGAGCTCATAATCATGACTCATTCATCTTAATAGATCCACTCCGATGAGTTATTAGTTAATATTTTCTCATTATTAATTTAACTTATGATTTTTTGGAGTTATTTAAGTGAAATATAATATTACCTATTTTTAGGTATTTCATCTATTATTTATTTTTATCCAGATCTGATCCAAATTAATATTTGATACTGGATGAAAACTCTATTAGGGACCTACGGTAGGTTGTCTCGTGGTTTTCCATTAATTTCAAGAATTTTATATATATCTTATTGTGTATAATGTACAATTTTTAAATCGACACTCTTGAAATATAATTTATTCTTTGATTATATGGATATGTATAACCTTTGTAATTAATTAGACCCCTTTGTAAATGATTTAAGGTTAAGGACCTTGATCTCAAACCACCCATTGGGTAAGATGTATAATTAATTTGACCACCATGGGTGTTATTATAGTGACTATTCATTTATTACATTACTTTTAAAAAAATTTAATGATAAATAATATAAAAAATTACACCATGAGGATCCAAAGGTTTAGTGTCTTGGGAAAAATGTGACCATACATAACTTTTACGGCATAATCAATAATTGTTTATTTAATTCCATATTTTCTAGTTTGTTATTGGATATTTAATTCTCTTTAGTACAATTAGTAACCTAAGGATATTCAAAAAAATGGGTGATATAAAACCCTAGTTATAGGATATATAAAACATGAACCAATATAAAATGGGGTGAGCATAATCATTATCATTATAACATAAGCATATGATTAGAATCATGAGAGGAATCATTAAGAAAATAATTGGAATGTGGGAATGAATAAAAATGAAATTGAATTCCTTAATGGAATACTACCACACATAGTTTTGAAATAATCTAGAATCATGTGAAAAAATACTTCACTTTACTCATGAGGTTCCTCACATTACCCAATGCATTGAAGCACTATATAATTTCAGGCGCACATGTCACATCATAACATTTACATTTCATTCATGCCACATAGAATATATAGAATTATTGAAAATAAAATAAACCATGTAAAATAATATTTATAACTTCATAAGGTATTAATTAATAAACATTGGGTTCCCAAATGAATGAGGGAATAACACACTTTATATAAGGACCATCATCCTTGAGTGAGAAGTAAATGGTGTGTCTTTCAAAGAAAGTTTCTTTTGGAAAACCTTATGTTTTACATAAACTCCAGTGGACAACATCTATATTGGATAAAATATAATATAATGATTAATAGATGATTTTAAACAAAATATCATTCTAAAAATAGAGTTAAATAGGGAAACATAGGAGGAAAGAAAGCTGGGTTAGATAATTCCCCTAACTTTGTACCTGATGAGTTTCTTCACTTTGATGGCCTATATAATCACATTAGATTCATTAATAAACAATTAAAGAACATTTTATACATGAATATTATTATTTATGGTGTTATTAAATTATTTTATGGGGATTTAATGGAGTTATATAGTTTAAATTCATTGTTCGGGAGTGTCCTTTTTCTTAGTTTTCATGAACGGTTCACTTGTACACCTGAATGGAAATTCATGTAGAACATGAATAAACATATAGAATTGATATTAAAAGTTATTAATTATATTATAGATGTTTAAATGATCTTATAATTAATTTTTTTATATTCCATATGAATTAATCATTAGTTAAAATTTATTGGTGATCGTTTTAGGTTAATTTGGGCGGTTTTTGGATCCCTACAAACATGTTTCGGTTTGTCATTTAGTATTATGTATAATTTTTTTTCTAGAAAATAAAAGGGAGTTAAATGTACATATTAAAATATATTTTCATCAAATTAATGTATTTATTTACATCCTGGAAGGAGATCATAGAAAATAGATGTGCATCACCCATGATGTAGGTAAATTAACACATCATGGGCAACAGTTTTGTTTTTATAAACAAAGAAATAGAGGGAAGAGTATAATGAATAATATTCCATTATCATGATTTAATACAAGTATATAAATAATACTAGAGTTATCAAGAAATTTTGATAAGATAAGTTGAGTATAATAGAAGAAAAGAAAAAAAATGAAAGGAATTTGAAAGAAAACACATAGAGAGAAATTACCTCTTGAATATATCTTCTTTGAGAGCCTATTTAGGGGAGTGGTTTTCGTCATTTTATGAGACCAAGGAATTAGGTATGTGGGGATGGAGATGGTAAATATAGTTGATTATAAATTGGAGTAGGAATAAGGATTTATAGGTGTGAGGAAATGAGGTTGTGAGCATTGGTATTTATAGTGAAGGGGAGAGGGGTTTTCTCAATATTATATTAATTAATTTATTATTTACCCACAAGACAAGAAATAGTGAGCATTATTGTGATTAAAAATATTAATTAGTGCATGTGAGTTTGAAACAATGGTCATTTACATCATCTATGACTCAAGTGTGATGCATAAATTCATTTATTTATCATATTTTGTAAATTATCAAATTTCAGTATTCACCCAAAATTATATTATTTGAGAAAAAACTCAAAAATTGACCATAAAAAATTTTCAGTGTATTGAATTAAAAAATTATCTCAATTTTATTAAAATAATTTTATAAATAAGAGTAATTTTATTTTTAACTATAATCATAATTTAAATGAAAAATACAAATTTTAAAATTAAAACTTCTTTTCTAACACTTTGGAAATTTAATTAGGGTCTCATAAAATTATCATATAATCACAAGACATATAATAATAGTTTATGGATAAATTTTATGAAAATTAATTTTTTTGTAAATTATTAAATTAATCATTACATATTAATGAATTAAAAAATACCAACACTATAATCTAGTTATATCGTATTGTTACTTATAGGATGGATAAATTTTATTTGTACTATTAGTGGTAAGGTGACTATTCACATGGCCAGTTAATTATTAAAAAGAGTCATATTACTATTAATAAGGGTAACATTAATATTCATAAGGTTATGTTACTATTCACTAAAAACTTAATTTTTCCTATTAGAGTCTAAACATCATATTGATCGCAATCGCGTATGACATATTTTAGAAATTAAAAACACAAAAGTAGAAAAATTATGTTTAAAGGTACCATAATATTTCATTTAAACATGATGTGTAATTGTGTTTTATAATGTTATTTTATTTGATTATGAAATTACCAAATGAAAGAAGATATTACAATGATAATATTTTGGGTTGTCACATTCTTCCCCCCTTTTGAAATTTTGCTACCAAAATTTCACTTTACAAAAATAGGTGAGGGTACATCTCCTTCATCACATATTCTAGCTTCAAAGTTTCTTCTTCATGCTTGCGTATCCTCCACAAAACCATTATAAGGTGGGTTGAATATTTTTCATAAAACCTTATCTCTTTAATCTAGTATGTTTGATGGATGATCCTCTTAAGAGATATCATCTTCTGGATATACAACCTCAAATTTTAGTACATGTGAGGGATCTGGTATGTACTTCCTCAAGAGTGATATATGAAACACATCCTGAACGTGAGACATATTTGGTGGAATTGAAAATTTATAGGACACAGTTCTTATGCTGTCAAGGATCTAAAAGGGGAAAATGTACCTTGGGGTTAGTTTACAATTCTTTCTAAACCAAATCACTCTCTTCCGTGGTTAAATTCAAAGGAAGAATTTATATACAACATCAAAATCCAAGTCCCTTCGATGGTTGTCAGCATAACTCTTTTATTGACTCTGAGAAACTTTGAAATGTTTTTCGGTGACTTGAACCTTATTTGTAATCTATTGTATAAGATCATGTAAAAGTCATTTTATTTCTCTAACTTCATCCCAATAGGTTAGAGTTTTATATCTCCTTCCATACATAGCATCATATGGAGCAATCGAAATACTTGAGTGTAAGCAATTGTTGTATAAAACTAAAAAAATGGAATATGATGATCTCATCCACCTTTTAATTCTAAAGAGTAGTTTCTTATCATGTATTCAAGTTTCTAAATAGTCCTTTTAGATTGGCCATCGGTTTGGGGGTGATAGGCTATACTGAAATTTAATTCAGTACTCAAAATCATTTTGGAGACTCCTCAAGAATTATATGTGAACCCAAGATCACGATCTAAGACAGTCGATAGTGGAACCCTAGGAAATCTCACTACTTCGTTCACATATATATTTTAATGTTTCTCAAAAGGGAGTTCTTCTCATATAGAGATAAAGTGGGCAGTCTTGGTGAGTCGGTCCACCACAACCCATATCAAATTATTTTCTTTCAATGTGTTTGGGAGACCAATGACAATGTCTATAGTGAAATTATCCCATTTCCATAGGTGTATATGCAAGGGTTCCATCATACCTTTGGACTTCTATTTCTCTACTTTAACTTGATAAAATATCAATTACCTTGAGATATACTTAGAAATCTCTTTCTCCATATTGTCCCACCAAAAGTGTTCGTGGAAACCATGGTACATCTTGGTACTCCCATGATCGATAGAGAAAGTTGAGCTATGTGCATTTTCCAATAGCTCCTTTTTTATCCTAGGTGATAAAGGAACAAAAATATGCATTCCAAAAAAAATAACACCATCATCGTCTATATGTAACTCTTGCATCTTCCCTTCCTTTACTGTATTCACCTTATTTTTTAACTCTAGATCATTCCTTTGTGCCTCCTTGATATTATCTTGGATAGATGGTTAAGAAATAATTTGGGAAAGGTAGGATGTATTCCATGCTGTTATGATTTCAAAATCCATCATTTTCGTATCCCTGAAGATAGGGTCTTTATTAATCTACATCTTGGATATAGAAATAGTTTCATTTCTTATTTGAGTATAATCTACCGTATTCACCGTACCAAGATGATAGTGAATAGATAAATCAAAGTCTTTTATTAAATCTAACCATCTCCTTTGATGCATGTTGAGCTCCTTTTGTGTGAATATATACTTTAGACTCCTGTGATTTGTATATATGTAACACTTATCACCATAGAGGTGGTGCCTTAGGACTTTAAAGGAAAAAATCATAGTTTTTAGCTTTAGATCATGTGGTGGGTAGTTCTACTACTGGATCTTCATCTGTCATGAGGCATAAGATATCACATTATAATTTTTCATGAGTACACAAATCAAGCCATTATTTGTATCATCACTGTATATCACAAAACATTCTCCCCTTTCTGATAATGTGATTACATGTGTAGTGATCAGACCTATCTTTATCTCCTTTAATATTTCCTCACATTTTTACATCCATAAATACTTTATCCCTTTCTTAGTTTACTTAGTTAGTGGGCTTGAAAATTGTGAGAAATTTCACACAAAACGTCCGTAGTACATAGATAATAAGGGAAAACTATAGATTTCTGTGACACTAGAGGATCTGGTACATTCCTCAATCAACTCTTTTTTGAATGGTCTATATAAATTCCCTTCACTTGTGATCACATGTCCCATGAACATTACTTGATTCAACCGAAGGTCACACTTTTTAAACATGGCATACAACTTCTCCTTTCTCAATATTCCCCAACACAATCCTTAGATGTTCTTCATGTTCATCATTTATATTGGATTATATTAGAATATAATCAATAAAAACTACCACATATTTGTTAAGGTAAGGTATAATGACTATATTCATCAAATCCATGAAGATTTCAGAGTCATTATTAAGTCTAAAGGGCATCACCAGAAACTCATAGTGCACATACCTGGTACGGAAGACATTCTTCGGAATATCTACCTTCTTTACCTTTAGCTGATGATATCTAGAATTAAGATCCACTATTGAGAAATATTGATATCATTTTAAATGGTCCAAAAAATCATCAGTCCTTGGAAGAGTATACTTTTTCTTTATTGTGATCTTATTTAGATCCCGATAATTGATACATAGCCACATTATTCCATACTTCTTCACAAAGACCACTGGTGCACCCCATGGTGATACACTATAGCTAATGAACCCTTTGTCCAAATATTATTATAGATGCTTATTTATATCCTCCAGTTCAATAGGATCCCACCAATATGGGCACTTTGAGATAGGAGTAGCTCTGGGTATTAGTTTTATAGAGAACTCAACCTCATGATCTGGGGAAAGTCCGGGTAACTCTTTGGAAAAAAATTACCTAATTCATTCATGATATGAATTTTCTCTAGGTTGAAACTTTACTTTGACTCAACCATTTGAGAAATGTATGACCCTTCATTGGAAATCAACACCCACACCATTGAAGGATTTTTCAAAGGATATTCATTATCTTCCTTGAATTTGTAGCGAAGCATGGGATGGTTCAAAATATGACAATATATTTTATTTTCATGGTATTTGATATGTGCTCTATATAATGAGAGACAATCTAATCCCATTATAATGTCAAATTCCACCAAGTTATGTATCATGAGATTCACTCAAAGAATCTTCCCACATACTCCAATAAGAGAATAGTCCAATACATGGGTTTCCATGATTTCACTACTTGGGGTTATTACAGATATATCTACATCATGTTTTTAGGAATTTGATTCAATATTTCTATTAAAAATGGAAGATATAATGGAATGCATAGAACAAGAATCAAATTATACTTTTTCCATTCTTGATTGAATTTGATGTGTACCTTTTATGAATTATTTTTCTTTCTCAATGTCCACAATAGTGATGGCATAAGACTTTACTTTCTCCTTTATATTTGGTGGATAATGACGTTGATTACCGTCGAGGGCTCGAGGTTTAGTGCATTGGCTTTCATTGGGCCCCTTCTCCCTATGTTTTTATCATTGGACCATGGGTGGTTATCTCCTTTCCTCAACCACTTTCTTCTGTCTTTTTATGTATTTTTGACACTCTTGATCTTGGTGGACTTCTCTCCCACACATGAATCAATTCCCTATCCCCTTGAGGAAATTCCCATGATGCTTCTTCCCAAATTTTTTCACATTTTGGTGGTTGAGTTTTCTTTTCCCCCTTTCTCGTTAGATCATCCATCACAAAACTTTGTATTTTATTTCTTATCACAATATCCTTGGAACCATTTTCCAAACACCATATTCACTTTGAGAGCACAATGAACAAATACTTTCTAACTCCCAAAGTCTCGAATTAAAAGAGACTTATAAAGGTATTGTTTTAATGTACTAAAGAATCTATCATTTTTACTACCATTTTTTATAACAAATCCCAAATCATACCTTGAAACCCTTGTGAAATTTTATTCATAGTCTGTGACATATTATCCATACATTTTCTTTATCTCTATTAATTATCCATCCATATTCTTATAAAAAATTCATGGGAAATAATTTTTAAGAAACAATATCTTAATGTCTTCCCACTCTATATCTTCAATTTTATCTCTTAGTTTGGTGTTCTTAATCAAATCCCATCATTGTTTGTCCTCTCCACCGAGACAATAATAGGCTAGACTCACCCTCTCCATCTTAGAATAGTGAAGCAGAGAAATGATATTCTCCATAGAGTTGACTCATTGTTCCACAACTAGTGGACCAGAAGATCCATTAAATGTTGGTGTTTGTTTCCACATAAATCTCTCAACATGTAGTTTCTCCCCCTTAGGTGAAGGGGAACATTCCACATTATTCAGGTTGTTATTCATAACATGAGACAACTAGGTATGAGTCTCCATGAAGTTTTTAACTCCTCCTCCAAAAGCATTGGGGATGTAATTAGTGCAATCATTGTATTGTCCCTCACAAGAGTTGTTGGCCTAGCTTCTCCTGGTTCTGATAATTTTCTAATATAAAAAAGGTTAGAAGAAAACATAAGTAAAAAAGTTAGGAATAAATAATTTATTTATTTGTATAATTAACTCTAAAATCTATCTTATGGGATCCCTAGGTTGAGAAAAACTTCTTGTGTTCATACATATACTTAGTCTCATGCAAGGGTTTTCATTGAGGTTCTCTAATCCCAGTTCCAAAATTAACTAAACTGTGCCACTAATACAAACTATAGTGACCCTAATTTTTATACATTACTTTGAAATCATTTTAATGATAAGAAATAGAAAAACAGTACACCATGAGGATCCAACGGTTTAGTATCTAGGGAAAACTGAGACCATACGTAACTTTTAAAACATAAGACATACTTATTTATTTAATTACTACTTATCTCGCTTCTAGCTGGCTCTTGAATTCACATTAGTACTAGTAGTAAGATAATGATATTCATCAAAAATAGGTGAGACAAAAATATAGTAATAGGATTGATAAAACCTGAAATGATATAAAATGGGGTGAGAATAATCATTATCATCATAACATAATCATAATATCATAATCATTAGAGGAAGCATTAAGAAAATACATGGAATGTGGAAGTGAATTGAAATGAAACATCATGCCTTAGTGGTTTACTAAAACACATATTTGGGAACAAATATATCATCGTTTTCACACATATTTCAATTTAATCATGAGTTTCTTTACATTACCCAATGCATTGGAGCACATTATAATTCAGGGTGCACCCGCCACATCTTAACATTTATATTATCATGCTTACAAAATAAAAATATATCAATATTGAATATAAAAAAACCCATGTAAAGAAATGTGATTCACTTCATAAATCATACATTCATAAAATTTTGGTTCTCAAATTAATTATGGAATAACGTACATGATACAAGGACCATCAACCTTCAGTGAGAAGTAAAGGGTGTTTTTTTTCAAGAAGAGTTCTTTTGGAAAACATTATGTTTGACAGAAACTGTAGATAAAACCATGTATATCATAGAAAAGGTAAGATAATGAAGAATAAATTATTTTTCAAGAAAAACCATACTAAAAATGGAGTGGAAGAGGGAAAACCCTGAAGAAAGAATGTTGGGTTCGATAATTCCCCTTACATTATATCCAAACACTTTATTCACTTTAATGGACTATATAATCACATTAGATTAATTAATTAATAATTAAAGAACCTTTTATACATTAATATTATTCATTATGGTGTCATTAAATTCTATAATTGTCCTTTGGATGATTTATATAGTTTAAATTAATTATTCGAGCATTTTCTTTCTCATTGTTTTCATGAACAGTTCACTTGTATACATGAATGGAAGTTCATCAAGAACATTGATAAACATCCATAATTGCTATTACATGTTATTAATAAAATTAAAGTGTTTTTAATGATCTTAGAACGAATTTGGTAATATACCATGGGGATTAATCATTAGTTAAAATTTATTAATAATCGTTTTAGGTTAATTTGGGCGGTTTTTTGATCACTATGAACATATTTTGGTTTATCATTTAGTATTATATATAAAATTATTTTATAGAACATAAAAACTCTTAACATATACATATTAAAATCTATTTTCAACCATTTAATGGTTTTATTGACATCCTTGAAGGATTTTATGGATACTTTAAGTGTATCTCCCATGATAAAGGCAAATTAAGATGTCATGGGAAAAATTTTATTTTTATAAACAAAGAAAGAGAGAGGGATAAGTATAATGAATAATATTGCTTTAACAGGATTTAATCACAATATATCAATCATAATGGAGTTATAATGACATTTTTATAAGATAAGTTGAGAATAATAGAAGAAAAGAAATGAAATTTAAAAGTAATCTTAAAGGAAAGAGAGAGAAATTACAAATTCAATATATCTTCTTTGAGTGCCTCTTTAAGTGATAGGATTTGGTATTTTTGTGAGAACAAGGGATTTGGTACGTGGGGAAAGAGCATGGAAAGATATTTGAGCAGAAATTGGAGTAGGCACTGGGCATGAGAGGTGTTAGGAAATGAGGTTGTGATGGGTGGTAATTATAGTGGATGGGAGAGGGGTTTTCTCAATATTATATTCATTAATTTATTATTTCTCCACAAGGAAATATATAGTGTAGATTATAGTGACTAAAAAAAGTAATAAGTGCATGTCAGTTTAGGCCAATGGTCATTTACATCATCTATTACTCAAGAATGATTCCAAAATTCATTTATTTATCACATTTGTAAATTATTAAATTCCATTATTCACCAAATATTCAAGTATTTTAGAAAAAGTTAAAAAATTCACAATAACCATTTTTCAAATGGTATAATTAAAAAATAAAAATCATTTTATTAAATTACTTTTATAAATATGAGTAATTAAATTATTAATTAAAATCATAATTTACTTGAAAAATATAAATTTTAAAATTAAAACATCTTTTCTAACACTTTGAAATTTTTTTTAAGGTCTCATAAAATTATCATATAATCATATGAAATATTATACTTTTTTATGGATACATTTTATGAAAATAAATTTTTTTTAAATTATTAAATTAATCATTAAAAAATCATTAATTATAAAAATACTAAGACTATAATGTAATTATATCATATTGTCACTTATATGATGGATAAATGTTATTTATACTATGAGTGGTAAGGTTCTTATTCACTTGGCCAATTTACCATTCATAAGGGTCATATTACTATTTATAAGGGTATGTTACTATTCACCAAAAATTTAGTTTTCCCCAGCGAACTCCAAAAATATTACTGAATGCAACTGTGTGTGTTTGATTTTTTAAATTAAAAACATATAAGTACCAAATTTATGTTTAAAGGTCAGATAGTAGTTCATTCAAGCATGATGTGTCATTCTGTTTCCAAATTTGATTTTATGTGATTATAAAATATTATAAAAAGGGAGAAATTTCATTGGTATATGTTTGGGTCATTACATTCATGTGAACAAACCACTTTTAAAGTGTGTTTTACCCCTTTCTATGGGATGTTAAATTATTAATTTTAATTGAAAACTTGAGTTGATTAATGTAAGGGAATGGAAAGCGATGTCCCTAGGCTATGGCCATGTAATTAATTTCTTAATCATGTGTTGATACCTATATTTATTTCCCACCTAATATAAATAAGAGGCTAAGCCTTCTAAGGTTACTCCATACTTGGGCCACCTTCTAAAGTGAGGTTAAACTAAAATGACAATGGTGATAATCTTTGAAATTATTAAATGTGTTTGATTTAATTTTTGTTATATGCATTAGGTGACACATGGGTTTATATGTGAATTCAATGGATAGACTCATTTTGATACTTTCTAATATTGGCCTGAGTTACACTTTGACTCCTTAATGGACTGCTAAGGATGGACTCAGAGGCTTTACAAATAAATGCTGGAGTAATACTTGGTCTCTTTATATAATATTCCAAGGACTGAATTGGAGGGCCAATTCAATATATTCTATGAGTGATAATTTTCCACAGTTAGTGGAACTCCAAGGATGAACTCAATGTCAATTATATTATACCACACCTAAAGAGATACAAAGATTCAAATTAGGAATTCTTATGATGCGCTTATAAGTTTCTTGGTTCATTCTTTTTCGAAGGGATACCTGGATTCTAGATAAAAATTCCAAGGATAGGATCTGGTTCATAATTTAATAATTAATTAAATTATTTATATGAAATTTCTTCCAAGCCAAATCACAAGCTTGTATTTAGTGACATCCTTTTACCATATCGATAGTCTTATAAGGAATATATTGATCCCATATTTTAAGGGGGCTATAGGCTACATGCTAGCACTCATACATATTTATTAAATGAGACAAAACTGACTGTTTATTCAGAGACTTCTGGCTATGTCCAAAGAAGGTATCAAAGGATGGGCGTCCGTGAAAACCTCGACCTTTATGGGTTGTTTACTTTACGTAATTAATTTATATTTTTACTACAACCTTTACACTATTATTATTATATAAATTCCCTGAATGGATGAAATTAGGATCATTTTGTGGTTTCATACTGGGATTGTATCTCATGCACTACTCGGGCCACCTTTGGTAACTTAGATGATTTCATGAATTTAGGTATACATTAGGGAAATATCCATGATATATATTTTTAATTTTCGGTTATGAGTTGGGGTGTATAAGAACAAGCTGGGTCTCATGATGCTAGCAGGGGTATTTTTGGTCTTTTTGATATATTGAGATTTATTTTACACCTTCAATGTATACTAGTTGTGGATTATTCTCAAAAACATGACATGATCGTCATTGTATATGAGATTACATATGAAATTTTTATCTATACCTTTCTTTTTATGCTTATCTATTTGATGATTAATTTGTAACTTTTATTTTATATTGAATATTGCTACCATTGTGTCACACTCTAACAAGAGGTAATTTCCTCCCAAAAAACACACCATAGGCCCTCATAGATAGTCAGCAGCCTAAGGTTTTTCAAGAGGCGCTCTTAAGGACTTGCATCCAACTAAGATTAGAGCACCATTTAGTCGAATCTAGGCATAAGACTTTAAAAAATTCAATAAATGAAAATAAACTAAATCATTATATATAATTATTTATAGGTTAATTCATTTTCAAATTCGATGAAAAAAAATATTTAAAATGCCAAAAACACCCTTTTTATAAAATCCATCAGCTCAATGGTACATTTTGGTTTTAATTTTTATTTTAATTTCACTTAAATTTTAGTTTCTGTGAGTTGGGGTATGAATATAATTAATTTTGGGAAAATAGGAAAGGGAAGATGTGTGGCACACAATTTGTATTAATCATTTACTTATCTATATGATATGGTATTTGGAGATACTTGTGTAATTTTTTACAATTAGTACATAGTTTTTCATACTATTCTAGCTCTCGTGAAAAATAATACAACCAAGTTTTTTAAGGGTAGTTGACCCACATAGATGGTGTATGGTTTGGAAAATTTGTTGTCCAAACCCTGTGGTGAACCCAAGTTACCTAAAATTATGGAACAACTCAAATAAACTTATAAACATTATCACTTTTCCCTACTCTTTATTTTTTCATATTAGATTATCAATACATGGAATTTTTATTACCCTATAATCATTGGTGATCTCCCTTTATTTCATGATGATTTATATATTGGAAACTAATATTATCTATTTATTTATTCACCCTTCCCATATGCTTATTTGTTCTTCTCTTTTCTCTCATTACTCTAACCATAATATCCATGGACGTTTGAACCTAGGGTTTATGAGGGGGGGGGATTTGATGAAATTTATCAGAGTTTATATTTATAGGGTTTCCTTCCATTTATCCAACGTGATATTTTTTTTGAAGGTGATGAGTTTTAATTGAATCCATAGTAGGTAACTATAAATAACTTTATTTTTAATTTTTTTACCTAGAGTTATTAATATTTCATTTGGGTTATTTGATTAAATATTATTTTAATGATTTTTTGGGCTAATATGTGATTCCATTTCTATGATGGATTGCATTTCAAAAAATAGTGGGTTCCTTTATATTTTCTAATGAAAATTAGTTTTATTCCCAAAAGTAGTTTATGAAAATTATTAAAAGGATTTATTATCTTCAATGTAATATTTCAATGTGTTTTTGAACGAAAATGTGATTTCATGATACATTCCTATTTGGGGATGTTATTTCCTATGATTGATTTTGATTTTTCATGGGTATTTATTTTTCTGGTATATGAAATACATTATGTAGGTGGGTAGTTGGATGGGTGATATCCTATATTTAGATGTAAACTAGATAGTTGTCATTTTTTGAGAGGCCACATGAGGCCCTATGATAAATTAATTATTTAGGATCATATTGACATTTAAATATAAAATAACCAAGTCATACTTTCCATTGGAACCTATAAGTTAAAACAAATCCTATGTATCCTTAGTTATGATTGAGAAGATACATATTACTAATTTTTACTCTTATTACCTTTATGGTGATGTGTTTATGGTTAATTTCCCACATTCTTCTAAAATATTTATTTTATAGTTATAAATGTTTGATTATTTTTTATCTATAAAAACAAGTTATTATGGATGTTTTTTAAATGGGAATATAATCAAAAATGGATTTCAAACATTGAATAGTGATATACATAGTGAAAACGTGTAATGTATATTCATTTAGGCATCCTACTTGGACTTTCCTGACACCTAACCTATGATATTAGTTTAATGATGACATGTATTTTATTAAATGTACGTTAAATCAAGTAATATGTACTTTTTAGTGGATCTTTCTTATTACCATTTCCCATCATCATTTTTTTCTATGGTAGTGACCATGGGTCATAATAATTCATGATAATGGGGAGATGTTTTACATCATTACTGTTATGGGTTATGTAATATTTGCCTCTCTGACCATGACCTTATTTTTTTATTGTTTTAAAGGTTGTTTTTGAAAGTTTATTTATGTTTAAAATGTGATGTTTCTGATTTATTATTCATTACTATTGCTTCTCATATTCTATTTTTTTGTTCATATATTATGAAACTATTTATTTGATTATTTGGGTGTCTTCCACAAGGATGGTTTATGCAATATTTTCAGAAGAACCCATGTATTATTATTATTAGATCTTGAAGGTGAAACCATTCTCTACGGATATATATTGATACCTTGGTTCTTTTTTATGAATGTGGTGATTAGTAATGTTCTATTGTCCTTATGGTGGTTCCTGTTTGATGTACAATTTGATCAATCCATTCTATATCATTAAAAAATGGTATCAATTCCATATTTTCATTAGAGGAGTAAAGGAACTGTAGAGATATGATCATCAGAGCTTGAGCGGCATGTGTTGTGGAGTTCCGTACATGCTTTGCTTCATGTCAATACTCAACTTACAATAGTTTCATGGGATCTGTGTATTTTATTTGAGCTAAAGATTTTATTTTATTTGATGTAGTTTATTATTTCATATATTTTTATAAGAAAAATTGTGTCATTCTATGAAAATTTATGTTTTATAGTAAATTATTTTGGGAATATAAGGGTTCATAGTTTAAGAAAAGAACATGCAGAAACCTTCCAGAACTCATGTGACCAGGTATAAAATTCTTCCAGTTTCATTTCACAAAATGGGTGCACAATTTTTCAAAACATGCATCCAAATTTTTTACAGTGGAAAAATTTGTAAACACTCAATTTCTTCACCCCTTTTGTATTCATAATTAATTTAATTAGTATTATAAATATTTAGGAGAAATTGACTGGGTTTTTTGAATATATTATTATTTTGTAATAAATGTTGGTATTAATTATGCTTTATATCATTTTTCTTATAAACCATTCTTCTAAGAAGGACCCATAGGAATCTGATGGAGGAAGCCATAGAAAATACACTATATTCCAATCCAACCATAGAATCCCATATTATTTAATTGTGTATCCAAAAAATTATGTATCTTAGTAAAGGTTAATAGATTGTATATGAAAAGAAGATTTATAATTCCCATGATATTAGAAATAAAAATCCACCATCCTTCTAAGATGATTTATGGCCTTGGGGACTGGAACCATGGGGTTAAAATATTGAACATGAATTCTAATTCTTCTAGACTCATGATAAATATAAGGATTTTTTTTCAATATATTCCCTATAAGGTCCTTTTCATAATTTATGAGACTAGATCATAATATCTAAGCTCTATAAATATATTTTAGGGACCAAGTTAAATAAGATGTTAAACAATAATTTTTATCATGAGATATTAATATTAGATAATGAAATGAAGATCATGACTCTTGACAGAAATACCATTTTACTATGGAATAGTCAAATAAATTTGATTATATGGTTCATATTTCCCATGAGATTATCATGAACAAATATATGAAGGAACTCCATTTTTAAATAAGTTTAAAACCATATAATTGATTTAGGATCATCCTTTTATTCCTGTGGACCTATAAAAAAGTGGTTAAAATCTGAAATAGATGCAGAATACATATCTAACTATACATGTATAAATAGTACACCTATTTAAAAGGTAGGTACATTTGGATCTTTTTCCAAAAAAATAATATAAATATGAGAAGACTCATTAGGTTATAAATAGAAATATATAATTTCCTGAATCTACCTTTGGGAAATCATTGGAATGGATGTTGGTGGTATGTTATCCATGAGGGTGTATATGAAATATCGAGAAATTCATTAGATAACATTTGGGGAAATTTCATCCCCGTGGAATTCATGGGAATATCTTTAATTATTTTATATTCTATCCCCTTGGTAGTGGGTTGATTTCTTCTCATAAATGGAGATCTATGGTGTAGTCAGTTTCATCAAAGGGAGTGGATTCTCACCCTCCTATAAAAATGAGAATCCCATTTAGTTAATATTACTCAGAGAATGCCCAAAACTAGGATCTTGTTCAAGGAATACCAAGTTCCTCTGGAGTCGTAGTTCAGTCCAGTTACCATTGAATTTTTTTTCTTGTTACTTCTTTCGTAACATTAGAAATTTTTTACACATGTGCATCAAAATTATTCAGTTCATTAAAATTTACAGCTTCTATGTGGATGGAACTTGATTTGATTATGTATGTAGTGGATAATTATACTCCATTTGGGAAGAGGAAGGAGTAGTTATGAAACTATACTGATTGAAATTTTGTGAATGCTGATTTTTATATTTTTTGGTGTTTAACAGTCCTTAACCTATATATTTTTATATTATTATTTTAATCGATAGTACGATTAGTATCATTGTTCTAAATGATTTATATCATCACAGAGTTTAGTTATTATCCCTTGATAGGGGAACTCACAAATTTTATGGTGAGTGCAACCATGGTTTAGTGATCAATGGACTAGTGGTACAAAATATTAGATTGATATTGCGCCTTTTTTAGGTTACTCTTTTATGTGATCAACTTTTTATTTTTTGGTCAATCTCTATTAGTGGAAGAAAAGTATCCTATGGTCATTCCAGATGATTTTTCTAGGATTATAGAATATTGTGTGGTTGAATTATCTATATATTAACTTTTAGAGATGAACCTTATAACTTTTACGTATTACCAAACGAATCCTATTGAGCGAAGAGATTTGAAAACTAAGTTAGAGGATATAAAACTTATGTTATTTAATCAACTGAGTGTGTCACCAAGGGACTCCCCAATCCCAATTGAAAAAAAGGTGGAAATAAGAATTTATATTTTCAATAAATATCAGACTCTCAAATAGGTTATTGTGTAAAAAACCATTTCATAGATTAAACATCCTCTCTATCAATATTAGTGGAGTGTAGTGATTTTTAGAGATTTATATGAGTTTGGGAGACCATAAATTGAAGGTTTTTTAAGTTGATGTTTCCAAAACATATTTCATTAGTTAATATATGCAGTATGTGTATTTGGTTATGTCAATAATCCTTACAATAGATATTATAGATTTTAGGGATCTGATAGAGAAAATCATCCACTTCAAACAAAATTCAGTTACGATGGTGTTTTTGGATGATATCCTAATGTATTCTATATTAAGGGCAGATAATGAGGACTATTTAATCATATTCTGGGAAACCTTGGGATAAAAATAATAATATACTACGATATCAATATTCTATTTCTAGATTAAGGATATGAGATTTTTATGTTATGATATATCTATGAAGGGAATCTTAATGGATCCTAAGAAGATCCATGGAGTGATGTTTTGGGATTATCCCAATAATGTCTTTCATATTAGGATATTATTGGGTATATTAGAATATTGCATGCATTTTTTCAAAAAATATCTTTGTTTTGGACACCCTTGACTAATTTACATGAAATTAATTTATGTTTGATTTGACTGATAAGTCTTATAAGTATTTTGAAGACTTCAATGTTATTTTTACTTCAACACTATTACTGATTCTCCCCAAACTAATTCAGGGTTATGTCCTATATTAGGATTATTTGAGTTATTAATTGTGGAATGTATTGATTCTTCTAGATAATGTGGTGTAATATATTGATCTCTACTTATTCTCTGAAGAGAATAATTTCCCATACAAGAACTATGATTAGAAACTATAATGCATGACTTAAAAAAAGAATCACTATATTTTTTAGGTAAAATTTATGGCATATATAGAATTTAAGATTGTGATATATATTTTCACCCATAGGAATTTTATTATTTTCCAGATACATTGGGTGGATCAACTCTAGAAACTTCACTTCTATATAGTATACACCCTTGTAAATGGCAGTGTTCTAGCTAACACCTTGTGTTGGAAACTACTGACCTAAACAGTGGGGGAATCAATTAAGGAATGGTCCCTGATGATATTTTTTTAATGAGATATGGTTGGATATTGATGTGGTGGTTCCACATGTAATTTTTTAAGGATTTAGTTCATTATAGAAAAAATTCTATGTATTTGTGATTTCTTTTATTCATTGTTTTGAAAATTAATAATCTTATTATAAAATCATGATTGTTTTTCATCATGACATGGTATGTGATAATGTCATAATATTAACTATCACACTAAAACTTCATAGTGGTTCCCTATTATCATGATACCTAAAATATCTATGAAATTATTCTATAAATATATGTTCTATATATTTATGATATCATTTGATGTGATATAAATGATAAATGATATTAGTGGTGGAGACTTATTTGACATTGAAATACGTTATTATAGTATATTCACTTGATGATTTATAGTACATAATATTATGAGAACATCAAACTCCATTGAGAAATCAACATTTATATGTGATATTGGATTTTCCTATCTGTGGATGTGTATATTTATCCATAGACTATAAAATTAAAAATATGGGATAACATTATTTACACACTTTTATGTATTGATGAATAACATGATGGCATATGTTATTGTAATATTATGATACATTTGGTGCATCAAGAATGATATTGCATTATTGAATAATGTGAGAAAGTATTTTTCCTTTATGTTCATTAATAGAATTTATTATCTCCTGCCAAATTTTGGGAATTGAAAAACCTAAATAAAACCATATCAATGGTGTTCTGTGTACTAGTTCATTTCTAGAAATTCATTGAACGATACATCAATCATACAGTGTGATGACACCATCATGAATTCTGCTTAATTAGATAAATATCATAAAGGTAGTATATAAAAGTTTATGAGTTTTTATTTGGTTTTACATTGTTTCTTAATTAAAATCATTCTCTAAGGGTCCTTGGGTGTGTTGTTAGATACTAAAATTGGAAATCTAGTTGTCTCTTCCTAAGGCCACTTAAAAAAAGGCCTATAGGGTCACACACTAAGTATATCTAGAACCTCAAATAAATGTTATTACAATTTAACATGTTAAATAAAAATTATTCTCAAATGTGGTTTAATAATTATCCATGCTTTCTTGATCACATATATCCAGCCACTAAGTATTCTAGAGGATATTTCTGAGAATAGTTGTTAATACATAGTCATTTTCTATTTAGTAAATATAATACTTATTTATTTATTTGTTTATAATGAAGTGATATTTGATTTTTAATTAATTATCCACTATTCAAGGAATGATAACTATTTTTGAGGAATGGAAAACTGAGAATGATAGGTTCTGGAAAAAATAATATATATTGAATACATTTTGAAAACATTTTGAACAATGTATTGAATAAAAAATATTTAATTAATCTATGAAATTATTTCATGTAAAGAAAAATAATAATTATTTATTATTAATTGTACATGAGGTTCATTGTAGACTGATAAAATAATTAAGTATAAGTGTAATTATTATTTTATAACCCTAGAAATATTTAAACCCAATTATATTATTTCCAAACAAAATATTATCCATTTTTTGTTGTGAATAATGAAATTCTATGAATACTCTCATTCCCTAGAGAGAACCTCTCCAAGAACTCTCTCATAAAAGAAGATAGATCCTCCACAACCATTTTCATTTTTATATAGTATAATGTGATTCCTTTATTGAAGAAATTCTTGGGGTGGTCGAAGATGAATAATTCAATCTTTAAAATCTTATATTATAGCACTTGGAGACTCATACGATGTTTTTGGAGGATCATGGTGCACATGTGAATCACCACTAAAGGGAATCCACATTTAATTAATATGACGTAATGATGGTATGATGTATGGATGTTAACACATTTACTAATGAAGAAATAATTCATTGCAAGGAAATAAATTCATAGGTTAAATTAATTAAAGATCATTATGTATTGATCAGTCATTTTTGTTACGAGGTTCAATCTTTAGTTAACACTTGAATTAATTCTATTGTTCGTGATAATCTATGTTGTATACGTCTCATAATAATCATAAATTATGTTAAATAATCTAAATTGGTCATACAAAAACATATCTTTCTACTTATCTCCAAAAAATCAAGTGGAATGAGAGTGTTCATATAATAATTTATAACTATTTAAATATTATTGATTGATTTATGAATTTATCACCAGTCATCAATTCTATTTAATATTTAATTAAAACCTTATTGGGGTATCTCATCATCTTCCTCTTCCAAATAGAAAATATTTTAAAAATCAATTAAATATGAACACATAATATTCGTAGAACTCATACGAAGGTGTAGTGAATTTTGACTAAATAGTATAAGAATACATAATTTATAGCCGGCAGGTACATGACATGTAACTATGTTTAAAGTAGGAGGATAAATAATTTATTAATTAAAATAATCATTAATTTATTTAATTTTTGTTTTATTAATACACACTATGTGTTGACAAGTCTATCCTTAAGCATAATTAGTTCTATTACATTGCATGTAACTTGTTGACATTATATATAGTCCATTATTAAAAGAATATCCACTTGTTTATTACCCAAAAAATGTGAATAGAAACCAATTAACCTAGAGAAAACACAACATGAAACCTAGGTATAATCAATTTATCCATTAATTTCCACGGAAGGCCAACACACCCTTCCCTGAGTTATGTGTTCTGAATTTATGGAAAATAAATATACATAAAATTTAGTTGTATAGAACATGTTATATATATATTTCATATTATGTGGAATTAAATAGAAATTTATTATACAATATAAACCTTGTAAACATATTTTCTATGTTTTCTTTATTTTCTTCTCACATGTCATTTGATGGGTTATTTATATATATTAAGTTTATAATTAATTTTATTGTAATATTTTGAACTATATATCATGTATATGTCTAAATACACACATTACTTATCAAGGATAAAAATCAGAACACGCTTCATAAATAACATGTTCCCTAATATCATTTATTTGATTTTACATTCCTTTACATTACATGATAAGACATGTGTACAACATTCTATAGGAGTAAATATTATATGGCTATTTTACATTCATCATTTTTCATATGGGCACTCATAGTGTTTCCCCTATGGTAAATATTTTGTACATATAAAATTTTAAATAAATTATTCAATTTTTTAAAAATTATTATTGATGATAATATTAAGAACATATGAAAAATAATTAATATAAAATAGTTTATTAATTAATAAATATAGTTTATTGATGAAATAATAATTTATATTTAATAAGATCAAATTTGAATGAATGTTAGTTTATTAATTGCATAATTTTTTTTCCTATATCTAGATGAGCATGAAAAAACTCCTGACATTTTTATGTGGGTGGTTTAATTTTAATTTATTTTTAAATTACATTTATGGTCTACACCTCATCCCTACTCTCATTATATAAGTGGATGAATGACCATAATTTACTTTAATTAAAACTCATTAAAATAATAATATAGTTCCCCTTCAACTAAACCTGAGTAAATATTCTTTAATAGATAGAGATATTAGGTGAGTTGAGGTGGTTCATGTTTGTCACCAAGGTGGAATAAATCCAGGAGATATATGGTTAGATAGGAGGAAAGATACAACACAATCTATGTTATGGTTCAAGGTGTTTCTCCTGTAGGTTGAGGGTTCATTTCTTATCCACTTGATAAAATACTTGTTTGGAAAAGATATCAATCATACCAACAATTATTGTTTTATTTTTGTATAGTTTCATGGATAATTTAATTATGGATGGGTTTTCATGATCATGAATATTAATTAATTTACAAGCATGTAAAATAGAACTAAAATAAATTGAATTAAGCCTAACTTTATTTAATACAATGTTAATCACCTTAGTAAATCCACTCAATATTAACAAGAATCTAATAAACATTAAATATAAAGGTTATTCATAAGGATTACGATTGATCAATTATATATATTATATCGATATTGCCTTCCAGTACACGAATAGGAATCAAACCCTAGTTAAAAATTCTTGACTGACATCCACTAGGATACTTTTAATTATCATGGAATTTCTGTCTTGAGTTTTTGTTCAATATAACATTTCACACATTAAATTTTGATCACCTCCAAGATACATAGTGAAAATAGCAGGACCTGTGTTGGGGAAATAATTTTTTTTAGGATTTCAAAAATTAGGGAGTACACTCAACAGATCAAGGAGTTTATAGTTAATGTAGTTACAAAGTTATTTTAACAAAAGTAACATTTAATGGATTAAAAGGCCTATATCTGGGTTTTGGTAAGGGGAATATATAAAATTGTCACTATAACATCCTTGATATATGATAAATTATTGTTAAGGGATATTGGGTTTTGATTAAATAGTAATAGATAAATAAATATTTATTATCTATATTTATAAAATAATGTACAAAAATTAATCTCTTTTTTTTAGAAATTAAATCCATATAATTTTAACCATATAAATTTTATCAATACTTGATAATGATATACCTATCAAAAACACTAATATACATTAATGGAAAAAGAACTTGTGATTTATTCTATACCATGAAAAGAAATTATATGTGATGGAAAACCCAATTCTGGAAGTACATGGACAAGTTTATAGTATTGAATAATTGTCTCTTAAAATAAAACTTTTTTTATTCCATAGATTTTATACCGAAAATACTTTTTCTTACATGATTATTAAATCATTTTTATGAAAAAAAATTAATATCTTCACAATCTATAATCCAAACTTTTAGTGTATTTGGAAAATTAGGCTCATATATTGATTATACATAACAAAACATAAATGCATATTTAAATCCTTATTTTTTATCCTTTTGAAATCTTATGCTCTCCTTGGTATATGTAGTAATCAGAGGATATACATCTATGAAAGGGCTGATCTATAAGCCCAATAGGGTGGGATAATGGACATGAATCAATAATACAAGGGTGAGAATAATAAATATAATAATATCATAAGAATACGATCATCAAAAACATAATGTGTGAAATATTTGATAATGGCATGAATGTGGTGGTTCATAAAAATGAAACATTATTTCATAGTAGTCATATACCACACATATTTGTGAACAAAGATAACATAATATACACACAAAACATATGTGAATAAATCATAACATCATTATGGTGAAAAAATATAGAATTATGTTAATTTATAACAGAAATGATAACATGAGATAAATTATTTTACATAATACATTTAAGGGATATATAATTCTAGTCTCATACATCACATCATAAATTCTATAAATCATACAAGCCACAAAGAACATATAATAATCATAATCATAAAATTACCCAGGTAAAGGAATGGGTTATATAAGGATTTTTAAACCATACATTCATAAATAATATTTGGGGTTCAAAATTAAAATATAATGATCATATTTTTTTAATAAAATGTCTTTCTTCTTTGGATAAGAAACAACACTTTATTGTTAAAAGATTTTTTTGGAAAGAAATGTATTTTCAAAAAATCCTTATACATAGATTAAAAATCAAGGTGGAAATAAGTATATCTCAGAAAATAAAATTTAGTAATAGTGAAATGATATTTAAGTAATATGAGAGGAATACCCATACTAAATATGTTGTTAAATATGGATAACCTAACAAAATGGATTTGGGTTTGAGAATCACCTTACTGTAAATATATCTTTATTCCATCTCTTTTACACTGCCTAAATAATTAAAATAGAATTATTAAAACATTTAAACAGATGATAATTATAATCAATTATTTTATTATTTATCAATTATTATCAATGGATTAAGTTTCGTAATTTCTATAATTGAATTTGATGCATTTTCATATCATGATTTCCTTAAAAATTTATTGTTTCTCTTTGTGTATATATTTTATTCAAGGTAATTCATACATATGAATAATGAATTTAACAATTTTAAAAAATATATATTAATGTATTTAAAAATTATAAATAATTTATTTTAACCATTCATAAGGGTTGTGATATATAAATTATCATGAACTTTCCTCATTGGTGGTTAGCCGACGGTTGTTAGGAATGTTGTTCCAAGAAGAAGAAATAGAGATATAAAATAAAAATACAGAAAAAATATAATTTTTATAGTAGTTTAACATAATTAATACAATTTTAATAGACTTAATAACTAATCATAAATTATTTGGTTTTTAAAGTTATATATATATATAGGAAGAGAATATGAAAACACAAAGAAGAGTTTTTGAAAACATTCATTCTTCTTAGTGTTACTTCCCTTACAGGGCACTACAATCCCATTTTGATTAGACATAGATTACTCTAGAATACACCTATAGATTCTAAGAGGATTAATAGATAGTGTTTGAGTAGATAAATTTTTCTTCAACATTTTATTGAATTGTTTTCTAAGTAGAGGGAAAATGGATATTTATATTTCAGAAGAGGGGTATTATTAGAATAAAATATTGAATAAAGTACTATATCCAAGGTAAACATTGTAATGGTGAATTTTTTTAAATATAAATCAAATATAAATAAAATATAATGGGTTAAATAGTTTAAATATATTTATAATTATTATTCATTAGTTAATTAAAAAGGTTTGTTGAAAAAAAGAGAAATTATTATTCTAATGGAACATTTTTTATGTCATACTTTGGAAAATGTTTTTTAGGTTTGGAAATTAAGATTATATAAAATTAATGACTAATTAATCAAATTAAATATTTTTATTCTAAACATAATGTTCTAGAAATTATTAGTTCATTATTAAATCCGGAATGAGGTAATTTAATATACACCATTTATGAGAAAAACTACAGGTTACTATTCACCTGAAAATTGTAATATTTAAATAAAACTAAAACAATCACATTTGGAAAATTATTATGTGATGATTCCAAAAATTATATTCATTTTATAAAAGTAAATTTATAAAATATGTAATTTTAATTCATAATTTAAAAATTATTATATTCATAAAATAATTAAAAATACCATTTATTTAAAATGTAGAATATTTTCTTTGAGTTTTTTAATGATAATAATTATTTAATGGAATTATAATGATTATATTTAATAAAATTATGCATGATAAATATTATTTATATCGTAATTTGTTTATTGAGTTTAAATTAATATTCCAATGGTTAGTCTACTATTCCAAAGGGTTAGGTTACTATTTCTGATGGTCAAATCACTCTTACAATTGTCAAATTACAATTCCAATAGGCACATAACTTCCTATAAATATCTATAAATTCCTTAATTCATTATTCAACTCAATTCCTATCAGGGTTCTATAATTCAATTTTCTATAATTTTTATTAGATTAATAATATTTTGTCTCTTTTTTACAATATTCTTAATGGGATGGATGATTCTATTAGATTGGGGAATCAATATTTTCCCATTGTATATTTTATATTTTCAATTTACCCTTGTAATATTTTTAATTTTTATAGTCATAGACTTTTATTAATATAACAATTTTCATTAATAAAATAATTTTTTTTGTTTTCTTTATGTATTTTATATATATAATAACATTTTATATAATATAATATATATTTATTTCAAGAAAAAAGTATCATATATAAACTATGAGTTGTTACATTATTATCGCAAATATAAATTTCATCTTAAAAGATATAACTCATATTCTTATTTGAGAATTGGTGAGTGAACTTTTATTTCATTTTTTTCTTTGGTTCCCATGTCACTTCTTCAAACTTATAGTTCCTCTACAACACCTTTATATGGTGAGTTGTCTTATTATTTATAACTTTGTCTATGTGGTCTAAGATCTTCACCAGCTTCTCTAAATACAACAGCTTCTTCTCTAATTGTATGACCTCTAAATTTTTTAAATTTTATGGATCAGTCATATACATACAGAGGTTATATATGTGGAACACATCATGAACGTGATCTATATATAGTGAAAGTGAATGATGATAGGACACTACTCTTATTCGATCAAGGATATCAATGGGGACAATGTACCCTGAGCTAAGTTTCCCCTTATTTACAAACCACATTACTCTCTACCATGGTAATATTTGATGTAAATTTTTTTATCCAATATCAAATGCTAATTCCCATAATTTTTTGTCATCATAGCTCTTATTACAACTCTGAACAGGATTTTTATACGGTAGGATGGCTTGAAACTTTATTATAGTTTATTTAACAAGTTCAAATCAAAGAATCTTTCCTTCACCAATATCATCCAAAAAGTTTTATTTATACATCTCTTCCTATATAGAGCTTCATATGTAGCCATTTAAATACTTTTGTGGAAGATATTTCTATATGGGAACTCATATATTGGGATATGTTGATCCCATCATCAATTAAATTCCATTGAAAAATCTCCTAAAATACCTTCAGGATTTTGAATAGTCCTTTTATATCGTCCATTAATTTGGGAGTGACAAGATGTACTGAAATTCAATTCAGTAATCAAATCATATTGAATTCTTCTAAAAAATTTATGAGAACCATGGATCATGATTAGAGATAATTGAAATTGGATCCCTATGTAGCTTGACCACTTCCTTAATGTATGTATTGGTATACTGATCAAGCAAGAAATATTTCTGAATGAAGATCTAGTTAGTATTCTTGGTTATTCAATCAACCATAACCCATATCACATTGCTTCATTTGAATTTTTTTGGGAGACCAGTGAAAAAGTAAATAGTGAAATTCTACCATTACCACAAGGGTATACGAAATATTTTCAACATCCCTTACGAAACTTCTCACCCTTCATTAATATGTCAACAGACTAGTAAATTTGATTTCTACTCAGTGATCTCCTACTTCGCATTTTCCCACCATAAGTTTACTCAATGATCATAAAAAATCTTAGTACTTTCACGGTGGATGGATAAATATGGGTTATGTGCATTATCCAATATCCCCTTATTTATCTCAAGTGATGAAAAAAAACAATTTATTGTTACAAATTTAAGGACACTATCCTCATTAAAGTGGAAATCATGTAACATCCATTCCAATGATTCTTTCACTTTAATTTGAATATAGAAATCATCCATTTTTACAATATTGATCTTCTATTGGATAGATGTTGGTAAATAATTTGGAAAATATAAAATTTATTCCCTAACATTAATATTTCAATATACATCCTTTGTATACACTTGATGACATAGTCTTTCTAAATCTACATCATAGATAATACAATTGGTTCTTTTCTTCTAAGAGAATTAGATACCTAGTTCAAATTTCATAGATTGTAGTGAACATAGGAATTGTAGTCTTTCATTAGCTCTAACAATATTTTTTATTCATGTTGAACTCTTTTTATGTGATTATATTATTTAGATTAATATGATCAACATATATGTCACACTTCTCATCATAGTGGTATTTCCACCAAATCTTTAATTTAAATATCACTATTACTAACTCTATATCATGCATTGGTTTGTTTTTCTCGTGGTTTTCGACTATCCTATGTCATAGGCTATCACTTTTTCATTCTTCATTAGTATAGAATCCCAGAATTTCATTAATAAATCATTGTATATCAAAACACAATCTCTACATGGTGTTATTGGGAGTACATGCATAGTTATTAGAGTTTACTTGAGATATTTAAGAATTTCTTCACATTATTCTATTCTTACATTCTTTACCCCTTCCCATGTAAAATTATTTAGGATCCTATAAATTCATGATAAATTTGTCAAAAAACATCAATAATACCCTTCATAGCTATAACAAATATATATTTATATGACACTAGTGGGTCTAGGTCATTTCTCAATTAATTTTGCTTTTAAAGGGTCCATATAAATTATATAATTTTTGACCAAATTCCCCAAAAATATTTCCTGCTACATACCAAAGTCACACATTCTGAAGATAGAATATATTTTATCATTTCGTAATTTTTTCAGCACAATAATAAAATGATCTTCATGTTCGTATTTTATATTAGTGTAAATGATAATATCATTGACAAACACTACAATAAATTTATCTACGTAGTATCAAATGACTATATTCATCAAATCGATGATTATTTTAGTGGTATTTGTAAATATGAAGTGATTATATATGAACTCATAGGGTCAATACCTTATACGGAAAGCATTCTACTAGGTATCTTCATTATTTTCCTTCAGTTTATGATATCCAAAATGAAGTTATACTATTGATAAGTATTGTGCTCCTTATGGTTGATCAAAAAATTCAACAATCCTTGGTAGAGGATACTTGTTCTTCACGGTGATCTTTTTCGGCTCCCGTTATTTGATACATAGCCACATTGGTCCACCCATATACCTAAAAAAGTGCACTGGTGCACCCTTAGGTCATGAAATATGTCCTATGAACCCTTTTTCAAAATGCACTTAAAGATGCATCTCTAACTTCTCCAGTTCGATTGGGGATATCCTATTAGGGAATTTAGATATATCAGCGACTCCAAATATTTGTTCAATTGAAAACTATACCATATGATTAGGGGTAAGTATTAGTAATTCTTCAAGAAATACATCTACATATTCCCATTCAATGGTAATTTTATCTAGGTTGATACCATCCTTTGAATAACCTAGGTGGGTAAGGTATGCTTCTTGAAAGTGTATCATCACCCAAACCATTGAGGGACTTTCAATACGAGAGTCATGATATTTCTTTAATTTTTAAGCGATCATGGTATGGTTTGGAATATGAAAATGTATTTCCATTTCTTGATAGTTGATGTATGTTATTTACAATAATGGAAAATCCATACCAAGTGTAAAGTTGAGTTCCAAAAAATAAATTATTATCATATTCAAAATAAAAATAATCCCACATATTCTAGTAGGAGGAGTGTCCAACACTTTGGTTTCAAGGATCTCACCACAATGTATTTTTATATATATATCTAATTTAATGTATTGATACTTCGATTCAATAGTTATAGAAAACATGAATGATATAAATGAATGTGTAGAAATATAATAAAATAAAACATTTTCTATACTTGAGTGAATGGTATGTGTAACTCTAATACATTCATTTTCATGCTCCACTTCCACAGTAGTGATTAATAATCTTTCCCTTTCACATTTGGATTTGGTACATGATGACATGGATTGACCTCAAGGACTAGTGGTTTAGTATTCTATATTTCATAGACACAATTGTCCCTAAAATTGAATAATTTAACCATGGTTGATCCATTAAAAGGTTATTTCCTTTCCTACATCATGTTGGATGGCATCAACATGCCTCTTTATCATTCATGAGCATTTTTTTATCACCCACACATGAAGAATTTTCTAATCCCTTTGAAAAACTTACCATGAAGTTTCTCCCAAAATTTTTTTAATGTGGTTGGTTGGATCATCTTTCAATTTTTTAAATTTAACCAACCATCCAAACACTACATTCTTATCTTGTTATCTCTATAACCACGGGAACACTCACAAAACACCATATCAATATTAAGGGAACATCTATTTTCTTATTCATAACATCCAATGTATTGGATAGATAGATCCTTTCCTAGGTGTGGTTATAAACCACTAATGAACAAAAATATTTTTCTATCATTGTTGACAAAAAACCCAATGAGTATCTTATAATCCTTCTAAATGTTTCCTCATAATTTATGACAAATTCACCATCCATTTTCTTCATATCTAAAAATTCTCTTTCCATCTTTATTCTAAGAGTTCAAGGGAAATTCTTGGAATGAAATATTTTATTAAATTATTCACACTCCATATATTCAATTTCATATTATAGATTAGTGTTTTTAATCAACACCCATTATTGATTGGATTACCCATCTAAATGAAATATATCTAGAGTCACCTTCTCCTTCTTAGATTTTTGGATCATAGAAAATATCTTCTCTATTGAGTTAACCCACTATTTTGGGACTAGTGGATCTAAAGTTCCCCTAAAAATTGGTGATTTTTTCCATATAAAGGAACAAATGTCATGTTATTCCTTCTTTGGTTAAGGCCAAAATTCCCCTAGATTTAGGTTATTTTTCATTTCTTGAGATAGAAAAGTAAGAATCACTACAAATATTTGAACACAAATTCTCCCATAATTGGCGATGTCTTTTATAAAATCATTTCATTATCCCTCACATGTGTTTCTCTAATGGTTCCCAAAATTTTATAAAATAATTTTTTTTGGAAAAACATATAAGTCTATAAAGCATAACTAAATAATATATTACTTTTCAAAACTAACTCAAATGTAATATATTATGGAATTACAATTTTTATAAATTTTATAAAATCATTATTCTTGTATATTTTACCAATACATGGACTTATACTAATGGTTTTTACTATCATTTTCTAATCATAATTAAAAAATTAACTGAACTATCACTATTATATGAACTATAGTGACCCTAATTTTTCTTACATGACAATTACATCATTTTAAGATAAAAAACGTAATAGTGTTTCCATCCAAGATCCAAAAATGTTATGTTTCTGGGGAAAATTAGTCTCATAAATAATATTTATGTAATAAAACATAAAAATATACTTATATATTTCTTCTTAATCATTATAAAATAAAATGTTATCCTAATTAAATGTAGTCACTTGGGGATATACATCAAATAATGTAGTAACCAATAATCCCGTTAATGGAAGAATAAGGGACATGTATCAATAATACATGGGTGAGAATAATAAAAATCATCATATAAAAATAATATGAAAATCATAGATATCATGAGGGAAACATTTTATAATTTAATGTAATGGTGAGATTCATAAAAATGAAACATCATGTCATAGCTTTCAAATACCACACATAGTTGTGAACAAACCTGACATCATTTTCATGCGTAACGTCTGTGCATAAATAACAACATCAAATTTTTGAACATATATAGAATCATTTTCACACATAATACACTTAATATCATGAGATAAATCACATTACCCAATTAATTAGAAGGATATATAATTCTAGGCACACCCAGCACATCAAAAAGTCTCAAAATCATATATGCCATAGAGAACGTAAAAAATAATTGTCATTAAATAACCAATGGAAAGGAATGGGTTTCATGTAGATTTAATAAAGAAAAAATTCTTGAATAAAAAATTTTGGTTCCAAAATGAAAAATTAATTTCAGTCTATGGAATTAAAGATCATTCTTCTCTGTATAAGAATTAATATATGGGGAGCATAATATTTGTTTTTGGTGGAAAAGTCATTTTGGAAAATATTTTATATGACTTAAAACAGGTTTAAAATATGTATACCACCGAAAATAAAAATTTAATATTAGTGAAACAATATTTAAGTAATATTATATGAATATATATATATAATATTTCATGAAATATGGATAACCTAATAGAAAAAAGGTGTGTTTCAGAATCCACTTACCTTAAATCCTACTTTGTTTCTTCATATTTTCACCTAATAAATAATTAATATGAATTTAATAAAATAGTTAAATAGAAATTAATTATGTAACATTATGTCACAATTTGTAAATTATAATAATTTAATTGTATTTTTAAATTTTATTTTGTAATTGAACTGTTTTGATATCATGTTTTCCATTAAAAGTTTCCATTTTGCTTTAATTTTTCTATTTTGGTCAAGGAAATTTATACATAGGTATAATAAATTAAAGAATCCTAATATAAATATATTTATATTTTTATATAAAATAAATATTTTATTATAACCAACCACATGGATGGTAAAAATGAATGATGTTAGAATCATACTCATTGGTTGTTAACAATCTGTTATCATGATGGTTGTCCAAAGGAGGAGAAAGATAGATATAAAAAATAATTCACGAAAAAGAAAATCATTATAATAGTTTAACATAATTAATACAATGATAAAATAATTCTTAATTAATATTAGAATATTAGGTTTCGAAATAAATATATTTATAGATTAATATAATAGGAAATCACATAGTATAGTTGATGAAAACATACCTTCATCTTGGTGTTTCATCCTGTGTACAATACTAGAATCACTTAATGATTGGATTTTTTATTCTCCTTAATACACTAATGGATTATATGTGTCTTAATATAGAGTATTTAGTAAGATATTTCTCTATGGAATGGGTGTAAGGAGTGGTTTTCCTAGGGGATGGAGAGGGGTTATTGATACTTGAGGAGAAGGGTATTTTAGAATAAAATATTGGATAAAATACTATAACCAAAGAAACAATAATAATAATTTTTTACAGTATAAGTAATTTAGAAATATAATATAACTATTTTAATACTTTAAAACCCTTTATATTCTGAATTCATTAGTTTATTAAAATGAAATGTGGGAAAAAAGAACAAATGTTATTTTAACGGAACATTTTTGACATTAGTGTTAGGAAAATGAGTTTTAGGTTTTGAAATTAAGTTTATTTTATATTAATGACTCATTTATTAAATTAAATATATTTTTGCCCGACCTAAAGTTATATAAATTATTCTTTTCATTATTATTCCATTAATTTTTTAGTTTATGATTCATAGGTTTTGAGAGTACATGTCTTTTTACTATTTATTATAAAATAGATGTTTTCCAAAAAATTAAAAAAATTACCTTAGGAATATTTAAAATTGCTTATTTTAAAAATAAAATTCATTTTATCAAATTAAATTTATAACATTTGAAATTTTAATTATTAGTCTAAATATTATGATTTTTACCAAATACATTAAAATACAGTTTATTAAAAATGGGTTTCTATTTTCTTTGAGTATTTTAATCATGATAATTATTTTTTGGACTATTAACATTTATATTTACATAAATTTATTCTAATAAAAAATATTTATACATAAATTTACTATTTCCACGTTACATTATTATTCCAATGGTATGGTTGCTATTCCAAACAGTTAAGTTACTATTTAAAATGATTATATTACTAATCCAATTATAATATTAATATTCCAATGATCACATGGCATCCTATAAATACCTCCAAATTCCTTCATTAGTTATTTGATAAAATTCCACTAAATGTTCTATATTTCCATTCTCATTTAATGTTGACTGTTTTACTAATATTTTAATTCTTTACTATAGTATTCTACATGGGAGGGAAGATTTCTACAGATTGGGGAAGTCCGTATTTTTTCATTATAATTTTTCTATTTTCTATTTTCCCCTTGTAATATTTTTTTGTTTCAATGGTTTTTTTCTTTGACTAATGTTACAATTTTCTTTAATTAAATAATGTGTTTTGGTTGCGCTATGTTTTTTATGTGTATAATACTAAATAATAGAATATAAAACAAATTTATTTCAATAGAAAATATCATTTATAACCTAGGGTTTGATATATATTCTAAATGTTTCATGATATTTTCTATGTCCAATGAAATTCAAAAGATACATCGTGATGTTGATGTGTATTGCATCGTGTCTATACTTTTTGATATCTATTAAGAGATATTAAAGAGATTCATTCAATCTATAATGAATTTCTAAGGTTAGATCTTGGAAATTAGACACTATATGGTCCTCCTGATGTCAATTTAATTGGATTTATATATATATATATATAACAGAGAAAACTTGTTCATTAAATTCTCTGATGTGATACACACAGATCTAATTCAGTCCTAAATGCTTAAATCTAATCCCCACATTACTATTAAACAAAGCATAAAAAATAGTGAGAAGACACTTTCAGAGCATTTTACTCTCTTTATCCTTTTCAGAAATGATATTTTTCCAAATAAACTTTTGTTCATTATAATGAACAAGATAATGAACAACAAAAAAAGTGTCCCATGGCTGACTCTGATTCTAATGATCCTAATAATTATCCTTCTATAAAGATTATGATTTAAAGGTAGAAGAAAGAAAAAATAAAGTACTTTATCATATGGCATGTTATGAAAATAAAAAATTAACTACACATAAAATAAAGATGAATCTAAATGTGAATTCATTGTTAAGTTTATTCTTTCAATATCTACACATTGGTTGTCAGAAAAATATATTGTTGATCCCATTTGTATCCAAAAATTAAACCAAGCAGATTTCATAATATTTATAGTAAAGAGTTCTATCTTTAAGCATCCAATGGAGTGTGATTTTATTCTTTAGATATATGGTTTGTCCACCTTCTGTTCCCAACTATAATGATTTTTTAATTATATCTATTTAGTTCATAGTGTTACTAAGAAATAAAATTTATTTTTTTCCTTTACATAGATCGATTTTGTTTTTCAAATTTTGAAATACAGAATGCGTTTTTTATAAAGCCAATAATTTTTATAGTATAATAAAACTAAGTAATAGTCATTTTGTATTAAATTATGAAATCCATGTAATGAAAATAGTTAAGGAATATAGTTCAAATGATTTATATAACACATAGTTTTGGAATCACTGTCTTTATCATGTCAAAAAATTCTATACAATGTTGCTTCAAGATGTTTATTTAGACTATTTTGATATAAGACTAATGAAAACCTTTCATAAAATATTATAAAGTACAATATCTAAACCACCATTTAATTTATAGGGTGAAAGGGATATATTTATTATATGATAGGTACATAGTGATGTGTATGGATCCTTTCGATGAGAATATTTATGGCTATATTCTTAATTCATAACATATACTGATCAATTGATTTGGTGTGGCTATGTATACATGATGAGGTAAAGTATGAGTCCTTTGTTAAATTTAAATGATTGAATATTGATGTACATAATCAACATAGTAAAAACGATAAATAATCATTAATATGATCTAGGTGGAAAAAATATTGACCAAGATATTTTAAACATTCTATAGGATTTTGGGATTTGATCTCAACTCAATTTACCTTATACATCATAGTGGAATGGTACTGGTGAAAGGATGAACTGCACATTTCTTATAATGGTAAGGATGATGAAAGTCATTCAGTTCATCTGTTATATTATTGAGGATCTGCATTACATTATACTACGCACACTCTATACTGAGTACAAGCATATGTGAAAATTGAATACAATATAAATTAATATAAAAATAAAATTTGGGGTTTCACACACTCATGTATGTGGTTGTGAGGTTTTTTAATCCATCATAAGAAAAAAATATTCTATGTAAGGAACAAAATTTATCTGTATGGTATTTCCCATGGAAGCAATTAGATACTATCAATAAAACACCTCCTAAAATAGTGTAACTATATCAATACATGTTTACTTAATTGAAAGGGAGAACATCATTAAAATGGATAGTGGGAGTAAGATTTACTTCAATTAAGTTGATGATCAATGTACAGAAGGGTTGGTAAAGTAAAATATTTCATCAATCCCCATTGAAGAAGTTGTTCCTAAAAAACAGTTACTATATTTGAGTACGATAGAATCAAGATAACCAAAATGATATGAAATTCCATTCACCAAATATCATGACTCATTACTAATTGAAAAAATAATCCTTACTCATATATAGTTATAGTAAAGATATCAAAATATATAATACATAAGTTATCCATGAATTCAAATTTAGATTCCATGATTCCAAACCAAGTATGTGTTCTAATCAATCCTCCAATTGATGTAAATAAAATTGGGTGAAAATGAGTATTCATGATAAAATTGGAGATGTAAGCTAAATTAAATACCAATAATGTATGTCCAGTGGATAAAGTGTTTAGAAAACATTAAGTAATTGACTTTGAAGAAACATTATCTCCAGTTACTATGTTTTTGTTTACCATATTAATACATTCCATAAAAAAATTCCATGAATATAATATTTGGATGATGGATGTCAAAACAAGATACCTTTACAATAACTTTTAAGAAAATTTCTACATGACACAAGTAGAAGTTATAATGACTCTAGTTAATAACCAAATATTTTTAAATTTATATAGATCAATTTATGTATTGATGAAAGTCTCTATATCATGGAAAATTTGGTTTGATGAAGATATAAAACAAATTATTTCATTAAGATAGAATGTGAGACAAAATTTTATATGTTCATTAGCGAGAGTTCAATTATAATCCTAGTAGTATAAGTTGATGAAATAATACTTTTTTTAATTGATATACAATTATTTCAGTAAAAAAGGATTGGTGGAAGAAGTGATTCTTAATAATGTAATTAGGAAGATCATCTTACAATCTCAGGACAAAAATCATTCTTGTTATATCTAAAAGGATTATTATATTAAGTAAATGTACATACAATGACTATATACCAATGAGATTTAGTATATAACAATCCTATAGGGGACTCGTTCTATTGTAACATTGTATATATTTTTCAATGAAAATTTTCCCCCAGAAACAATAAGAAATATAAATAATATTTAATATTTAATATAATTATTAAATATAATCGAACATTTCTTCCCATATTATGTAATAGGTCAAACGTTTCTTATACCTTTATCATGATTGGAAGATATCAAGATAATCAATAGAAAACAATTGCTACTGTTATGTGAATCCTGAAGTATCTAAGGCGTACTACGGATACGAACATGGTGTATGGGGGAATGAGGAGCTATTCATTAGGGGTTATCAAAATTATAGCTTTCAGGTATATCGAATGGTGTAAATTCATGGTCACGATATATATTCAGTAACAAATGTGGAATTGTGAGATAAATAAGTATGATGATGTTAGTTTTAATGATTCTATTGTGTATTATAATAATATTATAATCAGAATAAAAAAATTAGTTGTTAGGATATGAAACATTTTCCAAGATCTTGATGTGTTTTATAGTAATAAATACCCTATCACATTATACTGTGATAATATTATTATAGTATCTATAGAAATATAGACAAGGTAACAACAAAAAAAAGATCATATTCTAGAAGTATCAATAATTGAGGGATTTTTCATAGAGGTGTTAAGTTATGGTTAAAATAGTTTCAATGGATGAAAATGTGATAGAACCCTTGACTAAATATTTTTCATAGAAGAATAAATATTATTATATAATTGATTGAATACTAAAATTTTTACACAGTTGAATCTTTTGTGGGTGGGAGACTATTGGAGTTGGTTCCATATAACCAACATACAAGAACATTATGATTACTTGTATTTATTATTTATAATATTAGTAAACTTATTATCACATAATTATTTCTCCTCTATGTGATGTGGTGTGTTATAATATCTTATGTGTGACTGTCTCAGTAAAAGGTAAGAGAATTAACCTACTATTATGTGAACCTAGAATATCCATGATAGTATTCTTAAAATATATAAGCTATAAATGGATGATATCTTTGATATGATAAAACTGATATAATTTATCATGGTGCATACTCATAGGACATGGACACACTTTTTCAGGGTATACACCCTTCGTAATTTCTAGTGGAAATGATTATGGTGACATGGACAACATTTATAAAATCCATATATATATATGTTTCACTCGATGTTCATATCATTAGAAGTTTCTATTTTTCGTTAAACATTAAAATTATTTTTAGTATATATCATTGGTCATGAATGTTGATGTATTTATATAACTTATGATGACATGTGTTCAATGTGAATTAGGATACGTCATGTGCATCATGAGTGATATTGCATAAAATTATATTGTGAGAAATTATTTTCCATTATATTATTTAATTAATGGTGATACGTAAATCACTTTTATCGGAATGGAATATCCTGAAAAATCCATGTCCATGGTGTTATATAGGAAGGTTTATTTCTATACAGTTAATGAAATATACATCGAGCACAGAGGCAGATGACACCAACATACAACTTGCTTGATTAGTGATATCATCTTAAAGGGACTATAATAAAAAAAAGTTTTCATATGAATTTTTATATTGTTTTGATATTAAAATTATTCTCTTTGGGTTATTTATTATTTTTCTATATTCTAATAAGGAAATTGGGCTACTTTAACTAATTCCCTTAAGAAAAACACCTAAATTGTAACACTACATGTGTTTCCAAAACCATTGTAAAATATTATTATAATATAATATATTCAATAAATATTCATCCTATATGTGGATTAATAAAAATTCCAGTTTCATTGATCATTTATAATTTGTTAATAGTTATTTGTGAAATTATTTATGAGCCGAATATTTAACAAATATTTATTTTCTATTTATAAAAAATAATATTAATTTTTTTATTGGGGGAATAATGAAAAGATATTTTTTTATTAAATAAATAAACATTATTCAAGGACTAATATATATTGTCGATAAATAGAAAACTATGTTTAAGAGGCCAAGGGATTAAAAATATATATTAAATATTATTTTAATTAATTTTATGCAATCTACTCCACAAATTATGTTTAATTAATCTTGGAGTTTTTAGGTAAATTTAAATAATAACATTATTATTATTCATTGAATATGAGGTTCACTAGTGGTTATGAAAATAATAATTTCAAATGTGTAACTATTATTTTATAACTATAACAATATTTAGACCCAATTATATTATTTCCAACCCTAATGCTAGCCATTTGATTTGTTGTGCATAATGAAATATGATGAATCATTTCAATACCAATAGAGATTCACTATAACAATGATCTCAAGAATAAAGATATAACCTCCTCTACCACAACCTATATTCTAGAGAGGACAAGGAGAATTATTCTTAGGAGTTATTCTTAAGAATATTAAATATGAATAGTTCATGAAATATGATCTTTCATGATAGAACTCTGAGATTCCTAGAGCATTTCTCAAAGGATCTTTATGAATGTGTGGATCACTACTAAAAGTAATATGCACTTTATTACTATGAAATAATTATAGAGTGATATAGATATGTTTTTAATTTGTATTGATGAAAAAATAATTCATTTTAGGGAAATTATTTAACTACATAGATTAATTATAAATCATTATTTGATAATCTTGAATTTCAGTTTGTTGTTTTTTTCAATTAATCCATGAATTTATTGTTTTGTTCATGACAATATATGTTATGTAAATATAAAAATAATCATCAATTCCACAAAATGATGAGTTGTTAATGCCTAAACATTCATTTTCACTACACTTGAATCTTAAATTTTGAATTACGTGTAGGTGTGGCATTCCCCAAATGGACATATTCGATTTAGAAAGGAAAAAGATTTTGATTTTTATTATATTAATTGATTTTCAATTGGTGGGGATACCTTTTATAATTGTTCACAATATCTAGAGAGTGTTGTTCTATTTCAGAATAGTATTTTAATTTTTTTGACATTAAGGAAAGTATTTATGGAGTGTAGAGACCAATCTAGTTGGGTTGATCACCAAAGGAACTGAAATATAGTATGATTTTTTATTTTGGAATTTTTTCCCCTTATGATTTTCTATATGGACTTTTTTTCTCAGTGCCTCACCTATCAGATGATAAATCCAAAGAATTAGAAACCTACAATTTTATTATATCCACTTCTTATTCAACATGGTAATTGGAATGATATCTTAATGGACTTAATTATTAGATTTCTTAATAATTTTACTGGTAAGAATAGAATATTTATAGTTTTCAATTGATTGACTAAATCAACACATTTGATTCCTATCAAAGAGTCAAAATGGTTCTAGATCTCAAACACCTTTATGTTTGAAAGAACATCATTCTTGATGGAATACCGTTAGCCATTGTTCTTTATTGAGACCCTTACATAAATTTTCATTTTTTGAGTATCCATCAAGAGGATATAAGTTCTCAGATTTACATTATCATAGTTTATCACACCCAAATTAATGGTTAGATTGAACAGTTCATCCTAATACTAAAGGATATTCTTTGAGCATGCATACTTTACTTTGGTGGTTCATGGGAGAAACATATTTCATCGGTTTAATTTTCATAAAACAATAGTTACTAAGATTCAATAAATATGGATCCATTAATTATTTTTATTGATAAATATTTTTAACTCTTGTCTATTGTAAAATTTTTGGTGAGTGATCCTTTTTAGGATTGAGAAAAAATCATGAAATTTTAAATAAGGTTATGTTGATTTGGAAGTTGTTGAAGAAAAATCATAGTTATCAAAAAATTTATGAAGAACATTTATTTCACCCATTGGAATTATTTGTTAGGAGATAGAGTGTTTCTAAGGGTTTTCTAATGTTGGTACACCCACTATTGTGGAGATATAAAATGTTAGTGTCATTCAATGTTAGACCTCTTGATATTATGAAACATATCAGGAAGGTGGTGTATTTTTTGTCTTTAACATACTAAATGATATCAATTCATGATGTGTTTCATACCAATCAATAAAATAAATATCACTTGTTACTCTCTCACATGATATAATGACATGACATAGATGTCGAACCCAATGCAATCGTTGGTGATCTGTCAATTTTTATTGAGGACCTATAGAATAAGGTGATACATGGAAATAAAATTCCCAATGTTCGGGTGCTACAGAATTGTGTGCTGGATACTCGCGAGACATGAGAACATACAGTGTTGTTGAAGGATATACCAACACAAGGAAAACATGTCTTTATTTTACATTATTTAACTATGTTAAAAATTACACCTCACAAATAATTTTACAATCCCAACAATTGAATTTTTAGTACCTTTGCGGATTAGATACATAAATAAACATAATTAATCATACTCATGAGAAGTATTTCAATATTGAACCATAATAGATACCCTTCTATACTTATCATTTATTATACATATCTTCTTAACATGGGGAATAAAAACAGAATAATGAGTTGATTTCAGACACTCTGTAAGTGAAAAAAATGAATCAACATTTCATCAAGGGATAGATAATAAGAATATGCGAAAATAGGATTAGGTAAATAATATATTATTAAGATAACATGGAATGAGAATAATTATCCATATGTCATGATCGAATAATATGTAATCTCAAATGAACAAACATATACCTTGACTTAAGAGTGTGAGAAAATAAACCTAAAACTAAGAGAATAATCCTAGGAATATTGCTTAAAAATGTGTAATATCTATAATAAACCTTATCATTGTGAACAATGAAAAATGATATCATGTAAAAACCCAACATAAACACATCCATATCTAGTGCTAAATATATAAACTTTAAAAATGTGGCGCAATTTTTACCATCAAAACATACAACATCAAAAAGAAAAATTGGATACCTTATATACCTAAGGACATTTTAGGTTTACAGTTTTTGATAATTAAGAAAAAATCATACATATCATATATGAATAAAAAATTAGGCCAAAAAAATATATATTATCTTAAGAAATTTCATAATGTCTAAAACCCATCTTGTGAATATCATAATTAAAACCTTTATTCTTAACATGAGGAAGCTGAAACAAAATAATAGGTGATCCCGGATGCTCGATGAGGGTTACCATAGGATATATCAAAGAGTACGTAAGACTCACAGGAACATAAGGGTATAAGAACATAAACATAACAATTGAAAATTTTACCTTTCATGTCAAAAATCATAATCTTGAGTTCTGAAATAAATATTTATAATTAGTAAGACATGAATCATAAATGAATAAAATAACATAAGCAATGATATCAAAACATTGTGATAAGATAGTAATTTTTCAAAATACAAATAAACTTAGAAAATTTAATGTCAATGATACCTAACAAGGAATTCAAAACATGTTATGCTTGGAATAATCACCCATTTACCTTCCTCGGGATTGTAATGACCTCTCCTGTACCCTCTAGTTTTGTTCATAGCATTACCTCCCATTTACCCTCTTGTTGTGGGCTTAGGATGCCCTCTTGTGTACCGTCTTCTTATAGGATTGGGTTGATGACCTATGTACCCTTTTATCCAATAGAACATTTATCATTATCCAATCTATTGGAGGGAGATATGTGTCCCATCCATCACATAATTAAAACCATACATACGTGTTCCATAATAACATAATTCATTCAATATATCAAACCCCATGTAAATAAATGTGTTTTATAAACATTCATTGAAAAATAAATCATGGAAATTGAATGGTTTTTATACAAATCATTCCATCATAAACATAAACCAATCAAAAAAATAATAAGTACAGTATTCTTGAATAATATACCCATAAAAGAATAAGTAACATCAATTAATGTTATCATATATGGAAATTGGTTTGGAAATATCATGTGTAGTAACTATTAAAAAAATTATCTTTTCCATTTTAAAACCAATTATTTTTAAAGACCAGAACAATTATAAAAGAAAAAATTTTCTTTGAAAATGGCCTTATAGGATTGTACAGGAAGATTCATGGCATTAAAGTGTTATCATGGTGAAAATTTTTGTTCATTCCGTATAGGTTAAAAAACATACCTTTTTCACTTTTGTAAGAAAATTTATAAAGTACATTTTTAGAAAATGACATGAAGATTTATTTTTAAAATATTTTTGAAAAAATAAAAATAATTTTAAAAACTTAAATTAAAAATCATTTTATAATATTAAAAATATATTGGAAAGATTTTATAAAACACGATCTACAAAAAAATATTCCCCAATACAAACATAAATAAAAACAATCCTGAATAATGGTGAGATTGTTAAATAAACCCTTATAAATATAATATCATTGATCTGGGAATTAATAAAATTAATCAATTATGTGTATTTTCTAGAAATCCACAAGAAAAGTTAAAATACAACAAAATATAATAAAACATAATTTCACACATAATAATAGCCTTAAATATTCAATTAAATTGTAGTTTAACCCAATGAATGAAAAATGGGTTAAGAATTCCCTTAATAATTTGTAATTAGTCGAATTGTATGCCACATGAAAGAGAAACATTTAACAGAACTGTAAATATCATGAGAATAAAATAATTCATGATATTACAATTATAGGGGAGTTTTATACACCTAAAAAAATTAATATATGTTCATAACATCACAACTATGCCTTGATGAATGAAAATTGAAATGAATTTCATTACCTCAAGTATGAATCGTCACACAAAATATTTATCTTTCTCTTTTTGGAAAAATCATTATTTATTAACACCATAACATCTCTAAGACCCTCCCTTTTTATATATTAACATTAAATATTTTTTTTTATAATACTTAATACATTACACAATAGATGTCCAATGACCAAATTAATCTAGTGACTTTGGAAACATGGAAACACAAACAATTGAACATAAGTGATCTACATTATCTCCAACTAGGTTCTTTATATCTATAACCCTTCTTAGACACATCATATATAATACATATCTTCATAACCTAGCGAAATGAAACATAAAAAATTCGTTAGATCGTATCCTAAAAAAGGATAAAAAAGAGATATATAAGAACAAACATGTGAATTAGGGTATGATAATGTGATCATGACATTATAAGATCATAACCTACATAAAAAATATCATAAACATGAATCATGGAATAAAGATTGGTATTTAATAAGACATGAATCATAAGGGAATCAATATCATAATCCAAGAAAGAAAAACATATAAATAAGACATGTAATTATGGAAGACACATATCCATGTAAAATTATTGTCATAGTAGTTAAGGAATCACTTCCTAGTCAATCTTAGAAGTATCAGTTCACTACCAATACCATCTTGGTTTTAATGGTTCACTCCCATAACCATAGTAGTGGACAAAGTCTTTTACTGAACAAAGTTAACACCCCATTCTAGCCATATCTATCTCAAGATATATAAATCTTTTCCCAATGTATTGGATGTAGATATAGTTAATGCCTATCTCATACAGAAATTATACATATGTGTTCCACAAGAACACAAAATATCATTTCATAGCCCATGAACTGAGATGGGTATCATAAACATGTCATAATATCATAACCTGTGGAAAAGATATAGGTTTCATAATAATTTAATCAAATAATATCCTATGAAGATAAGTGGTTTTCATAAGCATGTAACCCATGAATGTTAAATGGTTTTTATAAACATATAACCTGTGAAAGAGAACCAAGTATGAAAAACATCATTCCATAAAAACATAAACCATTTATAGAAGAAATATGAATAGAACCATCAGATAATGTCCCAAGGCAAGCATGAGTAACATAAATGTATGTATTATTATATTAAAAATAATTTTTAAATTTTCATTTAAAACTTTTCTTGAATAAAATATCATTTCTTCTTTGAAAGGAACTTTTAAAATCATAAAACAGTTTTTAAAAAATATTTATTTGAAAATTGTTTTAAATTATTATAATGAATATTTGAAAACCATAAAACGTTTTTAAAATCATATTAATTAAAAATGATCTTAAAAAAATATTTTAAAAACATTTATGAAAATAATTTTTAAAACATAGTTTTTTAAAAAAATACTGATTTTCGACCGAAAAGAGAAACAAGATCATATTTTCTTAAAAATATTTTCATAATTATCTTAAGAAACAAACAGTATTAAAATTGTAATAATAAATGAAAACATAATTTATAACCATATAATAAGATAAATAATGAGTGATATTCATATATGGATCAAAATATTTCATTTATAGTGGCATAAACAATCTTGAGAAATGATGAGACTATTGCAATAAAATCTAACATTTGATAAATTTAAACCATACTCCCTATATAATAAAATGAAATTACATGAATATTAAAATATCATGAAAATAACAAGTTTCATGATAAAATATTTCATGTGATATTATATGAAACTTATAAAATAATATATCTGTATAACAGAACATGTGCGTCAAAGAAGGGAAGTTAAGACACAACTACTTTAATGGTTTGGTAAATTTGGAACCATAAAATCCCATGGAATATAGATCATAAAATGGGACTGTAAATACCCATAAATTTGAGTATAATAATAATATAATAAATTCATTGATATTATATACACCAGAAAAAAATAAATGAGGTTTGAATAAATAACAAGTCTTGTAGAAATAAAGATGAGACTAGAAATCCCCTTACCTTATGTCTTAACTCTCATAGTACTCATAAAATAATCTTGTATAGTAAATATAAGTTTATTATAAATATATTGAATAACAATATTCTTATATGTAATGTCATATTTGATTTTATTATATCTTTAAATTACTAATTTATTAGAAGTTCCATGTTAATGTTATGTTTCAGGTGATATGTGGTTCCTTTTTTTGTTAATGTTTCGAATGAATATTCTTGATTCTCTAACATATATCCCAATTTAATTATTTAAATAATATAAATAATGATATAAATAACATATAAATTCATTATATAAATGTTTATAACTATCTATAAATTATAGAAATATGAAATGGAATACCCTATTCATAGAGACAGTAGGCTGTAGGTATGCACAAACACTATTTCTAGTTAATTATCATTCTAAAAGAAATAAAATAAATTAAACATATGTAAATATATACAACAATTATAGTTTAATTTTTCTTTCATAAATATCAAATACATTTATTAATACCATCCCTAATAAATTCCACATAGACTGTGAATGAATCACATCAATTTGAGGAGATGGTAGTCCACACATCCACCAATGAAGTTATCACATTACAAAAATGGAATGAATGAAGGTATTTTTTATATTGTAATTAAATAATAATGAATACATAATAAATATCATATATATATATATCATATAAAAATATATTTTTCATCATAATTCCAATCCATGATAGGTGGTAAAAAGAAAATTGAAGAACACTGTTTCATTAGGCGGTAGTTCATCGTACACAAGAATGATAAATTATTTACCAATTAGATTAAAGTGTATATAATTTTAAGTAGAAATATTAATAAAAAAACATATCATTATATTTAGGACAATTATTTTATTATGTATTTTGGTAATAAAAATATTTTATGGGGTTGATAATGAAAATAAAAAAAGAGCTTGTGGAAGGATGTGCCCACTTATTTGGGTAACTCCTTTTGATTTTCCCCAAATGGATCCCTTGGTTGGATTTATACCCAATGCTATGATTCTAGGATTAAGGTATGTATTTTGGTAGAATATTTGGGTAGATTGTGGCCCATACAACGGGATTGTGAAGTGTGAATAAGGGGGAGGGGTGCGTGCCTTTTTATAGTTGACGAACAATGACATTCTTGTAACTATACAACAGTAAACACTATAGAAAGGTCTCATTTACATCATGTGAAACAAATAATTTTTAAAATTATATTAAATAGGTTTTTTTAAAAAAATTATTTCAATGAAAATTTCTTTTTGATGTGTATATTTGGAATTTTATCTCTTAATATTAATGTTTAATCACTAGCTAAACTTGTTTTTAGCATAAATAGAGCAATTAATTTTAATTCAATTCACTAATATATTTGGGCAGAAACTTTTTTGACATTATTATAAATTATAAATTATGATTATTACCAATATGGAATCCATTATTCCCAATTATAAACCCATAATTTTCTGAAATTAATTTAAATTTAATTTCGTAGATGGGATGACAAAGCGGGGTTTTAAAGTAAAAATGTTCAAAAGGTTGAAATGTTTTCATATACAATTTGAATGTAAAAATTTATTCTAATAACCTAAATTAGAGTAATTGATGTAAAATTTATCTAATTAAGATTAAAAAAATTAATATATAATTTAAATATATAAATCAATTAGATGAAAAAAAAATTAGAATTACAATTCAGTAATTTAACTATTCATTAAAAAATGATGTTTTCCAAAAAATTATCAAAACATCACCATAATATAATTTTGAAATTATTAATTAAAAAATTTAATTTATTTTATCAAATTCAATTTAAAAAAATCTAAAATTAATTTTATTATTTTCCATAGAATTACATAAAAAGCTGTTCATTTGAAAAAAATAGTATTTTCAATTATATAAACACTTTACCAAAAGTTATATGTTTTATTTATATAAAAACATTATAAATTGAAACACTCCACCCGTAACTCATTTACTTGAGGATTCGGTGAGGGATAATTGTCCTTAAGAGATGTTCCCAAGATGCCAAAGGCTGGAAATAAATGCCGAGAGCTTCAAGATCATGTTGGGGAACAATTTCCCCTTAAAACAAAACCAACTAAACCATCCACTAACAGCCACTATATTATGCATGTAAATTCAACTACCAAACCATGAATTCTTAAATGGAAACCAAGTTGTTCCACAACACAACTCAAAACCAATACAACTACACAACAACAGAGTACATTGTGGAAACTAAACAACCAAACACCACAATCCATGAGACAACCACAGCTCCACGCTAAGCTACAAGCTCCACCAAGGAATCACAATGCCCCACTAAAGGATGGTGATGCCTTACCTTTTCTCACGTCAAGGTATACAACATCTACAAAGACACCATAGTGCCAAATCAAGGGGTGAGTACTAAAACTCGGTAGGATTTCCGAAAATTACTTCCCTACACACACCACTATGATAAAACAGTTAGCACATTTATATAAAACTGTTTATATAAATTATTTCACAAGTGCAACCATTTTCATAAGCCAAACATGCCCTTACCAAGCCATGACACCCAAACCAAGAAACCAAGGCAAGTCCAATGAAGCATGCCACAAGCCATCTCATTATATACACGTTAGAACAACAAGTTCCATCTTGAAAAGAGATACACAAAAAACAACCAAAACAACCAAAAAACCAAATGGTGGAGCATCCGTCTAACCTGTTCACCCATTAACTCTTAGTGGAACTTCCCGTCCACATACCATTGATGGTGGCCCTTCCATCCACTATCCATCCCATTTTTTATAGTGGTACTTCCTGCCGCTTCCACACAAAATTCAAAACAATCCATGAAAAGAATATAACCAACCAAGGTAACAACCACATACAATCAAACCATTCCATTTCATATCAATCCATTCCAATAAATTATCCATTTATTGAAAACGATATTCCATTCCAAACAACATTTTAATAAAATAACTCTTTTTTATTGAAAACCATTTCCATCAATCATTTTTCACAAATCAACCATAGCATCCCATTTTAAGATCTCGATTTTAAGATCCACAACAATAGAATTTCACCACAAAACCCTTCTTTTCCCAAAAATCCCCAATACATCACCCAAGGGATTTCAAATCAAATTTTCAAATCAAATCACAATTAATTTCAAGCACAAAAAATTAATTATAACCAATACCATTAGCTCAAACCAAGTGGAGTCGAGAGAGAACCCACCTACCTTTAGGGTTCTTAATAAATCATCCCACAAGCCACTACACATCAAATCCGGTGAACACGCCACTGAAACCTCTCTAAATCCCCTTTCCCTAACATCTACAAGCCTTAGTTTTGACATCCAAGGCAACCAAAACCCTAGATATACACACAAAAAGTGTATATCTAGAGAACCATGAAAGAGAGGGATATACATCTAGAGGAAAGAATAAGAGAAACAATGGGAGAGACTTACCTGGGAGAAATCACCTACAAACGGACATGAAAACCCTTTGAAACGCTTCCAAATCAAGTGGGAGAGAACCCTTAACCCCTGAGAACCCAAAATCCAGAGTGAGGCTCAAGTGGGAGGAAGAATGTAGTGAAATAGGTTAAGCCCGAGGGAGCCCATAACTTATAAACCTATCTTTAAGTGGATTCACGGTTAGACTCCAGGGTTTGGAAAACCGTGCGCTAACTGCGCGCACGCTACTGCCTTGGGAGAAAGGGTCTGCATGGTTTCCTTGAACGGTTTGGAAAGTTGTGTGCAGGCCGTGTGAATCATATTGTCTCCCCTGCACGGTTTCCTAGAGAACCCGGATGGTTTCCACTAACTGTGCTCAAACCGTGCACCCCTTTAAAGGCCTCCAAAATCATCCAAAACTATTCCAAACTCTCCCAACCTCTTCCCAAGTCATTCCATGCACTTTAAACACATAAAAAATCATTAAAAAAGGGCCACATACCTCAAACTGGGGGTACTACATTCTCCCCACCATTGGACTTTTCGTCCTCGGAAAGTAGTGAACCTACCCTTTGCTGAAAGTGCTCGGGCCACTGCTCAACAATTTCTTTCTCCTGCTCGCAATTCTCCTCTTGAATCTGACCATATTTCCACAAAACACGAACATAACCGATTCTTTTACCATGCAAGACTTTCTCTTGCCTATCCATAACCCAAACTGGCATGTCCACCAACGAAGCATCCGGTTCTAGCTCAACATGATCCCATCGAATCACATGGTCACGATCCGGCTGATACTTTTTCAACAGCAACACATGAAACACATTGTGCACCGCACTGAATATAGGTGGAAAATCCAAATGATAATCCACCTAACCAATCCACTCCAGAATCTCAAAAGTTCCAATATAACTTTGATATAATTTTCCCTACTTCCCAAACCGATGATGTCCTAACCTAGGAGAGATCCTTAAGAACACATGATCACCACCTCGAATGACAATGGCTGTCGATGATGACCCGCATATGATTTATGACGACTCTGAGCCGTCTCCATTCTCTTCCTGATCAACTTGATCTTCTCCATAGTATCCTGTAAAAGGCTCGGTCTAACCATCGAGGACTAACCCGTTTCAACCCCATATAGTGTAGAATGACATGGCCACTCATACAATTCATCAAACGGAGCCATATGTATAGATGACTGATAACTATTATTGTACGAGAAACCAACCAATGACTAGTGATCCTCCCACGAGCCACCAAAATCCATGACACAAGCCCACAAAATATCCTCCAGAGTTTGTATCATCCTCTCAGATTGACCATCCGTTTGAGGGTGATACATCGTGCTCATAGTCAACCATGTCCCAAGGGCTTGCTGCATGGATTTATAGAAATGAGATGTAAACCTCGGATCTCTATATGATACAATCATAACTGGAACATCATGCCTACTTACCACCTATTGTATATAGATTTTTTATAGATCCTCCACCGTATGAGACTCACTAATCGGGATGAAATGGGCTGAATTCGTTAGGCGATCCACTATCACCCAAATGGAATCAAACTTTCTGACCATTCTTGGGAGACCTGTAACAAAATCCATCACTATCCGATCCCATTTCCTAACAGGGATTGGTAAAGACTACAACATTCCTACTAGCCTCTGATGCTCTACCTTGACCTGCTAACCAGTCAAGCATCTCGAAACAAACTCATCCACTGTTCCTTTCATACCATCCCACCAGAACTGAGCTTTCAACGCTTTATACATTTTCTAAATTCTACGATGAACAGCCAACTAGGAATGATGATACACCCTGAGAAGATCCTTTTGACAATAAATTGGAACAACCATCTGATTTTGAAAAAACAAAATTAAATCTCTATTTAGTTTCCAACCCTCAATGTTCTCCCCATAATTGAGTCTCGACCCCATGGTCACACACCCAGAATTAGATATTTGTGCCTCTCTAACCAGGACAACCATGTCCGGAATCAACACAACCGGAAAGAAGACCCCTCTATCACCCTGGTCCTCGTATTCTAACCGCATATCAGTTATAGCCAACATCAACTGCCACTGGTCTGATGCCTGTTTCACCACCTGAGCATATGATTTTGTACTTAATGCATCTGTCACCGAATTTTCCTTACCTAGTGTATACATCAAGTCAAAATCAAACATCTGGAGATATTCCATCCATCTCCTTTGCCTCAAGTTCAAATAACTTTGTGAGAATATGTGTCTCAAGCTTTTATGATCTGTATATATAGTCAATTTCTCACCAAAGAGATAATGACTCCACACTTTCAATGCATGGACCACTACTGCCAACTCCAAATCATGAGTTGGGTAGTTCTTCTCATTCACTCTCAACTGTTGTGAGCCATATGCAACCACATGATTTCTATGAATGATAACTCACTCCAACCCTGATCCCATTGCATCACAATACACTACATACCCTTTTCGTGGTTCTAGAAAAACCATGATTGGTGCTCATGTGAGGAAACCCTTTATCTCTTTGAAACACTACTTAAACTATTCATTCCACTGGAATGGAACATCATTTCTTTTCAAAGCTAACATCGGCGAATCCAAATGTGAAAAATCATGAAGAAAACGCTGATAATACCCAACTAGACCAAGAAAACTCCGTATCTCAAACACTTTCTTTGGCCGTTTCCATGAGACAATAACCTCTATCTTCTGTTGATCCAGTGAAACACCTATTTCAGAAATCACATGGCCAAGAAAACAAACTTCCTATATCCAAAAGGCACCCTTTGACAATTTGGAATACAACCGATGATCCCTCAAGATCCATAGCAATATCACCAAGTGATTCTAATGCTCCGCCCATGTATTTGAATACATCAGAATATCATCTACATACACCACCACAAATTAATCTAGATATCATTGAAATATCAGATTCATTAATCTTATAATCACCGCTGGCGCATTCATTATACTAAAGGGTATAACCACATACTCATAATGGCCATATCTACTTCTAAAAAATGTTTTTGGAATATCATCCTTCCTAACCCGCATTTGATGATATCCGGACCTCAGGTCGATCTTGGATAACCACTGGGCTCCCCTCAACTGGTCGAAAAAATCATCAATTCATGGAAGTGGATAATTATTCTTTATTGTAACGTGGTTATGTCTACGATAATCAACACAGAGCCTCAATGTTCCATCCTCCTTTTTTCACAAACAACACTGGCGCTGCCCACGGAGATGTGCTAGGCCGGATAAAACCTTTGTTTTCTAACTCTTCCAACTGAACTATCAATTCCCGCAATTCAATAGGTGTTATCCGATAAGACAGAAGTGAGATAGGACTTGTCCCCGAAAAGTGATCAATCGTAAACTCCACTTCTCTTACGGGAGGTAACCCAGAGAATTTATCAGGAAAAACATCCATGAACTGATCTACCACTGTTGGAAGAATAGTTTTCTCAACACCCTCTACTGATTCCAATGACAAAACCACCAAATGATACGATAACGTACCCACTACTGGTGCCAACAAACCCATTTCACCTTTCCATTCATTCCTCTCTACTCTAAAGAGATGTCTAACTCCATCGTGTGTCATAAAATCCACTGTCCGCTCATTGTAGTCGATGTGGGCCTTAAACGCCACAATCCAATCCATTCCCAGGATTACATCATAGCCATCCATCTTAAGCACTGGGAAATTCCACATTATCTCTACCTTTCCCACAACGATACAACATTCTCTACATAAGAAGGCTCGACACTCTCTTCGACCCAGAAGAGTTTGAAGTTTCAAAACCAAGGGCATCATTTCTACCCTTAAACCTAGAAATTCAACCACATGTGTACCAGTAAAAGAATGTGAAGCACCTGTATCAAACAACACATGCATGCAGGTAGAATTTAAAAGAATAGTACCTCGCACTGTGGATAGTCCTGACTTATCATCCACCACAACCTGTTTTGCTTTGAACACATTTTTTCTTGCCACACTCTACTCTTTATTACCCTGCTGAGGTGTCATGGTATTCTGAGAATCACCATGACCCACTTTAGTCTGCTGATGAGGGGTGTGCTGCTATCCCCATCTCGTTGAAGCATAAGACGTCTAAGATCCCTGAGGAGTGTCATGCGCACCCGACCTTAGAGCATTCCGAAAATAACACTTCAAATGCCCCATATACTTAAAATTATGACATGCTCGAGGTTGTGATGTACAATCCCGCTTGATGTGGCTCATAGAACCACACTGAAAACATACCATCTTGTTCTGGGGCTTCGGAGGAATATTTACCGATCCTGTCATCGGATTATATTCCATATTCCCACCCTGTGAATAAGTTTCCGTCTTCCACTTAAACCCTGTGTTAGATTTCCCACTATTCCCCATGGGTACTACCATGCTTCCCCAACCTGGAGCTCCCAATAGATCTCGCTCAGCCACTGAGGCTCTATTCACCATTTCTGTGTATTCATATATACACAACACTGCTATCATTGAACGGATTTTTTGCCTTAACCCCGCTTCAAATATCCTTGCCTTAAACGACATGCTACCCTCTACCTTGGGTGCAAACCGCACTATGTTCATAAACTTAGCAGCATAATCTGTCACATACATAATCATTTTCTTCAAACTGAAGAAATCAGTCATGCGCTTAATTCTGAACGTATGTAGGTAGAATTGTTTATTAGAAAATTCCTCAACGTGTTCCTACATAATACCCCGGTTCGTCCCTTATTAGAATACCAACTCCCATCACGGAAGGGGAAGAGGTTCCAACATATACGTGGCCAACATCACCTTTAACTCTACCAGAGTTCTCATGAACTCGAAGATCTTGTTCATTCTAATCATCCATGCTTCTGCCCTCTTCGGCTCTGAATCACCCCTGAAGATGTGTGTATTTTGCTTTTGAAACTGAACCACATGATCCACATTCCTTTTTCATCCATTTTATTTCCACTTTCCACAACATGGAAAGAATGAACTATGCTTTGCACTAACTGTAGGTTCTCCTGAGGCTCAGGTGCTACTACATTCTCAGCAGCCTCCTCTGCTTGGTCTCTACGACGCCTACCTGGTGCTATTTATATTAATAGAAAACAAATAACCATGATTTTCACTTCTGTATACATCACAAAATCCCATTTCAAATCACATTACACAACACTTTCACAACAAGTCCTTCCAAAAGTTCACATTTCCCATGTTTCACTATTTTGTAAATCATTCCATTTTCAAAATATCAAATTTATTCACATTATATTTTCACCCATAAACCATTTCTCAATTCATACAATTGATCATTATACCCCAATGAAATATGCATCCTCGTGGGAAGTCATTTCTACCATGCATGCCATGCTCGTGTCATTGGCTACACCCACGATAATGAGATATCAAATCCCTATAAGTGTCTCCAAAACACTTATGTACCCAACTCCCTGGTAACGTGAATTTCAGAATAAGAGGGTTACCTACATACCTTTATTCTATACATTCCAATTTCCAACATTCCTATGCCTTTATACCATCCTGATTTAAGGAATGTAACACAACAAATGTCAACACCAAATCCGTGAATCAAATCCAAAGAACATAACAAACTGATAACACTTGTAACACCCCACCCCTACCTCATTAGCTGAAGGAGGCGGTGAGGGATACTTTTCCTTAAGAGACATTACCATTATACCAAAGGCTAGCAATAAATTCTGAGGGCTTCAAGATCAAGTTGGGGAATGATTTTTCCATAAAAAACCAACCAAACCATCCAATAACAACCACTATATGATACATGTAAATTCAATTACCCAACCATGCATTCCCAAAAGACAACCAAGTTGTTCCACAACAAAAATCAAAACCAATACAACTAGACATTTCAACACAACATCAAATTACACTATGGAATCTAAACAACCAAACACTACAATCCATGACACCACCACAGCTCCACGCCAAGATCCAAGCTCCAAGCTCCACCAAGGGATCACAATGCTCCACTAAAGGAGGGTGATGCCTTACCTTTTCCCATGTCATGGTACACAACATCTACAAAGACACCACAGTACCAAAGAAGGGGGTGAGTACTAAACTCAGTCGAATTTCCCCAATTGACTTCCCTACACACGCCACTAGGATAAAACTGTTAGAACATTTATATAAAATAGTTTTTATAAATTAAATCACAAGTGAAACCATTTTAATAATCCAAACATGCCATTACCAAGCCATCACACCCAAACCAATAAACCAAGGGAAGGCCAACCAAACCTTCCACAAGCCATCTCCTCAGTTACACGTTAGCACAACCACATTCATCTTGTAAAGAAATTCACAACAAACAACCAAAACAACCAAACGGTGGAGCTTCCGTCCAACTCGTTCACCAATTCACACTTAGTGGCACTTCCCGTCCACTTACCATTGATGGTGGCCCTTCCATCCACTATCCATCCCCTTTTTATAGTGGTAATTCCCGCCACTTCCACACAACATTCCAAACAATCCAAACCAAGAATATAACCCACCATGGTCACAACCACATTTAATCAACCAATTTCATTGCAAATCAATCCATTTCAATAAATTATCCATTTATTGAAAACCATTTTTTAGGCCAAACAACATTTAAATAAAAGAACCCTTTTTATTGAAAACCATTTCCATCAATAATTTTCACAAATAAACCATATCATTCCATTTTAAAATCACCATTTTAATATCCAAAAAATATAATTTCACCACAAAACCCTCCTTTTCCCTAAAATCCCATAAACATCACCCAAGGGATTTCTAGTCAATTTCACACATCAAAATAAAATTAATTTCAAGAACAAAAAATTAATTGTAAGAAAAACTATTAGCTCAAACCGAGTGGATTCTAGAGAGAATCCACCTACCTTTAGGGTTCCTAAGAAATCAACCCACGAGCCACCGTACCTCAAATCCGGTGAACAAACCACCGAAACCTCTCTAGATCCACTTTCCCTAACATCCACAAGCCTTAATGTTAACATCCAATTAAACCAAAAACCAAGATCTACACAAAACAAGTGTAGATCTTGAAAACCATGAAAGAGAGGGATGTATATCTAGAATAAAGCACAAGAGAAACAAGAGGAGAGACTTACCCGGGAGAAACCACCTACAAACCGCCTTGAAACCCCTTTAAACACTTACAAATCGAGTGAGAGAGCACCCTTAACCCCTGAGAACCCAAAATCCCGAGTGAGGATCAAGTGGGAAGAATATTAGTGTGAAATAGGTTAAGCCTGAGGGAGCCCAGAACTTATAACCCTATTTTTAAGTGGCTGCACGATTAGCCCGCACTGTTTGGAAAGCCGTGCGCTAACCGTGTGCACGCTACTGCCTCGGGAGCCAGGGTCCGCAAAGTTTCCTCATAGGGTTTGGAAAACCGTGCACAGGCTGTGTGAAGCCTACTATCTCCCCTAAACAATTTCCTAGAGAACCCACACGGTTTCCACTAACCGTGCTCAAACTTTTCACCCCTTTAAAGGCCTCGAAACTCATCCAAAACCATCCCAAACTCTTCCACCCTCTTCCCAACTCATCCCATGCACTTCAAACACATAAAAAAATGTATAAACAAAGGCAACAGGCCTCAAACCAGGGGTACTACATAAATAATATTTAAACATTATTTTGTAATATCCATATAACAATATTTAATAGCTAGGTTATATTTATCTCCTTTAAATAATTATAATAATATGATGTTTCATAGAAACATAGTATTGTGTGAAACAAAAGCCATATCGGTGTTGTGGGGACTAAAAGTTTATCTTAATGTAGTGTATTAAAAAGTTTATATTCATGAAGTGTGTGAATAAATACATCAAAAAAATTGTTTATTCAAAAAGAGGTTCACAAAATCCTAGGGTGTTACATTATGCCTCCCTTAAAAATAAATTTCATCATCCAAATTATTCATTCTGATGAAAATAAAAGAGGACACATATGCCTAATCATATCCGCAAGTTCCCACATAGCTTCATCTAGATGTATATTTTTTCCAAAAATGTTGAATTGGTTAGTGGTATTGTTTCTTATAACATTCTATGTACAAACCAAAAGTTCAACCGGTTGTTCCTCATAAGAAATATCCTCCTCCAATGGTATAAACTCAAATTTCAATACATGTGAAGGGTTAGGTATGTACTTATTCAATATAGATACATGGAAAACGTCATATACTTCAGAGATATTAGGAATAAGTTCTAAGTGATAAGCTATTGTCCTGATATGATCAATAATTTCAAAGGCACTGATATACCTAGTGATTAGTTTCCCTTTCTTCCTCAATCACATAACCTTATTTCAGGGATATATTTATTGAAAAAAATTCTCACTAAATAAAAATTATAGATCGTACCAATGGTTATCAAAATAATGTTTCATCTAGCTACTAATATCTTTGTTATGTTATGGAAAGGATTTGACCATATCTTACATTTCATTAACTATCTCAGGTCCTAATAGGTTTATTTCTCTAACTTCATCCAAACACATTGGTGTTAAACATTTATTCCGTAGAGGGATTTAAAAGGATTAATTTAAATTATAGAGTTAAATATATTATTATTTGATAACAAAACTAGAGTATGGTATTGATCCCAACAACCTTTGAAATCAAAAGAACATGATCTCAACGCATCCTATAGGTCTTGATTTGTTCTTTCAGACAAACCATCCATATAAGTATGATAAGTAGTACTGAATTCCATTATTTATCAAGTTCCTTCTGAATACTTCTTGAAAACATTTAGGTAAACCTAAGATCCTGACCAGATATAATAGAATGTGGTTCTCCTTGAAACCTTGTCACTTATTTAATGTGTATCCTATAAAGCCGATCGAGAGATAATTATTCTCTGATAGCAATGTTGTATGCCAATTTAGTAAGGAAATCAACTACAACTCATATATCATTAAACCATTTAGAGGTTCTTAGGATTCCAATGACAATGTCCATAGTGATTTTCCCTCATTTCCATTACGGTACGGGTAATGGATGTGACATCCCATTAAATGTTTTTATTTTATCCTTAAATTTATGGTGTACCAAGCTCTGAGATAAAAAGTCTATTGTATCACTCTTCAGGGCATTCCAGCATAAGTATTCATTCAAGTATATATACATATTTTTACTCCCATGATGAATAAATAATTAAGAACTATGATATTTTTCTGATAGAACATTCTTCAAATATGGCATGGAAGGAACACATACATGGTTATATAACATTTACATTCTATCCTGATCATGGTTTAACTCAATAACATTTCTAATCTTCTTTTGTATCTCTTTATCTTCATTTTGCACCCCTTTAATCTTCACATGGATATATGGTTTAATATTCAATTGATACATTTAATATTTTTCCCCTTACATTAATATTTCTAGATTCATCCTTTGAAAATATAGAAATATTGGATCTTTACCAATCCTCATCATGGATATGCTAGCATGATACTTTCGACTCAAATCATCAGCCACATTTTTCACTTTAATAGGGTGGTAATGTGTTGACAAGTCAAAATCCTTTATCAACTCTAACCATATTCTCTAGTGCATGTTCAAATCCATGTGTGTGAATGTATATATTTCATAATTTTATGATTGGTATATACAACACACTATTGTTATTAAAGATATTATCTCCATATATTTAATGATAAAATTACTAGTGCTAACTCCAAATCTCGAGTTGTGGAATTTTTCTCATGAATATTTAATTTTTGTGAGTTATATTTAATATCATGTTACTATACATAAGAAAACATCACAATCCATTCTATCATGCATCACCATAGATTTCAAGACCTTCTCCATTACAAGGTAATGTAAGAACAGGTGAACTGACTATCATTGTCTTCATTTCCTTGAAACTTTCCTCTCATTCATCTGTCAAGAGGAATATAAAAACCTTCCATGTTAACATTTTCAGATGATTATATAGTCAAGATAAATTTTCTAATAAACATAGATAATATCTTACTAAACCAATAAAAATATGAATCCTAGACACTATGGTTGGTTTAGACCAACACACAATAGCCTTTTCCTTTGATGGATATACAATTATACCATCTCTTAAGATTATTTCACCCAAAACTAAAAATGATTGCAACCAAAATTCACACTTTTTAGTTTTTTTCATAGATATTATACTTTATTAGGGTCATTAGTACAAATATCAAGTAGTCTTAATTAATGATCTTTACTTCTCTTTTAATAGATAAAAATATCATCTATAAAGACTATAAAAACTTATTGAGTCAATCTCTTAAGACTCTATTAATCAAAACCATGATGATATTAGGGGAATTAGTTATACAGAAAGGAATAAATATATATTAACAATGTCTATAGATTGTATAGAATGTGGACATGGGAGTATCATCTTTATTGAACCTCAATTAGTGATATAAAAAAAATCAATCTGAGAAAATTATTGATCTCCTCATAGTTGTTCAAACTTGTCATCAATATGGGTAAATGATACTTGTTATTTATTGTGATATTATTCAACTATCGATAATCATTTCATAGTCTGATTGATCCATATTTCTTTTCCCAAATGGAATATGTTCACCCTAGGTGACAGACATGGTCAAATGAATCCCTTGTCAAGGTTTTCTTGGAGTTTCTTGTTCAATCCCTACAATTAATTTTTGTTCATTCTATAAGGAGTCTTTAAATTTATTATGGAACTATGTATGATATCTATTGAGAACTCAACTTCACGTTTTGGTGAATAGATAGAAACATATTCTAGAAATACATCCACAAAGTCCCAAAAAATTGGGTATCATCGATGTAGATTTTTTCCCTAACCAATAGAGATAAATATCCCCACTGAATAGGAATTAGTACCCATATAATGTTTGTAGTCTTCATAGTAATTCCATAAATAAAATCAAATTGATAGAGGGTCATAAGTTTCTTTGAAATATCAAACGTAACATCCCTTCCTCCATAATTGATAAGGTATTTATAAAATAAATAAAATACATTCCTAATATTATATCAAATTTCAACCAAAAAAAGTGTTAAATCCTCGACCCATAAACCACTAAATCGGTACTCTGATTCGATTCGTCACAAGACCTCAAGCACGCCTACCCATATACTAGATGTTTCAAACTAAAGGTGAGGGTAAAATAGGTAACATGGGCAGACTATATTCTCTTTATTAGATTAATCCATAGAAGAATAAAAATTAAATAAATGAATCAATATGAATCAACCAACCGAAAATCAAATACAACCATGTCATGCCATACTAGGAGTGAAAATTGAAAAAGAATCCAAAATTAATCAAATGTCCAAATCCCCAAAAGTGTCCTGACTCTATGTCAAAATCCTTATCCATGTACATACTGGTCTAATCTTAGCTTCTTATTGTAGGGAATCTTCCCTTGTCCTGACCTGCAACTGATATAACTTCTTGGGTACCCAACGGTGGCCTGAGAAGGGTATGAGTACAAAACTCAGTAGGACACCTCCAACGGTGTCAAAAAAAATATCCAGTCTAATATATAGTTCATGCAAGTACAAAATAAATGGTAAGTAAGAAATGGAAAACTTGGGATCCATTAGATGTCCATGGTTCACTTAATTAATTCATATCATTTATCCCAATTTCATTTCCTATACCATCTTCATTATATAAGCAATCTTGATCACATGTTCCATGGGTTAGGCATAAATATTTTCTACAAAAGGTCTAAAAAATTCTATCACAATGCATCGGGGAAAATAAATATCACTATCTTACTAGGGTTACACAAATCACATCAACACAATTCCTAAGCTAGAAATCTCAGTCCGGGTGGAATGCAACCGTTATAGGGAATAGAGCCTCTGTCCCCTTCCCTAAACCATGTATTTTTTCGAGTAGTTTAGATCCTTATTCAAACTCAACCTGTGGGCATAGAACCTCAAGTCAATACCCCAGTCTTCCAATCCATGTGTACATGCTTATTTATCATGTCACCACAACCATATCATGTCAGAACAATGAATAACATTTCTATTGGAAATCACAATTCATAACAACAACATGAGAATTAATACTATGACAGTACCCATTAACACGATTACCAATTACAATTCATTTTCATTTAGCCAAATTTTATTTCTTGGTTCGTAACACATTAAGTTTATTCAACAGCCCCTATTCCTCTTTCAATGTTCATCAATGGTCATTCATTAACCCATTTATACCATTTATCATTTCATGTACATTTCTCATATCTCGTAACACAACCATTTTATTACATTCAACCCATTAGGTGTACCACATAATTCCCATGTATTAACCAATTCAACTTAATCATAAATTCCATTATTTTGTCTCATTAACCATTCTCTAATTTTCATTTCATTTTCCAATTTCATGTTTTCCTTTTAATTTTCATTAACCATCTTAGGAATTTCGAACCAAAATTCATTAAAATATTTGACATAATCCCATTCGACACAAATTTCTTGCTTCCATGTTAGTAAAAACAATCCCTTATGCCTTATCACCCTAGTAATATCTATTATCATTCCATTTACAACCTAATCATCCATTAGAAATGTTCTACATGGGCTTCACACTTTACTCCACAATCCTTCACTTAACTCTACCACTCTCTAGATATGGGATTTCCAACACACCCCATGGGTGGCCCTAAAATGGTCAAGTCATCCAAAATGAATCCAATGATGATTCTGAGGGTTTCAATTGGTCACTTATACACCCATTTTTATCAAACACTTCAATGAAACCAATAACACAAAAAGGGGAAAACAAGAACACCAACTTCAATGCACAAATCCAAAATAAAACTGTGGGATAAAACTTGTAGACCAGCTAACTTGAATACCTTGATAAAAAAACTATCAATCATGTCCTTATATTCGGATTTAACCGTTTCTTTGAGCCCCAAACTAGGTTCCACTGGAAGAAGAGTGTTTTAGTGTTTCTGAAAAATATGGATGAAACTGTGAACCATAATTTGAAAAAGAGAAGGAATGAGAGGATTTGACATACTAAGGGATTTTATCCACAAAAAATGGAATCCCAAATGGCCTATAAATGAGGTAGATTAATCCAAGGGAGCTCTTTTAGGTCTTTGTTCGTCACTATGGTTGAGAGGGGGAAAATGGAGGAAAATCTTGAGTTTGGGATTAAAATCCTAGGATGGCATTTTTGTAAATTTTTAAAAGATTCCAAGACGTATGGATTACCCGCACGGTTTGAAAAACTGTCTGCAAACCATGAAGAGGCTACTTCCCTTACACCCTTATACACCATAGTTTTCCAGACCATGCACAAACCGTGTAGATTTCTTCTTCCTACAGAGTCTCACCTCACATGGTTTTCCAAACCGTGCACAAACTGTGAATATTTCCCAGAGATCCCCTTCTTCATGTCACAAACCCCTAGAACACCCCTGATCCTTCTCAAAAACTTGGGAAAAACACTTATCTAGCTAATAATAAGATTCCCAAGCCAAAAAAAACAAAAACATACTTTAAGAAAATAGGGTACCTTACAACCTCCCCGCCTTATAACGGCTTTTCCTCGAGCTACTCTTACAGTCATCACTAAGCTTTCGTAACTAAGGGTCATTCCACTGGGCATGCCTATCCATTTCCACTTTCCAAGTTTCTGATTACACATCAAAAATCCCATCGAACAAGAAAAATGGTCATGAACTTTCCCCACAAGCCTTCTTCACTACAGGCACAACACGAGCTGAAAACTACTCAAGGATGCATCAACTACAAACATTCCCACCGCGATAACTTCATGGGGGAATCTTAAGAGGCCAAACCTAACTCACAACACATGGAAACTTAATACACTACATCACTTCATCATGTAGAAATCAATCGGCACCTCATCATCCTTATCCTCTATACAACTCATGACCCAAATCACTTGGCATCATTTCCTCTTCTTTTAAAACTCTAATGGTGAAACAAATACATATCACCAAATTTAAAACAAATTATCCTTCCAACCACGTTTTTTAAATATTTAGTTCCACAGCTATACATCTAAAGGAGACTCAAAACTCTTGGGTACTTGACCAGTTAAATTGTTTTAAAGCTCTCTACTAGGGCCAACTCACATGAACACTGACTAATCTATTCCTTCCAACATAAAACTCTGATCATGTCACCAATGAACCATTCATCCGGTATGGTTCTCTCCACTATTTCCATTTACTTGGAAACTCATCCGTTGATGAAGGACTACTAGAACTCAACCCGAATTTCTCATTGCCTAACATGTTCCAACTCATGGATCCCGAGAATCCATAGGGAATTTCCCTACATTGGCATCTAGCCAAACTATCAAAGCCATTCGATAGGAAATTCCTACAGTATCCATCCAAGGAAAAATATCAACATTACCTAACTCAGGTAAAAATTCATTTCAAACAGTGATTTCTACTACAACATTTACTGAGAGGTGGGTCACTCTCACCACACTCATTCACGTTTACCATATTAGGCGGGAACACATCTGACATGGCTTGTCCTCAAAAACCATCCTTCCACTAATGGTATGCTACCCCTTTCTCCCATTGCCATGGTTCTTAATAACTTGAAACCTATCATCATCATCCCACATACACAAATAAGGTCATTCCCTAGATTCTAGAATAATTCCATCATCACAACATTACCACCCTCTATACCATCATCAAGCTTCACCCTCGGCATGCCACCACATCACATGGCCATGGTTCCCTCAAATTTAAGATTTTCCAAAACTAGACAAGAGAAAATTACCTAAGTTTAACCCCAATCTTCGTTGGATTTATAAGACCCCAACTTCTCTTGACACAACTTGTTGTCATATCCAACCACACCCTTCTACGACTTCAACAAACACATAATAAGATTCACATGGAACTGCCCTAATCTTGAAGCCTACATATGGATCATCATCCACAACATCCAAGTCCCACATTTCCTCTTCGAGTAACCTAACATGAACCTCACAGGTTCCTTATTAGAACCATGGGGCCACTACGTCAACTGATGTTCTATTCTCCACATCCAGAACTAACGTATGACTCCCCACCCTTGGAATATTGTAACCACTACTGTAAAGAGGGGTTCTAACCACCATCTATTACACTAAATCACAAGGAAATCCCAAAAAACATAGGCGTGTAAATCTTGATTTTCCCCAAAATAAGAAAATGAACAACACCCAGTGCCCATTCTGGATATCCATGAAGGAAACCCATGATATTTGTATTCATTCGGTCCATCCTGAGGACCTCACCCCAAGTCATAGAGGGTGTAAATCCCACCATAAATATTAAAATATACAATTTCCTTGAGTGTAATGTTCATAATGTCCTTCATCCAACCAAACATCTTCATGTCTCTTGGTGTGATACAAATATTCTCAATGTACCTGGGATTATGTCAAGATGTTGGGAATGCTCATCACTAGATGAGGCTTGATAAGATGTCATTGAATAAAACCACCACCAAATTATACATTATTTATGTCCAACTATGGGAAACTATGACGTACTAATGATTTTGGACCTACCTACCGAACACATCTCTTAAAAAATTAACAACCACCGCCCAGGTGTGATTAGCAACCAAGTTTAACCATATCTACATGACCAATTAACCAAGCATCCTTAAACTAACATTTCATGTGGCACTAGTCCCACCACACTGCTCGAGTTCTTCCACTGCATCATTTTCATCTAACAACCATCGTACAATGGTCTACCGCACTAATCACTCAACAATCTCTCACAAAAAAATCCTCATCCTGTGTATATCCCATCGCCTTCTAACTTACCTAACCATGTCTCTTTGTTAGTCATCCTCATCAGCCCTAAGATGGCCTCTTCATCTCAAAAAACATCCAACCCATTGATACTAACAAGTTATACCATGTGACCACCCTCACCAAGGTGACACTATCGAGAAAAAGTATATATCCACACTTCATCTGCCTTTTCTTTTCTGCTCAAAATAACTTACAACCCTCAATTAATACTCAACCAAATAGGGGATTCAGGAATTCATATGATAAAACCCTCAAAACAATCCTTACCTCTTATCACAAACATTATGGTTCTCTTATGAAGTATCCAAGGAAAAAACATACCATTTACTTAACTCAATAGTGCTCAGCATGCATTGACACCACCTCTAAAGAATCTCCCATTCTTCATATTTTGAGGTATGTACAACGTTGGGATAACCTACCATGAGGCCACCCTTGATTTCATGAGATTATCAAAGTGTAACCACAACTCGAATGGCACAACCATCCATCAACATTCCCACTTATCCCTCAAGGCCAAACCTGCACCATGGGACACTCTGAGTCCCACTAAAAAAGTCCAAAACTTCTACATTCCTGACACACATCCCAAAGCACTAGAATCAATGTTAAACCTCTTTCATAGGCCACCTTGAAGGTTTAATTACACCAACTCCCTAGACCAGAGTCACAATAAGGATAATCAATCGATACACTCTTTAAACCATACTTATCATGAAATGAAAAAAGCAATACCCATGGATGGAACTCTCTCTCTCATTTCTAAGCACAATATTATTATCACACCAACAACCATCTAGTCTAGGTTCCCCGCCAAAGGTGTAAACATTCATCGGAACTACGAGAAAAACATTCTCTCTGAATTAAAGACACAACTCGCAAGTTCTCTACTTACAAGTTTACCAAGACCCAAAAACCAACCTTAGAGTCTATCATGTACTATGTATGGTTATGAACCATGAAAGTTCCCCCACTCACATTACTGAACAATTCCTCGCATCCCAAAGGCCCCAAAAATACCAAGGGTTCCTTAAACACACCACCTAGGCTATATCACCACCAACATGGCCTCACAATCCAAATCCAAAGTCTCAAACTAGAGAACTCTGGATACCCCAACCCACACATACAAGGGTTAGGCTGACAACAATGAGGATACCCACTATTGAACTCAAACATTCTCATTTTAAACCTATCATTCACTCGACGCTACGAAGAATGACCAAAAGTATTTAACCAAATATAGAAATATCTAATGATATCAACCTTAAACAAAACATTCTTCATAATGTATCCCAATGGCCATCATCACACTTGGAACACTACTCTCTACCATACCCATTATGGGTCATGGTCAAAAAGAGGGTAACAAATTTACTTAATCACATTCCTTCCATCAACACCTATTCAAACTGATTCTTATTTTACAACATGATCCATTCCTCTTAGGCACATTTCCCATTTGAAAACTTTTTAAAATCATAATTTTAACTCATTTACTCCTTTTATTAGGACAATTCATTAACAATTTCACCATCATTATGAAATACGTTTTCTTTTAGACACCAAATCGACCTTTACAATTTATCACATCCCAAAACATTAACCCGGTCACAACACTTCTATATACACAACATTCCTTAACAATTAATTTGTGTTTTTTCATTCACCCACTTTTATTACAATTATTAGTCATCATTTTCTTCATATTTATCATAGAATTAAAATTCATTCTACTCTCTATGCCTCGCACGCCCATCCCATGTGTGTTCCTATAACGATCCATGCCGCCTATATCCTTTGGTGCGTAAAATGATGCATGAACGCATAAACTCATTCCATTACAGCCATGAAAAAAATATCATAAATAAGTAAAATCACACAACATGTGCATCACCCATTTCGGAATTGTCATTCAACTGTAAAAACAAAAATTAATAACAACAATTCCCTCTTAGGGTGACTTGGGGTTTCCCCCGTACAGGGTATAGCTACTCCCAAGAACATGCTCATTAACAAGGATCAACGATGTCTTAATCTCTTGTCTATTATCCCCAAATAGTAAGAAAGAGAAAAGAACTCCTCTGGTACCACTTTTTAACATCCCCTACCTAGGAGCCACTAAACTGGTGAACCAATATGAGTATTCACATGACCTCAAGTGTGCCTCCCTATATTCTATAGGTTGCTGACTAGCGGAGGGGGTCTAATTGGTCACATGGGGATACTATACCCTCATTATCACAGTGATCCAGAGTAGAAAAAAATAGTGGAAGAAATATGAAACAACAAATAAACATACATAACCAAACATCCCCCAAATAAGGTGCAAACCACAAATCAAATACAACCATGCCATGCCATACTAGTAGTGCAAATTTAAATGAACACAAAATAAAAAAAAGAACAAATCCCCAAATGGGTCATAACTCTATATATGGATCATTCACCATGTACATCCAAAGGCAACATGATTATCTTAGTGTAGGGATTCTGCCCTTGTCCTGACCAGTAACAAAGATATTTTTTCGGTTACCCAACGACGGACTGATAAGGGTGTGAGTAAAAACTTAGTAGGTCACCAAAAATGGTGTCTAAAATACATCCAGTCTAATAGATAGTGCCTGAAAGTAAAAAATCAGTGGTAAGTAAGAAATGGACAAGTCAAGTACCATTAGATATCTAAGGTTCACTTAATTAATTCATAACATTTATCCCAATTTTATTTCATATACCATCTTCATTACATAAACCTTATTGATCACATCTTCCATGAGTTGGGCATAACTATCTTTACATAATGGTCTGTGGCAGTCAATCACAATGCATTGGGGAAAATAAAAATCCCTATCTCACTAGGGATACACATATCACATCAACAAATTATTTACCTCAAAACCTCGGTCCGGGTGGCATGAAACTGTTAGGGTAATAGAGTGTTTGTCCCCTTCCCTAACCAGTTCATTTTTGGGTGGAGTTTAGAGCCTCGGTCTAACTTGATCTATGGCCATAGAACCCCAAGTAAATACCTCACTCTTCTAATCCATTTTCACATACTTATTTAACATGTCACCACAACCATACTATAACACAACAAGGTATATCATTTCCATTGTGAATCATAATGCATAATAACAATATGGGAATTGATACTATAACATATCCCATTAATACGATTACCAATTACAATTCACAGTCATTTAGGAAAATTCCCATTCTCATAAATTAACCCTTTAAGATTATTTGTAATTCCCCGACCCGAGTTACCCAGAGTCGGTGCGTTGTTGCATAACATTATCATGATCACAAAAGATCATGTCTCGAAATACTTATTAGTTTAGTAGCCTTGGAAACACTAGATACATTCATAAGTCTTATATTACATCACAATGTAAAACAAAACTACAACAACACCTTGTCTTCATATCCCCTCATACTATCCCTTTAGGTCATTCATAATATACTTCTTCACATCTTGGAAAAATTAAAACATTGGAAGGGGTGAACTCAGATTCTCAGTAAGGATAAAAATATAGAGAAAGCTTTTATAAATAAACATAAACATTTAAGGCAATGTATAACTAAAACAAAATCATTTTAAACTTGAACTTCAGCATAATATGGAAAAAGTGAAATGAAATAATGTCATTTACTTATTCACATGGATATTCTACTAGTCGAATAATCACATGCTATATCAATAACCACTTTCATAATGATGGAATGCATAATTCCAGACTATCATAACCGCGTAGCTAAGGCCTCGTTCCAAGACTACAAATAAGATTTTGTCAAGGCCTCATGCCAAGACACTAGTTTGTCTCATGAGACCTACCGATGCTTCTATGAGCTATAGTGGGCTCCACCCGTCACTTATTAAGTCCAATGCATTCCTCATATGAACGGGTTTAAACATATCATAAACCATAACATAATCGTATCATATAAAACGTGCATAAAGGAAATATAACATTTCCACATTTCAATCCCAGGATATCAATACAACACATTGATATAATAAAAACACTTTCAAAACCATTTTCAATACCAAAATAAAAGGAAATTAAAACATTGTATTTATTTTTCATTAAAAAAAAGTTATGGCTTGTAGAGGAAGTCGAAACTCAAATAATGGTTACGGCGGCAGAGAAGACATTGTCGCCGCATATGTATGACAAGAAAAAAATCCCTTTTAGTCTTTTAGTAAAAATAATCATGTAAAAATATTCCTTTTGAATAAACGTAAAAGTCAAAGGGGTTTATGCATCGTATAGAGGAAAACAAAATATGCCTTAATGAATGGAGATTGAGACAAAATCCCTTACAAATATCATTTTTTTAAATAAAATAGATCTATTGTGTGTATTCACTATAAGTACACATAAAGAAAGTAAAAATAGAAGATAGGACATAATAATATCATGACATTATTTTAAAGTAGGAGATTAACCCAAAGAACAGAAATTGGGTTAAGAAGTTCCCTTACCTCGTGTCTGACTTGACTCGATCGTCCTTTAATTTCCTGAATAATAAAGTAGAGTCAATTTATAATTGATTAAGAACCTTTTTAAAGTTCATTATTCCTTTTATATCACTTATTACCATGTTATGAACATTATGTAATTATTTAAGTTAATAACGGTCATTTTGTCGATCTTTGGTACTTCAGTCAAAAATAAACTTCTTATAATTACAAGCTATTTATGTGGTAGAATATCCATTATCTCCATAATTATATTAATGATTTAGATATCATATATATCATATATATCCAGTATATAAATTCATTCATAATATTACCTAACATTTACAGGTAAGAAATGAAATGCACTATTCATGGAAACGGTAAGTTGTACGTATGCATTAACGCTACTTTCATTTCTAATTCATATTTAATGGAATGAAATTATAATTATATAAAGGTATACTATAATTCCATTATAATATAATATATAATACCATTTACTCCATCCTTTATACATCCCTCATATGGCATTAACGATTCAAATCACTTTGAGGGGGCGGTAATCCGCACTTCCTAAAATAAAATTATCGCATTTACCCATAATGGAAATTGTAAAGGTATGACATAAATTAAAAATATAGAATCATAAAAATAAACATAATATATATCATATATAAAAATAGTTTCATCATAATTTCCACCATGAGAGGTGTTAAAAGAAGATTGAACAATCATCGTTTTGTGAGACAGAAATTTGTCAACCACAGAAACAGTGTGTTCTTTAACCATTAGAGGAAGGTGTGTGTAAGTGTAAATGAAATAATTCTCATAAAAACATCCTATTATATTGAAGATACTGGTGTTGTTACAAAATAATGGAATAAAAAGAGTTTATGGGGTTGGAGAAGCAAAATAAAACAAAATAACATAAGAGAAGACATTACCTTAAAATCGGTTAAATATTTTTTGATTTAAGCCAAAGGCTTCCTTTGGAAGCATTCTGCCCAATGTGAGTCTACTAGGAGTAAGAGAGGGAAGTTTAAAGAGTATTTAGGCAGAGTTTGGTCGATCCAAATGGCTTGAAGGTGTTAATAAGGTGGTAGTGGTGGGGGCCTTTTATAAGAGGAGAGGACGGGAACTCTTGGAAAGTCATGAAATGTTACATTATTATGAAATGTATTTCGGATTTTAAAGGTAACAAAATGATATATTTAGAGGATAAGGTGATAATTGTTTGAAATAAACTCATCCAATAGGTTTTTGACATGTGTAAGTCTTAGAGTTTACATTATCTTTTCATTTTATTTAAATCGTTAATTAATGAGGTAATCGCTACATCATCATGGTCTCATAAAAAATTTAATTTATTTAATGTCTAAAAATTATAAAAAAACTATAATGATGTATGAAATATTATTATCTTTCCAATGAATATTTATAGTCGAAATGTTAACTTATATAACCCCATGTAATAATTTTTTTAGTAAAATAACACATGTTTGTGACAATTTTATTTTTAGTTTAAATAAAAAGTTATTAATGCCATCTTCTTACCCAAGTGGCTCCATGGGGTCCCCAAGTTGACCCATGGAATGTCTTGGTCGGCCATGACTCATCCAATAAGGGTATGAAATGTGTGAAGATATTTTCATATTTTTATAATATCATTTTTACCTTAAGTTTCACTAATTACCTTTAATCCCAATTAATAAAATTTAAAAGTTACTATTCACCAAAAAATTATTTTAATCCAATTGAACAACATTTTTCTTCTTAATGACAACCATATATGTCGGATTTTTTAAAATCAAATCACATAATTGGTATTGTTTCATTTAAATGAAAAATCAGTTTTTAATTATCACTTAGTGGTTTCTCTATTCATAAAAAATTGATGTTTTTCAGAACAATTCAAAAAATTCACCCTATGCTATAATTGATATTCCTAATTCAAAAATTTTGTCTATTTTAAAAAATTCCAAACATATAAGTTGCATTAATTAATTTTATAATTAATTCACTTTTTCAAAACAAATAGCATGTTTTTAAAGAACAATATCAATCAAAATATTGACAATTGTTTATGTCCAATTTCAAAGGGATGTTAATTCTAATGACCACCATTAGATAAAATGGTAAAATTATATTCTAATTATACTTTAAAACCACTCAATATAATAATTTATCACTATTAATTATTTTGATTAAAAAAGTTGTTTTTAATTAAAATTTAGTAATTTTCACTCTTCATCAAAATATAAAAGTTATCCGAAAAGTTCCAAAATTTCACCCTAGGATAAATTCGATATTCTGAATCCAAAAATGAAGTCCATTTTGAAAGATAAAATTTATAAAATATCAAAAGGTAGGTATTAATATTCATAACAGCTACTTTGAATGGTTGTGGTGTGTGTTATAACTCGATGTTGCGTACAACACACACTACTGTATTATTCAAAGAGAATCGTACCGTGGAAGCTTGGGGTGTTACATTCTCCCCTCCTTCAATAAATTGCGTCCTCGCAATTTGAAAATTTTCTTCGAAAAAATGTTGAAAATAGAAAATACCTTTGTGGAAAACCCACATCAGAAATAGGGATAATAAAAATATAACTTTAAAATAAATAAAGAGAAGTACAAAGGTCACTTGAGATAGCCCATAATAGGATTCTATGAAAATATAGATATGGAGGAGAAACAAACCATCAAGGTCTGATGGAGAGTTGTATAAAACAGGATTAGGAGGAAGTTAACTACATGAAAATCACAAATTTGTGATTGGTTAAACGTTCTTTGACTCCCCAGTAGGAAAAGTTAACCGAAAACGTTTTTTTAGTTACCTTTCATAAAGTTCAAGAATTTATTTATGAGATTTACTTGTCATGTAGACATTCATACATTACTAAATTTTTACCACAAACACATCTTTCACTCCAAAAGCTAATAGTACTCTAAAATAATATATTTATCCTAATCTTACAAGGTTCCAATTATTAACACATACCATTTAGATTAAGAAAAATATTGTGTAATAGTCTGGACTTCTTGTAGGCTATTGGTAGGTAATAAAGGCCTGTCGCACTAAGGTTGTGGGTTCGATTCCTATGGCTTTGTCTGATGTGACGAGTTATCCCCTGACCTGCAGGTTGTCCTTTTCCTAAAAGTATAGTATTATAATTTTCCAAAAATAATCTTCAAAAATGTTTTAATGTTAAACAATACTATCCAAAGTTAAACTTAATCCATTCCAACCTTTATTGTTATCCAAAATACCTCTGTCCAGACTTTCTCTAAAAAGTCTCTAAATTCCAAAATCAATTGTAACATCAGATTCCCTAAACAAAGTAAAGTTTCTCTTATTGCCACATAATAAAAATATGATTACCTTCATCGTATTAAAACCTTAATGAAAACAACAAGTACTGCAATACAATCCTTATATATATATCACATTATTCTTATAACCAGAATATAATCCTTGAGTCCAAAAGCACCAATACATTAATTATTACTCTTCAACTGTAGTAACAGCATAAGATTGAACTTTATCCCTTGGACTTTTTTGAGGTAGGTTTCCTTGGGGCTTAGGACATTCATTTTCATAATTCCCCATTTCTCTATAATTGTAGCATTCAACATTGATAGCCTCTTTCTTTCCCTTGCAATCACGAGCCTGGTGAACTTTTCCTCCACATTTATAACAAACTCACATTCCTTTTAGGCAAGTACCGGGGTGATTCCTCCCACAATTATCGCATAATGGAAAAACCTTATTTCCCTTTTTTCTCTTTATCTGTCTCTTGTTCCACCGTTCTCTTCTTCTCTTATTTTACTTTGTTGTCATAAGACTTAGAGAATTCATTTTCTATCTTGATAGCACATGAGAATATATCTTCGTATGTTGAGAAAGATTGTGATACTAAAGATTGACGGAGAAATGGTTTTAACACATCAAAGAAATGATCAATATTACTTCTTGGGTTACGTATATAATCTGGAGCATGCCTCGCTACTCTTGTAAAGTTAGCCTCATACTTTGCGACATTATCATCCTCCTTCTACCTCAGACTCAGAAATTGCCTTTCTATATCTGCTCGATGGTCATGTGGAAAGTATTTTTCTATGAAAATTTCCTTAAACTCCATCCATTCAATACTTGATACTTCTTCATCTTCGTTTGGGTTTTGAATTAGTGACCACCATTCATCAGCATCTCCAGTGAGGCTGTAAACTGCCATGACAACCTTATCACTTTCACTACTCCCCAAGGCATGGAATAATTTCTCTAATGAGTTTATCCATTACTCAGCTACTAATGGATTTGTACCCCCATTAAATGTTGGTGGTTGTTGCCTCATGAAGTGGTCTAACATTGATCCTCCACATTGTGTATCAAAGTGCTCCTTACGAGTAAGGTTATTATTCATAACCTGAGTGAGTTGTCCCAGTATGGTGATAAGTTGATCAGCACTAGTTGTATCTCCAGCTCCACAATAATTATCTTGAGAAGGAGGGAAATCCCTATATGGAGTGTGTGCATTGATATGGTTTACATTCCTCCCACTAGGAGCTATTTCTAAACAATGGCATAAACTAGATTATTTTATTAATCAAAATACATAATTTCATAATTGTAAAACAGTTAACATAATTTGAACTATAATCATAAAAATGTTTTCTTTAAGGAAGTATATACTCATAACCCTTCATAGTGGTTTCTAAAGAAAATCAGAATTATCCTAAGCATATCCCCCGGGAGTGTCGTAACCAAGAGTGCAGTAAGGCCCATTATCATGCACTAGTTCCCGTTCGAGTCTAGCTTAAAGAGGTGTGTTCGGGTTTTACCCCTACGTACATCTATGCCAAAGCCACCTCCACCTACTCGTATCCAGACTAGGATGTATTGCTCAGAAAATTGACAAAATATATATAATACCAAAATTCTAGGAAGTTCTTCTATACTAATCCACAATGTTTATCTTAGGTCTATGTGCACTAATCAGAGTTTATCTAAATCTAGCTTCCAAGGTTAGTACTAAACTGCCTCTGATACCAACTGTAACACCACTACCCCAGTTACCCCGAGTCGGTGCATTATTATGTAACATTGGCATGATCACAAAAGATCAAGCCTCGAAAGACCGATTAGTTTTGTAGCCGTGGAAACAGTAGATACATTCATAAGTATTACATTACATCATAAATTAAAACAAAACTACAACAACATCTTGTCTTCATATCCCCTCATACTATCCCTCTAGGTCATTCATAATATACTTCCTCACATCCTGAAAAATTTAAAACATTGGAAGGGGTGAGCTCAGATGCTCAGTAAGGATAACAATATAGAGGAAGCATTCACAAATAAACATAAACATTTAAGGCAGTGTATAACTAAAACAAAATCCTTTTAAACTTGAACTTCAGCATAATCTGGAAAAAGTAAAATGAAATAATTCTATTTACTTATTCACCTGGATATTCTACTAGTCGAATAATCACATGCAATATCAATAACCACTTTCATAATGATGGAATGTATAATGCAAGACTATCATAACCATGTAGCCAAGGCCTTCTGCCAAGACTAAAAATATGATTTTGTCAAGGCCTCATGCCAAGACACTAGTTTGTCTCATTAGACCTACCTATGCATTGAGGAGCTATAGCGGGCTCCACTCGTCACTTATTATGTCGAATGCATTCCTCATATGAACAGGTTTAATCATATCATAAACCATAACATAATCGTATCACATAAAACATATATAAAGGAAACATAACATTTCCACATTTCAATCAGAAGATATCAATACAACACATTGATATAATAAAAACACTTTCAAAACCATTTTCAATACCAAAATAAAAGAATATTAAAACTTTGTATTTATTTTTCAATTACAAAAAAGTAATCGCTTGTAGAGGAAGCTGAAACTCAAATAATGGTCACGACGGTGGAAAAGTCATTGTCGTCGCATACATATGACAAGAAAAACATTCCTTTTTTTCGTTTAGTAAAATGAATCATATAAAATGATTCCTTTTGATTAAACATAAAAGTCAAAGGGGTTTATACACCGTATAGATGAAAACAAAATATGCCTCAATGAATGGATATTGAGACGAAGTCCCTTAAAAAGATCATTTTTTAAAATAAAATAGATCTATTATTTTTATTCACTATACATAAACATAAATAAATTAAAAATACAAGATAGGACATAATAATATCATGACAGAATTTGAAAGTAGGAGATTAACCCAAAGAACAGAAATTGGGTTAAGAAGTTCCCTTACCTCGTGTCAGACTTGACTCGATCGTCTTTTAATCTCTTCAATAATAAACTAGAGTTAATTTCTAATTGATTAAGAACATTTTCAAGTTCATTATTACCTTTATATCACTTATTACCATGTTATGAACATTATGTAATTATTTAAGTTAATAACGGTCGTTTTGTCGATCTTTGGTACTTGAGTAAAATATAAACTTCTTATAATTACAAGTTGTTTATGTGGTAGAATATCCATTATCTCCAGAATTATACTCATGATGATGATATAACATATATCATATATATCCAGTATATACATTCATTCATAATATTACGTAAAATTTAGAGGTAAGAAATGAAATGCACCGTTCATGGAGATGGTAAGCCGTATGTACGCATGAACGCTACTTTCATTTCTATTTCATATTTAATGGAATGATATTATAATTATATAAAGGTATACTATAATTCCAGCATAATATATTGTATAATACCATATAATCCATCTTTTATACATCCCACATATGGCATTAATGATTCAAATCACATTGAGGGGGCGGTAGTCCGTAGTTCCTAAAATGAAATTAGTGTGTTTACCCATAATGGAAATTGTAAAGGTATGCCATAAATGAAAAATACAGAATAATAAGGAAAACAGAAAAATTATATATATCATATATAAAATAGTGTCATCATAATGGCCAACATTAGAGGTGTTAAAAGAAGATTGAACAATCATCGTTTCGTGAGGCATAAATTTTCCAACCACAGAATCAGTATGTTCTTTAACCATTAGAAGAAGGTGTGTGTAAGTTTAAATCAAATCCTTCTCATACAAACATCCTAGTATATTTAATATACTTGTGTTGTTACAAAATAAAGGAATAAAAAGAGTTTAAGGGGTTGGAGAAGTAAAATAATACAAAATAACATAAGAGAAGACATTACCATAAAATCGGGTAACTCTTTTTGATTTGAGCCAAAGGCATCATTGGGAAGCATTCTACCAAAAGTGAGGATTCTAGGAGTAATATAGAGAATTTGAGAGAGTATTTGGGCAGATGTTGGCCGAGCCAAATGGTTTTATGGTGTGAATAAGGTGGTAGTGGTGGGGACCTTTTATAAGAGGAGAAGAGGGGCACTCTTGGAAAGTCATTAAATGTTACATTATTATGAAATGCTTTTCGGATTTTAAAGGTCCGAAAATGATATATTTCGATTATAAGGTGATAAGGGTTCGAAATATACTCAACAAATAGGTTTTTGACATGTTTATGTTTTAGATTTTACATTATATTTTCATTTTTTAAATCGTTAATTAATGAGGTAATCGCTATATCATCATGGTTTCCTTAAATATTTAATTTATTTAATGTATAAAAATTATAAAAAAATTATAATCATGAATTAAATCTTCTTATCATTACAATTAATATTTATAGTCGAAAATTTAACTTATATAAACCCATGTAATAATTGTTTTAGTAAAACGACACATGTTCGTGACAATTTTATTTTTAGTTTAAATAAAAAGCTATTAATGGCATTTTATTACCCAAGTGGATCCATGGGGTCCCCAAGTTGACCCATGGATTGTAGTGGTCTTTCATGACTCATAAAATATGTGTAGGACAAGTGTCAAGATATTTTCATATTTTTATAATATCATTTTTACCATAAATTTCACTAATTACCTTTAATCGCGATTAATAAAACTTAAAAGTTAGTATTCGACAAAAAAAAAATTTATTCCATTGAACCACATTTTTATTCCTAATGATAACCATGTATGTCGGATTTTTAAAAATCAAATCATAGAAGTGGTAATGTTTCATTTAAATGAAAAATTAGTTTTTAATTATCACTTAGTGGTTTCACTATTCATCAAAAATCGAAGTTTTTCAGAACAATGCCAAAAATTCATCCTAAGATATAATTGATATTCCTAATTCAAAATTTTTGTCTATTTTACAAAATTAAAAACATATATGTTGAATTAATTAATTTTATAATTAATTCCTGTAGTCAAAACAAATAGCGTGTTTTTTAGAAACAATATCAATCAAAAGATTGACAATTGTTTATGTCCAATTTCAATGTGAACTTAATTACAATGAACACCATTGGATAAGATGGTAAAATTATATTATAATTATACTTTAAAACCACTCAATATAATAATTTATCACTACTAATTATTTTGATTAAAAAAGTTGTTTTTAGTTGAAATTTAGTAACTTTCACTATTCATCAAAATAAAAAAGTTATCCGAAAAGTTCCAAAATTTCACCCTCGGCTAAACTCGATATTCCGAATCCAAAAATGAAGTCCATTTTGAAAGATAAAATTTAGAAAATTTCAAAAAGTAGGTATTACTATTCATAACAACTACTTTGAACGGTTATGGTGTGTGTTAGAACTCGATGTTTCATACAACACACGCTACTGTATTATTCAAATAGAAGCATATCATGGAAGCTTGGGGTGTTACATTCTCCCCTCCTTCAATAAATTGTGTTCTCGCAATTTGAAAATGTTCTTCGAAAAAATGTTGAAAATAGAAAATACCTCTATGGAAAACCCCCATCAGAAATAGGGTTAATAAAAATATAACTTTAAAATAAAGAAAGAGAAGTACAAAGGTCACTCGAGATATCCCATACTAGGATTCTATGAAAATATTGATATAGAGGAGAAACAAACCATCAAGGTCTGCTGGAGTGTTGTATAAAACTGGATTAAGAGGGAGTTAACTACCAGAAAATCACAAACTTGTGATTAGTTAAACGGTCTTTGATTCCCCTGTAAGAAAAGTTAACCGACAATGTTTTTGTTTTAAGTTACCTTTCATAAAGTTCAAGAATGTATTTATGAGATTTAATTGTCATGTATACATTCATCCCTGACTAAATGTTTACCAAAAACCCATATTTCACTCCAAAAAGCTAATAGAACTCTAAAATATTATATATACCCTAATCGTACAAGTTTCCAATTATTAACACATACCATTTAGATTAGGATAACTATTTTGTAATAGCGAGGGAATTCCTATAGGCTAGTGGTAGTTAATAAAGGTTTGTCTCACTAAGGTTGTGGGTTCGATTCCTACGGCTTTGTCCGACGAGATGGGTTATCCCACGACCTGCAGGTTGTCCTTTTCCAAAAACTATAGTATTATAATATTCCAACAATAATCTTCAAAAATATTTTAACCTTAATCAATACTATCCAAAGTTAAACATAATCCATTCCAAACTTTATTGTTATCCAAAATACCTCTATCCAGACTTTCTCTAAAAGGTCTCTAAATTCCAAAATCAATTGTAACATCAGATTCCCTAAACAATGTAAAGTTTCTCTTATTGTCACATAATAAAAATATGATTACCTTCATCATATTAAAACCTTAATGAAAACAACAAGTACTGCAGTACAATCCTTATATATATCATATTATTCTTATAACCAGAATATAATCCTTGAGTCCAAATGCACCAATTCATTAATTATTACTCTTCAATTGTAGTAACAGCATAAGATTAGCCTTGATCCCTAGGCCTTTTCTGAGGTAAGTTTCCTTGGGGCTTAGGAAATTCATTTTCATAATGCCCCATTTCTCTACAATTTTAGCATTCAACATTGATAGCCTCTTTCTTTCCCTTGCAATCACGAGCCTAGTGACCCTTTTCTCCACATTTATAATAAACTCCGATTCCTTTTAGGCAAGTACCGGGGTGATTCATCCCACAGTTATCACATAATGGAAAATTCTTCTTTCCCTTTTTCTCTTTATCTGTCTCTTATTCCACCATTCTCTTCTTCCTTTGCTTTACTTTGTTGTTATAAGACATAGAGAATTCCTTTTCTTTCTTGATAGCACACGAGACTATATCTTCGTAGGTTGAGAAAGATTGTGATACTAAAGCTTGAAGAAAAAATGGTTTTAACCCATCACATAAACGATCAATATTACTTCTTGGGTTACATATATAATCTAGAGCATGCCTCTCTAACCTTGTAAAGTTAGCCTCATACTTTGGGACATTATCATCCTCCTTTTGCCTCAGACTCAGATATTTCCTTTCCATATCTGCTCGATGGTCATGTGGAAAGTATTTTTCTATGAAAATTTCCTTAAACTCCCTCCATTCCATACTTGATACTTCTTCATCTTCCTTTGTGTTTTGAATCCATGACCACCATTGATCGGCATCTCCAGTGAGGCGGTAAACTACCATGACACCTTCTCCCTTTCGCTACTCCCCAAGGCGTGGAATATTTTCTCTAAAGAGTTTATCCATTGCTCAGCTACTAATGGATTTGTTCCACCATTAAATTTTGGCGGTTTTTTCCTCATGAAGCGGTCTAACATTGATCCTCCACGTTGCGGATCAGGGTGCTCTATACCAGTAAGTTTATTATTCATAACTTGAGTGATTTGTCCCAGTATGGTGATAAGTTGATCACCACCAGTTGTATCTACAGCTCCACAATAATTATCTTGAGCATGAGGGAAATCCCTACATGGACTATTTGCATTGATACGATTTACATTCCTCCCACTAGGCGTCATTTCTAAACAATGGAATAAACTAGATTAGTTTATGAATCAAAATACATAATTCCATAATTGTAAAACACTTAACATAAATTTAACTATAATCATAAAAATGTTTTCTTTGAGGAAGTATATACTCATAACCCTTCATAGTGGTTTGTAATGAAAATCAGAATTATCCTAAACATATCCCCTGGGAGTGTCGTAACCAAGAGTGCAGTAGGTCCCATTGTCGTGCACTAGTTCTCGTTCGAGTATAGCTCAAAGTGGTGTTTTCGAGTTTTACCCCTAGGTACATTTGTGTCAGAGCCGCCTCTACCTGCCTGTATCCAAACAGGGATGTATTCCTCGAAAAACTCACAAAATCTCTATAATACCAAAATTCTAGGAAGTTATTCTATACTAATCCTCAATGTTTATCTTAGGTATATGTTCTCTAATCCGAGTTTATCAAAATCTAGCTTCCAATGTTAGTACTAAACTGCATCTGATTCCAACTGTACCACCCTGACCCCAGTTACCCAGAGTCGGTGCATTATTGCATAACATTGGCATGATCACAAAAGATCAAGTCTCGAAAGACCGATTATTTTAGTAGCCTTGGAAACACTAGATACATTCATAAGTCTTACATTATATCATAAAGTAAAACAAAACTACAACAACATCTTGTCTTCATATCCCCTCATACTATCCCTGCAGGTCATTCATAATATACCTCTTCACATCCTGGAAAAATTAAATCATTGGAAGGGGTGAGCTCAGATGCTCAGTAAGGAAAACAATATAGCATAAGCATTAATAAATAAACATAAACATTTAAGGCAATGTATAACTAAAACAAAAGCCATTTAAACTTGAACTTCTGCATAATAGGGAAAAAGTAAAATGAAATAATGCCATTTACTTATTCACATGGATATTCTACTAGTCGAATAATCACATGAAATATCTATAACCACTTTCATAATGATGGAATGCATAATGACAGACTATCATAACCACGTAGCCAAGGCCTCGTGTCAAGACTAGAAATAAGATTTTGTCAAGGAATCGTTCCAAGAAACTAGTTTGTCTCATGAGACCTACCTATGCATCGAGGAGCTATAGCAGGCTCCACCCATCACTTATTAAGTCCAACGCATTCCTCATATGAACAGGTTTAGACATATCATAAACCATAACATAATCATATCACATAAAACATGCATAAAGGAAACATAACATTTCCACCTTTAAATCACAAGATATCAATATAACACATTGATATAATAAAAACACTTTCAAAACCATTTTCAATACCAAAATAAAATAAAAATAAAATTTTGTATTTATTTTTCATTTAAAAAAAGTTATGGCTTCTAGAGGAAGCTGAAACTCAATTAATGGTCATGGAGGCGGAGAAGTCATTGTCACAAAATACGTATGACATTAAAAACATTCATTTTTGTCATTTAGTAAAATGGATCATATAAAAATATTCCTTTTGAATAAACATAACATTCAATGGGGTTTATACACCTTATAGAAGAAAACAAAATATGTCTCAATGAATGGAGATTGAGACAATGTCCCTTACAAAGATCAATTTTTTAAATAAAATAGATCTATTATGTGTATTCACTATAAGTACACATAAATAATGTAAAAATACAAGATATGACATAATAATATATAGACATAATTTTAATATAGGAGATTAACCCAAAGAACAGAAATTGGGTTAAGAAGTTCCCTTACCTCGTGTCTGACATGACTCGATCATCCTTTAATCTCCTGAATAATAAACTAGCATTAATTTCTAATTGATTAAGAACCTTTTTCAAGTTAATTATTCCTTTTTATCACTTATTACCATGTTATGAACATTATGTAATTATTTAAGTAAATAACGGCCATTTTGTCGATCTTTGGTACTTGAGTCAAAAATACACTTCTTATAATTACAAGTTGTTTATGTGGTAGAATATCTATTATCTATAGAATTATATTAATTATGTAGATATCATATATATCATATATATCCATTATATACATTCATTCATAATATTACGTAACATTTAGTGGTTAAAAACAAAATGCACCTTTCATGGAGACGGTAAGTCGTACGTATGCCTGAACGCTACTTTCATTTCTATTTCCTATTTAATGGAGTGAAATTATAATAATATATAGGTATAATACAATTACTGTATAATATAATGTATAATACCATTTACTCCATCCTTTATACATCCCACATATGGAATTAACGATTCAAATCACTTTGAGGGGGCGGTAGTCCGCACTTCCTAAAATGAAATTATTGTGTTTACCCATAATGGAAATCATAAAGGTATGCCATAAAGGAAAAATAAATAATCATTAGGAAAACAGAAAAATAATATATATCATATATAAAAATAGTTTCATCATAATGGCCACCATGAGAGGTGTTAAAAGAAGATTGAACAATCATCGTTTCATGAGGCAGAAATTTGCAAACCACAGAAACAGTATGTTCTTTAAACATTAAACGAAGGTGTGTGTAATTGTAAATAAAATCCTTCTCATAACAACATCATATTATATTAAATATACTTGTGTTGTTACAAAATATAGGAATAAAAATAGTTTATGGGGTTGGAGAATCAAAATAAAACAAAATAACATAAGAGAAGATATTACCTTAAAATCCGGTAACTCTTTTTGGATTTGAGACAAAGGCTTCCATTGGAGGCCTTCTACCCAAAGTGAGGCTTATAGGAGTAATAGAGGGAAGTTGAGAGAGTATTTTAGCAGAGGTTGGCCGAGCCAAATTTCTTGAAGGTGTGAATAAGGTTGTAGTGGTGGGAGCCTTTTATAAGAGGAGAGGAGGGGCACTCTTGGAATGTAATGAAATGTTACATTATTATGAAATTATTTTCAGATTTTAAAGGTCCCACAAGGATATATTTCGAGTATAAGGTGATAAGAGTTAGAAATCTACTAATACAATAGGTTTTGGACATTTTTAAGGCTTAGAGTTTACATTATCTTTTCATTTTATTTAAATCGTTAATTAATGAGGTAATCGCTGCATCATCATGTGTCATAAAACATCTAATTTATTTAATGTCTAAAAAATATAAAAAAATATAATGATTTATGAAATCTTTTTATCTTTCCAATTAATATTTATAGTCGAAAGGTTAACTTATATAAGCCCATGTAATAATTGTTTTAGTAAAACAACACATGTTTGTGACAATTTTATTTTTAGTTTAAATAAAAAGTTATTAATGTCATTTTCTTACCCAAGTGGATCCCTGGGGTCTCCATGTTGACCGATGGATTTTCGTGGTTGGCCATGAATCATCCAATAAGGGTAGGAAAAGTTTCAAGAGATTTTCATATTTTTATAATATCATTTTTACCTTAAATTTCACTAATTACCTTTAATCGCGATTAATAAAAAGTAAATGTTACTATTCACCAAAAAATTATTTTAATCCCATTGAATCACATTTTTCTTCCTAATGATAACCATGTATGTCGGATTTTTGAAAATCAAATCACAGAAGTGGTAATTTTTCATTTAAATGAAAAATCAGTCTTTAATTATCACTTAGTGGTTTCACTATTCATCAAAAAATGAAGTTTTTCAGACAAATGCCAAAAATTCACCCTAGGATATAATTGATATTCCTAATTCAAAAAAAATTTATATTTTAAAAAATTATAAACATATAAGTTGCATTAATTATTTTTATAATTAATTCCCGTTGTCAATACAAATAGCGTGTTTTTAAGAAACAATATCAATCAAAAGATTGACAATTGTTTATGTCCAATTTCAAAGTGAAGTTAATTATAATGACCACCATTGGATAAAATAGTAAAATTGTATTATAATTATACTTTAAAACCACTCAATATAATAATTTATCAATATTAAATATTTTTAATAAAAAATTTGTTTTTAATTAAAATTTATTAATTTTCACTATTCAATAAAATATAAAAGTTTTCCGAAAAGTTAGAAAAATTCACCCTAGGCTAAATTTGATATTCCAAATCCAAAAATTAAGTCCATTTTGAAAGATAAGATTTATAAAATTTGAAAAATTAGGTATTTCTATTCATAACGGCTACTTTGAATGGTTGTGGTGTGTCAGAACTCGATGTTGCATACAACACTCGCTACTGTATTATTCAAAGAGAAGCGTACCGTGGAAGATTGGGGTGTTACATTATTCAACAACCCCAATTACTTAGTCAATGTTCATCAATGAAAATTCATTAACCCATTTAGCCCATTTTTGATTTTAGGTACATTTCTGATATCTCGTAACACAAATATTTTACTGTATTCAACCCAATAGGTGTACTACATAATTACAATGTATTAACCCATTCAAATTAATCATACATTCCCTTATTTCATATCATTAAAATATCTCCCCTTTTCATTCCATTTTCCAATTTTATGTTTTTTATTTAATATGCACAAACACTCTTAGGAATTTCTAACCAAAATTCGTTAAATAATTGACATAATCCCATTCAACCCAAATTGCTTGTTTCCATATCATGCCAAACAATACATTATGACTTATCACCCTAGTAATATCTATTATAATTCCATTTAAAACTTAATAAACCATTAAACATGTTCTGCATTGGCTTCACACTTTACTCAACAATCCTTCACTTAACCCTACCACTCTCTGGGTTCGGGATTGATAACGCACCCCATGAGTGGCCGTAAAAAGGTCACGTCATCCTCAAAGTATCCCAAGGGGATAGTGAGGGTTTAAATTGGTCACTTAGACACCCATTTATATCAAAAACGTCAATGGAACCAAGAACACAAAAAGGGAAAAGTAAGAACACAAACTTCCATGGACAAATAAAAAATAAAACTATGGGATAAAACTTTTGGACCACCTACCTCAAATACGTTGATGACCACAATCTCAATCATGTCCTTAGATCCAGATTCAAGTACCCCTTGAAGAACTAACCTAGGTTCCTTCGAAAAAAGAGGGTTTTAGGTTTTTAGAAGAATATAGAAGAAACCACAAACCCTAATCTGAAAAATGGAAGTAAAGAGATGATTAGACTTACCCGGAGCTTTGATCCACAAAAAATGGCTTCCAAAAGAGACTAGAAATGAGGTAGATTGATACATGGGAGATCTTTATGGTCTTGGATTATCACCAGGTTTGATAGGGGCCGAATGGATGAAAATCATGAGTCGGGGTTTAAAATCATGGGATGGTATTTTTTTTAATTTTAAATGTTTCCAGGCTACACGGTTTACCCACATGGTTTTAAAACCATTGTGCATACCGTGGGGAGGATACTGTCCAAACACCCTTATCTCCCATTGTTTTCCATACCATGTGGAAACTGTGTCGATTTCTACTTCACACACTGTCTCCCCTCATATGGTTTTCCAAACCATGCACAAACTGTGCGGATTGCCCATAAAGCCCATTTCTATGTCCAGAACCCTTAGAACACCCCCAATCCTTCTCAAGGACCTGGTAAAACACTTATATTTCTTAAAAAAGAGTCCCAAGCCAAAACATAAAGAAAACAAAATTTAATAAAAATTGGGACTATACAAGAAGAATTAAAATATTTTTCATAACCACATTCGCAAAAACGTCAACCTGAGAGGAATCACTGAAATGAGATGAAATCATCTTAACATTAAGTGTTTGAACTTCTAATTAAACATCTAATCACTTGGGTATAATAATTACATACTTAGTAAATTATTTTTATATTAAAAATTGGGTAGATCCAGAATAAAATAATACATTAACAGTTCAAGAGTGGATGGTAAGTGTACCGTTCACCACGTCATTGTCACACCCTTCATCTGAAATAGTGATTGGATTATATTTCTAGTTTTAAATTATCCTAATTGGTTTTTGATGGCAATCACAATCACCAACCCTCAGGTTTGAGAACTAGTTTGCATAATTCTCTTCACCTTACACATGTAGCATTGAAGTGGGGGTTGTGAATTTTATGTAGTTTTATCTTGATTCGCATTGTTAGCTGACTTCTTCGCATCACTTTGACAATAAAATTAATGATGAACCTCCCATCTACAATTAAAATATTTTGAAACCCACTTAATAAAATTTCCCCATTATTCTTTCCACACATGGATTCTAAAAGAAATATCATATTATTTTATTAATGGTTTTTAGATTTTACTTTTAACTCCATCTTCTTTTTTTATCAAAACCATGATACATATTTGTAACTTTATCCTCTATTTCAACCATTATTTTACAACACACAGTTCCCTCAGAGCTAATAAAATATCTTATGGACAACGCCATTATGAGACACAAATTTAATCCATTGGATAAACTATCAATATTACTTTTGGGTTGGATGATAATACTATAAGTGTACCTTTCAACCCTTGTGAAAATATCCTTATAGGTACCAATAGATTCATACATCCTTTTCATTAAGTCAAGGAACTATTTCTCAATATTTTTATAAAAAAATATGAGGAAATATTATTGAAAGATATTTCCTTTAACTCATCCCTATCCATGGATTCAATTTCTTCATGCTTCCTCATATTCTGGATTTGAGTCCACCACTGGTCTACTTTTCCTTCTTGCTAGTAAACATCATGAATGACTTTCTAATGTTCCAAACATTGGGGAATGAAGAATATCATTTAAGTGCTAATAATCCATTGTTTTTCAATAAGTGGATTACAATACCCATTGAACAAAGGTGGATGTTTCCTCATAATGGAATAAACAAAATTTTGTTCGCTCGTATGCTCATTTGGAAGTACGACATGATTCATAGATTTAAAATGTTTAGTGAGCATAAGAACATGATTTTTTATTCTAGATCCTATAGACTTCAGATTCATAGGAGAAAAAGCATTACATTTCCCATTGCAATCACTGTTAATGTATTTCCATTAGGTTACACCGATTAACTAAAACCAGAAAGCGTCGAGTAATAAACTATCGTAATATTGAGGAACTACATAATCATGAAAAATCACATATAAGATTTCTAAATTATGATAACTTCTTTTATCTATGACACCATAGGTTTATCCTACATTATACTTAGCCAAAATCTATTTAAATAATTCATGATTGTTTATGAAGTGTTTTTATATTTTCTAAAAATATCCCATAGGAGTTTCAAACTAGGTATGTATACTAGACCATTATCATGCACCAGTTCATGATAAAGTCAAGCTCAATATAGTTTTTTGATGTTTCTACCCTTATGTACATATGTGCTAGAGCAACATTCGCATGTACTATCCATATAGGGATGTATTTCCAGAAAAAACCCACTCTATCCTTTAACAAAATTAAAATACCTTGAATGGATATATAAAAACTTATCTTTAAATCATTTATATGTTCCACATAAAAACAATCATTAAACAGATTTTAAAAAACACGTAGAATGAAAATTGGTTTTTATATTATTTCTATATAGTATAACCAAAATTGACATAAATATTGAATAATATTAATACTCAAAATTAAATCACCTCTACTATATTTTACCATAAGAAACTTTTGATGGTAGTTCATTGAAAATTACTTACAACTAAAAATATAATCTACTTATAAACATGAAGATGGTAGTGAAATCATAAAATATTTTTTATGGAATACTTTTATCTTTGGTGTATGTGATGAAGTTACAGGTCACATTCAAAACTCATTTATGGAAAGGTAATTTTTTCGGAAATTGAAAAAAGGAGATTTCGAAATCAACTATTGGAAATATATATCAATAATTAATCCATTTGAAATACATAATAGTTTCAAAAAGTACAAGTTAAATTCATTGAAAACTTTTACCTTTAAAAAATCAATTAAATAATTGGGACATTAAATAAAAAATCTTTTCAAAATGGTGAAGTTAAAATTTTGCAAAAAACATGCATTTTAAAAGAAATCATCAATAGATATTTTATATGGTATATAATTGTTCAAAAAAAAGTGGAGTGGAAGATAAAACATTTTATTATGAAATGATGGATAAATATTTTCAGATATATTTATTGAAAATACACATTGTAAAAAGAGTAATAAAACTTATTTTGGAAATAAGTTGAGGTAAATATGATGGCCACATGATATAACACATTTATGAAGGAAACTATTAGTGAGAATGGATGATCTTGTAAGGAGGGTAAACCATTTTTAGATATGATGAGAATTATTCTCAACAATGATACACATTTTATGGGGAATAAATTTATTGAGGATGAATATTTAAACTATATATTTCATGTTCACCATAGAATAATAAAATGTACTATGAAATAAAATCTTAGGGTGGTGGAAACTAAACATGGAATACATATTTTCTAGATGAATAAGTCTAACTCAAAAAAGTGAATTGAGTTAAAGAAGAAACATACATCCTTTTAATACTTTGAAAAGAAATCCATTTAATAAAAGAAAATTATATGGATATTTAAACCTCATAAATAAACTTATTATAGTAAAATATATTCACTATGTAGTAATCATACCATATTGATGATATCATGGTGAATAATAAAAATTATTCACTAATAATTTAAATTTGAGACAATAACCCCACTACTTAATTATTGAATTACAATAAATCACATAGATATATTATATATAAAAAATATATATTTTAATCACCTATTTTAAAACCTTGTTAATATATATTACTTCTTAAATATGTAATTTTTTGTTATTATATATATATATATTGATTTATTATTATCTATTATCGATATCATATGTGAATTATCTTGATCATTTTGATATAGTTTTATAATAGAGATGTCGTTATTCATTTTTATACTAAATATATTAATTACCTTATCATAAAAGGTAAAATGATTTATGGTTTATAATAGTTTATAAATTTATAATTTCATTCTGTGATAGTTTTAGTTATGGTTTAGGAAGGTAAAAATGGTGATAAGAATATTTCATTGATTTTTAATGGATGAACGGTGGTACATAATTAATGAGTTTAATGTTAACGTTTCCATTAAATAACCAATCTAAAATCATTATTTTCTTATTTATATCATATATAATTAATTAATTTAGCACAGTAATCCATGATATTATTTTATGTATTTTTTGAGTAGGTTGTTTGACCGACCCAAATATAAGCATACCATAATTAATCGATTATTATAGATGTGAGTGTTGTTTCTTGTGGAATAATATAATTATTTAAAAATAATTATGAAATTATTTTTATTTTTTTAGTTTTTTCATAATATTTTAAGTTATTTTAATGAAAAAAGAAATTATATGAATAATGGGATATGTTACGTTATGGAGGAGATAGTCCACACAATGTGTGGTTAATGTTTTCATTTTCCAATGAACGAGAGAGAAGAATTTGGACTATAATTTAACTAATAATAATCATAATTATATTAGATTTGTCACATTTATTCACCACGTCCATCCATGTAACCATTAAAGAGATTTAGTAGTGAAAACAGAAGTTATAGCTTTGTGGATATGGTAATATATACAAATATGAAATCAAAATTAATTTATTTATCTATGTGGATGTGAATGAAAAAATAATATTAGTTACATTAATATTATAACACATAGGTATGCTAATTAGATCAATTTCATTATATTTCTATGTATGTAGAAGTTTCCAAAGATAAATATTAAGAATAAATGGGTAATAACTATGTAATACTCACTTTGGGAGCTTGAACATTCTCATAAAAGTGTTATTATAAATGAATGGACTATGAAACATAATTCAGACTATGGGCTTATAAGCATCTTATATGATTATATTCGGATAAAAATATGTCTTCTCCTTCTCTAAGTAAAAAATGATCTTTCTGAATACCCATTATTTTTCAATAATGGTATGACACAATTCAAGAGTTAATGGATAAAAAAATAGAATATTGGAGTTTGGTGTGAGATGAGGTCAATAAATAATCCCTAACTAATTATACCACATTTTTTAAACATATTTCGTGACTTTTACTACATGTTTTTTACATTTTACAATAATGGATTTATATTGGTAACTTTTTTTTACCCAAGTAATCTATATTTTATTAAAAAAAATATGGTATTATCTCTTAAATAAATATGGTATTATGAACGTCAATTTATTCCCATATAATCTACTTTAATTTAAATATAATTAAAAATCATCTTTTAATTTAAAAAATGTAATATAGAGAAAATTGACTTCCAAAAAAATGTTATTTTTAAAATTAAATGTTCTGAATTTTAAATAACATTAATTACCAAATAAATTAGTGATAAAATATTTTTTACAAGTGAAGAAATAATATAATATAATTTATATAAATTAAATCAGTTTTAATTAATTTGAAAAATATTACTAATCATTACTAAAAAATTCATCAAAAATAAAACTTTCACCATTATAATGGATTTTAACATTAATGTTAGTAATCATACTTGAATGACTAAAATTAAATTTAACATATTTTATAATATGAACATGTTATTATAAAATATTATATTAATTTTTTTAGATTTAGTTTCTATAAGTGAGGAAATTAATTTTTAATATAAATGAATAAATTGTATTTAAAGTAAAATATTGATTATGTTTCTAAAACATTAAACATGTGTTTTATAAATTAAAATTAGTTTATTAAAATGATTTATTTTATTTTATTTATATATTTATTTATATAACTATATTTCCATTATTTTAAATTCATTATTTTTATTATAAAAATTTCATAAAATTGACAATATTAGAAAAATTGGTAACAATTTACTATTCACTTAAAAAACTATTTTAAAAAATTATCAAAAATTAACCATAGACCAAGTTTGATATTGGTAATTATAAAATGATATTAATTGTTAAAATTATAAATTAAAACATTTGAATATTTTTATTTTAACTAAAAATTTTTTATATGAAATAAAAAACTACTTTTACTAAAAAATAAAATCCTAAAACATAATGTGTTTTTAAAAATATATTTTATGCATAATATAATTGACTATAAACTTGGTATTTATTAGATGTTATATTATAATTAATTTTAATTAACAATATTAATATGGTATTGTGTGGTTAGTTTTTTTCATGTTGTGTGTTAAGAAATCTATCAATACAATTTTTATGTAAAGGAAATTATATTCCAAAATCTTTGGGTGTTACTTTGTCCCCTCAATTAAAATTCATCATAAAAATTTTAATTATCACCTCCTATTTAAAATATCTATAGGTATCAAATTGATATATATGACACAAGATATAATTTCTAGAGAGATATCATCTTTTAAAACAAAAAATATATACGTTTGTTCTCATAATAGGTCAATACTAATATTTTTTTTCTAAAATTATATGGTCTAAACCCAACTCATGATTGGGTATCATGACTCATTAAATAAAATTATATTCATTTATAGTACATATTCATACTTTCACCGATAGCTGATCATAGTTTGGCTTCAAATATGAAACATGAGTTCGTAATTGACATGGGTTCTATGTAGAGAGAGATAATCATTGTTTAAATGAAATAAAATTCTTATAATGGAATAATTTATAAGATCTAAATGAATTATATTCCCATAAACATAATATTGGAAAAATATGTAAAACTAGAGGTTTTCCATGACAATAAAATTATGAGGGGTGGTGATTTCATTCACATAATGAAATATTAGTTGTTCTAGGGTTTAATTAATGAAACACCAATAATAAATACATAAGTATGGAGTGGAGGATAAGTAGTCCTTAATTAAAACAATCTACTTTAGTGTTAATCATCACATAGGTCATTTATTTTTCTCTTGGGTTTTAGGTCACCCATACCTATTATACTCATTAGCCTTTGGTTTGGGGAATCAATTTTCATAATTCCCAAACTCCATTCATTTGAAACATTGATGTGCAGGTAAAGTATTTTTTAGGACCTTATGTTTCATTTTATCCTTGATCATCCTCTTCACCCCATTATAAAAATCAAATGCTTGATAGTGAAACAACATACAAGTAAAATACACACTTTACCCTTTCTGAAAATCTCATGGGTTATTTTAACAAAAATTTTGGCATGTTTGAGACTTAAATTTCATTCCCACATGTGATTTATCATTTTAGTTTACAATAATAATGATTTTTATTTTCTTATATCTAAAATTATTAGATTATCCCTTATCTATTTCCACCTTAATTACACATCTAACAACTTCGTCTTAGATACCAATGTCTCTTGTAGCTATTTCTATTCAATTACTATCTTTTAAGTATCCAAGGAAACATTTTTTTTAATTTCTAGGTTAATATTCAAACTAAATGAGTAACTTATGAGTCTTTTGAAGTTAAAAACATATGTTTTAATGTATTAATCCTTATTTACTTCCATCTCTAGTAATTCATTCTCCATTATTGTCTAAAGGGTTCTAGGATTGTACTTCGTGTATCACACTTTCCTAAACACCACCCATTCCATAGAGTATATTTCCTCATTTTCCATTATATTCATAATGAGATTCCACCATTGTCCTGCCTATTTATCTAAACATTACATATCTATAAAACCGTTCTCAAGATATATGTAATCGAGAAAGGAATATGTCATTTCTATTAAATTGATCCATTTATCTGAAATAAGTGGATCAGAAAGTCCACTATATGAGGGTGGATGTTCCTATATGAATGAATTGATATATACTTTCTCCATCCTTAATGTATTTATGAACCTCAAATATTATTTTCAATTACTCATATCTTGAGATATTTTAGTGATATTATTCATGAGCTTTTATACACCTGCTCCTGTCATGTTTTGTTTCGTATTCGGATAATCACTGCATTTTCCACTTCACTCATTTTTAACATGATTTATACGTTCTCCATCCATTACAGAAACAAAATGCGTTTTACATGATAAATTATCTATTAATATAATATAATTTTTCAAAATATTCTCATGTAAAAATCAACCTAAAAATTTATTACTCTTTCAAACCATCACATTAGCTTTCAATTTAACCTAAATCTCTCTTAGTTCAATCTATTTTTTTAGGTTGGGTTCTATCATACTCTTTCTTAGTACCTTAATGTAATTTGTAAAAAATATATTATAATGGATTATAAAATAATTTTATTAGCCAAATAATATCCCTTCAGAGTGTAGATAAATTTTTATAGCCTTAGGTCCACCCATCATGTACCAAATTGAATATTGAGTTGATACTCATCTAATATTTCCCAAATCTATTACACCTTTTTTCATCAATAACAAAACCATATCCACTTTATAGTATCTAGATATGGATTTAACAATTATTAAACCAAACAATATTTACTTTAACAAGACATTGGGATGTTATCTAATACATATACTTATCCCTTATACATATCTCTATGGTTCTCACTAAAGTTATCTTATAAAATACCAAAAATAATTAAACTAATCCTAAAATATTACTAAACCATGTTATAATACAAGTTGTTATGAATCATTATAACAATAAAAATATTTTATATCATTTCTATAAGTTAATAATTTCATCTCATAAATAATTACACAATCCCGAGAATAGAAATTTTGTGTCTGTGATGATAAAATAAATTAAAAAAATTATTTTACGATACCAATGAGCATTTTTTATAACTGAATCTCACTATAAAATCTTCAAGAATTATCAATATTTATACTTATCTTAATAACCTATGGAATGAAAACATAACAAATGAGTGATCTCATATGCTTGGTTGGCCAAACAGTTTCCACAAAATTTAATAAAAGGTGATAACTTAAGCATACAAGAAAACATTAATAAGGGAGAAATATATTATTAAATGATCATTAAAGAATAAGGGTTCTCCATAAGTCATGATAGAATCACATGTAATATAAAATGTATAAACATGTACCATGTAATAAGATAATGATATAATAAACATTAAACATGGTGAATACTCATATTCATATGTCATTGAAATGTGGAATACATATAGAAAACCATGAAATTTTTAATAAAGAACAATGTAATAATGTCTACATACATTCCTATGAACAAATATATTTGTGACCATATCCACACACCATCATGTCAAAAATATTTATGTTATGGTTTCTATTCACAATCATATGAACAATGTAATATGTGATCATTTCTATGCGCAATCAAGTAAGAAAAGTTGTACATGATCATCTCCGCCATCAAACATGTGAACATTGCTATATATGATCATGTATACACATAATATTCATATCTCATAAGATATTAAAACATAACTGTCACATTAGAGGGATAAATGGTACCCCACCCATTAATCATCAATACATTTGTGTTACACTTGAAAATATTCTTTAAAATATTATAAATAATTAATGTAATGGAAAATGGGTTTCATGACATTAATACAAGGTATCAAAAAAATTCACCTCTAGGAATGTAAACTATTAATACCCAAAAGTATAGTTCCCCTAAAGGGAATTTAATAGAAACATTTAGTTGTTGGTTCATGATAAATAAATTTGATGTAAATAAATCCGTTTGCGATAATGAGGAAAATGGTTGCGAGATAATGAAATATTTTTATAGAATATTCATTTAACATTGGTGTGAGGAAGATAAAAGTCACTTTTAAGATACATACTCATAAATTTCACCTCCATGAAAATAAAAATAATGAATTTTCATAATAAATATTTATTATGAAATCTCAATAAAGAAGAATTCAAAATTATATAATGGTTTTGATCATATACAATCATTAATTTCTCATAGTCATACATGGTATTATTTTTGTGCATTGTTCATATAGGTGGTTAGACCGTCGAAAACATGAACATACAATAATAAATGATTGAGTTTGGCTCTAAAAGTGGTTTATTTTGGAATTATATCCTTATTATATAAGAATAATTATATTTTTTATATATTTTTAATATTTTCAATCATATTCTAAGAGATATTAAAAATATTAAATAAACTAGATGAAAAATGAGATATGTTACTTCACGGAGGCGTTCATCCACACAACGCGTGGTTACTATTTTAATTTCTAAATGAATGAGATGGAACTAATGTGTATTATAATTTTTTATTAATAATAATATGTATGTTATATATTTTAAATTTATTATTTAACTCTACCCTTATAACAAGAAAAGAGATATGGTGGTGAAAACAGCTGATTTGACATTGAGGATGTGGCAGTCAATACAAACACGTGATCGAAGTTGTTTTATTTTATAAGAGGATAAGGAAGAAGACATAATGGTTTTTACAATAATATAATGAAAATTAATTATAATAATTATTCCTAGGTAATTATAATGTTTCTTATAGGGTAGGATTGGAAGAGAAATATTATTAATAAAAGGATAAAGATTGTGTATTACTCAATTTGGGATCCTAAAATTTATCTTGAAAGTAACCTTGGAGATTGAGGGACGAGGATAACTAATTGAGACCTAAGAATTGTGAAATTTATTAAGGATTATATGAGGGAGAAAACAACATAGTTTCAGGATGAAATTATAGTATACTGTTACAGAATTAAGTGGTGAAGTGTTACAACTTTATAAGTAGAGAAAATGGAATTTTTGGGAATACCCATTATTTCCCAATATTAGAATCAAACAATTTAAGGCTTAATAGATAAAAAATCATCAAAAACTAGGGTGGGTGGAGATATATATCTGATAAATCCTCCACCACTATTTTTAAAACATTTTTTAAATATGTGTCATGCCTTATACTAGTTTTTATCCATTTACCAATTTGATGTTTTATCCTTTGTAACTAGTTTTTAGTGAAGTAATTTTTTTAATAATATAAGGTAATACATCATAAAAATATTTTTATGATGAAAAAAAATTTATTCCCGATGTAATATAATTAACTTTATAAATAATTTATAATTAAATTTTAATTTAAAACATTTAACATCTAAAAAATGCTTTTTCAAAATAAATGTTACATTTTATATTAAGTGTTAAAAGTATTATATAAAATTAAATAAAAAAATTTGAGATAAAATGTTTTATAAATATTAAAAAATAATATCATAAACTTTCTATAAATTATATCAATATAATCAACTATATAAAAGTAACTAAATATTATAAAAACAATTCTTGGAAAATAACCCTTCAACCATTAAAATCATCATTAAAATTAATCTATGTAATCATAAATATATGTCTAAAATGGAATTAAACTAAATAAATAATATGTAAATTATTATCTAAAATATGAAATAAATTTTCTAATAATTATTTTATATATGTTATGAAAACTAATTTTTAATTAAAGTGATTAAAAATTATTTTTAAAGTAAAATATTAAATAAGTTTCCCAAACAGTAAAAATTTGTTTTTAAGATAATCATAGTTTATTAAAAAGTTTTATTTTACTCTATATATATAATGGTTTCAATTTATTTTATTTTATTCTTTGATTATGATAATTTTATAAAAGTGATGGTATTAGAAAAAGTGACATTTTATAAATATTCCCCTTGAAATCATTTATTTTGGAAAAATATAAAAACAAATTCTTTTGGATATTCCTGATTTGTTGAGTTCAAAAAATAATTTAATTTATTAAAATTAAAATTTGTTAATTTAATGGAATAAATAATAAATGAAAATTCAATTAATTTATTTAATAATTTATTTTTATTTAAAGACACCTTTTTAAACATTAAGGGTTCTCGATAATATTTTTATGCATTTTATAATTAATTATAATATTCTTATCTCTTGAGTGTTTTATTATTCATTATTTTTAATAATAATATACATGTATAATTATTTATTTCATTTTCATTTGGTGTTTCATGTGATGAAATATATTGATAGATTTTTTTAACAAAAGTAAAATCTAATACAAAATCTCATTATGTCACAAAGAGTAGTAGCCTCACCTTTTCATTGATTTGGGCCTTAAGGACTTTTGGGTGGAAAAAGTAACCAAGTGGGGAGAATCGTGACACTTTTTTGGTCACTGGTTTGTTTTTTAATTCTATAATCTCATTTTAATTTCATTAATAATATAGTTTCAATGAGTTAGGGGTTGAAAATAATGATATTTAAGAAAACAGACTCAGTTAAAAATTTTATACATGGTTAGTACTAACTATACAAGTGGTGATTTTCAGAGAATAGTGTCCTTATAAATAGTAACCAAATATTTTTTCAGACCATAAAGCCTCTCAATGAAAACATTGCAGTGTTTTTTTGAATGGCGATTGACCAATGTGGTCACCTAATGGTTTGGAAAACATTTGAATTCATACCAAATAAGCCCCATAGTTTTCCTGAAATTTTTAAATTACTCTAATACACTGGTAATTTTCAACTCATTTTCATCATCCTTCTTTATTTCATGCATACTATATTTGATGACCATGGAAACTTCCTTCACATTTCATCTCTATATGTCACCCTTTCTCTGATAGTTTTTTCTTTTCAAGTAACTCCTATTATCCCTATATTTATTCCTTATATCTCCATGTTCTTCATTGTTCCTCACTTCTATATAATTTATATAACTTTAATGGGTATTTAGGTCTAATACTAGGGTTTATATAAGGGTTTTGATGTAATATATGTCATTTTAGGTTCGTGGGGATCCCTTTTCTAATATTTTGTGTTATTTGTGATGGTGGTGGGTTTCCTTTGAATATAATGTAGGTGTAACTAAATTACCTTATATTTTAATTTTTCTTAAAAATTGCTTGATATTTCCTTTCCTTTAAATGAGTAAATATTATTGAAAAGGTGTTTTGAGGGATAATAGTTGTGAATACATTTCTATGTTTTACTACATTGAAAAAAAGTGGATTCTATTTTTATTTTCCAATGAAAATTAGTTTTATACTATCAAGGTATTTTTTAAAAAGAATAAAATGATTTATTGAATACAATGTTTGATTTTAAAGATTTTTTTAATGAAAATGAGTGTTTATGTTACATTTTGTATTCAGGGCTGTTATTGGTCATCTTGAATTTTGATTCGGCTTGATTTGTTTTTGTAAAATGGGATACCATTAGTTTATGGGGTACCAAATAGGATATAGTGTATCTTTAGATCTAAAATATATAGGGTTTGTTTCTTTTTTTGTTTCATCATGACCTATGATAACTTAATAATTTATGATCACATAATTCATCCAATATCATATTAGCGGATACTAGTTACCTTTTAAACCTTTTATTCAGATCTCTTACAATGTTTCTTATGTTATTATTGAGATGATTTGTGTAATTATTTCCTACTCATGTTTTACTTATGATGATTTTATTATATTTTATTTTCATTATTCAATCAATATTCTAATTTTATAAATATAAATGATGGAAGTTGTCTTGTTTATAAAATATTGGGATTTTATCAAAAAAAATGAAAATGTATTTTCAATTTGAGTAAAAACATAGACTAGTTGTTTTCATTGTGAAAAGTGTTATATATATTCATTATAGTATCCTACTATGATTTTGATTACACCATACAAATGACATTGGGTGTATACTGACTTTGTTTTCTAAGATTCACGTAATAAAAAGGGATCAATGAAGTTTGGTATCTATTTTCCATTCTTATCATTCTTATTAGAGGTTGTTATAATTATGAATATGGGTCATAAATATTTGAGTTGATGTTGAGAAATTTTAGATCCTAAGTGTTTCTGGGTTATTTTGTATTGGAATCTACAACTTTTTCCTCATTTTGGATTTTTTTCTTATATATTGGTTACAATTTATTTATATTTACGATGTTATTTTTATGAGTTATTTTTTGATACTTTTATTACTTATACATTGTTTTTTTGTTAATATATCATGAATATATTTTTTATAGAGTGGGTGTACAACTCACAGATGGATCATTTTGGATTATCATTGGAATCTGTGGGTTGGTATTGTTGAATTTTGAGTGTGAAAAAACTAAATATGGTCACATTTTGATACCATAGTTATTTTCTCTATCCCATGGAGAGTATAGAAATGCCCCATACCTTTGGTGAGTTGGGTCATGTGACTAGTTATATTGACTTGGGCTAGTTCGTTGCAGATTAAATAATCTAAAATGGTCTTAAAATCCTACCCTTTTGATCCATATGATAACATTATTAAAAAGAACAATTTATTTGTAAAATATACATACTAACCCAGTTAGTGTCATTTTATTCTTTTTTTAGAAAATGGCCCGTGACATTTCCTAGGGGAATGTAATAGACCAACCCTAATAAACTAATAATGTCACATAAATTATACCACCATAATGCTTGAAGCGTGCTCTTTGTCCCCACATGATTGTGATATGCACTCGAGTATCGTAAAATGATACATGTTAATGATTTAACCATCAACATACATGTAATAAGATATAAAAAACACTATATCACATCAAATAGCATAAAACACCGCATGTAAATAACAACCAAACCTTGTAGGTAAAAGTCAATAACTACATATTAGGTTCTAAAATAAAAAACTAATGACCATTAATGTTTTACTTGAAGTAACCAATGGGTCTATATCAATGAAGCCTCATGTCACCAACATCACATCCCTCTACAAATTCAACAAAAACATGGATATATGACCTCTACAAGATGCTCTTCCCTTTACTTGTGTCATGAAAAACCATTTTCACAAACACCAAAAGGTATAAGTAGTGTGTGAGTACTAAATCTCATTATAATTACACCAGAAATATACATAATTCTAATAAAAATTAATTTTTTATTTCCTTTTTAAAACATGTTTCTAAAAAATTTCAATAAGAATTCATTTCTATGAAAACTAATCCCTCAATTTTATTTTCAAAAAACTCCATATTCAACAAAGAATGCACTATGACATGAAATTATACTATGGGTCATTATAAAGTGTATAAAACTTGTATGAAGAATTAATATCCCTAAAAAGTGTGAAAATACCCCTATAAATATACATGCATGTCATTTATCCTCAAAGGAAAAAAGGGATAATTATAATATAGTGGTGTACCCAACTAAGACAAACAAGAAGCCCTAATCCCCAAGAGATTACTCTAATGTATGGGAACCTCATTTCCTATGAAATAATACCCACTAGAAACAATGTAATCATGAGAACTACCATAGTGATATCTAACCCCACTATGGCTTGTATATGTCTAGTATTCCTAGGTCCCCCAATGTCTTCTATTTTTGCAGTTGTAATTCCATTATGTTAAAGAAACCACATTCTCATTTCATTAACATTTTTCAATCAAAACACATTTCATTTTCTTCCCAATATTATCATTAAACAATTTCTATAGACACACCACATCACTTTTATTCTTGAAAACCCACTTTCAAATCAAATTATTCTGTGTGGAATTTATCAAAAACATCATCTGAATCAATACAGGTTTCAATAATAAAACCTTCTTTAGAAATCATTTCCATTTACATTAAAGATAAATACACCTATCATGGATTTAAAATCATCAATTTCATGTATTAAAACTAAATTAAAAAAAATAAAATAATTAATTCCATTGGATAGACCATGTGAAATAGACACCTACATCATGAATAATGAAAATTGTATTTCCTTCAAACTGGTGATGGGAAACAAGTATATATTTTCCGAACATACCTAGATCTATACATTATATCATAAACTCTCTATCAACCACCTTATATTTTATAATCATATCCCAATTGAGTTCCAAAATATCAAGGTAAAGATTGATCTATGATAGATCTTTGGAAAATAGGATAAATTTAGAGAAAAACATAAAATGCATTGATGAGATCCACCCAAAACAATAAAGGATAACAAAGGAATAATGGAAATGTACTATAAAGACTCATTAAAGTATTGGTTTGAGATAATTAGGGACATTGGGGGATTAAATTAAATAAAAACCATGGAAATTAGGGTAATATTTTGTTGTAATAATTTTGGATCTTTCCATATGGTTAGGCTATAGGGTTAGAAAAACTATGAACTAACCATGTGGTACCCACTATCCATTAGAAAGAAAAAAATTCTTTGTTTCCTAAGAATAATAGTACAATTAGTAAAATAATTCTCATGTTGTATGAAAACCTATAAGAAAAACACATCCTCTGTCATGGGATATTTGGTGACTATCGTGGTAAGAAAAAAGATTCTCAAATAGTGAAAATCACTATTGGAAGACATATATCCATTTGGAATAGTTACTTCTCTTTTATCCTTAATCATACTCCTAAACCATGAGTTTATCCTATTTTCCCTGAATATCTAAATTTTCAACCCTATACTCTTAAAAGCCTCTAAAAACTCACAAGTGATAAACAAAGATTGAAATTAAGTATATATGTGACCGAGAGGGTATTACAATTCTCCCCATCATAAAATATTATTATCCCAAAAAGGATATAGATCATGAACCAATAAAATATAAGTCTATCTCTGCATCATCAAGAACAATGGCTACGATGTATCATGGATGTCCCTACCATTCTACCATCTTAATCAAATCAAAGAAATCATCTTTCCACACAACACCTTATCATGTCTGTCACATATCAAAAAAGGATATGTAATTACTGGTTTGCTGGGTCCAATCTCATGTCCTCCCACTCAATCATGTGGGATAGATCAAACAATTACATCTTCAGATTGGAAACATGGAACACAACATGGATAAAATTCAAACAAGGTGGTAAGACAAATCGATAGTATACCGTCAATATTCTCTCCACAATATCAATTGGGTTGAAATAATGTGGTGTTATCTTAACCTACCTCTCCAAACATCTATTCCCCAACCAAGGTTAATATAAGGCCCAACCTTAAATGTTACATAATCTTGAGTTATGTTATGAATTCACATTTAGGATCTTTTCAGTTATAGATATTTAGTAAATTAGACCATAAATATTACATAACAAAAACACATATATATAAAAAGTAAACTTCCAATAGTATCTATTTCTTCCATAACAATAAAACTTTTAAAAATAAACATGGTTTCTTTTCATATTTAATCATTATTACATTTCCTTGATTCCATCCTTGACTATATTCCACCTTAAATACTGCGAAAACTTTTAAAATGTGGGATCAAAAAAATATTAGTAAGTGACATAAAAATAATGACAACCCATTAGTCTACTTAAAACCTGATAACCCATTCAATGTTATTTAATTAGATAAAACAAAGCATTTTCACAGGAATAACACTCATACTTTTTTCTCAATGAAAAATACTAAAACAAATAGAAAATATTTAAAAATCATTTAGGTGAATTTGAGAATCATATAAAAAACCCATTCAAACATCTTCCAATAGGAATAACCATATGGTTTAATTATAAATTGGATATCTATAATGGGGATCACCCTTCATATAAGATTTATCCGGATCACCCTTAAGATATAATGGGTTTTAACCCTTTGTATAAGATGTGTAGGGCTCACCCATGAGCTATAATGGGTATCAATCCATCGTATAAGATATATCAGGCTCTCCCGTGATATATAATGGGGCTCTACCCTCCTTATAAGCTATATCAGGCTCACATGTCTTATATAATCCTCATGTACCATTTTATGAATAAAACACATTCATCACAAAATTGTTTTTTGAAAGCTTCTTCTAAGACTATACGAATATCATTTCCATATAAAAATACCATTTAAATTTAAGAACTCATTTTCAATACCAATATACCCAAATAAAATAATAAGGGATTTATATTCATTATAAAATACATTATATCTTATAAAGGTAGCCAAATATCAAATAATAGTTAGGACGGCGGAGAAGTCGTTGTCATCGTATATGTTAAAAACAATATTTTTTTTTCATTTAGTAAAACTATTTATAAAAAAAATATTCTATTTTAATGAAATTAAAAATGATAGGGGTTTATTATACAGTGTATAAAACAACGTCGTATATAAATCAGAATATTCCTCAATGAAAGGAGATTGAGACGAAGTCCCTTACATTGAGTCTGACTCGTCATGTACAATAGTTATGTTCCTAAATAATAAAAATATGTCAATTTATATTAGATTAAGAAAATTGTCAATTTTATTATTCTGTTTATATCACTTACTAACATGTAATTAAAATTACATAATTATTGAAGTAAATATCGGACGTTTTGTCGATATTTTGTACTTGTGTCGTAAATGAATATATTTTTCTCTAAATTGTCTATTTTTTAAGTACATAATCTATAGAATGATATTAATTATTTAAATAAAATATATATCATGTATATATGTATTTATAAATGTCCATAATATTTGGAGATAAGAAATGAAATGCATTGTTCATGGAGACGGTACATCATACGTACACCTGAAGGCTACTTTCATTTCATTAACATATTAATGTAATAAAAACTAATTGATATAAATGTATACAATAATTATGGTATTATATTTATTCCATTTATCTCTCATATGTTTTATAAATCCATCCTTTATATGTTCCATGTATGGCATGAATGAGTCATATCACTTTGAGGGGTCGGTAGTCTGCACATCCTCAAATGAAATTATAATATGTACATATAATGGAAAGCACAAAGGTATGCTATAAATAACAATTAGAGAAGAATATAAATAATATAAATAACATTTATATCATATATAAATACAGTTCTGTCATAATGGCCACCATGAGAGGTGGTAGAAGAAAATTGAACAACCATTATTTCGTGAGGTAGTAGTTCGTCATACACAGAAACAGTGTGTTTGTATCCATTAGATGAAGGTGAGTGTAGTGTAGTTATAATACTTAACATACAACATCATATTATATTGAGGATACTGGTGTTATTATTTATTCATAGAATAATTGAAGGTTCCAGGTGCAGCGGAAGCGCGTGGGTGTATGTGCCCACTTGTCTTTTTGTCATTAACAATGATCAATCTGGGATCAATACGACGAGAAACGCCAGTCTCCACAGATCGAATCACGAAAAAAGAAAAAGAAGAAGGTTTGTCTCGGAACCAAAAATAAGGATCATTACAGGTTGATTATAATTAATTTAATCAATTGAAAAGAAATTCCTTTAGCATGTTCTATCTTCGTTGATGTTCTTGATCATATTCCGATGTGATTCGTCGTTGCATCGTAGAAGCCAAGTGAAGAATTCCTCTAGCGGTGATCCACACGTGTACCTCGTATCTTGGGATGTCGCCAAAGTAGTCTCTGAGTGCTAGCATGGAGAAACCATTGCTTGCGTTGTCCGCCTTAGATTATCTTGATCTGATGGAAGAGGATCTCTCTCCGTCTTGAGAGCGTTCATGGAGGAAGAAGTTCTTTCGAGCATGAAAGAATTCTCCAGAATTGTTGTGTGTAGGTAGGAAAAGAGTTGGGGTTGTGAGGATATTTATAATGAGGTTTGAGGTTGTAGAGTTATGACAATAAATAAATGCGTTACGTGTTTTATTTATTTCATTGACCCTTATTTAAATCCCCTATGTTGAATAATTAATTCCTTGACATGATCCCACGCTGCTTATAATAAATATCATTTAGAACAATATTATATTCTCAAAATCCCAACTGGAAAAACTACATGGCGTGCATTAATAAATACATGGTGTGTACTTGTTTTTCATTGAAAACTACATGACGTGGACATTCAATGTGCACGACATTTATATCTTGCTTTCATTTATTCATTTCCTTTCTAAAATGAAAAACTACACGACATGTATATTTATCAATACACGGCGTGTAGTTTTCCAAAATAAAACTACACATCGTGTAATCAATGATACACGACATGTACTTGTTTTATTCTTCTTCCATCATTAAAACGATTTAGTCTTCCTTGAATAATTATTAATCTACAAATGATAATAATATTTATTCTACTTGAGATACTTGAATACACTTAGTGTGTGACCCTCTAGGCCTCTTTCTCGTTGGCATTAGCCAGGCTTTCCTAAAGTCCAAGATTACTGTCTACCAATGGGTCAAGGCACCCAAGAGAAAGAATTTGATGCCGCATTGACATATCACCTCATACGAATGCTTATTGTGTAATTTAATCCCTTTGTCTTGATATCTCATCAAGCAAGTTTCATGGTAGTGTCATAAACCTATATGCTTGATCCTTCATCCTTTGACTTCCTGAAATAAAATCATCGTTCACACCATGGCCATGGAATTTAATGCGACAGTTCTATTTCAATCAACGGGCCGAGATATCAACTTCCATTAATGAAATGGAAAAATCCTTCCTCTACTTATCCATTAACAACATGTCACTCATGATGCACCCAATGTACCCTACTTCCCGCCAACTATCTGCGTGACGGTTTTTTTAAGAAAATCTAAGTGCGCGAGTCATGACATGAGTTAATGATAATCTTCAAGTCTAAGGACCATTACACATGCTCATAGATAGCAATGTCTGATAACACCAAGACATGCAGAATTGCTACTGCTGGGTCTGTTCTCATAATCTCACATCTTAGAGATTACCAAGTGCGAACTCCATGAGAGAGAGTCTCGTCATCTTACGAGTACTCACACATGATGGTTTGTATACTATGTGTCCTATCATAGTATGTTATCTAACTGTAGAACATTATTTAAGAATATTGTTATAGCATTTCAAGGTTCTCATCGTATTGGGGATCTTTAATGACCTTATCAATGCAACAAATATTCCAGGACATTATTATATTATAGTCATGCAGAATAGTGAAAAATATATAATAAGAGAACATTCATGTAATCAAAGTACAAAACAGTTGGTTCTCATGACACCAACCCTTACAAACTCCCACATGGACTAGAGACAACTGCCTACAACTTTTAGTCTACTAGAACTCACCTGATGATCATGTTTTTGTGGAGTCAAGGCTTTAGTCATGGGGTCCGGCACGTTGTCTTCTGTGGAAATACTACTCACTGCAACTTCACCTCTCTAAGAAAAATCCCTCAAGAGATGATACTTATGAAGTATGTGCTTTGTCTGCTGATGTGTCATTTGCTATTTTGAAAGTGCCACCGTTGTAGTATTATCACAACAGAGTGTGATAGGATCTTTACTGCTTGGTACTATATCCAACTCTTGTACGAATCTTCGCATCCATACTGCTTCTTTAGCTGCCTCAGAAGCTGCGATATACTCGGACTCCGCTGTAGAATCTGCCACCACACTCTGCATTGAGCTCTTCCAGCTCACTGCACCTCCATTCAAACTGAAGATGTATCCAGTCTGTGAATTCATGTCATCTTGATCAGTCTCGAAATTAGCATCTACATGTTTTCTGATGACTAGTTCCTCATATCCTCCACAAACCAGGAACATATCCTTAGTACGCCTCATATACTTAAGGATAGTCTTGACTGTCATCCAATGGTGGTCTCCTGGATCATCTTGATATCTCCCTACCACACTTAATGCGTAAGCAACATCTAGCCTTGTACATAGCATATCATACATGACTGACCCAATCACAGATGACTAAGGGATCCTTGCCATTATGTTTCTTTCCTCATGTGTCTGAGGACACATTTTCTTGGAAAGATAAATGTCATGTGACACTGGAAACAATCCCCTCTTGGACTGTTTCATACTGAATCTCTTCAGTATCTTGTCAATGTATGTACTTTGACTCAGGCCCAGCATTCTCTTTGATCTATCACGATAGATCTTGATCCCATGAATATATGCTGCCTCGCCCAAGTCATTCATGGAGAAGAATTTATGCAACCATGCCTTAACTGATTGTAATACAGGTACTTCAATTCCAATTAGTAATATGTCATCAACATATTCTATTAGGAAAACTACTGCACTCCCAATAAACCTCTTATAGACACTAGGATCACATTCATTCTTAACAAATTCAAATTCCATTATGGCTTCATAAAAACGAATGTTCCATGCCCTTGATGCTTTCTTTAATCCATAAATGGATTTCTGCAACTTTTATACCTTGTTCGAATCCTTTGGAGTTACAAAACCTTCAGGTTGTGTCATGTAGACATCTTCCTGGAGGTTCCCATTAAGGAATGTTGTTTTGAAATCCATTTTCCAAATTTCATAGTCATGGTAAGCGGAAATGGCCAATAGGATTCTGATGGATTTCAACATCGCAACCGGTGAAAAGGTTTCATCATAGTCAATTCCTTGACGCTATCTAAAACCTTTTGCAACCAGACGTGCCTTATAGGTGCTGACTTTCCCCTCTGTGTCCAGTTTATTCTTGAATACCCATTTATTACAAATAGGATTTACATCAACTAGAGGATCTAACAAAATCCAGATATGGTTTTGGTACATGGAATCCATTTCAGAATTCATGGCTTATTGCCACTTGGCAATGTCTGTGCCTTCAACTACTTCCTTGTAGGTAAGAGGATCATTATTTTCAACCAATAATTAGTCACCATCCTCGGTGACAATAAAACCATATCTTTCTGGTTCTCTTACCTCTCTCGTTCTCCTACGCAGTTTTTGTGTATCTGGAATAGATTGTTCTCCCATGGGGCTTTGTGGAATCTGTTCATGTACCAACTACTGTGTATCTTGTGCCTCAACTTCATCGAAGTCTATCTCACTCCCACTATCTCTTTTGGAGATGTGCTCCCTCTCAAGGAATATGGCATGTCTTGCCACTGTAACCTTTTTGTCTGAGGGGTTGTATAGGTAATATCCCATTGTTTCCTTGGGATATCCTATAAAGATACACTTTATTCCTCAGGGTGAAAGTTTTTTACCTAAAGAGGCCTTAACAAATGCTTCGCTACCCCACACATGTAAATTTGATAACATGGCTTTGCATCCACTGCATAACTCGTATGGAATACCATTTATCGATTTAGTTGGTACTTGTTTTTGTATGTGTTCTTCTGTTTGTAATTCATATCCCCAAAAGGATAATGATATACTCGCATGACTCATCATTGATCTCACCATGTCCAACAGGGTGCGGTTCCTCCTTTCACTTACACCATTCCACTATGGCGTGTAAGGAGGAGTGAGCTGAGATAGAATCTCAAACTCCTGTAAAAAATCAATAAAGTCCTGATTAAGATATTCTCCTCCTCTTTCTGAGCAGAGTTTCTTAATCTTCTTACCAAGATGGTTCTCAACTTCATTCTTGTATTCTTTGAACCGATGAAAAAATATGACTTATACCTCATTAAGTAGATATATCCATATATACTAAAATCATCAGTAAAAGTTATGAAGTATGAGAACCCACCCCTTGCCTCAACTGGAAATGGCCCACACACATCTATGTGAATTAATTCTAGAATCCCTTTAGCTCTTCCACCTTTCCCACTAAATGGGGATTTGGTCATTTTTCCTTGTAGACACGCATGACATACACCAAGTGGTTTAAGTTCGAAAGAATCTAAATACCCATATTGTTGTAGTTTTGTCAAACTTTTCTCATTGACATGACCTAGCCGGTGATTCCAAAGTTGGGTGTGGTATGAGTAATGTGAATTGACATTATCATTGATTTCCATTACTTGGATTGTGTAGTCTAACACACAGAGGTCTTTATATAATGTTCCCTACCAAAAGAAATGCTATCTTTATAAAAGTAGAAACATTCATTTCCAAACTTGAACATGAATCCATTAGTATTGAATCTAGATACCGAAATAATGTTTTTTTGTAAAAGAAGGCACATAATAACAACCCTTTAACACCAAGATCATTCTAGTTGGCAGCATGAGGTGGTAGTCTCTGATAGCTATAGCAGCAAGTCTGGCTTCATTGGCTATTCGTAGATCTACCTCCCCTCGATCAATCTTCTTGAATCTACATGGATCATGTATTTGGATACAGATGTGAGCACAAAAAGTAGTATCTAATTCCAAATTAGTAGAAACAGATAGATTTCATTCGATAACAAATGCACCTGATGCTTCCCCTTGCTTCATTGGCTGGGAGCAGTTTTTCTTCCAGTGGCACTTCTTGTCACATGTGAAACAGACAGCATCATGTCCCCTTGCCTCCCCTTTGATCTTCCTTTTCTTGGAAGGTCTTGAAGAAGATTTGGGCTTAAAGCTCTTCGCCTTCCCTTTCCTTTTATTCACCATGAAGACAGAAGTCTTTTCACGCTTCATGTAATTGTCCACTTGGAGAATAAAGATTAGAAGATCAGATAGAGACTTCTCAATGGTGTTCATGTTGAAATTAACAACAATGTTCGAGAAGCTCTGGGGGAGTGATGCAAGAATGAGATCAGTGCCCAGTTTTTCGGGGAGTTTAAACCATAGAACCTCCAGGCGCTCAATGTAGACAATGAGCTTGACTACATGAGGCCCATCAAGGGAACCCTCTCCAAGATTTCTCTGAAATAGAGCCTTGGAGATCCCAAACCTTTCCAGTCTTTCTCTCTCCTAGTATAGACCACTGAGGTGCTCGAGTATGCTATAGGCATCCATGTATTAATGAAACTTCATGAACTCACTAGACATAGATTATAGCATTAAACATTGAACGTCGAGAGCGTCGTTAAAATGTTGATCATAGACCAGGAAATCTTCATCACTCACCCCTGGGGCAGGAGAATCAGGAAGTGAGGACTCCAACATGTAAAACATTCGTTCATGGGATAGGATAACCCGAAGGCACCTTAACCATTCCTGAAAGATACTAACGGTGAGGATATTTTCTTTATCCAGAATTGATCGCAGAGGGAATGTGGTTGATGAGTTTATCATTTCAATTCTACAAATTAGAAGAGAAGATTTATCAGTACTTTCTTGATTACATTTTATGAAAAATACTAAATGAATTTATTAATTCTCCCACTATTTTATCAAGTCACAATGGACCTCACCATTGAACACGGAATGTCCAGTTGATTTGACATTCTAGTGGCAAGGATCCATATTCCCCTTCGCATAACCCCAACAAGGGTTGGTCAAGCTATTTTATGGTATTTAGCTAGGCAGGTCTTTGCCAACTGTGAGCTTACAGTTCCTTGATCTGTTGAGTAGACTCCCAAATCCTGAAATCATAACTTGGATTTCCTCAACTCATGCCCCCAATATTACACCAACTCTAGCAAGGGTTACTTCTCTAGATGTAATATGGCTAAGTCAACCAGAATCCTTTCATAAGGGCTTCCTTTATAAAAGTAAGTGTCCCAAAAAGTGTTGGTCAAACACATAGATTTATTGAGTCTTTCCCTTAATCAGGTAACAAAAGGCTTGGTCTGACCTAATATGGTATTGAGGGATTTTATTCCATTATGCCTAGTTTCTCATTATCAAATGCTTGTTAATATTAAGTGATGCTTTCTTAAGTGATTAACCATGTTATGATAATGTTTACCCATAGTCCAGTTTTTATTTTATTCCATCTTTGCATGATTTTTCATTTTATTAATTATGTGATTGCGACAACACATACATAATAAATAAACCATAAAATCAAACAGAAATAAAATAAGATGGCATGATCATGAGATTCTATTGGTTACCTTAACTAGAGGTTTGATAAGATAACCCTGGCCTAGGGAAAACACCTTGAACCTGATGGTTCATGTTTTGCAGCTCCCACATGTCCACCTTTTTACCTTCTTGTGTCAGTTTCACCTCGGCTTCGGGATTTGAACCATCTCCTCTGGCTTGGGAGATCTTCTATTACATGGGTTTATATTAAATAAACCATGGGCACACAGGCCCTACATTTTATTGGAAGAAGGCTCTCAGGCCAACAAATTTAAATTAAATAAATTTAAATGAAACCATACACATACAAAGGGTCTTTGGTCAAGCTCATGATCATCCATAGCATGCAATGACATTTATGCATATTTAGAATTCAAATTCTTTTAATCGTTCATTCATTTAATATAAGTCGTACTCGAATTCAATTAATTATGATCTTATAGTTAATAAATTCTTTATCTTAAATTCCTTTCTTAATTTCCTTGAGATTATTCTCATCCATATTCCTTGTATGGGGCTTTGTATTTTGGAGGAAACCCAGTGAAATTATATTTCTGGAAAGTACACGGCATGTAGTTTTTAATTACATGGCGTGTATTTCTTTTCACATTTTATCCAAAGTGCACGCCGGGGGCATTGGCGTGTTCTCTGTACTATAGAAATTATGTAGTACACGTCATGTAGATGAATCATACATGGTGTGTACTTCCTTGTTATGTGGTAACCAGATTGGCAATCTCGTGTACGCATAACATGGCTTCTCCTTGTACATGGTTTCACCTGGACCAGAACGGACTACACGGTGTGTTACTCCAACATACACGCTGTGTATTCCTGTTCCACATGCCATTCCATTCGGGTCAACACGGAATGATTAAAACTTAGGCATAATCAATTCACATGGTGTGGTTTGGCGGACTGGTGCCGGTTTATTGAACCAAAGTACACAACGTGTAGTTTTAATTACACGTCGTGTAATCCCGTGTTATACAGACAAAAATAGAGGCTCCTTCGGATGAGTTCCTTGTTTTTATTTTAATCAAAATTAAAATTAAAATTTATTTTCTATGATGTGAATCAAGAAACTAAGGAGGAAGAACAGTTCTCATTTATTCAGATTTATAAAAAGATTTATTTCGAATTGAATCAAATATTAATGCGTTAATTATCAACGAAAATTAGATAACTATAATCAAAGTTGTAACCTCCCTCTGATACCATTTGAAGGTTCTAGGTGCAGTGGAAGTTCATGGGTGGATGTGCCCACTTGGATTTTTGTCATTAATAATGATCAATCCGGGATCAATACGACGATAAACACCAGTCTCCACGGATCGAATCATAGAAAAAGACAAAGAAGAAAGTTTTTCCCAAAACCAAAAACAAGGATTGTTACAAGTTGATTATAATTAATTTAATAAATTGAAAAGAAATACCTTTTGGGTGTTCTTTCTTCGTTGATGTTCTTGATCACGTTCCGATTGATTCGTCGTTGCGTCGCAGAATCCAAGTGTAGACATCCTCTAGCGGTGATCTACACGTGTACCTCATATCTCGGGACGTCGCCAAAGGAGTCTCCATGTGCTAGAGTGGACAAACCTTTGCTTGTGTCATCCACCTTAGATCATCTTGGTCTGATGGAAGAGGATCTCTCTCGGTCTTGAGAGAATTCTTAGAGGAAGAGGTTCTTTCGGGCTTGAAAGAATTCTCCTGAATCGTTGTGTGTGGGTTAGAAAAGAGTTGGGGTTGTGAGGATATTTATAATCAGGTTTGAGGTTGTAGAGTTATGACAATAAATAAATGCATTACGCGTTTTATTTATTTAATTGACTCTTATTTTAAACCCCCATGTCGAATAATTAATTCCTTGACATGCGCCCATGCTGATTATAATAATATCATTTAAAACAATATTATATCCTCAAAATCCCGACTGAAAAAACTACATGGCGTGTATTAATAAATACACGGTGTGTACTTTTTTTCATTGAAAACTACACGGCATGTACATTCAATGTACAAGGAGTGTATATCTAGATTTCATTTATTCATTTCTTTTCCAAAATGAAAAACAACACGGCGTTTATATTTAAGAATACACAGCATGTACTTTTCCAAAATAAAACTACACAGCGTGTAATAAATGATAAACAGAATGTACTTGTTTTATTCTTCTTCCATGATTAAAATGATTTAGGATTCCTTGAATAATTATTAAACCATGTACGGGAATAATCTTTATTCTACTTGAGATACTTGAATACACTTAGTGTGTGACCCTCTAGGCCTCTTTCTTGTTGGCATTAGGCAGGCTTCCCTAACGTCCAAGATTACTGTCTAGAAATAGGTCAAGGCACCCATGAGAAAGAAGTTGACGTCTCATTGACGTATCACCTCATATGAACTCTTACTGTGTAATTTAATCCCTTTGTCTCGATATCTCATCATGCAGGTTTCCTGGCATTGTCATAAACCTATATGCTTGATTTGTCGTTCTTTGACTACCTGAAATAAACTCGTCGTTCACACCATGGCCATGGAATTTAATGCGATAGTCCTATTTCAATCAAAGGGTCGAGATATCAACATCCATAAATGGAAGGGACAAATCCTTCCTCGACATATCTATTAACAACATGTAACTCGTGATGCACCCAATGTACCCAACTTCCTGCCAACTATCTGCGTGACGGTTTTCGTCAGTAAATCTAAGTGCGCGAGTCATGACATGAGTTAATGATAATATTCTAGTATAAGGACCATTACACATGCTCATAGATAGAAATTTCCGATGACACCAAGACATATGGAATTGCTATTGGGGGGTATGTTCTCATAATCTCCCATCTTAGAGATTACCAAGTGCGAACTCCATGAGAGAGAGTCTCGGCATCTTACGAGTACTCGCACATGACGGTCTATATACTATGTCTCCTATAATAGTATGTCATCCAACCATAGAACTTTATTTAAGAATATTGTTAAAGCATTTCAATGTTCTCATCATAGTGGGGATCTTCCATGACCTTATCGATGCAACAAATATTCCAGGACATTATTATATTATAGTCATGCAGAATAGTGAAAAATATATAATAAGTGAAAATTCAGGTAATCAAAGTACAAAACAGTTGGTTCTCAGGACACCAACCCTTACAATAATAAGATCATAGGGTCTGAAGAAGGAAAACAAAATAAAATAACTTTAGAGAATATGTTACCTCTAAATCGGGTAACTTCTTTTGATTTCTGCCAAAAGGCTTTATTGAATTATCTTAGGAACAAGGTAATGCTTCTAGGTGGAAGGGAAGGATGTTGGGAGATTATTTCAGTAGAGGATATATGATCCAAGGGTCTTGAGAGGTGTGAGTAAGTGGCAAAAGGTGGTGGCCTTTAATAAGAGGGAGGAGGGGCACTTTAGGAAAGTCATGAAATATTATTTTATTATAAATTCACTTTTGATTAAAAAAGGGCCAAATCTGATTTAATTTGAATATAATATCATTTTGGTTCCAATAATTTTTTGACATGTTTGGAATATTTTTTTAGCCTTATCTTTTTGGTTTAACCCTTATTTACCATTTTTAATCTTATAGTGATGTCATGTTATTTATAAATTGTAGGTTAATGTAATCATTATATCATGTCAAACGAACCCAAAAATGTCATTTATGATATGTTTGGTCTTATCTTAACAGTTTTTCAAAATATTATATATTTATGAATTTAATTTCATTTAACAAACTATTTTATATTTTAAGTTATGGATTGTGTTAATTTTGGACACTATTAATTCATGACTTTTTAAAAAATTCATAACAAATAGATTCCTTTGAAAAAAACATTAAATAAATCCTAACATTCCATATTCACCTATATAATTTGTGGATGAAATTAATTATGTCAAATAATATTTATTTTAATATTTATATTATCATTTATTTGAATCCTTTATTAATGAAGAAATCACTACACCATCATTGTGTCATAAATAAAATTGCTTACCTAAATTTTAAAAATTATAAATAAAATTACATGATGTAGGAAATATTTGTATCTCATTAATTAATATTTATAGTCAAATATATCAGTTATATAACCCTATATTAAAACTTTTTTTAGTAAAAGATACAATTTTATGTTATATTTCACATTAATTTAATTTAATTCTTGTAACATGTCATTATCACACCCAAGTGGCTCTATGGGGTCCCCAAATAGACCTAAGGATGACCATGGTCAGAAATATCTCTTCCAATAGGATAATTACACATGATAGGGTAGTTTAATATTATTATAATATTTTTTTACTGTTGTTTACCAGATTTACCCATTAACCATGGTAAATAAAATAATTACTGCATTTAATATTCATAATGTCCAAAAATAAAAGGTAACTATTTAAAAAATTTAGACCTTCTAATTCCAAATATAGAATCCATTTTTTCAAATTCAAAATACTAAATGAGATGAAATTAATATAAAATTAATTCTCATTGTCAAAATGATAAAGCATGTCTTAAAAAAAGTAATAATCATCAAACGATTGACGTGCGTTAGTGTCTAATTTCAATCGGAAATTACATCCAATAACCAAAATTGAATAAAATTATTAAAACATAATCGAATTACACAGTAAACACAATTAAAAGAAAAATTTTACTATATAAATAAATTATATGAAAATTTAGTTTTAATTTAAAATGAAGTATTTTTCACTACTAATTTAAATATAAATTTAAATAGAAAAAAACAAACATTTCAAACAAAGTAAATTTTGATGTTCTTATTCAAAAATAGAAATTTAGTTTATCAAATATAACATATAAAAGTGAAAAAAAATATATTTAAAAAGCGTTCTCTATCAAAAGGCGGAAAAAGTGTATTTTTATGAAACATATCTCTTTTATCAGAAAAAATTGAATTTATTCATATATCATATCTAGAAAAACTATAAGATGAATTTAAAACATTTAATTGAATATATAACATATATTTTTCAATAAATAAAAATCCATAAAGGGTGATATGATTTTATAAACACCATTATTCTCTTTTAAATAGGTTTTTATAAAAACACATCCTTTATATTCAATTGGTTTTTATTTCTATTTATAATATATTAGAATACCAATGAATGTGTAAACCATATTTTCATAATTCAGTTGATAATATTCATTTCTTCCATTAAATTACTAGGTGTTAACTACCATTTAAAATAATAATTTTATTATTTTATTATTTTTTGGTATAACTCAATGTTGTGTGAAACGTAAGATTTCAGAAAAACCTGTTGTTGCTTGTCTAGTATGCCATCAGAAAAACTATTCACTTTAATGTAAAATTAATATATTATTAATAAATATAAATAGATATGTAAATGTATTTATCATTAAATTCCTGGGTCATTACACTGAAACTATGTGAAAAACCTAATTACCTACCTCTAACTCATACTCCAATGTATGGTGATGGTGATATTCATATGATTTCTAGTGACTCTAAGAAGTTTCTAACATTTTCTTTATCAGATACACAATATAATCCATCTCATTGATGATACTCATTCCCACCAAGAAACATTATTCATCCACTTCCCAACAACGAGGTGATCTAAAAGTCCTCTCATACAAAACCAAAAATAGAGACATCCGGGTCAATTCATAATTAATATTTCTATAGGTAAATTTCACTAATAGTAGATGTTTCATCGATGTTCCACTAAATTCAGTCACACATATCAAAAGCATGTTTTTAATAATTTATTTGGCTCTCTTATATAGGTCATTCATCTGGGGATGATAATTCACCTCAACTTCAATTGTAAACGCATCAATGACAACAATAAACTCCAGAAATAAGATTTATAGTGAGGGTGTCTATCACAAATGATAATTAATAACATTAAATAGATTGTATCTATATTGCAAGAATATATGTTTCAATGATCTTACACTATTTTCAACTCCTTTATAGGTAGGAAATGAGTAAATTTTGTGAGTTTATTAATAATCACCCATATCACAAATTTACCACTTGGTGTATGAGGTAGCCCAATAAAAATATACAAGTAAATATAATCCCATTTCCACACTAAATTAGATAATGGTTTTAGAAAACTGTCCGACCTATAATATTCAATCTTGATTCTCTAATAGGTAAGGCATCAAGAAAAAAAATTCTATTGTCGATCATCGCATTCCCAACCACTAATAGTGAAATCTCATTTAATGATACATAATTGTTTTTCCATGTTGAAATCCCAATTGGATCAGTTTCCATCATCCATAAATTCCATTCTTATTTCCATTAGAACAATCATCATTCCTTGGAATAACAACCTACATTGAGAGACCAAGACCACTCACCTGAGGTATCCCCTCCATAAAGATTCCCTCCAAAACAATGAACCATCACATTAACAACATATTAATTTTGAATATGATCACCCATATATAATCCATCCTAATTAATAGTTATTAACATATGTCTTTCATCTCTCCCTTTATCCAATATGATCTTTGTAAAAAAGATCATGAATCACCATCCTTCCTTTGATTCCTTCACTAGATGAGTTGAAAACACTCTTTCCATAGAATCCATAACCATGCATTCTTTTATAGTGGTATGTTTAATATCAAAATAAATGGTATAAAGAAAGCCAAATAATGTAATTATCTGATGTTAATATTACCTTTATGTAATGATATACTTAAATCTTTTTTCGTATCAATATATTATAATCCACTCCCTTATGTTGTAGTGGAAATAAGATATCAGATCATGAATCACTATGGAAAAATCAAGATCATGAGTAGGTTAGTCCTTATATTCATGGTGTAGATTAAGATCTTACTCACCTATAGCATGTATCCATTTCATCATAACAGAACTCAAACAATACTTAAGGAATCATAGTAAAAGAAATTACAAACCTGAGTTAGTAAGAATCAATATTTGAACTGAATTCAATGTCACATTGAACTCCTCAAAAGATGTCTGATAATGATCACTCCAAAACATACATCACACCCTTATGGGTTAAATCTTTCAAATGGGATACAATAATGAAGAGAATTCCTAAATAAAGATCCTATAATAGCCAGATAATTGTAATAAACGTTGGATTTCATAGAAATTTTTGGGATGCTTGCATGAAATCACAACTAAAATATTCTCAAGATCCCCTGAGACACCATTCTCAAAAATTACATGGCCCATATATATCCCCACATGAATATATATTTGAAATTTGTTTATATTTTTATACAAGTTATGTTCTCTCTAGATTCCATAGAAAATAATCAAATGAAAAACATTATGTTTCTCTATGATGGATCAATCAAAGGTATCATCCACAAAAAAATGTAGAATGAATCTATGAACCAATGAGATATTAGATTAATTAATCCCATAAAAATTGTATTAGAATTATTATGCCTAAAAACATGAATAGATGCTCATAATTCATATAACTTCTCTTGAACACCTTCATAGGAATATCTTCCCCTTGGAACATTAGTTGATGGTACCCTAATCTCATATCAATTTTGGAAAACCACTAGGGTCCCTTAATGTGATAAAAAATCTCATCAAAACTAGGAAATTTTTTTTAATCATCACATTTTTTAGTATTCATTAATCAAAATAAATCTATATTATCATGTCTTCCTTATTTACAAAAATAACTAGTGATTCCCAAGGTGGAATGTTTGGATGAATAAACCATATAGCCTTAAGATCCTCAAGATGAAAGTTTAATTATTTAAATTTAATGGGGTTTATGTGGTTTTAATATAATTAAATATTCCCTATCCCTGGGATAATGTCTATAAAAAATCAACTTCCATCCATGGAAACAACCATAGGTAACCATCAATGAAAATTTTGGGATACTAACGTGCCACAATAACAAGTGGGAGACTAATACTATGATTAAATGCATAAAGAATCATTTCAAAAAAGACTATCATGATATCATCTTGGGACAAGGGAAAATGAAAAAAGATCTCCATGGTCAATGGTATCAATAACACTAAAATACATGAGTGAAACTGTCAATATAAAGGAATCAAATCCATTTAAGTTAAAAATAGATGTAGGATATATAGGTAGTCATTCAATCCATGAAAACTACAATCTCAAAGATATATATATTAATAACTAAACAATTTTATATGGTTTTTTTATCAGAAAAAATCACCAAACACTTGGGACATCTAAAAAAACTACTCCAAATTCATTCTCAGCAGAGTGGATAGAGTCATCATGAATGGAATAAGCTTAGATATCATGCCCCACCCATCAATAATCATTGATGAAATAATGTAATGATTTAAACCCGTGTAAAAAAAATACATAAACATATATGATGAAATAAACACCATAACTATCATGGTATAATATCTTACCAATGAATCCTCTAGTTCCCACTCTGCTATAATTAAACATCCAACTTGATCATGCACTTTCTTCAAAACCAAAGTATCACCCTTTTACCAAGGATGAGATCCCACCCATTTTTCTATGTCATATCTAAAATTAGTTTCATTGGTAAAGTTATATCTAATTATACTATCATAGGATTCCCTTTCATAGAAATACAATAGACGAAATATTATCCACATACGTGACACAACATGGGTGTTTTATTATAAACATGTTTAATGTGTCCCTTTCTCCCACACTGGTAATAGACCCCCAAACTACACTTTGGTGTTTGTTGAGAAACCATTCCACCACCTTAGTGTTGGTTACCACAATTCATCTTCTAAAAAAACATTTCATATATCCTACTATCATAGTTTCACTTAAGAGACTTGTCTTACAATATATATCTAGGTCATCCAAATATTCTCAATCTATAACCTCCATGAAGGTGGGAAGGAACATAAGAATTATAATAGACCAAATTTTAGGACTCAAACCCATCCTAAAACATTATTCCTTAAGATAATAATTATTAAAAAAATATCTAGAGACATGTTCACCAATAGAGAAAATGGAGTGCATGCTCCAGGATTGAAGGATCTCACATATCCAAATAAAACACTCATATTAATTCACCACTCTCAGTGTATCGGGATAGAACTCTTGATTAAAGGATTTCGTGATAGTGGAACAGGTTAGATATTTATGAAACATTTACTTCATAAAATCTTCCCTTCACTTTCTTCCAAGACCTTCATTGCTATAAGTGGTCAATCAATCCCCAGATTATTTTAATGTTTTAGAAATGTAAAAAATCCACTGAATCGTCTTGAACAATCCTTTAGATTCCTAAGATCACTTATCCCCATAAAAAATTAGTGGATGCTATATAGTGAATTATAAAGAATTTTCCATTATTCATTTTGAATAAAAATTGGTGACCCGAAACATGTATTGTATTTCATTTAGTATAGTTTCCCCAAAGATGAGTCAACTATATAATTACCTTATGGAACATTCTCCACAACTTCCTGTATAATAGTCAGAGCTGTTCTTCTAGAAGGATCTACCATCTATATAATAAGAAAATGGAACCATTTAGAATTACTTTTTCATAACATATACATACTAAACTACATTCCAAAAGTGTAAGACTACAATCAAGGGTTCTAGAATATAATATAATTCAAATTGTAACCCGTGGATTTTCATGAAATTGAGGTATCCCTGAATAATCCCACACTACCTCTCATATTCCAATAATCATATATTAGGACTATCAACAAACTCCAAATATAATAGGTCGATACACAATCATGAGACCATGTCCTTATGATAACCTAACCCTCGGATTCCATTGTGAAATAGACCAACCAAGATCAACCTGTAATGCCACCTGAATTGGCCCTCCATAAAGCTCAAAGTTTGTTCTTGACCTTTATGGGTTGGAGAAAATCCATAGGGTATCATATAAAGAAATATTGGATGAAATAAGGGCACGATGTTTCTATCTATGAGATATTCCTTGGGTATTTGTTTTTTTCTCCACTATATCACCCTACCTCCCCTCTCACAATTGTTTATGCCTCTGTTGCATTTTGATGAGTCTACTTTTGGCATGCATGTCTCTAGTTCAAATCTAGTCCCCCTACCGAATCGGCATCTTCCAGAGTGTTTGTGGTAATATATGATGTGTGATGCTTGCAAGCACATACATGGCCAATGATGGTTCGACCTGAGACCAATTCTTCTCATTGGCCGATGTCAAGGGTTCTGGTGGGCTTTAATGGTTGGTGATGGTGTGTTGGGAACTGTATTTCCTCACACAACCATTTGGTTTCATTAGATTCAGAATGAGGAGGGATCATCGTCATCATTTCCATGGATAGTAAATAGATGTGAATGGAATATTCTGGAATTCTTGGTGCCGACAATGTGCTCGACTCAATAGTTAACTGCTTGATTCACCTATAGTTTTCTCTATAAATCCTTTTGTTTCCTTTTCTTTGTCTAGATAGTTATGAGTTTTCTTGGTTTCCTCTTCTATTTCATCACACTGCATCATGAATGACCCAAATTTTGTTAGGTTAGATAGATTCCATTATTTTATGGAATGTTCTAGTGGATTTAGTGAGGGAAGAAATATTCAAGTTCTCTACTGGTTTGTATCCTCATCCAAGCAGACTTGGCGGTCTTGTGGTTCCTCATTTTGGAGCTCATTAAATGAATCCCTTAACATTGTTCATCCTCCTTCAAAGGTACATCTATAGATTTTATTCTGAATTACGTTGTTTTTTGTGATTTGTGTTGTTTCTATTTGTTTGGTTCAATGTGTTCTTCTTAGTGTAGCCTAAGGTAGTTTTTTGATGGTGCATTGTTTTGGCTCATGTCTGCAATGGTGGATCCCCTTGGACATGTTGCCACTTCTTTTTTTCTTATTTTTGTTATTCTCACCTAACCATAAATTGATTTTATGTGTAAAAAAATAGTTTGGCAGAAACATTGGATCAATTTCACCCTCATTGGACAAGTAAAAAAGATAAAAAATAAAATATAGTATCATAGGAGACACCATAAAACATCACATGAAAATAACAACTACAACATAAAGGTGGCATACAATAATAATATAAAAAGTTCTAAATAACCAACTAAATTCCATAAACATGGAACACAAAGTAACCCAGGGGTCCATCTCTATTTGATTATATGTCACCACAATCCCAACTTAATATAAAGAAAATATGATCTAGGAGAGCTCACCTCAACATGCGACTCATCCCTTTAAATACATCATATAAATCCATGGATAATAATTATCAGTGGGAAATTTATGGTGTGAGAAATAAATATTAGTATGATACCACTAATAATCAAAAAATGCATAACAACATACATCTTATAAATTATATTTAAAAAACTTTTCCATAATAAATCATTTTCCATATAAATAATCCTTCATTTTAATTTCCAAAATCATTCCATATTAAATAAAAAATTTAATATAAAATACCATTTATCCATGATACATATGTAAGTGTATAAAATATGTTTCAAGAATCAATATACATATAAAATTGGAAGATAGGTTTATCAATTAAAAATCATGTAATTTACCCTCAAATAACCAAAGTGACGATCACAAAACAAGGAGGAAAAATAAGGAACCGACCTTAAAACCTTACCTAATCATGAATATTAGTTAATAAAATAAATTCTTACACAATGATGATCTTTTTAGGTATATTGTTTTATGTAATTATGACATAAAACATACATAACATCTCATAATCATACATGTGGATACTATTAAAACAATATCCATTTTTTTAAAATATAAAACATCTCAAATAAAAAATAATATATTTGAAAAATCTTAATATAATTTAAATTTTATTCCTTCATTCTCATAAAAATCATTATAACCTGTGAAAAACATTTAAAAACTTGGGATGAGCATGAAAAGCTCATTATGGGACAAAACTAAAGAAATTGTTAGTCAAGTGATAACAAAAAAACCAATAAAACCCATTTCCTAAAAACTCTTTAACATGCATGGAAACATCAAGTAGTTTACATGGGACATATTTTCCATATCACACATATAATCATCTTTACACATGGAATTACTATTTGGTAAAATTCAATATCCAGAGTCCCTAATGCATTGAAGAGCTATAAGGGGGATCAACGGTCATATATTGAGCTATAATGGGCTCAAACCAACTTATCTTGAGCTATAATGGGATCAACCCAATATACAATGAGCTATAATGGTCTCAAACCAACATAAATATATCTATGGAACATATCATGAATAAAACCCTTTGATAACTCATTTTAACCCTTGAGCAAAACACATTAATCTTTTCAAAATTCTATTTTTCGTAAAACAAATCACTTTTAAAATGTAAAAACTATGCACATAATAATGAAATAGTATTCATAAAAAACTACCGTGTAAACATATATTGGAAAAATCAAATTAATAAATCATCATTAAATTATTAGAAATACTCAATCCATATAAATAATCTGTTTGGATTTCATTAAAGAGACTTTTAAAAGGACTTTGAAAGGAAAGTCCCTTACAAATATAATTGGAGTGAGAATTAAAAGAATGGAATGGGTAAGTGTATAAAATATAAATACATATAATAAAACATATTATAAACACAAATTCATCACACATATAATCTCAATACCACAAAATTAATAAAGGAGTAGGTTAACCCAATGAATGGAAATTGGGTTAAGAATTCCCTTACCTCTGGTTCGACTTCCCTCAAACATGTTCAAACCTCCTGTATGAAGGTTAAAATAGTGTTATAAATATTTTAAGGAAACTTATTATGATTTATAAATCCTTTCATGATCATTTTATAACATCATATCACCCAATCATTAATAATATGTGGTTAATTCCATTGTTTTTGGGTGTATTCTTCACATGGTTTCCATGATTGGTTCATGATGGATATTCTTGTCGATTTGAAGTGAAACTACAGAACTGGAATGGAATGGTATTTAATTAATTCTAGAATAATAAAATATATCATTTTTAATTATTAATTTTTACAAGTGGATGATTCATAATTTAAAACATTATTGATAATTGTTTAGGTCATTTTGGAGATTCTTCGATCATAATAAACTCATTTTGTTTTATAAATTAATAACATGTGTAAAAAAAAGATTCCAGAAACATATATTAGATATAATAAATAATTTATATACTAGTTCAACCATAAAAATGGTATAATTACCATCCTTGAATGAATTAAAGGAAATTAAAATCACATCATCCTTGATTTCGGTAAATCGACACATCATGGATGGTGGTTTAATATCTAGAATAAGTTGTAGAGGGGAAGAAATATAATGGATAAGATTAAATAAAAATGATGAAATACATAATGTGAAGGATACTAGATCATTTATTCATCTTGTATACTGGGATATCAGTAATGAAGATGAATAGAAAATAAAATGAAAAGAAAAGAAAGAAAACAAAAGAGGATGTTTACCTCTTGATCTCTTCTCCTTGAGATCCTTTTTAAGGCCCATGATTTTGGCCTTTTGGTGAAACCAGCAGTTCATGGATGTGGGGAAGGGTCTAGAGAGGTTTATTTGGCAGAACTTAGGTATGGATCAAGGATTGAGAGGTGTGGGATGAAGAGGGCGGAGTGGGTGGTATTTATAGTGGAGGATAGGAGGAGTTTTACATTATATAAATCATTATTTTATTATTTTTCCATAAGACATGAAATAGTTATGATTATAAGACAAAATATAGTAATAAGTGCTGGTGAGTTAGAGATAAGTGTTCTTAAATCAGTAAATTATCATCCATGACTCCATAAATCAATTATTTAGCTTAATTTTAAAATTATCATATTTTACTATTCATCGAAAATTCAAGTATTTTAGGAAAATCCCAAAAATTCACTGTAAACATTTTTTGAAATGTAGAATGAAAGAATAAACTACATTATTTTGAGAATTATTTTCAAAATATTTTTAATTTAATGTTGAAATAAAATAATATTTTATTCCAAAAATAAAAATTTTAAAACATTTTTTACTTATTCCAATATGTGGGTATATCATACCTCAATTAAATATTATATGTATAATATGATTGGTGATATCACTATTCATAATGGTATGTTAATATTCACACGGGTAAAATTACTATTCATAAGGGTTTGTATATATTCAACAAAAAATAATTTGGTCTTATCAGACTCTAAATAACTTACTAATCACAACTGTGTATGTCTGTTTTTTGAAATTCAAATCATAGAAGCGGAAAAATTATGTTTAAAGTCTAGTTATAACTATGTACTTAAAATAATTTTTCATTCATTTCAGTTAATTTTGTTAATCCTTGGGGTGTTACATTATCCCCACCTCCTAGAAATTGTGTCCCCACAAATATTATTTACTTATTAAAATAGTGAGGGTACCTTTCAGTCAGAGCATTTTTAGATTCCCAAGTGGCTTCTTATACCATGTGGTTTCTCCGAAAATCATTTACCTGGTGGATTAACTTATTTTGGAGTAAATTTTCTCTAAGATCAATAATTTAAACTGGTCTCTCTTCATACATAATTTTCTCTTCCAGCTGAACTATCCCTAGGCTCAAAACATGAGATGAATCTGGCACATACATTCCCAACATCAAAACATGAAAAACATTGTGTACCTGAGACAATCTTGGAGGAAATATACTTGGTAGGGGACTGGTCCTCTTTCCCCATAATTTCATAAGGTCTAATAAACCATGAAATTAACTTTCCTTTCTTACAAAAAATGCATAATAGGTTTTCGTGAGGAGATTCTAAGAAAAACGTGATCATCTAACTCAAAAGAAAAGTATTTCCCAATATTGTCGGCATAAATTTTCTACCTTCTCTGAGCTATCCTCATGTATTTCGGGATCATCTTAACTTTCTCAGCCCCTTCCGATGTTAATTATTGTCTCATAAACTTCTTTTCCTGAACTATATCCCCAAATATTGAGTTCTATACCACTTCCGATACAATTACTTAATAGGTTTCATCTGTATATTAGAATTAAAAATGTTATTATAATAAAACTCAACTTAAGAATGATGTTAATCCCAAATTACCTAGTAGTCTATTAAAAAAGCTCAAAGCATATCCTCTAAGGTCTGAATTGTTCATTCTAACTGCCCATATGATTGGGGATGAAAAGCGCTACTGATATTTAATTAGGTTCCCAATGACTTCTAAAGGCCCTTCCAAAAATTATAAGTGAACCTGGGATCCCGGTAAAATAAAATTGGAAGAGGCACTCCATGTAACCTGACAATATCTTTGAGTTATACTCAAGAAATATGATCCAATGAAATTGTATCTCGATTATAAAGAAAATATACACATTTAATCAGCTGATCAAAAATAACCCAAATCAGATTGTTACCTTGAGAATTCTTTGGTAGTCCCATAACTAAGTCCAAGGATATAATCTCCCATTTCCAATCTTACATTGGTAAAGGATAGAGAATCCCCTTCGGTAAATTCCTCTCTTATTTAACTTATTGACAAGTGAAACATTTCCTAGTAAAATCAGTAATATCCCTTTTCATTCCATCCCACCAGTAATACTTCTGAAGGTCACTGTACATCATAGTACTGCAAGGATGAACTGAAAATAGAGAACAATGAGCTTCACAGAACAATTCTTTCTTTAATTGCAAATCATAAGGCACACAAAAACTTTTTCCAAATCATAAAAAAAAAATTTATCAATGTTAAATTCTTAAAACATAACCATTTGAACCAATTTTACCTTTCTCTGTAGATCACGGTCTTCCTTCCATGCTTTCTTAATTCTGTCAGGCAAATATGACTGCACTAAAACCTAAAACAGAACCGATAAATTTTCTGCTCCAAAAACTTCCATGCCAAAGTTTTTGAAATCATTTACCAAAGGATAACATTCCAATAGTATCATGGTTAATGTAGCATTACTTTTCTGAATCAATGCATCAGCCACTCTATTTTCGTTCCCATGATAGTAATGATTCGTGCGATCATAATCCTTGATTAGTTCTAGCTAGATTCTATATCTCATTTTTAATTTCTTCTAATTGAATGTATACAAGAAATTTTTTTTGTGAGTATATATTTCACATTTGTCTCCATATAAATGATGCCTCCAGATTTTTCATTCAATGACCATAGTTTCTAATTCCAACTCATGTGTAGAGCAATTTAACTCACGATGTTTCAACTAACATGAACCATAAAAAATTACTTAATCATTCTATATTAGAACACAACGAAGTCCCATCAAAGAATCATAAATATAGATGAAAAATTCTGTATTTCTAGAATGTAGAGTCATAACCGTAGCATTCACCATTCTACTTTTCAACTCCTAAAAAACACAAATCTTATTTTTCAGTCCAAACAAATTTAACCCCTTTTGTGTTAACTTAGTTATTGGGCTAGATAACCCTGAAAATGTTTTAACAAACTATCTATAATAACCTATAAATCTAAGAAAACAATGAAACTTTGTAACATTTCCAAGTCTTGTCCATTCATCAACCACTTTTGTTTTGAAAGGATCAATTGTTATTCCATCCTTATTTACAATGTTCCCAAGAAAAGAAATATGTTGCAACCAAAAATAACACATGCTGGAATTTCCATTAAGTTTATTGCCTTTTAAGGTTTCCAAAACAACCCTCATATGTTTTTCATGATCTTCTTTACATCTAGAATATACCATAATTTCATTAATAAATAAAACTAATAACTTATCAAAGAACTCATGAAATTTTGTATTCATAAGATTCATGAGTAGAGTAGTTGGATTAGTGAACCCAAAATCAATAACTAAAAATTAATAATGACCATATCCCTTATGGAACAATGTCTTCGTGATGTCTTCATCCTTTACTTTCAACTGACGGTACTTCGACAATAGGTCGTCCTTTAAAAAATATAATGCTCCCTAGTGCTGATAAAACTAATCATAAATATGAGGAAAAGGATACTTCTTTTTAACAATAATGTTATTCAAGGATCTCTAATCAATGCATAATCTCATTGAACCATCTTTCTTCTTAACAAAAAAGACATGATTACCCCATGGTGAAGTTCTAGGTTGGATGAAGCCTTTATCTAATAATTACTGAAACTGGTTTTTTAATTCCATAGTTTTCCTTTGATCAATTTCATAAGGGGGTTTAGAAATTATCTTAGAATGTGGAACTATGTCAATAGTAAACTCAACCTATTGATTAGAAATAATACCCAGAAAATCATCAAGAAAACCATATAGGTATTCATTACCATTGGTACATCATTAATCTAGATAGTTCCATTATCTTCAAAAATATGTTCAAGATAACTTTTATTTCAATCTTTTATTAGTTTCTTAACATCCTAATATTTTATCAATGTTATGGGTTCATTATTGTACACAAATTAAAATTCATACTAAAAAACATCTTTTACATTGCAGTCTATCTTAGAATAATAAAATGAAAGTCGGTATATACCCAGAATAACATCAAAATCTACTAGAGGAGAAAAAAGGTTTTCTGGAAAACTCTTTCAATATAAAAACATTGGTAGATTATTATAATTTCTTTTTTCCACAATATTTCCCCAATGTGTTTTTACCATGAGTTCTGGATTAATTTAATGGTGATGAATTCCCAATTTTGCAATAAATTTCTCAAAAATGAAGGAATGTGTAAACCCTGAATCAAACAACACATTTGTGAAATTTGTAAAAACAAGTAATGTAATGGATACCACCCCATTTTAATCCTCAACACCTGATAAGGTATTTTCAAAGGATTTTTTCACACCCTTATTTTTTCTATCTTACAGATTTCTTACCTGAGTAACTAGTATCGAAAAAACTTTAGAAAAATGACCCAATTCCTTATATTTAAAACATCTCACCATCGGATTATCATTAATTTCAGATAATTTTCCATGCACTCACAGGACATGTTTCCAAACCTTCCTCATCGGTATCATTTCCCTGAATTTGCAAGACATTCACCAGGATTCCTTTTTCCGCACTTTTCATAAGAAGGGAAATTGATTTTCTTACCTCCATATTTCATTAACGAATTCTTCCCCGTGACCTCATAACCTTAACACTTCTTATTATTTTCATCACAAGGAACATACATGTCAGAAAACTCCATCTCCACTTTTTCAACACAATTAATGAGTTTCTCAAAGCTTTTAAACACTCATAAAGCCAAATCTCTTCTAAAAAATGGTTTCAAACCAGAGTAAAATATATTAATTTTACTATGAAAATCCCATGTAAAATCCAGTACATACCTATCTAGTCTTGTAAAATTGTCTTTATATGTTTCCGTAGAATCATTATCTTTTTAATTCAGTTCCAAGAATTGTTTCTCCATTCTATGTTGAATAGTTTTTGAAAAACATTTTTCTAGAAAAAGACTCGTAAAATCATCCCATTATAGATTTTCAAGATCATATCTTTCTCTCGTATTCTTAATCAGAGATCACCATTGGTTAGATTCACCTTCCAAATGATAAATGGTCAGTATTACCTTTGTACAATACAAACATTACATGACAACAAATTACTTTCCTAGAGAATTGATCCATATTTCGTCTATCACTGGGTTTTTGGTTCAACTAAATACTGGAGGATGCTGCCACATAAAATGCACAAAAAGGACATGTTTATTCATGGTAGATCATGTTCTTATCTTGCATGGATACCCCTAATATTTCTTTATTGAGTAAACTAATCTATAAATATCACAAACTACTCGATTCTGATTCCCACCATTCTAGGCTGCAGATTCAGACAGATAATATCCTCTTGGTGCCTTCCCACTTCAGCATCCCTTTTTATTCTGCCAAAAATTATTTTGAATAAACATATCATAGACAAAGTAACATGGTAATTTTCAAATTCTATATCATTTTAAATTCACCATCATGTAAATTCATTTATGTTATTTAATTAACATCATCCTAACCACTAATGTTATTGAAACCATTCTCTAATACCAATTATTAGGACTCAGCCCTAAAATGTTACCAAATCTTGAATTTTAGGAAACAATATACATTAATAGACATTGATGATCTTTTTAGGTTTAGAATTTTAGGTAATTAATATATAAACCATACATAACATCTCATAATCATACATTTGGATACTATTAAAACAATATCCATTTTTTAAAAAATATAAAACATCTTAGATAAAAAATAATATCTTTGATAAAATATTCATGTCATTTATATTTTTTTCTTAATTATCTTACACATCCTTGTAAATTGCAAAAAAAATTTAATAACTTGGGATGAGAACAAAAAACTCAGTAAGGGATATAAGGAAAGAATCCTTTAGTCAATTGATTACATAAAAACAAATAAAACCGATTTTATAAATACTCATTAACATGAATGGAAAAATCATGTATTTTCCTTGGGACATAGGTACCATATCACTCTTAAAATCACTCTTACACATGGAATAACCATTTGTTCAAATTCCATCTTTAGAGTAGCCAATGCATTGGAGAGCTCTAATGGGTCACAACCATCATATCTTGAGCTATAATGGGATCAAATCAACATATCAGGAGCTATAATGGGCTCACACCAACATATCTTGAGCTATAATGGGCTTAACCCAACAAAAATATTTCTTACTAACATAACATGAATAAAATACTTGATAGCTCATTTGAACCATTGATAAAAACACATTAATGTTTTCAAATTCCCCTTTTTTTGTGAAACAAAACACTTTTAAAATTTAAAAACTATGTGCATAATAATGAAATCATATTCAAAAAAATATATCATCTCAATATATAATGGAAAAATCATAGTAATAATGCATCATGAAATCAATAAAACTTCTCATGCCATATAAATAATCCTTTTGAATTTCATTTTTGAGACTTTTAAAAGGATTCTGAAAGGAATTTCCATTACAAATATAATTGGAGTGAGAATTAATTGAATGGAATGGATATATATATAAAATATAAATACACATAATAAAACTTCATATAAACAAAAATTAATTACATAAATAATCTAAATACCAAATAATGACTAAAGGATAAGGTTAACCCAAAGAATGAAAATTTGGTAAAAAATTATCTTACCTCATGTGTGACATCCCTCAAATGTGTTTAAACATCCTATATGAAGGATAAAAATAGTTTTATTAATATTTTACAGAAAAATATTCATTTCTATAACACCTTTCACGGTCATTTTATAATATTATTCTACTAATTCATTAATAATAGTTGTTAGTTCAATTGTTTTTAGGGGCGTTCTTCACTTGGTTTCTATGAAACGTTCATGATGCATATTTCTGTCGATTAGAATTGAAACTCAAAAATTGGAATGGAATTATATTTACATATTTACAAAGACATAAATTATACCATTTATCATTATTAATTCTAAAATTCGGATCATTCATAAGTCAAAACATTATTGATATTTTTGGGGTCATTTTGGAAATTCATCGATCACAATGAAATCATTTTGTTTTATAAATTAATAACAAGTGTACAAAAAGATTCTAGAAACTTACATAAGATAAAATAAAAAACTATAATATGGTTCAACAATAAAATTGGTTCCATGACCAGACTTGAACAATTAAAGGAAATTGAAATCACATCATCCACAATCTAGGTAAAATCAACACATCACAGACGATGTTTTAATTTCCAGAATAAGTGGGAGAGGATAATAAATATATTCTAGAATCTTCCATAAACATGATGAAATCAAGAATATGTAATATAATGTATCATTCATGCCTATTTTATAAAGGGTGGTGAGGAAATAATAATAATAGAAAATAAAATTAAAATAAAATAATGAAAACAAAAGAATGTGTTTGGTTCTTGATCTCTTCTCCTTGAGATCCTTTACAGGCCCTTTGTTTTGGACTTTTGATGAGACAAATAGGACTTGGACATGGGGAAGGGGATTTATAGGAGTATTTGGAAGAACTTAGGCAAGGCTCAAGGATTTATAGGTGTGGGAAGGATTGGGGAATTGGGTGGTATTTATAGTGGAGGAGGGGAAGAGTTTTACATTGTTTAAATCATCATTTTATTATTTTTCACAAGACAAGCTATAGTTATTATTTAATGACCAAAAATATTAATAAGTGAATGTGAGTTAGATATAAGTGTTCATACAACAAAAAACATCATCCATAACTCTATAAATCAATTATTTTGCTAAAATTTTAAATTATCATATTTCACTATTCATAAAAAAATTCAAGTATTTTAGAAAAATACAAATAATTCACCATAACCATTTTAAACATGTATAATCTAAAAATGAACTTCATTTTTTGAAAATAATTTCCCAAATATTATTAATTTAATTTTTAAATAAAAAAATATTTTATTCCAAAAATAACAATTTTAAAACATTTATTTACTTATTCCAATATATGGGTATATTATAACTTCAACCAAATATCATATGTGTACTGTCATAGTTGTGGATAATATTCCTAAGGGTATGTTACTACTCATAAGGGTAATATTAAAATTCATAAGGGTATTTTACTATTCACCAAAAATTATTTTGGTCTTATCAGACTCTAAATAACTTACTAATCGCAACCGTGTATGTCCGTTTTTTGAAATTCAAATCATAGAAGAATAAAATTATGTTTAAAAGATAGTTATAACTATCTACATAAAATATTGTTCTTGAATTTAAATAAATTTTTTTAAACCTTGGGGTGTTACAAGTACTCAACTATGAAAAACATGAAACATAATATGGAATGAGTGAACTCCAAATTCTGGGAAACATAATTCCCTAGAAAGGAAACCCACAAGAAACCATGGAATAATTACCACCTACACTAGAGAAGCCTTACTTCACTATGGCTCAAATATTTCTAATTATCCCCCTAACCCCAAGGTCTTAACAATGTTCTATTACAATTCAATTATGTTCAATAAATTATGTTCTCATTTCATTATAATTTTTTGAGGAAATGGATTTTTATTTTCAAGACTACTTTTTTAGAAAACAAATTCAATGGTGATATAACACTATGCATGAAATATCACATTTATATCAAATTATTTATTGAGAAATTTCTCAAGCACAACATGTTCCTAAAATAGTTTTCAACATAAACCCCTTCACTAGAAATCATTTCCATATCCATCGATGATAAAATAAAGTCTCATGGGTTTTAAATCATCAATTCCTTGCATTAAAAGAAAATTAAATCAAAATAAAACAAGTAATGAGATGGGATAGACCCTAGGATAAAGAAAACCACCTCAAAAATGATGAAAACCATGTTTCCTTAAAAATCAATGATGGGAGAAGAAGAAATTTGGTTCACGTTAACCTATGTCTAAAAAGAAAATCGAAAAAACAATACCAACAACAATATATATGACAATAATAATCTAATTGGAATATAATGGATTAAGGAAAAGTGATATATAATATTGATTTAGTGGAAAGAGGATAAATCAAGATATAAATTGAATTTACCTAGATGATGTATACCAAACATATCTTGAATCATCAAGAAATGAAGTGGAATATACCTAGAGTGTCATGGAGGGCTTGTTTAAAGATAATGAGTTATTGTGACGGGATTCGAGTTAAAAAATACTGTGGCCATCAAGATAAGTTTCAATTTTAAGAAGGTCAGATTTATTACCATGGTTATGCCCCATGGTTAGAAAAACCATGTTCTAATAGTGTGGTATCCATTTTTCATTGAAAAACATCACATGATTTCCTTCAAATATCTATATTTTTAGATAAACCATGAACAATCCATTTTAAATAATTTAGCAGAAACCCATCCTCTCTCATGGAATGCTTATACACTCACACGGTTAGAAAAACAATGAAAATAACTACTAAAACTATCAATTCCAAATCACATCATTATCACTAGTTGTACTCTTAAATGGTGCACCTGGCTTATTTTGCTCGAAACTCCCGAATTTCCACCCTTGACTACCAAAATACCATATAACATAACATGAGATGAAAAATCCTCTAAATTAAGAAAACATGTGACCCAGATGGAATCATAGGGTATGAAAGATGTTTCTATAGTGTTCTGGAACATGACCCCTATGGGCCACTCTATAGTGAACCAAAAGGATTAAGTAAAATTAAAACCATCCTAACCAAACCACCCACATGAAATTATGGAATATTCTACTACCCTATTTTCCAAAATATAATATATCTACATTTTGTAGTCCACTAAATTATCATTGGCCCTCTTCCCCAATTTGACAACAAGGTAGAATCTCTTCAGGATAAAACCACCCTTACTCAACTTTCTAACACCCTATTAATAATACCACACCAAACCACATCAAATGTACCCCACATATAAGACATATCTCCAAAAGAAAAGGTTAACCAACCCTATAACCTCAATGAACCCTAAAACTATAATTATATATATATATATATATTATGATATGTTATCAGTCATATTCATATTTTATTCATAATTTTTTATAACTAAATAAAATGAAAAGCACATTATATTCACCCCTATAAATTTTATTATATTTTCAAATTAAGAGGATTGTTGATCAATTTCCATCCTCATCATCTATTAACACCCATATAATTCTATCACCACTAGGGAAGTTCACCCAATCCTGATTTATCTTGACTTTATTCTATCATCATGATCTAAAGATATTATTTTAGAATATGATATCATTTTGGGATTATAACCATTAACAATATCATAATCAATCATAGATCCTACCATTGCAAATTTTTGTGATGGATTCCATATGAAGGTCGTTATGATTAAATATAGACTTCAATATGTCAATGAGATTATCCAAATCAATTTGTATATAAGGAGAGACTTGGTTACTGTCATAATAGAGAGGAGGGTAGTCAAACCTATAGGATTTCCACAAAAGTATGAAAATATAAATAAAAAATTAAATTAGTTTTATGAACAAAAAAAATTAAAATATATAATAATTTCATATTCATGATCTTTATGAAAAACATGACAAGGAAGGATCAATAATCGACCATCAAAGGACCACCAAAACATGATATTCATTATTCTATTTCATACTCCATCGATTCAAATGAAATGAAAAATATTAGCTAGATTTAATTATCATTTTATAGTGAAAGTGGTCTCATAGAGGTATGAAAACTACCATTGATACTAAAAAAATTTATTCCCCAAGAAAAATTATTCTAATAGAATTTTAATCAAAGGGATTTTTTTTAAAGATATTTGTTTTTTCATTCATGGCCCTTTATTATTGAAAATTTAAATAATTTATATTTTTGTTCAAAAAATAACATTCATCCGATTAGAAAAATTCCAAATAATATATAAATATATATATAATCCATAGTAAACCTAAGGGAATCAAAATAGAAATCAAATTTTTATCACGTGATAAAAAAAGTATACAAAAAATCTTAAACACTATAGGTTTTTTAGAGAGACATGTCTCAGGTAAACCCTAATAAAAAATATATTAATAAAAAGGAAACACTATTATAGTACAATAATAGGAAAAATCCATTGCAATCCCATGCATGCATAGGATCTATAGTGCCTTCAATTGAAAATAGATCTATGCAGCACCATACGTGTCTAGGAAATAGCTAGTGCACCACTCAAGCCATACATCAAGTCATGCTCTCGATCCAAACCCAGCATAACAGGACAAAATTTCAATATGCAGAATCATTCCAATGCATGTACAAGCACATTAATGTATATAAGAAGAAAACCAATTCTTTCATACACAAAAGGATCCCCATGCCTTCAGTACACTTTCAGACCAATCATAGAAGCACAAAAAGCACAATAGGATAGGAGAAACACAACATAGCAGAAAAAACTAGAAAAATGAGTCATTAAAGAGACACCATTCCTCTATACGTTAAAAAAACAACTTACACAAGTCTAAAAATGGGAGATTTCCCATGACCACTTTTAAGAAAAGTATTAATATCATCATGAGCATAATCAAACCAAGAAAAGTCAACTCCATTGATTCCATTATTTTTAAGACCATCAGTAACTGAATTGGATTCACTATAAATGTGAGTGATGATATGATTTTTGGAGAAAATTGTATCCAAGCATTTTCACCAACGATTAGTGAGCTTCCAAACCAAATGGGAGAGACCAATCCTGATGGCAGATACCACCATAGTAAAATCACTCTCAAGCCATAAATTATTCCAACCAAGATTATTAGATTTCCCCACCGCAACAATGATGCCAATCATTTCAGCCTCAAGAGAATAATCCATACCACATGAACTATGTAAACATCCATGTACATCCCGTTTATGATTCCAAAAAATAGCACCATGTCTAGAAGGCCCTGGATTTCCACTTAAAGATCCATTAGAATTTACTTTTATCTATCCAACAAATGGATCCTTATTTAATACTTCAAAGGTTCCATGAAAAGGATTAATGTTCCCCTTGACACCAAACTTCTTCAAAATGAAAAATTCATGCACCGAGTTGAAGCAATAACGTTTCATTTGTGTTTTATCCTCACGCACAGCAGCAAGAATGGAGGAAATGGCACCAATGACAGAAAAAGAGCAGCTCTCATGCATTACCTTATTCTGAGAATACAAAATGATATGAAAAATATATAGAGCAGCCACCTAAAAGAGAACTAGCAATTGTGGAGAAAGCACAATTTAGTGCCAGACTTGGAGAAAATCCTAGATAGAATACACACAAGGGAGAGAGAATTCAAAGATATGAAAAAAATCCTTCCACATGGATGAATCCGTAATGTAGCAAAGATAAAAATGGTCAATATCTTCCCTATGATGATGGAAAATCACACACAAAGAACAAAGAAAGATACCACCTTCTTGAAGGAAACAATCTGTAGGAATCTTCATGTGAGCCAGTCTCTAGGAAAAAACAAAATGATAAGGCCTTATAAAATTGATGTGCAACTCACTCATCCACTTGAAATTTGTGTTTCATGATAATGAATTTATGTAAAATTTTTGAGAAGACAAAAAACCATTGAAAACAAGTTTCCATAACGAGAAATATGTTTTTTTAGAAAAACAATAATGATTAACAGTATTGAAAATATGATTTGGGAGATTCCCTATACTATCTAGGTGTTCCCTAACTGTGGAATCCAACTCCACATTAAGATCATAACTTTTTAGATCCTATACAAGGGAAAAACTGGCCTAGTTGTCCTTCCAAAATTATAAACATGATTTTTTTTGAAACAATCCACCTGGAATGAGCATCAATAGATGGGAAATTAGATTTAAAAGCAGGACAAACAGATGAATCCATGTGATTAAACGTACCCTTTCTGATTCTATCATTTAATTTATTTCGTAGAAAGTCAGGAGACTCAGAATTACTATTGAAAATCCTCCAAATAAATGGTTCCTACAAGGAATCATTGAATAGAGAAAGGTTTTTGATACCATGACACCCTGCATCACAAGGATTACAGTAATTGTTCCATGAAGCTGTGGCTAGTTTTCTCTCTGGAATGTTACCACTCCAAATGAAATTTATTATAGACACATTAATGGTCTGGATGATAGATACCGGCCACTTATAAACCATGAAGTAATGAACAAATATAGAAATTATTACAGCCTTGACCAAGCATACACAACCTGCCAAAGAGAGAGATTTTCCCTTCCAAGTTACAAGATGCCTTCTGATTTTACTAATAATATCAGAAAAATAACATGCTTTTGGCCTCCCCCAAAACATCGGAATAGCCAAATATGTAATGGGAAGTGATACCTTGTGAATTATTATTTCGTTAATAAATTCCATCTTCCTATAAGTGGATAAATTCCTACCAAAGTAGATAAAAGATTTATTCTAACTGATTTTTTGTCCGGAAATATTTTCACAATGTAAAAGGGCATGTTTGATGTTCTGAATATTTCTCTTATCCACTTTAGTGAAGACAATGATATCATCTACATACAAAAAATGAGTTGGAGTGACCAAACCTCTACCAAAACAAATAGACATTAGTTTCCAATTTCCAACCATAATAGAAAGTAATCTGCTAAGATAATCCTCCGAAATAGTAAAAATGATAGCATAAAGAGGGTCCCCTTTCCTGACTCCTATAGAACAAACAAAAAATCCCTCCGGAGAACCATTAATAAGAATAGATATGTGAGATGAATCAAAAATGTTTTTGACCCAATTAATGAAATAATCATTAAAACCAAATTAATGAAGAACCATAAAAATGAAATTCTAGTTTATAGTATCAAAATCTTTCCTGGAATCAAGTTTGAGAGAAATATTACCACCCCATGCTAAATTATTATGAAGATTTACACAAACCGATGCAATAATGAGGCAATATTGAATATACCTCCCTTTTATAAAGCCAAACAGATTGGGAGAATCAATCTTACTAGAAATAGAATATAACCTCATGGACAATATTTTACAAATAATTTTAAAGATTGGGTTAACCATGGAAACTGACCTAAAAAGGAGAATCTCATTGGCATTGTCCACTATTAGAATGAAAGAAAGGAATTGGAAACTCAGCCCTTGAGGAAGAGGGACACCTTTAGAAAACTGAGAAACCAACATGAAAACATCAAGGTGAATAATATCCTAGTAATTTAGGAAGAAAACGTTGTCGAAACAATCAAGACCAGAAGAGCTATCAAGATTTAGACTAAATACTGATTGCTTTATTTCTATTTCTAAGGGAAGAGATGTAAGAATTTAATTATCCTCTTGGTTAACAAGATTTAGAATAATACTCCCCAATAGTAATTCCACATGATTATGTATCATTGGATATTACTATATGTAAAAATGATTATTATCCTATAACATGCCATTATTATTAATTTTTTTTTATTTGGATAATTTGATGTATGGATAAATATTGTGATTACATATGTTTGCAATGTGGTAACATACATTGGATATATCATAAGTGATATGGAACTAATTTGGAAGCTGATAATGAATTTTTTTTCATTCTATATTTATAGATGAATATTTATTCCGACCTTTGGTAAAATTGAGATTTCTAAAAAAATCATGTTCATGGTACTTTATATACATATTTATTTAGGAAAAGTAATGAATTAAAAATCAATATTATAGGTTGATGAAATAATTATTTTCCCTTCTGGATAATATATTAAAAGACAAATGGGTATTATTAGACAGTATAATATGTAGGGAGAATTTTCTAGTTGAAATTATAAATTATTTATCTATGGATGTACTGATATATTGATAAATGTTGATCTTAGACCATAGTTATGTTGATGTATTGTCATCGAGAAGGTGGAATAGAGGTTTACACACTATGTTTATTGAGAATCTCATCATATTTTATTGAATTTAAATTTAGAATAAATTTATTATAAATAGGGGGAATATTATATATTCAATTGAATTTGATCATATAAATCATATAAAGATATATCCTAGTATATAATAGGTATGTTTAATTTTATCTCTTGTTTAATAATTCACAAGTTAATAAACAAATATTTATTATTTCACCAATTAATCTAATAGATTAAAATGAATATTTTTTAGGTTATGTGAAAAAAATTATTTATACTCCAGATTCATGAATATAATATGAATTTTTTTTTTAATTTCTAATTTATTGTTTATGGTTCAATAAAATATATGGAGGACATGGTTCAAGTACATTTATCAAATGAAAAAAATATATTTAAAATAATTTAAATAATTATTTACTTCTTTAATAAAATAAATTAAAATGAACATATATCATCGACTAGAATAATAGTATTCTTTTAAATATTTAGAATGGGGTTTTAGTTAGTTTAAATAATCATATAAGGGGATTTTTTAATTATTGATATATAAACCTAGGTATATACACTAAATTATATTATTTTTAATATTGTTTGTGGCTGACACAACATAAAAAACCTCTAGAAGTTTATAAAAATTCTATTGACATATACAAAATTCCTTCCTCTCTCAAGAACATAAATAGTGGAAAATATATTACGGTTTTAATCAATTGAAATAGATAAAAACACTAGAATCTAGCATGTGATTACATAATACATCAACAATTTCGGCTGGATATTCATATAGTATGTATGGTTTCTCATAGATGAATACTCTTTTGGATTCTCCACCATAATGAAAACATGGTAAGATTAATAAAATAATGATTTCAAGGTTATTATATATAATGGGTTAGTTATTGATTTATATTATTTATAAATTAAATGCACATGATCCTCTTTAAATATTTCAGGGTATATTAATCAAATTACTTTGATATTAACTATTGATATCAATGAAAAAATCAAATTGGGAACTAAACTAATGATTTTTCAACACATTTAGTCCTCAATGTGTTATCATTGTGGGAAAATTAAAATTTAGAAGTCTTTATATTTAATTTAACTAGTTTGATATCTTCATTTCATATTAATTTTGTTTAGATTTTTTTTCTGGTCTAATGGTCTTTATGATGAGATAATTCATATTTATATAGTAAATACAGGTATAATACATGTGAATAATGTTTAAAAATACAATTTTAAATGATCTAAGCTTACTAGCTACATGTCATAGTTAAACGACATGTAATGGTAAATTATATTTCATATATGTTGTTTTTAATTACATAAGGAGAACAACATGTAAATTATGGAACATCATGTTTCATGAGACCAAGAATTGTAATGAAATATATTAAGAGTTTAGGGGATTTATTAAGATACCTAGGTGAGTTTATTTTAATATAAAATTTAATAAGTTTCCTCAATATTGTGGTATTTTTCTAGGTAAGATTAATTATAGGTGTTAGAATGGATATGATTCTTATGTTGTTATATTAAATGCATAATTCATATATAAAATCAAATTATATATTGTTTATTATGTGAGGTGAAATATATTTTCATGTTTATGGAGTTTTGAAAAAGGTTTAGAGTTATTTTTATGTAATATAAAAGTATTTTGATATGATCATATGTTGATTTGAAAATGCCTAAGGGAACATCAAAAGGTTCATTCAATAATTCATAAGGACTTACCTAAATTGATTTATAAAGAAAAATATAAAATTACTACATTATTATGGTTTATTGTAAACTTAATATTGTTTTTATGAGAATTTTAATGGATAATCCTCAAACAAATTCTATGAAAAATGATACAAACATGAGTTCATAAGGATTTTCTAAAATCAGAAATTTTCATTTCTAAGTCTAATATAATTGCTAAAGAATTTTTATACTTTGAAATGGTGTTTTTATGAAATTTTATGGTTTATACAAATTTTTTTCTTTTTCCCTATATTTTAGAGGGTTCATATCCATAAGGTTTACTCTTATTAATTTAAATTTAACCTTATAAAATTCTTGAGGTTTGGATTTTTGGAAAAGGTGTTGAACAAACCCTAAGCAATGTATGTAGAATTTATTCTTATGAAATTAATGGACTGTGAAATTTGAAAAGGGTAAAAATATATGGTTTATTCTTGGATAATAATATTTATTTTGAATAATGAGGCCAAAAATTTTGTGAAGGAAAATTTGTATGTTTTAATCCTATTTCTTAAATATCATTTCAAACATCACAAAAATATATTTTCATTGGATGGTTTGAAATAATTTAAGTGTTAATTTATATAAAAATATGTTATATTTATTCATTCATGGATTATAATTTTTGAAATAAAATAATTATATAATCAGATAGATAAGATTTTTCATGTCTTAAAGAGTTTTGTTATGTTGTGAAAGAAGAAGAAGGTAGTATTAGTTGACGATAAATATTTGGCCACATAGAAATGCATATTTTTGCATTTTGAGTCACCCAAAGAGATCTAATTATTGAAAAAAAATATATAAATAAATGTAAATACTAATAAGTAGTTAAGATTTATTATAGATAATCATATTTGGAATTTAAATTTGAAATTCAAATTCAAATGTGGAGATCATTGATGTTGGATGATATTACATTGATAGTGCTATGAAAATATTGATATGGAATAGAGAGTGGATATTTATTAATATTATCTGATAAGATATATAAATATATTATTGATGATATATAAGATATTATAATCAGAATATACTTTTTACTATGCAGGTACAAGAAGATGATGAATAAAAAGAAGATACTAAATTTTGATAACTCAAAGGATGTCTTATTTGGTTAAAGATGCATATATTATTTAAATAATTTTTATCATCGTGCCTTTTTAGGAATCATGTTTTACCCAATCAAGAGAGTTTTATATAAAATTAAATCTAGGATAAATCATGTTTATTATAATCTACATGTTGATACTAGTGGATTGTATGATATTAGAAAAATATTTATCATTTAAAGGATTAAGCTTCTCATTTTGTGATGTGAAACATACAAAAATTAAAATTTTTCAACTATAGATTTGTTTTTATCTATGAAAAAATAATCAATTTAAAAATTTAACAGGTGTTAAAGGTTGTTACATAGTGAAGGATAATAAGTAATTGAAATAATTGATTCACACACCAACCTATCTTATTGATATAAAACTGATATTGAGGATCCCATCAAGTTGTTTCAAATCCTAGTTTCCATTTTTGAATATTTTTTTATTTGGAAAAAAGTATCTCTATTTATTGATTCCTTTATTTTCCTTTTATTATAGAGAAGGAAAATCTAAATTCAGTAAAAATCAAGGTGATTCTCTATTTTTATAGTAACATTTAATATAACTAGAAAGATAAGGTCTTGCCTTATTTTTTCAATGAGTTTTAATTTGTTGGAGGATACTAATGATGGTTTTATTACACATATTGAATGTGTTTTTATGAAATCAATAGATAGAATGAAAATAAAGAATGGTATATGTTTTCACAATTCAATTTTTTCTTCTCTTTCATATATTTTATTTTTAATGGTTAAAGGTATCATGATAACAATGGGAATATAGGTTAAAATTGAAATTCTCTATGAATATAATAAAATAATTAACAGTGGTAAACCATAGGGATGGTTTTTAAATTAAATTTTTTTCAATATGATGTAATATGAAACTCTGGATGAGTTCTTCAAAAGGGTGCATGAAATTGGGAGGATAGTCAGAAATTTTTAGGAAAGTCAGTTGATAAAGTGGTTGTTGAGAAGATTCTACCCATTATGGAAGATAGGTTTGATACTAAAGTCACAACTCTTGAATGTCATGATCTAGGAAAACATTATTTTTATATAATATACAACATCCTCATTGTATATTAAATGTGAATGAAAAGTGTTTTAAAAAATAATTCCAAATATTAAAAGGAATTTTCATTTTTAAGCCATAAAATAAGAGAAATTAATGAAACAAGATGTTGTAGATATAGATATTTATTCATATTTAGGAGAAGACACTGAATAATATTTTTCAAAATCATTTTAGAAATCTATAAAAATATAAAAAATGAAAAATTATGTTTAAGGGGGTTGTTAGACTAAATTTTTTCATGTTTGGAGCTGTTAGAAATTTTTTCTGAAAATTGTTAAATGTTGAAATAATAGGAAGCCAATGAAGATAAAGCTTATATAACAATAATATTCACTATGAATAAAGAAAATATATTTGATAAATCTAATTTGTCTTCCAAAGGTAAGGATAATAATTTATATAAATATAGGAAGATATATTTCTTTTCAAATATTGATAATGATGTGAGAAATAATAATGATTAGAATGTTTCCATTTTTAGTGATATTGATGAGATTATAATGGTTTATAAAGTTAATGACTAATATTTCACTAGTGGATGAAGTAGTGATTTTGTTAGTGCTGAATTTATATAAATTACTTTTATTTTTATGATAGAACACGTGGAGTGGATTTTAATAATTTATATATTTAAAAAGGATATTTTAAATTTTAAGAAATAAATCAATCTTAAAGTAGTATAGAATTCATTCAGGATGAATAAGAATCATCATTTATTATATCTATTGATGAATTGAAGAAATTTATTGGAGAAGATAGGACATTAAAATTTTATATAGAAGATAGATTTGAAGTGATGGATAACAACATTAAGACTATTTAACTGAAATTTATTTTTGCTGAGAAACAATTACATAAGTACAAAACCAATCTTTATAATTCAATTTAATAATTTATTTAAAATCTAAATGAATAATGATTTAAAAGTTGTTTAATATTCGTAGAATGATTACGATTAAGCACAAAACAATTACACTCAAATAGTGAGAAAGATCATGTATGTTATTTTGTAAATATTTGTCTAAAGACATAGGTGATGCAAAAATATGTGGTAAAATAAAGTTCTATACATAAATTTGGAAATTCCTAGAATAGTAATATTAATGTTTTATTACTAAAATTAGGCATTCCATAAAGAATTAAATGACTCCCAAGTAAATGAATAAGTTTCTAGGAGTGTACCAAAATTTTTATTCATTAAAAGGATTCAATATTAATGGCAAAAGTAAGGAAGAAAAATATATGTGAACATCATAACATGAAGCTATTTACAGTGATAAATATTCTATTTATGTTTAATGTTAGAATTTTGGGGGATTTGGGAGCATAAAAAACTATTTAATTTATTATATTCCTATTATACTATAAGGTTTGGGAACAAAATTAATCTAATTTCAAAATATAGAAAAATGAAAATATTCCTGATAAATTAGGACTGAATGTTGATAATAAATTTCAACTATTTAAAGTAGTTTTTGGAATATGTTACCATCTTGGTAACCTTGCTAAACATTTCTCACCTTGTTTCCTTCCAAATTGACTATGAGTTTTAAAAAAATCCTCAATAGTATAATGAAAAGAAAAATAAAAACATATCATTATTGAATTGGAACGTAAAGTGTAACACCCCAAGCTTCCACGGTATGCTTCTCTTTGAATAATACAATACCGTGTGTTGTACGCAACTTCGAGTTCTAACACACCACAACAAATCAAACTAGCGGTTATGAATAGTAATACCCAATTTTATAAAGTTTATAAATTATATCATTCAAAATGGACTTCATTTTTGGATTTGGAATATCGAAATTATACTAGGGTGAATTTTTGGTATTTTTATGAAAACGTGAAAATTTTTATGAATAATGAAAAACACTGAGTTATAATTTAAAACCAAATTTTAATTTAAATAATTATTTATTATATTTAAATTTATTTTATATCATTATTGAAACATAATACCTATATAAGTTCAATTTAATTCATTGCAGTCCGTTTATAATAATTTTAGATATATATAAAAAAATTTGAACTTTTTATCGTCTTTTACCCTAGGAGTATTTGCAAATTTACATAAAAGATAATTTTACCGCTTCTTTGAGTTGAATTTAAGAAATTTGAGGGACACTATTGATATTAGTAAGTAAAATGTGGTTCAATAAGATGAAAATAATTTTTGGTGAATAGTAACTTTTTTACTTTTATTTACCGCGGTTAAAAGTAAATAGGGTAATTAAGGGTAAATTTTATATTATTATTACCCTAAAACATGTCCTAATTCTATTAGATAAGTGTAATTAGACCAAAAACATACTTCGGAATAAAATATGATCTTTTAGGTCCACTTGGATTAGATTAGGACATTTATTATTATTTTATTTAAAGAAGAGTTCAAAGAGTTAAAATTATAGTTTAATAAATAAAACATTTTTAATATAAGGTTATACATAAGAAAAATTCGACTATAAATTTTCATTATAAATCTAAAAAAATTTGTTGCATAATTATATTTTATTTATATTTTTTAGACATTAAATAATTTAATATATTTATGACACAATGATGATGCAGTAATTACCTAATTAATGAAATATTAAAATAATTGATATTATGAATATCCAAATATATTTAATTTGAGACTTTTTTGGAACTATACTAATTTTATATGTTAATATGAAATATAAGGGTTTTTTGGATATATTTTTCTCAAAGTAATAATGATATTATGAATTTTGCAAAAACTAAATACCAAATTGTGTCAAAATTGACATAAAAGAGTTTTTAAAACAAATATTATATTATTAATTGATATTATATTCTTAAAAATATAAGGTTCTGCAAAAAGACATATATAATGATAGGTGTATCATTAATGAACCACTTGGGGTTCTCTTAGAAGTATATAGTAAGTTTATTAACCATATAGTATAAAAATACCGAGAGACATGGTAAATGTCAAACTATTTAACTAAAAGTTAAATCTAAAAGATAAAGTTAAAATACTGACCCAAACCTCTCTAAAACCTATTGTTTCAGTGGTTTTAGAACCATACCCACCTTATCCTTTAAATAATCTATTTTGGAGACATTTAAAACTGAAAATGATTTTATTATAAAATAGTATTTCTAGCTTTTCATAAGGTGTTCCTCACCCCTCTTATAAGAAAGCACTCACTCTTATGTCAAATTCACACCTTCAAAGTCATTTGGATCGGCCAACCCATGCCGAAATATTCCCTCAACTGTCCTCCTTTCATCATAGAGGGCCTCCTTTAGTCATAAAATGAACCTATAGAGTCTTTTTTATCAAATAAAATGGAAGAACCTGAAGAAGAGGAGGTTAACCAACCCTCGACCAAGGAAAAGTACAAGGTAATGGTTAATTTCACAATCTCTTCATTATCTGAGGTTGTTTATATATAATTATCTATTATGACCTCTTTATCAACCACATCCATGTTTCTTAAAAATGTATTTCATAATATTCTTACTATTTTATAGACTATGGGTTAAATTCACTTACACCCATGTTTGACTTTAATAAGATGTTTATAAAATAATCTTTTCATCGTTTTCCAAAAAAGTTACTTTATGACCTTTTTGAAAAAATGAAGGTAAGAATGTTTATTTAACTTATAAGGTAGGTGATTCTATTTCCCACCATTATAACATCATCCAAGCTTCCCTTACAATCTTATAATAATATTTTCAAATAGAAATGTTTTCATTTATAATTACGTTACTTTTAAATGATTTCAAAATATAAAGAGGTATTTCTCTAAAAAACGGTCTTATTTCATCTATGTCAACATCCTTTGATGGATTTTAGGCTTATTTGAAGTTGATTTATTATGATACAAAACTTTTATATTGTATTGAAGGTTTTGTGATTTGTTTGACTATGGATGTGTTATTTTTACACCATTCATGGTTTATGGATAAAGTATTGACATTTTGTATGCTAGTTTTAATACGAATGTTTATGTTATGTTTAAACCTTTTCATATTAGGAATTAATTAGACTAAGTAAGTGATGGGTGGAGCCCGCTATAGCTCCTCGGTGCATCGATAGGTCTCATGAGACAAACTAGTGTATTGGCACAAGGCCTTGAAAAAATCTTATTTGTAGTCTTATCACAAGGCCTCGACTATGTGGTTATGAAAGTCTGTCATTATGCATTCCATCATTATGAAAGTGGATATTGATATTTCATGTGATCATTCGACTAGTAGAATATCCATGTGAGTAAGTAAATGGAATTATTTTGATTTTATATTTTCTATACTAGGATGAAGTTCACGTTTAAAAGGATTTTGTTTTAGTTTTACACATTTCCTTAAATGTTTGTGCTTATTTATAAAAGTTTACGCAATATTGTTAACCTTAATAAGAATCTGAACTCACCCATTTATATGTTTTATTTTTCCCAGGATGCGAAAAATTATCTTATGAATTACCTGTAGGGATAGTCTATTGGGTCTTCGTGTTGTCTATAGAAACAATGTTGTCATAGTTTTCCATTTTATGGTGTAATGTAAACATATGAATGTATCTAGTACTTCCAAGCCTACTAAACTAATCATTCATTCAAGACTTGATCTTTTGTGATCATTCCAATGATATATAATATTGCACCGACTCTGGGATTCTGGGGTCAGGGAGTTACAGTTGGTATCGTAGGATGTTTAGTAAAAACCTTGCAAACCAGATTTAGATAAACTCTGATTAAAGGACATAGCCCTAAGATAGACTATGAGGATTATTATAGAAGAACTTCCTATAATTTTGTTATTGTAGAGATTTTGTGAGTTTTCCAAGAAATACCTCTCTGTCTGGATACGAGCAGGTAGAGGCGGTGCTAGGATAGATGTACCTCGGGGTAAAAGCTAAAAACACTGCTTTGAGCTAGACTTAAACGGGAACCGGTGAACAACAACAGGCCTTGTTGTAGTCTTGGTTACGACACTCACGGGGGATATGCTTAGGACAATTCTCATTTTCTTTAAAAATCCTTATGAATGATTTATGAGTATATACCTCCATAAATAAAACATTTTTATGATTATGGATTATATCCATAAACAGTTTAATTTATGTTATGTGTTCTACACGTTTGGATCAATGTATTCCAGTTTATAAACTAATCTAGTTTATACCATAGTTTAGAAATGGTCCTAGTGGAAGGAATGGAAACTGTATAAATGCATGTAATCAATGTAGGGATTGCCCTCCTGCTCAATATAATTATAGTGGAGCTGGGGATATAACATGTTTTGATCATCTAATCACCATACTGGGACAACTCACTCAGGTTATAAATAATAACCTTACCCGTTTGGAGCACCCCGATCCATATCATGGAGGATAAATGTCAGATCGCTTCATGAGGCAATAATCACCAATATTCAATGGGGGTAAAAATCCATTAGTAGCTGAGTAATGAATAAATTCCTTTGATAAAATATTTCATTCCTTGGGGAGTAATGGAAGGGTAAAAGTTGGCATGGCAGTTTGCCACCTCACTGAAGATGCTGATCAATGGTGGTCATTGATTCAAAACACAAAGTAGGATGATGAAGTATAAAATATGGAATGGAGGTAGTTTAAAGAATTTTCTTATAAAAATAATTTCCTCATGACCATCGAGGAGATATTGAACGACAATTTCTGAGTCTGAGGCAAAAGGGCAATGAGAATGTCGCAAAGAATGAAGCTAACATTACAAGGTTAGTGAGGCATGCTACAGATTATATACGTAACCCAAGAAGTAAGACTGGTCATTTATTTGATGGGTTTAAACCATTTCTCCATCTAGCATTACTCTTGCAATCCTTCTCATCATAAGAAGATAATGTCTCATGTGCTATCAAGACAGAAAAAGAATTCTCTATGTCTTACGACTTTAAAGAAAAGAAAGAGAAGAAGAGATCGTCTGAACACTCTAGAAATGGAAATAAGGGTAAGAATGGAAATTTTGAATATCTATCCTGCATTAAATGTGGGAAGAACCACCCCGGTTCTTTCCTGAAAGGAATGGGAGTCTATTACATGTGTGGTGAAAAAGGACACCAAGCTCGTGATTGCAAGGGGAAGAAAGTGGGTGTTGATGTTGAATGATACAATTATAGATAAATTGGGCAATATGCAAAATAATGTCCTAAGAGTCAGGGGAACATACCTTAGAAAAAAGACAAGGGCTTAAGGCAATGCTTATTTTATCACTACTGCTGAGGTTGAATCTCTAAAAGATGTGGTGGAAAGTAATTTAATGGTTTCCTCAAGTTTAGAAAATTCTTTATTTGATTATGGATCATCTCATTGTTTCATATCTTCCCAGTTTGCTATGAAAATTAGATATTTTAAATTTGATTTAACAAGGGTGTTGGTAGTCGAAACTCCAAAAGGACGTATCATTACAACAATGTTTTGTGAATTTTTCCCCATTAGGGAATATAAATGTATTTTATCTGCTGATCTCATCGTCAGACCCATGATTGAATTTGATATAATCCTAGGTATGGATTTTCTTTCAGACCATGTTGTGAAAATATATTATAAGAAGAAGGACGTTACAATTATTTATGATGATAAGGAGTATCTAATATTTAGAGCAAAAATGTGACCACCTAATTCTTATCTAGATCTACCCTGAGTAGATCAACTAAATTCAATTATTGGGGAGGAAGAAAATGAAATGACTATGGGTGAGGAAATAATTGTTCAAATAGAGGATGTATCTATTGTGAAAGAATATGTTGATGTTTTTCTAAAAGAATTACCTGGACATACTCCAGAATGAGAAATTGAGTTTTCAATTTATTTAATTCCTAGATCTTGGACCATATCGAAGACCCCTTATAGAATGGCCACTTTGGAATTAGTGTAACTAATGAAAAAACTATAGGAATTGAGCAATAAGAGATTTTTTCACCCTAGTGTTTCTCCATGGGGATCCCCTATCCTTTTTGTTAAGAAGAAAGATGGATCTATGAGGTTGTGTCATGAATACAGGGAGATCAATGCTATAGCAATAAACAACAAGTATCCCCTACCTCACATTGAAGATTTATCTGACCAACTTCATGGAGATCAATACTTTTCAAATATTGAACTTCAATCTGGATATCATCAGTTGTGTTTGAAGAAGGAAGAAATTTCAAAAAACACCATTTCGAACAAGGTATGGGCATTATGAGTTTATAGTAATTCCTTTTGGATTGACTAATTAACCCTCTATCTTCATGGATCTAATGAAAAGGGTTTTCGAGGAATATAATGATGACTTTGTGGTGATATTTAGTGACGAAATCTTGGTATACTCCAAAAGCTATGAATATCGTGAAAATCACTTGCGCATTATCTTGAAGACTCTTAGAAGACATGAACAATATGGGTACATTAGCAAGTGTGAATTCTGGATTCAAGAGATTTCTTTTATTGGACATACTATCTATGTGGATGGAATCATCGTTGATCCTTCTAAGACCACGACAATCCAAGAATGGCCAGCACCGACAATTATAACTGAGGTACAAGGTTTTATTAGTTTAGTAGGTTATTACCGATGTTTCATCCAAAATTTTTCCCAGTTGTCTAAACCATTAACAAATCTCACATGAAAACGGGTTAAATTTGTTTGGACAAAAGAGTGTGGAGAATTTTTTGATGAAATGAAGAGAATGTTAATCAATTCTCTTATATTGACTCTAACACTGGGGAATGATGGGTTTGTTATTTATAGTGATTCTTCAAGGAAAGGAATTGGTTGTGTCCTTATGCAGAATGATAGGGTTATTGTCTATGCATCACGACAGCTAAAAATTCATGATCAAAACTATTCAACTCAAGATATTGATTTAGTATTTGTAATATTTTCTTTGAATATTTACAGACACTATCTCTATGGTGAGAAATGTGAGATTTATACTGCTCACAGGAGTTTGAAGTATATTTTATAACAAAATGAACTCAGCATGAGGCAATGGAGATGGATTGAACTACTCAAGTATTATGATTGCATGATACACTACCACCCGGGGAAGAAAAATAAGGTGGTAGATTCTTCGAGAAGAAAAGATCATGGAGTTTTGAACAAGATGAGAGTTAAAAGGGATCCAATTTTCATGGATCTATTAAATATATATATGGGAAAAACCATGGAAGGTAAAACATCAATACTTTTTCAAATATTTGTCAAACCATCTTTACTAGAAAGAATAAAGAGTTCTCAGACCGATGAGGATGAGTTTCAAAAGAAGATTAAAGCTGTGAATGATGGGAGATTGAGTGACATTGTGTGTGGAGATGGAATTTTGAAATTTGGGAAGAGACTTTGTGTTCCCAATATACCTGATCTAAAAAGGGAATTGTAGGATGATCCTCATAGTTCCAATTTCTCTATACACCCTGGTAGCACCAAAATGTTTAGAAATTTGAAGGAACATTTTTTGTGGGACAACATGAAGTGGTAGATTGGTGATTTTGTCTCAAGATGTATGGTTTGTCAATAAGTGAAATATGGAAGGCAACAGCCTGGAGGAGTCATGAAACCTCTTCCCATACCTGAGTGAAAATGGGATGATATCATGATGGACTTTGTCATGGGACTACCCAAGACTCCTAGAAGGAACGATGAAATATGGGCCATTGTTGATCGTCTTACCAAGGCAACACATTTTCCTGCTATAAGGGAGGATTTACCACTTTAACGTCTAGAAAGCCTATATGTTAATGAAGTTGTGAGACTTCATGGAGTACCCGTATCGATTGTTTTTTATCATGATCCATGTTTTACATCATGATTATGGAAAATTCCTTAGAAAGCCCTAGATACTGAGATTCATTTGAACACTTCCTACCACCCTCAAACTGATGGAAAATCAGAACAGACTATTCAAACCTTAGATGATATGTTTAGATATTGCTCACTTTACTGTCAAGGTTTGTGGGATCAATATTTACCTCTGGTAGATTTCACCTATAATAATAGCTTCCATTCAAGTATTCAGATGGAACCATATGAAGCGTTATACAGAAAGAGATGTTTCACACCAAACTGTTGGGATGATGTTGGTGAAAGAAAAATCATAGGCCCAGAACTTGGGAAGGAAATGACAGAAAAGGTGAAGGTAATCCAAAACCACATCAAAGAATCTCAAAATAGACAGAAGAGCTATGCTGATAACAAAAGGAAGGATTTGGATTTTCAGGAAGGAGAACATGTTTTCTTGAAGGTATCTCCATGGAAAGGTGTTACACATTTTCGTAATAATGGTAAATTGAGTCCTAGGTACATCAGACCTTTAAAAATTCAAGAAAGAATTGGGGTTGTATCTTACCATATGGAAATTCTACCAAGTCTCTCAAAAGTTCTTGATGAGTTCTACGTACCACTGTTGATAAAATACATGCCTGACCCAATGTATGTACTCACCTATGATGAATTAGAACTGGAACCCAATCTATCTTCTTGCAAAGAGCCTTTCAAGGTTCATTATACAAGAGAAAAAGTGTTGATAAACTGGACGACTCGTCTGGTAAAATTTATATGGAGAAACCATAAGATGGAAGAGGAACCATGGGAACCCGAGGAACTAAGGATGAAGAACCACCCGAGTCTTTTTACGCATTAATAATCTAGAAATTTGGAGGATGAAATTGTTTGATGGAAGATAAAATGTAACACCTCATGATTCCACGGTACACTTCTCTTTGAATAATACAATAGCATTTTTTGTATGCAACTTCGAGTTCTAACACACCACAACCAATCATACTAGCCATTACTAATAGTAACACACACTTTTTGAAATTTTAAAAATTTTATCTTTCAAAATGGACTTCATTTTTGGATTCTGAATATTGAAATCATCCTAGTGTGGATTATTGGTATTTTTCTGAAAACATTCAATTTTTAATGAATACTGAAAAACACTAATTTATAATTTAAAACCAACTTTTAATTTAAATAATTATTTATTTTATTTAAATTTATTTTAGGTAAAAATAGATACAGAAAAACCTATATAAGTTCAATGTAATTCATTGGAGTCAGTTTATAATAATTTTACATATATACAAATTTTATTAAACTTTTTATCGTAGTTTACCCACCTCCTAGGAGTATTTTTAAATTTACATAAAACTAAATTTTATTACATCTATGAGTTGAACTTAAAAAAACTGAGAGACACGGTTGATATCAGTAATTAAAATGTGGTTCAATAAGATGAAAATAATTTTTGGTGAATAATAACTTTTTACTTTTATTTACCACAGTTAAAAGTAAATAGGGTAATTAAGGGTAAAAATTATATTCTTATTACCCTACGCATGTCCTAATTCTATTGGATAAGTGTAATTTGAACAAAAACAACCTCAAGAATAAAATATGATCCTATAGGTCCAATTGGATTAGATTAGGACATTTGTTATTATTTGATTTAAAGAAGTGTTAAAAGAGTTAAAATCAATGTTTAATAACTAAAACATTTTTAATATAGGGTTATACATAAGATAAATTCATCTATAAATATTAATTAGAAAGATAAAAATATTTCCTACATAATGGTAGTTTATTTATATTTTTGGGAAATTAAATAATTTGATTTATTTATGACACAATGATTATGCAGTAATTACCTAATTAATGCAATATTAAAATAATTGATATTATGAATCTCCAAATAAATATAATTTGAGACCTTTTATGAATTCCAATAATTTTATAGGTTAATATGACATATTAGGGTTGGTTAGATGAAATTTGTTTGAAGTAATAAGGCTGTTATGAATTTAAAAAAATAAATAGTGTCAAAATTTACAAAAAAAAAAGATTTTAAAAGAAATATTATATTATTAATTGCTATTTTATTCTTAAATATCATAGGTTCGGCCAAAAGACTTATATAATGATAGTTGTATCATTAATGAACCACTTGGGGTTTTCTTGGAAGTATATAGTACGTTGATTAACAATATAATATAAAAATACCAAGAGACATGGTAAATATCAAACTGTTTAACTAAAAGTTAAATCTGAAAGAGAAATTTAATATAGTTACTCAAAGCCATCTAAAACCTATTGGTTGAGTAGTTTTCGACCCATACCCAACTTATCCTTTAAATAATCTATTTTGGAACCATTAGAAACCGAAAATGATTTTATTATAAAATAATATTTCTAGCTTTTCATAAGATGCCCCTCACCCCTCTTATAAAAGGTCACTCCCTCTTCTCTCAAATTCACACCTTCAAAGCCATTTGGATCTGCCAAACCCTACCCAAATACCCTCTCAACTGTCATACCTTCGTCCTAGAGGCCATACTTTAGTTATAAAGAGAACCTATGGAGTCCTTTTGATCATATCAAAAGGAATAACCCAAAAAAGAGGAGGTTAACCTACCCTTGACCAAGGAAAATCCAAGGTAAGGGTTAATTTCACAATATCTTCATTATCAGAGGGTGGTTATATGTAATTATCTACTGGGACATCTTTTTCATCCACATCCTTGTTTCTTAAAAATTTATTTCAAAATATTCTTACTATTTTATACACTATGGGTTGAAGTCATTTATACAATTTTTTGACTTTTATACGATGTTTATAAAGGAATCTTTCCATCGTTTTCCAAACAAGATACTTTATGACATTTTCAACAAAAGTAAGGTAAAAATGTTTTTTTAACTTATACGGAGAGTGAAGCTATTTTCCGCCGTTATAACATCATAGAATCTTCCCTTACAAGCTTATAATAATATTTTCAAATATAAATGTTTTCTTTTATAATTACGTGAATTATAAATGATTTCAAAATAGAAAGAGATATTTCTCTAAAAAAAAGGTTTTGATTTCATCTATGTCAACATCTTTTGAGGGATTTTAAGATTATTTGAAGTTGATTTATTTTGAAACAATACTTCTATATTGTATTGAAGGTTTTGTGATATGTTTGACTATAGATGTGTTATTTTTACATCATTCATGGTTGATGGATAAAGTATTGAAATTCCATATTCTGGTTTTAATACAAATGTTTAGGTAATGTTTAAAACTTTTCATAAGAGGAATGCATTGGAATTAGTAAGTGACGGGTGGAGCCCATTATAGCTCCTAGATTCATCGGTAGGTCACATGCGACAAACTAGTGTCTTGGAACAAGTCCATGACAAAATTTTATTTGTAGTCTTGGCACAAGGCCTTGACTATGTGGTTATAAATGTCTGGTATTATTCATTCCATCATTATGAAAGTGTTTATCGATATTGAATGTGATTATTCGAATTGTAGAATATCAATGTGAGTAATTAAATGGATTTTTTTTTATTTTATATTTTCCATATTATATTGATGATCAATTTTAAAAGGCTTTTGTTTTAGTTTTATACATTTCCTTAAATGTTTATGAATATTTATAAAAGTTTCCGCAATACTGTTATCCTTACTGAGCATCTGGGCTCACCTCTTTCTATGTTTTATTATTCCCAGGATGCGAAGAACTATATTATGACTGACCTGTAGGGATATTATATGGGATCTTAGTGTTGTCTATGGAAACAATGTTGTTGTAGTTTTCAATTTTATGTTGTAATGTTATCCTTATGAATGTATCTAGTACATATAAGGTTGCCAAACTAAGCAGTCTTCTGAGACTTGATCTTTTGTGATTGTGCCAATGATACGTAATAGTGCACTGACTCTGGGCTTCTGAGGTCAGGGAATTACATAAAGCAATCAGAGGGGAAGTCCTATACATTATTGATAGTTGACATCTGTAACACATGATAGATCATTTAAATAGTTTGAAAGATATATATACTGAAAGTAAGAAGTATTGGCCTTTGGAAATAATGGGTCATGTAAATTTAAAGGTTTTAGATTAGTAGTGATTTAATGGGAGAATTAAAATTCCTATAATAATTTATACATTTAGGGGATGAAACATAATATGTTTAGTGTGTCACACTAATTTGATGAAGGTATTGACGTTTATTTCCCTAAATATGGGTTCTTGGTGAAGATTTTAAATGATTTAATTATTTTGATAATATGTAAACGAATAATGGGAAACATGTTTAAGGTTTTGGATGCTAAAAATTCCTACTAATTAAGAATGAAAGAAGAAACCCACTTGTTAGACTACAGAAATGACCATCTTGGAAAAAATAAAATATGTAAGATTATATGATGAGAGAATTTTCATTATGTTACTATTCCAAAAAGAGAGATAAATTGTATGTTATTTTCATTTCAAATGGGGAAGATCTTACATCACCATATAATATTTTTGAGATTCAAAATATTTTATCAATTTGATCTTATCCATTTATAAATTTGTGGTCTTGTGAGAAACAAATTCTCAAATAGATATAAGTACATTACTTCCTTTATTGATGACTTTAATCATATAAATTTTATTTTTTTGAATAAGAAAAAATCGATGAATCTAAAATATTAAAAGATTTGAAAATAAGTTCTAAAAATGTGTGAAATTTATCATTCAAGAAGATTCATACATATAATGGTTTAACATAGACTAATATAATATTTAAATTATATCATAAGAACCGTGTTATTCAACATGAACGCAATCCAATATATAAATAATGTTTTCATTAAATACAAGAATATTTGTTTTAGGTATATGGATCAGACTATATTTAAATAGTATGATACCTATCAGCACTTTTGGAGATTTTCCATTTTTGTAATAGTTCATATTAAAAAATATTATTTGTAAAGGCCTAATTTTTATATTTTATTATATTATATGTGTTATAATAATTCCCAATTTTTGAAATTTTTTGAGTATTTTGTAGATCTTTTATAATAAAAGTTAAGGCATTAAAACATGGGATATTTGATTTTAGAGGATAAGATGGTATCTTCTGTTATTATTCATTAATGGGAGGAGGATATTGATATTAATATAAGGAAACAAGGAAGTTTGTTGAGACATATTATGTGATATTTCAATAAAATTAAATGAAAGAACACATTAGGAAGAGTGTTACGTAAGTGATGATAAAGAAAGTTTTTCATAAAAAATATAGGATGGTGCTTTATAAAATGATTAAGATTATTATGTTGAGTAGGATGAAGATGATTATGTTAAAAATTATTGTTATGAGGAAAAAACATACTCATCTGATCTAAGGTGGATAATTAAAGAAGAAACAGATAATAATTAATGTTTGAAATTGGTTCCCAATACTAAAAAACGAATATTATCTTAAAAATGGGATTTTCAAAATAATAAGAATAATAAAATGAGAATTTTTTAAAACAATGAAATACTTGTGTGTAATGGGTATGCATAGTTAGAAGGAATTTATTTTTATGATATATTAACACGGATTGAAATACTAGATACCATTTGAAATTTTCTTACTATAACATCACAGAGGAAATAAAAGATTTTTCAAATTGATTACAAGTCTTATTAATAAATGGGGAATTATATGATGGATTATTTGTTAAGAGACCCAATAGTTTCTTTCTTATATATGATGTAAATTTTAATTCTAGGTTTAATAATTCATTATCTTGGTTAAAATGAACATTATGATCTTGGTATTCCAAGTTAGATACCTATATAAAGAAATTAATTCTTAAAAAATAAAGAGTGTTAAATAATCTCTACATTAATGATGAAAATTATGTGTAAATTATTTATATATATATATAATATAATTTTTAATATAAATTAAAAGAGTTCATGTGAGTATTTTTCAATAGAAATGAATAGATTATTTATTAATTCTCATGCTTGGTGAAATGATATATGTTTTGGGTTTACCAATTTATCTAGAGTATGGTCACATATTTCTTAATGAATAGAATAATGATAGATAAATTTTATATAAGATATTAATAGAGGTTTAGAAGAAAGTTTCTACACTAATTTCAGTAGAAAATAATTTTTCAAAGGATGATAAAGAAAATAAAATTAATCTAGTAGAATTCTATAATCTTATGGGGTGTTTTTTAAACCTAAAACCATCATTAGTAGATATTGTATATATTTTTACATTATCAAACAAATTTAAAATTTCAATAAAATAATATCATTTGATGGATATAATGTGAATTATTAGATATATAAAATGCATCACCTATTATGGGGTGAAGTATAACATTAATTTTGGGATAAAAATATTTATCAATACTGATATAGATTTAGCTATAAACATATATGATAGACAATCCAAAATTGTTGACATTTTGTTTTTAGTAGAAATGTATGTTCTCTAGAACAAAATAAGTAAAAAACTATCACCTTAAGAACTACTAAATAAGAATATTTACTTGTAAATCAACATGAAACCCAATTTATATGAACAAAAAAGTCTCAATTGGATGATATTTATGTATAAGTTGTGTTTCCACTAACTCTAGGAATTGATAATAAATGAAATATAAATTTATCAATAAATATTATTCAACATTCTATATCAATGAAAATTAATATAGAATATCACTTCATTAAAGATATTGTGGAGTAAAATATGAAGAGGATGGAATTTCTTCCAAAAAATAGGGAAAATGGATTTGGTGTTCACTAAAGCATTTTCAAAAGATAAATTTAAAATATAGTGGCTATTTATTTTAGTTCATCTAAATTTCTGTGAGAGAATTGGTATGGTAAAATTTTCCCCAACTTCATCCTTTTCTTTTTATTTGTTTTTAAAAGGGGGTAAAAGACAATAAAAATATATTTGGGTACATTTGTTTATGTAATTACTAATTATATATTCAAAAAAACTATGTTAAAGATAATATTGGGATATGTGGTTTAACTAATGGGGTAGAGATCACTTAATTACGTGGAGAATTTATTTAAGGAGACATATTAAAAGAGAAAAGTTATGATTTTATCTATATTGTGAGACAATTTCTTTATTTGTGAACTATTATAATTACTGTAGTGATCTTGACTATAATAAATTGTATTTACACGCTTTGGGAATAGTTATTACAAAGTGAAAGTATTTTCTATTATCAATTAATCTCAAGTGTTTTTAATCATGTTGGGCTACGAAAATTTTATTCTTTAAAAATAGTTTCAATAGAATCAAGGACAAGGAAGGTGTTAATTTAATTCACAATTTTTCAAAATAGCATGATATTATTGGTAATTTTTATGGTTTTATACAATTATTTTCCTCATTTAGTCTTATAATTTTATCATAATGATTTACTACTATGATTTTTGTGCATTAAATAGATTTATATTCAATGCTTTCCAAAAAAATATAATTGAATACTATTGAGACCAAGAGTTGTTTTGTATGTTTTGAGACTTCAATTACATTTTTTGATCTCAAATTGGGTTAGTTATTGTTAGAAATTAAATAGGATTCCTATATAATATGTTATTTTTCTTGGAGATAATAATTGAATGTGTTGTATTGGATTATTTTATTATGTTGTATTTTTTAAAATTCATAAATAATATTCAATCTCACATGATATAAAGTATATTATATTATATAAAGATTTTTTTTTGTGTTTGAAGAAGTTTTCAATAGGTTTTGATTTTATTCAAAGTAATCTAAATGACATTGAATATGAGTATATTTTGAATGAAATATTCATAAGGGAACTTTTTAATGTCAATTCTAGATTATTTGAGGTTAACTCTAAGAATATTTCTAATAAAATTGGAAAATGAATGAGTTTTTAATGTTTTTACCGATATCTGTAAGGTTAATGTCTGATTTTGTAAGGTTGATACTAATAATTTTTCTAGAGAAAATTATAATGAAATAAGATTATAAGGTTCATTACCACATTCATAAGGTTTATTTCAATGAATATGGGATTTTTTTGAGGTTCTAAAAGAATACAAATTGTTATTTTTGGGATTTAAAAAGGTTCATCTATAATTTCAAATGTTTTTTTTATTAATTTCACACTTTCCATCTTCTTACGGTTAATACATTGTAGGATTCATTTAAAAATTTTAAATGAATGATGTATATATTTATTCAATGACTAAGAACACACCCTAAGGATATATATGAACACTTATCAATAAAAAGGGAATGTTTTCCAAAATTTGGGAATGCTAAAACAACATTAAGGGTCATTCTTAGATTAACATGTTCATTAAACATAAAGAGATGAAAATTTTTCAAAAGGTAAAAACCGTATGGTTCTTTTACATTTGATAACAACCATCTCAGAAATGGAAAAATATTTTCTCTATATAATTATTGAATAAATTTAAAGGTTATTTTATATCGAAATATGTTGAAGTTAATCATGAATGGTACATAAATTATGATATAATTTCATGATGTTGTGAAATGGAGAAGATATTTTATATTTTGAAGAGGTTTATACCATTGTGAAGGATAAATTAGGTAGATGAATTTGAGGATAAATATTAGGCCACAACATAATGTATAAGGTTGTTCTATGATTCACCTAGAGAGATCAGAATACTGAAACATAAGAGGAAAGAAAGAGGCAAGATTAAGATGAAAAGGTTGATAATATTTAGAGATTTTTTTTCATCGGTTTTGAATTTGAAATTCCAATTAAAATATGGTGATAATTTCTTTTTGAAGATATAGAATTTTATGTTAAATTAAAATTTTTATATGGAATAGATATTGGATAATTGATAATATGTGTTTAACAATGATAAACATAGATTATTAAAGAGATATAATGAAGATGAAGAAAAGTATAATTTTTATTGAATATGTAAAATAATAATAATAATAATAAATAATAACACAGAAATAACACAGAATTAGTCTCATCTAGTTGAAGAAACATCAGTAATTCAAATATTTTTTATCATTATTGTTATGTAGGAATCCTACTTTACATTACCAATGGATTTTGGTGTACCCGGAGTTCTAGTATAAACTATTATCATTTTGATCCCATGATTCATACTATGAATGAATATGATCTCGAGGGAATCTCGATCGTGTCAATGATTAGCCTTCTCATTTTGAGAGGTAAAAATTCTAAAACATTTTTTGTTCTTACTATGAATGTTTGTTTGTTTGTGTAATAAAATTCATTTTATCACATTAATATTTTTGTTGAATGTGTCTTTAAGAATAAATATATAAATAAATCAAAAGAATGGATTCACCCCCACCTTTTATTGATTTCTACCTGATCTTGAGGGTCTTTTCAATGGTGGTCAATATGCTGTGTAATTATAGGTGATGTATTGACAAAACAACATAGTATGCTATATGAAAAAATTTATAATTATTCATCAATATGGAATATATATTCTATGTAAACACATATGAATTACACACCACATAATTTTTAGTTTGTCATGTGGTTTAATATGAATTTTCCTTACAAACTATGTATTGAATGTCAACTATTTAACATGGTGATACATAGACAACATGATTTATAGCTTGTTGTTCATTCCATGTTACATGGGTCACTCTGCACTTGGTAAACGCCATATGATTTTAGGCATATAAGTGGGTAAACACATTTTATTGATTAATGTTTTGTAAAATCAACTGTTACATGATTTATAATAATAATCCTACACACTATGTACTTTAAATGTGTTGCTAGTGTTGCACACCCCTTATATTTGTGTTAGGTTATGATCTCATAAACATTGTGAATATTATACGATATGACTGTATGGAACTACATATCATATGTATCATGATAAGTCATGTGATTCTTCATGTTGATTAAGTATATGGAACATGGTTCAAACCATACACACTATGCCTTACCTGACATGCCAAGTGATAGTGCATGTTGTGTAAATATAAAATTATAGAAATTATAGTTCATATGATAAAATAGTACTAGCCTTACATCCTCCAAAGCACATGTCATGTACTTAATTTTGTAATAAAACTAAATAATTGTCATAATTTTTTTAAATTTATAATTTATTGGATTCTTATTATGAATTATAGATTCTCTGTTGGACATAATATATGATAAAGAGTTAATTTATTAAATAGTATGACAAAATTAATTTAGGAAAATAGATATTAAATAAAACAATTTAAAATGAATTCTAGAAATATTAATCACATTTTTCATTTCATGTATACACTGATCAGGATATTTCACCGATCTGTGCATATGTGAGATATATTTCTTTAAATTTCGTATTTATTTCATGGTTTAATGTGATACTATTTATGAAATTAAATTTTAAAATCTATGAATAATCACTTGAAATATATTATGTATAGACCTACATGTCTAATTATTATTTTATTTAAACCTAAAACACATATACCCCTCACCTATATGTCAATAAAAATTTTAATTGGATGGATTTATATATAGAGGACACAGTTCCGCATCTGGAATGCGGTGAGTCCATCCAATGAGATACACAAGCATATAGGGGATTATGTAACTTGAGATAAGTTTATTCTCAATTATTTATTCCCTTAGGGATTATTTTTATTTATCACTACTCAATAAACCAACTAGTAGATAAAATATCTTTATTATTTCATGCAATAAATTTTATACTGATAGTTCATATTTATTTATTTATTTATGTGATACATAGTTTTTTGGATGATTAAACATTATCATGAAATATAAATAAATTAGAAATAATTCTTATAAAAAAACAAATAAAAATTTATGAGATATATATTGTTTGTTATATATAATTATTGATTTCATTTTTCAAATAAATAAATTAAAAAATATATTCAAAATAAAATAAGATATCTTAAAGAAATAAAATTAATATGTATAAATTATTTTGTTATAAATTGATTATTATTTATATTATTTTGATATACAATTGAAATGTATGTGAGGAATAAATAAAATATATTCATTCATAAGACAAATACAGGCCCATCAACTAAAATATTAATTCATTGAAACTCCTTCCATCACATGAGTTAGAATACAACCATAGTTTAAAGTGTGTTTCTGGACCTCTCCCAGGTACTTTAAGTTGATGGGGATCTATAATTAAAGTCATGGGTAACATAACTTAGTTATAATCAAGGATTTATTACCTTAAAAATAGTTTGTGTAACTTATATTAATTTATTTAAGAAATATGAGTATAAAATTTCAATATTGGGGATTTCACTCAATAAATAAATGTGAATAGAGTTAATGTAGTTGGTAACAAATCATAAAAAAATACCTATAAATAATTTTATAATGCATGAATCTTGTTAATTTGATGTTAAATATGGATCTTTTCCACTATATTAACTAAGGAATAATATATTCAAAATCTAATGGAGATGGCCACTGTGATTTGATAAAAAATTTTAAGTCATAACTAAATAAATACCAATGTCGTAACTAGAAATCATAATAAAATACATAATATAGTTTTACTTTTTTATATAAAAGATGTAAATAAAACCATTAAATAACTATGATATTTTCTATGAAAATATAATTTCATCACAGAAATAATTTTCCTAGATTTTAATGGACACTTTTGGATTACACTTTTAAAAGATCCTAAATTTTATGTGTTGAAATACCTTATTCTTTAACAGCCACCTCGGGATTATTAATGACTCTAGTTCCTATGATTATACCATTTTAATGTCAAGATATAATTTTCAATGTTTTTTATTGGAGTTTTCATGGAATTTTGGGTGTTATTGAACCCCCATTTATCATATATTATAATTATTAAATACAATAAACAATAATTGAATTATTATGAAACAATGGACTTCCCCTTGAATGGAGTCTCTTAACGTAAAACCAAGGCCTTCATAATTTTCATAACATAGTTTTAACCCTAGGAATGATATAAAATCTATAAAAGTGGGTCCCATGGTAGTTCATAGTCATGGAAATATTATACAGATAAATTAAATAATTAATTAAGTTATTAATTGGTTTAGTAATTTATTTTTCATTTCTAACCTACTAAGCCATCCTATTTAATACCTTCCAAGGTGATTCTATTGGGTTTATCCACATAACATTGATAATTTAAAAAGCTACCGTGGGGAAAGACTTTGATGAGAAAATTTGAAGAAGATTACCGAAGACATTGATATGGGGTCGTTCTTCACCAATGATCAATCCTTAATGAGGTATGAATTTTTTATTTATTGATTTATTTACTATAAATTTTTATAGAGTAGGAATATATAATATTATTTAAATTATCTATTTTTTCCATTTATTACATCACACATCTTATTTATCATTTTCTTCACCCGGAAATGTATCTATTTTGCTAGATTCATCATATTTTCAAGATTTTTGCTTCTACTTTTTTTTTAAAAAAGACACTCATGATCTCACTTTATTTTTTTTGGAAATTTATCCTCATTCATTCTATATTTTTCATTGTCCTATTATAGTATGACCCTTCATCTTTTGGTCTTGTTCGAATCATTATCAAACTATTGACCTATGTTTGTGTGTTCAATTGTTGATGGTGGTGATGAATTATAACGATATGTTTGAAGAATAGTGTAATTTTTATGGAAGATGAGATGAATGATCCCATTTAAGGGTGTAATGTGTGATATAATTGTATCAATTGATGGAAGATTCTATCATTTGACGATAAATGGTTGAAAGATTCTGATTTGTAGTGTTTCCTCTGTGATTAGATCACTAGATGGGGCTTCAAGAATGATTTATAATGATTTTAGTGAAAAATATGACATTTGGAAAAGAAATTAAAATTGTCGGAAATTCATAACTACACACCACGTGTTCTAGAGTTTCACCGACCTTATATCATGGGTGTTATGGTAGATATGGTTTCATGTAGAGATAATTATCACATACCTTGTAGTGATACCCATATAGAGTGTGACCTCGGCCAGTCAACATGGCATGTTTGTGGAGTACATGCATGGGACCCCAAATAGTTCTTGATTATATGTGACTCTAACAAAACTCCAATTATGGTGACTTCCCCCATGTAATATAGAATCATTGTACATATCTTGGTCTTATAAATGTAATTACACCCCATGGACCAAAAAAGGTACTCCTTAAACTTCTCTCAGAATGAACAACCTACTATATGTCCTTACATGGGATCAAAATAGGACCTGTGGGTAGTTACTCTTGTATATAATTATGTGTAATATGTAATGTAGGAAATTGTTTTTAAATCATATATATGATGTGAGGGGGCGTGATCAGAGCTCTAATTTCATCATAATTTTTTGACATTGAGACTCGTGTTTGATCTCTAGAGAGATATCAGGGTTTAAACCCCCATATGACAAGTATATGTCATGGATTATGTCCCACACTTCCATCATATAGAATGGAACAATACCCCCCCCCCTCGATACCCACTTGAGGAATGGCTTTTATATTCAATAAGTTGATACTCCCCACATAATCTCTCTTGAGTCGCAGGTTCTCCTCGGGGTTTGGTACCCCCTATAATGTGATGTACCATAGTGGAGAAATTGCCCCCCCCCCCCAAATATGGATTTATTGAGGTTATTATGGGATACTGGAATCATGAAAACACTTGAACATTGATATTTCAGAAATCATAACACCCATAGTTAGTTGTGCAGGTCGATATCCCCCTCTCCTTATCTAATGGGTTAAGTGGACTATAATATTATACTATCTTCTTATATAGTTTATAAGGAATCCTACTAGGTATGTATATAATCACCACTACGTGGGATTTTACCTTATATATTTTATCTTGTGAATAGTATGGGTAGCTACATAATAACATTAATGGGTCTCGTACTATAAGAGGTGAGTTCCACTTGGTATCAGTAAACCTAGTTTATGGCTTATTTTGGATATCATGAGAATGAATCTTTCCCTTATTAGTTTTTATGTTGGGACTCTAATTATTTTTCTTTGGGAATTTATTTTTATCCTTTTATACAATGGATATATTTCCATTATTTCACTCTAATTTTCCTTAGTGGATTTTATTGGCAATTTTCAGCTTTCTTTATAACTTTTTTTATTATGCAACATGGTTTTATATTACTCAGTGGTGTGTGTGTGTGCATGTTAATTAGTACAAGTCCCCCTATTTTAATTTTATTCCTACTCAAAACTAGTCTCCAACTCCTACCCTACAGAAGGTGAGTTTATGTTGGAACACTGAACTTACCATTGGCATAATTGTTCCCTAGTGGGTTGGGTTTTTTCAAAGTGGTATTAGAGCGGGTATATCCTATGGATGGAATTTGAAGATAGATGTGTTTTGAGTATTTTTGGGGAATATGAGGAAACAATTTTAATGTTTTTTTTGAGTTTATCACTCTAGAAATTGAACACAGTGATGGTGTAGTAACCAATTTACCCCTACCTCAAGAGTCTAATAACCTTCTCATCAAATAAAAACACTAGAAAACAAAATATTGGAAAACCAATGGTATGTGAATCATATAAAAATCATTATTGACATCCACTTATTTATTTCGACAGATCCTTCAATATTATCATTATTATTTGAGTGATGAGTAGTCAGTGAATGGGAATGTTCATCAGATGTTCTCTTTGGTATGTTAGAGAGTGATTCTTTCACCCCTGGGGAAATGTCCCGAACATTCCTAGGAATTTCATGACTATTTTCATCTTAATTTTTATAGGATAATTTTTTCATTAGTAGGTGGTGAATACATGAAATGAATGAGACTATTTCATGTGTTTCAGTATTATAGAACACTTAGGTTCCAAAGTGAGTTACACCCTTAGGTACCGGTGTATTATATTGATTTAGTGTTCTATGTCATCCAACTCATAAAGACGCCATCCAATTAGGTGGTTTTTATCATGACCAGTTCAATTTATGGGGTATCAGGGTTCCAGGATGAGGTCTAGTCACCCAAACACGTTATTAGATTATACTCTCAAGGGTGGATTTTGATCTCTAATACTAGGGTGATTACTAATAGTCCACCTTTCATTCTTTTTCGATTCATAAACTTCAACAGTTTCTACAAGTTGATATGACAATTGTAAAGTACAAGTTGAGGATCACTACCCTCATGTTCTACTCTATAGATATTGTGTGATATAGATACTCATGAGAATGAATTTTTTTCATTGATACTCTATAAGGACTCTAAGCTAGTGTGGTCTCTCTATGTATAGACACCAGTTTCGGTTTGAAAAATAAATCCTTGGTGGTAGAGAACATCTTGGCAGAATATATGTGGGAAACTGGAGTGAGAAATGGACACCATGGAGTAGAGTTATCTATTATAATAAAATGAAGTCAGACTTCAGGTTCCAAGATAAGGTGGTATTCATAGATCCATCTTTAGTCTCTGTGATCACCATCATAGGGATCTGATTAATGATCTATTCAGCAAAGAGATGGTTAGTTTTATTCTAAGGAGTGGAAAGATCACATGTCAAATCATTTCATAACCATACATGAATTATAGGCACTAAATATAGTGTATGGTATTCTTTTTTATAGAAGTTGTTGTAATAAAGGATATACCATGTGTTTTCAAGGGGGAACAGAGAGATATTATTGACTGAGGGTCTAAGAAATCCTAATGATGAGGAGTTGTAGGTGGTGGGTTATGTTGTGACCTACAGTCACCACCACCGTATGGTGTTTAATGCCATACATAAAGGGTTATTGGACAAGGTATTGGATAAAAAAATATATGAAGGTATAATATAATCTTGTACATGATATTATTTTATGTATGACTCATATCTTATCTATTTTAGCATTATTACTTCTATAAATAATCACAATACATTATTTTATTTCCTTATTCGTTCATTTATACCTTGATATTATAGTGGTTCTTTTAGCATAAAGATTATTTGTAAATAATCTTCATTGGATAGTGAATATATTATTTCCCGCATCTTAATACCATGTTATTAAGTTATCGATGGTGATAATTTCATTTGGAATATCTTAGTAGTTATAATGAATCCATATGACATCATTCTGGGTATGGATTGGATATCCATGGTATATTCAAAAAAATATTTTCTCTATAAGAGACTAAGGTGCATATGGTAAAAATAGAAAAGATTTTATTTTAATGGAAAGAATAACCAAATGGGAAAATTATTATGTATCAAGTATAAAAATATTTAACCAGTCAGGTTGTTTAAAACATGGTGTAGTGATCTCAACTAAAACCTGACTTCCTACACTGGTGGAAGAATTCATTGATTTATTGATAGAAAAAAATTAAACAAGATAAAAAATTTTATATTTAATTCTATATGGATTTACACCATGTGACTACTCTTATATCTCCTACAACATATTTTTTGGCCCTTACTGTGTTGTGGGAGATGATGGTGAAGTTAGACAATCCCCTAGAGTGGGGATTTATCAGACCCTATATATCCCTATGGGATGATCCAATGTTGTTAAGTAAAATAGATTATGATATTTTGAGGTTATACATTAACTATCATCACTTGAATAATGTGAAAATCAATAATAATCACTCACTACCAAATATTTATGTCAAAATTGACTAGATATGGGATGTGGGGTGGTTTTTGAAGATTTATTATAGGTCAAAATATCACTAATTTCATGTTAATGAGGAGTACATTACTTATATGGAATTCTATTGTAACTAAATTTTTTTTATTTCTTATTAATTCCCTTTTGTGTAATGAATTTTCAAAATGTTTTTATCAGACTCATGAATTGGTTATTCCATCCATTCCAAAATAATTTCATGGTTATATTGATAGATAACATTCACATTTATTATACATCAAAAGAGGATCAAAAAGAAAATTTATTTACGGTACTTGAAATTAATAGGGAGACCAATTTATAAGGTAATAAATCAAGTTTTTAATTTGGGATTAAAGGGGTTCATTTTTTGTAGCATGTTATCTCAGAACATAGAGTAGATGTGGATGCAATAATGATAGAATTGGGTCTAGAATAGGATCTACCGAAGTGCACCACAAATATGAATAGTTTATTTTATTTTTCTAGGATATATAAGTGGTTTGTGGGAAAATTTTCATGGATTATTTCCCCTCTGAATTCCATGATACAAAATGGTATTTTTCACTTACACTACACAATTTCAAATGGTTTTTGAGGTACTGAGGAAAATTTTAACTAGGGATATAAGTTTGGGGGTGTCCAAATTAGGTTTTCAAGTATGTATTATTTTTTTGATTCCACTAGTGCTATGATTATATTTTTTATGTAGAGGATGGTTTTTTTACATATATATTTTGGAATTTGAGACGAAATGAGAATAACTATGTAATACCCTTCTTAATGTTGGAAATAATGGCCTTTTTTCTAAAGATAAGGTTTCAATATATTTTAGGTGAGATTTGTTTTTGTCAATGTGGACCACCATTGTCTCAAGAATATCTATTCCATGTGATACCATATCCTACAATAAATGCATTGGATGGAGTTACTATAGGACTATGATATTTAGATATTTTATACTGTAGGAAATAGAAATGTGGTGGTATAGTCACTTTTCTTAAAATACTATTCTCACTTAGTTGCGGAGTCCTTTGAGTAATTTTGATAGTTTTATCTTCCCCTAATAAGGGAGATAGGGCTAACATATATTCATTCTATGGTAATGACTCAACCACATCATCAATTTGTGATATAGACACTCTTGAGAGACTTCGATTCAAAAGTTATGTGTGAACATATATCCATTAGATATGCACCCGATGTATTTTTAATGGTGGGGAGAATGTCATACTCTTTTAGGGGAAGGACTGTGGTACTAGTCACATTATGTGATGAGGTACTATTTGGAACTTCTTAATTCCTATATGGAAGTATATCCTAGAGTGGTTAAGATATACTAGGATCTTCGGTGATAGTTTTGGTTGGAATGAATGAGGTGTAATGTTTTTGAGTTTATTTCATGATGTATCACCAATTAGTAGGAGATGGATGAACCCCAGGTTCTAGCATTCTTGGAATAACCACTTGATATACCTGAGTGTTAGATGGATTTCTTATCTTGGGATTCAATGATAGGGTTTTCACAGAAACAGAGATGTCACAACACTATCCATGTGATCATTGATTGACTTACAAAGTCGACTCACTTTCTTCGTATCTAGGAGAAGTGTTCGGTGGAGAGTTTAGGTCTCTTTTACACGTGGGAGTTTGTCCAGATGCATGAGGAACCATCACATATTGTCTCTCACCAGGATGTTCAGTTCACATAATGGGTTTTTATTGATTTTTATGATTCCTTTGATACCCAGTTACTAAAATTACCTATAAATTTCATATAAAGATATTATATACTATTAGATTAATATTAATTGCATAACATTAAAATCCCTAGAACAATCATACAGTTTTAGTTCATTTAAAAACATGGATACATTGTCAACTATATCATAAGTGATATATATATAATATCCCACAAAAAAAATTCAAAACTATAACCCTAATTAGAAATATCATACATAAAACCATATTCCAAAACATTGGGAAAGGAAACATAATAAATGGTGAGATCTGATGCACAATAATCCTAAATAAGGGAGATGTCAATGATCACATAAGCATAGCTTGATAATAAATGTGTGGGAACATGATATTATCTTTTTAAAACCATACCCATTAAATCAAATATCATAATATTGTGTCATTTAATGAATCATGGTAGTTCATATGACATAAATTATAAAATAATCAAATAATGTGTGTCATTATGGAAAAATATTTTCACAGGACATAAGTTTTTGGAATAAACATAAGCATAGAAAATCATTTATTTAGTCTATGATCACTGATAAGACTATCTTAGTGGATTTTATTCTCTACCAATTCTTTATTATCCTTATTCAACCATCACACCCAAGACAATTATAATGGAAAAATTCCCTTGATGAACTATAATCACTCATCATTCATGTCCTTATTATCTCATGAGATTTATATCTTAACCAAATGCATTGGATGGATATATAATTTTGGAGCCAACCACTACATAATGAAATAATATATTTTTGTTTCTCAAGATCATGAAAAAATCATCATGTAATAACCCATGGAAAGTAAATGAGATCAATAAACATTTCATCATTTCAGGACATCATAACCTTTGAAAAAGAAATTAGTTTCTTAAATTTTTCAACATGAATAAACTGACCAATGGAAAAAGAAAATAGTTTCCTAGAATTATCCATAAAAAACATCATCATAGGATATCAAAATAATTAAATTTCATGGTTTCATTAAATTGTACATCTAGTATAGCATATGTAACATAAAATGATGTTATCATATTTAAAAAATCTATTTAAATGATCACTAGAAAATCTAATGAGGAAAATAGTCTTTTAAATATTAAATAACTTATTTAAAATCCATTATTTTCCAAATATTAATTATTTTATTTTGAAAACAACATTGAAAAATTGTAAAGAAATATTCAAAGCATTATGTTGTTATTATGGCAGGAAATTTTCTTCACATTGTGTATGTTAAAAAAATATTCTATTCACAATTTCAATATAATCTAAAAATTTCTTTGTTTACGAAATGAAAATAATATTCAATTCTAGAACATTATATGGAATGTAAAACATAGTTATAAATGTAGTTAAAATCATAGTATTATAGTAAAAACATTCATTAAATAATTTTTTTAAAACATGGACATGGAATAACAAATATTCGCAACTGAAGAGGGAATAAAAATGGATTTCCCTAAAAATATTATTTTGGTATATTGATTTATTAAATAAAATAAAATTCAATGAAATAATTTAGTCTACAAAAATAACCATAAAATAATAGAATTCATGGTATTCTTGAGATATATGTCCTAAAATTTCATCATTAGAATATTAATCATAAACTATCTCGATAAAAACGAAGTCATAACATAAATACCTTACCTAAAGTTTGTATTTTTTGGATTAACTCTAAGTGTAACACTATAATATTTTAGAAAACAAATCCCTTTAAATAATTTTTTTTATTCAATATCTATTAATACAAACAACATTGAGTTTAAAATATCTGCTATACACTATTATATTATTATTATTTATTATGAGAGATATAACCTAGTGATTAATTTTGAGGGTATGAATATGATTAAATATATTATAATATATATATATATATATATCTTATTAAATATAAATGTATTGATAAATTATTAGTAAATAATACCTCAATTTTTAGTAATGTTATTTTATTCTAATGAAATATGTCTTCCTAATAAATGATTTTGTTACTCCTTGTGAGAAAAGGGTATAATTAATATATATATCAATAATAAATTTTATTTAATAATACTAATATAATTTTTTAAATAATAAAATAAAAATTATATTAGGTTTATTTTTTAGGATTTTTTGAAAAGGTTGAATTTTTATTAAATATTGATAATTACTGAATTATATTGAAATTTTTTTTGTTTCAATAATTAAGTAACTTCCAAAAAAAATTAAAATTTTATTCAAAGTTATATTAGTCCAATTATATTATTAATAATATAATTAAGTTCATTATAATATATTTTATGATTGATTTTCCTATCAGAATATTCAATACATAGAAAGATATTTTTTCTATTAAATTTGATTTTCCTTGAGTTTTATTAATTCTAATGAAACAAAATTTATATCACTAAAAAGAATTTAATTTAATCAAATGGAATTTATTTTTGGTTTCTGAATTTCATAATTTTCTTATGATTATTTGTTTTGACATTTTTATGAATAAATTAAATTTTTGGTGAATAGTAAAAAATAATGTTTTTATAAAATAAGGTATCTTTTATGAAATACCCAAGATCTAAACTTAATATAAATAATTAAAAAAATTGATTCAAAACATTATAAATTATAATTTATTCCATATTAGATTTGGAGGTGGCGTAGTGTTGAAAATGTCTAATTTGGTACAGAACAGATATTATTTGAGATTTGATAAGTCCTTGATCAATTTTTTATTAAATATTAATTATTATAGATTATTAATATGGTTTTAACTTTTTATTTGAGTTACATAACATTTTTCATATCCAAATGTTTGTGAAATGCTTGTGTGTGGATCGAAATGTCAAAATAGCATATTTAATAATTTATCATTAACAATATATGAGTTAAAATACATATTTAATTAATATAATCATTTATTTTAGAATAATTATATTACATCAATGATTTAAAATTATTTTTAATTATTATATACCAAATAATTACATGAAATTCATCTACAATTCTGACACAAAATTTATTTAATTAAATATAAAAATAAAATATAATAATTTTAGAACACTAAAAGTAATAGAATTTAAAATAATTGATTTATTTCATGAATTTTATTGATCTATATGACATCTTATGTATGTTTTAATGGTTTATATTTGAAATCTCCGATTTTTTGATGTATTTATATTCAAATTAAATCAATGGTTTTAAAATTGACATTAATGATATGCAATAAAAATATAAATTTATTAAATTATTTAAAAATATATAAAAAATTTAAATAACACATAGATGAAATAATATATTCTAAAATTTTATTAATTTTATTTTATGAGAAAATTCCTTCCTTAAATGTAAAAAATTTCAACTTTAATATTGAAAATATTGTTACTCTGGTTAAAACTTTTTGTTAACTATGGGTTAATCAAAATGATAAAGTTTAAATGACACCAAACCTTGTCTAAATTATTTTTTTTAATTTATTACAACCTTATATTATAATCCATTTTATTTTCAAGAATTTTTTTCAGAAATTATTTATTATAATTTATTTTTTTGTTGGAAATTCGAGAAGTCCCCCTCACCTCAATTAAAAAAAGGAACCTTTTACCTAACTTATTAACACCACGTTGAGCATTATAGAATGACCAGATACTAAATTTCTCTTTTCTAAAATTTTCTATCTAAATCATAGAGGTTTATTTCACCACAAAAGTCCAACCCTATATTCCTTTTAAGGTGATCTAAATAATTCATTTCAAAGAAGTGATAATTGCCTCACTCAATCACTTTATTTTTTACTCTTCATTAACTGTTATAAATCTATGTTATTTGTGATAAAATAATAAATTATGTATCATAAATATTCCTAAATTGTATTACTATTCTTAAAACATTATTATACACCCTCCTTCTCGTCAACGAGTTGATGATATATCTCTCGTGCATACGTACTGATTAATATCTCCACATAGCTTTATAAATCGTTTTTCATTACCATATTTTATGGATGGGAATTATGTGGGTTTTAATGTTTATATAGTATATTTGTAAACTAATTTTAATTATGAAGTTAATATTTCATATCTACCTACTTTCTATTAAATACATTTGGAAATGATAGCATCTTCATGTGTACATGCGGACTAACACCGCTATGAAGCGATTTGATTCATTTTTCCATTATATTTTAAATATATGGTAATTGAAAATAATTTGATGAATATATATATATGATAAATAATATATATTAGTTATCCTATAAGGGTGAAATAATTTTTTACGTCTATTCCTTTTGATTTGTTGAAAAATGAAAGCACCATTTATATGTGCACCCGACTTACTATCTCCGTGAATGGGGTAATTCATTTCTCCATGTCAAAATGTTATGGATGTATTTATATATATATATATGTTGAATATACACTAAATTTATATCATAATTAATAATTTAGAGGTTATGGAACCCGGATAAATGTACAACGATTGAAATTACTGAACTGAAAAATTCATGAAAGATGAAGTCGTTACCACCCAGAAAAAGAAGATTTTAATAAAGAATTATTGATAAGTGTGCAGTCAAAATTTTATAAATATATCACATATGATATTAAAAGTATGATAATTATTTTTCTGTATGATTATAATAAATTTTAATTTATTATACCAAAGATCAAATTTCTTTCTATTTATGGAGAAATCCTGGTAAGGTATTACTTCACAATATCATCAATATTTAGGATTATTTAAATTTAAGTCTCTCATAGAGAATAACTTTCCTCTATATCAATATTTTATAAAAATTATTTAAAATTTTTATTTCAGTATAACATGAAATTTTAATTTCATTTTTTCCCATGTCTTACATTTTGAAATTTTTTTAAGGAATCATCTTGTCATTTTCTAAATAAGTTACTTTGTGACTTTCCTGGAAAAAAATGGAAGGAATTTTTTTATCTTAAACGGAATGTATAAATTTACCCTTTTTCATGAATAATATTTTATTTTATGTTTTATGTAAATGTTTATAAGGTTCTATTTAAATAATAAAAATTCCTTCAATATTTTTTTATTTCTTTTAAAGAAGTTATTTTAGTGGGAAAAAAGTCATTTTCCCCAAGAATTATTTCATGTGATATTTTAAAATAATTTTCTATATAGGATGAAATCCTTTAATCTCACTTAATTTTTATTGGTAATATTATCCAATGATTTTCTCCATATTCATTATCAATATTTGTTATGTTTATAATAAAAATATGTTGATGAAACTCATTCCTTTTCAACACATTATAAATTAATGAAATTTTTATGAAGTCTATTTATTTACATGTGTTTTGTGAAGATTAATGTTTTATAATGTTTTGAAACTTGTATTTAGGATTTATATATATGTTATTAGTGTTACAAATATCATGCTTCAATAAATTTGGTAAATATTGATAACTCATGAGGTAAATATGTAATGCATGAACATGATTTCATATTCACAATTTAATGTTTGGGCCATGTTTTCATGCATATAAATGTATACATAATCCTATATTTTATTTCCATAAGATCATGTGTGATCATGGTTTCATGTCCATATGTTTATATATGAGCTTCACTTTATGTCCTTAATGTAATGAGTGAACCTATTTCTATTTATACATGTTCATAATGTTATATGTTTATGTTTCTGCATCAATTACATGTCTTATATAAATGTTATTCTCTCATGGATAATGTTATTTCATTTTTTTATGATTTATGTCTTATGAACTACCATGAGCTATTCCATGAATCAATAAAATTATCTATGATATTTAGGGTGTATATTTCAAATAATAAACTCATGTTCTCACACCATAATTATCATTTTATACTTATGTGATTGTTGATCTCTCTCTTGTTTACCCATACTGAGAATATGATCTTACCCTTTCTTATGTTTCCTTTCCCAAAGATATGAAGAAATACTTTTGAAATGATATGTCTCAAAAAGGGTTCTAGTTAATATGAACATAGAAGGAGATGATATATATTATTTTAAAAAAATTGTTTCTGTGTCCATGATTCCAAAGGCACTAGACCAATAGAATTCTAGAATATACCATTATGTTATTTAAATAATATTAATTTATTTATATTTAATATCTATATATTAAAGGTATGGGTCATTATAGTTCGTATTAGGAGAAGGTTTATTTATTCTTTGGAAACTAGGATGAGAAACAATTAGTAAGAACCCTAGGTATATTTGCATATGTTGGATAATTTCATAATGTTTTTGTATTGATCATGAATGAAATAGGTTATACCTATTGTTTCATATATCTATTTGAATGTGTCTTGATTTCAACTACCAATGAATGATATTTCATGATTAAATAGTTTTACACTGTGATTATCATTGATCATACGATGCTTTTTCGTTTTAGTCATAGGATGGAATCTAAAGGAATCGGGTTAACAATAAATTTTATGGCCAATGAAACGATTGTCATAATGAGAAATTAAATATATTAGGAGCTGGGATGCAATATCTTTTGACTATTCTAACTCAACACTATCAAGATATTGATGGTAATAGAGATCATGTGCAACATATGAATGCACTAAGGAGAGATAAATATTTTATTTACTCTTTTATGTTGTAATAAACAACATCCTTTAATGGGGATTCTAATCAACTAGATTCTATGATATGGATCAATTAAATTGAAATTTTATTTTTATTATACAATGATCAGACCATTAAAAAACTATAATAACTGTTTATCACTTTGAAGGTGAATAAAATATATCATGTATTCTTATTAATAATATATGAAAAGAAGATGAAACTGGATCCAATGAAATGGATGAGATTATGGGAATATTTTTTAGTCGCTAATTCCCTCATATTCTACATACAGAAATGTATAAGGAATTCTTTGAGCGTGATTATAAGGATTATGAACCCATTGGTACCTATAAGGTATATTTTAAAAGTATTTTAAAATATTATTTGGGTTTAATTATCAACCCTAAAATAAATATTGATCAATTATATAGTATTTTATCATGTCTTTGAAATACATTAGAAATAGGGGACTTTGGATGCTATAAAGATATCATTCAATGTGCACTAAAAGATGAAATTGAAAATAGAATACCTAAAAGATATGGTGATAAGAAACGAAGTATGGAGCTTCATGAAATCTCCAATGGTATGCCACATTTAAGTAAGAAAAAAGTTTAACCTCCAACCTTCCCAGAATGTGGGGAGGAGAACTCAGGTGACTACATGAATGGAACATGAAAATGATTCAAATGTGGAAAGCCTAGCCTTTATCAAAAAAAATTAAGTAATATAAATAGGACATCAAATGAAATAAATATAGAGAGATATCAATAGAATTATTCAATTGAACGTCATTACTATTAATACAATGTGTCTGGGAACTATTTGAATCAATCATCTAATTTAATGGATAATGATGTAAATATGGAACAACAACCTTTGAAGTCCATGGATAAAGAGAAATATTATGAAATTACAATATTTGAAGTGAACCATGATATTTAGGGCACACTTATACTCTGATCTTCAATATGGTATTCCATGTTGATGTTTTCATGAATATACAGTCTGAAAAAAATTATCATTTAATGAAATTTGATGTGATTTTTGATCATTGATTAGCTCTCTCTACATCGATTCCATATATATTTCTTTAATAATGTATTGATGTTTTATATTCTAAATAAACCTATGATCTTCAATCAGTTTAAGGATAAACCCAAACTTCTATTAGAGATTTTATTATCTATGATAATATCTTATTTAAAGAATATGGGGAACATCCTTTTTTTGAAGCATATATTATTTTATTTTGACTATTTGGGAACTGATTATCAGACATTAGAGAATATAAGAGCAAGGTATATATTTTTTATGAGATATTACTAGTGATTAAAATTATTTTTATGTTTTTCCTAGAAGGATATGATATCAAAATATTTTTTATTTTTGATTATTATTAATAATATTTTCAATGAGTGTTAAGGTTAACTACTTGTTGAATGGATCAAGATAAATTTTGGATATTGATGTTTTAGATTAATTTACAATAAATCATAACCTATATTGACATTTATAGTTTTGGTAAATATTTAGAGGCTGAAGGAAAGACTTATGGATCCCATGACTCATTAAAAGTACATCTTAAATGAAAAACTCATATTGAATATCTATCTATTGGCATAATAAATATGGTGAAAATTGAATTAATCACAACCAAAGGATAATATTTTACTTTTTAAATTGAAGGAAATAAAGTAATTTTATTTCATTCAAAGCATTAAGTGGATAGTAAAATAATAACAATAATTTTTTAAAATAAAACTTGATATAAATACATCAGCTATTTACTTTTCTAAATGAAAAATAAATGGTCTTTTAACCCATCACATATTTATAGTTTTGTGGTGTTTATCATTCTCAGAAATGTGTTCTCTATCACTCTCTATAAATCATTGGGCATAAAATTTCTCTTCCGTATCAATATTTTCTCTTCCTAGTTATATTCTCTTATCTAGAAACCTTGATTTGTGGTGACCTTCATACATCCCTTTCCCTCATTTTAAGGGGAAGTTTTTTTAACCCATTTTACATTGTGGGTTTTCAATAAAGGATTTTTCAAATATTATTCCTTCTATTATAGATCTCAAGTTCAAATTATGATAATGAAATTTATTATATTGGGGGGAGAATATAACAGCCATATATTTTAGAAAATATTTCCCTTTAAATAATTTTATTTCTTTAATATCTTTTATTACACGAAGAATTAAGTTTAAACCAATGGAGATATACTTTTGAAATATTATTATTTAATATGACAGTTATAACCTAGTCATTAATTTTGTTGGTAAAGGCGGGATTAAATAATTTTTTAAAAATATATAAATTTATTATTGAATATAAATATATTAATAAATTCTTATTACATAATAACAAAATTTTTATTAATGTTATTTAATGATTTAGAATTAAGTCTTCCTCAAAAATGTTTTAATTACTTTTTTTAATAAAATATTATAATTATTTTTTGAAAATTTAAAAAAAAATATTTAATAAAAATAATATTATTTTCAAATCATATTATCAAAATTATATTACTATGAATTTTTTGATTTTTCTTGAAATATTGATTATTCAGTGAATAATGGAAAATAAAGAATTTAATTAAAAATTGTATTTCTGTTTCAAATATTTATAAAGTACCACATTATTTTTAAAATAGATAAAAATAAAAAAAAATTGAATTATATTATTTTAATTCTAATAATTTTCATTAGAATCTATTTTAGGGTTGAATTTGTTTTAAAAATGTTTTTAAACTTATGCATATATTTTTCTTTAAAATATGATTTCTATTGTGTTTTATGAATTTATATTAAATTTTATTTGTATAATTTATAGGAATTTAATTTGATAAAATGCAATTTTTTTTTTCAGAAAGTCACATTTTTCCTACGATGATTTTTTAACATTTTTATAAAGAAATTATTTTTTTACTGAATAGTAATAAAATATAGTTTTTATGAAATGTGATATCATGTTTGATATCTCCAACACTAAAAAATAACATAAATATTAATGAAAAATATTTAATTGATTATTTATTAAGAAGTAATACAAATACAATACATAGGTAGTACAAAAAATGTAAATTTTAATTTATTCCATAATAAATATAAATATCATTTTTAATATCGATGCCAAGCTAGTGTCACATTGAAAAAGTAAAATTTGGTATGTTAAACATTATATTTGAGACATAAAAAGAACTTTCTAGAATTTAATAGTAAATATTATGTATTATTTTTATATTTATTTTCATACATGAATTTTGGAGTTATTTGAAAAATGGATTGTCCAAATTCTTGTATAATGTTTGTATGAGGCCAAAAAAGACAGAATTACATATTCAATAAGTTGTCATGACATAGATGTGATTTAAAATACATATTGAATGAATATAAGTGTTTATTTTTTAGAATAATAAACTTATTTTCATAATGTTAATTTATTTATAATTTTTATATATTAAATATATAACATGAATGTTTTCTCAACATCAATACGACATTTATTTAATTAATAGGAAAATAAAATAAATTAATTTAGAAATACTAAAACAAATATAATTTAAAAAAATTATTGAATCTATTGAATTTCCAAGGTATATATAACATTTTATCTCATTTTTAATTTATTATATTTAAAATCCTCTTTTCCGTGATGTATTTGCATTTAAATTAAATGAATAGTATCAAAATTGACATTAATTATATTTTATCCAAATGACATTTTATTAAATTATTTTAAGATCATAAGAGTCCTAAAATTAGACAGGGTGGGTATTGTATGGTTTAAAATTTCATAGCTGTTCAATTTATGTCCCAATTATCACATTATAATTAAATATTATAACCTTTAATATTGAAAAAGCTGTTACCATAGTTAAAATAAAAATTGTTTAATTATGGGTTAATCAAAATGATAGGGTTTAAAATGACAAAATATATCTAAATTCCATTTTATGGTATTATAACACTATCGTAGCATATCATTGAATCCATATCCATATAAAGGAATTTTAAATGATAATGAATTTAATTTAGTTTATTCTTTTGAGAAATTTTATAAGTTCCCCTCACCTCAATTACAAAAGGTAACCTCATACCTCACTTAGTTACACCACATTAAGCCCAATATATCTATAAAGATATAAACATTTCTATTCTAAACATACCTTTTTACATTCTATAGATTTGTTTCTCCCAAAAGACCAAACATAGTGCCCTATAGCAGAGATCTAAAGGTGTCGTTTCAATGAAATGGTAATCACCTTACCTAATTACTTTCTTTTCAACTCTTTTTTTACCTACTCTAGTTATATTCTATTTATATTAATATAATATATTTAATATCCTAAATATTTTGAAATTTTATTATGATTATCAAAATTTCATTATATACCCTCCTTCCCAATAAATGAGAAGTGAAATTATTACTCGTGTGTACGTACAACTTACATTCTCCATGTCTCTATACAATTCATTTTTCATCACCATATTTTATAGATGGGTAATATATGGGGATTAATGTTTATATATAATATTTTTAACAAAATTATACTTATATAAATATAATATAACACTTATTTACTTATCATTGAATCCTTGTGAAATGATAACATCGTTCATGCATACACGTGGACTAGCACATCCACGAAGGGATGCGATTAATTTTTTATTTATATTTTACTAGGATGGTAATGAAAAAAAATTGATGAATATATGTGATATTATAATTATATTAAAATGGTTAATCAATATTTGAATTTATTTTATTCTATATGTTGAAGAACAAAAACACTATTTAAGTATACATATGACCTACCATTTGCATGAATGTTGTAATTCATTTTTATTTATATAAGTTATATGGAATGATTAAAATATGTATAAGAAGAATATATTTGATAATTATATCATGATTAAAAATTTTAAGGTGATAAAACCAATATTAATTTACAAGTACTATAATTACTTAACTGAATCATTGATGATAAATGAAATAGTTAACAGGTGGGAATAACAATATTAATATGTAATTATTGATAAAAATGGTGTTGGAATTTTATAAAGGGTTCATATAGGAGATTATAATTCTGAAAATTACACTAATATATAGTAATCATAAATTTAAAATTTTTTATACAGGAGGTTATATTTCTTTCTAATAAAGGAAAACACAAGGAAAGGGTTTGACTTTACAATCTCAACAACATTTCGGATTGTTTATGTTTAAATATCAATTGGGAAATATTTTAATTCCATATTCATATTTTTAAAAAAATTAATTATGGGTTTCAACATTCTTATATTTTTTTAAATTCATTTTTACCACTGTATAAATTATTACAAAATGGTTTTCCAAGAATCTTCTTTGTATTTTTTAACTTATATACTTTGTGACTTATCTGAAAAATTGGTAAGGTAGGTTTTTAACATATATAGAGTGAATGGATTTTCCCACCACTATGATTAATATTCTCTTTCAATCCTCCTTTACTATTTTATAAGTTTATTTTCAAACAATTTTTTTCATTTATAAATTTGTAGTTTCTTTTGACGAATTAATTCCAAAATGTAAAGTTTATTTTCCTCATGAATTTTCCAAGTGATATTTTAAAATCATTTTCTATCCAATATGACATACTTTTATGTTTATTAATATTTACCAAGAATATTTTCCATCGATAAAATAAATACATTTTCTTCAGATAGATTATTTTTATTATGAAAATATGATGATGTAACTCATTATCATTTCCATGGGTTTTACTTTGATGAAATGTTTATAAAATCAATTTTTTTATATTTTTTAAATGATTTATATTTTATGATCTTGTGAAATATATATTTATGATTTTATATATATGTATATTGGGACCTATATCCCTCTCCAATAAATTATCTAATTATGTATAACTCAAGAGGTAAATATGTTATGTTTGAACCTGATTTAGTTTTCACAATATATGTGTGGACCTGGTATTCATCAATACATGTTTTGGAATTGACCTATATTTCATTACCATAATATCATTCTCCGTTATAATTTCATGTCCCTAAGTTTATTTGTGGGAATAATTTAATTCCCTTAATTCAATGAGTTAACTTGTTTCTATTTATACAGGTTCACAACGATTTTAGATTATGTGTATTCTGTAATTCCACATCTTATTCCAATGTTATGCGATCATGGCTCATTTTATAAGATTCATTTTTTATTCATGTCTTTTGAACCACTCGAATTTAATTTATGACTCAATATTATTATTTTTGATATACATTGTGTTTATTTAAAATGATAAAATCATGTTTCCATGACCCTAGGATCATTTTATGCTTATTTTATCATTGCTATCTCTATTTTTCCTTTTAAAGAGCATTTTATCTCTCCCTTTATTGTTTTTTCATTTCCCCAAGTTATGAATAATGGTTTTAGAAATGATAATTATAATAGGGGTTTAAGTTAGGAGGAACGTATTGGGATACGATATAGATCATTTATGAACGAGTTATGTCTGTGTCCATGTTTTTAAAGGAACTAGACCTATATGATTCTGATATGGATCATTATGTTGTGTAATGAATATTCATTTATTATGATATAATATCTCTGTATAAAAGGTAAGGGTCATTATAAAAAACTCCTTCATAATAAATTTAAATTTGTAATGATTCAATTATAGAATAATGTAAATATATATAATATCATAAGTTATACACTTATAACATTTCAACATCAATTTATCAATAATTCTTTATTCAAATTTTTGTTTCTAAATTTTTATTATTTCATTTTTCATAGAATTATCAATTCATCAATTATGGTCTTTATTCACTAATCATGGTTTCACCATATCAAAAATGATATTATTAATATAAATATTATATATATTAATATATATAATCATCCATAAAAGTTAGAGATATAAATATTATTTATATTGTTCATGAAGACAATAAGTTGTACGGACCCATTAATATTGTATTTATTTTCTAAAAAATGAACAAAGAATTATAAATATTAATTTTCCTTCTGGAAAAACAATTATATCATAAAAACATATATATATATATATATATATATTTTTTTTTTTAACTGGTCCTTTCAACCATAATAGTAAAAGGGTAATTAAAAACAAATTGCATTACTTGGTGGTACTTGTTGTCCGCACGTACACATGAACAACATTATAATTTTTCAACCGATTGGAATATAATAATGTACATATGATATTATAATTATAGAAGAATAATTTTTTAATATATATCATATATAAACATTAAGTCAATAATAAGACAAATCCATGAAATATGATGATGGAAAATGAATCGTATCTCTACGTGGAAGCGATTTTCTACACATACACATGAGCAGTACTTTCACTTCCCATTTGATGTAATAAATGTTTTATAATTATTTTTATATAATCCTATCAATATTTAACTATATTTAGGATAATTAATTTACTATTTTAGTATGAATAAAATATATTTATATGAGATGAAAGAAGATATACCATGATATAGGTTGTGTAGGATTTAACCTATTCTTTTGTAGGACACCTTTATAGCCTTTAATAAGAACCATTGGGATGGGTTTTTAATAATAAAATCACCTCTAATTCGCGAATACGGAATTTGAGAAAATAATCATGATGTCTTTTGGTGATATATATGGTTCAATGTGGTGTAAGGAAGATAAAGCGGGGGTGTCCTATCATGATTAAGAGAGAGTATAGACATGCATATTCTTAAAAATTAGAATATAATAATTACATACTCAAGAAAAATGATACCAAATTGAAAGAGATTAAATTTATTGATTGTATTATGTCTAAATATAGTCATCCAATATATTTTGAAATGTTTAATTAGGAAAAAAATACCATTATCTTGAGGTTTAACTCAATATTAAACCTGTTTTAACCATTTATGCACTAATGAATTGTTACTATTTTTAATATTCATTATAATAAAAAATAATGGGGCATAATTTCCAAATTTACACACGTTCATTCCATATAGGTAATCATTTATATAAAATTCAATTCACATAGTTTAAACATTTACTTTAAAAATAAATTCACAGAACATGATGAAAAGTAGTTTTAATAAAAAAAACTTTCTTAAGCATAAAATGAATTTATAATTACATCCAATATTAAATTAATTATAATTAACATAATTTCATTATTCATAATATGAATAACCGAATTTCTATTTTAAAAAAAAATTCAATCTAAATATATAATTTTTTAAATTCTTTAAATGAAAAGATAATATTCAATAAAAATTAGTATTTTTCACCATTCTTCAAAAAAATCAATCTTTTCAGTATATTATAAAAAAATAACTCTAATTAAAATTTTAAATAAAAATTTCAAAAATAATATTAATTTTTTCAAAAAAAAATTCTAATAGTGGTGGGAATTAATCATATTATTTTCATAGAAAATAAATTAAATTTTTTTTGGAAAAATATATTTTTAAAGCATATAATGAGTTTACCAAAAATTTAGTTCTTATTTAACAATATATTCTATTTATATAAAAACATTACACATGTTTATTTCAAAATGATGTTATAAATATTCATACTGGTAATTTAATAGCTAGTTTATATTGGTATACTATATTAAGATTCATTAAGATTCGGGGTTACATGAATTGCAAGAAAAATAAAGAAATAAAATCTATTTAAAGAGAAGTATATCATAAAATATCTAGTTATTAGATTATACACCCCCCCCCCATAAAACTAATTTTTCACATGAAATTACATCACTTATAATTAAACAAATTATAACTTTTATGTTTCATCACATCCTCATGTTCCAATCTAGCTTCCTTGAATTTTAGATTCCTCTATAGAACTATAACCGTGTGAGTAGTATTGTTTCATAAAACTTTATCTCTATGATAAAAGACTTATAACTTTGGTTATTCAAAAGAAATATAAATATTGAGAAATAAAACCTATGTTTTTAGTACCTATGAAAGATTAAGTATGTATTTTCTTATTAGAGATAAGTGGAAAACTTCTTGAAAATGAGATAGGTTTAGATGAAGCATCAAGTGATAAGCTACTATTCTTACTTGATAAAGAATCTAAAACATCCTAATATTCCTAGGGATCATCTTTCCATTCTTTCTAAATCTAAAATCCTTCTTCCATGGTTAAATTGATATGAATACATACTCAATGACTATGAATTCATGATTTTTCTAATGATTGTTAGCATACTATTTTTTCCATTATGATATTCCTTTATGTTTTTTTGAATGTATATGACCTTCTCTCCCATTTCATCATCTATATTAGGTCCCAATAGCATTATTTATCCAAATTCATCCAAGAATATTCGAGTTATACAGTTATTTCAATAGATTCCTTTATAACGATCTATCAGAATGCTCAAGTGAAATATATTATTTTAAGGAAAATATACTAGAGGAAGGTGTGGATCCCTAATTTTGAATTTAATTGCATATGATTCCAGTATATATTATAGGGTTTAAATGGTTATCTTAGAATGACCATCTGTCTAATGATGATAAGAATTAATGAAACACAACTCCAAATCCAAATTGTGTTAAATAATTTGTCAGAACATCTTGGTAAACCTCAGATCCTAATCATATACAATAGACTATGGTACTCCCTAAAACCTAACCACTTACATAATTTATATTATGGGAAGATGATCAAGAGATTAATCTTATGTAATTGTAAGGAATTGTCTTGACATTGTTTGGGGATCTATAACAACCCAAATAGAATTATTTTATTTAGTTATTTTAGGGAGTCTAATTATAAAATATATGGTGATTTTTTCCCATTCCCATTATTGTATAGGTAGTGGTTATAACACCAACTTATACTTTGTTTGCTTAGCCATAACTTGTAAACATACCAATCACTAAGATACATGCACTATAATATCTCTCTTTGTGTTATCCCATAAGAAATAATCTTTCATATCTATATACATATTTATAAATCCCAGATGAATATAGAATGATAAACTCTGTGTGTTGTCCAACAAATATTTATTCAAATATAGAATGAATGAGATACATACAAAGTTCATGAACCTTATTATTCCATCCAATTAAATTTTGAACTCATGAACATTTATCACCTTCATTTACAGCTATGAATCTTAAATCTATGACTCTATATTCTTTACATGGATATATATTTGAACACTCATTTAATAAAGATAATATTTCACCCCTTATATAAATATTTAAATATATTTCATTTGAAAATACAAAAACATTGGCTATTTTTTTATCCTCATCATAAATAATCTGTAATGATCCTTTCAACAAAATTCATCTTCCACCTTATTTTCATTCCCATAGTGGTATCGTATTTAGAAAAGGTAGTCATTAATAAACTCAATTCATATTATCTAGATTATATTCATCCCTTCTTTATTGAATATTTAAATTTAAATTTTACTATCGTTATATATACCATACCGTTATTTTTAATGAGAAGGACACCATATCTTTAATGAGAAAACTATCATGGGTAAGTCCAAACCATGAGATGGTAATTTTTATCATTATCATTAAATTAGTGTGAGGTATAATTTATCACCATATCATTCTATAGAGGATGTATCCTAGTCCTTTCACTAATGCATCATAATAAATCACAAACCCTTCTCCATTATTGGGTAATGTATGAGCACGATTTTTAACTATACTTCTCTTTAGTTCCTTGAAATTTTTCTCATATAAAACTATCTAAAGGAAAATGTATCAATTTTATGTTTACTTTGTGAGTAGATTATATAAGCACGAGAAATTCACTATAAAGGGTAGATAATATCTATCCAAATAAAGAAAAATATATAACTTTTTCCGAGTAATTGGTTTGGGGAAACATTAAATAACTCTCATCATTGATAGATCCACCAATATACAAATAAGAAAGATTATATTTACCAAAAATGAAACAATTTGTATCTAAAAATCACTTAGGGTATATTTTTCATACATATTTTACTTTCATAGAGTCTTCAGTTCAATCCTTAATTGATTTTTATTATCTTCCTTATAATTGTAATATATAATAATTTCTACTATAATGATATCCACAAACTAATCAAGGTAATCTCTAATGACTCTATTCATTAAATCCATGAAAATAGTGTATTAATTAATTAAGACAAATGGAATTACTATAAATTCATAGTGTCCATACCTCTTATATAAGGCTATCTCAAGTATGTATTCATATTCAATCCTTAACTGATAGCATATAGATTGAAGGTCATTATTAGAAAAATATCTATCTTCTCATAATTGATCAAAAAATTATCAATATAAGGAATTTTAAACTTATTGTTTATTTTGATCTCATTTATTTCGTAATAATCAATACATGGACACATTAAACCATCTTTCTTCTTAGAAAAATAACATGTTCACCCCATCGTAAATTACATGGTTGAATGAACCCCTTATCGATATTTTGATAGTGTTTCATCTTAAATTAATACAACTCAATCAGGTCTATTATATAAGGAGCTATTAAAATATGGTTATTAGTAGTTATGGGTTTATATTAAAAACTAACTTTCCTGATTTAAATAAATACTAGTCATTTATTTCAGACATACAACAAAAATCTCTCTTATAATAGTCTTATCTTTGATGTTGATTTTCAAACCAACTAACTGATAAAACACCTATTTTAAATAGGTATCAAGAAATATATAATTTATTTAATTTAAATTTAAATTTTATACTTATCATAACTTTAATAAATGATCAATAATATTCAAATGCGACTTCCCTTCATTAAATAATTCATGTGGGTTTTATGTAATGAAACCCAATTCATGCATATGATAACATCAAATCCAAATAGTGGGACAATATTTATATTTATAGGAAATATATTCCTATAAACACAAATCAGAGAATACTAATATATGTTAGATTTTTTCTCACCATAATATTATCTATTTTCACTGCTAATTCAATATCTAATCATTGAGATTGTATTTTGATACCCATTTAAAATTAATCAAATATAAAAGAGTAGGAAAATCCAAAATCAAGTAACTAATTAGATATTATAATGATCATGTTAAGCATGTCTTCTACCAAATTGTTATTATACCCCAAATTATCAATAGTTATTATATAACATTTCCATTTATCTCTTTGCCTAAGAGGCCACTGGAATCGATCATCATCATTAACCTTCATATTAAAGCATTGGTTAGGTCAATTTCCATACTCCTTGAATTTAAATAATTGAATTGTGTATGGTAATTTTTTTTGGTTCTCTATATCCAAATTTAATTAACTTATTATTCCCATCACATTGTAATTTAATTTCATAGTTATCTTTCGTTACACATATAAAATACATACCATACCCATTACAAAAATGTTATCCTTATTTCCTTTCACTCTTAGAGAATAAATGAATCATCGTCTTCTTACCTTCATAATTTTTATTATTATAATCTCATTTCAAATCCATAATTTGTTTCATATCAAAACAATTTGATTTATGGTAAAACCAATATCATTATTTATCTTGAGAAAATATCAAACAAATTGATTCGTAGTGATATAATTCCTATACGGGTAAAATCCTTCAAATACTTGGTTTTAAGCCACCGATGAATCAATAATAATTTTTTGTTGCATGGAAATACCAAAGGCATACCTCATAAGTCTTGTTAATTTTTTTTCATAGGGAAAAATGGAATAATCAACCTTCTACTTTATCTCAAGGAATTATATCTCCATTTTTATGAATAAAGAGTGCATGGTACTTATTAAAAATATGTTCTCAAACTCATACCACTTCATGAAGTCTATTTCTTAATATTTAAACATTTTCGTGATAAGATCTCACTATCGATTTGTTTCTCCTTCCAAATGATAAAGAGTTATAATAACATTTTCTTGTTTCTAATAATAGATACTAAAAAATAACTTTTCATTGGTATCAATCTATTTCTCAACAACTATTGGGTCAGTTGACACACTAAAATAATGTGTTTTTGGATTCATGAAGGACTCAATATAATATTGTTCCATATTTTTATACTTTGGAACCTCAACAATATTCTTTTATTGAAAATGTTGTGTAATCGTAACAATGCTATTTTTTATTCCAACCCCAATAACATTTTGTTCCTTGGGAAGAAAATCATTTCATTTTTTATTAAATTGAACATTAAAATGATTACATTGGGTTATATTAATTTAAATAAATCAGAAAACATAGTGTTAGAAACACTAATAATAGTGGTAAACCACATAATCATGAAAACAATTATATGGTTTCTATATCACTAGACATTCCTTTAAATCTATGATACTTTAGTTTAAACCTAGTTTATCTATGATTATTATCTTTTTAAATTCTTCTCAATGTTTCATGAAGAAATTTTGAATTATCCAAAAAATATCCCCATGGAGTGTCAAACAAAGTTCTATGAAATGGAACCATCACCATGAAAAAAAATTATGGATGAGATATACTCATCGAACACTTTTTGGTGTATTAACCCTATCCACACCTATACCAAAACTATGTCCACTTATAGTATCCTTACATGGTTGTTTTCCTAAGCTAACCATACTCTTTTAATTACTATAACTTAAGAAGATTTACTATAGATATGATTATACTATGTTTTCTCAATAATTATTTCTAATCCAAGTTTATAATTTTAACTAAACCTTGATATGATACCAACTATAGTGACCAACAATTTTCATACCAATATAGTAAATCTTATTTGGTGATTATTAATTACAAGATATTATGATCCACTATAGAATTGTAAGGGTTTAGTTAATTTAGATATTCATATACATAAACAAATATCTCATAAGAGATCTATATTATCTCAAACTATCTTTATCTTAACTATATCCATTCTTAGACAAATCGTACTGATCAAAATTATTTATAACATAGGGAAAGGCAACATAAGAAAGGGTGATAGAAAATTCTTGGTAAGAATAAACAAGGGATATATAAGTGATCACTTAACAGTAATATGAGAATAAGGGTATGATTACATGAACATAACATTTTAAATCCATTCACAACATATCACCAATAATAATTTTTAGTTATGGAATAAAGATTGGTAGTTCAAAAGACATTAATTGTTAATAAATTAATGAATGTGAGACATGAGACCATAACATTGGCATAAATAATAATTTTATTGAATAAAAACAATCATAGAAAATAATTTCTTTAATAAAGACTCACCACCAAGAAAAACATGGGGGATTGCGTTCACTCCCCATTCCATCTTATCCTTAGTCATGGTTAACTCCCGAGTCATTCTTAACAGAAAATTTCCATTACTGAATTGGGTTCACCCCTAATCTATTCTATAATATTTCATGAAATATATATATATATATCTAATTAATTTGATGTCTACATACATTTGATCACACCCATAACATAATAAATATCATATATATGTGTTCCATAATATCATAAAACATTCATCGTTGCATAACCCATGGAATGGAAATGGTTTTCATAAATTTTTATGCATTTCATCATTGCATATCCCATGGAGCGGAAATGGTTTCATCATAACATATTTTACTTTTGGGAAACAAAAAGGTTTCATAGAATCATCCTTAAATAATAATTATCATAAAACATAAAAATAATGAAGAATAATGATATTATTTGATTATAACCCTAGAAATTTATACATAGAATCAAAGGATGTTACTATAGATGAGAAATTATATTAAATGATGACTGGGATATTTCATGAGTAAAAAATCCATTCACTTTGAAGAACATATTTAAAAATAAAAAATTATAAAATATCAATGAAACCATTTTTATTGAATGGAATCTTGGAAACTTTTAAATTAAGCTTCAAAGCATTGAGTGGTTATGATACTAGGAAATTCTTTTCATGACTTGTATGTTAAAACAAATAATCGTTTAACATTTTCATTAAAAAAATATAAGGAACCCTATTTAAAAAATTATTAGAATATTTAATTTAAAAATTAAATATTTAATTTATAAATAAGAGAAAATGACATAAAAATCATATAAGAATTGTAAAAACATTCTTGAAAATATTTATAGAACAGATTAATATGGAAGAAAAACAATTTTCGATCGAAGAGAGAAATAATGTCATATTTCAATAAAAATATACTTACAGTATATTGATTTCAAAAGAACAGTTAAATGAAATGAAATCTTTAATATATACAAATAAAAAAATTATAAGAAAAATAATGGTTTTATGGAGATAAAATTCCTAAAATTTAATGGTAAAAAATTTAATAATACACAATCCCGATAAACACTGAGATTGTTACAAATATCTATTACCTCAACATTGACTTGATTCAAATATGATCTAAACTATACTATAGTAAATTTAAAATTAATATAATTCAATACCATAATCAGGTACATACAATTAATATCATATATAGTCCACTTCTAACATTTTATCATCGATTTACTAATAAACTGTTATTCAAATCATCATTTTTGGGTGTTCATAAATTTTTTTCATGGAAGTTTCAGTTCGGTCATTCATGTACTTCTACATTCATCATGAATCTATCGGAATTAAAACGTTTTTAATGATATTAATTATATATATGTTAATTATAAACATATTTTTAATTATCCATAAGAGATATAGATAGAAAAAAGATTTACATGATTCATGGAAATTTTATGTCGTATGTTCTGATGAATGTTGTTTTCGTTTTATATATATATATATATATAAAGATAAAAAAAATTATCATCAATGAAAATAAATTTTTATCATATACATATATATATATATATATATATATATTAAATCTATCTATATAACCATCCATGTGAAACATAAATAAAGAAATCACATAGCCTCAAAGAGGTGGTAGTCCACACATACACATGGGTGAAATTATTATTTTCAAAAAAATTAGAAGGTTAAAAGGTAGATATGAAATTATAATTACATAAGAATAATAATTTCATAAAAATAATAGGTAGACATTAAAAACATCATAATAAGCATTCATAAAATATGGTGATGGAGCATGAATTTTATCACTACGTGGTGGGAGTAGTCCACACGTGCACACAAGTGGTACTTTCACTTACCATATGGTGGAATATAGGGTGGATAGTTGTGGGTATATAATCATAATAAAATTTAATTGTATTTATTATATTAAATTTTTTAATATTATAGTGAATAAGACAATTTTATAGAGGTTTAAGAGGAGATATATTGAAATAGGAAGGGTGGGATTATTACATCTTCTTCAGATGTCCCCCGTTAGATCGTTTAATAATACCCCTTGGGATTTTCTTTTATGATGTATAGAAACATTTAATTGGGTGTATTTAATTTGAGAAGATAATTGGGTAGGTTTTGGTCATGAGTGATGGCTCAAAGTGGTGTAAATAACAAACATAAATGGTGTCTTTTCATAAGTTGGGGAGAGGACACGTGAAATGTCTTAAATTATTAAAATATAAAAATGTCATACTTAATAAAAATTAACCCAAATAAATATGTATTTATGTTTATGATGATATTTTGTCTAAATATTTCAACATAATATTATTTCAACATGTTTAACTGGAAAACATATCATTTTCTCTTGGTTTAATTCCCCTAGTAAATCCATTTTAACTTTAATCATATTAACAATTTTTTCTAATTTTACTATTCATTATGACCAAAATTGGTTGATTACTTATTGAAAAATATATAAATTATGATTCCAAATATTAAATCCATTTTATCAAAATAATTTCAAATAATTTTTAGAATTTAATTTAAAATCAAACCCGCATAACGTGACAAAAAGATGTTTTCCTGAAAAAATGTTTTCATAAGCTTAAAAAGTTATTATACAAAAATAAAATATGAAATTTATTTTAATGACTTATATTATTCATAAAATAAGTGAAATAAATTTAATTTTAAAACCTTTTTAAAAAATTTATCTTTTTAATGAAGACATTTTTCAATAAAAAATCGTTATTTTCCATTATTTTTAAAAGAAATTAAATTTTCAAAAAATTCTCTAAAAAATTATTCTAAGATAAGATTAACATTATGATTAAAAAATTTAATTATTTTTTTAAAATAAATTTTATAATTTTTTAAGAAATTAATTTTATAATCTTTCAATAAAAAATCAATGGTAACCATTTTTTGGAAAAGGGCATTTTATTGAATATAATGACTTCACTACGAATTTAGTACTTATTTAGAAATATATTTGGTTTATCTAAATCCTTTATTCTTGTGTTTTTTAAAATATTTTTAATTATATTCATAAAACTAATTTAAAATCTAGGTAAAATGATATACTATATTACAGTTCATTTAGACTCATGGTTGTGTGTATCGAAAGATATCGAAGAAATTAAATTTATTTGAAGAGAAATATATTATAAAAATCATTGTTTTATTGTCATGGATGATAGAAATATTCCACCCCTATATAAGTGGCTATATTGAACAATCCATTTAGGTATGTGAGGATATATTGGGAGCCTTCATGTTAGACTAATATTATAGATATGGGGATCCCTTATCATTGTGGAGTTATCTTACAATAATATTTATCACTAAATTAATGTTACGGAAAATTTTGAGGTACTATATAAAATACCATGTTGGTCACCCATTTTTTTGATAGATTTTGGCAATTATTTACTGAGGGGTCCAAAGATGTTACTATTGATGGTGATGAATTGTTTTTCCCTGTGAGTGAATAAGGACCACACAAAGTATAAAAAAATATTACACATACTGAAATCATGGTTTTTTTGTGTTTCATAAAGGAAACCATGTGTTTTTTATAGTCTCTCCATGTTAAGGTTTTTTGATGTATTCACGTGGTATAAAACTATCCCTATGATATATCAGACCATTCAAGATTCTACACAGTTTTGGTGAAGTTTTTACCACTTATTATTACCCATAAATTTGGATTAAGTACTCTTTTTATTCTACATGTCAATGTATTGGAGGTATATACAAGACAAAAACAATTTATTGATTAAGGAAAATTGGACGTTAAATATACAGATAGATTTTTTGAGTTACTAGTGGAGATCAAGGATTATCAAGAGACAATCCTTCATTGTTGATCTATTATTCAAGTGAATGTTCTCTAGAAACATGGGAACAATCATGGGAGATCCTAGGACAAAGAAATCCTACTACATTGTAAGTACCCTCAACATTCTGATTAGGTTATTCTTTGGGGTGGGGGGGAATCCTTAAAGGTGGAGAAAATATACAAAATAAATTTCTTAAATTAGACCCGTTGAGCATTTTTAAATATAAATATGGTTTTCATTTTAATGTTGGAATATATTTTTTAGTTTCATGGAACACCTGATATTAATATATTAATGATGTGAAAAATATTAATCTATTTTCATGATTTATTTCACAAATAATGAATTTACTCTTGAATGGAGTCTCCTATGAGGAAAATAAAACCTCCATTATTTTTAAAATACAGGTTGAACCCAAGGAGTGGTATAAAATATGTTTTCATTGGGTCCCACTATATTTTATATTCATGAAATTATGATAAATTGAATAATTAAGTAAGTTATTAATTAATTAATTTATTCATTATTATTTTTTATCCTAATTATATATCAAACTTAATAAATTCATTGTTTATTCCCCTAGGTTTAGCCACATAACCCTTAAATTTGATAGATCCAGTTAGGGTAGAAACATTGATGAGGGATTTAGGATAATTCATTTATTGTATCATGAAATTTTAGAGGATCACCAATGAAAATGAAACAAAAAAATTCTTTACCTATAATAAATCCTTTGATGATGTAAAGATTTTTATTTCTTTATTGTAACCTAATTAGTATTTTTTCTATAAGGATTCATAATCTAATTATAATTATTGATTCAACCCCCTTTATATGATTTCCCTGTTAATTTACCTTTTTATTTTCCTTGAAATTATTTTTTATACTATATTATACATATTTTATTAATTTCCACATCTATGATATGTGGTTGGGTACAAAATGGCCAAAAATGATATCAATTTGTTGGATATGGATTTTTACCAAAATTATTCACATGTTCTTTATTCCCTTATGATAGGCTAGTGATTCGACTTATTTTCTGGTTCAAATATTAATTAATCCTCATAACCCTATTGTTTTTTTATTTTTAAAGGAGGTCGGGGATTATAGATATATAGTTAAAGGATAATAGATCTTATAGTTCAAAGAAGATTAATGATCCCATACAGGGTTATGAGGATTGATGGAAGTGAAAAAATTGATATAAGATTCTGGAATTTGATGCCTGGTGGTCAAAATATGGTAATTTACAATGTTTCCTAAATGATAAGGGACTTTCACAGTGATTTAGGAATGATTTATGGTGAAGTCAGTAGAAGTGGGAATATATGAAAAAAATATGAATCTAGTTCAAAATTCCCAGCTACATTTCATTTGTTCTATTGTAACACGTGTTGTGTATCCCAGGTGTGGTGGTGGCTCAGTTTTTTGGGTTGAGATAAATATCAACATTCATGTGGCTAGGCCCACTTATCATATGACCTAAGTCTTCATACATGGTATGTATCGGCAATACACACCCGGGACCCTGAGTGGTTTCCCACATCACATGACTATTACCACACACCATATATAATGACTTTAATTCACCATAAGGAACAACAAGACTTGCACAAGGTTTAGAATAGATATTACACCTTGTTTCCACTAAAAGGGAACATCATTTACTTTTCTTAGAATGAACAACCATCTATATATCATTCATTCGGAATGGAATCGAACTTAGGATTAGTCTATCTTGTGAAGAATTTCTCATAATATGTGATTGTAGAATTTGGTTCATCATCACATATACAATGAATGGTGGTATTAGTATGTCACTTATTCTATCATGGTTAGCGGACATTGACACTCTAGAATGATTTTTGAGTGACATCAAGGTCGGTACACCCTTTACATCATGTATATGTTTGCACATGGTTCACCCACTTCATTCATAGATATAGGGTTGGTACCCCATACCCACATGGGAATGAGTATCCTATATCTGGAGTTGGTTCCCACTCATCTAAGCTTTAATTTGGCATGTGACATACACTGGGTTTAGTGCCCCCTTGTCTGTGATGTTTTATCGATGGGTCATTGGTCCCTCACTATGTATTTTCAATGTGTATGATAGGCTATTGGCATCGAGACAACTTGTTACTTGGAGCTATGTGAAGTATACCACCCAAAGCTACCTATCATAATCAAGACAACCCTATCCCTTTGACTTAGTTCCTTCTATGAGAATATCTATTGATAGGATTCCCTCTCCCCTATTTTTATCATGTGTTGAGATGAATGTTTTATTCTACTACATACCATCATAATTTTCATAGAATATTAAAAGGTATGTATATACTCACCCATGCATGGTATTGTTTCTACAAGTGATTTATCTTATATAGATGACAGCTGGATAGATGATGACCTTGTGAATTCAATTTTTTCATTATACTTGTTAGATGTTATTGATAGTAATCGTAGGTTGCGGTCGGTTTTGAAGATCATACGCATGGATCATCCACCTCATAAAATTATAGATTAGGAATCCCTTTATTTATAATTGGGAATATATTTTTCCCTTACAAAATGTTTTATATATTTATATTTATACTCTATGGTTAGACTTAATGTTTTTACATGTATATTTTTCATATTGGGTTGTTAAATTATTATTATCTTTCATAGTTATGATGTAAATGGTGTTGTGTGTGTGTAAATTTAAATTTCTATATGGCCTCCCATTTTAATATTATTCATTATCTTTTTTAGTCACTGGCCTTTTTGAAGAAGGATTAGTTTCATGAACTAAACTGGGTCAACCATAAATGAGTCACCCAAGATGGTCTGTGTCAAGGACCAAGAGGTGTTTCCAATCCCCTCAGGCTGAAGTCAAGTTCCAAGGGCATCATTATAGAGAATGGAAATGATTTCTCCCAATAAAATTATATAAGGAAAATGAATAAACAATAGAGAGATCCAAACTCAAAATGATTTCCAAACATTACATTATTTATATTTACAAAAAAGTACAATAAAATACTCTAAAAAACCAAACCGAACCTAACACCCAAGACATATCTATGTGTCCCTGAGGGTCACTCTCTAATCCATATCACACATCGGTAAAGACAATTAATCTCAATATGGAATGTTTTTTAGAAACTAAAAATGAATGGAAACTATAGGTGTGAGTATTAAAACTCAGTAGGCTAACCCGATATTCTATTTCCCAATGCACATCCTTTAAATAAAGAAACATTGAATAAAATATTTAAAATACAATATAAAAATATAGTTTTTTTCATACTTTTCATTTTAAAATAAAAAAATACTCCATTGCCCTCATGATTTCAAACAAGGATCAAGGGGGAAAAGAAAAAAAGAAAAAAAATAAGGGACCATTTTTTCATAATGATGGAAGGAAGGGAAAAGTGCACATTCATTCAAAACAATCTTTTTAGAGACCCTTTTAGATAAATACATGAACTCATTATTTCAAAAGAAAACACAAAAAAATACAAGGAATATTATCCTACACAACGAGGGAAACAACACTAATCGTACTAATATCATAGGAACAAAAGAAGACCTTGGAGCTCAGAAGTGAACCAGAACATACTAATACATGGGACCCCATCCTTGGTATCATTCTACACATTATGAACTAAAAACCCCCAAACACCCAGCCACCCTAACTCAGAACAGATCAAGGGACCCAATACCATATAAATAAACCCACATATCCACCTCATCTAAGACACTAGTTAGTAAATGATCTAATAGTGTAGAAAAAATTCTCATAATTCCTCTTTGATATGCTAGGTTCCCATACTATGCTCAAAAATGGGTGTTATAAACATTACAAACAATATGCCATATATATACCACCATACATGTCACAAAAACCGGCACCACCCTAACCACCTCAAGGAGTAGTCCTTGTCTTAAAACAATTTTTACATAATGGTGGTCCCATACTGAGGACACTCCATTATCATGGTCAACCAGTAAGGAAAGACTCACTCTTAAAGGGGTTTTTCCAAATAAAACCATTTTAAGATAAATTCCAAACAGGCCTCACGAAATTTTCACAAATCAAGTTTTTTATAAAGAACTACAGACAAGCGATTTTCAATACCAACCCATCTTATAAATCCACCTTGAAAATACCAACCACCATTTAAATACAAAAGCATCATATAAAAAACAAAATCAGGCCTTTAGAAATTATAATATACTTAGAAATGGAAACAAGGAAATTTCAAAATCATTCTGTGTGAAAAAACCACCAAATCCAGATCACATGTTCGAAGAGATTTAGTAAAGAAATTTATATCACATGAAACAATCATTTAGATCATCAAACATCACTATTTAATAGGTATAAGAGGTTTAAAAATCAATAGTTCAGTGAAATATTAACATTAAAGAAGATGTGCCAAGGGATCATACCTTAAATAAAGAACATCTAAAATCTAGTGAAAAAACTCAATCACACCACAACTACACCAAAGGGAGACCAAATCCGACTTAAAACATCATGATCAAACCCCACATTTTTTTAACCATAAAAATTTGAACCCTAGATGAGGGAGAGAGGGATCCCAATGAAACTGGTGAAAACCCTATAAAGAAGGGAGAAACCAAGTGATAGAGGACTTACATGATGATTTGGAGGAGAAATCACACAAAAAAACACCCAAAATGGTGTTTTTGAGGAGCCAAGTGAAGGGGAGGAGGTGTCTATGGTGGATGAATATGAATGGGGAGGTAAGGGTGTGGTTGCATATAAAATATCTAGAGAGTGGGAATTTTTTTTTAAAAATGGATAGGTTCCACAGTTAGTCTGTGTGGCCTGTCAAACCATGCAGATACCATGTGACCACTACTAAAATGAAACAGATCAAACACATGATCCTCCTGCATGTTATGACTAACTACGAGGTAGTCATGCGGTAGCTACTATCTCACCCTGGAGCTTCCATATAGTTACCTAGGATAGGGTGTATAGTTACTACTATCCTTTCACTAACCATTTTCCCAGGCCTACCCACCCAAAAAACACCTATTCTCACAAAAAACTCATGCCGGAAACCAAAGAAGAAAGATAGTCCAAAAATGGAAAAATTTATACTCTAAAATCTCAAACCTTTCACAATCAGTTCTCAAGGAAATATACGAAAAGATATCCCAAATCGAGATCAAAGATGAATTACAAAACCTGGGTGTAAAAATTCTCCCCACCATAATGCTTTCCACCCCCTGAAATCCAGAACAATGCTTATGTCGAAAGAAGAATCTACTACTCATTTAAAAATAAAGGAGATTCACAACGAACAAAAACCAAAAAGATTACAAAAACACTACCAACAAGAAAAAGGTAACAAATTAAACTTGGTAGACCAAATCAGATCTCTGCTAAGTGCCACCCACCCCTATATGTTTAAATACCTCTAGTTGATCAATTTAAAGGATATAAAATCTTCACAATGTAAAAACCCAACCTCAAAACATAATTACCCAAAGCATCAACATGAAAAACTCAAACAATAAACCCAAAATAGATGAACAGTTTTAAACCACATATCCCGGATATATTTATAACCTTACATAACAAAACCACTCGAACCACATCCTACTCAACCACTATTGAAAATAAGAACCTAAAATATAGTGGTTCTATACCAAACCATCTGCTACCAAACTAATACTAGAAACAGAACCACAATACCGCTATGGGGAGTCCCAAAAGGACTCCCGAACATTAGAAACAAACCAACACATGAGAAGAAAAAAGAATAAATATGGATACCGACACGAGGACGCCCGAACGGACCCCACCATAAGAGATAGGTTTACACCACTTCATTTTGATGAATTTAAATGAGAAATTAAATGGGTCTTCTTACCATAAGAGCTGTCAAGATTAAACAGACTCAAGAATCATTCCTTGAGAACCAAAAACCCCCACCACAAAGGGAGGGGTGGGAAGGGCCCAAGTAATCGGCCAAGAAAACCACAACCAACATACACCAAAATAGCATATCCCCACCAAATTGAAACCCATCCACACATGATTCATATATATGGGCCACACAGGGGCCATAAAAACGGAAACTCGTGCTTAGTGGGATAGAACAACACAAGTTTTAAGAAGACGAAACAAATTCACCTCTCCATAACCATGGGAAAACATTTACACCCAAATGAGTCACAATGTGGAAATGAGGTTCCCACACCATTTTCCTCCAAATGGAACCATTAATTCCAAGGCAGCTACACTAAAGGTTTTTATTTCCCCCATTATCCATGCTAAGGAAAAAAGATTAAACCAAGGACTTTCACACCATCATGGTTTTTATGACTATGCAACCGCATCACTCTAGGACCTATGTTTAGTTCTTTATTGATTGAAACATCTATTTCCTCTTAGTGAGGCTTCAGGAATCCCCGATCATAACTTCTTCGTCGAGTTCCACAAGCAATCATACCACCTCTCGAAAAGTTCTAGTAGAACCCAACATACCCCAAGGTAGAATCTACCCCAATAGAGATCATTTTCACAAGTGTGATTTAGAATATGCACATGAATCATCATTTTCAACGTGAAATAGGAATAACGACAAAAAGGATATAGGGAAAATCACTTCCATATGAAACATAGAATCATAGAATTCCAAAAGGAAGGACTTGTTTCTATAAAAACCAAAGTCCTAAAAAAGATCCAAAACATCCAAACATTCTTTTAATAGAGGAAATAACACTACCAGAAGCCAATGAACATGGAAAATGCATCTAAAAATAACATCATAAGAAAAGATATCATAACCCAAGAATAGAGTCCTTAATATGATCACTAGGAGGATTTTCCAACAAAGTTTCACCTGTGGACATATTTTAATTATGCACTAACTCCTTACGGGGGTGTTCACTATCATACTAGGGAAACCAAGGACCTAAACTAAACTGGCCAATTGGTCAAGATACACAATAGGATAATACCCAACACACAAATGGGAACGCCCACAAGGGATTCTCGAAACATTTCCTAAAAGAACCCACTAATCACCATCCCAAGAATAACTCACCGGCAAGAACTAAATCTTGATACCATAATTTAGAAAAGAAGTAGTAGAAACTCAAACACCACATAATCAAAATTACCAATGTATAAGAAGAGACACCATATAATCACTGGTAGTCAAAAGACCCCATTTTTATTTAAAATAATCTTTGAAAATGAAACACGCTTAAAGGATTACGCACCCTCCAATAGTGTCCCAGGGAGCCTCACCCCTACATATTGTGGTACCATACCAGGAACCCATCCAATTTCATACACATAACATAGATTTTGGTCACTAATGGGAACTAAATGTTAAAAAAACACTTTTCCCCTTTTAATACCATGCATTTAACCCACATATCCATTTCAAAAATCATCAATCATTTTTTTAAACTGTTAACCACAAAAATTTGAAACCCAATTCAATAATTGAAAAAAACTTTCTATAAAACATCAATAATGTAATTAAACGATTATATCTAAACATTGCACATAATATCCAATACATTTTCTTCATTTCAAAACACTTCTAATTACACAACAAACTCTATTTCATAAATACCCATTTTGTCAAAAACTCATTTATTCCCATTTAAATAATTTTACCAAAACCCCTTTTTGAAATCAAACATCCATTTTTGGAACAATAATTTCTTAATAATCCGTGGATTTTTTGTCCAAGAGACCCAATTGCATTAGAATCACTATCATTTTACACAAATATTGTTTCACGAAAACCGATTTTTATATAAATCAACATCTAAAAAATTATAAAAACACATTTCCCACATTTTTAAAATATAACCTCTATAAAACCTAATTTTCATAGATAAAAAATGATTTTTACAGACAATATTATGATTCTATAGAGGCCTGAAACAACTCACAAGGGGAAACTAGTTCTGATGGGTGACTAAAGAATATGGTTGGCGGGAACATGCAAGACACACCACTGTCTCAATGAAAATTCAAGGGAAAGGTCCCCAACTTCACATGGATTTCCAGTACCTACAAGATCAGTGGGACTTCTAGACCAAACCCATTTTCATTTCTCAACACCAAACAGTCCACAAGAATAATTGATATAGACAAACCCAGTCATCCCATGGTAACCTGAGGTTCGTATCGACCAATGGATCATGACTCCCTTCTGTTCCTACACCTCAATCCTGACAATCGCACTTCTTATACCATTACATCCAAAAATAACAATGGGTGCCCAAAAAAATGTTCCTCAAAACAAATGACCTGGCTCTGATGAAATATTTTCACAAACCATCCTTGGTCAACCCTGAATTGGTCACCCAAGTCGATCTGTGTCAAGGACCAAGAGGCATTCTTAAACCTAACGAGTTGGAAACAAGTTCTTAGGGAATAATTATAGAGAATGGGAAGCATTCCACTTAATAAAAATATATGAGTAAACTGAATAAATAATATATCAATCCAAAAACAAAATGATTTCCAAACATTAGATTATATATATTTACAACAATGTATAATAAACTACTCTAGATAAACTAAACTGATCCTAACACAAAATCCATCCCCAGGAGACCCCGAGGGTTACCCTCTAGTATATACCACACATTACCCATGGCGATTGAGTCAAAGTCATAAACTATAGTATAACCCAAAAACAAAAGGAAACTATAAGGATGATTATTAAAACATAGTATACTAACTCTATGTTCTATTTCCCAATGAACACGCTTTAAATAAAGAAAAATTTGAATAAAAGGTCATAAATAAATTATAAAATTATAGGTCTTTCCACAATTTTCATTTTAAAACAAATAGTCATAATCCATTTCTCTCATTATTCCAAACAAGGCTTAAGGAAATAAACGAACATGGGAAAACAAATAGTAGTTATTTCTTTCATAATTGTGAAAGGAAGAGAAAATTGTTTGTTAATTTAAAACATTCTTCTTAGAAATATTTTTAGATAAATATATGAACTCACTATTTCAAAAGAAAACACGAAAATAAAATACATATAATATGATCCAATATAATGAGGGAAATAGCATTATCCATACTCATATCGTAGGAACACAAGAAGACCTAGGAACTCATAGGACAACTATAAAATATCAATACATGAGACCACATCCCTGGTATCATTTCACACACATTGAAATCAAAACTCTGAAATTCCCAGACACCTTAACTCTAGACAGATTATGGTGCCTAATCCCATAAAAATAAACACAAATATCCAACTAATATGGGCCACTGGTCAGTGCGTGAACTACCAGTGTAGAAAACACTCTCATAATTCATAGTTTTTTTCAAAGTTCCATTTCTATGTTCATACGGTTGTGTTCCAGAAATTCAAAACAAAAATCCATTATATATATATATATACCATCATACACATCGCACAAACGGGCACCACCACAGTCATCTCATGGAGTATTCATTTCCTTAAAATCATTTTGACATAAGGGATGTCCCATACCGGGGACACTCCCATATAATGGTCAAAAAACAAGTAAAGAATCCCTCCTTAAGGGGTATTAAAAAATGAAACCATTTTAAAAAAAATTCAAAATGGGCCTCATACATTTTCACACATCACATTTTTTTATAAAAATTTCACTAAAGTCATTTTCAATAATAACCCATCTTAGAAATCCAGATTTGAAACACCATCCACCATTTAAATACCAAACCATCATTTATAAAACCAAACTATGCCTTTCGAAATTATGAACTACTTAGAAAATCCAACTGGGAAATTTCACAAGCATTCAGTGTGAAAAACCCACCAAATCCACATCACACATTCAAAGAGATTAACTAAAATAATTTATTACACATGAAACACTAATTTAGGGCATGAAACTCAAATATAAAATAGTTAATTGAGGTTCTAAAATGGATACTTCAAGGAAATATTAACTTTAAAGAAGAGGTGCAAGGGGATCCTACCTTAAATGTCGAAGAACGTTAAGAATTCGGTGTAGAAAATCAATCACACCACAACCACACCCCAGGTAGATAAGATTCGACCGAAAACATCAATATCAAACCCAATTTTTTTGTTTTCACCCTAAAAATTGGAACCATAACTGAGGGAGAGAGGTAACCCTAACAAATTAGAGAAAATACCTTTAAATAAGGGAGATACAAAAGGAGAGAGGACTTACATGATGATCGGAAGGAAAAAATGCACCAAAAAAATCCAAAAATGGGGGGTTTGAAGGATCCAAGAGTACCGTAGGAGGTTCCTATGGAAGAAAAACCTGAATAGATGAGGTAAGGGTGTGTTTGGGTTTAAAAATTAGGGAGAGAAAAAATTATTAAAAAATTGGACATGCCACTTGGTTAGTCTGCATGGTTTGTTAAACCATGCAGATACCATGTGACCGCTACTGCTGAGAAATAGATCGATCATATGGCCTACCCACATGGTATGAATAACCATGAAGTTGTTGTGTGGAATTTAATGTCTCACCCAGGAGCTCCCACATGGCTAACTAGGACAGGGCACACCGTTACAACTAACTGTGAGCTAACTGCCACTAGATCCTACCCACCCCAAAACACCAATTTTCCCCAAATATATAGGGGAAACCAAAGAAGAAATCTAGTCCAAAAATTGAAGGAATAAATACTCCAAAAAATAAGACCCATCACACCCATTTCCCATGGAAATAACCAAAAATCTGACCCGAACCGATATCAAAGATGAATTCAAAATCCTGGGTGTGACACATTGGGTACCTATGTTACCACGAGCTCATGTGGGGCCTCTGTTGGTGAGGTTGGATCAAGGATCTAGTTATAGTAAAAAAATATGTATATAAGAGTTAGATAGAGGATTAATCGTATATCAACTAAATTGTGTTATTTTCTATTTATATAAATAACAAGATACAGTATAAATGAATGTATGCATACAACCTCATGATTCATATCCAATAACATGAGATGAATAAAGAATGTAAAATGATAAGTGGAATTTTCACTACACTATAAAATTATAAACTAGAAGCTATATACCAAGATACTAATATATTACTAAGGATGATGAATTTTATAGACCGTTTGGTGAAGTTACGCTTAAATATAGATAAGAAATTATCAAAAAATGTTATTTTTTCATCACCACCTCCATGATTATCCATGTTCATCTAAAATTATCAAACAAACTATATAGGAAAGATCATGATGAATATTTTGAACATGTTTTTTCTATTTATAATTATTGGTGGGAATTTGTTTTGTCTACCCTCATGGTTAAAATAATGATAGAAAATGTGGAAAATACTATGAAAAAGTTAAAGTCTATTACTCCATTGAAATATCCATTCAAGAAGTAAAACAATTATGAGGTAGAGAAATTGATATGGTGAAATATAATTCAAATATGGAATTAAAGGTCGTGGTAAGAGAAAGTTCATTTAATTGTCGATGAATAAATAAGAAAAAAAATACTTTATGTACATTCAATACATCGTATAATATTTCTATTTATCGTCTTTTTTATTAAATAAATATTTCACTCACTTTTATATATCGAAACAGAGGCACTGATGAGTTTTAAAAATATTACAATAAGTAAAAGTCATAATTGATCAAATGGATACACTGAGAGGGGGTGAATAAGTGTGTCCTAGTTTTTAAAAATAGTTTTATTTAGAATTTAATACATGTGCTTGGTTATGATCTAATTCTCTGTTTAAAATATTTTCACTCATCCTTACTTGAAGATACATAAATTGATGAAGGATAATGAAAATAATAGTTTTTCCAATGTTTTCCCTTGGTGTGGAAGCATACTCATTACTCTAAAAATAAATTATCTTATTCCAAATATGTTTTACAAATATATTTTAATAAATTCAAGTAATTGGGTCTTTAGTTGTCTTAAACCCATTCTTCCAAAAGCATAAACTATCTCTCATATTTTTTACTATATCCAGAAATTCAAAATTAAATATAAATTATACCAGATGAGAGATGTATTAATGAAATGCATATTTCATTAACAATAGATATCTGATCATCCCCTTTAAGCTACAAAGCTAATATCATGAAATTGAAACTCAATATCTTCAAGAATATTCACTTCAATATTTACATGGTGAATAGATATAGAAGAACATATTCTACATAACTCATTTCATGTAAGACCCTTTTAGGTTTTATTTATTCTTATTCTCCCAATCCCGGTACTGTAATATTGGGAATAAATTTTTACATAGACCACATGGACTCAACATTAGGAACATCTGCATATTCTATTAACTCATCTTATCACTCACATACACTAATATGTTATCAATATATTTATCACATTCACACTCAAAATTATTTTACTATATTTTCACATGACATTTTATTTAATTGGAAATTTTATTTTTCTTGTATGGTAAGTAGAATTAATCTTTTCATTTTTATAGCTTGCCCGAAATAGAATAATCTAAGTTGGATCAGTCCAATAAAAAATAAAATATCCACATATCCATTTTTATTCATCCATGATCTCATGGAGTCTTCTCATTAATGCAAAAAAGTGGTATAGTTATCTAGGTCAATTTGTCTCACGTATTTTCCAAAGTTTCCCTTAAATTTTGAAATAGAATCTTTTAGATTCACATAATTACTCAAAGAAAAAAGAAAATCATGAACTATCAAAAACATCAGGGGAAATAATTCAAACTTCAACATTAAAAAATACCTATTATAACATTCACTCATAGCATGAAGTAAAATAGTATTTCATAACTACATAGGGAAACTAAATTTCAATACAATTAATTATTTTGTAAAACTCAATAATAAAATCATAGTAATGTTTTCATGTGATTTTAGGAACTTAAGAAGATAAAAAAACATCACATATAAATCTACATTATTCCAAAAAGTAGAATAAAATCATTATATCTAATTGGAGATATTTTTAATCCAATTGAACTAGTTGAAAATATTTTTCTTCAGGATGTGGAGATCAAAATTCCATTATTCGCTTTAAAAAAATCCCAAATGTTTTATTTTGATAAAATAAAATTTAAATTCTTCTATTTTTTATCCTTTAGAAGCTATCACTAAAAAGTATATATATCAGTCTATAATATTCAATAAAAATATTAGTGATTCATATAAAGAACATTGGTGTTTACAAATATCCCATGATTCTTATAAAGTCTGGTTTCATGATTATATATATGAACTTTATGGTGTGAATTAATACACAAATAGACTCAATATTTCATATCATAGAATTATTTTAACATATATTCAACAAGGTATTTATTAAAGGATGATTTGTGGTTACATGGACACTATATCATTCTTAAAAAATAATTAAATGAACCTTAGTATTATTACCAAAAATATCCATTTCTATTCACGAATTAAAAAATTTAGAGAACTTAATTTCAGTTCATAACCACATTAAAAAACTTAAAATACTTCTAGAAAATTATTAATCACCTAAATAAACATATATTATTTTGATGGACACAAATTCGATAGAAGAAATTCTTCAAAAATTCTTCCCTGAAACTGGGTTCTACAATCTCCTCATTTTTATTTTTCCCAACATTTTAAAAATCGTATTTAATATACTAAAACACATAGAAAATTTTAATAAAATCAAACAGTAATACATGAATTATAACCTATATCTATTAAGAGGAATATTGACACCACATTACATAATAATGCGGGGTTTTTTAGATAAATCCATCCATCAATGATAAGAATCTTTTTTTCCAAGATTTAAAAAATATTTTTCATTATATTTTCCTTTAATTCATCACAAATCTCCCCCCTTATTTTAGTATACACTTACCTAGATATTAAAAAATTTTACAATCCACCTCTAACAATTTTCTCTCCCTTTGAAAATTATAATTTGTTTCACATTTCTATCCCCCTTTAACAACATCATCCAAACAGTTATGGAGGTTTAAATTTCACACATGTTTATGTGAGAGAGGGAGGCTAAACATGAATTTTCATACTTAACTAATAGATACACTCATTTGGATTTTATTTTGTAAAAATATTAGCAACTTTTTCAACAATTCCAATTCACTCAATATTTATATCACAATTTTCCACCTATTCGATAAAATGATATATGATATATAATTTTGTTGATCTTGAGTATTGGATTGGATTCATAGCAATATCTATAATACTTTAATTTAAACATGAACTTGAAATTGTATTCTTTAAAATAACTCTCAATTTATCTTGTTAAACCCACCTTTTTATCATTAGAGATTAATCATGTGTGGATACTGTGTACTTGAGTTCTTCTAGGTTCTCTTCCACTAAAAATTGGTTTTTTATTATATTAAACATAACATTAGCCAAGGAAAAGAAATTCACCTAATGTGTTCTTATTTTTGACAAAATATCAAGCCCAATTAGAATGTGTAAAACCATTCAAGGTTAAATATGAACTGGATCTATAGAGGTTACCAAAATTCAATAAATTTATGATTTATGTCAATATTACCTTAACTACTGACTTGTGATACTCTTTGTGATCACTTTGAAATACTCCATATAGTGTAATATAAAATATTTTGTCGGGTATGGAAGGTGTTAATTACAGAATGTAGCTAATACATTTTTTTAATCCCTTTTATCTATACAAGTTCTAACCTCATCCTTTATTAACTGTGTTTTAATGACTATAGTAGTAGAAATCCCCTTGATATCATCTATTAAAACCATCTTTAATAATTATCTTAAATTTTTTTAATGGGATAGAAAAATATGGCAATCCCCTAGAATTATTTTCTATCCCAAAAAATGTAAATAATAACCCAATATTGACATCTTGATATGACTATTCATTTCCTTAGAAAAGTCATCAAAAATATTTTTTTCTTCACATAAAAATATTATTTTTTCAATGTATAATATTTCAATAAGAGTCTCTATGGATAAATACATTCCATAATGTTTTGAATAAAATTTTCCATTTAAAAAACCATGGCCCTTCAAAATCCATCCATATTTTCATGCATAGATACGAGGAATTATTTAACCCAAATAAAAATATATCAATAAAATACACCATAATTCCATTATTATCTAGAAGAAAACCCTTTGGTTGTTTAATGGTTACTTTTTCCTATCATTTTTTATTTTGGAAGTAATATTTTACAATTATTTGATAGATTTTGAATTTTTTTGAACAATTAGTACGAATAACATCTTAATGGAATAAATAATTTCTACTGGTGTAAAGGATTATAAAAATTCAATACCTTCCATCTGATAATACCCTTTTCAAACCAATCATGTATTATTCCTTATGACATCACCTTTCTGATTCATTTTATTTTAGAAGACTCATTTTATCCTAATTTTATTTTTATTTTTAGGTCTTCCTACAATCTATAATGTAGATTCATAATCTATTCTATCAATTTCCTCATTCATAATATAAACAAATTCAACATTATTAATTACCTCAAAAATAATTTCAGGTTCTACTTTTGAAATAAGATCATTTTGGTTTTCATGTTTTAAAATTATTATAGGTTGGATAGGTGCATCTTGTTGTATTCTAGTATTCTCATAATCAATTTTTTTCTTTATAATTTTATTCCTTTACCACTAATCCCTCGATTATTCTTCATCATTGGTCACATATAAGTAAAAATAAATCAGAACCTACTCATTTCCATTATTTTCCACAATTAGTTTTTCTAGAATCTACACGTTTCTATATCTAATAGTTTCAACATCATTATAAATAAATTGACTTAAATAATGATGATTTTCAATAATTTTGATATATTAACACTTATCTATCTTGTGTTTATTTTTATTTGATCATCTATACCCACTACCATTTGAATGATAAAAATAAAATCTAAATTCTTCAAAACATTCCTTAAACTTACCTAGATTTATAATATTTCTATTCATGTAACAATAGATTCCAAATACGTTGAAGTATTTTATAGTTTTATTTAGATGTTACCGCACTTCATATATTGTATTATTTGTCTTACAACTCAATATAAATCAATTTTAATATGTATAATAGTTTAAAATATTTATCTAAAAAGTAAATTTGAAATCGTGTTTTAAGTTAGAGAACATATACACATTTCCACAATACTTATTAATTTTTCTCTTATCCACACCATTTTATTGATGAATTTATAGTGCTATATATTTATTCTTTATTACATGATTTCTTAAGTATATATCATTGGAAATACATATGTACAATTTTATATAAGGAGGCCACATAATTTTTCTGTGAACATATAGATCTTTTTAAATTTTCATTTAGATACATCTATCATTTGTGTGGACATTGATTTATTATTTATAAATTTAACATTATTCATCCTGGTAAAATCATAAATGAATGTAAAAATATAAAAATATCCCTTGTATGACTTGTTAATAAAGGGACAACACATATTTTAATGTTTATGTTTCAATATTCTAGGGGATTGAATATCAAATTTCTTGTGTTTCCCTTGATCCAAATTCCCTTTTAGACATGTATAACAAACTAATTATATATCCTTTTATTGTTTTCCTACATATCTTACTAACTCATATTTTGAAATAATTGTCATGTTTTTCAACCAAGATGGATATCTACCTAATTCCCCAAACCATTCTCATATTTATTACTCTTAAATAATGAATTATATTGATCACTAATTTTAAACAAGTTTCAAATTGTTATCTAAATTTTTGTGATGAATCTATCATATTTACAAATATATATAATTATGGAATTATTTTAAAAAATAACCTTATTTACTTTATCTCACAATTGGATAACACAGAGAAATTTTTTTCCCTTAAATATATAGAACATTTTTATATTTGAGTCATTTTGACTCAATATTAGTAATTCAAACACCTTTTATTCTAAAGGGTGTATCATTGAAAAACATTTACTACTACCTATTCATGATATTATATATCTTTTAATATTTTTCTATCTCTATCCATGTGTATATATAACCCACTACCAATGATCTATGGTATTATTATCTTATGTGCCTTTAATTGCACCTACATAATGGATGAATTACATTCATGATTAATATTATTGATTCATTTTCCATTCTCATTGTAGGAGAACTAACCAAGGTGATTTTTCATACAATTCTTTTAATAAGTCCATAATCTATCACATATTCAACAAACATCCTTTAAACAATAAAACATTTCTTAAGTATAGATAATTGTATAAATTTTATTAAGAACCCTATTATTTATAGATTCATTCTTTTTCGCAACAGTGCCTCTCCCCCTTGATTAATTCTTTAATCTAGTTAAGGACTTGTTTTATGAGTATGTGTATTATTTGTGGAAGAAAATAGCATAGCACCAACAACAACCACTAAATCAAAATCTACTATCAAATCCATAATTATATATATAAAACTATATTATATATTCTTTCCTCTTCCATCTTGATCTGCTATAATTTTTCTTTTTCTTTAAGGAGGTTGATATTATAGAAACCTATTTTTATACATAAATATCAAATCGTTTTTGATAAATACTCAATATATCTCATAAACATTTATCATGTATTGATATAGTATAGTGTTTTTGGAGACTATAAATAAAATAATTTTATTTAATGAATGATCTTAAATATTTCTCACAAAGATCATATAACATAGTACTAATCGTTGGGATACCATACATAATCATTTCTTCATAACCTAATAAAGGAAACATAAAAAAGGGTGAGATCAGATTCTCCGTAAAGGTAAACATGGTAGATATCAATCTATGATCATTTGAAATCATAATATCAGAATAAAAGTATGTTATAACTAACATAACATATGAATTCCATACCCAACATTTAAAAAATCATAAACAATATTCATGTTATAAAACGTGGTCATTTCACAAAACATGGCCCATAAGAGTTATAAATCATCAAAAATCAGTAATTAACCAAATGATCATTTCTTAAAAGTGTCAAGACATCATAAATACAAAAAACAACATTTCTTATGTTAAGGTTAACTAATAAGACCATCAACATAGTGGATCAAGAGTTATAACATGTTTACTATTGTTGATCAGGATGCACCATTTTCTCATAGTGGAATAGAATAAAACAATTTCCAATAGTGGATAAATCCCATCAAATTGTTTCCCATTGTTATCTCATGAGGTATAAATATTTTCCCCATGAATTGGAGGTATATATAAGTCTCATGCATTTATAATTAAAAACATAATTATGTGTTCCATAATATCATAAAACACTCATCATATTATCAAATCATAACTCATTTAAACAAAAAAGGTTTCACACTCATTTCAAAATTAATTATAGCATAAACCATGAAAAAAAAAGAATTTTATAATAATTTCACAAAAATTAACATTAACTATCCATAGAAAAAATAAGTATGGTACCATACAATATTGTCCTTAGTAAATCATAAGTAACATCAGAGTATATCATCATCGATGTAAATGGATTTTTAACAATAAATTGGAACATTTATTGAGGAATATATCCCTAAAACTATAAAAAACATTCTAAAACAAAAGAAAATTTTCGAATAATAATTTTTAAAAATAATATTCGAAACTGATAAATGAGGCTTCAAAATCATTTAAAAATTTTATGGAGGAAAATATCCTTTATGATTTGAAAATAACTTTTTAAAACTAAAAATACGTAAAATATTTTTTAAATAATTTTTTTAAATAAACATTCAATATTATAAATTAATACTTAAAACAATGATTTGGTGATTATAGAAGAAAATACAGTTCACGTCATTCATAGTATAATAAATATTCCTTTCATATTTTCAATAAAATACAAATGGGCAGTGTTTGGAAATCGAAATTAAGATTCCATTACAAAATTTTTTAAAAAAGATAAAATATGTGTAAAAATACTTATAATATATAATTTTTAGTATTTAATTTTTTTATGCCTATTTATAAAACATGATATTGGAAGAAAAGGTATATTCAGTTGAAGACAAAAATACAATCGGTTTTCTTTAAAAAGCATTCTTTTGAACTATTAAGTTGATAAAGAGATTAAAATGAAGGTAAAAATGTATTTTCAAGACATAGCCTGATGATAATAAATTTCATGGGTTTTTTGAGATATGGATTTTAATAAATAATTGTTAGAATCATAACATACAAAAAATCTAGATAAATAATGATATTATTTCATAAAACCCTTACCACTTTGGAAACTTTTGAACCAAAAAAAACTAGGAAATAAAGATAAAAATATTTATTCATAAATACCAATAATTTTACATAGAATCATTATAAAATAAATTTATGTGCAGTATATACACCACATAAAATAAACAAATGGTGAATATAGCATGTCACTAGTATAAAATAAAAATGATATGGAAATCCAATACACTAAGCCTCGAATTCATTCATACCCATTTCAAATTTATATATAATAAATATAACCTTATTATAAATATTTTATAGAACCAAAATTACATATATCATACCATATATGATTTACTTACAAACATTTATTACACATTTATTAACAATCTCATGTTAATTTCATATTTTGGGCACTAACTACTTTGTTTTCCGTGTATGTTTTGATTTTTTTGGTCTTATTACTTTGATCATGGGCCCAAAATATATAGAATTTTATCCATGATATAATCATATTATATATTAGGTATACATTTTTTTAGATTTATCCATAAAAATTAGAGATAGAAAATTAAATACATTGTTCGCGGAGGCAATGGGTTGAATGTATGCATGAACATTGTTCCCATTTTCCCAAAGGAAAGAAATAAACAAAGTTAAATAATAAATTAACATTAAAAAATAATTTTTCATTTAATATATCACATATTTTCATTAAAACAATCTTTATTAACTTCTTTTTATGGAATGAACAAATCATATTGCTTCGTGAGGTTGTACTTTGTTGTATATAAGAACGACATTATTGTATTCCCACAAAATAGAAGGTATGAAATAACATGGGATATCTTGATTAAAAAATCATAAATATTATCATAAATATTATATATAAACCATAAATTAAACATTATATCCATCCTTTTAGAGGTGTTTATGGACAATGAATAACATCAGTTCACGGAGTGGTGGTCCGTTGTACCCACGAAAGATGTTTTTGCAACCCATTTGATTGAAGAAGAGATTAATTTAGGTTATATAATTTAAAATAATTACATCTAATTACTTTACTTATTTTTTTATATAAACATTGATAAATTATAATTTAAGGAGGTGGATAATGAAATTTAAAAAAAAACACACAATTTGGGAGTTACCTCTTTTCTGAAAACATCTTTTGGTTTTCACCAAATAGTTTCATTGGATAGATTTATGATCCAAAAAAGGATTATAGTATCGTATTATGGAATTAGGAATGTTTTTTGGTTAGTTATTGGATGATCCAAATGGTTTTGGAATAGTTAATAGGGGAGGGGATGTGTGACCTTTTATAAGTGAAGTGGGTGGCACACTTGTAAATTTTGAAAAGAAAATGATGTACCCACGTTGTTCAAATTGAAAAAGGTTCCAAAAAGGTATAATATAAAAAATATAAGATATAAGGTCTAAATATTTCTGTAAAATGGATTTTTAAAAATTTTTGGGTTATTTTTAATCCTTTTAATTTTAGTGTAACCCCACAATAACAACATTTTTACATAACTATAGTAAATAATTTTTATTGGTTTTATTATTCATTATTGTAAAAAATTAAGTTGACCATTTAAAGAAATATAAATTTTTATGATTAAAAATATAGAATAAATTTTTAAAAATTAAATTTATATAATAAGAATATTTTTATTTAGAATTATTCCCAGATTTGCGATAATAAAGTGGTTTTCTAAAAAGAAAATGTTCGAATGTTTAAAAAGTTTTTATATAAAAGTTAAATATTAATTTTTTTACAATAAAAAGAATTGGATTAATATATATATAATTGAACAACTTTTACCTTTTAAACCATCTTATAATTTTTTAACGCATTAAAATAAATGACAACTCTCCACAAAACCCAGTATTTTGCATTATTCATCAAAAAAAATTAATCTTCTTAGAAAATTATAAAAATTAAAAAATATATATAATTTTAACATTATAATTTGAAAATTTTATTAAAATTTATCAAATTAATTATATAAAAGTAAAAAATACTAGTTTCAAATTATGTTCACAAAATCAGACAAAACTGCATTTCTAATTAATATAGTTTTCAAGCATAAAATAGGATTTATTATTATCTATATTCTTTAAAAAGAAGAAGATTAATTTGAAAAAATTTATGTCATATATAATTTATATATAATTTATATAATTCCGCCAAAGTTATTTTTTTAATTTATTTTTTTAATCATGTCATTGGGTACATAAATTGATTTTTCATTTTAATATTCTCTTTGTTTTCAAATGGTTTCTATATTAATTTATAATTAATTAGTCACCAAGGAGTTCATTATACATACATATAGAAACAATATATTTTCATAATTTATGTAATATTATTCATACACACCATTCCAATGGATAGGTCCTAACTATCATGTTAACTAATAATATTTTAATTGTATACCACATTTTTTTGAACTCAGTTTTGTGTTTAATGATGGAAAAACTTAGTGTTATGTGTAATACAAGATAAACACAGTGTTGTGTGTAACACAAAATAGAGAAAATATTAAATTTATTTAAAAATTATTTCACAAAATATCAGGGAATTTTATATTTTCCATTCATTTTTTTATTATAAGTATAGGATAAACTTTTATCATCTTTCATTTCCTAGGAATGTATAGATTTTGAAATAAGACATACACTATTGGGAAATATGGATTTTACTTTTAGAATAATTTCAATAACAGGTTCAACCAGAATGGTTGTTTTGGAAATATAATCTATAATAAATGATTTACCCTTAACATAAATATATTTTTATAAATCCACATTTTTCTATTTTTAACACATATTAAACCTTAAATCATTTTATTTCCATATTTTCTATTTATTCACCTTTTACCAATAGTTTTCCATAAATATCATTTGTAATATTTTCTTTCCCAATAGTGTTCAAATTGAGATTCCTTAGTTCATTAGTGATTTAAAAATATATTTTTAAAGATTATTTATTTTCATAAAATTTATTCCCATATTATTTCCTTAATTTTATAACATCCTTGTTCAACTTGTTATTTTGATAAAATACATCCATTTAACTTAGATATGAACATATACTCCATGTGTGTTTCTTAAAATCCTTCTTCTTCACTACTTGATGATGTTTTATTTATTTCCACATGTTCTAGAAATTTTTTATTTTATTATGTTCATCATCCTATAATTGAATATTATAGAAAGTGTATTCTTCTTCTACTTTACTAAAAAACATTAATTCTATTTATTATTGGGAATATATCTCTTCTATCACATTAAATATACACCATTTTAGAGTTCCTTTCCCATTTCTTATCTTAATGATTTTCTTCATAATAATAATCATCAAAGTTATAGTTTTTCTTATTTGGAAAAGTTAACTAAAACTTTTTTGGTGCCTCCATATTTGAGTCATTTCATGGATAGTTCCCCTTTGTGTTTTACCTTTAATTTTTTGAAATTTCAAGAGATAAGAGAAATTATTCTCTTTTTGTTATTATTTATATCATTATCATCACTAGACACATTAAAATTTCCAAGTTTCTCATGGATTCATAATCCACCTCGTCCATAACATTATTATTAAAGTTAGTTGTTTTTCTAATTTCATAGGAAATAAGAATACTTTATAACTCATATTATTGATAGATTATTATTTCCTTCATGAGATAAAATTTTTAGACAAATATGTCAAGGTAATACCTCTAGAGTTTCTTCACGATAATATAATCATCCAATTTTTTACACAAAATAATAATATTATTACTCACTATCTCATTAAATTTAGTGAATTAATCTTTAATGAATTCCACCTTAGATAACATTATATCATAAAACCTAATTCTATGAATTTGTATCTTTGTTTCAATTGAATTTAAATGTATATCACAACTTCATTCATGTTTATCCCAAATAGCATTAGTAATTATAAATCCCACTACATTGGTAAATGAATTCTCAGAGAGATCTATAAGAATATAATTTTTTGTATTTTCTATCAACCTAAATGTTCCTTTTTTAATGAAAGTTCATTTTCCCACCACTTTGAATGGGTTGAAATCCCACTATAGGTAGATCACAAACTTCATGACCCAATTACAAAAAATATGAAAACATTCTATTTTTCATTTCATGGAAATTATTTCAATAAAATTTAGGTAAAACTATATTACTCATATATTTTATGTTTTAAAAGCATCACAATGAAACAATCTAATAAATTCAAATTTCTTCTATGAAACTAATTGAATGTAATAGTTGAAAAAATTGATACAATGAGAGGGGTAGAATCATTATTCCCTAAATTTTCAAAAAAAATCATTAGATATTAACCCCAATTACTGGTTAGGATCAAATTCTATATTTTAAATATGTTCAATCACCATTTCCCAATGATATATAATCTAATAAATAAAAAAATTTAATATTTTTACCAATATCATCTTAAATGTGAGATTCTACTCCCTGTTGAAATATATTATTATCACATTCTAAAAAATTTCTAGCAATATATTTTTATCAATATAAATTTTTGCATCCATTGTTATGATATAAATCCTGTTTCCTTGTATATATATTGACTCTGAAAAGATTTTACTATTTCAAAATAGTCATAATGAAACAATAACAGCAGGATGTTATATAGGTACTCTTTAAATACATGTTTCTTCAGTAATAGGTGTGATATATCCTCTTTCTCCTAATCCAAAAAGTTAATATCCATAAGAAATAAACCACTCTCAATATTAAAATATATTTTAAGATCTACTTTTTTAATAGCCACAGAAGAGCTTATTAATCTCAACTCACCATAAGCAGTAGCAATTGAATTTCTATATCTCTTTATTATCTTAATATCATCTCTTTAATCTTAGTAATATATATTTTTACAAATTTATAATAACTATAGATTCGAAAAATTATTCTTCTATTCTTCACTAAGTCTTTCAAACACATACACAATTGTGTGCTTTATAATTTTCACACACCGACTCAAAATTATTTTATTATATATATAGATGACATTTTATTGCTCATTAATATTTAATTTTTTATATAAAATTACAATAATTAATATATACATTATTTTATTCATACTAAAAATATAATACTAAAAATTACATCAATTATCCATGAAAAATTCAAATTATCACATTTCAACTTTTCTATAATCCTAATTTCTTGGGATCTTATAATAAATTCTAAAATGTGGGATGGTTACCCATGTCCCTTTTTATTAAGTATTTCACACAACTATACATGAATTATAGACTAGAATCCTTCAGATTAACATTATACTATAGAATAAAAAATTCCTAAATTATCAAAACACGAAAAATAAATCATTTAATCTTCTGTATGAAAAAATACCCATACAATACTAAACATGCTACATGAATGAAAATTTAATACTCTAAATTAAAATTGAAACATAGTTTCAAAACAACTCAGTCGTTCAAAAAACTCAACTAGAATCACATTAAATTTTTCATGTAATTTTAGGAATATGGGAGCATCAAAAAATAATCACTCATACATCTAAATTATTCTAAAAAAAATAAATGAATTATAGATTCATTGAAATATACTTCATTTGTTTGAACCATTTTAATATATTTTAATTCATGATGTGAGGATCACATAATATTCATGTAGCTATAATTCCATATTAAATGAGATATTTTAATCATTTGAGAACATCTTTAGAATCATTTGGCTTATTTTCTCCTTAGGATAAAAATTTCTGAAATATTGCATTGTATTCATCATCATTATCTAACCATTATAAGTAATTTTTCTTAAAAAGACATTGATATTTTCATAGATCCAGTGATTCTTACATAGAATGGATTCATGTTTAGGTAGATTACCCTATCAGTGCTCATTCCAACATAGAAATATTCATTCCTACCAATTCTATATTAATTTTTATGCAGATGCAACATTATGGTTATTAAAATTAGAATAATGGTTATAATAACATTGGATCCTATTTAAGAGGAACTAGATGACCCATATAATTATTTTTATACCTAACCAATTTTTTTCTTGAAATGACATATTAAAAAATATTCAATTTTATTCAGAACCACTTCCAAACACTTCATCTACTGTTAAAATATTTTATATCACCACAAAACACTTCAATAACTAGGTAGAATACAAATAAAATAGAGAAAAAATATTTAAAAATATCCCATGAAAAAGGGTTATTCAATAATTATAGTGGACATTAATGTAGCTGATTGAGCTTGATTCCAAAAAAAATAAATGAATATCACAATTTCAAATTTCAATGTGAATGATTTTTTTATTTAAAAACTATTATTTTATATCTGTTATAACCAAAAAAATTATCTCAGTGTTTATCACTAAACAAATGATAAATTATTTCATATTTGAATTGAATATTATTATTTTATAGCATACATTATTAATTGTTTACATATTTCTAACAACTACATAATCAAATATCATTAATCAATGATAAATATAAAATACAATAATAAAATAAAACCATGTTTTGGAAAAATAATTCCTACTAATGTAAATATAAAATTATTTGTCAAAAAAATACTCATAAAGGTGTGTAGAATCTATGGAGTTTGAAATCCAATATATTTCACATTATTTTTAGGTTTTAGGAAACAGAAACATTTTATTTTATAAGGTTTTATTGATAAAAGGATTATATAATTAGTTTTTAAGGATAATTTTGAATCCTTTTAAGTAAACTCTATTAGTGCATTCCTTTACATAATGGGATTCCTTTAGGATATTAAATTAGAAAATAAAATTTAGTAAGACAATACACTTGGTAAAAATAAAAAGATTATTTTCACATGTGATCTAGAGAATATATTAACCAAGTATTCATTGATCATTAAAACATAGTGTGTGGTTATATCTAAACTCAGATTACATTTTTTAGCACCGAAAAATGCATCCATGTAATTAATAAAATTATTTCTTACATGATCACGGAGCGTGGCTCATTCCACAAGCATTGATTCGACAATTAGTAGAGCCTGAATGGATTTAAGGATTATAAGTTATGGTCATTTTATGTCTGGCTGCTGGATATGGCCATCCAGAATGATTTTGGAGTAATGTACGGTTTTGTGTTTAAGAAGTAAAATCTTGCACACCAGAAATGTTGTTTTGCTTGCAAGAATGGAATCTTGTGCACAACATGTTGCGTAATCCTTTTATAGGTCCAATGAGATGTCATCTTCTGCCCAAGCCTCCAAAAAAATGTCTACGTAAGGTGCGCACAAGTTATGAGAGGTGCGCACAAGATTCTTCCCCTCCCAATACCACGTCAAATTCCCCCTTGTGTGCGCACCCACCATAGGGTGCGCGTAAGATCACTTCCACACCCGGAATATTATGCACAAGCATTCCCAGGTTCACCTATAAATAAAAGTGAATCTCCCACCCCTTGGTGGAGGTCTCTTGAGGTTGCTCGCCACTCTGCTACGCATAAGACCACCTCTTCCATTCTCACATGGAAGAACGGAACCCTCCATGTTAGAAATTTCATGATAGGTCCTGTATGGGTCCACTTTCATGTGGACCCATAGTGGTTTGATCCTCTCCTAACATATTTTCTACCTTAAGGCATATGCATGCTCGAATCCATGCTTGCGATGTCAGCATTTTCCATTTCTCCCTTATGTGCACCCACCTTCCACCTATGTAATACTATGATTTTAGATTTTCTTATGCACACCATGAAACACCTTGAGTCAACATATTCATATTGGTTCATTTACCATGACGGGATTGAGATTCTCATCATTAATTCCCTGAGTAGCATGAGTCGAACCATTCATTAAGAAACACTTCCAAACCCTATCACTTGGCACTTATGCCAGGTTAAACTAGAAAAGGGTTCCCTTGCGTAAGTCCCAACCCCAACCATTTCTAGGAACCTTATTCCTAAATTTCCTATCTAAATGACATTAAATTGTAGTACGCCCTATGTGAAAAATATAGGATGCCTCTTGATCCAAACAAGAGATTCCTTATGCACCAAGCATAAGATGCTAATGGTCCTATCTACATGACTATAAACTGTATTACACCCTATGTGAAAAAAATAGGATTCCTATTGCTCCGAACAATATATGCCTTATTCACCAAGAATAGGATTGTAACGGTCCTATCTACATGACTATAAACAGTAGTACACCCTATATGGCAAAAATAGGATGTTTATTTCTCTAAATGATATATGCCTTATGCGCCATGAATAAAATGCTAATAATACTCTCTATATGACTATAAACTATAGTACTCCTTGTCTGAAAAATAATAGGATGAATCTTATTCCAAATAATAGATGCCTTATGTTACAAGTATAATATGCCTCATGCCATTATTATAGTGGCATAATTTCAAGAGCGTTGGAATCCATTCAAACATTCCGTCACCACACCTCACGCTTTGTGTGTCCTTTATTCGGATCTTTGTGATCTTTCATGTCTGAAGGGACCCCCTAATGGTATGGTCCCATGCCGCATTGGCTCACCTACCGTCCTGGGCCAACGCCATGTAAGACTTTGGATGACACTTCGAGTCTGGTCCTATGTTTTGAACACAGTCAGCAATCGACCCTCATATTTTTTGTCCCCAAATCAGGCTAACGAAATATGGATGATGTGTTTCGAACATGGTCAATATCTATCCTCCATCTTCATGCCACCCTCACAACGTTCTGAATGTCGGGAATTTGATTCACACTTTTCATCTCCCTTTTTTTGGACTGATTCCAATGCCCTTGGTGTTATCCCACTTGTGCACTTGTGTATTGGTGTTGGCCCCAATTATAAACCTTATCCCAGCAGTGATTTGGGATTCCCTCATGGCCAGACATGAGGAAAACATTATGGTAAACATCCATGTGTATTCTCCATTCCCCATTGTCACTCCATAGAGGTACCCAGTCATCTTCCTTGCATAAGCCCCATTCACCATTTCTGCTCCATAGTGGATCTCGATAAGCATCCATGCTTAAGCCCCATTCACCATTTTCACTCCATAGCGGCACAAGGGCAGCTACCTTTCATAATATCCATTCACCACTGTTTCTCCATAGCGACACGGGGGAAGCTTCATTTCATATGCCTCATTCACCATTGCCGCTCCATAGGGTCACTCAGGTAGCTTCCTAGTGTAAGCCCCATTCAACATTGCCACTCAATAGCGGCACTCGGACAACTTTTATACGTAAGCCCCATTCCTCATTGTTGCTCCCCAACGACACCCAGGAATGTTATCGTCTATTTATTTATCACGTAGCCACACTAATGTGGACTCCTCAAGGGATCACTCTATAACACCCCATAGCCACGACATTGTTGATGCATTACCTTCCCCATGGGCAGTTGGGTGTTAGTTCTATATGTCCTAGGGGTGCAGAGTGAACCCATCTCATCAGAGCTATAGGAAGTTAAACATCCAAGAACCATCTTCCTCAGCACAAGACGTTAAATTGTGACCTCTCCCCATGCGTCACACATAGGGTCCCCTAACTTGGACATTTTTTATGCCCACTGGTCTCCACGGGAGTGAGGCTCCTCATGTGGAATGAGATCCACTTAATTGGAGTAGCGTCTATCTATTGGTAAAGGGAATCCACCTTGGTGTAATCCCCTAGCCTTTCTTGCAGGATGTAGCACCTTTGATCCTCATTTCTTTGTCCATGCCAAAGGCTAAGAGGTGTGAGAGGCATAGGAGATTACATTACCCCATCCCTCTCTCGTAGGGATTTTTCACCATCGGATCTCTATCCTAGAGTAAGTCCCAATCTCTATCTCCCTTGGCTGCTAACCACACATAAACCCATGTTTCCTCTTTCAGCCATTAACCACGTGTAATCCCCATTTCACTTCCCACAGACCCGCCTTTTGGGACGTAATTTTCAGGTCTTCACTGCCTCTTGTATCTCATACCAAGCATGACTCATGTGTTCTTAGAGTAAGAGTTGACCATGAAATCACCTTTGGGAATCCTATTGTGTAAGACCTACACATCATCCCGAACTACAAGGACATTGATCCTTTCCAAGGCATTGTACGTAGGAAGCCTCCCTGAGGTCCAATCCCACCAACCATTGGTCCCGACCATCTTCACGTCGGCTCACCAACACCATTATGAACTACGTGCACTTTCATCTTTGTCAAGGTAAGGTACGTAGGACACCTCCCAGAGGTTCATGCCCAGCAGCCATTGGTTATGACCCCCTTCATGTCTGTTCACCACACACCAACCTGAGCTATGTGGACTTTGATCCTTGTCATGGTAGGGTTCATAGGAATACTCCCATAGGTACAAGCCCAACGACCATTGGTTCCAACACCCCTTCCATCAGTTCACCACACACCATCATGAACTATATGGACTTTGATCCTTGCCAGGGCGAGGTACGTAAGAAGCCTCTCTAATGTTCAAGCCCAGCACCCAATTGGTCTCGACCATCTTATTGTTGGTGCACTAAGCCTCATTTTTTATCTATGTGGACTTTGATCCTTGCCAAGGCAAGGTACGTAGGATGCCTCACCAAGGATCATGCCCACCATCTATTGGTCCCGACCACCTTCAAGTCGATTCACCATCCTCTCCTGAACTATGGGGACTTTGATCCTTGCTATAGAAATGTATGTATGAACCCTCCATGAGGTTCAACCCAACAAACATTTGTCTTGAACACTTCACATTAGTTCACAAACCCCTCTTGAACTATGTGGACATTGATCGATGCCAAACATGGTTCGTATGAAGCCTCATTGAGGTACAATCCCAACACCCATTGGTCATGACCAATTCACGCCAGTCCACCCCCATCCCGCATGATGTTAAACCGTACGCCCCTTTTGTCATGAATGAATTTAAAATATCATCTATCTAGGGGTAAGCTATTGTAAACCCCATTTTGTGGTAAGACATTGAAGTCCCCCAATCAATAGTAAGTCGTTGAAGTCCCCAATCGATTGCAATCCATTGTCAGATGAATGACATTGACTTTGATTCCCTACCACGGGGATACATACGAAGCCTCCTTAAGGTTCAAGCTCATCACTCTTGTCTCATCAAGATTTATCCCTAGATCCCATGTGTTCTGAGAAGATCATGCCCCAACTAGGAGGTTCTATTTCATCCGGATCTCATACATGCGTCCATTCTCACAGGCTGCCTCCTCAGGTGCCCCATAGTCCCACCGAACTACACGGACATTGATTCCATGTAATCGTGATATGTAGGAAGTCTCTTCAAGGCTCAAGCCCAACATCACCGTCATCATCACGTCGGTTAAATATCATTATTCATCCACTTCATTTAACTCTCCATCATCCATTCTGATTCTTTCCTGGGACACCGCATCCTGGTGGGATCATGCCATCCACCTCCTCACTACTCCTAGCTGAACCCAGGCCGCAATCCATTCATAAGCCCCAATATGTCTTCGATTCATTGTGCTTTGTGTACACCCTGATTCATCATCCATTCAAAATATGTGGGTTTTGATCTATTTCTTCTACATAGGGTACATAGGAAACCTCCATGAGGTTTATTCCCAACCAATGGTAAGCCTTGGTGTTCCAACATTTTAGGGTGCACACTCCCTGATCCACCCTCAGTGGCTTCTAGATCAGCCTTTACAGTGTTTTATCTTCCATTTATGGGACATACTATCCTAGGTCTTCTCTTATTTAGTGTTCTGGTCCATCCACCTGGTAAACACTCCTAGAACTCCATCCTAGGGAAGTACCAATAAGATCTGTCTCTATGGGACATTTTGATCAACCTCATTCTATCACCACAAGACATTAAACTAGCGGCATACACCATGATAAACATGAGAAGTAGAGGAAAATTTATATACATGCCTATGGCATATAATTCCCCACATTCAGCGTTGGATGCCTCAGGTTTTTCACCCTTGAGATTCCATCTTATGAGGAAGAATACATATTCCTCAATGTTCACACATCCAATGATACCCTGTCATGCCTGATTTTGTCATCTATTCCAACCATAGGTTGCTACCATGTCCAGACCTCATGGAATGTCCTCACGGAAGTAGTGTAATTAACCAACATCCACAAAGATATGGCACGAGGAATGAGATTCATGAACCACAACTTAATATTTAAGGGAGACCCATACTAGGTTATGATTTTTGAGGAGGAATCCATGGAAGGAAGAACTGACATCCCATCATCCCGTTTCGGTCAAGGAGAAAACATCCAAGAATAAGGAACGGACGTCGCCCACCATAGGAAAGCGGGAATATAGGGCAACAGTCAGCACGTCCTCATCGTCCTCAATAGATGGAAGTGTACGCCCCGGTGAAATAATCATAAACAACTTTATACATAATAAAGCGATGATTCTAGTAAAAGTAATATTGGTGACAAATCTTTCGTTACTCATTTATTTTCATTCTATATAAATATCAAAATTAAGCACTTAAATATATCAAAAATATAATGAATAATTGATATTAAAAAAATTAAAGTATATAATAAGTTTATTATGTCACAAAATCATATGTTTTGATAAAAAAATATTTGTTAATGGCCAATATTTTCTATAAATAATCATCAATAAAAATACAAATTGCATTACAATTCATTGTCGTAAGTTACTATGAATATAAAAATCCATATGATAGGAAATTATCAGCAATGTGAAAGAATATAATTGTATAATATATAATCACATATAAAATTTATATTATGGGAGAAATATTGTCTTCAAGGATGTTAAGGCTCTAGATATACATGAGTTAACATAGGAATATAAATTTTACTTGACATCATGGCATGACTTGTTCTTGAGACACATGTTGTGTTGGAGATATAAACACAAATTTACTTGGGTTTATAATCACATGTTCAATTTAAATATATATAAATCATTGTGTATAATTATTACTAATCCTAAAATTAAGTGTTCAATGGAGATAATCTATAGTTTCAATGTTGATATGAACATATAAATGGATTCCATGTACCAAAAATAAATATCTTTTGATTTAGTCATTTCTATAGTTTATCTAAAGAACATTGGTGGTAATTCATGAAGAAATTATAAGTGGATGGTATATTTCTTACCTATAAGAAATGATATATTACTATTAGTTTCATTATAAATCAATACATGGACTATGATAAAAAACATTTCTAACAATTTCTATGATGAAATCCATTAGAATTCTACATGTCAGGGAAGCCTTGAATTGTTATGAGATTTGTAAAATGGATTTTAATGTCAAATTCTTCAATCAAAACCTTCTTTGACATATATTTATGAAAAAAATAAATATCTTGAGACACAAATTATTTCTAATTAGGTTTGAAAGATGAATATATCCATTTAAGGTTTAAAGAAAGTATCAAGATCATAGATTGTATATTTTTATAAAGATTTTTGGGAGTTTTTTATTTAGAATAAATGGTATCCCTGTATATATAAGTGTTTTTTAGTAGAACCATAATTTTGAAATCCTAATATATTGATAATATTTGGCCCATAAATATTAGTCTTATAGTTATTAAAGACTAAGTAGAAAATAATTTCTATAATGAATGACTGAGAGTAGTAAGACAAGTTCTAGGAAAAGATATATATTAACAATGATCTATGGAGTTTATTAATCAATGTAATATATATATTTTTTATCTTTAATTTTTGAAAATACAAGATAGTGAAACTTAAGAGGGAATTGTTACCAATGTCAGATGAAATAATTATCTTCTATAAAACATATTAAAACCTGGAGTAGATTAGGATCATGATTAAAAATTCACATTATACTATAATGGGATTTATCATGTATACAATGATATATTTTAATATTTGATATTTATTTTGTATAAAAAATGGAGAAAATTAAAAAAAATAGATACTAAGAAAACTATATAAGGTAAGAATTAAAATTTCTCGAGCGTATCGGAGAAAGTGTGATGGATATGTTTGTGGTATTTAAAAAAATTGAATTCTAGTTATCAAGGGGATAAATAACTGGTATTTTGTAAAAACAATTGATCTTATATTATAGTAAGGATAATGATATAAGAAAGATAATATTTTTGAAGTTAATGGTTGACATATCTACAAATATATGGTATGTTATGGATTCTGATGTAGCTAATGATGATGTTTCAAAAACATGATGATTTTATCTTGATCTTGAAGCTATAAAAAGTAAAGTACATTCAAAATATATATTGTCATGATCTTATAAACATGGTACCAACTAAGATTTTGACTTCATAATAGAGGAATAATTTTTATATACTTTGATTTATTACTTCATTGTAATTTTTACTCAAGGAGGTGAAGTTATAATAAGAAGAGTAACTTTAGATAAAAATATAGTTAGGCTAGTGATTATTTTCATACCACATAATAAACATAAATATCATGTGAGAGAAAAAAAGTTGAGATATATTATCAGATGGATCTAGTGAAATTTAGTGTCTATTGGAGTTTGTTCCCAATATGTATTTGAAAATTCAATTTCATTTACTCAAATATAAATAATTATTTTATCATATATTGATTTTCATCTATATATAATTAATTTTACAATTTATATAGAATTTTCATTTCATCAAAGTGCTATATTAGTGACCCAACATAACTAAAACCTTTAAATTCTATGATTATATTCTTGAATAAATATGTCCAATGTTCTAGATAAAATTTTTCAGATGGTACAAAGATGAAGTTTCATAATCAGGTGTCAAGGGATTATAAGACATAATGATTCTTTCTCCTGATGTTCCCTCTTGGTAATCTCCACTAAGCATGTCTATGAGGATAGACCCTCTAATAAAAAATTTACATTTTAATGTTTCTATGGAATTATCTAATTTCCAACTTTGTATTGGTACATAGACTATAGATCATTATTAACCTAAATCACGATATATGCTTTAAGTGAGATATTATATATTTGGGGTGTAATAAGTGAAATTAAATTAAATTAATGTTCATAAAATTATTATTCTGTTCCATATTTATGGAAGAATATATCTCATGCCCTAATATTGAAATGTAACTTTGTATCAAAATCCTTGTCCATGGTAGTTTATAGAAAAGTTCATTTCAAAATTTCAAATAAACATAAATAATTTTTTTAGGGTGTTGAGACAAGTATACATCCTATTATATGAGATCTCAGAAGATAAAGGGAATACATTTCATATTGAGGTTCTTGTAGTTACTATATTATGTTCTTTCACTTTGGGTACATTGATTTTTTACTATATGTTGACCTTTTACGGTATGAAAGTTAACTTATTTACATTGATAAAGGGAAATGATGTTCACACACAATGTGTATCGAAAATATCATTAAATTATATTGAATATAAATTTAGAAGAAATTTATTCCCTTACTCAAGTAAATCTAATTATATAAATTCATTCATGATACATTGAAGTATTTAATATGTTAGTTGGATTTTATTACTTGTATTTTAAACCAAAATGTAATAAATAAATATTTATTTATTCACTAGTTTAATTATTTTATTTAAATAAATATTAATTCAAGTTATATAGATGTTAAAATAAATATTTATTTTCTTTTTCAGTTAATATGATATTAATTAATTTAATTTAAGGAATGTTTTACTATTCAATGTTTGTTAAATTATATAGGTGGATATGGGTTTATATTAATGATCAAATAAAAATGATATATTTAATCACATTTAAAAAATATCAATTTATTTTATAGATGAAATAATAAAAATATATCATGAAACATAATAATATAATTATTATTATTTGAAATGAGTTTTTACATTGGTAAAATAATTTTATAAGGGTCTTGTGAAACAAAATATATTTAACCATGTCTATCTGTTATATATTATATCATCATTTAATATTATGTTTATTTTATTTAACATATTAAACATATATAATTGTCTTATTTTATTCATAGAAGACCTCTATTCCTCCCTCTCAAGAACAAGGTATGAAAAAGGTATCATTTTTTGTCAAAATTGAATGTTGTAAAGATCTAAATTCTACCATAATATCACCTAGACTGTCAATAATGTTGTTCCAAGATTTTAAGAGCACATGAAGATATTTATAGAGGAATTCTCAATTAGATTATCCACTTCTATGATAGTAAAACTAAATTGGGATCAAAAATTGATCAAGGAGATAACCAATACTGATGTAATTCAATATTTAAATTAATTACAAATTATGTTTTCATAAACTTATCCATATATTTCATTCTGTAGTAATCATTTTATTCAGATATTTTCCATTTATAACAATGAAAAAAATTTGGAACTAGCTGAATACTTTAACTACAACACAAAACATTCAAAATAATTATTCATTGATTATGGTGAGTAATGGTATATCTCAATCGTTTTTATGGTAATTAATGATCTTCATCAACAAATTAGATATTTTATTTTATCTATAAACAAATGATATAAGTATCACATCTATTGATGGTATTCCATTTTTATATGTTTTTTGTTTTTTGGACTCTAATTTAGTGTGCATTAATTTGTTATGTATTGAATAAAATGTATTTTTTATTTGATAATAACTTTATTTAAAATATATATAAGTGATTTAATTGTATCATGTATAGACTGTAACTTATTATTGGATTCTATAACTCTTACATTTCTTTCAAATAGAGTGGGTGAGTAATAAATTGTTTTCATTTTTAAAATAAATAATGTACATATAAGAAGAATTAAAATATATATATTTCATGTAATGGTTTATTGAATTTATTTTAGTGAATCATGAATAATATTAGTTAATATATCAATTCATTATAGATGTCTAAGAGGATTTTTAATGTCACAATATCATAAATGGGTATTCAATATTAACATGTTAATGTATAATGTTGATTTTATTAAATAAGTTAACACTTCCCATAATCCATGAGTAAATGAAGAAAACATTATGATAATGTATTATATTTTGAGATTAATCTATCATAATACTAAAAAGAAAAAGGAACAATCTATCACTTATTTAGTCAATAGTGACCATGCAATTTATCAAAACAGAATATGTAGTATAAATGAAGTACCATCATATTTGGTTATAAGATACTATGAATTTAATTTTAATTTAACATGAAGTAAAAGTCATTCTCCTTGAGTAAAAAAAATTATAAAAGATTATTGTATTAGTTTCATATAAGAATGAATATAGAATCATAATGAGAATATAGAAACCCAAATGAGGTGACTGTTTTTAAATCCTCGAGATGAGTAAAATGAAATTCGGATAAGGATAAGTTATAAAGGATACTAATAAAATACCATTAGAAATATGTATATAATAAAAGAAGAAAAATAGTGTCACAAAAAACATTATTATTCGTGATTGGATCAAATTATGAGAATGAATACTTTTTTTCTTTTTAAAATAAATATTATTAAATATTATTCCTTATTATAGACTAAAATAATTTTTTGGATTAAATATTATGTATAATTATGGTATATATAACTTAATTAGGTGTTCATGTTTGATTTGAATATAACCACAAAATTTGGAGATATATTATTATTATTTAGTATTTTAATAATGTGTGTAATTAAAATTGAGGTATAAAAGAATATATAAGGTTTTAAGTGTAAGTGAATATTGCTTCAAATAAAAATTGTAATTTATAAGTTTTGTATTGTAAGATAGATTCATAAAACTTTCTTCTTAATTTTATTCTTTATATAGACAAAAAATTAAAAAATATTTGGGAAAAATAATTACCCATGTTATAAAAAATATGTAAACATAATCAATTTAGAAAACATAAATGAAGTGGGTATGAAATAATAATCAATGTAATGAGGAAAAGTATAAAATTTAGTTTAATAGATTATATCATTTATGAAAATGGAAAAGTCATGAGTAAAATATTGAGATGGAGGAACGCTATTAAATAGAAATAAATAATGTAATGTAGTATAGAGAATCTACACAATGAAACTGAGTTATGTCAAGTGGATAAATAATATCTACACACCTTAATAGAGAATAATAATATTCAATTTAGATGAATTAATTAAGTCTTATTAGATTATCACACACAATTAATATGAAATAAAAACACACTATATTGATTCATTGGTTAAGGATTTCTAATCACTGTATATCATTTAATACAAATGTTTTAAAAATAGTTAAATATTATTTTATACATAGATTAAATTTATTATTTTTAATATTTTAGTTTACAAAAAATGTAACTATAGGATGATGTATATTCTATGGAATGTATTTGATAAAAAATCAATTCAACATGTAAAGATATGAGTTTATATATATAGATTATTTAAATTAATTTCACTATTTAAAGACATGAAAGGATCCAATAATATCAACGGTTTTTTATTTAGATTTTTTAAATTTTATATTTTAAAATTAATTAAAATGAAAATAATAAATCATGTTGATGTGGATTATGAATAGATTATTTCAAACATGAGAGCATAAAAAATTATTATATGATATTTATCTATGTTTATCCATTATATATAATAAAAATCAAATCAATTATATTTTATTGTATGTTAAGAACAATAAAGTGTTTAAGAGAAAAGAATGAAAAACATATATGAGGGAAATAGATATTTAGGCTCTAAGAAAAACACAATGGATGCAAGATGGAATAGAATAATTTTTTTCTATAGTTTTATAGAACATATATGAGACCATGAATAAGGGGAGGAATGAGAAAAGTCACTGTTATGATATGTACATAATGGTGATAGTAAAGACACTCAACTAGGATTGCATTTCCTTGATTCTCCATAAGGGGAAGTTGACCTCCATCTGAGAACATTCACCTTACACAATTCACCCTAAGATGAGTGATGAAAGAGGCTCCCAATGATGACGGGTATGCTAGAGGCCTCCCACCATAGGCCTAAAATAAAATGTGCATGGCTCATGTGATGATCTAATAATAATATGTGGCTCTATCCTCTAATATATGAGGGGTTTTATGCTTCCTTCTATTAGGACTTACGATGGTTAAGGTAACACTGACACAGTTAAAATTAGAGACATGATCAATGAACATACTTTATATAGTTTTTATATTATCAATATATTAGTAATTTAAGCTTTCATGCATGTGATTCATAATTTATAGGTTGGTTACACAACCACTCCTTAGTCCTTGTCCTTCCAAATTAAAAAAATTAAACATATTCTTAATCATCAAGTGAAGATCTTCCATACAGGATGATATGAAAATTAACTTATTTATAATATCACGGGAAAATGGGGGCATAATGATAGTATTAACATCTAAACTTATATCAGATCTCTCCTACCAGATTATAAAATCATAGTTAATGTGGAATCTCATGGGTCCACCACTTTAGAAAACTATGATCCGGGCATGGACACATTCGACGTAAAAAAATATTCATTTTTGAGGAGGGGAGATGTTTATAATATTTGGTAAATTAGTGGGGTTAATATGGATATAGATATTAATTTGATATAAGTGAATGAGTTTTCTACCACAATAGTAAAAAATAATAAAATGATTTTGATATATCTAAATAAGTTTATATAGTCTTTCATTTGTTTTTGGACATGAGGAAATCATTTAATTATGATTTATTGCATGGATTTTTGATATGATGAAACTAATATTACTATTCTATTTATTTATATGATTTTTTTTCAACTAGAAAGATCTGTACCATAAAATAGTTGTAGATATAAGATACATAATGAGACTCCCATCATAAAAAATATAATTTATTATATAAACTATATCTATGGTTATAATTGGAGAATTTAAAAAAACATGTGGGAAACTTATTCAATATGGAGTGATTCTAAAACATAATTGGGATGGTTTATATAAGGTTTATATATCATAATTTTGATGTTTTTTTGTTTAATGATTGTTGTAAATATGTTTTATTTGGATGATAACTATCACACCAGGAATTTTCTCTTGGATTGAGAGTGAACCCTTTAAATATTTCAATTTGAAATTTTATTAAATTATTATCTACAGAGTATGGTGTTGATTTTAAAGATTACTAGATAAAATGAGACTTTAATATGTGGAAGTGGTTATGTTAATAAAGAACTCATAAAAAGGTAAATGAATCAAACGAGAAAAATTATTCACCCACTCATCCTCACATTGCTCATATTAGATCTAGTCAATTTAATTTTTATTAGATATCAACATTCCTTATGTCTATTTTCACACCATGATATATAACATATTTATATATGGGGTTTTAAATTATTTATTTATTTATTTATTTATCATCTTCTTCTAAATTAAAAACCATTTATTGTTTTTGATGGATTGAATTCCTTTAAATGTTAATGAGGATAGTGGATAGATAATCACTACTAAAAATAAAGGTGTTATCAGTGCTAGAAACCGATTTTAATAGCGCTAGAAAAGAACTGTTAATTCCAGAAAAGATAGGGGGTCCCATATAATAGTTTTAAAAAAGCGCTGATAAAGGGGGACCTATCCTCGGTCTAAAAAAGTGCTGATAAAGGTCCCCCTTTATCAACACTCAAAAAAGAACTGATAAAGGACAACTTACCTATGATGTGTTGTTTATTTAACAGAAAACCAATCACTTTTAGCTACATACATGCACCTACACACCTGTACACAAATTGCACTTGCACACAAATGGCACAAAATAGTACCTACACACAAAACAACTGCACAAATCAGCTGGACAAAACAGCACGTGCACACAAAGCATAGAAGAATGAAAAAAAGAACACAAGAGTTTTTCAAATAATGATATATAAATTTCCTTGACATCATGATGATAAAAAACACACTACTATATACACTTCAAAAAATATTATATATGGTTATAGTTACAATTATCCAAAACACACTTAAAGAAATTAATGTTTCATCCTTTTTGCATCCATGATCTCATCTCAAAAAAAATTCTATGGTATTAGTTTCCAAAAAAAGCATCTGAACTCAATAAAAAAATTCAACCTAGATAAGAAAACAAATATTATGTTAGTAATACAATAATTAAATAAATTAAACATTAGTATGAAAGAATACTTTATTAAAATGTCATTTTTTTAATCAAAAAGAACATTTGGATTTATACCGATCACACCATGCATTGTATTGAGGTGGGGTTGATTAATATGAATCACAAATGAATCATAGATCATTGTTTTAAAATATCAAAACAATCTAAATGGGTTTTATCACTTTGGATTATGGCACTTGTTCTTTTGAGTACGTTAAAACTGGGTACATATCTTATGTTTGGGTGCTTTCATCCCCATTCACAGGGGACAGACTAAGTTTCCAATAGTAGTAAATTGATGTTTTACCTTTCCCTTTTATAGTTGATTTGATTTCCACCTCATATGGCACAGTTGGGTGTGATATTTAACTATTGTATGGATTTGGACTCTTGGCCCAGTATGGTAAGGGAGGTTTAATTACGCATAATGATGGGCACTTAGGCTCATATGATTTTTTAATTTTTCTTATGATTTTTATTGGGAACTTGGAATGGGCTAAGAGGGGTTGGACTGTTTAAAGTGTTAGTAAAGAAGCTAAATAGTGTTTTCTTACATAGCCTTAATTGGTGGCAATTTACTCAGCCAACCCAAACATGAGGTTCCAATGATATCAGTATGTGACTTTTTATGCATCTAATATATGGTCCTAACCCTGATAAGGGTAGACATAGATGATAATTGAGGGTGAGTTGTTTAAAGTGTCAACAAAGTAAATAAATAGTTTTTTTGTTGTATATCCTCTTTAGTGTAATTATACTTTTCTAACCCGAATTGATACATGATATTTGATACCTGGCCTTATAGTGGTTAGGAAATGGTCCATGAGGCCAGATTATATATGATACCAGACACTAATGCGGGTAGGTAGGGGGGCCATAAGACTATATGAAACTTTATACCTAACCTCGATATGGGTTGGTAAGTGGCCTTGAGACCAGATGTTGTGTGACATGGTGTGGTAAGGGAGAGTAAGGGTGGTGATATGTGTTACCTGTTACAACCTTATCTATTGGTGGTATTTGTATATCTACAATGATATGGTTGTTTGAACATCATGATTGGTATCCAGTGGGATTCCACTTAGATGGGATTTGGTGGAGTGTTAGGAGGGCGGTGATATGGTGTTGCTTAAGTGTTCATGGGATGATGCCCCTGAGAGTTGGGATGAGGCCACGAAGGGTTGGGATGATCATGATCTCTAGGTATAAGATTTGGTACAAGCAAGAAAGGTACATATGGAAGATGTTGGGCCATGTATTGGTAAGTAGCTTCGGGTGAGCCTGGTTTGTTTCATATAGGTCATTGATAGGGGATCTTAGGGAGATGATCCATCTATTGTGTACTTGACTTGAGAATTCTAGTCTCAAGACCCATCACTATTTAAGAGTGAAAGTGGACCAGAAAAAAAAGAGAGAACTTTATAGAGTTTGTGCAAACTATAATTGACCAGCTTGAGACACCCTAGGTCAGAGGGTGAGGTTAGTGGCATACATGATCATAAGAATGACATAACACATGTGGGATGTATAGGTATATGCGGGAAGACACAACAGACTACCTCAGAAGGATTTTAATGCCAGATTCTCCGAGCTCTTCATCCAGATACATTGAGGGTAGACAGAGGTTGTGATTTCATGAACCTATAGTAGGGGGATACATCTTTCATGGACTGTGCACTGAATTTCACTAACCTATCGTGATTTTCACCTGATATGGTGGGAGATGAAATCAGAAATGTGCAGTGTTTTGAGGATGGATTATGACACACAATCAGGTGCAGGTCAACATCGTCAGACTAACATCCTTCTCAGAGGCAGTTAATTAGCCACTGATAGCTAAGGGAAACTTGACAAAAATTTCTTATTTGAGGTGGGTGAAAGTGTTAGGTGAGCCGAGCAATGATGCTTCAGGCAGTATGGAGAGAGTCCATGGGGAGTCTCGGTAGGGTAGTCAGGCCATATACTCATGAAGACTTCTGAGGATTGGGTTTATAGTAACGTTCTTTTATTATAGGAATCTAGGGCTTGATCATACCCAATGTGATAAGGTTCTAAAATAGTTTCATGCATGTGTCCAGATGAGCCATTTGAAGAGGTTCGGTAGGATGCCTTATTAGACATGTGGGAGTTAGGGAATAGGGCAGACTCAGTGATCTAATGATGGACTAAGAGCAATACCAGGAGTGGGTAGTTTGTATTTAGCTACATGTGGAGGTCTTGTAAAATATAGCAGGACCCAGCAGTGGGATTAGTGTCTAGTGGATAGTGCAGTTCTTTAGGGAGGCCTGAACTCAGGTAGTCAGGCATCAGGCCAAAAGCACACTATCATGTTTTTAAGGTCATAGTAGGGCATTGATCTAATGATAGATAGTGGTACGTTTTTGGTGTGGTTGCGCTTTTCTTTCATTTTGGATTTGGTCGGGTTTGGTGAATGAGGTGCACGAGTAATGTTTTTAGACTAACTAGTCACTGGTTACTACATTAATATCAATTATTATGTGATAAGTTTATATATATATGACGTGTGTTAGAATCAAGATTTATGTGGGAATTGAAGTGATGCAGATTTGTATATGAGTATTGTATGAATCTGGGATTGATGTGATGTGAGTTTTATATGAGGTGTGTAGGCACCCAAATTTTGATTGGCATGCATATGTATATATGATGCATTTTTATTTTTGAAATTTTTTAGATTTAATATTTATGGTCATTTGAGGAGATGTAGGATTTTATGAGTGTTGTGTATGGAACAAGTATATATGGGAATATGATGAGATACAAGACTTGATGGGTGTTAAATATTACATGGGTATTATTTTATGACCCGATTAGGTGCAAGAATGATGATTCATCATTGGAGGAATTTTTTATCCAAGGACAGTTGGTGGACCATCAAGACATTTGAGTTTTGGCTCAAGAAGTTACCAGGTAGGTAACTCCTAATGTGGGGAGTTCTTTGAGGGGAGTTGACCTATGAATTAATGACTTGGGTAGACTGGGTTGATATTGATGAGATTAGTATATCTGGAACCATATCTAGGTAAATATTTATAGCATGAGGATGATCTAGGTTTAGGTAGGGAGATTGCAATATCCTGGATTTTTGAGCTTGTCAAAAAAACCTCAACCTATTTGAAATTTTCATGTTTGCTAAGTGGGCCATCTTTTTTTAATATTTGGAACATAATTCCAAGAGTTTTATTGACCCAAGTCCTTATTTGTATATGGGTTTGAAGGCTCGGAATGTGCCTTGGGGTTTTGGGAGTACTGAGGGTTGAGAACTCCATTTCAAGAAACCACGCATAGAGGCATACAGTTTGGAAAAACCTTGCGGTCTACTAGAACAAACCATGTGGGCCACCATAGACACTTGAAACGGTTTGGAAAACTATGTAGGTGGGGTTGAATAGCCGTGTGAAATATATTCAGTTTTTAATAGAGTTGATTCACGTAGTTTTCTCATAGTTTGGAAAATCATTCACCTAACTGTGCGTAGTGAAATTTTTAGATAGTGTGCACCATATGGTTGGAACACTGTTATCCAAACTGTGCATCCAAACCAAGTGGCCCTTTAAATATTGGGAAATTAATTTCTTCCCTCATTCAATATTTCATTATTTCTCATCCCTTTACTACCATTAACAATGCACAACATTGGGAGCTCCTCCATCTTCGTTCCCCCTATGCTTCGAGGTAACTCCGTCATCCAAACTTTGATCTTTGATCCATTAGTGGATACAGATTCATCTCAATAATACCTTCAATTTTCTAGCTTTTCATTTCTATTTATCTCACCATATAGAGTGGTAAATCCATGTGATCCATTTTTCCTATTTTCAGGTCATTCATCTAAAATTCCATTTTCATCTGATTCGGATCAATTTTGAGGACGATATCAAATGAGTGAGAGAATACTAGTACAAGGTAGGTGGTTCTTAGATTTCTCCTTGATTTTTTGAGTGTTTCGGGGGTGCGTTCATCTACACTGTGTAGGTTTTTCGAGAAAGAACCTAATTACTTAAATAAATGCTTGTTAAATTGTTCTAATTATTATATGAGATTACTATGGGTATGCTCTTAATTGACTACGATTGGTTAAGTCGGGTAAGAGGTTTGGACTAACAAGGAATGTTTAGGCTGAGTGTAAATTTGAATTAAATTTAATTGTTATATTGGTTACATGATTCCATGGGAATGTAATGGGCTTGGCCTTAGTAATGATGTGGGTTCTGATCGTCTAGATTTAGGTGATGTGGTTCGTTAGGTGGGGATTGGCTCAAGAACATGGAGTGATGATGATCACCAGGTTGACGAGACTTGGTCATCGATATTTGAGGCGACGAAGTCATCATGACAAGATCGTGGCTCTCGAGACTTGATATGGTCTTGACCATCATGATTTTAGGGACATGGTCATAGAGGCACGAGGTTTTGAATGATGTGGATTATGTTTTTGGTTGATTTTCTCTCATCATTTATTGTTCGATGCACTGTTGGAGTCGTGTTCTCACAGATAGGACTTATTCGAGGTGGTGTTGACCACTTTGTTGTGGGTGGAGACCATCATAAACTATGTAGTTAGGTGATGGTGTTGACTGTCAGTATGTCACTTGTGTTTTTTTCTAAAATTAATGTCAATTTTATATTAAAATAGAAACATTGAGTCATACCAGTGTCATTTTTCATTGAATTGAAGTGTGATCGATTCCTACATTTCAAAAATGACTTATAGATCAGTTACCTAAACTATCAAAACAATTGGAATGTGTTTTCTCAGTTTTCAGTATGCCACTTGTTCTTTTTTTAATATAATGTCAATTTAAAATAAAAAGAGACACTTGGAGTCATACAGGTCTCATCGTGTGTCATATTAAGGTGGGATTGATTCCTATACATTTCAAATGACTTATGTATCATCTCCCTAATGTATCAAAACAACTGAATGTGTTTTCTTGATTTTTAAGAGGACAGTTACTCTGATACCAACTATAATGGCCTAATCATTTCATACATTGATATCACATATGAGTATATTAACATTCCGTACATAAAATAAATAAATTAAACATAAATATGAAATAGTTCATTAATTCTATATACAATGATTTTACTATGAAAACATTAAGATTACCTCTGTAATTGAGCAGACATAACATTGTTGTTGTTCCTGTAAAGGCATGTCACATGAACTTAAATCTTCAAAAATAAATGAACCCTACATGGAATAATGAAAAACAAATAAACATTTAATTATACAATTTTTCATTAAAATATAGATATTATATCGTAACATTACCTTTACATATTTTTAGAAGGAGTATTTGGTCCAGATATAAGCTATTAACAAAACTAATGATTCTTTGTGCACTTTATTACTATTTGTTAACTACCACATACCATAGAATATTATCTAAACTTATGATATGGCGTCCCTGTGACGCTATCATTTGACACCATCTCTAAGATATCATTATTCCACATTCACTTTTCCTTCTCTTCCTACACTCATTTACCACATAAATGGGTGTAGGAAGAGAAGGAAAAGTGAATGATGAATGATGATATCTTAGAGATGGTGTGGGATGAGAGAATCACGGGGATGCGAGATCAGAAGTTCAGATAATATTCTATGATAATTGTTAGTTAACCAATAGTAGTAAATAATTCTTAGTTTTGTTATTAAATTTTTGTGTGATGCACAAGAAATTTTTATCCAACACACTAAATCAGTAGAAACAGCCACCTAAATGACCAAAATACAGAATATAAATGATCCATTCCATAATAATTTTGGTCTAGTGCTTTAGGAAACATGAAAACATAAAGAACTAGTTCATAAGAGTCTCTCATTAAGTTATTCTTTACTAGAAAGACAAATCATTTATAAAACCAATATTTATAACCTATTGATATGCCAATTAATAAAGGGTGATCATAGATTCTCAATACGTGTAAACAAGGGATATATCAATGATCATATAATGATAAAATATGTAGTTGGAATTCACCTTCATTTTATTTGTGTACAATCTTCCATCATGTATGTTTCTCATTAGTTTCTAAACACATCTATATCATCTTGTCAATATGAATTTTTTCCACAATCATGGTAGTACTGAAAAAATATAAATACACAATGGATTGAAAAAGATTTTAAATGAAATTGTAATTATTTTCTAAAATACCACTTTATGGATTCTATTTTGTTGATGAAATATGATCTCTTTCATAACTTTACAAATATAATAGCCACAGTCCTTTCCATTCTTTTGTTTTGGACACTGCAGAAACATCAATAAAAATAATTAATTTCTTTTGATACGTGTTTGGATAGTGCAATACTATTATATATACCAGGATACTTTTCCATATGTATATCTCATGTGCATTCTTTTCCTTAGGCCCTGGATTAATTCTATGAAGTAGACAATATTGATGCACCACCCTATCGTAGCAGTATTCTCATTAAAAGATAATATAAATTATATAATTAGATGTTTAGTTCTAAAATGTTGGATCTAGTGTATTATAAACTAAAAAAATCCATCATGAATGGTCAGTTTGTTTGATATCCATTCATGGAATCCAAAAAATAAATATTTGGAGTATCCAAATTGACCGCAATGAGCATCCAATGCTACCTATAAGCACAAAATGGAACAATTAATGAATGAAATTAAAATATAGTTGATATGGTTAAATTTTAGAGTTTTACCCCTACATCGTTGGTATTAAAAATAGTATGTCATCTGTAATTTTTTTTCAAACGATTTGAGCAGGGATGACATTATTTTTCCCTTTTTATCGTCATTTATATCTTCTACTGAAGAGGTGATGTGAGACTAACGAATCTAAAAAAATCATGGGGAAATCCATTCAATTGTTTTTCATATATACGCCTACAAAAAATATGAAATTTATTTAGTCATAATTATAATAGTATATCAAATTTTGTAAAATCAAATCAGGAAAACATACCTCATGTATACATTTACAGCTGAGGAACCTAGCCATTCATACTTGAGGATTTCATCTACATTTTCAAAACTAATGTAATTTTATTCTTCCCCTCCATACATATATATTCCAAAATATATTATGTGAGTATTTTCATCTATAAACTTTGTATCCACATGAGAATGTAATGATATTCAATGTGGATATAGAATGGGCATGGTGAAGGTGCTCTCAATAGATAGTTTCGATCGGTTAGTTGATCCTTGAGATATTATTGAGTCAGTATTTCATTTCACCCCCTTCCCTTTTTCATTATGTAATAATAGTAATCAGTTAATACCATTCATCATTAAATGTGAAAGGTTCATCTTGAAAAATAAATTGGAAATGAATACCTCTTTTCTGACATGTATTTTTACAATAATTGACGTCCATGCGATGAATGATCTAATAGATTGTTCGACAGTATGAATTTCATCATCAACATTTGGAATAGGTAGCTCAAGACTCATCTCATTAGCTATGTTAATTGACACTCTGACATGACATGTTGGAATTGGTCTATTGTGTAGTAGTTTTTTTTTCATATTGAACATCGTAGCCCTCACTACAGGGTGATAGGTGGGAGTTGATAGATATAAATCACAATCCCTTTCACCCTGTAGAATACATGTATAGGAATGGTATCAGTGTTTATGTGATTCACATTTCACAGAAAAAATAATTAGAACATTTTTTACCCTAGCTAATTTAGGTTTTTGATGGTAATGTCTCACCTCAAAGCTGGTGGGGGTGGGGATGGATCTTCACACATGGGTTGTTATTGAGTCGTTTCTTCACTTTTCTCCCCCATAAAACTTACTATCATATTCCTATTATGTTTTAATTCTTATTGAAACATATATATTGTTTCTCTTGTATTTTTCATTTCCTCATTTTGATCCTCCACTTGTTTTTATTTTGAAAATATGATCGGGGTGTCACCCCAAAACCCACACCTCTGACGTGGCCATACTGTTCTGGCTTCTTCCAGGCCACTGAAAGTATTTCTGAGTCTGGTGTGGGTGTTGTTCATTCCTGTGACTATGTCGGATAGAAAATATAGTAAAATAATTTTTCATTTTTATGTAATGGAAATTTAAATCCAATAAAATTTATATTATGTCATACTTACACATGTTTCCCACAGTTTTTTTGGGTTTTCATCTATTAGTATCCCCTATTTATTTACACGAGCCTCCTTCTATAGCATATGAAATGGTATGGAAGTGACTTTCTATTTCGATTCATCAATCGTTATATAAATAATGGAACATGGTTATGGTGTTTTTTAATGTCACATGAATGTATTATAGTAGATTTAAAATATGTACCAATTTTTTTCCAAGTGAAGCGTACCCAATCCTTGCTTTATGGTAAGGGTACGCTGGTTCTGATTCCTATTATTTATTTTCAGCACTCGGTTGATGTTTCATAAATAAAAAAATGTTAACAAAAGTGATGAATAAAAACAACATCAAACAACATATTAACAGACACACTGTTCTTGAAAAGTATGCTCTACACAATGGCCGATATACGCATCCCATGCCCCCTGGGATATCAAGTGTGCATAAATAGTAGGTGGGTGTGGCTTTCTTTTCCCTTCAATATATTTAAGATGATATTTTGTTAAAATTTTGTGGAATCCTCTATGAATTCTTCCTAAAACTCTTAATACATAGTCATTGTGAGATGAATCTACTATAAATGTACTTTGCAAGGGATCATGGAGATTAAATCAGTTTTTTAGTATTTTATTTTATTTTAATAAATTAAAGAAATGATATCATAGTTTTATCATAATCTCTTCCAACATTAGTGTCTTATGCCCGGTGACAAATAGTGCCATGACTGTACATCAATCAGAACGCATTGTCGAGTGAGGGTTCCAATGTACCCTCTAAACATGGATTTATTTGGGTTAACATGCTAGCCTCTCTTATTGCATCCCACCTCAAATTTGAATCCTTTTTCATTTTCTTTATGGATTTTGGCTAACACTGCCAAACTACGACACTCTTTGTTTTTTTGCACAGTCAGGGTTTCATTGCCTACCATTTTCTCAGTTTAAGTATAATAATTATGTTCCTCTCGATTGCTAGCATTAGATCTAGGACCATCAGAAAAAGGTTGAGAAACTAGTTGTACCTTAGAACTAGGACCAATATTAATAGGTTGAGAAACCTATTATTGCTCTACACTAGGACCAGTAGCAGCAGGTTGAGAGATCTGTTGTTCCTCAGCATTGGGCGCATCAGCAGGTGCAGAATTCAATATCTGCAGAAGTGGTTTAACATTTAATTTAGATTACATAAAATAAGTATGGAATATCTAACAACATAACGTAACACAATGTATATTACAGTAAAAAAAATAACATGATTATTGATCTATCTTTTTTCTAAAGGCCGAAGAGATTTGACCCCACAATCGACTATGTAAATCTCTTTATTGGGGTCTCCTCTTACATACAAAACTCCATCTACATTGGGACCGCTATGAAATGATTGAGAATTCCCAATGAATGGGTCATCTTATGTTGAACTTTCACCTGAACCTTCAATGGCTTTGGTTGATAACATAACAATTGATTAGTTTCATATTGTGGGATCTAGAACATAAAATACTTGTACTCCATGTGATTCCATTATAAACGGTTCGTCTTTCTCCCCTTCCTTAGTGAAATGAACTTTCCTGAATCACAATTCATCTATTTTAACATTGATCTTTTTATCAACCCACATGCATTGAAAAATTGGTACTTTGAATTTCATATAATCCAAGTCCCATATTTGTTTAATGATTCCAAAGTATTAATTGGATATCTCTCCTTAGCATCGGAAACATGAATTGCTTCAACCACAAGTATAACCCCACTATTCTGCATGGTACAATCTTTATCATCTTCATTAGTATAGAATGTATAACCATTAACTACATAATAATTATAAGATAATACATACACACTTTGTCCTTTGGCTATCCATCAAAGTCCTTCTGAATTTGAGTCTGTATTTTCATTTAACTTATTAAATATAATGACCTAAAACCATCCTATAAAATATTCCTTATGGGTATCTGATATCCATTTTTCATCCCAATATGAATTCATATGCATAAGAATTTATTTGTGGGGTTGAACATATGGGTCAACATTGAAACTGTTATGAAAAACATAAATGTGGGCCTGCTCTCGATCTGTAATATGGATTGTGACAACCTAACTTCTAGAAATTCCTTCACCCTCAAGCCACCTAGTGTGAAAAGATTTTTGTTGTCCAATGTTTTTCACACTAGATAGGTATTCGGTACAAAATTCAAGATATTCCTCAACAATATATAACTCCACAATAAAACCCTCTAGGAAACATCGATTTTTGACATACCCATTCAAAATCATCATATATTATTCAATGGAATATATCCATCTATAATGTGTAGGACCACATAGTCAAATTTCTCTCACCAAATGAACCATCAAATGAACCATCATATCAAATAATGTTGGCAGGAAGGACATTTATAATTCACATAATATTATGGAATGTTCTATTTCCATAGTTGGAAATTTTTCTGGGTATATAACATTTCTGCATAGATATTTCATGATGAAATAGAGCTTTGTTAATGTATGGTATACATTCTTTCAAAAAATTCAATGTAAAGCTATAGAAATTAGATCTTTCATCAAAACATGGTATTCATGTGATTTCAGACCCTTTAACATTAAATCACTTATTGACACGATGTTCTTGATAATATATGAATACCCCTCTATAGCCTTTACATCATTCAAGAATTTTAAAATCTGATATATCCACTTCTTGGAAAGAATGTAAGTAGTAGTAGGAAGAAATGTTCATTTCTCACCCTTCACTAGTGACAAATCTTCTCGTATTACTATCTCAACCATGTCCAACCTATCCTTAATTCCATCGTTTGTTTTTCCTGGTTCATTTAGTAACGTGTTGATGACACTGTCACATACATTTTTTCAACATGAATAACATCAATAAAATTTCTTTTACTTTGTCAAAAACATGATCACCTGTTAGTGGAGATGGTTTTGTACGTTCTTCTTAACTTCCATCAAATGATGTTTTCCAAGATCGGTACTTATTCCGTCGGGGTAGAAAGATGTGATGTCCAAGAAAAATGGTTTTTGATGAATGTTTCAACCTAATTTATTATATACCTTGTTTTCAAAAAATAAACCCTTGAGTTCCTTTAATTCTATATCTTGAAAAATGTCTATAAGCCGAAAATTCATTTATCATCTTGTAAAACATCGATCTCAATGTGAAATCTTCATTTTTTGTAATAATCATAAAACGTAACACCTGAATCTCAAAATAATTGCAAATCCTTGATAAATGGATCCAAATAACATCAATATCATTACCCAGTTTTTTTGGTCCTGATATAAGCAGATATAACATGATGTATTTTCGTTTCATGCATAACCACGATGGTGAGTTATAATTTACCAATATAACTAGCCATGTACTGTGACTGCTTCTTGGAAAACCCAAAGGATTCACTCCATCTGTAGATAAGTCAAGACAAAAGTTTCTTGGATCATTTCAAAATTCAGGATACTAATGATCAATTATCTTCAATTGAGGAGAGTCTGATGGGTGACATAGTTTCCCATCTTTAGTTCGTGTATCTGCATGCCATGTCAATTGTCTTGGAGTATCCTCACTTCCATATAAGAGCCTAAATCTTGTAATGATTGTAAAGTAACATAAAACTTTTTTAGGACTAGATTCATCATTCCTGTATTGATAAGCACCACACTTTGGGAATTATTTAAGTGATTTTTGGTCCTTGTGAAATAGTATATAGTCATTCAGAAAGGCATGTATTCTTTCAAAGATCTTACCCATCAAGCGTAGAATTCATTTAGAGCCTTATGTTTGGCTTGGGAGATCATTATCTTCTGGGAGTATGTTATTCAAGAGAGAAACCAGTTCCGTAAAACATTCATCACTCCACTCATTGCCTGCTTTCAAATTATATAGCTTTAGTACGACTAAAAATGCTATATATTTAGTGCAACTAGCATAAAATGAAATATTTTCACAACTCTTTAAATTCTCAAAAAAAATTGGTCAATCACGAAGTTTATCTTCAACTGTATTTGTCATTTCCTCAATACGATCTTCACCATCATTCACATTTGTAATCACACCCTTCATATGGTTGTCTTTGTTGTTCACGCTTGTAATCATATCTGATGATCCATAAAATTTAGTGTTATCTCAGCCACTACCTATATTCATTCCTCCCCATGTTTATTCCAACATGTATAACATTGATATATTCTATGATAGATCATGTCTTCTTCCAACTTTTCTAGACTAATTTGTCTTGAAAAACAATAGCATAAACACAGACAAATGATTTGAGAAGGGTCATATGCATGATCTTTTGCAAACATGATAAACACTTTCATTCCATCTTCATTATCTTTTTTAAACCGATTTGAATTCATACAATATTTATTAACATTCATCCTATTAGATTCAATAATATTAATATTTAACAAAATAATTACACAAATGATGTTCAAATAGTTTCATCATCCAACTATAATCAATGGAACTATCTATGGTAAACAATACAATTACCTCTCCATGAATTACTCAGGACCAAAGTAGATCACACCCATCTTCCCAAACCATATGATCAATGGAACTAACTATGAGAAGACTTTGCACTAGAATGTTTTAGTATTCGAAATGTGATCTATATGCATTGTTATAAACTAGTTTTTTAGTGTTTCTCTAGAAACATAATGTCTCGAGTCAGTAAATATGGTACTACACTATTATATGGTCTTATTTACAATAGAGTGATTATAGGTGGAAGGATTCATTACATGTTTTTTTATGGTTATTTTAATATGGTGTCTATAAATATTCCCATAGAGTCCTCTAGTGATGTTTTTTTCTATGATTTAGTAGAATTTCAATAAAAAAAAGATGTGGTTCTATTTAAATGGTTAAGGTTTAGATTGATATTCAATAGTGGAGGAACTACAACATGGGAAAAATGGAATACCAATCATACCAACAACTGCAACACCATAAAAACACACAATCATGCTCACAATCTCAACACCATACAATCCAAACAAACACAATTTCATATTTTACAAATCATAACTTATTAAATTCTATTTGTTAATTCAGAGGTTATCACATAAGTTTTATCATCCTGGGGAATTCATTAATTATCCAAGTATATGTAAATTACCATATTTTATATTTAAATGTTCAATAGGAACCAACCAACATGAAATTCGTTTAGTGAACAAAGAATGACCACCAATGGACACAATTTTCAGTAGGGTAGTTAGCCCATAAATTTCACAACATAAACATCAATATCAAATATTAATAACATGTGAAAAAGAAGAAACCAATTTTTAAGAGGAGAAAACTCATTGCAATGTTGTCATTCAGCATGTGGCAGAGGTGCGTTCATGGAAGAGGAGAGGTGCAAAGCAGAGGATATTTCCAATTAAAAATAAAACATAAATTGAGAACTCATATGTTATACCTATACAAAATAGGTCTAATGATATTTAGGAATGTTACATGTCTAGTTAAACAATTTTATTTGTCAGTAGTGGGATTTTATTTTCCATCTATGATATCAGCTTCTTGTTTATTTATTTTTTTTATCTATTATTTTTAAAGTTGTTTAACTTATAAATGGGACATGTCTAGTTATTAAGATAAAGATCATTTTTAATTTACTCTAATTTAGTGGTAAAATATTCCACATTAATTGCATATTTTTTCAAAGGGATCTTTTCTATCCCGTAGGGATCATGAATTCCTTTTAGGTTAGTAGAAAGTTAGGTCAGTTGTCGGTTATGATACCAGCCTGGGCCGTATCATTACATTTCCAATTATAACTGACCCATGTCCATTTAATTATAGGATTTAGGGGGGTTCAGACAAAAATATATTCCCAACTACACTAGAGTTCCTATGGGGGTAGGTCCTGATAGTATCATATTTAATAAATATTTTATAGAATGGATATTAGAGTAGTCACAACTAAGGATTTCCTCATTTTTATGGTAGTAATATTTCTTGATAAAAGCATGTTATATAGACATTAAAAACTTATAAGTGATTAAAACATATGTGATGCCTTCATAAACAATTGAAAACTATATTAGAAATATATTACAATCCTTATTTAATCTTAATAGGTTGGGTTTCATTCATCATATATTTACAAGTGATGTGGAATGTGTAAGTGATAAGATTTGGGTGGGGTGATTAATGATGCGGAGATATTGATAGACATAATCAGAAAGGACATAAATATAAGGGAGAAAAATACAGGCATCACAACACAGCACATAGGCAATTTGGGAAAACATGTATCGCAACACAATACATAGGGCCATGTCAAAATGGGTCCAAAAGGATAAATAACTATGACTAAAATGAGATGGCCACACCATAATGGTTCTCGGTAAAAACACATCAATAATCCATGTGAACGATCAACAATGATATCATATAATCTTGGGGAAAGGGACTATGATGCATTGTTCATCATAACACCATAACCTCTATTCCCTCACACACCAAATATCATCCTCTAATTAAACCTAAAATGGGTGAAAATGAGAAACTAGAAAAATGTAAAAAATAGGTAATTTTAGCTTAACCAAGTTGAAAACTGTATGACAATGAAATAAAACTAAAATAGATGGAATAAGAGGGTTAAAATTATCCTAGGATCTCTAATACAATTGATTAAAGATGAAACATACTTCAAGTGAGGGATGACCACCCAAGAGGAGAGGAGGGGAGTGTGGCATAGTGGAGAGGGGTTCTGGATGGGAAAAGGGGAAAAATATAGTAAAACATAAAAGATTCATAGGGTAATTTTTGTAAAACATCACTTTTCAAAGGGGTTCAAGGTTTGTCCATATGGTTTTCAAAATGATGTGAAAACTATACAGTCTTCACTATCCATGGAACACCATTTCACATGTCTAATGTGTATGGTTTAACAAACAGTGTGAAAACCATGACAAATTCCTTTAAATTTTATTAATTAATTTTTTATAGTTCATTAAGGCCCCTCGCATGATTTAAAAAATGGTGTACCTATTGTGGTGCATGGTTATAACTAATCATGTTTAAACCATGCTCCCTAGGAGGATACCCCCAAAACAATAATTTTAACTCCTACATCTTTTGTGACTTGTTTAAGAACTTAATACACATCTCAAGCCTCAAAATATATAAAAACTCTTTTAAGATGTCCCAACATCTAGGTTCTATATCCAACCCTCATTTTCAAAAATGTTTGTCCACTAATTAAAAAATATCCATCTTCTCCTAAAAATTCAAAAGCCAATATGAATGATCCATTACAAACTCTCCACCATTTTGTTTATCATAAATGATATTTCCTAGTGGTAATACTATCGAATCACCACTATCGGTTATCTATTTGGAGTCAAACAAATGTATTCTATTCTAGAACTCCCAACATGCTTCCAAATTATAGAACCCAAAAAAAGACACAATGCCACCTGATCTAAAGAAATATCTCATAACCATCACTAAGATGATGAGACAATACTTACTTATACTTTCCCATCTTGAGAAAATATCATGTAAATGTTTAGTCAATCACCCAGTCTAATACACTCCCCACCATAATACGTAACTAATGAAATCCAATTTGATCCATGGTGCCTCCCACCTACAAATTTCACACGAAAATACATTTTCAAGTTTTTAATGACACACCTAGTTCCACTTACAGTGAAACTTACCCAACCACGCATGAGAATTACAATACAATGTCTGTCTTCTCCTTCATTCCCAAATTTTTGAACTCCACAGATACACCTCCACCATCCAAGTACAAACTAAACATAAATATTTTCCTTGAAATTCCTTAGATAGATCTAAAAACATCACATCACAAAAAATATTCAATAATCAATTCTTGCGTCAAATCAATACATATAACATCACATGATTGCATAATTAGAAAATCATCTACCTGTACTACCTCAAATGGGTTGGAAACCACTAACATGTTATCTCACATTCTAATCTAATGTACTAAATCTGAAGGAATACAAAAACCTACCAAGAATAAACATCATAGTCTGAACGAAACATCGTATGTCATTTTAAAATTAAAATCCCAGACAACCAAACTAAATAATTATCGACTTCCACCACCATTATTCCATTAAGTACTAGAGAATGATTCTTTGCTCGTTGGGGGAATCCCATGATCATATTAATATATTGTGGTCTAACATAACCCCTGATGTGATTCCATAGTCAAACACTAACCCAATTAAACTTCCCATTATGTTATCACCTAAGAACCAGCATGAAACCAATAGAATCCTTCATAGACCATGTCATCTATCTCTATATCAAAATATCCTCTTAGAATCTAATCATCGCCATATAAAAAACCTATGGGATTCCAAATGGAATCCATATTTCATAAAAAAAACACATGTGAACCAGTATCCAGTGCTTTCACAGTAACCCAAATACAATCTCTACACACCAACTTCCTTTATAATACAAAAGAGTAAAAATTCATTACATAGGAGACTCATGAGGGGAATCTATGTGGTTTAGTGGAGGTTACAATGGTAGTCGTCAGATGAGGAGGGTGCACTGAAGTAGGTCACATGGACAAGGGGATCACACAATGAAGAGAACGAGAAGGAGGTGGGGGAGGAGGTCGTGGTGGAAGAGTAGGATGAGTCAGTGGCTGGAGGAGGAGGAGATAGAGGACGCGGCGACAGAGGAGGAGTGGAGGAGAAGGGTCGCAGTGGAGAAGGGGTCATGACGAAGTAGGAGGAGAAGGCAGTGGTAGCGGAGGAGGATAAGGAGGGTCATAGCGGAGGATTAGAAAAATGCAGTGGCGAAGGAGGAGGATAAGGTGTCTCAATAGAGTAGGGGTCGATGATGTAGGGTTCATCTTCCGCGAAATCATGAAAGGGTGGGAGGGAGGAGGAGCATGTTAGGGTTATTTTAAAAAACCACTGGAACCTTTATCAGCACTAGTTAAAAGCACTGATAATGGTATGTTTTATCAGTACTAAAATAAATAGCATTGATAAAACATACCTTTATCAACACTAAAATTATATCAATGATAAATAGGTATTTTATCAGTGCTTTATTAGCGCTGATAATGATTGGACTTTATCAGCCTTAAAAAAAGAACTGATAAACAACCTATTTATCAGCGCTAAAAAAGCACTAATAGAGGCATAATTTTAATAATTTATTTATATTCTTACATATTTATTTAAAATGATATATAGGATAAATATTTATTAATTAATTAATAAATATAACTGTATATAGTATATATTTATAAATTTTGTTATATAATTGTTAATATATATATACTAATAAAATTGTAATTAAAAATGTATTTGAAAAGTATTTATATATATCATTATACATATAATAAAATATATTTATTTTTTACATATATTTAATGTAATTTTATAAGTACATTTTTATAACATATATAGTTCATATGGGTAACATTATGAATTAGTCAATATACTACATCAATGGACAATAAGATGTAATGTATAAATGAACATACATGCATATAATATATAACATATACACATGATCAATATATTCGTTAACCAAATTCATTGGAAAACACACATATATATTCAATAATTTTTTTTATAAATATATATATTAAAAAGTATTATATATTAATAAATAAAATAAATTTATTAAATATAATAATTATATTGAATAAATTTAATAAATATAATAAATCTATAATAATTATAATAATTATATTTATTATATTTATTATTTATGTTAATTTAATATAATATTATAATTATTTAATTATATATATATATATAATTATTATATTAGAAATAGTTTTTTCAATTAAAACATTATATATATATTTTATAATTATTAAAAAGTATATATTAATTATAACCAGTTGTTTTTTATGTAATGTATACAAATAAACATTATTTTTTAATATAAATATAATAATTTTTTATAATTTAATAATAAAAACTTTTATCAATGCTTGTTTTAGTGCTGCTAAAGGGGTCATTTATCAGTGCTTTTAGCTCGCACAAATCAAGGCCCACCCCTTTATCAGTGCTTTTTGTTTTTCCCTATTTTATGGTAGTTAATTCTGAATATTCTAGATTTTATATATCTTATTATATTAATTATGTATTAAAAAATTTAATTATTGCATGTGTTGAAAATGATTAAAATAAAAGAATGACTCTAATAATGATTTTATAGAGGAATGCAAAGAAAGAATGTACTGAAAATTTAGAATTGAATATAAATAAATTACAATAAGGGAAAATCAACATTTAATAATAATATATATAAATATCTTATCTATGGTAACAAAATTATTTTCAAAATTTGATTTAAACTAGAAGATGAAATTAAAGAACTAGTAACTAAAAATTTGATGACTTGATCTAAGAACCTGAATGAGAAAACTAAGACTTCAAATATTGAAGAAAACACCTTGAAAAATCATAATGTTTAGAAATAATTAAAAACAAAAATACATATAATTAAATTGAATTTTATGAATTTCAAAAATTTAAAAGAGTTATGGCATAAAAAATATATATTAACAGAAATGTTTAATGAGTATTGGGTAAAATACATATTATTTTATAAATTATTTTTTCATTCCCAAAGATGAGGTAGAAGAGTGTTTATTTGAAGATATCCAAATAGTTGAAGGAACCTCAATCTATGAAAGTAATTTTTCATGTTTTTTATAAATAAAATGGATTTTATTAGAGATTTAAATAAACATAAAATTTATCTACCTCTAAATTCAATCATGGATATGATGGAAAGATCATGTACGATGTGTATAGTGCTATGATGAAGAATTTATTTTTTGAAAAACAAAACCAAGAACAAATATCTACACACAGAAGGAATTATTAAATGTTTCTAGATTTTTTTATCAAATTATACTATTGAGAAAGAATATATGTACATATTAAAATTTACTAAATATGTAATATTATATTTTAAAGGTCCGAGATGTAAAAAAATCCAAGCATGAATATCTTTTCTAATGAATAATAAATCAAATATCGTCAAGAAACATAATACAAGGTAGTCGATTATTTAAAGTTTAATAATAACCAATTTATAAAATCATCAATAGAAACTATGAAATCTATAATAAAAATTAGAGAAGATTAAAGTCTAAAATAATGACATTACGGGATAATATAATATGATAAAAGTGTTAGATCCTTTGATGAACATAATTATGATAATTTTGGAGCACAATGATTTTTTTTGTTTCTTGTCAATTGTATTGAATAAATAAAATATGATTATTTTGAAGGATTGAGGAAGTTTAGAGAATATCATAAAATTTTGGGACAAGTTTTGTTCATTGTGTTCAATCCATGTTGTGTTTATAGGAATATTTGAATTCATGGAATATAAATAATGGTGAATGGAGATAGTTGTAGCTACTAGTTACCATGAGGAGAGAAACAAATAAATGGTTTGTAGTGTTTTATCTTTTTAGAAGAATTCAAGTCATGGTTCATCCCATTTTAATGATGATAATATAATAAATTTATAGGATGCCATAAGAAGAGAAAGGTTACCATGTTGTGGTATTTGGAGTAATCATATTTATGTATTGTAGGATTTTTGTTTAATGCAATGTATAAAGGAATTTTTTTATAGTCTATATGTAATTTTTCTAGGATCAAAAAATTTGTAAGATCAAAGTGAAGGAAAATAGCTTCATAGTTTTTGGATGTTTAATCATAAAGGGATGATTGTATAATTTAGGAAATCATATCATGGTCAATAACAAGACTTTTCTTGGTTTATAAAATATATAAATATATATAGAGTGAAAATGGGTGATATTCATGGAGAATATATTTTAAATATCATAATATTTAGATATAATGTATTGCCTATTGGGGAATGTCATGGTTAAGGTATTTCTTGATTAGTTTGGTATAAATCTATATGATTGTAAAATTTTGATATATTTTCCTTAATATTAATATTTATATAATTATATATATATATATATATTGATGAGTTAAACTCTTCACAACATTATAATTGAATAAACAACATTAAATCACTTATTATTATTATTATTTTCATCACATACATGCTCTATATCCCTTCCATGAGAACTGGTTTTCCATGACCTCTACTATAATCCAAGATTTCACTTTCCATACACAATGCAATCACAATGTATTACATCCTAATAAAAATCCTATTTCCCATCAAAATTTCTATGTATTTGTATATCCCCACCTTCTACGTATCGAATCAAACATGTTGCACCCATTTCACATGACATAAAAAATAGCATGAAGTGGGAAGTGAGAAAATGTTATAAATATATGTTATAACCTCTCTAACTAAGATTTATTGGTTTAGCATAGGGAACTAGATAACTAACACTCTATGTGATATTTTCAAATATGAAAAACTTATAAAGATCTTATTGGAAATTTTAGATGGCACATGTGGATGGTTTTGGGGACCTATTACTATGTAACAAGTGAAATTATGACATAAAAGAATATGGTAAAGACACAAATGTGATATTTGAGGGGAATAAAATAGAATATTATAAAACTTCTATTAAGGAAAAGGATTTATTTGATATTTTTAGAGTGAAAGGAGGTTATTATGATATAGATGATGAACTTATGTTATATTGTATATCATAAGTGACATGAGGAGATGTTTCTGAATAGATACACTGATAATGGTTTTCTATATTGGATTTAAATTATTAATTTTTTATAAAAGACTATAATCCAATCTCTTGATTACTTGTTCTTGAAGAGAATTTTATGTTGATAATAAGTGGTAGTAATTATTAGAATTAGTATTATATGAATCCTTAAAATATTTTATTCACATAATAAAGTGTATGTATTAGTATATTTGGATACTATTGACTTTATAATCCTTAATGATATCCTTTTCGGGTGAACTGCATTAAATATTTTTATCATCATTATTTACTTTATTTTTATTGATTTAGTTATTTTATTGATGTGAGGGATATATTTTTTTAGTTTATAATAACTTAAAATATAAGATAAAATTGTAATGAAATTATGCTTTCCAAAATTTATCATTGTTCTTATTATAATAAGGACCTTGGTGGATTAAACAATTGGTGTCAGCAAAAAATGTATTATCTATCGAATTTTTTTCAAAGGATCTATGACATTGAGATGAAATGTTATTATATCTGAACTATGGGGTTTGATGTATTATAGGAAACAATCAATGAAATAAAATTCAGTGATCCAACGAATATATCATATAATGAATATGAAAATAATTTGTTTGATATTTTCGTAATGGCGTAAAATTACTTATTTGGAGAACTCTTAAATCATATCTAAATTATGGTAATTAACTATACTTACATTAAATTAATTTTAGAAAATTTATCTTATATATTATAATTTTAAAACAATGGAAGTAAATGCTCTATTGATGGACTCAAAATAATTATGGAGTCCTATGGTAACTAGAGTGAGAAATAGGTTATCCTTGGGAAGGGAAGACATTATATCTACAAAACAACTGTGAATAGATGGAGAGAAATGATCCATGATAAAATTGGTATGTAAAAGTAGAACCTCCAAATTAAATATCATAGGGATACCATTTTGGATGGAAAATTTAAGATGGTCCTTTATGAATATATCATCAACCGCATCTCATGGAACATTTTCAATCAAGAAAATAATTTTCTATCATTTATAGGATGAACTACTTTGGTTAATAGTGTCCAAATGTCTGTTCTGATGCGCATCCTCTTGGTTATTAAGTCTTTTAAGGTAACCATAAATATGATTTAGAAAATATTAAAAAAGTCGTATCTTCCTCATCAAGGATTACAACCAGGGTGTAAATTTTCATTTTGATTCAAGGGTAATTGGAAAAGTAAATTTATAAAGGTGGTATTACATTAAATTTCATGTTAGAAGCCATGTTGGGAATATAATCAAAACTAGAATGAGAGATCATCAAAGGAATGATGGGTTTTAAGGTAAACTTCCACTAATATGATTCAAATTTTGAAATTCTTTTCATATATATTTGAGAACCCTAAGAGGATAATATAAAAAAGAATGTGAGACTAAAATCTATAAATATCAATAGTGGATGCTGACATAAATAATATATACCAAATATGATTTTTGGAATCAATCCAATTGAAAGGGTAAAGGTAAGATCTGCGTGATTAATGGATAAAATAATTATGGTTATCATAAATAAGGAGAAAAAAAATTCAATTCCGATTTAGAACCTAAATTATGGAAATGCTTAAATAAACTCAAGATAAAAATAAATAATATGGTCAACTTGAAGGTTTTATTGACCATATAGTGCAACTTAAATGGGTACTTGATGAGTTTTAAATAATATAAAAAAAGAAGAATAATAATTATTAATATCAAAATGAATCCTTTAAGTACATTAATCAACAAAAAGGTAAACTCAATACCATTGAGAAATTAGTTGAAGAAAAAACTATAATATATGAAAAAAATGGATAAGAGTTTCTAGGATAAAAGTTTGATAAATAAACTCAATAAATTATTGATACCATTGAATGAATTAAAAAGGATTATAGGGGATTTTATTACATGAAAAATAATTGGTTACTATAAATAATAAAATTGATGATGAAATCCAAATCAATAAATTCTAAGATAAATTAAATATTCAAAGATTAAATTTTGTATCTTTCAAATAAATACATGAGAAAGAAATATAAAAATGTGATCAATGTTTGGGTGGATAAACACCCCTTACTATTTATAAAATTTAACATTAATATAAAATATATTCATCCATGATTCAGTTAAAAAAATAAATTATTGTTAATAAAAATATGAATCAATAAAACAAATTTTGGGAAAACTCTTAAACAGAAACATAAAGGGGTTTTTTAAAATATAAATCTATATAAAGTCAATTGAGAATATGATAGATTTCTAATTTCCATAATTAATGTTTCAAGTATTTTTAATACATTATTTGTACAATGATTTATTTTGATGACGGAGGTAGTTACAAGTCAGGTGAATCACCTTTGAGAAAACAATGAGGTTTAAAATCTTATCCAATACAAAAAAATATCTATGAGAATTATTTCATAATCCTAAAATTGTCTTTAATGATTTTTTTTAATCAAATTAGGCTATAAATTAAATCCACATAACCCTCAAGGTGATTTGAAAAGGACGTACTGAAAATGATAATATTGAAGAATAAATTATCCATTCATAAAAATGAATATTATTATACTACTTATCATGTAGTAAGTAATGAGGAGATAAATAATGGGTGGTGCTTCTCATGAAATTTCTGAGTCTCACCATGTTTATAATTCTTGGGTATCATAGGTTTTCTCATTCCAGTATTACACTATACTTATCTTGATAGCTTCATCCTATTTCCATAGCTTTTCACCACTATCTCCCTACATAACCTAAGTTTCATAGGTTCTAGGGAGTCCCACTATATAAATTATAGTGTTAATTTATTGTTATTTTTTGAATTAGTTCATTATATATACAAATTATACTTCCACATCAACAATATAAGTCTCCTTCAACTCAATAAAAGTTAATTTTAATTCCATAATATTGATAATAATACTCTGAAACTTTGTCATTTAATACATCATAGATTTATATAACATTAGTAAGATTATTCACAATTTCGGTTCACTAGATGATATCCTATAACCTATAAACCCAATAGTTCCTCAGTTATGAAATCTCAACACAAGTAATTAATAATATGCATAATATCTTATCTTTTTGATTTTTTGAATTCTTCTCAAACTTATTCAACCATGTCTATTTCATGTGCCTCTTCTATTCTCTATCACTTCATGATTTAGTGAAAACAACTTTTTTCTTTTTTTAAAGATCTCACCTCAATCTTGGAACACCCAGTTCCTCCCAAAAAACTATTTCTTATTTCTCTCTCCACCAATTAAATAGTTATAAATGTATCTTTTATTTATTTTTTTGGGAAATATTAAATTTAAATGAATGTAAATAAATTAAAAAATGCATGAAATTCAATTATTTTCATTCACATTTTGTCCTTATCACATTATTTTCATATCAATCTCATTTAATATCATAATATTAGAGTATCTCTCATTTTAAAAAACTTTATGTATCAAAAATTATTAAAAAAATATTACCATCATTTTATTATCCCTATCATTTTTAAAACAAAGAAAAAAATAACTTCTAAAAATATATTCAATGGGATTGAATTTATTTCTCAAAATATCTTCAATAAAATATACACTTTAATACTTTTTTTCTATTTAAAACTATATTACTTCGCAATTATTATATTGAATGGAATACTTATTTTTCAAAAATATTTTTTTCATAAGAAAACTTGTATATAACACATATTGGATCTCCAAAACAACTGTTTCTCAACCATTCTTCAATTTCACTCAAATAGGATTAGATCAAAATGATTTTTTGTCTTTTATGGGCTAATGAAAATTAATGTAACATCATTTTCATTATTCTAGAATATTATGTAAATTAATATTCAAAAACAATGAATATAAGTTGTGGAACTCCTCTATAAATAGTCTATGATACATTCTCAGATAATAGATTCAAAAGGATATATGAAGTTCCTAAAATGAAATCTGTTCACAAACATATTCATATTTGACTCTAAATTAATATAGAATATCATAACATATATTCTAAATTAAAAATAATTCCTAAAATTACATCCTCATTTTATATTTTATAACAATGTTTGATGGTTTGTAAAAAAATTCAAGATTGAATCACACACCCCACTTGGTGTTATGTGATCTTTAGAACATTGGAGAATATATTTGGCATCATCAAAATAAATTTCTCCTCAAAATAATTATTTTCAAATAATTTGAATTCTTCAGTAAATATATAAGTAAAATTCAATTTTTTGAGATTCTATTTTCTTACATATTAGAAATTGGTTGTGTATCATTCAGTTATATATCTGGATTTGGATATATGGAATATCATACATGAATCATAGAGTTGGAAAATGATGGAAATTGAATGTTTTACAAAATTCTAAAATTTTAGCTTAGTCACTTATAAAAATCATGTACATAACTAAATATGCATAAATGGGATGCATTTTCTTACCTTAATTCCCATGTGTGTCCATAATTCCCTTACATAAATCTTCACAAATGATAATTTTATTACATTTTAGATTAAATTTTATAAAGACTTTGGATTTTTGGATTCTAGATATAGGAATATTTTAATGATTTCATTTTTTAACTGGGGTGCAATAAGTCAATTTTCACAAGTTCTCAACCACTCAAAACACCCCAATATATGTTAGCGAAGTTATAATTCCATCTCAAACCATAATAATGATTACCAATAAATATATGTAACATATTAACACACAATTGATTATTTTCCATGACCTCCACTACCTTATCAATTACATCTTATTACTCATCCTTTAAAAATAATAATCAATGTTTTATTGAACACTAATATCATAATCAAGACATGTTGATGCATATGGATAAATTTGCCTTAATATGTTCCTTCAATACCCTGAATGATGTAGCTTAAAAATGATAATAAATTCTTCATAAATTTGATTACCATGCCCATAAATTCTAATTTTTCTAACCATTGTGGAAACTACTAGGATATCACTATCAATGATTTGATACCAAGAGTTTCTATACACCAAACATCTAATATTCATAATTTGTTACTCAATATTTTCTAGACAATATCAGTTCTCTCTATAACCCATATCATAACCTTTTCATAATTACATTAATAATGACAATTTTTCTAAGTGACAGAAAATACAATCATCCACCCAAGAGTACTAAAATATACCCATTTTGATATGTTTTTAATTCCAAATTTACTCTTATCATAAATGTCATTTTTATCCTCAAAATTTATAGTGAACGTAATATTGGTAATGAAAATAAATTATTCTCTCCATTAATCTCATAATTCTCTCATCCACTGAATATAAAAAATATTCTTCCTAATTACACATATTTTCTATATAGAAGGAATACTACATGAATAATTAATCACTAGTTTCAAGTGACTTAGATATGGATATCATCAAAAGAAGAATTACAATAATTATAGATCACATACCCCATAATATCTTTTCATCTATTAAAAAAATGAATTTCATCATTAGAAAACCTGTTTTGGGAAACTTGATTTACTAATTTAGGAAAAAATGTTCATTTTAAAACCATTATGTGATATCAATATATTCTCATAGTAATATATCATGGAATATGGGTTAAACTAATATATTTTTAAGATAAATCTAAAAATATTCACTCATCCTCACAAAAATGATTAAAAATTTCAATTGAAATTAAATTTATTCATCTTTTTAAAATAACAATACTACCCATTGATAATTATAATAATCACAAATCATATTGGGACATTACGAGTGATTGTAAAACCTCAAACATCAGTATATGTAGGGTATTCCTAGCTTCAATAATTTAAGAATAAAAGAAACTATTATAATACCTCAATTCTTATTTTGTTCCCCCTAAAGTGATAAATTCTATACATGACACTTCTCATTCATCACCTTCAACACCCTTGTATGAAATTCATTCACCAATTATGTGGTAATATGGTGGATAATCTATTGTCTCTCTATTAGATCTTGGACATTGAGAATTCGTTCTCAAACTAATAATTTTTTTTGTTAATGATCTAAATTTCCTGATTTTTCTCATAACTTTTTTGTTTCTTTAATTGATCACCTTGAGGAATCATTAATTTCATCATAGGTGTCTAATTTTTTGATACATCATATTTTTCACTAGAGATCAATTGTTCATTCCCCTTTTTTATCATTAACTATATTTGTTACGGGAGTGTAATCACTCACATTTTTATTGTGTATCCAATATGATTCACCCATCAGAAAAAATTTCTTTATTCCTTGAGCTACCACTCCTAGGAGACTTCTCAATGATATACTATTTTTTCATGATAATTTTATTCTTTAAATTTTCCTTCATTTATTGACTTCCCAATTTATACTAATTTTTTTTATTATTAATCAATTTTTGTGAAATTATCCTCTCTTGATAGTAAGAGCTATATTTATTGGATATATAAATTTTTTTTAATATTTGTGGCTATAAATTTTCTAAGATTCGTATAAACTTTCTATACATTCACATATTGTTAGGGCTCATATACATATAGTTTGACCCTCTGTGAGTTTACAAATCTTGTGGTGCTTAGAGTAGGTCTGTAGTGGGTCTATAAGTTTTTGGATACTAAAAGATAGAATATCATAGAATTCAATATTTTCAAGGGTTTCATGTCATGAATGAAAGTCACACGACTTGTGTAAGGATGCTTCATAGGGTCTCTTCATGACTTGAAATAAAGATGGATTAAATTTTTGGTGGTGATGAATTTATTTGGAAGGACATATTTTTCAATACTTTCACAATATTAAAAGAGTTCATGACATGAAAATAAATTCTGTATCATGCCTTTATAAGTTTTCATGCCTTGGGTTTTCTCCCAAACCCCGGGTGATCTATAGTACACACTCTAATAAATTTTTTAACCCTTTTACTAAGAATAATCCCAGATATTCATCTTTGATCCATACTGATATGAGGTATGTTCTACTAGCTCTCTCATAGTTCTTTAATCCACATAATCCCTATTATTATTTCTAGTCGATGATAGTTTATATCCATTTATCTAATGGATTTTTCTTGGTTGTTGGGTGTTATAGTTGTAGAGAGGAATCCTTAGAGGGAAGCGTCTCTTACAAGACGGGTGATCAGGATCTACCACATTGGTCCATTCTTGTGTGAATAACATTAATGCCTTTGAGGTAGGTATTTGTTTCTTATTATATTTATTAATATGCAATCATAAATGTTTCATGGTTTATACCTTTGGATGGTAATGTAATAAACCTAAAAAATATTTAACTATATTAATAATTAATTTTATAGTCATCGTAGGACAATTTATGATACTATGATAACGGTATTCCTCTTGATTTACTAGATAGTGTGTAACCTATACTTTAATTTTTAGCCTGTCTTTCCATGATATGGATTAGAATTTATTTCTTTAATTAAAATGGTAAATAACATAAGTCCTAAATTAATTGATAATTAATTTTATTAATAATATATATGTTTTTTTAGAAATTTTTTATTTTGTTGTAATTTTATAATTATTAAATTTATAATATTTACATGTTTAATTAAAATTTTAATTCCATGTGTCAATGGATTTTGATAAACAATTTGAATTGTTTTTATTAATATTAATGAAAATAATTAAAGGAATGTTAATAAATTTGAATTCCTTATGTTTATTGAAACTGGATGTATGCATGGAATCATGTTTAAATTAATTGTTTCATTCATTTAGTGTCTTCTTGTAGATTTATTCTAGAGGTTGTTTTAGTTGTAACATATGAATAATGAATCAATTAATTTAATATGTAATAAAAACTAGTTGTTGGATTGAGATAATTGTTAGGGCTTGCATTTATCATTTAATTGATACAGTCAAGAGCCGATGGAGTTATGAGAGATCATTTATGTGTGAAGTATATATTACTTGTTTTAGGTACAAGATTTTCTTGTTATCTATGATTTTTTTATGCTTCTTTTATGATGTTATCTATGTGTGAGATTAATTTTGTGACATGATAAAAGAATGGGTTGGATGATCCTGGGATCACTGATGTGATGTGGGTGGGGAGTCTCAGATTATGTAGCAGCAGTTGATGTATGTGATAGAGAGATGCATCAGGATATGCATGTGGGTGTCAGGGATGGAACATGGGATAATGGATGGGTTTATGATGGGATTACCCAATAATGTCGTAAATTTGGATCATTTCTTAACATAAATCTATTTGATTGTCAATGATTGGGATACATGGTTCATCTATGTTTCTTTCCCCACTAATTGAGGTAGATGAATGTATTTGGTTGCATTTTTCATCATGATGGTAGGTTATAATGGTTTTCCTAGAGGAAATGGATTTTTTAATGATATTAATAATGAATAAATAATTATTAACCCATAGGGGTGTTAATGATGGAATGAAATTTCTAAAATATTATAATCTAGAGAAAATGTGGGCTCGGTTGGGATTATTCCAATAGGGCATGCAACATACTCTGATGATTTAAGTAATGTAATTAAGAAGGATGTTGTGTGTAAGATAATGGATAATGAATTAATTATTTTAATTTTAATTTTTTATTAATGGAATTAATTTAATGTTTCTCATTTAAATTCATGTGTGTTTATATTATATTAGTTTTAAGAAGAAGAAGTTAGGAGTCTGTGAGACATTAGATTTTGTTGAGTATAAGACTAGAGTATCAGTATAGTTTTTTTGTGAGCAATATTATATCATGTATATTATATTATTTCATATGGTACACCACCCATGTCTTTTAGGGTGACTATAACCTAGTGGACTCTATGAGGGGGTTTTCCCTAACATCTTATTGGAGGTATGGATGTCTACTACACCATATGGTCCCTCCCTCCTATCTTGAAGTTATTTATGCTGGTATTCATAGTAGAATATTTCCCCATATATTTGTGTTGAGGAATATAATGTCTTGTGGTTATTTTATACACATGTATCTCTTATATAATATCCAAAGTATTAATATAGTTATGACTTGTACAGGGTCTGATGGATTGAGGTACTTACGTGATGTATGGGTCATGATGGCTTGAGGTATAATACTCGATGAATTATATATGTCATATAGGTTAAAGTGGCGCCCAAAATCAACTTGGATATTGTTTATAGATATGTGGATGGGATTATGTGATGATATGATGCATGAGGTGCTTATTGTTATGAATTTCCTTTGTGTCTTCGGGATATCTTATTTTGGAGAGAGATGGCTTAGGACGTGCGATATTGGTGAAGAGTAGTACACTAGTGGGTAAGTGGTAGTGGGGTACCCATGATGTTTCATTATTATATTATATACACTCATGTATGTGATACATCGTGAGACATAGTTATGGTTTGGTTTGGAAAATAGTAAACCTATTTAAGTGAAAAGTTAGTTTTTAATTTTTCATTGTTCTCTAGAATCCATTATTTATCCTTCTAATGAGAGGATTTGGGGAGGATACTACTAAGTATAATTTTATTCTCACCATGTGAATATAGAAAATATTTTTATGTCATCCAGATTAGGTGGGATATCATTATGGATATTATTGTCTCATTGTTTTGTAGGATCTGTTTGGGCTTCATGGTAATTGATATCTTTACCTTTTGGTACATTTAATTTTACTTTAAATTGTTATAGTACAATATAAAAAAACATGTTTTCACTTGGGATTTATTTATATACAGTTATGAGTAGGTTTTGATCGGTGTATCCATCTTATCTCCATCTTCTGGATATTCACTTAGATGGTAATGCCTCTAATTTATATGTTTCTTATACGCTCATTGCTAGTCACAAACCCAGGGCCTACTAGAGGTGGGAATCAGGTGTCACTGTCTCCTTTATCTCATTATTGGTCTAGTATGGGTACCCTTTTTGGGGAGGGTTTCATGATTGAGTGGAATCAAAGGTTTATGTTGAGAGATATGATGGTGTTTATTGTAAGAAAAAATTATATTTTATTGGTTGGTAAGGAAATGATGTCAGCTATGTTTAGTATGAAATTAAAACATGGAAGATTGATTGAAACATTGTTATTTAAGGTCCCTTTTTATCTAATTCATGGATCTTAAATTTTATTGAGCCTACTAAATAAATTTATATTCATTATAGGATAGAGGGATAGGAAAGGATTATACATCATTATTCATTATTCTGGTGATTGAAATGAGCAGACCTTGGGATAGGATGAAACTGTAAACATGATAATAAAATATTTTATTAATTAATGTTAAATATTCCTTGTCATTGGATTAATATCTCTTATAGTTTTCTATTTTTTAATGAATGGATCTAGTTCGAAGTCCTCATCATGTTCGCACAGATGATATTTATTAGGATGTGCTATAAGATCACCATAGAGTGTAGGTTGACCACAATGAAACCTATATGATTAAACTTCAAGAGTTTCAATGATAGATTCTAAATAATTATGAAGTCTTTAATTTAGTCTCATTAATAGAAGAATAGTTTGATGAGTTTGATATATCATTCAGTTTGACTTATGAGAAGAAGTAGTACGGGGTTCCGTTGGTTCTGATGATACTATGCGGAGAACCTAGGTGGCATTGGTTCTGGTTCCTTGGGGATCATGAGGAGTCATTAGTTTGGTCATTGAAGTTATGAGACTAGTTCTGAGTAGAGTTCATTTATTTGGCCTTAAAGGATGCTAGTGAATAGTATATTATTAATCTTCCGCAAGGGGGTTCTAGTGTAAAAAATTTTGGGATACATTATAGGACCGATCTACGATATTATGGAAACCTACTTCCAGATGAGGAGGCCAAGCCATGGCATTTTGAGGTGTCTCTTTATCATGTTATAATGTTATAGGTCACCTCGTTTTTGTTGAAGACATATATTGAGGTACTGGAGAGAGAAGATGTTATTCAAGGGATGATGGAGAGAACCGGATCTTCATTATAGGGGAGTCCTAAGGATTCTTTGAGAAGTAGAGCTGTTTTTTGGGGTTCCTAGTTGCCTCAACAAAAGAGCCTTCAATCAAATGGGGGTAGGTCCCAAACCTCATCAAAGCATTTCTCTAGGATCGATATCTCTCAATCATATACCAAGGGATAAAAATAATTTTTTTTACTATAGAGGATGTGGTCATTAGTGGAGAGAGTTCCCAACTATTCAATGAATTAATCATGTGCACATTTTTCCACTTCAGGTTCCTTTAATGAATCAATTTAATCTAAGTAGCAGTTATAGGGTGTTCTATTTTGGGACTATCATAGAGGATTTGGGAAAGGCATAATATATCCATGATATTATCATTATCCTCAAATAGAAAATATAAAACATGGAGGGTTTTTTTCCATAGGGTGAGAGAGGTCCCGGAGTAGGTCATGGTCATCTTCATGCTTTAGGGTTGCCAACGTCGGGTGAGCAAGATGTCATTCAAGTTACCCTTTTATTATTTTCCACATGGGTTCATGCTTTGTTTGATTCTATAGTAATGTGATCCTTTATATCACATAACCCCATCCCTGCTTTGGAACATAATGTATCTATGATTCCATTTCTCTTAGAGTGTACTTTTCCAATTAGTGGTTGAGAGGACTTGTATGATGTGTGTAGAGACTGTTAGCTAGTACTAGGGTAGCACCTCTCTTTGTGAGACTTTCTATGTTTTTGGAAATATCCATATGACATCATCCTTACCATGGATTGGATTTATTCATTATATCATATCTTGGATTGCTTCCAAAGTAAGGTTATTGTCTATGATACTTATAGAGATCCAATAGTGTTTTTTGGAGAGCGAGACCCTCTGATGGGTTGGAGGTGTGTTTCATCCTTATCATCATTGATGGTTGTGTTGGTGCTAAGTGCATCATAGGTTCAAAATTTAGTGTTTACTAGGGTTGTTTAAGAGTACCCTAATTGTTTTCAGAGGAGGTTGTAGCATTACACCCTTAATGGGTGATCATGTTTTGGATCATGATACAGTCGATAATGTATCGAATATCAATTTCACTATATAGGATGGAACCTTCTTTGTTGAAAGATATGTGAGTAATGATCAATAATACTGTGTAGGTAGGTTTTTTAGATGAGTGTGTCACCTTGGGGTGAACCAGTTTTTCTCATAAAAATGTTGATAGTAGTTTTCTGATTTGTATCGATTATCACTACATAAACCTGGTGATGGTGAAGAACTGATATCCTCTTCCAAATATTGATTATTTACTTGATCATATTAAGGGAGAATGTTTTTTCTTGAAGATCTATCTATAACCAATGTATCAGAAAATGTGGGTGAAGGATGAGTTTATTTAGAATACCTCTTTCTATTGTCATTATGGTAATTATAATTAGTTTGAGATACCATTTGGTTTGACGAATATCAAATCCATGTTCATGGGGTTGATGAACCTAGTGTTCATGGATTTCCAAGATAAGTTAGTCTTGATTTTCATCGATAACATCCTTTTGTAATCCACATCCATTGAGGATAATGAAGACAATCTATGTGATGTTTTGAGACTTCTTCGTCGTGATCGACTTTAATATCCTGACCATTTCAAAGGATATCTCAAGATCATTTATAGGAACTCTTTTTCATTTTTTGAGTACATATTTTTTGGTTGTTTTCTTTGTGGAGTCTTGGGTGAAATTGGAGAAAATTTGAAGGATTAGATGAAGTTCATAGTTGGCACCAGGTTTTCCCAAACTGTGCACTAAGCCCAACTAACCATACAAACTAAAACAGATCGAATTTAAATGGTTGGTTCATGTTTTTTCAAACCATGTTCCCTCCTAGGGGTAATTCCCCCCCCCCAGAAGAGGTGCATGGATTAGAAAACCATGTGACTCTGCCTGAGAAATTATGCATGCAGTTTAATGTTTTATGAAAATTAGATTAAAAATACCTGAACCCCAGGAATAATCCCCGAATTGACCACATATCAACCCTAAATTAATTAAATAATTTTTTGAGGCTCTATGATGGATTAAAGTAAATTTTTACCTCATTTCGTGATGATTCGAAGCCTAGATTGCAGATCTAGACTTCTTTAGATAATAAAATCGCATCTTATGTAGAGTCTTCCCACTCTTTATTCCGTCTGTCATCCTTTAAAGGGATTTTCCCTCATTTTTGATGGATTTAGATCATGGTTTTTTTTAATATTGATTTATTTGATCTGGGATCTAGCTTTTGGATATATATCTCATTCTTCATCATGATCGTGGTTGTTCTAACTGAAATTGGTGATTTCCATTAGAGAGCATCGTCAACAGTTATATTGTAAATTCTATATTATTAAAATAGCAATGTCTTAATTTCAATTACATATATGTAACTATATAATTTCTAATGACTGATTAGAAATTTAATTTCTTTAATTGAATTAATTAATTTACATAATTAATTAATTAAATGACTGTGGGGTTGATCAGTTAACAGGGTTATGGAATTGGACAATTAATGGGTTCATATAATTTTTCAATTTGTGGAATGAGATTAATTAATTGATTGATTAATTAATGTAATATTTTGAATGTAGAACTAACGAAATATTGAGATTGTGAAATTGAATTAATTAATAAAATATTGTGATTATGGAATTGATGGGATATTGGGATTATGGAATTGGATTAATTAATTGGTGAATTAATTAATGGGATATTGAGATTATAGAATTGGATTAATTAGGTGATGAATTAATTAATAGACTAAAGGGTTATACTATTCAAATGGTTAATTTCTCATTTTATCACCTGTGATTAAATTATTGAATCATGAATTATTTTGATGGATTAGATGTTATATCATTATGTGAAATTTAATAATAGTTTTAATATTTATTAACCTTTATTGATGGTATATATTCCATGTAATTGTGATTTATTGATATACGAGTTTGGGATAAAGATTAAGCCTATAAATACCCATATGTGATTATTATTATATTTGATAGGGTATGAGGATACAAACACCCATATTTGATAAATGAGGTATAGGATAAGGATTGATTATCCAAATACCCTTGTGAGATAGAGAGTATGGTATAGGACAGATGCTCTAAATACCCATGAGACATTGAGGATCTAGACATGGAATGAGGTGCCAAATACCTACATGGTGTTTGAATTGAAATTTTACACCCATTAGTTAACATTGGACTATGGATCTTATTGGTCATGATATGATTTGAAATGAAATGAAATATGTTGATCATGGTGTTGTGATATGATTTAGACTCCAACATAGGTCAAAGTAGGTATTGAGAGTATGGTTGACCTTAGGAACTATGTTTTTTATGTGGTTAAATTAAATAATAGTTGGAATTTGATCATTGTTTACTTATGCATTTTAATTTATTCTTTATAAAACTACATACATTGTTATTCACTACATATTTTATTATACACCATTTTTGGTGGCCTAACGAGTTCAAATTATAGCATACATGTAATGCCTAAGCCTTAAACATTACATAATCTTGAATTAAGTAAATAATCCACATTGAGGATCTTTTTAGGTTTAGATCTTAAGAGAATTAGTTCATAACTTATAAAAAACATATTGAATATTACATGTAGACTTATACTCAAAAATAATTTTTTCATAAAATAAAAACTCGTAGAAAAATAAACATGTCTAGTTCTATGTTTTAGATATCATGAATTTTCCTTGATCCCATCCTTGACTCTATTCATCAATAAGTCATGTGGAAAACATTTCAAAAACATGGGATGGGCATAAAAAGCTCAATAAGGGATATAAAATAAACAAATGAAACAATAGTACATCAACATATAAAAAACATAATCTCTCTAGAATACCTCATGACATTATAAGATTTATTAATAACACGTATAAATCATAAATCATAAAGGTAACTTGTGGAATCCATATCATACTTACTTTATATATTTCATAGCTATGTAGGAAGTTACGTTTGGAATACCCATCACAGTATATTCCTTAAATCTCTTAGCAGAAACATTAACATTTACTAATGTCTTTTTATATAATTCATTGGAGATCTATCTCGGGATCACCCTCCATAGGTTTATCGCGGAACCACCAGTATGCGTAAACAATTCCCAAGAACCATAACATAATCATAACACATGAAAAAACATAAAGGACGGATAAAATTTCCACATTGTAATAACAATATAACATTTTATTATATTGAACTAATCAATCCATTCTCAAAAACATTTTCAATGACAAAATACATAAAAATGGATATTGTATTTATTTTCTTTTTAAAAACATTATGGCCTGTTAAGGAAGCCAAATATCAAAATAATTCTTGCAGCGGTGGAAAGATCATTATCACCATGTACATTAAAAAGGAACAATATTTTTTTTGTTTAGTAAAAAACATCATAAAAAAATTCCTTTTGAATAAAATTAAAAGTCATAGGGGTTTATTATATGTCATTTAAAATAAAGTTTTGTGTAAATTGAAGTATGCATCAATGGAAGGAGATTGAGAAAAAGTCCCTTACAAAGATCATTTTGTAAATAAAATAGATTGATTTTATGTATTAACTATAAGTACACATAAATAATGTATAAATATAAGATAGAACATCAAAATTAATTTCTCACATAATCATAGAATGACATAAAAAAAATATAGATCAGCCCAAAGAATATAAATTTGGATAAGAAGTTCCCTTACCTCAAGTCCGATTTGTCTTGTATGTTCCTTGTTCAACCTGAATAATAAACATAAGTTAATTTTTACTTGATTAAGAACCTTTTTCAAGTTTATTATTCCTTCATATCACTTATTACCTTAATATAAAAATTAGTTAATTATTTGAGTTTGTATCGGACATTTTGTCGATGTTCTAAACTTGAGTCAAAAATAAACTTGTTATAATTACAAATTGTCTATGTGGTCAAAATTCCCTTATCTCCAGTATGATATTCATGATTTAGATATTATATATATAATATATATCCAGTATATATGTATTTATAATATTCCATATCATTTTAATATATGAAAACTAAATGCACTGTTCCTGGAGACGGTAAACCATACCTACGCATGAACTCTACTTTCATTTCATTTTTTTCATTTTTAAAGGAATTAAAACCCAATGATACATAGGTATATTATTATTACAGTATAATATAATGTTTTATATATGTTAAATAAGTTCATTAACATCATCTTTTATAAGATCTATGTATGGTATGAACGAGTCATATAACTTTGAGGGGGCGATAGTCCACACTTCCTCAAATGAAATTATCGCATTTAAACAACATAAAAATAATAAAGGTATGGTATAAATGAGATTTATAGAAGAATAGTGATACAATAAATATCATAAATATCATATATAATTACATTTTCATCATAATTTCCACCATGAGAGGTGGTAGGGGAAAATCGAACAATCATCATTTCGTGAGGCAGCAGTTCGCCATACATTGAAACAATATGTTCATATCCATTAGATGGAGGTGTGTTTTAGTGTATTTATAATAATTCTCATAAAAACAACCTTCTATATTGAGGATACTATTGTTATTATATAAACAAAGAATAATAAGATCATAGGGAGTGGATAAGGAAAAATAATAGAAAAAACTTTAGAGAAGACGTTACCTCAAATCGGGTAACTTTTTTTGATTTGAGCTAAAGGGATCCCTTGAATTGCCTTATGCCTACTGGAAGGCTTATATGTGGAATATTGGTATAGTGGGAGCTTATTTGGGTAGAGTTTCGACATTACAAGGGGCTTGATATGTGTGATAAATGGGTTAGAGGTAGTGTCCTTTTATAAGAGGGGGGAGGGTTTGTTTAGGAATGTTTGAAAGTATTATTTTATTATAAAATGAATTTCGGTTTAAAAAGGAAAAAAACTAATTACATTAGAATATAAGATGAATATAAGTCGAAATAAAATCATCCAATAAAAAAATTTATAGGTTTTGGATATTGTTTAATCCTTATATTTTTTATTTAACCCTTCGTTAAGTTATTTAACTTTTACCATGTCTTCTTGCATATTCATATTATATGGTCAATATATTTACTATAAACTTCCAAGTGGCCAAAAATGGATAATTAATGACATTTTTAACATCATAAATTTCATTTTTATAGATCATAGATCTTGAGGAAAATTTTTTCATTTAATAAAATATTAATTGATTTAAAAACACATTTAAGTCAATTTTTATATTATTCATATCATGACTTTTTAGAAATCCATACCAACTTGTAAAATCAGAAAAAACATCATCAATTTAAATATAAAAAGTCATAATCATCCATAAAATTCGTGGATGGAAAAAAAATTTCAAGATAAATTTATTTTAATATTTATAATCTCATTTATTTAAAACATTCATTAATGAGGTAATCATTACATCATCATTGTGTCATAACTAAATTTATTTATTTGAGGTCTAAAAATTATAAATAAAATAACATGATATAGGAAATCATATTATATTTTTAATTAATATTTATAGTCAAATTCATCAATTATATAGCCCCACATTAAAATTGTTCTAGAAAAATAATACAAGTTTATAATATTTTTATTTTTACATTAAATAAAAGTTATTAATATAACTATCTTAACCAAGTTGCTTCCAAAGGCCAATGGTTCTACCCAAGGATTTTATTTTTCGGTTATGACTCATCCAATAAGGTTAGGACAAGTTTTAATGTAATTTTATATTATTATAATATTATTTTTACGTTAAATTATCCTATTTTCCTTTAACTACGGTAAATAAAAATCAAATGCTACTATTCACCAAAATAATCATCTTATTAAAATAAATTTTACTTACTGATAAAAACAATTTCTGTCATATTTTTGAAATTTAAATCATAAAATTGGTAAAATTTCATTTAAATGAAAAATTTGGTTTTTCAACCACTATACATTGTAAGTCACTATTCATCAAAAATATAACGTTTTCAGAAAAATAATGAAAATTCACCCAAAGATAATTTTGATATTACTAATTAAAAAATGATATCTATTTTATTAAATTCAAGAAAATAAAGGTTTCATTAATTAATTTAAAATTTATTTCAGTTTTTAAAACTACAAAGTGTGTTTTTAAGCATAAAAAACTACAAAAAGATTGACATGTGTTTATTTCCAATTTCAATGTTAAATTACATCCAATGAAAAATATTGGATTAAATGGTAAAACTATAATGAAGTGCCCAGATCAGTGTGAATCACTGAGAGGGGGAGGGGGTGAATCAGTGATCCCTTAAAACTTTTTTACTAATTGATTCTTTATCAATTAAACCTCTATGGCTGGTTAAAGCCTCGATCCACTCTTCTTGTATCTCTCAACCTTTCCCGAATGATGCAGTAATGAAAAGGCACAGGACACAAGGATTTACAAGGTTCGGCACCAAAGGCCTACATCCTTTCCATGCTCTCCCAGCATGGATTCTCCCATTATAACTTGTTAGAATTACAATGGTCGATACAGAGTCCCACTGTATCTCTCTTGAGTCCCACAGGAGGGTCTTTATACTGCTTCACACAGTGTTACCAGAGTCCCACTGGCCTGCTTCAGAATCCCACTGAAGACTTCTTCTCCCTGAGTCCCACAGGGTCTTCTCTTGGCTCCTCGATTCGCACGAGTAGCTCTTCTTCACTTTATGTTCTTCAAGTATCCTCAGCAGCCTGGGATAAAGGCTGCTGGCCTTGCTCTTCTCTTCTGATCACTTGTGATTGATCAGGGCTTCTCGAATACTGCAAACTCAGACAAACAATATCTTTCACTTTAGTCTGGCTCAGTCTCACATCAATTCAACTTCATGCACTGAGTGCATGGCCTTCTCAAATCTTCAAGAACCTCTAGTCTTGGACTCCTCAAATGCACACAGCCAGATTTAGCTTTGTTCACGTGTGCACGTGCATGCATGCATGCATGCACTTTTCCTTTCCTCTTCTTGGTGCAGTAGACCCACAAAGGGTGTAGTCACTTTAAGCACACACAAACTTCTCACTTCTTCACACACTTTATTCTCTTTTGATTACACACATAAATGTGTCTTATACACTAGTGTGGATATCTTCTCTTCTTCTTAGTGTGTACACACTTTTGGTTTGCACACACACTAAGGTTCGGCCACTTCTTTTAATTTGCACACACACACACAACATAGGTTGAGTTGTGGTCTTCACCTTTTGCACACACTTGAGCTTGGCCTTCACGCTTCTTGTTGCATACCCTTAAATGGCCGTAGGGTGTTCCTCTTCAATTTGCACACACACACACTCAAATGAGGTGTGGTCTTCACTTCACCCACACAAGGCTATGGCCTTTCACTTCCTTTGCACACAAGACTTGTTCTTTTATTCTTCTTTGCACATACCCAAGCCAAAGGCTACGGCCTCTTTGTTAATTTTTGCACACAAAGGCACAAAGGCCTCGGCCTTCCTTCTTCACCTCTCACACACACAAAGTGTGGTCTTCCACTTCACTTGGCACACACATGAGGCAAGGCCTCGGCCTTCTTCCTTTCCAAGCACCCACAACCAAGGGTGTGGTATACTGCCTCCAAGTAGGTGCACTTGGTGCAACCAGGCGCGCAAGGGTGCGGCCACTTCCACTTCTTCTTCAAAGAGCACAAGGTATGAGCCGCGACCTCTCTTCTTCTTCAAAGCGCAAGGCACACTTGGTGCCACTGACCTCGCAAGAGCACAAGGCCACTAGGCCGCACTAGCCACGGGTGCAAGGCACCACGGGCGCGCAAGTGCTACCGCGCAGGGGGCACGGTGCACAGAGGGAGCGCGCAAGGTCACGCAAGCTCCTCTCCTTCCTGTCGCGCAAAGGATTAGCGCGCAGGGGACCTTCGAAGCCTCGGGTGGCTCCGGAACCTTCAGCCGCGCAAGTTCTTTGCGCGGGGCTGCAAAACTTCGCGAGGCAGAGAGATGCGCTCACGGGACAGCTTTCAAGTTCATCAGCAAGCTTATTCATGCCTCGGGTCTTCATTTTATAGGCGAGGAAGGCTTCAAATCCTCCGCGTGATTTAACTTCAAAATCCCGAAGTTTTCGGTTCTTTAAAATCTTCAAATCTTGATTTTTATACTCTGTTTCAACGCGGGTTTCCTTTTCTTTTCCTTTGGTTTCCTCCACGTGCATGCGACTTAGAACGCATGCACGGCCTTTGTTTAGGCTTATGCATGCACAACATGCTCTCCACGTGGCCTCGGCAACTCCGTTTGCCTCGGCTGAAGTCCGAATTCTTTCTCGATGCATGCATGCAACATTTTAATGCATGCATGAGTTCAGTGTGGCCAGACGAGCACGAGGGAGCCTTCGGCTTCGAAAATGGTGGTCGGGAACTCAAATTTTGTCTTCGGGGAGGCTCTGGTTCAGCAGCGGCTTCGCGGGAGGCTTCGGCTCGAGCTCGAGGTTGAGGACGAAGCTGGGGCCGTCGGATCAGATCTTCAACGGCCGGATTAAATCGGGGGCGCGGTGGATGAATCGTGCGGTGCAGATCAAGGGCGAGATCGCTCGGATGGCCTGGATTCACTCCGGGTGAATTTTGCGCGTCCCACATCGAAACCTTCCGCGGATTTTCCGCGGTTTATCACCCTGCTGCTCTCCGCTACTCCACAATTGAACCTCTGCCTCCACGGTGCCGCCCCGCACCGTGTTCTCCCTGCGGGCGCGCTCTGCGCCCACTCATGCCTCCTGCGGGCACGCTCCTAGCGCCCACTATGCACCTCAGGCGCGCGGGTTTCACCACCGCGTGTCCTCGGGGGCTTATACACGGCCCCCCTGCCTCTCGGGCTGGCCACATGGGATCCCCCCTTGGGTGTGGCGCCTTAGGCCCACATGTGCCTTGGGGGTTGAACCCTTAAGGCTGGCTTGAGTTGGCTAATTTTTTGGCAAAGGACAGAACCTAGACTTTGTATAAAAACAAGTTTCTCCTCCATATAAAATGCCATATCAAGCCCTTCTTCTTCCCATCTCTATTCTTCTTCTTCTTAAGAATTCCTCCAATTCTTCAACATTTATTCACCACTTTGTAATGGAATTCCCGAAGGTTCTTCATCTTCAACCGAACTCCTGAATCACTTAAATTATTCAAAGTGCTTCATTGATCTAATCAGAGATCAATTGGATCATCTTCATGTTCACATGCACTAAGTGATAGTGCATGGACTTCATTAGTGCACATCATCCACTTAGTAGTTGTGGATGGAACTCCTTTCAACTCCTCATGCATTGTGAAGACAATGCATGGTCTTCTAATCATGTTGTGACATTGTATCCAGTTGATACAAGTTCTTTGAACTTAAAGAACAGCTCAACAATCGTTAGATTCTACTAGAGAATGTTTCAACCATCATCTCCTATGTCACTTAGTGAATCTCCTAAGTGACATTCCTCTAAGTTCCATGGCCATTCTCCATTCTTTACCAACACCATCACAACCTTTGTCATTCACATCTTGACATTCCTTGACATCCATTCATTCTAAGACAACAACATGTCTCATTGACAACAAATGCAACACAATGCACTTCAATATCCCCCTTTGTATTTGTTGTCAATACACTCTTTCAGCACATATGAATGGGTCAATATGTGTGCCAATATTTTCTCCCCCTTATTGGCAATCAAATGCAAAGGTGTGGTGTGGTTCACTTTCAAAAATATCTTCCTCCCTTCGAATAGCATCTTCTTGAAAATCACTAAGAGAGGGATGATGCCACATGTTCTTCTTTAGCAAAGAACCTTTAGTAAATCAACTCTAAGTCTACTTGGGCTAACCCGGTGTAGAAAACAAGAGTGATGTAACCAAGGAACTCAATGCTGTCCACAATTCACTGTAAACATGTGAGATCATGCTAAGGGGTTGAATTTTTTTTTCAGATATTCAATGAATTGCTGAATCCTGCACATACTTCACAAAACACATTAGAATGTTCAGGTGCAAAGATAAAGCTTCCCCTTTCATCTACTTTCTCAAGATGATATTAATTTCAAAACATCATCTTCTCCAGATTGGCTCCCCCTCAAGGGGTGCACTCCATTCAATCCAAACCATCCTCCAGCTGAGAATGATCATCATCTTCAATTCCCTGCAATGTTAGCACATGTAAATACCAATGTATAAGGGAATAAGATGGAACCTCCTTGGTTCATCAATGTGAACAACAAGGTTGAGAAGATTCTCTCAACCGAGATGTCCCATTTTCACCATTCTTCACACTTGCACATTTGATCTTCATTGATGATTGTGCTGGTGTGGTTCTCAACCCATCTTCATGTGAAATCTTTTTCTTCCCTTTTGCTTTAGCAAATGCCAGAGCTTCATCTTCAGCTCTTTGTAATTCTCTGGAAAGTTACAACTGATGTGGCCATATGACAAGTAAATCATTTGGAAGTGTGGCCTTAGTTCTGGAAATTCCACATGGTTCCTTCGATGCTTTCAAGCTACCTTTCTTAGGCATCTTGTTTTCAATCAATCCCTTCTTCTTCTGGATTGATTGTCTTTTTGAGTTCAGTCTGCTTCTATTCAGTTCCATGGCTTGTTCACAAAGATCCATGGTGTGTCCTTTCTTTCCACAGTAGAAGCATTTCTTGGTGGTCCTTCTGGATGCATCACCCTTCTTGGAATTAGACTCCAAGGACTTATTTTCCCTTTTCAAAACCTTCTTGGGAGCATTGTCAGCTCTCTTCTGTTTGCTTCCCAAGGATTCTCTCTTAGCCAGGTTCAGTGATCTTTTCTTCTTTTGAGATCTGGATACAGTTGGAGATTGCCATGTATCTATTTGACCACTTTTGCACACATCCCAGATGTTATCAAGCAATCCAAATCTATTTGCAGTAAACAGATGTCTCTGGACCTGTGGATCCTGCTTCTTTTCTTCTGGCTTGCTCCCCCTAGGCATGGGCTTCCTCTGTGCTTTGGCATTCAGTGGATTGTACCAACAATCCTTTGCACAATGCCCATAATTGTTACAACACCAGCATTGTCCCATGAATCTTGACCTCTTCAGTCCTTCTGATTGTAGGGAACTTTTCTTGACAAGTTGTGTTGTTTCAGCAGAGCTCTCTTTCTTCATTGTCTTCATCCATATTTGTTTGGAATTATTCTTCCATCCTGCACTTTTTGTGGAGACACAATTAGAAGCATCAGTACAAGATGGTATGGATGGTACCTTCTTTCTAGAAGATGTTGCACTTTTATTAGAGGATGTCTTTCTCTTAGAATCATCCTGCTCAAAGCTCACTTGAGTGGCAACATTTCTTCTTCCAGCTGTCTGGGAGGATTCAGCTTTGGGTGATTGCAGATTTTTCAATATCACCTCTAGTTCTAAGCATTTCATGTTAAGGGAGTTCTTCTCATCCTCAACAGTTCTTAGCTTTCCTTCCCAATTTTCTTTCAGCTGTTCTAACTGGTCTTCATGCACCTTCTTCATTTCTTGCAATGAATTGTCAAACTCCTTCACCCTTTTTTGCTTTGTCTTCAAGTTGAGCATCTTTGACAACCATTGAAACTCTGTGTCTCTTTTCCAGTGCATGGAAAACATCTTTGATCATTATCAAAAGTATTTCTTTCTCAGAAGAGCTTATTTGCAATTCTTCAGCAGTGTCTTCACATCTTTCATTGCAAAGAGAAACGGTTTCATCTTTAGCCTTCACCAGCTTTCTGAGAGTGTTGGTTATGCCATCCCTTTTTGCCAATTGGACTTCCAGAGAATTGGCTTCATCTTCTAGCTGTAATTTTTCTTCTTGAAGCTCAAGGAGGCCTGTAGCTATACACATTGCAACTTCCTTGGGGACTCTCTTCTGAAGATATTTGATTGCATTTAGAAGATCATTGTTTCTTCCATCTTCATCACAGCTAGAGCAGGCTTCATCAGAAGAATGATAAAAGGAATTTTCATCTGATGTGACTTTCACATTTCTTTCCATATAAGGAGTTTCTCTGATTGCACCAGCCTTCTTCTTCATCTTCTTTGCCTGTTTCTTCATTCTGTTTTTCAGAGTCTTGGCAGATATCTCCATTTGAGGTTGTTCTTTCATTTCCTCAAATCTGCACTCCATATAGACTCCTTTGGATCTTTTAGAGGTAACCTCGCTCTGATACCAATTGAAGTGCCCAGATCAGTGTGAATCACTGAGAGGGGGAGGGGGTGAATCAGTGATCCCTTAAAACTTTTTTACTAATTGATTCTTTATCAATTAAACCTCTATGGCTGGTTAAAGCCTCGATCCACTCTTCTTGTATCTCTCAACCTTTCCCGAATGATGCAGTAATGAAAAGGCACAGGACACAAGGATTTACAAGGTTCGGCACCCAAGGCCTACATCCTTGCCATGCTCTCCCAGCATGGATTCTCCCATTATAACTTGTTAGAATTACAATGGTCGATACAGAGTCCCACTGTATCTCTCCTGAGTCCCACAGGAGGGTCTTTATACTGCTTCACACAGTGTTACCAGAGTCCCACTGGCCTGCTTCAGAATCCCACTGAAGACTTCTTCTCCCTGAGTCCCACAGGGTCTTCTCTTGGCTCCTCGATTCGCACGAGTAGCTCTTCTTCACTTTAAGTTCTTCATGTATCCTCAGCAGCCTGGGATAAAGGCTGCTGGCCTTGCTCTTCTCTTCTGATCACTTGTGATTGATCAGGGCTTCTCGAATACTGCAAACTCAGACAAACAATATCTTTCACTTTAGTCTGGCTCAGTCTCACATCAATTCAACTTCATGCACTGAGTGCATGGCCTTCTCAAATCTTCAAGAACCTCTGGTCTTGGACTCCTCAAATGCACACAGCCAGATTTAGCTTTGTTCACGTGTGAACGTGCATGCATGCATGCATGCACTTTTCCTTTCCTCTTCTTGGTGCAGTAGACCCACAAAGGGTGTAGTCACTTTAAGCACACACCAACTTCTCACTTCTTCACACACTTTATTCTATTTTGATTACACACATAAATGTGTGTTATACACTAGTGTGGATATCGTCTCTTCTTCTTAGTGTGTACACACTTTTGGTTTGCACACACACTAAGGTTCGGCCACTTCTTTTAATTTGCACACACACACAACATAGGTTGAGTTGTGGTCTTCACCTTTTGCACACACTTGAGCTTGGCCTTCACGCTTCTTGTTGCATACCCTTAAATGGCCGTAGGGTGTTCCTCATCAATTTGCACACACACACACTCAAATGAGGTGTGGTCTTCACTTCACCCACACAAGGCTACGACCTTTCACTTCCTTTGCACACAAGACTTGTTCTTTTATTCTTCTTTGCACATACCCAAGCCAAAGGCTACGGCCTCTTTGTTAATTTTTGCACACAAAGGCACAAAGGCCTCGCCCTTCCTTCTTCACCTCTCTCACACACAAAGTGTGGTCTTCCACTTCACTTGGCACACACACGAGGCAAGTCCTCGGCCTTCTTCCTTGCCAAGCACCCACAACCAAGGGTGTGGTATACTGCCTCCAAGTAGGTGCACTTGGTGCAACTAGGCGCGCAAGGGTGCGGCCACTTCCACTTCTTCTTCAAAGAGCACAAGGTATGAGCCGCGACCTCTCTTCTTCTTCAAAGCGCAAGGCACACTTGGTGCCACTGACCGCGCAAGAGCACAAGGCCACTAGGCCGCACTAGCCACGGGTGCAAGGCACCACGGGCGCGCAAGTGCTACCGCGCAGGGGGAACGGTGCACAGAGGGAGCGCGCAAGGCCGCGCAAGCTCCTCTCCTTCCTGTCGCGCAAAGGATTAGTGCGCAGGGGACCTTCGAAGCCTCGGGTGGCTCCGGAACCTTCAGCCGCGCAAGTTCTTTGCGCGGGGCTGCAAAACTTCGCGAGGCAGAGAGATGCGCTCACGGGACAGCTTTCAAGTTCATCAGCAAGCTTATTCATGCCTCGGGTCTTCTTTTTATAGGCGAGGAAGGCTTCAAATCCTCCGCGTGATTTAACTTCAAAATCCCGAAGTTTTCGGTTCTTTAAAATCTTCAAATCTTGATTTTTATACTCTGTTTCAACGCGGGTTTCCTTTTCTTTTCCTTCGGTTTCCTCCACGTGCATGCGACTTAGAACGCATGCACGGCCTTCGTTTAGGCTTATGCATGCACAGCATGCTCTCCACGTGGCCTCGGCAACTCCGTTTGCCTCGGCTGAAGTCCGAATTCTTTCTCGATGCATGCATGCAATATTTTAATGCATGCATGAGTTCAGTGTGGCCAGACGAGCACGAGGGATCCTTCGGCTTCGAAAATGGTGGCTGGGAACTCGAATTTTGTCTTCGGGGAGGCTCTGGTTCAGCAGCGGCTTCGCGGGAGGCTTCGGCTCGAGCTCGAGGTTGAGGACGAAGCCAGGGCCATCGGATCAGATCTTCAATGGCCGGATTAAATCATGGGCGCGGCGGATGAATCGTGCGGCGCAGATCAAGCGCGAGATCGCTCGGACGGCCTGGATTCACTCCGGGTGAATTTTGCGCGTCCCACATCGAAACCTTCCGCGGATTTTCCGCGGTTTATCACCCTGCCGCTCTCCGCTACTCCACAATTGAACCTCTCCCTCCACGGTGCCGCCCCGCACCGTGTTCTCCCTGCGGGTGCGCTCTGCGCCCACTCATGCCTCCTGCGGGCGCGCTCCTAGCACCCACTATGCACCTCGGGCATGCGGGTTTCACCACCGCGTGTCCTCGGGGGCTTATACACGGCCCCCTGCCTCTCGGGCTGGCCACATGGGATCCCCCCTTGGGCGTGGCGCCTTAGGCCCACATGTGCCTTGGGGGTTGAACCCTTAAGGCTGGCTTGAGTTGGCTAATTTTTTGGCAAAGGACAGAACCTAGACTTTGTATAAAAACAAGTTTCTCCTCCATATAAAATGCCATATCAAGCCCTTCTTCTTCCCATCTCTATTCTTCTTCTTCTTAAGAATTCCTCCAATTCTTCAACATTTATTCACCACTTTGTAATGGAATTCCCGAAGGTTCTTCATCTTCAACCGAACTCCTGAATCACTTAAATTATTCAAAGTGCTTCATTGATCTAATCAGAGATCAATTGGATCATCTTCATGTTCACATGCACTAAGTGATAGTGCATGGACTTCATTAGTGCACATCATCCACTTAGTAGTTGTGGATGGAACTCCTTTCAACTCCTCATGCCTTGTGAAGACAATGCATGGTCTTCTAATCATGTTGTGACATTGTATCCAGTTGATACAAGTTCTTTGAACTTAAAGAACAGCTCAACAATCGTCAGATTTTACTAGAGAATGTTTCAACCATCATCTCCTATGTCACTTAGTGAATCTCCTAAGTGACATTCCTCTAAGTTCCATGGCCATTCTCCATTCTTTACCAACACCATCACAACCTTTGTCATTCACATCTTGACATTCCTTGACATCCATTCATTCTAAGACAACAACATGTCTCATTGACAACAAATGCAACACAATGCACTTCATATAATCCAATTACAATTAAAAACCATTTAAAAAGATTATATAACTATATAAATAATTCACATGAAAAGACGGTTTTGACATAAAATGCAGTATTTTTCACTATTTATTAAAAATGGACTTTATCAGAAAAATACAAAATTTTTACCCAAAGTAAATTTTGATGTCCTAATTCTAATGAAGAAGTTTATTTTGTTAAATGGAACATATAAAAGTGACAAAAACTATATTTAAAAAGGGTTCTCCATCAAATTGTGGTAAATTAACCTTTTAAATAATATTAGAGTATTTCATGCGTAAAATTTGATTCATTCTTATTTTAAGCCTTTAAAATTTATTGGTTAAAATTAAAAAAAATATAACAAACATGTGTAATCATATTTTAGTTAGTTCTGTTCATTCCTATCAAAACAAAGACTATGCATTAACTACCATTTAAAATAATTATATTATTATACTATTTTTCAGTATAACTCAAAGTTGTGTGCAACACACGACTTCAAAGAAACACTTTGTTTCGTATTGAGTATGCTATCGAACAATGTTTCCTCTTTAAAAAAATTAATATCTTATTCATAAATATTAATAGCTGTGAAATGGTTTTATTCTATAAATACCTTGGTTATTACAATACATGGGATGCTTACTCGGTTCCTAAATAAATTTCATGGTATCAATACAGGATAAAGAAAGAGCCATATGTTATATGTTTGAGTCAGGATAGAGAATTGACAAGGGAACTATAAATTATTAAGGACCCTCTTGTGATTTTTCAGTTTCTTTTTTTATTTTGGGTTGTCATATTAGCTCCTTTGACATATTTGGAATGAAATATATTTTGTTTAGTTATGGATATTTTATTTTCAATTTTGGCCATAATTTTATAACATTTTGTTTTGGTTATTGGTTATTTAATTTATTTATCTTCTTTTTCCCACATTTTTAATACTTTGATAAAGAGTATCTTGTCTCCCCATGATCAATATTAACCCTCAGTTCTAGTTGGTAGCCTCTGGAATACAGGGAGGGATTCTTGAGGCCATGTGACCAACCATATTAAGAAACTAGTGTGTGGTAACTTCTTCAGGACATTAAAAAGAGTTATCATAAGATTTTTTTTCTTTTCACTTTGTCTTACTGATTACATTATGATTCACTGTTTTATTTCACCCTTACATCACTGTATTAAACAAATTTTGTATTATAAATTCTTATTGTTATAAAAAATAACTTTATGTATGACTAAATTATTTTGTGTTTATAACTATTAAGAAGGGAAATTTCACAAGTTTTTATGATCTCATTTCAGTTGGAGGTGACTTGGAGGATCCAGAATGAAGTTCAAGAAAAGCGTCCCAAAAAGCACAGGATCCCAAGAACACATGTGGACTCAAACATACGGTTCAAATAATATATGCTTCCAATTGGGCACAACATTTATGGGATGATCCAAAATTAACTGTGATGGAACTCATTTTAAGACACCAAGTGACAATTCGTATATATAAAGATCTATCCTAACAGATCTCTCCATGAAAAGAAATCATCTCAAAGTGAAAATTTAAATTTTATATTTCATCTATATTTATAGTTGTGGGCCTTAGAATGATGTCAAAATAAAGGTTAAGAAATCCAAGAGCTGGTGGAAGATATTTTTAGTTTTTTCAAAATCTAGACAAGATTTTATGAATGCCTAAAACCATGTTCCAATTGGTTTTACAAAATATGGGTGGCCAATACCACCTTTCACATTATCTATAAATTGTCACCTTACGCACCCAATTTGGAAGTTTGAATAGGAGGAAATGTGACTCAATTTTAGAGTCCTAAAGGAGTCCTCTCATCATCCCTATAATATCTGGAGGTAATGGTAATTGCTAATTCAATATATTTCTCTTCCTCCCCTCCAATGTAGTTTTAAAATCCTCATGATCACCTGTGGAGGAATGTGTTGTAAATTCAGATATTTTTCTATCTAATAAATTAATGGTATTTTCAATTCTAGGTTTTTGTGCTGTTTTTCATCATCTTATCTTCTTATTTTATTGAGTTATGTACTGTTATTCCATGCCCAACTAGTATGATCATTTTTTGGGTACCCTTTCAAGTGATGTTTCACACACCATTCGCCATTTCTTCTTCTTTCTTTTAATTGCGGTGTATGTGTGGTTCATGTTGGTCCATTTAACTATCATAAAAACAGTCTAGGCCATGATCATTTATTTCATGGTATCATAAAGGAAAAACATACAAACCTAGAAAAAACATCGAGTTCTTCATGTGTTTCCTTCGTGAGTTTCAATTATGAAGTTGAACACATATCATCCAATCATTAGCGGTATCTGGTGAATCATTTTTTGTTTTGAATGAACCCTAGAAGGTATCCTTGTTTAAAATAAATAATAACTATGTAATATGTGTTACAAAACAGGTATTAAAATATCATAATATTGTCTTTTTAAGCGATGAAGGATGATCATCATGATATTTCCCTAAGATGATGATGGTTAATCAATTATATTATTTTCTGACTTGTTTTATCATGTTAATTTTTCTATTGAAATATTATATTATCAACCCCCATGTTTTCCATAATACCGTTCCCCTTTAATTTTAATAATAAAATTAAAAATTTGAAATATTGATCTAAGGCTCCATGGAGAGATGTCATAGGGTTCTTTCCATACTGTATAAATTTTAATAAAACATAACATCTAATTCGACAAGCTCAACAACGCAATAAAATTTTGGTTCCATTTTTTGAGAACCATGATAATGTTTTTCTATTTCTCCTTAATTAATTATTTATTTTAATTTTAATTTATTACAAATTTTCATATCCCCCTTTCCTTTTGATAGTTTTTGTTTTTGTTTCGGTATGTTTGTGTGTCTTTCTTCTTGTTCTCTCTATCACTCTCTCTTCTCTATATCTCTATATGATTATATAATACCACATTAACTTTTATTTATTCTTTAATTATTGTTAGGTAATTTTATTTTATCCATCTTCCATCATAAAAAAAATAAAAAAAATAAACATCATAACATATTTACATAACCCAATCAGAAAAAGAAAAACTGCTTGAATTTGACATAGAAACTGAAAAGACAGTTCACTCACATATTAGTTCATCTAGGTTAGGATAATCAAGTTAACCTGAGGAATCTATTTTGTAAAATCATGTGTTCATAAAAAAATCAATAATTAACCCAAGTCAATCCCATGAAATCATGGATGCAAATAATAAAACCTTAAAAGAACTCACCACCTTGGATATGGAGTACCAACCTACGTACTTCCAATATCCTTAGGAAGCAACCAACTTTTTGCTGAGATAATTTCTAATCCACCTCCTTCCTAAATTCAATGGTCTTTTTGATGAGGACCCTCACAAACATATTAAGGATTCTTATATAATGTGCTCCACAATTAAACCCCAAAATGTGTTTGAGGATCTCATTATGTGTAGGTCCTTCCCTATCTCCCTTGATGGTGTATCTAAAGACGGGATATAATATATTTCTACCATAATTAGGAGACATAATCACCTGAAATGACACTTTTTAGAGAATGTATTCCCTTCATACTGAATTGCACCAATTATAAAGAAAAATGGGGAATTATGAAATCACAATGGGTGACCCTTCATGAATATTGGGAGAGATTAAAAAGAATATGTTGAAGTTTCCCCCAACCACTAGATTATTAAACAACTTTTAATTCAACACTTCTATGAGGGAATTATCCCCATGGACCATTGAATGACATATTTTTTATCTGGTGGTTCCCTAGTTGATAAAACCATATCCACTACTTGTGAATTAATAGACAATATGGCTCAAAATGCACAAAAAATGGGTACATGAGAAATTTCAAAAACCCTGTGAGTTCATGAGGTAAGTCATTCATTCCTAAAACAAAACATGGATATTTTATTCTATGATATACGTACCCTTATAAGGAAATTAGCTAAAGAATAAGGTAATTCAAACTCTCCTCATGTTCCATTTTAATGTAGTATTTGTTATGATAACACTCATTTTTTGATCAGTTCCAGTAACATCAATGATCATATGGGTCTTGTGTAGTATTATTCCTTGGGAATCCACTCCAACAAGTATCTCCCTTCAAGAAACAACCATTCTGGTAAAATTCATACCCTGGGTGGAAAGCACAACCAGAGCACCAACATGGAGGCAAGTAGAGATACCCTATACCAAACTGGTATAAAAAAGGCCAAGGTATGAAATCTTCTTACCCTACATCATATTGCAACAATCATCATCCTCCCAAATTTGAACAAAGCCTCAATTAAATAGTGATCCAAATTGAAATCCATAACCTCTAGTTCCATCAGACAACACAATTGACTATTCAACACCTTCGAACTCAAGTGGGATAATTGGAATACGCCATCAATGAGATTAGGATGTAAGGTTTTGGACAAATATCACCCCAGCACATTTCTAATATGAAGTAAATAACGTAATGTTTGTGAAATTATACTTATTAGTGGTAAAATATTTTCTCATACTACTGATTATACACAAAAAGTAAGTCCCTCACTTGAAAACACTATTTCCCTACCCTCATAAGATTCAAGTAATGAAAAACAAGACAAAAAGTGTAAAAAAATTATCATTGAGGATTCCCTTGAACAATCCATTCCTCTTCCTTTCCCCCAAAGACTCTCTAAATATAATAAAAATTTTGATAATGAGACTGATAATGAAAAAATAGATAGATTTAAAACGGTGTAATTTAACATTCCATTATTGGATGTAGTTAAACAAATCCCTCAGTATTCCAAATTTCTTAAAGATATTTTCACCCATATACTACGACTGAAGGGGAATGAAAGAGTAAAATTTGGAAGAAATGTCTCAAATTTGATCCAAACATCAATTCTAACCAAATGTAAGGATTCAAAAACTATTACTCTACCTTGTACCAGAGGGTAGCCATTATTTCATAAAGAAATACTAGATTTGAGTGCTTCTATTAATGTAATGTGTCACTCCATGTATTCTTATTTACAAGATAGATAGCTTCAACTAATAAGAGTTGTTGTGAAACTTGCCAACTAGAACAAAACCCACCCATCAGGAGTGGTTGAGGACATCCTTGTAAAAGTAAAAAATCTCATCATCCCTACATAATTCTACATTCTTGATACATATGATACCCTAAACCAAGGACATTCTCCTCTAATACATGGGATTTCATTACTTAAAATATCAAAGACAATCATTAATGCTCACAATGTTATGATTTCTATGGAGTTTGGTGGAGAAAAGGTCACTTTTAACATCCATGATGCTATGGAACACCCCATTGAAGAAAAAGACACTTCCTATATATTATATGGAAGTTATCAATAATGAAACACAGTCACCAAATTCTCCCCTTGACCCATACTCTGATCCATTTTCATCTTCTTTACCCTTGGATGATTTGATTTTTAATACAAGTTTTTAGTGTTTTGTTGGTTTAGAAAAGTTTAAATTTTGTGATCTAATTGATTAATGTGTTCATTCTGAGGTACTCATGACCATAAATGATTCTGAAGATATCATTTACCTTGATTCAATTTCCTTATAGAATAAACATGATATGATATACAGTCTCAAGTACCTTACTCCCCCTAAATCCCATACCTTAATCCAAAAACAACTTGTGTTGGAATTAGAGCCAATTCCATCTACTTACAAATATGACTATCTTGAGGGTATTGACCAATTTTACATCATTTTTTCCAATAATCTCTCTGCATATAAGGAACAAAAACCGCTCAACCTTTTGAGAGAGTATAAAAAAGAGATATGATGTACATTAGAATATATTCCATGGATTATCCCATCTATTAGTATTCACTGTATACTTTTATATGATGGTGATACGACTTTAAGGAAATCTCAAAACCTATTTAATCCCACACTCAATAAAGTGGTTAAATTGGAAGTCATTAAATTGCTTATTGTAGGGATCATTTTTCCTATATATGATAGTAAATGTGTAACCTCAATGGAAATTCTGCCTAAAAATAGATTAACAATTGTATCAAATGAATGGAATGAATTGGTTCCAACACGTGTGCAAAATAGTTCGTGAGTTTTTATTGACTACTATCAACTGAATCAATCCACACAAAATTCCTAATTTTCTCTATCATTTATTGACCTAATTTTAGAAATATTGGATGGTAAGTACCTTTATAGTTTCCTTGATGGCTATTCAGATTATTTATAAATTCGTATATCTTGTGAGGATCAAGAAAAGACAACATTTACTTTTTCATTTGACACATTAGAATATAGAAAGATTCCTTTTGGTCTATGTAATTCTCCTATTAGTTTTCAATGATGTATGTTGAGTAATTTTTTAGAGTACCTTAAGAATTGTAAGGATGTATTTATGGATGATTTCATGCAATATTTATTCTACTTTGATGACTACTTGGAACACCTAGGTTTTTTCTTCCACCATTTCATTGAAGAAGAAATTGTACTAAATTATGATAAATGTAATTTCATGGTTGAGAGGGAAACAGTACTTGGGTATGTTATTTAAAATGATATAATTCAAGTGTATAAGTCAAAAATTTAAATAATTTCATCCATTATATATCCCAAATGTGTTCATGACGTTCCATCTTTCATGGGTCAAGAGGTTTTTACTATAAATTTATTAAAGGATTTAGTTTCATTTCACTTACCTATTCTCGATTATTAGAAAACGAATTTATGTTTGTGTTTGATAAAAATTGTGGGGATGCATTCAATTCACTAAAAATAAGTCTCACATAAACTCCCATCATCAAACAACCATGTTGGGATCTCACCATCAAATATATGTGTAATGAATCTAACTCTGTAGTTAGGGTAGTTTTATCACAAAGGGTTGAGAAGTCTCCTCATTTCATTGCATATTCCTCGTATACCCTTAACCATTCCCAAGAAAACTACAAAAACACTAAAAAGGAACTTATATATATTGTGTTTTCCTTGGAAAATTCCATTCAAATCTTATGCGGTCAAAAATAATTGTCTTTTCTAATCAAGTTGCGCTTCATTTTCTCCATAAAAAACACGAAGCAATGCCCCGCCTCATTCATTGGATGACCTTCTTCCAAGAGTTTGACCTTGATATTAGAGATAATATAGGAGTGTAAAATGTATTAGCTAACCAAACTAGTAGGATTTCCCCACCACTAGACCAACATGTTGACTCATCCCTCCCCATTGTAGAATTATTTACTCATGAGAAACATTGTGATGTTGTAGATATTACCCCTTATTATGCATACATTTTGATTTTTCTAGCGGCATCTAGGAACCCCACTGATCTAATCACTTCACAATCCCAGAGAAAAAAAACAAAATTCTAAATGGTTGGGATGACCCATATTTTTGAAGAATTTATAGTGATCAATTTGTTCATTAGTGTATCTCTAACCATGATTTCAGCTCTAATTTGACTTTTTGACACACTTTAGGTTGTGGGGTTTACTTTATCTCTCAACATATAGCTCAAATTCTCCTTGACTCGAGAATTTATTGAACAACATTATATAGATACTCCCATTGTTTTTTTAAGTCATGTACTCAATGTAAATTCATAAGGAATATCTCCGAGAGGAATGAATTTCCCCAACAACCCATGTTAGTTTGGGAGATCTTCGATACATGGGGCATTGATTTCATTGGGTCTTTCCCAAATTCATTCAGAACCATGTACATCAAGGTTTATTTTTACAAAATCTATAAATGGGTGGAAGAAAAGGGTATTATGACCGATGACTCTTGAGTGGTTGGTGATTTTGTGAGGTCCTAGATTTTCAATAGGTTTGGTTTTCCAAGATTCGTCATCAATGATCAGGGTTTACATTTTTTCAATCACAACATGAAAAACATGATCTTTAATTATATTTTTCTTCATAAAGTGTCAACTACATATCACCCCCTAACTAAAAGAAAATCTAAACCCTAAAATAAATAATTCATGTGAATCCTAGAAAAATCCTACAACCCAAAATGAAAGATTTGAGTATGTGCATGGATGATTCACATGTGAATACCATAATTCTTTTAAAACCCAGATCATAATTTCACCATATAATATTGTGTTTGGAATGTATTTTCACCTCCTAGTAGAGGTATAACACCATGCATATTTGGATGTCAAAAAATTTAATATGAATCTTTCATATGCAAGAAAGCATAGGAAACTACATATTCTAGAGTTGGAAGATATTTGGTGTGATGTATATGAGAACTCCCAAATCTATAAATAGAGGAAATGAAAATCCAGGATGGGATGATGCATCAGTGGAAGATTCATATTGGTGAGAAGGTAATCATGTATAATTATAGTATAAATCTTCACCCATGTAATATTCATTCTTAATGGATCAGAACTTATACAATTACTAATGATTACCCATTTGGTTCCATGTAGGTTTGTCATGAGAATAGTAGATAGAGTTTTACTGTTAATGGAAAAGAAGCTCAAACACTTTAATAAGGATTTTCTAAACCATATTGTGGTGGAAATCCAACTAATGGTTACCACATGTGACACCACTTAGTAGGTTTTCCCTTCTCCTTAATTTTAATTACATGTCTATTTATTTAAAATTATTTCATTGAGGATAATGTAATTTTTAGTAGTGGTGAGTGTGACATGTCATAGTTATTTTTAAAAAAACAAAAAAAAAGTTTTTTCATTTTTTATTTCTCTTTCATTATTTTTTAAATAAACATTGATCTTAAACATAATATTCAAAAAAAGAATTGTTTAGTCAATTGTGTGTAAAATACCAATGTTTTTTGAAAAACGTTTTCAAAAGAATGTTTATATAGAATATTTTTCTACAATATGTATTTTCAAGTCATTCTTAAGTGTTTAATATATTTTGGAAACTTATTCCTCATTATCACTGGCGAGTATTTTAATCCCTCATCCAAGAGACATTATAATCCCTTTATTACATATTCTTCCTTTTAATCACATTTTTTAGAGTCTTGAGTCTTATAGAGAAACTAAAACTTTCCTTAATTCTATTTAAATCCATAAGATTCATGTATGATACATTCAGGATAGATTTAATCATTCATTAAAAATCACTTTGAACAATTAACCTCTGTTTTTTTAACATTGAAATTTTACCCTTATGAAACCTTAAAGACCATGAAATGTCAATTAAGTATCCACATTACAAGATGATGTATCCCTACCTACCAATATCTTGTGTTAAGTCTTGAATTAGTTTCATCAATTGTGGTGGATAGGGTGTTTGCATGTGAATTTTTGGGAAAGATTCATCGTACTGGGTGAGTGGAAAAGTGTCTACATTTTTTAGGTAGTGGGTCCATAAATCATATTATATCATTATGTTATAAATTTTTTTATTTTTATATCCACAAAAATGTATGTAAAAAATAAATCTATACATTCAAAAAATATATAAAGGATAAAAAAATAGAGAAAAGTGGATATTTACTCATTATTACTCAATTTTCGGTTGTGATCCACACAAATGGAAAATGGGTATAGTGAGTTGGAAGTAATACACTTTTGATGGCTTGGGTTTGTACATTAATTGTAAACACTTGATGAATTTTTATATGTTTTTTACAAAAGATATTAAACACTCCCCTTGTGACTCATATTTTTAAACATTAAATCCTACCAATCCTTGACCCTCAAAAAACCTGTTGGAAGTCCTCTTGAGTATCACACTAGTTTCTACTAGTAAAGAATATAGAATCTTGGAAATAATTGGGTAAGATAACATAAACTATGTAAAAATAGCATAACTCCTCTTTATTTTATTCCTTAAGTGATGAGGGAAAATTTCTAGTTAAGGTAGGGTTCGACATGTTGCATGGGTGAACAAGTTAAGTTGAGAAAATTAAAATGTGCGAGAATAAATATGGCAAGAAAATTGATTTCATAAATGATAAAAGACGAATTTAATTTCAAAATAATATTTTATGTTTTATAATATTTTATTTAGTAAGGGACTTGGTTAGTATATAGTAATTTTCCCAGGAGTAAAAAGGTTTATGTGTGGGGGTATGACCACACCTTGATGCAATGTTTTATTTCACCCTTACATCATTATGTTAAAATGATTTTATATTTTAAATTCCAATTATTATAACAAATTTTACTTCATGGATGATTAAATTATTTTCAATTTATCACTTTTAAAAATTTAATTTTAACTTTTTTTTAATTATCTCATTATAGGTGAAGTTTATTTGTAGGATCAAATATAAACTTCAAGCAAAGCAGCTGAAACTGCGCAAGGGCCCAAGAACCCATGTCCATTCAAACATAAACTAAAACAAATACATGCATCAAATTGGGTGGAAATTTTTTGGGATAATCCAAATATTCATGGGATAAAAATATTTTAAAAAGACTAAAGTCTTATTATTCTATCAAAAGGATCATCCTAACCGATCTTCCCAAGACAAGGAATCTTTTTGAAGTCAAAAGTTATGTTCTATATTTCAGATATATATGGAGATATGGGCCCTCAAACGATTCCAAATTTTCATTGGAGAAACAAAATATTCCAGAAAATATTTTTCTAGATTTTTCAAAAGTAATATAAAATATTATAGTGGTAGAAAACTGTGATATAATTGGATTTACGAAATTAAGGTTCCCAAAAGCACCTTTTACTTTGTCTATAAATTGGAACCATGGGAACCACATTTGCAAGTTAGACCAGGTTTAAAGGTGCAGACATTTTTGATTCCCAAATGAGTACACTAATCATCTGTAGAAAATTATGGAGTCTGTATGAATTGCTACATTAACATCATTTTCTTCCACCCACCCATATATTTCTAAAGTCTTCATGATCACCCGAGGAGGAACGTATTGTAAATCCCAAACTTTGTTTTTGTAATAATTTAATGGTATTTTAAATTCCAAGTTTATGTGTTGTTTTTTTATAATCATGTATTATTATTTTATTTAGTTTTGTATGGGTATATTATACTCAACTCACATGATCATGTTTATGGGTACCCTTTCAGGTGATTTTTTCACACACCATTAGACATTTCGTCTTCTCTATTTTAATTGTGGAGTTTGTGTGTTTTATATAGGTAATTTGGACTATAATAAACACTAAAAAGTCCATGAAAAATTAATTAATGGCATAGAAAAGTAATAACATACAAACCTGGACAAAACAATGAGTTTTTTATGTGTTGGATTGGCGAGTTTTGGTTATGAATTCGAACACAAATCACCAAATTATCAGCTGTAATCAGTGAATCAATTTATGTTTTTGATTGAACCCAAGGAGGTATCCTAATGTGAAATTAGTAATAACCAAGTTATAGGAGTCAATAATGAAGGATTAAAATTTAATAATCCTATCTCTTTAAGTGATGAAGGATGATCATCATGAGATTTCCCTAGGTAGATCACACTTAATTAATTATGTTAATTTCCGATTTTTTTATCACATTAATTTTTATGTTGACTTCATAAATTATCAACCCCCATGTTTTAAAAAAATACTATTCCCATTTAAATTTTATAATAAAAATAATATTTATTTAATTAATGATCAATGTCTCTATTGACAGTTGGCATATGGTTCCTTCTATACTGTAGAAATTTTAGTACAACTGAACATCAAATTTGATGTGATAAACAACAATATCACTTAAAATTTATGAAAGGTATACATGTTAATTGGATGATTCATGACATGGTTAATATCTTGTATTTTAGAGTATCAATCCCATGTATGAGGGTAAATTCCTAGTACCTAGGTTGGGATTTTTTTATGTGTGTTGTTACAGTTGGATATTATTTGACTTTGAGTGATGCACTTATTTTGTAATGTGATTATTATTTTGAATAATTTATGATAATTGAATCATATCCCATTATGGAATGATTTTTTAGTATCCATGAATCCTTCTATCACCTCATAATTATTTTTTGGCATGCATCATTTTGCGAATGATTGGGAAAATAGGTTAGGGTATGTTGTTGAAATTGAAATATATTTCTTTTCTTGTGTAATTGAAATGAAAAAGGTGCTTAGTATGAATGAATTAATTGAAAAATAAGTAAATAAGTGCATAAATTGGGGTCTAATTAGACTTGAGTAATAATAATTATTTTACCCCTTACCAATAATTCCCTGGATATAGGATACCCAAGGGTAGTGATAACGCCACATTATTTGAATATGTGTCGGGGTTTGGGGAAATGACTTGTTATGAATTATCTGAATCCATTTTTGTTAACTTTTATTACGTTGTGTTTTGTGTCCTGAGTTGTGTACTTGGAATTGTAGATGTATTCCTCTATGATGAAGATTGTTGAGAGGATGATAAGAGGGCATGTCTAGAGATAATCCTTTAGTAGTAAAACATGAGGCACAAATAGTGTTTTGGGAGAAATAATGAGATAATTTATGTGAGTACTTTCTCAGTTTATATTTTTGAAGGAGAGATTCCTAGAGTGCGTTGTGAAGAGTATTTCCAACCTAAAACTGAATATTTAGTTATAACACCCATTGAAATTCACCAGATAGGGTAGACCTGAGGCAGTTGATTTCTATATTGAGTCCATATAGACTATACATTAACATTTAGAGACTCCTACTAAAAAGGGTCAATTTAGCTGCTTATATGTTATGAGAATTAGTGAAGCACTATTGGGATGTTTAGGATTGGACTAGGTAATCTGATGTTATATTATGTAAGGAATTTTTGGATTTGTTAATGGAGAACTTTTATCTACTGAAATTGAAATAAGAGATAAAAATGAGTTAATGTGGTTGACTCAAGAGAGTATTTCCTTGATAGACTATGTTGGTATATTTATAGAAATGTAGTACTTTTATATATCTTTGGAAGTAGATGAGATAGTTACGGAAAGTCATTTTCGTGAAAAAAATAAATGGGAGAATAAGTCTCAAGTTAATATATTTCAGGTAAACAACTTTACAAGGGTGGTGGATCATTCTCTCATAACTGAGGGAAATATGAATGATTTTTCTAGTGGATGATAGGTTATTTTTGGAAGATGATAAGTAGGTAAATCTTCTGATGGTAAGAAGATTTACTTTGATAATGTTGAACATACATGCGGAAGGAAGAGTGGTTAGGGGGAAGGATTAGTTACTCAAGATCATACCCGAGTTTTTTTCCACTAGTGTGGTATGTTGGGCCACTGTTGTAGCCATTCTCCCCGACCGTCGATAGAGTGCTGATTTTGTAGTAGGATGGGAAATCTACCAAGGTTTTTTATAAACCCATGATAGATGGGTAATGATGAATCAACTAGGAATAATCATATTTTGTTAAGATTATATTCTATACTTTATCAATCTGGTAGATAGAGTTCTACTGGTCGTGCCTGTAGAGGTAGTTGATGTGGTGCTTCTGGGAAAGGATATACATATCGGAAGAGTGGTATAGCTCAGGGGACTCATAAATCATCATAAGGAATAGGGAAATGATAGTTTCATATAGTTCATCCTACACTTGTGGATAGCAAGACTGGACCATCAACAGTTATATGTACTATTCTTGTATCTTAAATTCTTTCTTGTACCTTATTTGATACTGGTTACCTCTTATTCTTTTATATATTCACAAATTTTGAATGGTTTTATCATGGAGGATTAGTTCATGAGTGGAGTGATGATTATAGATACACATTTGGGAGTACGGTCAAGATAAATCAGTTTGTGTAAGTGGTGTTCTCTCATGGTTGGGGAGTATTGTTTTATATGGGATCTTTAAATTCTAAATTTGTTAACCTTCAACCTAATTAGGGGTATGGATATGTTATTATCATACCGATCCCATATAGATTGTTCCCATAGGAGAGTGACTTTTATATCTCATGAGGGTGATTATTACATCCATCGCAGAGAATGATATATCTAGGAAGGCTATATAGATCCAATTCATTAAAAAATAGGGGATCTCAGTACCTATGTTTATAGTCTTTTAATGGATGATGGGTGGTGCAAATCTTGATGTATTTCCATCCATTTTGGACCAGTTGAAGGATTTATTTGTTAAGTAATACTCTATGTTTCAACCTAAGAGAGATGCATAATTTATGATTGAGATCATGTAGGTGGCTGATCTAGTTTCTATTCCAACATACAAAATGGCACCAGTAGATCTTTAAGAGAGTATCACCCAACTGGAAGTGTTTATGGATTAAGGGTTTATCCATATGAGTACTTCTCAATGTGCTTATCTTGTTTTGTTTCCTAATAAGGATGATGGGACTCTATAGTTGTGTTTCAATTATCGGAAGTTAAAATGGATGAATGTTTAGAATATGTATCCTCCTCTGCATGTTGATGATATTTTTGAAAAGGTGAGGGGATCATGTATTTTCTCCAAGATCAACATGATTTATGGGTATCATCAGTTGAGTGTTAAAGATTTTAATATAACAAGGAATTAATTCAGAAGAATTTGAGGCCTTATTGAGTTTTTCATGGTGTTGTTTGGGTTGAAAAATGCACCATTAGGGTTTTTGTAAATGATGAATAGAATAGTCAAACGATACCTGGATCTGTTTTTGTTAATTTTTGGTGGATCACAAATTGGTTTCTTCCAAGACTCATAAAGATCATTCCAAAAATCATTACATCGTCCTATGTAAACTGAGAGAGAATCATATATATCCCAAGATATCTAAGTGTAAGTTTTGAATTTATCAGTTACACTTCTTGGGTAACATAATCTTGGAATACGTTTTGTTAGTAGAACCAGAAAAATTTCATGCATTAGTTTCTTGCAAGAAAGCCAAGAATGGTTTTTTTATCCTAGTTTTCCAGGGATATTGGGATATTATAAGAGTTTCAATCATGAATTTTCCAAATCGTAATCAACACATTCAAGCATCAACTAGAAGGGGATAAAGTTTGAATAGGCTGAGGCATATGGGAATTCCTTCTCAAATATGAATAAGCACATGACATCAGCACCAATCTTGATCTTACCCAAGCCAGGTGAGGTTTATACATTGTTTTGTGATGATTCTAGGATTAGTCTTGGAGTAGTTTTGATGTAGGGAGATCGAGTTGTGGGGTATGGGCCTCAGTAGTTGAGGCCTCATGAATCGAAAAACCCTATACACAATATAAAATTAGATATACTAATTTATTATTTGAAGTGTTGGGGGAATTATCGATTTGGAAAAAAGTTTACTATGTATACTAATCACAATATCTTAAAGTATCTATTTTCACAAGGATATTTGAATCTCTATATAGGGAGATGGGTTGAGTATATATAGTTACATGATTTTAATCTGAAATATATTCTTTTGAAGGGAAATATTCTTGGTGATGATCTATGTAGGAAAACACAGACTCTGGATGTTCAAGATTCTAGTGCTGAGTGTAATATGATTACTTTACTGGATGAGATTCTTGTTTAGGTTCATCAGAGTACAGAGAATATGAATCTCATGTAAGTTTCAGTGTATTATACACTTTTATTCTAGATTAATGATTGGCTGTATGAGGATTCGGAATGTCTATCGTTGTGGGAGAGCCTTGAAGGTAGAGAGACACCATCTGACTGGACAATAGATGAGGTTGAGATAATCTACATCAGGAATCATGTTGTGCTTCCTATGAGAAAATTAGAGAAGATTATGCATGAATTTAATGCCTCTAAGTGCATTGTTCATCCATGTGTGACCAATATGTACTGTGACCTGTGACGACAGTTTTGGACGTCACGCATAAAAATGAGATAGCAGGGTTCCTGGCATGATGCTACACATGTCAATAGATGAACGCTAATAACCAATGACCTGGTGGTTTACTACAGCCTTTTCCCATTATGGAATAGAAGTGGGATGAAATTACTGTGTATTTTTTTGTGGGTCTCTTGAGGTTTCCTTGAATGAAAGATGTTATTTTGGTGATTGTAGACTTCTTGAAAAAGGTAGGGCATCTCTTGCCAATATATGAGACTTTCTCAGTACAACTATTAGTAGATTTTTATGTTCTTGAGATAGTTAGTCTGCATGAGGTTCCATTGAGTATTATTTCATAATGTGACTCATGTTTTACTTATTTCTTTTATAAGGTATTGATTAAGGCACTTTTTACCCAAGTTTTACTAAGTATGGAAATCCACTCATATAAAAATTGGAATATCCAACATACTATATAGGTGCTTGAGTATAAGCTTCTGGCGTGTGTCCTATGCATTGGAATGTCTTGGGAGAAGAAACTATATTTGGTCGAGTTCCCACAAAAAATAATTATCAGAAAATTATTCACATGAAACTATATGAGGTTGTTTGTGGTAGTCCATATTGATCACCTCTATGTTGGATGCAGACTGGTGAGTAAGAGTTATTGGGACTGAATCTCGTATAGGAGATGGCAGAGCAGGTTCTATTGATTTGGAAGCATATGGATATGGCCTATATTATACATAAGTCGTATGATGATATATATTAATGAGCCATAGATTTTTTTGAGGGTGATCATGTATTCCTTTGGGTGTCGCCTAAATTGGGTCATTGTAAATTATGGAGACATGGAATGTTTGCACCAAGGTTTGTCTGACTATTTGAGTTAGAGGACATAATCAGGTCAGTGGAATACCTATTAGCTCTTCCATAGAGGTATAGTGAAATTTATGATATTTTTCATGTGTTATAGCTTCAGTTATATCAACATTACCCTTCTCATGTGATTTATGTGGAAGCTGTTGACCTTGAGATCGATGTGTACATTGAAGAGTATCTGATGCATGTGTTGGATCATAGTGAGAAATTGTTGCAGGAAAAAACTATTCTAGTGGTTCATATATGATGAAACATGGACATGTTCAGGAGGAAACATGGGAGAGAGAAATAGATATAAATGCTATGTGGCCTGATCTTTTTAACTCATAATCTTAAAGATTCCTAGGAGTGCACTCAAGGATGATATGTTTAATGGTTGGGAGATTCTATGATCCTGGCCTTTTCTGGGGAAATATCATGCTCATTTACAAGATCACTTTTTCCTTATTTTTAGTATATATATTTTGGGTTTTCCTTAGGAAAAATTTTAGGTGAAATTAGAGAAAATTTAATGGAGGTGATGCAATTCATGGTAGGCACACTATTTTCCAAAACGGTGTTCCCAACCCAAAAAATCATGCAAGCCCAAAAAGAGGGAATTCACATACTTGGATCATTTTTTTTCAAATTATTTTACATCTTAGAAGTAAATTTTCACCCCACATAGAATCATAACATATTTATGGTTTACAGTTTGGAAAACCGTGCACCCTCGCTAGGAAACTGTGTTCTTTATTTTATTTAACTTGAAAATTTGACTAATTTTTTTTGAACCCCTGGTATTAACCCCAACATAACCCTAGATCATACTTAAAACTAATATATCATTTTTAGAGGTTCTTAGATAGATTATAATACCATATAACCTCTTTTACTAATGATTCGACACCCATATTGAAGATCTGCACCTTTCCTGGTAATAGAATCTCATCCCATGTAGTTTCCTCCTACTCTCTCATACATATCTCATCCTTTAAAAGGATTGTTTCCTCTATTTCTGATGTATTTAGATCTATTATTCTTTGATCTTGATTCATTTTATCATGTATCTATATTTTAGATGTAGATCTTGATCTGTGTCCTGATCATGTTGGTTATACATCAAATTGGGGATTTCCATTAGCAAACAACAACAACAATATTAAGGTATGTGGTATATTATTCAAATATAAAACTCTTTATTGAAATTACATGTATGTAATTTCATAATTTATATTTAATGATTGGTAATTGAATTTCTCAAATTGAATTAATTATCTCAGTTAATTAATTAATTAAGGGATTGTGGGATTGATCGGTTAATGGGGTGATGGAATTGGACAATGAATGGGTTCATATACTTTTTCAATTGGTGGAATGAGGTTAACTGATTAATTTATTAATTAAAATGATATTGTGAATGTGGAATTAGTGGAATCTTTAGACTATGAAATTGAATTAATTAATTGGTGAATTAATTAATGGAATCTTTTGATTGTGGGATTGATAGTATTTTAGGATTATGGATTTGGATTAAATAATTATTTAATTAATTAATGGGATATTGGAATGTTGGAATAGTATTAATTAATTGATGAATTACTTTATGGATTAATGTTTTATGTGGTTGAATGGTTAATTTCACATTTTATGTAATGTGATTAAAGTATTTAATCATGAATTTTTTGATAGTTTAAATGGCATATCATGATGTGAAATATGAAAAGTGGGTTAACGTTGATTAACCATGACTAATGAGATATAGGTGATATAATTTTGATTTATTGATATACGAGTTTAGGATAGGGACTGAGGCTCCAAATACCCATATTTGAAAACTATTGTATGGGACATGGACTGAGGCACCAAATACCCATTGTGATAAATGAGGTGGGGAAGATGGATTGATGCTCCAAATACCCATATGAGATATTGAGTATGGTATATGGAGTGATACTCTGAATACCCATTTGACATTGATGTGTTGGATTGGAACTAAGGGTTAAAATACCCATTAGGTGTTAGAAATGATGTTCTACTCCCATGAGTTGGCATTGGACTATGGATCCAATTGGATTTGATATGATTTGAAATGAAATGAAAAACATTGACTATGGTATTTTTGTATTGTTTAGAGTCTAACATAGGCCAAATCATGTATTCATATTTCGTGTGCCCTTGGTAACCTAGGGGTTTATGTAGTTAAATAAAATAATAGTTATATTGTGATATATATATATATACTTATGCATTATACATTAGTATTTATAAAAAACATACACTTTTATTGATTGGATATTGATTTAGATGCCATTGTTGGTGTTCTACTGGGTTTTACTCACACCATACTCGGGATTCCTAGTTAGTATTCAAATAGATTTTATGGTTGTTGGATGAGATAAGATCAAGAGCCATATGTTAGATGGATGAGTTGGGATAGATCATGGATGAGGGAACTAGATGTGATTTAGGGCCCTCATGGGAGTTTTTTATGTCTTTTTTATTTTGGTTTTTTTTTCATATTGAAACCTTACATTTATTTTTTATGACATATCTACTGTTTAGTTTTGGATATTGTATTTCCTTTTTTGGTCATCATGTATTACCAGTTTGGTTTGGTTATTTGTTATTTCATTTTTTTAGATAATTTATTTCCACTATTGTGCTAATTTTATAAAGAGGATATAGTATTCCCATGATTTATATTAGACCATCGCTATTATCCAGCAGGTTCTAACATATGTGGGGCACTAGAGGTCATTTAACTGACTATCATGGGGCACTAGTGTGTGGAACCCAATTTAGAATGTTACATATTCTATTTGTTATGTTTTATAACATTGAGTTCTAGTCACTGTATGTCTATTTCATGGGGAATTTCGCGTCCCAGTAGGGATTAGGTATGGAATATTTAAAGCTAGAAGTTTTTGTGTCTTGGGAATCCCCCTAGACAGTCATAGAGGTGCATATTTTCCGTGGTCTTGTAAGATATTATAGGAGGTTCATAGATTATTTATCTTAGGTTTCGACTCATCTGACATCCTTGAATATATAGGATCAAATATTCTTGTGGAGTAAACAGTTTTTGGTAACTTGTGAGTATTGAATGGAAAATTTAGTCAACACTTCATTCCTTTCTTTTCAAGTAGTAAGAGTTTAGTTTGAGATTTTCTCTATTGTTTATCATCTTGGGTTGGGATTTTTTATGATGTAAGAGGTTAGTTTTTTCTTATGGGTCTCAATAGTTAGTTCCCCATGTAACTAAATATTCCACCCATGTTCTTGAGTTGGTGGAAGTTGTGTTTTCATTGATGTTATGGAAACAATAAATCATTGATGATTGTTTTGTGGTTTTACTGGTCATATGAGCCTAATGTATATATTCTCCCAGCATAAATTAGACTTGCATATGTTTATATGGATGGAATTATTGCAGTATTATGAATTTGATATTTCATTCATGCTAGGAAAGGTAAATATTTTAGTCAATTCACTAAGAAGTATGTCATGTAGTGATGTTGTGTGTGAATGTGGGGATTCCAAGAGTGTGATGGATTGACTATCAATGATAAATCTAGATAAGGAAAAAGATGGAAGAAAATTTTTTATTTTAAAAATGATGTTTTAGTCTCCTTTGTTGGATTAGGTCATAGATTCTTATTCGTTGGATTCTATGGTGGAGGTATATAGGAACTGAGTTATTTTTTTGATTCCCCTAATGGTTAGTATGAGGACAGACAACACAGGGTGTTGTTCTATGGAATGATTTTAATTTCATTGGAGATGGGTGAGATGGTTCTCCATGAGTCCAATAAATCATCTTTGGTAGTAAATCATAGTGTGAAAAAGATTGATCATGCTTTGAGAGGTTTGGTTTAGTATCCTGGGTTGAAGTATACATTTTTAGAGCTATTTTCTCAATATTTGGTATGTCAAAAGGTGAAGGTTGTGTATCATGTTCCTTGAGGTTTTCTTCAGCCATTAGATGTTCCAATATGGATGTGTGAATACATCTCTATGGATTTCATTACTGGTTTACCTCTAGATCATGGGGGTTATGATTCTATATGTGTGATAGTGGATTATTTCATGAAATCATCCCACTTTATAGAGATTAGGGAGTCGAGCTTAGTAGATGTTTTTTTGGGTTAGAATTAGAATGAGGTGGTGTTAATCCATGAAGTCCTAACGATGATATTCACTAATAATGATCCTTGTTTTACCTCCCCAATGTCAATAGGTCTCCATAATTATTTATCCTCTTAGTTAATCCTTAAAACTATTATTCATATGTATTTTGATGGTCATATAGAGAAGACTATCCATACACTTGAAGATATGTTACTCTCTTGTGTCTTGTATTTTTGAGGATCATGGAAGAGCTACCTTCCCATGGTATAGTTTTCATACAATAATACCTTATCATTGTATATTTTTTATACATGGTTGTCATAAATCATATTTTGATCTTAGGAGGAGACCTCTCGAGTTTGACATTAGATATCATGTGTTCCTAAAGGTGTCTCCTCATCATGGGCAGTGATGGTTTTGTCATGGTAGTAATTTTTCTCCTCTTTTGTTTAGAATTTAAAGGTGTTGTATCATATTAGAAACATGAAATATCGGATATAATGGATATAATTATGATCTTGATATGTGATGATTTCCATGTGTCACAGATCCATCGTTATCTTCATGATGACTCTCAAGTAATAAATTTGGGAAATATCAATATTGGCGATGATGCAACATTTGAGGAGTGGCCTTTGGAGATATAGAACCACCATGTGTAGGTGTTTCCTGAGATTCCTATTCCATTTGTTCGTGTCTTATGGGGACATGATGAAATGTATGAGAGTACTAGGAAACATGAGTCATATATTCATACCTAGCACCTGTAGATGTTTGATGTTTAGCACTCTATTGGAACATTGATAATTTTATGTATATTGTCCTTTTGTTTTATGAGATTTTATCATCTTGTATATTTTATGGCATTAAACTCATTTCAGAGGTCTCTCCCCCAAGATAGTTTTTAGGATCTAGTTTAGGTTATTGTGTGGTATTTTTCTTGTTCACTCTGAGTGAGACAGTTAGGATCTGGTGATGGAGAGACCCTTGAGAGGTATCTTGGAGGTTGGTTATTCAGATGAAACATTTTCATTTTCCCTATAATAATTCATTATGTGTAAGGGTTTCACAGGATAAATGCATGTTTCATATATTTTTTAAGTTTAGTTCATGGGGTTTCTCCACAATGTAAAATAATTTTGGATTAAATGGTCTCAGATGATGTGTTTTTTTTTTAAAAAATAAAAACTCAATCCTTTCATGACATAAAAATTGTTAACACCATGAAAATTCACTCTATAGGCCACGTTTATATGTTGATAGAACTTGGGTATTCTTAACCCATACATATTTTCACCAAAACCCTAGGAAATATGTGGCTCTCTCTCTATGAGTTTTGGGATCCCTTCGGCAAGGATTAATCCTAGCCTTCCATCTTTGATCTTTGATGATATAAGATATGTTTTACATATTATCTAATATTTTTTTATCTATATCCTATCACTTATTATTTCAATGTGATGGAAGTTTCTATAAATTATTTTAACATATTTTTCATGGTTATTTGTTGGTGAAGTTGTTGTGTGGTTTCTTTGGAGTTATATAGGTATTGAGAGAGGTGTAATTAAGATCTATGACCTTGGTAAATTATCCGGAAAATAATTTTTATGACTTTAAGGTAGGTGATTCATTTCTTCCCCTATTTATTTATGTAAATCGTAAATTATTCATGGTTTATCCATTTGGATGGTAATGGAATTTAGCCAAGTAGATATTTAACCAGATTAATAATTAATTGGACTACAATTGAAGGTTGATGTTTGATACTATGATAAAAGTTTGCCTGTTAATTTTCTAAATAGTTTGTGATCTATGATATGATTTTGAGAATATCATTTTATTATATATATTATCATGTTGTTCTTGATGGAAAATGATAATCAACATAAATATGGAATTAATTGATTTTTAATTTGAGGAAGAATAAATAGGTATGTTTAATTAATATGGGGTCTGTAATAGTTTGATAGTTGTAAAATTGATGCTAGTTATATAATTAATTGAATCTGTAATTCAATATCTCAATGGATTTTAATAAATAATTTGAATCTTGTTGAAACTTTTTAATGATAAAAAATTAACTTCTTTTCAATAAATTATAATTCCACAAATTTTTTCAAACTGGAATTTATGCTGGGAATCATGATTAAATTAGTTTTTAAATTAATTTTGTGTCTTGTTATAACTTGATGCCTTAGGTTTTTCTAGTCAGAGCCATCGAATAATAAATCTATTAACTCAAGATAGAAAAAAACTAGTTGTTTGAAAAAAAAAGATAGTTATAATGGTAGAGATTCCCACCCACTTGAGAAGGTTGGGAGCCTTATGTCGGAGCCATGAGAGCTCATTAGTTTATAAATTCTAGATTCCATGTCTTAGGTCCTAAATGTTCTTATTAGATGTTCTTGTTTGTTTCTTACTTCTTTTGTGATGTTCTCTGGATGTCATCTCTACTTTGAGAAGTTATATGATCTTATGTTGGTTGAACCTAGTATGCTTGATGTGATGTTGATGGGGATGCCTAGATGATGTGGTAGTAGTTGATTCCTGTGAAGGTTATATGCATCGAGATATGCATCTACGTTTTAGGGATGGAACTGAATATGATAGAATGGGCTGAATCTGGGATTACCAATTAATTTTATAGAGTTGTATGCTTTCTTGACATAAATATAGTTAATGTTTGAAGTTCATCTTTCTTGTTTTATCTTCATTATTTTTCACACTACTTGAGGCTTCTGGATGTACATAGTTTCCTATTTCTTCTTGTTGGTATATTAAGATGTTTTCTTTGAGTTCCAAGATTACGTAATTATTCTAATAATGAATAAATATTTCTTAACCCATGGGGTTGGTAAGGATAGAATGAAAATGATGAAAATATTTCAATATTGGGAATCAATAGACTCAGTTTGGATTATTCCGGGAGGTCAAGGAACTTACTATAATGATTAAATTAATGTAATCCACAATAATTTTTTTGGTTATTAACTATAAAAATATTTAATTACCATAAACATAATTGTTTAATGAAATTGACTAATTTAATGTAGCCCTTTTAAATTCATGTGGGTTTATTGGATATCTAGTCTCTAGAGTGGAATCCTAGAGTCGAAGCGACTTTAGAAGTGATTGAGATTAATAATAGGTTATTCCAATAGTGTGGTTGTTATGTATATTATATCCTATATATTATGTGATTTCAAAATCCACCCCACCCATGTTGGTTTGGGAGAATGACACCTAGTGGATTCTGGGAGGTTTTTTTCCCCAACATCCTAGTGGGAGGATGGATGGTACACTACCCCCTCTAGCATCACTATATTATTTTTTAGTCATTTATGCTAGTATGAATGACAATTAGTTTCCTCATATATGTGTGTATAGGTATGTAATGGATTGTGTTTATTTCACAAACATATATATCTAGATATAGTATCAAATGGATTGTTAAATGAATCATGTGTACTGGATGTGATTTATTGAGGTACTTACTAAGTGTGTGAGCTGTGATGGAATAGGGTAAAATACCTGATGTTTGCTACACGTCATACAAGATATGGTGGATCCCAAAAACAACTCAATTACTATATACGGATATTTAGATGGGATAATGTGATGATCTGATGTACAAGGTGCATTTTGTTAATACTTTACTAGGTCTCTTTGGGTGAGCTTATTTTGGAGATAGATATGGCTCTGGATGTGTGACATTGGGGATGTGCGGAAAAACAATGGAGAAGTAGTAGTGGGGTACACTTGAGTTTTTATTATTATTTTATATTCCCTATTGTATGTGATACTTGGTTTTAGTTTTCCATGGTGTGTCTAGGAACATAGTACAGCTATTTAGGTAATGACTTAGTGTCACTATTTTTCACTGTTATAAAATATGCATTCTTTATCTTCTTCACCAGAGGCTCCTTGGAGGATCCATCTAAGATTATTTTTATGCTCACCCTATGTATATATAATAAAATTTAAAGGTCATCCAGAGTTTGTTGGATATCAGGATTCATATTACTATATTATGGTTTTTTAGGAGTTTTCTGGTCTTTATAGTCACTACCATATTTAACATTTGGTACTTTTATTTTTCGTTCAGTTGTTGTAGTACTATATGAAATTTCATTTTTTCACTTGATAATTTTTAATATATATTTTGGATCCGGTGTTGATTGTTTTATTCATATTATCTATCACTTCTATAAGTCCTCTTAGAGTTTAATGCCTCCTATTTTTATTTCTATTATACTCTCAGTCCTGGTCACTAGCCTGGGACCTAATGGATGAGGGACTCAAGTAGTCACCATCTCCCTTCTCCCATTTCTGACCCGGGTGGGGTACAGTTTTGGGGAAGGATTTCGTGACACATATGTACTTCAATGATAAATTTTTCTTGGTCAATGAAACATTTTTATTTTATATAGATTCTTTTTCTCACATTCACCTTTTTTATCTTTTCTTGTAGGCCTTCTTTAACATGTATATGCTGATTTTTTTTCCTTACAGTATATTTCCATGTTCATGAACCTCCAAAAAATATAAATATCTAAAAACATTCCTTGTTTGTCATGTAGGATAAATCTATATAGATTTTTTTGTTATGTTTTTTGGTCTGTTTCACCACTAATTTGGGATTGGTTTGGGGAACTATTCTTCATACGTATTCTGAAATATGATATTGATGATTTTAACCCAAATTTATACATAAATAACATTTTATCCATCATTGCCTGACAAAATAAATTCTATTCATACATTTCTTTTAGTATTATGGATGATATTATTCCATGATATAAATATTTAATCCTCTCCAATACTTCTTAATATCTATTTACATCTAGATAGATTCCCTATTAAATGAAAAATATTCTATAAAACCTATGAGGGAAAATTCATTTTTTTCTAAACATGGGATTTTTTGAGGTTATCAACTTCTATATTATTCCATATCAATTCCATTTCAATACACATTAAACTAAGTGTTTTCTTATAAAAAAACTATATCTTATTTACCTAACCATTATTTAATAATTTTTGTGTCTAAAATTCTTGAAACTAACTACTTTCTTGCATAATAAATTCATTCCCCTTTACCATTTTTTATTTTATCAGCAACTAAACATTTATGAAACCAATAACAACTTTATGTGACACTACCTGTGAATTGGTTTTCTTTTTACAATCTTAACTAACATTGTAATTCACATCAAGGTAGTATTACATATTTTCTAATTCAAATTATAAATTTTCTATGAAAGGCAACAGGGATTTATATGTATCCTCTTTCTACTTGATGGGAGAGTTTCATTTTCCAAACCAACCTACCAATGAATTTTTTCATGGATTTATCATGATCTATCAACTATGATTTTTCATCATCATGATCTATAATAAATAAAATATATGTGTAAAATACTTGGTTGGAAAAGTATTCATATAGTCCCTAACAAAAGTTTATAGATAATCGTTGGACTTAATAAATTCAGTTTGATCATTTTTTAAACTAATAACTCTGTAATAACTGACTATAAATAAACATTTTTATTATCAAACGGTTTTGAGGAAAAACGTGAGAAACCAATGTTCAACCACAAAATGAAATAAAATATTTTTAAAAGAAGGTTTAAGTCTTTGTAATAACTAAATTTAGCTTCTGGGTGTTCTTCCATCCTTCTTGAGGTTCTTCTAAGGTTCGTAGTATGTTTCCTTTTTCTTGTTTTCCATCATTTTGGTTGAGAAATCCATATATATAATAATAGGAATATATTATCATATTTCCATATGAGGATCTTCAAAAATATCAATTATGCACTTCATAAACGCAAATGGAAATCATTTGGTCATCAAAAAATAGATCCAATCACATGTAACCTTTTCTCAAATATTAATTGAGATACCAAATAGGATGAGTATAAAAACATGAGAGGGGGTGAATGATGTGTTATATACTTTAAAAAATTAAAACATCATGCAACCCCTTTGTTATTTAAAAACCATTTCTGATTAGTGAACATGGATATATTAATGTTTTAACTAGAAAAATAAACTATTTGAATCCATGTAAATAAATAAAGAGGTGCATAATATTTTTACATTTTTTATGTACAAAGGCCTACTCCTTTCATAGATTGGTTGTTATCCCTAATCAAGGATTCTCTTATATAACATGATATTGATTAAATTTTTTTGGTTTTCTCCCACTAACTCAAAGACTCATAGTGTTAACAATTTTTGAATATTATAGGACTTATATTCCCATAATCACACTAAAATTATCATAGAAACCTCATATTATCTCCCCCAATTAACACCATGAACTCTGTACATACCCTGAGTTTCATATGTTCTATAGTGTTCCACCATATATATTCAAGTGCTCCTTTTTATTTCTTCTTGGAATTTTATTAGGAGATATACACATGATTATTTAGTATCAATGATATATATCCCTTTCAACTCAGCAACAACTTCTTTGAGTTTTATAAGATCTTCAAGAATAATATAATTCCCTTTCATTGTACACTGTTTAAGTCAATAGAAAATCATCATGACTATTCACCTAGGTATATTATGTGATGATCTATTGTAATGTTTAAACTAGAACTTCCTCAGTTCTAAAATATTGATGCCAGTAACTAATAACTTTCATATAAGGTCATATTCATTATCTGTTTTTTTCTTCCCAAACATTTCTGATAATTATTTTTATAGAAACATATTATTATACCCCCTCACTATAGGTTACAGTGGAATGTTTTTTTATACCTTAAGATAGTTCACCTTAATATTAAAACACTCATTTTCTGTCAATGAAAATCTTGTTTTATTTCTATATACAATTAATAAAAATTTGTATAATTGGATATAATTTATTTATGGGGTCTTCCAAATTTTTTAGTAATGGAAATAATTAAGGGTTGTGTGTAGTCTAATATTTTTCATTCCATTAATATTATTATTTCATGATCTCTATTTCAATTGAATTTATGTGATTTCTATGGTATTATCTCTCATTTCACTTTTTTTTCAAAATTTCAACAAAACTCCGCCTCAATTTATTACCCTTTTCATTTTTTAAACTTGACCAAGAAATATATTCCACGGTCTCAAATTATTTTCTCAAATATCTTCTATAAAATATTCACTTCATGTCGTCTCCATTATATGAACATATATAAAACATTTATATAGATACATCGTGGAAACTTCATTTTTAATTTAATAATTTTTAAATGAAGACATGTATAAAGTTCATATACATAATATAATAACTTTATCATTCTCACTCAAATTGGCTTGTATCATAATGAATTTTAATTTGTTAAGGATATTTGAGAATCGATGTAGCATCATCTTTGTTATTTTTTAGAATTTACTCAATTAATTTTTAACACCAAATAATATATGAAATGGAACTATTCTATTAATATTTTACAATTCGATATCATATCAAGGATTCACAAAGCAACATGATGTTCAAAACATCATAGAAAAACATAATAATCATTATATTTTTATCACATTTAATCAGGAATTTCATAAAATATATTTAACATTAAAAAATTTCTAAAACATCTCTATAGATTTAATATTTATCTCCCATAACTCAGAGATCAGTAAGTAAATTTTTCAAAGTTGAATCAAAAACACTTAATTATTTTTTTATATTTAGAACCATGAATATTATCATTTTATTCTTTATAATTAAGTTATTCTAAGAATAATTAATGAAGAAACATCATAATTTTTTATCAAGTGTTTAAGAAAAATTATAAGAAATTATTTTTAATTTTCATATTCCATTGAAATCATTTATGTTCATTTTTATTACATATCTAGATTCAGCTATGTGAAATTAAATATATGAATAATCACATATGTGGATGATCATAATTTCTTATGCTGGAAAATTCCAAAATGTCATCTCAATAGGCTACATGAATCACATATGTATGTTAATTTACCTTCATAGGACACATTCATTTACATTGATTCTCATATGTGGAATTAATTCCCATATATAAATCATCAAATATTTGAATTTGAATTCATTGTATATTCATATTAATGGTGCACTTAGCCACATGGATTCTGGATTTATGAATATTTTCTAGATTCCCTTTATTTTGAACAAGGGTACGTTTATCCCTTCTCCATTAATTCTAAGTCACTAAAAAACGTCAATGCATCTTTGGGAATTTATGATTCCATCTCAGACCATAATAATGATTCAAAACAAATGTATTTAACATTTGGAATCACCATTGAGTTTGTTCCAAGAACTCCACTACCTTCTCACTTATATATTATAACTTAGTCTTTACAAATCCTCAATCATGTGATCTTTTACAATAATTTTGGTAGAATGATTTAAATATACACATGGATGAATTCTCTTCAATTTGTTCATTCAATATCTCCACTAATCAAGAATTAATCATAGATAATAAGATCTTCTCAAAGCTATTTATTGTGTCTATCAATTCTAATTTTTCAAAACTATTGTAAATAGTAGTAATGAATCTCCATCAGTACATATCATACAATGAGTTTTATCACTCAATTAATCCGATATTCAAAGGATACTAATAAAAAATTCGATCTATATATTTAAGTAGTATTTTTTCTCTCCATCAGTCATAGCAATACATTTTCTTAATGAAATTTAAAATTATAATAGAAATAAGTGAAAATATATATAATCATCAACCCAAGGGAACTTCTACTATAGTGAATTTGTTAGATAAAAGGTGGTTAAAATTATTATAATTCAAATAAGTAGATATCTTAAAATTTTCTTGATTTTAAAATCACTAATTCTAGAGGTTTAAAGAAATATAATAGAATAATGGAATGAAATAATTTAGTTTTTTCTTTTTTATTACATTCGTATTTCTTATATAATGTTCATGAAAAATTGAGTAAATATAATGTATCAAAGGATACTAAAAATATTTGGAAAATAAATTTAAATTATGATAAAAAATTTAATATCATATAATTTTAAGGAATTATCTACTATTGATATGGATAAATACTTAAATAATTATGTGATAAAAAATGAGAAATCGTTAGTAGGAAATCTATAACAAACTAGGGTGTAGAAAATGAATAATCTATGGGATAATTGTATGGTAAATACACTACTCATCAAGAGATTATTTTATGGAACAATTGGAAGGAAGACGTATAAGGGGTGATTTAAATTCAAAATAATTATTTCATTTACTTAATTATAATTTTATGTTATATGAAATATATCTTGATATGAATCCATCTCGAAATAATTTTATAGTATTCAAAATAAAGTGTTACAATATGTTAAAGGAATTTAAAAAGGTAAATATAGAGACATAATGGATGCAGTTATATTCATTGGATATTTATACAATAATAAATACTATAATCACATTAAAAAAAGAATGACCTAAATTTTTTAAAATTTTGATGTGAAGGTTATTATAGAAAAGGTATTAAATATTTCAATAATATAATATATAGTGTAAATTCCATGAGAAAAATATGATTAAGAATAAATTTCTCTATAATCTCATTGTATACCACTTGGTGAAAATGTTTTATCTAACGAAATAATCCCCTCTAAGTAAATAGGGTAACTACAACACAATAATAGTTGACTGATCATTCATTTCTCCACATGTAATGAGTTAAATTGTAAGACCCCAAGGAATTACAAATAAATTTAATATATAATGTAATTCATGCCACTCTGAGTCTCTATGAAACAACACATAGTTATTATAAATATTTAGACAAGACACCTATAACCTATACGTAAAATAGAGTAACATTAATAGTAATAAGTACCATTAAATTTTATGTTTAACGGTTTCACAAAAATAAAATTCATTTATAATAAAATATATATGTTTTGGTAAAATATAAAATAATTTTTTCAATTATAATTTCGGGTGAATTTTTTGTATTTTTATGGGAACTTTCATTTTTTGATGAATAGTGAAAAATACTATATTTTAGTTGAATTTATATTTCATTTAAATAATTATTTCACTTTAAATTTATTTTTAAATTCTCAATAGATCAATTATATATATATTAACTCAATTTATATCATTAAAATATTTTTTATAATGAAATTAGATTTAAAGGCTTGTCGAAATTTTGAACATTCTTTCTACCCGTCTTCTCACCACAAATGCGTGGTTACGATTAAATGTAATTTTTGTACTTATATGAATTGAATTTAGAAAAACATACATAAATTGATTTGATTAATAAGATATTTAGAGTTTGATAGGATCAAGTTAATTTTTGGTGAATAGTAACTTGACCCTTTGGAATTGTAACATTGCCCTTATGAATAGTAATATTACCAATAGAATAGTAACCTCACCTATGAAAGTATGGATAAAATTTAGGCATATTATAAGTGATAATATGATATAATTATATCATTATATTAGAAAATAAATTTTTTAATAATTATTAATTAAGTGTTTGTATTTTTGTAAGTCATAAATATTTAATTGCAATTTTATAATTAATATAATGATTTAAAACAAAATTTATTTTCATAAATTATTCTTTTAAATAAACATTCTATTTTATTATTATTATTATATAATTTTATGAGACCTTACTTAATTTTTCAAAGTGTAATAAAATTAATTATAATATTAAATCTGGTATTTTCAAAGTAAATGATGGTTTTAATTAAAAATTAAATTTATCATATTTAGAAAATTATTTTCATAAAATGGATTTAATTTTATAATTATATACATAAAAAAAATGGTTAGGGTGAATTGTTGTGATTTTTCTAAAATACATGTTTTTTTGTGAATATTAAAATACGAGAATTTATTATGAATGTTAAATAAATGAGTTTATTGAGTCATAGGTGATTTATGGATGATTTGAGACCCTAATATCAAACTATAATTCATTTTTTTAATATATTTTGTGATAATGCTCAAACTATTCATAGTCTTGAGCCAAAATAACAAACAAATGAATAAAATATTCAAAAAACACTTATCTCCTTCACTATAAATACCACCCCTTCCCACCACTTCTCATCACACCTCTAAACATTTAATATTGTCCAAATTATACCCAAATCTTTATCCCAGGCCTCTCCCCAACTTACAATAGGTTTTGGTCACAAAACAATACCAAACCAAGGTCCCTGGAGGAGGTTCTCAAAGAGGATAAATAAAGAGGTAAATCCTCTTTCTTTTCTTTTAATTTCCTTTCAATTTCCTTTTTAATTTCTTATCTTCTCCTCACCTCTACTGTCCATATGAGCATAATAACTCATGTATCATATATTTACTATAATTATATCCTTTTAACAGAATATCCTTCATCAAAATTATTTCTCTCTCTCTTTTACTTTAAAAATGAAATCATTTTCTGTGAGGTAATGATTTAAAACCTTTATGGACAATGGATTTTCGTTCTTAAATATATACTTCAAGGATGGTCATAAAACCATTTTTATGGTAAAACCATAATAAAATATATGAATTAAAACCTATTTAATATTCTATAACTTTATCATCATGTTACCTTGATCGGGTAAGTTTTAACTTTTCTAAGTTCCCTATTGGTTCAATGTCTTTAGGAGTGGTTTTCTAGACTTTCTATAAGATGTAGAGTAGGTACACACTGTGTACCTAATATAAACGTCATGTACTAGTTGTTGTGAACTGGTATACATCTTGTACCTAAGTTACACATCATATAAGGTTTAAATATCGAATATTTAAACTGAGGTGATGGGATTTTTGATGTACTTATCCTTTTGGGCCAACACAACGTGACCAAGGGGTACACATTGTGACTCAGCACACGCCCAAGATAAAGTCACACATTTGGTACTTTATCTTGGCTTTTTATTCCTAGAAATCATTTTTCTTGACCCTAGTAGTTTCCTTGTAGATTTTCAGAGGCTCCCCACCTTCCAGATCGATCCAATCAGCTTTGGATCTTTGTTGCGTCTACAATGCATCTTTTCGAGTAATGGTTCTTTTCGGTTATTCATTGAAATTTCTCATGGTAGTGCCCTATATTTGCGGCACTGGATCTATTGATCTATGTTGTTTTATTCTTTTTGTTTTCTTCTAGATCCGTTGTAAGGTCACATTCCAGTGGCCTTCTCCTTTATTGGTTGTGGTGTAGTGGGCATTCATCCTCAAGTTATGTGTGTTTCCTCTCTTCTAACGACACCTTGTGTTTAGATTTAGATCAATCCTAATATGTGGCTATTTTATTATAGGGCCTTCATTGATTTTGTTGGGTTTCGTTGCTTTTGTATCCCATTGTAGGTGTCTGCGACCTAAAATTTGAGGTAGGTGCTTCCATATCTACCCTATGATAATGTGCCTAATTTCTCTTGCTTTAAAAAATGAATCATGAGATGTGAATTACTGTTTTTGTGTGTTTAAAAATGTTTTTTAAAGAGAAATGGTTTTTACCTGGTATTTGATAAATGGATTTTGAAATGGTTTTGAATAATTTTCAAATCAATGAAATGATTTGTGAAAAAGAGCACATGGGTTACCTTGGGTACTTTGGTGGAAGTTTTAGCTTGAGGACATATTCTTTTGTTTTGTGATTCTCTTGGAGGGTTGTCTTGGGGATTTCCCCTATTTCTAAGACTTGTTTTTCTTGGGGGCTGATATTGACTTTGGGTAGGGAGTTTACTCATGGCGTATTTCTCTAATTCCTAGACATGTGTTCTAGGATCAGTTTTTGTGCACTTGATTATTGTGGTATGAGTAGTCTACTAACTAGACCTATAGTATTCCTTGTTGTTGTGACACATGTGCTTTTGTTTTGTTCTACTTTTCTTTTTGATTTATCATTGATATGCATGTTTATGCTTATGAAAATGATATGTAAAATATTATTTGAAATTAATATACCTTCTTCTGTTTAGATCTTTGAAAAAATGGAAATGTTTACTATGTTTTATATAAAACTTCTTTACTGCTTATCATTCCATGTTTTATTTTAAAATAACCATACATAGATTTTTTTAGAGAGACTGATTATGTAACACATGGGTGGGATCCTACAGAACCTATTAGATCACAACCCAATCACATCTTTCATGGAGCATGGACCTTTGTTTGTATTCCATTGTAGGGAAAGGGAAGGCGTCGTAGTGAGGCGGTGAGGTTTGTGTCAGCTCGGATGGGTAGTTGGTGGTGAGATGTTAGGGGTTTTTCTATGCCATCACTTGGAGTACCGATTGGTTGCATTCCATTTTATTTGGAATTTTCTTTTGGAGTTTTTGATAATATTAAAGTTGTTCTATTTCCACTATATTTCATATAGTTATGAATTATATATTTGTTATTATTCCATTGTTTCATTCTTGTTATATATATATGACATGTGTTTTTTCAGGTTGGGAAAAATATTTCCCTCTGTTTTTTAGTTTGATTCCCAGGTGATTGTCACCAACCCATAGGGATCGAGAACGAATTTCAGGTATGTGATAGATCAAGTTGGGTTTAGGGTTTGAGGGAAACCTAGCTTGGTTCATTACAGTTTCATATTAGAGATAGGTCTATCCTCATGATTCCATGTCTCGGGATTTATGTTAGACTGGAGATAGGATTTTTGGGGCTTGATAGGTATGTTTCAATAAGTTCCTAGACATATCTTTTCATAAAGAGACTCAACTTTCCATGGGATTTTGGGATGTGTGTCTTTAGTGTTTGTTTTTTATTTTAAAATCTCTGTTACTGCTTATGGGTTTCTAGTTTGAACTGATATTTGTTCTATTGTCTGATTGTTCTAATGTTTCAGCGTGCAGCAATATGCCTCAGAGACGTCTTCCACAAGTTCCTAAAGAAGGTGCAGTTGATGCTCCTCATGTGAACCTACCTATAGATCAAAACATCATTGAGATGATTGTATGGGAACTCCATTTCATTGATTAGGATACACCACTAGTTTACAACACTGTTGTTGAAGTATAGTCAGGAGCTAGAAGAGAGATCGATCGATGTCGGGAGTTTTTACTTGAGAACCACCACCCTTTAAAGAAACTACTAAACCTAAAGAGGTGTATGAATGGCTGGATAAGATCAATCACATCTTTGACTTCCTAGAGACATAATAGAATATCAGGTTAATGTGTGCAGCTTTCAGACTCGATGGATCAGGAAAGCATTGGTGGGATTCTATAGTTGAGGCAGATAGATATTTGGATTTGGATTGGAAGGTTTTCAAAACCCTATTCTTTTAACAGTTTTTTCCAGAGTCTTTGATGTTGAAAAAAATGGACTTCCTGTCATTGTAGTAGGAATATCATTCAGTGTTGGCATACACCATTCATTTTTCTGATCTTGTTCGTTTTTCCCCATACATGGTAACAGATGACCAGCTTAAGGCTCAGAAATACCTGTTGGGTTTGCGACCAAATATCAGATCACACATTTTTATAATGAATATTTATTCCTATGCAAAGATAGTATATAAAACCATAATGGTAGAGATGAATATCGAAGGAAAGGTTGGCTTTAACACCTCTTCTCTTCCAACTGGTGATGGATTTAGGGGCATTCATGGGAATAAGAGGAAATGGAAGGACCATCACAGAAGTGGTGGAGGTGGGTCTTAGTAGTGGTCCTCCTCTGCATGACCCGTTACAGCTGGCAGTGTGCCTCTGACTTTCAATCAGTGCATCAAGGGAGTGAAAATCATAAATTCTTGTCTGATTTCCATGAAGACGTGTACTAGTTCTGGACGTGTTTCTCATCTACAACATTTATTTCAGCACATGAATATTCCTTGTTATGTTTGAGGCTTTCCAACTGCAAATTCTAATATGGAGTTGTTAGAATCTTCGAAGAATACATGGCTCTATCCACATGCCTCAATAGTGAAGCATCTACACGTAGTAGATGAGTGTCCAATGGTAGTTGATGTAGGTCCAGTAACAATGATAGGTACACTTATTTTTGTGTCTTTAGAAGTAATTTATTTTTTTGATACTAGTTCCACTAACTCATTTATATATGTACTCTTTTGTGATGAGTGTAAAATTCCAATGGAACTTATACACTTTACAATGGAGTTAGCGACACCTCTTGGAAAGAGGAAGATCTAGGGTATCAGTGTCCTTGTTTGTTAGTGATAACTAATATGAATTTGGTTTGGGATTTTATTATTCTATATCTCTATCTATTTGATTTCATTATTGGTATGTAATGTCTTGTCACTCATCGAGTTGAGTTTGATTGTTTTCATTGATGTGTTTCATTTCTTGTTATCGGTGGGAGATCTCGTGTGTTTCAGGGAGAGTGGGACATGTGGTATGGTCATGGTGGACCTTCCCACCGATATCTCAGATGTTTTTTGGATGATGTTGCATTTGAGCCCAATGACATTTCTTCTGTTGATGGTCTTACTTTTTTTGTTCGAGACTTCTCTAAAGTTTTTCCACATGATTTATCAGGTCTTACTCTATAGAGAGAGATAGATATTATGATTTCCCTGGTTCTAGGTACATAGTTGATATCGTTTCCTTCTTATCACATGACACCAGCAGAGTTGAAATAACTGAAGATTTAGTTAGACGAACTATTGGAAAAAGGTTTTATTCACCCTAGTGTTTCACCTTAGGCATTACCTAGTATCTTTTCCAATAAAGCAGATGGTTTACTTCATTTATGTGTGGACTATCATAAGTTGAACTAAGTAATTATTAAGAACCAATATCCTTTTCCATGTGATGATGATTTTTTGATATTTTGAAGGGAGAAAAGTGTTCTTCAAAGATCAAACTTCAATCGGGTTATCATCACCTCAGAGATCAAGAGTCTGATATGTCGAAGATAACCATCATGAGCATGTATGGACACTATGAATATCTTTTGATTCCTTTTGTTCTGAATAACACTCCTATAGTTTTTATGGCTTTGATGAATCATATATTCCCCCAATATCATGAAACCTTTATGGTATTGTTCGTTGATGATATTATGATTTAACCAAAAGCTGAGCATGATCAGAGCACCATCTAATTTTGGTTTTCAAAATTCTGAGAACTTCTTATCTATATTGAAAGCTTTAGAAATTTAGTTCATGGATTCGGGAAGTTAATTTCTTGGGGAACATGATTTCTGATCATGGATTATCAATTGATCTAGAGAAGTTATAGGTTGTTATGTCTTTGAAGGAACCACCAAACATCTTTGAAATTCGAAGCTTCCTTTGTCTTTTTGGATGCTACTGATGGTTTGTTAAGGATTTATCTAAGCTATAATAACCTTTAACTACTCTTACTAGGGAAGTGATGATGTTAAAATGGTATATGAAGTGTCGATCTTCTTTTAAAGAACATAAATGACTTCTGACATCAGATCCTATTTTGATATTACCTGAGCGAGGTAAGGGGTGTCTGGTGTTTTCTGATGTATCTAGTTCTGTTTTGGGTTGTGTTCTAATTCTAGATGATCATGTGGAAGCTTATAACTCTTTTCAGCTTCGACCACATGAGAATAACTACCCCACTAATTATTTAGAGATTTTTGTGGTTATACATGCACTTAAATGTTGTCATCACTATCTCTTTGGGAATATGTTTATGGTTTTCTCTAATCATAAGAGTCTGAGAGATATCATATCTCCAAAAGGATTGAATCCAATATAGAGATTAGGGATAGAATACCTTCATATGTTTCACTTCGACATCACCCACACCCTGGGGAAATGGAATTTTGTTGTAGATGCTCTTAAAAGGAAGGTACTATCATAGGCTGCTTTGGAATCGATGAAGAGGTGGAATCTTATAGGGATTTTTGCTTAGTTTCATTTCAACGCTCAAAAGGATGTTTCAGGTATGGTCCTGAGCAGTGTTTAGATATCATCATCTCTCCAAAATTCTATCTTGAAGAGTCTGCAGCATGATGGTAAGTTTTAGAAGACATGGGAAACACTTTATACTGGATAGACCATTTCAAATTGGTCTCTTTCTTTAGAGGGAATACTTCACTTCAGAATGCCAATTGTCATCCCAAAATCTATGAGAATTTCAATCTATATTTATTGTCATAACTCTTCATGGACCATTCATCCAGGTTTTATTAAAATGTATTTTGACATGAGAAGAATATTCTAGTGGTTGAGTATGAAGTGTGATATTGTAGAGTATGTGTCCCACGGTTACACCTACCAATGAATAAAGGCAGAGCACTTGGATCCTTAGGGTATACTTCTACCTCTTCTTGTGATGGATTGTAAATTGGACGAGGTATCCATATATTTTTAGGTTTGGTTTCAATGAACACCTCGAGTGAAAAATCTCTATGGGTTATTGTTGATTAGTTAACAAAGTCTACTCATTTCATTCCGGTCAAAGACACCACTAAAGTTGAAGATATGGGTATGTTTTATGTGTAAGATATCATGAACATACATGGGAGTCCTTCTACCATTGATTCAGATAGGGATCCTAAGTTTTTCTTGAGGTTCTAGAGAAGTCATCATGAGGCTATTGGAACTCAGATCAAGTTGATCACATCATACCATCCATAGACATATGTTCAGATGGAGCATGTAATTCAAATCCTATATGATATTCTCCGTGCCTGCATCTTGGATTTTTGTGGATCATGGGATATCAATTTTGGATTGGTTGAGTTTTTTTATATCAAAAATTATAAGTCATATATAAGAATGTATCTTTTAGATGTGTTTTATGGTAGCCTGTGCAGGTCACCTCTTTGTTGGGAAAAGGTGTGAAAGGTAGCTTTGGTTGGACCAAGTCTAGTTCATATGATGTCAGTAAAGATTCCGGATGTGTGAAAATGTCTGGTTACAACCTAGTGTTGACAGAAGTCTTATGCAGATCGGCAGTATCAACCTTTGGATTTTTCCACAGGTAACTAGGTTTTCTTGAAGGTTTTTCCATGTTTGGGTCACCATTGAATTGGAAAATACGGAAAGTTGGCTCTGAGATATGTTGGACTATTTGAGATCACTAAAAGGCTCGGACATGTTACATATCGGATAGCACTGCTAATTCAGTTGAAAACCATTCATATTTATTTCCACATATCTCAGTTTAGGAAGCATTACCCTGATTCCACTCACATTATATGTTGGGATGAAATTGAGTTAGATCCATTTGCTTCTATTTTGGAGGAACCAATTGAGATAATTGACTCTCATATGAAAGCCTTTCATGGGAAATATATTTCATTAGTCATATTTCAATGGAAGCAAGGATCAGATTCACATTAGACCTGGGAATATGAGTTGGTGATGAGGGAGAAGAGGCCTCATCATTTTCTAGGGATTATATATTCCACATTACTTCCTAGGGATGCAAATTCTTTATGGATGGGAGTTTAGAACATAATGTTACCGTGATCGGGTATATTTTCCCTTTTTTTAAGTTCCCTTTTGGTTCAACGTCCTTAGGAGTATTTTTTTGGACTTTCTATATGCTACAGAGTAAGTACATGTCTTGTACCTAAGGTACATGTCATGTACGGGATGTTGTGAACTGGTGCACATTGTGTACCTGAGTTACACAACATGTAGGGTTCAAATATCAGATTTTTAACAAGAGGTGATGTGTTTTTTGGTATACTTATCCAATGTATCCTACATGACCTGACCAAGGGGTACACATCGTGACTCAGACCCTTCCCAAGTTAAAGTTATGAATTTGGTAGTTTCTCTTGGCTCTTTCTTCAAAAAATTCGTTTCTCTCGACCCTAGGATATTCCTAGGGTATTTTCATAGGAACCTCTCTATATAGATCAATCCAATTGACATTGGATATTTATTGAGTCTATAGTGAATCTCTCTGGGTTAGTGATCATTAATGTTTTTCATTATGAATGATCGTGGTTGCACCCAAGCTTTGTGGTGACAGATCTGTTGATCTAAGTTAGTTGTTTCATCTTGGTTTCTTCTAGATATATTTTGAGATCTCATTCCAGAGGCCTTCTCCTTTTTTGGTCATGGAGAAGTGGGAGTTCTTCTTCAAGGCATGTGGGTTTCATCTCTTCTTTCAACTACATGTGTTTGGATTTAGATCAATACTAAGATGTGGGGAATTGTTTCATGGGCCTTCATTGATGGTGTTGGGTTTTGTTTCTTTTGGATCCCATTACAGGTGTGTGCTACCCAAGCTTTGAGGTAGGTGGTTCCTTCTCTAGCTGATGATAATGAGCCTATTTTCTATTGATTTATAAATTGATTTATGAAATTGGGATGATTGTTTTTCTGAGTTGAAAAGGAGTTTTAAAAGAGAAATGGGTTTTCCAGGGTTTTTGATAAATGGATTCTGAAATGGTTTTGAATGGTTTTCAGTTCATTGAAATGATTTGTGAAAATGAGAAAATGGGTTACCTTGGGTACTACAGTTGATGGTTTATCTTGATTCCATCACCCATTGTTTTTTTATTATCAATGAATTTTCTCTTGGGTATTTACATTGTTTCATAGGCTCGTTGTTCTAGGGGACTGATATTGACATTGGGGAGGGGGTTTATTCATGGGGTATTCCTCTAATTCCCAGGCTTGTGTTCTAGGATCAGTTTTGTGCACTTGATTATTGTGATACAAGTATTCTTCTTCCTAGACATATAGTATTCCTTGGTTTTGTGATACCTATTCTTTTGTTTTGTACTGCATGGATTTCTATAGTTTCCTTGATATGCATGTTTTTGCTTGTGGAAGATGATATGGAAAATATGCTTTGAAACTTATATAGCATCTTTTTTTAGAACTATGGAGAAGGTAAATGTTTACCATGATTTATATAAAACTTTTTTATTGCTTATCGTGCCATGTTTTATTTTAAAATAAGCATAATGGATTTTTTTACAGACACTGGTTATGGAACACCTAGGTGGGATCCTAATGAGCTTATTAACTCACACCCTACGCACCTATTTGGTGGTGAGTATACCTTTGTCTGTATTCTAGTGCAGGGAATGAAAAGGTTACATAGTGAGTTAGAGAGGCTCGTGTTAGTAGGGATGGGTAGATAGTGGTGAGATGATGGGGGGTTTTCCCACGACATTTCCTATAGTAGCTGATGATTGTACTTGTCTTTTGGAGTGTTAGATATTTTTACAATTATTTTATTTCCACTGTATTTGTTATATTTATGGAAAATATATTTGTTAGTATTATGTTGTTTCTTTCTTGCTATATATATGTACGCCATGTGGTTGTTCAGGTTGGGAGAAATCATTCCCTCGGTTTTGTATATCTATTCCCAGGTGCTTTTCGCCAACCTGTGGGGATCTGGAATGCCCTTCAGGTGTGTGACAGATCGGTTTGGGTTTCTGGTTTGAGGGTAACCTAGGACGGTTCATTATAGGTATAAGTACATATACATAATATTAATTTATATGAAAAAACAACTTCACAATGATTGAAAAACTGCCAAAAATAATCTAAATGGTTATCACTAATGATTTATGTAACGATAAATCCCCACCCTGTATAACCACATAAACTATATAACCATTTTATATTATGGATATTAATAAAAAAATTAAATATAATTCTAGATATATATTTCCATTTTACATGATCTTTCATACAAGTATACAAGTAAACCAATCATGAAAATAGAAGAAATTAACACTCTCGAATGAATAAATTCAATATTATAACTCATCAAAAAGGATAGAAAATAAATAAATAAAATCATAATAAATAAAATAAATGTTGAATAGTTTCTTAATTAAATTATTAATTAATCTAATTTCATTATCTGGTACATTAAGTTCGGGTGGAAAACATTCTTGTACATAAGTGTTTCCAACGCTTTTGCCGGGGTGCGTGCATCTGTCTTCTTGAGTGAGACAGGCGCGGATTTTGTTACCCCACATTCCCACTTTCCAAAGGCGGGTAGCATCTGTTCCTTGTTTAGGGAAATTTTCTCCTTGATCGGAACGAGATGATGGGATGTCGGTTCTTCCTTCCATGGATTCCTCCTCAAAATTCGTCACCTAGTCCGGGTCTCCCTTATACATTAAGATGTAGTTCGGGAAACTCTTTCCAGTGCCATGTTTTCAGGGATGCCGGTTAATTACACTTCTTCTATCAGGACATTCTAAGGGGTCTGGTCAGGGTAGAAACCTTTAGTTGGGAGAGTAGTCACGTTGAGGCATCTGTGGTGTGTCTGGATGCTGGGGAATTGGTGTGTCTATCTTTTTTCCCTTATTATAGGGCTTCTTGAAGGAGAGGAAGCCCGAGGCATCCCACATTGAATGTGGGGAATCCTATTCCATAGGCATGTATCTATGATTTTCCTCAGATTCCCAAGTTTAACGTTGGGTATGCCGCAATTTTAACGTCTAGTGGAGATAGATCAGACTGATCAGAATACTAGCTAGTGTGGATCAGATTGAAGAACCCCCTAGAGGAAACACTGATATTTGGGCCAGCACGTGGGTGACTTCCTGAATGCCGTAGAGGGGAATGGTGTGGAATGATCTCACCAGGATGTGGCGGCCCATGTATGAATCGGGATGGATGATGGTTTTGGTCTTGAGCCTCGGAGAGACATGTTACAAATTCCCATAGTAGGGAATCAATGTCCGCATAGTTCGGGTAAAAAGGGGGCTTGGAATGCCGGCACGGAGGCTGTTAGGGATAATGATTGTTGGGCTTGAACCTCATGTAGGCTTCCTACGTACCATGCCTTGACATGGATAAAAGTCCATGTAGTTCGGGAATGGATGTGTGGGGCTTACACTCTAGGAGGCCCGGGTGTTGGTGAGCCAACGTGAAGGAGGTCAAAACGACCGTGTGGTGGGCTTGAACCTCGTGGAGGCTTCCTACATACCATTCCTTGACATGGATCAACATCATCATAGTTCGGGAGGTGGAAATTTCGGAGAAATGATGTGAATAAGGACCTTGGTCCTGGTGGAATATGGGCTTGACCCTCAGGGAGGCTTCCTATGTACCTTGTCTTATCAAGGATCAAAGTCCCCATAGTTTGGGTTGAAAAGGGGTTGTTGAACCGACATGAAGGGATGTCGGAACAACTGGATGGTGGTCTTGAACCTCGTTAGGCTTCCTACGTACCATGCCATAACATGGATCAAAGTCCTCAAAGTTCGGGTATTCAGTTTAATGTCATGCGGGGTGGGGATGGTGTCGGTGAACCGACGTGAATGAGGACCTTGGTCGAAGTGGGTGGTGGTTTTGAACCTCGTGGTGGTTTCCTAAGTACCATTCCACGACATGGATCAAAGTCCCCGTAGTTCGGGTTGAAAAGGGGGTTTTCAACCGACATGAAGGGGTTTCGGAACAACTGGATGGTGGGATTGAACCTCGTGAGGCTTCCTACGTATCGTGCCTTGACATGAATCAATGTCCTCGTAGTTCGGGTGTACAGTTTAACGTCATGTGGGACGGGGATGGTGCCAGTGAACCAACGTGAATGAGGACCTTCGTCCAGGTGGGTGGTGGGCTTGAACCTCTTGGAGGCTTTCTACATGCCATGCCTTTACATGGATCAATGTCCCCATAGTTCAGGTGGGGGAGTGTCGGCGAACCGATGTGAAGATGGACCGGAGATCCGATAAGTGTTGGGATTGAACCTGGTGAGGCTTCCTACATACCATGCCTGGCCAGGGATCATAGTCCTCGTAGTTCGAGTGGGTAATAATGGCTTACCGCTGGATTGGAATGCAGTTTAATGTCATGAGGTATGGGGATGGTGTCATGGTCAATGCTCACTCTAAGAACGTGTGAGTCGTGCTCGGTGTGTGAAATAAGAGGCAGCAATGGCCTGACGACCATATAGTGAAAGGCGTATCTGTGGGAAGTGACGAGGACTGGGGCTCACACTCTAAGGCAGCCCATGGTGTGAGGACGTACTCTATGATGGAGGCACGTGGGAGACAAAGCATAGCAGTAGAGGGACTTGGGGCCGATGAAATGAGGATCCCCGTTCCCTATCACGCCCTTCGCTAGCCTTGGCAGTGAGGAAGTAAGTAGGAGTGAGGGTGTCCCCTCCAGCAAGATAATCTAGGGTGGATTATACCAAGTTGGATGCCCTTCCCCCGTGGACAAACACCACTCCCAAAAGGAGGATATCATCCCCTATTGAGACCAAGGGGCATGGAGAATGTCCAAGGTGGGGGGACCCCGCATGAGAGGCATGCATCGATGTCACAGTTTAACATCATGTGTTGAGGACAAGGTGTTTGGAATTTTAACGTCCTGTTGCTCATATGATGTGGGTTTACTCCGCACCACTAGGAATTACATAATCGGTACCCTCTTCTCCTTGTGGGAGGGAAGGTATCGGCAATGTCGTGGTGAGGGGGTGTCGCAGAGCGAACCATCGAGGGGTCTACGTTAGCATGGCTATGCAAAGAATCAATAGTCGTTAGTGTGCCTATATGAAGAAGCATTAGGCGATGAAAAACAATGGGTGATATCGTCCGAGGGACTTTGAAATCACATCATGCAAACCTGGAGGGTCGCACAGAAAAAAGATTTTCCAAGCAGAGGGGTCCATAGGCAGGGGCCTTATGGATCTCGGTTGCACTGTGTGGTGCAGGTCACTTGCGAAGGGGTGTGCTTCGTGAAGTGGGGTGCCTTAGCCTTAGCGTGAGGCGGAGGTGCAAATGGGAGGTTCTTTGTGAAGTGGAAAGGAATTCTCGGAGCACTGCCTCATTGAACACATGCACCTCGTGAAGAAATGTGTCATGAAGCAATGTGCTTCGTGAAGTACAGTGACCCTAGCTTGTCATGTGGATCACGTGCACATGAGGGGTGTTTTATGAATCATAAATGCTCCACGACAACTCGGGTCCCCTTGGGGGTCCCCTTCCTTCATGAAATCCTTTAGGCTTCATGAAAGGAATCCCTCTCGGAAGAGGCGATTAAAACGAGGAAAGGGGAGGCACTTCACAGAAAAAAAGTACCTCGCATAGCTCATGATTTTCAGAGAAAATGGTGCTTCATGATTTGGGGGATATGATGTTTAAAGGTCAGATTTCCCATCTGTTGGGCTCAGGGGGATCCCAGTACTTATAGGCAAGAGGCTCCGCGAAGCAGAGTTTACGCGTCGTGAAGAGGTGTTTGGTTGCTTTGTGGTAGGTTGCAAACATCAAATGCATTTGCGGAGGGGTCCGCCTCCTTGCTTCGCAGATGTCCTGCGAACGTAAAAGGCTTTCGGGGAGGGGTTTTCCACCTTTCTTTATGGCAGGATCACGAACGTCAAAGGTGTTCATGGATGGGTCTACCTTCTTGCTTTGTGGCAGGTCACAAACGTCAAAGGCGTTCATGGAGGGTTCCGCCTCTTTGCTGCACGGCGGGCGCGGTGCTTGGGGGACTCCGCGAAGTGTCTTCGCGAGGCAGTTCACGGCGCCTCTTCTCTTCCTTTTCATCCAACATTTAGGAAACAACAAATTTCCCCCCTCGGACTTGGAGCCATTGAGAAATCAAGTGTCAAAGTCTAATGGTCAATCGCCAAAATAATTATCCATTCATGGAAATGGATCGCGATGAAGGCTCGTGAGGTGGACGGCCGACGCATAGGCCGAGCGTGCCGTGAATCTCAGGATGATCTCGCCGTGCCGCGAAGCTCTGAAGGAGACCGCCTATAAATAAGGGAGGTTGACCTCTCTTTTTCCATTTCCCTTCTCTGTGAATTTGTCCTTTTGTGTTCTCAATTTGTGAAGCTCCGTGTACTCTGTGACTGATCTTTGCGAATCGGTCTTCACGGCAAACCATGAGTCTTTGACTCCGCAACAGCGCAACATGATTGTGCGCTTGTAGGACGATCCCAGGCTCCGTGATTCAGCTTTGTAAAAGAGCTCCATGAATAAGCTTCACGACCTGACCTGAAAATTTTCAAAGTCTTAAAACCAAATGGCCCGTCAATAAGCTGCCCAGGGGGTGATTGCAGATGCCGCCCGGAGGGATGATATGGAAAATTGTCTGGGTCTAGGAGAGTTGGTCCAAAGCCACTCGGACCAAAATTCATTGATGGAGATACTATCGGAGAGCCAGAAGAACTATCTGTTGTGAAGGATTCTGACCTTGTATGGATTTGGGTTGAGTGATGACGTCTTCATTCTCGAGGCAGGTAGGGACGAACCGGCTTGCTGGTTCAGGAGCACGTCGTTCCAGTGCCAATGGATCAGGGCGGCCGATGGTAATGCGTAGGAGGAATTCACACCCATCATTGTTGACTGACTGTTCAACCACCTGTATAACATCGATGGGTAGGCATTGCAGCCGGAGTCATATCCTCCTCTGTACCATACAATAATGAAGGCATCCTTGGGGGATCCAAAGATGGGGTGGTCCGAAGAGTGGGACCTATGCCAAGTCGGAAACTTCACAAACGATTGGGTATGGGCCTACTGGGTAGGTTCCTCATGTGAGGAGTTTGGAACCGAGCTGAGGAGAGTGTGTTTGTATGAGGCGGCTTGGGCCTCCCAATTCCACATATATCAACCGAAACAGCAGATTCTAGAGCTTTGGAGAAGATGATCATCTTGGACCAACACGTTTCACCTGCACCATGGAGAGGTTGACATCAGTCTATGGGATGTCCATCATATTTCAGGGGACCCAATCGTGGGGGATATGTACGATGTGTTCCTCCCCATCATGAGTGCATGGGAGAATCTAGAACAGATGTCGTGGATGGCGATGGAACTGATGGGGATGGTCCTCGGGGAAGGCAAAGAAGTAGTGAGAGACGTCCACTTTAAGCGGTGGTTTAAGCAGTTCCTGAACATCCTGGTTGATCGAGTGTTTCCCGAGAGGCCTCGAACGTTCCTGAAGGGGGGTAAACGGGGCAAAGAGCACTTGTATTTGTGGCTCTTGGAGGACAGCCAGTGGAAGACATGTGGTTTCAGTGTCAATACTGAATAGCAGTCGATAGTCAGACTAGTGGCATTTATCGGGGCCCTTATCTATGGTTGGATCCTACCAGTGAGGGATACCAACATGGGGGTGCGGCATAGCACATTTATCATGGTATCCATGTAGGCCACAGGAGGGTGGGTCAATCTGGGGATTCTGATGCTCGCCAAATTGTACAAGATGCAATGGCATGTTAGAAAGGGGAAGAGGCCGTAGAAGATATATGGGACCTTCCATATTCTGTATGGGTGGATCGCGGTTCACATCAGGGGAGTTTATGAATATCTGAACCCCATCTCACCTCCGGGTTCAAACTTCCACCCATCCGTCATGAATGATTTCGGGAGCTTTCCAGCCAAATTGATCATACCATTGGTACTAAACCGGGTGTGGAGGGTGGAAGATTATAATTTTTACCCATTTCCATTGTCGATGGGGGTACTCACCGATGATGGTCGGGGGACGGAAGAGCATTGGGAATATCTCTGGGCCTTTCGAGGTGGAGTCTTGGTGGCCAGGGTGGACCAGAAGCCTCTCTTCGAGCCGTACACCCCACACCGGTTTTCAAGGAAATTCTGGTACGTCCTGCGACTGACTCTGAATGTCTACTGGGAGGTGTGCCATGAGGAGCACCCATTTGTGATAATGAAATTGTGGCTCATGTTCATGTGGGATGAAGGGAAAATGTTGAATGTATTGCCTCTGCCTACAGCTGCCTTCGGACTAGTGAAGGAGTAAGCCATAAGCTAGGAGGCCTCTTATCAAGGGAAAATGTTGAAGTAGCAAACTGGTTGAGCTGGTGACAGCAGGCCTTCCCTATCTCAAGGTTGGGGTCGGAAGGTGGCAAGGGCCTCTCGCAGTGGCGAGGATACCGTGGCGGCGAGACCTGCACCAGCTGAGGGTGAGGCAGTGGTAGTGGATCCAATAGTGACAGCGGATCCGGTGGTCCCAGTAGTGTAGGGCTATCCGGAGGGGCGTCCACCGAGGGGATTCCATAGGATATCTACTCATGCCTCGAGCAAACGGCTGCACCATATCGACATGCCAGAGAATACTGTTTTCCTGGAGTCCTGGGACATTTGGGATGTCAACTAGAAATTCCTTGGCCCTCCCGATATGTGGCAACACCTGAATCGTCTTGGGATGGATTTACCGAGTATAGGCCCTGTCCGAGCTGGTTCTTAAGTATCCCTGACGAAGGTGGAGAAACATCTGGCTAAGCTGGAGGACTCCATACATTCAAAGGGTGCCTCGCGTCCAATGACAGACCGGGTCAGGGAACTGGTGGATCAAACGGTTCCCCCCATAGCTGTCGGCCACTGAGTTGAGAGAGAACTTCTCCCTACCAGAAGAATCCAATGAATCCCTTTTGGGGGATGAGGCCAGCAGAGGGAGCTCATTGGAGGAAGGCGAAGTCGGCGATCAAGACTCGGGTCTCGACGATTTCGCAGAGGATCTCGAGGTAACATTCCAAGTATCTTTCATTAGGGTCTGCTATCACATCATTATGGAATTATTACCATCATTTGAACCATGCAGGATGACCTTGTGCACAGACCTCATTCTCACCCCTCAGTGGGTGCTGATGCAGGATCCTTAGAACTCGCACCTGTGGCCGCATCCAGTTCAGTGTCTGGCAGGGCTAGGACAACCCTGGTGGCTCCTCTAGAATCTTCTGACCTTCTAAAAGTATACGGAGGGCCACACTTTGGGGTACCATCAACATCAACTCAGAAGCGTCACCAGAATATCGATCTCTGTAAGTCCTCTCTACTAAGCTCATTACTTCCACACGTTGATCATGCCAACTAACGTCCATTCCCTTCTCTGTTACGTACAGTTCTTCGACTGACATGGGCCATTGCGACGAGGTTGGTCGGGATTTCTAGTGGAACCCCTCCCAGGGGCATGCCAGTATTCATGGAGATAGTTACCCAACCCACCTGATCTATAGTGCTCCCCATCATTGGCAGGAACGCCAGCGGGGTCATGCCCGAGGTTACTGAGGTGGGGTCCGACAATGAGGATCGGCCGATCTACCCAAGTCTCACCACACCTGATCTGATGCCATATTCTGTGCCTAATCCAATGCTAGATGCAGATCCCGCTGAATATTTCCTAAGGGCGTACTGCGCATATGAGCCTGTCAACCATGCAGACTAGGACGAGACGGCCTCTGACGAAGAGAAAAACGAGATAGTCTATCACCGATCATGGAAGCTAATGGTGCACTTTATCAAAAAGACCTGCCAGGAATTATGGTTGGATGAGATGGATAGACTTCGCTCACGGTTGCGAGAACTATGTTCTCGGGTAGTGGATGCCCAGCGGCCCTCACCTTCTCATCCGAGATCTTATGGCAGAGAAGACCCGAGAGTATGATCGTGGCCTCAGCATGGGCTGGCAGTGGAGGAAGGCGGTAAACATCAAGTGGATTTGGGAGGATGAGAATGAGATCCAATGGATATCGGTCTGGTCTGATGAGCACTCAGCCTCTCTTAATTCACAATCAGAGCTTATCTTACGATTGAAGGCCCATCTGGCTGAGTTAGAAGAGCGTATAAGGCAAGCTTCCGAAGAAATGGTCATCATTCAGGCTAACATAGATCATGCCCAAACAGAGGACGACGAATTTCGCCCCATCACCACTGAGGAGGAGTGGGAGTTGAGCCACAAGCAGCAACTCTTGGATTCCACAAGTTATAGGGTGGCGGAACAGTAACTTTATTTTGACAGGGTTAACCTATCCATGACAGAGATAGACCCCTGAGTGCTCTAAGGATCACAAAATCCCAAACGTACTTTCATGTTTTGATTTATCTGATTCCATAGCATACATGATTTTTTTTATCGAGGTTGGATTTTTACACATCTATTATATTCGTGAAATGTCAAGTGGTCAGTCCCTAAGCTCATGCGGGTCAAGCCCAATGTAAGAAACAAGTGGTGGTCACCATGATATTCCATATGAACATAATGAGTTGACAAAGATTCAGGCATTCAGGGTTTAGGTAACCAATTTGGATCTTCCAGAAAGACATGGTAGAGGCCTGATCGGAGGATTAGGACCTCAGAAAAATCGACGAGCCATTCTTCTAGTGTTCTCTAGTGCACGAGCGGGGTAACTCCAGGGGCGTTTGGATTAGTCCAAACATAAGGAAGTGGAAGGTGTGAATCATGATACCCAAAATCCGGAACACTATGGGGGTGGCGTGACAATGAATTATTACTATTGACCATGTTCAAAACATAGTATCCTTGTTCTGTTAGCCTAAAATGAGCATGACTCATGAGGGCCGACCGCAGACCATGTTCGAAACACGGGGCCTGACTCGAAGTGCCTTCCATTTGTCTTCCATAATGTTGGACCAGGATAGTAGGTGAGCCTTAGGCCAAGCATCCATACTATTAGGGTGTTCCTCCAGATGTGAAAGAGGATGAGGGTCTTAATAGAGGGCATGCAAAGCATGGAATGTGGAATGACGAGTTGTTTCAATGAATCCCAACACTCTTAAAATCACACCACCGTGGTGGAAACACATTAGGTGGTAGTATCGATCTGATCATGGATCATTCCTTCTTTCAGAAAGGGCCTCTCTGGTGAGGGATCCTTCACATCCCAATGTCATCTAGGGGCATCCTGAACATGTTCAGGGCAGAGTTATAGTTGTACGGTTCCACACAAGGTGTCAGGCCAGGTTGTCAGAAATGAGGAAGAACAAGATTTATGATTCCTGGGGATGGACCCTGGGAAAAATACCGGGGTGTCTCTATGTATCCCATAAGGATAGGAATCAGGCCACACGTAGTTCTAGAAGCACAGTTTATTGTCTTGTGGGATGATGAGAATTCTATCTACGCCGGTTCACATCCTACCAAAACTACTAAGCCCACATGAGTCATGCTCGAAGTGGGAAATAAGAAGTATTGGGGGAATTTCCCAACACAGGAAGGGATATGATAGGGTGAAGGGACACTCGGTGAATATCGGCCCAATGATGCTAACATGTCTATGTTGTATACCTAGACACAAGAAGAGATAAAACTGAGTAAGTTAGAATTCCACTTGAACACGAGGGTGTGGAAATGTGTGAATCATGAAGCTTGAAATCTGGACCAAAATGATAATAGCATGATGATGGCGGATAGCTGTTGACTATGGCGGAAACATAATATCTATATTGTGTTATCTTGGAATGGGGATAGACAAATGAGGTTCGACCATTGACCATGTTCGAAACATGGGACCTATCATAAATTTCCTCCAAGATACTTAGAGACATTGGCCTAAAACAATAGGAGATCCCTTAGGCCCAGAATCCATATTGATCCCTTAATCCTAGTATCCATGTTGTCTGAGGGTCCTTTTGGATGTGGATGAGGATTAGGATCTAAATAGCGATTCCACAAAGCTTGGACATGGAACAGGAGGAATGTATCCCTGAAAATTCCATACTCTGATCTCTTTTTCAAAACACATCTGAATACGCCAACAAGACATATTAGATAGAGGGAGTCGAGTCCTTTCCCATAGGTAGATCGTAGTTTAGGGTCATAGAATTCTAACCATGGATGGTATGAAACATGGGAGACTCGTGGCGGGTAATTACAAAAACCCGACGTGAATGGGAACCAGGGGTCTCGACCACCACATGTTCCTTGGGATAGGTTTTAGGTCATGGGACTGAAAAAGAGAGTCAAGTTAGGCCTGAGGAAAATTGCAAAGGCATTCCTACGTACCCCATGAGGATGGGGATCATGCTATACATTGTTCATGATGTGGGGCATGGTGAGGTACTAGTGCCAGGGATAAAAGCAGTGTGCGGACGTGGCCCATGCACCAAAAGAAGCGTTATTTGATAAATCATTTTTGTTCTTTAAGGTGAGTGATTCTTTTTGTGAAGCGACAAGCCATAGGTAGGAGGCCATGACGTCACCACAAGAATCAAGCCGTAGTGGGAATTGAGAAATGCTATGGTAAATAACTGACACCCAACGTGATGTCCTCTATGATGAGGTCATCACAATGCAGTGCTATTTTTCATCATGCAACCAGGATGATAATGTCATAGCTTAGGGTCATGTGATAGGACCAAGCATGAATTTTAGCATCATGCAGAGAAGACGTAGCAGAGATGATGGTAGGTAGGGAATTTTTACAGTGCAATAAATCATATCCGACGTCAATGGGGACATGATCCCACATCACATCGTACGCAATTCTGAGAGGGGAACCTTGGGACAAGGGGGCAGATAGGTGTGAGGGTGAAAGGGGCCGAAGAAACTAGCTCCCATCTGAGATGGACCCAAAAATAAGATGTCCAGGTTGTCCTACGTATCCCATAGGGATGGGAATCAAGCCACACATAGTTCTAGAGGGTGCCTTTTAGTGTCGTGTGGGACAACATACAGTTTAATGTTGTGCGGGATAGGAAAAAGGAGGGCTAATTCTAAGAATGGGGTGCACATGGTGCATCTATTGCTAGCTTGACATGAATGAGTAGGTAATCCCATACCACGCAACGTGGTCCTGTAGTCAAAGTCCAGAAGGCGGGACAGAAAAGACAAATTAGAAAAACTATGGCTGGACCCAAGGAAAATAGGTCTGGGCATTCCTATGTATCCCATGAGGATGGGAATCAAGCCGTATGTAGTTTTGGGGGGGATCTTAGTTTATGGTCTTAGAGTTCGGACCATGGAGTGATGGAAGCCTTCCAAGTAAGAACAAGCCTCAACCTGATCCCTAATCCCACGTGAGTCAAACTCGGTATGGGAAACAATGGAGAAATATCTTTATTGCAATACCCGGAACACCCATCAAAGGGAAATCAGTGCGGAGCACCAAATGGCGCCATTACCGCAGCCTTGTTATCCTAACGTGTAGATGCGCACTATGGAATAGTATCAATAGTGTTGGAGGTTTACTTTGACATGATGAGGTGGAGAAGGATGTGAATCATGTAACCGAAACTTTTTTCTTAATTAGGTTGGCGTGATGATTGAGGATAGTTGTTGGCCATGGAAAAAACGTATTACCCCTATCTGTGACCTGAAATGGGAATAATAAACGAGCATCAACTGCTGACCGTATTTTCAATGTAGGACATGTATCAGTTTGTTGTTCAAAACTCTCAAGGATGTTGGCCTGCGATGGTAGGATGGCACTTGTGATGAGCATCCATGCCATTCAGGGGTCCCTTTGGATGTGAAAGGTGATGGAAGCCTTGATGAAGGGGAACACGAATCCTGGGAAATGGGTGGAAGCATGTCCGAGTAGACCCAACATTCCAGACACTAAACCAAAGTACCCTTTAGACACATTGGCTAATCTCCAAAGAGGTTCGATGATGGGTGCTCAACTTGAGAATAACTGATTTGAAGGTATGAGTATAGAATAAGGAGATAGAGAGCTCTCAGGAGGGAGAGGTATGTGGCGTGTTCATTATAAACCTGATGTGAATGAAGACATAATCTCATACAACACCATATACTCCCCTCTTGGGAAAAGGGTAGGCCACAGGGGCCAAGGTGAAAGGGATATTTCAAAGATATGGGGATCGACCGGGAGTCTAGACATTTGGGCCGTCTTACGTATCCCATGAGGGTGGGAATCAATCCATACGTAGTACTTGATGGCGCATAAGGGTAAGATACCCTAACAAGGTGGGTGTACGACACGACGAATAACTCATATCACACCGTACACTATGTGTAAGAACTTGGGCTAGGGCCCGAGAAGGCTAAGGGGCCTGAGGCTGGGCCTCAGTCAGGAAGGCCTGACCAATTCTCAGTTTTAAGTCTTGCAGTGAGGACGAAATAGAAGAGGAAGATGTCTCATCTAGGGATATGTATGACACAACGTGTAACCCAACGTGAATGAGGACATAATCACATACCACACTGTATAATCCCATAAGAGAGTACCTAGGTCGGGTCCGAAAAGGCCAAGGGGCCAGAGGCTGGTCCTCGAATGGGAGGCCATACGCCCTCTTGTACGGTTACTGCCTCATCACAACTCTTAAGCCCATGTGATCAATGCTCAGTGTGGGAAACAAGGAGCCGGTCTCGACTCTCCCTTTCATATGGGGAACTAAAACCTGGATTTTCCCGAAGGGAGTTTATCTCTTGGAGATACAATGGGGAAAATGAGCCACTACACTCAATGTTTGGGACTTCTTGGGGTGGTTCCAATGTCGCTGGACAACTGTTGACCATGTTCAATACAAAGCGTTCCAATAGTGACCTGAAATGGGAGAAACAAATGAGCATAGACCGCTAACCATATTCGCAACGCGGGACTTGTATCGGCTTGTTTCTCAAAATCCTTGAGGGTGTTGGCTCGAATTGGTAAGAGAGCCCTTAGGCCTAGCATCCAGACCATTCAGGGGCCCTTCCGGATGGGGAAGGTGATGGAATCCCATTCAAGGATTTGGTGAATCATAGTTATACCCATCTATGAAAGAGGTGAACGTCTCCAGGGAGTAGGACGTACGATCGGATCGAAGTTAGGTCGACGTGAATTGGGGAAAAAGATTGCACCTTTTCCACATGACTTGACCCGAGAGGAAGATTCTGGCATTTTGGCTGGGCCAAAAGACAAAATGTCCAGGAGTTCCTACGTATCCTATAAGGATGGAAATCAATACACAAGTAGTTCTAGAAGGCCATGCAGTTTAACGTCATGCGGTGAGGATGTGGTAGAATAGAAGAACTTGAGTGGGCACATGGTGCAACCATTATAATCTAATATGAGTGGGGCTAAGGAAACCTACACCATATCATGAAAAGATCCTCCGAGAGAACTATGCCGAGGGGGATAGTCAAAGAAAATATTTTGGGGGTTGGGCTTAAGACGCGGCATCTATGTGTTCCTATGAATCCCATAAGGATGGGAATCAAGCCACACGTAGTTCTGAAGATGCAGTTTAACGTCATGCTGGATGATGCATAGTTTAAGGTCATGTCGGACCGAACGGTTTAAGGTCATGTGGGACCATCGTGCAGTTTAGGGTCATGCGGGACCATCCAGTTTAAGGTCGTCGACCGTGAGACTCAGAAAAAATATTGCTTGAGGAACTTGGCATTGGTGGGAGGAGTTATACGCTCACCATCCATGGTCACCAAGGACTATTACCCATTGGAGTAAACCTTGTGAATGATGTAAGTTCCTTCCCATTTGAGCTAAAACTTGGGTGGCTTCTTTCTGGGTATCATTGGCGTCCTAAGGGCCAATACGAGGTCACCCTGTAGGAAAGAGCGGAGGATAACCTTCCTGTTGAAAGCTTGAGCCATCCTGCTCGGATTCCATTCTAGATTGTGCAAGGCATGAAGCCTATCCTCATCTAGTGCTTCCATTTCATCAAGGCGGATCTCAGCCACTATATCAGGCGCTTTCAGGTCATATATCATTCTGCGCAATGAGGGTAACTGAATCTCGATGGGTAGGAAGACCTCAGTTGTGTACACCCGGGAATATGGGGTCACCTAGGTGGAGTTACAAGTCATCATCCAATAATCCCAGAGGGCGTTGGGATCTTGTCTGACCAACTTTTCTTGTTCTAACCAACCATTTTTTACAAAATGTTATAGAGGGTATTTTTGAATGCCTCGATCTGTCCATTTTTCTGTGCATGATAGCGGGAGGTGTGGTTAGAACAGATATTGTACAAGGTGTAAAATTTCTTCAACTCAACTGTTCGGAAGTTTGTGTCGTTATCTGTGATCACGGTGTGATGGAATACAAATCTCAAGATGATGTTGGAGTTCACAAAATCGACAATGGATCGAGCCTTGAATTCCTTGAGTGTTACTTCCTCTGCCCACTTGGAGAAGAAATATGTAGAAGTCAGGATGAACCAGTACTGGAGAGCTGTCACCGGTGGATATGGTCCCACGACATCGAGTCCCCACAGCGCAAATGTCCAAGAGTACATGGTAGTGTGGAGGGGCTCTGGTGGAAGATCTACGAATTTGGCATGAACATGACATGCATGACACTTTTTAGCAAACTCACTGCAGTCATGGATCATAGAGGGACAAAAATACCCCAATCTACATATCTGGTGAGACAGTTTCGGCCCAGCCTGGTGGGCACTGAAAGAACCTCCATGAACCTCCTGCATGACTTGTGGAATCTCAACTCCTTGAATACAACATAGGATAATGAAATCAAATTCATTCTTGCCGAGGATCTTCTCAAGACTGGGACCATCCTGGAGGGTAAACTATAATGTGTGGCGTCAGATTCGCTTGCGCTTGGCCCGATGAGCTGGGAGGTAACCATCTTGGAGGTACTCGAAAAAAGGGGCCCTCCAGTCGAGAATCACTTCAACCACTGCATCTCAAGGACCCGGGGGTCCTGACATGGAGGCGCCTGCTGTCAGGTGACCTACCTATGGGTTGTTTCCATTATATGGAGAGACAGGAGAAACCACCCTACGATGTTCCACATGGATAAACTGTTCATCCTGGTCGGGCTCTACAAGTGACACAGCCAGGCCAGCCAGGGTATCACATAACCATTCTGATTTCGGGGAATGTGAGACACTTCCGGCCGAGAAGAGAACTCGGCCATTAGCTAGAGAGTGAACTCCAAAAATGGTACGAGTTCTAGATTCCTGACAACATAGTCAACATTGACCAGATTAATGACTAGCTCAAAGTCCCCTTTCACATGAAAATGGGTCATGTTGATCTCGAGGGAAAGCTTGAGGCCAGTGATGAGGGCCTGATACTCTGCCTCATTGATGGTGCAGCCATCTGACAACAGGAATGAGTACGACAGAACGACTTGTGTCGGGGTTATGAAGACAATACCCACACCCACTCTGTTAAGCCTAGGATCATTTAGCCTTCGACCGATGGGGCTTCGGGATGTGCCATAGAAATGCATCTGCCAACAGGGAATGGCTTGATCCACCGAGAGAATTTCCTCATTAGGGAAAATCGAGGTCTAGGGACTCATCAGCAGGAGCCAGATGGGCAGCTAGGAAGTATTCCAACCCTTTTCTCTTAATCGCCTTTTGGGGGACAAACCTTATGTCAAACTACTGGAGAATCACTACCCACTTAGCTAGATGGCAAGTGAACATGGGGCGATTCTGGATGTACATTAGTGGGTTTACCCGAGAGACCAACTGTACGTCATGGTGTTGCAGGTAATGTCACAATTTCTGTATAGAAAACCCGAGCGCAAGGAAGCTCTTCTTGATGGGGGAGTATCTCATCTCTGTATCGAGGAGAATACGGCTAAGGTAGTAGAGGTTCTTCTCTGTCCCCTCATTGTTCTTCTGGGTGAGAAGGGCGCTGAGGGATCATTCCAGGGTGGCCACATAATGGACCAGCGTCTTTCCGGCGACATGTGGCATCAAGACCAGCGGCTACAGCAAATACCGCTTGACTTCCTCAAATGTAGTCTAGCACTCTTCATCCCATTAATAGGTGGTCCCCTTCTTCATGAGATGAGAAAAGGGCTTACACTTTCCATCCTAGTTCGTGATGAATCGGCATTTTTAGGCTAAGTGGTCTTGATATCCTTGAAGCTCCTGAATATTGCTCGGGGGGACATCTAGCTAATGGCCTTGATCTTCTCTCGGTCAATATCGATGCCCTGGTATCTGACGATGAAGATGAGATACTTTTTGGAGGTGAATCCGAAGGCACATTTAAGAGGGTTCATCTTCAGGTGGTGGGAATGGAGGAAACCGAACACTTTCTCAAGGTCCCTGAGATGGTCCTAGTGCTGCTGATATTTGACCACCAGATCGTCCACATAGCATTCCACCATTTTTCTAAGAATTGGCTTGAATATGCGGTGCATGGCCGCTTATAGGTGGCACCTGTATTTTTAGGCCAAATAGCATAACCTAGTAACAGAAAGTACCTTGGGGGCCCTAAAAGCGGTGGACTCTTCATCTTCGGCGGCCATCCGGATCTGGTTGTACCTAGAATACCCATCCAAGATAGAGAGGGCTTGGAACCCAACTGTAGCATCAATCAACAATTCTGTCATTGAAAGGGGAAAATCATCCTTTAGATAGTGGCAGTTGAGATCGTGGAAGTCGATACAAACTCTGATATGCTCGTTCTTCTTCCTAACTGGCACAATATTGGCCAACCACTTGGGGTACTGGACCTCCTTGATGAAGTTAGCTCTAATGATCTTGTAAACCTCAGCCTATATTGGGACCACTTTGTGGATAAGGTTGTATTTGATGTTAATAGTTGTCAATGAAGATCAAAATTAAGGAGATCAAGAAGTACTCCAATGAAATGGAGGAATTTAAATTCAGATGATTGTTGTACTGATCATAAGTTCAAAGAACATGTGTCAAAGGTGACATATTGTTTAAAACAGTGAGGAATGGTGAGGTATAATCCATCTGAGGATGATTAAAGAAGAATGGTGATTTGATGAATACCATAAAATTCTTCATGATTGCACAAGAACCATGCAAGAGACTTCTGGAAGAATAGAATCAAATGAGTTGCATGAAGTAGAGAATGATGGTTGAAGAAGAAGACAATGTGCAAGGGATTGGGATTCTGAGATGTCCATGCACTTCACATTGTATCAAGATATGATGATGCTAAAGATGATCTATCAAAGAATATATATCACGATGGTGGTGTTTTTGATGAAAGAAGAAGAGTTGTTGAAGAAGGAAAATCACAGAAAAAAAAAGCATTTTTGAGGGTATTGTGTTTGTGGACAAAGTGGACATATGTGTTGTGATTGTTGACAAAGAAAACAATGACATACAAATTTGTTGACAAAGGGGATTTAATGGTGTCATGTCGATTTCAAGGTATGTGGTTAATGATCCATGTTTTATTCAAGAACATCGATAAAGGAATGGATGATATGTAGGTGGTACAAAAATAATAGTTACAAGGTGGTGTCGTTTTCCAAGGTTTCCAAAATGTTTTGGCCTCAAAATTGACAAATGGATAAAAGTGTTCTTGGAAAAGGGACTTGCATGCTGAGGTCTTGGAGGTTTGGAAACTAGCACACCATGTGTTTTTCAAGATCCGAACATCAAAATATAGAAGAGGGATAAGGTTCGCACAAGTTTTGGGTTTGGTCGCGCAAGTGACTAGCGCGGTAGAGACAAGTGCGGCAGGATTAGGGCAGCGAGACTTGCCCGACGAGGGGAGACTTGCGCGCCATCGCGCAGGGTGTCCAAATGCCTATAAATACAGGTCGACCCCTCCTCATTAAGCATGAGCTCAACACATAGAGAAAACCAGAGCTCCCATCACACAGGTGTGGTGGTCACCCAAGTGGGGTGTGGTCGTGCATGTATAAGTTGTCTGCCAGTCGTTTTATGCGCACCCAAGGCAGTTTCGGCGAGAAAGTAAGGAAGTCACTCATGTTTTTAGTTGAATAAGGTCATGTCGCACAAGGGGTTTGGTGATACTTTCACGCCATTTTTTGAAGTTGCGCGCCAGTTATTAGTTGCACGCCAAAATCGGTTTGGGGGTAAAATAATGTGAGTCGGCAAGTTTGAAGTTGAAGAAGTCAGTGTCGTGCATGTGGTTGAGGTGAACTTGTGCGCTGGTTTGGCCTTGAGTGTCGAAACTTGTGTGCCATCATGAAACTTGTGTTTCGGGCTTGGAGAAGTGCACCAGGTGTTGTTGAAGTATGATAGTCTTTATGGGGCTGTGTGAAAGATGGAAGATTTCCTGATACTTTCAATACAATGTGAGATTCATCTACAAGAGAAATTTGGACTTAAATAGGGAATATACATACAAGAGAGGATGCATTATTTTGTAATGATGAAGAGAACTTCACATCTATATACTGAGTGAGACTTCACTAATGTCAGTGAGCTAGGGGGAGTCAACAGGAGTGACCCAAGGGACGCAGTTAGCTACCCCTTAACTTTTTAAAGGAAGTGAGCTTGGGACCAAGTGATTATGCCTAAACCTTTGTAATCCACATCTAGTGAAGAATAGTGGAATTTGGTATGATCGAAAACCTTTCAGTGAATACTCCTTGGACGTATCCCTTAGTGGTGAACCAAGTAAAAATTGATGTGTCATCTCTTTGCATGTGAATGTTTTATTAATTATCATATCTATCATAATGGTTAAAGTAGTTTCTATCAATGTTGGAACAGATCCGTCAATTTAAGAGAAAACATTGACACCCTGATTCACCCCTCCCCTCTCAGGGTACCCCGGGGTCCTACAGCCTTGACCATGGCATCGTGAGAAGGGTCCATCTTTCTGGGAGGCTTCTTGAACCCGCGATGGTTTTTCGGGAGACTAAGGCAGTGGATGGCTACTTGGGGATCTAGTCTGGGAATCTTTTTGTAATGCCAGGAAAACACATCATGGTGCTCCTTAAAGAAGTTCACGTACCGTTGTTGCTCCTTGAGGGACATGGTGGCACTGATCAATGTGGGTCTCGGATCTACCTCACTACCAAGGCTCACCTGTACAATCTCATCTACTGAGGTAGAGACTCCTTCTTCAAAGGTAGGGGGAGCATCCTCTAGATCTTCTTATCCACTTATGGAAGGATCGTCCATGGGGGAAGTTGCTTCTGAGCCACCAGAACCTGATGGGAGGCTGGTGCTGGCTTCAGTGGAAGTGGTCAGCATATCGTGAGATTCATGTGCCGCTGAGACCATGGCGATGAAGGCAGTTGATCCAATCCAATATGGTCTTCGGCCCATGGGGCCACACTTGATAACATCAAATAAGTAGTGGTGCGTCGTCTTGAGCCAGTTAATTCTATCCTGGTGAAACAGACATGTATGACATACTAACATTTCCAAGAGCCGGTCATCCCCATACCGTACAGGGGTAGGAGGTTCCGGGTCCAACCGAGCCTGGTTTGTGTTGGAGTAAGAGGTGATTTTCCTCCGTTGCTTGGACTTGGGAATATTCCTTCCTCTTGTACCCAAAACGATAAGAATTTACCCATGTCGGGGGTCATGGCCTCCAACAGATGGATTGGGAAGATGTAGGGGTCATCTAGACCTTCCCAAGGATCACTTATGACCGTGGCGGGCTCAATCTCACTTTCCAGAATCTGCTTATCCTTGCTCTTGTAATAGTCACCATCTAGATAGCAGGATACCCAAGAGTAAAAAGGAGACACATCTCCTTTGAGAACTCCTACTCGACAATTGAGGGAGTATTTGAGGCATTGGTGATACGATGAAAGGACAACTTCATGCAGGTGGAGCCATGGCATGCCCATCAATGCGTTGTACGTGGTGTCCTGGGAGACAACCATGAATTTGGTACTAGAAACTAGGCCACCAAACTGGGTCTTAAAATAGATCTTTCCCACTGGGGTCTACTCGATCCTGTCATATCCCTGGATTATTAAGTCGGAGGGAGTTAAATCATCCTCATACAACCCCAGCTTCCGTAGTGTCCGAGTCAGGATTAGGTTAATCCCAGAGCCTGTGTCAATAAGACAGCGGCAGACTTCCATTCCATTTAACTGGCCAGTGATGTACAATAGATGAATGTTCCCCTATATGGGAGGGTCTTCGTCTTCACCAGAGAACGAGATAAGTGCCTGGCATTCGGCGTTTTCAATTGCCTCAGCGTGGAAGGCTTCTGCAGCTGCTACCTCTGTCTCAAACTGATGGGGTTCCATAGAGCCTCGAAGAGCACCTCACGCATGTCTGATGACAGGAGAAGAGCCTCAAGTATAGAAATCCTTACTGGGATGCTGGAAAGGTGCCTGAGGACATCATACTTCCGTGATAAGTGCGAACTTTTCCTTATAAGAGGCCGATTTGCAATTGGAGACATGGTGGGCCCAGTATGTAACGCCTCGACCCCAGTTACCCAGAGTCAGTGCATTATTACATAACATTGGCATGATCATAAGAAAGATCAAGTCTCGAAAAACCGATTAGTTTAGAATCCTTGTAATAACTACATACATTAATAATGTTTACATTTACATCATAAAATGAAAACTACAATAATATAGTCTCCATAGTCCACACTCTTATCCCCCCATACTATCCATGCAGGTCATTCATAAATTACTTCTTCACATCCTGGGAAAAATAAAACATAGGAAAAGGGTGAACTCAAATGCCCAGTAAGGATAAAAATATAGCGGAAACATTCATAAATAAGAGTGAACATTTAAGGAAATGTATAACTAAAACAAAAGCCTTTTAAACTTTAACTTTAACATAGTATGGAAAAAATAAAATTTTATAATTCCATTTAATTATTCACATGGATATTCTACTAATCAAATAATCACATGAAATATCAATAACCACTTTCATAATGATAGAATGCACAATTCCAGACTATCATAACCACATATCCAAGGCCTCGTGCCAAGACTACAAATAAGATTTTTCTAAGGCCTTGTGCCAAGACACTAGTTTGTCTCATGAGACCTACCGATGCATCGAGGATCTATATCAGGCTCCACCTGTCACATATTAAATCAAATTCATTCCCATATGAAAAGGTTTAAACATAACATAAACATTCGTATTAAAACTAGCAAAAAAATGTAAATACTTCATCCATAAACCATGAATGGTATAAAAATAACACATCTATAGTCAAACATATCACAAAACATTCAATACAATATAGAAGATTTGTATCATAATAAATCAACTTCAAATAATCATAAAATCCATCAAAGGATGTTAACATAGATGAAATCAAAACTCTTTTTAGAGAAATATCTCTTTCTATTTTGAAATAATTTAAGAGTCCTATATTTTTAAAATAAAAAATTTTCTTTGAAAATTTTCTTATAATCTTTAAATGGAATCTTCGACGATTTTATAATGGCGGAAAATAGCCGCACCTACCGTATAAGTTAAAAAACATTCTTACCTTAATTCTGTCGAAAAGGTTTAAAATCACCTTGTTTGGAGAACGACGGAATGATTCCTTTATAAACCTCTTATAAAAAGTCAAACAAGGGTATAAATGACTTTAACCCATATTCTTGTAAATAGTAAAAATGTTTTTAAATACATTTTTAAGAAACATGGATGTGGATGATAAAGAGATCCCAGTAGATTATTACGTATAAACAACCTCGGATAATGAAGAGATTGCGAAATAAACCCTTACCTTGTACTTTTCCTTGGTTGGGGGTAGGTTAACCTCCTGTATAATGGTGAAATAATTGTTATTATATTATACAAGAATCATATACATTAATATGATATCATATATGATCTTTTAACATTGCTTTGTTAATAATATCTTACAATTATCGTTGTTTCGTGTATTAACATACTCGTTTTCTTTTATATGTTTTGTTACGTAAGCTATGTTTTTCATGGATAGGTTGTATCTTATTCCTATCCAGAATGATATCATGTACTTAAACATTATTTATAAATCATAAAGTGATAATTATAATTGAATGGATACGATGAAGAATTAATCTCATCGCTTTCGTGGAGATAGTAGTCTGTACATACGCACGAGCGACAATATCATTCTTTTGATATTAAAATAATATATAATTGGATGGAATATCATATATACAGAATCATTATCATGTAATATTTATTATTTAAATGAATAACAAATCATTATTATACCTATCAAAATAATGATATATTGAATAACAATTACACCACGACATGGAGACGGTAAGCCGTACGTACACACGTATGGTGACATATCATTCAAAGGATGGATATAATACTGAATATGGTTGTACTGTAACATCCCGGACCTAGGTGCCACGCAACGGGTGCCCCGAGCCTGGTTCGCCACGTGACCTCAAGCGCATTTCCCCAAATGCCAGAGGCTGCCGACTAGCATTGAGGGCCCAGGTCTAATAGTGGGGAAACTATGCCCTTATTTGTCAAAGTGTAGCACAACGGAATACCAAAATAAACATACAACAATTGAGGAAGCAGTAAACATACACAACTGAAATAACTACAGTAGTGAATATAACCAACAGTATATACGTGATGATGCTACATGATTCAAGTTCTAAGAAAACAGCCAGAACATGTTATACATCACTGTGATACAACCAAAAGCAAAGTACAGTAAAACAAGTAAACAGCTGGCCGCGGCATCGCGAGCCTAGGCTCAGTCCCATGCCCTCCTACTCCTCAGCAACAGTCAAGTAGCTGTATAAGGACTCTTTCCCCTATCTACACCTCAAGCAACGTAATCTGTTTGGGCCGAAAAGCGTGACCCAAACAGGGTGTGAGAAATATATCTCAATAGGCACCCACCAAAGCCCCATGCTCAACTGCGTGTAAAACATGCAATAAGTGTGAAGTAGTAAAATTCAATAACTAAGCAGTACTCAAAAGTAACTAACTTAACAGTTAAATTGACATTTCCTTATTCACTTAAATTATTTAATTTAGTATCGTTCTGTGCTCAATAGCACCACGCCCTCAGGCCAACCAGTATCTCTCCCTTGGGCTAATATAGTCACGCCCTCAGGCTAATATAGTCACGCCCTCAGGATAATATAGTCACACCCTCAGGCTAATATAGTCATGCCCCCAGGCTAATATAGTCATGCCTTCAGGCTAATATAGTCACGCCCTCAAGCAAGTCACAACAACACCCTTAGGCTAATACCATCATGCCCTCAGGCTAAACAGGTAACCGGGCCATGCCCAACATATCAAAATGCAGTAAACAAGCAATTCCTCTCAAGGAAATTCTTATAATTACTACATTGAAGGCATACCCTCGGGTATCCTGGCCAAACGGCTAAGCAGAGAAACACACCCCCGGGGTGGTTCTGGATCCATGCAACGATCCTAATCAGCATTTTATTATCAAGATTTTATCACCTATGAAATTCTAGGCATTAAATATTTCAATGGCCCCAGCCACACGACACCCCAACATGGGTTTGTGGCACGAAAACGCACAAAAACACACGACAGTTGGAAAATAAACACCAAGCCACCTACCTTATGTGCCAACAAACGCTATACCCGAGCACCGGATCCAGAAATGCCCAAGAACGGTGTAGATCTAACGAAGAAAAAAACCCATTCAAACGTAAATAACTTTCACTTGGAGAAGAATCGGCAATAATGGTACCAGGAGGTGGAATCCCTTACCCATGCGGTTCCAACGAGATCGTCCGAAGCCGAATCAGATTCCAGACGAACTCCCGGTGGATCTTCAAAGGTTCGGCCTCCTCCTTTGGCTCCAAAATTGGTCAAACGCCTCCTCTGCCAAATGAGGAGGCTACTGCCTGTTTTATGCCCAGGAAAAAAAGTACACGGCGTGTACATCAAAGTACACGGTGTGTACTCCTTTCATTTAACTGTTCATTTGGCGGCACCGCAACACTGTTTATCTGCCGACAAGAGTACACAGCATGTACTCCCAAGAACACGGCGTGTTCTGCCGCCCAGCTGGAGGCGACTTCACCACCTTACTTTTTAACCTGCCGACTGACTACACGGCGTGTAAGGTACCACTACACGGCGCGTAGTCAGTTCCTACACCCTTCGTCGCCGACATGGCTACACGCCCTGTGTACTTATCCCAACACGGCCCAAAGTACACGGCGTGTGGAAAAGGTACACGGCGTGTAGTTTCAAAATTTAGGATTTTTCCCATTTTCCATATTGTCTCAAAAAAACATAAGGAAAAGGAAAGGAAGAAGCCCATACCTCAAAAATAAGAACCGGGTTCTTACAAACTTCCCCCCTTATAGCAATTCATCCCCGAATTGCCCTTCCAAGGGTGGCGAAGAAAAGCTCAGAACAGCTCTGGCCACTAAGCACGTACATCGGCCTCCCGCTCCCAGGTCTCGTCCTGAACTCATCCATGCTGCCATAGCACCCATACGAGAGGAACTAACTGGCCTCAGAGAACCTTCGTGGTCCTGTCAACGATACGGATCAGGTGTTCTTCAAAGGACGCATCATGCTGAAGCTCAACCTCCTCAGGATGAAAGGTGTGAGACGGGTCTGAATGGTAGCGACACAATTGAGACATGTGGAAGACGTCGTGCATGGCTCGGTACCGCTGCTGTAACTGCAACCGATAGGCAACCAGCCCGACTCTCTTCAGAATCTCAAATGGTCCCACATACCTCGGCGAAATCTTACCCTGTCTCCTGATCCGTTTGTGTCCCAGCCTCGGTGAACCACGCAAGAAAACCTGATCCCCAACCACGAACTCCAATGGTCTTCTGCGGTGATCATCATAAGACTTCTGACGAGACTGCGCGGTAGCCATCCACTTCTGAATCAACTGGACCTGCTCAGATGTCTCCTTCATGAGCTGTGGCCCCAGTAAAGGTGCCTCACCTTCCTCTAACCAACACAAAGGTGATTGGCATGGCCTACCATATAAAGCCTCGTATGGTTCCATCTCAATAGTCGCCTGAAAACTATTGTTATAGGCAAACTTGACTAAGGGTATATGATTCTCCCAAGATCCCCCAAAGTCTAGGACGCATGCGCGCAACATGTCCTCTAGCACCTGTATCGTCCGCTCTAACTGGCCATCTGTCTGAGGGTGGTATGTTGTGCTCAAAATCACCTATGTACCTAACTCCCTCTGAAAACTCTGAAAAAAATGAGACATGAAGCCGGCGTCCCTATCTGAAACGATAGAACGAGGGACCCCATGTAGACGTACGATCCCTTGGATATACAACCTTCCGATATCGTCCAGACCGAAGGTCTCCTTGATCGGCAAGAAGTGAGCTACCTTCGTAAGTCTGTCCACAACAACTCATACGACGTCGTTGCCTCGAGGTGACCTCGGAAATCCCATCACAAAATCCATCGAGACATCATCCCATTTCCACTCATGAATGGGAAAATGCTATAACAACCCAGCTGGTCTTTCATGCTCGGCCTTCACCTGCTGACAGGTGGAACACCTCGTAACAAAACCTTCTATCTATCTCTTCATACCCGGCCACTAGTACTGACGTCTCAAGTCTCAGTACATCTTGGTAACCCCAGGATGAACGGCACAAGCAGAAGAATGAAACTCCCTCATCAGCTCCTTGCGTATATCCCTTGGAACACACACACATCCATGGAAATGCAAAACCTCATCATCGCCTATCATCCAACCGGAAGGAGGGTCCTCACTTGCCACCGACTCCTGTAGAACTAGGCCTTCTGAAACCGATAGTTTCCTCATCCTCACTCTGTCCAGGAGGGTAGAAGTCACAGCTAACGAGGAAAGATAAATCTTCCCCTGACTGTCATGCACCCCTATATGCATCTCAGAGAACAAGGCCATAAGCTTCCACTCACCACTGGCCTCCTGCACTTCCTGTATCTCAGTTTTCCTGCTCAGTGCATCGGCTACTGCATTACCATTGCCAGGTGTATAGGCAAGCTAAAAATCGAAGGACTATAGGTACTCGACCCACCTTCTCTGCCTCAGATTCAGGTCACGCTGAGTAAAGATATACTTGAGGCTTTTTTGGTCGGTGAAAACCAAAAAATGCTCTCCCATCAGGTAATGTCTCCAACAGCGCAACGCATGCACAACTGCAGCCAACTCGAGATCGTGCGTCGGGTAATTCCTCTCATGTGGCCTCAACTGTTGAGACCCGTATGCCACAACTTGGTCACCCTGCATAAAAATGGCTCCCAGACCAATCCCTGACGCATCACAGTAAACTGTATAGCTCTTCCCCTACTCTGGGAGTATCAGGATCGGTGCTGATGTCAGCCTTCCCTTTAGGTCGTGAAAAGTTGTCTCACAAGCTTCTGACCAAACGAACATCACACCCTTCTTAGTCACACCTATCAACGGTGCTGCTATGTGGGGGAAGTACTGTATGAAATGTCTATAGTAACCAGCCAGCCCTAAGAAACTCCATATCTCAAACACGTTCTTGGGCTGCTCCCAGGAAACTACTGCTCTCACCTTCTCTGGGTCCACTGCAACTCCTGCCTCTGTGATGATATGACTGAGCAAGTGAATCTGGTCCATCCAAAAGTGGCACTTCGAGATCTTAGCATATAGGCAATGCGCTCTCAGTGTACTCAATACGATCTCAAGATGGGTGGTATGGTCGTGTCGAGTGTGAGAGTACACCAAGATGTCGTCCATAAACACTACCACAAATGAATCAAGATACGGATGGAACACACGATTTATCAAAGCCATGAAAACTGCTGGCGCATTCGTGAGTCCAAATAGCATAACTGTATACTCATATAGACCATACCTTCTCCTGAAAGTTGTGAGAGGTATATCTGATGGGCTAACGCGCAGCTGATGATATTCGGATCTCATGTCAATCACCGAGAACACTCATGCTCCACGAAACTGATCATACAGATCAACAATCCTCGGTAAGAGATATCGGTTCTTAACCGTCAACTGGTTAAGCTTATGATAATCCACACAAAGCCTAAGGGTAGCATCTGCCTTCTTCACAAAGAGGACCAGAGAACCCCAAGGAGAAGTATTGGGTCAGATAAAACCCATCACATGTAGCTCCTCTAACTGCCTATTGAGCTCCTGCAACTCAGGCGTGGCCATTCTATAAGGAGGAATGGACACCGGTGATACTCCTGGCACAATCTCGATAGAGAAATACACCTCAGGCACCAGAGGTAGACCTGAAAAGTCATTTGGTAAGACATCCCTAAAAAGATCGACAACTAGAGGGAAATCCGTCTGACAAGTCCCCTGGTCATCTAGATATAATCTCGCAATCTGGGCCGTGACTCCACCTCACCCATGATGCTCTGGTCCAGCTCGACTCGCATAAACATCCCACTCACCCTTTTATAGAAACTCCCTGCCCTCTGGTGATGTGAAACGCACCTTGTGACGATAGCAGTCTACAAAGGCTCGAAAGGGAACCAACTGGTCCATCCCGAGAATGACGTCATAGCTCGTCATCTCCAGGACATAGAGGTCCCAAAGGAAGTGACACCCACCATCTTCAAGGGGGTAACTCCTTGCACTGACGCACACCAACTGTCCTAGTCCACAATGGAGTGTCTAGTGTCAAGATATCAGAAGAGGTAGAAACACAGAGCCCAAGGCTCTCCACAGCGGGTATAGATATAAAACTATGTGTAGAACCCGTATCAAAAAGTACTAAAGACAAGAAAGAAGCTACTAGAATAGTACCTCTGACTGTCAAATGTCTGGGATCCTTCTCTTGCTGGGTCTATTGCATTGCATATGCCTAACTAGTGTTGCGGCCCTGCAACACAGCCTAGCTACCCTAAGCTGTCCCGCCCTGTTGTCTCTGAGATCCTGGTGTCTGGCTACCATGGCCACAACCACCATCTCTGCCTGCACTCCCTGACGTATTCCAGTTCCCTGACAGGTAAGAATCCACTGGTCCTGCTCCCGCTCGCGGAGTCTGCACAGAACCCCTCTCACTAGCCACTGGTAGAACCACCCTGCAAAAGCGTTGCAGATGACCCAACTTGCCGCAATCTCGGCACTCCACTGGGTCTCGTGGACACTGCGGTCTCTTGTGACCCTCTCTACCACACTGGTAGCACCTGATCGGTCCACCTATAGAAGCTGCTTGGCTGGTACTGCCGCCCTGAGGGAAGTCCATCTGTCTCTCCCTCTTTCCAGAAGAAATAGTACCAGTAACTGGTGCTGAACCGCTCTGTCCCACACCACTAGCTTCTCGCAGGTTCCTCTCTGTAATAAATGCCTAGATCACAATCGTGTGTATAGTAGGTAACCTGAAAACATTCACCAGTACTCAGATGTCATACCGAAGACCATCCTCAAAAACATTGGCTCTCAGCATCTCATCACCCACCAGCATGGGTGCAAAGTGCTGAAGATCTATAAAACGAGCAGAGTAGTCCCTCACCGACATAGCGCTCTGCTGCAGATTCATGAAATCTCATGCTCTATCTGCTCTCAGTGTCTCGGGAAAGAAGAAGTCATAGAAGACAGTCTGAAAATCCTCCCATGCCATGTCCCTGTGATGCTCTGACTGGGTGGTAACATCCCACCACCTCTTGGAAGAGTCCCGCAGCATGTAAGTCACGAGCTTGACCCTATGCCCTGGAGGCGTCTCAAGATGCTCGAAAATAGTCTGCATCGATCCTAGCCAAGACTCGGCAGCCTGTGGTCCGTCATCCCCTGAAAACGTAGGCGGATGCTGCTGCTGAAAGATGCGCATCAGCTCGGCCATAAATGTGGTAGCCTGCGGTGCTCCCTGAAAGGTCTGCATGAACCGCAATAAGCCTTCACGGAACTGAGCCTCCACGCCCGTGTCTGGTATAACAGCTGGTGCCGCATCTGGCTCTGCTGGTGGATCAACTGGTAGCCCATGGCCCACCATCTCCGGAGTATAATCGTCGCCGCTCTCTTGGCGAACAACTCACGGTCGTCTAGGCGGCATGACTCTACAATGTCAAAAGCACACCTCATATTCAAGATTATTCAGACTGAAATGAAGGAGCCACCAAGGAACAAGAGAAGGAAGGCGTTTCAAAATTTGCAAAACAAGACTACACGGCGTGTACATTGACTACACGGCGTGTACTTGACTTCCCTTCCCCTGCACAGGTCCTTCCACACGGCTAAGCCACAAAGATTCCGTTTTAACAAATCTACACGGCGTGTATAATATCTACACGGCGTGTACGGTGTTATTTTCCAACTTTTTGTGTCGTCTGTAACACGGCCGACTACTCGATTTTACTCTACACGGCGTGTTACACCCGCACACGGCGTGTACACCATCCTGTTTCCCAGCCACACGGCTAATCACCACACGGTCTGTCCTCAGACAAGACTACACGGCATGTCCCAAAGGTACATGGCATGTTCTGGAAGAGGTGACACCGGCCTGTGTTGTTAGTTACACGGCCGAGTCCCCAGGTCACACTACACGGCGTGTCCATAACTGACATGGTGTGTTCTATCAAGGAGTTCACCGACCTGTGTTGTTAGTTACACGGCCGGACTCCGGGTCAACACTACACGGTGTGTACAAAACTACACGGAGTGTTTTACCCAAGGCCTTCCTTACCCTGTGTCTCCTCCCACACGGTTTGTGACACGGGAAGAGACAACACGGCATGTACTCCTGGTACACGGCATGTACCCAAAAAGTTCATTTTTCTTCCCGAACAGAAGAACATACACGGCGTGTATAAAAATACTACATGGTGTGTATACTTGGTTTCCGGACAGTATGCCTCAGCAAATTCCCCGGAACCCAGAAAATACTGAAAAACAACACCTAAGTGTCAAATTCTGACCCGTTGGGGCCCATACACCCCACGAATCAAAGTTTGACATCTTATTTGTGTTATAACTAGCAACCAGTCAATGATCCACCAAATTCCGGTCAATGGGGGCCCATACTCCCCAAATACCAAATTTTAGCATCCATTTTATAAACAAGCTCAAACAAAAATACCATATCACAAGGTATGTATTTATCAAGAACCTATCACAACAGCATGCTTTTCTAGCACAACAACTATCACAACAACAAGCGAATTTCTAATGCACCTACATGGCATGGAAACTATGCATGTCATGTGATATCTAACATGTGCATATGTGACGCATGAGATGGAATACCCTCATCTCATTGGGTTTCAACTAAATAAAACCCACAGATAAAATATAAACAGCACAATCCAAGTACGTCACCCAATGGTGAAAACATATCAACTATAAAATTTCAAATCAAATAATGTAAAATATGAGGTAGACTGGCTTTTCCCTGTACATGGGTTAGCTAGGCCCGGGAACAGCTAATTACCAACTACCATTTTGTCCTATCCCTGACTACGACTCCAAATAGTAAGTCAAATAAAAGAACCGGCCTTTGATACCACTTTGTAACGTCCCGGACCCGGGTGCCACGCAACGGGTGACCCGAGCCCGGTTCATCACGTGACCTCAAGCGCATTTCCTCAAACGCCAGAGGCTTCCGACTAGCAGCGAGGGCCCAGGTCTGATAGTGGGGAAACTATGCCCTCATTTTTCAAAGTGTAGCACAGCGGAATACCAAAATAAACATACAACAACAACGGAAGCAGTAAACATACACAACTGAAATAACTACAGCAGCGGATATAACCAACAGTATATAAGTGATGATTCTACATGATTCAAGTTCTAAGAAAACAGCCAGAACATGTTATACATCACTGTGATATAACCGAAAGCAAAGTACAGCAAAACAAGTAAACAGCTAGCCGCGGCATCGCGAGCCTAGGCTCGGTCCCATGCCCTCCTACTCCTCAGCAACAGTCAAGTAACTGTATAGGGAATCTTTCCCCTATATACACCTACAGCAACGTAATCTGTTTGGGCCAAAAAGTGTGACCCAAATAGGGTGTGAGAAATATATCTCAGTAGGCACCCACCAAAGGCCCGTGCTCATCTGTGTGTAAAACATGCAACAAGTGTGCAGTAGTAAAATGAAATAACTAAGCAGTACTCAAAAGTAACTAACTTAACAGTTAAATTGCCATTTCATTATTCACTTAAATTATTTAATTTAGTATCATTCTGTGCTCAACAGCACCACGCCCTCAGGCCAACCTGTATCTCGCCCTCAGGATAATATAGTCACGCCCTCAGGCTAATATAGTCACGCCCTCAGGCTAGTCACAACAACGCCCGCAGGCTAATACAGTCACGCCCTTAGGCTAAACGGGTAACCGGTCCATGCCCAACATATCAAAATGCAGTAAAGAAGCAGCTCCTCTCAAGGAAATTCTTACAATTAATACATTGAAGGCATACCCTCGGGTATCCTGGCCAAACGGCTAAACAGAGAAACACATCCCCGGGGTGGTTCTAGATCCAAGAAATGATCCCAAGCAGCATTTTACTATCATGATTTAATCACCTATGCAATTCTAGGCATTAAATATTGCAACGACCTCATCCACACGACAGCCCAACATGGGTTCGTGGCACGAAAACGCACAAAAACGCACGACAGTTGGAAAATAAACACCAAGCCACCTACCTTATATGCCAAAGAAGGCTATACCCGAACACTGGCTCCAGAAATTCCCAAGAACAGCGTAGATCTGACGAAGAACAAAACCCATTCAAACGTAAATAAATTACGCTGGGAGAAGAATTGGAAAGAACGGTACCATGAGGTGGAAACCCTTACCTGCGCGGTTCCAACGAGATAGTCTGAAGCCGAATCGGACTCCACACGAACTCTCGGTGGATCTTCAAAGGTCTGGCCTCCTCCTTTGGCTCGAAAATGGCTCAAATGCCTCCTCTACCAAATGAGGAGGCTACTTCCTGTTTTAAGCCTGGAAAATAAAGAACACGGCGTGTACTTCAAAGTACACGACATGTACTCCTTTCATTTAACTATTCATTTGGTAGCACCGCCACATTGTTCATCTACCGACAAGATTACACGGCATGTACTCCCAAGTACACGGCGTGTTCTGCCGCCTAGATGGCGGCGACTTCACCGCCTTACTTTTTAACCTGCCGACTGACTACACTACGTGTAAGGTACCACTACACGGCGTGTAGTCGGTTCTTACACCTTTCGTCACCGGCATGGATACACGCCATGTGTACTTATCCCAAAACGGCCAAAAGTACACGGCGTGTGGACAAGGTACACGGCGTGTAGTTTCAAAATTTAGGATTTTTCCCATTTTTCCATATTCTCTCAAAAAACACTTAAGGAAAAGGAAAAGAAGAAGCACGTACCTCAAAAATAAGAACCGAGTTCTTACATGTACCATATTTATAATAATATTCAGTATATAGGAGATACTTAATTCATTATTTTAGAATGGTAATAACAATGAATGAAGAAGTGGAAGAAAAAAGGAACATGAAAAAAGGTGGTGAAATCATTACCTCTTCCTCGGGTTCTTCCTTTTGATTTGATCAAAAGGGCTCTTTAAGTTGGCTTTCTGATCAAACTATGGCCTCTAGGTTGTAGTGAGGGAAGTTAAAAGAGTATTTGGGCAGATTTTGGCCGAACCAAAAGGCTTTGAAGGTGTGAATTAATGTGAAGGAGGATTGCCCTTTTAAAAGAGGGGTGAGGGGCACCTTTGGAGAAGCTAGAAATATTATTTTATAATAAATTCATGTTCGGTTTCTAATGGATCCAAACTGTATTATTTAAAGGTTAATGTTGGGATAGGTTGAAAAACATTCAACCAATAGAATTTAGACAGGTTTGGGTCACTATGTTAACCATATCATTAAGTATTAACTCTTAGTTAATTAGTTTCACTTTTACAATGTCTTTTTGTATTTTTATATTATATGGTTAATAAACATACTATATACATCCAAGATACCCCCCATGTGGTCCATTAATGATACAACTATCATAAAATAAGTCTCTTGGCCGAACCTTAGATTTTTATGAATTTAATATAAATTAATAATATAATATTTGTTTTAAAAACTCTTTTATGTCAATTTTGACACTATTCAATAGTTGATTTTTTTAAAAATCATAACAGAATTATTACTTAGAAAAAATTCCATTAAATCAATCTTAATATGTCATATTATCCTATAAAATTAGTTTAGTTCATTAAAAGTCTCAAATTATATTTATTTGGGTATTTATAATATCAATTATTTTAATTTTTCACTATTATGGTAATTACTGTATCATCATTGTGTCATTTATAAATTAACTTATATAATGTCTAAAAATTATAAATAAAATATCATTATGTATGAAATCTTTTTAGATTTATAACTAATATTTATAGTCAAAAAGAAAAAATATATAACCCTATGTAAATTTTTTTTTTCTAAAAGATATATGCTTATGTCATTTTGGTATTTATTTTAACTTATTTAAAATAAAGTGTCCCTATCACCTACAAGTGGCTCCATGGGGTCCCAAAATCAACCCAAAGATGCACATGGTCGGACATGTATCCAACAATAAGGTTAGTACACGTTTTAGGGTAATTTAGTATTATTATAATATTATTTTTTAACCCTTATTTACCGGATTTACCCTTTAAGCATGGTAAATAAAATATTTACCGAAGTATTTATTCAAAATGTCTAAAAATAAAAGTTACCTATTTACACAAATTGGAAATACTGATTCAAAATATAGAATCCATTTTTTCAAATTCAAAACACAGAAGTGGAAGAAATTTGTTTAAAATTAATTCCCGCTATCAAAACAAAAAGCGTGTTTTTAAGATATAATATCTATCAAAAGATTGATATTTGTTTATGTCTGGTTTAATTGTAAAATTATGTCCAATGACCAACATTGTATTAGATGGTAAAAATATATTCTAAATATACTTTAAAACCACTCAAATTCATAATTTTTTACTATTAATTATTTTGATTAAAAAAGTTGTTTTTAATTAAAATTTAGTAATTTTCACTATTCTTCAAAATATTAAAGTTATCCGAAAAGTACCAAAATTTTACCTTAGGCTAAATTCGATACTCCGAATCCAAAAATGAAGTCCATTTTGAGAGTTAAAATATCTAAATTTTCAAAAAGTAGTTATTACTATTCATAACGACTAGCTTGATTGGTTGTGGTGTGTTAGAACTCGATGTTGCGTACAACACACGCTATCACATTATTCAAAGAGAAGCGTACCGTAGAAGATTGGGGTGTTACATTCTCACATCCTTCAAATAATTTTGTCCTAGATATTTCTAGAATACTACAGCATGAAATGACTTGGGTGGTTCTTCATCATAATTTCCTCGGGTTCCCACGTTGCCTCTTCCATCTTATAGTTTCTCCATAGAACTTTTACCAGATGCGTCGTCCGGTTTCTCAGTACTTGTTCTCTCGTATCAAGAATACTGACGGGATCTTCTCAATAAGACAGATCGGGTTCCAGTTCTAATTCCTCATAGGTGAGTACATGCGTTGGGCCAGGCATGTATTTCCTCAATAGAGATACGTGGAACACATCGTGAACTTTGAAGAGACTTGGCGGCATTGCCAATCGGTAAGCTACAACCCCAATTCGTTCTAGAATTTCGAAAGGTCTGATGTACCTGGGACTCAATTTACCTTTCTTACCAAAACGTATGACTCCCTTCCATGGAGATACCTTTAGGAAAACATGATCACCGACTTGAAATTACAAATCCTTCCTTCGATTATCGGCATAGCTATTCTGCCTACTTTGAGATTCCTTGATGTGATTTTGGATTACTTTTACCTTTTCCATAGTTTCATCCACCAATTCTGGACCTACGAGTTTTCTTTCACCAACGTCATCCCAACAGGTTGGTGTGCGACATCTCTTTCCGTATAACGCATCATATGGTGCCATCTGAATACTCGAATGGATGATATTGTTATAGGAAACTTCTACCAGAGGTAAATATTGATCCCACATACCCATGAATGTCATGTGAGAAGGATCTCAACATGTCTTATAAGGTTTGAATAGTTCGTTCTGATTGTCCATCTGTTTGAGGGTGGTAGGCAGTGCTTAAATGTAGTTCATTATCCAAGGATTTCTGAAGACTTTTCCTGAATCTTAAAGTAAAACGGGGATCAAGATCAGAAAAAATTGAAAGGGGTACTCAATGAAGTCTCACAACTTCATCAATATATAGTCTTGCTAGACATTCCAGTGGTAGATCTTCTCTTATAGTAAGAAAATGTGCGGACTTGGTAAGACGATCAACAATAACCCATATTTCATCAATCCTTCTAGGTGTCTTTGGTAGTCCCATGACAAAGTCAATCGTGATTTTATCCCATTTCCACTCAGGTATGGGAAGAGGTTGAAATACCCCACCAGGCTGTTGCCTTCCAGCTTTCACTTGTTGGAAAACCATACATCTTGACACAAAATCCACAATCTCCCTCTTCATGTTGTCCCACCAAAAATGTTCCTTCAAATATCTATACATTTGGGGGCTCCCAGGGTGTATAGAGAAATTGGAACTATGGGAATCATCCAGCAATTCCCTTTTTAGATCAGGAATATCTGGAAAACAAAGTCTCTTCCCAAATTACAAATTTCCATCTTCATACACAAAGTCTCTCAATCTCCCATTATTCACATATTTAATCTTCTTTTGAAGTTCTTCATCATCATTCTGAGAACTCTTAATCCTTTCTAGTAAAGATGGTTTGGAAACCATTTGAAAAATAATTGATGTTTTACCTCCCCTAGTTATTCCCATGTCCATCTTCACTAGATCCATGAAAATTGGATCCCTTTCAATTCTCATATTGTTCAAAACTCCATGGTCTTTTCTGCTCAAAGCATCTTCCACCTTGTTTGCCTACCCCGGGTGGTAGTGTATCGTGAAATCATAATCCTTGAGTAATTCAAGCCATCTCTTTTGCCTCATGTTGAGTTCTTTTTGTGAGAAAATATACTTCAAACACTTGTGATTAGTATAAATCTCAAATTTTTCACCATAGAGGTAGTGCCTCCATATTCTCAAAGAAAAGATCACTGCTTATAACTCAAGCTCATGAGTAGGATAGTTTTGTTCATAAATTTTCAACTGTCATGATGCATAGGCAATAACCCTATCATTCTGCATAAGGACACAACCAAGTCCTTTCTTCGATGCATTACTATAAATGACGTACCCATCATTCCCCGATGGTAGAGTCAATATAGGAGCATTGACTAATCTTATCTTAAGTTCTTAGAAAAATTCTACACACTCATTTGTCCAAACAAATTTAACCCCTTTACGTGTGAGCTTCGTTAATGGGTTTTCCAATCGGGCAAAATTCTTGACGAAACATCGATAATAACCAGCCAAACCAATAAAACTGTGTACCTCAGTTATACTCGTAGGTTCTGGCCATTCATGGATTTCCTTGTTCTTAGAAGGATCAACAGAGATTCCATATTTAGAGATAATATGGCCAAGAAATGAAATCTCTTGAAGCCAGAATTCAAACTTGCTAAACTTCCCATATAATTCATGTCTTCTCCAAGTCCTCAGGATAATGTGCATGTGATTTTCATTATCTTCATTGCTTTTGGATTATACCAAGATATCATTAATAAATACCACCAAAAATTCGTCGAGATGTTCCTTGAAAACTCTATTAATCAGATCCATGAATACAGAGGGTGCATTAGTCAATCCAAAAGGCATTACTGTAAACTCGTAATGCCTATACCTGGTTCGAAATGCTGTCTTCAGAATGTCTTCCTTCTTCACACACAACTGATGGTATCCAGATCGAAGTTCAATCTTTGAAAGGTATTGAGCTCCATGCAGTTGGTCAAAGAAATCATCAATGCGAGGTATGGGATAATTATTGTTTATTGTAATAGCATTGATCTCCCTATAGTCGATACATAACCTCATAGATCCATCTTTCTTTTTAACAAAATGAACAGGGGCTCCCCCTGGAGGAACACTAGGGCGAATAAATCCCTTATTACTCAATTCCTCAAGTTGTTTCATTAGTTCAACTAATTCTACAGTGGCCATTCTATAAGGGGTCTTCGATATAGGCCTTGATATAGAAATTAAATCAATGGAAAACTCAAATTCTCACTCTGGAGGATGTCCATATAAATCTTCTGGAAACACATCTACATATTCTTTCACAACAGGTACATCTTCTATTTGAACATTCCTTTCCTCACCCACTATAATTTCATCCTCTTCCTCCCAAATAATTGAATTTAGTTGAGCTACTACGGGTGGATCTAGATAAGAATTAGGTAGTGACGATTCTGCTCTAAAGATAAGGTGTTCCTTATCATCATCAACAAAAATCGTGACCTCCTTCTTCTTACAATAAATCTTCGCATCATAGTCCAAAAGCCAATCCATACCGAGGATTATATCAAACTCAATCATAGGTATGACAATGAGATCAGCAGATAAAAAAAATTTATGTGCTCTAATGGGGACTGATTCACAAAACATTATTGCAATGATACTTCCCTTAGGAGTTTTAACTGACAACTCCCTTGTCAAATCAAATTGGAAATATCTAATTTTCTTAGAAAACTGGGAAGATATGAAACAATGCAATGATCCAGAATCAAATAATGCATTTTCTAAACATGAGTAAACCATTAAATTACCTGTCACCACGTCTTTTGGAGCTTCTACCTCAGCAGTAGTGATAGCATAAGCTCGGCCTTGAACCCTTGGCCTTTTCTGAGGTAAGTTCCCCTGACGCTTAGGACATTCATTTGCATAATGTCCCATCTCCCTGCAATTATACCACTGAAAATTGGTAGCTTCCTTCTTCCCTTTTCAATCACGAGCTTGGTGGCGTTTTTCACCACACTTGTAACAGACACTCATTCCCTTCAAGCAAGTACCAGGGTGTTTATTCCCACATTTACCACATTATGGATATTCAACCTTTCCCTTCTTCCCCTTATTTCCATTCCCAGATTGATCACCAGATCTCTTCTTCTCTTTCTTTGCTTTAAAATCATAAGACTTAGAGAATTCCTTTTCTTTCTTGATAGCACATGTGACAATGTCTTCATACGATGAAAAGGATTGTGAGACTAATTCTTGATGGCGAAATGGTTTTAACCCATAAAAAATGATCAATATTACTTCTTGGGTTACATATATAATCTCTAGATACCTTGCTAACGTTGTAAAGTTAGCCTCATACTTTGCGACATTCTCATCCTCCTTTTGTCTCAGACTCAGAAATTGCCTTTCCATATCTGCTCGATGTTCATGAGGAATGTATTTTTATAAAAACAGATCTTTTAACTCCCTCCATTCCATATTTTATACTTCATCTTCTTCATTCATGTTTTGAATCAATGACCACCATTGATCAGCATCTCCAGTGAGGCGGTAAACTGCCATGATAACTTTTCCCTTTCACTACTTCCCAAAGCCTGAAATATTTTCTCTAGGGAACTTATCCATTGCTCAGATACCAATGGATTTGTACTCCCATTGAATGTTGGTGGTTGTTACCTCATTATGTGATCTAACATTGATACTCCACGCTGTGGATCAGGGTGCTCCTTACGGGTAAGGTTATTATTCATAACCTGAGTGAGTTTTCCCAGTATGGTGATTAGCTGATCGGCACCAGTTGCATCACCAGCTCCACTATAATTATCTTGAGCAGGAGGGAAATCCCTAAATGGAGTGCGTGCATTGATACAGTTTCCATTTCTTCCACTAGGTGCCATTTCTAAACAATGGCACAAACTAGATCATTTTATGAATCAAAACACATAATTCCATAATTATAAAACACTTAACATAAACTGAACTATTTATGGATATAATCCATAATCATTAAAAAAATTTCTTTGAGGAAGTATATACTCATAAACCTTTCATAGTGATTTGTAAATAAAATGAGAGTTATCCTAAACATATCCCCCAGGAGTATCGTAACCAGGAATGCAGCAAGGCCCGTTGTCATGCACCAGTTCCCATTCGAGTCTAGCTCAAAGCGGTGTTTTCGGGTTTTACCCCTAGGTACATCTATGCCAGAGCCTCCTCTACCTTCTCGTTTCCAGACAGGGATGTATTGCTCAGAAAACTCATAAAATCTTTACAATACCAAATTTCTAGAAAGTTCTTCTATACTAATCCTCAAAGTCCATCTTCAATCTATGTGCTCTAATCAGGGTTTATCTAAATCTAGCTTCCAAGGTTTGTACTAAAATTCCTTTGATACCAACTATAATGCCCTGACCCCAGTTACCCAGAGTCAGTGCATTATTACATAACATTAGCATGATCACAAGAAAGATCAGGTCTCGAAAGACCGATTAGTTTAGTAGCCTTGGAATAACTAGATACATTAATAATGATTAAATTTACATCATAAAATGAAAACTACAACAATATAGTCTCCATAGTCCACACTATTATCCCCTCATACTATCCCTGAAGGTCATTCATAAATTACTTCTTCACATCCTGGGAAAAATAAAACATAGAAAAGTGGTGAGCTCAAATGCCCAGTAAGGATAACAATATAGAGGAAAATTTCATAAATAAGAATAAACATTTAAGGAAATGTATAACTAAAACAAAAGCCTTTTAAACATGAACTTAAACATAGTATAGAAAAAATAAAATGAAATAATGTCATTTAATTAATCACATGGATATTCTACTAATCGAATAATCACATGCAATATCAATAACCACTTTCATAATGATGGAATGCATAATGCCAGACTATCATAACCACATAGCCATGGCCTCGTGCCAAGACTACAAATAAGATTTTTCCAAGGACTTGTTCCAAGAGACTAGTTTGTCTCATGATACCTACCAATGCATCGAGGAGCTATAGCGGGCTCCACTCGTCACATATTAAGTCCAATGCATTCCCATATGAAAAGGTTTAAACATAACATAAACATTCGTATTAAAACTATCATACGAAATGTAAATACTTCATCCATAAACCATGAATGGTATAAAAATAACACATCCATAGTCAAACATATCACAAAACCTTCAATAAAATATATAAGTTTTGTATCATAATAAATCAACTTCAAATAAGCATAAAATCCATCAAAGGATGTTGACATAGATGAAATCAAAACTCCTTTTAGAGAAATATATCATTCTATTTTGAAATAATTTAAGAGTGATATATTTATAAAATCAAACATTTTCATTGAAAATATTCTTATAAGATTTTAAGGGAAGCTTCGACGATTTTATAACGGTGGAAAATAGTCGCACCCGCTGTATAAGTTAAAAAACATTCTTACTTTAATTCTGTCGAAAAGGTTAAAAAGAACCTTGTTTGGAAAACGACAGAAGGATTCCTTTATAAACCTCTTATAAAAAGTCAAAAAAGGGTATAAATTACTTGAACCCATATTCTTGTAAATATTAAAAATGTTTTTAAATACATTTTTAAGAAACATGTATGTGGATGATAAAGAGATCCCAGTAGATTATTACGTATAAACAACCTCGGATAATGAAGAGATTGTGAAATAAACCCTTACCTTGTACTTTTCCTTGGTTGGGGGTAGGTTAAACTCCTCTATAATGGTGAAATAATTGTTATTAAATTATACAAGAATCATATAAATTAATATGATATCATATATGATCTTTTAACATTGCTTTGTTAATAATATCTTAGAATTATCGTTGTTTCGGGTGTTAACTTACGCATTTTCTTTTATATGTTTTGTTACGTAAGCCATGTTTTTCATGGATAGGTTGTATATTATTCATATCTATAATGATATCAAGTCCTTAAAAATTATTTTTAAGTCATCAAATGATAATTATACTTGAATGGATACGATGGAGAATGAATCTCATCGCGTTCGTGGAGACGGTAGTCCGTACGTACGCACGAGCGACAATATCATTCTTTTGATATTAAAATAATATATAATTGGATGGTATATCATATATACAGAATCATTATCATGTTATATTTATTATTTACATGAAATAAAAATCATTATTATACCTATCAAAATAATAATATACTGAATAGAAATTACACCACGACGTGGAGACGGTAAGCCGTACGTATGCACATATGGTGACATGTCATTCAAAGGATGGATATAATAATGAATATGATTTTACCATATTTATAATAATATTACAGTATATAGGAGATAGTGGATTCATTATTTTAAAATGGGAATAACAAATAAAGAAGAAGTGGAAGAAAAAAGGAACATGAAAAAGGGTGGTGAAATCATTACCTCTTCTTCAGGTTCTTCTTTTTGATTTGATCAAAAGGGCTCCTTAGGTTGGCTTTATGATCAAACTGAGGCCTCTAGGTTGTATTTAGGGAAGTTCAGAGAGTATTTGGGCAGATTTTGGCTGAACGAAAAGGCTTTGAAGGTGTGAATTAATGAGGAGGAGTGACCTTTTATAAGAGGGGTGACGGGCACCTTTGGAAAAGCTAGAAATATTATTTTATAATAAATTCATATTCGGTTTATAATGGCTCCAAAGTGTATTATTTAAAATTTAATTTTGGTATAGGTCGAAAACCATTAAACCAATATAATTTAGACTGGTTTGGGTCACTATATTAACCTTATCTTTAAGTATTAACTCTTAGTTAATTAGTTTCACTTTTACAATGTCTCTTTGTATTTTTATATTATATGGTTAATAAACATACTATATACATCCAAGAGACCCCCAAGTGGTCCATTAATTATACACCAATCATGATATAAGTCTCTAAGTCGAACCTTAGATTTTTAGGAATTTATTATCAATTAATAATATAATATTTGTTTTAAAAACACTTTTATGTCAATTTTGATACTATTCAATAGTTGATTTGTTTAAAAACAATAACAGAATGATTACTTCGAATAAAGTCAATTAAATCAATCCTAATATGTAATATTATTCTATAAAATTATTTTAACTCGTTAAAAGTCTCAAATTATATTTATTTTGGTATTTATATTATCAATTATTATTATTTTTCACAATTATGGTAATTACTGTATCATCAATTTGTCATAAATAAATTAAATTATATAATGTCTAAAAATTATAAATAAAATATAATTACGTAGGAAATCTTTTCATATTTCTAATGATTATTTATAGTCAAAATTCCAACATATATAACCCTATGTAAAAATTGTGTTTCTAAAAGATATATGATTATGTCATTTTTGTATTTATTTTAGCTTAATTAAAATAAAGTGTCACTATCACCTACAAGTGGCTCCATGGGGTTCCAAAATCGACCCAAATATGCCCATGGTCGGACATGTATCCACCAATAAGGTTAGGACACGTTTTAGGGTAATTTAGTATTATTATAACATTATTTGTTAACCCTTATCTACTAGATTTACCCTTTAACCATGGTAAATAAAATAATTACCAAAGTAATTATTCAAAATGTCTAAAAATAAAAGTTACCTATTTACACAATTTGAAAATCCTGACTCCAAATATGGAATCCATTTTTTCAAATTCAAAACATAGAAGTGGCCGAAATTAATTTAAAATTAATTCCTGCTGTCAAAATAAAAAGCGTGTTTTTAAGATATAATAACTATCAAAATATTGATACTTGTTTATGTCTGGTTTAATTATGAAATTATGTCTAATGACCAAAATTGTATTAAATGGTAAAAATATATTCTAAATATACTTTAAAACCACTCAAATTCATAATTTTTCACTATTAATTATTTTGATTAAAAAAGTTGTTTCTAATTAAAATTTAGTAATTTTCACTATTCATCAAAATATTAAAGTTATCCGAAAAGTACCAAAATTTTACCTTAGGATAAATTCAATACTCCAGATCCAAAAAGGAAGTCCATTTTGAGAGATAAAATTTATAAAATTTCAAAAAGTAGGTATTACTATTCATAATGGCTAGCTTGATTGGTTGTGGTGTGTTAGAACTCGATGTTGCGTACGACACACGCTATAGAATTATTCAAAGAGAAGTGTACTGTAGAAGCTTGGGGTGTTACACTGTCGGCTAGACCGGCAGCTGGACAGTGCTAGGTACATCCCGTTTCTCAGTAGTCAAGGCCTGAAGAGTAGTTTCTGAATGAGGACTGGACAACTGAGATTGTCCTGCAGTAGGGCGAGACTGACCGCGGTACGGGAAAGGTATCTCTTCCTGATCCAGTAGCACAAAGGGTGGTGGTAGACCTGAGGACACCAAATGAGGAGGTTGTGCGTGCTGAGATCTGCACTGGGCCTGCTATTTGGTCTCAGTGGCATGCACGTCCTCGCTTAAGGTACTATCTGACATTCCTTGATGACCCATATGGTCATGGCTCTACCGACGTTGGCGTTGGCTGGGGACGTTGGGGAGGTTCGCCTGGAATTCCCCCTTATCGAGAGTCATATAGGGATTTACCAAATCCATGGTATTAATCGAAGCATACCCCTGACTGTCACATGACGAATCATCCACCATTTGGAGGATTCTGGGAGGGATACCTATCTCATGGGGCATGAAGTCTCCGAGAGTGCGGGACAATGATGGAATTGGCATGGAACATTGCTTCTTCATGTGTTGTCAATGATTTCTCTTCTGGGAATATGCCAGCAGAGATGATGATGCAGAGGTGGTGGTCGCAGCTTCTGAAGGCTCTAGTTGATTCAGGCGTTCTCGAATGATTTCATGGGAACGATCAACTGTTTTACGAGTCATCCAGTCATCGTACTTCTGGGATCTGTGGTCGGGAACTTGTTTCCACTCACCTTCGCCGTCTCTACCACTATCTGACCTCAAAAAGACACCTGTCACTTGTGTTGGGGCCGGGCCCATCCTAACTATGTTTTTATCGACCTGGTCTTAGAGCCAGTCCTTAAACTCATAGCACTTCTTTAGTGTGTTCCCCAGAATCCTATGATAGGGGCAGTAGTTGGGGCGATTTGTGAGATTTGCCTCTACCGACCTTCTACACTCAGGCAAGCGTACAATCCCCTGCACTAGGGTGCTAAGAAAGTAACCGAGGACCTGATTCTCGCTAAACGAGTAAGTCTGGTGTCTTCTTTCTGGATAGGGAGCCCTTGGAGCCTGGCCTTGACGAGGATACAGAGGGGCCTTTTGAGGAGGCAGACCCTGATTGTCCCACCTGGGCGGTGGTGGCATGTTGCACGGGGTAACCTGTGGATTCTGAGGTGGTCACTGCTGGGCATGAGGTTGCGCCTGTGGTGGTGGGGCTCTGCGAGGTTGCGGAGTCGGTGGTACTAGTTGCAATTATAGCTTCCTGGGGGATTCTATTTGAGCCACCACAACAGGATCGTATCTAGAATCCCTCCTTCCTGGGATCACAGGGGACAACGGACGTGCCTGACTAGCATGTTGCAGTGCTTCCTCAAGGAACTGGGCCATATCTGAGAAGTCTCGGAACCCTCTGGGGTAGTTGTGAGTGTTAAGGGAAGGAACTAGTTCTGTTTTGACATTCCCTATGCACATCTTTAGTAATTTCTCCTGAGTCAGTGGCACGTCGAGGGAGTATGTGAGCCCCTTCTACTGGGCGATAAAGTATGCAACTCTCTCATCAGGCCTTTGTTTGAACTTGAAGAGGTCTGAAATGTTGGTCTTCCGCGTGGTAGAGATGAATTGGTATAGTAATTGTCGGTGAATATCCTCATAGCCGATCACCGATCCAATGGGGAGATGGTTGTACCAGACAAACGTAGGGCCTTCCAATTCTGTACAAAACATCGGAGCATTGCGGCTTCCTACTCTGCCGGAGTCCACAACATGGGGCCACACCTTGGGGAAAAGTGGGCCAGGTACTGCGTTGGTTCCTCTGTTACATTAAATGGAGATAAAGTGGGATTACCAAAACTCGGGGGCACAAGCATATCATCCACCCACACTAGATATGGCTTTCCATCTGGCTGGACTGCCACCTGTCGCGTTTCGAACACCTCAAGGAGGGTGATGCGCACCGCCATAGGATCATCCAGGTGGGGGTCCCTACCTTGATGGGGATCCCTAAGCACGAGTGCATTGTCAGGCTCTTAGACATGGTAAATGGGTTCAACGGCTCGTGGAGCGACTGGCGGAGCGGCCTGCGAGGAAGCTAGGGGAACCTGGGTTGGATTCCTCAGATTTTCACGCCATTCGAGAGGGTTTAGTGAGACCTATCATTCCCTCTTTCCGCGACGTTCAACTTCAACCTTATCAATGGGAGCGGTATGATTAGGGTTTCCCGGAGGCATCTCGCCGGGGGGAAATTGTTCCGGCCCCTGCTTCCCCAGCCTAGGATTACCATAGTCGGGTCATCGCTCTACAGTGTGTTCACCCAGGAGTTCGTCGACAAACCTCTTTTTCTCATCAAGTTTTTGGCGCAACTCGGCCTTCTCGGGGTCTTCCTCTGTCTTCTGCATTGAGGCGGAAGGGTCGGAGTTCTTGACATCTCCGAAATGCTATTTACCCTTACCCACATTCCGACTAAGTACCAATGTCTAGGTGGGCACAGGGAGACATAAGAGGTTCCTATGCTGACGATTAATCTATCCCAGTGGGTCCAAAAGTGGTGGAACACCCTCAGGGGGTAAGTCTCTATCACGAAATGTCATCTCGTCCTCCTCGTCCACAACGTCATCCATGTAGACCATGACCCTTCTCTGGGTCATGTCCTTAATATCGCATAGCAAGTTGGGCTGTTGTCGAATATGGATGAAGAGGAGGGAAGTGTACTTACCGTAGACATGGACTTGCACGTGGGGGGGTATCCTCCCTAATTATTTTTTGGATTACCTTGAAACTCTGAACGCATCATTATTGGAGGGTCCTCTAGTAGCCCGGTGACTCCGGGCGCTGGGCCACGGGGAGTGCGGACAAATAAACCAGACGACATTGCTCCCTGATTTCCTCAAAGTGCACTTGTCTCCTGGGGTACACCACACGATGATAACAAAGACGGAGGTGCATCGCCCATAGGGTTTGACGGAAGCACTCGACTTCCTCTAGTTTGAGAGACTCTGACACACAAAAGTTTGATGCTGACGCCGGCCATAACTTCTTCGGGAAGTGATCTGCTGCAAGAATTCCCCATAAGATCATGGGCTCAGATTCAGTGTCTGGACCCATGTTGCCCCACTCATCAACCGGAGGTGGTTGAGGAACCGATAGCGGTACTGAGGCGAACCGCAGAGATAGTAGACTGGGCGGTGAAGAAAACAGCGAACGAGCTGACTAACCGCTGAATTCTAGGCCATCCTCTAAGAAGTGTGGTGACTTGGCCACAATGTCACAATACGAAAGGCTGACAGACATAGTTTCTGGTGCAGGGATTACGGCTGCCGGTGATGGGTCACACTGTTTCTCCACTGCCATCGGTCCCCAAAATAGCTCTCCATAATCTCTGGTCGAGGTAGAGGGTGCTTCTAGTGATTATGGTGGTGACTGAATGGTCAGAACCTATGGGATTCACGAAATTTCCTCCTCTGGGAGTACGTAAGAAGAGAGGCAGAAATCTGGTGGACTTCACACTCCAGAATGATGAGACTGATATGCCTTGTTCCTACCCTAGTCCTTGACATAGAGGACCTAGGGTAGGGATCCACCACGGACTCATACTCTGCTTCAGAATCCAAGAAACAGGTCGGTTTGATCTTAGTCTGAAGCTTTTCGGTGTTCTTCTTGCGGCAGCGATGACCTGCCTTGCAGCCCTAGAATGGCTCTTCGGGGAAGAGAAAATTCCTAGCATGAGGAGGTCCTTCGGTCGTACTGGTGTTGGGGCGAGGAGTACTTTCATCTGAGTGGTCCGGGGTGTGAGTAGCACCGGGGCAGATTTCAATGGGGACATGGGGAGGACCTCTGTGCTGGGGGCCGGTACAGGTAGGACCCCTGCTGGAGCTGACAGGAGAACGGGTAGGACCTCCATGCCTAGTTCCCTTGGTGACGTCAGTGTGAGGTAGGTCTTCGTACTGATGGGACTAAACATGGGTAGGACCTCCCTGTTGGGTTCTGGTGAAGTGAAGTTGGTCTCCACCCCTCTGGTTTCTAGGACAAGGAGGACCTTCATCCACTACTACGAGGATATAAGGAAGGTCCTCACATCGTAGAATGACTGGATGTGCAACGTCCCCCGCCCGGTGGTCTGTGGAAGGGGGGATGGATCTGTACCCAGTGTAATGATCACGAGAGAGGCTCCCATATGGGGTGTTTCTACCCTAGAGAAGGCCCTCATTTGGGCCTAAGTTGGCACATGGAATACCTCCCAGTTGGGCCTGGGATCGGGAAAGGCCCGCGTCCTCCATGGTAGTTACACTGGGAGGGCTGGCGTACGGGGTGGCATTGCTGCGGGTGAGTCTGCGGTGGCCACTGCATATGCCTAAGACCAGGAGATTCGAGCTAGCCTACCTGTGGGGTGTTTGGGGCCTCGATCTAGGTTGGGAGTATAGCTTCCCCTACTCGGCGTATGCAGGGGGTTGATGATCCACTTCGGCGGTGGATCGGGCCATAGTAATCGCTAACGTTGACGCCCCTTGATGGGCACCGTCCTCGGCATGTGCCCGACGCTGGCGTCGAGTCAGCCGGACCGGTACCTATGGTGCAGGTAGGTATTCTACCTACTCTTCAGCTCGGGGAACCAGGTGGCGGCACTAGTGTGGCCTGGTGGGGGCCCTCACTGGGAACCTCCGGGACAGAACTCTGCACAGGTTGTCCCGAACATCCTCTACCTCATCAGCGTAGGGCATGGAGTCATTGAGGCGTTCTAGGGAGAGGCCCCCGAAATGATTAAAGGTTGGAGTGGGGAGCAGTGACTCCCTATGCAGCCCTCGGGGGCCGCATTGATGGCAACGCATAGACACCTCTAAATCTAGGCAGGCCATGTACCTTGTAGGGATGAGCCCCTCCTCCTCATACCTATTTAAATGGTCATTGATTACCCTTCATTGGAAAATTTCCAATGGGGAGAGGGGGCGTGGGTGCCCAACAGTCATGGCAGTTGAGGCCATCATACAAGAGGCAGAACCGCACAGGGTAGCTGTGTTGATATTTCCCCTGACCCTGCATCTGTGGCAGGAGGTGATCAGGTTCCGGATGCAGCAACTGGTTTACTGAAAGTAGGGAGATCAGCTTATTAGTACTGATAGAAAATGAAATCGACGCCCAATGCCCCCGCGCCATTCTTTCTTCCATGACAGATAAGAGGGATCCACGCTAACAACGTCGCAGAACAAGATTCCAAACATTTGGACTTCCCCCAACTTTTGGTGAGTTTCACACTAGGCCTGATATTTACTTGGTGAGGGCCTGGTGCCAGATATCTAGATCTGGTGATACGTTACGCTACTAATGTCTCGAGCACTACTAATCTCCACATTAAGGAGAAGAACATCATGTCAGGTTCACCATTTCTATTTTCGATGCTTTCTCTAGGGTGCATGTTTCCGTCTACTTGAGTACGACAGGCACAACTTTTGTTACCCCTCATTCCAGCTTTCCAAAGGCGGGTGACATTCATTCCTTGTTCAGGGATGTTTCTCCTTGATCGAAACGGGATGATGGGATGTTGGTTCTTCCTTTCCTGGATTCCTCCTCTAAATTCATCACCTAGTCCGGGTCACCCTTATAGATTAAGACATAGTTCATGAAACTCTTCACAGTGTCATGTTTTCATGCATGCTTGTTAATTACACTACTTCTGTTAGGACATTCCAAGGGGTCCGGTCAGGGAAACAACCTTCAGTTGGGAGAGTAGTCACATTGAGTCATCACTGGCTTGTCTGGATGCTGGGGAATTGGCGTGTATGTATTTTGTCCCTTATTATTGGCATTCTTGAAGGCGCGGAATCCTGAGGAATCCCACATCAAACATAGGGAAACCTATGACATACTAATGTATCTGAGGTTTTCCTCAGCTTCACATGTTTAACACTGGGTATGTCACAAGTTTAATGTCTAGTGGAGATGGATCAGACTGATCAGAACACTATCTAATGTGTATAAGATTGAAGAACCCCCTTGATGGAACACCGATATTGGGGCTAGCATGTGGGAGGCTTCCTAAATGCTGTGGAGGGGAATTGGGTGACATGATCTCACCGGGATGTGGTGGCCTGGGTAAAAATCCGGATGGTTGATGGTTTTGTTCTTGTGCCTCGAAGAGACCTCCTACGTATCCCCATAGTAGGGAATCAAAGTTTGCGTAGTTCGGGTAAAAAGGGGGCTTGGCACGCCGACACGAAGCTGGTCGGGGCCAATGATTGTTGGTCTTTAACCTCGTGGTGGATTCCTATGTACCATGCCATTCCATGGATCAAAGTCCTCATAGTTCGGGAATGGATGTGTGGGGATTACACTCTAGGCTTCCCGGGTGTTGGTGAGAAACTTTGAAGGAGGTCGGAATGACCAGGTGGTGGGATTGAACCTCATGGAGGCTTCCTACATACCATGCCTTGACATGTATCAATGTCCTCATAGTTCGGGAGGTGGCAGTTTTGGAGAACCGACGTGAATAAGGACCTTGGTCCAGGGGGGTGATGGGCATGAACCTCAGGGAGGCTTCCTACGTACCTTGTCATAGAAAGGATCAAAGTCCCTATTGTTTTGGTTGAAAAGGGGCTATTGAACCGACATGAAGGGGTGTCAGAAAAACTAGATGGTGGTCTTGAACATCGTGAGTCTTCCTACGTACCATGCCTTCACATGGATCAAAGTCCCTGTAGTTCTGGTGTACAGTTTAACGTCATGAGGGATGGGGATGGTGTCGATAAATCGATGTGAATGAGGACCTTGGTCCAGGTGGGTGGTGGGCTTGAACCTAGTGGAGGCTTCCTATGTACCATGCTTTGACACGGATCAAAGTCCCGTAGTTCAGGTTGAAAATGCGATGTTGAACCGACATGAATGGGTGTCAGAACAACTGGATGGTGGGATTGAACCTCATGAGGCTTCCTACGTACCATGCCTTGACATGGATCAAAGTCCTCGTAGTTCAGGTATACAATTTAACATCATGTGGGATAGGGATGGTGCCGGTGAACCAACATGAATGAGGTCCTTGGTCGAGGTGGGTGGTGGGATTGAACCTCGTGGAGGCTTCCTACATACCATGCCTTGACATTGATCAAAGTCCTCGTAGTTTGGGTGGGGTCTTGTCGGCTAACCGATGTGAAGATGGATCGAGCGTCTGATAGGTGTTGGGATTGAACATCATGAGGATTCCTACGTACCATGCCTCCACATGGATCAAATTCCCCATAGTTTTGGTGGTTCACAATGGCTTACCACTGGATTGGAATGCAGTTTAACATCATGCGGGATGTGGATGGTGTCATGGTCGATGCTCACTCTTAGCCCACATGAGTCGTGCTCGGTGTGAGAAACAAGAGGAAGAAAAGTCCTGAAGACCACGTCTCGAAAGGTGCATCCATGGGAAGTGAAGAGGAGTGGGGAATACGCTATGAGGCGGCCCATGGTGCTGGTACTTACTCCAGGATGGAGGCTCGTGGGAGACAAAGCACGACGGGAGAGGGACTTGGGACCAAAGAAGGGAGGATCCTCTTTCCTTACCACGCCCTCCACTAGCCTTGGCACCGATGAAGTGAGGAGGGGCGAGGGTGCCGCCTCCTATAAGAAAATACAGGGGGATTACACCAAGGTGGCTAACCTTCCCCCGCGGACAAATTCCACTCTCAGAAGGAGGATATCATCCCCTATAGAGACCAGGGGGCATGGAGAATGTCAAAGGTGGGGGGACCCCATGTGAGAGGCACTAGGCGATGTCACAGTTTAACGTCGTGTGTTGAGGACGAGGGTTCTTGGCAGTTTAACGTTCTATAGCTTGGATGAGGCAGGCTTAATCCTCACCCCTATGACTTGCATAACCGGTACCCTCTACTCCTTGTGGGAGGGAAGGTACTGGCAATGTCGTGTTGAGGGGGTGTCGCAGAACGAACCATCGAGGGGTCCATGTTATCATAGATATGCGCAGAGGAAATAGTCGTTAGCATGACTATGTGAAGAATCATTAGTCGAAGCAACACAATGGTTGGTATCGTCCAGGGGACATTGAAATCACATCTTGCAAACCTAGAGGGTTGCACGAGAAAAGGAATTTCCAAGCAGAGGGGTCCATAGGTAGGGGCCCTGTGGAGCTTGGTTTCTCTTCGTGGTGGAGGGAACTTGTGAAGGGGTGTTCTTCGCAAAGTGGAGTGCCTTAGCCTTAGCGTGAGGTGGAGTTGAAAATGGGAGGTGCTTCACGAAGTGTAAAGGCATTCGCGGAGCACTGCCTCGCGGATTACAGGCGCCTCGCGAAGCAAAGTGTCGTGAAGCAATGTGCATCGTGAAGTACACTGACCCTGCCTTGGCATGTGGATCATGTGTACATGAGGGGTGTTTCATTAAGAATAAACTCTTTTCAATGGCCTAGGTCCCCTTGGGGATCACCTTCCTTCGCGAAATCCCTTAGGCTTCACGAAAGGCATCCCACTCGGAAGAGGGGATTAAAATGAGGAAAGGGGGAGGCACTTTGCATAGAAAAAGGACCTCGCATAGCTCATGATTTGTAGAGCAAAGGGTTCTTCGTAATTTGGGAGCTAAGAAGTTGAAAGTTTGAATTGTCTGTCTGTTTGGCTCGGGGGGAACCCGGTACTTATAGGAAAGAGGCACCACAAATCAGAGCTTATGCGGCGTGAAGAGGTCTTTGGTTGCTTCACGGAGGGTCACGAACGTCAAATGCATTCGCGGAGGGGTAATCCTCCTTACTTCACAGAAGGCTCGCGAACGTCAAAGGCATTCGTAGAGGTGTCTGCCACCTTGCTTCACGGCGGGCTTTCGAACGTCAATGGTATTCGCAGAGGGGTCTGCCTCCTTGCTTCGCAACAGGTCACAAATGTCAAAGCCATTTGCGGAGGGGTCAACCTCCTTGTTGCACGGCAGGTGTGGGGCTTGGGGGTCTTCATGAAGTGTCTTCGTGAGGCAGTTTTCAGTGCCTCTTCTCTTCTTTTTCTTCCAACATTTTGGTGCCAACAATAAGGAAAGGGTTTTCTCAACTCATTTTCATTTCCATGAGATATTCATTACTCGTCTCTATTTCTTATGTTTTGTGTATGTATACAACCCAATGATGTTCCATATAATGAATATATTTATCTTCCATGTATTCAATTTCTTATTTTATGATCATTAATTTTATGGGGTATAAGGTTCAACTATTTTCATAGTTGTAAGGGTTTCTTACTAAACCTCCAATTTTCATTCAGGTTATGATTTCTCTCTCCTTATCCCAATAAAACTCTATATTTCTTATGTATTCCTACTAAATCATGTGTTAATTTTACATAGATATTACCCAAATAATTATTCTTTCTTTTATTTGGAATTATATGTTTTATATGTTTTCTTTCCCAATTCCTCCTAATAAGGAAGCCCGATTAAAGGGAACTTCCCAATTTCTTACATGTTTTAAAGTGTACTCCATAATATGTTTTAAGACACCATTATTTTTTAAAAAACACTAATTTGATCAGAAAAAACTATATTTGTTAATTTTTAGTTTTATAAAAAAAATTTATTTTTATAACTCTTTAGTATTTTCCCCTTTAACCCCTACTAAAGCGGTTTATTTCTAAAGTTTCTTAAATGATCTTTTTAGATGTTTTCTTTTCAGTTGGAAATCATTTATGCCTCAAATATAATTTCATTTTCCTATAGTTTTTTTGGATATATACATGTTTATAATATAATTTTATTAAAAATAAAATTTATTTTCTAAAAGAATTTTTCTTTCCAAAATAAAAATGGGTTTTATCATCTCACTTTTACTTCTTTGAGATATATGCCATGTTTCCCACTATTTCTTTTTTTTGTGTATATATTTCCCATTGATATATTATATCATAAATTATATTATTTTCATGATATTATACGTTTCATTTAATGTTAAAAGGTATTATGATTTAACTGTTTCATGGTGGTATGAGACACTTTGTAATGTTTATAGATTATTTTTCTCGAGAATATCTCAATTATTTTATTATAGTACTTTCATATATGATACTTTAAAGTGGTATGGGAAACTATTAAATAAAGATATAATTTTATTCGACATAATAGGAATTCATTGGACTTAGTAAGTGATAGGTGGGGCCCGCTATATCCCCTCGATGCATCAGTAGGTCTCATGAGACAAACTAGACTTGGGTTCTACCCACTTGTGTATGGTGTCTCAGCCAAGGATTAAATGATATGTTTATTATATCCAACATTATGAATTCCATCTTTATAATATGAGAAATTGATATTACATGTAATTATTCGACAATTAGAATATCCCTCATTATGTTTCATTATCATATGATTATTTATATGGAATTATTTAATCAGTTTTTATTCATTCCACATTATTCACCAGATTATGAATTATTGGCCAGATTCATTCACATTCGTTATTTTTTATGATAGCTTCTATTGTATTGTTTTCTCTTATTGAGCACTAGATATCACCCCTTTATTATGTTTTATTTTTCCCCAGGATGAGAACATGTATTTTATGAATCATGTAATGATAATATAGAATAATAAGTGTGTTTCTAAAGGAGATTCTATGATGTATTTCATTTAAAGTTGAAATATTGAACTTATGACTGTATCTGGTTTTTTTAAAGATACTAAATTATAAGGTAATTTATGGATGAAACCCCCATGTTTATAAAACAATTTAATAAATTAAGTTACAGACTCTCTACTACTGGATTTGGGTTCTTTATATATGGCATCAGAGGAAGTTTAGTAGAAACTTTGGAAACTGGATTTAGAATATATAGATTAGGGAACATTGACCATAAGATTGAATTTGAGAATTATAATAGAGTAACATCCTAGAATTTTGGTGTGGTAAAAATTTTGTTTATTTTCCTAAAAATACATTCTTTTATGGATACTACAAGTGGAGATGGTACTAGAACAGACATACCTAAGGGTAACAACTCCAACAAGGTGTCTCGATCCTGACTCGTGGTAACCTAGTACATGAAAACTGACCTTTTTGTAAACACGGTTTGACATTCCTATGTGATATTCTTATGACAAGTCACATTTTATGTAAAACCCATATATGGATGATTTCAAAGTAAATACGTCCCCAATGAAAACATGTTTATTACTTCAAGTTCAGTAATAAAAAAATCAATTAATGTTAAGTGTTTTACTAGTTTGAATTTATAAATTATGATTCATAGACTAATCTAATGTATGCCATTTTTAAGATAATGCATTTAGTGGAAGGAATGGTAACCACAGAAATCCATATAATCCAAATATTAAGATTGATTGTTTCTTGGATGGGTTTATGCAAGTATTTAGAATGGAACTTCTCTCTCAAACAGTCTCATCATATGAGGATCAAGTATCATATTCTAACTAGAAGAAGAAATATTTTTCAATGTGTTATGGATTCTAAAGGAAGCATGAAAATAATATGAAAGGAGGGAAATATGGATAAAGGTAAGAAGGGAATGTATTATTTTCCCACATGTGAAAATTATAGAAGGAAACACTATGGTATATGATTATGAGGAAAAGAAGTATACTTCAAGTGTATAGGAAAAATAAACCATTCTAATTATTGTAAGGATAAGAAAAATATTTCTAATATTCAATGTTTTAACTAAAAGGACATGGGACACTACACATCTAAGTGTCCCAAGCATTAAAGGAATATGCACTAAAATAAGATAATGGATCATGGTTAAGATTATGATACTACCACGGATGAAGAGGAATGATTAATGTGCATATTATTAGATTAAATAATTATTCCAATTGATTAATTTATCAATGATGTACTAGTTATAATAATTATGGAATATAAAAGATTTTTACTACAATATTATTTCATTAAGGATTTAAGGTTGTGTGTTGAATAGTACCAAGTAAAATTATATGGTAGAAAGTTTAAAATTAAAAAACACCTTGTTAAGGGAATGATAAACCTTAAAATGTTCCTGGTGATGGGATAATTATGTTGGATAAAGAGATGATTTATATGGATAATGTAAATTGGATAGTACTAACTACCAAGGGAATGATTATAAAGTGTTGGTTCATGATATTTTGGAATTTTCAACCGTTTATGAAATTTTTTATGTATATAATGGTATGAGGTTTTATAGGTTAATGTATTACTTCACCACAAGAGGTAACCTCTACTATGAGATAATGTGTGAATAGTTAAATGGGTAATAAATGTATAAGATTTTTTTAAGAAATAAATACATATATTTATACTCTTATGGAGTGGAATAATTTTTTAACTTTAGTAAAAGATCCTTAAACAAAAAATTTGTCCTATTATTATAATCATTAATGATATCAATGAACGTTTTCATAACTGTAGTTTACAGTTTTTTGGTAATCAACTTTGATCTGAACATGTTCTCAATCACTTTCCATCAGAACATCATAGTTTTATTTTTCATTCATGTCCTGGTTTTCAATTATTACTAATGTCATCCCAATAAAAATCATAATATCATGGTGAAAACTTCATTTCCATTAACCTCCTTTTAAGAGGATATTCTATTATCCATATTTTTTATGTGGGTTTCCCACAATGGAATTTTCAAGTATCAATTATTAACTATCGAAGAGAAATTTCAAATTGTGAGGAATCCATTTATTGAAGAACGGGAGAATGTAACACCTCAAGGATTTAAAAATAAATTTAATATATAATCTAATGCATAGAACATTGAGTCCCTATGAACTAACACTTTTTTATTATAATTATTTAAACAAGACAGTTATATCCTAGTCAGTAAACACAGTAATATTAATAGTCAAAACTACTATTAAATGTTATTTATAAAGTTTTTACATAGATAAAAAAATTATAATGAACTATATAATTTCTGGTAAAATAAAAATTATTTTTCAAAATTAAATTAGAGTGAATTTTTAGTATTTTTCTGAAAAGTTTGATTTTTTTATGATTAGTGAAAAATACTAAATTTTAGTTTAAAATTGAATTCTAAATTCAAATATTTAATATTATATAAATTTATTTTCAAGTAACTATAGATAAATTATACGTATATTAATCTAATGTATATCCTTGGAATCATTTTTATATTGAAATTAGATATAAAGTCTTATTGAACTTTTGAATGTTACTTTTACACGCCTTCTCACCACACATGCAGGATTAACCTTAAATGCAATTTTTTCACTTTTTTGAATTCAATTTCAAAAAATGTAAATTAATGGTTGTGATAAATAATATATTTAGAGTCTGATAGAATCTACTTAATTTTCTGGTGAATAGTAACTTGACCCTTTTGAATAGTAATGCTACCCTTTTGAAAATTAATATTAATAATAGAATAGTAACCTCACTTATGAAAGAATGGATAAAATTTAGGCATATTACAAGTGAAAATATGTTATTATTATATCACTATATATGTAAATAAATGTTTTAATAATTATTAATTAAGTGTTGGTATTTTTATAGGTCATAGATATGTAATTAAAATTTTATAATTAATATGATTATTTAAAATAAAATTTATTTTCATAAATTATAGTTATAAATTATCATTTTTTACCTATAATTATAAAAAAAATTATGATACCCTACTTAATTTTTCAATGTTCTATAAAATTAGTTATAAATTTAAAACTGGTATTTTCCAAATAAATGATGATTTTAATTAAAAATTAAATTTATCATATTTAGAAAATTATTTTCATAAAATGGAGTTCATTTTTGAATTGGAATCATCCAGAAATGAATAGGATGTATTTTTGGAATTTTTCTAAAATACATGATTTTTTTGTGAATAGGAAAATATTATAATTTACAATAAATGTTAAATACATGAATTTTTGAGTCAAAGGTAATGTATAGATGATGTAATCTCATAATATCGAGATATACTTCATTTTCAATATATTAAGTGATAATTATAACACTATTCATACTTTTTGGGCCACAATAATAAACAAATGAATAAAATATTGAAAAACACCCCTCTCCTCCACTATAAATTCCACCCCTCACCACCACTCTTCTTCACACATATAATCCTTGATACCTATTTAAATTATGGCCAAATATTATTCCAAATTATTTGCCCCATTTCTAGGAGGTTTTGTTCACAACAAATTACCAAACCAAGGTTCCCTAAGGAGTTTCTCAAAGAGGAGAATTCAAGAGGTAAATCCTCTTTCTTTCTCTTTTAATTTCCTTTCAATTTCCTTTTTCATTTTTGTCCTAGCCTCACCACCTCTATTCAAATGATATTGATAAATCCATTACCATATATATATTATAAATAAATCATGTTAATGGAATATCCTTCATCAAACTCTTTTCTATCTCTCTCTTTTATTTTAAAAATGAAATCATCATCCTTGAGGTGCCAATTTACAACCTTCATGGATGACGAATTTCCGTTCTTCAATTTATTCTTAAATGATGGAAATGAAACTATTTTTATGGTTAAAATAGGCTATAATATATTTATTAATACATATTTAATGTTTTTTAACTAGTATATATACATAATATTAATTCATACAACAAAACTAGTTCTCGATGTTCGAAAAACCGCCAAAATAATCTAAATAAATAACAATAATGTATTGTCTAATGAATCATCCTAACCCCATATAAAAAAAAAATTTATATAAAAAATTTATCTTATGAATATTCATTAAAAACATCTTAATTAAATTATCTATTAGTATTTAAATTTTAAATGATCTTTCATACATGTATACAAGTTAACTAATCATGAAAATTGAAGAAATAAACAATCCCGGACGACGAAATTAAATCTTATAACTCATTAAAAAATAAATAAAATTTCTAAATAAAAGCATAACAAATAAAATAAATATTTAATAGTTTATGAATTAAATTTTTAATAAATAAAATTTCATTATCCATTATATTCAGTGCAAGTGCAGAACACTTTCAGACATAAGGTAAGGGTTTTATCTACTCACATTCATTTCCTTGAGATATGCCTTACCTGCCACTATTTATTAGGTGTGGTGTATGCATATTTCCCATTTATGTACTATATCATGAATCTATTTATATTCAGGGTATTCAATTTATTATTTTTTGATCATTAATTTTATGCGGTATAAGGTTAGATTGTTTGCAAAGTGGTAAGGGTTTCTTCCCAAACCTCTATTTTCATTCGGGTTTTCTTTATCTTTATTTATCCCAATAAATATCTTAATATTTACTATGTACACTTCTTAAATTATGTTTTAATTTTAAATATATATGTACCATGATTAATTCTTATTAATTTTATGGGTAATGACAAGTTTTATAAGTTTTCTTTCTCAATTCCTCCTAATAAGAAAGCCTGGTTAAAGGGAACTTCCAAATTTATTACCCTTTTTCAAGTGTACACCATAATCTATTTTAAAAGACCATTATTTTTAGAAAAACACTCATTTAATCAAGAAAAAAATTTCTTCTTTCATTTATAAATTTTTACAAATATTTTTCCTTTGTCATTTTTGAAGACTCTTTAATATTTTCTTCTTAAACTGCACTAATTGGCTCATTTATAAAGTTTCTTAAATGTTATTTTTACATGTTTCACTTTAGTAGAATATAATTTATGACCAAAATATAATTTATTTTTCTTCCCTTTTGTCATTTCTAGGATATAGATTTTTACAGTCTGATTTTATTACAAATACAAATTATTTTCCAAAAGAACTATTCTTTCTAAAGTAAAAATGGTTTTTCTCATATCACTTTTATTTCTTGAGATATATGCCCTGTTCACCACTATTTCCTTTTGTGTGGTTTATATAATTCCATTTGATATAATATATCATGAAATATATTATTCCCATGATTTTAAATTTTCATTTAATGTTAATAGTTCTTATGATTTAAATGTTTCTAGGTGGTATGAGACACATTGTATTATTTAGAGATTATTTTTCTCCAAAATTTATCAATGATTTTATTACCGTACTTTTTATTATGAAACTTTAAAGAGGTATAGTACACTTTTATATAAATATATCATTTTATTTTCCATATTATAAATTCATTGGACTTTATAAATTAGGGATGTGGCCCATTATATCCCCTCGATGCATCAGTAGGTCTCAAAAGACAAACTAGATAGGGTTTTTACCCACTTTTGAATAGTGCCTTGGTCGAGTCCATGATAGTATGTTTATGGTGTACAAAATTATTAATTCCAAAATTATGATACTATTAATTGATATTATATGTTATTATTAAACTAGTAAAATTTCAATGGTTAAGTTTCATTCTCCTGTGATTTTTTATATAGCATTATTTATTCATTTATAATTCCTACAACATTATGCTCAAGATTATGTTTTATTAGAATTAGTTATTCACATTTCCTTATTGTTTTTTGATATATTTTTATGTATTCTATTCCCTTACTAAAAACCTGATATCACCCCTTTCTTATTTTTTATTTTACCATAGGATGCGAATATATATTTTATGATTGTCATGTAATGATAATCTAAAATAATAAGAGTGTTTACAAAGAATTTTCTAGGATGTATTTCATTTCAATTTTTAATGATAAAATGTTTTATGTATCAAGTTTTTCCAAAGATACTAAACTATTAATTATTTTGGTATGAGTCTCCCTTGTTTATATTCCAATGTAATAAAGTAAGTAACTGATTCTAGGTTACTGGGGTCGGGGTATTTACATTGATTACAAGTAATATTGATTGGATGTTATATGAAATTTCTAAAATGAAGGAGTGGAATTGTGGAAATGTGAGATAAGTGGACAAGTAAAAATAAGTTCACATAAACTAGAGTTAATAACTAGAGTTTTTACCATATCTAGAGTTCCTAAAACATTATGAAAAAAAATTAAATCAATAGAAACAACATAAACATCTATACTGATCAAACTAATTTAATTAGAAAACACTATTTTATATTTCTAAATGCTTTCTCAAGCTATCCTAAAACCATCCTAATAGTGAGGGCTCACCCCGATGGTGCCCTAATCGCCTGCCTCCCCACTCCTCTCTCGGCTCCCCTCCTAGGGTTTTTGGAGGCCTCCTCGCTGGTGATGGAACTCTAATTTGGACTTCCACTTTTCTGGTACTTCCCTTATCTTCATTATACTTCTTCGTGGTGGTTCCTTCTTCTTTGGAATTTCTCCTTCTTTGCTTTTATGAACAATGTTGTGGATCTTCTGATTAAACTCTTTCGGTCTTCCCCGTTGACGGTTTCTTCCTGCGGATCCCTCGGTCATTCAATCCTTGTTCTGGCCTCATGTAATTATGAGCCTCTCCTACTTGGAGTTGGAGAAGTGGTAATAAAGGGGCTTTGGGTAATGTGGATAAACGGTCAGCATGTCTCCTGCCGCTACCTGATCCGGCATGGTTTTGTTCTACTTCTTCTGGTTTTTTATTTCTTCGACAATGTTGGTGTTCGGAGTCTGGTACAACTTCAAGTCCTTCTATGGCCTCACGTTCCTCCACACATCTTCCTATATGATCTGGAGCGGCAATTACATTGAGGCTTTGGGATGTGTGGCTCGGCAGCTGCTGATCCTCCAGACGCGGATTTAATCGATTTTCTTCTGTGATTTTGTGTATTTGGTTTCGGTATTTTTTTTGTTGGTGTGGTGACATAGAAGGCATAGATATGATGGTGTGGATGATTTTTGTGATGGTTGGAAGACAAAAGATAAGTGATACAGTTTTATGGTGGGTCGATGGTCTTTGATGATCCTCCAGTTGAAGGTCGACGATGAGAATGATTAAAGGATGCATTTTGTTTTCCTCTAGTGATGGGCTGCAACACTAGTGGTGGTTTCCTCCATTGATTATGGCAATGAAAGGAGAAGTACTTCTGAAGATAGTGATGTTCATATAATGATGGTGTTGACGCGTTGGTGCAATGGATTCTCGGGCGGATTACCTGATTTGAGGGATTTGGCTTTGATTTTGTGTGATTTGTGGTATTTTGAATTTTGGATATCCTGGTTGGTTCCCAATACCCTAAAGTGTCTTCTATGAAAATAATAAAAAAAATTGATTTGGATGCTAAAACCTTCCTAATTAAGAATTAATACTTCATAAGGTTACCTATTGATATTTATTAAATTAAATTATATTTTTTCAATAATTTTGTTTGGTGAAATCTTTTCAGTCACATTGGGAGTTTTTTGTTTGGATTTGAAAAATCCAAACTAGTATTATTTTCAATAACACATGTTGAGGGTATCGTTCCACTATACTAATCTCAATATAGAAAATAGTTTTCTATATCATGTGATTATTAATGGCTCAAAAATTTTATTTTACCACCACTAATTTAATTTTACTTATAATGATTTTTCAAGTACCAACTCATTTTTTTTGCTACTAATCTTTCTTCATCACCTATAAACACTAGTTACCCCTTTATTTTCTATAAGGATAGAATTAATCCTAGAATAAAAAATTATACAATTAATATTTATACTATTTTTATAATTGAAAAAATTATTAATATCATTTACTATACTAAAATATCTAAGTATAACATAAGATACAAAATCAAAAAATATAAAAATAACGAACAAAGGCGAATGAATCATTCTGTTCATATGAAGATCATGGTCATCTCCTCCCAATTTTGATGTACTCCTCCAACTTTTTCACACACTTAAAAATATAATTTTGTTCTGATCAACTCCTTTTCATCAATATATTCCCTTTTCTTCATTTTTCTATATATATCAAGAAAATAATAATTTATTTCTTCATTTAGACAAAATATATCTTCCCCAAAATTTCCTTACAGATTGTATAGTTCCAAACCAAATTATAAGGAGTATAAAAGTAATATATAAATTAGTTTAAGGGACTTTACATATCTATTAAGTATCAAATTTTTCTCAAAATACCATTATAATTTTATTCCTCCCCTCTACCAGATCTAACTATACAATGTTTATTCATTGATGTTTCTCCTTGTTCAGTTAGGAAGTTTAGTATGAGGAGTATTTGATAATCCCATTCAGTTATTCATATTATAAATATGTATTTAAGATAATGTCCACATTTTTTCTTTGATTTCTCATCACCAAGCCTATATTTTCGAACACCTATTCATATGGTGATAACTGCAAACTAAAATGATGTTCATGGGTAATGGAAATGGTTAATCGGGCTACATTTTGGATATTTTTATGAGTAATCTAATATAAAATATGTTGGGAATGGAGGCATGATCTATTGGATTATATTATTTTCAAAATTAATATCACTGATTTAATTTCCCACTATCTTTGGAATCATTCGCTTCATAGAAATAGAATATTTTGGAACACTACCTACATATATGACATAAAATTCACCAATATGTTCTAGGAAGGATCACTAAAATGGTTCTGATTCTTTTAAAATAGAGCATTGAAATTCCCATTATATTTTCTTAGGTCTATTATCTTTATTCTCTTTAAAACACATATTTATTAAACACTATTATATTATTTATTAATATATATATATTATCCATGATTGATGTTATTATTTATACCAAGAGTGGACAATCTTGTGGGATAAAGAATAGATGTAACCTTAGGAATATTTTTTAGTTATAGGGTGAGTTTAATATGTTCAGAAGCTGGAGAAGATGATATTTTGAATGGATTATTTATATATGATTATTTTGTTATATTTTATTGTCAACACATAACTCATGTTCATACATAATTATTAATTAGTGTTTCTTTGGAGTTGTTTGATTTGAGGGTGACATCACAATTCCATGATCAAACACAAATTGGGCATAAAACTAGTCTGGGAAGTTAAATAGAATGGATTCTCCAGAAATGAGAATTTTGGTTTTTCAAAGTCTAAGGAAGAATAATTGACTATGGAATGGTGTAGTGATGCACATTCCATGTTCATGAAATAAGGGGGTTAACTTTGAAACAGTCATTTTATATGGAGATTCAGTTGACAAATTTCCTTATCGAAATAGAGATACTTGTATACATCAGGGCCAAAGCTGTGGTAGATCAAGTATAATTAATTTCAAGGATTAATATAAATTTGGGAGTTGTGTATGGTGGCTCATGTATTATTTAACTCTATGTGATTAACCTTGAGTAAAATTGGTTTTTGTGATATTAATCTATAGGAATACAAAATCTATATAGATAGTGAAATATTTAGTGAAAACATAGATTTTTTATAGGAATAAAAATAGTGTTGACCACATCATGGTATACCTATGGTGGTTATTTTTTGAATCCCCAATAATGTTTTGTAAGATTTTTCCTAAGGAAATTAAATAGATTTTTCTATTCTCCTAGGTTCAAAATAGGGAGTCTTATTTCATGAAACATGACATAGTGTGATAATAATATTCTTGCCTAAAAATTATGGGAGAATATGTTGTAGTATACTAAATTTTGAATGTATTTTTAAATAAAAAAATGATTATTTGAACTAAAATAGAATAAAATTAACCATAATAAAGTTTTATTTTCTTTTTTTAATGAATAGTTCCAAATAATGAGTGGAATTATTGATTTGGATAATTTGACTACACATGGGATACTCATTCTTGATTTCTAATGTCTTTAAATATATAAATGGTGAAAAATATTCCTTGAATGATCTAATGTATTAAAAAAGTATAAAATTTTAAAGAGAAGATGAATGACTTTTTGAATTTGATATTATATTTTAAATTAAAATTTTAACTTGAAGAAGTGTCTTTATTTATATAAAGTAAAATAAAACAAGATAATTATAAAAATTAATGAATTAGAGGAATAGTATAATAATTAGATTGTGCAAGATAATTTTTCACATAAAAATGGTTAACAAGATCTAAGTGCACACTTTGTTTTGATATGATCATCACACATGTGTTGTGTGTTAAAGAAGGATGTTCAAACCTATTTTAATATTTTAGTAAGTCAATAAGAACTATAATTTTTTAGAAAATCATAATTCAATGGAATAAGATAATACCTGCATTAGTGAATACAAGACAACATTATTAATAATATTTATCAAGGTATATTTCTTTTCTCTTTTTTAGTAGTTTTTTTGTATACCTATAACACTAGATCAAGGAAAAACCCTAATCATTATATCCATTATGTAGATTTTATTGCATTGGGTGGTTTCATGTTTTTCTATATCATTCTATAGATGTAATTCCTAATTTTGAGTATTAAACCTTGTACATCATGTTTTATTTGTATATTTTCCTTCCTTGGTGTGTATGGAGTTTATAAATGAGATCATTATGTCTATCAAGTGATATAGTTTTATTTTCTAATAAATTTTAAAAACATATTGTTCATTGATTCACCCCCCTAACCCCCACCCCATAGTTAACTAACACTATATTCTTGGGACATTATGAGTGGTCGTAGATAATTTATATCTTAAAAAGATTTAGATGTTTGAAATTTACTAAAATAAATGTGTGTGGACTAGTTGTTTTTGACATTTTCTTTCTCTTATAGAATTGAGAAAGTGCAAGAGTTTTTATATTGAGGTTTTTTCATGAATTTGGTGTTATGATCAAAACATTTACATCTATAATGGATAATATCAATTATGTGAACATCAAAATATTTTCCTTGTCTAATTGAAAAAATTAAATTTTTTGGAAGAAAATAATGTTCTTATACCAACTTTAATTAGGAATGGGTATTCTAGACATTTTGATTGATGGTTTTAAACTAATTTGATAAGGATACACTTTAACTTGGGTTTTCATAAAAATATGGTTTTTTATGGGTCTATAATAAATTTCAATATATCCTACTTTTTGAGAAGGAATATTTAAAGGTTATATGGATAAATACTATGAAAGAAATTTTGTAAAAGACATGAAATATCTATGACGTAAATGTCAAAGTTAGGAAGGATAAATTACAACTTTTTGATTGATATAAGAAAATATGTGTATACCTGAAGGATAGTATATTAATTATTTATTTTTAAAGGATAATGATATTGATATAAAAATTATAAAATTCAGTGAGAATCTTATAAAATAAATGGTTTCCTATAATATATATTTTATGTTTTTCTAAATATTTTATTCCTACATATTGAATCTATATGATCTTTATTTTGACACACTTCCTTACGATGACATGGAAAAAATTATTATTGAATAGGAGATGATAAAATAATATACATTGAAGGAGAATAATTTAAATAAGTATAAAATATAGATTAAATCCATCCCTAAGGAAATGATACTATATAAAATTGAGGAATAAGATGAAGATACAATAATAATTTATTATTCACATGAAGATATTTATGTGAATTCTTATAAACTCGTGTATCTCATTTCAAAAGGATTTTGAATATAAAAAGTTATATTTCATGGAATAGTTCCATTAATGTGATGAATCTATGGGTTAATATGAATTTTTGTCCAAAATATTTAAATTTAGAATAATATGAAACTGGATATGTCGTATAGATCACTTGTTATTCCTAGGGTAAGAATTATAAGAACAATAAAACAAATACTTTTTCATCAATGATTTTAATAAAGAATGATTATTTTATGAAGTGAATTAATTATTAATACAAGATTTATGAAACATTATGTTATGGTAGTGACAGTGGTTTTTCCTCAAGTGGTTCACATGAGAAGATATTCATTTAAATGATGAGTGTCACGCTTTTATCTAGTAGTGATAAGGTGTTACATGAATCTCAAATGGATTTCATTGTGAATAAATTTTTGAAGAATAGAATCTATAAGGATATTAATATAGGAAATTAAAATTGGATTCTAAATAAGGACTATAATATGGTTAAATTGGTTTGGTATGAGTTTAGAAATAAAGAATATGAGTTACTCTTAAGTATTCAAGAAGTAAGATACTTACGTACCAATGTGAAGATTAAATTTTCAATGTTGAAATATTAGGATGTTTTATTGGATAAATTAATTGAATCTCTGAATGTAGAGTTGATGAAGATATAAAATTATATCAATAATTTCATATATTATTTTATAATTCCAAGTATGAAGGGGGACATTACATAATGAAATAGAAATTTATTTTGGAAAATGCAAGACTAGAATATTTTTCTAATGAATAATGACCTTATACAATGATTTATATTGATCTTGGAATCATTGGAGTAAATAATTTATCCCAATGGGGTGACAAGAATGTAGGGAAGTATAAAAAAGAGACAAATCAATGTCTTCTTTCTTATGGAAGGTTAAACTTTTCAATGAAAATACATTATTATATCTTAAGAACATATATTTTTAGAGAAATATACTATTAATAGAATCATATATATATATATAATCCAATATTAATAGTTCATCGAACATAAGATAAAATACCTCTAAAAAGTTAAATTTCTGAAGATTACAACCTTTGGACAAGGAATAATATTTGACTTGTATAATCATTTTTTGTTATCAGAAGTCTATGAGTGTATGATGAGATGTTTTTTGTTCATAAAAAACACATTATAGTCTATAAATAGGAAATAAATTCACACATTAATGGTGAGAAAATCATAAAAACAAATAAATTCAAGAACAATGAGATTAAAAAATAGAGTGTGAAATTGAAGAACCATTTTTCATACTTGAATAAAATGGGATGATGATATAATCAATAGGGTTATTTCATTAACTAGTGTCACATTATTACACTGGATTGGATGATCTAATAATATGATACAAAAATAATTTTAAAAATTTATAATATAAATATTATTATTGACAATAAGATGTCTTGAAATAAGAACTATGAAGATATTGATAATCCCTTACAAAATATTGAATCCTCAATGGGTAAAAAAAGAATCTTACTCAAGAAAAATGGATGAACTAATGATATCAGGAATAATTTATTAGATAGATACATTGGAATAAGTTTTTATGATTTCATGATAGTAATGTTATTGTTATAAAAATAAGTTAATGTGAAGAGTAGTGATAAAAAAGTCTTTTTGGAATGTCAACTTTCTAAAGTAAAAAAAGAAGAAGAGTTGTCAAAATTTGAATTAGTAGTTCAAGAAGCATTATATTGATCAATGTGGTTCTATGTTAAAGGATTATTTGAACACTATTCATGGGTGGTTGAATAATAAATCTAAATATTCGCTCATCAGAGGCTATTTTATAGTGCATTAGTCACCTACCTCACTTATTTTTTGAATATTTTTTATCAAATTGGTAGAAAGAAACATATATACCATTAATATTTCCATAATTAAAAGGTGTATAAAAACAAAATGATTTAAATAAAACTATGACTTTTCTTAAGAGGAATTACATATTTTGTGGGATTTTATATAAGGGGTATGTTTTGAAGTTAATGTATGTGTTTATGTTTGATGATTTTGAAATTTTATAACAAGATTATTGAAAATTTATGAATGAAATTGATATAATCTGGTTCATGGAATAGGTTTTCGTTTTGGAAAAAGTGTTTTGATGAAAATTATATCTAAATAATTAGATTATAGTAACTTTAATAGAAAATATGACATTATTATTCAATGTATTGTTTTCTTACACAGATGTTTCTCATGTAGGCTTAAAACTGTTGAATGGTGATTCATTATTATGTTAAATAATTTTAAAACATGATTTATTTTCAGTTGTTTCTAAAAAATACAAAGTGTGATATAATTGAGAGAAAGAGTAAATAAAATGGATAGATCGGGAGTGGTTATGACATTTGGTAGGTTGTTATGACCTGGGGGATCAATGAGTTTAGAAGCTGGAGAGGATGAATTGGAGAAAATTTGAAGTGGATATTATTTTTATGTTTTATTCTATTGTTACATATAAATAACATTCAATATAAAGTGTTACATGGTGTTTCATTTTATTTATTTTAATAGTAGGTGATATCACCAAACCATGATCAAACCCAAAATGTGAATAGAACTGATCCCGGAACTGAAATAGAATGGATGATCAAGAAATGGAAATTTTAATTTATTATAGTCTATGGAAGATGACATGTCTATAACATAGAGTAGTGAACAACATTACATGGTCAAAAAATACGGACAATATCTTTGGAATGGGTTTTTTATAAGGTGTTTTAGTTTGAAAGTTTGCCTTTGATAAATGGGGATAGTTTTACATGCCATGGTTAAAACTATGGTGTCTTGAATATGATTAATTTGATAGAATAGAAAACAATAGTGTTTTGTGTATAATTTCCCTTTGTGTGATTCACTTGGATAATTTTTTTTCATGTGATTAATCTATAGGAAATTTCATGATCCAAATCAATTCTTCCTCAAAATTGGACACTTGAGCCTGCCACAATAAGGCCTGAAGCGAATTCTCGGTCCCCATGGGATGGTGAAAATTTCATGGGCATAAAAAATAATGTATTTGGAAAAAATTTTCCCAAAAAAATAATAAATATTAATTGAATGATAATAAATAATTTGTAGAAACTAGAAACATAAATATAATAAAAAATGAACCACTAATATAAGATACCATAATACATGGTCGACAGTTGATACATCAGACAATAGGTAGAAACTAATAGAATAGGACCACTTCCCATTATCAATGTTTGAATAAATAACTCTAAATAAACATCCATAAACCATAACTGAGTGGTATAAGAATATCAATTTCACTGATACCCCTTTTTATCCTTGATGATATATAGGCATGATATAAAAATTCCATGTAGGTTTCCACCCAGAAATACAAATTGTGCTACCTTAAAACATAATCTATTTCATGCACGTTTTAAAGTAAAAATATAAAAATAGGTTTCCTAGATTCCCTTTCTTATGAACGAGTTTCATATGGTTTTCCATAAAAACACCAATTTTCTAAAAAATGTACATCTTTTCAATTTACAACCACAATTTACATTCTCATAACAAATCATTCATAAAATGAAGTTAAAATTGTTTTAAAGGTTATTTTTTTAAGAAAAATAAGATATCATTTTTAAATCACCAAATAACCATATTTCATAAAACATACATATATCATCACCATGGTAACCAATGTTTTGAATAGAGATAGTCTACAATAGACATAATATGGTCATCAATGAAGAAAATTCCACATATTGGAAATCAATAAACACACCAATCGACCACTTCCCAAACACACACTCTTACCCTTCCTATCATCATAGAGGTGAAATCCCTACAGTTTTACCTAAGTCCCACATGGGGCCATAAGCCATAGAATAATTTTTAATTAGTGGAAGTGTGTACTTAGACTTTCCACTAATTTAATTGAGATTTCTAAAAACATTTCAAAATGGAGGTTAGTATTTCCATGTAACAGCATATCATATGTCATCCCATATCATCATGATTACAAACATTAATTTATCTTTATGACACCTCAAAAAACCCACATAGAATCATCCCCTTTATTAAGGAATATAAATTCAATTCAATTCGATTGAAATTATGTAAAATTGTATTTCCATTAAAATAATTAAAAATTTCATCAATTATGTAAAACATAATAGGGAATGTCCTATGGTTTTACATTTTCCAATAAAACATTTAAAATGACAATAAGAACATCACAAATTTCACTTAGAAGTAAAACAATTCAATTCCATTTAAAACCCATTTACAAAACCATATACAAATCATATTATTTTATTAAAGAAATGTTTTCAAATATTTTTCTTTAAAAAATTCAAATACACACAAGTTTATAAAAACAATACACAACCCATAATTTTGGAAACCAATATCATAAACAAAATTAAGAATAATTATAAAGAGTCAATTCGGAATTTTAATTTCCAAAAATAGGGTAATGTTCCTTTAAAATAGTTTTCATATCAAAACATAAAACAAAACCCCTTTTTAAACTTTTATAAAAGAACAAGAAAACACCATTCATTGATATTGATTCTATATGTATGAATAAATCACTAGAGAAAAACAAAAACACGTGATGAAAGAAAAATAAATCATAGATTAAATTCTAAAGTGAGATGTTTGATACACCCACCGTAAAAACATTTAATTCCTAGAACTAAGTCAATAAAATGAAGAGAGATTGAATGATAAAACAATGAAATGGAGATCCCTGAACCGAAAAAACCTACATAAATATTTTCATACAGAATGAACCCAAGGCTTCTATACCCATTGTGGCTTTGATCACTCCATGCTTAAGATCCCAACAAGGATAAGGAATATAGTGTTGTTCATTAAATATATTCATTTTAAACACACCATTCCATGTACTACTATGTGGTTGAGGCTAGCTATTTTTGGTGGATATGGGGACTCCCTATTCCCAAAAGTAAAATTAATTCAAAATAAATTTCAATATTATTATCTTAAAATTTTCCACACCATACAACTTTCTATGCATTTAATGTTTCAATGAAAATGGTCCATTAAGATGAAAGAGTAAAATATTTCTTAGCTATAAAATACTATAAAATCTACACTACTGAATCAAAACATCAAATATAAAACAACCATATAACTCTCTTAGATGAAAACTGAACATGGTTATGAACTAGATCAAGTAAGAAACAAAGATTAGAAAACTGAAAATCCAAAGGTTTGTCCCCGAAAAACTATATTCCTTAGAAAACCAATGAACATGGTCATGAATAACCAAGAAACTCTCCAAATAAAAAAAAACTATGTGATCTCTCTTCCTTGACTATATGGAATATTCTCAACTACTCAATAAAAAATGAACATATATATCAGAATCATGAATAAATCCCAAAATCACCCTTCTATGATAAACCATTGACATCAAACAGATATTAGGGGTTTGAAAATATTACCACCATAAACAAAGAATCCAAGACGGATCATGCTTGAGGAAAATACGAACAATAAGAAAGAAACAATTGAAATTCCTCAAATGTAATCATGCCTCAAATCAAATAACGGATCAATAATAACTACATAATCTAATCCTAGGTTATGTTAGAGAACCCTGGGGTTTTATTCTCTAACACTATCTACAGGTAAACCCAACAAAACATCACATCCTAACAACCACTAACACCTAGTTTTCACAATATCTACCCAATATTTTATATGTTCAATAATTCCATGTAAAATACCCCACTCATTGATAACCTTAAAGGAGTAAAAGAGGAAAAAGACAATCATATATTCCCGATAATTTCAAATTAAACAAAAAACCATTAAGGGAGAGTTAAGAGAAATGTGATAAATGAGGTGAACATGAATAAACTCAAAGGTATCTGAATTCAAAATTGAAAATCCATCTATTCCATTCTCCAAATATGGATAAAAACCACAAAAGTGATTCACGTGGATACATATTTTGTAACACTGAAAACTAACTAATAGGGGGGGGTTCTCCCCAAAATAAAATAATTCACCTCATAATAAAACATTCCCCACTCAAGAAACAAAATATATTGAAATTAAATATGAGAGAAATATCATTTGAAAATCTACATAAATTAAATTCTTACATCACTGAGACATAATGAAAAAATGAAATTTGAAACATCAAATAATCCCTCTTGTAATTCAATAATTACCAAGTCACAACTCATGAAATCACAAGGTTAATAATAAGGAAGAAATTAAATTAAATAAATCATAAATTTTCTTCACTCTGGAATCATTATCAATTGTTTAAAATTAATAATTTTGTTCCAAGGTAGATTCTAATTGAAAGGATTGTAAATATTTATAATTTAAGCTACTTTTCTTATAATTAGCTCAATTATACAACCTATATAGATGACCTAGATGACCAGAATCATGACATGCCTTACTTCTGATAAAAATATTTCGTATGTCCCACCTCTCCTCACTAATATCAAACCAAATTCTTATTTCTAGACAAATATAGTGAAAAGAAACAATATTGGATTTTAATTCAACTAAACATAAGGTTTGACTTATAATGCTTCATTTTCCCTTACTTTAGGTTCCTTTATAACATCCATGGTCATGAAAAACCCACAATGTCTCTATTTCTTTTATCAGGCTTCCATAAAAATTTATATCTCCATTCACCACGTCTCCATAATAATTGGTTCCAAGAGAAATCAATGTCTATGACATATGTTATTTAATATATTCCAAAAAACAAAAATAAATTAAGAAATAATCTAATCCCAGATAATGAGGATATAGCTCCAAATCAATAAAATGGCTTAAATCCTCCTGCACCATTTTATCATCTTGATGGAGATCATATAATTCAATATATTTTGAAGAATTTATTGAATAATAGAAGAATGACTAAATGAATTGTAAATAGAAATAATCCCAAAATTGGTCCTTTAGTTGCATAGTGCAGATGAAAAACATGTACCACTTCCATTTAAAACCCTTTAGAATAATGTTTGAAAACATAACCTTGACATATTCTGGAAGCATAAGATGTATGAAAATATCATCAATTAAATTTTCCCACATAATGAATTATTGATAACCTTTTTTCTCAATGAAATGAGTATTTTTTAGGTTTATTAACTCTTAAAAAATATTCACATAGTGGAGAGAGATAAAGAACCCCATGCTTAAATACTCGAGTAGATTGAACAACCATCCAATTAGACTCTTCATCAACCAAATTATATATTTAAACTAGAATGGGGTTGTAATCTAATAATACATCATTGAGATAAAATCCAAAATTAAAATCCCACAAGGTAAGGTAGAAATAAATAATAAATCTTTAAATTCCATTTAAGAAAATTTAAAATCTATCACACAAAAAACCCTTAATAAACAACCCATTTCATTTTGAATAGAAAAAATAAATACACCTCTTTAATAAAAGAGGGTTTAATCAAAACCCATTACAAAAAGAACATTCATTCTAAAAACTTTCAAATAGACCTCTTTTGACACTCTTAAAGGAAAAGTAATTAAGATAGAATTGTATAAAACCTATTATTTTAAATCATTTAAAAAATAAAATCTTTTAAAATATTAAAATTAAAATTTATTAATATCACATTAAAATGTTTAAAACTCTAAATTTGATCCCATTTTCTAGATAGGTTTTCCAAAAACCAATTATCATATTCAAAAAAAATATATTGTATTTAAAATATATCTCTATTTTTATATAAAATTAGTGACTTTTCAAAAACAATTATCTAGAACATCTCATGTCAAACATAAACACTCACAAAGCATAACAATACCTCATAATTATATATAAAATAAAAATATAATTAGATAAAATACACAATGAATGGAAAATAATATAATCAGAGAAAAAAGAAACAACATAATAATTGACCACATGGTCTGTCCAACCATACCTAACCTTATAATGTTTAATGGAAGTCACTTAGGTCCAGAATTATACACATAGTTTTTCAATCCATATAGGAGTACTATATACCACTGAGTTCCTCCCATCATCCATTAAAACTCGCAACTCACCAAAAATAAAAAACCAAAATCATCAAACCAACTAATAACCAATATTGATCACAAAATAAACACATCCTGGTCAACCCTAGAAACTCAGGTCTCATCAAAAATAGGTTGTGATCAAACACCTATTAATGATATACCACCTAAATATGGAAATCATAGATCATGTCTACCAAAATTACATAAGTAATAAGACATACCTAGGAAATAATACTCATATTTCCTGCACCATCCAAGTCCATCCCAAAAATAAGACACTAATTCAGCCATGGTAAGGCTTGAATGGAATTTAGGGTCTGTAAGGGATGGTGACAAGAACCTGGGAATCAACAAGAATGCATTAGGAGTGACTTATCCCAATAAAATTAATAATAAGAATAAAATTAAAATAATAACTATGTAAAAAACAAAAAACTAAAAAATATAAACAATTAAATATATATATATATATATAATATAATAGAATACATGGTCGATAGCTAGTAACTCAGACCACATGGATAAATAAATCAAATAATACCACTACCCTATATCTATATGTAAATGAACAATTCCAATTGCACCACCATCTACCCAAACTGGGAGGTGTAAGAGTATATACTATAATAATAAGCCTATTAAACCTAGATGATATATAGGCATAATCTAAAAATACCAGTAGGTCTCTAATGTCGACCCAAAGCATAACACTTTAAAAGGAAATTTATTTTAGGAAGGTTTGGAAATTAAGATATAAAAATTGATTTTATATATAATCTTTCTTAAAAATAAGTATTAGATGGATTTTCATAAAGACACCAATTTCCACAAATCTAGACCATTTTCAAATAAAAACAAAATTTTAATTCTTTTAAAAATAATTTATAAATTGCAGTTAAAATAGTATTAAAGAAAATAAATAGGATAACATTTCACAAATCACCAGGTTAATATATTCTCAAAAAAAAATATATAAATCATAATAATGGGAAACACTATGGTAAAGTGAAATAGTCTATAAAGAGATAACATGGTCATTGATGATAAAAATTCCACGTACTGGAAAACAATCAACACATCAATTGACCCTAGTCTAACCACTCAGTCTTACCCTACCTAAAATAACCTTATGGGACACCTTATAGGTTGATGTAAGTCCCACCTAGGTCTATAAGAAAATGTATAGTTATAAACTAATGCATATTTTTTCCCATACTTCCCACCTAGACAACTCGGTCTTCCCATGACATTTAAAAATAGAGTTGAGCATTTCCGATTAATATTATAGCATATATTATGCAATATGATCACATTTTGAAATATTAATTTATATTAATCATTCCTCGGAAAAACCAAATAGGAACATCCACATTATCAAAGAATATAAATTAAATTAATTTAAATTAAAATTACATAAAAGGTACTTTCATTATAAAAATTTAAGATATCATCAATTTCATAACACATGAAGCAGAATATCCTATGGGTTTTTGATTTTCCAATAAAACATATATATGTTCATATAGGGTCATTCCATAATCCACTTGAAAGTAAAACAGTTTAGGGCCTTTAAAAATCCATTTTAAAATCATTTTACTTTATTAATTACCATTTTTCAAATCATTTTCTACAAAAAATTTCAAACACACCAAATCTTAGAAAAACAACACTCTTCCAAAAATTATAAACAACTTCCAGAAAAATTTTAAATATTGAATTAGGCATCTAAATTTCCAAAACAATGGAATATTCATTTAAAACATTTTTATATCACTTCATAAAACAAATCCCATTTTCCACTTTTATCTAATGAAAAAAACATCATTTTTATATAGTTATTATATATGAGAGGAAAATATTAGAGAACATAAAAAAGTCATGATAAAAGAATAAAAAATAATATTTCAATTATAAAGTGAGATTAATAGTAAAATTACCTTAATCACATAGAATTACTAGAATTGAATACATACTTTGAAGAGATATAAGGATCTAACAAAGAAAAATAGATCCCTAAACCACAAAACCTACATCAATAGAATTGGATATAATGAAACAAATGATGTCATAAAATTTTGGTAGAAAGAATAATTATAAATATGGTAATATATTCAAGGGAAAATACACACCACTTGTCCAAGTACAATTATAAATACTCACAGGATTAACATATAATGATAGGTATATTCCATGTTTATTATTTGAATAAATAAAATGACACCAACAATTTTACTCTAGAACCGACTAGATATGAATGATCTATCAATGGGTGGATAGAGAGTGATTTTATTAGGTAAAATGAGTAATGTGCACATTAAAACATATTTAAAAAATATAGTGTCTTCTCTATTAAATATTCATATCATCCCCTTTAAGATCAAATGATTGATGGGCAATTTCAAAATTTAGAAAAAACTACCACCATGGAATGGTGGTAATTCACCACACCTGGGTTGGATTTGATTTAACTAAGATTTTGGGATTCGAATAGTGATGTAATATTTAATAATATATTACATATAGACATTTTTAATCCACTATGCCCCACACTATGGAATAGTGGATACTGATTAGTTATTGTGGATAAGGGGACTCTTTTCACCCCATACCCAATACCATGCACAATACTTGGAGTTTTGGTCCTACCCATGGTAAAAGAAAAAACGATATAATCAATATGTCTTACACTATGACAAGTTCAAGAAAATTTTTCACATATAAGTGCTAAAACCACATTAATGCCACAAAGGACCAACAGACACACCCAGAACCCAAAATCAAAATTAATTCAAAAACAAATGTTAAGAATTTTTAGGAAGACTAAAATGAAATGGATTGCGAAATTATAGAGGGAAATGGTGAATTTTTTTCTAGTAATCAAAATAGTTTGGACCACACCATGGTCTACCTATGGTGGTCACATTGATGTTTCAACGAAACATTGGGGAGGCATATTCCTAGTGATGTGAGAAATCATGGCTATTGTTTAAAGTTTGAAATAGGTAGTTATATTACTTGGAACATGTCATATTTTGAAAATAATATTACTATATTAAATGGTAATTGGATAAATCACTATAGAAAAATTTATTTTTTAATTGGTTTCAAATAAATTCAATGTAGCCCAACTGAAATTATGTACAAAAGGTGGTGGTGATGTTGAATAAGTTGTGGTTAGTGAAAAGTTCCAAATTTTCAGTATACTAGATGACATGGCTCATTTTATGATTCAATCTATACTCTAACCCTATATATAAAGTCTTTAAAAACATCAATGGTGAGTATCTATATTAATTAATCCAAAGGATCAAAAATAAGCAATAGAGGTTGAGAATAAGTTGAAGGTTGATGTGAGTTATGATTTAAAATTGAAACTCAAATTTTTTAACTTGGAGAATACTCTCTGGTTTGGTTATACATAATTAAATATGTGTATTTTATGAATTAATAAGTCTAAATAATAGTAGTATAAGAGGAGTGTGCATGAGAATTTTTCACACAAAAATAGAGAAGAATAATAGGTGGGGGAGGAAGAGTATGGGCATAGTTTATGTTTGATCATCACACCTATGTTGGGTATTGAAGAAGAATGAGGTTCACACCTTTTATTCATTTTTAATAAGTTTGGGAAAATTATATATTTTTATGAAAAATCTATTTAGAGTAAAAGTAAAGTCCCAAAAATTATTGAGGCAAGACACTATCGGTAATAAGATCAGTCAAGGAATAATACATTATTTTTATGTCAGGTGATTGATGTATTTTATACGTGTAATAAGATATATAGGATTAAAAATTCTCATCGGATCAACAGTGGATATTCTTTTTGAATACATGTCCTTGGGATTTATTGGATCATGATAACTATATAGCTACTCATTCTGAATATAAAATCTTTTACATTGGGATTTCTATATCTATTTTATTTTATTAGTATGTGTTAAGTTTAGTAGTGAGATCATTCCCTCTAACAAGTGATATATTTGGATTTAAAATTAAAACATAAAAATTAAAATTAAATATTTTTCATTAATTCACCCCTCCACCCTCTTAGTGAACTAACATCTTATGTTGGGGTTATTGAATCTATATTGAGTGTGGATATAAAGAATATTTTGTTTATTAACACCCGTCAAAATTCTAGAAAGGATAAGTTATATTTTTATCCATATAAGGTTGTAAAATTCATAACATTGGCTTCTCATTTCTCTCTCAACCTCAGAAAAAGGGTCTTTTTCCTCTATATAATTGATCTAAATTTTAATTTTGTTTTATTTTTCCTTGGGATATTCTCAATGTTGTCTTTGTTAACTTTTTGGTAAAATATTTAATTAAATTTTTTAGTATAAAAAATTATAATTATAAATTAAATGATAAAATTAATAAATTAACATAATTAACATATTATATAATTAATAAAATAACTAATTAAAATTATTTGAGTATGTAATATTTATGTTCAAAAATGATGTTTCAAATATGTTCAAAAAATTACACTAATTATGCACTAAAGTCAAGAAAATTTAAAAACTATGCATGTAAAACCCTCTAAAGTTGTAACTAAATCTATTATAAGGATTTTTATCAATAAATCCACGAAAATTTTACCAAAATTAATAGGAAACATTATGTTAAATTTTTCATAATCACCTACCCCCACATTTAACCAGACCTATCTTCAAACATCAAACTAAAAATTATCCCAAAGGAATTATCTCCATAATAAGGTTTATAATTATACTAATATTGACCATATAAATAATGGATTTTAATGAATTTTTGTGATTAACATGAGTGAAACATCTTATTTTATCACTCCTCAATTAATATTTTTAGCTTTATTACTAGGTACTTCACTCTAAACTATCACCGTAAATTTTTAATTGATATTGCGAACAAAATTCATTAAATGAGAAATGTATATGATGATCATATCTACTCTCCATAATAATACACATAGTATACATTAGTTTAAATTATTTCAATACATTTTTTTCAAATTACTTATTTAAATTTTAATTGATAAAATATCAAACTAAACCATTTGAATAAGAATATGTCACACCTCGACCTCAAGAATTTAATTATTCTAATTAATTTATCTATTTTGATCCTCCGTTTGATCGCAATCCAGGCCTGATTTGAATTTTTTTCTTTTGCTGATAAGTGAGCATTGTTGGCTTCGCAATGCCAAACACACGGGAAGGCCATGAAAAAATCCATGTGGCTTCACCAGACCACCTTGTGGTTATCCTAGTGAATAGTTAGTTAATTAATTAGCAAAATTAATAATAAAGTCAACAGAAAATAAAATAAAAAAATATTTTATAACTATCTCACTAATAATAATAATGCTATTATTATTATTATTATTATTATGTTTTTTAATATTTTAATTAGGTTATTATTTTTTTATTAAGCCTTTCAAAATTGTATAAAATTATTAATGTTATCATTTTTATTATAATTGCTCATTTTTATTGTTATTTTATGTTATTTTATGTTATTTTAGGTTTTATTTTTTTATTTTCATTTTCTTTTCTATTTTTTTTCTCTGTTTTCCCTCTTACTCACCCTCCCTCATCACAAAAAAGTTCCCACTCACTAACCCTAGTTTGACCCTCCTCCTCCTTATGGTCTCCCCTCCTTGGTTGGTTCCTCCTCCCTCCTCATCATTGGGGAGTCACGCTGCCTGCACCTTGGTCTCACATCTCACTAGCGCTCCACCACACAGAGTCGAGTTGTGTTCTCTCCTATGAAATCTCGGCCCCCTCCTAACCCCAGGCGCACTCCCAACCATGGCCCACCCATTGCCTCCCTCCAATGATGTTGTTAACTGGAGAACCTCCCCATAATTTATCAAACCTCTTGTGCACCTCCACAACTACTACATCGCACCTTCTCCTCATGTCCAGAGATCATATGTGTACTGCATCCCTTTCTCGGTTGAACTTTCTAGCATGGTTCCCATCTGGCAGCCCTTCCTCTTGCTTGGCAAGCATCCTACACCCTCGCGGAAGGTGCATTCTACTTCATTTGGTTATTTTCTTCATGGTTTAAGTTTTTGGGTTAGGATTTTATGTTTTTATGGTCCAATTGTGATGATTTTGATATGATGTCTTGCTTTTAGTGTTCAATAAGAATTTCTTATAGTGCGACTGGTGAGAAAGTAGAGTTTCACACCAAGTTTGTGAGACTTTTCTACACCAAATGTAGGTGGATGCATGGATAATCATTATTTTATGATTTATGTTTCTTGTTAAATTAATTCAACAGTGTATTTGATTAAATTATTTGTTGTGAATTTGGTTTTAAGTGAGATTAATATGCATTTCATCCATTTTGTAACACGTTTATATGGAATGAAGTGTGTTTGTGATGGAAACCCATGTTTAGACTTTTATTAGTTTTTTATTGTGTTGTGCGATGTCTTCGAATTCTGTTTTGACAAATTATTGGTGTGTGTTTTGACTTAGAAGAGGATTTTTGGTGGGATTTTGTGTTCAAATCCTTGTGATACCACTTAGAGTTGTTTCATAGAATTTTTAATTGGTTTATTAAATCTTAAAAAAGTGTGTGAAGTGTGTTTGGATATTTTTTTCTTGTGTGTATGTTTTCAAAAGTGGGTTTCAGAATGAAAATGGGGGTATTTGTGTGTGTCATTTCCTTGTGAAAATCATTGGAAGTGTTCAATCAATTGTTTGAGTATTGTGAAATTTGTTTTTATGGGTACTTGAGGTGTGTGTGTTTGTTGAGAAAAGTATTTTTGATGGGAAATTTACCAATTTTAGCATGTTAGCCTTATTTTTCATTTCCTAATATGTATAGTAAATTCTACTAAAAGATGAAAAGTATTTATTCATGTCATTTTTCTTTATGATTGGTTTTAATGTGGATTTTCCTACATTAAATGGAGTGTGTTATTGGTTTAAACCCTTTTTGTGTTATTTTGAAATGTTTTATAGATTTTTTAAGTGTTTAATTGTTTTATTAAATTATATGTATATTGTGTGGTCCATGATTTGTGTTTTAGAGTCGTCGGTTCAAAGGAGACTCACCTGCGTGTGCATAGGTAAGTGTATATATGTGTGTGTGTGTGTTTGTGTGTGTTTGTGTGTGTGTGAATTCCCTTGTTAAAAGTATATTCATCCATGGAAGTGAATATACTTGTATTATTCAAGGGGTTCCCATGTATATACATAAAAATTCATGCATAGGTCAGTGGTGACTAGTATATAGATATAAGTATATGTATAAGGAGTCCCTTGCACATGTTCATGGACATGAGGGTGTGTGCATAGGGTCTAGGTGTCCTCATATGTATGTGAAAGTGAATATGCCTACTGGGGGAGCAACATCTTCTTATTTGAATGTGTTAAGTGCTGAAAGCTCATTTTGGTTCCATCGTGAGGTAGGTCCCTTATCCCTATGCTTTTAATTTGAATTTTATAATTTCCCTCTTGTTTTAAAAATATGTTTTATATTTATGATATATAAAAATTCTATGAAATATGGTTGCAGCAGATTGAAATGATTATGACTTTGATTTAGAAATTGAAATTTATTTTTCACTCCCATTGGTCATAAGTAAATTTTCTTGAAAAGTGATTTCCTAAGAGGTTTTGAATTGGTAATGAATATTTCCAAATTCATTTGGCCTTTAAACCAGTTAGTTATAAAAAGTGTTCCTTGTATGCAATTAATCTTATTTGGAACCCTAATAATGGTTTATGAAAAAGAAAAACCTTTCTTGAGGAATTCCCCCTTGTATTGGAAAATGATGTGTGTGTTGAATGTGTTATTTGTGACATGTTCCTAGTAAAGAGGCTTGTGAATTTTTGTGGGATAGAAAATGGAGGATGCATTCAAGGAGGGAGATTAGTGGGGAGATTTTGGATGGGTTTTTAGGTAAATAAAATGATAAGTACATATAAGTTTTCTTGATAAAAACTCACCACCACATGAAATGGATCATAATTGGAAACCTGGGTATCTATGCGGTTAGACTAGGACTAGTATTCTAGAAGATATGAAAGTGGTTATCCCCAGTTTCTTCTAGAATGATCAATGCTACAACACTAACTAAACATTTGTGATTAGTGGATACAACTAGGTTATGGATATGTTCCCTATTAGTGGCTCGTTCATTAGAACATAGATCATTGTGGTTCCTATTCTAAGTTTCACTAAGGTACGAGGATCCTAGGTCCCCAACTAATACTAGAAGCCTAGGTATTTCACATGGTTCTTGATTTCATATTTGTGAAAACCATATTTTAATATTAATTTGTTTCCTTTAATTTTAAAATGTTAATGCATTATTCAAACCTATTTTGATAATGTAGTAGGAGAGAACTGATTTTCTTGAAAATGAAAACATCCTAATTGAATTTGAAAACAATGAAAAACATTATTTTATTATGTCTTATTTTCAAAATATCATGTTTTGGATTTCTTATAAAAGGAAAGGGAATAGGGAATCGTTGTATCTTGAAATTATTACTGATAATCTTGGTTCTTACCACTACATTACATTTTCGTTTTTTGTTCCTCTAGTTTTGGATTGCTCTTGGAGTTAGTGTAGTTTATTTTCCTTGGTGACCCATTAGGTTACTTGAGGTATGTCACGTTGCTTCATTTATTCATTTTTCACCTTCCAGTTTGTTTGTTTTATTTTCTTTATTTACCTATTTGTTCAGTTTGTGATTATTTTTCATTCTTTTTTAGGGGCCAAATCATTCCCAACTAGTTTATTTTTATGCCTGGCACTAGTTTCTAGCCTGTGGGGATTGGGAATTCCCATCGGGCCATATCGTAGGTTGACTCGTGTGATCGGTTCATGGTCGAACCGGGTTAATTCATGACAAAAATGGTATCAAATATGAAGTTATTTTTATTTGGGGTGTGAGGTATCTTGGATATTATATTGTTTTGGATTCGAGAGGTAGGTACGAGAAAGACATCATGAACCCTTGCCCATCCCGAGCCTTGAGTTTCTAGGGGTAGTCCAGAATTCAAATTTTCCTTTTTCTAGGTCTATGTGGATACGGGATAACAAAAGGAGTGAGCTGATGTTATTCGGTGAGCATTCATGGAGTAGCGACCCATGTACAGCCCGAGTGCATGGTTCAAGATACACCTTGTGGTTGATACACTTGCAGAGCGTGGTCTGCTAAGCCATGTTTTCGGGGTTCCATAGCCCGTATTTCTTTATATTTGGAAGTTTTGATGTGATTTATCTTTAGACTTAGTTTTGGTTAGTTTGAGTGGGTTCCAAAAATTAAAATGAGTTATAAAAATCAGGTTTTCAAAAAGGGAAAGTGGGTTTTTGAGTGGAAAAATGGGTTTTGAAATGGAAGTTGTTTTCTCTTAATAGAGTATGTGATTTTAAAGGAAAATATGTAAAGTGTTATAGAAATAATTGGTTTTGGGATATACTTTTAAAACATTAAATGAAAATTTGTTTGGAATTTGAGCTTTATATTGAATTATTTGTTTTTAAAATTGGAAGTGTTTTGAATTTACCCTTGGTATTCTTGTGAGTGATCACATTTATGGCGGTACACATGTAACGTGGGGATGATTGGTGGTATGTGTGGATGGGTTCTTGAGCTATCACAAAGATATATATACGTGAGACTTCATTGAATACCATTGGTGGGTATTTAAGTTGTTCTCTTGTTGAAAAAAAATATAGTTTTCGAAAGGGATGATTTCAATGTTTTGAAATGCAAGGAATCGTTTAATGTTTTATTTTGTGTTTGGTATTATTTTCCATGGGATTTCTATTTTGACAATATAAATTGTAGTCAGAATAGAGATTTGAGTTTTAGTTTTAGTTTTTTATTTAAGTGTGGGATTTTAGTTTGGGATTATTTTTTATTTAGCTTTTTACCTCTTGTTATTGAGTATGCCTCCCAGAAAAGTCCTAGACGTTTCTAGTGAAACTCTTCTAGTTGACGGTGCTACCTAAACTCCTAGTAGAGTGGTGTACTTTATTTCTTCTCAGTTGTTGTCTGTATTCCATGGTTATCATGATCTATTTAATGTAGTAGCTTGGATTAGTTAAACCTTTGGTGTTTTCCGGTTATCATAAACTCACAAAGCTGTGAGATTCTTGGTTTGAGTTCATTTGTGGGTTCAACTTTGGATTGGTGGAGGAGATAACCCCAGAGTCATTTCATGATGGGATGTCATGGAAGGTGTTTAATACCACTCTAATCTGATTGTTTATACTTGAGGAAGTGAAGGTGAGTAAAGTGGAAGAGCTTGTGAGTGCCCAGCAAGACCAATTATATTGATCATTTCAAGGGGTTAGTTTTCTTTTCTCCTCTAGTAGTATCACAGAAGCAGCTGATGTTTCTCTTATGCGGGGTCTTAGAGCAAGGTTCAAGGGACAATTTCATTTTTCAATTCAGGAAGGTTCTCCATACAGTGAGGAGAAATAATGGGAGGAACCTGTCTCAGAGAATTCTTCTTGTCAATTCCATCTTCTATTAGTTGAGCTATTCTCTTATTTTCTTCTATTGTGGCTGTTTTAGGTACTCTAAGTCACCTTTTCACCATCCTCTGATGGCCTTCTGTGAGTGTGGCCATTTGGAAAACTTGTAGAGGTTTTTCTAGAAGTAGTATCAGAATGTGTCTCAACTTGAGGATGTTAGCTCATGACTGTGGGGCATAAGATGATTTAAGATATCAGAGATCTAGTCACGGTCTAGGAGTGAAGCTTTTCACATGGTAAGGAAATCATGGTGTGTGAAGGACCATGGCACTATGTTTGTCTCCTATGTTAGGATAAAGACAGTTTTAGTTTCTTTAATATATTTTCTTCACTTGTGAAGGTCCCATTTTTTTATGAATGGCGTAGAGGCCTCTCTCCTCATTGTGGTATTTTTTTAATGTTAATATTTCCTCACTCCTTATGGAATAGAACCCTTGAAAGATTATCAAATTATGGATGTGAGTCTCAAAATGGATATCCTTTGGTGGTTTCCTATGTGAACTGGTTTTGGTTTTAGTTCTAGGTCATGATTATTTTGGAGATACATTTTTCTTGATCAATAATGAATAGGGTTTTGCTCTGCTGTTTTGTTTAGTGTCTTTAGTGGGGGACCCCGTGTGGTGGGGTTTTGTTTATGTGGAGAGTTCATGGATTGGTTTGTGTTTTTTTTCCTATATCGATCTGTGATAATTGGCCTAAGTTGGTCAGTTCTTAACTGGTGGGAATACCCACCATGGATCTTTTCATTCCTTCTCAGAGATTTAGTTTGTGTGGGAGTTTTGGTCTGTATTGGTTTTTTCCTCTTTGGTTAAAGTTATAAGTTCTATAGTTTTCCCATGTTGAGAGTCTCAATGTTTGTTATACTAGTCGGTTTCTTTTAGTGGTGAGAACCCTCCACGTTTTCTCATGGTTCTTCTCACTATGGTTTCTCTTTGAGTTGGTCGGTTATGACTGTTATAATTAAAGGTCACATGGAGTTCATGGATTCATTAGTATTATTCATTTTCAAGCTCAAGTTTTATAACTCATTTGGTTGGGGTGACTTTGGGGGGGGGGGGTTTATGGTGGGGATAATTGTCATGCCCCTACCTCAAGAACATAATTATTCTAATTATTTTAACTATTTCAATCCTCATTTTGATTGTGGGATGGGCTAGATTTGAAATTTCTGTGCCTTTCCCGATAAGCAAGCATTTTTGGCTTCACAATGTCTGACGCATGGGCATGTCATGGAAGAAGCCGTGTGGCTTCACCAGACCACCGTTTGGCCTTCTTGGTGCGTAGTTATTTAATTATTTAATCAAATTAATAATAAATTCAACAAAAAATAAAAATTAAAATATTTTATAACTCTTTTAATAATAATAATAATAAAGTTAAGATTATTATTATTATTATGTTTCATTAATATTTTAATTAGGATTTAAGTTTTTACTAATACTTTCACATTTTTATAAAATTATTAATTTTTTCATATTTATTATAATTTATAATTTTTATTATTATTATTTTAAGTTTGTTTAGGTTTTTTAGGTTTTAATTTTTTCAGTTTTTTTTCCCTTTATTTTATTTTTTCTCCACTTTCCCTATTCCTCACCCTCCCACATCGCCCACAAGCTCGCCCTCCCAAAACCTAGCACGACTCTCCTCCACCCCATAGTCTCCCCTCCTGGTCCAATGCCTCATCCCTTCCCTTCTCCAGTGAGTCGCACCACACTGCACCTTGGTCGCACCTCGTATCAACACTCCACCGTGCACAGCCCAATTATGCACTCCCCCAATGAAATTGTGGGCCCCTCTTATCCCTAGAAACACTCCCATCTAGCGCCCTCCCCTTACCCCACTCTAGATTCACCACAGACCAATGCGCATCCCCCTCGTCTGGTGAACTTCCTACATGCATCACCTGCTACTGCATCAAACCTCCTCCTCGTGTCCAGAGATCAGTCGCACACAACCTTCCCTTTTAGTCTGTACATTCCAGCGTGATGCACCTTCGACATCCCTTCCTCTTGCTCAGCTATCTACATGCACCCTCTCTGTTGGTTTGTTCCAATTTTGTTGGTTGGTTTCTTCCCAGTGTAGGTTGTTGGGTTAGGTTTTCATGTGTTTAGGGTCTAATTGTGATGATTTTGATCCAATGTCTTGTTTTTATTATTCAATATGTTTTTTTTTGTGGTGTGACTGGATATAAATTAAAGGTTCTCAATAAGTTTGTGAGGTATTTATACACTAAAGGTATGGGGTTCCATGTTTAATTTTTATTTAATGATTTATGTTTCTTGTTAAATTAATTCAGTATGGTCTTTGATTAAATTGTTTAATGCAAATTTGGTTTTAATGGAGTTTAATATACATTTGATCCATTTGGTATCATGTTTATATGTAACAGAGTTCTTTCATGATGGAAACCCATGTTTAGTCTCTTATGAGTGTTTTATTATGTAGCGTAAGGGTAAAAAATTCTATTTTGACATGTTATCACTGTTCATTTAGCCTTAAAATGGGGTTATGGGTGGGATTTTGTGTTCAAAGACTTGTGATACCACTTGGAGTTATTTCATAAAATTTTTAAGTGGTTTATTAAATCTTATAAATTGTGTGAAGCATGTTTGGATATTTTTTTGGTGTTCATATGTTTTCAAAATAGGGTTTCAGAATGAAAATGGGGATATTTGTGTGTGTGTGACTTATTGTGAAAATCATTGGAAGTGTTCAATCAATTGTTTGGGTAGTGGTAAATGTTTTTTTGTTGTTTCTTGAGGTGCATGTGTGTTGAAAAATGATTTATTATGGGAAATGTACAACTTTGAGCATGTTAACCTTGTTGTGCATTTCAAAATATGCATAGTGAGTTCTTTAAAAAAATATAAAGTATGTTTTAATGTCACTTTACTATATGTTTAGTTTTAAATTGTCTTTTACTACTTGGAATTGAATGTGTTATTAGTGAAAACCCTTGATGTGTTATTTTGAATTGTAATATAGATTTCCTAAGTCTTTAATTAGTTTATTAAATTACATGTGTAGTGTGTGGTCCCTACTTTATGGTTTGGACTTTCCGGGTCTAAGGAGAATCACCTGCAAGTGCATAGGTAAGTATATATATATATGTTTGTGTGTGTGTGGTTACCCCCATTACATGTTTACTCATCCATGGTAGTGAATATACATGAATGAGGCTATGTGTACCCATTTATATATATTAAAATATAAACATATGTGATTTGATACTAGTATATTCATATAATCATATGTGTACGGATACCCTAGCACATGTTCATGGCCATGAGGGTGTGTGAATGGGGACTAGGTGTCTTTATATGTATGTGAATGTGTAAATGCTGGGTGGGGGAGCAATAACTTCTAGTTAGAAAGTGTTAATAGTTGAAAGTTCAGTTTGGTCCAACCCTGAGGTTGGTCCCCAATGCCTATGCCTTTAATTTTACTACCATAATTGCCCACTTTTTTTAGAAATATGTTTTTTATTTATTCTATATACACATGATATGAAATCTGTTTTCTGTTACTAGAAACAATAATGCCTTTTTTGGAAATTGAAATGTATTTATAATTCTCATTGATCTTAAATGAGTTTTCATGAAAGGTGATTTTCTAAGTGTTTTTGAATTAGTAATTAATATTTCCAAAGGTATTTTGTCTTTTGGACAGTTAGTTATAAAAAGTGATATTTTTATATAATTAAACCCATTCGGAACCTTAAGAATGGTTTATGAAAAAGAAAAACTTCTCTTGAGGCATGCCCCCTTGTTTTAGAAAATGGTGTGTGTGTCAAATGTATGATTTTGGACAAGTTCCTAGTAAAGAGTCTAGTGCATTATTGTGTGACAGAAAAAGGGGGGATGCAATCAAGGAGATAGATCAATGGTGGGATGTTGGATTTGTTTTTAAATAAATAAAATGAAAATTAAAGATATTTTTTCTTGATAAAAACTCACCACCACATAAAATGGAGCACAATGTAAAACCTGGGTATTTGGGTGGGAAAACTAGGACTATTATGAAAGATGAAACAGAAGTGGTTTGTCTCAGTTTCATCTAACAGGATTGTTTCTATAACACGAACTAAAAATTTTAATGTCTAGAGAAAAGTAGGTTTTCGACGTGTTCGCTACTAGTGCATCATGCAGGAGAATATAGATCGTTGTGGTTCCTATGCTAGATTTCACTAAGGTACGAGGATTATAGGTCCCCAACTAACACTATCTGATTAGGTATTTCATATTGTGATTTTGATGTGATTTCCATTTAATTCATTTCTTACTTTGGGTCTTATATGTGAAAACCATATTTTAATCTAAATTGGTTTCCTTTCATTTTGGAATGAAAGTGCATTCTGGTAACCTATTTTGAAAATGTAGTGGGAGATAAATGCTTCACTTGAAAATGAAAACATGTTACTTGAATTTTAAAATAATGGAAAACATTATTTTACTATGTCCTATTTGCAAACTAGAATGTTTTTTATTTCACATAAATGTAAAGGGTATAAGGTGTTGTTGTATCTTGAGATCCCTACTAAGCATCTCAATGCTCACGTCTACTTTACTTTTCAGTTTTATGTTCCTCTAGTTTTGGATCTCTCTTGGAGTGAGAGCAGTTTATCTTCCATAGTGTCCCACGAGGTCACTTGAGGTATGTCTCTTTGCATCATTTATTCATTTTTCTGCTTCTAGTTTGTTCAGTTTATTTTCTTTTATTTATCTATTTATTCACTTTATGGTTATTTATAAGTCTTTTCTATGGGAAAAATCATTCCCAACTGGTTTATTTTGATGCTTGACATTAGATTCCAGCATGTGGGGATCAGGAATTCCCTTCGGGCCTTATCGCGGGTTTACTCGGGTGACTAGTTCCGGGTCAACCAGGGTTGGTTCATAATAGAAGACAACCTCATGGTTAAGTGTAATAGATTGGCCATGGAATAAATCTTAGGCATTGAAATCATAGAAATATTTTATTCCAGATTGATTTTCTCTATTCAACAACAAATAAATTCTAATATAAGATAATCCTAGAATATATTTTTGATAATATATTCATTAAAATAGTGTATATTTTTTAATATCACACAGTTTTGAACTATTATTCATGGACCTAATATTATATGATGTTTTTCTAAAATATTTTATAAAATAAAATTTTTAAAAATTAAATTTTTTGTGTTACATTAAATATAGTACTTTTAAAAATTCTTTAACTGATTAAACATTTAAAATAAAAGTTACAAAATCACTATAAAAACTCATCAACATGACTAAGTGGTGATTTTAGAATATAATATGTGAGGAAAACTTTTTAATTAAATTATTACCATTTCATTTAATGATTAAAAACTATTATGATATCAAAACTATATAATTACTTCAATCCATGAGTAACATGTCGCTAAGGTCAGAAATATGAAACAAGGTTCATGTGGGATCCCACACAAGAAATTTCAACAAAAATAGTCTATATTATATATTTAATAAAATAAAATAATTGATGTAGAAAATATATATATATAGTTAAATTTGAAATCATGTAAGTATGAGTTTAAAAATATAATAAATGGAGAAACACCATAAATATATATTATAACTTCTCTAATAGTTAGTGGGTTATTCTTATACCTATTTAAATTCCGTAATGAGATTGTACGGTCTTATAAAAAAAATATAAGGGATAAAAACTAAGGGTTATTATTTGAAATAAAAAGAGACACTAAACTATCATTAACTACAAAAAAATTAAAGATAACTTATAATATTTCCTTTGATTCCTCCTAAGCTCACATTCTTTGCAGCCTTCATAAATGGTTTACCACAAAAGTTAATCAATGGTCTCTTGGTGGGATTGGATTCCTTCAAATAATACCCAAGGTGTTAGGTTTCTCCAATACTTCTCAAAATGAAAACATTCACATAAAATGAGAGATTCTCTCTGATAGAAATATTATGATTAAATAATCTAATTATCCCCTAGATTAACCAATTTTTAATGAAAAATATTATTATTTTCACACTCTCTTTGATGTATGTAACTTGGGATAAGTCCATGCAGGTTATAACTAATGTGGGGGTTTATTACTTGGGTACACATTAATCATATATTCCTAGAGATATATCTATTATGGATTATTTCTCTTCTTATTAATTTTAAGAAAATATTTATACAACGTTTCCTTATCTAACTCATTTTTGGGGGTCTCAAAATGATTGTATGTCCTTTTCAATATATAAAAAAAGCATACCAAATGGTATTTTAAAAATAATCCCAATTAACACATATGTTATTCTATATATCCTTACACTATAACTATTATATTTCAATATACACAAGATTTACATAGTAATGTAAAAAAATTGGTTCAAAAGTTTTATAAAAAATGATACAAAAATAATGAAATCAACTAGAGGTGAAAAGGAATTTCATGTAAGATATACGTAAAGAAATTATTATAATTTTATATTTTTCAATCCAATAATTTTTATTATATTTTGTTTTGTAATTTATTTTGTTACCAAAGAAAATGAAACATGAAGAAATTTTCCCCAAAAATTGTGTAAAAAATATCATAATGAAAATAAATTGTCCTTTAAAGAATCATTGCCTATTAAGGGATTAAGATCACTCTAGTACAATATGAGTTGATTTACAAGTTATTTTTATTGCATTTATAGGAATAGGATTACAAGTTCTCTTGGTTGGATGTTATACATAATGTAGTGAAAGACAAAATGGAAGGGTGAAAATGTGAGATAAGTGGACAATTACATAGAAGGTCACTTAACCATGAATTTATAACAATAGAGCTCACCGACGTTGGTGGTCCTACACTTATACTGTAAGATGTAATAAATAACTATCTAAACATCTATACTGGTCTTGGTAATGTTATGCTAATCCATTATTTTTTGCATAAGAATTCCCTATTAGGATATTCCCAAGTATTCTTAATGAATTTTTAGGTCCTTTAATGAATTTTTAAGAAACCTAAATAAGATAAATGTGTATTTAATTCATCTTTTTAGTTTGCTACCATTATTTTAGTATTTTTGGATATTTTTATTCTGGTTTTTTCATTTCTATATGAGATTGGTTATCAATAAAAAATATGTAAGGTTTCACTCCAATATACTTTACTCACCATAGGAAATAGTTTTTAGCATTTTGTTAATAATATAATCTTAATTCTATTATTTTATCACCAATAACATTACACTACCTTGGGAAAGTGTTTATACTACTAGTTTATTTACATGACATTATAATCTTACTACAACACCTATACACATTGCTTTTTCTACGTTCATCAATAAGGAAAGCCTTGTAATTAGGATAAAAAATAATACACGCCATGTTAGTAGTAGTATATAAAACCCAAATTTAATTAAAATAAATTACTATAGTGTAATATTTGTCCATAGATTGATGAAAATAATTCAAATATGACAGTGAAAAAAATGATAAAGATGATCAGTGATCCTATGATGACTCTTTTTAGAACTTATAAATAGTCATGTGATCCTATAGCTTCAGATCACTCCTAGAAATATCCTTTTATTTGGATCAAAACAACTCAAGCATGTACAAACCTTTCCACATTTTTTTAAAATGTTTGATAAGAGATTCTATCATTTGTTTCTTTCTTCACTCTAAATAGAAGCACCCCATCATTTCCTTATAAATTAATTGGATCAAAATCATGTAAAAAAGAGTATATAATTCATTTATCCACATGTTAAGGGTATTATTACATATTGTTTAAGTGTTATGTTTAATACAAAATCTTAAATTCTTCGTATTACTTATATCCCAAAGATATATTTCCATATGGTAGGTTTAATGGAGCTCTGTCTGATATTTTTTGGTATTTTTGTATAGGGAATATTTTATTTTCCCATTGGGATATACATGAAAACCAAATTGATATAAAGAAATTATCCTTTATATTCGGGGTCATTACACTTAGAATAGGAATACCCCAGAATATAGTTATGACTCAGTACTGAAATAACATTCATAGGTGATGGAAGTGGAAAATCAGGCTATAGTTAGGATGTATTGGGTGTTCTATGTCTAATACAGTGTCAGTCCAAAATTAACACTCTTTTGGATAGAATCTATGTCTATATTCTAAAAACATATAGTATTATCCTTTTTTCATAGGCAATTTTTGAATCATATAGGGAAAATTTATGGAAAATCTTCCTACATTGGTGACATAATTTATTTTTTCAGTGATGGATAATGTTACTAAAACATCATATTCATAAAAAATAGAGCAATGTAATTATCCATATTTGTTTTCAAGATTTGTTTCTTACATTGGATTAATGAAATATATTGAGTTTTCTTCTCTATCCTGAGTTTGAACTCGTATAACATTGTTTATTGATAACATATTGAGTGTAGACATAGGTAAGTTTTTTTTTTCATTACATTTAGAGTTTTGATGTGGGTTAACTAGTCTTCTTTATCTATATGAGATTGTAACATAGAAATCATTGGTTATTTATTACTCCCCCAGACAAAAATACAATAATTGTTGGCTCTCAATCACTCTCTTAGCTTTTGACATAGACGACATTCTCCTTATGAAACATTCGTTATTGTATTTGATAATTCTTCTATAAATATTTAATCAAATTTAATAATATAATAAAATTAAAATTATAAATTTAAAAAATTAATGAATGAATTGACAAATTGTACCAATGATGAAAAGAAAAAATCACTACGTACATGTAACACCCCGAGATTTTAGGAAAAATATTCTTTTTAATTTCATTAATGTCTTGTGTTGTACACTACACCAAAAGGAGATTGCACAACACGCATCCGTGACTTGGCTTGGATTACACGCAATCACGACCTTCCACGATAGCGTGTGTTGTACGCAATTCCGAGTTTCGATAAACAACGATATGTTATATAAACTAGCTGTTATGAATAGTAATACCCACTTTTTGAAATTTTATAAATTTTATCGTTCAAAATGGACTTTAATTTTGGATTCAAAATATTGAAATTATCCTAGGGTGAATTTTTCATATTTTTCTGAAAACTTTCAATTTTTTATGAATAGTGAAAACACTAGGTTACTATTCAAAACCCGACATTTTATTTAAATAATTATTTATTTTATTTAAATTTATTTTAGGTCAAAATTGATACATAATACCTATATAAGTTCAATTTATTTCATTGGAGTCATTTTATAATAATTTTAGATAGATAAAAATTTTATTTAAATTTTCACCGTCTTTTACCCACTTCCTAGGAGAATTTGTAAATTCACATAAAACTTAATTTTACCGGTTCTGTGAGTGGAATATCGAAAATCCGAGAGACACGGTTAATATTAAGGACAAAAATGTGGTTCAATGAGATGAAAATAATTTTTGGTGAATAGTAACGTTTTACTTTTTTTTACCACGGTTAGAAGTAAATAGGGTAATTAAGGGTAAAAATGATATTATTATTACGCTAACATATGTCCTAATTCTATTGGATAATTGTAATTCAACCAAAAACAACCTTAGGAATAAAATATGAATATTTAGGCTCACTTGGATTAGATTAAGACATTTATTATTAATTTATTTAAAGAAGGGTCAAAATAGTTAAAATCAATGTTTAATAACTAAATCATTTTTAATATATGGATATACATAAGATAAATTCGACTATAAATATTAATTATAAATATAAAAGGATTTACTACATAATTGTGTTTTATTTTTAATTTTTAGATATTAAATAATTTAATTTATTTATGATACAATGATGATGCAGTAATTATCTAATAAATGAAATATTGACATAATTGATGTTATCAATACCCAAATAAATGTAATTTGAGACATTTTATGAATTCCATTAATTTTCTAGGTTAATATGACATGTTAGTATTGATTTAGTTAACTTTTTTCTAACTAATCATTATTTTATGATTTTTACAAAAATCAATTAACAAATAGTGTCAAAATTGACATAAAATAGTTTTTAGAAAAAATATTATATTATTAATTGTTATTTTATTCCTAAAAATCTAAGGTTCAGACAAATGACTTAGATAAGGTTATATATATTAATAATAAACATCTTGGGGTTTGTTTGGATTTTTATAGTATGTTAACTAACCTTATAGTGTATGAAAACAAGAAGACACGGTAAAATAAAAATTATTTAACTTGAAGTTAAATCTAAATGATAAGGTTTAAATAGAAACATAAACTTGTCTAAATTACATTTGATGAGATTATATCGACCCATGCCCACTGTATCTTTGAAATAACTCAATTTGGAGCTATTAAAAACTTAATATTACTTTATAATAAAATAATATTTTTAGTTATTCCAAAGGTTCCCCTCTCCCCCTAATAAAAGGGAACCTCCTCCCTCTCTTACTCACACCACATTGAGCCTTCAAGCTCGGACAAAACCTGAAAATTTCTCTTCTTCACTTCCTTAGAAACATCCTAGAGGTTCTGGTCTTCTTCAAAAACCAATCTTAGTGCCCTAAGATGAGGTTTCAAAAAGGCGTGTCGAAAGAAGAGGTAATATCTGTTACCGATTCATTCAACTTTATTTCTTCTTCTACTTCTTATTCTTTATTTGAATAATTATGAAGTAATAACATCAGTATCACTCATATACTGATAAGTTATTATAAGTATTAAAAAAACCTATTTCACCATCTATCCATCCTACGGAAAACGAAATCACTGCGCGTGCGTACGTACGGAATATCGTCTCCACGCTGTGGTGTAATCTATTTTCGACCACCACCTTACATGGATGGGTATAATGGTGTAAACAAATAACTATATATGATTATTACAAAGTGATATTGATTATTAAATATTATACATACAATTCAATGTAATTCCACGATCATGGGAATGATATCATCGCTCGTGTGTACATACGGACTATCGTCTCCACGACGTGATGAGATTCATTCACCATGTTAAACATTCATGAATGATTTTAAAGTATATATAATATGTAATCATGAAATATATTACATAATACTTATACTATATTTATGTGTATATATATGTATTTAATCTACTTAATTTCATTCAATTCAATAAGGAAACAAAAACAGCGTTCATGCGTACATACGGCCTACCGTCTCCATGAACGGTGTATTTCATTCCATTTAATCAATCCATCATATATATATGTATATAATAAATATATATAATATATAAATCATTTTTTACATTCTTGAATTAAGTAAATCAGGATATAAGTAATAATATCAAGAACAACAAGTCCAAACACGTACGATAAATAAAACGATTTAACTCAAAATGATGCTTTAACATGTAATTTACAAAATAACGGGTAATATAAAGTCATAAGTGAACCATATATGATATAATAACAGTGAATATGATTCTGTAATAAGTCAATGAAATTATTTAAATCATTTTACAGGAGTTTCAGATACGTACGAAGCATATCAGACCTAAGGTAAGGGATAACTTTTCCAATCTCGTTTTTATCTGAGATGGTTTATTCTTAATTATTCACTGGGGTTATATTTATCATCCATGAACCTATTTTATAAAAATGGATTCATGTATGTTTGAAGTCCTTTTTACACATTTTTTACTTTTACTACATGGTATGTAAGGAATCTTTCATTTTTTTACGTTACGAGGTACCTTTTTTGACTTTTCCGGCATAAGTACGAGAAGAATGTTTTTTTATCTTATACGTCATGAAAGGGTTTTTATGGTTTTATAAATCCTTATTTTCATGAAGAATAATCTACAAGATTTCAATAATATTTTCAACAAAATCCTTTTCTTTTAAAATTTTATGATATTTTTTGAAAAGAAAATTATTTTTGAAAAAGAAAGGATATTTTCCTCAAGAATTCATTTCAAGTATTTTATCAAAATCATTTTCCATATAGGATGAAATTATTTCATATGTGTATGTTTCAAGTATAATGTCACTATGATTTACATGGTTTTACATTTCTCATTATGAAATGATATCCATTTGTTTTATATGGATTATGTTATGATGGAATGATGTTTATGAAACCCATTTTATTCTTTGGGTTATGATGAATGATTTATGTTTATGTTGTGGCCCAAGTAAGAATGATTTCATTATGAGATGGGCGGGACCTATATCTCCCTCTAATTCATTGGGTAAAGATTTATATCTCATGAGATATACATGGCTGGAATGGTAAGTTAATCCGGTTCAGTGTTACAGGACTGAAACAAGGACTGAACTTGATTCAGAAAGGGACTTTGTCCACTAATATGGTTTTGGCAGCAATGCCTTGGATACTATGGAAATCATAACAAGTGCTGAATGGTTTCCACAATTACATGTTTTTTCCCATGCTATTTTATCGTGATTGATGTTCCTTTATGATATATGCCTTACGTACTTCCAAGATTCATGTCTTTTCTCAAGATTTTAATGTTTATATTTTTTGTTCAAGTTTTCGCATTCAAATGTTTATGGATTGTTTTATGTTTTATATGTTTTACCTTACTGGGAATTTGAGCTCACGCCTTTTTTGTTTTCTTTTCCCCAGGATATAAATAAAATTTTTAGATAAGAAAAAAATGGGAATATCTTTATGGGATATGTTGATGATCATTAACCATGATTAGAAGAATATATTCCGAGTTTGCAAAGACACTAACCTATTACGGTCCTTGTGTGTCTGTTTTTGTTATGTACTAAGTATTTAGAAAAAGTAATGTAATGTCCATGTACGTCATGTTTTGGGTCTCTACAGTTGGTATCAGAGGAAAGGTTTAGTCAACCTTTGGAAACTAGGATGCAAGAACTTTAGTGAGATCCCTAGAGATATTTCTATGGTATGTCTAGGGATATCCCTAAGGTTAAGTATAAGTATAGGTTATAATCCTAGAATTATGGTAACAATCTTAGAATTAAACCTAAGATGTTAGATATTGAAGGTACTCCCCCTCTATTATATTTTTTTCCCTGGCATGATTTTTTCCTCTCACACTATTCTTTTTGGGTTTTAGACGATGGATGGAACCCGAAGGAACCTTGTTGATCAATGTAATGGACAATGCAATGATTGTCCTCCTGAACAATCCAATGTTATGGGAGAAGGAGTTCAAAATCTTATTTCCATACTTACACAAGCTATTAATCATTCTGGACTTCCAAATGAGCAGAGAAGGGAACAATATTCTATTGAGTCCATCATGAGGCAACGTCCACCTTCTTTCAGTGGGTCTTCTGATCCACTTGTTGCTGAACAATCGATCAGTACCGCTGAAAAGATATTTTCAGTTCTTCAATATTCTGAACATGATAAAGTCATCTTAGTAGTATATCATTTGGAAGGTGAAGCTGATCAATGGTGGAATTTTATCAAGAATACGAGGCCAAGAGATGAAATTGAGTCCATGGAATGGGATGAGTTCAAGAACTTATTTTTCAATAAGTACTTCCCTCGTATTCTTCGAACAAAGATGGAGAAGGAATTTCTTGAACTAATGAAAAAGGATGATGAATCTGTTGGTATATACGAAGCGAATTTTACAAGGCTTTCAAGGTATGCATCTAGCTTTATCATCCAACCTGAAAGTAAAGTTGATCGATTCTTCAGTGGCTTAAAACCAAATCTTCGAAGGGTATTATCTATAAGAGACTTCAGTAGCTGTGAAGAAATTGTGTGTTGTGCTATCAAGGTAGAAATTGAAGTTGGTGTTACATATCCATATCATGGTTTTGACATGAAATGAAAGATAGAGTTCAAGGAGAAATCTCAAAATAATGGTGAAATTAAGATGAATGTTTCCTTATGCTCAAAGTGTGGAAAGAAGCATGGTGGAGATTGTCTTAAAGGGACTAGAAAATGTTTTACGTGTGGAAAATAAGTTCATCGAGTAGTTGAGTGTTGAAGTAATTGAAAAAGGGTTTCTGATGATGTGAATAAAGAAAAGACTACAGAGAACGCACCACCAACACTTCAATGCTTCAAGTGCAATGAAATGGGGCATTATGCTGATCAATGCCCTAATACGACGATTAATGATGATCGACATGAGCAACCACTTATGGAAAAGGACAAAGGGAAGTCACATGCGATCACTATTGGAGATGTTGAATATGAAAACGATATGGTAGAATGATTAAGTGTTTATGTAATGGGATTCCAAAATAATGTTGTATATAGTATCATGGAATATTGGAATATTTATGTATTGGTCTATTGTGGTTTTCAATAATTTTATGGTACTGGTAACCATGGAAAGTTATTGAGATATTTTTGGAAACAATATGATATGCGCATATTGAAGGGATAAGGATAAAATGAAATTTTTGATAGTATTCATGAGCTCATGACAGATATAAGGAAATAGTTATATCATGGTTTGAGTATATAGCATTTTGGGGTTTTGGTATGTGGAAAGGGTTAACTTTTTACATCACTCTTGTTTTCACTAAGGTTCAATGGGTATTCATTTTTCAAGAGAATAAATGATTATGTTATTCACATGTTTTTAATTTGAACAACAATATATATCGTATGATATATCGGGGATAAATGATGGTATTCACAAGCTCGACAAATGACATTTCTAGTAATTGTTTTCTTTATACTATGAGCTTGGACAGAAGTATTTTAGATAAGCCTAAAGATTGGAATGAATTATGTTGGACATAAGTTAGTATTGTTTAAGTCTAGAACTTTTTTTCGATATTATTTCTAGAATGTTATAATAGTGTAGTTTTTGAAAAAGGACAACCTGCAGGACGGATGACAACCCATTTCGTCGGACAAGGCTATGGGAATCGAACCCACAACTAAAGTGTGACAGGACTTTATCGCCTACCACTGGCCTCCAAGAAGTCCCTGGTTAGTGGAAACTAGTTTTATTTTATTATGCGGTATGATAAATAAAGTATAAGTCCATTTTTTGGAACCATATATTATTAATCTCACCATAAGATGGACTTATAACTTTTTCTAACCTTTTGTTTGAAACAGATGGAATGACCCATCATTCTATCACATTATCTGCTAACACTTCACAAATAACAAATTCAACTTCATTTCTTTAAGATATGAAGTGGAAATTGTTCAATGCACGAACAACAGTGAGATTGTACCAAAATCAAGTAAGTATTTCTTCTAATTAAAAATTTTCAACTTTAGGGAAATGATATTGAAAACCAAAAATGTTGTCCTAGTGCTCTTATATCTGATGAATTAGATGGTACCTTAGATCATCACAAATTTATGGCTTTGTTATTGATGGTTTTTTCATAGGCATGTTTTCTACCACTCTCCATCAGAACTTTATGGTTAGATTTTTCTTCCATATCCTTATTTTAAACTATGTTCTCCTATATAGAAACCCAGTGATGCATTACTTTGGGTAATCGTTACATTTGATAATTTAGTTTTTAAAATTAAGTTTTTGTATTCCTTTTTATGATGTGGGTTTCTTTTATAGAAACTTTCGAGTAGTAAACCATTTAAAACCCCGACAAATTTCGAGGGTGAAATTCATTTTAAGGGGGGTAGAATGTAACACCCCGAGATTTTATGAAAAATATTCTTTTTAATTTCATTAATATCTTGTTTTGTATGCTACACCAAAAGGAGATTGCACAACACGCATCCCTCACCCCTCACTTGGATTTCATTACACGCAAGCACGACCTTCCACAATAGCATGTGTTGTACGCAATACCGAGTTTCGCTAAACAATGATATGTTAAATAAACTAGCTATTATGAATAATAATACCCACTTTTTGAAATTTATTAAATTTTATCTTTCAAAGTGGACTTCATTTTTGGATTCAGAATATCGAAATTATCCTAGGGTTAATTTTTGGTATTTTTCTGAAAACATTCAATTTTTAATTAATATTGAAAACACTGGGTAACTATTCAAAAACTGACTTTTTATTTAAATAATTATTTATTTTATTTAAATTTATTTTAGGTAAAATTTGATACATAACACCGATATAAGTTCATTTTATGTCATTGGAGTCATTTTATAATAATTTTAGATATATAAAAATTTATATTGAACTCTTCACCGTCTTTTACCCACCTCTTAGGAGAATTTGAAAATTCACATAAAACATAATTTTACCGCTTCTGTGAGTGGAATTTTGAAAATCCGAGAGACACGATTAATATCAAGGACTAAAATTTGGTTCAATGAGATGAAAATAATTTTTGGTGAATAGTAACTTTTTACTTTTTTTACCACGTTAAAAGTAAATAGGGTAATTAAGGGTAAAAATGATATTATTATTACACTAACACATTTCCTAATTATATTGTATAAGTGTAATTCGACCGAAAAAAACCATAGGAATAAAATATGAAAATTTAGGCCCACATGGATTAGATTAGGACATTTATTATTAATTTATTTAAAGAAGGGTTAAAATAGTTAAAATCAATGTTTAATAACTAAATCATTTTTAATATATGGTTATACATAAGATAAATTTTACTATAAATATTCATTAAAAATAAAAAAAAAATTCCTACATAATTGTGTTTTATTTATAATTTTTAGACATTAAATAATTTAATTTATTTATGACACAATGATGATACAATAATTATCTTATTAATAAAATATTGACATAATTAATGTTATAAATACCCAAATAAATATAATTTTAGACTTTTTATGAATTGAATTAATTTTCTAGGTTAATATGACATGTTAGTATTGATTTAGTTATCTTTTTTCGAACTACTAATTCTGTTATGATTTTCACAAAAATCAATTACCAAATAGTGTCAAAATTGACATAAAATAGTTTTTTTAAAAAATATTATATTATTAAGTGTTATTTTATTCCTAAAAATCTAAGGTTCTTCCAAATGACTTAGATAATGTTATATATATTAATAATAAACATATTGGGGTTATTTTGTATTGTTATAGTAAGTTTATTAACCTTATAGTGTAAGAAAACAAGAAGACACGGTAAAAGAAGAATTATTTAACTTAAAGTTAAATCATAATGATAATGTCAAAATATAAACCTAAACTTGTCTACATTCTATTGGATGAGAGGATTTCGACCCATACCCACTTTATCTTAGAAATAACTCAATTTGGATCTATTAAAAACCAAATATGACTTTATAATAAAATAATATTTTTAGTTATTCCAAAGGTGCCCCTCTCCTCCCTTATAGAAGGGCACCTCCTCCCTCACTTCCTCACACCTCTTTGATCCTTCAAGCTCGGCCAAACCCTGACAATATCTCTTATCCACTTCCATAGAAACATCCTAGTGGTTCAGGTCTTCCTCAAAGTCAAATATTATTTCCCTAAGAAGAGGTTTCAAAAAGGCGTGTTGAAAGAAGAGGTAATATCTGTTACCGATTCTTTCAACTCTATTTCTTCTTCTACTTCTTCTTCTTTAGTTTTTTCATTATGAATTAATAACATCAGTATCACTCATATACTTATATGTTATTATAATTATGAAACAACCCTATTTCACCATCTATCCATCCTACAGAAAATGAAATCATCGCGCGTGCGTACGTACGGAATACCGTCTCCACGCCGTGGTGTAATCTGTTTTCGAACACCACCTTACTTGGATGGGTATAATGGTGTAAATAAATAAATATATATGATTATTGAAAATTGATATTGATTATGAAATATTATACATACACTTCAATGCAATTCCACGATCATGGGAATGATATCATCGCTCGTGTGTACGTACGGACTACCATCTCCACGATGCGATGAGATTCATTCTCCATGTAAACCATTCATGAATGATTATAAAATATATATAATAAGTAATCATGAAATATATGAAATAATAATGATACAAAATTTATGTGTATATATATGTATGTCATCTACTTAATTTCATTCAATTCAATATGGAAACAAAAACAGCGTTCATGTGTACGTACGACCTACTGTCTCCATGAACGGTGTATTTCATTCCATTTAATCGATATATAATATATATATATATATACGGAATATATATTATATATAAATCATGTTTTATATTATGGAATTAAGTAAATCAGGATATAAGTAATAATATTCAGAACAACACGTCTATTCGCGTACGATAAATAAAACGATTTAACCCGAAACGCTACTTTAACATGTAATTTACAAAAGAACGGGTAATATAAAGTCATAAGTGAACCATATATGATATCATAACAATGAATATGATTCTTTAATAAGTTAATGACATTATTTAAATCATTATACAGTAGGTTTGGATACGTACGAAGCATATCGAACCCAAGGTAAGGGATAACTTTTCCAATCTTGTTTTTATCTGAGATTGTTTATTCGTAAGTATTCACTGGGGTTATATTTATCATCCATGTCCCTATTTTCTAAAAATGGTTTCATGTATGTTTAAAGACCTTTTTACCAATTTTTGACTTTAACTACATGGTATGTAAGGAATATTTCTTTTGTTTACGTTACGAGGTACCTTTTTTGACTTTTCCGGCAAAAGTATGAGAAGAATTTTTTCTTTAACATATACATCATGAAAGGATTTTTACGGTTTTATAAAGCCTTATTTTCATGAATATTAATCTACAAGATTTCATTAATATTTTCAACAAAATCCTTTTATTTTAAAATTTCCTGGCATTTTTTGAAAATAAAATTATTTTGAAAAAGAAAGGATATTTTCCTCAAGAATTCATTTTAGGTATTTTATCAAATTCATTTTCCATCTATGATGAAATTATTTCATATGTGTATGTTTCATGTATAATGTCACTATGATTTACATGGATGTAATTTTCTTATTTTGAAATGATATCCATTTTGTTTATATGGATTATGGTATGATGGAGTGATGTTTATGAAACCCATTTTATTCTTTGGGTTATGATAAATGATTTATGTTTATGTTGTGGAAAAAGTAAGAATGATTTCATTATGAGATTGGTGGGACCTATATATCCCTCCAATTCATTGGGTAAAGATTTATATCTCATGAGATAGAATTGGCTGGAACGGTAAGTTAATCCGGTTCAGTGTTATAGGACTGAAACAAGGAGTGAACTCGATTCAGAAAGGGACTTTGTCCACTAAGATGGTCATGGCAGCAATGCCTTGGATACTATGGAAATCATAACAAGTGCTGAATGGTTTCCAAAATTACATGTTTTATTCCCATGCTATTTTATCTTGATTGATGTTCATTTATGATATATGCCTTACGTACTTCCAAGATTCATGCCTTTGCTCAAGCTTTTGATGTTTAGATTTTATGTTCACGTTTTTGCATTCAAATGTTTATGGATTGTTTTATGTTATATATTTTTACCCTTACTGGGCATTTGAGCTCACCCCTTTTATGTTTTCTTTTCCCTAGGATATAAGTAATGGTTTTAGGTAAGAAAAAAGGGGATGATATTTATGGGAGATGTTGAAGATCTCTCACCATGATTAGAAGATTATATTCCGAGTTTCCAAAGACACTAAACTATTACGGTCCTTGTGTTTCTGTTTTTTTATGTAGTAAGTATTCCGCAAAAGTATTGTAATGTCCATTACGTCAAGTTTTAGGTCTCTACAGTTGGTATCAGAGGAAAGGTTTAGTCAACCTTTGGAAACTTGGATGTGAGAACTTTAGTGAGATCCCTAGAGATATTTCTAAGGTATTTCTAGGGATATCACTAAGGTTAAGTATAAGTATAGGTAATAATCATATAATTACGGAAACGATCTTAGAATTAAACCTAAGATGTTAGATATTGAAGGTACTCCCCCTTTATTATGTTGTTTTCCCTAGCATGATTTTTTCCTCTCACACTATTTTTTTTGGGTTTTAGACGATGGATGGAACCCGAAGGAACCGTGTTGATCAATGTAATGGAAAATGCAATGATTGTCCTCTTAAACAAACTAATGTTATGGGAGAAGGAGTTAAAAATATTATTGATATACTTACACAAGCAATGAATGATTCTAGACTTCTAAATGAGCAGAAAAGGGAACAATATTCTATTGAGACCTTCATGAGGCAACGTCCACCTTCTTTCAGTGGGACTTCTGAGTCACTTGTTGCTGAACAATGGATCAGTACCACTGAAAAGATATTTTCAGTTCTTCAATGTTCTAAACATGATAAAATCATCTTAGCAGTATATCATTTGGAAGGTGAAGCTGATCAATGGTGGAATCTTATCAAGAATACGAGGCCAAGAGATGAAATTGACTCCATGGAATGGGGCGAGTTCAAGAACTTATTTTTCAATAAGTACTTCCCTCATATTCTTCGAACAAAGATGAAGAAGGAATTTCTTGAACTAAAGCAAAAGGATGATGAATCTGTTGGTATATACAATGTGAATTTTACAAGGCTTGCAAGGTATGCATCTGTCTTTATCATCCAACCTGAAAGTAAAGTTTATCGATTCTTCAGTGGCATAAAACCAAATCATTGAAGTGAATTATCTATAAGAGACTTCAGTAGCTATGAAGAAATTGTGCATTGTGCTATTAAGGTAGAAATGGAAGTTGGGGTTACATATCTATCTCATGGTTTTGACAAGAAACAAAAGATGGATTTCAAGGAGAAATCTCAGAATAATGGTGAAAAGAAGATGAATGTTTCCTTATGCTCAAAGTGTGGAAAGAAGCATGGTGGAGATTGTCATAAAGGGACTAGAAAATGTTTTAGGTGCGTAAAATAAGGTCATCGAGCAGCTGAGTGTTGAAGTAATGTAAAAAGGGTTTCTAATGATGTGAATAAAGAAAAGACTGCAGAGAACGCACCACCGACACTTCAATGCTTCCAGTGAAATGAAATGGGGAATTATGCTAATCAATTACCTAATCCAAGGGTTAATGATGATTGACATGAGCAGCCACTTAAGGAAAAGGACAAATGGAAGTCACATGTGATCACTATTGGAGATGTTGAATATGACAACGATGTGGTGGAATGATTAAATGTTTATGCAATGGGATTCCAAAATAATGTTGTATATAGTATCATGGAATATTAGAATATTTATGTATTGGTCTATTGTGGTTTTCAATAATTTTATGGTACCGGTAACCATGGAAAGTGATTGAGATATTTTTAGAAAAAAGAAGATATGTACATAATGAAGGGATAAGGAGAAAATGAAATTTTTTACAGTATTAATGAGCTCATGACTAATATAAGGAAATAGTTATATCATGGTTTGAATATTTAGTATTTTGGGGTTTTGGTATGTGGAAAGAGTTAACTTCTGATAGCACTCATGTTTTCACTAAGGTTAAATGGATATTCATTTTTCATGAGAATAATTGATAATGTTATTCCATGTTTTTAATTTTACCAAAAAGATATATCATATGATATATGGGGGATAAATGATGGTATTCACATGCTCGACAAATGAAATTTATAGTAATTGTTTTCTTTATACTATGAGCTTGGACAAAAGTATTTTAGATAATCCTAAAGATTGGAATGAATTATGATGGACACAAGTTAGTATTGTTTAAGTCTAGAACTTTTTTTCGATATTATTTCTAGAATGTTATAATAGTGTAGTTTTAGAAAAAGGACAAACTATAGGACAAGCGACAACCCATTGCGTCGGACAAGGCTATGGGAATCAAACCCACAACTGAAGTGTGATAGGACTTTATCTCCTACCACTGGCCTACAAGAAGTCCCTGGTTAGTGGAAACTAGTTTTATTTTATTAAGCGGTATGATAAATAAAGTATAAGTCCATTTTTTGGAACCATATACTTTTAATCTCACCATAAGATGGACTTATAACTTTTGCTAACCTTTTGTTTGAAATAGATGGAATAACCCATAATTCTATCACATGATCTACTACCACTTCACAAATAACAAATTCAACTTTATTTTTTTAAGAGATGAAGTGGAAATTGTTCAAAGCACGAACAACAGTGAGATTGTACCAAAATCAAGTAAGTATTTCTTCTAATTCAAAATTTTCAACTTTAGGGAAATGATATTGAAAACCAAAAATGTTGTCCTAGTGCTCTTATATCTGATGATTCAGATGGTACCTTAGATCATCACAAATTTATGGATTTGTGAATTGTGGAATTTTCATAGCCATGTTCTCTACCACTCTCCATCAGAACTTGATGGTTAGATTTTTCTTCCATATCCATATTTAAACCTATGTTCTCTTATATAGAAACCCAGTGATGAGTTACTTTGGGTAATCATTACGTTTCATACTTTAGTTTTTAAAATTAAGTTTTAGTATTCCTTTTTATGATGTGGGATTCTATTAAACAATCTTTCGAGTAGTAAACCATTTATAACCCCGACGAATTTCGAGGGCGAAATTCATTTTAAGGGGGGTAGAATGTAACACCATAAGATTTTATGAAAAATATTCTTTTAAATTTCATTAATGTTTTTTGTTGTATGCTACACCAAAAAGAGCTTTCAAAACATGCATCCCTGACTTGGCTTGCATTACACGCAAGCGCGACCTTCCACGATAGCGTGTGTTATACACAATACCGAGTTTCGCTAAACAACGATATGTTATATAAACTAGCCATTATGAATAGTAATACCCACTTTTTGAAATTTAATTTTTCAAAATGGACTTCATTTTTGGATTGATAATATCGAAATTTACCTAGGGTGAATTTTTGGTATTTTTCTGAAAACTTTCAATTTTTGATGAATAGTGAAAACACTGGGTTACTATTCAAAAACCGAATTTTTTTTAAATAATTATTTATTTTTTTTAAATTTATTTTAGGTCAAAATTGAGACATAATACCTATATAAGTTCAATTTTAAGTCATTGGAGTCATTTTATAATAATTTTAGATATATAAAAATTTTATTGAACTTTTCACCCTCTTTTACCCACCTCAGAGGAGAATTTGCTAATTCACATAAAACTTAATTTTACCGCTTCGGTGAGTGGAATTTAGAAAATCCAAGAGAAACGGTTAATATCAAGGACTAAAATGTGGTTCAATGGGATGAAAATCATTATTGGTGAATAGTAACTATTTACTTTTTTTTACCACGGTTAAAATTAAATAGGTTAATTAAGGGTAAAAATGATATTATTATTACGCTAACACATGTCCTAATTCTATTGGATAAGTTTAATTCGACCATAAACACAATTAGGAATAAAATATGACAATTTAGGCCCACTTGGATTAGATTAAGAGATTTATTATTAATTTATTTAAAGAAGGGTTAAAATAGTTAAAATCAATGTTTAATAACTAAATAATTTTTAATATATGGTAATACATAAGATAAATTGTACTACAAATATTCATTAGAAAGATAAAAAGATTTAATACATAATGGTGTTTTATTTATAATTTTTAGACATTAAATAATTTAATTTATTTATGACACAATGATGATGCGGTAATTATCATATTAATGAAATATTGAAATAATTGATGTTATAAATACCCAAATAAATGTAATTTGAGACTTTTTATGAATTACATTAATTTTATAGGTTAATATGAAATGTGAGTATTCATTTAGTTAACTTTTTTAGAACTAATCATTCTGTTATAATTTTTAAAAAAAATCAATTACCAAATAGTGTCAAAATTGACATAAAATAGTTTTTAAAACAAATATTATATTATTAATAGTTATTTTATTCATAAAAATATAAGGTTCCGCAAAATGACTTATATAAGGTTATATATATTAATAATAAACATATTGGGTTCGTTTTCCTTGTTATAGTAAGTTTAATAACCTTATATTGTAAGAAAAGAAGAAGACACGGTAACAGAGAAATTATTTAACGTAATGTTAAATCTAAATGATAAGGTTAAAATAGAAACCTAAAATTGAATAAATTCTATTGGATGAGAGTATTTCGACCCATCCCAACCTTATCTTTGAAATAACTCAATTTGGAGCTATTAAAAACCGAATATGACTTTATAATAAAATAATATTTTTAGTTATTCCAAAGGTACACCTCTCCTCCCTTATAAAAGGACACATCCTCCCTCTCTTCCTCACACCACTTTGATCCTTAAAGCTAGATAAGACCCTTCCAATTTCCCTTCTCCACTTCCCTATAAATATCATAGAGGTTCTGTTCTTCTTCAGAGATCAATCTTAGTGCCCTAACAGGAGGTTTCAAAAAGGCGTGTCGAAAGAAGAGGTAATATCCGTTACCGATTCATTCAACTTTATTTCTTCTACTACTTCTTCTTCTTTAGTTGTTTAATTAAGAAGTAATAACATCAGTATCACTCATATACTGATATGTTATTATAAGTATGAACCAACCCTATTTCACCTTCTATCCATCTTACGGAAAACAAAATCACCGCGCATGCGTACGTACAGAATACCGTCTCCATGTCGTGGTGTAATCTGTTTTTGACCACCACCTTACTTAGATGGGTATAATAGTGTAAATAAATAACTATATATGATTATTTCAAAGTTATATTGATTCTGAAACATTATACATACACTTCAATGCAATTCCATGATCATGGGAATGATATCATCGCTCGTGCATACGTACAGACTACCGTCTCCACGACGCGATGAGATTCATTATGCATGTTAACCATTCATGAATGATTATAAAGTATATATAATAATTAATCATGAAATATATGAAATAATAGTGATACAGGATTTATGTGTGTATATATGTATGTCATCTACTTAATTTCATTCAATTCAATAAGGAAACAAAAACAGCGTTCATGCGTACGTATGGCCTACCCTCTCCAGGAACGGTGTATTTCATTCCATTTAATCGATCAATCATATATATATATATGTATACACTGAATATATATTATATATAAATCATGTTTTACATTCTGGAATTAAGTAAATCAAGATATAAGTAATAATATCAAGGACAACAAATCCAAACACGTACAATAAATAAAACGATTTAACCCAAAACGCTGCTTTAACATGTAATTTACAAAAGAACGGGTAATATAAAGTCATAAGTGAACCATATATGATATCATAAAAATGAATATTATTCTGTAATAAGTCAATTACATTATTTAAATCATTATACAGGAGGTTTGGATACATACGAAGCATATCGGACCTAAGGTAAGGGATAACTTTTCCAATCTCGTTTTTATCCGAGATTGTTTATTCGTATGTATTCACTAGGGTTTTATTTATCATCCATGTCCCTATTTTCTAAAAATGGTTTCATGTATGTTTAAAGTCCTTTTTACCAATTTTTGACTTTTACTATATGGTATGTAAGGAATCATTCTTTTTTTTACATTACGAGGTACCTTTTTTGACTTTTCCGGCATAAGTACGAGAAGAATGTTTTTTTAACTTATACGTCATGAAAGGATTTTTACGGTTTTATAAAGCCTTATTTTCATGAAGATTACTCTACAATATTTCATGACTAATTTCAAAAAAATATTGTTCTTTTAAAATTTCATGACATTTTGTGAAAAGAAAATGATTTTGAAAAATAAAGGTAATTTTCCTCAAGAATTCATTCCAAGTATTTTAAGAAAATAATTTTCCATCAATGATGAAATTATTTCAAATCTGTATGTTTAAAGTATAATGTCACTATGATTTACATGGTTTTACTTTTCTTATTATGAAATGTTATCAATTTGTTTTATATGGATTATTTTATGATGTAATAATGTTTATGAAACTCATTTTATTCTTTGGGTTATGATGAATGATTTATGTTTATGTTGTGGCACAAGTAAGAATGATTTCATTATGAGATGGGTGGGACCTATATATCCCTCCAATGCATTGGGTAATGATTTATATCACATGAGATAGACATGGTTGGAATGGTAAGTTAATCTGGTTCAGTGTTATAGGACTGAAATGAGGAGTGAACTCAATTCAAAAAGGGACTTTTTCCACTAAGATGGTCTTGGAAGCAATGCCTTGGCTACTATGGAAATCATAACAAGTACTGAATGGTTGCACAATTACATGTTTTATACCCATTCTATTTTATTGTGATTGATTTTCCTTTATGATATATTCCTTACGTACTTCCAAGATTCATATATTTGCTCAAGATTTTGATGTTTAGATTTTATGTTCAAGTTTTTGCATTCAAATGTTTATGGATTGTTTTATGTTCTCTATGTTTACCCTTACTGGTCATTTGATCTCACCCCTTTTATGTTTTCTTTTCCCCAGGATATAAAGAAAGGTTTTAGGTAAGAAAGAAAAGGGGAAGATCTTTATGGGAGATGTTGAAGATCTTTCACCACGATTAGAAGATTATATTCCGAGTTTCCAAAGACACTAAACTATTACGGTCCTTGTGTGTGTGTTTTTGTTATGTACTAAGTATTCCGAAAAATTAATGTAATGTCCATGTACGTCAAGTTTTGTGTGTCTACATTACATGTATCCAAGTATGAAAAATGTATGTTACAATTTTTGTTTCAAATATATTTCAATACTGACTTAAAGTAACTATTAAACTCCATGTTTCCAAAAATGTGTATTTAACACCCTATAATGTTGTAACTCAATATATTATAAGTTTTTATGGAAATAAATCCATATAAATTATGATAAAATTAATTGGAAAATTTATAAAAATATTGTTCTAATCACACAACATCTGAGGAATCCTCTAATTTTGAATCATAGGATAAACATATTGTAGAGTTGAGTCAATCACCTATATAAAAGAAAAATAATTAGGTGGTAAATAAATTAATCTAACATCATTCGTAATAATATATCATTAATAAAAAACCATTTGATGAGTAATTTTTAACATACTATTTTAATATATTATGTGGATCCCACTTTTTATGGAAGAAGTGGTAATGGTTGATTCATGGGTAATAAATTATTGAATTTCTTGATAAAATTGAAATGAAAAAACATCAAAACATATAAATAGGGAAAGTGATCAAAATTTTATCGTAACTAATTGAGTGTTCATGAAAAAATATGTGATCATAATAATTTAATTTAGAATAAATCAAGGATGTTTTATAAGGTATATGATCAAATATTGAGTATTAATGTTGATGAAACATCAAAATTGGATGAAATACTTGAATCAATACTTATATTTATTATGGTAGGAATTCAATCAGATTTAGAATCTATCAAATAGATATGTTGATATTAATATTAAATATAGTTCTTAAAGAATAATTTTTTATTTAAAACCCTTTTCTTTTTTGACCTACTTATGATAAAAGGTGGCCATGTTATTTTAGAAATGATTTATACAATTTTATGTAAGAATGATAGTCTTGGTATGATCGATTGGATATATAATTAAATAAGTTTAAAATACATATAAGTCTCATCATGTATAACCTCAATGTGAATAGAACAAGGAATGAAAATTTCAAAGTACTCATCTACATCTATGATATATTATTTGATGAAAATGATAAGAAACTTGTTAAAGGGTAGTATAACAAGATGTGATTCATGTTTTAAATATATATGATAGGTGAAATCATATAATTTCATGGGTTTAAAGTGAATTAAAAAAAAGTTATTATTTTTTTATCTCAAAAAATAAATATTCTAAATAATTTGTAACAAAATTTTATATGTATGATTGTTAGTTGGTTTCCACAGAATTTATTTTTTTTATCCAAACATGGAAAGTACAAATATGGAAAAAACATTTTATCAAATATTATACTTGAGGTTTCATAAAATACTTTTTTACTTTATGGATATAAAGCCATGAATTTTATATGTTATATTCTTATCATAAAGGGTTTATAGTAATACATTTTACAAGTATATTATTAGAGTGAAGAGTATAATATAGTATGAAAAAGCTAACATTGATTGTGTAATGATGTATACAGAAACAAATTAGTAATATCTAGTCAAATATTTTGGTCTGTATTGGGAAATATATATTATAAATAGAAAATATATGTGCATAAAAAAATTAATTAGAATATAATTCATTTCATGGATTATAAAGAAATAGGATATTACTTCACCTAACAGAATCAAAGTAGATTATATTTCAACGGAATTGGAATATAACTAAATAATTTGAATTATTAACCCATTAGATAATATTTTTGATGAAACAAGGAATCCAATAGTGATATATTTTTTATAATTAATGATTGATTTATTTTACAAATAACTAAGTATAACTTCTATACTTGAGTATATGGAAATTCACTACAACTTTTTCAAAGGAAATGGTGAAAACGTTATATGTAGGGTGGATAAAATTTTAATAAATGTGTGAGTTGTATATAATTTTACCAAACCATTATCCACAATAATTTTTATGAAGCATCAATTAAATATCAATGTTTAACTACATCAATTAAGTTAAAAAAGTTCAAAGGATCCCTTTATCAAAAATGTTTTTTTTAATTAAAAATAATTCATATATTCCTTAATAGGTTTCAATTAATCTTATACATTGGGTTTGTTATTTTATGGGAAAGAGAGTAAAATTATTTAAAAAATAATAGTTCACTATCAACTACTATTGTTAAAAGAGTGTAGTATCCTTGATAGGATAAAAATTATTTAATTAAAAGGAATTATTTTTTCCAAGAGGCATGAATAATGGGAGAGATATAATCCTTAGAGAATAAAATAATGAATATCAAAATAAATACAAGCGGATAAATTAATTTTTTAAAATATATGAATAAAAAATTTATAATCATATAAAACCTTCTATAACACAAATTTTCAACTATGAGTGTGATTCCAATTGGTTTGGTGTAGTTTATGATATTTTTTTATTTATATACATATTTTAATGAGTTGTTAAGGATTATATTTATTTTAAGTAACATATTTAGAGACAGAAAAATACAATATTCCAATAAACTCAAAGGTATGATTGGGTAACCCTTATCGATCTAAGATTGGAGAATGATGGAATACAATGTTGTTTCATTTTTTGTTTTTAGTTGGATTTTCCTAATAAAATTACACTGTCATAAAATGTAATAATTTTTCATTTTTTATATTTTTGATAGTGTTTTTAAGAGTTTATATATAGTCTAAAAAATCATGTTTTGTTCATAGTTATGTTACAAGTAATGTTTTGGACAAAATAATAAATCAGGATAATGACATCTACTAATTACAATGAAGATATTAACAACATTGTGGTTTGATATAATACATAATAGTCCAAGTAATAAAAAATGTATATTTATAAATATCAATCATGATATTTCGAAGAAGAAAAAAAATTAGACATATAAATATAAAGAATAAAATTGTATTATAATTTCAGTGATGGAAAACATTTTTCGACATATTTTTTTTGAAATGGTGTCTAATAAAATTATTTTCATGGTATAAAATGACTTTATTAGGGATAAAAAAAATGGGATGACCATATAAAACTATTTAATTTTATTTTTTTGAGATTATTTTAATATAAATGGGTTTCTTATATGATAATGAAAAACACATCATGGTCAATATCAAACTATTTTCTAGTTTAGTTCAAAATTAAAATCTGAATAGATAAAAATGGGTAATGATTGAGGGGTGTGAATATTTCATGTCATAGTTATCTAAATAAATTCATTAAATGTAAAAAAAATCATAATTTAGAAATTTACATCATGGTATTAAGGAAATATACATTATTTAAAAAGTTATATTTATTTTCAAATATGACAACATTTGGTGATTTTCTAAGGGATTTAACATAAACTATATAAATATTTTTATGACTTATTAAATAGTGAAAAATTTTAATTCTAACTTATAATGATTTTGGATAAAATATATTAGAGATATTAATGGTACATATATATAATATTATGGAATTTACCAAAAATAGAAAAAATTAGATAATATTTGAGGGAGATAGATATTATGACAGAGATAAAGAACTTATATTATATTTAAATCTATAATGACACAAGAAGATAGAGATGAATAGAAACCTACATCTAGTTAGTTTTTTATTTAATATGATTATTTAATTCTAATTTCCTATTAAAAATTATTTTTATTATATTCTCTTAAAGTGGTGTATAGAGAAATGATAAATTTTGGTGATCCTTAGACTCAGTAGTAAACCAATCATGACATCATTATATTACCACAATAATGAATTAGTAAATTTAGGAATGTCGGTATAGTACCATTTATATTTAAAAAATTAGTGATGAGAAGTCTTCTCTAATTGTGGTAGAAACAATCTACCATAATTTATTTTCCACAACATCCAACAATATGTTGAATTGAAAAAAAATAAATGATGATTGTACAAAAAAATATATTAGAAAAGTATTATTCTTCTTATTCTCTATGAATATTGAAGATAACTAATAATTGGAAAAATGAATCCCTCCTCTCAGGTGATAGATGGGATTATATGAATAATGTGATCCTTGGGAAGGGTCACCTCTTCCTTAAAATCTAATAAAACCATAGTTAGAGAGTGAGAGAGAGAGCATCGTATTTTGAGTTTCATTGATCAAGTGTCATGGACATGTTACAAACATTTCACATAGACTAAATCACATTATATATCCCTCATAGGATAATAATTATATATCAAATGTTTCTCAAACGTTTATCAAAGAATAAACACTCATAAACGTTTCCAATTTTACAACTCTTGGTAACTAATGATTCAATACACATACTGATTTTTATATTTAAATAATAAATATAGATGATTAAACTCTTTTTTGGATATAATCATATGATATTATAAATATATCATGATATTTTGGTTAGATCAAAGTAATTTATTCTTGAATTTTCCAACAATTATATCACTTTTATAGAAAGAACCATGGTGTAGTGACCTTTAATACATTATTATTTACACCAGAATACATTATGGCATGTTTTATTCCATCAAATTATGGGTTAGTTTAGTTAATATTTCTTTCAACATTTAACTTGTACTAATTCATTATTAACATTATGTTCTTTCACATTATGTTAAATCATATATAAAAATGTGGGAAATGATATATAAAAATACTTTTTTAAAACATTCCAAAACATCTTTTCAAAAATTTAATATTAAATTTTAAAAATTTCTATATTATATGTAAAAAAATTATAATAATCCATCCAAATATTATTTTAGATATCCTCTTACCCCTCTTAGGTAGATTTCAATGTTTTATATAAAAAAAATTTAAAAAAATTAGTCCTCATTGACAGAACCATAATGTGTGACCACAATATCCATTTTATTTGTCATAATAACTATTAATTTTCTATTCCATAATTATTATAAATGAGTTTCATTTAATAAAAACATAATTGATTCACTCAAAATAAATGGATCAAGATTAGTCTCTTACAAACATATAATTTTCCACACATCAACCCTATAGCTATATTGTAGTACCCCAGTTTGAGGTATGTTGCATTTTTTATCCATTTTAATGTGTTTATAGTTATTCAGTTGAGTTGGGATAAGGTTAGGAGTTTTGGAACGGTTTTGAATAAGGTTAGAGGCTTTTCTAAGGGAGCATGGTTTGAGCTCGGTTGGGGGAAACTGTGTGGGTTCTCCAGGAAACCATACAGGGGGATACAGTAGGTTTAACACAGCTTGTGCACAGTTTGCCAAACTGTGAGAGAAAACTGTATGGATCCCTTCTCTCGAGATAGTGGTGTGTGAACGGTCAGTGCACAGTTTTCCAAACCATGCTGACTAACCGTATGGCCTCTTTAAAATAGTATTTTTAAATCCGGGATCCCTAGAGAGTTCCTCATTTCACTCCAAACTCTCTCACACTCAAGGATCACTCATTATTTTCAGTTCTCAAGGGTTGTACGGGCTCTCACACACATTTTTGAAAGCAAATAGAAGGTTTTCCAAGGGGGTTTAAAGGTGGTTTATCCAGGTTAATTCTCTTCTCTTTCTTTCTCTTTGATTTCCTCTAGATATACTCTTATCCCTTTCTTGGTTTTCTATATCTACATATTTTTAATATAGATCTAGGGTCATTGTTTCCTTGGGTGTTGATTTTAAGGATTTTGGGTGATAAGGAAGGGGATCTAGAGTGTTTGTAGTGGATCGTTTGCCCATATTTTGGGTGTGGTTTCTTGTGGGTTGAATTCGCCAGAACCCTAAAGGTAGGTGGCTTCTCTCTCTACTCCACTTTGCATGAAATTGAATCTCGGATAAAATTAATTTTTTTTATTTAGAATTAATTGTTTTTTTGATGTCTGAAATTTGTTGGAAATCCCTTTGGTGATGTTTATGGGGATGTTTGAAAAAAGGGCGTTATGTGGTGAAATTCTCTTGTTATGGATTTTAAAATAAAGATTTTAGAATAGGTTTCATGGATTGATTTGTTAAAATGGTTTATGGAAAAGATTTTTCAATAATTATTTGGTTTTATTAAAATGTGTTTTGGCATAGAGAATGATTAAATAGTGGTATCAATAAATGTATGATTTATTCAAGTGGATTGGTAGGTGATGGAAATGATTATTTTCATGTTGTGTGGACTTGGTGGGTCATATAATTCATTATGGATTGTTGTAATGTTATGTAGAAGTGAGAGGGAAGAACCACTATAATAAGTGTATGGATAGTGGATGGAAGGGACTACATCAAAGGATAAGTGGGCGGGGAGTACCACTAGTGGGAATTGGTGAACAGGTTGGACGGAAGATCAACCATTTTGGTTGTATTGTTGTTCATTTCTTTGCAAGACGGAAATTGTTGTGATAATGTTAAATGGTGAGATGGATTATGGCAAGATTTTTTGGATTTCCCCTAGGTTTCTTGGTTTGGGTGAGGTGGCTTTGTAAGGGTATGTTTCACTTATGGTAATGGTTACACTTGTGATTATTTAATATAAACTGTTTATATAAATTTTCTAATGGTTTTATCCTAGTGGAATGTGTGGGGAAGTCATTTGGGGAAAACCTACTGAGTATTAGTACTCCCTCCCCCCCCCCCCCCGCTTTGGAACTTTGGTTCTTTTTCAGATGTCATATTTTGGGACATAGGTAAAGGTAAGAATCTCATTTCTAGTGGTTCATGGTGATGCATTATAGATGTCGTGGTGCTTGGAGCATGGAGCTTGGTGTGGTCCTGTGGAGTGTGTCTTGTTTTATATTGGTTCTACTGATTAGTCTTCTGCATATTATAATGATATAGTGTTTGGTTTTATTGTTTTTTGGGTTTTATTGTGGAATAGTGTGGTTCCTTTTTGGTAATATATGAGTTGGTAATTTATTGACATGAATCATTTAGTTTGTTGATAGTGGATCGTTTGGTTGGTTAGTTTTTTCTCAAGAGAAAGTCATTCCCAGATTTATTCCCAAAGCCCTTAGCATTTATTTCCAGCCTTTGGTGCCTTGGGAACATCTCTTAAGTCCAAGAAGCATTCCTTCACCCTCTCAAGACAATGAGATGGGGCGGTATGTGAAAAGTGTTATCAGTTTGTTCGATCCTTGACTTTCAAGTGAGAGCAGTTGTACGATCATTGGTGTTGATCGTTGGTCTTGGTGTTGGAACTCGTTCCTGGTCCATTCCATGAGTTGGGATGGTAAAAAGGTGTAGGATTTTCAGAACATGGAATGTATATCATAAAAGGACATAGCTAACCCCTTTAAGATGACCTTCATGTTACCAGGGAGTTGGGTGCATAAGTGTTTTGGAGACACTTATAGGAATTGGAAATCTCATTGTCATGGGTATAGAAAATGAGATGAGAAAGGAATTCATGGTAGAAATGACATCCCATAAAGATGAATAGTTCATTTGGTATAATGATCTATGGTGTGATATGAATGTGTTGATTTTGAAAATATGAATTGGTTTTCAAAGTGCACGGGTTTGAAACATGGAAACTAGTGGTATTTTGAAATGGTTTGATTTTCAACACATGGTGGATTTTTTTTCAAAATGGTGTAATATGTTAAATGTAAACTATGGAATGATTAATTTCGGTAGTTGTTATGTAGTTGAATTTGAAAATATTATACCCTTTCTTTCCAAGAGAGTGAGACTTATGGTTTTTCTGTCTTTATATAAATGTTACTGGGTACGCATCATAGAGACCAATTGTAGGAAGATGTTGAAAATGTGGTTGTACCTGAGGCCCAGGTCAACCAGCAACTTGTGCAGAGTATAGTGTATGATTTCCAAGTAGTGGGAAGTGCACATAAAGTGGATGAAAAATGGCATGTGGATCAGGCAGTTCAGTTTCAATGGAAGAATCCACCCATCTATAGGGGTGATTTAGAGAAATAGAGGGTTGAAGAATGGAAGAATAAAATGAATAGGGTATTTGACTTTTTGGGAACACTGGAAGAGATAAAAGTGAGGTTATCCATGTATATGTTAGAAGATCTTTCCCTTAAGTGGTGGGAGCTAGCGGTCCAAGATGGGATGGACCAAAGTGTGACATGGAAGTGTTCTGAGGAATTGTTTAATAATAAATTCTACTCTCATACATTCATAATTCTTCATTCAACATATTTATTCAATTTGGAGCAAGGGAATATGGTGGTGATGGAATATGCGGCTATGTTTGTGAACATATTGCAGTTTTCACCGGAGTTGGCAGGTAGTACATCATTTAAGGCACGATTTTTTTATGTCGGGTTGAACTAGGAAATTCATCCCAAGCTAGTGGTGATATATATAGATGATTACACAAAAATGTTGAATCGAGCTATGGGGGATGAGAAAGATTTTGTGGGGACTACAGGTAGAGGATCCATATTGGTACACACAGGGAATAGTGGGAACTTGAACAATGTGTTCAACTGGAAGAGGGACACTTATTTATAGGGTGGGATTTCAATTTTAAATCTAATGGCAGGATCAGTGAATCATATTCTGAAGCCTCAAAGTAAGTCCGGATGTTTTTAATGTGGTTCTACGAGCCACAACAAGAGGGATTGTACAACACAACCTCGAGCATATCCTAATTGTAAGAATAAGGGGCATCTATAGTGTTATTGTCAAAATGATCCATAGTCGGGTGTCTGTGACACTCCTCTGTGGTCGCAGGGGTCTTATGCCTCGACGGGATGGGGGCATTATCATACCCCTCAGCATCATATTAAAGTGGGTCATGGTGATTCTCAGGATACCATGAAGCCTCAGTAGGGTAATAAAGAGCATTTCATGGCAAGAAAGTAGTTGTTTGGAGCTGATCTGGTTGTGGTGGATGATCAGTGGGGACCATCCACGGTGCGAGGTATGGTTCTATTAAATTCAACTTTGATGCAATCATTGTTTTATACGAGTGCTTCACATTATTTTCCTGATTCTCGCATCGTTGATTTGTTGGGATTAATTGTGGAAATGATACCTTCTATTATCAATCATCAATTTCCTATGGGTCAAAGATAGTGTGAAGCTTACCACTATAGATTTTTTTTCTTAGTTTTGGACTTCATCTAATTTATGTGGGATTTCTCAGTGCTTGAAAAGGATGTTTATGATATAATCCTAGGAATAGATTAGCTGTCAATATTTACGGCCCACATCGATTACTATGCATGAGCAATTAGTCTTGTGATAGAGGATGGAGTTAGACATCTCTTTGGAGGAGAGAAGAGTGAAAATATGGGTGTAACAGATCTGTTGGAACCAACTTTTGGAACGATCTCATATCAGTTATAGGCCTTGTTTTGTCATCGGTGGAAGGTTTTTAGTAGATTGTTCTTCCAGCTATTTTGGATCAGTTTATGGATATCTTTCTTAAATAATTCTAAAGGTTTCCACCCATGATAGAAGTCATGTTTATGATTGATCTCCTTCTGGGGACCAGTCCTATCTCACTTCCATCTTATTAAATAGTAGTAGCAGAATTGCAGGAATTAAAGGTGTAGTTGGAAGAGTTAGAAAACAAAGGGTTCATCAAGTCTATCATTTCTTCATGGGAAGCACCATTTTTTTGTTAAAAATTTGGATAGAACCATGAGGCTATGTGTAGATTATCGTATACCTAATCAGGTTAGGATAAATAACCTATATCCACTTCCACGCATTGATGATTTGATTGACCAATTGAGGGGATCTCAGTGGTTCTACAAGATTAACTTGAGGTCAGGATATCACCAATTTCGGGGTGAGGAAGGATGATATTCTGAAAATAGATTTCATAAGTACATATGGATATTATGAGTATGTGGTTATGCCTTTTGGTCTAATGAATACACCATTAGTGTTCATGTAACTGATGAATTGGATATTTCAGATATATCTGGATTTATTTGTGGAGGTATTTTTTAATGATATCCTGGTTTATTCGAGGACAAGGGTAGAGTATGAGCAGTACTTGGCGATCGTGTTAGGGATCTTAAGAGACCAACAGTTGTATACCAAATTTTAAAAGTGCGGCTTTTGGATAAAGTAGGTTCATTTCCTTGGACAGGTTATTTCTGAGAGGGGTGTTTCTGTTGATCCGGAAAAGATGGAGGTGGTTATCTCATTGCAACTGCCAAAGAACGTTTTCAAGATACGGAGCTTCCTTGGTCTAGCTGGGTATTATCAACATTTTGTTCTTGATTTCTCTTTATTGGATTTGTCGATGACAAATTTAACAAGGAAAAATATCCCATTTCAATGGGATGAGATGTACCAGAAATTCATTGAAGAGTATAAGGGTTTCCTTACATCAGCACCAATCTTGGTTTGTCTAGAACCAAGGAAAGGGTATGTGGTGTATTGTGATGTGATGCATAGAGATCATGGTTGGGGTGTGTTCTCATGAAAGGGGGTCATTTGGTTGTGTATGGCTCATAGAAGTTGAGGTTTCATGAGAAGAACTACCCAACACATGATTTTCAGTTGGAAGCAGTGGTTCATGCTTTAAATATTTGGCATCATTATCTATTCATTGAGAAATATACAGTGTTTACTAACTAAATGAGCTTAAAACATATCTTCTCATAAAGATATTTGAAATTTAGGCAATGGAGATAGATGGAATATCTCTAGATGTTTGATTTAGACTTAATGTACACATCGGGTAAGGGAAATTTGGTGAAAGATTCGTTAAATATGAAATCATATGCTCAGGCGGTGAAACATGTATTAGATTAGAGACAGTTGGTGTCGGTCATAGCCGAAATGTGGTTGTAATGTGAGGACTGGGGTGATAGAGCAGTCTTCTTTTTGGTTTCGTTGGTTCCTATCTTGGATGGTTTGATTAAAGAGGCGCAAGCATTAGATTTTGAGTGTATGGTGATGAGGTGGAAACTCAATAGTGATGAGGCCTTAGAGAATTGGGAACTGAATGGGAATTTTGTCTTTTTTTTTCATAATTGAATGGTGGTACCAGTGGCTTATTGGGAGAAACTTCTTAAGAATTACCATCATTCTGGGTGGTTTGTCCATTATGGAATTCTGAAAATGTATAAGGTATTTAATTTGATGTTTTGGTGGGATGATAAGAAAAGGGATGTGGTTGGGTTCGTCTTGATATTCTTGACTTGTCAGCAATTCAAGGCAGAGCATCAGCGGCCAACATGTATATTGCAGTCTTTACTGATCCTAGTGTAGAAATGGGAGCAGATAGAAATGGATTTTGTGACAATTCTCCCAAGAATAGTCTAGAAGCAAGATTTCATATGGGTGATTGTGGATCGGCTCACAAAGTCCACCCATTTCATCTCGATTCATGAATCTCATATGGTGGAGGATCAATCCAAAATCTATATCTAAGAGGTGGTAAAGAGGAATGGTGTTCTAGTTTCTATTGTATCAGATAGAGATTTGAGGTGAACATCTCGTTTTTGGAAATACATGCAGTAATCCCTTGGGACACACTTGACTATGAGCATGGTGTATCATCCTCAGACAGATGGAGAATCTGAGAGGACGATAAAAATATTGGAGGATATTTTAAGGGCTTGTGTGATGAATTTTGATTGTTCATGGGAGGATAACTTACCATTGGTGGATTTCTCTTATAATAACAGTTATCAGGATTTGATATATATTGATCTGTTTGAGGCTTTGTAAGGTATTCCTTGTTGTTATCCACTATGTTGGGTGGAAATGGGTGCGATTTTGATGTTCGGACCAAGCCTTGTCCATGAGATTATGAATAAGATTAGGCAGATCAAGAAGAGGATAGAGATGGCTCAAAATCATCAGAAATTATATGCGGACCATCGTCGATAACCGTTTTGATTCGAGGTGGGTGATCATATGTTTTTGAGAATCTATCCTAGGTTGGGATATCATCAGTTTAGGAAGGAGGGTATGTTATCTTTGAGGTATATTAAGCCTTTTGAGATAAATGAGTGGATTAGAGAGGTGTCTCCTCAATTGGATTTTCCACCATGGTTTAGTGTGGTGCACAATTTATTTCATGTGTCGTAGTTGAAAATGTATCAGCTGGATCATGACTATGTGATTCATTGGGATCATGTTGAGATAGAACTGGAGGATTCTTTGGTACATGTGCCAGTGCAGATTGTGGATAAGAAAGATAATGTCTTGGATGGTAAAATAATCAGGTTAGTTTGAGTTTTTTGGCAGCATGGTCAGATTAAATAGGATACTTGGGAGTGGGAGAATGAGTTGGCAGAGCAATGGCATGAGCCCTTTTGGAAAAGCAATGGTTTCCTACTTTCTAGGGACAGAAAGTCCAATGGTGGGGAGAATGTAGCACCCCTGGTTTGAGGTATGTAGCCTTATTCTATCTTTTTTGATGTGTTTAAAGTTATTGGGTTGAGTTGGGATGAGGTAGGCAGAGTTTGGAAGGGTTTTGAATGAGTTTGGAGGATTTCCTAAGGGCGCATCATTTGAACACTGTTGGGGGAATCCGTCCGGGTTCCCCATGAAACCATATAGGGGGTATAGTAGGCTTCGCACAGCCTATGCACGATATTCCAAACCTTGCAAGAAAACTATGTGGGTCCCTTCTCTCTAGAGAGTGGCGTGAGAACAGTTAGCACACGGTTTTCCAAACCATCTAGACTAACCGTGCAACCAATTAAAAATAGGGTATTAAATTCCGGGCTCCATCGCAGGTGCCTCATTTCACTCTAAACTCTCTCCCACTCGAACCTCACTCTGTATTTTCGGTTCTAAATGTTTTTTAGGGCTCTCTAACATGATTTGGAAGCAAATCCAAGGGGTTTCAAGGATGTTTGAAGGTGGTTTCTCCCGGGTAAGTCTCTTCTCTTGGTTTCTCATTGATTTCCTCTAGATCTACTATTCTCCCTTTCTTGGTTTTTTAGATACACATATGTTTCTTATAGATATAGGGTTTTTTCTTTTCTGTTAATTTTATGGCCTTTGGATGATAGGTAAGAGGATCTAGAGCGGTTTTAGTGGAGGGTTTTCCTGGATTTTGGGTGTGGGTTCATATGGGTCGAATTCTCCAGAACCCTAAAGCTAGGTGGCTTCTCTCTCGACTCCACTTTTCTAGATCTTGAAGATTGGTTAAAATTAATTTGTGTTGTTTAGAATTATATTTTTTTATGATGTGTAAAATTGGTTTTAAATCCCTTTGGTGATGTTTTTGGGGATTTTTTGAAAAAGGGGGTAATGGGGTAAAATGCTCTTATTGGGGATTTTAAAATTGAGATTTAAAATGGGTTTTTGGGATTTATTTGTGAAAATTGTTGATGAAAAAGGTTTTTTAATTCATATTTTGTTTTATTGAAATATATTTTGGCCTAGAAAATGATTAAATGGTGGTTTCAATAAATGCGTAATTTATTGAAGTGGATTGGCATGTGATAGAAAATATTATTTGCATGTTGTGTGGCCTTGGTGGGTTATATACTTGGTTATGGATTGTTAGAATGTTGTGTGGAAGTGGGTTGGAAGCAGCACTATAATAAAGGGATGGATAGTAGATGGAAGGGCCACTATCAAAGGATAAGTAAGAGGGTTGTACCACTAGTGGGAATGGGTGAACGAGTTGGACAGAAACTCCACCGTTTTGGTTTTCTTTTTGTTAATTTCTTTGAAGGATGGAAATTTTTGTGTTAATGTTAAATAGTGATATGGCTTATGGAATGATTTTTTAGATTTCCCTTGGGTTTCATGTTTTGGGTGGGTGGATTGGTAAGGGTATGTTTGGCTTATGGTAATGGTTTCACTTGTGTTTATTTTATATTAACTTCTTTATATAAATTCTCTAATGGTTTTATCCTAGTGGAATGTGTAGGGAAGTCAATTGGGGAAAACCTAATGAGTATAAGTAATCACCCCTAGCTTTTTCACTTTGGTGATTTTGCAGATGTTGTATTCCAGGACACTGGTAAAGGTAAAGAATCTCATTGCTAGTGGTTTGTGGTGATGCTTGGGAGATGTGGTGGTGCATGGAGCAGAGAGATTAGTGTGGAGCTATGGAGTGTGTCTTGTTTTATTTGGGGTCTCTTGTTTAGTCTTTCGTATAGTATTTTGATATTGTTTTTGGTTGTATTGGTTGTGGGGTTGTATTGTGGAATAGTGTGGTTCCTTTTTGGAAATGTATGAGTTAGTTGTTTACTGACATGCATCATACAATTTATTGATAGTGGATCGTTTGGTTTGTTAGTTTTGTCTCAAGATAAAATCATTCCCCAATTTATTCTCAAATCCCTCAACATTTATTACCAGCCTTTGGTGCCTTGGGAACGTTGCTTAAGGCCAAGTAGCATAACTCCCCCCTCTCAAGCCAATGAGATGGCGTGGGATGTTACATATATCATATATAGTATACATAATCATATAATCAATTTTTTCAAGATATCTAGTTACTTTAAGACATTATGTTAGTCAATATCATATATCCTACTCATACATTCCCAATTCATTGAATATTGGCCTATAAAATGGGTGAAAACATTACAAGTCGTTGACCAAGATTGACGATCACCATAACACCCCTTATCTAAATAAATAAAAACATCACATAGAACTTATCTAGGTATGACCACAAAAATATTCACTCTATCTAAATAGACACCAAATGAAATACTATTTATATAAAAGGAATAATATAATCTTTGATAAATCTCAATCAATGACTTGGTCAGCAACATTCCCAACCACCCAATAATTAACTCTCCCTTGGGGATATTGTAATAAAGGTATTAATGTATAAATGTTCACATACTAGGTTTCCTTCCAACCATGAGAATTGGGGATGAAATATAAAACTTTAACCCTCAAAATACTAATTAAATAGTGTATAACCCTCTAAGAGATCCACATTATGGGATAACCTACATAAAAAACTATTTTTTTATCTCATGAGTGAATTATATATCTCTATATGAAACCAAACCCATGAAAATATTTACAAGTAATCTCAACCTACAATACTCTATGATGACCATTGATTGGGGATAATTCAATATCATACTGTGAGAGGTTTTTTATCATTTCTCTTCTTTTAAAATTTATAACCAATATTAAAGAATAATAGAGTAGAGATTGCATTTTTTATATATAACATGATACATTATATATATTGTTTCACATATTTAAGAATACAAAAACCCCCAGTATAATATCTAGTATTATCATATCCTAAATGATAAACCAACAGATAATTCTTATGTTTACTGGACATTTAAGGTTTTCATATACTCATTATGTCACGATATAAATCCTTCTACACCTCTATGTATCTATATGATAAATCCTCTTACTACAATCCTGTAATGAGTTATCATCTATAAAGAAATATTTTTTTGAATAATTTTGATATTATGATTCATAATCCTCATGATAAACTCTTTGGACATAACGTATAAAACATATTTTTTTATGACATATAATATTATGATCCTAGTTAATTCTATGAATTAAATGTGCAGAATGATTCTTAATTTATTTATATTAATCTTTTGAAAATTTTCATATTTAACATTACATTAAGGTATTTTAGTAAGAAATTGAATTATAACACATCGATTTAAGATCATGCATTAAAATAATACTCTAAAATATTTTAAGAAATAAATTCACTTTCACTTGAATAGTATTATTATTTATTTATGACACTATAATAATATTTAAGTTTAAACATACTCCCATTATCCAATTCGGTTCTATATTTTATACAAAAGACTTTTTTTAGTTGAGAAATGATTCTTTGTTAATAAATAAAGCTTATGGCCATTATGGTAGTATTTCATATAAAAACTATTATGAATAATTTATTATATGGTATTCTATGTTTTTTGATAAATATTTTAAAAGAAATTTTTATCCCTTAAATTCTTCCTATTATGAGGTGGGAATAAGTCCCACATACTTTAAAAAATATCTATTATAACCACTTATTTTTTCTAACAAATATCCATTTATTCCATTCAAAAAATATATAGAATGGATCAAATCATAAACCCTGTTTATGAAACCATCATATCAATTATTCATAACATCCATATTTTACAACAACAATTTTTTTTGAAATAAGGAAAAAAATATAAAAATACATATATTTAAAAATATTTAGATCTATGAAGAGTGAAGTATTCATATACATTAAAAATATCCATAGTGCCAACTATTGACACATTTTTTGAATGAAAACATCTAGAATAATAAATTATTTTCTTTATTTTGAACTACATTATATATACACTAATTATAAAATAATTATTTTCTATCATACGACCTTCAATGAAAAAAATTGATTTTTATAAAAAATAATAAATGATCTGTAATATTAATGGAATTTATTCCATAAATTTTAACGAATATTTGTAATTACTCCTCTATTCAAAAATTTCACTACAATTAAATCACTTTAACTTGTTCCTCACACCTTCTTTATGTCTCAATTTACTAGAATAAACATTGGACCCTCCAATATTATTATTTCGGTTTAATCATTTACCCATATGTATTGTCATTGTAGAAATCGATCCACTATATCTCATCTCTTACTCAGTTATCCTAAATATATTGATAATATTTAGTAAAAATTTATAAGACTAATTAACATTGTATTCTACAAAAAATTATATGAACCATTTTCGATATTATTGAATGAAGTATCTATCCAGATCTAGGTAATCTCTATTATCTCAAAATCTTTTATGTGACCAATAATATTGTGTACATGAGTGGTGAATGAAGTTATTTTGAAACCATTAATATAATATTTCTTATACTTATCAGAAATTTATATATATTTCATTGGAATAACTTCTCCAATAGGATATTTAAGAATGGGTTTTCATAAAACATAAATCATTCCTTCTTATTTAAGAACTATTATCATGTTGGTACACCAAGCTGGGAAATTTCTTCAATAAAACATTGTATTTTCCAAAAATTATTCTAAAAATCTATTTCATTGATGAATTTTCCAATTTACCAAAAATATAATATTTTATTATAACTGTATATCGTTTTATGATTATTTAATAAGTAAGTTCAATAAATAGTCTAACACTAAAATAATGAACCTTTTAGAAAAAAATCATATCAATTAATTGGAAAATACTAATATTTTATTCATGTTTATAGTCTAATTTTTAATTCTTCTAATAACTTAGAAATTCTTGTAGACTACCATGTCAAACATATCATATATGACCCTTAGATTGTTGACTTGAAAACTCCTTTACTAAATCTATAACGTGGATTTTCCTAAATCTTTTCCTATGATATATTATGGTTCATGGTTTTCTATTTAAGAGAAATAAAAAAATATCAAAAATATTAGGTAACATAAATTTTATTTTATCCATTTTTACTAATCATTATATAAGATAATCCATGAGAACTTAGTTCTGGAATGAACTTAACAACTTGGTTGATTGAAGTCTTTACACGTGTTCATTTTGGAAGACCATATCTCATTATCCTCTTCATGTATGCCTATTTAGAATGATTTATATTTGGTATCTTACAAAATAAACCATATTAATATATAACATTTTATACAACACAATATTTTTTTACTTACCAAAGAATAAACTATTATTATATTCACATAAATCCCTTTGTAAAAAAATATTTAAAAGATATATGAAACCCTTAATACTGATGATTTATAATCGCATGAAATAAACAATATCTATAAGAGAAAGTATGATATGATAAGTAGTCTCCCCCCACATTACTAAATAATGTAGAATTTCTAAGGTCAATTAGAAATACAACCCAAATTCCCAATATCTATATATTAATACTCATGAGAAATCTTAATTGTAGTATAATTCTAACAGAAAATATTTATAAAACATAACAAACCTTTACGTTCTTGTTCCTAACACAATAAAAACCATAATCATGGTTTAAAAAAACTAAATAATTTATTATGCCAAGAAATTAACTCCTTATTTGCATAATATGACATTTATTCTAAGATATTCAACACTTTAACCTAAATCATACATTGTTTTTGTTAAATATAAATTTATATTCATGAATTAAATAAAATATTTAAAAAAATAAATATATAAATATTTCATATATTTGGAAATGAGATAATTATTTATCAATATTTTATAATTTTACTCTTTCATATTAATATTTTACATGTTATTGAATATGAAATCCTTTATATTTAAAATATATGGTACACATAAAAATATAGACCCTTTTATATTCAATAATTACCTTTCATATTATTTGAAATAATTTTATATAATTAAAATATTTAATATTTAATATTTTTAAAATATTAACTAAATTCCACAAAAATTATTTTTCGGATCGTCTAAATAAATTTCCCAGAAATTCCTTTTTAATTTGATTATTTTATATTATTTTTTACAAAAAATTATATATAATAATATAAACTAACTCACAATTTTCTTTATTTTAAAAAAATTTGATGGACCCTCCATGATATTGTACTTTTCATAATCACAAATTATTTCAATATAAATATTCTACCCTTTCATGCAATTTTAATCAATTATTTCATACAAAAACATATACTTTAATTAGTCAATTGCTTATATTCATGAATAAATATGTTTCCAAGTGTATTATTACATGTAATTTGATTAACAATTCATCATGTAATGGTATATGAAAGAAAGATTGTTCATAATCTTTTTTTGGATTCCCTGAGACCGAAGTCGGCACACCGACACCGAAGTTGACACACCGAAACCGAATTCGACACACCAAAAATAAAGTCGACACATCGAAACTGAATTCGACACATTGAAAACGAATTTGATACACCGAAACTGAAGTCGACACACCAAAACCGAAGTTGACACACTGAATTCGACACAACGAAACTGAAGTTCGACACATCAAAGTCGACACACGGAAGTATGACACACCAAAGTTCGACACACCAAAGTCGAAACAATAAATTATGACACATAAAAATTCAACAGACCGAAGATGACACACCGAACTGAAGTATGACACACCGAAGTTTGACACACCAAAGTTGACACACCAAAGTATGACAAACTGATGTTCGACAGACCGAAGTTAACAGACCGAAGATGACACAACGAAGATGAAAGACTGATGTTATCAAACTTAAGGTGACACACTGAAGATGACTCACCAATTGATATAAATAAATGTTTCCATTTTATTAATTAAAATTTATTTCTAACGGTCATATGTAGACAAATTAATGTTTCTAAAATTATCTAATGTTGTCTGTAAGAGTATCCGTAGACAAGTATGAGGTACATGAATGCATGAAGATATTTATGTCTAGAGGATTATGGAGTATAAAAGGACCGAATATTTCATGTTAATGATATGACAGTATTAGTACCAGCTGACACACAGACTATGCAAATACTAAAAGAGAAGAACTAAGTGCTTGATATTACAAGAAGATTGTAAACAACTACCTTCTCTAAATAGGGCTTCAGTATACATTGAGACATTAAAAAGAGCTGAACCTTTTGAATTCTTGAAGTTGTATTATAGAAACTCTGATACACTATTCTGAAGAAAACTTTGAGAAGAAGACTCAAATACCATATTCTCAACATTCAATGAGTCTAGAGCTTTACTTCACAACACACAGATAATTCTTAACTCTATTCTCTTTCTTAACTTTTTTGTGTTTTATATTCTTTATTTATGCAGTGTGTATATTTGGGTCTATAACACGCACTATCTCCTGAGCATAATTGGAGGATATCAAACTATCCTCATACTCAATCTCTTATTACCTTTTGCTTTCCCATGTATACCTATGGTAGAGGTCTCAGGACCTGGATAGTCTGAGTACTATTGTAAACCCTGATCCAGGGTTTGGATCAATATTTTATATAAACTATTTGAGAGGACTGAGTCTCATCTTGAGACCGAACCTCTAGGTTAAAACCGTTGTGAATATTATTTTAGTTTAAACTTTTTTCAATATTCCACTGCTAATTTCTTTTAAATTCCAATCTGTTTTGAAGTAACTCTCATATTTGAAAGAGCAAGTGTTTGTAATTATTATTAGCTAGTAAGTTAGTTTCAAAATCTTACTTAATCTTCAGATTAAGTTAACTAAGAAATAATCAATCCTTGAGAAACTAATTGAACACATATTATCTTTATAAATTCTCCATAGTTTAACTTATTTGTTAAATTGGGGATTTTTAATAGAATTCTTTTGATCATAAATTTTTAATAGGAACTCAATTCACCCCCCCTCTTGAGTATCCACTCCGAACAACACTTGGTATCAGAGGAATGTAGATAGACGTTTTTTAAAACACTCTGTTTGTGAAAAGTTTTCAACTGTGATTTTAGTTGTATCTTAAAGATCAAAAAAATTCTATTAATTATAAATTTTTTATATATATCCTTTAATAATTAGTTAGTGTGGATAATAGATTAGAAGGCGTAGCTACTAAAATGACACCCTTATTTAATGGTGTCAATTATTCCCAATGGAAAATAAAAATGAAAATTCATATAGAAAGTATGGGATTCGACATCTGGACTACTATAGAGGCTCAGTATAAGATTCCACAAATTGTAAGAACTACATGGGATGAACCTACGAAAGCTGCTTACAGTAATAATTATAAAGTAATTATTTCCCAATATTGTTCTTTAAGAGATGAATAATTTAATAAAATATCTTCTTGTAACACTGCTTATGAAATTTGGGATACTTTGGTTGTTTCCCATGAGGGAACATACCAATGTTAAGGAAATGAGACTAAATACATACACTAGTAAGTATGATAATTTTAAAATGAAACCCGATGAATTGATTTCTAATATGTATCTCAAGTTTAATGAGATAGTTAATATATTAAGCTCACTGGGAAAAGTTATTCCAGCAAAAGAGAAAATCATGAGGATACTGAGATTCCTACTAGACAGATGGAGAGGAACTTCTGTCTCTATATGATAATCATGTTACATTGTAATGATACCATTCAAGGAGATGATTGGAAAAATGATGATTTATGGAGAAGGGATAAAGGTAAACAATGTGGAATATGATGAACCCAAGAAGAATTCAATAGCATTCCAGTCGACTATGTCAAAGAGAAAGGACAAAGAGAAGGTTTAAATAACTGATGAAAGCTCAACTAGTGAAAATTCCGACTCAGACAGTGATGAAGAGATGGCTCATATAGCCAGAAGATTCAAGAAAATATATATAAAGAAGAAATTATTTATAAAATATGATTATAAGGGTATGTATGATCGACAAGGAAATTGGAAGAAAGACTGGAGGAAAGCTGATAAAAATGATGGAATAGTTTTCTTTGAGTGAAAAAGAAAAGGGATGTCAAAACTGACTGTACAAAGATAAAATTTATTAAAAATTATGAATATAGGGATAAGAAATACAATAAAGCCATGAAAGATACATGGATTGCTTCTGAATACATCTCATGTAGATATAAATCTTCTGATTCTGAAGAAAAGAATCGTGCCAACATGTGTTTCATGACTGAAACAACTAAGGTAACACTTAATTCCCCTATGCACAATGATTATTATTCTGGGATTGAAATTGATTCAAATAATGATGATAATATGTATAAAGCTGAATTATTTGAATACTTTAATATGTTAGAAGATACTTTTAATGAGCTGAAAGATAAGTACGAATCATTAAAGAAACAATATGCCTTGACTAGTACTGTTAAATCTGATCTCAGTATAGAAAAGGAAAAGAATGCTCAATTGTTAAAGGGGAATATTGAACATAAATTTTATAATGAGAAACTTATAAAAGACTTAGAGAAGTTCACAAATGGAAAGAATAATCTAACTCAAATTCTTTGAAAACAAGTTTCACCAAAGTATACTTCTGGGTTAGGATACCAACCTGGACAGAGGAAGATTGTTAAAAATAAATTTATTCCAAAATCTGAACAGTATGCTGCTAGTTCAAATTCTAAAAATTCTTATGCTTCATCTAGATATTCAAATTCTTACAGACCATACAAAGTTTATTTATCAAAATATTTTGAATCCTTTAATTATAGGAAACTCATTAGACAAATATGGGTGCCTAAAGTTTTACTTGCTAACCTTTCGGGACCCAAGAAAATCTGGGTACCAAAATTATCTTTTGTCTAAATCTATTTTGTAGGAAACCTTCTTGAAAATTTCCTATAAAAATATGTGGTACTTGGATAGTGGATGTTCAAGGAATATGAAAACAGAATACTCATTGTCTAAGAGCATAATAAAATTTGATGGATGACATGTCACCTTTGGGGATAACTCAAAAGTAAAAATCATCAGATTAGGCTAGATTGGTAACACTGATTCAATTTTAATTTCTAAAGTACTATTTCATGACGGACTAAAATATAATCTGTTAAGTATTTCATAGTTGTGTGATAATAGATTCAATGTAAAATTTGAAAATGATTCATGTAATTTTTTTAATTCTAAATATTTTTTGGTATTTATTACATTAAGAAATTAGAATGTATATGATGTAAATTTGAATTCTTTATCTAGAAAAAATGTTACTAGTTTAAATGTGTTTCATAAAGAATCCTAGTTATGGAACAGAATATTGGGACACTGCTATGTTCATTTACTAAGGAAATTGACAAGGAAAGGTTTAGTTAGAGACCTTCCCAAACTAGAATTCCCAACAGATAATGTTTGTAATCATTGTCAAAAGGGAAAACAACATAAAGTTTCATTCAAATCGAAGAAATAATTTTCAACTTCTCAACCTATTGAGTTGGTTCATATGGATTTATTTAGACTATCTAGAGTTTCTTGATTAAATGGGAAGCACTATGTCTATGTTCTTGTATATGAATTTTCTATATATACTAGGGTATACTTTATATCTCCAAAAATTGAAGCTTGTTATTATTTCATTAAATACTCGATGTCTGTAGAAAACCTAAGTGGACATAGAATTAAGACCTTGAGAAGTGATCATGGTCATCAGTTTGAAAATCAAGAGTTTTAATACAATTGCTCACACAATTGATATAGTCACAATTTCTATTATCCTAGAACACCTCAACAAAATGGAGTCATAGAAAGAAGAAATATAACACATCAAGAAATTTCAATAACTATGATTAATGAATATTAGCTACCTGTTTACTTTTGGGCTGAAGCTATCAATATAACTTTTTATACCATTAATATAGTCTTGATTAGACTAATTCTTAAAAGGACCCCTTATGAGCTATGGAATAATAGGAAGCCTATGGTTAATTACTGTAGAGTTTTTGGTTGTAAAGTCTTCATCCTAAATACTAAAGATAATCTTGATAAGTTTTCATCCAAAACAAATGAAGGAATATTTCTAGGTTATTCTATATCTATAAATGATTTTAGAGAATTTAATAAGAGGAACAAATGTGTGGAAGAATCTGTACACATCAAATTTCATGAAACTAATCCACATGAACCTAAGACCCCTCTTGAAAATATTGAAGAAGATATGTCAATTCTATACCTTAATGACAAAAACAGTGAACCTGTTGTTAAGACAACCGGTTCTGGAAATTTTCCAGAACCTGTTTCTATTGAACGTGACCCTGTAAATGAACCTGAAATTTCTATCCCTACCTTGACCAGACCAACTAGGACCCTAAAAACCATCCTTTAGATAGTGTAATAGAAGATTTAGATAGAGGAACTCGGACTAGGGCTTCTATAAGAAAACAGGTTGAACATCAAGCTTTTATTTCACAGTTAGAACATAAAAATATCAATGATGTTATCAATGAAGAATTTTGCATGATGTTTATGCAAGAAGAATTAAATCAATTTGAAATAAACAAAGTCTAGGAATTAGAATATAGACCTAAGGACACTCTGACCATAAGTACTAAATGGGTTTTTAAGAATAAATTTCATGAGTCTGGAAATATAGTTAGAAACAAAGCTAGGTTAGATACACAAGGATATAGTCAAGAAGAAGAAAGAGACTATGAGGAGACCTTTTCACCTATAGCTAGGTTAAATCTATTAGGATTCTACTTGCTTATGCTACTCATCTGAATTTCAAGTTATATCAAATGGATGTTATAAGTTCTTTTCTAAGTGGTTTTATAACTGAAGATGTTTTTGTTGAACAACCACCTGGATTTACAAATCATCATTTTCTAAATTGAGTTTTTAAACTTTCTAAAGCTTTGTATGGTTTAAAACAATCTCCACGATCTTGGTATGATAGACTTAGAAATTTTCATATTTCAAAAGGTTTTATTAAAGGGATTGCTGATCAAAATCATTTTATCAAAAGGATTTCCAAAGATGTTTTGATAGTACAAATCTATATTGATGATATTATTTTAGAATCTTCTAAAAATGCTTTATGTATTGATTTTTCAATGAGTATGCAAAGAGAATTTCTTTTGGTTTTAATTAGAGAACTCAAATACTTTCTGGTATTTCAAGTCTTTCAAAATGAAAATGGTATTATTTTAAATCAAAGTAAATATAAAAAGGTACTTTTAAAATATTTTGGGTTGGATAGTAATAAAGAAAGTGATACATCTTTGGGTACCACTTGTAAATTGGATGCAGATGAAACTGGGAAACCAGTGGATCAAACCAATTATAGAGGTATGATTGGGAGTTTACTTTATCTTAATACTAGTCAACCGGATATTATGTTTAGTGTGTGTATGTGTGAAAGATTTCAAGATAATCTAAAAGAGTAACACTTTCTTGTTGTTAAAAAGATTTTCAAATATCTTAAACATACTACTAATTTAGGATTATTTTATCCAAAAGGACAATCATTCGATTTAAAAAGTTATTCAGATTCTGACTTTGCTGGTTGAAAGTTAGATAGGAAGATCACTTCTGGAACATGTCATATTCTAGGTAAGTCCTTAGTATCATGGTGTCGTAAAAAGAAGAATTCTATTGCATTATCTACTGCTGAAGAAAAGTACAAAGATGCTGATAGTTGTTGTGCACAAATTCTGTGGATGAAACACACTCTATTAGACTATGGATATCAATTTATACATTTATCCATTAACTGTAACAAAACTGGTGGTATCAATATATCTAGGAATCCAATATCTCATTCTAGAACAAAGCATATTGATGTAAGACATCACTTTTTGGGAGATCATTATCATAAAGGTGATATAACTCTTGAGTTTATTGGGACTTAACATCATCTTGTGGATATATTCAGTAAACCCTTAAATTATAAGAGAATGAATTACATCCGACAAGAACTAGGAATGATAAATCAGTAACTAATATTTATAAAACTAATCTTTATAAAACCTGTTTTGGTAAAACCAATCTTTATAAAACTGATTTTTGTAAAACTGATCTTTATAAAACTGATTTTTTTAAAACCAATCTTTATAAAACTGATTTTTGTGAAACCGATTTTTGTGAAACCGATCATTCTATAACTGATTTTTGTGAAACCAATTTTTGTGAAACCAATTTTTCTAAAACTGGTTTTTGTGAAACCGATTCTTTGACACCGATATATTTAAGGGCTATTTTGTAAATTTCATCTACTTTAAGTGAAACGACGCTATTTTGTCTCTTTAAACGTACCACGTTTAAATTTTATGTTTTCCAATTTACAATCCCTAAATGATATTAAGTCCAATACATCCCGACCTCTCACCTTCTCCATAGCCGTAAAGCCTTATACATTTAGTCACTCTCTCTCTCGACTCTCAACCTCTCAACACAGTTAGAATCCAAAGCTTTTCCATGGCAAGGACTAAGCGTGCAATAGAAGAACCTTGAAAATATCCTCCTTCTAAGCATCAGAAGGGTGAAACCAGTGGAACTGCGTAACCAAGAATAGAAAGTCGAGTAGTTATAGCTGAAAAGGAAGTGTCTGCTAAATGGATTCTGTCAAGAAAATCTTTTATGCTAAAGGTATTGGAATCTCAAGGGTGGATCAGTTGGTTTAACATCAATGAAAGACCTTATTATCCCTAGCTAGTGCATGAGTTTTATCATCATTTGAGTATAAGACTGGATGAAGCTGAGGTAGAAAAGATGATATCTATGGTAAAAGGAAAGAATGTAGATGTTTCATCTAAGGAATGGGATGAATGCTTAGAGGTACCTCATGAAGGTGTCTATGATGACTATCATGGTAATATTCCACCTTCAAAAAAATTATTTTCATATGGAGATGCTCTGAAGGAGTTGACTGGAAATGAAGAATCTAGGAGAACTATTGCAAATTAATTCGTAGGAGAAGTGAGATTGCAGTTAAAGTTCATACAACATCAAATCTTCCCAAGGAAGGTAGATTTCTCTACTGTGAAATATCAGGATGTCTTCTTGATATTTTTTTTGAAACATGGAATAAAGGTGAATCTGTGCAGATATCTTATGGTACATTCTTATGATTTGATTGATCCATCTAAGAAGGAAACCTTCTTATACTATCCGAGAATTATTTCTGTCATGTTGAAAAAATTAGACTGTGTAGAAGATGGAGATTAAGTGATAACTGGCTGTAGTGGTTTTTGTCTTCAGAAAGAAATTTGTAAAATGATTAAAATATTCTAGAACCCATGAAAAAGATGTTGGGTAGTAGATGAATAATGGTTGTATGAGGAGTTCAATCCAGTTGACCATCCTTCTAGACTAAAGGACCAAGTTGATCCAGGACTCAAACCCAAAGAAGTTTCTGTATATTCTGATGAGGAAGCTGAGGGTGAAATGCCTAGGGAAGAAGGATCTCCTTTTTTTGATAGGAGTGATCCTTATATTGTTGAATGTCCCAAGGATATGAATTATGGACCTTCTAGTCCACCTATGGAATTTCCTTCAAGAGAAACCACTCTAGGTGATGAAGAAGAGGAAGAAACTGAAGTTACTGGAGTTGAATGTTCTGTTAGAAAATCAGATGAGGAATCTGATGATGATGAGGATGATGATGATGACAGTGATAATGGTGATGATGGAGGAAGTGTTGAGCATGTGAGTGATTCCCTAAAAGTGGGAAAACAAGTGGTTGATAGATCTAGTGAGGAATCTGTTCATGGAGCTGGTGATGGAATTGAGCCTACTGATCATCAAGAAGATGATCATAGAGATGCTAGACATAAGGACTGGTCACTCCATCCCAATGTTTAAAACCAAGAGATCATTCAGGAATTGAATGATCTTATGGTTGCTGGCCAGGAGGAAGAATATGTAGTTCCAGTGCGTCAAATTGAAGAAGTACATGGTGAAGCCGAAGAAGGTGGGGTTGAGGCAGAACCTGAAGTTTGGTAGGTTCTTGTCCTTAGACAAGGTGTTATGTCCAGAGACCAAGATGAAGAAATTTATGATATTAATGGTATATCTGACCCTTAGGGAATAAGGGTAATAATTGATATCGTTGATCCCATAGATTGTACTTGTGATGGAGAGTGGAATAGTAATCCAGGATATATTCTTTTTCGTTTAGAATATGACTCAGATGATAAGATGGTAACTCCTACTCATGTTCCACAAGTCCATGATGACCTAGATCCTACTGCACCTATTCCACCAGTTGCATCTCCAGTAGTAGACCCAGTATCTCAGTCGGTGCCTAGTGACTATGTCCCTAAGGATGATTTGGAAAATTTCAAGAATGAAATGTGTGAGTTTGTGATGGCTTAAGTGGGATTCAGAAATGAATCCACCTCAATAAGTATCTCAGATGCTGATGTAACAATGATTATAGGAATTGTGATTCAGGAAATTCAACCAAATCTTATTACTACAGCCGAAACTATTATTAGACACAACACATTGCAGATAGAGGAAGTAAGAAAGATGAGAAATTACTTTAATTCCTTACCCTTTGACTTCAATACTTCCTTTATTAGTGTTCTGGAAGTTCTTAGGATCTTGGTAACTCATCTAATCAGTGTAGATTTGAAAAGTTTGATAGAAGATCTTGGACAATGTTGACTGGACCATCTAGTTCCAGGAGTGGGAAAAGTGATGTTACTGATTTGGAGTCTCTCAAGGCTGTGATGAGAGAGGAGATTCAAAAACATTAAATTGTTTCAGATAATGAAACCCTTGAAAAATTACATCGGAATACTGATCTTGTATACAATATGGTCGGACAGTGCACTAATGAAGCCTCTACAGCTTAGAAAGAAATATGGGAAAAAGTGGATAAGTATTTCACTTAGATATATACCAAGCACGACCTCATCAACAGTTTCATGTTCCTGGTAGAAAATCTTCAAACTCTCCCAGTCATAGAAGCATTCAAAAGGAAAGTTCTCCAATTGAATAAGCTTACACCTTTATGGAGTAAATTCATGGAGAATAAGGACGAATTTGAGAAGTCAATGAAATATGAAGGAAAAAATAATTAATGACTTCATCAAACTGCTCAAGCCTTATCTGCATGTTTAGGTCGAGGCTATTCTGGTCCCTCCAGCTACTTTAATTGGTACTACCTCTCGGCCTCCTGCTCCAATGACTGTCTCTCAAGCTCTTACTCAGATTTCACCAATCAATATTGAGCATTCTTCAAGTCGTGTGTTGTCAGAGAGAAGTCATACCCTTGCAGATATTGTTCCTACAGGTGTTTCTCTTCCTGGTGTTGTAATCAGATCACCTCCTTCCTCTACCAATCCCAAACCTTATCCTTATCCATTGGATCATTTAGAAAAAGTCAAAGCTCCTCTGTATCCTAAGCCTTAGTGATGGACTGTTTCTTTTTTATAGGGATTTTCCCTTTTTGCTCGTGTGGTACTCTTATGACATTGAACAGAAATTTTTCTGGTGTCTTTATTTTATCTTATTTTTCCCTTACTACCTTTTGTAAATCCCAAAAGGGGGACAAAATAAGGATCGAATATACTCACCTTAATCCATTTAGTGAGGGGAATATTTTTTTTAAATGCATTCTAGCAATGCCAAACATTACTTATATTGGAAAATTACATTCTACTATGTTAAAGGTATTTTTATTCTATATAGTTTCATGTATGTCATGATTTGTGATTATCAAAAAGGGGTAGATTGTTGGACCCACCGTGAAATTTTATTTTTCATAATCACAAATTATTTCAATATATAGATTTTACCCTTTCTTTGAATTTTAATCAATTATGTCATACAACTACATATTCTTTAATAAGTCAATTTATTATGGTCATGAATAAATATGTTTCCAAATGTATTTTTATAAGTAATTTGATTAACAATTCATATTTTAATGGTATATTCAAGACAGAATCTTCATAATCTTTTTTAGATTCCCTGAGACCGAAGCCGACACACCAACACCGAAGTCTACACACCGAAACTGATGTCGACACACCGAAACTAAAGTCGACACACCGAAACTGAAGTCGACACACCAAAACTAAAGTCGAGACACTGAAACCAAAGTCGACTCATCAAAGTCGACACACTGAAACCGAAGTCGACACACAGAATTCGACACACCAAAACCGAAGTTCGACACGCCGAAGTCGAGACACCGTAGTATGACACACCGAAGTTTGACACATCGAAGTCCATACACCGAAGTATGAAACACCAATTTTCGACACACCAAAGTCGACACACCGAAGTAAGACACACCAATGTTCAACAGACCGAAGTCAACACACCAAAGATGACACATCGAATATGACAAACCGATGTTATCAAACCGAAGCTGACAAACCGAAGATGACTCACCGATTAATATAAATAACTGTTTCTATTTTATTAATTCAAATTTATTTCTAATGGTCATATATAGACAAATTAATGTTTCTGACATTATTTAATGTTGTCTATAAGAGTATATGTAGACAAGTACGAGGTACATGCACGTGCAAAGATATTTATGTCTAGAGGATCATGGATTATGAAAGGACCTCATCATTCATGTTAAAGATATAACAGTAGGAGTACATGATGACACACAGACAGTGTGAATACAAAAAAAGAGATGAACTAAGTGCTTGAGAATACAAGAAGTCTGAAACAAGCTACCTTCTTTAAAAAGAGATTTAGTATACATCGAGACATTAAAAAGAGCGGAACCTTTTCACTCCTTGAAGCTGGATTACAAAAACTATGAAACTATGTTCTAAAGACAAGATTGAGAAGAAGCCTTAAATACCATATTCTCAACATTCATTGAGTCTAGAGCTTCACTTCACAACACATAGATAATTCTTAAGACTATTCTCTTTCTTAACTCTATTGTGTTTTATATTCTCTATTTGAGTAGTGTGTATATTTGTTTGTATAACACACACTATCTCCCAAGCATAACTGGAGGATATCAAACTATCCTTATACTAAATCTCTTATTACCTTTTTACTTTCCCACGTAGAATTGTGGTAGTGGTCTGAGTGTAACGACCCGAAATTTTGAATAAATCTTGTTTCTTAATTTTGTGTGTTATTTTATTTTTATACTCAACAAAACTGTTTCATTTGATAACATGAGTATAATTAAAATGATACTGTTGGCTTTTGACTATTATATGACCATTGGTCAATATGATCGCTGGAAACTAAACGTTTCGATTATTGACTCTAAATACAAGTGATCATATTTAATTAATATATAAAGAAGATTCGGTGGCCTCATCCTGTAGTCTCAGGCCAATCGAAGCCCATCTAACGGAACTCGAGAAGGAGGTAGCTCCACTGGGATTTTCTCTTGACCAAACCCAAGCTGAACTTCATCATGTGAAGATAGAACAAAATCTCCTTCGCGAGAAGTTCAAACTGATAGAAATTACTACTCGTGAAATGTTGGCCGAGCCGCCCTCGGATTCTCTCACCATAGAACACCTTACTCTTAGGTCCTATGCTGGTGTTATAAGGGTATATGTAAGGAGATAGTAACTGCCTTGTGTAATCCTTTGTTTTAAATAAAAATTTTGATTTCTTCTAATGATGATGTTTATGAATTTTGAAAAGTCCGAATGAATATAGTATGAATTTTAGAGAATGTATATTTTAAAAATTTTCATGTAAACTTTAAATAATTAAAAATGTGTAATGATTTTCAATAAACGGTCTTCTATAATTATGTTCAGTACAAAATTTAGAGTCTAATAAGATCAACTTAATTTTTGATGAATAGTAAATTATGAATAGTTATTTTCCACTTAGGATTAGTAATGTGACTAAATGGATTAGTAATATCACTTAAAGAAAGTATTAATATAATTTAGTCACCTTGATTAAGTAATGTGATTCAATAAAATGGTTAAATAACGGTTTCATAAATTATTAGTCAAGTATTAGTTTTTTCAGGTGAATAGTTCTTTTTAATTAAAAATTAAATTAAAAATATTTAGAAAATTATTTTTATAAAATGGATTTCATTTTTGAACTCAGAGCATCGATATTATATTAAGGTAATTTTTGGGGATTTTTCTGAAAAAATGAATTTTCGGTGAATGGTGTATTTATTTAAAAATTAAATTAAACATATTTAGAAAATTATTTTAATAAAATGGAGTTCATTTTTTAAATCAGATCATTGATATTTGTTTTAGGTGAAATTTTGGGATTTTTCTTAGAAAGTTGAATTTTTTATGAATAGTGAAAATACAGTTTTTAAGTTACATGTGTTTAATGACATCATTAAATGATGTATTAAGTATGTAATCAATATGGTCGACTTATGAATAGTAATATAAGGTATGAGGTGTCCCAAGTGTCCAATACCATGGGAAAATACCTTGGGAAAGCCCATGGTGTTTCCAATACCATCAATGAGGTGTCCCTTGGACATTAATGCCTTGTCCCCTCACTTTCCCTATAAACACCCACCCTTTCCTCCTTTAGTTTTCACTCCCAACTCTCCCCAAAAAATCTATGGTCTCATTAGCTCCCCAGGAGTCCTCCCAAGGTTCCCCCAAGCCCTCAAGGTCCCAACCATTGAGTTTTAAGAGTTACATTTTAAGGTAAGGGATCCTACCTCTCTCTACCTTTCCAAGTACTCTCGTTTTGGTCATATCTTTTATGATCCATGTTCTTATGTTGGAGGATGTTCTTTTATATTAATCATATTGTCCTTTAATTGTTCATATGATGAGATACCCCCCTATTTCTCTCATAAATTCGTTTTAAGAATGTTTAAGTGGCGCCGTTAGGCTGCCGAATTTTTAAGGGATTCTTTCACCATTCTCATTTTCATGTTCTATTTTAATGTCAAGTCTTTCAAGTTCCTTTTTATTATGTTGGGGTATGATCTCTATATCTACCATACTGATATTTTATGATCATATGATGAGAGACCCTATTTGATATCATCAATTCATTTTTTGAAATTTTAAGTGACGCCGTTAGGCTGCCGAATTTTTAAGGGATTCTTTCACTATTCTCGTTTACAAGATCTATTTTCATGTAAAGTCTTTCAAGTTCCTTTTTATTATGTTGGGGTATTATCTCTATATCTATCATACTTATCTTTTATGTTCATATTATGATAGACCCTATTTGATCTCGTCAATTCCCTTTTTGAAGTTTTAAGTGACGTCGTTAGGCTGCTGAATTTTTAAGGGATTCTTTCACCATTCTCATTTTCATGTTCTATTTTAATATCAAGTCTTTCAAGTTCCTTTTTATTATGTTGGAGTATGATATCTATATCTATCATACTGATATTTTAAGATCATATTATCAGAGACCCTAGTTAATCTTGTCAATTCATTTTTTGATGTTTTAAGTGACGTCGTTAGGCTGCCATATTTTTAAGGGATTCTTTCACCCTTCTCATTTTCAAGATCTATTTTCATGTAAATTCTTTCATGTTACTTTTTATTATGTTGGGGTATGATATCTATATCCATAAAACTTATATTTTATGTTCATATTATGAGAGACCCTATTTGATCTCGTCAATTCCATTTTTTAAGTTTTAAGTGACGCCGTTAGGCTGCCGAATTTTTAAGGTATTCTTTCACCCTTCTCATTTCCATGTTCTATTTTAATGTCAAGTATTTCAAGTTCCTTTTTATTATTTTGGGGTATGATATCTATATCTATCATACTAATAATTTACAATCATATTATGAGATACACTATTTGATCTCATCAATTCATTTTTTGATGTTTTAAGTGACGTCGTTAGGCTGTCGAATTTTTAATGGATTCTTCCACCCTTCTCGTTTTCAAGATCTATTTTCATGTCAAGTCTTTAAAGTTCCTTTTTATTATGTTGGGATATGATCTCTATATCTATCATACTAATATTTTATGTTCATATTATGAGAGACCCTGTTTTATCTCATCAATTCCCATTTTTGATGTTTTATGTGACGTCATTAGGATGCCGAATTTTCAAAAGAGAAATCTTATTTTTGTCTTTCTTCCATGTTTTTCATTTCATATGGTATGTCTTTCAAATTTAATTACCATTTTTTTATATCCTTTATATTCGGTCCCTCTAATTTTTTATGGATCATTTATGATTTTGTGACCCATGTCCACTCTTTTTTCAATGTTTTCTAAAACCCTATAATATAGTCGTTATGCTGCAGAATTTTCGTCTCAAAATGCCTCTCTCTTATTCTCATATTATTTGATGTTATTAAGTGAATACTCAAAGATCTTTCTTATATAGGGGTATTCACATATATATCAAAATGTTCTATTTTAAATTCTGGGATTTACATACATGAAACCCGCTTTCCTTTTTCTGTGGGTTTAAAGTTACATAAAGATCATGTCTTTAAAGTAGTCTTTAAAACGTTATGATTATGAAAGGAAAACGATTTATTTTATGCTATATGGGTAATTTAGGAAATGTTTGATGACGATATATGTGTCTCACATGATAATAAAGGCAAATATATGGGTACTACCTGATATCTCTCCAATGCATTGGGTAAAGACTTAATCTCTAGAGATGACCATTTTTTAACGACGACTTGGTGAATAAACATGGTAATTTTTAATGATACCTTGGGGATGGACCTTGGTGAAACAGAAATGATTTTCTATGTAAAATTTTTTAGCTACATCATCAAGTTATGATATATGTTATTTTTATTATGATATTCCTCATGATTTTTTCTCATGTCTTAAAGTTATTTTTCATGACATTGTGATGTATCTCAAGTTCACATGGAAAATGTTTCCCTTGATTCCCTTACTGGGCCTTCTGCTCACCCTTTCCTTTGTTGTATTCTCCCAGGATATGAGATGCTGTAATGAACTTAGGATGAACAAATGAATAATCCTTTCATGTGTTTAAGAAGAATGTTTTTTTTCATGTATTAAGTTCCTGGATTCCAAGACACTAAACCTTAAAGATCCTTGGTTTTGTAAAATGTAATGAAAAGTTATGTTATAAAAAGGTGGGATGCTATAGTTAGTATCAATGGATGGTTTAGTTAATTGTGGAAATTTGGATATGAAAAATTTAGGAAGAACCCTATAGAAAAGTTTAAATATAGGAAATCTTCTTGGTATTTTGGTGAGTATTGAGTAAGGGGTTTCCAAGAAAATACATCCCTGTATGGATACGAGTAGGTAGAGGTGGCTCTAGCATAGATGTTCATAGGGGTAAAACCCGAAAACACCACTTTGAGATAGTCTCGAACGAGAACTGGTATATGACAACAGGCCTTGCTGCACTTTGGTTACGACACTCCTGGGGGATATGATTTGGTAAATTCATAAGCTTAGTATGAAACATTATTAAAGGAACAAATATAAAATAAAATAAAGATTCACAAAATAATATATGATCATGGATAACCTAGATTGGAACCTAGGGGATCACAACTTATGGTATAATTTCCATCTACAAGTTTATCCTTATATGCTTAAAGTTTCCTTTTAATGATTATTGGCTAAGTATTTAAGCCCCTAATTATACTTTCTTTTCTTAGTTAATGGCGGGAAATGGAAGAACATGTCCCAACATCCAATGTGATTGGAAATGTGATGATTTCTTTATTAATATGATAGAGATGATGAGAGATCAAGCTGAACATATTGTCATTATTCCAAACCAGATATCAAAAATCACAATTAATAATTTGTACCTAGTTGAACGAAAAAATTCATCAAGGAAGAAGAAGATGTAGTCTCAAGGATGTTCATCTGATAATGTTGATTAGGGGATTTAAATATGATTATTATTTTGGAAGACGTTCACTATTTTGGGAACCCTATTTGATCGAGGTAAATACATTACTATGGTATTTTCTTTGAGTAGTAAAGGTTGACTTATATTTTGAAGAATCGATGAATTTAAGGTGGACATATGGTAATACAGTTTACTTGTGGAAATGATTAACCTGTCTTGGGGAAAATATGTTTAGGTTAGTTACATTTTTTATAAGATGTTAGGAGTGGTTGATGTTTCTTGGAGATTAACAATAAAGTTTATTTTGGAAGACTGTGTTATTAAATCCTTTTTGCATTTGGTTTTCAATCTTAGTTTGGTTTATTTTGAGGAATTTTAAGGATAGTTGTTTATGGAATGGTCTATGATGAACATTGGGTAGTACTGTGAATTTTGAAGATTTAAATAAGTTTCCCTTCCTATGGGATTATTTCTTTTTGAAGAGTTGTTTTATTTTACCCCATCTGTTTTTGGGGTAATGTTTAAAGATAGAAGAAATAGATAGTTAATCTTTTGTGGATTATGTGATTCTATAGAAGATGATTCCTGTGCTTTGATGAGACCAAGAAGTTTTGAATGCTCATAGTTTGGAGAAAAGATTAGTTTTGGTAGAAACTTATTAAAGGATGAAACCCTACTTGAAGGTAAGTATATTTCCTTATGTTTTTATTCTATGTAGTAAATGAATTCATCAAAATTATGAAAAGGAACATAAAAAAACGTTTTTGGTTTAAGTTTTATACTAGGTAATCAAAGACCGTTTACACACATCATAAGTTTGTGATTTTCTTATTGTTAACTTTCTCCTAATCATGTTTTCTATCACTCTCCCTCAGAACATGACCTTTTGTTTTCTCTTCAAAGTCCATGTTTTCCTACAAGGAATCTGAGTGTGGGTTAACTCGGGTGACCTTTGTACTTCCCTTTCATTTTTTTAAGTAATAGTTTTACTGACTCCTTTTTCGATGTGGGACATTCAATGAAATTTCCAAAACCAATTTTAAAAAATTACGAGGACGCAATTTCTTAAGGGGGAAAGATTGTAACGGCCCAAAATTTTGAATAAATCTTGTTTCCTAATTTTTTTTGTTATTTTATTTTTATACTCAACAAAACTGTTTCATTTGATAACATGAGTATAATTAAAATGAGACTGTTGGGTTTTGACTATTATATGACCATTGGTCAATATGACCGCTGGAAACTAAATGTTTCGATTATTGTCTCTAAATACAAGTGATCATGGTTAATTAATATAGAAAGAAGATTTGATGGCCTCATCCAGTAGTCTCGGGCCAATCAAGTCCCATCTAACAGAAATTGGGAAGGAGGTAGCTCCACTGGGCTCTACTTTGGACCAAACCCAAGATGAACTTCATCGTGTGAAGCTAGAAAAAATTCACATTTGTGAGAAGTTCAAACTGATAGAAATTACTACTCGTGAAATGTTGGCCGAGCCGCCCTCAGATTCTCTCACCCTATAACACCTTACTCTTAGGTCCTATTCTTGTGTTATAAGGGGCTATGTAAGGAGACCGTAACTTCCTTGTGTAATCCTTTGTTTTAAATAAAAAATTTGATTTCTTCTAATTATGATGTTTATGAATTTTCAATTATCCGGATAAATATAGTATAAATTTTAGAGAAATAATATTTTAAAAATTTTCATCTAAACCTTAAATAATTAAAAATGTGTAATGATTTTCAAAAAATGGTCTTCTACAATAATGTTCAGTACGAAATTTAGAGTCTAATAAGAACAACTTAATTTTTTATGAATAGTAAAATATGAATAGTGAATTTACGCTTAGGATTAGTAATGTGACCAAATGGATTAGTAATCTCAATTAAAGAAAGTATTAATATAATTTAGGCACCTTGATTAAGTAATGTGATTCAATAAAATGGTTAAATAATGGTTTCATAAATTATTAGTCAAGTATTAGTTTTTTCAGGTGAAAAGTGTTTTTTAATTAAATTTTAAATTAAAAATATTTAGAAATTTATTTTTATAAAATGGATTTCATTTTTGAACTCATAGCATCGATATTATATTAAGGTAATTTTTGGGGATTTTTCTGAAAAAAATGAATTTTTTGTGAATAGTGTATTTATATAAAAATTAAATTAAAAATATTTAGAAAATTATTTTTATAAAATGGAGTTCATTTTCAAAATCAGAGCATTGATATTTGGTTAAGGTGAAATTTTGGGATTTTTCTGAGAAATTTGAATTTTCGATGAATAGTGAAAATACAGTTTTTAAGTTACGGGTGTTTAATGACATCGTTAAAGGATGTATTAAGTATTTAATCAGTATGGTCGACTTATGAATAGTAAGATAAGTTATGAGGTCTCCCAATTGGCCAATGCCATGGGAAAATAACATGGGAAAGCCCATGGTTTTTCCAATACCACCAATGAGGTGTCCCTTGGCCATTAATGCCTTGTCCCCTCATTTTCCCTATAAATACCCACCTTTTCCTCCTTTAGTTTTCACTCCCAACTCTCCCCCAACGAAGCTATGGTCTCATTACCTCCCAAGGAGTCCTCCCAAGGTGACCCCAAACCTTCAAGGTCCCAACCATTGAGTTTTAATAGTTACGTTTTAAGGTAAGGGATCCTACATCTCTCTTTCTTTCCAAGTACTCTCTTTTATGTCATATCTTTTATGCTCCATGTTCTTATGTGAGAGGATGTTATTTTATATTTTTCCTACTGTACTTTTCATGTTCATATGATGAGATACCCCCTCTTTCTCTCATCAATTATTTTTAAAAATGTTTAAGTGGCGTCGTTAGGATGCCGAATTTTTAAGGGATTCTTTCACCTTTCTCATTTTCATGTTCTATTTTAATGTCAAGTCTTTCAAGTTCATTTTTATTATTTTGAGTTATTATCTATATATCTATCATACTGATATTTTGTTACCATATGATGAGAGACCCTATTTGATCTCATCAATTTATTTTTTGATGTTTTAAGTGACGTTGTTAGGCTGCCGAATTTTTAAGGGATTTTTTCACTCTTCTCATTTTCAAGATCTATTTTCATGTCAAGTCTTTAAAGTTCCTTTTTATTATGTTGGGGAATTATCTATATATCTATCATACTGATATTTTCTATTAATATGATGAGAGACCCTATTTGATCTCGTCAATTCCTTTTTTGATGTTTTAATTGACGCCGTTAGGCTGCCGAATTTTTAAGGGATTCTTTCACCCTTCTCATTTTCATGTTCTATTTTAATATCAAGTCTTTCATGTTCCTTTTTATTGTATTGGAGTATGATATATATATCTATCATACTGATATTTTATGATCATATTATTAGATACCCTATTTGATCTCATCAATTCATTTTTTGGTGTTTCAAGTGACGCTGTTGGCTGCCAAATTTTTAAGGGATTCTTTCACCCTTCTCGTTTTCAAGATCTATTTTCATGTCAAGTATTTTAAGTTCCTTTTTATTATGTTGGGGTATGATCTCTATATATAACATGCTTATATTTTATGTTAATATGATTATATACCCTATTTTATCTCGTCAATTCCCTTTTTGATGTTTTAAGTGACGATGTTAGGCTGCCGAATTTTTAAGGGATTCTTTCACCCTTCTCGTTTTCATGTTCTATTTTAATGTCAAGTATTTCAAGATCCTTTTTATTATGTTGGGATATGATCTCTATATCTATAATACAGATTTTTATGATCATATGATTTGAGACCCTGTTTTATCTCGTCAATTCAGTTTTTTATGTTTTAAGTGACGTCGTTAGGCTGCCGAATTTTTAAGGGATTCTTTCACCCTTCTCGTTTTCAAGATCTATTTTCATGTCAAGTTTTCCAAGTTCCATTTTATTATGTTGGGGTATTATCTCTATATATATCATACTTATATTTTATGTTAATATGATTAGATACCCTATTTGATCTCGTCAATTCCCTTTTTGAAGTTTTAAGTGACGTCGTTAGGCTACCGAATTTTCGTAAGAGAAATCTTATTTTTGTCTTCCTTCCATGTTTTTCATTTCATATGGTATGTCTTTAAAATTTCATTACCATGTTTTTATATCCTTTATATTCTATCCCTATACTATTTTATGTATCATTTCTGAGTTTTTGACCCATGTCCTCTATTTTTTCAATGTTTTCTAAAACCCTATAATATAGTCGTTATGCTGCAGAATTTTAGGCTCAAAATGACTCTCTCTTTTTCTCAGATTATTTTCTGTTATTAAGTGAATACCCGAAGATATTTATTTTATAGGGGTATTTAAATATATATCAAAATGTTCTATTTTAAATTCTGGTATTTACATACATGAAACCCACTTTCCTTTTTCTGTGGGTTTAAAGTGACATAATGATCATGTCTTTAAAGCAGTTTTTAAAACGTTATGATTATGAAAGGAAACCCATTTATTTTATGATATATGGGTAATTTATGAAATGTTTGATGATGATATATGTGGCTCACATGATAATAAAGGAAAATTTAAGGGTGTTCCCTGATATCGCTCTAATGCATTGGGTAAATACTTAATCTCTAGAGATGACCATTTTTTAACAACACCTTGGTGAATAACCATTGTAATTTTTAATGACACCTTGGGGATGGACCTTGGTGAAACAGAAATGATTGTATATGTTAAACGTTTTAGCCACATCTTCAAGTTATGAAATATGTTATTTTTATTATGATATTCCTCATGATTTCTTTCTCATGCCTTAAAGTTATTTTTCATGACTTTTGATGTATCTCAAGTTCACATGAAAAATGTTTCCCTTGAGTCCCTTACTGGGCCTTCTACTCACCCTTTCCTTTGTTGTATTCTCCCATGTAATGAGATGTTGTAACGAACTTACGATGAACAAATTAAGAATCCTTTTAAGTGTTTACGAAGAATGTTTTTTGTCATGTATTAACTTCCTGGTTTCCAGGACACTAAACCTTAAAGATGCTCAGTTTTTTAAAATGTAATGAAAATTTGTGTTATAAAGAGGCGGGATGTTATAGTTAGTATCAAAGGATGGTTTAGTTATTTTTGGAAATTAGGATATGAAAACTTTAGAAAGAACCCTATAGAAAAGTTTAAATATAGGAAATCTTCCTGGTATTTTGGTGTGTATTGAGTAAGGGGTTGCCAAGAAAATACATGCCTGTATGGATGCGAGCAGGTATAGGAGGATCTGGCATAGATGTACATAGGGGTAAAACCCGAAAACACCGCTTTGAGCTAGACTCGAATGGGAACTGGTATACGACAAAGGGCCTTGCTGCACTCTTGGTTACGACACTCCCGGGGGATATGATTTGGTAAATTCATAAGCTTAGTATGAACCATTATTAAAGGAACAAATATAAAATAAAATAAAGATTCACAAAAGAATATGTGATCATGGATAACCTAGATTGGAACCTAAGGCATCACAATTTAGGGTATACTTTCCTTCTACAAGTTTATCCTTATATGCTTAAAGTTTCCTTTTAATGATTATTGGATAAGTATTTAAGCCCCTAATTATACTTTCATTTCTTATTTAATGGCGAGAAATAGAAGAACATGTCCCAAAAACCAATGTGATAGGAAATGTGATGATTTCCCTATTAATATGATAGAGATGATGAGAGATCAAGCTGAACATATTGTCATTATGCCAAACCAGCTATCAAAAATCACAATTAATAATTTTAACCTACTTGAATGACCAAATTCATCAAGGAAGAAGAAGATGAAGTCTCAAGGATGTTCATCTGATAAAATTGATTTGGGGATTTAAAGATGATTATTATTTTGGAAGACATTCACTATTTTGGGAACCCTATTTGATCGTGGTAAATAGATTACTACGGTATTTTCTTTGAGGAGTAAAGGTTGACTTATATTTTGAAGAATCGATGAATTTAATGTGGACATATGGTAATGTAGTTTACTTATGGAAATGATTAACCTATCTTGGGGAAAATATGTTTAGGTTAGTTACTTTTGTTATAAGATGTTAGGAGTGGTTGATGTTTCTTAGAGATTAACAATAAAGATTATTTTGGAAGACTGTGTTATCAAATCCTTTTCGCATTTGTGTTTCAATCTTAGATTGGTTTATTTTGAGGAATTTTAAGGAAAATTGTTTATGGAATGGTCTATGAAGAACATTGGGTAGTACCATGAATTTTGAATATTTAAATATGTTTCCCTTCATATGGGATTATTTCTTTTTGAAGAGTTGTTTTATCTTACCCCTTCTGTTTTTGGGATAATGTTTATAGATAGAAGAAATAGATAGTTAATCTTTTGTTGATTATGTGATTCTCTAGAAGATGATTCATGTGCTTTGATGAGACCAAGAAGTTTTGAATGCTCATCGTTTGGAGAAAGGATTATTTTTGGTAGAAACTTATTAAAGGATGAAACCCTACTTGAAGGTAAGTATATTTACTTATATTTTTATTCTATGTAGTAAATGAATTCATCAAAATTATGAAAAGAAACGTAAAAAAACGTTGTTGGCTTAAGTTTTCTACTGCGTAATCGACGACCGTTTACACACATCATAAGTTTGTGATTTTCTTGTTGTTAACTTTCTCTTAATCATGTTTTCTATCACTCTCCCTCAGAACTTGACCTTTTGTTTTCTCTTCCATGTCCATTTTTTCCTACATGGAATCCTAGTGTGGGTTAACTCGGGTGACCTTTGTACTTCCCTTTCATTTTTTTAAAGTAAGAGTTTTACTGACTACTTTTCAGATGTGGGACTTTCAATGAAATTTCCAAACCCAATTTTAAAAAATTGTGTGGAAGCAATTTCTTAAGGGGGGAAGATTGTAAAGACCCAAAATTTTGAATAAATCTTGTTTCCTAATTTTGTGTGTTATTTTATTTTTATACTCAACAAAACTGTTTCATTTAATAACATGAGTATAATTAAAGTGAGACTGTTGGTTTTTGACTGTTATATGACCATTGGTCAATTTGACCGCTGGAAACTAAACGTTTCGATTATTGTCTCTAAATACAAGTGATCATGGTTAATTAATATAGAAAGAAGATTTGATGGCGTAATCCCGTAGTCTCGGGCCAATCGAAGCCCATCTAACGGAACTTGGGAAGGAGGTAGCTACACGGGGCTCTGCTCTGGACCAAACCCAAGACGAACTTCATCGTCTGAAGCTAGAACAAAATCGCGTTTGTGAGAAGTTCAAACTGATAGAAATTACTACTCGTGAAATGTTTGTCGAGCCGCCCTCAGATTCTCTCACCCTATAAAACCTTACTCTTAGGTCCTATACTGGTGTTATAAGGGGCTATGTTAGGAGACCGTAACTGCCTTGTGTAATACTTTGTTTTAAATAAAAATTTTGATTTCTTCTAACGATGAAGTTTATGAATTTTCAAATGTTCAGATAAATATAGAATGAATTTTAGAGAAAGGATATTTTAAAAATTTAAATATAAACCTTAAATAATTAAAAATGTGTAATGATTTTCAAAAAATGGTCTTCTACAATAATTTTTAGTACGAAATTTAGATTCTAATAAGAACAACTTAATTTTTGATTAATAGTAAATTATGAATAGTGATTTTACGCTTAGGATTAGTAATGTGACCAAATGGATAAGTAATCTCACTTAAAGAAAGTATTAATATAATTTAGGCATCTTGATTAAGTAATGTGATTCAATAGAATGGTTAAATAACGGTTTCATAAATTATTAGTCAAGTATTAGTTTTTTCAGGTGAATAGTGTTTTTTAATTAAAAATTAAATTAAAAATATTTAGAAAATTATTTTTATAAAATGGATTTCATTTTTGAACTCAGAGAATCGATATTATATTAAGGTAATTTTTGGGGATTTTTCTGAAAAAAATGAATTTTTGGTGAATAGTGTATTTATTTAAAAATTAAATTAAAAATATTTAGAAAATTATTTTCATTAAATGGAGTTCTTTTTTTAAATAAGAACATTTATATTTGGTTAAGGTGAAATTTTGGTATTTTTCTGAGAAAGTTGAATTTTCGATGAATAGTGAAAATACAATTTTTAAGTTACAGGAGTTTAATGACATCATTAAATAATGTATTAAGTATGTAATTTATATGGTCGACTTATGAATAGTAATATAAGGTATGAGGTCTCCCAAGTGGCCAATACCAGGGTAAAATACCATGGGCAAGCCCATGGTTTTTCCAATACCACCAATGAGGTGTCCCTTGGCCATTAATGCCTTGTCCCCTCATTTTCCCGATAAATACCCACCCTTTCCACCTCTAGTTTTTTTTCTCCCAACTCTCCCCCCACAAAGCTCTGGTCTCATTACCTCCCAAGGAGTCCTCTCATGGTGACCCAAGCCCTCAAGGTCCCAACCATTGAGTTTTAATAGTTACGTTATAAGGTAAGGGATCATACTTCTCTCTTTCTTTCCAAGTACTCTCTTTTATGCCATATCTTTTATGCTCCATGTTCTTATGTTAGAGGATGTTAATTTATATTACTCCTACTTTCCTTTCCATGTTCGTATGATGAGATAACCCCTCTTTCTCTCATCAATTCGTTTTAAGAATGTTTAAGTGGCACCGTTAGGATGCCGAATTTTTAAGGGATTCTTTCACCCGTCTCATTTTCATGTTCTATTTTAATGTCAAGTCTTTCAAATTCCTTTTTATTATATTGAGGTATGATCTCTATATCTATCATACTGATCTATTATTATCATATGATGAGAGACCCTATTTGATCTCATCAATTCATTTTTTGAAGTTTTAAGTGACGTCGTTAGGCTGCCGAATTTTTAAGGGATTCTTTCACTCTTTTCGTTTTCAAGATCTATTTTCATGTCAAGTCTTTGAAGTTCCTTTTTATTATGATGGGGAATGATCCATATATCTATCATACTGGTATTTTCTGTTTATATGATGAGATACCCTATTTTATCTCGTCAATTCCCTTTTTAAATTTTTATGTGATGCCGTTAGGCTGCTTAATTTTTAAGGGATTCTTTCACCCTTCTCATTTTCATGTTCTATTTTAATGTCAAGTCTTTCAAGTTCCTTTTTTTTATGTTATAGTATGATATCTATATCAATCATACTGATATTTTATTATCATATAATTAGAGACCCTACTTTATCTCATCAATTCATTTTTTGAAGTTTTAAGTGACGTTGTTGGCTGCCGAATTTTTAAGGGATTCTTTCACCCTTCTCGTTTTCAAGATCTATTTTCAGGTCAAGTATTTCAAGTTTCATTTTATTATGTTGGGCTATGATCTTTATATCTATCATACTGATATTTTATGTTCATATTATTAGATACCCTATTTGATCTCGTCAATTCCCTTTTTGATGTTTTAAGTGACGACGTTAGGCTGCCGAATTTTTAAGGGATTCTTTCACCCTTCTCGTTTTCATGTTCTATTTTAATGTCAAGTATTTCAAGTTCCTTTTTATTATGTTGGGTTCTGATCTCTATATCTATCATACTGATTTTTTATGATCATATTATAAGAGACCCTATTTTATCTCTTCAATTCATATTTTGATGTTTTAAGTGACGCCGTTAGGCTGCCGAATTTTTAAGGGATTCTTTCACCCTTCTCTTTTTCAAGATCTATCTTCATGTCAAGCTTTTCAAGTTCCTTTTTATTATATTGGGGTATGATCTCTATATCTGACTTACTGATCATTTATTTTCTTATGATGAGAGACCCTATTTGATCTCGTCAATTCCATTTTTGAAGTTTTAAGTGACGTCAGTAGGCTACCGAATTTTCATTAGAGAAATCTTATTTTTGTCTTCCTTCCAAGTTTTTCATTTCATATGGTATGTTTTTAAAATTTCATTACCATGTTTTTATATTATTTATATTCTGTCCCTATACTATTTTATGTATCATTTATGATTTTTTGACCCTTGTCCCCTCTTTTTTCAATGTTTTCTAAAACCCTATAATATAGCTGTTATGTTGTAGAATTTTCGTCTCAAAATACCTCTGCCTTTTTCTCAGATTATATTATGTTATTTATTAAATACAAAAAGATATTTCTTCTATAGGGGTATTCAAATATATATCAAAATGTTCTATTTTAAATTCGGGGATTTACATACATGAACCCCGCTTTCCTTTTTCCATGGGTTTAAAGTGACATAAAGATCATGTCTTTAAAGCAGTTTTTAAAACATTATGATTATGAAAGGAAACCCATTTATTTTATTCTATAAGTGTAATTTATGAAATGTTTGATGATGATATATGTGGCTCACATGATAATAAAGGAAAATTTAAGGTAGTTCCCGGATAGCGCTCCAATGAATTGGGTAAAGACTTAATCTCTAGAGATGACCATTTTTTAACGACGCCTTGGTAAATAACCTTTGTAATTTTTAATTACACCTTGGGGATGGACCTTGGTGAAACAAAAATTATTGTCTATGTTAAATGTTCTAGCCACATTCTCAAGTTATGAAATACATTATTTTTATTATGATATTCCTCATGATTTCTTTCACATGCCTTAAAAGTTATTTTTCATGAATTTTTGATGTATCTCATGTTCACATGAAAAATGTTTCCCTTGATTCCCTTACTAGGCCTTCTTCTCACCCTTTCCTTTGTTGTATTCTCACATGTTAAGAGATGTTGTAATGAACTTAGGATGAACGAATGAAGAATCCTTTCAAGTGTTTAAAAAAGAATGTTTTTTTCATGTATTAATTTCCTGGTTTCCAAGACACTAAACCTTAAAGATCCTATGTTTTGTAAAATGTAATGAAAAGTTAGGTTATAAAAAGGTGGGATGCTATACTGAGGACCTGGAAAACATGTGTGCTATTGTTGTTTCTTTCTCACATAGAACTGTGGTAGAGGTATGAGGACCTGTACTATCTGAGTATTGTTGTAAACCCTGATCCAAGGTCTAGATCAAAGTTTTATATAAACTATTTTAGAGGACTAAGTCTCATATTGAGATTGAACTTCTTGGTTAAAACCGTTGTGCATCTTATTTTAGTTTAAACAATTATCAATATTCTGCTGCTAATTACTTTGAAATTCAAATCTATTTTGAAGTAAGTCTGATAGTTGAACTAGCAAGTGTTTTTAATTATTTTTAACCAGTAAGTTAGTTTCAAAAGCTAACTTAATCTTCAGATTAAGTTATCTAAGAAATAATCAATAATTGAGATATTAATTGAACACTTATAATATTTATAAATTCAATACAGATTAAATTTTTTGTTAAATTGGGGTTTTTTATTAGAAATATTTTAATCAGAAATTTTTAATAGGAACTCAATTCACCCTCCTCTTGAGTATCCACTCCGACCAAAAAATTTTATACACTATATAAATTAACCAACTATGTAAATATACTTTAAATATATATCACATCCATAAAAAAATGTGTTTTGGTTTAATATCCCCTTGGATTTATATGTTTCCTATTGATCCATATTAGTGAAGGTTTTTTAGAAATTTAAGAAAAATTGTTTTTCTTTTAAAAACATAAAACAATGGACAATTTTTATAAATCACTAAGTGGATTCTTTTTCCAGTGACAACACAATCCTGAGGAACCATATCAATTATCTATAGGCATGTCCATTTTAGGAAGATCCTTCAAAATTCATACTTTTGAACCCATGTCAGGGTTTTCAGCCACATCATGTTTTTATTAAATAAATCCCATTATTATAAAAAACCATGCACATATTTATGTAAAAAACAATTTACAAGCATATTTTATGATATTATTTTTTAGAAAAAATTCAATCACCGCTTTTATTAAATGATCACACAACTTCATAAATTTTAAAAAAAATATTCTTTTTTAATTAATATATGATTATTTCTTCGCAAATTTTCATTAACAATGATCATTTTTCAAAATACATGTCACAGTATTTGGAAGATACACTCTTCTATATTATTCATCTATTAAAAACTCAATCGAAATATAGTAGATGTAATAATGCTACCATAAAAGTGTGTTGGTAAAAATAACCATTTTCTAAATATATTTGAAACAGTCCACAAATACCATTTTCCCACATCATCAAACCATACACATAAATTAAATAATCCTAAATTAAGAACATAACTTAACTATGTCAAAATGGACTTAGTTTATCTTCTCTACTATAGTTAATTAATATCACTTAGAATTATCCAAATAAATCCTACCTCCTAAAGTTATCATGATCAATTACGAATCACCCCGTTCTTTAAAGGGACGCCCTTTTACTCATGATAAACTACAATCATTGTAGGATAGAGAAATAGATTTTTATATAGATTTTTATGGATTCAGTTTCCTATAATTTATAAAATAATTTCATGGGGAATAAATCAATTTATATATACCTTCAAGGACAATCCCGAAATCAGAAAAATTTCTCAAATGTTTCACCATGAATGAAAGGATTCAAAAATATTTTTAATTTAAAAACTATTTATAACTTATGATTAAACCCTCATGTTATTTTTTATGTTTAAAAAATAAATATAAAAATAAAAATACCATGTATGTTATCATATGATATTATAAACCAATACAAATAACATTGGTGGAAAAAGTTAGTTGAATAAAATATTTTCATATAATACATAAAATTTCATACATAAAAACAGGACATGATAACCTTCACAACATTTCAGTTTACACCAAAAAAACTATAACATGGTTTACTCTACCACATCATGGTTTATCTTCCATGAGTATTTATATCAATATAATTCTCTTAAATTTCCATTTCTAGTGAACCAAGTTATTGACCTTTAATTAAATTACTAGGATAAGGAATTTGGTCTCATATGTGTGATATATTATTCAATTCTTACTAACATTATAATAAGATCTATCAAATGAGAAAATATTCTGACCCTAATTTACCCTTCCCTACTAATCAGGTGATTTTTACATTGATGTTTTCAATAACTTGATATTTATATCAAGGTTGCTGGAGTTAATTATATTTTGAAGATTCATGTATAAAATATTGTAATGTATAATAAAAGAAAATATTGGATAGCATGAAGTAATAAAGAGTATGTGGTCAGCATGAAATAAATTTGGTATTTCTTTAATTAATCAAGGTCTTTTATATTAAAAAAATATATGACGTTTATATTTATAAAATTAAGATAAATATATGATAAATATTAAAAAGGAAATTATATTTTTAAGTGATATGGGATCAAATAAATAAGAAACAAGAATATTGATAAACAAAAAGGCTAAATGGGTTTATAAAAAACCTATATTTTAGTAAAGAAGTCTAGGAAATAGTAGATGGGAATAAAAAATCATCCAAATAGGATAAAGAAAACTAATTTTATCTTTTAAGAGCCCTAATTATTTCTGAAAAAATAAATATGATAAACAATAAACGGTATTAAAAAAATTCCTAACTTTATAAGAAATTACATGGGTCAATAGAAGAATATCACATGATAAATGGAGTTCTAAAAGTTCACCTAGGAGGAAATATAATGATTATAATTCTAAATTTATAATTATAAAGTAAGTATCATATCCAGTAAAAACACATGTGTTTTGGATAAAATGAAATTAAAATGGTGGTATATGATATGCGAATACATTGACCAAAAATTAATGTGATCCTGTTATCCTATTTTGAGAAATAATAGTCTTTTTACTATATAGATATGTTAGATGAGTTAATCATAATCATGGGGGATTATTTGATTTAAATAAGTTTGATTTCAAGGTGATAAAAACACTTGATCTCCAAACATGTCACCTTTTGATTTTAATATGCATTAATATTGAAATTATTTTTTATATTTTATTAAGAGGTTGATGGGAATAATAAAGAAGTCCATATAGGTTATTATAATGATGATAATCTTCTAAGACATAAGAAATAACTGGGGGAAGTTAATGAAATGACTAATCATGGATTGTATATGGTTTAAATAGAAAATACAAGCATTTTATATGTGATAATTCACAATTAAAAAGATAATGTAAGATTGAATTTTGGTTATATAAATTAAAAGATAAAATATTTGATTTTTTTAAGTATATATCTTGTTAAAATAAGACCCCAAATGTGAGAATATGTGGATATGAATCTATATATATGATATATATTGAAATAAAAGGCCATGTAATAGTGATTTTTTATCATGTATGGGATGAGAGAAGTTTTATTTTTATGTAAATTAGGAAGGATTATAATTGTGAATTATGAGAATGTATATTTTGAAATACATAATAGTGATAAGGGTTTTGTAAAATTAGTGTGGATATTTTTTAAGGATGCATATGTGTGAGTCAGTGTACTACCCACCAGTTCCTAAAACCATTCCATTATGATTTCTAAATGCTATGAGGTATCGTGGGGGTGTTTGCGGTATTATTCCCCTTGAAACTTTCATGTTTTATCTCATAGTTAAAATTTTATTCTTAGGTTCAATCTATTTATTTGTTCAATCGATACTTTGTTCCCATGGTTGAAATTTTGTTTTCATTATCAATAAATTTATTCCTATTTTTCATTTATTGTTTCATATAGTTGATAGTTTTCTCTCACGTTTAATAGTTTTTTCACATTTTTGTACTATTCCTTTTAATATTCACCAGTTTTTTCTCATGATCGATAGTTTTTTACCAAGGTGTATTTATTCCTTCACATAGTCAATAGTTTATTATCATGATAAATAGTTCATTTTCATGTTCAATAATTTTGTTATCATAGTCGATAGTTTTTTCTTAATGTAAATAGTCTGTTCGAATAGTTAATCATTTTATTATCACAAAAAAACAATTCGTTCACATGCTCAATAGTTTGTTCTAATTATATATATTTGTTCAAAATGTTTATCAATTTTTTCTCACAGTTTGTCCATTCATTACAATGGTTGATATTTTGTTCTAATAGTAGATTTTTTTAGTTTCATGGTTGATTAGATAGTTCACATTGTTGATTCCTTTTAATGTTCAATCCCAAATCATGATTGATCCCTTCATGCTCAATCCAACATTTTACAAAAAAATCCCAGTTTTTTTTATTCTTAAATTTCTTTAGAATGAAATGAAAAAAATATTTTGATGTAATATGTGGGATTTAAAACATAACTAGATGATTATAAAATATTTTTTGGAGTATTCAACCATGAAATTAAATTCTTTAAAACTCGTGGTTTTAAAGAGGTTCATACCTCATATTTTAAATGAAACCAAATTAAATTAAAATTAAAATGGATAGTTGACCATGTTAATCTTCAGAGTTTTTCCAGGATCTAAATCTAGAATCTTAAAAGATGTGATCTTCTCAATTTGATTATTATATTATTTCCTTTAAGTTTATACAAAATACAACCCATTTCTTGAACTTTTAGAGTTGGCTTCTTTCACCTAAATCCCTCTGATCTGAAACAAATTTTTTAAAATGATTTGTTTGTTATTCATTTTAAATTACTAATAATTAATATAATTACCAATTTCATATATATTTTTTGGAAACTCTCTGATAATATGGACTTAATATTGAAATTTCTTTAGATAGAATTTTATTGATTTATTTTAATAAATTAAAAACTTGTTTTGTCATGTTAAATTCAATCATCTAATTAGAATAAGTTTCTTTTTATACACAACCCATTAAACATGGAAATGGGTTAGAACAAATATATATATATGTTTAATTAACCATTATTTCTCTTCTTACGGTTGATATATTTTTAAAATATGAAAAATTAACGGATGGACTCATACTTCCATTCTTACGGTCAGTCTAACCACCAATAACTTAGTTTCCACAACAAATGTAATCTACCAAGAGAGAAATATTATTACGTTTAATATTTATAATAAATAATCATGAGGCTAAATCTATGAAAAGAAACAATTTTCAAATTATATTGACCATATCAAAAATATGATCAGCCATATGAAGAAGATAGATCGATCGTACCTGTAAAGAACAATGGAAAATTCACAGCAGAAAAATAAATACAGGATATAAAATGATCGACCTAATCCAAAATATTGACAGTGGAATGGATCCTCCATTCAGAAAAATAAAATCATCTATTTTGTCTTTGAAATGATATACCATCATAAAAAAAAATACAAGTTACAAGAAGTACCTTCCATACAAAAATATGGAGAGGGGTTTGTTCCCATTTCCATGGTCAACCATCCCAATTTACCACACAACCATCATACTAGGACCTGTAAAAGATGTTTGTAGTTTTCTTAGAGAAGATTGATTGAACCCCATTAGAGTACCAAAATATTTGGACATGTCGGTCAAGTGCCAAATCCAATATCCTCATACCATTATAGAGATCCACCAAACTGATGAACGTCCTGATGACTTCTCCCTTCTCAGTGCCACCAAAGGTTGTCGTGGGTTCTAACCTAAGAATTTTTCAAAGATACAACCACACTAAAACATTCATCCCCATAAAATGCCATGGGAAACTATCATATTTACCCAATGAAGGTTTTAGAATACTTCTGATGTTTGTGCCGCTAAAGTCCCATGAACGAATGACATATCCTTGTTGAATAGAAAAATAAAAACACACCTCTTATAGTCACTAAAACATTTTTCTAGGGAGGCCAAACTGCTAGAGTAACTTAATTTACCTCTCAATATATATTCATTCATGAGGAGTGTTAATTTATAACCTCACCAAATTAATTTCATTAGGGAATCCACCCTATAGAAAATTTTGGATCCAATGATTCATGATGTTTAGAATTTTTCTTGAGGTTTAGAAGCTACAAATATAATGATAAAATATAGAAAATTTTTTAATTTCATATGATTTCAATGTGGTGAGTCAAAAAAATAGACCATGAAGGAAGTGGTGGTACCTGATACTGAGTAGATAATGAGGACCAATAACAAAGGATCAATCATGTCCCTTTCAAAACCAATAATATATTTGAGTCCACCGGCTAATCACGTGCTCTTATGAGATGCATTCATTATCCACCCAAGACACATAGGAGTATATTAATTATCTATAAGAATTAGGATTATTTTATGATTTGAATTTAAATTCCCTGATGAATTTCAAATTTTATATATGGAAGCAATAAATAAATCAAAAAATGGATCGAAAGTTAGATAAAAATAAAGTACAATGGGATTATTAGACTAAAAACTAATGCATGGAAGAGGGAAACTATAAAATATTAAAGATAGAATTGGGGATAATACTATCATTGGTGGATGGACAAGATCTCTTTAACTACATTTATTTAAATTTATTTATTTATATTATATAGTGATGGCTCAATAATCTAATAGTGGTTGAGCCAAGGATAATACTCCCACCCCTGTAATGAATTTCTTTTTTCAATAATAAATTATCCTCTTCTCAAAACACTATAAGTGTTTATATGCATAGATTTTAGGAGATCCTTATTCATCTATGAATTTAAGTATTATTCTTTCCTTCTTCACTAGTTTTACACACATGCCACTTGGTAATTTGTTTGATTATGATAGTTAAATAGTGGATTAACTCAAGGGTGATTAGGGATGTCTGATCACTAGGCTCGGAAAGGGAATAACATAAAATGTTTATTGAATTTCTATATTCCAAACTAAAATTTCTAGGAGAGAATAATCTAGAATATATACTCTTTTTATAGAAATAATAGGGAATGATATTTAAATTATGATTCATATGTATGTGTAGAGAGTAATCTGAGGTTAGTTCACTATGTTTTAATGATTGAATTTTTAATCAATCAATTGAATCACTAATTTTAAAATTTAGAACCCCTGTAAACATGATTAAAGAACCACCAAAGTATTTTATTCTCTTAATACAAACCAAGTCCCACTAACACTATATATAAATAAAGTTCAAAAAAATGTGTGTTCCCCCTGACAAACATGAATCAAACCTACCACCTTTGTCCGAGATTATAGTGTTTTTGTTTTAGTTTTATTTTTTTTAAATGACTTTTAATGAACAAAACCAGTTCTTCTAACCTCATTTTTTTGATCCTCGGGTTGAGAGACCCATTTTGGAAGGACTTTAATCTCTAAAAAACCCAAAATTATGGGATATATATTTTTTCACCATACCATTTTCTAAATATTCATTACTTCCTCTTCCTACATAGTTACATTAGTTTTTCAAATAATGGAAGATAATATTTCTCAAGTAAATAGGACTATAAGGAAAATATATACACTATATTTAAACACTAATAACATTCAATTATACTTGATTGAAAAAAATAGAGAACTCAAAACTATAATGATTGGAATACTTTCTATGTTTCATTTATTATCATGTGCATGCATCAACTAAAATTTGAGGGTGTTTAAATAATTATACAATCGACTTAGAGATAGGGGAGTCACTAAGGTCCAAATCAGTTAGAAGGATTTCCCCTTCTCTTTTGAATGGGAAGAAAATGAGTGGCCCTAAAATATAAATCCAAGAGAATTCACCCCATGGGAAAAGATAAAAATGGAATTCCTCTAGAAATTCTACCCTGCTTCATGAATTTCTCTTCTGCGAAATGAGATTTGTGGAACCAAAAAAGAAATTGGAGAAACCCTGAATGAGTTTTGGGAAAGTTTCAAGAAACTAAACACATAATTCATACACTAGAACTATAAAGACCATTATTTATTACTTTTTTACCAAGGATATATTGGAAGTGATCAGATCTAGCATGATGTTTCTTCAGGTGGAATATTAATTGATAGTCACTTGTCGAAGTTAGAGAACCGGTTAAGAGAATATACAACAAATCCCAATAATTTGGAATGATAACTAAAACTAGAGGTGTACATGAGGTTAAAATATTTATCTCACCTTTACTGGAAAATAAAATTGAAGAACTAACATATCTTCTGAGACAAATTTCTATGAACATGGTAATAGAGTATTACCCACTACACTCCCTCATAGATTCCATCTCTACTTCTCTCAAGATAATTTCACCTATGGACACCCTCAGGTTGAAGGGACTAAATATAGTGATACCAGGTTCTAGATGAAATTATAGAACAAACCAATTAGGAATGATGAATTTAGATATTTTCCCACTAATCAACAAGAAGGTGGGAAACAATATCAACAAACATCACTATTCTAACAGGCATCTCAATAGCCTTATTATCACCCTCAATTATTGAGGAAAATATTTAAATCATCCACAAGTTACCAAAATGTACAAGCATAATATCCTTACATGAAGTGCCTGAAAAAATGAGTAATATAATATAAATATAGTCAATATAATAATCTCACCACTTATGGATCATAGATAAAGGAATTAGAGGAATGTTTAGTCAACCTCGGACCACCTGCAATACTATAGTAAATCAATGATTATGAAAATTTAATATTCAACCATTTATTAAACCTAAAGTTACATTCAGTGAAATTACATTAAAGGGTGTAAATTATCTGGAAAAAAGTGATAAATAAACCTTGACGATCAAAGTTATAATTGAAAAACAACATGTACATAATGAATCATTCCAAGAAAATGAACTTGAAGAATAATTAGTAAAGAAATCCAATGAGAATAAATATGAAAATAAAAGATAATATATAATATCTACAACAACCCCTACCTCCTTTCCTTTTTAGGATTAGATCCCCAAAGAAAACCAATAAATAATCCCAATAACAGAAGATTCAAGATGTGTTAATGAATGTTGAAATCAATATCCCCCTACTAGAATCCATTATGTAGATCGCAAGGTTTATGAAACATTTTAAATACATTCTCATTCGTAAAAATGTATTTCATAGAATTAATTAGTAATATTATGTAATAATGTTTCTTCCCTTTTTACCTCTAAAATCTCTATAAATTCTAAGACGTAGGTAAATTTTTAATCCCCATCAATTTTGGAAAGATTTATTTTTCCAATGAATTGTGTGATCAAAGAGATTAAATTAATGTAATGAATATTTCCATATATTCTTAGTTACAAATGGGAAAACTTAAAACCAATCAAGTGGTTGTAAAACTCACTATCTAAGCTTCTTCATACCCAGTAGGTGATCATGAAGATATCCGGGTAAGTGTACATGGTTACCCATTCTCAATAGACTTTTATAATCTTAACATAGAAGATGGAAAAGGTAATGTAAATCACCCATAATTCTAGAGAGAACATTCTTTTATACATATAAACCCATCATAAATGTCAATGAAGGTATCATTTCCATGAATTTTGTTGAGGAAACAATGGATTTTAATCTATTGTATTCAATAAAAAAACCCACAAGAATGGCAGTCCATTTTTACTTTAAAACATTTTGACTTAACTTGTCATTAAAGAGAGTAAATTTAAAAATTTATGATATACTTAGATAAGGAGAATATTTATATAAAATTAACATAATTGGAATTTTTTCTGAAAATGAACCCAATCTAGATAATGTTTCGAGTGTTAAATAATTTGAAGAAATTTATGAAAGGTAGTTTTAAGAGTTACACAAATATTCTACTAATATTTTTTCCATACATGTGTAGGGTGCCAACATAGAAAACACTAAGTTAGAAACCTATCTTGAAAAATCACTTGGTATAGAATTAAATCTAAATCAATAAATCTTTAAATATACTTTTTTAAAGAAAAATAAGAAACTTATATTTATAATCTCAAATATTTTAGGGTCTATCCAAGAACACCAATTGATAAAAAATTTGAAACATAACTATAGGGAAATAGGTTGTACATTATAAGACATCACAGGGAGTTATCCTACCACATGTCTGAATTGAATTATAAAGGAATATAAACCCAAACCAATGAGAGAAGTCCAAATAACGCTCAACCTAACCGTTTTATAAGTAGTAAAAAAATAGGTAAAAAGACTATAAAAAAGTGGAATAATATACCCTGTCTAAGACTACGTAAGGGTGACTCCTATTCAAATTATCCAAAATAAAAAATGTTATAAAATTTTCAAAAATGTGAACAATGAGTTATTAACCACATGAATTTACAATATCCAGATATTCTATACAGATTACAAAAGACTAAACCATATGACCAGAAAAGACCACTTCTTTATACATTTTGGGGACTAAATGCTTGAGAAACTAGATGGGAAATGAAATTATTTATTCTGTTATGGGTTTTCAATATATTTTAGAGTTATAATATCTCTATATAACCAAGATAAATTAACTTTTACGCGACGTTTAGGAACATTTTCCTACTAAACTATGCATTCGGGTATTTGTATTTCCCCATTTACCTTTCCTTGTTAAATGGAATATTCTCAAACTAGATTGAGAATAACATGGATGTATTCCTTGATGACTTCACTGTGTATAGAACATTCTTTCAAAGCAAATGGAAGTCTATAAAATGTTTTAAAAATATTTATTGGGACAAACATGAATTAAATTTTTTAAAATTTTCATTTCATGGTATAAAAAGGAGTTTTATGGTCTATTTAATTTCTAAATATTGAATTTAAAGAGATAAATATAAAGTTTATTTTATTTACACCCTACCAAACCCTCCACTATAAGGAACATTAGATCAATTCAAGGAAATGTTGTATTTTATAAATGGTTTATTAGGTACATTAATAAAATTGATTTCCCCCTAAATAAACTACTCAACAAGGAAATTGATTTTGTTTTTAATGATTCATGCAGGAATTTTTTTGAAAAAATGAAAGAATTCTTGACCATCAACCCCATTATATACCCAAAAAATTAGAGTTACCCCTTTGAGATTTTATATGATTCCTCCAATGATGTTTTAGGATCTATGTTTTACTAATATATTTACAAGCTTCTAAAAGTGATAGATTACTCTTCACTATCCCTAGGATCTATAATACTTATCTACAAAAAAACAAATATAAGTGTTTTTATTATTATTGCAGATTTATAAAAATTTTATTCTTATCTTTTAGGGAGTAAAGAAGCTATTTTTTATAGTCATGATGCATTGAGATATTTGATCTAGAAAATTGATTCAGAGCCTAAAATAGAAAGATAAATGTTTCTTCTTCAAGTGTTTGAATTGGAGATTAAGGAAGAGAAAAATGTTAAAATTTGGTGGTAGAAAACTTGATCTGGTTTCCTTGCACTACTGAGGTAGAACCAATCCCTAATTCCTATCAGGATGATTCATTCCGCAGTGACCAACTATACAACCTCACCTAATTTCCCTAGTACGCTAATATAATGAACTTTATCGTCACAAATAAGGTTCCCCCTTCTTCTCGAAACATCATACTACTAAATTAAATATTAATCAAAATATTATGTCTACAAAGGTCCTTATTTATGGAAATTTTCAATAACCAGGTAATTAAATTGTGCATCCTTGGTAATGAAATAATCTTTTTATTTTCTTTTTTCTATACACTTTCATGTAGAGGATATTTTGGACCAAAAATTAATACTATAAATATTTTAGAATCTAGATATTTTTTTAATAATATTTTGAAAATTTACATGTTTTTTGTAGAAATTTTCTAGAATTCCAATTTACTAGTGGAATTTCCAAAATACATGAGATGCCCCTATAACATTTTCTTTTTGTTACATTTTTTATGAGTGCGGAATTGATATTATATGCCCATTCACTATATTATTGGGAATTTCCTACATTATTTTAGTAGTATGTTATGTCTCTAAAAGGATTAAGTAAGAATCAACTTTAATTGATATTCCAAAAACCAAAATTATGATTCAAAAATAAAACATTTTTTGTAGGATAACAATACATTAATCTATATTCACTGAAAAAAGAAACATTTTCATTAAAAAAAACTCAAAAAGAAATATGGAGAAAAGAATAAAAATTCCACTACCCACCACCCATAAAAAATGTGTTGCATGAGGTGTACAATAGAGAATTAAAAAAATTTATGGAAGAAATAGTGCATCCCAACTTCAAGGAATATAGTAAGAAACTATAATAAGCACTATGGTAATATGTAACTAATTTAAAAACCCTATTAGGTATGTGACCTGACAAAATTGTTTATGGTAAAAAATTTCAATTTCTTGTTGAGCTATAGCATAATGACTACTTGTCTTTTAAAAGAGTGAAATTGGAGTTTGGAAAGGAAAGATAATTTAGTAATCTATAAATAATAGAACATGAGGGGTTAATAGAAGTTTAATATGAGAAATTATTACTGTATAAAGAGAAAACAAAATCTTGTCATGATAAATTTATCCATAATAGAGAATTCCATGTTGGAGACAAAGTTTTTTAATTTTCATAAAGGATGAAGGTTTTCTCTAATAAGCATAATCCCAAGTGGACTTCGTCATAGAAATTAATTATTAAGTCCCCATTTTTTGTAGTTTATATTGATAGAGAAGTTACAAATAATTCATTCAATGGAAATGGAGTATAACTGGAGAAGTAACATGAGGATTTCTATAATCAATTTTTGGAGTTAATACTCCCCCTTTATAGAGATAAAATGAGCACTATCAGGTTTTATCTTTACTGAGGGTCATGTGAGGGTTAGACTCTCACTATTCTATGTCACTTATGTGTTTTTTCATTGTTTCTAAATTTTTAAAGAATTCAGAGATGTTAATATATTTTTTCGGTTTTTAATTGAGTATAAATACAATAATAAAATCTACAAAGTTGGTCAATAAGAATGGAAAGAGATCCAAATGATGAATTCTAGTGAGATCTACCTTTATTTACTTTTACTCTGAATCATTTAATTCAATGAAAATGTTCAATATCATTCACCTATTCACCGTCCACTATTTTCTTTGGTATAGAGAAACTAATGTTTTTGAGAGATACATAAATAGACCAGAAATTTCATTTGTTATCCTTAGTTAAAAAGTAAGAAAATTACTTAATCTAGTGAATGAACTTACTCTAATTCTAGAATATAGTGGTATATGACTCATCCTTTCTAACCAGATGGTTCCATTGGTATGAAGTGTTGTACAGTTACATGGAATCATTGAAGTGAAATAATTGTAAGAGTTAAATAGTTTTAATTGAATTTAGAGTAACAATAACCACCTCAAGATTACACCCGCAACGTCTCACTAGACTGAAAGAGGAGATAAATTTTGATTTAAATTCCTAAATTCAATATCTTTACTGGGATTCCCCTTAGACCACCAATAATGGGTTAGTTCTCTATGATCATGGTGATAGAAATCATTAAGACACTGCATAGGTGAGAAACATGAAGAAAATAGGGAGAACAAAACAACTTTATTAATAGACAAAGAACAAAATTGAATAATAAAATATAGAAATAAGATTTAGAAAGAAAACTACAATAATTAACCACTATAATTAGCATATTCCACCTTTGAAAAACTGGGGAAAATTTGAACTATATATAGTTTATCAGAATTTTTTCCAATGATTTCAATGCAAAAAAGGTGATTTATTATTCTATTATATGGGATTCATTTTTCTTAGCTAGTAGTTCAAATCAATTCAATATATAGTATCTTTTTACTACAATTTTATATTGTACTTCTTCATGAAAATTTAGAGAAAATTTTTTAAACCAATTTTAATTTAATAGTGAATACTCTTTTTTGGTGAGATCACACGAGGGAGTACACAAGATAGATCTATACACTAAGTTATAAAACAGATACTTGGGCCTGATGTCCTTATGTGTACTTTCTAATATTGTTCTTATTCAATAGTGTTGAATGGTTTAGCAGTGATGACTTCCTCTATAGGGAATTTCCACGGTGGTATAGTGATGGTCATCTTTCTTCAGTTTGTTATGGTAGTGCTAGAGTTATTCATTTTGGTGGTAATTTTATCCATGTGTTCCATTTCCCTTGTAGTATTTTAATCCTTAAAATTAAAATTGTGAAAGGTTTTCTAATATGGGTGATGCGAGTTAGTCATGTCATCAATACTAAGCTGCACAGTCAAATGGATGGGAATCGTGTAGTCAATAGACTCAAGGCATGGTCTCTTTTATTTTTATTCCCACAATCAATGAAAATTTTCATTTTTATATTGGATATATATTCCATGTGAATAAAATTCATGGTAGATTCATTCCATTTTTTTAAATTTTAGTGACATGCATGGAGCAGAATTTTTTAGTGTGGGATATTTTTTGAATAATGTTCAATTTAAAAAACAAATAAAAGAATTAAATTTTCAATTAATTCAAAGAAATTATAGAAGGAATTAAAACTCAAAAATAAATACATTAAATAATTTCTATTCTAGATTCCAAAAAAGTTCAAAATAATACTATTTTACCTTGTATCTATTTAATTAATGGTGTTAATTTCAAAGAGTCATATTTTTTTTAAATATTGAGAGAATTAAAATTTTTTCTTTTTCATTATTTTTATTAACTTCATTATTGTCCTAGATAATTAAATACCATGCATGGATATATGGATTACATTGATTCATAATTAAATAACGTGAATTATTTTTTAGTGAACATTACCTTTTTTATATAGAACTTTTACTCTAGGGAAATATACTGAAAACAGAAATAACATTATAGAATCAAACTTATAACATTTTATCTCTGTAATTTCAAAATTAGTCTCTAGTAACATGGCTTTATGATTTTATTTCATCTCATTCAGCCTCCCTAAAATAAAATCATACAATTATTTTTTACTAGTAATAAAAATGGTCAATTGGGATCCCACTATGGATATTTGAGATAATTGCACTACGTGTGCAATTATCCATTTGTAAAAAATTATATATGTTTTTTTTCATAGTACTCTACACTTACATGGATGGAAAAAAATCAAAAATAAATAAATTTGCCATAGGTAAAAAATAAATTCATTTAGTTGAGGCATATATTGAACCCATGAAAGGGATAATTGACTTATAAAAAATAATTTATAGAGTACTAATGGAGAGAGAAAATGAACTTTAGTTTAGGAATTTTTGGGATGAGGGAAAGATGGAAGTGCTACATCTTATAGTTTAATTCTACTCAAATCTATCAAATTCACATTCAGAACTAGAATTTTAATATATATTATAGTAGAACAGTTTGAGAAAGTTTCATAAGATGTATGGATATTCAGTGGAAGTAATTTTTTTATTTCTTTCACTTTAGGTTGTGTAATTAAAATCAGATAGGGCAATCACAAAATTTTTAGATCTCAATTTTATAATTTCCTAAGACTTTAATAAGTTCAACTATAGTGGAGTGATGTAAGGCAATGTTTTAAAATTTTCTTGTCTCTTATTTATTGAAAATTACACAAAATTTAATCATATTTCCTAATTGATTTATTGTTGTTGTAAACTCTTTGATAATATATAATAAACCGAAAAATATCATTAGAAGTTATTTTATTGAGTCATTTTCAGAAATAAAATACTTTTTTTTATCATGTTGAATTTATTCATGCACTTTGAAAAACATTTTTTTCTATCCATACAATAAAACATGGAAAGGGTTTGGTCAACAATAGTTCAAAGTTGGATCGACTATGATTTCAATTCTTAAAGATGATCCATTTTTTAAAATATAGAAAAGGATGGATCGACTATGAAATCTTTTCTTATGGTTGATCCAACCAACAATAATGGAGCTAGCACATCAAAGGAAATTGACTGTGAGAGAAATATTATTATGGTCGATCATTCTATTAATTGCTCTCTATGGTCGATATATGTAATGCAATGATGACAAAGTTGATTGACTGTAGGGAGAAGTTTATTGACCGTAGGGAAAATATGGATCAAATGTACATGTAAAGAATAATGGGATTTTTTTTGTAGGAAAAAAACCAAATAATAGAAAATAATCAAAAATACCCAAAAGAATTTACGTATTAATGGATATACCATTTAGTAAAAATATAATCGACCATTCCTTCCATTCAATGATTAACTGTCACAAAAATTGAAAGAATTCTTTCAAGAAGCACCTTCTATACAAAAATACGGGGGAGGAAACTACACTCCTTTCCATGGTCAATCATCCTAATAAACCAAGTCACCATTGCACTCTTACCTATAAAACAATAGCCAATTTTGTTGAATATAAGATGACATAAACCCATCTAGAGTCCAAAAATATATTGTTTCTCAAGTTGAGTTCCAAATCCAAGATCTCTATACAATGATTGATATCAACCAAGTTGAAGAACTCCCTAAAAACATTACCCTTCATAGTGCCACTAAAGGTATCCATGGCTTCTGACCTAAGATCAATTTGAATATACGATTGTACTAAAAATTTCTTCCCATCGCACACAATTAGAGTTGAGGATCTGTGCTCGAGTAAGGTTGTAAAATATTTTGGATTCCACTATAATTGAAGACACATGATTGAACTAAGTATCCCTCTTGAATAAAAAACTGAAACCACACCTCCCATGGCCACAAAAATACACTCCTTGAGAAGAAAAATTTATTGAGGAACTTAATATACCACTCAATATATATTCACGTAAGGGGATTATGAATTTAGAACCTCACTGAGGCATGTTCATTAGAGAATACACCCTCCTGTAAATTGTGGAGCTAATGATTCATGATGGTTTGAATCTATTGGACGTATAAGTTTCTAAAAATGATGATAAAAAAGGAACAATACATTCACTAAGAAATATTTCAATAGAGTGAGTCAGAAAACTGATCATGAAAGAAGTGGCTGTACCTGACACTAATTAAATAATGAGTCCTAACAACAAAGGAAAATCTCATTCCATTAAAACCCTATAAAATATTTGATTCTATAATACAATCTTGTGAGCTCATGAGATAATTTCAACATCCACCCAATATTTGGATAAATATATGAATTCTCCATAATAAATTATGATGATTTTCTAATTTGGAGTGTTAATACTAGATGGAAATCCAGTTTAATGCATGGAATCAATCAAATAATTGGACACAGGCTTATAATTTTAGATAAAAATATGGTACATTGGTTTTATTGGAACATTAATTGATGAGTGTATGAGGAAACCTATAAAATATTAAATAGTGGATGTGAGGATGAGACTCTTGCTAGGGGATCAACTGGAGCTCTTGAAATACTTTTATTTTAGTTTCGTTCTTTTTATTATTCACTAATGGAACAGTAATAAAAATAGTGGTCAAGATAAGGATATTTCTCCCACCCATGTGACGAATTCTAGTTTTAAATAATAAATTATCTTCTATTTAAGTCATAGGAAGTGTTTAAATACAAATATTTTAGAAGATTCTTATTATTATAATAATTTGAATATTATTATTTCCTTCATATTTGGTTGTACACACAAGAAACATGGTGATTTAATTAAATAATATTATTAAATAATTGGTTAACACATTGCTGATTGATGATATTGTATCACTATGTTAAGAAGGGCCAGTTCATACAGTGATCATTGTATTTATCATTTTTGAATAAAAATTTCCATTATATTCTAATCAAGGTCATTTCCTTTGATTAAAGAAACGATGAGGATTGAAATTTGAATAATGATTTATAAGTAAATGAGGAGATTAATCTAAGGTCAATATACTATTTTTTTAAACCGTTAATTTTTTATCAATCCTTTTCATCACAATTTTTTAAATCTCAAATCTTATCAAACAAGATTAAAATACCATAAAATTATTTTATTCTCTAGATATAACTCAATTCCCACTAATTATATATTTAATACAGGTTTAAAAAAATATTTTCCTATGTCCCCCATGATAGGATCACATCACCCTCATCTAATGATTCTTATCTTATGTGTTATCTCAGTTCTATCATTTATTTCTACAATAATGTCTTGGGTTTTAGGTAAAAGTTCCTTATTATTTATACATTTCCATATATGTAATTAGAATGATTATTTATTTAATTGGATGGGTGATAAATCTTCATTAATGAAGATAATTATCCATATTAAATTAACTAAAAATTGATGTGAAGTAATCTCTTATGTTTATCTTCTTCTTTGTTATTTCAGAATTGTTTTCTATAAAAACATATACATGTTGTAATGATCATATTTTGGAAATTATATTAACCTCTATTGTAGATTTAGAAACATTAATTGATTTTTATTTAAACCAACCACTCATAAAATTATTAATACTTATATTTGACTAAGAATTGGTCTCCCATGTAAATCTGGAATTTTGTGAAAATACCCATGATAAGAGAAAAATTTAACATGATAGACCCATATAAATGGATTTTGGAGAAATATGAGTTCTGTAAATCTATTATTTTTATCCTCATATATTTTTTTGTTGGAATCGAGATTGTGTTCCTTTTTATAGGGTTTTATAATGTTGGGGTGAACAGTTTAGATACAGGATGTGTTGTAGGAAGTGGGTATATAGTGATAGATATGTGGTTGTTGTGTGATTCCCTATTGTAGTACCCTAGTAGTAGTAAAATAAAACTATTAGTGGTGGAATTCAATAATTTTGGTTTTTTAATTCTAATTTTGATATGAATTGATGAATTGAATAATGATAGTTACACTGCAATTAAGTGGAATTATAATGTGAGAGTTGGAATCAGTGGTTTTCCATGAAATATAAAGATAACTAGTGTTATTTTATTATTTTTAATGTAATAATATAGAAAGGTCTATGAACCAATAATAAAAATAAATGAAACTATGGGTTATAAATTGTTTTTTATTTTGATGGGTTTTACCTAATTATTAGAAGTGTGTGGAAATGTTAATATAGAGTTGATATTAAGGTGAAGGAGATCATGTATTAATGTGATACCTTTTGGTTGGGCATGTGTTATCTATGGTATATATATGTGTGTGTTATTTTTATTGTGAATGCATTCTTCATGTTTATTTAATAAACACCTCACCCACATCGAGTACCATGTAATGATTCCCAAATGATATAGGAATTCTTTTCTCAAGCATCTAGATGGTGAGGAATAGATGGTTGATTATTCCTTATTCCTCAATCTTCCCCCGGTATTAGTGTCAAGAAATGGATAAGATTGTGTAAGTGAAAAGACTGTGATGAGGAAATAGTTGGTGATGATTCTTGTTGATGATATGTTGTGATATATAGTTTTCATCATATATTGGAGGAGGGAACGAGGTTTATGATATTCACATTCAGGATATCATACCACTATAGTTGTGATGTTATTTGTGATGTTACATATGGATGTGTGATAATAATGAAGTGTAATGAGATATGATCATGATGATACTAATTTCAACACTAGATTTTGGGTCCTTTGTGAGGCTGGGGTGGGTAGGTTTACAACATAACTCCTATTAAAGATCAATTGATAAGTGGGGATGAGATAAAATTAAAGGGATTAGAGCACATGATGTTTAATTTTGGGGAATGATAATGAAAAATCAATTAGGTAGTGGATATAGATAACCTATATGGATGTTTTCTTGATATTAACATTCTACATGCATTTATTATTTGGTGAGTGAGTTTTGGTGAGGTTGGGATGGATAGATAACATGTATTTGTAATTGTTGGTTATTCTATTTTTTCACTAGTTCATTAGTCTTTTATTTTTATCATTTTAATAGTATAACATGGGTATAATCCTACTGAGTATACAAGTTATACTCACCCTATATTTACATAAACTAGTTTCTAAGTTTCAAGGAGGGTTATGGAGACCAATATAGGCATTACTGTCTTCGAGATCAGAACTAATGCGGGATCAATACCACAGTTTTATTTTTCTTATTTGATTTAGATAAATTATTTTTATTACTTGATGTACATATGTGGCATGGTTTATCTTATTTTATATTATGTCGAATATTTTTCTATTTTTTTATCTTTTAACTCACTCCTTTAATATATTGTGGTTATTTCCTCACATCCAACTATTTTTCACCCCCAGTGCTAGTCTCCAACATGGGGCCTACTGAAGGTGGGGCCCTGAGGGTCACTCCTCTTAATTACTGCCTAGAATGGGTACTAGTGTAGTGGTCATGATAATGGTATCAATAGTTTTATTTTAGAGAAAATATGGGGTTCGAAGTTAGGAACTAGTGAGGCTTTAATGGTAATTATTGGGAAACAATTTTTGTTGAACTTAGTTTGTGACATAAAAAAACTGACTATTTGGGAATCATGAATTTAGGTCCCCATGGGATCTGATGAAATGAAATTAGGCTTACTAAACATTCTGTGGAAGATAATAATGATTGTGGGGTAGGTTCATAGGGGAGTTACATGTATCGTGTTTCATTATAATTGAATGTGGTATATTGGGGATTAAATTTAAATTAATTAAATAAAAAAATTACACTTTATTATGTTTTGGAATACTTTCCTTCTATTTTTTCGATATGGATCCAAATAATCATCCACATGTAGTCTAGGTGATGGAGGTTTAGTAGGCATACCCAAATGATTATTGGATGATTGATTTTATAGAAGAGGGTGAGATATAGAAGATGGAATTTTGTGCTTTCATTTTTTAGAGTCTAAAATATTATGAGGGGAGTGTCCTCAATCATTAGATAGAGTATTGACTAGGGGATCTGGATATTACCTTTTATCTGATCTAGTCCTAAGCGGAGGATTGGGTTTCGTTATTAATCAATCAGGTGTGGCATGGGGCGTTCTAGTGGTGGATATTTTACCATAGAGATAGAAAGGGGGAGTATGTTTCTTGGTCCAACTTCATATATGAGTTTCATCTCATGTTTTTATCATTGAGGATGAAAGCAATTAAGTGTTTGAATATTCTCTCCCTTTATTAGTGAAGTTTGAGAATGTGATATTTTTAGATCAGGTTTAAGGATCCCTTGTATTCTCTCCTGGTCTATTTCTAGAAAACGATTTTATGGCATTCTGTCTAGAGGAGTCATTGTGTCTAATGATAAAATTTCCAGTCACCCCCTTTATGGTTCTTGTGTATCTAGAGGTACAGAAGAAGGAATATGTATTCAATAAGATTTACTCATCTGGAGATGTTCTTCAAGAGGGAGGTTATAAGTTATTCTTAATCAATTCATATTTATGTGAAGGATCATATATGTAAGAGAAGTTGATTTTTGAATTAGTAGATAGTATACCATATTAGTCTACTCTATTATTTTATGGGGTGAGTGATTCCTAAGAAAATACTAGTTTATATTCATTCACATGTTATGAATTCATAGGTTATGGTCACCTTAAAGATCAATGTCTGAAAGATTATGGATAAAGATTTAGTTTAGTTGGTCAAACCCATCTCCAGTTGTAGTAACTACAAAGGCCGCCAATATTTAATTAGTAGTTGATATGAGATGTATCTAACAGTGGTCAGTCCTAAGATAGTCCTCATCTTCAGAGAAATAGGATAGAGAATGGTCATGGAGGTCATCATAAAAATGCTATGGGATTTGTTATGGGAATGTTCATGATAAATAGGTAGTGGTGCCAGAGGGACTGGTGGTTCTTCAACAAATGATTATTTTATCATCTACCTTAGTTTATGCTTTGTTTGATATTGGATATTCTCACTCTTTTGTTTCTCTAACATTGTTCTATGAATTGGGCCTATAGGTAGAGAAGAATTTAGGGGCCCTAGTGTTATCCAATCCAGTTAGAGGTCAGGATTTCATATTTGATGTGTATGGGGGATTTAGAATAATGATTGGGTAGCGTTAGTCGGTGGGGAGTTTTTTATTATTGGAGATTCATCTATATAATGTAATCGTTGGAATGGATTGGTTGTATTCCATACATTCATTTAATGATAGTTTTTAGGGGATAGTCATTTTTTGGTGTGTATGATCGCAAATTAGTGGTTTTTAGTTTTTGAGGATATCATATGGGTGGTTACTGTGTAAATAAAATTCTATCTAGGTTGGCAGTTCTGTTTATGGAGACCTTGGTAGTAGATATCCCTAGAGTAATTGAGGAATTTCTCGATGTTGTTGAATATGATCCCCCTCAACTAAATATCAAGTTTTATATAGTGTTGCAACTGAGTGTATCTTTGATATTGATGGATCCTTATCATATTTCACCAATGAAGTTGTGAATGTTGAGGATCCATATCAATAATTTATAGTATAATACCATCATCTGACCTGGTTTATCTTATTAGGGTGATTTATTCTTGTTCTCCAATAAAGACAATAGTATTCTGAGGCTATGTAATTTTTGAATCAAGTGGTAGTCATGAATTGTTACCCTATTTTGAGAATAGACAATATATTCAACCAGTTAATGGGGGTCTGTTGGTTTTTTATGATCAATATGTAGTATGGGTATCACCAGTTGAGGGTGAAGGAGGATGATATCCTAAATACTTCCATATGATTTAGATATGGTCACTTAAAATTTTTGTTCATGTAATTCACTTGAAAAAATGAATGGGTCTCATGAAATCTATATTTATTCAGTTCTTAGATAAGTTCATAGTAATTTTCATTGACAATGTCCTTATATATTCAATGTTATAGGAGGAGCACACCGACCATTATAGAGTTTTCTGTCAAGTTTTTCAACACTATCAAATCTATGGAATTATTCCAAAGTGAATGTTTTAGAAACATGAGGTACATTTACATGGAAATATGGTCTCTCAATAGGATGTGATCATAAACCCATCAAATATCAAGGCATATTTTTCTTTGGTGGCATTCTAGAACATGTTAAGGGTTCACAGTTTCCTTAGTCTTATAGGATATTACTGGATTTTTTCTAACTTCTATTAGATTTCATCCTCTTTAAAATATTTTTCATGGAAGGAATAGATCTTCTCCTAGACTAATCAGTAATATGAATCATCCAACTTCCGAAAGGAGAGGTCGATCAATGCGCTTACACATCAGTTTCCAATGGAATGGGTGATGTTAAAGGTATTTGATGAAACTTCTCATCTATGTAAAGGATGAATCTTAATGAAACAAAGGGAAGTGATTTCCTACGGGTCTAGGAAATTTCAACCCCAAAATAATAATAATTCCACCCATAAATTGGAGTTATAAAATGTATGGTCTTCTACAAATTTTTGGTGACATTGCCACATTTGTGTGTTCTTGGTAGTCATCACCGACCACAGTATTTTGAGGTATGTCCTCTCTTAGTATGATTTAAACCTGAATTGGTTTTTGTGGATGTAATTTCTATATGATTACTATTTTTATATCTCATATTCCTATGGAAATGGGAATTTGGTCACTGACACACAAATTTGGAATTCATGAGGAGATGTTTTTTGGGAGAATGAGGATAATTAGAGAGGGATAAAAGATTATGAAGTGATGAATCTCAGTGTAGAGGAAGTTAGTTGTAGAGGTTCCCTTTTTTAGATGATGGTGGAATCATCCCTGATGTGGTATATGGATGTTCCTCAATGAGGAGAGTTGGAGGTGGAGCAATGAAATATTGTGTTGGTCAAGGTGATGCTCTAGAGGGGTGGACTGGGGATGGTCAAAATTAGATGTTGTTTTAGATAAGGTTTTTCATTCCATTTGTTCAACACGAGGGAGTTATTTATTCTTTTCACACCTCACCCGAAAAAATGCATTCAGTTATATCCAAGATATACAATTTATTGAGGAGGAAACTTTGGTGTCCTTGGATGAAGAGGCAAGTGGAAGTGTTCATAACACAGTCTCTAGTTTCTCAAAAAGTGAAACCAGAGAACCATGTTCATGGAGGTTTATTGAAACCATTATATATCCCTAATGGTATGTATAAGTACATCTTGATAGATTTTTTCATTGGGTTACGCTGAGTTGATAGAGGTTGTATGACTCCATGGGGTACGAATGACCATTTTATTTGATCAAGATTGTGATTTTACTTCATGATTATATATAGGATTGCAACATGTATTTCTATCTCATAACACCTTATCACTTCTTTATATCCCCAAAATGATGGTATATAGAGCTGACCAACTAGACACTAGAAGACATGTTGTGGAATTTTTTATAGACATTGGCAGGTCATGGGTGAACCATATACCATTTTATAGTTTTCCTAGAACAAAAATTATCACTCTTCCATCGGTATGGATTCAATCGAGGCATTGTAAGGGTGGTTATGTCATTCTACATTGTATTAGATCGAGGTTGGTGTAATGCCACGACCCTAGTTGCCTAGAGTCGATGCATTATTACATAACATTGGCATGATCACAAGAAAGATCAAATCTCGAAAGACCGATTGGTTTAGTAGCCTTGAAAACACTAGATATATTCATAAGTTTTACATTACATCATAAAATGAAAAACTACTACAACAACATAATATCTCCATATTCTGCACTCATATCCCCACATAATATCCCTACAGGTCATTCATAATTTACTTCTTCAATTCCTGGGAAAAATAAAACATAGAAAAGGGGTGAGCTCAAATGCCCAGTAAGGTTAACAATATAGTGGAAACTTTCATAAATAAGAATAAAAATTTAAGGCAATGTATAACTAAAACAAAAGCCTTTCAAACATGAACTTTCAACATGGTATGTCATTAATAAAATGAAATAATGCCATTTACTTATTCACATGGATATTCTACTAATCGAATAATCACATGCAAAAATCAATAACCACTTTCATAATGTTGGAATGCATAATGCCAGACTATCATAACCACATAGTCAAGGCCTCGTGCCAAGACTACAAATAAGATTTTGTCAAGGCCTTGTGCCAAGACACTAGTTTGTCTCATGAGACCTACCGATGCATCGAGGAGCTATAGCGGGCTCCACCCGTCAGATATTAAGTCCAATGCATTCCCATATGAAAAGGTTTAAACATAACATAAGCATTCGTATTAAAACTAGTATACGAAATGTCAATACTTTCACCATAAACTATGAATGGTATAAAAATAGCACATCCATAGTCAAACATATCACAAAACCTTCAATACAATATAGAAGTTTTGTATCATAATAAATCATCTTCAAATAAGCTTAAAATCCATCAAAGGATGTTGACATAGATGAAATCAAAACTATTTGAGAGAAATATCTCTTTTTTTGAAATCATTTAAAAGTCACACATTTATATAGGAAGTAATTAAAAAGAGATTTTTGAATCAAAGTGTCCCATACCACTTTGAAACTTTTGAAAGGAATTAAAATTTTTAAAAACATTCATGTCCATATAAATAAATCCTTAAAAACCATTTTTAAGACATTAATTAAAAAGATTTATAAAGATAAATCTTTAAAACATTTAAAATTCTGATTTTGATAAAGAGTACCTTTCTGAAATTCTTAAATTATTCATTTTGAAATCATTTAAAAGTCACATAATTATAAAATAAAACATTTACTTTTAAAATATCCTTATAAGCTTGTAAGGGAATCTTTGACGATTTTATAACGGCGGCAAATAGCTACACCTGCCGTATAAGTTTAAAAAAAACATTCTTACCTTAAATTTGTCAAAAGGTAAAAAGTACCTTGTTTGAAAAACGATGGAAATATTCCTTTAAAAACACATAAGGGTATAAATGACTATAACCCATATTCTTTGTAAATAGTAAAAATGTTTTGAAATACATTTCGAAGTAACATGGATGTGGATGATAAAGAAATCCCAGTAGATTATTACGTATAAACAACCTCGAATAATGAAGAGATTGCGAAATAAACCCTTACCTTGCACTTTTACTTGGATGGGGTAGGTTAACCTCCTGTATAATGGTGAAATAATTGTTATTAAATTATACAAGAATCATATATATTAATATGATATCATATATGATCTTTTAACATTGATTTGTTAATAATATCTTAGAATTATCGTCGTTTCGGGTGTTAACTTACTCATTTTATTTATATGTTTTGTTCCATAAGCCATGGTTGTTGTATCTTATTCATATCCAGAATGATATCTAGTCCTTAAAAATCATTTTTAAATTATCAAATGATAATTATACTTGAATGGTTACGATGGAGAATGAATCTCATCGCGTTCGTGGAGACGGTAGTCCGTACGTACGCACGAGCGACAATATCATTCTTTTGATATTAAAATAATATATAAATGAATGGTATATCATATATACAGAATCATTAACATGTTATATTTATTATTTACATGAGTTACACATCATTATTATTCCCATCCAAATAATATTATATTGAATAACAATTACACCACGACGTGGAGACGGTAAGCCGTACGTACGCACGTATGGTGACATGTTATTCAAAGGGTGGATAGAATACTGAATATGGTTGTACCATACTTATAATAACATCACAGTATATGTGAGATACTGGAGGTATTATTTTAGAATGGTATGAACAAAGGATGAAGAAGTGGAAGAAGAAATGAACTTAGAAAAGGGTGGTGAAATCATTACCTCTTCTTCGGGTTCTTCCTTTTGATTTGATCAAAAGGGCTCCATAGGTTGGCTTTCTGATCAATCTAAGGCCTCTAGGTTGTAGTGAGGGATGTTGGGAGAGTATTTGGGCAGAGTTTGGCCTAACCAAAAGGCTTTAGAGGTGTGAAGAAATGAGAAGGAGGAGTGCCCTTTTATAAGAGGGGTGAGGGGCACCTTTGGAAAAGCTAGAAATATTAATTTATATTAAATTCATATTCGGTTTCTAAAGGCTCAAAAGTTGATTATTCAAAGTTTAAAGTGGGGATAGGTCGAAAACCACTCAACCAATAGAATTTAGACAGGTTTGGGTACTTATATTAACCTTATCTTTACGTATTAACTCTAAGTTAATTAGTTTCACTTTTACAATGTCTCTTTGTATTTTTATATAATATGGTTAATAAACTTACTATATACATCCAAGAGACCCCCAAGTGGTACATTAATGATGAAACTATCATGATATAAGTCTGTTGGCCGAACCTTAGATTTTTAGGAATTTAATATCAATTAATAATATAATATTTGTTTTAAGAACTCTTTTATGTCAATTTTGACACTATTCAATAGTTGATTTTTGTGAAACTCATAACAGATTGATTACTTCGAAAAAATTCAATACAATCAATCCTAATATATCATATTATCCTATAAAATTAGTTTAATTCATTAAAAGTTTCATATTATATTTATTTTGGTATTTATAATATCAATTATTTTAATTTTTCACTATTATAGTAATTACCGCATCATCAATGTGTCATAAATAAAATAACTTATTTAATGTCTACAAATTATAAATAAAATATCATTATGTAGGAAATCCTTTTATCTTTCTAATGAATATTTATAATCGAAAAGCCAACATGTATAACCCTATGTAAAAGTTGTTCTTCTAAAAGATGTAAGCTTATGCCATTTTTATTTTTATTTTAACTTTATTAATATAAAGTGTCCCTACCACATACAAGTGGCTCCAAGGGGTCCTCAAATTGACCCAAGGATGCTCATGGTCGGGTATGTGTCCACCAATAAGGTTAGGACACGTTTTAGGGTAATTTTGTATTATTATAATATTATTTTTTAACCCTTATTTACCGGATTTACCCTTAACCATGGTAAATAAAATATTTACCACAGTAATTATTCAAAATGTCTAAAAATAAAAGTTACCTATTTACACAATTTGAACATCCTGATTCCAAATATGGAATCCATTTTCCTAAATTCAAAACACAGAAGTGGCCGAAATTAATTTAAAATTAATTCCCGTTGTCAAAACAAAAAGTGTGTTTTAAGAGATAATAACTATCAAAAGATTGACACTTGTTTATGTTTGGTTTAATTGTAAAATTATGTCCAATGACCAACATTATATTAAATGGTAAAAATATATTCTAAATATACTTTAAAACTACTAAAATTCATAATTTATCACTATTAATTATTTTGATTAAAAAAGTTGTTTTTAATTAAAATTTAGTAATTTTCACTATTCATCAAAATATGAAAGTTATCCGAAAAGTACCAAAATTTCACCTTAGGCTAAATTAGATATTCCGAATCCAAAAATGAATTCCATTTTGAAATATAAAATATATATAATTTTAAAAAGTAGTTATTACTATTCATAACCGCTGGTTTAATTGGTTGTTAGAACTCGGTGTTGCGTACAACACACGCTATCACATTATTCAAAGAGAAGCGTACCGTAAAAGCTTGGGATGTTTCATTTTAAATTTTTGATGTCGTCATTTAGTCAAAAAGTTTAAAATATAGTATTTAAAAAGGGTTCACTATTAAAGTTGATAAAAGTGCAATACTGAAAATGAATTTGTTCTTGCATTATATCTAAGAAACTCATAATATGGATTCTAAAATTATAAGGATTATATAAACATTAAAATTTATCTAATACTATTCATAACCTCTTTTGAACGGCTTGTTTGGTAAGTCATGGTGTGCTTGAACTTTGTGTTGCATGTAGTGAAAGTCATTGAATTATTTTGAAGAACTAACACACTATGAAATCTTGGGGTGTTACATTCTCCCCTCCTTCAATAAATTGCGTCCTCCCAATTTGAAATTGTTCTTCGAAAATAAAAGGTTGAAAATATATAATATATTTGTGGGAAACCCCACATCGGAAATTGGGTTACTAAAATTTAGTCTTAATATGAGGAAAACAGAAATGAAAGGATCACCACCAAATTATGATCTCTATTAGGAGAACATTGGTGGCAATTAGAGACATATAATTGGATGAAAACGTAAATATTTATAGGTAGTGATTGAGGTCATCAATCACAAAAAAGTATAAAATTGAGGTCCTTAAAATCATCAATCTATGATGATTTGAAATACCATCGGTTCAACAAAACATAGGGTATTGGGATAACACATTTTTGACGTTTCAAAATATCTTAGTTGAAATCCCACATCGAAAAATGAAATAATGAGGCCTCTATTTAAAATAAAGAGTCGAAAGTATGAAGATTACCGAAAATAACAGATACTAGGGTTCCATGTAGGAAAATATGGATATGGAATAAAAATCTAACCATCAATTATCTGATGGAGAGTGGTAGAGAACATGGCTATGAAAAGGCCAACAATCCCAAAGCCATAAATTAGTGATGATTTAAGGTACCATCTAGGAAAACATTTTTGTTCTAAGTTGCTTTTCTTAATATTGAGGAATTTATTTATGAGATTTGCTAAGATCATAAGGAGATATACTTACATTATAATTAGAGTTTTATCCATTAATAAATTTCTACCACAAACTCATCTTTCACTCTAAAAGATAATAGAATGTAAAAAAAATCTATTTACACTATTCGTATAGGGTTCCAAAATAAACGAATTTATAATTCATCTACAAGATCTTTTAATAAAAACTACATTATTTAATCCAGGACATCTCGTGGGCCAGTAGTAGGTGATACACCCTTGTCGCCCTTCGGTTGCGGGTTCAAGTCTCGCAGCCTTGCCGGACGCGACGGGTTGCCGCCCGACCTCTGGGTTGTCCTTTTATGGAAATCCAAAATAATCCAAACTAGAACTATCCAAAATACTTCTATCCAAACTCACAGTCCAACATTTATAAGGAAGTTAAACATAATATAGATCCTTTTTACCCCGTAATAGCATATGAATACCTTCATCATGTATTACCATATTCCTTATTGATTACATTCATGTTCCCTTATTCCATATAGAATGCTGGATATTCTTCATTAATCCAAAAATGTTTTAAAACCCAACAATGATGGAATATACAAATCATTAATCAGCTTCAAGGTAGTCAATAATATCCAATATAATTTATCCAAATCAATCATGTATTATTCTAAAATCACCACCTCGGTATCTGAACCATATTATGGTTTATCTTTCTCTCAACCATATATTTTCCAAAAATTTATCCTGCTATTGAGTCACTTTTCTTTGTTCCACACAATCTCAAGTCCTTAATGAAATAGTACTGCAGTACAATCCTTATATACTCCATAATTATTATAACAAGTACATTGTTGATACAACACTCAATTGACATAATCAACATAAGAACTCTAATCATTCCTCTTCATCTGTGGTAGTATCATAACTTGATTATTATCCAATAACATCATTTGCAGCATAGTCTGATGACTGGGACATAGGTTCGCGTAGTGTCCAAACTCCTTGCAAATGAAGCATTGTACATTTGAAACCATTTTCTTACCCTTGCAGTCACGTAATTTTTGCCCTTTTCCTCCACACTTATAACAAACTCCCATTCCTTTCAGGCAAGTTCCAGGGTGTTTCTTTCCATAGTTACCACATATGGGAAAATTATTCTTTTCCCTCTTCCCTTTATCCATATTTCTCTCTTCTATCCTTTTCTTCTCTTGCTTCCCTTCAAAGCCATAGGACTCAGTAAACTCTTTACTTATCTTATCAACACATGATATTATTTCTTCATATGATGATAATACATGGGAGACTATTTCTCTTATAAATTCTAGCTTAAGACCATGAAAGATATGATCCTTCCTTCTCTTTGGATCATGTGCATTTCTGGAGTTCTCATTCCTTCTACTGGGCGCCATTTCTAAACAATGGAATACACTAGATCAGTTTATGAATCAAAATACATAATCCCATACTTATAATACACTTAACATAAATTGAAATATTTATGGATATAATCCATAATCATAAAAATGTTTCATTTGAGGATGCATATACTCATAAACCCTTCACAATGGTTTGTAAAGAAAATGAGAATTATCCTAAGCATATCCCCCGGGAGTGTCGTAACCAAGAGTGCAGCAAGGCCCGTTGTCGTGCACCAGTTCCCGTTCGAGTCTAGCTCAAAGCGGTGTTTTCGGGTTTTACCCCTAGGTACATCTATGCCAGAGCCGCCTCTACCTACTCGTATCCAGACAGAGATGTATTGCTCGGAAAACTCACAAAATCTATACAATACCAAAATTCTAGGATGTTCTTCTATACTAATCATCAAAGTTCATCTTAGGTCTACATGCTCTAATCAGAGTTTATCTAAATCTAGATTCCAAGGTTTGTACTAAACCTCCCTCTGATACCAACTGTAACGCCCCGACCCTAGTTGCCTAGAGTCGGTGCATTATTACATAACATTGGCATGATCACAAGAAAGATCAAATCTCGAAAGACCGATTGGTTTAGTAGCCTTGGAAACACTAGATATATTCATAAGTTTTACATTACATCATAAAATGAAAAACTACTACAACAACATAATATCTCAATATTCCGCACTCATATCCCCACATAATATCCCTGAAGGTCATTCATAATTTACTTCTTCACTTCCTGGGAAAAATAAAACATAGAAAAGGGGTGAGCTCAAATTCCCAGTAAGGTTAACAATATAGTGGAAACTTTCATGAATAAGAATAAACATTTAAGGCAATGTATAACTAAAACAAAAGCCTTTCAAACATGAACTTTCAACATGGTATGGCATAAATAAAATGAAATAATGCCATTTACTTATTCACATGGATATTCTACTAATCGAATAATCACATGAAAAAATCAATAACCACTTTCATAATGTTGGAATGCATAATGCCAGACTATCATAACCACATAGTCAAGGCCTCGTGCCAAGACTACAAATAATATTTTGTCAAGGCCTTGTGCCAAGACACTAGTTTGTCTCATGAGACCTACCGATGCATCGAGGAGCTATAGCGGGCTCCACCCGTCACATATTAAGTCCAATGAATTCCCATATGAAAAGGTTTAAACATAACTTAAGCATTCGTACTAAAACTAGCATACGAAATGTCAATACTTTCACCATTAACTATGAATGGTATAAATATAGCACATCCACAGTCAAACATATCACAAAACCTTCAATACAATATAGAAGTTTTGTATCATAATAAATCATCTTCAAATAAGCTTAAAATCCATCAAAGGATGTTGACATAGATGAAATCAAAACTATTTGAGAGAAATATCTCTTTTTTTGAAATCATTTAAAAGTCACACATTTATAAAGGAAGTAATTAAAAAGAGATTTTTGAATCAAAGTGTCCCATACCACTTTGAAACTTTTGAAAGGAATTAACATTTTTAAAAACATTCATGTCCATATAAATAAATCCTTAAAAACCATTTTGAAGACATTAATTAAAAAGATTTATAAAGATAAATCTTTAAAACATTTAAAATTCTGATTTTGATAAAGAGTACCTTTCTGAAATTCTTAAATTATTCATTTGGAAATCATTTAAAATTCACATAATTATAAAATAAAACATTTACTTTGAAAATATCCTTATAAGCTTGTAAGGGAATCTTTGACGATTTTATAATGGCGGTAAATAGCTACACCTTTCGTATAAGTTTAAAAAAAACATTCTTACCTTAAATTTGTCAAAAGGTAAAAAGTGCCTTGTTTGGAAAACGATGGAAATATTCCTTTAAAAACACATAAGGGTATAAATGACTATAACCCATATTCTTTGTAAATAGTAAAAATGTTTTGAAATACATTTCGAAGTAACATGGATGTGGATGATAAAGAAATCCCAGTAGATTATTACGTATAAACAACCTCGAATAATGAAGAGATTGCGAAATAAACCCTTACCTTGAACTTTTACTTGGATGGGGTAGGTTAAACTCCTGTATAATGGTGAAATAATTGTTATTAAATTATACAAGAATCATATATATTAATATGATATCATATATGATCTTTTAACATTGATTTGTTAATAATATCCTAGAATTATCGTCGTTTCGGGTGTTAACTTACTCATTTTATTTATATGTTTTGTTACATAAGCCATGGTTGTTGTATCTTATTCATATCCAGAATGATATCTAGTCGTTAAAAATCATTTTTAAATCATCAAATGATAATTATACTTGAATGGTTACGATGGAGAATGAATCTCATCGCGTTCGTGGAGACGGTAGTCCGTACGTACGCACGAGCGACAATATCATTCTTTTGATAATAAAATAATATATAAATGAATGGTATATCATATATACAGAATCATTAACATGTTATATTTATTATTTACATGAGTTACACATCATTATTATACCCATCCAAATAATATTATATTGAATAACAATTACACCACAACGTGGAGACGGTAAACCGTACGTACGCACGTTTGGTGACATGTTATTCAAAGGGTGGATAGAATACTTAATATGGATGTACCATACTTATAATAACATCACAGTATATGTGAGATACTGGAGTTATTATTTTAGAATGGTAAGAACAAAGGAAGAATAAGTGGAAGAAGAAATGAACTTAGAAAAGGGTGGTGAAATCATTACCTCTTCTTCGGGTTCTTCCTTTTGATTTGATCAAAAGGGCTCCTTAGGTTGGCTTTATGATCAAACTAAGGCCTCTAGGTTGTAGTGAGGGATGTTGGGAGAGTATTTGGGCAGATTTTGGCCGAACCAAAAGGCTTTAGAGGTGTGAAGAAATGAGAATGAGGAGTGCCCTTTTATAAGAGGGGTGAGGGGCATCTTTGGAAAAGCTAGAAATATTAATTTATATTAAATTCATATTCGGTTTCTAAAGGCTCCAAAGTTGATTATTCAAAGGTTAAGGTGGGGATAGGTCGAAAACCACTCAACCAATAGAATTTAGACAGGTTTGGGTACTTATATTAACCTTATCTTTAAGTATTAACTCTAAGTTAATTAGTTTCACTTTTACAATGTCTCTTTGTATTTTTATATAATATGGTTAATAAACTTACTATATACATCCAAGAGACCCCCAATTGGTACATTAATGATGAACCTTTCATGATATAAGTCTCTTGGCCGAACCTTAGATTTTTAGGAATTTAATATCAATTAATAATATAATATTTGTTTTAAGAACTCTTTTATGTCAATTTTGACACTATTCAATAGTTGATTTTTGTGAAACTCATAACAGATTGATTACTTCGAAAAAAGTCAATACAATCAGTCATAATATATCATATTATCCTATAAAATTAGTTTAATTCATTAAAAGTTTCATATTATATTTATTTTGGTATTTATAATATCAATTATTTTAATTTTTCACTATTATAGTAATTACCGCATCATCATTGTGTCATAAATAAAATAACTTATTTAATGTCTAAAAATTATAAATAAAATATCATTATGTAGGAAATCTTTTTAGATTTCTAATTAATATTTATAATCGAAAATCCAACATGTATTACCCTATGTAAAAGTTGTTCTTCTAAAAGATGTAAGCTTATGCCATTTTTATTTTTATGTTAACTTTATTAATATAAAGTGTACCTACCACATAAAAGTGGCTCCAAGGGGTCCCCAAATTGACCCAAGGATGCTCCTTGTCGGGTATGTGTCCACCAATAAGGTTAGGACACGTTTTAGGGTAATTGTGTATTATTATAATATTATTTTTTAACCCTTATTTACCGGATTTACCCTTAACCATGGTAAATAAAATATTTACCACAGTAATTATTCAAAATGTCTAAAAATAAAAGTTACCTATTTACACAATTTGAACATCCTGATGCCAAATATGGAATCCATTTTCCTAAATTCAAAACACAGAAGTGGCAGAAATTAATTTAAAATTAATTCCCGCTGTCAAAACAAAAAGCGTGTTTTAAGAGATAATAACTATCAAAAGATTGACACTTGTTTATGTTTGGTTTAATTGTAAAATTATGTCCAATGACCAACATTATATTAAATGGTAAAAATATATTCTAAATATACTTTAAAACTACTAAAATTCATAATTTATCGCTATTAATTATTTTGATTAAAAAAGTTGTTTTTAATTAAAATTTAGTAATTTTCACTATTCATCAAAATATGAAAGTTATCCGAAAAGTACCAAAATTTCACCTTAGGCTAAATTAGATATTCCGAATCCAAAAATGAAGTCCATTTTGAAATATAAAATATATATAATTTTAAAAAGTAGTTATTACTATTCATAACGGCTAGTTTAATTGGTTGTTAGAACTCGGTGTTGTGTACAACACACGCTATCACATTATTCAAAGAGAAGTGTACCGTAGAATCTTGGGATGTTTCATTTTAAATTTTTGATGTCCCCATTTAGTCAAAAAGTTTAAAATATAGTATTTAAAAAGGGTTAACTATTAAAGTTGATAAAAATGAAATACTGAAAATGAATTTGTTCTTGCATTATATCTAAGAAACTCATAATATGGATTCTAAAATTATAAGGATTATATAAACATTAAAATTTATCTAATACTATTCATAACTTCTTTTGAACGGCTTGGTTGGTAAGTCATGGTGTGCTTGAACTTTGTGTTGCATGTAGTGAAAGTTATTGAATTATTTTGAAGAACTAACACACTATGAAATCTTGGGGTGTTACAGTTGGTGAGTAATTTTTTTTCTGATATGGTGTAAAGAACAATAGAGATGGTGTAGGTGGTATGAAAGTAGATGATGGTAGTTCAAGATACCTATATGTCCTGCATAGATGATAGGTATAGGTCCCTTGAGTTTGAGGTCAGAGACCATGTGTTCTTTATAATTTCCTCTTGTTGGGTGGACTAGAGTCTTGGATAAGGGACTAATCATTCCCCCATGGTAATTATACCTTCAAAAGTTTTGAGGAATATTATAGAAGTGGAATAAAAATTATCACTCCCACAAAATCATGGAATAGTCCACAATGTATTCCATGTGTTTTAGATGCATTATTATCTTCATGATGACTCTCATGTCACTGATTGGGGAGAGTTTCACATGGATGATGATGTAACATTTATCAATATTATGGTTGGTATCTAAGATCATCAAGAGAAGGTGTTTTATGGGAAATTTATACTCTCGTTTTTTTAGTTTTGGAGGCATAGTGGAGAATAGGAGAGTACTTAAAAGTGAGATTCATAGATTCGTGATCAATAGCTAAGTATTTTTTGAAGCTTCAATTTTTTTCCTTTTTTGAGATGATTTATTTGTCGATATTATTTATATGAAAAAAACTCTATATCTATCTCTCTTAGTAACTTATATATTATGTAAATGTATTTTGTTCCTCCCATGTGGGTATCTGTTCTTTTTATATCAAGATCCTTGAGAGGTTCTCATTGGTGATTTTCTTAATATACATTTACTTTTCTTCTAGGTTATATTTTGATTCTCATTTATGGGAATTTGTATATAGGTATGTGATATAATTCACTCTTTTCCTACAACATAAAAAAATTTACTTCCTAGGGATTTGAGGTGTAAAGGGGGTATTTAGGGTCTTATTTTTTCTAAAAGTTCTATTTTTATTCTCACAGTTGATTAGTTTTTTCATATGGTAGATTTTTTCCTTTTCATAGTTAATGGTTTGTTTGAATGGTTGATAGTTTGTTATCGCAGCTGATTAGTTTATTCTCACAGTCAACCCATTCCATTACGTTTTTGATAGTTCCTTATAATATTCAATATTTTTTCATTTTCAAAATATTCCTTTGTGGGGTCAATATTTTGGTCTCTTGGTCAATAGTTTTTTTAGGATTAATCATTTTTTACTCAGGATTGAAATGTTCCTTGACATGGTTGATAGTTTTTTCTCAAGTTCAACAATTTGTTTAGAAGATCAATTATTTTGTTCTCATGGTCAAACTATTTAATATTCAGAGATATTATAGGATCATTAAATGGATTATAAAAAGTATGGGAGTTTCTCTGTTCAAGTATTTTATTGCCCCCATCAAGTGTAGATAAACTAGAAACTTTTTCTTTAACCTTTAGTGTTATCTGTATTCACCCAGATCCTTCTTGATTATTATTTCTAGCTTTCTCAGCACCTCATATCCCTCTAAGCTATCTACATCCATGTGTTGTGTTTCACATAGGTTATACTTATTCTATCATATTTTTCATTTGTTCAATTTACATGATTTTTTCTTCTAATGGGTGGGTGGTATTAATTAACTAATGAAGGTATTAAACTAGATAAAATGAATTTAAATTTAAAGTGGAGTAGTTTCATGTGTTTATCTGTTTCCTTATTGTTGTATTTTTTCCTATAAAAACATATAACCTATTATGATGAGTAAATTGTGGTTTTAGTATTAACCCCTATTATGGATTGAAGTCCTTTTCCTGAATTTTTTTTTCAAACCCACCACACATAAATGGGTTAATGTTTATATTTGATTACGAATTGATCATTCATATAAATCTTGAATTGTGTGAACATACCCATGGATAATAACATAATTTAATATGAAAGACCATTGTAAATGAATTCTGATAAAATAAGTTTTTTTGAAAAATAAATTGTTGTCCTTCTCATATGTTTCTTATTATCCTTATGGTAGAGTGTCCTTTGGGGGAGGAGTGATGATGTTGGGATGACCGATTTGGATGCAGGATGTGTGGTAGGAATTGGATGGGTGGTGGTATAAATGTGGTTGTTGTGTATTTCCATATTTCAGTATCCTGATAATTGTGTAATAAAACTATTAATAATGGAATTCAATAAAGTGAGTTGGGGATTTATGTATAGAAATGAATTGATCTACTAAATAATCGCTATCATAGTTGACTTAAATGGAAATTAAATGATGTTTTTGGATTTTATGGGTTTCCATAAAATATATAGATAAATGGAATGATATAATAGTTTGAAATGTAATAATATATAAAGGTAGATTAATTTTTTATTGAATGAAATAAAACAGTGGGTTATGAAGGATTGTTGTGTGAATCGGTTGTATCTAGTAGGCGGTAGAGTGTAAAAAAATGTTAGTATGGTGTTGATGTTGAGGATAAGGTGATGAATTATTATTGTGAAAACTTTAGGTCGGGATTTTCTATTATCTAGTGTGTGTTCATCTGTGTTTTTTTGTGTGCTTTTATTCTTTCTATTACTTTGATACGCACACCACCCACATTATGAACCATGTAAAGTTACCTATTTGTACTAGGGGTTTTCTCCAACATCCATATGGTGATAAATTGATGGATGATTACGAGTTATTTCCTAATATTCTTTCAAAATTAGTATCGACAAATAGTGTATTTGGTGGATTATCTTAGCCCTTAATAATGATACTATTAGTAGAAATATCGGTTGATTATAAGATACAATATGCAGTGGTGTTCATTTTTTGTATGAGGATGGAATGAGGTCGATTCCCTACACATTCATGATATCCTACTACCTCGATTGTGAGGTCTTTTATGGATATCTGATGATGTGGTAGTGGAACAATAGATTTGAATGATGAAATTGATGCCAACATAGGATTGTGGATGTTGTAGGAGGCTATTATAGGTAGGTTTTCGGTCCAATAGACATCAGATATGGTTTTTAGGTGTGTTTGAGATGATATGGAAGTGATGGGAGTATAATAAGTTTGATGATGGGTCGTGAGAGCAGAAACTCTGTTAAAAAGTGAATGTGAGTTTCCTTTATCAGTGTTTTATGGATATTATATTACTAATTTATTGAATTATTTGTTGAGTGCTCCATAACAAGGTTGGGATAGATAGATGACCATTATAGGTTCTTATTGGTTCTATTTTTCTTCATTAGTGAATTAGTATTCTCTTTTAATATTTTTCTAGAGACCTTGGATATGATCCTGTTTAGTATACAGGTTATACACAAACAAAATTTACATTAATTTTATTATTAGTTTCTAGGATGGTTATAGGAGCTAAGTTAGGAATTTCAAGATTATATATCTGAGTTGCTGTTAGATTGCTACTTTAGTTATCTTTTGGTATTTTCTTTGAAGAATTTATTTTTATTACTTAAAATAATCATGTGGGAGGGTTTGGATTATTTTATTTCATTCTATAGATTCATTTAGTGGTTTTTCATATTCTCTATTTATCCTTTCAAATATTTTGGTTAATTCCTACTATATAATTAATATTCACCCTCAATGTTTGTCTAAAAAACGCTACTTAATAGAGGTAGGACTCAGGGGTCACTATTTCACTACACTACTGGCCCTAGAGGTGTACCGATTGAACCAGGTAGGGACATGATATATGGATTTAAAAAGTATGTAATTTTTTATATCTATTCTTTATTGATTTAATTCAATAATTCACCATAATAATTCCTATTATGTATTATTAGTTAATTTAAGGTTTAAAACAAATCAAAAACAACATTGATCATAGAGAGTCAATCATATATAACTGATAGGAATTATTTTACTTGATTAAAATGTTTTTTTAAAATTTAACATGGGATTTCAACATTCCATGATTGAATTTCATGAATTACTGTGAGAATTATAATCAACATATAAATAGGGAATATGTATTTTATAATCAAAAAATATATCTTCTTCGCCTATATTATATATATTCAAGAAACAAATTATGTCGTCTACAAAATTTCTTACCATTATATATGAATTTATACCTAGTATAAGGTTTCTTCTCAAGTATACCCAACACATCACTCAAACATATACTTTAGGTAGACTAATCACATAGTATATTCGACACATAAATGGTCCAAATTTCAAAGATATTTCTACCATTGTATTATTTATTTATTTTTCTATTAGAATACCATGGATCATAAATGAGTAATATTTTTAACCAAAAATTGATAATTTGTTCTATATCATGTGTGGTGGATGATAGTATTATTATTTTCCATATATAATAATTTAAAATATTCAATAATGAGATATAATTATTAAGGACACATTATCAATGATTGGTGGAAGGGTAGTTTCTTTTATAAGTTATTGACCAGTAATATATTTGATCAAAATTATTAAGAAAATAATCAGAAGACTCAGGATCATAAAAATCCCACTCCCAGAAAATTTTATTAATAAAAAAGTAAAGACAACAAAAAGGAGAAGAAGAGGGTCAACAAAGGCACGTGTACACATCACCACACGCATCAGCATCAACTAAACCACAGTAGAAGGTCGGTGTAACAAAGGACCATGACGAGAAAACCTCCTCAATCGCACGCATGGACTAATAATCAGCAACCTGATTTGCCTCTCTATATACATGAGTGACAACCAAAAAAATACTCTCCACAAGCTTGAGACATTCATCCCAGACCGAAGCATCCTCAAAAGGACATTCCTTGAAAGAGTTCTAAGGATATCAACCACCAGGATGGAATCAGACTCCATCCATAATGTTATCAAACCATAAAAAGAATCAAATTTGATAGCCTTAACCATTGCCCATAATTCTGCCTCAATCGCCAAACCATTTCCTAAAAAATTGAAAAAGCAACCCTTAACGAAGCCTCTATTGGTGAGAAAAACACCACCACAACTCGAAGGTCCCGGTGCACCTGAACCCGCTCCATCCACATTAACGTTCAGACACCGAAATATTGGGGGAATCCACCAGATGTACTTTATCATAATTAGATACTTACATATTCTAGAGACATCCAAACTTCGTAAAAGAACCAAATCTGAAACATCATTATGCATGACCCCAACACAAGCCCGCGTAGCAGCAAGAACCCCAATATGAAGCTCCCAAATACCAACAGAAGTTGCTATATTTTTTTTCTCAAAGATAATAGAATTTCAAGCATTCTAGATAAAGGAAATCATTGTGGGGACTGCAGAAAGAAGCAGTGGTTTTACCTGAGAGCTTCAATTAGTTCAAGAAATAGAATCCATCAAGAGTACAAAACTCTCCAAATTCAAATGGCATCCAAAGACACCCTTCAAATAGTCCCACAAAACAGATGAAGAGTAGTAGGATATAAAGAGATGATCAACAGTTTCATCAGCAGCAAGACAATGAAAGAAAACAAGTGCAAGAGAGAATCCAGCTCGTTATATCATTTGTTGCAACGGAAGTCTACACTTCCAAATCCTCCATATATGAAAATATTGATCTAGTGGAATAAAAGCAGAATGGAACATAAGCAGCCATGAAGGAACCAATAGTGACTCAACACATGGATCTATAATCCTCTCTAGTGCTGAAATTTCCAGTAAGACTGGGCATCCAAATCAAGGTATCCATCATAGAGTAATGATAACGTCCCACCTCCTCTTGCAAAGAATCAAAAAGCATCCCCTGATCCATGACATTATCAGGAAAATTAGCAATATAAAGATCCCTCAAAGAAGAAGGAATCTCAATATACTCAGCAATAGCACGTGATAACCAAACAGTCTTCCAGTAGTTCAGAGAGGAATTCCGACAAACAACCCATTTAGAGGATTGTGATAGACTATAATAAGCATGCTTGATTGAGGACCATATCGAGGAAGGGACATAAAGAGAATACCCATTCACCATCTTGGATCCAAATCTGTTACACAGAAACTTCAAGGCGAAATCACTGGAGGTCAAAAGTGACCATGTAAACCTTTTAATGAGAGACTCATTAAAAAGCCTCAAATCATTAAGCCCCATACTGCCCATATCAACAGGCCGAATGCAATCAATCCAAGAAATAGTAACAATATTCCTGTCATGAATTGAGCCAGTCGAAATAAAATTCTGAATAAGTATTTGTAAATCCTTAAGAAGAGTTTTTTACCATCTGTATAAGGAAAATACATATACAAACATGGAAGTGATCACAGAGTTAACAAGACATACCCTCCCTGCTTGAGACATAGATTTACCTTTCTATGTAGCCATTTGAATAAGAATTATGAGATAAATATTTTACATATGACACCTTTTAACAGAACCCCAAAAAAGAAGGACCCCAAGATAAATGAAAGGTAGAGACCCTCTCTTCACCCCAAGCCTACATGCCACTCTGTTTTTCTTTGAAACAATAACACATTCCCCAAAAAACACAGAGGATTTCTCTAAGCTAATAACTTGACCAGAAACAGCCTCATAATGCTCAAAATACTCTTTAATATAATGAATAGTGACCCTATCAGCCTTACCAAAAAGCAGAATATCATCCGCATAAAAAAGATGTGAAGGAGAAAATATACCTCTACTAATAGATATTTGCTGATACAAACCCTCATGAACCAAATCCAAGAGACATGTGCTCATATAATCCTCAGAAATAGAAAAAAGAAGGCTGGATAAGGGATCTCCTTGCCTCACCCCCTAGAGAATTTAAAGAAACATCTAGGAGTGCCATTAACAAGAACAAATAGCATAGAACTCTGAAGAATACTACTAATCAACTTGATGTAATCATTGGAAAAGTCATGCATTATTTACACCTAAAAAATGAAGCTTCATTTAATCATATCAATGGCCTTTGAAATGTCAACTTTCAAAGCCATATTTCCATACATCACCTTTTTTCTTATAACATTAACACATTCAGATGTCGTATACAGAAAATTTTGAATATTCTTTCCAGGAACAAACCCAAATTGATTTTTGGAAATAATCTCCTTGGAAATACTTCCCAATCTATTTGCCAGGACCATGATGATAACTTTAGGAATAGTATTCCATATGGCCATGGGTCTAAAATACCAAATATCAAGAGCATTCTCTTTCTTCGGAATCAGAGGAATGAAGCTAGCATTGGAACCAAAGGGGAAATAAGATTGATAAAAGAAATCCCTAAATGCATTAACAAACTCTGTGTGAATAATATCCCAAAAATACATAATAAATATATTTGAAAACCCATCCAGCCCTGCCACACTATCAGCATTTATAGAAAAAACAACCTTCTAGATTTCCTCCTCTTAATGAATGCTAGTGGTCATATCATTCTGAGAGACCCCAACTGAAGAAGTGATATTCCTAAACATATTATAAGTATTATCATTCACTGAATTAGTATACAACCTTTCAAAGTATCTATAAGCAGCATCAGAAATATCACTTTTAGAATTGAAAATAACACCATCAACCATGAGGTCATTCATACCACTTCTCACCTTCTTTTCTCTATGAAAGAAATAAAAAAGCTTTGTATTTCTATCCCCATATTTAAGCCACCTAACATTATATTGAGTCTTGAAGAGACTTCCCTTCAAAGCTAGGAGCTCATTAAATTTAGAAAGAGCAAGAAACTTGTCCCTATAAATCACTTCCTGACCCTCATCAAGCTCTTGACAATGATGGAGATTATCCTCAGAACTTTGAATATCATGATCCAAACCTTAAAATGATTGCTTACTCCACTCTTTGAGCTTTTACTTCACAGCCTTTAATTTTGTAACGATTATATGGAAGGGACTTCCAATAAAGGGGGTTCCCCAAGCTTTACTGAAAACTTGTCTACAACCTCGTATTGATAACTAGGAATTATTAAACCTAAAAGGTACTGGAGAGGATCTCAAGTTATAAAAACTCAAATCCATTAATATGGGATTATGATCAGAATTAGCCCGTGGAAGAGTGATGCCAGACAGAGAGAAATCCTAAGCACCCCCATCCACATTACAAAAACACCTATCAATATTACTGGCCTGTAACCCATTCCAGGTGTACCTACGCCATGTGAAATCAGCCCCCATAATTGGAATCTCAATCTGATTTCAAGAATCAATACAAGTATAGAACTCACTAGAAGCCAACCTGTTAAAGCAGTTTCATGTCTTGTCCTCAGGCTGAAGCACTGAATTAAAATCACCAATAATGACCCAGTTTTTTCTCATTCTAAGAGCAATGTTCTCCAAATATGACCACAAAGCATGTCTCCCATTATACTGATTTAAAGCATACAAAAAATTGAATGACATACCATATCCACTTATCTCAATAGATCTAATAATCGACTGCTACTCATAAAAAGAGGAAATCATGGAGACACTATCATGTTTCAAGACCCAAAGAGATTCTAAGGAATTCTGACTAGCATTATGAGACACCAGAGAGTACCCAAGTGTTGACCATCTGAAGGCCTTCCAATTATAGAAAGACATACAAGGCTCAGCAATTCCAATGAGAATAGGTTTGTTGGTCATAATAAAATGCCTAAGGGTTGTGACCGTGGGAGAGTTACCAAGCCCCTAGAAATTCCAGAAGAAGATCTTCATGATAAAGGGGACATTGACCTGGTATTTGGCCCTCCATCCCATTGAATTTTCATAGCCTTCCCCGGCTTCTCACCCTTCTTCTTTTTCCCCTTACTTACTTCCGGAGATGAAGTAGTGTGGGATGAAACTTCCAAAGACTGAGGTTGTTCATCACTAATAGGGTCCTCCTTTTCATCAGACTAGAAAACACCACTCAAGGGTTTTTTTAGAAAATTAGAGTTGGAATGGGACACCTTCGAAACAATATTAAATAATGAAATTTGGTGATGATTATTATTTTAGGGATGAAAAAATTGATTATTCATTGATCTAGATAACTTTCAAGTTATGACAAGTGAGTATTATTTTTTGAATCTTATAAAATAATTTTTATCAATACTATTGGAGATATTATTATAATCTGAGGATTTATATTCAATATAATAAATTCGGTCAAGTTGGTTATTTTAGATTAGGGACTTTGTGATGAATGATGAATCATAGTTTAATAAATGATTGATAGATATTTTATCATATATCTAGAATTTAGAAAGAAATATATTTACTATGTTAAATAGAAGAATCTATATACAAAAAAACTAGGTCAATATAGTATGGAAAAGTTTAAAAAACTTGGTGATGATTGTTTTAACAAATTTCATGAGATATGATGAAGATGAGAATATGAATAAAAAATCAAAATCTTTAAAATTTATTTTCATAGAATTACTAAATCCAATAATTATTTTAAGAAGGTTTAATATACTTTTGTGAAGTTAGGATTATTTTAATTAGGAATAAAATTTCTCAAATATCATGAAAATAAGTGCTGGAGTCTCAAGGTTACATAAGTTTTAGCTAAATAAATTCATATAAAATAATTAAAACAAATTGGTCAGTTTTTTGGGGAAAGGTTCTATAGAAAAATAAGATGTTATTTAAATAAATGTCTTAGAATTATTTTACTATGTTTAAATGTAAATATTTATTTTCATATTTTCAATTTTAATGATACCCAAATTTTAAAATAAACTCAAACTAAAAAGCTGGATTAATTTTTTTAGATTTTATTTCTATATCTTAAAAAAATAAACTGGAAAGATAAATGTATTTTTAAAAGAGTGAGATAGAATAAATGATATATATTTTTATATTAATTATTAAATATGGATTGTGTGCATATCATTTATATATATTGTAAATAAAAAATATTTATGGAATGAATTGAAGATTTTTTTCTTAATAATGATTTTTTATATTCTGGTTTCTATTTGAAAACTTTGATTTTTTTTAGATTATTAAATATATTTGATTAAATACCATCAAATAGATTTTATCATATCTTGTTTGGGAAGATTATTATTTATAAAATAAATTTATAACAACACATTCATTTATGTTATTAGAAGTTTTCTCTTCAAAACTGAAGCTGTGTAGTGAATTTCATTATTACACAAAATGTGAGGTTCTAATATAAAATATATCAAAGGAATATGATATTTTTAAATGAATTTATTAATAAACTAATTTTAGAAATCCCAAGTAAATGATTTTATATGGAAAAGAAAAAATATATTATTAATTATTTTTTGAAAAAAATAATTATTTAAGAAATTTATTAATTATTTAAATACTTTAGAGATATAAGAAATTTTATGTAAAATATATGAAAAATTTATATCAAAATAAGGTTTAAGAATTATAATAATTTATAAGAATAATAATGATGGTAAAAAATACATTATTTCATAATGTAAGAGGGAGAAGGTTAATAGGTAAAAGGGGAAAATAATTTGGGAACTACCATATACGTAATTGAAATTAGTTTTCATAAAAAATAATTATTTAATTTATCTATGTAAATATATTTCAAATCTAAAGATACATATTCTCCCTCAATAATGTAAAAATATTATAAGGATGTTGAACATAAAGTGAAATCGAAATATAGTTTTAGATATAATTAGTATGATATATTGGTCTTTATTTGTTAATATTATTTTTCATAATATAATTATATTTGGAATGTTAGTGGTTACGTAATGATGGAATGGATTCAATAGAATTAATATTGAATATGAGTATCAAAATGAAGGAGTGAGATATCTTTTAGGAGAATATTCTCATGAAGAGATAAAACAGATGGCCTGGGATAAGGAACTCAATGATAACAATATTTATATTAAGAAATATCTTGAATAGTTATTAAAATTATAAAAAAAATAATGAAATCTATTAGAGATGATGGAAACCCAATATAAAGAGAGTGATGTGAATATTCTTTAGTTTCTGAAACATTTTGGAATGTGGAAGGGAAGGCATTTGTTTTAATTAATATTCCCACATTGGGAATTAAATATGAATTAATTAAATAAGTAAACATCAAGTAACATGGATAAATAGGTTCTTAAATTATGGATACCTCATACATTCCATATATTTTCCTATGCAATACATTGAGATGTGAATTTAGAAAGATTATAAGAAGATATTATACTAGAAAATAAAAAAAATGTATGTTTTATTTCAAAAACAAAAACCAATAATTATTTTTAACATATTGAATGATATCACAACAAGAATAAAAGATATAATAAGGAAACCAGGGCTCTTATAAAATGTATGAATCAAGCTTGTCAAGAATAGAAATTTGTTACATTTAAAACTGGATCCTTAGTTTTGAAATAATGTGATACTGAAATAAATATAATTATTATTGAAACCCAAATGGAAGATTATTAATACTAACCATTGTGAATAGTAAATAAAAAACTAACGGATTAATAAAGATAAAACATTTCTTAAGTACAATAAGGAATATTCTTATATTATCCTATATAATCCAATGTTGAAGAGGGAAAAAAATTTGAGACTTATAGTATTGGATGATGTTTTATATTTTAAAAGATAACAATGTTTTTTATCAGTGGGATAAATATCAATTTGAAGGTAAATGATAATATAAAAATAAGATAATGGTGTGAACACTCAAATAAGGAAAAAGGAATGCATAAGTGGTATTACTCCAAGTAGTAAAACTGTGAAGAAGGGATGGGAATAAAGGAAAGTTTTTAGAAGAAATGTGTTATACCATTAGCACATACCACAATTATCAGCTTAAGGATAATTGAAATTAACCCCTCTCCATAAGGATTATTTATTTTTTTACATATGATTTTAAATATTTACATATTAATATGGAAATGAAATCCATAAGGTTTCTTGTATAAATAGACAAGAAATATATTTGAAAAATGAACAGTTTTTTAATGTCATTTATTTCTTAAAAGATTTATTTTTGGTATAATTCATAATAAAAAATTTTAACAAGTTTTAAAGTTATTTGTATCTTATTTTTTAGATTGTTTTTTTAATCAGGTGAGCTTAGGGAAGGTAGTCATGAGTACATATAATTAAACGATTAAAGTTTTATGATATATTAATGTGTGGTATCTATATTTCCATGCTTAATGAGTTATAATCAAGTCTATTTTCATATATAAAAACCATAATTTATATCAAAAGGATATCCAAAAATTTATGTCATAATAATAGTATGAACTATTAAGCTCTAATAGAAGTAATTTTAGCAGTGTATAAGGAAATATGGATTCATATATAATTGAGAAGGGCATGTATTATCTCATATAGGGGGAAAAAGTCTATTGAAGTTGGACTAAAATTAAAATATTTAGAATGTTTGATATTTAAACAGGTAATTTTATGCAAAGAATTATGGAAATTAAGAATAATTATGGAGATCAAAAATTATTCTCAAAATATGATGTAGAGGAACATCAAAACTGGAATTTTTAATATATTCCTATAGGATACTTATTATTTGATACTTTATTATTTGTGATATGTGAATATTTTAATATTATAGGTGGGTTTTTACATGAGTTTGATTAAAATTTGTAAGAAGACTCATAAATTGTAATTATTTATCAATAATATCAGAGTATTAATTATTTGAGTTGGTATTAGTTTATTTTATAAAAGATTACTAAATTATTCTAGTAAAAGAAGGTTGTATTTTTAGATAGGGAATATGAAGTTATGAATTGAAATACAATTTTAAATAATATATTTGATTTCAAAATTATCATTATTGTTTAATACATTTATAACAACCTTTTCAGTCATAGACTTGTTAATTATGATTATAATTCCTAATTTGGAACAAACAGCTGAAACCTTGGTTTGAAAATGAGGTATTAATTGGTATAAAATGAGAGAAAATGAAACTTTTATAAATTTTATAGTGAATAAAACATCATATATTTCATATCATGTTATTTTTAAAGGGGAAATAAATTATAAGCATCAATATGTGCTAAAAGGGAAGTTCAATTACTTCATATATAGCCTCTCATATGCATTTTACTATTATATATTTATTAAATAAATTGATTTAATATTATTATTATTAATGTATGGAATAATGATCCATAAAACTATATTGGTGTGTGAGTTTAAAAGTAAAAAAAATATTTCTGGGTGATTGATTTATGAAATAATTGACCAAAAATACAAAGAGGGTTATTTTTACAATTATAGGATCCCTGTTATAAATTTCTTAAATCATGAATTTTTATTATTATTATGAGAGATATATTTTCAATATTTTCAGAGATATGTTTTTAATCGAATTTTGTATGTTGGATATAATCGTGGGTTTACTGTTTGATATTAAGGTTTAGTAAATATGGATTTATAAATAAATCAAATTACTTTTAATGATATATGAATGGATGATCATTTATCTATCAAAGAAAAAAAAGTTTGATAGGTATGTTAATGTGTATAAGTTATAGCCTATATGGTCTTGGTAAAATTAAGGTAAAAAGGACAATAGAAAGTAGTGATAATAAGGTTGAGAAGTTTCAAGAGTTATGATAAAGTTGAGTATTATAGTGATAAAGGTAAATATTTATTCTATTTTTTCCTAACATTACATAATGTGATTAATGTTTTGTAAGAAATTTTTATATTTTTTTGGAATTTTTAATTTCTTTTTATGAATGGTCAAGATGTTTTGTAAGTTAAGATTATTAAATAAACAATAAATGTAATAATGATTTTGATGTTTTTAGATGATATTATGTTCATTATAAATTCATGTATGGATAAATGAATATAAGTATGTTTATATACATTATAATAATATTTTTTTGTTTATGTAAGTGATTAGGAAATTTCTGATATTATATAAATAAGAAGTGAACTTTTAAATTGATAAGTAAGGGAGATATAAAGCTGGAGATGTGGATGTGAAATCATGTAATATTGGAACCAAATTTTGAAATCTCAAGTATAAAAAATCTATAACATAAGAGTGAATTGAATTTTTCCAAAATCATAAATGTGATAGATTGATCTATGAGGTTTTGTAGGTTTTGGGTGAAAAGAAGTTAGAAATGATTCAAGTTTTTCCTCAATGATTTTTAAAAATATTTAAAAAATAAAATTTATTATTTTTAAATAAATCAATATATGATATGTTTTTATGATTAAATAAAAGAATTAATTTCCCTAATTATATGTGTTAAAAAAATACCAATGAAATATGTTAAAATATAAAATTAATCTTGATTTTATAGATATTTTATTTTCAAATCTTTGTAAAAATTCCAATATAATGAAATTGGGATTTTTTAAATAAGTAATTATAATTATATATGTTTGTGTGTGTATTATCAGTGGATCATAAAATCACTCTAATAAGGGGTGAATAAATGTATTTTTTTACAAAATCCTTTTCACTTAACTGTTACACCCTTAAAGTATTCAAAACACTACACTTATCTCGATGAATGGATCTAATTTGTTCACCAATAAATCATTCAAAATAAATGATGGAAATTAAATAGAAAAAAACATATGGTATTTTTATGATGGTTTATCCCAATGTTGTTATATATTCATTGATGGGTTATGGACTAGTTTAAAATATAGATTTTATAAATAATCCATTATTTAAATTACTCCTTAATCCTTTTATATTTTATAAAAGAAAAAATATGTGATGTAGGAAACCTTATACAATAGAAAATCACTATAAATTAAAAATACATGAACCCAAAGAATAAATTCAAAAAATAAATACAAATTATAATTCCAAATAACAAACTTAAAAACTTTGAACTGACAAAATAGTAATTTTGATCGGGAGGCTTGGGGCCAATGCCTCTAGCCTTGAACATAAACATATACCAATGATTCACCTCGTGATGTCACTTCCTATAGTCGTATCTTTTCAATGTTACCTCCAAAACTATCAGAAATACTCAACCAATGGGGATGTAAATATCACCCAAAACTAGATCATTATTGGTATTTTTGTTACTGAGAGTGAACCACTATGAAAAATCACTGAACCAATATACATTATGAGTCTCCCACATGAACTTACCAAACAAAAATACCATTGAAAAGTTAAAATAAAAACAACCTAATAGATAACAATAAACCACCCACCTCAACCACTACCATGAAACCTAAAGAATCACCAAAGACTTTTGCCACCAGAAATGATGGTTATCATAGATTATTAGCCACAAAATTCACCAAAAACATATGAAATGAATAATTCACACCAAAAATATCTATTAAAATAAAAAAAATTAAATAGAAAAAAGAATTATAGTAAAATCGTCTTCATAGATATCATCATCACCTAATGTGGGGAACTATAATGGATTACATAGTTCCAACTTCACTAATTTCATATACATGAACAAATCATGGTACCTTAACTAACCTATGATGAAACATAACATTCTGTCATGACTTCCACCACAACATTTTAAGAAAAAACACCTTCCTACTAGACCATTAGGCCACCATCAATGGAAGTAATATAGTATAATTATCAGGGCGAGAACTATATATACCAAACCCAAAGGGAACCACCAAGGTTAAAAATGAAATAAACTATGGTAATAATAACTACATTTTCCTTAAACTCAAATATATTCAATTTATAAATGAAACCAATCATGATAAATTCAATAAATTTTTATCAAGCATATAAAAGAAAATAAGAGGAGGAAATGGATCCAACAAAAAACCAAAACTTTAAGTGATGAGAGGTTGTTAAAATCTCTCTACATATCAATTTATAAACTTTCTATCAAACTATTTTATGGAAATCATGGCTAAACAACAAGAAATGTGGGTGAATATCAATGTTATTATTTGAATAAAATCTTTTGAAAATAGAGAACTAATATGTTAACTTGAAAATAAGAGTAAAAATGAAGGAATAATGTGAAAATAAGAAGAAAGAAGTTATGGGTGCATGGTGTTATAAGAGTTAGGACCCCAAATATAAGGGTTAAATATATGAAACATAAATTATAGTAATAAAATAGAAATCAAAATGATGAAACATTTAAATGATGATATTATCAAAGAAAATATACAATAGGAATTGTATACTAATAGGCCATTCACTAATGAACTATCATTCATTAGTTAATATCGAATCATCCAATACCCAAATAAATATTTAAAATTAAAAAAATGGGGAAAATCCCAAAAATTACTAAAGTTTATTTTAATCTACCAAAATATGAAAAAATAATAAATGAACTGGATTAAATAAAATCAAAGATGAATGAACAACATTTCTAAAGAGAACAACAGATAACATGAAAGAATGAGAAAAAATTGAATTTCATAGGATTTAATTAACTATATTTTTTATTCCTCATTATGTAATTCATAATTATATGATATAAAAATAAAATATAAAAAATTGATATGGAAGAGGAGGGTTTCTTCTCTTTTGAGCTGAATTCTCTCTATTGAGTTAAATCCGGAGAATCCCCACCCCCTGTCTATTTTCTTCCTCCTTTATGTGTATTACATAACTCATATATTCTTATCTACTATTTTATGGTGTTATATAATGTTTTTCCACCTAATAGTTAGTTGTTTTTTATTTTAAGGTTTTTTAACTACTCTATATAAAAAAATTCTACTTCCTCAATTTTTATCCCTAAAATTTTCTTTTTTTTCCACTCAATTTCCAATGTATTATTGATTAGTCTATAAATAGTATTTCTATCCTTTTCCTCATTATGAAATTATATTCAATTGATATCTATTTTCTTTTAATTCCCCCTTATCACATGAACTTGCATCAATATTCAAGATTTCAAGATTGATTTCTTTTATCTACTGAGTGTTGGTCCTGGGAATCCTTAGTGTTATGTCTTCATATTCAATTTTCATTATATTATAAACACCCATGAACCATATATTTTAGTCTTATTTAAGGTGAAATATTATGTTCCTAGATATATAATCTAAATTTTTAGGATTCTATACATTAATCTCAATCAGTCTTATCATCTTAATTATGAATCCTTAGTTCACTCAACTAGCGTGGTTTCTCATGAACATGTCCTATAGAATTAAATTATAGGAGTAATTTCATATTTTTTATTTTAAAAACACATAAATGAACACATAAAAATATTTCATGTGAAATTATAGGTCTATTTGGTTTTTAAAAGTGAACCTGTGACATATAACAAGCACTAGTGAACAAAAACGTCATTTCTACGATCTCATGAGGGTCTATATCTGTAAGCGGTGATCAAGAACTAAGGTATTAATTAAATTCACACCAGACTTAAAGATCCTAACCAGTTCTCAAATTATATCTTGATATCTTATTTCATAAAACCCAGGCCCCCTTCAGTAATTATTACACTTGCGGATTGATAGGCCCACTTCAAGCATGCCTAATTTCCTTTCGATCTTCTCAAAAAAAAATCATTCACTTTGATCGACTAAATCATGTGAATACCCAAATACTCACTTGAATTTGGTTTCTTGATTATATAACATGGTTCATAGATCTTATTTTGAGTTCAAATAGTCAATATTATTCATTAATCCTAGCATAAGATCATGATCCATCACAACAATTCATTCCAAATCCAAGAATAAAAAATCACTTTAGTCTTTTTTTGCCTTCCATTAGCATCAATACCCCACAATCATCCTTCAATAATCAAAATTGGTTCTACATGGGTCAAGATAGACATAATAACCACCCAATAATTTCAATCCATATTTGAATAGTTTTAGTTTGAGTTTATAAGGAATAGTAAAAATCATTTCTACAGTGAACCTTCTTACAGTAGCATCATTTTTTGATTCTCCCTTATGCAATGGATTTTTAACCCTTACATAGATTTATGAATCATTTAAATACTGTTATCTATATTTCTATTACACTTATGAAAATGTTGAATACATTTATATAAATGTGGTAAACCCTTACATGAATCCTTTGAATCTCCCATATATAGTCATTCTCTAAAAATTTCATTTACATAACTAATTACACTAATATTTATAAATGTTCTCAAACATGGAATGATACAATTCCATAGCTTCAAGTCTACATAAAAATCAAAAAAAATGAATCAAATAAATTCAATAATATCAAATCAAATAAAACCAAGTTAAATCTTAAATAGAAACCTTATAAAACTGGAGTAATATATTCCAGAACCTGAACTATCAAAACCTCTTCAAAAATATTATTTCAATGAATTTTAATAAAATTAAAAAAAGATTAATATTCAAACATAAGATAATTAAATTAATAAAAGTTGAAAAATTTAAAACAAAAAAAAGTGATTTTCATTAAAATATTCAATTAATTTTAAATTTGACAAATAATGAACTCAATTCAAAATATTATAAATAAAAACACAATTTAGACAAAAAATGTAAAAAACGAAATGAAAGGATGTGGGAAAACGTATTGATTTTTTGACACATCCCCAAGGAAATAAGAACATCCAAGTGTAAGATAAGACACAAAGACAATAATTTAATATCAAATCCTGAGAGAGAGAAATAGAATAATAATTTAAGGCTAAAAATTGAGGGAATATGGAGTAGGAACCTAAAATTGAATCAATAGATAATAGTGGGTAGGAAAACCTAGATATTATAAAACCTTGTTTTGGTATAATCCTTGACCCAATTTTATCTCTCGATAGTAGGATATCTCGTGATAGTAGTGTTTGACAATGATTATACAAGTTCCCTCCAGTCTACAATTCTCCTTCAAATCATATGAAAAAGATATCCAAGGACCTCATGGATGCATGTGAATCATAATGAAATTTATTTTTCCTCAATAAAAGGACTAAAAAACAATGGATATATAACTTCAAAAATAAAATTGTAGGGTATGTTTTCTTAATATTTCATAATGATCAACATATACATGGAAACTTGAAAAAATATGATGTCTTATTCGTCCTCAATAACATACCTTTTATATCTATTTAAATCTTATTTCCCTCATATAGATAGAAATTAGTTTTAGTATATTCCAATATTTCTCACTTCTTTATCTTCTTGATGAGTCTCAATACACAAAATATATATTTTTTAAATATCACTATCAACCATACATTTAATTCATTTTATTTTCTTCTTCCATGGAGTATATGATATAAATATATAAAATATTAGGCCTTCAATCATATTTCTTCTTCCAATCATTCCCATGATCATTGATTCACTTTAATCATATAATAATAATGTGAATATTATTCCTATATTTGAAAAAAAAAATTCTATGATATTTGTAACCTTGATAATCTCATTAAATATGGTTTGAAAAATTCTCATGAAACCTTCCAGGTGTGATCCTCATAAAGGATACGAAATATTCTACTTCAAATACCAAAATTATCTTTCCAAGAACTTCTCAGTTTCTTACCATTTAATTATCCTTTTAACTTGACTTGAATCATAAATTAATCATGATATTTTTAACTTGAAGATATGTAAAGAATCATTTTTATTTAATCACTATAAATCGAATATTTTATCCAACACGTAAATATTATTTAAGAATTGTAATATCTTATGTATCATATTAGAGAAATAAAATTTCTTATACATGCTTAAGAATATATTATGTATGATCGTGTGAATATTATATATTCTCAATATATTTTACATTATGATAAATATCATCTATATCGTATATAATATCTTATATACCATAGTGGGTCTAATAATTTTCTAAATTTTTATTTTTCGATATCTTCTGTATCATTTTTGATTTATTACACTTGACCAAAATATCATACATATCACTATTCCTTTTTCCTTTTGGAACATTTTAGTATTAACTTTAATAAATATATTTTTTATTCTCTAAAATATCGTATGTATCAATTTAATATATTTCCTTTACTAAATTTCAGTATAAAATTTAGAAAATATATTCTATATCTATTCAGATATATTATATATTAGAAAAACATCATACATATGATACGATATATATTACGTATCATAGTCTAAACCCATAATCTCTTTGAAAATTAGTTATATTCAACTTAGACTTCATATTATATATTATCGTAATAATATTCGTATCATAGTAGCTTCTGATAATTTTCCATTTATTTTATTCTGAAAAAAATTCTTATATGACTTGGACACTTTTCAGCTTCAACAAAAAATTTCCAAACATCTTAAAATAAGCTTATAACCTTTTTAAATATTCATACGAAATATATAATCACTATAATACATTTCAAAAAAACATTAAAGTAATAAATATATCAAACCTTTTAAAATCGAATTAGTACAATTCCTAAGGCATCTTGTAGAATATGCATACTATATCTTAGTAGGTCAATAAATATATAATACCTAAATTAATATCCCAACTTGAAGATAAAATTAAAAGTTAATCATTACCCAATAAATATTTTCATTTTATTACAGAAGGATTCATTCTTGATAATACAAGGGTAAATTCTCTATTCAACTCTTATCCAATTTCACTAAAATTCTCTAGTAGACATCTACTTACCATCATAATGAACATGTGGTAAAACTTTACCTCATGTTACATCAGAACTAGTGATTAAATCCATCAAAATATTTAAATAATAATATTCAGTTATATTCTTTTGGTTTCCTGAATCTATTTATCCAATAATTACAAGGAGAAACAGACCTTTCTCGTTGTCAAGGGAAGTATTTCAATATTTATCTCCATTGAAAATATATTAATTGATATCTATCAACATATATAATTGTAGTAATAATATATAATTATCATGAGAAAACCATTATATATTCTAATACTTAAAAAACATCATTTATTGGTCTATTTATCATCTCCAAACTTCATCATATATTGATTTAACTTTTAATTCACATATTGAAAAAAACAATTTAAAAAATACAGTACTCATCATAATTATCAATTTAATAACACTAATATCCTCATTTGGATTTATTTTAATATAAATTTCAGTAAATAATTTACAGTTATCCTCTACCTATTGACAGTAAATTAAAAACATCAACACTGTTGGAATGTCATACTCATCTCATGCTTTAACCATGAGTTTAAATTTTATTATATCCCTATTTAGTGAAACATGATACACTTAAGAGAAGGTTGTTATCATATTTCTATAATAAATTATCCATAAATTAGTCAAAACTATATATACATATATAGATCAATATAGAAAACAAGTTTTGTTGATATTGTTAATAAATGATGTCAATCAAACTATTCAACATTTGATACTAACTGGAAAAATATTTTTAGGGGATTTTTTAAGAAAATATTAAATTTTATTTTCTGTATTCAACTTAAAAAACATATCAAAAAACATTATAAAATAATAAGGTTTCTCCCAATTCATGATACCTTTTGAAAAACTCAACCCCTTAATATTAAAATTTGATTCAACTGGAACAGTAAAAGAAAATTGGTTGTCATACCTTAATATTAGATTTCGTTAAGAAGTATCCATATTTTTAATTTACATGAAATAATATCATTTGAAAAATTATCTACATAACTAATCTATAAGGTATACACTCCATTAACTCTTCATCATGAAGGGTATTATTGAAAATGAACTCCAATCATCCTTTCATTGAACTTGAAATGATTCAAGGAAACATCATTATATAAATAAAATAATTCCATAATTGATATATATTATAACTAAAATAAATTTTCACTTTTATTATTATAAACCTATACACGTTACCTTAAAATCAATTAATAGGGTAATATAAATAAATTATATAGCAATATGGTGGATCCTTAAAAACTCATTAGTGAGATCCATAGGGATGAGAATTACTTCTCAAACCATAAATATTTTTTCTCTCAACTTGATTTATGGAAGAACTCATCATTCATCATTCCCCTTTTATTTTTTATTTTTTAACCTATTTTGGATCCTTGTAATTCTTTCTTTATTTATATTTATTATTTAATGGGGTTTTATTTTTCACATCAGTTGAAAATGCACAAGATTTCTCTTGTGCTTAATCAACCTCATTATCCATTTTATCCTTATTTGTTTAAAATATTTTTAATTATACAATTTTTGTTGTGAACAAACACTCATAATCATTGAGACGTTATTTTTTTCAATTCTTGTATAAATATTCAAGACATTAAAAACGTTTTTAATAAATATATTTCTCCTAATCTATGTTATTTTCATCCGAACAACATGATTTCTTATTACTTCATATATACTACCCCTTGATAAAATATTTTTAAAACATTTGGTAATTGATTAATTATACAAATATTTAATGGACTTTTGTCTAAACCATCCAAATAATAAAACAATTTCAATAAACCTCATTCATTTAATATTATTTTTAGTTTATTCAAATTTGTTCCCCTAATTTTTTTTGACCAAACAGGTCTTATTTTGAGATTTTTTAGGGAGTCATTATTCATACACATGATTATATCCACCCTTATTATAAGGTTTTTTCTATTACCATTTTTTTCACCCATATATATCTAAAATTAATTTTGTGATTTATACTATAAAATGAAACAACATTAGCATAGATAAAAAAATCCTAGAAAAGGGTTAATTATTTCCTTGATCGTACTTTTTATTTATTAATTGATAATTTCAATAACATATTTCAACCACAATGAGACTTTTTGTAGATAAATATACTATTATAAACATTAATGGATTATCTTCTATTCTCATTATTTTAGGAAGATTTATCTTGTATAAATTCTATATTTCTCAAATTGACTTATAAATTAATAAATTTTATCTTGAGGGTTTTTTTATGAACCTCAAATAATCTATCTCTTTATTCCCATTCTCATTTAATCATCTCAAATTATTCAAATACGTTTTTATCTTATCCTATAATAAATATTCAATATATTTTACCATTTTTTCGTTTATTTTCGACAAATAATCTTTGAAATTTATAGAAAATTTTCGTATTTATTCTAATTAATTAAACTCTTAACTATATATCTACCTTGACTTCTCTTTCTCACCAAATTTCCTTCAAAATTATTTTTTATTTAGGTGTAAATTTTCCTTGTAAATTGATGTAGTCTATTTTTTTAACAAGTTGGGTGATATTTTTTTACTCTTATAACATCTAATTCAATGATTTTTTATATCCACTACATATATTACCATCTATGTTTTATCATCATGTATTTCCTTGATAAACCAAAATATATAAGTAAACACAAAAAGGGTAAATGTCATCAATAATCCATAACATCATGGTACATATCTTTAGTTGATTTAAAAACACATACTATTCCATATATAACCCATATTTCTTCCTAAGAATGATTTTTAGTAGATGTGACAGATATATTACAACTTTGATAAACATATATAGTTGTGTATCCTCTTTATTTATTCTAAGAATTTTACTTCCTTAACTTCTTAAATTTCATTTTATTCTTTTTCATCAAGTTTTTAGCAAAAAAATATTAATGTAGGTATTGATATGGATATATTCCTTAATCCTAGAATCTATAATATCTATAACAACCTTAAATATGAAGTTAATCTATATCAGTTAGAACAACTATGAAAAAATTATCCAATAAGGGTGATCCTAGATTTTCTATAACATGAATTAATGTTCTAAATGGATCATACAATTACATTGAGAGAGGGTGAATCATTACAGAAAAGTTTTACTAAATTATTTTTACCTAAAAATTACCCCTATTAGTATTCATACATATACACCTATTCATATGGATATATCTCATATTTTATCCAAAACATTCATACCACATATAAGATATAAATAAAATAGATCACAACAAATGATATTTTTATAGGTGTCAATATTGATGTTGTTATCTACCCATTGTTCTGTTCAATTACAATCCAAGATACATATTGTATAACAAATAAATTTAAGTGATTATGAAAGGTAGAAGTTATAGTTCTATACTTGAAACATAAAAGGTATGGGAATGTATCATCGATGACCCAATTCTATCTCTCAAAAAGAGGATGTCTATTAACCATAGTGTTTGGCTATGATTTTACGGGATCACTCTAGTCTAAAATCCCCCCCCCCGACCCTTCAACTCGTATAAACAATATATTTAGTAAGATCATGTATCTAACTAAATCACAATGAAATAAAATTATTTAATAATAAAAGTAACTTTTCCTATAATGGATTTATAATATTAAATCCATATCGGCATCCTTATTCTCTATAGCTTTTATAATGATAATTGTGTACATGAGAACATGCACACATACACTATCTTTTTCCCCCTCAATAGAAATAATTTTTTTATACATACATGAATCTACATACCTTGACATAGATGATAATTAGTCTAATAATTTTCTCATAGTTATCAGTTCTTCTTTATCTTCAATATTCTTAACAAATATAATATACATTGATGAAACAATAGATTCGGCCTTGCTATAATTTCTTATTATTTTCTTATTCTATGGATTCTATAATATAAGGATATATTGGTTTTGGTATTCACTAATATTTCATCTTATCCTTATTTTTATTTTATGAAAATAGAGTGTAAAACAATATTAATTCATCAGACACATTCTTCTTCTCTATGTATTCTTCTTTTTTGATACCTAAGATATTCAAGAATGTTGTGGTATCTTACCCTTTCTCTCATACAACCTTGTTCACTTTTATATTATTATAATCACATGAATATTATTTAAATATTTAAAATATGTAAGTTCAATGATACTTGGCACAATGATATTATTATTAAAGATATTTGAAAATATTCCCTAGATATCCTCCATCTTTAACCTTTGATAAAGATTTCAAATATTATACTTAAAATCCAAAAATTACCACACCAAAATCCTATAAATTTATTTTTATTTAATTTTCCCTTTAACACAACTTGAATGATATCACAATAATGATATTTATAACTTAAATATCATCAAATTATCATCTAAATCTAATCTCAATAAATTTTACATTTTACCAAATTCCTGGACCTTGTGTTAGAAATGGTGGCATATCTTATGTATCATAAAAATGAGATCAAATATCTTATGCATTCTTATCTTCCATATTCACATTAAAATCTTATGTATTCTTAAAAATATCTTACATATGACTTTGTATATATTTTTTATCCGCTGTAACAACACACTATAGTGGGAGTAATACTTTTATAATTTTTTATTCTACAAAACCTTCTATATATCATTTTTGATATAGTACATAATATCCAAATATCTTACTTGTCACGATATCATTTTTTTCCTCTTCAAAAATTCAGTACATACTTCAAAAAATATCTTTCATATGATATTAAATATTATACCTATCAAAATATGATATTTAATATTCCATATTCTAATATAAGATTCAAAAAAATATATTCTATAGGCATAAGGATATATTATGTATTTTCAAAACATCTTATGTACCATGTGAAATTTGTTATGTATCATAGTGTAAACCCCAAAGAACATTTCTAGTTTTTCAAATTAAAATCATACTTAATATTACGTGTCAATCTGATAATCTTATGAAACATAGTATATTCCAAAACATCAATAATTATTATACTGTAATAAAAATATGAATATGTATTTTCTACATTTCATCTTCAACTCAGAATTCCAAAACATATTCCAATCATCTCAAAACCTTTTAAAACATTATCAAGGTATCTTTAATCACACTAATTCATTTAAAAACAACTTTTACTTTATTAATATATAAAACATTCTCAAATTTCTTCAACAAAATTCTCATATCATCTTATAGTAAATGTATACTTTATTTGAGTATTTAAATAAAGCTTCATTACCTTAATTCATTTTCATATCCTAACTCAAAATAATCTCTAATCAGTATCCAATAGTTGTTGTCCATTTATTTAGTCATCCCTCATGATTGATAATCCAAGGATGGATTTTGACTTCAACTCTTAACCCAGTTCACTTAATTTCCAACTCAACCAGCTTCTCCACTTTATAAAGAATACGTGGTAGAAAATTATATCATATTATATAAACACTTTTCATTAAATCCATTAAAATATCATCACAAAATTTATCATATTTAATCTATTGATTAATTTAATATGATTTTCCAATAATTACATGTAGTATGAGACCTTACTCATTATGAAGAATGGTATCTAAATCTTCATCTCTATTTCCAATATATGAATGGATATTCATTAACATGTCTAATGGATGAAAACAGAAAAAACCATCATGATTACTCTAATATATATCTTAATCCTTTAAAATCGTTATTTTTTGGGCTCCTTATTATCAACTGCAATCAACACATATTGACTTCAGTCCTCATTTTCATATTTATAACATGTACAATGAATACAATACACCTCATTACAATTAATTTCAGAAATCATATGTATATATGACTAGATAAAAAGAAAAAAATAGAGTCTATTCATTTCCTTTATATATCTAGTAATGAGAATATTTTTTTGGATGCATTGAATATTAGTTATATTAACTATGAACTAATCTATTTAATTATATGTTTTAAGAAGAAAAAACTATTATAGATATTATCAAAGACATTGTATTGAATCTTATCACGTGTATTTTCTCATATCATTCTTGTGAGGAAGATTTGTTATAGAAAAAAAAAAGAAAATAACGCCATCATATTATTTATTTTAATATATCTCATAAAGAATAAATTAGTACTAATAATTTCATCGGTGTTCTATATATGAAGTGTTGGTATGAAATAATATCATTTTATATTTAATAATTTACAGAATACCCTCGAATATTTAAATTATTTATGGTCATCTTCAAAGTTGTGAGTTGAGAGGGAATTTGATGGTGTATTACTTTCTTAGTAGTAATTAATCTATAAATCATTATATAGTAAGTGAGTATTGGTGTGGGGTGATCATTACGTGAAATTATTATCCATGTAGTGAGTACTTTAAATCCTTAAACTAATACATTATGGTTTATATGATAATTATAAGTATATTAATTGGGTGATCAAAGTAAAATCATTATGTTTGTGTGTGATTTATTCTTTATTCACTCCGTATTAGGATGTGCATGATATAATTATCAAACTATATTTGAGTTCTTAAAAATCTATGAACATGATTTAGTTTAGGTATATAATTAAAAGGTTTCACAATTGCACTACAACACAGGGGTAAAAACTCTAGAATCACCTAATTTGTTATATTTTTTAGATGAAACCACAATGAAAGGGAGGATATAAGAAAATATAAAAATAATAGTGCAAAAAAATGATTGTGATATAGGGAAAGGTTTATGATGGGAATTGTGGAGGAATGCCATATCATTGCATAGGGTAGTGAGAATATTGAAGGAACACAAATTCATACAACTCAAGTGATGTATAATTGATTAGGGTATCAATACCATAGGAAGAAAAGTCATGAAATATGACGGTGTTATGGGTGTGACGTTCAGGGCACTACGAAGTCACCTAAGAACACTACACCATACTTTTTTAGGCCACAATATAGTGATGATGAGAAAATATATGTATCTATATTTTGGTCCACTAGTCCTTTAGGACATGTATTACATAGTCTTCTGTTTTTCTACGGTATTCCTCTAAAACTATCTAAAAATTTATTATCTTAAAATAAAATAAATTGAATTGGAAGAAGAATAATTAAAAGGAAACTTTAGTGCACTTTAATTTACCACTCCCCCAAGGTGTTTATGGGACCATGGAAATAATATTTTTCATTCATTTTTATATTGATTATTTTTTTAGATATGTATATATTTTATTGGGTTATAAAATAAATAAATGTAATGTTAAAAAGTGTGAATAGTTAAAAATGAAATTTCAAAATAGATTCACCCTACCCCCCAAAGTTATTGAATGATCCTTGGGCTAGTGTGATTCAAAACATAGGTTCACCATTAAATATCCATATATAATCATTTAATTAAGGTACTAATATATATATTTTTATAGATAAAAATGAAAAATCAATAATAGAGGAATTAAAACATTTAATGGTAAAATAGTTAACATATGGAAGGAATTTATGTCTTGTTACCTTATTTCTCATTCTATGGATATATTTTATATAGCGACCCTAATTTTTCTTACATAACTATTATATCATTTATTAAATATTAACAAAATAATTGTTATACATCTAAGGATATAAAGGTTTAGTATCTTAGGAAAATTAGGATCAAATATCACTAATACATAAAGAAACATAAAAATTATTAAAATCCTTCTTAATTATCCACTTAAAATCTCTCACATGATCCTTTTTACATGTAGACACCTGAGGATATAGATGAAGGAAATGGGTGGGCTAAAATTATAATAAGAGGATGAATAAAGGATAAGAATCAATATATCATGGGTGAGAATAATCATCATCATAATATAAAAATAATGGGATCATCATAAACATCATGAGTGAAACATTTAATGAAGGCATGGAATGTGCAATGCATATAAATGAAACATCATGTCATAGTGGTCAAATACCACACATATTTGGGAAAAAAGCTAACATCGTGTTCATGTAAAAATTATGTGAATAAATCATACCATAATCTTTGTAAATATAGTTATCTTCATTTTCACACATAATACACATTATCTCATGAGATACATCACATTAACCAATGCATTGGAGGACTATATATTTCAGATCCCACCCATCACATCATAATATTTACATAATAACACATACCACAAAGAACATATAACAATCATAGTCATGAAATATCCTATGTAAAGGAATGTGTTTCATATGGATTACATAAATTGTTGTATCATGGAAATAAATTATGTTACCAAATGAATAATTTCAAACATATTTGGCATAAACATCATAATTCTTGAGTGAATGAGAAATAATTAATGATGAGTAAAAGATGTCAAACAGAAGGAAAAATTATATTTGGAAAATCGTTGTATTTGGAATAAAAATAAAGGTGGAAACATGTATATCATGAAAATAAAATGGGATAATAGTGAAATTTAATTTATGTAATATTATAGTAATATACATACTGAAGATATCTCATAATAAGGATAACCTAATGAAAATGAGTATGGTTCAAGAATCCCCTTACATTAACTCATGCTTTATTTCATTTCTTTTACACCTATTTAATAATAAAAATAATTTTATTAAAACAATGAAACATAAGTGAATTATGAAAATATATGTCACTATTTATTAATTATATTCATCATATTAGATTTCTCAATCTCTATTCTTAATGGGAAGTCATTTTGATATAATAATTTCCTTAAAAATATCCCATTTTGCTTTGATTTTTCTATTTTGTTCGAGGAAATGGATACCCAATTAGAATAAATTATATAAGTTTAAATTATTTATACTTATAAATTTTTTATATGATAAATAACTTATTTTAACCATCCATGGGTTTTGGGATAATAAAGGGATTGGAAATTTCCTCATTGGCAATTAACCGACCGTTGACAAGACATTGTTGAAAGAGCGGGAAGGGGAAGTTTAAAATGTTTATATGCCATAAATATGAAACTTAATGTATGTTAGAATCACTAATATAATGTTAAAATACATCCTAATTGATTTTATAAAATTTTCTTTTTAAATTAATTGGGATGAAAAGAAAGAGAATGAGTAAACAAGAGAATCGTTGATAGAAATATACCTTTTCCTTGGTGTAGTTTCTCTTGTACGACACAAAAACACACTCGATAAATGGATTTGGATTAATCCAAAATATACCAAAGCTTTATTATGGCCTACTATAGATAATTGTTTTAGGAAGTTGGCTTTTCCAAGTGTTATATGAGTGTTTCTTCAAGGGGAGGAAAGGTGTTGTTTGTACTTGAGGACAGGGGTATTTTGAAAATAAAATATTAAATAAAATATTATATCAATGGAAAACTTATAAAAGGGAATTTTTTAAAATATAAATTATAAATAAATATAATATAATGGTTTTAGGACATTAAAACCCATTGTAATTATATTTTAATTAGTTTATTAATAAGGAAAGTGGAAAAGGGGGAAATTTTTATTTTAATGGATCACATTTAACATTAGGTTTTGGAAAATGATTTTTAGGTTTGGAAATTAGGTTTATTGTATTTTAATTAATTATTTATTAAATTAAATATATTATTTCTAAACATCAAGTTATACTAATTATCAGGTCATTATTACATCATGAATGATGTAATTTAAGATACATTTGTTATATCAAAACTATATTTTTACTTTTCAATTGAAAATTGATGTATTGAAGAAAATTACCCAAAAAAACATTGGAAAATTTCAACATGATTGTTACAAAAATGATATTAATTTTATAAAAATAAATTTATAACATATGTGTTTTTAGTTTTTAAAATAAAAATAGGATTTTTATGAAATACATTAAAATGCAGTTTATTAAAAATGTGCTTATAATTTATTTTATTTTTTAATCATGAAATTAATTTCCGGAAATTATAATTTATCATTAAAAATATTATTTGTAAAAAAATTATTATTATGAATTTAAATTACTATTACGAAGGTCAAGTTGTTCTTACCAACGAAGAGTTTATTCTTCTAATGGTCACATTACTATTCCAATAATCACATTATTTTTCCAATGCTCACATTACCTCCTATAAATAACTTTACATTCCATAATTAATTATTCACTAAAATTACTTCCAAGGTTATATATTTTCATTTTCTAATATGTTGATTGGTTTACTAATATTATATGTCATTTATATAGTGTTTTTTGTGGGGGAAATGATTCCAGTGGATTGGAGTGATCCATATTTTCCCATTTTAGACTTTACATTTTATATTTTTTTTCAATTGTAATGTTTTTAATTTTAATTATTTTTATAGATAAATAGTTTAATAATATTTATTAATGAATTAATGTTTATTTGGTTTCTATATATTATTTATGTTTATAATACATAAATAATATAATACAGTACACATTTATTTAGGAAAAAAATCATTTAAAAAGTCTATGTCATTACATTATTCCCACCTTGAGTAATTTCATCCTCAAAATTTAAACTAATATCCTAGGTTGATAATAGGTTAGGTTACTTATATTTCATTATTCCCTATCATTCCTGCATTTCCTCATCATACTTATAATTCCTCTGCATCACTTTGACATGGTGAGTTTTCTTATTATATAGAACTTTGTCTCTACAGTCCAATATCTTCACAGGATTCTCTTTATACGAGAAGACATAATTTAGTTGTACTACCCTTATATTTAGTACATGTGAGGGGTCAGTTATATACTTCTATGGGAGAGATATGTGTAATACATCATGAACACAAGCCATATTTTGGTAGAAGTTCATGTCAATACACCACTGCTCTTATGTGATCAAGGATCTCAAAGGGGCCAATATACCTTAGGATATGAATACCCTTATTTTTAACCTATTTGAATCTATTAAATAGTTATATTCAAAGGATATTTTTTATTTAAAAAAAAACTCCATATCCCTCCGATGGTTTTTAGCATATCTATATTTCTGACTCTAAGAAACCTTTATATGTTTTTGCATGGATTGAACCATCTCTATCATCTCATTCATAATATAATATCCAAGTATATTCTACTCACTAACATAACCCCAAAAAGTTAGATATCTATATCTCTTTTCATACAGATCTTCATATAGATCCATTTGAATTCTTGAGTGGAATACTTTTTGGTAGGGGAACTCAACTAATGAGAGATGTTGATCCTATCCACCTTTAAATTCCATTGAGGAGACTCTCAACATGTTCTTGAGTTTCTGAATATTAATTTAATATTTTCCATTAGTTTTTTGGTGATAGTTTGTTCTAAAATTCAATTAAGTATTCAAATAATGTTGAATAGTTCTCTGGAATTTAGATGTAAACCTTAGATCATGATTAAAGACGTTCAAAATTATAATCCCATACATACTCACCACTCCCTTGATTTATATCATGGAAATTTGTACGAGAAATAAATATTCTTGAATGGAGATAAATTGTGTAGTCTCGATGAGTCGGTCAACCACAGCCCATATCACAATGTTTTTTTATTCCTTTGGGATACCGATGACAAGTTCCATAGTGATGTTCTACCATTTCCATGTGAGTATAGAAAATGGTTTCATCATCTCTTTGGACATCAATCACTCTACTTTAATGTTCTCAGATAACAAGAACATTGAGATATACTCTAAAATATCCTTCAATATAATATCCTACCAGAAGTCTCTCAAAGATCACAGTACATCTTGTTTCTTCCCGGATGGATAGAGAGAGATGATTTATGTGCATTATCCAATATATTATTCTTTATCCCAGGTGATGCAGACACACAAATTTTAGTTCCAAATCAAATGAAACCATATTCATTAATGTGGAACTCACATAGATTCCCTTCATTTACTATATTCTTCTTCTTTTAAATCTACAGACCATCCCTTTATGCTTCCTTGATACTCTCTTATACATTTGTTTTGTCAATCATTTCGTTAAGGTAGTATGTATTCCTAACCATTATTATTTCCAAATCCATCCTTTGTATATCCAGGGATATAGGTTCATTCTCAATAAAAATCATTGATCAAGTATAAGGTTTTTTTATACTAAGATAATCTTCTTCCTTGTTTTCCATTCGCAAATTTTAGTGAATACAGAAATTGTAGTCCTTGATTAGCTCTAACAATTTTATTTGACACATATTGAGCTCATTATATGTTAATATATACTTTAGAATCATATTATTAGGATATATTTCACACTCATCACCATATAAGTAGTACTTCCAAATACTTAAGTTAAATATTATAGCTGTTAACTCTATATCATGTATCATGTAGTTTTTTCTCATGGACCATCATCTGTCCTAAGACATAGGCTATCACTTTATCATTATACATGATTATATAACACAAATATTTCTTCTAAGTTTCACTGTATATCAAAAAACTATCTCCTCTTGTTGGTAGTGTGAGTATAGGGGTAGTGATTAGCCTCTTGTTGATCTCATTAAATCTTTCCTCAAATTTTTATATACACACGTACTTTACCCCTTTCCAAGTTAGCAATGTTAGTGGGATATAAAATCATGAGATATTTTTTACAAAGCATAGGTAGTGAACCGATAATCGAAGAAAACTATGTATTTTCATGAAACTAGTGGGTCCTTCCATTTCTCAATTTCATTTGTGTTTGAAGTGTCTACATAAATTCACTCACATGTGATCACATGCCCCATGAATGAAACATTATACAGCTAAAATTCAAACATGATGAACATGTTATACATTTTATCCTTCATTAACATTTTCAATACAATTTATACAAGCTCTTCATGTTCCTAATTTATCTTGGAGACAATATGAATTTCATTGATAAATATAGAAAACAAATTGAGGTAGTCTCTAAAGACTATTTATCAAATCCATGAATATTGAAATGGAATTAGTAAGTATTAATGGAATCACTATGAACTCATAGTGTCTATACCTTGTACAAAAAATAATCTTATAATATCTTTCTTATTCACATATAATTTATCATATCTAGAATGAATATCCACCCTTGAAAAGTAATGAGATCCCTGTTGTTAATCAAACATGTCATCATTCCTTGGAAGATGATACTTGTTCTTTATGGTGATCTTTTTGAGCTCCTAGTAATAGATACAGAGCTACATTGATCCATCCTTCTTCTTGAAAAAGAGCACCAATGCACCCCAATGTGATGCACTGGGTTGTATAAACCCATTTTCCAAATTATCTTACAGCTACTTATTTAACTCCTACAGTTCGATCAAGGCCATCTTGTTGGGTAATTTGGAGTAGGAGTGTCTCTTTGTATTATCTCTATTGAGAACTCTACCTCATGATATTGGGAAGTCCAGGTAACCCTTTGGGGAATATATCAGTGTATTCCCTTACAATGGGAATTTTCTCTAGGTTGATACCTTCCTTTGACTCAAGCATTTGGGAAAGGTATTCTTTTTCATAAGGTATCATTACCCACATAATTGAGTTATTTTTGAAAGGGAATTCTTGATATTCCGTGAATTTGTATAGTATAGTAGGATGGTTCAGAATATGAAAATAGATTTACTTTTTCTAATATTTAATCTGTGCCTTATATAAAGATATTTAATCCATGCCCAATATAGAATAAAATTAATCATTGGGAAGTATTATTAGAATTGATTGAAGAATATTCTTACATATATTAACAGAAAAATATTCCAACACTTGGATTTCAATGATCATGAAACTAATTATTTTTAAATATATCTATACTTCTAGGTATTAGGGATTTGATTCAACATTTATAAAAAATGTTAAGGATTTAAAAGGAATGCATAGAACTAGAATCAAATAAAATATTTTCCATTCTTGAGTGAATAGTAAGTGTACCTTTTATGAAATCATTTTCATGCTCCACTTAATTAGTAGTGATTGAAAAATATTTCCCTTTCTCCTTTGTATTTAGTGGTTTAATACGTTTTTTACCCTTAGGGACCAATGGTATAGTTCATTGGATTACATAGTACCCTTTCTCCCTACATTGGGATACTTAAAACATGGGATGCACATTATGAGGTTCCATACATTAATCTATCATATTGGATGGATTATTCATGTATCTTAAACATTCATGATCTTGGTATCCATAACATACACAATTGAATCATTTCTCTATCCCATTGACGAAATTTAAATGATGTTTCTTCCCACATTTTTGAGATGTGGGTGGTTGGATCCTCTTTCCTCATTTTCCATTTGAACCACTAGCTTGAGATGTGGGTGGTTGGATCCTATTTCCTCCTTGGTATCCTTAACATCCATAATATTTTAGATGTTTTTTCAATTATTATATTGATTAACATGGGAAAATTCTCAAACTCTATCTCTACATTGAGAGCACATTGAACTACATTTTCATAACTCTTAAAGATTCAGATAGCTAGAGCCTTTTGTAGGTGTGGTTTTAAACCACTAAATAATATATCTATTATTATATCATTTTCAATATAAAAAAACCCTGATATGTAACTTTCAAGCCTTAAGAATATTTCCTCATGATTCATGATAGATTCACCTTCCTTTTTATATATCTATATGAATTCTATCTCCATATTTGTATAAAGAGTTTTAGGGAAATACTTGTTAAAAATATTTCATAAAGACTTCTCACTCCATCTCTTCCATTTCATCCTTCATCTTGGTGTTATTTATCAACACCCACCATTGATCGGCCTATACATCTAGATGATAGATGGACAGAGTCACATTCTCCTTCTCAAAATAGTGCAGCATATAAAATATCTACTCTATTGAGTTAACCAATTGTTCCATGATAGAGAGGATCATAAGATCCACTAATCATTGATGATCGTTTATGCATAATGGACTCAATGTCTAATTGCTCCATAATGGATGAATATGGACACTCTAAATGGTTCAATTTATTATTCATATCCTGAGAAAAATGGGTGAGAATCCCCATGAATTTTTTTACTCTTTTCAGAGGATCAATAGGTTTTGTAGTCTTGATAAACAAGATACATACAAGATTCTTTCAAAAGATTTAGACTACACAAATTACCACATATATTTTTTAAATAAATTTATTATATCTATAATATCAATTCATATCAGTCATATTAATCTTCATGGAAAATTGCGTACTGAAACAAAATAAGGGTGAGATAAAATTCATAGTAAGGGTTAAATGTAGTGGAAGAAATAATGAATCAATTGGAATAATAAATTTGAAGAAGTAAATAATTGATTACACATTCTGTGTAATAAATAAATTATCGAGAAAGTGAATAAACAATATGAAAATGTAAATAACTAAAAACAAATTATATTTTATCAACAACATGAATATCATTACTAGATAAGAAATAATTGATATGGTAAGGTAAATAACAAAAAACATATTCTATTTAGTCAATTAACTGTGAATGGAATGAATATAAATATTTTTTTCATATTGAAAATCAATGGGATATTAATAACTGATATTTGAATGAATTAAATCCTTAAATATTGGATTCCATGTTTCTTATGTACATTTAACCTTTACCATCAAGACCTTTCATAAGAGGTTTGAAAACATACTGAGTAAAAACCCATTAGTTAAGGCGAAAATTGATTCATCCCATGAGACTACTGATGCTTCAAGGGGATTAAATTAAGTATCCTCAAACCCATGTCCTCTATTTCTAAATCATTACTCATAAATTGAATAATTAATTTAATTCATTAACAATGTGCCTTTCCAAATATATGTATTGAGTAAAGGATACGAATTTATAAATATTTCCCCATTTAATAAAATAACATTAAAAGAAAAAAATAATATGTCAATATGGTATATGATTTGGGAAATAATCATATCCATGATAAATGATATTGATATTTATGGTAAATTTAATGTTCAATGATTATAGGAAAGTGAAAAATTCAAGGGGAAGTTAATGACTCTGAAACATATTTAGAGAAGTGAATATCAATACAATCCTTAGTTGAAATAATAATAATATATCTAGAGGAAGAATTAGTATGGTATCAATACAACATATACCCATTTGAGTAATAATATGGGTTTTTGTTTTTGATTAAATAAAAAAATAACTTTAAAAAAATTCTTGAGGGAAATATCTTTATCATTTTGAAAATCACTTTTCAAAACATAAAATATTTTGAAATTGTTTTACTATGAAAATAATATTTAAAAACATTTTATTTAAAAATAATTGTAAACATTCAAATCAATCTTCAAATAAATGATGTCAGGTAATTCGATACATGTCATACAAGGAAAAAAGAATATTCCTTTTTCCTGGTAAAAAGGATTGAAATGTTTCTTATTCAGAAAACACCAGGAGGATTCCTTTCAAGACATTTGATAAAGACTTAATATGGATAAATATTTCTATAATAAATTATTAGTAAAAATTTAAAAACATGTTTGAAGACATAATTAGAAACTTGTTTATTAGAAAAAAATAGGTTTTGGAATAAAGAGAGAAATGAATTATGGTTTTCTTAGAAGTATTTTATAAAACATTTTAAGTACCAAAGAGTGAAAAAAATGGTAGTATTAATTGAAAATAATTACTGTAATAACCTGGAATTAACAATAAAAATATTCTCTAGTTTGCTGAAGTGAATGTGAGACCATACTCTGAGACATCACATGATTCTGAAGCCTGGGGAACCCAAAATACTTTTCTAAACATTCTTTAACTATGTTTAGTTGACGTGAAAGTGGGTTTTCTTAACTTTTGAACGGGTTCCCATATTAAAAATCTAAGGGCACCATTGAATCTGGAATATTTGGTTCACCTGAGGGGGACCTAACTTCGGTCAGTGAAGGGCGACAGAGAAAGATATTTTTTTGGACCTTTTGTTATAAAAAATAAAATATACTTTTATTTTTATAACTACTGAGTAGCGAAGCTGCATAATGGAAGTCCAGCGATGGAATAGTTACAAGTCAATAAATGAACTGTTATCCTTTGACTGTGTAACTGCACCAATCGTGCGGTTATGTAACTCTGTTAAATGAGGTTCATTAATGAGCCGCATTAATGAATTCAGAATTAAGAGGGTTCTATTTAATTATAACCATTAATTGGAGAATGAATGGAATAAATGTGGGAGAACCTCCGAAGAAACACCGACGGGTTTCTTTCTCAATGAAGAATGACGGACACTGGAGAAGAACCACCTAGAGCATGAGACCGGATTCAAAGAGCGGTGATGAGCGCCACCAAATCACAAAACAATGACAACGATGAAGGAGGTTTTGTCGATCATCATCAGTGGAATTCTAATCTATGTAGGGGTTTTTGTTTTTGATATTGTAATATTCCTCCTACCATGTTCTTCTTTTATACGAAGAATGCGGTTCAACCAACCAACATGATGATCCGCGGATCATTCATTAAACACAGGAGTTTGATGCGGTGTTACAAGTCGGGAGATATTTCTAAATTCTATGAATATTGCTAATACCCCATGTAAAAACCCTAATGCAGAGGGCGCGGGACAATAAAAACAAGGCGCGGACCCTCTTTTGATCTTTTTGTTCGTTTTTTTCCCGTTTGCGGCTGGAAAATGTGACGAAAAAAAAGAGATAAGGGTCACGCAGTGGCCGTAGTGACCCAAGAGGATTGTAGGCATAGATGGCACCAAGAAGGGACCATCAGAGCACATCGGGTGGTCCACGGAAAGAACTGCCGGCATGTCAAGCCGGCGGCGGTTAGCAGGGGTCGAAGGAGGCCCACAGAAACTGGCCGCGGGAAGTTTGAAGGTGGCGCGCTATCACACCCCATGGTGACCAAAGGCGGCCGGCACGAGCTGACCGCATGGGAGAAGAACGACGCCTTCATGTGCTGCCGGCAGTAGTAGCTGCAGCCAGCATGCCACGGTAGGAGGGGTGGCGCGGCCCCGCACCACGCCGCGTCGACTGGAGACTGGTCGGCCACCTAGCCGACCGTTGCACGTGGTGGGGAATTTCCCCACCTGCCAGATAAAACAGCCTCACATCCGAGAGGCTAGCTGGAGACACGGTCCGCCTTCAGGCAGACCGGGCTTGACGTGGGCTGGCTGAATGGGCCAGGCCGGACCCTCGCCTAGCGGGCCAGCACAGGTGGGTTGAGCCCCACCCAGTGGGCTGGGCCCGCGGACCAGCCGGGCTGACCCCGACGGGCCGGATCTAGTGAATCGGGATGACCTTAAATCGGGTGGACCCCAGTGGGGTCAGATAGACCCTGGTACCCATTGCGTTGGGCCAGCTGACTGAGTCGCGCTGGGCCTAGACCCAATTGGCCCCCGAATAAAGAAACAATCGCAACTGATAAACCAGGTGTCTTTTTGACACACCTTCAGTGGCGTTGGGACCCATTTTGGGAAGCAATCCCTTTGGCTTATTCCAGCAAGCCTGAACGAGATGGGCTGGACTGAGGTGTGATCACCCGTGTTTCATAAAAAGGGGTGTAACTAACAGACCAGGCGTCTGATCGAGGCGTCGTCTGGGGAATAAGGACCCTTGTGCCAAGATGGTACTTTGGATATACTCTAAGTGAGTTTTGACAGAGTCTGACATGTGACTGGGGTTGGATCATACTTGAATCCAACTGGGCCCTTTTTACAAAAGTGCATATATCTCATAGACCAGGAATCCAGTGGATGCACCGTCTTTCACTTTGGGACCCCTATGATGGAGTGGTCCCTTGGGTATAATTTATGTGAGACTTCGTATCGATTGAAATATGATTGATGGATTGAGGACTATAGTCTTCCAGATATTAGTTGTGCGTCATGCGGGAATCTAGTGGCTAGATGTGACATGAAGAAGAAGCACAACCAATACGAGTTAGCATCCGAAACTCCAGAGTGGGATGATCTAGTTATATGACTAATAATCTCTACCTCTATGCCAGTGACCAATACGGGTCAGCACTAGCGACCAATACGAGTCTGCACTAGCGACCAATACGGATCAGCATCTAGCAACCAATACGGGTCTTCACCAGTGACCAATACGGTCAGCATCTAGCGACCAATACGGGTCAGCATACAATGACCTATATAGGTCAGCAGTAGAGTTACTATAGATAAGATGGTATGGCTTTACGACTAGTCATCCCTATCCTAGTAACCTTGAAGTTATACCATTAGAGTGAAATGTCTCTTTTTCTTTGTGATTCATGATTTTTAACATGCTTGTGATATTAACTTTCTTGTAATTCATGTAATTATTTCCTTTCTGGATTACTGAGAGACCTTCTGGGTTCTCAGGGTCCCCTACTGAGTTGTTATACTCACTCCAGCACGAGCTCTGCCCGCACGTGTGTGTCTGGTGGAGACTATAGACTCTCTGAGGCATACTTTGGAGATCCGGGACTTAGCATAGCTTGGTGTGACAGGAGTAGTCGAGATCCTATTCTTTGACTTCATAACTACCGCTACTACCCTCCAGGTAGATCTCTATGGTCTATGCGACAACTGTTTACTTTGTTTTCAGTTTCTTGGGCTTGTATACCAGCCCGCTTTTTTAGTTTACAGTTGTACTTATGGTTGTACTTTACTCTTGTGGTTATAACTTACTTTTTTTGGGTGTTTACTTCAGTTTCCCTTTTTGAGTGTGTACAGATCTCTAATGGAATGCATTCCCTGTTCGGGAAAAGCCTTCAGGTTCTAGTCACCAAAGCCTAGCTTATAGAATGAGGGCTCAGGGTAGTCACGTCCGGACTCCATGGGACAGGTCATGACAAAGTGGTATCAAAGGGAGGTTATTTCTACAAGAAGAACTAGGAGTCTACTTTTAATGAGGCAATGTTGTAAAGTGTCTTGAGTTTGTTGTTTAGTACATTGATTTTAGTGTCGGTCCGGTGGCCAATGTATCCATACACCATGTACCTAAATTCTGTTTTCTAACTCGGTACATGAAAACATCAGTTTCTAGTGTTTTGAAAAGTTTTCTTGATCTTTCATGTGCCATAAAACCAAGTATAACTTATTTAGCTTGGCACATCTGTTTCTTACATGATTCCTCGATGAAGACAGTCATCCAGGATTCGAATTAGAGATAGTGACAGTGTCCCACTGAGCGACGAGGCGTCGGTACAGGGACCACTCACACTGATGGAACCTTCGGTGGGTGTACCAGCAACACCACCACCCATTGAGCAGAATATTCTACTGGTGGATCATGCATGTCGGTTGAGCACATTTCCTGGGTTCTAGAGATAGAGGCCTTTGAGGTTTTCAGGTGAGATGCACCCCCAGGAAGAAGAGGACTGTCTTGAGGTGGTTTCACAGGTCTTTTTCTTAGTAGAGACACCCGTTGAGTAGATGATGATATTGTCTTCTATCCTTATTCAGGGCTCAGCAGAACGATGGTGGAGTTCGATGCTCCTGGTGCATGAGGTGACGACCCTCACCTGGAAGAAAGTTTAGAGCTTTTTCAGGGAGGAGTTTGTGCCAGTGACACTATGCTCTATGTGTATTCAATAGATTCAACATCTGTAGTAGGGTAGCCAGACTATGAGTAATTACTAGAAGATATTTACTGACCTCTCTCGATGCTCCAATAACATGGTATGGGACCCTTAATTTATGGCTCGGCCCTTTGAGTAAGGTATCCTACGAGAGATCATACCTGAGGCAGTTTCTCTTAGAATCCTGATGCAGGTTGGTGTGCTAGAGAGATATTTTATGATGGAGAGACAACACGGAATCCCTACCGAATGACAGGTAGCAGATTCATCTACAACTAAAAGTAGACAGATAACACAGAAGCCCAAGTGGGATAGACATTCCGGTGGGCTACCTTGTTATGCAAGGTCAGAGGTGTGAGGCTCGAGAGGCCAAGGGATCCACCGGAAATGAATGATATATTTTTCCTATGGGGGACTGGGTCACATAGCTTGTTATTGTCTGAATCCCCATTCGGATGATCGGAAAATGGCGGAGGATCCACTGAGGCAGTGGTAGGATCATGGGCATCAGCCAGGTGGTGGATGAGGCAGGGGAGTAGGACATGCAGTGGGAGGTTGTCAAGGTCACTAGGCACTACCACCACCACCCCAGGTGGTCCACTACGAGCTCTAGGAGCATGTGGATGGGGACATGCCCATATACAGGTAGTAGAGGCTCACGATCCTGATTTCCCTAAGATGATATGAGGTATGACCTATATCTTCTCTACATTAGCATCAATTCTTATCAATACAAGTTCTAGCTATTCTTTACTTGTCCCAGACTTAGTTCGGGACTCTGAGATTCCGATTGAGATTTTAGCTCGGCCTTTGAATTTGGATACTCCTACGGGAGGAGATTTAGTAGTCACACATTGGTTCCGACTATGCGATCTTACTCTTGGAGGAGATATTTTTAGATGGAATCTTCTAGTAGCAGCGTTGAATCCCTATGACATCATTCTAGGTATGGACTGGCTATCAGCAGTTCACACACATATTGACTGCTTGAGACGTATAGTTTTATGTATGCACATAGATGGAGGCCAGTTTTCCTTTGTTGGTGAGAAGGAAAATAGAGCATCATGAGATGGACTTGCACTTAGGAGGTTGTATTCGATTACATATTAGTTGGCTTGCATTACCTTCGACACGGTGGATGAGGCGAGTCCACAGTTCCCAGCGGTGGTGGACAAGTATGAGAACATCTTTCTAGAAGATGTCCTAGGACTACCTCTTCATAAATAGTTAGACTTATACATTGAATTATACCCAGGAATAGTAATGATTTATACACCAAGAATTTCTGATGGCCCTTACGGAGCATCGGGAGCTAAGGGTACAGTTGTAGGACTTACATAGGAAGGGATTCATAAGGCCCAGTGTTTCTCCATGGGAATCCCCGGTGTTGTTTCAAAAGATGGAATATGGATGTTTGAGGATATGTGTAGACTTCCAGCGCCTAAACTAGGTGACCGTGAAGAACAAGTATCCTCTACTGAGGATTGATGATCTATTTGATCAGTTGAAAAGAGAAAAATGGTTCTTGAAGATAGACCTCAGATCAGGTTATCACCACATCCGTGTGCAGGATGAGCACATCCTGAAGATGGCCTTTAGATGTGGGTATAGACATTATGAATAACAACTGATGTCATTCAGTGTGACAAATTCTCCTACAGTGATCATGGGTATCATGAACAGGATCTTCCGAACCTTCTTAAACCGGTTTTTAGTGGTCTTCATCGACGACATCTTGGTGTACTCAGCGTTCGAGTAAGAGCCCGTTGTACACTTGAGGATAGTTCTAGACAAACTTCGAGAGCACCAGTTATATAGGAATCTCTTGAAGTGTGAGTAATGGATATAGAAGGTCCACTTCTTGGGACACATCATCTCAGAGGATGGAGTTGTAGTAGATCCAACAAAGATCAAGACAATACTTTCTTGGGATCCACCCAGTAGTGTTACTAAGGTGCGGAGCTTCTTTTGTTTAGCAAGCTACTATCGGAGGTTCGTACCAGATTTCTCCAGTGTAAAAGCACATATTACTGCCTTGATGACAAAGGGGAAATTCTTACTATGTTTAGAGTCATGCCATTAGAGCTTTCAATAGTTGAGGCATATATTGACCAGTTCTCCAATCCTAAGGTTGCTGGAGGAGGGCATAGACTATGTGGTTTAGTGTGATGCATCAGGGACTAGACTTGGTTTCCTCCTAATGTTGGGTGATGCAGTGATTTCTTATGTCTCACGATAGTAGAGTCCACATGAGATGAATTATGCAACTCATGACTTGGAGTTGGCAGTAGTAGTCTTTAAACTGAAGATGTGGTGGCACTACTTGATGGGTGAGAGGTTCATTGTTTACTTAGACCATAAGAGTCTCAGATAAATATTCTCACAAAAAGATTTAAATCTGAGACAACGATGTTGGGTAGAGTTTCTCCAAAACTATGAGTTTGAGATATTTTATACTCCTGGGAAGGGGAATGTAGTGGAAGATGCACTTAGTTAGAGATCGAGTGCAACGCTACTGAACGAGGCTTTAGAGTAGTTATCCTTGCTTCAGATATCCTATGTGGATAGAGATGAGACAGTCTAACTCCAGTCAATGGTAGTTTTCCCTCCACTCTTTCAGTGAGTTAGGGAGGCGCAACTCGAAGGCAGTAGCTGTGAGACTAAATGTGCTCAGATATCCTTAGGCCATGAACCTGACGAATATTCTGAATGTGGGAAGCATGATATCCTTTTTAGAAGACATAAAATTGTACCAATGGAACTATGAGATGAGGTGCTGAAGGAGTTCCATATATCCCCCTTATCAGTACATCCAACCGTGATGATGATTAATTAGGACCTCCAATGTCAGTACTGGTGGCTAGGGAAGAAGAAAGTTGTGGCAGAGTTTGTTTCTAAATGATTCACATGCAGCTAGTAAAGGCTGAGAACCAGGTACCAAAAGGCTTGACCCAACCCCTCGAGATATCATATTGGAAGTGAGAAGGGATATCGATGGAATTGTGACGGGGTTACCATGAACCTCCATAGGTAACGATGCCATCTGGGTGATCGTTGACCAACTCACCAACTCGGTGCAATTCAAGAGAAGGGTTCGGTAGAGATCTTGGGTTGTCTCTATGTTCATGAGGTCATGCGACTTCACGGGGTGCCTTCGAAGATATTCTAAGAACATGACACACACTACACATCCTTGTTATGGAAAGGATTGTAGGAGGCTTTTGGGACTCATCTTTGCTTGAGCACAACTTTTCACCCACAGACAGATGGTCAGATTGATCGGACCATCCAGACCATGGATGACATGCTTCATGAAAGTGTCCTAGATTTTGGTCACAGTTGGGAGGACCACCTACCCTTGGTGGAGTTCACTTACAACAACAGTTTTCACTCCCCAATTTTTTTCCCCTTCTTTAAGGAATTGTACGGACAACTATGCAGATCACCCTTGTGCTAGACGGATCCATGAGAGCTAGCACTAGTATGACCAGAGATGGTACAGGATACCACTGAGAAGGTGCGGGTCATCTGAGAGTAGATGAATACTGCACAAAGCTAATAAAAGTCCTATGATGATAGGCAACAGATACCACTTGAGTTCCAGGAGGGGGACCATGTATTCTTGTGAGCCTCCCCTCGATGGGGACTACAGAGATTTTTCCGAGGTGGAAAACTCTCACCGAGGTTTATTGGACCATTATTGATACTTCAGAGGATTGGAAAGGTTTCTTACCACTTGGCACTACCACAAAAATTGGAGAGGGTGCATGAAATCTTCCATGTATCCCAGATGAGGAGATACGTGCATGACCAATCTCTCGTAATCGAACATCGAGAGCTAGAGATTGATGACAGTGTGACTTATGTGGAGTACTAGGTATATATAGAGGATCGATAGGACTGGATCCTTGATGGGCAGTTGATACCTCTGCTGCGCATTCTATGGAAACCTGAAAATCTCCAAAAGAGAACATGGGAGCGAGAGGTGCAAATGTGTTCCCAGTACCCCCTCTTTGTTTATGTAACCTTTTTTTGGATTTCGGGGACGTAAATCCCCAAGTTGGGGAGAATGTAATAACCCTGAATTTTCAATAAAAAAATTCCGCGGTTTGTTGAAGTGAATGTGAGACTAGGCTCTGTGGCGGTACGTGATTCTGAGGCCTGGGGATCTCAGAAAACATTTTTTGAATGTTCTTTAAGTAATTTTAGTGGACGTGCAAGTGGGTTTTCTTAAGTTTTCAACTGGTTCCCCGATTAAAAATCTGACAGAACCATTGAATCTGGAATACTTGGTTTCGCCTAAGGGGGACCTGACTTTTGTCGGAAAAGGTTGACCGAGAAAGATATTTTTTCAGAACATCTGTTATAAAAAACAACATAAACTTTTTTTATTTTCTATAACCACTGAGGGTCAATGGTGTGTAACAGAGGTCCAACGACGGAATGGTTATGGGTCAATAAATGACCAATTAGCATTTGACATCGTAACCACACTGCTCTTGTAGTTATGAAATCTTGATAATTACCGTTCATTAATGTGCGGAATTAATCAACATTGCATTGGGGGGGGTTATCTTTTACTATAACAATTCATTGGTGAATGAATGGAATAAACGTGGGATAACCACTAACGAAACTCTGATGAATTTCTTCCACAATGAATAATGACGGACGTCGGCGAAGAACCACCTGGAGGCTGAAACCAGATTCAGTGAGCAGTGAAGAGTGCCACCAAATAACAAACCGAAAAGATTGATGAAGGTGGTTCTGTCAATCGTCGTCAGTAGACATCTCATCCAAGTAGGGGTTTTTTCTTTTGATATTGTAATATTCCTCTTTCCCTATTCTTGTTTTATGTGAAGAATGCGGATCAACCAACCAACGGTTTGATCCACGGATCATTCCTTAAACACGAAAGGTTGATGTGGGGTTACAAGTTAAGATTTATTTCTAAATTTGACGATTATTTCTAACACTCCTTGTTAAAACGCTAACGCGGAGTGTGAAGGCCAATCCGAACAAGGCCCTGAACCTCTGCTGATCTTTTGGTTCTTGTGTTTCCCGTGCATGGACAGGAAATGTGATGGCAAGGCAGAGATAGGGATCACACAGTGGCGGAAGTGACCAGAGAGGATTGTTGGCACAGATGGCCCCAAGAACAGACCACTAGAGCATGTTTAGTGGCCCGCAGATAGAACCGCTGGTGCGTCATGCTGGCGGCTGCCAGAGGAGGCCCGGGACAATTGGTCGCAGGATGTGGTAAGGTTGCGCGCCTTCGCGCACCGCGGTCTCTAGAGATGGTCAGCCCGAACTGGCCTCATAGGATAAGGGCGGTGTAAAGAACTAGAAATTTCAAGGAAAATGTTTTCTTAATTTCTTTGGAATTTTATGACTATGCAGTTTCAGACAGCACCTGATTCCGAGGCCCGGTGTGCCCGGAATCAATTTCATAAGTTTATCACGGGTATGTTCAGTAAACGAACGAGCGGGTTTTTCTATCTCTTGAACCGGTGCTCGAAATTGAAATATGAGGGCACCGATAAACTCACAGCGCCGGTAATTGCTTAAGGAGACCTTTTCTATAGTTGCATTTTGAGCGGGTTGAGGTTTAATATTTGGGGAATAGTTGAATTAAATAAAATTTGTTGTGTACAAATTTTATTCAAGGAAAGTGATTATTTTCAACAAAGGGGGAATTAGAGGTGGGCCCACACCCACCTAACCTCCCATGGGAGAGTTTAGTGTGGTGTGTCCCACATGAGACCCTAACTTCTCACCTACCCCATAACCCCCTTGACCTCCCCATAACTCACCCCTTGATTTAATGCATCACAACTCCACTCTTTATTGAGGTGGAGCCTCTCCACCTCCCAAGCTTAATTAAGCCTACAAAGATAATTAAAAACCTTATTAATTATATTTTTCTCACCTCTTTGTCTCCTTTTGAATTTCTTGGAGATCTTTTAAAAAATAGAAACTTTATGAAATATTGGTTGGCTAATATTTTCGGAGGATTAGAGGAGAGTTCCCACCATCCACGAAGAAAGACTCTCTCCCTCGATGAAGAATGGTTCCCCATCCATCAGATCTCTAAAAAACGAAGCTCGTGCCGGATCGAAGGACTTTGAGAAATTGATGAACACCAACGACCATCATCCCCTTCACCTCTTACCTTGCGACGACGTCAACAAACCGATGTCCTCTCCCTTTCGCGATATCATCAACGAACGACAAACGTCTCGAGGTAGGGGTTATCTTCGTTCATGTTTTATTTATCGATCTTCATTGCTTAAAGATGGGCCGCCTCTTATCATCATAACGGGAGGAGATCGGACCACACCAACACGAATGATCCTCCTCCCCTTATCCTTTTGATCTTCATTGATGAATGTGGCGAAGGCAGCACAGAGCCGTTGCACAGCGCGGGGATGTAGAGAACTGCGGCCGGAGTGGGCCGCGGTGGTGGTGCGTGGCACCGTCGCAACGCGCCGGTCGGACAAGAGCCATGACAGACTCCCAAGGGGCGACCGGCTTGGCCGGCCGCCGACGCTCCAAGAGGCGGGACCCTCGCGTGTCCCGCGACAGCTCACAACCGGCCGGCCATTATGGTCGGACGTTATCTGAAACGGGGGGAGGGGGTGTGTAACCCCCCCCCCGAAAGATCCCAAGTGTGGACCCCAAGGGTCCGCCGTTTCAGCAAACAGGGGATGACGCCCCCTTTGCGCCCTGCTCGGACAGCGTCGAGCCACGGCCAGCTTCCAAGCCGGGCCACAGGCCGCACGGGATAGGTCGGTCGCGCCCAACCGGGCTGAGCCACGCCTGCCATGGGATGGGTTGCGCCAGTCGGGCCGGATCCGGACCTGGGTCAGGTCGCCTGGTTCGTGCTGACCCAGGGGGTAATGGGTCGGGTCGGACCGGGCCCAAACCCCCTATTTTCGGACCAGGTTCGTTCAAACGCCCAAATCATGGGCTTTTGACCTTTGATATACACACTGTCAGTTGCGTAGGGATTCCTGGATCGAGACTGTCATTTTGGTATATTATACTCAAGGTTTCAGAAAATATTGGGTATGGCCGGGTTGGTTCAAACCCGAAACCACCCGGGCCCTCGGAGGGGAAACGGTTATAACATGAACTCCGGAGGTCCGATTGATGTGATGTCAACTTTGTTGGTTTCCTTTTAGTGAGAAAGATCTTTTGGTATACTTCACCTGTGGTTTGGATGCAGTTAGAGTAAGGGTGGGTTGTATTATACCCGAAATCCAACCGGGCCCCTGGAATGGAAAAGACGATAACTTTCAGACCAGACAACCGTTTGAAAAACCGTCAGCGGCATTGGTAATCTCATTGAGAAACGTTCCCTTGAGCATACACTATGATAGTTAGGGGTACAGTTGAGATACGGTCAGGTTGGTTTGTACACGAAACCAACTGGGCCCCCGGGACTAAAAGGCTAATAACTCACAGACCGGGCATCTGATTGACATGACGTCTGTTGTGTTGAGATATCTAGGACCTGAAGGATCTTTGTGATAATTTTTCATGGGACTTCTTGAAAATTAGAGTGTCGACTAGTGGCTCATGAAGCGGATCCTCTGGGAGACGAGCGTACGCAGTACGGAGACTTTGTAGCTGGCTGCGACCTGATGACTACTTGTCTGATTCGAGTCGGAGTGACTTGTATATCCTAATGGGGAGCACTACTGTGTTTGGGTGGCAGACCCACGGCAGGGATCACTACTTTGTTTGGGTGGCAGACCCATGGTACTCGACAGAAGGAGTACCTTTGTAGGCTATTAGGGGGAGCACTACTGTGTTGGTGTGGCAGACCCATGGCGAGGAGCACTACTGTGTTTGGGTGGCAGACCCACGGTACACAATAGGAAGAGTACCACAGCAGTCTAAGGTTAGTGAGCAGTGCCTTGGAGTCATGACAGGATCACTGTACTTTTCAGAGGAAGATCTCTTCAGCAGTTGTGGTTTCGATATCATTAATGAAAATCCTAGTTTGAGCTGAGTCGTTGACCATTGTGAATTCCTCTTGATTAAGATGGGTTACATGATAACTTAGGCATATTTATGGGCATATAATTAAGTATTTGTTATCCGTTGAATTCATATTTGTGTGATACCTCATGTTTGTGATGGGTAACTTGATAACTTGGGTATAAGTATGGGCTTATACCGGAGTAAGGGTTATCTGTTGAGGTCCTTCTTTTTGTATCTCCTTGTTGGATTTAGGGAGACCTTGAGGGTCTCGGGGTCCCTACTGAGTATCGTTATACTCACCCATGCACTGGCTATGCCCGCACCTCATTGTGTTGGATGCAGATGACAGATAGCGCTGACAGAGGCCGAGTGATCAAGGACTGGACGGTACCAGGAGGTGAACCTCATGACGAGTCGGTACCCAGAGGTGGACCCCACGACGTGACAGTATCCGGAGGTGGACTTCACGACGAGACGGTACTCGGAAAAGGTTGACGGGAGAGAGCATTAAGGAGTCTATCTGTACCTACCGTTCAGGTAGGATCCGTGGTGGACAATCCAAGAGCTGCGCTATCTGTACCTACCCTTCAGGTAGGATCCGAGGTGGAGGACCCAAGATCTGCTTCTATTCTTCCAACTACTTGTCTTTTCTGTTGTAATTTCATTCATTTGTAGTCGTACTTGTTAGTTGGGTTTGTATTCTGACCCATTTACTTTTCAGCACTTTATTTTATACTTAGTCTTTTACTTCTGCTTGTACTCTGTGGTGTTTGTTTACTTTTATAAAGGCAATGCCTTCCCTTTTTTTCGGGAATTACGCCTTTGGTGCTAGTCGCCAGCCCCTGGCCTATGGAAGGCGGGCTTGGGGTAGTCACAGCATGGGCCCTGAGGATAGGTCATGAAAAATTGGTATCAGAGGAGTCGGTTCTACCGCAGAACATAGGACTCGAATATTTTCTTTCTATAAGCCAATAGTGTTAAGGGTACTAAGTGTGGTCTTCAGTTCAGGGAGTCCAGTGTTGGTGAAGGCGTCCTACGTATCCATACACTAGAACCCTGACTACTGATTTCCAACTCAGTGCACTAAAACCCTGATTGCGTGTGTGTTTTCAAAAAGTTTCCTTAAAACAGATCAAACCAGGTCAGCTCACTAGGTATAGTCTTTTGACTGTGTCGCGTCTATTCTTTCAGGATGCCTCCCCACAGACGATCAGCTAGATCCCTGACAGTTTTACGTACTGACAGCTCGTTGAGTGACGAGGCCTTAGTACAGGGCCCTCTTCTAGATCAGAAAACAGCAGAGAGTGCACGTCACTTGAGCGCGATGCACGAGTTCCAGCGTCGGAGGCCACCACAATTTCGAGTTGAGTCTGATTTTCAGACGGCTGGACACTTGCTGGAGTTTGTAGCATGAGCTTTCCACGAGCTGGGACACCTGCAGACATGAAGGTGTACCTAGCTATTAGCCTCTTCCAGGGAGCAGCTGAGAGGTGGTGGAGCCACATGTTCCAGTTTTTCCACGGGATGACCTTCACCTGGGGAGACTTCAAGACCTTCTTCGGGGTGGATTTTATACCAGCGACTCTACACTCTAAGAATGCTCAGGAGCTACTTCCCTTGCCGCAAGGTTTTTCGTTAGTAACCGAGTCATTTGTAGGCAGGAGACGGATGATGCAGAGGTCCAAGAAGACCAGTCCAATAGGTGGGTGACCTCGTGTTTTAGGTTTGGTTGTGCAAGGAAAATGAAACCAAGCCAGCCATATGAGGAGCAGGAAGTGCTATTCATGCGGAAAACAGGGTCACGTGGCACGTGACTACATGAATCCCGGCATAGTTGATCCGCAGGCGTTGGAGGTGCCACCGAGACAGAAACACCGGCGAAATCTTGAGCAGCAACCGAGCGGTGGAAAATGAAGTGGAGCTCCAGAAGCATGTAGACATGAGTGGGAATACTTCCAATCATGTTTGCCTTTGTTATTGGTGCTTCTACCTTCCTTTTTATTGTTGTTTTGGTTGTATGTGTCTTTTTACTTTGAGCTGTAGTAATAATAGACAACTTTTTTGTGACGTTTACTTTCCTGTCCTCTCTCTATGGTTGATACTAAGAGGTTCCGGTTTAAAAACCACTGGCTTGATCCTCACTTTCAAGATACTTAATGAAGGAGACCCAGTGACCACACACTGCTGCCGATAGTGTGACTCGGCCCTTGGAGGTGAGAGTAACAGTTCGATCTCTGGGTAGTAGCGTAGAGGCCTTACGACATCATCCATGGCAGTAAATAGTACAGTTCATGTCAGGATTGACTGTATTAGGAAAAAACGTGGTTCATCTAGGGGATGAGACCAGATTTATCTTTTTAGTAGAGGAGAAATACTGGCATCTCTTTGGTGGAATGTAGACAAAGAAGGGTGGAGAAGTGTTTTTGCAATTGGCTAGTCTCACCCATTGTTCGTTGAGAAAACGGTTTACGGTTCTCTCCATCTCAATAATCTCTGGTGTATCTTCTCTCAGAAGGAAATGAACCTGGGACAGTGGTGATGGCTTGAATTTCTCCAAGACTATGACTTCGAGATAGTTTATACTCTTAGAGAGGGGGGTGTTGTAGGAGATGATCTTAGTAGGAGATTGGGCATTCAGCTGTTAGGAGTGGCGAGACAGCAGCCGAACGCATTCTAGATATCCTTTCTGGATAGTAATAGAGTCAGCTCGTATAGAACCAGAGATGGTTCAGGTTACGACAGAAAAGGTGCAGATCATCCAAGAGTGGATGAAGACTGCACGGAGTAGACATAAATCCTATGCTTATAGGAGACAAGACCACCGGAGTTCAAGGGTGACGACCACATCTACAGACGGGTCTCACCTCGATAGGGTCTATGGAGATGTGGTTGAGGCGTCAAGTAATCTCCAAGGTTCAACAGACCTTACAGGTCCCCGGCAGAGTATACAAGGTGTCTTACCTCCTAGCCTTTCCACCTCAGATGCACTGGATACATGATTCCATCCACGTATCTCAGCTGACGAGATGTGTGCACGACCTATCCATCATCTTTGACCACGGAGAGCTGGACGTAGATGACAAGGCGAATTCCATGGGGTCCCAGTAGATGGTGAGGATCTACATGACCAGGTCCTACAGAGACGGTTGATTCCTCTTATGTGCTTTCATTGGCATCACGGCAACCTCCTGGGGAGTACATGGGAGCTAGAGGCTCAGATGCGTTCTCGGTACCTCCTTTAGTTTCCCTAGATTGTGTTGTAGCATTATGGGGATGTAAATCCCTGGGGTGGGAGTAATGAAAAGACCCAGAAATTTCAAGGAAATTTTTTTCTTAATTTCATTGGAATTTTACGATTGCACAGTTTCAGACGACACCTGATTCCGAAGCCCAGTTTGCTCGGAATCAATTTTCGAAGTTTAGCTCGGGTACATTCAATAAACGAATGAGCGATTTTTTCTATCTCTTGAACCGATGCTCGGAATTGAAATCTGAGGGCACCGATGAACTCGCAGTGTCGGTAATTGCTTAAGGGGACATTTTTTATAGTTTCATTTTGAGTGGGCTGAGATTTAATATTTGTGGATTAGTTGAATTAAATAAAATTTGTTGTGTACAAAATTTATTCAAGGAAGGTGGTTATTTTCAACAAAGGGGGAGTTAGAGGTGGGTTCCACACCCAACTAACCTCCCATGGGAGAGTTCAGTGTGGTGGGTCCCACACAAGACCCTAACTCCTCACCTCCCCCATAACCCCCTTGACCTCCCCATAACTCACCCCTTAATTTAATGCATGACACCTCCAATTTTTTTTGAGGTGGAGCCTCTCCACCTCCCATGCTTCATGAAGCCTAAAAATATAATTAATAACCTCATTAATTATATTTGTCTCACCTCTTTTTCTCCTTTTGAATTTCTTTAAGATCTTTTAAAAGAGGTAAACTTTATGAAATATTGGTTGGATAATATTTTGGGAGGATTAGAGGAGAGTTCCCTTCATCCATAAAGAACGACTCCCTCCCTCGACGAAGAACGGTTCCCCATACGTCGGATCTCCAACGAACGATGCTCGAAATGGATCGAAGACCATTGAGGAATCGACGAATGCCAATGACCATCGTCACCTTCACCTCTTACCTTGCGATGACGTCAACAAACCGACGTCCTCTCCCTTTCGCGATATCATCAACGAACAACGAACGTCTCGAGGTAGAGGTTATCTTCGTTCATGTTTTATTTATCGATCTTTATTTCTTAAAGATGGGCCGCCTGTTATAATCATAATGAGAGGAGATAGGACCCTACAAACATGGCCTATCATCCTCCCCTTATCCTTTTGATCTTCGTTGATGAATGTGGTGAAGGCGGCACGGTGTCGTTGCACCGCGCAGGGATGAAGAGGACCGCGGCCGGAGCGGGCCGCATCGGCGGTTGGCGGCGCCGTCGCGCCACTCCGGACAAACCGAGGAAGGCTGCGGCCAGAGAGGGCCGCGGAGGAGGGGCGCGCCGGTCGGACAAGAGCTGCGGCCCGCTCGGCTGTTGCTCGAGGGGGCGGGACCCCCGCTGGTCCCGCGACAGCTCACAACCGGCCGGCCATTAAGGCCAGCCGTTATCCAAAACGCGGGGGGGGGGGGGGGGTGTAACCCCCCCCCCCCCCCGAAAGATCCCTAGGACGGACCCCATGGTTCTTCTGTTTCCACAAACAGGGGGCGGAGCCCCCTTTGCGCCTCGCTAGGGCAGTGCCGAGCTGCGGCCGGCTTCCAAGCCGGGTCGTAGGCTGCAGTGGCTGGGCCGGCCGCGCCCAGCCAGGTTGGGTCACGCCCAGCTGATCCAGGCCATTCCAGCCATGGGTCGGGTAGTGCTACCCTGGCTGGAACCGGACCTGGGTCGGGTAGACCCGGTTCGGGCCGACCCACAGGGTAATGGGCCGGGTCGTACCGGGCCCGAACCCCATATTTTAGGACCAGGTTCATTCAAATACCCATATCATGGGAAACGGACCTCCGATCGACGCACCATCAGTTGTGTAGGGATCTTTTGATCGAGACGGTCATTTCGATATATGATACTCAAGGTTTTGCCGAAGATTGGGTACGTCCGGGTTGGTTCGAACCCGAAACCATCTAGGCCCTCAGAGAGTAAACGGTTATAACTTGAACTTCGGACTTCCGATTGACATGCCATAGACTTTTTTGGTTTCCTTTCAGTGAGATAGATCATTTTGTATACTTCACCTGAGGTTTGGACGCAGTTGGAGTAAGGCCAGGTTGGATTTTACCTGAAATCCAACCGGGCCCCTGGAACGGAAAAGCCGACCACATTCAGACCGGACGGCCATTTGACGAACCATCAGTGGCATTGGTAATCTCGTTGTGAAACGGTCCCTTTATCATACCCTATGAGAGTTCAGGGTACAGTTGAGATACGGTCAGGTTGGTTTGTACACAAAACCAACCGGGCCCTCAGGATAAAAAGGCTAATAACTCACAGACCGAGCGTCCGATTGACGCGTCGTCTATTGCGTTGAGATACCAATGACGTGACAGATCATTGTGATACTTCTTCATGGTACTTCGTGACACATGGAGTGTCTACTAGTGGATCATGGAGCGATCCTCCCGGAGAAGAGCGTATGGAGTACGGAGACCTTTTAGCTGGCTGAGACCTGATGACTGCTTGTCTGATTCGAGTCAGAGTGACTTGTATAGCCTAGTGGGGAGCACTACTGTGTTTGGGTGGCAGTACCGTGGCAGGTAGCACTACTGTTTTTGTTTGGAAGACTCATGGTACTCGAGAGAAGGAGTACCTCTGTAGTCTATTAGGGGGAGCACTACTGTGTTGGGGTGGAAGACCCACGGCGGGGAGCAATACTGTGTTTGGGTGGCAGACCAACGGTACTTGATAGGAGGAGTACCTTAGTAGTCTAAGGTTAGTGGGAAACACCTTGGAGTCATGACAGGATAACTGTACTTGTCAGAGGAAGAGCTCTTCAGCAGTTGTGGTTTCGATATCATTAATTAAAATCACGGATTGACCTGAGTCGTTGACCTTTGTGAATTCCTCTTGATCGAGATGGGTTACATGATAACTTAGGTATATGTATGGGAATATACCTAAGTAGTGGTTATCCATTGATTTCATATTTGTATGATACCTCATGTTTGTGATGGGTTACTTGATAACTTAGGTATAAGTATGGGCTTATACCTAAGTAAGGGTTATCAGTTGAGGTCCTTCATTGTGGTTGTACTTGTTGGATTTAGGGATACCTTGAGGGTCTCGGGGTCCCTACTGAGTATCGTTATACTCACCCCTGCACGGGCTATGCCCGAACCACGTTTTGTTGGATGCAGACGACGGATAGTGCTGACGGAGGCCGAGTGATCGAGGACTGGATGGTACCCGGAGGTGGACCTCACGACGAGTCTGTACCTGGAGGTGGACCCCATGACGAGATAGTATCCGAAGGTGGAATTCACGATGAGATGGTACTCGAAGAAGGTTGACGGGTGAGAGCGTTAAGGAGGATATCTGTACCTACCCTTCAGGTAGGATTCGTGGTGGACGATCCAGGAGTTGCGCTTTCTGTACCTACCCTTTAGGTAGGATCTGAGGTGGAAGACCCAGGATCTGCTTATATTCTTCCAGCTGCTTGTCTTTTCTGTTGTACTTTCGTTCAGTTATATCTGTACTTTTCAGTTGGGTTTGTATTCTGGCCCATTTACTTTTTAACACTTTATTTTGTACTTAGTCTTTTACTTATGCTTGTACTCTGTGGTGTTTGTTTACTTTTATAAAAGCAATTCCTTCCCTATTTATCAATAATTACGCTTTGGTGCTAATCGTCAGCCCCTGTCCTATGGAAGGTGGGCATGGGGTAGTCATGACATGGGCCCCGAGGACGGGTCGTGACAAATTGGTATCAGAGGAGTCAGTTCTACTGCAGAACTTAGGACTCTGATATTTTCTTTCTGTGAAGCAATAATATTAAGGTTACTAAGTGTGGTCTTCAGTTCATGGAGTCCAGTGTTGGTGTGGGAGGCCGACGTATCCATACACTAGGACCCTGAGTACTAATTTCCAACTCAGTGCACTAAAATACTGATTGCATGTGTGTTTTCAAAAAGTTTCTTTTAAAACAGCTCAAACTAGGTCATCTCACTAGGTATAGTCTTTTGACCGTGTCGCATCTGTTCTTTTAGTATTCCTCCCCGAGGATGATCAGATAGAGCCCCGATAGTTGTACGTGATGACAGGTCATTGAGCGACGAGGTCTTAGTACATGGCCCTCTTCTAGATCAGACACTATCAGAGAGTGTACGTCACTTTAGCACGATGCACGAGTTCCAGCGTCAGAGGCCTCCGACGTTTCGAGGCGAGTCAGATCTTCAGACGGTTGGACACTGGATGGAGTTTGTAGCATGAGCTTTCCACACAGCTGGGACACCCACAGACATGATGGTGTACCTATCTATTAGCCTCTTCCAGGGCGCAGCTGAGAGGTGGTGGAGCCACATGTTCCAGTTTTGCGATGGGATGACCTTCACTTGGGGAGACTTCGAGACCTTCTTCAGGGTGGAGTTTATACCAGCGACTTTACACTCTGAGCATTCTCAGGATCTCCTTCCCTTGCCATAGGGTTTTTCATCAGTATCCGAGTCATCTGTAGGCAGGAGACGGATGATGCATAGGTCCAAGAGGACCAGGCCAACAGGTGGGCAACCTCGGGTTTTAGGTTCGGTTGTGTGAGGAAAACGAAATAGAGCCAGCCATATGAGGAGCAGGAAGTGCTATTCATGAAGCAAGTAGGGTCACATGGCACGTGACTATCCGACTCCCCCACACAGTTGATCTGCAGGCATTGGAGGAGCCACCGAGATAGAAACAGCGACGAAAGTTTGAGCAGCAGCCAAGTGGTGGACAAGGAAGTGGAGCTCCGGAAGTAGGTGGACAGGATCAGGACTAGTTCCAGGCTTGGAGGACTTTTTTATTGGTGCTTCTAGCTTCCTTTTTGTTGTTTTTGTGGTTTTATGTGTCTTTGTACTTTGATCTGCAGAAATAAAAGAAACCTTTTTTGTGACGTTTACTTTCATGTCCTCTCTATATGGTTGATACTAAGAGGTTCTGGTTTAAAAACCGTTGACCTGATCTTCAATTTCGAGATACCTACTTAAGGATACCCAGTAACCACACACTACTGCTGACAGTGTGACTCGACACTTGGAGGCGAGAGTAACAGTTGGATATCTTGGTAGTAGCGTAGAGGCCTTACGACGTTATCCCTATCATGAAAAAGTACCATTCATGTCAGGATTGAATACATTAGGCAATGAACGTGGTTCATACCGGGGATGAGACCAGATTTATCTTTTCAGTAGAGGAGAAATCCCAGTAGCTCTTTGGTAGAACGTAGACGAAGAAGGGTGGAGATGGGTTCTTACAATTGGCTAGTCTCACCCATTGTTTGTTGAGTGAACGGTTAATGGTTCTCTCCATCTCAATAATATTAGTTGTATCTTCTCTCATAAGGACATGAACCTGGGACAACGGTGATGGATTGAATTCTTCCAAGACTATGACTTCGAGATAGTATATACTCCTAGAGAGGGGGACGTTGTAGCAGATTCTCTTAGTAGGAGATCGGGCATTCAACTGTTAGGAGTGGCGAGACAGCAGTCGAACGCATTCCAGATATCCTTTGTGGATAGTAATAGAATCAGATCATATAAAACTAGAGATGGTTCAGGTTATGATGGAAAAGGTTCAGATCATCCAAGAGCGGATGAAGACTTCACGGAGCAGACAGAAGTCATATGCTGATAGAAGACAAGACCACTAGAGTTTAAGGGTGACGACCACGTCTACAGACGGGTCTCACCTCGACGGGTTCTATGGAGATGTGGAAGAGGTGATAAGTAATCTCTGAGGTTCAACGGACCTTCCAGGTCCCCAGCAGAGTTGGAAAGGTGGATTAACAAATAGCCTTTCCACATCAGATTCACCGGGTGCACGACGTCATCCACGTATCTCAGCTGAGGAGATGTGTGCACGACATATCCATCATCATTGACCACCTAGATCTAGACGTCGATGATGGGGTGACTTCCACAAGGTTCCAGTAGAAGTTGAGGATCGACATGAGTAGGTCTTACGGGGATGGTTGATTCCTATTGTTCACTTTCATTGGTAGCACGGGAACCTCCAGGAGAGCACATGGGAGCGGGAGGCTCAGATGCATGCTTGGCACCTCCTTTAGTTTCTGTAGTTTGTGTTGTAGATTTATGGGGACGTAAAGCCCTGAGGTGGGAGTAATGTTAAGACCCGAAAATTTCAAGAATTTTTTTTTCTTAATTTCTTTGGAATATTAAGAGTGCGCAGTTTCAGACAGCACCTGATTCCAAGGCCCAGTGTGCCCGGAATCCATTTCTGAAGTTAATCTCGGGCACGTTCAGTAAACGAACGAGCGGGTTTTTTTATCTCTTCAACCGGTGCTCGGAATTGAAATTTGATGGCACCGATGAACTCACAGTGCCAGTAATTGCTTAAGGGGACCTTTGCTATAGTTTCATTTTGAGCGGGTTGAGGTTTAATATTAGGGGATTAGTTGAGTTAAATAAAATTTGTTGTATACAAATTTTATTCAAGGAAGGTGGTTATTTTCAAAAAATGGGGAGTTAGATGTGGGCCCACACCCACCAAACCTCCCATGGGAAAGTTTAGTGTGGTGGGTCCCACAAAAGACCCTAACTCATCACCTCCCCCATAACCCCCTTGACCTCCTCATAACTCACCCCTTGATTTAATGCATGACAAATCCACTCTTTATTGAGGTGGAGCCTCTCCACCTCCCAAGCTTAATGAAGCCGACAAAGATAATTAATAACCTTATTAATTATATTTGTCTCATATCTTTGTCTCCTTTTGAATTGCTTGGAGATCTTTTAAAAGAGGGAAACATTATGAAATATTGGTTGGCTAATATTTTGGGAGGATTAAAGGAGAGTTCCCTTCATCCGCGAAGAATGAATCCCTCCCTCGATGAAGAACAGTTCCCCATCTATCGGATCTCCAACGAACGACGCTTGAGTCGGATCAAAGGCCTTTGCGGAATCAATGAAGGCCAACGACCATCGTCACCTTCACCACTTACCTTGCGATGACGTCAACTAACCGACGTCCTCTCCCTTTTGTGATATCATCAACGAACGACGAACGTATCGAGGTAGGGGTTATCTTCATTCAAGTTTTATTTATCGATCTGAATTTCTTAATGATGGGTCACCATTTATTGTCATGATAGGAGGAGATCAGACCGCACAAACATGGACGATCCTCCTCCCCTTATCCTTTTGATCTTCATTGATGAATGTGGAGAAGGCGGCACGGTGCCTTTGCACTGTGCGAGGACAAAGAGGACCATGGCCGGAGCGGGCCACGGCGGTGGTGCGCGGTGCCATTGCGCCGCTCCGGTCAAGCCAAAGGGACTGCGGCCGGAGTGGGCCGTACCGGTGGGGCACGGTGCCACTGCGCCGCACCGGTGAGGTCGAAGGGACCACGGTCCGAGCAGGCCACAGTAGAGGTGCGCGGCGCCGTCACGCCGCGCCAGTGAGGCCGAAGGGACCGCGGCCGGAGCAGGCCATGGTAGAGGTGCGTGGAACTGTAACGCCATGCCGGAAGAAATGAGGAAGGTCGTGGCCGGAGAGGGCCGCGGCGGAGGGGAGCGGCGCTGTCATGTCGTGCCAGTCGGACAAGAGTCGCGGCTGAAGGCCACGGCGGACACCTAAGGGGCTGCCGGATCGGCCGGCAGCCGGCGCTCCAGGAGGCGAGACCCCCGTGGGTCCCGCGGAAGCTCACAACCGGCCGACCATTAAGGCCATCCATTATCCGAAAGGGGGGGTGTAACCCCCTAGACAAATCCCTAGGGAAGACCCCACAGGTCTGTCGTTTCCACAAACAGGGGGCGCCGCCCCCTTTGGGCTCCGCTCGACAAGTGCCGAGCTACGGCCGGCTTCCGAGCTGGGCCGCAGGCCGCATGGGCTGGGCCGACCACGCCCGGCCGAATCGGGCCGCGCCTGCTGGGCCAGACCCGGGTCGGGTCGACCCGGTTCGGGCCGACCCAGGGGGTAATCAGTCGGGTCAGACCGGGCCCGAACCCCTTATTTTCGGACCAGGTTTTTTCAAACGCCCATATCATGGGTTACAAACCTCCGATCGATGCACCATCTATTTATTAGGGATCCTTGGATCAAGACGGTAGTGTTGGTATATTATACTCAAAATTTTGGTGAAGATTGTGTGTGACCGGGTTGGTTCGAACCCCAAACCATCTGTGGCCTCGGAGCGGAAATAGTTATAACTTGAACTTCGGACGTCTGATTGACGTGTCGTCGACTTTGTTGGTTTCCTTTTAGTGAGATAGATATTTTGGTATACTTAACTTGAGGTTTGGAAACATATAGAGTAAGGCCGGGTTGGATTGTACCCGAAATCCAACCGGGCCCTGGAACAGAAAAGCCGATAACTTTCAGACCGGACGACCGCTTGACGAACTGTCAGCGGCGTTGGAAATATAGTTGAAAAACGGTCCCTTGAGCATACCCTATGGGAGTTTGGGGTACATTTGATATACGTTCAGGTTAGTTCGTACACGAAACCAACCGGGCCCCTGGGACAAAAAAGGCTAATAACTCACAGATCGGGCGTCCGATTGACGCGCCGTCTGTTGCATTGAGATCCCTAGGACATGACAGATATTTGTGATATTTTTTCATGGGACTTCGTGACACTTGGAGTGTTGAATAGTGGCTCATGGAGCGGATCCTCCGGGAGATGAGCGTACAAAGTACATATACCTTATAACTGGATGAGACCTGATGACTGCTTGTCCGATTCGAGTCGGAGTGACTTGTATAGCCCAGTGGGGAGCACTACTGTGTTTGGGTGGCAGACCCACGGTGGGGAGCACTAATGTGTTTAGGTGGTAGACTCGCGGTACTCTACAGAATGATTAGCTCTGTAGGCTATTAGGGGGAGCACTACTCTGTTGGGGTGGTAGACCCATGGCGGGGAGCACTACTGAGTTTGGGTGGAAGACCTACAGTACTCGATAGGTGGAGTACCTTAGTAGTCTAAGGTTAGTGAGCAGCGCCTCAGAGTCATGACAGGATCACTTTACTTTTCAGAGGAAGATCTCTTCAGCAGTTGTGGTTTTGATATCATTAATGAAAATCCTGGTTTGAGCTGAGTCATTGACCTTTGTGAATTCTTCTTGATTGAGATGGGTTACATGATAACTTAGGTATATGTATTGGAATATAACTAAGTAGTGGTTATCCGTTGATTTCATATCTGTGTTATACCTCACGTTTTTGATGGGTTACTTGATAACTTAGGTATATGTATGGTCTTATACCTATGTAAGGGTTATCTGTTGAGGTCCTTATTTGTGGATATCCTTGTTGGATTTAGGGATACCATGAGGGTCTCGGGGTCCCTACTGAGTATCGTTATACTCACCCCTGCACAGGCTATGCCCACACCTCTTTGTGTTGGATGCAGACCACGGATAGCGCTGACGGAGGCCGAGTGATCGAGGACTGGATGTGACCAGAAGGTGGACCTCACAACAAGTCAGTACCCAGAGGTGGACCCCACGATGAGACAGTATCTGAAGGTGGACTTCAAGATGAGATGGTACTCGGAGAAGGTTGAAGGGCGAGAGCGTTAAGGAAGCTATATGTACCTACCCTTCAGGTAGGATCCATGGTGGACGATCCAGGAGCTGCGCTATCTGTACCTACCCTTCAGGTAGGATCCGAGGTGGATGACCCAAGGGATGCTTCTATTCTTCCAACTACTTGACTTTTCTTTTGTACTTTTGTTCAGTTGTAGTTATACGTTTCAGTTTGGTTTTTATTCTGGCCCATTTACTTTTCATCACTTTCTTTTGTACATAGTCTTTTACTTCTGCTTGTACTCTGTGGTGTTTGTTTACTTTTATAAAGGCAATGCCTTCCCTTTTTATCGGGAATTACGCCTTCGGTGCTAGTCGTCAGCCCCTGGCCTATGGAAGGCAGGCTTGGGGTAGTCACGGAATGGGCCCCAAGGATGGGTCATGATAGGTGGCGCTTGTAGGTACCGCCGCCGGTAGCAGTCATGGCAGGAGTGGGCGGCACGGCCCCGCGCCTTGCCGCGTGGGATAGAGACCGATCAACAACCTGGCCGACTATTTCACGTGGTGGGGCAGTGACCCACCAGCCGGATGAAATGGTCCTGCATCCACTGGTCCAGTTGGAGACACAGTCCGCCTTCAGGGGGACCGGGCCAGATACGGGCCGGGTCGGACCTGCGGCCCAGCAGGCCAGGGCAGGTGGGCCGATCCCCACCCGGTGGGTCAGGCCATCCGCAGCCCGGGCCCATGAACCAGCATGGCTGACCATAATGGGCCGGAACTAGTGGACCAGGCTGACCCTAAATTAGCCGGACCCAGGCGGGATCAGGTAGAATTCAAGACCCATTTCATCGGGCCGGCCTGACCGAGTTGGACCGAGCCCAGACCCTATTGTCCCCCAAATAAAGAAACTCCCGTAACTGACGAACCAAGTGTCTGTTTGACACACTGTCAGTGGAGTTGGGACCCCTTTTGGGAAGCGGGTCCTTTGAAATATTACAGCGGGCCCGACCGAGCCAGGCCGGACCGAGGTACGATCTCCCCATTTCACAGAAAGGGTTGTAACTAATATACTGGGGATCTGATCGATGAATCATCAATGGAATAAGGATCCTTGTGACAAGGCGGTCCTTTAGAGAAACTCTAAGTGATTTTTGATGGATTTTGACATGTGACCTGGGGTGGATCATACTTGAATCCAACCGGGTCCTTTTTACAAAAGTTCCCATATCTCATAGACCGGGCATCCAATCGACACGCCGTCTATCACGTTAGGACCCCTATGACAGGGCGGTCCCTTAGGAATGATTTTTGGAAGACTTAATACCAGTTGAAATTTGAATGAAGGCTTGAGGAGTAGAGTATTTTGATGTTCGGGCGTGCTTCCTGTGGGAATCTAGTGGTTGCCTGTGACATGAAGAAGAAGATAGACCAATACAGGCCAGCATCCGAAACTCCAGAGTAAGATGATCTAGTTGAACAACTAACCATCCCTAACTCTATAACAGTGACCAATATGGGTCAGAACAAGTGACCAATATAGGTCAGCACCAGCGAACAATACGGTTCAGCATCTAGAAACCAATACGGGTTAGCATACAGTGACCTATACGGTTCAGCAGTAGAGTTACTATGGATAGGATGCTATGGCGTTACGACTATTCATCCCTATCCCAGTAACCTTGAAGTTATACAATTAGAGTGAGCTGTCTCTTTTTCTTTGTGATTCATGATTTATTTCATGCTTGTTATATTACCTTTGTGGTATTTCTAGTGATGTTTTATTTTGTATATTACTAAGAGACCTCTAGTTGTCTCGAGGTCCCCTACTGAGTTCTTATACTCACCCCTGCACGGGCTCTGCCCGCACGTATGTGTCTAGTGCAGATTGTTGTTGCTCCAAGGCAGACTTTGGAAGATCAGTACTTGGTGGAGATCGGTGTTATGGGAGCAGTGGAGATCCTCTTCTTTTAATTCAACTTACATCAATTACTCTCTAGCTAGAGCTCCGGCGAAGACATGATAGTTGTTTACTTTCTTTTCAGTTTATAGGGATTGTATTTTGGCCCACTATTTTTAGTTTTCAGTTATACTTGTGGTTGTACTTTACTCTCATGGTTATACCTTACTTTTGTTGGTTGTTTACTTCAGTTTCCCTTTTTGAGTGTGTGTAGATCTCTATGTCAATTCCTTCCCTGTTCAGGAAAAGCCTTCAGGTGCTAGTCACCAACCCCCGACCTCTGGAAGGCGGGCTTAGGGCAGTCACGTCCGAGCCCTATGGGATGGGTCGTGACAATTATTAATAACCATAATAGAATAAAATTAAAGGTTTTATTAAAGAAATATTAAATAATTTTCATCAATGGAAATCCAAGTATAAATAATCCAAAATAAAATGAGATTGTGAAGTAAATTATTCATTTTGGTCATGCTAAATTTAACATCCTTTATAATGGTTTTAAATATTATTTAATAATAAAATATCCATATTAATATTTATTATATCACATATGATTATTTTATAACATATTATCACTCGTTTGTTAATAATCTTTCATTATTTTGTTGTTTCGGTGGTCATTTGTCTTATTTTTTGAGTATGTTTGGACTTTCTATTTTTTGTTCCTTTTAATTTGATCATGATTTAATCATTAAAAGAATATAAACCATGATTTAAATATAATATTTATTCATTATATATTTATTTATATTAATCCATGAAATTTGGTGATAGGAAATAAAATACACCATTCATGTTGACGGTAGGTCGTACGTATGCATGAACGATATTTCCATTTTCTTATCTTATTGAGAGAAATAAAAGTAAATGATATATATATATATACATATTATAAATATAATATCATAATTTAATCATATATATCATCTGTTATTATTAAACTATCCTTAATTCATTCCATGTAATTCATGAATGAATCACATCGCTTTACGAGGTGGTAGTCTGCGGTACACATGAGCGATTTTATCGTATTCCTACAAAATGGAAAGGATGATGTTATTTGTGATATAATAATTATAGAGGAATAATAAAATAATATATATATATAATCTTTAATTCCATCATTATTTCTAACCTTGAAAGTTGGTAATGGCAAAATTGAACAACATCGGCTCTCGGGGTGGTAGTCTGCCATGCACACAAACAAAGATTTTGTAACACATTTTATGGAAGTTTGTGAAATTTTATCTCATAAAAAAACATCGAAATATATAATTATATTAAATATACTAATTTGATTATATAATCATGTTATAATAGGATTTTATGGATGTGGATAAGGAAATTAAAATAAAAACTATTTTAGAAGAACATTACCTCTTCTTCGGGTATCCTCCTTAGGTTTGAAAAAAAAACCAAAACATTTTTTTATTCAAAAAATAATGATTATAAGATGAGGGGAGGTAAGTTATTAATTTATTTGGGTATGTATTTTCCAAAAAAAATGAGGTTTAAAGTGTGAGTTGAAGAGGAGATGGTGGCCTTTTATAGGTTGGGTGAGTGGCAAACTTGTAATTTTTTAAAAGAGTGAATTCCACCCAAATTTATTTGATATAATTAGGCCCCAATAATGGAAAAGTTTCTATAATAAAATGTATAAAGTGTAAATATTTCAATTAAATTTGTTTTGGACAAGTTTCAGTTCATTGTTTACACCTTATTTTCTTTGTTTAACCACTAAGTAAACTCATTTTTATCTTAACCACTGTAATTAATTTTAACAATTTTCACTAATCATTTTGGTAAAAATTATATAGAACTCATTATACATTATAAATTATTATTTTTATAAATATGGAATTCATTTTTCGAAATTCAATTTAAATAACTTGAAAAAAATATTTTAAAATTATTCCCACAAACACGGTGAGAAAGCGAGCTTTTAAAGTGAAAAAGATCAGATGTTTACAACGTTTTTATATCGACATTTAATATGAAAAATATTCCAATGTACTAAATTGTATAATAGATTTATAATTTAACTATTTTTAATTTAAAAACCACAAAAATATATTTTATCATTATAAATTTCATAGAAAAAATGGAAGTTTTCAATTTTAATTCAATATTTTTCACTATTCATCAAAAATAAAACCTCTCAGAAAATTAAAAAAATTACACTATAAAAATTTTAACATTAATATTTAAAAAATTAAGTTTATTTTTTAAAATAAAATTTTTAAATCTTAAAAAATTTATTTTTAAAACAAATTCTCCATTAAAAGGAAGGGGAAGTATCTTTAGAAGAATACATCTTTTATGCGTAAAATTAGATTTCTTCTTATATTAAACCTAAAAAAATATACTTTTTGAGTGTCAAAACATATTAATGAATATATAATATACAAATTTTATTAATATAATTCACTAATTTTAATTAATTTTATTTATTATTAAAAAAATTCTTTTGTTCATATACAAATATAGGTTTTATAAAAAATATATCCATTACATTCAATTGGTATTTATTTTCATTTATAATTAATTGGTAACCAATGAATTAATTTTATATTTATTTAAACCATATATTTTCATAATTTAGTTAATTATATTCATAACATTCAATCTAATAGCTATGATATAATTTTTCTTTTAAATTATAATATTAATATTATTTGGTAAAACATTGTCTCACATGTAATGTGAGCTATCGAAGTAAGTCATTGTTTCGTGCAACACAAGCTGACATATTATTTCAAGCATTGAAAGATATATAAAAAATTGAATTAATTTAAAATATAGAAATATAGTAATGTTTAGGGATTTTATATTCCTTTCTACACTTGGTGTTTTTTGACATACATTATATTGAATCAGATGTTCATATTTTAAAATTTCAGGGTTTCACATTCTCCCCTCCTTAAATAAAATATGTCCTCTCAATTTAAATCTGGTCTCAGTAATCAAGGGATTAAAATTTTGCAATACCATTTTTGAAAAACCACATCTTAAAAGAGTTAATAAAATCTCCCCTTAACAGGAGATAGAGGTAAGTACAAGGGTCATATGGGATAACACGTATATAAGTTTCTAAGTAAGAGAACATTGGCAAAAAGTGAAGATAAGGAAATAGATGAAAATATAAATATTTATTAGAAGTTGTTGAGTTCATTTATGAAAAACAATTTCATGATCAATAGAATGTTTAGGGGCTCAAAATTTTAAATCTAATAGGTGTATAAATTTTATTGATATCATCAGAAATTATGGTAATAGGATAATATTTTATTTCAAATGCATTCTTCCAAAAGTTAAGGAAATATTTTACTACCTAAGAATATAATGAAATATACAAACTTGATATGTTTTTATTTCATATGACCAATTTTATCCTGTTGTTTTTCTTCAATCAATTTCCAATTCATCGCTTATTCTAGGAAATAAATATCCAAAAATAAATTCTTTTTATGCCTTAATTGCTAAAATTCAATTTTAAAATATCTTAAGTTCTATAAAAGAGTTAAATCCTTTCTCATATCTCTAGATATTTTAAAAAACCAATATGATTAATAAATTCATATCCAAAATTAAAAATAAATACCACTATTTAATTATTAATATTTATTTGTCAAATTTTTTAACTAAAAAAATAGAACATTAATGAGGACATCCCTAGGCCAGAGGTAGGTTTGAAGCACTTATCATTATTTGGTCATGGGTTTAGGCCTCACCCCCTTATCAGATATGATGGGTTTTCATCTAGATTGAATTTTTTCCTTTATTTAATTCAACTATATTAATATAATAATTATAAGGTTCTCAAAACAAATATGATGGACATCCTTGAAACAAAGTTAATAATTAAACAACCTTTCACTAATTTTTTCAACTCAGTTTTTTAAAAAATTCAAATAATATTATTTAAGTATTATTAAAATGATCATATCAACCCTAATGGTTATCAATACCTTTAAACATATTTCTATAAAATCTATGGGAATTATTACTCAAATAACTTTTCTAGTAAAACATATACATTCCATAAATTTCTCTAAAAATGTCATTTATCTTATGACATTCCTACCACATAATACCTAAAAACAGGTGTTAATGAATTTGAGCATATGATAAATCTTAAACTCATTAACCCATGATGGTATCCAGAAATCTTATGTTAATGAATATGAAATTTCTTATAAAATTTATTATAATCCTTTTATGTTTCATGATTCTTATAACACAAATAATATTACTAAAACACCTTAACAATTTATCTCTTAAATCACAAAACATAAATACTTTATCCATTTTATTTCCACTTATATCCTTCCATGGTCTATGGGATACCATTTAGAAGATGTAATTGACTTGTGTAATACCTAGGCTCCCCACAACTAAATAAATTAACTATAAATGGATCCTTATGATGAGATTTATTTCCGTCCATTATACTCTTCATTTTTTTCTCTCCATTTTTTTTCTATATTCCCTTATTTTCCACACATAAATCATTTCCTCATTCTATTGAGACACTTTCCTATGTTTCTCCTCCACATTCATTGCATGATGGAAGTAGATCATTATTTTTTCTATTGTATCAACCACTAAAGCTCTAATAAAACTCCATATTTCTCTTCTTTGGTGAAATTAAGAGTTGGTTAAGGTGTATGTTGTCAATAATATTTCTTGAAAACTAATTAGGCATAAACATGGTTTATTTTACTCCTATAAACATACCGTTTGATTTCTCTCTTTCACCTCTATATTCTTTATGTTCAAAGATAACACGATTCCTTTGGGTTCCAACAATTGACTAAAACCAGAAAGTATAGTGTGAGTAATAATTTTCGTAGTGGGAAAATCATATAATCATTTCTAGAATGTCTACATCATGAAACATTATTTCAGTCTAATAAAACTTCAGTTTAACCGAGTTTATACAATTTCATCCCCAATTCAAATACTTTATAATGTTTATTTAAGAAAATTTTAATTATTCTAATCATATCCCCTAGGAGTGTCAGACTAGGTGCATAGTAAATCCCATTTTCATATACCAGGAAACACTCGAGTCAACCCTAAAATTCAATTTTTGAGTTATTAACCTCAAGTACATCTACTATAGAACTATGTCCCCTTGTTAAATTGATAAAATTATGTATTTCAAGTAAAAATTACATAATATCATTCATACTAAAACTTTAGGGTTTTATTCTATACTTATCCTCAAATTCTATCATATGTTTATGTTACCAAATCAATGATTTCATAAATATAGTTTCCAAGATTTATATTAAAATTTCTTTGATATCAACTATAGTGACTCCAACCCAAGAATCCTAGAGTTGGTACCAGATACCATTACATTGGAAAAATATACAAGGAATTTCAACCCAATGGACCGATTGATTTATTAGTATTGGTAAACTAGATACATACATGAGACTTACATTACATTTGGAATACATAAATTACAACATTTTTTCTTTGAAAATAACTTTATTTCACCTAGTGTATCCCTACATATCAATCATAGTAAACTTCTTAGAATCTTGGGGAAGGAAACAAAATAAGTTGGTTCTCAAAATCTAAATAAGGGTTAAATATAGTACAAGTAAAAATAAATCAATGAGAATAATCAATATAGAAAGATAAATAACTTAACACATATTCCATGTAATCAATAAACTTGAAAGGAAGTGTATAAACAATATGTCCATGTAAATAAATAAAAACACATTCCATTTAATCCAAAACATGAATATCAAAATTGGATAAGGCATAATCGATATGGAAAGGTAAATAACTAAAAACACATTCCACTAAATTAATAAACTAAAAATGAAATTATTTTATATATTTTTTCAATGTAAAAATATCATGTATATTAATTAATCAATTATAGATAAAGGAAGTTATTCAATATTGGATTCCAAATTTCCCAAGTACATAGAACCATTACCGTCAATACCTTTCATAAGACAGTTGAAAACATACTGTGTAAAAACACATTAACTGACGTTATTCAAATGATTTATCCTATGATACTACTGATGCATTGAGGGTCTTTTATTAACCAGTATGCAACCTATGTCTTATATTTATAAATCATTCCTCATATATCAAATAATTGATTTAATTCATGAACATTGTTCCTTACCAAAAATCCATATTGAGTAAAGGATATGAATTTATCAATATTTACCTAGTTAATCAAATAACATTAAATATAATGATAGTATATAAATATGGTATATGGTTTAGTAAATAATCATATCCATGATAAATTTTATTCATATTTTGGGTAAATTTAATGTTCAATGATCATAAGAAAGGCAATTACTCGAGGGAAAGTTAATAACTATGAAAATGATTAAAGGAACTAATATTATACTTGCTCGAAATAATAACAATCCATCCAAAGGAATAATATGGGTGGTATCAACGCAACATATAACCATTGGATTAAGAATAAGGTTTGTTTTTATTGATGAAAAAATTATTTTTATCTCTTTTAGAAACATAAAAAAATTTCAAAATATTTTTCTTTGAGAATCATGTTTAAAAAACAATAAAAATTTCTTTTTAATATTTCAATTTAATCTTTAAAAACATTATGGTGGGTAATTTCATACATGCCATACAAGGTAAAAAGAACATACCTTTTGCATTTTAAAAAGGTTAGAAAAGTTATTTTTTCGAAAAGTGACAAGAAGATTCATTTCAATAAATTATTTTTAAAGTAAAAAAGGGAAAAAATTTCTTTAATAAATAATTTTAAAAAGGTTTAAAATATTTGAAAACATTTTTAGAAAACATGGTTTTTTGAAGAAAACAGGTTTCCAACAAATGTGAGAAATGAAGTCGGGTTTTCTTAAAAAAGTTTTGAAAAAATTTTAAGTAAACAATTGTTGAAAAATTGGTATTGTTGATTGAAAATAATTATTAATAACCATATTAGAATCAAATTAATGGTTTTATTAAAAATTTATCAAATAATTTACTTTAATGGAATTCCATGTGTAAACAATCCCGAATAAAATGATATTGTGAAGTAAACCCTTGAATAGATCATAACATTGATGTGAGAATCATCCAATGAATTGATTATTTGTATAATATATCAATCCTAATAAAACAAGTGGAAATAAAAATATATATATTAAAAAAATTACACACATAATCTTATAATATTAACGAGAACAATGAACTAATATAACCCAATGAAAAGAAATTGAGTTTTGAACATCTTTACCACTTAGTAACTTTTAATTAACATACCATTAGATGAAATAATTCAGAATTTAAACTTAAAATATCATTAATAATTAATTATTAAAAATATTTATTGTAAAATTGGAATTTTATACACAATATAAAATAAAAATGGTGCATAACATTACAATATGCCTCAATGAAGTGAAATTGAGATGAAATCCCTTACCTCGTGCATTCCTTTTTGTCATAATTTCTTTAACCTCATGTATAATGGTTATAAAAATGTTATTATCTTATAAAATAAACATATTAATATTTATTATATGATATATTATTATTTTATAACATCTTATCGCCCACTTGTAAATATTATTTCATTATTTTGGTTGTTTTGGGTATTACTTTCCTTGTTTTTCAAGTATGTTTTGACCTGTTATTTTTTGTTCCTCTTACATCGGCAATTACTTCATCATATAACAAATTTAAACCATTATTTAAATATCATATATATTCACTATATATGTATTATGATTAATCCATGAAATTTGGTGATAGAAATTAAATACATCGTTTATGGACATGGTAGGTCGTACGTACGCATGAACGATGTTTCCATTTTCATGTTATTTTGAGACAAATAAAATAGAATTATATATATATATAATAATTATATTATAATTATTAGGTCATATATATCACATGTTATTATTAAAACCATCCTTAGTAAATTCCATGTAAAACATGAATGAATCACATCACTTCAAGATGCGGAAGTCCGTCGAACAAACGAGCAATGTTATTGTGTTCCAAAAAAATGAAAAACATGAAGGTATGTAGGATATAATAATTACAGAATAATAATAACATAAAAATTATTATATATATCATATATAAATTATTAATCCATCATTATTCCCAACCTTTAAATGTGGTAATGAAAAAAATGGCATTGGTTACCCTTAACATAAAAACATGTTTGTATATGAAATATAATGAGGTTATTATATAACCATGTAAGAATATTAATTTTAAGGAAGTATATAAGGATGTAAAATAAAAAAACCTTTTAAAATAACATTACCACTTTTTCAAGTATCCTCCTTAGATTTTCACTAAAACCATCAATGTTTTTATTTATGAAAAAAATGATTACTCTAAGATGAGAATATATTTCCAATTAAGTGATTTGGTTATGTATTATCTGAACCATAGTGTCTTGAATGTGTGAAGGTAAGGGAGCGTGGGTGGCCTTTTATAAGTGGTGTGTGTGGCACGATTGTAATTTATTGAAAGAGTGAATTCAACCCATGTATTTTCATATCACAGGCCCTAATAATGGCCTATTTTTATACTATAAGGGTTAAGATCAAAATATGTTCATCCAATGGGTTTTGGAAAAGTTTTTTGTCATTTTTTACACATTGTTATCTATGTTTAACCAATAAGTATACTCATTTGTATCTTAATCACTGTAATTAATTTTAACTTTTTTAATTACTAATTCTGGAAAAAAAATTACCTCATTATAAATTATAAATTATTCTTATTTTAAATATGGAATCTATTTTTCCAAATTAAATTCACAGAAGTGGAAAAAAATAATTTAAAATTAATCCCGCAGACATGGTGAGAAAGTAGGCCTTTAAAGTGAAAATGTTCAAAAGGTTATAATTTTTATTTGAAAATTCAATATGAAAATGATTACAATGTCATAAATTTGATTAATAGATGTATAATAAAACTATTGATAGTTTAAAACCAATTAAAAATAGTTTAACAATATAAAATATTTATATTAAAAGACAGTTTTCAATTAAAATTCAGTATTTTTGTTATTCATCAAAAATTAAAACTCTCAGAAAAATAGCATAAATTTAATATAAGATAATTTTAAAATTATGATTTAAAAATGATGTTTATTTTTTAAAAATAAAATTCATAAATTTTTTATAAATTCATTTTAATATAAGTGTTCCATTAAAATGTGTCAAAATTATCTTTATAAAGATACAATTTTTTATGAAAAAATGGATTAATTCATATCTTATAAAAATAAAATATTTTCAATGAATTTCAAAACAATTGATTAAATATATAATATATAAATTTAATCAATATCATTCACTAATATTAATTAGTATAATTTGTAATAATAAAACTCTTTTGGGAACGTAAAAATGTTTTTTTTATAAAAACATTTCCTTTACATTCAATTGGTCTTTATTTTTATTTCTAATTAATTGGTAACAAATTAACAATTTTATATTTTTGTAAACGATGTATTTTCATTACTTATTTAATCTTATTCATAACCACCATTGTAATGACTAAGAGATAATTTTCCTATTAAATAATAATATTAATAGTATTCGGTAAAATTCGATCTCACGTGTAATGCAAGCTATTGAAGAAATTCATTGTTTTATGGAACACTAGCTAACTTAGTATTTCTTGAATTTAAATATATAGAATAGATTTAATTTATCTAAAATATTAAATATATCATAAAGTATGGGTATGTTATATTTCTTTCTATGCTTGGTGTTGCATGTCATACTCGCTGTTGAATATGATGTTCATATTTTAAAATTTTTGGGTGTTACATAGGCTCTATCTCTCAAGAACATAATGGGTTTATTCTCCTATATTTATTTTACAAAAAAAATCTTTTCATTTCATTTTCCACTCTTTATGTGCTAAAGAGTCCAAAATACAATTTTTAAGGAAAATTAACTTCATTTCTCTTTTTTATCCAAAATACTTTTTATTCCATATCCACGTTTTCAAAAAAAAAGATATAAAAAAAGTTTTTAATAATATAAAATGATTTAATAAAAAAATATATACCAATTTTTTAATTTTAAAAAAATTAAATGATATATTCGTTTTTTAAATGAGGTTCCTTTTTTACTTTTACCGCAAATTTAAAATGAATCATTATTTTAACATATACAACATGAATGGTATTTTCTTTCATTATAACTATTAAATTTTTTTAATATTACTTTATATGTTTTAAAATTATCTTATAAGAATAGTAATTTTACAATTAGTTGTGATCTTTTAGTTTTAAAAAATTTAGTTTTAATGTGAAAAATGGGTATTTTTCTCAAAAAATACCAAATTGATCTTTTAAAATCCTTTTCCATATAATATAACATCATTTGGTGTTACATAAGATTTGATGAGGATATGATCCCAGGATATTGTCTTTATTATTTCTCTTTATGGTTTATTATTATGATGAAAATAAGACTATGAAACCAATTTCCTTTCATTGGTTATTTTATGATGAATGTTTTATGATCTTATGTCACACCTATGAATTGTTTTCGTTATGTGAAGGTGGTTACGTTATAACCAACAATGGTATTTATGTTATAATTAAGGATAGTGGTTAATTTATAACCAAGGTAGTTGGCCACATTATAAAAAAGGGTGGTTTCTATATCTCCCTCCAATGCATTGGGAAAATATTAATATGTCATGAGAGAAATAAGACTAGAATGGGGAGTGAACCCAGTTCAATAAGAGAAATTGTCCACTATAATAGTCTTGGGATTAACCCTAACTACTAAAATGGTTTAGGGACTGAATCCATTTCACTATGATAGTTTTGTAAATGATCCTTGACTACAAAGGAAATAATATCATATGCTTATGTTTATGTAAAATATCTATGAATTATGCTAATATTATTCTCTCATGGATCATTTTCTTTAATTCCAATATGATTAATGTCTTATGAACTTCCATGATTTTATCCATGACTCTTGTTTATGATCTATAATATGTTGGGGTGTTTTTTAAATTTTATTACTTTGTTCTCATACCATTTTGTTCGTGTGAGATTGATATCTCCCATGTTTACCATTATTGACCATATGAGCTTCATTTTTCTTATATTTCCTTTTCCTAGGTTATATAGAAAATTATTATGTATCATAAGTTGGAGAAAGGAATTATTTATAAATAACATAGTGAGAAATGATGTATTTTATGTACGAACTATATATTTATCTATTCATGTTTTCAAAGGCACTAGACATATATGATTCTGGCATAGATTGTTATGTTATATAATTAAAGTTAATATATTAATATGTGATATATATTTATGATAATTTTTTTGTTAATAGTTGGTTTCAAAGTATCTTTTAGTTAAACATCAGAAACTAGGATGGGAAAACATTAATGAGAAACCATAGGATAATCCGAGGTATAAAATAATATCTTAAGTTGTGGTAAATAAAAGATCATTTTTTTCCTATAAAAAAACTTGTCTATATAATACAAGTAGATGTGAATCTTGAACAGTTGTACCTTGGGGTAATAACTCGGAAAAGGGATTATTTATCTAGACTAAATCATCACCTAATGTGTGACAACGGACCTTGTTGCACACCTCGTTTAACACTCCAGGGGAATATGCTTTGAAAATTCACAAAATCTTTGCAAACCATCATGATGGATTTAGTTATTTGATGACCATGAATAACCTTTTTTAAACATAAGGTATCATAGATTGAAAATAAGGTGTCATTATTTAAGAAATCATATAAATTATTTTCCATGATTATGTGTTTTCTTGCTATGATATTTGTTCCTCACACTATGATTCTTGGTTTTAGTTAATGGATAGAACAGGAAGGAATCATGTTAACACTCAATGAGATAGAAAATTTTAGTGATTTTGAGAATCTAAATTGGTTGATGACAGGAGATAAATTTATTGTGATTATGCCTAATCATATATCGCGATGTATGATTAACAACGTGAAATTCAGTGAGATTTCTTTTACATAACATAGGAGGAATATGAACTATTATACAATTTCATGGGGTAAGGAACATAGAGGAAAGAATATTCAACTTCGTACAAATCAATAATGTTGGAATAAAAACCTATGTGGATATTTGAAATTTAGGGGATGATGTTTTCTATATAGAAATAAATGTTATAGATCAATTAATTTCCATGTAATTTTAGGTCTTATATGGGGGATATTAGGAATTATCTGATATAATGTCCTAAACTAAGGGTTGTCCCCTAGAATAAATAAGGAAAAATGTTATACCAAATTACTAAAGTAAAATGATTGAATTATTTATGTATTTAGATTCAATAATTTTTTTGGTGAAGTATTTTTACAAATATTATTTGGTTATAAGAATCATAAAACATCTAAGGATTGTTTTGATTTTGGAATCATATGTATCTTCAAGAAATATTAACTTAAGGGTTATGAATACCACCATGAGTTTATGAATTTAAGGTTGATCATGAGTTCAAATTATTAGACACCCCTTTTTAGGTTATAAGTGATGATATTTTAATGTGAATAATGACATTTTGGGAGATATTTTATTGGAAAAAGGGATATGTAACTCTTAGATTAAACATAAAGTATTATTTGAGAAAGAATTATATTTTCATAAGTTTAAAGTTTTTCTTAACATTTAGGGTTTATATAAAATTTTGTGATTAAGTTTATTTTTAATGATATTTTATATTTTTTTTAGGTCTTTATAAGAATTTTTTAATATAGTTTTTGTAATAGGAAAAAATGTCACATCTGACAAGGTGGATGGGTTTGAACACATAGCTGAAGGGAGATAAGGATGAAATTCCAACCAATTTCTTATGTAATGTATTAGTTAAAATGATCTTTTAAAAAAAATTATGTTACAAATAAATATTTAGATGATTCTTGGAAAATATTTTTTATCATAGAGATAATAATGAGATTTAAAAATGATATCGTAAAAGATAATTCCTTTTGAAAACTTATGGTTCATGAGAAAAATTTCCCAAATAGTGATTAAAGTTCGTGGTAGTAATTGTTTCATTAAATATATGGATAAATTATATTTATAGAGAAAATTGTGATATATATACTGATTATAAGATTTTAAAGTATATATTCACACAGAAGGAGTTGAACATGTGCCAGTGAAGATGGTTTAACCATATTAAAGATTATGACTTATCAATACATTACCACCCTAGGAAAGTGAATATGGTGGAAGAAGATTTTAGTTGAAATTATCATTCCATATTATCCATTATTAGGATAAAAAAATATACTATATTTATGGATTTTTAAATAAAGGATATAGAAATCTAAGAAGTAGGTGACAAAACTTATCTTTCTCAAATGAATGCTTAACCATCTATCAAATTGAAGAGTAAAGAGGAACATAAGGATAATGTGGAACTATAGAATAAATTGAGTAGTGTTCCAAATTTTAATCTTGATTATAATCGAGTAATAAGGTTTAGAAACCATGTTTTAATGAAGGTTCTATTAGAGTATGCGTATAGTTCTTCATTCTCTATTCATTCTGGAAGTACAAAGATGTATAAATATTTGAAGAATTATTTCATGTGGGAAGGAGTGAACATAGATATAGAAATGTTTATATCTTCATGCTTGGTATGTTTGTAAGTTAAGGCTAATAGACAAAAGTATAAGGGTATGTTATAATTGTTAACCATACCAGAATGAAAATAGGAAAACATCACCATCGATTTTATCATCATACTCCCCAAAAAATATAAATGGAAGAATAATATATGGGTTTTAGTTGGTTGAAATACAAATTCATCACACTTTATCTCTATTATAGAACAGTCCTCTTTATATTATCTTTCCAGGATATAAATTAAGGAAGTGGAAAGGTTTCATGGAGTACCACATTCCATTGTATCTAACCAGGATACATGGTTTTCCTTAATGTTCTAGAAAATTCTTCAACAACATATTGATATAGGGAATATTTTCATAATTGCATATCATACATGGAAAAATGGTCAGTCTAATAGATCAATTCAAACCCAAGAGTATATTCTAATATCTAATTTTATGGATTTAAAAGGTGATTCTGATCAACACCTTCCTCTATTTGAGTTTTCTTACAACAATAGATTTCACTCGATCATTAAGATGGCTACTAATGATTCCCCATTTGGAAGGAAGTGTAGATTTACAACAATAAATGATTAATTGTGAGAATGAAATCTGTTAATATAAGATCTAGTGGATGAAATGGTATGAAAGGTCAGAGCTAATAGATAAAATATTTAGGCGGCATAAATTTGATAGAAAATTTATGCTGATATTCGTCATAGTGATCTGTAATTTGAAGTTGGTGAGAAGGTGATTCTATTAATTTATCCATGGAATGAGGTTATGAGATTTGTAAATAAGGGAAAAATTATCCCTTTGGAATATTGTTTCTTTATAAAGTAGTGATCCTATCGTGATCATATCTTATAATTTGGTGCTTTCACCAAACCTCTCCCAGGTTCTTGATCTGTTCCATGTGTTTCTCTTAAAAAAGTACATCCCTAATAAATAAAATGTACAAAACATGGTGTCAATACCACTATATAATGATATTTCTTATAAGTAAAAACATTTTTATATTCTTGATCTTAGAGAGAAAGTTCTACAAAATAAGATACCTCACTTGGGAAAAGTGTTATAGCGAAACCACCAATTTGAAGAATCTATGTGGGAAACTAAGGATACGATGAGGTAGAAGTATACTAATTATTTTTTATCTGGGGGAGGAATTATATGGGTGAAATTCATTTAAAGGGGGGGGGGGGTTAGAATGTAACACAAAGATATTTTATGAAATTGTTTTCTAATAAATGTAATTTCTTTGATAGCTTATGATACAAACAACACCGAGTTTTAATGAACCATGATATATTATTAATATTATTATGATCATTATAATCTTTTAGTTAAAATTGGTGGTATGAATAAGAATAAACATAATTTTAAAATTAAGTTTACTATTTTTATTTAAATAAAATATATTTATAAATAAGTACTTAATTTTTAGTAATGTATTTATATGCTTCAAAAATAATTTGTTCCCAAAAAAATTTTTTTATTCATTTTTTTATATAAAATACTAAAATTCTTTTTTGGAATTTTAGAAATTTTTTTTAAAAAAGTAACTAATTTTTTTAAATCAACATGTAAAAATAAGATTTTGAAAATTTTCAGAAAAGACTAATTTTTAGGGAATATTTAAAAATACTGATTTTTATTAAAAATAACCTATTTTATTAAAGAATTTACATAGTTTTATATTATTAAAAAAAATTAAACAGTAAAATTATTTAGATTATGTTATTATTTAGCAATTTTATTAAATTTTATTCAAATTCTTGTTTACTTTTCATGTTAAAACATTCTATACTTACGAAAAGATTCTATTTGGAAAAATGATTTATCATCGCATCTATGGGTTTAATTTTAAATTATATTTTTTAAATTATATGAATGGAATTTGAAAAAATGGATTCAATTTTTACAATAATCATAATTAATGTAATATAATAATTTCAACTTAATTTTTGTTCAAAATTAATAGTAAAAACAGTAAAAATTAATTACTATGTTGTGGTTAAAAGGGGTTTATCAACTATTAAACTAAAAATACAGGGTTTAAAATTACATAAAAAATTGTAAAAATACTCTTTTATGTATATATTTTTAAATTATCTAATATAAGTTTATTTAATGAAACATTTTGATCCTTTTCATGTTTAAAATGTGGGTACACCTTTTTCTTTTAAAAAATCTATAGTGTTTGATCTCCCCCACTTATAAATGGACACCCCCTCTCCTTTCATATTCACACTTCTAAATCCCTTTGGAATAGAAATTATTTCTCAAATATATTCCTTAATTCCCTCCCAAAATAATATAGACCTTATTTTTATTTGTAAAATCTCATAAAAAGGATTTAGGTATAAACGCAAAGAGGTTCTATAAAGAAGTAGTGATATTATTAAACTTATGTTTTTGTTTTATTTCTTCTTCCACATATTTCAAATAATTTTGAACTATGATGATATAATAAAACTAGTATATCACATATACTAAGATGTTGTTATGTTAATGGACTAACCTATTTCCTTTTCATATTCCACTAAATTGGAAATTGAACTATCAACCATGTGTATAGAGGACTACCACCTCATGAACCAATGTAATTCTTTTTCCATCACCACCTATCAAATATAGTTATAATAAAGGATTTAATATTTGTATATTATATTTATTGACTATGTGATTACAAAAAAAATCATGAAATTGCAATTTAAAGGAAAGATATGGATTCCAAATCCATTCACCACCAGCTCATTATATATTCATATTAGGAGCTTATGGTCAACCCCCCAATAATAAATTCCCTCCCCATTAATTATTAATGTCAAAATGTGGGAGAGAAATCAAAGGAAAGTGGAAGTTTCAACTTTAACCACAAAAATAGGACCTGATTCATCCCTCTAATAGAAGCTTGAATTTGACATTTAATATAGTATAATAACAAGGGGTATTAGAAGTAAAATATATTTTTACATGTTTCCTATAACATCTTTTAAAATTTCAGAAAAATTTTATCAATCATTTGGACTTTATCCTCGAAATGGTTGTCTAAATTTATGGGCATTCAGATCTGGCCATTAATTTAATTATCATCTTTCACCACCTTGATCATTATGAAAACTAAAAAATTATCTCTGGAAATAGTTTAATGATATTATAACCATAATTTTATATTTATAAATTTTAAATTTAATATTCATTGGGCTTTAATTTTAGGACACACAGTATCTTGATTGGCCTTAGGACCATTACGCCTTCTCCTTAAAATATTTGTACTCATGCCCAAAAATCATCATCTTCCCTTTGGATTCATCCGAATAAAATTTTCCAATCAAAGTGATAAATCATATCCCAAAATATCAAATTTAAATATTGAAAATAAATTATTACACAAACTAATTATTTATTAGGCCCAAAATTTCACTTTAAACGTGAATAATACATGTGATGAGAAATGAAGTTAAATTTGTAAAATACGCTAAAATTGATGTTTATGGGCATTAAAAGACATGAATATTAATATTTAATCAATTAATTTTAGGGAATTTGAGTGTCTAATAACACTCCCCAACATGAGTTTTCTAGTCCTAAGTAAAAACTATCTCAAAAATATGAAATTGAAATCTATTTTCGAAAAATATTTTAACATAAAACACTCATCAAAATACATATTGTCGAACAATCATGAAACCAATCAAAATAATTTCACACAATATAGGTTCACTCACATTATTTTGTTCAAATTTATTTCCACGTTTCATCCAATTTCAATTAGGCATGATGTTGTGTTGTGCATCACAAAAGACATGGGGCCCATTTTCTTGTTCAAGGGGGGAAATGGGAGCGCTAGATGGGAATCACATTAAATATTAAGTTTAGTATACAATTTTTTTGTTTTTTTTGTTTTATTTTTGTTGTTTTCTTACTTTTTTTAACTATAATAGATATTAAAAGACTAACTTTGGGAAAGAAAACTATCGAGTCATGATCTCCAAGTGTCCAATTCCACATATATTGTCAATTAAATAGTCTAAAATAGAGATTTAAAGCCTAACACTGGGAAATACAACTATGGATTATCAATTCCCAAGTGTAGGATTCATCACATTTTGTCAAAATATTGATCTATGTGGATTTTTTAATTTTTATTTTGTTTTTTAAATACTCAAATTAAACTAAAAGTGACCCTAGATCCCATGATATTATGAAAGGGACCCAAGAATTCAAATTTACTCCCAAAATCCAGTGGATGTTAATTATACTATTTTGATTAAAAGTATGAAATATTTAACTTTTAAAAATTACATTAAACAACTTCACTTTCCAAAAACTATGCTCTTGAACATAAACATGCATTAAAATCATAATCAAAGCATTAAAATCATTTGAAATTCGTTTTTCATGTTTCAGAGTGTATATTAATGAATTATAGGATAATGAATGGATTATTTTTCATTGAATTTATTTTTATCATAAAATCCCTTTTTATTATTATTATTTTTTAATACCCATATTTTCACTCCCCACAACATAGAATGAAAACTACCCTCAGTTTTTAAATAGAAGAGAAGAGAGAGATTAGAATTGGGGGAAAATATGGGGAGATGTGATTTAAAATTAAATCTTTGAGAAAAACCACCTAGTTTGAAGTTTATGACCCATAAAAAGGAAATTGAATAATTAGGCTTCACTTCACATACAGACCCCTTGGGGATGATTTCTTGTTAGGTTTGAACTCTAAAGGAAATGTGTTTTATTTGAAAATACTAAAATAATTGAGCTACAAAATATCACACACAAGATACATTAGAACACATTGTAATCCCTAAGTTGTTCCTTTGATAAAAAACACAAAAACACATAAAATAAAATAAAAAAAATGTTGTAGTTAGTTCGCCTCTCAGAAAGTGCTTATTTTAAAGTAACTAGCTCATCTTGGACCCCCCTAACATATCCAAAACTGTCTTTCCACATTTTAATGTCCCCATATTTCTCCACATAAACTTCATTGAGATTAATTCTTATTTTTGGTTGGAATAAAGGTTTTAAAATAGATACAATAAAAAACATATAGGTCCTATGGAATGAGATATCCCCATGAATATCAAAATGTGTCCATCCAATTTCATTCCTAATCATGCATGATACATCAAGGAGAATTTTCTCTTTATTATCTTCAATAGAGGATGAAATTTTTAAAAAATGTTTTTTATTATCCCCTATGGTGGAATTATTCATAGAGGATATATCGACCTTGAATTCATGATCGGGTTTGGATAAAACTTACAAACATGGGTAGGGACTTGGAATTGAACTTAGTTTTATTTTCAAAAGTTCTCAACAGAATTATTTTCCTTTGAATAGAAGTTTCAACCCCAAAATTTTATAGATGATTTTTAAGATTGGGTATGGAATTGAAGCTCTAGATTTCTTATAATGATTCAGTGATTGGTGTTTCTAAAAATTCATCATTGGAACAGTATTCATGACATTCAATCCATTAAGATAAATTTCCCACTTGTGAATACAAAAAAATTAATTTCCTCTTCATTTAAAGAAACTTTAACAATTCCTTGATCTTAGTCAGTTATCCAAAATCCAAAGTTTGGTTATTTAGTAAATTCATGAGATGGTTTTAGGATACAATCTTCTTCACATAAGTTTATGGAATAGATATTCATTATAGGGATGGGTTCCTCATAAGTTTTAATTCAATGTGGTTCTAATACCAAAGATGAAACATGAAAATTCATTATCTGCATTTTATTACACAATTGATCAAGAAATGATTGAGGAACATATTTTATGGGTGGTTTAACTTTATAGAAATTTCTAATATTTATTTCCTCAATCGTCCAAGAGAGGTATATAAATTGATCCTTTAAATGATCATTATCCAAGTGATTGTACATCTAATTGGGTGTGGTGTATTCATTCAAATTTTGATCAACGAATTTTATTATGTTTGGTGCTTCCCAGTATTAATTTCCAATTTTACTAAATCTTGGGTTTAAATTTTTGTAAGGATGAATATATTCCATTGGAGTGGATTGAAATTTAGATTTAGGATTATTTGGACAAATGGAAATAGAAAGGTGAAAAGAAAAGAGAAATGGGGATAAGAATAGTGAAATTTGTGTGGTAAAAGAATGAGTTTCTAAGGTGACTTAATTATGTCCCCAGTAATAGTTCCAAAAATGTTTTGTTCCCAAATTTACCCAAGTTATATGGTGTAAATGGTTGGTGTGGTACATGTAGGGGTTGAATCCATAGGTACTGAAGAAGTAGCCTCAATACCATTAATGATTCATTCATATAACATGAAAAAGGATAAACCAGTTGTAATTAAATTTTCACATATAATAGAGGACACATCGAAAATTATATTTCTCTTCTAAAATAATAAATGATTCGACCATATACAATGACTTATTTTTACAACAAGAGGGGGATGAATTTGGTTTTATTTTTGTGGTCATCTTTGAAACGTCAATTTTCATTTATTATCACCCACATTTTGACTCCCCTAATTAATGGGAAGGGAATTTATTTTTTTGGGTCAACCTAAGGATCCTAACATGCCTATATAAAGAGCTGGTGGTGAAGGGAAATAGGCATCTATGTTTTTCATTTTAATTATTATTTCATACTTTTATTTTTTAATTGCATCATTAATTTTTTGTATGTAAGTTTTTCATTAACCTTCATTTAATTAATAAAAGTTGTTTTTATTCTGATTATTAATTTATTATTTTATTTTTGATATCAATTTGATGTCGTTTCCTTTGGTAGTAAGGTTATTCACATAATATTTTTTGAAACTCTTTACACAAGGGCGGAGTTATTGTTGTTTATTTTTCTTCTCCAATTCCACATTCATGAATCTACTAACTGCTTTCATTGATAGAATAGAATCAATGTAGGGATAACCCTCTTATGTTTTTATCCAAGGGAGTACCAGGTGTATGGATTGGATGTTATTTCACGTGCTTAAATATTTTAATCAATTCATTATTTTAATATTTCAATTCGATGATTTATTTTCTATTCATCTTTACCATGTTTAATGAAGAAAGATTTTGATTGGTAGTACAATACAATCCCTTAGAGTGATCCTTAAATTCATCTTCTAGGTGCATTTTTTATTAGGTTTGGAATTGTGTAAAGATTAAATTGAAGAATTATGTTATGGAATTATCTCATTTTGTAGTTACATCTTGATTTAATGATATAAAAACATTTAATAAAACAAATATATCCAATGTAACCCTAGTGACAACATCACATATACTCATATTAATTAATTATATCAATTAAAATAATTAGACATTTCATTGATAAATTTAAAACCATTCTCTTATGAAAATTAGTATTTTAGTTTCACAATTACAAACAACCTCATATATAGAAACCTGATAGACAATCCTACATCAAATATAAGTGTCTCTAGGTTTATTCTTCAGTCCCTTTGGATTCAATCCCTAAATTTACTACAATCACCTATTTTACCTTTACGATAAATTTGGGTACAACCAAATTTCTGTGATTGAGAATGCTTACATGGGAAAAAATGAACCAGAAATATAAAGACTCAGCCTTATTACATTAGATAATCTTGAATTTATTCCATAAAACACTTCCTTTTACATTAAGGATCTTTTAAAGATTATATATTTAGAGAATTAGGACATAATACATTCATAAAATTATACATTTTTACAGAGTGGATACCATAAAAACAGTATTCATTTCTTCTAAAATATAAAACATTTTAAATGAGACATGATTTCATTGAAAATTATTCAAAAATTTAACTTTGATTCTTTTTTTGTTTTAAACATATTTATAACCTGTGAAAATCATTTAAAAACATGTAATGAGTAAAAAAAAGCTCAGTAAGGGATATAAAAAGAAGGAAAGAACACATTAGTCTATGAACACTTGTAACATATGAAATAATTTTCAAAAGAAATACGTTTCACCCATATATAATTACATTGTGAAACATGAGATTTACACAATATCCAATCAAAACATAAGAACATAAATAGAACCATAAAGGTATCTTGAGGAATTAATTATATAATCTTGAAACCCTGTCGGCTACCTTACAATTTGTAACCCTCACGACTACCTTAAAATTTATGTAACCATCGTAGTTACAGTTAGAGTAATCATATGGCCGACCTCCAACTTACACATACCCAATGCATTGGAGGGATATATAGGTCCCAACCTTAATCATAAACAATTCCCAAGAACTAGAACATAATCATTCAACATGAATAATAGCATAAAAACATTGCTCTTGAATTTGGTAAAACAAAATTTTAAAAGAGGATTTTGAAAGGATAGTCCATTATAAATATCATATAATTGAAGTGAGACTTAGTAGAGTAGATGGAATATGTATACACACTATAAATACATATAATTAAACATATTAAATACAAAACCCATCACACAAAAATTTTTAATACCACATAAATAATGAAGTAGAATGTTAACCCAAAGAATGGAAATCGGGTTAAGAATTCCCTTACCTCATGTTTGTCTTACTTGAAACCTATTTCAACCTCTTTTATAATGGGTAAAATAGTGTTATTAGTATTTAAAAAAAATATTTTCATGATTATAACATCTTATATAATCATTTCATAACCTCATTTCACCCTTTAATTATTAGTATTTTGTTCCTTCCATTGTTTTGGGTGCGTTTTTTACATGTTTTCCATGATCAGTTCATGATGGATGTTCTTGTCGATTGGAATTGAAACTCAAGAATAGGAATAGAGTAGTATTTAAATATTTAAATAACCATAAATTATACTATTTATCTTTTTGAATTCTGACATGAGGATGATTCATATGTTAAAACATTGTTGATATTTCTTTAGGTCATTTAAACGATTGTTTCGGTCGTAAAGAACTCATTTGTTTCATAAATTTATAACATGTGTACAAAATGATTACAAAAAATTATATAAGATATAATACATAAATTATAATATGGTTCAACCCTAAAAATGGTTTCATGACATGTCTTGAAGGAAGTAAATGAATTTTAAATCACATCATACATGATGTCGGTAAATCGACACATCACGGACGGTGATTTAATTCATGGAATAAGTGGGAGAGGAGAAGAATATTGATGAGGAATATTCCATGAACTTGATAAAATATTGAATATAAATTATTATGGATCTTTCATTCCTCTTCAATAAGAGTGGGTGAGTAAATAATAAGAATATAAATGAACTCAAAATAAAAGAAAAATTGAGAAATCTCTCTCACAAATTCAGCAGCCTAAGGACGTCACTTAAAATTTCATAAAAAAATTTCATAAAATAGTTTGATGAGAGAAAGGGGGTATCTCAAAACTCTTAAAAAATATGGTCAGTAAGGGGGATATGTAATTACAGATCCCAATATAAGACAAATAAAATTTAAGAGAATAACATTAAATGAAAGAAAAGAAAGAAAACAAAAGAGGACGTTTACCTTTTGATCTGTTCACCTTGAGATCCTTCTTAAGGCCTTTGATTTTGGCCTTTTGGTGAGTCCATAAGCTCTAGGACATGGGGGAGGGAATTGGGAGAATTTTTGGGCAGAACTTAAGTAAGTATCAAGGCTTTAGAGGTGTGGTAGGAAGAGAGGAATGAGTGTGGTATTTATAGAGGATGAGAGGAGGTATTTAACATTATTTTAATCATTATTATAATACTTTTGTTCAAGACTATGAATAGTCTTAATTCATGTGACCCCAAATAGTAATAATGTCATTTTATTTCAATAAAAGTGGGCTTACATCACTTATGGTGTCATAAATAGTGCATTCAACTGATAATTTGAATATACGGTATTTTACTACAAGTCACTATTCATCAAAAATTGAAGAATTTTAGTAAAAACCCCAAAATTTACCCTTACGATTTTTCAACATGTAGAATTCAAAAATTATGTCCATTTTTTGAAAATAATTTTCTAAATGTCATTAATATAATTTCTAAATAAAATCATACTTAATTCATAAATTAATTATTTAAAAACTATAACTGCTTTTATATCACATTGAAAAATGAACCAAGATGTCATTATATTAAAGCCTTAAGAAAATAAAATAATAATAAAATTTACTATTCATTAGGTTCATATTACTATTAATAAGGGTATGTTACTATTCACCAAAAATCAAGTTGGTTCCATTAGACCCCAAATAACTTACTGAACACAATTATAGATGACCATTTTTAGAAATTCAAAACATAGAAGTGGAAAGATTATTTTTAAAGGCTAGTTATAAATATCTACTTAAAACAAAGTTTCATGCATTTTTATTTTTAGAAATCCTTGGGGTGTCACATTATCCCCACCTTCTGGAAATTTCATCCTCACAATTTTATTTACTTATTAAACAAGTGAGGGTATTTTTCCCTCATAGAATTTTTAGACACCCATGTTGCTTCTTTACCATGTGGTTTCTCCACAAAACCTTTACCTGCTGGGTTACCTTATTCTGCAATACATGTTCCCATTGATCAAGAATCTTAATTGGTTTCTCTTCATAGGAAAGGTTCTCTTCCATCAAAAATTCTTCTGGGCTAGATACATGTGATGAATCTGGCACATACTTCCTCAACATCGAAACGTGAAAAACATTGTGTACCTGAGACAAACTCAGAAGAAATGCCACTCGGTATCCAACTAGTCCAACTTTCTCTAGGATTTCAAAAGGACCAATGAACTGTGCACTTATCTTCCATTTCTTTCCGAAACACATCACACTTTTCCATGGAGAGATTTTAAGCAAAAAATGGTCACCTACCTCAAAATAGAAGTCTTTTCTTTTTTTATATGCATAATTTTTATGCCTGATCTGAGTTGTCCTCATGTGCTGCTGAATCACCTTCTCTTTCTCAGCCACTTCCTCTACTAATTCTGGCCCCCAACAACTTTCTTTCACCAAATTCATTCCGAAATGTTGTAGTCTGACACCGCTTCCCATACAATGTCTTAAAAGGTTTCATCTGTATAATATAATGAAAATTATTATTATATGAAAAATAAACTAAAGAAATACGATGATACCAACTTCCCTGGTAGTCCATTGGACAAGCTCGAAGCATATCCTCCAATTTCTGAATAGTTCATTCTAACTTCCCACCTAATTGAGGATGAAAAGTTGTACTGAAATTTAACTCTGTGTCCAACGACTTATGAAGTCCCTTCAAAAAGTTAGAAGTGAACCTAGAATCCCAGTCAAAAACAATGTAAAGAGGAACTCCATGTATCCTGACAATCTATTTGATGTACTGTCGATAAAGTTGATCCCAAGACATTGTATCTTGAATAGAAAGAAAATGTGGATATTTTTTCAGCCGATCAACAATAACCCAAATCGCATTGTTACCTCAAGAAGTCTTTGGTAGTCCCACCATGAAGTCCATGGATACATTTTCCTATTTCCACTCTGGAACTGGAAAAGGATGAACTATCCCCTTTGGTAACTACCTCTCTACTTTAACATATTTACATGTCGAGAATTTCACAGTAAAATCAGCAATATCTCTTTTCATTCCATCCCACCAATAATACTCCCAAAGGTCTCCACACATCTTAGTACTGCCAGGATGAACTGAAAATGGAGAACTATGAGCTTCACACAACAAATCTGTCTTCAACTAAGAATCAAAATGCACAAAAAACTTTTCCCCAAATCTTAAAACACAATCTTTATCAAGGTTAAATTCTGGAAACTTACCCATATTAACAAATTCTACCTTAATCTGTAGCTCATGGTCTTACTTCTGTGCTTTCTTAATTCTATCTGATAATGATGACTACACTAAATCCTGAAACAAAACAAAGTTATTTCTTGCACCAATAACTTCTAAGACAAAATTCATCAAATCATTAATCAAATGACCATGTTCCAAATGTAACATGGTTAATGATGCATGATGTTTTTGACTCAATGAATCTGCCACTTTGTTTGATTTTCCGAGATGGTAATTGATCGTGCCATCATAATCCTTTATCAGTTCAAGACATATTATTTTCCTCATGTTTAATTCCTTATGAGTGAATATATACTTCAGACTTTTATGGTCAATATATATTTTACATTTGACTCTGTATAAGTGATGCCTCTAAATTTTCAAATCAAAAAACCAAAGCTGCCAATTCCAAATCATGTGTGGTATAATTTATCTCATGGGGATTAATTTGTCTTGAAAAATAATCAATTACCTGATCATTCTACAACAAAACACAACCAATTCCCTTCAAAGAAGTATCACTGTAGATGAAAAACTCACAATTTCGGGAAGGCAGGGCCAAAATTGGAGCATTCACCAATCTCTTCTTCAGTTCCTGAAAACAAACATCACATTCTTCTGTCCAAATAAAGTTAACCCCTTTTCATGTTAACTTAGTTATCAGTCTAGATAACCGTGAAAAGTTTATAAAAGCATCCATAATTACATATTAATCCAAGAAAACTAAGAATCTCTGTAACAACTGTAGGTCTTGTCCATTCTTCATCCACTTTTGTTTTGGAAGGATCAACTGTTAGTCCATCCTTATTTAAAATGGTCCCAAGAAAAGAAATCGGTTTCAACCAAAAATCACACTTGCTGAATTTTCCATATTATTTATTTTCCTTTAAATATTGTAAAACAACCCTTAGATTTCTTTCATTCTCCTCTATATTTTTAGAAAATTCCATAATTTCATCAATAAACACAACCACAAACTTATCCAAGAACTCATGAAATATTCTATTCATTAGATTTATGAACACAACAGGTGCATTAGTTAACCCAAATGGCATAAAAACAAATTCATAATGCCCATATCTAGTACAAAAGGCTATTTTTGGGATGTCATCCTCTTTCACCTTTAGCTGATGGTATCTAGATCTCAATTCAATCTTAGAAAAGTACTGAGCTCTCTAAAGCTGATCAAACAAGTCATCTATGTGAGGAAAAGGATACTTGTTTTTAATAGTGATTTTATTCAAAGATCTATAATCATTGCAAAGTCTCATGAAACCATATTTCGTTTTAACAATCAAAACAAGAGCACCCCATGGTGAAGTTCTAGGACGAAGGACAACTTTATCAAGAAAATCTAGCAACTGGTTTTTTAATTCAATAAGTTCTATTTGTGTAAAGACCCGGAATTTCCATGTAATTGTTTTAAATATATAGTAATTTTACAAGTCTACGAACTCGGAAGACGCATGATTCCAGGTCTTAGAGTTCCTGGAATGATCTTTCAATGTTTTTTTAAGCTTAAGTTAATGCGTGTAAGAATTTTTCCGGAAAAAATGGAATAATTCTTAAATGGTTACTCAGATCAGAAATATGAGGCCACTGTTGCACTCAGGATGGCATGTTTACCCTAAAAGTGACTTGAGTTTATTCGGCGCAGGCCTCCTGTGAGAAAACACAAAAATGAAAAATAGAAAATAAATTATTTTATTTTCCAAATGCATATAGCTCACAAATGGTAACTCGGATTAAAAATATGTTACAACCGATGAAATCATGATGGTGTGATTTCTTTAAGCAGATACTAACTTTGTCCGGTGCAGGCCACCAGAGAATTTTGTTTTTTAGCGGTAAATAAAATAACTAAGTGAAAATTATTTTATTGTAAAATTTATAACTTCTCAACAGTAAATCGGTTTGAAAATATGAGAGTACCATTGGGTTATTTGGGGCGTCTTGCACCTAGGAAAAGACTAACCTTCATCGGCACAGGTCAAGGGTGACTAATAATAATTTTTCTAAACTTTTTTTGGGTACATTCAGTAAACATGTGAGAGGGTTTTTATAAATTTTGAACTGGTACTTGTAATTGAAATCTGAAGGAACAGTTGAACTCGCAGTGCCGGTATTCGCTTAAGGATACTTTCACCATGACATTAGATAGAAAAGGGAGAAAGTTAGTTTTTAGGTTTTTCATGGATTTAATAAAATAAAATAAACTACATTTTATTTAATTTTGAGCTTTCATGTGGATATTTCAGGTGGGGTCCAATGGAACTAAACCTCCGTGTGGAAGTTGTGAGTGGGGACCACCATACCTTAACCTCTGACAAGAGGTTAAGGTGGTGGGGACAACCAAAACCATAACCTCCTATGAGAGCTTATAGTGGTGGGGACCACCCGGGATTAAAACCTCCTTGAACCCCCCCCCCCCTAATTGGTAGAAACCCTCAACTCCCACAATTAATGAGGGAGAGTCTCTTGACCTCCTCCACCTTAATTATGCCAATGCACATGCCATTAATATTTCCAATGCACCGCATCAGTTTTTCCAGTGTAAATTAATGGGATTTCCCATTTTTAAATTAAGTATCAGCATCGTTGGAATTTAGGAAGGTTCCTAATAAATGAATCATCATAAATTCTTACAATAGTTACCTACCTCCCCCCTCTCCTATATATATGGAGCTTGGGAGGAGGATCTAGGACGGATTCACTAAGCGACGAAGCACTGGTAAAGTGACATGACACCCAACACTTAGAGAATTATACTATCCAATGAAGAACATGTTCTTCCATGAAGAACGTTCCACCGACGAAGAACGCCAATGAGGAACACCTTTGACCACAAAGAACGACCTCGACCTCAGCTTTCTTCCTCGGAACTTCCTCCGACGTAGGACGTGTTCAACTACAACGAATCAACGTCCACATTCTCGCGCTAGTGTCAACCAACGATGATCAAGGTAGGGGGTTTATTTTCATGATAATACTTTCCTTGATTTCTATTGCGGTTTGGGAAAGAATCGTTGCGGAGGTTGAAAACTTTGTTGTTCATCGTTCTTCTTTCTTGTTGAGCCATATGTTAGCACTCTTAACGCGGATGGTGTGGGAAAACTAATTTGGCCTGACCCCCTCCCCTATTCTTCTTTGTGGTGTTCTTTGTAACAAAGGATGGTGATAACATCGTCGAATGTGACAAAGGCACCGATCGTGCCGCCCCACGGCCTCTGCGACCCGCGCCGCCCCTGCGTCGTGCCGGTGCCCCGGCCGAACTGGCTTTGCCCCCCCCGGGCCGAACCGTGGTGCCCACCGGCCATGCCCCCCACCGACCGCACCACCGCCGGCCTCCCGTGCCGCCCCGACCGTGCCGGCCCGCGGGCCTCTCGAGTCGCACACAGTTGAACTGATTCACGCCCTCGCGGTGCCCCGGACGCACCGGCACATCGCCCCCGGAGAGCCACCCTTGAGGCGCCCTCCTGGCCAAACTGCCCACCTGACACCCTCCTGGATGAACCACCCTTGTGCCGACCTACGGCCGGTCCAAGCCCTAGTGGCCGGTCTGCGGCCTCATGGTCGGTCCGCGCCCTCGCGGACGGTCCGCAACCTCTCGGACCTCCACGGCCCATCACGGCCTTCTGGGCTGGGCCCAGAAGGTCGGGCCGAACCCAACGTGTTGGGCCAGACCCAATGGGTCAGGCCAGTTCTACCCGAACCAGGGCGGTCTAGATTGGGTCGGACTAGACCCGGGCCCACTACAAACCATTACTTTCTTTTGGCCATATCTTTGGCACTGGACGTCCATTTGAAGAACCGTCAGCGACGCTGGTAATCTTGGAGAATGACGGTCCCTTTTAGTATACCCCACTAGAGTTTGGAGTATAGATGAGATACGGTCAAGTTGGATTGTGCACGAATCCAACCGGGCCCCTCGTACTAAATGGCTAATAACTCACAGACTGGGTGTCCGATTGATGCGTCGTCTGTTGCATTGAGATAACTATGACGTAGCGGACCATTGAGATATTTCTTTGTGGTACATCGTGACAGTTGGAGTATTGATTAGTAGCTCATGGAGTGGATCCTTCTGGAGATGAGCGATCATAGTGCGAAGACCTAGTAGTTGACTGAGACCTGACGACTGGTGACCATTTGACTCGAAGTGACTCTACTAGCCCAGTGGGGAGCGCCTAGGTGTGGCAGCAAAACCACGGTGGATGAGCGCGATCTGTGTGACGCGGCAGACCCACGGTACTCAAAAGGAGGAGTACCTTTGCGGTTTACGAGGTGGAGGGCCTAGGTGTGGCAGCATACCCATGTTGGAAAGCGCCTGGTTGTGGCAGCAGACCCACGATACTCGACAGGGGGAGTACCTCATCAATCCATGGTTTGTGGGAAGCATGCTTGGTGTTATGGAAGGCCCATTGTACTCAATAGAGGAGGAGTTCTCCAGAATCCAAGGTTTCATTAATGTGAATAAAATCATGGTTGAGCTGAGATAGTACTTTTGTGTTTTCCTCATGATTGAGATGAATTACTTTATAACATAGGTATATGTATGGGCGTATACCTAAGTAGGGTTATCTGTTTATTTCATACTTTGTGCTTTATCCTTTTTTTAATTTTGTGAGACCTTGAGGGTCTCGGGGTCTGTACTGAGTATCGTTATACTCACCTCTACATAGTTTATGCCCACACCTTGTTGTGTTGGTTGCAGATGACGGACAGTGATGACTAAGGCTGAGAGTACCAGGACTGGATGGTACCTAGAGGTGGACCATACGGTTTGTCAGTACACGGAGGAGAAAGATGGATGTGGAGTGCTAAAGAGACGATCTATACCTACCCTTCAGGTAAGAACCTCGAAGGACAATCTAATAGTTGACTTTTTTTCAGTTTTATTTCTTTTCAGTTGTACTTGTACTTTCCAGTTGGGCTTGTATTCTGGACCCTTTTACTTTCAGCACTCTTTTTTATGTAGTTTACTTGGTGTTTCATCCAGCTGTTTGCTTTCTTGTGTGTGTGTTACTGGTTATAAAGGCAATGCCTTCCCAGTTTTAGGGAATTATGCCTTTGGTGCTAGTCACAAGCCCCTGGCCTATAGAAGGTGGGCTTGGGGTAGTCACGGAACAGGCCCTGGGGGACAGGTCATGACAAATTGGAATCAAAGGAGTCGGTTCTACTGCAGAACTTAGGACTCTTATCTTTTCTATAAAGTAGTAGTGTTAAATGTAGTGAGTTTGGTTCTCAGATTAGGGAGTCTAGTGTTGGGGTGGAGACCAACGTATCCATACACCAGGACCTAGACTTCTGATTTCTGACTGAGTGCACGAAAACACTGATTTCATGTGTGTTTTTTTAACGTTTTTTAGTCATCTCAACCAGGTCATCTCACCAGGTATAACTTTTAATCGTAGCACACCTATTTTTTTAGGATGCCTCCACGCAAACATCTAGCTAGAGCTATGAGAGTTGTACAAACTAACAGCCCACCAAGCGATGAGGCCTCGGTGCAGGGCCCTCTTTCAGTAGGGACACCAGCATAGCCCTTTGAGGTTTTGTGGTGATATAGTTTCCCACGCAGCTGAGGGCTGGCTGGAGGAGATTGATAGAGTTTCCTGTCTAGTTGAGACACTAGTAGAGAAGACGACGATCTTAGCTACTAGTCTTTTTCACTGAGTGACCATAAGGATAGTCTGCTTAGTGATGAGTCTTCGGTACGTGGAATGTTTCCCAAGATAGTACCTTCGGGTAGTGTGCCCGCTATATCACTTCTTGTTGGTCAATAGTTACAACCAGCGGTACCAGTAAATGACACTTGTAGGCTTAGTGCCTTACACGTGTTTCAGCATCAGATACCCCTATGGTTCTGAGGCGAGCCCGACTCACATGCGTCTAAGTACTGTCTCGAGGAGGTGGCAGAGAGTTCTCTAGAACTTCTACAGCTTTGGCAGGATGACATGTCGGCAACTAAGTATTCATCAAGGCATACTGATCTTTCCTGCTACTTGATGAATACAATACGATCAGTGCTTCAGGGATCGAAATTCCAATCTAGGTGTGTTTAAAGTACATCTGAACAATCACTATTCCACTATGCATTCCTACTTATGTTAGGGTGCTATAGGGAACCTTTTTAGTTGAATGTTCTTTAGATGAGCAGATATAGCCTATGACTTTTAGTATTGGGAATGTAAGAAACAGGCGCCAGTCTCAGAGACTTTTGGGTGTAAAATGTTTGAGGAAGAGGATGTTTTATTGATAAATTTATCTATATGGCAGCAGACGTTGAAGTAGATCTAAGAGAGCATCATGAGGTGGTGTATTTTCGACATGTTATAACCACCCCTTTTTGTGGACCCCACCAGGATTAGGGAGCTGGAGTATAGGGGAAGAGATTGGTTTCATGCTGTCAAGGAATACGACCCAAGGGCTCTAGGAATGATTCGAGGTATGGTCTATGTCTACTACTAGCTGATGTATCAATAGACATATGTACCATTCATTTTTCCTTCCACGAATCTTGTCTAGGACCTAGAGATTCCAATTAAACTGTTGACTTGACCCTCAAATCCATAGATACCATTGGGAGGAGACTCAATAATCAAACTTATGCCGATGGTTTTATCTGAACCATGAGGCAAAATTTTCAGTTGGAACATCTTGGTGGCAGCATCGAGGAATTATGACGTTAGTTTGTGTTTGGACTTGACATCCACAGTTCACACTCAGATTAACTATATTAGGAAAAGAGGTTGTGGTTTATCTATAATGTTGGAATGATGTTTTCCTTGGTTGGCGCTAAAGGAAACCCAGGCAGCACAAGTTAAACTCATGCATAGGAGGGTGTAGCTGATCAATCTTGAGTCGTCCAGCCTTACCCTCATGGCAGTAGAAGTTTTAGTTTCCAGTTTCCAATGGGAATGACTAAAGTTATTCCAGGACTATGAATTCGAGATAGTCTATACTCTTGGGAAGGGGAACGTGGTAGCAGACGCACTCAGAATGAGGTCTGGTCTACAGTTGTTGAGTGAGATGACAAGGCAGCTAGTTACGTTGTAGACAACCTTCATGGATAAAGATGGATCAGCTTACCCCCATTATATGAATATCACTCCACCAATTCCTTAGCTAATTCGGGAGGCACAACTTGAGACGTTGATTACGAGGCCCGATGTGCTCATATATCCTTAGGAAGGTCTCCTGAAGGATTTTCTGAAGGTGGGGAGCACATCATTCTCTTTAGGGGACGTACCATTGTACCAGTGTCACTTCAGGAGGAAGTGTTGGGGGAGTTCCACACATCCCCTCTAGCGGTACATCCAGGAGTGGTGAAGATGTACCAAGACCTCTGACGACATCACTGGTGGCCGGGAATGAAGAAATCTGTTGCATAGTTTGTCTCTCGGTGCCTCACTTGTCGGCAAGCGAAGGTGGAGCATCAGGTACTAGCAGGCTAGGATCAGCCTTTAGAGGTCCCAGAGTGGAAGTGGGATGGGATATCCATGGACTTCGTGATGGGTCTCCCACATATATATAGGGGTCATGACTCGACTTGGGTGATCATCGACCGACTCACCAAGTCGGCCCACTTCCTACCGATCAGAGACCAGGGATTAGTAGAGATCTTGGGACACCTCTATGTGAATGATATTGTGTGGTTATTTAGAGTACCACCAATGATTGTCTCCGATCATGATGCATGTTTTACTTCCCAGCTATGGAAGGGGTTTCAGAAAGCTTTCGGGACACAACTTTGTTTGAGCACCGCCTTCCATCCTCAGATGGATGGTTAGACTGAGCAGACCATTTAGAACCTTGAAGATATGCTCTATGCTTGTGTCCTCAACGTTGTCATTAGCTGGGAGGATCACTTTACTTTGTGGAGTTTTCATACAACAATAGTTATCACTCCACCATTGGGATGGCACCTTTCGAGGCGTTGTACGGGCGACCTTGCAGATCATCCTTGTGTTGGACTGACCCAGGGGAGTCAGCACTAGTGGGACCAGAGATGGCATGGGATACCATAGAGAAGGTGAAGATCGTCCAGAACCGAATGAAGACTGCACAAAGTATGAAGAAGTTGTATGCTGAAAGGAGACAGAGACCTCTTGAGTGCGGGGATGGTGACCACATCTTCCTACGGTCTCACCCTGATATGGTCTACGGAGATTTGACCAAGGTGGAAAGTTACCTCTGAGATTAATCGGACCCTTTTTGGTCTTCAACAGAGTTGGAGAGGTGGCATACCGCTTAGCTCTTCCACATTAGTTGCACCAGTTTTACGATGTCTTCTACGTATCCCAACTGAGGAGATATGTGCACGACCCTTCCCACATCATCGACCATGGAGAGTTGGATGTCGATGATGGGACGACCATTATGGAGGTTCTAGTGGAGATTGAGGATCGATAGGAGAGGTTCCTTCTTGGATGGTCTATACCTCTGGTGCATGTTCTCTAGAAGCACAGGAACCTCCAGGAGAGCACATGGGAGTGGGAGGCTCAGATGCGTGCTCAGTACCCCCACATGTTCCCTTAGTTTGAGTTGTGTCTTATGGGGATGTAAATCCTGAGGTGGGGAGAATGTAAAGACCCAGGATTTTCATGTAAATAAATTTTTAAATATATGGGAATTTTATAAGTTCTCAGACTCTGACAGAACGTGATTCCAAGGCCCGGAGTTCCCGTAATGATCTGTCGAAGTTTTGTTAAGCTTAAGTTAACCTGTGTAAGCAGTTTTTTTTGAAAAAGTGGAATAACTCTTAAACGGTTACTTGGATCAAAAATATTAGGGCACCATTGTAGTCAAGATGGCGAGTTTACCCTAGGCATGACTTAAGTTTAGTCAGTGCAGGCCTCATGTGAGAAAACCCAAAAATGGCATAATTGTAAATAAAATAATTAAATAAATTATTTTATTTTTTAAATGCTTATAACTCACAAAGGGTAAATCAGATTAAAAATAAAAGACCACTGCTGAACTCGTGAGGGTATGCTTTTTTAAGAAGATATTAACATTGGCCAGCGCATGCCACTAGATTAAGTTAGTTTGTAGCCGTAAATAAAATAATTAAGTGACAATTATTTTATTTTAAAATTCATAACTTCTAAATTGTTTCTCATATTTAAAATCCTAGAGTACTATTGGGTTCGTTGGGGAAATTTTCACCTAGGCAGAGCCTAACCATGATAGGTACAGGTTGAGGGTGACTGATAGTAATTTTTCTGAACTTTTTTTCAGGTATGTTCAGTAAACATGTGAGTGGGTTTTTATAACTTTTGAACCAGTGCTCAAAATTGAAATTTGATGGCACAATTGAACTTGCAGTGCCGGTATTCAGGTAAGGAGACTTTGACCTTGACGGTAGATGGAAAAAGGAGAAAGTTAGTTTTTTGGGTTTTTCGTGGAAAGAATAAAAAAAATAAACTTCATTTTATTTTATTTTGAGCTTTCATGTGGATATTTTTGGTGGGGTCCACCAGAATTAAATCTCCATGTGTAATTTGGAAGTGGGAACCACTAGACATTAACATTCCATGAGAGGTTAAGGTGGTGGGGACCACCCGAACCATAACCTCCAATTAGAGGTTATGGTGGTGGGGACCACCCAGGATTAAACCCCCTTGAACCCCCCCCCCCCCATAATTGGGAGAAACCTTCAACTCCCACAATTAATGAGGGAGAGTCTCTTAACCTCCTCCACCTTAATTATTCCAATGCACATGCCATTAATCTTTCCAACACACCACATCGTTTGTGCCATCGTAAATTAATTGGCTTGCCCCTTTTTAAATTAAGTAGCAACGTCATTGGAATTTAGGAAGGTTCCAAATAAATGAACCGTCGTAAATTCCAAAGATAGCAACCTACCTCCCCCCTCTCCTATATATATGGAGCTTGAGAGGAGGATCTGGGATGGTTTCACCAAGCGATGAAGTGCTGGTAAAGTGACGTGATGCCAACACTTTGAGGATTACGCTCTCCAATGAAGAACTTGTTCTTCCATGAAGAACGCTCCACCGACGAAGAATGCCGATGAGGAATGCCTTCAACCACGAAGAAAGACCTCAACTTCAACTTTCTTCCTCGGATCTTCCTCCGACGTAGGATGTGTTCGTCTACAACGAATCGACATCCTCCTTCTTGCGCCAACGTCAACCAACAATGATCAAGGTAGGGGGTTTATTTGCGTAGTAATACTTTCCTTGATTTCTTTTATAATTTGGGAAAGAATCGATGCGGAGGTTGAAAACTGTGTTGTTCATTGTTCTTCTTTCTTGTTGAGCCATATGTTACCACTCTAAATGCGGAGGGTGTGGGCCAAACTAACATGGCCTGACCCCCCTCCACCGTTCTTCGTTGTGGTGTTCTACAAAATGATGGAAGGAATCAACGACGTTGAAGGCGACAAAGGCAACGATCGTTCTTCCTGTGGCCTCCGCGACCCGCACCGCCCCTACGACTCTCCAGCACCCCGGCCAAACCGGCTCCGCCACCCCAGGATGAACTGAGCCGCCCGCCGGATGCACCACCCGCCGACCGCGCCGCCTCCGGCCTCCCGATCCAGCCCATGGGCCTCCCCAGCCGCGTGAGGCCACCAGCCTTCCGAGCCGCCCCAATCGCCAGCCTACCAAGCCACCCCCGGTCAAACCGGCCCCGCGCCCCGAGCCGGGCCACCATCGCGGTGCCCTTTGGGCCGAACCACCCTCGCTCCGACCCGCGGCCGATCCACACCCTCTCGGCCATCCGCAGCCCCTCACGGCCTAATGGGCTAGGCCCAGCGGGCCGGGCCGAACCCAACGGGCTGGCCCGCCTAACGGGTCGGGCCAGAACCAACGGGTTAGGTTTGGTCAACCCAAACCGGGTCATCCCAAATTGGGTTGGGCCGGGTCGGTCTGACCGGGTTGGACCGGACACAGGCCCACTACGACCCTTTACTTTTTTGGCCATATCTTTGGCACCAGACGTCCATTTGACGAACCGTCAACGACGCTGGTAATCTTGGAGCATGATGGTCCCTTTGAGTATACCCCACTAGAGTTTGGAGTATAGTTGAGATACGGTCAGGTTGGATCATGCACGACTCCAACTGGACCCCTGGGACTAAAAGGTTAATAACTGACAGACTGGGCATCCGATTGACGCACCATCTGTTGCGTTGAGATCCCTATGGAATGGCGGACCTTTGAGATAATTCTTTGTGGGACTTCATGATAGTTGGAGTACTAACCAGTAGATCGTGGAGCGGATCCTCCTAGAGACGAGTGAGTATAGTGCAAAGACCTAGTAGCTGGCTGAGACCTACGGACCGTTTGACTCGGAGAACTCTACTAGCCTAGTGAGGAGCTTCTGGGTGTGGCAGCAGATCCACAGTGGAGGAGCACGATCTGTGTGACACGGTAGACCAACGATACTCGATAGGAGGGGTACCTTTGTAGGCTACGAGGGGAATCGCCTGGGTGTGGCGGCAGACTCATGGTGGGGAGCGCCTAGTTGTGGCAGCAGATCCATGGTACTCGATAGGAGGAGTACCTCAGCAGTCCAAGATTAGTGGGAAGCACGCTTTGTGTCATGACACCCCCACTGTACTCGATAGAGGAGGAGTTCTCCAGTATTTGAGGTTTCATTAATGTGAATAAAATCCTGGTTGATCTGATTTAGTACTTTTGTGATTTCCTCATTATTGAGATGGATTAATTAATAACTTAGATATATGTATGGGCATATTTCTAAGTAGGATTATCTATTGATTTCATACGTTGTGGTTTATCTTTGTTGGATTTTGTGAGACCTTGAGGGTCTTGGGGTCCCTACTGAGTATCGTTATACTCACCATGGCACGGGCTATGCCCACACCTTGTTGTGTTGGTTGCAGATGACATAAATCACTGACTGAGGCTAATAGTACCAGGACTGGATGGTACCCGAAGGTGGAACATACAAATTGTCGCTACATGAAGGAGAAGGACGGATGTGGAGTGCTGAGGAGACGATCTGTACCTACCCTTCATGTAAGAACCTTAGAGGACGATCCATTCACTAGTGCAAAAAATGTTTTTTACAGTGGTAATTTTTTTACATCGGCTTTTGGATGATGTTATTACAGGAGACGTTATAATCATTGTTTTTTACATCGGTTATTCTAAAACCAAGATAAAAAAACTCCAATCCGGAGTTTTTTTCACATCGGTTGATAAAAACATGATGTTGAAAATGCTTTGGAGTCGTGCTTTATTATGTTGGTTATTTAATAACTGACATGGTATATACTCTTTCAGGTCAGTTATTATATAACCAACGTCATAAATCACTCCTTTGAAGCATTTATCACGTCGGTTATTTTCATAACCGACATGATAAACCTGTCTGCCAATCTATTTCTAATGTCGATTAAATAATAACCGATGTGAAAACATATCTAATACGTTGGGTATAAAATAACCGACATAAAAAACTATTCATTTTTTCATTTATTACGTCGGTTATGAAATAACCGACATCAAAACCATTTCCCATGCATTTATTACGTCAGTTTTCAAATAATCGTCGTTAAAACTAATCCCAATTCATTTTTTACGTCGGTTATAAAATAACCGACCTAAAAAACAATTTTTTTTAATAAAACCAATCAACCACTGCTATGCCCAACCAAAAGACCTGAAATAGACCAAAAAATAACCAAAACAATACTAGAACCCGACCAAAACAGACCAGAACCCCCCCCCCCCCCCACACTGGACAACCCCTACCACCCATCAACCACTGTTATGCCCTACCAAAAGACCTAAAACAGAAAAAACATTGACCAAACCCAAACCAAAAACAGACTAAACCCCCCCCCCCCCCCCACTGGACAGCCCCCACCACACCCCTGGACACCCCCACACCCCTAGACTACCCCCACCCCCTGGATAGCTCCCACACCCCTAAACAACCACCACCCTCCTGGACACCCCCACCCCCTGGACAACACTCCCACACCCATGGACAGCCCTCCCACACCCCTAGAACCCCCCCCCCCCACCCTCCTAGACACCCCCACCCCTGTAAAACATGCCCCTGGACATCCCTCACACACCCCAAGACCCCCCCCCCCACCCCATTGGACACCCCCCCACACACACACCCCCCTGAACACCCCCTGGACATCCCCACACTCGCCTGGACATCCCTCCCACCCTCCCACCCCCACCCCACTGGAAAGCCCCAACCACACCCCTGGACACCCCCACCCCACTGGACACCCCCAGACCAAAAAAATAGAGCAAACCCCAAACAAAACAAGACCAGAACCCCCCATCCCACTGGAAAGTCCCCACCACAACCCTAGACACCCCCCCACACCCCTGGACTACCCCCGCCCCCACCCCACCCCCGAGACATCCCCCACACCCCTAGAAAACCCCCTCACCCTCAGGGACACCCCCACTCCCTGGACAAAACTCCCACACCCCTGTACATCCCTCCCACACCCCTAGACCCCCCCCTTCTGGACACCCCCACACCCCACTAGACACCCCCACCCCACTGAACACCCCCAGACCAAAAACAGACCAAAACCTAACCCGAACCGGACCAGAACCCCCCCCCACCCACTAGACAGCCCCCACCACACCCCTAGACACCCGCACACCCCTGGACTCCCCCCCACACCTAGATATCCCCCCACACCCCTTAAAAACCCCCACCCCACCCTCTTGGACACCCCCCACTTCCTGAACAACACTCCCACACCCCTGGACAGCCCTCCCACACCCCTAGAACCCCCCCCCCCCCCCGCCCTCCCACCCTCCTGGACACCCCCACCCACTGGACAACACTCCCACACCCCTAGATAGCCCTCCCACACCACTAGAAACCCCCCACCACCCCACTAGACCCCCCCCCCCACACACACACACCTGGACACCCACTGGATATCCCCCCACTTGCTTGGACATCCCTCTAACCCTCCTGGACACCCTCCCAACCCCCACCCCATTGGAAAGCCCCCACCACACCCCTAGACACCCCCATACCAAATAAAGACCAAAACCAGTACAGAACCCCCCCCCCCCCCACTGGACACCCCCCACCACACACCTGGACACCCCGCACACCCCTGAACTACCCCCATCCCCTGGAAAGCCCCCCACACCCCTGGACAACCCCTCACCCTCCTAGACACCCACCCCCTGGAAAGCACTCCCACACCCCTGGACAGCCCCCTCACCCCAGAGGACACCCCCACACCCCTGGACACCCCATGGACAGCCCCCCACTCCCCTGGACAACCCTCCCACCCTCCTCGAAACACTCCCACCCCCTGGACTGCCCCCCCCATCCCCATGGACACCTCTGGACACCCCCACCCCACTAGACATCCCTCCCACACCCCTAGAAACCCCCTCACCCCACAAGACACCCCCACACCCATGGACACCCCTAGATATCCCCCCACTCCCCTAGACAGCCCTCCTACCCTCATCGAAACGCTCCCACCCCCCTGGACTGACCCCCCCCCCCACCCCACCGGATAGCCCTCTCACACCCCTGCATACCTCCCACCCCACTGGACACCCCCCCCCCCCACACACACGCCCTTGGAACCCCTCCCCCCAAACCAGAATCCATACCAGAAAAACCATCATAAATAGACCAAAACAAGAAATATATCAAAATTATACATTCACATATATAACATTAAAAACATACAATGTCAACCTAAGAAAACTAAATCCAACCTAAACGGCTACCAAATACACAATTACAATGACAATATTCAAAATTACATTTTTCACTAAAAACAACTAAAATTCCATCAAACCTGTAAAACAATTAGACCATTCCACTTGTAAGTGTTTGACGTCTTGAGCACTATAGGGTTGAGGTTCATTAAATAGAAACAAATTAAAAGGATAGTAGTTAACGTGTATAATGAATAAATCAAATGAACTTTTATGGCAAAGTTTAAAAGGAAATCTTAGCAGGTCAATGTTCACAACTTTTCCAGTTGTAATTATATCATACATAAATCTTAACATATAATATCTTCTTTCGATGATTCCTTGTTGTTCATGATAATTCTGTTTGAATGAGTATAAATTCAATATATTATTTTTATGCAATAAATCAAAAATCAAAAAATATAAATGGATATTTACCTTTACATTTTCATATTTGAACTTTTCACTCCTTTTCTTTGTGTTTTTTATAAAGTAGAACCATCCCCTATTAGATAATAATATGAATGGGATCAATTTAAAATTAATTATAATATATAAAACTATTGAGAAATTGAAACTTAATTTTCCGACATTTTCTTAAAACTTTCCCACACATCGCCATATGAAGAGCATATCTAATAAAGTGTTTTCTCTCTTAGGCAAAAAACACCTAACATACAATGATCACTGATAAAAGAAAATTTAAGGTTAGTGGGTTTTTAGGTTAAAAGATAATGAACTCTTTGAGAGAGATGTGTTTCATACCTCTCAAATAAATTCAACATCTAACATTGTGTGACTATATTCTGTTCAAATCTTTCAGCAATATAAAGCATTATTTGTTCCTCATCCAATGCACATGATTCATGGGAAATCAAATGTGGGTCCATGAATCCATATACATATGTACTCTCATTCTTCTCACAAATTTTATAAACATACCTAATACAAAACAGACATAAGTATACATTTTTAACAAACATAACATGGGGAAAAGGTGTTAAGACTTACATGGAAAAAATATGCACCACGTTAATTCCAAACTTATCTCTAGTAACAAGCTCCATGATATCAGTTTTCACAATCCCCGTAGTTATTTCACATCCAAAAACATGATATTCCATTGTAAACTCATAATGATACTCCAAAAAATTTGAATATCTTGACAATCTGTCAAGACTAATAGAATCTATATATGATTTCATAGTCATTTGTCTTTGTTATTTTTTATAGAATATTTCTTTACCTTTGAATTATTCTTTTAAAAGTAAATAGAAAAATATATTAGTTTTCAAATGATAATACAACTTTAATAAAAAAATAAAATATAAGATATAACATACATACCTCTATGGTAATGATTCGCAGAAGTCTGGATGGCCAAATTAAAAAATGGTCGATACTATGTCCAACTATCGTCACCTCATCTGTAGGTAATGGTACTCGATCTGATCTATCTATAATATCCTATACAGTGAACCTATAATTCTATAACTCTAATTTTTGATGATGAATTGTATATCCTATAAAATATACCAGTCCATATGAAACTATTTGATGTTGATGATCATCAACATACAAATCTCAATAAGTAGGAAGCTGCGGTGGAGGAGTAGGATAAAAAATGGGGCCCACAGGCTGAGGTGGGGGAGTGGGAGTTACTGTCATAGGTGGAGGATAAATAATGGGGTCTGTAGGGGGGGTACATGAGTGGGAGCTACTGTCTGAAATTATCTTTGCATGTCTGCAAACATAGACTGTACTGATGCTCTAATCTTTTCCTCTATCATCACATTAATATTATAAACTTCAGACTCCAAGGATTCTAATTTTTTTATAAACACCCTCAATGTAAGAAGTTGAATAATGTGGAAACACTTTTCTTATCGATACACCTATCAGATATCCTCATACATGACTAGGATGTTCGGGCTTTCCCAATGCTACAGATAAAACATCTTGCCTCCCATCAGCTGTAAATACCCTCTGTGAGATCTTCTCCTTAAGAGAATCATGTATTAATTAATTAAACATTTCTATAATGATTGAAATTATATGAAGAATATAGTGAACTTAAATAAATAAAATAGATATCTTACAATCCTCTTAGCTACAATTATTGAATCTTTTGAAAGATATTGCCCTTTTTCCCCATTCGAGCTCTCTTCCATTTTTCATGTCTAGATGGAGTGGATGGAGGGGCCACCTCTCCAGAGCTTGAAGACTTAGCTCTTAGTTTTTGTAATTTTTTCTCCATCATTTGTTCTTCCAATAATGTATACCATCCCCATGATAAAATATGAGGGTATACATTTTTAGATTGGATCTCCTGATGAGATTTCCTTGTTTTCTATAAATTTGGAATAAGAAAACATTAACAAAACATTAATAAGATCATTTATATGAGAAACCTTATAAAAGTGTACATTTCCCTTACCAAAAATGAATCTTTTTTATACTTTCAACAAATTGACTCCATGTGTCTCCATATATGAAAGGATATATATGACATGGATTGTCATGACTCCTATGACCAAAAATGAAATCATATGAGAGGGTTGATTTGAAATCCCTCCATCTCCTAGCAGCCATCGATAAGCATTTCCTCCTGACTCCTCCGGTTTCAGGAATATCAAATGTAATCTGATAAAGAAGAGTTTAAACATATTATATATACGAGAAACATTTAAAGAATCGGAAAACAATAGAAAAAGATCTTACTATAGTCGTCTCCCACAATTGATAGATTATCACTTTTCCCACACTTCTCTAGTCATCATACAAAATGCTTTCTTTGCTCTTACCCTGAGTTGATACAAAACGCTTAAAATATTTTCCATTTGGACCTCTAGGAATATCACCCTCGTCAAAATCGACGAGTATCCTATGATCCTACGTATGGTAAAGTGATAATTTTGGTAAATGTGAGCACCAATGTTTACCAACTCTTTAACTCTTCTTCGTAATGGGAGCACATGAGGAAGATTGGGGAACATCAAGAGGAGCATGTGAATGTTCCTCCCCAGAGGTATGACCAATATTTTCATCTCCAGAATCATGTGGTTGATCAACTGATTGATCTTTCCTTATCCTTCAAATAAAAAAACAAACATCAGTTCAAAAATATAAAAATTCAAATATTACAATACTAATGTAAATATAAAATAGAAAATTGTACTAAGTTACATAATAGTAAACATGGATAATACGGTAAGCATGTTAAACAATGGTAATGATGGTAAAGATGGTAAACATGGTAAACTTGGTAAACATGGTAAACCAGGTAAACATGGTAAAGTGATTGTCATTGAACAAAAATAATAGATATATAATTTATGTGATGGTAAACATGATAAAGTAAACTATACAAAATTAAAACAAACAAAAACTTATACTTATTTGTATTAATACATTATTAAATAAAGAAAAAACATACAATATCTAACATTTTATGAAAATAATAAATGTAAACAAGAAATAAACAAATGGTACCTATAATTTTAGGATTGTAAAAATTGATTGTTTTTTAAAATTCCTTCATCGTGATCGTTCCTTATGGAACAAACCATGTCTTCAACACAATCATCATTATGTTCTATTAATATTTCCATGGAACTAGGGATATCACAGAAATCATCATCTTCATCAAGTTCATCCTCACCAACATATTGTTTTTTTTGTTGTAAAACAACAGACCCCTGCATATCTGATTGATCTACTATATAGAATATTTGTTTTTCATGTGTTTCCATTATAAAAGAATCAGCTATTTCTTCAAATATATTCGGATTAACAACTATCATTCCAAATTCATCGTGTCTGACATTGTTGTTACCGATAAACCATTTACATTTAAAAACAGAGACATTAATTTTAAAGTAATCAACCTACCATATTTCTTCAATCACGCCATAATATACACTTGATGCAAAAATTGGGTTTTTGTCTTTAGCACTCGAAAAATTCATTGCTTCTGCAAACACCAATACACCACTATTCTGAACTACACTTCTGTTTTCCTAAGCTTTCATATGAAATGTATAGCCATTAATGTCATAACCGGACCATGTTATCACATTTAAACATGGACCACCCACTACCCATTTTAATGTCTTTGATTCATCTAATCTACCATTCAAGGTCTTCTTAAACCATAAAAAAATGTATTGTTGTGCTCATTCAAAATCCACATTTCTTTCTTCTTTGGATGACATTGTTTCAACTCATTAATATGCAATGTGATATACGGTTGAGCATCAGCTATGTTATTCAAGATATATAATTATAACTTCTTCATCTGTTCAGCTAACAACGATTTGACTTTAAAGCAATGAATCCCCTTTCTCTCATTATTAACTCATTCATGGAAAGATGGAGGCAAACCTATATGATGCACTACAGCCAAATAGCTTGTATAAAACTCTGCAACCTCATCAGAAATATACTTTTCAATAATTGAGGCTTCAGGTTGATATGTATTCTTAACATAACCCTTCAATATTTTTATATAACTTTCAAAAGGATACATCCAATGAAGATATATAGGTCCATAAAGCTTTATTTCTCAAACCAGATGAATCATTAAATGCACCATTATATCAAAAAAAGTTAGAGTAAAATAAATTTCTAATTGACAAAGTATACAAATTGCATCCTTTTCCAAAATGTTCAAAGCATTCACATCAATCACCATTTTACAAATTGAATTGAAAAAATAACACAACTTCATTATAGTCTTTTTGACATAGATGGGCAATATTCCACCCAATACAACTGGTAGAAGTTGTTTCATCATGACGTGACAATCATGAGATTTCATACCAATCAACTTCAAGTCATTCGATGAGACAAATTTTTTTACATTTCATGAATATCCTTGACGCACTTTGATATCATGAAGACACTAAAAAAAGTTAATTTTCCCCCTCTTAGATAATGTCTGACAATTCAGGGGAGGAAATATTCGTCTTCCATTATGAGTGGGAGCTGACTCCAAACATATTCCCATTGATAGTAAGTCTAATCTTTCATTCAACCCATCGTTTGTATTTCCATTAATATCAAACAATGTTCCAATAAACCTTTCACAGATTTTCTTCTCCACGTGCATGACATCAATATTATGTTTAACTTCATGATATCTCCAATATGGTAGCTCAAAAAATGTTGACATTTTCTTCCAAATATGTCTATTATTACCAGATTTATGTGTCTTTCCCAATGTCACATCATGTTTTTCCACCCTATCAAAATACAGATCAGGGGATAAAGGTTTTAGAGCAATATTAAATTCTTATGAGCCATTGAATTCCTTTTTTAGTCTTCTATAAGAGTGATCCATAGGCAAAAACCTTTGATGACCCATGTACAGTATTTTCCTCCCATGATGCAATTGACAATATGAAGTTTGTTGTTCCCAAATTTGACATTCTTTATGCCCTTTAACATTGTATCCAGACAAATTTCCATATGATGAGAAGTCATTTATAGTGAACATAAGAACTGCATGCAGATGAAAATATTCCATTCTATAAGAATCATACATCTTAATACCATCCTCCCATAAAAGTTTCAAATCATCAATCAATGGTGATAAGAAAACATCAATATCATTGTCGGGTTTCTTCGGACCAGATATCATTATACTCAACATGACATATTTGTACTTTATACAAACACCAGGAGAAAGGTTGTAAATTACCAATAAAACAGGCCATGAACTATGTGTGCTGCTGAGGGTTCGGTATGGATTCATTCTATATATGCACAACCCTAGTATGATATTTCTAATTTCATTTCCAAATGTAGGATACTGCTCATCAATTTTCTTGAAAATCAGCAGGATGACGTATTTTTTCATCACATATCCACTCATCAGCATGACATCTTAATCTTTTTTCATCATGTGAATTAGAAAATAAACGTTTCAAATGATGATTTATAGGAAGATGCAAAAATAACTTGGAAGGGATCTTTGTAATATCTACATCAGCCTGTTATTTTTCTTTCACCTTATACCATGATGTCCCACATTTAGGAAACTCTAAAAGAAATTAATATTCCTTCCTATATATGATACAGTCATTTGGACAGACATGTATTTTCTTGTATCCCAATTCCATCGGGCATAATATTTTCTTGTCCTTATAATGTGAATCTGGAAGATCATTAACTTTTGGAAGAATGTCTTTCATCAATTGTAGCAACTCGGTAAAACATTTGTCACTCCATCTATGTTTTTCCTTTAGGTTAATCAATATTAACACTGCGGAAAAAACCATAAAATCAGTACAACCATGATACAATGGTTTTTCAGCATCACTATATAGATGTGCAACTGTCGGTTCTATCTCAATTTGTTCTGCTGCAATATCACAAATCATTTCTTCAATTCCATCGGAGTTACCATCTTACGAATCATCATCATGAGTATATATAATTTTTAGTCTAGTTTCACCATGAAAAATGTAAGGACTGTAACTCATATTAAAACCATGATAAATCAGATGATCTTTTATCTCTCTACTTTTCAACTTCTTCATATTCAAACATTTCAGGCATTGACAAAAAAAATCTCACAGCTTGGAATATTTCATTTAGAAAATTCCAAAAAGGCATTGACACCTTCCTCATATTCATTACCCATCCAATGTGCTGTAATCCAACTTTGACTCAATATTACTTATAAAGAATATCGAAATTATACATCTTTTTAAGATAAGACAAAAATATGTTTATAAGAAAATTATTATAATTTGAATGTAAAAAAAAATTGAAATATAAAACGAATCTATGCGTATTTAAAAAAATATGCATGAAAATGATTTTAAAAACAAAATATAGTTAGATATAACAGTTTTAAATTCATCTTGTATCCTTTCTTCTTATGGTTCAAAAAGAATACATCCTGGTTCAACTCGATACCAAATTCACCCTTCCGTAAAAAAGAAATATGAAGTATAAATATTAAAATATGTAAACATTCACTACTAAATATTACACAGATCCAAGTGATTTTAAACCTATGGACAACCCCCACCCCTCTGGACAGCCCCCCACCCCCCTGTACACCAACCCCACCCCCTTATACACCCCCCCAAGACACCACCCCCACCCCCTATGGACAGCCCCCCAACCCCTATGGACAGACCCACCTGGACACCACCCCCACCCCCTTGGACACCCCTAGACATCCCAAACCCTTTGAGCAGCCTCATGAACCCTCTAGACACCCCCCACGCCACCCCCTAGAAAGCCCCCCACCCCTCTAGACATCCCCCCCACCACCCTGGACACCCCCTACCCCCTTGGACAACCCACTCACCTCCCTGGACACCACCCCCACCCCCTGGACACCCCTATCCCCTTGGACAACCCCCTCACCCCCTAGACACCCCCACCCCCTTGGATACCCCCATCCCCCTTGGACAACCTCTGCACCCACCGGACACCCCCCCTGACATCCCCCGCACCCCCTTCAACACCCTAAAACCCCTTTGGACAGCCCCTAGACACCCCTGGACACCACCCCCACCCCCTTTGACACCCCCTGGGCACCCCCACCCCCTTGGACACCCCCTGGACACGACCACCCCCTTGGACAACCCTCCGCCCCTAGACACCACCCCCACCCACTTGGACAACCCCTGGACACCACCACCCCCTTGAACAACCCCCACCCCTCTAGATAGCCCCCCCCCACCCCCATGGATACCCCCCTCCTAGACACCAACACTACCACCTACCCCCTTAGACACCCCCAACCCTCTAGACACCCCCCCCCAGACATCCTCCCAAACACTCTGTACAGGCCCCCACCCCCTTCGATAGCCCCACCCACACCATTGGACAGCCCCCCCCCCCCCACCCCCTTCGACACCCCCACCCCCTTGGACCCCCCCCCTCACCCCTGTAATACCCCCCCCCCCAATAGATCCATGGACACCCCCAACCATCTAAAAATCCCCTCAAACCCTCTGAACAGCCCCCCACCCCTCTGGATAGCCCCCCCCCCCCCATGGACATCCCCCACCCCTCAAGACAGTCCCCACCCCCTGGACACCCCCTACCCCCTTGGACAACTCACTCATCTCCTTGGACACCACCCCATGGACACCCCTATCCCCTTGGACACCCCCCTCACCCCTTTGGACACCCCAACCCCCATGGACCGCCCCTACACCCCCTGGACACCACCCCCACCCCCTTTGATATCCCCCCGCACCCCCTTGGACACCCCAACCCCCTTGGACAGCCCCCGAACCCCCTAGACACCACCCCCCAACCCCCTGGACACCCCCACCCCACTGGACAGCCCACCCAACCTCTTGGATACCCCCACCCACTTGCACAGCCCCCCACCCCCTTGGAAACCCCCTGTATGCGCACACACACATGATAGATTACACAAAAATCATAAACTTTCATGATATCACTTCTATAGTTTTATTTTACTACAAAATAATTTAGCATGGTATAAATTAACACTATGAAACTTACCATGATAGTGAGAACAATGAAGAATAACATCTCAAAAAATGAGTTTAGGGAATCATGGAAAATAAAAACTAAAAACAAGTCGTGTGAGGATTACTTGAGTGTTGTGAGTAGAACTAATATATCTGATGATAATAAATATGAATAATGATTTTGAAAAAATGAGGCTTAAGGGAACGACTTCGAAGAATCGTTTGTTGGTTTTCTGCGTGAGAGAGACGAGTTGCAGGTCGCCCGATCGAAGAAAATAGAATGACTGAATACGGGGTGCGGTAAATCATTTAAAATATTTATTACATCGGTTATTTAATAACTGACATGGTAAAATATTTTTTTTACTGTTTATAACGTCGGTTATTTAATAACTGATGTAGAAAACAATTTATCACGTCATTTATAAAATAACTGACGTGATAAATGTGGCTTTATCATGTCGTTTCTTTTGATAACCGACGTGATAAATTGCTGAGATTAGCTTTATCATGTCGATTTTTTTAAAACCAACGTGATAAAGTACCGATATTTCCTTTATCACGTCAGTTATTTTATAACTGAGGTGATAAAGTGCGCCAGATTCGATTTTCACGTCGGTTATACAATAACCGACGTAAAAAATCTAATCTCTGTATATTTTACGTCAGTTATTTTATAACCGACAAAAAAAATGGATCCTGATCAACATATCATGTCGTTTATTTTATAACCGACTTGATATATCTATTTTTAAAGCTTTGTACATCGGTTATATAGAACCGATGTGAAAAATTCTGACATGTTAAACTTTTTTTCCACAAGTGAGTAGTTGTCTTTTCTTTTTCTTCAGTTGTATTTCTTTTCAGTTGTACTTTTACTTTCAAGTTGGGCTTGTATTCTGGCCCCTTTAACTTTCAGCACTCTTTTTCCCTACATTTTACTTGGTGATTCGTCCAGTTGTGTGCTTTCTTGTGTGTGTGTGTTACAGGTTATAATGGAAATTTATTCCTAGTTTTAGGGAATTACGCCTTTGGTGCTAGTCGCCAGCCCCTGGCCTATGGAAGGTGGGATTGGGGTAGTCACGGCATGAGCCCCAAGGGATGGGCCGTGAAAATTTAATCTATACAATATGGGGGTTTTTAAATTATATTAGCATCAGGAACATAGTCATTTGTGAATTCAACTTCTCGATCAGGGTATGACATTGGGTAACACATCAAGAAAAACATCAAGGTATTGATTTACCACTGGAACATCATTAATCTAAACAGTTCCCTTTTTTTCAATGATATAAGAAAGGTAACTTTTATTTCCATATTTCAACAGTTTCTCAGCTTCCTGATATGTTATCAATTTTATGGGTTCATTCTTGTATAAAAACTAAAACTCGTTTTGAAAAACAACTTATTTAGCTCAATAGTCAATCTTATCATGATAAACAGAAAGCCAATCCATTCCTAGAATAACATCAAACTCATATAAGGGTAAAATAACAAGGTTTGCTGGTAAAGTATTTCCACAGACCACAATAGAATGATTCTTATAATTTTTATTTGCTATAATATTTCCCCTGGAATTTTAACAACAAGTTATGGTCTCATTTGTTGAGGTGATATTTCCAATTTACCCGAAAATTTCTCAGAGATGAAGGAATGTGTGGACCCCATATCAAATAAAACATTAGAAAAATCTGAGTGAACAAACAAAGTACCTGATACAACTTCATTGTATGGCTCGGCATATACTGACTTAATTGAAAAATATCTTACTAAACCTTTCTTCTTATAGTTTGGCTTCATTTCATCATTTGGATATCTCTTTTGGAAGGAATTTTCATAGTGACCCATCTCACCACTATTAAAACACTTAACAGTTTTCTTATCAGAATTATTCTTAGGATCATTTTCATTACAATCTCGGGCCATATGTCCAAACATACCACATTTGAAACACTTCCCAGTTTTGGTAAGAAATTCCCTAGGGTGATTCTTGACACACTTTTCACAAACTAGAAATTGTATTTTCTTAGCATCATATTTCTTTTGTTGATTCTTACCCATCACTTTCTATATAGACCTCTTCTTCTCCTTATTTTCAAAATTCACATGATCATTGGAAAAATCCATCTCTACCCTCTCAACACATCAGAAAAGTTTATCATAACTTTTGAATTCATAGGAGTCCAACGCCCTTCGATAACTTAGCTTTCGTCCTGAGTAAAAGCAGTTGATTTTTCTATCAAGATCCAGAATAAGATTTGAAGCATTCCTCACCAGTAGGGTGAATTTATCTTCATACACGGCCACTGAATCATCCTCCATCTCTTTCTATTCAAGTAATTTCTTCTCCATCCTAACTCACAGCACCTTAGGAAAATATTTTTCAAGGAAAAGACTTTTAAATTTATCCCACTCTAAGGCATCAAAATCCTCTTTATCCATGATATTCCTTACCATCGACCACCACTGATCAGCTTCACCTTCAAAATGATAAATGGAAATACTTACCTTTTGATTTTCTGAACATCCCATAACATCAAAAATCTTTTCAATAGCTTTAATCCATCCTTCAGGCGCTACTGGGTCAGAAGATCCATTGAAAGCAGGAGGGTGTTGTCTCATAACATGCTCCACTATTGTCATTTTTAGTTGTGGTAAATATAGTTGTTATCTTTCATGTATTCCACCACCATTTATTGCTTGTGTTATCTAAGCCATTACTGTCACAAACTGCTTGGTTCCAATCCCTACCATTCTGGGCTAAGATTTGGAAGGATGTCATTCTTTTGGTGCCTCTTCTGTTAAGCATCCTTGTTCCTTCTGCAAACAACCTTTCTGAACAAACATATCTTATTCAAAGAAATAAGGTAATATTTAAATACTATATCATTTCAAATTGACCCTATAGTAAAATAACATGTATGTTATTATATTAACATCATCATAACCCCTGAAGTTATCTAAACCATCCTCTCATTCCAACTTTAAAGACTCAGCCTTATTACATTACATAATCTTGAATTTATTCAATAAAACAATTCCTTTTACATTAAGGATATTTTAAATTTTATAGATTTAGATAATTGGGACATAATACATTCATAAAATTACACATTATTACAGAGTGGATACCATAAAAACAGTATTCAGTTCTTCCAAAATATATAACTTTTCAAATGAAACATGATTTCTTTGAAAATTCGTCAAACATTTAACTTGGCTTCCTCCATTGTCTTACACATATTTATATCATGTGAAAATTATTTAAAAACTTGGGATGAACAAAGCAATCTCTGTAGGGGATATAAAAAGAAGGAAATAACACATTAGTCCATGAACACTTGTAACATATGAAATAATTTTCAACAGACATACTTGTCACCCATATATACTTACTTTGTGAAACATGAGATTTACAAAAGATCCACACAAAACATAAGAACATAAATAGAACCATAAAGTTATCTTGGTTCATTACATACATAATCTTGTAACCCACTTAGCTACCTTACAATTTGGAACCCTCACGGCTACCTTGCAATTTATGTTACCATCACTGTTACACATCGAGTAACCATACAACCGACCTCCATCCAACACATACCCAATGAATTTGAGGAAGATATATGTCCAAACCTTCATCATAAATAGTTCCCAAGAACCAGAACATAATCATTCAGTATGAATAATAGCATAAAAACATTTCTTTTGAATTTTGTAAAACAGAATTTTCAAAGATGATTTTAAAAGGATAGTCTGTTATAAATTTCATATAATTGAAGTGATAATTAGTAGAGTGGATGCAATATGTATAAACGCTGTAAATAAAAAATATTAAATTTATTACTCACAAAACCCATCACAAAAACAATTTTAATACAACATAAATAATGAAGTAGAATGTTAACTCAAAGAATGGAAATCGGGTTAAGAATTCCCTTACCTTGGGGTTTTCTTACTTAAAACTTGTCTAAACCTCCTTTATAATGGTTAAAAGTGTTTTATTAGTATTTTAAATAGACATTTTCTTGTTTATAAAATCTTATATGATAATTTCATAACCTCATTTCACCCTTTAATTATAAGTATTTTGTTCCTTCCATTGTTTTGGGTGCATTCTTTACATGTTTTCCATGACCAGTTCATGATGGATGTTCTTGTCAATTGGAAGTGAAACTCAAGAATTGTAAAGGAGTGGTATTTAAATATTTATATATCCATAAATTATACCATTTATCATTCTAAATTCTTACATGAATATGATTCATATGTTAAAATATTATTGATAATTGTTTAGGTCATTTTAACGATTCTTCGATCGTAAAGAACTCATTTGTTTCATAAATTTATAACATGTGTAAAAAATGATTCCATAACCTTATATAAGATATAATAAACAATTATAATCTGTTTCAACCATAAAAATGGTTTCATGACTAGTCTTGACGGAATTAAAAGAATTTGAAATCACATCATCCACAACGTCGGTAAATCGACAAATCACGGACGGTGTTTTACTTCCTTGAATAAGTTAGAGAGGAGAAGAATATTGATGATGAATTTTCAATGAACATGAGAACATCCAGAATATATATCATTCTAGATCTTTAATTCCTCTTGGATAAGAGGAGGTGAGTAAAGAAGAATAAAATAAAAGGAACTAAGAAAAAAAAGAAAAATTGAGAAATCTCTCACAAACATTCTGCAGCCTAATGGCGTCACTTAAATTCGGCAGTATAATGGGGTATCTCATCACTCTTACATAATATGTTTGGAAAGGGGGATATGTAATAAAATATCCCATAATAATCCAAATAAAATTATAAATAATAACATACAATGAAAGAAAATAAAGAAAACAATAGAGGATGTTTACCTCTTGATCTCTTCTCCTTGAGATCCTTCTTATGGCCTTTGGTTTTGGCCTTTTGGTGAGACCAGAAACTCTAGGATGTCGGGAAGTGCCTTGGGAAGAGTTTTTATAAGAACTTAAAAAAGGCCCAAGGCTTGAGAGGTGTAGGAGGAAGAGGGGAATGAGGGTGGTATTTATAGAGGAGGAGAGGAGGTATTTAACATTATTTTAATCATTATTAGAATATTTTTTCTCAAGACTTTCAATATTCTTAATTCATGTGACAAAAAATAATTATAATGGCATGTGAGTTTGAACCAAGTGGTATTACATCACTTATGATGTCATAAATAGTGTATTTAACTGATAATTTGAATATACTGTATTTTATTATATTTCACTATTCATCGAAAATTCAAGAATTTCATAAAAATATCAAAAATTAACCCTTTCCATTTTTCAACGTGTAGAATTCAAAAACAAAGTCCATTTTTTAAAAATAATTTTCTAAATATCATTAATTTATTTATTAAATAAAATCATACTTAGTTCAAAAATTAATAATTTAAAAACTATAACTGCTTTTATAACACATTGAAAAATTAACCAAGATGTCATTATCCTAAATCCTTAATAAAATAAAATATGAATTCAATTTAATATTCATTTGAGTCATATTAATATTCATATTACTATTCATAATGGTATGTTACTATTCACCAATAATCAATTTAGTTCCATTAGACTCCAAATAACTTACTGAACACAACTGTAGATGACTGTTTTTCGAAATTCAAAGCATAGAGTTGGAAAATTATTTTTAATTATAGTTATAAATATCTACTTAAAACAAGGTTTCATGCATTCCTATATGTTTTTAGAAAACCTTGTGGTGTTACAAGCAATCACAAAATGAAATCATGAAATTACTATTGAAAGGAAAAACATGGATTCCAAATACATTCACCACTACATTCTTATATAGACATATTAGAAGCCTATGGTCCACCCCCAAATAATAAATTCCCTCCCCATTAATTATTAAAGTCAAAATATGGTAGTGAAATCAATGGAAAGTGGAAGTTTCAACTTTTCCCATAAAAATATGACCAGATTCATCCCCCTAATGGGCATTCAAATTTGACATTGAATATGTAAGAATATGAAGGGGTCATATAAGGAAAATATATTATTCCATGTTTCCTATAACATATGTAAAAAATTTAAAAAAATTTTATAATACTTTTGGAAGTTATCCTCGAAATGGTGGGCTGACTTTCTGGGCATTCAGATCTGGCCATTAATTTAATATTCATCTTTGATTACCTAGATCATCATGAAAAATTATGAATTAGCTCCAGCGATGGTTTAATGAAATGATCCCCATAATTTTCTATTAATATATTTTAAATTTCAATTTCCTTCATCTTGAATTGTGGTCCCAAATATTTCTTAATGGGCCTTAGTCTCGTTATGCTTTTTCCATAAAATTTCTGCATTCATGCCTAAAACTACTCATCTTCCCTTGGGATTCATCCATCGAACCTAAAAGAAAAAATGTTTAAAAAAAATTGTTCAATCATATCCCAAAATATATAATTTAAATAATGAAAATAAATTATTACACAAATAGATGATTGATTGGGCCCAAATATTCACTTTAAACATGAATAGAACATGTGATGTGAAATGAAGTTCCTTTTGTAAAATGCACTAAAATTGATGTTTATGGTCTTTGAAACGCATTAATATTAATATTTAGTCAATTAATATTGACCCCTTTTTGTTGATAATCACTCATCCATATGTGTGGATCATCACCTCCATGAAGCGATGTGATGTATTTTTCATTTTTATTGATATGGATGGTAATAAGGATGTATTTACTTAATATATATAATATATATGATATAAAAACATTATATATTATATAACTTCATTTTCTCCCATATGTAAGTCAAATGGAAACATCATTCATGCATGCATATGGATTACCTTCTCCAGGAATGATGTAATTAATTTTATATCTTCAACTATTATGGAATAATATAAATACATATATAATGAATATATATGATATTTATATCATGGTTTAAATAATGGAGATGATATAACCATGATCAAAGTAAAACTACCAAAACTACAAAACCAAAACATACATGAAAAAAAGTATTTATTATATGAAACATGATTTTAACATGGAATCTCTAATAAACAGGTAATAAAATGTCATACGTTAATCATATATGGTATGATAAATATTATAATGGTTATATAATAGATGTATAATAAAACTATAATTATTATACATGAGGTATCAATGTGTATCAATTAATTTGATACTTGAGGAAATGGATTTCTAGTCACTCTTTTTATTCTAAGAGTCAAATGTCATATTCACCACTCATTTATTTTTTGAAATGTATATACTAAAACATTGATAGGTTATATCTCGAATCTTATTATTTCATGATATTTAAATTTTAATTTAATTATTATTCTCTAATAGGGATTATTGTTTAATATTTATCGAAGTGTAAAGGGTTTTATGATAAAATATTATTGTTTGTCTGGAATGTTTATGATTTTACTTCCAAGTATAAAATATTTTGATAGATCTCTCAATAAAATCATGGATCTTATTCTCCTATTTTTAATTCATGTAAATAAATTTTTTTCATTTTATTTTCATATCTTTAATTAATCAATATTCCAAAATAAACCTTTTAAGGAAAATCAAATGTATTTCTCTCTTCAATAGACAATTCCTTTTCTTCCTTATCTATGTTTTCTAATAAAGTTTTAAAGATATGTTTTATTAATATAAAATTATTTATTAATGAAATTTTGACCCACATTTTAATTTAAGAAAACAAAATGAATCTTCTTATAGTTTTTGGAATGAGGTACCTTTTTCTTTTTACTAAAAATGTGAAAGGACACTTTGTTTTAATATGTATAACATGAAAGTTATTTTACACTATCATGACCACTCAATGTTTTAAAGTATCATTTATAATTTTAAAATATTATATTCAATTAAAAGGATTTTCATAATGTTTTTTGAACTTTTATTTTTAAAAAGGTTGTTTTTAAATTGAAAAAGTTATTTTTCAATAGAAATGTTCCAAGATATCTTTCAAAAATAATTTTCCACATAAGATGAAATATGTTGATGTTACTTAAGATTTATTGGGGATATGATCCAAGGATAAAATTCATATTATTACACTAGATATTTTATGACTATGACTAAAATATGTTTTTGAAACCCATTTCCCTTAATGGATTCCAAAATGATGATTGTTTTATTATCTTTTGGAACACCTATGTATAATTTTCATTATGTGATTTTGGTTATGCTATAACCAATGATGGTGGTTACTTTATAACCAAGGACGGTGTTTATATTATAACCAAATACTGGTAATGTTATATCCAAGTATGGGTGGGACCTATATCTCTCTCTAATACGTTAGGTAAATATTGATATCTCAAGAGACATATTGGACTAGAATAAAGATTAAACCTGATTCGTCTATGGAATGTTCCACTATGATAGGCTTAAGTGTGAACCTTACCTACTATGATGGTTTGGGGAGTGAACCCATTCCACTATGATTGTTTTGGAAAATATCCTTTACTACTGAGGAAATGATATTATATTCTTGGGTGTATTCTACAAATATATGTCTTATGCTAGTGTTACGCTCTCATTGATCTTGTTCTCTGATTCCAGTATGATTTAGGTATTATAAAATCCCATTATTTATACCAAGAATAATGTTTATGATATATTATTTGATGGGTATGGTTTTAGTATGTTATTCTCTTATTCAAATACCCTTATGCTCACGTTATATTGATATCGCCTTTTTTTTATCATTACACGGTATTAGATTTTACCCTTTATTATGTTTCCTTTCCCCAAGTTATGATGAGATGAATTATGTATGATACTTATAAGAATTGTTCAATTTATTATGAACATAGTGGAAGATGATGTAGTTCACCTATGTACTATATGTTTATGTATCCATGTTTCCAAAGGTAATAGATCTATATGATTCTAGAATTGATCATTATGTTTTGTAATAAATATTAATCTATTAAGTTGGGAAATATATGTTTTAGATGTTTGGGTATTTAAATGTAGTATGGGATATGTTTTGGAGTATTTAAAGGTATAATTTTTTTAGTTCATCTAAATTTAGGTTCACTACTCTGTGGATATAGGTTTCATTATGACCTTCTTCATAGCTTTGGAATTTTATGGAGAGGTGGTTACCTTGTATCATGGTCCCTTTCACTGGTTTATAGGATATCATTGTTGATCATGGAATGGATTCCAAACATGAATTTCACTATGAACCAATGTAGTGTAGTCACTTACACTACGTTGTAGTTTTGTTCCACATTAGTCCCCTTTACACCATGGTTTAGGGCTCTCTTCTTGGTGTAATGTTTCCCATATTTCCCTTTAAATTCTTAAGACAATAAAATCCATCCTTCCCCCTGACCATCCTATTAAACCTTGGTAAATTATGGGGCTTCATAAATAGAACTTTCATCCATAAAACTCTTGTATTGATCCTCAATGTTGTGGGATCATCTCTTGATGATTCGAGGGGAGTTTCACTCGTCATATACTTGGTTTTCCATCCTTCTCTTGAGATGAATCACATATCTAATAATATGTATTTATAAACTTCTTTGATCTTGTATGATAATCCATTTTGTGATGATTTGGGGTTGGTTATATTAATCCTTGGTGTGCGGGCTTGATCCAATTGGTGTGGGGGTGTAAGCTTGGTATTGGATTTTTTCTAAACCAGATGTTGACATTAAAAAATCTGAGGTGGGAATCTATTTACCATATATATCTCATATGTATAATTATTTTCATGATATAATGGTATGTTATACCCATTTTTGTGTTTGATTTCATGTGTGTGTGTGTGTTGCGTGAGACCAAAGATTGAAATTAATCATATGTGTATGCATGCATAGATTGTGACACCCATGTTTGATTTTGATCACATGTGTGTGTGGGTGGGTGGGTGGGTGGGTGGATACTAATACTCATTCTTGATATGATATGTTGTACCCATATGAGTTATTACCTATTCTGTGTGAATGTATGACCTTTAGGGATTATTCTTATAATAGATAATGAATTGTGGACCGTCATGTCATGGTTATCATATATAGAAGTAGCATAAGAAACTTTTGATGATGATGGGTTGAGACACAAGGAAGGGGTGCAATATCCTTATGTCCTATCTTGAGGAAGAGGTGGGGGAAATGGCCTTGTTTCATGTTCCATGATAGATACTAAGCATGATGTCCTTGTGGACTGACCCAAGACCTATTGGCCTTATGGATTATCAAAGATATATGAGGTGTCTTTTTAGTTGACCCATGATCATGAATTATATTATGTCCATTATTCTAGCTTGGATCCAAAGTAAGTATGACTTGTTTTTATTGAAGGTTGGTTAGCACATGACCACTCAACACATGATTTATTTTTTCTTTATTTCTAATTTACTTATTACCATGTAATACACCTATTATTCATGTGTACATATGTTGTGGTTTTATTAGTGGTTTTTTAATGGGTTTAAAATAATAGCTTACATGGTAACCTCAGTGCATGTTCATACTTTATGATTATGGGTTTGGAAAAAGGAAAATTCCTCATGAAAGGGAGATTATAGGACTAAGATTAGGTTCCAAGGAGGTTCCAATATGGAATACAGACAATTTTTATAGTGTCTTTATTTACTTTTAGGTTTTTTATTATAATATAATTTATAATCCCACTTTGGGGTCCTTAGTTTATTACATTCATGATTTGAGATACATGTCATGTCATATGACATAGCATTGTTATTTTTCATTCCATTTTTATTATTTAGGTTTGTTTAACTACACTTGTTTATAAGTATGATGTTCAAATTTGGATAATGAGGGTATTTTATCTTGATTAATGATGTTAAAAACCTCACTACTAGTCAGTTGCCTATTGTATACAGGGAAGCATGCATGAGGTTATGTGGAACTCTAGCTCGGAATGATTGATTTGGGACATGGTGTTACAATGTTGTATCAAAGAATGTTTTCTTTTTATTTTATTATTTAATGTGTTTTTGGAAAGGTATAAAGGAGTTATTTTGTTTGAAACATGGGTATATTGGTCATGTAAGTTCCAAGATATCTCTTATATGAAAAATCTACAAGTTAATAGTGATTAGAATTCTTTTATAATTATAGTTTTAGTATTTTATATTGATCCAAGGTATATTTTCATGTTAAATTTTATAGAATTTGGGTGTGTTCATGAAACATGAATAAATAAATTGGATCACATGTCATATATATATAACTATTTCATGCAACCCATGTAAGTTCATTTATTTAAATTTCATGATATGTGCTTTTTGATTCTATGATATATTATGCTAAAATTTTTATTATTTGAAATTGACCATGATTTTTTTATATGTTTATTACTAGGAATAATTTTTAGGTATGGATAATTAGGCTTGAACCTTGAATAGTAATAGTAGGATTATTACTTATCATTTTGTGTAGCCTCTTAGGATAGGTTTTCCCTATAAATACCTTGTGTTTACTGATAAAGTCCTTGGGATGTTTTCTTAATTAAGTTGTTATATAAATTTTATGTAAACATTTGAAATTAATGAAAATATTTCCAAGAAAATGTATGAAGGGACCACATATAGAAGTAGCTCAAGATACCCCTTCTAGAGTTAACAAAATTATTCCACCAGAGGGATAGGGGGATGCAACTTAGAATGATCGTATACAGGAAATAGTAGTTCAGGTATAGGACCCCATACATCTTAGAGTCTTCGTCATAGTTAATGATCAAGGAAGAGTAGTTCCCAAAAAATGGTTGATTATCCTTAGGAATTCTAGATCCAACATCCTCCATCATTCTAAGTCACCAGAGGACCTTGGGATAATGAGGAATAGATTGATGTCATCAAGTGGATCTTGGTTATAATGGAGTCCTCATAGAATCAAAGGATAAATTTAGCTACTTCAAAACTTTAGGGAATTTATAGGAGGTGGTGGGGTGTCATGAACCAAGAGGTATATGTGATGTTCATACATGGGAGGCCTACAATGATCTATTATTTGAAGAATTATTACCATGTATGATGTTGATGGGCCATGATCACAATATTATGGAGCTTTATTAGGGACAGATTTTAGTATTTTATTACTCTACCCATTTCATAGTGTTGCATAACATTAATTTTTTTTATATGGATGTTTCATAGAAGGACTAAAATATCAAGATCATCATCCAACTAGAGTTTAGGTTCTTGTTTTTCAATGTTGACATGATGAAATAACCAAAGGTTATTCATAAGGAATGTATTATCGATAAGGATTTTTAGGAGGAAAAATATATATGTTTTACATTATACTTTATTAAACTAATGAGTTAGTTCTCTAATGCTCCAATGGGTGACTCGCTCATTAAAAAGAAAAGGAAGTATGTGGAGATATAATAAGGAGGTGGCATTTAATTAAAAAACTTGGTTTCTTCATCCCCCTCTATGGGAGATTTAGGTCCACATTGTTTTAACAATGAATTGAGTGGGAATTATCATAAATTATTTCCAATGCCATAGGTAAAGTTTCATGGATGTGGAATTATGGGATATCATTAGTAGTTATATTAAAGGGTGTTATAAATGGGATCTTATAGGGTTTCAGTGAAGACACATACTATGGTATTCGGATCTATCTAGGTCCTCAACATTAGGATCTAACCCTACATACATAGATGACCAGGCGAGTTATGCACCTTAGGGGCAGGCCCATGGAGCTAAGGTTGGTACAATGTATATAGTGGACCATGTTATAACTAGATTTGAAAATGTATCATAGATTTTTTGAGGTATTATCTTAATAATATCTATGTTATATTCATCTTTTTTATATATATGATCTTCCCAATTATTTTTACATGATCATATTATTAATAGACATGGATTAACTATCAATTTGTCTTCTAGATTACTATCTCTTAATATGCCCATTTGGAAGAATGTGGATCATCTTCATATATTTCTTGGATGTACTTCAGTAGTTGTTGGATAGGTAAATCTTTGGAATTACATGATCCTTTAGATGATTATATTTGATGTGATATTTCGGATATACTAGTTGGAAAGTTATTTGGTTCTCATCAACTACTACAAGAGACTTATATCCTTTATTATAACCAAGGAGGAGGATTTAATGATAGGTTAATGGGATGTTGGAGTTGGAACAATGGGAAAAAACAAGATTAATATTAGATTTATTATAGAATAAGTAGTTTTACTAGCTCTTGTGTAAAATCTAGTAGTATCTTTCTCCACTTTTCCTCCGGTGGTGGACCTATATCAGGATATATTCCCAAATATTTCTTAGGACTTCCTCGTAATAGGGGAATTGACATTGATATTGAACTCATGTCAGTAGTTTAACCTATATTTAATCCTTTATATTTTATTTTACCAATTGAGTTGATGTATATTATGGTGTATCTTTAGGATTTAGAGGAAAAGGGTTTTATCGGACTGAGTATATCTACCTAGGGTGCTCTTGTGTTGTTTGAAAATAAGGTTAAATGTTATCTTTAGTTGTGTGTATATTACAAGAAGCATAACCAGGTGACCATGAATCATCAATAGAAATTTTTGAGGATCTATGACTTGATTGGATTGCTTTGGGGAGCTATGTGGTTCTCCAAGATAGACTTATGTTCAAGATAACACCTGTTTTGGGTTATAGAGGATGATATTCACAAGACAACATTTACGGGTAGATACAGACTATATTATTATCTTTTCAAGACTTATATCCTAAAAAATGCACTAAATGTGACTATTGATCTCATGAATATGATCTTCTATTTATATCTAAACTCCTTCATTGGTGTATTTGTAGATGATATCCTCATATACTCATGGACCATAAAGATTCACTCTACACCTACATATTTTTTTAATACACTTCATGAAAATAGACTCAAGGCCAAACTCTCTACATTTCACTTAGAGAAACATAAGGTGCATTATCTTGGCCATCTGATCTCTGAGGGGGGGGGATTTTTATTGACCTAGAGAAGGTTAAGGCTATAATGTCTTAGGCATGATCTTGAAATGTGAATGAGATTATGAGTTTCCTTGGATATTTTTGGATATTAGTGATTATCCATACAAGACTTATCCCATATTTATTTCATAAAAAATGGATTAGAAATAATGGAGTAAAGTTTGAGTGGACATACTGATGTGAATAGTCCCTCTTGGAGTTGAAGAGGAGATTGAAGAAAACTTTGATCATAAAATTTCTACAAATTGGGAATTGATATGCAGTTTATTGCTATTCCTTAGGTTTTGGTTTTAGAGTTTTGATAGTTTAAAGGGGTATAGTAGTAGCTAATAGGTCTCTTCATCTATGAACCAATGAGAGTAACTACCCTACGCATGACTTTGAGTGGGAAGTTATAGTCCATGCTCGAAAGTGTTACTAACACTATCTTTTTAGAGATATGTTTATTATATAAACAGACCAAGAGATAATTTGTTATATATTATATCAGTGGTAATTAGATGTTTGATAGATGTTCTAGGTGGAGGATCTATAGATATTCAAAATTTATAAGTTTTATGCTCTAGTAAAAGTTAACATCATTGGAGAATCTTCCAATAGGAAAAAATTCAATCCTAGAAAAAAAATTCAGAGGATGAATAGTGTTTGATGAGCTTGTTGGATGGGTATTTAGAGTATGGATCTATGTAAATATGGGCGAAGAAGTGTGCTTCTTAATTTTCATGTCAACATAGGTGGACTTGGTAGATAAAAACAAGAATTTAGATCCGCAATACTTAGCAGAATGGGAATAATTGGCAGGAAGTATAAGTTACCGGATGGTCACGGGATAGTGATGGTGTTATATTTATCCTTGGGGGAGTTTTGGTTCATGATTCCATGAGGAAATATTTGATCAGAAACTATTATGCCTCTTAATGGGTAGTGTACCCATGTTTTAGAAAGATGAATCAGGACATCATGTGACATTTCTAGTGGCTAGGAATGAAGAGATATATCATAGTATTTGACTCTTGTTTCCTATACTATCAAAGGGTGAAAGGTTGAGAACAAATGACAATGAAGATTAAATTATACACAACTTGTGATAGACTGGGGATAGAATGGATCTCAAATTATAATACTAAGATCAGCTACAGAAGAAAGGAAATATCAGTAGTATTAAATAGTGAACTTATAGTTATTTTCAAAGGAGAGATATCATGACCTGGTCTTTTTCTATAAGAAACTATCATAGCCTTATTTATGGAGAATATTTTTCGAATAGGAATAAGTAAATGGAATTATAATAATAGAAAATGTTTCCATCATTTAGGAATACATTGATATATTTATTGAAGCGTTACTTGGACATCCCCTAAAAATAGAGGTAGAGTTCTCCATTGAACTCATATCTGGATCCAAGACGATATCAAAGACCACATATATAATGGAAAATGTGGAGATAGAGAAATTAAAAAAAATTAATGTTCTTTTGGAGAAGGAGTTTATCTGATCAAACATGCCTCCTTGGGGGGGGGGAACCTATTCTATTTATGAAGAAGTGTGGATAAATGTATCTATGAATTGATTGTAGAGAACTTAACAGAATCATAGTGATGAACAAGTACCTTCTCCCAAGGATTTATGATTTATTTCACCAACATCATGGGGCTCAATTATTTTCCAGGATTGATCTTTGATCAGGTTATCATAATTTAAGGTTTAATAAAGAAGATATTCTAATGAGTTCCTTTAGATCAGGATATGGGAATTATGAGTTTTCTATTATTCCATTTAGTTTTAATAATTATACTATTATATTTATGGATTTGATGAATAGAACCATTAAGGACTACCTTAATAAATTTTCAGTAGTTTTTATTAATTATATTGTGATATATTCCAAAATTCATGAAGAGAATGACGATCATCTAAGGGTTATATTGATAACTCTACAGAATGCGAGTATATTTGGAAGATTCAATAAATTTAAATTTTGGTTATGGAAAGATAACATCTTAGGGAAAATTGTAACCGATGAATGAATCTCAGTTAACCCTACCAAGATAACGGTTATGGAGGAGTGGCACCATCCTATAATAGTAACTGATATTCGTAATTTTCTTAGTTTAGAAGGATATTAAAGGAGCTTTGTGAAAAACATTTCATGAATTTATAATACACTAACATAGTTAACTTGAAAAGGGGATAATTTCGTTTAGACTAAGTAGTGTGAAGAAAGTTTCAAAGAATTGGAGAAGATATTTGTTACTACACCTGTTTTATATCTACCCTCTATTGAAGAAGGATTCATTATTTATAGTGATGAATCTATGAAATCGATCGGGTCTGTCATCGTGAAAAATAACAAGGTGATCACTTAATAATATAAAAATTTAAATCCTCATGAGAAGAATTATATAACACATGACCTGGAGATAACTGTGGCTGTTTTTATCTACAATGTGGAGGCACAATAATTATGGTGAGAAATGTGATATATACACAGACCAACAAAGTTTAAAGTATATGTTCACACAAAAGGAATTTTACATGAGACCAATAATATGGTTGTAACTTCTTAAAGACTATTATTTTTCAATTAATTATCATAATATAAGAGAAAATAAATCCACTAATGCATTAAGTAGGAAAGACCCTATTGTGATGCCAATTATGAGGATTCAAGGTGGTTCTTTGATCAAAGACCTATTAGAAATGGATATATGAATTTTAATGTAAGGTATATCATTAAAACAATCCCAAATGATATATTAAACATCATTAATAGATAATATCAAGAAATATCAAACATATGATCCCTTATTAAAAGGAAAGATAGAGGCTGTGAAGAATGGCATGTTTCTGGAATTCAATATCGATCAAGAAGGTGTACTGAAATTTCATACAAGCCTATGTGTTCCATCTATTCTGGAGATAAATAAAGAAATTAAGGATGAATACCATAGCACAGAATTATCAATACATCCTAGAAGCACTAAAAATTATAGGGACCTTTATGATCATTTTTAGTGGTATAATATGATAAGGGAGCTTGTAGACTACATTGTAAGGTTCTTGGTATGTTATTAGGTGAAGGCGGAGTGATAACTTTTAAAGGGGAATTGAAACCACTACCCATAACTACATCGAAGTGGTAAAATATCACTATGTATTTTTTCAATGGTCTCCCAAGAATATGTAAATGAAACAATATGATATGGGTTATAGTAGACCGACTCACCAAGACTACTCATTTCATCACTATTCAAGAAGCATTCTCTCTGGACCAACTTACCAAGATTTAGGTAGAGAAAGTTGAGAGGATTCATGGTGTGCCACTTTCTATAATATCTGATAATGATCCAAGGCTCACATAAATTTTATATAAAATTAATCAATATGATTTAAATACTTAATGTAATTTCAGTAAGGCCTATCACCCTCAAACTGATGGTCAACATAATTAGAAAATAAGGATATTGTCACACCAGTAGTGCCATGGTTTTATTAACTATGGACATAGAGGAATTTATTACCATAGTTTACAAATAATCCATAGAAATATTCAGGCCACATATCTCTCCCCCAACCTAAACTCTCTTCCCTCCCTACCTCTCTTAGACAATTAAACCCCCCAACGAAACCCCCTTCCCACTGAAACTCTCATCCATTCGTCTTAGATGATCGAACTCCTTCCCACCCAAACTCCCTTCCCTATCTCTCTCAGGTGATCAAATTCCTTCCCCAACTACACTCATGAGGAAATAAATCAACTCCTGATATAAATTCCTTCCATGTCAACTATTGGGATGATCAAACTCTATTTCCCTGCCTTCTTGCTCTTGTGAAGAACTCAATCGGTTCCCTACTCTCACAACATCAACTCGTGCAAAGAAACCCTACCTGCTCCCTACTCTCGCGACATTAATCGAACCCCACCCACTCCTTGATCTCCCTTCAATAATGATTTTCTTATTCCCACAAGTAATCCAATTATTCTTTCCCTTTGAATAAAATGAAGGAAATTTTTATTTCACCTCTCAAGGCATCGACCAAATTAGCCTCTCATTGGAAGCCTGGCCCATTTCTTGTTTCCCTTCTACCATGATTCACCCAATTTTTGTATTTCACATCTCTTTTCATTTACCCTCTTCATATAATTTAAAACATTGAGGCTAATCTGGTCTTTATTCCATGAATTTTTTAAACATAGTCTTCTTGTTATAGGTGAGTTCCATTTTTTTCTTCCCTATTATAACTATTTTATTTTTTATTTCATAGAAGAATTATATTTCTTTATTTCAAGTGAATTATGTATATTTTGGTTTTTCATATTTTGTATACTCATTATATACAAACTACATATGTTTTTTATGAATTTTTCTTATTTTTTATATGAATTTTTCATTTTTTTAATATGAAACATTTATAGATCAATGAAAAATAATAAAATCTGATGATGAAAATAAGTTATTACCATCAAATATATACAAAAATTAGGAAAGAAATTGAAAGTATAAATGGTAATTGTTATGAATAATGTTATTAAATATTTTATTAATATAGTTATGTCTTTTATATAGAATGTTAAAGTGATTTTATTGATGTTGGAAGTAAACATATGGATTCATTTTCCAATATCACATCAAGATAGATATTTTTTAGGCCTTAATTTCTTTTTCTGTAATAGTATGTTAATTTTACATACAACTCAATCAATTTTATTCTCATAAATTTATTTTTTTTTATTTTACATTAATTCTAAACATTTTACCGCCCAATTTTTTGTAATACATGAAAAATGATTCTTGTAAGGGGAATTAACCATATCACTTATTTTTATCAAGAATCATTTGTTAATATGACTTTATTTTTCATAAATGGATCCATTTTCCCAAATTGTTTGATTTTTAAAGTTAATTTTCTATTGACCATGAATTCCATTGAAATGTGTGAAAGGTGTCCTTCTTTAATAATTTATGAATGGTCTCTTTATCCCGCTATATTATTTAGTTTTATATATGAATCTTCCTTTCTATTTTTTAATGATTCTTCAATGTAATTTTTTTTAAATTCGTATTATTTTTATTAAAAATTATTTATAGAATATTTATTTTTAACAAAAAATTATCAATATTTAAATGATAATTATGATTTTTTAATCAATATTTAAATGTTATTATAAAGTGGTTTCTATCTATATCAATATTCTTTAATGTTTTTTATGTTTCATTGAGGAAACATTTCAATGAAATTATCCACTTTATTTCAATTTAAAGATAATATAAATTTATTTTTATGATTAAAATTAAACTTGTTTCATTCTCATAGGTAAATTACACTATGATGGAATTATGAATGATTTGATATGGAAAGAAAATGTGTATTTTTTTAATTATGTTATGGGTGGGATAATAATTATATATCCATATATTCATCAGGTAAATATTTATATCTCGTTTGATGAAAACATCATGTAAAAATTTATATCTCATATGATGACAAGTATTAGAATTGTGAGTTAACCCATTAATGTATGTCTACTAGAGTAATTAAGGAAACCAATACAATATGTTATGAAAGACTATCCACTATGTGATGATCGTCATGGCAACGATCCTCGAAAAAAATAATTTTTCATATGCTTATGTTTATTACACATTCTTATGTTATCACTCATTCCCCGTGATTATTATATCATGATTCAAAATTAGATTGAATCATTTCATAAATTTTTCCAAAAATATTATTTAAGGATTCATGATTTACAATACATGATTTAATAAGTTTGATTTTCTTAGGTTATGTTCATATAATTACACTATGTTCTCAAACCGACATGTTCATATAAAATTTAGTTATGATCTTTGATTTATATTTATTATGTTCACCCCTTACTAAGTGATAAACCACATTATTTCTTAAGTTAACATTACCAAAAATATGAAGTTTCTTATAATATTTGAAATTTGAAAATGTCCCTCATCATTGGTTGGATGTCGTTGAAGGAGGAGGGGCTAAATCAATTATTTTAATTTCTTTTTTTATTTTTTTGGAACATCCTTCATCACATGTCAAAGTGAATTTTAGATCACTTTTATACACAACCAAATAGAAACACATAATTGGAATAATATATTTTAAAAATTCTTACTAATAAAAATGATCATCAAGTCTTTTGCATGATTCAGATTAATTGGGGACCATATCGTGGGGATTATCCTTCACTCATATTACAAAATAGTTTCCTAAAATTATAATTTGATCTCACATAAGAAAAGATAAATAATATATTTTCATAAATAAGAGAGTCTTAAACTATATCATACATAACTTTGGTTGTATTTTAATTAATTATACTTTCCCATTAACCCTATTATCTCTTTTTTCTACCAATATAAGAACATTTACTCTATACTCATATCTTTTTTCGTTGAAAAGTTTATACTCCAGTTACTCTCCCATGTTCATATAGTAGTAGTGAGTAACCATTTAATTCTAACAGTAAAAAAATTATCATGTTCAAATTTTAATTTCAAATTCAAATTTTAACTTTAAACTTCTTTAAATAGAAATTTACTTCCACTTTATAATAAAATTAAATAACCTTTTATAATAGTGGTAAATAAGAATTTAAATTAAAATTTCAGATAGTTAACTACTTCCAATCTGTTTTAAACTTCTCTTAAATAAAAAATGATACAGTAGATCATACCAACATTTTAAACCACCTTATATTTAATTTAATTGTCATAATGACGAGCCTTTTCGGATCTAAGTCATTTAGATCACACAACAATTATTTTAAATAGTTTTTTAAGCAACCTTTTATGTCTATCAAATGAAAATATCGTTTCAGTCTTAATCCTTTTCTATACAGAGGATATTACTTTTTTATATAATGGAATGACTCTTAAAAAATCATAAAATGACTCTTACATATTCTTTTTACCTTTGCAATGGTTTTTCTAAATTCTTGAATGACTCTTATAAAAGTTCAATGTCAATTTCATGAAATTCATTTTACTTAGTGACAAATATCAGAAATATCATGGTTAGTCCTACAAAATCCATATCATCAAAGATGAATATAGCAAATTAGAAATGTATCTTATAAAATCTTAGAGTTACTAATACTAAATCGAAACATTCGCATATTTTAACCGGTCTACTAATATTTGATTATATATATAATATTATTCTTCTTATATTATAATTATTTTCTATTCTCCATATATTTTTTCATAGTTACCCATTTGTTTCAGTAAGATCACTCTTATGTATAAAACACTTTCAACAATATTCACTAACCTTGTTCAAAATTATCTTTATTCCCATTGGGAGTTTCTCTTACCTTAGATTATTTATATGAATTATTCTCAAATTGACCCTTTTTATTAAATTACAATGATTCTTAAGAACATAAGTTTCACAATTTTTTGATATAGGTCATCCCAATTCTAAAAATCCTAAGAATAATTCCAAAAACACATCCAATAATCTTCCAATAAAATCTAAAACTATTAACAACCTTCACCAAACATAATAATCATTTTTTTATCATTTTAAATATGATTTACATCTTGAAAACAAAATCCTATATAGTTAACATATCCACTCTTTTAGTTATCTAAAACTTTTTCCCAAGAAAAATACCACATAATTGGGGAATATACCTCAACATTACAATTTTTTAGAAGACCCCTTGTATTTCAATCACATATTCATGAGACCAAAACATCCATAAAAACATTTGTTGGTCTTAATAATCTCCCCATCAGAAATTTTTTATCAACCAAAGATCCTAAATCACTATCAAAATCATCACATAAAAAATATAATTATATAATAATTATAAGTCTATATTAGTTAAATCAGAGTAGTAAATAAGAATATTGAAAAATAATATAATGTTTCTCAAAAAATAGGATTCATAGGCTTATTTTGGTATAGAAGATCAACGTGGAGTGCTTAAGTATGCATAGGGTAAGCCAAGGCCCACTGGGACCTTAAGGTTAAGAACAAGTGTTTGAGGTCTGTGTATATATGTGTACCAGGAGTACATCCACAAAGTTGGATTCAAAGACATACATTCCACATCCAATGAACCTGAAATATAATAAAAATATTTGTTATTCCTCAAAACCCAAATCTTGAATTCAAATTTTTGATATAGGGGGAATTTATTTCAATAGACCATTCAATAATTCATTAAAAATAAAAAATTTCATGTTTGTATATAAATTTTTTGAATTGGTAAAATCAAAGTTGATATCAATGAACATAACAAGCAATAAGATTTATATTTTGATGAAGAACACCTTTATTGGTTTAGAATTCCTCTATTAAATATACTAGCTTAACCACCATTTTTCTATTTGGACATTGTTAATACATGTTATAGTTTGTGTGTTTGTTCTAATGTGTTTAATTTATGAAATTTTAATTAACTTTATTTTGAAATTATTGTATTTTCTAAGATTCTATTTCTATAATTTTTTTAAAAAGGAAAATATAAGTTGGTTTGGATTGAATTTATTTTTTTACTTGTTTGGGATAATTGAATTCATTAAAAAAAGGGGAATTTATGAATTTAATTTTGAAGGATATTTTTTTATAAATAAAAAGATAATCTCGATAGTATTGGTAAAAACCATGAGATAGATTATATTTATATGAGATGATTAGTTTTTTATAAAGGTTTATATAATATCTAAATGATTTAAAAGACTTTTAAATTGATAAATTACGAAATGAAAATACATATGTGTATTCTATAATGAATGTGTCATTCTTATGAATTCATTAATAAATAGAATAACAAATTAATGAGTCCATATATTACTTTTATTAAGCTCGAATGAGTTTCATTGTTGTTATTGAAAATCAAAAAAATATAAACTGTTTTTATTTATATTATAATGAATATAAGATGGATCTATAATTTTAATCATATTTGTGATGAGTTTCAAAAGGAATTGGAATATTTTTTAGATTTTTTATTCAATAATGGTTCAGACGGTGGATTGATTAGATTCCAATATTTTGATTTCATTGGAAGATCATGGTTAACATGTGAGGAAGTAAGTTTCTATATCACTAAAAAAGGTTTCCAAAAAGAATATCATGTTTAGAACCAAAAATAGAGAAAATGATTAAATGGAGAATGACATCGATTAATCTGAAAGAATCAGAATGGAAAATTTAGTTTCTGATCGGTTTAAATTTGTTTCTCAAGACAATACTTAATTTAGAGTAGTGGAAGGGGGGATGAGTATGAGAACACAGTTTTCATCTAATGATCATAAAGATGATGGTGAGTGTGTTAGAAAGTTGTTAGAAGATGAAAATGTCCCATTATACCATTCATGTTGAAAAATAACCAAACTTTTGTTTTTAATGATATTGTATCAAGAGAAAACAATGTATGGATTTAGTAATACTATAATAAACTATCTGCTTACCTTTTTAAGGACTTACTACCTGATGATGCATGTATTCCAAAAAATGATTATATGGCATCAAAGTTGGTTTAAAGATTTCGATTTTCAAGTACTAAAATCCATGAATTCCTTAAATATTGTTGTCTATTATATAAGGGAAATGTCGAGTTAAATTAGTGAAAATAATGGGGTACATAGATATGGAAGACTAATAAAGATAGTACCATAAAAAGTGATGTTCCACTTTCCACTGATTCCATGACTTAAGAAACATTTAATGTTGGAAAAATTTGAGAAAAATTTAAGATGGCGTGAAGAAAAAATATATAAGGATAATGATGATATAATTCATCATATAGATGGGTTATCATTGAAAACATTTAATACGTTAAATCCGGATTGTTCAATAGACCTACAGAATATTAGATTGGGATTTTCAAGTGATGGTTGTAACATATTTCAGTAGATGCATGTTTCACATAGTACATGGACTATTTTCATTCATATTTATAATTTTCTGTCATGGATTTGTATGAAAAATATAGTTATTATCATTATTATATTGATATATGGATCCAATGATCCTAGAAATGATGTTGAAATATACTTTCAACTAATAATAGATGGTTTTAAAGAGATTTATACCATTGGGGTACAAACATATGATGCATTTAAAAGGATTAATTTCTATTTCATGCAACACTATTATCTAAATTTAATGATTTACCAGCTTATGGAATGATATATAGTTGGAGTACCAAGGGGATATTAATCTATCATATTTTCATGGAAAATACATGTTCTATGAGATTAATCTTCTAGAGAACTTTAATTTTCATTTTTCATTGAATATTTCTACAAATGGATTATACATATAACAAAATTTGAAGAATGTTTGATATTTAAATAGAGAAAGATGAAGTATCTCAATGAATGTTTAGGGTGAACACATTAAAGAAATTGATAGTTTTAGTTTTGTTCTTGGATAGGTTCAGTCAAATTCCAAAAAAGAATAAGAATATTCCCCATAATTCCAATAATTGGAAAAATACAAGTATAAAATTTGAGTTACTATATTGGTCATCAAATTTTCTGTGTCACTACTTGGACATAATTTATATTGAGAAAAATGTGTGTGAAATGTTACTTGCAACGCATTTGAACTTAAAAGGAAAAACAAAGGATTATTTACGCTCACATAGTGATTTAATGGTTTGGGGTATAAAACCAAGACTTCATCCTTATTTAATTGGTCAAATCAATGTAAAGTCCCTTCTTCTTGTTTTTTAATGAAAATTATAAGAAAAAATATTCAATTCCTGTAATGTTTAATGTTTCTATATTGTTATTTGAGTAATAATTCGAAATAGGTGAATATATGATATGTGAAAATAAAATCCCTTAAAATGTATCACTATCATTCCATGTTGTATGAAATGATTCTTATTTACATTAAACATTTACATACACATAATTTTAGGGTCTTTATGATTAGATTATGTCACTTTTAGCAAGACCCATGTGCTAAAGGAATGAACAAAAGTGTTCTAAAAAACTAAATAATTATGCATCGATCATTCTCTATCACTTGGTGAAAATATTCTTTCCATTATTTTTTACATGTATGTTACATTTGACCATGAATAACCCAAAAAAAATTTGTTTTTATGATCTCGTTTCTAGTTGATAGATTTTCCCAATAGAAAGAATAATGTTTACATTGAAATCTTATGTGAGAAATAAGAATCAGCATGAAGGATCTATTCTGAAAGGTTGTTTAGAACAGGAATTCATAGTATTGTTTTCTGTGTATTTGATTAATTTTACCATGATATCTAATCGGACAATGAGAACTAAATATGATCAGTATGATCCCATTGATAAAACATTTCCATAACTTCCCCAAATTGGGGGGGGGGGTCTAGATCATACAGTATGTGTACTTTTAATAAAGACGAGTGGGAAATGGATCATTGTATGATATTATTCAATTATGGTGTGGTTGATGATTACATCAAGTAATTAAAATTATAAATATTTTTTTTATTTTGTATTTTTTTCGTAGTTATGACATTATTAAATTGGAATGTTTTTATAAAACATAGTGAAATAATAAAAGGATAACCTCATTCTTTATCTATTAAGAGGTGGGGGAAATTACACAGTAAATAATTTCTTTTTTGGTTGAATTCAAAGGTAAAAAATTCATTTTTTTACATTACTAGATCTTGGGTAGTTTAATATTTGATGTTGGTATATGTGAAGTCTAAATTTTACCAATTGATGACGTATCTGCTGAAATAAGTGTTATTTTATTTGATCCAAAAAATGTGGTTTGTGATTATAAAGAAATGGTTTTAAACATTTTTAAACTCGTTATAAATAGTTTTGAAAAAGATATATGGAAACATAGCATGATGATATCATGATAAGAAAAATAATGGATTTTTATTCTAGTTCATTATACAGATAAACTCAATCAGAAAATATGTCATATTTTGGGGTTTTTAAGAGATATTTTTATTAGATTAATATGAACATGTTCATGTAGATAATTCTAAATGCATGTGGTTTAATTAAAGGACATGACAACGAATGCATATATATATTTTTGGATTTAGAGTGATTGATATGAACTTTCAATTGTGAACAGCTGTGTCTTACATTCTTGTATCACAAGCTAGGTAAGTATTTTATGTAAATGGCCCTTTAAAACTAAATTTTGTTATTATTTTTGATGTTATTACAAGACATATTTTTTATGAAAGAATAGATGATAGTGATGTTCTGGATAAATCAGTCAGTATTCACTCAAATGTATCATTTTATGACATAGATTATTTAGTTGTTAGAATGGATTGTGAACCAGAAATAATAATAGAGAATGCATGGTGTTGACATGTTTGTAAGTATTTTGTTTATATTGTTCTAACATGGTACGTGTTTTTTTATTTTAAAAATGGTACATAATTAATTATTTTATCTAGGTTCATATTGGTTGTTTCATATATAGTTGTGAAATAATATTAAGATATATTTATTATAGTGTCAAAATTCATAAATATCTTATAAAAAGTGCCAATGATTTGGTAATTTATACTTGAATATGGTTAAAATTATTTAAATTAATGTAATAATTGATAATAAAAATGATCTCAAATAAAGAATATATTATCTTTACCATCTCAATTAATTGTTTTTTAATTGTTTTTTATTGTCACATGCCTTCTAAATCCTCAATATGTGTACTGAATATGAAATTGTTGGTAATAAATGGAAATAAAATATAATATTTTCTATGGTTAACTAAGAATAAAATACATGTCGATTATGTAAAAAAATTATTTTTCATAGTTTGAAATTTAAAGTAGCAGATTCTATTGTTGTGTAATGTTTTCATTTTGTCAGTAAACAACATAATGAAAATAAACATAATATAGGATATAAAGTTTTCAAAAATAATATGAAATTTATTTTCATATTTATAGTTATTTAATTTTTTGCAATATTTTTAAAATTTTAATATCACTTGTGGAATTTTCAAGTTATTATGTCTTACGAGGAGGTTCGTAGAAAACAAATAGAGGAAAAAATCACAGGTTTAGAGAAGATAGCCAAACAAATATGATTGTTCTGGTGAATACCTTATTTATTTATTAACTATTTATGAAATTTAAACAAATCATATTTAATATTAACATAAATAATTATGGATGAAACTTATATTCAATGAGGATAGGCTAGGCAGTCCTGAACATAGGATCGACCCTACATGTAGTCCCCTACATGCAGTGTCTCACTGCTCATGGCTCTACAGTCATCGGGAAAATTTCTTCCAATCATGCCTCCCCCTAATATGCTTTACCCATACATTGGGAGGATATCCTTTTTATCCATTTCCTCATATAACCATGCTGGGTAGTCCCTCTAATTCCTCCCCTCACCCTTTTTTCCCTTATACACCTTCATCTCTATAGGGTAAAACTCTATTTCTTATGCACCCTATATGCTTGTACCCTCCTACTGAACTTCAGCATCTGCTGTCTACTATAGATGAAACTCCTCCATTTTTCATCCACCAATATATTGTCCAGGATCAAGTGTCATCAAATAGTTCTACTGGTAAATTTTTAAAAAAGTGAAGAATTTAAAAAAAAATATTAAATTTCAATTATATATGTGTATAAAATATTTGTTTTTTTTAGGATCATCATAATGTAAATGACATGGTCATACACAGCTAAATTTAGTGTGGAATAGACACACAAAAATAATTGTTCGGTATAATGAGGACATTCAAATTATTGAAAAAAACGGTAATTAATTTTGTTTTTTCATGTGGACACTTAGAATATCTAGAAACATTATTCCAGATCATTCAATCCAGTAGAGAAAATTTGGAAATAAAATAAAATAAAATGATTGGGTGGAAATTTGGGTAATATATTTTTTTAAATTAATATTCAATTACATTATAAAGTATTTTTAACCAATTTTTTTTAATATTCAACTCCAATATAACTTATCAGATGGTATGCATGCAATTTCATCAAGGTTAATGGAACTAGGTAATATGTGGTTGGCCTATAATAACGACATTCATGAGGGATGGAAGAATATGAGAATTACTGATCTTGAAAATGTACCAATCTTCAACGAATTCCCATATTCACAATATGAAGAAATAATTACATATTGAAGAAATTCAATTTTCAAGGAAATTTACTGAATTGTACATTGAATGTAGTTTTTTTATATTATAAATAATTAACTTTTTAACATACCAAAAAACAATTTAAGTTTGAAATTAAATAGATATAACTATCCTATTTACATGAATTTATTTATAATGATTTATAAAAAACAAAACTTATATACTCATGTAGTTTATTTTTGTTTAATAATATGGTTCATCTAAAAGGAATATAAAAAATAAGGGAGGTATGAGATATATTCATACATTGGAGAACACTAAAATTATAGATAACGAACTTTGGTTGGTAATATATTAGTTAACATTGAATATACATTTATTTTTTCATTGATTTATGTTTAATTTTCTTGCAGAAATGGGAACTAAATATTTATGGACATGTTCCCTAATCATTATTATTTTTTTCAAGTAAAAAAATGAAATATAGAAGTGTTGTGAATCAAGAAACATAAGGAAAAAATAAGAATGATTAAATTTTTAGTTTGTATTTCATAAGTTCTAGATATTTATTTTATTAAATTTAATTAGAGTTATTTCATGTTCAAAATAAAGACCTTTTAGAAACAATTTATTTATTATATAAACACAATAAAATAAGTCTCAATAAATAATAGATAAGATATTAGGCAGTTTTACATCCCCAGTAATGATTTGATTCAATGGAATGGTATATCTCTTATTTCCAAAATCTCATATTATAGTAATGATAAAAATGAGTCATTTGAGAACATGTTTATTAAAGGACGGTGATCTTGATTCACATGGACTTTCTTGGGTAGTTGCATGACTGTGCCTATTTATCAAGGTATCTTATAAAAATTTATTATATCTAAGTTCAATAATGTAGATGTTACCTCTAATGAAGGTTGTATCTAAGTGTTTCTATTTCTATTGGAATCTGGGAAATCATGGTACTATGTAATAAATCTAGACATGGGATTTTTGGTGAGAAATGTATGCATAAAAATATAATTACTTCACTTGATCAGTGATATGTAATTTCAATGACCGATAAATTTATTGATTAATTCTCTTCTAATCCCTCATCATCTCACTTACTATAATCATTCAAATAAGGACATTGGGGAATAATAAAAATGAGTGGCAAGGGTAACCCCTTGGTAAGGAATTAAGATTAATATAGATGGTTCTTATTCTAATTGTGTAATATAGGGGGTATTTTTTTCCATGACTTTCACTGTTTAGTTGTATTAGTTTTCCTAGCCTTTTATAGTTAGGGGTGTTTCTAATCAGGTAATTGAGATCAATTTTGAGTTTTTTACAATAAAAACTTCAACTACAATTCATGGAGTGTCCATTAACAATCCAAATCATGGAAAATTGGTTTAGTTTGAACTAAATTTAAAAGTCACAACACTGAAATCCAATAAAATAGATTTGAGTGATAGCCCCTATATTCTGATATGATATTTCATGTATTGACATTACAAGTTGTACATGCACATCCAGATCATTAAGGTATCTTTACTACAAATTTACTCCAATGAATGGAGTGTTCAATTTCACTGTAATATAAGGATTATTAGTTGATTTTATGCCCATAACGAAATTGGAATCACCAAACAATCAAAATCATTATTGTTTCATTACTTCACATGCACTACAATGATTGGAGTGTTTAATTTCACTCCAATATAAGGATTATTAGTTGAGTGTGTAGCCATAACAAAATTGGATTCACTATCCACTTAAGTACATTGATACATAACTTCTTCTTCATGGACTTTTAGATCTAAACATCCTACCCTTCCCATGTCTATAGTTCCAAAAAATTTATTATCAGCATTGAAAATAAAAACATGTATTTGTTCACTATTTATTGTGTTTACTTGATCAGCAACCTATATAGAGTTATCAGGAGTATTAAAATAATTAACCAAAACAATTTTAGGGATGTAGCCTTGATTTTATCAAATTTTTCCTCTAAATATCACTAATAAGGCTATGATCCTTTATTTTAATAAAAAAAACATGACTAAACTTTTATTTATCATTATAGCTCACTACTAGTAAGATGTATTTTCAAATATGTCTCAAGAATCACCCCAACCAATTTTTATGTTCCTATTAAACTAATTGATGATATTCTATTAGTTAATATTTTATTTTGATGAAATTTAAATTAAACTGTGTCTGAAATCCCATTTTATATAACATGTTGTTTAATTATTCTATGAGAATACTAATATAGTAGCACTTATACTAATGAATTAAAATATATCATTATATTTATTCTGAATTTGGAATATCATTTTTGCAAAATTTTTTCTTAAAGTGATAAAAATAATGTGTTTCTACTCCCGTTAAGGGTTTTTTAAACTGTTATTTTGAAAATTTATTTGGTGAAAATCCTTTTTTTTGTTCTAGAAATTAAACCTCTTTAGTTTGAATTGAATTCTTACTATAAAAACTCTCAAAGTTAATCAAAAACATTTTTTATATATGTTATTGATAAACTTTATATTTCTATTAGAACATTATATATGATGAATATGAAAAAATTATAGGATATTTTTTCGAATAATAAAAAAAAACATGTTGTTATACATCATCCAATAAATGAAAATATTTAGGGGCCCATACATAGAGAGTATCAACTACCAGTTGTTTCAAGAAATGAATTTTATACTATTATTTATCAAATTTATTTGAATTATTAATAAAAAACCCTACCTCATTATGATTCCCTCTATTAATGGTTTTACAAATGATGGCGCTTTATCTTTGAAAACAAAATTTTTTGGATTATTTCAGCAGTTAATTTTTCATATAATTAATTTGGATGAGATGAATATGGGATTTTTTCCATTTATGGTCAAAAAATTGCTAGGAAATTGTTCCCCTGGTGAGATGAGAACCCTTTTGACACATAGGATCATGTTTATTCTTCTTTTGTAATGAAATTATGATAATATGAGGAACTATAATGTGAAGCAAAAAATATGATAAATGAAAAAGGACAATTTTCAATAGCAACAATAGCCGACCCTGTTAAAACTATAGCACTGAAACACCACTTAAAATTAAGATGAACATATAAAATAAAAAAATTATAATCCAATTAAAGTATTTGATACTCTCCCTATTGGTTTTACTAACATTTATAGATCACTAAAATATATGGAGATAGAGAGGTAGAACTGAAAGTGTCTCCAAGAATATAAAAACATTCTATTATAAAATCAGTTCAAATAATGAAAAGTAAGAGTTGAGATATATATTTTCATAACCTTTATAACCCTCATAATCCCTAAAAAATAAACCCCCAAGAAAACTATTATTAAATATAGGCTATAATAAAATAAAATATTAAATAAAAATATAAAAATAGAATCCTATTATGGTTGGTTCTATTATATATGATAAACACATGTACCATGTTAAGAAAGACAAAAATTCATCATACACAAACAAATAAAATTTTAAATATTTTACCAAAGTCATCACATCTAACACATGTCATTTCCTAGAAAGATGATAACCCTTTTGAAACATAGTATCGTGTTTAGGCATATTTTTAATGAAATTCTTCCTTAAATAGTTAACAAAATAATTCAAAAATAAGATAACTAATTTGATGTATTCTGAGGTTCCATTATTTTGTGAGACCTCATATAGGTTTAAAAATATTCAATGGTATTTTCTATAGAAAAAATATGTGAATATGTAACCATTTATTGTAATTATAATAGTATAATATTATTATAATAATGATTTTGCAATGCTACTTCTCATTAGTTTAACTCTATATAGGTCTGTACATTCTAGAAGAATTGGTTTCACTCAATTAAATTTGTAGTTTGATTAAATATTTTAAGTTACATTCTTGTTTTATATTATTTATTTCATTCATTATATACTAAAATGATAACACCCTTTTATATAATTCATTTTGTGTTCTAGAGTTGAAGGAATCGAAAACATTTAGACCAAACGATCATTTACATTAGGTCCTAGGTGACGAGCATGATGGAAAAGTTCATTGTAGACCTGGATAGAAAATTGTGCCATATAAATATTGGTCTTTAGGTATTGAATATTCTATAAATGTTGTAGGAATGGTTACAGAAAATAGTTACATGCCGCCATTGAGACACCAAAGAAAAATGTTTGATAAGAATATCAACAAAAGAAAAAAAATTAACAATTTTTCAAAGTGATATCTATTATATGCTCTTTACTTCCAATAGAGGGTGCAACAATAGTGGATGGATGTTTACCGAGTGTAAACTCTATGTATAAGGATATTGATTATTGTGCAGCTAATGATGCTATTGGAGAGGCTGATGATGGAGAGGGTGCTGGTGGAGTGGCTGATGATGATGGAGAGGGTGATGGTGGAGAGGGAACTAGTGGAGAGGGATCTAGTACCAGTATTGGTGGAACACACATCGATGCTATTGATATTGGTGTTGACGATGATGAGGATTCATATGAAAATGATAAGGGACATTTTTAATAGTTTTTGTATCTATCATTTTGGTTTTATTGTTTAAAAATTTTCATTTTTAAATCTATTATTGTTTTGTATTTTTTGTATTCCTCTTAGTTGTGGAGCAGATTTAATTAGTTTCATTTCTATAAAAAATATTGTTGAGTGATAGTATATGATTGAGTACAACTTTTTTTACCATATAAAGTATATATCCATGGTTAAAATCATGGATATAGGGGGCTATTTCCATTGTTTAACTATGGATATAGGGGGAATATTGTCACTATTTTAACCATAGAAATAGGTTGGGCCCACTAAAATTGCTCTAGATTCCACGATTTTTGAAAACTGTGTCCATAGGCTATTTCCATAGTTTTGAGGCCTATAGTCATGGTTTCAAACTATGGTCATAGATATATTTTCTTATTGTGTAATCTAGAAGGACTATTCAGACACTCAAGGATATTCTAGGAATAGGATCAATGGAATTTAAAGGTGGATGGGATCGACAACTCCCATTAGTTTAATTCACATACCATAATAGCTTCCAATCAAGTATTCAAATATAACCATATGAAGATCTATATGGGAATTTATTTAAAACATCTTCTTGTTGAAATGTAGTTAGTTAGAGAATGGTTTTTGGGCCTAATCTTGTGAGAGATAATATAAAAAAATTTCATACCATTCAACGAAACATATAGGATACTTAGTGTCGAAAGAAGATCTATATTGAAAAACATTTAAGGGACTTGTAGTTTGATGTTGGAAACAATATTTTCCTTTGAATATCACCATGTAAAAGTGTCATTTTGTTTTGGAAGAAAGGGAAGCTTATCCCTAACTACATTGTCCCATATGAAATCATTGATTGCATAAGAGTAGTGGTCTTCCAGCTTGCACTCCAACCAAATCGAGCTTATGTACATGATGTAGTCAATGTATCTCTATTGAGTAAGTATATGCCAAATACATAACATGTACTGAATTTTAAGGTTGTACAACTCGAAAATGACCTCTCTTATGAGGATCATCTAGTGGATATCTTAGACCGTAGAGACATGGTTCTACACAATAATACTACTCACCTCTTCAATGTGTTGTGGAGGAACCATAAATTTGAAGAATTGGCATGGGAACTAGAGGAGGAAATGATACAGAAGTACCTACACCTTTTCTCAACTAAGAGAATGAGTTGAAAATTTTAGGGATAAATTTTAGTAAGGGGGGAATAATGTAATGACCCATTCTTTTTAAATGATTTTTTTTCATAAAAATGTGTGTTATTTTATTTTACACAAAAAAACCATATCTCTTTAATAATGAATACGTATTTATAGGATATAAAGAGAATTGTGACTACTGGGATTCCAAAATTATATGGTTGTTGGTCAAATAGGACCGTTGTTCATTATGACCATTGGAAACAATATTCTAGCTTATAATTTTAACAATATAATTAATGCTTATAAGTATAAATGGAAAAGGATAATTAATGAATAAAATATAAATAATGACCTAAACAACTAGAGTCATACCATATGAAGGCCATTTGTTAGAACTTGGGAGGGAGTTAGCGCTATTGGGGTTATCCCTTGACAAATTGCAAGCCTATCTTCAATAAGTGAAGCTTGAATGAAATAATATACAGGATAAGTTCAAGTTAGTGTGAATTGCCACTTGGGAGATGTTAGTTGACCCACCCCATGAATATATCACTATCACACACCTTACCCTTAGATCATACGTGTATTTTATAAGGGGTTATGTATCTAGAGATGACATGTTTTATGATACCTTGGTTAATAACCTTTGTAAACTTTATTTATGACACCTCTAGAATAACCTTGGTGACATGCATGTGAATGTATCATTTAAAAGTTATTCCCAAATTTCCCTGTTATTATTATTGTTATTTGTTATTAATTCATTCCTTATTTTCCTATTTTTCATTCCTTAATGATATTTATCACATTATTAGTGATATTCCTCATGATCACATGATAATTGGTTTCCCTTACTGGGCTTCATGATCACCTATTTTATTTGATATATGTCTCTAGGATATGAGATTCATTAAATGTACTTTGATGAATCCATGAGGATATCTTCAAGTGTATTTATAACAATGTATTAAGTTTTCATTTATTAAATACATTATTTAAAAGAAACTAAACTTTAAATGACATTCTAATTATAGCATGTAAATGAAAAGATTATGTAATAAAAATGTGGGATTCCATATACATGAACCACTAGAGATTTTGGTATATATTTTTATTCTTGGATTCGAACCTATGGTATTGTGTTTGGTTGAGTATCTAAAATTATTTTATTTCAATGTGGAATATTCTCATGGGTATGGAAATATAATGGTAGATTATTTTAGTAGGAAGATGGATTATTAGGGTGTTCAAGTGTTTAATATGTAGTGGAAGATAATGATCTTTCTCACTGACCAATGGATTGATATGTTAGAGATCTTAGAGGATGTAAAATTTTTACCTATTTCAATATATTCTCACTACCGTATGGATTAAATTATATATAATAGCTAGATCCATATTGTCTTTTGACATGGGAATGGATCATAAGTGATTACCTAGTCTAAGGATGGTCTGAAGATGAGGAAAATGTGTTACATGTCCATGATGGTATGGTGGTCCATACTTCCCTTAAGGAGGATCTAATGATTGACTCTCATTCCTCACATTAGGTAGTTCACCCAATATTAAAAAATATATTCCATGATATAGGCACTATGATTCAAGGCCTATAATGGTAAAAGACAACATAGGGTTTATTATTGACTGTCTTACCTGTTAGAGAATCATGGTGGGGCACTAGTTACCTGGAAGATTACTTTAACCCCATCTAGATCTAGTTTAGAAGTGGGAAAATATTACCATATAATTTTTCATGAAATTAATATGGACCCCAAGGTGTTTTGATATAGTATAAATAGTAGTAGAATAGTTGATTAATGTTGTGTATTTATTTCATTTCTAAGATACATAGTCATAAAATGGGATTGAAATGTAGTATTTGTGTGAGATATTGAAACTTCATGGGGTATCCCTGAGAATGGTATTTAATGAGGATGAAAATTTCATGTTGATATTTCGGAAAGGAATGTATAAGTCCATGGCTCTTAGTTAATGATGAATATAATGTAAAACCCATATATAGATGAGAATTATAATAGTAAGATCGAGATACTCGAGGATATGATCAGAATATGTGCTCATGGTTTTAGGGGAGTAGGGAACAACTCTATATCTATGGAATAGTTTTCATGTAATAACAATTTTTTTTCATTGATCCGGATTTCCCCTTTAAGGGTTTATATGGTAGGTCATGTTTCTAATAAATATGCTGGTTAGTAGTGGAACATTTAGTGGTTATTAGGATAATCATAATATAAAACACCATTGAATTAATGTAGTTTAAATATAAATAGTTGGTTACCACTAAAAATAAGAATTTCCCATATTCCGATCAAATGTCACCACCCTTATAGTTCACTGTAAGTTGTGATGTATTTATATTTCTATCATCTCTATTGAGGAATTTTAATCTAAGGAGTAAAGGGAAGACCACACCATTATTTTTCAATACCTTCATGATTTTTAAATGTATTGGTGATTTGGATGACTGATTGCCTCTTCCTATATAACCTAAAGGTATTAAAGATGTGTTTCTTATGTTATATCTCTAGAATAATAATTCATACCCAATGCACCTCATAAATAATGATGATGTGTAGTTATAGGTTGAAATATCATTTAAGGAGTTCCCAATACTTATAATTGATCAAGTTGAGAAGGATTTTTTGGGGGAAATAATTATCCTTGTCTGAGTATTTTGGCATAATATAGGTATCCAAGAGAAGAAATGGGATTGGGAGTTAGATATACAATTCTAGTGGATGGATTTATTCAACAAGGATCTCTAAAGAAACTTATCAAGTATGAGAATCCATTAAAGGGGGTGTTTTTAATAACCCTCAAATGTTATTTATGAATTTAAGGGTTTCTTGTTTCTTTAAATTTTTTATTCATGGATAATTTGAGGTGTTCTTAGGGGGTAGTAAGGATCAGGAGGTGATTAGAGAAGGATATCTGGGTCACCACTACTAAAATTTTAGTAAAGTGGTGCTGAGTACCTATAGGAGGGACACCTAGTACTTGGTATCATATTTAGAAGCCTTGTATGGGATGGACCCCTATAAGGTTGCTAGTGGGGGTGGAATGAGTGCTTGATTGAGGTTAATTGGGTACCTGATGATTGAAATGAGTGTTTTCAGGTATTTCTATAATTTTCACTTTTATCCCATTTAGAAATTTCATTATCTCTCCCTTGACCCCAACATAACTAGACGTCGCATTTGGGTTCTCTCTTAAATTATTAATCTCCTCTGTTCTCTGTATAAAATTTCTTTAATTTTGGGGGGTTCACTTTTGGTAATTCTTACTCCATTTATGGATGTGATGCCCCATTCTCTTACTTTGACTGTATTTCCCATCATTAATCAATAATTATAATTATATATGGGTAATTTTAGGTATTTATTGATTCAATGTTGAATCCGGTGACACAATTTAGTGTGTGGTCTTTGTTATTATTAATGTAGGAAGTCATTATCATGTTACAAAACATATATGTGGTTATGTGGGCTATCATATATATAGGATAATATATATTCCTTAAAATGTTATGATCTTAGTATCAAGTAGCAAGATCATTCTAAATTAATGTAATTGACCCCCTTTGAGGGTAAATAAGGTTTAAATTTATTTGGTTTGATGAAACCACACCTTTTTCCATGTCTTGAAGTGGGTTTATACACTTGGGTTGGTTTGGCATAATGTGAGATACTTGATCTCTATAGAGGTTTAGGTGAGCTTTGGGTTTGAAATATAGGTATGGTCCATGAATACCTTAAAATTATGAGTGTGTTTTTAGTAACTTTGGTTATTTTTCATGACCTATAGGCATCAATATGGGAGTATCCAATAGATTATCCTTGTGCATTCCTTATGTATATGATATATTATTGGAACTAGTGGTTTAATGTAATGTATTTAATGACTTCTTTATGTTCTTATTAATTTTTATATTTTGTGTTTTGATATATGTGTTTTCAACCATAACTTGAGTGAGAGTGTTGTCTCATGTAATGAGTTAGTGTTTATAGACTAAGTGAGAGGATGGTGACTTGTTATGAGATTGTTTGACTCTATCTTGAGTGAGAGTATGGTGGTGTATGATGTGTTAGTATGGGATTTTGAGTATGATTCTACCCTAAGTGAGAGAGTTTTCACATAAGTGTATTGTGTGTGGCCTCCATGGGAGAAATTTTGAGGTCTAGGATTTGATACGGGACTATTAATTATGTGATCAGTGTTGATTGTGATCTATGATATATGTGTGTCAAGAGATGGACTCCTTCCTATATGGATATTAAGTAGGTATGGTTATGGTTCATTTCTGTCTTGTTAGTAAATAATTAATTGATAAGGACATATATTTTATTATTCATTTAATTGTAATTAGTGTATACCCAAATATATCTTCTACACTTATGTTATGGATGTGTTGTTGGATTACAATTTATTTTATTACTCACACATTTCACTAAAACCCTGGTGAACATATTGATTTTATTATTAGGGATCTAACCAAAGTAAAAGGACCTATGTCATGCTACTGAAAGGTATATTTTTTAACTATATACTCAATTCTATGATTTACTAATATCTTATGTAGTTATACATATTTATCATTATTTTATCACTTGTATTGATCCAATTATTGAGGGTATACTTTATAAAATTCATGTATGAATAACTTATATACATTTTTTATTGCATATGATGATGTATATTGGTTGTCTTGAAACTATAACTCTTTACTTTTTTATTTTTTATTTATGTTTTTCTTATTTATATTGTTAATAGTTACTGATATCGATGGAATATTATCCATACTATATGTCTAAGGCCCCTGATGATAGTCAATAACCTCTTATATATGGGGAGGAATTCATGAGGCCATATTGCAAACCATATCAAACTCAAAGAACTAGTCTGGGTAAATACTAGGATGAAGGGGAAGTTGAAACTTCCTATGAAATTGATGAAAAATTTTTGACTAAAAAATTTGAATATAGAAGAGTTTTGTAGTAATGAGACATGTAGTGATGGAATCAAGGAATAAATACAAATTTGTTTTATGATATAGAGTGGATTATATGAATGTCTTTCAATAATTACAAAATTGGAGAAAGAGAATAATAATTTAAAGAATTGTTTTCAATTATTTGAAAAATGTGACAGATTTTATATTGAAAATGATCCAAAAATTTGGAATAAAATTGATAACTAAAATATGTTACTCACAAAATATAATAAATTAATTATTTATAGGAAATAGAACTCTAAATAAAAGGATTGTTATATTGAAGTTTTTTAATAAAAACTGATGGAAGTGAAATGGTGATTGAACAAGTTCAGATCCAAAAATATGGTTTTTGTTCAAGAATGTTGATAAATATTAGAGAATAATAATTTTGAAAAGATTGAGGTTTAAAAGAAATATAATGAACAAATTATTCTATAAAAACCTCACTCAACTAATGTTGGAATTTCTGATGGTGTGATTCAAATGGATTATTCAAAAACACTTGTGATGAAAGTTAAATTATATGGAAGTGTAATACAATTATCATAAATCATGAAATTCTATGTATTTTAAATTGAATTATAAATTAAACATCCCATCATTTTAATATATGATTACCTTTAAATAATTTAATTTTTTTCAATATATTTCTCAACATGTTGCATCAAACTAAAATGAAACCACAACACATTTAGATAAAAATAGAAATATTAAATATGGTACTTAAAACCTAGTAATTTAATTAGTAAGAATTAATTGGAGTAAATATTTATGAAATATTTTTATAAATAAAATAAATAATACTTTTAATATTAAATAAATTCAATTATTTTTCCTAAAATTACTACTATAATCATTTATTTTTTAGAAAAAATATTTCTATAAATATTTATTTTTGATGTGATATGAATTTCTATTTCAATATACATATGATTAGTTATGATAAATTATGGTCTATATTAATATTTTTTTAATACCATTTTATTTGTTAAATGATTTTAAATAAGAATAATAATAGTAAATATTTGAAATTTCTGTTTTCTAATAAAAATGGATTTTTATTATATTTTATGATTTTATTCAAAAATTGAATATATAAATTTTAGAATTATCCTTTTAAAATATGAAAAATATTTTTGGATTTATAATAAAAATATTATCTTATTAATATTTTTTTAATTTTTCTAAAAAAATTGGTTTTTAGTTGAATTGTGAAAAAATTTCTTATTTTTCTAAAAACTGTCACTTTTATGACATTATCAAAATACATGGTTTACATTAATGTTCTTGAAACCCTTTTATATAAAATATTTATTTATAATTAAAATAATTCATTTAAAATTATTTTTTTATAAAACCCATAAATATTATTTTGGAAACTTCACCAATATTTTACTTTAAAAACTATTTTTATTCACTTATATTAAAAATTACTTTTCATCACATTTGGAAAAATATATATATAATAAGGGATTTCATATTCTATTACGACATGATCATATTATTTAATATTTTAAATATAAAAATTGGTAACATAATTATGATTACTAAAATTAAATTTCATATACATGATAATAGTAAAAACGTAATTTTTAAAGAATTATTTTATTAAGATTGTGTAATATTTATCTAAAAAATAAATTTGTATATTTTAAATTATGAAACTAATATTATTTTTTAATAAAATATATAATTATATTTTCACACATTTAATTGGTAACCAATTCTAAATAATATTAAGAATACATAATGGTTAAAAAATCATTTTTCAAAATAAACACTCTTTTTCTACATATACAAATTTTAATTTAAAAAATAATTTTATATTATTTTAAACATTAATTTTATTAAATGGATATGAAATTTATGTTTAGAATACCTATGTTTTTTATATGGTTTATTTTATATTACTTAGTTAAAAACTATTTACCAAAGTAAAAAACGGAAAAGGTAAAAGTAAAAATCTTATAAAAAATGACTTCCAACATGATTAAAACATGTGTGAAAATACATCTTTGAGGTTTTATTTCTAATATTTCACCCAAAAATCAATTATTTATATATTTTCGATTTAATTTCCTTTAAAATTTTAAGTATGTCATTGAAAATTAAAGGGTGATCTCGAAAGTACCATTTTCTTCACTTATAAAAGGGGACACTTCTTCTCATTCATGCCGCCCCAATTATTTCGAATTACTTCCTAAAAAAGTTCCATTTTGGATATAACAAAATAATATATTATTTATTTATGTTTTTAGTATCAATTATTTATTATAATCCTTCATTTACAAGGATTCTTTCAAGAGAATGTTCAAGGTTCCATAGTGAGTATTACCTACTCCTATCCATTTATTATTATTTTTTCTATTCAAAAGATATCATTACCATGGTAATATGATTGCATTAATTTAATTATTATAATTAATTTTTATTATATTAATTTAAAAATATTTTTTTTCATTTTCATCCTCATATAAAAATAAGAGTACGTTAGTTATGTGTTATGTGCACTACCGCCTGTCCGAAGTAACGTTTTTTGTTTTTCACCTTGATTTTATTTATTTATAAAAAACACTTAAAATATGATTCTAAAAATTAAAAAATCTAAATAAAATCACTAAAATTATTTTATTGTAATATTATACACTTTTATAACCATACTCACCCATCGAGATATAGTGTGTTCATGTTTGGGTAAATTTAGCCACCTACTTGAATAATGTTATAAAACTCTATCAGAAGGGGTTATGGGAACTTTAATAATAATTTTATTATAATTTAATAAGTAATTAAATAAACTTTTTTCTATAATTTTTATATCAATTATTTAAAATATTATTAAAATATCACCATTGATCACTAAAACTAACAAATTAAGCTGACACTGATTCAGTTTTCCCACAAACATAGGAAAAATATATATATAATAAATAGAATATAATAACAAATAGTCTATATTAAATTAAATATAAAATAATATGGTTCTTAATAAGGTATATTTTAAACTTAATTCTATTATTTATGATGTTAGGCGCATGGATAGGACAAATCAGGGACAAGGTAAGGGTTTTCCTCCTATGTTTCTATCTTTGAGACATGTTTTGTATTATATGCCTAATTTCATTTATGTGGTGTATATTCTTCCTATTTAAGATATAATATAATGAATTTTAATTTAATCATGTTATTTTATGTTCAATTAAAATACCACTTGTTCAAGTTTTTTTATTAAAATGTTGTAGAAGCCGCAAGGGTTCTTTGTCTCAAAATTTTTTACCTTGACACAGGTTTATATTATGAACCATGTTTTCATTTTAGTGCTTTAATCACTACAAATTATTTTATTTTAATCAAGTATTTTTATTCATGGAAAATACTAATACAACTCTATTCCTTTTCATAAAATGTATTTTAGCTATTGGACACCCCAATTGTAATGTTTTTGGTAACCCATTTATCATTAATTATGTTATGATCGTCCTATTATACAAAACAATTTGGCACTTTATACCTGTTAATTATATTATGTGGAATTATATTTTTTTATTAATTTAAATTTATAAAACCTAAAAAAACTTTTTAAAATATTTATTACTTCAAAGAATATGTTTCTTATAATGAATGTTGAAAACTCAAATCTCTTTTAGTTAAGTTATGTTGTTTCATCATGAACATCATTCTTCTTAATTGGGTTATCCCACAATAATATTTTAGTTTATGGTAATTTATCTACCACTTTAGGTAAAATATATTTTGATACAAAATTTTTTTTACACTTTTAAAAAAGTGATTTTTGAACAAAGTTATTTTGAAAATAATAAATTGGTTTTTCATTTCACTTTTATATGTTTTGTTTTCCTATACCCATTTCTGAATGATAAAAGTTATATCATTTCATGTACATGTTATTAAAGATTATTTCTTAAAATTATTGGTTTTAAATTATTTTTCACTTCACCTTTTTAATAAATTACTTTCCTAATTGACCTATAACATCGTCTTTTATATCAATGATGAATTTTTTTCTCAAAGATCATTTTATTTTTCACTTACATTTCTCTTTGTATTTTCAAATGTATTTACCCTAATAGATTTTATGTTTCATTGTTTCTACTCTAATTTATATTTATCTTTTAGTGTAATGAACTCATAGTACTAAAAATTTCATTCCTAGTCCATCTTTATCTTATATCATTCAAGAATTATTTTACAAGGATATTTTTTTATCTATGTCAAAATCCTTCTAATTTTATTTGTTACACTGGGATTATTTTTTTCATCCATCCACCTTCTTCCTCTCTATATATTATGATCATGTGATTATATGAATTAATTAACCATATTTACCTTTTTTTTATATAGTGTAATCATCTCATTTTATATAATTCATCTTGGATAATGATTTTCACATGGAAATATTGTTATTATGTTGACATGGGGAAAACTATTGGCATTCTATATGTTGTTATTCTAATAAAGATGATTATTGTAAAGTTTACTTTTTATTTTTTATCCATCCACATTTTTTTCTCAATGGGTTGTGATCATGTTATCAATTTTCTTGACATGAATAAAAGTATTATATCTTTGTATATTTTTATTTCAATATGGATGAATATTACCAATTTTGATTATGTATTATTTATTCATTTTATCATATTTTTAATGAAATGGAATTAAATAAGTTATAGGTGTGTCTCACTATTATATAGACTCTTTATGTATCTGTAAGTCTCATGGGACAAATATGTTTAGGTATTTTGATGTATGATTTCCTAGAACAAGATATTTCCTTGATGGTAAGATCAGCATGTCTATGATCATGATATCTTAGATTATATTATTGAATTATCTATCTGGAACTATGAATTTAATTACTAAGGAAATAAATATTTTTATCTATGTGATCTATTTATTTTCATTTCTATACATTTCTATATTATTCTATCATTTTTATTTGATTATGAAAACATGATAATTACTTATTCCTAACACAATATTTATTCCATGCTTATACCTTTATTTCTTTGGTTTCATGTTTTCCCTTAGTATGTGACCTCACACCTTCTTATGTTTCTATTCCCTAGTTTATGAAGAAAAGTTGTGCATGTTATATGTTTAGAAGTATAGAACATGTATAATAACATTTTAGAGATATTTAAATATTAATTTTGGATTAAGTGGTTTCTCATATAGTGTAAAAAAATCATTGGTTGGGAAAGAAATGGTATTTATTAGTTTATGAGTTAACAAAATTATCTAAATATATAAACCTAAAAGGTCTTGGTAATGTATGTAATGGAATATTTTCTTTAATTCATGTAATTATGGGATAGTTATGCATGAGAATATATAGTTTATATCGAAGATGATTTGTAAAATGTGTGTTCATGGAATTGAATCCATGAGTATTTGTCCAAGGTTTCATGTTGGTATAAGAGAAGGTTTTAGATAAATTTAGAGATTATGATTTTTATTGGGTATAATTTATGTTTTTATAAGTTAATATTGATCATAATTTCAAAGTTATAGATAACACTTTGGGATAGTATGTGATTTAAAATTAGTGTAACAATGTACATTTTATCTAGGGTATTATGATAAAGGAAATGTAGTGAAAACCCTAAGAATAAGTCTAAGATATAATTATAATTATAGGATAACATATCTAAGTTTTAGTAAATTTTATATTTTGTGGTTTACCTAGAAATTACATCCCTATTTGGAAACTACAAGTGGATATAGGCTCTGGTGGAAATATACATCAGGGTAATAACCCCTATAAGGTTGGATTGGGTATTAACTCAATATTCATCGGGCGCATGACAAAGAGGTCTGACTGCACACCTTATTTGACACTCCCAAGGGATATGATATAGTTAGTAACTTTATATTTAAATTCCATTATAAATTATTTAATTATGGTATTAACTAATTAGTTTAGAGAACCTAATAGAAAAATGACCACAGATAACCATGTATTTAACAAAGAGATTCATAGGTTTAACTAAAAGTATCATATGTTAAAAATAAAGGATTCATGGGGGGATTTATATTTGTATTGATGTTTTCATATTCATATTTTATATATTATCATATCTATTTTCGTTTTAGTATTTGGTTGAAATAGGATCATGAAGATGAACATGAGAAATGTATGTATCTTGAAACTAATATGTATTATAACCAAATAATGGAGCATACTTAAAGAGTTGATAATTTTATTATATGCCAATTATGAAAGAAAATGTGAATTTCATAGTCTTACCTAGGTTAGTGAGATTAATATTTTAATATAAATTAAATATTGAAACTCATAGGAAGTTCCATTAGTGAGTGATATTTATCGATGATATTCTGGTATATTCTAAAAGTTATGTGAATTATGTGAAACATATAAGGATAAGCCTTCAAAAGTTATAATTTAAAAGTTTTAAAAAATATATTATATAGTATCAATATGTTTGTAATATTACTTTATGAAAAGTTTATATTTTTTGCAGATAACATTTTTATAATACTTCATTGAGGAATCAATAACTCTTATGCTTATAATATAATTAATTTTATGGTAATAAAGGGTTAATTTCTTTTGAGAAAAGTGATATAGATAGTATTTATATTCATTTAATTTATTATCTATTAAATGAAAATGTGATCCGTGCTATTTTTAGGGAAGTTTATATCATTTTGAGATTATGGTATATATTGACTTGTGTATTACATATAAACTAGTGTATAATATCATTTATGTATTAGAGATGGTATTAATTTTATATAGGAATATATGTTTATATGGTCGTTCAATATCATATAGATTTTGATAGTTATAGGAATGTTATATTTTAGAGAATATATGATTAGTGTAAAAACTTACCTGAGTGTGTGATTTTATAAAGGATTAATGTTATTTTAGGAAAGGTAAGTAACTTAATCTAGATTAAAAGAGGATGATATATTTCATATTAGAATTTATATCTGAAATGATAAATATGTTAAGAATACACTTACCTATTTTTATTAGTATGTGATAATTAAAATTATGAGGGTACAATTTATTTAGGGGGGAGATAACATCTCAATATTTTAATATATTATTTCTTTTAAATAATCTAAATGTGTTAGATACCTTCCTCCACATAAAACATTGAACTAAAACAAAACCATGATTTATTTAGAAAAAAATATAAATATAAAGTATGATCATTAAAACATATTCATTCAATTAGAATTAATTAATAGTGGTAACCACTTTATGAATTTTTTTATAAAGAAAATAAAGTTTTCTTTTAATATGAATTAAATTCAATTAGTTATCCTAAAATAACTAATAAAATCATTTATTGTTTAGAAACTTATTTCTATAAAAAGTTTCATTTTTTGCAATATGAATTTATATTTCAAGAAACATATGATTAATGATGATATATTATATTTTATAACAATAATTAGTTAACACTAATTATTTTGGTAAATGATTTTAGATAAAAATGATAACAGTTAATATTTGAAAATAATTTTCCCAATAAAATGTGTTTTTATTATATTTGATGATTTTAAACAAAAGTTGAATTTATAAATTTTAAAATTTGAATTTGATAATATTATCATAATTTTTTGTACTTATAATAACAATATAAGCAATAAAATTTTGAGATTTTCCAGAAATAATTTTTTCTTAGGTGAATTGTTCAAAAAAACCAATTTTTCAAAAAAAAAATCTTACTTTTAAGAAATTATCATAATTAAAGATCGAAATAAATTATTTTTAATCACTTTTATATAAAATATATTTATTTATAAGTAAATAAATCATTTAAAATTACTATTTTATGTTTCTAAAACCCATGTATATCATTTTGGAAAAATTATTTAATATTTTACTATAAATATTCTCTATATTCACTTATATTATAATTTACTTTTTCACTTTTAGTGAATAAATATATAAAAAAATATTTCATATTTTACATCAATATGATCATATCATGTAATAATTTCAATTTTAATTTTTTTAAAAAGTATGATTACTAAGATTAAAGTTAATAATAATGATAATACAAAAACTATTATTTTTAAAGATGTATTTAATTAATATTGTGTAATTTTTATCTAATACATTTAATAAATATATTTTATATTATTAATATAATGTTATATTTAAACACATATTTAATTGATAACAAATGTTAAATTAGATCAAGAACACATAATATTTAGAATACAATTTTTCTATTAAAAACAATTTTTCTATATATAAAATGTTTTAATGTGAATATAATTTTCTATTATTTGGAAATAAAATAAAATTAATTTTGGTTTCATCTCACTGAATTTTGGTAATATGTGATATTTTATATTACTTATTTAAAAACAATTTACCAAGTTAAAAACAAAAAAAATGATAAAGTTAAAAACCTAAGAACAAATAACTTCCAACATGTTTGAAACATTTGTGGAAAAACATGAAAAATTCTTATCTAACCCAATATCACTCCAAAATCGATTATTTATAACTATTTTAGTCATTTTCCTATGAATAATACAATTATATCATTGAAAATTAAATGGTGATCTCTAAAGTTTCCTACTATTCACATATAATAGGGGACACTTACACCCCTTCATTCCACACCCATTAATTATAATTAATTCCTAAAACTCTACCATTTTTATCCTCCTAGAATCATATCTAAAGTTAATAAGCTTATATTATCAATTATTTAGATTAATACATAATTTACAAGTATACTTTTGAGAGAAATTTCAAGTTACTAAAGTGAGTATTACCTATTCCTTGCCATTTATTCTTAATCATTATCTTCAAAACATAGCATAACCATATTAATATGATAACATAGACATCATTATTAAACTAAATTTTTATTATATTAATTTAAAATCCATTATTTATTTATTTTAATTCATATATAATAACTAAAGGTCATTAATTGTGTGTTGCGTAGACTACTACCTCCAGGAAGTAATGTTTTTCATGTGCCATCGTGATTTTATTTTTTTATAAAATACATATATAATATGATTCACCAAATTAAAAAAATTATATCATTATTATTTTATTATAATCATATAATACAGATACTTAACCACACTCACCCATCGAGGTATAATGTGTTTATGTTTGAGTATGTTTAACCACCTACTTGAATAATGCTATAAATCTCTATCAGGGAATACTATGGGAACTTAAATACTAATGTTATTATATTTTAATAATAATTTTTTTTTGTATTTGGTATTGTTATATTAACTATTTAACATATCATTAAAATGTCATCTTTAATTACTAAAATTGCCAAAATAGGCCAACACTAATTCAATTTTAACACAAACATAATAAAACACTATATAATAAATAAATTGGATATGATAAAAATAGTCCATATTTAATTATATATATAATAATGATTTCCCAAATAATTTATCTAATAAAATTATATTTGTTATTCAGGATGTTAGGAGCATACAGAGAACGAATCTGGAACAAGTTAGGGGTTTCCATCTCAAATCCTTCTCTTTTATACATATTTGGTATTATTCACTTAATTAAATTTATGTGGTGTATATAAATACTATTTGAGATAAAATATCTTGAATTAACTTTTAATTATGGTATTTTTTTTAATTACAATACCACACTTTCAAGGGATTTTTATTAAAATGTTTCTCAAGATTCAAGTGTTCTTTGCATAAAAAATTAATTCCTTAATACATGTTTATGTCATTATATATGTTTTATTTTTAATGGTGAATTAACTACCCATGTATGTATCATTATTATATATTTTTGTTACTAATTAGAAATTAAAATCCAAATAAGTTTTTTTACATAAAATGTCTTTTACCCAATTATTACCCTTATTATAAAGCTTTTGGTAAAACAATTTTCATTAATTGGGTTATGATCATCCTATTGGACATAAAATCTAATAAAATTAAACAAATTTATTATATTATGTGGTATTTTATTTTTTTAATTAATTTACATTACATTCCCATAATACTTCTTTTTGGAATATTTCTAACTTTAAGAAGTATATTTCTTGTAATGAATATTGATAACTAAAGTCTCATTTCCTTGAGTTATATTGTTTCATCATGAACTTCATTCTTTCATTCATGGGATATCCAAACATAATATTTTATTTTTGGAATTTTATCTCCTATTTTGGAAAAAATATATTTTGGTAAAAGTATTGTCTTCTTACTTTTTTTACTATGTGGGTTTTGAATAATGTTATTTTGAAAATAATGAAAAGGGATTTTCATTTCACTTTCATATGTTTTTTATTCATCTCAAAATTTCTCAAATATTAAATATATGTCTTTTAAAGCCTCTATTATTGAATATTATTTTAAAAAAAATTATTTCAATTATTTTTCATATCACCTTTTGAAAAAATTACTATTAGAAGTGACCTGTAATATCTCCTTTTACATTAATGTTTAAAATTCTTTACAACCCCTCTTTTAATTTTTCAATTCCATAACCCTTTACATTTTCAAATTAATTTACCCTAATACGGTTTATATTTCTCTATTTATACTCTAATATATATTTATCTTTTGGGTTAATGAATTGATGGTACCAAACAATCCCATTATTGATCTCTTTTTAGATAGTATTGTTTAATAATTATTTTACAATGATTTTTTTATCTAAATCAACATCCTTCTATGTTTACTTTGTTACATTGGGGTTTTTATTGTTTTAAACCATTCAAATTCTTTCTCTAGATGGATTATGATCATGTTATTCCATGATTGACTTAGTCGTATAGCCCTTTCTATATAGGGTGTGAACATCACATATTACGTAATTTAGATTGGATAATTATGTTCACCTAGAGAGAATGTTACTGTATTTAAGTGAGGAAAAGTATTAGAATACCATATATTATTATTCTAATTTAGATTATTATTGGAAAGTTGTATATGTATTTTTTAACCATACACCTTTTTTCTATATATGGTTTTTGATCATGTTATTCCTTTTTTGACATGAGAAAAAGTATTATTGTTCCATATGTTATTTAAATATTGAAGAATAGTGGAATGGATAATTTTTTGTTATTTATTTATTTTCCCATACGGTGAATGAATTATAATTAAACAAGTGATGATTGGGTCTTGGTATTATATAGCCCCTCAATGCATTATTAGTTCTCACGAGACAAACATATTTGGGTATTTTGGTGTATTTCTTCCCAAAAAAGATATTTCCATGATGGTAAGATCATGATATGTAAGATCATTATGTCTTGAATTATGGTATAGAATTATCTTTTCGACATTATGCATTTCGTCAGTAAGGAAGTAGTTATTTTTATCTATGAGATCCATTTTTATTCATTACTATTAATTTATATGATATGCTCTTAGTTATAGTTTATTATGTCATCATGATGATTAATTATTACTTCCATAATATTTATATCATGTTATTCCATTATTATCTCAGTTGTATGGTTGATTTTACTAAGAATTTGATCTCACCTTTTCCTTTTATATATTCCCTAGGATATGAATAAAATTGGTACATGTGATATGTTTATAAGGATATAATGTGTGAAATAATTTGTGTTAGATACTAAAAACTCATTATAAATTAAGTAGTTTCTTATATAGTTGTAAACAATTACCCATTAGAAGAGAAATACTTAATATTTATTAATTTTTTATTTTTCCTAAATCTATAAGGCATTAATCTAAAAGATATTTATAATATATGTAATGAAATATTTTATTTAATTAATGTAATTATGGGATAATTATTTATGGTATTATACGGTTTTTATTAGATCCATAATGTAATGTATAGGTTTATGGTAATGTATTTGGGAGTATAGGTTTGGGGTGTCACAATACAACTATTAAAAATAGTAATTTTAAAAGATTATAAAATAATACTATAATTAATGATAATTTTTGGGAGTATACCATAATTATTATTCAAGAATAAGAGACAAATTTAATGATCAATATATGGAAGAAAATAATGTAACGCATATTACATAGTAAGTAGTTTTTAGAGGAAAATAGTCATTTTATGGCTCTTGTTGGTGTCGTAGAGGCTTTGTGAATATGCAAAGGATATGTTAGTTAAATTAACAATATCACTATAAATAAATATTAAATTTAAGGAAGTGTTTGATGGGTTTGAACCAATTCAAAGAATAATATTTTAGAAATAATTTCAAAATAATGGGATAATGGTTTAAAATGTGTTTTCATGAATTTTGTGGAAGGTGTGAAAATTTGGAAACTATGCTTAAGAATGTATCTCTATTACTACAACCCAACTAAGTATAAATTTTAATACTAAAAAGACCTAAAATAATAATGATAAAGGAAATGATAACTCATTAGATGATGAACAAAGACTCAAAGTATCTTAAAAGTAACATCCATGTATTTTGGATAGTTGATGTTACTTATATATGATTGGATATTTAAATATGCTAAATGATATAGCTATGTGAAATGATATATTTTTGACCTTTGGAAATGATGGTTCACTCATGATAAGAGGATTTGCTTCAGTGGTCATTAGAGTGGACAAAATGAAGTTAGAGAATGCCTTATTTTTGGATGGTTGAAAACACATCTTAATAGTTCTGTATTAACTCTATCATGAGGAGATAAAATGATTTTAGAAAAAATGATTTTTTATTAAAGTGGTTAAAATAAATATTTTTATCTAATAGAATGAAACAGTCATTGGGAATCTTATTTTAGGTTGGTGATACAGAAAATTCATTCTAATTTTTTGGAAGGAAGAAAATAAATTATGGAAATTAATACTTTTCCACCTTGGTCAAAATAATATGAGAAATATTAACCAATAAAATAATATTCACAATAATCCCATGTGGAAGAGATAAATAAATTAGATGTTATCTATATTCTAAAAGTGGAAGATGGTTAACTCTTTACACAAGAAAGTGGAGATTCAAACATATCACCCATTGGATATCATCCATAAAGATGTTGTTTCACATATAAGGAAAAAATGACTAATATTTATTGATGTATTAACACATATTACATGTGTTATGTTTATAAAGTTTAACTAAAATACATTAAATATGTTTAAAATATTTAGGACAAGTGTGGATTCTTCTCAAGATATTTTGTATAGACAACCAAACTAAATATAAAAGTGTAAAATTTTAAGCATATCTTGGAAATCGTTGTATTTTTTATGAATTCAGTGAACCATATACCCTAAAAAAATGGTGTTAGTAAATATAATGGCCAAATATTATTATAATTACATCTCACTTTTTTAGAAAATTATAATACTTATCAGTTTTTAAAGGCAATATATTAGTATAAAAATTAGGATTCAAAATCATTTTTTGTATTAATCAAATTCAAATATGTCTTCAAAATAGATATATTATAGGATTAATTTTATCTTAAAATAATTAAGGGTATTATAAATATCCATTATTAACAAGGTGAAAGGTGAAATCTTTGGGATTTTTGATTAGATATGAGTTAAAGGTATATTCCTTGGTTATATTCATAATACAAGGGGATATCACTTCTTTAAAAAGAAATTAATATTTTTTATGGTTCTAATGTGACTATTCTAGAAATTTAAAATAATGAATTTATTCATCAAGAATAATGTTCCAGGAATGATCATATTTAAGAGGATTTTGTTGAGAAACATGATAAATTTTATATAAATATAGGTAATTAAGATGAACCACATGTTGAAGATAATGAATCGGCTATATTCAATGATGAAGAAAAATATTCTTTGACTCTTAAAAGTTTGTAAAAGTTAATTGAGGTTAAAAATATCATTTTATATCAAGAATAATAAATTAAAACAAGGATAACTTTTAGGGAAGCCACACATACCTGACCGTTTTCTCAGGCTAAGCCAATAGATGTGAAATAAGCTTTTTAACAACAATAATTTTTTGAATCTATGAGTGAGGAGTTGTATCATATAAAGAAGAATGATTCTTGGGATTTGGTACCCAATACAACATATAAAAATTTTATTTAAATAAATTGGGTATTTTATAACAAATTAATTTAAAAGGGATAGGTGATGAGAAACAAGGCATGACTTGTATGAAAAGCCACTCATGGGTTTAAGGAATTTATTTAGATTAGACTTGTACATTGTTTTCTAGTATTCAAACCAATATTAATTTTATTTTTATCACTTCACAAAGGTGATTCAAGATCTCTAAATGGAATTCATGTTAACCTTCCTCAATAGAGAGTTGGAGGAGGAAGTGTATATCGAGAAATCCATTCAATTATTTCCTAGAGAAGATGGAGTATATGTTTATAAGGTTTGGATAATATTGTATAGTTTAAAACAATCACTAAGGGTATGTTACTCAAATAAGGATTTATTCATAAATATCCTAAAATTCATGAAAGGATAGTTTAAAACAACATTTACACAAAATGTTATATAGATCTATCACAAAGTATTATTATCTATGTAGATGATGTAATATTTTTATGAAATAAATAATCAATTTGTGATTAGTTTTATTTATAAATAAAAAAATATGTTTGGGGTTTCTATGTTTGTATAGATGAAATATTTCATGGGTTTTCAAATTTATTAAGATGAATATCATATCTTTATTTCACAAAATATGTATTCCATTGAAAATTTATAAAATTTTGTTAAGGGGAATTAAAAGAAATAGTATACCTTAATATCAGGGTAAAAAAATATTTTAAAAATTGAAGATAGAAAACACGTTTATTCAAGAGAGTTTATAAATATAATAGTTATTTTAATCTACTTTATTTCTTAATGACTATATTTAGTGTATATTTCTTGACACTGAAATACACATTTCATGGTAGAGGTCAAGGAAATATCAAGTGGTTTGAGGAAAATCTAGGCAAAATAGCTCTAAAATCTAACTAAGGGGTTGTGTTTATGAAGATTTAAACCTTAAAAAATGTGTGTTTCCTCACAAAGTTATACCAGGAACATGTTAATAGAGAGGGTATCCTACATGCATTGTATCTCTAATTCATGGAGGTCTATGATCCATGTGGAGGTAGAGGTGATAACCTTCGCATAATTTGTCTCTAATTTACAGAGGTCTTCGGTCCACATTGAAGCAATGGTTGTAACCTCTACACAATGTATCTCAGATACACATAGGTATCCATTCTATGTGATGGTGGAGATGGTAACCATTATGTAGCATATTTCTATTCACATAACTCCCCATATGTCATGAAGGGAACATTCTTTCATGCATGCTCCTATATTTTAAGAAATTGAACCCCACCCCCCACCTCTACTAGGCCTATAAATACATCCCCATGTCTGACATTAAAGGTGATAAAACCTTTATAATTTTATCCAAATTTATAAATTAATGAAACTATATCCTTAATAAGGAAAAGAGGAGATAGTTTTTCAAGGTTTCCATATCTATCAAAACCACCTCCCATGGGTTTTGGATAACCTCAATCCATGGTGGAGGTATATGAACTTCAAGTAATAAGAAATCCCTTTTTCGATCATAGGTTTTCACAATATAATTATCCTTCGTGAATCCAACCCCATGGGAACCAAGACTTCACTCTAATTTAGGACCACCAAATTTCATGAAACACGCACTTTCACAAGACACCTATCCGTAGAAATGACCTAAAATTTCATGGAACCCCAACCTTCATGAAAATTATCCATTAGTTCATTCCATAGTGCCAACTTTCACCCAATACCCTTTATAAAATTTGAGTTCTGAGGGCCCCTATATCCATCTAGAACTAGTGTATACTAACCCAAAATTACTATGTGGCTCGTATCACCAACTGTGATGTCCTCCCTCTATGTTCCAATCATTTCCTACACCATTACCTTCCATTTTTCTCTTAATAATAGGAAACCTAAAATATAGACCCCCAATTTCCACTCCTTTAGGGTAGTTTTTACACTATGCCTTTCCTAGAGGCATATTAGTAGTAAACATGTATGCCTCAAAGGTGGTATCATCATGGGTAACTACCAGCCTCTCCTGGTAGAGAGTACTTTTGATGGATCATCCTCTCCCACTTTTGAATCATCTACCTAGATATAAGTCCCACCAATGTATGAGCTACATGACATAAAATTTCATAGCCCTATATTCTAGTCATATGACAGTAAAATGTACAACAATGTCCTTAGTACATGACCTTAGATTATAGCATCACCCTATGTGATGAACACATGATTCCCCATGTACGATCATCATGGTATTCCACCTTCTCTCCCGCCATGGGATGGTCCTCTTTCTCCACGCAACTTCCATGAATAATCCCCACATCATCCCTTTCTAAAAATCCTTCCATGACATGAATGTTTATACCGCAAGATGTAAACCTGCATGGAACAGACCTGTAACATGACCTTAATCTCTAGCAACAAACTATATGTGTTTTGATCCCTCTATACTATAATGGTACTTAGTATGTATCCATGATGTTTAATCTTAACATCTAAAAATTAACAAAATATCCCTAAGTCTTATCATCTCCCCTCAAGTGGGGAACTTTCTCTCACCACCATTTATGATCATCTCCCCTGAGGGGGGAACACCTTTTCTCACCACCATCAAATACAAATGTTTTATCACCTTACCTATGGGAAAAAGATAAAAACCAGAGTGTGATAATTACCCCCCATGGGGATGCAGTCTCTTATTACCATCAAACCCTTAAGGTGTGATCATATTATACCCATGAACACACTGAAAACCTTTCCCCATAAGAATTTAAACCTATGAAACACCTGTCCCCAAAAGACATTAAACTTTCTACCCACCCTTCCCAACTAGACTTTAAACATGTGACCAACAAGATGTTAAACCTATGAACCACCTATCCCCATAAGACATTAAATTTTCGACCCATCTATCCCCACAAGATGTTAAACCTATAACCCACATGTCCCCACAAGACCTTAAATCAGGGACCAAAATATCTACCACATACAATAAACATGGGCCGCATATTTTAAAAATATTTAGATTTTGATTCCAATAGAATCAACTACCCCATGGTCCACACAATATTCCATAGGATCCACACCTAATATGCCTCGCGCATGATATTACCTCCAACATAGGAAGATTTTTTAAATTCCCAACATACCCAATGTCCAAATATTCCCATAAATTCCCAATGTTACTATCTCATATAATATAAGGTTACTACCCAGTGGAGATAAAAGTGAAATAATTAAGTTGCATCAACCTCCAGATGGTGATGGGAATGAGTTTTCTAAACATGACTTAAATCTATAAGGGATACATGGACTACGAAATGATCTGTATAGATGAAACTATTGAAGTAGGAACTAACATATCATCATCCCATTTAAATAAAGGAGCCAACTTCACTAATTACAGTGATGGAAGATTCCCACCTTTAGAAATAGGAAATAAGATGAATGAAAATCATGTCATCATCACAACACATGACCCCAATAAAAATTTTCAAAAAAAAAAAAATGGTGAGCCCTATGTGAATCTATTATCCTTTAACTATGTGAAATTTCATAATTAGATTTCCATCATATTATGTCACCAGATCTAGATATTTGATGCTAGATCCCACCTAATGAGTGGTGGGTCCATCATGAAACTCTCATGTGAATTGTGGTAGAAAACATTGGGGATCCTCGATAAGAGACATCATCAACTTGGATCCATTATCTATTTAATAAATAATGGATGGTGTTGGGGTATTAGGTATTTTTGAATGTATATGTACTAATAGATGATTCCATATTCCTTATAGGAACCAAGGTATAAAATATTAGAAACCAAACTCTAATAGGCATGGGGTTAGTAGGAATGTTAGTATGGTAATCCCCCACAATTATGTCTCTTTCATGATAGATAATGCATCTTCAACTAATGGGTGTCCACACCCCATCTCACCCTCATATATCATCCAAAGTAAGGAGATCAATGCTCTTGTTTATCAATATGAACATGAATAGATCATTCCCACTATGTATATGGCCTTCCAATATCATGAAGTATCATACCCCCCTGCTAATGTTACTTCCACCAATGACCAAATAAGGGGAACCACCCTTGTTCCAATGGAAATACACTTTAAGAACCTCTACCTATAGTGTTTGGATAGATAACTCCCATATGTTGAGGAGGTGGAGTTTATTTGAGTTTTACACATCATGGACACTGCTAGGGAGCTACCCGAGAGGGATCCCACCCAGACGTGTTAGCACTATCACTGATTAGTCCCACATATCAACAAGAAATATGATCTCATATATGCTTTTCTATCCCTAGTTCATAACACCAAGCACCAATGTCAGGGGAAGGCCCAAAAATTTCCTGAAATGGGTAATATTCTACAATTCAGTGGCTCCCATCACTGGAATAATATCCCATCACGTTTTCATAACTTTTAAGTGGGTATCCATATCCCCCTCCTTTTATCTAGACCCTAGATACCACTTAGGAAGGTAGGGTTGACTCTCTTAGTCATGGGTTCCACCAGAAACCATTATGGTTCATCCCATAATGAGGAACTTCATTTTGTAGGTCCTCCCCAAACTAACACCAACTGGCTCGAAGGTCCTAACTCTATCGAAGATATTCCCTACCCTGAAGATTTGTCTCGGGGTAGGAGGGATAACAACCACCATGGGGGATGTTCGCATTGCAATGGTCCTAGTGCACATAGGGGGAACCCAAGAGACTCCCAACAACATGCACTTGGAAAAGTCTTGTGCCATTAGATTAAGGACCCTAGGAAACATTTTGTCACCATCAATATCTCATAGTTCAAAGTGACTGATGACTCGATGAGGGAACATTCACCCCCACTTCCATAGATGGGGACAGAAGCCCATCGATTGAGGCTTAGGATCCCTAAAGTGGAGGTCCAAAAAATCCCCAAATCTCTGAAAAGGTACCTATAGTTTGAGGATGTTCTAGCCTCCCTATAAGGACTTGTAGTGAAATCATCTCCCACTCCATCAAATTCCATCCTCTTTTACATTCACATTAGAAGTTGGAGAGATTTTAGGGTTTAGGTTGATGTTTTCATGTGATGGTTATCACTCCATTGAGCCACCAAAAACAATTATGCTCTCACACATGTGGAAGTAGTTAATACCCCACTCTACATAGACATGATCATGAAGTTGGAACTACCTATGATATACATTACAATTTTTAATGGAGTTTTGGCCCGTGCGGAACCCCCTATCCTAGTAAATCAACATCAAAGAAGATATGCATCAATACCACTGCCAATTTCCTGGTCTACACCAATCAAGGATTGGGTCAACTGAGAGCAGGATCATCCTCCTAGTAATGAACAAGAGGAATTATGGGTAATATTGTTCACTGACCACCTACCAATCACATTTGGGAGACCTTAAACATTGAAATGTTTCATCCCAGAGTCACTCATTGAGGACCGGGTGGTTTGTTTCTACAAGAATATTTGGGAAACATTCAACCACCTTTGGGACCATCAAATAACCTACCTAAGAAGCCTTGAGAACCTCAATGCATTCACCAATAGTGTTAGAAGGATTATATCTCAGTGTACCCAATATCTCAGCACCCTAAATCATATATTTATAGTCAGACTATTAAAATGAAATTGCATAAATAACCTTACTATTCTCAAATGATTCATGTTAGAGTCATCTCAACACATGTATATTAGAGGATGTGAGAAATACACTACCCTCTATTTTATCCCTACCCCCCCAGCAACAACAAGACTGACAATTTGGAATTCCTACTGATAGTAAAGATCTATCTATAACCACTACCATGGGGAATTTCATCCCCATTGAAACTCCTGAGGATTAGAGAAATAGGATCACTCTTATAGGTCACGATGGAGAAAATCCACTCTAAGTGGTGACAAAGTACTAGACAGATCATCTGACAGATGCATGTGAGTCAAGACTGGTGTTGGGCCTTGGGAGTCCCCCCAATGAGACAATGTTGCCTTCCCACTAATATATCAAAAAATTAAAGGGTCTTACAAATCTTATTGGTCCATCCAAGATAGCATTGGAAACTTATACAAGTGTTAGGATGGTCACTTTTCTCTAGGATCTATTGGACTACAAGAGGATTACTTTATATTTTTTTCAATCAGTGATTGATCTATGAAAATGTAAAAAGGATCACTATATCTCCTCTAGTTTGGAACCTGATCCTTCTTGTCTAGGTTCCCATATTTGAACAAGGTTGCCTCGCATATCCTTTATGGGGAGAATTTGGGGGATATGGAAAATGACCAAGAAATGATTCTCTTACTCCATCTCAACAACGTGATTATCTACCTATAAATCAAGTTCGCAGCACCTCTCATGTTGATGAGTTGTTCAGATCACTAGTGACAGAAAATAATCACCCGGATGATGTGATAACTTTACTCACCACCCATCTTTAGGACTATAAATGATACATGTGTCAATTTCCTAAGGGAGAGAGTCATATCTAGAATGGGTAGGCCAGATGTGCCCCACACTAGAATTCATAAATCCAAGATTCACCCATTTCAATGGTATGGGTTATCTACTAAATTATCTAGTCCACTTAGCCTTGAGTTTTGTCCCAATGTTGGTGACATTGGAACAATAGAATGCTTTTAAACTCTAGTGACTTTTCCAAAACCAGGAAGGACTGGCTTTCATATAGTATAACCATATAATCCTAGGATCCGTCACAGGTTGGGAGGATCTCCACATATATTTTCTCCATCATTTCATATCCACCTCACACAATATCAGCATCATTGGCCATTCCAAATTAAAATATAGATTTTATGGGTAAGTTTCTAAATTCATTTCCTAGTAGAAGGGACTTGCATACTCGCTTAACATGATAATATCCCAGAAATTGTTTCATAAGATTTGTGTAGAAAGTTTTATATATGATATAGTCCCTACCCTCATTTCCCTAAACTATTCTATAAATTTTTTAGAGTTCTTAGAAAAATATCAGTGTTTGGAAGAATCCTTGTAGAGGACCAAGAAATGGTAATTCCCATTAAATATTTCAACTCTTGTGGGAATGCCTACAGGAGCATATGCATCTATTTTTGTTCATATAGATTCTCTTGAGTATATTAACTTGTTGGACCCTTTACCATATGAACCTTCCACGTGCATCCTCCCGAGGTGTAACATTGCATGTTGTATCCTTTTCATGCATGGACATAGCCTTCCAGAGTGAATTTTTCCCTGAACCCTTATCTAGGCTCGACACCAACATCTCCTATCATAAAAACAAGAAACAATACTTATTCCTTAAATTATGCACAATTCTAGGGTTATTTAATCTACTTCATAGAAAATGGATTCTAATGATTCCATAATGAAAGGGACCCCAAGAGGCTAAACTCGCCAATCATGTCAATCACTGCCCGTACAACATAATACTTAGACACACCATAAAATAATTTTTTTATCTTAAAAATATTATCTCCAAGACTAAGTGGATCATACCTTAGTTGAATTTTTAAACATCCCATCACAAGTAGCACATTTCTTTACTGACCCTAAAAGTAACAACGACGACTCCAATGAGGGGAAGTAGGATCCAAACCATGGAACACCGAAGTGCAATGATTGGTTGGCTCAAAAAATAGTCTTTCATTCCGATGGAATTATTTGTGAACCACTTGAATGAACCAAATCCTCCTATGGTCACTACATCTCCTCCAGCTTCCACTTTCATATTTTGATCACATCTTTCCAATTCTAGGAAGAATTGGTGTCGATGGAGTAATGGAAAGTGAATCCCCCCTCCAATACAAAGACCATTCTTCGTCATCAGTTATTTCATGCCTTCTGAATTGTGATTTATGCCAAGTGTCATCTACTCATAGACTATTCCACTAATGAGGAGAAATAATGCACCTATGTGAATACTATTGAACTGGTGGATCACTACGTAGTTCTCAATGATGATGAATTATTTGAAAACTCCTCAGGAATATCTAACTGATGCCATTTAATAATAGGTAGAAGATACACCATAAGATTGAATGTCTATACTAGTACTTAAAATAAGATTTTTCATGCTACTAAAACCAACAAGTTGTCCTCGCTTATGGATCAACTAGTACATCCTTCCCATTCTACTATATTGGGTCTGCCTCTGTAGGAAACTGTATTGGTAGACTGTGTGACTAGGCCACAACCACATTGTGATCATCCATGTTCATCCAAGGCCCAACCTCAACTATCTAGTACTTATCTATCATATGTTCAGAGTAAACTGATTACCCAATAGCAGAATATCACCATTACTATCTAGGCCCAAATTCCTTAAAAAATAGTGCATATTGTATCCCCTATTAAAGAATGACCCTATACAAGAAAAATAAGACCCTCACCTAGAATTATGGTGTGTTGAATCACCTCATAGGTATACCCATGAGGCTCTAGATCCTCAATTCTCTCTACATTCAAAGGAAATGTTTGAATAATTCATTGAATCATTAAATATACCCTTTTCGTTTGATATTGTGCTAGTTTTCATAGAGGCCAATTATGAAGAGGAGGCTGAATGGGAGGTATATTGGGCCATCATCTCATTTTCTAGAGAAAATGAGGGTGTTGCAATTCAGGGGTTCGTACACCCACTACATGTCACCAGAAAATTTAATGGTGGGGAAATATTCTTTTTCTTTATGGATACCATCTCAGGGTTCAACCTCATCCCAAATCAAAAAATCCACAAACTCAGGCTTACTGAAGTGGATTTAACTCCCTATAACCTAAAAATTTAGTGGTATGATAAGAGAGAGAGAATAATATATATAGAAATATTCGACTGAAGACTTATTTTGGTAGCCTGGTAGTAAGCACCAAATTTATGGTAGTCTTCAAGACACTAACTACATCATAGTGCTAGGAAGGTCTTGGCTTCATATTCATGTAGCGGTCCCCTATTAGAAACACAAGTGCCTTAAATACTCCCTTAACGGATGATTTAGGGTACTCAATGGTGAATCATACCCCTTTGACTCTTGTGAGGCTCATTATTTATAAATTGGTTAATTCAATAGAGAGGGAAAAATCTAGAATGACAGGGTTGAGTGCATTAATTCCACTAACGATCTAACAGTCATTACAACATATACTTGGGTAGAATTAAAGGATAACTTTTTTTCTCCCAATTCATTCATTGGAACCCTCGACGCAGAACTTGGGAGGTTCATTCATAGTCCCCAAAATAAGGAATACTCGTATATTACATCTTACTCCAACCCTAGATAGGTCCAGTCAAAACCAGAACATGTTACCCCTGTAAAGTATCAAGAATTTTGATCCATGGCCACTGATCCATAGCATTCCCAAATGTTATATAAAGTGGGGATAACTTAATGAAATTCAACCCATTATGATCTCTTTCATATCATAAGTGGACATTGCGGTTGTAAAATACAGGGAATTGGAATGCTATCCTTTTTCGTTATAGTATCCATGGATAAATAGTTTTTTATTGAAGACTCTTCTCCCATAATATTTGATTACAATTTTGTGTCGGGGTTTTCAGCTTCAAGAAAGTTACTTCCTCACTCAAATAATCATATCTCAAATGAATAAGAAGACCTATAAAATTTCCTCCCATTATTTGAAGATGGTGTCACCACCACTTTCGAAAAGTTGACTCGGGTGAACCTTGTCACTGAAGAAGACTCAAGGATAAAATTGATCAGCACAAACATGATACCAAAGGAGAAACATTTGTATATGGACATCCTAAAGTAGTTTCATGACATATTTTCCTAGATATAGAATTATATTACAAGGCATAACCCTTGATTTTCCATTTATTACCCTTTCCTTCCAGTTGGCTACCTCAGGTTCAAAGAGCCTTTCAGAAGGATGCACCCCTCTCATGGTTCTGTGGTCGAGGCTAAGGGTGGTAAGATTAATAAAGACAAATTTTTTAAAGAGATATTACCCCAAATATCAAGAAAAAATTGTTCCATTAATGAATATTAATGGGTAGATTATTGTTTTTAGTGACTTCTGGGACCTCAATAACCATTTTCCAAATTATAAATTTACCCTTTAGGTGAAAAAGATATTGATTGATGTTGTGGCCAGATTTTAGGTCCTCTCATTTATAGAATGATATTATGGGTATAATAATATTTAGATGACATGAAAGGTTGAGGATTCCACTACATTAAAGGCACCCAAGGGAACCTTTTATACCATTTGATGTCATTTGACTTGAAAAATACTGGATCCACTTTCCAGTGGTCCATACATGGTATATTCAAATCACTCCTCAAGACATTAGTGGGGTTTTATATAGATTATATGGTGCTTAAATCATTCTAGTGTTAATACCATCTTACATATCATGATAGAGTGTTCATATTCTTTCTTTCCTACCAATTGAAAATGAACCCTCTTATGTGTGAATTCAGGGTTACATCTAGATTGTTTATCATCTTCATCATCAAATAATGATGAATTGATATTGTTCCCAAGAAAATAAATTCCACCAACCAAATTCCTTCCCCATACAACCTCTAAGAGTTGTGAGGCCTCTAATGCCACTTATATTTTATTCACTGATTAATTGTAAATATGGACGTAAAGTGTAGTCTCTTTTCAAGGATAGAAAAAATGAGTCTCTTTCTAGTGGGATGAGGATTTCCAGACTACCTTTGAGTATAATAAACAATATCTTCTATATCCAACAGTTATAATGAGAACTATCTTATTAAAGCATCTTAGACCCTATCTGGACACCTGGGATTCACCCCTTGGAACCCATCAAGATTATAATAATAACAAGGGTATAGAAAATACTATATTATCTCAATCACATTCCTTTTTACAAGGAAACCAAATACTCCCCCATCGAGAAGAGTTATCTCACACTAGTCTTTATAGTTCATAAGTGAATGAATTTTATAGAGTGCCATGTAATATAGTTTTTGTACTATGTTGACCCAATCGAATTTATTCTCAACCACCCTATACTAATAAGAATATTGGAACACTAGGTAGTAATCATATAATAGTTATATATCAGGTTCATCTAATAGAAATCTATCAAGGGGTAGGATCTGGATGATTTATTGGTTTTGCATCCAACCCTTGAGGAAATTTCCAAGGACAAAAATTTCCAATATGAATCTATTATATCTGTAGATCATGTCACTACATGTTGTATGATTCATTTTGATGGTTCCTATTGAATTCCAACTGGAAGAAGGATCAACAACTCCAAGCTCAATGGATTAGGCTTGGGGATTCTCTTCATCACTCCTTCATTAGAAATATTATCTTAATTATTCTTGTTGTCAGAATATTGAACTAAAAGGAGGTATAGTATTAGTATCTTATCATTGGTATTGAATTATACCTTGATATTGATGTCCCATTTTTACATGTGAATGGGGACTCCTTGTTTTTCATCAAGCATATCAAGTATGACTATGTTGTTAAGAAGAAATAACTTGTGATCTTATTGGAACCTTCTCATCATCTAATAACCCAGTTCCCTTCTCAGCCAAACGTGACCCATTTTCCTTAGTTGAAAAATGGTTGAGATGATGCTTTGGAAATACTAGCCACATCTCTCACAAATCTTGATCAAGATAACCATGTAATTCATGTGGTAAATTGGAGGTTTATTTCCCCTACCACTTTCGAAGATGACGACAATCAATAGGTATACCAATCGGATGTCGATGCTTCTATTATAGGCCCTAAAATTCCCCAATGATCAAGTAAAATTGTGATTGGATGATTACCTTCATTGAGTATCTCTAACATGTCATCCTCCCAAAAGGGTAATTCAAACGTGAGTGAATCCACCTGTATGAAGCATAGTTCATCCTCTAGAGTGTCCCTATCCTTGAGAAAGCCCTATACATGCAATGGTTTGATGAAATTATTCTCTTTTTCAACCAAGGAGATGAGATACCTCATGTCATTCAAGAGGTATATTCTGGATCTTGTGGTACCCATCAAGTAGGATTAATGCTTTGCCGCTAAATTCAGAGGTTGGGTTACTTATATCCCACCAAGGTTCATGACTGCAGTGAGTTCTCCAAGTGGTGTCATGTGTGTTAGATTCATTCTAAATTTTTTCATAAAAAAAAATATTCTACACACTACCAAATATTCTTGGCCCTTTTCATTTTGGGTACTCGACATTGTGGGTCCCTACCCTCTAGTGATGTCTTGGCAGTACATGTTCATTTTAATTATAATGGACTTCTTTTCAATGTGGGTAGAAGCAGTTCCCCTCAATGAACTTATTACCCAATATGTGATTTAATTTTTTAACTCTCATATAATTCATTAATTTATATTTCCTTACACCATTCTCACTAACAATTTCACTAATTTCTAGTCTATCGATCTGATGAATGTTTATGACAAGTACAATATCAATTCCAACCACACTTACTGCTTCCATTAGTAGGAAAATGGATATATATATCCATTTAACATAACCATATCTAAAATATTGTAGATGGTGGTTGGATAGAATAAAAGGTATTTGGAATGATAAACTACTCAATTCACTCTAGGCCTATTAGATGAAAACTAAACACTTCACACAATAAACCCCATGCATCCTATTTTATGGAACAGAGGCGGTTTTATCTACTAAGGTTTAGATTCCATTACTCTAAATTCTTATTTAATACTAGAAGACACCTAATATAATGGAGAATGATCTATTGAATAAAATGTATTTTATTCATTGCACAACCTATATAGGCACCAAAATATGGCATCAAGAGAATTCGACAAGAAGGTCCACCTCCACTCCTTACTTCAAGTTGACATGGTATTGGATATGAGAACACCTATCATGCCTATAAAAATTCACCCAATGATGGAACCCAAATGGAAAGAGCCTTACATTATCTACAAGGTATATTTTAATAGAGAATAATATTTAATTTCCATGTTTGGAGATCATATCACACCTCCGACCAATGCCAATTTTCTTAAATGGTAATTCATGTGAATGTTCCTTTTCAAATATATGTGATCTTAAACCAGAAATAGCCATAGTCTGAGTCATATGACTTTAAACTAAACAGCAAAATATCCTCAAAACATGATGTTAAACTGTACACTTACCCTATATGATGAACATAGGATTCCTCATATGATAAATATGAGATGAAAAAATCCCAAATTCTACAAAACGTGATATTAAACTATATCCATACCCTGTGTGATGAACATGGGATGCCTCTTATAAAAAATATGGGATTAAAAAACCAAAATCTTCAAAACATTATGTTAAACTATAGACTTACCCTATATAAAAAATATGGGGTTCCTCATATGAAATATATGGGATGACCAAAACCAACATCCTCAACAAATGATGTTAAACTATATCTTTACCCTATTTGATGAATATAGGGTGATTTATATGACTAATATGAGATGATTCAGTTTCCTCTCTAGAGAGGATTCCACCTTTTTGACATCTTTCCTCTATCGTTCCATAATTAAAAACTAAATATGGATTTGTTCCCATGATTGAAGGGATGTGTAAGGATGTTTTTATATAACATCTCAGACTCATCCTCAACCCCAACCAATTTTGGGTCCTCCCCTGGTCCAAGACTGATGACCTTAAATAGTACACAACTAGTTTTACAATTTATGTGTGTGTTGTAGGGCCTCCATGGCCCCTTCTTCACATCATCTTGTAACTCTTTTTCACCACGCAAACAACTCAAATAACCTACACCTCTTGAATTAAAATAATTACAACCTTAAAATATGTGCACCCCATCTCTTTCTCCTCACATCCTCACTCGAGAGGAAAACCACCTACGATGTTGGTCTCCCACTATGTTGTGTTCCATAACTATGTGTGGCTTGATTACTACTCCCATGAGATATGTATCGATAACCAGATCTCATATCATGAGACTACCCCCAATGTACACTCATTTTGGGATCTTCCCCCTCATCATCATGAATTTAACCAATGTATATTGTGTTTTTGAATATTTCATGAAAAAGATATCCTTGGCCCTCTCTTCACGTTAATTTACCACCCTTTTGTTCCGAACAAGCTTCTTTAATACACCTGACCTTATAGTCTAAGATCCATTACCTTAAACTAGTTGCAGAAATAGTCTGAGAAGTATGACTCTAAACCACAAATCCCAACATCCTCAACACACGATGTTAAACTATAGACTTACCCTTTATGATGAACATTTGATTCATCATTTGAAAAATATGATATGAAAAAACCTTAATTTCCTCAACACATGATATTAAACTATAGCCTTACCCAATGTGATGAAAATAGGATGCCTCATATGAAAAATATGAGAGGAAAAAATCACAACATCCTCAACAAAACTATTAAACTGTATCATTACCCTATTTGATGAATATCAGATGCCTCATATGACAAATATGAGATGAAAAAAATTCCAAAATCCTTTGTGCACAAAGTTAAACTATATCCTTACCCTATATCAAAAATATGGGATTACTTATATGATAAATATGAGAATTCCAAAACCAATATCCTGAACACATGATGTTAAACTATAACTTTACACTATGTGATAAATATAAGATGCGTCATATAACTAATATGAGATGATTTAATATCCTCACCAAAGAGGAAATCACCTTTCTGGTGTCGGTCTTCTATTGTGTTGTGTTCTAAAACTATGTCTATCATCATTCCCATTCCTGATTGGATACATATGGATGCTTGGATATTTCATCCTAAGCCCATCCTAAGCAACAACCTATTTTCGGTCTTCCCCCTAGTCCAAACTCTACAACCTTAAACTATGAGTCCAGATCCAAATATTATGACCTTAAACTATTTTCAAGTTGTCCCAAAGATGTTCTATTTGGAATCGGTCCTTCTTGGACCTCATTTCAATTTGGGTTACCTCTCTCCCATGATGTACACACTCCTTTTAGATTCCCCACACCCCATGATACAATAATTATGACCTTAAACTATTTACATCCCCATGGTACAATAATTTAAAAAAATTACAACCCTTGGTCCAATCATTATGACTTTAAACTATTTGTAACTTCTTTTTATGACTGTTATGACCCTAAAATGTCTAAATAAATAGTAACATACTTCTATCAGGTTGAAAAAACATAGAGTAGTCTTGAGTTAAAACCAGATTCCAACTTGCTAGGTTACCCTAACTTCTTGGAAAAAAGTGAGGATGTAAATAAAATGGTACAAATATAGTAGGACCCACTATAAACCCCAAAAAACTATGTTACACTCATTGGACCCCATCAATTCAGTAAAATTTTAGTACCAAATATTATCTCCCTTTTCCTCACAAGCTTCTCTATGAGTCTCCACCCATTATGTTTCCTATTCTTGCACCACACTACCTTGAACAGATAGGATTTATTTGTGTTAGTTCACATTTTATAGTAAAAACTTACTAAACTATGCTATCAACATCCTAATAACATGATGTTAAAATTTATAACACATTTTTCTCACCATATTACATTAGACTATCCACTGAATTTCTCTGTTGTAGGATGTTAAAATGAATTCCCTCCATCCACATTCCATGATGTAAAACCTAAAAACAAATCTTAGGTTCTCCCTAAATAATTCCTCCTACCCCTTCAATTCTAGTCACCTAACATAAAATTCATATTCTTAGACTGCCTCTTAGCATCTGAGATAATTCTCCCCTTGGAAGATGATTCTAACCTTCATTCAGACTAATACGCCAATCCGATGTGATCTAAAATATAGTGAAATGATTCTGAGAATGTTGATATCTATTAGAAAATTCTATAAGTTCATTCAAATTTTTCATATACTCTGGAACACCCCAACCCCAGTTACCTAGATTTGGTGCATTATTACATAACATTGGCATGATTACAAGGAATCAAGTCCCGAAAGACCGATCAATTTAGCAGTCTTGGATAATAGAGTACATACATGAATATTACATTACACATTAGAAAATAAAACACAACATAAATGATCCTTTGATAATGTCATTAACCCTTTAGCTTAACCCTTCTTATCAATCATAATACACTTCTTGAAATCTTGGGAAAATAAAACATAGAAAGGGGTGAGATCAAATGCTCAGTAAGGATAACAATATAGAGTAAACGTTCGTAAATAAGCATAAAAATTTAAGGTAATATATAATACTAAAACAAAAGCCTTTTAAACTTAAAATTCAGAATAATATGACAAAGATAAAATCAAATAATTCCATTTACTTATTCACAAGGATATTCAACAAGTCGAATAATTGCATGCAATATCAATAGCCACTTTTATAATGATGGAATACATAATTCCAGACTTCATAACCACATATTCAAGACCTTGTTCCAAGAATAAAAATAAGATTTTGTCAAGGTCTTGTTCCAAGACACTAGTTTTTCTCATGAGACCTACTGATGCATCAAGGAGCTATAGCAGGCTCCACCCATCACTTACTACGTCCAATGCATTCCTCATATAAAAAGGTTTAAACATAACATAAACATTTGTATTAAAAATAGCATACGAAATGTCAATACTTTATCCATAAACAATGAATGGTATAAAAATAACACATCCACAGTCAGATATATCACAAAACATTCAATACAATATAAAAGATTTCTATCATAATAAATCAACCTCGATCAAGAATAATAACCTATAAAGGATATTGACATAGTTGAAAATGAACATTAAAAATCTTTGAGAGAAATATCCCTTTTCATGAAATAATTTAAAAGTCACATAATTTATAATGGAATTCATTTAAATGATAGTTTTGAATAAACTTTTCCCATACCACTTTGAAACTTTTGAAATAAATTAACATTTTAAAACATTCATGTCTATATAAATATATCCTTAAAACTGTTTTGAAAACATGGACATTATTGAGAAAGGTTTAGAAGAATAAATCTTTAAAACATTTAAAATGATGTTTTAGTAAGAAGTCTCTTAAAAATAATCCCTTTTAAAACAATTTTATGAAACATGGACATGGATAATAAATATGTTCTGGTAGATACATAAAAACAACCTTGGATAATAAAGAGGTTACGAAATTAACCCTTACAAATTTGTTAACTAACGAAACATACACCCCAAGAAAGTAGTATCATACAATGAAGATGTAAATACCCATGAATTAAGTTTTATTACATAAATAATAAAATTATGGGCAGTATATACACCACACAAAAAGAAATAGTGGCAATATATCATGAATCTTGTGGGAATAATAAGTGAGATGAAAACCCCTTACATTGTACTTTATTTTAGTTGAGGGTACGTTTAACCTCCTGTATAAAGACCGTAGTATGTTATTAAATTATACCAGAACCATATTAATATTTATGATATCATACATGATTCATTTGTGACATTATACTACCCATTTAATAATTTCCATGATAAATTAACATTATGGGTAATAATCGCTTTCTTTATCGTATGTGTTTTAACTTGTTACTCTTGATTATATCACTTAGATCATGATTTAAATAATTAAAAAATATAAAACATGATTTATATATCATATATATTTATAATATAAATATGTATAATAGAAATATATATGAAATTGAAAACGCCAATTATGGAGACAGTAGGTCGTATGTACGCATAAACGTTGTTTTCGTTTTCATATTGTATTGAACAAGAACTATGTAAATAAGATATATGTAAGTACATATATATATATATCCAGTAGCATTATTATTTCATATATTACATACTTATTAATGATATATATTTTTATAATCATCGCTAAATGGTGAACGTGGAAATGAATCTCATCGCGTCGTGGAGATGGCAATCCGTACGTACACACGAGTGAAAATAGCATTATATTGATGGATAAATCGTATGTAAATGGATGGTATATCATATATACATAATAATTAACATGTTATATTTATTATTTATATTAGTTATACTCATTATTATACCGATCCAAATAATTAAGTGTTTGAATAACAAACTACACCACGACGTGGAGACGGTAATCCGTACGTACACACATATGGTGACTTTGTCATTTATAGGATGGATAGAATAATGAAAATAGTTGTACCATTTTTATAATAACATCACAGTATATATAAGATACTGTATTTATTATTTTATAATGGAAACAGCAAATAAAGAGGAAGCGGAAGAATAAAAAAAAACTTGAAAGAGGTGATGAAATGTTTACCTCTTCTTCAGGTTCTTTTTTTTGATTTGATCAAAAAGGATCTTTAGGTTGGATTTATGACCAAAGTAAGGCCTCTATGGTTAAGGGAGGCAAGTTGGGAGGATATTTGGTCAGGTTTTGGCTTATAAAAAAAGGCTTTGGAGGTGTTAAAGTAAGATAACGGGAAGTGCCCATTTATAAGAGAGGTGAGGGTCACTTTAAGAAAATCTTGAAATGTTATTTTATAATAAAATCATTTTTGGTTTCTAATTCCTCGAAAATAAATTATTTAAACTCCAAGGTTGGTATGGGTATAAAACAGTTCAACCAATAGGTTTTATATAAGTTTAGGTTACCATATTATCCTTATCTTTTAGATTTAACTATTAGTTATAAAGTTTGACATTTACCATGTCTCCTTGTATTTTGATAATATATGGTTCATAAACTAACTATGAAAATCCAATATAAACCCATGTGGTTAAGTATTTATATATATAACCTTATATAAGTATTTTTTCTGATCCTTATCTTTTTAGATATATTATATCAATTAATAATATAATGTTTTTTTTAAAACTCAATTATTTCCATTTTGACAGTATTTAGTATTTGATTTATTTGAAAGCCATAAAAACAATATCACTTCGAATAAAATTTATTTAACCAACCCTAACATGTAATATTAACCTATAAAATTAGTATAATTCATCAAAAGTCTCAATTTAAATTTATTTAGATATTTATAATATCAATTATTTTAATATTTCATTAATAAGGTAATTATTGCATCATCTTTGTGTCATATATAAATTAAATTATTTAAAGTATAAAAATTTTAAATAAATAAACATTATGTATTAAATCTATTTATCTTTCTAATGAATATTTATAGTCGAATTTATATTGTGTGTAACCCTATATGAAAAATAGTTTATTTATTAAACTTTCAATGTAACTCTTTTAACTCTTCTTTAAATAAAATAATAATAAATGGTTTAATCTAATCCAAGTGGACCAAATAGGATCGTATTTTATTCTTAAGTCTTTTTTTGGTCGAATTACACTTATCCAATAGAATTAGGACATGTGTTAGGGTAAATATAATATCATTTTTACCCTTAATTACCCTATTTACTTTTAACCGTGGTAAATAAAAGTCAAAAGATACTATTTACCAAAAATTATTTTCATATTATTAAATCACATTTTACTTAATGATGTCAACCGTATCTCTCATATTTTTAAAATTCCACTCATGGAAGTATTAAAATTACTTTTTATGCAAATTTTTAATAGCTCCTCGGAGGTTGGTAATTGACGGTAAAAAGTTCCATAAAATTTTTTTATATCTTCACTTATTATAAAATGACTCCAATGAATTAAATTGAACTTATATAAATATTATATATCTATTTTGACTTAAAATAAATTTAAATAAAATAAATAATTATTTAAATAAAAAGTTGGTTTTAAATAATAACGTAGTGTTTTTCACTAAACATCAAAAATTGAATATTTTCAAAAAAATGCCAAAAATTCACCCTAAGATAACTTTGATATTATAAATTCAAAAATTAAGTCTATTTTACCAAATTAAAAACATTGAAGTTTCATTTATTAATTTAAAAATAATTCCCGTTGTCAAAACCAAAAAGCGGTTTTTTAAAAAGGTAAAAACTGTCAAAAGATTGACATGTATTTATGTCAAATTTAAATTTTAAATTACTTATAATGACCTATATTATATTAAATGATAAAAATTTTAATATAATTATACTTCAAAACAATTAAAATAAATAATTTAACACTATAAATTATTTCTATTAAAAAAGTTGTTTTCAATTAAAACATAGTGTTTTTCACTATTTGTCAAAATTTGAAAGTTATCAGAAAAGCACCAAAAATTGATCCAGACTAAATTTTTATATCCCGCTTCTAAATAAGAATTTAATTAAATTAAATTAAATATATAAAAGTGTAAAATATTGGTTTTAAAAAGGGTTCTCCATTAAAAGGCGGTAAAATTGCATTTTTTGAAAAATACTTCTTTTATCTGAAAAAATGAATTTCTTCTTATATTATGTCTAAGAAACAAGTAATATGGATGTTAAAATTATATACAGTATATAAGATTCAATATTCAGTTAATAGTATTCATAACCTATTTTTGAACGGCTAGTTTGGTAAGGTGTGGTGTGCTCGAACTTGGTGTTACGTGTAGTGAAAGCTATTGAATTAATTTAATGAGATAACGTACTATGAAATCATGGGGTGTTACATTCTAGCCTCCTTCAATAAATTTAGTCCTCACAATTTGAAATTTTTCTTTGAAAATAAAAGGTTAAAAATTGAAAAATACCTTTGTGGAAAACACACATTAGAAATTAGGTTAATGAAATTTAGTCTTAATAAGAGGGAAAGAAAATGAAAAATTAACCGCCAAATTATAATCTTGATTAGGAGAACATTGCTGGAAATTAGAGACACATAATTGGATGGAAAACATAAATATTTATAGGGAGTGATTGAGGTCATCAATTACAAACAAGTGTAAAATTGAGGGTCTCAAATCTATCAATCTATTATGATTTAAAATATCATTGGTTCAACAAAACATAAGTTATAAGGATAACACATTTTTTGTTTTAATATCCCTTCCCTAAAGTTTATGAATTAATTTATTCATAGAATAAGAGGAAAAAATATATACTTTACAAGTAGAGTTTCATCCTTCAACTAATTCCTACAACAAACTCATCTTTCACTCAAAAAGATAATAGAATTCAAAAATATTCTATTTATCCTAATCGTATAGGTTTCCAAAAAAATGAATTTATAATTCATTTGTTATAATATTTAAAAAGACTACATTATAAAAACTTGGACATCACGTAGGCCAGTGGTAGGTGATGCACCCTCGTCGCCCTTCGGTTGCGGGTTCAAGTCTCCCGGCCTTGCCGGACGCGACGGGGTGTCACCTGACCTCTAGGTTTTCCTTTTTATGAAAATCCAAAAATAATCTCAAAAAATGATTTAACCTTAAAAATAGTATCCAATTTCAAACATAATCGATTCCAACCTTTAGAATTATCCAAAATAATTCTGTCCAAACTCACAGTAAAAAATTTATAAAGAAGGTAAAAACAATGAAGATCCTTTTCGCCACGTAATGACATGTGAATAACTTAATCATGTATTCTTTTAAAACACTTTAAAACCCTGAATTACCATAAAACCTTATTGATTACATTCATGATCCCTTATTCCTTATAGAATACATGATATACACCTATCCAAAAATGTTGTAAACTTCAAAAATGTTGTAATATACAAATCATTAATCATTTTCAAGGTAGTAAAGAATATCCAATATAGTTTATCCAAATCAATTATATATTATTCCAAAATCACTACCTCGGTATCAGAACCATATTATGTTTTATCTTTCTCTCAGCCATATATTTTCCCAAAAAATTAACCTTGTATTGAGTCACTTTTCTTGGTTTCACACAATCTCAAGTCCTTAATGAAATAGTACTGTTGTATAATCCATATATTCTCTGTAATTCATATAGAATGTACATCATTAATAAAATACTCAAATGACACAATAAATTAATATAAACATAAGAACTCTAATAATTCCTCTTCATCTTCGGGAGTATCATAACTTGATTATTATACAATAGCAGCATTTGGGGTATACTCTGATGATTTGGACATTGATTCGCATAGTGTCTCAACTCTTTGAAGATGAAGCATTTTACATTTGAAACTTTTTATTACCCTTTCAATCACGTACTTGGTGTCCTTTTTCTCCACACATATAAAAAACTCTCATTACCTTCAAGAATTTACCAAGGTGATTATTTCCACAATTATCACATATGGGAAAATCCTTCTTTCCCCTCTTCCCTTTATCCATCTTTCTCTCTAACTTACTTTTCTTCTCTGGCTTCCCTTTAAATCCCTATGATTCAAAGAATTATTTACTTATCTTTGTAACACATGATACTATTTCTTCATATGATGATAATACATGGGAGACTATTTCCTTTCTAAATGTTGGCTTAATACCAGGAAATATATGATCCTTCTTACTCATTGGATCATGCGTATTGTTGGAGTTCTCATTCCATTTACTAGGCGCCATTTCTAAACAATGGCATACACTTGGTTAGTTTTATGAATCACAATGCATAATTACACACTTGTAAAATACCTAACATAAATAGAAAATATTATACATATAATCTATAATCATAAAATGTATTCTTTGAGAAAGTATTTACTCCTAAATCCTTCATAATGACTTGTAATGAAAATGTGAATTATCCTAAGCATATCCTTGGGAGTGTCGTAACCAATAGTGTAGCAAGGACCATTACGTGCACCAGTTCTCGTTCGATTCTAGCTCAAAGCACTGTTTTCGGGTGTTACCCCTAGGTACATTTGTACCAGATCCGCCTCTACCTGCTCATATCCAGACAGGGATGTATTTTTTGGAAAACTCACAAAATCTCTACAGTACCAAAATTCTAGGAATTTATTCTATAATAATCCTCAAAGTCTATATTAGGGTAATGTTCTCTAATCAGAGTTTATCAAAATCTATTTATAAGGTTGTTTCTAAGCATCCTATGATACCAACTGTAATGCCTCGACCCCAGTTACCCAGAGTTGGTGCATTATTACATAACATTGGCATGATTACAAGGAATCAAGTCCTGAAAGACCGATCAATTTAGCAGTCTTGGAAAATAGATTACATACATGAACGTTACATTACACATTAGAAAATAAAACACAACATAAATGATCCTTTGATAACGCCATTAATCCTTTATCTTAACCCTTCTTATCAATCATAATACACTTTTGGAATCCTGTGAAAATAAAACATAGAAAGGGGTGATATCATATGCTCAGTAAGGATAACAATATAGCGGAAACTTTCATAAATAAGAATTAAAATTTAAAGCAATGTATAATAGTAAAACAAAAGCCTTTTAAACTTAAACTTCAGTATAATATGGAAAAGGTAACATCAAATAATTCCATTTACTTATTTTCATGGATATTCTATTAGTCTAATAATCACATGCAATATCAGTATCCACTTTCATAATGATGGAATGCATAATGTCAGACATCATAACCACATAGTCAAGGCCTTATGCCAAGACTACAAATAAGGTTTTTTCAAGGCCTTGTTCCACGATACTATCTTGTCTCATGAGTCCTACTGATGCATCTAGGAGCTATAGTGGGCTCCAACCATCACTTACTAAGTTCAATTCATTCCTCATATGAAAAGGTTTAAACATAACATAAACATTCATATTAAAAATAGCATACAAAATGTCAGTACTCTATCCATAAACCATGAATGGTATAAAAATAACACATCCACAGTCAAATATATCACAAAACCTTCAATACAATATGAAATATTTTTATCTTAATAAATCAACCTCGATTAAGAATAATATCCTGTAAAGGATGATGACATAGTTGAAAATGGTCAGTAAAAATCTTTGAGAGAAATATCCCTTTTTCATGAAATAATTTAAAAGTAAAATAATATATAAATTAAGTAATTTAATAGATAGTTTAGAAATAAATTGTCTCATACCACTTTGAAACTTTTTAAAGGAATTAACATTTTAAAACATTCATGTCCATATAAATAAATCCTTAAGACCATTTTTAAAACATAGATAATAATGAGAAAGTTTTAGAAGAATAAATCATTAAAAAGTTATAATGTTTTTTTAGTAAATATTATCTTAAAAATAAACCCTTTGAAAACCCTTTTATGAAACATGGACATGGATAATAAATTTTTCCCAGTATATACTTACATAAAAACAACCTCGGATAATAATAAGATGGTGAAATTAACCCTTACCAATTTGGTAACTTATGAAACATACTCCCCATGAAATAAGTATCATACAATAAAGATGTAAATACCCATAAATTAAAGTTTATTATACAAAGAATACAATTATGGGCAGTACATACACCACATAAAAGAAAATAGTCTCAATATAGCATGAATCTCAGGGGAATAATAAGTGAGTTGAAAACCCCTTACCTTGTACTTTACTTTAGTCAAGGGTAAGTTTAACCTCCAATATAAAGGCCATAGTATGTTATTAAATTATACAATAACAATATTAATATTTATGATATCATACAGGATTCATTTATGACTTTATACTACCCATTTAATAATAATTTCCATGTTAAATTAGAATTTTAGGTAATAATCGCATTATTTATCGTATGTGTCTTAACTTGTTACTCTTGATTGTATCACTTAGATCATGATTTAAATACTTACAGAATATAAAACATGATTTATATATCATATATATTTAGAATATAAATATGTATAATAGACATATATATGAAATGGAAAACAACGTTTATGGAGACTGTAGGTTGTACGTACGCATAAACGTTGTTTCCATTTTCATATTGTATTGAACGGAACTAAGTGAATAAGATATATGTAAGTACAGAAATAAATATATATATATATATATAGTAGAATTATTATGTCATATATTACTTACTTATTAATGATATATATATTTTTATAATCATCGTTGAATGGTGAACGTGGAAATGAATCTCATCGAGTCGTGGAGACGGTAATCCATACGTACGCACGAGAGACAATATCACTATATTGATAGAGAAATAGTATGTAATTGGATTTTATATCATATATACAGAATAATTTAATTGTTATATTTATTATTTACATTAGTTATACTCATTATTATACCCATCCAAATAATGAAGTGTTTGAATAACAAAATACACCACGATGTGGAGATGGTAATCCATACGTACACACGTATGGTGACTTTATCATTTGTAGGATGGATATAATAATTAATATGGTTGTACCATTTTTATAATAACACCACAGTATATAGAATATACTAGAGTTATTATTTTATAATGTAAAAAACAATGAAATAAGAAGTGGAAGAGGAAATGAACTTGAAAGAAGTGATGAAATATTTACCTCTTCTTCAGGTTCTTCCTTTTGATTTGATCAAAAGGGCTCTTTAGGTTGGATTTTGACCAAAGGAAGGCCTCTAGGATGAAAGGATCGAAGTTGGGAGGATATTTGGTCCGGGGTTGGCCGATCCAAAAGGCTTTTGAGGTGTGAAATTAAGAGAAGGGGAAGTTCCCTTTTATAAGAGAGGTGAGGGTCACTTTAGGAAAATCTTGAAATATTATTTTATAATAAAATCATTTTCGGTTTCTAATGGATCCAAAATGAATTTTTTTAAAGTCTAATATTGGTATGGGTTGAAAACCTCTCAAAAAATAGGTTTTAGATAGGTTTAGGTCACCATATAAACCTTATATTTTAGATTTAACTCTTAGTTACAAAGTTTGACATTTACCATGTCTCTTTGTATTTTTATATTATATGGTTAACAATATAACTATAACAATCCAAGATAACCCCATGTGGTTTATTATTAATATATATAACCTTATCTAATTCCTTTGGGTGAGCCATAAAATTTTAGGAATATTATATCAATTAATAATATAATATTTGTTTTAAAAACACAATTTTGTCAATTTTGACACTATTTTGTATATGATTTTTTTCAAATCCATAAAAACTTCACTTCGAATGAAATTTATTTAACCAACCCTAAAATGTCATATTAACCTATAAAATTAGTGGAATTCATCAGAAGTCTCAATTTACATTTATTTGGATATTTAAAATATCAATTATTTTAATATTTCATTAATAAAGTAATTACTACATCATCATTATGTCATAAATAAAATTAATTATTTAATGTATAAAAATTATAAATAAAATACAATTATGTAGGAAATATTTTTAGCTTTATAATGAATATTTATAGTTTAATTTATATTGTTTGTAACCATATATTAAAAATTGTTGAGTTATTAAACTTTGAATTTAACTCCTATAACTCTTCTTTAAATAAAATAATAATAAATGTCCTAATCTAATCCAAGTCAACCAAAGGGGATCATATTTTATTCCTAAGGTTGTTTTTTGTCGAATTACACTTATCCAACAGAATTAGGACATGTTTTAGGGTAATTACCCTATTTACTTTTAACAGTGGTAAATAAAAGTCAAAATTTACTATTCACCAAAAAGTATTTTCATCTTATTGAACCACATTTTACTAACTTATATCAACTGTGTCTCTTGGATTTTTGAAATTTATCTCATAGAATTGGAAAAATTATGTTTTATGGAAATTTTTAATTGCTCCTATGAGATGGTTAAAAGGCGATAAAAAGTTCCATAAAATTTTTATATATTTAAACTTATTATAAAATGACTCCAATGAATTAAATTAAACATATATAGGTATTATATATCTATTTTGACTTAAAATAAATTTAAATAAAATAAATAAGTATTTAAATTAAAAAGTCGGTTTTAAATAATAATGTAGTGTTTTTCACTATTCATCAAAAATTGAATGTTTTCATAAAATACCAAATAATCACCCTAAGCTAATTTTGATATTAAAATTTCAAAAATGAAGTCTATTTTTCCAAATTAAAAACATAGATTTTTCATTTGTTAATTTAAAAATAATTCACATTCTCAAAACCAAAAAGTGGGTTTTTTAAAAAGTAAAAACAATCAAAAGATTGACATGTGTTTATGTAAAATTTAAATGTGAAATTACTTATAATGACCTACATTGTATTAAATGACAGAAATATAATCTAATTATATTTCAGAACCATTCAAATACATAATTTAAAACTATAAATTATTTCTATTAAAAAAATTTCAATTAAATCATAGTATTTTCCACTATTCGTCAAAATTTAAAAGTTATCAGAAAAGCACCAAAATATTATCCAAACTAAGTTTTTATGTCTTTATTATAAAGAAGAATTTAATTTGATTAAATTAAATATATAAAAGTCTCAAATATTGGTTTTTAAAAGGGTTCTCCATTAAAAGGCGGTAAAATTTAATTTTTTTGAAAAATACTTCTTTTATCTGAAAAAAATGATTTTGTTATTATATTGTTTCTAAGAAACACATAATATGGATATTCAAATTATATTGAGTATATAATATTCAAAATGTAGTTAATACTATTCATAACTGCTTTTTGAATGTCAAGTTTGGTAAGTTGTGGTACGCTCGAACTCGATGTTGCGTGTAGCGCAAGCTATTGAATTACTTTAATGAGATAACATACTATGACATCTTGGGGTGTTACATCCTCCTATATTTTCATCCCCATCATCTTCCACATCTGTACGGGGCCCCTAATGGTAATGGTTTCTAAACACGGTGGTTCACCTACTGTCTTGGGAACACCCTATGAAAGTCTTCAAAAAAAATTTGAAAGGTCTTGTGTTTTGAAGAAGGTCAATGATCAAACCTCAGTTTTTTACCCATTTATAATGGAAAAATTGTGGAATATGTGTTTAAAATATGGTTATAATCTCCATGTAACCCCATTTTCATTTTAGATCCTAGTCATCTCAATTTATGCTTGTCACCACTCACCTTTTTAGGAGTGTAATTTAACACCCTTAGTGTTATCCCATTCATGCATCATCAAAAATTATAGAAAATAATTGGCTAAATATGGAGTCCCACTCGCACACCAAATATTTTCGGACCATGATACTCCATGGGGTAAGTAAAAAATTCCGACCCTGGTTGTTCATCCCTTAATTATCACTCTCATATAAATGGTAATTATTAGGTTTGTCTCTTGTTTCCCATAGCAAGACTGAAACACATGGGCTTTGGAATTTATTTTTTGTTGTCTCATCAGTATGATTGAGATGAAATAAAAAGATCACATTGAATCATATGTTAAATTTATACAATCAATTCCAAACGTTTTGGGAGGGCCATCCACATGTCATAACCCCCCCTTTAATTCAAACTAAGATAAATTCTCTAAGGATCTACCCCATAGATTTGGCGCTTAAGCTCATCCATCCATTATAATGTAGCTTCTACAGCCTTTTGTCACTCGGCCAGCCCTACAGCTTCCTCCTCATCAGTTGGGAAAATATCATTCATGTGAATTTATTCTTAGTCATACCATCTTATAACATAGCCACCAAATATGTAACCTCTGCTACCCTATCCATAACCACCAGCAACTGATCCCACAACTGATTGATGATCTCTTCTTGAGCAGTGATGATGGAATCATGCTCTCATGCATACTCTTCTAGATTAATGACCTCCTCTTTAGCTCTCTGTAGCTACCTAGTTCCCTCAAACTTATTCTTGTTCCAGAAAATGAAAATCTCTTTCCACTAATCATCTGAACATTAAATGATAAATTCTTGATATAGTGTGTAGAGGCCTCTATAATCCATCCCACTAGTCCCCAAGATGAATAAAAAATGGAAGAGGATTCCCAATTGGTTTTATAGATCATCTAGGGGTTGTGACTGATGAAATCTTTGAAACTTCTCCACACCCTTTGGTGGATGATCAATTTCTCCTTAGTAACATCATATTTGTAATCATTAAAGACCCCAAGTGATTCAGGCTCATACGAAGGGAATACCACTAACACATTATTGGGAGGATCATCGGTAGGAAAGTCCTTGGGTGGAATTAGTCCAAATACTAAGATAAATGTATCCTCTATGGATCCTTCACCTATAATTAATAAGAACTTCCCCAACCTTTTACAAAACGTATAAGGAAGTATTGACCACAACAATATCCTAGACCACCCCTATTGGTGGCATGATCTAGACCACCTTCATTGAGGCCTCAACTCTAGAAGGCACCACCGAAGACCATCTAAGGAAAGAATGATCATTTATCATCCTTAACCATCTCTGTTGCTGGATAAATTTTAACCCCCTCTAATGAAGATTTGGTACCAACAGCCACCCCCTATGGCGCATCTATGGTTGGTCCAACAACTACAATCCCCTCAACTACTTCCGTTGAAGGCATAACCTTCTAGGCTATATCTGTAAGGACCGTAGCAATATCCATCACTTCCTCATATGCATTCTTCATTTACTCAAGTTTCATAACTCACAATTGATCTCCAAAAAAAATTTGAATTTCCATTTAAATTATGGGTTTAGTATATTGTACCTTATAGGAGGAAAAACAAAAATAAAAATTTGTCCATAAAAGAAGTCTTAAAAGAGTGGTACAGCCCGACCATCAATTCAGAAAGGTTCATGGGAAATCCCCCTGGTGAAAACATTCCCCCGATAGTTGATATCCCATCTATCAGAAGTTACCCTAAGGATGGATGTGTTGACTCTATCTAGAAGAAAAAAACAAGTAATCACATTTTCAAGCATAGATACTTGAATCCATACCAAGGAATAAGGGTTATAGGGTACCACGTGGTATTGTTGATCTATCACCCCTGTCATAGGCACCACTTCAACAGATGGTTGGCCACCTGTGACCACAAAATTTGGGAGAGGTATCACTCTTGCCTCCTTTAGGGTTAGGAACTTGAGGTTTATCAAAAACCTCTCATTTCTCAGTTCTCTCTAATTCTTTGACAATTTAAAAAGTATTTATATGGAATTATTATAGGTTTAGTATTCTTCAATATACAAAAGATCATAATATTTCCCTAATCCGTGGAAGCATTTCCATCTATGGGGGAGTCCTGATAGGCAGAGCTTCCCATCCTACTCCTCCTCCAATCCCTCACCCCTAGATGCAATGGAATTGAATCGGTCCATGAGAATATTTGATGAAGAATGCATCCCCATCAACACATTCACTCAACTGGTTAGGGGATGTGTGTTGCTGTGAGAGTGGAAAAATTATTCCATATACTCAATTTATTTCACCACCTCTACTTGTAGGGAATGGAAACCTTCCCTTACATGACCAAACCACATAAGGTATATCCCCTTAGAATTGAGATGTAATCATATCCCATAAAGATAGGTGATTTTTTTATAGATCCCCCAACTCTCATTGGAATCATAGAAAATTGAATCACTTTGAACATATGGGTGATGAAATATATTCGACTAAATATGTATATCCTCCTTTGTAACTAGTCTAGAGGTTCCACATACTTCATGAAACCACTGGCTCAGGAGCATTGAACAAGCTACTGCTCCCCTCATTGAAACTTTCACCTATGTAGGACCAGGTGTTTCTAAAGTTATATCCACCACCCTACTTTCTAGTCTACCTCTACCTATGTGGCATGCCCTGCTCTTTGATATCACCTAACCCCATTGTTTCCGGTCCCCTTTATCATTTCACCAATCCATCGGTCTCTTCAGCTTGTTTGTAGGATACGCACCTTCCCTGCTCATCGGGCATTCATGTATGATCCCATAATAAGCAGTAGGTGGTGGAGTCTAATTTCACCCCTTTCCATTTTCGCACACAACCATTTTAAATATCTAACAAATAATTGAGGGGTGTAGATCATTATGTGCCCCCATATATACCTTTGGGGTGAGCCGCTGGAGGCACAAAAACATTCGTGGAAAATGGTGTGGTGTGTACAGCTCCAAAATCAACTTATAGTACACCATGGCTGCTAATACCCTACCTTGAAAGTCCAATATGCATGATCACTAATTTATGGTCCATGTTTCGTCTTCATTCATTATTTCCATAGGGAGGGTAACCAGATGAAAGAAGAAGTGGTCCACCAACCCAATCCTCTCTAGCATATCAAATGAACCCATGTTAAGAGGATTAATCCTAATGATGTTAAGGATCAATGGTAGAAAAATCATATCAATAGGGGATATTGAGTTCAGGGATTCATATCACCAAATTTTTGTGGTTACCCAACCATATATAAAATGGATTGTCCCACACACATGGAAGGAAGTCTTCCATTCTCTAATGCAATGAATTACCTTGTACAAATTCTCTATCATTGGAACTACTAATGTAATGTGCTTTCCTTTTACCATTTTTGTCTCTGTGATGAGGGTTCTTGGATGCACCACCATGTGTGCATCCAAAACTGATAGAATCCATCCACATATCTGTGTGGAAGTAAATATTTTCATCCTTATTATGAGAGCCTTAGGATTCACATTATAGCTCCATAGTTTCCACTATCTAACCTATAGAATAATAAAGAATGAATTCTCCTTGCCTCATATTTATTCCATTAGACATTTTCATGGCCTCTCAGGCATCTTGATCATGGTCTCATTCAAAAAATAAACAAACCATTGTTTTAGATGGATATCCTTTATCCCCTGTTTATGGTCACTCACCCTCTGTACCAAGAGTAGTAGGGACCTTATAATCACTGTAATCTTCTCTTGGTCATCCTATACATCCTCGGTTATGCTAGATTCATCATATATCTCCCCATGTATGGGGATTCCCATTTTTTGTAGAGGTTTCATAAACTGATGAAAACATCCCCATGATGTAAGTGAAATGTATTGGTCCCTCATGACCACCTTCTTAGAATATATGGAATGATTTATCAATAATGGTAAATATAAAAATGTGAGGACTATGCTACCTCATAAATCTCAACCCACTTCATCTCTGCCTAAAATTCATGGAAGGACTAGAATACCCAGTATGACCAAGCCCATTCGTCTATAAAGTTTCCACCCAAGCACAGGTCCCTTTCATTAGTCTTTCCATATAGATGGTATGTCAAACTCAACTTAATAATGATCTCATGTTAAGGGGAGTTAAACTTCTTTTAATGCCTCCCTATTGACATTGTTCACATGTTTCCATAGGGTCTGAGTAGTAAGTAATACATGGAAATTATCAATGTGACCCCTAAAGGCTCTATGACATTGGTTCTCCCCATGCATTCTCCTAAACCAATAAGTGGTTTCAACTTGATTAGAATTGGGTATTAACACATCATACCTCATCCCAAATCTATACAATAGAATCCTATTATATAATTGGTATTCTTGATGCGCCTCTATCCATAATTTTGTGAGATAATTGGTCTATCTTTTGTGAAAAATCATGGTCCAATTAGAGACCCCACCATTATTTATAGGCATAGGGTCAGACAATGTTTTGTGAATAGGTCTCCCAAATCACCAATTTTTTGCATTTTTCCTTTAGGATCCAATCCTCCTCTCCCTCCATTAATCCAATTCTAGGAGGGGATTTTTTGACACCGAAATACATGTTTCATGGGAGAGTTCGAGGAATACACGACCAGTTTAAGGAAAATCTATGCTAAAATAGCTCCAAAATACACCAAAGGGGGTATGTTCATGAAGTTAAAACGTTCATGAATGATCACTTCCTCAAAAATATGGACCATCAATGCAGATTTAGAGGTAGTAACCTTTGTGCAACATATCAATGACTCTCGGTGGTCTTCAATCCATGAAGAGGTAGATGAGGTAACCTCTATGCAACAAATCTCTAATTTTTGGATTTATATGGTTCATGTGGAGGTAAAGGAGTTAACCTTAGTGAAACATGTCCCCAATTCACAGAGGTATTTGGTCCATGTAGATGTTGATGTGGTAACCTTCATGCACTGTATGTCTATTTGTAGAACACCTCAGATGTTGTAAAGGTTATAATATTTTTCACAGAACCCTATCTATTGTGAAATTGATGTCCCAGCCTCCACTTGGCCAATAAATACATCCCCATGTCTGAATTTTTAGGGTACATGATGGTCTTGAGGCCTAGGTCATCACTAGGGCTGGGAAGAATTAATTATTTTGAAACTCAACTTAAGACTAGTGTAGTAGAGAGTATGAGTTGATCCATAGAGAAGGGATTTTGTACAAGGTGTGTTGTGTGTGACCAAATAAAAGAAATGAAATCTGAATCAATAAACAAGGTGGGAAAGGTGGGTGTAATTTTGGTAATGAATTTTATTGAATGAAGACTGGGGAATATGAAATAGAAAAAGGGTTGAAAATATAGGGAAAGAATAGAGAACTTTGCAAGTTGAAAAACTTCAAGAGATGGATCAGGGGAAGTTGGTCAGCTTGCGAGCTTATTTTGGTAGGTGTTTATTTTTATATTATTCTCTCTCATTCAGTGTATGTCACTTCAGGACCAAGAAAAGGGGCTCACCATTTCTCTTGAATAACCAGTATATATGTGAAAGGATTCTTTAGCTTCTCAACTAAAAACCAATTTACCCACTTGTTAAGGCTACTTGGTGACCCATATATGTGATGTATTCCATTATATCATATATTATTACATAAGAAAAATTAAATAATGAATTAAACCATAAAAATAGTTCTCACTATGTTTAGAAAATTGAAGGTCATAAATTACGTAGCCAATGAGAAAAAGGTGGATTCATGTTGTTCCTAACACCTAAGTGAGGTATAAATACCTACCAGATCAACCTTATTCCCTGATTAAAATTTATCCAACCATTATAACCAAAAATTAAATAAAATAAAAGGTATTTTAGAAAAAAAGTAACACGAAAAAAAGTATAAAAAATTGATTCCCCCACAAGGTCTTCAAAACAATAAAAAAATTCCAACTATGTCCACCTCCTCATCAATTGTCTAGTGTGTTATGTCTAGTACCCGTTTACCTCATCTATTACTCCTATCATTACCTGAATGTGTCCTGTGTATACAAATCCTTCAAACTTAACCTCTGAAATTAACTTCTAACTAATAGAACGTACTCCCAGGCATAGGTACACTGACTCTGCTGCTTGGTTTGAGTTATAAAATTATGGACCTGCACTAACCTATTGATGGACACCACATGCATGTTTGAATGATAGGATTTCCATCTAGACAGCGTATAGGACTCCTATATGTATGAAATACATAATTTATTTTGTGTCACGTATCATATTTATCAATGTAGGCAATTGGGCCAACATAGTTGAATTTATCATGCATAACATTTCCCATGTAGTTGTTTCGGTCAACATAGCTAAATGGTCAATGTAGGTATTTATCCACATAGTTGATTCCCAATGTAAGTGATTAGGCTACACAAATCAGTTTATTATATAAGTGATTCTAATGTAGCAAAATCAATTCATGTAGCTGACTGGGCCCACCTAGTGGATTCCTAAAAAAGCATTTGAGATTCACATAGTGGATTTTACTGGCATAGACGATTCATGAGGTAATAATTTAAGATTCACATAGATGATTTTTATAGAATCTGAAATTATTGACATATGTGATTTCACATGTAGATGATTTTCCTATGTATCTGATTTCCCCATGTAGCTGATTGTGTTGACGTATCTGAATCCTGACATAGACATCTGAATCATGTAGCCTATTATTCTCATATTATTTAATTTTCATTATAGACTACTACCAAATTAAAAATGTTGAGTGATAGAGGTTTTGTAGGACTGATTTAGATGAACTATCTAATCCTCTTTCTTACCTAACTTAGGGAAAACTGAACCCTCCTATTCATCTATTTAAATAGTGACCTTCAACCTTTAGAAATGGTGTTCAATAAACATGGTTGTCAGGACATTAACCATCAGTAGGAGATGTGGTTGTGGATTCTACAATAACATCTCTATTAATGTTTCAACAGGCTTGGGTGTGGACTTTTTCATGATTAGGTTTTGTCCCTCATCAAATGGGGACTTCTACATTGACCAAGGTGGTAGAGTATTCTCTCTCCCCAGTATCATCAGGTCCTTCATATTCATCCATAGTAGTAATCAATTCTAAATCAAAATTTATAGAGAGTGGCATCTTCAAAAATCTTTAAATACAAACTCAACATAGGGTAACATAGATTTTAGATGTTTTTGGGCTAATTTAATTTCTTAGTTAACCTATATGATCATCCATGAATAAGAAGTAAAAAAATATTGGACTTTATTTCTATTTTTATTGTATGTATACTAATTGATTCCAAAAAAGTTTAATCAGTTTATATGATAACCATATAAAAATGTTAAATGTGGAATCTTGGATGAATTGAGAGCCCAAAAACCAACATATTCAATATAAAATTCAATTAATAACAATTTCTAATAGATTTGTTTCCAATTTGATAATTCTCTATTATAATATCAATTCAATAGTAGAAACACATTTAATTCACCAAAAAAGATGTGAAAAATGTGATAAAATAGTTCCAAATCAAAATCCCCCATACTTAAAACATTTAACTCTTGGGAAATTCCCTAATTAAAATGGTTAGTTTACAAAGGCTTCATGTTAAATGAATTTTAGACTTCCTGGGAGAACACAAAATCATACATTACATAGGTTTTCGTGACTCCAATATGAGGTCATCACACAACCCAACTTCAATACATACTCAAATTATAGTTCTAGGAGAAAATACTAGAGATACCCAAGTGGAATCCAATTTATAATAAAAGGAACATAAACATTCAATCACCCCTATGTTCTTCTAACCTTGACTTAACTTCCCAGCTTTTTTATAAAACTCAACATATTTTCATATAAATCAATTTTTTCCTTATTTATCTGGTTTGAATATTCCATTAGATTTTATGGGCTCATTTTTTTATAAGGGTGCTTTATTTTAATTTTTCCAGCCATTAATATGTTAAAATAACTGTGTGGAACACTAATTATTTTAGATTCAGTTATATAAACACACCATGTGACTTTTCTCAAATACTCACTATGGGATCCTAATTTCCAATTTTAGTCCATATTCAAATGATTAATAATAGTTGTTTATTGTTTTGGCTCCCTATGGTGTTCCATGTTACCTGGGATAAGTAGATATGTTCATTTTCAAGTTAAATATTTTGCAAGTTATAGTTCCAATTCCATTAAGTCTATCCAATAAAAAATACATTTTCTAGTTTTCAAGATAATTTTTTATAAATATAGTGTAAAAAACACTCAAAAATCACTCAATCCTTACAAAATCATACTCAATTAAATATCTCAATCATGTCATAGAATTTTTCTCGAGGATAAACACTTTGAGTTTTTATTTTTCGAAAAAAACTATAGAAGGAACTTCGATTTAAAAGGTCCTAAAAAATATGAATTTATCAAAAGTGGATGAAGTTTGATAAACAAAGAGCGTGTTTTGATATGGAGGAAATGAAGAATAGATAAGACACATAAATTCTACTCTCCCCCACACATAAAACCCAATGGTGTTTCCAATGTTGAATCATAAAGTGGGAAACAATATAGATAAAAAGTGATATGAAAATTCACTTGTGAAAAGAATAAAAAGTGGGTTCAATGGGAGTTAAAAAAACACCATTTCTAAACTTCTAATGAGTTTTAGAAAAACAAAATTGGTTTTGAAAGTTAAATCTCATAAATGTTAAAACCCAAAAAAAATCTCAATGCGGCTGAAAAAGAAGCATGACAAAAAATAAAGTATAAGAATTTGTGTTGAAATTATAGTGGGATACCCCCACACTTAGTTTCTAGTAAAAAGAAAAAATAAAACGGAAGAATTGGATCTAAAAATTCCCTAAAATGGGGAAGTATTCTGAGACCTTGTCCAAATATTTATTCCATCCTCCCCAAGGTTAAGAGCCCTCTAGATAAAAGGTTGAAAACTGTAAAAATAGGGGATAAAAAATATCAAAATTAAAAAATAAGAAGAATAAAATCAAAAACAAATAAAATGAAAAACAAGGAACCATGGGTTGAATCTCATTAAGAACTATTTTTATAGTCTTCAGTTAGATATAAAAAAAATTAATCAATCCTATAGATATAATACAGTATCCTCTCTCTTGGTTTTCCATCATAGTAATAATTCACACTTTTTTCATTAACAAAAAATGTTTGGTTTTCATGTCCAACTAATTTCACTACCCCATTTACTCGCACTCTCAAAATTTATAATAGACCATACAACCTAAATTGAAGCTTACCGTGGAACAAATTCAGCCTATAATTGAAGAGATTAACCTTATGCGCTACTTGAATGTTCTTATTTTGAATTAGAGAATCGTGAAAAGCTATTTTACTTTCATTATAAATACCATATCTTTCATTATATTCTCCCCCAATTTCATCCAACTCACTTAATTCAAAAAAATTTATTTCCTCAACTGATTTAAAATCAAAATTTGAAGCTTTAATTACCTAAAAGTATTTATTTTGGACCTCCAAAGGTAGGTGAATGACCTTTACAAAGTGTAGTTGATATGGAGACATGACTATTGGTGTTTTAAAATTAGTCTGATAAGCCCATAATTCTTTATCTAACTTTAAGGACCAATTATTCCTTAAGATATTGATATTAATCTCAAAGATTTGTTTCAACTCCCTATTAGGGGCATCATCTCCACTAGATTGTGGATGATAGGGTGTACCTGTTTTGGGTGCATGACCATACTTTTCCATCAAATATTTGTGATTTTTAGTCTTAAAGTGACTATAATTGTCATTATTTATGTAACTTGGCACTCCAAACTATGAAAATATATTATTTTTGAAAAATATGACCACAATTATATCTTGGTTATTATAAAGATAAATTGCCTCAACCCACTCTGAAACATACTCAACTTCAACCAAAATGTATTGATTTTAATATTAGGAAGTAAATGGTCCCATGAATTCCATTCCCCAAAAATCAAAGATCTAAACTTCCCAAATTCCTTATTGGGGTAGCTCTTTCTTTATTTCTATGTTACCAAGTCTTTGGAATTTATCACATCTAATGAATAGACTTTATATATCTTTAAATAGTGTGGGCTATTAAAAAGGAGATTGTAAAACCTTTTGAGTAGTTCTCTTACTACCATGGTGTCCAAACATGATTATGAATTAAAAATATTCATAATGAAAAAAAATCTTCTTTAAGAACACATCTTCACACTATGCCATCAGAATGCCTTTTAAACATCAAAGTTTCATCCCATAAAAAGTACTTATGCTTCGAGATAAAATTCCCCCTATGGTTTTGAGAAAATTAAATGGTTGTAATTCCAAAAGCATGAAAATTAATGAATTATTAAAATGAATGAGTTATGTTTTTAGAAATAGTGAAAAGATTTTTCTATGGAAAATAAGAGTTTTTCTTCCTTGGGTATTCATTTAGGGTATTGTTAAGCCAAGAAAAATGATCATCCAAAAAAATTTCAACCCCATTTTTATCCATGTAAACTAAATAATATTCTTTTAGAAATAAAACTCATATCATCATTCAATATTTTGTTTACTTATTAGAAAATATATACTTAAGGGATGGATATGCTGTGAAAACAATGTTTTTGGATCCAATCAGATACTATATGATCTTTTCCAAAGAAAATACCAATACCAAAATTCCTTTCTCCATAGTGGTATAACACCATTGAGCCTCATAAATAAATCTTCTAGCATAATAGATATAATACAAATTCTTCTCTTTCCTTTGGATTAAAATATATCCCACTGTAATTTTACTATCATCACACATGATTTCAGGGTAAACTGGATTCTGACAGTACCCACAAAACCATCCAAAAAACAAAAAAAAATTGATTACCACCTATAATCTATAACATTTGATATAAAAATGGTATTGGAAAATGAATTTGTTTTGTAAAATATTTAAGTTTTATACATTTCTATTCTAGATATCTATTTGTTCACCAATCAAATTTGAACTTATTAATTATTCTCATTGGTGGTCATAGTGACTCCACTCTTCTTAGGGACTACTTGAACATGAATTACCATGGGTTGAATAAAATTAGAAATATTATTCCAACATCAAGTATTCTAATCACTTATTCTCAGAATACCTATTTCATTTTGGGGTTGATTATTCTCTAATATTACACCCTTGGTTGATATTCAGGTTCTATGGGAATTTTGTGCATAAAAAATAATGAATGGATACCCATGATTTCAGCTATAATATAATTGATAAAATATTTAAATTTTCTCAGAATATTAATCAATTTATCATCTTTAAATAGTGATAGTTTCGAAGAAATTATAACTAGTAAAGTTGATTATTTCCACACAAAAATATACTTTAAATGAAAAATAAGATCATTGAGCACCACGATGGGTGGGACTTGGCTTTAAGGGAGACACTTAGATTTGATGTGCCCAAGGTCCTCATGTTATTTCCAGAAACATGAAGTGTAAAATTATTTTTCTTCATCAATGTTGGTTTCATTCAATAACTCTTCATATAGAGGTTCCTCAGGTGATGTAAAAATATGGTCTAAAAACAATCAATCTAAGTGACCTAGGAATTCACCTTCAAATTCATCTATGGGATCCTTGACTCTAGATGAAATAACAATGATGAAAGTTTCTGAAGGTATATTAGGAGTATAATTGATTTCGATAAGAATCCTTAAAATCTATTCGTACTCATCTAAAAATTCATTAGCAAGAAAAAAATCATGTCCTAGAATGAAATGTTTCTAGGTTGGTTATTTAACCATTTTGAAAACATTAATTTGCTCCCTCTAGAAAGCAAGGTTCAAAATTAGTTTTCATTTTGAAACATCATTTGAAAGCCCCCCCCCACCATTTCTATAAAATTAATTAAAAGAATAAAAGGAGGCATTTGGTCACATTACACATACATATGAGAAAATCAACAAGAAAAAAGGGATTATTCACTCCAATAATCAAGTCAACTACCTGACCAACTGGGTGGGTAATACATCGATCCAGAAGTTGAAAAATAATTGAAGTGGGCTATAGAAATCTGAGTCTCAGTTGATAAAAAATGATAAGATAATTAAATTGACACTTTAACCAAGATCACACGTGTAATTAGACTGGTAAAACCTATCACTAAAAGTGTAATGAATAAAAAACTCCCTAGATCTTATCATTTGGAAAGTATCATATTCTGAAGGACTACACTAAATTCCTCAATAATATTATAGGTAGAAAACACTTACAAGGTTTTATTACATGAAATAAATCTCTTTATCAATTTTATAAAATAATTTCTTTGAATAAGAGTTTCAATAAAAAGGGATATCGACATTTAGTTTCTTGACAACCTTTAGAAATTTGAACAATTCAGAATCCTAATTTTCCATCTTCATCCTTTGATGGGAGGTAATGGTTGGCGAGAATCACTTACTCATATAGTAACCCTGTCATCTTCCTCTAAAATATTTTTCTTTTATTTAGTGTACTTAGTTTTCAAGTCTTCCTCATGTGATTTTAAAGCATGTATAATAGGCCATGACTGACATTTGGTATAGCTGTCCAAATTTATGGTTTGGTTGGATTCAAATGTTTTTTTCTACATATTCAATAAAATTTTCATTGGGAATGGATTTGGGATCTATTTTTACTTCCTCAAGAGTTGGGAAACCACTCCTAGTGGTGACTACCATGGAATTCACATTAGGATTTTAATCAGTGGTGCTAGTCAATTCCCCTTTATCTATAACACCTATATTTCTAACAAACTGGTCAACTTGAAACTATTGGTTTTTAAATATAGATTCTTATTGTGCCTTATCAAAATCATTCATCTATTTATTCTCATCAAACTGGCACATAATTTTTTGGAACATCGCTTTGAATTCATATTGTGAACTCTAAAACTTATCCCTTTGTTTTAGTTTCAATTTTTGTCTATTATATTAAAAAATGGGGGAATAAGAGGTATCAACACTCTCTACGCTCTCCAAGATAGGTTGGGATATTTTTGGTAGCCTTTGATGTAGTTATTTTATAAATCATCATCTCTCATCTGCATCCTAGTGTAGTACCCCACATTGTAATCATTTTCAGAGACATGTGATAGCATATCAATGTTTGGGTCGTAGGACTGTGAATGGAAAAATATCCCACCTTAAAGACATTATTCCCTGAGAGTGTTTTGAGAATTTTCATTATAAGGATAATCAGGTGTTTATTCATCTTGGTGAGTGGTTTTTTTCCTTCCTAACAATGTTCTTCCTACTAGAACATTTTTATTAGGAATTCGGTTCAGAATTCTTAAAAATCAGTTTGATCTCTTAACTTGTTTTGTTAGAGAAATGTCCTCTAAATGATTGGTCAACTAAGGTTTGTTAATATAGTGTAAGGATATTATAAATTGTATCCATCAGAAATTGGGGTGTAAAATTATGGTTGGTACACTATCTAGATAACCCTTTAAACTTATCCCGAGCTTTGGAACAATTCAACTTCATCTTGTAAGAAGATAGTGATTTTATTCCGAATTTACGAATTTTCTATCATTGGGTATAACTTCATGTAAAAACATTATACAGATAATACCATGTATCAAAGTTATCTTTTTTCATTTTTTGGTTCCAAAATATCACATTCCATTTCTAGAAAAATAGAATAACACTCAACTTCAATTCCTCCTTACGTAATCCTCTGAGTGGAAATTGATTCACGGTTCCATAGAAATCCCTAATGAAAACAAGTGAATCCTTATTTGGTAATCCATTTATTAATCTTATATTTTATAGATCTAAAGGTATTCTGAATTCATTATAGATTATTTGGTAATATAGGAACCAGAAACTCTTTAATACTCACTCTATCCATTATTTCATTTCATATTAGGGGAGGGTTGGAATTTTAATCCAGATTTTGATTTTGATTTTCTTAATCAATCAGTTTTTCCTTGGTATATTCCATAGCTAATTTCTTCTTGATTTTCAAGGAACTAATATGTTTGTTACTTCATGGATGAATTTATCTATGTCATCATATGATGAATGAGTTTTTATTCACTCCCTTTGTAGAACTATGAAGAAACTTTTTTTTTTCTCTCTCTTTTTCTTTTTTCTTTGGTCGCATGCTCCCTCCCTTAGCAATAGTTCCAAAATTTGGATAAAAGTCCAAGTTCATCACTAGGCTTTGAATAAATTAATTACTTATAAACCCCAATTAAGACTATTTTATTTGTTAGTATGGTCCTATCAATAGGTAAGGACTTCCACATAATGTGTGTTGTGTGTGACCAAGTAAATGAAACAAAATCTAAAATAAGAAACAAGGATGGAAAGTTGGGTGTGATTGTAGTGATGAAGTTAATGGAATGAAGACTAAGGACTAGGAAATTGGAAAAGGGTCTAGCACATAGGGAAAGAAAAGAGAACTTAGAAAGTTGGATAACTTTAAAGAATGGAGTAGGGGAAGTTGGTTTGTTGGCTATATTATTTTGATATGTGTTTCTTTTTATATTATTCTCTCCCATTCAGGGTCAGTCACTATAAGAACTAGAAAATTGGATACCTATTTCTCTTTAATAGATCGTCTATATGTTAATGGATCCTTCATCTCAACTAAAGACCTATTTACCCACTCGTTTAGGAAACATGGTGACCCACCCTTCTGTGGGCTTACCTCCTCTAAGATTCTCTTTCATAATACAACTAAATAATTACTAAAACCATTACAATAGTTCTCTCTATGTTTGGACAGTTGAAGGTCATAATTACTTGTCCAGTGAGAAAATGGTAGACTCATGTAGTTCCTAACACCTAAGTTATGTAAAAACTCATATCATAGCATCCTCATTCCCCAATTATAATTTATCCAACCATTTTAACAATAGATTCAATAAAATATAAGGTTTTTCAGAAACAGTGTAATAGAAAGAAACAAAAACAACCAAGAAGAATGTCCCTATGAGGTCTTTAAAATAACAAAATTATCCAACTCCATCTTCCTCCTTGGTTTTCTAGTGCGTTTTTAGTGGTCCCCTTTGTCCCCATCTCTTCCACTTATCTCTTCCTAAATGCCCCATCTGAGTAAAAATCATTATACATACCCTTTGACATTACATGCTCACTGACTGAAACTATTCCCTAGAAGAGGTACACCAACTGTACCACTCAATTTCAATAGTAAAATTATAAGCCTAAAGGAACCTCTTATTGACAATCACATGCATGTTATAATTGTAGGAGTTCTAGTTGGCCAGCATACATGACTCTTATATTCATGAAAAAACATATCCAATTTGGTAGAAAATTGATTGATGTAGGTGATTGGGATAACATAGCCAAATTTATCATGTATTAGATTTCCTGCATAGCCATTTCAGTCAACATATCCAAATGGTCAATATAGGAATTTATTCTCATAGACAGTTATTGACATAATTTATTGTTCTACACATATTCATTCCTCACATAGGTGATTCTGATGTAGCTGAATCCATTCACATAGCTAATTGGGCCCACATAGCCAATTCTCAATGTAAGAATTTGGTATTCACCTAGCAGATTTGGCTACCATAGCCGATTCTGGGCGTAATAATTTGATATTCAAATAACATATTTTCATGGAATATAAAATTATTACCATATGTGATTTCCCAATTGTAGATTTTCTTATGTATCTAATATTCCCACATAGCGGATTGTACTGATGTATCTAAATCCTAACATATCAATCTAACTCATATACCCCATTGATTTCTTCTTCTATAATATCAAACCCATCCTTCCATCTAATTCAGAAGGCCAAGTGACATAGGCGCTTCAGGACTAAGTCGGATGAACTCACAAATTCTCTTGCTTAGCTCACTCTTGAAAAAATGCACCCTCTACCTCTTCTCTTTAAATAGAAAACTTCAGCATTCATAAATGGTTTCCAGGGAATATGGGAGGTGTAGCATCAACCATCAGTAGGATATGTAACTTCAGATTATCCCAAATTATGTCAGTTCTGGTTTCATCATACATGAGTGAATACTTTGGTCATGCTCAAGTTTCATCCCTCTTCAAATGGGGACTCCCACATCGTCCAAGGCGGCAGAGTCTTCACCCTCCTCAGCATCATTGGGTCCTTCACAGTCAGTCACTAGGGAAAACATCTCCAAATAAAAACCAAAAGAGAGTGGTGGTATCATAAATATTCAATTTCAAACTCAACATAGGGTAACTCAACTTTTAGATATTTCTGGGAAAATTATAATAGCCAACTAACCCATATAATCATACTTGAAAAAAAAGAGTAATGGTTTTCACCATTATTTTTGTTTTCATTGTATATCTACCATTTTTTACAAAAAAAAGGTTTGTTAGTTTACATGATAATAGTAGATAAACTTTAACTACATCATCTTAGATCAATTGAGCACCCAAAAACTAACATTTTCATTATAAAATTCAATGAATAAAAACTTCTAATAGATTTGTTCCAAATTTGAAAATTCACAATTACAATATCAATTCAGTAGTAGAAAAAAATTTGTTTCACCAAAATAGAGGTGTAAAATTCTGATAAAATAGTGCCACATAAAACTCCCACATACTTAAAACATTACACTCTTAAGAAATTTTGTAAACAAAATGGTTCATTGACAAAGGATTCTGGGTCAATGAATTTTATCTTGCAAAGGAGAACACCAAATCATTCATTTAAATATATTTTCATTAATTTTATGTGAGTTCATCACACTACCCCACATCTATACAAACTCAAATTCTAGATGTAGGAGAAAAGACTAGAGAGACCCAAATGGAATAGGATCTATAACAAAAGAAACAAAAACTTTCACTCTTCCCTATGTTCCTTTAATAAAGAATTCATGTCCCACTTTAATGATATAACTCAATGAATTTTCATATAAATCAATTGTTTCCTTATCTATCTAAATTAAATATTTATCATGAGCTAATTTTTGACAATGGAATTTTATTTTAATTTTTCCCATCCATGAATTTGTGTAAATCACTATGTAGAGAACTTATTTTTTGGATTCCCAGGCCATAGATACTCACTGTGGGATCCCAATTTTCCATTTTACTTCATATTCAATGATTTACAGTACATTATGATTAGGTTGTCTCCCAAAGGTCTTCCATGTTAAATAGGTTATGTATCTATGTTCAAGTTCTAGTTTAAGATTCCAAAAGTTATAGTCTAAATTTTACAAAATTATAACCTCTCAAAAATCATTTTCCTAGTTTTCAAGCAACATTTCCTTAAATATATTGGATAAAGACATTCAAAAATCACTCAATCCTTATAACTTTAGACTCAATAAAATCCCCAAATAATGTCATGGAATTTTCTCCAAGGCTAAAAACTTTTTGAGTTTTCATTTATAGAACCAAGATACATAGGGTACTTTGATTTACATAGACTAAAAACTTTTGAATTTCTCAAAAGTGAAGGCATTTTGAAAATAATTGTGGGTGTTTTGATATTGGAGAAATGAAGAATGGATAAGAAAAAAAAAGTTCTATGTCCACCACACATAAAACCCAAAATTATCCCTAATGTTGAATCATAAATTGGGAAATATTATAGATTAAAAGTGACCAAGAAATTCAACTATTAAATGAATAAAAATAGGGTTTCATGAGAGTTCCAAAACAGCACCATTGTCACACTTCCAATGAGTTTTTAAAAACAACATTGGTTTTAAAATTTCATGATTCTAAATGTTAAAACACAAAATAAAATCTCTATTCAACTCAAAAAAATATAATGATAAACAATCAAGAAGTATAATTTTTTGTAGAAATTCTAGTGGGATACCCCCATACATAGTTTCCAGTAGTATGAAAAAATAAAATGGAATAATGAGAACTAACACTTCCCAAAAATGAGGCAGAATTATCAGAGAATGGACAAAGAATACATCCATAATCTTAAAATTCAACATCCCTATAGATAAAATTATTACTTATACAAAAATAAGAGACTAAAAATATCATAATTCAGCTGAAAAAATAAGATACGAATAATCAAAAACAAAGAACGAAAAAACAAAGAACCATGGGTTGACTCCCATGAAGCACTGAGTTCAGATTCTTTAGTTAGAAATCAAAAATTACTCAATCTAGAAGATACAATATGGAATCCACCCCCTTTGGTTGTCTATAAATTTAATGCTTCACTCATTTTCAATTGACCAAAAATAGATGGTTATCATATCCTACCAATTACATATACCTATTTACCCGCACTCTAAAAATTGATAATAGACCATACCACCTTAATAGAAGTTTACCTTGGATTGATCTATGCACAAAGGGATACTTAAATGAAGAATTGAGGGATGTTGAGAAGTAGACTAGGAATATCTTTTCTGAACATAAGTGGTTTGAGAGGTGTGAGAAAGTGGGAGAGCTCTTTCCTTTTTATATTGGAAGTGGAGTGGCATTACTGTAAATACCAAAAGGTATTCATTAATGGAAGGTATAACTGAACTAATGTTCCTAAAAATGTATAAATAATGGATTAAAAGGGAAATAATGCTATAGAAAAATCTCCAACACACAAAAACATGAGGATTTTAATAATTTGGTTCCTTAGCTTCTAAGTTTCCCCATTTTTATAATTTTTTTATAAAAGAAACTATTTTTCTAACCGCTATAGTTTAACCATTAAGACTAAATTAAAGTAATGTTTTTTTAAAATATAGATACACTTGATTATAAATATGATACCTAATTTTAAAAATAAAAAACACATGTGTTTTGGAAATTAATTTTAAAACAAGTGCATGTGATGCGCAAAAAACACTGCTTAAACACGGATCGTGCTAAAAATGTTTTTACAATATATGGGTCAATATATTTATTATAAAAGATAAATTGGTCCATTAATAGATCATACTTAATATTTATTAACACTTATATATTAATTGTAATAATACTATATTTTAATTAATTTTAAATCATTTAATAAAATATTGCTTATTGTGAAATAACATTAATGTCAATTTTTACATTATTTATTTAATTTTAATTTTAAAATATCAAAGTAATATTGGAATTGAAATATATTAATATTAAAACTGTGTAAAATTATATATTCATCTAAAAAAATAAATAGAGACAATAATTCAATCAATTTATATCACTTTTAATTGTTATAGTATCATTTATTTTAGTTAATTATAAACTAAATAATCACTGTGTTTCTGTTTATTAATCATTTTATGAAACTAAATAATCTCTAAAAATTAATGACAAAATATTATGATAGAAATAAGAAATTTATATTTCAAAAGGATATTTATAATTAAAAATATGATTAATTTTACATATCTCAATGTTTTATATATTTTATTGTCAACCATGTTCCTTTTAGTTCTGTCCATTTACTAAAACTAGAAAGAACAGGGTGAGAAACACATATCCTAAAAGAAAACCACATAATCACGAAAAATTACCTATAGGATATCTAAATAATAACACCTAAATTTTAATTGATGACACATTAGGTTTATCCTAGGTTATTCATAGTCATATTCTAATCAAATCCTTCATGATGGTTTGTAAAAAAATTGTGAATTTCCAAAGAATATCCCCTGGGAGTGTTAACCCATGTCTGCAGTAAGGACCATTTTCATGTACCAGGTTACGTCGAGTCAGGCTCAACACACCTTGTAAGAGTTTTTACTCCTAGATCAATATTTTTCATGGACACATACACTTGTAGTATCCATACATGGATGTATTTCTTGGAAATCACTCACTTTGTCCTTTACAAAAATTCCCAGATTTTTTCCTAAACATTAACTCAACCTTATACTTATCCTTAGATACATAACAAGTCATATCCTTTGAAATATATCTAGGAATATCAATAAATTTATCTCATTCTAGTTTCTAAAGGTTGTCTAAACCTTTTCTCTGATACCAACTATAACAACCCTATCTTAACATGCATAGAATTTATATAACTGTTAGGAAATACTTAAAACATTAGAAAAACAGACAACTAAATATTGTATTAGTTTATTTCCATTAGAAACCTGTAATAAAAATGTTCTATCTCAGTGAAATATCTTCAATGTTACCCACAATGATCTTCCCCATTATTAATTCTACTTAAAACCCTTCTTTTATAACCTAGGTAAATAAAACATAATTGGTGATCTTAAATTCTCAGTAAGGTTAAATAAAGGAAATGTGTGTGCATGCCATGAACATAAGGGTATAAAATTTGATCATGATCATAAGTATGTAACACCCATCATATCAAAGGTCATAAATATGAATCAAGGAATAAATATTTTCAGTTCAGAAGACATTAATCATAAGGAAATAAAGAGAAAAATCCATGAAGTATAACATATGAATAAGACATGGAATTATGGCATACATAAACATGTGATATAATTCCCTATAGATCAAGAATAATTTCTATAACTTATCATGGAACTTCACAGGAACCTCACGTTCTTCATGGGACACACCATCATCCCTGGTCATAGACTTTTCCTTGTAAGGGATCAGGTTTCCCCATTTTCCCATAGTGGATCAGGTTTCCCCATCTTCTAATTTTGTGGTGAATACATATAATGGGCAGGGCACACCATCATCCCTAGTTGTAGTCCTTTCCTTATAATTGATCAGGTTTCCCCATCTTCCCATAGTGGATCATCTTTCCCTATCTTCCAACTTCATGGTGACGACACCTACTTGGTGGGACAAAACACCATCCCTATTCGCAGTCTTTCCCTTTTGAGGGATTGGGCTTCCCCATCTTCCCATAGTTTATTTATCTCGTTCATTTGATTCAAATAATAATCTCATGAGATATAAATCTTTACCCATGGCATTGGAGGGATATATAGGTCCCACCCATATCATAATAAAATCATTCATATAGGTCCCACAAGATAATAAAACATTCATCATATCATGACCCATAAAAAGATATGGGTTTTGTTAACATCTGATCATAAACCCATGAAATTAAATGGATAACAATAAATTATCTTCACATCAAAACCTATGAAAAAAATAGGTTTCAAAATCATTTCATCCAAGAATAAACCATTAAAAGAAGCAGGTTTCAAAATCTTATAACCTCTAGAAGAAAAACAGCTTTCATAAGAATCATTCCATAAAAACATAAACCAAGAAAAAAAGAATATGAATGGAACCTTTGGATCATTTCCTTGAAGCTCATGAGAAACATTATCGTATTTTATCTTAGATGGAAAATAACTTTTATGAATATTTTGAAAACATTTCTTTGGGGTAAATATCCTTTATTATTTGAAAAATGATTTTAAAAACATAAAACCATTCAAAAACCATTTTCTTGAAAATAAACATTAAAACATTAAAACATATCAATAAAAACATTTTGTAAACATTTTTCTTTGAAAATATATAAATAGATCTTGAAAACATTTTGAAACCCATTTTCTTTAAAAACTTATAAAAGAATATTTAAAACTTTTTGAAACCCATTTATTTAAAATGGAATCCTGAAACATTTTTGAAATCCACTTCTTCGAAAATAATTTTAAAACATATAAGTAAATCTGGAAAACATTTTAAAAATATTTTTATAAAAAATGGATTTTAAAAAATATAGACTTCTGACTGAAGAGGTAAAGTCAAACTTTCTTCAAAAAACATTATTATATATCTTATGAACAAAAGACTGGTAAAATAGAACCAATACATGAAGATGTCATGAATAACTAGAGTAAAATAAAATTCATGAGTGTTTTTAAGATATGGATTATAATATTTCATAAAATGAAGCATAATTATAAATAATCTCTAAAATTAATGAGATTGTTTTAATAATCATTTACCACTTAGTACTTTGAACCATACTCAAAATTTAAGAAAATGAAATTAGATGAAGCTAAAAATATAATTAAAATAATTATATTCATTATATAATGTTTCAATGGTATTATATACATCTCATGAAAAAATATAGGTGTGTAACATGTCATATATCTAAAAGAAGGAAAATTGAGACAAAATTACTTTACCGATTTAATGACTTTTGAAACGTAAACCCCATGAAATAAATATCATAAAATGGATATTTAATACCCATAAATTTAATTATAATAATCATATAATTCGTCCGTGGGTATTATACACACCACACAAAAGGAATGGGTGGTGAAAAAAGCATGTATCTCACGGAAATAAAAAGTGAGATGAAATACCCATACCTCATGTCTTGACTCTCATAGTACTCATTCAAAAATCCTATAAAATAAATATAAGTTTATTATAAATCTATAAATGAAACATATCCTTAAATAAAAAACTACATATTTTTTTATTATGACTTTATATTACCCTCTTGTTAACAATTTCATGTTAAGGTTACACTTTGGGTAATATTTACTTTATGTTTCGTATGTGACTTAATTTGTTATATATTTGGTACTTATACATATATCATGATTTACATAAGGTAAAATTATTTATAAATAGAATTTATAATTATTATATTTTTATTATAATAATATAAATAATATATAAGTATGAAATGTAATACACCATTCATGGAGACGATAGGTCGTACACACACATGAACGTTGTTTCCATTTTATTATCATATAGAAAAAAAAGAAAATGAAATATATGTATATATGTATATAATATAATTAAACTGGAATTATTATTTTATATATATCATATAATTTCATTAAAAACATCCTTAATACACTCTTTGTAGTGTGTGAACAAATCACATCGATTTGAGTGGCGGTAGTCCCCACTAACTCAAACGAAATTATCTTATTTACACAAAATGTAAGGTATAATGATATTTTTTTTAAAAATAATTTTATAATATTAAAGAAAAAATAAATATCATACATATAATATATATAAAAAATTTTCATCATAATTTCCACCATGATAGGTGGTAAAGTAAAAAAACGAAGAATCGTTATTTCGTGAGGTGGTAGTTCGTCATACACATAAACAATATGTTTGTTACCCATTAGATGGAATTGTGTGAAATTTTAGGGAGAACCATTAGAATAAAAAAATATAAGTATATTTAGGATACTATTTTTTATAATAACGGAATAAGTATATTGGAGGGGTGGAGAAATAAAATAAGATAAAGGATCTTGAGGGAAGATGTTACATCTTCTTTTGGAAACTCTTTTTGGTATTCACCAAAGGGCTTCCTTGGATTGATTTCTGAAAAACGTGAGTCTTCATAGAGGAAGGGACAGATTTTAGGAAGTGTATTGTGTAGTTATTTTCTGATCCTAAGTGGTTTAAGTGGTGTGAGGAAGTGGAATAATGCTTTCTTTTTTATAGTGGAAGGGGAGTGTCACTCTAGTAAATACTAAAAGGTATTCATTAATGGGAGATATGCCACACCTAGTGTGTCTCCAAAATGTAAAAATAACTTATTAAACTTTAAATCAAATTAGATAAAAATATTCACCAAAAAAATATGTTCATTTTAATAATTTGGTTTCTTAACATCTAAGTTTCACAAATTTTATCATTTTGGTTTTTATTAAAGACACTCGTTTTCTAACCTATGTAGTTTAACCATTAAGACTAAATTAAAGTGATAATTTTTTGAAAATATATATCCAATTAATTATAATTATTATTCTTAATTTAAAATATAAAAATATCATGTGTTTTGTAAATTAATTTTTAAACAAGCGTATGTGACGCGCAAAAACACTGTTTAAACCCAGACCGTGCTAAAATTGTTATTTCAATATATGTGTCAATATTTTAATTATAAAAGATCAACTGGTCCATTAATAGACCATATTTAATATTGATTGACACTTAAAAATCACTTTCGATAATATAGTATTTTATTAATTTTAAATCATTTAATAAAATATCATTTATTGTAAAATGACATTAATTCCATTTTTGACATTATTTATTTAATTTTAATTTTAAAATGATAAAACAATTTTTTAATTAAAATATATTAATTTTAAAACTATCTAACATTATATATTCATTTAAAAATAAATATACACAATAATTTGATCAATTTAATTAACTTTTAATATTTAATTGTATTATTTATTTTAGTTTATTATTAAATAAATAATCACTATGTTTGTGTTTCTTAAGCATTTTAAGTAACTAAATCATTTCTAAAAATTAATTATAAATTATTATGACATAAAAATTCCATTTATTTTTCAAAATATTATGTATAACCAAAAATATGATGTTTTTTCCATATCTCAAAATTTTGAAAAATTAAAGGTAAGGAAAGTTCCTATTTTTCCTTTTTCCTTACATAAAAGTTTTTATTCGGAACTTACATTTAATGATATCAAAATAACCCATAAAATTTTAAATAATATGGTATGTGGTCTAATTATTGGCATAAATGTTTTTTGGACAAGTTTGCATGTCATTTTGGTCCCTAAGATTAAATTTTAGTCTCATATTAAGCTTAATTTTACCCTAATCATCGTAATTAATTTTAATCACTTTCACTAATATTTTTTGTCAAAAATTAAGTTTATCTTATTAGACCGTAAATATTATATAGAATATAGTCCTTAATTTTATTTTTTCAAAATTCAAATAACACAATTGGTTAAATTATGTTTAATTTTAATCCCATAGACGTGATGAGAAGGTGAGTTTTTAAAGTAAAAACGTTCCAAAGATCAATATGTGTTTATATCTAATTTAAATATAAAAATTATTCCAATTACATAAATTGGATTAATATATTTATTATTGATCTATTGTGACTTTATAAACCATTTTAAAATACAATTTATAATTAATAATTATTTAAATGAAGAAGTGGTTTTTAACTAAAATACAGTATTTTTTACTATTCATCAAAAAATGAAGTTACTCAAAAAATACCAAAAATTAACCCTACAATAATATTAGAATTTTGAATTCAAAATTTATGTTTATTCTCTATGTTATAACTATTTTTTTTAAATAATTATAACAATAAAATTATGTTTCTTAGAAACTCAATGTTGTGTGTAACGTACGCGAAGTTAGTGTTTCATGTAACACAGTCTTACTTTGGTGTAGCGTATAATGAAAGTATGAATTAGTTCCTTAATATAAATAATAAAAAATTATTTTTTAGTGTTTTTTGAATTTATAAATATCAAAAATATTAAATTAATTCAAAATTATATATATTTCATAAAATCTCAGGGTGTTACACCCTTCTCTCTCCAAGATAAGTTTAGATGGTTCTTGTATCCCTAGTTTTATTTATTTGATAAATGATCATATCTTGGATAAATATTAGGGAAAAGAATAGTACATTTATCATTTTTGGGGACTTGGGTCAGCATATCAAAGTTTTGGAAATAGGATTATGAGTGTCCTAATATCCCACATTGAAGATATTGTTCCCTGAGAGTGTGTTGAGCATTATCCTTGTAAGAAAACACAAATTCACCTTCATCTTGGGGAGTGGATATGGTTTCCTTACTAATAATGGTCATCCTTATAGAAAACCTTTTTTGGGAATTTTGTTCCAAATTACTGAAAAAACATTTGAGCTCGTCTGCTATTTTTCTAGAGAAATCTCTTGCACATCACTGGTGAACTAAAGTTTTGTAATACTATGTAAAGATATTAAAAAATTTATCCTTGGTAAATTGGTGTTTACATTGACGGTTGTTACACTTTATAGGTATTCCATTAAACCCATCCCAATATCCATGGAACAATTCACCTTCATATTGTAATAATCGAGTGATTTTATGCCTAATTTTAGAAATCATTCTCCTTGGTTAGAACTTCATGACAGGGGTATTGTACAAATAATCTCATGCATCAAAAATGTATTTGTTCATTTTTTTAGAAAAAACATTATCATTCTCATATAGGAAAAATGGAAAAACTTTCAACTTTAATTACTCCTTACTTAATCCTTTAAGTGGAAATAACTACTTTATTCTATAAAAATTCCTACTAATATCTAATGAATCCTCATTATTTAATCCATGGTAGGATTGTAGTATAGAGTGGTGGGACTTTTTAATATCATAGTTTTCTAGATCTCGAGGTCTTCTGAATTCATGAAGTATTATTTGATACCATTGGCACTAGAAACTCTCTAAACCTCACTCAATCCATTATTTCATTTCGAATGGGGTGAGGGTTGACATTTACATCTTGGTTAAGATTTTGATTTTCTTGATTAAGAAGGTTTTCCTCAATATTATACATAGATGATTTCATATTTATTTTGAAATTAATAATATGTTTTTTAATTTTAGGAAATAATTACTCTATTTCATTGAATGATGGCCAAGTTTTCATTCACTTCCTTTGAAAAACTACAAAAAAAATATTTTTTTCTTGTTTTTCTTTTTTACATTTGTCCCACATGCCCTTCCCTAAAAATGGTTCCATAATTTGGTCATGTGGACTATTTCATCACTAGGACTGGGAAAAATTAATTATTTATAAACCCTAAATAAGACAAGTTCAATTATGAGTAGGGTTTTATCCATAGGGAAGGACATTTGTAGAAGATGTTTTTTTATGCAACAAAGTAAAAGAAAAAAAATGAAACAATAAAAAAAGAAGGAAATATTGGTGTAACGGTTGTGAATAAGTTAATGTAATGAAGATCGTGGAATAGGAAATAGAAAAATTGTCAATCCTAGAGGGAAAGAAGAGATAACTTAGGAAGTTAGAGAACTTCAAGGGATGGATGAGAGGAAGTTGGTTGGCTAGATAGCTTATTTATATAGGTGTTTCTTTTTATGTTATTCTCTCTCATTCAGGTTTAGTCATTGTCGAACCTAGAAATATGGTTGACCAGTTCTCTCAAATGGAAATTCTATTGGTGAAAGGAGACTTAATCTTCTCACCTAATGACCTATTTACCCACTAATTATTGAAACCTGGTGACCCAACCTTATTTGTTCTTATCTCCTATCAGATGGGCTTCCAAAATACAATTAAATAATCACCCCAATCCTAAAAACATATCTTTCTATAAAAAATAGTTGGAGGTTATAAATTAATTATCCAATAAGAAAAGGGTGGGCTCCTAAAATCCCTAACACCTGGTTCAGGTAAAAATGCCTACCATCTCAACCTCGTTCCCCAATTTGAACTTATCAAACCATTATAATCAAAGATTCAATAAAATATAAGGGGTTTAAAAAACATATTAACATTCAGAAATTTCCGAAACAAATAACACCCCCATAAGGGATTCAAAAGAACAATAAAATTCTCAAACACTATCTTCCTCATCCTTGGTTGTCTGGTGTATTTTTTTGGTCCCCTTTTCCCTAGATCTTCTTCCACTATTTTCCTAAATGTATCGATTAAATATAAATCCTTCCAACATACCATCATACATTATCTACTCACTAATAAAACTAGCTCCCAGATAGAGGTATACATACTTTTCTCCTCTGTTTCAGTGGTAAAATTTTGGTCTTGTAAGAACATCTTACTGAACACCATATGAAAGTTTGAATCATAGGAATTACATATAGACAATGTACTGGACTCCCATCTAAATGAATAATATAACCAATTTGGTTCCATGTAGCATATTGAGTGATGTTGGTGATTGGGACAACATAGAAAAATTTATCATGTATAAGATTTCTCACGTATTTTTTTCGGTCAACATAGCCAAATGGTTGACATAGAAATTTATCCATATAGCCAATTATCAATGTAATCGATTGGGTTTCACATATCTGTTTCAGACATAGGTGATTCTAACATAGTTGAATCCCTTCACATAGTTAATCGGGCCCACGTAGTTGATTCCTAATGTAAGCATTTGAGATTGACGTAGACAATTTTGATGGTGTAGACGATTTCTAAAATAAGCTTTGGAGGTTCGCATGGTTGGTTTTTTTGGAGTATGAAATTATCAATGTATTTGATTTCCTACATAGCCTATTTTCTATGTATCCAATCTTCTTATGTAGCCTATTGTTTTTACCTATCTAAATCCTCATATTGCCATCAGACTCATGTAGACCATCGGTCACATCTTTAGAAAATTACAACCTCGAATTCCACTGAATTCAAAACACTGAGTAGAAAAGGTTCTATAGGAATGACCAAGACGAACTCTCAAATTACCTTTCTTAGTTCACTCTTGAAAAAATAAACCATCCACCTCATCTATTTAAACAGTGATCCTAAACCTTCATAAATGGTGTCCAGTGAATATGGGAGGTGTGACATCAACCATCATCAGGAGATGTAGTTGGGGATTCTCCCATAGTAGCTCAGTTTGTGATTCAGCATGTTTGAGTGCATACATTTATAATGATCAGGTTGTGGTCCACGTTAAATGAAAACTCCTTCATTAACCAATTCATTAGAGGATTCTCCCAGCTCAATATCATTGGGTCCTTCATAGTCATCCACATCAAAAAGTATCTCAAAATCAAAACTAGTAGACAATGGTGGCATTGAAAATATTCATCTGTTAACGTAGATTAGGGAAACTCATATTTTATATGTTTTTGGGATAATTATAATGTCTTGTCAACCAAGATTATTAGTCTTGAACAATAAGTGCAATGATTTTGATCTTTCTTTTTGGGTTCGTTGTACATCTGCTAATTTTTTCCTAAAAATGGTTAATAATTTTACATCATAACCACATCTAATATTTACCTCTAGCAGATTGGATCAATTGATCACCCAAAATCCAAAATTTTCATTATAAAATTCAATGAATAAATAATTTTAATATATTTTTTAAAAATTTGAAAATTCTCCATTATAATCTCAATTTAGTAGTATAAACCCATTTAATTCATCAAAAGAGATTTAGAAAAGTGTAATAAAATGGTGCAACATCATGAGACCATTGGAATTCCATCAAAATATATGAATTCACATAACTATAACATTTATGAACTAAAGAGAAGATATATTTCCCAAGGTATCCATATTTTGAGAAACTGCCTCCCATGGGATTGAGATAACCTCAATCTATGGTGGAGATTATTTTGATGAAGTTCCATTAACATTATGTAAGAATAAATCCATTGGTGGATCTTAGGGTTTCATGAGATAATTATCCTTCAAAAAACCAACCCCATGGGACCCAAGACATCACTCAAAGTATGGCCACCTTGTTTCATGAAGAATTATCTTTCAAAAGACTCATGTACTTCATGAATACATTAAGTATCGTGAAACCTCGACCTTAAGAAAACCTATCCACCAGGTTGTTCCAGGGTTCCGCCCTTCAACCAACACCATTTCAAAAAAGTTAAGTACCAAGGGCCCATGTACTCATCCATAATTGGTTCATATACATTACAAATTTCCATGCGACTGATGTCACTAATCCTCATGCGTGGCCTTTATGTTTTAGGAATATAGTGGGACAATACCATGCCTTTTTCTTTTTATGAATATGAACCCTAACATTAGTACCCCTGATTTTCATGCCTCCATGGTGGTGTTTACACCATGCCCTTCCCAGAGGCGTATGATCTGTAGATACATAATCCTCGATGCTAGTATCATATTAGAAAACTGCCAACCTTTCCTGGTAGAGATGAATTTTTCCAGATCTTCCTCTACCACTTGGGAATCATCTCCCTAGATTTAAGTCCCTCCAAAATCTGATATGGATGACATAAAACTAAATATCCCAATATCCTAGTTGTATGATGTTAAACGGAACAACAACGACCTCAATACATGGCGTTAAACTATATTCATACCTATTTGATGAACCTAGGATTCCTTATATAGGATCATCATGGGATTCCAAATTCTCCTCCATCATGGGATGATCCCCCTTATTTAGGTATCTTACTTTTGTAATCCCTACACTATCCCTTGCTAATTCTCCTTCCACGATGTGAGTATCCTTACCACAAGATGTTAAACTATATGGACTAGTCCTATCACATGACCTTAAACTGGGGAATCAAACTATATGGGTATTTATCCCTGTATACTATTATATTATGTAATACACCTCCATGAGGTCCAATAATAACTTCTCAACATAACCATAAATTCCCTATGTGTGATCATCTCCCCTCATGGGGTCATACATTCTCTCACCACTATGTGTGGTCATCTCCCCCCATGGGGGCACATTTTTTCTCACCACCATCAAATCCAAAAGTGTGTAATCTTCCCCACAAGAAAACATTGAAAATAAGAGTGTGATCATTTTCCCTCTATGGGGTCACACTATCTCATTACCATTAAATCGTCAACATGTCATCTTCTTCCCCATATAAACACACTAAAAACTATCCACACAAGATTTTAAACCTACAGCCCACCTATCCCCACATGAAATTAAACATGTGACCTATATATCCCCACAAGACATTAACCCTATGACCCACCTATCACTAAAACATGTTAAACATGTGACCCAAATTTCCCCAAAAATATATTAAACATGTGAACCAATTATCCCTATAAGACGTTAAAATTGTGACCCATTTGTCCCGACAAGATGTTAAACCTATGACCAGAATAATTAACCCCTATAATAAGCATGGGATAAATATGGTTAAAATATTTGGATTCTTATGACTCTGGTGTCAACTACCCCAGGATCAATATAGGATTCCTTGGGATCCTTTCCAAATATGCCTCATGCATGAGATTCCCTCCAACAGAGGAACACTTATCAGATTATAAACATACCCAATGTCTTGATATTCCAAAACATTCCCAATTTTACTATCTCCTATAACAAAAGTTTTTTTCGTATCAATGTAGAATTAGAATAATTAACCAATATCCACCTCAATATGGTTCTTGGAACGAGTTTCATGAACATGAATAAAATCAATGAGGGAGACTCGTACTAGGAAATAATCTCTAAGGTGGAATCCATGGAAGAAGGAACTGATATCCCATCATCTAATTTCAATCAAGGATCCACCATCACCAATTATGGTTATTTAAGTCACATAACATTGGAAAGAGAGAATTTAGTGCAGAAAAATACATCATCATCCCGACACACGTCCTCAATATAATGTGTTAGATACAATTTTGCTATATTATTTTCAAGATTTAAAAGTTTACTAAGAAAATCATAGTTTTTTCCATAAGGAGGATCCATATATACATTAAATTCAATGCTAAGTATGTAATGAAATATAATATTTATGTAAGGATCTATCTTTTTAGAAATGCATATGTAGACTAATCTAGTGAAATTTAAGATAGAAGATAAATATCTGGTGATGTTTACTCCCTTGGATAAAGGTGTTTGATATGGAACATAAAGAACTGGAATTATATTACCTTGAGTTATACTATGGTGGATTATATTTCTTTTAATCAAGAAAAACCCTAGTTTATGTGGGTGAAATTTCAATTGGAAGATCTTAGGGTGGATATGAAGTTGATGTTACTTGTAAGATATGATAATTAATGTATTATCAATATATTAATAAATAATGTTTAGTTTATCAATTAAAACACATGATATCAAGAACCACATTATCAAAGAGATAATAAATCAATGATATTTAATGTTTGATTTTGTTTCAACCAAGTATAAAATATAAAACGTTTTCCCTAAACCTTTATAAAAGGATTCATTTCAAAAAATGAGGTTAATGATTAGTGTTTATACTCTATTAATCCATGTATATGGTATAGTGATTGTGTCCCATTTCTCATGTATTTATTCAAAATTGTATGTAAAAGGTGGAGAATATAGTAATATAAATCTAAATATATAATGTTTTCAAAATAATAAATAAATTTTTTATTTAGGGTGAGTATATTTTTAGGTGAAAATTTTCAGAAGGAAAAGTTTCAAATTCAGAATGTTTTTATATGTGTTTTAACTATGTAAAATATTTTATCAAGTTTTTTAATTATGTATATACTATGTATAAGAATATTTCATGGCAAGGTATATTTGAAATAGAAGTGTTTCAATTTTTATGGGAATATAAATGTTTCAGAAGTTGATGTAAGATACCCAAATTGATATATTTTTTATTTTTATTTTTATTTCTTATTTCCAATTACATGTTTAATCGTGTAGGATTATAATGATTGACTAATAATTCACTAATAATTTTATAGGATGAATTTTATTTGATGATTGAAAATAATAAAATGGTGGAAAATAAAATACGAAGGGCGGTTGTTGACAACATGGAGTTTGAAGAGATTATAAAGACCATTAGTTTTTTAGATGATTAAGGTTCCCCAAGAGAAGATGTCTCTCAAAAGTGGAGTTTGTTGAAGTAAATGTGAATTTTAGTGAAAATGGGTTTGACTTTGGTGTTGTATATTTTGTTCAATGAATTATTAATTATATGAACCATATTCAATATCAAGTGATTTATCATGTTTCAATTTAGGTGATGTCCATTCCAAAGTTTAGGAGAGATTATAAGTTGTTTTTATGTGAGTTTTAGATTTTGGAGTTTTTTATAGATGTTAAAATTGAATATAGGATTTATTGATCTATTTTAAGTACTAGATTTATTGTGGTTTCTATAATAAAGAAAAAATTTGTGATTGGTTATAAAATGGGAGTTTTGGATAAGCTATTTTTAAAGTGATGGATGATTATACCATTTCATGGAATAGGGAGGAACATTCCATAGTGCATGATATATAATAAAAAAACACGGTTGATTAATAATTGGTCATTTTATATGGAGTTTCAATTGAAAATTTTCCCTATATAAAATGGAGATACTCACTATTCTAAAGAGAAGGTTTTATTGTCCAAGAAGTAAAATGACTTGAGATATAAAATGTTAAGGTACTCCATGAACCAATCTAAAAAACCATAACATTATTAACTATGTTTTGGACCATGTGATAAATACATTTGGATAAGTGTTGAAAATTTCAAGAGGTTTTTACCAAGGGGTGAAATGGAATGTTCTGTAGGATTGAGTATGGATTGATAAAGTGAAGTGTGTCTTGAAAAAAAATAGAAGACTATTTCATGTAATAAGGCTTGGTTCTCTGAATTTTGATCTAAAATAACATCAGCTATGTCATAGTATAGTTCATGTGCCTGTTTTTAGAGTAGTTTCACATAATATAAAAATTGATGAACCTCAACACATTATGGTGAACCTTATATAATCCATGGATCATTTTGATTTGTTTAATTTGACTTATTTAAGTATGTTTCCTAATTTTTACCACATTGTATTACTCTAAATAAATATAAATGTATATAAACTACATATTGAGGTGGAATAAAGGACTAAATTGATATAATGTCTTAGATTTTTATGGGTTTTGATAGAAGCTAAATCAGAGGTCAAGATTTTAAATTTTAAATTTTAAATTGATTTTGTGTTTTTGAGTGAGATGATAGAGTAAGTGTTTGATAAAAAATGAGGAGTTATATAATTGTGTAACATAGTGAGAGTAATAAAGTTAAGAAGCATAAGATTTTTAAAAATAGAAAAAGATAAATAATAAGATTGTCACTCACTTTATTATACAAAAATTCTTATTAGTGTAGGAATGTAAGAGGCAGAAGCACAAATATAACTTTATGGAAGTTTACTTTGGTTAAAGACTTTCATATTCATATTTTATATTTTCTTATATTTGTGAATAAGATCATTAAAAAATTCTAGAAGACACATTTTATATTATGAGTATAATGATAAACCCTAATAATTATATCTAACATATTGAGGCTAGTGGATCAAGTGATCATGGGTTTTATCAAATCATACCAAGGATGTCTCTATTCATTTTGAGTGGTGAACTGTATAAATTAACAATTACATTCTATTTTTTTCAATTTAATATTTTATAAAAATTTGAACAACATAAAGTCATTAATTCTAACAAGTGACTTTGGTTCTTCTTATGTTGTATATGAAAAAAAGAAAAATGATTCATGAATTCACCCTCCCTAGAGAAATCATATTTTTATTGGTCTATTTGACATTTTTTGTATGGAATGGAAATGTATATATCCTTGGATTCATCTTACATAGTTTATACACATCCCATATATGGACAAAATTGTGTATAAATAAATAATATTACCAATGATATATATAAATGATAAATATATATCTTTCTTATTAATGGATCATTGTTTCACATATAGATATGTAGAGGTAGTGATGTGTGAAGGTTGATCAGATATCACATGGATATGGAATCTATTTTTGAGTTTTACATAATTTTTTTTATGTAGGGAAACCTTATTTAGGTCCACGTGAGTCATTTAACTCCTCCCTCTTTGGGTTTACTATTTAATTTTAGACTCATTATGTATAATCATTACTGAACTCATAGTTTATGTAGTGTTTTGGAAGATTATATTTTACATATGTTTTATATAGAATTATTGGTTTCTATGATATGAGTTGATGTTATGCCCTATTTTTTTTTGTACTAAAAAATGAGTAATTTATTTTTCAAAAGAAATCCAATATATGCATGCATCCTGATAAATTTTTAGAAGAAATAAATGTTCATATTTTAAATAATATAAAAATATTTAAAACCTTATCATATTTATTTTTCATGCCTTCAAAACTGTTATTATACTATGGTAATCCATAATTCACTTTAAATCTTATAACTTTTTGATTTAGGTTTTGAGATTACATATCCTAGTAAGTATATTAAAACATCAATGTTTGATAACTATTTTTGTATGAAAAATATACTAAGATTTGATGATATTTTGATTCAACTCCAAAATCTAGTATATTTTTTAATATTATATCCATTAAAATAATGATGGAATGTATTGATTTACCATTATTCTACTAAATATATTCTCAATTCAATTTTACCATAATTCCTAATGCTCAAAGAATCCATTAAAAATGAGATATGGATCTCATATCTCTATGTTGAACCCACTTTATGGTGAGTTATATTCATTGTAAATAAAAGTTATTTCAATAAGTATGATATCAACATATGTTATAAAGATAATCTTGGAAGATGTTTGAATTCCCCAAGAATATTTTTTAAAACAAGGTTTATGTTTCAAGAACGGTTTCACTATATGTTGAGTTGTGAATAGTGAATGAGGACTGAAGAAACACCTTAGATCGTGGATGTAAGTTATTGTCATTAACAATATCAAAATTGATTATGGTCGATATGAAACCATTGGATATGTTTTTGGAGATCCATTCACATGTGGAAAAGGTTTAATGTTACACATTCCAACATAAAAAATATCCTATGATAAAGATAATTATTATATAAATATTATATTTTGATACTGTTTGAGGAGGATCTGAATACGGTTGGGTTGGAGGAAGGTTAATTAAAATAATATAAGGAGTATTTATATATTGTTTATTCTTTGGAATTATTCCAGGAATTTTTAAATCAAATTTAATGTTATTTTTAAGTTATTTTATGTTTTTTAAGATGAATTAAAGTGGTTGATAATGTTTGTAATGAAACTAAAAATCATGGAAATAAGATATGGAGTTTATCAGATATTTATAGATAAGAATATATATCATAAGAAAAATATTTTAGCTTCTAAAAAAATGGAAAAGAATGAGGCGCGATTATATACATGAGTCACTCCATTATTATAAAGCATACATAAAGTTTGATCTAAGGAAATAATTATATATTTAAGGTTCCCTTTACTCATACATAATAGTCAATCTAAGTGGAGTTTAAGGAATATGTAATATATTTATTAGAATTTGATGAAATTGGAAAATTGCATGAGAAGTCACACTATGATATGTAATATCATCCAAAACTATAATATGTGGAAAAGGATATTTTTGCAGTGAGATATGTAACATATTTTTATGATACATAATATATTTCCCATATTAATAAATTTCACAATGGCCCAGTTATTTTACACTGTGATATGTCACATATATTATATGATACGTAATGTTTTATATTGATATGTAATGTATCCTAGAGAATTGAAATTTTACAAAGTACTATAACTCATAGTGATACATATGATATTTAGTGTATGACTAAGATATGTCTTAAATATAAAGAATAAGATAAAGGCATTAATACACATGAATGCATAAGAGTTACCTAGAGAATACATAGTAATTATTTTATGTAACAACCAAGGTATTGTTAATAGTCAATAAATTTCAATCCTTATTAATATTTATTAATTATATTTTGTATGGTTATATTCATTATAATAATATTAATTAATTATTTAATCAAAAAGAGAATTGTTTTATTCTTACGAAATTGTTTTATATGAATTTTATTGAGAATATTAATTTCCAATTTGTAGAATTTGAATTTTTAAAACAAAAATCATATCATTTTTTATATCATCAAGTCATAATTATATTGAATTTAATTTTTGTGACGTTTTTAAAAAATTATTTTTAGGTGAATAGTATAAATACATATTTTTAAGAAAACTAGATTTTGGTTCATGTATTTATGAATTCAAATTCTATTTTTTATTGGGTTTAATATATTATTAGTTAATTTTTAATAAAAATAATCAATAAGTGACATTTTAATCAATAGTACACTTTATTTTCTTATTAAAACATTTTTTACTTAAAAAATCATTTTTCCAGAAAATCGCTTTTCATCATGTTTTGTGAGTTTATTTTGAAATTAATATCTACCCCTTGTATCCCTTGTATTAATTGAATTTAATAAAATGGAATCACTATTTTATATAATTATTTACAAATGTATTAATGATTCTATATTAATTTTTTTCATTATGAATAGGAACTTTAGTAAAAACAATTAGTTACCATGGTAAGAGTTAAGACTGGTTAAATTGGTTAAAACTAAAATCATAAGGATAAAAATGACCTAAAAACTTGTATAAATACTATTTTATGGTAATATTTTGACCCTATATCTTCCCATTCTACAATTTGAGTCATTTTGAAGACATTTGGGTTGGTTAAGACATTAATATATTTTAATCTTTTAAAAAATTCCAAGTGTGTCCTCTGCCTCAATTATAAAAGGACACACACTCTCATCTATTCTCCACACTTCAAGAGACAATTTTCTTAGTCAATCCCTATGAAAATACCTTCATAGAATCCATACTTGTATCCTAGAGGTATTTTTTTAAAAAAAATGCAATCCTAATAATGTTTTTATTATAAACCTAAATAGGTTTATGAAGAAGAGGTACAATTCTTAATGGATTGTTTTATTTTTATTTATTATTTTACCTATTTTATACCTATCCTAGATATTTTGATATAATAACATCATAATTTCACATAAAATAAAAAATTATTATTATTACGGTATCGTGATAACCTTTGAGTCATACGTATGTTTGTTCTTATATTATTAATTCAATTTTGAGGTTTGAAAGCATTTTCAGATTCGGTGGATGAAAATTTATAGTCTTTGGGTAAAAAAGTCAAGTGCATTGTTTAAGAACACAATTTTTATAATCATACAATAACTGTGTGATATGGAACTATTGGTTCCATAGGTGTTTTTCACGTTGTGAGCATGATGTTTCTAATTGTGTGAGTCATTAAATAAACCATTAAAATGAATAGGTTTGGGATAGAGTTTTTGGAAAATATTACACATGGGTTGTCTAACCATGACCCTACTTCTAGGTAACTATATGATATGGTTTTAAAGAGATTTTATCTACCATGTGGTTATCAAATAGACTTTCTAATCATGTATCCTAACCATGACCCTATGTAGGTTTCTTAAAATTTGGAATTTACATTGATTCCCTTGGTCATTTTTATGTCTAACATTCTTATAATACCTTTTTAGATTAAAAAATCCTTTCATTTATGCTCTATCAGGTTCTCTCCTTACTTACTTAGTGATTCTTGATTAAATTTGGTGGATATATTAATGTTATATTCTGATCTCCTCTGGATTTTTCCTCATCTCTCTAAATCTATCCTTGGTCACTCTTCCCATTTTTTTTTGGAACCCAATTGGGATGTTATGGTGAATTTATAGTGAATTTATAATGTTCCTTGTGGATCTAGTATAGTGAATACTCAATATAACTGATTCCAATATTATTTTTCTAAGGTGACAATGTTTTATTTGTTGTTCTGGTATGTGCCTCTATGTAGTGGTTTTATCCCTTGATTTACATTATTTACTTTTAAATTCCTTTGGTTTGGTTAATGAAAAAATTGATTTTAAATATATCAGGTTTTTATGAAATTAAATATAGGGTGTCTTGAGAAATGGTTTTTAATGGGGGTTTTCTTTAAAAAAATTATAAACCATGTTCTTGATGGAATTACTAAAATAAGGTTTTTACTAAAAATGTATTTTTAAGCATGTGGGTGGGGATTATTTACTTTTGAAAAAAAATTAAAATTGTGTGCATGGATTATTTAGTGGTTAATGAAAACATAGCACATGGGAACATTTTTGTAACCTTGTGTAAGGACATATGTAAACCTTAGTGAGTGTCGTACCACTAGGGGATATGGTTATGATAACAATAGATTGAGATAATACTCGGTATAGTAGGATTCAGATTTGTGTCGGATTACTATTCTTTGCATATACTAGTTATGTATTCTTATATGATATATCCTAATTAGGTCTATTTGGATTTATTTAATTTATATATCAGGTTTTATATGTCATTTTTTTATATTATGAGTTATGAATGTTTTGATTGTTTCCCTCCAAATTTTATTCCATTCTTGGACTCATATTCTTACAGTTGTGAATATGGATTTTTTTAAAGAATAACCAATGGATTATTTATAAAAAGTTTTTTTCAAAGAAATGGATTTATAAACTTGTTTTTCTTTTAATGAAATAACTAACAGTTTCATTGTGATAGGCATTGTATAGATTTATGGTAGTATCCTACTGTTTGTTTGGCTCATACCCAAAATATGCCTTTGGGGTTATGAAGATTTGTTTCTGATGGATACAGGTAAATATAATGGAATAATATTAGTGAGAAGATTTTCTTAGTGGTTATTTCCTTGTTAGTGGGTTGGAATGGTGGTGACATTTATTCAAACAAAGATGTGGTCTGGTTTTGACCTTGGTTTTGGTCATTTCTGGTTTAGCCTTTTGGATTGGTTTGTTTTTATCATGAATATATACCTTCTCTTCCATGTTGTACTCTATTTTTTATCATTTTAATTATACATAATACTATTTATTTTTTATGTGTTAACTTTCACCTTATGGAAATCCATCCTGGGAGATGTGCCATGTCAACCCAGGTTAGTTCATTAAAAAATGTATCCAAGTGAATTCCCTTCCATAAGTGTGATGAAACTACTATGGTTTCATTTACGATTTATAGTATAAAGGGTTTAGGGCTATTAGAACACAATTGGTTAGTGTGGGTGGGTTCCTAGATATCTTACTTTATTACTTGAATCTGAGTAATCATGGTGGTAAGGGGTTCTTCCTCAAGATTTATACTTGGTTTTGGGATTAGATAAACCTTTTATTTTATAATTTTTCTCTCTTGAATCTTCTTATACCTTATATTCTTAAAATTTATGTTATTTAATATAAATTCTTGATTTTTTATAAAATCTAGAGTTATATATTATGTTTGATAGATAATTCCTCCTAGAAAGTCACTTTTGAATCTAGGAGAGTAAGATGTGAGAACAAAAACTATAGCTGAAGCCTATATTAGACACTTCTCTATTGGAAGAAGCAATATGCACAATCTATACTTAAGGTTGATTGATGTTCAAAACTAGGTACTAATAGTGGATCATTGTTTGAAATTTACCAAGATGAATCCACTTATCTTCTCTGGAGATAAGGGACCCCAAGAATCTGAGAGTGGCTTGATCATATTGATAGTATATTCTACTCTAGAGGTATCAAAGTTGAGTTTCTCCACTTATATGCTTCAAGGACATGGAATAAAATGGTGGTACTCCATTATACAAGCTAAGTTTCACAAGGATATTACCTATATCACTTTGAAAAACGTCTTCAATAAATGTTCTTATCCTAAAATGTTGTGGGTAGTAAAGACTCAAGAAGTTTTTACCTTGGAGAAAAGGGAGAATTATTTTTTAGAGTGTTATACATGTTTATATGAGTTATTTCACCTATCACCCAATACTATTTTTAATGACAACCATAAATATAAAAGGTTTGAGATAGGTTTTAGGTCAAATATTCAGTCAATGCTGGTCCTGTTGTGCTTGTTAACTATTTATAAGGTGGCTGATAAAGTAGTTATGGATAATGAAGACATAACTAGAAAGATGGATCTAGGTGGAGATTTAATTGAAGCAGGGGGTCTATCCAAAAAATAGAAAGAATAGTAAGGGTGGCCAGTTTACATGAGGATTAGTTTAAGGGGTTCCTTGGGACAAAACTAGATGGTTTACTATCAGTGTGGGAGACCTGTCCATATTAAACCTGATTGTATGGTGGAACTTAGAACTTGACATTGTTGTGGAAAATAAGGTCATATTGAATGTTTTTTCAAAATAGTATCCTGAGGAATTATATCTGGATCCACTCTTACCAATGTCTCTTGGGATCATTCTAAAACAGTGAAGGATAGTGGATCTCATTCACCTACAAAGGGGGAGAGCCACAAAAAATATCAAGGAGGAGTTTAAGTTATATGTCTTTCTATAGTGGAATATGTTCTCGATGAATCTGAATTATTTTCAGATAATATGAGAGGTGTGATGTTAATTTCATCCTCTCTATTCCTAGATTTATTTTATATGGGTGCATCTCATTTTTTTATATCACCTTATTTTATTTACATGATGGGATTATGCTCAAAGCTTATTTTATTCAGGATGGATCTTTCTACTCCCTTTGTAAGAAGGAAGGAACAAGGTTTAAATATTCTAATAAGAATTCCATGATCACTAACCATGAGGTCGTGTGTGATTTTCTAGTTCTTGACCTTTAAATATTTAAACCTATAATTGGCATGGACTGGATGGTTAGCTCGAAAGTCCAGATTGATTGTTAACATCATCGAGTTTAGTTTCAATCTTATGATGGGGTAAATCATGGATTTTACGGTGAGTGGGATCCTAAATCTGGAATAGTGGGGTATGTTGTTTCTGATTCTAGAATGTTCACATGCCAGTTTTTAGAGATATTTATTGATTTCATTGACCAGTATTCTAGTAGTTCAATTCCTGTTTTAGTAGATGGGTACCTTGAGGTGTTTCTTACTAAGTTTATGGGTTATCTCACTGAAGAGAAGTTGATTTTTCTATCAACTTGCTTCTAGGGATGAATCTCATCTCTATTTTATATTATCATTTGGAACATTATAAGTTGTAGAATCTTAAAGTTCAGATAAAATATCTTAGGCTAAAGTATTTATTGACCCTAGTGTGTCACTTTGGTCTTCACCAGTTATCTTTATAAAGAAGGAAGACGGAATCCTCCAACATTATATTGATTACTAAAAGCATAGTTAGGTGATTGTTATGAACAAGTATCCTTTTCCTATGATTTATGACCTTTTTGATCAACTTAGGGGAGCCAAATGGTTTTTTAGGATTGATCTTCATTTGGGGTACCATCAGTTAATGGTCTAAGAGGATGATATTCCTATGATATCCTTTAGCAGTATGTATTGAAATTATAATTATTTGGTTATGAAATTTGGTCCCACTAATTCCAATATACTTTTTATATATTTTATAAATAGGATATTTCATCTTTCCATGGGATCTTTTGTGGTTGTTTTTGTGGATTATATATTTTTCGTACTCCAAGTTAAACTAGGAATGTAGGGATCATCCATCCAATAGCCCGAAGGCCTTCATTTTTTATTTATTTTTTATAATTAACCTTTTAAGGGGTGAGGTGGAACCCTTAAAAGGTCTGTAGGCATAAGTATTACATCGCTCATAGGCCTTAGAGGAATTAATTTCCCATAGGCTTCAAACATTACATACAACCCAGACTAACTACTTGGAAATTCTCCTCCCCAGTATCTTCATCATGAAATCAACTCTCCACCTTCGCATATCTATTTGGCTTGGCTATCCCATGAATTCACAGGCTTTTCCCGATGGCAGGTTCCATACCCTCTCATTCTTGCAATCCATGTAGCTTCTCCTATGGTGAAAGCTCTTTGCTCATCCTCCTTATAGATCTTGTTCCTTGTAAGTTTTCTGGTTTGCATCTACACTTAAGGTGGCCCAAAGGCCTTGAGGTGGCCCAAAGGCCTTACTGGACCGAAGTCTTGGGTAGACCGAAGGCCTTAAAGGACTCGGGGACCAAATCGGTGGCCTGAAGGCCTAAACGAAGGAAACTTCTTGGCCGCTATAGTGCCAAACAGTGCCTGCTACAGTTCTGCTATAGTGCCTACTACAGTACTGCACAGTTACCGCTACATTGCCTGCTAAAGTACTGCTACAGTACATGACAATTGTGCCTCCACCTGGATTTGATAGGCTATGCTATATCTTATAGGGGAATCTCATTGATTATTAAAAAGATAAAACTGGTGATGTCTTGGGAACAACCTAGAAATGTTTTTGATATTTGAAACTTCTTAGTCTAAATTGGTCATTAAATAATTTTTGTTAAGGATTTATCCAAGATTGTAACTCATGTTATTGAGTTATCCCATAAGGGTTTCAATTTTAAATGGAATGAAAAGTTTAAAATATCATTTGAGGAATTGAAAATAAGATTGTCTTGGCCTCCAATTTTGATTTTTTTGTAACATGATTTGAGCTGTGATGTTTTTTGGGATGCCTCTGGTTTGGGATTGGGATATGTTCTAATGTAGGGGAACATGTAGTGTCCTATATATCTCTCCAATTGTGTTCTCCTTATAATAATTACCATACCCATGATCTTTATTTCATTGTAGTCATGCATTATCTCATGAAATATTGTCATTATCTCTATGATGATAATTTCACAGTGTAACCAAATCATAATAGTATAAAGTATATTTTCACCCAAATAGACCTAAATTTGTGAAATAGATTTTGGGTTGATTTTATTCATGAATTTTATTTTGATATTTCATATAAATGTAGAAAAGTGGTCTCTAATGTGTTGAGCAAGAAGTTATTGACACAATCCTTAATGTAATCAATATAGGAGTAGTCCATGATGAGTTTATTCACTAAGATGATCTTGGATATGTAGAAGTATAATTTTTAGGTGTTTTTAGATTTTATAAAAAAAAATTCATCACTTTATGATCATATTCATCTTGAGAAACAAATAGACTTTGAGTGTCAGTATTTTAGTAAAATCCTTAATGGTGGGAAGACCTTAGGTGACTGGTGTTTTGTATCCTAATGGTGTCTTTTGTTTCTAAAGTATATTGGTTATTTTGATATCTCTAAGAAAATATTTTATAGATGGTAGATATGTTTCTAGTTGGTTCGTGAACCCTTGGACTACCAATGTGTATCATGATTTGAGACATTAATATTGGTGACTAGGGATGAGGAAGTCTATTGTAGACTTCATTTCGTGGTGCCTTACTTATTGTAAGATTAAGTCGGAGCAACAAATACCTTCATGGTTATTGAATCCTTTACCAATTATAGTGTGTATGTGGGATAAGGTATCCATGGACTTCATTGTTGGTTTACCACAGACACTAAGTAGGAAATATTTGACTTGGCTGATCATTGATTGAATCATCAATTCATCTTATTTATTTCTTATTAAGGATTTGACAAAGGTAGAAGAGCTTAAGAACTTATATGATCGATAGATCATGAAAATCCATGGAGATCCTTTTGGGATTGTTTCTTACATAACCTATGGTTTATATCTAGTTTATAAAATGATTTTGAAGGGTTGATGGGAACCCAATTAAAGTTAATTACAATGTATCACTCTCTTATAGATGGATAGACTGAATGATCCATTCATATTATTAAGGATATGTTTTGGGTATACGTGCTTGATTTTGGTGGTTCATGAGGAAAGAATCTACCATTGGTTAAGATTATGGAATGTCAGGATAAGGTGTTTCATTGTAAAACAATTATTTTATTTAGGTAATATGGTAGTTTAGGTGATATTTCCATGATAAATGGGGGTGTTAATCATTTATGATGTGACATTTTCCTTCTATATTTTCGATTCAGAACTTTGAAGAACTTTCTAGGGGTAGGAAGTTTCACATTTGGGAAAATTTTTATTCTCTTTGGATCACATGTATGTTTGTTTTTTACCTTAGATTGTAACACCCCGACTCTAGTAATCCATATTCGGTGTCTACTTTATTACATTAGAGTAAGATACAAGTTATTTCATACCAAAATACTGATCAGTTTATTATTCTTGAAGATATATATTCAAACATAATTTCCATTTTATATTGGAAATAAAATATAAATATAACAAAAAATATTATGCATCCTCAAAACATATTAATTAATTTCTTCTTTATATCTTAAGGAAAATAAAAAAAATAAGGGTGACATAAAATTCTGAGTACGGGTTACTACTATCTAAGAAATCGTGAGTAAATAAGGTATAATAAATATAGAAAATAAATAGCTAAAAACATATACCATTTAATCAATAACTTGAGAATGAAATTCTTCCTCGTTTAATATCAAAGTAATAATCTCATTGATAATAATAAATAATTTAAAATTATGGAAATTTAAAATTTTTGATTTCATGATCTCATACGTCCTGATATCTTACCATCAAAGCCTAGTGCCAATAAATTTTATTTTAATGTATAGGTATAAACCAAAAACCCATTTAATATGGTTATCCAACTGGTTTGTCTCATGATACATCTCAAGGCATCTAGGGGATATAAAATTCTAGGACCCACCAATCACAAAATGTATAATTCATTCCAAATATATATAATTACCAATTTAATTCATAAACAATATTCCTTAAAAATGAATATCTATATTGTTTAAAGAATATGGAATATCAATATTTCAAATTCAATTAAATAATATTCATAGTAAACATAGTATATAGAAATCGTATACGATATAGTAAATAGGCATATCCATGATAAATGAAAATATGGATATGTAAGAGAAATTTAATTTTTAATGAAATATGATCACAAGAAAGTAAATATTTTAATAAAAAGTTAAATGACCACAAAATTAATAAGAGATAAAATATAACCATAAATTCATCAAAAAATATAGGTTTTATAATAAAGTTATTTCTTTTATATAATAGAATAAAATGGAAGAGAAGAACTTAAAATAAATTTTCATTCATGCTTTTTCTTTTTAAACCCATTGAAAACTTATAGAGTAAGTTAAATAGCATAAAATGGTTATTTTATCAGGAAAAACTATTAACACCTTATACGTTAAAAAAGAAACATTCATTTTTTACTTATGTAAAGAAATTATAAGAATGAAACCTTCAAAAAACATTATAAATATTCCTTCAAAACCTTAAAAAAATTCAAGGATAACGTAATATGTCCTTAATAAATCATTTGAGTAAATAAAAATTACTTTTTGAATACAATTTTGAAAAATATTGAAGAACAACATATTGAATAAAAAAGAGAAATAATATCGAATCTTTATTTAATCATTTATTTTATTACTTAAACTTTTAAATTGGGTAAAAGTTGAAAGTAAAAATTGAAAAAACATAAATATAAATAAGATAATAATATAGATGGAAATTGTTAAGGATATATTATAATATTCCGCCAATGAAAAATATAAGAAATCCTAAAAAATGAGATGGTAAAATAGATTCTTATGTCTGGTAACTTTTAAATTGTAACCCCATGAAATTGTAAACATAAATTGAATCTTTAACGACAATAAATAAATATAGATTAATTTTAAATACATAAAATGTGATTTAAATACACCACATAAAATACAATATGTGTATAATACCAAATATGTATCAATAGAGTGGAAATTTAGATAAAACCCCTTACCTCACGCTCCCACTTTGTTGGATATTATTTAACCTCCTATATAAAAAATTATATTTATTAAACATTCATAAAATAAACATATTAATATCTATAATATCATATATTTTCCACTTATAAAATATTATCAACCATTTATTAACAATATTTCATTACCATAATCATTTCGTGTGTTAACTATTTTATTTTTCTCATTAATATTTGATGGCATAAGTTTCAATTATTTTTCATAGTTTATAGTTTCACTATCTACATAGTGTTAATAATTATAAAACACCATAAATATTCATTATATAAATATTCAAAATCAACCATAAAAATTGGATATGAAAAATGAATAACATTTCTTTTTGGTGGTGGTAGTCCACACGTACGCACGAGCAATGTTATCATTTTTTAATTGGTGTAATGGTAAGGAATTATATGGTATAAAAAATTTCATAATTATTAATTATGTTATAATTATCATATATATTCCTTATTTCCATCATTATGACTTACCATGTGAGGTGGTGATGGAAAACAAAGTACACCAGTTCGCAAGGTGGCAGTCCACCGTACACATGGGCGATGATTTTGTTTCCAATTTGATGGAGAGTGAGATGAATAGATATTATGTCGTCAACATAATAACATCTCAGTTTTTATAATATTATTTTTCTATTATATTGAAATTTTTAGGAAAAAGTGAAGCTGTTAAAAGAAGAATAAAAATGAAATTGATCAGTTAAGGTGATTTCCTTTTATTTGAAAAAACTCTTTTAGATATCCTCTTAAGAACACTAGGGTTGGTCTTTTGGGAAGAAAAAAACTATAGAACATAAATAAATATTTTTGGGAGATATTTTGATCTATATTGGTCAATATAGGTTACTCAAGGTGGTGTGTAGAATAGAGGAGAGGTGGTTCTTTTTTATAGTGAAGGAAAGGACACAAATTTAATTAATAAAAACATTTAAATATAAAAATAAAGGGGAACCATGTGGAAATTTTTTATAATATGGTATAGAATATAGCTTAAATTATTTAAAATAATAAAAAAAATCCTGTTTAAGTGGCATTTTAAACCTTATATTTTAGTTTGACTTCTTTGTGAAACAATTAATCCTCAACAATGATAACGACTTTTTAAATCTTAAAGGGTTATAATTTTACTTATAAGTTAACAATTGGATAATAAATAGAAAAAGTATAAAATTTTAAAATATTTCTCATCCTAATTTTCCTACTTTAATATTTTTATGACTTTTAAATAATTTATTAAAATATTATTTAATATAAAATAATATTAAAGTATTTTTAAGAACTATTCACATAATTTTCCTTTAATGAGATCAATAAATAAATGTAATTTTATTATAATACATTTAAGAATCAATAATAAATTATTATTAACTATAAAAAATTTGGAACCAATATTCATCCAGAATACATTACTTTTATTATCATAAAATTATTTACTTTGTTTTTTCCACTTCTTGCACAAGCATTGTGTCAATGTTGTAAAAGTATTTAAGGTAATTATATAATAAAAAAAATTAAAAATAAATTAAAATCATAAAATTAATTTCATTATTCTCAAAATATCCTTTATGCTTTTTTCCCAAATTTTTTATGCCTATGTGAACACGTAAGATAAATTTAAAAGCAATTGAGTGACATTTAGTATTTTTCATTGCTTAAAATATTAAAAAAGTTTATATAAAACTAAAAAATGATACCAAAGTCCATAAATTAGAAAATTATATGCGTATTAATGAACTCCACTCACCCAATAGTTTAAAGTAATGTTTTAGGTGATTTTAAATCCTTTTTACATTAGTTTGAACCTTAATTATCCTAATTTTCCCTTTACTGAGGTGATAAATTTTACCATAGTTACAATTAATTCTGCCTAAAAATAAAAGGGACCTATTTATAAAATTTGAACCTCTTGATTCCAAAAATGAATTTAATTTTATCAAAATAAATTTCTATAATTTTTATAAGTTAATTTAAAAATAAACTGGCATAAATGATGAAAACCGATTTTTCAGGAAAACTCATTTTTAAAGTATAAAAAGATTTTACATTATCTCTATGATTAGTAATCATAATTATATGAATTTAAATTAATATATTTATATATATAATATATAAATTTCTTTTAAATTATTGATTATTATATAATATTTTAATTAATTAAATTAGAAAAACATTATACACTTAAAAATAGTTTTCTAAAAAATATCCCTTTTTAACTCAAACTGATCTTGCCATTATTTATATCAAATTTATAATAAATATATGATTAATTACGCATATTATAAAAAATTACTATAATTAATTGGATTATTTTTAAAATAATAATTTTTCAATTATTCATAAAAGCATATTTCTAAGGGAATTTTTTGAAAAATTCATTCTAGACTTATTTTGACATAGTAAGTTTAAAATTTATACTCATAATACCAAATTAGAATTTTTTTACATGAAATATTAAAATATTCCTTTTTTATATAGTTTCATGAAAATAAAATATTATCTTACTATAATTGAAGATTTGGTGTCTCATTCTTCCATTATTAAAAAATTACATCCTCAATATTTTTATAGATATTACTTTATAAAAAATGAGGGTGATTATTCTTTATAAAACTCTCAGTTTCCCATGTTTCTTCCTCTATTTTATAATTTCTCGGAAGAACATTTACTAGTTGAGTCATCTGATTATATAAAACTTGTTCTCTACTATCAATTATCTATATAGCATCTCTATAGTAGGATAGATCAGGTTCAAATTCTACTTCTTCATGTGTAAGCACAAGAATTTTATTTGGAACATATTTTCATAACAATGAAATATAGAAAACATCTTGTACTTTAGAGAGGATCAATGAAATTTCCAAATAATAAGAGATGGAACCAATTCATTCCAAAATTTTAAAAGTTATGATGTATCAGGGGATCGGTTTTCCTTTCTTACCGAACATTATAACACACTTCTATGGACATAATTTCGAAAAAAACTGATATCCCACTCGAAATTCCAAATCATTCCTTTATTTATCAAAATAACTCAATTTCTCTCTTTGAGATTATTTTAAGTGGTATTTACCATTTCTATTTTCACCTCAAAAAGTTATTATCTTGCATGATTACTTTCACTAACTTCATCTCAACAAGTTGGAGGATGATATCTGTTACTATATATTGCTTCAAATGGAACCATTTGAATACTTGAATAGAATATATTATTATAGGAAAATATACGAAATATAAATATTGATATTGCATACCATAAAGGTCAATTTATCATGACCTCAACAAGATTTAAAATGTTTGAATAGTCTTTTTGTACTATCTATATGTTTAAGGATAATTTGAGGTGTTCAAATAAAGCCCAGTGTCAAGATCCTTTTGGATACATTTCCAAAATTTTGAAGTAAATCATGGATCAAAATCAGACAAAATTGAAAGAGGTGTACCATAATGTCTTATAGATCCATTAATATAGATCTATTTGAGGTGCTAAAGATTTAAATCATCTCTTATAATGAAGAAATGTGCAGATTCGGTAAGGCGATCAACAATAACCCATATTTCATCATTAATTATTAGAGTATTTTATAATCCAAAGAAAAAGTCCATAGTAATCTCATCCAATTTCCAAATAGGAATAGTTATAAGTTTCATGAATCCACTTGAATGTTTTCTATAAACATTCACTTGTTGAAAAATCAAGAATCATGACTCATAATCAGTAGCTTTTCACTTCATATTATCCCACAAAAAATGTTCCTTCAGATACCTATAAATCTTGATTCTACCATAGTATATAAATAGATTCAAGCTATGAGAAGCATCTAATAATTACACTTTTATCTCAGGTATAGATAAAACACATATCCACTTTCTAAATTTCAAAACACCGTCTTAATAAATGGATCCTATAAATTTCCCATTATTAAATGCTTTAGTTTTTTTAAAAAATTATCATCACAAAGATGAGAACATTTTTTATTTTCCAATAAATATAATTTATCAATTTTTTGAAAAATCAGTGATTTTTTCCCTTAATTAAAAATTCTAATATCCATATTTTCTAATTACATGAAAATAGGATCCATTTTAATCCTCATTTTGTTCAGGAATCAATGATCTTTTGGGATCAATACATTTTCTGTCGTATTCTCTTTTCCTAGGTGGTAGTGTATTGATAAATCATAATCCTCCAGTCTCTTAGGACATATTATTTTACACACATTAATCTCTTTTTTATGAAAATATATATTATACAATATTATGATATTTTTATATCTCATATTTTTCACCAAAGATATATTTTCTCTATATCTCATATCTGTCATGATTTTTTAACTACCTTGTTGTATAGGAAATAACTTTTACATTCTGTATAAGGACACAAAAAATTCCCTTTTTGATGAATCTCTATATATAACATAACCATCCCTTCCATGTGGTAGATTCAATATCAATTCATTTACCAATATCATCTTAAATTATTAAAAAAAATTCCATATTCATTTCTCTATATTAATATAACCCCTTTACAACTAATTGATGTTAAAATGTTAGGAAATCAATAAATTTTTTGAAAAAATAATTGATAATAACATACCAAACCAAGGAATTTACAAACCTTGATTATGTTAGTTGGTCTACAAAATTATTTTACTAACATTGTACTCGTAATATTAAATAATATGTTATCCTTTGAGACAATACTTAAATGAAAATAAACTTCAGGAATCCATAATTGAAACTTGGTAAATTATTTATATATCTATCTTCCTCTAAGAGTCACAAGAATGATCTACAAGTTATTTTTATGGTCCTCAAAGATTTTAGAGTACACTTTGATATCAATAATAAATAAAATAAAAAATTTAAGATATTTCGTGAATACTATATTCATTATATCGATAATATAGATTGTGTATTAGTCAATATAAATTGATTTATTTTAAATTCATAATGTACAAAAATTTTATGAAATATTATCTTTGGGATATCTTCCTTCTTTTCTCACAATTTATGATATATGTAATGAAGATAAATCATTTATTTATATTTACACTACTAAAAAGTGGTATTATATACACACATTATACCCACAGTATATAGAAACCATGGATATAGAGTGGTTTTAATTAGTCTATACCAAAGGTTTATTTAAACAATTGGAATAAACAAGGCTCTACCAATGGTTTTTAAAAAACATTGGGATATAGTTCTCTCATATACCTTAGCCTCCCCCCCCCCACTCACAAGCCCTATTATCCCATCACCCAAGTGACATGCGGTTCTTCTCTCCTCTAATGTTCTCCCCTAATTAAAGGATTTTTTTATTCCAATCTTATTTGACATCAGATTAGTGAGTTATGAATCCTTCTTCTCTCCAGCTGACTATTGTTTTTATATTTATCTATGTATAAAAACCTAAACAAGATATCATTTGGCCACGAATCATCTATATTATTTTAAATAATGTCATTTTAGATTATTTTTGTTATTTTATTGCATAAAAAATGTGATTGTAATAGATATATTTATTATTTTAATTTTTTTATCCACAATTTTTACATAAATTTAGTACTATTTTTTGAAATATATAATAACTTATTATATAAATAATTAATGTAGTAATTTTTTTGTTTTATTAAATTACTAGGGGTTTATTTTATGTCCTCTGACTAAAAGTCAAATTTTTATTATCAAACCACTTTTAAGTAAAAATTGAGAAACCAGTAGTTTACCCAAGTACAACACTAAAATAAATAACATAATTGTTGAAAGATAAATTGAGCCTACTGGTAGAATTATTCTTAAATAATTTACAGGAATGATTTGTTACCTATAAGTATGGATCATCTATTATTAGATCTTAAAATTGTGCTGAAAGATTATCCCCAGTCTTCAAGTACTCATCTGTGTTTATTTTCCCTTCATTGAAGCCACTGATTAGTATAGGATCATGCTTGTCGATCCATGAACTTTTCTCATTATTATTTTTCACACGTATCATTATTTCCATCATCTCCATTGCTTCCTCTTGTGTGGAATTAATCATAATAACTTTTTCCATTAATTCTTCTCCAGAATGCATAAGCATTCTAGAGCTTGCTCAGGTTCTAAGACAACCTCCCGCTATTGTCCAGATGAAATGACCACAGTGTCCTCTTCCAACCGAACGTCCTCAGCATGCACTGGAGACTCCCTAGGTTGATCCCCTACCTTCTATTCTACATCCCCTTGTGAAACCACCAAAATTTTTTAATGATAATTCCCCTTTCAAAACCTATTTTTTCTTCAACTATTGACCCATCATTTCTATTATATTGATCCTTCTTCTTGTTACCCACTGCCTAGAGTTTATGCACCTCGATGTCACCACATATTTTAGCTGATCGTGTCTCCATTGTTCTAGGAAGGCATGAGTAGTATTTATACCCCTTGGTTTTCTTCTTCTTGTTGATAATGAAACTCCTTGGATCTATATTTTCATTATTTACTATCTTCCTCCTTGGGATGTGAAAACCCTTATAATATTCTACCATTTCATTGTCATCTGAGTTTTCCCATCCTGACTCTGCTCTGGAGAGTTAGTGATGAAATCTACTCAACCATCATCACCAAGGTAATCAAAACGGTTATTCAAGTTAAGACCGTATAGGGTCCTCCATGGTTTGGACCCATGTTTATCATACAACAAACTATTGAAGCCATGTCTTAGTTCTACCCAGTCCTGAACATCTTTAGTGATTCCCTCACTATTCGATTGTGTCACTCCTTCGGGTTTGATACCACTTCTTTCTCGCATAGCCAGTGCATAGGTGGAAGGACTGAAATTTAATGTTCCATCACCACTAGCCTCACCACTTCCCACTAAGAAATAGGGGGTGTGTTAAGCAACATGGGGAACTCCCATATCCTTTCTCAAGTGATTGAAAATATCCAACACCTTTGGGTTGAACTCTTTTCTCTTATATTGTACCATATCTCCCTTAGGTTGATCCCTAGAGACACCTAGTAATGATGGCTCCATCGGACCTTCACCATATCCAGTGACCAAAATATTATCGTTGCCTCTAGAGCCTGTATTTATCTAACTTCCAAACCTAAAATTCATCCTAGAATGACCCAATTTCTTACACATAGATAAATAATCAGACCATGACTCAAAAATAATAGTTTGTTTCCAATGGAATTCTTCCCTAACTGTAATCCATATAAAATCGTCCAGACTTCTAGAAACATCCACTTCCACACATATTCAAGAAGATATAGGATGAAAAACTGACCTAGTTCTACTGTCAGAGCCCAGATATCTTCCAACCAAGTTTCCTAACATATGAAATATCGAAGAATTTTGAAAAGGGAATGGAATTTCAGGTAGAATAACCCAAATTGAAATTGTTGGGACATTGCGCTTCATATGAAAGTCGGAGTACCACTTGAAGAGAAATAATTGGGATCCATTTCATATACGAGGAGCACTAGACCATGACTTGATTAAATCAACATCTTTTGCAAACCAAATCATGATGTGTTTTTTTTTTCAAGTAAACCCACCGTCGCACAATCATGTAAATACCAAAAACCAAAATCATATCTTTCAAAGGCATCCACCAAAGTACACCACTGTTTAAACTGTGGAATCAAAGTTAAGTTCAGAAGAGAGGAAGATTCATTAAATTTTGTGGATGAGATTGGGAGATTAGGTCATCCTTTAAATAGATCTGTAACTTTTAAGTTGAGTCAGATATAAGGAAATGGAGGAAGGAGATTAGGATTGGAGAAGTGATAAAATGAGCATAATGGATCTTCTAGGAGCGGTAAAGGTTCCTCCCCCATTATGGGGGGAGGGCCCGAATTGATGTCCATTCAAGGTTCATAGGACCTAAAAACCCTACCCCGTGGGTTTTTCACCTCTAACCTACGCATGTATTGATCATTCATCACCACTAAAAACACATAGAATTTCATCCACCCACCTTTATGTCCTATGATTATATAGAATAATTCATGAGTTTCCTTTACTTAGATCATTATACCCATGTGTATAATTCTAATATTCCTTATTACCTATAAATAGGTCATTGTACCATTACTCATGTTATAATGTTAGTCTCAACTTTATATAGGTATTCCAAATCTTTAATTGCCCTTATGTAGATTTCTCAATGGACTGCTCCTATCCTTACGCATCCTCTATGTCATTCTTTAAGAACCTTTACACAGGTGTCCAGTGACTCTTTTGTGGTCTTTATAACCTTCATAAACATCCTTCATGAAACTAATGATGCATATTGACAAGATAACTCATTACTAAATCGGTCCTATAAGATTTACATATTTAGATATTAATATATCCCCCTTAATACATGACATAATATTCAATTTGACATTACATGAAAAAATATCATTTTGAAATAATCTAAGTCAACCTCCATTGAAAATTAAACTACTATAATGCTTTCATATATCATCTAAATTCATCTTTTTTATTCCAATGAGTGAATTCACCACTTAGAAATTACATTTCCATAAAACCTCTAAGACTAATGAGTTGGAGCTCAATGTATGAAATAAGAGACAAAGTTAACAGTGTTAATATTGTCTATATTTTACTCTAAATCCAAAAACCATATTACAACTTGGGTAGTTAAATATTCATTTTATATTAGATAACTTATCAAAAAAACTATAAATATATAGACTTTAATGCAACTAGGTGAGGAACATACCAATTTATAATCAAGTTGACACCACAAAAATCCATTTCTTTAAATTTCTCTACAATGAAGTATTATTTTAAATGAATCAAAGTAAATTTTATGAGCCAATATTAATCTCCCCTTGATTTTTTAAACCTATAGACACCAATTTTTGAAACCACTTTGTTGGTAGAATTATTTTTCCAAGTATCTTTCGAGTATCTTGAAAAACACTCAGATGATACCAACATGTTAGTTTATAATAAATCAATTAAAAGGATTTCCAAATTGCCCAACTTCATTAGTAAAAATAAAAAACGGATTTAAAATATTAATCACTCTAGAATAGGTTTTAAATCCACTGTATATTTAATATTTTAGTAGATTTATGTATATTCTATAATGTATGGTCAAATTTGAAATTCACTATACTTAAGTCGTGATTTTTGTAATTTTATAATTATCTTGAAATTTCAATTCATCATGAACTCTTTTATTTGTAATACTCCTTTTAATGTACACATGTTGAATAACCCCCATGGATTTTATCTACCCATTCATCCTAAATCACTCAATTAATCATATTTAATAATAAATTAAAAGGGGAGAGGGTTACCTTTTACATTCTCATGTTAATGATTGTGGTTGTTCTTGATGAACTGACTCTTTTCTTATACTAATCCTTAAAGTATTACCAGTGGATACTTTTTTATAAAACTTCTTCTGATGATCCCATTTCATATTCTCTCTATTAGATTCTTTATCCTTCTTGTCTTGGGTTTCGTTTCCATTATGAGACTGATACGACTAATAATTATCTCTTATTTTGACACCTTTTTCTTTCACCATTCAACCTGTTTCCTTTTCCAATAGAGGGATATTCTACTAACTTTTACATATTTCCTTGTGAATTTATATTTAATATCATTAATTTATACTTTATGCTTTTCCTCTTTTTTGATATCCATAATAATCACTTCAGACTTATTCTTCCTTAGTGAATCCATTTTAAGGGCACTTTCTTCACAATTTAGCACAATCAATGTGTATGTAGTCCCAATTTACATTTATTTTGGTAGTTAAAAGTTATTATTTGAGTTAGTGGATGGTCATAGGATATTATTTGGAATTATGTAAGGATTTATGTGATACATTTTTTCTTTTCAATTAAAGGAGAGTAATCTTTTCTAAAAAAATTGTATTGCATTTCATATATCATACAACATTGGGATTCCATCTCCTTTATTAAATTTTGGATATATTTTTTTATTTTATAAATATTATTTTATATTATTTTATTATTGTATTATTATTTATACTTATATCAACTATGGTTGAATTTCCATGATATTATTATTCCATGTTTTTTTGGTTTTTATGTTCGGTGACAAATTATTATTGTTCTTGAGTAAATGTTTACCATTAAAAATACAAGTGTATTAAATTAGATTAATGTCACATTCAAAACATATAAGTTTCAAAAAATGTTTCATTAATACATAAGTATTTAATTTGATTTTTTAATAGTTCTTTCCCATTCTATGTCTTATACTTTTTTGGTTTGTTATTTTTAGGCATCACTTATAGCATATGTTATTTATCTCTTCTTTGTTTTTCTATAAACTAGTATGCTTTAATGAATTTCATATTAAATTTGGATGTAATAATTTTTTTATTTATGGTTTACATTTTTTATTTGAATATAGTGTTTTTACCTATAATAGAATGGATAGAATCTCTATGTATCATAACGACCATATTTCAACAGAGTTTCAAAATAATTTGGATATTTTTTATATTTTTCATTTATCAATGCTTCAGATGGAGTTTTTATATAGTGTACATGTTATACTTGAGTTATAAGACAATGGTTAAGTTAGTAAGAAGTTATCTACCATATATAAAAACTAGATTTTAAACAAACTATTATGTTTAGTATCATAGTAGAGAGACGAGACAATATTCTACTATTCATGAACACAAAAGAGAAGTGGTATAAAGAATTTGATATTTGATCGGATTTTATTTTTTCATCATCATATGGGATATAGTATTCCAGTGTAAGAAGATAATGATGTCAATAAACATGAGGAAAAGAATGAATATTATGTTGTTGAGAGAGTGAAAGAATTAATGGATGAAGTCAAAACTCTTATATATCAGGAATGTACTAAAATGAAAAAGTTGGAATTTTTAATGTGATTATATCATTGAAAAAACTTGAATGGAATTTTTAATACCAATATTTATTATATTCTTGACTTTTTGATGTACTTTTATCATAATGGTGTAGATATTCCCTCAAATCATTATAAGGTATGGAAGTTAATTAAGCTGCTAGGATTTTCTACTAATAAAATTAATGCTTTTCCAAATGTTTGAAAGTTATTTTGGGAGTAAATATATGAACTCAATGACTATAAATAATTTTTTATATCTCTATAGAAGGAAAATTAATATGGGACACCATTTCGTGTTCCATAGAATGTTATGCAGAACATTCCATTGATTCCCATGCATCAAAATCTATTCATGTCTACAAATATCTCAACCAATATGTGATGGAATGATTCTAAAATAATTAAAGATTATGATGAGTTGGTTCATCATGTATATGTATTAGAATGGTGGTAATTTTATGCACAACATCTTTACTTTTCAAATGAGGTGCATAATGATAGGTTGGGTCTACCCTTTTATGGTTTTAATATGTTTGTTCACATGATTACTGCTCACAAAATGTGGCAAGTATTTATTCACATTTATAATATTCCTTCAAGGATGTGTATGAAAAAACCTTTCACCTTATTGAGTATATTAATATATGGACCATCTAATTCTGTAAATTATATATACATAAACTTGAAACCTTTAATAAGAGAGTTGAAGTAGCTTTGCGATATGGGTGTGCACAAATTTGATGCTTCTTCAAAAAATATATTTCATATGCATGATTATCTTCTATGGACTATAAATTATTTCCCTACTTATGCAATTATGTTCGGTTAGAGCACAAAGGAAAAACTATAATGTCCTATTTTTATTAAGAATACACATCTGAGAAGACTTAAATATTATCATAGTTTTAGTTTCAATGGGCATAAATGATTATTTCCAATGGATCATCAGGAAGAATCATATGAGTTTTTATAATAATGTTGATACTAAACATCCACCTCAATGTATGTTATGATCTAATGTGAATAATTAATTAAAATATTTTAATTTATTATTAGGGAAATGTCAAATGAAATATGGAAAGAGGAAGAATGTTTCTACTAAATCCACTTACAATTGGAAAAAATAAAAGTATATTTTTTTTGTTTCCATATGGGGATACCAATTTGTTATGTCATTGTTTATACATAATACACATTGAGAAAAAAATTGAAATGTTACATTCAATTAACTTAAATATCAAGGGGATGAACAAATATGACTTATGATCTCACTGAGACTTGATGGATTGGGTTATTTGACCAGAACAAAATCCTATGTCTATCAGTGGAAAAAATTGAAAGTTCCTTGTGATTCTTATGTGATGACTCCTTTAGAGAAAAATCAATTTCAATAAGTATGGTAGAATATTAAGGTTCCTGATGGTTATTCTATAAATACATCTAAATTATTCAACAGAAGGTATTTGAAACTAAAATACCTAAAAACACATGATTATCACATCCTTCTTTATGAATTGATCCAATAGAAATAAAAAATTTACTATCCAATAATGTAAGGGTGGTGGAAATTTTCTTGTGACATTTTTAGAGATACATTTGTGCTAAAATTTTATCCAAATCGTTCTTTATAAAATATTAGTAAGAGGTTCTATTTATTTTGTGTGGGGATTGAACAAAAATCCCTCCATCATTTTTCACTTGCAAGTTGAATTTAACAGTTCATCTTTCAACTGAAATTCTTATTGGGGGAACCATTGCTCATGGTGGATGTATCCTACTGAATAAAATATGAGTACAATGAAATATTATTTCCAAAATAAGAATCATCCTTAAGGTTCCATTGTGAGATGTTATCTATCTCAAGAATGTATGGATTTTTTTTCAATGTATTTTTCGGATGTGAGAAGAATACATAACTAGCCAATGATAAATGAATATGGGTAGTGTAGGGAAATTGAGACATCATTTCAATATCCTCCCCAAACAAGATAAAATCCTGGGTAATATACATTAGTTACATTGAGATCATGATATTACACATCACACAGTCTTGTATAAATGTTGTTTTTTCAATAACTATATCAAGTAAGTAATTTAAATATTTATATGTTATTTCATAATATTTAATATCACATATACCTTAAAATTTAATTATCATTTTATATAAGTAACATAAACAAATAATAAGTATATTTCATCGATCTTTTCGTTTGAGAAGATGAGAGGCTTTTCATAGCTAAGAGTTTCCTTCTTGGTTGAAATCAAAGGTATGACCATTACTTTAAATGACTTAAATTATAGATATTCATTTAATTATATCAATCATATATATTTCATGTTTTAATTTTATCTATTAAATTTATCTCTCAAGAATTACGAGTGTTGTCTTTTGGTCCCAATTCATTGGTTTGTGAAAGAAAATATTTAATAATCAATGGGAATAAATTTGTTACAACTGATCAATCAATGAATATGAGAACAAAAAATGATGAAATTATGTTAACTAAAACAAATTATTAATATTAAAATACATTATATATTAGGACTCGATAATAAAATGTGTCTTTTTTATAAAATTGTTGATAAAATATTGTTATTGGATTACTAATCTCTTGGTCGAGTCACTGTGATGAAATGAAAATGGTTTGATTCAATTATGTGACATGGTACATTTATTGATGAATTTGGATTCAGATTTATTAATATGAATCACTTTCTAGATTCTAATGAACCCTATATTTTGTCATTGATGGTTAAAAAATTGTTTTATGTAAAATATAACCTCAGACTTGATTACAATTTAATTATTAATATAATCCCAGTATATATTTTCCATGATGCTGGGGATGAAATACATAATTTACACCCCCATTTGTATTGACCAAAATATTTTATTTGATGACTCAAATTTTTCCATTTTAAGTATTTAAGTTGAACCTAAAGTAGTGGTGGGTAATATATAGAAGCAACCATATATTTTCATAGTTCTTTTAGTTTACAATGAATTTGGTTTCTCTAGTTGGTAATACTTTAATTACTTTAATTTAATTTCAGTTTTAAAAAGATATGTTCGTTATAGTATTATTTTTTATTTCATTTAATTAAATTTATTTCAATTCATAAAACCAAGTTTAAAATGGGTTTTTTTTAAAATTTTTGATTTTATTTTAAATTATAGTTTCTAAAAAATGTTATGAAATTTTTTATAACTTATTTGACTTCTAAGTTGTATGAAAAAATATTAAAAATTATTTCTAAAAAAATTACATTTCATTATAATGTAGATTATGAAAGATGTTAAATAAATTTTAAGGATGATATTATTTGATAATGATTGATAGATGCACAATATAGGGTTTCTTCCTCTAGTTCCCTTAGTGAGTATAATAATTGTGATATTTTTCTCCTGCATTACATTTAATTTCATGTTTTTATTATTTATCAAAAAAAATTAGGGAAGTTATTCTCAACCAAAGTTGACTTCTCTTTAGCCTACTTATATGGGTCTGAGTAGGGGTGATTATATAGCTAAATGGACACCATCCATACCTGTTCACACCCTAACCCACCAACAAACACCCCATCTACCACACCTTTTCATCCTCCACTTGAGTCTCTAGGTATGTTCCCACCCATGCCTCCATCATTATATTATTCAGCTTATACTTATCATACCATATATAAACCTCCTCTAGGGATGTTCCAACCAATACTATATCTATATCCTATGATGCATCTCAAACCCTTATATGTTTATCCTACTCTCTCTATGCCACCTCCATTTCCTACTATCCATATAGGATATGATGATTCTTATAATTAATCTTCCACTCCAGTGCATGCATATGACTAGGTGAATGCATTAGAATAGGAACTTCCTTCAGAGGGAACCAATCTAGGATATCCAACAGATCTATCAGATCCTAATGAAAAGCATGCATTAAGTCTTTTATAAGTGTGTCAAATTATATCACATTAATTTTTTTCTATTTTATTATAAATTAATTATTCTTCTTTTTCTTTTATATTATTCATTGGGGTTATGTAATAGGAAACATGGGTTCACTCATATGTTTGAAGCCTGGAATTGTCAAAAAAAATAATGGTAGATTACAATAAAGACAATAAAATGATAGGAAAAAATTCCAGGCAGTGTATAAGTTTTATGGTGACTTTATCTAAGTATAATGATATCATTCTGTTGTAACCAATATCATGTAGGAATATAGGAAATGAAATCAAGGAGGCAGATATTTGGTTAGAAGCATTTTTAAAATTGATCTCTATATTATTGTTTTATTTATATAAATTAAAATGTTCATTGTAGGGTTGGTTTAACTTTATTGACAGTGAAGCTACTAAGGTCTCATGGTCAATGGATCTTGGGGAGTTTTGGAAATAATATATGCATGAGTTATATATTGGCTGGAAGAGTAGAGTTGGTTCTGATTTAGACAGTGTACCAATATTCACCAACAGTCCAACAATACAATATCAAGAACTGATCACATGTTCTAAGAGTTATGAGTATAATGTATTCTTAATCTTAAATGATTTTCATTGAAAATTTAATTCTTATTAGTTGTATTAATTTTTTTAGGGCATGTATGAAAAAACAAAAAATATATTCTATTATGTATTTTCACACTTTGGGGAACACTACAATGCCTGATCATGAGAGGCTCAAGGTACTTTAATATGAATATAAATAATATCTTTTAGGTTTATTATATTCAAATTTATTTATTTTAATTTCATTTTGTAAACTATAAAATTATTTTAATAAAAAAAATTTATATAAACTATAAAATCTTCTTACGTGTAATTTATTATAGGCCTTTCAAATCAATCTAACATTGATTTAATAGAATAAAACCTACCTAAAGTGTTCATTTCATTTTATTTGGATTTTTAAGAATTATAAAAACATTAATATTCATAAAAAGGATTTAAAATTCAATAAAATAATCTTAAAATAGTCATAACATAAACTCACATAGTCCTATTAGTAATGTTCAGAAAAGACACATTAATACATAATGCAGAAAATTCCCTAATTAATTAGATTTTAATGCTGAAATTTAAGTTTTCTTCTCATTATTCCCTTGAATATAAGAATGGAAATTCCCCTTTAATATAGATTTTATATATTTAATGAAATCCTCCTACTCCCTCCAGGTGGTTCTGACATTACTCCTCCAAATATGCTAAAACATCCATTGAAATCTAGAAATACCATCTTGCTTGATTTTAATTTAACTCTTCAATGATATGTAAATATAATCCTTATAGGATTGAAAATAGGCTTTGATTAATGTATCATTCCTCAATGGATACATTTGAGAATGTATCAATTAAAAAAAAACATTTTAAACCAAATAATATAACCCAAAATTAACCAATTGACATAACCCAAGATAAAGAAAATACCCGAACCAGAAATTAACTAAATAACCTAATAAAAAGGAAAATAAATAACCTAATCCAAAATTAACTAATTAACGTAATAAAAAAATGAATAATTTATCAAATAACCTAATCCAAAACAAAATAATGACCAAATGACTAAAGGAATAAAAGAATAAATTACTAAATGATAAAACTCAAATATGACATAACCCAAAGATGAACCAAATGACCTAACTCAAAAATTAAATAACCCAAAGATGTACCAAATGATAAAACTCATAATTAACCAATTGATATAACCCAAAATGAAGCAAATACCCTAACAAAAAAATAATTAAATAACCTAACCCAAATAAAAATAAATATCCTAACAAAAAATGAACTAATTAATCTAACCAAAAAATTAACAATTGATCAAATGATCTAATCCAAAAAAAACTAATTACCAAACGACTACATGACCAAATGACCAAAATATAATATAACATAACCCAGATATGAACTAAATTACTAAATAATCTAACTAAAATATGACATAACCCAAAGATGATCCAAATGACCAAACCCAAAATTACCAATTGATATAACCCAAAATGAAGCAAATACCCTAACTAAAAATGAACTAAATAACCTAAAATAGAGAAAAATAAATAATCTAACCCAAAATGAACTAATTAACCAAACCAAATAATGAACAACTGATCAAATGACCTAATAAAAAACAAACAAATGACCAAATTGATAAACTAAAATATGACATTTTCAAAAGATGAACCAAATGACCAAATGAAAAAATGACCAATTGACCAAATGACGAAATGACCAATTAATCAAATGACCTATTCCAAAAAAAACTAATGACCAAATGACCAAACTCAAATATGACATAACCAAAAGATGGACCAAATGACAAAATGACCAATTGACCAAATGACATTACTCAAATATAACATAATCCGAAGATAAACCAAATGACTGAACCCAAAATTAACAAATTGAAATAACCCAAAATGAAGCAAATACATTAACGAAAAATGAACTAAATAACCTAAAACAAAGAAAAATAAATAAACTAACCCAAAATGAACTAATTAACCTAACCAAAAAATGAATAATTGATTATTTGATATAATCCAAAATAAACTAATAAAAACAGCTAAAATGAACCAAATGACATAACCCAAAAAACACAAAACCAAAAAATAAACCAAATGAACTAACCTAAAATAAACCAAATATCCTAAAATAATATTTTAATTCTTTATAGGTTGTGTTGATCTCCTATTTATCTTAAATTGGATAATTTAAAATGAGATGCTCACTATATTATTCATCTAACATGGATTCCTCCTTATCCATGCCTCCCATTTGAGCTTGACTATCACTTAATCACATATAGATTTATTACCTTTCATCTTAATCTAATGTCAGAATTTAAATTAGTACCACAAAGTTACTCACCACTATAATTTAATCTAATGTAGAAAGGTTTTATCTTGATGTGAGTAGATGTTTAATCTCTTATATCTACACCATTGAATTTGTTTTATTTTTTTTTACCAATTTTATATTATTTAATAATATAAAATTATATTAATCAATGTCATTTGTAGCAAGAATCACTGGGAATCAAATACCATGTGCCTTGAGTAAAATTATTTTTCTTGAGTATGAGGACAAAGTATAGAACTGATGTTAATTCACAGACACGTGAAAATATTGTAAGTATTTTATTGATATTTCCAATTTTGATACGTAATTTATAATTAAATATGTTTCTTATATTTTGAATAGTGATCCATGAAGGCCCTAGATGAGAAATAAGATGACAAATTCATGCTAAATGATCATTTAAGTAAGGTATTAGATGAGGATCACTAGGGGAGAGTCCGATGTTGAATCAAGAAAAACATAATCCCCACTAGTTATTGGTCTTCATTGAGCACCTCCAATATCTGTCACACCACCAAGCTAAAAATGCTCATGCAGAAGTCGATGAGTAAAAAAAAGTAGTTATACTTGAGCATTAAAGAGTTAAATTGGTCACTGAATAGTTCTTAAAAGTTGTGTTATTTATATGTCCATCACTTGCATCAGAGGATTATATTATTTTTTATTAATGTCTGGCATCAATGAGCTATTTATATGATGCACTTAGTGTTTTCAATAAGGGTCTTATTGGCAATCAAGGTGATGATATTTCCAATGATGATGATTATGATTATGATGATGATGATGATATGGTTCTATAGAACAAAATTTTGGGGATAGTGGTGATGAGGATGTTGGTGATTAGGGGATATTGATCCCCTCTATTTTTTAGTTAGTAGTATAGAGACTTGTGGATGTTTCTAATTACTTGGATTGATAGATTTTGTGGATTTATATGTATCTTATAGTATTGTAAATGGTTTGAAAATTATTACAAGAAGTTAGTTTAATGAAAAATATACAATATATGTATTACATTGAATGTGTACCATGTTTTTTAATTTGCTTATATGTTCTAAAAAAATTTGGTGGGGTTGGATGGGCAATTATTCATTTTTGGGGATGGGTAGTTATACCAATGGTTCAATGAACTCTTGGTATATCCAATATAGGGGACAAGAAATAACCATGGTTCTCATAAATGTGGGTATAGATATATACTCATGGATTGATGATAACCATGGGTATTATGAATACCTCATAGGTTATACCCACAATTTTTATAGAAAGCATGGGTATATCCCTATACCGGTGTGTAACACCCCAAGATTTTATGAAAAATATTATTTTTAATTTCATTGATGTCTTGTGTTGTATGCTACACCAAAGGGAGCTTTCACAACACGCATCATTGACTTGCCTTGCATTACATGCAATCGCGACCTTCCTCGATAGCGTGTGTAGTATGCAATACCGAGTTTCACTAAACAACGATATGCTATTAAAATATTTTTAAAACTAGCCGTTATGAATAGTAATAACCACTTTTTGAAATTTTATAAATTTTAATTTTCAAAATGGACTCCATTTTTGGATTCAGAATATCGAAAATAGCTTATGATGAAATTTTGGTACTTTTCGGATAACTTTCATTTTCTGATGAATAGTGAAAATTACTAAATTTTAATTAAAAACAACCTTTTTAATCGAAATAATTAATAGTGATAAATTATTAATTTGAGTGGTTTTAAAGTATATTTAGAATATATTTTTACAATTTAATACAATATTGGTCATTGGATGTAATTTCACATTTAAACCAGACATAAACAAGTGTCAATATTTTGATAGTTATTATCTCTTAAGAACACGCTATTTGTTTTGACGACGGGAATTAATTTTTAAATTAAGTAATGCAACTGATATTTTTTGAATTTGGTAAAATTGACATCATTTTTCAGTTCATAATATCAAATATATCTTAGGCCTAATTTTTGGTATTTTTCTGGAAAATTTCATTTTTTGATGAATAGTGAAACCACTAAGTGGTAGTTAAAAAAATGAATTTTTCATAAATCATAATTTTACTGCTTTTGTGGGTGGAATTTGAAAAATACAAGAGACACGGTTGATTTCAGTAAGTAAAATGAGGTTCAATGAGATGAAAATAATTTTTGGTGAAGAGTAACTTTTTACTTTTTTTACCACGGTTAAAAGTAAATAGGGTAATTAAGGGTAAAAATGATATTATTATTACCATAACACATGTCCTAATTCTATTGGATAAGTGTAATTAGACCAAAAACAACCTTAGGAATAAAATATGACCATTTAGGCCCACATGGATTAGATTAGGACATTTATTATTAATTTATTTAAAGAAGGGTTAAAATAATTAAAATCAAAGTTTAATAAGTATATCATTTTTAATATAGGGTTATACATAAGATAAATTCGACTATAAATATTCATTAGAAATATAAAACGATTTCCTACATAATGGTAATTTATTTGTAATTTTTAGACATTTAATAATTTAATTTATTTTTGACACAAAGATGATGCAGTAATTATTTTATTAATGAAATATTGACATAATTGATGTTATAAATACCACAATAAATGTAATTTGAGACTTTTTATGAATTACACTAATTTTATAGGTTAATATGACATGTTAGTATTGATTTAATTAACTTTATTAGAACTAATCATTTTGTTATGATTTTCACAAAAATCAATTACTAAATAGTGTCAAAATTGACATAAAATAGTTTTCAAAACAAATATTATATTATTAATTGTTATTTTATTCCTAAAAAGATAATTTTCGGAAAAAGAACTTAGATAAGGTTATATATATTAATAATAAACAAGTTTGGGATCATTTGGATGAATATAGTAAGTTTATTATCCTTATAGTATAAGAACACAAAAAGACATGGTAAAAGTAAAATTATCTAACTTAATGTTAAATCAAAATGATAAGGTTAAAATACGAACCTAAACTTGTCTAAATTCTATTGTATGGGATTATTTAGACCCATACCCACCTTAGATTCGAAATAAATTAATTTGGAGCTATTTAAAACCGAATTTGGCTTTATAATAAAATAATATGTTTAGTTATTCCAAAGGTGCCCCTCTCCTCCCTTATAAAAGGGCACCACCTCCCTCTCTTCCTCACACCACTTTGAGCCTTCATGCTCGGCCAAACCCTGCCAAATTCTCTTATACACTTACCTAGAAACATCCTAGAGGTCCTGGTCTTCTTCATAGACCAATGTTAGTGCCCTAAGTGGAGGAATCAAAGAGACGCTTCAAAGAAGAGGTAATGTCCGTTACCGATTCTTTCAACTTAATTTCTTCTTCCACTTCTTCTTCTTAGGTTGTTTCACTATGAAGTAATAACATAAGTATCACTCATATACTGATATGTTATTATAAGTATGAAACAACCCTATTTTACCATCTATCTATCCTACGGAAAACAAAATCACCGCACGTGCGTACGTACGGAATACCGTCTCCACGCCTTGGTGTAATCTATTTTCCACCACCACCTTACTTGGATGGGTATAATGGTGTAAATAATAACTATATATGATTATTATAAAGTGATATTTATTCTTAAATAGTATACATACACTCTAATACAATTCCACGATCATGAGAATGATATCATCGCCCGTGCGTACGTACGGACTATCGTCTCCACGATGCGATGAGATTCATTCTCCACATTAACCATTCATGAATGATTATAAAATATATATAATAAGTAATCATGAAATATATGAAATAATTATGATATTGGATTTATGTGTATATATATGTATGTCTTCTACATAATTCCATTCAACTCAATAAGGAAACAAAAACAGCGTTCATGCTTACGTACGGCCTACCGTCTCCATGAATGGTGTATTTCTTTCCATTTACTGATCTATTATATATATGTATATTATAAATATATATATTATATATAAATCATATTTTATATTCTGGAATTAATTAATCATGATCTAAGTAATCATATGAATAATTACAAGTCAAAACACGGACGACAAATGAAACGATTTTACCCAAAAGGCTCTTTAACATGGAATTTACAAAAGAACGGGTAATATAAAGTCATAAGTGAACCATATATGATATCATAACAATGATTATGATTCTAGAATAAGTAAATGACATTATTTAAATCATTATATAGGAGGTTCATACACTTACGAAGCAAATCGGACCTAAGGTAAGGGATAATTGTGCAAATCTCATTTTTATCTGAGATTACTTATTCGTAAGTATTTACTAGGGTTATTGCTATCATCCAGGTCCATGTTTTATAAAAGTGTATTCATGTATTTTTAAAGTCATTTTATACCCATTTTGACTTTTACTTCATGGTATGGAAGGAATCATTCTTTTGTTTACCCTACGAGGTACTTTTTTAACTTTTCCGACAAAAGTAAAAGAAGAATGTTTTTTAACTTATACGGCACGAATGGGTTTTTTACGGTTTTATAAAGACTTATTTTCATGAAGATTCCTCAAAAATATTTCATGACTATTTTAAAAAAAATATTTTTCTTTTAAAATTTCATGACGTTTTTTGAAAAGAAATTGATTTTCAAGAAGAAGGGATATTTTCCTCAAGAATTCATTTCAAGTGTTTTATCAAAACCATTTTCCATCTAAGATGACATTATTTCATATGTGTATGGTTTAAGTATAAAGTATATATGATTTACATGGTTTCACTTTTATTATTATGAAATGATGTCTATTTATTTTATATGTATTATGTGATGATGGAATGATGTTTATGAAACCCATTTTATTCATTGGGTTATGATGAATGATTTATGTTTATGTTGTGGAACAAGTAAGAATGATTTCATTATGAGATTTGTGGGACCTATATATCCCTCCAATGCATTGGGTAAAGATTTATATCTCATGTGATAGACATGGCTGGAACAGCAAGTTAAACCGGTTCAGTAATACAGGACTAGAATGAGGAGTGAACTTGATTCAAAAAGGGACTTTGTCCACTAAGATGGTCTTGGAAGCAATTCCTTGGATACTATGGAAATCATGTCATGTGCTTAATGGTTTCCACAATTACATGTTTTAGTCCCATGCTATTTTATCATTCTTAATGTTTCTTTATGATCTATTCCTTACTTACTTCCATGTTTTGTGTCATTTCTCAATATTTTGATGTTTAAACATTATGTTCATGTTTTTAAGTTCAAATGTATATGGTATGTTTTATTTTATCCATGCCTTCCCTTACTGAGAATTTAATCTCACCCTTTTTATGTTTTCTTTTCCCCAGGATATAATGAAAGGTTTTAGGTAAGAAAAAAAAGGAATATCTTTATGTGAGATGTTGAAGATCCTTCACCACGATTAGAAGATTACGTTCCAAGTTTCCAAAGACACTAAACTATTACGGTCCTTGTGTGTCTGTTTTTGTTATGTATTAAGTATTCTGCTAAAGTAATGTATTGTCCATGTACGTCAAGATTAGGGTCTCTAGAGTTGGTATCAGAGGAAAGTTTTAGTCAACCTTTGGAAACTAGGATGCGAGAAATTTAGTGAGATCCCTAGAGATATTTCTAATGTATGTCTAGGTATGTCCCTAAGGTTAAGTATAAGTATAGGTTATAGTTCTAGAATTGTGCTAACAATATTAGAATTAAACCTAAGATGTTAGATATTGAAGGTACTCCCCCTTTATTATGTTGTTTTCCCTAGCATGATTTTTTCCTCTCACACTATTCTTTTTGGGTTTTAGACGATGGATGGAACCCGAAGGAACCGTGTTGATCAATGCAATGGACAATGCAATGATTGTCCTCCTGAACAAACGAATGTTATAGGATATAGAGTGCAAAATCTTATTGCTATACTTACACAAGATATGAATCATTCTAGACATCCAAATGATAAGTGAAGGGAACAATATTCTATTGAGTCCTTCATGAGGAAACATCCACCTTCTTTTAGTGGGTCTTCTGATCCACTTGTTGCTGAACAATGGATCAGTACCACTGAAAAGGTATTTTTAGTTCTTCAATGTTCTGAACATGATAAATTCATCTTAGCAGTGTATCATTTGGAAGGTGATGTTGATCAGTGGTGGAATGTTATCAAGAATACAAGGCCAAGAGATGAAATTGAGTCCATGGAATGGGACGAGTTCAAGAACTAATTTTTCAATAAGTACTTCCCTCGTATTCTTCGAACAAAGATGGAGAAGGAGTTTCTTGAACTAAAGAAAAAGGATGATGAATCTGTTGGTATATACGAAGTGAATTTTACAAGGCTTGCAAGGTATGCATCTGGATTTATCATCCAATCTGAAAGTGAAGTTGATCGATTCTTCAGTGGCTTAAAACCAAATCTTCGAAGGTCATTAGCTATAAGAGACTTCAGTAGCTATGAATAAATTGTGTGTTGTGCTATCAAGGTAGAAATGGAAGTTGGTGTTACTTATCCATCTCATAGTTTTGACAAGAAACGAAAGATGGAGTTCAAGGAGAAATCTCAGAATAATGGTTAAAAGAAGATGAATGTTTCCTTATGCTCAAAGTGTGGAAAGAAGCATGATGGAGATTGTCTTAAAGGGACTAGAAAATGTTTTAAGTGTGGAAAAGAAGGTCATCGGGTAGCTGAGTGTCAAAGTAATGGAAAAAGGGTTTCTAATGATGTGAATAAAGAAAAGACTACAGAGAACTCACCACCAACACTTCAATGATTCAAGTGCAAGGAAATGGGGCATTATGCTAATAAATTCCCTAATCCAAGGGTTAGTGATGATCGAAATTAGAAACCACTTAAGGAAAAGGACAAAGGGAATTCACATACAATCACTATTGGCGATGTTGAATATGACAACGATGTGGTGGAATGATTAAGTGTTTATGTAATGGGATTTTAAAATAATGTTGTATATAGTATCGTGGAATATTGGAATATTTATGTATTGGTCTATTGTGGTTTTCAATAATTTTATGGTACCGGTAACCATGGAAAGTGATTAATATATTTTTGGTAAGCAGATGATATGCGCATAATGAAGGGATTAGAAGATAATGAGATGTTTGATTGTATTCATGATCTCATGATTGATATAAGGACTAAGTGATATCATGGTTTGAGTATAAATAATTTTGAGGATTTTGGTTTGTGGAAAGTGTTAACTTTTAACTGCATTCATGTTTTCACTAATGTTCAATGGGTATACATGATTAAGGTATTCACATGTTTGTAATTTGACCAACAAGATATATCTTATAATATATGGGGGATAAATGATGGCATTCATGTGATTGTTATGTGACATTTCAAGTAATCATTTTTATACTATGAGCTTGGACCGAAGTATTTTGGATAAGCCTAAAGAATGGGATGGATTATGTTGGACATAAGTTAGTATTTTTTAAAGATAGAAGTTTTTTCGATATTATTTATGGGATGTTATAGTAATTTAGTTTTAGAAAAAGGACAACCTTCAGGATGGGTGACAACCCATCGCGTCGGACAAGGCTGTGGGAATCGAACCCACAACCGAAGTGCGACTGGACTTTATCTCCTACCACTGGCCTACAGGACGTCCCTGTTTAGTAGAAACTAGTTTTATTATGATATAATAAGTATAAGTCCATTTTAGGAACCATATATGATTAGTCTCACTATCGATCAACTTATATATATTTAAGAACTTTTGCTAACCTTTTTTTTATACAGATGGAATGACCCGTCATTCTATCACATGATCTGCTAACACTTCACGAATAATAAATTCAACTTAATTTCTTTAAGAGATGAAGTGGAAATTGTTCCAGACACGAACAACAGTGAGATTGTACCAAAATAAAGTAAGTATTTATTCTAATTCAAATTCTTCAACTTTAGGGAAATGATCTTGAAAACCAAAAATGTTGTCCTAGTGCTCTTATATCTGATGAATCAGATGGTACCTTAGATCGTCACAAATTTATGGCTTTGTGATTGCTATATTTTCCATATCCATGTTCTCTACCACTCTCCATCAGAACATGATGGTTAGATTTCTCTTCCATATCCATATTTTCACCTATGTGGAAACCCAGTGATTAGTTTATTTGGGTAACTGTTACGTTTCATACTTTTGTTTTTAAAGATTGGTTTTGGTATTCCTTTTTACGATGTGGGATTCTATTAAAGAAACTTTCAAGTAGTAAACCATTTATAACCCCGATGAATTTCGAGGGCGAAATTCATTTTAAGGGGGGTAGAATGTAACACCCCGATATTTTATGAAAAATATTCTTTTTAATTTCATTGATGTATTGTGTTGTACGCTACAACAAAGGGAGCTTTCAGAACACGCATCATTGACTTGCCTTGCATTATGTGCAATTGCGAAATTCCTCGATAGCGTGTGTTGTATGCAATACCGAGTTTCACTAAACAATGATATGCTATTAAAATATTATTAAAACTAGCTGTTATGAATAGTAATAACCACTTTTTGAAATTTTTTAAATTTTATTTTTCAAAATTTACTTCATTTTTGGATTCGTAATATCGAAATTATCTTAGGGTGAAATTTTGGTACTTTTCGGATAACTTTCATTTTCTGATGAATAGTGAAAATTAATAAATTTTAATTAAAAACAACCTTTTTAATCGAAATAATTAATAGTGATAAATTATTAATTTGAGTGGTTTTAAAGTATATTTAGAATATATTTTTACAATTTAATACAATTTTGGTCATTGGATGTAATTTCACATTTAAACCAGACATAAACAAGTGTCAATCTTTTGACAGTTATTATCTCTTAAGAACACGCTATTTATTTTGACGACGGGAATTAATTTTTAAATTAAGTAATTCAACTTATATGTTTTGAATTTGGTAAAATAGACATCATTTTTCAGTTCATAATATAAAATATATCTTAGGCCTAATTTTTGGTATTTTTCTGGAAACTTTCATTTTTTGATGAATAGTGAAACCACTAAGTGGTAGTTAAAAAAATGAATTTTTTATAAAACATAATTTTACCGCTTCTGTGAGTGGAATTTCAAAAATCCGAGAGACACGGTTGATATTAATAAGTAAAATGTGGTTCAATGAGATGAAAATAATTTTTGGAGAATAGTAACTTTTTACTTTTTTTTACCACGGTTAAAAGTAAATAGGGCAATTATGTGTAAAAATGATATTATTATTACCCTAACACATGTCCTAATTATATTTTATAAGTGTAATTCGACCAAAAACAACATTAGTAATAAAATATGACCATTTAGGCCCACTTGGATTAGATTAGGACATTTATTATTAATTTATTTAAAGAAGGGTTAAAATAGTTAAAATCAATGTTTAATAAGTATAGAATTTTTAATATAGGGTTATAAATAAGATAAATTAGACTATAAATATTAATTAGAAAGATAAAACTATTTCCTACATAATGGTATTTTATTTGTAATTTTTAAACATTAAATAATTTAGTTTATTTATGACACAATGATGATGCAGTAATTATTTTATTAATGATATATTGACATAATTGATGTTATAAATACCACAATAAATGTAATTTGAGACTTTTTATGAATTCCAAGAATTTTATAGGTTAATATGACATGTTAGTATTGATTTAATTAACTTTTTGCTAACTAATAATTCTGTTATGATTTTCACAAAAATCAATTACTAAATAGTGTAAAAATTGGCATAAAATAGTTTTTAAAACAAATATTATATTATTAATTGTTATTTTATTCCTAAAAATCTAATTTTTGGACCAATTACTTAGATAAGGTTATATATATTAATAATAAACAACTTGGGGTTCGTTTGTCTGATTATAGTAAGTTTATTATCCTTATAGTATAAGAACACAAAAAGACACGGTAAAAGTAAAATTATCTAACTTAATGTTAAATCAAAATGATAAGGTTCAAATATGAACCTAAACTTGTCTAAATTCTATTTTATGAGATTATTTAGACCCATCCCCACCTTAGCTTCGAAATAAATCAATTTGGAGCTATTTAAAACTGAATTTGGCTTTATAATAAAATAAAAGTTTTAGTTATTCCAAAGGTGCCCCTCTCCTCCCTTATAAAAGGGCACCTCGTCCCTCTCTTCCTCACACCACTTTGAGCCTTAAAGCTCGGAAAACCCCTGACAAATTCTCTTTTACACTTCACTAGAAACATCCTAGAGGTCCTGGTCTTCTTCAAAGAACAATTTTGTTTCCCTAAGAGGAAGACTCAAAGAGGCGCTTCAAAAAAGAGGTAATGTTCGTTACCGATTCTTTCAACTTTATTTCTTCTTCCACTTCTTATTCTTAGGTTGTTTCATTATGTAGTAATAACATAAGTATCACTCATATACTGATATGTTATTATAAATATTAAACAACCCTATTTCACTATCTATCCATCCTACGGAAAACGAAATCACCGCGCGTGCGTACGTACGAAATACCGTCTCCACGCCGTGGTGTAATCTATTATCCACCACCACCTTACTTGGATTGGTGTATTGGTGTACATAATAACTATATAGGATTATTATAAATTGATATTGATTATTAAATAGTATACATACACTCCAATACAATTCCACGATCATGAGAACGATATCATCGCTCGTGAGTACGTACGGACTACTGTCTCCATGACGCGATGAGATTCATTCTCCACATTAACCATTCATAAATGATTATAAATTATATATTATAAGTAATAATGAAATATATGACATAATAATGATACTTTATTTATTTGTATATATATGTATTTTGTCTACTTAATTCCATTCAACTCAATAAGGAAACGAAAACAGCGTTCATGCGTACGTACAGTCTACCGTCTCCATGAACGGTGTATTTCTTTCCATTTACTGATCTATTATATATATGTATATTCTGAATATATATTATATATAAATCATGTTTTATATTCTGTAATTAAGTAATCATGATCTATGTAATCATACGAATAATTACAAGTCAAAACACGGACGATAAATGAAACGATTTTACCCAAAACACTCTTTAACATGGAATTTACAAAAAAACGGGTAATATAAAGTCATAAGTGAACCATATATGATATCATAACAATTATTATGATTCTGGAATAAGTAAATGACATTATTTAAATCATTATACAGGAGGTTCGGACACTTACGAAGCAAATCGGACCTAAGGTAAGGGATAATTGTGCAAATCTCATTTTTATCCGAGATTACTTATTCGTAAGTATTTACTGGGGTTATTGCTATCATTAATGTCCATGTTTTATAAAAGTGTATTCATGTATGTTTAAAGTCCATTTATACCCATTTTGACTTTTACCCCATGGTATGTAAGGAATTATTCTTTTGTTTACCCTACGAGGTACTTTTTTAACTTTTCTGACAAAAGTACAAGAAGAATGTTTTTTAACTTATACCGCACGAACGGGTTTTTTACTGTTTTATAATGCCTTATTTTCATGAAGCTTCCTCAAAAATATTTCATAACTATTTTAAACAAAATCTTTTTCTTTTAAAATTTCATGACGTTTTGTGAAAAGAAATTGATTTTGAAGAAGAACGGATATTTTCCTCAAGAATTCATTTCAAGTGTTTTATCAGAACCACTTTCCATCTAAGATGACATTATTTCATATGTGTATGGTTCAAGTATATTGTCTCTATGATTTACATGGTTTCACTTTTCTTATTATGAAATTATGTCCATTTATTTTATATGGATTATGTGATGATGGAATGATGTTTATGAAACCCATTTTATTCATTGGGTTATGATGAGTGATTTTTGTTTATGTTGTGGGACAAGTAAGAATGATTTCATTATGAGATGGGTGCGAACTATATCTCCCTCCAATGAATTGGGTAAAGATTTATATCTCATGTGATAGACATGGCTGGAATGGAAAGTTAAACCGGTTTAGTAAAACAGGACTGGAACGATGAGTGAACTCGATTCAGAAAGGGACTTTGTCCACTAAGATGGTCTTGGCAGAAATGCCTTGGCTACTATGGAAATCATGTCATGTGATTAATGGTTGCCACAATTACATGTTTTATTCCCATGCTATTTTATAATTCTTATGGTTTCTTTATGATCTATGCCTTACGTACTTCCATGATTTGTGTCATTTCTCAAGATTTTGATGTTTAAACATTATGTTCATGTTTTTAAGTTCAAATGTATATGGTATGTTTTATTTTATCCATGATTACCCTTACTGAGCATTTTAGCTCACCGTTTTTATGTTTTCTTTTCCCCATGATATAAAGAAAGGTTGTAGGTAAGAAAAAAAAGGAAGATCTTTGTGGGAGATGTTGAAGATCTTTCACCTCGATTAGAAGATTATGTTCCAAGTTTCCAAAGACACTAAACTATTACGGTCCTTGTGTGTCTGTTTTTGTTATGTATTAAGTATTCCACTAAAGTAATGTAATGTCCAATGTACGTCAAGATTAGGGTCTCTGCACGGTGGCTTAATCTCCCACAATTTATAGAACTATTAGTATATCCTATACCAATGGTTTTGTAGGCTATTCCAACAGTTCTAAATTGTGGTTATAGGTTATGTATCTAGTAGTGTTATATCCTTGAATTAAATCAAATAAATCATTCATATGAGGTAAATGAATGTTTTTCTTAATAGTAATAATATTGATTTTCCCATCATCGACGAACATCCTCATTGATACATATTTCTTCATTATGAAAATAACATGTACTCCCTAAGGTGAATCATTAGGGTGTATAAAACCATAATCATATAATTCATGTATTTTTTTCTTTAACTAAACAAATTCCATAGTGTCCATTCTATAGGGATTATTTGATATAGGTATTTCAACATGGATTAAATAAATAGAAAATTCAACTTCATGATCTGGGGATGTCTAGTTAAACCCTCAGTAAACGCATCAATGTATTCATATAAAATAGGTATATATTAAATTTTAAGATTACCTCTAACAATTGTAGATTCTTTATTCTCTTCTTCCGTAAGAATCTCATTCAGAAGAGCTACTATACTAGGATCTATAAATGATCCAGATAATGATTTATCCTATATAAATACAAGGAATTCCACATCTTCATCATTAATAGTAATTTATTTATCTTTAAAAAAAATTATTTATTTTTTGAAATTTAATCCATACTAAGGATTATATCGAAGTCAACCATAGGTATAATAATCACGTGTTAAAATAGGGTTTTTCTATATGTCATAATAGGAACTTAATGACAATTCTTTATTATGGTAATATTTATACTTAGAGTCTCGATTGAAAACTCCCCTCTTTGGTTTTAGGTTAATATTTAATTTTCCTAGAAAACATTGTAGATATAAAAACGGCGTGAAGATCCAAAATTATTTAAATCATAGGATAAATTTTATGTCATAACTATAGTACATACCATTATATCCTTGTGAATTTCAACCTCAGATATAATGGTTCCATAAACATGGCCTTATCCCCTTGGTCCCCTTTATAATATGTCCTCATGATACTCGGAACCCTAGTGTAAATAATACACCATTTCTCTTGGTTGAAGGATTGTATAGAAGTGGTTTCTTTCTACACCTTTTATTAATTATCTAGATTACCCTTATATCCATAATTTTAATAAAATCTCATTCCCTTCAATAATTTTTCAAGATGTTTTTTCCACAGTTTTATCATGATGAAAATTACATTATTCCCTTCTTCTTATTCAACATGTTTGATTTTTCTTGGTGCTTGGTAAAACAAGTTCTTTATTTATTTCCCTTAAAGATACAAAATCTAGAAAATTTATTCTCTATTTTAATGGTTCATAATAAAATTTTATCATATGATTAAAAAAATTGAGACATCAGTTCCCTTTGAAGTCTTGGATTAATCCCTTCAAAGAAATGGTCAATTTTTTATTATTAATTGTATATGAAATCTATAACATACTTATCTAGTCTTTTAAATGTATCATCATAATCTATTACACTTTCCTCTTCCTTTTTCTTTATAATAAAAATTTTTTTCTTTATTTCAATTAATTTATCATGATGGAAATATTTGGAAAATAATGTTACTTTAAAATCTATCTATTCCATATGTTAAATTTTTTCATCCACCCTAGTATTCTAGATCAATGAAAAAAATTGTTCATTATCACCTTCAAGAAAATAAAATCTCTTCATAAACGTTTCTCTTTTATTGTGTCCTAGAGACAAAAATATATTTTCAAGGGACTTAATCCATTGCTGATCTACCACTATATTTTTAGTTATACTAAAATATGTAGTCTTTTATCAGATTAAACAATATAATATTCATGTATCATATCATGAAAATTAATTTTTCTCTATATATGAATGGTTCTTACTCATACCTAGGTTAACTAACCTATTGTTTCCATGATTTACTCAACTCCAACACAAGTTGTATTGGTTTTCCTGATAGTTAAATCTATACATTGGCCATGAGTATTGATATTATTCATTATTACATGATTTATTTCTAAAAAAATCCATATAATGAATTAGATCATTACATTATTATTTTTAAATAATAGTATATAATTGATGTTTTCTTGATATAAATTTAAACTTTATTCATATCTAATATCATAATCATAAAATTGATTTTATTGTAAATATCTTATTCTTATACTTATACGGAAATTCTATCACAAGGTTATGTTCTCATATCAATGTTTTCTGAAATCTATTTCCGAATATTTCTTCTAAGCCTCCTTTATTATCAAATAAAACACCCTGACTCTAGTAACCAAAGTCGGTGTCTACTTTATTACATTGGAATAAGTTAAAAGTGATCTCATCCAGATGCACAGATCAGTTTATTTTCCTTGAAGAATGAGATACATACATGATTCCCATGTTATATTAGAAATAATATATAAACATAAAAAATATTTTCATCCTTAAAACTCATGAAAATATTTCATCTTAATATATTGGGGAAAGGAAAACAAAATTACGGTAATCTTAGATAATAAAAAAGGATTATGTATTACCAAATCTATTATGAGTAAATTAGGAATAATCAATATGTAAATGTAACTAAATAAAAACACATTCTATCTAATCAATAACATGGAACTAAATGATTCCATGGATAATATCAAATCAATAACCACATAGATAATAATAACTAAATTATCAATGAAGTAAATGAATAATATTGTATGTCGTGATCTCAGACATCATAATATCTCTCTATCAAGGCCTTGTGCCAAGAAAGTTTAAGTTAATGGGTAGGTGTAAACAAAAAAATCCATTTAACAAGGAAAGTGTAAGAACCCAGATCTTCTTTTTAAGTATAGATCTTGATTTTGGATTTTTTTTATGATGAAAAATAAAAAATGGGGTTTTTATAAGTACATGCCATGTACTTCTGTGTACACGCCATGTAACCAGTTTCTGCATACAACCACATACTGGTCGTGTGGTGACCCAGAAGACTCCTTAAGTCGGGGCTGGTTAGGGCTACTACATGACATGTAGTTTAAATGAACATTATGTGTACTTTTCTTTTTATTTGATAAATCAGATAAGGGTCACGTCTCATATCTGTAAACGTCTTCTTCTTCCCATGTTTCGTACAGGAGTGCAATGGAATGGCCAAAGAACTCCAAACCCATCTAGATTCTCCATCCAATCTATGATTGAGACATTGTCAGGTGTGTTGGAATCCCACCAGTGAGTTCTCAAAACCCCTAGATCCTTTCTTCTTGATTCCTCCTCTCTTATGAGTTATTCAAGATTGGGAGTTTTTTACCCTTTTATATATCTATGCCGATCTAGGCCGATTCATGGGCTGACGTTCAAGTATATCAATTGTACGACATCGAGGTAGTTGGATTGTTCCTTTAATTGTTTGTATTTGAATTATATATGTTAAAAGTTCTACATACCCACATTTGGGGTATTTCTAGATTTTTAATTTAACCTTGTTTATTACTTGATATGGATTGATTTATTGTTAAAGGATTTTTTCTTATGTGTAAGGTTGGATACCTTATTTATGGGACACCCCATGGGTGTGTTTCCATTAATTAATTTTTTATGGTAGTTGGTCTAGGATTCCTATTAGGATTTCCTTGTTTTCTATACCTTTTATTGTGTGCATGGAGTAGTTATTTATTTCAAATGAATGTGATATGATTTGAGAATGTTTAGCCTTGTAGTAGTTATAGATTACATGAGATTCTTTGATATGGTATGTGAACTATTTTTCCAATGGACCATGAGAGGCTTGGACCAGGAAGGCTGAGGGGACTTCTAGATTATTTACACAGGACCTTGATATCCTTGGTATAAATGATTGACCTAGGGGTATTGAATGTGAGAGATACCCAGGTGGTTATTTATAATTTATTAATGCTATGTTGACCTAGGGGTATTGACTGTGAGAGTTACCCAGGTGGTCGTTGTAATTGATCTATATTATGTGGAACTAAAGGGTTTAGACCATGAGATCTTCCCATAGGGTCGTTATTAAATAAATTAGTTCTATCTTAGACCAAACGGTGTAGATTATGAGAGCATTCCCAGAGGTTCATTTACGAATAATTGAATGGTTGTGACATGTTTTCCAAGATAAAGTACAAGCTTGGAATTGTTCTTACTTATTTGGTTAGATGGTCTTCTAGGACATCTGTTTTTCTACTTACATAGGGGATAAATATCGTAGGCTAGATACAATGGTTTACATGACTCAATGGATTGAATAATAAATGTAAATGAATGTATTGGAAAAATTTAGGATTGTTTACTTTGAGTACTTCCTAGTTTATTACTTCATTTATGCATATTACCTACTATAAATATATATATATATTCATTGAAAGTTAGACATAGGTCTTTTGGTGTTTTCCTACTGGGATTTGTCTCACACCCTATTTGGGTAATGTTTTGGACCCAAAAATATTACATGATTGCAGGTATAGATAAGGGAAAGTTCCCTTGTTCATCAGGTACTTGATTGGTGTTGGAGCTAGAGAGCATGGGACCAAGCTCATGTTTACGATGTTGTTGGAGTTTAATTTATTTTATGTACTTGTGTTTCTATATTTTATTTTCATTATGTGACTCATTTGGATCCTTTTCTAGTCATATGTGACATGCATAATTTATATAAATGCTTCAGCTGTTTTATTACTATCATTCTTCCACTGTTTACTTTTGTTGTATGGTATTACTACTTCTAAAATTTATTACTATTTAGTTTTTGTTATGTATACTCTTCCAATGAGTGCATAGTTTCCCTATTATCACACCTTGTCCCTCACTGTTAATTAGAAACCTCTAGCATTTGGAGAAATTCTCTTGAGGTTATGTGACCAACCAGGTTCGGGGCACCATGAGGCGGCACCCAGATCTGGGATGTTACAAAGTGGTATCAAAGGAGTTTCTTTTTCTTCTTTGTCTTTTTATTTGAAGCCGATAGACTATAATAGAAAGGAAATGGATTTTTTAATTAGTTGTGCCCGGGAGTAGCTAACTCGTGTATAGGGAAAAGCCAAGTTACCTAGAATATTTCAATTTTATTGGTTTTTCAATTATTATAGTTGATTTGATTTCACAGTTGGATGATTCACTAATTTTGTGTTGTTATTATTCATATCATTTTGGTTCTATTTCTATTCCAACCCAATGATATAATGTTATTCCATCTCATGCATCATATATGCACTTGATAGAGATCACATGTCATGCATTCTTGTCATTCCATTTAGGTTTCATTACTAATTGCATGATATTAGGATATATTTTGTGCAAGATATGCATGTTGTTGTGATAGATGTTGTGATAGAAATACTTTATTTTTTGATACTTTAATAGTGTGTGTAAAGTTTCATTTGAATGGACACAAATATTTTGTCCTTGAGGTGTTTTGGGCCTTTTTGGATCATAATTTAGTGGATCATGTTCAATATTTAATTGAATTCTGTTAAGATATGACATGAATAAGGATTTCAAACATTGATTTGTGGGGCGTATGGGATCGAACAGATCATAACTTGGTATACCTTGGCCAAATTTTAAGATTTTGGGGGTTCTGAATAAGTTTCAGAGGCTTACATTCTCGAAAACCCAGAAAACACAGTGTGTGATGTTATGAAAACACGCCATGTGTTCTTATATTATGAAAGAAATGACTTTTCTTAAGTACACGTCATGTACTGTATGTACGTTTTGTGTAGTTGTTGACCATGTGACTGACTGTATGAGCAGAGACACGGGGTTGGTAAACTCTTGGTAGAACACGTTGTGTACTAGGAGTTCACGTTATGCTGAAATCGACTTTGTATCTAACCGTGTCACTAATGACTTTGTATCTGACCATGTGACTAATGACACAGGTGGATGGAACTTCAATTGTACACACCGTGTCTTGGGTGTGCATGTCATGTAGTATTACACTAGTAGAACCATGTAGTTCTATCCACGTATAAGTACTTGGGTATGAGGGGATATTCAAGTACACATCATGTCTCATGAGGAAAATGTTGTGTGTATGGGGTGTTACACGACCAGGTTGGTAGAGGTACATGCCCATGTTAAGGATTAATAGAACACGTTGTGTAGTGGTTTTACACGTCGTGTAACTTTCTTTTGTAAATCTTGAATGTTTTTATTCTCATATTCCATTCTTGCACTTCTAAGTTGTATTCCATGATAATATTTTACTAAGGTGTGTGCTTGACCTTATAGATTCATGCCACCAATACGTCCTCCAATTGTACACTAGGTATAGGGAGATGATCAAACACCCAAAATGTTATATCAGGGACTACAAGAAGATCCTCTCGTCATGCCTGTCTTGGCACCAGTTGTTATACCAGAAATAGGTGCTGATGCATAGTTTTGTGAAGGATTTTTTGGAATGATTGAGACCTTTTAGGGAGAACCACATCCTACCTCGACTATGGAAGAGTTTACACAGGTGTTCCAATAGCAGCATCCTCCCACTTTTTCAAGTGATGGAAGACCACAGGCTATAAAGTCATGGTTGGATTCCATTCTATCAATCTTTAAGAATCTGTATACGCCTCCTGAGAGGAGGGTGAATCTCACAACTTACATGCTATGTGATTCCACCAAGATATAGTGGGATGTTATCTTACAAAATGTATGTCATCAAGATATGACTTGGGAAGAGTTTCAGAGGACCTTCTATGATTACTTATACCCCGAGACGTTGAGGTCCTACCAAGCCTATAAGTTCATGAATTTGGAGTAGGGCGCTATTTTAGTGATGGATTATTCTTTTCACTTTTCAGAGCATTGGCATTTATCACCTATTCTGGGAGGTGACGAGTTATCAGAAGCTAGAAAATTTGAGGATGGTCTCAGATACAACATATGATCATTGGTAAATATTTTCAGGTTAACTTTGGTGACTACTATAGTAAATCAGATGATAATTACTGATCAAAATATGAGGGATTTTGGAGCTGTGATCCAAGGTAGTTCAGCAATCAGGTCTGTTACTCCAACGACTGATAGTAGGAAGCATCGTAGGGAGCCTTTGTGTGGTGATTCCAGTAGTATGGATGTTTTTTCAGGTATCTAGGTGAGTTGATACTAGTGTAGGAAAAGTGGTCACATGATACCTCAGTTCCCGAAAGACCCAGTTGAGTGTCGATCTTGCAAAAAGATGGGTCATCTTTAGTGTTTTTTGTAGGATGTTCACACTATTAGTGAGTGAGAGGGGATTTGTTATGACTCCACATACAGAAGTGGGGCCACTAGTTTCTCATCAGTCAGGGATATAGAGTTCTTCAATCCATTCAGGTCGAAGAGGTGGTCATGGTCGTGGTAGCTAGATGTCAGGTTTTCAGTGACAGTGGGGTGGATCAACTCAGGGTAGCCAGGCAGGGTTGCAGGGTCGTAGTACAATTCAAACTTTTGTGATGGAGCAGACCCAATAGGAGCATGATCCCAAACCGTATATGGATAGAGGTAGGATTCTAGTTGCCTCAATTTTATCTTATGTTCTTTTTTATACAGGGTCTTCCCATAGTTTTATTTTTTTGTCATTATGGAGATCCTTCGGATCTTTATAATTACATATAATGATGTTATGGTGATAGACACTTTGTTGGGGATTTGGATGACTAGTGTACGTCAGTTCAAGGAGTGCCCTTTTGAGGTTGGTGGGTGTCACTTATTATGGGTCCTCTATGTATTAGAGATGTAAGGTTTCGATGTCATTCTCGAAATGGATTATTTGGTCTCCTTTCAGGACTTTGTTCACTGCTATCATTGTAGGGTGAGTTTCACGTCACCAAAGGGTAGATCCTATATACACAAGAGAGAATGGAATTTCCAGGTGAGAAGAGCAGGACCCAACCATCATGGGTTGGGAGGAATCACAACCCAGATTTCTAGTTTATATTTGGATGACCAGGGAAATTCACAAATAGACTTTCCTCTAGTGGTGTGTCATTTCAGAGATGTCTTCCTAGAAAAATTTCAGGTTTACCTCCAGAGAGAGAGGTGAATTTCTCTATTGATCTTGGGCCAGGAGTAGTACATATGTCCATTCATCCATATAGGATGGATACACCATATTTACAAAAGAACAAGAAGTAGTTACAGGAGTTGTAGGAAAATTGTTTCATCTGACCAAGTACTTCTCCTTGGCGTTCGCCTATCCTTTTTGAAAAAAAGGAGGATGTTACCCTTATAATTTGTGTGGATTATCAGAAGCTGAACTAGTTGATAGTCAAGAATTGATATCCCTTTTGAGGATTGATGATCTCTTTACTCATCTTCGAGGAGCCTGGGTGTTCTTGAAGATTTACTTGAGATCCAGTTATCATCAGTTGCGCATTAGACCATCAGATATAACTCTTACATACTTTCAGAGTAGGTATCGTCTATATGAGTAGTTGTTTATGTCGTTCGGTCTCACAAATGTGTAGGCATTTTTCATGGCACTGATGAACCGAGTGTTCCATACTCACTTTGATTTTTTTTGGTAGTCTTTGTGGACAATATCTTGGTGTACTCTCACACTCAACATGACCATGCCATCCATCTTGAGTTTCTATTGAGTAGACTGAGATAGAATCAATTATATGATAAGCTCAGAAAATGTCACTTTTGGATGGATCAGATTCGTTTCATGGGTCATTTCATCTCATAGAAAAGAGTATCAGTAGACCTATAAAAGGTGAGAGCTATAGTTTCCTGGGAGAATCTAAAGAACATCTTTGAGGTACAGAGTTTTCTAGAGCTGGATGGTTACTACAGGTGTTTTATGCAGGACTTTTCATTCTTAGCAGTTCCATTTATGGGCCTAACTAAGAAGGGTACGAAGTACTTGTGAACAAATTCATATGATTTATCCTTTCAAAAGCTGAAAGAGATATTGACTTCAGCTTCGATCTTGATTTTTCCAGAGCCGGTCAAGAGTTACACTGTTTACTGTGATGCATCAGGTACCGGGCTGGGATCAGTGCTTATGTAGGGGAATGAGTCATTGCACACAGGTCTCAGCAGTTGAGGCCACATGATAGGAACTACCCAACACATGATCTCAAGTTGGCTACAATTGTGCATGCTTTGTGTTATTAGAGAAATTATCTTTTGGAAGAGTATTTTTTGGTATACACTAACCACAAAATCATTAAGTATATCTTTACTCAACGTGATTTGGATTTGAAATAGTGAAGGTGGGTGGAGTACCGTCCGTATTTTGACTTTGAGTTTTCCTACACAACTAGGAATGGCAATTCAGTGGCTGATTCATTGAGCAGCAGGACACAGATACAGGGATTTTGGGAGGCCAACAGTGAGTGGAAGTTTATGGATATGTTCTCTAAGATGAATTTGGAGGTTCATGACAGATAGGGGAAGACATTTCATTCTTCTACAGCTATTATATATACTCTTCTGGGTCAAATGTGAATGAGTAATCTATCAGATTTCGAAGGCCTAGTCCTACGGGAGAGTGTGTCAGGTGAGGACTATACTCTTGGGTGGACTGTAGGTGAGGATGTGGTTTTTCATTTTCATAGATGTGTATGGTTATCAGCAGACATAAGTGAGGATATATTGTGAGATTTTCATGCCTCAGTATAGAAAGTTCATCATAGTGTCACCAAGATGTTTCAAGAATCGTCAGTATTGGTGGGAAGGTATGAAGAGGGATGTAGCAAGTTTTGTTATGAGATGTTTCACCTGCCAGAAGTTGAAGGTGGATCATTAGTGACTGAAAAGGGTATCACAATAATTACTCATTCCTGAATGGAAGGGAAATAATGTCGCGATGGATTTTGTGACAGGTTTATTGGATTCGCCATGAGGGAATGACATGTTTTGGGTTGTTATTTACAAGCTCACTAAGGTTTCAAATTTCCTGCCGATTAAGGAAAACTTTAGTTTTGATGAGCTTGGAAAGTTGTAAATCTAATAGATAGTAAGTTTGCATGGGGTTCCACACTCTATTGTTTTAGATAAGGATGCCCGACTTAATTCTCATATCTAGCAGGGACTATAGAGGGATTTGGGTACACATGTACTTCTGAGTACAGCTTACTATCCCTAGATAGATGGCCAGTCCGGGTGCATGATTCGGGTTTTGGAGGAAATCCTTCAAGCATGTTTCCTGAATTTCGGGGGTTCTTGAGAGAGATGCATACCCTTGGTAGAGTTTTCCTGCAATAATAGTTTTTTTGTAAACGATTCAGATTTCACCTTATGAGGCTTTGTACGGTATGCCATGTTGATCACCCCTATGTTGGATGGAGGTAGGAGAGGCCTCTATGATGGGACCTCGTCTTGTCCAGGAGACTACTGTGTAAGTGGAGTTGATTCAATAGAAAATGGCTACTTCACAGTCTCACTATAAATCTTATGTTGATCGTTGGAGATGAGCTCTGGAGTTTGAGGTCGGAGATATGGTTCTCATGCGTGTCACACCAATTTTGGGACATAGGAGGATTAGGAGATAAGAGAATATTTCACTGAGATACATTAAGTTGGTTTATTATCGGTTGTATTTACCTCAGTGATACTAGGCTATGCACGACGTATTTTAGGTTTCTCAACTATGGTGTTACTTTTCAGACTTGTCTCGTGTTTTTCAACCCTAGGAGGTTGAGTTGGAGGTGGATGAATCCTTCGAGGAACACCCAATTTGGATTGTGGATCGCAGCATGAAGGTTCGGTGTGGCCGGTCTGTTCCTCTGGTATGGGTGATATGGCAACAAAGCTGAGTGCAGGATGAGACTTTGGAGAGGGAGGCTGATATGCGATCACAATGGCCAGAGTCGTTCACAGATTCTTCTTCCCTACCCTTCGAAGGGTGATTCAGGGATGAATTATTTTAAGGGGGTAAGTTTAAAAGAACCTGGATCTTCTTTTTAGGTATGGATCTTGATTTCAAGTTATTTTTTTGAGGAAAAAAGGAAGAAATTTAGTTTTTCTAAGTACACTCCATGTACTTATATGAACACATCGTGTACCCAGTTGCCATGTACAACCGTGTACTGGTCGTATAATGGTCGAGTACATGGTTTTGTAGTGACCCGGAATACCGCTTAAGTCAGGGGATGGTTATGGATACTACATGGAATGTAGTTTAAATGAACATTTCATGTAATTTTGTTTTTATTTGATAGATATTAGCAGGGTTACATCTCATATCCAGAAACATATTCTTCCGCCTGTGGTTTATACAAGAGTGCAACGGAACGTCTGAATAACTCTAAACCCCTCCCGATTCTCCATCCGAGCTCCAATTGAGACATCGTTGGGTGAATTGGAATCCCACCGATGTGTTCTCAAAACCCCTAGAGCCTTTATTCATGATTTCTCATCTCTTGTGAGTTATTCTAGGTTGGGAGTTTTTCACCTATTTGTATATCTATGCCGATCTAGGCCAATTCAAGGGCCGATGTTCATGTTTATCGATCGTACGACATCGAGGTAGGTGGTTTTTGCCTTTATTTTTTCATCTTTAGAATATATATGCTAAAAGTTCTACATACCTGAGTTTGGGGTATTGCTTGATTTTTAATTAAACCTTGTTTATTATCTGTTATGGTTTGATTGATTGATAAAGGGTTGTTTCTTATTTGTAAGGTTGGATACCTTGTTTATGGGACACCCCATAGGTATGTTTCCCTTCATTGATTGTTTATGGTTGTTGTTATAGGATGCATGTTAGGCTTTCCTAGTTTTTTATTCCTTTTATTGTTAGGATGGATTAGTTTTTTATTTGAAATGCATGCTATATTCTTTGAGAATGTTTAGCCTTGTAGTAGTTATAGATTACATGAGCTTCTTTGATATGGTATGCACGCTATTTTTCCAATAGACCAAGAGAGCCTTGGACCAGGAAGACTAAGGGGACTTCCAGATTATTTACATGGGACCGTGAGAGCCTTGGTGTAGTTGATTGGCCCCGAGGTATTGACTGTGATATTTACCAAGGTGGTAGTTTATAATTTATTTATGTTATTTTGAACTAGGGATATTTACCATGAGAGATGCCTAGGTGTTCATTGTAATTGATCTATACTATATTGAACTAAAGGGGTTAGACTATGAGAGCTTCCAAGAGGCTCATTATTTAATGAATTGATGTTATGTTAGACCAAGGGGTTAGACTGTGAGAGCTTTCCTAGAGGGTCGTTTATGAATAATTGAATGGTTATGATGATTATTCCAAGCAAAATCATAAGATTGGACTCGATCTTACTTGTTTGTTTAGATGGTCTTCTGAGACATCTGTTTTTTTTTTACTTACATAGGGAATATAGATCTTAGTCTAGATCTCATGGTTTACATGACTCAACTGATTGAATAATAAATGTAAATGAATGTAATTGAAAACTGTAGGATTGTTTACTTTTGAGTACTTCCAATTTTATTTCTTCATTTCTACATATTACCTACTATATATATATATATATTCACTAATAGTTAGACACATATCTTTTGGTGGTTACTTATTATGATTCATCTCACACCATGTTTGGTTCATGTTTTGGACCCAAACAGATTACATGATTGCATGTATAGATAAGGGAAAGCAACCTTCTTCATCATTTACTTGATTGTTATTGGAGTTGGAGACCATGGGACCATGATTATTCTTGCGATGCTATTGAAGTTTACATTATTTTCCATACTTGGGTTTTTGTATTGTATTTCCAACATGTGACTCATTTGGATTCATTCCTAGACACATGTGACATGCATCATTTATATAAATGCTCCAACTTTTTTATAACTATTATGCTTTCATTGTATACTTTTTTGTATAGTATTACTGCTTCCAAAATTGCTTACCTTTTAGTTTTCATTGTGTATAATTTGCCAATGAGGGCATAGTTTTCCCATTATTACACCTTTCCCCTCGCTGCTAGTTAGTAGCCACTGGCGTTTGGGGAAATTTACTTGAGTTTATGTGACCATTTAGGTTCAAGGCACCTTGGGGCGACACTCGGATCTGAGACAATACATCCGACCAACTGATTTTTTTCCTGATACCTATCGATGTATCGAGGGGCTATGGAATTATAAACCCCATGAATCACTACATGGTTAATGAATTCCTTATATATTGAATGATCAATTTAATTCATAAAAAATATTCCTTATTAATTAATATCCATATTGAGTAATGATTATGGAATATCAATATTTCCCTAGTAAAATAAATAGCTTTCATAGTAAACATTGTTTATTGAAATGGTATACGGTTTAGGTAATAAGTATATCCATGTTAAAAAAAATTATTGATATGGAAGATGAATGTAAAGTTCAATAAAAGATGATAATAAGAAAGTGAATATTTCAAAAGAAAGATAATGACCAAAAAATTAATAAATGATAAAATATAACCCTGAATTCAGAATAATTATAAATTTTGTAATAAAATCAGTTATTTTATAAAAAATAATAAAATGGCAGTGAATCGTTTAAAATAATTTTTTAATAAAAAAGTTTCTCTATAAAACCATTGAAAACTTATATAGGAATCTAAATATCCTAAAATTATTAGGGAGGAAGTAAAATATGTTAACATTATATATATTAAAAATAAACATTCATTTTGACTTTTTATAAATAAAGTAAACAAATGAACCTTTTAGAAATAATTATAAATATTCATTTCAAACATTTTAAAGATTATATTATAACATAATATATCCTTAATAAATAATTTGAGTAAAAAATTAATTTTTAAAAATTATTTTGAAAAATATTGATGAAAAATTCACCTAATTAATAAGATAAATAAGACCCACTTTTCTTTTAAACATTTCATTGCATGTTTCAAGTTACAAAGAGAGAATAATTTAGAATAAAACATGGAAATTTATTAAATATCTAGAGGATGAGAAGATATATGGATTTTATAAAGGATATATTATGAAATTACTTCAATGAAAAATATAAGTATTCCCAAAAAATGGAATTATAAAATAAATTATTACCTATTTGGTAACTTTTAAATTGTATCGCCTTGAAAGAGTAAACATGAATTGAAACATTAATCACTATAAATAAATATATATTCATGTTAAATAAAACAAAGGGTTTTTATATACATCACATACAACAAAGGGTATTTATATAATGAATTGTATATATATGTTTTTCATTAAGGATGTGTAATAATATGTTTAATAGTACTGATGATATATAAAATGAATTTAATAGAAATGATATATTTTATTAAAAAACACATGATTAAGGGAAATATGACTCTTGATATGTTTCTGATGTTGTGAAAATGGTTCTTATTTTGGATAAAGATATGATTGATATGGATAATGTAAAATGGATTGTATTAATGACCTTGGAACTGATTAATGATTAGTTAAAAAAGTATTTTATGTTATAATTGATCTAGTTTAAAGTATTTTTGGATTTATAGAATATGGTCAATATTATGTGGTTTTATTTATGGAATGAGGAAAGAGATAATTTTTTAAATCATGTATTTTTTCATTAATAATATATGATCAATGTGTTTACATATTCTGTATGTGACATTAAGATCTACTAATTGTTGTTTGGGGGTTAATGATAAGTTTTTTAAAAATTTGGTGACATTATTTATGAATATTTTTTATTTTAATTTTGGTAAAACATGGAGGATCCGTATGTTTAGATATTCATGGAATGGTTTAAGTTGATATTTTGATGAATATTTAGAGATTAATGTATTATTTGACCATATGAATATTTATGCATATTGGATAACTTATGCCAACCATTTTGTTTTTGATAATAACTAGAGATAGAAGGAATGAATTATCCTTATTTTATGGATATTATTATCCATTTCTTCTTCAAAAATGAAAAATTCCTCTCATAGAGTAAGATAGAAAGTATAAATTGATCAAGAAACAACTAAAGGATGAGATTGTGCTTATGAAATGGAATGAAATAAAGAAAGTATATATTATCATAAAAATTCTCCAACTTTAGGATAATAAAATTTTAATTAAATATTATACATTTACCTTCATTTCTGATGAATGAAAGTTATTTTCACTTATCATAGACTTATGTATTTGTGTTCATTAACTTTCCCATGACCATGTTCTCTATCACTCTCCATCAAGATTTGGGTACTAGTTTTATTTTTCATGTCCATGTTTTCACTTCCAAAAAATGTTATCCTATATGGAAACCATTTTTTGTGTTATTCCAGTTGAACTTCACACCTTAATTTCCCTCTTTATAAGAGGATGTTTTATTAACCCTTTATACGATGTTGTTTTCACGTGGTATTTTCAAATATTAAACTGTTGTTTACCAATAACAAGTTCAAATTATGAAGACATAATTTATTTAAGGGGTTAGAATGTAACACCCTGGAATTTGGTTATATATATATATATATATATATATATAATTTTACAATTTTGATATTTTGTGTTATGCACAACACTGAGTGTAGCTTACATTACACGAAACATCAAGTTTTATTGAAACACGATATACTACTAAAATATTATTATTTAATATGATAGTTATCACTTAGAAATTGTAATGGAGGTTATAAATAAGATTAAATAAATTATGAAAATATATTTTCTATACATGTATATAATATTAATTTTTTTATCACCAGTTAATAAGAAATGAATATAATAACCATTTTAAAATAAAGAAAATATTTTTCTGAAAAACTATTTTTTACAAAAATGTTTTACCTAAATAAATAAAAAAATTAACTTTTAGTGAATGATTTTATGAAATTTATATATTATATATTCAATAAAAATTTTAACATTAATATTCTATATTTTCAATTTAATATATAAGAATAAATCTAATTTTATGCTTAAGACTTTAATTTTCTAAAAAGTCATTTTATCACCTTTTGAATAATTATTTTAAAATTAATTTTTGAAAATTTTTGAAAATTTAAATTAAAAAATAAAAAAAAATTCAATTCATCTTTTTAAAATTATCTTGGAGTCAATTTTTGATAATTTTCTGAAAAGATAATTTTTTCAATTAATAGTGAAGAATATTGGTTTTTATTAAGAATTTTAATTATTTAAAAGAATTTCAAAACATAAAAAATTTATTAATATGTATTTAAAAGTAAAATTAGTTCAATTATATATATATTAATCAAATTAAGTTCATTTTAATAAATTTTATATTGAATTTTTATATAAAAACTTTTTAAACTTTTGAAACGTTTTTTTATTAGAAAACCATTTCTTCATTACGCCTACAAAATTAATTTTAAATTAATTTTTTCACTTTTATAAATTGAAATTGTAAGAATGGATTACATATTTATAATAATAAAAATTTATATTATCTAAAAATTTCAACTTAATATTTTACCATAATTAATAGTAAAAATAGTAAAAATTTATTATTGTGTTTAAGGTTAAAACTGGTTTATCGGGGGTTAAACTAAAAGGATAATGGGTAAAATGAGCAATAAACATTTCAAAACCCATTTTATGACCATATTTAGATCTTATTACCTATAATATTATATAATAACCCATTTTGGATCCTTATAGAATGTCAAAAATGTGGGTATACCTTTTTCTTTTAAACAATTACAAGGGTTCCACTCACCTCACTTATAATAGGTCACCCCCTATCATCTCCTCTAAACACTTCAAAACACCTTTGTTTTGAAAAAAACCTAATAAAATCACTTAATTAATTCTCTCATATCATCCTATAATCCTTATTTTTTCCATAAATCCAACCTAAGAAGGCTTTTGGTGAAAATAAACAATGTTTTCTAATGAAGAGGTAACATCCCTAATCGAGCATTTTATTTTATTTATTCCACCGTATCCTTCAATTATTATTAAACCATGATGATATAATAACCTCAGTATCTTAAATATACTTATATTTAATTTTGTTAATGTAATAACCTAAATCCATCTCAACTTTCATCAAATGGGTTATGAAATCATCATTCGTGTGTACAGCGGACAACCACCTCACGAACTGAAGTTATTCATTTTCCATCACCACTTCTCACATATGGATATAATGTTGGATTTAATGTTTATATAAGATATTTATGAAATTATTATACATATATAATTATAAAAACACATATACCTTCCAACCTCCTAACTTGTTGGGAAAATGATAATGTCACTTATGTGTATGGCGGACTTCCACCTAGTGAACTGATGTGATGTGTTTTTAATTTACGATTTAATAGGATGGTAATATGGATATAATAAATTAATATATATTATATTTTTAAAATAATTATACTTATTTAATTATTATTTCACATATAAATTTTTACATTTCATTCTATGGGGATATGGTAATGTCACGCATCACAAAGCGATGTGATTCATTTTTCACGTATGATTTATGGGGAAGGTAATAAGGTTATGTTAAATAAAAATATTTGACATATATTAAATAATAATGTTTATATAATTTTAATATATTATTTAACCTTATTTCTTTCATTCTTTTGAGAAAATAAAAACAACATTCATGCATACCGACAACCTACTATCTCCATGGACGGTGTATTTCATTTTCTATGTATAACATTTATATATTATGATAAATACATATATACTGAATATATATGAAATTTTATCATGTTTAAAATTATGTAAAATTATGTAACCATGATCAAATTAAGAGGACCAAAAAATAAAAAATCAAAACATACATGAAAAACAAAACATATATTACCTGAAATGTGATTTTAACATGGAATTGTTAATAAAAATGTCATAAAAGGTAAAAAGTAAATAATATATGGTATTATATATCTAAATATTGTTATTTAATATATTTATAATAAACATATATTTATTATAAATGAGTTTTTAATTTTATAAAGGAAGTTGAGACTTAATGTAATGGATTTCCATATCGCTTTTTACTTTGGTGAGACACATGACATATTCACCACCTATTTATTGTATGCGGTGTATATAATACCATGAATGTATTTTATGATTATTATACTTAGAATTATTTTCATTTAAATTTCCATTTTACGATCTATCTTTCATGGGGTTTATAATTCAAAATTTACCAAAGTAGTAAGGGATTTTCGTCTCGATTTTCCTTCTTTGATACATATGTTATGTTATGCACCTATCTTATTTTTAAGGTCTATATATTGAACTTTTTACATATCATATCATGAATATCCTTATATTAATGATATTTAAAGTTTAATTTTTTATTATTATTTATTAGGTCTTATGATTCAAAGGTTACCAAAGTGGTAAGGGTTTGATGATACAATCTCATCATTTATCATGATTACTTATATTTATGATTCTAATAATAAAATATTATAATATGTATCTCAATAAACTCATGAAATTTATTTTACTATAGTTATTACTCTAGAATACATGTTTTACATTCATTTTCATCTCTTTATGTACTCATTATTCTAAAATAAATTTTTTAAAGAAAACTGAAATTATTTCTCTCTTCGGTCGAAAACCTTTTTTCTTCCATATCAATTTTTTCTAAAAATGTTTTCAAAAATGTTTTAATTTTAATTTATGATTATTTGAATTCAATTCTAACCATGTTTTTTATGGAATATTACTTTTGTTTTGAAAAAAAAAGTCTCATTTGGATTTTATCAAAAATGTGACAGGAATCTTTGTTTTAATGTGCTTGAAATGAACAATGTGTTGGCCTATAATAGTATATGATGAATAAAATAGGGGAGAATTTTAGTTCAGAAAATTTAAAATAAGACAAAAAAATCCTATTTATTTAACAAATATTATACTCAATTATCATCCAACTATTATAGTATAAAACTTCGAACGAGTAGGTGTATGATATATCAGATTTGTTTATTGATATTACAGTCAGTACTATAAAACAATTATTATAATGGTAATAAAAAACTAACTTTATAATGTATATGAATAGTAGAAAATATAAATTTTATAAACAATAAATACAGAAGATTATAAAAGTAAGAATGACTTACAAGATTTATAAAATAATTTACCCTTTAACCTTAAGAGTGAAGGAAGTAAAAAAGAATGACTTAAGATATCCATAGTATTAATACCTAATATGAAGGTTTGTCTTTCCTTACTAGGAAATCCATTAATAAGATGATCAAAATGGTTCTGTATTCGTATCCTCAGAATCCCTCAATATGATGATGGAATTCAACTCTATATTTCTTAAAGAATAAATCCCTTGATATGATGATCGGTCTCTATCTTACTATCCCTAGAAGCTCATAGTCTGATGGATCAGATTCAACCTTATTTCTACCCATGGAATCCCTTGACCAGTACCATGATCGAATTTAGTGAATAAAAAAGCAAAATTGTTCTTATGAATTTACAATCCTCACACAGATTCCTTATAACTTCAACTCTATAAGAAATTACAAAGTGTTTATAATGACATGTTAAAGCATAAAAAAAACTTAGATGAATTGATTTGTGAATGAATCATATCCCAGCTCTTCAAATTACCTCCAATTTATTTTCATTCCTCTAATGGTAATATTTTAGATTTGATTTCAATATCCTTAGACAACTTTCACTTTGATAACTTATAATGATCTGGATCTTGATCTTTACAGCTAAGAATGAGTTTTACTTCATTTGTCTAATGTTTTTTAATTCATAACCATTACATTTATATTATGTATTTCATCCGATAAAAATATTTCTAATTAGTATGATTATAAACATTGAAGAGTCTGATGGAATTCACTATTTATTTTCAATCGGATAAACTAAATGAGGGTTAATATAATCTATCGGTACCAATTTCAATACAATGGTCATGAGATATTTCAGTCTGATAGAAGGACATAATTCTAAACACTAATTAGAATATTATTTGGTTTGATGTACTATATGCACCTTTAGTCTGATGGATCAGATTGAATAATAAAAGTTTTTTTTTCATTTTTTATTAGAATAATTTCGATGTATGGTATCAAAGAATTTTTCAAATAAAAACTAAAACACTGGATATATAATTTTAGTAAAATAGTGCTTCAATAAAGTGTTTGTGATTTCCAAAACTAAATAAATGAAAAGAATAAAGTAGGGATTTTGACTCAATAATATGGCAGTTTTTGAAAAGCACAAAACAAAACACTTAAAATGAATAACTAATAACTTTGAAATACTTAGAACCATTTGTACTTTTAAAATATTCAAAGATAATTCATATTAAATTTTTTCCTTTATCATATATAAATTCCCCTTGGGTTTATTACTTCTTTTTATTTAACATTGTTCATCTGATGAAAATAAATGATAAAATTTATTCCTTAGAGTGATTCTCATATTTTTAGATAAGAAATGCCCCCTAGGAATTATTTCTTTATTTTTATAAAACTCTCCCCCTTAATTAAATTCTCTAAAAAAATTCTCAAAAATTTCTCCACTTAAATTTCTCATAACTTCTCCCCTTAGAGTTAGAAACTTCTCTCCCTTTATGATTTAAAAAAAGGTAGAGGGAAAGTATATAACCTCCTAAGATTTTAAAAAAGTAAAACAAATAAAATAGTTATATGTGAATTAACTAGTTATCCATGATATAAAATAAATAATATACATCCAAAATAAATTGGAAGACATTAATACATATAAAATTTGGTTAAAAAGTAATTCACATTCAATATTCATTCAAAAAAATTAATATTACATTATGAGTTCAAGCAAAAAAATCATTATTTATTTAAAAAAAATTCAAAATCACCATCATGTTCTTAACATATTCATATTATTTCTCTACTTTTGAAACTTATGATTCAAGCTTTATAACTTTATCCTTCATTACTGCTTTCTTCTTTAACTTATACCTTCAATCTTTCAACTTCCTCACTTATAATCTTATTCTCTTTCTTCAAAAAAATAACTCATATTCACATTTTCATAGTCTACTATTTTATAATTCCAAATTTTTAACTTTTTATTTCAGAACATTTTCTTCCTTATCCTGATTATCAGTCATATCACTGAATTTTTCAATAAACATAACTCTGTCTGAAACATCGGACGAAAAATTATCAATGGAGTCTTCAATGTCAATAGAAATATTCTTGAAATCCATTATCTAATATTCATGTTCCTCAAAATAATTTTCATCTTGTCTTGACCATCTAACCATCTGGTTGAAATGTATCTTGTGATCATTAGTTTTACTTTTGATGTTTTTGACTTTTACTTCATCAAGGATAACATTTTTAGTTAACATATTCAATTTTTTTGATAACTCATTCATATAATTACTTATTTTTTTACACCTCAAATAAATGTTTGGAAGGTATAGAATTTAGTTACTTAAAATTTTTATTATAAGTAAATTTTATTCAATATTTTCTTATACCACTATTGCAGCTGAGCCCGATGACTCTGATTTTACCTCTTAAACATGTGGTAAAGAAGGACCAACATCTGACTTTTTCTCTATTGAATCAACTTTAAAATATTTTTTATAACAACCCAGGTAATTATATAATAAGTTTTCACACATTTATAAAAATAATCATTCATCCAATACATTTTATAGGCATAACATAAGAATAAATAATGTTTTATGCTTAAAACTCTACTTTTTTAAAAACGTAGTTTTTTTGCATTTTGATGGAATGCTTGTTTTAAATAACATTTTTAAAGTTTTTAAAATTATATTTGAAAAAATAAAAATTTTATTATAAATTTTAATATAAAAATTTACTTTGGTTTAATTTTTGTTATTTTTATGATAAGTTTTATGTTTTGATGAATAGTGAAATATACTATTTTTTAATTGAAAACAAATTTTTTTATAAATATTTTATAGTGTTAAATTATATTTTTAATTCATTTGAAAGTATATTTAGATCAATTTTTTATCATTTAATACAATTTGGCTCATTAGAATCTATTTCACATTAAATGTATATATAAAAACATTTTAAATTTTTCAATGTTTTCACTTTAATAACTCATTTTCTCACCCTGTCAATGGGATTTATTTTAAATTAAATTTAGCCAATTATGTATTTTTTAAACTTTAGAAATGTGTTCTATATTTGGAATCATGATTTCCTAATTTATTAAATATGACCCTTTTATTTTTTTGAAAATATGAATAGTAATTTTGGTAATTTTTATTACCACGGTTATAGGTAAATCAGGTAATTAAGGGTAAAAATAATATTATAAATATTAGAATATTACCCTAACACTTATACAAATTTTATTATATGAGTGATTGTTAACAAAAATCATCCTTGGATCTATTTTTTGATCTATTTAATCCACTTGGATGACTTTAATCAATTTATAGTATTTTATTCAAAGAAAAGTAAATTTTGTCATACTTTTGTTTTTAACAAGTGAAATATTTTAAATATGGGTTTATATAGGTTATATATTCAACAATAAATATTGTTTTGAAATATGAAATTTTTTTATTCATCATGGTAATTTATTTTTATTTTTAAGGAGAGAAATAATTACCTTAAAGGCTTACACAATAATGGTGAAATAATGGATTAATTAAAGGAGATATCAAATAAATAATATTATAAATAATATTATAAATATAATTTGAGATACTTACTATCATACACGAATTTTATAGATTAATTTTACATTTTATTAGTATTTTAAAATATTTGGTTCAAATATATCATGTTGTTAGAATATTTTTAAAAAGTCATGTATTGAATAGTGTCAAAATTGACATTAATGATATTTTAAAATATAAAATATTTTATTAATTAATATAAAATTTATAAAAATATAAAATTATACCAATTAATTATTATAAGTCTTAAAATTTCATAAATGGATCATTTATTACTCTTTTTTTATTTTATTGTAATAATATTAACCTACAATGTGTAAATTACCTGATTTCACAGAAAGAGTTGGAAGGGTTAAATAAGGGTTAAAACAAAAAGATAAGGATTAAAAAAAAATAACTTGTCTAATATTCATTATATGCATTTATTTAGACCTTTAATCATTATATATTATAATTAATCAGTTTGGAGCCATTTGGAATAGAAAATTAATTTATATTAATTTAATATTTTGAAGAATTCTAAGAGTTCCCCTCCCCTCTCTTATAAAATGGAACCCCTTATTCTATTTTATTAAAACATAAAAATAAATTTTTTCAGCCAATATCTACATAATTATCTTAATATAATACCTACCCACATTCTAGTTTATTTATTTTAGGTAGATCACCCTTCTTAGATATGTTAAGGTGATAATCAACAGAGATCATCTGAATAAGAGGTATCATTTTTAATTAAGTGTTTCTATTTTATTTCATCTTAAAATTATTAAAATATTTTTAATACTTGATTAATTAATTAATCCAGTATCTTAAATATATTGATATTTTATTATGTAAAAATCATCACCTATACCCATCTCATTTTACACCAAATGGGAAATTAATTCATAGTTTATGTGTATGGTAGACTACCACCTTAAGAACTAATGAAATTCATTTCCCATCATCGCCTCTCAAGACTAGTTATAATGATGGAATTAATTTTTATATATTATATTAATGAAATATTTATCATTATAAAATAATAATATATCATTTACGTTCTTACCTTTTTATGCACATAAAAATGATAATGCCATTCATGCGTACGTGTGAACTATCACCTCCACGACGTGATATGATTCATTTTTTCATCACTGCATCACATAGATTATATATAAAGGTATATTTAAATTATTAATATGATATTTATTATATTAAAATTATTTTGGAAATATAAAATAATATTTACCTTTATTCTATAATGATCATTGATAAATGTAAACGTTTCTCATGCGTATGTATGAATTACCATCTCCATGATTATAACATAATTCATTTTTCATAAACATAATAAATGGTTTTATTTAAAAGTAAAATTGATGTATAAAAATGAAAATAATTTCAGGAATATTATTCTTATGATGATAGACTAATGACCACTGACTATTGACATCATACCAATTGTATTTTGGACTCAAGTACAGAATTTCGTTGAAACGTCCAATGTGAACTTAAATAATTAAGTAATTATTATAAAATGCTAATAAGTGATATAAAAGGAATAATCAACTTGTAAAAATTTATCAATCAAGTGAATTATTAATATAAGTTTATTATCTAGGATGATAAAGTACATATGTGATGAATCAAACACATGGTAAGGGACTTCCTCTCAATCTCTGTTCATTAATAAATATTTTGAAGTTATGCATCCACCTCATTTTATGAGGTGTATAAACATCCCCTTTGAATTTTAATTTCATCCAAAGATTTTAAAAAATTAATATTTTTTTGTTTTATATGTGGACCTTTTGACTTTATTTACAAATGACATAATGAATGTTATTTTTAACGTATATAGTGACAACAACTTCTCTGCAAAATTGACATATAATTGCTATTTGGATTCCTATGTAGGCCTTCATGTTTTTTAAATAAAAATAAATCACTTTTCTATTTTTAGGGTGGTGTGTTTTTGAAAATGTGTTTTTCAAATGGATTGATTATTTCAATAACATTAAATGCTTCTTTATGAGTGGAAATGAAATTTTTATAGTGACATGTTGAAAATTGAAAAACTTTATGTATTGTGATTATCTAATGTCATGCGACTTGAGAATGGTGGTTTTTCTGTTAAGGCATTCCAGAATCCCTTTAGCAAAGGATTAATCTTTGTAAGTTCTCAATTCTAGGTCATGTGATCTACTCAAAGGTTGATAGACCTTGGTCATATGCTGAGCTTAAGAATCTTATTTCCCATTGTTGGGGAATAGGGATTGGAGGCTAATTCCCATTGGGAGAGATTTTTTTCATATTATTTTACAACCTAGGGAGGCTTTGAATTTGGCATGGAATTTTGGCAATTTGATGTTGAAGCCTGAAATTCTCAGGCTATCTAAATGGGATGTTAATTTCAATCCCTTTAATATCAATCAATCTAATTCCAATATTTGGATTATGTTGCATAGCTGAATTGGGTATATTGGCATCCAAGGATTCTGAATGATATAGCCCCTTGTATTGGTACTCTGATCAGATTAGATCAAAGGACCATAGATGGAGAACTTGGCTTCTTTTCTCATATGCTTGTTGATATAAATCTAGATTTGAAGCGTCCTAATAGTGTATCCTTTCTTTATAAGGGATACAAAACATAGGTGAAAGTTGAATATGAGAATTTTCCTCCTTTTTGCGAGGTTTACAAGATAGTGGGTCACTCTGTTACCAACTGCAGAATTCTACAAAAAAGGTTTATTGTCCCGAAAACCTCGGAATGGAATGATGTCAACAAGAGTAAAAGATCAAAAAATGTCCATGTTGACAAGACAGGAATCATCAAGGATCAAGATGGTCCTTCATAGGTAACTGAAATAATTCCACCAGTTATTTATACTATCAATCATGAACAGATCCAACCTGTTATCTATGAAAAAGAACAGATTGGATCACCCAATAGGAAGTAGACCTGGGCTGACATAGTTGAAGAGGAGGAGGCCTAAGATGCTGTACAGGTTCTGGATTCTGAGATTTCAAATGACATTTTCAATTTGGCTCTGAAATGGCAGAAAGAAATGAAGGATGAATTCATTTCTCTGGAATTGTTTAATGACATATGCAATCTGGTCTGCTCCATTAGACATTTTCATAATCCAACTGATGAAGCACAAAAGGAAACTCCTTACTTAGAGGTCTCAGTTGGTGACACTCCCCATTCTGGACAAATTTCTCTGGAAACTTCTCGACCAATTAATTCATCTGTATCCAAGGTTTCATATTCTGTAAATATTACAGATATTTTAGGCACATTAACTCATAGCAGCATTTTCACTACTTCGAACTTGTAGATAGAGGAACATTTTGGGAAGCAAATTAATGGATCTGAATCTATAGATAATAGGGAATATGCTAATTTAGTTGGACTTCATGTGGACAGAGTTGGTCAAATTGGATTTAGTAATGATGGGAATGATGTTATTATCAATCCTACCCAGGAAAATCTGATAGATATAAGGAAATTGAAACTAAATGCAAAAGGAAAATTTGTGCTGAACAGCACAGATGATATAACGGATCTATTAGAAGGTTCTAGAGCTACCAAACAGAAGGTCGGTTAGCCACCTAAGAAATCAGGGAACATGAGGGGTCCCTACCTCAGAGTTCATTTCAAATGAAGATGTTGTTTTTGAATTGTCAAGTCCTTGCTAATATGGAAACCACCAGATCAATTAATTTATTCATCCAGAAGCACAAACCTATTCTTATAGGTCTGTCCGATCCTAAAAAGATATTCCTTCCTAATATTTCCAATTTACCGAAGTTGGGTTTCTCTTTAATTGACACCAATATGTGTTCAACTGATTTCAAAAGGCTATGGGTCTTAGCTCATTATTCTCTAACCAGTACATCCATGGTTGTTTCAAGTGAGCAGCATGTCACCTTCTCCTTCAATTATCTAGGCTCTGATTTTGATTGTACCTTTGTATATTCCAACAACAGTTATTAGGATCGTAGGACTCTATGGGTGGAAATGGGGTCCTTGAAATCTGGTATCTCTAGTCCCTGGATAATATTGGGGGACTTTAATTCAATTCTCAATCCGGATGAACAAATGGGAGCTGTCAGCAATTCCATTTCTTCGAGAGAATTCAGAACATTCATTGAACAAAATTACTTGGTTGAGGTTAATTTGGTAGGTTCCAAATAAACTTGGCATATGAGGCATATCAATAGTTATGTGGCCAGAAAAATTGATAGGGATTTCATCAATGGTTCTTCTCTGGATAAACGGGGTTCAATCTCATGTTCAACTCTTGCTAGACTTAATTTAGATCATCATCCAATTCTGTTGGACCTCGCTGACAAGGAACCTAAGAACCCTCTCCCTTTTAGGTTCAATAAAGCTTGCGTTACTCATCAGGATTGCAGGACTATCATTCAACACACATGGGATTCTGTAAATTGCAGGAATGATGCTTTTGCTTACATCACTAATCTCAAAATACTCAAAAGGAATCTGAAATTCTGGAGAAAGGCTCAATTCAGCTCTCTTGATTCAGATATCTCTTCTCTTGAGGCATCTCTTTAGAACATCCAAGAGATCAATTTGAGTAATGATTTCTCATATGGGTGCTCGGATGAATCTGAGATAATCTTCAAGCTCAAAAATCAATTCAAACTTAAGGATTCCTTGTAAAAGGATTCCTTCAAGACTAAATGGGTAAATGATGGTGATAGAAACTCCAAATTTTTTAATTCTCTTCAGAAAATTTGAAAGATCACTAAGCCTCTTTCTTTAATCCAAAATGGGGACATCCTCATTGATAATAGAAAGTATCTAGTGGAGCACGTAATCCCTTACTTCAAGGATATTTTCAATGGGTCACATTCCACTATTAATCCTTCGAAGGGGGTGATTCCAAGGCTTATGAACCAAGAGCATAATTCCAATATCATTGCTTTTCCTCTTGAGCCAGAAGTCAAGGAGTTTGTGTTCATCCACAACTCTGAGAGTTCTCCTTGTCCGGATGGCTTTAGTAATTTATTCTTTCAATATTTATTGGATATAATTTATGAAGATGTTTTCATGTCGGTAATACACTTTTTCAAAGGTGGGATCTTTCCTAGTGGTTTGAATGCCTATTTCCTTGTGCATATTCTGAAAGTGGAAAATCAAAATGAAATTAATTTATTTAGGCCAGTTGCCCTGGTCAACACTGTTCACAAAATCATTTTCAAAATTCTTTCTAGTAGGCTATCACACATTGCTTGAAAGATTGTTTCTGACAATAAGTTCGGCTTTATAAAGGGGAGATCGATCCAGGATTTCCTAATAACTTCCTCGGAATGTGTGAATCTCCTCAAAAATCCCATCAGAGGTGGTAACATTGCCCTCAAATTAGACATCAAGAAGTCTTTTGATACAATGTAATGGGGCTTCATATGCAAGATTCATGTCATGTATAGATTTTATGATGTTTTTATTAATTAGATCAAGTCTATTTTGAGCTCAGCTCACATTTCGGTTCTTATCAATGGATATCCTGAAGTCTACTTTGAGTGTTCATGAGGTGTTAGGCAGGGTGACCCTTTATTAGCAATCATTTTCTCTATTGATGATGACTACCTCAGCAGGTTTCTATCTATCATGGATGGCCATGGAAAGTTGAAAACCATTCATGCTGGAAGAGGGTTGGTTGCTCCATCGCATCTTCTTTACGTTGATGACATCATCCTCTTCACTAGAGGGGACAAAGGAAATATCAAGAACATCAAGAAATATCTTTTTCATTATAAGATGGTTTCTAGACAGGTGGTTAATTGGAACAAATACTTTGTTTACTTTGGAAGGAAATTCTCATCCAATAGAAATAATGACATCATCCAAGAGCTAGGTATTCGAGAAGGAGCCCTACCCTTCAATTACTTTGGAGTGCCTTTATTTTGGGGGAGACCAAAGTCTTGATATTTTTTCAACATTGTTGGACTGATTTGAAGAAAAATTTCTTCCTGGAAGGGTAAATCTTTATCCATGGTTGGTAGAGTATGTCTTGTGAAGTCTATAATCATCTATAAATTTGTCTATTCATTCATGGTTTATAAATGACTGATTTCCCTAATCAAGAGCATCAATGTATCTATCAAGAACATCATTCGGAGTGGAAGTGTCACTGAAAAGAGGCTTGCAATGGTCCCTTGGAATTATGTGTGAAAACCTTATGATGATGGATGTTTGGGCATCAAAAATCTGGGTTTTTTAATGATTCTCTATAGGAAATATTTATATGGAGACTTGTCAACATGAAATCTGAAGCTCTCTATTTTCATAGAGAAAGATTTATTCATTGACTCAAATCATAAAATCTTAATTACTTTAATTCATCTATTTGGCCTTCTTTTAGGAACATCTTTTTCAGAATTGATGCAGATTCTCATTGGTTGGTTTCAAAGGAATCCTCACTTCATTTTTATAAATTTAATTGGACTGTTATATGCCTAGAATACTTGGTTCTTGGTGATAATCCTAATCTGGATTTTGATCTATCAATTAAAGATCAACTTGGTTGCATGGAAGGTCTTCCAAATCAGGTTACTTCTATTGTTAGGAAGTACTTCTTCTTTTCTAGGGGAGACTTCTAGGCATGAGATCCATCTTCTAAAGGGATCCTTTCCTCTAAAGTTTTTTATAATCATTCTGTGGGAATTATAGTTCTCAGTGGATGGGTATCTTGAACAGGGGCTTCTTAAAACCATCTCGGTCCACCTTTTCTTGGAGAGTAGCGCACAAGAGGATTCCAATGGAGGATCATCTTCAAACATGTGGGATATCCCTCTACTCTAGGTGTGTCCTGTGTCATCAGCACAAGGAAGACATCGATCACCTTTTTCTTAGTTGTGTTGATGTTTCATCTATGTGGGCGGTGGTCTCTAGTATTTTTGAAGTGCACCTACCGCGAATGAACTCGATGGCTACTTTTATGAAGATTTTGCCTGATTTTAATCTCTCAATGCAGCTTTTCTATATTTTTCTCATTTCTACAGAGGAATTGATCTATCTTATTTGTTATTATGGGAACAAAATCATCCATGAGCATCATGTTTTATTGTAGGTATGGTTATCTATGGGATCCTCACTGCAATTTGTGAGGCTGCCATTCTGAAAGGAAACTTATGTGGGAATTCCTTTCACAATCTATCTGTTTTAAATAGGGTGAGTGTCAAGGGTAATTTTCCTTTACCAATTGGAATAATTTAAGTGTTTTGACAGGCTCCCTTTCATGGTTAGATCAATAAAAATTCAGATGGTGCCTCGCGTGGTAATCCGAGTGATTCAGACTTTGGTGCGGTCTTTAGAGACCATCAAGGATGTGTTATTTGATGCCTTTATGGCTTGATTGGTTTTTCATCTGCTCTCGAAGCAAAGATGTGTGGTGTTATTGAGGTGATTGAATAGGCTGATAGAAGAGGGTGGAATAAATTATGGATAGAATGTGATTCCACGCACTTGGTGTTGTCTCTCAGGATAGGTTCTCTTCATCTCTCTTGGAAGCTGACTAATAGATGGATTATAAAAAAGGGTTATCAATGAGCTTATTTTCAAGGGAAATTATTTATTATTTCTTAAGGGAGAAAATATTAATTTGTGATAAAATTTCCATGGGCTCTATGTTTTCACAAGATTAATAGTTTTCTTCTTTTTGTATCCCTTATTGAGGTTTTTAAGCTCATCCCAAGTTTTAAAATGTTTTTCATAGGATTTAAGATAGAATAGATAAAAGGATAATAACAAGGGAAAAATTGTGAGGACTGATCCTGAAAAGAAACCATGTTTTATTCTTAAAAAAATTATGTGAAAAAAAAATTATATTGATTTGAAGTGTCTACAGTGTAATATTTGAGTAGTTATATAATATTTATGGCATCATTATCTAAAACTAAAAATTTGAAAATATCCTCAAAGTGAAAAAAGTAATTTTCTTAACTAAAACTCAAGATTATCTAATTTTTTAGTTTGAGTCCTTATAGATGGTATCAGAGGTCAGTTTAGATAACTATATAGGCTCTGGTAATATTAATAAATTTCCCTTTTATGATTTTACCTTATGGTCATGTTAAAATATTATATCATTTTAAGATTACCATATTGCTTCATCTAAACTATATCTATTCATAATATTTTTGTGTATATAAAATAGGGAAGATGTGGTGGGAAGGCACCAAGAGGAAAATATCCTTCTGAATCAACATCCCAAGATGGTTGGAATTTGAACTGAGCAGTTTGTTGCAGTGATGGATCAGTTCAAAAAGGATATAAATGGTGGTGGTTCCCATGCAAGAGAGAAACCATATCTACCATATAGGAACATAATAATAGTATATAATTTTATGAGACAACATCCCCCATCATTCAAATGATAATTCGACCCCATGCTATCTGAAGGATGGATTAAATACCTAGAAAATATATTCAATGTCATCGGTTGTTTGTATCACTAGAAGTTAAGTCTATCAATGTATCTTTTTGAAGTTAAAGTCAATCAGTGGTGGTTAATGGATAAAAATATAAAAGGAAGTAATGATATTGATTCCTTGGAATTTGATGAATTTAAGAATATTTTCATGGAGAAATATTTTCCTAAGGATGTTTAACTTAGGATAGAAACATAATTCTTTGAATTGAGACAAAAGGAGGAGGATTTGGTGGTTTCATATGAAGAAAATTTCACTCGTTTGGAAAGGTACATCCCAAATTTTATTTGAGATCTTAATAGAAAGATAAATCGATTTTACTCAGTATTGAAGCCAAGATATCAAAGAGAATTGACTTCTTGTGAGTTCAAAAGCTATGAAGAAATTATTTGATGTGTTGTGAAGGTAGAAATGGAGTATTCTAATGATCATGTTCTCTATAAGTGTAAGAAAAAGATTAATTCAAGTTAGTAGTAAATGACAAAGAATTCGTCAAATAATTTTGGAGATAAGAAAACTAAATTTTCGTCTTCTGAGAAGTGTGGTAAATAGAATCTTGGAGAATGTATTTTAAATTCTAGGAAGTACTTCTTATGTGGTAAGATTGGTTATATCACTCATGATTTTAAGGGAGATGATCAAGAAATAAATTAAAATCCAATTGTAAGATTTTTTAGTTTTAATAAGTTAGGTAATTATGCCAATTTGTGTCCAAAGTTGATTACCCAAGGTGGGAAACAACAAGATATAAAGAAAAAGGTTGTGGAAAAATATTTTTATACTATTGTGGTTGATTTTGGTCCATAAATTTAAGTGGTTATAGGTTTGTTATAAGTTTTTTATGATTACGTAAAAACTCTATTTGACTCTGGATCTTCACATTCATTCATTTATAAGAGATTTAAAAGTAAATTGGGAATATCTCATCAGAATTGTGATATATAAATTTTGGTAAATAATCCAAGTGGAAGTATTAAAGAAACCAATATTTATAAGAATATTCCTAATGTCATTGGTGGGATGGTATTTACTGAAAATCTTATTTAACTTCCCATATTTTAGTTTTATATCATTTTGGGTATGGGTTAGCTTTCAGTTTATCATGCTAAAATGGATTTCAAAGACAATAAAGTCTTCTTCAAGGACTTCATACTTTTGATAAAATTCTAATAAGCTGAGATATTGATTAAATATGGTAATTAATGTTATCGAAATCATATTCTTGAAAATAAGGAAATAGTTCTAATTATTGACATCCCAATAGTGAATGAATTTATGGATATTTTTACTGGGGAATTGTCTAGTGTTGTTCTTAATCAGAAAGTTGAATTTACTATTGATTTAGTGTCTGATGCTAAGCCAGTTTCTAAAACCCTTTATTGAATGGATTAAGTAGAACTTGTGGAATTGAAAAACCAGTTACAATAATTTATTGATAAAGGTTTCACTCAACTTAGCACTTCACATTGGAGTGCTCCATATTTGTTTTTGAAAAGGATATATGGTTTCATGAGACTTTTTATTGATTATATATCCTTGAATAACATCACTATTAAGAACAAGTAACATTTTCCTCATATCAATGATTTGTTTTATCAGCTCCAACGAGATATTATTTTTCAATGATTTATTTGAGGTTTGGGTACCATCAATTAAAGGTGAAGGAGGATGAAATTCCAAAGATAATGCTTCAGACAAGATATGGGCATTATCCGGTTATAGTTATAACCTTTGGGTTATCTAATAAAACTTTTGTATTTATAAATATTATGAATGGATTCTTCCATCGGTTTTTTGATCAATTTATGGTTGTGTTTATAGATTATATTTTGGCATATTCTAAAATCGACAAGGAACATGAAAGGCACTTAAGGATTGTTTTTAAAACCATAAAATAAAAGAAACTCTATGGAATGTTTAGTGAGATTCAATTTTGGTTGAAAAAAAATTCATTCCCTGTATATATTGTTTTTAAAGATGGAATAATTATTGACCCTTCTAAAAAAAAATTGAAGAGTGGGCAAGATCTACCAATGTCACAGATATTCATTGTTTTCTTTAATTATAAGGCCATTACTGACGGTTTTTTGAAAACTTTTCTCAGTTATCTGAACCACTAAATAAGTTGACACATAAGGGAGCTAAGTTCATCTAGAAAAAATAATGTGGTGATTTTTTTCAAGAAGTAAAAAGATGATTAGTAAATGCTCCAGTTTTGGGCCTTCCTCAAAAAATGGTGAATTTGTTATCTTTGGTGATACTTCATTGAAAGTACATGGTTGGGTCTTAATGAAGAATGATTAGGTAATTTCTTGTGCTTTACATTAGTTGAAAACTCATGAGTTAAATTACCCAACACATGATTTGGAATTATCTTCTACTATTTTTGAATTAAAAATTTGGAGGAATAATTTTTATGAAGTAAAGTGTGAAATATATAATAATCGTGAGAATTTGAAGTATTTATTCACTCATAAATAATTAAACATGAGATATAGGAGATGGAGAGAACTAATCAATGATTATGATTTCAAGATTCATTACCATATTGGAAAATAAAATAAAGTGGATGATGCTTTGAGTTGAAAAATTAATTCTATATTAACTGTGTTACATTTGGAATGTGACCCTTTAGTTAATGATTTCAAGAATTTTGGCTTAGAATTTGTTCGTCCAGTAAATTCCTCTGTTTTGATTCAGGTGTCTGTGAAATTGTCTGTATTAGAAAAAATTAAGCAAGCATTGAAGGAAGACCATGAGCTGTAAAAAAATGTCTAATTGTTTAAAAAGGGTAATTTTCCTAAATTTAACATTGATAAAGATTGTGTTTTGAGATTTTGGAAGAGATTATGTGTGCCTTGTGATTCACAGTTGAAGAAAGAGTTGTTAAGTGAAGATCATAGTTCTTTATTTTCCATTCATTTAGGCAACACTAATATGTACAGAGACCTTTGAGATTATTATTGGTGGGATGTAATGAAAAGTGATATTGATAAAATTACCATGAACTGTTTGACTTATCAGCAGGTTAAAGCCAAATGACAGTTGCCAAAGTGGATGCTTCATCCTTTTCTAGTGTCAAATTGGAAATGGGAAAATAAATGCATGGATTTTTTAATGGGATTACCAAATACTTCTAGAGGTAACAATGTGATTTTGGGTATTTTTGATCGACTGAATAAATCATCACATTTTATTCCTATTCAAGACACTTTGCCTCTAACCCAAATATCTCAGTTGTATATTAAAGATATAGTCAATCTACATGGACTTACATTCTATATTGTATTTTATCATGATCCCAGGTTCACTTCTAATTTTTGTAATGGCCTTCAGAAGTTGTTGGGTACTAAATTAAATTTCAGTAAAACTTTTCATCCTCAATCAGATGGTCAGTTAGAATGAACCATTCAGACCATTGAGGATATTCTACAATCATGTTAAATAGATTACTAGGGAATTTGATATTATCATATTTCTTTCATTGAGTTTTCTTATAATAATAGTTTTCATTCTAGTATAAAAATGGAACCATTTGAGGCATTATATAGAAATAGGTGTCAGACACCATCTTGTTCGGATGATGTTGGGGAAAAGAAGTTTATGGGACCATATTTGGTAGAGTAGATGGAAGAGAAAGTTCAGTTTATTCAATAAAACATGAGTACATCCTAGATTATATAGATAAGTAATGCAAATTACTAGATAAAGGATCTTTCTTTCGAGGTAGGTAATCAAGTCTTTCTCAAATTTTCTCCATGGAAAAGTGTGATGTGTTTTGGTAGGAAATGGAAGATAGGTCCATGGTTTATTAGACCCTATGAAATCCTAGAGAAAGTTTGATCATTTTCTTACGGAGTGTCTTTTACTATGATTTTATACAAGGTAAATAATTGTTTTCATGTTTCAATTTTAAGGAAATATGTTCCGGATTCATCTCATGTTTTGATCCTTAATGTAGTTAAGTTGGAAGAGAATCTTTCATATGAGGAATATTTGGTTTAGGTTATTTAATACATATAGAAAGTGTTGTGGAATAAATTGATTCATTAGGTTAAGGTTTTAAGGAAACCCATATGGTTGAAGAGGCAATATGGGAATCTGAAAATTTTATAATGAAAAGGTATCCCCACTTATTTATTAAGTGAATAAAATTGAAAGGACACAATTTACGAATGGGGGAAGAATGTTACAACCTAGTAAATGATATAATAAGTTTAAATCGATTTATAAATTGTTTTTATATTAATTAAATATATTTTATAGGCATAATATAAGAATAAAACCAGTTTTATGCTTAAAAACCTTACTTTTCTAAAAATGTGGTTTTGTCACCTTTAGATGGAGCACTTGTTTTAAATCTTGTTATTTAAAATTTTAAAATTTATATTTAAAAAATTAAAATTATTTGAAATCATAATCTCAAAATTTAGTTTTTATTTTATTTTTTTATTTTTCTTATAAGTTTCATGTTTTGATGAATAGTGGAAAATACTACATTTTAATTGAAAATAGATTTATTATCTAAATAATTTATAGTGTTAGATTATTTTTTAATTGGTTTTAATAAATAATTAGATAATATTTTACCATTTAATCTAATATAGGACATTGGAATCAATTTCACATTGAATTTAGATATAAAAACATTTCCGTCTCTTGAATGTTTTCACTTTAATAAATGGTTTCCTCACCCTACCAATGAGATTAATTTTAAATTATTTTTGGCCAATCCTATGTTTTTTATTTTGAAAAATGTATTTTATATTTTGAATAATAAGATCCAAATTTATTAAATATTTCCCTTTTATTTATGGACAATATAAATAGTAACTTCGTTAATTTTTATTGCCATGGTTAAGGGTAAATCAGGTAACTAATGGTAAAATAATATTATAAATAGTATAAAATTGTCCTCAAAATTGTATTAATTTTATTAGATGATTTATTATCGGCCAAAATAATCCTTGGGATAATTTTTTGATCTCTTTGATCCAATTTGAGTACATTAAACCATTTATAGTATTTTATTCAAAGAAAACTCAATTTTGTCATACTTTTGTTTTTAAGAGTGAAATATTTTTTTTATGGCATCATATAGGGGATTTGTTTGACTATAAATGGTATTTTGAAAGGTAAAATGTTTCTATTCATCATTGAAATATATTTTTAATTTTTGGGATAAAAATAATTACCTTAAATATTTACACAATGATGATGTAGTAATTGCTTAATTAAAGAAAATAACAAATAAATGATATTAAAAATATTAAAATAAATATAATTTGAGATACATAATGTAATCCATGATTGTATAGATTAAATTAACATGTTATTGTTGTTTTGAAATAGTTTATATGAATATATCATGTTGTTATGATATTTTTAAAAATTCGTGTATTGAATAGTATCAAAATTGACATTAATAATATTTTAAAATATAAAATATTTTATTAAATGATATAAAATATTTAAACAAATAAAATTCATCAAATTGATTAGTATAAGTCTTAAAATTTAATAAATGACTCATTTATTGGTCTTTTTCTATTTTATATTAATTATATTAACCCTCAAAATGTAAATTACATGATATCATGGTAAGAGTTAACATGGTTAAATAAAGATTAAAACAATAATATAAAAATTTAAAAAATAATAAATACTTGTTTAATTTTTATTGGATGAATTTATTTATACCCCTAATCATCATATATTCTAAATAAATCATTTTTTATCCATTTTTAAAAGAAAATAAATTTATATTAATTTAATATTTTCATGAATTCCAAGAGTGCCCCTCCCCTCTTATAAAAGGGAACCCCTTCTTATCTTTTCTTCACACTTAAAAACCTCTTTGTATCATAAAATATCTACCCAAATAAATTCCTATAATCACTCCCCACATTATAGAGCATTTATTTTAGGCATAACACCCTTATAAGAAGTGTAAATGTGTTAATCAAAGGATGTCGTCTGAAGAAGATATATCATTTTTAATTAAGTTTTTATATTTTATTTATTGTTAATCATCCTTAAAATATTCCCCAAAAATAATGAAATAATACTCCAATATAATCAATATACTATGATTTTATTATGTTAATATCATCACCGATACCCATCTTCTTTACCATCAAAAGGGGAAATAATTCATCATCCATGTGTATGGCGGGATACTGCCTCGCAAACCCATAAAATTAATTTTACATAACCATCTATCAAGAGTGGTTATAATTATGGAACTAATGTTTATATATGATATTCATGACATATTTATCATTTTAAAATAATAATATTTCAATTATATTATTACCTTTCCATGAACATAAAAATGATAACGCCATTAGTACGTACGTGTGAAATATCACCTCCACGAAGTGATGTGATTCATTTTTTCATCCCCACATCACATTGATGATATATATAAGTATATTTAAATGATTAATATGATATTAATAATAATATTATCATTATTTAAAGATGAAATAATACTTACATTCTTTCCATAATGATCCTTGAAAAATGAAAACGTTACTCATGCGTACGTACGACTTATCGTCTCCATGATCAAAATGTAGTTCATTTTTCATAATAATACTTCATGGTTTAATTTAAAAGTAAAATTGATGTGTAATAATTATAATAATTTCATGAATATTATTTTGAAGAATATGGACTAATGACCACTTTGACTATTGATATCATAAAAATTTTATTTTTGGACTCAGTTACTCAATATCGTCGAAACATCCGATGTGAACTTAAATAATTAAGTAATTATTATAAAATGGTAATAAGTGATATAAATGGAATGATAAAATTGAAAAAAAAATTATTAGTAAATTAAATAATTAGCATAAGTTTATTATTCAAAAAGATTAATGACTTACGTGATGAAACAAACTCAAGGTAAGGGACTTCATCTCAATCTCATTTCATTGAGGCATATTTTGATGTTATAAATTCACCTAATTTTATAAAGTTTATAAACACCCCCTTTAAATTTAATATTCATTAAAAGTTTTTAAAAATTAATCATTTTTATTTTTTCTATACAGAATTTTTGGATTTATTTATAAATTAAAAAAGGAATGTTCTTTTTAACGTATATGGTGACAAAAACTTCTCTACCACCATGAAAAATAGTTGTTATTTAGATTCCTTTACAAAAATTATTATTTTTAAATAAAAAATAAATAATTTTTTTCTATTTTTTGGGTACTTTGTTTTTGAAAATGGTTTTTGGAAATGGATTGATTATTTCAATAACATGAAATGTTTCCTTATGAGTGGAAATGAAATTTTTATAGTGACATGTCAAAAAATGAAAACTTTTATGTGTTGTGGTTATATAATGGTACTTAGAAATTTGACAGGTGGTTACATGATAAACCAATGACAGGTAGTTCAGTGATAAACTAACGATGGGTGGGTCCATGATTTCCCACTAATGCATTGGGTATGAAATTCGACCATATAGTTATTCTATTTGAAAGATTAACATGTATAGAAGTAGACCACATGGTTATTCCATTTATATGTATGACAAGTATAATTATGTCCCAAGATACCTTTATATGTTATCTATGATAATTATGGGTTTATATTAATATTATGATTACAAAAAAGGTAAGCAATGAGCTTATTTTAAAAGATATATATTTACTATTTCTTAAGGGTGAAAATTATTGCTTTATGATAAAGTTTCCATGGGCTCCATGTTTTCACTATAGTAAAAAAAAATTTATTTTTGTATCCCTTACTGGTATTTTTTGTGCTCATCCCAAGTTTTCAAATGTTTCTCATGAGATTTAAAGGATAATAGAGACAAGGATGAGATCAAGGGAAAAATTTTATGATTGATCATGAAATGAAACAATGTTTTATTTTTAAACGATTTTGTTTTGTGAAAAAAATGGATATTTAGTAGAGCTGCCTACATTGTAATATTTAATTTTTTAATTAATAGTTATGGACAAATTCTCTAAAACTATAAACCAAAAAAGATCCAAAAAATTAAAGAAATTAATTTTCTTGACTAAAACTCAAAATTATGTAATGTTTCAGGCTGGTACCTTATATTTTGAAAATTTCATGATATCTATTTCTTTATCTAACTCAACCATGTCAGTTAATTTCATGTGAGAATTTTAGATTTCACTTCCTCTTTAGATGATGATTCAAGTTCCTCTGAAACTTTTAAGTCTGAATACTTATTAGATGGAGAAGCAAAGTGAGTTGTCTTAGAAGATAACTCTAAAGAGATTCCTTATTCCTTTGTTTCTTCTTCAGTCTCTGTTTCTTCTAACAATTTTTCTTCCTCTTAATGTTCCTTATCCTCTTTTTTCTTATTAATTCTCTAACTTCATGTAGTTCTGGGAACACTTTTCTTGAATTTCTTAACAGATTTAGATTTTTCCTTCTCAATAGTCTTCAGAACATTTGATGGAACCGATTATGTAACATTATCTATTACTTATTTACCTTTACCCTTATCATAAAATTTTTAAATAACTAATGTATCTACTGAATTTTCTAAAAACTCCATACCAGAGTTTTGAATTATTGGATCTTTATAAAGAATTATTCTAGACTGATGAGATGGTTTCACCACTAATAAAGGATAAACTAATATAATTAGATTCTTTGATGGTTTTTTAAAAATTTTCATTAACTTTTATACAATTTATCCTCTTTTAATCTTTTATTTTTTTTCTTACACATTTTATCTTACTTCATCTCATTGGTTGTTCTAATATTCATGGACAAGGCTTCATCCTTATCAAGTCCAATCTCAGGATCACTAGGTTTCTTTTGATCCTTATGAGAAATCAATTTCTTGAACTCATAATTTTTTATTATCTTTAGTTTCTTTTCTTTTTCATAGGTTAAGACTCTTCTTTCATTTTTTTCCTTAACAAATTCCTTCTTTGTTAGTCTTTCAACGTCAAACACAACATCTTCTACTTTATACATGAACTTTTTCAACTTGGAATTGAAGACTAAATTCATTATTGACATGGTATCTTCACAAATAAATAAAATATTTTCCCTCATAGAAAAAGAGATATTCTTAATCCAAAATAATTTAAAACAATTGACTAATAATTTTTTATGAAACATAGAAACAAAAAAATCTTAGATTGCATTGAATAATTCTTGATTTATTCCACTATAATGAAAAAAAATTCACAAAGTTGATTTTCCTCATATTCATTAGGAAATATAAAACAAATATGTTTGATATTTTGAGGGTATATCAATCACCTTTTAATAGAATGAGATAACCCTTAATCCATTAAGTGATGGTCCTTAAATATGGTGTGAGATGTAAAACCTTTATAAATTTCTCAAAGATGTAAATAAAGAGGCTTCAGCCTTTGACTTAACAAAACTTACAAGTTTTTCAAGAATTGTCTTGTGAAGGAAGATGTGCCTCACCTTTAAAATGTGCTTCAACCAACATTGATAATTTTTCCTAATAAATTTTTTACTTTTAACCAAACAATGTAAAAGAAAACTTTTCTTTACTTTACTCAGAAATAAATTAAAATAAGGAACAAAACTCCGTTACTATGTCATGGTAATATAAATCAAAATATTCTTTCTCAGTGAAAATAATTTCCCGAAATTGAAATTTGATAACTCTTTTTAGAATAGAATAATATTTCTCACACCATTTATGATCAATGAGTCTCATTCTAACAATATCCCTTTTTTAAAAATATTTATCAGTTTCCATCATATTGAGTCTGGTACCAGTGATCAGATAAATAGAAAAACATTAGAGTGAGAACTAAAATAGGAGGTGAGAGTCGGGGTGGAATCTTTTGAAAATAGATGTGGGAAATGGGGTAACCCACCCTTATATAGGCATGGGAGGTGATAGTTCAAATTCCAAGAATTTAAACAGATCATATTAAGTATCCTTATTTGATTAAATTATCATTATTTAATTGAAAAATATTTTTTAAAAAATAAATATGATCTCTAAAAGTTTTTTTTAAGAAAACTTTTCATTAGAGTGAGTAACAATTTGATTGGAAATAATTTTAATCTTATAAGAAAATATATTTTATAAAATCAAAATAATATTTAACAACATAGATAATCTTAAGTATTGAAATAGTGAAAAAATAGTATTTTGGAGTATAAATGTTTTATCGATATGAGTAACATGTTCTTATTAGTTTTAGTAATGAAAACTTATTATTATAAATTTTTTAGCAAACGTATTCTATGGGAAATTTTATAAAAAAATTGAGTCAGAAAAAAAATCTAATAATTTTGATTTAGTAAATTTTTTAACAATTTTGAATTCAGAAAAATTTTATAAAAATTCTAACTGTGATAAACTTTTTATACATTTTGATTTCGAAAACATTTATAAAGGAATATGAGTTAGAAAAAAATTATAAAAAAAATGAGTCTAGAAAAGTATTATAAAAAAATTTAGTCTTGAAAAGTTAATGTTTTGAAAACAAGAATATTTTTCATAAAACTAATGTTTTTATAAAATAAAAGGTTTTTAGAAAAACAATAGCATATGTACTCCCCATTTTAAAATTAATTCATTAATGTAAGTAGATTGGTAAACAAGACTTATATATGAATAATCACTTTATATTGATCATTCCTAACTTTTATTTAATATATTCAAATCTATTTAGACTAAGAGGTTTAGTAAAAATATTTCCAAGTTATTCTGGAATTCGGATGAATTGTAAAATAATATATCCTTTTTTTGTGTGATACAAAAAAAATGGTGTCATATATCCATGTGATTATCACATGAGTAATGTGCTGGTATTTTACTTAAGGAAATGGAACATGTGTTATCATAAAAATTTTATTTTTAATAAAATCCATTCCATAGTTAGTGAGTGTGTGTTTTATTCAAAACACTTAAGCACAAGAAATTCCATTTGATACATATTCTGTTTCATTAGTGGAAAGTTCTACTCAGTGTTTTTTCTTACAAAACCATGAAACTAAAGCTTTACATAAGAAATGAAAATTATCAAATATGATTTTTCTATCTATTATACATCCACTAAATTCAGCATCTAAAAATTGTTTATCTAAAAATCATTTATAGAAGAGTATAATAAGCATAATTTCATAGTTCCATTAAGGTAAAAAACTATATATTTAAGATGGGAATTTTTTGGTTTTTTTGATATCTAGTGCATAAGCATACTGAAAACATTAAATTTGGACAAATCGTTGTCAAGTAAATTAAAATTAAAATTATACCTATAAAATTATTTTGAACAACTAGTTTCTCAGATTCATCAAGATATAAAGTATTTGAGGTTTTATAAGAGTAATAATACTTTTTGTATTGTCATACCTGAATTTCATAAGAATATATTTTATATACCTATATTGAGATATAAAAGTTCTTTCTAATTTTTATGAAATTTTAAAACCTAAGAAGTAAGTTAACTCACCCATCATACTCATTTAAAACTCAAATTTCATAATATTTACAAAGGAATCTATTAAAGAAATTTTAGTTTAACCAAATATAATTTCATAAACATAGATTTGTACAATCATAATATTTTTATTAACTTATTTAATAAAAATAGTTGGATCTACAACACCCTTAACAAAAAAAAAAATTAACAAAAAACAAGTTAACCCATTATACCAGGATATAGGGGATTTTAAAGTACCTATAGTGCATTTTTAATTTTATAAACATGTTTTGGATGTTTTTTATTTTCAAAACAAGGGGTTGTTTTATATGAAATTCTTCCTGAACATATCCATTATGGAAATCACACTTCACACCCATTTGAAATAGTTTGAAATTTAAGAATTCTACATAATATAGAAGTATAAAAATAGCCTCAAGTCAAGATACTTGAGCATAAGTTTCTTTATAGTATATTCCTTCGTGTGGGTTAAAACCCTTATCAATAACTATATCCTTATTTCTAACTATTAATCCCTTTTCATAAAAAAATTTCTAAAAGACCTATTTTACTCCAATTATAGAATTATGTTTAGGATGTCTAACCAAATCCCAAACATTGTACCTTTTAAACTCATGGAGTTCATCTTTCATATCTTTAATATAATCCTCATTAGGATTTTTAAGTTCAAAATGTGATAAGAAAACTAGATGTTAAATTTCATTTCTCAAATCACTTCTAGTTCTAACTGGTTGATCTGCATCATCAATGATATTATAATTAGGATGATTCTTAAGAAAAAACCAATTTATTGGGTTTTCAAAATTAGTTTCTTCAACAATAAGTTGAAAATATTCTTGAGGAATAACTTAAAAACATATTTTTTATTTGTTTTATTATGAGAAGAACTTTCTAACAAATTTTGAAAATCATTTTTAGAAATAACATTCGATAATGTAGGTTGGGGTTTTTTGGAGACAAAAGGATCAGTTTCATAAAACATAACATGTATTGTTTCCTCAATAGTACTTGTATTTTATTGAAAAATCTACAGTAATTACTATTTTTGGAATAACCTGAAAATATTCCTTCATTGGATTTTGTGGAAAATTAATATAGGTTATAGTTATTATTCAAGATGAATACTTTTCATCCAAAATATTTGAAGTAATAATGTTTTGGTTTTCTTATGGTCCATAAATCATAAATAGTTTTATTAATAAAATGTATAATTAAAACTCAATTTATAGTATTGCAAAAAGTACTAAAATCTGCATTCTAAAAAAATTAGCAACTGAGTATTCACTCAACATGGTTCTAGTAATCTCTTGAAGAAATCTATTTATTCATTCAACTACAACATTTTTATGTGGAGTTCTAGGTGTTGAAAAGTTTTAAATTATACATTTTTTACTAAAAAAGTTTCAAAATCATAATTTATAAATTCTCCACCATGATCACTATGAATATTTATCAAGGATAGGTTTTTCTCATTTTAAACTCTGGAAACAAAAAATTTAAAATAGCTAAAGTATTTGGATTTTATTGAAATAAAACATACCCATGTGTATCTAGTGTAATCATTAACTAAAACATAACCATTGTATTTTCCAAAAATACTTCCAATTTGTGTAAGACCAAATAATTCCATGTGCACAAACTGTAAAGTATCATACGTTAAGGCTTCACTAAGATATTTAAAACATTACTTATGTTTCTTACCAAATTTATAGGGATCATAAACTTTTTAAGAATCAAACCTATGTTCTGGTATATTCTTAACTGGACCTTTCATAGTCAACTTAGATAAAGTTATAAGGTTATAGTGTCCTAAAATTCTATTCCATAACCAATATTGGTCTTCTATTTCTCTAAGGAAAGGTATATTTTATATCCTAAGGTATTCTAAGTTTAAAGTGTAAACATTATCATGCCAATTTATAGAGAGAATAAACTCATATCTTGAACTTTGAAAAGTAAATTTATCATTCTTGAAAATCACAAGATAACCTTTATCGCATAGTTCACTTATTCATATATGGTTTTTCTTAAGGCCTACAAAAATAAAAAAAAAATTCAATTAATGAATTTCCAAGAATAATAATGTTATATATACCAATAATTTATCCTTGATCATTATCTCTCAAATTTACTTTTTCATCTTTCATATTAATGAAATTCTTATAGAAATATTTATTTCCAATCATATATATGTAGAAACCACTATCCATGTACCAAATGTTTTTTTCTTGGTACTTTCTTCATTTTCAAGAAAATAAAAAAATTAATGTTTTGGAACACAAACATTCTTGAGGTCTAGTGTTATCAGAAAGTAATATTTTAGGTAAAAAAATCTTTCCAAAATTAGTATATTGATAAAATTTCAAATATTTTTGAAAATATGATTTATAAAAACCTAAAGAATAAACTTTATTTAGAAAACATTTTTTCCCACACTGTCTACCACTTTTACATTTTATACAAAATGGACCACTCTTTGGAAAAAATTAATTATCACTAAAAATAGGTTTATTATTAGTAATACCCATTTTAGATATATCTCTATAAGGTCTAATTTTTTAATTCAATTTATAAAAATTCTACTTACCATAGGTTAACTTACACATAGTTTCTTCAAACTAAAAATTTTAGATTTTATTTTAAGAACTAATATATTATCCTCATTAGAAATTTTATTAGAACTATGTTTTATAAAATTACTTTGTAAAATAGTTTTCTTAGAAATATTTTTCTCAAGATATTTATAAATAATATATTTTTTAAAACTATATTTATCAACATCTTTAGAAAGATCTGATATTTTAGTAGTTAAAATAGTTATCTTTTAATTTTCCTTTCTATGTTTTTCTTGGGAATTGTCAATTTTTATAGAAACTTTACAATTTTAATTTTCAAGAAGTTTGAAAAACCAAGATACTTATTTAAAACTAGTTAAAGTATTATCCTTTTCTATTGAGGAAGACTCTTCATCAGAATATGTAGAATTTTTCACATCATATTTATAAGGATATTTCTCAATTAAAGAGATATTAGTGAGAGTTTCATCAGTTTCTAACTTATCTATAAGAAATTTATTCACCTTTGGTATTTCAAAAAATAAACCAATATTTTTTTTGGAGTTTTCATTTTCAAAATAATTATCAGAATAATTATCTCCTCCACTTGCACTCCAAGTTTCAAAATCTTTCAGTCTCTTCTTTCCTTTATACTTATAACGCTTCTTAGCATTCCTATCTGAATTCCTTTATTTCTTGTCTTTCTTTTTAGTTTAGGATAATCTGTTCGATTCTTTCATGAATTCATCAATTAATAATAAATCACTTTATTAGTGTATTTCTTGTCACTCTTATACTTATAAATTTTCTTATATCTATATTAAAAGTATTTATTTCCAACAATATAGTTCACTGTTATAGAAATATTTTCTAATTCATTTCCAATTTTTTCTAAATAACTTGAATTTGATTCAATAATAACATTATTATTCTTTGAATATTTCAAAACATTTTCAGAATATTGAACATTAGTAATAAGATTATATGTAGTTTCAAATGTAACTCCTCCATTATTATTTTTCATTTTCTCGGTATCACTTTTCAATATAACTTTTTATTTCCTAAGAGTAACAATAAAATCATCTAAAGTAATATTTTTACTGTTCCTTGTGTCATCCAAGTTATTCCTCTTGGATTCCCACTCATTAGGAATGATTTCTATGATCTTTTAAACCAACATTCCATCTGTTAAATCCATTATCCAGAAGAATGAAAACTATTTAAAATAGTCATAAATATTTCATTCATTTTATAAACTGATTCTATAGGTATGAAATTAAATTCGTTATAATCATCTCTCATCATAGATCTTCTCATCTTAACAAATCACCAAAGTGAGTAAATTCTAACGTTTTCCATATACTATTAGCTACTTCACTTGAAGAAATTTGACTATATATATTTACTTTTATGTAACAAAGTAGAGTATTTATTACTCTATAATTCAATTTATTATCTTTGTTCTCTTGATTTTTAAATGTAGTAACTTTCGTTTCTAGAATCTTATAATCACCAGTCAATATAACAAAGTTATCAACACCAATGTTGATAAAAAAATCATTATATATTTCTAATACTCATAATCATTTTCAACTAAGATAGGTGGTTAACTGTGATTTATATTTTCTAAAGTTTCAAAATTAATACTTGTCATCTTAAATATAATAAAAAAATATTTCCTAAAAACATGTTAGTGTAAAAAAAATGTTATTAAACAAAAAATTTATAAAAACTTAGTAACATACAGTTGATAATAAAATTAAAAACTCAAAAAGGTAGTAGAACCTCCTATGATACCAATTGTTGGATTGTAAGAGTATACGAAGGATATAAAAGGGGGTTGGATTTTAGTTTTAAAAAATTAAACTAATATAAAACACAATACCTCTTTCCTTAAAAATATCTGACTCAAGTATCGTCTGATTATCAAAGTGTAAAAATATGAACTAAAAAGCATCTAATATATCAGAGTTATTTATCAGTATTACAATCTATCTTATAAAACTATTATTATAAAGGTAACTAAAAACTAACTTTATAATATATCTATATATAGTAGAAAATATTACTTGTATAAATAATAAATATATAATCCTATAATAGTTAAGAATGATATATCATCTTTATAAAATAATTTACTCTTTAACCTTATGAGTCAAAGAAGTAAGAAATCTTAACTTAAGATATCCAAAGTCTTAATACCTATAATAAAGGAATGTATTTCCTTATTATGAAATCTTTTAATATGATCATTGGAATGTATTTTTCTTCCTATCCTCAAAATACCTCGATATGATTATCAGATTCATCTTTTTCTTTCTTAAACAAGAAATCCATCGATACGACGATTGGTTTATGTCTTCCTAACCCTAGAGGCCCTCGATCTGATGGATTGAATTCACCCATCTTATTATCCCTAGAATCCCTCAATCAATACCATAATCATATTTAGTGAATACAAAAGAAAAATTATTCTATGGAATTTACAATCCAAACACAAATTTCTTAGAACTTAAACTCTCTAATAAATTACAAAGCACTTAGAACAAGATGTTCAAGTAGAGGAAAAATTAGATGACTTGAGTTATGAATGAATTAACTCCTAACTCTTCAAATGACCTCATATTTATAGTAATTACTCTAATGGTCATATTTCACAATTGGTTGCAATGTCCTTGGAGAACTTTCACTTAGAAATCTCATAATGATGTGGATCTTGATCTTGAAAGATAAGAATGAGTTTTACTTCATTTTTCTATCATCGTTTATTTTAGCACCACTATAATAATATTTTGTATTTTGTTCAAAGGATATATTTATAATTACTCTGATTATAATATTTATAGATCCCTTTGTAATTCACTATTTATTTTAAATCTGATAAACTAGATAAGGGTTAGCTTGATCTATTATTTCCAATGTCAGTATAGTGGTCATGAATTTTTTCAATTTGATAGAAATGACATAATTCTAACCACTGACTAGAATATTAGTTTGTATGGTGTACTAGATTCACCTTTAGTCTGATTGATTAGATTGAATAATAATATTTTATATTCTTTTTTAATTATAACAATTGTTATGTACAGAATAAAAGAATGTTTTCTATAAAAACGTAATAAAACACTAGGGATATATAAAGTTAATAAAATAGTGTTTTAAGAAATTGTTTTTTATTCCCACAAATAAGGAATGGAAAATTAAAAAAATTAATACTTTTTACTTAACATGGTATTTCTCGATGTCATGTCCTATAAATTATTTCAAGTATCCCTTACAAGTTTTCAAGGTTATTTTCATGGAAAAGGATTTTGAAAATTCTTTCTGTTTAAAGAAAAATAAAAGTGAATATGTTATTTCCCTAAATAATTGTTTTAAAATATTTTTATATATTCCTTTATAAGTTTCAAATTTTATTTTCAAATAAAATAATTTCCATAATATTTTATGAATTTTATTTTTAAAAATTAATTTTCAAAGAAAACATATTTTCTTAGAAAATGTTTCAAGAGATATTTTAAATTAATTTTCTATCTAAGATGAAATCCTTTTATGTTACTTAATATTTACTATGTATACTATCCAATGATACTAAATTTATTCTTTATATGGATGGTTTATGTTTATAGTGATAAGAATTTTATGAAACCCGTTTATTTTCTATGGGTTATGCTATGATAAAATATGTTATGAACCCTATTTCTTTTCATGTGTTCTAATATAAAAAATGTGTTATGATGTCTATTTATTTTCATGGGTTCTGATGTAATGAATGTTTTATGATCTTGTGTCACACATATGTATGATTTTAATTATGTGACTGGTGGGACCTATATCTCCCTCTAATGTATTGGTAATAATTAATGTAATATGATCTCAAAGGTTACATGGGAGGTTTTCTAAATCTAGAAAGAGGGTACATGGGAGGTTATCCCAATCCCAAAATAGGGTATGCCGGACGTTTTCCCAAGCCTGAAGCAGGTACATAGGTGGTTATCCCAAGCCTAAAATGTTATGAATTTCTTGGTGGGTATCATTAAAGTAATATTTTCTAGGCTTATGTGTATTCCACAAATCTATGTCTTATGAAAATGTTATATTCTCATGTATCATGTAATTTTATTCTATTATTATTCATGTCTTATGAACTGCCAAAATTTATGTCATGACTCAATTTTATGATCTATGATATATAGGGTATGGTTTTAAAATGTTATTATCATGTTCTCATCCACTTATGCTCATGATATATTAATATATCCCTTGTTTACCCTTATTAAGCATCTAAGATCACCCTTTCTTATGTTTCTCTTTCCCTATTTAAGAAGAAATTCTTTAAGTAGGTTGTGTATATAAAGAGTGCTAAATGGGATGATCATTGTGGGAGATATTGAAGATATTTCACAAAATAAGAAGATAGTGAATCTAGTCTCTCAATACACTAAAATTATATAGTCCATAGGTGTATATTTTTTAATTTATTTAATATTAATCTAAAAATATATAATATTTATGTATGAGAAGTTTGGTTATCTTAATAATCTATGATCAAAGAAAATGGTTCTCAATAATGATGAATTAATAAGATGAGTTGTCTATGTACCCTAAGGAATAAAATCACATCATAAAGTATCTTGGGGATGAAAAAAATATATAGTTAAATAAGTTAAGATTCAGTCATGCTGCAAGGTGAAGGCTAAAAAGAGATGTGTGATGAAGATAGTGTTGTGAGATAATTTCACATTACAGTGATATGCTATTAAATTTAAGTGCAACACTATAATGATAAATTGATTTTTTAGCAACATGTATGGATATTCAATAATGAAACCATGAAAAAAAAACATAAACATCATGATAAATTATCCCACACTATAATAGTGTCATTGAATACTATTATGTAGGCATGGAGTTAAGTGCTTATGGGTTTTTTGTAAATAGATATTTTATGTTGATTCTTGATATCACATAGAGATTAAATATTAATTCTTATATAAATATTATTTTTGATCATTTTAAATCAGTTTTAAAGAGAAATAATGATTAATAATTAAAGTTTCAAGATTAAAGGGTCTTCATAGTCATTGTATAAAAACAAAATCCAAAATTGATTATGAGAATAAATAGAGTAGAAGAAGGTGAAGAAGAAGATATGTATCAATACATGTATACATGATATTATTGTCCTAAATATTTTGTGAGTCAAAGAAAGAAAGGTAGATCCAACATTATTATAAAAGTTCATCTTCATTCTATAAAGAATAATAATAATAATAATAATAATAATAAAACAATAGAGAGATAGTGGTTGATGTTGTTCCTACTGAATGTCTTTAGAAATGAATATTAGTGAGAAAACTATCCTACACTATCACTATAACATAAGGATTGAGGGAGATATTATGAGATAGTTTTTCAAGATTATTATACCTAGAAGTATCCTTGTGATTATTGCTTATTTTGGAAAGAGATTATATTCAAACTGTCTAGAGGTGCCATGATACTATACTAATTACCATACTTCAAGAGGTGTGGAACAAATCCTATATTTTTAATAGGAATGTTTGGTTATTTATATATCTAGAATTACTACAATTTGGTTCTTGTATGTAAGTCTATTTAGTGCAAGAAATTATAAAGGGTCGTGGATATATTGTTTCCTAAGCTTCAACTTGATAATGAAAGAGGTGTTGTGTGTGAGTGGGATAACAACCTACCATGCACTAGGGATTTTTTCACCCATCTTGGAGGCAAACCTTGTTAATAAACTCATGAATGCATGTTATTTCTTTCATATTTATTTTTCTTCCGTAAAACCAAAAGGATAAGAAAAAGTGAGAGATTAATTCTTCAAATAGTTAGAAAGGTTAAAAGGGGGAAATATTTTAGTTAGTAAACATTCACTCACATTGATCCATCCTCTTTATTTGTGTGGTTGTTTCGATCTTGGTGGAATGAAACTCTATTTGATATAGAACTCATAGTCACTACCTGTCGACTAGTCCTTCCCCACATGTTATAATTTTCTTATGAAATCCACTAACTAAGTTCCTGTTATTGATAAGACATATAATAACATCTCTAGTATATCCATGATGACCCATATTGTATACATGCCTTAGCGTAACCACAAAAATAACATTATAAATTCTATCCTGACCTCACTTCATTTACATCATGACCTTTCCCTATTTCTATATATATTGTGTATAATATTTACTTTTACATGGTTTGTGTAGTGATTTTGATTGTGTATTATACAATATATATATATTGTAATCAGTTTTATAATTTGAGTTAATGTTAACCCCTATTTAACTTGGTTTAGTTTAAAAATACATTTTTAAAAAATAATAAATCCATCCTATGGATTCATCAAATTTCTAGAATAAATACAAGTTCTTATATTTTATGTTTTAGAAATGGTATATTCATTCCCACCTTGATTATTGATACCCTCCATTATTATTTCATCTTATGGTGATCAAAAAATGATATAGTTATTTATACATGTCAATTTGGGTAATATAATAGAATGTCCATGTAATATCCCAAACATAACCACCCCATGATTACATATTTTAAAAAAAATATTACAACAAATAAATTCCCATGACCTTATGGTTTATATTTTTAGAGGATTATAAAATCCATTACAAAACAATACACACACTTTTTTACTCAATGTAAATTTTTTCTACAAAATTTTTTCTTTAAATAATACACTTTTTCATTCAATATCAATCACCATAACTAGGATTTTGACTTAATTATTGTTCACACTCATCATTAAACCCTATGAAAATTATTAAAAATCATGGATGAGCTTATAATTCTCAGTAAAGGTTATAAAAGGGAAAAAATCCCATTGGTATTAACCGCTAATTTTAGAAATCACAAAAATTTCATTGATAGTTTATCCTTACTGAAATAGTTGAATTTAAAAAAGTATATAATTTTAAAAATAAAGGTAAATCAAAATTTTTTTAATCTTTAAACAAATTATTTAATCGAGTTATTTAGTTGAAAATTGAATTAAAAAGAGTGCATAAATGAAAAGATAGAAATTTTTAGAGGATATGGTTATAGTAAATGACAGAAATTCATGCATCAAACTGATGATTTGAGAAGAGAGAGTAACCCAATATTTTTGGACATAATTTTGTTCATTTTCACAAGTATTATTTCATTAAGGGTTAATAATGTAATTTTTAAATGGAAATGGGAACATAAAAAATATAAAAAATAGTTGATAATATCTTATCATCATATGATTCATGAAAAGATTTTATATTTTCCACTAATTTATAAATCATTTTTAATAAAAAAAATCTCATTTATATATATTTTTAGGGTTATTCTTGATGTCTGAGGTTAAAAATATATGTAGAATTATAAAATTTAAGTTATAGTATTTATTTAAATTATTTATCACAATTTTTTTCCTTAAAGTAAAGAAATGAATTATACTTTATAAATATTATCAATAAGCCTCAATTTTTTTTATCTTATGATGTACAAGCATTATGTCAGCAATAAGTATTTTTATATTTATCTTGACATAAAAATTAATTTATATTAATTGGATAATATTTATATGATATTTTATTTATCCTAACATGTAAAAAATATTCCATGGGTTTCTATAATATTATATTTCATTTTAGATAAAAATAGAATAAGAATAAGTAGAATTCCAATTTAACTCAAAATCTTATTTTAAATGTAGATAAAATGGGTTGATCAAACTCTAACCAATTTAAATTCATATACTGAATTTAGAAAATGGTTTTTTATATTTCTATATATTATTATTAAACATTCCATATATTTCTTAAGTGTCCTATAAATTAATAGAGATGAATTTTAATAAAGGGTTGTAAAATTCAATTCATACTTGAACTTGTATTTTTTAAAAAGGAATTAAACTATATTACTCAACCTCTAAAAAATGAAATTCAGATATTAAATTTTTAAATGATACTTTTTTATATCTAGAATAATATAAAATGTTTTATATATTTATAAAATATTATAAACCATTATAGATATTTACATATTAACAAGTTACATAATTTGATTTTAATTTAAACTATTATTTTTTAAAATGAATTTGAATTCAAATGTATTACTCAACTTATAACCAAATTGAATTCTAATGTTAGCTTTTAAAATCAATCCTTTGAATATATATTCAAAAATAAAATATTAATAATCTTTTTCTATGATTTTTTATCAAAAATATACGATTTTACATCACTTTTACTGTTAACCACCATACCTTTCTATTTATAAAAAAATTAACAAAATACTTTCCACCTAGTTTTTAAATATTGAATCAATATATAAAATTTATTTTAATAAAATAAATCTATAACTATTAAATAATAACTTTTATAATAAAACTTATATTATATTAAAATAATATAATTTTAGAATTATAGATATTTCATCTTAAACCAAAAATCACATTCCTGCTTCATGCAATTCAATAATATTTTCTAATATATTCAAACATAAAAATATAATTATAAATTCAAAAAATTTATAAAAATATCCATATGTAAAATATCTAATAATAAATTACATGAAATAAGAAACATTATTTATCCTTTGGTTAAATCAACTTGTATGTTATGAAATAAACATATATATATTGATTTAAATAAATCAATTTAATTAATACTTTTACCAAATATAAGTCTATATAATATATTTAGAAAAACCACAACTAATTTTTTTTAAAATATTTGGATACTGAAATCCAATTCAATGTGTTAAAAATAGTATTAGACCCCTTTCTAAATATATTATTTGGAAAATCATGGTAGACAAGATATTGGACTGAAAAAACTTAAGGTGAATATTATGAAAACATGTCTATATAGCAATTTTAGTAATAATACTTAATTTTACATTGGAATTTGGGAAATTTTTATATGGGTTTAAACATTATTTTTTGTAATTTTTTCCTTATATTTAGTTTAAATTAGCGTTATTAATATTTCTATTAAATTTTATACAAATTATATTGAAAAATATTTTAGTTTTGATGGGAAAGTTATGGAAACTATTAGTTCCATAGGTCGGTTGAAAAGTTTAAAGATCATGTATATGGACCATGCAAGAAACCTAGTGGAATCTAGTACGTGTTGCATAGTTCGGTACATGGTTTCAAAATCATTCATTTTAACTATAAAGATATAAAAAAATTAAATTTATTTTTTATTATTGTATATGATATTTATGTGTGTTTATAATAAATTTGAGGGCTTTTTTATGAGAATTTCATGACATAATGAGAATATTCCTTGGGTTGTGATTTGATTTATGTATTTCTAAAATATTTAGATATATTTTTTCAGAAAAATATATATTTTTTATTATTTATATGGATATGTATACTATAGGATCACTAAAAATACTTTACATAAGTATATTGATATTTTTTATGAAATTTACCTTTTGTTTAATAAAACATGGTGTATATGGTTATCAAAATAATCTAGGATCTGGAAAGATAATTGAATCATACTCAATCTATGAATCATGTTGGGGAGTTAAATAAGAAGAACCCAAATACCTTTTATGGTGATAAATTCACTTTGGAACCCAAAATTTAGATGGATAATATTAAAATAGTATTTTATTTTCTCTAGAAACCTGAATTTTTTAATCATGAATTTACCATACACAAGCTAGAAGGTCCAAGCTAGAAGTGGTGGGATTTTGTAGTGTAAGATAAACTATGTCAATATCTCTTGTATAAGGACATTAAAGTCTTATTTAACCATATTAATTATCAATGGTCTATAAATAAGGTTACAACCTATTATTTTCTAGATTTATAATAGGTTGATTATATATTTATGGAGTACACAACCTTCTTAATTAAACTAGAGTATTTTTCACCTGATCTTATATGAAATGCCACATTAAAGGCTCAATAATTTTAAATGTGATCATATCCTAATAATATATCAAAAATTATTCTATTCTACCTAAAATTATATATATATGTAGTCAAAAAGGAAAATATGTTTAAGTCTTACACTATATACATGAAAGACATAAGGAACATTTTTTTATATTCGGTAGTAGACATAAAACATCCTATAATCAAAAAAAAAGAATCACAGTTAATTTAGGTAAGAAAATATTTGAAGTGTTAAATAACCATCAAATATTTTTTTCATTAGCCTCCTTAGTACATTGACTATTATATTTTTATCAATGTTATAATTCACTTCATTTAAGACTTAATTATCAAGAATTCCTAAAAAATAACATTGTATATAGTTGGTTTATCTATAGTGGTTTTGAATTATTCCACCCCCATAAGGTAACATGGACGGTTCTAATGATTAAAAAAGCTACAAGACATGCCTTAATTCATATAAAGATTTTGAAACTCATTTTTAGTAATATAGAGGAAATAATGAAACTAATTGAGTATAAGATCATGTATTAGGTGACTCTAAGGCTATTGATAAATATTAAGTCTAGAATAAACCTTGTAAATTATTTACTATGGATAATTCATATTAAATTTTTTAATTTAAACCATAGTTCAAGGTGTTGTATTTGTATCATCTTTTATTATTCATGAATTATTCAATTTGTTTTATTTTTACTCTTTAATATCTATTAAAATAGTTTTATATCTATGTTTTCAAGTTAAAATAATATGATATACGATGGAGATTTTTTTCACATTTTAAAGAATAGGTATCTAGGATTTAAATTTCCATTTGGACATACAATGGTATTTATATTGAAATCAAATCAGATACTATTTTCATTAACATAGATGTATTAAATAATATCCTAATAATTTATTGAATGGTAAAATCTATGGCCTATATAAATTATTATCATCCAAAGTCTATGTTTATCTCTCTATATGGGATCAATCACATCTTTCAAGGTGAGTGGGATCTAAGACCATATAGGGATAGTCTAATTCATTATGATATCGAGACTATCTATGTTAAATTATTGACATTACTTGTAGATTTTATATGATGAATTCATAAAAATAAACTTTCCATAGTACTGGAAAAATATCCAAAAATATTCCTTAATGTTATTTCTATATTTCCAACTAAAATATTAGTGGAATTATCAGTTAATATTCTTCCAAGATAAAGTTACATTTATTTTCCTTCCATCATATGTCTCCTACTAAACAAAATGAATTTAATTTTTAGTTAGAATATATTAAAGGAAATGTTTTTATTTATCAATATGCTTTTCAAGAGTATCTCTAGTGCTAATTGATAAAGAAATTGAAGTGATATTTAACCTTTATATTTATTTCAAAATGATCAACCATGTGATGATAAAGAATAAATACCCTTTTCCTTGAATTAAATATCTCTTTGATTATCTTAAAGGGGAGATATGGTTTTCCAAAACTTACCTAAATATGAATACCATCATTTGAGGTTAAGTAATAATTACATTATAAAGATAAAATTTATGATCAATTATAGGAATTTTAATTATCATGTAATTCCCTTTAGGTTTATAAATTATCATTTAGTCTTTATAGACTTGGTGAACTTATCTTCCATTGATACATTAATACCTATATTTGGGTGTAAATTAATAATATTTTTTACTCAAATTCAAAGGATTATCATTATTATAATATTAATAATGTGTTGAGTGCTCTCAATATTCATCACAAGTATGTTAATTTTTTAAAAAATCAATTATATATTTGGGAAGTCATGTTTATAAGTTAGTTCACTTCTGAGAAATATAAATTGGTTGAGACAAAAAAAATTAATACAATAATGATTTGTGATAACCATGATAATGTCTTTGAAATTTTAATTTTCTATGGGATGGAATAATATTATAGATAATTTGTTCATAAATTATCAAAATTAACTTATCCCATGACTATTTTAATGCATAAGAGGGTGAAGTTTTAATTTAGTGATAAATGTTAGAAATACTTCAATGAACACAAAATTTGGTTAACATTAGCTTCAATGTTGATTATAATTAAACTAAGTAATGGTTATATAGTTTATTATGATACCTTATGTATGGGTTAATGTTTCATTCTCATGTAAAATAATTATGTGGATATATATAGATCATTCTAGATACACCCTCATGGGAAAAATTACCCAATCTAACAACCTATAATTTGTAGAAATTAGGCATACTCATAAATGTTGGGAAAACTATCTCATCAAGAAGAAGTTAAATTTTTTTACATGTCATAAAATTATGAAGTAAATCATTCCTAAGAAATATTTTGATATTAAGGAAAAGGTGATATGTAGAATACTTACAAACTTTAGACATTGATATGGAATGATCCCTTGGAAAAGGAAAAGTTTTCATCAACAATGTTAATAGAAAATTATGATTAAAAGTGATTAAATAGTATAATATAAATATAAATTGATGATTCTCTTTAAAAAATCCTTTTGAAGATAGAAGAGGAGTATAATAACATTCTTTATCAAGTTTTCAAGTCACCCTTTATATAATCGATCAAGTTAAACATGATCAACTATTTTATTTTGAATGATAATTTATTAGATGGTTTTTAAATGGTGGTGAGACTATTAGTGAAATTTATCTATCTCTCAATGGAAATATATATTTTAAAAATATTTGAAACCTTCCTCATTCATTTAGGATTTAAATGGTGAAAAAAAATTTCCATTATTATTTTGTTGTTCAGTTGGGTGTTACAAAGATTTAATATAATATCGAACATCAATATTAGTGTCCCAAAATGAGGTGAGAAGATTCAAAATTTGTGCCTTTTTTGCTTTAATTTTAAATAAGTAAAGGATAATAACTAGAAGCCTTTAATTTTTCTACAACCATTTTTTATTCCCACATAGATGTGGGATGAGGTGCCTATGGAATTTATGATTGTACTACCTTTATTAACTTCAGGGAAATATTATATGGGTAATCATTGATCAAATGAAATGATAAACATATTTCATTACTATCAAAGTAAGCTTCAATATAGAGGATATGGGATAAAAATTAATACGGAATGTTATGAAACTACATGTGGTGTTGTCTTATATTATTTTTTATTGATAACATTAATTTACCTCTCAATTTTTAAATATTCTTTCACAATATTAGGTAACCCAATTTAAATTTATCATAACATATAATACTCAAACTAATGGCCAGACTAAACCATCAATTTTGATTTTAGAGGACATTATTCATTTATATGTTCTTTATTATAGAGGATTAGGGGAGTTCCATGTAACATTGATTGAATTTTCAAATAATAATCGTTATAATCCATAGTCAAGATATATCATTTTGAATATATTCATGGTTATTCATTTTGATTCCATTTTTTTGGGATAAAATGGGTGAGTAGCCATTATTAGGACCAAGCCTCATTAAAAAAATAACTTATAAGGTTCAATTGATACCAACATGTTTGGAACAATATTTTCTCTTTTAAATAACTTTGGTAACTTTTGGGGTTTAGAGGGTTTTTTAGAACAATAATACCAGCAATTTCCTTAGTATATTCTTATTTTACTATTAATTTGTTCCTTGTTATTTTAGTTGATTTCTAGAAAAAAAAAGATACATGTTTTTATTTTTCTCTAGAATAGATGGGTATAATGCACGAGTAGGAGATCATGCATGGGACTGTGTGGATTCAAAAACCCATCGAGTGATAAATTCATTCTTAAACACGTGTTTAGGCTAACTATACAACCTAACCATCCATATTTTTATAATTTAATAATTTCTAATCTAGAAATAATTTTTAGGTATATTAAGTGTTAATATCTACAATTTTATCATTCCCTCTAACTAGGATCACCCATGAGTAATTTTTCTCCCTTATGACTATAAGATCCCAACCTTTTATAGAGATGTATCGGGCTTATTTTTGGGTACTCTTTTCCCTTTTTGATTATTTTTTGTTTGGGTGTTACGTTGGAGATTGTTTTGGTGAAATTGGAGAAAATTGGAAGGAGGATAGGTTGTTCACGGTTGGCGCACAGTTTTCCCAAGCTGTGCGCCTGACCCAAAAAACTGTGTGAACCTAAATAAAGGGGATTCACATAATCGGTTCATGGTTTTCCAAAATGTTCCCCCTTTTAGGAGTAACCATACACCACCCTCCTCCCAGAATAAGTGCATGGTTAAGGTACACAATTAGAAAAATTGTGCGCCCTGCCCACGAAACCATGTGTGTGGTTTTAATTAACACAAAATTGGTTTAAAATTTACCTAAACCCCCTTTTTAACCCTAAATAGACCCCAACGCATCCCTGATCAAAATATATTATTTTTTTAGGGTTATGAAAAAATTCCTAGAGCTCCCTACCTCCATTCTTAGAGAATTGTAGGGTGGATTGAAGATCTGAACCTCCTCGGGTATGTAATTTCTTCCCATTTAGATATCCTTCTTTCCTGCTTCTATTTCAGGATAAAAGAGGGATGTTTATCCACTATTGGTTCTAGATCTAAATCTAGTTTTTTTAGATCTTTATTTGTTTGATTTTGGATCTAGGTTTCGGATCGATATCATGTTTTTATTTTGGGATTGACCTGTCTATTTCAAATTGGGGATTTTTATTAGGTGATCGCTCATCAAAGAATTAATATCAGTGGTCTATTATTAAAATCCCAAATTATTGATTTCAATTAATTGTATTTAATTTTATAATTTATATATAATATTTAGCAATTTAATTTTCTTTAATTTAATTAATTAATTTAGATAATTAATTAATTAAAGGATTTTGAAATTGATTTGGTTAGTTATTTATTGAATTAATTAATGAGATAGTAATATTTTGAAATTGGTTTGATTAATTAATTTTTGAATTAATAAATGTGTTTTTTAGATTGTGAAATTGATTTGGTTAATTTATCGTTGAATTAATTCATTATATATCGAGACTGTGTAATTTATTAGAATAATTATTATTGAAATAAATATTTGGAATATTGAAATTATTGAATTGGAATAATTAATTGTTGAATTAATTATTAGTATATTGAGATTGTTAAATAGGATTAATTAACTGTTGAATAAATTAATGAGAATTAATATGATTATGCAATTGATTGAAATGGATTAATTAACATTTTAATTAATTAATAAAAGATTTGACTGGTGATTGTGATAATAAGGTTAATGTTGATTAACTTTGAATGATGTGATATATGTGATATGTGTTTTTTGATTGAGAAATAGGGTCTGGGACACAGACTGATGCTCTAAATACCCATGGGGTACAAGACACGACATTCTTCTCCCATGAGATTTTCATTTGACTATGGTTCAAATTGTCCATATTATGAATTTAAATGAAATTTATAATGAAAACACATATGTTATAATGAAATATGGATTTAATATTTGATATGGTTCAGACTATAACACAGACCAAAGCAGGTATTTTTTGGTTTAGGTTTCCTCAGGAATCTGGGGTTATGTGGTTAAATAAAGAGTAATTGAATAAATGTAAACTATTTACTTTATTTATTTTATTTATTTTTTATAAAACTGCATACATTGTTTTGACTGTTTATTGTTTTAGAAATCACTGGTGATGGACTACTAATCACACCCTACTCAGGCTACTTGATCGGTACTCAAATGGCTTTCATGGTTGTAGGACATGTTTAGGGAAATGGCCCTATATTAGATGGATGAGTCGGGATGGATCATAGATGAGGGAACCAGACATGGTTCGAAAACATATTTGTACTTTTCAATGTCTTTATTTATTTGGGGTTCTTATATTGACACTTGACACATATTAGCATGACATATCTACTATTTAGTTTTGGATATTTTATTTCTTATTTTGTTCATCATGTGATATTGGTATTATTCTATTTATGGTTATATTAGTTGGTTGTTGTTTATTTCTTTTTATTTGATGTTCTAGTTTGATGAAGATAGTATAGACTCCTTATGATCAATATTAAACCCTCACTGCTAGTTGGTAGCCTCTATAATATGGGGAGGTTCACCTAAGGTCATGTAGTGAACCGGCTCAGGGCACCAGTGAGTGGAACATGGTTCAAGATGTTAACATCAACATCAAGTATAGATATTCATAGGATCTTTTGATGATGTTCTTTTCCATCCATAATATCTACACTATCTTGTATTATCTATCTTGAAAATCCTAACATACTATGTTGGAGTAGTATTTTTTAGTTGTGTTTCTTTTAGTTTTGTGTTTTTATTTCATAGGGTGTGCAAATTTAATCTTAAGGCCTAATTAAATCATATTTTGTGAAATCAATTCAATTAATTTGGGTTTCAATAGGAGATTATAAACATTTTCCTATATTTAAAATTAAATTTCATTCTGGTATCTTCCATTTAGGATTATCCATGTTAATATATCCTTCCCCAATATGAAAACTCATATTTTTATATGATTTAATTTATGATTTATTACATTAAGATACACCTAATACAACCCCATAAGATTATGAGGCCTAGTGTATTTGTGAATTTAGTTTTATATAACATTAACATTAAACATGTGTACAACATAATTATTTAAAAACATTGATATATGACTTTATATTCCTTGGTTATTCTAAAAATGTATGGGATAACATGGGGATGTGCATAAGAAAGGGGTGAGATATAAATCCTATTAAGGGACTAAACAAACCATAGTATAAGGTAAAATATTACATGTGATCCAAGAGGCATATTAAGGTGACATAATAGGGTTTAGAATAATAATATTAAAGAATGAGGCATGATATAACATGATAACATAAATACAACAAAGGAATATGGAAGTAACATAAAACATGACATCTTAAATATAAGTAAAGAATAACCTCCAAGAAATCTTAAAATAGAGTTCTTAGGATAACTTATCATGCATTATAAATGGAATATAATGAGATAAAAACATTACCCAATGCATTGGAGGGCTATATAATTTCATACCCAACTATAACTCTCATATCATGTACATGCATAAGTGTTCCACATAGGTCATACAACATAAGGATATCTTTCATAAATTTTAACCCCTGGATTAAGGAGTGTGTTTTACATGCATGTAAATCCCTAATAAATAAAGTATAGGTATAACTAGTTAAATACCCTTAAGAATAAATTTATATGGTTATTCACTAATAAAATGTTTGGCAAGAAAAATAGTAGGATAATTTCGATAGCATAACAGGTGTACATAAATATTTATAGAATGGTTGAATGAAATAGAAATATTTATCACATTACTTTTTAATAATAAGTATAGAACTCGGTATATGTCAAAACGTATCCCAACTTGAAAAATTGGAAATAAAAATGCATGACATAGATAAGGTTCCTAAATAAATATAAGAATGAGAGGATCCCTTACCATGAAAGGGAACTTCTAAAAGCTTGGTAGAGACTCTTAAGAGATTGGGGGTATCTTGGGAAGGATATAAAGAGGTAAAGGTATAATATATTTGTGATCTAATGGTTTTAGTGAGAATTATTGGGAGGATGGGTGGGTTTATATAGAAAAATTGAGAAGAATTCTTTATTAATTTCCTAATATAGGTTTTGGACGCAATATGATAAAGTATTCAAAACTACAAACATTTCCATCATTTTTGCACATGTTTTCTAACAAATATTAGTGGTTTAAATTATTTTATAAGAAAAATAACTGAACTCATTAAAATAATTCTCTTGGTGTTGTGTAAGTGAGTCATGTTTATAAATAACTACTTTTAAAACCTAAAAATATAATAAAGGTGTTATAAGAATCAATAAGGATTTATAAAAATAATAAAATAACTTCAAAAACACTTTATTTTAAATAAGAAACCTAATTTGGGACGTGTATACTCTTTATAATATTCATTACATCACATTTTTCTTTTGTTAGGTCATAAAACATATTATTTATTTAAACCATATTTAATTTTTACCCAAAAATTCAACCGTCTAAGAAAATTATGAAAAATTCACCTTTGGATAATTTCAAATATTTAGACATAAAAATATTATTTATTTTATCAAAATAATTATCTAAAAATGATAAATTTTACTTTTAAATGAAAAATTCGCATTTATTAAAAAATACTAGTTTTTTTTACAATAATAGTTTTCTAACCCTTATAAAAATTATTTGTTACTTAGTAAAATTATATGATAATTTAAATTTAATAAGTATTATTTTATAATAATATTTTATTAAAGTATAATTTATTTAAAAAATTATTTAATTCATAAAAAATATTGTTTTGATTGAAACTATATATATTTCCCAAAAATACAATTTGAGTTTTTTCATATTAAAATCTAATTTTTATCAAACTTGTTATTTAATAATTTATAAATTAGTAATAAAAAGGTATAAATATAAACATTGTTTTATTAAAAATAAAAAGACACTAATCTATATTGTTATGTTCAAGGTACATAACCACTTATTACACCATTTTATGCCCTAAGGGTAAGGCGTGTGAGGGTGAGATTTTATTGGAGTGGTTCAACAAATATAGTTTGGGATATGATCTCGATGAGTTTTAAATTCGACCAAAAATAGTTTTTCTCATGATTTATTTATTCAATATCAACATAGGATTTGTCAAGGTAAATTTCCATTGATTATAGATCCTTCAAAATCTTTTATTAATTGGATTCATAGGGTATGATCCTACTAGTCAAGGTCATCACCTCTTCCATCTGTGTCAATATGACTTTATCATAACCCTTAACATATTAATCTCAAGGATAAATGTAAAATATATATATTATCAATTTTTATTATTCTTAACAATATTTTAAATTTGATAGACCATTTAAAAATCCAAAATAATTAAATTAGCACATTTGTTTTCTATAACATCATTTCTTAATAAATCATTTACTCATTTAAAAAAGGAATTTAATTTATAAATATTCGGTTCATTACTTTATTCCCCCATTAAATAAATTTATCCCTTAAAATTTTCATTTCATACACTAAAATATATGATGGTACATCTTTTTCATCACCTCTTATGGTTCCCATATCACTTCCTCAAATTTTTTATTCCGCTACTACACATTCACCAAGTTATTTTTCTTGGTTTGTAGAACTTTTCCTCTATAATCTATTATTTTTACTAGATAATCCTCATATGAAATATCATTCTATAATGGTACCATATAATGATTCATTACATGTGAGGGGTCTGTTATGTACTTCTTCAATAGGTATACATGGAACACATTATGTACTTGAGATAGGTTAGGCAAGAGTTCTAATAGATATGACACCACTTTGATGCAATCAAGGATCTCATAGGGGCTGATGTATCTTGGAATAATCTTTCCCTTCTTCAAAAACCTCAGGAATTTATTTCTTGGTTATATATGAAGGAAAAATTAATCTATAACCTCAAACTCTAAGTATCATAAATGATTTTTTGCATTTTTTTTCTTACAAATTTGTGGATAATTCATATGATTCTTAGTGGTTTGAATATTATGTATCATCTCTTGGATAAGATAATGTATCATTATCTTCTTCTCTCCAAATTCATCCCAACATGTTGGAGTCCAACACCTTTTTCCATATATATCTTTATAAGGATCTATTTGAATAATAGAATGGAAACTATTGTTATATGAGAACTCCACTAGGGGGAGGTGTTAGTCCCAATATCCTTAGAAATCCATTAAATATTATCTCATCATATCCTACATAGTTTGAATGGTTGTTTCAGACTCACTATCCATATATGGGTGATAAGCAGTACTGAAGCTCAGTTCCATATCCAACACTTTCTAAAGGCTTCTTCAAACCTCCAAGTAAACATCATATCTCAACCAGATACAAAAAGAGTATAAATACATATAGTCTTACCACTTAAATTATGTATATCTTGGTGATTTTTTCAAGAGATTAATCTACCTTGATAGAAATGAAATGTGCTGACTTGGAAAGGTGATCAACTACCACCCATGTAACACCCCAAAAATTCTAAAAGAATAACATCTTATTTAATAGTGTATGCGACACAAAATATTTATTTTAGATTATGGTACATGAAACAATTTTTTTACCATTTATTACACATAATCACGAGTTTCTTTTAAAGGTTATGTTACACGTAAGGCTGAGTTTTACCAAAGAAAAATATATTATTAATATTATTATTTAATATGAAAATTATCACCTAACCATTGGAATTGAGGGTGAGAATAGGATTAAATAACTTATGAAAATATATAATTCAGACACTTTTATTAGATATCTATTTATTATAAATAAAATAGTAATTATTTAGTGGAAAAATAAATGTTTTATAAAAAACTATATTTTTTTAAAAGATGGATTAGTTATTCTTTGTGCACATAATTTAAAACTAATTTTTAACAATTTTAGAAAATTTATACTATAAAATAAAATCTAGTATTTGAAATAAAAATATCAAAATTATTTTAGGGTGAGTTTTTTGTGTTTTTCTGAAAAGCTTCATTTTTATATGAATAGTTAAAATAGTGACTTTTAATTGAAAAATTTATTTTTTTAAAAATAATTTATAATGTTAAATTATATTTTTAATTTATTTTAAAGTAAAATTACTTCAATTTTTTATCAATTAATCCAATTTAGGTCATTTTATTCAATTTAATATTGAATTTAGATATAAATCTTTGAACACTTTAGAACATTTTCAATTTAAAACATCATTTTCTCATCATGTTTGTGAGATTAATTTAAAATTAAATCTTTTCACTTATATAAATTTAATGTGGAAAAAATTATTCCATATTTGGAATCAACATTATTTATAATATCTATTAATTTCATATAATTTTTTACCAAGATTAATATTAAATTCTATAAAAATTAGTTATTGCGGTTAAGGTATAAATGGATATATTAGGGGTTAAAGTATAATGATAAGAATGAAAATGACCTAAAATATTTTCTAGATTTTATTGAATGAGTTTATTTCTAATTTTTCCACCACATTCTATAAAATATATCAATTTATTTCCACTTTCCTTTAAATATGACCCATATAATAAGTTATGTAAAGAAAAAGAAAAAAAATGTCGTTTTCATTTTAATATATATAATGCTTTGGGATACGGAAAAAATTTTAGTTTGGTTATAAATATCATTTTCAAAAATAAATGATTTTTTTATCATAATAATTTATAGTTTATTTTTTAGAGATGAGTTTGAAGCTTAAAATTCTTAATAAATGAAAACGTAGTAACTATTTAATAATAAAAAAATAACTCATGCTAAAAATAATAAAAGTGAAGTAAATTTAATAAATTATTGTGTTCCATTATTTTTTATATGAATATATCATTTTATATAGCTTTTAACATGATATATTCTAATTATATCATTTTATTAATATTTTTTAATTCAATTTAAATCAATAATGTCAAAATTAACATTAATATTATTTTATGATAAATTATATTTTATTAAATAATTTAAAAATACTAAAAAAAATTTATTATACCAATTAATTTTTAAATTATAATAAATATAAACTATTTTCCATTCATTCACTAATTTTTATTTTATATCGACTATATTGACCATTAAATAGTAGAAACAATGTTAGTGTAGTTAATATTAAAACTATGTTTTTCATGATAATGTACTTTTGTTAAAAATAAATTATCAATAAAAATATGATTTTTATTTCATATATTAGATATAATATGTATAATATGTGTTTAAAAATTATCTAATAAGTCCCACTTTAATATATTCTTAATGGATAAATTACCATGGTTAGAAAACTAGTTACCATAGTGAAAAAATCCAAAATAGTAAAAATATGGAAGCTTAGAAGTTATAGATAAAAATGTTTAAAACATGAGTTATATTGTTTAGTGGTAGTTTTTATCGACTATATCATCCTTTAAAAAATTAATTATTAATCTTGGATCCACTTGAGGAAATATTGAACTCCCAATGGTGAATACTTTTGGATATTTACAAAATTTCAGTCCTCCTCAACTATAAAATGGAACTCACTCCCCTTACTTCCTCACACCGTAAAATCCATTTGGTTCAGACAAGACCTACCCAAATAACTTCCAAAATTCCCTCACATAATCTCATAATTATTATTTTGGGTGTAAATCTATCCTTTGAAGGCTTTGGTAAAAAGCTTAGGAGAATACTCGAAGAAGAGTTAATGTTCTTCAACGAGCATCTTCATTTTATTTCCTTATCCACCTCCTTAAATTATATTAAAAAATCTGAAATAATAACCTCATTATATTAAATATACTGAGATAATTTTATATTACGTTTATGACCTAAAACCACACACCCTACCAGCAAATGGGTTACGAAATAATCAATCATGTGTACAGAGGACTACCGCCTTGCGAACGGGTGTCATTTGTTTTTCCATTACTGCCTCTCAAGGTTGGGTATGATGATGGATATAAATTATATATATGATATTTATAACATAATTATATTTTTTTAGTCATTGTATCATATACCTCTTTTTTCTTTCAATTCCATAGAAGGTACGATAATTTTGCTCGAGTGTACGGCGAACTACCGCCTCGCGATGCAATGTGATTTGTTTTCCAATAACTCTTCACATAGAATGTGATAAATATAAAGTAAATGATTATATACGATATTAATGAAATAATTATTATAATAATAAAATTTTTATGATTATGTAATGATAATATATTTTTTTCCTTCTTTCCTTTTCACTCTCATAAAGGTGATAAGATCGTTTGTGTATGTGTGGACTACCACCTTCATGAAGCGATGTGACTCTCTTTTCATAACCAAACCAAATGAATGATATATAAGTATAATTAAATAATTCATATGATAATTATATAATTATTATTATTATATGTATGATATAACTATATATTATGTGCAATAACTTGAACATTCATGACAAAGAACGAATGAAAAAACAAAGAAATTAACACCCAAAAATAATAATGATAGATTATTAAAAAACTGGGGATAAGATGTCAGAATAGTTTCATATATGATATGATAAATATTATTATTTTTATAAGTTAATAACATGGTTACAACAATTATACTGGATGTTAAAGAGTGTTTAACCAAAAGGAAGTGTAAGGTAATGGATTTCATCTCAATTTCATTTCATTGAGGGATATTGTAATGTTGTGCACCTAATTTATTTTATAGGGTATATATAATTCACCTTTTAAATAAAATATCATGAATAATTTATTATTCATGTTATTTTAAGTTTCATTTTGAATTATTTCATCTTAGTATATTTTAATTAAAAGTTACAAAGTGGTAATGGATTTCTTAACTAAATTTCCACTCATTTGGTTAAACTTATACTTCATTGATTATATCATGTTAAGATTATGTGTATAGTGAATTTTTATTATATTATGTTGTATTTAAAAAATATTATGTTTATTTATAGTTTATACACATAATCTATTCATTGATTAATTCTCACATCAATATTATGATCATATTAAGGGTTTATTTCACAATCTCATTCTAATCGAGATTGTTTACTCTTGAATATAAGTAGAAGGAAATTACTTGACCATTTCCTAATAAAACCATTTAATTTTATTATAGACTATTTATTAATTATATTTTCAATTAATAGTATCATTTTTCTAATCTTTGGTACTTAAAATATTTTGGATTTTTTTATAAAATCTAACTTTATTTCTCTCTTCGGTCATAAATATGTTTTCTTTAAAAAACATGTTTTCTAAAAATATTTTCGAAAATATTTATCCTTTTAAAATTGATTTATCAAATTTATTTTCATATATTTTTACCCTTTATAAAAAATAATGAATATTATAACATTTTTAAAATAATATTCATTTGGATTTTATCGAAAATGCGAAAGGAATATTCCTATCATTTTCTGAATAAGGAAATTTCCAAAAAGTTTATAGTAAAAAAGGAATTTTCTTATTAAATTTTATTTCATGTATAGATTTACTCACCATCATAAATTCTATTTATTTGAATATTAATTTTCAGGATTATGGGAATATTTTTTTTAAAAAAATTTAAAAGTGAATTTCAAAGAAAATGATTTTTTTAAAAAAATTAAATTGAAAAGGATATTTACTTAAATAATGTTTTATAGATATTTTTATGGTATTTATATTCATGAATGAAAATAACCCTTTATTATTACTCCAATGGGTATATGTTGATATTATCCCTATTCTCCCTCTATGTGGTTTATGAGTATTTTGACTAAGGACAGTGTTGACATTCACTTCCCTATTTCATTTTGTAGTCATTTACTTCCCCTTAAAATATTCAATTTCCTATTTTCATTATAAATTAAATTTACATAAATATCCATATTATTTATCAAGTATATGTTTATTTACTAAACTGTGTGCCATTTTTTCATATGATGTTTATTTTGATAGTAATTTGATAAACTTGTGAAATATTGATAAATTTGTATCCTTTACTCAATACGGATATTTGATTAGGCACATTTTTTATGAATTAATTTTTTTTTCAATATATAAGGAATTATTTGGATAGGTATGAAATGGTTGGGGACCATTTATATAAATCCCCTCATTGCATCAGTAGTCTTATGAGAAAAAAATCAGTTGGCCACAAACGCTTCTCAATTGTAACCAATATTTTTAAGCTATTTGGAGGGTAAATATTGAACCAAGTTACTTGTGAAAGGTCTTTACACAAATTTTATGGGTTTTTAACCTGAATGTTTTAGACTATCTTGAGGATAGATCATGATGTTAAAGGTATCATATGCCTAGGAAATATGGTTTCAAACAATTAAGTAATATCTTCATTAAAAATTCAGTTATTATTATCCATGTTATTTTCACTATGATATAATCTATGGATTAATTTAATTATTATATTATTGATTAAATTTAATGTGTTCTCAGTTATTCACCTTTCCATGTTGATTCTACCATATCATACCATGATATTCAAGTTATTTAATTGGGATTTGTGTTCAGTTATTTACCTTACAATATTGGTTGTGCTTATTGATTTGTGATATCTTCCATTGTACTTAACTATTAATGAGTATTTGAGATCACCATTATTTTGTTTCCTTTCCTAGATATTCCATGAAGTTTACTATGACTAATATGCAGTGATATGCTAGATAGAATAAATTTATTATTGAAAGAAAGAAAATATGTTTTAATTTGTGTATTCAAATATAATGAAAGTCGCATGTCTGTATCTAGTTTACCAATACAATTAAACTATTTGGAACTTCAATTTTGGATTCCTTTTATATTTTTCCAGTGGAATGGTAGTAGGCATGGGATTTGGGCTACTGTGGTCAGGGTCACTACAACCTAGATGGTGTTATTTTCTTTAGGTGTCCAAGGGATTCCTATGAAGAAATACATGGTTATATCTTCCCATTTACATACTATTATGGGAAATGGTTTCATTATACCAATATAATTCTATCATTTACCCTTTACCTATTTCCATACCAAGCATTGAGATACGAACTCTATAATCTCCCTCTTCATGTTATCCCACCATAATTTTTTTCAAATCACTATACATATTAGTAATCCCTGGATTAATAGAGAAGTATGAGATATGTGTATCATCCAGAGGTTTCCCCTTTAGTTATTGTTTTCATGGGACACATATCTATGTTACAGACCTTATAACTCCATATTTATAAAAGTTGAACTCTGAAATATTCACTACCTTCTTCTGTAGAAACTCATCATCTTTTTGGGCCTCATTGATCCTCTCAAGAATAGATGGTTGAGTAGTTATTTGAGAAAGGTGTGATGAATATACTTTTATTATTCCCATATCTATCATTTTAATGTCCAATAAGATTGTATCTCTTTTAATCCTCATCATGGATAGGGTTGAAATGCCCTTTCTACTCAAAACATCTACCACTTTGTTTTAATTCCCATGATGGTAATGGATTGAACAATAATAATAATTTATCATCTCTAACCATTTTCTTTAGTGCATATTAAGTTCCTTTTATATGAATATATACTTTAGGCTTTTATAGTCCTTATATATGTCACACTTCTCATAGTAAAGATAATGTCACCAAATTTTCAAATTTAATATCACTATTTCTAATTCTATATTATCTGTTGGGTAGTTCTACTCGTATATCTTTAATTTTAAATAGGTATAGTCTATCAATTTTTAATCTTGCATGAGTCCACAACCCAAATCCTTTTTGGATGCATCATTTTAGATCACAAATCCTTCCCTGTGTGTGGGTTATGTGAGTATAGGTGTTGTTATTAGACTCTTCTTCAAATCATTAATTATCTCTTCACATTCATTAGTCCAAAAAAACTTAACACCCTTATAATTTAGCTTGGTTAGTGGGATTGAAAATTGTGAGAAGTTTCTCAAAAATAAATGATAGTACCCATTCAATCCAATTAAACTTTTTATTTCGTTCATATATGTTGATCATGTCCATCCTTCAATTTCTTTAGTTTTTTATAGATCCATAGATATACCTTAACTAGTGATAAAATTACCTAAGAAAGTTATTTTCTCAAAACAAAACTCACATTTGTTTTACTTTTCATATAATTATTTCTTCCACAAGGTATTAAGTACATTATTTAAATTCTATTCATATTCTTCATTTCTTTTATAATAGATAACAATACCATATAAAAAAACTTCCATGATCTTTTTGATATAGTACCTAAAGACTCTATTCATTAATTCCTTGAATATTGATGGAGTGTTAGTGAGACTAAATGGAATCACTATGAACTTTTAGTTCCCATACCTTTTAAAAAAACAATCATAAGTATATCCACATTATTCACCTTTACTTGAAGATATCTCAATCGAAGATCCGCCTTAAAAAATTATTAGTCTTCACATAGCATATCAAACAAGTAATAAATCTATAGAAAATGTTACTTGTTCTTTACTATGATATTTTTCATATCACGATAATCATTATAGAGGTGAATCAAATCGTCCTTATTCTTAATGAATAGGACCAGCGTACCCCATGGTGAAGCATATCGTCATATAAACCCTTTATCTAGATTCTAATGTAAGTGTTTCTTTAGTTCCTCAAGTTCAACAATGACCATTATATATGGAGTATTGGACATTGGAAAATATCTAGGTATAAGATCTATTTAGAACTCAACCTCATCGAAAATAGGAAGACTAAAAAATTAATTGGGAAACACATCATCAAAATCCCTAACGGTGGGCATGTCATCGTGAATGTTCACTTATTTAGTATCAATCATTTGAGTTAGATATGATATCTTACAAGGTAATAATATCCATTATTGATATATTGGTACCAAATAAGATACATCCTCCTCCTTATACTTGTATAGGATCATAGGGAGATTTGCGATACATAGGGTGATTTCCTTCTCTTGGAAATTTATATTGGATTTATACAAGGAAATCCAATACATGTATAGAATATAATCAAATTCCACTAACGGGAGAATCGTAATGTTTTCTGGGAAATTCATCCCAATCATTTAGAGAGGGGATGAGTTATATTCTTTGGATATATCAATTGATCCATTTTCCATCTTTATACATAAATTTACTTCCATGTTTTAAGGTGGTGTTTGAATAGTTCTACTAAAGTTTTGTGATATGAAAGAATTCATATAACCAGAATCAAATAGTATGATTACTATCCTTGAATGAATATCTAGCATACCTACCACCACTTCATTGTCAGGATCTACCTTAGAAATTATGATCTCATAGGCTTAACCTTTCTCTCTATGACTTGGAGGATATTGTCATCAATTTTCATTGACAAGTCCTAGATTAAGGAATTAATTCACATAGTTTCCCTATTCCTTAAAGTTCAAATAATAGATGATGGTGTAAGGGTTTATTGGAGAATTAATTAATTCCCACACATTGGTGGGTTTCTACCATCAGTAATCGATAGCTAGGTTCCCTTTCATCCCACAACAAAATAATTTCCTATTCTTATTTATTTAATTGTCAAGATCCTTCTTAACGCACTTTTGACAAGTGGTGTAATGTACTTTACTACCCCCATGATATTTTTTCACCGCACTTCCAAAGTTAAAATCCATTCTCCACTTACTATCTTCGGTCTTAAGTGACCCTTAGATTCATCAATCTCTATTTCATATTTGAGGTAAAATATGAAAATTTCAACGCATCTGTTAAAGTTATAAAGGGATAAGGATTTTCATAGTCTTATATTTAGACCATAAAAGAAGTAGTCAACTTTAATTTCAAGGGAAATGAAAAAAAAAGGTATATCATGAAAGTATATTGAATTTTTTCTTGTATGAACCAATAGATTCATCATTCTTTTTCATGAGTCTAAATAAATCACTCTTTATTTAAGTCAAATAGTGGGAGGAAAATATTTTTCAAAAAACAATTTCATGAATTCATTTCACTCCATCACTTTGTTCTACTCCTCAGGCTTCGTATTTTTTAATAACATCCACCATTGATCATATTATCCCTCCATATAATAAATAGTCATCATGACCTTCTCTTTCTCGGAGAATTAAAGGAGGATGATATTTTCAAAATATTTTATCCATTTCTTCCTGATTAAGGGATATTAAGATACACTAAAAGTTGGAGGTCTTTATCGCATAAAGGTCTTAATTGAAATAATATATTTCTTAGGTGTATTTGGGAATTCCTCTTAATTCAGGTTTCTATTCAAAACCTGAGTCAATTGAGAAATTATTATCATTAATTTCACAATTCCTACTCCCATTGGGTTAGGTATCTCATTTGTGAAGTTATCACATTGACCCTCATAATGGTTGTAGGCTCGGTTTCTCCAATTTTCATCCATTGACTAAAAATAAAGGGAAAATAGGGATGATAATATTTTAATAATTAAATAAATAAATAAATAGAAAATAATTAAAGTTAAATTTATAAATCATTAATGACATATATTCTTTAACCTATGAATTTCAAGGTTTCAATCTAAGTTATTCATGATCTATTTTCTAACATAATATCATATGAAAATTTTTGTTCCCTTAATAATGGTTCATAAAGAGATTGTGAATTTACCAAATCATATCCATTAAGAGTGACAAACTAGGTTTGTAACAAGGCATGTCATCATGTACCATATGATGATCAAGTCCAACTCAATGCGCCCCTTTTTGGATTATTACCCCTAGGTACAACTATGTCAGATCCACATTCACTTGTAATATCTAGACAGTGATGTTTTTTCTTGGAAACCACTTAATCATTACTTTACCAAAATTTAGGTATTTTTTCCTATTTTTAGTCTTATCCCTATGTATTTCACTATATTTTTATAATCCGAATCCCCAAAAAATAACTATATTTTTCTCTGATACCAATTATGACAACCCATATGTCAATACACTTTAATTCATGATTTATTACTTAAAGATACACATAATAGAACCCTATAAAATTTTCAGTCCTAGTTTCTTTGGTAAATTATGTACATAAGACATTAACTTGAAATAGGGGTATAAAATTATTATTTAAAAACTCTGAAACATTCCCTTATATTCCTTAGATCTTCTAAAACTACATGGGATAACCTGGGGATGTTTATAAGAAAGGAGTGAGCTATAAATCCTAGTAAGGGAATAAATAATTAATAACATAAGTTAAAGTAGTAAAATTGATCCAATATTAATATCAAGGTAACATAATAGGGGTGATAATCCTAATATTAAATAATGAGGCATGGTATAACATGATAAGATAAAGACAACATAGAAATATGGAAACAACCTAAAACATGACATCATAAACATAAGTCAAGGATAACAGACAATAAAACATAACATAGTATATTTATGACAACATCCCATGAACCATATATGGAATATATTAAGATAAAAACATTACCCAATGAATTGTAGTGCTATATAATTTTGGGCCCACCCATCACTTTCAATGCATTTACATACATAAGTGTGCCGCATAAGTTATACAATATAAGGATGTCTTTAATCAATTTGAAACTCATTATTAATTATTTTTTGTACATATATGTAAATTCAAAATCAATGAAGTGTATTTTCAACTAGGTGAGTACCATTGAGTGAAAATGGAGATGGGTTTTCACTACTTAAATGTTTAGCATGGAAAATCACAGGATAATTATGATAGTATAATAGGTGAATATAAAGATTTATAGAATGGGTGAATGAGAGGTAAAGGGGTATCTAATTACTTAATAATCCTAAGTAAAGTAATATTTATTTGAAAAATAATATCTCAACTTTAAAAAATTTAAATCAATAGTGATGACATAAAGAAGGTTCTTGAATAAAGAAGAGAAGGAGAGGATCCCTTACCTTGAGAGGGCACTTCTAAAATATTAAGAGTAAAATATTTAGAGATTAGGGAAACTTTGGTGGATATAAGGACAGGTATTTTCAGATTAAATTCACTATATATGGGTTTTTAGTTAAGATGAATAGGTGGTTGGGTGGATTTATATAGAAATAGAGTGTATAATTCTTTATTAATTTCCAAACTTAGGTTTTGGACTCTATATGATAAAGTATTCAAAACCAGAAATATTACCATATTATTTTACAATTTTTTCTACTAAAAAGGATTGTTTTCAATTATTTTATAAGTAAAATAACAAAACACATTAAAATAATGAACTTGGTGTGTGGAAGTGAGTCGTGTTTATAAAGAATTCATTTTAAAACCTTAAAATATAATAAAGGTTTTTGAGGATACATTAAGGATTTATAAAATTAATAAAACAACTTAAAAACACATTATTTTAAATTAAATCAATAATTTGGGTCATATATACTCTTAATTTCATTTATTATATTAATTCTGGGCTTTTATGATGTCATAGTATTACTGTATGTTTATACTATATTTAATTTTTACCCAAATATTTGATTGTATCAAAAAAAATTGAAAAAAACACTATTTCATAATTTTGAAATAACAATATTAAAAATAATATTTATTTTTGTCAAAATAATTTACTAAAAATTTGAATTTACACTTTTAAATCAAAAATGCACATTTATTGAAAAATACTGGTTTTTTACAGTAATAGTTTTTTTACCCTAACAAAAATTAATTTTGACTTCATAAAATTATATTATCATTTATATTTAATAAATATTATTTAATAATAATATTTTATTAAAATATCATTTATTTCAAAAATAATAATTTAAAAAAATGTGCATTTTGATTGAAACATTATATATTTTCCAAAAATACAATTTGAGTTTTGTCATTTTAAAATCTCATTTTTATCACTCATTATTTAATCATTTATAAAGTTATAATAAAAAGGTATAAATATAATAATTTTTCATTAAAAAATATATAAATTCATACTATTAGATTTAATATACATAACCTTTTATTACACCAGCATATTCCTTAAGGGTAACGTGTGTGAGGGTGATATTTTCATGGGGTGATTCGGTGAACATGGTTTGAACTGTGATCTCAGTGAACATGAAATTTTCCCATAAATGGTAACAATCATTATTTATTTATTTAATATATATTTTGAATTGGTTAAGGTAAAATCAGAGTGATTTTATTTCCCTCAAAATCTATGATAAATGATCTTCATAAGGTATGATCCTATTGGTCGAGGCCATCTCTTCTTCTGTCTATGTCAATTGTACTTTATCATAACCCTTAATATACTAATATTAATGGTAACTATACAATGGATATATAATAAATGGTTGTGATTCTTAATAATATTTTGAATTTGATAGAGTATATATGTGACACATGGTCTTTTGTTTTCATCCTTGGTTCTTGTTCATTTGCGGGTTTCGGTTTTTCTCTCGGTAACCGAGTGTGATAGGTTTAAGTTTTTGTGGTAATTTTCTATTTATTTATTTTAATATATTTCCCATTGTATTTTTTTTGTGTTTTTATAGAAAAATAGAAAATTTTGTCCATACAACATGAGGTGTTTGATGGGTGAACAATTTTTTAAATTGTTCTCCCTTCTCTAGGAAACCGTGAAGCATATGGCCATTCTTGGATAGTGTCTAACCGAATAGTTAGCGCATGGTTTGTAAACCATGTAGTCTAACCATGTGTAGTGTTCCTATTGGGGGTACACAGTTTCCACACAATTTTGAAAACCATGCCTTGAAACCGTATGACTTATCCAGTGCATTAAAAATATGAAAATTCCCTTTTGTGTCCTCTTGGGATCTAACCCAAAACTACCCCCATCCTCCCCATTCTAGATTTTAATCCATGAGAGATCCCTCTAGGAATCCCTATACCAATTGGGCATAGATATTTGGTTGTTTTGTCCTTGATTATTGAAGGATTCATCAAGTTTCCTATCCCTTGATTCCACCCTCTTTTTAGGGTTCCACTTCCTCCCTTCTTGAGTTCTTAATTTATAGTGGGTTATATAACCCGGGGAGGTTTTTTCCTTTTTTTTAGTAAGATATTAATGTTTAGTGTTTGATCTTTATTTTATAGAGTCTTGTGATGGTGTGGTTTCGGTTTTTAATCATTTTCAAGAAGTTTCCAAGTGTGAGGTAGGTGGTTCAATGCCTTAACATTTTTAGATACTTTTGATGTACTTTCTTGTCTCTATAAATGTGTTCTATGAATTTATTGTGTGGTCAGAAATATATTTTGGGAAGTGATTTAATATGAATATGTGATGAAAATGTGATTTTGAAATAAAAATGGTGAACATTTGTAGGTTTTTTGTTTTTATGCTTCTTAAATGTGTTTTTATGGTTATGTAAAAGGTGAAAAGTGGATTTTTTAAAGGAACGTAAGGTGAGAATGAGTTTGAAAGTATGTTTTTAAAGGAAAATGGATTACTTTGGAATATTGGATTTTTTTGTGCATTTTTTATGTGATTTGTGAATTGTGTAAATGAATGGAAGCTTGTTTTAAGGTGAAATTGGTTTGTGTGTGGATTTGAAAGGGGCTTGGCCCATGAAAATAGTTAGATTGATTATGTGACTTTCTTATGATAATTTCAAATGGGTTTCATGAACTTTCCAAGTAGTGGGAATTGTATTTAAAAATGGTTTTGGTGTGTGTCAAATAAAACATGGTTTTGTTTATGTAAATGGTGGTTTCCTAGTTTATTTATAATTCTTGGAATATTTATGTGAAAATAGTGTTTGGTGTGACATGTGAAATGAGAATTTGGGCATGAATGGGATCCCAAGTATCTAGGTGTGATGACTAGATCTAGTACACTATTGATATGGAAGTGGATAGTCCTAATTTCACTTAACTAGATTAACGATTAAAACACTAACTAAACATGTATTATGATTGGAAACCACTAGACCCATGGGGTTTCCCCTCCTAGTGGATCATGCATGAGAAATCTGATGGTTGTGGTTTCTATACTACGTTTCACTAAGGTATGAGGTTCTAGTGTCTCACTCAATCTAGATTACCCTTATGGATTTACCCATGGTTATCTCTTGTGACTTGATGCTTATGTGATAGGATACTATACATTGAAATAAAGTAAACCTTTTGTGTACTTTTATTTCAATAAGATTATTTGAAAAAGATATTTTCTTTAAAAAAATTCCTTTAAAATGATTTCCTTAAAATGTATACTTAGAAATTATCTAAATGTTTTAAAGGAAGTGAGCATGTTGAATTTTATTTTAATGTTATATCATAGAACCTTATCTTTTTTGTGTAATCCTACTAGGATTTGGATCACACCCTACATAAATCTTTGGGTGTATGTAGACCTTGTTTGTTTGACTCAGGTAAAGCTAAGATGATTGATGATAGTGGGTCAAAATTTCTAGTGTTCATTATTGCATGTATTGGTGGTGGAAGCATGAGGGTGATGTCCCTCATGTTAAACAGAGGTTTTGGGATGTTTTTTAGATTCCATTTTGTTGTATTATTTTTCTGTTGTTTTTTTTAATTGTAAACATTAAATCTGGAAATTAATATTCCTTATTTGGTTTTGGTTATTCATTATTGAAATTTCCATTTTTTGGTTATTTATGTTTATATAATGGGTTAAATCATTACCAAAGACTATTTTTATACCTAGGAACTAGTTTCTAGCACAAGGGGATCGGTAAGACCCTTAATTCCATACCACATACCAGGTTGGGTGTTGGGTTGGATGGTACATTGGCTTGGTTGGTGATAATATAACTGTCCAAAATACAAAATTAGTGCACAAGTTTTATATAACTTAATTTCTAAATAAATAATTTACTCATTTAAAAAATGAATTTAATTTATAAATATTTGAGTCATTACACCTAATTATTAAAGTTTTATTTGTGTAAGGTTTTATTCATTATTTCAAAAATAAATGTGTTATAAAAATTGAATTCATGTGTTATTTTCAAACTCTTATTTTAACAGATTTTTAGTATTTGTAATGTTTCAATAAAAGATTATTTTATTTTTTATTCTAACTTTTTTATTTATAATAATGTTTTATTTCTTCATTATTAGTATTATAATGGTGATTTTCAAGGGTTCTAAGAATTTTTTTGAAGTATAAGGCATTTTTTAGTTTCAAATTTAAATTCTTTTGGATTTTTGACACTTTATGAATAACCCTTAATGTATTATGATAGATGATCATAAGGTTTTTTTATTAGTGAAATTAAATGGTTACTTATTTTACATTTTGGGGATAAAAATAGGATAGGGGTGGGTGAGTTTATATAAGTTAATTTATGAAATCATTGGTTTTATTTTTGATTTAAAGCATTATAGAGACACTTAGGTATCCAAAAAAATTCTAACAATGAGTAATAAACTAGTTAGGATCACTCATTAACTATTCCCCCCTCTCATTAAGACTTTTATTAGGTAATTAAGGGTGTGTGGGTAAGATTTAATTAAATGATGGCATGATAATTCCATTTATTTGAGTAATAGATTCAATCTTTTGAGCCTAGTTGATTTGTTCATGATTAATTAGGATTCCTTGTAACAACCCCACCAAAAAAACTAGATTAATTGTCTACTTTATTAAATTTTCATAATATATAAGGGATCACATCACCAAGGATCGATCAATTTAGTAGTTTTGAAGAGCCATATTTATACATGATTCGTGATTTTCATTGAAAATAAAATATAAAACATAGTAAAAGTAAATAGTATTAATCATTGAACTCATTCATAGATTCCTTCTTTATATCCTGGGGAAAGAAAACAAAATAAGGGTGAGATCAAATTCTCAGTAAGGGTTTTGTACAGTAAATTTATCATGAGTAAACAAGGCATAATCTATATTAGAAGGTAAATAATTGAAAACATGTGAAATTTAATTAATAACATGGGAATGAAATGAATCCATGTATAATATCAAAGTATTAATATCATGGATAGTAATAAATGAATTCTCAATGAAGGAGATAAATAATTATGGACATCATGATATCAAACATCATGATATATTTATCTCCAAGGCCTTATTCTAAGATATTTTAAATTATGGGAAGGTTTACACCAAAACCACCCATTTAATAAGGCTATCCAACAGATTTATCTCAAGAGACCTTTTGATGCATTGAGGGGAAATATATTTCTGGGAACCAACCATCACTGCATGTCCAATGCATTCCTCATATAATGAATTCTCAATTTAATTCATAAAATGGTATTCCTTATCAACAATTATATATATTGAATAAATAATATGGATAATAAATATTTCCCTAGTCAATAAAATAACTTTCATTATAAGTCACTACATATAGAAATTATATAAGGTTTAGGAAATTAGAATATCCTTTATAAAAATAATATGGATAAAAAATATTCTCACAATAAAGTGATTGTTTGAAGAGAAATTTATTGACTATAAAATCAATAAGAGATAAAATATGACTATTAGTTCTTTAGGAATTTAGGTTTTGAAATAAAATCAAGTCTTTTAGATAATAAAATAAAATGGAAGAGAAACATTTAGAATACCTTTCATTAAATAATTTTCATTGTAAAATCATTGGAAACTAGTATAAGAAGCTAAATATCATAAAATTTTTATGGCAGTTCTAAAATATATTAATGTCATATATGTTTAAAAATAAACATTTCTTTAGAATTTTTGTAAAGAAAGTAAGAAAATGACCCATTTGGAAAATATTAGAAATATTCCATTCAAACCTTATAAAAATTCAAGGATAACATAATACATTCTCAAAAAATAATTTGAGAAAATAAAAATTAATTTTGTAAAACAATTTTGGAAAATATAGACATGGAAGAAAAATATACCAAATCAAAAAGAAAAATAAGATCGTTATTTCATTTAAACATTTTTTTTCATGATTCAAGTTCTAAAGAGCATGAAATTTTTAATAAAACATGGAAAATAATAAAATATATAATATAGGATAAATTATATAGAGTTTAATAATGATATATTATAATATTTATTCAATAAATATATAAAAAATTCTAATGATTTGAGATTGTACAAATAAATTATTACCTCTTTGGTAACTTTAAAATTGCAACCCCTTGAAAGATTAATCATGAATTGAAACTCTAATTACCATGAATAAATATAGATTAATTTTATATACATAAAAGTGGAATTATATACACCACATAAAATAAAATAGGTGCATATGACCAATTATCACCCAATGGATTGGGAATTGAGATGAAATCCATTACAAAGATTGTATCACTAATGTGAGAATTAATCACTATGGTTATTATCAGTAAAAATATCTAAACCAAATTAATAAAGTGTAAATTAAAAATAGTATAATTAGAGTTCATTTCACACATAAACATGGAATAAAAAAGTCTATGAAGAAGTGATATAACCCATTGAATGGAAAATTTAGTTAAGAAAATCTTTACCACATGATTCTACTTATTTGAACATGCTTTAACCTATTTTATTATAAATTTATATTTATTATACATACATAAAATAACTATATAAATATATATAATTTCATATATTATCCTATTATAAAATATTATTATTATTTCATTAACATTCTATTATTATTAACATTGTTTCAGGTGTTAACTGCTTCATTTTTCATGCATGCTTTGATTTAGCAGTTATGTTACTTTTTGTTGATCATGGTTCTATCATATATATAATATTAATCTTGATATAAAAATCATAAATATTCATTATATACATATTTATATTAATGTATGAGAATAATATCTAAAATATTAATCACATCACTTCGTAGAGGTGGTTGTCCACACATATGCATGAGTGACATTATCATTTTTTTAATGGGAGAAAAAGTTAGGAAGATAAATAATATATTATATTTATAAAGACATAATTATTTAATAAATATCATATGTATTCATTATTTTCATCTTTATATCCATACATGTAAAGTGGTAATGAAAAATGAATTACACCGCTACATGGAGACAGTAAGTCGTACCTTTTTACGAGTGTTGTTTTTGTTTTTAGTGGGATGTAAAAGATGAGTAAAATGATTGTACTATACTCATAATAACATCACGGTATATTCATGATATTATATTCATTATTTTATCATGGCTAAATTGATTTATATGATTTATAAGAAGAAATAAACTTTTAAAGAGTCGGTACTGATGACTACCTCTTCTTTGCAAAACCCCTGTAGATCTTCACTTAAGGACCTTAGGGATGGTATTTTGCGAAGAAAAAAAATATCCTTGAATTAGTTTTTCTTAAATAACTTATTCAGTGGAAATCACCTATTGAGGTTAATTTTAGTTGTATGGAGTAAATTAGTTAGGACCCTCCATTATTTGTTTAAATTCCACCACTAATGTGGTTTCTTGGTTTTCCAAAGTGAGGGATATATACAAATGTGATGGATCTTCTATTCTATTGAGGACTGGGAGATCATTTTTCAGTTATTATTAATTCTATAAGTTATCTTCATCTTGTTGATCTCCTACATATAGCTCAGTAGTAAAATATTCATAATCAATATCCATCATCAATGGTTGAGTGATGTGGAATGAATCTTCTGGTACCTTATCCTCTATATCATCATGTTCTTAAACTTCAAATATGAGTGGATAAATTTTTTCTACTACTGGATCAAGTTATGGATCTAGTTCAAGTTTATTTTCTACTCTTGGGATTCATTGACATATTTAGTTAACCATTCCATTTTTTCATAAATATCTTGTATATTATCTTCAATCCATATAAACTAATATTTGATATTTTTTCCATCCACCTTTTCCTGATATTGGACCTGAGTAATTTCTTTAGAAAAATTAGGAGAGAATAGGGAAGACTCTACTTGTGTCTCATCCATTTATTGACAAAATTATAGGAATTATTACTAAATTTTAGTTAATTATCTACCCAATCCTTCTAAACTTGGGTACTTTGGGGTCACTTTAAGGTTCCTAATGAGTTCCTTGAATTACTCCTCTATGATAATTTAGCTATGGGATCCCCTAATATGTCTAGAAAACAAAGAAACACCATATTTTGTAGACCATGGTGAGTCAGACATATATATATATATATATATATATATATATATATATATATTAGAAAATAATGGTAATTATTTTAAAATTTGAAGAAAAAAATGTGAGAGAAAGAACAGGAGTTGCATGAATTTCTTTCAGGGGGATCCCATGGATCAAATTTGGATATTTTTGGAGGGATTATTTAATTAAGTGATCATTATTAAGGAAGTACTCTTACACTACCTTTGAATAGGTTTTATTTTTGGGTCATTTTTCTTCGTGGGATATAATCTCTATAATTTAAAAAATATGTTTAAACTTATTTATCGTAGTTTTCATCATTCATGGATGAAATATATCACTTACATCATACTGTGAATTTTCTACTAATTTTTAGGATCTTTTTTATCAATTTATAAGAAATAATATTGTATTAATGGGTTGTGAAGGTAGGTGAGGCCACTATAAAGTTGAAATAGATAGATACTGCTCTAAATTCTCTAGTGAAATGCGAACAGAATGATGAAACTAAGTTTTCACTAGTCAAAAAGTATGAAGAAACATAAAATTGGACATTTTGGTGATGAAAAGGTCTTTCTTCTCCATTTTTCTTTGATAACTCTTCATATGGATGGTCTTATCTATCCTTTTTTCACTTTCAATAAATATTTTACTGGTGACAGCTCATTACACCTTGTTAAAGCACTGTACTCTTTTATTTTTTAATAAATTATTGAGATGTGTGGGTTGGGTTTCCAACACACACTTTAATATTTTTTAAAAATTATTGAAAGAAATAACACTTAGCTCCCCATAAATGGCCCTATTATTTTCACAATTTTTTCCAGTTGATAAAAAATCTAATTTATTTTATTAATGTGGCATAGTGGCTAGCTAGTGTCATCTCATTTGAGGATCTTTTCATTCAATCAATCATTATTCCTAATTCACCTATTCTACTATTTTCTTGTTTTTATTATTTATGAAAACAAAGGCTTTCAAACTTTTATAAAAACATTTCAATGAATAACTAAAACCTAAATAAAAATTCAAAAGAATACATAATGCCGTTTTGGAATAAAGGCCTTGGTTATTAGGGTTTGTTTACATGGATTCCTTCATTATTTATTCATTTTTTTTAATTCAATTTTATAATTCATTTATGAAACATCATTAATGAATTAAAATTATTTATTTTTATAATTTTGGAAGTTATAATTACTTTAATACACCAAATATAACATCCTTTAATAGTAAAGTAGGATAAAAACCTTGATCTGGTTTGAAATTCCTAAAAAACTCGTCTTCATTATATGTTATTTCACCCCTTTGGGACACCCAAGCTCCATCATATGAAGATATTACATGAGTAATGGGAGTAAAAACAATTAAATTGGAGAATATGGATGAAATTGATATCTTTAATATGGTGTAAAACTGACACACACACACACTTCCCTCATGTTAACCATAAATAGAATAAAAAAATTTGAGAAATTAAATCACAATAATTTTGTAACTCCATGAAACATCCACCAAGGCCAAGTCTTGGGCCAACCACTTTCCATTGAAAACTGAAATAGATCATGATATAATGTAAGTGAGAGATAATTAATTATAGATATTTTAAGAATGAAATATACTTGAATTAAAATTGAATATGCATTACATTAAAAAAATTAAAAACAAAAAATATAGAAAAAACCAAATAGAGTATTAATCCCATCACTATGATGAAACCATTAATAGTTTATCCCATTTATCATATCCTATGACCATATATTTATAGGGAATCCTCACATCATTGGGAACCATAATTTCCCAATAAATGGGTTAAAAGTTTCCTTGGGTTGTTAAGGTGTCATAAAATGTTTTCTAAGCATTTAATACGTCAAAGATCACCATTTTTTGTCTTAGGAAACATTCTTACACCATAAAAATTAATATTATGGTATAAAATCATCAAGTAAACCCTTGTGAAGATGTTTTATAGCTTGATATTATGTCCTAAAAGTTTTGAAGGACCGTCACGGTGCGACATATATGTGTCACGCCATGACTCACCTTTTTATTTCCCAAATTGTCTTTTTTCCTTTATTCCATGTCTTATGCCTTGAATTATTCAAATTTTATATCATAAATTCACTATTTAATATGTAAATTGGTGTTTTCAAGTATTTTTTCTCCATTTTGGACTATTCATCAATTTGATGCCTTAGAAATATTCCTTGAATCATCATTTGTCAATTAGAATCATTTGAATCATGAAATCATCATCTTTTACTCATTTTTTATCATTTCTTGTATCCTAACACAGTTTACAAAATAAATTAAATTACAGAATATTTAATCATTTAAATTACATAAAAAAATTGGTTTATAGTAAAATAAATAAGAAGAATATGGGTGCCTTAGGAATAAATAAAATGAAATAAAAACTATAAAAAAATTGCACCTAACAATATATATTAAATCCACAATAATAATGAGCTTGATTGAGATCTCACAGCAGTAATCAATAGGTTCTTTCCTCCATAGGCATCCATCAGCCACTAAAATTATAAAACACTTTAGTAAGACCCATTAACATTCAATAGTGTGTATAATTACCTTCTCAATGTAAAATAAAGAGAAGAGTGTGAGAGGGAGAATTGGATTTTTGAGTAACCACTAATTTGTTTTGAATACAGAAATGATGTATAATAACACAATTATATAGGATTACTTAATATTATTAATGAGCCTGTCTAATTTTTAAATATCTTATATTATGAAACATCCACATTTTGGATTTCCACCAATGTAACTCTTTACAGTAGAAACCTCATTAATTGATTCACTTATTAAGACTCCTTTTAATATTCACTTAATCCCCACAATAACATATGATGTGTCAAATGTGGAATTGATCATGAAAATTATATTGGTGGAGTTATAAGAATGAAATATTATTTCATTAAAAATAAATCATGATAAGTAATCAAGAACAAAAACTCTACACAAACCATGGTGTAGTGACTCCCATTATGGCATGTTTTATTTTTTATTGTTTTTATAATATCTCACTTACACTAAATCCCCATAAACTTTATATAAAGCATCATAACTATTTAAGAATCTATTAAAACTTCATTGGATATAATTATTATATGAAATCTCTTAAATTTAGGATAAAATTATTTTAAAATAGTTAATTATAATTCAATGACCTATTGCTTAACCTTATGTATATTTGTATCATTGAAAAAAATTATGAATTCCATAATGTATAATAATAAGAAAATAGTTTCTTCTAGAAAACCATCCTCGATACTCATGATATAAATGGTTTTGACAAGATCTTGATAAAACACACTCATATCTCCATATAAACATTTCTATAATAAGATGTATAACTATAAATCCTTTTAATGATTATATAATTCTTTTTCCAAGATATTAAGTGACAAAATAACATAGACCATTTCAATATAGTATTATACATATCATAAATTCATAAATACCTAAAATAAACTGAAAAAATAGAATGAATACATCATTTTTTATTCAACCAAGTATTTGAGGACATAAAATATCACACAACTATGCATGGCTATACATTTCCTTAGTTAAATTCAGTCAAGGGACTAGATTTCATACTTTTTGTACTACAATAAAATACCATCCTAGTTAGTCTTAACTGATAAAATGATTAAAAACAAACCCAACCACCCTATGATTAGCTTATGCTCAAGGTTAGTGTAAAAAAGGTATCAATGTTTGAAGGTTCCCGTGATATGTATCTTAGCAACCTCAGGTAACAATGATTTACTTAAATAATATTCCCTTAATTATATAAATATCCACATGATATTACATGTGATATAATTTATTATCTCAATAAAGATAATAAGTCCCTTCTTATTATCTCATCATTCAACTCCGTATCATATATAAGATTATACTTATGTTAATATTAATATATCATCACTTCTCATAATACTCAATGATATTCATTAATTGGGAATAAATCAAAGACATACTTTAAGTGGGTTTTCAATATAATATTAATGCAATATATCAAACATGCATGAATTAAAGATAAATGGTTATTTCCTTTATTATAAATTCATGATAGATTTATATTGAAAACAACCATTACATCTGGTCTCTCGTGTATCTAATACCAAGAGGCTATAAATAACCCTAATGTTTTTACTGAATCAATTACTTTTTTAATTTATTTTTAAATTCTCATTTATAGGTACACAATAAATCTTTATATATCCCAAATTATTTAACAAAAGAGATTAAATTTGAGTAATAGGTTTCTTCTCCTTTTGTGAAACTAAGGTTCCATGACATAAACAATAGCTTCATTATTATCAAAGTAAATCTTAATTACTCCCAAAATTCTAATAACCACCCTAAGTATAGTGATTATATTCTTGATCTAAATGGATTATTACATATTATATAATGTATTAATATACTCTTCATCTATTTTTAATCTACCATGGTGAGTTATTTGGAACTCTTTCGATGAATATCTCCACTATTGAGGAAAATAATGAAACTATTTTGAGATCTTATATCATCTTTGTCAGTTTAGAAGATAAAATAAATGTTTCCCTAATAATAGGCTCATCATCACCTCCAACGACCAAGAATATATCCATAATTCTTTTTATGTACTTAAGGATGTTATTCGTAGAAATATAATGAATCTTAGATGATTTGATTAGTATCTACTATTAAAGATCAAATAAGGGACATAAGGATTCATATCCATATTTATTCTTTTATCTATTTAGGATGGTATTGAGTCTTTTTAAGACTCATACCTTGAAAAACTGGTAAAGACCCTTTCTTAGAACTATCTATGAAAAACCTATAGTAATTTTTTAAATATATATATTCTGATTCAGTCCATGAAACCTTTTATATCTATTTCTATATATATTCAAACACATAACATAGGAATATTCTTTCATGTATTTCTTGAGAAGTATTTTCTCAACCATACCTTTATCGAATGTAAAATTAAGGTATCATTTTTTATAATTAATATGTAATCTTTATATAAAATGAAAAATATAACAACACTCCCACTAATCCACTTGTATACATATGAATCATCCACATTTTTAATGAATCCAAATTCTTTGATTTCATGCTCAAACTTGTGGTTCCAACCCCAAGAATCTTACTGTAATCCATAAATTGACCATTACAGCATGCATACCATAGAAGCATTATTTTTAAGTTTAAAACCTATGGTTCATATCTTATACACAACCTCAAATAAGTTTCTATTTAGTATCTTTGAAATCCATTTGATATATCTCATACTTTCAATGATCTAATATGAAAAGAAATATTTGAATGTAATTTATCATAAAAACTGGGGAAAATACCTCTTCATAGTCCTTCAAACTTAACTTTTATTTTATTTTTAGATATTCCTTATTTTTTACATAGGTTCATAGGGAACCATTACATGACCTATAAACTCTATAATATGTGACCTAAGTCCCGTATGTGAATGGACCAAAGGCCATGAAGAAAAAAATACCTAATCTGACGAAGCCCCTTCCACCATCCTATCATCTTCTAGCCCTATTCCCTAACATCGTGTCTATATCCTGCCATCTATGCCCCGTGATAAGGCTCTAGGTGTGCTATAAAAGTTGATTTTTTCTTTTAGTGATCGATCAATACCATGAATTTTTTTATAACCCTTTGAAACTAAGATATATTTATAGTTATATACTCTACAATTTATTTTAGGTTTATTATGGAAACCCCAACTTGTCCCATATAAGTCTCACCCCTTCATGCACATTAATCAAGCTTCATACTTGGTTAGATTACATGGTTTCTATCTCATATCTTATAAAATATAACCATTTATCAAAATAAAAACTCATAATGGCCTCTATGTTGGTACTAGATTCATTACCTATAAATATTAATTCATCATTATTTTTAGAAGAAATCTATATCTCATAGGCTCCTAAAGATCCCTACTAGATCATTGTGTTTTTTGTGTATGATGAGTTAGTAAATTTCCCACAACTACTGATATAACCGGCTCACTTTACATATTAAGATCTATTCTTATTTATTGGTTTTTAACTTTACCAAGTTTAACTTTACTTTTATTGAATCCTTTATTAATATATACCTTCTCAAGAAAAATATCATTTCAAACCATAAATACTTTTTGTTCAATAGTATAATAAAAATAATATCACTTAATTTTATAGGAATAACCAATAAATAAAAACTTTTTAGATTTAGGGTTACTTTTACTTGGAAACCAACATAATTTTTATGTTTCATAGCCTTATTATTCCTCCCAATTCATATATCATATGGTATTATTATGACAGCTTTAGATGAAATGTGCTTTAGTTGGAATTTAATTGTTTCTAGATCATATCACTTGAATGATATTGCAAATTTATACTAAATAATAACTCATAAAACCATTTCCAAAAAGGTGGAAATACTCCTCTAAAACACACCATTAAACAATGGTGATCTAGAATGAGTGAGCTATAAAATAATTCCATAATATCATAGATGATCAATAAATTCAAAGCTTAAGTACTCGCCACCCTGATCTAATTGAAGAATATTAAAACTTATACCAAATTGATTCTTTAATTCAATTTTGAACACATTTAAATTTTCAAAGGTTTCAATCTTATGACTCATAAGAAACACATAATCTCATCGACTGAAGTCATCAATAAATGTTGCAAAGTTCCTATAATGATAAATTTCTTTTCTACTCATTAATCCTCATAAATCACTATGTATTAAGTCAAATAATCAACTAAATCTTTTACATTTTCTTATAAAATTTTATTTGTAAATTTTTTAAATTAAAAATTATTCATATTTATCCAATGATTCATAATTTAATGAGTCTAAAAATCCATAGATATAGATATTGGTTTTATTTCTCATTTATATTCCCAATGTGACAGTGATAAACATAAGTGGAATTAGAATAAAACTATACCTTATTATCTTTAATTTTATCCATAATAATATCCATATCTAGAATGTATAAAACATTCACTATATTCCCAATCCCATAAATTATTCCATTCATGTATATAGATTAACCCTTATTCTTAATCATGAATAAAAATCCATTCTTGTCCATAAAATATATAGCTATAAAATTAATATTTTTGGTAAACAAATATTAATAGTTTTCCAATTCTAGAAATAATATATTAAGTAAAATTAGATCATAGTTTTTTCCATTAAATATATAAAATCTTACCCCATTTTAATCACATAGATTTACTTCTCCTTTCATCAATTCACCCCTATTTTTATGTCTATTTTTATCAAAAAAATGTATGTTTTATTTCATTTATCTAATAACCAAGATCCTAAATTAGAGATATTTATTTATATAACATTTTTTCAAAGTTTGGTGGTATATTGGAAGTTGTTGTTCACATGAAAAATAATGTTTTTCATTTGTTTCTTCAGATAAAATCCATATAAATAGATGAATGCAACCCCGAAATATTAAAAGAGGGGATATTTACTCATTTAATTTATAATTAATTAATTAATGAGAATTATCTCATCTTGATAATTCTTTATTCATTGATGAATTTTTTATACCTTATTATAATACATTCATTATGGTGAATAATCCAAAATATAATTCCTCTAGTGGTATACATGCATGTTCCACAAATTTAGTAAATCTATCATTGGAACATCGAGTGTTATTGTAGAGAAACCAAGTGTCATGCATCATTTATCATTGATTGAAGAAAAATACTTTCAGTTTTAAAATATTCTTTCAACTTCTCTTGGTATTTGATATATAAGAGGAGAATGACCATCTATCATTCTTGAAATCATCCTTGAGAATATCTCCTATGGTCTTTAAGAGAATTATCTTGGGAGAATCTCATTACACACAACACTTTTCATAATCTCAAAATTATCTAATTGGGTTAAATAATTAGTATAACATAATTAATAATTATGTAGATGCCATTATTTAATTTTTACCTATAAATAAAACCATTTTCAAATAATAATAATATTTTTATTATTATATTACATGAGATGTGATAAATCCTAAATAATAAAATATTATTTGTTAAATTAATCAATCAATATTTATTTCTGACTGAAAATTAAATTTTTATTTCAAAGGACTTTTGAGGAAAAAGTGGGAAACCAGAGTGACATCAAATATTTAAAACACAACCATACCTCCATAGGAAAAGTTCATCAATACAAAAGACAATCCAATTAAAAAATAATAAAAAGCCCCACCTTTGAAAAAAATGAATACGATCAATATCCACCTTCCCATCATTACATAGAAAGTTATCCCATGAAAGGATTCACGGGCCCCGTACCGATGGAAAACGCCATACCCTCTCAACATCCAATTCTGAGTAGCGATTATAAGGAGAACACTTCATGCTCTGAACCTCATCTGGGCATTCCCTTGCAAAAAAACTGGAGGCAGTGTCTCATGGACCAAAGTCACAGTGCCATAGGCGAATTCACAAAATTCCAACCACAATATCCTCAATAGTGCATGAAAAAACAAAACAAACTAACACAAGTTATAAGAAATCAAAGCTGCATCTACGCAGATCAAAGTACATTGCGTCTTTGTTTTCTCCTTCGCAGAAATCATATCATACCAGAATTGCATGCCACAAAATAGAAACACCCAGAAAACCAGAAGAAATACCAATGTCAGGAGGAATTCCAAGTGAAATACACACTGACACCGTAATACCAACGATGCCACTGGGAAAAAAACCAGAACAACCTTCACAGGGATCTATGATAATCACTCCAGTAAAAGTTCACATTGAATATCCAGTATCCATTGCAGATAGAAAAACAAGATCCAACAACTGTAGAATGACCAAAGAAATAACCCCAACAGTAAACAAGAAAACAAATCAAAGAGAAACAAATCAAAAACATGAAGACAGCTGCTCGCGATGTCGCAAACCAGGCTAGATCCCATCACCGCCTTCACACACTCACCCAGAGACCACCTCAAACTACCACATCCACACCTAGCCAACACATAACTGTACATTGACCCACATCAGGAGAAGCTGGAACACCGATCGAACACTTTACCACACCGCCAGAGGAATCCCTACCCAATGAAGAAGGGGTATAGCAAGGAGAGGCCATCAAACTGTGAGAATGACATGTCGACCATGCCCAAAAAACGACACCCCTGGGAAGGAATCTGTCATCACAAGAGCACGAAGAAGGAGTGTGGAGGCGATCTTATGCCGAACCAAGGCGGATCGAAGCTTGGCGGTGACATGGGAAACCTTATCAAGTCATCTCCCCTTACAGGCTCATCATTAGGGATAGACTTCTCACTTAACCCCAATCAATATTTATTTCAATGATATAAAATACAGTATATCATCTCATCAGGGCCCTTAAATTGAGTCATCAATCCTCCTCAACGTTTATCGAAAATTGATTAATAAATACTTATTTAAATAAATAAATAACCTTATATTAATATTTCAATTAAAAATAAATATTATATTCACTAACTGGTGAGTAAATGGTTATTTAATTTTTAACTCACATATATTCCTAACTATAATAACTAGCGATTCAATTTATAAGATAAACATGACCTGAATAATTATTATTCCTCAATTTTGAAAATAATATTTATTCTAATATTAAATTTAAATAGAATTCAAATGATATTTTGGTAACACTTAGTTTTCTCAGTGGCATTAGGAAAGTAGACCTAGAGTCTAAGATTATCATTTAGAAACATGTCAAGGTACCAATAGATAAATAGATTAATTTCATAATGAAATAACCTCAAAATATTTCTTATTATGTGATATAATACCTTTTTCTATATATATCATCAGTAAAGTTTCATCCTTATATCATCAAATAATATGTTTGATATTTATTTATTTGACTACCTGAAATGAACTCATAGATAAACTTACATGGTCATGGATATAATCAAACAGTTTCATTACAATCAAAGGTCCTGAGATATCTACTTACATTAATATAGAATGGAAAAATTTATTTCTTGACTTATTCATTAATTTCATATCACTTATGGTTCTCCCAATGTATCCTACCTCTCATCGGTCAAATATCATCATGGTTTTCATCAATACATTAAATTTCACGATTTAGGATATACATTAATAATAATATCATGTCTAATGAATAATGAAAACATATGTAGATAGGAATATCTAATTACACATATAACATGTGTAATTCATATTGGCATTCATATCCTCATAACCTTTTTTCATGGAGATTAAAAAGTGTGAAAGTTCTTGATAAAAATATTATTCCACTTAAAAGCCTACAATGCCTAATAGTAAACACGTCATTTGTTACTTGTTAAAAGATATCATATGGACTATAGGATATATGTTTAAGAATTTTTTCACACCACTTCAAGGTTCTCATCTTAGCAGGGTTCTACTATGACCTTTTGATGAAACAAATACTCTAAGTACATTATTTCATTAATTTTATATATAAGAACACTCATCATGTGATAAGATATTTATTATTATTTAGTTTTTTAAATATATAGGTAATTGAAATTACAAAGTAAGATATTTCACATGAACCAACTCTAATAAACACCTACTTTAACAAGGGATAACTACAAAAAAATTAGTCTGTTATATCTCACTTTATATTAATGCTTCTATAGAGATAAGGCTTGAGTAAATAGGTACACCACATTCTCATCCATGAAAACTATATTTACTATGAAATGTACCATATTTCAAAAAACATTGATAGGTGATACTTCCTAAGTATATGACTTAATTATTAATGTGACCTTAGATCCCTACTCGTTACCACCATTATAGTATTATTACAATATAGTGTGATAGTATATTTACTATTAGGACACACTTCAAGATCCTAGATGAAGTATCATATCCATACTACTACTTTAGATACATCATAATCCATAATATACCTTGATTCTTCTATATAATCAGTGACCAAAAATTGAATTAAGCTCTTACTGGTCATAAATCATCCATTAAGGTAGAAAAACTATCCTGGATATGATTTTAAATCATTCTGGTATGTCAAGAAACTAGCATCTATATATCCCATGATGTCTTTTTACTTATCACCTCCATAAACCACATACATTGACTTATTACACCTTATATAATTTATTATGGTCTTTATATCCATAAAATGTGGCTCTCGTAGGTCTCTTTGATATCTTCATACTATACTCAAGGAGTAAGCACCATCAATATTGGTATATAGTACAATATACAAGATAGTATCTATCCCAAAATTGTAAAGTATTCTATTCATCCTCTATCTCTTCTATTTTATTTGATGATAAATTTTCTTAGAGGGACGTATAGAATATGACATTGGAAAAAATCCTCTATTAGATCTTTCCATAATGAATATATTTAGTCCATTTTCTATGTATGTACCCTAATATAGTTTAAGCTACCAATTATATTTATCATGAATGATCTTGATCCCTAGAATATATGATTATTTACTTCAATATTTCATGGAGAATAATTTCTTAAAAATATCTTAATAGGCTATAAGATTGGTATATTATCTCTTATTAGTAATATATTAACCACATATACTTCTAGAAAAATGACTTCACCCCCACTAAACCTTTTGTAGACACAAGTCCCACATTTACTCTTTAAGAAATCAAACACTCTTATTGATACAGAAAAATGAATTTTTGATGATCTTGATGATTTCCTAAACCCATAAAAATTTATCTATAACTTTCATACCTTATTATCATCTTCTTGAGTCACATACCCTTCTGGTTGTTTCATATAGATATCTTCCACAAGGTTTATATTAAGGAAATATGCTTTGACATCCATTTCTTAAATATCATAATCATAGTAAGTTTTTATGTAAAGTATAATTCTAATGTTTTTCAACATAGAGAGTGATAAAAAGGTTTTTTCATAGTATATTCCTTGATGATTATTTAACCAATTAGAAACCAATCATTCTTTATAGGTAATAAATTTACTATCCATGTATAGTTTCTTCTTGAATACTCATTTGATCCCAATAGGCTTTACTTTCACTAGAGGACTTCCTTGAACTGAAACTTGGTTCTAGTATGTGGAATCCTTTTCAAAATTCAGGTTTCTTTCCACTTTATAACTTCTATGGTGCTCACTGCTTCCTCATAGGACATAGGTTTTTCATTAATAACTAATAATGAGTCACTATCCTTGGTTACTAGAAAACCATATCTCCCTGGTTCTCTAACCACTTAGGTCCTTCTACATGTACTTTTGTCTATGTAACTATATATTCCATGGGTATTTGTGCAATGTTTTATTGTTTCCACTCTTATATATCTTTAACCACAACTTCATTGATGTTAATATTTCTCCCACTATCTCTTTTATTTGTGTTATCTCTCTTAGGGAAGATAATATGGTTGTCCACTATTATCTTTTTATCTTAGAGTCTGTATAGATAATTCCCCCTTGTTTCTATAGGATATCTGATAAATAAAAAAATTTCCTTATGGTGAAAGTAGGTTTTGATAAGTGGTCATAACAAATTCTTCACATCCTTACACACATGTATTTAGTAGCACAAATTTCCTCCCACACCATAAATTGTAACACCCCAACCCCAGAATCCTAGATCTAGTGAATTATTTTAATGTATTAGCATGATTACAAGGAATCAAATCCCTAAGGACCGATCAGTTTAGCATTATTGTAAAATTAATTACATACATGAACTTTATATTAAAATTTAAAACATAAAATAAAATGTATATAATTAATTGAGAATTCCCTTATTCTCCTAGATTAACCCTACATATAAATTATAATACACTTCTGGGAATCCTAGAAAAATAAAACATAAGAAAGGGGTGAGCTCAAATGCTCAGTAAGGATAAACAATATAGTGGATGATTTCATAAATAAGCATAAACTCTTAAGACAATGTATAAAACTAAAACACAAGCATTTTAAACATAATCTTCTGCATAATATGGGAAGAATAAATCAAATAATTCCATTTAAACATTCATATAGATATTATACTAGTAGAATAATCAAATGTAAAATCAATAAATAATCCCATAGTGAGGAAATTTATAATGTCAGACATTATAACCATTCTGTCAAGGCCTCGTGTCAAGACCATTACCATACTGTCAAGGACTTATTCCAAGACACAAGTTTTTCTCATTAGACATGCCGATTCATCGAGGGGTTATAGTGGTCTCTTCCTGTCACTTACTAAGTCCAATGTATTCTTCATAGGAAAAGGGTGACACATAATATAAAAATTCATATTAAAACGAGCATAAAAAATGTAAATACTTTAACCATAATCCATGAATGGTATAAAAATAGAACATCTTCAGTCAAACATATCATAAAATTTTCAATACAATATGGAAGATTGTATCATTATAAATCAAACTCAATTAAGTATAAAATCCAACAAAGTATGTTGACATGGATGAAAATAATCTAATAAATTCATTAAAACACTTTGAGAAAAATATACCTTTTTTACATTAAATAATTTAAAAAACGTGCAATTATAAAATAAAACGTTTCTTTTGAAAATAAACTTTTAATATTGTAATGGAAGCTTAAAATGGTAAGGCAGCATAACGGTGTAAAATATCCACTCACGCCATATAAGTTAAAAAATATTCTTTCCTTTATTTGTCGAAAAGGTCATAAAGTACCTCGTTTGGAAAACGATTAAAATATTTCTTTCAAAAAAAATTATAAAAAGTCAAAAATGGGTATAAATGAATTTTAAAAAATTATAAAAATAGTAAAAATATTTTAAAATGTATTTTTTATGAAACATGAACATGGATGATAAATATTCCCTAGTAGATACTTATATATAAACAATCTAGGATAAAAATGAGATTGTGTAAATAACCCTTACCATGTACTTTCTATTAATTAAGGGTGCGTTAACCCATATTATAATGGTTATAGTATGTTACTAAATTATACCAGAACTATATACAAATTTATGATATCATATATGATCCTGTTATATAATTTTTTAATAGTGTTTTAATATTACAATTATTACTGATGTTAATTGCTTTATTTTCCCATTACTGTTTTGACATGTAAGTCATATTTGTTATGAATATGATGTATTTTATTCATTTAAATAATTAAATTAGGTTTATAATTATTATTTTTACTCATCATATAAATTTTATAACCATTCTTGAATTTTTAACATGGATGATAAATCTCACCACATCGTGGAGATGGTAGGTTGTACGTATGCACGAGAGATGGTATCATTCCCTTGATGGTTAAATGGTATAGAATTGGATGGTATATTAATTATAAATAATAATTATCATGTTGTATTTATAATTTATATTCATTATACTCATCATTATATCCATATAATTAATGTAGTGTGGAATAACAAATTACACTATGGCGTGGAGATGGTAAGTCGTGTGTTTGCATTCATAGTGATATTGTTATTAGTATGATGGATAAAATGAGGAATATAGTTGTCATATGATTATAATAACATCTTATTATATGTTTTATACTAGATTTATTACTTTTATATGTAAACAACATATAAAGGTGAAGTATAAGAAAAGAATAATTTTGAAAGAGGTGATTAAAAAATTACCTCTTTTTTGAGTATCTCCTTTTGTTTTGCACAAAAGGTCTCCAAAGGATTGCTTTATTTCCAAAGTTTGGCCTCTTGGATGAAGTGACAGAAGTTGGGAGAGTAAATTTATGTGGGTTTTCTGAACCAAGTGGCTTTAGATATGTAATTAAAAGAGAAGGATAGGTAGCCTTTTATAAGAGAGGGGAGGGGAACCTTTGGAAATACCAAAACTATTAAATTAATATAATTTAATTTTTAAATTAAAATGCCTCAAAAGTGGATTATTTATAAGTTAAGATAAGTATTAGTCTAAATCATTACAACCTATAAAATTTTGACATGTTTTGATTCTATTTTAAACCATATCATTTTGATTTATCCTTTTTTAATCTATTTAATGTTAATTGTGGTAATAATATTCTAAATATTTAACGGTTATAAATATTTAATTATGTAGTTTAAATTGTCAATAATTAGATAATTTATAAAATTTCAGACCTTATAATTTTAAATTTGTAATTTTTTAAATCTTTTTATGACTTTTAAATAATTTAATAAAATATTATTTTTATAAAATATCAATAGTTTCAATTTTGACACTATTCCTTTATTTGGATTTAAATAAAATCTACACATAAGACAACTTCGAAAAAAAATATTTCATATACTTATAAATTTTTATAATCACCTAGAAAATTATTTTAGTAACTTAATTAGTTCAGATTATATTTATTTTAATATTTCTAAAACTATTTATTTGATATTTCTATTAATAAAATAATTTCTACATCACTATTGTGTCATAATTAATGGTAATTATTTAATATCTAAAAATTATGAATAAATTTATATGATATATGTAATTATTTTAACTTTCCATAGACTACCTATAGTCGATGTTATCTCCTATTTATCCCTATATTAAAATTAATATACTTATATAAAATGAGAGAGTGACATTTTGTCACATTCATTGATTTTAATAATATTAATGTCATATTCATGGGAAAGTGGACATTAAGTGATTCCATCTATAACCATATATTATAAGGGTATAATTTATTCATCCAATAGGATTGTGATAGGTGTTAAGGTAATTTATAATATTAATTTTAATTTTAATTACCCGATTTACCCTTAACCACAGTAATAAAAAAAATTATAAAAGTTACTATTCATAATGCTCAAAAATAAAAGTAGCCTATTAACATAATTTAGACCCACTGATTCCAGATATAGAATAAATTTTTTAAAATTTAAAACATAGAAGTTTTTGTATTTAATTTAAAATTAATCCTCATTTTCAAAATGAGAAAACAAGTTTTTCAGAAGTAAAAACCATCAAAAGATTGACATGTGTTTATATCTAATTTTAATGTGAAAATAATTCCAATAACCTACATTATATTAAATGAAAAAATACAATATAATTATATTTTAAACCCATTAAAATTTATAATTTAACAATATAAATTATTTCAATTAAAAAAAGTTGTTTTCAATGAAAATTTAGTATTTTTCACTATTCATCAAAATATGAAAGTTATGAGAAAAACACCAACAATTTATCCAAAATAAATTTTTAAGTCCTTATTCCAAATAGGAATTTTATTTTTTCAAATTTAATATATAAAATTTTCAAATATTATATGTAAAATGGGTGCGCTATCAAAAGGCGACAAAACTGTATTTTTTTTAAAAATACTTCTTTTATCCAAAAAATTTGAATTTGTTCTTATATTATGTTTAAGAAACACATAATATGAATGTTAAAATTATATAGAATATATAAAATTTAAAATGTGGTTAATAATATTCATAACATCTAATTTAACGGTTAGGTTATTTATCATATTAAATAATAATATTTTATTAATATATTTTTGTTCGGTAAAATTAGGCCTTGGGTGTAATGTAATCCAACTAATTTTTGTGTGTAGCATAATCTTAACATCGTGTTCTTTAAAAAGAAAGAAATTGATAAAATTAAGTTTATTCAGAAATGAAAAAATATTGTAAAGTCTTGGGGTGTTACATTCTACCCTCCTTAAACTATGGGTTGGACTTCTAAAAAAAATCTTTATCGAAACCCCACATTGGAAAATGGATTAATGAGGCCACCATTTTAAAATAAAGGGAAGTACTATGTTCACTATAGATAATTCATATTATGTTTCCATGTATAAAAACATGGACATGAAAGAAAATATAACCACCAAGTTCTAATAAAGAGTGAAAGAGAACATTATTAGAAGAAAGTTAACAACCAGAAAGCTATAAATCTGCAATGATCTAAGAGACCATTTGATTCATTGCAAAAGAAATTACTAGGAAAACATTTTTGGTTTTATGATCCTTTCCCTAGTGTTGGAGGATTAATTTACTTCATAGACTAAGAACACAATAAAGCATACTTGATTAACATTTAGAGTTTCATCCTTTAACTAATTCCTACCACAAACTCATCTTTCTCTTAAAAAGATAATGAAACTCAAAAATATTCTATTTATCCTAATCGTATAATGTTCTAAATATAAACTTATACCATTTAAATAAATAAAACTATGTTATACTAACTAGGGACTTCAATGGCCTAGTGGTAGGTGATAAAGCCTTGTCGCACTTTGGTTGTGGGTTCGATTCTCGTATCCTTATCCGATGAAACAAATTGTATCCTAACCTATAGGTTGTCCTTTTATTGAAACTATATTAATATAAAATTAAAAAAATAATCATAAGAAATTTTTTAACCATAAAAAATTCTACCCAATATCTAATTTAATTCATTCCAACCTTTAGGATTATCCAAAATAATTCTGTCCAAATTCACAGTCCAACAATTTATAAGGAAGGTTACAAGACATAATGCAGATTTTTTTTGTCACATAACAAACATATGAATACCTTCATCATGTATTCTATTATAAATTGAAATACACTAAATTACTATAAAACCTTTTAAAACATAGAATATTGGATATTCTCCTTAAATGAAAAAATGTTGTTAACTTCAATAATGATGGAATAAAAAACCATTAATCAGTTCTAAGGTAGTCAATAATATCTAATATAATTTATCAAAATAAATCATATCTTTATTCCAAAATCATTATCTCAGTATCAGAAACATATTAAGGGTAATATTTCCCCCATCCAAATATTTTCCAAAAATTTGAACTTACAATTGTGTCACTTTACTTGGTAGCATACATTCTCAAATCCTTAATGAAATAGTACTATAGTATAGTCCTTATTTATTTTCATAATTCATATAACTAGTACATTATTGATACAATACTCAAATGAAAAAAATCTTCAATAAAAACATAATCACATTAATCATTCCTCTTCATCTGAATTAGTATCATAACTTGATTATTATCTAATATCATCATTTGGTCTATACTCCGATGATTGGATTATTGATTCACATAGTGTCACATCTCCTTACAAATGAAGTATTGTACATTTGAAATATTTTTCTTACCCTTGAAATCATGAACTTGGTGTCCTTTTTCTCTAAAATTATAACAAACTCCCATTCCCTTCAAGCATTTACTAGGGTGATTCTTTCCACAATTATCACATGTGAGAAAATCCCTCTTTCCCTTCTTACCTTTATTCATATTTTTCTCTGTCATCCTATTCTTCTCTTGATTCCCTTAAAATCCATAGAACTCAAAGAATTATTTACTTATCTTATTAAAACATGATACTATTTATTCATATGATGAGAATATGTGGGAGACTATTTCCCTTTGAAATGTTGGCTTAAGACCATGAAAGTTATGATCCTTCTTACTCTTTGGAATATATGTATTGATGGGGTTTTCATTCCTTATACTAGGATCCATTTCTAAATGATGACATACACTAGGTTAGAACATATCAAAATGTATAATCCATAAACAAGAAAAATTCTCAACATTAATCGAATATTTACATGTGTCTACTCTCATAATCATAAAAATGGTTTCTTTGGGAACATATTTACTCATAAATCATTCATAACAGTTTGTAAAGAATATGTTAATTATCCTAATCATATCCCCTGATAGTGTCGAACTAGGTACATAGTAAGGCCTATTTTCGTGTACCAGGTTACCCCGAGTCAAGCTCGGAACACCTTGTCAGATTTATTACTCTTAGGTACATATGTTCCATAACCATGTCCACTTTTAGTATCTAGATAGGGATGTATTTTCAAGGAATACACACATAATATCTATATTACCAAAATTTTAGAATATTCCCCTATACTTATCCTCAAATTATATCTTAGGTTTATGATCCCTAATCTAAGTTTTCTAAATCCATTTCCAAATTTGGTTCTAAACTTACTTTAATACAAACTGTAACACCCTGACCCCAGAAGCCTAGAGATGGTGCATTATTTTAATACATTGTCATGATTACAAGGAATCAAATCTTTAAGTACCGACCAGCTTAGCAGTCTTGGACAATATATTACATAAATGAGCATTACATTACAATTAAAAACATAAAATGAAACATAGATAATTATTTAAGAATGCCATTATTCCCCTAGATTAACCCTATATATAAATCATAATACACTTATTGGAATCCTAGAAAAATAAAACATAAGAAATGGGTGATCTCAGATGCTCAGTAAGGATAAACAATATAGCGAAAGTTATCATAAATAACCATAAACCCTTAAGGAAACGTATAAAACTAAAGCACAAGACTTTTAAACATAATATTCAGCATAATATGGAAAGAATAACTCAAATAATTATATTGAAACATTCATATGGATATTCTACTAGTCTAATAATCACATGAAAAAACAATAACTAATCTCATAATGAGGAAATGCTTAATACCGAACATCAAAACCATTCTGTCAAGGCCTCATGCCAAGACCATTACCATACCATCACGGCCTTGTTCCAAGGCACTAGTTTGAATTATGAGACCTTCTAATGAATATAGAGGCTATAGTGGTCCCCACATTTCACTTACTAATTCGAATTCATTCATTATATTAAAAGGGTGACACATAACATAAACATTCGTATTAAAACTAGCATAAGAAATGTTAATACTTGAGCCATAAACCATGAATAGTATAAAAATAGAACATCCATAGTCAAACATATCATAAAATATTTAATAAAATATGGAAGATTGTATCATAATATATCAACCACAATTAATCAAAAAAACCAATAAAGGATGTTGACATAGATAAAAATAATATAATAAATTTATTAAAACTCTTTGAGAGAAATATAATTTTTGTTTTAATTTAAATCATTCAAAAACCATGCTATTATAAAATAAAACAACTATTTTGAAAATAAACTTTTAATATTTTAAGGGAATCTTCAAAATGGTAAGGTGACATAACAGCAGAAAATAGCTGCATACACCGTATAAGTTAAAAAAGCATTTTTTCTTTAATTTGTCGAAAAGGTCATAAAGTACCTCGTTTGGAAAACAACTGAAATATTACATTCAAAACGTTTTATAAAAAGTCAAATACGGGTATAAATAAATTTAAAAAAAAATTATAGAAATAGTAAAAATATATTTTTTATGAAACATAGATTCGGATTAGTATAAACAATCTTAGATAAAAATGAGATTGCAGAATTAACCCTTACCTTGTACTTTCCGTTAGTAGAGGGTGTGTTAACCTTCTATATAATGGTTGAAGTATTTTATTAAATTATACCAGAATAATATACTTATTTATTATATTGTATATGATCCTATTCTATCATTTTTTTAATAGTGTTTCAATATTACCATTATTTCGGGTGTTAACTACTTCATTTTTCCATTCCAATTTTTACATGTAAGTCATGTTTATTATGCATAGGATATATTTTATTCATTTCTAGAATGACATTAAGTTCATAAATATTATTTTTAATCATAATATAAATTTTATAATCATTCTTTAATTTTTAACGTGGATGATGAATCTGACCGCATCGTTGAGACGGTAGGCCGTACGTACGCACGAGTGACAGTATCATTCCATTGATGGTTAAATGGTATAGAATTGGATTGTATATTAATGATAAATAATAATTATAATTTTATATTAATTATTTATATCCATTATACTCATCATTATATCCATCTAATTAATGTAGTGTTGAATAACAAATTACATCATGCCGTGGAGACAGTAAGTTGTACGTGCATACACATGGTGATATTGTTATTCATATGATGGATGAAATGAAGAATATGGTTCTCACATTATTAGAATAAAATATTAGTATATGGTTGATACTATATTTATTAATTTGATATGGAAATAACATATTAAGGGTAAGTAGAAGAAGAAAATAATTTTTAATGAGATGATAAAATAAATACCTCTTTTTCGAGTATCTTCTTTTGATTTTCACAAAAGGTCTCCATAAGATGGATTTCTGCCCAAAGTGTGGATTATAGGAAAAATTGTGATAATTTTGGATAGGAAATGGGTAGGGTTTGGATGAGATAAATGGATTTAAATGTGTGATTAAAATAGAAGTATATATTCCCTTTTATAAGAGAGGGGAGGGCACCTTTAGAAATACCAAAACTATTAAATTAATATAAATTAATTTTTAAATTAAAATACATCCAAAGTGGATTATTTAGAAGATAATATGAGTATGGCCTAAATCCTCCCAAATAATAAAATTTAGACACGTTTTTATTTTATTTTAAACCTTATCATTTTGATTTATCCTTATTTAATCTATTTAAATTTAATTGTGGTAATAATATTCTAAATATTTAATGGTTATAAATATTGACTTATGTGGTGTCAGTTATTAATAATTGTAAACTTTATGAAATTTTAAACCTTATAAATTTTAATTATTAATTTTTTAAATATTTATATTACTTTTAAATAATTTAATAAATGTTATTTTTATAAAATATCAATAGTGTCAATTTTGACACTATTCATTTATTTGACTTTAAATAAAATCGAAAGAGAAGATAAATTAGAACCAAAATATTTCATATACTACTAAAATTCCATAGTCACCTATAAAGTTATTTTATCACCATAATTATTTCAAATTATATTTATTTTAATATTTTTAAAACCATTTATTTGATATTTCTATTAATAAAATAAATTCTACATCACTATTATGTCATAATTAATGGTAATTATTTGATCTCTAAAATTTAAAAATAAATTTCTATTATGTATTTAATTATGTTAGATTAAAAGAGACTACCTATATTAGATGATATATCTTGTTTATCCCTATATTAAAATTAATATACTTATATAAAATAAGAGAGTGACATTTTGTCACATTCATTGATTTTAATGATATTAATGTCATATTCCTGGGAAAGTGGCCATTAACTTATTAAATTTCGAACCATAAATTATAAGGATTGAATTTATTCATCCAATAGGATTGTGACAGGTGTTAAGGTAATTTATAATATTAATTTTACCTTTAACTACCTGATTTACCCTTAACCACAGTAATTAAAAAAATTACTAAAGTTACTATTCATAATGCCCAAAAATAAAAGTAGCCTATTAAAATAATTTGGACCCACTAATTTCAAATATGGAATAAATTTTTCAAAATTTAAAACACAAAAGTTTCAGTAATTAATTTAAAATTAATCCCCATTTTCAAAATGAGAAAACAAGTTTTTCAAAAGTTAAAACCATCAAAAGATTGACATGTGTTTATATCTAATTTTAATGTGAAAATAATTCCAATGACCTACATCATATTAAATGAAAAATATATAATCTAATTATACTTTAAACCTATTAAAATTTATAATTTAACACTATCAATTATTTTGATTAAAAAAAGTTGTTTTCAATTAAAATTTAGTATTTTCATTATTCATCAAAATATGAAAGTTATCATAAAAACACCAAAAAAATATCTGAACTAAATTTTGATATCCTGATTAAAAATTAGAATTTTATTTTTTCAAATTGAATATATAAAAGTGTAAAATATTGGATTTAAAATGGGTGTTCCATCAAAAGGTGACAAAACTGCATTTTTTTTAAAAATACTTCTTTTATCAAAACAAATTTGAATTTGTTATTATATTATGTCTAAGAAACACTTAAGATGACTTTTAAAATTATATGAAATATATAAAATTCAAAATTTGGTTAATAATATTCATAACCTTTAATTTAATGGCTAGGTTATATATCATATTTAATAATAATATTTTATTAATATATTGTTGTTCGGTAGAACTGGGCCTTGTGTGTAATGCAAGACAAATCATTATTGTTTATAGAATAAGATTAAAATGGTGTTTCATAAAAATAAATCAATCTATAATATTAAGTTTATTCAGAAATGAAAGTATTTTAAAGCCTTGGGGTGTTATATAACTCATACCGGATTTTGTTTACTACTTTATTTGGCACTTGGTTTTGTGTGTATTTATTAGTCTATAATTCATGTCCCCAAAAGGATAATGGAATATTCCCATGACTAATCATAGATATCACCAAGTATAATGAGGTATTATTCCTCCATTCACTAAAAGTATTCCACTATGGTGTATAAGGAGGAGTAAGGTGAGAAGAATACAAAACAACCTTAAATAATTAATAAAATCATGGTTAAGATGTTCAATACCACAGTATAAGTGGTGTTTATTTATCTTCATACCAAAATGATTCTCTACTTTATTCATTAATTCCATAAATTTCTTAAAGTATCAGACTTATACCTCATTAATTATACATATCAATATCTACTAAATTTTTCGGTAAAATTTATGAAGTAAGATTGTGTACTAATCGCTTTAATTGAAAAAGTTCCACACATATCTATAGGAACAAATTCAAGAATATATATATATCCCTTTTACCCATCCTACTAAATGGATCTTCAGTCATTTTTCCTTGAAAACAACAATGAAATATATCAAGTGGTTTTAGTTCAAAATAATCTAAAAACCCTTGCAAATAATGATTTTAAAAATACTTATTATTTACATGACCATGTAATTGATGCCATATCCAGGTGTTATATGAGTTATATGAACTTTATTCATTATATATTTCTATAACTTCCTTCTCATATTCTTATAAATATATACCATTATTCAAATTTTCTATCCCATAACATATACTATGTTTGTAAAATTAACTGCTCCTATTTCTTAACTTGAAAATAAATCCACCCATAAATAAACTAAACATGGTGTTTTATGACACTTTCTTTTGGTACCTTTATATTCGTATCTACTTCCTACATAGTTTTGACCCTTCATTACATCAGTAAAACATTCCTTCTTTCTAAACGTGGGAGACATTAACTACTGGTGTGATGGTGCCACCTCTTTGATTGAAATAGGATAATTGTATTTCAACCCTTCCTTCTATAGATTAATCTATAGAGTATGTTTCTAAGTCTAGACCTACCATATAGATTAAATATATTTTATTGTATATCTTTCTCATATCCATATTCAAGTGGACACCAGTTAACTACAATATTAGTTGACTTATCAAGGTAAACACCTTTTATTGGAGAGGGTGAGTCTTTGGGATTCTTCAATCATTATTTGGTATGTTGGGGACATAGAAATATCTTCCTTAGAATAGTCCATGATGGAATTATATGTTTAACATATAGGGTGTATTAGGTTCAAGACTTAATTCATCCCATTTTCATCAGACAAGGAAACTTATACTCATCAAAGAAGGCATCATATGCACATTTACTAGGGCATCCCTAGCTTGTCAACAGAGGCTACTCATGCTCATCACATGTGGTATTGTGTGATCATAACATAAGGAAAATTAGGCCCATCACCATAGGAATCATTGGATAATAACTAGAGACATATTTTTCTCATTACACAAGATAAATAAATTATTCTCATCATCTAAGGAGAGGATAAAGAGATCCCAGACTCCTCACATAGGCTTCTTATTCTCTTCACATATGGAATCTCATTCTCATCATGTAACGACCCAATGATTTTAAATGAAACATTCCTTCTTATAATTATGTCATATAATCACATAAAATCATAACATCATGAACTACTAAGTGATATGTGACCATTAAACATAATTTTGTCACTTTTGTGATTTGAATTTCAAAAATCTAACATAAACAGTTGCAATTAGTAAGTTATTTGAAGTCTAATATGACCAACATAATTTTTGGTGAATAATAACATACTCTTATTAATATTAATGTTACCCTTATGAATAGTGACATACCCTAATGAATAGTATACATACCTATGATAGTATATAAATAAGATTCAATTGGGAGGACGATATACCTATATCTTGGAATAAGAAAATAAATGTTTTAAAATTGTTATTTTTTGAGTAATTTGTGATTTTAATTAAATATTAAATTAATAATATTTAGAAAATTATTTTTGAAAAATGGATTTTATTTTTGGATTATACATGTCAAAAAATGGTTAGGGTGAATTTTTGATATTTTTCTAAAATACTTGAATTTTTTATGAATAGTAAAATACGGTAATTTACCGTATATATATATTATAAGCTAAATAGATTATTCCTAGATCCATTAATGATCTCACTACCCTTGGTTCTAATTCACATGACCTATTTACTATTTTTGTTCATGGAATCATCACTATTTCTGGTCTTCATGGAAATTAATAAACTAATGATTAAAAATTATAAAAACCCTCCTCTCCTCCACTTTAAACCCCCCCCCCCCTCCCCCCTCACTCCCTCTTCTCTTCACTCCTCTAAAGGCTTGTTCCTTGAAAATATTCTTCCCAAATATCTACCCAATATCCTTCCCCACATAAAAAATCCCATATTCTCTTCAAAATTCAAAATCCTCTCCTCTTAAGAGGCTCTCAAACGAGTTAAACTCAAGAGGTAAATTCCTCTTACCGATTCTTTTATTTCTTTTTAGTTCTTTTCTTTTACTGTTGCTTTCCTCACCTACCTTCACCCAAATAATATGATAAATCAAGTAACATAAATTTAATGGAATTAAATTATGATAATTGAATAATTCATTATCCTCTATCCTTTCCCCATCTTTTATTTTAATGAAATGGAAACACCGTTTGAGATGTGTTAATTTCTCACAATCAAGGATGACAGGTTATCAATTTCCATGAACATATTAAATTATGGTCATAAAACAATTTTCATGGTTTAACCACACCATAATATATTTATTATGATCCATCTATTGTTCTTTAATCCTTTTGTAAACCTGGTTTTGGTTTGTAAAACAAAATGTGTTCTTTGGGGTCAAAAACTGCCAATTAACCCAAAATGATGCCACTAATGTTTTATATAATGATTCAAATTAAATTAAAGTAACCAAATTAAGTTTTCAACCATATAACCTTATTTATGTTCAATAATAAAATATAACTTCAATTTTGTACAACCACCTTCATCATATATGTTTATCTGAACATGAACCGATCATTAAAACTAAGGAAGCAAATGGACCCGAATAATGAAATTGAACCTTATAACCAATCAAAATGGTATTGAATGAACATAAAAAGGTTATAATAAATATTTACATATATAATAGTTTCTTTAATTATTAATTAATAAACCTAATTTGTTTATTCATGTCATTAATAACAAGTGGAGAACACCAACAGACTTAAGCTAAGGGATCCTGGCCATTTCACTTTTATTCAAGATTGTCCTCTATGTTATGACCTTTTATGTGTAATTCCTAGTGATGGGGTATAATTAAACACCTCCCCCATAATTTTTTCATGATGTAAAAAATATGATAAATCCATTTATCTCTCATTAATCCCTCTTAAGTACACCTGATATCATGCCGATAATCCGTAAGGAATTCTACCTGAACCGCCTTTATTCTTTTGGGTTTCTCTATCTTTATTTTTACCCAAATGAATTTGTATTTTATTTTTCTATAAAACTACTGCATGATTTTTATATTCTCAAAATCATGATTCAATATACATCCCTTATTCCTTTTCGGGGATATATATGCTTTTAAGTGATTCCCTCCTCGATACTTCCTAATAAGAAAACTCATTTCAAGGGAACTCCCTAAATTTTTACCCAATTTCAAGTGCAATATATACTATATTTAAAGCAACAATTTCCTTTATAAAATTAGTCTTTTTATCATGAAAACCTTATTTATTCAATTCTGGTTTTATTTAAAATATTTTTCCCTTTTCTATTTTAAAAGCCCTATGGTATTTTCCTTAAAACTACACAAAATTGTTTTAATACTAAAATTTCTAAAATATATTTCTTACATTTTGTCACTTTTTTTAACATAACATACCATGATATGTTACTATTTTACCTTATTAACGTCCATGTATGTTCTGATTCCTTTATTTTATGGACACTTTCATGATACACCCATTGGTTATTCTTTATGTCATGATTGTGGTACCCAATTCTTTCTGTGGGTAACCCTTATGTTTATGTAAGATTGATTATGTATGATTCTTTATGTGGAAAAATATTAATGAAATGTAAGATGGGTGAGATCCGATAGTTCTCCAATTAATTGGGTAAAGTTGAGTCTCATGAGATGTTATGTTCAACGGTCTTGGTGGTTAGCCTTGGCTTATTCTACTTTGTGTAACAGTCTCGGTGGTTAGCCTTAGTTTTTGCTACTACGGGAAACTGTCTTAGTGGTTAGCCTTGAATCATACTAAATTAATGTTTTATGTTTCTTTTACATTTCTATGATTCCATGTTTATATGACACTATGTTTATATGTTATGATACCTTATGTTACATGCCTTTTTATTTCTTTATGTCATGTTCCTAACTCATGTGCTATGGATTTATTCTTATTCTTATTCCATTACTAGGATTTTAGCTCATCTCTTTGTTCATGTTATCCCCAAGTTATCCTATGAATATGTATGATCACAATGGAAGTTAGGGTCTCTTTATAAAGAATAAATAAAAAATGTTTTATTTAGTTCCATGTTTTCAGTTTTATGTTCCTAGTCTTACAAGACACTAGACTTCATGATACTTGGCTTGAACTCTGATGTATAATTATTCTTAAAATCATGTAATGTTTTATGTAAAATGATAGGGTCACTATAGTTGGTATCAGAGGATGTTATAGTTATTTTTGGACATTAGGAATAGAGCACCTTAGTGAGAACTATAAAGATGAGACAAAGTATAAGAAAACACCCCATGAGTTTTGGTAAGTTTAGAGTAAGTGGTGTATCAAGAAAATATGTCCCTATCCGGATAAAACAGGTAGAGGCGGATCTGGAACAGATGTACCTAGGAGTGAAAACTCTGAAAAAGAGTTTCAGGCTTGACTCGAGGTATCCTGGTACACAAAAAAGGGTATTGCTGAACTCTTGGTATTTACACTCCCAGGGGATATGCTTTAGTAAATTCATGAGCTTAGTAAAAACCATTATTAAGGGAATAAAAAACAACATAAGAATATAAGATAAAAAATAGATTGAGGATAACCTATATTTAAACCGAAGGAATCAAAAGTTAGGATATACTTCTCCTCTACAAGTTTATTCTTTTATGTTCAAAAGTTTCCTTTCAATGTTCAATAACTAAGTATTTAAGCCCTCTAATTGTACGCTATTTTTCTTAGTTAATGGAGGAAAATATAAGAACATGTTCCAAAAATCAATGTGATAGTAAATGTGAATATTTACCTAATGATATGCTTGATATGATGGGAATAGGTTCTCAAAACTTCATAAAAGTAATTTCTCTACTGGCTCAAGATATGAATAATAACTTTAATCATGTGGAACATCCTCATCCTCTAATGAAAGATCAACTTGTCATAGAATCCTTTATATGGAAAAGGCCTCTCATGTTTAGAATATCTTTTGATCCCCTCCTCGTGGAATAGTGGATTAACTCCATTGAAAAGATATTCTCCTTCCTCCAATGCTCGGAAGAAGAGATAGTTGTACTGGAAGTCTATCTTTTTGAGGGGGAAGCTGATCAGTGGTGGACACTAATCAAGAATATTTAGCCTCAAGAGGAAATTGATTCCATGGATTGGGAGTAATTCAAGAGTATGTTTTTCTACAAATATTTTACTTGAACCCTCCATCTCAAAATGGAAAGAGAGTTCCTCAGTCTCAAGCAGAAGGAAGATGAGTTCATCATGGTGTATGAAGAAAACTTTGCAAATCTTTCATGGTATGCCTCTGGCTTTGTCATGAACATCGAAATCAAGGAGAATCACTTCTTTAGCAGACTAAAGCTAAGTCTATGGAAGGTGTTGGCGATCTAATACTTCGACATTTATGAGGAGATTATTCTTTGGGCCCTCAAGGTGGAAATAGATATTAGAGACTCTCAGTGGTCTCTTGGGCCTGGTGACAAGAAGCAGAAAATGGATAACAACATGGGAGGTTCAAAAAACAAATGGAAATAATCCCAAATATCCCACTTGTAAAAGTTTTGGGAAGAAGCATCCTGGGAACTATCTAAAGGGAACCAGGAATTGCTTAAAATGTGGAAAGTTGGGACATCTATCCAAGAACTACCGAAGGGATATGAAAAATCCCACTGATGTGGAAGAAGAAAGGAAGGTTCAGATCAATGCTCCACCAATGGTGCAATGTTACAACTAAAAGGAGCATGGGCATTGTGAGAACAATTTCTCTAAGCTGCGGGTTGTTGGAGTCAATCAACAACAACCTCAAAGGCAACAAGGGATTATGCTATCACTACTACTAAGGTGGAGCTAGAAAATAATGTGGTGATAGGTACTCTAGTTATTTATTCAAGAATAGAGAATGTACTATTTTATTCTGATTTAATGCATTCTTTCATATCTTGAAATTTTAGTAGAACTATTCAAACACCACCTCAAAATTTGGAGGAAAAGTTATCTATGAGAATAGTGAATGGGTAAATTATTGCATACATGGTTTATAACTCCTCCTTGGTTAACATTTGTGGACTTAACCTCCAATAAAATCTCTTCATACTTTCTTTAGTGGAGTTTGATGCTATCTTGGGAATGGATTGGTGATTCTCGCTCAAATTTACCCAAGAGATGAAGGTAGAACGGTCCTTGTAGTTTAGCTTGGGTTATCAAATCCTCAGAGACCTAAGAAGAAACCTATAGACACGTACATTCTATGGAATGTTTTTGGATATGAAGTGGCCAACCTGGGTTGATTTTATATGGTTTTAAAGTATAACTAACAGATTTAAGTGAATTCAATTTAAAATAATGAGTTGATCCTAGGTTATCGCTCGGGGTGGATTGGACGTATTTTCTTTTTAATGATTTCAATTTCTTAAATTTGAGATGGTTTCATTTAAGGAGATAAAACAACATCATCACTTACTGGTTTAATTCCTACAACCTTTAATACTACTCACCTATACACTTGAAGGATCAAAGTTTTGAGCACTTCAAGTTGAAGGTTCGTATTAGCACTTGAAGTGTGTGGCCTTAAATTCAACAAGGAAAATGGAGTTTAAAAATCATAAAATAAAAATCTCAATTAAAGAAGTGATTATACATTAATGAGGTGATAAATAACATCCAATCCAGCCCCTTGATACTCTCTTGGATCAACCCATAAGTGGGTTATCCCTCCATTGATTCTATGGTTTCAATGGAAGCAGAAAATAGACTCGTGAGGGGGGAAATGGAGAAGTAAAAAAACGCAATAAAATAACAATCACTCCACCATTGTGTGATAATCTCACAAGGTTTGGTATTAAAAAGTTCACACCTTGAACCAATGGTATCAAAGTGATAATGATAATAACAGAATAATAAGAGAAGAATAACTTTTATTAAGGAACAAGGATGAATTAAAACAACTTACATGTGAAGGAAGAACATTAAAAAGAGAAATTGGCAGCATAACATTAAGATGAAAACAAGCTCCAAGATTATCAACTCCTAAACCACCACTGCCTTAAATAGGAATTTTGGAAGCCTTGGGTCGATCCTCTAACAGTACAAAGCATCCCACTTGATTATGGTAGGCCTAGGGTGGTGGAAATCTTGTAGAACTTAGACTTTTCCAAATTTGACCCGAGGTGGAATCCAGCATTCCTCCACCGAATAGACGCGCTTTGATGACCTTCTAGATGGCAGAATCAGAATGGTACATAGAAAAATAAAATGGATCCCCAGATTGCTCCTAACCTCATGTAAACTTTGGGCCCATTTGGAGTTGTATATTCGGAGATATGATCAGATTAGTGGGTTGTTTTTCTGGGCCGTAGAATCTGGCCTAGAATTGTATCTCTAACTTGGGCCGCCTTAATGACCACCATAGAGGCCGAATTAGCATTATCTCATGAATATTGATTTGTTCCTAAACATTTCTTCTATCATCCCACAAAATTTGGGGTTCATTGGGCCTGTATGTTGGGCTACACAGTCTCATAGTTGGGCTGGTGTCCAATCTTCCTTCTCTAGAATTGCTTCCATTCATCTCCAAATATCTCCATCATCGTTTATGAATCATCCATTTATCACTCAATGAAAAATTTTCACATTTATGTGTAGATATATTTACAAAAATATAAAATTAAAATATTGAAAATTAAATTCCTTAGAATCATATGACTCATTGGGACTAAATTGGTGTATATTAGGCATGAAGTGCACAAATGATGAGAATGGATGTTCATAATGAAAATGCACTAACTCAGGCCCATAAGATCAAAAATGAACATTTAATACCATTAAAATTTAATTAAAATATATGTATTTATTGGATAATCACACCCCCCAACTTGAGATTTGCTAGTACCGAGAAAATAATTCAATGGTTTTATTTGAATTCCTTTCTTCAAACACATTATAACAAACAGTTCTCACAATGTAAACTGCACGCAAATATATTTTTATAACCTATCAAGATAATTTAAAACAAGATGATTTTAAAAGAAGATCCCAATCCCAAGCCCATTCCTTTGATCAAATCCATCATCATACTTCATCCAACTCAATTAGGTGTAATGATTTGTTATGAATCAAAGTAGATATGGGGGTTCATTTTCATTCAAGGGGGAAATCATGGAAGCGCTAGGTGGAATCACATTTAATCCTAATATGAGTATTCTTCATTCCTCTTTTTTTTTGGATTTTTTTTTCAATATTGCTATAGTAATTGAGATCGCAGTTAATCAAATTAACCCATGTAGCAAGATTTTGCCGATGACTCCCAGACTCAAAGGCCTTAGGGCACCAAGTGAAGCCCACATACTCGGGCATCGTCTCGAGTTAACTTAATCAAAAACAAAGTCATATAACCATAAATAGAGATAGATTGAAAAACTCAGGGCTAGACAACTCTGGAGTCACGATCCCCAAGTGCCGAAAGCCTCGCATTTTATCAATCCATTGCCATACACGCAATTTTTTTTATTATTTTTTTTTGAATACTCATATTATTCATAAAAATAAAACCAGCCTATGCTATTTATTATGGGACCCCAAAAATTCAAATTAGTACCCCACAGTCTTGAGGACGTGCATTGTGGCATTTTGATTTAATGGATGAAAATAAAAATGATGAAAATTTTCATTGGACAATAAAACTTCCAAAATCAATGCTTTTAAATTTAATCATGAATTAAATTAAGATTCAAGGAAATAAAAATTATTTTATATGTAGTTTTAATGTGATCAAAGATGTTATTATATAAATGATAAAGGAATTTTACTGCTTTTTTTCATTGTTTTTTTAAAAACAAACATTTTGTTTCCACACCCCCCAACTTAGAATGAAACTGTCCCTAGTTTCATAAAAATAAAATTTAGAATGGGGTAGAGGAATAAAAGGGGAGTTCAATAAGGAAATTGAAATATGAGGATCATGGAATGAAATCACCTGGTGGTTGAAGTTTGAAGTTCTTGTCGCTCGAATTTAGTCCTTTGATATCCATGTCGCTTGCAAAGTTCCCTAGTGGAAAAAGGAAAACAAACAAACAAAACAAAACAATATATATATATATAAGTAAAATATAAGTATATATATAAAAATTATAGAATAAGTAAGCACATTATGTCGTAGGTCAGTGGTAAGCGCGTGCCCCTGTCTCCCTTCGGTCCCGGGTTCGAGTCCCCGCGGCTTCGCCGGTTGTGACGGGGTTTTCCCCACGGCCTATGGCGTGTTCCCTTTTTTAATTATTATATTATTTTTATTATTTTTATTATTTTTTTCTTAACCTATAAAATAATAAAAATAAAACAAAATAAACTGATGATACATTGTCTTCTTTTTAAATTTCTGGGTAAGGTATTACTCAAGGATCACACCACGTGACACGGATGAATATGGTGCTCCCCTTTCGTACCCATCCATACTCATAATAGAAGAACAGGTCAAAAGTCTATTTTTTTATTTTTAAATATAATAATGATTAATTAATCTTATTTGAAAAATAACGATGATTCAGAAAGATTAGAAACATAAAAATCACGGGTTGCCTCCCGTGCAGCGCTTTGTTTAACGTCGTTAGCCCGAAATAGATCCCCTAAATTACCCAATACCAATTTTCAACATTTTAAAGACCCCATATTTCTCCATGTCCACTATACTAAGATTGATTCTTTGTTTATAATTTTTTTCATGTGAAACCCTATGTTCTATAATGAGTGGTAAAATCCAAGGAATATCAGAAATGGTTGATCTGGTTTCTTTTTTAGTATTTCCAAAGACATTAAGAATCATTACTTCTTTACTAGTTTCAAGATAATAAATTGTGGAAATTGAATGTTTTCGGCTATCCCCAATTAATGGAAACTTTAGGGTGGATGGAAATTCCTTTTTTTCAAGTTCGGGTAGGTTAACACTTTCAGACATAGGTTGGGACTTTAAATCAAACTCAATTTCATTTTCAAAATTTCTCAACAGAATTGGTTCCTTTTGAATAGAAGATTCAACCACAAAATTGGAAAGATCAATTTTAGGAATGATTATAGACTCAATATTTGTGATTTCTCTCAATGCTTCAATGGTTGGTGTTTTTGAAAATTTATCAATGGAGTTATACTTAGGAGACTCAATCCATGATGTCAAATTCTCCTATTTTGAATACAAAAAGTCAATTTCCTCCTAATTTAAAGACCCTTTAAAAATTTCTTGATCCTCTTCATCTATCCCAAATCCAAATGTTGTCTCTTCAGTAAATTCCTGAGTGGTTTGTGGGAAACTAGACACTTCACATAAGGTTATGAAAGGGGCAGTTGGTGTAGGCATGTGTTCCTCACAATTTTTAATGCTTTCTAGTTCTAACCTCAATGATGAAACCTCAAAATTCATTATCTCCATTTGTTGACACAATTTTTCAAGTAATGGATGTGTATTAGGATGGATGAGGGGTTGAGACAGATGGTTTATTCCAGGAGGATAACTGTAACACCCCAAGATTTCATAGTGTGTTATTTCTTTAAAATAATACAATAACTTACACTACACGCAACACCGAGTTCAAGCACACCATGACTTACCAAACAAGCCGTTCAAAAGAGGTTATGAATAGTATTAACTAAATTTTAGACTTTATATAATCCTTATAATTTTAGAATCCATATTATGAGTTTCTTAGACATAATGTAAGAACAAATTCCTTTTTAGTATTGCCCTTTTACCAACTTTTAATAGTGAAACCATTTTAAATAAAATATTTTAAACTTTTTGAGTAAAGGGGGATATCAAAAAAATTTAAAATGAAACATCCCAAACTTCTACGGTACGCTTCTCTTTGATTAATGCGATAGCGTGTGTTGTACGCAACACCGAGTTCTAACAACCAATCAAAATAGCGGTTATGAATAGTAATACCTACTTTTTAAAATTATATATATATTATATTTCAAAATGGACTTCATTTTTGGATTCGGAATATCTAATTTAGCCTAAGATGAAATTTTGGTACTTTTCGGATAACTTTCATATTTTGATGAATAGTGAAAATTACTAAATTTTAATTAAAAACATCTTTTTTAATCAAAATAATTAATAGTGATAAATTATGAATTTTAGTAGTTTTAAAGTATATTTAGAATATATTTTTACCATTTAATATAATTTTGGTCATTATAAATAATTTTACAATTAAACCGAACATAAACAAGTGTCAATCTTTTGATAGTTATTATCTCTTAAAAACACGCTTTTTGTTTTGACAGCGGGAATTAATTTTAAATTAATTTCTGCCACTTCTGTGTTTTGAATTTAGGAAAATGGATTCCATATTTGGAATCAGGATGTTCAAATTGTGTAAATAGGTAACTTTTATTTTTAGACATTTTGAATAATTACTGCGGTAAATATTTTATTTACCATGGTTAAGGGTAAATCCGGTAAATAAGGGTTAAAAAATAATATTATAATAATACTAAATTACCCTAAAACGTGTCTTAACCCTATTGGTTGATACATGGTAGACCATGGGAATTATTGGGTCGATTTTGGGACCCCATGGATCCACTTGTAAGTGATAATGACACTTTATTTTAATTAAGTTAAAATGAATACAAAAATGACACAAGCATATATCTTTTAGAAAAACAATTGTTACATAGGGATATATGTGTTGTATTTTAGATTATAAATATTAATTATAAGAGAAAAATATTTCCTACATATGGATTTTTTTTTTATAATTTTTAGACATTAAATAATTTATTTTATTTATGACACAATGATGATGCAGTAATTACTATAATAGTGAAAAATTAAAATAATTGATATTATAAATACCCAAATAAATATAATATGAAACTTTTAATGAATTAAACTAATTTTCTAGGATAATATGATATCTTAGGATTTATTTAATTGACTTTTTTCGAAGTAATCAATCTGTTATGAGTTTCACAAAAATCAACTATTGAATAGTGTCAAAATTGACATAAAAGAGTTCTTAAAACAAATATTATATTATTAATTGATATTAAATTCCTAAAAATCTAATGTTCGGCCAAGAGACTTATATCATGACAGTTTCATCATTAATGGACCACTTGGGGGTCGTTTGGATGTATATAGTAAGTTTATTAACCATATTATATATAAATACAAAGAGACATTGTAAAAGTGAAACTAATTAACTTAGAGTTAATACTTAATGATAAGGTTAATATAAGTACCCAAACCTGTCTAAATTCTATTGGTTGAGTTGTTTTCGACCCATACCCACCTTAACCTTTATAAAATAAACTTTTGAGCCATTAGAAACCGAATATGAATTTATTATAAATTAATATTTCTAGCTTTTCCAAAGGTGCCCCTCACCCCTCTTATAAAAGGGAACTCCTCCTTCTCATTTCTTCACACCTTCAAAGCCTTTTGGTTCGGCCAAACACTGCCCAAATACTCTCCCAACATCCCTCAATACAACCTAGAGGCCTTAGTTTGATCATAAAGCCAACCTAAGGAGCCCTTTTGATCAAATCAAAAGGAAGAAACCGAAGAAGAGGTAATGATTTCACCACCCTTATCCAAGTTCCTTCTTCTTCCACTTCTTCTTACTTTGTTGTTACCATTCTAAAATAGTAACTCCAGTATCATATATATACTGGGATGTTATTATAAATATGGTACAACCATATTCAGTATTCTATCCACCCTTTGAATAATATGTCACTATACGTGCGTACGTACGGCTTACCGTCTCCACGTCGTGGTGTAATTGTTATTCAATATATTATTATTTGGATGGGTATAATAATGATGTGTAACTCATGTAAATAATAAATATAACATGTTAATGATTCTATATATATGATATACCATCCATTTATATATTATTTTAATATCAAAAGAATGATATTGTCGCTCGTGCGTACGTACGAACTACCGTCTCCACGAACGCGATGAGATTCATTCTCCATCATATCCATTCAAGTATAATTATCATTTGATGATTTAAAAATGATTTTTAAGGACTATATATCATTCTGGATATGAATAATATACAACCTATTCATTACAAACAAGGCTTACGTAATAAAACATATAAAAGAAAATGAGTAAGTTAACACCCGAAACAACGATAATACTAAGATATTATTAACAAAGCAAAGCTAAAAGATCATATATGATATCATATTAATATATATGATTCTTGTATAATTTAAAAAAAATTATTATTTCACTATTATACAGGAGGTTAACCTACCCCAACCAAGTAAAAGTACAAGGTAAGGGATTTTCTTATCTCACTTTCAATTCCGTGAGATTTCCTTTGTTCGCCACTAAATTATTGAAAGTGGTGTATTGTGTACTACCATTTGATATATATTATCATGATTCTCTTTATATTCATGTTATTCTATAAATCCTTTGGTGGTTATTAACTGTTGGCCATACGACTCAGTTGATTAACGTGGTAAGGGGTTTTCATCTCACTCCTTATTCCTGTGAGATTCATGCCATATTTCCACCATTACCTTTTGTGTGGTGTATGTACTACCCATAATTATATTCTTTGTGTAATACACTTTAATTTATGTGTATTTACATATTCATTGTATGATACCTCTTTCATGGGTTGTATGTTTCATAAGTTACCAAATTGGTAAGGGTTATTTCACAATCTCTTCATTATCCGAGGTTGTTTATACGTAATAATCTACTGGAATATCTTTATCATCCACATCCATGTTTCATCAAAATATATTTCAAAACATTTTTAATATTTACAAGAATATGGGTTAAAGTCATTTATACCCTTGTTTGACTTTTTATAAGTATTTTATAAAGGATTCTTGCTGTTGTTTTCCAAACAAGGTGCTTTTTAACCTTTTCGACAGAATTAAGGTAATAAGGTTTTTTTTAACTTATACGGCGGGTGCGGTTATTTTCCGCCGTTATAAAATCGTCGAAGCTTCCTTTACAAGCTTATAAGAATATTTTCAAATTGAATGTATTATTTTTTATAATTATGTTACTTTTAAAATGATTTTAAAAAAAAGTGATATTTCTCCAAAATAGTTTTGATTTCATCTATGTCAACATCTTTTGATGGATTTTAAACTTATTTGAAGTGGATTTATTATGATACAAAACATCCATATTTTATTGAAGGTTTTGTGATATTTTTCACAGTGGATACGTTATTATTATGTCACTCATGGTTTTTGTTTAAAGTATTGACATTTCATAATTTATTTTTAATCCAAATGTTTATGTTATATTTCAACCTTTCATTCAGATGAATGTGTCAGACAAGTATGTTCCGGGTTGGGGACCGGTAAAAGTAAGCTCTCCGGTTCGGTCTCCGGTTATTAGAGGAACTCCGGTTTGGTCTCCGGTTATTAGAGGAACTCCGGGTTGGTGTCCGGTTATTAGAGGCACTCCGGATTGGTGTCCGGTTATTAGAGGCACTCCGGGTTGGGTTCCGGTTACAGTTAGCCCCAAGGTCTTGGGAGGAGGCCTTGACAAAGAAATTAAAGTTCAGCATTATGCATTCTGACATTGTGAATGTGGTTATTGATATTGCATGTGATTATTCGATTAGTAGAATATCCATGTGAATAAGTAAATGGAATTATTTCATTTTACTTTTTCCATACTATGTTGAAGTTCAAGTTTAAAAGGCTTTTGTTTTAGTAATTCATTGCCTTAAATGTTTATGCTTATTTTTGAATGTTCCGCTATATTGTTATCCTTACTGGGCATTTGAGGTCACCCCTTTTATATGTTTTATTTTTCCCAGGATGTGAAAAGTAAGTTATGAATGACCTGCAGAGATATTATGAGGGGATAATAGTGTGGACTATGGAGACATTATGTTGTCGTAGTAGTTTTTCACTTTATGATGTAATGTAAAACTTATGAATATATCTAGTGTTTCCAAGGCTACTAAACCAATCGGTCTTTCGAGATTTGATCTTTCTTGTGATCATGCCAATGTTATGTAATAATGCACCGACTCTGGGTAGCTGGGGTCGGGGCGTTACAGTTGGTATCATAGGAAGTTTAGTACAAACCTTGGAAGCTAGATTTAGATAAACTCTGATTAGAGCACGTAGACCTAAGATGAACTTTGAGGATTAGTGTAGAAGAACTTCCTAGAATTTTGGTATTGTAGGGATTTTGTGAGTTTTCCGAGAAATACATCCATGTCTGGATACGAGCAGGTAGAGGTGGCTCTGGCACAGATGTACCTAGGGGTAAAACCCGAAAACACCGCTTTGAGATAGACTCGAACGGGAACTGGTGCACGACAACGGGCCTTGTTGCACTCTTGGTTACGACACTCCCGGGGGATATGCTTAGGATAATTCTCATTTTCTTTACAAACCATTATGAAGGGTTTATGTGGATTTACTTCCTCAAAGAATAAATTTATATGATTATGGATTATATCCATAAACTATTTAATTTATGTTATGTGTCTTACAAGTTTGGGATTAGGTATTGTTATTCATAAACTAATCTAGTGTATTCCATTGTTTAGAAATGGCGCCCAGTAGAAGGAATGAGAACTCCAGCAATACACATGATCCAAAGAGAAATAAGGATCATATCTTTCATGGCCTTAAGCTAGAATTTATTAGATAAATAGTCACCCATTTAATCATGTGTTGATAAGATAAGTAAATATTTTACCGAGTCCTATGGATTTTAAGGGAAGCAAGAGAATAAAAGGATGGAATAGAGAAAGACGGATAAAGGGAAGAGGGAAAAGAAGAATTTTCCCATATGTGATAACTGTGGGAAGAAAAACCCTGGAACTTGTCTGAAAGGAATGGGAGTTTGTTATAAGTGTGGTGGAAAAGGGCACAAAGTACATGACTGCAAGGGTAAGAAAATGGTTTCAAATGTACAATGCTTCATTTGCAAGGACTTTGGACACTATGCGAACCTATTTCCCAGTCATCAGAATATGCCTCAAATGATGTTATTGGATAATAATCAAGTTATGATACTACCACAGATGAAGAGGAATGATTAGAGTTCTTATGTTGATTATGTCAATTGAGTGTTGTATCAAAAATGTACTTGTTATAGTAATTATGGAGTATATAAGGATTTTACTGCAGTACTATTTCATTAAGGACTTGAGATTGTTTGGAACAAAGAAAATTGACTCAATAGCAGGTTAAATTTTTGGAAAATATATGGTTGATAGAATGATAAACCATAATATGGTTCTGATACCGAGGTAGTGATTTTAGAATAATACATGATTGATTTGGATAAATTATATTGGATATTATTGACTACCTTGAAACTAATTAATGATTTGTATATTCCATCATTTTTGGGGTTTAAAACATTTTTGGATTGATGAAGTATATCTATCATTCTATATGAAATAAGGGATCATGAATGTAATCAATATGGATTATAGTAATTTAGGATGTTTCAGTGTTTTAAAAGAATACATGATGAAGGTATTCATATGCTATTACGTGGTAAAAAGGATCTACATTATGTTTAACTTCTTTATAAATGTTGGACTGTGAGTTTGGTCAGAAGTATTTTGGATAAATTCTAGTTTGAGATTAATTTTGGATTGCCATAAAAGGACAACCCGGAGGTCGGGCGGCAACCCGTCGCGTCCGGCAAGGCCGCAAGACTTGAACCCGCAACCGAAGGGCGACAAGGGTGTATCACCTACCACTGGCCCATGAGATGTCCTGGATTAAATAATGTAGTTTTTATTAAAATATCTTGTAGATGAACTATAAATTCGTTTATTTTGGAACCCTATACGAATAGTGTAAATAGAATTTTTTTACATTCTATTATCTTTTAGAGTGAAAGATGAGTTTGTGGTAGAAATTTATTAATGGATAAAACTCTAATTATAAAGTTAGTATATCTCCTTATGATCATAGCCAATATCATAAATAAATTCCTCAACATTAAGAAAAGCAACTATGAACAAAAATGTTGTCCTAGATGGTACCTTAAATCATCACTAATTTATGGCTTTGGGATTGTTGGCCTTTTCATAGCCATGTTCTCTACCACTCTCCATCAGATAATTGATGGTTAGATTTCTCTTCCATATCCATATTTTCCTACATGGAACCCTAGTATGTGTTATTTTCGGTAATCTTCATACTTTCCACTCTTTATTTTAAATAGAGGCCTCATTAATTCATTTTTCGATGTGGGATTTCAACTAAGATATTTTGAAACGTCAAAAATGTGTTATCCTAATACCCTATGTTTTGTTGAACCGATGGTATTTCAAATCATCATAGATTGATGAATTTAAGGACCTCAATTTTATACTTGTTTGTGATTGATGACCTCAATCACTACCTATAAATATTTACATTTTTCCTCCAATTATATGTCTATAATTGCCACCAATGTTCTCCTAATCGAGATCATAATTTGGTGGTGACCCTTTCATTTCTCTTTTCCTCATATTAAGACTAAATTTTAGTAACCCAATTTCCGATGTGGGTTTTCCCACAAAGATATTTTTTATTTTCAACCTTTTATTTTCAAAGAACAATTTCAAATTGCGAGGACGCAATTTATTGAAGGAGGGGAGAATGTAACACCCCAAGATTTCATAGTGTGTTATTTCTTTAAAATAATACAATAACTTACACTACACGCAACACCGAGTTCAAGCACACCATGACTTACCAAACAAGCCGTTCAAAAGAGGATATGAATAGTATTAACTAAATTTTAATCTTTATATAATCCTTATAATTTTAGAATCCATATTATGAGTTTCTTAGACATAATGTAAGAACAAATTCATTTTTAGTATTGAACTTTTACCAACTTTTAATAGTGAAACCATTTTAAATAAAATATTTTAAACTTTTTGAGTAAAGGGGGACATCAAAAAAATTTAAAATGAAACATCCCAAGCTTCTACGGTACGCTTCTCTTTGATTAATGCGATAGCGTGTGTTGTACGCAACACCGAGTTCTAACAACCAATCAAACTAGCCGTTATGAATAGTAATACCTACTTTTTAAAATTATATATATATTATATTTCAAATTGGACTTCATTTTTGGATTCGGAATATCTAATTTAGCGTAAGGTGAAATTTTGTTACTTTTCGGATAACTTTCATATTTTGATGAATAGTGAAAATTACTAAATTTTAATTAAAAACAACTTTTTTAATCAAAATAATTAATAGTGATAAATTATGAATTTTAGTAGTTTTAAAGTATATTTAGAATATATTTTTACCATTTAATATAATGTTGGTCATTGGACATAATTTTACAATTAAACCGAACATAAACAAGTGTCAATCTTTTGATAGTTATTATCTCTTAAAAACACGCTTTTTGTTTGACAGCGGGAATTAATTTTAAATTAATTTCTGCCACTTCTATGTTTTGAATTTAAGAAAATGGATTCCATATTTGGAATCAGGATTTTCAAATTGTGTAAATAGGTAACTTTTATTTTTAGACATTTTGAATAATTATTGCGGTAAATATTTTATTTACCATGGTTAAGGGTAAATCCGGTAAATAAGGGTTAAAAAATAATTTTATAATAATACTAAATTACCCTAAAACGTGTCTTAACCCTATTGGTTGATACATGGTCGACCATGGGAATATTTGGGTCGATTTTGGGACCCCATGGATCCACTTGTAAGTGATAATGACACTTTATTTTAATTAAGTTAAAATGAATACAAAAATGACACAAGCATATATCTTTTAGCAAAACAATTGTTACATAGGGTTATATATGTTGGATTTTAGATTATAAATATTAATTATAAAGATAAAAATATTTCCTATATAATGATATTTTATTTATAATTTTTAGACATTAAATAATTTATTTTATTTATGACACAATGATGATGCAGTAATTACTATAATAGTGAAAAATTAAAATAATTGATATTATAAATACCCAAATAAATATAATATGAAACTTTTAATGAATTAAACAAATTTTCTAGGATAATATGATATATTAGGATTTATTTAATTGACTTTTTTCAAAGTAATCAATCTGTTATGAGTTTCACAAAAATCAACTATTGAATACTGTCAAAATTGACATAAAAGAGTTCTTAAAAAAAATATTATATTATTAATTGATATTAAATTCTTAAAAATCTAAGGTTCGTCCAAGAGACTTATATCATGATAGGTTCATCATTAATGTACCACTTGGGGGTCGTTTGGATGTATATAGTAAGTTTATTAACCATATTATATAAAAATACAAAGAGACATTGTAAAAGTGAAACTAATTAACTTAGAGTTAATACTTAATGATAAGATTAATATAAGTACCCAAACCTATCTAAATTCTATTGGTTGAGTTGTTTTCGACCCATCCCCACCTTAACCTTTAAATAAACAACTTTGGAGCCATTAGAAACCGAATATTAATTTATTATAAATTAATATTTCTAGCTTTTCCAAAGGTGCCCCTCACCCCTCTTATAAAAGGGAACTCCTCCTTCTCATTTCTTCACACCTTAAAAGCCTTTTGGTTCGGCCAAAATATGACCAAATACTCTCCCAACATCCCTCACTACAATCTAGAGGCCTTAGTTTGATCATAAAGCCAACCTAAGGAGCCCTTTTGATCAAATCAAAAGGAAGAAACTGAAGAAGAGGTAATGATTTCACCACCCTTTTCCAAGTTCCTTCTTCTTCCACTTCTTCTTAATTTGTTGTTACCATTATAAAATAGTAACTCCAGTATCATATATATACTGTGATGTTATTATAAATATGGTACAACCATATTCAGTATTCTATCCACCCTTTGAATAACATGTCCCCATACGTGCGTACGTACGGCTTACCGTCTCCACGTCGTGGTGTAATTGTTATTCAATATATTATTATTTGGATGGGTATAATAATGATGTGTAACTCATGTAAATAATAAATATAACATGTTAATGATTCTATATATATGATATATTATCCATTTATATATTATTTTAATATCAAAAGAATGATATTGTCGCTCGTGCGTACGTACGGACTACCGTCTCCACGAACGCGATGAGATTCATTCTCCATCATATCCATTCAAGTATAATTATCATTTTCTGATTTAAAAATGATGTTTAAGGACTTGATATCATTCATGATATGAATAATATACAACCTATTCATTACAAACATGTCTTACGTAATAAAACATATAAAAAGAAAACGAGTAAGTTAACACCCGAAACAACGATAATACTAAGATATTATTAACAAAGCAAAGTTAAAAGATCATATATGATATCATATTAATATATATGATTCTTGTATAATTTAATAACAATTATTTCACTATTATAAAGGAGGTTAACCTACCCCAACCAAGTAAAAGTACAAGGTAAGGGATTTTTTTATCTCACTTTCAATTCCGTGAGATTTCCATTGTTCGCCACTAAATTTTTAAAAGTGGTGTATTGTGTACTACCATTTGATATATATTATCATGATTATCTTTATATTCATGTTATTCTGTAAATCCTTTGGTGGTTATTAACTTTTGGCCATACGACTCAGTTGATTAACGTGGTAAGGGGTTTTCATCTCACTCCTTATTCCTGTGAGATTCATGCCATATTGCCACCATTACCTTTTGTGTGGTGTATGTACTGCCCATAATTATATTCTTTGTGTAATACACTTTAATTTATGTGTATTTACATATTCATTGTATGATACCTCTTTCATGGGTTGTATGTTTCATAAGTTACCAAATTGGTAAGGGTTATTTCACAATCTCTTCATTATCCGAGGTTGTTTATACGTAATAATCTACTGGGATCTCTTTATCATCCACATCCATGTTTCATCAAAATGTATTTCAAAACATTTTTACTATTTACAAGAATATGGGTTAAAGTCATTTATACCCTTTTTTGACTTTTTATAAGTAGTTTATAAAGGATTCTTGCCGTTGTTTTCCAAACAAGGTTCTTTTTAACCTTTTCGACAGAATTAAGGTAAGAATGTTTTTTTTAACTTATACGGCGGGTGCGGTTATTTTCCGCCGTTATAAAATCGTCGAAGCTTCCCTTACAAGTTTATAAGAATATATTCAAATTGAATGTATTATTTTTTATAATTATGTTACTTTTAAAATGATTATAAAAAAAAGTGATATTTCTCGAAAATAGTTTTGATTTCCTCTATGTCAACATCTTCTGATGGATTTTAAGCTTATTTGAAGTTGATTTATTATGATACAAAACATCCATATTTTATTGAAGGTTTTGTGATATTTTTCACAGTGGATACGTTATTCTTATGTCACTCATGGTTTTTGTTTAAAGTATTGACATTTCATAAGTTATTTTTAATCCAACTGTTTATGTTATATTTCAACCTTTCATTCAGATGAATGTGTTAGACAAGTATGTCTTGGGTTGGGGACCAGTAAAAGTAAGCTCTCCGGTTTTGTCTCCGGTTATTAGAGGAACTCCAGTTTGGTCTCCAGTTATTAGAGGAACTCCGGGTTGGTGTCCGGTTATTAGAGGCACTCCGGGTTGGTGTCTGGTTATTAGAGGCACTCCGGGTTGGGTTCCGGTTACAGTTAGCCCCAAGGTCTTGGGACGAGGCCCTGAAAAAGAAATTAAAGTTCAGCATTATGCATTCCGACATTATGAATGTGGTTATTGATATTGCATGTGATTATTCAATTAGTAGAATATCAATGTGAATAAGTAAATGGCATTATTTCATTTTACTTTTTCCATACTATGTTGAAGTTCAAGTTTAAAAGGATTTTGTTTTAGTAATGCATTGCCTTAAATGTTTATGCTTATTTTTGAATATTCCTCTATATTGTTATCCTTACTGGGCATTTGAGCTCACCCCTTTTCTATGTTTTATTTTTCCCAGGATGTGAAAAGTAAGTTATGAATGACCTGCAGAGATATTATGAGGGGATAATAGTGTGGACTATGGAGACATTATGTTGTCGTAGTAGTTTTTCACTTTATGATGTAATGTAAAACTTATGAATATATCTAGTGTTTCCAAGGATACTAACCCAATAGGTATTTCGAGATTTGATCTTTCTTGTGATCATGCCAATGTTATGTAATAATGCACTGACTCTGGGTAGCTGGGGTCGGGGCGTTACAATAACTATGTTGTTGGAATTCCATAGGAGGACGTTCAAATTAGCTTTGTGGGGATTAAAACTCATTATATTTTGGAATGTTTTGTAGAGAATATGAGTTAAAACATTATGTCTCAATTGGTTGTTGGTAATCCCACCAGTAGAAACTAGTATGGTCATTGTACATCACACTTGGTGTGGGGTGATCAATGTAGGGAGAGGTTCCCCGTGTTTGGGCTTGTTCAAAATTCAATTCCATAGGAGTGTGGGGGTGAGAACAGAGAAGAGGGATGAAAAAAAGGATTATAATGTATAATATAACTTACTTAGGTCCCCAGGAACGGTTCCAAAATTTGATTCTCGCTCAAATTTACCCAACAGATGAAGGTAGAACAGTCCTTGCAGTTTAGCTTGGGTTATCGAATCCTCAGAGGCCTAAGAAGAAACCTATAGACACGTACATTCTATGGACTTTTTGGCTATTAAGTGGACAACTTGGGTTGATTTTATATGGTTTTAAAGTATAACTAACATATTTAAGTGAATTCAATTTAAAATAATGAGTTGATCCTAGGTTATCGCTCGGGGTGGATTGGACGTATTTTCTTTTTAATGATTTCAATTTCTTAAATTTGAGATGGGTTCATTTAAGGAGATAAAACAAAATCATCACTTACTGTTTTAATGCCTAAAACCATTAATACTAATCACCTATACACTTGATGGATCAAAGTTTTGACCACTTCAAGGTAAAGGTTCGTATTAGCACTTGAAATGTGTGGCCTTAAATTCAACAAGGACGATGGAGTTTAAAAATAATCAAATAAAAATCTCAATTAAAGAAGTGATTATACATTAATGAGGTGATAAATAACATCCAATCTAGCTTCTTGCTACTCCCTTGGATCAACCCATAAGTGGGTTATCCCTCCATTGATTCTACGGTTTCAATGGAAGCAGAAAGTAGACTCATGAGGGAGGAAATGGAGTAGTAAAAAAAACGCAATAAAATAACAATCACTCCACCATTGTGTGATAATCTCACAAGGTTTGGTATGAACAAGTTCACACCATGAACCAACGGTATCAAAGTGATAATTAGAAGAACAGAATAATAAGAGAAGAAGAACTTTTATTAAGAAACAAGGATGAATTAAAACAACTTACATGTGAAGGAAGAACATTACAAAGAGAAATTGGCAGCATAACATTAAGATGAAAACAAGTTCCAATATTATCAACTCCTCCACCACCACTGCCTTAAAAAGAAATTTTTGAAGCCTTGGGTCGAGACTCCAACAGTGCAAATCATCCCACTTGATTATGGTAGGCCTAGGTTGGTGGAAAGCTTGTGGAACTTAGACTTTTCCACATTTGACCCGAGGTGGCATCCAGCTTTCCTCCAATGAACAGACGCGATTTTATGACCTTCTAGATGGACTAATTAGAGTGGGAAATAGAATAATAAAATGGATCCCCAGATGTCTCCTAAATTTCTGTAAAATATGGGCCAATTTGGAATTGTATATTCGGAGATATGATCAGATTAGTGGGATGTTTTTCTGGGACGCAGAATCTGTCCCAGAATTGTATCTCTTACTTGGTCTGCATTAATGACCACCATAGAGGCTGAATTATCATTATCTACTAAAGATTTATTTGTTTATAAACATTTATTATATCATACCACAAAATTTTGGATTCATTGGGCTCTTATGTTGGGCCCCACAGTCTCATAGGTGGGCTGGTGTCCAATCCGCCTACTCTCGAATTGCTTCAATTCATCTCCAAATATCTCCATCATTGTTTATGAATCATCCATTGATCCCTAAATGAAAAATATTCAAATTTAAGTGTATATATAGTTCCAAAAATATAAAATTAAAATATTTAAAATTAAATTCCTTAGAATCATATGACTCATTGGGCCTAAATTGGTGTATATTAGGCATGAAGTGCACAAATGATGGGAATGGATGTTCATAATGAAAATGCACTAACTCAGGCCCATAAGATCAAAAATGAACATTTAATACCATTAAAATGTAATTAAAATATATGTTTTTATTGTATAATCAATTGGATATCTTTATACAAAGACAACATCAACTGTCAGGAAAAGGAGATCACTCTTCACATCCCAAAGCATCCTCTGATTCTTTACAAGTGTAAGGAGAAAGATGAATCTCCTTTAGAATAATCATCTCAAGTGTGGATATTGTTGCCTTATGAGAAATCCTATCTAGCACAAATTATTGAGACAAAGTATAGGATCATTCTTTAAGACATTCCTATCACGAGGGATTACACTGGTGTATTCCCTGAAGAATTTTATATTCTTCCTCCTGACCGAGAGGTTGAGTTGTCAATTGAACTTATTCTTGGGTCTTTGACAATATTGAAGACACCTTACAGAATGTCCACCGTAGAGCTGGAAGAGCTAAAGAAGCAGTTACATGAGAATCTGGAGAAGGGTTTTATATGCTCGAGTGCTTCACCATGGGGTGCACTAGTCCTCTTATTCATGAATAAGGATGGATCAATGTGCCTCTGCATTAATTATCATGAGCACAATAAAATCATGATAAAGAACAAGTATCCCCTTCCATAGATAAAAGAATTGTTCGATCAGCTTCATGGGGCCAGTTATTTCTCTAAGGTGGACCTTCGGTTGAGATACCGCCAATTAAAGGTGAGTAAGGAAGATATTCCCAAGACTGCCTTTCGAATTAGGTATGGACACTATGAGTGCATAGTGATTCCCTTCAGACTCACTAATGATCTAGAAATTTTCATGGATTTAATGAATAGAGTCTTTAGAGACTACCTCAAAAAATTTGTGGTAGTCTTTATTGACGATATTTTAATATACTCCAAGAGAAAGGAGGAACGTTAGGAGCATTTGAATACTATGTTAATGATTTTTTAAAGAGAGAAGTTGTATGAAAAGTACAATAAATTTGAGTTCTGGATGGAGGAAGTATCATTCCTAGGGTATGTTATCACCAGTAAAGGGATATCTGTAGACCCTTCCAAGACAAATTCGATTGAAGAGTGGCCCAAGAAAACATCTATAATGGAGATCCACATATTTTTGGGTCTACTTGGGTTTTATCAAAGATTTGTGAAAAAACATTTCATGATTATCAAATCCAATGATCAAGATAACACGGAAGGGAGTAATGTTTGTCTGGACTCAAGAATGTGAAGACTGTTTTAAGGAGTTGAAAAAAGGCTAATCACTGCCCCAGTACTCACAATCCCAACAAGTGGAGAACTCTTTGTGGTGTATAGTGATGTTTCAAAAAAGTTCTTAGGCTGTGTGATGATGAAAAATGATAAAGTGATATCCTATACCTCAAGGCAACTGAAAATCCATGAGAAAAACTATCCTACGCATGATCTGGAGTTGGTGGTGGTGATATGTGAATTGAAAATTTGGAATCATTTTTTCAATGGGGAGAAGTGTGAGATATATACTGACCAAAAGAGTCTCAAATATATATTTATACAAAAATATCTTAATATGTGCCAATGAAGATGGATAAATCTCATCAAGGATTATGAATTCTCAATCCACTACCATCCCAGTAAGGAAAATTAGGTGGTGGATTCTATAAGTAGAAATTATCCTATATATTTATCAATGATGAGAATTGAAAAGGATCCAATCTTCGTAGATTTGTAGAGGATAGAAATGGGAATCATTAAGGGAGGAACATCATCAATCCTTTATCAAATGTTTTCTTAACCATCCCTCATGGGGAAAATAAACGATGCTAAAAGAAAAACGTGGAAATTATGAAAAGGGTGGAAGCTATCAGAAATGGGAAATCCTCAGAGTTCAAGATTGATGAGGAAGGAGTTATAAGATTTGGATCATGATTATGTATACCATCTGATCTAGAGATGAAGAAGGATCTTTTGAATGACGCACAAAGCTCAACCTTCTCTATCCACCCAAGGAGCACAAAGATGTATTTAGATCTTGAAGAAAACTTTTGGTGGGACAATATGAAAAGGGAGATTACTAAATATACATCAAAGTGCCTGGTATGTCAGCAAGCGAAGGATGAGAGGAAAAATTCTAAGGGGATGATGCAACCACTACCCATACCAACATGGAAGTGGGAGAAATTTACTGTGGACTTTTTCATTGGACTTCCAAGAAAATCCATAGGAAACAATGCTATATGGGTCATAGTGGATCTTCTTATGAAGATAGCTGAATTTATCGCAATTCAAGAGGATTTCTCATCAGATCAATTTGCATGGATTTACATCAAAGAATTGGTAAGGCTTCATGGAGTACCACTATCTATTGTATCTGATCGTGATCTGAGATTCACCTCGATGTTTTGGAAAAGCATCCAACATGCTCTAAGCACTGAACTGAACATCAATACAGCCTGCCATCCTCAAACTGATGGCCAATCTGATCGAACTATTCAGATACTAGAAGATATGTTGAGATCATGTTCTATGGAATTCAAAAGAGGATAAGACCAACATCTTCTACTAGTTGAATTCTCCTACAACAATAGTTTCCACTCGAGCATCCGAATGGAACCATAAAAATACCTTTATGGGAAAAGGTGCATAACACCAGTGTCTTAGGATGAAGTCTGTTAGCATAAGCTGTTAGGACCTAAAATGGTCTAAGAAATGGTGGAGAAGGTGAAAACCATTCAGAATCATATCAAGTCAGCCCAAAGTTGATAGAAGAGTTATGAAGACAATTGTTGATGAGACCTTGAGTTCAAAGTTGGAAGCATGGTATTTATACATATATCTCCATGGAAGAAGTTCATGAGGTTTGGAAAGAAAGGTAAGTTAAGTCTCAGGTACATCAGTCCCTTCGAGATTCTTGGTCATGTCAGGGTTGTGGCCTATCGAATAGCGCTTCTACCTACCATGTCCAAAGAACATGATCCATCCAATGGCCCGAAAGACTTCAAATTTTTTTATTATAAAAATGATAAACCCCCTTTTAATGGAATAAGGGGGAACCTGGACTTCAAGGAAATTGGACATTACATGACCTGAAGATTGAAGAGAGAAAAACTAGACTAACAACATGGAGTTGCCCAACCCTAGCATTTTATTATGAAAAAGTCCTCCACCTTTGCATGGAAGTTCAGCAAGCAAGTGTCCTTTGTCAAATCCTAGGCCCGATCTGATGGAAAACGTCATACCCTCTCAAACAACCAAATCTGAAAATCTCTGAAAAGATGAACCACCCACTCTGAATCCTTCTCTAGGGCATGTTCCATGCAATCAATTCTAGCTACAAACCAACCTTGCACAATCATCCTCCATCAAGAGCAGCTCCCAGACAAACCCCACCATGATCCACACCCTCTAATTTCGTAACCATAGAAGCCACCAAAAGAGGATCCAAGGAACATGCAGTCAATCCATTGTCACCTAGGACTGAATGGTCCAACACCACACCGAGAAACATCACCGATGAGGGGGACCGAGCCACACTGAAACAAAAACACCACTCTGGGCATGAATCTTCTCATATTTGAACTGAAGATGCACCCTCACCATGTCCAAGGTACATGATGTCTTTAATGTATCCCTATTAAGGAAGTACATACCAGATCCTTAACATGTAATCTCTTCAAAGTTGGTATAGTTGGAGGATAATATTTCTTATGAGGATCATCTAGTGAAGATCTTGGATCTTGGATATAAATTTCTATGTAATAAGACTACTCACCTAGTCAAGGTACTATGGGGGAACCATAAGTACAAATAGGCAACATGGGAACTGGAGGAGGCAATGACGGAAAATTACTCACACCTATTTATGGCCTCGAATGTAAAATGAAATTTCAAGGGAGAAATTTCATAAGGTGGGAAGAACGTAACAACCAAATGTTTTTAAATGGAAATTTCCTTCTTATAATTATGTCATATAATCACATGAAATCACAAAATAACAAACTACTAATTTTTATGTGACCTTTAAACATAACTTTCTCACTTCTGTTATTTGAATTTTGAAAATATAACATACACAGTTGTGATCAGTAAGTTATTTGGAGTCTAATATGAACAACATAATTTTTGGTGAATAGTAATATACCCTTATGAATAGTAATGCTGCCCTTATGAATAGTGACATACCCTAATAAATATTAATCTTACCTATGATAGTATATAAATAATATTCAAGTGGTATTATGATATACCTATATCATGGAATAAGAAAATAAATGTTTTAAGGTTGTTATTTTTTGAGTAAATTGTGATTTTAATTAAATATTAAATTAATAATATTTAGAAAATTATTTTTGAAAAAAGAATTTAATTTTTGGATTATATATCTTAAAAAATGGTTAGGGTGAATTTTTTAGATTTTTTGAAATATTTGAATTTTTATGAATAGTAAAATACAGTGATTTACCGTATATATACATTATAAGCTAAATAGACTATTCCTAGAATCATGGATGATATCACCACCCTTGGATCAAATTTACATGACCCATTTACTATTCTTGGTCATTTAACCATCACTATTTCTAGTCTTTAGGAAAATTAATAAACTAATGATTAAAAAATTATGAAAAACCCTATCTCCTCCACTATAAAACCCCCCCTCGATCTCTCTTCTCTTCACTCCTCTAAAGCCCTGTGCATTGACAATATTCTGCCAAAATATCCTCCCAAAATCCTTCTTCGCATCCAACAGACCCTATTCTCTTCAAAATACCAAAGCCACTTCTCTTAAGAGGCTCTCAAAGGAGTTAAACTCAGGAGGTAAATTCCTCTTTCTAATTCTTTTATTTCTTTTAAGTTATTTTTTTTCTTGTTTCTTTCCTCACCTATATTCACCCAAATGGTATGATTACTCTAGTATCATTCATGTAATGTAATTATATTATTATAATGGGATAATTCATTATCCTCTCTCCTTTCCCCATATTTTATTTGAAATAAATGGAAACACCGTTTGAGATGTGTTAATTTAGCACAATCAAGGACGACGAGTTATCAATTTCTATTACCATATTAAATTATGGTCATGAAACCATTTTTATGGTTTAACCAGAACATAATATATGTATTATTCCTCATCTATGGTTCTATAATCCTTTTGTAAACATGGTTTTTGGTTTATAAAACAAAATGTGTTCTTTGTGGTCAAAAACCGCCAATTAACCCAAAAGGATGTCAATAAAGTTTTAGATAATGATTCAACTTCACTTCAAGTAACCAAATTAAGTTTTAAAACATATAACCTTTTGTATGTTCAATAATAAAATATAACTTCAATTCTGGAAGACCACCTTCATCATACATGTTTATCCAAACATGAACCGATCAGTAAAACCAAGGAAGCAAACTGACCCAAACAATGAAATTGAACCTTATAACTAATAAAAAAGGACTTTAATGAACTTAAAAAAGTTATAATAAATATTTTACATATAGAATAGGTTCTGGAATTATTAATTAATAAACCTAATTTTTTTATTCAGGTCATTAATAACAAGTGGAGAACACCGACGGACTTAAGGTAAGGGATCCTCGCCATTTCACTTTTATTCAAGATTGTCCTCTATGTTATGCCTTTTTATGTGTAATTACTAGTGATGGGGTATGATTATGAACCTCCCCCATAATTTATTAATTATTTTTAAAAGATGATAAATCCCTTTATCTCTCATTAATCCCGCTTAAGTACACCTGATATCATGCCGATAATCCGTAAGGAATTCTACCCGAACCGCCTTTATTCTTTTGGGTTTCTCTATCTTTATTTTTACCCAAATTAAGTTGTATTTTATTTTTATGTAAAAATTATATATGATGTTTATATGCTCCAAAATCACGTTTCAATATCCATCCCTCATTTCTTTTCAGGGATATATGATTTTAAGTGATTCCCTGCTCGATAATTCCCAATAAGAAAACTCATTTCAAGGGAACTCCCCAAATTTTTACTTAATTTCACATGCACTATATCCTATGTTTTAAGAAACCATTATCTTTATAAAATCAGTATTTTTATCATGAAAACTTTCTTTTTTCACTTCTAGTTTTATTTAAAATATTTTTACCTTTTCTATTTTAAAATCCCTATGGTATTTTCCTTAAAACCGCACAAAAATGCTTTAATGCTAAAATTTCTGAAATACATTCATTACATGTTGTCACTTCTGTTTGACATCACATATGACCATATGTGCCTATTTTACCTTATGAACTTCCATGTATGTTCTTATTCCTTTCTTTCATGGACACTTTCATGATACACCCATTGGTTATTCTTTATGTCATGATTGTGGTACCTAATTCTTTCCATGGGTAACCCTTATGTTTATGTGAGATTGATTATGTATGATTATTTATGTGGAAAACATATTCATGAAATGTAGCATGGGTGTGCCCAGATATCTCTCCAATAAATTTGGTAAATTTGAGTCTCATGAGATTTTATTTGCAATGGTCCTGGAGGTTATCCTTAGATTATGCTACTATGTGCAACGGTCTCAGCGGTTAGCCATAGCTTGTGCTACTATGGGAAACGGTCTTGGTGGTTAGAATTGAATCATACTAAATTAATGTTTTATGTTTCTTCCACATTTATATGATTCCATGTTCATATGAATCTATGTTTATATGTTATGATACCTGATCTTACATGCCTTTTTATTTCTTTATGTCATGTATTTAACTCATGTGCTATGGATTTATTCTTATTATTATTCCCTTAATAGGATTTTAGCTCATATCTTTGTACATTTTATCCCCAGGTTATCCTATGAAGATGTATGATCACAATGGAAGTTAGGTTCTATTTATGAAGACTAAATAAATAAATGTTTTATTTAGTTCCCTGTATTCAGTTTTATGTGCCTAATCTTCCAAGACACTAGACTTTACGATCCTTGGCTTGTACTCTGATGTATAATTATGCTTAAAATCATGTAATGTTATATGTAAAAGGCTAGGGACTCTATAAATCACATTAGTAAAGAACATAGTATCATCACCTTAGGATAAATATATACCATTCTCGTCACATAGGTGTCTCATAATCCTCACATGAGGCATCCAATGCTCATCACACCAGGTAATGAACATAAGATCATCACCTAAGGAAAGCGTAAAGAGATAACATGATCATAACATAGGCTCCTCATTCTCATCACATGAGTCATCTAGTGATCATCACACCAAGTAAAGAAACTTAGTCTCATCACCTAAGGAAATGGAAGAGATATCCCATTATCATTACATAGGCTTCTTAAGTTCATCACATAAGTCATCTTATAATTTTCGCATGAGGCACCATAGTATCCTCACCTAGGGGTGAGTATTTAATGCATCGGATGGGGGAATCCTATAAATATCACATAGGACCTCTTGGGCTCTTCACATGGGAGAGGGTCATAGTTTAAAGTTTAGTGAGGATTTTTTCCATATACTCTCATCATTTATTGGTTCATACATAGGTTAACATCTAGTGGGGATGGTTGTTCATGGTTTAAAGTTCTATAGAGATTCTCATAATTTAATATACAGTGGGAACATTGGGAAGTTATAGTGAGAGGTTTTGTATACTCCAAAAAAAGATCAATCTTTGTAGATATCACCTCCTAAAAGAGAGATAGAATTTTGGAGATGTTGGGATTAAACCTCAAAGAGGTATCCTGTGTACCCTTATAAAACAACAAGGATCAAAACCCATGTTTTTTGAGGTGTAAAATTTAAGGTTATGTAACAAGAATCTACCATGAATTTTAATCTCAAGTGGTAAGGATGCTTGTATCATGAAATAAGTGACTACAAGAGATAGGGAAGGGCTTATGCTTTGGTGTTATTGAGAAATGAGGATCATTTCATGCTCGTCACATGAGGTATTATTTTTTCATCATATGAGGCATCATAGGATTTTCACATAGGGAATATTAAGTTTATTTCATAGGGTAAGTTTACATTTTAATATCTTGTGATCAGGAAATAGGATACAGTTTATCATCTTACACTAAGTACGCATTCTATTGTTTAACATATTTCACTAAGTAAACTTGTAATATGATAGGTGAAACTAAAAGTAATGGAGTATATATTATGAATTAAACTACCCAAGTATGATTATGTATTATTAGGTGTACTATGGTGTCTTCCCTTGATGATTCCATGACTAGGGATTATACATGATAGGTTGACCATGTTCTATTTGGGAATTAAGATTGTATGAATAGGGCCTACACGCATGTTTTTTTTACATGACTAGCGATTATGGTAAAATATCATGAAATATTCCTAAACCACACTTAATGTGAAGGGTTTGTGGATGAGTGTTTTTATGCCTAGGAGAAAAAGAAAAAGGGATTTCCTAACCCTTTCTTAGTGCTAAGGGATTGGGAATCATGGTCCATGACACTAGTTATGCATATTTATTTTTCATGAGTAATCCTTTATCAGGTGGTTTAGGGTCCCATGAACACTCAAAATTCGATAAACAATATTTGGTGAAATGTGGCATCAAATGGAGTCACTCGGTATGTGTTTTACAAAAAAAATAGGAGTTTCATGAAACTAGGAGTTGTGTGAGACTTGGTTCCCTTGAACAAGTGTTCCTCCTGGATGTCCATGTTATATGTTTTAAAAAATTTAGGGGTTATGTGAAACTTGGAGTTACACAAACCATGGGCATATATCACAAATAGTGTTCTTCAAGGATGGGTGTTACATAAAATGCATCTGAAACAAAATTCTATACTTTGAAGGATTCATGTGATGTAATTCCTATAAGATCCTCACTTATGGGAGTCTATTTAGTTCAATGGTTATATGAGTTCATGAAGTTCTAAGTTTCACAATCTAGGAGATTTGGTCTAGAATTCCAAAAATTAATATCCTTTAAAAGGGGATCAAGGGGTATTTATAATAATTCATTTCATCAATGAAAAGGTTTCATAAAGAATTGATGACTCATAGAAGAATAATTTTTTTGGTGCTCTGATATTTAATCATGGAACCCTAATTTTATTAGCATTATAAATTCCATTTTTGGATGTTTGAGTTTTTCAAACTCTACTATTTTTCCATCATATTTTCTCTAATTATCCTAGAATTTCTCAAATTGGTCATTTTTTCTTCTAATTAATTCATATATGTAATTTTTGGCATCCAAAATATACCCCCCTCATAATTGGAGCTAATGGGGAAGTTTATGATCAAAGTTTGAGGCCCAACACCAAAAAAATGAACTTTTACACCATTATTCTCATAAATATACTCAAAAACTAGCCTATAAATAAGGGTAGGGGCCTAGATAGAACCATGAGTCTCATTAAAGACTAGAATTTTCTCTCTTTTAATGAAACTCAAGGTTTTTCAAAAATGTTATGACCAAAATACTTGATGTTTATATTTCTTCCATTTTTGCGAAGTATTTTTTAAAAATATTCTTCTACAAAAAACATTCAATGAAGTTCCATAAAAGAAACATTTTGTGAAACATAAATTTAATGAACTAGAACTATTAATTGATAACTTTCAAAGAAACTCTCAAAATTACCATTGATGGTTTCTAAGATGATGTTTCGCGATGGAGGAGATAACTGAGAATCATCACATCAGGTCAAGTATCCAATCCTTATATGGTCATGATACCTCAACCGAGTTTCTAATGAAACACCAGAAAGAATATATTTTTTTGAAACATGCTACCAATAAATGGTTTTAGTCTATACAATGATTCCATAATCCTGAACACCAGTCATGATACCCCAGACTATTGGTTCAGGATTTCTCTGGGATATTTCTGGTGGAGTCAAGCTACTACTGGCCACACTGTAGGGGACTAAAAAACCACCATGGAACTTAACCTATAAAACCTGGTTATGAAAATCAATATATAAGAACCTGATGATGAGACTTATTCACCCTAGTATTCCATAATCTTAAAATATAGCCTCAAGGATAGCCACATTGGCTGGACTGAAGATTGGTTCATGATATTTGGGGGAAATTTTGTAACTAAATAGGCTTGGGCATTCTGGTTTTATCAATCATGCAAGAATTTTAGGGAAGAGATTCATAGGGATAGGCTTTATAAAGCAGTATAGGCCTCTCAGTTCCATGTCTATCTCCACCCATATATGGTACCAAATCTTTTGATATGGTGGTCTCCATAAACCAACTCATTCCGTTTTCACAATGGGGAAGTCATCATCATCTTGTGGTACCTGTACTATATTGTTTGGATCCCTATACCAAGGTAAATTTATAATGAATTCTTCCCTATAGAGAATGTTTGGGTGGACTAGGAGAATATTTCAGATCTTTCAAGGGAACGTCTATGAGTAGTAACAGTATTTCAATGTCAAAATCCTAGTTTCTATATAGATGTGTAGTTCAAGAAGTGGTTTAACATTTTTTTGAACATGCATCAAGGACTTATTATAGTAAGACTGAGAAAGTGCCTAGGGTAACTACAATGTGGGAAGATCATTTCATACTGGGTATATTTGTAAGATATTTGATAGTGATAGTGGGATCACAACATGAAGGGATACCCCCCATAGGTCAGTTTTACAACCTTCATCATGACCTTTCTAAATGTATGGTTCTTTCCCATCTTTGATGTGCATATGGGGGTGCAGACAACCAGCTTCTCCTTGGAATCAACACTGGTAATGGAAAATTGTGTCAATATGGCTATCCTAATACTGGTGATACTATATAAAGTGATGGATCACATCAGTAATACGAATGCCCCCTTTCATGTGTGAAGTCAATTTCAATTCTTGTATGGGTCGGTTTCTACCCATATAGGGGATTACAAGTATATGAATCTCATCAACCATCCAAATAATAACTTCTGACTATCACTTCTGAATATATCCAAGAGTTGACCTTAGAAACTTGAGAAGGTTGGGGTAATGGAAAATATTGGTGGGAAATATTAGTATTTTCCTTTCTTTTACCAATTCTAAACAAGGTGATCGAGGAAAACGAGTAAGTATTATTGAGAATCATTCATACCTTATAGCCTTTTGAGTTGGGGTAATAGTTAATCGCACTAATGTGGATATTGGTTGTGATCCATACATCCCATATTGGTTTTACCACCTATTATAGTATCTTAAGAGGCTCACACCAAGGGTATACATCAGAGTGTGTTTTGAATATCACCCAATGGTCCTCTGGATATTATGGTGTATGGTCACCAACAAAGCCAGCAGGGATTGAACCAGTATCCCATTATATGATTCTATAATCAGGATACTCTATAACTTCCCACAAATTTGGGAATGGTCATATTTAGGGGACATGTTAAGGCTTCCAGTAATATGTTCAAATCCAAACAAATGAGTTCAAGGGTGGTAGGGAAGGAGGCACATTAAAATGGGAAAATCACAAAAACTGATGAGGGGATCCAATGTGTGGATAGAAGTAATGGAGGAGGAGGATCTAAGGGCTCACTATCCTCCTCAAGTCGTGTCATATGGAGAGGATACATTTGATATAATGAAGATTATAATAAAGAGAGTTCAAGATAAGGGTGAATCTTCATACAATGGATCCAATATCTCCAATAATATATCTGGGGAGGTGTATGAACCACAAAGTGGAGCTTTTGGAGGATATGGTCTTCCTTAACACCTAGAAGAATTGGGAAAAATTATAATGGAACTTCCCACAATGAAAAATCTTGTAATAGCTCTAGAATAATGGAAAATACCTCTATAGCATTGGATGCACTAGGGATGAGTTTAGAGTTGGCCTATGGGAGGTCAAAAGATACATTATCAAGCTATAAATGGTGATATACTCCTAGGGATGAGTAAATACCATAACTAATTATGTTCAAGAGCTTCTGGACATGTTGACCCTTGGGTATCTTTCATAAACTAAGACAACGTGATATTCAGTATAAGGGGTGTCTCATGATGAGAAATCCTGGGGAATAAATGTGAACTAATATTCTTCTAAGGAGGGTGAAGTAATGAAACCAGATAAAAACATTATATAACACATGTTCGATGAAGAGGTGTGCTCGTTATCATTTTAGACCCATGGATATTTCTAGTATTTAGTTGATGCTAAATTTATTTCTTTTATTTGTGTAGGATTCAACAATCAAGAAAGAAGGGGATATCCCTGATGAAATTTCAGATCATCAGCCTTAAAGGAGGGATCTGAGTAGGCCTTGAGTAGCCAAGAAGTGGGAGTGGTTCCAATTATTACATATATAGGTACCTCTCCACCTACTTTTGCGTTATTGGGTCCATTTGAGTCTGCAAGGAATCCTTCACAAGGATTGGAATGTAATTTTCCATCTCTTTCATTTTTATTAAACTGGTTCTACATCTTCTTATACTAACTCACCTTGTTTCCTTGATATAAAGTTAGTATATCTATGTGGAGAAACTTATATAGTAACTAGGTGGAGTCGGGCCTCCAAGGTCCCTTCCTCCCTGGTGGAGAGTGACCTTGAAACTCACTTTGATATACGTGCGTATTTTTTACCATCTTCAATTCTATTTTTCATTATCTAAACCCGTGATTATCTCTCATTGTAATGGTTGGTTCAATAGATCATATATCTACCTTGATTATTAAGGGGGTGTATCAAATGCCCACAAAACTAATCGTTTATAATGGTTTCCCTATCAGTGTACCTGTGAAGGGGAAGGACCTAGAAGCATCAGTTTCCCAAGTTGAACCCATGGAGACACCAAATGGGTAGTCTATCAATAATGGGGAAACTAAGAAGATGGTGATTGTGTAGGAGGTAGATAGAGAAATGGTATCTTCCAAAGTGGGGTCTAGAAACTCATTATCTCCTATAATAATATATCTATGTCCTTAAAAGAGGATTTGGGAAGAATAATTTTCAATGAAGAGATTAAGGCATTCCCTTTACATTAGATTACTCCATAAGAAATGGATGACTTAGAGTCAAGCATTGTTGAACAAATTTGGGTGAAACGGTGTATGATATATAGTAGTATCTAAAACATAATCACTTACATTCCACAAAATTATTTCATGGTCCAAATGGTATCCATCCATTACTATATGTTGAACCTAGGGATTGGTGGAGTTAACCATCTTGTGTTTCATGCACTGGATCTGGACATCTTGGATAAGTGGATGCACATGGAGTGGAAATAAATTGATGATTACTATTATTAGTACATATATAATGGTGTAAGTTAATTAAGTATGGATGATCATGAGAACTCATGGATATAGGTGGGAGCACACTAGTAATGGGTCTTCATCTCTACAAGATAAGAGATGATCTGCCACATTGTGGCTTAGTTACAAAGGCTAGGTCCAAGTCGGATTAGGCAGTATCTTAGTCAGTGGATTATGAAACTTAGAAAGGATGAGTATAATTAATTGTGAATGAGGTTTACCTCATGGTTAAATAGAAGTTTCCAGAGATGTCCAGGTAGTGATAAGTTATTGAATTAACTCAACGGAGGCTATTTGATCTTGAACAATCCATCACATTGGAAGAACCATAGGGAGGACCTTTTTTGTAATAAGAGAGAGTCCATGGTATATGGATGAACTTCCTATTTTTATATCCAATAAAAAAAATATCACTTGTTCAATTTACCTATGTTGAATTTTTCATCTCAATTTCATTAATGAAACAACAAACTAAAAATCTATAAGTCCATGTGGTTCACTCTCGATGTGTGAGAAACAATAGATAAATATAATATCTTTAAATTAAATAAGAGCATTGTATATGGGAATATGGATAATGTTTATAATTTTACATTGATATCCATTGGAAATCCATGAAGATGAGGAACTGGGTTGGTGTAATTCTAAGGGTTTAATTTCCCTAACCATGTATAGAATGCATGGGGTCACAACACCAATGGTGTTAAAATTCCACATGAGAAAAGGGAATATGGAAGGAGATAGATTTTGACTTTAATAATCTATATTAATGGATATAGGAGATAGATATATTAAGGATGACCATAGATCATATTCAAAACATAGTATCCATTACCATACTACTAAATATGTCTCCTATGGGACTTGTACCTAGTATGAGAGGTAGAACTTTATAGCATTGTTCCATCATCGTAGGGTAGTCCATTTAGAGAAAATGAGGATGAATCCTCTGGGGTGTGTACCTTGGGTGAGAATAAATCCAGTAGATCATTGTTTCATCACCATAGGGGGGTTATTTAAACATGAAAGTGGATATCAAACCAAATAAAGGGACATAAAGTGTGTCTATGGATGAGTGGGATACTTAATAAGAGTTCAATAAATCTTAGGATTATTTCCTCATGTGTCAAGAATATTGATGGGGCATACTGAACAAGTAGAAGGAATGTAGTCCAGTGGGGAAAATATATGTCATTAATCAACCCAGATACCCTGGTACACCAATACCCAATCCATCCTAACATAGCTCTATGGGTGTTCCTGATCTGAATAGGTTGGAGACCAGCACCTGGCATTATAAGTAACATCAATGGGAAGGGTTTTTTCACAAGAACAACCATTGATACATAACATTTTAAGATAAAATAATCAAAAACTGATATTCCAAACACTCCTCAAAAATCAAAGTACCACAACCAGATAGATAAATATCAAAGTGATATATAATCCCCAAGTAATCATCACCCATAAGACAACATGAAATCCAGGCAAAAATGGTCGCAAATCCCTCAGGCAACAAGAGTACCATAGCTCCATCAGTCACCACTATCACCCCAAGTCAAAAGCATCAAGAAAATCTTCCACAAAAAAATGGAACTTTCCCTTTTCCTGGACTTGGAATAACAAAATCTAAAAATTCCTAAAGTAAAAGGTAGGGTGTGAGCTAAACATCCTAATAGGGTCTCATCAAGTGTTCCATAATCAATTCTAAAACAAATAAAACATATATGATTTAATTTTAAATAAAAAAAGCATCAAAAACAATTTTAAATTTTTATTCAAATCAAATTTCATTTCAAATAGATGGAATTTATATCAAAATAGGATTAAATTAATATTATTTTCATAAAACAAAAAGGACGTGGATAAAATAGTTATATCAATGGATTGTAATCATAAAATCAAAATACTTCATAGAACCGTGGTATAATCCCTTCATTTGGTTAGTTTCTAGTTTAACAATCCTCACACTTATGAATCAATGTTCATGGATAAATTGTACACATGTTCCTTATCTCATTTCAATGGGACTAACACCCCATTCAGGTAAAATCATGACAACTAGGTTTTTGTTAGAATTTTCATATTCAATCCATTTCTAGGGGGTTAGAGTCCTAGCATTCTTATCTTATTCACCTACTTACTACCCAGTTTGACATTTGTTTCAAATAACTAAACAATCATAGGAAAATCATATTTAAAAAAAATACAACATTCATAATTCAATTTCCAGGTTTTCAGGTTTCAATGTAGATTTTCAATTTCTAAACCAAATCATGGTTTTAATCAATTCCTTTCCTTTCAAAATCATATTTTACTTTAATCCATTTTCTATAAGATTAAACATTAAATAATTTCATCCAATAATTTTTAAATTCAATCCATCATTCATTAAAATCCATCAAGTTCATAAAAACCTTTGAAAAGGGTTTTATTTAAAAATGTATTCCTTACTAAAACAAAAAAATAAGGGTTCAAAAAATCAATTGAAACTCATTTCAATAACACATTAAATCAATATTTCATATGAATAGAAAAACCTTATGGAACCACATACCCTTTTATTAAGAGATAAAACAATCAATCACCCAAAATGGGAATGCCAATGGAGATTTGAAGGCATGTAAGATAACGAATAAATCCCTATAAACACATCCTATTAGATCAAGATTACAATCCATAAATAACATGAGGATTCATCACTCTCAAAGGAAAAATGAGAATAAAGGAGGATTCCAATACAAATAGGATGTGGGAATTTTATAGTTGTAAAAACAAGGACCACACTGCAGCCCCCATGGCCATGTCACAAAAATGTTGAAAATAGTCAAACCATGGTCTGGCCACTTCAGACCACGTCTCATCCCCTCTTGGTCAACCTGTCTTTAAAAAACATGTCGCAGACCTCACCATGGTCCTATTAACATATGTTAAGGCCACTAAATATTCCAAGAACCACTCTACACACACCCTCAAAAAAGAAGTGTCTCTCAAGGTCACCAAGCTGCATCCAACTCCCCCTACACTGTAAGGCTCAGCCACCAAAAAAGGACTATGGTGAAACTCAATCTCCACAGCATATCTATATAGAAATTGGAACTAGATTTGAAAATTTGTATCCATGTCTCTATGGAATAGCCCACTACCCACACCAAATATCTTCCTGAATTAGAAGATTCCTCCAATTCCCCTATGTCGTAGCTTAATGGTCTAACGTGAAACCCCTTCAACTCCACACTGCAGTCATAACACCAAAACACAACCTTCTATAGAAAACCTAATTTTTTTCCAAAAAAAACTCCAAATCCCCTTGAAAGACCTAATACACACCCAAAAAAATGTGATCAAAACAAGGGAGTAAAAAGTACCTGAAAATGGGTAACGGGATTCCACAGCCTACCAACCATAAAAACCTTTTGTCCCTATAAATCCTATCAAGAAGACTCCATTCCAAATATATTAGGCCACTGCTTTCTCATTAGTTCCTCATGATCCCAAGTCTCATTATAATTATAACCATTCTTAAATATCACATGGACCAATTTTATATAATTCCCATGAAGAACCTTTATCTCAAAATCAAAAATCCTAACTGGATGCTCAGTTGTAGATAAATCTAGCTCCACATCAAGTTCATACCAACTCAGAAAAATGACATGATTACAATAGATAATTCCAAATCTATAATACATGAAACACATTGTAGATTTAATTCAACAATGGTGGTAAGGAAAAATAGTAATCCACATTACCAACCTGCTCAAAAATCTCAAAAGGACACATAAACCTCGGTAAAAGCTTTCCCTATTTCCTAAGACGTCAGTAACTTAACTAAAGTGAAACTTTCAAAAAAATGGTCACTAATAGAAAACTCCAAAGGTCTATATTGATGATCAGCATAGGACTTATACCAGCTCTGAGCTATCACCATTATCTGACAAATCAGCTAAATCTTTATCGTCATCCATTGGAAAAAACTAGTTCCCACTATAGAAGCTTCACTACTATCCATAAAAAATAATGAATATTTTCATAGAGAGCCATAAAATACCTAAAAAGGTTCCATAAATATGTATGATTGGTATTTTTCATTTTAAGAAAACTCAACCAGTCAAAAGTTGTTATCCCAAGATCCATCAAAGTTGAGAATGCGAGAACATAGCATGTTCCCAAGGATCTGTATAGCTTGTTTTGTTTGTACATATGTCTATGAATGATAAGTCATTATCAAACTCACCTAAGATCCCAACACTCCATAGAGGCCTCTCTAAAAATGATAAGTGAACAAGGGATCTCTAATAGAGACTATAACATATGGAACTCCATGAAACATGGAAATCTCTTTTATATAGAGATCTCCAAAATCCTTATTTTTGGTTGTATCATGTATGAGTATAATGTGAGCAGATTTGTTTAGCTGATTGATCACCACCCATATGAAATTATTCATTTAATGGGTATGTAGAAACCAAACTATGAAATATATTGAAATATCTTCCCACTTCTAATTCAGTATTGGAAGGGGCTGAAGCAAACCCAAAGGTTTCTTGTGTCTGACCTTGACCTATTGTAAGGTATAACAACGAGAGACAAATTTAGCAATGTTCCATCTCATACCTGCCCCCCAAAATCATTACCACATATCGTAAAACATATTCATAGTTATATGGTGCACTTCTCACTAGAAACTATGTAAATTCCCCATCATGGCCTTTCTCATGGGAAAAGGAACAACAGATGGGTTTCAAAAACATAGGAAACCCTTAGAGAATAATAACCACTCAACAATGGTCTCCCCACTATAAAGAGATTATCTAACACTACATAACTCATCATCGAGTTATTTCTCATGAATAATAATCTCGAGAAGAATGGTGGTTAACTATAAACTTTCTAAAGAAACCTCGGTCTCATCCCCCCGAACTTTTAAATGTAACTATGTAAACGTATCCATCAGATTCCACTCTTTTGATGATTCTTTGACAGCATGGTTTGGAATTTTCATACTCAAGGCATCAAAAATTACATTTACCTTGATAGGGTTATAGGTAATTTCTAAATAAAAGGACTATAGGTGCTCCACCCAATACCTATGTCAGATATTCAAATATTTTTTAGAGAAGATATAACTCAAACTTTTATGGTCAGAAAAAATGGTAAAACATCATCCAAAAAGTTATTTCCACCAACTCTTGATAGTTTTTATCACAGTTTCATGTTCAGTGTCATGGTTTAGATAGTTCTTATCATGTGGCCTAATATCTCTCCATACATAGGCCACTATGTGATCATCCTCCTTAAGAACACAGCTCAAACCCGAACATGATGCATCACAAAGGACCACATAGCCTTTACCATCCTCTAGAAGAGTCAACACTGGTGAATAAGGAATAATATGTTTTCATTCAAACAAATAACTATGAAATTTTTCATCCAATACAAACTTCACCCATTTCCAAGTGATTGTTGTAAAGACCTCGACCCTAGTAGCCCATATTTGGTGGTTACTTTATTACATTAGAACTAGATTCAAGGTATCACATCCTAAAGGACTGGATATTTTAGTAGTATTGGTAAACTAGATACATATTTGAATATCACATTACAATTGAAAATATAAAATACAACATATTATTATCTATTATTACACCACTATTTCTTTTAGAATATCCCTGTATATCAAACATAATACACTTCCTGGTATCCTAGGGAAAATAAAACATAAGAATTAGGTGAGCTCATATACTCAGTAAGGGTAAGTGTAAAATGGAATCTATCAAGAATAAATAGGTAATAATCAATTTGGAATGTTAAATAACTAAAATAAATTCCATTTATTCAATAACTTGAGCATAATCTGGTAGGAATAAAATATGATCGAATAATTTCATATAAATAATCACATGAGATTGAAAATTAACCATGGATATTCTAAATAATAAAATAATCACATATAATATCAATAAATAAATTCATAATGATGTAATTCATAATGACATATATCTAAAACATACCCTCTAGGGTTTCTTACAAGACATATAAACAAATGGGTAAGGCCTTAGCCAAAACCTAATCTAGTTTGTCTCATGAAACCTACTGATGAATCAAGGGGTTATCTATAATTAGGTCCCACCCTTCACTTACTAATTCTAATTAATTCCTCATATGAAAGGTTTTGAAACATAATAAAAATGAACATTCATATTAAAAAACTAACATAAAAAATTTTCATACTTACCCCAACCAAATAAATATAATCATAAACCATCCAAAATAATTTAGTGAATGGTAATAAAATTTTACATACTTGATCAAACAGATTATAAAACATCAAAATAAATAATAATGATGATATAAATACAATATATCCCTAGTGTATTATAATTATATCAAATGGTTTATGTCATTGATGAATAAAAATACTATAAAAATATCATTAAAAACATTTTTGAGGAAAATAATCTTTTCGCTTTGAAAATATTTTTAAAACTAAAAGTCCATAAAATATTTTTAAAATATATTTATTTGAATATAACCTTTTAAACTTATAAATTATTCTTTAAAACATTACTGGTTATGAAATTATAAAATTCCATACATTTTGAGTATGTTAAAACAAATATTTCTTCCACATTTTTTACAAATTCCAGACGGGCTTTGTTTTATAAACAACATGAATATCACTTTAAAAAAATATAAAAAGAAAAAAATGGCTAAAAAATTATTTAATAAATCATTTATATAAGTTTAAAAACACTTTTGAAAACTTTTTTTTAGAAAACATGGATTTTGATGAAAATTTATTTTTGACTAAAGAAAGAAACAATGTCATATTTTCTTAAATATATTTTACCAATCATTTTAAGTACCAAAGAGTGGGAAAATGGTACAATTACTTGAATAAAATCATGAATAACCAGAGTATAAGAAAATATATTCATCCTAATATATAAATATCAAATAATATTTCTAAGGTGGACTTAAACAAAAACAATCCTGAATAAGGATGAGATTGTGAAATAAACCCTTACCACTTTAGTAACCTTTAAATCATAAGTCCCATAAAAGAAATAATCTTCAAATGAGACTTTAAATACCATGAATATAAATATATTCATGATATAACATATCAAAGGGTGTTTTATATACACCACACAAAGTAATATGTTGTAAATATGGCGTTTGTCTCATGGAAGTAAAAGTGAGATGAGAAACCCTTACCTCAGGTTCAACTTTCATAATATGTATTCAAAATTATTGTATAATAAATATATGTTTATTATATATATATACATATATATATATATATTAAATAACCATAATCATATATATTATACCATATATTGTTTAATTATAGTATTTTATCACATGTTTATTATCAATTCTTTGTTAAAACCACTGTTTCGGGTGATAATTGCTTTGTTTTTCATTTATGTTTTAGTTTGTAAATTATAGTACCTTTAATTAAATCATCTTTAAATCATATATATAATGTAAAACATGATATAAATATCATATATATTCATTATATATGTATTTATAGTAATATTTAAAAGTTAGAGATAGAAAATAGATTGCACCATTCATAGAGATGGTAAGTCGTATGTACGCATGAACATTATTTCTATTTTTCTCAAAGGATGGAATGAAAGAAAAATAAATGTTAATTAACCTTTAAAAAATAATTATTATGTTATATATATAATTTATATTAATAAAATCCACCCTTATTATCATCCATGTAAAAATAAATTTAAACATGTTTCACATCGTTGCATTGAGGCGGTAGTCCACACATACACACAAGCGACATTATTATTTTCCAATGGATTGTAAGGTAAGAAGTTAGATGTGATATTATATTTCTAGAATAATTTTTAGGTCATAAATATCACATATATTAATTTACATTATCCTTACTACCTTCTATGTAAATCTTAAGTAAAAATTAATCACATCACTTCGTGAGGAGATAGTTCATCGTACACACGAGTGACGTTACCATATCCCCCCATGGAATGGTAAGTAAGAAGGTATATTTTATATAATAATTCTATAAGTATAAAATTTTTATAAATATTATACATAAATATTAAATCCATCATTGTATCCAACCATGAGAGGTGTTGATGGAAAACAAGTAACATCAGTTTGCGAGGTGATAGTCCACCGTACACACGATCGACAATTTGATTCCCCATTTGATAGAACTGGAGAAGGATATAGATTATTAAATTAATATAATAAAATATAAATATATTTAATATAATTTTATTATTATACTATCCTGATTTTATAAGACTTTAAGGATGTGTAAGAAGAAATAAAATAAAAACAACTGTTTAAGAACGTTACACCTCTTCTTCGAATAACCTCTTTATATTTTCACAAAAATCCTTCCTATGGTGGATTTATAATATAAAAAATGGATGTAATATGTTTTTATGGGAGTAAGTAAGTTATTTTTTAAGGTATTTGTCGAAAAAATGGCATTGTAATTATTGAGAGGGGAGGATAGGGGGTGTCTTTTTAAAAGTGGGGGAGAGGAAACACGTGGAATGTTTTTAAAATAATTAATTTCATCATTGTTTTTATCATGAAACAAGCCACAAAAATAGTTTATTATTGACCCTTATCGGTTATAAGGTTGTAATTTTTCTATAAAATGGATTTTGGACAATTTTTTACGTCATTTTAACCCTTATCTTATTAGTTTAACCCCCCTGGTAAATCAGTTTTTACCTTAACCATGGTGATTAATTTTTACTGATTTTACTATTCATAATGGTCAAAAATTAATATGGAATTATTAGATAATATAAATTATTATTATTCTAAATATTCAATCCATTTTTACAAATTAAGTTCACATAATTGGAAAAATTCAATTTAAAATTATACCTGTAGACGCGACGAAAAAGTAGGTTTCCAAAGAGACAATTATCATAAGCATGGAAATTTTTAATAATGAAATTGAATATAAAAATGGTACAAATAGACAAAATTAGTTTAACTGTAAAATTATTTATATAATTTTACTTTAAAACCAATTTAAAATATAATTTAAATTTTTAAATAATTTAAACGAAAAGGCAGTTTTCAATAAAAAATAGTATTTTTCATTATTCATTGAAAAATGAAAATTTATAGAAAAATATAAAAAATTCACCCTAATATAATTCTTATATTATGATTTCAAAAAATCAAGTTTATTTTTTCAAATTTATTTTCTAAAAGTGGTAAAAATGTATTTTAAATTATGTGTGCAAAGAGAAACTAGACTACCTTTTAGAAAAAATTTAATTTTCAGAACACATTTATTTTTCTTTGAAATGATTATTATATTATTTATAATAAATATATAACCATTGAACTTATTTTATAATTTTTTAAACCATATAATTTTCATAATTTATTCAGTATTATTCATACCCGAAAACTTAATGTCTTAGTTATAATGGTCATTTTTAAATAATAATATTTTAATAGAGTATCATGTTTTATTCAATCATGGTGTTGCATGTATTGAAAGCTATCAAAGAGATTGAATTTATTTTAAAAAATAAATATATATTAAATTATAATTGCATTAAATTCTCTTAAAATCTTGGTGTTGTGTTTTATATACGCTATCGAATATGATGTTCCTCTTTTAAAATATCAGGGTGTTACGTTCTACCCCCTTAAATAAATTTCATCCTCATTATTTAATATTGATATTGATAATAAATGGTTTGAAATTTAAAAATACCTTTCATGAAATACCACATCATGATAATGGTTAATAAAACATCCTCTTTATAAGAGGGAAATATAAATATGAAGGTCATCTGGAATAATCAAATAACTAGGTTTTCAAGTGGGAGAACATAGGTGGGAAGTGAAGATAAGGACATGGAAGAAAATACTAACACCCAAGGATTAATAGATAGTTGTAGAGATCATTGATCATAATAAAGTTAATGAACAAGATAAAGTCAACCACCCCAAATCCATAAATTTGTGATGGAAATTAAGGTAATAAGATACCATTTTCATTTAAATATTCTTTACCAAATGTGGATGGATAATTCTAAAATCTAGAATTAGAATATAAAGAAATATAATTACTTGATATCTTTCTATTTAATAGGCACAATTTCATCTTTTGGTTGTGCTTGGATCATTTTTCACTTCATTTATTACTAAAATAAATGAATATCCAAGATGATTTTTTTATACCAGAAGCACTAAAATTAACTTTTAATAGATCATAATATCTATAAAAGAGTGAAAAGTCCTTCTATATACATTAATCTCTAAATCTCAACAGTAACACCCAAATTTTAACTTAATTCATTCCATATGTATTTATCCACCAAATCATTTAAGTAAAAATAACGACTTATTAACTGATGCATCACGTAGTATAATAGTAGTTGTTTCACCATTATCGCCCTTAGGTTGTGGTTTCAATCCTTTTGGCCTTACTGGATGTAATGGATTGTCACCCGACATATAGTTTGTCCTTTTTATAAAACCATATTATTTCAATTCTTATAATGTTCCCAAGTCCTAATAACCCATAATTAATTCAACATTAAAGATTATATAAACATTAAATGTTACTAATACCTTCATAAAAATAACTTTATTATTATTATCTCAACATTATAAACATATTAAGGGTCATCCTTCATCAATAATGTGTTTTCAAAGAATTTCAAATTTCCACTAAATCACTTTTTCTGGTCATCGGTACCATTCAACATATACTATAGAAACCTTAATGAAATAGTATTGTATTTCAATCCTTATATGTTTAATAATTCGTATAAGCAAAATATTATTGATTAAAATACTCCTATAACATATTTATTGAATCCAAACATAAGAAAATTATTCATTATACTTTGTTTGTCATAATAGAATAAGCTTGACATTGACCCCTTAGCTCTTTCTTAGGTGTATTCCCTTGATGCTTTGGGAATTCATTTTCATAGTTCCCCATATCTTTACATTTGTAATATTATTTCCTAAACATAAAATCATGAGAATGGTGGCCTTTTACTCCACACATGAAGTAAACTAATTTTCCTTTTAATCATGTACGAAGGTGTTTCCTTCCAAAAAGTGTCACATGTTAGAAAATCCTCTTTTCCCTTCTTCCCTTTAGCCTTCATGTTCTCTTCCATTATCTTATTCTATTATTTCCCTTAGAAGCCATAATACTTAAATATTTCTTTCTTTATATTTATAGTACATTATATTATTTTATCATATGATTAAAACAATTTAGGGGACTAGTTCCCTTTAGAGGATTGGATTAATCCCATCAAATAAATGGTCAATCCTGCACTTTGGATTAAGTATGTAGTTTGTAACATGCTTTTCCAACCTTTTATAGCCGGATTCATACTTATAGACATTTTCATCTTCCTTTTGTCTTAGACTCAAGAATTTAATCTATATATTCATCCATTTCTCATGAGGAAATTATTCTTCTAATAAAATTACCTTAAAATCCTTCTACTCCGTGATTTTTATTTCCACCTCATCCTTAGTGTTTTGAATTAATGACCATCATTGATCCATATTCACAAAGATATTATAAATTTACATGAGAACATTATCCCTTTCATTACTTCACAGAATGAGAAATCTCTTCTCTAAAAAATCTATCCATTGCTCAGCTACAAATGGATTTTTAGTCCAACTGAATGATGGGGGTTTCTGATGCATGAAATGGTCTAACATTGTTACATTGCATGGTAGATTAGTATAATGCTATATAAGGGCAAGGTTATTTGTTATAACCTAAGTCATTTTCCCTAATATGGGTATAATTTGATCATTTCCAGCTGCACCACCACCTTCAACTTCCTTATCTTCCCAGGGGGTAATCCCTACATGGGGTACATGCATTGATACAGTTCCTATTCCTTCTACTATGTTCCATTTATAAAAAATAGAATAAATTATATTAGATAATAAATTTATGAAACATAATGTATAATTCCAAAACTAGTGAAACACTTGGAATAAATTTAAAATTTTATACATAGATAATCTCATAATCAAAAACATATTTTCTTTGTAAATGTTTTTAAATAAAAAAAAATTGAAATCCTTAATAATGATTTGTAAATAAAATTTGAATTATCCAAATCATATCCCCCATCAGTGTCAAACAAGGTGCATAGTAAGGCTCATTGCAATGTATCAATAAACAATTGAGTTAATCCTAATGTTCCATTTATTAAGTCATTTCCCCTAGGTACATCAATGTTAGAACTATGTTCACTTAGATTATACAGATGGGGATGTATTAATAGGAAAACCCACATAATCTCTACCTTAAAATACTTTATGATATTCCTCTATACTTATACTTAATATGTATCAAAGGGTTATGTTACCTAATCTCAGTTTTCCTAAATATAGTTCCTAAGGTATCTAAAAAAATTCATATTATACCAACTATAAAAAACACGACCCCAGTATCCTAGATTCATTTGTCACTTTATTGCATTGGCACGAGATACAAGGTATTGTATCCCAACAGATTGAATAGTTTATTAGTCTTGGTAAACTAGATACATATTTGAATCTAATATTAAAATTTAAAATAGAAAATACAACATAGTATTATCTTTTATTACACCACTTTTTTCTTTAGCATGCCCCTACATATCGAACATAATACACTTCCTGGTATTTTGGGTAATATAAAACATCATAAAGGGATGAGATTAGATTCTCAATAAGTGTAAGTGTATAGTAGAATATATCATGAATAAATAAGGAATAATAAATATAGAAAGGTAAATAACTAAAAAACATTACATTTAATCAATAACTTGAGAATAATATGGAAACAATAAAAGATAATCAAATAATTCCATATAAATAATCACATGAGTTTGAAACATAACCATGAATATTATTTATAAAGACCGGGAAATTTCAAGGAAAATTTTTTCTTAAATTCTTTGGAATTTTACGAGTCCGCAGTTTCCGACGGCAGCTGATTCCGAGACCCGGTGTGCCCATAATCAATTTCTGAAGTTTTGTTCGGGTACATTTAGTAAAAGTATGTGTGTATTTTTCTATCTTTTGAACCGGTGCTCAGAATTGAAATCCAAGGACCCCGATGAACTCATAATATCAGTATTTTCTTAAGAGGACATTTACCGTAGTTGCGTTTTATCAGGAGGAGAAGTTAATTTTTGGGGGTTTGTTATTAAAATAAATAAAAATACAATTAAGATATTTTTATGTTGGTGGTGGTTAAATCCACCAAAGGAAAGTTGGAAGTGGGCCACCTTCCCACATAACCTCCCATGGGAGGATAATGTGTTGTTGGTCCCACACGAACACCAACTCTTCAACTTCCCCTTGAAACCCTTGGAACCCCCCCCCCCCCCCTATTGATGAGGGTTAACCTCTCCACCTCCCACCTTCTCTCATTAATGTGCCAACACCATCAAATTAATTAATTAATATCCCTCAAATAATTGATTAATTTGATTTGATTTGAAATCCATGACATCATTAAATTTGGGAGCCTATTGCTTTATTTTCGTTGGAAAAAATTCTGTTGGGGAGGCTCTGGAGAATTAGAAGGAAAGTGTTCCTCTCAATGAAGAACATCTTCAACGAAGAATTACATCTTCCTCTCGACAAAGAACATTCTCTCCACTTCTTCAATCGGGGAAAGAACGTGAGGCGACACCCATGAGGAACGTCGTCTTCCTTCCTATTCCTCTGCATCAAGGGAGAAGAATCCACTCGCATAGGACATGGCCTACAACAATGAATTTTCCCGATGTTGATGGAACAATGCCAATCTTCCATGACACCGTCTTCCGAGGATCGTCAACGTGCACTGTCAAATCGGAGGTAGGGAGGATTATGGATTATTTGTTTTTAAACATGTGATTTATACCCTTGTTTTTGGATGATTTTATGTTGGATAATTGTTTGAGCCTCTAAAGCGGAGGGCACGGGCTAATGAACAAGTCTGGACCCTCCGCCATTTCGTTCTTGATGCGCGGTTTGTTGGGCGACAGATGAACGGAAGGAAAACCATGAATTCAGGTCATCGCAGTGAAGAGAAGGACCTGAGGAGGCCGTAGGCGTAATCAGAATGCAAAAAATACCACTGGAACGACTCCGGTGGCCCGCGGAGAAGTGCGGCGGCGTGGGTCACCGGCACGGCGGTGCCGGCGACCGGAGGCGGCGGTTGGCACCGGTCGGTCGCCTGGGGGCAGCGGCGCCCCTCGCGCACCGCCGACGGAAGTCCATCGAGGCATCAGCCGCGACAGTGGAGCAGAACCCGCCTCATGGGTTCCGTGAGAAATGGGCGTTGCCAGCTGGCATCGCCGTTATGAAAACCGGGGGGGGCCACGCCCCCCGCTCCACGCTCGGCCAGCTGGCCGAACCGCGGTCGGCCACCAGGCCGGGCCGAGCCGCACCCTACCGGGCCTGACCCGGATCTGGGTCAGGTAGACCAAGTTTGGGCTGACCCAGGGCGGGTTGGGCCGAGTCGAACTGGACCCAGACCCCCCTTCTTCGGGCTACTTTTGGTTTTTCGCCCATAACTTGAGCTACAGACCTCCAATCGACGCACTGTCAGTTGCGTAGGATTTCTTGTATCAAGAAGGTAATTTCAGTATATCACACTCAAGGTTTTGGCAAAGTTTGGGTATGGCCAGGTTGGTTCGAATCCGAAACCAACCGGGCCCTCGGAGCGGAAACGCTTATAACTCTCAGACCAGGCATCTGATTGATGCGTCTTCTGTTGCGTTGGATTTATTTTGATGAGACAGAACTTCAGGATACATCAACTCAGGGCTTCTTGAGGGTTGATGTATCGACCCCCTTTTCTCGAGGAGCAGACCCTCCCGGAATCAAGCATGCTGTGTGCAGGAACCCTAGAGTTGGCTGCGACTGCGACGATGAATACCGTACTGGAATCCTCCGTGGGTTCAACGACGACAACAATTGTACCAAAATCTTGTGTGGGTTTGACAGTTCTGACAGAGTATCCAGTCTTGTATCCTGTCTGGGTCCGATATCTTAGATGAATCAGTAACTACATCTGATCATCTCTATTACTCTAGAATAGCTGGCATGTATCATGTGTGGGTCCGACAGCTTAGACGAGATAGATGGAATGTATCATGTGTAGGTCCGACAGCCTATCTAGACTATATCCTGTGTGGGTCTGACACCTTAGACGAGATAGCTGGACTGTATCCTATGTGGGTATGACAATTTAGATGATCCAGTGGCTATATCTGATCATCTATATCTCTCTCTACTAATTGTGGAATACCTGTGTGAGATGAGTCGTGTATTTCAACCATTATCATCGTGGTGATTGACTTTACTTTGTGGAATTGGTTTGTGCTTGGGCTCGAGATTTGGAGTCAGACTGTGATTGGTAACTTAGGTATATGTATTGGCATATACCTAAGTAGGGTTGGTTGATAATTTGTGATTATATCATTCCTCTTTTTTTATCCTTAGTGGATATTGTGAGACCTTGAAGGTCTCGGGTTTCCTACTAAGTATTGTTATACTCACCCCTACATGGGCTATGCCCGCACCTCGTTATGTTGGATATAGATTACGGACATCGCTAACGAAGGCCGAGAGTGCCACAACTGGACGGTACCCAGAGGTGGACCTTGCGACGTGTTGGCACATGGAGGATACTGACGGACGTGAGTGATGAGGTGGCCATTTGTACCTACCCTTCAGGTAGGAATCCCCGAAGGATGATCCAGGAGCTTCTCTTTACTTTCACCTGTTATTCCCTTTTACTTGTACTTGTTGTTCAGTTGGGTTTGTATACTGGCCCATTTACTTTCCAACACACTCTTTTTTATTTAGTTATAATTACTATTCACTTCATGTTGCATACTCTGTTGTTTTTTTTTACTTTTATAAAGGCAATTCCTTCCCAGCTTAGCAATTTACGCCTTTGGTGCTAGTCGACATCCCCTGGCCTATGGAAGGCGGGCTTGGGGTAGTCACGGCATGGGCCTCGAGGATGGTTCGTGACATTATAACTAATTGACTAACACGTGTAATATCAATAACTAGATTCATAATGATTGAATACATAATTTTGGACATCTCAAAGATATCGTTAAGGCCTTATCCAGGACATCTAAATAAATGGGTAAGGCCTTGACCAAAACCCAATCTAGTTTGACTCATGAGACCAACTTATGCATTGAGAGGATATATATAACAAGGTCCCACCCATCATTTACTAATTCCAATTCATTCCTCATATGAAATTGGTGAAACATAATAAATATAAGCATTTTTATAAAAAATATGACATAGTAAATGTTAATACTTACCCCAATCAAATAAACACAATCATAAACCATCTATAGTAATTTTGTGAATGGTAATAAAATTTTACATCATTAATAAAATTGATCATAAACCATAAAAATAAATAATAATTATGAAATTAATACAACATATTCCCAGTATATCATAAGTAAATTAAAATTTTTATGTAATTGATGAATTTAAATACTATAAAAATGTCATTGAAAACATTTTTGAGGATAATAACCTTTCACATTGAGAATTTTTAAAAAATAAAAGTTAAAAAAATATTTTGAAAATAATTTTATTTAAATATAATCTTTTAAAGTTATAAATTAAGCTTTAAAACATTTATTGGTCATTATTTTAGGAAATTCCATACATGTTGAGTACATTAAAACAGAGATTCATTTCCCTTTTTTAGTAAAATCCAAGCAGACATTATTTTGAAAACAACATGAATATTCCTTTAATTGTTTTTTGTAAAAAGTCATAATGGGTAAAAAATTATTTAATAAATCATTTAGAAAATTTTAAAAACACTTTTAAAATCATTTTAAAAAAACATGTATTTTGATGAAAAAGGATTTTTGATCGAAGTGATAAATAAAGTCAGATTTTATTAAAACATTTTCTCAATTATTTTAAGTACCAAAGTGGGTAAAATGGTACTATTACTTGCAAAAAATCATGAATAACCAGTGGAAGATAAAAAATATTGAGCCTAATATATAAATATCAAATAATTATTCTAAGTGATACTTAAATAAAAATAATCCTAAATTATAATGAAATTGTGAAATAAACACTTACCACTTTGGTAACTTCTGAGTCATAATCCCCATAAAAGAAATATTCATAAAATGAAAAATTAAATACCATGGATATAAATAGATTCATGGTATAACATCTCAAAATGGATATTATATACACTACACAAAGGAAATAAGTGGTGAATATGGGGTATGTCTCATGAAAGTGAAAGTGAGATGAGAAACCCTTACCTCAGGTTTGACTTCCTTCATATGTATCTGACGATCCTGTGTAATAAATATATGTTTATTATAAATATATTAAATAACCATAATCATATATCTAATACCATATATGATTTAATTATAGTATTTTATTACATGTTTATTATAAATTCTTTGTTAAAATCACTGTTTCAGGTGATAACTGCTTTGTTTTTCATGTATGGTTTAGTGTGGAAATTTTGGTCCTTTTAATTTGATAATGGTTAAATAATATCCAAAATTTAATCCATGATATAAATATCATATATATTTATTATAAATTTATTTATAGTAATCTATAAATTTTAGAGATAAAAAATGGACTACATCATTCATGGAGATGTTAAGTCATATGTACACATGAACAGTGTTTCTATTTTTATTTATGAATTAAATTAAAGGAAAATAAATATTAATTAAAATTTATAGAATCTTTATTATGATATATAGATAATTTATATTAATAAAATCCATCTTTATTACCATTTATGTAAAAATGAAATGAAAAACATTTCACATCGCTACTTGGAGGCGGTAATCCAAACATACACATGAGCGACGTTATTATTTTACAATGCATTGAAAGGTAAGAAGTTATATGTGATATTATATTTACAAAATTATGGTTAGGTAATAAATATCATATATATTCATTTAATTTATCCTTACTTCCTTCAATGTAAATTTTAAGCGAAAAATGAATCACATCGCTTCGTGAGGTGGTAGATCGTTGTACACACGAGCGATGTTAACATATCCCCCCACAAAATGGTATGTAAGAAAGTATATGTGATATAATAATTCCATAAGTATAATAATTTTATAAATATTATATATAAATATTAAATCCATCATTATATATGATCGTGATAGGTGTTGATGGAAAACTAATTGCATCGGTTCGTGTGGTTATAGTTTGTTGTACACATGATCAACAATTTCATTTCTCATTTGATAAAAGTGGAGATACATATAGGTTATGAAATTAATATAATAAAATATAATTATATGTTACATAATTTTTTTATTTTACTATCATTATTGAATAATATTTGAAGGAGGTGGAAGAAGAAATAAAATAAAAACAATCGTTTAAAATGTTACCTCTTCTTCAAACAGCCTCTTTAGGTTTGCCCCAAAAGACTTCATAGGATGGATTTATGATAAAAATAATGTCTCTAGGATGTTTTAAGGGTATTAATGAATTTATTTTTATAGTTATTGTCCAAAAAAATGGATTTTTAAGTGTGAATAGGGGAGGAGAGGGGGTGTCTTTTATAAGTGTGGGAAAGGAAACACATGAAATTTTTAAAATAATAAATTAAAACTAAATTTTCATCAGGAAAAAATCCACCAAAATGGGTAATTACCAACCCTTATAGGTGATAATTTCAAAATATGTCCATAAAATGGGTCTTAGAAAAGTTTTTAGTTCATTTTACCCCTTATCTTGTTATTTTAACCCCTCAGTAAATCAGTTTTTACCTTAACAGTGGTAATTAATTTTTCCTAATTTTACTATTCAAAATGATAAAAAATTAAGATGTAATTATTAGATAATATAAATAATAATTATTCTAAATATTTAATCCATTTTTAAAAATTTAATTCAAATAATTGATAGAATCTAATTTAAAATTATACCCGTAGACGCAATGAAAAAGCAGGTTTCTAAAGAGACAATTCTTATAAGTATGTAATGTTTTTATATTAAAATTGAACATAAAATTTATCCCAATGACCTAAATTAGTTAAATTTTAATATAAGTGATCTAATTTAAATTTAAAATTAATTTAAAATATAATTTAACTTTGCAAATAATTTAAACGAGAAAACATTTTTCAATAATAACCAGTATTTTCACTATTCATAGAAAGAAGAAACTTTTCAAAAAATAAAAAAAATAACCTAAATATAATTTTGATTTGATGATTTAAAAATTAATTTTTCAAATTAATTTTATAAAATAATTAAAAAATAATTTTAAATTATGTGCGCAAAGAGCAACTAGACATCCTTTTAGAAAAATTATATAGTTTTTCAGAAAAAATTTTTTTTTCTTTCGAATGATTATTATTTTATATCAAATCAATATATAACCATTGAAATTATGTTATAAATTTTTAAAATATATAATTTTCATAATTTTTTTATTATTATTCATATCCTCCAACTTAACGGCTAGGTTTTAGTGGTCATGTTTAAATAATAATATTTTAATAGAGTATCATATTTCGTTTAATCCAGATGTTGCATGCATTGAAAGCTATCAAAGAAATTGAATTTATTTAAAATAATAAATATATTTTAAAGTCTTAATGACTTAAATTAACTTTTGTTTCATATACTCTATTGAATATGAGGTTCCTATTTTAAAATATCAGGGTGTTATAGGGAATTCATTAGGGAATCCAACTTCGAGAAATCTATGATGAACCGATGGTAATACCCTGCTAAACCCAAGAAGATATAAATATCAAAAACATTATGTGTTTTCTCCGATGAAATAACAACCTTCACATTTTTAGGATCAAATAAAATACCATGTTTTGAGACCATGTACCCTAATAAATTCAATTTCAGAATCTAGAAATTACATTTTGATAGCTTGGAATAAAGTTAGTGATCACTCAGTGTTTCCAGAAATATCCTCAAAAGATGCACATGATCCTCCTTGGTTTTAGAGTACACCAATATGTAATCCAAAAATACTACCACAAATGAGTTTTGGTACACATGGAATATCTTTTTCATCATCTCCATAAAAACTATAGGAGAATTGATCAGAGAAAAATGAATAAAAATTTACTCGTAATGACCATACCCACTATTGAAGGTTGTTTTCGAGAGGTCAAATTATTTAATTCTCAATTAGTGATAACCAGATTGAAGATAAATCTTTGATAACCACTTCACCCCTTTAAACTGGTCAAAAATATCATCAACCCAAGGAAACATATATTTTTTCTTTATCGTAACTCGATTGAGTTTCTGACAATCAACACAAAGGTGAAGTGTCCCATCATCCTTCTTTACAAAAAGCATAGTTGTCACCCAAGGTGACACACTCAGTAATATAAAGCCTTTATCTAAAAAATCATCCAACTATATTTTTAACTCCTTCAATTTAACTAGTTCCATATAGTAATATGAAATTGATATGGGCAATGTACATAACACCATGTCAATAGAGAAATCTACTTCCCTTGCCAGTGGAAAACCAAAAAAGTCAGAAGGAAACATGTTAAGAGAATCGATGAACACTGGAATAATATCCCCACTCAAATATTCTTGCTTTAGATCAAAAGAAAACACAAGTATCACTCTACCCAAATCCAAAAAAGGAGGCCCATCTCGACTCGATCTTGGGTCTCATTCTCCTTGCAAAATACATCACATCCCATCAAGTGTAATAAATGAGACCCACCAAAATAACAGTCAATCTAGGTTTTATAACCAAATAGAAAATCCAACATCATAATTATGTTAATAGGTTTCATGTCAATAACCATAAAACTTCAAGTGAGATTAATCTATAATAGAGATAAGACACAGTAGGGACATCAAAGACCATGCTCTCTCTTTATTCCAAGGGGTATAGTAATATCCATCACATAAGAAAAAATCTATGTTGGAAGATTCGATAAATTCACAATATAATTTGATATGAATGAGTGAGATGAACTGAAATAAAAAAAAGAATAAGTCACTAAAGGAAGAGCTATAGAAATGGTAACTCTCACTTTCTTCAAACCTGCATGGGCTTCCTCTAGTGACTCTTCCCCTGCATGAAGAATATTTGTTCTGGAGGCTTGTGACTAGAACCCCTTAGTTCCTAAAACATCTGATTTCAATGAAGTACTTTTAGGATCTTATGATCCTATTCCACTACATGGGGAAGAAAATATATGTAAGAACTTCTTCAAGTGGCCTTAACAACCACATGAACCACATTTCTTCAATGTCTCTGTATAAACCTGCCTTGAATTCCCAATATTGCAACATTGGAAGAAAGTCACAGGGCCTATTATTGACACTACAAGAGGTCTGGATGGAGTCTTCTATTGAAAACCACCATGAGACTAATCATGATTCCTATTTCCCTTAAAGGTACCAATGGAACTTCCATTAGAAGTAGGAGGATCTCTCATAATCCATCTCTTACTAGCCAAGTCAAGCTCAACCATCAACACTCTATCCAACACATCCATATAAGAAGTGGGATTAAGCATAAAAAACTAAGATCAAATTTCAAATTGAATACCCATAAAAAATCTTAGAGATTTCAATTTATCATTTTTTACTGCCTCCATAGAAAAATGAAAAGGTTCAGAAAAATAGTTCATATATAGAGTAATGGTCCTATCACCCTACTAAAGGCTGAGAAACTACATGAACTTTTTCAAGACCATAGATTTTGGATAAAACTTCTTCATGAAAATAGATTTAAATTCTTTAAATCCAATACTTTATGTTTATTTTTTGAAACCATTGAATCCCATTATCTTCTGTTAGGCCCTCTATACTTAAAGTTAGCATGATCTACCTTTATTGAGTCAAACGTTTCTAAGAACTCAAAAATAAGCTCAATATTTTTTTTACGAGTCCTTAGCCTATTTAGGATCATTTAATACTTGTAAATATGGTGTTTTCATTGAATAAAATCTTGAACATGATCTCTAACTTCATCCCTTCAAGGTTCCAATATGGGAACCTCAATGGGTATGTGTGTGGAAACCTATCTTATAGCTTGGATTGCACATGCCACTATCTCAATGAGTTTCTGATCAACTGGATGATTCACTTTTTATGGTTCATCAGTAGTTTCCTCTTGTTGTCTATTCAAACATCTCCTTAGAGGAATGATACTATAAAACATCAATAGGAGACATTGAAACTTCTACAAGAAAACTCAGATCATGTTGTGAAAAGATGAGAATAAAATCAATTGGTTCCTAAAAGATGTTTTTCCTAAACACCCATGGTGAGTTAAAGCACATTGTAATGAAATATGGCCAGGAACTCACTCATAACTACCTATTAAGTATAAAAAATCCTACCTCATATATACTAGGACAACCTATACTGTATACTGACATCAAGGAAAGACACTCAACCTCTTATAACACCATTTTTTTCATGAACTATCCTGGATACATTGGTACATAGATGCACAATCTGGTCCGGACATATCCCGAAGGGAGTTCCCAATCCACATGGGTTAGAGACTAGCACATTGAATCATAAGTAATTTCCAGATGAATGTTTTTTCGATAATAAAAACCATAGATACATAATAGAATATGATAAAACAATCAATAATTGTTACACTAAGAACTCCTTAATGAGAAGATTACCACAACCATGCATATAAAGATCAAAGTGATAAGAAAACCCAAAGTAAATATTATCAATAATATATAATGACATCCAATCAAAAAAGTTCTAAAAAACCCATGTAACAAGTGGACTATAGCTTCACCAGTCACTGTCATCACTCCAAATCCCAAGCATCAAGCACATCTACCACCTCTAAATGGAACTTTCCCTTTTCCTGAACCTAGCACAATAAAATCTATAAACTCCCAAAGGAAAATTTAGTATGTCATAAAAATATCCTAATGGGATCACCATGTGTTACATAAGAAATTTTAATACAAAATAACCATATATTATTTAATTTTAAAGAAAAAGGCACGGAAAACATCTTCACATTTTTAGTCAAATCAACTTTCATTTCAAATAAATGGAATTTATATCAAAATAGTCTTAAATTAATGTTTTAATTTATAAAATTTAACGGACATGAATAAAATAGTTGTTTCAATGGTATGTAATCATAAAATAAAAATACATCATAGCACCATGTCATAAGTCTTGTGGTAAGTTAGTTTCTTGTTCAATGATCCTCACACTTCTCAATTAGTGATCACAGCTTAAGTGTCTACACGTCCATCAACTCATGCCAACAGGACCAACACCCCATCATGGGTAAATCATATCATCTAGGTTCTTATTAGACTTATCATCATCAATCCATTTCTAGGTTTCAGAGTCCTCAAGTTCTTGTCCTTTTCACCTACTAACTACCTAGGCTCACATTTTCTTCAAACAACCAAAAACTCTTGGGAAAATCACAATTCACAAAAATAAAACATTTATAATTAAATTTCCTAGTTTTTAGGTTTCTAAAAAAATGGTTTTCTTTAAAAATACATTCCTTAATAAAACAAACAAATCAAGGTTTTAAAAATCAATTGAAAACTCATTTTAGTCAAATAATAAATCAAGGTTTCATATGAATAGAAAATACATACAGAACCACCTACGCTTTAATCACAAGATCAAATGATCAAACACCAATAATGATAATGATAATGAATATTTTAAGTTTCATAACATCAAGAAGTAATCTCTAAAAACATAGCCCATTAGATTAAAGGTAAGAGTTATGTTTAGTTTCATGACCTTGTACAGTCTTCACAACATTTTCATCTTAGAGTTTGGATTTTATTCTAATGTTCTTGTTGATTTTCTTTGTGAGAAGGATAGTCTACCATGGGACTTGATTTATCTTATCAAATAATGAAGTATAATCACTAGTCCAAACATCAGGGTTGGGAATACATGGATAGAAGTAAACTATACATCAGATGTTTTGGAAAGAAAAGGAGACACAAATGAGAGTACCATTTTATATTTCTATCCAGGTTCATTGCCAAATAATTTTAAATTCATTTTTATTTGTTATTATATTGGTATACATAAATTTATCCCCAATTTAATTTGAATTATCTCTTTCTGTTTTAATAAAAATTTAATTTTCATTCATCACTCTTAAAGAAGAAAAGATGAAAAAATAGGATTACACGATGAGAAGAAAATTCTCTTACTAGAGAGGGATCAAATGAATCCATAGATGCATCAATATAATAAGAAAGGATGTTTTATTAGTCAAAAGGGATTTTGGGAGCACTAAAAATCCAAAATTTTGAATGAGGTTCAAGTGGGAGAAGTTTGGATTTAAATAGGATATGAGACTTCTAAAGCTGGAAAAAGAAGGACCACACTATAGCCCCCATGGTCGTAGTTCAGAAATTTTAAAAACATCTAAAACACAAAGTATCCATTCCAATTCACATATCACCCCCTTCTCATCAACCAACCTCCAAAAAACACATCATAAACCTCTCTCATATCCTATTAACTCAGTTTAAGACCATATAATAGCACTTGCAGCACGTTGCATCCATCCATGAAAGGGAAGTGGCTCTCAAGTTCACCATGACACAACAAATTCCCCATATACTACAAGTATCACTCCCTAAAAAAGGGGTAAAACACATATTAGTATCCATGAAAGATCTATACCTAAATTTTTAGTAGCTTTGAAAATCATTATCCACAATAAATCCCACTTACCACGCTGTAGAACTACCCAAATTGGTAGACGCCTCCAATTCCCCTACATCGTATCCTAATAGTCCATAGTGAAACCCCACTAACTCTATCTCGTATTCCTACCAACATGGCACAACCTACTATAAAAAACCTGCATTTTTTAGAAATCTCAAAACACCTCCAAATGGCATGAAACACAACCAAAAAGGGGGATCAAAACAAAGAAGTTTGAAGTACCTAAAAATGGGTTATGGTATGTTGCAGCATATGCCACCCAGGTGAGAGACATGAGAATAGGATTCTATCACACTTGGGGGAGGAGACTGATGATATTCAAAGTTTCTTATTTTATAGTCGTATTTATTTCAAATGGAGTAATTGTTTAAGGTTTCATGGTTTGGACCGAAGGAGTTTTTCCTTTTAAGGCCATGCAGCTAGGACCAAGGGGTGGTTCATTTTAAGTTCACATGGTTAGGACCAAGGATATCACTAAAGTTTAATTTCATGATGTGGGGAACAAATATTAAGGTGGTCTGTGTGGTGAGAGGATTCAAGGAAATTCCCTATGTTAATTGGAAATCTCGATGCTATACAAAAAAACTTAACAGGGGTGTACATATTTTATGGTTGTGATACTCATAGTAGTGGGATTATAGAGTTTAAGGACATATATATTTAACCAAAAAAATAGGAAAATAGTTTATGATTGTGTATCATAGAATATTGGTATATCTTTTAGGATTGTGAAAATAGAACCAAGTTCATGTGATTTTTAAATTCATGTGGTGATGGTTAAGGGGGATAGATGTAGTCTAATGAACAACGGGGAATAAGAAAAAATACGATATGAATGGAAGACCAAATTTCATTATAGATATAACCAAATAGTAGGTCACATGATTTAAATTCATGATACATAGACCGGTTCCTATTTGTATGGATCTAGCTAATGCACAGGAGAATTAGGGTGAAATGCATGGGTTCTCTAGTAGAGAAGCTATGTCATTCCAACATGAATTAATGGAGGGCCTTATCACAAAAACATAACCTTGAAACATCACTCATGCACATATGACTCATACACATAGTAAGGAGAATCATCACAAAATTAGGGAAAGGCAGGGAACTCAACTTGATTCTTTTGAGAAGCATAAGATCTTGGAAGGAATGAAGTTAAAATTTAGGGTTATATCTAATACAAAGCATCAATATGTCACTATATATCCCTAAAGGTGGAAATCAAACCACATGTAGTTCAAGAGGGTGTAATGGTAGGATATCAATGCCATATAGGGGTTTTCATGTTAGGAAAGGACTAAGGTATCATGCAGTTTTAAGTCCTGCGATAAGGATGACACCACAAAGATTAATATCATACAAAAAGGATGTTGAACACGTAGTTTAACATTGTATAGTGTGTATAAATAATAGTAAATATTAGTGGTGTTAATGAGGAAAAAATCTAAAAACACTAAGCCCTCAGGAGTTGTTCCCAATATGATAAACAAGGGGAAATGAAGGGATTCTCACATCATATAATAGTTCCATAAAAATAAAAACGTTGGGGAAAATTATGAATTGACTAATGAGATAACCTATAAAGATGTTGAGATAGGTTAGGTAGGATTATATAGAGTTGTTCAACAATGAAAACATGATGAAAATTATGAAAGGGTAACCTCAATGGTGTTAATACTCATCTTGATCAAAGAGAAGTAGAAGAAGGTAAATTATTCATTCCATAATCAGAATTGATATAGGAGTGATATATAGGCTAAGGATGACCATTAGAGGAATTTGAAACAAATATTTCACTTCCATATCATCAATAATAGGGGAAAATAAATGGGTATTAACTATAGTTCATGTATTCGAAACACAGGGCCCATCATGTTACTGTCAATAATCCTTTAGGATGTGTACCTTGGATAGAAGGTGGCCCTTTGGAGAATTTTTTCATCTCCATGGGGGATTATATTTAGAAATGAATGCTTGATAGTGCAGTTAAACTCCAGGGACACAAAGTGTTGTCATGAATAAAAAATATCGAAGAGGGGTTTGAGCATGCTAGGTTTACACTACTGTGTATTTTACATATCAATGGGGTGCACCATGATTTATAGAGTATATAACCCACAAAGGAAATGGTAAAAAATTGACCAAACATTGGGGGAATAAATTAGTACCTGATGCTATAGAGTTTAGTGTTACCTAGATCATACCATGGGGTGATACTAGTTTAACTTCATGGACCTAAAACTAAAAGGGGGAGACTATTTGTATGACACTGGGAAAAGACAAAACATGACATGAATTGGAGAGTCCAATATCAACACCGGAAATATCAAAGTGGAAATGGAATTCATTTTAAGGCCATTATTCTCATACCCAATAGGGGAAACTATTTTCCTGACTTGAATGAAACAAACCTAGCATGGGATAAAAGTACCAAATCTAGCATATACATTTCCTAGGGGGTGAATTAAGTTTATGTTCATGATTCCCTAACTATAAGGGTGTTCCTTTTATGGTTATACAACTAGGACCAAGATCTTTTAGTTTAATATCATATAGTAAGGATGGGGTGATATGTAGTTTAAATTCATAAAGTTGGGACTAAGGGGGAAATGGGCCCAAAATTCACTCTAACTCAAGGATAGACTAGTGGGTTTATAAACAATATACAAAAAAATAGGGCTATATGGAAACCCCATAATCTTTGTTCCTTATCCATTTGTGACCTTACTTTTACCAAAGTCGTAAAGGGGATAACATGGTGACCGAATGTTTTACTTTTTCTCAGGTTTTGTTTTATGAGTTTTCAGCCTGACGTGCCTTTGATCCTTTTTAATAGGGGATTTTAAATCCATTAAAAAAATTAATATTGAGATATATGGTTGAAGGTCATGCAGATTTTCCCTAAATGCTTCTAGTGTTTGAGTTCATATAGCTTTGACTATAGAATGATACCAGTTTGAAGTCATGGATCTTAGAACATAGGTGAGACCAACCATATGGAAACTAGGTAGAGATAGACCTGATATGAGTTGGAGACCTAATGTGGTTATCTGAACTAGTCTTAATGTTAAAGTCATATAGTTTATGGTCATGATTCATAGAACAAATGAGGTTTTCTATATAACAATAAAGGAAAAGAAAACCCAACATGAATTGGATAACCTACATACCAGTATAAAAAACCTTGGGGTAGAAGAACACAATTCTAGGTCATGATTCATGGACCATGGGGTGTAGTTTAGGTTCATACAGTTTATACCACTTCTATAATGGTAGAGAAACTACTTTATTCGATGGAGGAAAATGATACTAGACAAAGAGGTGTCACGTGTCGAGACAATGCATGGGAAATGAGAACCTTATGGGTGGGACCAAGTCAAAAGATCCATGTTTCACTATGTATCATGTAGGGTAGGAATCAATACACACATAGTTATAGGTGCATAAAACCTATATAAGGATATTAATCACATATGAAAGTGGGGAAAGAAGGGAATGGGTTTACTAGTGAAAAGATTGGATAAAGCCTAATAGGCATCGTAAAGAGTCTCGTTACCAGGATGAATGGGGCCATGGTTGTAGAGCTTGTGGTTAGGCCTAGAATGAGAGATACAAGAATCATTATATCCTATAGGTTGATAATCCACCCACATATAGTTATAGAAGGTGGCATGGTAGGGGATCGACATGAAAAAGATGGAATCCTATCAAGAAATGATCTAGAGTATGATGTAGTTTACACTTATGTGATTGGGTCTATATTGTGTTATTTAACCACATGTGGTGAGGATGTTAGTCACATAGTTTAACATAAAGTGGTGAGGATGAAAAGGAGTTTTATGTAGCTTAATATTATCTAGATCTGGCTACAAAAGGGGGGAGGTGAGGTAGTTTGTATATTCTTAAAGGTAACACAAAACTGATGTGAATGGAGGGATAGGGGTCTGGTGTTACACATACATCCTCAGAAGGATATAAACATAGTTTAAGGTCATGATTATTGGAATGAGGGGGAACTATGTAGTTTAATGTCATTCTTAATGGACTAGAGAGTAATGATAGTTTATGTTTATATTGTATTGAATGATAGGGGTGAGACAATATATTTAGCTAGATTGGAGAAAACCTGATGTGAATGGAGGGTCAATGGGACCAATATACTCAATTCAAGAATAGTTTACCTCATAGATAGTAGGTATGCATGGTTTAAGGTCATGTATCTATTACAAGGGGAAATGAAATATATTTTAGAGTCATGAATATCAGACTAGGGGTGAGGTGGTCCATGTGGTGTGAAGGGTGAAGCAGCACCCAATGTGAATGGAGATTTAATGCAAACATAAATATCTTTAAAAAGGTAGATTCATAGTTGAATTTCATGGAAGTTGTACCAAAGATGAGGTGGTCTATATAGAACTGGGATAGAGGAATACCTGATGTGAATTGGGAATACCAAACACATGCATTGAAAACCTTATAAAAGAAAAAAGGGGATATGCAATTTAATTTCATTCTTCCAAGACTATGATGGATCACTAATCATTAACATGATGTGCCTAGATCATGTTATGAGACAAACAACTAAAATATTTAAGCCCATGTGATCCATGGACACTGTGCGAAATAAAGAGTATAAGAATATCACTCTTGTCACTTGAGAGCACACAATAGGGCCAAATGGACTGGAGTATAATTAACACATCAACCATTAGGAGTGTCCCGTTAAAAGGAAAATCCAATAAGGGAAATAACTTACATGGAAAACTTGATTTATTGATGTGTGTGAATACACAAGGGTTCTGAATTCCAATGGAACAAAGGAGAAGTAGAGGGAGTTAATGATGACTTTTGGAATATAAGTTACAATGGGGAGTAACAAGTAGGTTGAGGATGGATTATTACCATGAATTTGAAATAAACTCTCTACTACTTCACCATCAAGGATGGGGTGAGAATAATTAGGGTAGACCACTTAACATGCCTTTGAAAGATGGTACCTATCATTTTGATACCAAAAGTCTATTGGGATGTGTTCCCTAGATGGGAGGCAGGCATTTGGGGTGTTGTTTCATCACTATAGAGGAGTTTGATCATATGTGGAAGATGATGGGGATCCAAATTGATGGAGACCCAAAGTGGGAATTTGTACTAAAAAGGATGTTTGGGTAGATTTCAACACCATGGGTGTTACATTATCATGCATAGAGAACATCAAAGGGTGCATCAGTACAAGTGAGGGTTAAACTTGTTTCCTAAGAGGAGTGTTGTCTCAATGTGAGGCAAGTAGAGGGAACCCAATAAAGGGGATCTAATCACTGATATTGGGTGATGGAAATGATATTCCAAAGGATTAATGGTGGAATGACATATGATAAGTGGTCTAGGAATCCCTACACACCTATGGAATGGGAATCAATCTATACATAGTTTTAAGGAATGGTGTAGTAGGAGAATGACTCTAAAAGAGGGAGTTATCCTCTTGGACAAGGAAATTGATTCAGTTCTATAGATTAAGAATTATATAGAAATGCCTTTCCTGTGTATTTTAAGTTCATGAAACTAGGAAGAAATTGGTTCATTTTAACATCATGAAACCAGAATAATGAATGCGCAATTTAATATTGTATGGTAAGGAAAATATTCCATGCAGTTTAGAGTCATATGATGAGGATCCATTCTAAGCAGTTTAAACTCTTAAGGAATAGAATTTTTATATAAATTTTAATGCCTTGTATCTTGAACATTGTGAATCTAATATAAAATTATGAATATTACTTATTGTGGAACCTTCCATTGGTGTGAGTTTTGATACACACCCCATCCATGGTGATCAAAGAGTATGCACCATTAGATTAGACCTTATGAATAGTGAATATCCCTGCCTATTTGGGCTTCATCTTCGACTGTTTTCTTCCAAATGTCATTGGAATTCTCATATCCATCACCAAATCACCTATAGGAAGGATTAAAGGTAAAATTTATTATTTAATGCTTAACCCACATGATTTTGATGTACCTTGAGGTTGTGTAATGCTTTTGTCCTGTTATCATTGAAGGCCTCTAGCTTTGCTAGATGGACTTGGGAACTTTTATCCGATATCAACTCATCATAGACAGACTTCTAGAGTTATGGTAGCTAAACCTAAATGGGTATAACCACCCCTATTCTATATACATAGGAGTTAGGAGTCACTTAGGTTGAAGTCTGATTCATTGTTCTATATACCCATATGGAATTAGATAACTTTTTATAACATATCTTATTTTTTAGTCCACCATATTCTATAAAATATTAGAGAGGGTCTTTCTAAACACCTATATTTTCCCATTTTCTATTACATGATACTGAGAAGTGTGGTTGGACCATATGTTGTACTTGGAGTACAAATTATTCATCTCAACATCTTAGAAGTTGGTACTATTATCCTTGAGAATGGTGTGAGAGATTAAAAATCAATGGATGATGTGGGATTTCACAAACATGATCATGGATCTAGTCTTGAACTCCTTGAGAGGAATGGCCTCTTCCCACTTCAAAATAAAGTTGGTGGTAGTAAGCATAAAATCGTACTTCCTATCTATCATTGGTGTCCAGGGTATCATGAAATCGAGTCCTCATACAATGAAGACCCAATAGTATTTTAGGTAATAAATAATCTTGGATAGTTGATTCATGATGATAGAATGAATCTATAATACATGATACTACTTAGTAAATTATTTTTAGTCACAATCCATGATGAGCCAAAAGCATCTTGATCTTTAGATTAAATGGGAGAGAATCAATCCATACTGATGATCCCTGTATGACCCGACATGGACCTCCAACAATAACTAAGTAATTTTCCTTCCTTAGATGCACTGGAGGAGGATTAAATAAAATTCAAATCTATATAGGGCCTACTCTAAGTTAGGGACTCCATAAATAATGAAAATTTCCACACACCAGCTGATTTTCTCATGCTCAGCTCAATTAGAAGGTAGAATTAAATTCTTGAGGTACTCGGTCAAATGTGTCATTCACTCGAGTACTTCTTATATAAAGAAGGAATTTGAGGTATCTGACTTAGAAGGACTAGTGGTGATTTTATTTATCTAATAGATTTCCTCATTTAGGATAATAGGTTCAATCTATTTCTAGTGTGTTTCATGGAGGAACAAGTCATCCTAGTATGATTCTACAAGAGATATGGCCATGATTTCCAGAGCATCCACTCAATCATTTTAGAACTAATGGTCGTGATTCACCTTCAAATCATAGTGAAATTAGGCCATGAACTCATAGGTATGTTCAATTAAGGGGATGAGATCTTATTTCTAAATTTTTTAGACACCATAGTTATATTGATTAAAAGCTTAGAGTTGTATTTGATGTGAAACCACGGAGCATCAATCTTAAGGGATAGCTTGAGACCAGTGATGAGGGATTGATACGCAGCCTCATTGTTAGGGAAACCCTTTGAGATTAGGAATGATTATGGAATGAGGGAATTCATGGGAGTGATGAAGAGAACTCTAAGGATGACCCTATTAGGAAAATGGGGGTTGGTCCTTATTCCAATTGAGTACTGAGATACATTGTTGAAATGTATCTTCCAACACAGAATTACTTGATAAAAAGAGATAATGGCCTCATTTGGGAAGTATTTATCTAAGGTAAACTTCTGATATTGGTTTTGAATCCAGGAAATCTACCAGTGTCTAACCCTTTATGGCCTTCTGAGGGACGAACATGGTTTCAAAATATTGAAGAATCACTACCCACCAATCTAATATCACAATCAATATTCGATGGTTGAGTATATACTTTACTCTTTCAATTCAATAGATCAACTAGGCCTCATGATTATTCAAGTAGTGACATATATTTTGAACATTGAATACCCAAGAAAGGTAGTTCTTCTCAAAAATAGAATATTTGGTCTCAATGTCAGGAAACATGTGACTAAGATAAAATAGACAATTCTATTTTCCTTCACTACTATTCTGAGTAAAGAGGGAACTTGGGGATCATTCAAAGGTGGCCATATAATGGACCAAAGGTTTACCTTGGGTGGGAGGCATCAAAACTAGAAGGCATAGTATATATTACTTTATGTCATCAAACGTGGTCTAGTTTTCTTAATCACACTAATAGGTAATGTATTTATTTATCATCTTATAAAGGGTATTATATTTCCCTTCAAAATTATTGAAAAAAGCATTTTATGTATGATAGATTTCCTTGGATTACTCAAAACTCTGGGATATTTTGTGGATGATTCATTCCATTAATGTTCATGATCTTATCTAGGTCAATATTTATGCCTTTATGTCAGACAACAAAGACAAGGAATTTCCCAAAGGTTACCCTGAATGCACACTTCAAGGTATTCATCTTTAGGCAGGGATTGTATATTATTCCAAACACTTTCTCAAGATATTTGAGATGGTACTGACACTAGTAGTATTTTAATATTTTTTAATTCACATAACAATCCACTATCATTCTGATTATGGGATTGAAAGTATGATTCATCAAACACTGGCAGGTTTCTCTAAAATTATCCAAGATTAATCATATTACTCATTAGCAATAGGTTCCATGAGGTGACCTGAATTTGATGTATTATTCAACTTTAGGGGCCATCAAGATATTAATATACCTATAATATCCTTTCATGATTGAAAGGGCCTAAAAAACATCAGTTACATCAATTTTAAACTCAATAACCATGATTGGAAAATCAACCTTTGGGAAATAATGGTTTAGAACCTAAAAGTAGATACAAAATCTAATCTTTCTATTCTTCATCCTATTTGGGATGATTTTTTCTATCCAATTGAGACAATAAACCTCCTTAAAAATTCCTTGATTATATTATCAAAAACATCCTTGACCATGGAATTTTGAAAGGGATAAATCTTCCTGGTTACCTATTTGACTTCATGGTGGCCAATTAGAAGTCTAATACATTGGAAAAAAACCTGTGGATTGAGCCTAATATCTTCTTATAGTTCTATGAATATACATCATGTTTAATTTTAAATAATTAAACACACTATTGTTTCTCATTGCGGTGCATGAAGATATTGTTCAATGTTGGCCTTAGATCTACCATGGTTTTGAGGTTCATCTATATCAGTTCATCGATAATGGTGGGAATTACTTGATGGTAGTATGTGCTTCGTCCATGTATTCTTCATCAAAGACATGATTACAAGAAAGGGGAGATGTATCCTATGCTATAGCATACTTCTGTGTGGATTCATCTTCCTATGTAGGGGATAAATATTTCAGAATAGACTCATGTCCTTATGGATCTACATAATCCACAATGATAGAGGATGATGCTTCAATTCCATAAGGCCTTTACCAGTGGGGTCCCCATTGATATTGAAACAATTTGTATTGATTGATTACCAATGAGTCATTTTGGATCTTTGGTAGAAATGGTGGAGACATCTTTTATTTGTAAAAGTTTGTATCTTCCAAAATATGATAGAGGGTTCCCTAGACATCAGAGGAAATTTCTATTCATAAGAGACATATGTGATTTTTGAGAACTCCTTCTTCAGTATAATGAAATGGTGTCTAAAGTAAAGGGTTTTCACCTCTATGTAGTGTATTGGAAGTATGAAAATACTATTCAATCCATCTCAAGGACCTAATGAGGTGGTGTTAGTTTATTGGGAGTATTTATAGGCTTAGGCTCTTTGATATGGGGTTTCTTTCCTTCCCTCTTATAGTACCCAATATCAAGGTAGTGGGCTTCGTATGAGTCAAAGGGGGAGGTTTTACAATGGTGAACTCATACGCAGCCATTGAAGGACTATTTGATGCATTGGTAATATGATTATGGGGAGGATTCATGAAAATAAATCTAGGGACTCTCCATTATGGAGTTGAAAACGGTATCTTATGAGACAACCATGAATTTGGTACATGTTACTAAACCTAAAAATTGGGTCTTAAGATGAACATTTCCACATAGATTTTTCTTACTCTTATTATATCCTTGGATTTTCATATTATATAAGGCATGATATTCTTTTATTTACTAAATATTATACATAATCTGAGTCTAGATGAGATTTATCCTTGAGACAGTGTCCACTAAGCACCGACAGATTTCCACTCCATTTGAGATTTCATGAGATGTAGAGGGATTGAATGTGACCTTGGATGATTTCACCCTCATCTTCCTCATATAAAGAAATATTGGGATAGCAGTCCTCATACTCATCCTCCTCTACATGGTATACCTTAGCTATAGATACTTCATTCTCAAACTGGAGAGGGGTCTTTAAAACCTCAATGAGGGTATATCAATCTTCCTTTGATAGATGAATCATTTTAAGTAACAAAAGTCATGATATAATTATATTGAGATTCTTGAGAACATTTTATTTCTAGTATAGGTCCATGTGTTTTCCGCTAAGTGGTCACTCCTTATTAGGAAGCATAAAGGGTCTAATTGGCTATAGTGAAGGTGTTTGGCTGGCATCTATTGGATAGTTTTGGATGAGTTTTTAATGAATTTGGATAAGATAAATGGAAAATTAGTTAGATGGGTTATATATAAACACTAGAGGATACTATCATAGTGGTTTACACTTGTTGACCCTTTGGAAATTCTTTTCTTCTAGTCTTGCCAGCATAGAAAACATCTTCAGAGATAGACTCTTAGGAACTGTTATTTTTATATGAGTGTTTTCCCTTTCCTAGATATCATTTTACAAAGCTGAATAAAATAGATGATTTTTGAGATTCATATCTAAGATCTAAATAATAGTCCACTAAGATTATGGAATTGATGGAGGCATGCTTCTAATATTTTTCATTTGATTCTTCAATAATTTGATGATTCATGAAAAATTTTCCCAATGTGGTGGGAATGATTTCCATGAGATTGAAAAATGGTTTTGGAATTGACAAGGGATACTAGATATCCTTATAATTCCAACACCATCTCTTTTTATCCTTGGTAGGTTTTGAAGTTGGTGGTGAATATAAAGGAGATTGGATAACCATGGATGGTGTTAATTGGTTTAGTTGGCCATGAAGTATCCCATGGGGTCAAGTGATTTTCTTTTTGGATAACCAATAATAAAAATTATGATCTTCCCTGTTAGATACTTTCTATCATTCTATTATATCTCTATCATCATTACTGGTATTGGGGATACATTTTAAATTCATTGAACAGTCTCCCAGTTCTACTATGCCATGATCTACCATATCATGGAGACAATCCTTGAAGTTGGATCATTCCTTGAAAGTGTGTCTAAGGAAACTATGATTGGGGAAGTGGTTGGGAAGGTTATTTAACCTAAAATCTTATGGATTCATAACCTTTGTGAGGTTGAGTAGGTTCTTATCCAACGAATATATGAAGAAACTAATGACCTAATATTCCTTAAAAAATTACACCCTGTTCTTCTAATATAAAAAATGGATTCTGGTTCTTTAGCCTTGACAGAGTACGAGGGAAATAATCTCACTAGGAGCCTGGACCTGACAGGGTCTGTTATGTGGGGATGCCTAGATCCAAATTACCTAAGGGTTCAGAGTCTATTTAATTTTATATTTATCTATTATTTTAACCTTTAATGTCTAAATAGGTCAAGGTAATGAGTGAGACTATTTTTTTCACTACATGGCTTCCTCAAGGTGTTGGGATGTCTAGGAGAATTCCAAAAAAACCTCTTGGATACTTCAGGGAAATGAGGTTTAGAGATAAATTGTCTCAAAAAATTTCCATGCATATCCCTAACAACTTATCTTGATGAATTTAGACATAGAGGGAATATTTGAATCCCTTTTATACAGTAATAAATTCAGTGAAAAGTTTTTTCCCTACTCCCTACATCAGGAGAGTTTGGTGACACTCATTCTACAGAGGGTGGAAATGAACAAGTAGAAGAACTATTGGTGGATATCCTTCTAGATAGTGATGTATCCTAGTTCCATATGGTTTTACTAGATAATGGAAAGGCCTTCTAGATTCTAGATGAAGCATCAGAGCTTAACAATTTCTTATTGCTTTAGGGTTCCCAACAGGAGGACACACCAAGAAGTAAAGTGGGAAAGGTGTTTATTTGGGTCACCTATGTTATTCAAGGAGGTGAATCTAGGGTTACTAAAATCTAGTGTAGGAGGATCCACCCACACCAGATATGGATTCCTTCTAAGACTATAAAGGCTCATTGTGTATCTATAACTTCAAGGTAAGTGATGAGAACAATGGTAACATCATCATGGGGTATCGACATGTGTATTCCCCGAGACTAGTTGGATAGATCATGAAGTAGATCAGTCATAGTATAGTGGTGGTAAATCATGTTGATTTACTAAAGAGGGAACCATTGTGAATTCTAGGTTATAATACATGTGATTAGAGCAATAAACTTTGACCATGGTTGGATTTTCAGAACCAACTTCTTTGGTCCTAGTTGACTGAATGAGGACTATTAATTATTGGGGTCCTAGGAGAAGAGTGATGAAATCATCTTGATCATTCCCTAATGCAATAAGATGCCCTCTAGGGATCTAAACACTGCTCTGATTATAACCTTTGATATCCTATAGTAGATCAATACTCCTGATACTTGATTGAGTTCCCTATATGGTCTCGATAACATCATAATACTTAGCTACTCCCTTAATTTTATTAGGGTTATGGTGGGTGGCTAGGCATGAATCAATGGTACATCAGAATCCCATAGATTGTCTTTGATAATGGGTATACAAAATAATAGGAATATTTCCCTAATGATACTAATATTATTGAGGAAGATCATCCTCATCGTGTTCCATATTTTCTATATCACACTCTTACCTAGTAGGGGGTTGATGCTGAAAACATTCAATGTGGTAGTGGTTAGCAATAGACAGTTGTTGGCATTATCAAACAAACTTACTTTAGGTACTTGTCATAACTATAAGAGGGGACCAAATTATAAATTGGATTACTTCCTCCATCCCCTAATTTTCATATAGGGATACACCACCTCAATGATAAGATGAAACAATGTAAGGATTTCAATATAGGTCTGATGGAAGCACTAGAGTTTCCCATATAAGTCTAGATTCTAGGATAAAGAAATCATAGTGAGGTCTACCATTCAAAATAGTTTTTCAAGGTCCTAAAGATGCTCATAGATTCCTATGTACGTCATCTAATGTCCTTAGAGGTGGGGTAACACCTCCCATAGATCATGTTAGAGATATGATGTGTGATTTTTAGTGAGAAAATTTGGGATGGATAAGTGTAAGGTTGTGGGTGACCAAAATAGTAACTAGTCAATAGTTAGGATCTCCCATGGACTATCATCATCCTACTCTTGATCAGAAGGGTGTTCATTATCTTGATCACCCTAATCTTCTATATGAGACAATCGATTAGTTGGAGGAGGAAGAAACATATAGTGTACTTCTACTATTCCTCATGTGAGATGGGTATCATTTAAGATATTCATCATGAGAATGATCTATCTTTCTCATGCAACCTGAGAATCATCACCATGGCCATGTGAAAATGATAATATATGACCACTTTTTTTGAGTGAGTTTATCAATTTCTCACATATTTATTGAATGATACTCCTCATTAGAGGGAACCAAATTGAACCGTTAAGTTTCTCATACCTCCAATGTACAATTATAGTGAAAGGGTGATGATGGTGGAATGAATTGTTGAATAGTGAGTCCCTAGAAGAAATATGGGACATCCTCTGCATAAAATTATTTGTGGAGTGGATTTAGGACCTTATAGGCCTTATATTTAGGAATGGAATTCCTCAACTAATGGGTTCTTTCCCCTAGCTGTGGTGGTTGAAGTGTGAACATCTCCCTTGAATCATTTTAATTCTCTGATTCTAGAAGATCATGGGAAACCTACTGTTAGATCTCCCGGTCATGCATCTGGTGTAGATACGAGAGTTTCCCAACTGTGAAATTCTAATGTTCAAGGGGAATCCAACCATATTCATTATCATTGGCACCATAGGAAGGACCTTTGCGGTGGCTAGTAGCCCCTCTTCCCTAAGGAGGACCTTTAGGGTGGTGGAATTCTTCAGTGTGGGGGGGAATTATATGATGGTTGGTGGTATCATGGGGAGGACCTCCATAGCACTTCTCTTCATCATAGGGGGGGCTTACATGATAGTTGATGATGGGGAAAGGGGTTGGGATAATCAACCCAGTGCTCCTGTAAATAAGATAAGTTCTCTATATCATCCTAGGAAAAAATAAATCACAATGATTTAATGAAAACGGAAGGGGGGTCATTAGTAGTGGAAGGGGAAACATAATCTGTATAAGTTTAATTCCATATGATATGGTTATTTTCTTGCCTGTGGTTTAGTCACCATATATTGGATAAGGTGAGGCCCAGATCAAATCATATTATTCATCTATCAATGTGATTGCCATGTGTTGTTAGTGACGTAGAGTGGTGGGATCCCTCCTTAGAGACTTTCAAGTTGTATATGGGGCTTACATATCTTAAATATTCCCTACCTCATTGGTATTAGGGAATTTTACATCAGTGAATTACGATGAGAGACTCCAAAAATGGTTGGTATTGGTAATGGGTGGTGGTTTCTCCTTGTATTCTTCTTTCTGATGATGACATTGACACAGCACCATAACTTCCATATCATTTTGATCCACGTTTGAGGGGAATGAATCCCTTATACTAATACTAGAAAACAATGGCATTGATAACCCTCCACTAAATGAGTTATGATTAGGAAACAGGGTGAGGGAACCAAGGACCCATTGGAGAGATTCTCATCATATCTTACGCATTGGTATGTAGAATTTTCACATGGTTAGATCTCATACACCCATGCCTATTGTTGCTGGTTTGGGAAGCTTGTTGAGAATTACCAGTAAATAGTATTCTATGAGTAATATTTGAAGCTTACCGTGAGTAAATATATGATGATGGTGATGCCCAACATGCAGGATGTCAGTAATCTCTGGTGATGGAAAAGATCCCAATATTACTCATCCCCTCACTGTTGGGGAGAATGGGTTCACACCAGGTTCACCATTCTATTTTTTATGATTTCCACAAATTTCCTCTATCATTAGATCTATATATAGGATAGTATTGATCATTTGTTTCTTTGATCCCATATTCCCTCTTTCCAAATTCCAATGTCCATCACCATCGAGGATGATGGTGTCAATTCCTTAATCCGAATGGGATGATGGAATATCATCCCGTACTTATATACATTCCTCCATGAATCTCATTTAATAGTTTGAGTCTCCCTCATATATTTAATACATGATCTTGAATTGTTTCCCAATTATATATTTAATTATACACTATTTAATTACATCATTAGCTTCCTTAAAAGGGAGAACACATTCTATTGGAGAGGATGATTCTTTGGGATTTATCAGATATTGTTGGGTGTGTTTGAAATTTGGAAATATATTCTCCAAGATGGGATATGAGATCATATTATATTAATCACATAGGTAAACTTAGGTTCAGGACCTAAGGATTCTTGTTTTCATCACACAAAGAAACCTATGCTTGTTGTATAAAGTATCTTAAGCTCATTTCCTAGGGAATCCTTGAATATTCACCAAAGACTACTCATGCTCATTATATGAGGAATCCTATTATCGTCACATAATGCAATTTAATCTTCTCACCTAAGGCATCCCTGAATCATCACTAGAGGTATCATATACTCTTCACACAATATATATAAATTAGGCTATTCAATTAAGGAAAGGATTTAGAGATTCCATTATTATCACATGAGGTATCTGGTACTCATCACACTAGATAAAGAACATAGGCTCATCGCCTTAGGAAATGGTGGAGAGATCCCATGCTCACCACATAATCTCCTCATTATCTTCACATGAGGAATCAATTACTCATCACAAAAGGTAAAGAACGCATTCTCATCACATGTGGAAAGGGCGTAGATGTCCCATGCTCCTCACATAGGCTTCTTATGATCATCAGATAAGGCATCTCATTCTCATCACATGAGGTGACCTGGTATAATCAATTAGGGAAAGGTTTAGGTTACATAAAATGTGGATTCATGGGCTTATCATATAGGACCTCTTGGTCTCATCACACTAGAGAGGGTCACAATTAAAATTCTAGTGGGGATTATTCCAATATATTCTAAACACATATTGTTTTGATCACAGGTTAACATTCAGTGGGGAAGGTTAGTCATGGATTAAACTCTTATAGAGACTCTAATTTTTTAATTTCCACTAGTGTATTTGGTAAGGTATGGTTTTATGGTTGGTATACTCTAAAAATGATCAAGATTTGGAGATATCACCTCTTGATGGGGGGATAAAATTATGGTGATTTCATAATTAAACCTAAAAGAGGAACCCTGCATACCATGATGGAAAGTAATGATTAAAACCTATAAAGTTCAAGGTTCACTATTTAAGGTCAATTGATAGTATTTCACCATGTATTTTAATGTTATGTGGTAAGTATTCTTGGTTTGTGAATATAGAGATAATAAGGGATGGTGTGTGGATTATGATTTTGGCTACTCAGTAGATGTGTATCATCTCATTTCTGTGACATGAGACATCTCATTCACATCACATTGGGTATTCTAGGATCATCACGTAGGGAATCCTATGTTCATTGCATATATTAAGCTTGGATTTTAAGATCATGCACTAAGGATGAAATCTTCAATTTAATGTCTTGTGCTAAGGATGCAGACTACAGTTTAACATCTGCATTGAGGATTATCTTAATGTGAGATGGGTAACAGTAAGGAATGGGGTGGGGCTTAAGCATTAAACTTTCCAAGGGAGAGTATGGATTATTGGTTGGACTAGTGTGGTTTCCCTTGATTATTCCATGATAGAGTCTTGTACTAGATGGGTGTCCTAGGTGATACTCAAGAATTAAGAGAGTATGAGTGGGGATAATGCACATATTTTAATGCTTAGTCAGTGCTTGTGAGAAAAAGGAATGAATACTTACCAAAACACACTTAGTATAAAGGTTATAGTGATGAGTGTACCTATACTTAGGATTAAAAGGAAAAAGGTTTTTCAAGCCCATTCTTATTGTAGAGGGAATGGTCATTAGGGTCCACAACATACATTGTGCATATGATTTTTTTATCAATAATTCCGGATTGTGTGAATGAGGGGAACATGAACACTCAACTTTCATGAAACTAGGCTTGGTGAAAGGATTCATCATATGGAGGCACCCAGTATGTGTTTAATGAAACATTGGAGTTGTGTGAAACCATGAGTTTTGTGAGACTTGTGTCCCTTTCACAATGGTTCCTCTTGGATTTACATGGGATGTGTTCTATAAAGATTAGGGGTTGTGTGAAGTTTTTAGTTCCATAATGTAAGGGCCTCCATCACGAATTGTGTTCTTCATGGATGGGAGTTACATGAATTATATCTCAAATACAATAAAATATTTTGAATAAATCATGTGATGTAATTCATGTAAGATCCTCACATATGGGAATCCATTTCGTTCATTGGTTACATGAGTTCATGAAGGTCTAGGCTCCACAAGATGAGATCTTCAACCTAAAAATATAAAGGTCGGATCCTTTAAATTGGGAGTTGAATGGGTATTTATAGGCTTTCATCTCATTGAGGGAAAGGTTTCATGAAATATTGGTGATATTATATAATCTAAGGTTTTATGATTCACAAAAAATTATTCATAGAAACCTGATTTTCATGGTGTTATGACTATCATTTGTGGAAGTTTGAGTTTCTTGAACTCCACACATTTTCCCCATTATTTTCTCTAATTTTCTAAAAATTGATTTGATTGGTAAATTTTCCTATTGGTTCCACACTCAATGTTATTTTTAGTGTCAGAACATGGATATTATTTTATTGGTTATACTAGGAACATAAAAAAATATATTTAAAACTAGAAATAATCTTATTGGAAAAGTGATATGGTGGTCTCTAATAGACAACGCAGCCAATATTTTTCTATTAGTAGCTTAAAAACCCACCTCACCTCTTTAAAAATTAATAAATCTACTTTGTTCCTATATTTTTATATAATGTGAGAACCACAAGATATATCTATCACTCAATTATTAGAAATAAATAGGTTGTATTTGATAAAAAATCAAGCTAAAGCTTACCATTTCTTCTTTACTAAGTCATAATTCTTCTTCTAATGGAACTATTTTCCAAATAAGAAACACATTAAATATTATTCCTTTTCCCACCCCTTGATACTCCCCCTATTTATTGAGAAGTGAAAAGATGCCTTAGATTTGGTATTAATATTAGGGTTTTTTTCTTTCCCTTCCTCATATTCACCACAGGGACTAAAGATTATCCATGTATCATATCCCTATCCACCTACAGAATCAATTTCTATAGATTTGGGAGAGACATATTAATATTATTCATATTAAAATTCATAATAAAACTAGTGAATTTCTAAGGAAGTGGGGTGAGAATGATGTCTATGCAAAATTCCTTGGGTGTATTGAAACCTATAATTTCCAAACACTCAATTTATCCAATCATCTTGACTACATGAGTTCTCGATTATTCCCCTTCTCCATGATTTAATATAAAGAGTACCTTGTATATCTAACACCTCTCTTATTTTTCCTTCTTCTAATAAATATCTTGGATATGGGATAACATGGTGTATACATACATGTCTTCATAAATCTTTTGGAGATCACTATTCATGGATGATAGATTTATGCATTGGGCATCTAATGTGTTATCCACATGCTTCCAAAAGACAAAATTCTCCTCCTCGCTTTCCTCCTTATAAGTTTCATCGGGATTTGGGTACTCCAGTATGTAAAACTTCCTCTCTTGGAATATTTAGATGTGAAATTGCATGTACAACTCTTTTTTGTTAGTGATAGTCTTTCTCTAACATCAATCACAAGGATAATGTTTAGTTTTAATTATATTACATTTTTTCCAACAAATAAAATCACATTTCAGTACTATATTTTGATTACAAAGTGTGATGTGATAAATTTTATTTTTTTAGCTTCCCACTATTTTATCAAATTCCATTATCTCTAACCATTAAATTTGGAATATCCTATCACATGGATATTATAGTGTAAAGGATCAATATTTCCATTCACATAACCAATATGAGGGCCTGGTCAAATTACTCAAAGTCATTTAGGTAGGCGATCTTTCCAACTATATTAACTCATAGTTCCTTCATCCATTGATAAGAATCCCCAATCCTAAAATCCTAGACTATAATTTCCTCAACACTTGGATCCAAGATGTAACAAGTCTTGTTTAGGAAACTAATATTTATGTTAACTCTGTTAAGTAAACCCAAAACTCTCATTAAAACTCCCTGATAAATGGAAGTGTCTTCATGAGGGAAAGGCCAACACATTGATCTACGGTTTCATTATAACTTAAGTAATATAAGGTGTTATATATCTTAATATCAACTTGATGGATTTTTTATCTTATATATAAATATTTTTTATTTTATCTTTAATATGATTGTTAATATTGTAAAATTTTACATAATTAACTAACCATGCCTGATAAAATAATTTACACATAATCAATTTATTTTATTTTATCTTAGCATGATTTTTAATTCATTTATGATATGTTATAATGTTTAAACATCAAATAAGCATTGCATCACATAAATAAATAAATAAATAATGCACTAGAAAAAATAAAATATACATGTGGTATGATCATGGGCATTAATTACTAATATTTTATTGAATAGATTAAAAACAACCCTTGACCCTAGAGGAATAAGTCCCTAATACGAACATTGATCGAGTTACTTAATTCCACCTTTAACCTATCTATCTTCTTGGTTGGTGTCACCTCAAATAGATCTTTATTCATCTCCTCTCTCATTGTATATCCTTCTTTTACATATGCTTACTCACTCATAGGTGAGGGGAAATAGGGGTTTAGAGTTATATAAATAAACCATGGACATGTAAGCTTATACCGAATTGGGTTAGAGGGGTGATACATCGGTCTTAATATTTGATTTAAAAATAAATATATCACAAAAAAACATGAAATAAATAATTAAATTAAATACAAACCCAACACATACATCGGTCGATCAAGATCGAGATCATCCATGTATGAAAAAAATCTTCATTTAAACTAGTTAGCATTCTTTTCAATTCATTATTTATTAAAATAAGATATTAAATTTAATAAGTTAATTTTATTATTCATTCATTCATTCATTCATCTCAATTAATAGTTCAAATATTCCATGAGATTCTCATTCAATTTAATTTTAAAAAAATTAAATTAATTAATTTAAAATTAAAAGTAAATAGGTACATGGTGTTTATTAGAGGCAGTACAATGTGTAAACTTCTACATCTTCTTGAACTTATTTCTAGAGTTTAACTCTTTCATGGAATGTACGGTCGCATGACATGGTTTGTGACTAATGTTGTGTATATTCCTTTTCATATACTACACACTTACATGACATATATACCTACACAACATATCATGATATACTTGGTGTTTTGTTTCATAGGTCAGGTCATGTAGTCTACATGGCATGTATGACCACACGACATGTCTGTATATACATGACGTGTATGAATTGCGATTATCATGAAGTACATAGCATGTATGATAACGATACATGTTATGTATCAATAAAATAACACTATAATTAAATATAAAAGTATTTAATATCCCACAAAACCCATCAAAATCCCTCGACATGTAATTTGTGCATTAATCATTATCACATGACATGTATAGACAATGACATTCTAGGTAGTTTGGATTTTATTTGATTAATATTCTTTCTACATGTTTAAATAACACACCATTCCTATCTCGGTGTTTACCTTACATTATTTGGACTAAATTACATTGAGTGTATATCCAACTACACAACATGTGATTCATTACTATCCATATGCGCTACAAGACTAGTGACTTAGTGCCACATATATATTTTCAATTCCATGCTTTATTTCGAATATTCTTTTGGTTCTTAGTTTTCTCTTGGTTTTCGGGTGTTCCAGGTTTAAATTTGGTGTCTCAGGTGATCTTGATTTAAGTCATTAGTCATGGATTTCATGGAAGTTATTTGGACATTTATTTTTTAAAATGGAATGTATAAGAATGAGGTGGATTGGAATTGATTTTTTTACACTTCTAGTAGCACCTTTTGTGGAGTATGTTTATTGGGGTGATTTCTTTAAGATTTGGGTCAAACCGTGAGCTCATTTCTATATTTAAAACCAAAATTTTTTTCCTTTATAACTCCTTCATTTTTCAACATTTTTCATCCATTACACTTTCCACATGGCCTACCCTGACCTATTAAAACCCCCATATCCATTTATACCCCTCAAGAACTCATAATCATGGTGGATTTGGGTGATTTATTTAGGCATTGGGCCAACCCATTATCTCATTTCCATATTTAAGTAAATAATTTATTTCTTTTATATATCATTCATTTTTAACATTTTTCGGTCATTACACCTCTCACTTGAGACCAAAAACCTTAGGCGCCCCCCCATGTTCCATTCTCCGTCTTTGGAGCTCATCTTCATCATGGATTAGGGAAATATTCCTCAAGGTTTCTCAAATCGTCCAGATTTGCAAAGGGAATTTGATTCTTTCATAAATCATTCATTTTTTATACTTTTCCCCCTTTTCAATCCCCACTCGACCTAATCATCATTATTTGAACCTCCATTTCAATTTAGGCTACTTGGAGATTCAACTATTGGTGTATTTTGGGGTGATTTCTTCAAAGTTTATCAAGTAAGTGAATTCCTCTCGTATCCCTTCCATTTCCTTAGGGTTTATCCCCTCCTTGAAGTTAAAAATATCCAGAAACTAGGGTTTCATACCTAGGGTTTGATTTTTATTTTCTTGGTCCAATATTATGGTTTTAGGTTTTTTTTCACTCCCTTATGGTGCGGCAGTGGTGGGGTTGAAGTTTCGCACAAATATTTGAGGTTTTTTGACATCTTTGGTAGGTGATTCCATGTGTAAAGATTTCTTTATGATTTATAATGGTTGATATATTTATTAATAATGTTCCTAATATGATTTTTGTGGTGTGAAAACCATTTTTGGTAGCATTTATTAAGACTTTAGTTTTAAAGTTTCATTTTTTTCTTGAAAATGTGTGTTTTTAATGTTTAACTTTTGTGGTATTGATTTGGGTTGTTTTATGGTTCATGAATTTTTTTATTAAATGGTGTTAGGGATGAAAAATATAGTTTTTATTTATATTGGAATTCATTTTGTTTTTAAAATAGGGTTTTTGGATGAATTTTATGTGTAATGCTTGGTTATAATTCTTAGAATTGTTTTATGAATATTTTAAATGGTTCATTGTTTTATATAAGAGGTGAAATCTTGTTGGAAAAGTGTTTTGGTAGGAGTATTTTTTTTAAATGGTCCATTTTTTTGTGAAAGTTATTTTATGTGATGTTTAACATCTTGTAAATGTTTTATAAAATTTCTTAAAGTATTTATTGAATTTTGAAAGAGATATGAAACATGTTGTGGGCTGTTTTGCTGTGAGTGTGATGTTAAAATGAATTTGAATGGAAAAGGGGTTATGTGAAATGTGTGTGGGATTTTTAGTGTGTGTTTGATTTGTAAATGTAATTTTTATGTGAAAATTTTATTTTTTAAGATGTGGAACTTGATTTAGAACAAAGGGGGAAAGTTGGGTATCTATGTGGGCGGCCATATACCAGTATGCTAGTGATCTAGAGTGGTTTTGTCTCTATTTCACGTAGAATGTTTTATGATGACAACACTAACTAAACTATTATGATTATTTTTAAGACCAATATGTTATTTTTATGTTCCCTACTAGTGTCTAGTGCATAATAATGAATATTTTTTATGGTTACTTTCCACTGAGATATGAGGTACCTAAGGCACGCAGCTAGCTAGTACCTAGGGGTGTTCCCGTGACTAGTGATCATTAATTATTTTGTAATCACAATCGGAATATGGTGTGTTTGGATGGAAAATTAATTATCATGTACATTTTCATTAAAATTGTTTGTTCCTTGAAGTTTATCCTTTAAAAACTTTTTTCATTTGTAGTTTCATCCTTTTAAAAAATTATTACTAGCATTTCTTGTTCATAAAAACTTTCATTATTTTTTTCTTGAAATGTTTATCACATGGAATATATTTTTGTGGAATCCTACTAGGCTTATTCTCACACCCTATTTACACCTTTTGGTGTAAGTAGACTTGGTAATGTTTTTCGCAGATTTGGGAAAAGATTTTAGAACCGGTGGTTCAGGTTGTTAGATTCCATTCTTGGTGTGGTGTTGTGAAGAAGGCTTGGGGATGATGGAACCTTGCCATATGGTGGTCCTTGATTTTTTTTTCTACTAATTTTGAGTTACGAACCTCTTGGTCTTTGTATAAAACCATTTATCTCAGTTCTGAATTTTATTAAAGGCTTGTTTGGATTGAATTTTCAGATTTCGTTTATTTCTTGTTTTTGGTTGTTAATGATTCTAAATTTGGGTAAATAATTCTCAAACACTTATTTACCATACCTAATAACTTCTAACAGTCCATGGGGATAGGTAACGCCATTTGGGCCTTTCCACGAACTGGGTCAGATGCCGGTTTTGATGGCGACCAGATTCGATTTGTGAAAGAATGGTATCAAATGAGGTTCTCTCTTTTGGTTCATTTTCTTTTGGGAAATATTCTAGGTAGACTAGAGATAGGATTGTCAGAAATCACTGTTATGGTTATGAGTAAGGTGTCTAGCCAACACACCTCATGTTGTGACTTGAGTTACCATGGGAAGTTAGGTTTCATCTGAGTCTTTTGGTTTTTATGGTTGTTCGTTATTTGGGAAATGAAATGGGAATTAGGTCAATGGTCTCAGTTAGCTTTTTAGGGCCTAGAAAGACATGTGGAACCATGGATATTTTCCTAGAACACTATTTGTTGTGGTGGTGTTACTAGTTTATGGCCTCCATCCATACATATTAGTCACCCATCGACACTAGTTTTCCCTAGATTCATTCGTCATCTTTTTGGATTTTGGAAAATCATTCTGGAAAGCTCTTATTTGAAAACTGTGGAAACTATATTTTAAAATGGAAATGGTTTTGAGTAAATGGTTTTGAGTTTATTGGAAGTGTATTTTCATAATTTAAACATGTGGTTTATTGAAATTAATTTTTGGGAAAGTGTAAGTTATGTTAAATAGGGGTTTTAAAAATCTGTTTTAAATGGGATTTCAAAGTGGGAATGGTGTGGTTTTTAAAGGGATTGAAAATGGATTTTCAGAACAGTTTTGAACAAGGTTTTGAAAAGGTGGATTTTCATGAAACTATATTTGTGTAAGATGATGTTGGATTTTTATAATTAGAACTTTTGGATTCAGAAAATCAATGGTTTGGAAAACAAGGATGATTTTAAAGTGGGTTTTGAAATTCTGTTTTGAGTGGAATGAAATTTTTTGGTTTTGAAAAGTGTAAATAACTTTGTTTTGATCCTTGGTGTTCTCATGGGTGAACAAAATTCATGGGTTATTTGTATGTAAAAGTGTATGACTTCCCAATTTGGAACGATGTGGGTGCCCATGGTGGCACAAATACCTGTAAGTGTGGGCCCATGAGATACCATTGATGAATGCTCTAACCGCCGACCTCGTTTACATTCAAAAAATGATTTTTTAAGGAAATTTTATGTTTTGATAACCAATGTTTGGGGTGGGGTGTCTTATGTGTTTTTTAAAATGTTTTTGTGGGGTGTATTGAGTTTTAGAACCCCTCTTGTTTGAATGATGTTTTGAGTTTTTTTGTTAGTAAGTTGGGTTGAAGTGTTGATTAGTGTCTCTTTGTGAGAAATATTTTGGGAATCCCTTGTGGTTTCTCCCCTCATTTGTTTAGTTATGGTTTGTGGTATGTTTTGACCAAATTACCATAACGGTTGAGTCCTTGGGTTATCTTGTTGGCTCGGGTATTCCCCCATAAATATTTAATTCATGATTGAAGTGCGGACATGAGTTATTTTCCATTGGTAGATCCTCCAGTTGATCAACATAAGGTCTATCTTCTTGAGAATCAGATATTGAATCTACCCCTATTATTTTTTAGTTAACTATATCCTCATGTAGTAGGGGAGTGGTTGTGGAATGTTGAAATAAACCTCTATTCCCTAAGTTTCCTGAATCGTCAAAGGTGAATTCTGACACTATTGTGTCTATTGGTTCTGTCTGTAAGTGGTGAAGGGGAATCCCGGTGAGTAAGTTGAAAGCAGTTCAAGACTTTCGGTGTAGAATGGTGTCTTAAAGGTACCTTGGGTCTTTCCTCGGTATCATAGAAGAAATGGTTCATGTTATCCACCAATGTGGAAAATCTTGTCGTTTGAGGCCATAATGGTCACTTGCGGTAATATCATGTTACTTGGAACTATGTTTAAGATTATGCTCCTAGTAATGACTCTATCACTTTCAAGAGTCAAGTTTGGTGGTGTCTTGTTGTGTTTTGTTTTATTTTAAGGTAAAATGGTGGATGTTGAGGAACCTTTTAAGGGATTCTTCTTAAATGAAATCGTGTTTCTATTTTGAGAATTTTGAATTCCTTATTCTAAGTAAAGATGTATTTCGTGTGTTTTCCTTCTGATGTTTATTTTTAGGGGTGAAAGAGGTGATGCATGAAAATCCTCCAAGTCCATTTTTGGGTAAAGGTGTTTTTTTTAGCTAGTGTATTTTGTGGGGTGTTCTGATCATTAGATCCTGACTACGGCACAACGGATGCTTCAATCATAAGGGCTCCATCCATATGCCTCAGAGTGAAGCTTTTCACGCATTCAAGAAATCACCAGAGTTGTAAGGGATCTTGGTTCAAATTATGTCTCTAGTGTGGGAGGTGTAGATAGTTTTAGGTTTTGATGTGGTGGTTTCATTTCAAGTGGTCCCAGGTGGTGGAAAGGGACATGGGGACCCTATCCCTTAAGGTTGTGATCCACATTGATGGTGAAGTCCCTCCTTTGTTATAGGGAGGTGAGGTGGTTTTGTTTTCTCAAACCCAGTTCATGAACCCTTGTGGGTGAAATTATCAGTATGGTTGTTCATTTATGAATATCCATGTAGGCTCTTTTCAATCTCGGTTTTGGTTGGACTCATCCAAGGATGGTAATGTTCATGGGAGTGATGTACTGCTTAGTGTCTCTGTTGGTCTGGAGTTTCATTGATCGACCCCCCCCCTGTGGTGGGGATTGGGTCTTATGGGGTCTTTTTCGTGCCGTCCCATTATAATTGGTTACGATAGTTGGTTTTTATGGTGGGGATACCCACTATGGGTCTCATATAGGTTCTCTTTGAATAATTCTAATGTTAGTCTACCCCTTATGTTGGTGAGTCCGTTTGGGCCTCCCCCTGTTGGTGTCTCACTTATGCCTCCAGAAATCAAGTTGGATATTATGGTGGGGATTCCATTCAGGTATCCCAATATCAGTGAATTAGTTTTATGAAAATGGTGTAAATCTTGGTTGGTGAGAATATATCTTCCTTTTTTTGATCAACTGGAGGTGTTTTGGCCTTTTTGGGGCAAGCGAAACTTGTCAAGGGAGTCCATCTTGGTATATCAGTTGGGTTTTATTTTTTATCTGACATTATTGTGGATTTTAAGGGGTAGAAAGATTTATGGTGGGAATAATTTTCACACCCGTATTTTCAATTCCATGATTTGTTTCAAATCTTATTTTGGTTATTATTTTTCTCTCGGTTTCTGGGTGTTTTGGGTTTAAATTTTGTGTCTCGGGTGTTCTTGATCTAATTACTTAGTCTTAGAAGTTTTGTATGGTATTTGGACATGTATTTTTTAAAGGGAAGGCATAAGGATGAGGTGTCTTGGAATTGAATTTGTGATACTCCTAGTGGAACCTTTTGTGGGGTATGTTTTCTTAGGCGGTTCTTCAAGATTTGGGTCAAACCATGATCCCATTTTCAGATTTAAAAACAAAATTTGTTTCTATTATAACTCTTTAATTTGTCAAAAAATTTCACCCATTACACTTTCCAGTTGTCCTCCCCTGACCTCTACAAACCACCATATCCATTTGGACCCATTAGGAACTCATAATCATGGTGGATTTGGGTGATTTATTCAGGTAATAGGCTAACCTATGAGCCCATTTCCAGATTTAAGGAAATTATTTATTCCTTTTATATCTCATTATTTTTTTAACATTTTTCGGTCATTCCACCTCTCAATAGAGCCCACAAACCCTAGGTTCACCCCCATGTTACATTTTCCCTTTTTGGAGCTCATATTCATTGTGTATTAGGTAATGGTTTTTCAAGGTTTCTTAAATCGTCCAGATTTACAAATGAAATTTTTTCCTTTCATAAATCATTCATTTTTTACTCTTTTCCCCATTCAAATCCCCACTCAGCCTCCTCAGACTTATTCAAACCTCCTTTTCAAATTTGGTTGCTTGAAGATTCAACTATTGTGTAAAGACCCGTAAATTTCAAGGAAATTTTTTTTTCTAAAATACTTGGGAATTTTACGATTCTGTGGCTTCTTATGGCACTTGATTCTGAGGCTCGGTGTGCCCGGAATCATTTTTTGAAGTTTAGCTTCGGTATGTTCAGTGAATGAATGAGCGGAATTTTCTAACTTTTGAACCGGTGCTCGGAATTAAAATCTGAGGGCACCGATGAACTCGTAGTGCTGGTAATTGCTTAAGGGGATACTTACCGTAGTTCCGTTCGCAAAAGAGGGGAAGTTAATTTTTTGGGGATTTGTTTAATAAATAAAAAAAATGGTAGAACAATTTTTTTTACTAAGGTATGTTACTCCATCCCATGGGTAGTTAAGGGCGAGGCCTGCAGCCACTTAATTACCCAAGTAAGGAGGATAGAGAGGTGGGGCCAACACGAGCCTCACCGTTTATTTTCCTCTGACCTCATTTATTTCCCCTACAGTTTCCTTGACATTTCCTCCATTAATATCCCTTGATTAATTATTGGGTGACTCCTCGTATTAATTAATGAGGAACCTTCCCTTTCCCCCTTTTTAATCTAAACTTCCAACACCTTTAATTAAGAGGAACCTTCTCTCTCCCTCCTTTAATTAAATGTCAACACTTTTAATTATTATGGTGAATTAATTACGGGAGAGATTATTTGCGTGTGAAATTAAATAATAGGAGGAACCTATTATTTAATTTTTGGAGAGCATATTTGGTGAAAAAAAAGAACGTGGGGGAAACTTTTGAGTTTTGGATGAAGAACAGCGGCCTCCGACGAAGAATGACAAAGAACGCTGGTTCCTCAGAGATCGACGACGCATCGCCAAATCCTCTTCTCTGCGACTCCGTGTACCGCGACGCCTACGATCCTATTCTCCATGAAACCTATGATCAGGTGTGTCCTGATACAGGAGTGAGAAGTTATCTCTTACGGTTCACGGCAGTTGAGGCCGCACGAGCAGAACTATGTCACCCATGACCTGAATTTAGCAGTAGTGGTCTTTGCCCTGAAAATTTTCCAACACTATCTGATGGGCGAGCGCTTTACAGTCTACTCTGACCACCAGAGTCTCAGGTACATCTTCTCGCAGAAGGACTTGAACCTGATACAGTGGCGATGGATCGAGTTCCTCCAAGATTATGACTTTGAGATTTTCTATACTCCTGTGAAGGGGAACATTGTGGCTGATGCTCTCAGCAGGAGATTGGGCATTCAGCCACTTGAAGAGGCGACAGAGCAGTTAGCTGCTTTGCAGATATCCTTCGTGAATAGTGATGGGGGAGTTGATAAAACACATTTTTATTGAATATTTTATTGATAATAAATGATATAATTTCCTCACATTGTGTTAAGTATGTTCAATTATAATGTATTTGGGATTAGATCATTCATTTGAATATTTGATGAAAATTCCAGTTTTACCCTTTCAAAATTACTGTAGTATTTCAATAATAAATATTTTTATTTGAATTATTTGAACTTAATATTTTGTAACTATGTTCCTTAATTCATCGGATACAACTTTCATTCAGGACACTAGATCAAAATAATGCATTTGGATGGAGTAATTGGGCCATAAATGCAAAGGTGGGCTGGACACGCCGGAATGGAGAGGCTTCTGTATTTTGGTCATAAATCATTCATATGAGCTTGTATTGAGCCCAAATGTTTATAGGAGATAGAGAAACGATATCCGCACATATGATCCTTCTGTAAGTCAGGCCAATAGACATGTTTTGGTGGTCAAATGGGCAGTCAAAGTTGGAATAAAATATTTGGACGAATTTCCACATTCACACTTGAAACAACTTTGAACCTAGCCTCCCCACCACTCTATAAATTGGTATTTTTCTCATTTTGTTGGGTTGGGACGTGCATTAGGAGATTGGAGTCATAGGATAATTTGTTTCACCCAAATCCTTCAACCATTGTAAGAGGGGTAGCTCTTGAAGCAAGGATCCCCTCATCAAAGCCTCCTTCTCTTATTCATTTTGTAATGTTTTCATTTGTGTAATAAACTTCTTTGATCTTCTTTTATTCATCATTTTTTATTATGTTTTGTTTAAATTTATTCTTATATTAATCTTCATAATTGTGTTGTAATTCTTGAGTAGAAGATTTATTGGGTTATACCCATTATAAACCTTTGCACATGCAAAATGCTTCTATGATGATTACGCCACCCATGGGAGAGTAGTCTTTTAGTAATCGATCTATATTCTACCCTATTCATTTAATTATTTTGAATTATTGAGATACTGTAATTCACTAAATATGATCAATTAATTGTGTTTTTAAATAGGAAGAAACTAAGAAAGAAATTGAATAATTAACACAAAAACACGCGAGGTTGAGATTTTGTGTAAATTGTGAGAGCGCGATCTTAATCGGTAATGCAAGACCACACGGGATAAATTTGTAGAGTTCAAATATAATCCCTAAACACAATTCATCCTAATTTCCAGAATGGATATGTTCTCTAATTAACCACTGACCATAATCTAACCTTAGAACAACAATGAAAGCAGGGTGTTGTGATTGCGTTTTCCAAAGCTAGCCTAGGGTTTAAGTAATTTCATCTTTGTGGTTAAGTTAACTGTCGTAGGGTTCAAGGTTTAACAAATTAGGGGATCATAATTAATTTTATATTGATTTATATGATAATGATTAATAAGTAAATGAAGAGGTAGAGTTATATCGATTATGCCTTTTAAATATTGTCTAAAAAACATCTTCTTGTTGTGTCTTTTTAATCAAACCTCATTTCAAAATTAAAAACAAAAAAAATGCAATCTTCATCCAGCAAACATTTTAAAGTTTTATAAAGTATAAACAACCACCCCCATCCTTTCATGTAGTGTTTTTATTCTATTTTATTTTATTTCTAGAATACCTCTAAAAAGTTGTTTTAATTCACTTCCTCCTTTGAAAGACGACCTTGGTCAGCCACTCTGCTGCACCTAAGTACCCCAAAATCACACTAATCATTTGAGGGCACCCACAAAAGCACTCTTTCAAATTGGCACCATTGCCGGGGAGGCATGTAATTTATTCAACCATTTAGAGGTATTTCTTTTATTTTTCATTTTATTATTTTCTTCACCTCTTTCTTTCATCTTTCCCCTTTCTCAAGTTTTCATTTTTTTCATCCTCTTCTTTTCTTTTTGGACCATCAACTCAAACTTCTAATTTTTATTTTATTATGGTCCACTTTCTCTATTTTCATTTTTATTTGATTTATGACACGAACTAATCCTGAAGATCTTTTAGATCATGACCCTGAGATTGAACGTAGCCTTAGGGCTCGAATCAAACATTCTCAGTCTACGGGAAGTTTCAATATTCAACCAGTTGGTGAATTTGTCTCTTCTGGAAACATTGAAATTCGAAGAAATTCAAATTCAAACATAAAAGAGGAACCAATGGCTGGAAATAATTTAAATGAACTTAATAGAACCATTTGAGAATGGCTGCACCTGATATTAACTATCAACCAAATTGTATTGCATACCAGAATCTCGAATCAGACTTTGAGTTAAAATCTGGGTTAATTCACCTTCTTCCAAAATTTCATTGCTTATCTGGTGAGGATCCAAACAAACACCTTAAAGAATTTAATGTGGTTTTCTCAAACCTTAAAACAAGAAATGTTTCTGAAGATCAAATCAAATTAAGAGCATTCCCATTCTCACTTGATGGAGCTGTGAAATATTGGATGTATTATTTATAACCAAAGGATGTAACTTGTTGGAACTATTTAAAACGTCTTTTCTTGCAGAGATTTTTTCCAACATCGAGGACCACGTACATTCGTAAAGAGATATCAGGGATCAAGAAAGCACAAGGGGAGTCAATGTATGAGTATTGGGAGAGGTTCAAGAAGTTTTGTGCAAGCTGTCCACATCACCAAATCAGTGAGAAACTCCTCATTCATTACTTCTATGAAGGACTCACACCTATGGAGAGGATCATGGTGGATGTCACAGTAGGAGGGGAATTGGTGGACAAGACACCAGTAGCCGCACGTGCATTGATCGACAAGATGGCACAAAACTCCCAACAATTTGGCGATCAAGGTACACCACATGTCAGGGGAGTACATCAGGTAAGTCCTTCTCTTGAAAGTAATTTGATTGATACCAAGTCGGGAGAATTGACCACTATGGTGAGGAAGATTTCATTGGCTCAAAAGACATCCCAACCCCCTCCTTCAAGGCCTTGTGGTGTTTTCACTGAGACAAGCCACCCAACTGACTGTTTCCCACAACTACAAGAGACAGAGGATTGTGTACCAGTATTCCCAGGGAGACCATTTCAGCAGCAACAACAACCATATCCCCAAAAGAAGTTTGATTCATTTGCTTCAATATACAACCAAGGGTGGAAAGATCAACCGAACATGAGGTATGGCTTTAGACAACAATAAAGGCCACCCTTTCAACAAAACTTCCAGCAGCCTCCACCTTACCAGCAGGGTTTCCAACAACCCCAAATAAGATTTGAAGCCCAAGCATAAAAAAGCCAACGACAAGGGAATCCCCCACCAAAGGTAGATTCTAATACTGATGATCTTTAGAAGAAAATTGTTCTTAATCAACAGAATAAGCTGAAGATTAAAAGTTCAGAGCTGAGGGAGTTTAATACTCAAATGAGCCAGATTGCCACTGCCCTCCATGAACTTGTAAGTAAGAATTCTGGAAATCTACCTTCCCAACCCACTCCAAATGCAAAGGGGAATGTTAGTTCCATCACATTGAGAAGTGGGAAGCAAATGAATGATACATCTGTACCTACTATTCCATTGGGATTCACCTCTACTCCAGAGAAGCTGAATTCCATACCAACTGATGAGAAATTCAAGGAGAAAGATAAAGGTAATAAAAAGATTGATTATGTTCCTCCTAAATACCTTCCTTTTCCAAACAGGGTTCTTCAAACCAAGAAGATGGTTGAAGAATCAATGAAAAAGGAGGTTTTGGACACATTCAAGCCTGTGGAGATCAATATTCCTCTACATGAAGCCATCAAACAAATCCCAAGGTATGCAAAATTCTTAAAAGAACTTTGCACCAATTGAATAGGGCTCAAGGAAAATGGGAGGATCAATCTTGGAAGGAATGTGTCAGCACTCATTACACCAACTCTAGCAACGCCGACAAAGTTCAAGGATCCAGGGACATTCACCATCCCATGTACCATAGGGGAGTTGCACTTATCTGATGCTCTTTGTGATTTAGGAGCTTCAATAAATGTGATGCCTCACTCTGTATTCTCTTCTTTACAGGTTGGTGAGTTGAATCCGAAGAGAGTAGTGGTGTAATTGGTGAATAGAGCTATGGCATATCCAGTGGGAGTTCTTCATGATGTACTTGTTCGGGTAAGAGACATGATCTTTCTAGTAGACTTCTATGTGGTCAAAATGGAGGATGATCAGGTAAGTTCTCATTCCCCCATTATCTTAGGTAGGCCCTTCCTCAAAACTTCAAAAACTATCATAAATGTCAATGAGGGGACACTTTCCATGGAATTTGGGGATGAAGTTGTGATATTTAATGTTATGGCTTCCATGAAGTACCCCTCTAAGGACCATTCTGCTTTTTTTATCTCCCATTTTGAACCACCAAGTAAAAATTCCATGGAATTGGATTTTCCTATGCTTAGGGAGATTATGAGTATTGGTTCTAGTTTGATGTCTAAGAGAACTTCCACACCCGTTTCTAAGGAACAATACTCTCTAAGATTTAATTTTGAAATGGAATCATATTCTAATTTTGATCATGTGAACTCTAATTATGACATGGATGTTGAGTATGTTGATGGATTTGATGATTTATTCTCTGATTGTGATGATTTTTATTCTGATACTGATGCTCTTTGTGCGCATATTTCAGTTCATTCAATATCTCCATCCATACTACACCCTCCTTCATTAGAACTCAAGCCATTTCCACCAAATCTTAAATACTCATACTTGTTGAGTGGTGAGAGATTACCTGTTATAATTGCTAACAATCTCCCTTTTGAACATGAAGAAAAGCTTTTGAATATTTTGAGGGATAACATCAGGGTGATTGGGTGGACCTTGGCTGACATATCAGGTATTATCCCCTCCATTTGCATGCATAGGATTCTCTTGGAGGATGAGGCTAAAACGGTGAGACAACACAAAGGAGACTCAATCCCACCATCCTGAAAGTTGTTAAAAAAGAAGTTGAGAAATTGCTCGAGGCTGGTATAATCTTTCCCATTTCAGATTCTTAGTGGGTAAGTCCTATTCAGGTTTTGCCTAAGAAGAATGGTGTTACTGTTGTTAAAAATGAGAAAGATGAGTCAGTTCCAATGAGGGTGAAAAATATTCAGATGCAAAGACCAGGCTGATCCGATGGATGCTCCTTCTTCAAGAATTTGATATTGAAATAAAGTACAAAAAGGGGTCAGAAAACATGGTTGAGGACCACATGAGTAGGCTTACTCACACACTAGAGGATGACACCTTGGACCAGGTACCACTTCGGGACACTTTTCCCGATGATCATCTTTATTCCATCTCAGGTACGCATCCTTGGTATGCTGATTTAGTGAACTACCTTGTTGCCTCTGAAATCCCAGAAAATTTAAAGAAACATCAAGTCCAAAAATTAAAGAGTGATTCAATATTTTATGTTTGGGATGATCCATATCTATGGCTCATGTGTAGTGAACAAGTTATTAGGAGGTGTGTTCATGATCATGAGTTTGAGTCCGTTTTATAATTTTGTCATACACTTTCTTGTGGTGGACACTTTGGACCCCAACGGACAGCTAGGAAAGTTTTGGACTCTGGATTATATTGTCTTAGCTTATCCCATGATGCCCATGTGTTTTTTAAGTCATGCTCTCATTTCCAACACACAGGGAACATTTCTAAGAGACATGAGATGCCCCAAAAACCCATATTATTCTGTGAGATTTTTTATGTATGGGGCATTGATTTTATGGGTCCTTTTCCTAGTTCATTTGGATTTTTATATATTTTGGTTTCTGTTGATTATGTGAGTAAATGGGTTGAGTCCAAGTCCACCAGGACTGATGATTCTCATGTTGTAGTGGACTTTGTCAAAGCACAAATTTTTTGCAGGTTTGGAGTACCAAAGGCCATCATCAGTGACCAAGGGACACACTTTTGCAATCGGAATTTTTCTTCACTCCTTCGGAAGTATGGTGTGACACACAAAACATCAGCACCATACCACCCCCAAACAAATGGCAAAGCTGAGGTTTTAAATCATGAGTTGAAACAAATTTTGGAGAAAACTGTGCAGCCAAATAGGAAGGATTGGAGCAAGTTCTTGGATGATGCATTGTGGGCATATACGACAGCATACAAGGCACCCATTGGTATGTCCCCATTTCAGATTGTTTTTGGGAAAGTGTGTCATCTCCCTGTGGAAGTTGAGCATCGGTCTTATTGGGCTATAAAGCAGTGTAACATGGATTTGGCCCAAGATGGAATCCAAAGGAAGCTGCAAATTCAAGAGCTTGAGGAGATTTGATTGTCGTCATATAAGAACTCAAGGCTCTATAATGAAAAATCAAAAGCATATCATGATATAATGATCCAACAAAGGGAGTTTCATGTTGGAGAGAAAGTCCTTCTCTACAGTTCATGACTGAAGCTGATGCTTGGTAATTTGTGTTCCAGATGGTTAGGTCCTTATATTGTATCTAATTTTTTTCCTTATGGTGTAGTGGAGATCACACAAGAGGAAACTAGAAGGGGCTTTACAGTGAATGGGAAATGTTTGAAGAGATACATTGAGGGACTTCCTACTGATGTAGTGGATTTTATCACACTGCATGACCCCATCATCACTTGATCACATCAGGCTGTTCCTAACCCTTTAACTTTGTTATTCTTTTTCCTATTTAAAATTATAATTTTCATGTACATATATCATCTCATGGGTTCACATTGAGTACAATGCAATATTTTAAGTGTGGGGGAGGGAACATTTTAGTTTAGTAATTTCAATTGTTTTCCTATTTAAAAACAAAAAAAATAAAAAACAATTGTGTGTTTTTAAAATTTCGTGTGTTTATTTTTCAATTTTATTTGTGTTTTTGAAATTTTTGTGCTGTAATGAATTTCATCACAATTTTGAAATGCATATCAATGAGTGAAATAATTTATCCCTTGAAACTAAGCTTAAATGAATGCTGGAATAACATTGTTTCAAGTTCAAATATTTAGTAATTTCATGAAAATTACAATAAATTTTGAATCCCATTCCACATATCACTGTCTTTATATTTGAAATCACTTTATTGTGAGGCTTCTGAACCATTATTTTCATATTATTTACATTCACATAATTTATTGAGAGAACCAAACCATGCTTGATCTAACCAGAATTTGATCTATTCCTCTCAAAACTTGAGGGTTTGAGGTACTTATGTTTAAATGATTGAGGCATTTGTTTGGTATTAAAGATCCTATTTCAAATAATCCTTTTATATAATGGCCTAACTTGAACATTTAGTCCTTGTATCCCTTATAATCCATGCACAACCTGTTAGGTTAGCCACATTACAAGCCAATTTTCCCTATTCAACCAACTCTTAAAGTGAAATTGCATAATCTAGTTGAGCTTAAGTGTGGGGGAATCTCTCTTGTGTTGTGCTACCACATTTTGTGATACTTTGGGTGGAAAATTAAATTTTGAATAGATGTGTTTGTTTCTGAAGAAATTCATTATACTAAAATCTGTGCCTTTTCTGGGGCTTTCAGGACAGGTGAAGTTGTGCCTTTTCTGGAGCATCTAATTGAGGTGGAAAGCTGTGCCTATCTAGAGCTTTCAAGAAAATCATGTTTGAGAAGATTGAAATTTTTTATGCTAAAATGATGAATGGTATAAACTTTTCATGACTTTTAATGATGATGGATCTGAATTGATACTATGGGGATTGAGGAGAAGACCGTATTTAAGTGAAAATTAGATTAATGAAATTTTGCTTCAAAAAGATTCAAGCCCTCCTTATTCAGCCTTAGATTTTTTTAACATCTAAATCCTACCAACAGAAAGCCACAGAACAACCCTGAAAAGTCCTCATGAAAAACATATGTCCTTGACTCAATCGGGTGGTGATGTAGGAATTTATCAAGTCTATGGTGACCCTTGTATGAGTTTTGATGAGAAATACATTGCTAAAAAAATTGACATTTATGTGGTGAGTGAAAATTAATATTAGGTAAGTGTTTTTTGTCCATGGGAGGATAAATGAAGTGGAAATACATTGAATGATATAAATGGAGAACTTGATATAAGGTTTTTTATGAGGCATTATATCTTTTGATTCCTTGTCTGGAATTTATGGATCTCAATGATATGTGTTTTAAAATTTGTTTTGATTTTATATTGATGTTTATTTGATATGAGGTTTTGCTCAGGAGTGCAAAAGGGTAAGTCTGGGGGAGTTGATAAAACACATTTTTATTCAATATTTCATTGATAATAAATGATATAATTTCATCACATTGTGTTAAGAATGTTCAATTATAAAGTATTTGGGATTGGATCATTCTTTTGAATATTTGATGAAAATTACACTTTTACCCTTTCAAAATCACTGTAGTATTTCAATCATAAATATTTTTATTTGAATTATTTGAACATAATATTTTGTAACTAGGTTCCTTACTTCATGGGATAAAACTTTCATTCAGGACACTAGATCCAAAGAATGCATTTGGATGGAGTAATTGGGTCATAAAGGCAAAGGTGGGCTGGACACGCCAGAATGGAGAAGCTTCTGTATTTTGGCCATAACTCCTTAATATGAGCTTGTATTGGGCCCAAATATTTATAGGAGATAGAGAACCAATATCCGCACATATGACCCTTCTGTAAGGTCATCCAATTCACGCGTTTGGGTGGTCAAATGGGGGTGAAATTTGGAATAAAATATTTGGCCGAATTTCCACATTCGCACTTGAAACCACTTTGAACCTAGCCTCCCCACCACTCTATAAATTGGTGTTTTTCTCATTTTTTGGGTTGGGACGTGCATTAGAAGATTGGAGGCAGAGGATAATTGTTTCACCCAAATTCTCCAACCATTTTAAGAGGGGTATCTCTTGAAGCAAGGATCCCCTCATCGAAGCCTCCTTCTCTTCTTCATTTTGTAATGTTTTTATTTGTGTAAGAAACTTCTTTGATCTTCTTTTATTCCTAATATTTTATTATGTTTTGTTTAAATTTATTCTTATATTAATATTCCTAATTGGTTTGTAATTTTTGAGTAGAAGAGTTATTGGTTTATACCCATTATAAACCTTTGCACATGCAAAGTGCTTCTACGATGATTACGCCACCCATGGGAGAGTAGTCTTTTAGTAATCGATCTATCTTCTACCCTCTTCATTTAATTATTTTAAATTATTGAGCTACTGTAATTAAATTAATATGATCAATGAATTGTGTTTTTAAATTATAAGAAACTAAGAAAGCAATTGAATAATTAACACAAAAACACGTGAGGTCCAGATTTTGTGTAAATTGTGAGAGCGCGATCTTAATCGATAATGAAAGACCACACGGGATAAATTTGTATAGTTCAAATATAATACCTTAACACAATTCATCCTCTTTTACAGAATGGATATGTTCTATAATTAACCACTGACCATAAGCTAAACTTATAACAACAATCAAAGCAGGGTGTTGCGATTGCGTGTTCCGAAGATAGCCTAGGGTTTAAGTAATTTCATCTTTGTGGTTAAGTTAACTCTCGTAGGGTTCTAGGGTTAACAAATTAGGGGATAATAATTAATTATATATTTATTTAGATGATAATGATTAATAAGTAAATTAAGAGGTAGATTTAGATTGATTATGCCTTTTAAATATTTTCTAAAAAACATCTTCTTGTGGTGTCTTTTTAATCATAACTCATTTCAAAATTAAAAAAAATGCAATCTTATTCCAACAAACTTCTTCATGTTTTATAAATTATAAACAACCACCCCCATCCTTTAAAGTAGTGTTTTTATTTTATTTTATTTTATTTCTAGAATACCTCTAAAAAGTTGTTTTAATTCACTTCCTCCTTTGAGATACGACCTTGGTCAGCCACTCTACTGCACCTAAGTACCCTAAAATCACACTAATCATTTGAGGGCGCCCACGAAAGCGCTCTTTCAAATTGGCGCCGTTTCCGGGGAGACAAGTAATTTATTCAACCATTTGGAGGTATTTCTTTTAGTTTTCATTTTATTATTTTCTTCACCTCTTTCTTTCATCTTTCCCCTTTCTCAAGTTTTCATTTTTTTCGTCCTATTCTTTTCTTTTTGGACCATCAACTCAAACTTCTCATATTTATTTTACTATGGTACACTTTATTTATTTTTATTTTTTTTATTTATGACACGAACTAATACCGAAGATCTCTTAGATCTTGACCCTAAGCTTGAACATAGCCTTAGGTCTCGAATCATACATTCTTAGTCTACAGGAAGTTTCAATATTCAACCAGTTGGTGAATTCCTCTCTTATGAAAACATTGAAATTCGAAGCAATTCAAATTCAAACATAAAAGAGGAACTAATGGCTGGAAATAATGGAAATTAACTTAATATAACCATTCGATAATTGGATGCACCTGATATTAACTATCAACCAAATTGTATTTCATACCCAAATCTCGAATCAAACTTTGAGTTAAAATCTGGGTTAATTCCCCTTCTTCCAAAATTTCATGGCTTATCTGGTGAGGATCCAAACAAACACCTTAAAGAATTTAATGTGGTTTTATTAACCCTTAAACCAAGAAATGTTTCTGAAGATCAAATCAAATTAAGATCATTACCATTCTCACATGATGGAGCTTCGAAAGATTGGATGTATTACTTACAACCCAAGGATTTAACTTGTTGGAACGATTTAAAACGTCTTTTCTTGCAGAGATTTTTTCCAACATCAAGGACCACTTCCATTCTTAAGGAGATCTCATGGATAAATCAAGCACATTGGGAGTCAATGTATGAGTATTGGGAGAGATTCAAGAAGTTGTGTTCAAGCTTTCCACATCACCAAATCAGTGAGAAACTCCTCATTCAGTACTTCTATGAAGGACTCACACCTATGGAGAGGAACATGGTGGACGCCGCAGTAGGAGGGGAATTGGTGGACAAGACACCAGTAGCCGCACGTGCATTGATTGACAAGATGGCATAAAACTCCCAACAATTTGGCAATCGAGGTACACCACATGTCAGGGGAATAAATCAGGTAAGTCCTTCTTCTCTTGAATGTCATTTGATTGATACCGAGTTAGAAGAATTGACCACTATGGTGAGGCAGATTGCATTGGCTCAAAATACATCTCAATCCCCTCCTTCAAGGCCTTGTGGTATTTTCACTGAGAAAAGTCACCCAACTGACTGTTTCCTACAACTACAAGAGATAGAGGATTGCACAACAGTATTCTCAGGGAGACCATTTCAGCAGCAACAACAACCATATCCCCAAAAGAAGCCTGATTCATTTGCTTCAACATACAACCAAAGGTGGAAAGATCAACCAGACATGAGGTATGGCTCTGGACAACAAAAAAGGCCACCCTTTCAACAAAACTTCTAGTGGCCTCCGCCTTACCTGCAGGGTTTCCAACAACTCCAAAGGAGATTTGAAGCCCAAGCATCAACAAGCCAACAACAAGGGAATCCACCACCAAAGGTAGATTCTAATACTGATGATCTTTTGAAGCAAATTTTTCTTAATCAACAGAATGATCTGAAGAGTCAAAGTTCAGTGCTGAGGGAGTTGAAGACTCAAATGAGCCAGATTTCCACCGCCCTCCATGAACTTGTAAGTAAGAATTCTGGAAATCTACCTTCCCAACCCACTCCAAATCCAAAGGGGAATGTTAGTGCCATCAAATTGAGAAGTGGGATGCAAATGAATGATACATGTGTACCTACCATTCCACCGGGATGAACCTCTACTCTAGAGAAGCCGCATTCCATACCAACTGATGAGCAATCCATGGAGAAAGATAATGGTAAGAAAAAGATTGATGATGTTCCTCCTAAATCCCTTCCTTTTCCTAACAGGGTTGTCCAAACCAAGAAGATGGCTAAAGAAACAATGCAAAAGGAGTTTTTGGACACATTCAAGCGTGTGGAGATCAATATTCTTCTACTTGAAGCCATCAAACAAATCCCAAGGTATGCCAAATTCATAAAAGAACTCTGCACCCATCGAAGAGGGCTCGAGGGAAATGAGAGGATCAATCTTGGAAGGAATGTGTCAGCACTCATTACACCAACTCTAGTAATGCCGACAAAGTTCAAGGATCCAGGGACATTCACCATCCCATGTACCATAGGGGAGTTTCACTTCTGTGATGCTCTTTAGGATTTAGGAGCTTCAATAAATGTGATGCCTCACTCTATATTCTCTTCTTTACAGGTTGGTGAGTTGAAGCCGATTACAGTAGTGGTGCAATTGGAAAATAGAGTTATGGCATATCCAGCGGGAGTTCTTGAGGATGTACTTGTTCGGGTAAGATATATGATCTTTCCAGTAGACTTCTATGTGCTAAAAATGGAGGATGATCAGGTAAGTTCTCATGCCCCCATTATCTTAGGTAGGCCCTTCCTCAAAACTGCAAAAACTGTCATAAATGCCAATGAGGGTACACATTCCATGGAATTTGGGGATGAAGTTGTGATATTTAATGTTATGGATTCCATGAAGTACCCCTCTGAGGACCATTCTTCTTTTTTTATCTCCCATTTTGAACCACCAAGTAAAAACTCCATGGAATTTGATTTTCCTATGCTTAGGGAGATTATGAGTATTAGTTCTAGTTTGATGTCTAAGAGTACTTCCACACCTATTTCTAAGGAACAAGACTCTCTAAGATTTTATTTTGAAATGGAATCATTCTCCGATTTTAATCATGTGAACTCTAATTATGACATGGCTGTTGAGTATGCTGATGGATTTGATGATTTATTCTCTGATTGTGATGATTTTTATTCTGATACTGATGCTCTTTGTGCGCATATTTCAGTTCCTTCAATGTCTCCATCCATACTACACCCTCCTTCATTAGAACTCAAGACATTGCCACCAAATCTGAAATACTTATACTTGTTGAGTGGTGAGAGATTACCTGTTATCATTGATAACAATATCCCTTTTGAACATAAAAAAAATCTTTTGAATATTTTGAGGGAGAACATCAGGGTGATTGGGTGGACCTTGGCTGACATATCAGGTATTAGCCCCTCCATTTGTATGCATAGGATTCTCTTGGAGGATGAGGCTAAACCGGTGAGACAGCACAAAGGAGACTCAATCCTAACCTCCTAGAAGTTTTTTAAAAAAAAGTTGATAAATTGCTTGAGGCTGGTATAATCTTTCCCATTTCAGATTCTCAGTGGGTAAGTCCTATTCAGGTTGTTCCTAAGAAGAGTGGTGTTACTGTTGTTAAAAATGAGAAAGATGAGATAGCTCCAATGAGGGTGAAAAACATTTGGCGTGTGTGTATTGATTATAGGAAACTAAATCAGTCCACTCACAAGGACCATTTCCCCCTACCATTTATTGATCAAATGCTTGAGAGACTAGCTCGGAAAACACACTATTGTTTCTTGGATGGATTTTCTGGATATTTTCAGGTTCCTATAGCTTCGAAGGATCAAGATAAGACTACATTCACCTGTCCCTTTGGCACATTTTCCTACCATAGGATGCCATTTGGAATTTGCAACGCCCCAGGTACCTTCTAGAGATGCATGGTGAGTATTTTTTATGATTTTATTGAGACCTTCATGGAGGTATTTATGGATGATTTTACAGTGTATGGATCCTCATTTGATGAATGTCTAAATATTTTGGGAAAGGTATTGAATCGTTGTATTGAGAAGAATCTGGTCCTGAACTTTGAACGTTGTCATTTCATGGTCGAAAAGGGAATTGTCTTAGGTCATATAGTCTCACAACATGGCATTGAAGTTGATAAATCTAAGGTAGACATTATTTCATCCCTCCCATATACTACATGTGTGCGTGATGTTCGATCATTCCTTGGACATCTTGGATTTCATCGACGCTTCATCAGAGATTTTAGTAAGATCGCTCTACCCTTATCCCAATTGCTTCAAAAAGATATTGAATTCAATTTTGATGATTCTTGCAGGACTTACATTGATGAGCTAAAGAAGTGTCTGACCAATCCACCTATCATACAGCCCCCACGGTGGGAGATTCCTTTTGAGCTTATGTGTGACGCCTCCAACTTCGCGGTTGGAGCTGTCTTATCTCACAGGGTGGAGGGACGTTCACATGTGATCGCCTACGCATCGAGGACAGTGGATTCATCCCAATCAAATTACACAACCACAGAAAAGGAGTTTCTTGCTTTCATATTTTCTTTAGATAAATTCTGTTCATATTTATTAGGCTATAAAGTAGTTGTTTTTTCTGACCATGCAGCTCTGAGGTACCTCTTGAAGAATACAAATGCAAAGCCTAGGCTGATCTGATGGAGACAAAAAGGGGTCAGAAAACATGGTGGTGGACCACATGAGTAGGCTTACTCACACACTAGAGGATGACCCCTTGGACCAGGTACCACTATGGGACACTTTTCCTGATGAGCAGCTTTCTTCCATCTCAGGTACACATCCTTGGTATGCTGATTTAGTGAACTACCTTGTTGCCTCTGAAATCCATACAAATTTAGAGAAACATCAAGTCCAAAAATTAAAGAGTGAGTCATGATTTTATGTTTGGGATGATACATACCTATGGCGCATGTGTAGTGACCAAGTTATTAGGAGGTGTGTTCCTGATCATGAGTTTGAGTCTATTTTGCAATTTTGTCATACACTTTCTTGTGGTGGACACTTTAGACCCCAACGGATAGCTAGGAAAGTTTTAGACTCTGTATTATATTGGCCTAGCTTATTCCATGATTCCCATGTGTTTTGTAAGTCATGCTCTCATTTCCAACACACTGGGAACATTTCTAAGAGACATTAGATTCCCCAAAAACCCATATTATTCTGTGAGATTTTTGATGTATGGGGAATTGATTTTATAGGTCCTTTTCCTAGTTCATTTGGATTTTTATATATTTTGGTTGTTGTTGATTATGTGAGTAAATGGGTTGAGGCCAAGGCCACCAGGACCGACGATTCTCATGTTGTAGTGGACTTTGTCAAAGCACAGAGTTTTTGCAGGTTTAGAGTACCAAAGGCCATCATCAGTGACCAAGGGACACAATTCTACAATCAGAATTTGTCTTCCCTCCTTCAGAAGTATGGGGTGACACACAAAACATCAACACCATACCACCCCCAAAAAAATGGCCAAGCTGAGGTTTCAAATCGTGAGTTGAAAAAACAAATTGGAGAAAATTGTGCAGCCAAATAGGAAGGATTGGAGCAAGCTCTTAGATGATGCATTGTGGGCATATAGGATGGAATACAAGACACCCATTGGTATATCCCCATTTCAGATTTTTTTTTTGGAAAGTGTTTCATCTCCCCGTGGAAGTTGATCATCGGGCTTATTAGGCTATAAAGCAATGTAACATGGATTTGGCCCAAGCTGGAATCCAAAGGAAGCTGCAAATTCAAGAGCTTGAGGATATTTGATTGTCTTCGTATAAGAACTCAAGTCTCTATAAGGAAAAATCAAAATCATCTCATGATAGAATGATCCAACAAAGGGAGTTTCATGTGGGAGAGAAAGTCCTTCTCTACAGTTCACAACTGAAGCTGATTCCTGGTAAGTTGCGTTCCAGATGGTTAGGTCCTTATATTGTATCTAATGATTTTCCTTATGGTGTAGTGGAGATCACACAAGAGGACACTAGAAGGAGATTTATAGTAAATGGGCAACTTTTGAAGAGATACATTGAGGGACTTCCTACTGATGCAGTGTATTTTATCACACTGCATGACCCCATCATCACTTGATCACATCAGGTTGTTCCTAACCCTTTAACTTTGTTATTCTTTGTCCTATTTAAAATTATACATTTCATGTGCATATATCATCTCATGGGTTCACATTGACGATAATGCAATATTTCAGGTTTGGGGGAGGGAACATTTTAGTTTAGTAATTTCAATTGTTTTCCTGTTTAAAAACAAAAAAACAAAAACAATTGTCTGTTTTTCAAATATCGTGTGTTTATTTTTCAATTTTATTTGTGTTTTTGAAATTTTTGTGCCGAAATGATTCTCATCGCAATTTTGAAATACATATCAATGAGTGAAACAATTTATCCCTTGAAACTAAGATTAAATGAATGCTGAAATAACTTTGTTTCAAGTTCAAATATTTAGTAATTTCATGAAAAGTACACTAAATTTTGAATCCCATGCCACATATCACTATCTTTATATTTGAAATCACTTTCCTGTGGGGCTTCTGAACCATTATTTTCATATTCATTACATTAACCTCACTTCTTGATGGAACCAAACCATGCTTGATTTAACCAGAATTTGATCTATTCCTGTCAAAACTTGAGGGTTTGAGGTACTTATGTTTAAATGATTGAAGCATTTGTTTGGTATTAAAGCCCTTCTTTCAAATAATCCTTTTTTATAATTCCCTAACTTGATCATTTAATCCTTCTAGCCCTTAAAATCCATGCACAACCTGTTAGGTTAGCCACATTACAAGCCAATTTTCCCAATTCAACCAACTCTTGAAGTGAAATTGCATAATCTAGTTGAGCTTAAGTGTGGGGGAATCTCTCTTGTGTTGTGCTACCACATTATGTGATACTTTGGGTGGAAAATTAAATTCTGAAGAGATGTGTTTACTGCTGAAAAAATTCATTATATTGAAAGTTGTGCCTTTTCTGGAGCTTTCATGACAAGTGAAGTTGTGCCTTTTCTGGAGCTTCTAATTGAGGTGGAAATTTGTGCCTATTTGGAGATTTCAAGAAAATCATGTTTGAGAAGATTGACATTTTTTATGCTAAAATGATGAATGGTGTAAACTTTTCAAGACTTTTCATGATTATGGAGATGAATTGATACTATGGGGATAGAGGAGAAGACCACATTTAAGTGAAAATTAGATTAATACAATTTTTCTTCAAAAAGAGTCAAGCCCTCCTTATTCAGCCATAGATTTTTTCACATCTAAATCCTACCAACCTAAAGCCACAGAACAAACCTGAAAAGTCCTCATGATAAACATATGTCCTTGACTCACATCGGGTGGAGATGTAGTAATTTATCAATTCTATGGTGACCCTTGTATGAGTTTGGATGAGAAATACATTGCTAAAAAAATTGACATTTATGTGGTGAGTGAAAATGAATATTAGGTAAGTGTTTTGTGGGCATGGGAGGATAAATGAAGTGGAAATACATTGAATGATATAAATGGAGAACTTGAAATAAGGTTTTTTATGAGGCATGATATCTTTTGATTCTTGGTGTGGAATTGATGGATCTCAATGATATGTGTTTTAAAATTTTTTTTGATTTGATATTGATGTTTATTTGATACGAGGTTTTGCTCAGGAGTGCAAAAGGGTAAGTGTGGGGGAGTTGATAAAACATATTTTTATTGAATATTTTATTTATAATAAATGATATAATTTCCTCACATTGTGTTAAGTATGTTCAATTATAAAGTATTTGGGATTAGATCATTCATTTGAATATTTGATGAAAATTCCAGTTTTACCCTTTCAAATCAGTGTAGTATTTCAATCATAAATATTATTATTTGAATTATTTGAACATAATATTTTGAAACTATGTTCCTTACTTAATGGGATGAAACTTTCATTCAGGACACGGGATCAAAAGAATTCATTTGGATGGAGTAATTGGGCCATAAAGTCAAAGGTGGGCTGGACACGCCAGAATGGAGAAGCTTCTATATTTCAGCTATAACTCCTTCATATGAGCTTGGATTGAGCCCATATTTTAGAGGAGATAGAGGAACCATATCCTCACATTGGTTCCTTTTAGAAGGCTGGCCAATTCACGCATTTTGGTGGTCAAATGGGTGGTGAAAGTTGGAATAAAATATTTGGATGAATTTCCACATTCACACTTGAAACCACTTTGAACCTAGCCTCCCCACCACTATATAATTTGGTGTTTTTATCATTTTGTTGGTTTGGGACGTGCATTAGGATATTGGAGGTAGAGGATAATTTGTTTCACCCAAATTCTCCAACCATTTTAAGAGGGGTAGCTCTTGAAGCAAGGATCCCCTCATCAAAGCCTCCTTCTCTTCCTCATTTTGTAATGTTTTAATTTGTGTAATAAACTGCTTTTATATTCTTATATTCCTCATCTTTTCTTATGTTTTGTTTAAATTTATTCTTATATTAATCTTCATAATTGGGTTGTAATTCTTGAGTAGAAGATTTATTGGATTATACCCATTATAAACCTTTGCACATGAAAAATGATTCTACGATGATTACGCCACCCATGGGAGAGTAGTCTTTTAGTAATTGATCTATCTTCTACCCTCTTCATTTAATTATTTTTAATTATTGAGATACTGTAATTAGGTTAATATGATCAATGAATTGTGTTTTTAAAATGGAAGAATCTAAGAAAGAAATTAAATAATTAACACAAAACCACGCGAGGTCGAGATTTTGTGTAAATTGTGAGAGCGCGATCTTAATCGGTAATGCAAGACCACATGGGATAAATTTGTAGAGTTCAAATATAATCCCTAAACCCAATTCATCCTCATTTCCAGAATGAATATGTGCTCTAATTAACCATGGACCATAAGCTAACCTTATAACAACAATCAAAGAAGGGTGTTGCGATTGCGTGTTCCGAAGCTAGCCTAGGGTTTAAGTAATTTCATCTTTGTGGTTAAGTTAACTCTCATAGGGTTCGAGGGTTAAAAAATTAGGGGATCATAATTAAGTGGATATTGATTTATATTATAATGATTAATAATTAAATGAATAGGTAGAGTTAGATCGATTATTCCTTTTAAATATTGTCTAAAAAACATCTTCTTGTTGTGCCTTTTTAATCAAACCTCATTTCAAAATTAAAAACAAAAAAAATGAAATCTTCTTCCAGAAAACTTCTTCAAGTTTTATAAACTATAAACAACCACCCCCATTCTTTGAAGTAGTGTTTTTATTCTATTTTATTTTATTTCTAGAATACCTCTAAAAAGTTGTTTTAATTAACTTCCTCCTTTGAGAGACGACCTTGGTCAGCCACTCTGCTGCACCTAAGTACCCCAAAATCACACTAATCATTTGAGGGAATCCACGATAGCGCTCTTTCAAATTGGCATCGTTTCCGGGGTGGCAAGTAATTTATTCAACCATTTAGAGGTATTTCTTTTATTTTTCATTTTATTATTTTCTTCACCTCTTTATTTCATCTTTCCCCTTTCTCAAGTTTTCATTTTTTTCATCCTCTTCTTTTCTTTTTGGACTATCAACTCAAACTTCTCATTTTTATTTTTCTATGGTCCACTTTCTTTCTTTTCATTTTTATTTGATTTATGACACGAACTAATCCCGAAGATCTCTTAGATCTTGAACCTGAGATTGAACGTAGCCTTAGGGCTCGAATCAGACATTCTCAGTCTACGGGAAGTTTCAATATTCAACTAGTTGGTGAATTCCTCTCTTCTGGAAACATTGAAATTCGAAGCAATTCAAATTCAAACATAAAAGAGGAACCCATGGCTGGAAATAATGGAAATGAACTTAATATAACCATTCGATAATTGGCTACACCTGATATTAACTATCAACCAAATTGTATTGCATACCCAAATCTCGAATCAGACTTTGAGTTAAAATCTGGGTTAATTCACCTTCTTCAAAAATTTCATGGCTTAACTGGTGAGGATCCAAACAAACACCTTAAAGAATTTAATGTGGTTTTCTCAACCCTTAAACCAAGAAATGTTTATGAAGATCAAATAAAATTATGATAATTCCCATTCTCACTTGATGGAGCTGTGAAAGATTGGATGTATTATTTACAACCCAAGGATGTAACTTGTTGGAAAGATTTAAAACATATTTTCTTGCAGAGATTTTTTCTAGCATCGAGGACCACTTCCATTCATAAAGAGATATAAGGGATCAAGCAAGCACAAGGGGAGTCAATGTATGAGTATTGGGATAGATTCAAGAAGTTTTGTGCAAGCTGTCCACATCACCAAATCAGTGAGAAACTCCTCATTCAGTGCTTCTATGAAGGAATCACACCTATGGAGAGGAGCATGGTGGATGTCGCAACAGGAGGGGCATTGGTGGACAAGACACCAGTATCCGCACGTTCATTGATCAACAAGATGGCATAAAACTCCCAACAATTTGGCGATCAAGGTACACCACATGTTAGGGGAGTACATCAGGTAAGTCCTTCTTCTCTTGAAAGTCATTTGATTGATTCCAAGTTGGAAGAATTGACCACTATGGTGAGGCAGATTTCATTGGTTCAAAATACATCCCAACCCCCTCCTTCAAGGTCTTGTGGTATTTGCACTGAGACAAGCCAGCCAACTAACTATTGCCCATAACTACAAGAGATAGAGGATTGCGCAGCAGTATTCCCAGGGAGACCATTTCAGCAACAACAACAACCATATCCCCAAAATAAGTTTGATTCATTTTCTTCAATATACAACCAAGGGTGGAAAGATCAACCGGACATGAGGTATGGATCTGGACAACAACAAAGGCCACCCTTTCAACAAAACTTCCAGCAGCCTCCGCCTTACCTGCAGGGTTTCCAACAACCCCAAAGGAGATTTGAAGCCCAAGCATCAACAAGCCAACAAAAAGGGAATCCCACACCAAAGGTAGATTCTAATACTGATGATCCTTTGAAGAAAATTGTTCTTAATGAACAGAATGAGCTGAAGAGTCAAAGTTCGGAGCTGAGGGAGTTGAAGACTCAAATGAGCCAGATTGCCACCGCCCTTCAGGAACTTGTAAGTAAGAATTCCATAAATCTACCTTCCCAACCCACTCCAAATCCAAAGGGGAATGTTAGTGCCATCACATTGAGAAGTGGGAAGAAAATAAACGATACATCTGTACCTACCATTCCACTGAGATTCACCTCTACTCCAGAGAAGCCGCATTCCATACCAACTGATGAGCAATCCATGGATAAAGATAAAGGTATGAAAAAGATTGATGATATTCTTCCTAAATCACTTCCTTTTCCAAACGGGGTTGTTCAAACCAAGAAGATGGCTAAAGAAGCAGTGCAAAAGGAGGATTTGGACACATTCAAGCATGTGGAGATCAATATTACTCTACTTGAATCCATCAAAAAAATCCCAAGGTATGCCAAATTCTTAAAAGAACTCTACACCAATCGAAGAGGGATCAAGGGAAATGAGAGGATCAATCGTGGAAGGGATGTGTCAGCACTCATTACACCAACTCTAGAAATGCCGAAAAAGTTCAAGGATCCAGGTACATTCACCATCCCATGTACCATAGGTGAGTTTCAATTCTTTGATGCTCTTTGTGATTTATGAGCTTCAATAAATGTGATGCCTCACTCTATATTCTCTTCTTTACAGGTTGGTGAGTTGAAGCCGACGAGAGTAGTGGTGTAATTGGCGAATAGAGTTATGTCATATCCAGAGGGAGTTCTTGAGGATGTACTTGTTCGGGTAAGAGACATGATCTTTCCAATAGACTTATGTGTGCTCAAAATGGAGGATGATCAGGTAAGTTCTCATTCCCCCATTATCTTAGGTAGGCCCTTCCTCAAAACTGCAAAAACTATCATAAATGTCAATGAGGGTACACTTTCCATGGAATTTGGGGATGAAGTTGTGATATTTAATGTTATGGATTCCATGAAGTACCCCTATGAGGACCATTCTGCTTTTTTTATCTCCCATTTTGAACCACCAAGTAAAAACTCCATGGAATTTGATTTTCCTATGCTTAGGGAGATTATGAGTATTGGTTCTAGTTTGATGTCTAAGAGTACTTCCACACCCGTCTAAGGAACAAGACTCTCTAAGATTTGATTTTGAAATGGAATCATATTCTGATTTTGATCATGTGAACTCTAATTATGACCTGGTTGTTGAGTATGCTGATGTATTTGATGCATTATTCTCTGATTGTGATGATTTTTATTCTGATACTGATGCTCTTTGTGCGCATATTTAATTTCCTTAAATTTCTCCATCCATACTACACCCTCCTTCATTAGAACTCAAGCCATTGCCATAAAATCTGAAATACTCATACTTGTTGAGTGGTGAGAGATTACCTGTTATCATTGCTAACAATCTCCCTTTTTAACATGAAGAAAATCTTTTAAATATTTTGAGGGAGATCATCAGGGCGATTGGGTGGACCATGGATCACATATCAGGTATTATCCCCTCCATTTGCATGCATAGGATTCTCTTGGAGGATGAGGCTAAACTGGTGAGACAACACAAAGGAGATTCAATCCCACCCTCCTGGAAGTTGTTAAAAAAGAAGTTGAGAAATTGCTCGAGGCTGGTATAATCTTTCCCATTTCAGATTCTCAGTGGGTAAGTCCTATTTAGGTTGTGCCTAAGAAGAGTGGTGTTGCTGTTGTTAAAAATGAGAAAAATGAGTTAGTTCCAATGAGGGTGCAAAACAGTTTGCGTTTGTGTATTAATTATAGGAAACTAAATCAGTCCACTCGTAAGGACCATTTCCCCCTCCCATTTATTGATCAAATGCCTGAGAGACTAGGTGGGAAAACACACTATTGTTTCTTGGATGGATTTTATAGATATTTTCAGGTTCCTATATCTTAGAAGTATCAGGAGAAGACTACATTCACTTGTCCCTTTGGCACATTTGCCTACCGGAGGATGCTATTTTGACTTTGTAATGCCCCAGGTACCATCCAGAGATGCATGGTGAGTATTTTTTCTGATTTTATTGAGACCTGCATGGAGGTATTTATGGATGATTTTAAAGTGTATGGATCCTCATTTGATGAATGTCTAAATATTTTGGGAAAGTTATTGAATCATTCTATTGAGAAGAATCTGGTCCTGAACTTTGAAAAATGTCATTTCATGGTCAAAAAGGGAATTGTCTTAGGTCATATAGTCTCACAACATGGCATTGAAGTTGATAAATCTAAGGTAGACATTATTTTATCCCTCCCATATCCTACATTTGTGCGTGATGTTCGATCATTCCTTGTACATGCTGGATTTTATCGATGCTTCATCATAGATTTTAGTAAGATCGCTCTACCCTTATCCTGATTGCTTCAAAAAGATATTGACTTCAATTTTGATGATTCTTGTAGGACTTCCTTTGATGAGATAAAGAAGTTTCTGAACACTCCACCTATCATAAAGCCCCCATGGTGGGAGATTCCTTTTGAGCTTATGTGTGACGCCTCCAACTTCGCGGTTGGAGATGTCTTATCTCAGAGGGTGGAGGGACGTTCACATGTGATCGCCTATGAATCGAGGACACTGGATTCAGCCCAATAAAATTACACAACCACAGAAAAGGAGTTTCTTGCTATCATATTTTCTTTAGATATATTCTGTTCATATTTATTGGGCTCTAAAGTAGTTGTTTTTTCTGACCATGCAGCTCTGAGGTACCTCTTGAAGAAGCCAGATGCAAACCCTTGGCTGATCCGATGGATGCTCCTTCTTCAAGAATTTGATATTGAAATAAAGGACAAAATGGGGTCAGAAAACATAGTGGAGGACCACATGAGTAGGCTTACTCACACACTAGAGTATGACACCTTGGACCAGGTACCACTTCAGGACACTTTTCCCGATGAGCATCTTTATTCCATCTCAGGTACGCATCCTTGGTATGCTGATTTAGTGAACTACGTTGTTGCCTCTGAAATCCCTGCAAATTTAAAGAAACATCAAGTCCAAAAATTAAAGAGCGAGTCAAGATTTTATGTTTGGGATGATCCATACCTATGGCGCATGTGTAGTGACCAAGTTATTAGGAGGTGTGTTCCTGATCATGATTTTGAATCTGTTTTGCAATTTTGTCATACACTTGCTTGTGGTGGACACTTTGGACCCCAACGGACAACTAGAAAAGTTTTGGACTCTGGATTATGTTGGCCTAGCTTATTCCATGATGCCCATGTGTTTTGTAAGTCATTCTCTCGTTGCCAACACACTGGGAACATTTCTAAGAGACATGAGATGCCCCAATAACCCATATTATTCTGTGAGATTTTTGATGTATGGGGATTGATTTTATGGGTCCTTTTCGTAGTTCATTTTTATTTTCATAGATTTTGGTTTCTGTTGATTATGTGAGTAAATGGTTTGAGGCCAAGGCCACCAGGACTGGAGATTCTCATGTTGTAGTGGAATTTGTCAAAGCACAGATTTTTTGCAGGTTTGGAGTACCAAAGGCCATCATCAGTGACCAAGGCACACACTTCTGCAATCGTAATTTTTCTTCCCTCCTTCGGAAGTATGGGGTGACACAAAAAACATCAACACCATACCACCCCCAAAAAAATGGCCAAGTTGAGGTTTCAAATCGTGAGTTGAAACAAATTTTGGAGAAAACTGTGCAGCCAAATAGGAAGGATTGGAGCAAGCGCTTGGATGATGCATTGTTGGCATATAGGACAGCATACAAGACACCCATTGGTATTTCCCCATTTCGGATTGTTTTTCGGAAAGTGTGTCTTCTCCCCGTGGAAGTTGAGCATCGGGCATATTGGGCTATAAAGCAATGTAACATGGATTTGGCCCAAGCTGGAATCCAAAGGAAGCTGCAAATTCAAGATCTTGAGGAGATTCGATTGTCTTCGTATAAGAACTCAAGGCTCTATAAGGAAAAATCCAAAGCAACTCATGATAGAATGATCCAACAAAGGGAGTTTCGTTTTGGAGAGAAAGTATTTCTCTACAGTTCATGACTGAAGCTGATGCCTGGTAAGTTGTGTTCCAGATGGTTAGGTCCTTATATTGTATCTAATGTTTTTCCTTATGGTGTAGTGGAGATCACACAAGAGGACACTCAAAGGGGATTTACAGTCAATGGACAACATTTTAAGAGATACATTGAGGGACTTACTATTGATGCAGGGGATTTTATCACACTGCATGACCCCATCATCACTTGATCACATTAGGTTGTTCCTAACCCTTTAACTTTTTTATTCTTTGTCCTATTTAAAATTATACATTTCATGTGCATATATCATCTCATGGGTTCACATTGAGGACAATGCAATATTTTATGTGTGGGGGAGGGAACATTTTAGTTTAGTAATTTCAATTGTTTTCCAGTTTAAAAACAAAAAAAACAAAAAAAAATGTGTGTTATTCAAATTTTGTGCGTTTATTTTTCAATTTTATTTGTGTTTTTGGAATTTTTGTGCTGAAATAATTCTCATCAAAATTTTTAAATGCATATCAATGAGTGAAACAATTTATCCCTTGAAACTAAGCTTAAATTAATGCTGAAATAACTTTGTTTCAAGTTCAAATATTTAGTAATTTCATGAAAAGTACACTAAATTTTGAATCCCATGCCACATCTCACTGTCTTTATATTTGAAATCAATTTTTTGTGCGGCTTCTAAACTATTATTTTCATATTCTTTACATTCACCTCACTTCTTGAAAGAACCAAACCATGCTTGATTTAACTAGAATTTGATCTATTCCTGTCAAAACTTGAGGGTTTGAGGTACTTATGTTTAAATGATTGAGGCATTTGTTTGGTATTAAAGCCCCTATTTCAAATAATCCTTTTTTATAATGGCCTAACTTGAACAATTAATCCTTTTATCCCTTATAATCCATGCACAACCTGTTAGGTTAGCCACATTACAAGCCAATTTTCCCTATTCAACAAACTCTTGAAGTGAAATTGCATAATCTAGTTGAGCTTAAGTGTGGGGAAATCTCTCTTGTGTTGTGATACCACATTCTGTGATACTTTGGGTGGAAAATTAAATTCTGAAGAGATGTGTTTGATGCTAAAGAAATTCATTATATTGAAAGCTGTGCCTTTTCTGGAGCTTTCATGATAAGTGAAGTTATGCCTTTTCTGGAACTTCTAATTGAGGTGGAAAGTTGTGCCTATCTGGAGCTTTCAAGAAAATCATGTTTGAGAAGATTGAAATTTTTGATGCTAAAATGATGAATGGTGTAAAATTTTCATGACTTTTCATGATGATGGATCTGAATTGATACTATGGGGATTAAGGAGAAGACCACATTTAAGTGAAAATTAGATTAATGCAATTTTTCTTCAAAAAGAGTCAACACCTCCTTATTCAGCCTCAGATTTTTTCACATCTAAATCCTACCAACCGAAATCCATAGAACAACCCTGAAAATTCCTCATGATAAACATATGTCCTTGACTCACATCAGGTGGAGATGTAGGAATTTATCAAGTCTATGGTGACCCTTGTATGAGTTTGGATGAGAAATACATTGCTAAAAAATTGACATTTATGTAGTGAGTGAAAATGAATATTAGGTAAGTGTTTTGTGTGCATGGGAGGATAAATGAAGTGGAAATACATTGAATGATATAAATGGAGAACTTGAAATAAGGTTTTTTATGAGGCATGATATCTTTTGATTCTTGGTGTGGAATTTATGGATCTCAATGATATGTGTTTTAAAATTTGTTTTGATTTGATATTGATGTTTATTTGATATGAGGTTTTACTCCGGAGTGCAAAAGGGTAAGTGTGGGGGAGTTTATAAAACACATTTTTATTTAATATTTTATTGATAATAAATGATATAATTTCATCACACTGTGTTATGTATGTTCAATTATAAAGTATTTGGGATTAGATCATTCATTTGAATATTTGATGAAAATTACAGTTTTTCCCTTTCAGAATCACTGTAGTATTTCAATCGTAAATATTTTTTATTTGAATTATTTGAACATAATATTTTGTAACTATGTTACTTACTTCATGGGATAAAACTTTCATTTCGGACACTAGATCAAAAGAATGCATTTGGATGGAGTAATTGAGCCATAAAGTCAAAGGTGGGCTGGACACGCCAGAATGGAGAAGCTTCTATATGTCGGACATAACTCCTTCATATAAGCTTTTATTGAGCCCAAAGTTTTATAGGAGATAGAGGACCCATATCCTCACATATGATCCTTCTGGAAGGCTGGCCAATTCACTCGTTTTGGTGGTCAAATGGGCAGTGAAATTGGAATAAAATATTTGGCCGAATTTCCACATTCACACTTGAAACCACTTTGAACCTAGCCTCCCCACCACTCTATAAATTGGTTTTTTTCTCATATTTTGGGATTTGGACGTGCATTAGATATTAGAGGTAGAGGAGAATTTGTTTCACCCAAATTATCTAACCATTGTAAGAGGGGTAGCTCTTGAAGCAAGGATCCCCTCATCGAAGCCTCCTTCTCTTCTTCATTTTGTAATGTTTTCATTTGTGTAATAAACTTCTTTGATATTATTTTATTCCTCATATTTTATTATGTTTTGTTTAAATTTATTCTTATCTTAATCTTCCTAATTGGGTTTTAATTCTTGTGTATAAGAGTTATTGGATTATACCCCTTATAAACCTTTTCACATTAAAAATGCTTCTACGATGATTACGCCACCCATGGGAAAGTAGTCTTTTAGTAATCGGTATATCTTCTACCCTCTTCATTTAATTATTTTGAATTATTGAGATACTATAATTCACTTTATATGATCAATTAATTGAGTTTTTAAATTGGAAGAAACTACGAAATCAATTGAATAATTAACACAAAAACACGCGAGGTCGAGATTTTGTGTAAATTGTGAGAGCGCGATCTTAATCGGTAATGCAAGACCACACGGGATAAATTTGTAGAGTTCAAATATAATCCATAAACAAATTCATCCTCATTTCCATAATGTATATGTACTCTAATTAACCACTGACCATAAGCTAACCTTAGAACAACAATCAAAGTAGGGTGTTGCGATTGCGTGTTCCGAAGCTAGCCTAGGGGTTAAGTAATTTCATCTTTGTGGTTAAGTTAACTCTCGTAGGGTTTGAGTGTTAACAAATTAGGGGATCATAATTAAGTGGATATTGATTTATATGATAATGATTAATAAGTAAATGAATATGTAGAGTTAGATCGATTATGCCTTTTAAATATTGTCTAAAAAACATCTTCTTGTTGTGTCTTTTTAATCAAACCTCATTTCAAAATTAAAAACAAAAAAATGAAATCTTCTTCCAGAAAACTTTTTCAAGTTTTATAAACTATAAATAACCACCCCCCATCCTTTCAAGTAGTGTTTTTATTCTGTTTTATTTTATTTCTAGAATACCTCAAAAAAGTTGTTTTAATTCACTTCCTCCTTTGAGAGACGACCTTGGCCAGCCACTCTGCTGCACCTAAGTACCCTAAAATCACACTAATCATTTGAGGGTGCCCACGATAGCTCTCTTTAAGGAAGCCTATCTTCATTCCCTCATAGTCACTCCTCCACTACTTAATTGGGTCAGAGAGGCACAATGTGGGTACGTGGACTATGAGATGGGATGTGCATATATATTCTCAGGACATGCACCTAATGTATTTTATGTAGGAGGAGAGCACGTCATCCTCTTCTGAGGACGTACCATGGTACCAGTTACACTACAGGAGAAAGTTCTGAGGGAGTTCCACACTTCCCCTCTAGCAGTAAATCCTGGAGTAGCGAAGTTGTATCAGGACCTCAGACGACAGTACTGGTGGCCGAGTATGAAGAAGGTCGTGGCAGGATTCGTTTCTCGTTGCCTCACTTGTCAGCAATTGAAGGCAGAGCACTAGGTACCTGCAGGATTGGTACAGCCCTTAGAGGTCCCGGAGTGGAATTGGGACAGGATATACATGGATTTTATGATAGGGATTCCACGTACTTCCAGAGGACACGATGCCATATGGGTGATCGTAGACCGACATACCAAGTCGGCCCACTTTTTACCGATCAGAGAGCAGGGCTCAGAAGAGAGCTTAGGACGTCTCTACATTCAGGAGATCATACGAATTCATGGTGTGCCATCATCTATTATCTCTGATCGAGATGCTCACTTTACTTCCTGGCTTTAGAAGGGGTTGTAGGAGGTCTTTGGGACACAGCTACGCATGAGCACTGCCTTTCACCTGCAGACAGATGTCCAGACAGAGAGGACCATTCAGACACTCGAGGACATGCTCCGTGCATGTGTCCTTGACTTTGGTCGTATCTGGGACGATCACCTACCCTTGGTGGAGTTTGCGTACAACAACAGCTACCACTCCACCATCGGGATGACACCATACGAGGCCTTGTATGGCCGACCGTGCAGATCACCTCTGTGCAGGACAGATCCTGGGGAGTCAGCACTTGTAGGACCAGAGATGGTCCAGGCCAGGACAGAGAAGGTATAGATCATCCAGGAGTGGATGAGGACTACTCAGAGCTGACAGAAGTGCTATGCTGACAGGAGGCGGAGACCACTAGAGTTCGAGGATGGTGACCACGTTTTCTTACAGGTCTCACCTCGACGTGGATTACGGAGATTTGGCCGGGGCGACAAGTTGTCTCCGCGCTTCATCAAACCATTCCAAGTTCTTAGTAGGATAGGCGAGGTGGCTTATCGCCTGGATCTTCCACCTCAATTGCACCGAGTGCACGACGTCTTCCATGTATCTCATTTGAGGAGATATGTGCACGACCCGACGCATATCATCGATCATGGGGAGCTAGGAATCGATGAAGAGGCGACTTTTGTGGAAGTCCTGGTGGAGATCGAGGATCGATAGGAGCGTGTCCTATGTGGACGGTCGATTACTCTAGTACGCATCAGGTGGCAGCACAGGAACCTCCAGGAGATCACATGGGAGCGGGAGGCTCATATGCGTGCTCAGTACCCTCATTTGTTCCCCTAGTTTATGATGTAGCTTTACGGGGACGTAAAGCCCTGAGGTGGGAGTAATGTAAAGACCCGGAATATAAGGCCCCAGCCTTAAACCTTACTTAATCTTGAGTTATTACAAGATTACACATTGAGGATCTTTTCGGGTTTAGAGTTTTAGAGAATTAGATCATAAAACTTGCATTACATTCCACATATAAACAAAGTGGTTACATAAAGATAGTATTCTTCTTTCCCATCAATGGAAACATATTTAAAATAAAACATGGATTATTTCTTGACACTTCCTTGACACTATCATCATATCATTTACCTTTCCCTTGACCTATAAAAAACATTTCAAAAAAACTTGGGATGAGCATAAAAAGCTCAGTAAGGGATATAAAAATATGGAAAAGAAACATGGGTACATATATACATAAGAATGAAATCATACTTTACCCATAAAACATAAGCACTTTAACATACTTCATCAAATAATGAATAAATCATAGAAATCATAAGACATAAAGGTAACTTGAGGCATTCATAACATTCTTACGTAGGGAGTAACCCTCTTGGTTACGTTTGGAATACCCATCACAGTATATTCCATAAATCTCTTCGGAGAAACCTTAACGTTTCACTCCTTCGCGTTACCCAATGCATTAGAGAGCTAAATCGGGCTCACCTGCCCTTAGTTTATCATGGAACCACCCGTCTTCATAATAATTCCCAAGAACCTCAACATAATCGTATCACATAAAACATGCATAAAGGAAACATAACATTTCCACTTTTCAATCACGAGATATCAATACAACACATTGATATAAAAACATTATGAAAACCATTTTCAATACCAAAATAAAAGAAAAGTAAAACATGGTATTTATTTTTCCTTTTTTAAAAAATGGTATGGCTTGTAGAGGAAGTCGAAACTCAAATAATGGTCACGGTGGCGGAGAAGTCATTGTCACCGCATACGTACGACAAAAACATTCCCTTTTTTCGTTTAGTAAAACGCTTCGTATAAAAAAGATTCCTTTTGGATAAACGTAAAAGTAAAAGTGGGTTATACACCGTATAAAAGAAGGTTGTGTATAAAACAAAATATGCCTCAATGAAAGGAGATTGAGACGAAGTCCCACACCTCGAGTCCGACTTGACTCGGTCGTTCTTTAATCTCCTGAATAATAAACTTGAGTTAATTTCTACTTTTTTAAGAACCTTTTTCTTGTTCATTATTCCTTTTATATCACTTATTTCCATGTCATGAACACTATGTAATTATTTAAGTTAATAACGGTCATTTTAACGATCATTGGTACTTGAGTAAAAAATAAGCCCTTTAAAATTACAAGTTGTTCATGTATCCATTATGTTCAGAATGGTATTCATGGTATAGATATCATATATTTCATATATATCCATTACATTCATGCATTTATAATATTATATAATCATTTAGAGGTAAGAAATGAAATGCACCGTTCATGGAGATGGTAAGCCGTACGTACGCATGAACGCTACTTTCATTTCTATTTCGTATTTTATAGAATGGAATCATAATGATATAAAGGTATATTATAATTCCAGTGTAATATCATATATAATATCATAACTCCATCCTTTATACGTCCCACATATGGTATTAACGAATCAAATCACTTTGAGGGGGCGGTAGTCCGCACTTCCTTAAATGAAGATATCGTGTTTACCCATAATGGAAACCATAAAGGTATGACCAAAATGAAAAATACAGAATCTTAAGGAAAACATAAACATATTATATATCATATATAAATATATTGTCATCTTAATGGCTACCTTTGAAGGTGTTAAAAGAATGTTGAACAATCATCGTTTCGGGAGGCCGAAATTCGCCATCCATGGAAACAGTATGTTCTTTAACCATTAGATGTAGGTGTGTGTAAGTGTATCTCGAATCCTTATTATAACAACATCCTATTATATTTATTATACTGGATTTGTTACAAAAGAAATGAATAAAAAGAGTTTAGGGGGGTGGAGAAGCAAAATAAAACAAAAGGACTCAAGTGAAGACATTACCTTAAAATCAGGTAACTCCCTTTGGTTTGAGCTCAAAAGCTTCCTTGAGAAGACTTCTGCCAAAGGGGAGGCTTCAAGTAGTAATATAGGGATGTGGAGAGACAAAATGGGCAGGTTTTGGCCGATCCAAAGGCTTCGGGAGTGTGGTTAAGGAGGTAGAGGTGGGGGCCTTTTATAAAAGGAGAGGAGGGGCACTCTTGGAAAGTAAAGATAAGTTACTTTATTTTAAAATGAGTTTCGGATTCAAAAGGTCCCACATTGATATAATTTTATGATAAGGTGATAAGGGTTCGAAATCCACTCATCCAATTGGTTTTTTCCATGTTTAGGTCTTAGATTTTACATTATCTTTCCATTTTATTTAAATCGTTAAATAATGAGGTCATTGCTGCATCATCATGATGTCATAAATAATTTAATTTATTTAATGTCTAAAAATTATAAAAAAAAATACTATCATGTAGGAAATATTTTTATATTTCTAATGAATATTTATAGTCAAAAATATGACTTGTATAACCCCATGTAAAAATTGTTTTAGTAAAATAACTCATGTTTGTGTCATTTTTTACTTTAATATTAAATAAAAAGTTATTTATGTTATTTCCCAACCAAAGTGGATCCACGGGGTCCCCAAGTTGACCCATGGATATTCTTGGTCTTCCATGACACATCCAATAAGGGTAGGACATGTTTATAGGTCATTTCATTTAATTAAAACATTATTCTTACCTTAAACTACACTAATTACCTCTAATCGCAATTAAGAACTTAAGAGTTACTATTCACCAAAAAATTATTTTAATCTCATTGAACCACATTTTATTTTTTAATGATATCCATGTATGTCAGATTTTTGAAAATCAAATCACAGAAGTGACAATGTTTCATTTAAATGAAAAATCAGTTTCTTTAACTACCACTTAGTGGTTTCACTATTCATCAAAAATTGAAGTTTTTTAAAAAAAAACCAAAACATCACCCTAAGCTATATTTGATATTCTGAATTCAAAAATGATGTCTATTTTACAAAATTCAAATCATATAATTTACATTAATTAATTTAATAATTAATTCCCGCTGTCATGACACATAGCGTGTTTTTATGAAACAATAAGTATCAAAAGATTAACACCAGTTTAAGTCCAATTTCAAAGTGAAATTGATTCCAATGACCACCATTGGATTAAATGGTAAAAATATATTCTAATTTAACTTTAAAACCAATTCAAAATATAATCTAATAATATAAATAAATTAGATTAAAAAGCAGTTTTGATGTAAAATGTAGTATTTTTCACTATTCATTAAAAATGAACATTGTCAGAAAAATACCAAAAATTCACACAAAGTAAATTTTGATGTCCCAATAATAAAGAATAAGTTTATTTTGACAAAAATAGGTTATAAAATTGTCAAAAGATAGATTTAAAAATGGTTTTCCATCAAAAGGCAGTAAAACAATCTTTTAAAAATATTAGTGTATTCCATGCTTAAGATTGGATTTATTTTCATTTTAAGCCTATAAAACACTATCTTAATAATTAATAGAAATAGATAAAAATATCTATTATTCAGTACTTACTTGGGATGTTACATCCTTCCCCCCTTTAGAAAATTGTGTCCCCGTAATTTATTTACTTATCAAATAAATGGGGGTACTTATCCCTAATAGCATTTTCAGATTCCCATGTTGCCTCTTCCATCATGTGGTTTTTCCACAAAACATTTACCTGATTAATAACCTTATTTCATAACACTTGCTCCCTGTGGTCAAGAATATGGACCTGTTGTTCCTCATAAGATAGGTTCTCTTCCAGCTGAACTACCTCTGGACTCAAAACATGAGATGGATCTGGCATATACTTTCTCAGCATCGAAACATGAAAAATATTGTGTACCTGAGATAAACTCGGAGGTAAAGCCACCCGGTATGCAACTGATCCAACTCTCTCCAGAATTTCATATGGTCCAATGAACCTTGGACTCAGCATTCCTTTCTTACCAAATCTCATCACACTTTTCCATGGTGAGACTTTGAGAAAAACATGATCACCTACCTCAAAAGTTAGGTCCTTCCTCCTGTTGGCTGCATAACTCTTCTGCCTACTCTGAGCTGTTCTCATGTGTTTCTGAATCAGCTGAACTTTTTTTGCCATCTCTTCTACCAATTCTGGTCCCATCAACTTCTTTTCACCCACTTCATCTGAGAAAGCTGGAGTTCGACACCTCTTCCCATATAACGCCTCAAATGGTGCCATCTGTATACTAGAATGAAAACTGTTATTATATGAAAATTCACCCAAAGAAAGATGTTGGTCCCAACTTCCCTGATAATCCATCGAACAAGCTCGTAGCATATCCCCCAAGGTCTGAATTGTTCGTTCTGACTGCCCATCTGATTGAGGATGAAATGTTGTACTAAAATTTAATTCAGTACCCAACGACTTCTGAAGGCCTTTCCAAAAGTTAGAAGTGAACCTGAGATCACGATCAGATACAATCGAGAGAGGAACTCCATGTAACCTGACTATCTCTTTATGATACAAACGGGAATGTTGATCTAGAGAGAAAGTATCGCGTATAGGAAGTAAATGAGCAGATTTAGTCAAGCAATCAACAATAACCCAGATTGCATTATTACCTCGAGATGTCTTCGGTAATCCCACAACAAAGTCCATGGATATATTCTCCCATTTCCACTCTGGAACTGGTAAAGGATGAAGCATCCCTTTCGGTAACTGCCGCTCTTCTTTAACCTATTGACATGTCAAACACTTCACAATAAAATCAGCAATATCTCTTTTCATTCCATCCCACCATTAATACTCCCGCAGATCTCTGTACATCTTAGTACTGCCAGGATGAACTGAAAATGGAGAACTATGAGCTTCACATAACAACCCTCTCTTCAACTGTGAATCACAAGGCACACACTATCTCTTCCCAAATCTCAAAACACAATCATTATCAATGTTGAATTCAGGCAACTTACCTTTCTGAACCAGCTCTACCTTTTTCTGTAACTCACTATCTTGCTTCTGTGCTTGCTTGATTCTATCTGATAGAGATGATCTCACTGATACCTGAAACAAAACAGAATAACTTCCTGCACCAACAACTTCTATGCCAAAGTTCATCAAATCCTTAACCAAAGGATCACGTTCCAAACGCAACATTGTTAATGAAGCATTACTTTTTTGACTCAAAGCATCAACCACTTTATTTTCTTTTCCCGGATGGTAATGAATTGTACAATCATAATCCTTGATTAATTCCAGCCATCTCCTATGTCTCATGTTTAACTCTTTCTGAGTTAATATATACTTTCATATTTTGTGATCAGTATATATTTCACACTTTACTCCATACAAATGATGCCTCCAAATTTTTAAAGCAAAAACAACAGCAGCTAATTCCAAATCATGTGTAGGGTAATTTACCTCATGAGTTTTCAACTGTCGTGAAGCATAAGAAATTACCTGATCATTCTGCATTAGGACGCAACCAAGTCCTTTCAATGAAGCATCACTATAGATAACAAACTCACCATTCCTGGAAGGTAGTGCCAAAACTGGAGCATTCACCAATCTTCTTTTCAATTCCTGAAAACAATCACCACATTCCTTTGTCCAGATAAACTTAGCACCCTTCCGAGTTATCTTAGTCATTGGACTAGAAAACCGTGAAAAATTTCTAACAAACCTTTAGTAATAGCCGGCCAAACCAAGGAATCTACGAATCTCAGTTACATTTGTGGGTCTTGGCCAGTCTTCCACAACTTTTGTTTTTGCAGGATCAACAGTTATCCCATCTTTAGAAACAATGTGACCAAGGAAAGAAATTTGTTGCAAACAAAACTCACACTTTCTGAATTTCCCATACAATTTCTTTTCTTTTAAGGTTTTCAAGATAACCCTTAAATGTCTTTCATGCTCCTCATTACTTTTAGAAAACACCAAAATATCATCAATGAAAACCACCAAAAACTTATCCAAGAACTCATGGAAAATTCTATTCATTAATTCCATGAATATAGCAGGTGCATTGGTTAGCCCAAAAGGCATTACTACAAATTCATAATAGCCATATCTTGTACGGAACGTGGTCTTTGTAACATCTGCTTCCTTTACCTTCAGCTGATGGTACCCCGATCTCAAGTCAATCTTTGAAAAATACTGAGCTCCCTGGAGCTGATCAAACAAATCATCAATATGAGGAAAATGATATTTTTTCTTAACAGTGATGTTATTCAAGGCTCTATAATCAATGAAAAGTCTCATTGAACCATCTTTCTTTTTAACAAATAAAACAGGAGCACCCCATGGTGATGTGCTAGGTCGAATGAAACCTTTCTCTAATAAATCTTTCAATTGCTCCTTCAACTCTAAAAGTTAAATTTGAGCCATTCGATAAGGGGGTTTTGAAATTGGCTTAGCATCAGGAACTAAGTCAACAGTAAACTCAACTTCCCAATCTGGTATTATTCCAGGAAACTCATCAGGAAAATCATCAGGATACTCATTTACCACTGGCACATCATTAATCTGAACAGTTCCTTTATTTTCAATGATGTGTGCAAGGTAACATTCAATTCCATCTTTTACAAGTTTCTTGGCCTCTTGATAAATTATCAACAGTAAGGGTTCATTCTTGTACACAAACTGAAAGTCTTTCTGAAAATAAACTTCTTTAGCTCTACAGTCAATCTTAGCATGGCAAATAGAGAGCCAATCCATACCCAGGATAACATCAAACTCTACTAGGGGTAGAACAATAAGGTTTTCAAGTAGGTTCTTTCCACAGATAAGGATAGGAAGATTATTATAAATTCTTTTTGCCTAAAAATTTCCCCCAGGTGTTTTTACCAAAAGTTCAGGAGTCATTTCTTGAGATGGTATTCCCATTTTACTAGAAAGGTTTTCAGAGATGAAAGAATGTGTAGACCCTGAATCAAACAACACACTGGTATAATCTAAAAAAACAAACACAGTACCTGATACAACTTCATTTGATGGCCCGACATCTGCTGAAGTAGTTGCAAAGGATTTCACCACCCCTTTCTGCCTGTAGTCTAACTGCTTCCCATCACTCAAACTCTTTGTCGGACACTTGTTTTCATAGTGACCCATCTCATTGCACTTATAACATTTCACTAACTGTAAATAAAATTTGGTCTTACCTTCACCTTGATCATTTTCAATGAAACCACGAGCCTTATGTCCCATCTTACCACATCGGTAGCACTTTATAGAATTCAGAAGACATTCCCCAGCATTCCTTTTTCCACATTTATCACAAACTGGAAACTTAGTTTTCTTACCATCAGACTTTTTTGAAGAATTCTTACCTTTCTCCTGCCACCTCGGTCTCTTCTTCTGTTGGTTGTTATAGAACACTTGATCATCGGAAAACTCCATTTCCACCTTCTCAGCACATCGAACAAGCTTTTCATAACTTTTAAACTCACGAGAAGCTAATTCCCTTCGATATTTTGGCTTTAATCCTGAGTAAAAATGATTGATTTTACTATCAAGGTCTCAGATAAAATTTGGAGCATACCTTGCCAATCGAGTGAACCTTTCTTCATAGGTAGCCACTGAGTCTTACTCTTGCCTCAATTCCAAGAATTGTTTTTCCATCCTAAGTCGAACAACCTTAGGAAAATAATTTTCAAGAAACATACCTTTAAATTCATCCCAATCGAGAGCATCAATCTCATCAGCGTCCCTGATATTTTTAACCATCAACCACCACTGATCTGTTTCACCCTCCAAACGATAAATAGAAAGACTAACCTTTTGATTGTCTGAACACCCCATGACATCTAAAATCTTCTCCAGTGCTTTAATCCACCCTTCAGCTAGCACAGGGTCAGATGATCCTATGAATGATGGGGGATGTTGCCTCATGAAATGTTCCACCACTGACATGTTCCTCTGCGGTTGATCTGGCTGATCTTGTGCATGGATACCACCACCATTTATCGCTTGATTAAATTGCGTCATTACTACAACAAACTGTTCAGTTCCAATTCTGACCATCTTAGGATGCTGATTCGGAAGTTTATTTCCTTCGGCATGCCTTCCTAGCACTGCTTCCCTGTTTCCTCTGCGGAAAACCATTCTGAACAAACATGTCTTAGATGAAGCAGCATGGTAATCTTCAAATACTATATCACTTCAATTTGACCATAAAAAAAATATTTTTGGATAATCATTTAATATAATTATAACTCCTAAATGTATATAAACCGACCTTCGATACCAACTAATGCCCCAGCCTTAAACCTTACTTAATCTTGAGTTATTACAAGATTACACATTGAGGATCTTTTGGGTTTAGAGTTTTAGAGAATTAGATCATAAAACTTGCATTACATTCCACATATAAACAAAGTGGTTACATAGAGATAGTATTCTTCTTTCCCATCAATGGAAACATATTTAACATAAAACATGGATTCTTTCTTGACACTTCCTTGACTCTATCATCATATCATGTACCTTTCCCTTGACCTGTGAAAAACATTTCAAAAAAACATGGGATGAGCATAAAAATATCACTAAGGGATATAAAAATATGGAAAAGAAACATGGGTACATATATACATAAGAATGAAATCATACTTTACCCATAAAACATAAGAACATTAACATACCTCATCAAATCATGAATAAATCATAGAAATCATAAGGCATAAAGGTAACTTGAGGCATTCATAACATTCTTACGTAGGGAGTAACCCTCTTGGATACGTTTGGAATACCCATCACAGTATATTCCATAAATCTCTTCGGAGAAACCTTAACGTTTCACTCCATCGCGTTACCCAATGCATTGGAGAGCTGTATCGGGCTCACCCACCCTTAGTTTATCACGGAACCACCCGTCTTCATAATAATGCCCAAGAACCTCAACATAATCGTATCACATAAAACATGCATAAAAAAACATAACATTTCCACCTTTCGATCACAAGATATCAATACAACACCTTGATATAAAAATATTATGAAAACCATTTTCATGACCAAAATAAATGAAAAGTAAAACATGGTATTTATTTTTCTTTTTAAAAAAAAGGTATGGCTTGTAGAGGAAGCCGAAACTCAAATAATGGTCATGGCGGCAGAGAAGTCGTTTTCGCCGCATACGTATGACAAAAACATTCCCTTTTGTCATTTAGTAAAACAATTCATATAAAAAATATTCCTTTTGGATAAACATAATAGTCAAAGGGGTTTATACACCGTATAAAATAAGGTTGTGTATAAAACAAAATATGACTCAATGAAAGGAGATTGAGACGAAGTCCCATACCTCGGGTCCGACTTGACTCGGTCATTCTTTAATCACCTGAATAATAAACGTGAGTTAATTTCTACTTGTTTAAGAACCTTTTTCAAGTTCATTATTCCTTTTATATCACTTATTGTCATGTCATGAACACTATGTAATTATTTAAGTTAATAACGGTCGTTTTAACAATCATTGGTACTTGAGTAAAAAATAAGCCCTTTACAATTACAAGTTGTTCATGTATACATTATTTCAAGAATGGTATTCATGATGTAGATATCATATATGTCATATATATCCAGTACATGCATGAATTTATAATATTACATAATCATTTAGAGGCAAGAAATGAAATGCACTGTTCATGGAGACGGTAAGCCGTACGTACGCATGAACGCTACTTTCATTTCTATTTCGTATTTTATAGAATGGAATCATAATGATATAAAGGTATATTATAATTCTAGTGTAATATCATATATAATATCATAACTCCATCCTTTATACGTCCCACATATGGTATTAATGAATCAAATCACTTTGAGGGGGCGGTAGTCCGCACTTCCTTAAATGAAGATATCGTGTTTACCCATAATGGAAACCATAAAGGTATGCCCAAAATGAAAAATACAGAAGCTTAAGGAAAACATAAACATATTATATATCATATATAAATATAGTGACATCTTAATGGCCACCTTTTAAGGTCATAAAAGAATGTTGAACAATTATCGTTTCGGGAGGCCGAAATTCGCCATCCACGGAAACAGTATGTTCTTTAACCATTAGATGTAGGTGTGTGTAAGTGTAGCTTGAATCCTTCTCATAACAACATCCTAGTATATTGATGATACTGGAGGTGTTACAAAAGAAATTAATAAAAAGAGTTTAGGGGGTTGGAGAAGCAAAATAAAACAAAAGGACTCAAGTGAAGACATTACCTTAAAATAGGGTAACTCCCTTTGGTTTGAGCTCAAAATCTTCCTTGGGAAGACTTCTGCCCAAAGTTAGGCTTCAATGAGTAAGAGAGGGATTTGGAAAGCCAAAATGGTCAGGGTTGGACGAGCCAAAGGCTTTGGGAGTGTGGGTAAGGAGGTAGAGGTGGGGGCCTTTTATAAGAGGAGAGGAGGGGTACTCTTGGAAAGTAAAGATAAGTTACTTTATTTTAAAATGAGTTTCGGATTCAAAAGGTCCCACATTGATATAATTTGAGGATAAGGTGATAAGGGTTCTAAATCCACTCATCCAATTGGTTTTGACCATGTGTAGGTCTTAGATTTTACATTATCTTTCCATTTTATTTAAATCGTTAAATAATGAGGTCATCGCTGCATCATCATGATGTCATAAATAATTTAATTTATTTAATGTCTAAAAATTATAAAAAAATACTATGATGTAGTAAATCTTTTTATCTTTCTAATGAATATTTATAGTCAAAAATATGACTTGTATAACCCCATGTAAACATTGTTTTAGTAAAATAACTCATGTTTGTGTCATTTTTAATTTAACATTAAATAAAAAGTTATTTATGTCATTTCCCAACCAAGGTGGCTCCATGGGGTCCCCATGTTTACCCATGGATTGTCTTTGTAACACCCCGAGCTTCCACGATACGCTTCTCTTTCAATAATTCAATAGCTTGCATTATACGCATGTTCGAGATTCTAACACATCGGGACTAATCAAAATAGCCATTATGAATAGTAATATCCACTTTTTTTAAATTATATATATTTTATATTTCAAAATGGACTTCATTTTTGGATTCGGAATGTCAAAATTATCCTATGTTGAAGTTTTTGTAATTTTCTGAGAACTTCCAAATTTTTATGAATAGTGAAAAATACATAAAACAACTTTTTTAATCAAAATAATTTATAGTGATAAATTATACTATTGAGTGGTTTTAAATTATAATTAGAATATATTTTTACCATTTTATCCAATGGTGTTCATTAGTTTTAATTTCACTTTGAAATTGGACATAAACAATTGTCAATCTTTTGATATATATTGTTTCTTAAAAACACGCTATTTGTTGTGACAACGGTAATTAATTATGAAATTAATTAATGAAACTTATATGTTTGGAATTTTTTAAAATAGACATCATTTTTGAATTCGGAATATCCATTATAGCTTAGGGTAATATTTTGGCATTGTTCTGAAAAATTTCAATTTTTGATGAATAGTGAAACCACTAAGTGGTAGTTAAATAACTGGTTTTTCGTTTAAATGAAACATTACCACTTCTGTGATTTGATTTTCAAAAATCCGACATACATGGTTGTCATTAGGAAGTAAAATGTGGTTCAATTGGATTAAAATAATTTTTTGGTGAATAGTAACTTTTAAGTTTAATTAATCGCGATTAAAGGTAATTAGTGAAATTTAAGGTAAAAATGATATTATAAAAATATGAAATGACCTTTACACTTATCCTACCCCTATTGGATGTGTCATGGCCGACCAAGACAATCCATGGGTCAACTTGGGGACCCCATGGAGCCACTTTGGTAGGAAAATGACATAAATAACTTTTATTTAAAGTTAAAATAAAAATGTCACAAACATAAGTTGTTTTACTAAACCAATTTTTAAATGGGTTTATACAAGTCATATTTTTTACTATAACTATTCATTAGAAAGATAAAAATATTTCCTACATCATGATATTTTTTTTTAATTTTTATACATGAAATAAATTAAATTATTTATGACACCATGATGATGAAGCGATTACCTCATTAATTAATGATTTTAATAAAATGGAAGGATAATGTAAACTCTAAGCATTACACTTGTCCAAATCCTATTGGATGAGAATATTTAGAAACCTTATCACCTTATCCTCAAAATATATAAGTGTGGTACCTTTAGAATCCGAAAAAGCATTTCATAATAATGTAACATTTCAATCATTCCAAGAGTGCCCCTCCTCTCCTCTTATAAAAGGCCCCCACCTCTACCACATTATTCACACATTCAAATCCTTTTGGCTCGGCCAATCTCTACCCAAATACTCCCCCAACTTATCTCCCTTACTCCTAGAAGCCTCAATTTCGACAGAATTCTTCCCAAGGAAGCCTTTGGCTCAAATCAAAAGAGTTACCCGATTTTAAGGTAATGTCTTCTCTTATGTTATTTTGTTTTATTTTTCTTCTCCAACCCCCTAAACTCTTTTTATTCATTTAATTTATAACAACACCAGTATACTCAATATACTAGAATGTTTTTACAAGAAGTATTCGAGCTACACTTACACACACCTACATCTAATGGTTAAAGAACATATTGTTTCTGTGAATGGCGAATTTCTGCCTCACGAAACGATGATTGTTCAACACTCATATAACACCTTCAAAGGTGGCCATTAAGATGTCACTATATTTATATATATTATTTATAATATGTTTATGTTTTACTTAAGGTTCTGTATTTTTCATTTATGGCATACCTTTATTGTTTCCATTATGGGTAAACGCGATATTTTCATTTTAGGAAGTGCAGACTACCGCCCCCTCAAAGTGATTTGAATCGTTAATGCCATATGTGGGATGTATAAATGAGGGAGTAAATGATATTATATATGATATTATACTGGAATTATAATATACCTTTATATAATTATGATTTCATTCCATTAAATATGAAATAGAAATGAAAGTAGCGTTCATGCGTACGTACGGCTTACCGTCTCCATGAACGGTGCATTTCATTTCTTACTTCTAAATGTCATGTAATATTATGAATGAATGTATATAATGGATATATATGAGATATATGATATCTATATCATTAATATAATTCTGGATATAACGGATATTTTACCACATGAACAACTTTTAATTATAAGAAGTCTATTTTTGACTCAAGTACCAAAGATCGACAAAACGACCGTTATTAACTTAAATAATTACATAATGTTCATAACATGGTTATAAGTGATATTAAAGGAATAATAAACTTTAAAAGGTTCTTAAGAAACTAGAAATTAACTCTAGTTTATTATTCAGGAGGTTAAAGAACGGTCGAGTCAAGACAGGACGCAAGGTAAGGGAACTTCTTAACCCAATTTCCATTCTTTGGGTTAATCTCCTAATTTCAAATTACGTCACGATATTATTATGTCATATATTGTATTTGTACTTTATTTATGTGTACTTATAGTGAATACACATAATAGACCTACTTTATTTAAAAAAAATATGATCTTTGTAAGGGTCTTCGTCTCAATCTCCTTTCATTGAGGCATATTTTGTTTTATACACAACTTTCTTTTATACGGTGTATAAACCCCATTAAATTTTATGTTTATTAAAAAAGAATCTTTTTATACGAAGCGTTTTACTAAAAGGAAAAAAGGGAATGTTTTTCTTTCTGTACATATGCGGCGACAACGACTTCTCCGCCGCCGTGACCATTATTTGAGTTTCGGCTTCCTCTACATGCCATCACTTTTTTTAATGAAAAATTAATACAAAGTTTTAACTTTCTTTAATTTTGGTATTGAAAATGGTTTTGAAAGTATTTTTATTATATCAATGTGTTGTATTTATGAATTGTGATTGAAATTTGTAAATTTTATGTTTCCTTTATGCATGTTTTATGTGATACGCTTATGTTATGGTTTATGATATGTTTAAACCTATTCATATGAGGAATGCATTGGACTTAATAAGTGACGGGTGGAGCCCGCTATAGCTTCTAGATGAATCGGTAGGTCTCATGAGAAAAACTAGTGTCTAGGCATGAGGCATTGACAAAATCTTATTTGTGGTCTTGGCACGAGGCCTTGACTACGTGGTTAGAATAGTCTGGCATTATGCATTCCATCATTATGAAAGTGGTTATTGATATTGCATGTGATTATTCGACCAGTAGAATATCCATGTGAAGAAGTAAATGGAATTATATCATTTTACTTTTTCCATATTATGTTGAAGTTCACGTTTAAAAGGCTTTTGTTTTAGTTATACATTGCCTTAAATGTTTATATTTATTGATGAAAGCTTCCGCTATATTGTTATCCTTACTAAGCATCTGAGCTCACCCCTTTCAATGTTTTATTTTTTCCAGGATGTGAAGAAGTATATTATGAATGATCTGTAGGGATAATATAAGGGGATATGAAGAGAAGATGTTTTAGTTTTTTTTAATTTATGATGTAATGTAAGACTTGTGAATGTATCTAGTGTTTCCAAAGCTACTAAACTAATCGGTCTTTCGAGACTTTATCCTTTGTGATCATGCCAACGCTACGCAATAATGCACCGACTCTGGGTAACTGGGTTCGGGGCGTTACAGTTGGTATTAGAGGCAGTTTAGTACTAACCTTGGAAACTAGATTTAGATAAACTCTGATTAGAGAACATAGCCCAAAGATAGAATTTGAGGATTAGTATAGAAAAACTTCCTAGAATTTTGTTGTTGTTGAGTTATTGTGAGATTTTCCGAGCAATACATCCTTGTCTGGATACAAGCAGGTAGAGGCGGATCTGGCACAGATGTACCTAGGGGTAAAACCCGAAAACACCACTTTGAGCTTGACTCAAACGGGAACTGGTGCACGACAACGGGCCTTGCTGCACTCTTGGTTACGACACTCCCGGGGGATATGCTTAGGATAATTCTCATTTTCTTTACAAACCACTATGAAGGGTTATGAGTATATACTTCCTCAAAGAAAACATTTTTATGATTATGGATTATATCCATAAATAGTTCAATTTATGTTAAGTATTTTATAAGTATGGAATTATGTATTTTGATTCATAAACTAATCTAGTTTATGCCATTGTTTAGAAATGGTGCCTAGTGGAAGGAATGGAAACCGTATCAATGCACGCACTCCGTGTAGGGATTTCCCTCCTACTCAAGATAATTATTGTTGAGCTGGAGATACAACTGGTGCTGATCAACTTATTACCATACTGGGACAACTCACTCAGGTTATGAATAATAACCTTACTCGTATGGAGCACTCTGATCCGCAACGTAGAGGATCAATGTTAGACCACTTCATGAGGCAAAAACCACCAACATTTAATGGGGGTACAAATCCATCAGTAGTTGTGCAATGGATAAACTCCTTAGAGAAAATATTCCATGCCTTGGGGAGTAGCGAAAGGGAGAAGGTTGTCATGGCAGTCTACCGCCTCACTGGAGATGCCGATCAATGGTGGTCACTAATTCAAAACACGAAGGAAGATGAAGAAGTATCAAGTATGTAATGGAGAGAGTTCAAAGGGCTTTTATTAGAAAAATACTTTCCACATGACCATCGATTAGATATGGAAAGGAAATTTCTGAGTCTGAGACAAAAGGAGGATGAGAATGTCGCAAAGTATGAGGCTAACTTCACAAGGTTAGCGAGGTATGCTGCAGATTATATACGTAACCCAAGAAGTAAGATTTATCGTTTCTTTGATGGGTTAAAACCATTTCTCCGTCGAGCTTTAGTATCACAATCTTTCTCAACATACGAAGATATTGTCTCCTGTGCTATCAAGACAGAAAAGGAATTCTCTAAGTCTTATGACAACAAAGTAAAGAAAGAGATGAAGAGAACGATGGAACAAGAAATGGATAAATGGAAAAAGGGAAACAAGGATTTTCCATTATGCGATAATTGTGGGAAGAATCACCCTGGTACTTGCCTGAAAGGAATGGGAGTTTGTTACAAATGTGGAGAAAAAGTTCACCAGGCACGTGATTGCAAGGGAAAGAAAGAGGCTATCAATGTTGAATGCTACAATTGTAGGGAAATGGGGCATTATGCAAATAAATGTCTTAAGCGTCAGGGAAACTTACCTCAGAAAAAGACAAGGGATCAAGGACAATCTTATGATGTTACTACAGTTGAAGCGGAATAATTAATTTATTGTTGCTTTTAGAATCAAGGAATATATTCTGGTTATAAGGATAATGTGATATATATATAAGGATTGTACTGCAGTACTTGTTGTTTTCATTAATGATTTAATATGATAAAGGTAATCATATTTTTAGTATGTGACAATAAGAGAAACTTTACTTTGTTTGGAGAATCTGATTTTACAATTGATTTTGGAATTTAGAGACATTTTAGAGAATGTCTGGATGGATGTATTTTGGATAACTATAAAGGTTGGAATGGATTAAGTTGAACTTTGGATAGTATTTTTTAAGGTTAAAACATTTTTGAAGATTATTTTTGGAATATTATAATACTATATTTTTAGGAAAAGGACAACCTACAGGGTGGGGCATAACCCGTCGCGTCGGACAAAGCTGCAGGAATCGAACCGACAACCATAGTGCGACATGCCTTTATTACCTACCACTAGCCTACAGGAAGTCCCTGTTTATTACAAAATAGTTTTACTAATCTAAATGGTATGTGTTAATATTTGGAACCTTATACAATTAGGATAAATAGAATATTTTTGAGTTCTATTACCTTTTAGAGTGAAAGATGGGTTTGTGGTAAAAAATTATTAAAAAATGAAAGTCTACAAAATAAGTATGTATATTCCCTTACGTTCTTAGTAAATCTCCTAAATAAATTCCTCAACTTTATAAAAGGTAACTTAAAACAAAAACGTTTCCGGTTAACTTTTCCAACAAGGGATTCAACGACTGTTTAACCAATCACAAGTTTGTGATTTTCTTATGGTTAACATTCTCCTAATCCTGATTTCTACAACTCTCCAGCAGACCTTGATGGTTTGTTTCTCCTCTATATCCATATTTTCATATAATCGTAGTATGGGCTATCTCGGGTGACCTTTGTACTTCTCTTTCTTTCTTTTAATGTTATATTCTTATTAACCCTATTTCTGATGTGGGTTTTCTACAAAGGTATTTTCTATTTTAAACCTTTTATTTTCAAAGAAAATTTTCAAATTGCGAGGACGCAATTTATTGAAGGAGGGGAGAATGTAACACCCCGAGCTTCCACGATACGCTTCTCTTTCAATAATGCAATAGCTTTCATTATATGCAAGTTCAAGATTCTAACACACCGCGACTAATCAAAATAGCCATTAAGAATAGTAATACCCACTTTTTTTAAAATATATATATTTTATATTTAAAAATGGACTTCATTTTTGGATTCAGAATGTCAAAATTATCCTATTTTTATGTTTTTGTAATTTTATGAGAACTTCCAAATTTTTATGAATAGTGAAAAATACATAAAACAAATTTTTTAATCAAAATAATTTATAGTGATAAATTATACTATTGAGTGGTTTTAAAGTATAATTAGAATATATTTTTACCATTTTATCCAATGGTGTTCATTAGAATTAATTTCACTTTGAAATTGGACATAAACAATTGTCAATCTTTTGATATATATTGTTTCTTAAAAACACGATATTTGTTGTGACAGCGGGAATTAATTATGAAATTAATTAATGAAACTTATATGTTTTGAATTTTGTAAAATAGAAATCATTTTTGAATTCGGAATATCTATTATAGCTTAGGGTGAAATTTTGGCATTGTTCTGAAAAACTTCAATTTTTGATGAATAGTAAAAGCACTAAGTGGTAGTTAAATAACTGATTTTTTGTTTAAATGAAACATTACCACTTCTATGATTTGATTTTCAAAAATATGACAAACATGGTTTTCATTAGGAAGTAAAATGTGGTTCAATGGGATTAAAATAATTTTTTGGTGAATAGTATGTTTTAAGTTTAATTAATCGTGATTAAAGGTAATTAGTGAAATTTAAGGTAAAAATGATATTATAAAAATATGAAATGACCTTTAAACTTCTCCTACCCCTATTGTATGTGTCATGGCCGACCAAGAAAATCCATGGGTCAACTTGGGGACCCCATGGAGCCACTTTGGTAGGAAAATGACATAAATAACTTTTATTTAAAGTTAAAATAAAAATGTCACAAACATAAGTTGTTTTACTAAACCAATTTTTAAATGGGGTTATACAAGTCATATTTTTGACTATAAATATTAAGTAGAAAGATAAAAAGATTTCCTACATCATGATATTTGTTTTATAATATTTAGACATTAAATAAATTAAATTATTTATGACACCATGATGATGAAGCGATTACCTCATTAATTAACGATTTTAATAAAATGGAAGGATAATGTAAAATCTAAGCATTAAACTTGTCCAAAGCCTATTGGATGAGAATATTTCGAACCCTTATCACCTTATCCTCAAAATATATAAGTGTGGGACCTTTAGAATCCGAAAAATCATTTCATAATAATGTAACATTTCAATCATTCCAAGAGTGCCCCTCCTCTCCTCTTATAAAAGGCCCCCACCTCTACCACGTTATTCACATCTTCAAAACCTTTTGGCTCGGCCAAACTCTTCCCAAATACTCCCCCAACTTCCCTCCCTTACTCATAGAAGCCTCACTTTGGGAATAATTCTTCCAAAGGAAGCCTTTGACTCAAATCAAAAGAGTTACCCGATTTTAAGGTAATGTCTTCTCTTATGTTATTTTGTTTTATTTTTCTTCTCCAACCCCCTAAATTTTTTTTATTCATTTCATTTGTAACAAAAACAGTATCCTCAATATACTAGGATGTTGTTATAAGAAGGATTCTAGTTACACGTACACACACCTACATCTAATGGTTAAAGAACATACTGTTTCTGTGGATGGCGAATTTCTGCCTCACGAAACGATGATTGTTCAACACTCATATAACATCTTCAAAGGTGGCCATTAAGATGTCACTATATTTATATATATGATATATGATATGTTTATGTTTTACTTAAGATTCTGTATTTTTCATTTATGGCATACCTTTATTGTTTCCATTATGGGTAAACGCGATATTTTCATTTTAGGAAGTGCGGACTATCGCCCCCTCAAAGTGATTTGAATCGTTAATGCCATATGTGGGATGTATAAAGGATGTAGTAAATGATATTATATTTGATATTATAATGGAATTATAATATAACTTTATATCATTATGATTTCATTCCATTAAATATGAAATAGAAATGAAAGTAGCGTTCATGCGTACGTACGGCTTACCGTCTCCATGAACGGTGCATTTCATTTCTTACCTCTAAATGTCATGTAATATTATGAATGCATGTATATACTGGATATATATGAGATATATTATATCTATATCATGAATATAATTCTGGATATAATGTATATTTCACCACATGAACAACTTGTAATTATAAGAAGTCTATTTTTGACTCAAGTACCAAAGATCGACAAAACGACCGTTATTAACTTAAATAATTACATAATGTTCATAACATGGTTATAAGTGATATTAAAGGAATAAGAAACTTGAAAAGGTTATTAAGAAACTATAAATTAACTCTAGTTTATTATTCAGGAGGTTAATGAATGGTCGAGTCAAGACAGGATGCAAGGTAAGGGAACTTCTTAACCCAATTTCCATTCTTTGGGTTAATCTCCTAATTTCAAATTACGTCATGATATTATTATGTCATATATTGTATTTGTACTTTATTTATGTGTAATTATAGTGAATACACATAATAGACCTACTTTATTTAAAAAAAATATGATCTTTGTAAGGGTCTTCGTCTCAATCTCCTTTCATTGAGGCATATTTTGTTTTATACACAACTTTATTTTATACGGTGAATAAACCCCTTTGACTTTTATGTTTATTCAAAAGGAATCTTTTTATATGAAGAGTTTTACTAAACGACAAAAAGGGAATGTTTTTCTTTCCGTACATATGCGGCGACAATGACTTCTCCACCGTTGTGACCATTATTTGAGTTTCGGCTTCCTCTACAAGCCATCACTTTTTTTTAATGAAAAATAAATACAATGTTTTAACTTTATTTAATTTTGGTATTGAAAATGGTTTTGAATGTGTTTTTATTATATAAATGTGTTTTATTGATGTCTTTTGATTGAAATGTGGAAATGTTATGTTTCCTTTACGCATGTTTTATGTGATACGCTTATGTTATGGTTTATGATATGTTTAAACCTATTCATATGAGGAATGCATTGGACTTAATAAGTAACGGGTGGAGGCCGCTATAGCTCCTCGATGCATCGGTAGGTCTCATGAGACAAACTAGTGTCTAGGAACGAGACCTTGAAAAAATCTTATTTGTGGTCTTGGCACGAGGCCTTGACTACGTGGTTATGATAGTCTGGCATTATGCATTCCATCATTATGAAAGTGGTTATTGATATTGCATATGATTATTCGACCAGTAGAATATCCATGTGAAGAAGTAAATGACATTATCTCATTTTACTTTTTCCATATTATGTTGAAGTTCAAGTTTAAAAGGCTTTTGTTTTAGTTATACATTGCCTTAAATGTTTATGTTTATTGATGAAAGCTTCCACTATATTGTTATCCTTACTGAGAATCTGAGCTCACCCCTTTCAATGTTTTAATTTTTCTAGGATGTGAAGAAGTATATTATGAATGATCTGTAGGGATAATATAAGGGGATATGAAGAGAAGATGTTGTAGTTTTGTTTTACTTTATGAAGTAATGTAAGACTTGTGAATGTATCTAGTGTTTCCAAGGCTACTAAACTAATCGGTCTTTCGAGACTTGATCCTTGGTGATCATGCCAATGCTACGCAATAATGCACCGACTCTGGGTAACTAGGGTCGGTGCGTTACAGTCTTGGTCGGCCATGACACATCCAATAAGGGTAGGACATGTGTCTAGGTCATTTCATTTAATTAAAACATTATTCTTACCTTAAACTACACTAATTACCTCTAATCGCGATTAAGAACTTAAGAGTTACTATTCACCAAAAAAATATTTTAGTCTCATTGAACCACATTTTACTTTTTAATGACAACCATGTATGTCGGATTTTTGAAAATCAAATCACAGAAGTGACAATGTTTCATTTAAACGAAAAATCAGTTTCTTTAACTACCACTTAGTGGTTTCACTATTCATCAAAAATTGAAGTTTTTTAGAAAAAAACCAAAACTTCACCCTAAGCTATATTTGATATTCTGAATTCAAAAATGATGTCTATTTTACAAAATTCAAATAATATAAGTTACATTAATTAATTTAATAATTAATTCCCGATGTCATGACAAATAGCGTGTTTTTATGAAACAATAAGTATCAAAAGATTGACACCAGTTTAAGTCCAATTTCATAGTGAAATTGATTCCAATGACCGCCATTGGATTAAATGGTAAAAATATATTCTAATTTAACTTTAAAACCAATTAAAAAGATAATCTAATAATATAAATAAATTAGATTAAAAAGAAGTTTTGATGTAAAATGCAGTATTTTTCACTATTCATTAAAAAATGAACATTGTCAGAAAAATACCAAAAATTCACACAAAGTAAATTTTGATGTCCCAATAATAATGAATAAGTTTATTTTGACAAACATAGCTTATAAAATTGTCAAAAGATAGATTTAAAAATGGTTTTCCATCAAAAGGCAGTAAAATAATCTTTTAAAAATATTAGTGTATTTCATGCTTAAGATTGGATTTATTTTCATTTTAAGCCTCTAAAACAATATCTTAATCATTAATAGACATAGATAAAAATATCTATTATTCATTACTTACTTGGGATGTTACACGGAAATTTCAAGGAATTTTTTTTCTAAATTACTTTGGAATTTTACGAGACTGTGGCTTCTTACGGTGCTTGATTCTGAGGCCCGGTGTGCTCAGAATCATTTTTCGAAGTTTATCTCTGGTATGTTCAGTGAAAGAACGAGCAGGATTTTATAAATTTTGAACTGGTTCTCGGAATTAAAATCTGAGGGCACCGATGAACTCGTAGCGCCGGTAATTGCTTAAGGGGACACTTATCGTAGTTGTGATCGCAAAAGAGGAGAAGTTAATTTTTTTGGGGTTTGTTTAAGAAATAAATAAAAATTGGCAGAACAATTTTTTTTACTGAGGGAGGTTACTCCCTCCCATGGGTAGTTAAGGGCGGGGCCTGTAGCCACATAATTACCCAATTAAGGAGGATATAGAGGTGGGACCCACACGAGCCCCACCGTTTATTTTCCTCTGACCTCATTTATTTCCCATACTATTTCCTTGACGTTTCCTCAATTAATATCCCTTGATTAATTATTGGGTGACTCCTCGTATTGATTAATGAGGAACCGTACTTTTCCCCCTTTTTAATTTAAACTGCCAACGCGTTTAATTAAGAGGAACCTTCTCTCTCCCTCCTTTAATTAAATGTCAATACTTTTAATTAATATGGTGAATTAATTATGGGAGAGATTCTTTGCGTGTGAAATTAAATAATAGGAGGAACCTATTATTTAATTTTTGGAGAGCATCGTTGGTGGAAAAAAACGTGGGGGAAACTTTTGAGCTTTGGACGAAGAACAGAGGCCTCCAACAAAGAACGACGAAGAACGCTGGTTCATTGGAGATCGACGACGCACCGCCAAATCCTCTTCTCTGCGACGCCGTGTACCACGACTCCTACGATCCTCTTCTCCGTGACGCCGTGTACCGCGACGCCGACGATCATCTACCTTGTCGAGGTAGGGGTTTATTTTGAGAATGATAATACTCCCATGTTTGTTTTCCTCTAAAACATGAACGCAGATCAACTCATTATCAAGTTGATCTGTGAACAATTATTTGCGGGTTGGGGATTATTTTTTGCGGGGAAATTGTTAGGAGTTGTTTCAAACCACTAACGCGGTGGGTGCGGACAAACGAACAAGTCCGAACCCACAATTTTTCTGTTCTTGATGCACGGAACATTGGGCGACGATGGAATTGGACCGCAATGGCGTTTAAAGGCCGTCATAGTGAAGAGTAGGTCTCCAGACGACCACAGGCACAAACGGGAGCAAGAACGGACCACCGAAATGACTCTGGTGGCCCGTAGAAATTTCAGACGGCGCCCTAGCGCGCCGCCGACAGGAGCCGCCGTGGCTGAAGCCAGGGCGGCAGGCGGCTGGATCCCACGACCGCACGAGATCTGGAGGGGATGCGGCGACCACGCGCCACGTCCGTGGAGCGCAAAGGAGGGGGGACCGTGTCCCCCCCCCTGCTCGGCCCGCTGGTCGAGCCAGCGCCCCCCCCCCCCCCCCCCCGGACGGGCCAGGGTGGGTCGCACGGACCGGGCCGCGTCCCTCTGGGCCAGAACCGGACCCGGGTCGGGTCGACCCGGTTCAGGCCGAGCCGGGCCCAGACCCCCCACTTCGGACTATTTTCAGTCATTTGCCCATAACATGGGCTACGAACCTCCGATCGACGCACCGTCAGTTGCATTGGGATCCTTGGATCGAGATGGTCACTTAGATATATTACACTCATGGTTTCGGAGAACTTTGGATACGGCCGGGTTGGTTCGAACATGAAACCAACCGGGCCCTCGGAGCGGAAACGCTTATAACTCAAGCTCCGGACGTCCGATTGACGTGCCGTCGACTTTGTTGGTTTCTTATTTGTGAGAAACTTCTTTGGGATTACTCCGCTCGAAGTTTGGACATAGTTGGAGTACATTCGGGTTGGTTTTAACTTAAAAACCAACCGCGCCCCTAGGACGGAAAAGCCAATATCTCTCAGACCGGGCGTCCGATTGACGCGCCATCTGTCACGTTGAATTCCTTTTGATAAGACAGAACTTTGTGATACATAAACTCTAGACTTCATGAAAGTTGATGTATCGACCCCTTGGATCATGGATCGGACCCTCCTGGAACTGAGCGTGCTGTGTGCGGGAACCCTAGAGCTGGCTGCGACTGCAAAGATGACGACTGCACTTGGATCCTCTATGGGTTCGACAACGAGGACGACTGTACTTGGATCCACCGTGGGTTCGGCAGCGACGGAGACTGTACTGGGATCCTCCGTGGGTTCGACGGTGATGACTACTGTTCTTGTATCCTATGTGGGTCTGACAGTATTTGACTCTATACTTGTATCCTATGTGGGTCCGACAGAGTAGCCAGTCTTGTATCCTTTGTGAGTCTGACATCTTAGCTGGTCTTGTATCTTATGTGGGTCTGCTATCTTAGATGAATCAGTGGCTACATTTGATCATCTCTATCACCTTACAAATTGTATACCTGTGTGAGCTGATTCTAGATTCTCAATCTTATCATCGATGTGATTAACTTGCTTTCCCTTGTGGACTGGGTTGTGTTTTTCCTGTGTGGACTGTGTTGAGATATCCATTGTGGACTGGGTTGTGCTTTCCTTTGTGGACTGCATGGTGCTTGGGAGTTGGAGACGAACTATAACTAATGACTTAGGTATATGTATGGGCATATACCTAAGTAGTGTTGTTGATACTTCGTGATTGTATCTTTCCTTTGTGGTTTATCCTTTGTGGATTCTGAGAGACCTCCGGGGGTCTCGGGGTCCCTACTGAGTATCGTATACTCACCCATGCACGGTCTATGTCCGCACTACGTTGTGTTGGTTACAGACGACAGACAATGCTGATCGAGGTGGAGGCTTGAGGAGCTGGACGGTACCCAGAGGTGGACCACTTGACGGGACATACACGGAGCGGGTGACCGGACTCGAGGAGCTGAGGAGACTATCTGTACCCACCCTTCAGGTGGGATTTCTGGAGGACGATTCAGTTTTTCTTAGTGTTTACTTCGCTTGCGTACTCTGTTGTGTTTGTTACTTCATAAAGGCAATGTCTTCCCTTTTTTTGGGATTTACGTCTTTGGTGCTAGTTGTCAGCCCCTGGCCAAGAGAAGGCGGGCTTGGGGTAGTCACGGCACGGGCCCTGAGGACGGGTCGTGACATATTGGTCCATTTGGGGTGATCTCTTTAAAGTTTCACAAGTAAGTTAATTCCTCTCTTGTCCCTTCCATTTCCTTAGGGTTTCTCCCCTCATTCTTAAAGTTCCAAATATCCGGCAACTAGGGTTTCATTCCTAGGGTTTTATTTTGAGTTTCTTGGTCTAATATTGTGGTTTTAGGTTCGTTTTCACTCCCTTGTGGTGTGGCGATGGTGCGATTGAAGTTTCACACAAATATTTAGGGTTTTTGAAATATTTGGTAGGTGATTTCATGTGTAAGAATTTCTTGATGAGTTAGCTTGCTTGATTTATTTATTTATCATGTTTCTAATATGTTGTGTGTTGTGAGAAAGCCTTTTTTGGTATCATTGGTTAAGTGTTTAGTTTTAAATTTTTATTTTTTCTTGAAAATGTGTGTTTTTCATGTGTAAATTTTGTGGTATCGATTGGGGTTGTTTTATGGTTCAAGAAATGTTTTTATTAAATGTTGTTAGGGCTGAAAAATCTGGTTTTGTGTGATATTGTAATGCATTTGATTTTTAAAAGAGGGTTTTTAGATGGATTTTATGTGCAATTCTTGGTTATACTTCATGGAATTTTTTTAGGAATATTTTTCATTGGTTTATATAAGAGGTGAAATCATGTTGGAAAACTGTTTTGGTAGGATTATGTTTTTGAAATGGTCCATTTTTTTGTGAAAGGGTTGTTATGTGATGTGTACCATCTTGGAAATATTTTATAAAATTTCTTAAAGGATTTATTGAATTGTGAAAGAGAAATGAAACATGTTGCGGGCTGTTTTTGTGTGAGTATGATGTTAAAATGAATTTGAATGAAAAGGGGCATTATGTGACATGTGTGTGGGATGTTTGGTGTGTGTGTGATTTGGAAATGAAATTTTCATGTGCAAATGGTATTTTTTAAGTTGTGGAACTTTATCAAGCACAAAGGGGGAAAACTGGGTATCTAGGTGGCCAGACGTATATTAGTATTCTAGTGATCTAGAGTGGTTTCGTCTCTGTTTTACGTAGTAAGTTTGACGATGAAAACACTAACTAAAATATTATGATGATGTTTGGGACCACTAGGTTATGGGTATGTTTCCTACTAGTGGATCATGAACGAGAATGAATATTTTTTATGGTTACTTTCCACCAATATATGAGGTACCTGGGGCCCACAGCTAGCTAGTGCCTAGGGGTGTTCTCATGACTAGTGCTCATTGATTATTTTGTAATCACCATCGTCTATGATGTGTTTGTCTGGAAAATTCAGTTTCATGTACATTTTCATTAAAAGTGTTTGTTCCTTGAAGTTTCTCCTTTAAAAACTATTTTCATTTGCAGCTGCATCCTTTTAAAAAATTATTGCTAGAATTTCTTGTTCATAAAAACATGAAATATGTTTTCCTTAAAATGTTTATCACATGGAATCTCTTTCGGTGGCATCCTACTGGGCTTAGGCTCACACCCTACTTACACCTTTAGGTGTAAATAGACTTGGTAATGTTTTTCGCAGGTTTGGGCAAAGCTTTTATAACTGGTGGTTCGGGTTTTTAGCTTCCATTCTTGGTGAGGTGTTGTGGATAAGGCATGGAGATGATGGACCCTTGTCGTGTGGTGGTCCTTGAGTTTTTTTCTACTACTTTTGAGTTGTGGCCCTCTTGGGATTTGTCTAAAACCATGTATTTCAGTTCTGAATTTTATTAAAGGCTTGTTTGGATTAAATTTTCAGATTCAGTTTATTTATTGTTTTTGGTTGTTTAATGCTTCTAAATTTGGGTAAATCGTTTTCAAACACTTATTTATCATACATGGGAACTTGTGTCAGCCCATGGGGATAGGGAACGCCCTTCAGGCCTTGCCACAGACTGGGTCAGATGCTGGTTTTGATGGCGACCAGATTCAGTTCGTGACACTCAGTATGTATCTCATGAAGATTGTTATGTGTTACATGGTGTGTAAAACTCACTACATGATGTGTATTTCATGTAATATCATGTTGCTCATCGGGTAGTTAATACAAAACATGTATCTATTACATGTCATGTACTTTGACCACACATCTTCTTTGATTCTCACGAGATCAAACTATGTGGGGTTGCATGGCGTGTATTCTAGCTACACTCCATATACCCCTATCATGTCATGTGTAAACAGGTAGTTAATACATGGACTATAATGACATCGTATACTAAACCCTCACACAATGTGTCGTAATTTTCACAGCATGTCCTGGTATGCATGACCATGGATACGCAACATGTACTTTTCAATTACATGTCATGTAACTGTGTCACTCAGCACCTTTGGATGGGATCTTTGAGTATTCTTCATTTGTTATTATACTGTTCTTGGTCACATGAAACTGAATGATAATGTTATCTCAACTTTTGGAATACAGAATGAAACCTAGAAATGAAAAACTAGCATAAAAAATGCATAATTGATCAATAAATAAAAAATAATTATAAATTAATATATGACTACTCAAATATCACTCGAAGGTTCAAGGGTGAAACAGAAGCGGTTGATCCCATGCTCATCATGTTTTTCATTAGTATCTTATGATAAAATCCTTATAACTAGAAGAATGCAACCATATAATATTTGAAGAGAAAATATTTTCACATACAATTTATAATTAATTTATAAATGAGAATTACATCAGCTTGATAATTCTTTCTTTATTGATGAATTTGATAGACCTTCTTGTCACACAGTCATTATAGTGAAGAATCCAAAGTATATTTCCTCTAGTGGTATCCTCACATGCTCCATGAATCTCAAAACACAACCACTGGAACTCTGAATGCTAGCATAGAGAAACTATTTTCCTTGCGTCATTCACTGTTAATCATAACAAAAATCCTTTCGGTCTTTAAATATTCTTTTTGGTTCTCTCGGTCTTTGAGAGCAGGGAGGAGGATGAACATCTCTCATTGTTGAGAGCATTCTTAAGAAGATCTCATTGGGGCTTCGAGAGAATTATTATGGAAGAATATCATTGTCCACAACCCTTCTGAAAGTCTCAAAATGATATAATTGGGTTAATATACAAAGTCTTAGATAATTAATAATTATGTAAAGGCTCTTATCAAATTGTTAACTCTAAATAAACCTCATGTAAAATAATAATAATAAAATTATTATTATATTCCACAACATGTTCCAACTCATAGATATTTAAATATCATTTATTAAAAAATCAATATTTATTTCAATTATATTTAATTCAACATATCATTTCATTCAGTTCCTAAACTCGCCCCGTCGATTCTGCTCGACATTTATCAAATCTTGAAAAATAAATATTTATTTAAGTAAATAAATATAATTAAATAATTTTTTTAATAAATTGATAAATATTATATTAACTAAAAAATAAATGTTTATTTAATATTCAACTCATATATATTCCTAACTGGAATAACATGTTACTGGATTTATGCAATCAACATAACCTAAAAAATTATTCTTCATTGGTCTTGAAAATACTATTTATTCTAACATTAATTTCAAATAAAATTTAACTGAGATTCTGGATACACTTAGTGTGTGACCGTTTAGGTATCTTTCTCAGTGCATGGTGACCTAAATTCCAAGATTAACGTCTAAAAACACATCAAAGAACCCATAGAGAAAGAAGTTAATGTTACGATGACAACATTCACATACGGATGCTTACGATCTAATATAATCTTTTTTTTCCGATATCTCATCAAGAAAGTCGTGTGTTTGTGTCATCAACCTATATGCTTGATATATCTTTCTTTGACTACCTGAAACGAACTCGTCGACAAACTTTCATGGCCATGGAATTGATCAAATAGTTTAATTTCAATCAAAGGGTCTAAGATATCTACTTCCATTAATTCAGATGTCATAAATCCTTTCTTGACTTATTCATTAATGTCATATCACTTAAGATGTGCCCAACGTATCCTAACTCGCTCTAAACATATATCAGCACAACTTTCCTCAATACATCAGAATACAAGATTCATAAATATAAATGAATAATAATATCAAGTCTAAGGACTAATACACACATCTACGAATTGTAATATCCAATGACATATATAAAACATAGAATTCATTGCGTGTTTGCCCCTCATAACCTCTCGTCTTGAAGATTACTAAGTGCAAAAATTCATGAGAATAACTCATATCCACTTACGAGCATCCAAGACTTTATAATCATAACATCATCTGTGTCTCATCAGAAGATGTCATTTGGACTATAAGATATATGTTTAAGAATAATGTCGTAGCACCTCAAGGTTATTAATGTGGTTTTATTTTAATGCATGTTTATCATAGCTTTTCGGTGATATTTTGATTTTTTTGTATCTAAATGAGATTTTAATGATAAATAATTGACGTTGGTTCATTTTACATTGAGAATATAATTATTTGGATATTTGAATTAAAATACAAATTTGTGGTGCTTAATTGAAAAAATGTTCTTTGTTTTATTCTTCTTTTGTTTTTTTAATGAATAAATATTAGTATTGTTTTGGTAAATTTGTAATTAAAATATTTTTTCTCTTAATTTTTTTTAAATAATTTTGGATATTGGAATTAATTCTCTCAAAGTTCTATGATTTTGTTATGAAATATAATATGTGGAATAAATATTCTAAATATATTTTGAGGAGTTTGGAAATTCCTTAGAACTGGGTGTCCCTTATTTCCATACGACTTTTACATTGTAAAGATGCTTCAAGAACCCTCCGTAAGATATCGTGCCCCAACCTCGTAAGATAATTCAACAAAGCTTCCTCAACAAACTTGACCTGAGCTCATGAATGGGGAAGAACGAGCCCTACTGCTCTGGATCGAAGAAGCAAGAAGAACCAAGTCTGAGTATGGTCGATTCAAATCGAGCCGAGACCCAGCCTTGTTGACCGATGGAGAACCTATATCGGGCGTGGTTTCGGGTTTTGAAGTGATGAATATTGAATGATGTCGACTGAGGCTAAAGCTCGGCACTCAGGATGAATAGTGAGTAAACCTGATTTGTGTCCTAGTTCTGATAGTGATTGGAATAAATTAAGGTGAAACTAAGCGAACTCAGTCAAAAGAGAGTCTGGATTTGGTCGAGTCACGTTGCATACAGAACGATCCAGACCCAAGATCGTTGAACCTGAAGCCATTGGAGCTGGATCGAAACAGGTTTAAAATTCGATTGAAGAAAGAAGATAACCCTTCGACGAACCCAACCGCATGATTCCGAAGCCGAATTCGAGTCTGAAGACATTTATGTTCACTGTTTTGTGTTGTTTTTAGGTCCAAAGTTGAAATTGGTGACGGTGGGACCTTAATCATTCTGAATGCTACAGTTTATCCATTATTGATCATTTCACCACATGTGTTCGGCATATTGCCTCAACGAAGCTTTGGAGTCATTATCGCACTAAACTTAAACTGAGACCGAATGTGAGACAACCAAGGAAATTACATTGTCGAGCTTGGGGATGAAGTCTAAAGTCCGATTAAACTATGAACAAAGGTGATCGAGTTGTGCCCATATAATAGGATGGAGCTTGACGGAGACCAAATTTGGTTGCATGAGTTAATGCTGCTATCGGTTGGAGGTTCTGGTATGAGTTCAAAGCTGTTTTGAGCTAGTTTGTGAAGCTGCTTGCTCTGGCAGCATTGAAGTATTAACATTGAAGGACTGTTTCATGCTGCGGAAGTTGATAGAGTTAAGGGAAGTCAAAATTATGACTACAGGTATTCCAGGTTTTTGCTGAGTTGGAAAAAACGACTTTGAGGAAGATCCAGGAGTCTTTGGACTGAATTCTTATACATTTTCTGGAAAGGGGGGACATTCGTGATAGGCGCTTTAGGAGACTGTGGAAGTGCGAAGAGGCTTCAGAGGAAGATTGATCATCTCATTAGGAATGTCTATTTTTTCTTAAACTCCTCATGCTTTAGGCGTTGTTTTTTTTGAACTCATTGATGTATTTTGATTTGAAAAACATGATTTTCAGCTAAAACCTGTTTCGGTAATAAGATTGCGCTGATTATTACTTTGTGCTTGATCATTTCAAGTGGATCATTACGCTTCATTAATTTTTCTGATAGTATTATATTTCAAAATGTCAAGAACAATGACTATTGATCTCGATTGGATTTTCAACTGCCAAAATCCTTCAGTAAATCAACCTGACAAGAGATTTTCTAAAGAGGAAGAGCACATCAAGATGAAATGGTAGTTTGATCATGATTCCAACTGAATGTTCCATTCTTATGAATGAATAAAATCTATAGTTGATGAACTGTAGGGGTTATCAAGCCACGAGTGAATTTAATGACTGGGTAGGATGACTTAATTTATTAGTTTTCAGCTCATCTTTTTTTTTTCAACCAGGAAATCTGAATTCCCCTATTCAATCAACGGTCATTCCTTCTTGTCAGTTGCTATTTTTTCATCATTATAGATTTCTCATTCACCATTTATGACCATTTCTTTGTTGTTTCATCATCATTTGTGCTTCATTTCTACTGCCATACTGCTGTCTTGTTTGCTGTGCTTGTTGTCTGTTATTTCTTATGTGTTTTTGCTTGTTTTCTTGGTAACTCGCACACTTTTAAGTCATTCCCTATGGGTCGATTCCTATTCACTGCTAAACTAGTTCTTAATAGAGAATTAATTAATTAATTTTCCTAGATTCAACAATATAAGTTAAATTTTGACGTAGAAATTAATTAATTAATTTTCTATTAAGAACTTGTTTAGTAGTGAATAAGAGTCGGCCTACAGGGAAGGACAGAAAAGTGAGTAGCCAATAAAACAAGCAAAAAAACTTATAAATAATAATCAAAAGACACAACAAAGAATGTAGTGATATAACCATAGCGTAGAAGCATAGATGATGATGAAACAATTAAGAAATGGTAATGAAGGGTGAATAAGAAATCAGAAATTAATAAACAATAGCAACATGCAAGTAGGAACAACGATATTTTTTTCTTATTAAAAAATCAAGAAACAAAAATAAACATATAATAATAACATGGACCGACTCTCATGAAGCACAAAGTTTTTAGTGCTCAGTTAGACTCAATGAAAACACAGCTTCAAAGTAGAGATATAACAACCAAGCCCTTTGTATGCCCCTTAAAGTAGTGTTTAATTCTCTGATCATTAACCAAAAATGGTCAATTCTCCTATACAACTAATTGAACATCACCATTAACAAGTACTATCAAAATAGTGAAAGGGCCAGACTATTTGGTCTTATGTTTTCTTGAAAAAAGCTTGATCCCAAAGTTAAAAAGCATGACCCACTACTGGAAATAATGGCATTTGCGAAGGGTTATTTGCGTCGGGATCTCGTCGCTAATAGGCTTTTGCGACGGGGTCCCGTCGCAAATAGCCCGTCGCGGAAAACGGCGTCGCAACAACAATTATTTGCGATGGGCCCGTCGCTAAAGGTATTATTTGCGACGGAGATTCTTCCCGTCACAAATATTAGTCTGTATATTTGTGAAAAATTTTAAAAAAATTAATTGCGACGGGCCCGTCGCAACTACTAATTCCGACGGACCCGTCGCAATTAGTTTTTTTTAAATAAAATAAAAAATATTATTAAATTATTTTAATCAATATTATAATAATACTATTTGCGACGAGCATAGTATCCCGTTGCAAATACTAAAAAAAAATTATTAATAAATTATTTTAATTAATATAATAATAATCCAAATATAATTCAAAAATTAAAAAATATTAATAAATTATTTTAATTAATATAATAATAATAGAATTATAATTAAAAAATAAAAAATAATATAATATTAATAAATGATTTTAATTAATATAATAATATTAGAATTATAATTATAAATAAAAAAATATTAATAAATTATTTTAATTAATATAAAAATAATTGAATTATTTTACATTCAAATATTAAAATAATTCTAATATTACAAAAAAATATAATTAAATTATAATATTATAAAATTTTAATATATATATAAAATTTAATATTATAAAATATAAATAATATTATTAAAGGCTTGTTTGGATTAAATTTTCAGATTCAGTTTATTTATTGTTTTTGGTTGTTTAATGCTTCTAAATTTGGGTAAAACGTTTTCAAACACTTATTTATCATACATGGGAACTTGTGTCAGCCCATGGGGATAGGGAACGCCCTTCAGGCCTTGCCACAGACTGGGTCAGATGCTGGTTTTGATGGCGACCAGATTCAGTTCGTGACACTCAGTATGTATCTCATGAAGATTGTTATGTGTTACATGGTGTGTACAACTCACTACATGATGTGTATTTCATGTAATATCATGTTGCTCATCGGGTAGTTAATACACAACATGTATCTATTACATGTCATGTACTTTGACCACACATCTTCTATGATTCTCACGAGATCAAACTATGTGGGGTTATATGGCGTGTATTCTAGCTACACTCCATATACCCCTATCATGTCATGTGTAAACAGGTAGTTAATACATGGACTATAATGACATCGTATACTAAACCCTCACACAATGTGTCGTAATTTTCACAGCATGTCCTGGTATGCTTGACCATGGATACACAACATGTACTTTTCAATTACATGTCATGTAATTGTGTCACTCAGCACCTTTGGATGGGATCTTTGAGTATTCTTCATTTGTTATTAGACTGTTCTTGGTCACATGAAACTGAATGATAATGTTATCTCAACTTTTGGAATACAGAATGAAACCTAGAAATGAAAAACTAGCATAAAAAATGCATAATTGATCAATAAATAAAAAATAATTATAAATTAATATATGACTACTCAAATATCACTCGAAGGTTCTAGGGTGAAACAGAAGTGGTTGATCCCATGCTCAACATGTTTTTCATTAGTTTCTTATGATAAAATCCTTAGAACTAGACGAATGCAACCATATAATATTTGAAGAGAAAATATTTTCGCATACAATTTATAATTAATTTATAAATGAGAATTACATCAGCTTAATAATTCTTTCATTATTGATGAATTCGATAGACCTTCTTATCATACAGTCATTATAGTGAAGAATCCAAAGTATATTTCCTCTAGTGGTATCCTCACATGCTCCATGAATCTCAAAACACAACCACTGGAACTCTGAATGCTAGCATAGAGAAACTATTTTCCTTGCGTCATTCACTGTTAATCATAACAAAAATCCTTTCGGTCATTAAATATTCTTTTTGGTTCTCTCGGTCTTTGATAGCAGGGAGGATGATGAACATCTCTCATTGTTGAGAGCATTCTTAAGAAGATCTCATTGGGGCTTCGAGAGGATTATTATGGAAGAATATCATTGTCCACAACCCTTCTGAAAGTCTCAAAATGATATAATTGGGTTAATATACAAAGTCTTAGATAATTAATAATTATGTAAAGGCTCTTATCAAATTGTTAACTCTAAATAAACCTCATGTAAAATAATAATAATAAAATTATTATTATATTCCACAACATGTCCCAACTCATAGATATTTAAATATCATTTATTAAAAAATGAATATTTATTTCAATGATATTTAATTCAACATATCATTTCATTCAATTCCTAAACTCGCCCCATCGATTCTGCTCGACATTTATCAAATCTTGAAAAATAAATATTTATTTAAGTAAATAAATATAATTAAATAATTTTTTTAATAAATTGATAAATATTATATTAACTAAAAAATAAATGTTTATTTAATATTCAACTCATATATATTCCTAACTGGAATAACATGTTACTGGATTTATGCAATCAACATAACCTAAAAAATTATTATTCATTGGTCTTGAAAATAATATTTATTCTAACATTAATTTCAAATAAAATTTAACTGAGATTCTGGATACACTTAGTGTGTGACCATTTAGGTATCTTTCTCAGTGCATGGTGACCTAAATTCCAAGATTAACGTCTAACAACACATTAAAGAACCCATAGAGAAAGAAGTTAATGTTACGATGAAAACATTCACATACGGATGCTTACGATCTAATATAATCTTTTTTTTTGCCGATATCTCATCAAGCAAGTCGTGTGTTTGTGTCATCAACCTATATGCTTGATATATCTTTCTTTGACTACCTGAAATGAACTCGTCGACAAACTTTCATGGCCATGGAATTGATCAAATAGTTTAATTTCAATCAAAGGGTCTAAGATATATACTTCCATTAATACAGATGTCATAAATCCTTTCTTGACTTATTCATTAATGTCATATCACTTAAGATGCGCCCAACGCATCCTAACTCGCTCTAAACATATATCAGCACAACTTTCCTCAATACATCAAAATACAAGATTCATAAATATAAATGAATAATAATATCAAGTATAAGGACTAATACACACATCTACGAATAGTAATATCCAATGACATATATAAAACATAGAATTCATTGCGGGTTTGCCCCTCATAACCTCTCGTCTTGAAGATTACTAAGTGAAAAAATTCATGAGAATAACGCATATCCACTTACGAGCATCCAAGATTTTATAATCATAACATCATCTGTGTCTCATCAGAAGATGTCATTTGGACTATAAGATATATGTTTAAGAATAATGTCGTAGCACCTCAAGGTTATTAATGTGGTTTTATTTTAATGCATGTTTATCATATCTTTTCGGTGATATTTTGATTTTTTTGTATCTAAATGAGATTTTAATGATAAATAATTGACGTTGGTTAATTTTACATTGAGAATATAATTCCTTGGATATTTGAATTAAAATACAAATTTGTGGTGCTTAATTGAAAAAGTGTTCTTTGTTTTATTATTCTTTGGTTTTTTTAATGAATATATATTAGTATTGTTTTGGTAAATTTGTAATTAAAATATTTTTTCTCTTATTTTTTTTTAAATAAGTTTGGATTTTGGAATTAATTCTCTCAAAGTTCCATGATTTTGTTATGAAATATAATATGTGGAATAAATATTCTAAATATATTTTGAGGAGTTTGGAAATTCCTTAGAACTGGGGTGTCCCTTATTTCCATACGACTTTTACATTGTAAAGATGCTTCAAGAACCCTCCGTAAGATATCGTGCCCTAAGCTCGTAAGATAATTCAACAAATCTTCCTCAACAAGCTTGACCTGAGCTCATGAATGGGGAAGAATGAGCCCTACTACTCTGGATCGAAGAAGCAAGAAGAACCAAGTCCGAGTATGGTCGATTCAAATCGAGCCGAGACCCAGCCTTGTTGATCGATGGAGAACCTATATCGGGCGTGGTTTTGGGTTTTGAAGTGATGAATATTGAATGATGTCGACTGAGGCTAAAGCTCGGCACTCAGGATGAATAGTGAGTAAACCTGATTTGTGTCCTAGTTCTGATAGTGATTGGAATAAATGAAGGTGAAACTAAGTGAACTCGGTCGAAAGAGAGTCTGGATTTGGTCGAGTCACGTTGCATACAGAACGAGCCAGACCCAAGATCGTTGAACCCGAAGCCATTGGAGCTGGATCGAAACAGGTGTCAAAATCGATTGAAGAAAGAAGATAACCCTTCGACGAACCCAACCGCATGATTCCGAAGCCGAATTCAAGTCTGAAGACATTTCTGTACACTGTTTTGTGTTGTTTTTAGGTCCAATGTTGAAATTGGCGATGGTGGGACCTTAATCATTCTGAATGCTACGTTTTATCCATTATTGATCATTTCACCACATGTGTTCGGCATATTGCCTCAACGAAGCTTTGGTGTCATTATCGCACTAAACTTCAACTGAGACCGAATGTGAGACAACCAAGTAAATTACATTGTCGAGCTTGGGGTTGAAGTCTAAAGTCCGATTAAACTATGAAAAAAGGTGATCGATTTGTGCCCATATAATAGGATTGAGCTTGACTGAGACCAAATTTGGTTGCACGAGTTGATGCTACTATCGGTTGGAGGTTCTGGTATGAGTTGAAAGCTGTTTTTAGCTAGTTTGTGAAGCTGATTGCACTGGCAGCATTGAAGTATTAACATTGAAGGACTGTTTCATGCTGCGGAAGTTGATAGAATTAAGGGAAGTCAGAATGATGACTACAGGTATTCGAGGTTTTTGATGAGCTAGAAAAAACGACTTTGAGGAAGATCCAGGAGTCTTTGGACTGAATTCTTATACATTTTCTGGAAAGGGGGGACATTCGTGATAGGAGCTTTAGGAGATTGTGGAAGTGCGAAGAGGCTTCGGAGGAAGATTGATCATCTCATTAGGAAGGTATATTTTTTCTTAAACTCTTCATGCTTTAGGTGTTGTTTTTTTTGAACTCATTGATGTATTTTGATTTGAAAAACATGATTTTCAGCTAAAACCTGTTTCGGTAATAAGATTGCGCTGATTATTACTTTGTGCTTGATCATTTCAAGTGGATCATTACACTTCATTAATTTTTATGATAGTGATATTTTTTAAAATGTCAATAACAATGACTATTGATCTCGATTGGATTTTCAACTTCCAAAATCCTTCAGTAAATCAACCTGACAAGAGATTTTCTAAAGAGGAAGAGCACATCAAGATGAAATGGTAGTTTGATCTTGATTCCAACTGAATGTTCCATTCTTATGAATGAATAAAATCTATAGTTGATGAATTGTAGGGGCTATCCAGCCACAGGTGAATTTAATGACTCGGTAGGATGAATTAATTTATTTGTTTTCAGCTCATCTTTTTTTTTCAACCAGGAAATCGGAATTCCCCTGTTCAATCAACTGTCATTCCTCCTTGTCAGTTTCTATTGTTTCTTCATTATAGATTTCTCATTCACCATTTATGACCATTTCTTTGTTGTTTCATCATCATTTGTGCTTCATTTCTACTGCCATACTGTTGTCTTGTTTTTTTTGCTTGTTGTCTGTTATTTCTTATGTGTTTTTGCTTGTTTTCTTGGTAACTCGCCCACTTTTAAGTCATTCCCTATGGGCCGATTCCTATTCACTACTAAACTAGTTCTTAATAGAGAAATAATTAATTAATTTTCCTAGATTCAACAATATAAGTTAAATTTTGACGTAGAAATTAATTAATTAATTCTCTATTAAGAACTTGTTTAGTAGTGAATAAGAGTCGGCCTACAGGGAAGGACAGAAAAGTGAGTAGCCAATAAAACAAGCAAAAACACTTATAAATAATAATCAAAAGACACAACAAAGAATGTAGTGATATAACTGTAGCGTAGAAGCACAGATGATGATGAAACAATTAAGAAATGGTAATGAAGGGTGAATAAGAAATCAGAAATTAAGAAACAATATCAACATACAAGTAGGAACAACGATAGTTTTTTCTTATTAAAAAATCAAGAAACAAAAATAAACATATAATAATAACATGGACCGACTCTCATGAAGCACAAAGTTTTTAGTGCTCAGTTAGACTCAATGAAAACACAGCTTCAAAGTAGAGATATAACAACCAAGCCCTTTGGATGCCCCTTAAAGTAGTGTTTAATTATCTGATCATTAACCAAAAATGGTCAATTCTCCTATACAACTAATTGAACATCACCATTAACAAGTACTATCAAAATAGTGAAAGGGCCAGACTATTTTGTCTTATGTTTTCTTGAAAAAAGATTGAGCCCAAAGTTAAAAAGCATGACCCACTGCTGGAAATAATGGCATTTGCGACGGGTTATTTGCGTCGGGATCTCGTCGCTAATAGGCTTTTGCGACGGGGTCCCGTCACAAATAGCCCGTCGCGGAAAACGGCGTCGCAACAATAATTATTTGCGACAGGCCCGTCGCTAAAGGTATTATTTTCGACGGAGATTCTTCCCGTCGCAAATATTAGTCTGTATATTTGTGAAAACTTTTAAAAAAATTAATTGCGACGGGCCCATCGCAACTACTACTTGCGACGGGTCTGTCACAACTACTAATTGCGACGGACCTGTCGCAATTAGTTTTTTTTAAATAAAAAAAAATATTAATAATTTATTTTAATAAATTTTATAATAATACTATTTGCGACGGGCATAGTATCCCGTCACAAATACTAAAAAAAATAAAAAATAAATAAATTATTAATAAATTATTTCAATTAATATAATAATAATTCAAATATAATTCAAAAATAAAAAAACATTAATAAATTATTTTAATTAATATAATAATAATAGAATTATAATTAAAAAATAAAAAATAATAGAATATTAATAAATGATTTTAATTAATATAATAATATTAGAATTATAATTATAAATAAAAAAATATTAATAAGTTATTTTAATTAATATAAACATAATATAATTATTTTACATTCAAATATTAAAATAATTCTAATATTACAAAAAAATATAATTAAATTATAATATTATAAAATTTTAATATATATATATAATTTAATATTATAAAATATAAATAATATTATTATTCATATTAATATTGTTATTTCAAAATATAATATTATTAATATTTTATAATGAGACAGAAACTACGAATAGAAAAAAAATTCATATTTTGATTTAACAAATTTTATAACATAAAAACAAACTCTAATCTGAAGGAGGGGGGAGGGGGGGATCTACAGATGCTGGTGGAGGAAAATCCATCCCTAAAGCATGAGTGAGTCTGTGCATGTACTTCATCTGCTCCTGATGCTGCTGCTGCCACCGACTCATCTGCTCCTCGTACAGCTGCTGCTGGCGTCGACGCTCCTCCTCATGCTTCTGCTGCAGCTGACGCATCTGCTCCTGCTCCTGTCGGAGACTCTCTATCAGTGCAGTCTGAGATCGCAACTGATCCTCATAATATGTAGCAGAAGAAGATGCACGAGCTCCTCTCGAGCTGGACGCCGACATCGCAGCACTGCCATAATAATCTCCGGGAGTCAGTCGAGAGCTGATACCAACTACCCGGCCCTTCTCGAAGGCATACTGGGTGGCCTGCATCCATGGTGCCTCATCAAACTGACGGCCAGTGGTCTGATCTGATGACTCGGCCTGACTCTCAGGCCGGGTCTGTGACGCTGCGGCCTCATATGACTCATGTAGTTTCAATTTAAAATTAAAATTGTGAATATATTATATGCAGTTAATTTTTAAACTTGAAAACAAATAATACTGACCACGATGTGACGCTGATGATCACCTCTGAGCTCTCCAGTAGCAAGATCACTATACATCCTCTGATATACGTCGTACTCCGTAATATCAGGATGATCGACATCCTATAAGATTAAAAAATAAACTGTTAATATTTATAGTTATATAAAATATTTATAAATAATGTACGTACCAGATGCTGTCTATGAGTACTGAAAGTACGACTCCCAGCTCGATGAGTCACCTCTTGTCTCCCCTGATTCTGTCTCCCCACTGATGATCTTCTCTGAAAGGCATCACTCAACCAGTGCGCACATAATCCATCCCATACATGGGATGAAATGTACTCTGGTCGGTGTACTCTACATGACTCGTCAAAAACTGACACTCCTGCTTTCTTCGTGGCAACTTTTCTTAAATTGTGCAAAAACTGACGAAAGCGATCACGCATGGCCACCTCCCATGCCACGTGGATGGCGTCATGCATGGTATCCTCGATCGGATACCATAAAACCTACAAATAAATCAAAATATCAAGTTAGAAATGAAATAATTTTCAAAATAAAAATTATTTATTTACGTACGTATCAACCAATGGCCGAACATGGCCTGCTGCACATCAATGGGAATATGCTCCCATGAGGTCCAAGGCTGAGAGAAATAGTTGAGCAAAATAGCGCTGCCCTGTCCAACTGCTATATGCGGAAAACTGTAAAAATAATAAACATTTATTATGTGAATAGATTAATGAAATCTTAGTCAAATCCACAGGTTATCACACAGGTTATTACACCTTCGTGTGCGTGGATCAAACCCAAGACGTGGACGTCGCTCGGGGACGGGGTCAGGAATCATCAATCGTGGAAGACCACGCCCCCTCCGCGTACTCCCTGGAGCGCTTGTAGGCTGAGGGTCATCAGCCAGCAACTCATCCGCATCGAAAGGCAGGTCAGCATCCGCCAACTCACGAAATGTGTCGTCGTCCATCTGAAACAAAAAATGTTAATGTTGTTAGAAAATAATTGATAATTACTATTATATATACATATATATTAGTTATGATTGTATATAATTACCATGAAATTCTATCAGTGTTCATTTTCATCATCATCTTCATATATGTCAATGTCATCTCCATATTCCTCCTCAACATCATCGATATCCATTCGATTTCCAGTTGCTTCATCTCTTACCATTTTAAATTCATATGTGACATCATTAACATCATCGTCATCACCGACTCTTAAATGTGGGGTGTCGTCATCGATACTCATGTCTCTTTGTAAAAAAGATTGATTTTGAGTACTCTCTTGAAAAACATCAATTCTTTGCACATCAGTGAAAGCACATTCACATTGACTAAATTGATTGTCTCAAATTTTGATTTTTATTATACTCCACCAATCAGTCAACTCTCTTGATGTAGCACAGTACATTGCGTAATAAACTTGATGTGCCTGTTGAGCCAATAAGAATGGTTCATTTACTGCAAGAACATTTTTACATTTAATATCGATGATTCCATGAGTCAGATGAACACACACGCCTCTCTCTGTATCCAACCACCGACATTTGAACATGGTTATGTAATGTTGTCCAAGATAACAGAGTTCAATGATTTCATCAAGTATGCCATAAAAGTCAACTTCATTTTCTCGATGATGAGATCCTCTCAAGCTAACTCCACTGTTCATTGTTTTTTTTTATTCCCCATATGCATGTGTGTGAAATCGAAATCCATTCACCACATATGCATTATAAGTTTTAACAAGTTTGGAAGGTGAGTTACTCAATATACATAGTCGTTTGTCAATTTTATCAGCATGTCGAGACACCTGAAAATTTGTGAAATAATTATCAATATAGTAAACTGTACATTGAATGAGTTGCTAAAAGATAAAGAAATTATGCTACCAGTTTTTGAAACCACTGAGAGAAATTTTTCTGTCGGCGTTCTTCGAGAGCAGCTGTTGTAATTTGTGGAATTTGTGTCTTGATATGATTATCATACAACCTATAAAAAAAGTTATTTACTGTAACATAAATGATAGAATAAGTGATATAAACACTTACAATACAACTAATGTCATCTCTTCACAGTTGAGCAGAACATACGTATAATCTCTGTGATGTTCATCATCTGAAAGCCAGCATTCATAAACTCCACCAAAACCAAGCTCTGGTTGGTTGAAAACAGATAATTGATTGTCTATTTCATCAATATTTCTCTCGTTCCATCCAATTCGGTTGTGTTTTGAAGGATACTCAGATTCAAAATAATGGAAGCAGAAAAAAGATATTTCCTCTTGCAAATAAGCTTCTGCAATAGATCCTTTAACAGATGCTTTGTCACGTACTTTTCTTTTCAATTTTTTCATGCATCTTTCAAATGGGTACATCCATCGAAACTGTATTGGACCTCCACATTTGGCTTCATATGGCAAATGTAACATCAAATGTTCCATTGAGTCGAAGAAAGACGGCAGAAATATTTTTTCCAGTTTACATATAATTACAACAACATCTTCTTCAAGTTTACATAGAGCATCATAATCTGCTGTAGCCGCACAAATTTCACGAAAAAAATGAGACATGTCTGTTATGGAATCCCAAATCACAGAATTCAACAGACCTCTTAATCCAATGGGTAGAAGTCTTTCCATTATAACATGACAATCATGACTTTTTAATCCAGTAATATGATCATTCTTTACACATCTACCCAAATTGGAAGCACAACCATCTGAAAGTCTCAAATCTGCAATCCACTGACAAAATAATAAACGGTTTTCTTTAGACAGTGTATAAGATGCTTTTGGTTTCAGTAACCTTTCTATTCTGACATTCTCAAACAGTTCTAGTTCTGGACGCCTGCACATTTGGGCAAGATCTAAACGTGCATTTACATTGTCTTCTCTCTTTCCTGGCGTATCCAAAACTATATGAAACAAATTATCAAAACAGTTCTTCTCAATATGCATGACATCCAACATGTGGCGGACCAACAAATCAGACCAATATGACAAATCCCAAAATATTCTACGTTTAATCCAGTTGTGTTCTTTCCCAAAACCAGAAATTTTCTGTTGGTTTATTGTGGGACCAAAAGTGATGGGAGGTAATGAAAATACAACTGATTTTAACTCCGAACCTGATAGCATTTTTGGAGGTCCATCTCTTTTAATTGTTCCTTTTCTGAAATGAGATCTGTTTCTGCGAAAAGGATGATCAGCTGGTAGAAATCTGCGATGACAGTCAAAATAACAAGGTTTCTTTCCATTAATGAGCATAAATGCTTTGTTCTCTCCCATACAGTAAGGACATGATTTCTGACCATGTGTACTCCATCCAGATAACATCCCATAAGCCGGGAAGTCACTAATTGTCCACATCAATGCTGCTCTCAGTATGAAATTCTGTTTCGTAGCAACATCATATGTACTGACACCAGTACTCCACAATAAACTTAATTCATCAATCAATGGTTTCAAATAAACATCAATATTTTTCTTCGGATGTCCTGGAATTAGTAAAGTCAAAAAGATATATGGCTCCTTCATCAACATCCATGGAGGTAAATTGTACGGAGTTAAAAAAACAGGCCAACATGAATATTGACTACCATAAGATCCGAACAGACAGAAACCATCAGTGGAAAGGCCCAGTCGAACATTTCTAGCTTCTAAAGCAAAGGATGGATGCACTCTATCAAAATGTTTCCATGAATCACCATCGGCTGGATGATTCAAACTTTTATTGGTTGAAATATTCGCTTTATGCCATGACATCATTGTCACTGTATTCTTAGACATGAATAAACGCTGAAGTCTGGATGTAAGAGGAAAATATCTCAACTGTTTTACAGGAATCAAACCAGACTTCCCATGTTGCCCTTCTTTATATCTCAGTTTCCCACATGTGGGACAACTATCGAACGACTTATTTTCCCGAGAATATAAAATGCAGTCATTTGAACATGCATGAATCTTCTGACAAGTAAGTCCCAAATTTCGAACCAGCCTCTTACTCTCATAGTAATTGGTAGGCAAAAAATTTCCTTCGGGTAACAGTGTTTTAAGCAAAGAAAATATCTGGTCAAAACAGGTGTTTGACATTCCGTTATCTGATTTGATAGCCATAAATTTTGAAATTGCTTCTAATTTCCTCATCTTGCAGCCAGGATATAATGCATCCTCAGCAGACCTCAACAACTCATAAAATTCAGAAGGTGCTAACTCAGGATTTGAATCTATATCAGCCGGAGTTTCTGTATGTTGAACAGATGAACCTGCAACATCATGTACTAAATCTTGAAACTGGGATGGATCTGGAATCAAGTTGGTATCACCTACTCTGGAACTGCATTCACCGTGTTGATACTAAAAAACATAATCTGGTTGAAAACCAAAACGCAAGAGATGTCCCCCCACTTTGTCAAACGTGTCAAACGTTCTCAATGCACATTTTCTACAAGGGCATTTTATTTTTCCTTCTGAAACAAATTCTGGATTTGATGCCGCAAATGATAAAAAAGTCTCCACACCCTCTATATATACTGGATTTAAACCAGAACCGTTTGGATTTCTACGTTGATTTATCCATATGTGGTCATATAATAATGACTGTTAACGACCTCATTGTTCCATATTTTTCTATAAAATATAAAAGCATTACTGGTTCTGAATAATTTGTTAGAAAAAACACTCAAGCAAAGATTTAATATGTTGAGAATAAAGCAAAACATGTTACAAATATTGATAATTTTAATATTATATTGATTTTTTATTATTTTAATAATACTAATATAATTTTTTTCATAAATATTAATTATATAATAATAACATTATTAAATTATTAGTATATTTTATTATTAATATTAAAATAATATAATTTTCTATATTATATACAATTCTCCTTTCATCTGTGTGTTTAATATTTTGTCTCCACCTGTAATATTTGCATTCACTTTCACCTCTCCATTGGTGAGTAGGTTGATAATTTTGAAAAAGAATGCAAATATTACATGTGCAGACAGAAAACACACAGATGAAAAGATAATTGTATATAATATAGAAAATTATATTATTTTAATATTAATAATAAAATATACTAATAATGTAATAATGTTATTATTATATAATTAATATTGATGAAAAAAATTATATTGGTAATTATTACTAATTATTGGTAATTATTGGTAATTATTGGTAATTATTGGTAATTATTGGTAATTATTGGTAATTATTGGTAATTATTGGTAATTATTGGTAATTATTGGTAATGATTGCTAATTATTGGTAATTATTGCTAATGATTGGTAATTGTTGGTAATTATTGGTAATTATTGGTAATTATTAGTAATTATTGGTAATTATTGGTAATTATTGGTAATTATTGGTAATTATTACTAATTATTGGTAATTATTGGTAATTATTGGTAATTATTGGCAATTATTGGTAATTATTACTAATTATTGGTAATTATTACTAATTATTACTAATTATTACTAATTATTACTAATTATTCCTAATTATTCCTAATTATTACTAATTATTCCTAATTATTCCTAATTATTCCTACTTATTTATAATTATTCCTAATTATTACTAATTATTACTAATTATTACTAATTATTACTAATTATTACTAATTATTACTAATTATTGGTAATTATTACTAATTATTGGTAATTATTACGAATTATTGGTAATTATTACTAATTATTGATAATTATTACTAATTATTACTAATTATTGGTAATTATTACTAATTATTGGTAATTATTACTAATTATTGGTAATTATTACTAATTATTGGTAATTATTACTAATTATTTCTAATTATTACTAATTATTGGTAATTATTACTAATTATTACTAATTATTATTAATTATTACTAATTATTGATAATTATTATTAATTATTGGTAATTAGTGGTAATTATTGGAAATTATTGGTTATTATTACTAATTATGGATAAATATTGGTAATTATTATTAATTATTGGTAATTATTGGTAATTATTACTAATTATTGGTAATTATTTGTAATTATTACTAATTATTGGTAATTATTTGTAATTATTGCTAATTATTGGTAATTATTCCTAATTATTGTTAATTATTACTCATTATTACTAATTATTGGTAATTATTGGTAATTATTACTAATTATGGATAATTATTGGTAATTATTACAAATTATGGATAATTATTGGTAATTATTACAAATTATGGATAATTATTAGTCATTATTACTAATTATTGGTAATTATTTGTAATTATTACTAATTATTGGTAATTATTAATAATTATTGCTAATTATTGGTAATTATTACTAATTATTGCTAATTATTTGTTATTATTACTAATTATTGGTAATTATTACTCATTATTACTATTTAGTACTAAATATTGATAATTATTACTAATTATTACGAATTATTGCTAATTATTACTAATTATTACGAATTATTGCTAATTATTAGTAATTATTACGAATTATTGCTAATTATTACTAATTATTACTAATTATTGCTAATTATTAGTAATTATTACTAATTATTACTAATTATTGATAATTATTGGAAATTATTACTAATTATTGGTAATTATTGGTAATTATTACTAATTATTAATAATTATTACTAATTATTACTAATTATTGGTAATTATTACTAATTATTCCTAATTACCATTAACTATGAACAATGAATACTAATAATTTAAATTTATTAAGTAACAAAACAATCTAAACATAATTAAATTAAAACTAATTAAGAATAATTGAAACTAATAAAAAATTTAAAATAAATATTAAATTAAAATGAACATAAATACCTTTAAAATGGATCTGAGGTTGATCTCTGATCGTTGTTGAAAACTTCAATATCAAATCTGGAAAAAAAATTTGAAACATAAGAAATGTTGAACTCTAAAAATAGAGTTTTGAGAGAACTAGAAGATGGAGTTTGAGAATGAATGAAAAAAAAACGGATGTGGGGGTATTTATAAGTTAGATTATTTGCGACGGGTGTATTTGCGACGGGATACCCGACGCAAATAGTATTATTTAGGACGATACCCGTCGCAAATACCTTAACCCGCATTTATTACGGTCAACAGGTAAATGGTCATTTGCGACGGGTCCCGTCGCAAATAACAACCTGCCGACACACTATTTGCGACGGGGGGTATATTCCCGTCGCAAATAACTTTCCCGCGATTTGGCGCGCAAAGCGTGCCAGTCCTTTTGCGATGGGGAAAGGTATCCCGTCCCAAATAAGTTTCTAACGGGGCTATTTGCGAAGGGATTTATCCCCGTCGCAAATAACCCGTCGCAAATACCCATTTTTCCCGTAGTGACCATCCGATGGACCTTAAAGTTCATGTTTTAAACGATAAAGTTATGGAAGGATTTTTTTTCTTCATTCAATAGAAATTTGGGCATTCTCCCAGAACTCTCTTCTAATCTCTTCTAGTTTACTCAACTTCGACAACTTTCTTTCAATAGCAGTCTTAAAATCAAAATTTAGAGCTTTCACAGCCCAAAAGGACTTATGGTGTAACTTCAAGGGAAGATGAATTTTCTTCCCAATGAGATGTTTAAAAAGATACGCCCCTATATGGGTCTTCTTATAAGCAGACTTGTAGGCTATTAAGACCCAACTTAAAAGACTGATCTTTTTTAGATCTGAACATTGTTTTCTCTAGAATTTGTTTAAGATCACTCTTAGAAATCTCAACCTGTCCAATAGTGTAGAGACCCAAACATGACGTACATGGACATTACATTTCTTTTGTGGAATACTTAATACATGACACAAACAGATGTTCAAAGACCGTATTAGTTTAGTATTTTTGGAAACTCAGAACATAATCTTCTAATCATGGTGAAAGATTTTCAACATCTTCCATAAAGATTTCCCCCTTTTGTTTTCTTACCTAAAAACTTTCTTTATATCATGGTGAAAAGAAAACATAAAAAGGGTGAACTCAAATGCTCAGTACGGGTTAACATGGAGAATATAAAACAAACCATAAACATTTGAACGTAAAAACATGAACATAAAGGTTAAACATCAAAATCTTGAGTCATGACATAAATCTTGACAGTACGCAAGACATAAATCATAAAGGAATATTAACCATGATTGAATAACATTGACATAAAATATGTAATTGTGGAAAACTAATAATCACATAATATGATTTTCATAGTAGTCAAGACATTGCTGCCAAGACCATCATAGTGGAAAGAGCCCATTACTGAACCGAGTTTACTTGTCGTTCTAGCCATGTATTACTGAACCAGATTTACTTATCGTTCTAGCCCTATATTACTAAATCAGATTTACATGCTGTTTCAGTCATGTCTATCTCATGAGATCTAAATCTTTACCCAATGCATTGGATGAAGATATGTTTCCCACTATCTCATAATGAAATCATTCTTACATGTGCCACAAAAACTCAAATCATTCATCATATCATAACTCATGAAATAAAATGAGATTCTTAAACATCATGTCATCATAACATAATCCATATAAGATAGATGGACTTCATAAAAATAATTTCATCATAAAGGCAATCAAATCAAAGTAATAATAGAGATAGAAACATAACCTCATGTCATCTTAGATGGAAAATAATTTTGATAAAACACTTGAACTTAATTCCTGAGGAAAATATCCTTTCTTTTTCAAAAACATTTTCTCTTCTCAAAATGCCAAACAATTTTAAAAGAAAAGAATTTTGTTGAAAATAAACTTGAAACCATATAGTGGAAGATTCATGGAAATAAAGTTTCATGAAACCGTAAAAATTCATTCATGTCGTATAAGTTAAAAAAACATTTTACACATACTTTTGCCGGAAAAGTCAAAAGTACCTCGTATGGTAAACAAAAGAAAGACTCATTCCATACCATGTAGTAAAAGTAAAAAATGGGTAAAAATGACTTTAAACATACATATAAGAATAATAAACATTTTATGAAAAATTTTTTAGAAAACATGGACATTGATTATAAATATATCCCCAGTAAATACTTACGTATATGAAATCTCAGATAAAAATGAGATTTCAAAATTATCCCTTGCCTTAGATCGGATACTCTCCGTACGTGTCCAAAACTCTTGTATAATGTTTTTAAACATATTATTAACTTATATCAGAATCATAATAATATTTATGATACCATATATGATTTTTTATGACTTTATATTACCCGTTTATTACCAATTCCAAGTTAATGTAACATTTTGGGTTCTATCATTTTGTTTATCATACGTGTTTTGACTTGTTATTCTTGATCATATTACTTAGATCATGATTTACTTTCAAAATGTATAATATGATTTATATATCATATATATTCATAATATAAATATATATAATAGATAGTTATATAAAACAGAATACACTGTTTATGAAGATGGTATGTTGTACGTACGTATGAACGCTGTTTTCGTTTTCTTGTTATATTGAATGGAAGCAAGTGAATGACATATAGGCACACACGCACGCACGCACGCATCCTAAGGAGTCCTTTTGTTCAAGTGAATCCATGAGGTCCCAAAATCAACCCAAGGATGCCCATGGTCGTAATTATCTCATCCAATAAGATTAGGACATGTGTTAGGGTAGTTTAATATTATTATAATATTATTTTTTACCGTTATTTACCAGATTTACCCTTTAACTATGGTAAATAAAATAATTACTGAAGTTACAATTCATAATATCCAAAAATAAAAGGTACCTATTTACACAATTTAAACATTCTTATTCTAAATTTGGAATTCATTTTTTCCAAATTCAAAACAAAGAAGTTACAGTAATTAATTTAAAATTAATTTTTGTTTTCAAAACTAAAAAGTGAGTTTTTTTAAAAGTAATAACTATCAAAAGATTGACATATGTTTATGTCCAATTTAAAAGTGAAATTACTTCCAATGACCAACATTGGATTAAATGATATAAATATAATCAAATTAAACTTTAAAACCAATTAAAAAGTTAATTTAACTATATAAATAAATTAGATGAAAAGAACGTTTTGAATTAAAATGTAGTATTTTCACTATTCATTAAAATTTGAATCTTATCAGATTAATACCAAAAATTCAAAAAAAGTAAATTTGCATGTATCTTTTCCAAAGAATAAGTTTATTTTGTGAAATTTAACTTATAAAAGTGTCAAAAACTAGATTTAAAATGGGTGCACCATCAAAAGGTGGTAAAACTACATTTTTTGAAAAATACTTCTTTTATCTGAAAAATTAATTTTGTTCTCATATCATGTTCTAGAAAATGTGTAAGATGAATGCTAATGTTATATAAAATTAAAAATGTGGTTAATACTATTTATAATGGTTAGTTTATATCCCATAATAATATTTTAATAATATACCATTGTTTATTGAAACTCGGTATCGCGTACAACACAAGCTATCGAGGAAGATCACTCTTGCATGTAACACAAGCGAAGTCGGTGTTGCGTGTAGTGCAAGATTCCTTTCGTGTTGCGTATAACACAATTCAAACTTAGTTCATTTTTACATTGAACAAAATCTATACTCAGTGTTGAATTCTATCAAAAAAACTTGAAATTGTGTGCAACAAAATCCAAGAATAATGTTATGTATACTACAAGTTAATACGGTGTTGCGTATAACGCAATCTAATCTTGGTGTAGCGTACAACACAAGACATCAAATAAATTAAAAAGAATCTATCTCCTAAAATCTCTGGGTGTTACATTCCACCCCCATTAAAATGAATTTCGCCCTCAAAATTCGTCGGGGGTATAAATGGTTTACTGCATGAAAGTTTCTTTCATAGAAACCTAAATCATAAAAAGGAATACTAAAACTTAATTTTAAAAAAGAAAGTTAGAAACATAACGATTACTCAAATTAAATCATCACTGAGTTTCTACATAGGAGAACATATGTGGGAAGTGAAAACATGAATATGGAAGAGAAATCTAACCATCAAGTTCTGATGGATAGTGATGGAGAATAAGGTTTGGAGAAAGTTAACTACCAAAAAGCCATAAATCTGTGACGATTTAAGGGATCATCTGATTCAACGGATAATAAGGCACTAGTAAAACATTTTTGATTTTCAAGATCCCTTTCCTAAAGTTAAATAATTTTTTCATGAGAAGAAATACTTACTTGATTTCAGTACTGTTGATCGTTCTCTGAACAATTTCCACTTCATCTCTTATTTACATAAATGAAGTTGAATTTGTCATTCTTAGAGTGTTAACAGATCATGTGATTGAATGATAGACCATTCCATATATCTCAACAGAAATGTCAGAATAGGTTATCAAATATGCATAAGTCCACCTTATAGTGAGATAATACATTAATCTAACAAACTTAAACCAGAATATAACTTATACCATCCATAAATGGATGACATTAAAATCCTTCAAAAAAACTGAAAATCTAAATCTTTAGAAAGTGGTGGACTAAAATGACTTAACATTTGTCTCTCATATCTCATTTAACAGTTCTCGGTTGTCACATTCCAAACATGTGAATACCTTAATCATGTATTGTCTTGAAACATGATAATAACATGAATTACCGTAGAACCTTAGTAAAAACATGCATTCTATCAAAATTAACTCTTTCCACACTCCAAAAATACCAAAACTTCTATATACTCAACCCACGATATCACTTTGTCCTTATATCAGTCATGAGATCATTAGTACTACCAAACATCTTATTATCTTCTTATCCCTTCATTATGCACATATCATGTGATTTTCAAAAACATTTTAATCACTTTTTATGGTTACCTGTATCATATAATTATGGAAAACCACAATAGACCAATATATAAATATTCCAATATTCCATAATACTATAAATGAGATTCCACAACACTATTTTGGAATCCCATTACATAAACACTTAATCATTCCACCACTTCGTTGCCATACTCAACATCATCAATAGTGATCGCATGTGACTTCCCTTTTTCTTTTGTCTTAAGAGGTTGCTGACGTCGATCATCATTAACCCTTGGATTAGGGTATTGGTTAGCATAATGCCTCATTTCCTTGCACTTGTAGCAATGAAGTGTTGGTGGTGCATTCTCTATATTTTTTTCTCTTTTCACGTCATTAGAAACCTTTTTCCCATTACTTCGACACTCAACTGATCAATGATATTCTTTTCCACACTTGAAACATTTGCTAGTCCCTTTAATACAATCTCCACCATGCTTCTTTCTACACTTTGAGCATAAGTAAACATTCATCTTCTTTTCACCATTATTTTGAGATTTTTCCATGAACTCCATATTTCGTTTCTTGTCAAAATCATGAGATGGATATGTAACACCAACTTCTAGTTCTACCTTGATAGCACAACACACAACACACATTCTATTAATAGCTACTGAAGTCTCTTATATCTAATGCCATTTGAATACTTGTTTTTAAGCCACCGAAGAATCAATCAACTTTACTTTCAGGTTGGATGATAAAACCAGAATCATACCTTGCAAGCCTTGTAAAATTCGCCTTGTATATACCAACAGATTCATCATCCTTTTTCTTAAGCTCAAGGAACTCCTTTTACATCTTTGTTCGAATAATACGAGGGAAATACTTATTGAAAAACTAGTTCTTGAACTTGTTCCATTCTATGGATTCAATCTCATCTTGCTGCCTTGTATTCTTAATTAGAGTCCACCACTGGTCAACTTCACATTCTAAACGATAGACAACCAAAACGACCTTTTCATGTTCTGAACAACGAAGGATGGAAAATATCATTTTAATGGTACTGATCCATAGTAGCCAAAACATTGCTGCCAAGACCATCATAGTGGACGAAGTCCATTACTGAACCGAGTTTACTTGTCGTTCCAACCATGTATTACTGAACCAGATTTACTTGTCGTTCCAGCTCTCTATTACTGAACCGGATTCACATGTCGTTCCAGTCATGTCTATCTCATGAGATTTAAATCTTTACCCAATGCATTGGAGGAAGATATAGGTCTCACCCATCTCATAATGAAATCATTCTTACATGTTCCACAAAAACTCAAACCATTCATCATAGCATAACCCATGAAATAAAATGAGATTCTTAAGTATCATGTCATCATAACATAATCCATATAATATAAATGGACTTCATAAAAATAATTCCATCATAAACACAATAAAATAAAAGTAATAATAGGGATAGAAACATAACTCTATGTCATCTTAGATAGAAAATAATTTTGGTAAAACACTTGAACTTAATTATGGAGGAAAATATCCTTTCTTTTTTAAAAATATTTTCTCTTCTCAAAATGCCACACAATTTTAAAAGAAAAGAATTTTGTTGAAAATAAACTTGAAACCATGTATAGGAAGCATCATGGAAATAAAATTCCATGAAACCATAAAAATTCATTCATGCCATATAAGTTAAAAAAACACTCTCCTCGTACTTTTTCCGGAAAAGTCAAAAAGTATCTCGTATGGTAAACAAAAGAAATATTCTTTCCATACCATGTAGTAAAAGTAAAAAAATGGGAAAATGACTTTAAAAATACATATAAGAATAGTAAACATTTTATGAAATTTTTTTTAGAAAACATGGACATGGATTATAAATATATCCCTAGTAAATACTTACGTATAAGCAATCTCGGATAAAAATGAGATTTCAAAATTATCCCTTACCTTAGGTCTGATACTCTATGTACGAGTCCAAAACTCATGTATAATGTTTTTAAACATATTATTAACTTATATCAGAATCATAATAATATTTATGATATCATATATGATTTTTTTATGACTTTATATTATCTGTTTATTAACAATTCCATGTTAATACAACATTTTGGGTAATATCGCTTTGTTTATCGTACGTGTTTTGACTTTTTATTCTTGATCATATTACTTAGATCATGATTTACTTACTTCAGAATGTGTAATATGATATATATATATCATATATATTCATAATATAAATATATATAATAGATAGTTATATAAAATGGAATACACCGTTCATGGAGACGATAGGTCGTACATACACATGAATGATGTCTCCGTTTTCTTGTCATATTGAATGGAAGTAAGTGAATGACATATGTATGTGTGTGTATATATATATATATTATTCCAGTAGACTTATTATGTCATATATTTAATAATTATGAATAATATATATATATATATATATATATAATTGTTTTATAATCATTCTTGGATGGTTAAGGTGGAGAATGAATCTCATCGCGTCGTGGAGACGGTAGACTGTACGTACGTACGAGCGATGATATCATTCTCTTTATGGTTAAATGGTATGTAATTGGGTGGTATATTAATTATACAGAATCATTATCATGTTATATTCATTATTTAAACCCATTATACTCATCATTATACCCATCCTAATAAAGTATTTTTGAATAACAAATTTCACCACAGTGTGGAGATGGTAAGTCGTACGCACGCACGTATGATGATATTGTTATTCTTAGGATGAATAAAAGGAGTTATAAGGTTGTCCCATAATTATAATAACATCTCAGCATGTATAATGTACTGTATTTGTTACTTTAGTATGGAATCAAACTAGAAAGAGGGAGTAGAAGAAGAAAAGAACTTTGAAAGAAGGGATAAAATGATTACCTCTTCTTTAGGTGTTTCTTTTTTATTTGAATAAAAGGGCTCTTTAGAATGACTCTATTTCCATTGTTAGGCCTCTATGATGAAGTGAGAGAGATTGAGAGGAGAAATGGGCTGTGTTCGGCCGAACCAAAAGACTTTAGAGGTGTTATTTAAAGAGGAAGGGAGGTGCCCTTTTATAAGAGGGGCGAGAGTCACTTTATGAAAATCTTAAAATATCAATTTATTATAAAAATATTTTCGGTTTCTAATAGCTCAAAATTAATTTATTTTGAGGCTAAGATGAAGATGAGTCGAAATCCTCTCAACCAATAGGTTTTAGACATGTTTAGGTCATAAAATCAACCTTAGCTTTTAGAATTAACCCTTTTTAAAATAAGCCAACTCTTACCATGTCCTCTTGTATTTTTATACTACATGGTTGATATCTTTACTATAAAATGTCAAGGGAACCTAAAGTGGATAATTTATGAAAATTTTATCACTATCCAAGTTATTTGGCCCAACTTTAGATTTTTAGGATTTTTATATCATTTAATATAATAGTATTTGTTTTAAAACACATTTATGTCAATTTTTACATTATTTAGTAATAGATTTTTGTTACTCATAAAAACTTGATTCCTTCAAACAAAATATAGTAAATCATCTCTATTATGTAAGTGTCATCCAGAAAATTTGTGGATGACATCAAAATGTTCAAATTAAATTTATTTTAAAATTTATAAATTCATTTATTTGAATATTTCATTAATGAGGTAATCACTACATCATAATTGTTTCATTAATAAATATATTTATCTAATGTCGAAAAATTATAAATAAAATACCATGATTTAGGAAATGTTTTTAGCTTTCTAATGAATATTTATAGTCAAAGATATCAGTTATATAACTCCATATAAAAATCTATTTAGTAAAAGACATATGTTTATGTTATAATTATCTTTACTTTAAATTAATTCTTATAAAATGTTATTTTCAAATCCAAGTGAATCCATTGTAGGCTCCGGGCGCAACGGAAGAGGGTTGATGGGTTTGACCAACTTTAATTTTAGCGTTAAACGACGTTCAATCCGAGATCCATCACGATATAAAATGATGGATATTTGGAATAGAATGAAGAACGAAAAAGAAAAGAAGAATCCCAGAACCATTGAGATAGGATTGTAAAATGTTGGTTATAATTAATTTAATTAATTCATAATAATTACCTTGGTGGAATTCTTTCTTCTTTGGAGTCTCCGGTCACGATCATGTTATCCGTCATTGCGTCATATAATCCAAGTATAGGATTCCTCTAGAGGTGATCCACACGTGCTCCACGTATCTCTGGACGTCGCCGAAGAGATCTCTGGGTGCTAGCGCGGAAGAACCTTCGCTTGCGATGTCCGCATTCGACCGTCTTGATCCAGTGGAGGATCTCGCTCTCGTAACTTGAAAGCGTTCTTGGTGGAAAGGGAATTCTCTCTTGGCTTGAGAGTATTTCCAAAAACCGTTGTGCACAACAATGACTAGATCTCATGAGAATAATGTAATAGGGATTTATAATACTTAGAATAATAAAATGAATTAATTACCCAAAAGTATTTAATCATTTAATTTAATTTTTAACAATACCCCATGTCATAATAATGATAGTTGACTATCATTATTACTTGACATGCGCCCGGCGTATTACATTTAATATCATTTAATTAAATAAACAATATTTTATCCTCAAAAATCCTGACTGGAAAACTACACGACTTGTAATAATTAATACACAGTGTGTACTTGTCTTCCATAAAACTACACAGCGTGTACATTTAATATACACGATGTGTACTTTTATTTTTTCATTTTTCTCCACCACATTTATTAGACCTTGAGTAATGTCTATTTATTTCTTAAATAAATGTAACTGCATTACTCGCTAACAAATATATTATTTCTCCCACAATATATTCTCTCGAATAACTAGTGTTGAAATAAATGCAATCAGGCATCCTTAAATAATTATTAAACCACAGTCGGGAATAATATTTATTTAACTTGTTAAATTAATATTTAACTGAGATACATGGACACACTTAGTGTGTGACCCTCTAGGACTCTTTCTCAGTGGCATTAGGCGGAACCTTCCTAAAGTCCAAGGTTAGCGTCTAGCAACACGCCAAGCCACCCATAGAGAAAGAAGTTAACGCCGCAATGACGTGTCACCTCCTACGAATTTTTACCATGTAATATAATCCCTTTGTCTCGATATCTCTAATCAAGCGGGTTGCATGCTAGTTCCATCAACCCATGTGCTCGATTATTCTTTCTTTGACTTCCCAGAATTGAACTCACCCATACCTTACCATGGCCATGAATTTATTTAGGCTATATCAATTCCATCAAAGGGCCCGAGATATCTACTTCCGTTATGGAACAGAAGGGACAAATCTTTTCTCGCATTATCTATTAATGCAGTATTACTCGTGAAGCACCCAACATATCCTACCTCGCTGCGAACAATGTGTCATCACAGTTTTCGTGAATACATCTAAGTGCACGAGTTGTAATACTTATTAATAATAATCTTAAAGTCTAAGGACCAATACACACGTCCGCAGATAGGAACATCCAATGACACTATGAAATGTGGATTTCCTACTGGTGGGTCTCGTTCTCATAATATCCTCCTGAATATTACCAAGGGCGCACACCATGAAAAAGTGCCTCAATGTTTTATGAGTCCTCACCCCTAATGACCTGTATTATTTGTGTCAGTCAAATAATATCATCCGACCATAGAACATATATTCAAGAATAGTGTTATGACACTTCTGGATTCTCATCATAGCAGAGATTCGCTATAACCCTTTAATGCAACAGTTGTCCTTAAGACATTATCGCATGCATTGTCACGCAGAAGAACAATAAAGATGTGATAAGTCTTTTATTAAAGTACAAAGTAGTTGGTTCGAGACCACCAACTCCAACAGAATTCCACTTGGACTAGAGCCAACTGCTAACAACCTTTAACCCGCTAGCTCTCACATGATATTCATGATTCTGCTGAGATAGGCCTTTAGTCATGGGGTCTGCCACATTCTCTTCTGTGGACACTCTGCTCACTACAACTTCACCCCTCTGATAGAAATCCCTCAAGAGGTGGTAGTTTCAGAGTATGTGCTTTGTCCGTTGATGTGACCTTGGTTCTTTTGCAAGATCCACCGCTGCAGTATTATCACAATACAATGTAATGGGATCTTTACTACTAGGCACCACATCAAGCTCCTGGACAAAGTTCCGAATCCAGACGGCTTCCTTGGCTACATCAGAAGCTGCTATATATTCGGACTCCACTATAGAATAGACGAAAACTGGCTTCTTTGAACTCTTCCAGCTCCCAGCTCCTCTATTGAGACTGAAAACATATCCAGATTGTGACTTCAGATCGTTCAGATCTATCTGAAAACCAGCATCAGCATACCCTCTGATGACAAGCTCCTCGTCTCCTCCATACACCAGGAACATATCCTTAGTTCTTCTCAGAAACTTAAGGATAGTCTTAACAGCAGTTCAATGTTGTTCTCCTGGATCTGCTTGATATCTGCCTACCATGATCAGTGCATAGGAAACATCAAGTCTGGTACATAACATGACATAAATGATGGATCCTATAGCCGAAGCGTATGAGATCTTTCTCATTCTATCTTTCTCTTGTTGTGTCTGAGGACACATTTTCTTAGAAAGATGTAGGCCACGTGACACTGGAACCAATCCCCTCTTGGATTGTTCCATACTAAATCTCTTTAGTATCTGGTCAATGTATACACCCCTACTTAGTCCAAGCAGCCTCTTGGATCTATCACGAACGATCTTGATCCCTAGAATGTAGGCTGCTTCTCCCAAATCCTTCCTGGAGAAACACTTGTTCAACCAGTCCTTAACTGACTGTAAGGCTGGTGCGTCATTTCCAATAAGCAATATGTCATCAACATATACTACTTGGATAACAACCACATTCCCATTAAACCGCTTATAAACACATGACTCATATTCATTATTAATGAAACAAATTCCTTTATGGCTTCATCAAATCGAATGTTCCATGACCTGGATGCTTGCATCAATCCATAAATGGATTTCTGCAACTTGCAAACTCGTTTGGCTTCACTTGGTGTCACAAACCCTTCTGGTTGTGTCATATAGACATCTTCCTAAAGGTTCCCGTTAAGGAATGCTGTTTTGACATCCATCTGCCAAATCTCGTAGTCATGGTAAGCTTCTATGACAAGTATGATTCTTATGGATTTAAACATGGAAACTGGCGAGAAGGTTTCATCATAGTCAATTCCTTGACGATGTCTGAATACTTTATCCATTAGACTTGCTTTATAGGTGCTAACTTGACCTTCCATATCCAACTTTCTCTTGAATACCCATTTTCATCCAACATGCTTCACATCAATTGGCTCATCGAACAGAACCCAAACTTGGTTCTGATACATGGAATCCATCTCATAATTCATAGCTTCTAGCCATCTTGCAACTTCTGAGCTTTCTACTGCTTCCTTATAGGAGATAGGTTCATCATTGTCCAACAATAATGATTCACCATCCTCAGTGACTAGGAAACCAAATCTCTCCGGTTCCCTTACCTCTCTTGAGCTCCTACGCAGTACATATGTTTCTGGAACCTCTTTCATGGGGACCTGTGGAACTTGTTCCTGTACCAACTCCTATGTATCTTGAGCATCAACTTCATTAAAGTCAATCTTGCTCCCACTATCCTTTTTGAGGATGTGCTCCCTCTCAAGAAAGACGGCTTGTCTGGCGACAATCACTTTCTTGTCTTGAGCGTTATATAGGTAATATCATTTTGTTTCCTTAGGATATCATATAAAGATACACTTCGTGCCCCGAGGTGCTAGTTTGTTTCCTGAGAAGTCCTTAACAAATGCCTCTCATCCCCATACACGTGTATGCGACAAAATGAGTCTCTTTCCATTCCATAACTCGGAGGGAATTATATTTTCCGCCTTAGTTGTTACTCGATTTAATGTGTATGCTGCAGTTTGTAATGCATATCCCCAAAGGGATAATGGAAGATCCGCATGACTCATCATTGACCTCACCATGTCCAACAAGGTGTGTTTCCTCCTTTCACTAACACCGTTCCACTGTGGTGTATAAGGAGGAGTGAGCTGAGATAGAATCCCAGACTCCTATAGTAGATCGATGAACTCTTGGTTCAGATATTCTCCACCTCAATCCAATCGAAGCTTCTTTATCTTCTCACCAAGTTGATTCTCTACTTCATTCTTGAATTACTTAAATTTCTCTAAGGATTCTGACTTATACCTCATTAAGTAGAAAAATCTGTATCTACTCAAATCATCAGTAAAAGTAATGAAGTAAGAATATCCACATTTATCTTCTACTGGAAATGGTCCACATACATCAGTGTGTACCAATCCTAGAATCTCTGTGGCCCTTTCACCCTGTCCACTAAAAGGTGGCTTGGTCATATTACCTTGTAAACAAGCATGACATCTATCAAGTGGTTTTAGCTCAGTATAGTCTAAATAACCAACTTGACAGAGCTTTATCAAGCACTTCTCGTTTACATGACCAAGGCGGTGATGCCACAACTGGGTGATGTATGAGTCATGTGAGTTTGTTTCGTTATCGATTACCAACACTTGGTTTTCATAATTTAATACATACAAACCATTATTCAAATGTGCCATACCATAACATACGTTGTTCTTATAAAAGAGACAACCCTTATTTCCGAACTTGAAAACAAATCCATCCATATCCAAACAAGATACATAAATTATGTTCTTGGTAACACTAGGAACAAAATAACAGTTATGTAAAACCAAAATCATCCCAGTCGGTAATGAGAGGTGGTAGTCACCAATAGCCAACGCAGCCAGCCTTGCGCCATTGGCAGCTCGAAGAACCACCTCTCCTATGGAGGTCTTTCTAAATCTACTTGGTTCCTGTATTTGAATACAGATGTGAGCCCCACAAGCTGTATCTAATACCCAATGTGTAGAAATAGAAAGATTGCACTCTATAACGAATGCACCTTTAGCGTCCCCACGCTTCTGGGTGCAGTTCCTCTTCCAGTGGCCCTGCTTTCCACATGCAAAACACACCGCCTCCCGTTCCTTGACCTGCCTCTGGATCTTCCCCTTCTTGGAGGGACGGTGCATGGGGGATTTAGAACGTTTATAAGTCTTTGGCCCCTTTGCCTTGTCCTTCCTTTTATTGTTCACAATAAGGACTGCGGGTTTGTCACGACCCATGTCCTTGTCAACCTGGTGAATCAAGGTCAGAAGCTCCGACAGACTCTTCTCATTGCCGCTCATGTTATAGTTGACAATGAAGCTAGAGAAGGTCTTGGGCAGTGATGATAAGATGAGATCTGTACGAAACTCATCCGAAAATTTAATCCTTAAGATGTTCAGGCATTCAATGTAGCCAATAAGCTTGACTACATGAGGCCCAGATGGCACAGACTCTCCATGCTTTGTGGTAAACAAAGCATTGGAGATATCATACCTCTCTTATCTCGCCTTCTCTTGGTAGAGATCTTTAATATGAGACATCATGCTATACGCGTCTATGTTTTCATGTTGCTTCAAGAGCTCATTAGACATGACCAATAGCATGAAACACTGGACATCTGTGGCATCATCCATGTGCTTCATGTAGAGAGATAATTCCTCATCACTAGCCTCTTTCCCAGGCGCAACTGGAATAGGCTCTTCCAGCACATACAATTTCCTTTCGTGGCGAAGGACGACGCGTAAATACCTCTGCCACTCTTGGAAATTTGTGCCAGAGAGAAAGTTTTCCTTCTTGAGTATGGTGCACAATGATATGTTTGAAGTCATTTTCTTGTCGTTTCAACAAATTAAGATGAGAAAAGGTTTAATACTTTATTACAAAAATTGAGACAAATAAATAAATTAATACTTATTGGTCTCCCACTATTTTATCGAAATCCAATAGCCCTCACCATTGATTTTGGAATATTCTGTTGCCTGAATATTCTAGTGGAAATGATCCATATTGCCCTTTGCATTACCCCAACTAGGGTTTATCAAGAAACTTGAAGGGTTTTAGGTAGGCATTCCAAATTCCAACTACATTAACTCGCAGCTCCTTGATCCGCTGAGTGGACTCCCCAATCCTGAAATCCTTTTTATTTTGGATTTCCTCAACCTTTGCCTCTTGGTCACACCATGTCCTACTATGACAGTCAGCCCTTGATGCGAACCAAGTCAAGTCAACCCAAAACCTTGAATTAGAATTCCCCGATAATTGGAAGCACCCCAACTAGGGTTGGTCAAGCAATTTGAACTATGGTTCGATTCTAACCAAGATTATGGAAGGCTATACCAACTTAATAATTCTTTTGAGGGATTTTATTCTTATAGGTAAATTTCCATTTTATTATCTTTGATTACATGTTTGTTAATATTAAGTGGGATATACTTAAGTGATTAACCATGTCTAAGATAATATTTACGTATAAGCCGGTTTTATTTTAGTTCCATCTTGCATGCTCCTTTAATTCATTAATTGTGTGATCATGACAACACACCCAAAATAAATAAACCATGCAACTGACAGAAATAAACTAAATGGTATGATCATGAGCTTTTCTATTGGTTAGTTTATCTAGCGGTTGATAAACTAACCCAAGACCTAGGGGAGAAACACCTTGAACCTTTCAGGTTCGTGTTTACAGCTTTCCACCTGTCCACCTTTGTATCTCCTTGGATTGGTTTCACCTTGGCTCCTGACTTGAGCCGCCTCCACTAGCTTGAGATCTTCATCCATTACATATGCATTTATCTCACACACAGGTGAGGGGAAAAAGAGGTTTTTACATAAAATAATCCTTGGGCACGCAGACCCTACATATTAATGAGGAGATGGCTCACAGGCCAACAAATTTAATTTAAATAAATAATTTAAAAGAAACCATTCACTTACAAAGGTCTCGGTCTAGATCATGATCATCCATACATGCAACAATATTTACGCATAAATAAAACTAGCATTCAATTCTTTAATCGTTCATGTTTAAGATAAATCATGATCGAATTAATTAATTATCTTTAATTAATCAATCCTTTTATCTTAAACCCTTTTTCTGAATTTCCTTGAGATTCTCATCCATCATAATTTTAAATAAATAAATTCATTTAAAATTATCCTTGTACGTAACTTGTACCTTAGAGGTAACCCGGTGAATTCCCATTCATTACGCAGATGTTAAATTAAACAAATATATATAAAACACCTATCACGTGTTGTGCCTCAGCTTTACGCCTGCACTATGGTACACGTCTCAAGGGTTTGTATAATATAATAATAAATTTTAATAAATCTTCGTAATTTGGGTGACTACACAGTGTGTAGTTCCGAATACACGGCATGTACTTTTCTTCACCGTTCATCTGAAGTACACGCCCGGGGACATGGCGTGTCAATGTACTTCAGAAATTTTCGGAGTACACGGTGTGTTCTTTTTGACACACGCCGTGTAGTTTCCGTGTTGCACGGTTTCCATCCGGGAAAGCCATGTACATGGTACACGGTCCAACCCAAACTCGAAGGGACTACACGCCGTGTTCATTGGACCACACGGAATGTAATCCAGAAACCGTGTGCCACCTGTTTCTGGTCAACACATGGTGTCATAAATGACTTCAATACACGACCTGATTTGGCGGGTCAGTCAATGCATTGAACCTAGACTACACGACGTGTACTTCCGAATACACGCCGTGTATTCTGGTGTTGTACGACCAGAAATGTTTGGCTCCTCTGGATGAGTTCCTCTATTTTATTTTAATCAAAATTAAAAGAAAAAATTCGTTTCTGTGAGGTGAATGAGAAACAAGGGAGGAGGAACAGATATCGACATTCAGATTTCCAGAATGATTAAACATGAATTGAAATAACTAAATTATTAAATGTGTAAATCACCAACGAAAAAACTAAATAATTATAATCAACGATATGACCCCTCTGATACCACTTGTAGGTTCCGGGGGCAGCGGAAGCGCATTGGTGGGTTTGCCCAACTCTAATTTTAGCGTTAAACGACGTTCAATCTGAGATCCGTCACGATATAAAACGCCGGATCTTCAGAATAGAACGAAGAACAAAAAAGAAAAGAAGAGTCCCGGAACCATTGAGATAGGATCGTCATATGTTGGTAATAATTTATTTAATTAATTCATAAGAATTACCTCGGTGGAATTCTTTCTTCGTTAGAGTCTCCAGTCACGATCCTGTTATCTGTCGTTGCATCGTAGAATCCAAGTATAGGATTCCTCTAGCGGTGATCCACACGTGCTCCACGTATCTTTGGACGTCGCCGAATGGATATCCGGGTGCTAGCGTGGAAGAACCTTCGCTTGCGATGTCCGCCTTCGACCGCCTTGATCTGGTGGAGGATCTCGCTCTCGTAACTTGAAAGCGTTCTTGGTGGAAAGAGAATTCTATCTTGGCTTGAGAGTATTTACAAAAAACGTTGTGCACAACAATGACTAGATCTCATGAGAATAATGTAATAGAGATTTATAATACTCAGAATAATAAAATGAATTAATTACCCAAAAGTATTTAATCATTTCATTTAATTCTTAACAATACCCCATGTCATAATAATGATAGTTGACTATCATTATTACTTGACATGCGCCCAACATATTACATTTAATATCATTTAATTAAATAAACAATATTTTATCCTCAAAAATCCCGACTGGAAAACTACACGGCGTGAAATAATTAATACACAGTGTGTACTTGTCTTCGATAAAACTACACGGCGTGTATATTTAATATACACGACGTGCACTTTTATTTTTTCATTTTTCTCCACCACATTTATTAGAACTTGAGTAATGTCTATTTATTTCTTAAATAAATGTAACTGCATTAATCGCTAACAAATATATTTTTTCGCCCACAATATATTCTCTCAAATAACTAGTGTCAAAATAAATGAAATCAGAACTCCTTAAATAATTATTGAACCACAGTCGGGAATAATATTTATTTAACTTGTTAAATTAATATTTAACTGAGATACATGGACACACTTAGTGTGTGACCCTCTAGGACTATTTCTCAGTGACATTAGGCAGAGCCTGCCTGAAGTCCAAGGTTAGCGTCTAGCAACATGCCAAGACACCCATAGAGAAAGAAGTTAACGCCGCAATGACGTGTCATCTCCTACGAATGCTTACCGTGTAATATAATCTCTTTTATCGATATCTCTAATCAAGCGGGTTTCATGCTAGTGCCATCAACCCATGTGCTCAATTATTCTTTCTTTGACTTCGTAGAATTGAAACCTTACCATGGCCATGGATTTATTTAGGCTATACCAATTCCATCAAAGGGCCTGAGATATTTACTCCAGTTATGGAACAGAAGAGACAAATCCTTTCTCGCATTATCTATTAATGCAGTATTACTCGTGACGCACCCAACATATCCTACCTCGCTGCGAACAATGTGTCGTCACAGTTTTCGTCAATGCATCTAAGTGTGCGAGTTGTAGTACCCATTAATAATAATCTTAATGTCTAAGGACCAATACACATGTCCGCAGATAGGAACATCCAATGACACTATGAAATGTGGATTTCTACTGGCGGGTCTCGTTCTCATAATATCCTCCTGGATATTACCAAGGGTGCACACCATGAGAAGGTGCCGCAATGTTTTATGAGTCCTCACCCATAATGACCTGCATTATTTGTGTCCCTCAAATAATATCATCCGACGAACAATGTTATGGAACTTCTGGGTTCTCATCATAGTAGGGATCCGCTATGACCCTTTAATGCAAAAACTATCCTTAGGACATTATCACATGCATTGTCACGCAGAAGAACAATCAAGATGTAATAAATATTTTATTAAAGTACAAAGTAGTTGGTTCTAGACCACCAAATCCAACATCCATGAGGTCCCAAAATCGACCCAAGGATTCCCATTGTCAGAAATATTTCATCCAATAGGATTAGGACATGTGTTTATGTCCAATTTAAAAGTGAAATTATTTCCAATGACCAAAATTGGATTAAATGATAAAAATATAATCCAATTACACTATAAAACCAATTAAAAAGTTAATCTAACTGTATAAATAAATTAGTTGAGAAGACAGTTTCGAATTAAAATGCAGTATTTTTCACTATTCATTAAAATTTGAATTTTATTAGAAAAATAAAAAAAAAATAAAACGTAAACTTTTATGTCCCACTTCCAAAGAATAATTTTATTTTGTGAAATTTAACTTATAAAAGTATTAAAACTAGATTTAAAATGGGTGGGCCATCAAAAGGAGGTAAACCTGCATTTTTTTGAAAAATATTTCTTTTATCTGAAAATTACCAGATTTTTCTAGTATACGCTCATTATTTATTTACTTGTGGATATCACCACAGTTGAGTGGTACTTAATTATAGCACCACACTAGCGGAAGCGAGGATCAAATCCCTCCCTCAACATCCCCCCCCCCCCCGTTTGGGGAGGTGGGGATTTTCTTCCCAAGTACAAAGGTGCGAGACTAGTGGTGGCCCTACGCACGACTGCGTGGGGTGGTGAAAGTGGGCCCTAGATGCAGTTGAGGGTAGAAAACCGGTGGCATAAGGCACGAACAGTCGTGGGTGGGGGAGGACGTTGGCGGTGGGCTGGGTGCATGTGGGCCGAATCAGACGCGGGTAGGTGAGCCTAGTTGTAGATAAGTTAGGACAAACATGGGTGGGTCGGGCCCAGGTGGGCATGTAAGGACACAAGTGGGTTGGAAAAAGTTTTTTGGACCATTCCAAGGTTCTATTAGCCATTTTTCCTTCGGGTCAATTTATGGGCCATCCATTTATGGGCATTCGGACAATTTATGGGCCTTTTTGGACTAGGAGGCACCTACCTCATGGCTTTGTCGGGCTTTGGGACATGAATTAGGCTTTCAAAGGCCCTGGGCCTTCGGGTTATATAATAAGTTTCCCCTCAATAATGTTTAAAAGAGGTGTTTCCTTTGTTTAATAAAAAGGGGCATAAAAAGGGGCATGATCCCAAACGGTTTTGAATTATTTATTTATTTATCATATCTTTCATAAATAGATCATATATATGCGTAGGGTGATATTTGAATCTCTTACCTCTTGGTTATTTTGCAAACACCTTGATACTCCAACAAACTCTTCATGTGGTGAGTAAACACACTTTAATATACTTATATATATATACATGTGTGTGTGCATGTGTAAATACATATGCATACATATATTTATTTGTTATTTATAAATAATAAACAATAAATAATAAATAATAAATAATAAATAATGAATGAATGAATGATAACTAATTAATAACTAAATAATAAATTTTAATAAATAAGTAAATAAATATATTATTAAATAATACAAAAACAAATAAATATTAAATAAATAATAAATATTTAATAATAAATATTTAATAATAAATAATTAATGAATAAATAAATAATAAATAATAAATAATATGTAATAAATAATAAATAATTAAATAATTCATAAATAATGAATATATAATATATACATAATAAATACATAAAAAATAAATAGCAAATAAATAATAAATAATATATAAATAATAAATAATAAATGAGAAATAAGAAATAAGAAATATTAAATAGAGAATAAATAGAGAATAATATATAATGAATAATAGATAAATAATAAATAATGAATAATATTACTAGTTAAGGGGATTACAAGATTGAAACAAACTCACACACCCACACACCCCAAAGTTCAGGCCACATCCCTCCCCACTAGAATCGAAAACACCACTGAACCTATTTTATTACATTTTTTATGGCCCAAAGGCCCTATGGCATGAAGCCTAATTAATTGGACCAAGTGCCCCTTGATTAGTGGTCCATAGGACCCATGGCCTAAAGGACCTGCTTATTTCCCTAAGGCCCATAGCCTATAGGGTTTCCATCATGACTCAAGGGGACACCACCCCATTCTTTTTCTCTAGTTATCCCTCTACCTTTGCAAGAAGGCGCCAATGTCACCTTCGCTCGGGGATGACTGCCACCACCCGAGGAAGGCCCGTCGCCCAACAGCCTTGTCGCGAGCCGCAAAATTGCTTGCTGATAGCCATCTTCATGGAAGTCGACATTATCAGTCACACCTATCATCGAATAGGGGCCTTTTCACCACCCACGCCACTGTGCGGGCCCTCGATCCATGCTGAAAAATGTGGCCATCGCCCATTGAGACCCATCCCTACACATGAGATAACGTCTTCATTCGTCCTTTATGTCAAACAAGGGTCCTCGTAACCACTCACGCTGATGTGTGGGACCTCTATCCATGTATATATATATACAAACCGACATAATATATAAAAATATAAATAAATGTATATGTATATTTATATATATGTATAAATGTATATAAATATATATAAATATATATATCTAAAAATATATCTAAATGTGCATATATATGTATAAATGCACATATATATCACATAAATATGTATATGCACACACATATAAATAATTAAATATAATCATATATATATATATATATATTATAGGTATGGAGGATTACAAGCAAGAAAACACCCACACCCTAGACACTCCACTAGATCAAGCCTCATCCCTCCCCCTAGGATTGAAAAACACCCATTAGACATATTTATACATTTTTATGTGGCTTAAAGGCCCAATGGTTTAATGCCATTTCATGATCATGTTAGAGAAACCAATTAATGGCCCAGAAGGCCCACAATAACTGCCTTGTACCCCCCACTCCTCACATGGTGGGAAATCTCTTATCCCAATCCTCATAGAGTCTGGATGATACTTTCCCACCGAAATCACTCCTGTGGCCTATGGATTTTTATGCCAAGCCACCCACGATCTGATTGACCGATGCTTCCATCATTCAACACCACACCTATGACCTGTATCACATCATCAAAAACTGTCCTATGCTTCCATCACAGTCACCGCTGTCAGTTTCACCCCACTTAAGCCGAAAGTGGGTCTTCGTCATCTACCATGCATCCCGCTAGTGTCGTCGCACCCCACCAATGTCAGTTAAAGACTATCGTACCGATGCATGATCTGATCATCTCGGTGTCCTCCTATACCCCAATGCCCACTGCATCATTTAGCCTTCTCCCTGATCAGGGCATCTCCTCCATCAATGTTACCCCGTTCAAGGTCAATCTGCACGTTGCATGATTCCGCCAATGAAAACCCACAACCATATGTGGGCCTGTAGGGAATCAAACCCCCACATTGATGAAATACAAAAGGTAGGTAGACCACTTGTCTACAACCTTGATTGAAATATATATATATATATATAAATACATATAAATATATATATATATATATATATATATATATATATACCCACATAACACACACACACACACACATATGTAAACATAAATACATATAAATATTTATAAATATATTTAAAAATAGAAAAAATACAAAAATAGATATAAATATCTATAAATATAAAAATTAGTTATAATTATAAATAAATATAGAAAAATATATAAAAAATATAAATAAATATACAAAAATATAAAGAAATACAGACACACACACATATAATAAATTATAAATCACAAAAAGAGAGAAGACCACTACATTCTCATCACTATTATATCAATAGGAATGTAGACCCATGGAATAAAATCATAGATGAACCAACAAGCATAAGAAGACTCTCTTAAACGAAGCTGAAATTCAATTGAATGTTCACAAATCAAGGTATGCCAACTAAAAACTCATATTTGGAGGTCTTATGGGACTTTTTTGACAAATAAAAAAACATGGACCTCCCCCCCGGTCTAAAATACATAAATCTCTTCATAGGAATTTATTTTGACATCGTGTAGAGCCCTAATGGACACCCGAATCAAAAGTTATGGTTGTTTGAAGTCAAAGTTCTATTTTCAACTACTATTACAATATTAATGAATTTTTTTATTATTAATTATCAAAAAATTATTATATAATTTCATTGTATCTCTTTTTGTAAGATTTTATTTGATAGGTCATAGAGTATAATTGGATACCAAGATCAAAAGTTATAATCATTTGATGACGAAGTTCGATTTTTAACTTCTCTTAAAACATTAATAAGAAATACTTAATACTTAATATTGAATAATTATTAATTATTTATAATATATATATACTTATATGTATAAATAAATTATTATTATATCTATTATTTAAAAAATTAATACATTTAATGAGTTTTTTATAAAACTACCTCTAAAAAACAGTTAATGATTTTTTTTAAAAACCACTGCTAAAATTATTTTTTTTTTCATGATTTAGAGGTGGTTTGCAGAAAAATTCTACTAAAAATATTAAACAACAAAATTTTGAAATGGATTCCCATAAAATAACCAAGTTTGGGTTCTTATATATCTTATATTGGTTGTAAATCTTGTTGGGTGAAAATGGTTATTCAAGAAGAAACTTGAAATGGAAGGAAAATTCATAATGTATAAACCATGCCTAGTTACTAAAGGGTTTAAGAAACATAAAGGCATAAACTATGGAGAAATTTTTTCACCAATTGATATGCTGAAGTCCATCATAATTTTATTTTCCATAGCGGCTTACCATGATTTTGAGTTTTAAAAATGGACTTAAAAGCATCCTTCCTTAAGGGGGTCCTCATGAAAGATGTCAATATGACGCAATCGGAAGAGTTTGTGATTCCAAAATGTGACAATGAGTTATAAAAGTTATAGAGATCCATTTTAGGGTTGAATAAAGCATTGAGATCATGAAATAATCATTTTAATAAACCTGTTAGAGAATTTAGTTTCATAAAGAATGAATTTGATCCATATATCTCTAATATGTTTAGTGGTAGTGTAGTTGTTTTCTTATAAGTATATGTCTATTATATATTATTGATGGGAAACAAGATACATGTTGTATAGTTAGTTAAGAGGTGATTAAAAAAGTACATCTTTATAAAATTATTAGTTGTATTAGCCTATATTCAAGGGATCAAGATCATTCTTGATAGATCTAAGAGGATTCTTGGACTAATTTAGGGTATATACAATGACATGCTAGTGAAGAGATTCAATATAGAATTATCCAGGAGGGGATTGTTTCTGATGTCAAATGGTATACATCACTGTAAGGACATGTTTCCTCAGGCACAAGAAGAGAGAGATAAAGATTATGAGAAGTGTTATTTACACTTCTATGATATGTTCTATCATGTATTTCATGCTATTTACAAGTATTAATGTTTCTTATACCTTGATAATGGTTGGTATATATCAAGAAGACCCTAGTGGGCTACATTGGATAACTGTTAAGACTATCCTAAATTATTTTAGGCATACTAAGGATATGTTCCTGGTTTATGAATGAGATGAATAAATTGTAATCAAATAATATATAGATTCTAGTTTCCATACAAACCAAAATGATATGGAATGGTAGTCATGATAAGTATTTTGCCTTAATAGAGGAGCTGTGAGATAGAAGAGTTCAAAGTAGCCAGTGATCACTGATTTTAATGTATATTCCATGTATATTTTTGGTTTTTATATATCTATAAAAGTTTTTTTGTATTAAAACATCATCCAGGAGCTTGATGTGGTTCCAAGAAGTAAATATTCTTTCACACTATATTATGAAAATACTATAGTGGTGGTTCTCCCAAAAAATTCAAGGTCACTTCAATGGAAAAAATATACTTTATATGTATCACCTCTTGGAAGATTTTTCTCTGAGGGGAAGGCTATAGTAAGCACAGTTTCTAGGGAAGAGAATTTAGTGGACCTATTAACTAAATCCTAATCTTATAAAAAGCATGAATATCATGTGATATCTAGTAGACTGAAAGTTATTTGCAATTTTCTCTAGTGTAAGTGAGAGTTAGTTTGAGTTGGAGCCTAAGAACTAACTTACTTTATACTTTTTATTACCCATGTTTTAAAAGACATGAATGATAATAAATATCTTATCACACGATGAGTGTTATTCTCTGTAACATTAATGCAATAATGTCCTTGGAGATTTTTTTGCATCAAATGGTCATATAAATTTACCTATATAATTAGAACATTAAAGTGTTATGGTAATATTCTTAAACATATGTACTATGGTCTAAATTAAATCTTTTAACAAGGCACAGATGGTGTTTTAACTATTAGGTGTTAGATGCTCATAATAAGAAAAGACTTCTTATTATAAAGCTTCACACTTTGTAATCTATATGATCAGAGGTTATGATGATATACCCTCCAAAATTAATTCCACATGTTATATATTTCATTGTATATTAATATCTTTGGTCATGTGTATTGTTCCTTATACATGATATTATTATTAATGTATATCAACAATCACACACTTTAATGAAGTGATAAAAACCGTGATGACATATGATCATAGTGAGGTAATATGTGTTGGATGTGTTATAAGTGATATGAAATTAATGAATAAGTCATGTAATGATTTGTGAATTATATATTAATGAAAGTATATATCTTATTCTCTTTTATTGGAATGAAATAATCTAAAGACGTCCATAACCTTGGCGGTTTGTCGATGAGTGCACTTTAGGTAGTCAAAGAATGATATGTCAATCATATACGTTGATGACACAAGTATGTAATCTTATTGATGAGTTATAAAGAAAAATATAATATATTACATATTTTTTATTCGTTTTTTTGAGATGTTAACTTCTTTCTCTATGGGTTCCTCAACGTGTTCCTATATGTTAATCCTAAACTTTAGGCCAGCTTGCCTAATGCCACTGAGAAAGTGACCTAGAGGGTCACACCCTAAGTACATCCAAAAAATATATTAAAATTTATTTAAATATAATATTTGTATAAATATTATTCTCATGATCTAGGAATAATAATTATTTAGGTTTTTTATCACATAAATTCAATCACCAGTTATTCCAGTTAGGAATATATGTGAGTTGAATATTAAATAAATACTTAATCACTATTTAGTGAATATAATATTTATTAATTTATTTATTGAATAATATTTTATGATAATTATTTATTAAAATAAATATTTATTTTTAAAGGTTTGATAAATACCAAGGAGGATTTATGATCCTAGATAAGGCCCTAGATGAAATGATATTTTTATTCAATAACATTTAATTAGATATTGATTTATTTGTTTTACAAATGATATTTAAATATCCATGAGTTAGAACATGTCATGGAATATAATAATAATATTACTATTATTATTTGACATGGGGTTCTAACCCTAGGTATATTAGTCCAATTATTTTATTTTGAGATTGTGAGAGAGTGATTGTGCACAATGATATTCTCCTAAGAGAATTCTCTTGGATCCCAATAGAGAACTTATCTAGAATGTATCAAAGAATGAGGGTCGATCCTCCTCCTCCCTATACATAATGTATGAAATTTTAAACTCTAACAATGTCCTTAATTAAATATAATATTCCCATATAATGGATTTCTTATATCTCATTTGTGTGTTAATGATACAATGGTGATTACTCATGAATTTAAAGCTCACTCTCACACTCTTCTCTTCATTTTCATTTATAGAGGATGTTCTTTCACACCTTTAAAGGATTAGGGGTCCTATAAAAGTTTTTGATGATTTCAATGGATCAAGGAAACATTTTATGGTAGGAATACATTGGTTTTTGTTTTGAAAAATATCACAATAAAACTCACTATTGTGGTGGATTAAGTGTCACGACCCGCCCTCGGGGTCCGTGCCGTGACTACCCCAAGCCCGCCTTCCATAGGCCAGGGGCTGGTGACTAGCACCAAGGCGTAAATCCCGGTAAAAAGGGAAGGCATTGCCTTTGTAAAGTAAACAAACACTACAGAGTAAGAAAGCGGAAAGTAAACACTAAGAAAAAGCAGAGTACAACTGAAAGTGAGGAAAAGTAAATGGGCCAGTATACAAACCCAAACTGAAAGTAAAGTACAACTCGAAAAAGGAAAACAACAACTGAAAAGTAAAAGCCGCTACACCGAGCTGTCCACTGGAAATCCCACCTGAAGGGTGGGTACAGATAGCTCCACTGCACCACGGGTCCCGCCGTCCGCTCCGTGCACGTCCCGCCCAGTGGTCCACCTCCGGGTACCGTCCCGCTCTTCAAGCCTCAGCTAAGGTCAACGCTGTCCGTCCTCTGCAACTAACACAACGTAGTGCGGGAAAAGCCCGTGCAGGGGTGAGTATAAGCTACTCAGTAGGGACCCCGAGACCCCTGAAGGTCTCTCAAATCCACAAAGGATAAACCACGAAGAAAGGAGCAATCACGAAGTAACAACCGACACTGCTTAGGTATATGCCCATACATATACCTAAGTCATCAATTTCAAATACGCTCCTACCTCCGAGCCCAAGTACAACTCAGTCCACACAGGAAAGTAAACGTATTCCACACAGGAAAACACAACACAATCCACACAGGAAAGCAACAGGATTCAGCTCACACTAGTATACTTCTTCAAAGGGCAATAAAGATGATCTCTAATCCGTCTAAGTCGTCGGACCCACGTAGGATCGATAGGTAACTAACCCCCGCAAAAGACCCACACAGGATCGGGCCCACGTAGGACCTGTAGATAATCACCGCAAAGACCCACACAGGATCGGGCCCACACAGGACCTGTAGGCGCTGGTTCACACAGGACCGCTGAGCGCAAAGACCCACACAGGATCGGACCCACACAGGATCGGGCCCACACAGGACCTGTAGCACTGATCCACGTAGGATCACTGAGTGTTGTAGTCGTCGTCGTTGAATCCACACAGGATCTCTGTACTGTCGTCGTCACAGTCACAGTAGCAGAAGTAGCAGTAGTAGTCACAGTAACAGTCGTAGCCAGCACTAGGGTTCCCGCACACAGCAAGCTCGTTCGGAGGGTCCGCTCCACGAGCCGAGAGGCTGATACATCAACTATCACAAAGTCTAGAGTTGATGTATCCAAAAGTTCCGTATCGTCAACAGGAACTCAACGCAACAGACGGCGCGTCGATCGGACGCCCGGTCTGAGAGTTATTGGCATTTTCGTCCCCGGGGCCCGGTTGATTTTTAAGGTAAAACCAACCCGACCGTACTCCACCTGCGTCCAAACCTCGGGCGGAGTATGCCAAAAGATCCGTATCACTAATAGGAACACAACACAGCTGACGGCACGTCAATCGGACGACCGTAGCTCAAGATATGATCGTTTCCGCTCCGAAGGCCCGGTTGGTTTCGTGAACAAACCAACCCGTCCGAACTCAAAGTAATCCGAAACCTTGATTGCAATATACCGAAACGACCGTCTCGATCCATGGATCGCGTTGCCGCAGACGGTTCGTCGATCGGAGGTCCATGGCTCAAGTTATGGCCAAAAGACCGAAAACGATTCGAAACGGGGGGGGTCCGGGTCCGGGTCGACCCGGCCCGACCCCCCCTGGGTCGACCCGACCCGGCCCGGCCGGCCGGCCGGCGGCGCGGTGGCCTGGCGCTGCACGGAGGCAGCGAGCGGGGGGATCAAGCCCCCGCTTGATTGAGAGGCGGCGCGACTTTTTAGCCGCGCCTGTTTGCAAACCCCCCCCCCCCCCAACGTGGGGGGTATGATTGGCAGGAAACGGGGGGCCGCATGCCCCCCCTCAAAGGAACCGCCCCCCTCATAAAGAGGGGGGGGGTTTTTAGAGCTGGCCGGGGGATTTTAATTCCCCCGGCCTTTGACCTTCCGGCCGGCCACCTGGCCGGCCGGATTTTCTCCTACCGGACCGGAAATATTTCCGGTCCCCTTTCCAGCTTCCGACGCCGGCGGCCCGGCCGCCGGTCTTCTCGTTCCGCTGCGGCCCGGAACCGGCCGCGGTGTTCGTCGTCCGGCGCGGTGCGACGGCACCGCGCCCCTCCGCCGCACCATTGATTTCCTTCAACGCGGCGCGACGGCGTCGCGTTCTTGATGATTCTTCCATGGCGCGCGCGCGACGGCGTCGCGTAAAATAACCTCACGATTAACCACGTGGTGCGTCGGCACCACGCCACCTTGTTTCCACCCACAAGGTAAATCAACAAGAACGATGGAGGGGGTTCGGCCGTGTTCATGCGGTCTGGCCCCCCTCACGTTAAATAATAACACAACTTAAAATATTCAATTGCCTCACGTTAGACATGCTAGATCCACGATCAAGAATGGAATAATTAAACAATAAATCAACAACCCCTACCTTGGGTATAGGTTCGAAGATTTTTCAATGTCCCGCGGATGACAACGTCGTGGAGGTCGGGCGTCGCGGTAGTCGTTCGTCAAATCCGATGATGAAGAGGTGCGTCCGATGTGATACGTCGTTGGCGAATCTTCGTATGCCGACGAAGGGAGTCCGAGGAGGAAGCGACGTTCCCTCTCGTTGACACGGAAGACGAAGAAGAGAGGAGCAGCGTTCTTCGTCGGAACTTGAGTGTTCATCGTCAAGTTGAGCGTTCTTCGTCAAGTTGAAGAAGAAGGAGGATGAGCTCTCAAAAAATCCACTTAAGTTGGCTAAACAAGACTAACCAAATAAAATAAGGTTCCTCCTTATTTTATTTACCAAGCCAAGGAAATCAAAACTTCAAAATTCAAAAACATAACACTTAATTAATTAAACATGTCATGTGTAATTAATTAGATGTTAAGTTCACAAACATTTAAGAGGGAGAGAGGGGAGTTTAAGGGGGGAGATGAGAGGTTTAGGTTCGTTTGGGTCCCACCACACTTAATCCTCTCAAGGGAGGTTAAGTGGGTGTGGGTCCCACCCCTAACTCCCTTTGAGAGGAGTTAACCTACAAAAGTAAAAATAAAAAGAAATCCACATTTTTTTATTCAACTTTTTATAAAACTCCCAAAAACTAACTTTCGTCTCGCAACAAACGCAACTTCCGAAAAGGTCTCCTTGAGCGAATATCGGCGCTGCGAGTTCATCGGTGCCCTCAGATTTCAATTCCGAGCACCGGATCAAAAGTTAGGAATTCCCACTCGTTCGTTCACTGAACGTACCCGAGCCAAACTTCAGAAATTGATTCCGGGCACTCCGGGCCTCGGAATCAGGTGCCGTCAAAAACCGCGCTCTTGTAAAATTCCAAAGAAAATTAAGAAAAAATTTCCCTTGAATTTTACGGGTCTTTACATTACTCCCACCTCAGGGATTTACGTCCCCGTAAAGATACATCAAAAACTAGGTAAACAAAAGAGGGTACTGAGCACGCATCTGAGCCTCCCGCTCCCATGTGCTCTCCTGGAGATTCCTGTGCTGCCATCTGATGCGCACAAGAGGAATCGATCGCCACGCAGGACTCGCTCCTGTCGATCCTCTATCTCCACCGGGACCTCCGTAAAAGTCGCGCCATCATCTACGTCAAGCTCCCCATGGTCAATGATGTGCGTCAGGTCGTGCACGTATCTCCTCAGCTGAGACACGTGGAAGACGTCGTGCACCCGGTGCAACTGAGGTGGTAGAGCCAGGCGATAAGCCACCTCACCAATCCTGCTGAGGACCTGAAAGGGTCCGATGAAGCGCGGAGATAACTTGCCGCCTCGGCCAAATCTCCGAATACCACGTTGAGGTGAGACCCGCAAGAAGACGTGGTCGCCATCCTCGAACTCTAGTGGCCTCCGCCTCCTATCAGCGTATGACTTCTGCCAGCTCTGTGCTGTCCTCATCCGCTCCTGGATGACCTAGACCTTCTCTGTCGTGGCCTGGACCATCTCCGGTCCCACAAGTGCTGACTCTCCAGGGTCTGTCCAGCACAAAGGAGATCTACAAGGTCGGCCGTACAACGCCTCGTAAGGTGCCATCCCGATAGTGGAGTGGTAGCTGTTGTTGTACGCAAACTCCACCAAGGGTAGGTGGTCCTCCCAGCTACGACCAAAGTCGAGGACACATGCACGGAGCATGTCCTCGAGAGTCTGAATGGTCCTCTCCGTCTGACCATCTGTCTGAGGGTGAAAGGCTGTGCTCAGTCGTAGCTGCGTCCCGAACACCTCCTGTAACCCCTTCCAAAGCCAGAAAGTAAAGTGAGCATCTCGATCGGAGATGATAGATGATGGCACACCGTGGAGCCGCACAATCTCCTGAACGTAGAGACGTCCCAAGCTCTCCACTGAGCCCTGCTCTCTGATGGGTAAGAAGTGTGCCGACTTGGTGAGTCGGTCAACAATCACCCAGATGGAGTCGTGACCTCTGGAAGTGCGTGGAAGTCCAGTCACGAAGTCCATAGATATGCCATCCCACTTCCACTCCGGAACCTCCAAGGGATGTACCAAGCCTGCTGGAACCTGATGCTCTGCCTTCACCTGCTGACAGGTGAGGCATCGAGAAACGAACTCTGCTACTGCCTTCTTCATGCCCGGCCACCAGTGCTGTCGTCTGAGGTCCTGGTACATCTTTTCCACTCCAGGATGTACCGCCAAAGAAGAAGTGCAAAACTCTCTCAACACTTCCTCTCGTAAAGCGACCGGTACCATGGTACATCCTCTGAAAAAGATGTCGTGCTCTGCTCCAAGGGAGAAACCATCAGGTGCCTGTCCCGAGGATATCTGTGCACGCTGTGTCTCACAGTCAGCGTCCCCACTCTGTGCCTCCCTGACTCGCTGCAGTAGTGGAGGAGTGACTGTGAGAGACTGAAGGAAGGCTGCTCCATCTCTATCCACGAAGGATATCTGCAAAGAGGCTAGCTGCAAAGATTTCTCCTTTGCCGAAAAGTGAAATCCGGTCTCATCCCCTGGATGAACCACGTTCCTTGCCTAATACAGTCAATTCTGTCATGATTAGTTAATTTATGGCACAGATGACGTCGTAAGGCCTCGACGCTGCTACCAAGAGGTCCAACCGTTACTCTCGCCTCTAAGGGTCGAGTCACACTGTCGGCATCAGTGTGAGGTTACTGGGTCCCCTCTAGTTGAAATCTCGAAAGTGAGGGTCAAGTCAACAGTTTAACCGGGACCACTCAGTATCAATCAGACAAAAGGACAGTATAGAAAACAAAGATAAGTGTCTTTTTATTATTGCAGCTCATAGTACAAGACACGAATACAATAGCAAAATGGAACTAGAAGTACAAGGGACGTATCCACTAGTTCCTCTCCTGTCCACCTGCTCTCGGAGCTCTACTGCCTTGTCCACTACTCGGCTGTTGCTCAAGCACTTGCCGCTACTTCTGTCTCAGTGGCTCCTCTAACACCCACTGATCAAACGTACGAGGAGTCGGACAGTCACGTGCCAGGTGACTCTTCCCGCCGCAGGAGTAACATTGTCCGTTTCTGGAACGCCTGGCTCTGACCCCACCTCGGGTGCCCCGCACCACCGGTCCTAAAACCCGAGATCTTCCAACTGCTAGTCTGGTCCTCCTGGACCTCTGCATCATCTGTCTACTGCCCACAGATGACTCGTCTACTGATCGAAAAACACGCGGCAAAGGCAGAAGCTCCTGTACATGCTCGGGGTGTAGAGCTACTGGAACAAACTCCACCCTGAAGAAGGTCTCGAAGTCTTCCCATGCGAAGGTCATCCCGTCACAAAACTAAAACAAGTGGCTCCACCACCTACCTGCTGCTGCCTGAAGGAGGCTGGCAGCAAAGATCACCATGAAGTCTGCCGGCGTCCCCACTAGCCTGAAGACTCCCACCACAGCCTCCAGCCAATCCTCAGCCGCATGCGGGTCCGTCTCTCCCCAGAACCTGGGTGGCCTCTGGCGCTGAAACTCGTGCAGCGCACTCAAGTTGCGTGCATCGCCTACTGCTGGGGCTGGTGGCATCGATGGCCCAACATATGGTAGTATCGCTGGTGCCTCAACTGCAAGAGGGCCCTGTACCGAAGCCTCATCGCTCGGTGGGCTGTCGTCACACTCGACTCTCGGAACCCTAGCTGGCTGCCGTCGTGGGGCCATCCTGAAAGGAAACAGGTGCGCCACGGTCAAACAGTATACCTGGTGAGCTGACACAAAGAAATCACAAAGAAAACTTTGAAACACACACGCAATCAATGTTTTTGTGCATTAAGTCGGAAATCAGAAGTCAGGGTCCTGGTGTACGGATACGTCGGCCGCCGCACCAACACTGGACTCCCTGGACTGATAACCACACTCAATACGCTAAACATTATTGCTTCATATAGAAAAGATCAGAGTTCGCGGTAGAACCGAACTCCTCTGATACCAAATTGTCACGACCCGCCCTCGGGGTCCGTGCCGTGACTACCCCAAGCCCGCCTTCCATAGGCCAGGGGCTGGCGACTAGCACCAAGGCGTAAATCCCAGTAAAAAGGGAAGGCATTTCCTTTGTAAAGTAAAAAAACACTACAGAGTAAGAAAGCGGAAAGTAAACACTAAGCAAAAGCAGAGTACAACTGAAAGTGCGGAAAAGTAAATGGGCCAGTATACAAACCCAAACTGAAAGTAAAGTACAACTCGAAAGGGGAAAACAGAAACTGAAAAGTAAAAGCCGCTACACCGAGATGTCCACTGGAAATCCCACCTGAAGGGTGGGTACAGATAGCTCCACCGCACCACGGGTCCCGTCGTCCGCTCCGTGCACGTCCCGCCCAGTGGTCCACCTCCGGGTACCGTCCCGCTCTGCAAGCCTCAGCTATGGTCAACGCTGTCCACCGTCTGCAACCAACACAACGTAGTGCGGGCAAAGCCCGTGCAGGGGTGAGTATAAGATACTCAGTAGGGACCCCGAGACCCCTGAAGGTCTCTCAAATCCACAAAGGATAAACCACGAAGAAAGGAGCAATCACGAAGTAACAACCGACACTGCTTAGGTATATGCCCATACATATACCTAAGTCATCAATTTCAAATACGCTCCTACCTCCGAGCCCAAGTACAACTCAGTCCACACAGGAAAGTAAACGTATTCCACATAGGAAAACACAACAAAATCCACACAGGAAAGCAACAGGATTCAGCTCACACAGGTATACTTCTTCAAAGGACGATAAAGATGATCTCTGATCCATCTAAGTCGTCGGACCCACGTAGGATCGATAGGTAACTAACCCCCGCAAAAGACCCACACAGGATCGGGCACACGTAGGACCTGTAGATAATCACCGCAAAGACCCACACAGGATTGGGCCCACATAGGACCTGTAGGCGCTGGTTCACACAGGACCGCTGAGCGCAAAGACCCACACAGGATCGGACCCACACAGGATCGGGCCCACACAGGACCTGTAGCACTGATCCACGTAGGATCGCTGAGTGCTGTAGTCGTCATCGTCGAATCCACACAGGATCTCTGTACTGTCGTCGTCGCAGTCACAGTAGCAGAAGTAGCAGTAGTAGTCACAGTAACAGTCGCAGCCAGCACTAGGGTTCCCGCACACAGCAAGCTCGTTCGGAGGGTCCGCTCCACGAGCCGAGAGGCTGATACATCAACTGTCACAAAGTCTAGAGTTTATGTATCCAAAAGTTCCGTATCGTCAACAAGAACTCAACGCAACAGACGGCGCGTCGATCGGACGCCCGGTCTGAGAGTTATTGGCATTTTCGTCCCCGGTGCCCGGTTGGTTTTTAAGGTAAAACCAACCCGACCGTACTCCACCTGCGTCCAAACCTCGGGCGGAGTATGCCAAAAGATCCGTCTCACTAAGAGGAACACAACACAGCTGACGGAACGTCAATCGGATGTCCGTAGCTCAAGATATGATCGTTTCCGCTCAGAAGGCCCGGTTGGTTTCGTGAAGGAACCAACCCGGCCGAACTCAAAGTAATCCGAAACCTTGAGTGCAATATACCTAAACGAACGCCTCGATCCAAGGATCGTGTTGCCGCAGACGGTTCATCGATCGGAGGTCCGTGGCTCAAGTTATGGCCAAAAGACCGAAACTGATTCGAAACGGGGGGGTCCGGGTCCGGGCCGACCCGGCCCGAACCCCCCTGGGTCGACCCGACCCGGGTCCGACCCGGCCCGGCCGGCCGGCCGGCGGTGCGGCGGCGCGGCGGCCCGGCGCCGCATGGAGGCAGCGAGTGGGGGGATCAAGCCCCCGCATGATTGAGAGGCGGCGCGGCTTTTTAGCCACGCCTGTTTGCAAACCCCCCCCCCCAACGTGGGGGGGCTTGATTGGCAGGAAACGGGGGGCCGCCTGCCCCCCCTCAAAGGAACCGCCCCCCTCATAAAGAGGGGTGTTTTTAGAGCTGGCCGGGGGATTTTAATTCCCCCGGCCTTTGACCTTCCGGCCGGCCACCTGGCCGGCCGGATTTTCTCCAACCGGACAGGAAAAATTTCTGGTCCCCTTTCCAGCTTCCGACGCCAGCGGCCCGGCCGCCGGTCTTCTCATTCCGCCGCGGCCCGGAACCGGCCGCGGTGTTCGTCGTCCGGCGCGGTGCGACGACACCGCGCTGCTCCGCCGCACCATTGATTTCCTTCAACGCGGCGCGACGGCGTCACGTTCTTGATGATTCTTCCATGGCGCGCGCGCGACGGCGTCGCGTAAAATAACCTCACGATTAACCACGTGGTGCGTCGGCACCACGCCACCTTGTTTCCACCCGCAAGGTAAATCAACAAGAACGATGGAGGGGGTTCGGTCGTGTTCATGCGGTCCGGCCCCCCTCACGTTAAATAATAACACAACTTAAAATATTCAATTGCCTCACTTTAGACATGCTAGATCCACGATCAAGAATGGAATAATTAAACAATAAATCAACAACCCCTACCTTGGGTATAGGTTCGATGATTTGTCAGCGTCCCGCGGAAGACAACGTCGCGGAGGTCGGGCGTCGCGGTAGTCGTTCGTCAAATCCGATGACGAAGAGGTGCGTCCGATGTGATACGTCGTTGGCGAATCTTCGTATGCCGACGAAGGGAGTCCGAGGAGGAAGCGGCGTTCCCTCTCGTTGACACGGAAGACGAAGAAGAGAGGAGCGGCGTTCTTCATCGGAACTTGAGCGTTCTTCATCAAGTTGAGCGTTCTTCGTCAAGTTGAAGAAGAAGGAGGAGGAGCTCTAAAAAAATCCTCTTAAGTTGGCTAAACAAGACTAACCAAATAAAATAAGGTTCATCCTTATTTTATTTACCAATCCAAGGAAATCAAAACTTCAAAATTCAAAAACATAACACTTAATTAATTAAACATGTCATGTGTAATTAATTAGATGTTAAGTTTACAAACATTTAAGAGGGAGAGAGGGGAGTTTAAGGGGGGAGATGAGAGGTTTAGGTTCGTGTGGGTCCCACCACACTTAATCCTCTCAAGGGAGGTTAAGTGGGCGTGGGTCCCACCCCTAACTCCCTTTGAGAGGAGTTAACCTACAAAAGTAAAAATAAAAAGAAATCCACATTTTTTTATTCAACCTTTTATAAAACTCCCAAAAACTAACTTTCGTCTCGCAACAAACGCAACTTCCGAAAAGGTCTCCTTAAGCGAATATCGGCGCTGCGAGTTCATCGGTGCCCTCGGATTTCAATTCCGAGCACCAGATCAAAAGTTAGGAATTCCCACTTGTTCGTTCACTGAACGTACCCGAGCCAAACTTCAGAAATTGATTCCGGGCACTCCGGGCCTCGGAATCAGGTGCCGTCAGAAACCGCGCTCTTGTAAAATTCCAAAGAAAATTAAGAAAAAATATCCCTTGAATTTTACGGGTCTTTACATTAAGAATAAATATTTAAGCATAATTATTTTATAGTTTTTTATTTATTTTTCATTTATTCCACTCCTAGTGATTTTATTTGTGATTTTTTATTTTCTTCCACTAATTATTGGCATATATTTTTTCAATGAAATCTTTCATTTATATCAATTCCCATGATGGTGATTCATATATAAGATAAACACTAGTGAAATGAAAAAATGGTTATTTTTCTAGATTCATATCCGTGGTTATAAAATCGTGTCCTGTTTTATCAATTTTTTATAAAAAATTGAATGTTTTATAAAATCATTTTTTTATGGAAACTTCTAATAAAATGGTGTGTTTTTGTAAAAAAACTTTTTTCTTATCATTGAATAGAGAATTGTTCTAAAAAAATTACATCAAGTTTTATTTGAAAAAAATGGCCATGGTTTACAAAAATGATATTTTGATGGGTCAAAACCATGAAATAAAAATGCTAACTGGTCATGGTTTATTTTATGCCCATAAAAGAAAAATAAACTTTTCTTTCTAATTATTTCATAGTTTAAGGTGGGACATTTAATCAATTCATTATCCAAAATAGATTGGGCAGGGAAACCACATCATAATTGTTGGCCATGGTTTGTAGAAAATTAAAAAAAATCCTCAAAATACCTATCCAAATTAGGCGTAAAGGTACTGATCCAAATCTAAATGAATTTAGACCATATCCAAAGTGGTTTTGATTATTATAATTCTCTAATGTTGTTATATATCATGTTAAATAATTTAAATGTTCACTTATTTTTGAAATACCTATTTATGTATATAAATTATTTATATTATGAATGTAGTGTGATTTAGTTTTAATTATATAAACTATTTATTATAATTTTCATATTATGAAAATAAGTTTTACATACTAGTTATGACATAAAAGATTTATTTTTTGTTTAACTAAAGCTGTGATTTTTTATTTTAGTTATAAGTTCAATAATAATGATTGGTTTTAATTTATGTATATTAGGTGTTATATTAATATTGTAATTAAAGAATCTATCAGATATTGATCTATGAATAATGGAAATTTGGATTATTCAACTCATTGGACTATAATATTTGGCTTTGTCAAGAAAGGTGGGGGTTGGATACTTGTCATAACATAATTTATCATGCAGGGATTTTGTTTTTGTATGACTCCAAGACATTACCTAAAAGGGTTTCATGTACCTTTCACATGGGATGAATTTATATATTACTAGATATAATTTGATATTTTTGGAAAGTAACACAAGTCCTTAGTTGTATAAAGTGCTATATATTAGTATATATTAAAAATATTAATTTGGTTTAAGGAAAAGGGTTCAAAAACTAAATATCTAGATTCATACATATAAATTTGGATTTTATGATATGTAATAGTGTATAATATACATATGATACATATGGAAGTAGTGGGGTATATAAAACCCTAGAAACACTATGTGTGAGATTCTATCTAAGAAAAACACATTTAAAGAACTTGATCATCCAAATGGATGGGTCATGCCAAAGATAGGTTCCCATGAATTATCATGTATAACATATGTTGGGTGTGGATGACCGTGATAGGATTAGATACCCAATCTCAATTGTATTCTTTGGGTTACACATAGTTGGGTGACCACTATAGTATGAGGTTTCTAGATTGATGGATTTAGGATAATCCATATGATGAATTGGGAAAGAATTCATCCACCTAAAAATACAAGATTTATATATGATATGATTGGCATGATGACCCAATTAAATAGATGAAATATAGGAGAAATTCCAAAGTGACTCAATATTTAGTGAAATGTTGATATTGTCCCAATAAATAGATATGATTCATTACTTGATCATTTTTTGTATAAAAGTAATTATTGAAATGAAATAAACCAGATACTCACCAAAAGTAAAGTCTTCATGTAAATTTTGGAATACATCATGAATATCATTTTGAAATATCATATAGTCTGGACTTATAATTTAGTTTTTTGGTATTCAAGGCTGAGAAGTGTTCTTAAGGAGAATTATTTGGATTATAATGGTGTAAATGTGGGAGTTAGTTCCATAAAACCAACTTATTTTCTTATTTTGATTAACTATATATTAAAAGACCTGAATATTAATAAAAATCTTATTATATGATGAGTTTTTTTATGATAAAAATAATACCATAATGTACTTAGAGTAATTTTTTATATTTAAATGTCATATTATTTCCCTAATTCATGGAATATAAACTAGATTTCATTTAATATAGGAAAATTAATTAATTAATTCCCTATTAAAAACTAATTTAGTGGTGAATAGGATTCGGTCCACAAGGAAGGACTTAAAAGTGTATGAGTAACCAAGATAATAAGAAAAAACTCAAGAAATAATATACAATAAGAACAATAAAAAAGTAAGTTATACAAAAGTCATGGTGCAACAAATATAATGATGAAACAATGAATAAATGGTAATCAAGGGTGAATGAGAAAACATGAATGAAGAAACAATATAAACAAACATGCAGTAACATCGGTTTATTGAAATGGGGAATTCAAATTTTTTGGTTGAAAATATTTACCTTCATTCAAGCTAACAAGAAAATATGAAAAATAAAAAATTAGTCCAACCTATCCTATTAATATTATCCCCTATGGCTAGATAATCCCTTTAATTAATCAATTATAGATTTTATTTAGTCACAAGATTAGAAAATTAAGTTGGAATTGAGATCAAACTACCATTTAATCTTAATGTGTTACTCTTATATAGAAAATATCTTGTTAGGTTTATTTACAAAAGGAAATAAATAATTAAATTTCCTAGATTAAACAAAATCTAAGTAAAAAAATAGTGACATTTTAGGGGAAGGCGTGTGAGACTAGTATATAATAAAATCCCCAAGAAAAACTCAAAAAAATATAATACTCCTTTAGTTTTTTTGTGTGAAATTTTGTCTATTTTTTTAGTACATGTAAACTAGATCATCATGTAAAAAATTATAGCCTTTTATTCGAGAGATAAAAAAATTAAAGTCTCTTAAATAGAAAACCAAAATTAAAATGGCTGATAATTAGGAAAATTAGAATAATCTCCAACATAAAAATTTCAATCCACCTCCACCTATGACTAAGATGATACAAAGAGTTATACTTAGAGAGTTACAAGTTCCTACCATTTCAAGAAACCCATAATATATTAGGAAAACTACTATATCTTTTGATAATGATGTTAAACATTCTCACTTGTACATGATTTCATCATACAATGAATTACATAATGAAGTCTCTATTGACTTTAGAGGGTCTAATATAGTGTGGTGAACCATCTAACACTTAGAAAGACAAGTTAATAGGATTTGAAATTGAGAGTTCTCCATTTTTTTCTTAATGTGAATGATATAAATTAGATCTAATAATTTGATGAGGAAATATTTGAAACAAGGGATTGGGTTTTTGATTCATTTGTTATGCAATTTTTTTCAAGAAGAATGATTGATAAAATAATGAAAAAAATAATTGGTTTTATATAATATGTGTTCAAGATATTCCATGAATTATGGGATAGAGTTAAGGGTTTATGCAGAGCCAGCACCGCGTGAGTTCCCCTAATCCTCCTTACTGTTTCCCTGATTCATGACCGATATAGGTCAGGGTGGCTCAGATATGATCATTGTTGTGCTTATGTGGATGGTTAGAGATTCTTGCAGATGGTGGTAGGGGAATTCCTGGAGGTGTCTTCAGCAAATGGTGCAGATTTTGGATCCTTTGGGTGGTTTTTTGAAGCTGGTATGGTTTGTTGATGCTGGAATGGTCGAAGATTTGTGGATGTTTTATTAGTCTGGTTCGATCTCGAAGGTGGGTAGTACAACTGGACTCGATTGCAGGAACAAAGCGCAGTGGAGGATTTAGAGTCGGCGGTTCATCTTCGCAGTGCTTTTCAGATTCGGTTGTTGAGAGGGTATCACGTTTGCCATCGGATCGGGCTCGTGCTTTGACATGGGACACTTTCTAGCTGAGTATCCTTGCAATGATGACAGACTTCAACATGATCATTGGCTGGGGAGGGGCTCGTTCGGTTGTTAGTCTGGTTGTACTCCTTTTGTCCTTAGAGCTGATTTATCTTTAGTCTATGATGTCTTTGGGTTCCCTTCCTTCTTCCCTTAAAAGGGGACTTTATCAATAAAAAAAATTAGAGGCCTTTATGCCATTGGAGTTAAGGGATTACTTAGGTACTATATAGATTCAACATTTTCTTACATTAATATTACATTATTTTAAAGATAAAAATATAATAATGGTACATTCATGGATCGAAAGGTTTAGAATATTGGGTAAATTAGGCTCATAAATTACTTTCACATAATAAAATATAATCTTTATTTAAATCCTTATTCTTTATCCACTTAAAATCTTTCATGTTATCCTTGGTATATGTTGTCACCCACAAATATACATCAATGAAACTACTGATCTAAAAGGCCAGTAAGGGGGATGAAAACATAGATGGAATAAGAGACATGAATCAATTGCACATGGGTGAGATTAACCATTATAATCATATCATAAGCATGGTATTATAATAATAATAATGAGAGAAACATTTGATAAAGGCATGGAATGTGTTATATTCATATGAAAAATCATAACATAGTGGTAAATACCACACATATTTGTGATCAAATTAAGAATCATGTTTATGCATAACATATGTGCATAAATAGTAAAATCATAATTGTGAACAAATATAGCATCATGTTCATGCATAATACACATAATCTCATAAGATATATAATATTACCCAATTCATTGGAGGTATATATAATTTTTATCTCATCTACCACATCATAAATTCTCATAATCATACATGCCACATAGAACAAAAAACAATTAAAGTCATGAAATAAATCCACAAAAAGGAATTAGTTTCATAAAGGTTTCATAAATAATAAACAACTCAAGTAGAGAAAAAGATGCGTTTTTAAGATAATTTTTTTATAAATCTTTTTATTTATCTTAGAATTTTTTTTGAAAATATAGATACATGTATATCCAAAAGAAAAGGGAAAATATATTTAAAGTGATTTTTTATGATATTAGAGGAATATATATATATGAAAATAAATTTGAAATAGAAGATAACTCAAAAAGAAGGAGTTAGGTTGAAGAATCCCCTTTCATTAAATCCTACTTTATTTTATCGCTTTTCCACATCCAGAATAATAAACATAGGTTTATAAAAACATAGAACTGGAAGAAAATTATGCTCATTTTTATCACTATTTATCAGTTATAATCATTGAACAATATTTCTTATTTTCCATTGTTAAAGGTGAAACGTTTTGATATGATATTTTCCTTAAAATATACCTTATTGCTTTGATTTAATTATCTTTCTTAATCAATACTTATAACTTATTAATATTAACTCTAGAATCCTAGAAATACATTTATTTATACATTTATATATTATAAATAATTTATTATAATCATCCATAATGTGGTGATAATAAAATAATTGGAAACTTCCATATTTTCAGTTAACTAGCCGTTAATGAGACATTGTCAGAAGATGAAGAAAGAGAAGTATGAAGTATAAGTACAACAAAAGTATATTAAATACAGAAGGTTAACATCTTTAATATAATATAAACATACTGCTCAATTAATATTAGAATATTTGGGTTTGAAATTAATTGGGAAAAAGAGGAAGATAAGAGGAAAATGAGAAGAGAAGTAGATGACAACTTACCCTATTCTTGGTGTTGCTTCTTTTCTACAACACTAAACTCCTTGAGTGCTTCGAGTTAGTTTAATCTAGAATTTCCCTAAGTATTATAAGGGTATTAATAGAGTGTATTTAGGTAGAGATTTTTATTTGGTAAGTGTAAGAAAAGTGGGTTTTTAAAGGAAGGGAGAGGTGTTATCTATACTTGAGAAGAGGGGTATTTTAAGGATAAAATATTGAATAAAATATTATATCCAAGGTTAACATTTAAATAGTAATTTTTTACATTATAAAATATATTTGAATTAAATAACATGATTTTAATACTTTTAAACACTTTATAACCCTAATTTATTAGTTTGAAAAAATGGGAATACGGAAAAATTTATAAAATATTATTTTAATGGGATTCTTTAGATTTTAGACTATAAAATACTTTTTAGGTTTTGAAAACATGTTTATTGAATTTAAATTACTCATTTACCAAAATAAATATGTTTTTTATATAAAATTTATAGAAATTTTTAGGTCATTATTACATAATGAATTATGTAATTTAATATAAATAGGTTACGAAAAAACTGTATGTTTACTATTCATATAGAAATTGGTGTTTCTCAAAAAATTATCAAAAATTAACACTTATAAAATTTTAAAGTGATAATTCTAAAGAAAAATTAATTTTACTAAAATAATTTTATAATATAGGTAATTTTAATTATTAAAATAAAAAATAAGAGTTTCTTGAAATACCTTAAAATGCAGTTTATTAAAATTATGCTTATAATTTCTTTGAGTTCTTAATCTTGATATTTATTTTATAGCATTAAAATAAAAATATTTTTTAAAATTACAAATTATAAATATTTTTTACATTAAATTTTATTATTTTTAGGTGAAATTGCTATTCTAATGGTCAGGTTATTATTCCCAATAGTCATGTTACTATTCCAAACAATCATGTTACTATTACAATGATCATGTTAGTATTCCAACGGTCACATTACTTCCTATAAATACCACTTTATTACTTAATTAAACATTCACTGCAATTCCACTCAATTTTCTATATTTTCCTATTTTAGTATGTTGATTTGTTTACTAATGTTATGTTTATTTTATATAGTGTTATTGATGGGAATGATGATTCTAGTAGATCGGGGTGATCCAAATTTTCCCATTATAGTTTTTATATTTTATATTTTTAGTCCCATTATAAGGATTGTAATTTTCATAGTTATAGTTGTTGACTAATTTAATGATTTTTATTAATGAAATAAAGTTTCATTAGTTTACCTATGTGTTATTTGAGTATAAGATATATAATATAACACAAATTTATTTAGGAAAAAATATCACTTATAAAGTCTAGGTCATTACATTCTTTCCCAATTTATAAATTTCATCCCTAAAATTTCAACTCATATTCTCAGTTGAGAATATATTTGGGTACTTATGTTTCATTGTTTCCTATGGTTCCCATGTCTCATTTTCATATGTATGGTTCTACCACATTACTTTTACAAGGTGATTTGTCTTATTGTGTAGAAATTTGTCTCTTTAATCCAAGATATTCTCTAGATTATCCGCATAAGAGAGTTCATGTTTCATTTTTACCATCTCATAATTTAGTACATGTGAGGGATCAGGTATGTACTTCCTTAAGAGAGATATGCAGAACTCATCATGAAATTTAGACATTTTTGGTGGAAGTGCTAATCGATCGGCCACTGGTCCTATGTAATCAATGATCTTAGAGAAGACAATATACCTAGATATATGCTTTCACTTATTTCAAAACTGCATGACTCTCTTCCATAGTAATATTCAAAGGAAAACCTTTTCTACAGCTTCAAACTCTAAATCCATTTAACAGTTTTCAACATATATCTTCCTCAAATTTTGAGAAACTTATATTTTTTGTTGAATGGATTGAAAATTTTTTCTAACCTCTTGAATAATATTAGGCCCATGTATCTTTAATTCAACAATTCCATCTCAACATGAATGAGTTCTATATCGATTCCCATATAGAGCTTCATATAATGGGATATATTGATCTCATTCACCCTTTAATTCTATTGAGTAGGATCTCAACATGTCCTCATGTGTAAGAAAGGTCCCTTTAGATTGGCCATCAATTTAGGGGTGATAGGCTATATTGAAATTCAATTTAGTATTCAAAGAATGTTTAAGAGTTCTCCAGAATTTAGAAGTGAACCTTGGATCATGATCAATTATGATCAAAAGTGGTGCCTCATGCAGCCTCACCAATTCCTTTATGTATATCTTAGAAAGTTGTTCAGTTAATAAATCTACCTAGATAGTGATGAATTGGGAAGCCTTTGTGAGTTAATCAATCACAAACTATATCACATTGCTTCCTTTATATGTCTTTGGGAGACCCGTGACAAAGTTCATATTGATGTTTTCCAATTTCAATGTGGTTATAAGAAATGGTTGCATCATCTATTTATACTTATATCACTCTTATTTAACTTATTGACATACTATGCACCTTGATAAGTACTCAAGAATGTTTTTATTCATGTTGTCCCACCATAAGTGCTCTCAAAGATCACAATAAACCTTGGTACTTCCATGATGGGTGGATAAAGATGAGCTATGTGCATTATATAATATCTATTTATTTATTTTAGGTTATTTAGGAATACAATGTCTATTTCCAAATTTAATGACACCATATTCATCGATGTGGAATTCATAAAGTTTCCCTTCCTTTACTGCTTTCACCTTCTTTTGAATTCCAGATCACCCCTTTGTGCCTCCTTGATCTTCTCATTAATAGATGGTTTGGAAATAATTTATTAAAGGTAGGATATATACCATAATATTATGATTTATAGATCTATCATATGAATATACATGAGGGTATGGTCTTTCTAAATCTACATCATTAATAGAGTAGCATGTTATTTTCTACTAAGAGAAACAGTTACCCTATTCACCATTCCTGGATGGTTATAGATAGAGAAATTGTAGTCCTTGATTAACTCTAAACAAATTTATTAATTCATGTTGAGATCCTTGTGTGTGGATTTATACATTAGGGTATTATGATCTATATATATATAACACCTCTCACCATAGAAGTAATGTTGAAAAACATTCAATGTGAGGATCACAGTTGCTAACTCCAAATCAGATGTTGGGTAGTTCTACTCTTTGGAATTCAATTATCACGAGCTGTAGACTATTACCTTATCATTATGTATGAGTAAAAAACTCAATAATTTATTTTAATCATCACTATATATCAAAAAAACATCTCCACTTGATGGTAGGATGAGTACATGCATAATGATTATCTTCTTATGGAGCTCTTTAAAGTTTTCCTCACATTATTTCATCTAGACATAGTTTAACCCTTTTTATGTTAACTTTGTTATTGGGCTTAAAAATTGTGATAAATTTCTTGAAAATTGTATTTAGTACCTAATTAATCCAAGAAAACTATATATTTCCATAAAACTTAAAGGTCCAGTCTATTCCTTAATTTCTTTTTTCATTGAAGGGTCTACAGAAAATCCCTCTCTTGTGATCACGTGCCCCAAGAATGTGACTTGCTGCATCCAAAAGTCAGACTTGCTAAAATTGGCATACATTTTATCCTTTTTAATGTCACAATCACAATCCTTATATGTTATTAATGTTCCTCATTTCTCTTGTATTAAATGATAATATCATCAACAAAGACTACAAAAAATTTTACAAGGTAGTCTCTAAATACTCTATTCATCAAATCCATTAAGATTTCATGGGCATTAATAAGTTTTAAGGACATAACTACGAACTCATAGTGTCCATACCTTATACATAAGGTTTTATTTTGAATATATTTCTTCTTAACCTTCAGTTTATGATATCTCGAATGAATATTAACCATTGAGAAGTGCTGATCTCCTCATAGTTTATTAAATAAGTCTTAAATCCATGGAAGGGAATACTTTTACTTTATGGTGATTATATTGAGATCTCGATAATCAATACACAACCACATTGATTCATCGTTTTTCTGAACAAAGAGAACTAGTTCAACCCAAGGAGATGCACTAGGGTTTATGAACCCTTTTTCCAAATTCTCTTGTAGTTGATTCTTTAACTCCTAGAGTTCGATCAAGGTAATCCTATAGAAGAATTTGGAGAATGGATTGGCTTCGCATATAAGATCTATTAAGAACTCTACCTCATGATCTATGGGAAGTCTAGGTAAATATTTGGGAAATACATCATTATATTCCTTTATAATGGGAATTTCCTCAAGGTTGATACTTTCCTTCAACTCAATCATTTGGGAAATGTATGATTCTTTTTCAGGTATCAACACCCACACCATTGATGGGTTTTAAAAAAGAGATTCTTAATCTTTCTTGAATTTTTACAGGATTATGGGATGGTCTAGAATATTGAAAGAGATTTCATTTTCCTAACAATTGATGTGAGCTCTATATAATGAGATTCAATCTATGCCCAATATAGCCTCAAATTCCACTAAGGAAAGGATTACAAGATTTTCTGGAAGAATATTACCAAAAATTCTAATATGAGAAGAGTCCAAAAATTGGGTTTCATGATCACACCATTTTTTATTTCTATATATATATCATAATCAAGTTATTGAGGTTTTGATTCAATAGTTATAGGAAACTTATAGGATATAAAAAAATTCATAGAATCAGAATCAAATAAATAATTTTCTTTTATTGAGTGAATATGATGTGTACCTTGTTTGACTTAATTTTCATATTCCACTTTAATTATAGTAATGTAATAAACATTATATTTATCCTTTTATATTTGGTGTTTACTGACATTGATTACCCTCGATGACCCATGGTTTAGTGGATTAACTTGCATTATGTCATTGCTCCTTATAATTGAATCATTGAACCGTGGGTGGTGTATTGGGAGGTGCCTTTCCTTCCTCCATCTGGTTGGATAAATTCTTCATGTATCCTCTACATTTGTGGGAATAATGTCCTTATCTCTAGAACTATAATCATTTACCTTCCCCTTTTATTCAATTCCCATGAATATTCTTTCCACATTTTTGATATGTGGGTGGTTGAATCTTCTTTACCCCTTTTTCATTTGATCTTCCAGCTTGAAATTCAATTATTCTCTTCTTATCTGCATGACCAGGGGACCATTCTATAAACTCTATCTCTACTTTGAGTTCACATTAAACTACTTATTCATAACTCTAAAATTCTTGTATATCTAGATCCTTTAAAAGGTATGGTTTTAAAGCACTAAATAACCTTTTTATTTTGTTATCATTTTTTTATAACAAAACTTGAGGCATATCCTGCAAGAATTGTGAAGGTTTCCTTATAATTTGTGATAGATTTTACTTCCTTTTGATTAAGATAAATGAATTATATCTCCATCTTTTTTAAGGGTTTTAGGGAAATACTTTTTAAGAAATAACTTATTAAAGTCTTCCCACTGTATTTCACCCATTTCATCCTTCAGATTGGTATTCTTTATCAATTCCCACCATTAATCAGCCTCTCAATATAAACAATATATGGTCAAGGTAACATTATTATTTTCAAAATAGTTGAGCACAAAAAAGATCTTCTTCATTGAGTTAACTGACTATTTCATGAAAAGTGGATTAGAATATGCACTAAACATCAGTGGTCATTGCAGCATAAAATAATCAATTGATAGTTTCTCCTCCTTGGGTGAATGTGTAAATTCTACATGGTTTAGGTTATTATTCATATATAAAGACAACCAGGTAAGAATCACCATAAAATTTTTAAATCCACCTCCCATTACATTGGGAATGTCATTCAGGTAATCATTGCACTGTCCCTCATATGGGTTTTTGGTCTGGTTTCTCCGGGTTTCCACCATTTTCTAAAATAGAATTTTTTTGACTAAAACATAAGTAAAAAAATCATGAATAAATAATTTATTCTTATATGAAAATAAATTATAAATTCATATGTTTTGTGATCCCTATGTTTAGCCATTTTATCAAATGATACTTCTAGGATCTTGTACTTAAGAGGAACACATGAGGATATACTCAATGGTGAGGTGGTGAATCAATGTTGGGAAATTTTTCACTGATTATAACTTTATCCCATTTCCCACTTAGACCTATTAGGATATTGATTCTATTATTCTCTTTTATTTATCAAATGCAAGTATATGAATGAAATAAGAGATATCATAAAATGTTTTTACAAGGTTCACTAATCAATAAGAGTGGCTATTACTTTTCATGTATGGTGATGAAAAGTACATGAATTATCCACTATAATGAGTTATATAGTTACAATGGTGTGGCTAGAAAACAATATGTATCCAATGTGGGTCCCTATTATTTACGATAGGGTAAGGTAACAATTATTATTCCCTGGATAGATGATGACTTGGTCTAACTTGCATCTCATCTTTGGTTCTTTATAATTCTTCTCAAGATAGTCTTCACAATATTTTTTAAGGTACTTTATAACCCCAATAATTTTTTTCACTAGGTGAGACTTATGTTGTATATCATAGTTATTATTTGTTTATCCACTAACTTCTTCACTTGTTACTTGAAAAACATTAATCAAGAAACTATTATTCTTTATAGCAGCAAACATAAATATGAACTTCCACTTCTTCTGACTTCAGTCGTAATATTATGAATATGTTTTGGATTTATAATCTATGAATTATTCTTTGAAAAAAATGATAATAATAAGTCATTAACTTGGTCACTAACTATTATTCAGTGTAAAACAGACTGCATTGGATCTCCATCTTCTTCTTTCCAGAATAAAAAAAAATCCCTTTGTGATAATTGAAATAATGAAAGCATAGTTCAACATCATCATAATTATTCTACCTAGAATAATGATAAATTTATAATTGGTAATGGTATTTCTATTCTTCAATCTCAATGATATGAATATAAATGTGGACTAATATCTTAGACTTCCTCAATACAAAATATCAACAATTCTTATTGTATAATTTATTCTTTGTTCTTGTTTTTGAGAAATATTTATGCAACTAAATTTCACCACACTTAAAATATTAACTCATGCAATAATGACATTTTAAAAAAATTAATATACTGACAACCAGGATATGAACTCTTCTAATATTATGCATGTATTCAGTCTCAATTTGGTTAATTTAAAATCACTTCATGCATAATCATGATGCATGTATTATGAAGAAACCTTATCACATCTATTTGTTATTATTATTTTATTTTCTTTAATTACCTTCCTCTTTAATACCTATTGGGAGATATTGTATTTTATCAGTTTGGTTTTCGTAAAATGGTTTAGGTAAATGAAGATGTTTCAAGAAAAACTTATGAATGTGCATCCACCTATACAATGTATGCATTAATTCTACCTTGAAAAAGTATTTAGTGTGAAACTTATATTTTATTCATAAAATCATTACTCAGCACTGGATCACGGAACTGTTCATCACATTTTACACTGTGTTTGAAACACGTATCAAAGGACCATTGTTTTTTTTTCTTCATGAAACAAGGTGAAATTTTTATTCTTTTGTGAATCCAAATGGATCATGGTTATTACTAATGTAAAAAATGAGTGTGGAACTCCCCTAATTTTCATAGCTTGGGAGGATCACGATTCTTCTTCCTTTCATGTAAAATAATTCTCATAGGATTCCCTATTTTTAAAAAAAACTAGAGATCTTGAATAAACGTGAGTGAAATTATCATGTTTCATCAAAGAATCTCTCCTTTTCTAGGAAATAATTCACCACCTCTCCTTCATTATTTCACTAACTTAGATCCACTTTTAATTACATGTATGTACTTGATAATAATATTACCAAACATCTTGTTAAATAAAATATTTCAGACGTGGGTTTCCTTTTCAAAAGACTCTAAAATTCACGGCATTTGTTTCTTCATGCTCAGTTTCTCATGTGAAATGATAAATGATCACATGCTCTAACATTTCAAAACTCTAATATTATTCATTAACTCTAAGGAATAAATAGCCTCGTACAACTCTGTTTTCTCTCGATAGTGTCACATTCTTCAAATAATAGAATTCATAGAAGACATAGATTGCATGTATGTCAACCAGCCTTCTTATTCTTGATACCTCATTTATTCAACAATCTCAATCTCGGTTCGATCATGGTAGATCTCAGCTTAAATAACTTTGGAAATACGTTCTCTAATAAAGGATGAGGTTGAAGAAAATAGCATAAATCAATTAGATAGATAATATCCTTTTAATCAAGTGGTGTTATATATATATATATATATCTTTTAATATAGAGAAACATTACACCACATGTTCTTTTCCCACTTCGACTACAACTTCGATTGGGCACCGATTAATAAGGAATCTCATGTTCTCCACTTGCTCGAGCCAAAAAACTAGGGTCCACACTTGGAAACACCTATACACACACTTCCTTACAGGCCGCATTGCACCCATGCTGTCCCATCGACACCCCATTCATTCTATGTACACACCTTGTGCACCCACCAATGTTCTCTAAGAGAGAGTTATACCCCCCTTCGTCTGCCGCTATGGGCTAGCTAGCTTGATCTAATGCCTCTCATAGGGTCGACCCAAGGGTCCCATATGTGTGGTTGATGTGGTCTCTGATTTTTTATCTAATGGTTGGTCTATTTTTTGTAAGGAAAATATTCAATATAAAACACCATAGTCTCTTTAAAATTAATGCACACCTTAAAACAACTCCTCATGCAATAAAAATTATATATAATGGTCTTAAAGTAATCTTCTAAAAATTCTCTTCCAGGAAATATCTATTTCCATGTTCTTCACTATCATTCATGGTTCTCATGAAATAATGAAATATTACTTGAATTTATTCAATGTCTCTCCCCTAACTTAATTAAGAATCATCTAATCAAGAAACCAAATTGGATGGATGTTATTCCTTATTCATTATAGTATACAATTTTTCAATTCAAATCACTAAGTGAAACATTTTATAGACATTAAAAATAGTATAATAATTTTTGGAGTTATAAAATCTATGTATTTAAAATAGATTCCTTAAGTTAATAATAATTGATTATGTTCTCTATCCATTTAGTCAAGAAACATTCATATGGTTTATTAAAATTTGATATCTTGGATACTTTAGAAACTTCTTTATTTCTAATATCTCCAACATATTGAAATGAATGAAATAGTTCTATTTCATTGACCACCATTGACAATAAATAACAATCATTAAAAAAATAAAACTCATACTCAAAGTGGGATCTATAATACCCCCTTTTTTATTTGTTGGAAATTCCTTCAAAGTTCATTCTAAATGAATATGTCAATGTGTAAATCTCTACCATTAAATTTTTCAAACATTAATTTCAATTTATCCCCCATATTTACAATAAATAAACATTTCATGGGAAAAGGGTATCTGTTTATTCTTAAGCAATGTTTCATCGTTCATTTCACTCTAAGTCTACACAAGCCATGCTTTGTGTTGAAAGTAAGAGGATTTTATTTAGACAAAAAAAATTTCCTTAACCAAATAATCACGATACCTTTTGAAATGAGAACAAATATACTTGTATTAAAGGTTTGTACACTTTTTTTTCAGGTTAAAGATACTAAATTGAGATATGAAGAAACTATAATAATAATCAACTTGAAACTCCTACACCCACTTCAACAAACATATCAAAAACATTCAAACGTAGCTAGATGAATAAGTAGCCATAGAGCACTTTAAACTTCCATTTTTCTTATTTAATTTATTAATTCAATAAATCCCACTTTGTATTAAGTTTTTTTTATAACCAAATATGAGATATTAATAAAGATATACCTTTTATAATGAAATTATCTTTAATAAATTTACAGAATAATCAGATTTGATATGAATTTCGATAATGATTCTGGAATAAACATCAACTTTCTTAATTTGTATCCCCCTCAAGGTAAATTATCCTAAAAATTTTGATAATGGTGGATCTTTTCAGGAATGGATTTCAAGATGTTTCAAATTAGAGAATATGCCAGAATGGATCCTCAATATGTAACTGTCTAGATTTGAAAACTTCTACAACTTCACCAAGGATAATCTTCTTTATAATTGTTCTTTAGGATACCAAATATAAGATCAAACCAATATGATATATTATTTTTCCTTTTTTTCTATGATATGACTGCACAATCTTCAACTTCATCAAATATGATCCTCTATCATATTTGTATTTGAATATCAAATTGAGGAATCAAGTATGTATGAAGACTTCATTATATTTGTGTTCAAGGATTAGTAGCACTAAATATTTCTCGGTTTCTCCCCCTGAGAACTTTCTTTAGATTAAAATCCCTACATTATAGTACAAATACAATACACAATTAAGAAGGGAACAAGGTCGATCTTCCTTCATCAATAAGAACGCCAAAGTTGAGAACTAAGTTTCTCCATTTCCTCTAGTCTTCAGGCCTGCATATCTGAACATATGTTCTCATTCATGTTGGGTAAAAATGGATATCTTCACATTGTATTATGTATTTTTTGTACAATTTTTCATATTAAAATCCATTATGGGTGATACATTCCTAACCCACTTAATGTTTTCTTCTTATTCTAGTAGAACGGTTAAACAACCTTTTCTAATATGTCCACCTTTGTTACATATCTCACATAAAACTTATTTAACAAAATAGTTGTCTTTTGCTAAAAATATCTCATGTACTTTGTCTTCATCATGTGGAATATTTTCTTTTCCATTTTCAGATTCCTTAGCTTGTGCTTCTTCCATTTTCCTTATTCTCTCCAAATCATCTAACTATATAACTAAAATTTCATTAGGAACATTGGAATTAAGTTTGTATCTTTTATATAGATTCTTTTTTATTGAAATACATATTGCTAGTTATTTTGGATGTTTCACCATCCTTTAAGTTCATGGATTTGGAATACAAGGTCTTATCACTTTTATTATTTGATTCCTTCTTGGGAGAATTAATATTTATAAATTTTTTCTGATTTCTTCTCAATGTTGATTCTTATTTTTTTTATATCTTATATGGTCACCTTTTCTCAACTCTTTTGGATACTTATTGAGATTACCATGCATAATTCATGTGGCCAATACCATTTTACACATCACAAATAATTTCAAGCTTTCTATATTTTTTTGAAGTATACAAATTCTTTTTAACTTGTGGATGTTTTTTATTATTCTCTAGATTTCTCTACCCTTGAAATGGGAATTATTTGTTATTTATCATTTATAGTATTGTATCATAAATCTAGTGCACAATTATCGAATGTGTTGTAGCACCAACATTGACCCACAAACCTTGATCTTCTAATTTCTTCAGTAGGATGTTTTTGGGTTTTCTTCATAACTTTTTGAAATCTTCATGGGGAACTAGATTCCTCAATATTTTCCTATCCACCCTAGTCATGGTGGCAAATTATTATGACATTTGTTCATCAATACTGGTACAAATTTTGTTTTTAAACATACACTATTAAATAAAATGGATTTAGAAATATTATTACAAGATAATATGGATAGTAACTATTCCTTTACAGCTTCTTGAGATAGATCATTGAATGAATTAATTATCTTATTATTACATGTTGGAGGTTATACAACTTTAGAATCTTCTAGTGATCATTGATTAGCTACAAAAAAATTTCACCTTATTTTATGAAGTATCAATATTTGTCTTCTCAAGATTGTCCAATTGAACTTCAAATTCTAGATATTTCATATTGAGGATAATTTTATGATATTTAATCATAATAATCTTCTCTTAAAAATATTTCTTCATTATTTAATCTTACTCTTCATGCTACTTGACATTATTTAATAACAAAGAGTTAAGTTCTTTGAACTTCTTAAATATTTTTCTAATTGTAAATCCTCAACATCAATGTTGTTTTTCAATTTCTCTTCAAGTGGATGGATCTTTTATCTAATAGTCATGAATACTTCCTCTTATAATTGAATTATCTATTTATATTCAAACTCAAAGGAACTTATTTCAAGATCCACTCTTTCTGTTTCAAAGGCACTAACATCTCTAGGGATCTTTATACATTCTCGATGTTTTTCTTTTATTTCCTTCTCTATTAATTCTAAATTCTCCTCAAGCAGAGTGATTTCTACCTACACGCTTTTAAGTATCCCACATATAATAGAGACTAATACAATAGGTTATCGTTGCATCATACCATTTAATGCATAAATTGAAAAATAAATTGACATATTATCTCTCCCACTAGTGTTTGGATCTTCTTTATGAAAGTTTTGATAAGAGTTAACACATACCTCCCGATCACTTGAATTTATCAATCCATATGAGGTAAAAAATGTCTATCTCCTTGTTGGAAACCTGATTCATTTGATCTTAACCTTCCACGTCTGATCCATCTACATTTTTGAAAAGTCATAGAGATAATGACACTTCATCTTATTTAGGCAATAGGGAATTATTCTTCCGCTTTCTTTTCTATTTATTTCTCCTATTAATCAAGGTATTGGTAGAAATAAAATTATTCTCATATATAAATTAACCTTCCCTAAAATTGAACTTCATTTTAAACACAGGAAATAAACTACAATTTTCAAAAGAGAATAACTACAATGTAGAAAATCCAACAGATGTGAACCTTAGATCTGATGGAAATTGATAGGAACACTCAGGGATATACTCAACATAGAGAGGGAGTTTGAATTAACATCAGGAATTTTTTAATTTTTTTTAAGTTTTATCACTTTTACCTGTTAGACCTGTTAGGATCTTGAATCTATTATTATCTTTTCTTTATCACATGAAAGTATATGAAAGCAGTGAAATATAGCACATGGTATTTTTATAAGGTTCACTACTCAATAAGAGTAGATTGTCATTTCAATGCATGGTTATGAATAGTATAAAGATTCTCCACTATAAATAGTTATCAAGTAATAATGGTATGGATAGTAAAAAAATCCTTAGCTAGTATAGGTCCCTACAATTTAGGATGGGGGAAGGAAAAAATTCTTTATCCATGGACTAGTGATGAACTGGTCCAACTTACAACTCCTTTCTAGTTATTTATAATACCACTCAATAAAATCTTCACCTTATTTATTAATGAATTTTATTACACCAAAAAAATTATTCACTAGATGAGACTTATATTGAATATCACATTGATTATTTTTTCATCCATTGACTTCTTCAATTGTTATTTGTACAGTAGCAGGAAATCAACTCTTCTTATTCTTCATAACAACCAATGGAAAGTTATTCTTATTCTTCTTCTGACATCAGTCACAATAATATGAATATGTTGGGGAATAATAATCTAAGAATTATTCTTCGACCCAAGTGATAATCATAAGTTATTAACTCAATCACTAAATATTCTTCAATGAAAAATAGACTTCATTGTATCTCCTCCTCCTTATTGCTAGAATAAAAAACATTCTTTGTGATTATTGAAATAATGAAATATCATCTCAACATAATCAAAATTATTCTACCCTAAATAATAATCAATTTATATTTGGGAACACTTTTTATCTTCTTCAATATCAGTGATAGGAATATAAATGTAGGCTGAGATCTCAGAAATCCTTGATACAAAATATCAACAATTTTTATTGTATAGGTTCTTTTTTTTCTTCTTGGTGTAAAATAAATGAAACTGAATCACACCACACTTACAATATGAATTAATGCAAGAATTATCTTTGCAAAAACTTAATAAATTGAAAACTTAGATATGCACTCTTATAATAGTCTTCTCAGCTTCTGTCTCAAGTTTTTTAATTTAAAATAACTTCATGCATAAGCATAATGAATGTGTTATGAATAAACCTTATCACATATATTTACCCTTATTACTTTATGTTCTTTAATTATCTTCTTCTTTACTACATATTGGGAAATATTGTATTTTCTTAGTTCAGTTTTATTTAAATAACTTGGGTAAATTAGTATGTTTCATGGACCACTTATGCATGTGCATCCACTTATATCATGCATTCATGCAGTCTCCCTCATGGAAGTGTTTAGTGAGAAACTAATCCTTTATTCGTACAATCCTGAAGGCCTTCGTTTGGAGATATGATAATACTGGCATCATGCATATACATTGAATAAATATATGTTTCTTCTTCATGATATTTTATAGAATAGTTTGTCACATCACACTTTAAGTGTAAAACACATGTCAAAGACCCGTGGTTCTTTTTCTTCATGTAAAAGTGTGTGTTTTTTCTTACGTCGCAAAGATGAATGGGTCACGGTTCTTACTCATGAAAATGATTAGCATGAAAATACCCAAATTCATATAGCCTAAGAGGATCATTGTTCTTCTGCTTTTCGTTTAAAATAATTCTCATAGGATGCTCTGCTTTTCAGAAAAATAAGAGTTATTGAATAAACATTAACAACAAAAATATGTTTTGGATTAGAAGATCTCCTTTTATAAGAGAGAATACAATGCCTCTACTTAATTATTTCACCACCTTATCTCTTATTTTTTATGATGTGTAAGTACCCGATAATAATATTACCAAATATCTTGGTAAATAAAATATTTTAGATGTGGGTTTCCTTTTCAGAAGAAACTGAATTTCATGACTTATATCCCTTCAGCCTTCTCACATGAAATGATAAATGATCACATGATCCAACATTTCAAAACTAAAAGCTTAGTCATGCATTTTAATGGTCAAACAACCTCTTGAAGATTTATTTTCACTCAGTTGTTTCACATTATTTGAACAAAAACATGCATTAAATACATAGATTTCATGAATTTCAACTCACCTTCTTCTTCTCAAGACCTCAATAATTTAACAATATTGAGATTAGTGCGATCATAGTAGCTCTCATCTTGAATATATCTAGTGAATAGTCCTCCGACAAAGGCTAAGGTTTAAGAGAATGATGAAAATCGATTAGACAACTGAGATCCTTTTAATCCAACAACATATGTTATATCCATATCTTTTAATATGGAGAAATAGTACACTGTATATTCTTTTCCCATGTAGACTATGGATTTGGTTGGGTGACAATTAATAAATAATTTCATGTCTTCCAATTACTCAAGCCATGGAACTGGGGTCATCCCCTTGATACACCTATGCACACACCGCCTCATGGGTCATGCCTCACCCACTCTGGCCATTCAGCACCCCGTTCACACTATTTGAACCCCTTGAACACCCACATGTTCTCTCCAAGCGGGAGCTATTCTCCCACTTCCTATGTTGTCATGGGCTGGCTAACTAGGCCGATTTCCTCCCACATGGTCGACCCAAGATTCCCAGATGTGTGGTTGAGGTGTTCTTTGATTTTCTATCTAATGGTTGGCCAATTTTATTGGTAATGAAAATCTTCAATATAAAACACCATAGCCTCTTTAAAATGATTGGTCACATTCAAAAAAATCATCATGCAATAACAATTATATTTCATTATCTTCAAGTAATCTTCTAAAAATTCTCTATGAAAATATCTATTTCCATGGTCTTCACTATCATGCATGGTTATCATGAAATAATGAAATATTTTACATACTTTTTCAATTTATATCCCACAAATTCATTAAGCATCATCCAATCAAGAGACACAAATGGATGGATGATCATCCTTTATTATTTTCGAAAGTGTGTCAATTAAAAGAACTTAGAGAAACATGTTTTAGACATTAAGAACAATGCAATAATCATTATATTTATTAACTAAAAGTCTTCAAAAGAACTTCATTAAGATAATAATACTTGATTATCTTCTCCATCCATTCATCAAAGCAACATTCACTTTGTTTATCAAGCTTAGATATCTTGGAACATCAACAACTTCTTTCTTTCTAACATCTTCAATATATTGAAATCAATGAAATAGTTCTATTTCATTGACCACTATTGAAAATCAATAACATTCATTGACAAAAAATACGAATCATACAAAAAGTGGGATCTACAGTACTTTAGTCCTTTTCTAACATTAAAAGAAATAATTACTTTAGCTATATATCCTTCATGAAGGTTTGTATAGAGTTTTTGATTAACTGAAGCATATCCACCAGGATTGTTAAACTAGGTGTGTAGCAAGACCTATTTGTTATGAACCAGGTGACAACCATGTTAATACTCAATGTTCCCTTTTTGGTAATATTACCCCTAGGTAAAATTGTGATAGAACAACATCCACTTATAGAATACAGATAGAGATTTCATTTCTTAGAAACCACACAATCTTATACTTGACCAAAACATAGGATGTTTACTTATATATAGACTTATCCTTAGGGTTGTCACTTGTGTTCTCTAATCCCATTTATCAAATTAACTAAACAATACATCTGATACCAACTATAGAGACCCATCATTTTTTACATGAATATTACATAATTTTAAAGATAAATAACATAATATTGATACATTCAATGATCAAAAGGTTTAGTATCTTGGGAAAATAAGGATCATACATCACTTGTACATCATAAAACTTAAACATTATTTTAATCCTTCTTCTTTATCCAGTTAAAATATATCATGTTATCCTTATTACATGTTGTTACCTAAGGATATACATCAAAGAAAGGGGTGAGATAATATCCTAGTAAGGGGAATGATAGCATTGAATAAATAAAAGATATGAATCAATGATACATGGTTGAGAATAATCATCATAATCGTATCATAATCAAGGGATCATCATAATAAGAATGAGAGAAGCACTTGATAATTGTATGGAATGTGGTATATTTATAATAATGAAACATCATGACATAGTGGTCAATACCACACATAGTTGTGAACAAAACTATCATAATGTTCACACATAAAATATGTTCATAAATCGTAACATCATAATTATGAACAAAGCTAGAATCATGTTGAAACATAATACACATAATATCCTGAGATATATCACATTACCCAATGAACTAGAGGACTATATAAATCCAATCTCACCCATCACATCATAAATTCTAATAATCATGCATTCCACATATAACATAAAACAATCATAGTCATAAAATAAACCATTAGAAAAAATGGTTTTCATAAAGTTTTTGTAATGAATACTCTAAGGAATAACCTATGGGGTTACCAAATAAATAAAAAAGATCATACTTGGGAATAAAATATAATTTTTATTTAAATAAGAAACAACTCAAGAGGGGCCAAATATTTTTTTTGGAAAAATAGACTTTTTTATAAATATTTGTATTTCAATCATAAAACTTTTTGGTAAGGTAAAAACATATATATATCTGAAAAAAAGGGAAAAATACTGAAAATAAAATTTTAGGATATTAGAGGAGTATTAATACTGAAATCAATGTGAAATAAAAGATAACCCAAGAATGGGTTGGGTTCAAGAACCCCTTTACCTTAAACACCGCTTTATTTCATTGTTTTTACACCCCTTGAATAATAAAATTATGTTCATTAAAACATAGAAATGGATGTGAATTATGTTCATTTTTTCTTTATTTATAAATTATAATAATTGAATTGTATTTCTTAATTTCCATAATTAAAGGTGAAACATTTTTATATGATATTTTCCTTAAAATAGCTCATCTTGCTTCAATTTAATGACCTTCCTTAATTTTTATTAATAAATTTTTTATATTAACTCAAAAAACTTAGAAATAAATTTATTTATAAATTTATATATTATAAATAATTTCTTATAATCATTCGTAAGGGTGGTGATTAAAAAAATGTCAACTTCCCCATTGGTGATTAACCGGTTGTTAAGAGGACATTGTCAAAAAAAGAAGAAAGAGAGGTAAAAAGTATGAATACAATGTAAGTATATTCATTAAAGTAGGCTAAAATAATTAATATAATTTTAAAATACAACTAAATTAATAATATATTATTTGGGTTTGAAATAAAATGTAAAAAAAGAATAAGAGAAGGAGAAAATGAGAAGATAAGTATATGAGAACTTATCCTCTTCTCGGTGTTGCTTCTTTTCTAAAACACTAAACTCATTGAGTGATTGGAGTTGGTTTACTCTAGAATGTCCCTAAATATTATAAAAGGATTAATAGAGTGTATTTTGGTAGAAAGTTTTCTTTGGTAAGTGTAAGTGAAGTGGTTTTCCAAGGGGAGGGAGAGAGGTTATTGATACTTGAGGAGATGTGTATTTTAAGGATAAAATAATGAATAAAATATTATATCCAAGCTTAACCTTTGAATAGTATTTTTTTTAAAATTATGAAATATAATTGAATTAAATAACATGATTTTAAGATTTTAAAACACTTTATAATCTGAATTTATTAGTTTAATCAAAAGGAAGGGTGAGAAAATTACAAAATTTTTATTTTAATGCAATACTTTAGATTTTAGACTTAGGAAAGTACATTTTAGGTTTTGAAAGCATGTTTATTGAATTTAAATTACTAATTTATAAAAATAAATATGTTTTTGGTTGATCTAACATTTACAGTATTGATTAGGTCATTATAACATCATGAAATATGTGATTTCAAATACACAGGTTATGAAAAAATGGTATTATTACAATTCACTAAAAAATTTATGTTTCTCAAAAAATTATCAAAAAAATTTCCTTAGAAAATTTTGGCATGTTTATTATAAAAATTAAATTAATTTTATCAAAATAATTTTATAATATAGGAAATTTTAATTATTAACATAAAAAATTATGATTTTTGTGAAATATCTGAAAATGGAGTAAATTAAAAAGCCTCATATAATTTCTTTGAGTTTTTAATATTGATATTTATTTTATAGAATTAAAATATTTATATTTTCTTAAATTTATCATGAAAAATATTATTTAACTTACATTTAATTATTTTTAGGTGAAATTACTATTCCAACATTCATGTTACTATACCCAACAGTCAGGGTAATATTCCTAACGGTCATGTTATTATTCCAATGATCATGTTACTATTATAATGACCTAATTAACTCCTATAAATACCACTTTATTACTTCATTAAATATTCAATACAATTCCTACAAAGGTTCTATATTTTAATTTTCTAGGATGTTGATTAGTTTACTAATATTCGGTTTCTTTTCCATAGTTTTTTTGGGTGGGAGTGATGATTCTAGCAGATTGAAGTGATCAAAATTTTACCATTATAGTTTTTCTATTTTCAATTTTTGTCCCCTTGTAATGTTTGAAATTTTCCTAGGTTTAGTTGCTGAATAATTTAATGATATTCATTAATAAGATAATGTTTTTTTAGTTTCTCTATGTACTGTTTGTGTATAAGCTATATAATATAACACACATTTAATCTAAAAAATAAATAACACTTATGAAGTCTCAGTCATTACAAGTAGTGTCCAAATAATCAGTGTACTCCACTATTTCTTATAGAAAATTTTTATAATATTCTCACACCATACTACCAAACATTGGATAATCAGTACCTAGTATGATATTTTAGTGATAAACCCACTAAAGAAATAAAGAAAATTTTAAACACTTTATCAAAAAATACGTAACATAAATTTTTAAGAAGAAGATACATTATTTGGAAAGAAAAAAAGTTTTATTCAGCAATATAAAGGTCAATATCCCGAATTTTATATAGAGAATATTCAAAACTCACTTAGGAGGAAATACAACCATTATAGTATGTTTATCCATTCACAATCATGTTTCCCAACTTTGATATACCGATACAACCGCTTAAAATGCTAATTTTTTTGGTATGGAACAAGGATTCGACCTTAGGATGATCCATTTTAAAAAAACTTACAACTAGGGGTATATAAATCATCCAAATCACTCATGGAAAGAACAATGAGTGTTTAAACTTGTTGTTATCCATGGATTTAAATAACCTAGGAAACAATATAATAACCAACAAAGTTGTGAATATTCTAACTCCCAAGGAAATTTTGATGGTCAATTTTTTTTTAAAGATGGAATAAATTTTAATGCAAATGGATTTTCAAGAGGAAACTTTAATATTTAAAATTGATAAGAAAAAAGAACAACATGATTCAAATATGGCTCAATCAGATTCTAGGATGCATAATCTAGAGTTTCAAATGTGACAACTAGATAGGGGAATAAAAAAAATAGTAAAAGGAAGCTACCTATCTCTATTGGAGTGAATATTAGGGGTAATATAATTATTATCAAAACTATATGTGGCCTTTGAGCTCATTGGGAAGTTGAAAAATACCCTAATCCAACCGAGAATGAAAATCTAGATGAAACTGAAAACCAAAATCTAGATATCTTAAAAATATAAATTTGGATAGTAATAAAGAAATAACCATTAAACCCATTGTTCCAGATGTAAATAAAAAGAAAAAAAGTCTTTAAAAAGAGAAAAAATAGGGAATAATAATCTTGAAGAAGAAATCTAAGAATTCCAACCATAATCAAGAACTTAACTCCAATTATACGCATCCTAGAAATAATTAATTAGAATAAAAAGGATACAAAACTGATTAAATTCCTTGATCTCTTTAAGAAACTTAACAAAAACATTAATTTTCATGAGGATTAATTGAAGTAAAAAAGTTATTTTAAATCACTAAAGAATTTTTTTTCAAATAAAAATACCTTTGATGAATCTTCTATATATAGTCTCATAGAGGAGCGTAGTGATGTTCTATAGAATAAGATATCTCCTAAACTTCGAGATCCAAATATTTTTTTCATCCCATTTACTCTAGGAGATAGTGTTATATATAATTTCTAGTACGACTATGGTTTGAGGATAAATTTGATTCAATTTTTAATGGTAAAACATTTTAAATTAAAAGAACCCTGTCCCACCACTATTTTCTTACAGTTTGAATACCAATCCATTACTCACCAAATTGGGAGGGTTGATTATTTTCTAGTTGGAGCAGGGAAGTTGTTCCTACCAACTAGATTTCTTATCTCAAATATGAAGTTTGATAAGGAAGTTTTTATCATCCTTGGTAGGACCTTCTTCTCCATATGGGGATCTTTCATAGATATATATAAGGGTAAACTGATTTTTAATATAGGAGAACCGATGGGGGAATTTAATGTTTTCAAAAGGACTAAAGAACCTTCATTAAGTAAAACCTATCCAGGAGATGAGTGTTTGGAATTAGAGAAACCATTTGATGATGGGAAGGAGTTTTTTAGAATGATTGATGAAATCAGTATCCAGTCCATCTTGTAACACCTCGACCCAAGTGCCACTAAGTGGTGCCTCGAGCCAGTGGTTCACATAGCCTTAAGCGTGCCTCCCCGTATTACAAAGGTTGTCAACTAGCAGCGATGGGATAAGGTATGTCTGTTGGGATACTATGCCCTCGTTTCATAGTGTAACACATCAGTAACAATCATATAGATCCATAGGGGAAGCATATAAAATCACAGAACAACAAACATAAGATAAAAATTTAGAAGACTGTAATATTAAATAAGTCAAAAGCCTCTATATGTAGTATGATGATCATGTCATGTATCTACAAAGAAGGAAAATAGGTATATAAGAATCTAGTAAAATACATGTATTAATAGTGAAAAAAGGCCAAAAATGACTCCAGATTGAATCATGAACCTCGCTCGGTCATATACTCCCCTACTCATAAGAACAACCAGTCAAGCATGACATAATGGGTGCTTGCCTCATTCCCTACCTACATCCATGAAGTTTATTCAGGTACCCAACGACAACCCAAATAAGGTGTGAGATAAAACTCAGTAGGTCACCACCAACGATATCTATAACAAGTATACTCTATGTATAACAAGCTAAGCAGTGTGCAATGTATATAATAGGTATAATAGTAATGAATGTAAGACTACCAAGGAAAAAGTGAAAAATGTAAAGTGATAATTTTCATCTTATCTAAAATAATCAAATACTTAATTTCCAAAGGATAAAATAACAACTGAGAAGGGGGGTTTAATCAGTTGTTCACTTTTTATAAGTTTCAAGACTTTTAGAAACTTAACCACCATAACTTGTTAAAGTTCATTAGATTATCATATTTTAGTTAATAATCATGCATGAAATAGTATAAAATCAAGTAAAGAACATGATATTTACAAGGTTCAGCCATGGTGTGAGAACTTACATCCTTTCCATAGCCACTTTTATGGGTCTATAGAAATTCACTATTATGAAGAAGTGAATGAAACTCATGTCAAATCACATTAGAAACATTATATATCTCTATATGAAATATTATACAGACTACCATCAGTTTACAAGGTTTTCTTACAAACAATTTGAGGAAAAAAAGAAAAGGATCACAAAAACATTTGCCGCATAGAAGTCTGTCTGGAACCTCTGTCTGATGTCCCTGGGTCCGATTGTCTTGTCCTGATAAACTCAGTTTGATGGAATTTGTACAATGAACCTTTTCTCAAACTACACTTCTCAAACTCTGATCAACATCTCATACTGATCTTCCTTAGTCTGATCTTTTCAGTCCGGTAAACAAAACTTTTAGTAGTCTGATCTTCTTACAAGATCTATGTCCAGAAAGAAATTCTAACTCAATCTTTGCAGTGATTCACCTTTTTCACATGTGAATGGTTTCAAAGTATGAATTTATTGTGCATATATTTATAGGTATCCTAGAATAAAAAAGGAAAAAAATTGAACAACCTTTCCCACACACTCAAATTTATGAAATTACCAAATTCACTCACATTTGAAATTTCATCTTTGACCATTTCAAATCTTATCAAATCTTCTCGAATATTATTGAGCCTTCTTAGAAATTAGTCTTCTCAAACTTACTAACATTTCTTCAGCCTGAATAGGTTAGTCTGATTATATTTTATTTTGTGACTCTGATTGTTCTTTCTATCTCAGAATCACTCTGATGAACTTTATTAAGGAAACTACATCTGATGGACTTTCTGAATCAAATTGAACATTTGGTGTGACACACTCATCCAATGAATGAGTGTGAAATCATGTATGATGGACTAGTATATAGAGTCTTCACAAGTTTTAAATCTAAATCTTTTCCTCTTGACTACTACCACTTTAGAAGCAACTCAACCGCATCTCCTGAAACTTCATCATTATTCCAATTTCTCCTCTTGGAGAAATTTTAATTACAATTCACTTCTCATTACAATGACTTATCAGTGTCATAGCTCATATGATGTGTTCTCGAAATGAGGTATCCATTTTATGAATTGGTGTTTGTTCCTAGTCTGATGGATTAGTTCCTATTCCTGGTCAAATGGATTGGTGCTTATTCTTGGTCCGATGGATTGGTGCCTATTCCTAGTCTGATGGGTTGGTGCTTGTTCTTGGTCTAATAGATCAATGCATGTTCCTAGTATGATGGACTAGTTCCAACATCTCTAGTTACTCTGATTATCATTATTTATGATAACTCCAAGATTGGAAAAGCATCATCTGACTTATTTTTAGAAAGTTTCAAAACTTTTGAATTCCTGACATTATTATATTTATTCAACCTCTTCAGTAACATTACGAATTCATCACTTAGCATCTTCTAACTTTCTAACCAACACCGAGTCTAATGAATCTTCAAATTCTTGCCGATGGATCTAAGTTCAATGATGCATCTGATCAACAAATTCATACTTCTAACAACATATGCAACTGATGCTGCTCGGTCTGATACACTACATCTGAATAAACAACTTTCTCCCCTTATTTGAGTTCAAACTTTCATCACTTACTAAAAATTTATAACAAAAACATTATTTTTCAAATAGATTGGTTGTCCAAAAATAAAAAACATTTTAAAACAAAACATCACAAAGGTTGTTTAATCCCCCCCTTTGGATTTGTTGAAAACACTTATTAACAGCTTTTTCAACTCTCATAATTTTTTTAAAAAACAACTTTTATAAACAAATAAAGTTTTTTGACATTTACCAAAACATAACATTTCACAAAAAAGAGTGTCTTGACACTAGAATACTGGATAAAGTAATGTTTTTGAAATAATTTCATCCCTCGATGACAAGAAAATTTTGCGGCCATGTTAAGATAACTCCCCCTCACTTTTATCTTTTTATTGATTTTATTTTTCATTCACTTTTCTTTTTCTATCCCCCTATATTTTTATCCACCTAATTGTATGATAAATAAAACTTCAGATTAATAAAAGAAATATAAGTAAAAACTTTTTACAAATTAATAATTTGTTACTTTATCTCCTCATTTTTCAACATAATACAAAGCATGGTGGGGGATTTCTTATGAGATTTAAGAAGTCATTGGAGGAGGATGAACATAAAATTTCAACCTCAAATCTAAAAACCATTCCTTTAGAAAAATTCAACATTATCTAAAAACTATCAAGTTTTGAATATCAGGCACTTGTTTCTTGTTTCAACCCATACAAATATTTCTTTAATCTAAAACATCACTTGGATCATTATCAAGTAGAAAACCACAAGGTTGTTCAATGTAAAGTTCTTCCTCAATATACCCATTTAAGAAAGCCAAATTTACAACCATCTGAGAAACTTTTTAATTTATATGTGAAGATACTAAGAGAAACATTCTAATAGTTTCTAATATTTCAATTGGGGGAAAAAAATTCAAAATCCACATCTTCCACCTGTTCATAGACTTTACAAACAAGTCTTGTTTTGTTTCTTGAAACTTCTCCACGTTCATTAAAGTTGTTTCTGTAAACTAACTTTGTTTTGATAACATTTTTATTTAATAGTCATGGAACAAGTTCCCATGTTTCATTATTATCAATCTGTTCCAAATCTTCATTCATAACATCCAATCATTCTTTGTTTTGAATAGATTCTAAAACAGATTCTGGTTTAACTTTTGGGATAAGAAAAGTATGATTTTATAATCTCAACATTCTTTTGGTCTGAACTAGAGACTTCTGATTCCAAATAATATTTTCTAACTGAACATGTTTTTGTAAAGTAGGAAATTTCAAAGTTTCTCTTCTATCTTCATTTTCTCCATCACGCGATTCTTCCAAATGTTGATAAGTCTGTTTTGTATCATTCTCAGTCTCATTAGAAATCTTCAGTTTATCCCCCTCAGCATTATCAAAAAAATTTGTTAAGAAATTTTGATTTTAAAAAACATTCACATCATATGAATCCACCAACTTTTATAAAAGTGTTTTCCAATAGTTTTGACTTCTTTCATTGGGAGAATATCCGATGAAAAATCGTTCATAATCTTTCTCATAAAATTTTCTACGATCTGGATTTTTTATTTTTAGAAAACATGGAATTAGAAAAACATTAAAGTAATTAAATGAAGGTTTTTTTGTTATACTACATTTCATAAGAAGAAATGTTAGATTCCAACATCAAAAAACATTTTTTCTGAATATCTACATCAGTACTAAAAACTTCTGTCCAATAGAACTTTGAAAGTTTGTATTCTGCTAACATGATTCCTCCCATTTCCACCAAACTTCTATTATTACTTTCTACTAATCCATTTTTTTGTGGGATATATAGATCATTATAAGGATGTTTGATTTCATGATTTCTCAAATAAGTTTCAAAATTATTTCATGTGAATTATGTACCATTATATGTTTTTAAATTCTTTATGTAACCCCTCATTTCTTTCTCAACATCTTTTTTGAATAATCTGAACATTTCAATAGCCTCTAACTTGTGCTTCATAAATATGATGTTGTTCAATTGAGTGAAATCATCTATGAATGTGATAAAGTAAAAATCACCTATTATTGATTTATGTATCATTGGTCCACATAAGTCAGAATGAATAAGTCCAAGTGGTCTGGTAGACTGAATCTCAAATTTCTTATGAATTTTATTAGTTATCTTCCCTTTCTGAAAAGTTACACAAACATATTCTTATCTTCTTTTCAATTATAAAAAATTTCATTCAACTCCATCTTTAGAAAATTTTTTCATAATTTTCAACCCAAGGTGGCCAAGTTTTTGGTGCCATAACTTATTCTCATCTTCAGCACTTAGATAATATGATTTGTTATGTTCTCCAATATGAAAAATATTTCCACTGGTTCTTTCTCACCTGGTAACAACTTTTCATTCTAAAATACTTATTATGATACAATAATTTTTTCTAAAAATAACTTCTTTTCCATCATTATAAAGTTGACTCATTCTTAGTAAGTTTTTTTTGAGTCCATTAATAAATTGAACTTATTTTTTTTAGTTTTTGAGGTTATATATCAGTGGTTCCTATTCATCTAATTTTCAAGGAAGTATAATTTACAAAAGTAAGTGCTCCACCATCATTTTTGTCAACATGATTCATGATTTTATACCGCCTTTTATTTGTGAAGAACAAACACTATCAAGTATCCGTGGTTATTTTCTTTTTACTTATTTTCAAATCTGTCTCAACAATAAAAGCTTTTTCCTCAACATTCTTCTTTCCAACTTCCTTTTCTTTTCTACCATAAGAAATGTATTCCAGAAGGAGTGTCATACATATTTTGGCATGATGACCAGCCTGATCACATATTCTGCACACTTCTTCTAGACATTAAAATTTATTTTTTGTTGGATATTTTCTTACATATTGAAAATTTTATTTTCTAACTTTCTATGGATTAGAAAAGTTAATCATTATTTTTCCACTACTGCATTCACTTTGTTCAAAGCTTCTTCTGAGAAGTGACAAGTTATACAAGAAATTATAAGCTTTTTGCCCATAAATTCCATATAACTAGCAAAAAACCATCAAATATCGATTTTTTATTGAAGTAAGATCTTTCTCTATAGAAACTTTGTTGAGGTTGATGACTTCTTACTACTTCAACATACTCTAGACATGGACCAAATTTCCTAATGAGGGAGTTTTCCACTTTTGTAGATGTGATAGGTTTCTCACATCCCTTCTCAATCCAAACATTCAAAAAACTTTTCTTATAACCTGAAATGTTATAAAAATCAGATGAAAATTTATTTTTGGAGGGTGAGGATTTCACCTAATTCTAGATTTGAGCTTTCTCAGAAACATTAGAAGTCATAAATTTTAATTCTAAAGCTTTGTTGATGTTTTCATTCATCTTCCTCAAGGTACTTTTAGACTCAAGAAGTTTTGATTAAAACATGTTAACATCTTATTCTTTATAAGTCATCTTCTTACATAGATCTTTAAGAATTTTCCCTTATTCATCAATTTTATTTTTGTAACATAAGATCTCCTAGATGTATTCTTCTTCTTGCTTGAAATAAACTTTTTCACCTTAAAAAACTTTTGCAATGTCATTATTTATCATTCTGATTTTTTTCTTGAGGGTTCTATTTTTCTCAAGACATTCAACAAGTTCTATTCTGAGCCAATACACTCTATAAGATTCTACACCTCCTTATTTACTATTTGAGGAGTCTTCGGTTTTCTCAAAATTTTCAATGAATTTTCTAACCTTTTCTGAACTCTCATCTTTTGAAGAATTGTTTTTAGTTGATTCTGATTTAGATTTATTTCTCAACATACTTATATTTTTCCTAGAAAACTTATTCTTATATTTTTTGTATGACTTTTCTTCTTTATAATTTTTATTCCATGTCTTCCATCGATATTTTTCATCAGAATCATCTCAATATTCACCAAATTTGTTAGGATAATTCATAAAAAATTATCCAATTCCACCATGCTCGAAACATTTTAGAGTAAGTTTTCTTCCATTATTTCCATTTCCTCTTCGACAGTTCTTAGAGATAATAGACATGATTTTTTTCATTTAACTCGCCATACTTCTTATATTTTGAATAAAAAATATTAGCATCTTCAGCATCTTGAATTTTCATATTTCTAGTTGCTTTAAAAGTCATTTCATATTTCATATTTTTTTGAACATTGGAGCTTTCATCATTTCACAAGTAATAATAAGGTTATGCAATTCATCAATAGATAAATCATCATTATCTTTTAAAATGGAAATTTTAGAATCAAACATGTCTAGAAAGATTCTCATAAGCTTCTTCACTATTGTAGAATCTTCCAGAACATCTATAAAACCTCTATTGTTGAAAAAAACTTATTTAATCTTGTGACGTATTCATTAATAGTCTCTTCATATCTCATTCTTATGTCTTCAAACTTACTACACCAGATTTTTAGTTTTTATTCGCTCACTTTAGTATTTCATTAAAAAATATTTTTCATCTTATCCCACATACTTTTTGAAATTTTGAGACCCATTACCTTAATATAAAAATTTTATAATAGAGACATAAGGATATAATTTCTAGTCATTCCATCAACATAAATATTTATCTTGTCACCAAATGTCATAGGTGCATCTTTCTCAATAGGTGGAAACCTAATTGTAGGAGCATCAATAGCTTCCAACCCAAGAGATTAGATATATGGAATCATCTTGTTTTTCCAACCATAATATTTTTTTTCATCAAATGTAGGAATTCCTCTAATATTGAAAGAATTGATATTTTCCATGATAAAGATTCAATAAGGAAACCTTGGCTCTGATACTAATTGAATTTCCAAAGGATCAAATAACAACTGAGAAGGGGGGGGGGGTGAATCAATAGTTTTATTTTTATATCTTTCAAGACTTTTAAAAACATAACCCCTGCAACTTGTTAAAGTTAATTAACATATCATATTTTAGTAAATACTCATGCATGAAATAGTAATAAATCAAATAAAGCACATGATATTTACAAGGTTCAAGCTTAGTGTGAGAATATAAATCCTTTTCATAGTCACTCCCATGGGTCTACAGAAATTAAATATTATGAATAAGTGAATACAACTTGTGTCAAATCCCATTAGACACCTTTTATCTCCAAATATAAAATATTATATTGACTCTCGTTAGTTTAGAAGGTTTTATTACAAACAATATAAGCCATAAAATAAAAATATCACAAAAACTTTTAATCCACAAAAATATGTCTGGTGATTCAATCTGATGTCCCTAGGTCGGATTACCTCAGTTTGATGAACTTAGTTCAATAGACTCAGTACAATGAACCTTTTCTCAGATGGAACTTCTCATACTCTGCTCAACTGCTCAGACTGATCTTCCTCAGTGTGGTCTTCTCTGTCTGATAAACAAAATTTTTAGTAGTCCGATCTTCTTACAAGATCTCTATCCGGAAATATATTTTGACTCAATCACTACAACACTCCACCCTTTGTGCATGTGAAATGTTGAAATGTATGGATACAATATGCATCTATTTATTGGAATCCAAGAATGGTAAAGGCAATAAACTGGAAAAAATTTCCCACTCACTCAAATTTATGAAAGTAACAAATTCACTCACATTTGAAATTTCATCTTTGATCACATCAATCATTCTCAAATCTTATCAAATATTCTACAGTATTCTTAGAAATAAGTCTGCTCAAAATTAATAACTTTTCTTCATTCCGATTATGTGAGCCCGATTAAATTTTATTTTGTGACTCTGATTTTTCTTTTTGTCTTAGAATTAGTACAATAGACTTTCTTAATGAAACTGCATCCGATGGACTTTTTGAATCAGAGGGAATATTTTCTGTGAAGTGATCATCTAAGGAATCGATGTGAAATCATGTTCAATAGACCAGTATATAGAATCTTTAAAAATTTGAACTCTGTATCTTTTCATATTGACTATTACCACTTTATATGAAACTCAACCCCATATCTTGAAAGTTCATCATTATTCCACTTTCTCTCCCTGATGAACTTTTCATTATGATTCACTTCTCATTACAATGACTTATTGGTGTCATGGATCATCCGATGTGTTATCAGAGTGTGGAATTCATTTGATGAATCAATTCATGTTCCTCGTTCGATGGATTGGTGCATGTTCCTGGTTCGATGGATCAATGTCTGTTCCTGGTCTAACGGATAAATGCCTCTTCTTGGTCCGATGTATCCGTGTTTGTTCCTGGTCTGATGGATTGGTGTCAGCATCTCTGGTCACTCCGCTGATCTGTGTCAAAGTTTATGGAACTGATACAGTCATTAAAAATACCTTCAACATCATTCATTCATCAAAATATTTTATCATGAGAATTTATAATGATTTATGAGAAATCCAAGATTGGAAAAGCATCATCTAAATTGTGGTTAGAAAGTTTAAGAAATTTCTAACTCTTAATATTAATATCTTTATTTAACCTCTTCAACAACATTATAACTTCATCGCTAAAAAAATTATGGCTTTCTAACTAACACAGAGTCCGATGAATCTTCAAAGTCATGCCGATGTATCTGAGACTGATGATGCACCTAATCAATAACTTCATATTTTTGAAAACTTATGTGTTTGGTGCTGGTCATTCCGATACACTGTGTCTGAAAAAAACTTTCTCCTCATTTGTGTTTGGGTTCAAACATTCATCACTTACTCCTTATTGATAACAAAAAATTTCTTTTGAAAACGAATTAGTTGTCAACAAATACAAAACATGTTAAAACAAGACACTACAAAGGTTCTTAAAACACATATACCAAGGGTAAAATGCAACCAAGTCTCTGAAATCATAGGATAACTGTAAAGCATAAATAAACTAATATTCAATGGTCCTTATGTGTAATACAGATATCTTAAGCATCCACATCAACCTATACCATGTAACCAAAGTCATCCAAAACAAACTCACTATATAATCAAAAGTTTCATACAATGAAGGTTCATGTCCAAGGTATAGAAAACGAAGGCATCCATGTCGAGTCCTAGGATAATCTCGATGAAAATTCAATAATGACTTGGTTGGAGTCCAAGGAGAATGTCAACAGATGATGCCCGAAGTGAGTCTAAGAAAGTCAGGTCTAAGGGGTAGCAAGGCCCTTAGCATCCAACAAAATCAGGATCCAAGGAGAAAACAGGTCCAAGGCATCCACTACCGTAAAAAATACCCATAGAGTAGAAATGTCCATGGCATCCAATGGAATCAAGATCCAATGTATACCGATAAAGACACCCACAACCATTATCAATTCATCATCTCATTTCATTCACAAGTCATTTCACAATTGTAAAAATGTTATGAGTTCATCGACCCAATCAACAATTCCCAAAAAATCATCAAATCAAAATAAACAACATGATATCACATGGAAATGAGGCATCATCTCTCTCATATCATCTCAATTCAATTCCCATTTAGTTTAAAAGGAATCCCCTTAATATTGTGAGATCACACACATGCCAAACGAAGTAATACAACAATGGTAGATAAAACAACACAACTCAAGGGTGGTCTGGGTTAGGGAGAACAACCTCAAACCAAACAACAATACTAGTGGGAAACCCTAATGGGTTCCATTTTATTCAATTAAAGCATACAATTAATTTTAAGGGAAACATCGAAAATTATGGTGTGCATCACAATAACAACCAGCTATATAAAGACCCAAACTTTAAGGGAAAGGTACACACCACCTACGATAGGTCTATAAAAGAGAAATATCCCAATATCTACCTCTGATTTGGTCTATATCAGAAGAAAACCAAAAAAACAAATACCCAGGAAATATTGAAAATTAGCTTGTACCAAAATAAATTCACTCATACAAAGTCAAATGAGGAATGATACAAGAGGAACGTAGAACTTACCGGTGTGGATCAAAAAAAACTAATGGTGTTAGAATCATACATCGTATGGATAAATGGGATCAAATACTACCTTTAGGATTGAAGGAGGTATCAAGTGGTATAGTAAATCTCCCCTTGTCCACTAAAAATAAAAGAGGAGGGATGGTTTCAGTTTTAAATTCCTTAAGGGAAAAATAGTAAATTCCCCCCAAAATTTTGGGTCGCATGGTTTGGTTGCATGACTGGCCAAAATGTGTGTCAACTGTGTACCATTCAATGTCCCATGGGAGACCTCGCATAGTCATGGCACACTATTAGACAAATTGTGTGTTGATCGTGCGCTAATCCCCTACTAAATATTGTAGGTGACTCGCACAGGCATGTGCCCCTAGCTGCACGGTTTCCTCAAACTATGTATCCTTCTTTAGCCCTCTATTCATCCCCGTACGATTTCTCTTAACCATGAAGCCCAATTATTTTTCATTAAAAGATGGTCTCTATGATCCGAACAAGTCACAGACACCCCCTGAAACACCCGTGATCTCACCAAGCATTTACATTTTTTCAAAATCAAGCATTTAAATCAGAATTAAAAAAGATTTGTACCTTATATAAAAACCTAGAATCTTATAATTTTCCTTACATAAAGAAATTCATCCCCGAATTTCCCTTCCAATGGTGGTCAAGAATCTCCTGAGAATAACTCTGAACACTAAACACATATGTCGACCTTCTGCTCCAAAGTCTCGTTATGTAAATGATCATGCTACCATAACACCCGTACTAGATGAACTGAACGGCCTCAAAGAACTTTGGTGCTCCTGTCAACAATATTAATAGGATGATCCTAGAAGTACACATCAAAATGTAACTAAACCTCATTAGACTATAGAGTGTGAGATGGTTCTGAGTGATAACGGAAAATCTGAGATACATGGAAGATGTTGTTCATGGATTGATACCTCTAAGGTAACCAAAACTGATATGATATCAGCCCGACTCTCTAGAATCTCGAATGTCCTGATATATCATGGTGAAAGTTTACCCTATATATTAATCCATCTGTGTCCCAACCTCAGTGATATATGTGAAAATATATGATCCCCTACCTTGAACTCCATAGGTTTTTGATGATGATTGGAATAAGATTTCTATCTAGACTGTACAATATCCATCCACTTTCTGATCAACTGGGTCTGCTCTGAAGTCTCCTGCATGAGACACAATCTGAGTAACATTGTCTCTCCTACCTCTAACCAGTATAGAGGTGATCTGTATGACATATCGTACAAAGCCTCATAAGGTATCATATGTATAGTCACCTGATAGCTATTGTTGTAGGCAAACTAAACTAGGGGTATATGCCTCTCCCAAGTGCCCCCGAAATCAAGGATGTATGTTCTAAGGATTCCCTCAAGCACTTGAATCATGCAATATGACTAGCCTTCAGTCTGAGGTTGGTATGTTTTACTCAAAAGCACCTATATACCAAACACCCTCTACAAAATCTGCCAGAATTGAGATGTAAACAGGGCATCATTGTATGATACAACGGTCTATGGAACCCCGTGAAACCACACTATCTCACAGATATAAAATCTCTCAATATCATCTACTGAGAAGGTCTCCCTGATCAACAGGAAATGAGAAACCTCTGTGAGCCTTTCCATAACAACTCAAACAACATCACTACCTCAAGGAGACCTCAGTAGCCCGACTACAAAATCCATCGCAAAATATTCTTATTTCCACTCAGGAATGGGTAGCTGCTATAAAATCCCAGCCAATTGTTGGTGTTCTGCCTTCACCTGCTGATAGGTGGAGCCCCTCGTGCCCGAATGGCCCGAAGGCCTTAATTTTTATTGATTTTTGATAACCCCCCTTTCAAGGGATGAGGGGGAACCCTTACAAGTCCCGTAGGCTTAGAGATTACATGTCATGTAGGATTAGGAGATAACATGACCCGAAGGTCTTAGATAATTCAACTAGACTATCTACAAGGAACTGCCCCTCCCCAAAATCTTCATAATGATAGTAGCTCTCCACCTTCGCATGGCCGTCTAGATAGGCTTCTCGTGCAAGAAAAGTCTAGTTCTGATGGTATATCCATACCCTATCATTCTGAAAAATCCATTTGGTTCTACTCTGATGAGTGCACCTACTCTGAATCCTCTTCTGGGGATACTCCTTTTTTTAGTGTGTCTGGGGAAACTACATGTGGCCTGAAGGCCTTGAGGAGTCCCAAAGGCCTTAAAGGTGGCCCGAAATCCCTACTGACCCAAAGGACTGGGTGGCCCGAAAGCCTTAAAGACTCTAAGACCAAACCGGTGGCCCAAGGTGAATAGTTCCAGCTACTATAGTACTGAACAGTACCCGCTACAGTAACTACTACAGTTCCTGCTACAGTACCCGCACAGTGTACAATTCTGCTATAGTACCTGTACAGTGTGCAGTTCTGCTATAGTACCCACTCAATGTACAGTTGTACTATAGTGCTGCTATAGTGCCTTCTACAGTACATAATACAGTACTGCTATAGCACGAAAATATGCCTCTACCTGGTTTTGAACCTGGGTCTTTTGGATGCACTTAAGGACACCTCACCAACTGGGCTGAGGCTCATGTGCAGTGGAACCCCTCATGCTAAACCAAATACCTCATGTTTCACCCCAACCACCAATACCTGCAATGTAAATCATGATACATCTTGGTAATGTCGAGATGTACCACCCAAACTAAGGCATGAAACTCTCACATCTTCTCCTCACGTATATATGCTAGAACCCAAACATGATCATGAATACATAGAATATCATCCTCGCCTACAGTCCAACCAGTAAGAGGGTCCTCACCTACCACACTCCCGTAAGACTAGTCCCTCAGCCTCAGATAATTGTATCATCACCAATCTATCTAGAAGATTGGATGTCACTGCCAGGGATAATAAAAAAGTCTGCTCATTACCATCCTACACCTCCATGTGCATCTTTGAAAACAAGGTCATAAGTTGTCACTCGCTATTGGCCTCCTAAACTGTTTGTATCTGAATCCTCATGCTTAGTGCATCGGTCACCGCATTTCCCATACTTGGCGTAGAAGAAAAATCTATGTCAAAAGACTATATATATTCAGCTCACCTTCATACCTCAGATTCAAGTAAAGATATGTAAATATATACCTGAGGCTTTATGGTTAGTAAATAATGTCTCCAACAGTGGAAGTAATGTGCAAAAGTAGCTAAGTCGAGATCATGTGTTGGGTAATTCCTCTCATGTGGCCTCAACTGATGATACTCATATGCCACAAATCTCTTTACCTACATCAAAACTGATCCTAGCTCGATACCTGATGCATCGTAATACACAGTATAGCTTCTATCTGGCTCTTACAGAATCAGGACCGGTGTTGAATCCAGTCTCCCTTTCTGCTCCTAAAAGGCTATATCATAGGTATGTAACTATAAAAAATTCACACACTTCTAATTCAATCCCATAAGAGGTGTTGAAAAGTATGATAAGTCATGAATGAAATGTCTGTAATATCTTTCTAGCCCTAATAAAATTCATATATCAAAGATGTTTTGGGGATTCTACCAAAAAACTACATCTCTCACCTTCAATGGGTCAACAGATACTCCTGTCTCTGAGATAATATGACCTAGTAAGTGAATCTTATCCATCAAAAAGTGGCACTTTGTGATCTTATCATCTAAATGATGTTATCTTAGTGTATCCAAAACAATCTCAAGATGTTTGGAATGATCATTTCAATTGTCAGAATACACCAAGATAGCATCCATGAATACTACCACAAATGAATCCAGATAAGGATGGAAAACTCAGTTAATCAAATCCATGAAAATATCAAGCGCATTCGTGAGACTGGATAACATAACCAGATACTCATATAGACCATAATTTCTATGAAAATTTGTATGAGGCATGTTTTCAGGTTGAACATGTACATGGTGATAACCTAACCTCAAATAAATCATTGAGAAAACCCAAGATCCCCAGAACTAGTCGAAGAGATCATCTATCCATGACAAGGGATATGAGTTCTTTGTTGTGGAAACACTGGGATAAAAGAAGCAAAAAAATGATTCACATAAGAGTAAAATGGAAAGAAAAAATAATAATAATGAGATCTTGTACATAGAGATTTATGTGGTTCAGAAAATGATCCCTACGTCCATGAAGAGGCAGAAATTTCACTATTGTCGGGATCACATAATTACAGGGAGTATCAAAGATTCTCCCAACACATAAACCCTAGCCCGAATTGGGCTGATAAAGAAGATTGATCACTATTACACCAACTGCATAAAAAGTCCACTATGCTACAATGGTTGGTGACTAGAATTCTGTATCTATACAGTGTCATGGACACATAAGTCTAAAGTTCTATAGTGGCTGGAAGATGAAATTTCACATCGCTACAGTACTTTTGAATCCAAAGTCTGAACTTCTACATTTCCCTATCACTGTTGGTTAGTCAGTTTTGATATAGTTGTCAGAGTTGTTAAATTGGTCCAAAATTTTGGTCAGAGGCCTTCGGCCCCCAGAGCAGGGGTGCGTTTCCCCCTCCAACCCCAATGAGATATCCACGAAGCTCAACCCGTGAAATTTGTGGCCTGGTTCATAGTACATGTCATAAGTATTGAACCCAAACATTATCAATAACAGATCGGGCTACACCAATCCAACAATCTACACTTGGAGTCTGATCTACTCTACTTACTTTCTTCAATGCCACTAACTAATACAACTTACATAATCTGAGGTCATCCTCTTCTCCAATCACCAGTGTGCATGCTTTCCATTCACACCTTCAATTTCAAGTTGACGATTCATGAAATACCAGTTTTTTTCCATTATTTCTCTCATTGCGTCATCCCTTATTCTGCCTCTCATCCTCCATTCATCAATGGATACCAATAGATACACAACAGTTCCTCAACTTTTGTATTACCATCGGCTTCATGAACATGTCTGACAAATTATTGGTTCCACAAATCTTCTGCAATGTCAACAACCCATCCTGTATCAAACCTATGATGAAATGATATTTCAACTGAATGTGCTTCATCCGGGAATGAAACATTGGATTCTTTTTAAGATATATAGAAATCTGACTGTCATAGTGAAATAAATTCTCCTCTACATTTCTTCCCAAATCATCCAAGAAGTTATTTAGTCAAACCATATCTTTCTCAGATTTTGTTACATCAATATATTTTTCCTATGTGGTGGATAAAGCAACCACCTTATTCAATTGTGATATTCATATCTATGAAGTTCCTCCACAGGTAAATACATAACCTGTGGTACTCCTCCTGCTGTCGATGTCACCTCCAAGGTCAACATTTACATACCCCTACAATGAATGTCCTTTAGGAAAGGATAGAGATACCTCCTTGCTGCCCTTCAAATACCTTAGTATCCACTTCAAAACTTTTCAATGTTACTTTCCTGGGTTATCCATGTATCTTTTCAAAACACCCAGTACATTAGCAATATCATGTCTAGTACAAACTATGGCATACATCAGACTTCCAACAGCTTATGTGTATGGAACATTTACCATGTACTCAACCTCTTCTTCCTTCTTCAGTGATTTCTCCTTTGATAGTTTGAAATGGTCCACCAGGGGAATAAAGAATGGATTTTCTTCCATTATACTGAATCATCTCAGAACCTTATCAATGTAACCATCCTATGATAACATCAAAGTTACATCTGTGTGGTCTTTCTTTATCTTCATCCCCAAAATCTTGTCAGCTTCTCCAAGATCTTTCATCTTGAAATCCTCAATCAACTATCTTTTTAACTCCTCAATACTCTTCATACATGATCCTATAATAATCATGTCACCCACATATAGAATAATTATAATATATTCGTCACCAAAGTACTTCATGTAGCAATATTGATCCATTCCACACTGTTTGTATTCATTTTTAGTCATGGACGCATCAAACATTTTATTCCACTACCTAGGTGTCTACTTCAATCCATATAAACTATTTTGGAGTTTTCACACTAGGTATTCCTTATCAGACTCAACATTTCCCTATAGATAGTATATATATATGTCCTCCTCTATATCTCTATGAAGGAAAGTCATATTCACATCAAGGTGATCAAGATACAGGTCTTCTGATGAAACAATGATGAGAATTACCCGGATGGTGGTAAGCTTCACTAATGGTGAGAAAATTTTAGTGAAATACATTCCCTCATTTTGTTGGTATCCTTCCACCAGCATCCTTGCCCTGAACCTCATCTTTCCATCATGTTCTTCCTTAGCCCAGTGCACCCATTTTTTCTTCAATTATTTCTCCTCCTATGGCATATGTGTCAACTCCCAATTATTGTTGTCATGTAGTGAAGACATTTCTTCCTTCATTACCAACTCCCAATTTCTTGACTACATCAACTACATTTCTTCTTCGAAGCATTCCGGTTCTACACCATCAATCAATAAAAAATAATGTAAGGATGGTGAATACCTCTTCATAGGCCTTCTTACCCTTGTTTATCTCCTCAACTCCACTGAAGTAGTAGGTTCCACCGATTCGGATGTCTCATGCTCAGGTACACCTTCAATCTCTACTTTCTCTTTTCACTCTAATTCTTTTTTTTACTATTTTCATCTTTAGTTACACGATGATACTTGTATGTGAAAATTTCAATAAAGACCACTTTATGGCTCCTTATGACTATCTTGTTGAGATCATCCCAAAAGAAGTAACTGAAATCCTCATCATCATAGCCAATAAAGAAACATCTTTTGGAATTAGCATCAAATTTGTCCCTTGCATCAGCATTAACATGTACATATGTCAAAAAACCAAAAAATCATAAAAGTGAGAGTCCTACCTCCTTAATAGACCAGAGCTCCTTGTGTAGGCATTCTCCCATTGGTATAGATGGACTCCTATTAATGATATATGCTTTCATGTTCACTACATTAGCCCAAAAGGACTTGGGTAACCTTAAATAAAACCTCATGCTTCTAGAATGCTCATTCAATGTCATATTCATCCTTTCAGCTATGTCATTTTTCTATGGTGTTCTTGGAATAGTCATATCCCACTGAATTCCATTATTTGTATAGAATTCCTTAAACTCATTTATTCTTCTGACTCATTCTCCACCATGTCCTTCCACTTCTAAAACATCTTAAACATATTAGATTTTATTTTTAGAAAGTAAACTCATACCTTCTTTGTTGAGTCATCAATAAATGTCATATAATATTGTGACCTTCTAGGGGAATGTACCGGTGTTGTACCCCAAACATCAGTGTGCACCAGGTACAACTTCCCAGCCTTCGGTGTTCTACCTACATTTTTAAATGATAACTTCTTCTGATTTCCAAGTATATAATATTCACAAAAACCAACTTCCACTGAATTTAGCTCTGATAGAAACCCTTTTGTTTATATCACCTTTATCCCCTTCTCGCGCATGTTCCCTAGCCTTTAGTGTCACATTTGAGAATCACCTGTAGCATTTATTGATGCCACCATGTTCATACAAGTCTCTATCATGTTGTACAAAGTACTATTTTTCTCCCCAAGATATGACCATATCTCCATTGGTAATCTTTCATGCACCACCAATAAACATGGTACTGAATCCTTCATCATCAGGTTTCCCAAGAAAATGAAATTTCTTCTTAAACTATGGATATACCTCACATTTTCCAAAACCATCTGACTCTCACTTTTTGTCTTGTTCTATGAATCTCATTCCCCCAAAATCTTTAAGGGTTAACCATCAGTAATATGTGCCTTTCCAAAATTTTAGAAACAAAAATTGTTCAAGACACCCTTCTCTGATGAGGAATGGAAAGACACCCATGAGTCTAAAATCTAAGACTCCATACGGATATCCATGCTCAGCAGAAGAACATCATCGGTTCTTTCATCCATCATGTTTTCTCCACTGGTTTTAGGTCACTTCCATTTTTTTGCACTCTTTCTTAATGTGTTCTTTCTTCTCATAAATCTAGTAGGTAGGACCAGTACCCTTTTCCTTGTCTCTTCTCTTTCCTCTTAAATTTGATCATCCTCTATGATTGTCTCTCTGCGCATATATTCTTCTTCCTTCAATGTTTAGAGTAGAACCCGAGAATATGCTCTATTCCCTTCTTTGGATATCCTCACCGAGGATTAGGTCTCGTACATCCTTCAGAACAAGCTTGGTATTCCTCGAAGAACTACTCACATGTGTTATAGTCTTTTCCCAACTGTCAAGTAATGAAGATAGTAAAACCAATACACACACATCATCACCAAGCGCAATGTCTGGTGATGTCAATTGACTTATGATGGTGTTGAATTCATTGATGTGATCTGCAATAATTATCCATTCAACCATTTTCAAGTTGAACAATCATACCATCAAGTGAACTTTATTTGCTGGAGAAGGCTTCTCTTATATATTTGAGAGATCTTGTGTCATTCCAATCATCGTCTTCTCCTCTATGATGTTGAATGCCACGTTTTTGGCCAATGTAAGGTGCACAATACCTAGAACCCATCAATCCAATAGATCCCACACTGATTACTCCATGTTCATTGGATTTAAACCCAAAAGAGGTAAATTAATTTTCTTCTAGTAAATATAGTCTTCGATCTGCATCCTCTAGTGGCTGAAGTCAGTTCCATAGAAGCAGTTGATCTTCACCTTGTCTTCTTTCATACCCATTGTCCAGTTCTAGGAATCTAAACTCAACCTATGATACCAATTTTTATGGAAACGTCGAGAGCAAGAAAGTGAAAAAATGATTCCTAGAAGATTAAAATGGGAAAAAAGAAAAAAAAGAATATCTTGGACACAGATATTTATGTAGTTCAGTAAATTATCCCTATGTCCACCGAGAAGAAGAAATTTCACTATAGTCGGGAGAAAAAAATAACAAGGAGTATCAGAGCTTCACACAACATAGAAACCCTAGCCCAAATTGAGCTTATAAATAAGTTGGACACTATTCCACCAACTGCAAAGGAAGCTCGTTATGCTACTATGGCTAGCAGCTGGAAGTCTGCATCGCTGTAGTGTTGTGACCACATAATTCTAATGTGCAACAGTGGATGGAGATTGGATGTCTTCCTCAGTATAGTACTGTTGACTCCAAAGTCTAAAATGATACAGTGCCCTATTTGTGTCAATCATTCAGCTCTTCTACAATGGTCATAGTTTTTACAGCGCCTCAAAATTTGGGCCGGGGACCTTCGGCCCCTGGAGCAAGGGCATGTTGCCCCCTGCAACACCCAATGATCTCATTGCGGAGCTTGACCTGCAAAAGTTGTGGCCTAGTACATAGTACATTCCACAAGTATTCGGCCCAAACATCTTCTAGAATGGCTCGGGCTACACCAATCAAACATTCTTAACCACCAACTAGCTCAATTTCCAATAATCCACACATAGCCTAATGGTACCATCTGCCTTTTTGCAAAAAGGACTGACGAACCCTAAAGATAAGTATTGGGTCATATAAACCTCTATCTTCAAGTCCTCTATCTACCTATTGAGCTCCTATAACTCCATAGTAGCCATATTGTAAGGAGTAATGAATATTGGTGTAGCTTCATGCACTAACTCAATAGAGAACACCACCTCTCTCTGAAGGTAAACTAGAAAAGTTTCTTAAGAAAACATATATGAAACGATCAACAACTGGAGAAAAGTCCGTCTAATGCGTTCTCTGATCATCTAGATATAAACTAGAAATATGGGTTGTCATCCCACCCAACCCACAATGCTCTAGTCCATCTTGGCTCGGATGGACATCCCATTCACCCTTGTGAATAAAAACTCTGCCCTTTGGTTAAGTGAAAGTCACCCTTCGACGATATCGGTAAACTAAATCATGATAGAAAAATAATCATTCCATCCTAAGTATGACATCAAACTCTGTCATCTTGAGGTAAAAGAGATCTCATATGATGATACACTCGCTAATCTCAAGGGGGAACTCCCTACACTGGTGTACACCTTCTATTCTGATCCCAAAAAAAGTATATAAGGTCATAATGCCATCAGAAGACTGAACAATGAGCCTGAGTCTCTTCATAACAGATACATACATAAAACTATGAGATGCACCTATATCAAAAAGGTAAGACAATAAAGTAGAGGCTACTAAGATCGTACCCCTCATTGTAGATGACCTGACACTCTGCTCCTCAGGTGTAGGTTGTACAGAATATATGTGGCCTAATCCACGACCCTATAAAACAACCTCACTAGCTGAAGTAGGCTTACTCTGTTGTCCAGGTACAACTAGTGTCTTGATACCTCGGCCACAACCACCACCTCGGCCTGAAACACCGACACTAACCCAACTACCAGCCTAACGCAGAGATGTGAAACCGACTCTTGAAGCTAGAGTCGAAGTCGATCTCCTTCCACTGACTGTTGGAGGAAAGGTCCTACAAAAACATTGTATGTGGTCCATCCTATAGCATGATCAGCACTGGACCGAGTCTTAATCACAATGATTCCTCATATGTTCTCATCTCTCACACTGGTGATAGAAGACAACACTACTAGAACCAATATCCTGGCTAGTATTCTCCTCACAAGAAGGCTCAAAATGGTGATATCTTTCACTAGAAGATGAACCACTAGGCCAAGAGGCTGAATTGTTCGATTCTTCACCCCCAACTTCCTTAGGTTCTTCTTAGTAATAAGCATATAATTAATTATCTTTATAATAAAATTAAACTAAAACACATTGACCTACGATCGAATGACTTGTTTGAGACCCTCCTTGAAGTTTCATTCCCTCGATGCCTCATCAGTAAGATAAATTGGTGCAAAACGTTGAATCTCTATAAAGAAGTTTTCTCCAGTGTATGCGTACTTATGGATTGGAAGCCTTTGAAAAAATCACTAAACAATAGATATATGATAAATATATAGAATATTGTAATAGTAAAAATTCCAAAAGCATTCATATATAATATGATGATCATGTCATGCCTCTACAAATTAAAAAAACATGTATACTAACATTCAGTACGATACATGCATCAACAGTGAAGAAAGACCACAAATGAATATATCCATATAGAATCAAAAGCCTTGCACCAAAATAAATCCTCTGATATGAAGTCAAATGAATAACTACACAAGAGGAACGTATAACTTTTTGGCGTGGATCCAATGAGACAAATAGTGTTCGAATCAGACGTCGTATGGAGAAACTGGAGAAAATGCCTCCCTTTATGTCAGAGGCTTTTGACAAGAAGTGAAGGACTAAGGTGTGTCTATAGGGAGATTATGTATTCATTTCAGAGTGTAACACAATTATAAAAATCATATTGAACAATAGTATAATTCGATAAAATCACTTAACAATAGATATAAGATAATAATCTAGAATATTTTAATAGTAAAAATACCAAAAGTAGTCATATACAATATGATAATCATTTCATGCCTCTACAAAGGCCTCCCCATATGTTAGAGGCTTCCGAATAGTAGCGAATGCCTAAGGTGTGTCTATGGAGAGACTATTACTTCATGTTAGAGTGTAACATAGTGATAACAATCATATTGAACAATAGTGGAAGCAAATAAAATCATTGAACATCAGATATAAGATAAACATCTAGAATATTTAAATAGTAAAAATGCCAAAATAAGTCATATGCAATATGATGATAATTTCATGTCTCTATAAAGAAGGAAAATAGGTATACTAGAATCTAGTATGATACATGTATCAATAGTGAAGAAAAGACAAAAAATGACTATCTTCATATATCATCACAAGCCTTACTCGGTCTTGTGCTCCCCTACTCCTAAGAACAACCAATAAAGCATCACACAATGGGAGATTACCCCTATCCCTACTTGCATCCATGAAGTCTGTCTGGGTACCCAATGATAGCTCAAACAATGCATGAGATAACACTCAGTAGGTCATCACGAACGATGCCTATAACAAGTCCAGTTTGTGTATAATAAGCTAAGTAGTGTGTAATGTATATAACATGTATATCAATAATTAATGTAAAGTGACCAATGAAAAAGTGATGAATGTAAAGTGATATTGTCTATCCTGTCCACAATAATAAAACACCCATACCAAGGGTCAAATGCAACCAACCCACTATAATCATGGGTTAACTATAAAGAATAAATAAACTAATCCACAACGGTCATGTCGTGTAATAAAGTAAACATAAGTATCCACATAGACCTATGTCATGTAACCAAAGTCATCTACAAAGTTCTCCCTAAGTAATCAAAAGTGTCAGACCACAAAGGGCTAGATCTAAGGTATTGAAGACTAAGGCATCCACGTCGAGTCCCATGAGAATCTCGATGGAAACTCAGTAAGAACTTGGTTGGAGTCCAAGGAATATGCCATATCCAAAGTGAGCCCAAGAAAGATAGATCCAAGTGGTTTCAAGGACCTTAGTATTCTAAAAAATCTATATCAAAGGAGAAAACATGTTCAAGGAATCCACTACTGTAAACAATACCCATGGAGTAGAAATTTCCATGGTGTCCAATGGAATTAGGATCCAAGATATATCAACCGAGGAATTTACTACCATTATAAATTAATCATCTCATTTCATTCATAAGCCATTTCATAATTATAAACATGTTATGAGTTCACAAACCCAATCAAAAATTCCCAAACAAACCATTTGATTAAAATTAAACAACATGCCATCACATGGAAAGGAGGCATCAACCCTCTACTATCATCTCAATTCAATATCCATTTAGTTTAAATGGGCTCCCTCTAACAAGGCTAGCTCACACACACACCAAAATAAGCGGTACAAAAAGGGAAGATAAAACAAAACACATCAAAGGTGGTTTTTAGAAAATAAATCGTCTAGTATCATACTCTAATTTGGTCTAGATCAGAAGAAAAAAATGACAAATGAATACCCTTGAAATAAGAAAAATTATCTTTCACCAAAATAACTCCACTGATACTAAGTCAAATGAATAACAACACAAGAAGAATGTATAACTTATCGGTGTAGATCCAATGAGACAAAAAATGTTCAAAATAGACACCATATGGAGAAATGGGAGAAAAGCCTACCTTTAGGCTTGAAGGATGTCTCAAATGGGAGAATAAATCCCCCACAGTCCGTTGGAAATAAAAGAGAAAGGAGGGTTTTGTTTTTAAACTTATTAATGAAAAAACGGTAAATTTCCCTCAACATTATGGGTAGTACATTTGGTTACATGGTTGGCTAAATCATGCACCAACTGTGTGCCCTTCAATGGCCCAATGGAGACCCCGAACCATTAGAAAAATCATGTGTCAACCGTGAATTATGCCACTACTAAAAACTATAGGTGTCTCACATGGGTGTGTGCCCTTGGCAGCACAGTTTCCTCAAACCATGCAGCCTCTTTCAGCCCTCTATCCAGACCTACATGGTTTGCTCAAACTGTGTGTCCGGGGTCGCACGATTTCTCCTAACTGTGCGGCCCAACTGTTTTTTCTCCAAAAGTCAGGCCTCATGATCCAAAAAAGCTTTGGACACCCCCCAAAACTCTCATGATCTCAGCAAGAATTTACATTAGGTCAAAACCAAGCATTTAAATGAAAATTTAAAAAGATTCGTACCTCATAATAAAACCTTAGATCTTATAATCCTAGTAGAAACATGAATGGGAATCTGCTTAAGAAAAGAGGAAGAAAATTTAGATGAATATTTGGGATAATTTTTAGAGCCCCTTGATTATTTTTCCTTATAAAATATCAAAAACCCAACTATTAAGTTTCAATATGAGGGTCTATGTTTTGGGGATATTAATGATGAAACAAAGATAACTTTACTTCCTTCTTTAAGAAGTAGCTTGAGGACCTTTTCCCACAGAGTCCAAAGTCTCTTCCCTCAATTCAAAAAACACCCTTCCTAGAGCTCATTTCCTTCTCATCTGAAATAATATTTTCTGGGAGTGTTCCCTTCATTACCTATCATTGTCTCATTCAATTTATAAGGAAGTCAAGAGAAGAGTTTGTTGAATATTATGAGGAAGTTTAAGTCTTTCACTGGTTATTATATGATTAATATTAAGGGTATAATTCATTTATACTGCATGCATAAAATACTCCACTCATGGAGCCTGACCAAAAACCTAGAGTTGATGGGTAGAGGAGACTAAACCCCAACATGAAAGAGATGGTTAGGGAGGAAGTGATAAGATTACCAGATGATGGAATTATATTTCCCATTTTAGACAGTGTGTGGGTTATTCTAGTCTAAATGGTCCCTAAAAAAGTGAAGTGACTATAATTACCAATGAGAAGAATGAAAAAATTCAAATGAGGATAAAAAACAAGTAGAGAGTATGTATTGATTATAGAAAACTTAAATCTTCCACTGGAAAGATCATTTTTCAATTCCATTTTGGGATCAAATGCTTTAGTAGTTGAATAGAAATGAAGTATTCTATTTTATTGATTGTTATTATGGTTACAACCAGGATCCCATAGCCCTAGAAGACCAGGGAAACACCACCTTAACATATCCATTTATGAAAATTTTCTACCAGCAAATTACGTTTAGTTTATGTGGCTTTCCAGCCACATTTTAGAGGTGTATGATGCAAATATTATCTGATATGATTAAAGTGATAATTGAAGTATTCATGGATGATTTTTCAATAATTGGAAGTAATTTTAAATGTTATATTAAAATTTTGGAAATTTCTTTGGAAAGATGTCAGGATACAAACCATGTTTTAAACTGGGAGAAGTTTTATCTTATGGTTACTGTGGATATTGTGTTAGGTCAAAAAGTATCTAATAAGGGTATAAAGGAAGATAATTATAGGGTCAAAATGATCCAAAATCTACCACCTCTAGAAAATGTTTATATAATTAGAAGCTTTTAAGGTCATGTTAGTTTCTACTGGAGATTCATCAAAGATTTTTTCCAAAATCAAAATGCCCCTTTTCTCTCTTTTATCTAAAAACATACCCTTTGTGTTCAATTATAAGTTCTAAGAGTCATTCAACATTATTATGAAAAATCTCATAACTACATCAATTATCACTACCCAAGATTGGAAAACTGTCATTTGAAGTGATGTGTGATGAATGTGATGCGATTGTGGGGGCGGTTTTGGGGAAAAGAATGGAGGGGAACTTGCATGTGATTTACTATGCTAGTAAGCTTTTAGATGATGCCCAAAAGAACTAAACGACTATAGAAATGGAATCAGAATCTGTTATATATGCCTTGAAAAATTTTATGCAATGCTTGATAAGTTCCAAGGTTATAATATCACTGACCATTTTGATCTCAAGTATCTGTTGGCTAAGAAAGAAACCAAGTCAAGACTTATGAGATGGACCCTTTAGTTATAATAATTTGATTTATATGATAAGGATAATTAAATTGATTAAAATGTGATTGTTTACCACTTATCTAGGTTTGCCATTACCCAGTCCAATAAAACAAAAGAGTTTAATACCTGTTTTACTGATGAACAATGGTTTGCTGCTTCATTAAACCAATCTACTTGGTCTATATACTATTCCAATTTCCTTGATATAGGAGTTATACCCAAGGAAATTTCAAAAAAAAGAGAAGGAAGAAATTTATCTTTGATCTAAAGTACTATTTATGGGATGATACCTTACCATTTGGACGACATACTGAAGGAATCCTCGTGAGATGTGTGTTTGAGGAAGAAATCCTACTCATTCTTGAGATTTTTCACTCTTCACCATGGGGTGACCACCATGGGGCTAAGAGTTTAGCTCAGAAAGGTCTGCAGGTTGGTTTTTATTTACCTACTATATTAAAAAATTCTTAAAATTTGGTAGTTGGTTGTGATAAATGTTAAAGTCTTAGAAATGTGGGTAGGAAACATGAGTTAACACAAATGGGGATTTTTTAGGTAGAAATTTTTTATATCTATGGCTTAGAATTCATGGGGTCATTTCCATCATCTTATGGTAATGAGTGAATTCTTATAGTTGTAGACTTTATGTGTATGTGGGTAGAGGAAGTGGCTCCTCTAAATAGAATGGCAATTAATGTTGTTAAATTCATTAAATTGAATATCTTTTTCTGGTTTGGAGTCACTACTAGAAACATAGCCTTTACCAACAGTTTCAAACCATTGGAAAATACCAGACAACTGTTGGTATAAACTATACCAACGGTTGTCCAAACTGTTGGCTATGGAGCCGTGGGGATAGACATATCCCAATGGTTCTATGAGAACCATTGAGATATGGCTACAAGATGTATTATATACCAACATTTTCTTTTAACCATTGGTATAAATGTTTACCAATAGTTTAAAACTGTTGGAAATATCAAAATTCATGTCTATACTAATGGTTCCTCACAAACCATTGGGAAAATTAAAGTGAAGGATCTATACCAACGGTTTGTAAACCATTGGTATCTACTTTTACCAACGATTTACATGAAACCGTTGGTATATGTTTTCTTTTCACACATATGCCAATGGTTGTAAACCATTGGCATAGGCTTTATGCACCTACAACAGTAAGTTTGCCTCCCCCCTGTGCACCTGCAGCAATGCACTTCCACCAATAAGCCTACCTCCCACCTGTGCACTAGCATAAAACCAAACACACATATAGAATTCACATAGAATTATACCTGTGCACCTATATCAAACCAAACACACATATAGAATTCATACAGAATTCTGAATACCTGTAGAATACATGCATAATTATATATGAATTCATATAGAATTCATACACATACAACAATTACCTACAAGTATTTCCCCATGACACTTAGAGACACTTTGCATTGTGCACATAAATAGTTTTTTAGTGGGGGAAGAAGAGCCATTTTAGGTTCAGACTCCCCCAATTTTCATGTAGGAGTGGAATAAAGAGGGTGTCCAGGGAGGGGGGGCTGTCCATGGGGGTGGGGGTGTCCAGGGGGTGGGGGGTGTCACGCCCGGACTTTATTGAGGTATAAGTTAAATTTTAAATTTGTATTTCGTAAATTAATTGCCTATTTATTTAAATTATTTGGTTGTATCATGGGCCGAACCCGATGTGGGTTACCCGTTGTGGTAACAGTGTGAACGCGCGGGCCTTGCGCCACTCGGTGCACGGGCAGTGAATGGACAAAGCCATGCAGCTTTTCCTTCTCAACGCACGGTGCCCGTTGCGCGGATGATTCAAATAACCGATGTTAACTTCAGTTTTATTATTATTATTTATATTATTGTTATTGTTGACACTATCATTATTATTATTATTGTTGTTGTTGTTGTTGTTATGATATTATTATTATTATTATTATTATTATTATTATTATTATTATGATATTAATATCATTGAAAAAAAATTAACTGTTTTTATTTATCCTCCCCCCCTGAAACCATAGCCGCCACCCCTTTCTATTTTTTTTATTTTTTTTCTTTTTCTTTCTATTCTTTTCTTCCTCCCCACGCACCTCTTCTTTTTTCTTCTTCATCCGGCCGCTCCTCTTCTCCTGCTCACCGCACCACCGCACCCTTTCTCCCCCTTTCTCCTTCTTTTCTACTTCTTCTCTTCCCTTCCTTCTTCTTCTCTTCTCACCGCCGGTCTCCCCCTTCCCCTCATCTCCCTTTAGAGCCGCGTCCCGCACCTGCGCCCCTGTTGCACCCGCAGTGGACCAGCCACGCCGCACCGCGCCGCAACTCTCCTCCCGCCAGACCAGCTCGGCTCTGCCCCGGACTGCCTCACACCCAGCTCCACGCCTCCCTATTCTCAGCCTCCTCCGCGACTGCCCCCGCTACCCCTCCCTGCTTGGCCCCGTCCTCCCCGCTCAGCTCGTCCGTCATGACCAGCCGAAGGCGCACCTCCCCTCCGCCACGCCAGGCTGCAGCCGCTCCTACATCCATCGCTGATCGCGCCTCCCCTCTCCCGCTGTCCTGCCTCGGGCTGCCCCAGCTGCACCCCTGTTGCAGCCACCCGCACCTTCCATCAGTAGCCAGCACACCACCTCCTCTCCACTCTCCTTCCTCCTCTGCCCTAGTCGGCGCGCCCCCTTCCTATTCGTCCGCCCTCCTCCAGTGGACCGCCGCACCCCCACTCCTTCTCCTTTGCTCGGGCAGGTTTTTTCTTCTTCTTTTTTTTATTTTATTTATTTCATTTTCATATTTTATCTAATAAGACATTAACATTTTCTTTTGATTTTATTTTTGTTATGTTAATAATACTATTATTATCATTATATTATTATTGTTATTATTATTACATTATTATTATGTTATTATTAATATATTAATGTTATTATTATTATTATTATAATGTTAATATTATTATGTTATGCTATTATTATTTAGATATTATTATTATGTTATTATTACTATTATTATGTTATTATTGAGATTATTATGATGATATTATCATTATTATTATGTTATTGATATTACTATTGTTATTTTTACATTATTCTTATTATTTTTACTATTATTATATTATTATTATGTTATTATTATTATTGAACCTGTTTAACGGTCTACTATTTTAGGACCTGTTTGACGGCGCAATACTGTGTGACCTTTACGCAATGAGAATTTCGCACCGTGTCGCTTTCCTTTCCTATTTGAGGTAGGTGGTTCCACACACAAGTATTAGTTTTCAATCATTTGCTTGCTCATTTAACTAATTTAATGTTTTATCCATCAGTTTACATAATGTGAAATTTTTCCTCTGACCTAGAATTGTTGTGTGTTTATTTAGTTAGAGCCTTGATCAGATGGTTCTAGTTGATATTTTGAGTGACTTTTTCCCTTTTTAATAGTTTTCAACAGGTTTTGAAAACTGCTTAATTATTTTGGTTTGCCTGGTTATAAAAAAGTGTTTTTTTATGCAGCTGGTTTAATTTAATATGCTAGAAGTAAAGGCTGAGTTTTAAAAATGCTTTGGTGTGCGTGTGGTTTTTCAAAAAGAAAAAAAGAAAAAGAAAAGATATCAGTGTGCGAGTGACATGATATGTGAACTTTGAATTTAGGTGAGCACAAGGAGGGAAGCCAGGGTATTTGGTGGGAAGACTAGGACTAGTGAGCTAGTGTTCCGGAGATGACCCAACTCGGTTTCACTGGCAGGTTTGACCATTGAAACACTAACTAAACATATGATATCTGAGGGTCGTGGCCTTCTAAGCCATGTGTTCTGAGGGTCGTAGCCTTCTAAGCCATGTTATCTGAGGGTCGTGGCCTTCTTAGCCACATTTCACCGAGACACAACGTTCTAGGGTCTCACATGCTCTAGTACCCTTTTGGGGCTTTCCCATCCTTTGGTGCTACTGGTTACTTTGCGTGCACAATGATACGTGATATGTCACTTGAATTATTACCCTAATGTGTTTACCTTGAACTGTCTTTCCTTTAAATCGTTTTATGAAAACCATTTCTTTTTCACTTCTTTCTTTCTTTATTTAGCATTGCAAATGGTTTGTATTTTGATAGTTGTGCGTGGAATCTTTTCTTGGTGATATCCTGCTGGGAGATTGCTCACACCCTACTTACACCCTTGGGTGTAAGTAGATTTGTTTACTTCTGATACAGGTAAGGGTCCAGATTTTAGGAGTAGTGGTTCAGGTTGTTAGCATGCCTATCTACATGGCGTTTTGGTGGTGGCTCAGGGGCGGTGTCCTCACACCAGGTGACAGTCCTTAGGTTGTTTTTTGGTCATCTTGTTTTAGTGTTATTTGGGTTTTGAATACTTTTGAACCAAAAACCGGTTTGGTTAAGTGCACGTTTGACTGTAACCTTTACTTTTGTTTGGTTTACTTTGGTTGGATGCTTTATATTTGTTCACTCGGGTAAATCGTTCCCAAAGTTTATTTTGATACCCGGGCACTTGTGCCAACCCGTGGGGATCGGGAACGACCTTCGGGCCTTGCTGCAGGCCGGGTCGGGCGTTGGATCGGTCAGCGTGGGAGAACTCTCTCCGGCTTCCTCCCGTTGGTGCATGGGAGCTCTCCGGGGAGGCATCTTACTGCAAAAGGGAAGAAATCATAAAAGAATACCATCAATATCAAATATATAAAAAGGAACTAAATTTTTTTCAACAAGATAAATAATCATCAGTAAACCAAACATGTAAAAACGACTTCGTGAAAAAACTCTACTTTCTTGCCTGGTGTCCACGTACAGTCTACAGCCTGCACGTCCCACCTAGAAAGTAAGTGAACAAGCACCCTGATAACCCATGGTGACTCAGTATCTGTCACGAGGCGTGCTGGCCAGGCACCCTACTCACAACATGAATTCTGAGCCCCGACAGACCCAACTCCTGTATAATCCAACTTATCCCTAATAACATAAACCACATACTAACATGCTCTGATACCATTTTTTCACGAACCGAATCAGGTCGCCATCCGAACCGACGCCTGACCCAGCCCGCGGTGCGCACACCGTTACCAAAACGGGCAACCCACATTGGGTTCAGCCCATGATACAACCGAATAATTTAAATAAACAGGCAATTAATTTACGAAATAAAAATTTAAAATTTAACTTGTACCTCAATAAAGTCCGGGCGTGGCAATTCTCCCCACCATGAAAAATTTCTGCCCTCGGAAAGTCAACTCAAAGCCTAATCAGAGAATAGAAATGGGTTCTCCTGCTTAACCCATAACTTCTGCTCCCAAGTCTCTTGCTCATCATTCCCGTGCTGCCAAAGAACATGGACCAGAGGAATGGACTTTCCACGCAACACCTTTTCCCTAGAATCCACTATACGCACTGGTCGCTCAACCACAGACAAGTCGGACTCTATCTCCAGCTCCTCCCAATTCATCACATGCGACAGATCAGGGTTGTACTTCTTTAGTTGGGAGACATGAAATACGTCGTGAATTGACGTCAACTGCGAGGGCAAAGCTAACCTGTATTCCACCTTGAAAATCCGTTCAAGAATCTCGAAAGGTCTGACATATCTCGGTGTCAGCTTCCCCTGCTTCCCCAAACGACGGTGACCCAAACGAGGGGCCACATTCAGGAACACTCTGTCCCCCACTGAAAACATGAGGTCCCACCGCCTCTGATCTTCATAAGACTTGTGGCGACTCTGAGCTGTCAACAACTGCTACCTAACCAGCTTGATCTTCTCAGACGTCTCCTGAACAAGACTCGGTCCCAAGAGCGAGGCCTCTCCTACCTCAGCCCAACACAGAGGAGACCGACAAGGCCAGCCATAGAGCACCTCAAAGGGTGCCATTCTGATGGAAGACTGGTAACTGTTATTATAAGAAAACTCGACCAGTCCCAAATGGATATCCCATGAGCCTCCAAAATCTAACACACAGGCTCGGAGCATGTCCTCCAGAATCTGATTCTCCCACTCCGTCTGGCCATCGGTCTGAGGATGGTATGTCGTGCTCATCTTAATCTGCGAACCCAAAGCCTTCTAGAGGCCTCACCAAAATAGAGATGTAAAGCGGGGGTCCCTGTCAGAAACAACTGCCGACGACACACCATGAAGTCTGACCACCTCCTGAACATACAAGCGGCCCAGTTCCTCCACCTTCGCTGTATCTCTGATAGGAATAAAGTGAGCTGACTTGGTCAAGCGGTCAATCACCACCCAGATAGCATTCCTCCCTCGAGGTGTACGAGGCAAGCCAATGATGAAGTCCATGGAGACCTCGTCCCACTTACAGGTAGGAATGGGTAATGGATGGAGTAGTCCAGATGGTCTCTGATGCTCTTCTTTCACTTGCTGGTAGGTGTAGCATCTGGATATGAAGTCAGCTATGTCCCGTCTCATACCTGGCCACCAGAACTGACGACGAACATCGTAATACATCTTGGTGGTACCAGGATGGACGACCCACTGAGATTGGTGGCTATCCTGCATCACCACATTCCGTAGAGACAACGAAACTACAACACGGACCTTGAAGCATAGGACCCTCTGGGAAGACAAAGTCCAATTAGACGGATTCTCCCCACCATGAAGAAACTAAATAGATCGCTGACACAGATCATCACCAGGCTGCTCCTGTTGAGTCAACTCCAGAAGAGTAAGAGTCAACTGGATGCTAGCCAAGAAAGTACCTCCACTGTGCTCCCTGCTCTCCAAGTGCATCTGGGCGAAGAGCCCCATCAAAGCCCACTCATCGCTGGACTTCCTCAATGCCTGCACTGGTACTTTTCTGCTCAAAGCGTCAGCTACCACATTACCCTTTCCAGGGGTATATACAATCTCAAAATCAAAACCTTGCAGGTACTCGACCCAGTGGTGCTGCCTCAAATTGAGATCCTTATTAGAGAAAATATAGGCCAGACTCTTATGGTCAGAATATACCACAAACTTCTCCCCAAAAAGATAGTGACGCCACGTCTTTAAGGCATGCATCACCACCGCCAACTCTAATTCGTGATTCGGATAGTTCTTCTCATGCGGATAGAGTTGGCGAGAACCATAAGCCACAACATTGTCATCCTACATGAGCAAACATCCAAGGCCCGTACTTGAAGCATCACAGTACACCACATAGACCTTTCCTGACTCTGGTAAGGTCAACACAGGTGCGGTGGTCAACCGACGCTTCAATTCCTCGAAAGATGCTTGGCACTGTGGGCTCCATATAAACTTCACCCCTTTCCGGGTGAGTGCGGTCATGGGGGAGGCAAGCCGCGAGAAGTCTCGGAAAAAGCGTCTGTAATAACCAGCCAAGCCCAGAAAGCTCCTGATCTCAAACACATTTCTCGGCTGCTCCCATGACATAACTGCCCTGATCTTTTCGGGATCCACTGAAACCCCTTGTTCTGAGACAACATGCCCCATAAACATCACTTCCCTGATCTAGAAAGTGCACTTCGAGAGTTTGGCATACAGGAGGTGATCCCGCAAAGTGCCCAAAACAACACGCAGTTGATGCTCATGTTCCTCCTCAGATCTAGAATAGACCAGGATTTCATCCACGAATACCACGACAAATGAGTCGGGATATTGGTGAAACACTCTATTCATGAGCGTCATAAAAACTGCAGGAGCATTCGTCAGTCCGAAAGGCATGACCAAGTACTCGAAGTGATCGTACCGGCTTCAGAAAGCCGTCTTCGGAATATCTGCTTCTCTCACCCTGAGCTGGTGGTATCTCGAAAGCAAATCAATCTTGGAGAACCACTTTTCCCCCTTCAGCTGGTCGAACAAATCATCAATCCGAAGCAAAGGGTATTTATTCTTGATGGTTACCTTGTTCAATTTCTGGTAATCAATGCACAACCGAAGGGTTCCATCAGCCTTCTTCGCGAATAAAACCGACGCGACCCAAGGAGAGACCCTCGGGCGAATGAATCCTTTGTATTCCAAATCGCCCAACTGTATCTTTAATTCCCTCAATTTGGTGGGGACCATGCGATATGAGGGAAGAGATATAGGCTGTGTTCCCGGAGCTAACTCAATCGAGAACTCCACGTCCCGCTCTGGGGGTAAGCCAGAAAAATCATATGGGAAGACCTCTGGGAACTCATCCACTACACGAGGTAACCCGCCTTGTGAAATACCACCATCATCCTCCAGCACGAGTGATGACAACTGATGAGCAATATTTCCATGCTTAGGGAGTGGAGGTCCCACACGTCCCGACCGAGGATCCCATTCTCTGTGAAATAACTGGGGAGTCCCATCTAGTGCTTTAAAGATGACTCGGTGTTGATAGTAATAAATGTGAGCCTGAAAACACACCATCCAGTCCATACCAAGGATCACATCAAATAGGTCCATTTAAAGGACCAATAAATCCCATTCCATCTCGACTCCCGACACAGAGAGTGCGCACGATCGATACTTAAGGCCTTGCTCCCTCTTTTTCCCCAACAGTGTTACTAACTCCATAGCAAATGATAACAGCTCTGTTGGTAGGTTCAGCAGATTCACAAAACGAGCAGATATGAAAGAAACTGAAGCACCAGTATCAAATAAAATTGCAGCTATAGTAGATGCAACCAGAATAGTACCTCGAATCGTCGAAGGCCCTGCATCTGACCCCGCTGGTGCCTGATCCACAGCATGCAGTTGCCTGGTCCCTGCCTGAGAACGACTGCTCGCCTACGGCTCTGCCCTGATCAGGCTCTGCCCTGAAGACGATCTGGTCCTACCACCACGTCCCCCAAACCGAGATCCTGTCGTTCTGGTCAGCTCTGACTAAACTGATACCCCTCTGGAAGCCACCGATCATGCTCCACTCTGGTAAGGGCGTGCAGTCCTACAGAAGCACTGTAGATGTTACATGTTTGGTTTACTGATGATTATTTATCTTGTTGAAAAAAATTTAGTTCCTTTTTAGATATGTGATATTGATGGCATTATTTCTTGATTACTGCCCTTTTGCAGTAAGATGCCTCCCCGGAGAGCTCCCATGCACCCACGGGAGGAAGCCGGAGAGAGTTCTCCCGCGCCACTTGATCAGAGATTGGTAGAGGCGATGGTCCGAGCCGTTCAGGCTTTGGGATAAGGGGCGACTCCTGCCCCCGCCCCTATTCCAGCTATAGGGGAAGAATTTGGCTCCAGGAAGGATAGAGCTCAGGAGATTCTGAGGAGAAAACCTCCTTCTTTCCGAGGTGGTTCAGAACCTCAGGAGGCATAGGAGTGGCTTAAAAAGATAGAATGCATGTTCTATTTCATTGACACACCCAAGGAAGTTAGGGTGAAGTGTGACTCGTTTTAGCTGGAGGGTTCCTGTCGTAAATGGTGGGAATCAGTGGTCCAGGATAGGACACATGATCAAATGAGTTGGAAATATTTCAAGGGTATCTTCAATAAGCAGTATTGTTCAGAGTTCGTAGCCTATTCTAGATCTCGGGAGTTCATGGAGCTTTCGCAAGGGAATCAGACAGTGATGGAGTATGCGAATCGCTTTGCTGAACTGGTACGGTACGCACCTGAGATAGTTTCGAGTGAATTCTTGAATGCCCGGAATTTTGAGAAGGGCCTTCGACCAGAAATTCACTCCCAGGTTTTCTTATTCAAGCTGAAGACTTATGCTGAGGTGGTCAATCGTGCTTGTATGACCAAGATTGACCAGAAGGGAAAGTCGGGGTTTTCTGGATCAGTTTCAGGGCTTGGAAGTGGAAGTTCATCTGAGAAGAAGAGGAAGCGTGATGAGCAATGGAAGAAGAGTGATGGAAGCTCAGGTCATCCTCCCAGGCAGTTTTCATCTGGGGCTTCTGGTGCAGGGTCCGTTGTGTGCCATCAGTGCGGAAGGGTATGGCACATCCGACATGTTTTTCCATACCCTCCCAGACCATGCCATGGATGTGGAGTTGTGGGACATCTACAACGCTTCTGCAGGACTGAACGCCCTTACCAGAGTGGGGCTAGATCGGTGGCTTCCAGAGTGGTATCAGTTCAGTCAGAGCTGACCATAATGACAAGATCTCGGTTTGGTGGCCGTGGTGGTAGGACCGGATCGTCTTCAGGGCAAAGCCAGATCAGGGCAGAGCCGCAGGCGAGCGGTCGTTCTCAGGCAGGGACCAGGCAACTGCATGCTGTGGATCAGGCACCAGCGGGGTCTGATGCAGGGCCTTCGATGGTTCGAGGTACTATTCTGGTTGCATATTCTATAACTGCAGTTTTATTTGATACTGGTGCTTCAATTTCTTTCATATCTGCTCGTTTTTTGAATCTGTTGAACCTACCAACCGAGCTGTTATCGTTTGCTATGGAGTTAGTAACACTGTTGGGGAAAAAGAGGCAGCAAGGCCTTAAGTGCTGATCGTGCGCACTCTCTATGTCGGGAGTCGAGATGGAATGGGATTTCTTGGTCCTTGACATGGACCTATTTGATGTGATCCTTGGTATGGACTGGCTGGTGTGTTTTCAGGCGCACATTGATTGCTATCAACGCCGAGTCAACTTTACAGCACCAGATGGGACTCCCCAGTTATTTCACGGAGAATGGGATCCTCGGTCAGGACGCACGGGACCTCCACTCCCTAATCTTGTAAATCTTTCTCATCAGTTGTTGTCACTCGTGCTGGAAGACGATGGTGGTATTTCACAGGGAGGGTTACCTCGTGTAGTGGATGAGTTCCCAGAGGTCTTCCCAGATGATTTTTCTGGCTTACCCCCAGAGCGGGACGTGGAGTTCTCGATTGAGTTGGCACCGGGAACACAGCCTATATCTCTTCCCTCATATCGCATGACCCCCACCGAATTGAGGGAATTAAAGATACAGCTAGACGATTTGGAATCCAATGGATTCATTCGCCCGAGCGTCTCTCCTTGGGCCGCGCCAGTTTTATTCGCGAAGAATGTTGATGGAACCCTTCGGTTGTGCATTGATTACCAGAAATTGAACAAGGTAACCATCAAGAATAAATACCCTTTGCCTCGGATTGACAATTTGTTCGACCAACTGAAGGGGGAAAAGTGGTTCTCCAAGATTGATTTGCGTTCGAGATACCACCAGCTCAGGGTGAGAGAAGCAGATATTCCGAAGACGGCTTTCCGAAGAAGGTACGGTCACTTCGAGTACTTGGTCATGCCTTCGGACTGACGAATGCTCCTACAGTTTTTATGGTGCTCATGAATAGAGTGTTCCACCAATATCTTGACCCATTTTTCATGGTATTCGTGGATGAAATCCTGGTCTATTTTGGATCTGAGGAGGAGCATGATCATCACCTGCATGTTGTTTTGGGCACTTTGCGAGATCACCTCCTGTATGCAAAACTATCGAAGTGCACTTTCTGGATCAGGGAAGTGAAGTTTCTGGGGCATGTCATCTCAGAACAAGGGGTTTCAGTGGATCCCGAAAAGATCAGGGCAGTTATGTCATGGGAGCAGCCAAGAAATGTGTTTGAGATCAGGAGATTTCTGGGCTTGGTTGGTTATTACTGGCGCTTTGTCCGGGACTTCTCGCGGCTCGCCTCCCCCATGACCGCACTCACCCGGAAAGGGGATAAGTTTGTATGGAGCCCACAGTGCCAAGAATATTTCGAGGAATTGAAGCGGCGATTGACCACCGCACCTGTGTTGACCTTACCAGAGTCAGGAAAGGGCTATGTGGTGTACTGTGATGCTTCAGGTACGGGCCTTGGATGTGTGCTCATGCAGGATGACCATGTTGTGGCTTATGGTTCTCGCCAACTCTGGCCGCATGAGAAGAACTATCCGACTCACGAATTAGAGTTGGCGGTGGTGATGCATGCCGTAAAGACGTGGCGTCACTATCTTTTTGGGGAGAAGTTTGTGGTATATTCTGACCATAAGAGCCTGGCCTATATTTTCTCTCAGAAGGATCTCAATTTGAGGCAGAGCCGCTGGGTCGAGTACCTGCAGGGTTTTGATTTTGATATTGTCTATACCCCTGGCAAGGGTAATGTGGTAGCTGATGCTTTGAGAAGAAAAGTACCAGTGCAGGCGTTGAGGAAGTCCAGCGATGAGTGGGCTTTGATGGGGCTCTTCGCCCAGATGCACTTGGAGAGAAGGGAGCACAGTGGAGGTACTTTCTTAGATAGAATCCAGTTGACTCATGCTCTTCTGGAGTTGATTCAGCAGGAGCAGCCTGGTGATGAGCTGTGTCAGCGATCTATGCAGTTTTTTCATGGTGGAGAGATTCCTTTTGATTGGACTTTGTCTTCCCAGAGGGTCCTATGCTTCAAGGGTCGTGCTGTAGTGCCGTTGTCTCTGCGGAAGATGGTGATGCAGGATAGCCACCAATCTCAGTGGGCCGTCCATCCTGGTACCACCAAGATGTATTACGATGTTCGCCGTCAGTTCTGGTGGCCAGGTATGAGACGGGACATAGCCGACTTCGTATCCAGATGCTACACCTGCTAGCAAGTGAAAGCAGAGCATCAGAGACCATATGGCATACTCCAGCCATTACCCATTCCTACCTAGAAGTGGGACGAGGTCACCATGGACTTCATCATTGGATTGCCTCGTAAACCTCGAGGGAGGAATGATATCTGGGTGGTAATTGACCACTTGACCATGTCATCTCACTTTATTCCGATCAGAGATACAACGAAGGTGGAGGAACTGGGACGCTTGTATGTTCAGGAGGTGGTTAGACTTCATGGTGTGCCGTCGGCAGTTGTTTCTGACAGGGACCCCCGCTTTACATCTCGATTTTGGGGAGGCCTCCAGAAGGATTTGGGGTCGCAGATTAAGATGAGCACGGCATACCATCCTTAGACCGATGGCCAGATGGAGCGGACGAACCAGATTCTGGAGGACATGCTCCGAGCCTGTGTGTTAGATTTTGGAGGCTCATGGGATAGCCATTTGGGATTGGTCGAGTTTTCTTATAATAACAGTTACCAGTCTTCCATCAGAATGGCACCCTTTGAGGTGCTCAATGGCCAGCCTTGTCGGTCTCCTCTGTGTTGGGATGAGGTAGGAGAGGCCTTGCTCTTGGGACCGCGTCTTGTTCAGGAGACGTCTAAGAAGATCAAGCTGGTTAGGCAGTGGTTGTTGACAGCTCAGAGTCGCCACAAGTCTTATGCATATCAGAGGCGGCGGGACCTCGAGTTTTCAGTGGGGTACAGAGTGTTCCTAAAAGTGGCACCTCGTTTGGGTCACCGTCGTTTGGGGAAGCAAGGGAAGCTGACACCGATATATGTCAGACCTTTCGAGATTCTTGAACGGATTGGCAAGGTGGCATACATGTTAGCTTTGACCTCACAGTTGACGTCGATTCAAGACATATTTCATGTCTCCCAACTAAATAAGTACAACCCTGATCCGTCGCATGTGCTGAATTGGGAGGAGCTAGAGATAGAGTCCGACTTGTCTGTGGTTGAGCGACCAGTGCGTATAGTGGATTCTCGGGAAAAGGTACTGCATGGAAAGTCCATTCCTCTGGTCTGTGTTCTTTGGAAGCACGGGAATGATGAGCATGAGACTTGGGAGTGGAATTCATGGGTTGATCATGAGTACCCATTTCTATTCTCTGATCAGGCTTTGAGTTGACTTTCCGAGGGCGGAAAGTTTTCATGGTGGGAAGAATTGTCACGCCCAGACATTATTGAGGTACAAGTTAAATTTTAAATTTTTATTTCGTAAATTAATTGCCTGTTTATTTAAATTATTTGGTTGTATCATGGGATGAACCCGATGTGGGTTGCCCGTTGTGGTAACGGTGTGCGCGCGCGGGCCTTGCACTGCTCGGCGCACGGGCAGGGAATGGGCAAAGCCATGCAGCTTTTCCATCTCAACGCATGGTGCCCGTTGCATGGACGATTCAAATAATAGATGTTAACTTCAGTTTTATTATTATTTTTTATATTATTATTATTGTTGATACTATTATTATTATTATTATTATTTTTGTTGTTATGATATTATTATTATTCTTATTATTCTTATTATTATTATTATGATATTAATATCATTGAAAAAAAACTTAACTGTTTTTATTTATCCTCCCCCCCCCGAAACCCTAGCCTCCACCCCTTTCTATTTTTTTTATTTTTTTTTCATTTTCTTTCTTTTCTTTTCTTCCCCCCCACGCACCTCTTCTTTTTTCTTCTTCATTCGACCGCTCCTCTTCTCCTGCTCACCGCACCACTACACCCTTTATCTCCCTTTCTCCTTCTTTTCTACTTCTTCTCTTCCCTTCCTTCTTCTTCTCATCTCATCACCGGTCTCCCCCTTCCCCTCATCTCTCTTCAGAGCTGGGTCCCGCACCTGCACCCCTGTTGCACCCGCAGCAGACCAGCCACGCCGCACCGCGCCCCTGTTGCACCCGCAGCGGACCTGCCACGCCGCACCGCGCCGCAACTCTCCTCCCACCGGACCAGCTCGGCTCCGCCCCGGCCTACCTCGCACCCAGCTCCGTGCCTCCCTATTCCCGGCCTCCTCCACGACTGCCCCCCGCTACCCCTCCCTGCTTAGCCCCGTCCTCCCCGCTCGGCCCGTCCGTCTTTCCCAGCCGAAGGCGCACCTCCCCTCCGCCGCGCCGGGCTGCAGCCGCTCCTTCATCCCTCGCCGATCGCACCTCCCCTCTCCCGCTATCCCGCCTCGGGCCGCCCCAGCTTCACCCCTGCTGCAGCCACCCGTTCCTTCCATCAGCAGCCGGCGCACCACCCCCTCTCCACTCTCCTTCCTCCTCTGCCCCAGCCGGCGCGCCCCCTTCTTGTTCGGCCGCCCTCCTCCAGCGGACCGCCGCACCCCCGCTCCTTCTCCTCTGCTCGGGCAGGTTTGTTAGTCTTCTTTTATTTTATTTTATTTATTTAATTTTATTATTTTATGTAATAAGAAATTAACATTTTCTTTTGATTTTCTTATTATTATGTTAATAATACTATTATTATCATTATATTATTATTGTTATTATTATTACATTATTATTATGTTATTATTAATATATTAATGTTATTATTATTATTATAATGTTAATATTATTATGTTATGCTATTATTATTTAGATATTATTATTATTATGTTATTATTACTATTATTATGTTATTATTGAGATTATTATGATGTTATTATCATTATTATTATGTTATTGATATTAATATTGTTATTTTTATGTTATTATTATTATTTTTACTATTATTATATTATTATTATGTTATTATTATTATTGAACCTATTTAACGGTATACTGTTTTAGGACCTGTTTGATGGCGCAATACTGTGCGACCTTTACGCAATGAGAATTTCGCGCCGTTTCGCTTTCAGTTCCTATTTGAGGTAGGTGGTTTCGTACACAAGTATTAGTTTACAATCTTTTGCTTTCTCATTTAATTAATTTAATGTTTTATCCATCTGTTTATGTGCTGTGAAATTTTTCCTCTGACTTAGAATTGTTGTGTGTTTATTTAGTTAGAGCCTTGATCAGATGGTTCTAGTTGATATTTTGAGTGAATTTTACCCTTTTTAATAGTTATCAACAGGTTTTGAAAACTACTTAATTATTTTGGTTTTCCTTGTTATAAAAAAGTGTTTGTTTTTTTTGTTTTGTTTTGTTTTTTTTTTGTTTTTTTATGCAGCTGGTTTAATTTAATATGCTAGCAGTACATGCTGAGTTTTAAAAATGCTTTGGTGTGCATGTGTTTTTTCAAAAAAGAAAAAAAATATATCAGTGTGCAAGTGACATGATATGTGAACTTTGAATTTAGGTGAGCACAAGGAGGGAAGCTAGGGTATTAGGTGGGATGACTAGGACTAGTGAGCTAGTGTTCTGGAGATGACCCAACCCGGTTTCACTGGAAGGTTTGGTGATTACAACACTAACTAAACATATGATATCTAAGGGTCGTGGCCTTCTAATCCACGTTTCACCGAGACATGACGTTCTAGGGTCCCACATGCTCTAGTACCCTTTTGGGGATTTCCCATCCTTTGGTGCTACCGGTTACTTTGCGTGCACAATGATACGTGATATGTCACTTGAATTATTACCCTAATGTGTTTATCTTGAACTGTCTTTCCTTTAAATCATTTTAGGAAAACCATTTCTTTTGCACTTCTTTCTTTATTTATTTAGCATTGCAAATGGTTTATATTTTGATAGTTGTGCGTGGAATCTTTTCTTGCTGATATCCTGCTGGGTGATTGCTCACACCCTACTTACACCCTTGGGTTTAAGTAGATTTGTTTACTTCTGATACAGGGAAGGGTCCAGCTTTTGGGAGCAGTGGTTTAGGTTGTTAGCAGGCCTATCTACGTGGCGTTTTGGTGGTGGCTCAGGGGCGGTGTCCTCACACCGGGCGACAGTCCTTAGGTTGGTTTTTGGTCATCTTGTTTTAGTGTTATTTGGGTTTTGAATACTTGTGAACCAAAAACCTGTTTGGTTAAGTGCACATTTGATTGTAACCTTTACATTTGTTTGGTTTACTTTGGTTGGCTTCTTTATATTTGGTCACTCGGGTAAATCGTTCCCAAAGTTTATTTTGATACTCGGGCACTTGTGCCAGCCCGTGGGGATTGGGAACGCCCTTCAGGCCTTGCCGCGGGCCGGGTCGGGCGTCGGTTCGGATGGCGACCCGATTCGGTTCGTGACAGGGGGGTCTAGGGGGTGGGGTGGTCTCTAAGGGGTGAGGGATTGTCTAGGGGGTTGGGGCTATTGTCTAAGGGGGTGGGGGTGTATAGGGGGTGGCGGTGTCTAGGAGGGGTGGGGGGTTATCCAAGGGATGGGGTGGGGGTGTCCATGGGGGTGGGTGGGGGTGGGTGGGGGGGGGTGTCCAGGTGGTGGGGTACTGTCCGGGGGGGGGGGGTTCTTTCTAGGGGGTTGGGGGGCTGTCCAAGGGGGTAGGGGGTGTTTGGGGGGGAGGGGGTGTCCAGGGGTGGGGGGGATGTTCATGGGGGTGGGGGTGTTTAGGGGGTGGGGGAGTGGGGGATGGGTCTTTCTAGGGGTTGGGGGGGCTATCCAAGGGGGTAGGGGGTGTCTGGGGGGTGGGTGGGGGGTGTCCGGGGGGATGGGGGTGTCCAGGGGGTGGGGGGATGTCTAGGGGGTGGGTTGTCCATGGGGATGGGGGTGTCCAAGGGGAGTGGTGGTAGTGGTGGGGGTACCCAGGGGGTGGGGTGGTGTCTAGGGGGTGGGGGGTGGCCAGGGGGTTGGGGAGGATGTCCAAGGGGGTAGGGGTGTCTAGGGGGTGGGGTGTCCAGGGGGTTGGGGTGGCTATCCAAGGGGGTAGGAGGTGTCCAGGGGGGGATGTCTAGGGGGTGGGGGCTTTCCATGAGGGTGGGGGTGTCTAGGGGGTGGGGGTGTCCAAGGGGTTGGGGGTTTTCCTAGGGGGTGGTGGGGGGGGGGGGGGTGGTGGTGGGGGGGGGGGGTGGTGGTGGGGGGGGGGTGCTATCTTTTGGGGTGGGAGCTATCCAAGGGGTTGGGGGGATGTCCAGGGGGTGGGGCTGTCCAGGTGGTTGGGGGGGGTGTCCAGGGGTGGAGGGGGGGAGGGGGTGTCTAGGGGGTTGGGGGGCTATCCAAGGTGGTGGGGGTGTCTAGGGGGGTGGGGGTGGGGGTGTCCAGGGGGTGGGGTGGTGTCCAAGGGGTGGGGGGGGGGTGTCCTTGGGGGTGGGGGTGCCTACGGGGTGGTGGGTGTCCAGGGGGTGGGGGTGTCTAGGGGGGCTGTCTAGGGAGGTGGGATGTCCAGGGAGGGGGTCTGTCCATGGGGGGGGTGTGTGTGTAGGGGATTGGGTGGTGTGTAGGTGTGTGTGTGTGTAGGGGGGGGGGGGGGGGCTCTCTAGGGGATTGGGGGTGCTGTCCATGGGGGTAGGGGGTGTCCAGGGGGTGGGGGTGTCTGGGGGGGCTGTTTGGGGGGGGGGTGTTCATGGGGTAGGGGTGTCCATGGGGGTGGTGGGGGGTGTCGAGGTGGTGGGGTGGTGTCCTGGGGGGGGGGCTGTCTAGGGGGTTGGGGGGATGTCCAAGGGGGTAGGGGTGTCCGGGGGTTGGGGGTTTCTAGGGGGAGTCGTCCATTGTCCATGGGGGTGAGGGTGTCTGGGGGATGGGGTGGGGGTGTCCAGAGGGTGGGGGGATCTTTAGGGGGTTAGGGGCTATCCAAGTGGGTAGGGGGTGTCCAGTGGGGCTATCCAAGGGGCTATGGGATGTCCAGGGGGTGGAGGTGTTCAAGGGGATGGGGGGTGTCTGGGGGGATGTCCATGGGTGGGGGGCTATACATGGGGGTGGGGGTGTCCATGGGGGGTGGGGGGGGGTTGTCCAGGGGTGGGGGGTGTCCAGGGGGTGGGGGGTGTACAGGGGGTGGGGGGATGTCCAGGGGGTGTCCAGGGGGTGTCCAGGGGGTGTGGTGGTGTCTGGGGGGTGGGGGGCTATCCAAGGGGGTTGGGGGGATATCCAAGGGTGTATGGGGGGGGGGGTTTCTAGGGGTGTGGGGGTGTCCAGGGGTGTGTGTGTTGGGGGGGGGGGTGTTCAGGGGGTGGGGTGTCCAGGGGGTTGGGGGGGATGTTCAAGGGGGTAGGGGGTGTCTAAGGGTTGGGGGAGTTTAGGGGGGGTGGGGTGGGGGGTGTTCAGGGGGGTGGGGGCTGTTCATGGGGGTGGGGGTGTTCGGGGGGTGGGGGTGTCCAAGGGGTTGGGGGGCTGTCCTTGGGGGTGGGAGCTATCTAGGGGGTTGTGGGGGCTATCCAAAGGGCGTGGGGTGCTGTCCAGGGGGTGGGGGTATCCAGGTGGTGGGGGGGTGTCCAAGGGGGTGGGGGTGTCCAGGGGGTATGGGTGTTTAGGGGGTGGGGTGGTGTCTAGGGGGTGCGAAGGGGGGGGTGTCCAGGGGGTGGGGGGATATCCAGAGGGTTGGGGCCTGTCCAAGGTGGTAGGGGTGTCCAAGGGGGTGGGGGGGTCTAGGGGGTGGGGTGGTGTCCAGGGGGTGGGGGGTGTCCATGGATGTTGGCGTGTCTAGGGGGTGGGGGTGTCTAGGGGGTGGGGGGGCTATCCAGGGGGTGTGGGGACTATCCAAGGGGTGGGGTGTTTAGGGGGGTGGGGGTGTTTAGTGGGGTGGGGGGTGTCTAGGGGAGGGGTGAATCATTCACAACAAATCATCAAGTCAAGTTTTATTATTTATAGATAAAGAAATAAAGATAACATGACCTACCTAATCACATATATATTTAGGCACAACAAATCATCAAACAACAAATTTTAGTAATATTAGTAATATCAGTAAAGAATGTAATGAATCAATTTGTCCCTCATCACCATCACTATCATCACCATCATCATCATCCTCACCCCCATCCTCATCGTTTTCCCCATTATCTTCCCCGACCTCCTCAACGCCCTACTCTTTGCCCTCACACTCCTCCTCAGCCTCCTCCCCAGCCTCCTCCTCACTATCATCTCAACCACCACTAGAAATGCCACCTGGTGAACCATATATATAACAAATCGATAAAATATTTTCATCACAAACTGTTCTATCCTCTGGTGGAAGTGTTGGACATAAAACTTCCATCAGTTTCAAAAATATAGTGTTTTCACTAGTAGACTATTCTGCTGTCTCTATGGCTCTTTTTTCTGCCTGTTATACTTTTGAATTAACCTTCTATAAATTAGTGGAACTACAAACCATTCCTGAAATGGGCCAATACCTTTTCAGGTCTATACACTTCCCAGTTTGGCAGCGTACTCTTACAGGGTGCTCATCTCCCAACACCTAATGTAAGTGATCGTTTTGCCCAAAATTGTCAGGTTTATGGGAATCAAGGGCCTCTAAAGAATCATGTTAAAAATATGAATATATTATTAAGTTAAAAAATAGATATTAAAATTTTAAATCAAAAAATTAAAACTTACAATCTTCTACTGAGTCGGTTTATTAATTGCACTTCCATATTTCTTCCTTCGACTCGAGCAAAACCGTTTTTCTCGAGGCACACGTCCTTCAATATTCAATTTTTCCCTCTACAATAATATTGAATATAGGAAACCATAATTAAAAATAGTTTACCAATAATTAATTTCATAACTAAAATTATATAAAAACTTTAGCAATCAAATAAATTATGGAGGAAACAATAGAAAGTGCAAGTCGTAAATAAAAATTATAAACAACTGTCATACCTGCTTCCTCTCATGATCTGACATCATAGTACATCCCAATGTATGGAGGTATTTTTTAGAATCAATGTTTTTTTTATTTCTTCTGGTTTATTCCTAAATAAAATTCAATAATATAAAAGATATTATTAATGAAAAACATGAAAATTTTCATTTAAATACCTCAAATGTGATTAATAACTTAAACTGGATAATCATCCAATGAGTAATCATCTACCGATACTATTATATTGGAAAATAATCCATGATATGAACCACCTCTAACTCTGTGCCAACTCTATCACACCAGAAAATATACAACTCGTGCTTATAAGCTCTCCAAATCTCACTTAAATCCTTTAGACATGTTGTCTATGCACCCTCACCATCGGGGAAATTAAGCCGAAGCTAACACCAAAATATTAATTCATATAAATAAAAAAAATAATATATTTCATTAAATAAAACAAGTTTTTTTACCCTTATCTCTCGATAATCATTATCCTTGACTTCAATTGGCAACTGTCTTTGTCACACCCCAACGTTTTATTTTGTTTTTATGTTCATTATTTCATCACTTCGGTCAACCTCATCGAGGTTCTGGTCTGCAATTCTCTATATTTGCTGTTTTTTTATCAGGCTTTAGATCTGTGTGTGGTCACCGCATGGTGGGCGGTAGCTGCACACTCGGCTTAGGTGTCGTGCAGATGGTCTATCGCTTGAAAGGAATAACTTTTTACGCAAACGAAATAAGTAAATCATTAAAGCATAATTATAATAATTAATTATGGTGTAGATAATAATATTATTATTAATAATGGTTAAGGATATTTTTATTATCTAAATTGTGCTATTAGTATAATTATCAATAGATTTTAACTTAATTTTAATTGTTATTATTATTTTTATTATTATTATTACTATTGTTGTATAAATATTATTATTGTTATTAATAAAAAAAATATGAAACAGCAAACCCTACCCCCTTTTTTGCTGACCCATCCCGTCGCCCCCTTTCCCCTGCCTTCCCCTCTGTACAGCGGCACTGCGCCCGAACCCCAGACCCCCTTCGTGTTTTGCCTGGCCTCCGCGTTTTTGCCCGCCGCCCTCGCTTCCCTGCTCTATCTTTTCTCCCTCCGCGCTCGCCGCCAACCTCGCCTCCACCCATGGAAGCAAGACGATCCCTCTCCAATGGGGGCGCGCTCGGACCCCCCCTATTTCCTCCCTCCGGGACCTGTGCGTGGAGAACCTCCGCTCCTCCCTTGCTCTGGTGGGCTGACCTCGCCGCTTCGAACCCCAACTGCCTCCTCTCTTCCCGCGCCCCATCGTTGTTCTAGCAAACATCGCCCCTCCGAGATCTGCCGCCTCCCCTCGTTGTCCACTGCCCAGCCGGCTCCACCATCACCCGTCCCCTGTTCACGCTCCGGCCTCGCCTCTCGCTCCGGTCACACCTGCCATCCCGGTCTTCCACTGTTCGGTGGTGTTCCCACGCAAATCGCAGCACCTCCACCTTCTCCCCGGCTGGTAGTTTCGTCTCCATCTCCGTCGGTGCGATTTCCTTTTGATTGTGCATTTTTTCCCTCTATTTGACTGAACTTAAATCTCAAAGCTGGTAATTTGTTTGACTTTCTCGTTGTCTAGGGTGCGCGTTTGATCTATGGGTTATTAATTTTCCTTCTGTTGATGTTCTGTTGCATCTGCACTTGTTTGAGGTAGAAATTCTTCCTTTCCCGCACAACCCATGACACATGTGTGTTTTAGATATTTTTTTAAAGCATAACCTGCATCTCAATAAGCAGCGTTGCTGATTTATTGCAATGTTTTGTGTTGGTTAAAATTATGAAAAGTAGTATTGGAATGTGCCTCCTATTATTTGTAGGTGATTCCGTATATAATAATGTTATTTGATGAACTATTCTAATTGTGTATCTGGTTTAGCATGTTTAGCATTTTGAGGCACGCATTAATTTTTAGAACTGTTGATTAATCTTTTATATATATATATATATATATATAGTGGGTTGTTTAATTACGAAAATGGTTTCCTTAATTTTGAAAAAGTGAATTTGGTTGTGCGTGTGGTGTTTTTTATGTTTTGAAAGATGTGAGGATAGTTTTTAAAGGGTTTGATATATTGTGTGTGCAAAGTTTTTTTTGGTGTCTCATATGAGTAGTTTATAAGTTTGAATAAATTATTAAATTAAGAGGTTGTTGAAAATTTGTTTTTATGTCATGCGTTTGTTTTAAAAGGGGTTTTGGGTGTCTAAAGTCGTGGGTCACTCTTTGGAAATCGTTTTACAAATTTTAAAGTGGGTTGTTAAACAGTGGAATCAATGTGAGTTATGTTTTGAAAGTAGGTTGAGGTGGTTATTTTGCATTATTTGTTCGTTTGGATTGTTTTAAGTCGCTGTTTATGTAATTTAGTTATATTTGCGGTTGCAGCGTGTTGGCATGGTTTTTTTTCCACGCTCATGCGATCGTCAGCTTGCGCGCACGCTTGCGCACCCGTGTGAGGCGCGTTGCGTTGTTGTGTTTGGAAAGTGAGCTGAGGTAGGTCCCCCATTTCACTCACCTTTAAATTTAGAATTTATTAATTGCTTGATGTTTTCTTAATTTTAATGAATGATAAATAATATTAGATAATAAAATTTTAAATGACTATTTAGTGTGAAAAGAGCCGTTTATTTTATACTGAATAGTTGGAACATTTTCTTGACGGGCGAACACCCAGTTTTGAAAGAATGCCTGTTTGACCTTTAAACATAATTCACAGAATTTCAAACGTACTTCTAGTTTTAAGGATAAATGATTTCTTATGAAAAAAGTGTTTTGGGTTTTCTCGAGAAATGAAGTTTTTTCTTTAAAATTGGTGAAGGCCCGTTTGGAAATTTAATAAAAATATATTATTTTTTGGAAAACCCACTCGGGGGGTGATCTTTGGTGTGCATTTATGACGTGATCTATATGTGATGTTAGTGCTTTGTAACAGCTTGATTTACATTGTAGACGCACCCCTCTTTTATTATATGTGTTGACATGGGAACCTTGCATATTGAGTGAATTTTCTGAGAACGATTGCTGCACTAGTTTAGACCATGCACTGGCTAGTGGCCCCATAGCAGGGGAATACTGAGTTATTACTGCTATGGGGATTGGGCCCCTCGGTTAGGCCATGCAGGGATATGTCGGGTATTAGGGCGTTATGACGTCATCGAGTTAGGGCATGCCTTCAAGATGAGTCAGATGTATAGTATGTTCTGGATTGTTCACGATCTCCTTGGTTCGACCCATGTTTCATTTAGTGTTTATTTGTGTGTGGAGGATGATTGAGAGGTCGAGTTTGGTTGCTGACCCATGTGTTCCACTTTTACCATTGCCCTTAGTGTGTGTTGTATGTGATTCTCCTTTTGACTAACAACTAAAGTTTGGATTTCTAAATTGTTCACAAAATGTTTTTTTTTTAAAAATGCCATGCACCTGTTTCTTTCAACATTAAACTTCTTCTAATTTAATAAGGGAAATGGACTGTTACTTGTTTTAGAAATGAAAGTGTGTGCAAACCATATTTTATATAATTTAGTTCAAACCTGGAATTGATAAATTCTTTATTTATTGGTATGTGCATTGGGAACAGAATTAGTCGGGCTTACCTACTGAGTTTTAATACTCACGCCTATAGTGTTTTCTTGTTTTTAGTTCTGTTGCAGGTTCCAGATTCAGTTTTTCGCTTGAGCGATGTTGGTTGTGGTATTGGAAAGTGACCCAAGGGGTCGCATGGAGTTTTAGTCATGGTCAGGTATTTATTTCCGCTGCTTAATTTATTTTTCATTTGGGCCAAATCGTTCCCTCCTGTTTAATTTTGATGCCCGACACTAGTTGCCAGCCCGTGGGGATCGGGAATGCCCTTCGGGCCATGTTGCGAGCCGGCTCGGGTGACCGGTTCAAGGTCGACCCAGGTTGGTTCGTGACAAAATGGTATCAGAGGCAAGTTTTTGTAATTTGGGGTGTCTGGTAGATGGATATTAGGATTGTCGGGACTCGAGAGGTAGGTACGGGAAGGACGTTATGAACCCTCGCCCGTTCCGCACCTCGAGTCACCAGGGGTATTCTGGGAATTTAGTCCTTGTTTCGTTCTAGTTTGTTTTGGATTGAGGTATGACAATGGAGGTAAATCAATGTTACATCGTGATCTCACATGGAGTTTTGACCCATGTGGAGTCCGAGTACATGGTTTGAATTCCTCCTAGTTGTTGACGCTTACTTGGGGCATGACCCACTACCATGTCGTCAAGTTAAGTGTGACCGCTAGTCCCTCTCTCCGGTGGTTTGATGCAAGTTGAGTGTCATTTTCATTATGGTTGGTGTAAGTGCATTTTTTTGAAATGAAAAAGGGTTTTTGAAAATGAGACTGATTTATTTTATATAACTTTAAATTTATGAAATGGGTTTTAAAACTGAAAGCCTTCGGTTTGGAAAACCGTTTTTTGCAGGGAAAGTGTTCGAGAATGGTTTGGGGTGAAACCTCAGGTACTCCTTATGATCATTTGCACATGTGAGAGGATGTGTGGAAAGTGCGTGTTGGTGTGTATAAATGAATGTGGATGGGGGCATGTGCAATGGTTCATGAGATTACCTGGGTGTGTTTGAAATTAAAGGCTTGACCTTGTTTTCTAAACTGGCTTTTAAAGAGGAAAAATGGCTTTGAGAAGTGATTTTGGTTTGAAAAGTGGATTTGGTATTTGGAAAGTAACCTTGAAAGAATATGGTTTTGAAATATAAAGTGAAAAGCGGGTTTTGGGTTGTGTTTGTGGTTGTTTGGTTTCTTTTGAGCTGGTTGTTTTTGGATGAGGGTGCTTTATTGATGTTGCTTCGATCGATATTTGTTTTGGCTTAGTGATATATATGTTGTTCAGAAATGCCGCCCAGAAAGGTACCCAGATTTGATGAGTCATGCCCAGTTTTTGGTCCTTCTCGGATGTTGTATGTCCTTCATGGTGATTGGAGTCTGTTAGAGACAGTGCAGTGGCTTGAAGAAGCTGAGCGCGTCTTCAGGGTATTGGGAACTCCCGAAGTGATCAGAGTGTGTGTTTTTTTGGGTATGTTTGAAGGTCCAGCTCGGGATGAGTAGGAGTTGTTCGCCCTGCCATTACTGCAAGTTGAGATGATGTGGTATGTCTTTAAAGCTGTCTTCATTCAATGGTTTACACTTGTGGATGTGAAGACGAAGAAAATGGAAGAGCCCATGCGTGTTCAACATGGCCAGCAGATGGTGAAAGCGTATGTTGACCATTTTAAGGATCTGGTGTCTCTCTTTTTGGGGGTAGTGTCACAGGATTTGATGAAGACTCCTCCCTTCATCACGGGTCCTTGTCCAGAGATCAAGGAGTGAGTCCTCCCTTTTTGGGAGCATCACTTTTGAGAAGTTGGTGCATGAGGTGTTCTTAGTTGAGTTGGTTTCTGGAGCACAAACGGTTGACAATCCACCATATCCAGTTTCTCGTGAAGGTCCCCCATCTGATGAGCAGAGTGTGTTAGGTAAATTTGTTTCTAAATATTTCTTTGTAGTGGCTCTAACACCCAGTTCATCGGACCGTCTAATGGTGTACCGTCAGTATGAACGGTTAGGGAATACGAGCCGCTATGTCACACCCCTCCGAAGACGTGCCATCATTGTAGGTTTCTGGATCATCTAGGGAAGATTTGTAGGAAGCGTCGCCTGAGGAAGACACTGTGACCATAAGATTCTAGTGCCTGACTGTGAGGCAAGAGATGCTTCAGCCATCAAATCCCCAGCCATAGGTCTTGGGGTGAAGCTCGCGCACAGTCAGGAGTTGTCAGGGGTGTGACGCCTCAGTTCGGGTTCTGTGTTCCATGTTGGTAACGAAATATTTAAAGCCCTTCTGTTCTTGTCCTGCCTATGTTAATGTTTTGGCGTTGTTGTAGGTTTGTTGTGTCATCATGAGGTTGGGATAAACGTGTTCATTTGTAATCCAAACAGTCTCGTTTGTCTGATTATGGTGTTCATGATCGTGCGTTTTTTTAGAGGTATGTTTGGACCTTTCATGGGTTAATCTTGGTTTGGTGGTGTTCGTTTGGAGATATAAGTGCTTGTGGAGGAGTCTAGGTTTGCGGTTATGCTCGGGTTTACTACTTTGATTAAGTTCTGCTCGGAGATTTTTCTATCGTCTTCGGGATTTCTTTGGTCTGAGTCGAGAGTTCCAAGTTTTATCTGAAGTGTTGTTTCGCTCGTGCTTTAGAGGTTAGCCTGGATCGGTTGGGAGTTCCCACGTCGACCACCTTCCCGGGGTGGTATGTTTGGGTGTAAAAAGATTTGCGAATTAGTTGAGCTCTTGTGGTGGGGAGAACCCTCTCGTGTCCTCTTGTTCTCTCGTATTGTGGTTTCGTTTGGTCTCAGTCGGGCATTGACTATTGTTTTGTCTATTTTTCGGCCGTGTGACTTTCTGGGGCCAGAAAGTGTATGTGGTGGGGAGAATTGTCACACCCCAACATTTTATTTTGTTTTTTATGTTCATTATTTCATCACTTCAGTCAACCTCGTCGAGGTTCTGGTCTGCAATTCTCGATATTTGATTTTTTTTATCAGGCTTTCGATCTGTGCGTGGTCACCACATGGTGGGCGGTAGCCGTACACTCGGATCAGGTGTCGTGCAGATGGTCTATCGCTTGAAAGGGATAACTTTTACGCAAACAAAATAAGTAAAACATTAAAGCATAATTATAATAATTAATTATGGTGTAGATAATAATATTATTATTAAGAATGGTTAAGGATATTTTTATTATCTAAATTGTGATATTAGTATAATTATCAATAGATTTTAACTTAATTTTAATTGTTATTATTATTTGTATTATTATTATTTCTATTTTTGTATAAATATTATTATTGTTATTAATATAAAAAAAATATGAAACAGCAAACCCTACACCCCTTTTTTGCTGACCCATCCCGTCGCCCCCTTTCCCCTGCTTTCCCCTCTACGCAGCGGCACTGCACCTGAAACCCAGACCCCCTTCGCGTTTTTCCTGGCCTCCGCGTTTTTGCCCACCGCCCTCGCTTCCCTCCTCTAGCTTTCCTCCCTCCACGCTCGCCGCCAGCCTCGCCTCCGCCAGTGGAAGCAAGCCGATCCCTCTCCAATGGTGGCGCGCTCGGACCCCCCCTATTTCCTCCCTCCGGGGCCTGTGCGTGGAGAACCTCCGCTCCTCCCTTACTTCGGCGGGCCGACCTTGCCGCTCCGAACCCCAGCTACCTCCTCTCTTCCCGCGCCCCATCCCGGTTCCAACAAACATCGCCCCTCCGAGATCTGCCGCCTCCCCTCGCTGTCCACTGCCCAGTCGACTCCACCCTCACCCGTCCCCTGCCCATGCTCCGGCCTCGCCTCTCGCTCTGGTCACACCTGCCATCCCGGTCTTCCACTGTCCGGTGGTGTTCCGATGCAAATCGTAGCACCTCCAACTTCTCCCCGATTGGCGGTTTCCTCTCCGTCTCCGTCGGTGCGATTTCCTTTTGATTGTGCATTTTTTCCTCTATTTGACTGAACTTAAATCTCAAAGATGGTAATTTTTTTTGACTTTATCGTTTTCTAGGGTGCGCGTTTGATCCGTGGGTTATTACTTTTCCTTCTGTTGATGTTCTATTGCATCTGCACTTGTTCGAGGTAGAAATTCTTCCTTTCCCGCACAACCCATGACACATGTGTGTTTTAGATATTTTTTTTAAAGCATAACCTACATCTCAATAAGCAGCGTTGCTGATTTATTGAAGTGTTTTTTGTTGGTTAAAATTATCAAAAATAGTATTGGAATGTGCCTCTTATTATTTGTAGGTGATTCCGTATATAATAATGTTATTTGATGAACTATTCTAATTGTGTATCTGGTTTAGCATGTTTAGCATTTTGAGCCATGCATTAATTCTTAGAACTGTTGATTAATATTTTATATATATATATAGTGGGTTGTTTAATTACAAAAATGGTTTCCTTAATTTTGAAAAAGTGCATTTGGTTGTGCGTGTGGTGTTGTTTATGTTTTGAAAGATGTGAGGATAGTTTTTAAAGGGTTTGATATATTGTGTGTGCAACATTTTTTTTTGGTGTCTCCTATGAGTAGTTTATAAGTTTGAATAAATTATTAAATTAAGAGGTTGTTGAAAATTGGTTTTTATGTCATGAGTTGGTTTTAAAAGGGGTTTTGGGTGTCTAAAGTCGTGGGTCACTCTTTGGAAATTGTTTTACAAATTTTAAAGTGGGTTATTAAATAGTGGAATCAATGTGAGTTATGTTTTGAAAGTAGGTTGAGGTGGTTATTTTGCGATATTTGTTCATTTGGATTGTTTTAAGTCGATGTTTATGTATTTTAGTTATATTTGCGGTTGCAGCGCGTTGGCATGGTTTTTTTCCATGCTCATGCGATCATCAGCTTGCGCGCACGCTTGCGCGCCCGTGCGAGGCGCGTTGCGTCGTTTTGTTTGGACAGTGAGCCGAGGTAGGTCCCCCATTGCACTCACCTTTAAATTTAGAATTTATTAATTGCTTGATGTTTTGTTAATTTTAATGAATGATAAATAATAATAGATAATAAAATTTTAAATGACTATTTAGTGTGAAAAGAGTCGTTTATTTTATACTGAACACTTGGAACATTTTCTTGACGGGCAGACACCCAGTTTTGAAAGAATGCCTGTTTGGCCTTTAAACATAATTCACGGAATTTCAAACGTACTTCTAGTTTTAAGGATAAATGATTTCTTATGAAAAAAGTGTTTTGGGTTTTCTCGAGAAATGAAGTTTTTTCTTTAAAATTGGTGAAGGCCCGTTTGGCACTTTAATAAAAATAGATTATTTTTTGGAAAACCCACTCGGGGGGGTGATCTTTGGCGTGCGTTTATGATGTGATCTATATGTGATGTTAGTGCTTTGTAACTGCTTGATTTACATTGTGGATGCACCCCTCTTTTATTATATGTGTTGACATTGGAACCTGGCATATTGAGGGAATTTTCTGAGAAAGATTGCTGCACTAGTTTAGACCACGCACTGGATAGTGGCCCCATAGCAGGGGAATACTGAGTTATTGCTGCTATGGGGATTGGGCCCCTCGGTTAGGCCATGTAGGGCTATGCCGGGCGTTAGGGTGTTATGAAGTCATCATGTTAGGGAATTCCTTCAGGATGAGTCAGATGTATAGTATGTTCTGGATTGTTTACGATCTCCTAGGTTCGACCCATGTTTCATTTAGTGTTTATTTGTGTGTGGAGGATGATTGAGAGGTAGAGTTCGGTTGCTGACCCATGTGTGCCACTTTTACCATTTCCCTTAGTGTGTGTTGTTTGTGATTCTCCTTTTGACTAACAACTAAAGTTTGGATTTCTAAATTGTTCGAAAAATGTTTTTTTTTTAAAATGCAATGCACCTGTTTCTTTCAACATTAAACTTCTTCTAATTTAAAAAGGGCAAAGGACTGTTACTTGTTTTAGAAATGAATGTTTGTGGAAACCATATTTTATATAATTTAGTTCAAACCTGGAATTGATAAATTCTTTATTTATTGGTATGTGCATTGGGAACAGAATTAGTCGGGATTACCTACTGAGTTTTAATACTCACGCCTTTAGTGTTTTCTTGTTTTTAGTTCTTTTGCAGGTTCCAGATTCAGTTGTTCGCTTGAGCGACGTTGGTTGTGGTATTGGAAAGTGACCCAAGGGGTCACGTGGAGTTTTAGTCATGGTCAGGTATTTATTTCCGCTGCTTAATTTATTTTTCATTTGGGCCAAATCGTTCCCATCTATTTACTTTTGATTCCTGTCACTAGTTGCCAGCCCGTGGGGATCGGGAACCCCTTTCGGGCCATGTCGCGAGCCGGCTCGGGTGACTGGTTCAGGGTCGACCCGGGTTGGTTCGTGACAGTCTCTATGAGAGAGGGTTGACAGTAATGATGTCGAAGTATTTGGAAAGCATCATAAAAAAACTCTAACATTGCTATCCTATTTTTTCAATCATTTGATTGTCTTTATTGTAGTCCACCATCAACTGTGTGTGGCAGTTCCACACCGCATGCATGCATGTACGCCCCCACCCCGGCCTCCTATCAGTATATGTATCTGTTATGATAGAAAAATAAATATTTTTTCAATACATGTTATAATGAAAATAAATAATGGTATAAAAATGTGTTAGGGTTCTATAAATATACCTGCAACAGTCTGATCAATGGGTGTTGTTGGATCCGTAGAAACTGAAGGAACACCTTGTGCAGGTGGAGTGGGTCCCAATGTATGCTCCACAGGGATAGACTCTGGCGGAGTAGCAGTTGAAGAAGATGGAATATAGAAGCTCGGAGAGAAGGAAGTAGAAGTAAAAGAAGATGACACAGATGCCTAGACAAATTATGGATGGGGAGTGGGAATCATCATCAGATATGGTAAAGACATGTGAGGAGACTCATATGTAAAGGGTGGTAAAAACATGAGAGCCTAAATATTCTCTGTGTCCCTAACAACACACCAGGATCATAATGTGGGATCAATGTTATGTCAGTGGGAGGGGTAGGGTCTAATCGGGTACGCCGACCAGATCGCCTAGCTCTTGTACCACCCCCCTCGCACGAACACCCTAAGTAATGGGACCAATACTAGGCTGCTCATCAAATAATTGTCACCTTATAGGTGAATCATGCAAAAATGTTTAAAACAAAATTAATCACATAACATTATATATTAATTTAATATATATATATATTTGAAATAAAATACTCACTACAGGCGCTAGTGGTGGAACGCCCATCTCAGCCATGCGGTGATTATTGTCTATCATCTTTTTATGTCACCTCTCTTCAATTGGTTTCATTTCCTACATTTGAAAAAAAATATGGAAGTAATTAGAAAAGGATAACTAATGTGTAACCCAAAAAACAAAATAAATGAGAGGGAATAGAGGGATTCATGGATAATTTAACTATCCATTGTTTTAGGTGATCTTGAATAGATATATAATGAATTAAATAAATCATTCAAGAAGTAATAAAGAAATTAAATTTTTAGTAGTATGGTTATTTACTAAGTCCATCAATCTATTAAAATCATGGAACATTGATTCTGAGGCTTTATCTCACTAAAAAACCAGAAGAGAGAGCATACTGAGTTGTGCCTCTAGAAAGTTCAGAAAGGTATATATTACAAATGATTAAATCCTTAAGATAGTTGAAAATGATGATATAAACATATTAACAAGGATAAGATATCTACAAAATTTATAATGGGTAAAACACTTGTTGAAATTAAGGAAAAATTTAATTTCTTTAGCCCGGGTAGATGATGCGTGCTTCTATACATGTTTTTCAGAAGAATACAAACCATCATGTTAATTATCTAGTGAAATGTTAAAGGGAGGTATTAGAGTTATAATAATTTTATACATGGTTAATAAAGCATTAAAATTTTCACCAAGTTATAAATGTTAGTTTCGTAGGTTTGAAGATAGTTCAATTCAAAATTAAAAAATGAAATTCAAATAAAATTGCAACCAATAAACATTGAAAATTCACATAACAGTCAAGTTGAATACAACATATTTCTAATAAATATTAAATAAATTTGAATAGTACCAACCTTAACAACCCAAGTAGAGCTAAAGTAAAAGAATTGAGAACATGGATGAATGATTTTATATATTTCCTACCACAACATCATATTCACAGCCAAATATGAAAATTGAGCTATTGGAGTCTTCAAAAGTAATAAATGGATTGTTTCTAATGGCAGTAGAGATGGTGTCAATTCCATCATTACCATCATTAAAAATTTGTCTTAGAATTACTTCAATAATGCCACCAAATTCTGGTCTAAGATGGTCTTTAACATAAAAAACTTGTTTTTCCATTGATGCCAATACATATGGTTCATCACTAGCAAGAGTACGAGTCATATCAATTAATCAAAATCCATAATCCTCAATAAATGTTCCTTTACTCATCATCGAATCAAACCACTATAATTTCATCATCGTGACTCGTCCATGAGGATAATAATCCAATATTTTTTTTTCAATGACTCCATAATAACCTACATTTTCAAATTATGGTCTACTATTTGATGTAATTCCATAATAGTCTGTTGTGGTAGTAACCATAACACCATCATGTTCTGTTCTCATGTTCTTTTCTCATTAGAGTGATAATAAATCTGTAACCATTGATAAAAATTGATTTACAGTCATGAACCATGATATTATGACCAAAATCCAAAGATCTTATTTCTTCAGAGACAGAGTTAGTAGGAAAAATAAATACATAAAATATAAATGACTATTAACTTAATTAAATATTTATTTAATTATTTTAGACAGTAATATTTTTACCTTCAATTTTAACCAATAAGAAAACTTTTTGCTATGCAAATTCTCCCTCCTTCTGAAAGATAAAGAGCAATTCTTTCTATTTATCATTGCTTTATGTTCCCTGTAGATAAAAATAGGAATAGTTTAATAGATATATATGTAAGATATAAATATATTCAATTTACTTACCTAATATAGTCATCGAAAAAATCATAGTTTAAATAAAAATGTGCGATGTGACATCTCCCGCTCTTTAAGGATTAATGTCATCAATGTATATGATCTAGGAATTCCTCCTGTTTGAGGAAGTGATGGAAAACTGGGTTCAATTTTCTCATAATGTTCTTCTTTGTTTCTCATTGGTTTTTTCATTCTTGTAGTAATATCAAAAAATTCATAGAGCATAAATCCATACATTCTTGAGCCAAGTAACTGTTCACAATAGAACCTTCAGGATGATTCTTTTTTTGGACATAAGACTTTAATGTTTACATATTTATTTCATTTGGATACATCCAAAGAAAATAAATAGGTCCTCTGAGAAGTACTTCAGTTGGAATATGAACTATCAGATGCAACATGAATGTGAAAAATGATGGAGGAAATATTTTCTCTAACTCACACAAAATTTATGGGGCATCTGCCAACATTTTTTGCAAGAAAGAATTAGATAACATCTTAGCACAAATATCTCTAAACAAATGGCACAACTGAATAACATCCACCCTTACATTATTGGACAAAAGATGACAGATTGCTATTGGAATCAACTCATGAAAAAGGATGTGATAATCACGAGTCTTCAAAGATTTTAGCTTCAACTTTCTTCTGTTGACCCATTTAGATATGTTTCTTGAATATCCATCAAGAACTTTAATAGTCTCTAGTACTTCCATAATTTTTTTCTGTAGGTGTCATCACATAAGAATCACATGTAACTTTCCATTTATTTTTACTGATACACACATGATGCAATTCTGGTCTGATTCCCCAATCCACCAAGTCACGTCGAGACTGTAAATCATCATTTTTCTTTACCTTAACATTTAGAAGAATCCAAAGCAACATTTTTCATATTTTTTTTCAATGTGCATTACGTCTAAGGAATGACGTAACAAATTGGCTGACCAATAATGAAAATCAAATAAGATACTTATCTTCTTCCAATTGTAATAGGTTTTAGTGGAAACATTATTTCTCTTTCAAAATTTCATTTGACCCTTCCCAAATGAAAAACTGAAATCTTTCAATTCATTAAGCACATCAGTTCGAGACATACACTGAGGTGGATCATCAGTCTTCATGTTATTGTCAAATCTTTGATGATTATTTCTATATGGATGGTCCATTGGAAAGAATCATCTATGTCCCATAAAACTGAAACTACAAAGATGATTTAGTCTTCTGGATCATGTATTCTTCATGCAAACAGGACATGATAGTTTTCCCTTTGCGCTCTATCCAAACATCATTGCATAAGCAAGAAAAATCATTGATAATCCACATAAGCACAACACACATCTGAAATATTTCTTTGGAACATGCATCATGTGTGCACACCCACATCCCAAAGAAGTTTAGAATCTTTTATTAAAGGTTTCATGTATAAATCTATATCATTTCTGGGATCAAAAGGTCCAGATATGAGTATACTCATGAAAGTGAAAGGTTTTTTCATACATAACCATGGCGGAAGGTTATAAATGTGTATAAAAACCAGTCATGTGCTGTGTAAAGTAAGAATCTACCCAAATGAATTAAAACCGTCACATCAAAGACCCAGCCTCACATTATGCACATCAGCTGCAAAATTAGTATATTGAGTATCAAATCTCTACCATGAAAATCCATCTGCAGGGTAAACCAACTCATCATTAGTCTTCTTTCTCTCAGTATCATTCCATCACATTTTTATTGATATTTCATCAGAAATAAAAATATTATGGAGTCTAGGGATCAATGTAAAGTTCCAAATTACTTTTTGTGGCACATGGGATGGTGTTCCATCAGCTTTTGGCTTCAAGTGGGATGTGCCGCATTTTATACAATCATTTTTGTCAATAGTTTTCTCCCAGAATAAACTGAAATCTTTCGGGCAAGCATGAATTTTGTTTCTTGAAAATCGAAGTTCCTTAACTAAATTCCATTACATATAGTGGTTTGAGGTAATATCTACATTATTTGGAAAAAATTCCTTGAATAAGGTAATAATGTAATTGATGGAAGTACCAGAAATACCATACATAGTTTTCCCATGAAATAATCAGATTAAAAATTCCAGATTTTTTATTTTACTGCATTGTCGATATACTGGAGTCATGGAAACATAATTAAATTTTTTCACTCTGATAACATCATAATTTTCATTAGACGCATCATGTGTGATCATATCTAAGTCTTCTTGGGTAGGAATCCTTTTTTCAATGATAAATAATAAACAAAAATTGGTCATATAACAAATTCTCCAATCTAGTCTTATCATTTGGATCATCAGTAATTTGATATTTCATTTTCTCCCCATTGTGATACCACACATAGTAGTTTTCTTGAAAAACATATTTGGTTATGTGGTAGCTAAATTCTTCAGGACTCAACCAAGGTCTTCCAACACAATTGTAACATGGGCAATGTATGTGACCACTATCTGAAGAATTTTGAAATGAAAAATATTAAAATAGCTCCAATTTTTTTTGAAAATTGCTTGAGATCTTATTAGTTTCATACATCCAACTTCTATCCATTATGTAAAAAAAAAATATAAGTCATTTCATCAAAATTAATTCAATAATATTGAAGTTTCATCGAAAATATTTTTAAGTAAACGAGAATTGTTCACTTTATATGAAACCATAACTGACACACTACTCTATATGAGAATCATAATATAAAAGACAAAAAAATACTATATTTATAACAAAATATCTTTGAATAACTATACATGAGTGTACAAGATCATATACACTTGTGGAGGATAATTATTCCGGAGTTGAGTAAATTTGAGATCAAAGAAATTTTATATTTTAGTAGATTATTTAAGTGATCACATACACTGGCCAAGGGGGTGGGGGTGTCCAGGGGGTGGGCGGTGTCCAGGGGGTGGGGGGCTGTCCCGAGGGGTGGGGGCTGTCCAGGGGGTGGGGGCTGTCCAGGGGGTGGGGGTGTCCAGCGGGGGTGGGGTGTCTAGGGGGGTGGGGGGGTATCTAGGGGGTAGGGTGGTGTCCAGGGGGGGCTGTCTAAGGGGTGGGGGTGTCCAGGGGGTGGGGGTGTCCAGGGGGTGGGGGGTGTCTAGGGGGTGGGAGGGGGATGGGGGGTGTCCAATGGGGTGGTGTTGTCCACCCCCAAACTAGGATCATAGAATCCAATCTCTATCCAATTGTATCATGACTTCAATCCTATTATAGATGACCCAAAAGAATTTTGGTGTAAACTATGAATATCATACATATAAATCACAACACACCTAATTGTAAACAAACCTCCAGATATCATACATGGATCCGATTTTATCTTCCAGCCTAAATATCATACATGAATTCTTAAAAAACACACCTAATTATAAAAAACCTACAAATTTTGAGCTAGGTATGTGGCTTATTGATGCATTGAGAGGCTAGATGAGAGATAATTCCAGGATGTGATACAAGGTGTAAATATAGTAATTTCTATGTTTACAAAATTTTGCGTGTGTCAAATATGATCCTATGTATGTTGTTTCGGCATATGAGACAAGTTTCGATGGGAAACTACTCATGGGAGTATGATCCTTGTTATATCATTTGGTGATATAGAGTTGTATGAATGTTAAATTTGTATGAGATCAATATGGATAGTAGATAAGAACCTGAGTGATATTTCATTGTAGATATCACTTCTTCTTGGAAGGGTAAGAGTGAGTATTGGTATAGAAATTCAAGAAAAGTCTTAACGTGTCAAAGAAAATATACATTGGTTATATGTGATTCCTATTTTTTTATAGAGTATCGGAGTGGACTGCCCACCCCCTCCCTGGACAGCCCACACCCCCCACACCCCTGCAGCCCCCCTACTCCCCTGCAACTCTCCCTTGACAGCCCACCCCCACTTGGATATCCCCCACCCCACCTGGACATCCCCCCACCCCACCCCCACTTGGATAACCCCCCATGGACAACTCACACCCCCTCCCCCACCTGGACATCACACCCCCACCCCCTTGGACATCCCACCCCCTAGACATCCCCCACCCCTCCCCCACCTGGATAGCCCACCCCCACCCCCTGAAACTGGCCACCCCCTCCCTGGACGGCCCACCCCTCCCTTACACCCCTATAGCCCCTACCCCCTACAAACCCCTACAACCCCCCTGGGCAGCCCCCCCCCCCCCACTTGGACAGCCCCCACCCCACCTGGACAACCCACCCCACCCCCCACCTGGGAAGCCCCCCCCCCTCCCTGGACATCCCACGCCCCCTCCACCACTTGGACAGCCCACCCCCACCCCCTGGACAACCCACACCCCCTCCCCCACTTAGACATCCTACCCCACCCCCTGGACAGCCCACCCCCGGACAACCCACACCCCTCCCCCACTTAGACAACCTAACCTGATCCCCTAGATATCCCACACCCCTCCATGGATAGCTCACACCACCTCCCCCACACCCCTATATCGCCTACCCCCTACAACCCCCAACCCCCTGGACAACCCACCCCCACCTGGATAACCCCCCACCTAGACATCCCCCTACCCCCTGCAACCCTCCTTAAGGTAATTTTATTTTAAACCATTTTATTAATTAAGAAAGGAAAACCATCATACATTACCCATTTAATTCAAAACATCCCATTCAATTTATAAAAACATGAAAAATTCAATTTATAAGTCTCTATGGGTCACTTAGGAAATGTGATTGGGTAAAGGGGAAATCACCTACATGGTTAATTCTAATTTAAAACTGGGCCAAGAACTTAAGAGGTGGGGTGGTGTCTGGGGGAGGGGGGGGGGGGGTTGTCCAAGGGGGTGGGGGGGGGGGGGTATCCAAGGGGGTGGAGAGTGTCTAGGGGTGTGGTGGGGGTGTCTAGGGGGTGGGTGGGTGTCTAGGTGGTGGTGGGTGTCTAAAGGGGTGTGTGTGTGTGGGGGGGGGGGGTGATGTCCAAGGGGGTGGGGGTGTCTAAGGGGTGGGGGGGTCTCCATAGGGGGTGAGGGGTGTCCATGGGGGGTGGGGTGTCCAGGGGGTGGGGGGGCTATCCAAGGGGGTGGGGGTGTCCATGGGGTGGGGGCTATCCAAGGGGGTGGGGGGTGTGCAGGGGGTGGGGTGGGGGGGATATCCAATGGGGGGGTCTATGGGGGGTGGGGGTGGGGGTGTTTAGGGGAGGAAATACCCATATAATACATTGAAATTACCTATACCCAATCCAAACAATATCACAATTCCTATCCATCACCCAACCAACAACCAATTCATCCTCAATATCAATACCCTTCCCATTATTACTTGAACAAAAAATATAAATACAAAATCCAATTCCAATTTTCAAGTAAACTAAAGTACATAGAAACTACCATATCACCCCACTAAAAAATGGAAAACCACCTACAATACTACCCCAAAACTCCCCAATCCCTTCACATGGACCATACTTATATCCATTACCCACATCGAGACCATATGACTAAACAAACCCTTTACCATCTTTAAGTGGGGATACATCTCACAAGCACCCATTAGTTCATATGGTTCACGAAATATACACAGAAGGAGTGTCTATGAAGACTTAAAATAAAAATGATTCACACAATCATGACACTTGAAGTGTAGAATAAAAACGGAAAACAAATCAAAGTGTTCGGTATACCCTGCCACAGATCGCACGAAACTCTTGTTTAGGCCAAATCAAAACAAAAAACAAAAAAAATAGATGAAGAACATTAAAAATAAGGTACCACTTACTAATTTGAAGTGTAGAAATAAAACATTTCTTGATTGAAGATGTATCTATCGGGTGGAAGGAGTTCTGAAGCCCAGGGTACAGAGAGATCTTCATGAGAGCTTCGGATTAGGGCTACAATCACACAGATGGGGGAGATAGAGCTACTTTGTATTTGGGGAAACCTTTCCCAACAGATTTTTAAAAACTATTGGTAAAGATATTCTTTATCAACAGTTTTAAAAAACCATTGATATACATTACATAAATAAAATATTTCCCAATGGTTTGAGTAAACCATTGGTAAATCTTCATTCTAAAATTAGAATACTAACGGTTTCAACAAACTATTGGCAAAGGTTGTTCTAAAACTAGTATACCAATGGTTCGTTCAAACCGTTTTCATAAAACCACTGGGAAAACCTCCATTTCTACTAGTGAGTGCCCAAGGAATTCATCTGTGACAATGATACACATTTCAAGAAATATAAATTTCAATCAATAATGGGAAATAATATGGTTGAACCAACAAAATTGGAACAACTTATCACCCACAGTCTATTTGTAACACCCCGATATTTTATGAGATAGATTCTTTTTAATTTCTTTGATGTCTTGTATTGTACGCTACACTAAGATTATATTGTGCTATACGCAACACTATATTAGTTTTCAGTATATGAAACACTATTCTTGGTTTGTGTTGCACACAATTTCATGTTCTTTTGATAGAATTCAACATTGAGTATAGATTTTGTTCAATGTAAAAATGAAATAAGTTTGGATTATGTTATATGCAACACCGAAGGAAGCTTTCACTACACGCAACAACTACATCACTTGTGTTACACACAAGAGTGACCTTCCTCAATAACTTTCATTGTATGTGATACCTATTTTTAATAATCAGCGATATAATATTAAAATATTATTATGGGACATAAACTGACCATTATGAATAGTATTAACCACATTTTGAATTTTATATAACATTAGAATTAATCTTACACATTTTCATTAAATAAATAATAAATAATAAATAATAAATAATAAATAATAAATAATAAATATTAAATCATAAAACATAAATATTAAATCATAAATAAAAAATAATAAAAAATAGTAAAAAATAGAAAATAAATGAATAATAATATTACAAAAATAAAAAATAAAAAATAAAAAATAAAAAATAAATATGTAAATGATAAATAAATAAATACATGATTAATAAAAAATAATTATAAATAAAAAATAAAAAATAAATTAATAAATAAATGATAATTAAATAAATAAATAAATAACCATGAAAATAATAAATAAATTATAGTAAATAAAAAAATTAAAAACCATCATGAAATGATTAGTGGTAGTTTAAACCACTAATAGATGATACACATCAGTTTTAAAAAGTGTTGTGAAATATATCATGACATTGGTATACATGACGGTTTCGATAAACCACTGTGAAATCATTTAGCATCGGTTTAAACCACCGCTAAATGCTATTTTTGGTCTAGTGTTACTACTTCCTTGTAGGATAGGGGATCATAATTACCAATTAATAATGAGCCACTATACTTGATGACTAGAAGACCATATATCTCTGGTTCTCTATCCACTCTGGTGCTTTTTCACAATACGTGTGTAACTGGAACAACCTCTTCTATGGGGTTTTTTTGCTCCTACGGTGTTAATCTTGATCCCTTTATCTCTTTTGGATATGTGGTCCTTATCAAGGAACATATAATATATGTACACTATCAACTTTTTAATTGAGGGGAAATATTGATAATATCTCATTTTTTTCTTAGGATATCTTCTAAAGATACAATTTATGCCTCTGGGTGCATGTTTGTTTCCAAAAGTGTCCTTAACAAATGCTTTTCATCCCCCCACATGTAAATTTGATAAAACTAATTTCTTCCCATAGATTAACTCATAGATAATCATGTTTTCTAAATTATATGAAACTCGATTTAGTATGTGTATTGCATTCTATAATGTTTCCACCTAAAAGGATAATAGGAGAAATCTGGGACTCATCATCGATCTCACAATGTCCAATAAGGTGTTGTTTCACCTTTCACTGACAACTTTCCACTAAGTTTTATAAGGAGAATTAGGTAGAGATAGTATGATAAACTCCCTTATATAATTGATGAACTCTTGGTTATGATATTCTCTGTTATTTTCTAAATATACTTTCTTTATCTTCTTACCCATATGATTCTCTACTTAATTCTTGCATTCCTTAAATTTCTCAATAGAAACAAACTTATACCTCATTAAGTAGAAATATCCATATCTACTAAAGTTATTGGTAAAATTTATCAAGTAAAAGTATCCACCTACAACTTCAACTAGAAAAGGTTCACACACATCTTCATAAACTAATTCAAGAAGCTTTGTGTCATTTTCACACTTTCTACAAAATGAAGTTTTTTATTTTTTCCTTGTAAACAAGCATGATATATATCAAGTGGTTTTATATCAGAAGAATATAAATACCCTTCCTAATATAGCTTTTCAAAATTCTTCTCATTTACATGACCAATCCAGCTATATCATATCTAAGTGTGATGTGAGCCATGTGAACCTGATTCATTATTGGTTTCTAACACTTGATTTTTGTATTCATGTACTTATAGACCGTTATTCAAAATTTCCATCCCATAAAATATATTATATTTATAAAAGTAGAAAATATTATTTCAAAATTTGAAAATAAATCCATTAATATCTAAAATAGACATGGATATTATGTTCTTGGATACAATAGGCACATAATTAATATTATTTAAAACCAAAATCAATCCCATTATAAAATGTGATAGTAGTATCCAATATATAGTTCATTAAATATTACTCAATTGGCAGGAGGAAGATCCAATTAACCTTTAGAAACCTTCCTAAATATACTTGGTTCTTATATTTGGATACAAATTTGTGAATCATAAGATTTATCTAATATTGAGTTAGTATAAATTGATAGGCCGTATTCGATAACAAACACATTTTAATCTTCCCCTAATTCCTTAACTAAGGAACAATTCTTCTTCCAGGGAACCTTATTAACACATAAAAAACACACTACATCTTATTCCTTAGCCTTCCCCTTAATCTGACTCATCTTGGACAAGTAGAGTGAAGATTCTATAGAGTTGGTGTTAGTATTAGGGTTTTTTCCTCAAATTTCTTCTTATTCAACTTAAGTACTAAAGGTTTTTCATGCATCATTCCCTTATCCACATAGAAAATTATATTATTGATATCTAGGTGAGACTTCTCAATATTTTTCATGTTAACATTTATAATAAAATTGGGGAATATTTGAGAATCTGAGGGAATCATAAGTTTTATACACAATTCCTTAATTAGCATTAAACCCAAAGATTCCAAATGATCAATATATCCAATCACCATGACTACACAAGGTTTGGATGGTGAACCATCTATAATATTTTATAGAAATAGTGTCTTGGGTATCTTATACCTCTCTTATATTTTCTTATCCCAGTAAATATAAAAGATATGGGACAACATCGTGTATATATCCATGTCCCTATGAAGCTTATAAATCTCACTAGTCTTAGATCATATCATAAGACATTGGACATCCAATGCATCATTCACATGTTTGTAGAAGAGAGGATTCCCCTCCCCACTTTCCTATTTAAAAGGATCATCATAAACTAGTTACTCTATCACTTTAGACTTCCAATATTGGCATAGTATAATGCATAAGTACATATACCACTCATGTAAGTTACACCGCTTAGGATATTATATTTTCTAAATATCTATTGCAAAGATAATAATCTAGGAATGGTACAACAAAGGATATGAGCTCTAGAAGGGTATTTCGGGTAGTGTTTCATCTAGTGTATTGATGGAGACGTTTTCACAAACCAGCCTGAGTCGAACCTGAACTGGTCACCTGAGCCAGCCCGCAACATGGACCGAAGGGCATTCCTGATCCCCACGGGTTAGAAAATAGTGCTGGGAATCATTAGAGTATACAAGTGAATTATTTTTTCCAATAAATAAACAATAATAAAATAGTATAAATAAACCAAACAACCCACAATATATAAATAAAATTGAATTGAACATTATTTGTACAAAAAACAGAAAGTGCAACTGAACAATACAACTAAACTGACCAAAACTGATGACCACTAACTCTGTGTGACCCTTCTGGTCACTCTTCCACACAATGGACACATATCACTCAAGGTGATCGAACTCAAGATGAAACCTACACAAGGGATAAAAACAGAAAAGAACTATAGGCGTGGGTATTAAAACATAGTAGGATAGCCCGATAATCTATTCCCAATGAACTCCCATTAAAATAAAAAAATATCCATTTTAAAGTTTGAACTAAAATATATAAAAGTATTTTTTCCCATAAATATTCCATTCTATGAAAATTATAAGACAAAATGCTTGCAAGTTTTCATAAATAGGAAATGGTAGATTTTTTTTTAAAAAGGGATGAAACTTTCAGCGGGAATAATTTTCAACGGGGAAGATTTAAATAATGAACAATTTTAAAGAAAACACACATGATTCTGAATTTACCAATGAAAAACACGGTATGCTGATAGTGAGTATGAAATAACCGATTATCATTATTCATGGGAACACCCCTAGGCACTAGCTAGCTGTGGGGCCCTAGGTACCTTGTATCTCGGTGTAAAAGTATCAATAACCAAAAAAATTCTCATGAATGATACACTAGAAGGGAAAACTCCAATTGACTAGTGGTACACAATCATCATCATAGTTTATTAAGTGTTTTCATCATTAATCTTGCTAAGTGAAACAGGGATGAATCCATTACCGGATCACTAGTATACTAGTCCTAGTCCGCCCACCTAGATTCCTGAGTTTCCTTCTTCATGCTAAATCAAGTTCCACATGTTATAAGATACCATTTTCACATAAAATTTACATTTATAAATCATACACACACCAAAAAGTACCCAAACACATTTCGAACCCTTTACGCATTTCAATAAACCACTTGAAATTTTCATAAAACAATTTCAAGAAGTATAACAAGGTTTTGCACATAAAATCCATTAAAAATGATATTTTAAGGTCAAATGACCAACAATACCATACAAAACCACATTTTTCATCTCAAAAACCATTTAATAAATCAATTTCATGAATCATAAAATTACCCCAATGGTACAACATGGAACACATATGAAATCCATTTTTAAAGAAAAATGTCAAATGAGCCTTTAAGCATTTTACCAAACTAATGTTTATTAAAGACAAAAATTCCACTTTCCATGAAGAGGTGAAAACACACCATTTGAATCATCTAAAAATTTACATAAAACCCTTAAAACATTCAGGATACACTTTCAAAACACAACCACCTTCATAAAAATGCCAGACATGCCATTTACCGATAGATCATGTCAAAACACCATTAAAACCAAAAATATTAACCTTATAAGGATAAAAACCAATTTTAAACCATTTAATGGTTCCCAAATAAACTTTTACATGATTCCAATATATTTATAAATCCAAAAAAAAGTTTATATCACAAAGAACCCAGAAAATCCAACCGAGTAATTTACCGAACACAAGGCATGCACTTTTTTAAACAAATCAATTAATTTTAAGAACTTGAAAAGGAATAAAACACCAATTTCATGCAATAAATTTATTCAAGATACTAAAACATGTTAAAAATACCAAAAACCATGTGTGAAAACTAAGAAATAATTTTAACAAACATGCAGTGTACATCATTTTAACAAAACAACACCACTTTTCATAAAATAAGGTTTTAACCGCTACTTTACACACCAAAAAAATTATCCAAAGATTATATTACAATATTAATAATGTAAAAAAGTTGAAAACATTATGAAATAGATAAAACCTTAATTATAAAGGTAAGTTGAAGGGAGATTCTACCTCAAATCCATGGTGGAAAGGAAACACACACCTGAAAACACCCACCGCTGTTTCGAAAGCCCTAGATCTATAAATACCAGCCCTAAACGAACAAAAACTCCATAAAAATCATGGTAAAATAGAACTATAGGTCTTTAATAACCAGGTAAGAAGAGAATCCCAAGAAAAATTGGATGGATAAGGAATAGGGAGAAGAGAAGATAAGGAAACTCACCTTGGAAACTAGTCAACCCTTCATCTTCCATTAGATCTACACAAAAGGAGGAAGGGGAATGTATTGCGAATCCATGAGAGACCTATTTAGGTATAGAAACACTAGGAGAAATGATTTTGGGCACATTTGGGTCTTAGAATCCCATGGCGGTAAAACTTTTAAAATTAATTGTTTTCATTTAGGGTAAGGTGGAACGGTTTATTAAACTGTGCGCCAAATCATGAAACAACCATGGGGTCAACCACATTATTACACCCATGTGGCCGCACACCCGTGATCAAGCTATGAAGTAGTTTTTATATCTAAAATAGGGTTTCCCCTAAGGTACCACATGGCTATGTGCTAACCATGTACATATCCTTTTCATGACAAAAATTTTATGTTTTCTCCAAAACTCCCAAACAAACCAAGGGGAAACCAAGAGGGAAAGATTATATAAAGAAAACAATTCAAAACTCAACAACCGTCTCACATAGAACCTGAGAAAAAATACTAAGAATACCAAATGAACCGGATCAAAAACCAAACTTGAAAAACTGAGTGTGATAGATGTCCAGGAAGGTTTTTTCAGGCATGTGGATTAGGGGTGGTGATTGAGCCCCTTGTTGTAGGTGGTGGGGACCAACGACAACTCTCGATGGTGTTTGAGGTGGATTGGGGGTAGTGAGAGGTGGGAATAACAATGAATCTTGTAAGGGGGAGGTGTAAAGGAGGTATTGGACCAATGATGATGGAGCCACATCAAGAGTATGATAGGGGACGACCCATGGAATGGTGGTAACAATATGTTGGTGGTCAGGAGGTGGTGTTGGAGCGTAGTGATGGAAATAGTTGGTACTAAATATTTGAGGTGAAGGTTGAGGGAAAAGTGGGTGCAGGCGTGCCAGAAAATGAATGGGTGAAGGGTGTTGATGTCAGTTGTGAATTATGATGGGATTGTACCACCCCTTCTTGATGGAGGGGGTGGTGGTTTAGTGGGTGTATGTGGAAGTTCAATACTATGTTTCGGCACACCGATGGTAGGTGTTAGTTTAGTAGCGTTGGAATGAGGATCATAAAAATTAGGCATGGTGAGGGCCTGACCATCAGAGGTTTATAGGGGAGGCCTGATTGGTGACGAAAACTCTTATAGTAGGGCTTAGAAATGACATCGTATGGATATGGCATGCAACGTCGATGACTAGGTTGTATAAGGATGGTCTGTTATAAAGTGTGTTTTGTGGAAAAAGTTCTAAGGGGTCTTTGATCCAATATGAGTAAGGGTATATGGGTCTCTATAGTATATATATATATATATAAGAAGGCTTGATGGGTGGGTTATCCCTTGGGGGGGGATATGTCCTGCCTATCGACCAGTGGGTTTGAGATGTGTGTGTGCATTTTTCTGTAATTTTACCCACAATCAGCTAATATATATATATATATATATATATATTAAATATCAATATCTGTCACTATTATATTCATAATATTACTGGATATTCTTGGGTAAATGATCCATATTTAATATCTCATAACCCATACAAGTGTCTGATAAAATTACTTAAAGGTATTTTAAGTAGGCATTCTTACCAACTGTATTAACTCTAAGATCCTTGATCTATTGAGTGAAATCCACAATCCTGAAATCTTGGTCTCTTATTTACTCTAAATTTTCCTCCAAGTTACACCATGTCCTATGAGGTAAACTAATCTTGATTCTATCTTTCTTAAGCCAACCCAAAAATCTCATTATAACTTCCCAATAAATTAAAGTATCCTAATGAGGTCCAAATCAACACTTTGATCTTTGGTTTCATTCTAAATTAAGTTATGGAAGGAATTACCTGACTTAATATTACCTTGATTAATTTTATTTATATTATGTGTAAATATTATTTATTTTATCCTTTTACATTATTATTAATATTATGTCAATTTTACGTAATTAATTAACCATGTATGATAAAATAGTTTATGAATAAACCATTTATTTTATTTTATCTTAACATGAATGTTAATTTATTTACTTTATGTTATCATGTTTAAACAAAAAAACCATGTCTCATATAAATAAATAAATAACCATTCATTGGACATAAACATATATTATGGTAATGATATTTTAACCAGTGGCTGTTTTATCAAGCAGAAGATAAACCCAAACTAGACCATAGGGGAATAACTCTTTGACTTGATCTTGTATCACATTGAAACATTTCACTATTAAAATGTATATCTCTTTGGTTGGTTTCATCTCATATCATTATTGAACTATCTTCACTCACTTGGGATATCCTTTTACATATGCTTACTCACACACATGTGAGGGTATCTAGGGGTTTAGGGTGGCATAAAATAAACAATGTACACATAGGCCCATACTTAATAAAGGGTAAAGGATGATACAAGGAGAATCATATTTAATTTAATAATATACTTATCACAAAACCCATGAAATAAATAATTAAATTAAATAGAATCACAAAACATATACAGGTCGATCAAGTTCTTGATTATCCATACATTCAATGACTACTGTTAACATTCATTTAAATTCATTCTTTATCAAGATAAATTTATCTAATTAATAAAATAATTATATTATTAATTAATTAATTCATTTATCTTATTAGCCAACCAAATAGTCCTTGAATTTCCCATTCACTATAATTTTAAATAAATAAAATAAATTAATTTTAATTTAAAATTAATTAAGTATACATTGTTTACTATAGGTAGTGATACATATACCCTTATGCATCCACTTACACTCATTTTTGTGTTTAACAATTACATAGTGTGTAAAGTCACCCAACCCAACATGCGACTAACACTACATATGTTTCCTATCATATTTTGTGTACTTACATGGAATGTATTCCTATATATCATGTCTTGATATACATAGAATGTTTTTTTAGTGGTTGGGTTGTGTCTTATTCACGATGTGTCTGACCGAATGACAAGCCTGTATATATGTGGTGTGTACCACTGGTGATGTCCATGAAGTAGATGAAATGTATAACAACCACTAACATTTTTCATCTATAGAATAGCCTAGAAGATAATTATTAAATAATTTAATATCCAACATGAACCAATAAAATCACTTGGTGTGTATTTTTTGTGAAATAACCTATCACACAGAGTCTACAACTAGCTACATGCCATATAATTTGATTTTTCTTTACTTAATTTTTTTGTGTGTGTTTATGACTCACATGTAATGTATGTCTTGATGTAAAACTTTCTTGAGTTAGCCTAAATTAGATTGCATGTAAAAATAGCTACACAATGTTTTATTTGTTACTTCCCACCCACACGACAAACATATAGACTCAACATGTATTTCAAGCAGGTTGTTACATGTTCCATGACATGTACAACCCACTATATATTGTGTACATCATGTAATGGAATGACCCATAACTAATAATCAATATGTGGAATGTATTAATTAAATTCCATATAATTTGACCACACAAATTCTGTGATTTACATGGAGTAAACCATGTTGGGTAACACAACATGGATGATAGTTATAATCAGTGTACCCCTATCTTTCAGTGTGCTAACCGACAATCAATACATGTCATGTAACGACACCATGTATGAAACCCCCAAATGAAATATTTTGATCTTTGAGGAATATACTAGTGTATTTGAGCATGGGTATATGAGGTATACTTTTTAGTTTCACATTGTGTAAATGTGTTACTCATCTAGAATAATTGACACCTCTGAATGGGATATTTGAGCATTCTTTATCCTTTTTGGCCTATTCATGGTCATATGAAATTTAAAGGTCACATTCTCTAAAATATTTTAATTATAGAATAAAAAATATATAAATGAAAAACTGTAAATAAAATGTGTAATTGATTAGAAAAAAATAAATAATTATAAATTAATATGTAACCTAGCTCTGATACTACTTGAAGGCTATGGGGTGCAAAGGAAATAGTTGAGACTATAACCAACAATGTTTTTCATTGATTTATTTAGATAAAATACTTAGAACTGGATGAACAGAAACCCAAAATATTTAAAGGGAGGATATTTTAACATATAATTTGTTATTAAATTTTAAACAAGAATTACCTTAGATTGATAATTCATTCTTTTTTTATGATTTTAGTTATCCTTCTTGTTGTACTTTCTTCTAGTGAAATCCGCACATGATATTTGAATCTAAAAATGTATCAATTGGAACTCGAGGTGCTATATCAATGGAACCAAGTGGATTTCACTTTTCATTGTTGATCACAACAAGATTCCTTTCAATATTGAAAAATTATTTCTTGTTCTCTTAGTCTTCAGAGGGAGGATGATGATGAGAAAACTTCTTTCTTGAGAGAATTCTTGAGAAGTTATATTTTGTCCTTCGATAGAATTCTCCTAGGAGAATATAATTTCACACAACCACTCTATTACAATCTCAATCTAATATAATTGTGTTAATATACTTCAGGTTAGGAATTAAATAATTTCTCAAATGCCTTTATATAATAGTTTACTCTAAATAAACCTCATATAAATTAATATTAATAATATTATTATTATATTCCATGACATGATCTAACACAAAAATACTTAAATATCTTTTTTTAAATAAATAAATCAATATTTATTTAAATGATATTAAATTAAATATATCATTTTCCCATGACCTTATCTCAGCCTTTCAATACTACATTTATTTTATTAAACCTTGAATAATAAATATTTATTTAAATAAATAAATATCATAATATATAATTCATCCAATAAATAAATAAATATTATATTCTCAAATAAGGGAATACAAATTTATTTAATACTAAACTCACATGTATTATAAAAAAGAATAATTTGTGATTGAATTTTTATGGTCAACAAAACCTAAATTAATATTATTTATCCATCTTGAGAATAATATTTAATCTATTGTTAAATTAAAATAAACTTTAACTAAGATTTTAGATTCACGTAGTGTGTGACCCTTTAAGCTTCATTCATAGTGACATTAAGAAAGCTGGCCTAAATTCCAAGATTAGATTATAGAAACACATTAAGGTACTCATTAAGAAATAAGTTAATATTACAATGAAAAAAACCACATATGAATACTTACTATATAATATAATCCATTTTTCTTAATATCTCGTCAATCAGGTTGTATACTTATGTCATCAACCTATATGCTTGATACATCATTATTTGACTAAATGAAGTGAACTTGTCAAAAAACCGTCATGACCATGAAGATAATTAGATAGTTCTATTCTAATTAAAGGTCATGAAAAATCTATATCCATTAATATGGAATGGAAAAATCCTTTATCGAATTATTCATTAATTTCATATCACTTATGATACACCCATGTTATCCAACCTGTTTGCAAGCATATATCATTATGGTTTTCATCAATACATAAAAGTACGTAATTCATGAAATACATTAATAATAATATCATGTATACAGACTAAAACACACGTACATAGATAAAAATATCCAATGACACATATAGAATGTTTAATTATTTTTGGTAGCCTCTTTTCTTGTAGATTACTAAGTGTGAAAGGTTATGAGAAGAAGCCTCATCTACTTATGAACATCCATCAACTAATAGTTAAAACACAATATGTGTCCTATTAGAAGATATCATATAGAACATATGACATATATTTATAAATATTTCTATATCACTTCAAGGTTCTCATCATAGAGGGGATATTTTATAACCTTTCGATGTGACAAATACTCTATGAACATTATCACATTAATTCTACACAAAAGAACACTCATCATGTGATATGATATTTATTAATATTTAGGTATTTGAATATATAAGTAATCAAAAGTACATAATAAGTTGGTTCTAGGGAACCAAATATAATAGTAAAATGGATATAAATTATATTTTTGTGTTGTACTTTAATTTTTTTTCATTTTGGGACACCTTGTATAGGGCCCCATATGCCATTCCATCCTCTCTATCTTTTTGTTTACTCTTTTATTTTCAATATATTGTATATAATATTAGAAAATTACATGATTTATAAATGTATTTGGATGGATATATGTTATGTAGGTTTTATAAATATTTATCATTTTTATGGTGTAGGATGATGTTATACCCTATTTGGTTGGTTTTAATTAAAATTTTATTTTTCATATGCCAGAAGAAATCCATCCTATGCATACATAATGTTGGATTTCCAAAATTAAAGAATGTTTTTATTTTAGCTATTTTGAAATGGATAAAATCCTTACCACGATGATTTTTGATACCCTAAAAAATTATATTAGGCTATGGTTATTAAGAATATAATTTAGGCCTTATAGAATGTTAGTTAAGGTATTGATCTAGAATATCTAGATTGGTATTTTGTAGTATAAATGTCTAAATTTTTTTTGTAATAAAACTATACTAAGGATAAATGATCCCCCAATACACCTCTAAAATATTGAATTAATACACACAAAAAATCCTCTAAAATATTGATTGAATGCACTGATTTATCATCAATGTGTTGGTGATATTCAATACTCAATCTCACATGAGTTCCTATGGCATATTGAATCCTCTAAAATATTGATACATTAATCTTTCATATCCATTTGATATAATTCTTATTGGCACTCTATGAAGCCTAATTGTCTCTCACATGTAATGTTTTCATGGTTTATCTACAAAAAATATAAGAAAAATAGAATTTAGCAGTAGTTTAAACTACTGCTAAATAATTCATGATAGATCCTAAATAGCATGATGAATTTCTATTTCAAGAATCATTTAGTTGTGTTTTTTACGATGTTTTTATTTAAAAATTTGTTTTAAAAAATAAAAAAGTATTTTTTTTAATTTTTATTAAACACATCATTTTTAAATTTATATTATTTTTAAATTTAAAAATACATTTTTAATTTATTCACCATTTCTTATTTATTTTATGATTGATTTAAAAAAAATTATACACAGGGAAACAAGTTCCCAAAAAGAAATTCATCTTTACACCACTCTTCCTCATTCTCACTTAAATCTCTATGTACTAACCACTCCACCAAATGAATTTATATGCATTAATATGATAATAAATATCACTTAACCTATTTATTTCAATATTTATTTTAAATAAAATAATAAATTCTTAAGAGGGAACACATCCTTACACTATTATCACACATTCCCTCTTAACTATCTATGAACTAACCACTCCACCAAATGAATTTACATGCACTAATATGTCAATAGATGTTATTTAACCAATTTGATAAATAAAATACATTATATAAATAACTAATGGATAAAATTACAAATTCTTAATGAATTAATAGTTATTAATAATTACTTATTATTAATATTTAATAATTAAAAATTAATTATTAAATCAATTAATTAATAACAAATTAATTAATAAATAATAATTATTTATTAATTAAAAAGTAAATAATGTTTTTAAATAACATTTCATTAATAATATTAAATATTGATAATTAATAATTAATAATTTATAATTTATAATTAATTATTAATTATTAATAAATAAAAATTGATAATTATAAATAATAAATAATAAATAATAATAAATAATTGATAATTAATGATAATTAATATTTCATTTTAACTTTAGATAATTAATGGTAATTAATACAAATAAAGTTCAGGACTTGAGCATGCTCAGTCCTAAAAATTTATTAAATAAAATAAAAACAGACACAAAGATAACGACATACATTAAATGATAGTAATTATTAATTAAAATTTAATTAATTATAAATAACATTAATAATAAATCATGAATTAAGAATTAAAAATTAATTAAAATTTTAAATGATATATAGTTACTAATTACAAATAATTGATAGTTAATAATTAATAATTAATAATTAATAACTAATAATAGATAATTAATTACTAAAACTTAGTAATTAAAAATTTTAATTAATGATTAATGATTACTAATTACTAATTACTAATTACTATTTAATTAGGAACATTTCAAGAGATAGACTAGGGTGAACCATTCCCATTATATAAAATAAAATGGACGAGTGATGATACTATGGAATTTTATACAATATGGTTATAAATACCCCCCCTCTACGTCAGAGTTATATAAAAGTAGCAAAGCATTAAACAAGTGATATGACCAAAATGAGTCACGATCGCCAATTGCTTTCTTTGAGAGATAATCTGTAACCATGTTCACTTCCATATAGATGTGGAAGATAATGACTAGAATTATTGTTTTCTACTCCAAGAGGTTCTTCCATACTGAGTTGAGTTTCCATGGTACATTGCATGTTTTATTCCTAAACAAGGTTACCACTAGTGTATCATCACTTTTAATCCAAAGGTTATGCCATTTAAAGTTCCAAACATGTTTAATAACATATATAACAACATGGATCTTAGCCTCATAAGTAGTGTGAGATCTAAGAAAGCATGATAAGGTGCCTTTGATGAATCCCCTTCTAGTCCTAAAGATTTCACCACATCCAATAAGACTAGAAGCTCCTATAGCAGCTCCATCAACATTCACCTTGATACATGGAGGAAGAGGATGAATCCATCATGTATATTTACACCATGGTGGTTTCTTTGGGCAGTAAGGAACATCAAGGAGTTAAGATATTATTAGGTCATTAACATTATTATTATTAGTACCCATATATAATTTGGATGTTATCTAGATAACTCTTCTAATATAAGTACAAATATTCTGAAATTTCATCATCTTTCCATAAAAATACTTGGCATTTCTCACTTTTCAAATATAAAATAAACCAGAAACAACCACCAAAAGTAAGATATTATTCATTTTATGGATAATATTGAGTTTAGAAATATCACCCACAAAAACATATAGATCATAACCTATATGAATATCACATAATATGTAATTGAAAACAAAGCCTCGATTTTTTTTAGAAAATTCACATTGAAGGAAGACGTGAGTGGAACCATTATAAGCATTCATACATAGAGGGAAGAATAAAGGAATCTAAAAGTAAGTAGTGCGAAGTTGATCATCTATTGGATGTTTGTTATATCATATTTCTTATACATAGATGTACTTGGAAGGGAGAATGAAATTATTCATGAGGGTATACAACCACACAGGGAGTAGATTTTTGGTATGGCATAGTTGTGTACAGTATAGTTTATCATTTAGGTTTCCTATTTGTTTCCGACGCTTTCGTCGGGGCACGCGCATCCATCCGTCCATGGAGGAGGACACGCTGCCCTGTTTCCCCGCATTCCCACTTTCCAAAGGGGGCGAAATTCGCTCCTTATTCAGGGACGTCTGCTCCTTGATCGAAACAGGATGATGGGATGTCGGTTCTTCCTTCTGTGGATTCCTCCTCAAAACTCGTCACCTAGTCCGGGTCTCCCTCATAGATTTAATATGTTGTTCGTGAAACTCTTCCTAGTGCCATGTTTCCATGGACGCCGGTTAATTACACTGCTTCTGTCAGGACATTCCAAAGGGTTCGGTCAGGGCAATAACCTTCAGTCGGGGGAGTAGTCACGTTGAGGCATCAGTAGCATGTCTGGATGCTGGGGACCTGGCATGTCTGTCTATTATCCCTGGTCATAGGGCTTCTCGAGGGCGTGGAGGCCCGAGGCATCCCACATCGAGCGCGGGGAATTATATGCCATAGACACATATCTGAGGTTTTCCTTAGCTTCCCGTGTTTAACAAAGGGTACGCCACGAGTTTAACGTCCAGCGGGGACGGATCAGCCCGATCGGAGCATTATCTAGAGTAGATCAGATTGAGGGATTTCCCTTGAAGGGGTGCCGATACTGGGACTAGCCCATGGGCGGCTGTGAAGAGGAGCGTACCGACATGGTCTCACCGGGATATGATGGTCCGGGCGAGAATCAGGGAGGATGATGGATGAACGAATGAAGTGGAGGGGGGAATGGCAAGGAATCGTTGCATGGGAGACAGTGAAGTTGAGATTGAGCCTTGAAGAGGCTTCCTACGTATCCCCATGGCAGGGAATCAAATTCCGCGTAGTTTGGGACGGTGCCGGTGAATCGGCATGAGGGTGGACCTTGGTCCGATGGGCATCATCAGCAAACTGACGTGAATGGGGAGGACCAGGAGGGTCCTAGTGGTGGTGGGCTTGGACCTCGTGGAGGCTTCCTACGTACCATGTCGTGATATGGATCAAAGACCACGTAGTTTAGAGGGGCTTCATCGGCGAGCTGACGTGAAGGTGGACCTTGGTCCAATGAGAGATGGGCTTGAACCTCGGGGAGGCTTCCTACGTACTAGGCCTTGACATGGATCAAAGTCCTCATAGTTCAGAGGGTGTAATCGGTGAAGCGACGTGAAAGTAGACCCGGGGGTCCACTAGTGGTGGGCTTGAACCTTGTGTAGGCTTCCTATGTACCATGCCTTGACATGGATCAAAGTCCTCATAGTTCGAAGGGTGGGTGTCGGCGAACCGACGTGAGGAAGGGACCTTGGTCCGATGGGAGATGGCCTTGAACCTCAGGGAGGCTTCCTACGTACCATTCCTTGACATGGATCAAAGTCCTTGTAGTTCAAATGGTCGATAGAATACAGTTTAACGTCATGCGGGACGGTGGTGAACCCTGACGTGAATGAATGACAGGCGATGGGCTTGAACCTCGTGGAGGCTTCCTACATACCATGCCTTGACATGGATCAAATTCCTCATAGTTCTGAAGGGCTTTGTCGGTGAACCAACGTGAAGGTGAACCCGGGGGTTCCACTTGTGGTGGGCTTGAACCTCGTGAAGGCTTCCTACGTACCATGCCTTGACATGGATCAAAGTCCTCGTAGTTCGGAGGGAAATGGGGGCTTGGCACACCGACAAGGAGACGGTTTGGGCCAATGATTGTTGGGGTTGAACCTCAAGGAGGATTCCTACGTACCATGCCTTGAAATGGATCAAAGTCCTCATAGTTCAGGTGGGGACAACAACTTTCTGTCGAACTGGGATGCAATTTAACGTCATGCTGGACGAAGGTGGAACTCGACGTGAATTGTATGACGGGTGGGATTGAACCTCATGGAGGCTTCCTACGTACCATGCCTTGACATGGATCAAAGTCCTCGTAGTTCAAATGGGTGTGCAGTTTAATGTCATGCGGGAAAATGGCATACAGTTTAACGTCATGTTGGACGAAGGTGTGCATTTTAACGTCATGCTGGACGAGGGCATGCAGTTTAATGTCATGTTGGACGAGGTATTTTCATAGCCAATGCAAGATCTAAGCCCACGTGAGTCATGCTCGGTGTGAGAAATAAGAGACAGCAAGGACCTGACGATCACGCCGCGAAGGGTGTGTCCGTGAGAAGCGAAGAGGGGCTTACGCGTTAGGCGGCCCATGGTGCTGGGACTTACTCCAAGATGGAGGCCCGAAGAGTGACAAAGCGCAGAAAAAGAGGGATTTGGGTCCAATGATGGGAGGTGGCTCGTTCCCTATCATGCCCTCCACTAACCTTGGTAGTGGGGAAGTATGGAGATGCAGGGGTGCAGCCATCCGTTGGGGAACTAGGGTCACCCTTCTCCTGAGAACATACGCCACTCCAGTAAGGAGGATATCATCCCTTGTGGATTGGTGATTCCACTCCCATGGAGATGAGTGGCGTAAAAAATGTTCGAGCTGGGGGGAACCTTCGTGAGAGGCATGAGGTCGGGTCATAGTTTAACGTCAAATGTTGAGGACGTGGTGCTTGGAAGTTTAACGTCCTACAGCTCGGACGAGGTGGGTTCACTCCTCACCCCTAGGACTTACATAACAGGTATCCTATGGTCCTTGGGGGAGGGAAGGTACTGGAAAGGCCATGGTTAAGGGGGGTTGTGGAGCGAACCATCGAGGGGTCCACATTAGTGTGGCTATGCGAAGAAGAAATAGCCGTTAGCATGCCTATGCGAAGAAGCATTAGGTGAAGCAACACTATGAGTGGTATTGTCCGTGGGACTTTGAAATCACATCGTTCATACCTGGAGGGTCGCACGAGAAGCGAAATTTCTAAGAAAAGGAGTGTGCTTCGCGAAGCGGAGTGCCTTAGCCTTAGCATGTGTCATAGGTGTGAGTGGAGGGTGCTTCGAGAAGTGGAACAGTATTCACGGAGCACTGCCTCACGAAGAAGAGGTGCCTCGCGAAGCAGGGTGCTGCGAAGCAGTGTGCTTCATGATGTGTAGCGGTCCTGCCTTAGCATAGGGATCACTGGTACCGGTTCGGTGTTTCGAGAAGCATAAACGCTCCGCAGTTGCCCGGGTTCCCTTGGGAATCCCCTTCCTTCGCGAATGCCCTTGATATTCGTGAAGGGAATCCCTCTCGGAAGAGGGGCTCAAAATGAGACAAAGTAAAGGCGTCACGCGAAGTAGAAGTACCTCGCGGAGCTCATGATTCCTGGGGGCAAAGGGTGATTCGCGATTCAGGAGAGGAGAAGCCGAAAGGTCGGATTTCCCATCCCTGGGACTCAGGGGGAGCCCCGTATTTATAGTCAAGGGGCACTGCGAAGCCGAACTCGCGCACCGCCAAAGGTGCTTCGCGGCGGGCTCGCGAACGTCAAACGCGTTCACGGAGAGTTACTGCCTCCGGAGCTTCGCGGCAGGCTCGCGAATGTCAAACCCGTTCACGGAGAGTTACCGCCTCTGGAACTTTGCGAGACCGCGATGCTCGGGGTGCTTCACGGTGGGCTCATGAACGTCAAACCCGTTCGCGGAGAGTTACCGCCTACGGAGCTTCGCGAGACCGCGATGCTCGGGGTTCTTCACGGCAGTGCTTCGCGAGGCAGTGTGCTGACCTTCTTTTCCTTCCCTTACTTCCGTGAAATATTTTGGCGCCAACAAATGTCCCCCCTCAGACTTGGAGCGACGGAGGGTGAAGGGTCAAATTCTGAGGAAAATCTCCAAAATTGTCAGCGGTTCGCGATGTGACTTCGCGAAGAGGGCCCGTGGTGCTGACCGGGGCCATGGATCCGGATGCGTCGCGATGCTCCGCGTGGGTGAGGCGTGCTGCGATGCTCTGGGGTCACCGCCTATAAATAGGGGGGTCGACGTCTTTTGTCTTCATTCAATTTCCTTGTCTTTTTGTGCTCTCTATTTCGCGAAGCTCCGTGTACTCCGCGACTGCTCTCCGCGAATCGATCTTCACGGCGGACCGCAGGTCTCTGACTCCATGACTGCGCCAAGAGAACTTCTGCTTGCTGACCTAGGTCTGACTCTGCGGTTTTGCCTCGCGACCGACCTTCGCGATCCATCTTCGTGATCCAGCTTCACGATCCGTTCTGAAAAAATTCTTTTTTGAGGGTCGGAATCGAAATGGACCATCAAGAAGCTGTATTGGGGGTTCTTGCAGATGCCGCCCATCGGGATGAGATGGCCAACTGTCCAGGCCTTGGGGAGATAGTCCGAATCCATTCGGACCACGCTTCTTTGACAGATCTTCTATCAGAGGGCCAGAAGAATTATCCGCAGTGTAAGAAGCTGCCATTGTACGACTTTAGGTTGAGGGATGACGTCTTCATCCCCGAGGCAAGTAGGGACGAACCAGCTTGCTGGTTCAGGAGCACACCATGTCAGCACCAATGGTTCAGGGCGACCGATGGTCATGCGTAGGAGGAATTAACACCTGTCACCGCTGACTATCTCTACAACCATTTCAACGATATTGACGGGAAGCCACTGCAACCGGAGATGTCCCCTCCTCTCTACCGTACCATGTTGAAGGCGGCTTTGCAGGATTCAAAGAAGGGATGGTCTGATGAGTGGGACCTGCGCCAGGGCGGCAACTTTACTGATGACTGGGCCTGGGCCTACTTGGTAGGAACCTCATGTGAGGAGTTTGGGGCCGAACTGAGGAGAGTGGGGTTATATGAGGCGGCATGGGATTCCCAATTCCACATTTACCAACCAAAGCAACTGATGCCGGAATTTCTGAGCAGATGGTCGTCTAGGACCAATACCTTTCACCTGCATCACGGGGAGGTGGGAATCAGCCTGTGGGATGTCCACCAGATTACTGGGGTTCCGAACTTGGGGGCCATGTATGATGAGTTCCTCACCTTCATGAGCGTGTGGGAGGATACCGAGAAAATGCCGCGACTGGCATCAGTGCTGATGGCATTCATCCCTGGAGAGGACAAGGAGGCAGTGAGGGATGTCCACTTTAGGAGATGGTTCAAGTGCTTCCTGAATTTCCCAGAGAATTGAGAGTTCCCTCTGAGGCCTCGAACTTGTCCGAGGGCGGCCCAACGGGGTAAGGGGCACTCGTATTGGCGGGTCTTGGAGGACAGCCAATGGAAGACTTGGGGTTTCAGTGTCAGCATTGAACAATAGCCGATAGTCAGGCTGGCGGTGTTCATCGCGGCTCTCATCTGTGGTTGGATCCTACCAGTGAGGGATACAACCATGGGGGTGCGGCCCAGCTCGTTTATTATGGCGTCCATGTTGGTCATGGGGCAGCAGATCAATCTGGGGATTCCAATGCTCTCCAAACTGTATAGAATGCTGCGGCACATTAGCGAGGGCAAGAAGTCACCAAGGATATGCGGTCCCTTCCACCTCCTATATGGGTGGATCGTAGCACACATCAGGTGGATCTATGAGTATCCAAACCCTATTTCGCCACCAGGATCGAACTTCTTCCCCTCCATCCTGAATGCGGGTTGAGCTTCCCGTTCAAACTAGCCGTGCCGATGGTGCTGAATCGGGTGTGGAGGGCGGATGAGTTTAATTTCCACCCCTTCCCATTGCCAACGGGGATACTGACTGACGATGGGCGGGGAACGAAAGAACATCGGGATTACCTCCTGGCCTTTCGAGGTGAAGTTTTGGTGGCACGAGTAGATCGTGAGCCACTCTACGAACCGTACACCCCGCACTGGTTTGCGAGCAGTTCTAGTGCCTCCAGCGGCTGACCCCGCAGGTCTACTGGGAGGTGCGTCACGAGGAGCACCCGTGTGTGATGAGGTAGTTGTGGCTCATGTTCACATGGGAAGATGGGAAGATGCGAATTGTATTGCCTCCATCCACCGTCTCTTTCGGATTGGTGAGGTAGTATGCCATTAGTTGGGAGGCTGCTTACCCAGGGGAGATGATGAAGCAACCGACTATTCGGGTTGGTGACGGTGGGCCTCCTCTATCTCGAGGTCGGGGTAGGAGGGCAGCTAGGGCCTCTCGCGGTGGCGGGGCTACCATGGCGGCGAGACCCGCACCGGCCGAGGGTGTGGAAGTAGCGGCGGACCCGGTGATTCTGGAAGAGCAGGGCCATCCAGAGGGGCAGGCACTGAGGGGATTTCGTAGGATATCCACTCAGGCTCTGGGGAAGCGCCTGCGTCATATCGACATGGTAGAGGATTCCGTCTTCCCAGAAGCCTGGGATATTTGTGATGTCAACCGGCAATTCCTAAGCCCACCTGAGATATGGGCCCACCTGAATCGCCTCGGGATGGAATTACCGGGCATAGGCCCAGTCCGGACTGGATTCATGGTGTCTCCGGCGGAGGAAAAACAATACCTGGATGAGCTGGAGGATTACGTCCACTCCAGTGGTGTCCCTCTCCCAATGACAGACCTGGTGAGGGTACTGTTGAATCAAACAGTCCCTCCACAGTTATCGGCTGCCGATCTGAGAGAGCGCTTCCCCCTACTGGAAGAATCAGAGGACTCCTCTAGAGAGGATGAGGCTGGAGGAGGGAGCCCGTTGGAGGAGGGCGAGGTCGGAGATCAGGGCTCAGATTCTGACGCTTTTGTAGAGGCTCTCGAGGTATCATTCTGAACTTCTTTCCTTATGGTCCGTTCTCGGGACCCTATGGACTTCTCACTGATGTTTGAGCCATGCAGGAGGAACTTGTTCGCATGCCTCGTTCTCGCCCCTTGGCGGGTGATGATGCGGGACCTTCAGAACCCGCACCTATGGCTGCATCCAGTTCTACGTCTGGTGGGACCAAAGCAACCGAGGTGGCTCCCCCAGAATCTCCAGACCTTCCAACAGTATTCGGAGGGCCTCGCCTCGGGATCCCATCGATACCGGCTCAAGAGCAGCGCCAGGAGGTCGATCTCCGTATGTTTCTTCTACCGGTTTCCTTATCGTCATATGTAAACTATGCCAACTAATGTTTATGTCCCCCTTTTTTGTACATTTCTCCGACTGGCGTGGGCTACTGCGGCAAGGCTAGTCGGGATGTCTGGTGGAGTCCCCCCTAGGGGCATGTCGGTGATATTGGCGATAGTCCCCCTATCTCCTCAAGCTGCAACACACATCATCACTAGCGGGACCACCAGCAGGGTCGTGCCTGAGGTCATCGAGGTGGACTCCGATGAAGAGGATCGGTCGTCCGGTCCTAGTCATGTCGCGCCTGCTTCGATACCAGACATCACGCCAGATTCAACGCCAGATGCAGATCCCGCCGAGAACTTCCTGCAGGCGTATCCTGCATACGAGCCTGCCAATCGTGCAAACTGGGATAAAACGGCCTCCGACGAGGAAGACAATAGCATAGTCCGCCGCCGGTCGTGGAAGCTAATCACGCGCTTCATCAAAGACACCCCCAAGCGCTATGGATGGCCGAAATAGATAGACTCCGCTCACGGTTGCGCAAACTGTGCGCTGGGGGAGTGGACGCCCAACATCCTCACGTACTCATCTGAGATCTTATGGCTGAGAAGATCCAGGAGCATGATCGTGGGCTCAGCGTGGGTTGGCAGCGGAGGAAAGCGACAAACATCAAGAAGCTCCAGGAGGCTGAAAGCAAGGTCCAACAGCTGCAGACCCGGGCAGATGAGCACTCAGCCTCTCTGAATGCGCAATCTGAGCTGATCTACTGGTTGAAGGCCCAGTTGGCGGATGTAGAGGAGCTTATGAGGCAGGCCTTTGGAAAGTTGGCTACCATTCAGGCTGAGGTAGAAAAGGCCAGAGCCAAGGCTGACGAACTGCACCCCGCCGCTACTGAGGAGGAGTGAAATCTGAGTCAGTGGCAGCAAGCCTTGGACTCCACAAGACAACGGGTAGCGGAGCTGCAATGCTCTTTTGACGGGGTCAACCCGTCCATGGGGGGAGTCAACCCCCGGGTATTGTAACATACCAAAGAAAACTTTTATTGGTACTTTCGTGCTTCAATTTCTTCCTTCTTTGTTTTGAATGCCATAGCGCGCACGATTTCCACTGTTTGAATCACCTTGTTACATCCCTACAATGTTTGCGGGACGTTCGAAGATAATTCCCCAATCCCACGTGGTTCGATCCCGATGTGAGAATCATGGGATAGTTTCCTTCTCGTCCCACTTAACATAGGAGTGGAGACCATGCTTCGGGGATCCAGGATTCGGATTACCAGTCCGTATTTCCAAAATATGGGAGAGGCTTGACGGGAGAAGAAACTTTCAGGACAGCTGAGTTACCGTTTCTTCAACGTGATCTTATGCACGAATGATGCAACACCAAGGACACTGGAATCAGTCCGAACAGACGGAGACGAGAAGCATGAATTACGATTCTCAAGATTTAGAGCACTGTGGGGATGGTGTGAAAATAAAGGACATCCGTTAACCATGGTGGAGAAGTGGTATCCTTACTGCGTTAGCCTGTAATGGGGACAAAAATGAGGGTCGACCGTTGACCATGTTCGAAACATGGGACCATGTCACAAATATCGTCGGTCAATATTTCAGGACGTTGACCCAGGACAGTTGGCGGACCATAGGTCGAACATCCATACTATTAGGGGGTCCTTCCAAACATGACCAGTCCTCCGGAACATTGGCCCAGGATGGTAGGTGAGCCGATGCGGCATGAGACCAGGCCGTTAGGGGGTCCTGTGGGACATGAAAGGGGATGAGGGTCCGAATAAGGGGCACGCAAAGCATGGAATATGGAGTGATGGTTTGTCCGAACAGAATCCAGCACTTAGGTAGTTACACCACCATGGTGGGATTACACCATATGGGTGCATTGGTTTGATCATGGATCATTCCTTCTTTCAGACAGGGCCTCTCTGGCGAGGGGATTTACCACTTCCCAATGTAATCTTGGGGCATTCTGAACTTGTTCAGGGTAGAGTCATAGTTACACTGTCCCCTATGAGGGGTCTGAACAGGGGGCGGAATAGGATTCTACGATTCCTGGGGCTGGACCCTAGGTGAAATTACTGGTTGTCCCTACGTATCCCATGAGGATGGGAATCAAGACATACGTAGTTTTGGAAGCACAGTGCAGTCAAAGACCAACACTGGCAGGTGAAATCCTTTCTGATAGAGGCTATGATGCATCCCATGGTTAACATGGGGAATCCTGAACTTGTTCAGGGTATAACCGTAGTTTAGTGTCATGTGTTGAGGACACATGGAATCCTGTAGTTTGATGTCATATGATAGGACGTGGAATAAAAGGGAAGATCCCAGGGAGCGTGTGGTGTGGTAGACATGAAACCGATATGAATGAGGACTTAGAGTCCAAATCACACCACGTACCCCCGGAGGAAACTCTTCAAGTCGAGGGACCAAGAGTGAGGATTAAGCTGGGCCCAAAGCAAAGTGGTCAGGCATTCCAATGTACCCCATGAGAATAGGAATCAAGCCATACATAGTTCTGGAATCACAATTTAACATCATGCGGGACGATGAGAAGCCCGGCCGTGTTGGTACAAATCCTGCCAAAACTACTAAGCCCACGTGAGTCTTGCTCGTTGTGGGAAACAAGAAGTAGTGGTGGGAATTTCCCGACACAGAAAGGGGGAAGGTTAGGGCAAAGGGACGCTCGGTGAATACCGGCCCAATGACACTAACACGATCATTTAGCGCACCTAGATGCGCGAAGAGAAAGAGCTGAGTATGATGGAACTCCACTTGAACATGAGGAAGTAGAAATGTGTGAATCATGGTGCTCGAGATTCAGATCACGATGATGGCGGCGTGAGGATGGAGGATAACTATTTACCATGGTGGAAACCCAACACCCATATCGCGTTAGCCTAGAATGGGTAAAAACAAATGAGGGTTGACCGTTGACCATGTTCGAAACAAGGGACCATGTCACAAATGTTGTCAGATATCCTTTGGGGCGTTGGCCCAAAACGATTGGAGGGCCCTTAGGTCCAGAATTCATGGAGAGCCCTTAAGCCTAGTATCCATGTCGTCTGAGGGTCCTTTTGGATGTGGAAGAGGATGAGGATCCAAATAGCGAGCTCACGAAGCATGGTCATGGGATGAGGAGGATGTCCCTATGAAAATCCCACACTTCAGGCTCTTTTTCAAAACACATCTGAATACGACAACGAGACGTATTAGATAGAGGGAGCATATTCCTTCCCCATAGGGAGATCTTAGTTTAGGGTCGTAGAATTCGGACCATGGATAGGAGGAGACATAAGAGGCACATGGTGGAGTAACTCAAACACCTGGCGTGAATGGGAATAGGGGGTGTGTACGGTGCGGTGAACTACCTGACGTGAATGAGTACGTAATCCCATATCACATCGCGCACCCCCCTTGGGAGAAGTTTTAGGTCAAGGGACCAAAAGAGAAAGTTAGGCTGGGCCCGCGGGGAAGTGCCCAGGCGCTCCTACGTATCTCATAAGGATGAGAATAAAGCCTCACATAGTTCTTGAAATGTGACAAGGTAAGATACCAGTGCCAGGGTAAAAGGGGAGTTCGGGTGTGGCCCTTTCACTAAAAGAAGCGGAATTTGATAAATCTTGTTTTTCCTTTAAGGTGAGTGGTTTTTTTTTGTGAAGTGACAGGCCTAGAGTAGTAGTCCGTGGCGTCGCCACAAGGATCAAGCCGTTATGAGCGTTGACAAATGGCATGGCACGTGACCACTACCCAACGTGATGTCCTCTAAAACGAGGTCACCACAATGCAGTGCCGTTTTTCGTCGTGCGGCCAGGACGATAATGTCATAGTTTAGGGTCATATGATAGGACCAAGCATGTATTTTATCTTCATGCAGCGCATATGTAGCAGAGATGATTCTAGGCGGGGAACGTGCGTAGTTTTATAAAACACAATTGATGGAGACATGATCCCACATCACGTTGTACGCCACTCGGAGAGGGAGATCTTAGGCCGAGGGGCCTATATAGAGGTAAGAGGTGAAACAGGGGGGAGAGACTGGCTCCCTAAATGGGATGTCCCTGATGACAGGGCATCCGGGCGGTTCTACGTATCCCATGAGGATGGGAATCAAGCTAAACGTAGTTCTAGATGGATCTTAGTTTATGGTCCTAGAGCTCGGACCATGAATGGTAACAACTTCCCAAGTTAGAGCAGACGTCAACCTGATCCCTAAGCCCACATGAGTTAAACTCGGTGTGGGAAACAAGGGGGGAGATCCTTATTGCGATACTTGGGGTGTCCATCAGAGGGGAGTTGGTAGAGAGCCCCAAAGGAAACCTTTTTTGAGGCTTGTCTCCCCAACGCGAAGATGTGCACGGAGGAAAAGTACCAAGAGTTCCGAGACTCTACTTGGACATGATGAAGTGATGAAGGGTGTGAATTGTGTACCCGACATTTTGGGATTAATGGGTTGGCATTGCGATAGTGGAAGACTATTAACCATGGTGGAAACACAGCGTCCATATCGCATTAGCCTGAGGTGGGAACAAGAAACGAGCATCGACCGCTGACCATATTCGCAACACGGGATTTTATCGATTTGTTGTCCGAAACCCTCTGGGGTGTTGGCCCGTAACGGTAGGAGATCCCTTGGGCATAGTATCCAGGCCGTTATTGGGGGTCCCTCTGGGTGTGAAAGATGATGGAAGCCCTGATGTAGGGATACACAAAGCCTGGAAAGTAGGTGCGGACGTGTCCGAGTAAATCTTGACATTCCAGGTAATAAACCAGAGTACTCTTAGGCACATTGGAGAACCACCGAAAAGGGGTTGACGAAACAACTCAAGAGGGAGAGGTACACGACGTGGTCATTACGAGACCGATGTGAATGAGGACATAATCCCACAACACACCATATAATCCTCCCATGGAGGAAGGGTAGGCCAAGGGGCCAAGATGGGATGAAAATTCCCAAGAGATGGGGATGGACCTGAATCCTAGACATTTAGGTGGTCCTACGTATCCCATGAGGATGAGAATCAAGCCACACACATTTCTCTAGATGTAGTTTAACGTCATACAGGACGAGGAGGAAGTGACATACCCCCAAATGAGGGAGGTGTACTGTATGGCGAATAAACCGACGTGAATGGGAAAATAACCTCACGCCACACCATACACTCCTATAAGAGAGGACCTGGGCCGGGGCCCGAAAAGGCCAAGGGGCCTGATGGTTAGGCATTGGTCAGGGAGGCCTGACATACTTACAGTTTAACGTCTTGCAGTGAGGACGAGGGCCGGGGTCCCGAGGAGGCCAAGGGGCCTGAGGCTGGGCCTCGTAAGGGAAGGCGTACGACATGGTACATGATCCCGACATGAATGAGGACATAGTCCCACACCACACCGTACACCCTGGGTAAGAGGTTGGGCGGAGGGACCCAAAAAATCCAAGGGGCCTAAGGCCAGGCATCAGTCAGGAAGGCCGGACTGGTCTACAGTTTAACGTCTTACATGAGGAAGGGGGTCGAGGACCCGAGGAGGCCAAGGGGCCTGAGGCTGGGCCTCTTAAGGGAAGGCGTACGACATGGTACATGATCCTGACATGAATGATGACATAGTCCCACACCACACCGTACACCCCTTATAGGGGAATCAGGGCCGTGGGCCCGACCGCTAGCACCACCTTGGGGGAAGTTTTTCACTTCGGGATGGGGTAGAACGAATCACTGCACTCGATGTTTGGGACATCTCGGGGTAGACCCGAAGATCCAGGACACTGTTGACCATGTTCGAAACACAACGTTCCTATGGTGACCTGATATGGGAGAAACAAATGAGCATCGACCGTTGACCAAATTCGCAACGCAGGACTTCTATTGTCTTGTTTCTTGAAAACCCCTCGGGGGCGTTGGCCCGTATCGGTAGGAGAGCCCTTGGGGGTAGTATCCAGGCCGTTCTTGGGGGTCTCTCTGGGTGTGAAAAATGATGGAATCCCAGTCACGGAGTGGGTGAAGCATAGCTGTATCCATCCACGAAAGAGGCGAACGTCTCCAGGGGGGACGTGCAGCCGGGTCGAGGCTTGGTCGACGTGAGTTGGGGAAAAAGTGTGCACCCTGCCATATGTCTTGACCCGAGGGGAAGATTTTGGCTTTCGGGCTGGGCCAACGGACGAAATGCCCGGGCGTTCCTACGTATCCCATTAGGATGGGAATCAAGCCATACGTAGTTCTTGAAGGCCATGCAGTTTAGCGTCGTGCGGTGAAGACGTGGAAGGATAGAAGAAAGGGAGTGGGCACATGGTGCAACCCTTACAATCTTTGTATGAGCGGTGTTGTATGAGCAGGGATAAGAAATCCTACTCCTCGCTACACAAAGATCCTCCAAGGAAACTACTCCCAGGGGGGATAGTGGAAGAGAAAATCTTGGGGTTGGGCTCAAGACAAGGCGTCCGAGCATTCCTACGTATCCCATTAAGATGAGAATCAAGCCACATGTAGTTCTTGAGATGCAGTTTAACGTCATGTGGGACGAGGATGCATCTCATTTGGGGATATGTAAGGTATGACATGTAATCCGATGTAAATGAGGACGTAATCCTACACCAAACCGTACAATCCCGCAAGAGGGTAAGTCGGGGATAACCAAGGGGCCTGAGGCCGGGCCGCAGTCAGGGAGACCTTACCAGCTTGCAGTTTAACGTCTCACAGTGAAGACGGGGGCTGTGGGCCCGAGGAGGCCAAGGGTCCTGAGGCTGAGCCTCAGTCAGGAAGGCATGACTGGCTTGTAGTTTAACGTCTTACAGTAAGGACGGGGGGAGATCTTAGTTTAAGGTCATAGAGCTCGGACCATTTTGCAGTTTATCGTCTTGCAGGACGAAGATGCAGTTTAAGGTCATGCAGGACCTTACAGTTTAAGGTCGTGTTGGACCATAACGTGCAGTTTAAGGTCATGCGGGACCCTTCCATGTGGTTTAAGGTCATGCAGGACCATACAAGATTAGGCGAAGTACCGCTTGAGGAACCTGACATTGGCGGGAGGGGTTATGTGCTCTCCATCCATGGTCACCAAGAAGTACGCTCCATTGGGGTAAACCTTGTGGATGATATAAGGATCTTACCATTTGGGTTCTAACTTGGGTGGTTTCCTACCGGGAATCATTGGTGCTCAAAGGTCCAGCACCAGGTCGCCCTGTAGAAAAGAGCGCAGACGAACCTTCTTGTTGAAAGACCTCGCTATCTTATCCTGATGCATTTCTAGATTATGCAGGGCATGAAGTCGGTTCTCGTCCAGTGCTTCTAATTCATCTAGACAGATTTCGGCTACCTCATCTGATGTCTGGTGATCATAGAATGAAGTGCGTAACGATGGAAGCTAGATCTCAATGGGTAGGACGTCCTCAGCTCCATACACCAGGGAATATGAGGTCACCTGGGTAGAGTTGTGAGTCGTCATCCAATAATCCCAGAGGGCATTGGGGAGCTTGTCCGGCCAACTTTTCTTGTTCTGACCAACCATATTCTGCAGAATGTTAGAGAGGGTTTTGTTGAACACCTCGATCTGTCTGTTTGCCTGCGCGTGGTAGCGGGAGGTATGGTTTGAACGGATGTCGTACTTGGCATACAATTTTTTTAGTTTAGCCGCTCGGAAGTTGGTGTCGTTATCGGTGAGGATGGAATGAGGGACCCCAAACCGGTGGATAATATTGGAGCTCACAAAGTCAACGATGGAACGGGCCTTGACCTCTTTGAGTGGAACTGCCTCTGCCCACTTGGAGAAGAAATCTGTAGCAGTCAGGATAAACCTACACTGGTGAGCTGTTGCCGGTGGATATGGTCCCACTACATCAAGTCCCCATACCGCAAATGGCCAAGAGTACTTGGTGGGGTGGAGGGGATCCTACGGATGATGCAAGAAGTTGGCGTGAACATGGCACACGTGGCATCTCTTGGCATACCCAATACAATCATGGATCATAGAGGTCCAGAAGTACCCCAACCTCCAGATTTGATGAGACAGCTTCGGCCCAGCTTGATGGGTGCCACAGGAACCGACGTGAACCTCTTGCATAACTTGAGGAATCTCTACTCCTTGAATGCAACGAAGGAGGAAGCCATCGAAGCTCCGCTTATAAAGGATCTGTTCAAGACTGGGGCCGCTCTGGAGGGTAAATTGCAGCGCGTGGCGTCAGATTCGCTTGCGCTCACCCCGGTCATCTTGGAGGCGACCATTTTGGAGATACTCGAAAAAAAGTTCCCTCCAGTCGGGAGTGGCTTCAACCACTGTGTCTGACGAACCCGAGACCCCTGACGTAGAGGGTCCGACGGTGAGATGACTTACTCACAGGCCATCATTGTCCTCTTGGGTGACAGGGGAAATGACTCTCCGGTGTGCCACATGTATGATCAAATAATATTGCTCAGGTTCTGCGAGCAACGCGGCTGAGCCAGCCAAGGCGTCTGCTTGACCGTTCTATAACCGTGGGACATGGGTAATCTCTGGTCGAGAAGAGAACTGGGCGATTAGGCGGAGGGTGTACTCCGGCAACGGTACAAGCTCCGGCTTCCTGACGACGTAGTCACCATTAACCTGTTTGATTACCAGCTCGGAATCTCCTTTCACATGTAGATGGGGCACATTGATCTCAAGGGCCAACTCGAGACTGGTGATGAGAGCCTGGTACTCTGCCTCATTGTTCGTACAACCTTCTGACAACAGGAACGAGTATGGCAGGACGTCTTGCATCGGGGTAATGAAGACAATACCCAGGCCCACTCTGTTGAGCTTAGGATCGTTGAGCCTCCTACCGGTGGGGCTCTGGGAGGCACCGTCGAAATGCATTTGCCAACACGGGATGACATGATCGATTGAGAGTATCGTCTCATCAGGAAAATCCAGGTCCAGGGATTGATCCACGGAGGTTGGATGGGTAGCTAAAATGTCTGCCAACGCCTATCCCTTAATGGCCTTCTGAGGTACAAACCTGATATCAAACTGCTGGAGAATCACCGCCCACCGTGCTAGTCGACTAGTCAACATGGGGCGGTTCAGGATGTACATCAGTGGGTCTACCCGGGAGACCAATTGCACCTCATGGTGCTGCAGGTAATGTCGCAACTTCTGCACGGCGATGACGAGTGCAAGGAAGCTCTTTTCGATAGGGGAATATCTGACCTCCGTATCGAGAAGCATGCGACTGAGATAGTAGAGACCGTTCTCGGTACCCTCATTATTCTTCTGGGCGAGCAGTGCACCGAGGGATCTTTCCAGGGTGGTCACGTAAAGGACCAACGACTTTCCGGAGATGGGTGGCATCAAAACTGGAGGTTAGAGAAGATACTGCTTTATTTCCTCAAAGGCGGTCCGACACTCCTCATCCCATTCGTAGGCGGTGCCCTTCTTCATGATCCAGGAAAAGGGCTTACACTTGCTGGCCAGATTCGCGATGAATCGGCGTATATAGGCTAAGTGGCCTTGGAGGCCTCGAAGTTCTCGAATGTTGCTCGGGGGAGGCATTTGGCTGATGGCCTTGATCTTCTCTGGGTCGATCTCAATACCTCGGTATCTAACAACAAAGCCCAAAAACTTCCCAGAGGTGAACCCGAAGGCACACTTCAACGGGTTCATCTTCAGGTGACGGGAATGGAGGAAACCGAACACCTTCTCGAGGTCTTTGAGATGGTCGTGGTGCTGACATGATTTGACCACTAGGTCATCTACGTAGAATTCTACCAGTGTCCCGAGAATCGGCTTTAATATGCGGTGCATGGCCCTCTGATAAGTGGCACCTGCATTTTTCAAGCCGAATGGCATAACCTGGTAGCAAAAGGTACCTTGGGGAGCCCTGAAGGTAGTGGACTCCTCGTCCTCGGGGGCCATCCGGATCTAGTTGTACCCGGAATACCCATCCATGAAAGAGAGAGCTTGGAACCCTGCCGTGACATCAATCAATAATTCCGTCACCGGGAGTGCGAAGTCATCCTTTGGGCAGTGGCGATTAAGGTCGCGGAAGTCGATACAGACTCTGATCTCCCCATTCTTCTTCCTGACTGGCACAATGTTGGCAAGCCACTTGGGATACTGGACTTCCTTGACGAATTTGGATTTGATAAGCTTGTCAACATCGGCCTGAACCATAGCACCATGAGAAGGTTGCATCTTCCTGGGAGGCTGCTTAAATCCACGATGGTTTTCCGGGAGGCCCAAACGGTGAACGGATACCTGGGGATCTAGTCCTGACATCTCGTTGTAACTCCAAGAAAACACATCACGGTGTTGTTTGAGGAAGTCTACGTACTCTTGCCGCTCCTCGGAGGACATGGTTACAATGATCAATGTGGGTTTTGGTTCTGCCTTGCTACCAAGGTGCACCTGTACCAGTTCATCAACCGTGGTAGAGATGCCTTCCTCAAAGGAGGGGGGAGCATCCTCCAGGTCTTCCTCCCCACCCGTGGGGGGATTTCCCGTGACGAGAGATACTTCTGGGATATCAAAACCTGAGGGGTAGCTGGTGCCAGCTCGGGAAGCAGTGGTCATCATATCAGGAGACTCACTCGCCATTGAGACCATAGTAATGAAGGCAGTCGACCCTATCCCATCTGGCCTTCGGCCTAAGGGGCCATGTTTGATGATATCAAAGCAGTGGTGATGTGTCGGCCTGAGTCGATGGATTCCAGCCCAGTGGAAGAGACACGTATGGCGTACCGCCGTTGTCATAAGCTTGACATTCCGGAACCGTACAGGGGTAGGGGGTTCCGGGATCACCTGAGCCTGGTTGATGTAGGAGTACGAGGTGATTTCCCACCGTCGCTTGGACACGGGAACATTCCATCCTTGTGTACCCAAAATAACAAAACATTGCCCCATGTCAGGGGTCGTGGCCTCTTATCGGTGGATCGGGAGGATGTAGGCATCATCCATGCTTGCCCAGGTATCACTTGTGACCGGGGCGGGTTCATACTCACTTTCTAGGATTTGCTTATCCTTACTTTTGTAATAACCCGCATCCAGATAGTGGGCCTCACAAGAGGCGAAAGGAGACACATCTCCTTGGAGCACGCCTACTCGACCGTTGAGTGAGTATTTGAGGCACTGGTGATACGACGAAGGGACCGCTGCATGCAGATGGAGCCATGGCCTACCCATCAACACGTTGTAGGCGGTGTCCTAAGAAACGACCATGAACTCGGTGCTGGAAATTAAGCCACCTAACTGAGTCTTCATGCGGATCTTGCCGACTGGGGTTTGCTCGGTCTTGTCGTACCCTTAGATTCTGAGGTCAGAGGGAGTTAAATCGCCTTCAGACAGACCCAGCTTTCGCAACGTCCGAGCCAGAATTAGGTTGATTCTGGAACCCGTGTCAACGAGGCAGCAGCGGACTTCCACACCATTGAAGTGGCCAGTGATGTATAGTGGGCGAATATGCCCTTGTATAGGATGGTCCTCATCTTCACCGGATAACGAGATAACCGCCTGACATTCTGCGTTCTCAATTGTCTTGGTATGGAAGGCTTCTGCAGCTGCTACCTCCGTCTCAAACTAGAGGGGGCTCCTTAGGGCCTCTGAAAGTGCCTCGCGCATTTCAGATGACAGGCGAAGGGCCTCGAGGATATAAAGCCTTGCCGGAATTCTGGTCAGGTGCTTCAGGACATCATACTTTCATGCCAAACGTGAACCTCTGCCTACAAGAGGTCATTCGACAGTTGGAGGCATAACGGGTCCTGCCGGTTGAACCGGCGATCAGCTAATATTGGGTGCATCCTGCTGCCTACTGGTTGAAGGCTGGAGAGTAGTCGCCGGACTAGGATTGGACAGTGGAGGCTGGCCTATAGCCGGGAAAGACTTACTGTGATACTAACACGGCAACTCTCCCTGATCTAGTAGAAAAAACGGTGGTGGAGGTAGAGCCGAGGGCGTTAGATGGGGTTGCGCATGCTGAGCTCTGTGCTGAGCCTGCTGTCTGGTCTCAGTAGCGTGCACGACTTGGCTTAAATTGCCCGCTGACGTACCTCTATGACCGGTGAGGTTGCGATTCTGCTAACGTTGACGTCAGATGGAAATGTTGGGGAGGTTCCCCTGGCGTTCCCCCTCATTGGGAGTCATATATGGATTTACCAGCTCCATGGTGTTAACCGAAGCGTACCCCTTCGGGATTAAGTGACTCTGGTGCGCGAAAGATTAGCGCCGCCGTCGGCCAGAACTTCTCCGGGAAGTAATCTGCTGCGAGAATTCTCCAGAATCTCCTGGGTTTGGACTCAGGGTCTGGTCCTGTATTGCCCCACTCGTCAATTGGGGGTGGCTGAGGGACCGGTAGCGGTCCCGAGGCGGGCCTCTGGGATAGTAAACTCGGCGGCGGAGAATACGGTGAACGAGCTGACTGGCCGACGAATTCCGGGAAATCCTCTAAAGAGTAAGGTGACCTGGCCACGATGTCATGATACGATGGGCTGATAGCCACAGCTTCCAGCACAGGAGTCACGACTACCGGTGATAGGTTATGTCGTCTCTCTACCACCGTTGGACGCCAAAATAGCTCTCCGTGATCTCTGGTAGAGGTAGAGGGCGCTTCAGGTGACAATGGTGGTGATTTCACGGTCGATACCTGCGGAATTCCCGAGATTTCTTCACCCTGGATGTACCTGCGGAGATAGATGGGAATCTTGGTGGACCTCATATTCTGGGAGAATGAGGCTAATGTGCCTAGTTCCTGCCCCAGTCCTTGATACAGAGGAGCGGGGAGAAGGTTCCATCACTGAGTCGCATTCCGCTTCGGAGTCTGAGAAGCGGGCATGTTTGATCTCCACCCGGGCCTTCCCAGGATTCTTCTTGTGGCGGCGATGACCTGCTCTCTTGCCCCGGGGTGGCTCTTCGGGACAGGGTTGATCCCTAATAGGTAGCCTTGGGGCGGCGCTGGCACCGTGGAGGAGAGGGCCCCCTCTCGAGATAGCCGAGGTGCGAGGGGCACCGAGGCAAATTTCGAAGGGTACATGGGGAGGACCTCCATAAATAGCACCCATGTGGGAGGAGCCTCTTTTGGAATCGGCAGGAGAATGGGGAGGACCTCCATGGTCGATGCGGGCGGAGCGAGGCTGACCTTCACTCCTCGAGTTGCTGGGGGGAGGAGGACCTTTTCCGGTTGCAGAGAGGACGTAGGGAGGGCCCCCACGTTGGAGAAGGACCGGATGGAAAGTGCCTTCAGATCGGCGGTCGAGGGTAGGAGGATGGACTCCATACCCTGTATAGTGGGCGCATGAAAGGTTTCCACGCCGAGCGTCACTGCAGTAGGGAAAGTCTTTCTTCGGGATGGGGGTAGCATGAGGCATACCTCAATGAAGAGCTTCAGAGCGGGGAAGGCCCACGCTCTGTGGAGTAGTGGTATGGGGAGGGCCTCCGTACGGGGGGACATCACCGCGATTTAGTTCGCGGTGATCACCACTCGGGCCTGCAACCCAGAGAGTCAACCCAGCCTGCCCGTGGGGTGGTTGGGGTCTCGATCCTGGTTGGGTGAAGGAGTTCCCCTGCTCAGTGTATGCAGGGGCCCCATGATGCACGTCGGCGGTGGATCGGGACACTGTAGCTATTGACGTCGACGCACCTGGGCAAGCGTCCTCAGCCCGGGCCCGACGCTGACGTCGGGTCAGACGAGCTAGCATAGGTGGTGCAGGGGCATGGCCTGCCTGCTCCTCCTGCGGAGTCAGACGGTGGCGCTGACGTGGCCAGACGGGAGCTCTTTCCTGGAGCCCTTGGGTCGGGACCCTGAGCGGGCTGAGCCGGACGGCTCCTGCCTCATCAGCGTAAGGCGAGGAGTCATTAAGGCATTCTGGGGACAAGCTCCCGAAACGGTTGAACGTTGGGGTGGGGAGCAGGGGCTCCCTGCGCGGCCTGTTAGGGCGGCGTTGACGGTAGGGCCTGGAGGCCTCCAGGTCCAAGCGGGCCATATACCGAGTTGGGATGACCCCTTCCTCCTCGTACCTGCGTACGAGGTTGTTGATCACCCTTCGCTAGATGACCTCTGATGGGGAAATGGGACGTGGGCGCCCCGTATTCCGCGATGTGGCGGCCATCATGGCGGTAGCGGCGCCATGCGGGGTGGCTGTGGCGGTGTTGCCCCTGACCCTGCGTAGGCGAGCGGGAGGTGATCATGTCTCTGTAACAACAACCTGGTTTATGAGAAACGAAGGGATCAACTCATCAGCACTGAGAGGAAAAGGATTGACAACTAGTGCCCCAGCGTCCTTCCATTCTCCACGTCTGTGAGAAGGATCCACGCCAACACACTGCAGAATGGAGTGCCCCACGTTCTACTGCCCCGACTTCCGGTGAGTTTCACGACAGGCCCACTATTTTCTTGGTGGGACCAGGTGCCAGATATCTAGATCCGATGACACGTCAATCTACTAGTGTCTCGAACGCTACTAATCTCCACATTGAGGAGAAGATTATTCACGTCGGGTTCACCATTTCTGTTTTCGAAGCTTTCTCCAGGGCACACCCATCCATCCGTCCGCGGAGGAGGACGCACTGCGCTGTTGCCCCGCATTCCCGCTTTCCAAAGGCGAGCGGCATTCACTCCTTATTCAGGGACGTCTGCTCCTTGGTCGAAACGAGATGATGGGATGTCGGTTCTTCCTTCTGTGGATTCCTCCTCAGAACTTGTCACCTAGTCCGGGTCTCCCTCATAGATTTAATATGTTGTTCGTGAAAATATTCCCAGTGCCATGTTTCCATGGACGCCGGTTAATTACACTGCTTCTTTAGGGACATTCCAAAGGGTCCGGTCAGGGCAGTAACCTTCAGTCGGGGGAGTAGTCACGTTGAGGCATCAGTAGCATGTCTGGATGCTGGGGACCTGGCATGTCTATCTATTATCCCTGGTCATAGGGCTTCTCGAGGGTGTGGAGGCCCGAGGAATCCCACATCGAGCAAGGGGAATTATATGCCATAGACACATATCTGAGGTTTTCCTCGGATTCCCGTGTTTAACACAGGGTACGCCGCGAGTTTAACGTCCATCGGAGATGGATCTGCCCGATCGGAGCATTAGCTAGAGTAGATTAGATAGAGGGATTTCCCTTGAAGGGGTGCCGATACCAGGACCATCCCATGGGCGGTTGTGAAGAGGAGCGCACCGACATGGTCTGACCGGGATATGACAGTCCGGGTGAGAACCATGGTGGATGATGGACGAACAAATGAAGTGGAGGGGGGAATGGCAAGGAATCGTTGCAAGGGCGACGGTGAAGTTGAGATTGAGCCTTAAAGATACTTCCTACGTATCCCTATGGTAGGGAATCAAAGTCCTCATAGTTCGGGATGGTGCCGGTGAACCGGCATGAGGGTGGACCTTGGTCCGATGGGCATCATCAGCTAACTGACGTGAATGGGGAGGACCAGGAGGGTCCTAGTGGTGGTGGGATTGGACCTCGTGGAGGCTTCCTACGTACCATGTCGTGACATGGATCAAAGACCATGTAGTTCAAAGGGGATTCGTCGGCGAACGGACGTGAAGGTGGAACTTGGTCCAATGAGAGATGGGCTTGAACCTCGGGGAGGCTTCCTATGTACCAGGCCTTGACATGGATCAAAGTCCTCGTAGTTCGGAGGGTGTCATCGGTGAACCGATGTGAAAGTAGACCCGGGGGTCCACTAGTGTTGGGCTTGAACATAGTGTAGGCTTCCTACATACCATGCCTTGACATGGATCAAAGTACTCGTAGTTCAGAGGGTGGGTGTCGGTGAACCGACGCGAGGAAGGGACCTTGGTGCGATGGGAGATGGGATTGAACCTCAGGTAGGCTTCCTACGTACCATGCTTTGACATGGATCAAAGTCCTCGTAGTTGAAATTGTTGATAGAATACAGTTTAACGTCATGTAGGACGGTGGTGAACCCTGACGTGAATGAACGACGAGCGATGGGCTTGAACCTCGTGGTGGCTTCTTAGGTACCATGCCTTGACATGGATCAAAGTCCTCGTAGTTTGGAAGGGCTTCGTCAGTGAACTGACGTGAAGGTGAACCCGGGGGGTCCACTTATGGTGGGCTTGAATATCGTGAAGGCTTCCTACGTACCATGCCTTGCATGGATCAAAGTCCTTGTAGTTCGGAGGGAAATGGGGGATTGTCACACCAACAAGGAGACGGTTTGGGACATTGATTGTTGGGCTTGAACCTCAGCGAGGCTTCCTACGTACCATGCCTTGACATGGATCAAAGTCCTCGTAGTTCGGGTGGGGACAACGACGAGCCGTCGAACTGGGATGCAGTTTAACGTCATGAGGGACGAAGGTGGAACTCGACATGAATTGTATGACAGGTGGGATTGAACCTCGTGGAGGCTTCCTACGTACCATACCATGACATGGATCAAAGACCTCGTAGTTCAAATGGGTGTGCAGTTTAATGTCATGCGGGACAAGGGCATACAATTTAACATCATGCTGGATGAAGGCGTGCAGTTTAACATCATGCTGGACGAGGGCATGCAGTTTAACGTCATGCTGGATGAGGTATTGTCATAGCCAATGCCAGCTATAAGCCCACGTGAGTCATGCTCGGTGTGAGAAACAAGAGACAATAAGGACCTGATGATCACGCCGCGAAGGGTGCGTCTGTGAGAAGCGAAGAGGGGCTTACGCATTAGGCGGCCCATGGTTCTGGGACTTACTCCAGGATGGAGGCCCGAAGTGCGACAAAGCGCAGCGAGAGAGGGATTTGGGACCAATGATGGGAGGTGCCTCGTTCCCTATCACGCCCTCCACTAACCTTGGTAGTGGGGAAGTACGGAGATGCAGGGGTGCAGCCATCCGTTGGGGAACTAGGGTCTCCCTTCTCCTGAGAACATACGCCACTCCAGTATGGAGGATATCATCCCTTGTGGATTTTTTATTCCACTCCTGTGGAGATGAGCGGCGTAAAAAATGCTTGAGCGGGGGGGACCCTTCATGAGAGGAACAAGGTCGGGTCACAGTTTAACGTCATATGTTGAGGACGTGGTGCTTGTCAGTTTAACGTCCTGCAGCTTGGATGAGGTGGGTTAACTCCTCACCCCTAGGACTTACATAACCGGTACCCTCTGGTCCTTGGGGGAGGGATGGTACTGGCAAGGCCATGGTTAAGGGGGGTTGTGGAGCAAACCATCGAGGGGTCCACATTAGCGTGGCTATGCGAAGAATAAATATCCATTAGATTGCCTATGCGAAGAAGCATTAGGAGAAGAAATTCTATGAGTGGTATTGTCCGTGGGACTTTGAAATCACCTCGTGCATACCTAGAGGTTTGCACGGGAAGCAGAATTGCTAAGCAAAGGAGTGTACTTCACGAAGCGGAGTTCCTTAGCCTTAGCATGGGGCATAGGTGTGAGTGGAGGGTGCTTTGAGAAGTGGAAAAGTATTCGTGGAGCACTTCCTCACGAAGAAGAGGTGCCTCGTGAAGCAGGGTGCTGCGAAGCAGTGTGCTTCGCGATGTGTAGTGATCCTGCCTTAGCATAGGGATCACTAGTACCGGTTGGGTGTTTCGCGAAGCATAAACACTTCGCGGCTGCCCGGGTTCCCTTGGGAATACCCTTCCTTCGCGAATGCCCTTGAGCTTCGCGAAGGGCATCCCTCTCTGAAGAGGGGCTCAAAACGAGACAAAGCAAAGGCATCATGCGAAGTAGAAGTACCTCGCGGAGCTCATGATTCCCAGGGGAAAAGGGTGCTTCATGATTCAGGAGAGGAGAAGTGAAAAGGTTGGATTGTACGTCCCTGGGACTTAGGGGGAGCCCTGTATTTACAGGCAGGGGGCGCCGCGAAGCCAAACACGCGCGCCGCCAAAGGTGCTTCGCGGCGGGCTCGCGAACATCAAACGCGTTCGTGGAGAGTTACCGCCTCCGGAGCTTTGCGGCGGGCTCACGAACGTCAAACCCATTCGCGGAGAGTTACCGCCTCCGGAGCTTTGCGAGACCGCGATGCTCGGGGTGCTTCACGGCGGGCTCGCGAACGTCAAACTCGTTCGCGGAGAGTTACCGCCTCCAGAGCTTCGTGAGACCGCGATGCTCGGGGTGCTTCACGGCGGTGCTTTGCGAGGCAGCGTGCCGACCTTCTTTTCCGTCCCTTCCTTCCGTGCAATATTTTGGCACCAAAACTATTGTAATATGAATTCTGATGCAGGTTTCCTCACTACCAAATAAATAATTTTGTATTTGGTGGATAATTTTAGCTAGGAGTATTATATGAAGTGTTGGTTGGCTGATAGAAGATCCAGTAGAGAGATTTCCTAAACAAATGGGAATGATATATGAGAGGCTCATGGGTCTTTCAAACCAAATTTATGTCTATAACTTCATAGTATAAAATTAGGAGAGAATACATTTAATTTTTATCTTAATGGCCTGAAAGAAATCTCTCAGAGTATGCCAAATTGTGTATCCCATTTAAATGATATTTCCCTTCTGAATCATTTTAATAATTTTTTTCTTAAGGAAGATGTTATATGTACTTATATTTTGAAGGAGGTTCTAGAGGAAGTTGGAAATAAGTGAATAATTGAAGGGAACCGTAATTTTAATACCCATTCCATCAAAGACCATATGATTGAAACACTTTTTCCAAACAACTACAACATTCTTATTTTCAAAAATAGTTATAGTTCATATAATGTTATGAATTTATTTTTTAACCCACTTATATAAATTCCAAGGACATTTTTAGATGTTAAAAAAATATAGAACCATTGATGAGATAACATAATTAACAATACAGATATGACCATCTATATAAATATCCCCCCTTCCGTCTTAAAAATTGGATAGTGATTTTGGAAGCAATACCTTCATAATATGGGGACTTAAATATCCTAAAAAAGAGTTGCATTGATAGATAATTGAAAGGAATATCTCCAAAATTGATCCTAAAGAATCTTTCAGTGTGATTTATTTTGGATTTGGTCATATGATTCCGATAATAAAGGCTATATTTCCTCTAGCTGATGGATTGACCCCGGATCTTCTCATACCGAAGATAGATTTCATTTATCACAACATGGGATTTGTTAATAGCCTCATAAAAATGATAATATAATAATTATATACTAAATTTTTAGGGGAATATAAATTCTTTAAATCCTTGATTGGGTATATAATCCCTTGGTAAAATGGTTTGCTAAATCACTTACTAAAATATCCATCATCAAAGGAAAAAATGAGTGTTGAAAGAGGGACCCCTTACCTAGAACATCTAGTGAAACCAAAGTATCCTTTAGGGGAGCCATTAATGATAAAAAAGATGATAGAACTATTTTTAATTCCACGAATGAGGTTAAAAAACCTATTAGAGAATCCATATCTTCTAAGGATATCAAAAACGAAATCCTAGTTAAGGGTGTGTGTAACACCTCGAGATTTTATGAGAAATATTATTAATTTCCTTGATGTCATGTGTTGTACGCTACACCAAGATTATCTTGTGATATACGCAACAACTTATTATCTTTTAGTATACACAACACTATTCTTATCTTGCGTTACATGCAAGAGTAACCTTCCTCAATAGCTTGCATTGTACGCAATACCGAGTTTCACTACACAACGATATGTTATTAAAATATTATATAAACTAGCCGTTATGAATATTAATACCCACTTTTTGAATTTTTATAAATTTTATCTTTCAAAATTGACTTCATTTTTGGATTCGGAATATCGAAATTAGCCTAGGGTGAATTTTTGGTATTTTTATGAAAACTTTTAATTTTTGATGAATAGTGAAAACACTGAGTTATTGGTTAAAACCGACTTTTTATTTAAATAATAATTTATTTTAGTTAAATTTATTTTAGGTCAAAATAGATACATGATACCTATATAATTTCAATGTAATTCATTGGAGACATTTTATAATAATTTTAGATATATAAAAATTTTATTGAACTTTTTACCGTTTTTTACCCACCTCCTAGGAGAATTTTCAAATTTACATAAAACTTAATTTTACCTCTTCTGTGAGTTGAATTTAAAAATTCCAAGAGAAAATGTTGATATCATTAATTAAAATTTTGTTCAATGAGATGAAAATAATTTTTTGTGAATAGTAAGTTTTACCTTTTATTTACCACGGTTAAAAGTAAATAGGGTAATTAAGGGTAAAAATGATATTATTATTACCATAACACATGTAATAATTCTATTGGATAAGTTTAATTCAACCAAAAACAACCTTAGGAATAAAATATTACCCTTTAGGTCCACTTGGATTAGATCAAGACTTTTATTATTATTTTATTTAAAGAAGAGTTAAAATAGTTAAAATCAACGTTTAGTAACTAAAACATTTTTAATATAGGATTATACATAATATAAATTCGACTATAAATATTCATTAAAAAGATAAAAAATGTTCCTACATAATGGTATTTTATTTATATTTTTTAGACATTAAATAATTTAATTTATTTATGACACAATGATGATGCAGTAATTACCTTATTAATGAAATATTAACATAATTGATATTATAAATACCCAAATAAATTTAATTTGAGACTTATTAGAATTACACTAATTTATAGGTTAATATAACATATTAGGGTTGGTTAGATGAATTTTGTTCTAAGTAATAATGCTGTTATGAATTTAGAAAAAACAAAATACCAAATAGTGTGAAAATTGACATAAATACGTTTTGAAAATAAATATTATATTATTAATTGATATAATGGTCCTAAAAATCTAAGGTTTGGCAAAAATACTTATATAATAATATATATGACATTAATGAACAAATTTAGGTTCTATTGGTAGTTTATAGTAAGTTTATTAACTATATAGTGTAAGAATACAAGAAGACATGGTAAAAGATAAATTATTTATCTTAGAGTTAAATCTAAATGATAAGGTCAAAATGGTAACCTAAACTTGTATAAAACCTATTTTTTGAGATTATTTAGACCCATACCCACCATATCCTCGAAATAAGTCACTTTTGAGCCATTATAAACTGAATATAAATTTATTATAAAATAATATTTTAATTTTTTTCTAAGGTTCCCCTCACCCCTCTTATAAAAGGGTACTCCCCCTTCTCTCTAATTCACACCTCCAAAGCCATTTTGCTCAGACAAAACCTACCCAAATACCCTATAAACTATCCTAACTTCATCCTAGATGCATTATTTTATTCAGAAAGCCAACATAAGGAGTCTTTTTTATCAAATCAAAAGGAAGAACTCGAAGAAGAGGTAAACATCTCACCACCTCTTTCAAGTTATTTTTCTTCTTCAACTTCCCCTTCTTTGTTGTTTCCATTATAAAATAATAACTCCAGTATCTTCTATATAATTTGATGTTATTATAAAAATTTTACAACCATATTAGTTATTTTATCCATCCAATGAATGAAAAAGTCACCACACATGCGTACGTACGACTTATCGTCTCCTCGTCATGGTGTAGTTTTTTATTCAAACATTTCATCATTTGGATGGGTATAATAATGATTATAAATGATATAAATAATAAATATAAAATTATGATGATTCTTTATATATGAAATAACATCTAATTATATACTATTTTAATATCAAAAGAATGATATTGTCGCTTGTGCGTACGTACAGACTAATGTCTCCACGAACGCGACGAGATTCATTTTCCATAATTAACTATTCATGTATGATTATAAAGTATATATAATAAATAATCATGAAATATATTACATAATAATGATACTGGATTTATGTACATATATTTTTCATTCACATAATTCTATTCAATTCAATAAGGAAACGAAAATAACGTTCATGTGTACGTACGACCTACCGTCTCCATGAACAGTGTATTTCATTCCATTTATCGATCTATCATATATATTTATATGATGAATATATATTATGTATAAATAATTTTTTACATTCTGTAATTAAGTAAATCAGAATATAAGTAATAATATCAAGAACAACAAGTCAAAACACATACAATAAATGAAATGATTTTACCCAAAACACTACTTTAACATTGAATTTACAAAAGAACGGGTAATATAAAGTCCTAAGTGAATCTTATATGATATAATAAATATTATTATGGTTATGTTACAAGTTAAAAATATGTTTAAACCCACTATACAGAAGTATCAGACACATACAGAAGAAATTGAACCTACGGTAAGGGATTATTTCGTCTCACTTTTATTTCTGTGAGACATATGCCTTAATCACCATCTATTTTCTTTGTATGGTGCTTATGCTTCCCATGAATGTTTTATGATTTTTATTATGAAGGATAGATATTTAAATATTCATGTAATTTTCTTTATTTTATTACACGTATGATTCCACCGATCATAAAAGGTAAGGGATAATTTTTCAAATCTCATTTTTATCCGAGATTGCTTATACGTAAGTATTTACTGGGGTTATATTTTCATCCATGTCCATAAAAATGTTTTTAATAAAGTGTTTAATATTATTCCATGTATGTTTAAAGTCATTTTTAACCCTATTTTACTTTTAAATTATGTTATAGAAGGAATCTTTCTTTTATTTACCATATAAGGAACTTTTTGACTTTTCTGGAAAAAGTATGAGGAGAATGTTTTTTTAACTTATACGACATGAACGTATTTTTATGGTTTTATAACGCCTAATTTTCATGAAGATTAATCTAAAATATTTCATGATTATTTTCAAAAAAATAATTTTCTTTTAAAATTTAATGGCATTTTGTGAAAAGAAAATGATTTTGAAGAAGAAAGGATATTTTCCTCAAGAATTCATTTCAAGTGTTTTGTCAGAACTATTTTCTATCTAAGATGACATTATTTAGTATGATTATGTTTCAAGTATAATATATCTATTATTTCCATGGTTTGATTCTTCTTATGATGAAATGATATCCATTTTTTTTATATGGATTATGTTATGATGAGATGATGTTTATGAAACCCATTTTATTCTTCAGGTTATGATGAATGATTTATGTTTATTTTGTGGCACAAGTAAGAATGATTTCATTATGAGATGGGTGAGACCTATATCTCCCTCTAATTCATTGGGTAAAGATTTATATATCATGAGATAGACATGGCTAAAATGGAAAGTTAATCTGGTTCAGTGATACATGACTGGAACGAGGAGTGAACTCGATTCAGTAAGGGACTTTGTCCACTATAATGGTCTTGTTAAAAATGCATTGGCTACTATAGAAATCATAACATGTGCTTAATGGTTTCCAAAATTACATGTATTATTCCCATGTTATTTTATCATGATTGATGTTCCATTTTGATCTATGCCTTACGTACTGCCGTGTTTTATGTCTTTTCTAAAGATTTTGATGTTTAAACTTTATGTTCATATTTTTAAGTTCAAATGTATATGGTTTGTTTTATTTTATCCATGCTTACCCGTACTGAGAATTTGAGCTCACCCTTTATATGTTTTCTTTTCCCCAAGATATAAAGAAATGTTTTAGGTAAGGAAACAAAAGAGGAAGATCTTTATGGGAGATTTTGAATATCTTTTTACCATGATTATAAGATTATGTTCCGAGTTTCCAAAGACACTAAACTATTACGGTCCTTGGGTGTCTATTTTTGTTATGTATTAAGTATTCGGAAAAAGTAATGTAATGTCCATGTACGCCAGTTATGGGTCTCTACAGTGTGAAAGGCATTGGATATATTCACCTTAAGAGTAATGTTACAAGATTTTCCTTTTATATGGTGAAGAATAGTGAATTTTGAAGAAATGTAATGAAGGTATCAATCCTTCCTCTTATGTATAATTTAATATTGATTGGTGGAGATAATAAAATTGTCAATGGCTCCCATTTTCATAACCATGAATTTTTCGATAATATTTGGGATGGTATTACCAAAAAATAGGCCTATAATCACAATATCCAATTCATTTTCAATGTTGAGAATGAGACAAATGAATTGAGAGTCAGTTCCTAAGGGAAGGAACATCACTTTAATGAATTCTTGAATAGCATGCACTAAATCAGAATGAATCATACCCAAGAAGGTTATGAAAATTTTATTTATGAAGCCATTGGGACCAGGTAAACTGTATTTATTATGTGAGAATGGTTCATTATTAATTTCATCACCATAGGGAAGGTAAATAGGAAAATAATTCTATATGGATGTGAAGGTAATAGGGACCACATATTATAGAACCATATCCTACTAATCAGAACTAGGATGATTAAATGTAGAGTTAATGTATCAAACTAATGCATTTGAAATGCACAATTTATCACTAAAAGTATCACCATTCGATACTATAGAGGAAATCTAAATCTTACCCCTTTTTCTTTATTCATAATGTGGAAGAACATAGAGTTTCCGTTACCCCCTCCACCATCTTAGGTGAAATTGTTCCCTAATAATTCTATCATTAATAATTATTAATCACTAGTAATTTATAATGAATAATTAATAATACATAATTAATAGTTAATTAAAATTTAAATAAATAAAAAATAATCAATTATAGAAAATAAATAATAATTATTAAATAATTAATAATTAACAAGTATTTAGCAATGGGTTTTTCATTATTGATTTTTAATTTTAAAATTATTTTTTAATATATATAATTGTTAATTATTTAAAATATATATTTTTATTTATTTACCTTTTATTATTTAGTTTAAACTTGTTTTAATATTTTTATGCACAACACACCGACTTCCCAGAAGGTCACTCATCTTTACACTACTCCCACCCATTCTTGTTTAACTCTTCAACTACTAACCACTCCACCAAATGAATTTACATGTATTATTATATCAATATTTTTTAGCCTACATGTTTCATTATTATTTTTTACATTATACTACACCTTCCCAAGAGGTCAACCATCCTTACAGTACTCCCACCCATTCTCGCTTAACATTCTATGCAATAACCACTTACTCAAATGAATTTACATTTAATAATATATAAATAAATTATTGAGGTATTTTACTCGCCTCTATATTATTTTATAAATCACAATACACTTCATATGAAAATTTTCTAACCTATTTTTATATTTAAATTATTATGTTTTTATAGAATGGACTTCTGGTAAATATATTTGAGAAATATCAGAATTTCAAATGATTTATGAAAATGTGATGATCTGGAGTTAAAATGTCAGATTTATTACATCAGATTTAGAATAATTATAGTAGTGTTGAATCAAACCATCAGTTGATGAAGTTAATGTGGAGTTCATCTGAATTTTTTTGTACAAAAGACGTTTCAATTGATCTCAAGTTTTGTAGAATCCAAACATTGGAGTTTGTTACAACATTGTATACAAATAGAGTCTCACCTCAAGAATCATAAGAACAATAATATAAAGAATGTATGATAGATCATTATGAAAGTTTCTATTAATTTTTGAAGATTTTTTAATTTCTTGTTTCATTGAGTGATTCTGATTAATGTAATTTTATTTCTGAGTGTTTCAGTTTAGAGTAATTATTTTCTGTAGTTATCCTTATAAAGAACTTAATTTTTTTACATTTTATTCATTTTATTTCCAATATTTCATGGTCAATGGATTCTTGGTATAGAAATATAGAAGAAAATATGATCATTTTATTGGATATTTTGTGTATAAAAAGATCGTGCTAGGGAATTTTAGGTTCATGGAAATTAAGTAGTGAACTACTATAAAAATATATAATTGAGAGCTTTTAGGGATATGAATATATACCTTACGATATGTATAAAATAAAAAATATCTCATGATAGGTTTAAATTCAAGGATACCTATGATAAGGTATACAAATCTCTCTTTCAATTTGGTTAAAAAGTTAGGTTTTAATAAATATCCTTTTAAAGGAGTATTTGGATTCCTAACCAATACTCTATGTTTTTGCATTAACATCAATTGTTGCATTATTTTTTTTCCAAAATTTCATCTTCTAAAAATCAAATATTTTAAAAGTTCCACTACATTAACTCTTTCATTGGTAATATAAAATATCAAAATTTTAATTTATTCTGTGAAAAATATGATTCAATATAGTATATAGTTAGTTAATTTGATCTATAATCATTGATCTCATTAGTAATTAAAAAACTAATAAATATTTGATTCCATTTTTAATATGATTTTTTTTTTATTTTAATACTTAAAGAGGATGAAATTTATTTGTTTTAAAACTACAATTCATCCTCTCTTGTACTTTGTTCAACGTCATATAAAAAAATTGTATCAAAGGATTCATTACCATGATTCTGAAAATTGTTTTTGAAAAACTCTATTTTGAATTTATGTTAATTTATCATAATTTCATATCAGTTTACTTAAACTAGTTGTGTTAGTATAGGAAAGATCTTTTTTGATTGTAGGAGTACCAGTTTGAACACTTGAAAATTTAAATCTGACCAGAACACCTATTTTTAATGGAGTTGATTATGATTACTGGGGTGATTGTATGAAATAATATATCATTAATACAAAAGTATATAACTTTATCATGTTATAAGGAAAATATAATGTTCTGGAGAAGGATATTGTTCAATTTTCTCATCAAAAAAACATGAATATTAGGTAATCCATAAATATCAAAATACTTTACTTTTTTATATGACTTGGAACAACTACATATAGACATATTCATGTGTAATGGTAAATGTAATTTTGAAGAAGCTAGAGGTAAAAAATTTTGGAACATCCAAAATCTTATAAATTTTCATTTATATGCTTATAGATGATTATCATGCATTTTATTTTCTAATTAGAGAAACTGTAACACAGATGAATCAACCATCTATGATAATAGTTAATAATTTACAATACTTGGGTGAAAAAGAGTTATTGGAAGATCAAATCAGTTAACACAAAAGGTAAAACAATTCATGGACCCAACAATACACCAGAAACTATCCAGTCATAGTTCAAAAACTACCCACAATCACCATTAAAAATTCAAAATCAATTTTGGAAACCATACCTCACCTCGAACCTCCATAGTCCACATTTTCAAATTCACAATTCAAAATCAGATGAAAGAACCAATGAAAAATCATTTAAATGATTATTGATATTATTCCCAAATAATGGGAGTCTATGAGGTCATCCAATGATGATGCTAATCATTTTACAAATTTATGTTAGGATGACTTAATCAAAAATCTAATTTAGTATGAAAGTAAGTTAAAAAGAGTTTCTAAAAAAGAGAAAAGTAAGAATTGAGTATCTTTCAATTCTACTTAGGGAAATCCTAGTTCCAGTACTTTTAATATTTTTAGTAACAATTATAAATCTCTTGTTTCAAATAGAAAATGCAAGCATTCATATCCATGTGATTTAGAAGATATCAATAGTGATATTGCCCATATCTCAATAAGGATGAATAAACATGTTGGAAATTTAAAATTCTAAAATTATAACATAAAATAAAATAATGAAAATAAAGAAAGGAAAGGCAAGGATTACTTAGAAGTAATACGTTAAAAATTCAGGATGGAAGGTTATATAAGACCCGTCTGTCCTAAATCAATGAACAAAAATATAAAACTGAGAAGGTATTCTAAAATTAAAGGAAAGAAGATCCTAAAATTTTTATATACTTGGAGTTATAGTGAAATTGATATATCTTCAGATATTTCATCAGAGATAGCAGAACTGGATGTTAGAATATAATTTCATTCTATTGAAACATTCCAAGGAATGGAAAATGCTTAATGGGAAAGGTAACTAAAAAATACATTATTAATTTAACCCTTAATTATAAATTTACTTAAAATATTGAAGATATTAAATCAACCTTATATGAAGATGAAAAATATTATCTATCTAAAGTTGAAAATTTTGATTCATTAGGAGATGAAGAAAATTTACCTTCTAGAGCTAAAATGGAAATATATGTTACTCTTATGAATCTAGAAAATGCTAAATTGAAAAATAATTAAAAGTTTTCTAAATATAATATTATTAAAGGTAAAAAAATAATTTCAAAATTAAATATATAAATTTTAAAACTTTCAACTGAATTACATTCAAAAACTAATTCTACTGATCAAAAATCAGGTAATCGAAATTCAGATGATTGAAATTAAATTGATCATAATATTATTTATCGAAATATAGTTGATCAAAAATTTGATAAAGATAGTCCAAATTTGGTTGTTCAAATTAAATAAAAAGTTTTTTTAATGAAAATTTTGTCTTACTTTACTTATGGAAAAGAAAATTTTGATAAAATGTATAAACAAATAAGACCCTTTATAATTTCTAGTGGAATATGTTTTACTTTTGATAAACCTCATTTTCAATAAAACTATTATTCACCTAAAAGTGAATTTTTTTGTACAAAATTTCAAAGAGGAGGCCACAAGAATAAATATTGTTCTTTAAATAAAGTTCAATATTTTGGTATTCACAAAGAATTTATTTCTTAAGAACATGTAATAGTATAATATAACAGAGTTTGACAAACATGGATTCCAAAAATTTTATTTGCTAATATATCTAGAACCACACCTATGTGAGTACCAAGAACTTAAGTTTATCTATTTCAGGAAAAGATGTTGAGTATAATTATTAGAAACGAATGGTTCTTGGAAAGTAGTTATTCTTGGAATATGACTGGATAAAAGTCAAACTTTGGAAATTTCAATAAGTTAAAAGGAATAAAATTTATTTTTAGAGACAATGAACAGGGTAACATTATCTAAATAAGTGGCATTTATTTTCTTGGAAAATATCTTATTTTAAATGTTTTATATGTTTTAGGCCTTAAGAGAAACTTTATCAGGGTAATTTAGTAATGTGATGGGGGATATCTTGTGAACTTTAGGAATGAAAAATGTATTCTTTAAAGTTTAATAGGTAATTTCATTTTATCTACAGACAGACATGAAAATGTTTACACACCCAACCTAGAAGAACTAAGTAATCTAAATTTTACATATTTAAGTGAAACTGAAGACTTATCTTGGTTATGGAACACTATTCCACAAAATCCAATTCAGGGTGGTTTTTTTGGTGTTTAGCAGTTGTTGAAACTGCCACTAAATGATGAGCATCGCTTTTTAAAAACCGCCGTGTTTACCTGTACTACTCATAAATTAGGATTAATTTTTTTATTTCATAGAGGTTTTTTAATTTTTTTAATTTTTTAATTATTTTAATTTTTGGAATCTTTTTATATTTTTTATCTATTTATTACTTATTAATTATTTATTATATTCATATTTTTTATATATTATTTATTTATTACTTATTAACTATTTATTATTTAATATTATTTTTATTTATAATTTATAATTTATAATTTCTTATTTATTTAATATTTATTTATTTATTTATCCTATCATTTATGTGCATGTCATGCATGCCATGTAGAGATTCAACACATATATGTGTTGGGTGAGATTTGAACCCCATACCTCTTAGTTATTCCATAAAGACTTTACCACTATTGCAAGCTCTGCATGCGGTGAGTAAACAAAATTGTATATACTGATATATACACTGATAAATACATATAAATATGTATACATAAATAATAATATTAAATAACAATAATAATAAATAAAAAATTGTAAAACAAATAATACATAACAAATAAATATGAAATAAATAATAAATAATAAATAATAAATAATAAATAATAAATAAATAACAAATAATAAATGACAACTAAATGATTATTACATAATAAGTAATAAATAGTGAATAATAAATAACAAATAACAAATAATAAATAATAAATGAGAAATAATAAATAAATAAATAATAAATAAATAATATAGTAGTAAATAATAATTAATAACTAATAACAAATAATTAATAAGTAATAAATGAATAGAAAATAAATATTAAAAAAAATTACAAATAAATAATAATAAATAAATAATAAATAATAAATAATAAATAAATAATAAATAGATAACAAATAAATAATAAATAAATAATAAACAAATAATCAGTTAATAATATATATTAGGTGTTTGGGGGTATAATTACATTCAAACACACATAAGATTGAATGTTAGGTGATATCCACCTAAGGGATAACCCACACAATCAAACACTTTATTACATTATATATTTTTTGGCTCAAAGGCCCGGTGGGCATGAAGCCCATTACATGGCTCGTAGGCCCACCAATGGATGGCCTAAAGACCCTTCATGCATCATGCTTCTGTCACCACCTGCACGTCATGCCTTCATCACCGCCTCCATGATGGCTCGGAAGCCCGGTGGCCCGAAAGCCCATTCAAGATGAATAATGCTACTGCTACAGTACTTCCGCTATAATATCTACTATAGTATTGCACTAATACGGTGCTACATTACCTGCTATAGTGCCGACAGAAAATAACACCCAAATAAATAATAATAATTAATTAATATAATAAATAATAATAAATAAATAATAAATAATAAATAATAAATAATAAATAATAAATAATAAATAATAAATAATAAATAATAAATAATAAATAATAAATAATAAATAATAAATAATAAATAAATATATATATATAAATAATTAAATATATATATAATTTCATATAAATTTATTTAAATATAGTTATATATATCTTATAAAAATATATATAAATAAATTTACATAAATGCATATAAATACAAACATGGACACACACACACACTGACACCAACCAACAAAATATGTATAATTATATATACCGACATCATATATATAAATAAACATTAATGTATATAAATATACATAAATGGATATAAATATCTATAAATATATTTACATATAATGAAATTTACATAAATATATATAAACACACATTTATATTACATATATATATATAAATGAACAAATATATATAATTATATATATATATATGTCAACATAAGTAAATATAAAAACATATATATATAGACCCAAACCCATATAATATAAAGAAATATAAACATTAATAAGTATAAATATTTATAAATGTATATAAATATTTGTAAATATGCATATACACACATAAATTTCTATACATAGACACAATTACATATAATTTTTAATATATATTGATAAAATTATTTAAATTATAAACAACAATATATAAATGTATAGAAATAGAAACAAATATATAATAGATAATAAATAACCAAAAGAGTGAAAACCATAAAAATTGCAACATCATCAAATCAACAGGAATAAAAATCCAGGGAATAAAATTATAGACGACCCAATAAGCATATGAAGACACTCTTAAATGAAGATGAAATCTCATTGAATATTAATAAAACATGGTATCTGAATAAAAAACTCAGTTTTAAAGGACTTTTGAGCCTTTTTTAACATAAAAAATAATTATGGGATCCCCACAATTAATATAGTATAGAGCTCATCACAAGATTCAATTTGATACGTGGTAGAGCCCAAAGAGACACCGAAATCAAAAGTTATGGTCTTTTGACGCTGAAGTTTGATTTTAAACTTTTATCAAAATAGTAATAAATTTTATTCTATTAATTATTAATAAATTATTTTCTAATATCTATATAGTTCATTTCATAAGATTTTGTTTGATTAGATCTAGAGCTAAACAGACTCTCGAATTAAAAGTTACAGTCATTTGATGCTGAGGTCTCATTTACAACTTATCTTGTAATTAATTTAAGTTTCAAATAATTACAAACTAATAATTATAAATAATTTATAATTAAAAAAAAATTAATTTAAATTATAAATTATCAATAATAAATTATTATAAATAATAAATAAAAAAAGAAAAAAGATGAAAAAGATAATGGTAATAAAATTACTAAGGTTGTGAAAATATATGGTGAAAAAGTTGGTGAAATGAATGTTGAAAAAGAAAAGAAAGGTACTGAAGATAATTCTCATCCTACAGGGCCATCATTCTTACCTTGTAAGAGTAAATCAAGGAAGGAAGATGAAGTTGTTCAAGAGTTAAGGATGTTTTTTAATATCAAAGCAATGCTGACTAATACTCCAATATTTTCTCAGTTAGAGATAAAAGTATTTCTTAGTGATCTAGGGAAATAAGAATTCATATATAATGAGGAAAAAGAGTCCAAATAAAAACCATTATATAGGACCATGACTGATGAAGTAGATAACATAGAGATATATCAACCGTGTTTTGTTTAAAGAGAAGAGTCAACTCAGCTAAGAGTTCCAACTTCGACTTCTCCATATGTTTTGAGAAATTGCACAAAATCTACCCTAAGTACATCAATAAAGGTGATGTAAATGATAATGAACTATTTTAATGATATTAATAAAAGTCTTGAAGGAATAATTCAACTTTTTATTTTAATTCAAGATTTTTGCAAGTTCATCCAGGGAAAAGTAGTTGTGTTGGAAAACTCAAGATCCTTGAAAAAGCTTATTAAAATAGTAAATTATAATGAAGTTGAGTTCAAAGATTTCATTGGAAATTATAAGATAGAGTTTATAAAATTGAAAAGTGTTATAAAATGGATGAATCACACTAAGGGTGATATAAAATTATTTTATGAGAAAGTTGATGAAATTAAATGGGAAACCAAAGTAGTATCAAAGTTTGAAAATGGTATCAACATTGATGTTTGAGAAAGTACAAGCACCATAAATTATTTAAAATATCTTATGATAAAATAGGATAAATAACTTTCTAAATAGGGTAAAAATATTTAATCCTAAGATGGATAAGTTGAAAATCTAAAATAAAAAATATAATATTTTGAGAAGTTTCAAGATTCTCTAAGGACGATGAAAGTAATTGTCAAAAAGATTTCAAACAAAGATTTTTTTTGAACTCTTAAAATTGTTTTCATAACAAAACATAATTTTTTTAGATGAATGTGTTTGGATGATGTTTCTTATATATTTTTATTGTATACTATATTTTATTATATCATAACAATTTTTTTTCTAGAGTGTTTTTCTAACATTTCAGGGAAGCCTTTCTACCTAGTATCTCTTTTGTATTAGATCTTTTTGAAAATAAAAATTAGGGAGAAAGGGAGGAAGTAGTATTACTTGAAAGGTTACAAAAATATGCTAAGTAATATAGTAAGAAGTCATGAAAATTATTTAATTCATTGGGAGTAATTCTTTCAAAGTTTTATATTTATTTTTCCCATAAGTTATATTTTTTATTCTTTTTAAAAAGGGGAATATTGTTGAGTTGAAAGAACACTTTATATAATTTATAGCCTTATTTTTGAAAAAAAATCTACTCTTCATATTCTTTCTTGCTTCTAACTTTTATATTTCCCAAGATTTTATTTTTTTTTGTAGAAAAGCATTCTATTTTACCAGATTGAGATCATCATTTCTAATGGACAGAGTGTTGTTAAGTATACCAGATGAACTTGTAATTTTTACATTATATGGGAATATACTATGTTCACCGAATAAAAGGTTTATAAAGTATATATAAAAAATTACAAATAAGTTAATTAGATTATTTTCTACATAGTATATTCGACTAAATTTATCTTATAGAGACTTACAAGCCTATTAAAAGAACATTTTTCAAAATTACCAAATGAATACTTTTATACAGTCTACCGCATGAATATTTTCATTCATACCAGGAAGAACATTCATTCACGGTAGTGGTAAAAAATATAATGATCATCAGATATGGATGTTATGCTGAACTTTTCAAACGAATAAGGAGTTCATCTGATGTCATCGTATTTACTCTCGATATATGAAAAGTTTGACCATTTAACTTTTTTTTTGTAAATAGAGATGCACATTTGAGGAGTAGGGATATTTTTTATTTTCAATCTTAATGATCTAAAGTTATTGCAAAGTCTTTGTAACATATTTTTACTTGAGAGTGATTATGTATAAACTTTTGATAGTTTATATTAAGGCATTAGTTTTTGAGGTTTTCATTGTTAGTTCTCTAATATTTATATTTTTAATTATTGTTTGTCATATATTATTGATTGAGGGAAGTCAAGGTTAGAGAGAAAGAAGGTTATTTTGATCAGTCTAATTAGGGTTTTACAAGGCTAGGGAAATAGAGTTGGGTGTGATCATTCTGATCGAGGGATTCTAAGGTTAAGAAGATAGACTTTATGATAGGGTTAATATCATGGATACCTTAAGTCAGGTTACATAATTCCTTAACCCTAAAGGTTAAAATGTGGATATTTTCTTATAAAGATTTTATAAGTTTTTATTACATATTTATACATGTTTTTAAAATTGTTTTTACAAGTTTATACTTTCATTGTGTAAGTTTTATAAATTTTAATACTTCTTGTTATAAAATCTTTAGAACTCTGATTATAAATTGTACTAGTATGAAACTTCTTCTGATAAAATTTATTAAATAGGTTGAAGAAATTGTAAGTTTAAAATTTATAAACTGTAATTCACCCACTATATTTAAAGTTGCAACTTCATTATCTAAAATATGATAACCCCCCCTTCATTTTTAAAAATTATCTATACCAGTGTTGATTATAAAATTCTTCATCCTATCTTACAAATATATTTAATTGACACCATCAATGATTGGTGGTCTTCTAGGCGTTAGGTTCTCAAGTGTCCCAATGTAAAAAAGCCCTATATTAAAATAAGATATTCTATTTTCTATAAAACACAAATATTGTAATTTTTTTTATAACAAGTAGAAACCAATTTGTTTTTCTAAATGTGGGATCAAAAGAGTATATAATATACTACAAGATGGGGGGGTGAATTTTAGTTTATAAAATTTAAACCTAAAATTTATCCAACCTATTTATGAAATTTTACCGAAAGAAGTTTAGTATCAATACACTTTATAATCATAGTTTCAAAAAGATTATAATAAGTAGTATAAACTTTTCTATAACTTGATCAAAGGAAATATAAACTTGTACAAACAAGTAAAACAAAAATTTATAAAGTACATAATAAAAACATAAAAACAATTATATGAAATCATCCACACTTTAACCTTCAGTATTAAGGAAGTATGTAACTTAACTTAGGGTATCTATGATATTAAACCTATCATAAGGTATATCTTCCTAGATTTAGAAGCCCTATATTAGAATGACCAGAAACAGATATATTTCCATAGCCTTAAGAACCCTCGATCAGACCAATTAGAATAACCTTCTATTTCACTAACCTTGAGATCCCTCGATCAACAAGATCAGACAAAAAAAATTAAAAATACAAATCTTAAAGAACCTATAGTGAATACCTCACAAAAAATGTCTTAATGGCGAATCACTAAAGTTTATAAATATGCACACTCAAGTATAAATATGTTACAAACACTTAAATAAAAATTTTGATCATTAATATTGAAAAGAAAAAACTTTCTTTTCCTCATAATGAGGCTTTAATTATAGAAAAACTCCAATTATCATATTCTGCATTTATAAGATTAGTTTCAATGATATCATATGAAATCCATATCTATTTGTTTTTTTATATATCTTTATAATGATCGTTATGGTTTTCACCACTACTATGAATGAATGTTCTATTTGTTAAAAATAAAAATCTACTTATATTTGACTATATAATTTTCTTTTTCCGGTAAGTTTGGTAAAAGTCCATTCAGTAGAAATATAAGTCTGTATTCGATAAATTTATTCTGATAAACTTTTTTGAACATTTTATAATAGAATTTGATATACGTTTTTCAGATAGAATTTATAAACATTCAATCTGGGGAGCTTGGTATACATCCTTCCGATGTAAAAAGTAATGTCTATCTAGTATACTTAACAAAAATTCCTCCTTGAGAGATGATAATATCCATCTTGTAAGAACCCGATTTTTTACTTTAAGGTATGAGTTTGTTTTTTTTCTTCTGTTTTTGAGTTGTTTTTGAGATAACAAGGAAAAACTGGGCAGTTATGGAAATATCTAGGTTACACATGGTGTACTTACCAGTACATGCCGTGTAGCTTTTCCATGTGAGAAGGCCATATGTTGTGTGTCGGCATGTTGGCCGGAAGGATATTTTTAAAAAAGTACACATCATGTACTCTTAGTACATGCCGTGTAGTGTAGACATGTATGGAGGATATACATGGAGTGTGGGTATGTCAGTGAGTTAGCGGGGAAAAACCAAGGTCATACCATGTACGACCTCGTACATTCCATGTAATCATGTAGGCAGGTCCTCTGTGAAATTTCAGTTGTCTTAGGAACAATAAAATTATACACATGACATGTAATCATATATACATGCCGTGTATTTTTTTTTTGTTAAAATGGGCAGTAGCCTCATTTTATGATTCTGGGCATAATCGTCGACGGGTTTGAGCGAGGAGCATCGCTGGAGGAAGAAAACCATCCTGATTATCCGTCTGAACCCCATTTATCACACAATTTGATCCATTGGATACCCCCTCAGTAAGGCCTTAATTCCTATTGATCCCTTCGTATTTATTTTTATTATAAACTGAGTTATAGGTGTTTGAGAATTTAGGCTCATTGTGTTGATCTACTATTAAGTCCACTAGACTAGATACCCTGAGAAGGGGGGTGAATCAGGGTTTGAAAAATTAAAACAACCACCCCTTTTTATTTTTTTCTATTGGTAGACAAAACTCTCTTATATATTCCCAATGTAGATTATGAATTAATCTTAAAACATTCAAAAGACGCAACAATTTTACTTGGTTCACCCTCATTGGGCTATGTCCAAGGATCATACACCAATGATGTGCTAGTGTACTAAATCCACTATAAGTGCACTACTGTTTACATGTTTGAATAAAACTCACTATCCCTCCTAGTTTATAAACAATCACAATTTGAGAACTCACTGCTCTCTCAACTGAAGTGATCTCACCGATACTTCAGAAGATCCAATCACAGTTTAAATACTTGAAGGTCCTTTCATTATCTCTAATTAGTGCATCCTTCACTGTTTGCAGATTCTCTATTGAAGTCCAAATTTCATACGCTGATGAATACCCCTTTCCACTAATCACTGGGAAACTACCTTTGGAAATACTTTCGCAAAGATCCCTACTTTGTGAAGCTCCCAATTTCGCAAAGCTCAAACAAGCCTTCGTGAAGTCCCTACTTCTTCACAATGAACACACCTTCGCAGAGTTTACTATTTCATATATCACACTACTTTTCAGATCTCAAGACTTCATAGATCATAGTCCATAACAGAGATCACGCCTTCATAAAGTGACTTCCTTCACGATGCTCACTGAGCCAACGCGAAGCACATCTCTTTAGCAGAGCTAGATTAGCAGCCACGAAGCTCTGGTCTCTCTCAAAGAACACTGCCTCCACGAACCTCCTTTGAGATTTGAGAGATTATAATTTTTCATAGAAAAACTCTCTAATTATATCGAGGGGCCTAGGTCTATTTATAGGAGATTCCACCGACTCGAGAACCTTCTGCGTGAAGTCATCACCACGCCATGTCAAATTGAAAAGCTCCAAAATTTCTTACTAAATTCACTCTATTTCGTGAGGAACCATAGATATTTTTTGGATTCTCAAAAATTTTCGTAATTGCAAAGCATTTCTTCAATTCCTTTGCATCGCCGCGATGCCCATTCTTTCTTTGCGCCAAAAATCTTACTTATAAAGCTATTCACCTCTGCTATTCGCAAAGCTTTTCGTAGTCGCGAAGAACACCATAAACATCCTTCTTGTCTTCGTGAAATATACTTCATGAAGCCTATATTAGTGAAATTAATTCCTTTCCCATATTTTGATGAGATCTTCAAGAAAATCCACATTTCGAGATGCAAACCAAATCCCAAATTTTGGACCCTAAAAATTTAGAAAACACTAGAAAACGGCACCATCTTGTTTCTGTTCTTTTGTACTGCCTCCAGATCACCCATTACTATTTCATGGATATTTTTCAACATGGATTGTAAAAAAAATCTCGAGAAATCAACAATTTACCATGGAAACCTGTATTATCAATAAACACAACCAACACAAAAATGATGCAATGTTACCTTGAGGGATTTTTGCTCAAAAATATCCCCCTTTGGGTTTGTTGACGACTCTTCTCATAATGATTCTATGCACTTTGATACCTCACTAGAGTTCCTTCCAACATCTACCATCCTCTGCCTCTTGTGATTTAGATAGAAACCAAAGATTCACCCACCACATACTCTAATCCCACATGAGCAATGCTTGGTGTGAGAAACAAGAGTAGTATACAAAGTTCATCAATGAATCACTTTATTTCAGAAAAAAATTGTTGATACCAATAAGATGATTTCATCACGAACCTCAGCTATCATGATATCTAATCTTTGATTGATTACTTCAAGCATCGTCAGATTTTAAAACTCTCCCCCTATCTGATTAATCTCCCCTATCTCTCTTATCCACCTATCAGCTTCTCCCCATGTCTTTGACTAAGACATTTTCTCCCTTACTTAGCCATAGTTTCTCCCCTTTTAGGAGAACTATTTCTCCCCCTTGGTCAACAAACCCAAATATCACTCATTTGTGGTTTGAAACATAGGAAAGAACATATATTAGTACATTAGAGAAAAGAACACCATACCTTAGGGGGTGGGGGGTGGGGGTCCCACATTCACACTTTCTCATGTACGGGGAGTCGAATAGACTCCTAGATCCAGTCGATGTCTCTCAAAATATTCCTTAGGTAAGGCCTTTGTTAGAATTTTGGCAACCTGTAGCTCTATAGGATCATAATCCAAATTCACTAATCCCTGCTCCACCTTCTCCTTGATAAAATGATATTTGATCTCAATGTTATTTGTCCTTGAGTGATGGACTGGATTTTTTCTAATATTGACATCACTCGAATTATCACATTGGATTCCAATCGAAGACTTCACTTCAACGCCCATATCATCAAGCTTTTGCTTCATCCAAAATAACTTGGTTCATTCCTGAGTGTCCTCAATATACTCATCTTCTTTCGTGCTCAATGAAATTCAATTTTTCTTCTTACTTAGCCTAGAAATAAATAATCCACCAAGATAGAAATCACCTCATGATGTTTATTTTCTGTCATATTCTGAACCTACCCAATCTGCATATGTATATCCCAATAGCTCTGGATAATATTTTTCATTATACATAAAACCAAAATCCATAGTTACTTTGGTATACCAAAGTATTCTTTTTTCACTCCAAGCATGTGGTTTTACTTGGTATTAATTTTATATCATGCTGCTTGGAATGTGGAAAAAACAATATCAGGTCTTGTCTCTATCAGGTACAATAAAATCCCAATAAACTACCAGTATTTTGTTACATTAACTACCTTACCATCATCATATTTTGATAATTCCATCTGGGTAGTAACTGGAGTCTTTATTTACTTGGAATTTTCCATTAAAAATCTTCTTATATCCTCCTTGTCATATTTTTATTGAGAAATGAAAGTGACTTTACTTCCTTGTGTTACCTATAAACCAAGGAAAACATCATCTCTCCAATAATTAACATTTCGAACTCACTTTTCATGAATTCAAAAAACTGTCTGCACTGTGCTTCATATGATCTGAAAAATATTTTTTCATCGACATAAACCAAAACCACCATCCATTGATTAATATCATTGTTTAAATAGATATTTTAATCAACTCCACCAAGCTGAAATCAAAATTTCTTCAAAAACTGATCAATACTTGAGTACCATGCTCTTGGTGCTTGTTTCAGCCGATATAGTGCTTTATTCAACTGATAAACTTTGTTCTCATCTTCATGAATGAGAAAAACATTTGGATTATCAATGTAAACTTATTATTCCAGAAAACTGTTCAAAAATGAAGATTTTACATCCATCTGGAAAACCTTAAAATTATATTGCACTAAAATTTCCAAGAATAATCTGATTGTGTCCAGCCTTGCAACAAGTGAGAATGTCTCATTGACATCAATACCCTCTATCTGGGAGTATCTTTTTCACACTAGTCATGATTTGTTTTGAATCACTGTTCCATATTCATTCACCTTGTTGTGATAGACTCATTTAGTCATAATGACATTCTTATCTACTAGCCTCGAAACAATATCCCAAGTATGATTCTTCTCAATCTGATCTAGCTCTTCATTCATCTCCTGAACCTAGTTTTCATCTTCAGCTGCATCAGCAAAGCATTTAGGATCTACCTGAGATAGGAAAGATAATTGCTGTAGTAATTTAATTCTTCTTATATGAATTGGATCTGATTAATCATTAATGATATTCTGCATTTTAATTTTAGTTCGAATCCTTGGCTTCTGTTCAAATACAGATTTTACTTCCTCATACTCATCATCAATATCTTCTTTTGAATCTGCATCGGCCACTTCTGCTCCTCATGCATTGCTTTCATCCTCATCACATTCATCAGAAAATTTTTCACTATGCTGTTGAATATTTTATTCATTTTCCACAACAATTACATGATTTATCTCAAATAAATTTCCCAGACTTTTATTAAATCATTTATATGTTTTTCTTTTTTTCTTAGAATCTAAGGAATGTTACCTCATCTCTATATGACACAAATTTCCTGTTTTTTCCTTTATTGAGTATAAATAACTTACTTTCAAAAATGAGAAAGTACTTCACCATTTTATTCTTCCCGTACCGCATCTCATACATAGTATTTTTTTCCTTCAGACACAACAAAGATTTGTTGGAAATGTAGATTGATGTCAAAACTGCTTCCTTCCAGAACTTATCTTGTAGGTATTTTTCAATAAGCATCATTATATACATGTTGTTGATGATTCTATTTCTCATTTAAACCACTCCATTATGTTGGGAATTTGTCACTGAAGAAACTTTATTCCTTATCCCATGTTTATTTAAATAGTCTCCCACCTAACTATTTGTGAATTTCGTACCATTATTATTATGAAAATTAAGAATTATCTGTCCAAGCATCCTTTCACACTCCCTCCAATACTGTTTTAAATAGATAAACACATCAGAATTATGGGAAATAACAAATACCCATTACATTCTACTATATTCATCAATTAAAAGAATGTAGTTCCTCTTTCCGTTAATTGATCATGGTGTGATAGGCCCACAAAAATCAGCATGCACCAATTTGAGCACTCTCGTTGACTTATTTTTCTTTTCCTTATAAGTCATTCTGATGATATTCCCTTGTTGGCATAAATAACACATGTGAGTATGATCCCATGATAGCTTAGGGAGTTCTCTAGCTGCATCACACTTTACCAAATATTCTAGGGATGGCTGACATAGATGACCAAGTCATTTATTCCACAACTTGTTTTCTTCTTCTCTATATAAAAAGCACACATCTTCTTCTCCACTTACCAGGTAGAGATCCCCCTTAGTACTTTTTCCCTACAGTATCACTGTACCATCTCTTCCCCTGATGACACATGTCTTCTTGGTAAACCATATAGAATTCCCAAAGTCACACAATTGACTTAGACTGAGCAAATTGTGACTGAGACCTTCTACAACCAAGACATCAGAGCGTCTTATTTCTTTTCTCTAAAACCTAGACATTCCTAATCCAATTATCTTCAGGCCTTCATCGTTTCCAAACTTGAAAACTTCTTCTTTGTCATATTTTATTCTTGTAACCAGATCCTTATTTCCTATCATGTGAGATGTGTAACCATTGTCAAGGATCCATAGACCAGAATGGTATGATTCTTTAAGGAAATTTTAGCAACCACTATCTTCTCTTCTCTCTTCTTCTTGGTCCATATTTTTTACTTCACACTCAACATATATTGAGACTTCTAATCTTTCTCAGAGTATGATAGACCATCTTAATCTTGCAAAGATAAAAATCTATTTTTCATTTTCTGCTCACCTTTTGGTTCACTGATCTACTGCTTGCGAACATTTTAATTATACTTTGGAACATTCCTCTGTATGGTTGATGTAAAGTATATAGCTATGTGCCCAAAACCTCTACACCAAAAACAGTGCCCTTAGAAATATGTTCTAGAGAAACATTCTCTGTTTGGATGCTACCTCTATTCTTATGCCTTTCGATACCTTCTGGCCACAGAACACACATTTTGTGAGTAAACCATCTTTCCACAGTAATAACACCTGATGAATAGATCATTTCTTCATGTCACTTATGTACTACCAGTTGTCCCTTAGTTTCTTTGAATATTATGACTCTTCTTTGTGACAAAATAAACTTCCAATATTGGAATGAGTTCTTGCGGTCTATCATCTACTTTCACATCTTTTTTTTTCTATAAATATCCACATCAATTTTAACATCCAAACATGACTTTTTCTTTCTTTCGGCTGGAACACTATTATTTACTTCCAATTTTTCTGTCTTTTGAGTGATCTTCTTTGTCGATGCCATATTGTTAGTCATGATTTTTCCTGACCCTTAAATTTTCATCGCATTCCGACTTCTTCTAATTCAAGTTATTTGATACGCTTGATTTTATCTTTCACTTTTCTATTTAATCCATCAATATCGCTTTTCTGTTCTTCAACCTTGAGCTTATTTCAATAAAACTTTTATGAGATTTATAGCATGGAAGACTTAAGTTTTTTAATTTCTTTTACCATATCATACTTCTCTTCTTCCTGTTGTTGCATGTAGAGTTTTTAATCATGTACCACTTTGTTGGATTTATTCATTTTTGATCTCCAAAAATCTATCTCTTCAAGAGATTCTTCTAATTAAGTTTCCATGTCGACTCTTCCTTCAACTTCTTCTTCTTCATCATCAGCTTCAGTTTCTTCCTTTTTTTGAGAACTAACAAAAACTGCCACCATAGAATTCTCTCCATGATCTTTTCAGTTCTCTATCACTTCAACATCTTCAACCTCAGACTCATCTAAACTGTTACATTCTTGTGAAATTAGATTATTTTTTTAAATAAATTTCTCTTGAACTATTTCTTTCCTTTAACATAGGCTGAAGATTTCTTCTTGGGAGATCGGAGGTTTCTCGCAGAGGCATGTTCATCCGGTGTTCGGGATGCTGATCCAGTGGAGCAACAAATGGATGAGTGGTCTGATTGGCGGTTTTGGATTGTTCATGATGGATTTTTGAGTTTGGATGCAAATTGGTATTGGTTTTGGATGTGTTTTTGGCATGCTGTGTTTATCGCTGAGGCATTGAAGCTGTTCAAGTTGTGGAATCGGCGTCAACGGGCGATGGCTTCGGCCTACTGTTCAAGGGTTATTGATACTCTATTTTCATCAGAGACTACTCTAGATGAAGTTATGAGCTGCAAGCTTCTGTGCAACGTTAGAATGTTGTAATTTGAACTTTATGTTTTTGTGTTGTGTTTGATCTGGTTTTTTGAATTTTGATCTGTTGGGGCATGGTATGATGTTGTAAGTTGTTGAATTCATGTTTCTTGGTTTCTCACTTTATCCTTAAAAGTGTTTTCTTAATAAAAAATAATAATTTTCAATCAACTTCATCCTCATCATATTCTTGGAACTTCTTGGGGAACCTTAATACAAGATGGCCAATATTTCCACATTGAAAACAAGCTAGTGGATGTTTCCCTTTAAACTTTATTTTTTCGTATTAGGAGATTTGAGGAAAGGAATGACATCACCTCATCTGTCTCTTCTTCTTCTTGAGAATCTTCAATAGTGAGTTTATTCATGGCTTTGAATGCCATCACTTTAGATTTCTCCTTTTCCACAGCCTCATTATCATCATTCCTCATTTCATATGCAACCAAAGTACGGTGAAAATTGTCCACTGTCAGCTCCTTCAAATATTTATCTTCCTGTACTGAAACTTTTGGATTGAACCCAGGTGAAAGTTTTCTCAAGATGAAATTTACAATAATTATGTCTTCAATGACTTCTCCAAGACATCACATATCTTCCATAACAATATTTACCCTGTCAAATAATGCATTAGTAGACTCATTCGGGTTCATTCTTAGATCTTCATACCTTTTCCACGACAATTGTAAGTTTTCTTCCTTGATCTTTGAATATCCTTCATATATATTCAAAAGTCTTTTCCACAGAATGTGATATTTTTCATGACATCACCTTCGTATAGATAAAATTGTATAGGGATCCCCCTAAAGTATTTACTGCCTTGGTGTCAGCATCCAATTCTCTTAGGCCGGCTTCCGATAACACACCACTATTAATATCGGCAGTTATACCATGCATTTCTACTGTAAACACATCTATTCCCAAAGATCGAAAGTAGTGTTGCATCCAATTCTTCCATAGCTGAAAATTGTTCCTGTTAAATATCAGAATCCCTTTATGGTTGGTGACCTCCATTTGAGAGAGAAAAACTAATATCAACATTTCCCTCTGATACAAATTGTTAGGTCCACCAGGCTAGATACCCTGAGGGGGGGGGGATCAGGGTATGAAAAATTAAAACAACTGCCCCTTTTGATATTGTTTCATTGGTAGACAAAACTCTATTCTCTCTCTCCTTGTTGTAGAGTATGAATTAATCTTAAATCATGCACAAGACACAAAAATTTTACTTGGTTCACCCTCACTGGGCTATGTCCAAGGAGCATACATCAGTGATGTGCCGATGTACCAAATCCACTATAAGCGCACTATTGTTTACAAGTTTGAAGTGGAATCATTGTACCTCCTAGTTTACAACCAATCATAATTTGAGAACTCACTACTCTCTCAAATGAAGTGAGATCACTGCTACTTCAGAAGACCCAATCATAGTTTAAAGACTTAATGTTCCTTCCATTATCCCTAATGAGTGCATCCTTCACTGTATGTAGATGATCAGTTGAAGTCAAAATTTCATCCACAAATGAATACCCCTTATCCTCTAATCACTGGGAAACCACCTTTGGAAATACCTTCACAAATCTCCCTAATATGTGCAGCTCCAAATTTCAAAAATCTCAAACAAGCCTTCGCGAAGTCCCTACTTCTTCGCAAAGCACACAACTTCGTAGAGATTACTACTTTGCAGAGCACACTGCTTCACGGAGCACACTACTTTGAAGAGATCAAGCCTTTGCAGAGCATAGGCCTTTGTAGAGATCAAGCCATCACAAAGAGACTTCCTTCGTGAATCTCATTGAGCCGATGTAGAACATACCACTTTTTTGGAGCTAGATTAGCCACCGCGAAGATCCTATATTTCGCAAAGAACATTGCCTCGGTGAACCTCCTTTGTGATTTGAGAGCTACAAATTTTTCATGGAAAAATTATCTGCTTCTCTTGAGGGGGTTGAGGCCTATTTATAAGTGATTTCACCATCTTGAGAACCTTATGTGCGAATTCAGTTCCATGTCAGCTCAAATCGCAAAGCACCGAAATTTCTACTGAAATTCAGTCTGTTTTTTGAAGATCCATGGATATTTTACAGCTTTTAAAAGATTGTAGCAATCGTAAATCATTTCGTCAATTCCTTTACATTGTCGTGATGATCCTTATTTTTTTGTACCATTGCAAAGTTCCTTCTTTCTTTTCTCTACCACGATTATTTTTCTTCCTTTTCCCCACAAAGATTACTTGCAAATCTCTTCACCTATTCCATTTGCGAAGCTCATCGTAATCACGAAGAACACCGTAAACATCCTTCTTGTCTCTGTGAAATCTACTTCATGAATCCAATCTTCAAGAAATTAATTCATTTTCCATATTTTGATGAGATATTCAAGGAAATCCACATTTTTTGATGCTCATAGAATCCCAAATTTTATACCCCCAAAATTTGTCAAACACTAGAAAATAGTGCCAAATTGTATCTGTTCTTTTGTAACACCTCCAGATCATCCATTCCTTTTTCATGGTTCTTTGTCAACATGGATTGTCAACAACATCTCTAGAAATCAATAATTAACCATGGAAACCTGTATTTTCAACAAACACAACCGACCAAAAAATGCTACAATGTTACCTTGAGGTATTTTTTCCAAACATCTAACTTGATATAAAACGAATTATAGGATGATACCGGAGGAGGATCATCGTGCTAGTTTGAGGTATGTGGTGCATACCTGGTTTTTTGTTTTCATGGAAATTTGGGTGGCATGGCCTTTGTCATGTCTTCAGGTACTTTTGAGCGGGAACGATTTTATCTAATATTGAATATTGAATTAATTTTTATACCCATGGGAAGCCTTTGGGAACACCTTATTTTCTAAATTTCTTGAGCAAGTCTAGGCGAGAGGCTGATGCTCATTGAGGAATTTAGGCCTAGGGTGCCAAAATGGTTATAATTGGTCTGTTTTGTTTTTAACCTGGTATGTTTAATTTAGGAAAGCATGATTAGGCTTATTAGAGGAATTCATGACCTCAGTGATACTCTGTAATAGCCATTGGGCTAGTGCAATTCAACTGTTTAGATTGTTTTTCTTGTTTATGTGATTTGTTTAAATGTGATAAATATATAATTTATGAATTTTATACGCTAAAAAATTTGGGTTTCATTGTGAATGACCCTAATATTCTTGAGTGATGTTGATCATTGGTTGTTATTAGACCGAATTACTTGAGTGGTTTGACTATAGGATTGGGTGATGGACGTTGGATTGAGGCAGTGTGACTGTCAGGTTGGGCATGGCCCAAGTTACTTGGATGGAAAGGCCATTAGATTTGAGCAACATGGGGTGTCAGAGATGTTGTTGCTTGGGTTATTTATTTGGTGATTACCACTCACCCATGAGTTGATTTTTGTGCACATAGGTTGACTCCGGGATGAGGTGATTTTGACCACTCGTGTGGGTAGAGGCCCCCGATAGCTGTGGTTTAGGTACTAGTGGTTTGGGGGTTCTTGCCATAGGAATCCATGTGGAAGGTGATGAGCCTTAGGTTGGTAGTGATGAGGCTATTGAGTTATGATATTAAGGGATGATATCATTGTTTCCTCCAGTTATTTATTTGAGGACAAATATCGTTGTTCCTACGATTATTATTTTGAGGACATACATCGCTATTACTCCTATTATTATTTGAGGTCAGATATCATTGTTCATCTGGTTGTTGTTCCATGGGCATACATGATCTTTAGAGCATGGGTTACTATTATTTGGGCATACCATCAGAATGTCGGTACTTGAGACATGAGCTTTCAGGAGGCACATGGTGCCGGGTTATATGACTGAGAATCTAGTGTTGGCCAAAGCAGGTGACACTCCATGGTGGATGATGAGAACCAATGGAAGTTGGGTTTACATTGTGAATCTTACTATTTACTTTCCTTATAGATTAATACCTGCTTAAACACTTATATTAGGTATGCACCATTGGGTGGTATCCAACCGAGATTTGTCTCACACACTTCACGGGCCCTTCGGGACACGTGTATACTTTATGGATTTACGCAAAGGAAAGAGTTCATCTTTAGGAATTGGATCGTATTAGTTATTTCATGGAGATGGTGTGGACCTTGAGGTCATTCTTATTTATAGTTTACTTTTTTTAAGCTTTAATTATGCAACAACATGCTTCCTTTATTTCATAGCTACTGTTGGTTAGCCATGGGATCCATTGTTTATTGATATGTATGACCTACTGTGGATGCATGTTTTTTTATATTTTATAAGAGGTGTTCAACGTTATGTTTTGTTTACATTACACTGCACTTGTTTCTATATTTCTTACGCTGGTTATTCTATTATTTATTGTGATTCTGCTATGCAGGTCTGGTTCGAGTCTGTGGAGTCACTTATTTTATATTATACGTAGACTAGTACCTTATTTTCCTCTGATAGGGTATACCCTCCCCAATATACATTTTTACACCCTATCTAGTAGCCAGAATCCTTTGGTATTCAGAGAGGTGTGGATAAGGTAGTGACACTCGACCCATTTAGCACTGTTCGGGTGGTTGTTTCGGTTCGGAATGTTACAAAGTGGTATCAGAGGGGTTGTTCTTGATAGGGATTTAGTATCACCTTTTGACTGACTACTAATGAGATTGAGACTACCTTTTTATTTCTTCTGGTTTTACTATTTGGGATATGGTAGACTGGAGATAAGTTGTTATTTGAACTGGGTTTCTAACCTGTGCTTGGGTGCCTGAAACCCCAGGTATGAGGGATAGACCAAGTTACCTTGGGTGGGAATTGCTAGTTTTATTTTTCTCATATTATAGTTTATATGATTTCTACCTTGGTGGATCCCTTGGTAAATGATGTTATTGATGGTGATATGTGAACCTTAACTCTGTGAGGTATGAGAGAAAGAAATTGTACCTTGGACCGGTACGACAAGGCATGTTTGTTTGGATTTTGGTAGGAAAATTTTTAAGGTATTTCAATTTCATAACTACACGTATGCTTTGTGAGTGATAATACCATGTGAATAATATCAATTTCCATGCTATAGATGCTTTTGAAATGTGAAAGGTGAAATTCCTGAAAGAATTTCTTGTTTATTGAAAAGTAATATTCCATGCTTTAAATTATATAAAATTACATGTGGCATGAAATTTGGGCCTATATAGTATGTGAGAAGGAAGGTACTATGACTAAGGTGATGTTGATCACCAGTATTGGGCATCCTGGATATTGGTTTGAGGAATTGTGGCTGTCAGGATTGGGTGACTCAGTCATCGATTTGAGGCAAAAATGGTTGTTGGGACAGGCATGGCCCGATGTACTTTTGATACTTGGCTCTATTGAGGGCAGGTAAGGAGGACATGAGGCCGAGATACTGTGGGGAACGGTTTCGGTTGGGGAGAGTAAGGGTAGTTGTTATGTGCGGCCTCTTTACTTATTTCCCTATCTGTAATGTATATATACATATATTGTTTTATATGTGGGTTGTCTGGCTGTTTATGGTATTTAGCGAGTTCATCCTAAACGACTCTATGGAACTTCAGGTGGGTGATGGTACAGTATTGCAGGAGCACGATCAGGTTCAAATACCCGAGGGACAGGCAAAGCATGATCCACAGGTACAGGATCAGGGATATGATCAGGTTTAAGATCCAGTGTAGCTAGATCAACAGCTGAGTTTGGCAGTGTTTGGTTCGTGGCTCGACGACCAGCTCCGGTCTAGTCTGGTACGTGTCTTGCAAGGGATCAATAGAGGCTTGCAGGTTATATATCCCTCTATGGAATATCTGATGAGGGAGCTTTAGTCGCAGAACCCGTTGCTTTTCCAGGGCGAGGGTGGTCCACAGGCAATTGAGAATTGGATAGAGAGCATGCAGATGATCTTTGAGAAGCTTGAGATGCCTCCAGGGTGGAGGGTCAAGATGACGACATACATGCTGAGAGGACCGGCGAAGCGTTGGTTGGATGTGTAGGTTCAGGCTCACAGACACGAAGGAATAGAATAAAAAGACTTCGAGGATAGGTTTTTTAGCACTTCATCCCAGATAAGTTGAGGGAAGAGAGATCTCATGAGTTCTTGAGCCTCCATCAGGGTGGCATGTTCGTCATGGACTATGCAGTTACCTTCATAAAGCTATATCTATTTCCCCCAGGTATGGTAATCCATGACACCTCAAGGGTTAGGCACTTCAAATATGGCTTATGACACACTATTAAGGTACATGTAAACATCTTCAGGTTGACATCATTCTCAAGGGTGGTGAATTAGGTGCTCATAACTGAGGGGAAATTTATGAAAAAATCATGTTTGATCCAGTCAGTGGCTTCAACTGATGGTTCAGATAGCAGAAAGTGAGGTCAGGATGAGTTCCAACAGGGAAGTCGGGCCAAGGACTCTACTAGACCACCTCGTAGAAGTTCATCATTGGTTTTATTTCAGTTTGGGTAGACAAGGAATGTCTAGACTTAGTGCAATAGGCTTACAAAGAATTGTCGGGCATGTGGATAGGTCGGGTATCTCGAGAACTTCTACATGAAACCTTCCCAGATAGTTGGCAGGTAGGGACCAGGACAAACAGTGGCGTCCGGGGTCAATTCAGGATTGTTACTAGGTGAGGGTAGCCGAGGCTCAGTTGCATGCAGAGGACATGGCAGAGACAGTGGGACCTTGCTGAGGGGTCAGTGGATGGTGACTGGTGTGGCACCACAGGGAGGATAGGCTTCAGGAAGCCATGTGTCAGGCCAGGTGCATTCTATGGAGCTGCCAAAGGTTGAGCATGTTGGTGAGACGATGATGGTCATAGGTACGCCATGGGCTTGGATGTGATTACTTGTTTTATTTTTGGAATGGCCTGTTGAGGCATGTCTGTTTGAGTACATGAGGCGCACAAGATTTATATGGACTAACCAGATACTGGTTAGTAGGTTGGCACCATTTGGGATGTGTGATATATATATATATATATATATATATATATATATATATATATATATATATGAGATGTGTGGAATCAGGAGCATCGATGATGTAGGTTATTTGAGGTGTCTTGGGAATTATGTAATCAAGGATGCAGGTTACTTGAGGTTCCATGGGCATCGGGGCATCGAGGATGCAGTTAATTGGGGTGCATGGAACCAGGTTTTGTTTTGGAAATCCATGGGATGTAGGACCTCGTAGAGGTAGACATCAATGTAGTGTGGGATATGTTTGGGTGTTAGGAACAACATATGAGCACCAGATGAGGTGCAGAGGAGATGAGGCGTCACGGGAGGACCATGCATCTGAAAATAGGTCATTGGAACTTTGTTGGATTTGATTTTGGTCTATATTGGTCTGGATTTCTCTTCACCACCATTGGAAGGGAAATTCAGGGACACATTTTTTAAGGGGGTAAGTTTGTAAGAACTCGGTTCTTACTTTAAGGTATGAGTTTCTTTATTTTTTTCTTCTATTTTGAGTTGTTTTTTAGATAATAGGAAAAAACTAGGTAGTTCTGGATATTTCTAGGTTACAAAAAATGTACTTCCCAGTACATGCTGTGTACCCTTTCCGTGTGAGAAGGACATACATGGTGTGTAGACATGTTGGATGGAAGGAGATTTTTAACCAAGTACATGATGTGTACTCTTAGTACACTCTATGTAGTCTAGCCATGTATGAGGGATATACATGGTGTGTGGGTATGTTGGCAAGTTAGAGGGGAAAAACCAAGGACACGCCATGTACGACCTCGTACACACCATGTAATCTTGTCGGCATGTCCTCAGCAAAATTTCAGTCATCTTAGGAATAGTAAAATGATACACATGACCTATACTCAGATATACACGCCGTGTATTTATTTATTTCATTAAAATGGACAGTAGACTCATTTTATGTTTCTAGGAAGAACCCTCAATGGGTTTGAGTGAGGAGCAACACTAGAGGAAGAAAACCCTACCGATTGTCCGTCCAAACCTCGTTTCTCACACCATTTGATCCATTGGAAACCACTTGTTAAGGCCTTGATTACTATTGAGCCATTTGTCTTGATTTCTATTCTAAACCGAGTTATAGTGTTTTGAGTGTTTATGATCATTGTGAATATATACCGTGATTTAGACCGAATTAGAGGCTGATACTAGAGTAGGATCAAAATGATAGTTTGAGGTAGGTTGTGCATACCTTGTTTTGTGTTTTCGTGGAGATTTGGGTGGCATGACCATTGGCGCATCTTCAGGTATTTTTGAAAAGGACCTGTTTTATCTAATATTCCATATTGAATTAATTTTTAGACCCATAGGACGACTTTGGAAATATTCTATTTCCTAAATTGATTGATCAAGGCTGAGTGAGAGGTTGACACTCATTGGGAAATTTTGTCCTGGGGTGTAAAAATGGTTATAATTGGCCTTATTTGTTTTTAAACTGGTATTTTTAATTTTAGAAAGCATGATTAGGATTGTTAGAGGCATTCAAGACCTTAGTGCTGCTATGTGATAGCCGTTGGGCTAGTGCAATTCAACTGCTTAGATTGTTTTTTTGTTTATGTGATTTGTATAAATGTGATAAATATATAATTTATAAATTGCATATGATGGGACCTTTGGGTTGTGTTGGGAATGAATCGAATATTCTTGAGTGATGTTGATCATAGGAAGGGCTTGGCCCAAATTACATGAGTGGTTTCACCACAGTATTGGGTGTCATAGAAGTCGGATTGAGGCAGTGTGACTGTCAGGTTAGGCATGGCCCGAGTTACTTGGATGGAAATGCCATCAGTTTTGAGCGACATGGTTGTAGAGACATGAGGTTTCATAGATGTTGTGGCTTGGCTTATTTATTTGGTGATTACTTCTCACCCGTGACTTGAGTCTTGTGTGCATAGTTTGACTCCGCAATGAGGTGTTTTTGACCACTCATATGGGTAAAGGCCCCTGATAGTTGCGGTTTAGGTACTATTAGTTTGGGGGTACTTGTTGTAGGAAGCCATGTAGAAGGTGATGAGCCTTCGGTTTGTAGCAATGAGGATACTGAATTATGATATTGAGGGAAGATATCACCTTTTTCTTCGGGTTATTTATTTGAGGACATACATCATTGTTCCTCCGATTATTATTTGAGGACAGACATCGTTGTTCCTACGATTATTATTTGAGGGCAGGAATCACTGTTCCTCTGGTTGTTGTGCCATGGAAAGATGTGAGATTTCAAGCATGGGTTAATATTGTTTGTTTATACCATCAGGATGTCGGTACTTGAGACATGATCTGTTAAGAGACACGTGGTTCTGAGTTGTATGATTTAGATTCCGATGTTGGCCGAAGCAGGTGACACTCCATAGTGGCTACTGAGCACTAATGGAAGTTGTGTTTACATTATGTATCATACTGTTTACTTTCCTTATAGATTCAAGTCTGTTTAAACAATTATACTAGGTATGCACCATTGGGTGGTATCCTGCTAAGATTCGTCTCACACCCTGCATGGGCCCTTCGGGATGCTTGTAGAATTTATGGATTTATGTGAAAGAAAGAGATCATATGCAAGAGTTGGATCATATTAGTTGATACATGAAGATGGTATAGACCTTTAGGTCATACCTATATATACTTTACATTGTTTTAGATTTAATTATGTAATAGCATGCTTACATTATTTCATAGATACTATTGTTTATCCATGTGCTCCATTGTTTATTGATATGTATGAACTGCTGTGGATGCATGCTTTTTTATTTCAGTAGATGTTATAAGTAGTGTTCAAAATTCTTTTTTTATTACATTATGTTGCACTTGTTTCTATATTTCTTTTACTAGTTATTCTATTATTGAATGTTATTCCACTATGCAGGTCTGGTTCGACTATGCAGAGTCTCTTATTTTATATTATACTCGGACTAGTACCTTATTTTCCTCCGAGAGGTTATAGCCTCCTCACTATACCTATTTACACCCTCGCTACTAGTCGGTAGCCTTTGGCGTTCGGGGAGGTGTGCCTAAGGTGGTAACACCAGACCCATTTAACACTGTTTGGGTGGGTGTTCGGGTCCAAGATGTTACACATCTAGTGAAACATAAATATTTCTGACAATATAAATTAAATCATTGGTAAAATATATAAGTTAGAAACATGAAATCACATGAATAATGGATTGTGTTTTTCAAAAATAAGGTTAGAAAGTTTATAAAGTGTTCTTTTGACTCAATAATCCACCCCTTTTGAAAATCATAATACACATCAATTAAGGAAAAAAATTAAACTAAAACATACTCCCCTTGAATTACATAATTTTCATAAGTTCTTTCTTCCTTAATTTTCATATTTTTGAAACCTTTCAAGTTCCCATACATCCCCCATTTATCCCCTTAGTGATTTTTGAAAATATCTTATAGGAAGGAAATATTATATCAATGGTTCTTCCTAAAATGTTAGAAAATAATTCTAGACAAAAAATAGTTATGAAAATGAGAAAATATATCATCCAGTCAAAACATATATGAAATATTATCCAGACACATTCATCCAAAAAATTATATTTCGTTATTATAACACATTTAATAGTTAAAAAATAATCAATATTTCATGGATATCTTTTCTAAAATTTCTATAATATTACCTAGATCATCTTGATACTTACCAAAATATTCTATTACTAATTTTATCATTGAAACTTCTCATTCTAAGGATTGAGTGTTATTATACTAGTTAGAAAGTTATTTATCTCGTTGCATCACAAGATATTTTAAATCATCTATAACCCATGTAATTTCTCTAACTTTTATGTTGATACTATGTTCATACCTTGAGGCTGTTATGGTTTCCATTTTAATTACATTAGCTTGCTCATCAAAAAATTTTATATCCCCCTTAGTATGAATCATCCACTTGTTAGTATTTTTTAATTTTTTAAACTCCATTTTATACTTTCCCTTGAAATCTTTAAACTCAACATCATTATAAATGAGTATTTTAGAAAGTTATTTCAATGATACCATGTTTTAGAAGACATCTAATTTTTGTTGTATGTACTTTAAATGTGATTGAATATCAAGAAAACGGTACATTATTCCTTCAATCCTTTTATTGACTTCATTAAAATGGTTCACCCTCATGTACATGCTCTTGATTTACATAATTGGGGTAGATTTTGTGGAATCACTTGAAACATAGATTAAAGAGGCTTCTGGAACACTCGGATGAGTTAACTATTATCTTTCAAAAAAACATGATTGATATATCTCCATGATACCATCTTTATCGGTCATAGCTATTTTTGATGGATATTTTTAGACTCTTTTTTCTCATTATATATAGATTCTTCTTTCTCTGGATCACTAATAGTGACTTTTTTTCTTTTTATAACAAGAAAAAGATGTTAAAAAATTGGCTGATATTTATTCTATATTCAAAAAATTCCTTAAATATTGAACAAATTTAACTTTCTTAATTGATTTAATCTCCCTACGTACATGAGATAACCCTATGGGGTGATAAGTTTCTTCAGTACCTTCATTTTATTTTTTGAAACTATCTTCACTAAAATTTTCACCAAGTACTTGTTCAACATCATTCATTTTCTTACCATCATATTTTCCAATTATTGAGGGAAAATATTTAAGATGATCAATGAAATTTTCTACCTATAGATTGAATGTAAGGGAAATTTATTCAGGAGTAATGGAAAAAAGTGATATCTATTCTTACTTTTCTATTTCAACATTTATAGGAATTTTTTTACTACTTATAACTTCTTAAGGAAATAATTACAATTCATTAAAGTAATTTTTAAACACCCTAGATTTATTATCTATTATATCCTTATTATTCATCCTATAAAATTATTTAAAATTATAATTCAATTTCTCATTTAAATATAAATCCTTTCCCTAATCCAAAACAAAATTTATATAATCCTCCTTATTCTCCTATTTTTCTTCTTAAAATTGGTAAAAGTTTCCTCAGAAATGGTATTCATCTTATTCTTAGATATATATAGAGATTTTAGGGATGCCTTATCAACATTTCTTTTATCAATGAATTTATTCTTTAGAACTTCAAAACATCCATTAGATGGAACATTTTTCACTTTTTTTATAAACTTCTTCAAAGTTGGAATGATTATTTTTTCATATTTTCTATAGTTTCATCACCAAAATTAGAAAAAGTTTCTCTTATAGGTAAAAAAACATTTTTAATCTTTATATAGTTCATGAAAGTAACCAAAATATTATTGACGAACCTTATATAAAGGAAAACTTTGAGCATTACCATAACGATCTTGATTTATTAGATATTTTTCAACATGAAATTTATAATATTGAAATTTATCTTATCATAGAGGAAATATAACACATATATATCCTAAAATTTCAAAGTATCAATCTAAAATTTTCTTTGAATTAGGATGTTTTGAATCCACATTGAAACTATCCTTTCTTTTAGTATAAGATGTGATAACTTCTTGACCCTATCAAAGGTAGAAAACAAAAAAGTCTCTACAAGATCTGTTTCTAATGTTACAATTTTATCATGAATTTTTTTATTAAAAACGATGATTCACCTTCCAATGGAATCTATACAAGATCATAAATAATTTTAATGTTGAGATTGTAGGTTTTTTTAAAATATTGAAGGAAACATTCTTTAGACCAACTATCTTATTGAACTTATATGATATATAAAATTCCCTTAATATTGTTGTATTGTACAAATCAAAATCCTCTTTTGTAACACAAATATATTCACACCCTTGAAAAAAAATCAATGATTTTAGAAGGAATTCATACCTATTAAACTATTATCTATTGATCAGCCTTTATTTTACAACCTCTCTTATGGAAATTTCATCCGTATATTCCATAAGTTTTGATTACATGAGTTGAAAAGGAATGAAAAAACCATTGAAAACAATGGATGGAAGGAAAAAAATGGTGATATATCTCCTCATATTCAGGAAGTGAAGAAGAAGTGGTGACCAAATTTATATATATATATATATATAGACTTTGGGAGAGATTTAATTCAAATTCCAACATGATTTGATGTCTAGGAAACGATCTTATAAAACCAATGGTTGAGATGTGATCTCTAAAATATGATTATGTAAACATTTTATGAAAGTTATATGTTTTTGAAATATCAAACTTTAGTAAAAAATTTTTGAACATATTTAACTTTTATCAAACAATGTAATATTTTGATGAAACTTTAAAATTTGAAAAAAAAAATTAGAAAAAAAATTCATAATGATTATAAACAACATAGAAAATCTTTAACAAAAGATAGAAAAATTCACTTCTTAGAGAATTATTTTACAAAAATTCTAATTTTTTTGGACGATAAACAAAATATATTAGATTCATAAAAAAGATAAAGGAAAGTGTGTGTTTGATGAAACTCCAGACAAATATTGATCTATTAAAAATTTCGAAGTTACTAAAAAATATCTGTCTAGAGATTTTTTTAAAAAATATAAGAAAACATTGAATATAAAATAAGAAAAATCTATACTCTCCCTTTTCAAGGATTTTTTCACTGTAAGGTGATAAAAATAAAGTAGAAAAATGATTAATTTAGGTTCATCATTTCACATTTCTATTCAATATATTCAAATTTTTCAGAATTTAAAGGTTTTGAAAAAATATCAGTAATTTGATCTTACATTCTGATAAATTATAAAATAATATATCCTTTTTTGTGTGTGATATCAAAGTAAATGGTGTATTATATCTATGTAATTAGCTCGTGAGGGATACTATGGGTTTTAGATTAATGTTATAGTACTTATGTTACCACAAAAAATTTATGTTTTATTAAAATTAATTACAAAATCAGTGAGTGTGTGTTGCATCCACAATACCTAAACACAATAACTTCTAGTTGATATATATTCAGATTCATTAGAGAAAGTGATACTAAGTGTTTTTTATTACAAGGCCAGGAAACTAAAGCTTATCCTATGAAATGGCTTGTTCCCGATATACTTTTCCTATTAATTTTATATGTAACAAAGTCAGCATCAGACAATATTTTTAGTTTAGAATCATTTACAGAATAATAAAATAATCAAAGATCCATAGTTCCCTTAAGGTTATGATAAATTAATTTAAAATATTTAATATGGGATTCTTTTAAAAAGCTTAAAATATCATGCATAATCATAAAAAAAATTAAATCTTGATGACTAGCAATAAGATATAGTAAATTACCAATCGTTATGCTAAAAAAATTTTGATCAAAAAATTTCCTAGATTCATCAATATTAAGATATTTTTAGGTTTCTATAGGAGTACTAATACTCTTAGCTTTTTCATATAAAAACTTCTAATTAAATATTTTATATTTTTTTTTGAGATAACATAGTTCCTTCTAGTTTTTGAAAAATTTGAAAACCAAGGAAAAACATATGTTCACGCATTATGCTAATTTTATACTCATAAATCATAAGATCCACAAATAAATCATAAAGATATTTTTGATTTAAACCAAATAAAATATAATTGAAATAAATTTGAACAATTATGGACTCTTTAAAAACTTTTTTACTAAAAAGGGTTGGATCAATAGTTCTATTAACTAAATAATTTTGAAGTAAATATCCATTAATTCTATTATAAAAGGTTATCAAAGATTTTTTAAGTCCATAGAGTTCCTTAGTAAGTTTATAAACATTTTATTGAAGATTTTGTGTTTTTGAAACTTGGTGTTTATCCTACATAAATTTACTCCTCTACATATCTGTTAATAAAATCACAATTCACATCTATTTGATAAAGTGTATAATTTTAGAAACCTATATGAGATAGAAGTATAAAAATAGACTCATGTCGAGTTATTGGAGAAAAATATTCTTTTTATTTAATTCCTTCATATTGATTATATCCCTTAATTACAAGTATTTTCTTTATTTCTTAACATTATTAAATTTTCTTCATTTTTATTATGGATTAACCATTTTAATCAAATCACAGGAAAAATATTTAGGGATTTCTACCAAAGTCCATGATTTGTTCCTTTTAAATTCATTAACTTTATCCTTTATTTCCCTTATCCAATCTTCATCACCTAAAGCCTCATCAGAATTTTTATGTTTGAATTGCGATAATAATGAACAATGTTCACATTCATTTTTTAAGAAAATTAATGTTTTGACTGGTTGATCTACACAATCAATGATATTATCGGTGGTATGATTCCTTAATATTTTATGGTTTATTATATTTGTAAAATACTATTATTCAATAAAAGGTTGGGTTTCTTCTAGAGGTATAACCTCATAAATTGTTTTTTGAGTTGTTCTATCATGTGAAAAATTTTCCAACATGGTTTGGAAACCAGTTTTAAAAAGATCACCCGACGATGTGGTTTTAGGTAATTTAAAAACAAAAGGATCATGTTATTCAAATTTAACATATATCATTTCCTCATAAATATTTATTTTTTTGTTAAAACATGATAAACATTACTTGTAGTTGAATATACAAGAAAACTTCCTATGTATTATTTTGGATAAAATTTATGTAAATTATCATTAGTATTCATAGTGGATATCTTACATATAAAAACTATGAAGTAAGAACGTTTTGTATTTAGTACTATCGATAACTCATAAAAAGTTTTATTAAAAAAAATTCAGATTAAAACTTAATTTATAGTATAATAGGAAGTATTAACAACTTCATATAATTTTTTTAGTAATTGATTATTCACTATACATTGTTATAGTAATATCCTATAGAAATAGATTTCTTTATTTAACTACATAATTTTACTAGGGGATTCTAGGATATGAAATGTTATTTATAATAAATTTCTTACTATAATAAGTTTTATAATAAATTTTTTCAAATTCTCCACCATGATCACTATAGATAGTGATAAAGGGTAGATTTTTATCATTTTTAACACAGGTAACAAATTTTTCAAAGGGAAAAAAATATTTCAAATTTTGATTTAGAAAATATACCAATGAATATCTAGTTTTGTCATCTACTAAGACATACAGATAATATTTTCTTCTAATAATTTTAGTTGGTTTTGAAAAAAATAAATCCATGTTCACTAACTAAAAAAATCATTAGTTGAAATTTCACTAATATATTTAAATCTTGACTTATGTTTCTTATAATATTGAAAAGGATCACAAAATTTAGAATAATTAAACCTAAGCTCTGATAGTTCTCTAACATGTCCTTTCATAGAATTCTTGGATAAGGTTATTTCATTACAATGTTCTAACTATCTATTCAAAATCCAAGATTGATCTTACATTTCACTTAGGAAAGGTGAATCATGGAATCTAAGATATTCTAAGTTAAGATTGTATGCATTCTCATGCCTATCGGCAGAAAGAATGATTTTTTTTCTTCTGAAATTTGAATAGTAAATTTATAATTCTTGATGTTCACAAGATATTCTACATCAAAAAATTAGATTATGCAGATGAGATAGTGATTAAGTCCTATAAGATATAGACCATTTGAAAATAAGGATTTACCAAGAAGTTTTTTATCAACAATATCATAAATTTATCCTCGATTATTGTCTTCAAAGGTTAATTTTCTACCTTTTATCTTAATGATCTTATGGAAAAACTTATTATTGTGAATTATATTTTTGGAATAACCAATATCCAAGTAATTAATAATTTGGTTGTTGGAACTCATATTATCTCCTGAAATAAAAATATTAGGATTTTGGTACCCAGAATTTCTTACATCTATAATTGTTAGAAAAATGAAATTTAGGAAATCTACACAAATTTTTTATATTTCACAACAACTAATTCATTATAGATACATGATTTATGAAATCCAAAATATTTTACCTTAATTAAAGAATATTAATTCTTCCAATTTCCACATTCCTAGAATTTTTCAAAAAATGGTTCCATTTTTTATAACAAAGTGTTATTTTGAAAATTTGATTTTTCTATAGTTAAAAAATTCCTAGAGGTATTTATTTGTGGACTCAAATTTATATATAAATTGTAAAAAAATTTCTTCCTAAAAGTAAAATTTGATAAAATTTTATTATAGATAAGTATTTCAAAATTAAGTTTCACAACTAGATTCTTAGATTTTTTAATTTAGCTAGAATTATATTTTTAAATCTAATTATGAAGTAATATTTTATTTTTTTGAGAAATGTTATGAAATTGTAGAATTTTATTTAGCAAATAATGTCTTATAACATTTACAGTATTTAACAGCTTTATTATTTTGTTTTTATATAAAAGTGGAATACGTTTTCAAACTAGGTAAAATATCACATCATTAAATGTCATAAATTTTTCTTCTTTAGAAGAAGTAGTACAAGATTCCTCATCAAAATATGGATACTTTTCATTAAAAGTTAAATTTTTAAGGGATTAAATAGATACTATTTCCATAAATCACTGGCTGTTCATTGGAATTCATATATAATAACCCAAAGCTTTCTATTCAATATTAATTTTATCAGAAGTACTTTCATAGGAATTATCTCCACCACTTTCACTCCAAGTACTTGAAGCTTTAAAATTTTGTAAACTTTTTTATTATAAAACCTCATAAAATTTTTATCCTTCCTTTTTAATCATAGAAATTGTGGTATAGTATGTCTAGTTTTCTTGAATTCATAAAATATCATTTCAGAAGTGTATTTATTATCACTTATTTCCATTTACTCTTCTTATACTTATAATGAAAATATTTCTTTAAAATAATATTATTCATATTTATAGAAATTTGAGAATGCTCATTCACACTTTCTTATAATGAAATACTTTATATTTCAACTTTATCTTTCTTATTCTTAAAATATTTATAATTTTTTCTACTTGATCTAGATTTCTTAGCTATAGTAGAAATAGAAGAAAAGGATACCTTATTATTCTTTTTTTAGTTTATCATTTAATAATTATTTCATATTTCTTGAGAGTTCTAATAAAATCATTTAAAATAAACTTTGTAATATGTGTAGTGCCATCAATAGTTATACACTTCAATTCCCATTAGTTAGGCATAATATCTATGATATTCTTTATCAACTACCCATGTTTCAACTATTTTTCACCCAAAGACCTTAAAATATTTATGATAGTCATAAATCGTTGATTTATATAAGTTATAATTCACTAGGTAGAAAGAAAATTATTGATAATCTACACATAACATTGCACTTTGAGTTTCTAAAATTTATAAATTAAAAAATATATAAATTCTAACTTCTTCATTACAGTTGTTGGACTCCTCATGTGTCAATCATGTTTTAAGGATAAAAAAATCATATAGATTATATAAATCTTGTTAATCCTGTTTAATCTATCTAAAATAATGTGTATAAATGATTAGTTTCTTTATGCTTTAGATAAACCTATACAAGATCTTAAGTGACATGTCTAATGATTTTGAACTTTTTTTAGTTTGTGTTATAATAGATTTAATTGATAAATGATTTAGTCTAATATATTATTTGAATATCACTGTTTAAGTATATGTATAGATATTTGGCTAAGTCTGAGAAATTGTGACTATGACACTAGTTATGTTTTTCAGGCAAAGGACCCAGACAAATTGAACCAGACACCATGACCCAGACACCGTGACTAGACACCGTGACCAGACATCGTGACCCAAACATCATGACCCAGACACTCTGACCAGATACTGTAACCCAGACACCGTGAACCAGATACCGTGACCCATACACCATGACCAGACACCGTGACCAGACACCGTGAATCAGATACCATGACCAGACACTGTGATCCTAACACCACATCTGTGCTACCGGTTCCTAATCCCTATACAACTATGCCATCAAAATTGTCTCATCACTCAATGGAAATTAAGGAGACACCGTTTCAAGGAGACACCATTTCAACAAGACACCATTTCCAGACAGACTGTGACACTATTTATTAATCTGTTTTTTCATTTTTCAATTTAATCTCTAACAGTGATATTTAATGCTTTTAAATACACTAAAATAATTAATGTTTCTTTGTAGACATGTCACCTGATAGTATGAGGTACGAGGTGCAGAATACATTCATCTTGTTGTCTCCAACACATGCATTCCAAGAATAAAAGAACAACGTGGCTAGAAACAAAAATAAATGATAGAGAAGCAAGTGTGTATGCAATAATGAAGAAGCACAAGCATTCTTGAAATAAGAACTGACACATAAAGCTCGAAACTTCTAAAGAACACACGAAGCATACTTGAATCCTAGAGTCGAGAACATTTTTTCACTATCAACTCCATGAAGAACACGATCAAGATCTAGCTAACTTGTGATACTCTGTTTTTTGCAAGAGGACTAGATTTCTATATCTGCTTCATCCTAGAAGTCTAGAGATACATAGACTAACACTCGGAGTACTTCTAACAATATCTCATCATTTTTTATCTATTGTGTATTATTTTTATCTTTTGAGCAGTGTGTGTGTGTGTCTGTATAAAAACACGCACTGTGTCCCACATTAAACTAAAGGATACAAGATATATTTTCTCATACATCTTTTTAAAGTTGTCTATTCCCACAAATAAGTGTGGAAGAGGTACCTGTGTGACCTGACAAAGTTCATATCCATGAAGAACTGTGGAAGAGGTCGTGTGATCTGGATATTCCTGTGTACTGTTTTTAACCCCGATCCAGGGTGTAGATCAAGTTTATTTATATAAACTTCTTAGTGGTAGGTGATCACCAAGTGGAGTGGATTAGGTCTCAGCTTGAGACTGAACCACTTGTTTTATATCCTCTATGTTGTTTAATTTAGTTTACTCTGTTTTATTGTATAATTTAGAAATCACGAAATTTACTTTGATAGTTAATATTGGAAAGAATTTGTAATTGTCTTTACTTATTAAAATAACCTCAAAAGTAATGTTAATAATTTATATTAAGATTACTGAGAATTAATCAATCTTCTGAGAAGTTATTTAAATAGTCAAACTTTTATAACCATATTAATTTGATTAACTGGGATATATTTTAATTTATTGGGAAAGTTTTCTAAGAATACTTTTCAAATAGAAACGTTTATAGATACTCAATTCACCCCCATATTGAGTAATCTACTCAGACCAACATTTGGTATCACATGTGTTTTTTATTCCTATTAAGACTCTGTTTTTGACCCTATTCAACTATGATTTTAGTTGTACTTTAAACATCTAAAAATTTCAATTAAGTATAAATTTCTAGTTATTTCAAAGTAATTATTTATCATGGATAATATATTAGAAGTTGATGACACAAAAAGACCACCATTATTTAATAGAACCAACAATGCCTAGTGGAAAATTAAAATGAAAATGCATTTAAAAAGTATGATTTTTGAAATATAGTCTTCAATTATAGATGAATATAAGATTACTGCTACTGATAGAATCACTTGGGATTCCCCTACCAAGATTTCATAAAATAAAAATTTCAAATCCATGAATGATTTATATTTCTCTTTAGGAGATGAGAAATATGAAAGAATTTCTATAAGTAAATCTGCCCACAAAATTTGGGATACCTTCTCTTTTTCACATGAAGGAACTTATAGTGTGAAATAAATGAGACTTAATACATATACCATTAAATATTATATCTTTAAAATGAAACCTGATGAGCCTATTTCTGACATGTATCTCAAGTTTAATGAAATTGTCAACATAATGGTTTCTCTTGGAAAGGAAGTTACTGCCAAAGAACAGATCATGAGGATTCTCAGATGCCTACCTGATAGATGGAGAGGAACCTTTGTCTCTATTATAGAGTCATGAGACATCATCAAGCTACCTGTAAACCAACTCATTGAAAAACTGATGATGTATGAAGAGGAGCTAAAATTCAACAAGTAAGAGGATGATGAACCCAAAAGAAAATCTGTTGAATTCAAAATCACCTCTTCTAAACACAAATAGAAAGGAAAGATAGAAGCCTCTGTAGAAAGTTCTAGCAGTGAAAAATCATCACCTGACAGTGATGAGGAGATGTCTCAATTATCCAAAAGGTTTAAGAGATTTTACAAGAAGAAGAGTGTTTTCAGAAATCCTAACTTTAAGGGAAGATATGATCAAAAAGTAAGCTGGAAAAACGATTGGAAAAGAAGTGACAAGTCTGATGAGATAGTATGCTATGAATGTAAATGAAAGGGAAATATAAAGTACGACTTCCCCAAGCTCAAGTACAGAAGGAAATATGATTACAAAGATAGAAAGTATAAAAAGGCAATGAAAGCAACATGGGGTGCTTCTGAGGACAGTTCAATTGACTTAGAATCTTCACATGAATAACATTCTAACAAATCCAATATGTTTTTTATGAAAAAAAAACATATATGATAACACTAGAATCTCTTATAAACAATTCCTATTATTTAGGAGATGAGAGTGACAATAAATATATGTCTAATGAAGAAATGTTTGAATACTGTAATATGCTCTAAGATACATGCAATGAATTAAAAGTTAAATACAAATATTTGAAGAAACAACATTCTCTTACTTCAACTGTTAAAACTGAACTTACTATAGAAAGGGGGAAAAAGTATAAATTATTCAAAGAAAATAGTGAGCTAAATCTATCTAATGAGCAATTGAAAAAGGATCTTGAAATGTTTACTAATGGTAAATATACTTTGGTATAAATTCTAGGTAAACAGATTACTCTTAAATATACTACTGGGATTGGCTATCAACCTGGTAAAATAAATTTTGGAAGAACTAATTTTGTTTCTATGTCTAGGATATACAGATTTACTTCTAGTTCTGGAATACATTCTGCTAGCTCAAGTTATGAAACACTCTCTAATGTTTCAAGATTTTCTTGACCAAATCGAGTTTATTTTTCAAGTACTTTCCATAATGCTTATAGGAAACCTATGAGGCAGATATGGGTTCCTAAAGCACTAGTCACTAATATTACTGGACCCAAATAGGTGTGGGTACCAAAATCTATTTTTATCTGACTGTTTTATTGGAATGTTGCTTCAAGAGATCCTGTAAAATCTTATAGTACTTGGATAGTGGGTGTTTAAGAGACATGAAAGGAGACTATTCATGCTTCAATAATTTAACAAAATTTGATGGAGGACATGATACCTTTGGTGAAAATTCCAATGGAAAGATTATTTTCCTTGGAAAAATCAGTAACTCTAACTTAGTTTTGATTTATAAAGTAATTTTTTGATGGATTGAAATATAATTTTATTATTATTTAACAAATATGCAATGATGGATTTCATGTTAAATCTAAAAATGATGCTTGCAATGTTTTAAATTCTAAAAATGAATTAGTTTTTTCTACATTAAGAAATGAAAATTTACATTCTATTAACTTAGATTCTTTAGTCTCTCAAAATTATTCATGTTTAAGTGTATTTCACAAAGAATCTTTCCTTTTACATAGAATACTAGGACACTGTAATATTTACTCTCTTAGAAAGTTAACTAGAAAAATCTTAGTCAAAGACCTATCCAAACTTGATTTTCCAAATGATAAAGTGTGTAATCCTTGTCAAAAGGGAAAGAAACACAAAATTTCCTTCAAACCAAAGAAAGAAGTGTAAACTTCTCAACCTATAGAAATAGTTCACATGGATTTGTTTATACAATCTAGAGTTTCTAGTTTAAATGGGAAGCACTATGTTTATGTTCTTGTAGATGATTTTTCTAGATATACTTGGACTTTCTTTTTGGATAAAAAAAGTTAATCCTACTCTAATTTTACCAAATATTCCAAAACTGTAGAAAATATTAGTGTACTTAGAATTAAATCCATAAGAAGTGATCATGGACGTGAGTTTTAAAATCGTGATTTTGAATCCTTTTGCTCACAAAATGGCTATAGTCATAATTTCTCTGCCCCTAGAACACCTCAACAGGATGGAGTTGTTGAAATAATAAATAGAACCCTGTAATAGATTTCTAGTACCATGCTTAGTGAGTATGAATTACCTATTTATTTTTGGGCTGAAGCTGTAAATACAACATGCTATATTATCAATAGAGTATTGATTAGAACTATTCTTAAAAGAACTCTATATGAGTTATGGAACAATAGAAAATAAAAAGTAAGCTACTTCAATGATTTTGGTTGCAAAGTCTATATCCTTAATACTAAGGACAATCTTGAAAATTTGAATCCAAGAGTGATGAAAGAATATTTTTAGGATATTACATCTCTAGTAAAGCCTATATAGTGTTTAATAAAATAACTAAATGTGTGTAAGAATCTATCCATGTCAAATTTGATGAAACATATCCATATGAGCCTAAAACCACTCTAGAGAACCTGGAGGATGATGTATCGAATCTGGAAAATAATTCAAAATCATTTAATCACCCTATAAAAGAATCTGTTAAAACTCATAGTTCTAGAAATTCTTTAGATTTGATTCATATTAAACCCGAACCTATTGAAGAACATGAAATCACTAGTCCTTCTTTTTCTAGGGCTGTTAGAACTCTTAAGAACCATCCTTTAGATGCTGTTGTAGGAGACTTAGATAAAGGAACTCAAACTAGAGATTATCTTAGAAATCAAGTTGAACATCAAGTCATCTTATCACAAATTGAACCAAAAAAAATTAATAATGTTATCAATGATGAATTTTGAGCGATGGATATGCAATAAGAGCTTAATCAGATTTAAATGAATAATGTTTGGAATCTTATTGATATACCCAACGTCACATTCAGCATAGGCACTAAATGGGTGTTTAGAAATAAGGTAGATGAAGCTGGTAATTTAGTTAGAAACAAGGATAGGTTGGTTACACAAGGCTATAGTCAAAGAAGAAGTAAATGACTATGAATATACCTTTTCACCAGTAGCTAGACTTAAATCCCTTAGAATTCTTCTTTATTATGCTACACATATGAATTTCAAACTATATCAAATGGATATTAAAAGTGCATTTCTAAATGGTTTTATAGTTGAGGATGTATTTTTTAATAAAACCCCATGTTTTATAAATCCTCATTTTCCAAATCATATTTTTAAATTTTCAAAAGCTTTATACGGTTTAAAACAAGCTCCAAGAGCTTGGTATGATAGACTGAGTACTTTTCTTATTTCAAAATGTTTTACAAAAGGAATAACTAATCCTACCCTTTTTATAAAAAGAATTTCCAATTATGTTTTAGTACAAATATATGTAGATGACATTATCTTTAGATCTTAAAAAATTATTTATGTATTGAATTTTTTGAAATGATGCAAAACGATTTTGAAATGAGTTTAATGGGTGAACTTAAATTCTTTCTTGGATCTAAAATATTTAAAAACAATGATGGTATTATTTTAAATCAAATAGAATATACTAAATATATTATAAAACATTTTGGTTTGGATAGCACTAAAAGTAGTGACACTCTAATGAGTACTACTTGTAAGTTGGATCTTGATGAAGACGGAAAATCTATTGATCAAACCACTTACAGAGGAATGATTGGAAGTCTGATCTACCAAACTACTAGCTGACCTAACATTATGTTTAGTTTATGTATGTGTGCTAATTTTCAAGAAAACTCTAAGGAATCTCATTTAAATGATGTTAAAATAATTTTCAAATACCTCAAGCATACACCCAATCTAGGAATTTTCTATACCAGAGGACAATCATTTGAGTTAATTAGTTATTATGATGCTAAATTCGGTGGTTATAAGTTAGATAAAAAAAGAACCTCTGGAACATGTCACATTTTTGGCAAGTCACTAGTATCATGGTGTAGTAAGATACAAAACTCTTTTGCATTATCTACTGGAGAAGAAGAATACATCGCTACTGGTTGTTGTTGTGCACAAATTTTGTGGATGAAACACACATTACTAGATTATGGATATCAATTCAGGAATGTACCTATAAATTGTGGCAATACAAGCACTATTAACATCTAAAAAAATCATGTTTCACACTCTTGGACCAAACATATTGATATAAGACATCACTTTTTGAGAGATCATTATAAAAAAGGTGACATCACATAGAAATTCATTGGCACTAAATATCAGCTCACTTATATATTCACCAAACCATTAAATTCTGAAAGAATAGATTACATCATACTTGAATTGGTAATGGTAAATCTTAAGTAGTAAGTGTACTATTTCACAACTTACTGTTTCACAACTTACGGTTTCACAAGTCACTATCTAACAGTTCAATATTTTTACTATCTTAAGAATTGTCGTTTCATGTTTACGGTCTCATAGTTACTTTCCATATCTCTCTATGTTACTGTCTAAAAAAGTATGGTCACAATGTTTAAAGATCACATAGTAAACTACTCACCATGAAATCCTGTTACAGTCTCATCATGAAATCCTGTTACGGTCTCACTGTGAAATCCAGTTATGGTATCACTATAAAAACCTATTATGGTCTCACCATGAAAGTCGATTAAAGTCTCACTGTAAATACAGTTTATTGTTTTATTTATATATTATAACCAATATTTCCGTAATTAATTATTGTGTTCTTTTACTTTCCCGCGCTTTTGTTTTTGCGACGCTTGGTATTCCTAAATGATAAAAACTAAATAAGTTTCACTCTTTCTTTACCCAAGCTCTCTTCTCTCAAACTGTAACCTCTATTTCAACCATTATCTCTCTTGAACCTTCATTAAATTACCAGGATGAAATGCCTATCTTCGTCAACTCCTGAGAAGAGCATTTCAAATGATAAGTTGAAAATAACGCCAAAGTTAGCACCCAAAGGTCCTCTCAATTCGAATTTGGAAGACAAAGTAGTGGTACCTGAAAATGAAATATGACCTAAGTGGATTCAATCATGTAAGTCTTTGGTATTGAAAGTGATAAAAGAGCAAGGATGTATGGATTGGTTCACAAAGAAGGATAGACTGATTTACCCGAAATTAATTGTATACTTTTGTCAGTATGTTCAATTATCTTTTGATACAAGAGATGGCTATGTTGTGAGAAGTTGGATCAATGGCCAGAGATGCACATTTTCTTCGAGGTTATGGGCTACTTTCCTTAGGTTACCTCATGATGGTATTTGTGAGGACTACCAGAGAGGTCTTCCACCTCCAAGTGAGTTCTTTGTTTTTTAGGAAGCATTGAGAAGCTTAACTGGGAATGTAACATGGCGAAGTGCCATAGCTACTGAGCTAGATGGTGAAACAAGACTTCTATTTAAGTTTTTTCAGAATCATATTCGCCCCCAAAAAGTTATTTTTCTATACTCAAGTATCAAGATGTATTTTTGATACACCTTATAAATAATCTCCATAAGATCAACCTATGAAAATACTTTATACTCCATATGTTTATGTTGATCAAAACAACCTCTATGTCGACCTCCATGTTCTATTCAAGGCCTATCTCAGATATGCTTCATGCCAAAGGGTTGGTTGAAGTAGATGAATAATCCATTAAGGACTCTGAATTCTATCTCTCAAAAGTTAAAGTAAAGATAATAAAAATCAGTTGTAATCCATGGAGAAAATAATGAGTAGAAGATAATGAAAGGGTGTATGAAAAGTTCAATCCTGTGGAACAATATTCAATACCTAAAGATATTTCTGATCCTGGTTTGGAACCAGATGAAATTGTTGAGTACTCTGATGAGAAAGAAGAAGAAGAGGATTTTGTACCTATAAGGGAAACTGTTCTAGATGAGAAAGACAGTGAACCTATTCTTCAAGACTTAACTAAGAAGGAAATGCCTGTTCCTGAAGAAGTTGCTAATATGGAAGAACAACCTGATTCTAAAGAAGAATATGTTGCCAAGGTAAATCAGAATTATGTTGTAGAAAACAATATAGATGAAGATATTTATCTTGTGAAAGAATCTATTTATGAGGAACATGTGGAGGAACAAGCTGTTCCTGAAATTATCCCATCTTCTGAAGAGAGAATAGAGAAAGTTTTTTAGCTGGCTAGAAGGGAAATGGGAGAGGATATCAGGGACGAAATCTTGGAAATAGATCAAGGATCTGAATCTTTTTGTCTTGAGAAAAATGCACCTGTTGAGGGGGAGAAACCCCCCAGTTTTGAAAGTGGTGAAGTGAAAAATCCAGTTGATCCAATATCAATGGATAGATGGTGTAAATTCCCTAGTTATTTTGATTTAAATGACTCTTAGGAAGACTCAGTGAAATGTATAGACCTCTCTATTGTGTTTCAATTGAAACTAGTATCTTCTCTTGATGTTATAGCTGCAAAGTAACCTGAGCATATCTCAGTTCCAATTTATGATCCTTCATAAGAACCTTTAAACTTAGTGAGTAAAGATTATTTTAAAGCTTTTGATGCTACCCTATTGGCTGGAGTTGAAAAAATTATGAATACCCAACCAGATCCTGTAACCAATTTAAGTGAAAGAGATACTTCCCTATTGCTGGAAAAGATCATATGGAAGATTCATGCCATGTTGCTTCATGAGATTCAAGAAGTCAGAGTTGAGAACAAACAAATCAGTGATTAAGTAAAGACTCTTAGAGGTATGGTTGAATAAATGCAGAGAGTGATGAACTCAAGACCAGAATCTGTTTCTCATCCTATTGAGGATATTGATACTTAGATTCCATAGGAATTTGTCTCCCTTATACAACTTAAAATAACTTCTTTGGCTGACAAGGTAGCTGAAAGAAATTGAAAAATTGTTCAAGAGATGTGTGAGCTTGTTATTAGTCTTAACAAGTTGACTGATGAGTATAATGGTTGTCTCCAGAAAGTTCTAAATCAACTAAAGTCCCTTAATTTGGCTGTTACTGCTTCTCGTTCTTCAGGACAATAATATTAACCCTCTTTGGATAGTGATCTTCTCAGAATAGTTTTCAAAGAAGAACTTTAGGCTATGCTCAGTGGTTTTGAAAAATAATCTCTATCTGAAGTTGTCAAGAAAAGCGATAGAGTTCTTGATTTGTTGAGAATGCATTCCAAAATAGCAGATTATCCTCTAGAAGAGATTAATAAAAAGGTGGACTTCTACTTCAAAAGAATATTCTCAAAGCTTGACATGACCAACCATTTCAAGTACCTAGTGGAGAATCTGAGAATCCATGTTGTCACTGAAGCTTTCAAAACTCAAGTCCAAAATCATAAAGATTTCACTCATTTGTTGGATATGTTTATGGAGAGAAAAGATGACTTTGAGAAATCCATGTAGTATGGTGGTGAGATCATTGATGTCTTAATCAAGCTCTTGAGGATTTATCTTTATGTACAGAGTACTTCCATTGTGGATCTTAAAGCTGCACCCCTGAGATCTAGTTTTCATACCTTCTCATCCTCTTCCCTTGCCTCTACATCTATGTTTGACTCTTAGGTTCTGAGTTAGATCAGATCTGTTATCCTTGATCAATAGTTTCCTCGGTCTTCCACTACACCTAACTTGGCCCCTTCGGTTTTTGAAGGAATCCCTTTACCTTCTCTATCAACTGGTTCACTCCCTTCTTCCAATTCCACCTCTGCTTATATGGATTCCTCTTCTGATGCTTTTGCCAAGGGTAAAGAGAAGACAAGCCAGTGTTGAAAAAAAGTGACTAATCTCTTTTGACATGGATGATTTCTATAATTTTTTATTACTATTTATAATGATACTTTTTATCCATCTAATGCATTGTACAGTCTTATTATCTATTATTTTATTTAATTTTATACTCCTTTTAATAATCCACTACGGGAAAAATAGTCTTTTGCGATGGGGTATTTGCAACGAGAATTTATCCCGTCGCAAATGGTCTATCCTAGGGGTTATTTTCGCTGGGGGATTCGTCCCGTTGGAAATATCAAGTTATTTGCGACAGGATTTGGGGTCCCATTGCAAATAACAAGTTATTTGCGATGGTATTTTGGGTCCCGTCGCAAATAAAAATTTATTTGTGATGAGATTTGGGGTCTCGTCGCAAATATCGGCGACGATAAATGAGTTTTTGCGATGGGATGTTGTCCCATTGCAAAAGGTGTGTCGGCAGTTCACTTTTTGCGATGAGACCCGTCGCAAATAACCTTTTAACCGCCGCCCGTAATTAATGCATTTGAAGATACTTGCGACGGGACCCATTGCAAAAAAATAACTATTAGCGACGGGACACGTCACTAATAACTTTTTAACTCCCACCCGTAATTAATGCGGTTGAAGGTATTTGCGACGAGACCCATCACAAAAAGTACTATTAGCGACGGGAATCCCGTCGCTAATAGTCCCATCGCAACAAATCTAACCTATATATACCCCCTATGTTTTTCTTTCCCGTCCTCTCATTTCTCACTTCCTCTCTCTCACTAAAATCAAATTTTAGAGTGAAAATTTCTCTCAGTTAATTTTTTTTACGGAGAAGTTGTGAAAGAGATTACATAAATAGGAGATCAAGTTTAAAGGTATTTATATTTTATTTAATTTAGTATTTATTTAATTTGTTTATGTTAATTTTAATTGTTGTTGATTAGTTGTAATTAAATTATATTTAAATTGTTTTGTTATCTGTATTTTAGTAATAATTAGTAATAATTATGAATAAATATGAATAAATAGAAATAAATAGGAATATTTAGTAATAAATAAGAATAAATAGGAATAAATATGAATAAATAGTAATAAATAGCAATAATTAGCAATAAATAAGAATAATTAGTAATAAATAGGAATAAATAGTAATAATTAGGAATAAATAGAAATAAATAGGAATAAATAGGAATAAATAGGAATAAATAGGAATAAATAGGAATAAATAGGAATAAATAGGAATAAATAGTAATAAATAGTAATAAATAGTAATAAATAGCAATAAATGGTAATAAATAGGAATAAAAAGGAATAAATAGGAATAAATAGGAATAAATAAGAGTAAATAGGAATAAATAGTAATAAATAGTAATAAATAGAAATAAATAAGAATAAATAGGAATAAATAGGAATAATTAGGAATAAATAGGAGTAAATAGGAATAAATAGGAATTAATAGGAATATTTGTGAATAATTAATAATAAATAGGAATAATTAGTAATAAATAGTAATAAATAGGAATAAATAGGAATAAATAGGAATAAATCAAAATAAATCGGAATAAATAGGAATAAATAGGAATAAATAGGAATAAATAGTAATAAATAGGAATAAATAGTAATAAATAGTAATAAATAGTAATAAATAGTAATAAATAGTAATAAATAGTAATAAATAGTAATAAATATTAATAAATAGTAATAAATAGTAATAAATAGTAACAATTATGAAAAGTAATAACTTGTAATAACTTGGCACAATTTCCAGTGGATTGAGGGCACTCGTTTTGCTCGATGACTCTTCCCCTTTAAACTTTCACCGACTCAAAACATTATGAAAAGTATGATTTTATGTATGCACGAGTTTGAATATGCATTCTTAGGACAACATTTTTCATAATGTGTTCAGGCAGTGACAGTTGCAAGAAGATTATTCATTGACGAAAAGGGGGATTTTTGTCCGACGGCTCATTTACGTGCAAGTTTCTCACACAGAAATCACAATAAAGAATATGCTCAGAGGTAGGCTTATACGTTCTCATATGAACGAGAATGAATATGCATACCTATATGAAGATTATTCATTGTGATTTCAGTGAGATAAATTTGTAGGTAAATGAGCCGTCAGACAAAAGAGAAGCCGTCAATCTACTAAAAATTGTTTCGCCCAAAATTAGTATTTTTAACGGGACATTTTGCGGTGGAATACCATCGCAAATAATCTAAATATAAATTTTTATTAATTTTATTTGAGTTGGGCCCATTGTAAATGGTTTTTATATATATAATGTATAAATTGAAGGCTTAATTGCGATGGGCCGTCACAAATAGTATTTACGACGGGTCATCGCAAAAAAATTATTTATATATATAATGTATATAATCAGGGGGTTATTTAAGACGGGGCCCTTTCCCATCGTAAATAGTTTTTTTTACGACAGATCCATTGCAAAAAATAATATTTACGATGTTGTTTTCTACAACGAGCTATTTGCGATGGGGCCCCGTCGCAAATAGACCGTCGAAAATACCACTAAATCCTATAGTGATATCAAAAGGGGTATAAATATGTATTATAAATGAACACTAGGGAAGAGACACATTACCTAAGAATAGATCTCTCACTCACATGATTTGTGATCATCAAAAATGGGATGATTGTTGGAATACTCATGTGTTAATCATGTTTTAATGATCACAAATTCTATAAATTCTGTAAAACTTTTAATCCTATTTAATCTATCTAAAATCATGTGTATAGATGATTAGTTACTTTATGCTTTAAATAAACCTATCCAAGATCTTATGTTCTATGTCTAATGATTGTAAACTATTTTTAGTTTGTGTTATAATGGATTTACTTGAAAAATGATTAAGTCTAATACATTCTATGAATATCACTATTTATGTCTGTGTACAAATATTTGGCTAAGTCAGAGAAACCGTGAGTCTCCCACCGATTATTTTTTTCTGGGAAAGGAACCAGACACCATGAACCAGACATCGTAACCCAGACACCGTGACCCAGACACCATGACCCAGACACCGTGACCATACACCGTGACCAGACACTGTGATCCAGACACTATAAACCAAACACTGTGACCCATACAATGTGACCAGACACCATGACTAGACACCGTGAATCAGATACCTTGGCCAGACACTGTGATCCTAACACCACATCTATGCTACCGGTTCCTAATCCCTGTACAACTGTTCCATCATGACTGTCTCATCACTCAATGGAAAAGAAGTAGACACCGTTTCAGAAAGACACCATTTCAGGGAAACACCATTTCAAGGTGGAACCATTTAAGCATGACACCGTTTCTATATAGATTGTGACACCGTTTCTTAATATATTTTGTCGTTTTTCAATTTATTATCTAATAATCATATTTGAAGCTTTTAAATTCACTAACATAATTAATGTTTCTTTTTAGACATGTCACCTAACAATACGAGGTACGAGGTGCAGAATACATGAATCTTGTCTGCTCCAACACATGCATTCCAAGAATAAAAGAACAATGTGTCCAGAAACAAAAAGATACGATAGAGAAACAAGTGTGTGCACGATAACGAAGAATCACGAGCATTCTTGAAAGAATAACCAACACATGAAACTCAACACTTATGAAGAACACACAAAGCATAATTGAATCCTAGAGTCGAGAAATTTTTTTCACTATCAACTCCATAAAGAACATAAGCCAGATCTAGCTACCTTTCGATACACTATTTTCCACAATAAGACTCAATTTTGGCATATGATTTATCCGAGATGTCCAGATCTGCATAGATTAACACTCAGAGCACATCTAACCCTATTTCATCATTTTTGCTCTATTTTGTATTATTTTTTTATCTTTAGAGCAGTGTGTGTGTATGTATAAGAACACACACTTTCTCCTGCATTAAACTGAAGGATACACGATATCCTTTATCAGACATCTTTTTACACTTGTGTATTCCCACAGAAAAGTGTGGAAGAGGTCCTTGTGTGACCTGACAAAGTTCATTCCCATGAATAACTATGGAAGAGGTCGTGTGACCTGGACAGTCCTGTGTACTGTTGTTAACCCCGATCCCAAGTGTGGATCAAGTTTATTTATACATTCTACTTGGTGGTAGGTGATCACCAAGTGGATTGGATTAGGTCTCAGATTGAGACTGAACCGGTTGTTTTATATCTGCTGTGTTGTTTAATTTAGTTTACTCTATTTTACTGTATAATTCAGAAATCACTAAACTTACTTTGATAGTTAATCTTGGAAATAAGTTATAATTGATTTCCTTATTAGAATAGCTTTAAAAGTAATATTAATAACTGATATTTAGATTACTGATAATTAATCAATCTTCATAGAAATTATTTAAATAGTCAAACTTTTATAACCATATTACTTTGATTAACTGGGTTGTATTTAAATTTATTGGGGAACCTTTCTAAGAATAATTTTCAAATGGAAATTTTTATAGATACACAATTCACACCCTTTTTGAGTATTCTACTCTGAAAAAAAATTGTGTTATCCATTTAACAAGAATAAATTTGACTATAAACTTTTCTAGTTGTAGTGAAAAGTAACTTTCAGACTTTAACTAAAATATTTTCAAAAGGAAATGTTAGGGGAATACTATAACATAAGTTTAATTTAATAAGAGTATATGATCCTTGATAGTATGGAAAGAAACATAAGTTACATTTTAAATATAAAATTGAAGTCTCAAATATCAATAATTTATATTTAGTTCACTTTTAGATTTTTGGTCTTACAATGATTGAAAGAATTAGAGGGAAATACTATGTGTATGTCATAGTTGATTATTACGCAGAATTTACTTGGGTTTATTATCTAACTAGAAAATTTGAATCTTTAAAAAAATTTAAAGCATTTCATGCTTCAATTAATAATGATAAAAACCCACCTTTAGTAACTATACTGAGTGATCATAATAGTTTTAAAAATTTTTATAGTAGAAATGGTATTACTCATAATTTTTATACACTAATAACACTGTAAAAAAATGGTGTATTTGAAAGAATAAATGGACTTATTTAATAAATTACTAAAACTTTTCTTAGTGAATATTCAGTTGAAAAACCTTTTTGGGTTGAGGCTATGAGTACTGATTTTTATACTATAAATTGAGTTTTACTCAAAACTTTTCTAATAAACTCCTTATGTGTTATGAACTAAAATAAAGCAAAAATTTTATTACTTCATATTTTTTGGATGTAAAGTATTCATCCTAAAAAAAGATCAATTACATACATTTGATTCCAAAATAGGTGAAAGAATATTTATGGGTTATTAAAAAACTAGTAAATCTTATAGAGATTTTAATAAAAGAACTAATATTGTTAAGGAAATGGTTCATGTAATGTTTGATGAATCAAATACTTTTTTGTAAAACCATTATAATTTCAAAATATTAATGATGTTTTTAAAAGATCTTATATTTCCAAACTATTATATAATCAATATTTACTAATGGAAAATCCTCCTGAAGTAAGAAAAAAAGTTTTTGAATTTCTAAAGTATACTTCATCATAAGATATAATTTTACTAGTTGAATTCCATCTTACCAATTTACCCAAAAATCAAATGATATTAAGGAATCATTTTTAGATTATATAATTATAGTTTTAAGTCAACCGATAAAAAATAGAAGTTCCTTAATAAATAAATGTTATAATCAAGTGTTCCTATCTCAATTTGAATATAAAATATCAGATTATGAGTTAAGTTATGAAAGTTGTATAAGGTTCATTCCTGAAGAGATCAATCAATTTGAACAGAACCATGTTTGGACCTTAGTTAAACATCATATAGATCTATCAATAATAGGAGTAAAATGAGTTTTTAGAAACAAGTGTGATAAAAATGGGATCATTACTAGAAATAAAGATACACTTGTTATTAAATGTTACTATTAATAAGAAGGTAAATATTATTGTAAAAATTTTGAATCTGTATCTAGATTTAAATATATCATAATCTTATTATCATTATCCGCATATATTAATTTTACTTTATTTAAAATGGTTGTGAAATGTTCTTTCTTTAATGGATATGTCCAATATGAAACTTATATTGAACAAATTCCTTGTTTTGAAGATACTATGTTTTTTAAAAAAGTATTTTAACATACTAAATCACTCTATGTACTTAAAAAACTCTAAGAGATTTGTATAAAATAATTTCTAGATATTTAAATCAAAATAAGTTTGGTAAAGAAAGTGATGATCCAACTAATTTTATAAATAAAATTTTCAAAAACATGATTTTTTTGTAAATATATATGGATGTCATCATTTGTGTTTTAAATCATAAATATATTTTTGATAAATTTTCGAAACTTATGAAAAATGAGTTTGAAATATCCGTGATGGGAGAATTTAAAATTTTTCCATAGATCTAAAATTCCAAAAAAATGAAAGGAAAATTTTTAACTAAACATAAATATATTAAATAATTACTCAAATGTTTTTGTTTTGAAAATGCATCAAACATTAGTAATCCTGATGAAGCTTCTATCAAACTTGATCTTTATGAAACTGGAAAATTGGTAGATAAAAAACTTTATAGAATTATGTTTACTATAAATTGAATAAAAATAATTTATTCAATATTTTTATGTAATATATTTCAATATAATCCAAAATAATCTCATCTAAAATTAGTAAAATATGTTTTTAAATACCTCAATGGTACTTTAGAACATGGATTATTTTATTCTTCATGAAATGATTTTGTTTTAAAAAGTTATTCACATGCTGAATTTTTTGGATCTATATTAGATACAAAATATACTTGAGGAACATGTCATTTATTAAGAAAATACTTAGTCTCTTAGTCTAACAAGAAACAATATTCTACATAACATTCCACTACTAAAGTAGAATATGTAACATGAATATGTTTTTGTTATCAAGTGTTGTGGATGCAAAACATGCCCAAGGATTTTGAGTTGAGTTTTAATAGAACTCCAATTATTTGTGATAATACTTGTTCCATTTACTTATCTAGAAACCCAAAACAACACTAATGATCTAATCACATAGATGTAAGACACTATTTCCTTAGGGACCACAAAAAATAGGAGATATATTTCTTGAATTTTTAAAATAGAAAACCATATTGTTGATATTTTTACAAAAAATTCTACTTCTAATAGATTTTAATTTATTTTAAAAAATTTAAGAATGATAAAATTCAAGTAATATTCAATTCACTTCATGTTTCATAAATATTCTTACATTTAAAACTCCTCTAGAAAAAATGGTAAAAATGTTTTCAAAATTTATCTAAATTTTAATTTTATATGTTTTTAAGGTTACTTTTCTAAATTTAAATACTGTTTATGATTTTTTTTTAATTTGAAAATATTTTTTACTTCCATACTATTTATTAATTTCAAAACATTTCTTAATTTTAAAGCCTATGTAGTTTTAAAAATAAATCAATTTTAAAAATAACAAGTTTTAAAACTTATGGTTTATCATTATCCTTCTACAAAAGATGTACATTTTATAATCTATTATTAAACCATCCTTGAAAGATGAAGATTATATATAATTTATAGAATATAAAATTACAATTTTTTAATCTCTTTAACTATATATTTTTATGTTCCTTTGTATTTATTATATAATTTAGGGGTATTTTTTTAAAAAAAAGGTCAAATACTTATTTAAAGGGGATTTATTTTTAATTTTAAAAAGATAACTTTTTTCTTCTTTATTTAAGGGAATGATATATTTAATTATTTATAAAATTTGTATAAAATATGTTTTTGGCCTTTCATTTTCTGATTAAGACTTGAATTACTCATGTAATAATGGATTTTTTTGGATATTATAAATCTAAATATCCTATATAAGGACTTCTTTTCTCAAGAGTTTTATTTTAACCATAGTTCTACCATTAAAATATCTCTCATCAGAAGAAACTTTCTGAAAAATATCAAAAGACAACCCATTAGTATTAAAGTCTTATTTATTATATTAAGATCAACAGATATATCTAAAGAAAGTTCTCTATTAATTGGAGAAGAATGTGAAGTTCAAAGTCCGATAATGAATATTCATATATTTTGTTATGTGTATATTCCAGATAAGATTAATAATTTTATTGGAGAAAGTGAAGTTCAACATGAAATCACTGTATAAGATGATCTTTTCAGATAGGAAATCATGGTCAAAACAAAATTGATGTAGGAAAATTTGATTACATAAACCATGATAAAATGACTTGTCCTAAAGATATGAAGGTCTAAAAAATTTCTAATGGCATCCAAAACATATGATTAGAACTAAATTAGATTTTTAATTTTCAATTATATTTCTATTTATTTTTCTTTTTTTTCTTATATATTTATTTTTGAAAATCACAAAGGGGGATAATTTTAATAAAATTTGTTATTTTTTTGGGTTAAAATTTATTTTTGTTTATTAAAATATTATTTTATCTATTCAATTTCAAAATTGGTAAAAAATTGTTTAAAATGGGGAAGAGAGTATTTTAATTTTTCTCTGATTATCATCTAAAAAAAGAAAAATGATTTAGTTATTTTACTCAATAAATATTTATATATTCTTTTGATATTTTTAAGATATATTTTTGTAGAATATTATATTTTTATAATCTAGTTTTTTAGTCTCTTATTAAAAACAAAGGGGTTGAAAAATAAAATAATAAAAATTTCCATATCCTGAAGACCACATGATATTTTTTGTTCCTTCAAATTTTCTTGTTTTTTTATTTAAAAAGGGGGAAAATTTTGAGGTTTTATAGTAAACTATTTATTTATTTTAAAAATAATAATATACTTCATATAAAATTTTCTTACTTAAGTTTCTATTCAAGTCCTTATGTTTTTATATAATGGAATTATGGTAAGCTGATTTATGAAATATCATAACATCAACTGATTGATTAAAATAAAATGATATCAAATTACAAAATCAAATTTATGATATTATATTTAAAATCTCTATAGTGTTTTAGAATCAACCCATCAATAGATGAAGTTAATGCCATGTTCATTTGAAGAACTAGCTATTGAATCCATTATAACTAATCCCATGTTTTTCAAAATCTAACCATAGAAGTTCGTTACAATGTTTCTTATAAATAAATACGTACCTAGAGCACCATAAGAACAATCTTATAAATAATGTATGATAGAGAATTAAAAAAATCTAATTTTCATTTTGATTCTTTGAGATTAGTTTCTTTAAGAGCTTCTGATCTGTATAATTTTATTTCTGAGTGTTTTATCTAAGAGATACTATTATGCGAGTTTAGCCTTATAAAGCTATTAATTTTTCTCTTGTTTTCATTTTACTTCCAATACTTTGGGATTTAAGGTTTCCATGGATAATAATACAATGGTAAATTTGATAGTTTAATCATGGGATTCCGTGGATAGAAATGCAGAGCTCATGAATTCCCGATGCTTAGAAATTCACATGTGAGCTGTTACTGACATGTATACTCTAGGGATTATAGGGATAGAAAGAAAAACCTTCTCATAGGTACAAAATTAGGGGTACCTTATAACTAGATAAAAATACTGGATACCTTAGATTATTTTTACAGTTCTATGTTTCAATTTGGTTGAAAAATTAGGTTCTAATAAATATAATTGTAAAGGGTTTTTTGGTTTGGTAACCAGTACTCCATGTTTTGTCTGTTTACTTCAGTTGCTGTATTGTTTTATCTAATTTTCAGCCTCTATAATTCAAATAGTTTAAAATTATCCTTAATTTAACTCTTTTATTGGTAATATAGAACACTAATCTTCTAATTTTCAATATAAAGCTATAATTCAATACTATGCTTATTTCAATTACATTGATCTCTTCTCTTTGATCTCATCAACAATTCAAAAAATAGATCAATTTTATATTCCATTGGTAATGTGAAAAGCATTTTATTTTTACAATTAAAGAGGATGGACATTTTTAAAACTAAAATTTACCCCCACATGTACTTTGTTCACAAGAACACACACAAAAATAAATTTTATTTAACCAATTTTACAAATAAAATTCATTTTAAAAAAGACTAATGAATAAAATTTCAAAATTTTAAAGAATTAAAAATATTGAATTTTTTTAATTATTCATATTAACACTTAAAAAATTAATTGATTGATTAATTAATAATAAATTATTTAGTAAATAATAATTATTAAGTAAAAACTCTTTAAAATCAATTATCAATTTGCAATTAATAATTAATAATTAAAAATTAATTAAAATTTTAAATAACATATAATTAATAATTATAAATAATTCATAATGTGTAATTAATATATAATAATTGATAGTCAATAATTAATAATTAACTCCCCTAAGATGACTATATGAGAAAACAATGGGCAACATGTGGTTTGTGATCATTTGGATACTGGTGATGTGTCTTCCTTTAAGAATACTCTTACAAATGCCATTAAAATGAAGGAAAAATATGACCATAAAGAATCTTATAAAGAATCAATAGTATAGAGCGCAATTTATTGAACATTATTATAGGAGAATTCCCTTTATTGTGATTTTAAAGGGAAGAAGATACTTGTTGAAGACTCTATTTTAAATCCATTATCCATTATTCCTACATTGGGTAAGGGGAAGAAGGTAGTGGATTATTAAGTCTTGAAAATGGTATTATATATGAAATCTAGATCTAATGAGATCTCAATAAATCTAAAAAGACATGATGATTGATTAGACTTAACTGAATAAGAAGCAAGATTAGTTGAATGTTGGGGTAACATCTGAGGTTACTCATGAGACCTTGCTTCAATTGGAGTTTCCAAAGTGTACCACTGAAATATTGGAGGTTTATGATGTTTACCATGAGGGTTTCTCCTTTCATAAAACTTTATCTGAGTTAATGAAATCCATCCTTAATGATTTTGGTAAGGATTCAATGAAATATCGTGATTATTCAAGGTTAAAGAATACTTGAATCAAAATCCATCTCGATGAGTCTAAAAGGCTGTCTAAAGGTCCCAGTACTAATATTGAGGATTTGTTTGAATCCCATATTGAATTTATTAATGCACAAATGGAACCTAGATTATTTGGATATAAATATTTTATAGAATCTCTCAAGTTTATTTATAATTCTATTGAATCCAATATCTTATTCAATCCGAAAATCAATATTATGGATTTATGATGGAAATATAGTTTCTACCCCATTACTATGGATATTATTTTTACATTATCAAATAATTAACATGAAAATCTCCAAATCATAATATATATATGAGAGGATTACACCCATGTGGTAGAGGTTTTCATCCTTTATATATGGGTTTTAGGGGGAAACCCACATAATGACAATTTTGTTGTGTCTTATTTTCTTATTAAGGGAAGGTTTTTACATGTTTTACTCTATATCCTATCCAAATACTCTATATTTTATTATAATAAATGGGGTAGTTCCTTATGGATCTATTTTTGGACTCTTTCATATTAAAAACAATCATCATTTTTTTATGATGGAGATGGGGTAAGGGAGAGAGATCTTCAAAGGTGACCATGAAGGTGATCTTGTGGATTAGTCCTGGTTTATTATGATGGGGTTTCAAAAAGAAATTTGGGATAATATCACTAACACTTTTTTGAAGGATGGACCTTTGAGGGGGTGATGGTGGATGCTTCACCATCATTGGGAAGAACCCTAGACACATATGTGGTAAATTTAAAAAACATTGTTTCCATTAAATATGAGGTCCTTGATCATATAATCAAAATGGGAAGTACCTCTCAGTTTATTTCCAACTAGGAGGTGATTCTAGATAGGTTTAAGATTTTTTAATTTTCATTCATCACTTGATCTATAATTAATTCATAATAATCCATGGATGGTCAAGGATATGGTTTTTCAACTCTTACAAGATTAAGGATTCATGGATTAGAAATATATTTTCATTGAGTATGAGTATTATCATATATTTTTTTCCTTATAATGATCTAAAGAGGAGGGAATGGGGCCATGGATCAGTCATTTTCAAGATAGGTACATGATTCAACCACGATTTATATCCTATGTTTAATCCCTATATAGTTTGTAATAATATAATTTAGGTCCAGGTATGTGTCTTTAGGATGAATTGGTTCTTGTGGCACCCATATATCTTACATGATATCACTTTGTAAATTTTTATCCACATCAAGATTGATAAGGAAATAAATGAGGATTTATTTGAAAACTTAGCTCAAATATTTATGTAAGCTGATCTCAACAACATCATGATAGATTAATTAGTTATTTCTTCTTTAGATAATGATCTAGATTTGAGCATTTCATATGATCACTTTCCTTATTTTTTCACTGGCTACTAGATGATTGGTTATCTAAGATAGGTTTTTTGTATAGTTTTAGTTATTACCTATGCATAATGAAAGGGAATGAATCCCTTAGTTATATGTAGAGGAAGGGGGAAGAAATCCATGGATTACTAATTTGGTGGTTATGGTTGGGGAATACCAGGTGGAAGCTATAAAAGGGGTTAGTTCTAGTCTGCTAGAAGATGAGGGGTAGACACTTGATGGAACCAATATAGCTAGTGCTACAATGAACTCTATTGTATTTAGAAATACATGTTTAACTTATCCTAATTAATGTAGTAATAGATTAGGTTCTTAAAAAAATCCGAGTGTTGGTCTAGTTAATATAATGGTAGGTTATATTTATCATGTTCTAGGTTTAAAGGTCTATATAGGGAGTGATAGGCCACCCCATATTTTTGATGGTACAATGGGGAACCATGCTGCATTGGGTAATTCAGGCTTCTCTCCTCCCAATAGAACTGGGAATGGGGAGGATTCCCTTAAAAGTTAAAATGATGTTCATGTACAGATTAAAGCGGGTTCTCTTTAACCCATTACAAGAATGTGGGTTTGTACATGGAATTTTAGGATATCCTCTATCATTCTTATTGTAAAAAAATCAAGGGAAGGTTGCTACTAGAAATTTAATATCAAAGGATATTACACTATGGCATAAAGGTAGCTTATAGAAATTGAATTTAATTATCTATAAAAGGGAAAAATAGTAATCTATAATGGTTAATAAGAACTTATGATGCCTACTCAGGTTAGTGAAAATATTACTTAGGAGAAGGCTCTACTTGAATCATAAGACCAGATTGGTACTCAACACTCACTAATTCAAGAGGAGATCAATAAATGATGCATATTCATGGAATTAAGGGTAGTCAGAATGATATGGTGGATGTTGAACCTCTCTATCATGCAGTATATAATGATTCTATTTCGAAATAGAAGAAATACTTAGCCAAAAAGAGGGGTTCTAGATGGTTCCTCTAAGGAAATCAAGGCACATTAAAGACTATTAACACTTATAGACATCCATAGACATACAATATGAAGGATATTTAATACATAATAATGGTTCAAATTTTGATTATGACTACATCCAATTTTTTTATATTATTAGCATTGATTTTGTTTCAATTTTATTTCCTTTGATTGTTTGAGAATGAGGGTAGTCTTTCCTATTCTGAATTCATTCTCCCATTATATCCTTTCTTTTATTTTAATAAATGGGGAAGGAGTCTCTAACTCATTACCTTTTCTGAGTGGTAAAGTCACCTCATAATTCTACATATTATAGGGTTTGAATCCCTACAGCTTCCTATAGAAGAGATTTCTAGGACATTTATAACCGACAATACAGGAAGGGGTGTATACACAGGTACATGCTAACACAACACGTGATATAGGTGTGTGATCTTTGGGCTATGAACAAGGAGTATTCAGAGCATCAAATGGTGGGCCTTCGGACTATAAAATTATAATGGGATGATTATGGAATGGGTAAACCCTTTGAGGGGGGGATTGATTTGTCCTTGCTGACCCATGAGTGGGTGTTGTTTAATTTCTTGTAACCTCCAAGAAATTAAATAAATAATTAAAAATCAATTTATTTTTTACATATAATTAATAATTAATAATTATATATAATTGATAATTAATAATTATTAAATGAAAATTTAAAATTGAAAATTAGTAATCATTAATAAGTAATTAATAACTAACAATTAACAATTAACAATTAACAATTAATTATTACTAATTAATAATTAAAATAAATAAATAAAAAAAACATTTAATAAAATTTTATATTTAATAATTATTAAAAAATAATTAATAATTAATAATCAATATTTATTTTAGTTTTTAAATAATTAATAACTAATAATTATAAATAATATAATCTAAAATTAAAAATTTATCATTAATTAAAATTTTAAATAATAACTAATAATTAATTATAAATAATATATAATAATTATTCAATAATTAATAATTAATAATTAAATAAAATTTTAATTAATTATTATTAATTATATAGTTGTTTAAAAACCCATCGTTAAAAATGAATAAAAAATAAAATAAAATTTCAAATTTAGTGATGGTTTTAACCGCCGTTAAAAAAATCACAGATAAATGGCTGTGTTTGTTTCATAAACCATCATAAATTAGTGATAGTTTTCTAAAACCACCACTAAAAATATAAAATGAAATATTTAATAGTGGTTTTGAAAATATCTTTTAAATGATATTCTTCCCGTAGTGTAACTAAGTTTCTATAATTAGTAAGAAGTGTGATACCTTCTCTAGTTTGTCCATGATAACACATACCACATCACTACATCAGGGATCACTTGGAAATATCATCATGAAATCTATTATGAAAATATATTTATTTCTATATTAGAATGGGAGGTGACTGTAACAGTTTAGTGGGTCTCTAGTGCTCATCCTTCATCTATCGATAGGCGAGGTACCATGAAACAGAACCTATAATGTCCTTCATTTTGCCACACTGGATCTAGGTTTGTATATAATGAAACATCTTTGTTGAATGAGGATGCATAGAACATATCCAGGAATGAAAATACCACATGACTACCTCTCTCAAGATCTCTAGGACTACCACCATACCATGAATGTATAAAACAGACTCAGTTTCCTAAATCTAACACATATGGTGTTACCAACCTTACAAACTTTAATGAATAAAATAGTAATCTAAATCTAAATCATGCCTATCCTTCACCCATACTACTGTTGAATATGTAACGTGCAAAGGTGTTAAAATATCTCTACTATGGTACTCTATTATCTTTAGGTGTAACTCTAGAAGAGGCACATAAATTATCACTCCTCCAAATTACACTCTAGTTATAGTTGAGTCTTCATGATAAGTGTTATAGCCATTCTATTATCTTGTGTCAGTGTATACCTTATCTCTATATCTTAAAACAATATGCACTCTACTCATCTCCTATTCCTAAGGATAAAATCTCTCTAAGAAAATATATACATCATGCTCTTATAATCAGTACAAATCATGAATCTATCAAAAAAGAGATAGTCATTCAAACATTTCAAAGAATGAACTATTACTACCAGGCCCAAGTTATCAATCAAGTAGTTTTCCATGTTTATAATAAGAAATAAAAAACAATAATAAAACACATGATCCTACTGTATTAACAAATCTTCCAAGATAATCCCTAATTTATCACAATATAACACATAACTCTTACCTAGATTAGGTAAGATTAAAATAAATGTAGCGGAGAGTCTCATTTTCAAGTCCAAAAAATCAATCTCAAATCAGTCATCCCAAATAAATTGCATCCTCTCCTTGGTTAAGGATATTATCAGTGTTTCTAATTGGAAAAAATCATGAATGAATTGATTATAATACCTACTCAATCCAATATACCTCATGATCTCAAACATTTTTGTTGTATTTTTCAATAAAATCACTATATATACCTTCACTATTTATAATGAAATACTAGACTTAGATTCCAATGCCTTAAATTTGTTTCCTCCTTGATCTACATATAATACATTGAGAGGTTAAAATACTATTAATGTTCTCACCGTATTACTAGTACAAAATTTATATGTTATTCATGTTCCAACCATGCCTAAGAGTATACACGTATATCATTAACAAACACCACCATGATTGAGTCAATAAATAGATGAAAAATCCTGTCCATAAAATCTTTGAACACATATGGTGTATTTTTAGCCTAAATTACATCTTTAAAGAATCAAATAATTTATATTTAATCATAAATATAATATAGGGAAAATTCTCATATCATTCACTGAGATGGTGATAACAATATCATAAATCAATTTTAGAGAACTATCGGGCTAATATAAACCGATCAAATAAATCATATATTCATAGAACAAGATATATGTACTTGATCATCACTCATCTCAATATCTGGTAATCCATATATAACCTCAAATTGTCCATATAATTATCATTTTCTGGGATTTTATGAATAACTGTCTAATTTTATAGGTTAATTTTGAACCTAATATTTTTTTTGGTAGACCAACACAAAATAGATAAAATATAGTATTATTTGGGTATCCCAACCTATAACTAACACCAACCCAATAAAAAAATTAACCGAGGCACAAATACCAAATTCCAAAGACCATAATAGCCGAAGACTGGTCCTACGGATAAGATAACTAAACACCACACATGTAATTCCTATCATGATTTGAAAGTATTAATTGGTAGACACCATGTTACACCTCAAGATCTGAGCACCTCAAACCAAGAAATCCCGGGTACCTCGCTCGTATATATCAATTAAGGACACACCAAATTCTCACTACTGAATACCACACACACCACTATCTAAACCAGTCCAGTAAACCCTAACACCATACCAAGTCAACATTCATGAACTATAAATACAGGAGAAAACAAAATGATATCCAACCAACACATAATAAAATCCACAATGAAAAATCCAGGAAGAGGACCTCAAGAAAGAACATCACCAATAATAATATCATGGGAGTAATAAAAACATTATACAAACATTGATTAAAACCTAGATCACCTAAATCATAGAAACCAATACTGAATCACACCTTCATAGTCTACCCCATTTTCTATTATCACACAATGTAACTCCTTGGAAGGATATCACAATATTGAATAACAATCCATATCCTTCATATAAAACAGATTCAGTTAAACCTTCTAAACAGCTACCCTCAAAGTTGATTATAATACTAGAATCAATGAATTTAATGATAGATGTAAAATATATAGAAACCAAAGAGGTTTTAATACAAGAAGGAGGTTGATAAAGGGAATGAGAGAGAAAAATAGGAGGCATTGATACTATCGAGGAACTCAAAACACCAAATAAAACCACAATGGTAGTTGAAATAAAACCAAATTAGTAAGGAAGGATCTACCCCAAGACCCACCGATGAAATCATTCTAATACCATAACCTTTACATTGTCAATTCCATGTGAAATTGGATTAATAGATTAATAAATGGGTTAATTTGATTCAATTACACCCAGTTCTAAGATAATCATTTAAAAAACTAGGAGAGTTCATTGGAGAGGGATCCTGGGCCACTCAGGATTTGAAGGGACACTCTTGGATATAATCTTAATTGACTAAACCAAGGAAGAATAGACCCTAGGGTCCAATAATAAATATCAACCAAGAAACTATGAGAGAAAGGAAAATAAAATGAAGAATATATGATGAAGAAAAGAAGGAAGGGAAGCTAGTAGGAGTAGAACATAAGAACAAAAAAGAGTAAGAATGAAAATATAAATTTTAGTGGTGTCTTTGAGAGCCACCAGAGAAAAAGAATTATCATTAAAGATGGAAGGGAAACATGATGTCTCCGAATTAGAATCACTATCTAGTGGTAGAGAAGATAAAATTAAATTTAATTAAATCTAAAAAACAATAGACAGAGGGGAAACCCTAGATCTCTAGTGGGAATCCATCAAGAAAGAAAAGGTGGACTTAGAAAAAATAGATCCATATACTAAAACTATAATTAAAATTATTAGAAAAAAACTAGTGCACCCCACAATGGCGTACTATATGAAATAAACACATACATATCATAGTCTAAAATATATATCTTCTTTTTTCTCATCCTGATATATATGATAAGAGGGTATCAGTATCAACTCATCTCTGAATATTAGGTTAATCATGAAATTCACCCATATATTTATCTAAAGGTAAACTTTATTATTTTTTTAGAAACACATATAAAAATCATTAAAATGTAGAGTGATTAAAAACAATATCCCCTAAACTACCCAATAATCAATTCACAATATTTTATATAACATAGATTTTAATTTCCCTAGTTAGGTCTCTTAAGGTCTTCCTATAAAATCCCACCTCTAATGAATGTATAACAATCACCTGGTAGAGATATACAAGATACTCAACTATAAAAGTAACCTATGAAATCCCATAATTGATTCATATAATACCTGAAAATGATCATTTCAAAACATGGCATATCAAGGATGATGAAGTACCATAAATGTTCATTGTTTTTCACCATTACCACATATCTTGTGCACTTCTTAACATTCTTCAATCACTTCCCCAGTAGAATGTTAAGATTTAACACACTAACCAAGAACTCTATCACCAAACCAAAATAATTACCCAACCAATTAGACATAAAAGATAATTTATAACCCAAAACATAAAAAGGATCTAGAAAATGTAGAATTTACCAGAATAGTAACTCATAATAAAGATGGATCATTGTCATTGTTAATGAGTTTTTAATCAATACAACAGTGGTGATATAAATTAGTACCACAGTCCTACAAATTATAACTATGAATCCACTAATTTTTTTACCCTACTATTGAGGTATCTATACACCCTATTCACCAACCGGAGTCACTATAGGGAAAAAAGATTTAGCATCGGTTTCACCATGGTGGTTTTGAAAACCGTAGATAAATGTTTTCCCGAAAAAATAGCCATTGTTTTTTGGCAGTGGTTTTTAAAACCGATGCTAAATGTTTATTTTTTTAATTATTTTTTTTAAAAAGAAATGTAAATTTATTTTTAGTGGATGTTTCTTAAAAAACCACTGGGAAATAACATCGGTTTTTAAAAATCCGTCACGAAATAATGGTGGTTTTAAGGAAACCACTGCTAAATTAAAGTGAAAAAATAAAATAAAATATGTAATTATGATTTTTATTATTATTTACAATAATATATAGTTTATTATTTATAATTTTCATTAATTATAATTTGTTAATTAATAAATATTTATAAGTATTAGTTAATAATAATTTGAAACTCATAACAAATTTTCAATAAGTTAAAAATCAGACTTTGACATCAATTGACAATAACTTTTGACCAGAGTGTACTTTTTATCTCCATAACCAGTCAAATAGAAGCTTATGGAATGAACTAAAACCAAATTGGTGTTAAATTTATTAATATTTAAATGAATAAAATTTATTATTTTTTTATGAAAAGTAGTAAATCAAACTTAAAATTCAAACGACCATAACTTTTGATCCAGATGTTTGTTTGGGCTCTACCACATATCAACCTGAAACTTATGATGATATTTATGATGCAATGATTAATGTAATGCATTCATTTTTTTTTAAGTTCAAAAGGATCCCCGAAGGCCTCCAAAGTTGAGTTTTTAGTCGAAGTATCCCAATTTGTTTTACATTCGATGAAATTTCATCCCCATTTTAGGGGGTCTTATTGTTTTTTCGGTGGGAAATGAATTTATTCTTAGGGATTAAATTAATATTGATATTCTGGTTTTAATGTTTTATCATTTTTTATAATGTAATATTATTTATAATTAAATATATAAATATTTTATTCTATTTACTTATAATAAATCACTTGTATAAATACATATTTACAAATAAATGCATTTAAAAAAATATAAACTATATGAAAATAAATAATTTTTGTTTATTTCATTTAAAATAAATATTTATCAATTTTATTTACCTTATAATAATGAATTAATTTGTATATATATACCCATACAAGTATTATTAATGTATAAACATGTGTGTGTTAATAAAAAATCAATATTTATGTGCATATTCTAATTTGTGTAAATAAATACATATATATGTAAATATTTTTTGTATGTATTTGAGAAATATAAATATGTACTTTTGTGTTAATAATATTGTGTGCATACATAATATATAAATATATCTTTATATAAATATATCATTATCATTAAATATAGTATATAAATGAATTTATAGTAAAACTATATGAATATATAGATGGAAACACGCATATATAAATAATGTTAATATATACATATGTATGTGTATTGATAAACAAATATATATTTATATTTATATTTTAATATTTGTAAATAAATATTAATATATAATATATTTAAATTAATTTATGTATATATATATATATCATACACATTTGATGAGATTTCATCTTCATTTAAGAGTACCTTCATATGGGTTTGTTATTTTGTTATGATTTTATTTCATTGATTTACATACTCATTGATTAGATGGTGTTGCAATTATTATGGTTTCCCCTATTTTGTTAATTTAATATCAATTATATATATATATATATCTATTTATATGAATTTATAAATATTTATGTATATTTATATACATTGGTAAATATTTATAAATATTTAGGTTTATATATTTTGATATCATATATGTGTAAACATGTGTATAGAGATATTTATCTCTACTTATGTTTATATATATATATATATTTAAATTCATGTACAGTTACATATCTGAGTGTGTTTATATATATATGTGTAACATAAATGTCTTTATATATATATATATATGTATATTTTGTTATATGTATATATATATTTATATCCACTTATTATTTTACCATTTTATTATTTATTATTTATCATTTATTATTTATTTAATATTTTTTTATTAATTAATTAATTAATTAATTATTGTTTGTTAGTTTATTTATTTATTTATTCATTAATTATTATTATTATTATTAATTAAATATTAATTACTTATTTACTATTAATTAAATATTAATGATTAATTAATTAAGTAATTATTTTTTTTATTTTAATACACACACATATATTATTTATTTATTTATTATTTATTTATTAATTATTAATTATTAATTATTATTTTTTATTTTTTATTTATTATTTAATATTTATATATATATATATTATTTATTTATTTTATATTTAATATTTAGCATTTATTTATTATTTATTAGTTATCTATTATTTAATTATTTTTCATTATTATTTAATTATTTAATTATTTCATTATTTTATTCTTTATATATTATTTATTTATTATTATTTATTTATTTATTAATTAGTTATTGTTTATACATTAATTAATTTTTTTTAAAAATTTATTATTATTTTATTCTTAATTTACTATTATTTTATTACTAATTTATTATTAAAGTATTATTTATTATTTATTATTATACATTAATTAATGAAATTATATATTATTTTATACTAGAATTATAATATACCTATTTATTATTATATTTTTATTCCACTAAATATTAAATAGAAATGAAAGTACCGTTCATGCGTACGTACGACTTACCGTCTCCATGAACGGTGCATTTCATTTATTATCTCCAAATGTTATATACCTTTATAAATACATATATATAGTGGATATATATATAATATATATGATATCTAAATCATTAATATCAATCTGGAGATAATGGAATTTTTACTACATGGACAACTTGTAAATATAAGAAGTTCATTTTTGACTCAAGTACCAAATATCGACAAAACGACCGTTATTAACGTAATTGATTACATAATGTTTATAACATGGTAATAAGTGATATAAAAGGAATAATAAACTTTCAAAAGGTTCTTAATCAATTATAAATTAACTTTAGTTTATTATTCAGGATATTAAAGAAGGAACGGGTCATGTCGGACACGAGGTAAGGGATTTTATCTCACTTTTTACTCCCGTGAGATTCATGCTATATTTTCCACTATTTACTTTTGTGTAGTCTGTGTACTGCCGATGATTGTATTATTTGTGTAATATAATTTAATTTATGGGTATTTACCTCTTCATTTAATGATCATTCATTCATGGGGTGTATGTTTCATAAGTTACCAAATTGGTAAGGGAACCTTTCACCCTCCTCTTTTAGTCAAAGATTTCATTTTTGTTATGTATTTTAATTTCCACTTTCTTATGTTGGGATATGTTATTATATATCCTTATTGATGTACATTTTATGTCCAAGTTATGATATAACCTTTTCTCTCCCATCAACACAATTTTATTAATTTATAAGTGACGCCGTTAGGCTGTCGAATTTCGATAAGAAAACTTCTTAACCCAATTTTAATTCTTTGGGTTAAACTTCTACTTCTTGATTATGTCATGATATGAATATGTGTGAATAAAATATGATTGTTTTATACTTAATATCTACTTATATTGGGTGTATTCTTATTTTCCACACATAATTATTTCATTGATTTATCCTTAATCTAAGGATATGATCTTTGTAAAGGACTTTGTCTCAATTTACATTCTATTGAGACTTCATTGTTATTATAAAACAATTTACTTTAATATGATGTATATACTATCCTTTGGAATATTATATCATGAATCCATTTATTTTCATGATATTATAAATTTTTTATTAAATGTCATTCCTCAATTATTTGTATTCAATAATATCTCATTTAGTTAAGAACTACTTAACTAAAATATTTTTTTAATGATTAATTCTTCTAAATATTTCTCATTAATGTCCATGTTTTTAAAATGATTTTAAGGATTTATTTATATGAAAATTAATGTTTTAAAATGTTAAATTATTTCAAAATATTCAAAGTGGTAAGGGACACTTTGATTCAAAAATATCATTATTAAATATTTTAGATGATTTTGAAAATGGTTTGATAAATAATGGATTATGTCAATATATTGAAATGATATATTTTGATTGCAATGTTGAAATGTTATCTCTAATTTATTCTTGTTTTATGGGTTATGAATATGTTATGGTTCTTGGGCATTGTTTACATATATGAGTGCTTCTGTGATAAACCTAGGGCGAGTGATCCCGAGATAGCTCTTCAATTAATTGGGTAAAGTGATGGAGGTAAACATGAATGTTTATACTAAGAGATTTAGGTAATATACTGTGATGGGTATTCCAAATGAAACTCCATACATAGATGTGAAATCTACAACGTAAGTATGTTATGGATGCCACAAGTTACCTTTATGATTTGTGATTATTATGTGTTATTCATAAATCTTCTGATTTCATGAGTTATGCTAAAGATCTTATATTATGCATGTATTGATGAACTAATGTTATATTTATTTATTTTATAACCCTTACTAATATTTTATGCTCATCCAAAGTTTTGAAAAAAATTTCACAGGACTTAAAGATGAATAGGGCCAAGGATGAGATCAAGGAAAAGTCATGCTGTCTAAAACATGGAACTAGACATTGACTCTTTTTTTCAAGAGTTTTTATTTTATGAAGAAATGGAAATTGAGTAGAAATATCTACTTTGTAATTTTTTTAAATGTATTGTAATAGTCATTGCCTAATTATCTAAAACTCTAAACCTGAAAAGATCATCAATGTGAATTATTCATTTAATTCAATATTATGTAATGTTTTAAGGATGGTTCCTTATAAGTTTTTCTTATGGAATTGATAAAGTGGGAGAATTTAAGTGGAGTTTACTTATAGGGCGATATATGAGGTGTTTGTACCTGATTTTTGAAAAGTTTATTGCTTTTTTTAGCATGTTTAGAAAAAATATAATGTGGTTTTTGAAGAAACATTTGGATATTGGGGAGATTAATGTGAATAAATTAATTAAATTGACCAAGGGGTAGCTAAAAATGTCAATTAAGACTAGTTTAATATATTATTGATCTTTAAATTAAGAATAATAGGACTCTCCAAAACATCAATATATCTAATGGTGTAGTTTTTAGAAAACTCTAACACGGTAAACTTGTTATTACTAGTTTCTTAAGATGATTCATTCATGATATTTGATAAGGTTTTCATGTTGTATTTATTGTTAGCATGATCTATGTAGAAGATTTATTGAATTTGTGTTGAAGAAAAGTAAGGAAGTTTTGTTTAGGATTGAAAAATCACAACATAATTGAGGAAACCCAAAAATTACATATATAAATATCACATCATTTTAAATGAATATTCAAAACATTTCATAAGAATATATAAATCAGAAATATAAAGGTTCAATTTCTATGAAGACTAGATACATAATCATCTTATTTAATGAAAGATATTCAACATACCCTATAACTTTTTTCCTCACATAGTACACTTCTTAGTCATAACCAACCTAAAACCTTTCTTCATAACACGTGGAAATGAAACATAAAAAATGGGTGATATCATATAATTATTAAGGGTACAAATGAGATATATCATTCAATGATCATATTTAAACATAAAATAAGTATAATAGTATGATAATATGAGCTTAATATTTGATAATCATACCTCGTAATCATAGATCATAAGGATAGAATACGTATTTTCTAGATAATAAGACATGAATCATATAATAATCACTAATCATGAACCATCGAATCATATCATAAACATAATAAAATATCATAGACAGTGGCATAAAAAGTGTGGAATAATCATAAGAATATAAATCTTATGTAAAGGATACCCACTAAGATATTCATCACATGCTAGGATTGGGTTAACCACCCTTGTACCAAATTCAAGCTTGGGATAACTACCCATGTACCCTATTTTGGGCTTGGAAAAATCCATCTATATACCCTTCAAGCTCATAAAACATTAATAACTACCCAATTCATTAGTGGGATATAATGGACTCACTTGTTACATAATCATAATCCATTTATATTTATGACAAATAGTAATCAAAACATTTATCATTTCATCATAGATTAACCTGTGGAAAAAGAAAATGAGTTTCATTAATATTTTATCATCATGATCATAATACATATACAGAATTAATAAAGTTGTTATAATTAGATCATATCCCATGTGAGTCATAGGAAACATCAATAGATGTTGTCATACATGAAAATACCTTTAAAAGATCATTGAGGTATTTTTTTGAAGAAAATACAATTTTAATTTTCAATCAATTATTTACAATCTAAAATTTCCAAAATATTATGAAAAAAATTTAATTTAGAATAACCATTGAAAATTTAAATTAATATTCAAATAAACTATAAGTCAAGATGTCACGAACCAAATCTGTACGCCATCAAAACCAGCGCCAAAACCGACCTGTGATAATGCCTGAAGGGAATGCCCGATCCCCACGGGCTGGAAAAAGTGCCCGAGTATCATTAAATGAGAATTGGGAATGATTTACACGACATTATAACCTTAAAATAATAAATGAACCCAATAAAACGAATCTGGATTTTTCAAACCAAACAATATTTTACAAAAAATTAGAACTGAGTTACATAGATTAAAACAACTCACCAAGACTATAAAAAAGGTAAAAACCCAAAAGGAAATAGCCCAAGAACCCTCATGGAAAGGGGCACCGCCCTCAAGCCATCTTCACAAGACTTCATCACCAAAGACCTGTTAGAAACCCGAACCACTGGCACTAAGAAATATACCCAACCTGTGACAAAAAAACCAATTATACTTACACCAAAGGGTTTAAGTAGAGTGTGAGACAATGCCCATTAGAATACCACAACTAAGATATTCCATGTGATAAACATTCAAAGAAAAAAAGCTAGCAAGTTTTCATAAATAGGAAATGCTAGTTACAATTTCTAAAAGATGCAACTAAAAAATTAAAATAGTTTTCACATGGGATATCATTAAGAATAAAAACTTTTAAAAATAATTTCAACACTTCTGAAATTTCAATCCAACCATACCGTATGCCGATGATAATCACAAAGTAACTAATGATAACAAGAAATAGGAAATAACCCCTAGGCACTAGCTCGTTGTGGGTCCCAGGTACATCGTATCTCGGTGAGGGTAACCATCACAATATCTGTTCTCGTGCATGAGCCACTAGTAGAGAAAATACCCATAACCTAGTGGTACCCAATAATCATCATCATAGTTTAGTTAGTGTTGTATGAGTCAATCTTGCTAGTGAAACTAAAACCAAACCGCACAGTTTCACTAGCATACTAGTATACGTCCACCCACCTAGATACTCAGGTTTCCCCTTTTGATAAAACAAGTTATAAAAGTTAAGAAATATAATTTCCAAATGAAAATATTATTTCCACATCACAAGTTCACCAAAAATCCCACATGTATGTTACACAAGTCACAAAATCCACTTTTTCATTCAAATGCATTTTGAAATCATACTGACACCAAAAATAGCCCACAACACTTTTCATATTTCTTTAACACTTCTAAAAATACTTTAATTGTTTTGATAAAAATATTAACAGAAATTATAACTCACATAACATCCCAAAAAAATATCATATAATACTTATTTCATCAAAAAAAATCATTTTGCACAACACACTCACACAAAACAGCCCACAACCATGTTTCACAGCTCTCTTTCCATTTTCTAAAACTTTTATGCACTTTAAAAAACATTCTAAAAAAATATTTTACATATCAAATAACCACCTTACCTTTCAAAAATCCATATTAGGTGAACACACCCACTATACAATACATACAAACCCTTTTTCCCACTTTTTTAACCAAACCAAACATTCACAATTTTCATAAAACAAACCCAAGGGGTGTAACTGTGCTTCGCACACAAAAACCATTTCAAATACCTCATTAAATTACAAAATCATACCAATACCAATACATAACATAATTTTAATCCCTAATAACATTTATTAAACTACCACCAAGTGTTATAAAAATACCTCAATTAACACCACAAAAGATAGACTTGAAAAACACATGTTTTCATAAATCACTTCTATAAAGTACAACATGGTTTTACACCTTGAACACATTCAAATACCCATTTTAAAGGCCCCAATGACACTAAGGAATTAAAAAACCAGAATTTTAGGCCCCTTTAAACAACAATAAGTCACTTTCATGTGTTATAAAATACACCCAAAGATTATCCCAAGATTCACCCATGAAAAGCACCAAATTGTAAGACATAATGAAACTATAAAATTTAACGCTTAAGAAAATCCATCAAAAAATGGTTTTCGCACCACTAGCAGAAAATGAGGAACATTAAAACCAGTAAATCAAGAAAGATAACTCATACAAAATTTCTTACACATGGAACCACCTACCTTTTGAGTCAAACCCTTGAATCTTGTTGTGAAACCTCAACTGCACCTCCACCGCACCACATGGAAGTGAAAACGAACCATAAACCATTAGGTTTAACCACAAATACCCCAAATAAAACCTTATGTATTAACCTATATTTTTGGAAACTCTATATATTCATGAAATATGGAGTAAACCCTAAGGAGAAAGAAGGAAAGGAAGAGAGAAACACTTACCCAAATAAATCTTGAAGGAAACTACCCAAAATCCAAAAGTATCTGAATTTTAAAAAAGAAAAAAATTTAAGGGAGGTTCAAACAAGGACTGAAGAAGCGTTGTCATGCACGCTCTCAAAAATATTTATAGCTAAGTGCAGCACAGGGGCTGACCTAGGTCGTTCTCTTGAGGAGCTTTTGTGGTTAATAAATCACTACTTCTATTCCACCTAATCTAATTATTTTTTTGTTGTTTAATATTTTATGAAATAAATGTAATTTAATAAAATAAATGAAATTCATAAATCTGAATAAACTAAAATTTAATTATAAATTACCATGAAATTCTAAATAGAATGTAATTAGGGAAGAAAGGAAGTTCTCCCGAGAGAATATTCAGGGAGCACCTTCATTGGCCAGCTTCAAATATTCTTAGTTTACACACTCCATCGTATGTGTGCACACCTTATTCTACACCGGTTTTGAATGAAAAATCGACTTATAGATCGCCAAGCACACCTTCTATCCACCTCCTCAATCAAGGGAAAATGGTTGTAGATTAAGAAGTTAATCTTTAGACAACCATAGTGAGGATTACACCCACTATAAATTATCCTTATAATTAACTCAAAGAATATTAAAAACGTGGTCTTGGGTTCAAGAACCTGATTACTCCCTCGGGATATTCCTCAGATTAGTTACTCATGATCATGAGTATTATAGTTCAGGATGGTAAGATGAGAGGAAGAAAAGAGGGTGAATCGGTGGATACAAAAATAAAAACAATGCATGAATTTATTAGAAATCTAAATTACAATTAAAAACAAAAAATAAAGAAAAAAAATAAAATAAAAATAAAGGTGGAAGATTTGCGGCCGGCCTCCCTCGGTGGAGATCTCCTCCTTGGTGCCTTGAAGGAATGAATGGCGAATGGATGCTTTGGGAAGGAGGTGAGGGCCTCCTTTTATAGGCAGAATTAGACCCCCGAATGTCGACGCGTTGTAGACCCCTTTAATGACATATTCACGCATTACGCCCTTCATAAATGTTGTTGATAAATGTATTGGACGTCTCCTATCCAACTTTCAGATAATTTAGAAACATTATGTAGGAGTTATGAATTTTTCATTCTAGGTTGCTGTTTCTGGACGAAGCATCCAGGAAGGTTCCTCCAAAATAATGTCATTCAATAGCCTCCTTAATGATCTCCAACATCCTCCAAATTTATTTTAGAGACGCCCCTATATATCCTAGAGATATCCCAGGTGGAAACACATCATTTGGATATGTGTAAGCCGTGTTTGATGTCCGTTACTTAGGGTGGGTCCATGCTGTCCGCCCAGAAAAATTCCAATCTTCAATGATTTTTAGGCCCTTTAGATGACCGAATCCGCTCCTGGTCCAGAAGACAAAAATGAAGGAAATAAAATAAGGATTCTAAAAAAAATTTAATCATAAAATTTGGAATTTTATTGTTCCTTAAATGACCAAAATACCCCTGACATATGGTTCTGTCAAAAATCCAGAATTAGTCGTTTTTCACATTTGGGTTCAAAATAGCACTAAAACCTAAAAACATGATAATTACCCATTAAATAACACTTTTGTGGGATTATAAACAATTTTTTACAGTATAAAATATATGAAAATGTGAGCTTCATCACTCCCCCACACATAAACATTTCACTCCTGGGAAATCATCTTACATCGAAATCAAAATCCACACAACAATCAAAAATGAGAAAATATCAATGATTTTATCCAAAATAGAATTCCATCATGTCTCATTTATGAATAATAATTCTCTATTTTTCATTTCAATCATTAAAATTTGTTCAACCTCATAAATCAATCCATGGCCCAATCACAACTTACCTCACATTGAATTTTATGTCACTCTTCACTCAAGAGAAATTGAATCTAGAGTTATACTCATACTTGAAAATCGCATGTATCACCATAGGTTTGTGAAAATTATCATTTCTCCACAGCGTGAAACATGAAAATGAATTTAATCATTAGGGCTTTAATTAAAGGTTCAAATGATTTTGTGGCTTAGGGTCGGTGGTAGAATGATTGAAAAATGTTCCAAGCTAGAAAGAGGAGGTTGAACTTTTAAGTACAATGCATGATTAAATCAAGTGAAAACACAGGAAATTACTCACTCAATACTGCTTGTAAATGTGAAAAACAACCCAACCCCTCTTTATGACATGGTACATGAGCCAATAAGTGATGATATCATCTATGTTCTCCTCTTTTTTTTTTCAAATCTCCAGAAAGGCACAGCTTTATTTTTTTCTTTTTTTATGGAGGATGAGCTGAAAATTGAATACAATGAATGAATGAAAATTCATGCCCTTGATTTTTTTGGGAGGGACATGAGTCATAAAAGAATGTACAAAGAGGAATTCAAGCTCATCTCCATTTTTTATTTCTTTTTTTAGGAGAAATGGATGAAAAAAATAAAGCACAATGAAATGACGACACATGACCAATTCTCTTGTTATCCACAACCCAAAATATTGACACACACTTCACATTACCCATAAATGATACAAATCCCAAGGAACACACACGAAAGGACCTTCCCCCACACTCAAACATGAAATATCCATGCAAAAATACTAAAAGTGCGGGTAGGTAAGGAAAATTGGCTTGTAATGTGGCTTAAACCTATAAGGCAATTCATGGCATCTAAGGGATTACGAAGGATAAATGTAAAGGTGGGTCTCAAGATAAAATGTGGCTAGCCAAAGAGATGCCTCAATCATTTTAAATACATTCCATAAAATCCAAAGCTTTGAAAGAGAATTAGTCACAAATTCTGGTTCTCACACAATATTCATGTTTCCCTCAAGAAAGTGTGGGTATTAGGAAGAATATGTAAAAGTGGTTTAGAATACCTCACAGGATTGGAAAAAAATATTTTGATTCAGTTGTTTCATGGTCATGGATTTCAAAAATCATTCAAACTCATACAAATTATTGATAATTCAATTCAAGAAAATGTTTTCACATCAACAATCATTTAAAATCCATTATTTCAAAAATCATTTCAACTCCTTCAAAATAAATTGTTGTGTGAAAAGTGATAAGAATATTCATTAAATCTCAAAATAAGTTTTGGACCAAAAAAAATAAAGGTGTTTAATAGATAATCGTAAAAAGTTAACTCCCTTTTGAAATAATGATTCGGTCCTCTTCCTCTAATTCTCAAGGCTTCCTTCTGCCTTCATGATCCTACAAAAGAAAAATTACTAAATTAATCACAAGGATCATTTTATTTAAGCTCAAAATTAAAAGAGGGAGGGGGCCACATGGTAGACTATTTCCTAATGCTAAATTTGAAATCTAAATTCCTAATATTGAAAATTAAATTACTATAAAGAAAGTAAAGGATAAATCTTGGTATGATCCCCCAAGGGGGCCCTGGAATCTTTTACTGCCTCCAGAGGGCAGTACCAGCTTTTATCCATAATCTGTTGGTGGATAAAGCTTCTTTGATTTGAACCACCACATGTGGTTCTTCCCAGCTTGAAGATCTTTGTTCATGTTGAGGAGGACTCCATAGATAGAGTATACAAGATCTCCCCCCCTTCGCAATTTGGTACAGCTTGCATGGAGGGGGTTGGAAGAAGTAGGGAACCTCCTCTTCATTTGTTGCTACTTGTGAAACATTCCCTTTCCCTTATTGTGCTCTTCCTAGTAAATATTCAGTGTGTTCAGGGAGCTTTAAATGTTCCCCAACAGGTGAAATTTATTTTCCTTCATCATCCTCCATGGCATAATGTTAGATGGCTGAATCTGAAAATTCAATACTATTAGGGGTGATACTCAAATCATTTTCAATAAAATTAAAAGAGTTTGAGTTTAAGATTGTATCATCTCCCTGAGTCGGTTCGACTTTAATATCATATTCAATTGAATGTGCGTCTTGGAGTCGATCTTCACTAGATGGAGGTTGGTAGTCGGGCTCCTCCACCTCAGGTTTGGATTCAACTTCATGGATGTCTTCATTGAAATTAGGAAAGACTAGTGACACTTCCTTCTTGGCCTTGAATCTTTTTAAGTCAGCTTGGAGTTCATCGACCATGGCCATCAAATCTTCCAATGAGATCCATGTTGCTATGCCTCTTTTCACTTTCCTGACCGTTATCATCAGTGCATCGTCTCTTCATTGGAGGGCCTCCTCGGTATAGTCTGTTTCTTCCTCCTGCACCTGTGAGTAATTGTTCCATGCAGAATAATTTGAATTTGAATCGATCATGGAAAAAAGTTTTTTTTTCATTTTTTTTTTTAAATGGAAAAAAATATAAAATTTGAAATTAGAAAATGTAAAGTAAACAACCGATTAGCTCCCTGACAACGACTCCAGTTTGACGAAGCGTTGTCGTGCACGCTCTCAAAAATATTTATAGCTAAGTGCAACACAGGGGCTGACCTAGGTCGTTCTCTTGAGGAGCTCTTGTGGTTAATAAATCACTACTTCTATTCCACCTAATCTAATTCTTTTTTTGTTGTTTAATATTTTATGAAATAAATGTAATTTAATAAAATAAATGAAATTCATAAATCTGAAGAAACTAAAATTTAATTATAAATTACCATGCAATTCTAAATAGAATGTAATTAGCGAAGAAAGGAATTTCTCCCGAGATAATATTCAGGGAGCACCTTCATTGGCCAGCTTCAAATATTCTTAGTTTACACACTCCATAGTATGTGTGCACACCTTATTCTACACCGGATATGAATGAAAAGTCTACTTAGCGATCGCCAAGTACACCTTCCATCCACCTCCTCAATCGAGGGAAAATGGTTGTAGATTAAGAAGTTAATCTTTAGACAACCATAGTGAGGATTACACCCACTATAAATTATCCTTAGAATTAACTCAAAGAATATTAAAAACATGGTATTGGGTTCAAGAACCTGATTACTCCCTCAGGATATTCCTCGGATTAGTTACTCATGATCATGAGTATTATAGTTCACGATGGTAAGATGAGAAGAAGAAAATAGGGTGAATCGGTGGACACAAAAATAAAAACAATGCATGAATTTATTAGAAATATAAATTACAATTAAAAACAAAAAATAAAGAAAAGAAATAAAATAAAAAGAAAGGTGTAAGATTTGTGTTCGGCCTCCCTCGGTGTAGATCTCCTCCTTGGTGCCTTGAAGGAATGGATGGAGAATGGATGCTTTGGGAAGGAGGTGAGGGCCTCCTTTTATAGGAATAATTAGACCCCCGCATGTCGACACGTTGTAGACCCATTTAATGAAATATTCATGCGTTACACACTTCATAAAAGTTGTTGATAAATGTCTTGGCCGTCTCCTCTCCAACGTTCAGATAATTTGGTAACAGTATGTAGGAGTTATGAATTTTTCATTCTAGGATGCTGTTTCTGGACGAAGCATCCAAGAAGGTCCTCCAAAATAATGTCATTCAATAGTCTCCTTAATGATCTCCAACATCCTCCAAATTTAATTTAGAGACGGACCTATCTGTCATAGAGATATCCCAGGTGGAAACACATCATTTGGATATGTGTAAGCCGTGTTTGATGTCCGTTACATTGGGTGGGTCCATGCTGTCCGCCCGGAACAATTCGAATCTTCAATGATTTTTTAGACCCTTTAGATGACCGAATCAGCTCCTGGTCCAGAAGACAAAAATGAAGGAAATAAAATAAGGATTCTAAAAAAATTTGAATCAGAAAAGTTGGAATTTTATTGTTCCTGAAACGACCAAAATACCCCTGACATAAGGTTTTGTCAAAAATCCAGAATTAGTCGTTTTTCACATTTGGGTTCAAAATAGCACTAAAACCTAAAAACATGATAATTACCCATTAAATAACACGTTTGTGGGATTATAAAGAATGTTTTACAGTATAAAATATATTAAAATGTGAGCTTCATCAAGGACGAAGAGATCATGTAGGAACTATAATTGGGGAAAAGTGTGAGAAATGAAGCAGTTATGAAATAATCAATTTACCTCTTCAAATCTGGTATATTTGGGAAATTTATAGAAGTATCATCAAAATTTGAGATGGAACCAAGCTCTAAAAGGGGGTAGGAGAGAATGGGGGTGCGCCTAGGGTAGGTGGTCTTAGGTGAGAGTTAGAATCACTGAAAAAACATAAATATTTAAGGATATGTTAAATAATTAAAAAATATTTTTAATACAGGAAATGGGCTTTCAGGCAGGCCCAATACTTTAAATAAAAACCCAAATCCACCATGATTATGGATTTATAAATGGTCCAAATTAATATGGATGTGTTAATAGGTCATGGGATACCATGTAGGAATTTTAATGGATGAAAAATGTTGAAAAATGAAGGAGTTATAAAGGAATCAAATTTTATTTTTAAATCTGGAATTGAGCTCACGGTTTTGACCAATTCATGAAAACTCACTCATTCCTCCATAAAATTTTGGGAAACCCCCCAAAAAAATCATGAATGGAAATTAAATGAAATTTACCTTTAAAATAAGTCATGTATGTAACAAAATATAGCGGGAAAATCTATTTTTGTGGTATATGTTAAAATAAAGACTCTTTTTACATTTTTGGTAAAAAGTCAAAAGTACCATATTTGAAAAAAGAAGATTCCTTTTAAACCTTGGTAATTAAATTATGATATAGTTTAAATGAATTTAAATAACACATTTATAATATTAAAATCATTCTCAAAAACATTTTATAGAACATATATCTAGAATAAAATGTATACAGACCAAAAAAGGAGAGATAAAGCCAGTTTTATTCTTAAAAACATTATTCTGGTATTTGTGTGTACAAAAGAGATGAAAATGAAAGGAAAACATGAAAATAAGAAAATAAAAATATAATAATAAAATAAGTAATATTTATGTGATTTAGATCATATAACTTCATCATTGTAAATTTAAGCATAATCAATCTCGGTAAATAGTGATATTATGACATAAAACCCTTACAATTTTTGTAACTTTTGTATCATAACCCTCGTGAAAGAAATAAAATAAAATGAAACTTTAAATACCATGAATATAAATAGATTAATTATATAACATATTAAATGGATAAAATAGACACCACATGAAATAAAAAAGTGGTTAATATGACATATGTTTCATAGAATTAAAAGTGAGATAAGAAACCCTTACCTTAGGCCCGACTTTCAATGTAAGTTATTCAAAACTCTCGAATAATATTTTTTTTATATTTATATAATATAATAATATTAATGTTTATAATACTAAACATGGTTTATATATAATATATTATCACTGTTTAATAAACCATATTTTATTATTATCATCAATTCAGGTGTTAACTGCTGTAACGACTCGAAATTTTGAATAAATCTTATTTCCTAATTTTGTGTGTCATTTTATTTTTTTTATTCTCAACAAAACTGTTTCATTTGATAACATGAGTATATTAGAATGAGACCATTGGGTTTTGACTGTTATATAACCATTGGTCAATATGACTGCTAGAAACTAAACATTTCGATATTTGTCTCTAAATACAAGTGATCTTGGTTAATTAATATAGAAAGAAGATTCGATGGCCTCACCCAGTAGTCTTGGACCGATTGAAGCCCATATAACAGAACTTGGGAAGGAGGTAGCCCCAATTGGATTTTTTCTAGACCAAACCCAAGCTGAACTTCATTGTGTGAAGCTATAATGGAATTTCCTTCGCGAGAAGATCAAACTGATAGAAATTACTACTTGTGTGATGTTGGCCGAGCCTCCCTCAGATTCTCTCAACATAGAACACCTTACACTTAGGTCCAATGCTAGTGTGATAAGGGGATATGTAAGGAGACTGTAACTGTGTTGTGTAATCCTTTGTTTTAAATAAAAAATTTTATTTCTTCTTATGATGAAGTTTATGAATTTTCAAATGTCCGAATAAATATAGTATGCTTATTTTTGGTGAATTTTAGAGAAAGGATATTTTAAAAAAATGTTTATGTAAACCTTAAATAATTAAAAATGTGTAATTATTTTCAAAAAATGGTCTTCTACAATTATGTTCAGTACGAAATTTGGAGTCTAATAAGATCAACTTAATTTTTGATAAATAGTAAATTATGAATAGTTATTTTATGCTTAGGATTAGTAATGTGACCAAATGGATTAGTAATCTCACTTAAATAAAGCATCAATATAATCTAGGCACCTTGATTAAGAAATGTGATTCAATAAAATGGTTAAATAACGGTTTCATAAATTATTAGTCAAGTATTAGTTTTTTCAGGTGAATAGTGTTTTTTAATTAAAAATATTTAGAAAATTATTTTTATAAAATGGATTTAATTTTTGAACTTAGAGCATCGATATTATGTTAAGGTAAATTTTGGGGATTTTTCTAAAAAAAATGAATTTTCGGTGAATAGTGTATTTATTCAAAAATTAAATTAAAAATATTTATAAAAATATTTTTATAAAATGGAGTTCATTTTTGAAATCAGATCATCGATATTTAGTTAGGGGAAATTTTGGGGTTTTTCTGAGAAAGTTGAATTTTTGATGAATAGTGAAAATACAGTTTTTAAGTTACGGGTGTTTAATGACATCATTAAATGATGTATTAAGTATGTAATCAATATGGTCGACTTATGAATATTAAGATATGTTATGAGGTGTCCCAAGTGGCCAATACCATGGGAAAATACCATGGGCAATCCCATGGTTTTTCCAAAACCACTAATGAGGTGTCCCTTGGCCATTAATGGCTTGTCCCCTCACTTTCCCTATAAATACCAAGACATCCTCTCATACATTCGACTCCAAAATCTCCCCCAACGAAGATCTGGTCTCATTACCTCCCAAGGAGTCCTTCAAAGGTTCCCCCAAGCCCTCAAGTTCCCAACCTTTGAGTTTTAAGAGTTACGTTTTAAGGTAAGGGATCCGACCTCTCTCTTTCTTTTGAGGTAATCTCTTTTATGTCATTCCTTTTATGATCCATGTTATTTTGTTGTAGGATGTTTTTTATATTCATATTACTTTCATTTTGATGTTCATATGATGAGATACCCACTATTTCTCTCATCAATTTGTTTTAAGAATGTTTATGTGACGCCGTTAGGCTACTGAATTTTTAAGGGATTCTTTCACCCTTCTCATTTTCAAGATCTATTTTCATGTCAAGTCTTTCATGTTCCTTTTTATTATGTTGGGGTATGATATCTATATCTATCATACTGAAATTTTATGTTCATATTATTAGATAAACTATTTGATCTCTTCAATTCAGTATTTTGATGTTTTAAGTGGCGTCGTTAGGCTGACGAATTTTTAAGGGATTCTTTCACCCTTCTCATTTTCAAGATCTATTTTCATGTCAAGTATTTCATATTCCTTTTTATTATGTTGGGGTATGATCTATATATCTATCATAATGATATTTTATTTTCATATTATGAGAGACCCTATTTTATCTCTTCAATTCAGTATTTTGAAGTTTTAAGTGGCGCCGTTAGGCTGCCGAATTTTTAAGGGATTCTTCCACCCTTCTCGTTTTCAAGATCTATTTTCATGTCAAGTCTTTCAAGGTACTTTTTATTATGTTGGGGTATGATATATATATCTATCATACTGATATTTAATGTTCATGTGATGAGAGACCCTATTTGATCTCGTCAATTCATTTTTTTTGAAGTTTAAGTGACGCTGTTAGGCTGCCGAATTTTCATAAGAGAAATCTTATTTTGGCCTTCCTTTCATGTTCTTCATTTCATATGGTATATCTTTAAAATTTCATTACCATGTTCTTATATCCTTAATATTATGTACCTATACTTGTTTTATGGGTGATTTATGATTATTTCACCTATGTCCCCTCTCTTTTCAATGTTTTCTAAAACCCCGAAACATAGCCGTTATGCTGCAGAATTTCCGTCTCAAAATGTCTCTCTCTTTTCTGAAGTTATTTTATTTTATTAAGTGAATAATCAAAGCTCTATATTCTATAGATGTATTCACATATATAATAATTTTCTCCATTTTAAATTCTCATATTTAGATACATGATACCTGCTCTCCCTTTCCGTGGGTTTAAAGTGACGTAAAGATCATGTCTTTAAAGCAGTTTTTAAAACATTATGATTATGAAATGAAACCCATTCCTTTTTTTGCTATATGGGTTGTTTATGAAATTATTGATGATGATATATGTGGATCACATGATAATAAATTCATGTCAAGGGTGCGCCCTGATAGTGCTCTAATGCATTGGGTAAAGACTTAATCTCTAGAGATGACTATTTTTAACGATTCCTTGGTGAATAACCTTGGTAATTTTTAATGACACCTTGGGGATGGACCTTCGTGAAACAGAAATGATTGTCAATATTAAATGTTGTAGCCACATCTTCAAGTTATGAAAAAAGTTATTTTTATTATGATATGCCTCATGATTTCTTTATCATTCCATAAAGTTTTTTTCATGACATTGTTGATGTATCTCAAGTTCACATGTTAAATGTTTCCCCTTGTTTCCCTTACTGGGTCTTCTGCTCACCCTTTCTTTTGATGTATGTCCCCAGGTTATGAGATGTAGTAATGAACCTAGGATGAACATAAGGAGACTACTTTCAAGTGTACAAGAAGAATTTTTTTTTGTTTCATGTATTAAGTTCCTAGTTTCCAAGACACTAAACCTTAAAGATCCTCGGTTTTGTAAAATGTAATGAAAAGTTATGTTATAAAAAGGCCAGATGTTATAACTTCTTTGTTTTCCGTGTATATTTTCATTATGAAGTTATGGTCCTTGTATATTGATCATGGTTCCATAATCTAAATATTGTTAATAATAATATCAATATCATATATATTCATTATATACATATTTCTAATAATCTATAAAGATAAGATATAAAAAAATACACAGTTCCTGGAGACGGTAGTCTGTACGTACACATAAAGCTTGTTTTCATTTTCTATGGAATATAAGGAAAGAAAAATAAATAATATTTTATCATTATAGAGTCATAATTAGATAATAAATATCCTATATATTTTTTAAATCCATGATTATATCATAAATATGAGTAGTTTATGGGAAATGAATCATATTATTACATGGAGGTGGTAGTCTACATGTACACACGAGCAATAATTTCATTTCTCATTTGATGGAACAAAAGTATAAAATGGTTATACCATTATCATAATAAATTATCATTATATTTATGATATAATATTAATTATGTCAGTATGGATGTAAAATATTTATAGGATTTAGAATAATAAATAATCTTTTAAAGGGTAAGGTAATACAATTACCATTTCTTTGAAATACCTACTTTAACTTACACCTCAAGCCTTATTAGGATTATATTAAAGAAGAAAATAATACCCATAAATAAATTAAGGAATATAGGAAGTATTTTGAGTATTAATTAGATGATCTATAGGGATAAAATTTTTTGAATAATAGAGGATAATTGGAACCCTTTTATAAGTGAGTGGAGAGACACACATAGAAATACTTAAAATATTTAGATAATATAATGTCATTTTCTTGTGAAAGTGAAACCAAATGGACAATAATTATAATTTAATATAATATATGGCAAAAATTTATTTAAAAAATTATATTTATAAAAGTTTTAGGGTAATTTTTACCCTTATCTCCCAGTTTAACCCCCCTTCATCAACCCTTTACAACCCTAACAATGATAACAATTTTTTACTTTTTTTAATAATTATGACCAAAAAATAAAGCGGAGTCAATAAAGTTTTTTAATATTATAATAAAAATATGAAATATACTTTACCAATTTCAATTATTTTAATTCCAATAAATTAAATATAAAATAATTGCAAAAAATTAAACAAAAATTGTTTTTATAAAAAATCATTTTTAAGTATAAAATAGGATTTAATTTCATTACTTTCCTTATAAAAACTATTATATGAATGTTAAAAAATATTATTTAATATATAATATTAATATTTCATTATCACCATTAATCAATAGTTATTTATTTATTTTATTAAGATAAAAACACATTTCACACATAAAAATAATTTTCTGAAAAATAACTCTTTTTACCATTATATGGTTTTATATTCATTCTAAACCATTATATAACTAATGTATGAATTATAATTCATAAATTACTAATAAATTTAATTAAAATAAATTTCCGATAATGTTCAATAAATTTTTTTATATAAAAAATCATTACACTTAGAAAAATACATTTCTTTAGAAAAATATTTCTTTTAAGCACGACCCAATTTAATTAAAATTTAATGATTATTTTTTAAGAATTAATAAATAAATTTAAATTAAGGAATACATTTATATGTATATTTAATAACATGGTAAATTATATTCATACCCACCTATCCAACAATAAGGTTATAAATAAAATAATATATCCTAGTTTATTTAGACTTGCGGTAAGCAATCTATCAAATGCTTCAAATTTATTTAAAAGGGATAGATATAAAATCATAGGGTTATGTATTCTACACATTGTAACATGAATTTTTCCTTCAAAATTCCATCACTCTGATGTAAAAAAATTAGGATACTTCTACTTGATCACATCTTTGGGTTTCTAAGTAACTTCCTTGAATTTCTGATTCCAAAAATAAAATATGACCTGGTGAGTATTTGTTTTCCATAGAACTATATCACTTTAACATAAGATTTATAATGGATTTTATTAATAATAAAAATCATGATATAGTGGTAAAAACTATGAGTTGAGTACATGTGTAGGATCAGTTTTTTATTTTCTCAAAATAGATACATCAAAAACATCATGAACTTGAGAGAGGATGAGTGGTAGTGCTAAGAGATAAGATTCCATCCTTAATCAATCAAGAATATACAAGTGGAAAATATACCTAGGACTTATATTTCCATTATTTCTAAATCACATAAACTTCTTCCATGCTGAAATTTATAGGAATACCTTCTCAACAACTTCAAATTCTAGAACTCATTAACGATTGTCCACATAACTCTTCAATCAACTTTTAGATTCCATAATGTGTTTCTGAATGGATTTAAACCTCTACCATTTTCTCAGCTAGATTATGTCTCAATATCTTTAACTCTAAAAATTCATCCTAGTATGTTGGAGTTCTGTACATATTTTCCTAGAGGGATTCATAAGGATCCTTATGAATGCTTGAGTAAAATCTATTTTATAAAATAGCTTGAAAAGATAAAGGTGTTGATTCCAACCAACTTTTAAATCTAGAGAATAATACCTTAGAATATCCTTTATGTTTGAATGGTAATCTAAAATTGAACATCTATTTGAGGATGATTGGAAATACTAAAACAAAAATCTGTATCAAGAGATTGTTGAATAGTTATCCAGAACTTTTAAGAAAACCTTATATCTCTATCAGATATAATAGAATGTAGTAATCCATGAAACCTTACCAGTTCATTAATGTATATCAAGGAAATATGATAAATATATAAATATTCTCTACTATAAATTAAATGTGTTGACTTCATAAGAAAATCGAATACCACCCAAATAGAATTATTCACTTTATATGTCTTAGGGAGTCCTATGAAAAAAACACATGGTGTAATTTTTCCTTTTACATACTATTATGGGAAATGGTTATGACATTACCTTATAATTATAATTATTAACCTTAATTTATTGGAATAATAAGCACCAAAATACATACTCCACAACAACTCTCTTTATTTTACCCCACCAATAACTCTTCTTAAGGTCTCTATAAATCTTTTCACTTTCAAGATGAATAGGAAATGATTTTGTATAAGATTAATCCAAGAGATCCTATTTCAATTATAGTATAATAGAGACATATAATGTATTTCTAAACCTTATTATTCTATGACATTCAAGGTGAAACTCACAAATGTTTTTCACTTTATTTTTCAGTGATACATCTTTCTTATGTAGCTTTTTAATCTTCACATGGATGGATGGATAGACAATCATTTTTTAAATATAATATTTCTCCCATTACATGAATATTTTAAGATCCTCATCATATATGATCTAGCACAATTCTTTAAAATTAAATAATAAGTTACCTTGTTCTCTTTCCCAAGGTGGTAATGTATTGAGTAGTCATAATCATTAATCATCTCCAACCATATTATCTAGAATATGTTTAGCTCTGGGTGGAAATACAATTTAAAATTTTATGATCTTTATATATGTCACAACTTTTTCCATGAAGATAATGCATCCATATCGTTAATGAAAAGATTACCACCGTTAACTCCAATTCATGGGTCAGGTAATTATACACAAGAACCTTCAATTGATGACATGATTAAGATATGACCATGTAATTATATATAAGAACACATTCCATTCATTCTCATATGTATCACTATAGATCTTAGACCCTTTTCCACTTTAGGGTAGTGTGAGTATAGGTGCAATGACCAACCTTCTCTTTATCTACTTGATTTTTTTCACATTCATCAGTCCAGAGGTACTTGAATCCCTTTCATGTTAACATAGTGAGTGTATTAGACATCCATGAAAAATTTATTAAAAATCATTGATAATATCCATCAAATCAATAAAACTATAGAGCTCAGTCCAAGTGGTTGGTCTGGGTCAATGTTTAATGACTCCCATCATAAAAGGAACTATTGATATACCCTCACTTGTGATCGTTTGACCAAAGAATGATACTTTCTATAACCATAATTAAAAATTTATAAATTTGGTATATAGTTTATATTACTTGAATGTCTTCAACACAATTCTCATTTGATCTTTATGATCTTCCATACTCTTAGAGTATATAAAAATATCATCTATAAATACTACAAGAAATAAATCTGGGTAGTCTCTAAAGACTAAATTAATTAAATCCATTAATAAAAAATGGTAATTAGTAAGTCCAAATAGAATAAATATAAATTCATAGTTTATATACCTCATATATAAGGCTAAAATAGAAATTTATTCACTTTTTACCCCTAATTGATAATATAAAAAATAAAGGTTATTCCTTGATAAGTATTGTGATCCTTTCAATTAATCAAATAAATCATCAATATGAGACATATGATACTTATTATTGATAGTGATTCTGTTAAGTTTCTAATAATCAATGTATAGAGTCATTAACCCATCATTTAACAAAAATAATAGGTTCACCCCATGGTGATGAACTAGGCCAAATGAATCCCTTCTCTAGATTCTTTAAGATTTACTTCTTTAATTCCTATAACTTAACCAATTATATTCTATAAGGAGTCCTCAAAATAGGTGTAGAATTAGGTATAAGTTCTATTGGAAAATCAACTTTATGATTTTAAGGAATACTAGGAAACTCTTTAGGAAATATATAAAAACATTCTCATGCAATAGAAATATATTCAATATTGAGTTTATCCCCAAACATATGAGATAAATACCTATAAAATGGATGTAATTTTTGCTATACGTTCAAATTTTTCCTTACACCAATAAACAATCATATGTTGATTTGAAGTATCAAATCTGGTTAACATATTCTAGCAATTAAAATTGGATCACTATATATAGATATTATTAATGCTCAAAATCAAATAAACCCCCCCTAAAGGGTGAATAATAATATTTTCAAAGGGAAAATTCTTGCAAACGTTAACAAGAAATCCACAAAGCTGAAGTAAAAGAAAAGTGTGACATAACTATCATGGTCTAATTTGAAGATTAACATATAATATAAAATTCCTTGGTATATGAGTTAGCCATTAGATTAGGGAATTGACTCAGATAACGATAAAGTTTCTCAATATAATAAATTAAACTATAAATGCTACTTTAGGATGTACTTTATTTCCCTCTAGAAAACTCACCATTTTTATTCAATAATTACCTGCTCTATGATATTATTTTCAACACATAAAATATCTTTCCATTCCATTAATAAATTTCTCTGGTTAACTCTTTATAAATTCAACACATGTATGAAATTGAATCTTCATTCTTCCATGGTCTTCATTATTTAAAATTACATGAAACAATATTTTTATCTTATTAGGTGTGTCATAAAACTCACCCATGTTTAGGTTTTTAATTATATATTTAGATAAATAGATATTCATAATCAGAAGATTTTTAATTCCATCTCCCATTTAATTTGGTTTCTTATTAAGAAAATTATATCATTGTATACAACTTTAAATTTTAACATGATTACTATAGTTTCAATCCATTGAATAAAACTAAAAAGAACAATTTGAGCTACCATAATCATAGTGGTTAATAATAAAAAATCATTCATAGGATGTATAAATTATGAAACCTTCTTTTCAATCTATGACACTTCGAGTCCATCTCATATCACTATGGATTATCATAGTTTATCATAGATTATATACTCTCAATTAAGAAAATATTAATTAACCCAATAATATCACCCAAGAGTGTCTTGCTAGGTGTTCAATCTTAGGCCCACTCATCATGAACTAGTGACCATCAAGTTAATACCTAATCCACCCCTTTTAGAGTTTTTACCCCTAGGTGAATCTATGACACAACTACATCCACTTGATAGTATCTAGACTTGGATGTATTTTCTATGAAAACAACATAATATCTACTTTACCAAATCTTCAGGATGTTATCCTATATGTAGTATTATCCCCAGATTTTCACCAAAGTTCTCTAATTATAATCTCCAAAAATAACAAACCCTTCTATGATACTAACTAAGGATAGTTAAACATTACATATATAATATTATATCATTTAAATTAATATTCAATACATCACATAAAAAATAAACATTCTAAATATAAAATTTTAGTGTCTTTGAATGCTTGATACACAATCCTATTATTCCATTACAGATCTTTAAAATCTCCCAAAAAGATCTACACTACTTATTCATACCCTTCTTAAAACCTATATTCATAACATGAGTAATGTAAACATAATAAAGGGTATTATAATATGCTCAATAAGGGTAGACATGATAGATATTAGTCAATAACCATATGTAAGCATAACATGATAATAATTGTATGAAAATAGGAGATTAATATTTAAAAATCATACCCAAAAATTCATAGATCATAACCATAGAATAAAACATTGGTAGATCATATAACAAGAATCATAGAAGAATCAAAGATCATGAGACATGAGATCATATCATAAGAATAGTAACATGTCATGTATATTATCCTAAAAACGTGTCACAATAATAATCATTGAAAGATTATGTAAATTCTACTAACTAAGATGTTAATCACATGTTAGGCTTGGGATAACCACTCATATACCTACTTCAAGATTAGGCTAACTATATTTGTACCCTCTTTTTGTCTTGGGATAATAGCCCATGTACCCTTTGATATCATAAAATAGCAATCATCACCCAATGAATTAGAGGGATATAATAGAATCACCCTTCACATAATCATAATCCAATCATATGTATACTACATGATTATGAAAACAATTATCATTTCTTCATATATTAACCCATGTAAAAGAAAAAAAGTCTCAACAATATGTCATGATTATAATAATAAACTATCCACAGAATGAATAAGGATGGTATAATTAGATATTATCCCTAGTGAATGATAGGTAACATAAATGTTGGTTTTTATATATTAAAATAAATTTCAAATATAACTGGAATATTTCTTGAAGAAAATAACCTTTTCATTTTTTTCAATCACTTATTTAAAATCTGAAAATTTCATGAAAATTTGGAAAAAAAATTCTTTGAAAATAAACATGGAAAATTTTAAAGGAATATTCAAATAAAATAGTATCCGCGAGGGAAGGAAAATTCATTCATGTGGTATAAATTAAAAAAATATTTCTTTTACATTTTTAATAAAAAGTCAAAAGTACCTCATTTGAGGAATGAAAAGAAGAATCCCTTTAATTTTTTTAAATAAATTCAAATATATTTAAAATTGAATTAAATAATCTTTATATAATACTAAAAACATTATTGAAAACATTTTAGTGAACACGAACATGGAAGAAAAAGTTGGTCAACCAAAAAGGAGAGATAATGTAATTTTGTTTTCTTAACAATATTATTTTGGTATTTTTGAGTACCAAAGAGATGAAAATGAAATGAAAAACAAAAAATCTAGAAATAGATAAATAAAAATAAAATAAACATTATTTATGAGAGATTTATCAAATGATTTCATCAGAAAAAACTTAAGAATAAATAATATCAGTAAATAATGAGATTATAACATAAAACTTTTACCATTTTGGTAACTTTTAAATCATAACCCTCCTGAAATAAATAAATTAAAAATAAAATTAAAATAACATGAATATAAATATATTCATGATATAAAATATTAAAGGGGTAATACATACAACACATGAAAAAACAAGTTTTGAATATGAAACGTATCCGACACAATCAAAAGTGAGATGAGAATCCCTTACATCAGGTATGAATTAATTCGTATGTTCCTTTAACCTCATATATAATAAATTTTAATTTATTATAATTATATAAGAGAATCATATTTGTACTTATAATACCGTACATGGTTTACTTATAACATCTTACCACTCATTCATTAAAAATCATTCATCCTCATCATTATTTTGAGAGTTAAATGTTCTGCTAGTCCTGTATGTTATGATTATGATGTTATAGTCCTTGCATCATAATCAAAGTTAAATTATATATATAATGATAATAAAGATATAAATATAACATATATATACATTATATACATATCTAAAACTATCCATAAAAGGCTGACATAGAAAAATGAATTTCACCATTCCAGGTGATGATAGTCTTTATGTACAAATAAATAATGTTCTAATTTTCTAATTATAATAATGAAAAAATGATAAATAATAATATTTTCATTTATGAATCATAATTATATCATAAATATCATAATATTTATTAAATCCATCATAAGATATATAAATTTCAGACAGTGATAGAAACTGAATCATATAACTACGTAGTGGTAGTGGTCCACATGTACGCACGAGCTATACTTTAATTTCCCGTTTTATGGTAATGATGTGGAAAATGGTTTTACCATAATCAAAATAACACTTAATTTTATTAATGATACTGAAGTAATTTTTTTTACAATGGATACAACATATTAATTGGATTTAGAAGTAAAAAATAAACTTTGAAAGAGTTGGGTAAGATGATTAACTATTCTTTGAGAGACCTCGTTGGGATTATACCTTAAGCCTTATTATTATGATCTTAGGAGAAGAAAAAAAGCTCAAGAATAAAGGTAAGGAGTATAGGAAGTATTTTAGGTAGGTATTGCCCAATCTAAATGGATAAAAGTTTTTGACTAAGGAAGGATAAGAAGTTTCCTTTTATAAGTGTGGGGATGGATATATATGGAATAACTGAAAATATTTAAGTAATTTTGTATATGAGGGGAGGGAGACACCTGAAATTATATTAAATATTTAAATAATATAATGTAATTTTATAGTGCAATTTGAACCAAATGTATAATAATTATAATTAAAGATATGATAAGGTCAAAATCTCTTCAGTTAATAAGATTTAGATAATTTTAAGTTTCATTTTTACACTTATCTTTTAGTTTAACCACCTTTGTTAACTTATTTTAACCCTAACTATAGTAACACATTTACTATTTTTACTAATAATTACAACAAAAAATTAACGTGGACTCATAATTTTTTTTGTAAAAGTTGATTAAAAATCTTGAATTCTTTTTATAAATTTCAATTTCAATAAGTGATAGAAATTAACATTAAAATAAGTGTATAAAACGCAACTAAAACCATTATTAAAATATGATTTTTTATATATAAAATTGATTTTAAATTCATTACATGCCTTGTAAAAACTATTATCTGAATTTTAAAATATTTTATTTAATATATAGTCTACATATTTCATTATCTTAATTAATAAATAATGATTTATTTAATTTATTAGGATAAAAACACATTATGCAGATAAAACTAGTTTTATGAAAAATAACTCCTTTTACCCTCATATTATGTTATCTTAATTTCCAACCATTATAAAACTAATTAATGAACAATTATATATAAATTATATATACATTTAATTAAAATAACTTTTTAATAATGATCACTATATTTTTTTATATGATAATTCATAACACCTAGAAAAATACATTTCTTTAAAAAAATAGGACTTTTAATCATGAAATAATTTTATTAAAATTTTATGATTATTTCTTAGGTATTAATAAATAAATTTTAATTAAGTAATATATATATATATATATATATATATATATTTCATAATGTTTTTAATCCTATTTATATACTCTAATCCAACATATATGTTATAGTGGCCATAATATTTCATGGTTTATTTAGGCTTAGGGTTGTGTGTAAATAAATGTATTAGATACTTCAAATATATTCCAAAGTAATATATATAAAATCATGAGGTGTTACAATATTTTACACTAATTATTTCATATTGGGTTTATAGATATTATAATTTTTATCTTGCATAGTTATCACACCAAAATACTACATTGTAATTTATATAGACTAATGGAGTGGGGATGTGTGTAGGGTTGTTAATTATGGGAATTTATATATATATAAATTTGGAAGGCTATATTGTAATTCTATATTTACCAGAAAAATTTGTTAAGTCTTAGAATTTTTGTTCACTATTGCAATTAATGGTCAATGTTTCTCACCATAATCTTATTAACCATGAAATAGATTTTGGCTAGAGATTTTAGGGAAAATTAAAGATTAAAAATACTATTTCATGATTATTATTATCAAGATATAATAAATTTAAATTAGGTATGGATTTGTTGGATAATAATGAAGATTAGAGGAATATTTAAGTTTGATTTGATCCAAAATTTTCATATTATTGGTTGATAACAAAATTATTTCATAATACATGGTGTCATTACATGATTTTAAAAGGGGTTTTAAAAGTAGATATTAGTTTGATGATTGGTAATTATACTTCGTGATAGCCAACTAAACAATTAGAGAGTATTCCAAATATATGTTTTTGTTTTTTAGGAGAATAATTAATGTGCATTCTTGATCCATCCTTGGAAGCATTCAATAAGGACTGAAAAACATTGATTTACTTATTGGCACATGTTTTTATCATTCTGTTACTTAGATGTAAAGATTATCCTCTAATTTCTTTCCAGTATTCCTTGTTAGTAATAATATAAGAACTTGTGTAGCAAGATTGAAAATACTAACACCTAAGGATTATCCAATTAATAAAACGAGTGAGTAGACCAACTAAAAAATATCATATGTTGTGTTTATTCATTATTGATCTCTATTACTTATCATAATTCCATTATTTAAACCATCAAACTTATTCTTTAACTGGTACAATAATAATTATTTTTAATTTTATGGTATTTGTACAAATTATTTACCCCCTAATGGACCTACATATTCCACTTGATCTTATCATGATGTTTGTTATACCATTAGTAACATCATTATCCTATAAGAATAAATCTATTTAATAAAACATGAAATATTATAATTAAGGGAGTTTCATCATTAAAATAAACCAATATATATATATATATAGAATTAATTATATAAAATCTCTATAATTAAGGTATTCCCCATAATAAATTCAATTATATCATAACTTGTATCTCTTATACCACAATACAATTTCTAAAGGATTAATACATTATATAGTTTTCTCACCTATGTGTCTTATGTTAGGGGTGTCCCATATACCCATACATTTTCACAATATGAATAGAACAACTACACTATACAATATCACTCATAGTGTGCAATTTTATCTAATGTCTTATAAAAAATAAACATATAAGGTATGAATTTTATTATATTTCCTTTTCTATGAACTCATTTTGGTTGAAACACTTCTTCTAAACAATAATCTTAAATATCACCCCTTAAGAAGAAAACTGTAGAGATAATAGTTAATAAATAATTGATTTATGTTTTTCTATTATTATATTTCATATTAATTCTCCTACTAGGTATATTGTACCCTCAATTTTAGGTAATTAAATAAATATTGAAAATATTTAAGGGTACCCATTATTAATGATAGTGTCACAACATACACCTTTTGCTATACTGAAGAAACATTTTATCAATGGTTGGATGATTGGATGATTCTTTCACCATCCTTTTTTAGATGTTTCAAAATATATAAATCTTTGTTTATAGTTATCCCCTCATATCGAATGTAAAATTCCATACTTATATCATACTTAAGTGAAAATACTATGAGTCTATGATGGAATTTTATATAATTCCAAGAATAAAAATATTTAACTTTTAATGAGTATAACCTTTTAGCTTGTAAACCTAACTTTTTATGGTGCTAAGTTTTATTTAATAAGTATGAATCAGAAAATGAAATCATTTTCAAGTTCCCTAAATTTTTAAAATATAAATCTTGGTGAAGTATCTCCATAGTTTGGGCTTTCAAACAATTCCGTATTGACTTCTAGCTAGGTTATAATTCATTGTCTTTGTTCTGGATGAGATAATTATGTTGGAAATCATAAACCCATTTACCACCTTTATATTTTAGTGATCATAACCACTATATCGGATTTTTTTCAATTAAATAAATTATAATGGTTTTTATTATTAGTATAACTTTGAATATTTGAATTCATCATTTATTTTTATATATTATATCTATTAATCCCATATTAACAATTAATAGACTAACATGTTTCTTATGTTTCATTTTTGGTGATGTGAATTTTCAATCTTTGTCAATGAATCCCTTTTTATCCATTACCTTGGTAGGTATAAACCCTTATAAAGTCTTGTATATAAATATAATTATCCTTAGTGCATCCATGTTTTGATATTAATAACCATGAAATGTAAATGTTTCATTATTGTTTCTTTCCAAAACGACACATTACATATGATCCTAATTTTTTCATCCATGTTTTTTTTGTTGAGAACATCAAAAGATTTCTATAATATTTTTTATTTTACTATATTTTGTATATAACTATTTACATGTCATCACCTTATCCTTTTTATACTCATTTTTTTTTTTAAAATAACCAGTTATTTTCTTGTACTAGGTTGAAAATCTACCTTGTATTTTAAACATTCACATAACATGATGAAAATTAAAATAAAATAGATCCATGTTAATTATCATATTAGTGTCACTACTCCTAACACCACATCCACGAACATGATGTTCATATATTATTTTTCTTTAAAAGTATCAAATTTCCCTACACAATATTTTGTTATTTCCTTTAACACACACATTATGAATATAATATGACCACAACCACATAAGGGATTCAAAAAGACCAATTGTGATCAAATATATAATCAAATTACCAATATTTCCTATTATATTATATTACTAAACAATGACACCACCATAATAAAAATTTAATTTTATAGTCTTTTTTTAGAATTTGGATGTTACTTATCCCACCATGAAATGATTTGTAAGGATTCTTAAATTCATCGCATATAAATGATGGGTAATATATTATAGTTTAATTTATTTCAGTTAAATTATAAATAAGTTATAATAAATGACATTTCATGACATTTCATGATGTTTTGTAATTTTCCATTTGCGTTTTTATTGAAATATTTAAAAAATTAAATTTAAAAGATGTCTAAAACCACTGATAAATATATCCTTTTTCAGGGAAATAAATGATATGTGAAAATATATATTAAATACTCCATGTTTATAAAAACATATATATATATATATGTTTATTTACTAAATTTTTTTATTTATCCATAAAAAATTTTCTATGCACATTTAATTTAAATTTTATATACTCAAAGAGCATGTGCACACACACACCCACATATTATGTGAAAATTTTAAATTAAATACTCTATGTTCAAAATGAAAAATAATTTAGTGTGTACAAAATATTTAAATAAATTCTACATGGTATTTTTTTTAATTTAATCTAAATACATGTTTCTAGAAAAAAAAATTTTATTGGTAAAAAAATATCAACCTTGTAATAAAAAAACTTTGCTTGGATATATATCTCAAAACATTTAAAACAAAAACTGAAAGTCATAGAAAATTTTATATATGTTCATAAAACATATATATTTTTAAAAATATCATATATTATTTAATATATATATTTATATTCATAAAAAATTTAATATACATCATCTATAATTTTATATATCATAAAATTATTGATATAAAAGACACTAAATAGTTAAAAATTACATATTAGAGTTTGTAGAATACATTTTTTATAAATATATAAATTTTTTATATATTTTCAACATGATGGGTGTGTGACTTGAGGAAGGAACATGACTCGTGATGACATGTGAACAAATATGGGTGATAATTTATTTTTAAATTTGGATTTTGAATTTTGCGGACTCTGGCACAATTTTTTCAACCATCCTTTTAAAATGTAAGGTTACCGTTAATCCTTAAAGCGGATTTTTGAAAATGAAAAATAGATTTTGATGTTAATACATAAAAATGAATAAAACTTGTTAAATATGGAAAAACATAATATATATTTTATATAGTTATAAAATGATTAATATATATTAATTTATTACAAAAAATTATATAATTTTTGAAATTTTTAATAGAATGTTTTACTAATTTATTAAAATTATATATGGTTAAAACTAAAGGAATATACAATATATATATATATACATTTTATTTGTATTTGTGTGTTTGTTTGTGTGGAAGAGTGAATATTTTAATCATTTTATTCTATTAATCAATTAAATATTCCACTAAAGATTTTTAACATTAAATGGCGTTTACTATTTTTTTGATATTTTGGTGTTTTAGAATTAATTGTTAAAATTGGATAAATATATTATTTTAATGATTTAATATTATTTATATAATTTTATTGAATATTTTTAAGGATTTAATTAATGAATTATAATTTTAGATAAAATTTTAAAGGCTATGTAGGTAAGAAATAAAATTTCAAAAGATTATGTAATTATAAAATCTTGTCATGAAATAGAAAAATACATAAATAAAAGTGATATTTGAGAAATATAAATCTTTCATATCTCTGATTGGGATGATAAAATTACCATTTAGGATTTAAATGTGAGAAAAATATATATAATTTTAAAAAAATAGTGTATATGAGAATTAAACCATAAATGATTCTTGTAAGATTGAATCATATAGAAGACGAATTTGTAATAATAATCCAAATATTTTGTAAGTGATGGTTGATATAACTAAAATATAATATGAGTTAAAGGAGAAATAAAATATTAAGAAAGAGTTTCATAATTGAAGAATTGAGAATGAACTACCAATATAAGATTTATATAGAGCACTATAATTAAACAAGGTCAAATTGTGGATGGTATATAATGTTTTACACATGGAAGGTATGCAAGGCCTAAGGTAAAAAATATTTTTCACATTTGAGATATATAACCAATTTATTAAATATTATCAATAGATGAATCAAGTGGTTCGTTTAGGAATTATAGAAAATAAAGACCATAGATATTGAAATCAGTGAATTTGAGCATAGAAAGGGAGGATGTATTAAGTATTCACTATAATTTAGATGAAATATCAGATCCATTTACCTTTTAATGGAATGATCCCAATATATAAAGAAGTTTTTAGTGTTTTAAAAGTATAGAGAGACAAAGGGAAGTAAGATTCTAGATTCCAGGACTCCAGATACCTGGATTATCTTAAACTATATGTACATTTTTTTAATTCTTTTTCATTGTGTTTATCTTTGTTTCCATGATTTTCACTCCCTTACATATAGATCTAACCATCAGGTGTTGGTCAAATTGGGAAGAACTAGATCTATATTTTCTATGCTCATTCTAATTCAATATTTTTTTATTTCTAAAATGATAATTTTTTAGTAAATGATTTTAGTGATAATTCAGTGATTATAACTTGTTACTCTTTTAAGTTCACTATATTTTTATTATAACACATGTACTATAATTCTCTCCCTTCCATGAAATTTCATTGTATTCTATACATGTGTGGTTATAAGGGTATTTGTTTAAAATGATGATCATGAATATTAAGTCACAAAACTTTTGACTACACTACCTAATAAACATATCTATAGATTGATAAAATTTCAAGAAGTGTGATGAAATACTTCACTATAACTCTCAATGACTATTGGGTGATCTAGACCAGTATAGTCATGATGATATAAGAGATAATTTAATCAATTATTATAGAGTTTTCCTTCTTTTAAGATAAAATATTGAGGGTGACTCAATGAATGATATTGAGTTGAGTCACTGGTTGACAAGTAAACATTAATAATTATTAAAAAAATGAAATTATATTTTTGGTAATTAACTAAGGATCACCATAATATTATTTTATTGATATTTATTCATTTTTTCATTTAAAAAAACGAATGAAATTTTTTGTTCTTCCTCTATTTATAAAATAATGAAAAATATAATAACTAAAAAAATAAGAATATTTAGTGTTAGAAATCCACCGTGTGTGATAATCTATAGTTTTTACCATGTTGTAGGAATTTAGGGTTATATAAATAATATTTTAAGTAAAACATGATATCTAAATAAAATTTTTGAAACACATCTAGAGAGACCAAATATATTCACTTTTTATTCGTAGTTTTATATAAATAATCAATTTATATAAATTATTTCTATGTGTGGTGGCCCTAGACATGGTGAGGTTCACTGGGGGGTGAATTAGTGAAAAATAATATGTTTCTTTACTTTTGTGATTTCTTATGAAATCAACCTTTTTTCGCTTGTTAAAGTGTATGACCACATTTCTTAACTCGCACACATTGAGGAAAGTAAAAAAGTAATCTGGATGTACAAAGTTCACTTATCAAAAAATTAGAATATATGAAGCATGATCTTGACTCACCCAAGAGAATATGATCAACTAAAATTCATATGGTGGATACAAGAAGGGATTATCCATGAAATCATATTACATGATAATAAATAATATTTTCTCTTGAGATAAGAAGAAAGGGATTCCATCTTAATCAAACATTTTTCACTATTATATTTCTTTAAGGCATATATTATCCATATTCAACTGATGATTATATATGAAAAATATTATAGTTCTATCTTACTATTTCATCATTAAGAACAAGTGTGACTTCCTTATTCTTCACCTCATGACATAACATTGATGACCACACATAAAGAAGCGTGTTCTTCATTATATTATAATTCTTCTACCTTCATTTCTTGAAAGTAATATTCACATGCACATTTCACCACATATAGACCATCTCTATGGAATAATCTTCTTGATCACACCTTTCACTAAATTCTTCCGCTTTTGTAAACTCTTATAGATGTAATATCCCTATTCATTTTATCTCACACAACAACAATATTATTTTTCTAATTCAAATTTAAAATTCATACTACTAACTTATATTAACTACTTTTCAAATTTTTTACCCTCTTCTACCACTTCATCATCTTCTTCTTTAAAATTTTCTAGGTCACCATGGTGTCACTATACATATTACACTATAAAACTCTAGTTCCAAAAAATTCTTCTTCCTTATTCGTAACATGAAACATTTATTCATGTCATGTTTTCTTATTTTATTCTTATCCAGGTTTTTATGAACATGGCATGACACCATGGAACATGGTGTAAATATATTTCAAATTATAGAGCCACTAAAATACTTCATTTCTACATGTCTTGAATAATGGTGTGATTTAATATCACAATCCACTATTAATTATCATCCACAATATGAATTTCATAATATAAAATTGCTATTTGAAAAACATAGAGTCATGTGCAACCACTCATTAATCCACATATTGCATTATGTTATGACTCTCATCATCAAAGTGTGACCCTTTTCTCCACCATCACACATCACAATTTATATGTGGGTTATTTAATCCCTATAATATCAATTTTAATATCACTATATTTATTATTAATAAATTATCTTTAATTTCAACAAAAAAATATCCTAAAAAAATCCCCGCCATATTCCTTTTTACATCCAAGAAATACCTTTGTTCACTTGAAAAACATAATTTTTTTCTTTGTACAAAATCTTTTCTATATGGTATAAATGACTTATATGTTTGATCAGAATAAATATTATCTATTATGGGCTTGGAAATTTTTTTATTTCTACTTAGGGTGACTTTTATATATCACCAAAAAAAAATCTTAAATAATTTAGACATAGCTAAAATTCCAATGTTCTTCCAAACTTACTTCTATATATTCATCAAGATGACTTTTATCTACCAAGTACCTTGCCAAATTTCAAATGTCTACTTGATAAAACCATTAAATATAGATCAAAATGGTTTTTATGTATATGATGTGTCTTAAAGGACTTAGATGAATTTTTAATCTCTACTAGGAGTTTCCCTCATGTACCACAAGTATTAATGTTATGCATTAAATACTTATCTAATTATCCAGTGGTTTCATTAGAGTCACTATTACACAAAAAGTAAGGTTGGTCTTACACATACAGTGACTTGGTAAATTTTCATTGATCTATTCAGGATTACATTTACATATACATGGGTTTTTTTCATTTGTATTATTTTTATATTTTATATAGAGTTGCTGTTATTTATAGAGAACAATGATGATTATTTTTTAAGGAATTAGGTAAATTTCAATCCAAATTATTCTTAACTCTAAACTCTTAGAAATAACACTATGCACCTTCAAACTTAATCTGAAAACCTTAAAAACTCTAAAACCTTGGAATAAAATTCTCCTCACATAATAAATTTTATTTAGTGCAATTTAGAAAATGATATATATATATATTGAAAATAAAAACCAACATAATAAACACATTTACCTCTTCAAAAAATATTTTTTCCCTATAAAAAATAAAAAATATAAGGGATTATTATTAAACATTAGATATTATTACATTATTCATTAAAGGGATCAAAAATCTATCAAAAACATCTCTTAGTCTCAATAATATCCCTCTTTTGATTTTGATATCAACCAAGGAACATAAATCACTATCATACTTATCACAATTAGTAATAAAATAATTAATCAATAATTCTAAGTCAATTTAAGAAAACTATATTGAAGAAGTAATAACATTGAATAATAATATCATACTATCCATAATAATGCCTTACATTCACTTTTTCTCATCCCTTTAAACCTCTTAATACCAATTGTGTAACAGCCCAAGATTTCATAGTACATTATTTTTTCAAAGTAATTCAATAACTTGCAGTACACGCAACACTGAGTTCAAGCACACCACGACTTACCAAACTAGACATTCCAAAGCGGCTATGAATAGTTTTAACTATATTTTGAACTTTATATAATCCTTATAATTTTAGAATCCATATTATGAGTTTCTTAGACATAATGTAAGAACAAATTCATTTTTTTAGATGAAAAAAGTATTTAAAAAAAAATGCAATTTTACCACCTTTTAATGGTGTAACTTTTTTAAATACAATATTTGAAACTTTTGTATATTGAATTTGACAAAATAAACATCTTCATCAGAATCGGGACATAATAATTTTTTTTCAATAAATTTTTGGTGTTTTTATGATAACTTTTATATTTGGGTGAATAGTGAAAAATACTATATTTTAACTGAAAACAACTTTTTTTAATAAAAATAATTTATAGTGTTCAATTATACATTTTAATGGTTTGGAAGTATAAATATATTATATTTTTACCATTTAATCTAATGTTATTCATTGGAAATAATTTCACTTTGAAATTGAACATAAACAAGTATCAATCTTTTGTTAATTATTATTTCTTAAAAATACGCTTTTTGGTTTTGATAATGGGAATTAATTATAATTTAACAATTGAAACTTCTATGTTTTGGATTTGGTAAAATAAACTTAATTTTTGAATTCATAATATCAAAATTAGCTTAGGTTGAAATTTTGGTATTTTTCTAAAAACTTTCAATTTTTGATGATAGTGAAGAACACTGAGTTATTGGTTAAAACCAACTTTTTATTTAAATAAGTATTTATTTTATTTAAATTTATTTTAGGTAAAAATATATACATAATACCTTTATAAGTTCAATATAATTCGTTGGAGTCATTTTATAATAAGTTTCGATATATAAAAATTTTATTGAACTTTTTACCGTATTTTACCCACCTCCTAGGAGCATTTGCAAATTTACATAAGACTAAATTTTACCGCTTATGTGAGTTTAATTTCAAAAATCCAAGAGACACGGTTGATATTAGTAAGTAAAATTTGGTTCAATAAGATGAAAATAATTTTTGGTGAATAATAATTTTTTACTTTTATTTACCGCGGTTAAAGGTAAATAGGGTAATTCAATGTAAAAAGAATATTATAATAATAAAACATTACCTTAAAACTTTTCCTAGCCTTATTGGATTAGTCATGGAAGACCATGGGCATCCTTAGGTCGTTTTTGGGACCCCATATAGCCACTAATCATTGATAATGACACTTTATTTTTAGTAACTTAAAGTAAATGGAAAAATGACTTAAACAAATATCATTTAGTAGATCATTTTTTACATGAGGTTCTATAAGTCATCTTTTAAACTATAAATATTAATTGTAAAGATAAAAATATTTCCTATATAATGGTATTTTATTTATAGCTTTTCGTCATTAAATAAATAAATTTAGGTATGACATAATGATGATGCAGTAATTACCTAAATAATGAAATTTTAAAATAATTGTTATTATAAATATCCAAATAAATACAATTTTAGACTTTTTATGAATTAAACTAATTTTATAGGTTAATATGACATGTTAGGGTTGGTTAGATAAATTTTTTTAGAAGTAATATTTATGTTATGAATTTATAAAAAACAAAATACCAAATAGTTTCAAAATTGACATAAAATATTTTTTAAAACAAAAATTATATTATTAATTGATATTCTATTCTTAAAAATATAAGGTTCTGAAAAAAAGTCTTAAATAATATTATATATGTCATTAATTAACCACTTTTTGTTCTCTTGTAAGTATATAGTATGTTTATTAACCATATAATATAAAAATACAATGAGACATGGTAAATGTCAAACTATTTAGCTAAGAGTTAAATCTAAAAGATAAGGTTAATATAGTGAAGCAAACCTGTCTAAAATATATCGTTTGAGTGGTTTTCGACTCATCCAAATCTTAGACTTTATTTAATCCACTTTTTAGCCATTAGAAACTGAAAATTATTTTATTATAAAATAGTATTTCTAGCTTTTCCTAAGGTGTCTCTCACTCCTCTTATAAAAGGGCACTCCCCCTTCTCTCAAATTCACACCTTCAAAGCCTTTTGGATCAGACAAACCCTACCCAAATAATCTCTCAACTATCCTCCCTTAATCCTATATGACTTTATTTATTCATAAAGCCAACCTATAGAGCCCTTTTGATCAAATCAAAAGGAAGAACCTGAAGAAGAGGTAAATATTTCATCACCTCTTTCAAGTTCCTTTATTCTTCCACTTCTTATTTCTTTGTTGTTTACATTCTAAAATAATAACTCCAATATATTCTATATACTGTTATGTTATTATAAATATGGTACAACCATATTCATTATTCTATCCATCCTTTGAGTTACATGTCACCATACGTGCATACGTACGACTTAACGTCTCCACGTTGTGGTGTAATTGTTATTCAATACATTATTATTTGGATGGGTATAATAATGATGTGTAATTGATGTAAATAATTAATATAACATGATAATTATTTTTCATAGATAATATAACATCCAATTTTATATTATTTTAATATCAAAATAATTATATTGTCGCTCTTGCATACGTACAGATTACCGTCTACACGAATGCGATGAGATTCATTCCCCATCGTATCCATTCAAGAATAATTTTCATTATATGGTTAAAAATTTTGTTTAAAGACTTAATATCATTATGAATATGAATAAGATACATCCTATCCATAAAAAACATTACTTACGTAACAAATCATATAAAGGAAAACTAATCAGTTAACACCTGCAACGACGATAATACTAAGATATTATTAACAAATCAATGTTAAAAGACCATATATGATATCATATTAATATATATGATTATTTTATAATTTAATAAAAATTAGTTTACCATTATACAGGAGGATAACCTACCCTTTACCAAATAAAATTACAAGGTAAGGGTTAATTTCACAATCTATTTATTATCCGAGGTTGTTTTTACATAAGTATCTGCTGGGACATATTTATTATCCATGTCCAAGATTCATAAAAGAGATTTCAAAGGGATTATTTTTAAGGGAATTTTTTACTAAAACATCATTTTAAATATTTTAAATATTTATTCTTCTAAATCATTCTCATTAATGTCCATGTTTTCCAAATGTTTTTTAAGGATTTATTTATATGGACATGAATGTTTTTTTAAATGTTAATTCCATTCAAAAGTTTCAAAATTGTATGGGACACTTTGATTCAAAAATTTATTTAAATGTCTTCATTTCTAAATTATGTGACTTTTCAATGTTTTTATAGAAAAGTGATATTTCTCACAAAGACGTTTACAAATCATTTTAATCTATATCAACATCCTTCGATAGATTTTAAACTTGTTTGAAGTTGATTTATTATGATACAAATCTTCCATATTGCATTGAAGGTTTTGTGATATGTTTGAATGTGGATGTGTTATTTTTATACCATTCATGGTTTATGGGTAAATTATTAACATTTCATACTCTATTTTTAATATGAATGTTTATGTTGTGTTTAAAATTTTTCATATGAGGAATGAATTGGACATAGTAAGTGACAGGTGGACCCCGCTATAACTCCTCGATGGATCGGTAGGTCTCATGAGACAAACTAGTGTCTTGGCACAAGGCATTGACAAAATCTTAGTTCTAGTCTTGGAACAGGGTCTTGACTATGTGGTTATGAAAGTCTAGAATTATTCATTCCATCATTATGAAAGTGGATATTGATATTGCATATGATTATTCGACTAGTAGAATATCAATGTGAATAAGTAAATGAAATTATTTTATTTTTTCTTTTCCATTTTATGCTGAAGTTCAAGTTTAAATGGATTTTGTTTTAGTATTTTATATTTTCTGAAATGTTTATGATTATTTATGAAAGTTTCTGCTATAATGTTATCCTTACTGAGCATCTGAGCTCACCCATTTCTATGTTTTATTTTTTCCCGGATGCAAAGATGTATATTATGACTGACCTGTAGGGATAGTCTTTGGGATCTCAGTTTGGTCCATGGAAACAATGTTGTTGTAGTTTTCCATTTTATGATGTAATGTAAAACTTATGAATGTTTTTAGTACTTCCAAGGCTACTAAATTATTCGGTCTTTAGAGACTTAATATTTTTCGATCATTCCAATGTTATGTAATAACACACCGACTCTAGGATTCTGGGGTCGGGGCGTTACATTTGGTATCAGATGAAGTTTAGAAATAACCTTAGAACCTAGATTTAGATAAAATCTGATTAGATCACTTATCCCTAAGATAGAATTTGGGGATTAGTATAGGATAACTTTCAAGAATTTTGGTATTGTATATATTTTGTGAGTTTTTCCAAGAAATACATCCCTGTCTGGATACGAGCAGGTAATGGAGGCTCTGGCACAGATGTACCTAGGGGTAAAACTCGAAAACTCTGCGTTGATCTAGACTTGAACGGGAATTGGTGCACGAAAATTGTCCTTGCTGCACTCTTGGTTATGACACTCCCGAGGTATATGCTTTGGATAATTATCATTTTCTTTATAAGACATTATTCAGGGTTTATGAGTATATAATTCCTCAAAGAAAATATTTTTATGATTATGGATTATATCCATAAACTGTTCAATTTACATTAGGTATTTTACAAGTTTGGAATTATTCATTGTAATTCATAAACTAACCTAGTGTATTCCATTTAATAGAAATGGCACCCAGTAGAAGGAATGTGAACTCCATCAATACATATGATCCAAAGAGTAAGAAGGATCATATATTTCACGGTATTAATCCAACATTTAGAAGGGAAATAGTCTCCCATGTATTCTCAACATATGGAGAAATAGTATCATTTGTTAATAAGATAAGTAAAGAATTCTCTATGTCCAATGGCTTTGAAGGGAAGCAAGAGAATAAAAGGATGAAAGAGAGAAAGATGGATAAATGGAAGAGAGAAAAGAAGTATTTTCCTATATGTGATAAATGTGGAAATAATCACCTTGGTAAATTCTTGAAGGGAATGGGATTTTGTAATATGTGTGGAGAAAAAGGACACCATGTACGTGATTTTAAGGGTAAGAAAAAGGTTTCAAATGTAAAATGGTTCATCTGCAAGGCGTTGGGACACTACGCGAATCAATTTCCCAGTCATCAGAGTATACCTAAAATGATGCTATTGGATAATAATCAAGTTATGATACTACCTCAGATGATGAGAAATGACTAGTGTTATTATGTTTTTATAATATAATTATTTCATTTGAGTGTTGTATCAACAATATACTAGTTATATGAATCATGGAGATAAATAAGGATTGTATTGCAGTACTATTTTATTGAGGATTTGAGATTATATGGTTCTAAGAAAAGTGACTTAATAGTAATCTACACTTCTTGGAAAATACATGGTTGAAGGAAAGGTAATCCTTAATCTGGTCCTGATAATGAGGTAGTGATTTTGGAATAAGAGATAGTTGATTTGGATAAATTATATTGGATATACCTTGAATACCTTGAAACTGATTAATGATTTGTATATTCCATCATTGTTAGAGTTTACAACATTTTTGGATAGAAGGAGTATATCCAGTATTCTATAAGGAATAAGGGAGCATGAATGTAATCAATAAGGTTTTATGGTAATTCAGGATGTTACAGTGTTTTAAAAGAATACATGATGAAGGTGTTCACATGTTATTACATGGAAAAAGGGTCTTCATTGTGTTTACCTTCCTTATAAATTATGGACTATGAGTTTAGACAAAATTATTTTTGATAATTCTAGTTTGAGATTATTTTTGGATTGCCATAAAAGGACAACCTGAAGGTCGAGCGGCAACCCGTCGCGTCCGACAAGGCCCCGAGACTTGAACCTGCAACCGAAGGGTGACAAGGGTGTATCACCTACCACTGGCCCATGTGATGTCCTGGATTGAATAATGTAGTTTTTTTAAATATCATGTAGTTTAATTATAAATTCATTTTTTTTGGATCCCTATATGAATAGGATAAATAAAATATCTTTTTAAGTTCTATTATCTTTTAGAGTGAAAGATGAGTTTGTGGTAGAAATTAGTTAAATGATGAAACTCTACTTGTCATGTATATAAATTTTTTCTTCTCTTATTCTATGAAGAAATAAATTCTTAAAATTTAGGTAAGGGATCTTAAAACTAAAAATGTGTTATCCTAATACCTTATGTTTTGATGAACCGATGATATTTTAAATCATCATAGATTGATGGCTTTGAGGCCCTCGATTCTACAATTGTTTGTGACTGATGACCTCAATCACTCTCTATAAATATTTAAGTTTTCCCTCAAATTATGTGTCTCTAATTTTCACCAATGTTCTCATAATTAAGATCATAATTTGGTAGTGACTTTTTCATTCCCCTTTTCCTCTTATTAAGACTAAATTTTATTAACCGAATTTCTGATGTGGGTTTTCCCACAAATTTTTTTTTCTATTTTCAACCTTTTATTTTAGATGGAAAATTCCAAATTGTGAGGATGCAATTTATTGAATGGGGGAAGAATGTAACACCCCAAGATTTCATAGTACATTATTCCTTCAAAGTAATTCAATAACTTGCAGTACACGCAACACTGAGTTCAAGCGCACCACGACTTACCAAACTAGCCATTAAAAAGCGGTTATGAATAGTATTAACTGAATTTTGACCTTTATATAATACTTATAATTTTAGAATCCATATTATGAGTTTCTTAGACATAATGTACGAACAAATTCATTTTGTTTTTCAGATGAAAGAAGTACTTTTAAAAAAATGCAATTTTACAACCTTTTAATGGAGAACCTTTTTAAAATCCAATATTTGAAACTTATATATATTCAATTTGAAAAAAATAAACTTCTTCTTCAGAATAGGGACATAAGAATTTAGTTTCAATAAATTTTTGGTGTTTTTCTGATAACATTCATATTTGGGTGAATAGTGAAAAATACTATATTTTAACTGAAAACAAATTTTTTAATCAAAATAATATATAGAGTTAAATTATACATTTTAATGGTTTGTAAGTATAAATAGATTATATTATTACCATTTAATCCAATTTTATTCATTGGAAATAATTTCACTTTGAAATTGAACATAAACAAGTCTCAATCTTTTGTTAGTTATTATTTCTTAAAAACATGCTTTTTGGTTTTGACAACGGGAATGAATTTTAAATTAACAATTGCAACTTCTATGATTTTAATTTGGAAAAATAGAATTAACTTTTAAATTCAAAATATCAAAATTATCTTAGGGTGAAATTTTGGTATTTTTCTGAAAACTTTCAATTTTGATGAATAGTGAAAAACACTGAGTTATTGGTTAAAAAAGACTTTTATTTAAATAATTATTTATTTTATTTAAATTTATTTTAGGTCAAAATAGATAAATAATACCTATATAAGTTCAATATAATTCATTTGATTCATTTTATAATAATGTTAGATATATAAATATTTTATTGAACTTTTTACCGTCTTTTATCCACCTCCTAAGAGCATTTGCAAATTTACATAAAACTAAATTTTACCACTTTTGTGAGTTGAATTTCAAAAATATGAGAGAAAAAATTGATATTAGTAAGTAATATTTGGTTCAAGAAGATGAAAATAATTTTTGGTGAATAGTAATTTTTTACTTTTATTTACCACGGTTAAAGGTAAATAGGGTAATTCAAAGTAAAAAGAATATTATAATAATGAAAAATTACCTTAACACTTGTCCTAACATTATTGGATGAGTCATGGCCAACCATGTGCATCCGTGGGTCGATTTTGGGACCCCATGGATCCATTTATGAATGATAATGACACTTTATTTTAATTAACCTAAAGTAAAGGCAAAATGACTTAAACAAATATCTTTTAGTAAATCAATTTTTACAAGGGGTTATATAAGTCATCTTTTTTACTATTTATATTAATTGGAAAGATAAATATATTTCCTACATAATGGTATTTTATTTATATTTTTTAGACATTAAATAATTAAATTTATTTATGAAAAAATGATGATGCAGTAATTACCTAATTAATGAAGTATTAAAATAATTGATATTATAAATATCCAAATAAATATAATCTGAGACTTTTTATGAATTACAATAATTTTATAGGTTAATATGACATGGTAGGGTTGGTTAGATGAATTTTGTTTAAGTAATAATGCTGTTATGAATTTAGAAAAAACAAAATATCAAATAGTGTCAAAATTGACATAAAATAGTTTTTAAACCAAATATTATATTATTAATTGATATTCAATTTCTAAAAATATATGGTTCATCCAGAGGTCTTAAATAATATTATATATGTCATTAATGAACCACTTGTGGTTCGATTGGAAGTATATAGTATATTTATTAACCATATAATATAAAAATACAAAGAGACATGGTAAATGTCAAACTATTTAACTAAGAGTTAAATCTAAAAGATAAGGTTAATATAGTGAACCAAACCTCTCTAAAACCCATTGGTTGAGTTTTTTTATACCCATACCCACCTTAGACTTTATGTAATCTACTCTGGAGACATTAAAAACTAAAAATGATTTCATTATAAAATAATATTTCTATCTTTTCCTAAGGTGCCCCTCACTCCTCTTATAAAAGGGCACTCCCCCTTCTCTCAAATTCACAACTTCAAAGCCTTTTTTCTCAGCCAACCCCTGCCCAAATACCCGCTCAATTGTCCTCCCTTAAACCTAGAGTCCTTTCTTTAGTCAGAAAGCCAACCTATAGAGCCCTTTTGATCAAATTAAAAGGAAGAACCTAAAGAAGAGGTAAATATTTCATCACCTCTTTCAAGTTCCTTTATTCTTCCACTTCTTATTTCTTTGTTTTTTGTAAGAACCTGGATCTTCTTTCAGGTATTTTTTTCATTTTTTTCTTGAGTTTTTAAGAAAAATGAATTTTCTGGAAATTATCAAAGTACACACCGTGTACTTTCTGGGTACACGCCATGTACTCTATTCTGGCTCGAAGCCGTGTGCTGGCCGTGTCCGGGCCACACACACGGTGTGTAAGGATGAGGTGGAGGCCAGTTAATTCGGAGTACAGAAAATTTAAGTACACACCATGTACTCAAGAAGTACACGCTATGTATTTTTTTTCATTAAACGGACTGGGGTCATGCCTAACCCCTATTTTCATTTTCTTCTCCAGTTTTAATCCATCCAAGAGCGACCGTACGACCGGATCTTCGATTAAATATCGCCTCGCCGTCCGTTATCTGATTAGAGCACGGTTAGTTGCATTGGAATCGAAGCAGTGAGTTCTTCCTTCTTCTTGAGTCCTGTTTCTTGATTCCTTCTGGTTTTCAAGTTATCTTTGATTGAGAATTTTGTGCGTTTTCTCAGATATATGTCGTTCGAAGGGGAATCTGTCGTCGTGGTTTACATATATCGATCTCCTGGGATAGAGGTAGGTGGTTTGTGCCTTTCCGTAGAAAGTTGATGAATATTTTGTGCAAATTCCATCAATACCCTTGAACGGGGTATTGTGTGTCCTGTTTTTCCCTTTTTGTATTTCTTTCTTTGCTTGATTTCTAGATTAGATGTTTTTCCTGTGATTATGGTAGCTTTACTGTACCTTGGATGTTTTCTATGCTTGTTCTGCATGTTTGGAATTTTTCCAGTTTCCATGCTTAGTCGTAGGACAGTGGAACTGTTACCTTGTTATACTGGTGAGCCTTAGTTAATATCCAAGTAGTTCTTGAGGTTTACTTGGACGACGTACACGCGCGCTGAGCATGTTTAGTTTCTCTCAGGACTGTGAGAACCAAGAGTAGTAGACCAAATGGAGAATTGACGGAAGGGCTTCTCCAGAGTGTCTTTTAATCACGATGTGAGACCAAGGGGAGAATTGATGTAAGGGATTCTCCAGAGTGTCTTTTAATTACGACGCGGGCTATATGGGGAATTTACGTTGAGTGATTCCCCAGAGAAACTTTAACACGATACGAGACTATAGGGAGAATTGACGAAGAGTGCTTCTCCAGAGATTCTGCTTAATTACGTAGCTGTACCAGAGGGGTGAGACTGTGTGTGCCTCCCAGAGGGTTTCTAGTACTATAGGTTGAACCATAGGGGTTAGGCTATGAGATCTACCCAGAGGGTTACCTGTTTTCTTCTTGCTACTGGCTGTTTACATGTGTACTTTACTTGTTAGAACTGTGGATTGTAGCTGCTTGTGCTTTCTGGTTTAATGCTTCTTGTTTATTTACTGCCATGTATTCATTGAATACAAGGAACAAATCTTTGGGTGGTTGCCGACTGGGATTGTATCTCATACCCTGTTTGGGCCATGCTTTTGGGCCCGAGAAGACTATGTTGCTGCAGGTATAGATAAGGGCAAGTGCCCTTCTACTTCAGGATATTGATTGCACCAGGAGCTGGGGAGCGTGGGACCGAGACGTGGCTCACGATGCTGAGGAGTCTACTTTTTTTTCTTTTACACTTGGTTTCAGTTGTATTTCATCACGTTGTTGTGTTTGCTACTTTCCATAGATACTTGTACCTGCTGCATCATTGTCATCATTTCTATATATATATATATATTCATTGCTTCTGCTGTTTGGTTTCTGTTGTTATGCATGTTGTTTACTACTTCCGCTGTTTATTGTTGTTTTCTTACCTTATATACCTTACCGAATGAGGGTATAGTTTCCCCCACCGACTCAACAAGGCCATCGCTGCTAGTTGGCAGCCTCTGCCGTTCGGGGAAACGCGCTTGAGGTCATGTGGCGAACCGGGTACGGGGCACTAGTGGAGGGGCTCCGGACTCAGGTCGTTACAAAGTGGTATCAGAGGTGTTCTTTTATCTTTATTTACTGTTTGGAGACCTTATCTAGGGATAGGAAATATTTAGTACCTGGCATTAAGCTGTGCTTGGGAGTAGCTGACCCGTGTATAGGGAAAAGCCATACTACCTCGTTAATTACAGTTTTTTGGTTTTTAGATTTTATGGTTGGTATGTTTTCACCTAGAGTGATTCGTATGACTTGTGCGATTATTGTTTTGATATTTCAGTTCTATTTCTATCACAACCCGATGAGATGAGGGTATTCCATCTCATGAATCATATATGAACTTGTAAAAATTACATGTCATGCATTCTTGTCATGCCATCTAGGGTGCATTAGCGATTGCATGCTGTTGTGATAGACTCTGTGTAGATTATGCATGCTATTGTGATAGATGCTTGATAAATTCTATTCTATTATGTTAGAAAACTTTTGTTTTGTTCCTTGATTAAAATGAACGCCAAATTTTGGTTCTTGAGGCGTTCTGGGCCCTCAAAGATCGTAATTTGGCATCTTTTCCCTTGTTTTTAGTGTTTCTGGAATTCTGTGTAGTTTCTGAGATACTGCCCAGAAAAACCCAAAATACACGGCGTGTAATTTTCGGGAACACGCCATGTAGTTTTCAGGCTGTGTCACCGACCGTGTGAGAAGAACACGGTTTCATGGGAGTAACTTCAGGAACACGCCGTGTAACATTGGTACACACCGTGTGAGTTCGGAGCCGTGTACCCGACCGTGTCACTAACAACATGGGTCGGGGAAGCTCGGGTAGAACACCCCGTGTCTATAGGGAACACGCCTTGTAGTACTGTCCAGGTACTCAGCCGTGTCACGAACAACACAGGCCGACATGACCCTCTTTTCCGCACACCGTGTTTGTTCGGAACACGCCGTTTAGTCTTTCCCAGGCACCCGGCCTTGTCACAAACAACACGGGATAGTGTCGCCTTCACCTATACATGCCGTGTTTGTTCAAAGCACACCGTGTAAGGTTCAGTCATGTAAATGTCCATGTGATTAACAACACGGGCCGCCGAAGCCTTTTCTAGTACACGCCGTGTTTGTTTCGAACACTCCGTGTAGCCTCAGGTTGAGTCGGACCGTGTGGGTTAGCCATGTAAGGAGACTCAGGCAGGGGAACAGATTTCAAGTACATGCCATGTGTGGGTGCAACACGCCATGTAGTTGAGGTGTTACATGACTTTTAGGGTGAGAGTACACGCCCATGTCAGTGGTTTAAGAAGACACGCCATGTAGTTTTATACACGTCGTGTAGTCATGTTTTGCAATATTGTGTGTTTTCATCCCCTGTTTCCGTTTAGTACTCTTGTGTTCTCTGTCCTTATTTTCCTGATCTAAGGTGTGCTTTTGATCTTTCATAGCTATTCCTCCGAGATGTCCCCCGGTCATACGTCCGTCATCAGGCAATGATCAGACGCCAGACAGGGCTGATCAGGGACTTCCTGTCGATCCCCCAGTCGAGCCAGCCTTGGAACCGTTTGTTGTACCAGTCACAGGCACTAATGCACAGTTCAGGGAAGGTTTTATGAGGATGATGCAGGCCTTCCAGAGAGCACCGCCTCCTTCCTTGCCTATGGCAGACTTCACACGGGTCTTTCAGCAGCAGCATCCTCCCAGCTTCTCGAGGGAGGGAGGACCTCAGGCTGCAGAGTCATGGCTGGAAGCCATGCTGACTATACTCGAGCATCTGGAGACGCCTCCAGAGAGGTGAGTCAAGATCACCACCTACATGCTCCGAGACTCTGCCAAGAGGTGGTGGGAAGTGATCTCACAGGCGGGTCAGCAGCAGGATATGGATTGGGAGGAGTTCTAGCGCGTGTTCTATGACTACTTCTACCCAGACACCCTGAGGGACGATCGGGCCTGGGAGTTCATGAGCATAGAGCAGGGTACTCTATCTGTCATGGAGTATTCCTCTCGTTTCACTGAGCTGTAGAATTTTACACCCCTTTGGTATGGGAGTGGGGTGTTCTTGGTGAGGAAGTTTGAGGATGGACTCAGGAGGGAGATCCGCTCGCAGGTGAACATCTTCCAGCTGACTTCCATTACTTCCATCGTCAACCAGTCACTGATTGCAGAGCGCAATCTGAGAGACTCTAGAGCTGCGAGTCAGGGCGGTTCTACTTCCAGAGCTATCTTTCCTCCATATGACAACAAGAAGTGCTGTAGGGAGCCTACACGCGGTGATTCGAGGAAGCGAGATGCATCATCAGGCAGCTAGGTGACATGCTATCAGTGTGGCCAGATAGGGCACACGAGGCTGCAGTGCCAGAGGGACCTCATGGAGTGCCGATATTGTGAAAAAATGGGTCACCTTCAGCGTTTCGACCAGGTTTTCTCACCAGAAGCTGGTGATCAGGGTTCTTCTATGACTCCTCGTTCAGGAGCAGCCCCACCAGTTTCTCACTAGTCGAGAAACTGGAGTTCTTCCGGCCATTCGGGCCAAGGTGGAGGTCGAGGCCATGGCAGTCAGCCACCAGTTACTCAAAACCAGCAGAGAGGTTCATCCCAAAGTGGTCATCCAGGGGCGCAGGGCCGCGGTACAGGCCAGTCTTTTGCCATGGAGCAGACTTATCATGAGCAGGATCCCAACCATTCTACTGTTTGAGGTACGATTTTAGTAGCCGAAGTTTTATCTTCATCCTTTTTCGATACTGGTTCTATGCATAGTTTTATCTCTGTTGCCATTGTGTAGAGCCTTGGACTCAACAACTTTTCTTCTTCCGACTCGTTGACACTAGACACACCTTTGGGAACGAGGACATATAGTGTACGCCAGTGTAGAGAGTGCCCTCTCGAGGTTGCAGGGTATCACTTCTTATGGGATCTCTATGTCCTAGAGATGACAGACTATGATTTCATTCTCGGCATGGACTGGTTGATTCCCTTCCAGGCAGTCGTTGACTTTTATCACCGTAGAGTTAGTTTCATTTCACTAGAAGGTGAATCTTTCCTTCATAGAGGAGAATGGGACATTCGGGAGAGTCGAGCGAGACTCGAGCATCTTGAGATAGGAGGAGTGAGAAACCAGATTGCTAGTCTTTATCTGGATGATCAGGGGACTCCACAGTTGGACTTTCCTCCAGTGGTGGATCGCTTTAGGGATGTCTTTCCAGAGGAATTTTCAGGTTTGCCTACGAAGCATGAGGTATACTTCTCTATTTAGCTCATTCTAGGAGCGGCACTGGTGTACATTCCTCCATATAGGATGTCCACACCTGAGTTGCATGAGCTCAAGAAGCAGTTGGAGGAGCTACAGGCTAAGGGTTTCATCCGACCCAGTACTTCTCCTTGGGGTTCGCCTATTCTGTTTGCGAAGAAGGCAGACGGTACCCTTCGACTTTGTGTGGATTATCGGAAGCTGAACCAGTTGAAGGTCAAGAACCGATATCCCTTTCCGTGGATTGATGACCTTTTTGATAAGCTTTGAGGAGCCCGGGTGTTCTCGGAGATCGACTTGAGGTCCGGTTATCATCAGTTGCGCGTTAGACCATCAGATGTACCTCTAACAGCCTTCAAAAGAAGTTACTGTCCTTACGAGTATATAGTCATGCCATTTCGACTCACGAATGCACCTGTAGTTTTCATGGCATTGATTAACCGAGTGTTCCATCCTTACTTGGATTACGTCGTCGTGGTCTTCGTGGAAGATATCTTGGTGTACTTTCACACTCGACACAATCATGCCACACATCTTGAGATCTTCTTGTGTACACTAAGAGAGCATCGACTTTATGCTAAACTCTCGAAGTTCCACTTCTGGATGGATCAGATTCACTTCTTGGGTCACGTCATCTCAGAGGTAGTAGTATCTGTGGACCCAGAGTAAGTGAGAGATGTAGTTTCCTAGGAGCAGCCGAAGAAGATTTTTGAGTTACGGACTTTCCTAGGGATGGATGGATACTACAAATGCTTCATTCAGGACATTTCTCGTCTAGAAACACCTTTGACAGGTCTAACCAAGAATGGGGTGAAGTTCTTATGGTCAGATTCTTGTGAGTCAGCCTTTTAGGAGCTGAAAGGGAGGATAACATCAGCACTGATACTAGTCTTTCCAGAGCCAGGAAAGAGCTACACTGTTTACTGTGATGATTTGGGTATCGGGCTAAGAGATGTGCTTATGCATGGAGATGGAGTTGTTGTGTATGAGTCTCGGGAGCTGAGGACAAATGAGAGGAACTACCCTACGCACGACCTGGAGTTGGCAGCTGTTGTTCATGCCTTGAACTGTTGGAGAAATTATCTTATGGGAGAGAATTTTGTGGTCTTAACTAACCACAAGAGTCTCAAGTATATATTCACTCAGGGTGATCTGAATCTGAGGCAGCACAGGTGGGTTGAGTATCTTCAGTATTCTGATTTCGAGCTTGCCTATACTCCGGAAAAGGGCAACCCTATGGAAGACGTGTTGAGCAGGAGAACTCAGATTCAGGCAATTCAAAAGGCCAGTAGTGAGTGGAAGCTGATGTCTATGTTCTCTGAGATGCATCTGGAGGTGCGCGACAGACAGGGACAGACTTTTCTATCTTCTGTACCCGTTACCTCCACTATACATGATCGGGTACGGATGAGGCAGCTATCAGACTCGGAAGGCTTAGTCCTACGGGAGAGTGTGTCAGGAGAGGACCCTCTTCCTAGATGGATAGTGGGTGAGGATGAGATCTTGCATTTCCAAGGACACGTATGGGTTCCAGCAGACATACGCGAGGAGATGATGCGGGATTTCCATTCCTCAGTTTGGGAAGTTCATCCTGGCGTCACCAGGATGTATCGGGATCTTCAACACCAGTACTGGTGGCCAGGTATGAAGAAGGATGTTGCTGGTTTTGTCATGAGATGTTCTAATTGTCAGCAGGTGAAAGCATAGAATCATCGACCAGTGGGGCTCTTACAGCAGTTACCCATTCCGGAGTGGAAGTGGAACAATGTTGCGATGGACTTTGTGACCGGGTTGCCGAGATCGCCTCAGGGAAACGATGATGTTTGGGTTGTCGTCGACAGGCTTACGAAGGTTTCTCACTTCTTGCTGATCAAGGAGACCTTCAGTGTCGATGATCTAGGACGACTTTACTTTAGGAAGATTGTGCATCTGCATGGAGTTCCACACTCCATTGTTTTAGACAAGGATGCGCGCTTTACCTCTCGGTTCTGGCAGGGACTTCAGATGGCCTTGGGAACACAGGTACTTTTGAGTACAGCATACCATCCCCAAACTGATGGCCAGTCCGAGCGCACAATCCAGGTGCTTGAGGATATGCTTCGAGCTTGCATTCCAGACTTTGGCGGTTCTTGGGAGAATCATATCCATTTGGTGGAGTTTGACTACAACAACAGTTTCCAGGCGACCATTCAGATGTAACCATACAAGGCTTTGTATGGTAGGCCATGTCGATCACCCTTATGCTAGCTGGAGGCAGGAAAGGAAGCTTTGCTGGGACCTTGTCTTGTTCAGGAGACTTCAGAGCAGATAGAGTTGATTCAGAAGAGGATTGCTATAGCATAGTCTCGACAGAAATCTTATACTGGTCAGCGGAGATGACCTTTGGAGTTCGAGGTCGGTGATCAGGTTTTCATGCGTGTCGCACCGAGGTTGGGACACAAGAGGATTCAGAGATAGGGTAAGCTTTCAATGCGGTACGTTGGGCCATTTGAGGTCTTGGAGAGAGTTGGTCCGGTCACCTATCGGTTGCATCTAACTCAGATGTATCGGGCCATGCACGACGTCTTCCACGTCTCTCAACTATGACGTTACTTTTCAGACCCGTCTCGCGTCTTTCAGCCCGAGGAAGTCGAGATTGAAGCGGATTCATCATTCGAGGAGTATCCTATCTGAATTTTCAATCGCAGTACGAAGGTTCTCCGCGGGTGGTCTATTCCTCTGGTATGAGTGGTATGGCAGCACGGGCGAGTATAGGACAAGACCTGGGAGAGGGAGTCTGATGTACGATCGCAATGGCCAGAGCTGTTCGGGGTTTCTTCTTCTCCACCTCATTAGGGAAATTTGGGGATGAATTTCTTTAAGGGGGGAAGTTTGTAAGAACCCGTATCTTCGTTCAGGTATGTTTTTCATTTTTTTCTGGAGTTTTTAAGAAAAATGAATTTTTTGGAAATTTTCAAAGTACACACCGTGTACTTTCTGCGTACACACCATGTACTCTATTCCGGCTTGAAGCTGTGTGCTGACCGTGTCCGGGCCACACACACAGTGTGTAAGGATGAGATGGAGGTCCATTAATTCAGAGTATGGAAAATTTAATTACACGACATGTACTCAAGAAGTACATGCCGTGTATTTTCTTTTTTTTCATTAAACAGACCAGGGTCATGCCTAACCCCTATTTTCATCTTTTTCTCCTTTTTTCATCTGTCCGAGAGCGACCGTATGGCCGGATCTTCAAAGAAATCCCGCCTCGTTGTCCGTTCTCTGATTTGAGCACGGTCAGTTGCATTGGAATCACAACGGTAAGTTCTTCGTTCTACTTGTGTCCTGTTTCTTGATTCCTCCTGGTTTCAAAGTTATCATAGGTTGGGCGTTTTGTGCATTTTCTCAGATCTACGTTGTTCCAAGGGGAATCTGTCATCGTGGTTCACATATATCAATCTCCTGGGATCGAGGTAGGTGGTTTGAGCCTTTCCGTAGAAATTTGATGAATATTTTGTGCAAATTCCACCAATACCCTTGAACGGGGTATTGTGTGTCCTATTTTTCCCTTGTTGTATTTCCTGCATTGCTTGATTGATAGAGTAGATGTTTTTCTTGTGATTATGGTATCTTTACTATACCTTGGATGTTTTTTATGCTTGTTCTACCTGTTTGGCGTTTTTCCAGTTGCCATGATTAGTCGTAGGACAGTGGAACTGCTACCTTGTTAAACTGCTGAGCCTTAGTTGATAACCAAGTAGTTCATGAGGTTTACTTGGATGATGTACATGCTCACTGAGCATGTCTAGTTTCACTCAGGACTGTGAGAACCTAGAGTAGTAGGGCAAAGGGAGAATTGATGGAAGGGATTCTCTAGAGTGTCTTTTAATCACTATGCGAGACCAAGGGGAGAATTGACGGAAGGGCTTCTCCAGAGTGTCTTTTAATTACGACGTGAGCTATAGGGGGAATTGACGTTGAGTGCTTCCTTAGAGAGACTTTAAAACGATACGAGACTATAGGGGGAATTGACAGTGAGTGCTTCCCTAGAGAGTCTGATTAATTACGTAGCTGAACCAGAGGGGTGAGACTGTGTGTGCCTCCCAGAGGGTTGCTAGTACTATAGGTTGAACTATAGGGGTTAGGCTGTGAGAGCTACCCTGAGGGTTACCTGTTTTCTTCTTGCTGCTGGCTGTTTACATGTGTACTTTACTTGTTAGAACTGTGGATTGTAGCTTCTTATGCTTTCCTGTTTACTGCTTCTTGTTTATTTACTGCCATGTATTCATTGACTGCAAGGCACAAATCATTGGGTGGTTGCCTACTGGGATTGTATCTCACACCCTGTTTGGACCTTGCTTTTGGGCCCAAACAGACTATGTTGCTGCAGTTATAGATAATGGAAAGCACCCTTCTACTTCAAGATCTTGATTGCACCAGGAGCTGGGGAGCATGGGACCGAGTCGTGGCTCGTGATGCTGAGGAGTTTACTTTGTTTTATTTTTCACTTGGTTTCAGTTGTATTTCAGAACGTTGTTGTGTTTTCTTCTTTCCTTAGATACTTGTACCTGCTACATCATTTTCATCATTTCTATATATATATATATATATATTCATTGCTTCCACTATTTGGTTTCTATTGTTATGCATGGTTTTTACTTCTTCTGCTGTTTATTTCTGTTTTCTTACCTTGTATACCTTACCAAATGAGGGAATAGTTTCCCCACAGACTAACCAAGGCCCCCACTTCTAGTCGGCATCCTCTGGCGTTCGGGGAAACACACTTGAGGTCATGTGGCGAACCGGGTACGGGGCACCAGTGGATGGGCTCCGGACTCGGGTTGTTACATTGTTTCCATTCTAAAATCATAACTCCAATATGTTCTATATAATTTTATGTTATTATAAATATGGTACAACCATATTCATTATTCTCTAAATCCTTTAAGTGACATGTCACCATACGTGCGTACGTACGGCTTACCGTCTCCATGTTGTGGTGTAATTGTTATTCAATACATTATTATTTGGATGGGTATAATAATGATGTGTAATTTATATAAGTAATTAATAAAACATGATAAGGATTCTGTATATATAATATAACATCCCATTATATATTATTTTAATATCAAAAGAATGATATTTTCACTCTTGCGTACGTACGGATTACCATCTACACGAACGTGATGAAATTCATTTCCCATCGTATCCATTCAAGACTAATTATACTTATATTATTACAAATAATGTTTAAAGACTTAATATCATTATTAATATGAATAAGATACATCCTATCCATAACAAAAATTACTTACATAACAAATCATATAAAGGAAAACGAATCAGTTAACACCCGAAACGATGACAATACTAAGATTTTTTTAACAAAGAAATTTTAAAAGACCATATATGATATCATATTAATGTATATGATTCTTTTATAATTTAATAACAATTATTTCACCACTATACAAGAGTTTAACCTACCCTATACCAAGGAAAAGTACAAGGTAAGGGTTAATGTTAAAATCTATTTATTATCCGAGGTTGTTTTTACACAAGTATCTACTGGGGCATATTTTTTATCCATGTCCATGTTTAATAAAAGATTTTTCAAAGGGATCATTTTAAAGGGGATTTTTTACTAAAAAATAATTTTATATATTTTAAAAATATATTATTCTAAAGCATTATCATTAATGTCCATTTTTCAAAATGGTTTTTAAGGATTTATTTATATGGACATGAATGTTTTTTTGAATGTTAATTCCTTTCAAAAGTTTCAAAGTGGTATGGGACACATTGATTCAAAAATGTCTTTAAATGTCTTCATTTCTAAATTGTGTGACTTTTAAAGGTTTTTATAAAAAAGGTATATTTCTCACAAAGAGTTTTACAAATAATTTTCATCTATATCAACATCCTTTGATGGATTTTAAACTTGTTTGAAGTTGATTTATTATTATACAAATCTTCCATATTTCATTGAAGCTTTTGTGATATGTTTGAATGTGGATGTGTTTTTTTATACCATTCATGGTTTATGGATAAATTATTAACATTTCATATGAATGTTTTAATATGAATTTTTATGTTATGTTTACAAATTTTCATATGAGGAATGCATTGGACTTAGTAAGTGACGAGTGGAGCCCATTATAGCTCCTCGATGCATCGGTAGGTCTCATGAGAAAAACTAGTGTCTTGGCACAAGGCCTTGAAAAAATCTTATTTGTAGTCTTAGAACAAGGCCTTGGCTATGTGGTTATGAAAGTTTGGAATTATGAATTCTATCATTATGAAAGTGGCTATTGACATTGCATGTGATTATTCGACTAGTAGAATATCCATGTGAATGTGTAAATGGAATTATATTATTTTATCTTTTCCATTTTATACTGAAGTTCAAGTTTAAAAGGATTTTGTTTTAGTCTTATACATTGACTTAAATGTTTATTCTTATTTATGAAAGATTCCGCTATATTTTTATCCTTACTGAGCATCTGAGCTCACCCCTTTCTATGTTTTATTTTTCCCAGGATGCGAAGATGTATATTATGACTGACCTGTAGGGATAGTCTATGGGATCTCAGTTTTGTCCATGGAAACAATATTGTTGTAGTTTTCCATTTTCTTTTGTAATGTGAACCTTATGAATGTATGTAGTACTTCCAAGGATACTAAACTAATCGATCTTTCAAGACTTGATATTTTGTGATCATGCAAATGTTATGTAATAACGCACCGACTCTGGGATTTTGGGGTCAGGGCGTTAAAAATTGAGATTTCATTCCATTTTTTGCTACACTTCAAAATTTTTCCATGAAAACATATATACAATGATCACGAATACATGATCACTAAAAAGGTTATAATAACTCAAATTCTTAATTCACAGCTTACCACTTTTAAGAACTCCCTATATATATATACTCCATCAAATTAAGATATATCCCCCCATTCTATTAAACATATTTTTTTTGGATTATATCCATATATATTTTTACTCTCCTTTTATAAATACATTAAGGGACTCAAAATAAAGGTATTTATGGTTTATTTCTCACCATTTAAAGACAATAATACAATAAACAAGTAAGACAGTGGAAAAATACATCACAACTTATCCTTATATGAATGAAGGCTGAAAATCATTCTTCAACATTCATATATTGGTATTAAACTCTACCTTTGAATTAAAGCCTCTTTGATCACCAAAATAATTCTTATTTAACTCCCATTTCAAATTAGGGAAACAATTATTCTTCTTTACTTCAACACTAGTACATTATAAAAATTTATTCTTCTTTTTTCTCTTTACTTCAACTTGTTTTTCAAAACATTGATATTAATATCCTAAAATAGAATAAAATTTATCTCCTTTATTTATATTACCTTTTATTCTTAATATTAATCTTTAAATATTATTCTTGAGTATACTTGTTTTTCCAAACTTTTTGAGTCCACAATCTCTATATTATTCACAATATATTTATTATTCTTCTTACAAAAAATATCCCTCATTATTGTTTAGCTGCCCTAAAAAGGTTACATATTTTTTCTTTTTCACACATCACAACATATCTATATTTTAAATTATTTAATTTTTTTTATTCTTTTACAATATCAATTTAAGGGATTTATCACAGTGTTGAGATACACATATTGAATTGTGTTTCATGTCATCAATACTAATGTGTTCTTTAATTATAGCTTGTATTATACAATGGTTGGTGAAAAAATTACTCTAATCATGCATGGACCAACATTATCAAAGGACAATAATAGTTTCTTTAAATTGCTAAATTTTTTAAAGAGATTAAATTATAATTTCATATGATATGATCTTATACTATCCAAAATCCATGGTTGTTTCCTTTATGATGTTTTGTGTGAAACTTCAATAGTTAAAACATTATCATTTCCTTTTAATTTCCACAACTAATTTTTTTGAGTATAATCATTCAAAATAAGCTGGGAAGTTAATTTTTTTGATTAATTATTTAAGACTTTTACATTAATAGTCATATATTATAAAATACCCATGCAATGGTTCGAACTTTTTCTCCACTTTTAGTATATAACTTTATGATAGCTTATGATATTTTATTATTTTATTAGTACAAATACCTATAAAAACATGTCTATTATAATTTTTATAATTTATTAATACTGTTAATCAATCAAACATATTATTTGTTTGTTCCAAAATCCTCAAAAGTGCCAAGAGTATTCATAAAACACATACTTTTCTAAAAAAATATTATTTTCAAAATATTGAAACTTGCACTTTTTTCACTTTTTGGAGATCAAACTTAGACCATTATTATAATAAAAAAATATGTTATACTACCTAATTTTTTTATCTATTATGGTATTATTTCAATAAATTTTAATGTTACCATTTTTTTAGTTTCCACTTTTAATTCAGTGCTCCTAGAATTTTTGAATTTTTGAGAATAATCATTTTTCTCTACAAATTCGACCTTTCTCAATTGTGAATTTGAATCAATATTTCCACCAACAATTACAAGTTATTTTTAAACCTTTTAATATGATATTTTTTTCCATTTTGAGTCTCATAATTTTGTGAGGCTTCAAATTATTTTACAAACTTTTCCTTTAATCTCACTCTAACTTCATGAGTAGAGTTCTGAAAATTTAATTTATCTCTATCCAATTAATTTTATACATAGATCAATTTCAATTAGAAAATACCATGATCCTTTATATTTTAATTGAAATTTATTTTTAAATAAGTTTTCATACTCTTATTTTCATCAGGATACTTCTTCAATATGTCAATCTTATTGATAAACATTGACTCTTTTCAATATGAGATATTTCATTGACGGTAAATAATTAACAATCTTTCATTAAACCTTTATTAAAATTTTATAATTAGAAGATATTCATGATAAAATCTTTGAGTTATTCATTTATTATGAATTATATTTATTCATATCCCTCACATTCAACATTTATTCTCTCACCACTCGTGAATTATATTTCATTCACCTTTACAATTAGAATTCTTTCACCAATTTTACAATATGACTCTACCTCCTAATCAACATCAATATAATACCTATATTTACTCATAGATAATAATTTTATCTTATTAAATTTATATAAATTATAAAAATTTACCTAATAAAAATACTTTGATTCTTTATTATTCATATAATTTCTTGGATTATCATCCTCATAATCATTATCTTCATCTTTTTAAAGAATTAGACAATTTTTCGGTAAAATTTCCAATGCCCCCATAACTGAAACACTTCAAAGGTAACTTTCCAAAAAAAAATATGTTTAACTTTTTAGAAACTACTTTTTTTAATGAAATGAGTTTTTTAAAAATCACATCACCATATTTATATAAATATGTATCTTATTTATCAATATAAACTTATATGTTTACCTTCTCTTTAATCAATGATTTTAAGAATATTTCCCTATCATCCATAAAATTATTATTAAATACACTCCAATTTTACATTTCCTTAGAAATAAAAATTCTGTATAGAAATTCTAATGGAAGAGTATCTAGATATCAATCTTTGATTGGTGAATCATTTGTAACAAACCTTTATAGAAAGATATATAGTAACTTTTCAACAATTATTGAGTGCTCTAACTTTTCACCAAACCACTCATGGTGATCATAACTTAATTAAATTTATAGAATATTGGATCTACAATTTCATCATCATTCATATTGAGATCTTCATACCACAATATCTAAACTTTTAGTTTAGCATACTTTTCTTTTTCATTACCTTAATAAATATTATCCAATTTATCCCAAATTCCCTTTACAATATTGATTCACCTAACCTCGATAAACTACTTCTATTAAATATATGATTTAACACCCATAAATTATAATATATGATTACTTATAAATATGTTAGTTTGTTTGATGTCTTTCTCCATACGCAACACAAAACTTAAATGAAAATTGTGATACATTTAGATAAAATATAAATGTTTACATACAAATTTTAAAACCTATATATTGGATTACAGTGAATGATTATGAGTAATATATTTATTAAATCAATGTATACATAAAATTAAGTATAATTCTAATATGAATGAAATTTAATTAGTTTACCTAAAATGACTAATAAGATCATTTATAGTTTAGAAAATAATTTTATAAAAAAATCATTTTATGTGACACAACATTATATTTCAATAAAATTATGATTTATGATAAATTATTTTTGATACTATTAATTGTTCAACACTAATTTATCTGGTAAATGATATGAAAGAAGAATACATTCAGTTAATATTTTAAAATGTTATTTTTGAAAAAAAAGGGTTTTATTATATTTTATGATTTTATTCAACAATTGGATTTATAAATTTTAGAATTTTAAGTTAATGAAATTAAAATAAATTTATAATTTTTAACATAAATATTTACCTAGTAATAATTTTTTAGTATTTCTAAAAAAGTTGATTTTCAGTTCAAAAATTTGGGATTCATGAAAATTATAATTTCCATTATTTTATCACTATGTTTACATAAACTATAAGATTTAAAAAATATTAAATAAATAATATATTATGTTAATGAATAATGTTATACATTTTCAAATATTTTTTTTGATATAAAACTTATGCTAAGTATTTTTTATAACTAATTAAAATGTTACTTTAATATATAAACTATTTTTTCTATTTTTATTTAAAATTAATTATTTTTAAGTGAGGGTCTGTTTTTCATTTTCTTTAATACCTCATCACATTTATTTTTTATAGTAAATCATTTTATTTCATTAAAATTAGTTTCCCTTATAATTTTATCTTATATATAAATTTATGACTAAAAAATGTTATTTCTCTAAAAACTATTTTTATAAGATTGACGGTGTTTATTTTAAAATTAACATTTAAAAGCTTTAGAAATTTAATTTGATAACTTTTTTAAAAAATTGAAATTATACATATCAAATAATTTAAAATATTCAATATTAATAATTTTTATTAAAATTAATTACTACATATTGAAATAAATTATTAAGGTAAAAGTAAAAAGGGGTAAATTGAGTTTAACCTTGTGTAGAAGACTTAAAAAATATAAAAAACATGCCTAGAAATAAATGGATAAACTTTTTTTCAAACAAGAAATTTTCCTTTACAATTTTATACTTTTTATCCAATTAAACTTGATTTGTTTTATGACATTATTTAAAAATGTAAAGGTGTTCCCAAAACCATCATTTTCTTCATTTATAAAAGGGTAACATCATCACCAACTCAAGTCACATATTAACTTTTTATTAATAATTTATATTATTCAATTTTACTATCCTTGTAACCCTATCCCAATAATACAAGCCTCTGGTCACTCATAGTTAGCCTAAGCCCTTTAAATTCAAGGAGGCTTCCAAGGAAAATCCAATCCCCAATGCGAGTATTATAAACTACTTAGTGTTTATTCTTAATTTAATTCTGTTAAAGTTTTTATTAACACACAAATATAATTATATTAGAATCATGTATATACTATAATTTTATTATATTAAGGGTTTTATCATTAATTTTTCATATAAAACATCCATTAATAAAAATAAAATCACCGTTTGTGTGTTGTGAAAACTACCACCTCCATGACAAAAAAAATTACATTTTCCTTCACCACCTTATAAGGTTGGATTTTAAGATGAGATTAAATGATAAATATGATATTTATGATATCATTAATGTTATTTAATGACATATATAAGAACTTATTAATGATATGAACAATGAACGATCATCATTAAATTAATCGTTTTAAATAAGCATGTTATGAGGAAAATATTTTATTAAAATTGTGTAGTATTTTAATATATATTAATTATTCTGATAATTACTTATAATTATGATATATCATAAAAATAATCACCAAATAATATTATTATGCTTTTGGTATAACTATATTGCAACTAAACCACCTCATAATCAATCATTAACTATGGGGATGTTCATGTTATGGTCGGTTTAACCAACTAATCGAAAAATCCTATGTGTTTATATCATGGAAGATTATGAGAACATATTTAGTGGTTTATTTTTTATAAAAATGTTAATAATGTTTTTTATTTTAAGGTTATATCAAAATTTATCTCATTAATTAAGAAAACACTCTTTGTTTATTAACGATCACCGAAACATGATCATCATCGGTTTCGTCAACATAGTTCATAACCAAAAGAGAAATAAAATGAAATTATATATATTTATAAACTATATTTGAAAATTTATTACATTATATTATATGATCTAGTAATTATTAACTTTGAAATAAAAATAAACACATACACCGCTATTATAAAACTCATATAAAAAATCAAGACTGTAAACACCTGATATAGAAAATCAAAAGAATTAAAATAAATGATGACTAATTATGAAGAATTTGAATGAAAATTTATATAATTAAAGTTATAAATTAATTTATTAATATAGATATGTTTGTTATATATGAGGTTAAAGTATGTTTTTGATGTCATTATAGTAGGTAAGGGTTTCATCCCAATTTCCCTTCATTGAGACAAATATTATATTTATAAACCTAATTTCATTTATATAGTGTTTATACTACCTATTATTGATATAATATCATAAAATATATTTTAATAATACATTTAATTTTTTATTTTAATCCATGTATTTCAAGTGGTTTTGATTCAAAATTTTCTATGTCTTAAGGAATTTCTTGGTCTCAATTCTCATTCTTTGATACATAATACACTTTATATACCTTTTTCCCTTTGTATGAAGTTATATTGATTTAATATCCCATGAATTTTATTTTACTTCTATTTCCTGAGATTTACAATCCAAATAATGTTAACTTATTCAAGTGTTTAGTGATTAATTTTTTCCTCAATAGTGTGGATTTTTAATAACATAATTTCTGTTCATTTAGTTACAAACATTTTTTGAACTTATTGCATATCAGTTGGGAACATTATACCCTTTCATTTTATCATGTGATATGCTATCATTATTTTCAAGGGGTATAAATTAATACCACATAAATGATTTGAAAATTATTTCCCACTTCTTTGGATATATCATATTTAAACCATCGACTTTATTTCTCTAGATGGATTTTGATTATATTATTTCAGTACTGTCTTAGCTATATACACATTTCTCTATACAGTGTAAAAAAGAAAATATTGCAAAACATAGAATGCATTATGTTCACATAGAATGTATGATATTCTATTTCCTTGGGAAAAATTATTGTAATTCCAATATAGATTTTTATTGGAAAGTTGACTATGTATTGTTTATCCATCCACCTTCATCCTAAGGATGGTTTATGATCAAGTTATCCATTTTATTAACATGGGGAAAAGTTTTAGAATTCTGTATGTTGTTATTTAAATATATATGATTGTTAGAAATTGTTATCTTATGGTGAATTAATTGTATTTAAATAAGTTTCGGGTGTGTCTCAACATTATATAGCACCTCAATGCATCAATAGGTCTCATGAGATAAAATAGGTTAAGTTTTTGTGTATTCCTCTCCTCATAACCTAATATTATCTTAGATAAATGCCTTGAGAGAATTACTCCTTGAATATGGTCTTGAAGACAAGTAAAGTGTCTTGGAACATGGGATTGATAATATGTTTTTGATTCATGAAATTATGAATTCCATCAATATGATATTATAATTATTGGTATCAATGTTTTAATGTGGTTTTCATAGATATAACATGCTACCGATTTCAATTTTGTTATGGATTCATGTTATTTACCAATTCCTACCAAAATATTTATGTTATGTTTGTTCCACGTTTGTTTCATTTATATGTTTCCCTTGTTGGTAATTTGATCTCACCCCTTATTATGTTTTCAATTTCCCTAGGTAATAGAGAAAAGTAGTATATGTGATATGTTTTGAAGGATAACATGTGTGAAATAATTTTTTGGAGACATTGAAGGATTTTCATGATTTAATAGTTTTGTATATAATGGGAGAATTATCCTTTTGATATAAAGAACAAATGGTTTATATATTTATATTGTGTTATAATTGTCTAAATCTAAAAGAATAAAATATCATTTAGATGTAAGAGATGAAATTTTCACTTATATTTTTTAATTATGGTTGGTTATATCTATGATTTTACTGCCAATATCAAGCAAGTAAATTAATGTATATGTTTATGAACATCAGATATGGGAGTACTGGATGAGGCATCATGGTTGGTATCAAAGGAAAGGTTAAGATAACATTAGAGATTATGATGTTTTTTAAGGATAATAAGTTAAGTATGACTACAATTTCAAATGTATAAATAACCATTTGGAATAGTATATGATTTTATAATAAGGTAAAAATGCACATGTTATATAGGGATTATGGTTTGCGAACCTTATTGAAAACCCTAATAATAAGTCTATGTATTGGATAACATCAATATGTTTTTGTAAAATAGAGATTATATGGATTTTCCTAGAAATATATCCTTTTTTTCATATTGGAATGTGGATGTGGATGTTGAATAGATGACTCTATGGGAAATCACCCTAAAAGGGTTGCTTGTGCATTGAATTGATCATCACTCTTATGAACAATGAGTGAGCATAAAAGTAAAAAAAATTCATGAGACTCTCGAGGAATATGATTCAGGTATTTACATTCTCTTAATGAACCATTATTAAGGATTTAAGAATGATGATAACTAATTAGGTAAAATAACATAATGGAAAAATGAAAATAGATAACCAAGGATTGAAGAAAGATTGTCATAGGTTGACATAAAAGTATAATATTTTCAAAACAAAGGTTTCATAAGGGAATACATATTCAGATTGATGTTTTCATATTAATATTTTCAATATTATCATAACCATTTTTGGTTTTATCATTCAGTTGAAACATGATCATGGAAATTAAGATGAAAATAGTATGTACCTAGAAACCACTGTGTATTATAACCAATGAAAGGGGGCATACTTAAATGGCTATAATTTTTTTTATATGCCTCTTATAATAGGAAAGGTGAGGTTTTTAGTCTTACCTAAGGTCGTGATATTGATATAATATTGAAACGCCTAGCCATTTTAAAGAGTGGGAAATATTTATCAGTGGTATTTTGGGATATTATAAAAGTTATGAGGATTATGTGACACATATAAGGATTATTTTTTAATAGTTTTAATTTAAAGGTATAGATAAATATATTAAATGGTATCAATAACCTGAAATAGAGATTTTATGTCATGTTAATATTTTTGGGATAACTATTGGAGAACACATTATTGTGGTAAGGATAACTATTAAGTTTAATATTTTCTTGATATTGAGATAATAAACGGTTGTTTGATTTTGAAGAATTATGTTAGATAGTAAATGGTAACCTTGGTATTGATAATTGATTCATAATATTTTTGGTGAAGTTCATATCACTTTTATGATTATGATATATAGTGACTACTGTGTGACATTATAAACCAGTGGTTAAGGCCATTTGAGGGTTAAAGATATAGTTAAATTTTGGTGGAACATATAATATCATTGTGGTTTTATCTCTTGGAGATCAAAATAGTTTTTAAGAAAGGTATGTTATTGAGAGTTTATGATTATGGTATATAGATATGTAGATGTATGATTAATGATGTTTGAGGAATGATAATTTGGATTTTAAGTGCATATATTTAAATTATTATTTTGTTTAGTATATTTTAAAAATATTCATGTTAATTTGGGATATCTATTTTAAGAATTAGGTTAATATGACAGAGAGAACCCAAATTAATGTAACATAGGTTAACCTATAATGATATATAAGAGTGATATAGGTTGAACTGAGTTTGATACAATTTTATTTGTAAGAACTAAAAGCCAATATGATAGTGTTTAATGTGATACATCTTGAGGTTACATTTTATTATGGTTATTCATGAAAATTAACATTTAATAATTTTCACTCACATCATATCTTTTGGTTTTAGTAATGGATGGAACTAGAAGGAACCACGAATGTGAGTGATAATGTGGAGATTACCTCGATGAACAACACATTAGAATGGGATATGGAGTGAGAAACATGATGATTATTCCAAACTAGAAATCAGGAAATATTATTAACAATGTGAATATATTCAAAGTCCCAAACACACCAAGGAATAAAAATATTGAGTCTCAAAAATGATCAAGGGATGGATATGATTAATGAAAAAAAATCAATTTCTTAAATGACAAATATGTGGGAATAAATATGGGGGAAATTTTATTTAATGGGATGGGAAAATTCTATAAGTGTGGATTAAAAATCAATTAAACAAAAAAGTTTAAGGAAAATAGAGAAGCTAACAAAATTAATTAATTTCATTGGATTATAGTTAAGAATTATGGGATTCAATATCCCAATTTAAAGGCCAATCAGTTAAGTAGAAACCAAAATAAATGAAAATAAGAAAAATAATATGAAACTAATACAAATGAATATCATAAAAAGTTTCCACTCTAGATTATCTTGAGCCCTTTGTCATCTAAGTTTTCACAAACTACTATATATTTAATTATAAAACTTCATAGTGGTATGAATATAATATAAATCATTTTTAGTGTTTATGGAAAATTATTACTTATGGATCTAGATCAACATCCCTTAATAGAATTATTTTTGAAATTAAAAATTGGTTAAATCTCTTTAAAAATCACTTATAATTATTTTTCATAATTATAAATCTCATTCCACATCCTAAATAAACCCATTATAATCTATAAGTATATGGATATGTACGAGTTCCGCTTAGAAAGATTATGAGTCAAATTATAAGGATGCAATTTATTTTAGGGTGAGAATGTAAGACCTTTAAATTAAAATATATGATTACCATTAAATAGTTCATTTTTTGACAGTTTTCTTTATACACAACATTGAACTTAAATTAAACCCTCTATATATTTAAATAAAATATAAATGTTTAAATAAAACAATTGAAACCTATCCATTGAATTAGAGGGAATGAATATGAGATTTGTTTTATAAAATCTATGAATAAATAAAATAAATAATATTTTTAAAATAAATGAAATTCAATTAGTTTACCTAAAATGATCAATAAGATCATTTATTGTTTATAAAATCAGTTTTCAAAAAATTGTGTTTTATGTGATAAACATTTATATTTGAAGAAAAATATGATTAATGATAAATTATGATTGATATTAATAATTAGTTAACACCCATTTATTTGGTAAATTATATGAAATAATAATAATAAATTTTTTATTTTTTACTAAAAATGTGGATTTTTCATCAAAAAATGTGGGATTTACAAAAATTATAATTTAAGTGATTATATCACTATGTAAGTATAACCTAGAAGATTAAAAAACTAAATTAATTACATATGATGTTAATTGATAGTACTATATATTTTGAAATATTATTTATAGATGGAAAACCTATTCCAAGCATTTTTAAAACTCATTATAATGTTACTTTAATATAGAAAATATGTTCAGTATTTTTCATTGAAATTGACACGTTCCTATTTTGGGCTGTGAAAAAAACAAATATTACCTAAGTTAAAATATAGTAAAGTGGTTAACCTAGGTTTTATCTAGATAAGAGTGCACAACAATTACGTTTTTCAGTTAAATTAAAGAAATAATACGAAGTTGTTTTGAAATTTTTTGAGTTGAAAAATAAAGCATGAAATTAAAATTAAAGATTGAAGACTAATGGATAAAGAGAGTGATGGTGTCAGGGTAGGATAACCTTATTAAATGTAATCATAGTCACACATATCATCTTCCCTCTCTTCATATTGAATGAAAAATTCAATACTCCTCGATCGAGTTATCAATCACCATTGGTTAAAGAATGAAATGGAACTCACTACTATGTGAATGAAAGTTCATAAACAATTCCTAAACAAATAATTCAAGTACCAATCAATAATTTTTTCTCCTTATAAATTTATAAAAATTTCACTAGTTCCACACAAATGTCAAGGATCACTAGACACTCACCAACTAACACAATCTTCCCGATTGAGACAAATTGCACTAGGTGGAGGGAGATTAATAGTCTTCATCCAAATCTATTAATGATGAATTCACCAAACTAAAAACATGATCACATTAATATAATTGGAAAAATTTGGGAATATAAATAATTCAAAAGAAAAATATGGGTTTTCATTTAAGCACAAAACTCCAACATTAAAAAAGTGAAACACCCCCTTCCCCGATCACTCAAATGCTTTACCCATCCATATGAAGGGTAATAGAGATGAAATGGGAAGAAGATACCATTATGAAATAAATAAAAGAGGAAAGAGAAAATAAAAAGAACTTAAATAACTCAATACTCTATCACAACCCCTCTTTCACCTTCTTTAACACCTTTCAATGGAAGTAAACACTCTTATTTATATGCTTGTGGAGTAGAAAATTTCCCTCTAAAATTACTCCACCAAACTTGTGAGTCCAATTCACATATTAAATGGTTGAATATTGGGAAGTGTTATTCATAAATGTTGTTCCTATATATATTTTTCATACGTCCTAAAAATATCAGAGAATTTTGAATTGTGTAGAAAATGTTATACTCTAATTACCAATGACAATATTTTCTGCCCGAGGTGACTCTTCAACTTCCTCTCTTTGGATGAATTGAAATTAAGCATTAATGACCGAATTTCTTCATGAAATTTAATTTAAGAATGAATATAGGATTCATATTTCTCTTCCAACTAGAATAAACTCATTTTTACATATGTAGGCTGATGTATGCCTCATTAATTAATGTGGGGTCTATTCTGCCGTCCAACAAACTTTTTCCACTTGATTAATTTTTCTGAGCCATTATGTGTCCAATTGAACCTTGGTATTGAAGGAAAAGTTATATAACATGAAAAATAAAAGACTAAATAAATTAATAACTCAATTTGGATAGAAAATTTAATAGTTATTCCTAAAAAATAATATCTCCATAAAACTAATACATTTTCAGAATTAACCAATTTTCATAATTAAACCCATAATTCACCAAAACCCAAAAATGATACAAATCAGCTATAATTTATTAATTGGATAGGTTTAAATAATTGAAAAACACATGAAAAATAATTAAAATATTATCTCTATCAATTCCCCCACACCTATCACTTGAACTCCTAGATAAGTCAACATCAAAATCAAATCAAGGAAAATTCAAAACACATACCAATGAGATCCAGCAATTCTATACCAAGAAATAAAACATATAATGCCTCATCCATAACCATTATTCCAAGTTCTAAAATCATATAATTCAATATTTTCCTCTTCATTTCTCCTCCCATGCACACAAGACACCTACCTCACATGAATTTCCATTCATCTCACAAATATCAATTTTCAACAAAGTTTTTCTCATCCAAACCAATTAAAGGGTGACCATAGGTTTGAAAAACTCATAATTCTCAACCCGATGTGATTCAAGGACATGAATTTATCATTAGTACTTTACAGGGTTGTTCTGTGGCTTTCAGTTGCTAGTAATTTTATGGGAAACATTTTGAGGCCGAATGAGGAAAGTTTGGCTCATTTTGAAGCAAAATTTCACAATTATAATATTAACTCAAGTATGATATACTACTAACTCCACTTAATAGAAATTAAGCTCCATCATAATGAAAAATATAGGAATGTTCACACTATTAAGCATTTCAGCAGATTTTTTTTTAATATTCTCAAATATGATTTTCCTTGAAAGCTCCAGAAAAGGAACAACATTATTCCTTCATTAGAAGCTCCAGAAAAGGCACAACTTCTCTTATCATGAAATCTCCAGAAAAGGAACAAATTTAAACAGAATGATTTCTTTAACAACACACACATAACTTCAAAATTTTATTTTCCACCCAAAGTTTTACCAAATGATGTATCACTACACAAGACAACTTCCCCCACACTTAAGTTCAACTAGACCACAAAATTTCAGTTCAAGAGCAGGTTGGATTGGGAAAATTGGATTATAATGTGGCTAACCTAATAGTAAGTTCATGGATTCTAAGGGTTAAAAAGATTAAATGTACAAGGTATGATATAATGAAATGGGTTCTATTCAAAATGGGGCTTCAAAACCATGTACATTCTTCAATCATTTAAAACACGTGTACCTCAAAACCTCAAGTTTTGAAAGGAATAAATCAAATTATGGTTAAAACAATCATGGTATGGTTCTCTCAAGAAGTGAGTTGAATGAAATAAATATGAAAAAAGGGTTCATAAGCCTCAAAGGAAAGTGATTTCAAATATAGAGACAGTAAAATGTGGCATGGTATTAAAAAATCAGAGTACTTTTCATGAAACTCCCAAAGAAATGAACTTGAAACAAAGTCATTTTCAGCATTCATTTAAGGTCAATTTTATGAATAAATTGGTTCACTAAATGACATAGGTTTAAAAAATATAAATGATGATGATTTCAGCTCAAAAGTTTCAAAAAAACACAAAAAAACTAAAAAATAAACACACACAAATTTGAAAACACATAATTTTTTTTATTTGTTTTATTTTTTTTGAAAAACAATATCAAATGAAAATCATAAAATACAAATTTTCCCTCCACCTACACTTATATGATACTATGAAATCAATTAATTCATGTAGATTTAACATGTTTATAGATTTTAAAATGAATAAAAACAACAAGCAAGTGTAAAGGTGAGGTATGACCTGATGGATCTTATTGATAGACAGGTTGGAGGAGTAGGATATCATCCACTGAATCTGATGGAATAGTCCCATGGAATTTATTCATACAGTTTCCATTAATTGTAAAATAATCATACTATCCATCCTTCAAAATTTTCATATCACTAAAATGATATACAAGTGTAACTATAAATGGACCCTCCCATCTGGAACGATGTTTACCTGGAATCAGCTTGAGTCTTGAGTTGAATAACAACACTTTATCTCTAGGATAGAAGTCTTTTGGTTGGATCATTTTGTCACGAGATACTCTTTTTATCTCTTTGTAAATCCTAAAATTTTCAAACTCTTCTCTTCTAATTTCCTCCAACTCCTGCAACTGCAACCTTCTCTCTTTCCCAGCACTTTCAAGATCCAAATTCGTCTTCCAAAAATCCCAATATGCCTTATGCTCTAGTTCCAGAGGTATGTGACAAATTTTCCCATAAATCAGCCTTTATAGACTTATTCCAATTAGGGTCTTGTAGGCTGTCTTATAAGCCAATAATGTGTCTTCTAACCTCTAGCTTCAGTCCTTCCTATTTGGTTTAACAGTCTTCTCAAAAATTCTATTGATTTCCCTGTTGGACACTTCATCTTAACTATTTGTTTGTGGGTGATTGAGAGTTGATGTTTTATGATGTACCCCATACTTATTTAGTAAAGTCTCCATTATTCTATTGAAAAAGTGAATCCCTTGATCACTGGTGATGGCTCTAGGCACTCCAAACCTAGAAAATATGTTATCTCTAAAAAAATTACAAACAACTTTAGAATCACCAGTCCTATGGGATTTTTCTTCCACCCATGTGGAAACACAATCAACTAAAAGTAAGATATAATAATTTTCCTATGATATTGGTAAAGTTTCCATAAAATATATATCCTAAACTAAAAAAATATCACAAAAATTATGTAGTTTTTGTGGGAATTTCTTGTCTCCTTGAAATGTTTCCATAAAAATGACATTTTTTACACCTTTTTCAAAATTCATTAGAATATTTAAAAAGGGTGGTCCAGTAATGTCTAGATTATAAAACATTTCTTGCTGGCCTTTGAGGTCCAAAGTGGAATCCAAAAGCTAATGTGTGACAAAACTCAGAGGCATAACCAATTTCACTCTCAGGGGAACATCTTCTTATCACTTGGTCATTGCAAATCTTCCAAAGAAATGGATCATCCCAAATGTAATATCTAGATTAATCTTTCAGTTTGTGAATTTGGTGATAATTGAAATGAGATGGGACCTGAGATGTTACCAGATAATTAACTATGTCAACATACCAAGGCACTTCTCGTTTAACCAAGTACAACTACTCTCATGTAAGGTGATCATTCAATGTTTCTTTTTCTAGAATTTCAGCTTCAATAGTATTGGGAAGTCTACTTAAATGATCAACAACTTGGTTCTCGGATCCCTTATTGTCCTTTCTTTCTATGTTTAATTCCCACAATAATAACATCCATCTCACTAGACTTGGTTTAGCTTCATCTTTCTTCATCAAGTACCTAAGATCTTCATGATCAAAAAACACAATGACTATAGTTCCAAGTAGATATGATCTAAATATTTATAAAGAAAAAAACTACTAAAAAATCCTTTTATGTTGTTTTGTAATTGAATTGAGTTGAATCCAAGGTTATTGAGGCATATGCAATGGCTTGTTTCCTTCCCTAAATTCGCTGAGAAAATAATGTGCCAACTGGTTGGTTGGAAGCATCACAAATTAGCTCAAATGGTTCTTCCCAATTTTGTGGCTGCATCACAGGAATTTCAATCAATCAACTCTTCAGCTCATCAAAGGATTCCCTACATGCACCATTGAAATCAAAATCATCATATTTCAAAATAAAACTATAGAGAGGGAGAGAAATTGTACTGAAATCCTTGATAAACCTCCTATAAAATCCTACATGTCTTAACAAATCTAACATGCTTCAAACAAGTTGGGTAAGGAAAAGAATTTATCACATCAATTTTGATTTATCAAATTCAATTCCCTTTTTGGGAATGACATGCATAAGGAAAATCCCTCTCTCAACCATGAAATGAATCTTTTCAAAATATAAACCAAGATTATTTTCAATGAAGGTTTTTAAAACTTTATACAATTTTTTCAAACAATGGTCAAAAGTTTTTCCAAACACCTTGAAATCATCGAGGAAAACCTCCCATCAATACTTAATGTGATCAGAAAATATACTTACCATGCACCTCTGAAATGTACCTGGATCATTAAATATTTTCAATGGAATCCTTTTATATGAAAAAGTTCCAAAGGGACATGTAAAGGTTATCTTCTCTTGATCCTTAGGAGCAATGGGTACCTGGAAATAACCTGAAAATCCATCCAAAAAGAAATAATGAGTTATACCTACCAATATATATAACATCTTATCAATGAAGGGAATGGTGAAATAATCTTTCTGAGTGACCTGTTTCAACTACCTAAAATCAATGCACACTCTCCAGCTATGTTGAATTTCAGTGGGATTAATTCATTCTCTTCACTCATCATCGTGGTTAGGCCAGTTTTTTTGGAACTACATGATTTGGGATAACCCACTATGAATATGAGATGGGATAGATGATCCCAACATCCAATATATTCTCAATATACTTATTCAAAACCTACATTAAAGTGGGATTCAACCCCCTTTGTGGTTGTCTGACAGGTTTGGAATCTCCCTCAACAAAAATTCTGCGTGAGAATATTTTTGGGTTGATTCCTAGAATATCACTTAATCTCTACCCTATCACTTGAACATTCTCTCTCAAAAGATCAATCAATGATTTATCTTAGGTTTTAGAGAGATTATTATCAATTATCACTGGTACTTTCTCTCCCTCCCTAAGGTACACATATTTTAAATCAGTGGGGTGTAGTTTTAGTTCTAGATCAGAGGGATTATCAAGGGATTAAACTAAATTGACATTTCCTACTTCCAAATTTTAGACCTCCTGCACACAAGAAACCATATCATCTTCCACGTTATATAATAAATCGTCAAATAAATCATATTTTACCTCTTCCTACGACATGAAATCAGAATCTATAGCATTTTGGGCATCCACATATTCAATGATATTTTCAATGGAAGAAGTCTCTCCTAAGTCTAAGAATTCATAGAACATACCTGATTCTTCAATGGGTTCTGCACCAACGTCATGGGAAAGTGAAAAGAGGTTGTGACCATCCAATGGGAGCCTCATGGATTCAAAAATATTGAAGTGGACAGTGCTCTCTCCAAACTCCATACTGAGTGTCCCCTCATGGAAAATAATGATGGTTTTGGCCATCTTCATGAAAGGTCTCAAAAAAATGATGGGTGAGTGTGAAGGGATACCATCTTATTCTATATTTAGAACGTATAAGTCAGCTAGGAATAATAGATCTTTGAATTTCACAAGGACATCCTCCAAAAATTTTGTAGGGAAAACTGTGAATCTATTTACATGTTAGACCACCACTATGGTGGGATTAAAGTCTCCCATCTGTAAAGAAGTGTAAACTGAGTGAGGAAATACATTAACTGAAGCACATATATCACACAAATAATTAGAGAAATTTAAAGAACCAATTGTGAATAGAATGGAAAAGGCTACTGGATCTTGAAATTTGGTTAGAAATAATGGTTTTATAAGGGATAAGACACTTCTTCCCAAGTTGATCCTTTCATTACCTTGAAGTACAATCTTCTTAGTGAAAATATTATTCAAAAATTTAGCATACATTGGAATTTTTTTACTACTTCATGTAGGGGAATATTGATTTCCACTTTCTGGAATCTATCCAGAATTTCTTTTTGAAGTGATTCTTCATAAAATTTCTTTGATTCAATAATTCTTGATATAAATGATAAGGGTAATTCTTTCTTATAATTTTATTTCTTTTTAAATTGTGTTTCTTGTATCTTCTTCCTTGGAATATCCTTCTCTTCCTCCCATTTCTTCTCTTCTTTATAATGCATTTTCACAAAAATTTTAGAGCTTACAAATTCATTATTCCTCAACTCAGGTGGTCTTGTTTCAGGTTCATGGGATTATGGTGGTGAAAGTTATTTTCCACTTATTGTTGTTAGGATGCTGAAATTCTACTTTGGGCTTGATATATTTTGGAAAGGAAGTTTCCTAGTATTTTTTGTCATGATTTTAACAAAACATCCCACTATGTTTTTCATATTGTAAACTTTATCTACTAGGAAATAAAACATGGATTGTTTATATTCCACAAAAGGTTTTGTGATATTAGATGGTTAATCATAGGGTCTTTGGAAAATGGGTGGTTTTTTGTGTGGAGGCTAGTTATAATATAGCTTTTGTTAAAATGGTGGTGGGTTTTGGAACTGGTTTTGGTTCGAGTGTCTTGCTTGATTTTGCTGATTTCCATACTTATACTGAACATGGTTAGGATCTCTCCATCCTTGATTTTTTTGGTACTTATTCAGTTGAAATTTTTCCTCACAAGTTTCTATTCCCTTTATTTCAACACATTGGTCAGTGAAATGATCAGGTGATGAGCATAAACCACATACCTTAGCTGGTGATTGTTGGTGACCCACTTGTTTCAAGGCTATTTGTCTCACCAAAATGGTTAGCTCTTCAATTTTAGTTTTGTATTATGGGAAATTTATGAGAAGTTTGTACCTCATGAATAACTTTTATTCCATTACCTCTTGTACCAAAATGTTGTGAGTTCTAAGAAATATTCTCAATCAAACCCTTGGCTTTTTTCTGGTGACTTGTCAATCAATGAACATAATGATGATGCATCGAGAATATTTCTATCAGTATCATGTAATCCTTGATAGAAGAAGAAAATAAAGTAATTATCCTCAATGGATTGATGTGGTCTGCTCGCACATAGCTATTTAAATCTTTCCCAATACTCATAAAGGGTTTCTCTATATGATTTTTTGATGACATAGATCTTATTTCTAATGGTTGTGCTTTTGGAGGCGGGGAAGAATATTTGCAAGAATAATCTCACCAAGTCATTAAAATCATCCAAATATCTAGTTTTTATAACATAAAAACATTCTTTAGAATCTTCTTCTAACGAAAATGGAAATTCCTTCCACTTTACTTGTTCCTCAGATACTCCACGTGGTCTGAAAGTTGAGCAGACATGTGTGAACTCTTTAATATGTTTGTTGGGATCTTCACCCACCAAGACATGAAATTTTTTGAGAAATGGAATCATATTTGGCTTCATATAAAAATTATTTTTTTATATTGGCATGAAATGTTGATTATTCTGATTAAGGAATTGTGGGGCACAAAGGTCTCTAAAAGTTTGGTTTTTATTTCCATCCATGATGTCAGTCTTAGAGTGAACACTGGATGTTTCACTTGAGTCTGTAGAAGAAATGGCCTCAAATTCAGATTGTAAATTGATGTTTCCTAGACCATTAAATAAGGTTCATTAAATTTTAGGATCAAGGGGGAAAGGTTCAGTGTTTGAGGTTCTATTCATGTAACTTTGAAAAGAAACTAATAAAAGAGAAAGAAATAGAAGAAAAATGAAAAAAAATGTTGGCTCTACCTCCCTGGAAACGACACCAAGTTTTGACACGTGTCTATCATGACTTGTGACAAAACAAATATTACCTAAGTTAAAATATATTAAAGTGGTTATCCTAGGTTGTCTCTAGAGAGTAGTTCACAACAATTACGTTTGTCACTTAAATTAAATAAAGTAGAATATGTTGTTCTTGAAATTGACTGAGTTGAAAAATAAAAAAAAGAAATTAAAAATAAATATTTAACACTAATTGAGGAAGAGAGTGATGGGGTAAGCGTAGGATCACCTTTTTAAATGTCATCATAGTCATAAATATCATCTTCCCTCTCTTCCAATTAAATGAAAAATGAAAGACTCCTCGATCGAGTAATCAATCACCCTTGGTTAAAGAAAGAAATGGAACTCACTCTTATGTGCATGGAAGCTCATAAAAAAAATTCCAAAACAACTAAGGCAAGTCCCGATTGGGAATTTTTTACTTATTATAACTCTATAAAAAGTTCACTAATTACACACGTGTGCCAATGTTCATTGGACACTCACCACTTAACACAATCTGCTCGATCGAGACAAATTGCACTAGTTTGAGGGATATTAAATGTCTTTAACAGAAGCTATTAACGATGAATAAATCAAATAAAACATGATCGAATTAAGATAATTGGGAAACATTGAGAATATAAATCATTAAAAGGAAAAATATGATTTTACATTTAAGGAAAAAACTCTGTCAATACAAAAGTGAAACTCCCCCATCCCCGATCACTCAAATGATGTACCCCTCCACGTGAAGGGTAATAGAGTTGAAAGGGGAATAAGAGAGCATGATGAAAAAAATTATAGAGAAAAGAGAAAATACAAAGAACTTATAGAACTTGATCCTCTATTATATCCCATCATGCACGTTCTTTAACCCATTTTAATGGAAGTGAACACTCTTATTTATAGGCTTGTAGAGTAGAAAATTTCCCTCGAAAATTACTCCATCGAAAATATGAGTCCGGTTCTCATATTAAATGGATGAATCTTGGAAATTTGTCTTAATAAATTTTATTCCACTCTCTTTTATTCAATATTTATCAAATTATCATCAAATTTAGAAAAGTTTACCAAAAGTTATACTCGAATTACTAATGAACACATTTTCTGCCCGAGGTGACTCTTCAACTTTCTCTTTTTGGATGCATTGAAATGAAGAATTAATTACTGAATTTCTTCAGGAAATTTAACATAATAATGGGACTTGAAGTCCTATTTCTACTCCAACTAGAATAACATCATTTGGACATATGTATGCCATTATATGCCTCATTAATTAAGGTAAGGTCTATTATGTCATCCTACAAACTTTTTCCACTTGATTAATTTTTCTGGGCCCTTGTGTGTTGAATTGGAACTTGGTCCAAAATCCAAAGTTCTATCCCACTAACTATAAAAGCTTAAAAAAAGTAATCAATAAATTTGGATAAAAAATGTAATAGTTATGACAAAAATTAAGCTCTATAAAACTTATAAATATCAATAATTAACAAATTTTCACAATTAATCACATAATTCACCAAAACACTAAAATGATACAAATAAGCTCAAATTGATTAATTAGAAGGGATTAAATCATTGAAACATACATTAAAAATAATGAAAATATTATCTCTATCAGAAATAAATTATTTTTAAGAGACATTTAGTTTTCGATTTCCTTAAAAGCCTCACACACTTTATTTTTTTATAATAAATCAATTTATGTAATTAAAATCACTAACTATGATAATTTTACCTTATATATAAATCTAATTCTTAAAATTATATTTTTATAATTCTATTTATATGATTTTTTTAGTTGGAGGAGATAAATCAAGAGGGGGAAAATTTGAGTTTCTAATAAAAATTTATATTTAAATGGAATATAAAAACTAAATCCCCAAATTTATAGAATACAAAAAAGTTAACTAAAACTTTAAAATTATATAATTTTATCTTTTGAATAGCTTCTAAAAGTATCATTCACAACTTAATTAAAATAATTTTGAAAATATATAAAATCCAACAATAAAAGTAATGTTTTTTTATTATTTTGAAAATAAATACTTGTTTTCATTTCAATATAGTGAAAACAAAACAATAAAATCACGAAACAAAATTTAAACAAGTGGTTCGGTCTTAATCTAAGACCTCATCCCATCCACTTGAAAATAACCCGCTGCCAAGTAGTTTATTATCAAATAAACTAATATACAACCTAGATTATGTTTTACAAACAACTTTATTTATATTGTCCAAACTTACAAAGAAGCCTCTTCCATAGTTTTTTTGAGGGATGATAAGAGTTTGGGTCATACATGACCTATTCCATAGTTATACATTAGATTAAAAAAGATAATATTTGAAATAGAGTGTCTAGTTCTCTCTAGTTAACTAGACGAGACCATGTTTTACAGATAAACAATGTAAAAAATACTACTCGATAAGTAAGGTAAAATATAAAGATAAATGAATATAAAGTATGAAAATTCATTGCAATTCAGTTTGATCAGATTTTGTTGTTCAAGATTCCTTTAGCCTACCCTTTAAATGGATCAACATATTTTAAAAAAAAGTTCAAATAAAATAGTATACTATAAGTCATGGAAAATATTTTATTTTCAAAAAGACAATTGGTTAGTGTATTTCCACACAAATGTGTATCTCACTAAGTATCTACGCATCAATTTTTTTCAGGTATGCACAAGGGATTATTCTGAATTTATAGCATTCCATAAGCTCCAATTATCTATTGAAAGATAATAATAGAATATGTAGAGATCTCATACTAAGATATGGACCTGAAAATCATGACTTGTCATTAAAATATCCATGTATTTTTTTATGAATAATCATTCTTAAATATATATACCTATAACTTGCATTGAATTCCATAAACTAGCTATTTGAGAAGTTAAGTTTGAAATTTATTTTGAATAGATATAGTAGAAATGACATCTAGCAGTAGAATGATCTTGGTGATAGCTTCTTGAACTGATTTTAATGAAAGATTCACTTAGTAGTACTAGTATCTTCTGGCGGCAGTAATAGATTATGACAGTATAAGTAGATCCTAATTGTAGCTCCACTCAATGGTAGCATAAATTAGTAGTATCATCATTTGATGAGATAATTCTTGATTGTAGTAATGCTTCACTTAGCAGTAGCACAGTCAAGGATATATCATGGAGTTTGTATACTTGAACTAACGATACATATTACTGTGGTAGATTATAGTGGTAGCATATTGAAACTAATTTTATAAATCCATTGTGGGTTGAAGGCTTATCCAATTTTGTTATTTTGTCTAGAAAATAGTTGACAATCATAAAACATGAAAATTATTAGAAAAATAATAAACATGATTCCAGATCATTAAAATAAAGATGTTCTTGGACTAATGAAAAAATATCCTCCTTTTGAAGATCAAAATTCATGGCATTCATAAGTATATAAAAACATTTAATAAAATGAGTATAATATTCTAAATAGTAAAAGTCTATATATAATGCATATTCATAATTTATTCCATACAGTCTTACTCCCACTTTAGGTACTATCAAGTATATATATATAAGTAGGTATGGAAAGTAATGAAATAATTATTATTAAAGAGTGAATATAAGAGTTAAATATCAAAGTTAACACAAAACATCCCAAAAATATAGTCCCTATCAAACCCAAATTTGAGTCCTAATAAGAATATGAATTATACATAGAGGTAGGATCCATTGGGTCCTTATCATTTCCATAAATAGGATGTGAAAAAGTGAAGGTAGGAGGTGAATAATTCTTGAACACTATAAAAGAAGAAACTATCCTGGGATGCCTTAAATATTTAAAAGGTGTTTGTCTAAAAGGAATAATAGTAATGGATGTGGTATGAATAGGTTCATAAAGGGGTGAAGAAATGCAAGTTTTCATGTGAATTAATAGAGGTGTGATAACGGCCATCCTGGTGGGGTTGATAAATGACTACATCAACTTTATAAACTGGGTAATAACCCTACCACCATGCTCCATAGATCATAATCATTTAGTCTTATCTTATATAAAAATCTTGAGAAATGATTCCAAACTCTTCTACTAAGTCACTTGTTCTTTGACAGCCCTTGGGACTTTGTCTAACAAAGATAATCTTAAAAATAGGAAGATAAATCACCCAAAATAGATTTCATATATTCTCTCACAATTGATCATATCATCATTGCATCAATAGATGTAGGTGTAATGGGAGGTGGAGCTCTGGAATATGAATCTCCATTAGTATGAAAATATTCCATACTCTCAAAAAAGACAAGTCTCTTTGTGTCAAAATGACTCTCATGTCCTCCAAGTTTTATTGAAAGACATTCATATGTTCAATTAACATCTTGTTCTCTACTTACATATAAACATTATTTATAAAGAGTCTCGGTTGGAGATTTGGTACTACAAAAGAAACTGTTAATGTGGTGTCATTTTCATTTAGCTTCTTATCTTGAACGGATGAGGACCCAAGAATCCCAATGAGATCTAATATCAAATATTCCTGAAAGGAATCCAAATCAGATATTTTTAGATAATTGGATTGAGGAGGATAAGAAGAAGGATGTAAATATCTCTCCTAACTATGGAAAGAAGCATCCCCACGACTTGTTTCCACAATATACACCCATGATGGAAACAACTCCAAAAACTATGCCTCACCTATCCTATCTACTCAGGATCCCTTAGGATCATTCTGATAAATCGAGATGGCAGATCCACCATGCTTTAGTAGACTACCCTTATCACTATCCTCATTATCATGATCATAATCATCTGAGTCAGAATATGCCAAGCCAATCATAACGGATTATGTAGATTTATACCCCTTTATAGGTGAAACATCCACACCTTTTTTTTAAGAATATAGTTCAACTCAGTTTCTATATTACTTACTAACTAAATCATATTGGTAACTTTTATGAACTCTTTAATAAGACTTACCAGATTCAGAGATAGTGTATAAGGGATTTTATTATTAATCTTAATCTCTACCACCAAAATCATATTCAAAGTCATTAGACAACTCAATAACTTCTTATAGACTTCTAATGTAGATTTCTCAAACTCATCCCTATTTGAGACCTCAATTTCTTTTGTTTACCCTTTTTATTATATAAAGTTATATTTGGAAATAAGAGATAGAGTTATAATAGAAGGTCCATATGATAAATTGTAACTCTTAACAATTCCAGTATCACTTCCTTCTTCTAATGAAACTAGAATAGATTCCTATACATTATCTGATGCTTTCCACTCTTCAATATAAATACTAAAAATAGTGTGACCTTTTTCATCATAAGAACACTCAACTACTTCATCTGGATCAAATCTAAGGTCAACTAAATTTCTTAGTCTATAAGGATTATCCGCTGGGTTGAAATTCTCATAGATTTTATCATTTTCTACTACCCATATTTTTAGCCAAGGATTAAAATTGACTTTTATCCTTTTATAGGTGATTTAACTAAGTCAGAATCCATTGAACATTGTTATATTTTATTATCCTTGATAAACAAGAACTCAATATTACAATACATCATTGATCATATTTGGATATGAAAGGGAATTAGATATCAAGGTACACTTGAACAATTCCATCATATTCACCATTAAATACCTATATATATTGATTTTATCTCCTCTTTGGATCAGAAAAATAAAATAAAATATCTTGATACCTCATAATAATGAAGTACCCCTTCATTAGATATAGAATATGTTGAATAAAATTGAAAAGAAAATGACATTCTTCATCCAACTCAACTGTAGTATATCTTCTTATGGTGGGATTTCGAGTGATCTCAAGAAGAGAATCATCGATTAAAAATTTCTCAAAATTTATGGGAAAATATCTCTGATAATCATCATAAATTCCTTTATGAGTAAATATTAGACAATTAAAAAACTATTTTTAAGAAAACAGAAGATATTTTTAATCCAACATTATTATTATCACATCATTATTTACTTCAAACTCATACTCAACATATAAGCAGAACTCAAAAATAAATATAGTGTAGAATGGTACATAATTCCTTGATAACCATTATTCATATACTTCATCCATATCACTTTACAGATAAGAAATATTCTTGAAGATAACGAAGTATCATAAAATTACTTCTTTAAAACAACTACTCAAGATGAAATATAAGGATTTATTAGTTTAAAAAGACAACATAATTTTCCTATAGACTTCTTTGAATGGTGAAACTCATTCTTAGATTCACCAACATGATACACTTTGAACATTTTCTCACAAGTTCAAGGGTTGGAGGTTGAAGGTAAAGGGTATTGAGTTGAGATAAAAAGAATGATTTCAGAAGGGCATATATAAGATAAAATGTCTAATTTAGAGTCTTATATATTAATTTTTATCAGTTAGGGTTTAACATTTAATTTAAATAAAACAAAACTATTAAAATTACTTGAGTGAAATAATAACTTTAATTTAAAATAGATATTGATAGTCACATTTTGTATTGTAGCAACTAAATGGTAGGTCCTAACGATATTATGCCCATGGTAGCACACTGTAGTAGTATGCCATAGTAGAAAGGATTGTAAATGGTAGCTTTATATGGTATCATACCAATAGTATTAAGGACTCCCAATGTCATATCTATGGTAGCTGTTCACGATAACAAGAATTTTTTATTCAATTCTACTATAAATAGAAAAATTCAAGAATAAAAGAGTAAAAAATGTTTATCATTCCATGTCTATGTCTGATATAGCACATTCTATATAAATTAAATGGTTTTGTGAATATATAAGTAAGTTAATGTTCTTCACAAATGGATTCAAGAATTATATCACCTTTTTGAAAATGGTCTATCCAAAATTGATATATTATAATAATATTTTTGGTCCAAGAGTAAGAAACACGATTCTTGGAAATGTTTATAGCACTTATATCATTAAAATTTAATGTTTCATATAAAAATTGATATCCATATCCTATTAAAGTGCAGTTCATCCACATAATCTACATAAAAGAACTAGCTTTATCTATGTACTCATCTTTAATAGTGGATAATGCAGCAAAATACTATTTTATACTACACCATGAAACTGGATACTTTCCCAAAAAGTGACTTGTTCACGAGGTTCTTTTCCAATATAACTTAAAACCACAAAAATATACATCTAAATAACCAAATAAATAAAATTACTATCCTCTAGAATAAAATAGTTCTATGTTGGTCTTATTTTTGAGGTATTTAAAATTATTTTCACATAAAGTAAATTCGATTCTTTAGGATTTGATTGAAATCAGGCACACATACACAAACTATACATAATATAAGGTTGTCTAGAAATTAATTATATAAAAAATAGAATCACACCACTATAAGTGGTTTGATCTACTATTTTTCTAGTTTTATCAAGATCTAATTTACAACATGTACTCATAGAAGTATCACTACTTTTAGTACTATCAATACCAAAATGTTTTAAAAGATCCTTAGTGTACTTTAATTGATTTAAAATAATCCCATCCTTATTTTGAAAATTATAAAAGACAAAGAAGATCTTTATATAATCCATCAAACTCATTTCAAATTCATTTTTCATAATCTTTGAAAATTTAGTACACAAAGAGTTTTTAGATGATCTCAAAAAATATCATACACTTATATTTGTACAACGAAAACATTTTTTGAAATTATTTTAATAAATAAATCACTTTTAGATATTCCTTTAATAAAAACTTTAGAAGTAAAAAATTAATTGAACCTATCATACCAATCTCTATGAGATTTTTGTAAACTATATAAACCTTTTGTTAATTTAAAAACATGATTTGGAAAGTGTGGGTTTAAAATCCATGGTGTTTTTTTGATGAAAACCTACATAATTATATAACCATTTATGAATGAACTCTTTAAATCCATTTGATATAATTTTAAATACAAATGTTCTGTATATTCTGACAACATTCTAATAGATTCAAGTCTAGCTATTGGTGATAAGGTATCCTCATAGTAAATACCCTCCTCTTAATTATACCCTTGTGTAATAATTATTTATTTATTTCAAGTTTTAGTGCCAAATAATCTATATTATTCATAAAAAAAACTTATATCCAATGGTTAGGAAGTACATAGGTCATTATAATAGTTACTATAATTTTTTTCCTTCAAACTAATTTAGTTCCTCTTGAATTTCCATTACCCATAACTCAAAATTTATTGCTTCTGTGATGTTCTTAGGTTCAAGCCGTGACAAAAAGGATGAATGTTCAACTTGATTTCTAAGAGAATATTTAGTTTGTTTTCCAATATCTATATCTCCATCAAAAATATCAAAATTATGGTCTCTAAGATTCCTAATGGATCTCAAAATAGAGTTACTTGGTTCTTCAATATCCTTTTCAAGTTCCAGTTCAAACAGTTCCTTAGAATCAAGTGATTTTTCAGTAGTATGTTTGAAATAATTATCACCAGTTTTGGAAATGATATTTATAAGGTCATCCTCAAGGTTCTACAAACAAGTATTAGGTTTAGGGGGCCCCTTTCATTAAACTGTACATGTATAGATTCTTCCAAAATTTTATTCATTTTATTTAATACAATATATGATTTATTTTATGTTTAATAACAAAGGAAAATTCCTTTCTCACTTTTGGATACATAATTTTCTAAAGTATTCTCTGTATTTAGTATAAAGACCTCACAACCAAAATCTCTAAAGTAATTAACTTTTAATTTTCTACCATTCTAGAACTCATGAGTGGTATTCTTGAAATTGGTTTAACTAATAATATATTAATAATATATAAATCTAAATTCATTTCCTCTTCTAAAAAATTAAATAGGTAAATCATATTCATTAAAAATAGTCTAAGAAATCACTTGAAGAGTTTTTTTCTTATTCACACTACACCATTCTTATGTGGGGTGCTAGGAATAAAAAATTTGTGTCTATAGCCATTTTGTGTGCATAAATATTCAAAAATCCTAATTTTCAAACTGATGACCACTAGAAATTATTAAGGTTTTAATTGGAAGTCTACTAATATTTTATATATATTTTTCATAATTGAAAAAATAAGAACAATAATCACTTTTGGGAGCTATAAATAATACACTAGTGTATAAATAAAATTCATTTACTAGAACATTATAACCGTGCATCCCATTTAGCCGAGAAAATATAGAGGTTCTAAAAAAGTCCATGTGAACCACCACTATGGTTTGAAAAGCTCGGACTTATTTCTTTAGTTTGAAAGTGATTTTATGCTCCTTCTCTTTTTGACATCAGTTATAGACTTTTTGTTTTGGGAATTTTATTATAGGGATACCCTTAACTAATAATTTCTTATTTATATTTCTATGTGAGTGTAGGTTAAAGTTTCCTAGTCACTTATTCCAAAACCATGAAACATTATAAAACGCACTTAAATAAGAAATATTTTTTAGAAAATTGTGAATTTAAATCAATATCATAATCATTATCATTAGTTAAGGATGTAAAAACTTAAACATTCTTAGAATCATAAATTTTGAAAGCACTATTTTCAAAATTTAACAAGATATCCATCATCATATAACTATGATATGATAAGAATATTATACTTTAATCCAGCTATAAATAAAATTTTAGAAATAAAAATAGTATTATAGTGACCTATTTGACTGGGTCTAATTATTTTTACTTTGGAATTTTCACCAAAAGTTATATGTCTACCATCTGTATTGATAAGTTTCTTGAAAAATGAGTAGTCCCTAGTCATTTTTTCTAGAAAATCCACTATCCAGATACCATATGTTCTTATTGGTACTCTTTAACCATGTTTATTGCAGTAAAATGTAAACAAGAACTAATTTTGGTACGCATATTTTCTTGGGTCCAAAGATTCTAGTAATAAGAGACTTAAGAATCCAAAATTGGTTAACATGATTCTTATAAATATAATTTAAACTCTTAGAAATAAAAACTTTGTTTGGACTAGAATAATAATAACTATTTATTGACTTGAAAAAATGGATCTAGGAATAAAATTTTTCTTATAAATATGCATATATCTAGGATTTTAACCAATCCCTATTCTATACATAGGAGTAGAATATTTTAAAAATAATTCTAGTAAGAGTTTATATACTATTCATAAATCTCTTAAGATCCTTTTTTAGTTGTTCATTGGATATCTTAAGGTCATTTTTTCTTTAACAATTGATAATGTTTGAACTTTTATAAAGAAAGATCAGATTTAATATGAGCAGATAGAGAATTCTTCTTATTTAAGCTTTTCTATTTATACTTTAACTCATATAATGTATCTTCTATTATATCACAATACTTAAATAAATCCTAATTGTACATATATTTCTTTTCATTAACATTCTCAAAAAATTAGATATATTTTCAGAAGATGTAGGAAAAATATTTAGTACATCAGATGTATTTTTCATGTAACACATGTTGAATCTATCATTTTTTTCTCCTATACTCAATTAAAATTCCTTGAACTATCTTTTGAGGTGTTCTAGGTGGCCTTCATAGACTTTTTATACAAGTGTAATTTTCTATCATACTTTTTTCTTTTATTTAATATCTAGAAAATATACTTTTACATGAACTTTTATTTTGAACAAATAGTTTCTTATCTAATTAGTGGGATCATACATTTTCCACTCCTTCCTACAATTTAATTTTCTATTATACTTTCCTCCATAGTGAGTATTTTTTTAGATTTTATTTTTCTTGTATAATTTCTAAAATTCTCTAGTAAGTTGATCAATTTCCTCATCATTGTCATTAGGTGATTAATCATCACTCAAACTGTCAACTTTAATTTTCTCTTTTATTTTTCAGTTAGATGATTTTAGGGCTATTTACTTTTTATTGGGTTCATCTCCTTCCTCTTTTCCATGTAATTACTCCCATTGGATCACGATCTTTCTAATAACACCTTCAACTGGAAACTTACTTATGTCACATGGTTCTCAAATGGAAACATATGATCCTCTCCACCTATCAAGTTGACATCTTAAAAGTTGAATAACTTTATATTTTTTTGAAATTTGTTTACCAATAGCATGAACTATGTTATAAATTTTATTAAACCCATGATACATATCATAAATGGATTCATCATGTTTCATTTTGAATGCATCATAATTTATAGTATAAGTATTTAAACCTATATCATTAACATTTTAAGTTACAACATGAGATATAGCATGATTATTCTAGAATTAAAAAGTAGTATAACATGTAGATATTATATTAAATTTATCTAATACTAATAGTTTATTCATGTATTTACAGTTGAAATCATAATAAACCTTAGTGGAATCACTCCACTCAACTTTAGAAGCTTTGTGTTTTTTATATTTATCCTCAATAATAGTCTAAATATCAAAACCCACAAACTATATATGGATTTTAATCTTTATCATCCATTGAGAATATTTAATCCCATTAAAATAAAGAGGTTGATTGATGATAGTTCCTTATCATCTATTATTATACATAAAGAATAAAATTTATAAATGACATAAATTTTAAGATCGTCAAGAAACATTAGATCACAATAACAAGTAATTTGAAGAACCTTTACTACAAAATGTTGGAGAGAGTGGATAAATCAAGAGGGGGGGGGGTGGTGAATTGAGTTCACAATAAAGATTTATATATAAAGTTAATTTAAAAAATTAATCCACTAATTTATAAAATAAACCCATTTGACTAAAACTGTAGAATTATATAATTTAACCTTTTAAATAACTTTGCAAAATCTCAATCACAACTCAGTTAAAATAATTTTAAAAATACTTTCACCTTTTAAACTAATTTAATTGCATAAAATACCTTATATAAATCAAAATTTTAATCCAACAATAAAATTAATGTTTTGTTATTAATTTGAAAACATATTCTAGTTTGTATATAAAATCATCGAAAATAAAAAAACAAATCACATAATGGAATTTAAAAAGGGGCACAATCTTATGAAAAGACCAAATCTCCTACACTTGGAAATCACCTAATTCCAAGTATTTAATTATCAAATAAATTGATCTACAACATGGATCATGTTTTACAAAAAACTACACTTAGAAATTTTATTCTTATACAAAAACCTCTTCCATATAATTTCATAGGATAATATGATTTTAGGTGACCCACAACCTCTTCTATAGTTATACGTGGGAGTAAAAATGAAAATATTTGAAAGATAGTGTCTATAAATATACAATTAAGTATATGAGATTTCATTTTATAGATAAATAGAATAAAAAAATAGAACACGATTTTTAAGATAAAAAAGAAATATAGAAGAATAGAAAGTATGAATAATAAATGTAGCTCAGTCTGATTGGAATTAGTTTTTTAGGTGTCCTTGAAACTATCTTTGAAAGGGATCAAAGAAATTTGTAAAACAAATTGAGAAAAATATAGTATCATTGATGTCTTGTAAAATCCTTTGTTTTTAAATATCCAATTGGTTAGTTTTTTTCCAGACACATGTGTATCTCTATGAGTATTTGTGTATTTATTTTTGTTCATACTTGGGGGGCTCTTCTGAGTTTATATCATTAAAAAAGGTATGATTATTCATTGTATTATAATAATATAATAATAATAATACTCAAACTAAGTGACAGATATGGAAAGTCAGACTTGTATTTAAAACATCCATGGAGTTGTTTAAGAATAGTCATTATTAAATCCATGTTTCAATGACTTTGATTTAATGACTTAAAATTTCCATTTGATAAATTATGTTTGAAATTATTTCTGAATAGAAGTGGAAAAAGATTATCTGAAGGTAGAAACCTCTTGGATGTATCTTCTTGAAATAACTGTAGTGGTAACTTTACTTAGTGGTTGCGGTATATTTTGATGATAGTAGTAGCTTTCGAAAATATTTGTATATTATGATATAAGAAGTATCATTTGAAAATTTATTCACTTAATAGTATCACAATATAGAGGTATCACCATTTCAATTTATATCATTTGATGGTAGAAACATTTCAGATAGTGGTAGCACACTCAACAGTATCTCTTGACTGAATGGTAGCTCCTGGTAGTAAAATATATAAACTAATGGTAGATGTTATAATTTTATATTATGTTTATTATCATTTTTTATTCATATATCTTATCCATTAAGAAAAACATAACTGTTATTCGTGCATTATGCCGACTTCCACCTCCATGACGTAACATATTTTTTTTCCTTCACCACCATATAGGGTTTTATTTAATAATGATAATAAAGGATAAATATGATATTTATGATATCATTGAGGTTATCATATGAAAGATATAAAAACCTATTAATGATATGAATAAAAAATGATCATCATTAATGTAATCATTTAAAATAAGCATGCTAATAGGATCATATTTTTTTTCAAATTGTGTAATTTTTACACTACAACTTTCGAATATATTTTAGTTTATTCTTTTATTGTCATTTTACCTTTTGGTTTATGATAGGGTCGAGTTAATGGTTTGAAATTTTGAGTTTTAGAGTTTCCGAGTGGATTATTGGATTGTTCACAGTTGAAGTCCATGGTTTGAGGGTCAACTATACAACCTATTGAGGCTGAGAGTTCTTTCAATTCAGTTTCATCTTGCATGGTTTGTATTTCACAACTTGATAATGGTTTGGGTCAAAATATGTAAGGCCTAGGAGAAACCATGTAGATTGAGGTTTGGTGTCTGGGCCATGGCGCACAGATTGCGCACGGTTAGATGAAACTATTTGGAAAGCGTGCAGGGAGGATCTGCAATTTGATAGATCCAAATCACATGGTTGGAGCATGGTTTCCCAAAATATACATCCAAACCATGTGGGGTACCCCTCTTCTACAGTAGCGTGTGCACGATTGGTGCATATTTTGTCAAACAATGCGACTATACTGTGCAAATTTCCCAGGTTATTAAAAGATAGAAATTACCTTTTTCCCCTTTGCTGTTTTAACCCTATTTGGGATTATCTTCCCTTTCTAGAATTAGGAACACCTAGGGGCTACAGGAAAACCTCACCCCTTTCTCTCCATCCACCATATAATCCCCTATAAGGTTACTATATAAGTTTCCATTTAATGTTTGGTTGATTTCCTCTTTTTCTATATTTCCTCTCTTGGTTCCGGGTTATTTCATAGTGGGTTTCCCTCCTGACCAAACCCTAGGGTGTGGGTTGGCTAATGTGGATTTTTTATTTGGTTATAGAGTTTAAAGTTTATTTTTGGGGAATATTTTATCTTTCTATTGATTTTTGGTTTCACTCACATGTTTTTAGGTAAGTGTTTCCATACATTTCCTTTTTGGAACATTCCAATTTATGCAAGGCGATTGATAAAGTTCTAATTTTATGGTTTGGTTCTTATATGTGGCCTGATTTTTTGGTGGTAAAGTAAATGGTGTTTATTTAAAAATGGTTTTTGATTATTTTATTGGATTCTTGAAGAGTGTGTTTAGATTTTGGAACATCTATATGTGCACAGGGTGCACATATGGATGGACACACAAATGATAATAGCCCTTGATAATTATTCTTCCCAAAATCTCTAGTTTTTTTTCTAAGGATCCTCTCACTTTATCAATTTTTATTTCCCTCTTCCTCATCTCAAATGATTTTTTAAAACCCCTTTTTATTTTCTAAATAGTTCCTTGGATTCTAAATGGTGACTTGGTGTTCTAAGTGGATTTAAAATTTGTTCTCTAAGGCCTTCCTTATTTTTCTTTTTATAACACATTTTGGTAACTAAATGGTATAAAGGTTTATTTGGAACATTCGTATTTGTTTTGAATTTTAAATTGGTTTTGGAAATGGTTTTTTAAATGTATATTTATTTGTAAATTTTGAAGGCCGATTGGAACTTTTTGTTTTCACAAGAAAGTTGGTTTCAAAGTGATTCAACGTGTATACTTGGTTGGTGTTTCATAATGGTTGGAAAAATGGTTTTAAATATTATGTTAGTTGAAGGCCCTATTAGTATTTTATGATGATTGGGAAAGATGTTTTGAAACTAGAATGATGTTTTGGCTTGATTGGAACTTGTGAATGGATTGTTTTGAGATGGAAACCTCTACTGTGGATCCTCCAAGGGGAGGGTCAATGCATAGGTGGTGTCAGTGTTTGGGCTAGGAAAGAATAGCGGTTGTGGGTTATTGGTTGAGATATGTGTGTGAGGACCTTCCCATTAAATAGGTACTATTATCATGGGAATCATTGACATCATATAGAGGGTCTATTGATGGTTGCTTATTGACCCCATTTAGATGGGTTGGTGCCCCTAGATTCACATAGATCCCTGGTGGGATGTGCCACTGGATTGACTAGTTTATAATGACCAGTTGGTTATTAACTAGGGATATACACCATATACTGGTAGGTGGGTACTATTTGAGTATGTCCATGTATTTCTTCTTGATATGTTTAGGAAATTCACAAGATTCAATATTTGTATGTTTTGTTTGACTCTTACTACTTGTTGGTTATTTTCTATGGTAGTTTATGCCTGTTTTTTTGTTTCTTTACTTTCAAAATAACCCATTATTACCATTTGATATGGACTTTTAATTGGGTTTTAGGTTTTGAATTGGGTTTTGGAATGTGAAAACTATTTTTAAAGGAAAGACATGTATGTTTTTTTTTAAAATTGGAACATTTGTAATTTTTTTTCCGGTTATTTAAAGTGAATAAAATCCTATTTTTTAAATGTTTTTAAAACTCGTTTTTGTGGAATATTTTGTGAAATTAAATTCATATATTCAATGGTTATTGAATACTGATATTTTTTATGCTCACACCCTTCTTATGCCACTCAATCTCAGTAGACCAGAGTATTTTTTATAAATTTGAGTTTATGGTTTGGTTTTCCTTTGGATTAGGTTGGTCTTGTGGTTGGTGGTGACCTAAAGGTCATGTAGAGACCATGTTATTAGGGTTGGTTTTAGTTTTGTGTTCAATTTTTTTATATTTAGGAGCTATTGTATTTTGATTGGTTTGTGTATTATTGGAATTCAGTTATTACTAATTTTTTGTATGTACTATTTGGTTATTTATTTTGGTTGTTCATTGGGATAAATAATTACCATTAGATCATTTTGATTCTTGAAACTAGTTTCCAGCCTATGGGGATCAGGAATTCCCTTTGGGCCTTGTCTTAGACCGGGTTTGGTGGGTATTTTGATGGAAACCTGACATGATTTGGGACAAAATGGTATTAGAGAATCCCTTTATTATTTGGGGTGTCAGGTAGTTTGGAGACTAGGTATATCAAGACTCGAGAGGTAGGTACGAGGAGGAAGTCACGAACCCTTTCCCATTCTGATCGCTGAGTTTCTGGGAGTATTTTGGGATTTGATTTTTTGTTTTATTTATGGAGGTATTGATAGGGAATTAATTTGGAGGTGATTTGGTATCATATCACGACCTCACGTGGAGTAGTGACCCATATAGAGTCTGAATTCATGGTTCAAGGTCCTCCTAGTGGTTGGTAATTTCTCGGAGAATGTACCACTGACCATGTCACTAGGTAATTCATAGATACCAGTTCCATATACTAGGTGTTTATTTTTATTTTTGTGTTGGTTTAGTTTTGGTTGTTGTGGTTTAATTTTGAAATAGAAATTTTTTTCAAGAAAAGGGGGTTTTCCAAAGAAAAAAATGATTCAAGGTGTGGTTTTGGTTAAAATTTGGGCTTTATTTTTTTATCTATATTTGAAAATGAGTTGGATATTGTCAGAAAGTGGAATTGGTATTTGAAATGGTTTAAATTAGAAATTGAAATGGTGGTTTTTTAAAAGAGTATTTTGATTGTGTTTGTAGTGTTTATCTTATGAGAGGGTTTTTTTTGGATGAGGATGGTATTTTTGTTGAGTTTGTAGTTAGAGCGGGTAAAGGTTCCCCATCTGGTGTGAGGGGTGTCCTAGAGGAACCCGTTTCTAAGAAATACCCTTCTTTAGTTCCAGATTCTCATTTATCAGACCATTCTTGTATATTTCAAGTGTGGTCGGTTTAGGAATTTGAAGACATATTATCGCAATACTCCAAATGTATTTCATCATTGGGACCATTTGGTTAATCTAGAGATGTTTTTTAAGAAGTATTTCCTGGAGAATAATCCTTGATTGGAGGGTTCCATCTCCTGTTTGTGGAGAAACAAATGCTTTAAGACATCAATACTCCATCCATATGCCTTGAAGTGAAGCTTTTCACACATTCAAGAATCACTAGGGGTATGGGAAACCATGTTACAAACTTTGTATCCATTTTTGTAATAGAGATGGTGGAATTTTTTCTATTATATTTTTCTATTTCATTGTAAGTTACTTCTTTCATTTTGAAATGTTTGGTTGTATTTTTCATTTAAATCATAGTCGTTGTGTTTCATTTTGGAAATCCTGTATGGCTATCCTTTTGTGGATCAATTATGGATTTTTATTATTTTTGTTTAGATATTTTGTGTCATAAGGAAATTATGAATTGTGGTGCTTTTTGCATTTTTATTTTGATATCTTTTGTGAGTTTATCCTAAGTGTGGGAGGTTTTTAGTTTGTGTTGGGAGTTCCTATGTTGGGCTAGTCTGAAATTAGTCCATGGTGATAGTTGGGTTCTTAGGGAGGGGATAACCCTCCTACTTTTCATGGTCCCTTTAATTGTGGTTTTTCTCAAATATGATTGGGTGCAATTTATAGAGAAAAAGGTCACCCTGAGGTTTGTAGTTCCATTTATCTTTGTTCTATTTCAGGTTTGGAATTTAGTTTTATTTATCACTCAAATAGGTGACTTTCATTGGGTAGAAAGTGTTTTTGGTGGGAATAATTTTCACACCCCAACATTGTATTTTTTTTTATTTTTTTTATTTTATTGTTATTTTATATTTTGGTTGTGGTTTGGGTTGAGTTTCTGGTTTGAATTTTTTAGTTTTGGTGTTTTCAAGTGTCTTTTTGGCCTATGCACAGTTTTAGTGCATGGTTTGAGGGTTAACTATGCTTCTTATTAAGGCTGTGGTTATTTTCAATTCATTTTCTTCATACATGGTTTGTCTTGAACATATTGAGAATGGTTCGGAAAATATTTGTGAGGCCAAGGAGAAACCATACAGCTTGAGGGTTAGTGTCTAGCCCATGTCACATGGCTTGTGCATGGTTACAGAAAACCATGTGGTAAGCGTGCCATGAGGATTTTAAATTTGATAGAGCCAAATCTCATGGTTGGTGCATGGTTTCCCAAATAGCGGGGAACAATTGTGCAGTTTTCTAATATTCTCTAGTATGGTGTGCACGGTTGGTGCACGGTTTGTCAAACTATGCAGCCAAACTGTGCAAATTTTCTAGGTTATTAAAAGTTGGAAATCACCTATTTTCTCTCCACTGTTTTAACCCTTTTTATGTATTCTCCACCCTTGATCAACCTAGGTACACCATGGGGATCCATAAAACAATCCTCCCTCACTCTCCTTTCCACCATTAAATATCTTAAAAGGCTTCTAGGCAAGCATCCTTTGTATTTTTAGTCAATTTTCTCCTTTTCTCTCTTTCTCTCTTGGTTATTGGTTCTTTATTGGTGGGGTTTCTTCTTGAAAAAACCCTAGGGTGTGGGTTGTTTTCTTTGGTTCTAGGGTGCGTGATTTTTTTGTGGGGATTAGTTCTTCCTTCTACCGAAGTTTGGTTGTATTGGCACATCATTGAGGTAGGTGTTTCCTTACATTTTCTTTCTGAAACATTCCATTTTATGCTTAATATTTTCTAAATGATATCTAAATGTGTTTCCATGTCTTGTGATGTGTTATTGTAATTTTACATGGTGTTTTCATCGTGGGAAATTGGTGTAAAATGGTTTTCAAATGGTTTCTTTAATTATTCCAACATATAAATGTATGCAAGGTGTTTGATACAATTTCAATTGGTATTTAAAGACGATTTTGGGTGTTTTTGATGGTGTTTATTCTTTCTTAATATTTGGTAAATCTATTTGGTTGTGAATTGATTATTGTGTGTGGGAATTGGTGGATTTTATGGGTTGTCACTCATGTGTGGCTTATTGTGTTTGGTGGTAAAAGAAATGGTGTTTATTTAAAAATTACTTTTGGATATTTTCATCAATGTTTGAAGAGTTTCATTGGATGTTGGAACATCCACTTATGCATGGGGTGCACATAGGGATTGACACACAAATGGTAATGGAACTTGATAATGATTCATTCCTTAAATGCATTTTTTTCAAAGGATTATCTTCATTTCCCCCCTTTTATTTTTGTCTTCCCCATCTCAAATGGTTATTTCAAACTACTACTTATTTTCTAAATAGTTAATTGGTTTCTAAATGGTTACATGGTGTTCTAAGCGAATTTAAAATGTGTTATCTAAGGCTTAGACTATTTAGAATTTTATAACATGGTTTGGAAACTAAATGGTATAAATTCCCATTTGGATCCTTCATATTCATTGTTCATTTCAGATTGGTTTTTGTTTTTTTTTGGTAAATGTATTTGGATTTGGAAATGTTGAAGCCTTGGTTGTCACATTGTGTTGTGTAGGAATGTTTGTTTCAAAGTGATGCGAAGTGTAGACCTGGTTGGTGTTTCATAATGGTTGAAAAAATTGTTTGAAAGATTATGTGATGTGAAGGTCCAGTTGGTATTTTATGATGTTTGGGAAAATAGTTCTGAAACTCAAATGATGAAATCCCAATTGGAAATTTTTAATGGATTTTTGTGACATGGACAGCTCTATTGTGAAACCTCCGAGGAGATGGTCAATGCATAGGTGGTGTTAGTGTTTGGGCTAGGAAAGCATAGTGACTCTGGGTTATTGGTTGAGCTACACATTGAGGAACTTCCCATTCTATGAGTACTATTATCATTGTATTCCTGGACTTCATATAAAAGTTCATGTGATGGTTACTTATCAACCCTGGTTAGATGGGTTAGTACCCCTGGATTCACAGATAGGTTAGGTGGGACATGTCATTGGATTAACTAGTTTAGAGTGGCTAGTTGGTTATTGACTATGGAGCTACACCATATGCTAGTAGGTGAGTCCAATTTGATTAATTATATGGATTTCTTATAGATATGTTTAGGAAATTACCATGATTTACAATCTATATCTTTTGTTTTACTCCTACTACTTGTTGGTTATTATCCTTGGTAGTTTATTCTTGCTAGTTTTGTTTGATTTACTTTTACCATAGACCCTTTTTACCAAATTACATAGATCTATAATTGGGTTTAGGTTTTTTAATTGGGTTTTAAAATGTGATTTTTTTTAAATGAATGATGTGTATGTGTTGTTTAAAAAAAGGAACATTTAGAAAATTGTGTTTAGTTCGTTAAAGTGAATAAAATTCTATTATCTAAATGTATTTCAAACCAAAGTTTATGGACTGTTTTGGGAAAGGAAATGCATGGATTTTGTGGTGATATCTTACTGAGTTGTTATACTCTTGCACCCTAATTGTTCCACTCAGTGTTAGTAGAACTGATTTATATTACAGGTTTAGGTTTTTGGTTTAGTTTTCCTTTAGAGCAGGTTGGTCTTATGGTTAGTGGTGACCAAGAGGTCATGTGAAGATCTTGTTAGCAAGGTTGGTTTTAGTTTTGTGTTCAGTTTTTATGTTAAGTATTTGTTGTATTTATATTGGTTTGTGTCTTTATTGATGTTTATTTATTGTTGGTTATTCTTTGTGTTAAATTTGGATATTTATCCTGGTTTTTTATTGGGATAAATCATTCCCATTAGTTTATTTTGATACCCAACACTAGTTTCCAACCCATGGGGATCAGGTATTCCCTTAAGGCCTTGTCTCAGATCGGGTCGGGTGGTGGGTTCGATGGAATCTTATCCTGGTTCATGATAATAATATTTTTACGTTAATTACATCTTATTATACATCCTTATAATTGTGATATATCACCCTAATACAAACTAAATAATATCATTCTGTTTTTTTATTATTATATTACAAATAAAAAACATTATAATCATTCATTAAATCAGTGTATGTTTATGTCATGTATGACTATGAGACCCTATTTATTGGTATAATATGATATTAATATGTAAATAATATTTCTATTTGGGTTCTAGTAAGGTTATATGAACATTTATCTCATTAATTAAGAAAAAACCTTTCATTCATTAAGAATCACCAAAACATGATCATCGTTTATTTCATCATCACGGTTTGTAACCATAACTAATAAGAAATGAAATTATAACTTTATAAACTATCTTGTAAAATCTATTCTAGTAGATTATATGATATATTAATGATTGAATTTCAAGGAAGAATAAACACAGAAAATGTTATTATGAAACTAGTACAAATGGTCAAAAATCTAAATACTCAATGTAGAAAATCATATGATTTATAGAATGACTAATAATGAAGAGTATGAATTAAAATGGAAAAGATTAATGTTTTTAATTAATTTATTAATATAGATATGTTTTTGATACCATAGGTTAAATTATGTTAATAAAAGTCAGTAAAAGAGGTAACATTTTTCATCTCAAATTTCCTTCATTGAGACAAGTGATGTATTTATGCACCTAATTTAATTTATTTGGTGTATATATTACCTATTTGAGATATCATATCATGAATTTTCTTTTTTATAATGGAATTTCAATTTAAATTTCAATCCATCTCTTTCAAGGTGTTTTGATTCAAATGTTTCTAATTCATAAGGATTTTTTTGGTCCAAATTCTCATTCTTTGAGACATAATACATTTTATACACCATGTTACCTTTTTGTGGTGTTCTATTGATTTAATATCCCATGAGGGTTCTTTTCCTTATATTTCATAGGATTTAATATACAAATATTGTTACCTTATTCAAATGGACAGTGTTTTAATTTTATCTCAAGTAGTGATGTTTTTTAGAAACTCAATTTTTATTATTGAATTATAATCATACTTTGAGATTATTTCATATAAGTTTGGTACATTATACACTTTGATAATATCATGTGATATTATATAATTGTTTTATGGGGATATACATTCTTTCCACACAATCCCTTCGACAAATATTTCTCACTTTTTGGGATATATTCTACTAAAACCATCCAATTTATTTCTTTGGTTGTCTTATGATAATATTATTCCAACATTGCATTAGTTATATACCCATTTCTCAATACAGTGTGAAAATCATGTATTACTTAACTAAAATTGGATAATATTCACAGAAAAATTATTATATTCTATTAATATGGGGAAAATTATTGGTATTCCAATACAAATTATTTTTGTCAAGTTGAATATGTATTTTTTATCTGTATACCTTCTTCTTCTAGATAGGTTATGATCAGGGTATCTCTTTTATTAACATAGGGAAAGTGTTGGCATTATTTATGTTGTTATTAAAATTAATATGAGTATTGGAAAGGCTTTTATGTATTTCTATTCATTATATATTATTGTGAATACGTTGGTCATAAAAAATTGATGGGTGGGTGTAAAGACCCTAAGCTTGACGTACATGGAAATTACATTACTTTTACAAAATACTTAATACATGACACAAAAAAACTCCCAATGACCATATTAGTTTAGTGTCTTTGGAAATAGGGAACACATTATTCTAACTTGGTGAAATATCTTCAAAATCTCCAATAAATATCTACCCCTTTATTTTTTCTACCTAAAACATTTCTTTATATCCCAAGGAAAAGAAAACATAAAAATGATGAGATTAGATTCTCATTAAGGGGGAAAAAGTAAAATATAAAATAAAACATGAGCATAAGAATATAAAAACATGATCATAACTTTTTAAAATCATACCACATATAACATATATCAAAATCTTGAGTTATGAAATAAATATTGGTAGTTAATAAGGCTTAAATCATAAATGAATCATGAACCATGAGAAAATAGCATTTGCATAAAACATGGAATTGTGGAAAACATATAAGCATTGAAAATGATTTCCATATTAGTAAAGGATCATTACTAAGACCATTATAGTGGACAAAGTCTTTTACTAAATAGGGTTTACTTGCCATTCCAGCCCTGTATTACTGAACCAGTTTATTTTCCTTTCCAGACCTATATTACTGAACTAGATTTACTTTCTTTTACAATCATGTCTATCACATGAGATATAAATATTTACCAAATTAATTAGAGGGAGATATAGGTCCCCCCCATCACATAATAAATACCATACATATGTGAGCCAAAAAAACATAAATCATTCATCATATCAAAACCCAAGGGATAAAATGGGTTTCTTAAACATCATTCCATCATCACAAAATCCATGTAAAAATTGGATTAGATAAATATAATTACATCAAAAACATAATCAACCATAAGAAAAATAGGGATAGGATATTGAAACATATCATTAATCATATATGAAAATAATTTTTATAAAACACTTGAAATTAATTCTTGAGGAAAATATAATTTCTTCTTAAAAAACATCTTCTTTTCTTAAAAGATAACAAAATTTTAAAAGAAAATAATTTATTTGAAAATAACCTTGAAAACATGAAAACATTAAAGAGAGGTTTTATGGAAAAAAGGAAAAATAAAAGCTTAAAAATAAATTCATTCCTTATAATTTAAAAAACATTAATCTCATACTTTTTATCAAAAAGTAAAAAAATACCTCATATGGAAATCAAAAGAAATATTCCTTCCAAACTATGTTGTAAAATTCAAAAATGCGTAAAAATGGATTTAAACATTCATAAGAGCATAGTAAAAAAATTATGAAAACATTTTTAGAAAACATGGACACATATGATAAATAAACCCCAATAAATAATTATATATAATCAATATTGAATAAAAATGAGATTGTGAAATTATCCCTTACCTTATGTCTGTTATCCTTTGTATGTATCTGAACCTTATATTATTTGACATTATCTCTCTAAATATAATCTTAAAGGAAATAGAGTTGGTATTTGGAGAAGACCAGAACCTCTATAATGTAACTGGGGAAGTTGATAATGGAAATGGGTAGGGGGTGGCTGATCTTGAAGGCTCAAAGTGAAGTGAAGAGGTGGGGGAGGAAGTGCCTTTTTAGAATTTAGGTGAGGGGAATTTTTAAAATCTCAAAGTATTAATTTATCATAAAGTAAAACCACATCCAAAACCAACTAAAATTTCCTAATTTATAAGATGATAATAGATAGGGTTGTAATCCTATCAACCAATAATTTTCAGACAAGTTTTTCTATCCATTTAAACCATATTATTTTAATTTATCACTTAGTTATTCTATTTCTTTTTAACTAGGGTAAAAAAAATCAATATTAAAAGGGTGAATTATCTACTTATTTGATGTCAAAAAAATCATAAATATATAATTTACAATATTTTAGAACATGTAATAATTCTTATATATTTTTTAAAAAATGAATTATGATTTTTAAATAATTTAATAAAACATTATATTGACAAAAAACAATAATTTCAATTTTAAAAATATTCAATTCTTAGATTTTTAGAAATATCAATATAAGATTTTATCCTTGAACGAAATTATTAATTATCCCAAATTATATATATTTAATATATTTAATAACATAAATTTGATATTTTCATTAATAAAATAATTACTACATCAGTTCTGTGTAAATATTTAAAATACATCTTTTTTGAATAAAAATTAAAAATAAATACAATGATAAATATAAATCTAATAGATTTGATAATAATACATTTAGTGGAACATATCTTCTGAAAAATCCAACATTGTAAATTTTATACGTATTAAAACATGAACGTGACAAGTTTAACATCACTTTAAAGAAAAAAATATAAGTGATATGATCTATATATAATGATAAAAATAGTAAATAACTCAACCTTTTGATGATTATGGTCGAGATATACTCGACCAATAGTATTTAGTCAAGTTTTTGGGTCTTTTAATTGTTATTATAATTTTAATAAAAATTAGTTTATTTATTTTACATCAATTAAATAATTTCTTCATCATCATTGTATAAAACTTTAAGGTAATTATTTAATCTTTAAAAATTATAAATAAATTACCATGATGTAGATAATTTAATTATATTTTTTTAGACTATTTATTATTGAATTTATCTCATATTTATCACTATATTAATATTATTCTACTTATAATAAATAAGAGGGTGATATTTTGTCACTTTCTTTTATTTTAATAATATCTATTTCATTTTAATGGAAAAAGTCTATTAAATGACTCAATTTCTATTATTATGTGTTAAGGGTCGATGGTTACTCATCCAATAAGATTTTTGAAAGTGTTAGTGTAAATTTTTATCCTTATTATATTATTTGTCACCCTAATTTACTTGATTTCCCTTTAATTGTGGTAAACAAAAATTACCAAAGTTACTATTTATAAAATCCAAAAAATAAAAGTAACCTATTAACATAATTTAAAACAACTAATTAAAAATATAAAATCAATTTTCCAAAATTTTAAACACAGATGTTAACGTAATTAAATTAAAATTAATCCCACTGAGGGAATAATAAAACTAGTTATTAAAAAGTAAAAAACCATCAAAAGATTGACATGTGTTTATATTAAACTATAATGTGAAATTACTTAAAATTAATAAAATTGGAATAAATGATAAAAAAATAATATTATTAAACTTTAAAACTAATTTAAATTATAATCTAACAATATAAATAAATTAAATGAAAAAACAGTTTTGAATTAAAATGCAGTATTTTTAACTATTCATTAAAATATGAAAGTTAACAAAAAAATATCAAAAATTTATCCAAAATATTTTTTTATGTCATGATTCCAAAGAATAAGTTTTTTTTGATAAATTGAACTTATAAAATTTTCAAAACTAGATTTAAAATGGGATCACTATCAAATGGCGGGAAAAGTGCATTTTTGGGAAAATACTTCTTTTATCTGAAAAATTGATTTTGTTGTTATATCATGTATAAAAAACATATGAAATGAAATTTAAATATATTTTTTAATATATTACATATATATTTTATTAATAAAATCTATTAAGACGAATTTTATTATTTTATAAACTCGATTAAACATAATTTTGCATGAAATGAATTCTATCAAAATTACTAGAAATTTTGTGTAACACAATCCATGAATAGTGCTGTATATAATGCTAGATAACCCAATGCTACGTATAGAAAAATATTGTCTTTGTGTAGCATAAAAAACAAGGCATGAAAAAAGGTATTTTATCTTATAAAAATCTTAGGGTGTCACATTCTACCCCCCTTAAAATGAATTTCAACATCAAAATTTATCTGGCTTATAAAAGGATTAATACATGAAATTTTCTTTCATACAAATCCACATTGTAAAAATGGTGGATAAAACTTCATTTTAAAATGTAATAGTTGTAAAATAATAGTTAACCAAAGTGAATAATAACTAGGTCCTTATGTAGGAGAACATAGGTAAAGATTTGGGCATTGACGAAAAGCATAAATAATCATAAAGATTGATAAATATTACTAATCACAAAAAAGTGGGAGATCTAGAGAAAGTTAAAAATCACAAAACCATAAACTAAATAAGCGTGAAAGAGTTCATTGATATCATAAAAAATGATGATAATAGGACACCCTTTTACATCATGATCCATTTTCCTAATGTTGATGAATTTTCATGAGGAGATATACCTACTTTATTTTATCATAATCTCACTATGGGTCGTGCATTAAATAATTTACACTTCACTTATTTATAAATGAAATAATGTTGGATTTGTTAGCATATCATGCGATCCATAAATATAATGATAGTTCATTCTATCTGTCTCAACAAAAATGTGATCACAAGTTATAAAAAATGCATAAGTCCACCTGTAGTGATATAATAATTTAATTTGACAAACATTATCTAGAGTTTAACATATACTATCCATAAACAGATAACCTTAAAATCCTTTTGAAAGTTGAAAATGTAAAACTTTTATAAATATGTACACTAGCTCGGCTTAACATTTACCCCCATACATCATAAGGTATCTCTTGTTGTTCACATTCTAAACACGTGAACACCTTCATCATGTATTCTCTTGAGTCATGGTAACACTAGTGCAGAAAACATTTTTAACATCACCATTTTTTACGTCGGTTATATATAAACGATGTGAAAATATGTGATATGTGGTTTTTTATGTCGGTTATTTTAATAAACAACGTAAAAAATCCTGCACATTGGTTTTTTACGTCCGTTAATTTATAACCGATGTAAAAAACCAACGCGCGGCATTTTTTATGTCAGTTATTTGATAACCGACATAAAAAATGAGGTATGTAATGAATTTTTTATGTCGTTTATAAAATAACCGACATAAAAAAGGAAGCATCGAAGGCCTTTTTGACATCGGTTATTTGATAACCGACGAAACAACCCAACCTATAGAATTTTTTATGTCATTTATTCTATAACCAATGTAAAAAAACAAACACATGACAGTTTTTACGTCAGTTATAAAATAACCAACGTAAAAACTATGGTTTCTGATGTGTTTTTTAGGTCAGTTATAGAATAACTGACGTAAAAAACTAACACGCATCTTTTTTACATCGGTTATAAAATAACCGACGTAAAAATGTGGTATCTGATACATTTATAACGTCTGTTATTATAATAACCGATGTTATAAATGTAATAAAAATAGTTTATAATATTGGTTATTAAATAACCGACGTTATAAAACATTTAAAAAAATTATCACACCCCATGGATTGTCATTTCTGATTTTTCGATCGACAGACCTGTGACTCATCTCTCACATGCGAAAAACCTATAATTGACTCTTTGATCTCGTTTTATTAAACTCGTTTTTCCATCATCGTTTATCATCTTTACTCTCCTCGGATCTATCATCTCTAATCGCAACACTTAGGTAAGCCTCCCACGACTTTTTTTCGTTCGTTTTTTTCCTGGATAGTATATATTTACATTTTGCAATTTTTTTGTTTAAACTAGGTAAGATTATTCAATTTTGAACCCTCTTACCTCATTTTTACATCATCATCTTATTTATTATCACCAGATCTATTAGATCGACTCTCAATATTCAAGTAAGCCTCACCTACTTCTATTTCGTTTGTTATTGTTTTGCGGATGCCCTACATTTATGGTAATATTTGTTGTCATTGACAACTAATGATCTCATTCACCTATATTACTACAATTTATATATAAAACATTATGATACACCCATTCCGTCTACCAGTGTGATTTATTTTATAAGTATATATGGGTTTTCATGGTGGAATGTTTGTTTTGGATCATTGGTTATTTCTATTTTGGGTATCACCTTTTGTTGTTCCATTAACTATTTACGCTGCTTATTTTCGTGGACTGTTATAATTTTTCAAATGCTATTAAAACCTGATTCATTGAAAAATAGATCATTTTAGGCTAGTAGAAATACAATTCATGGTTCTCATTTTGAATAATGGAATGATACCAAACTAGTAGCTTGAGGTTAAAATCCCTAAATATTCAAAACTAGTATCATGAGGTTAAAATCCCATGGTACTGGGGGGCTGTCTAGAGGGTTGGGGGATGTCCAGGGGTTGGGGGATATCCAGAGGGTTGGGGGCTGTCCAGAGGGGTCAGGGGGCTATCTAGAGGGTTGGGGGCTGTCTACGGTGTCCATGGAGGTGGGGGGGGGGGGGGGGGGGTAGTCCAGGGGTGTGTGTGTGGTGGGGGTGGGGGGTCTAAGGGGGTGTTGAAGGGGGTGGGGGGCTGTCCAAGGGGGTGGGGGCTGTCCAAGGGGGTGGGGTCCTGTATAGAGGGTTTGGGGGGTTGTCTGGGGGGGCTATCCAGAGGGTTGGGGGTGTCCAAGGGTGTAGGGGGTGGGGGTGGTGTCTAGGAGGGGTGGGGGGTGTCCAAGGGGGTGGGGGTGCTCTCTAGAGGGGTGGGGCTGTCTAGGGGGTGAGGGGGATATCCAGAGGGGTGGGGGATATCTAAGGGGTTGGTGGTGTCTAGGGGGTGTTCAAGGGGGTGAGGGTGGTGTCCAGAGGGTTGGGGGGTGTCCAGGGTGTCCATGGAAGAGGAGGTGGTGGTAGGGGGGCAGTCCAGGGGTGTGGTGTGTGTGTGTGTGGGGGGGGGGGGTCCAATGGGGTGGGGGTGTCTAAGGGTGGGGGGTTACTGTCCAAGCATGTGGGGACCTGTCCAGAGGGTTTGGGGTTGTCCGGGGGGGCTTTCTAGAGGGTTGGGGGTGTCAAGGGGGGTATAAGGTTGGTGGTGGTGTCCAGGAGGGGTGAGGGTGTCCAGGATGGGTGGGCGGTGTCCAAGGGGGTGGGGGGGGGGTGCTGTCCCAGGGGGTGTCCAAGGGGGTGGGGGGTGGTGTCCAGGGGGTGGGTGGGCTGTCCAAGGGGGGTGGTGGTGTCTGGGGGTGGGGGTGGTGTTCAGGGGGTGGGGGGGGGGCTGTCCAAGGGGGGTGTTGGTATCCAAGGGGTGTCCAAGTCGGTGGGGGATAAGTGTCAGTTGGGATTGATTATTTTATCGTGGTTTGTGATATTATGACATGATGATTGTATTGTTTCAAGGATATTAGTGTTGCAATATGATTCTATTTGGTTATATATATTTTGACCAGTCATCGACTATGAGAAAATTATGGGTTATGGGGGAGACCATGTCATTGTTTTTAAATATGCGTAGTTATCCTGACCCCATTGTGCTGTGATGATTGGATTTACATTGTGATTTTCTCCATCTGATTTTTTATTTTAAATTTGATTTGATTCAAAGATTTTCTCCATTTTCTCCAATTTTCTATCAACCATTGGAGGCCCCATGGTTTTCTTTGATTCCGTGGAATTTAAAACTGTTATATCTAACTATATTTTCTTTTTAAAATCATATTAAAGCATTTTTTTTAAATATGCATAGGTATGTTTTATATTTCAAAATTGTTTTACATTAAAATTATTATTTTTTTTCATATAAAGATATATCTATCTTATCTTAAAAGTATGTATAATTTTGATATTTGTTATGGTAATAATGAGTTGAATTTGGATTACAGTACATCAAATGAGCAATGAATATGAGGAAGGTGTTGAACGCCTTTTTGGAATTTTCTAAACAAAATGTTCCAAGTAGTGACATTTTTTCTGTCCATGCCTGAAATGTTTGAATTTGAGAAGTTGAAAAGTAGAGAGATAAAAGATCATCTGATTTGTCATGGTTTTAATCTGAGTTATAGAACATGGATTTGGAATGATGAAACTGGACATAATTTCACTAATGATGATGATTCGCAAGATGGTAACTCTGGTGGAATTGAAGAAATGATTCGCGATATTGCAGAAGAACAAAGTGAGATAGAACCGATAGTTGCGTGTCTATATGGTGATTATAAAAAACCATTATATCATGGTTGTACAGATTTTACAGTTTTTTTTGGCAGTGTTAAGATTGATTAACCTGAAGGAGAAACATGGATGAAGTGACAAAAGTTTTATAGAGCTGCTACAATTGGTGAAATACATTCTTCAAAAGATAATGATCTTCCAGATTCACATTATAAGGCCAAGAAAATATTATGCCTGATGGGATTGGGATACAAGAAAATACATGCCTATCTGAATGACTGTATTATATATAGGAAGGAATATGAATTTCTATCAGAGTGTCCTAATTTATGACATCACGGTATAAGGTGAAAGAAAAATCACATGCTGATGTATAGATTACAAAGATCCATTCAAAGGGTATTTTGGTATCTTTCTATAATTAATCATTTCAAACATTTATTTTCTAATTCACATGATGCAAAAAGATTATGATGGCATGCTGATGAGTGGTTATGTGATGGAAAAATACGTCATCCAACAGATTTTCCACAATGGAAGAAAATTAATGAGCATTATTCTATATTTGGAAATTAAATTTGAAATCCCAGACAAGGGTTATTAACAGATAGAATTAATCCATACCGAACCCTCAATATCACATCTAGTTCATGGCCTGTTTTATTGGTAATTTATAACCCCTATCTTGAAGTTTGTATGAAGCGCAAATATGTCATGTTGAGTATAATGATCTCTGGTCTGAAGTAACCTGACAATGATATTGATGTTTACTTGTCACCGTGATTGATTATTTGAAACTTTTATGGGTGGATGTTATTAGGGTGTTTGATTCTTATAAAATGGAATATTTTCAACTGCATGCAATGCTTTTGTTCACTATAAATGACTTCCTAGGATATGTAAATTTTTCTGGATACAATGTTAAAGGGCATAAAGCATGTCCAATTTGCGAACAATTGACGTCATATAGTCAATTGCATCGTGGGAGGAAAATAGTGTACATGGGTCATCAAAAGTTTTTGCCTATGGATCACTCTTATAGAAGACTAAAAAAGGCATTCAATGGCTCACAAGAATGTGATATTGCTCCAAAACCTTTATCCCCTGATCTGTATTTTGAGAGGGTGAAAAACCTTGATGTGACATTAGGAAAGACACATAAATCTGGTAATAATAGACCTATTTGAAAGAAAAGGTCAATATTTTTTGAGCTACCATATTGGAGATATCATTAAGTTAAACATAATATTGATGTCAAGCATGTGGAGAAGAATATCTGTGATTGTTTGATTGGAACATTGTTATATATTAAAGGAACGACAAAAGATGGGTTGAATTCAAGATTAGACTTACTATCAATGGGAATATGTTTGGAGTTAGCTCCCACTTGTAATGGAAGACGAACATTTCTTCCCATGTCTTGTCATACATTATCGAAGAGGGAGAAAAATAGATTTTCTCAATGTCTTCATGATATCAAAGTGCCTCAAGGTTATTACTTAAATGTAAAAACATTTGTCTCATTAAAGGACTTGAAGTTGATAGGTATGAAATCTCATGATTGTCACGTCATGATGAAAAAAATTCTACCTATTGCATTGAATGGAATATTTCCCATCCATGTTAGAAAGAATATAATGACGTTTTATTATTTTTTCAATTCAATTTGTAATAAGGTGATTGATGTGAATGATTTGAACATTTTGGAAAAGGATGAGATTTTTATACTTTGTCAATTGGAAATGTATTTTCCTCATTTTTTTGATATAATGGTGCATTTAATGATTCATCTCGTTCGAGAAATAAAGCTTTGTGGACCTGTATATCTTCATTGGATATATCCTTTTGAAAGTTATATGAAAATATTGAAGGGGTATGTTAAGAATCCATATCGACCTGAAGCCTCAATTATTGAAAAGTATATTTCTAAAGAGGTTGTAGAGTTTTGTACGAGCTACTTGGTTGCGGCGCAACACATAGGTTTGCCTCCATCTCACCATGCATGAGTTAATAATGAGGGAAAGGGGATTAGTGGATTGAAATTCAAATCGTTGTCAGCTGAATAGTTGAAGAAGTTAGAATCATACATCTTGAATAACATAGCTGATGCTCAATCGTATATCACATTTCATATTAATGAGTTGAAATAATGTCATCCAAAGAAGAAAGAAATGTGTATTTTGAATGAGCACAACAAAAAATTATTTTCATGGTTTAAAAAGACCTTTCTTGGTAGATCAGATGTATCAGAGACATTAAAATGGATAGTGGGTGGTTCATGTTTAAATGTGATAACATGGTCCGGTTATGACATTAATGGCTATACATTTCATACGAAAGCTCAGGACAATAGAAGTGAAGTTCAGAATAGCGGTGTATTGGGGTTTATAGAAGCAATGTATTTTTCGAGTGGTAAGGACAAAAACCCAGTTTCTACATAAAGTTCATATTATGGAGTGATTGAAGACATATGGGAGGTTGATTACATTAAAATTAATGTTATTGTTTTTAACTATAAATGGTTTATCGATAACAATAGTGTCAGACACAATGAATTTGGAATGAAACTTGTTAATCTGACTAGATTGGAATACACAACTGATTCTTTTATAATAGAAACACATGAAAAACAAATTTTCTATGTAGTAGATCAATCAGATATGTAGTGGCCTGTTGTTTTACAAGGGAAAAACAATATGTTGGTGAGGATGAACTTGATGAAGATGTTGATTTATGTGAGATCCCTTCTTCCATGGAAAGATTAACTGAACATAATGATGAGAATGTTGAAGAAATGTTTTGTTCAATAAGGAATGATCACAACAAAGGAATTTCGGAAAACAACCCATTTGTACATTCCTAAAATTACAGGTAACATTTGTTTATTTCTTGTTTACAATTATTTTTTTAATAAAATGTTAGATATTGTAAGTTTTTTCTTTATTAAAACCTGTATTAAAACAAAATAAGTATAATTTTTTGTTTGTTTTATGTTTTTTTAGTTTAATTTATCATGTTTACCATTACATAAATTATATATCTATTATTTTTGTTCAGTGAAAATTAATTTACCATGTTTACAAGGTTTACCATGTTTACCATGTTTACCATCTTGACTATCTTGACCATCTTTACCATTGTTTAACATGATTACCATATTAACCATGTTTACTATTATGTAACTTAGTACAATTTTCTATTTTATGATTATAGTAGTATTAAAATATTTGAATTTTTATATTTGTGAACTAATGTTTGTTTTTTTGATTTGAAGGATAATGATTGATCAATCAGTTGATCAACCACATGATTCTGGAGATGAGAATATTGGTCATACCTTTTGGGAGTAACATTCACATGCTCCTCTTGATGTTCCCCAATCTTCCTCATGTGATCCTATTACGACAAAGTGTTCAAGAGTTGGTAAACGTGGGTGTACAGGTTTACCAAAATTATCACTTTCCCGTATGCAGGATCAGAGGATACTAATTGAGTTTGATGAGGATGATATTCCTAGAGGTCCAAATGAAAAATATTTTAAGAGTTTTTTATCAAACCAGGGTAATAGAAAAGTAAGCATTTTGTATGATGATTAGAGAAGTGTGGATAAAGAGATAATATCTCATTTGTGGGAGACAATTTTGGTAAGATCTTTTTTTATTGTTTTCCTAGTATTTAAATGTTTCTAGTATATATAATATGTTTAACCTCTTCTTTATCAGATGACATTTGATATTCCGGACAGTGGAGGAGTCATGAAGAAATGCTTATCAATAGATGCTAGGAGATGGAGGGATTTCAAATAAACCCTCTCATTTGATTTTATTTTTGGTCATAGGAGTCATGACACTCCATGTATTATATACCCTTTTATAGATGAAGTCACATGGAGACATTTTTTTGAAAGTAGATGAAAAGAGTCATTTTTGGCAATGGCAATGTAAACTTTTATAAGATTTCTTATATAAATGATCTTATTAATGTTTTGTTAATGATTTCTTATTCTTAATTTATAGTAAACAAGGAAAGTTCATCAATAGATCCAATTTAAAAATGTATACCCTCATAGTTTATCTCAAGGAGGGTATGCATTTTTGGAAGAACAAATGATGGCAGAAATATTACAAAAACTAAGAGCTGAGTATTCAAGCTCTTGAGAGGTGTCCCCTCCATCCCCTCCATCTAGACATAAAAAATGGAAGAGAGCCCAGATGGGCAAAAAAGGTCAATATCTTTCGGAATAATCAAGAATCGTAGCTGAGAGGATTGTAAGATATCTATTTTATTTATTTAAGTTAACTATTTTCTTCAGACAATTTCAATCATTACAAAAATGTTCAATTAATTAATACAGGACTCTCTTGAGGAGCAGAGCTCACAAGAGGGTATTTACATCTGCTAGGAGGGAAGATATTTTATCTGCAGTATTGGGAAATCCCGAACATCTTGGTCGTGTACGAGGATACCCAGCAGGTGTATCGGTAGGAAAAGCGTTTCCCTGTTCTTCAACTTATAATATTGAGGGTGTTTATAAAAAAATAGAATCCTTGGAGGCTGATGTTCATAATATTAATGAGACAATGGAGGAAAATATTAGAGCATCAATATAATCTTTGTTTGCAGACATGAAAAAACAATTTCAGACTGTAGCTCTGAATCCTCCACCTCCCCCTACAGACCCTATTATTTATCCTCCACCTCTGCTAGTAGCTCCCACTCACCCACCTCAGCCTGCAGACCCCATTTTTTATCCTACTCCTCCACCGCAGCTTCCTACTTATTGCGAGTTGTATGTTGATGATCATCAATATCATATAGTTACACATGGGTTGGTATATTGTATAGGAGATACAATTAATCATCAAAAATTAGAGGTAGAGAATCAGAGAGTCACTGTACAGGATATTATAGATAGATCAGCTTGAGTACCATTACCTACAGATGAGGTGACGACAGTTGGACATAGTATCAGCCATTTTTTAATTTTTCAATCTATACTTCTTCAACTCATTACCATAGAGGTATGTATGTTATATATTCTATTTTATTTCATTATTAAAGTTTTTTTATCATTTGAAAACTAATATATTTTTCTATTTATTTTTACAGGAATACTTCAAAGGTAAAAAAATACTGTATAGAAAACAACAAAGAAAAATGGCTATGACATCAAATACAGATTCTATTAGTCTTGACAGATTGTCAAGATATTAAATTTTTTTGGCGGTTCATTATGAGTTTTCAATGGAAGCTCATGTTTGTGGACATGCAATAACTGTGGGGATTAGAAAAACTGATATCATGGAGCTTGTTACTGAAGATAAGTTGGGCATCAACATGGTGCAAATTTTTCCCATGTAAGTCTTAACACCTTTTCCCTGCGTTATATTTATTAAAAATTTATACTTATTTCTATTTTGTATTAGGTATCTTTATAAAATTTTGTGAGAAGAATGAGCGGACAGATGTATATGGATTCATGGACCCGCAACTAATTTCCCCTGAAGCATGTACATTGGATGAGGAACAAAGAATGATTTATATTGCTGAAAGACTTGAACAGAATATAGTCACACAATATTGGATGATGCCTTTTTTGTGCGAGGTATGAAACACTTCTCTCTCAAAGAGTTCATTATCTTTTAAAAGAAAAAACCACTAACCATAAATTTTCTTTTATCAGTGATCATTGAATGTTAGGGGTTTTTTCCCCAAGGGAGAAAACACTTTATTGGATATGCTCTGTCCACGGTGATGTGCGGAAATGTTTTAAGAAAATTTTGGAAAAGTAAGTTTCAATTTCTCAATAGTTTTATATATTATAATGAATTTTAAATTTACCTCATTCGTATTATTTTCTAACAGGGGATGGGTCTACTTTTGAAAAAACACAAAGAAAAGGAGTGTGGAGATCAAATATGTAAATGTGAAGGTAAATATCCATTTATAATTTGTACCTTTTTATTTACTACATAAAAATAATACATTGAATTTACACTCATTCAAACAGAATTTTCATGAACAACAAGTCGTCATCGAATACGGATATTATTTGTTAAGATTTATGTATGAAATAATAACAAATGGGACAGTTGTGAACTTTTACCTGGTAAGATTTCCTTTTAAACTTTGGTATAATATTTCAATTTGATTTATTCAATATACAAGTTAACTACTATCATTTTAATTTGTAGCTATTTGATGACCCTAAACCCTATACTTCTTAAGACATCAAACACTTACAAGTGGAATGGTCAAATTATTTTATAGGTTTGATTGAATTTTAGTTGATTGTAATGTAAAATTTATTTTTGAATATTTTCATTGTAATTGTGTATTTGGTAGTCGTTTAGGTTGGATTTAGTTTTTTTTAAGTTGACAGTGTATGTTTTGAATGTTATATATGTGAATGTTTAATTTTTCTATACTTCTTGTTTTGGTCTACTTATGATGATTTTTCTAGTATGGATTCTGGTCTGGGGGGAGGGGTTCCAAGGGTGTGGGGGGCGTTCAGTGGGGTGGGGGTGTCCAGGGGTGTGGGGGGGATGTCTGGTTGGGGGGGGGGGTCCTGGGTGTCCATGAGAGTAGAGAGGAAGTCCAGGGGGGTGGGAGAGTTTCCAGGAGGGTGGAAGGGCTTTCCAGGGGAGTGGGAGGTTGTCCAGGGGTGTGGGGTGTTATGTGGGGTGAGGGGGGTTTCCAAGGGTGTGGGAGGGATGTCCGGTGGGGGGGGGGGGGTCGAGGGTGTCCATGGGTATGGGGGGGGGGGTAGTCCAGGGGGGTGGGAGAGGAGGCGTCGCCATCCCTCGGGGGGCTGAACGCTTCTGGAAGGTACTCATCTTTTCCACATGTGAAACATTTTGAGATCTCAAGATTCACATGTGTAAGTGATGAGTACTTTCCAGTGGCGTGCCCCCTGAGGGGGTGACCAAGAGGGTGTTAAGGAGGGTGGGGGTGTTCAGGGGCTGTCCAAGAGGGTGGGGGGCAGTCCCAGGGGTGGGGGGCAGTCCAGGGGTGTGGGTGGGGGGCGGGGGTGTTCAGGAGGGTGGGGGTTGTCCAGGGGTGTGGGGGGCTGCCAGGGGGTGGGGGGGGGGGGGGGCAGTCCAGGGGTGTGGGGGGGGGGGGGGCAGTCCAGAGGTGTGTGTGTGTGGGTGGGGGGGGGGGGTGTCCATAAGGGTGGGTGTAGTCTCAGGGGTGGGAGAAGTCCAGGGGTGTGGGGGTGTCCAGGAGGGTGGGGGTTGTCCAGGGGTGTGGGGGGCTGTCCAGGGGCTGGTGGAGAAGTCCAGGGGTGTGTGTGTGGGGGGGTGTCCAGGAAGGGGGGGGGGGGGGGTTGTCCAGGGGTGTTGGGGGCTATCCAGGAGGTGGGGGGGAAGTCCAGGGGTGTGGGATGGTGTCCAGGGGTGTGGTGGGGGCTGTCTAGTGGGGTGAGGGGGTTCAGGTCTGTTTTTGGTAACTTTTTGGTCTGTTTCAGGGGTGTGGGAGGGCTGTCCAGGGGCGTGGGAGTGTTGTCCAAGGGGTGGGAGGGTATACAGGAGGGTGGGGGATGTCCAGGGGTGGTGGGGATTGTAGAGACCCAAAGATTGATGTACATAGACATTAAATTACTTTTTCGGAATACATAGTACATAACAAAAACAGACACACAAGGACCGTAATAGTTTAGTGTCTTTTGTGTAGCATACAACACAAGACATTAATGAAATTAAAAGAATATTTTTCATAAAATCTCAGGGTGTTACATTCTACCCCCCTTAAAATGAATTTTGTCCTCGAAATTCTTCGGGGTTATAAATGGTTTACTACTCAAAATTTTGTTTAATAGAAACCCACATCGTAAAAAGGAATACCAAAACATGGCTTTAAAAACTAAAGTATGAAATGTAATGGTTGCCCAAATTAACTCATCACTAGGTTTCTACGTAAGAGAACATAGGTGAAAATATGGATATGGAAGAAAAATCTAACCATCAAGTTCTGATGGAGAGTGTTAGAGAACATGGCTATGAAAAATCCAACAATCACAAAGCTATTCATTTGTGATGATCTAAGGTACCATCTGATTCATCGGATATAAGGGAACTAGGACAACATTTTTGGTTTTCAAGATCATTTCCCTAAAGTTGATGAATTAAAAGAAAAACTTGCATGATTTTGGTATAATCTCACTGTTGTTCGTGAATTGAACAATTTCCACTTCATCCCATAAAGAAATGAAGTTGAATTTTTTATTCGTGATGTGTTAGTAGATCATATGATAGAATGATGGGTCATTCCATCTCTTTCAAACAAAAGGTTATAAAAAGTTATAAGTTCATATTATGTTTAGATTAATCGTATATGGTTCCAAAAATGAACTTATACTTCATATATCATACCGCTTAATAAAATAAAACTAGTTTATACTAACCAGGGACTTCCTATAGGCCAGTGGTAGGCAATAAAGGCCAGTCTCACTTCGGTTGTGGGTTTGATTCCCGCAGCCTTGTCCGACGCGATGGGCTGTCACCCGTCCTGGAGGTTGTCCTTTTTCTAAAACTACATTACTATAACATTCTATCAATAATATTGGAAAAACTTCTATCCTTAAACAATACTAACTTATGTCCAACATAATCCATTCCAATCTTTAGGCTTATCCATAATACTGCAGTCCACTCCCATAATATAGTGAAAATGATTTCCAGAGATTTAATACCATCATTGATCCCCATATATCATAAGATATGTCTTTTTGGTCACATTCCAAACATTCGAAGGCCTTAATCATGTATTCTCTTGACAAATGAATACCCATTGAACCTTAGTGAAAACATGAATGAAGTTAAAAGTTAACACTTTCCACATACCAAAATCCTCAAAATTATATATACTCAAACCATGATATCACTTAGTCATTATATCAATCATGGGATCATGAATACAATCAAACATCTTATTATCTTCTTATTCCTTCATTATGTGCATATCATCTACTTTACAAAAAATATCTGAATAACATTCCATGGTTACTGGTACCATTAAACATATACTTTCAAATACGTTTAGGAAAAACAATAGTGTAAAAATCCTTATATGATTCTTTATTCCATAGTACCATTAACTATACAACATAACTCTCGATAAACATACAATCATTCCACTACCTTCTAAAACAACCGACTGAGCTTCAACACTTCTTTCAGCTCATATATCATTTGTAGTCTCCTCATCATCATCCACATAAATAATACCCATATGACCATGCTGATTCTTTTCATGAGATTTTCCATTAGGGCATTGTTTTGCATAATGCCCGTACATTCCACATTTAAAACATCTAATCATTGTTGATGTAGTAGCAATACCATTATCCTTGTCCATGGTGTTAACTGAACCTTTTCCTTTCCAATTACTGGCTTTGTGTCCTTCTTTTCCACACCCAAAGCATCTTCAGGTTCCTTTGAAACAATCTCCCTGATTCCTCTTCCCAAATTATTTATATGAGGTAAATTGAACTTTCTTTCCTCTATGATCATCATGAAACTCCATCTTTCTCTTATTATCTGAGTTGGGAAAGTTACCAAAGTTGAGATTATTGATCATATTATGAGATTGCTGATTAGGCATAATAACGATGTTTGGACTTCTAGATCCCGTTTCATCTGGTTTCCCATGAACAAAATCATTCCATTGTCTATCAAATCCTCCATTATCGTGAATCTTCTTGTTTCCGGCCATTCTCTAAAACCAAAAAAGAAGAGTGTGAGGGGAAAAATCATGCTAGGGAAAACAACATAGTAAAGAGGGAGTATCCTCAATATCTAACATCTTAGGTTAAATTCTATGATCATTACCATAGTTCTAGGACTTTATCCTATACGTATACTTATCCTTAGGGACATCCCTAGACATACCTTAGAAATATCTCTAGGGATCTCAATAACGTTTTCGCATCCTAGATTCCAAAGGTTGACTAAACCTTTCCTCTGATACCAACTGTTGAGACCCAAAGCTTGACGTACATAAACATTACATTACTTTTTCGGAATACTTATTACATAACAAAAACAGACACACAAGGACCGTAATAGTTTAGTGTCTTTGGAAACTTGGAATGTAATCTTCTAATCGTGGCGAAAGATCTTCAACATCTCCCATAAAGATCTTCCCATTTTTGTTTCCTAAACTAAAATATTTCTTTTAATCATGGAGGAAAAGAAAACATAAAAAGGGTGAGCTCAAATGCTCAGTAAGGGTAAGCATGGATAAAATAAAACATACCATATATATTTGAACTTAAAAAAACATGAACATTAAAAATATTGAGCAACGACATAAAACATGGAAGTACATAAGGAATAGATCATAATGGAACATAAATCATGATAAAATAGCATGGGAATAAAACATGTAATAGTGTAAACCATTAAGCACATGATATGATTTCCATAGTAGCCAAGGCATTGCTGCCAAGACCATCTTAGTGGACAAAGTCCCTTTCTGAATCGAGTTCACTCCTCGTTTCAGTCCTATTTTAATGAACCGGTTTAACCTGCCATTCCAGCCATGTCTATCTCATGAGATATAAATCTTTACCTAATGCATTGGTGGGAGATATAGGTCCCACCCATCTCATAATTAAATCATTCTTACTTGTGCCACAAAATAAACATACATCATTCATAAAAACCCAATAAATAAAATGGGTTTCATAAACATCATCCCATCATCACAGAATCCATATAAAAGAAATGGATATCATTTCATAATAAGAGAAGTGAAACCATGTAAATCATAGAGACATTATACTTGAAACATACACATGTGAAATAATGTCATCTTAGATGAAAAATGGTTTTGATAAAACACTTGAAATGAATTCTTGAGGAAAATATCCCTTTTTCTTTAAAAACATTTTCTTTTCACAAAATGTCATGCAATTTTAAAAGAAAAGGATTTTGTTGAAAATAGTCATGAAATCTTTTGGAGGAAGCTTCATTAAAATAAGGCTTTATAAAACCGTAAAAATCCTTTCGTGCCGTATAAGTTAAAAAAACAATCTTCTCGTACTTTTGCCGGAAAAGTCAAAAAAGTACCTCGTAACGTAAACAAAAGAAATATTCCTTACATACCATGTAGTAAAAGTAAAAAATGGGTAAAAAGGACTTTAAACATACATGAAAACACTTTTATAAAACAAGGACATGGATGATAGAAATAACCCGAGTAAATACTTAAAAATAAGCAATCTCGGATAAAATGAGATTTGAAAAATTATCCCTTACCTTAGGTCTGATATGCTTCGTACGTATCTGAACCTCCTATATAATTATATAAATAATGTTACTAACTTATTACAGAATCATATTAATTGTTATGATATCATATATGGTTCACTTATGACTTTATATTACTCGTTCTTTTGTAAATTCCATGTTAAAGAGCGTTTTGGTTAAATCGTTTCATTTGTCGTCCGTGTTTTGACTTATTCATATGATTACATAGATCATGATTACTTACATCCAGAATGAAAAACATTATTTATATATAATATATATTCAGAATATACATATATATAATATATCGATAAATGTAAAGAAATACACCGTTCATGGAGACGGTAGGCCGTACGTACGCATGAACGTTGTTTTCGTTTCCTCATTGAATTGAATGGAATTAATTGGATTACATACATATATATAAATATACATAAATCCAGTATCATTATTATGTCATATATTTCATGATTACTTATTATATATACTTTATAATCATTTATGAATGGTTAATCATTGAGAATGAATCTCATCGCGTCGTGGAGACGGTATTCCGTACGTACGCACAAGCGATGATATCGTTCCCATGATCGTGGAATTTTATTGGAGTTTATGTATACTATTAAAGAATCAATATCACTTTACAATAATCATATATAGTTATTATTTACACCATTATACCCATCCAAGTAAGGTGGTTTTGGAAAATAGATTACACCACGGCGTGGAGACGGTATTCCGTACGTACACACGCGCGGTGATTTCGTTTTCCGTAGGATGGATACATGGTGAAATAGGGTTGTTTCATACTTATAATAAAATATCAGTATATGAGTGATACTGATGTTATTACTTCATAATGAAACAACCTAAGAAGAAGAAGTGGAAGAAGAAATAAAGGTGAAAGAATCGGTAATGGAAATTACCTCTTCTTTGAAGCGCCTCTTTGAGACCTCCTCTTAGAGAACTAAAATTGGTCTTTGAAGAAGACCAGGACCTCTAGGATGTTTCTAGGGAAGTGTAGAAGATAATTGGGCAGGGGTTGGCCGAGCATGAAGGCTCAAAGTGGTGTGTGGAAGAGAGGGAGGAGGTTCCCTTTTATAAGGGAGGAGAGGGGAACCTTTGGAATTCTTGAAAATATTAAATTATAATAAATCTAACCCCAAATAAAAACCTCCAAAAATGACTCATATTCGATGGTTAGAAGAGATAGGGTTGTAATCTCATCAAACAATCAAATTTAGACATGTTTTTATCTTATTTTAAACCTTATAATTTTGATTTATCCTTATTTAATCTATTAAAGTTTATTTGTGGTAATATAATTATAAATTTTAAATTATAACAAATAATTACTTATTTGTTGTTAATTTTCCATAATTATTTACTTTATAATATTATAGACCATATAAATTTAAATTTATAATTTTTAAATATTTTTGTGATTTTTAAACAATTTTATAATATGTTATTTTTATAAAATAACAATAGTGTCAATTTTGACACTATTCATTTATTTGAATTTAAATAAAATATATACAGAATATATGTTCGAAATAAAAGATTTAATAGATTCATAAAATGTCATATGTATCTATAAAATTAGTGTATCACATTAAATAGTTCATATAATATTTATTTTATTATTTTTAAAACCATTTATTTGGTTTATCTCTTAATAAAATAATTACTACAACATTTTTGTATAATTATTTAACATACTTATTTGTTGCATAAAAATTGAAAATATAATCCTATGATGAAGATAAATATATTAAATTTCCAAATAATACTTTTACTCGAATATATCATCTTAAAATCACAATATTTAAATTTTTATATTTATTAAATTATGAAGGTGACAACTTTGGCATCATTTAAAATAATATAATATAACTATCATAATGACTTTTATAAAGATCCAAACGGTTATATATTAGGTCATTGGATGATTAAGGTGTAGATATACACTACCAATAAGTTTTGGTTAGGTTTTTGGGCCTCTTAATGGGTATTATTATTTAAATAAAAACTATATTACTTATTTTCCACTTAATAAATAATTTTTGTATCATTAATGTATCACCACTAATGACAATTATTTAATCCCTAAAAATTCTAAATAAATTATCATGATGTAGATAATTTTATTATATTTCTAGAGACTATTAATGTTCTAAGTTTTATGATGTTTATCACTAAATTAAAATTAGTATACTTATAATATTTAAGAGAGTGACATGTTGTCACTTTCTTTGGTTTTAATAATAATTAAATTATTTTCATGGTCAAAAGTCCATAAAATGAATCTAATACGACCCTTAAGTTATATGGGTCTACTTTTAGCCATCAAATAGAATTTTTTCATGTGTTAGGGTAATTTTATAATATTATATTTACCCTTAATTACTCGATTTACCTTTAACTATGGTAAATAAAATTTACCGTAGTTACTATTCATAATTCCCAAAAATAAAAAGTATCTTATTAACATAATTGGGACCCACTGATTCCAAATATGGAATCCATTTTTCCAAATTCAATACACAAAAGTTGCAGAAATTAAATTAAAATTAATCCCGTTGTCGAAAGAAAATAGGTTTTTCTTTAAAACATTGCAAAAGATTAAATTGATTTAACCTACGAATTTAATGTAAAATCAGTGCTAATGATGTACATTATATTAAATGGTAAAAATATATTCTATTTATAATTTAAAACCATTCAATATTATAATTTAACCATATAAATTATTGCGATGAAAAAAGTTTTTTTTAATTAAAATATAGCGTGTTTTTACTATACATCAAAATATGAAAGTTACCAGAATAATATGAAAAATTTATCCAAAGTAATTTTTTTTCATGATTCCAAAGAAGGATTTTAAACTTATAAACATGTAGAAAACTAGATTTAAGGTGGGTGCGCCATCAAAAGGTGGCAAAACTTCATTTTTTGGAAAATACTTATTTTACCCGAAAAATTTATTTTGTTCTTATACCATGTTCTAGAAAATGTGTAAGATGAATAATAATGTTATAAAATTAAAAATTTAGTTAATACTATTCATAACGGCTATTTCATAATAATATTATAATAATATATCATTGTTTAGTAAAACTCGGTATTGCGTACAACACACGCTATCGAGGAAGGTCGCGATTGCGTGTAATGCAAGCCAAGTCAGGGTTGCGTGTTGTGCAAGAATCCTTCATTGATTCATATAACAGAATCCAACCATATTTCATTTATACATTGAATATATATATATATATACTCAATTTTGCATAGAATAACTATTATTAAAATTTTGTGTAACACGATCCGAGAATAGTGTTGCGTATACTGCAAGCTAATACGGTGTTGCATATAGCGCAAGGTAATCTTGGTGTAGCATACAACAAAAGACATTAATGAAATTAAAAGAATATTTTTCATAAAATCTCAGGGTGTTATAGGGATCTCCAGTGGGTGGGGGTGTTTAGGTGTGTGGGAGTGATATCTAGGGGTGGGGGTATACAGGAGGGTGGGGGGATATCCAGGGGTGGTGGGGATGTCCAGGGGTGGTGGGGATGTCCAGGGGTGGGGGGTTTCCATGGGTGTGGTGGGGGTAGTCCAGTGGGGTGAGGGGGTCCTGGTCTATTTTTGGTAACTTTTTGGTCTGTTTCAGTGGCGTGGGAGGGTTGTCCAGGGGTGTGGGAGTGTTTTCCATGTGGTGGGGGGTATACAGGAGGGTGGGGGGTTGTCTAGGGGTGTGGGGGGTTGTCCAAGGGCTGGTGGGGATGTCCATGGGTGTGGGGGGGGGGGGGGGGTGTCTAAGGGGTTGGGGTCAGTCTAGGGGTGTGGTGGTGGCTGTCCAGTGGGGTGAGGGGGGCTGTCCATGGGGTGGTGGGGCAGTCCAGGAGGGTGGGGGGTTTCGAGGGTGTTGCGGGATGTCTAGGGTGTGGAGGTAGTTCAAGGGTGTGGGGGTGTGGTGGGGTGTGGTGGGGGATATCCAGTTGGGTGAGGGGGGGGGGGGGGGGGGCTGTCCAGGGGGTGGTGGGGCAGTATAAGAGGGTGGGGGGTGTCCAAGGGTGTTGGGGGTTGCCCAGGGGGTGGGGGCAATCCAGGGGTGTGGGGGGGGGGGTGTCCAGGGATGTGGTGGGGACTGTCCAATGGGGTGAGGGGTTATGGTTTGTTTTTGGTAATGTTTTGGTCTAATTCATTGGTGTGGGAGGGTTGTCCAGGGGTGTGGGAGTGATGTCCAGAGGGTAGGGGTATACAGGAGGGTGGGGGAGGGGGGTGGGGGGGGGGGGGGTTATCCAGGGGTGTGGGGGCATGTTCAGGGGGGGTGGGATGTCCAGTGGTGTGGGAGGCTGTCCAGGGGGTGGGGGGGTTGTCCAAGGGTGTGGGGGGCTGTCCAGGGGTGTGGTGGGGACTGTCCAGTGGGGTGAGGGGGGCTATCCAAGGGGTGGTGGGGCATTCCAGGAGAGTGGGGGGTTGTTAGGGGTGTTGGGGGCTTTCCATGGGGGCAGTCCAGGGGTGTGGGGGTGTCCAGGGGTGTGGTGGGGGCTATCCAGTGGGGTGAGGGGGTTCTTGTCTATTTTGGCTAGTTTTTGGTCTGTTTCAAGGGTGTGGGAGGGTTTTCTGGGGGTGTGGGGGTGTTGTCCAGGGGGTGGGGGGCATACAAGTGGGTGGGGGTTGTCCAGGGGTGCAGGGGGATATCTAGGCGGTGGTGGGGATTTCTAGGGGTGTGGGGGGCTGTCCAGGGGGTGGGGGCTGTCCAGGGGTGTGGGGGGGGGGGGGGGTTCCAGGGGTGTGGTGGGGGGGGGGGGTTCTTCTCTATTCAGGTCTGTTTTTGGTAATATTTTTCTCTATTTCAGGTGATTTGGATGGGCATAGTAGTGGTTCGGGTTTATTAAAAAAAATTGTTTTTTACGTTGGATATTTCCTAACCGACATAAAAAATGCATTGGTATGGGTTATAATGTCGGTTATTTGGAAACCGACGTAAAAACATCATTGGAGATGGTTTTTAAGTGGGTTATTTCATAACTAATGTAATACATTGAAATGGATCATTTTTTTACATCGGTTATTTTATATCCAATGTTGAAAATATGTTTTTATGTCAGTTATTTAATAACTGACATTCAAAACCGCTTGGAAGACAAGTTTATCACGTCGGTTATTTATATAAATGACGTGATAAACACTTCAGAATAGTGCTTTATGACATTAGTTATTATATAACCGACGTGAAAGGGTATATATCACGTTGGTTATTAAATAACTGATGTAATAAAGCGCTCCTCTGAAGCATTTTCCACATCGGTTTTTTATGAACCGACGTGAAAACCGCTTGGCAGACAGGTTTATCACATGAGTTATTTTTGTAACCGACATGATAAACGCTCCAGAAGAGTGCTTTAAGATGTCAGTTATTATATAACCGATGTGAAAGGGTATATATCACGTCGGTTATTAAAAAACCAATGTCATAAAACACTCTTTCAAAGCATTTTCCACATCATTTTTTATCAACCGCCGTGAAAAACCACTTGGCAGACAAGTTTATCACATCTGTTATTTTTTTAAACGATGTGATAAATGCTTCAGAAGTGTGCTTTATGACATCGATTATTATATAATCGACATTAAAGGGTATATATGACATCGGTTATTAAATGAACGATGTAATAAAGCACTCCTCCGAAGCATTTTTCACGTCGGGTTTTTATCAGCTGATGTGAAAAACACATCGGATTTTTGTTTTTTACATCGGTTGTAGAATAACCAACGTAAACAACTCTATTTATAACATCTCCTATAATAATGTCGGCCAAAAGGAAACGTTACAAATTAAAAATAACCACCGTAAAAAACGTTTTCTGAACTAGTGTAAATACCTAAATTACCATATATCCTTACTTAAAACATGCATGTTTCCTTATTCTTAAGTCTAAAAAGCTATAAACTTCATCCATGATAGCGTGACCCGCATACCAATAAATCCTTTACTAGTTCCAAGGTAATTAGTATTGTCTAATTTACTTATTCATATCTAACATATCTTTATACAAATATCATTATCCCAACATAAGGTATATATTAAGGGTTATCATTCCCTTAATCATGCATTGTAAAAATATACCACCTTACCCTTAAATCACTTATCTAGGTCCTTTAAACTATTCAAATTTTTTTTTCTAATCCCTAATGAAAAACTTATACCAAAAAGACATATATAATTCATGATTCTTATAAAATAATATTTTAATTCCAAAATATGTACACCTCAATCATCCAACATTATTCTTAAACCATTACCTATGATCCATCATCTTAGTCTTTCCGAAAATATGAATCATGAATTAAGGTTCATATACCTTAATTTAACCAATATTATTAGGTTTAATATAAAAAAATAATGCTAGAACATACCATACCTTTCACATGTTGTTTACAATATCTTTATCCTTAGTAGTATAACCAATACGTGTGCCAGCTCATGATTCTATTAATTATATTTATACTTAGGAAATTGATTTTCATAATTCCCATAATTTCCACATATGAAACATTCAATATTAACCATGTTATATCTAGTTCTAGATAATGACTAAGACTATAAAGAAAAGTGTAAGAAATACATATCAGAGATTAAATACACATAAATAAGAGAAATTACTTATAACATTTCATTCTATGATATCTTAGGTTTAATCCTAGGATATTCATGATTATCAAAAAAATATAGGATTTTAACATATACTTAGACTTAACCTTAGGATATCCTTAGAAATATCCTTTGAAATATCTCTAGGGATCTCACTCAAGTTTTTGCATTATAATTTCCAAATGTTAACTAAACCTTTACTCTGATACCAACTGTAAAGACCCTAATTTTGATTTACATGGAAATTACATTACTTTTGAGTAATACTAAATACATTATAGAAATAGACAACCAATGACTGTATTAGTTTAGTGTATTTGGAAATAGGTAACACATTCTCATAAATTGGTGGGAGATCTTCAACATCTCCCATAAAGATCTTCCCCATTATTTTTTCTACCTAAAACATTTATTTATATCTTGTGGAAATGAAAACATAAAAATGGTGAGCTCATATGGTTATTAAGGGTAAAAAAGTTAAATATCAAATAAAACATGAACATAAGAATGTAAAAACATGAACATAAACTTTGAAAACCATACCATATATAACATATCTCAAAATATTGAGTTATGAAATAAATCTTTGAAGTTAATAAGGCATAAATCATAAAGAAATCATGAACAATGAGAAAATATCATTGGTAAAAAAATAGAATTATAGAAAACACATATGCATAGAAAATCATTTTCATATTAGCCATGCCTCATTGCTGAAAACATCATAGTGGAAAAAGTCCATTACTGAACCGGGTTTATTTGTTATTTTTGCCCTGTATTACTCAACCAGATTTACTTGACGTTCCATTCATGTATATCTCATGAGATATAAATCATTACCAATGCATTGGAGAGACATATAGGTCCCACCCATCATACAATGAAATCCATACATATGTGTTCCACAGAAACATAAATCATTCATCATAGCATGACCCAAGCAATAAAATGGGTTTCTTAAAAATAATTCCATTATAACACAATCCATGTAAAATAAATAGATTTCATAAATAGTATTCCATCATAAAAATAATAAACCATAAGAATAATAGTGATTATATACTTGAAATATATCCTGAATCTTAGATGAATAATAATTTTGATAAAACACTTGAAATTAATTCTTGAGGAACATATCATTTCTTCTTAAAAAACATTTTATTTTTTAAAAACACTGTGAAATTTTAATATAAAATAATTTATTTGAAAATAACCTTTAAAACATGTAGAAGAAGATTTATGGAAATAAGGCATTATGAAATAATAAAAATATACTCATGTCGTAGAAGTTAAAAAACATTCTTCTCGTAATTTTTCCTGAAAATTAAAATAGTAACTCATAGGAAAAATGAATGAAATATTCCTTCCAAAGCATGTTTTAAAAGTAAAAAATGGGTAAAAATGAATTTAAACATCCATATGAGAATAGTAAAAAATTTATGAATTTTTTTTTAAAAAACATGGACATGGATGATAAATATACATCAGTAAATAATTATATATAATCAATCTTGGATAATAATGATATTGTGAAATTATCCCTTACCTTAGGTCCACTATCCTTTTTATGCATCCAAACCTCCTCTTCTTTGATGCGCTACCAATAAATATCCTCTTAAAGGCACTATATTTGGTTTTTTTAAGAATACCATAACCTCTATAATGTAACTAGTTACGTTTATAATGGAAATGGGTAGGGGATGACCGAGATTTAAGGCTTAAATTTAAGTGAATAGGTGAGGGAGGAGGTGCCCTTTTATAATTGAGGTGGGGGGCACTTTTGAAATATTCGAAAATATTAATTTATAATAAACTAAATCCATATCCAAAAGCCTAAAACATGTCCACATTCATAAAATGTGATTAGATAATGTTCTAATATCATAATAAAATAATTTTAGACCAGTTTTTCTATCTATTAAAACCTTTTTATTTTAATTTATCACTTACTTATTCTATTTCATTTTATTCAGGGTAACAAATATTTCAATAATAAAAGGGTGAAATATTTACTTAAGTCTATGTAAATTAAATAAGAAATAAATAATTTATAACATTTTAGGCCATATAATATTTATTCTATATTTTTAAAAATGTTTAATTATTTTTAAATAATTTAATAAAACATTATTTTGACAAAGCAACAATAAATTCAATTTTGACAAAATTCAATTCTTAGAATTAAATAAATATCATGATAAGATGTTACCCTTGAAAGAAATATTTTATTGTATCTCTATGGGGTCAAGGTAATCTATAAAAATCATTGTATATGTTAATTATCTCAAATTATATTTATTTTAATGTTTGTAATAACATTAATTTGATATTTCCATTAATAAAATATTTACTACATCCGTTTTTATTATTATTTGATATAATTATTTGTTGACTAGAAAATAAAACTAAAATAATATAATGTATATAAATATACTATATTTAAGAATAATACTTTTAGTTGAATATATTTTCTGAAAAATCCAACATTAAAAATGTTATACTTATTTAAATATAAATGTGACATGTTTTACATCACTTTAAATAAAATAATATAAGTGTCATAATCTATTATATAAGGATCTAAATGGTAAATAACTAGACCATTGGATGATTATGGTTGAGATATACTCGAAAAATAAGATTTATTCAAGTGATTGTTTCTTTTAATGGTTATTATCATTTTAATAAAAATTAGTTTAAGGATTTTACATTAATTAAATAATTTACACATCATCATTGTGTAAAACTTTAATGTAATTATTTAATCCCCAAAAATTATAAATAAATTACCATGATGTAGATAATTTCATTATATTTTTAGATACTATTTATTATCTAAGTTATCTCACATTTATCACTATATTAATATTATTATACTTATAAGAAGTAAGAGGGTGACATTTTGTCACTTTCATGTCATTTTATTTTATTTTAATGATAGTTTTATCATTTTCATGGAAAAAGTCCATTAAATGAGTAAATTATAATCCTTAGATGTTAAGGGTCAATAGTTACTCATCCAATATAAATTTGGAAAGTTTTAGGGTAAATTTTTATCCTTGTTATATTATTTCCACCAAAATTTACTCGAATTAGCTTTAAACATGGTAAATATAAATTACCAAAGTTACTATTTATAAAATCCAAAATAATTAAAGTAACATACTAACATAATTTGGAACCAATGATTAAAAATATGGAATCCATTTTACAAAATTTAAAAAAGATAATTTTTCATAATTAAATTAAAATTATTCCCGTTGAGGGAACCAGAAAATGGGTTTTTAAAAAAGTAAAAACCATCAAAAGATTGACATGTGTTTATATCAAATTTAAATGTGAAATTACCCCCAATAACCGAAATTGGGATAAAAAAATAATCTAATTATACTTTAAAACTAATTAAAATTATTATATAACAATATAAATAAAATAGATGAAAAATCGGGTTTGAATTAAAATGAAGTATTTTTCACTATTCATTAAAATATTAAATTTATCATAAAAATATCAAAAAATTATACAAACTAAATTTTTTATGTACCAATTCCAAATAAAAATTTTATTTTTAAAAAATTAAACTAATATAAGTGTTAAAACTATATTTAAAATGGGTTCTCCATCAAAAGGCATCAACACTTCATTTTTTAAAAAATAATTCTTTTATTTGAAAAATTGATCTTTTTCTTATATAATGTCTAAAAAAAATATAATATGAATTTTAAAAATTATATTGAACATATTAAATATATATTTCATTAATTAAATCCCTCAATGGTGATTTAATTTTTTTATAAACTTCATTAAACTCAGTCTTGCATGAAATGAATTCTATCAAAATAACTAGAAAGTATATGTAATACAAGCCAAGAATAGTGTTGTATATACTAAAAGATAATATGGAATTGAGTATAACACAAGATTATATATATATATTGTATAACAGAATACATCAAAGAAATTAATCTATCTCATTAAAATCTTGAGGTGTTATAGTGGGGCCTAGTATTATATTAACCCTCGACGAATCCACAGGTCTCATGTGACAAAACAAGATAGGTTTTTGGTGTATTCATCTTCCTATAAATGTAAATTGTTATATCATAAAGCCTTGATAGTTGTATTACTTTATTTTTGTCTTGATGAAAATTAATTTTTCTTAGCACAACGCTTTGAAAATAGGTTTTTGATATTTATAAATATGCATTCCACTAATATGAAATCAGTATTATAGCAGGTACTGTTGCAGCGGCAGCACTGTAGCAGGGGAGAATTGCCCAAGTACTATAGCAGTACTGTAGCAGGTACTATTGCAGTGGCAGAACTGTAGCAGCGGAAGCACTGTAGCAGTGGAGGGACTGTAACAGATACTGTAGCGGTGGCGGTACTGTAGCAGGTACTGTTGCAACACGGGTACTGTAGCAGTACTGTTCACCGAGGGGTCCTTTGCGCCAAAAAATGGGCTTTCAGGCCTTGTATTCAGGCCACTTGGCCTTCAGCCTTCGGGCTATGTAATGGGTCTCCCTCTACCCAGTCTAAAGAGGTCTTTGCTTTCCAATAATAAATTGAGGCTTCGGCCCCAACCTTTAAAAAAAATATCCATGTTTCCATTTAATTTTCATGGATATAGAATGTTCATAGTTTAAATTTGATTATGGATTCATGATGTTAAACCATTTCTTACAAAACATTTATGCCATGTTTATACTAATATTTTTTCAGTTATATGTTTTCCTTATTGAGAATTTGAGGTCACCCCTTCTAATGTTTTCCATTTCCCTAGGTTATGAAGAAATTTGTTACATGTGACAGGTTTCGAAGTATAGCATGTGTGAAATATTTTTTGTTTTATATTGAATAATTTTTATTAATAAATTAGTTTCACATTTAATGAGATAAGTTTTCATTTGATATAAAGAACATGGGATTTATTAGTTTCTTTCATGTCTTAATTCTCTAAATCTCTAAACCTGAAAATATCCTTAGATGTTAGAGATTCAATAAAAATTTTAATTTCATAATTAAGGTTGGTTATAAAAATGATTTTACAGTTGGTATTAAGTAATTAATGTAATGTATTTGTTTATGAGAACCAGATTGGGGAGTGTGGGTCTTGGGCATTACAAATGACAAGATGGAATTTTAAGCATGATCATCATTCTCCAAAATTTTCTAATATTTTGCTATCATTACATTACTTTTATAAAAATTAATAAAACCCTTGGTGGCTTCCACCAAGACATAAAAAATAATTAACAGGTGATATATTTGGATATTATGTTTCCAGATATAGTAATTCACTACTGGAAAAATGGCATATACCCACAGTTCAAAACTGTGGGTATAACCCCCAAAACCGTGGGTATAGGCTATACCCATGGTTTTGGGAACCATGGGCTGGAACTACGTCGGTATAGGTCCCCATCCTATACCCAAGGTTTTCCTAAACCATGGGTATATGTGTTCTACCACCGTGTCAATGAAATATCCCCAATTGCCACTGTGTCAAAGGCTTTTACCCACGGTTTCAAAACCGTGGGTATAGATCCTAAAATAATGCAGGTGGCGGGTTTCGATCCCGCAACCTCTTCACTGAAAACACCACATCTAACCACTACCCTAACATCACATATGTGTATATATATTTATATTTAGTTAAATATAGTTATATAAACCGTGGTTATAGAGGGAAGAACCGTGGGTATAAGACTCCCACCCAAAAAAAATTCCTCCCCGCGGAAAAAAAAATTCCTCCCCGCGGAAAAAAAATTCCCCGCACACACACAGAAAACCTATACCCACAGTTTTTCATAATTGTGGGGATATGTACCCCTATTCCCACGGTTTTAAAAAACCATGGGTATAGGTGACTTTTTAGGACGTATCCCCACGGTTTTGGAAAACTGTGGGTATAGACCACCCCTATACCCACGGTTTTGGAAAACCCTGGGTATAGGTCTTAAAAATTTACCTATGCCCACGGGTTTCAAAAACCGTGAGAATAGAGGTACCTATCCCCACGGTTTTGGGGAAAACCATGGGGATAGGTCCATTTTTCGGTAGTTATTTTTCTTATAAAATGTGAGAATCCCGTTTTTGTTCCCTAAAATAATATTTTATATGTTTACAAAGAATGTAATAGACCAATTCGTTAACCAAAGATAGGTACATTCTTCAAATAACTCAAACAAAAATTTAGTTCAACAACCATACTGGTAATAATATTTAGACATAACAATACTTGGAGGGAACATGAATGCTTTGATACCAATTTTGGGGGCCCCTATTCATGGTGAGGTTCACTAAGAAATGTTTTAAATTAGTGAAAAATAATATGTTTATTTACTTTTGTGATTTCTTATGAAATAAAACCTTGTCACTTATTAGAGTGATAAATCTCAGTAATCAACTAAATATTGTAGATATAATTATAGGTTAATATCAATTAACCCATGTTTGAAGAAAATCAGCAACGTTTTATCCTCACATAAGAAGAAAAGTCTCTACCTTGATCAAAATTATCGCACTAATTTCTTGTTTTTTTGAGGAAAGTATTATCATTATTAATTTTAAGATTGTATCCTAAAAATATTATAGTTCTTTTGTATTATCTCACAATCAAGAACAAGTCTTACTTCATTATTATTTGCTACATAACAAAACTATGGTGATCTAACACAAAATAATGTTTTCTTTCTTCTCTTCTACTTTATCAACTAACATTGGTTGAATGTACTATTCCCATGCATGCTACATTGCACAGACACTCCCTCTATCCTAAATAATTTTATTGATTATCCCTTCCACTACATTATTCTATTTTTTGGACTACTTTTTATTCAAGATACATTTCAATTTACATTTAAAACAAATAAAATTTTTATTCTAATTTTAATTTTAATTTCAAATTCAAAATTAGAAAAATAAATTCATTTAAGTACTTATTAACATCTTTCTATTCTTCTACCTATTCTTCATATTTTGAATTTTCTGACATATAATGGTGCAGTTGTGCAGGTTATAATATGATACTCTAGTTCAACCAACATATTATTCCTTTCTATGATGTTAAATTCTTATTCATGTTACAAGTTCTTCTTATCTTCTGCTCTAGTTCTACATAGACACGACATGGAACCATGTAACATGAAGTGACTATCCTTAAAATTATAGACCCAATGTTTGCCTTCATTCCCCATGGATTATATGATGACATGATTTTATCCTGTAAACCCATCTTTATTATATTCCATGGTCCAACCATCTATACATGATGTGACCATCTATCAAAATATATATACAATTTTAAGCATTTACAAGGCTTGAATAATGGAATTACTATTAGCTTCATAGTAGGAATCTTTTTCATTTATCTTACACCAAATTTTTCTTTTGTGATATTTAATCTATATAAGATTATCTTTCACATCACTATATTTATTATTTCAAATTATTCTTAGTTTTAGAAAATGATTCTTATAAAAAAATCAAATTCAATTTCCTAAAACTTATCATTAACATCCTTTTAACATACAAAAAAATCACTTATTAAATTAGGAACCATCATATATTTTATAAATTTGTAATATTATATGTAATGAAAAAATTGATTTTAAGTATGCTCAAAATTACTCTTACTTATTGTTTACTTGTCTAATTTTATGGTTTTAACTCAAATTGGATTTTATTTATCACCTAAAAGTGAATCATTCATATTATATAAATAGAAAAATTTCTGGAGTTCTTTTTAAGAATTTTTTTACATATTCCTAAAAAAACTAAAAGTGATCGTGAATTTAAAAATTTCTAATGTCTACTTGAGATGAACTTTACTTATTTAACTAAATAACCTTTACACATACAGGTTCTCTTTGAGAACATAAGTAATTTTCTAGTATTTTATCATAGTTACTCTCACATCCCAGTAGAGTTAATTTTACATATTAAAGACTAATCTAGTTTTCCAGTGGCCTACTCAGAGTTTCAATTATACAATATTAATTTTAATCGTAAATATATAGGTACATACCCAAATTTTCCCTAATCTATTTAGAGTTACCATTAAATCAATAAGTAATATTTTCAACTTTTTATTTTTTAAATCTTATCATAAAATTTAAACTTATGTATAGAGCACAACAAATCTTATGTATATATTACTTAGGATAACTGTAAATAAATTTTTTATCAACTCCAAAAAAACATCCAAATAACTCCAAACACCTTTAAAGTTATTTTGAACACCTTATAACACTCTATAACCTTATAATAGATATCGCATCACAAAATAAATTTTAGTTGACATAGGTTTGAAAATGATTTATGTTTTAAAACAAATATCCCACACCATAATAATATCGAATCATTATTCACTAATTATTCTTCAACATTAGATATCATTACTTTATTTATTTATGGGGTCAATAATCTCCCAAAACATTTCTTGATCTCAAAAATTCCTCATTTAGTTTTTTTCAACTAAGGAATATAAATCACATTCGACCTCATCACAATTAGTAATGAATCATTATTCAATAATTTTAATCCTGAATGAGACAACTAGATGTGGGATACAAGAATATTGAATAATAATATCATGTTATCTATGATAATGACTTACATTCACTTATTATCATCCCTTTAAACCCCTTAATACTAATAGCACTTGATACCAAATGATATTCCACTACAAATTTTATTCCAGTTATCAAAATTATTCTTTCAATTTTATTATAATTTTTTATATATAATCTCAAAAAAATGTTATAATAGTTCACATGATGACTTCATAACTTAACCATTTTTAAAATATATATCTAATTATAATATCTCTATAAATAAGAAATATCCACCCCATTGGGTTAAACGTCTATCTTTATGTTCTCCCCTATATAAATTTACTCCCTCGATGAAAATAAATTAGAGTGTTGAACATAAATGGATTTATGTTGTCATTATCTACCTTTTAAAATAATAATATAATGAAAAATTAAGATATGGGACATATTCATAATACATCATCCTTCAATGAATGAATCTTGGAAATTTTTATTCAACCTCCATGTCTTGTTATTCAACTCTATATTTTACTAAGAACTGCCTTGATTAGCTAGATGCTTCTTCTTCAACATCCATTTCATATTGGAGGAACTTATCTTATTCTTTAATTCTGTACCAGTACATGACAAAGTCTCTTTATTCTTACTCCTCTTAACATTAACTTATTTTTTATAAATTTGATTTCGATGTCCTAAAATAGTCTCACCTTTATCTCTTTTATTTATCTGATCACTTTTTATTGAGGCTAGTCTTCAACCATCTTCTTGAGTAGAATTATTTGTACACACAATTTAAAGTAAAAAATATATATTGACTTCACATAAAATTTCTTATTTTTCTTTCAAGTAATCTTAATCTTCACTATTTAACCAATCTAAAACATGCTACCACTTGTTTTATATCTTCTCATCAAAAACATCCATCTTTCAACTTCTTCAAAAAACATTCATTCTAATGAAATAGAACTTCATTTATTCAATATAGAGTTGATACAAAATAATTAAACTATGTTTCAACCATCATCACATAATTTGTTACTCAATTATATCTTGTTTTATCTAATGTTTTTTAAACTAATTACTCTATTTTTTAGTAACCCACCATTATAAAAATTCATCAATTATTTCTTTCATTTATTAAAAACATTCAAGATATTCAAATATCATTTCATATGAGATGATAATACACTATAAAAAATACATGGAAGTTTCCTTTATGATGATTTTTGTGAGACTTTAAAAATGAAAACCATATAATTTACTTTCAATTTATTTATCTGATACTTTTGACTATAACAATTCTTACTAGATTTTGATGGTGAAATGGCGAGACATTCATCAACAAGGGGAAATAGCTGGTGACATATTCCAAAATCATCATCCAATGGTTGGTTGGAACTTGTTCTCAAATTTTAGTCAAGAACGTTTAGATAACTTCTAAAATTTACTTATTTGACGACGTTGAACCCCCTACAACTTTTTATCCTATTATCTATAAACATATAGTAATATTTTTAATTACACCAATATTATTTTTCCATATGAATATAGTGTAACAAACTAGAATTTTATGGACATTTCATTCTAAATAATCATCCATGTCATATTTTGGAATATAATATAGTATAAAACACATGCACCCCATAATAAAAAAATTGAAAATAATTTATTTCCTTAATTGAAAATGTTATGGAATAAATACACCCAATAAGATTAAGAGTATTGAAATGACACAATAAGTATTAAAAAATTATTAGAATAAGCAAATTTAGATCATTTTGATCTCCTAGAATACCACACTCACGAACAATACTGTAAAAAATAAACTATTTTTTAATGAAATATAAATTTTCAAAAGGAATAATAAAAAACCATTAAAGGAATTAAATTGAATAAAAAATAATGTAAATATAAGTTATTTATAAGAAGTATAAAAACAATACGATAATTGTAATAGTAACCTGACAATTTGAATAGTAACATTGCCACTCAAAAATAGTTACTCGATTGTTAGAATAATAATATTAACATTAGAATAATAAATTAACCAATGAAATAGTTAAATGAAATGTAAATAATAATTATCATGAATAAATTAATTACATATGAAATTTATAATACCATAAGAAAGCTATTCAAATAAGAAACTTAAATAATGTATATGTGATATTGTTGAAAAAGTGCACATTCACATATTTTATGAAAACCATAATTTTTATGTTAATAATTAGAATTACCTAAGTTTGACTTTATTTGATAAAATAAATTTTATTTTAGAATTAGCATGATTGTATCATCTCTACCCGGTATCCCCTTAACCGGTGATATGAGTCACCGGGCCATATAGCCTTAAGCATGAATCCTCATATACCAGAAGCTTATCACTAGAAGTAAGGATCCTAGGTGGTATGTTGGGGAGACTATAACCTCATATTAGAGTGAAATGATAATAATAATAAATATATAGTAATAGAAAAATAATGATATAATAGATAGAATAATGGAAACAAGTATAATAGTCTACTGTGAATTCATAAACAACCAAGAAACTACAATAGTAATAAGTAGCCATAGGCTGATTCATATACATATTGATGTCATGGTGTAATAATATAAAAATGAAGAAATAGGAAATATATGACACATACATATATAACATGCTATACAAAAATACAAAAAACCAAACGACATCTCCACTAGAATCACGAGAATATGCTCATTCCTCTAATCCCATGCTTCATGGTATAAGTAAACATATCAAGAATCTAGGATAGGGTGCTTGCTTTTATTTACACCTATATTAATAAAGTCTACTTAGGTACTAAGGGTGACTGGAGTAGGATGTGAGATAAAATCAGTAGGGTACCAACAACATTTTCTTGAATAATCCATCCATTGTACATACCATAACAGTGTATATGTATAAATGATAATAAACAATGCGGAAAAATAAATACCAGTAAACTCAAGTTCCTATATGACACTTGGTAAACTCTACCTGGTTCAACATAGGTGAGAATTTCTAATGAATTATCATATATAAGTAAACATATATAATTTTTATACATTAATATATAGTCGGTATTTGAGGACATCTTAAGGCATATACATGGATATTAGGTTCTAGTCAGACCTGGGGTGTAACACTAGCATCCATAACAAGTCTAACTAGCCAAGGGATCCAATAAGGGTATAAACCCTGAATCTCATGTGAATGAGAGACATCATTCCCATCACTTGATATAGTGAGTGAGTCATCATACCCATCAACCAATGCAAGGAGATGGAATATCACATCCATCACCCTAATGAAGTAAATGGTGCGATACATCTTTCCCATCACCCAACGTAAGGAAGCGTGAAATTCCATGTTCAATAAAACCCTTATCCATTGTTCACCAGCCATTATCTGTGGTATAATATTAATAATAACAATGAGGGATGACCACTAAAACATTTATTAATAACATTCTTTAATCTTACCATGGGAGTCAAAATTACATAATTGATTTAAATATAATATGAAACACATGGATGGGATTTCCACCCATTACCATATTTTTTAATCAAACCTTTTGTTTTAGAAGCAAGGAAAATCCATTTAATGGTAAATTCAAACCAATTAAATAGTGGTTGGTTGAATTAAACATTTAACTCAAGATTATTAAGGATCTTACCATTACAGATTCAATGTTTTTGATAGTCATGAAAACAGAGATCCGACAAGAGAGTAATCCAAGAACCAATAAAATGAGGAATGAGAGCTCATGGGAGAGTAAAAAGGGGAGATGCATTTTTCAAATAGGAAAAATGGGGGGGGGTGAGGGATTTAATGAAATAATGGGAAAATAGTAATTTATTATCACTTTAAGAAGTCACACGGTTTGGCCACACTGTGCACCAATCATTGCCCAAAAACCCCATTGGTACAGTTAAGTGCATAGTTTTAATAACCATGATCAAGACATGTGAAAAATAATTATCCCATGCTTGAGACATTTTTAATGGTCATGAAACTATCTCACATGGTTTCTGAAGAACCATTCAGCCTCATCTATTCATTGAGTCTCCTGCATGGTTGAGTCTCACGGTTAGCACTAATTGTGAGCTAACCATGTGTCCCATTTTAGTTGTCCAATTCCTGGATCTCCAAGCTCTGAGTAAGCTATAGATTCTTTTGATACATTCATTGGTCCATAGGAAATCATCACTAGGATGAAACCAAGAACTTAAACTAAAATAAAAACTATATTCACCTTCATGAAAATCTAATTCGTTACAACCTCCCCTCCATAAAGAAACTCATCCCAAGTTAGAATTATGAGGGTATTAAGTGATTGTTTAAGAAAATTTCCAACCATTGGGAACATATATTAGCTTCCCACCCCTAGGTCTCATCCTTTACTCGTCTGTGCTTCTATATCACCCATACTAAATGAATTTACCTACCTCATAGAGTCTTTATACACAAATCTATGATATGAACTGGGTAATACTCAAAATAATAATCCATTTATAAATCAAACTCATCAAGATGTAAAACATGAGATGGGTCTAGATAGTATCAGTGAATTTGAGACATAGGAAAAACATCATGAATAATATGACATCTCTAAGAAAATGCTATCTAGTAATCCACTCTCTAATTCTCTCTACAAACATAAAATGCCCGATGAACCTAGGTGGGAGTTTACCCTGCCTCTAAATCCATCAATGGACCAACCTAGGTAAAAATTGTAAGATAAACCGATCCCCTAACTCAAAATCAAGAGGTCATAGATCTTGATTTGTTTAATACTACTGCCTTGACTGAGAAATCAACATGATATTCCTTATCAGAATAATCTATTTTGAAGTCCAATGGATGAGATGTTGTCTAATAAATGTTGACTCCCCATCCTCTAACCATCATAAAGGTTATCATCATGTCCTATAATAGAAGTTATTATAAGGATCCATCATTATTTTTTCCTGAAAATTATTATAATAAGAAAACCCTACTTGAGGTATATGTTTCTACAAAGAACCCCCAAAATCAAGGACACATGCATGAATCATTTACCTTAACACTTTAATTGTGAACTCTATTTTTTTCATCGATATGAGGGTGATAGGATGTTATTAGAAGAACCTGTGTACGCAAGGAATTTTGTAACCCCTTACAGAAATGATACATGAAGAAAGAATCCTTATCAGATAAGATATATCATGGAGCTATGTGAAGATTTACGACTTCCATGATGTATAACCACCCTAGTTAATATACTTATAAAGTCAATTGAATAGGTAAGAAGTGTGTAACATTCATCAAATGGTAAAAAAATACACAAAATATATCATTTAATCAAGGAAATCTAGGAAATCCAGTCACAATATCCATAGAGGAATCATCCCATTTCCACTCATGAATGGAAAATAGCTGTAAAAGTCCTTCTATTTTCTTTGTTATGACATCACCTGCTAACAGGTGGGACACTGAGTGATAAATATTTCTTTCTCTCATATCATATAAGGCCTCCAATAATGGAAAATTAAGTCTTGATAAATCTTGGTGACAACTAGATGCACCACCCAAATCAAGGAATGAGATTCCTGCATCAACTCCTCTAGGATATATGCTAGAACTGCGACATCCCCATGAATGGGTAAGGAATCATCCTCATCCGTGGTCCAACACTAATATGGTTCATCCTATGAAAAAATATCCCTCAGGACCAATCCCTTGTGATCTAAAAGCTTCCTAATTTTAACATACTCCATAAGGGTAGAGGTCACTACTGAAGATCATAGGAAAATTATACCATGATCCTTCTGAAACTCAACATGAATTTCTGAAAATAATGGAATGAGAATCCACTCACAACTGGACTCCTAAATCACTTATTTTTGAGTCTTTTGTCTTAGAACATCAGATACTACATTTCATTTTCTAGGCATATAGGCAAGATTAAAATCAAACGACTGTAAATATTCAGCCCATTTTCACTATCTGAGATTTAGATCAGACTATGTAAAGATGTACTTGAGGATTTTGTGATCAAAAAATCAAAAAATTCTCCCCAAATAAATAATGCCTCCAAAATTTTAGGGCATCAACAACTAAAACTATATCGAGATCATACGTTGGGTAATTTTCCTCGTGAGGCCTCAATTGAAGAGAACCAAATACTATGGCCCACTCGTCCCGCATCAAAAATTATTTCAACCTGATTCCCAATGCATCACAATATACCATGTATCCACTTCTTAGATTTGGTAGAATCAAAATTGGTGATTAATTCAACCCACCCATCAACTAATGAAATTATTTGTCACAATATTTTAAACAAAAAAATTTCACACAATTCTTAGTCAATCCCATATTCGGTTACACTAGGCATGAGAAATCCTAGATGAAGCATCTATAATACCCAGCCAACTCCAAGAAACATTTTATTGAAAATAAAGTATTGGGATCCACTGAGGAAACTATAGCTCTAATTTTCTCTAGGTCAATTGACACTCTTAACTGTGAGATAATATGACTTAGGAAGTGTAGTTTTTTGATCCACAAGTATAATTTTGTGAGATTTGTGAAATTTTGGTGCCATCTTAGTGTATTTAACATGATATAAAGATGTTTAGAATGGTCATGTCAAGTGTGAGAATACACTAAGATATCATATACAATGGGTATCATGAATGAATCCAGGTATGGGTGGAAAATATGATTCATCAGAGCCATGAAAATAGCTAGTGTGTTCATGAGATGAAACAAAATTACCAGGTACTCATAAATACCATACCAACTTTAGAAATTTGTACAAGGTTTCTCCAATGTCCTAACATGAACCTGATGATAACCCGATCTCAAATAAATCATTTAAAATAGATTTTCTCCAATGATAATATATAATAGGTCATCTATCTGAGGTAGTGGATATCAGTTCTTTACCATAAGATGGTTTAACTATCAGTAATCCATACAATGCTTGAGGGTACCATCTGATTTTTGGGAAAAAAGGACCTTTGAAACCCATGGTGATGTACTAGGTTAGACAAAACCTTTAGCTTCTTGGTCATCCAAAAACTTATTGAGATCTAAAATTTTTGTAGGTGTTATAATATAAGGAGGATGGACACCAATGCCACTCCTGGTGCTACCTTGATAGTGAATTCTACCTTTCTCACTAGAGGTATCCTGGAAAAGACGTTAGGTAAAATATACCTGAAATGATCTTCCACAATAGGTAATATAGTAGGACATATCCTATGATTATCTAAGAAAATACTACCAATCTGATCTATCACTCTACCCATCCCTTGCAACTCAGGTCCAGCTCGATATGCATGGACATTCCATTTTCCCTTGTGAACTTTTCTTCTACCCTCTGGTGATGTAAACATAACCCTTTGATGTGGGATTCATAGGGAACCATATAGACCATAACAAAGATTACATAAAACTCTATCATGTTTGGGATGTATAGATTCCATACAAACAGATATCCACCTATCCTAAGGGGACAATCCTTACAATGTAGAACACTCTATGATAGGATACCCAAAAAATTATCGAGTGTCATAATGCTATATAATTACTCTATATCAATGCATATAATATCCATAATTACTATAGACATAAAAGAGTGTGATGTCCATGTGTTAAATAAAATATAATCTGGAGTAGAGGATACTGGAATTTTACATCGAATAGTAGAAGGCATGGTGCTCTGATCCTCCATCCCATATTGAGCTACAAACATCTGGCTCATACCATGGCCCTGAGTCCCAACCTAACAGCCTAGAGATATCCCACTCTGTTGGCACTGCAAATCTTGGGTCTGATTCCCTCTACCTCAAACACCACCTCAACATAAGTTTTTAGTGGTATTCTAGCCACCTATCGGGTGAGGTACTAATGGATCCACTGTAGAACATAATATAAGTGTATATCCTCTCTCTCTAATTACTAGTGGAAAATTCCTACATAAATAATGGATACGTCTCATAATTATATAAACCCTCTACTCAAATGGGTGTCACATAAACTATGATTTAATGTTTCACGACTTCCTACATAGGTGAAATATAAAGAAGCTGTTAGTATGGGTTACTTGATTGAAACTACCCCCATGAGGAACCTCAAAACACAAATTCCTTTTACTAGAAGAACCGCTAGTATGTCTAGGTGCTGAACCACCTAGTCTCACACTATTATCTTCCCTCAAATCCTACTCTGTGATGAGGGCCTAGTTGACTATCTCAGAAATAGTAGTCAATAGGAAGAAATTAACTTGAGATTGGATGGAATATACCAACCCATCCTAAACTCACCTTGCAATCATAATATCATCACCCAATAGAGTAGGTGTGAATAACTAAATCTCATTAAAATGGGTAGAATATTCCATTACATACATAAATCCCTACTAGAAGTTCATTAACTCTCTAAACCAGTCAGTTGTCAATGTATGTGGAAATAAGTAATTGTAGAAGACCATTTAGAAGTCCCTCCAGATGATATATCTATGTCGGTCTACTTGGGAAATGACATCCCTCAATATTTTTGAATAATCACATAACATATAGGTAGAGAGCTTGATTCTCCACTCTGGAGGAATCTATTGATTCTTGAGGATTCAAAGCATGACCTCAACCCATAACTCTATATCATGAGGTCCACCATCCCCTAAAAATGTGGGAGCATGGTGCTACTGGAACTCCTGGGTCAACCCTTCCATAGTCGGGGCAGGTCGGGCAACACTTTTCATAGAATGTATCGTATAAAGAAAAATCTCTCAAAACTAGGCATCAGTTCCCATGTTAGGAATAATACGTGGTTCGTCCAGTGGAACTATGGGAGGTATCACTGGCGGCTCAGGACCCACCACCTCCAGATCATGGTTGTCATCACATTCATGGAATATGAATCAAGTTCTTCATGGCGGTATTATTTTACAGTGCATATCACATGCCTTAGAAGAAAAATAAATAGTGGAAAATATCACAGATAGATAATAGGACAGGTACATAAAATCCCTATAGAAAAGTTCACATCCCTCTTCCTTCTACAAATTCTAGTTCTAGGTGGAAAAATATTACCATAACAGGCCATATGAACCATAAGAGACACTCCCAACTATCCACTACTAAGGCCAAGATTGGGTCCAGGTCTCATATTACACAACATATGTTCTTTTATATGGTGTGTCAATTATAATTTGTAGAGGAAAACACCCTTTACTTTTCAATTGGAATCTCATTTAGGAGGAACTGTTCATTTAAATGTTTTAATTTAATTTTTTTGTTCGTACATATATATATATATATATATATCATAGTTCAGTTAGATGCATCACTATTTCCAATTTATAAAATTCACACTCCTTATAAATTGTAATTGGAATGTCAATTAACTTCAACCTGACCTTTACATCTTGTATTAAGATGTAACATGTCATATAAAATTATTTGATTAAATGAATCACCTTTTGGATTTATAGTAGTAATTTCTTCATAAATCACCATTGGAATTTGATTAATCCAATCAAATAACATTATTTCGGTCTAAGGAACCTATATGTCCAGAACTCACAACTTGGTATAATTGGAGAATTAAGGATTTATAATCCATCTATGTTGGAATAAACCATTTATATTAATATATAAACTTTAATTAATCAAATTAGTCATAAATATAAGAAGAATCAACACATTTTCATATATAATATTCCATTAAGTAACTATATGCAATAGAAAAAATGCATGCAGAAGATAAATGTGATATAGAGAAATTCACAGCATATAAGTCCTAAAGTACCTAAAATGATGTATGAGATGTTAATTATTTTCTTTAATAGACCTTGGAAAAGATAATCCATAATAAATAAATAATTTCAATTAGAATAATTCCACAAAAAATGTGTGTCACCCAATGGTGAAGTCAATGTAACTATAATAGGCACAATCCAATTACAATAATACCAATCCCATGTAATTTGTGTTTTTCTTATACATGGGTCAGCTACTCTTAGTCACAAGATCATTAAAAAATTCAATTACATCCTAGTCTCCTGTCTTATACCCCAAATATAACTACATAAGAAAAATGATGCTCTGATATCACTTTGTAACATCCCGACCTGGGAGCCTCTTAACCGGTGCCCCGAGTTGGTGGGTCACATGGCCTCATGCATGCCTCCTTATATACTAGAGGATTCCAACTAGAAGGAAGGATCCTAGGTTCTATGACGGGTATACTATACCCTCATATCATAGTGACAAAATGCTAATAATAAATATATAGTAATAGCAGAAGCATAATATAATAGATAAAACAATAGAATAAAGTATAATAATCAACTGTGGAAGCATAAACAACCAAGAAACCACAATAGTAATCAAAATCAATAGGCTGATTCAAATACATGATGATTTCATGGAATGTTGGTATACAAAAAGAATAAATAGGGAATACAGGTTAAAAACATATACAACATGCTATATAAAAAATAAAAAAACCTAAAAGATAACTCCACTAGAATTACGAGCATATGATCAACCCTATGCTCCCATGATTGATGATATAAGTAAACAACACAGGAATATCTAATAGGTCTCTTGAACTTATCCACAACTATAGTCATAAAGTATACATGGTTACTAAGGGTGGATTAAGTTGGGTGTGAGAAAGAATTAGTAGGCCACCACTAATGGTTTCTATAATAATCCAACCAGTGTACACAACATAGAAATGTGATGGTATAATAGATAATAAACTATACTAAAAAATAAATACCAGTCAGCTCAGGTTCCTATAGGACACATTGAATACTCTTTGTACTTTTACATAGGCCATAATATATGATCAATTACTATATGTAAGTAATAATATATAATATGTATACATGTATATACGCTCAATATGTGAGGACATCTAGAGGAATTTACATAGACACAATATGGTAACTGGACCCGAGGAATAACTCAGGTATCCATAAATAGTTTAATGAGACAAGGTCTCTAGAAAGGTCATAAGACCTGAATCTCATATGAATGTGAGACATCATGCCCATCACTCGAGATAGTGGGTGGGTCATCATGCCCAAAATCTGATGCAAGGAAAATGGAACATCATGCCCATTGTCTAAATGAAGTAAATAGAGTGAGACGCCTTGGACATCACCCAATTCAAGAGTGCATGTAACACCCCAAGATTTCATAGTACATTATTTCTTCAAATTAATTCAATAACTTTCACTACACGCAACACTGAGTTCAAGCAGACCACGAATTAACAAACTAGCCATTCAAAAGAGTTTATGAATAGTATTAATTACAATATTGAACTTTATATAATCATTATAATTTAGGAATCCATATTATGAGTTTCTTAGACATAATGTAAGAACAAATCCATTTTTTTTCAGATAAAATAAGTATCTTTCAAAAAAAATGCAATTTTACCGCCTTTTAATAAAGAATCATTTTTTAAAACCAATATTTAACAATGATATATATTAAATTTAATGAAATTAAATTATTCTTTATAATCGGGACATAAAAATTTTGTTTTTGATAAAATTTTGGTACTTTTCTGATAACTTTCATATTTTGATGAATAGTAAAAAATACTATATTTTAACTGGAAAAAACTTTTTTAATCAAAATAATTTATATTGTTAAATTATAAATTTTAATGGTTTGGAAGTATAACTAGATTATTTTTTTACCATTAAATATAATGTTGGTCATTGTAAGTAATTTCACTTTGAAATTGGACATAAACAGGTGTCAATCTTTTGATAGTTATTATTTCTTAAAAATACGCTTTTTGGTTTTGAAAATGGGAATTAATTTTAAATTAATAAATTCAATTTCTATGTTTTGAATTTAGTAAAATATACTTTATTTTTGAATTTCGAATATTGAAATTAGCTTAGGGTGAATTTTTGGTATTTTTCTGAAAACTTTCAATTTTTGATGTATAGTGAAAAATACTGAGTTATTGTTTAAAATCGACTTTCTATATAAATAATTATTTATTTTATTTAAATTTATTTCAGGTGAAAATAGATACATAATACCTATATAATTTCAATGAAATTCATTGGAGTTATTTTATAATAATTTTAGATATATAAAAATTTTATTGAACTTTTTACCATCTTTTACCCACATCCTAGGAGCATTTGCAAATTTACATAAAACTTAATTTTACCCCTTTTTTAGTTTAATTTTAAAAATCCAAGAAACACGGTTGATATCAGTAAGTAAAATTTGGTTCAATGAGAGGAAAATAATTTTTGGTGAATAGTAACTTTTGACTTTTATTTACCACGGTTAAAAGTAAATAGGGTAATTAGAGGTAAAAATGATATTATTATTACTCTAACACAAGTAATAATTCCATTGGATAACTGTAATTCAACCAAAAGCAACCTTAGGAATAAAATATGATCCTCTAGGTCCACTTGGATTATATTAGGACATTTATTATTATTTAATTCAAAGAAGAGTTAAAAGTGTTAAATTCAAAGTTTAATAACTAAAACATTTTTAATATAGGGTTAAACATAATATAAATTAGACTATAAATATTCATTATAAATATAGACATATTTCCTAAATAACAGTAGTTTATTTATATTTTTTATACATTAAATAATTTAATTTATTTATGACACAATGATGATGCAATAATTACCTAGTTAATGAAATATTAAAATATTTTATATTATATATATCTAAATAAATGTAATTTGAGAGTTTTTATGAATTAAACAAATCTGATAGGTTAATATGATATGTTAGGGTCGGTTAGATGAATTTTTCTCTAAGTAATAATGATGTTATGAATTTAGCAAAAGCAAAATAACAAATAGTGTCAAAATTGACATAAAAGTGTTTTTAAAACAAATATTATATTATTAATTAGTATTCTATTCCTAAAAATCTATGGTTCAACAAAAGGTCATAAATAATATTATATATCCCATTAATGAACCACTTGGTGTTTTTTGGAAGTTTATAGTAAGTTTGTTACCCATATAATATAAAAATACGAAGGAGACATGGTAAATGTCAAACTATTTAACTAAAAGTTAATATAAAAGATAAGGTTAATATAGTGACCCAAACCTGTCTAAAACCTATTTGTTTAGTGTTTTTTGACCCATACCCACCATATCATTTAAATAAATCATTTTATAGCCATTATAAATTGAAAATTATTTTATTATAAAATAATATTGTAAGTTTTTCTTAAGGTGCCCCTCACCCCTCTTATAAAAGGGAACTTCCCCTTCTCTCAAATTCACACCTCCAAAGACATTTGGATCGGCCAAAACCTGCCCAAATATCCTCCCAAATATCATAAATTCATCCTAGAGGATTTTTTTGGTCAGAAAGCCAAATTATGGAGCCATTTTGATCAAATAAAAATGAAGAACCTGAAGAAGAGGTAAATATTTCATAACCTCTTTCAAGTTCTTTTCTTCTTCCACTTCCTCTTTATTTGTTGTTTCCATTTTAAAATAATAAATCCAGTATCTTATATATACTGTGATGTTATTATAAATATTTCACAACCATATTCATCATTATATCCATCCTTTTAATGACATGTCACCATACATGCGTACGTATGGCTTACCGTCTCCATGTCATGGAGTAATTGTTATTCAATACATTTTTATTTGGATGAGTATAATAATGATGTGTAATTGATATAAATAATAAATATAACATGATAATTATTATTTATATATGATATACCAACAAATTCCACACTTTAAAGAAATGATATTTTCTCTCGTGCGTACGTACGGATTACCGTCTCCACGACATGATGAGATTCATTTACAAGTTCACCATTCATCGATTATTATAAAAATATATTTTACTAATAAGTATGTAATATATGAAATAATAATGATAATGGAGATATATATATTTATATATTTATTTATTTATGTAATTACATATATCTTATTCACTTACTTTTGTTCAATACGATATGAAAACAGAAACATCATTTATGCATACGTACGACCTACCGTCTCCATAAACGGTGTTTTACATTTCATATATCTTTCGATTACAAATATTTATATTCTAAATATGTATGATTTATAAATCATGGTTTTTATTCTGGATGTATTTAAATCTTGATCTAAGTGATACAATCAAGAGTAACAAGTTAAAACACGTACGATAAAGAAAGACATTATTACCTGAAATGTTAATTTAACATGGAACTTATTATTAAATGGGTAGTATAAATTAATAAATGAATAATTTATGACATAATAATTATGAATATGGTTCTGTTATAATCTAATAACATACAATGGTCATTATTCAGGAGGTTAAACATACCCTTGACCAAAGGAAAGTGCAAGGTAAGGGTTAATTTCAGAATCTCTTTATTATCCAAGGTTGTTTTTACATAAGTATCTACTGGGACATATTTATTATCCATGTCCATGTTTCATGAAAGAGTTTTCAAAGGGATTTTTTAAGGGAATTTTTTATAAAACATCTTTTTAAATTTTAAAATATTTATTCCCTTAAATCATTCTCATTAATGTCCATGTTTTCAAAACAGTTTTTAAAGATTTATCTACATGGACATGAATTTTTTTAAAATATTAATTCCTTTAAAAAGTTTAAAAGTGGTATGGGACACTTTGATTAAAAAATGTCTTTAAATGTCTTCAATTCTAAATTGTGTTACTTTTAAATGTTTTCATGAAAAAGGGAAATTTCTCTCAAAGAGTTTTACAAATCATTTTCATCTATGTCAACATCCTTTGATGGATTTTAAACTTGTTTGAAGATGATTTGTTACGATAAAAATCTTCCATATTTTATTGAAGGTTTTGTGATATGTTTGACTGTGGATGTGTTATTTTTATACCATTCACAGTTTATGGATTAAGTATTGACATTTCGTATGATAGTTTTAATACGAATTTTTATGTTTTGTTTAAACCTTTTCATATAATGAATGCATTGGACTTAGTAAGTGACGGGTGGAGCCCGCTATAGCTCCTCGATGCATCGGTAGGTCTCATGAGACAAACTAGTGTCTTGGCACAAGGCCTTGACAAAATCTTATTTGTATTCTTGGCACAAGGCCTTGAATATGTGGTTATGAAAGTCTAGAATTATGCATTCCATCATCATGAAAGTGGCTATTGATATTGCATGAGATTATTCAACTAGTAGAATATCCATGTGAATAAGTAAATTGAATTATTTGATTTAGCTTTTCCATATTATGATAAAGTTCAAGTTTAAAAAGATTTTGTTTTAGTCTTATACATTTCCTTAAATGTTAATGATTATTTATGAAAGTTTCTGCTATATCGTTATCCTAACTGAGTATCTAAGCTCACCCCTTTCTATGTTTATTTTTCCCACGATGCGAAGAAGTGTATTGTGATTGATATGAAGGGATATGCTAATGGGATATTGTCATTCATAAAGGATTATTTATGTTTTTTTGTATGTTATAAAGTGTAATGTAACACTCATGTATGTAATCTATTTTCCAGGACTGCTAAACTGATCGGTCCTTCAGGACTTGATTCCTTATAATCATGCCAATGCATTAAAATAATGCATTGACTCTGGGCTTCTGGGGTTGGGGAATTACAGTTGGTATTAAAGGAAGTTTATCAATAACCTTTGAAATTAGATTTAGATAAACTCTAATTAGAGCACATTACCCTAATATAGACTTTGAGGAGTAGTATATAAGAACTTCCTAAATTTTGGTTTTGTAGAGATTTTTTGAGTTTTCCAAGAAATACATCCCTGTCTAGATATGAGAAAGTAGAGGCATCTCTGGAACAAATGTACCTATGGGTAAAACCCAAAAACACCACTTTGAGCTAGACTCAAACGGGAACTGGTGCATGACAATGGGCCTTGCTACACTCTTGCTTACGACACTCCCAGGGGATATGCTTAGGATAATTCTCATTTTCATTACAAAATACTATGAAGGGTTTATGAGTACATACCTCCTCAAAGAAAACATTTTTGTGATTATGGATTATATCCATAAACTTTTCAATTTATGTTAGGTATTTTACATGTTTGTAATTATGAATTGTGATTCATAAACTGACCTAGTGTATGCCATTGTTTAGAAATGTCACCTAGTAGAAGGAATAAGAACTCCAACAATATGTATGATCCAATAAGTAAGAAGGGTCATATCATTCATAGTATTAAGACAACATTTATAAGGGAAATAGTCTACCATGTATCCTCAACATATAAAGAAATAATATCATGTGTTGGTAAGATAATTAAATAATTATCTGAGTCTTATAGCTTTAAAGGGAATCAAGAGAAGAAAATTATGGTAGAGAGAAATATGGATAAAGGGATGAGGGGAGAGAAAGATTTTCCCATATGTGATAAATGTCGAAATAATCACCTTGGTAAATTCTTAATGGGAATGCGAGTTTTTTATAAGTGTGGACACCAAGTACGTGATTTCAAGGGTAAGAAAAAGTTTTCAAATGTAAAATGCTTCATCTTCAAGGCGTTGAGAAACTATATGAATCAATGTCCCAGTCATAAGAGTATACCAAAAATGATGTTATTGGATAATAATGAAGTTATGATACTACCTCAGATGAAGAGGAATAACTAGTGTTCTTTTGTTGTTATTATAGAATTATTTCATTTGAGTATTGTATCAACAGTATACTGGTTATATGAATTATAGTGATAAATAAGGATTGTACTACAGTAATATTTTATTGATGATTTGAGATTATATGGTTCTAAGAAAAGTGACTTAATAGTAAGCTACAATTTTTGGAAAATACATGGTTGAAGGAAAGGTAATCCTTAATATGGTCCTGATAATGAGGCAGTGATTTTGGAATAAGAGATGGTTGATTTGGATAAATTATATTGGATATTCTTGACTACCTTTAAAATGATTAATGATTTTTATATTCTATCATTGTTAAAGTTTACAAAAATTTTAGTTAGAAGGAGTATATCCTGTATTCTATAAGGACTAAGGGATCATGAATATAATCAACAAGGTTTTATGTTAATTCAGGATGTTGTAGTGTTTCAAAATAATACATGATGATGGCGTTCACATGTTATTACCTAACAAAATGGATCTTCATTGTGTTTAACTTCCTTATAAATTTTGGACTGAGAGTTTGGATAGAAGTATTTTGGATAAGTCTAGAGGTTGGAATGAATTAAGTTTGATATTGGATAATATTGTTAAGGTTATTTTTGGATTGTTATAAAAAGGACAACCCAGAGGTCGGGCGACAACTAGTCCCGTCCGACAAGGCCGCGAGACTTGAACCCACAACTGAAGAGTGACAAAGGTGCATTATCTACAACTAGATTACATGATGTACTGGATTGTATAATTTATTTATTTTAAATAGTCTGAAAAATTAATTATAAATTCATTATTTTTGGAACCCTATATGATTAAGATAAATAGAATATATTTTTTGAAATCTCTTTGTGTGAAAGATGAGTTTGTGGCAGGAATTAGTTGAAGGATGAAACTATACTAGTCAAGTATATATATATATATATATAATTTTATTTCTCTTATTAAGACTAAATTTTATTAACCCAGTCTCCGATGTGGGTATTCCCGCAAAGGTATTTTCTATTTTAAACATTTTATTTTTGAAGAACAATTTCAAATTGCGAGGAAACATTTTATTTAAGGAGGGAAGAATGCAACACCCCAATATTTCATAGTACGTTATTTTTTCAAAGTAATTCAATAACTTACACTACACGCAACGCCGAGTTACAGCATAATATGACTTACCAAACTAGACATTCAAAAGAGGTTATGAATAGTATTAAATAAATTTTGAACTTTATATAATCCTTATAAATTAGTAATCCATATGATGAGTTTCTTAGACATAATGTAACAACAAATTCATTTTTTTCAGATAAAAGAATTATTTTTCAAAAAAAAATGCAATTTTACTGCCTTTTAATAGAGAACCATTTTTAAAACCAATATTTAACAATGTTATATATTCATTTTAATGAAATTAAATTATTCTTTAGAATCAGGACATAAAAATATAGTTTGGATAAATCTTTGGTACGTTTCTAATAACTTTCATATTTTGATGAATAGTGAAAAGTACTATATTTTAACTGACAAAAACTTTTTTAATAAAAATAATTTATAGTGTTAAATTATAAATTTTAATTGTTTAGAAGTATAAATAGATTATATTTTTACCATTAAATCTAATGCTGGTCATTGTAAGTAATTTCACATTGAAATTTGACATAAACAAGTGTCAATCTTTTGAAAGTTATTATTTCTTAAAAATACACTTTTTGGTTTTGAAAATGGGAATTAATTTTAAATTAATAAATTAAATTTCTATGTGTTTAATTTGGTAAAATATACTTCATTTTTGAATTCGTAATATCGAAATTAGCTTAGGGTGAATTTTTAGTATTAATCTGAAAAACTTTCAATTTTTGATGAATAGTGAAAAACACTGAGTTATTGTTTAAAACTAATTTTTTATTTAAATAATTATTTATTTTATTTAAATTTATTTTAGGCCAAAATCTATACATAAAATCCATATATTTTCAATGTAATTTATTGGAGATAGTTTATAATAATTTTAGATATATAAAACTTTTATTGAACTTTTTACCGTCTTTAACCCACCTCCTAGAAGCATTTGAAAATTTACATAAAACATAATTTTACCACTTCTATGAGTTGAATTTCAAAAATCCAAGAGACACGGTTGATATCAGTAAGTAAAATTTAGTTCAATGAGATGAAAATAATTTTTGGTGAATAGTAACTTTTGACTTTTATTTACCACGGTTAAAATTAAATAGGGTAATTAAAGGTAAAAATGATATTATTATTACCCTAACACATGTACTAATTCCATTGGATAAGTTTAATTCAACCAAAAACAACCTTAGGAATAAAATATGATCCTTTAGGTCCACTTGGATTAGATTAGGACATTTATTATTATTTAATTCAAAGAAGAGTTAAAAGTTTTAAATTCAAAGTTTAATAACTAAACTATTTTTAATATACGGTTAAACATAATATAAATTAGACTATAAATAATAATTATAAAGATAAAAATATATCCTACATAACAGTAGTTTATTTATATTTTTTATACATTAAATAATTTAATTTATTTATGACACAATGATGATGCAATAGTTACTTAGTTAATAAAATATTAAAATATTTGATATTATAAATATCCAAATAAATGTAATTTGAGAGTTTTTATGAATTAAACAAATCTTATAGTTTAATATGACATGTTAGGGTCAGTTAGATGAATTTTTTTCTAAGTAATAATGCTGTTATGAATTTATCAAAAACAAAATAACAAATAGTGTCAAAATTGACAAAAAAGAGTTTTAAAAACAAATATTATATTATTAATTGGTATTATATTCCTAAAAATCTAAGGATCGACAAAAGTTATTATATAATATTATATATCCCATTAATGAACCACTTGGTGTTCTTTGGAAGTTTATAGTATGTTTGTTAACCATGTAATATAAAAATATAAAGAGACATGGTAAATGTCAAAATATTTAACTAAGAGTTAAATATAAAATATAACGTTAATATAGTGACCCAAACCTGTCTAAAACCTATTGGTTAAGTGGTTTTTGACCTATACCCACCATATCCTTTAAATAAAACATTTTAGATCCATTATAAATTTAAAATGATTTTATTATAAAATAATATTTTATGTTTTTCCTAAGGTGCCTGTCACCCCTCTTATAAAAGGGCACCTCCACTTCTCTCAAATTCACACCTCCAAAGACATTTGGATTGGCCAAACCCTGACCAAATATCCTCCAAAATATACTAAATTCATCATAGAGGATTTTTTTGGTCAGAAATCCAACTTATGGAGCCCTTTTTATCAAATAAAAAGGAAGAACCTGAAGAAGAGGTAAATATTTCATCACCTCTTTCAAGTTATTTTCTTCTTCCACTTACTCTTTCTTTGTTGTTTCCATTATAAAATAATAACTCTAGTATCTTATATATACTGTGATGTTATTATAAATATGTCACAAGCATATTCATCATTCTATCCATTCTTTGAATGACATGTCACCATACGTGCGTACGTACGGCTTACCGTCTCCATGTCATGGTGTAATTGTTATTCAATACATTTTTATTTAGATGGGTATAATAATGATGTGTAATTTATGTAAATAAAAAATATAACATGATAATGATGTTTTATATATGATATACCAACAAATTCCACACTTTAATGAAATTATATTGTCTCTCGTGCGTACATACGGATTACCGTCTGCACGACGTGATGAGATTCATTTTCAAGTTCACCATTCATCGATTATTATAAAAATAAATATTAATAATAAGTATGTAATATATGAAATAATAATGCTACTGGAGATATATATTTATATATATATGTATTTATGTACTTACATATATCTTATTCACTTACTTCTGTTCAATACGATATGAAAATAGAAACAGCATTTATGTGTACGGACGGCCTACCGTCTCCATAAAGGGAGTTTTAAATTTCATATATCTATAGATTATAAATATTTATATTCTAAATATGTAAGATTTATAAATCATGGAATATATTTTGGAAGTATTTAAATCTTTATCTAAGTGATACAATCAAGAGTAACAAGTTAAAACACGTACGATAAAGAAAGAGATTAGTACCTGAAATGTTAATTTAACCTGGAAATTATTATTAAATGGGTAGTATAAATTCATAAATGAATAATTTATGATGTAATAATTATGAATATGGTTATGTTATAATCTAATAACATACAATTTTCATTATACAGGAGGTTAAACATACCCTCAACCAAAGGAAAGTGCAAGGTAAGGGTTAATTTCAGAATCTCTTTATTATTCGAGGTTGTTTTTACCTAAGTATCTACTGGGACATATTTATTATCCATGTACATGTTTCATGAAAGATTTTTCAATGTTATTTTTTACGGGAATTTTTTATAAAACATAATTTTAAATGTTTTAAATATTTATTTATCTAAATCATTCTCATTAATGTCCATGTTTTCAAAATGATTTTAAAGGATTTATCTATATGGACATGAATGTTTTTAAAATGTTAATTCCTTTCAAAAGTTTAAAAGTGGTATGGGACACTTTGATTAAAAAATGTCTTTAAATATCTTTATTTCTAAATTGTGTTTCTTTTAAATGTTTTCATGAAAAATAGATATTTCACTCAAATAGTTTTACAAATCATTTTCATCTATTTCAACATCCTTTGATGGATTTTAAACTTGTTTAAAGATGATTTGTTATGATAAAAATCTTCCATATTGTATTGAAGGTTTGGTGATATTTTTGACTGTGGATGTGTTATTTTTATAACATTTACAGTTTATGGATTAATTATTGACATTTCGTATGCTAGTTTTAATACAAATTTTTATGTTTTGTTTAAAACTTTTCATACAAGGAATGCACTGGAATTAGTCAGTGACGGGTGGAGCCCACTATAGCTCCTCGATGAATCGGTAGGTCTCATGAGACAAACTAGTGTCTTGGCACAAGGCCTTGACAAAATCTTATTTGTAGTCTTGGAACATGGCTTTGAATATGTGGTTATAAAAGTCTAGAATTATGCATTTCATCATCTTGAAAGTAGCTATTGATACTGCATGTGATTATTCGACTAGTAGAATATCCATGTGAATAAGTAAATAGCATTATTTGATTTTATATTTTCCATATTATGCTGAAGTTCATGTTTGAAAGGATTTTGTATTAGTCCTATACATTTCCTTAAATGTTAATGATTATTTATGAAAGTTTCCGCTATATCGTTTTCCTTATTGAGTACCTGAGCTCACCCCTTTCTATGTTTATTTTTTTAAGGATGCAAATAAGTGTATTGTGATTGATATAAAGGGCTATGATAAGGGTATATTGGCATTAATAAAGGATTATTTATGTTTTGTTTTATGTTATAAAGAGTAATGGAACATTCATGTATGTAATCTATTTTCTAGGACTGCTAAAGTGATCGGTCTTTCGAGACTTGATTCCTTATAATCATACCAATGTTTGAAAATAATCCATTGACTCTGGGCATCTGGGGTCTGGGCATTACAGTTGGTATTAAAGGAATTTTATCAATAACATTTTAAATTAGATTTATATAAGCTCTGATTACAACACATTACCCTAATATAGACTTTGAGGATTAGTATAGAAGAACTTCCTAAATTTTGGTTTTGTAGTAATTTTTTGAGTTTTCCAAGCAATACATCCCTGTCCAGATACGAGTAGGTAGAGGCGGCTCTGGAACAAATGTACCTAGGGGTAAAACCTAAAAACACCGCTTTGAGCTAGACTCAAATGGGAACTGGTTCATGACAATGGGCCTTGTTACACTCTTGTTTACGACACTCCTAGGGGATATGCTTAGGATAATTCTTGTTTTCTTTACAAAATACTATAATGGGTTTATGAGTACATACCTCCTCAAATAAAACATTTTTGTGATTATGGATTATATCCATAAACTTTTCAATTTACGTTATGTATTTTACATGTTTGGAATTATGAATTGTGATTCATAAGCTGACCTAGTGTATTCCATTGTTTAGAAATGGCACTTAGTAGAAGGAATGAGAACTCCAGTAATACGTATGATCTAATAAGTAAGAAGGGTCATATCATTCATGGTATTAAGCCAACATTTAGAAGGGAAATAGCTTACCATGTATCCTCAACATATGAAGAAATAATATCATGTTTTGGTAAGATAAGTAAAGAATTATCTTAGTCTTCTAGCTTTAAAGGGAATCAAGAGAAGAAAAGGATTGTAGAGAGAAAGATGGATAAAGTGATGAGGGGAGAGAAGGATTTTCCCATATGTGATAAATGTAGAAATAATCACCTTGGTAAATGCTTGATGTGAATGGGAGTTTGTTATAAGTGTGGACACCAAGTACGTGATTTCAAGGGTAAGAAAAAGTTTTCAAATTTAAAATGCTTCATCTGCATGGCGTTGAGACACTATGTGAATCAATGTCCCAGTCATAAGAGTATAACGAAAATGATTTTATTGGATAATAATCAAGTTATTATACTACCTCAGATGAAGAGGAATTACTAGTGTTCGTATGTTGTTATTATAGAATTATTTCATTTGAGTGTTGTATCAACAGTATACTAGTTATATGAATTATAGAGATAAATAAGGATTGTACTATAGTAATATTTTATTGAGGATTTGAGATTATATGGTTCTATGTAAAGTGACTTAATAGTAAGCTACACTTTTTGGAAAATACATGGTTGAAGGAAAGGTAATCCTTAATATGGTCCTGATAATGAGGTAATGATTTTGTAATAAGAGAAGGTTGATTTGGATAAATTATATTGGATATTCTTGACTACCTTGAAACTGATTAATGATTTGTATATTCTATCATTGTTGGAGTTTAAAAAAATTTTATATAGAAGGAGTATATCCATTATTCTATAAGGAATAAGGGAGAATGAATATAATCAATAAGGTTTTATGGTAATTCGAGATTTTGTAGTGTTTTAAAATAATACTTGATGAAGGCGTTCACATGTTATTACCTGACAAAAAGGATCTTCATTGTGTTTAACTTCCTTTAAAATTATGGACTGAGAGTTTGGATAGAAGTATTTTTGATAAGTCTAAAGGTTGGAATTAATTAAGTTTGAGATTGGATAATATTGTTAAGCTTATTTTTGGATTGTTATAAAAAGGACAACCCAGAGGTCAGGTGACAACTAATCGCGTCCGACAAGGCCGCGAGACTTGAACCCGTAACTGAAGAGCGACAAGGGTGCATTATCTATGACTAGATTACATGATGTACTGGTCTGTATAATTTATTTATTTTAAATAGTCTAACAAATTAATTATAAATTCATTATTTTTGGAACCCTATACGATTAAGATAAATAGAATATATTTTTTGAAATCTTTTGTTGTGGAAGATGAGTTTTTGGCAGGAATTAGTTTAAGGATGAAAATTTAATTGTCAAGTATATATATATATATATAATTTTATTTCTCTTATTAAGACTAAATTTTATTAACCCAATCTTCGATGTGGGTATTCCCGCAAAGGTATTTTCCATTTTCAACATTTTATTTTTGAAGAACAATTTTAAATTGCGAGGAAACAATTTATTGAAGGAAAGAAGAATTTAACACCCCAATATTTCATAGTATGTTAATTTTTCAAAGTAATTCAATAACTTACAGTACACGCAACACCGAGTTCCAGCACACCATGACTTACCAAACTAGACGTTCAAAAGAGGTTATGAATATTATTAAATAAATTTTGACCTTTATATAATCCTTATAAATTATGAATCCATATTATGAGTTTCTTAGACATAATTTAAGAACAAATTCATTTTTTTCAGATAAAAGAATTATTTTTGAAAAAAAAGCAATTTTATTGCCTTTTAATAGAGAAACTTTTTTTAAAACCAATATTTAACAAAGTTATATATTAATTTTAATGAAATTAAATTATTCTTTAGAATCAGGACATAAAAATTTAGTTTGGATAAATCTGTGGTACTTTTCTGATAACTTTCATATTTTGATGAATAGTGAAAAATACTATATTTTAAGTGACAAAAACTTTTTTAATCAAAATAATTTATAGTGTTAAATTATAAATTTTAATTGTTTTTAAGTATAAATAGATTATATTTTTACCATTAAATCTAATTCTGGTCATTGTAAGTAATTTCAATTTCAAATTGGACATAAACAAGTGTCAATCTTTTGAAAGTTATTATTTCTTAAAAATACACTTTTTGGTTTTGACAACGGGAATTAATTTTAAATTAATAAATGAAATTTCTATGTTTTTAATTTGGTAAAATAAACTTCATTTTTGAATTCGGAATATCAAAATTAGCTTAGGGTGAATTTTTAGTATTTTCCTGAAAAAATTTCAATTTTTGATGAATAATGAAAAACACTGAGTTATTGTTTAAAACTGACTTTTTATTTAACTAATTATTTATTTTATTAAAATTTATTTTAGTTCAAAATATATACATAATAGGAATATATGTTCAATTTAATTCATTTGAGTTAGTTTATAGTAATTTTAGATATATAAAAATTTTATTGAACTTTTTACCGTATTTTACCCACCTCCTAGGAGCATTTTCAAATTTACATAAAGAATAATTTTATCGCTTTTGTGAGTTGAATTTCAAAATTCCAAGAGACAAGGTTGATATCAGTAAGTAAAATGAAGTTCAATGAGATGAAAATAATTTTTGGTGAATAGTAACTTCTGACTTTTATTTACCACAGTTAAAAGTAAATAGGGTAATTATAGGTAAAAATGATATTATTATTACCCTAAAACATGTTCTAATTCTTTTGGATAAGTTTAATTCGACCAAAAACAACCTTATAAGTAAATATGATCCTTTAGGTCCAATTGGATTAAATTAGGACATTTATTATTATTTAATTCAAAGAAGAGTTAAAAGTGTTAAATTCATGGTTTAATAACTAAACCACTTTTAATATAGGGTTACACATAAGATAAATTGGACTATAAATATTCATTTGAAATATAAAAATATTTCCTACCTAAAAATATTTTATTTAAATTTTCTATACATTAAATAATTTAATTTAATTTATGACACAATGATGATGCATTAATTACCTAATTAATGAAATATTAAGATATTTGATATTATAAATATCCAAATAAATGTAATTTGAGACTTTTTATGAATTAAACTAATTTTTTAGGTTAATATGACATGTTAGGGTTGGTTAAGTTTATTTTTTTCGAAGTAATAATGCTGTTATAAATTTAGAAAAAACAAAATACCAGATAGTGTCAAAATTGACATAAACGAGTTTTTAAAACAAATATTATATTATTAATTGGTATTCTATTTCTAAAAATATATGGTTCAGACAAAGGGCTTAAATACTATTATATATGTCATTAATTAACCACTTTGTTTTCTCTTGGAAGTTTATTGTACGTTCTTTGACCATATAATATAAAAATACAAAGAGACATGGTAAATGTCAAACTATTTAACTAAGAGTTAAATATAAAAGATAAGGTTAATATAGTGACCCAAACCTATCTAAAAACTATTTTTTGAGTGGTTTTTAACCCATCCCCACATTATACTTTAAATAATACATTTTTTAGCCATTAGAAACCGAAAATGATTTTATTATAAAATAATATTATATGTTTTTTCTAAGGTGCCCCTCACCTCTCTTATAAAAGCGAACTTCAGCTTCTCTCATATTCAAACCTCCAAATCCATTTTTCTAGGCCAAAACCTAACCAAATATCCTCCCAACTATCCTCCATTTATCCTAGAGGCCTTATTTTGGTCATAAAGCCAAACTATGGAGCCCTTTTGATAAAATCAAAATGAAGAACCCAAAGAAGAGGTAAATATTTCATCACCTCTTTCAAGTTCTTTTCTTCTTCCACTTCCTCTTTCTTTGTTGTTTCCATTATAAAATAATAACTCCAGTATCTTATATATAATTTAATGTTATTATAAATATGTCACAACCATATTCATTATTCTATCCATCCTTTGAATGACATGTCACCATACGTGCGTACGTATGGCTTACAGTCTCCACGTCGTTGTGTAATTGTTATTCAATACATTATTATTTTTATGGGTATAATAATGATGTGTAATTGATGTAAATAATAAATATAACATGATAATTATTCTGTATATATGATATACCAACCAATTCCTCACCTTTAAGGAAATGATGTTGTTTCTCGTGCGTACGTACGGATTACCATCTCCACAACGTGATGAGATTCATTTCCAAGTTCACCATTCATTGATGATTATAAAAATATATATTACTAATAAGTATGTAATATATGAAATAATAATTCTACTGGATATATATATATATATATATTTATACATATATATATATATATGTACTTACTTATATCTTATTCACTTACTTCCGTTCAATACGATATGAAAACAGAAACAACGTTTATGCGTACATACAGCCTACCATCTTCATAAATGGTGTTTTCCATTTCATATATATATCTATTATAAATATTTGTATTCTAAATATTTATGATTTATAAATAATGGTTTATATTCTTGAAGTATTTAATTCTTTATCTAAGTGATACAATCAAGAGTAACAAGTTAAAACACGTACGATAAGGAAAGTGATTATTACCTGAAATGTTAATTTAACATGTAAATTATTATTAAATGGGTAGTATAAAGTAATAAATGAATAATTTATGATATAATAAATATGAATATGGTTCTGTTGTAATCTAATAACATAAAATGGTTATTATACAGGAGGTTAACGTACCATCGACCAAAGGAAAGTGCAAGGTAAGGGTTAATTTCAAAATCTCTTTATTATCCGTGGTTGTTTTTACAAAAGTATCTACTAGGACATATTTATTATGAATTTACATGTTTCATGAAAGAGTTTTCAAAGGTATTATTTTAAGGGATTTTTTTTTAAAAACTCATATTAAATGTTTTAAATATTTATTTCTCTAAATCATTCTCATTAATGTCTATGTTTTCAAAATGGTTTTTAAGGATTTATCTATATGGACATGAATTTTTTAAAAAAAAATTCCTTTAAAAAGTTTCGAAGTGGTATGGGAAACTTTGATTCAAAAATGTCTTTAAATTTCTTCCTTTCTAAATTGTGTGAATTTTAAATGTTTTCATGAAAAAAGGATATTTCTCTCAAAGAGTTTTACAAATCATTTTCATCTATGTCAACATCCTTTGATGGATTTTATACTTGTTTGAAGATGATTTATTATGATACAAATATTTCATATTATATTGAAGGTTTTGTGATATGTTTGACTGTGGATGTGTTATTTTTATACCATTCATGGTTTATAGATAAATTATTGAAATTTCTTATGCTAGTTTTAATACAAATGTTTATGTTATGTTTAAACCTTTTCATATGAGGAATGCATTGGACTTAGTAAGTGACAGGTGGAGTCCGAAATAGCTCCTTGATGCATCGGTAGGTCTCATTAGACAAACTAGTGTCTTGGCACAAGGCCTTGAAAAAATCTTATTTTTATTCTTCGCACAAGGCCTTGACTATGTGGTTATGAAAGCCTGACATTATGCTTTCCACCATTATGAATGTGGCTATTGATATTGCATGTGATTATTAGAATAATAGAATATCCTTGTGAATAAGTAAATGAAATTATTTTATTTTATATTTTCCACATTATGCTGAAGTTCAAGTTTAAAAGTCTTTTGTTTTAGCCTTATAAATTACCTTAAATGTTTATGATTATTTATGAAAGTTTCTCCTATATCGTTATCCTTACTAAACAACTGAGCTCACCATTTTCTATGTTTATTTTTTCCAGGATGTGAAGAAGTGTATTGTTATTGATATGTAGGGTTAATATAAGGGGATAATGGCATTCATAAAGGGTTATTTATGTTGTGTTGTATTTTATAAAGTGTAATTTAACATTCATGTATGTAATCTATTTTCCAGGACTGCTAAACTGATTGGTCGTTCGAGACTTGAATCCTTGTAATCATGCCAATGTATTAAAATAATGCACCGACTCTGGGCTTCTGGGGTCGGGGAGTTACAGGGCATGAAATGTCATTCTCAATAGAACCATTATCAATTGTTCTCAAACCATTATCCATGGTCTAATAATAATAATAATAATAATAATAATAATAATAATAATAATTATTATTATTATAATCAGGGATTACCTTTAATGAATTTATGAACAGTATTCCCAATCTAACCATCAGAGTCATAATTATGTAATTCATATAAATATAAGTATGCAACACTTAATGTGTCCTTTACACCCATTTCCATTTATTTTAGTTAATTTTTTTAACAATAAAAGAAAATATATTTAAATGTTAAGATGGAACACTTAGATGGTGGTTGGGTTAATAAAACATTTAACCCAAAGAGGGAAACTTATTCAACACAACCAAATGGGTGGTATCAAAGAGGTAGGAAACCTATAAAAGTTTCACATGGCTATATGGGAATGTCTAAACATGGTGTAATTAATTTAAGCGGTGGAAATAATTTTAAGGAAACATGTGGAAATGTCATATCATAAACAATACCATGCCAGGGCTTGAGCCACAACTACCCCAAGCTCGCCTCCATATTCCAGGTGGTGGGGACAAGCACTAAAGATATAAATAAATTTGGGAGTCCTTTTATTAAGTACCTATATACATGCACACAACAAATTCAATGAAAAAGTGCAGATGGAAAGAAATAATGGATGAAAAACTACTATAAAGTAAACAAACATGCATGAACCTCTATACAATACAAAAGTATGGCACTATAAACTGAAAAATAAAAGGGGAAAAATACTCATCCAACCATAAATTTTTTTCAACCTAATAGAAAAATAGAAAATTAAAATATATGAGAGCGACCATCTCCTAAATCCAAAGCTACAACAACCATATGCAGTCCAAGAAAACCACCGTATACAGTACAAGAACCCAGTATCCCTAAGCTCCTCTGAAATCATAGTCGACCTGTCTGTTGTCTGAAAAAGACACAAAACATGTGGGAAAAGCCCATACATGGGAGAATATATAAATACCCAGTAGAACTCCCCAAAAGGGTAAAGGTGTAATGGTAGGATATAAAAATAAGAGGAAGATAATAGATACACAAGGTGTAGTGAAAGAGTAAAGATCTACCAAGCAAGAGTGAAAGCAATCTCATCCAAGAACAAGGGGATAAACATAGTGGTATATGTACTAAGCATCGAGTTTTCACCACTATATAAGGAGAGTAAACTCATCCAATAATGATAATCTAGATGCATAAATCATATTTCATACCACACGTGTCTTCACCTCTCATGGAAGGAGAATAAAAAAACCCAAAGAGTGGGTACAAAAGATATATATATGCTTAGTCAAAGAATACAAAATGAGAGATTAAGGGGATCTCCATCTCATATCTCCTCCCAAGAAGAAGAGTAGCCAACAGTTCCAAGATAAGTCCATCAATGATGCCCAATATCTCATGTGTCTTCCATAAACACATATATATAATGTTATAAATCACCACACATTGATACTATCCTCTTTTGGCGACACTTACTCGACCACACTATTTTAGGTCGAGTAACAAAAAATGCATCTCGGTGGGGAAAGCATCCCTCTTCCCAATGAGTCCATGGGTATGTCAAACCATGTCTCGTCACTATAAAACATAGTCAAGGGGCCATAAATTCTAGGTAAGGATAGTATTACTTAGTACGATAGAAGGGTCATACTCTGCAAGTCACTAAGGAACTCCACTTCCCAGTCCTCACTGGAGGGTAATGCTCAGGAATTGCATCGGGGAACTCCACTACCTCAGCCTATTGGATAGTAATATTCGAAATAATCCATTAGGTAACTCCACTTCCCAACCCCACTAGAGGGTAATTCTCAGAAGAAGCTGTCAGGAAAATCCACTACCCATCCTTACTATAGGGTAATGCCTGATAAGGTCATCAGGGAACTCCACTGCCCAGCACTACTTGAGGGTAAGCTCAGAAAGGTCATTGGGGAAGTCCACTTACTATCCCTCCTGAAGGGTAAGCCCAAAATGTTGAGGAACTAAACTGCTTGTCCCTATTAGAGGGTAACTTAAAAAGATCATTGGGGATGTCCACTACCAAACCCTACTGGAGGTTAATCCTTAAAGAAGCTGTTGGGGAAACTCACTTCCCATACCTACAAGAGTGTAATTCCCATGAAATTTAAAATCATATCTCAAAATCCACTATCGATGGTACCGTCCTGTTCTATGTGAAAAACACTCAGGATAGGATACTTGCAGGACAAAATATGACTTCAAACGAATGAGATATGACTATTCAAAGTCTTTTTAAAGGACCTCAAGGTGTACAAAATGTGTTAAGGGAACCACACAGTGTGTGTTCCCACATCAAAGCATGGTCGTTCCCCCAGCCGACACATGGATCCCAGCCGTGTAGGGGTACAAAACATGTAGGTGTACTACACAACATGTCATAACTATCTGGGGTCTAGGCTATGTGTTGTTAGCCATGTTTATGTAATCGAACTTCATGTCCATATACTCTGGTATATGGCATGTTGGTCCACATGGGATGCTGCCCGTGTGGCCAATCCCATGTCCATGAAATTTTTACATTGATTCCCAGTTGTGTGTTTCTTCATACATATTTCCCAATTGGGAGAGGGTACAAGGCATGTGAGGGAGCACCACAGGCCGTGTCATCCTTAACCTTTCTCAAACCCTAGTGTTTCTGCTGAGGGGGTTTTCACACCATGATGTTCTTCATGTACATGGAATGTAGTCAAGATTTCTACAAAAACTTCAGATCTGAAAACCCAATCTTAATGCTTTGAATCAGGCCTCACCACCATAGATCCACCTTGATTCCTCCAAAATATCATGGATCTATCCATTATTCATGTTCTTAGTCCACTTCTCACTAGAAATCGACCATAATTTATTATAGGGGTTTAGTTATTTGTTTCGCTTGACATTGATTCTTCAACATTCTATATAGTGATCATAACCCACAAAAATGATCGTCCTCATCCTACAAAATTTATAGATCTATTATCAATTCATCAAATTATTGTCATTTCATCGATTTTCCATGTATCAGGTGGTCCAATCAATCTTAGTGCCTCCAAACTATGTCGAGCTGAGACTGAGGGGATCCAACTGGTGAAGAACGCGAAGAATATAGGGATAAAAGCACCATAAACCAAATTTTTAAGCATCAACGACAAATTTTTCTTTTTTGGTGACCAAGAATGGGGAACCGTGTAATACCATTGATTAAATAGTATGAGATCTGGTACATAGGCTCATGAAAAATATTTAAATTGGGTGAAGATCCATGGAAAATTATGGATCTACTAAATCATTTAATATAGGTTCATAAAACACTAAAATATGGGTCCTGCGTTTATTTTGTATCGATCATTACTGAAGAACGCACTCACACAATGATTGGAGGAAGTTGATGTTTTCTTTTTTCTTCGATTAATATTAGACTAGAGGTTTATTTTGTCATTCGTTGAAGGTATTTTCTAAAGTAGGGGTAGTAGGATCTCTCACTGGTGATATCAAAGTTATATAGACAACCCTATAAAATTATCCATTACAGTGAATTTATAATCTTTTTAATTGAGGTCAAAGTGATTTAATTAATTAATTAATTTAATGATTAATTATTTCAATAATCATACATCCAATGAGTGAGGGGTCAAAACACATTGCACCGACACATTTTATGTCATGCCTAGGGTAAACACCATGTTCTGAACCCAACATTTGTCTTAGATTTTTGATCTGATCATCCATTTTAAATTTATCCCATTTTCTTTTAGGTATTGTTTTTATGCAATATAAAATATGTATAACATTTTTATAAAATTAATTCCATGTCTTATAGGCCTTAAAATCAAATTTCATCTATGTTCTTATCTTTGGAAATATATTTAAAAATATTTCAAAGTCTTACAAGGAAAAATCCAGGTCTCTACATCATTACCTCCTTCAATATTTTCTTCCCTAAAAAGAAAGGCTAGTAAAATAATTTGGGATACTCAGCCCGCATCTGGATATCCCACTCTTAGGAACCATCCTACACACTTCTATGCTTCCACAACACTTGAACTAAAGGGATAGATCATCCATGCAAGGTACACTCCTTTTGGTCCTCGATCGCTATCTGGTGCTTCGTAAATGTGCCTCCATCCTCAATGTACATATTTCCCCAATCGATCACGTGCATATGGTAATGCACGTATCTCCTAAGTTATGATACATGGAAGATTTCCTACACATGCTCCAATTATGGGGGTAGGGTGAGGCTATAGTCAACTTATCCAAACCTATGCATGATCTCAAACGGCCCAATGAACCTTGGGGATAACTTTCCTCCCCAGTTGAACCTCCAAAATCCACATCGTACAGAGACTCTCATAAAAATATAGTATCACTGTTAAAACCCCATGGGCATACAATGATAGTTTTCATAAGATTTATGTCTTCTCTAGGTCGTCCTCATCCCCTCACAGATGACCTGCACTTTCCCCATTGTCGCCTATACCAACTCTGATCCCATAAGATATGACTCATCAATATTTTCCTTGCACAAGGGTGACCTATAGGGTCTCCCATATAGGACCTCAAAATGTTCCATGATGATGGTAGAGTGGTATCTATTTTTTTACAAAAAATATACCAAGGGATGTTGATCATACCAGCTTCGACCGAAGTATAACAAGCCATCCCTCATCATATCCTCCAGTACCGGGATAGTGCACTCTATCTGACCATTAGTCTGGGATTGAATGTATATAATCATCCACATTTGGGCCTTGAATTCCTATGTCAGACCTTTCCATAATCATGATGTAAACCTCACTTCATGATCAAAGAAAATCATCAAGGTTACCTTGTGGAGGTGAATGATATCCCATACAGAAAATTACCCAATACTCTCCACCAAACACTATTCACTGATATCAAGGAATTTCTCCAACTTCTTGAGTCAATCAAATATCACTCAGATGACATCATGGACTTTTTCTATGCATAGAATCCCTATGATAAAGTACATGGACATTTCGTCCCATTTCCACTCGAGGATCTCAAGAGGCTGCAACAAACCCCCCAGAACTTAGTGCTCAACCTTCACTTACTGATATGAGAGGAACCAAGAGATGAACTCAACTATGTTTCATCTCATGCCGGACCATCAAAAATACCACTTAAGGTTTATTTATATCTTCCCCACACCGGTATGTACAACTTGGGGAGATGTTTGGAACTCCAACATCACCTCCTCCCACATCGTGACTAGAACCACAGTTCTTAATTAGAATATGATGATGTTATTCCACTCATTAAAATATCCATTTGGTGCATCACCTATCGATATCTGATCATGTAAAACCTCATAGTTGATGTCTCCCAGCTGAGACTCTCTCACTCCCTCAAGGAGAAAAGGAGTCAAAACCATCAACTGAAGAAAACTTTTACACTCCTGCTTCACTAAGGTCATCAACATGGAAGCTAACCACTCAGAAGAAACCTATGCTAGGAGAGTCTGATACTTTTTTCTTAGTAAATCTACTACAATGTTTCCCTTCCCTAGAGAATAGACTATATCAAATTATTAGTCCTATAGGAACTCCAACCAGGATCACAGTCTCATGTTAAGGTCTCTCTGAGTGAAGACGTACCTGAGACTCAGATGATCTGAGTAATCCAAAAAGTAAACTCCTAGAAGTTAGTGTCTATAAAACCTCAGGGTGAAGACAACTACTTCCTGATATAGGTCTTGCGTTTTTTATCTCTTCTCATGGGGTCTCAACTTCCTCAAACCATATGTAATAACTACCTATTGCTGCATCAACACACAACCGAGCCCAGCTCCCAAGGCATCACAACACACTATGAACTCAACACCTTCCTCTAGTAGTATCAATACTAGATCAATCACCATCCTTTGTATCAACTCCTCAAAGTCCCTATAACACTTCTTATACCAGGTAAACAGATTCCCTTTTTTTGTTAGGGTGGTAAAAGGGGTTACAATTTTGGAGAGGTCTTCCATGGACCTCATGTAGTACCATGCCAAACCAATAAAAATATTAACCCTAGAAAAATTCTTGGGTGGCTCCCAAGAAATAAATTCCTTGATCTTTGTTGGATCAATTACTAAAACATTTTTGGAATTGAAATTCCCCAAAAAGTGAACCTCGTGTATCCAAAAATGACACTTCGAGAGCTTTCCGTAAAGCTTGTTCTCTTGAAGAAAATCAAGAACCAACCTTAAGTGCTCTATATGATCCTACTCTTTTGTAAAGTAGATGAGTATGTCATCGAGGAAGATAACAAAAAACTAGTCCAAGTATGGCTGGATGACATAGTTTACAAATCTACAAACATGGCAAGGGAATTTGTTACACCAAAGGGAATCACTTGGAACTCATAGTTCCCATAACGGAATTAGAAACCCAACATTGGAATATCATCCTTGAAAACCCTCAAGTAGTGGTAGTCGAACATGATATATATCTTAAATAACCAGCTCACACCTATAAACTAATCAAAGAGGTATTAAATCCTTGTAAATTGGTACTTGTTCTTTATCATGTCCTGGCTGTGGAAATGATAATCTATGAAAATATACAATATCCCATCTACCTTTTTCACAAATAGAACTGGATATGCCTATGGGGACACATTGGGTCTGATGAAACCTTTCTCATGAATGTCCTCCTACTGAAACCATAGCTCCCGGAGCTTGGTTGGTTTCATCCAATATTTCTTATAAGATATTAGGGTGGCCCTAGATGCAAGTCAGTGAAAAACTCCATCTCCCATCTTAGAAGTTGTCCCAAAATGTCTTCAGAGAATAATTTCATATAATACTCCACAACTAAAGGAACTCATATTCTTGAAGATCCTACTGCATGAAGGGATAAAATTACGAACTTATGGGTGATGGGATGCATCATCCTGCTTGAGGAACACACCTACCCTGCCATGAGATATATTTCACTAGAAAAAGAGAATCTCATCTCATCAGTGTGTAGGCATCTGATTAGTTTATGATGATAGAAAATCTGGGATCTGACCATGTAAAGTAAATACATACCTAGAATGATGTCATTGGGTTCCATCATAATGACCAAAAGGTCCCACGTTAACCTCTTTGCTCCAAGTGATATCTCGCACTACCGGTAGAAGAAAGATACAGAAGAAGAATTCCCTATAGAAACCTCAAGAAAAAGCTACTATGCCATCGAATCTACTGGGAAATCCTACTCCCACACTAGGAGTGTTGAGAAAAAAATGGAAGGAAGTTATGTCTACTAAAACTGAGGTAAGAGTAGAATAAACACAAATCATACCTCAAATAATCTCGTGCACTGTGGGATCACAGACATTCAAATCATGTAGCTATCCTCGACCCTGACTGCCAGTTCCCTAAGCCTGATGTGGGCTGCCCAATGGTGGCGTTAGAAGGATATCATGCTAGAGTCAACCACCCATATTGACTCATTATCCTCCAATAACTATGCCTTCCTTGGGGACCACCCTATTCATTATTGGGATATCCTTGATCATGGTGCTTCCTATGCCATGGAGGTCCATCACCTATATTCCTAGGTTATTCAACATTTTTGGTCGGGAAGACCCGTTACATGTGACCTTTACTATGACAAGTAAAACAATTCCCATCATCGGGCTACCCTGGCACTCTATGTTGTCTTGGCCCCATAAGACCACATTCTAGAGCCTTCTCTCAAAATGTTCTCCTTATCTGAGATATCAGTTACCTACTAGATGCTAAAGATGACTCAGATCTGGGACACCCACTGCTAGATCCAACAGTCTGGCGTCCTTTCGACAGAAAGCTCTCAATCACCAGTGACCACTACAACATCCCGACATAGGTGGGGATGTACAAGGGCACAATGTTGTCTTGAATATCTTTACAGAGTCTCTGCTCAAACTTTTGTGCTCAAATGTTTCCTTCCGAAATAATATCAGGAGAGTACCACATAAGGGTTGTGAACCTAGATACATACTAAGACACTATCATCCTTCCTTGATGAATCTCCAGAATCTCTTAGATCCAGATTGATCATAAGTAAGAGGGGTAGTACTTTTGATAGAATAATCGCTATAAGTCCTCCCATGAGAGTGTTGAATCTTTTTGAATATTATTAATGAGGATCCACCAATGCCCATATACTATATGGAAAAGGCTAGATACCAATTCCACCACCTAATCTGTCAATGTTCGAATAAGACTGAAGATATAGACAACTGACTCTAACCAATCATGTGCTGTCTAGGGATCAAGATCACCATACAAACTCAATGGTATTTGATGTTGGAACTCATAGAGTACACTAATACTACATGAATCCTTATCATACTATTATGGGATGATCTACTGCTCGATAGGTTGAGGTGCTTCTACATGCCCACTTGGGGGAAGGGGATTGTGGGATATACCATGAACCGAGGCCTCGTCACTCATAGGGGTGTCTTCATGAAACAGAGTAGGTATCCTAGATGGATATAATTACAAAGGCATCATGAATGTTATCAAGGAGTATGATATTCAGATGATAATATGTACATATTGATAACAAAGGGTTGAAGACTTAAGAAGGATAGTTAAAGACTCAATCTTATATGATGCATGTACCATTGATCCCTGCAATAAATGTCTCGGTATGCTGAGTCTATGAGCCGGTATTTAGGGTATAGGTGAATGGATATGTTAGTCACCTGTACCATCACTTGACTCCATAGAATGAGATACGTACTCAAGATACTTTTACATTGTCTCTATAAACCCAACCAATCCTCTTAAGGGGAAAAATCTAAACAATGTCCCAAGTAATGAACTTGATCTGATACAAATCTATCATGACCCGACTAATTCCAGGGCTTGAGCCTCAACTACCCCAATCCCACCTTCATATTCCAGGGGGTGGAAAAAGGTGACAAAGGAATAAATAATTCAGGGATGAATTTTCTTAAGTACCTATACACATGAAAACAACCAAATCAATTCAAAACCACAGAGGGAAAAAATAAAAGATGTAACACTGTTATAATGTAAATAAAACATACACAAACCTATAAATAGTAAAAAAGTATAGTATTGTAAATGGAAATGAAAAGGGAAAAAATACATTCCTATCCAAAAATGTCTCCCAAACTGATAAAAAATTGGAGAGGTAAAATAGATTAGAGATACTAGCTCTTGTATCTTAAGCTACAACCACTGTACCTGGTCTAAGCACCCAATATACCTATGATCCTATGAATTCATGGTTGACCTGTCCATTATCTACAAAAGATGTGACATGTGTGGGAAAATATCATACAGAGGTCAGTATATAATTACATAGTAGAAAGACCTGAAAGGGAGAAAGGGTAGCAGTAATAGAAACAAATAACATGAAGATAATAGATAAAAAAGGTACAATGAATGAGTAAATATAACCCAACAAGAGTGAAAGTAATCTCATCCAAAAATAAGGGGATAAAAATAGTGAGTAGATGAACTACCCATTGAGTCTTATACAAATATTGTAGGAGATTAAACTCATCCAATCATGATAATCTAGACATGTAAAGCACATGGAATACCCCACACATCATCACATCCCCTGGAAGGAGAGTAAAAATATCCAATGAGTGGGTAAAAAAGATATATATATATATATATATACATACATGCTTAGTAAAATAATCCTAAATAAGAGAGTAAGGGTATCTATATCTCACAGCTCAACCAAAGAAGAATAATAGTCAATAGTTCTAAGATAAGTCCATCAACGATTCCCAACATCTCATGCGTCTTCCCAAAACATATAAGTTTAAGGGTCTCAATCACCACACCTTGATACTATCCATTTTGGAAAGAACTGAATCACCCACACGATTTTAGGTCGCATCCCAAAAATGAATCTCGGTGGGGAATGTGTCTCTATTTTTCATGATTCCAGAGGTACATCAAACCATGTCTCATCACTGTGCCACATAGTCAAGGGGCCAAAAATTCTAGGTAAGGATCACATGCCCTGGTATGATAGAAGGTTTCTACTCTACTAGTCACCAAGGAATTCCACTACCTAGCTCCGTGGGAGGGTAACACTTAGGAGTGTCCTTGGGGAACTTCATTACCCATCTCTAGTGGAGGGTAACACATGAAAGAATATGTTGGGGAAATCCACTACCTGGCCCAACTAGAGGGTATTTCTTGGAAGAAGCCCTCAAGATACTACCCTACCTATCCCTATTCATGGGTAATTCTCGATAAGGTTTTCGAGGAACTCCACTACCCAGCTCTGCTAGAAGGAAATCCTAGAGAGGTCATCAGGGAACTACACTGCCTAGCCTTGTAGGAGGGTAGGCCCAGAACCTCAAGAAAATCCATTGCCCAAACCTATTGGAGGATAAATTGAAAAGATCATTAGAGAACTCCACTACCCATACCTTCTGAAGGGTAATTCCTATAAAATTTCACATCATATCATGAAAGCCACTACCAAGGGCACCATCGTGTTATACCTAGAAAAACACTCAGGATAGGCTACACAAAAGACAAAATTCGAGTTTAAACAAAGGATATATGACCATTAGAAGTCTCCTAAAAGTATCTCATGTTATACATAATATACGAGAGGACCCACACGGTGTGTGGTGCCGCATCACAGCCTGGACATGTCCCCGGCTCACACATGGATCTAAACCATGCAGGAGTACACATCATATAGGTGTACTACACGATATGTCCTACCTTTTTGGGGTCAGGGACTTACGTCTCTGGCTGTGTCCATGTACTCATACCCCATGTCTATGTACTCTATTACACGGTGTGTTGGTACAAATAGAATGTCTCCCACGTGGTCAATCTAGTGTCCATATAATTTTTACACAGACTCCTACCAGTCCAATTTTCTAAACAGATTTTTCATCCTAGAGAGGGTACACAATGTGTGAGGGAGCACCACATGCTATTTCATTTTTAACTTTTCTCAAACCCTATCTCTAACAATGAGGGGGGCTACATGTTGTGTCATACTTAATGTATATGGTGTGTAGTTGAAATTTCTCTCAAAACTTCAGATCTTCAAATCTGGTCATCACACTTCGAATCAGGCCCTACCATCATAGATCCTACATCAATTCCTCTCGAATCTCATGGATCTGGCTGTCATTCAAGATTACTGACCTCTTCTCACTAAAAATCATCAATAATTAATCATGAGGGTTTCATTCATAGTTTTGGATGCCTCATATTATTCAACGTTTAATTTCACAAACATAAACCACCAAAAAAAGTATCCTCATCCTAAAATATTTATATATATATATATATATATTCAGTTTTTCAAACTGCTATTGTTTAATCAATTCTCCATGTATCTGGGGGTCCAATAGAGCTTGGTACCTCCCAGAAAAATCAGTCCGGGACTGTGGGGATCCAACTAGTGAAGAACGTGAATAATCGGGGAGATAAAATCACCATAAAACAATGTTTTAAACATCACTAGCCAAGATTTATTTGCTAATGATCATGAACAGGGCACAGATGTTAGAAGGTTGATTAAACAATATGAAATTTGGTACATGGGATCATGAAAAATATTCAAATTGGGAGTAGATACATGGAAAACGATGGATTTTATCAATAATTTAATCTAAGGGCACAAAAAACTAAAAGGTGAGTCCTAACTGTAGTTTGGATAGATTGTTGGTGAAGAAAAATCTCACACAATTATTGGAAGAAGTTGATGCATTTTTCATACTTTGATTCATCATGATCCTTAGGTTTGTTTATTAGTCATCAATGGGATTCACCAAAGGAGGGGGAGGAGGAGTTCCCATCAGCAATATCAAAGTTATGAGGCCATCCTTGGAAAAGTCACCATAATAGTGAATTTATAATCTTTTTAATCTCGGTAAATTTGATTTATTTAATTAATTTAATAATTAATTAATTGACTGATAATAATGAAAATGAGAGAGGGGTATGAACATACCATGCCAACTCATTTTACATCACACTTAGGGTAAACACCATGTTTCGCACCCAACTGTGGTATCATATTTGCAAGTTGATCAACCATTTTAGAGTTATCCCATTTTAATTGAGGTATCATGCATGCACAATAAAACAAATATTTAATATTTTTTAAAAAATAAAATATAGGTGACCCGGTCCTTAAAATTGCACTTCATCTCAGTTCTTATATCGAGAAATATATTTAGAAATATTTCAAAGTCTTATAAGGAAACAACATTGTTTCTACATGTCTAGTGTGAAACACATATATAAATACTATGGAAAAATATAGAATTTTAGAGAAAATAACTAGACCATATAACTTAGGTCCATGGGTGACCACTTATCTAGTCTCAACCTTTAATTCAAAGAATAATGGATGAAATCGGAAGAATATACCAATGACCTGAAAATAGGGAATATGATCTTGCACCAAAATAGTGTAATAAATTGGAAAATAAAATATAATGCGAAGAAAGATGACTAAGGATCCTACCATTGAGGATCAAATGAATCTTGAAACAATGAAAAAAATAGAAGTGGGAGCTATCAAAGAACATAGAAAATAAGGATAGAGAGATAATAGGATAGGAAAAAGGGGTACTACATGATAGAAATGGGAAGTAAAAAGGGGGTGGGGGTGGGGGTGGGTGGAGGATTTAATGTAATAAATAGAAAAAGGTAATTTAACCTCACTTTAAGTGGTCACATGGTTTGAATTCATGGTTTTACAAACTGTATTCCCATTGTGTGACAACTATTTCCCAAGAACCCCACTCGCATGACTAAGCACACAGTTTGACTAATCAGGTGCAAGGCATGTAAAAATCCATTATCCCATGTTTGAGACATTTCACATGGTCGTATGGCTTGACTCACATAGTTAAAGAAAGAATGTGAAGAATCTTCTATGTAATGAGTTCCCTGCATGGTTGAGTCAGCCGATTATCCCTAACCATGAGCTAATTGTGCGACCCACTGTGTTTGTCTAATTTCTGGAGCTTCGGGCTCCAATAAAGCTCTAGATGCTCCTGAGGGCTTCCTTAGGTCGTAGGGAACTTCACTAGGACGAAAAAAATAACTTAAACCATAATGAAAATTACGCATACCTTTATGAAAATACCAGTCGTTATAAGGTTGAAATTTTATAGGGTGATTTTTTGGGTTTTTTTTAAAAAAATGAATTTATTGGTGAATAGTAAAAATATAGTTTTTATGAAAAAGGTGTTCCTTAATTATATTGTTAATGATGTAATAATGACTAAATAAATTTTATAATTTATGTATCAACATAAAATTTATATCATAATATAAATGAGTCATTTAAATATATAAAATTAATTTCCAAATCTATTTTTTCTCCAAAATCTAAAAATATTAAGTATTACATTTAAAAAATTAATTTTTCTTATTTTTCAATAAAATAATAAATTACATGTATAAATGGTTTTAAAATCATAAAAAAAATATTTTTATTCAAATATAATTAATAATGTTAAAAATATCACTATTACATGTTTTACCTTGGAAATAAAAAATATTCAATATTTTAACCCAAACATATCCACACCTCATGTATAAATACTTCTGTCCCTTCCCTTAAAAATGAACTTTCCATATACTTATCTAAGTTAAATATCTACCCAATTAACCTCTCTTAAGGCCCTGAAAACCCTTAAGGAGATTCTAGATTTACAAAAATCCAATACTTGATGTTTTTAAAGTCCTAACAAATGAGTGACTTGATAAATAAGGTAACCTATTCCTTTCCTTTTGTCTCACTTTTACCCTTATATTTTTTAGTTCTCCAACTCAACAATATACCAAATATTTTAAATTAATTTAATATGTATATTAACATATTATTGATAACATAAATATGTTTTTAAAAATTTACTTATAATATATGTATATATTATATGTCTCTATCCGTTTCATTGGACATGTCCTGTCAATGGTCAGTTTCATCTTCCTATAAGGATGTTTTCAATTATTTATTTGTCACTAACTTTATGAATAGTTAGTGAATATTTTATATTATATTTATAAATTTATTTTAATCCATTTATATAAATATTTTTTAAAAATAAATTAAAAATAATCAAAACTACAAAACTAAAATTAAAATGGAATAATTTTAAGAAACTAGTCAAACATTCCATTTTATCTTTAACTATAAAATAAGATTAAATAGGTTTTAATGGTTCTAGTTGATCATGAACGAAATAAATTAATAGAATACACATTTTTATTGGGTTTTTAATAAACACAAGTTTATTATACAGAAGGTGCAAATATGAAGAAACAAACTGGACCTAAGGTAACGGGAAACTCAAATCCAAATCATTCATTTTGAGGTTTTCACCGTTTTCTCATTATTTTCATAATTATTATTATAAATAAATTATAAATTCCATTTCCATTTATTTAATTTTTCTTGTTTTAGGGATTTATATGATCTTACATCATTAAGATGAATGCTAATACACCTTCATGATTATTTATCAAATACATTTCTCAAAAAACTATCTCCAACTCTTCTTATGTTTATTGTTATTCTGTTTAATAATTATGATCTATTCATTTATAATAATACTATTTTATGACCAAATTAAGGTATTAAATTCATATTTTGAAACCTCTAAGTGTATTCCATTATATTTGATTTAATCCATCACTATGGAACCAGTTCTTTTCTCATGGGTTCATATCATGATTATTATTTATGTACATTTTCTATCCCATGTAACATGTAATATTATCAGAATATTATGATGTGTCACATGATATTGGAATTATATATCTTTAAAATTCATTAGGTGATGTGATATATTTTATAATATTATATTTATTATTTGTGGACATGATGATAGCCTTGTTCACAATTTATGAAGTGATTATTTGCAAGCCTGTGTTATGCTTGAACATGATGCTGGATGTTTTTGAAAATTATGTGTAGGTGTATCCAAAACGTTTTAATGTTTAATTTTTATGAATATGACACAATCTATGACTCTTTCAAATGAATCTTCAATGATTATGATGATAATAATTTTCTTATGATATGATGATGATTTTTATGTGTTTTCATGTACTATTTTGATTAATGTATCATGTTACTTTCCCATTATTCCCCCACTTACAGATATTTTCACTCACCCTTTCCTTAATGTATGTCCTCAAGTGATTAAGTGTACTATAGAGAATATGGAATCTAATAATAGGACTATGATAAAGTAATTAAATAATGTTTAATGATTTATGTATGATAGTGTTGTATGAATCTAATTTTCCAAAGAGACTAATCCTTTTTATTCTATATTGTACAATTATTAAATTTTTAATCCTAAAAATGATTTAATTATCATATATTAAAGATTCGAGTTGTTTTAAAAATCATACACAATTCCATCATATCCATAAAACTAGTAATTTTATTTGGAAACACCTTGTTGTCTAGATTATACTCCCACCACTTTCCGCTTCACTATGGAATTCTTTCCAACACTTTTCAAATCATTATTCATTATGGATTTCAATTAAAAATCATTTCTATGATAATTTATAGATTTCTATGAATCATCTAGTTTTTCAATAAATCCCATTGTCACCTATGAATTTTAATTAGTCCTTCCACAAAAAAAATACAAAACACTTTCTCCCTTTTAATGTGATATTTTTTTGGACTTTTGGAATTAATTCATCCCATGAGGCTCTAATTTTTTTTCACAATGTTCTTTTTTTGATATTTCTCTAACATCATGAGTAGAGTTATAAATTTTTTATTTTAATTGTCTTATTTATTTTTTGGATGAAACCATTTCTATTAGATAATCTCAATATCCTTATCCATTTCACTGACCTTCATTTTATTGTCAATATTCAGCTTATAATTTTCATTGAGAAAATTATTCAATCTATTAATCTCATTTTTCAACATTGAATATTTTAAAAAATGAGAACTATAATTATTTATAGATAATTGAAAATAATTCTTCAAACATTTCTTCTCATTTTATAACTAGGAGATATTCTGGAGACACTGTTTGAGTTCCATGTTTATCATAAACTCAATTTTTTTCTCTTCCTCAATTTCATCATTGTTTCCTTCATCACTTGTTGATTCTTCTTCACTCAACTTTGAAACTAGAATACTTTCACTATCCTCACTGTATGATTATACCTTGTCATAATTCATACTAAAATAACTATATTCACACTCACATAATAATATTATCTTCTTAAATTATAAAAAATTATTACCTTTCCCATTAGAAGAATAATTTGGTGTTTTTATATTTAAGAAAATTCATGGATTCTCTTCCTAATCATAAATATATTTATTATTTATATATTTAGAAAAATATCTATATAACTTTCAATACCCCCATAGCTAAAGAACATTAAATTTATTTTTGCATAAAACTCACCTTCTCCTTTTTGGAGTCTTATTGAGATTATTGACATGAATTTATTAAATGTTAGATACACATCATTATCCAAATATGAACCTTATTTATAAACATCTATTTACTTCCAAAAATTCTCTTTATGAAAATATATTGAAGATATTTACCAATCATACTTGGGATTCCTCTTAAATACTCTTCTTTTCTACATGTAATAAGCAATAATAATGTTATATAGATCGATTTGGACTATTTTGAGTACATTTTTTCACATCTTATTTAAGTAATAATTGTGATTTTAATGATTTTTAGTTTCCAAAATGTGATTTAATTGATGAATTAATTAATATTGGAACATTTATTTTTTGACATTATTATTATTTCAATATATTCTTTGAAATTGGTATTTTGAAAAAAATGACTAAATGTTCGTTTTTTTGATTTTCATATCTTTAAGAACTAATCTATTGGTTTTTAAATTCATTTCTCCTTGTTACATTAATTTATTTTTGATATATATTGTTGTAACATATTTTTAAAATCTAATTATATAATTTGGAATTCATTATTTATTATTTTTAATATTAATTTCAATTTTTTAATTGATTTATATCATTATTGTTGTTTTTTTGGTATGAGGGTACCTACAAAAATATAGATTTTTGACTTCATTAAAAGTAGTTGAGGCATATACGTACAGGTTAGATGGTTATCCAAAATATGTAAAGGTAACCCCAAGGATTCAATTCTAACATGGAAGTAGAAGGAATCTATTGTTAGGGTAATATACCACGGCCTAATATATACAAAATGATACTGCATATCAAAAATCCATGCACCATAATTAAAAATAAGTGGAACCCGAAATTATAAATTCTCAAATCAAAGTAAGAACAAGTTAGTATGATCTACAATTTTACATGATGAAACTAGTGAGATACAATAGAATATTATGGGGATCATTTGAGATATTAGAGTTAATGAAATGAGTTGGGATCCTGGTATAAGTATTCCATATTTAGAGCTGAATACAGCTTCTCATTGGTGGAGCACATTCAGTTACTAGAGATTTTCTACAGTCTAAAAGGATTTATGTGGAATATGAGAAACAGAACATGGGAGTAAACCATGTAGATAATTTTTCCTATTTTATTTTTTTGTGAATTTTATAGTTTTTTTATGTAAATAGGGGTATGTAATATATCTCAAGTGTGTGGAAAACTATAAATAAATTCTTGATTTTCAATAACCAATTCCCGATTCTAATTGATTATTTTAGTAACTTATGACTCTTATTTTTAAATAAAAGTGTTGTTCTTATTATTTTCATGTGATTTTTTCTCAGAACTCTAGTTATAGAGGGGTGTCCTATGAATCTTGTCACCATAGTTGAAGCCCAAGATTCCTGGAGATCAAACATTAAGTTGATCATCACTATTCTTCATAAATATTAATAGAATGAGATGGTGAATTGGGGATTTAAGACAAAAAGTAATTATTAGGATTTTTTTTCTACTCTTCTTTTCCTCATTGAATTTTCCTATAACTCACTCATTTTACTTAGATTTTTTTGATGAGTGATGGTTACATGACTTGATGGCCTTAGCAGAATCATTATGGATTATCATGATTACTTGTTAAAAAGAAATGTTTGGGTGGTTCTTAATTCATTTTGGTAGATAATTCTTTAATTATGAGATTTTCAATACTTTATATTTTACTATTTAAGGATAGTGAGGTGTTTGAGTTATGTCATCATTTATACACCGAGTGCGGATGAGTGTTTATGGTTTGATTCCTCTTAGATCTATGATGGGATATAGAAAGTTTATCAACTTGGAGACGATTTGTTTCTTACTGAAATTAATTTCTATCTTATCATTCATGTTTCACATTATATTTATCATTATAACTTTCATATACATGTTTTCATTTTTAATATTTATTCAGCATTTATTTTACTTATTTGAATTTAGATAAAAGTACAAATATTATTTTTGATAAATCAATTGGATAAATATATTAACTATTTAAGAAAAACCTCTATGTTAGACATTGTTCTATATATTAAGAGATTATAAATGTATCTTTGATAGTTCATATGAAATGAAATAAAAATTTGGAACTATTTTTTTTGGAAGCATGTTTTTAGTGATAATTTTCTTTTATTTTAGTTTTTACCATCAACAGTTATGGAATCATACATTATTGAATAATTATAACTCTTAGAATACTATAAGGTATATAATTCTACATAGTTTATGGATGGTTTTTAGAAATAGACACATGGGGAAATAGTTAAAGAACCCACCATGGATTTTTTTCCATTTTGAGTAGCTGATATAATTTTTATAAGCTATAAAATTATACTAGGCGGACCAAAAGAGAAATAAATATTTATTTAAACTTATTAACCAATATTATGAAAAAATATGAGGGAAAAAATTAAATTAATTAAGAGAATAAAGAAGAATCTAGTGCTACCCATTTATAATATTTACTTTAAGAACTCAGTTCTTCTTTGAGGTAAAAATCCTTAAATTTCTAGAAATTATAAGTTTAAATGTTTAATTATGGCTTAATGTGAATTCACTTGGAGGTTATTGAGGTTTTAGGGGTGTCCAGGAATGGTTCAGTGCCCGAAACCAATGTTTTGGGGTGAAATAATCATATTGAACAATTAGTTTGAACCGTATAGGGCAGGATGCATGGTTAGATAATACCATTTGAGGATGTAAATTTATAAGGGGATGGACACACTATTATACCAAACAATTTGATTTGGGCTACATGGTCGTACGACCATGTATGCAATTTTGACAGTGGGTTTTTTCAGGTTTTGCACAAAAATTCTCAAATCGTGTGAGTAAACCATGTGGGGTTACGTTACCTACAGCTAAGCATGTTTGGATGGAACATGATTTTTCCAAACCATGCGACTAAACCTTGAGACCTAGATATTTTGGGTAAAATGAAAATGTTTCCTATAAAAAATCTATTAAATCGAACCTAAATCCTATTTCCTTTTACAGATAGCAAGAACACCATTTTGAGCTCCTCTTGGATGACTATTCTATGAATTTTCATTGATCCTCCACCTAATATCTAATTAAACCATTTCTCGTCTCATTGGATCTACATTGGTTAGTTCTCAATTCCATTTAATTCGTTCTTCAGTCTTCTCGATATCAATTACACTATTTAGGTGCAAGTTAATTTTCCATATCAATATGCTATTTTCAATTATTTTTTTCTCCTAATCTTATTTGAATCAAGTGTTGATACTGTATGATCGATAAACTATATACCTAAGGTAGGTGGTCTCAAGAATTTCATTAAAATTAAAATTGTTTATATATGATGATGTGTCACACACCCAATTTCTATGCATCTACTTGAAATGAAATTAAATGATTGAATTTCTAGGAATAACCTATGTAATTAAATAGGATATTTGATAAATGATAAGTGGTTAAGTACATTTAAATTAAACCACCCCATGGGTGTGTCAATTTGTTGGAATAGACCTCCATGGGTGGCTCTTTGAAATAGATACCCTTTTGGTGTGTCCCCTTTTCCATTTTCCATGGGATGCTGAATATTAAATTGATAATTTCAATTGAATTGATAAGGAATAGGGGAGGGATTAAATGACCATAAATCATTTCATGTAACAATATGTTAATCTTGAATTACTTATTTAAATAAAATTTCCATGTGAGTAATTTAGATGCAAGGATTTTAAGCTTATTCATTGCTATGAAATTGCTTGATTAAGCATGAATTTTATTTATTAATGTTATTTCTATGTGATATAGATAAATATTATTCCATTTAATAGTTTAATTAAGATCAAGACGCTTTTTATGAAGATTTTACCATGTGAGTATTTGAAAGACAAGCCTTCCAGGATTGGATAATGACTTGAGTCACCTTCTATGGTGAGTTAAAATTGAATTTGTTAGGGTGATGAAACTTGGTATAATGATATTGATTAAATGACATTGAATTGGTTAAATTCTTATATGAATTGGGAGACACATGGATTCAAATTAGAATTCCATGGATGAACTCAATTTAATTGTACCTTTCTTATTCCTGAGTGATACTTGGAATCCCTAAAGGATGACCAAGGATAGATTTTGAGGCTTGACTTTATATGCAGAGTAAAAATTGGAATCCAAATGGATTTATAAGTATAAAATCAATGAGAATTGAGAATATATTCCATGAGTGATACATAGGATCCCTTAGTGGGACTCCAAGGATGGAATCAAGTGGAAGTGATATTATAACACATACAGAGCGATACCTAGGTTCTTGAGGGGCTCTCTATGGAGAGGATTGTAGGGTTTTGGTAATTCTAAATTAGGAATTAAAAGTAAGGGATTGTGTTTTGAATTTATTAATGAATAGAGTGAGTTATATGATTCATCTTCTAAGAAAAATCACAAGCTTGGATTCAGTATTTTCCATACACTTTATGGATGACCTATTTAGGAATCCTTTGATTGTGTTATCACGGGGGACACTGGACATTATTCCAGGTCCCGATAATCATTAGTTAAATGATATTGAATGGTTATATTATGTCGATTATAAAGACACAATCCTGAATTTTAATTAAAATACTTACTTTTTAAATGGAATTCATTAATTGAATTTGATTATAAATGGGAACCTAGATTTATAGGATGTTTAATTTTCAGTACTTCATTTACTTATTACATTTATTCCTATGAACTCTGACTATTATATATTCACTAACTGATTGAAACTTGACATAGGGTGGTTTACTACTCGTATTATGTCTCACACTCTATTTGGATCACCTTTGGGTACCCAAATAGATAATATGATTGCATGTATGGATAAGGGAATGTACACTACTACAGGTTCTTTACTGTTGCTTAGGAGCATGAGAGCATGAGACTAAGATGAGGCTCTCTATACTAGATAATATACTTTTGACCTTTTTTGATTTTGTTCCATGTATTTTACACCTTCTATGTATACCTGTTTTGTCCACTTTATTAGAGATATATGATAGTACTATCATCAGAATTGTATATAAGCTTTCTTTTATATTTTTATCTATTTCTACTATGTATCTACTGCTTGTATGATTTACTGCTTCCACTACTTATATTTTATTGATATTCTTATGTTCTACACTCTAGGGTTGACGGAATAGTCTCCCCATGAACACACCCTAGGTTCTCATTGCTAGTCGGCATCCTCTGACATTTAGGGTGATGTACTTGAGGCCATGTGGCCAACCGGGCATAGGAAACTGTTGAGTGGCTTCTAGGACTGGAATGTTACATTTACAGGCCCCTAGATTCAAAGATAGAAATTAAATATCTATATATCAAGATATATATTGATGAATAAAAGGATTTGTGTCTTGTAAAATTTGATAAATCTAAAATTAATTTCGAAGATAAATTAATTTTTATTTTCATTGTGATGATTTAAATTGAATTAGTCTATCTAATGTTTGTTAATTCCTAAATATATTGTACCTATGGAATAAACCATATAATTTGCCATAAATTATATAACTATTGAGGTGATTTATTTTTAATAAGGGTTAAAGGAGTTTGAATACCCTACTCTTGTTGTTGAAATAGTTCTAGGAGAACTATTTCATCATGAAAAAGAACAATCCAAACATATTTTGGGAGATACTCGCCTTATGTAAGAATCTATTTTTTATTTAATTTTTGATATTTTTTATGCCTAATATTTTTTTATTCTCCTATTTAAGGTATTTAATAGTCAACTGATATTTTTAAACTCCTAGGGAGATAATGGAAACTTTATTTTCAACCCATTGAGGAAATTAAATATCTCCTATATTTGATTAAAAATCAAAGTATGGTGTCTATTTAAAATGAATAAATCAAAGACACAACTTATTTAGAAATTATTTAAGAGGAAGAAACCAATACTACTGGTTTATCTTCTCCATTATCCTTGTATTTTATTAATGATTATGTATATTTTAGTAAATGGTTGATGTTGATGGTGTTTTAAGACTGATTTTGTTAATTTACATGAGGTAAATGACGAAGATCCTCAATTTTTGTCTTTACCATCATTAAACCACATGAATGGTATATTACATGAATAGGTTATGGATATATCTATTTTCATTGTTAAATTGGACCTCTAAACACAAGTTTTTTATGTTGGTATTATGAACCAATGCGTAAGAATATATATTTGAATGAAGAGAACATGATGATTTATAATAAATAAATAACACCCCCATTATATTTGGGTCAAAATCAATACCTTCCTATTGTGGATAGTCAAAATACATCACCCCTTGGGGGGTTATCCCAGGTTTTTCTAATTTTTATTATATTTTTTGTTTTTAATATTTCATTTGTTTTTTTGTTTCTTTATTTATAAATTTTTTTTGAATTGCATCACTATTTAAATAAAAATCTTGAGCTCAGTCTTACTGAACTTGGGGATAACTGGTTGTATCCTCTCACCCTAATTTTTTAGAGATTTAAATTCTTGGTATATGTTGAAAAAAATCCATGGGAGAAGGGTAAATATAATTTTGATATGATTCTCTTGTTTTTATAATTTTATGGAATTACTATCATCCTGATAATTTATAACACATATGTTATTATATATTTAATTGAATATATTTTATATTCTAAAATGATAACATGCATTTTTACCTTGTAATATAATATTTTCAATTTGAATTGGTAATTTTTTCTTTAATAGTTAGGTCTTAAAATTATTTTAATCGTTGATGTTGAAAATAATTTCGATCATAATTGAATCCTAGTTTTTTTCATCCTAAAATAATTTGTAAATTATATTAATATTGGTGAATTCAATATTAAACATACTTACTTTAATGATAATTACTGTAAATTTTTTCAACATAGGTATAAATGTTTAAAGTATCAAAAATAAAATTTATTTTTTGAAGTTTTCATGTGTAGGATTTTAAAACTATGGGAGGGTGAATTTTGTTGAGAATTGATTTTATGGTTAGTCAGTCGACAATAGGTTCAATTAACCACATGAATAAATGATCTATCCATGAAGAAATTCATTTGAACTCATTAAAAGACTCAAGTAACTATGAAACCACTCAACTAACCAAATAAATCATCAACTTACTATACGTAAAGACAATTAGTTGAAAGCTAAAAATCACCCATGTATTAGACTTACTGAAAGAAGACAAGTTTCCATACAGTAGGTCAGTCAAAAAATGAATGGTCAACTGACCATGAGATCAACTATCAATGCATCCACTCAACTAACCAAGCTTCCAATTAATTAGAAACATGAATCCAAATGAACTAAACATGATATCCATTCCACCATAATAAATTCATAATTATCTTACAAGGACAAGAGGAGTTATAATCATGTGAATCTTTGGATCACCTCACTCACTCAATATTTTTGTTGTTGTTTTCATTGATATTCACCTATTAAAGTTTGATATGAATAATTTTTAAATTTATAGGGGTTTGAAATTAGAAACTATGTATCTTTATCAAATAAAAAAAGGATAATTCATTTAAATGAACTAAAAATGTTAAATGATTCTTAATCAGGTAAGTAATAGTTTTAATTCTGCACTTTTACTACTTACAGTCCTTTTTTAAAATATTATTACTGGTTCTATGGGTTTATCTACTAAAAATTATTTTCAGATGTGATGTGTTTAATGCTATAATTTTAGTTTAGAATTAAATTCACTATTAATATCTTGATAATATTTATTGTTGAATTTATATTATTACATTCCTATTTTTATACCCTTTTGAAAATAGTTTTTTAGATCAATTATTAGGCATGAAAATTTAAAACATTATATTTTGGCACTAAAATATTTATGTAGTAGCCAATAGGTACCTTATGAAAGTTTTTTAATTTTTTTTATCATTTGTGTAGTGTGTAAAAATGATTTTTGAGCTTCAACGTAAACCTTTTAACATCCATTATCTCATTTTAATTTAAAAATCTATTTGAAATTAAATCTATTTTAAATTTTTTATTTTAACTTAGGATTAAACAATGGTAAAACTTTGGGTTTTATGTGTAGGGGTGGGTTATTTAAATTTTCTTTATTATAATTTAATTAATACACAGCAAAATTCCTCAGAATGTTTCAAAATTTTTTATTTTCAAGGAATACTTTGGTATTCTCAGTGGGAGACATTTTTTTTCAATTATGAAATTTTTTTTCGATATTGATGAGCTTAATTTGGTCTATTACCCTATATAATTAATTGAGTGCATTATTTTCCTTACCCCCATTAAAATTATTTATTTTGAAAAAATGTTGGGATTTTGATTTATGATAATATTTGTTTTTTAAATTTTTGATTAATTTTTTAAATCATATGATATGTATTTAAATTGGTTAGGAAATGAAATTTCAATCCTTGTAAAATTTAATATTTATGCTAAAATTGGTGGTTAAGTCATTATTTTTTAATTATTAATCTCACTCATCAACTAGTTGTGTCTAATTATTCTATGTTAAATATGTGTGTTTGTTCACTCAGAAAAAAACAAAAGTTTGTAAATTTTAGTTAAATGTAAAATTATGTTTGTTTAAATACTTTAATAATTTTCAAACCCAATAATTTTTATAACTAAAACCCAATATTTAATAAATAAATTGTTTTTATTTTAGTAAAAACATTTAATAATTTAGAAATTAAATATAGGAAAATCCATTATAAAATCATTTTTTTGTGGTACTTCAATTTTTCACTCATGAGATTCATTTTATTCATATAAATTTGACTGCTGGATTACATGTGAACAATAAATATCATAAGTTGGGGGGAATTTAATGTGTAAATTCTGAGTAAATTTTATTACATCTTATTTAAGTAATAATTGGCATTTTAATGTTTTTTATAATGCAAAATGTTCTTTAATTACAGAATTAATGAATATTTTATTATTTTTATGTTGAGATTTTCATTCTTTAAATATTTTCATAATAATGGATTTTTGGAACAAAAATGACTAAATGTTTTTTATTTTTATTTTTATATCTTTAAGAAAAAATCTATTGTCTTTAGAATAAATATTTCCTTATTCAATGAATTTATATTTGATATCTACTATTGGAAGATCTATTTAAATTTTCATTTCGTAATTTTGAAATAATTAATTATTATTTTTCATGTTAATTTATAATTTTTAATTGATTTAACTCATCATTGTTTATTTTTTTTGGTTTGAGATTACCTACATAACAATATATTGTTTACATGAATAATGGTAGTTGAGGAATATATGTAAAGGATATATGTCTAGATAGCTCATGTAATGGGTTGTGTTAGGGTAAGCTTCCCCTCCCATCAAGTTACCACCAAGATTCAATACTAAAATCAAGGAATAAGGACTGTCACATCAGGATAACACACCATGAACCAAAATATATAGAAGGGTACCACATATCTAAAATCCATATAGACGAATTAAAAACATGAATTGCCCTAAATTTAGAAATCTAAAATTAGAGTAAGAACAATCTTAGTGGATCTTGATCTCGACATAATAAAGCTACTAAGAAGAAAAAGAATATTCTAATGATCATTTGGGATACTTTAGTTAATGAACTATAATGAGATCCTCATTTAAGTACTTCATAATTGGAGATAAATAAAACCCAACATGGGTGTAGAGCATTCAGTTATATAAGCTTTCCTATAATCATAGGCGATTTGACTCAAAGAAGATAAAGAGAACCTGGGATAATGCCACGTGGATGAAGCTTATTGTTAATTTTTTTTTTGTGAATATCATTTTTTTAAATAGTAGTTCTTTAGAATTTTTCAAGGGGAAGACGACTAAGAATTAATTTTAGTACTAATTCATCATTCTCAGGGATTCTCACTAAAACTTATAACCACTATTGGTAAATATTATTGTTGATGTTCTTCTTTCTATGTTTCATGTTCTTGAACCTCTAGTCATATAGGGATAACCTAGGATCCCTCTATACAAATGAATCTTCTTATTCGATTTGTTTGTGAATTTTCATGTTTTTTGTATAAATAGAGTCACTCAATCATTTCACAGGGGTATGAAAAGTAAGATCAATATTTTTTAGTAGGAACTAATTCCTCATTATCAAGTATTATCTTTTTAACTTCTAACTCCTATTTGAAAATATAAGTTATTTTTAATCTTTTATGATGTTTTCTTGAAATTCTAGTTATAGAGGTATAACTTCCAAAAATAGTTCTAGAAGGGAAATATCAAGCTTCTTGGAGATGAAACATTAAGTTGATCGCCATTATTATTCATCACTATTAGTAGATTGGGATGGTGAATTGCGGAGTTATGAAAAAAAATTAATTCTAAGAACCGGTTTGGTATTATTCATACCTAATTAATTTTTTACCTTTCTAACTTATTTAACTAATCAGATTATGTTCAGTGATGTTTATATACCTTGAAGACCTTATTTTAATCATTTAATCTTATGATACTTCCTTTCTATATTTAAAATTTTAGTTGATTCTTATTTATTCATTGAAGAGAACTAGCGTATGAGAATTTTTTTTATTTGGGAGTTCATTGTTTAAGTAGAGATAGGTGTTTGATCTATTTTATTGTTAATGTACTAAGTGAGGTAGATTATTTTTGGTTTTATTCATCATATATCTGTGATAGGTGGTAGAGAGATGATCAACTAAAAGATATCTTGTTTATTTTTGTACTTCATCTATATCGTCCTATTCCTTTTTTTATTTATTTTTTTCTTTTTAACATCCAAGTTAATGTTTTGGTTTTTACCATTTCTTCATGTTATCTTTTACTACATTCAATTTAGATAAAAATACAAAGAGTTTTGATTAATCACTATAATAAACACACTACCTCTTTGAGATAAACCATGAGGTTTATCATTGTGCTATATCTTAGGATATTATAAATATATATTTGATAGTTCAAATAACATGTCTTCATAGATCAGCCATTGGAATTGAACCTAAATCTCAGTCTTTGAGTGTTTAAACCATCACATCATACATGTTTGAAAAAATACACAATATATTTTTAACAATAATCTTAATATCTTCATACCTCAATCTCTAAACTTATTGATTTTCTTAATTCACTTTGGTATTACCTTGTTATATATTCTCCAATTTATCTCAATTTAATTTTTCGATATTGATTTTCTTAACCATGAGGCATTCATTCTCTAAAAGATATGAAAATATGGAATTCTAAGAATGGACATCATTATCTAGATTCTTCCAACCTACTATTGTTATTTCAGAACTATTAAAATGAGAAACAAAACCATCAGTGGTTTTCATTAATAAATCACAATTGATTGATAAAATATATGGAAGGATTCAATCTTTATAAGTATTAATTATTCTAATAGAAAGTGGTAATCCCTTTTTTTTAATTGAATTAATGTTTTCCAAATTTACAATAAAAAATAAAATAAATACTATTAAACCATGGAGATATAATATATTGAAAGAACTCAAAGACAAACTGGGTATAATAACCTTCACACTAGAAAATTTATCACTTCATGATCATTGGAGAGAACGTGAATGCTCTGATGAAAATTGTGATGGCCCTAGGCATAGTGAGTTTCACTATGATAGGGAAGAGATGAACCAGTGAACAATAATCCATTTCATTAAATTTTTTATTTGTTATTAAATCATCTTTTTTCACTTTTTATAGTGACTGATCTCATTACTTAACTCACACACAATGAGGAAAGTAACAAAAAAACAAAACTCAATTTACAAGGTTCACAACTCAAATTGAGTAGATAATACTTAGTGTGATCCAGAATCAACCACAGTCATATGATCCACTATAATGACCATAATAGATTCAATGGGAAAGTAATATCCATGAAATCATGTTACATGATAATAAACAATGTTATCACCCAATACAAGGAGAAATAATTTCCACATTCATCAAACTTATTACACTTATGTCTTGTTTTTTGGGAACATATTATCATTTTTCCTTTGATGATTATCTCATGAAACTATTAAAGTGATCCTATACTATTTGGATATTAAGAAAATGTGTGACTTCTTTCTTTTTCACCACATAATATAGTTATGATGATCACACACAAAATAGTGTGTAATTTTTTCTCATATTCGTATTTTTATGCTTGAACTAATTACAAGTAATATTCCTATGTTCACCACACTGAACACATATACTCTCTTTCTATAATAATCATATCGATTATCCCTTCTATGTTATTCTTTCCTTTCTATAAACTCTTATTCATGCATGATCCCTATTAAATTTATCTCGCATAATTGTATAAATCTTATTCTAGTTCAAATTTTAATTTCAAATTAAAATTCAAACTAATAAATTCTTTTAACTTTATCTTAACTTATCCATTTTATTATCTTTATTATTCTTATTTATTAGAACTATCTAGGTAATCATGACTTGACTATGTAGTTTACAGTATGAATCTATAGTTCCAAAAACTTATTATATCTTTTTAGGATGTGACACATTTCTTCATGTCTCTAGTTATTCGTATCTTTTTTTCTATGTGTTAATGAATACAACATGATACCATATAATGAGATATGACTGTATTTCAAATTTTAGAGACAGTCCAAGCCTTTATTACTCTATGGTTTTTGTAACTTTGTGATTTTTTCATGCAAACCTTTCTTCATTCTCTTCCATGACATGACATGACATTATTAACCCAATGTGACCATATCTAAAAACATATACATAACTACAATAATTTACTTATCCATGGAATTTATTATGACATAGATATCAAATTCGTAGTGTGATAATTTTCTCCACTATATTGCATCAAAATTTCCATGTGTTATATTTATTCCCCAAAATATTAACTTTAGCAATATGATATTTATTCATCGAAATTCTCATTATTTTCCAGAAATAATTATTCTTGTAACAGCCCTTATATCTTTTTAAAATTCTCTATTAACATCCTTCAAATTTCTAGAAAATATATCTTTTAACTTTTAAAACGTCATATTTTTACTAAGTCTATACTCTTATTTATATTCTACATATTATATGAATGAGTCTTAAATATTTTAGACTTGGCCAACTTTATAATGTATACTTAGGGTGAATTTTATGTATCGCCAAAAAAATGACTATTATATATTATAACCTTATATATAAATTTCTAGAGTTATTCTATAGTTACTTTAATTTATTCATCAGAATGACTTTTACAGACTAGGGTATTTTCTAAATTTCTAATGTTTTTTCAATATAACATTTTTGTATTGATAAAAATGAACTTTATATATATAAGGTGTCTTGGAGGAATTATCCAACTATACAATATATACATAGAGTTACTCTCATGTACAATAAATGTTACTTTTACACATTAAATACCTATCCAATTTTCTAGTGGTCTTCTTAGAGTTACTCTTATGAATCATTAAGTTTACTCTTATGTAAACAAAGAGTTATCCATATTTTTAGTGATACATTTAGATTTACATTCACACATACAATGCATCTTTTTGGATTTTTAATTTTTCTATATTCTACAAAGAGTTATGCTTTTTTATAGATAACAATGACTCTTACATGTTGAGGACTTAGGTAGATTTTAGAAAAAATCATGTTCCACTCCAAAATACTTCCAAATAACTGAAAAAACCTTAAAACTTATACCAAAGAACTTTAAACCCTCTAGAACCTTAGAATGAACAATAAATCATATAATAAACATAATTTAATGTGTTTTTAATATTATTTAGGTATTGAAAATAAAATCCATTATAATAAACATATATACTCCTTCAACAATTCTATTTTCCTAAAAAAGCACCACACATATAGTAGATTATTATTCAACTTCACATCTAAACAACATCCTTATTCATGGGCTCAATAATCTCCCAAAGCATCACTTGGTCCAAACACTAATTTTCTTTTTTTATTTGTATCATTTGTTTCAATTCATTTTTAATTTTTATTGAGTCAACATAATCTCATTAGTCCAAATGTTATATATGAATCAAGCATAAAAAAATATTCAGGATTAACTAAAATATATAGTTTAATAAAATTTAAAAACAATACACTATCTATAATTTTTCCATATATATATATAGATAGATAGATACAAGAGACTTATTTTGTAGCCTACCAATGGGATTAATTCCCAAAACCAATGCATAATATTGGATGATAAAAGCACTCAATGTTCAATAAATAATATGGTCAACCAAAATGATAGTGGTTACACTAAAAAAATATGAACCTACCTAATTATAATAATTTTTTTAAATAAAATAGTGAGGAAATATTTCTTAATAAGAAATATAAGAGAATAAATTATTTGATGTATGAGATAAAGATACAACTAGATCAAGAAACTACCGATGTTTTTGAATTAAAGTTGAATAATAACCAATGGAGGGAGAATAAAAAGACTCATTGAATTATGATTATGACATTATAGAAGTTTAAAAACATCTATAAAATCCTCCACTACTTGAGTTAAAAATAATTCAGGCAGTAGAAGGTCATATGAGGAAGTTAATAGTTTTCCAATACCTTGAAGAAGATAAAAACAATATGGATGAGTATTACTAAGATTATATACAAATTAAAATTTTAACTAGACTTCATTATTTTAATTTTTTAGATTTATTACTACTATTTCACGATCTTTCTATGCATAAATAAGATGTGACAATAATGGAGGTAGTTTTTTTGATGAAAATTTGGATGAATCACTACTTAATCAGTATACCAACTTATTTATTGTAAAATTGCCTGAAGAATAAGACTTGACCATTTATGATCTAGAGGTATATGACATTAAATTAAATTATTTTTTATTTTTTAAAACTGAATCAATAAATTTATCTAATTGTTTACATAGTAAGGACTCAACTAAATGGATGATTTCACTTCAAGTTGAATATGGTGTTGATACCATAGAAGAGGTGGATTTTTTTGAAAAAACTATAGATGATCTTAGTGTTACAAAAAATAAGTATGAAGTGGGAGTTGAAACTAAAATTGAGTTCCATGAAGAAAAGTTTATTGAAAATGAAGAAAAAACCCACTTCCTAGAAATGAAATCAAATTATAAATGGACAATACATTTTATAATAATGAAGTAAAGTGAGTAAATTATTATATACTAGCATCAAGAACACTATATTAAAAAAATTCATTGATATGGAGGAGGATACATAATTTTCAACATGAGAAGACCTTTAGAAGAAGTGTGTTTAGAATAATAAGGGAGAAGATAAGTTGAGGTTGTTCAAATCAATGAAACCATACCCACTATTTAAATTTAGATTGATTTTAAACTATATAATTATATATAGTAAAAATAAAATGATTATTTCTGATGCTTTTTCCAGGATGTTCCACCTCACGTGTTATTTTTCGTTGATGTCGCATTTGTTTCCCGCATTCCCACTTTTGAAAGGCAGTAAAAATTCACCACTTTCTTAGTGAATTTTTCTCCTTTATCAAAAATAGATGATGGGATGTCGATTCCACATTCCATGGAATAATACTAGGAATTCATTGCATAGTCTGGGAATCCATTAGAGATTAATATGTGTTTCATGAAACTCATTCTTCTTTACATCTCTCTGTGGAAGCTAGTTTATCATGATTCTTCTTTTTGGTCATTCAAATGGGTCTTGACAAGGCATCAACCGTCATTTTGGAGAGTATTCACGTAGGGAATCGCTGGAATGTTTGTACACTGGAACATTGGTCACTTATATTCTTCTTCATAGGATATAATCTAAAAGGCATGAAACCTGAGAAATTCCACATAGATCAGGGTGTATATTATTCCAGAGGCATGTAATATGAGATTTTCCTTAGGAATCGTAGGTTTGAAACATTGTAGTAGAAACAAGTTTAAAGTTTAATAAATTATGTAGGAAAAGTGGATTGATCATAATGATCTCAAGGGTAAATCATGAATATGCATTCATAGGAGGGAACACCTGAATGGTTTACCAGATGGATGGGTCAGAATGCCTGTGAAGGTGGAACTTGGATGGTGTGTCTCATGAATATAAGGGTTCACACCATGAATGGTTACTCCCCTTGTAGGAATACACCAAGGTTTACTATTAGTCGGGATTGAACCATAGGGATGTGTCATACATACCCTATTTAGAGGATAGGGATCAAAACCCACGTAGTTAGAAAGGGTATGGGGGTGGGGATTACACATGGTTAGCTTCCCTTAATAAGAAACTTTCTCTTGGTTGGAGGATGAATTATGTGGTTCTTACACATGTTTATTTTTTTGGGTGATTATAGGAGCAAGGATGATGTGGACGAGGATTATGTGTAGGAACGACCTAGATAGATGACATAATTCTACCAGGGTGTGGTGGACCAGATAAGAACCAGAATGGATATGGGTGAAGTGAATGAGGTGGGTGGAATAGAGTTGAAAGATTATGGGACTTGAACCTCATGAATGTTTCCTACATATCCCAATTAGTTTGGAATCAGAGTCCTTATAGTTTTGGATGGGACATTGGGGCTTACACTGGGGTGGTTTCCCATGGGGACCCGAAGGATATGTGATGTCTGGGTTGGGTAATGACCCTCCTAATACATGGCTAATTGGGGGATGGACCAGGATGGGGGGATGTAGGGTTTCAACCTTAGGGAGGATTCCAATGTATCCCATTTAGTTGGGAATCAATGTACACGTAGTTCAGAAAGGGTTGTGGCATACACATAGAAGTATCCCATGGGGGGACATGTGATCAGGGATTACATGTAGGAATGGACTATGGGGAAGGATAGGTGTTGTGGACACTATTAACCTCTAAGAAAATGAAGATAATTCTCATTGTGACAAAAAAGATAAAGTATTATCCTTGAATGATGTGTTGCAGAAGGTGCACACACAAGAGATGGTGTGGGGCTTACGTAGGGGAGCTACTCACGAAGGATGTAATTTCATGTGAGGATTATATAATTCCATGTGAGTAATATCTCACTCCCATAGAGAAGAGTGGGTGTAGAAAATGCCTGAGGATGAGAACCCCATGTGCATTACATGGGGTGAGACTATAGTGTAATGTCATGTGTTGAGGATGATGGTTCTGGGTGGTTTTTCATCCCACAACATGAAAAGAAGGGACTCACTCCTTATCCCTTGGGCTTACATAACCGATGCTCACCAAACCTTAGGGAATGGAAGGAATCATAAATTCAAGGTTGGAATGACATGGAGGAGTGGTCAGTCGCGGGGTCCATATTAGTGTATCTAAGCTGAAAAGAAAAAAACATCAGCACAACTTTTCTAAAAATAAAGAGTTAAATAGGAATATCAAGACACACTTAGAGAGTGGGCCGTAGGAAAGGGTGGAAAATGTCACATGAGGACTTGAAGTATAACTGAACCAATCCTATATAGTCATAGAGGATAAGGGAACTCAACCATCATGAGGAGGTTTCAGAAAAAGAGAGGCCATGTGGTGAGGGACAAGGGAAGGGCCTTGTGAAGAAGGGGTCCTTTCTAAGATATATTTCATGAATCTAAGGTTCTTTTAGATAGAGAGGGGATTTACGAAGGAGTGGGATCTGCAAAACATGGTGAACCTTCCTTAGCATGAAGTTAAGATGCGAGAAAGGAGCTATTAGAGAAGGCTTAATGTTCAGCAAAGACTTGAGATCCTCAGAGGGCCATCATACTCCATGAAGGTTGTAGTCCATCATGAAAGGAATCCCTACCAAACTCAAGGTTAATTAGGAACAAAGGGAAGGGGGTATCATGATGATCCAATACCTCAAATGATTCATTTTCTGATTGGGTTTATGGTGCTAGAGTGTTTTGTAATTTGGGAGATCAGAAGTTGAAAGGTTAGGGTAACCATCCCTTTGATGTGTAATGAGTTGGGTTTTATAGGCCTAGGGTGTCATTATCATTAGAGGAACACCATGAAGAAAAAGTGATCACCGAGAAGGTCCTCGGATCCATCAAACTCATAGATCTGTCTGTTAACTACCTTAGCACGGTCACGACGGGAGTCGAACTCACGGGAGTTCCATCAACACTTTTTGTGCTCATAGTGATGAGGGGTCTTTGTGAAGATTCATTACCAAGAACACACTTCGAGTGATATTCTGAGGCCCTTAGATATACGGTTCACTTCTAGATTGTTGTGGCCTTCTCAAGTTATCCTGGGGAACATCCTTCAACACTAATAAATACCCCCTAGAATTAGAGCCAATGGAAAAAAGAGTGTTGTATTAAGATGGTGAATCCCAAAAAACACAGGTGATAGAAAATCTAGCTTGCGATGAAGGTCTTCACATTGCTCACGGGCGTGGAGGACGCCATGAAGCTCGATTGGACTCATTCATATAAATAGTTCTTGGCCCCCTTATCCGTATGTGATATTTATTCCTAGATAACATGATCACTCATTTTGTGTATCTAATTTTAACCATGAATGTATCTTTGTGAACCATGTTCATAGATCCTTGATCTATAAACACTAGTTAGTAAACTGGGGAATCTCGATCTATTGCTACTTCACGACCTACACATAGTACAATGCTACTCCATGATCTGGTGCTTCATGAACAACCTTTGAAAAATATCTTGTTGAACCATCTCGAAAAATAACCTAAGTCCCAGATATGATTTCCAATCAATAATTTTCTTGGGTGGTCTTTGTGAATTCTTCTCAATGAGAATAAATGGCAGATAACATCATGATCAGGGTGTATGTTTAGATCCACTCTGATCACAAATCACTACTATCATTGCTATCAAAATCTCAAAAGGATTACCCCCTTTGAAAGAGGCTACCACTATATGTTTTCAGTTCGAGGGATGATTTCTTCATCCCACTGACATGAATATATGATCCAACTTACTGGTTTAGATGCAAACTTTGGAAGTACCAGTGGAAAAGAGTTGCCGATGGTTATATATGGAAGGATCACTCTCCCATCATAATGAAATATATTCACAACCACACAAACAATATCAATGGGAGAGATATAAAATCTGATTATTCTCTATCAAATACAATAAAATCATCAATGTGGGCCTAGGAAACCAAGAGAAAGGGTATATCGATGGCTGGGATCTGTGCTAGGGTTGAAACTTCACTGAAGAGTGGGCCTGGGCCTATTGGTCATGTTCATACTATGCTAAATTTAGGGTATAATTGAAGTGAGTGGGTCTTTATGAACTAGTATGATCTTCCCAATTCTTTTTCTAAAAACCTAGGGAGATCATGCCTCAGATGATGAGAAGATAGTCATTAGAGACCAACACATTCCATCATCATCACGGGGTGGTCAACATCATCCTCTAGAACCTCTATCAAATTTCATGTATTCTAATCCTACGATAGATTAATGAATAATTAATCCCCACATAGAATGAATGAGAGGATTAGGATTAGACTCAATATCTATATAAGGTGCTACTAGATCTAGTGACGAGCACTATTAAAGAAAAGTAGGGGACATGAGACGTCCATTTCAAGCAGTGGTTCAGTTTCTTCCTGAACTTCCATGTAGAGGATCCTGTAAAGGGAGAAGAAGCGGGTAGAAAAATGTCTACAAGGAATCTCACCTACCCAAGAGGGGTAAAACAAGGAATGTAAGGCTCTTACTAGCAGATCATGGAGGATATATAATGGAATATGTGGGAGATAACATTAAGACTAAGCCTCAACCGATCGTCAGGTTGTCCAGATTCATTTCGGTACTCATTTGGGAGTGGATACTTCTAGTGAGACATTTACATATGGGGGTATGGTCGAGAACATTTCTCATAGCAGTGATGCTGGAAATAGGGAAGTGCATCAATCTTGAGATCTCGATGTTGGAAAAATTGTATAAGGTGCTCCGACACATCAATGAGGGAAAGAAGACATTGTGAAAGTTAGGACTTCTCCTCTTCCTGTACAGCTAGGTGGCTGCGAAAATGGGAGGCTATGAATATATGAATCCCATATCCCATCATTAGATGAACTTCTGGACAACGATTCTGAATATTAAAAGAAATTTCCCATTCAATATGGGCTTTATGGTGGTGCTGGAAAATTCAAGTGGGTAGATCAATTCATCTTAGACTTATTCCCTTTGTTGATGATTTTAATAACTGATGATGGCACGAGGAATGAAGAGAATCATTCATATCTCCCATTATTCTAAGGATATGTGCTAGTGACATGGGTGGACTGTGAGTTGTTCTATGAAATGTACAACCCACACTGATTCATGAGGAATTTTAGGTGCCTATAGAGGCGGAATCCGAAGGTATACTTGGGAGTGCATCATGAAGATCATTCATGTGTGATGAGGAATATCTATCTCATGTTCACATGTGAAGATTTAAAGATGAATAATTAGATTCCACTATCAAATACCATGTATAGGTAGGTATATGCATACATAGAGAGATAAGAGGCTATATACTTAGAAGAAATTCTGAATCAGTAAACTAACTGAGCCAATGAATGAGTGGTCCCACTTCCTCGGGGTCGAGGAAAATTTTTGAAGAGAGAGTGTTGTGGTGGTAGGTATGGGGTACATCATGGTGGTGGAGATGTAGTAGTAGAGCCAATAGTTCTAGGTCCTGCACTGTCCAGAAGTGAAAGAAGAGTAACAACAGCAGGCCTAGCACTCCCAATCAGGCAGAATTAGGAGGAAGGGGAACTATATAGGGGGTTCTGTAGGATATATACCCAAGATCCTGGGATGCGACTATGCTATTTGTAAAATCCTAACGACACCATATATCTTGATGTCTGGTAAACTTGGGATGTCGACAAGCAGTTCGTCAACTAATACAGAATGTGGGACCACCTTAACAGGTATAAAATTAATTTACGAGGATCAATTATTCCATGGATGAATTCTATATGTCCCAGGAATAGGGGTAACGATATGTCGTGGAGTTAGAAGACCTAGTAAATTCTCGAGTCACTGTGCATCTAATGATGGAATGGGTGAAATTACCGGAATATCTGACCTCTACCCTACTACTTTTGGCTACGGGGATGGCGGTGTACTATCCCATGTATGGGGAATTAGATATATCCTAGGGGAAGACACCAATGTGGGGGATTCCTCTAGAATGTGGTGAGATCAGGGAGTCCTTAGAGGAATTCATCAGACATCTCAACGTAAGCCTTAACATACTACAAATCGCATTCCTCATTCCTTTATTCTTATATAGACTCCCCAAATGAAATATGTTTCATGTGGGAGGATCTTGTAGAAGGGGACCCTACTAATGGGGATGAAGGAACATTAACTAGTATAAAGGACCAGTCCTTAAAGCCTATTACTGGGGAATAAAGAACCATTGAGCTGACCAAAGCCAGTGAGGTTAGAAAAGTCACCAAATACTCTCCAGAGTTCTCAATCATAAATGGGGGGGGACACCCTGGTATCTTGAGGGCAAAAAATAGAGATCATGATGCCCCAACACTTAGATTCTGTGAGTTTCTTAGTGTATAAATCCACATTAGTTGCTACTTGATCAGGTCGACTAACTTGTTCTTGTATGAACAATGCTAGGATTTGCAGGTGTTCCTCTGTTGGAAATGGATGGAGGATCTAGGATCCCATTTACAATAGGTTCACTGGTCCATGTAGATCCAACCAGGACATAAACTATGGTGAATAATTAGTTATGGCTATTGGTGATGCTAGTGGAGGGGTGGTACTCAGAGCCAAAAGGGAATAAATTATTGAGGTGAGGTAATGTGAGGATGAACAACCTCATGAAATGGAGCCCAAACCATCTTATAGAATTCTGAAAGAGGATCCTTCTACTAAGATCTTGGATGCATTCCCAAAGTACGAGCCTACGATCCCTAAAGAATTGGACGATTATGATTCTAACGTAGCTAAGGAAATACTCATGACCCATCACATGGTGTGTAAGTGCATGAATAATTTCATTGAGACCCCAAATGCACAATGGGTGAGAAGGATGAGGCCACTTCACCACTAGATACACTGTCTATGTGCTAGAGGGGATGGTTTTCATGATCTCCACGCACTAATCAACAACTATCTTGCTGAGAAGATATGAGAAAGAAGTCAATAATTGGATGTTTCTTGGTTCTTGGAGAATTATGAAAGTATCCAGAAACTTTAGGATGAAAACTATAAGATCCAACACATATGAGAAAAAATGAACAATCGTTCATCCTTCATCACCGATTAATCAGAACATGTCATAAGATTAAGGTTCTAGCTAGAAAAATTAAAAGAGTAGATGAGATGTGAATCACATCTAGTGGATGATATCCATGACAAACTAGACTAATCATAGATCAGGACCGATGAGATCCTCTTAGAATCAGATGAGGAATAAAGGGATCTCATAAGGTGATAGAAGATTCTAGAGACCACAAGCCAAAAGTTGGTGGTGCTGAAGCAATATATTGAAGGGATAGATCTATAGGGTGATATCGTGAGAACCCATGAGAGGGTCATAAATTTGGATGTACCTATTACTATCATAGTTCTTATATATCATCGATACATTTGTGTCCGTGGAATGATTATTTACCTACTCTAATTGCACCACTTTAATTATATTTATTAAATAACTAATGACCAATCTGTAAGCTCACATGGGTCCTGCTCAGTGTGAGAATCAAGGAGTAGTCACATAATTTTTCACTTTCTATGAGAGTGTCTGATAACAATAAAGAACTCAGGGTCTATAATTATTGACTGACTACCCAGAGTGTTTGATCTAATAGAGGAAATGGCTAGAAACAAAGGCTCTTAGGGTAGCCTATTCAGGTTGAGAGATGATATTGATGGAGAACATAGTTCTCGAGGAAACCAAATTTCTTCCCCCAATGTTCCCTAATTCATGAATGAGATAAATCTTAGGGAACTGAAATATAAATGAACAAATAGGAATGAGAGATGTTAATCACAATACCCAAAATCCAGAACATAATGGGGCTGGAATCTTGATATTGGAAAATTGTTGACCGTGTTTGAAAACTATATCCATATCACTCGGCCAAAAATGGGACAAAAAAATTGTGGATGGCCGATGAACATGTTCAAAACATGGAACATGTATCAAATAGTTGTCCAACATCTTCAAGAACATTAGACTAGGATGGTTGATGTTCCTTGTCCAGACACAATTCTGTTAGGGGGTCCCTTCAGATGTAGATATGTGATGAGGATTTGAATTAAGGGGAACACAAAGCATGGGAGTGGAGTGATGGAATGTTCTAATGGCTTCCAACACTCTTGGGGTTACACAATCATGGATTAGAACTCACCGGTCTTAGTGTGTTGGTTTGAAAAAAGATTAAAACCATCTTCCAGGAAGGAAATATCAGGCGAGGTCCTAGGATTCCTTGTAGTTTTACTTTGTGAAAATGGTTTTGATGAACATGTACTTTAACATCGTACAGTAAGGACAATACATAAAATAGTTTAACATCATGTGACCAGGATGTATCTCATTGTTTAACATCATGTGATCGAGATGATACACATAGTTCAAGGTTATACTTCATGGACCTTGAATAATAGTTTAAAGTCAGGTTTCATGAACTAAGGTTTTCTATTCCTCAAATATTTGTATGTAATGGGGAAAATAAACTCAATTTGAATGATACAAAGGTGAATTGTGAATTACACAAGTATTAAGGAAAATATGGGTAAAAGGAATATGTGATTTGGAAAGAGATAAACTCAATGAGAATGAGGGATAAGGGGGGATAACACCAAACCACATATCCATATTAGGCTCATAGTTTAAGGCTATAGAGTTCTAATAGTGAATCCCTTGTATGGATCGACCATGTTGGTACTCACCCAACTAGAACTCCTAATCCCACATGATATATGATTTCTGTGGGAAGCAAGGAATGGTACAAGGGGGTTTACCTAACAAATGGGAGTGCACATTAGAAGCAACACCAAGAATGGAATCCCTCCATGATACATGAGCATGGAATGGAGGTAAGTTGAGAATTTCAAGGTCCTGATGAAGAGGTTATTGGTTGGTAAGGTAAAACTTTTGACCATGTTCTAAACACATGAACTATAACCCAACCAATCAAGAGTGAGGAGAGAAAATGTAGGATTAACAATTGAACAAATTTGAAACACATTATATGATATTTTTTCTTGAGATCCATTAGGTAGTTGGCCCATGATGGGAGGTGATCCAATGTTGGCATGAGACCATCACCATTAGGGGGTCATTATGGATATGAAAGAAGGATGAGATCCAAACCCAGAATGACTCAAAGTGTTGAACAGAAGTATCAGGGAGTGTGAATCAAACTTGGGATTTATGAATAGTTTAAGGTCATATTCCATGGACTATGGAAGGTAGTTCAATGTTAAGTTTCATGTTCTATAACCTATCTATTTATGTTCATAAAACATAGACCATGCTTGTATACAATTTTATGTCATGACTCTCGAACCAAAATCAAGGCGAATGGGTGGATGGTTTGAAGGAGTTTGCAGCTGGGCCCAAAGATGAAATGTTTAGGCATCACTATACATCTCATAAGGATGGGAATATATGCACCCATAGTTCTAGATGTCCGGTATAGTTTAACATTATGTGATAAGGATGATGATAAAAGGACGTAAAATAAGGAAATATCTCAAATGGACTAGATATTAAAGATGTGATTGTCATTATGTATATTGCTAGAGAGAGAATCAAGCCACAAATCATTCCAGAGAACAGTGTGGTAGATGTTCGACACTGGTTGGGGAAATACTCTATAGAAAAAGAGCTAAGGCATCCCAAGATTATCATGAGGAATCCTAAAGTTTATCAAGGAATGATTTTAGTTTATCGTCATGAATTGAGTACACTGGTTTTTAGTTTAAGGTCATAGAATTCATACCATGATGAATGTGTCTCAAATGGGAATTTTTAATGCAGTGTTATGGCAAGCTTGATGTGAATGAGGGATAAAGGAGGCCCAACTCCACACAACACATACAGGGAGATACCTTCATATAGTTTAAAGTATGATTATTGGACTATATGATCTTATTTTAAGGTCATGGAGTCTCGAACTGACAAAAGGGAAGTGAATTTTTGGATGGGACCAAGTATATAGTGTATAAGAATCACTATGTCTCCCATAAAGATGGGAATCAATACACGCATAGTTCTTAGGGGATAAATATCCCTGCATATGTCTTAACTATACATAGAGAGGGGGCATTATATTTTTTCTTGCTGTTATTATTTTTTGATTGGCTAGAATAGGTTAAAAAATACAAGCGTCACTAAATATCCTATATAGATCAGAATTAAGCCATTAATAGTTACTCGTAGAAAAAATGGTTGATGGAAAGTTCCAAAGGTGATTTCCTCTTGGGAGAGAACACCACAATGCAACACCATTTTTCATCGCGCAGCTAGGATGATGATTCCATAGTTTAAGGCCATGTGAGAGGACCAATCCATGTAGTTTAACATCATTTGGTAAGGAAGATTGTGGGTACGTAGTTTATTGCCATGCAACTAGGATATTGGGAAAAGTGGTATTCCCAAAGGCGGTGTGTATGGCATGTAAAAATAACCCTATGTGAATGGGAACCATGGAGGTCCACACCACACCACACCCTCCCAAGGGAAAGATGAGGCCAAAATACTAAAAAGTTGAATTTATGGATTGGTCTGAGGACAAAATGTCAGAGTGTTACTACGTATCCCATAATGATGTGAATCAAACCATAACTAGTTCTGAAACATGGCATGATAAATGATCATTGACAGAGGTGACTTCCTATCAAGAGAGAATATCATGGTGGTTCTGTGTAGTTTAAATTCTCACAACTTGGACTATATGGTTCTTAGATTAAGGTCATGGAATTTATACCATTGGGTATAATTCTCAAGTGGAGATTTATAGCATAGAGAAGTGATAAAAACAATGTGAATGGGGGATAATATTTCCCATAGCCACACTATATATTCTCTACGAGCCATGCATATAGTTTTGAGTCATGATTCTTAGACGTGAACTCCTAGTTTAAGTTCATAGAGTTTGGACCATACATCTCTTAGTTTAATGTCATTGAATTAAGATCATAGCACTGAGTGTAACTTTGTGTGCATGGGATGTAAAATATTACATAGTTTATTGTCGTGAAACAAGGACTATACAACATAGTTTAACATCATGTTGTGATGAAGGCATAGGCTACCGGTTCCTCACATGAAGAACTATTTGAGGAACTTGGCATTGGTCAGAGGAGTGATGCGCTCTCCATATATGTTGAAAAAAGAGTATGAACCATTTGGATAGACCTTGTGAATGATATAAGGTCCTTCCCATTTGGGTTCCAACTTTGGAAGCTTCATTCTAGGTATAATTGGTGTCCTTAAAGATAGCACTGTGTCACCTTAGAGAAAGGATCAGAGGCAAAACTTCTTGTTTAAAGCTCTAGATATATTATTCTGATGCATTTATAAATTATGAAAGGCCTAAAGAATATTCTATTTAAGGGATTAATGTAAATATAGATGAAATTATGTTATTCTATATGGTGTCTAATAATCATATATAGATATTCAGAGCGAAGGTAGCCGAATCTCGATGGGAATGACTGCATCTATTCTGTACACTAGGGAATATGGAGTCACCTGAGTGGAATTACAAGTCATCATATGATAAGACCAGATAGTGTTGGGGAGCTTGTTTGGAAAACTTTTCTTATTAACAACAACTAAATTCTATATAATGATATAGATTATTTTTTGAACACCCCAATATTCCCATTCACCTGTTCATGTTTGTGGGTAGTATGATTGGACCAGATGTTGTAATTGGCGTACAACTTCTTCATATTAGTTTCCCAAAAGTTAGAGCCATTTTCGGTGAGGATGTAATGAGGGAATAAAAATAGATAAATGATGTGGGAGATTATTAATTCAACAACTGATCAAGATTTGATTTTCTTGATAGGATCTGCTTCTGCCCATATAGAGGATAAATGTGTTGCTGTCAGAATGAACCTACATTGGTGAGTTGTTGCTGGTGGATATAGTTCTACACAATTGAGTCCCCATAACACTAAGGGATATAAATACTTGGTATTATGGATGGTATCTGGATTTTGAAGCACAAAATTGGAATGGATCTGACACATGTGTCACAACTTGGCGAACTCGATTCTGTCATGAACCATGTTGGGTGAGAAGTATCCCAACCTGCGAATCTGGTGGGACACCTTAAACCCTACCTGATAAGCTCCATAATAATCAGCATGAAAATCCTACATAACCAAAGAAATATCAAATCCTTGAATGAAATAGAGGATAATTCCATCAAACCCATGTTTTAAGAGAATATGCTCAAGGTTGGGCCAACTCTGGAGGTTGAACTGTGTTTCACGCCGATGGATTTGCTCACATTTGGATCTGTATGGAGGTAGATTATAGTTTTGTACATACTAGAATAAGTGATTTATCCAATCAAAGGTCTCTTTAGCTATAGGAGGTTTTGGAGGTCCCGATGTGGAGGCACTGGTAATCAGTTGGTTTACTTCTGGCTATTATCACTATCTAGGATAATGGGAGCGATAACCCTTCGATGTGCCAAATGGATGAAGAGTTTATCTTGGGAAATATCTATAAGGGAGGCAGATATAATAGCCAAGGAATCATCTCAACCATTCAATGAATAGGGAACATGAGTTACCTATGGATGGGAAGGCAACACGACAATTAGCTGATGAGTGAGTATTATTAAGGACACAAGTTCTCGATTCCGAATAACATAATCACCAATGATTTTATTGATGACCAACTTAATGTATCCTATCACATGAAAGTGGGGAACATAAATATTGGGGTATATCTATAGACCAGTAGTGAGATCTTGATGCTTTATCTTGTTGTTGGTATTACCTTTTGAAAAAAATAATGTATATGGCAGGACAAACTATGTCGGGGTGATAATGAAAATCTCTAGGCGTACTCTATTGAGTCTGGGGTCGTTGAAACTTGTACCAATTGGGCTCTTGTAGGAAACATCGAAATCAATATTCCAACATTACATAGTTTTATCCACTGAGAGGATCACCTCGTATAAGAAATCAAGATCCAGGGATTTCTTTGTGGGGGTTGAATGGGAGGATAACAAGTCTACCAAAGCCTTACCCTTGATGGAATTCTGTGGAACGAATCTGCTGTCGAACTGCTAAAGAATCAATACCTATCATTCTATATGTCCTTTTAATATATGGAGATTTGGGATATAATTTATCGCATCTTCATGAGATTCTATTTGTATCTCGTGATGGTGTACATAGTGCTGCAACTTCTACATTGTGAAAACTAGTGTGAGGAAGATCTTATCGATATGAGAGTATATGAACTCTATTTCAAGGAGAATGAAAATGAGATAATATAAACTATTATCTTCTCCTTAATTATTATTCTGGGTGAAAAAATAACTGAGGGATTGATCCATGTAGACATGTGAAAGAGAAATGACTTCCTTGAGATGGGAGAAAGTAGAACTGGGGGATGTAGAATATACTGTATGAAATCCTCGAACACCATTTGTAACTCCACATAGCACTGGTAGAATACAACTTTACTTATGATCCTAGAAAAGGTATTACACTTTCCAGCCAGATTCATGATGAATCAGTGTATGTAAGAAAAGTGATATTGAATGCCTCAGAGTTCCTGGAGGCTGTTCAGAGGAGGAATCTGACTGATGGCTTTGATATTCTCTGAGTTAATATTTATGGATTTTTATCTGATTAAAAATACAATAAATATACCATAGTTAACCGTAAAAGAACACTTTAAGAGTTTCCTCTTCAGATGGAGGGAGCATAGGAAGTCAAACACTTTCTCAAGATCTCTAATATGGTACTTAAATTGGTTGGAATTTAAAACTAAATTGTCTACATTGTATTCTATTAACATCCCAATGATTAGTTTAAATATACAGTGTATAGAAAAGTGGTAGGTGGCTCCTATATTCTTCAGACTGAAGGGAATTACCTGGTAGCAGAAGGTTTTTTGAGGAAACCTGAAGCTGGTGGAATCCTCATCCTTAGGGCCCATCCAGATCTAATTGTATCTAGAATACCCATCCATGAAGGAGAGATCATGGAACCCAGTGGTGGCATCGATCAACTGATCTATCATAGGAAGAGGAAAATAATCCTTCAGATTGTGGTAGTTGAGATCCCAAAAGTCAATGTAGGATCTGATCTTTCTATTCTTCTTTCTGATCAAAATGATGTTGGCCAACCATATAGGGTACTGCTCTTCCTCAATGAGGTTGGATTTGAGGATCTTATCAACTTTGTTGTCAACCATGGCACCATGATAGGGGTTTATTTTTCTAGGAGTTTTCTTGAACCCAGGTTGATTAAATGGAAGACCAATATGGTGGACGACGACCTGAGGGTATAGTCCTTGAATTTTTTCATATTTCTAGGTGAATAAATCACAATGATGCTTTATAAAATCCATGTACTTTTGTTGTTCCTCTGTCAGCATGGGTGTACTGATTAGTTCATGCCTCAGATCTTTCATAGTGACAAGATTCACCTAAACTGGATCACCAACAGTGGGGGATAATCCCTCTTCAAATGAAGGGGTAACATCTTTCCTATCCTCTTCATCGATGGAGGTAGGGGTATCAATAGGGAAAAAGACTCACTTGGGATGACTGAACCTGGAAGAATACTGGTAACCACTTGGGATGATATGGAATCCTCACAGAGGGATTCTTGCTCTGCTGAAACCATGGTGAAGGAATTTATCATATAAATTCCATCCATCATTCAATCAAGGGTTACATTCATGATATCAAAGAAATGGTGGTAGGTTATATTGTGTCCGTTCAACTTAGATCAATGGAACATGAAAGTCTAGAAAACTTCTGTAGCCATGCGGTGAACATCCTGGTACCTTGTAGGGTAGGGGGTTATTGAATCAATAAATCCAAGGATATATAAAGAGTATGAGATGATATTATAATGTTACGTTTATCTCGAAAACTTCTTCATTTATTTTCTCAGAAATGATGAAGTAATTTTCCAATTCCGGCATTGTGTCCTACAACTGGTGAATGAGGAGGATGAAAGAACTGTCCCAATCTATCCACATGCCAATCAAAGTGACGGTTCAATAAACCACATTGGTTTTACACTTTTTTTCCCTATTATAGTAAAATTTTACTTCAATGTAATAAAATTTACATGAATTAAAGGTTGATGAATCACCTTGAAGTATGCTTACTCAAATGTTGAGGGGGTACTTGAGGCATTGGTGATATGTGGAAAGAACTGCAACTGTATATATGGCCAAGGCCTAACTTTTTTCTCATTGTAAGAAGTATCCTATAAGGTAAAAGTGAATTTATTTATTTCTACAAAACCACTAAAATAGTTCTTCAAGATAATCCTTCCACATGACCTCTTCTCAATACTGTTATAACCATGAATATTTAGGTTAGAGGGAATCATATCCACTTAATTCTATCCCAGCCTATGGAGTATCCGGGTTGATATAAGATTGATCCCATAACCAGTATCCACTTGATAGTGGTGGACTTCCATGCTATTGAAATGACCAGTGATGTAAAATGGGAAGAAATACCCCTGCATGAGAGATCCCCAATCTTCTCTAGATAACTTGATGACATATTAAAATTCTTCTCACTCAACATCCTTAAAATAAGAGGTCTTTGTGGCCACAACCTCTATATCAAACTGGATAGGTATTTTCATATCTTCTAAGAGGTCTTATCTCATGTATTATAAGGGGAGTATGAATCAAAAAATAAATATATTTTTAGTAATACTGGAGAGGTGATTAAGAAAATCATACTTTCAAGATAATCACACATTTCTGCAGGTAGGAGGATGATCTTTGGTAGGGGTATGATAGGTATTGATGGTCAAACTGATGGATTCAATCTAGTGATGAAAATATCCTCCTACTCATTAGCCGAACCACATAATATCACTACCTCCTGAATCTCAGATGGCTGAGTCCTAGACACAGCTAGACACAAATGGTCATTATCTGGTCACAACTACTCTACTTGGTCGAGTATCACGATCAGTGGCATCAATGAGTCTACCCTGAAGGGCAGAGAAGATAGTGCCTACTATGCTCTGTGTTGAACCTATTGTCTAGTCTTGGTAGTATGCATGTCTTGGATCTAAGAACTGTCTTAAAAATTCTGATTATTCACATATCCATAGTTTCCTTGATGATGGAATTGATCAGTGACATTAGAAGGACATACCAGATACTCCTCATCACTAGGAACCATGTAGGGATCCACCATATCAATGGTATTAATAGAGGAATACTCATGAACATCTTTATAGGAGTATTCCAAGACTAGGAAGACTCTGGGGGAGATTCCCTTATCCGGGGGAAATAAATTTCCAATAGTACGAGATGGCTTCGACACCGGTGGGGGACTTTTATTTGGATTGCACCATTGGGACCTACTCATAGGATAAGTAGAAGGATGTGATGTGGATGTAGAATCAATATATGAAAGAGGCATAGTAACTTCAAGAGGATGAGGCTGATTCAAATGGGCACAGATGAAGCCATGTACATGAGAAACTGCTCTATGAGCCAGCCATTCTTCATACTTTTGAGACCCGTGACTGGATACTTGCTATCATTCATCGAAGCCTTTATTATCATTTTTTGGATTTGTAGAGATACATTCCTTCTATATTGAGGTAGGTCCCAATCTAACTACATTTTTATCTACATAGTCCTAGATCTAGTCCTTGAACACATAGAATCACTTGAAGACATGTCCAAGGATCATGTTATAAGGGATGTTGTCAGGACGATTTGTGAGATCAGACTCTTAGGTTTTCTTATATCTTGGTAGATCCAAAAATCCTTACTATATGGATGTTCAGAAATAACCAAGAACCAAAACCTCATTGAATGAGTAGGTCCGATTTCCTCTGTACAGAAATAGAGCTTTGAGAGCCTGGCCCTGACGAGGGACTGGATCTTGATTCGCTCTCCTAGGAGGCGATGGTGTATTATGTGGTGTTCCCATCTAATTAGGCATTGGGAGGCTCTGAGCCTGAGGGTGTTTCCCTAGATGAGGTTGTGGGTGAGGCTCTACCGATAACAACTCTAGTGTCCTAGGGGCCACTATATGTGCAATGACAATGATCTATGCCTTGGAGGATATTCTTGTAGGATATGGAGGAGGAAAAATATACACCTATTTTTCCTATTGAAAGGATTCTTCTAGGAACTGGGTCTTGTTAAATAAATCCCAAAAACAATCTAGGTAGTTTTGAGTAAAGATTTAGGGGACTAAACCAGTCTTGACCTTCCCCACACACATTGTCAACAACTAATCTTGATTTAGTGGAATGTCGAGTGAATACGTGAGGCCCTTACACCTAGAGAAAAATTCTACGACATGTTCATCTATGATTTTCTTGAACTTAAAGAAGTGAAAAATACTTATCTTACAAGTGGTGGAGTTAAACTAGTAAATAATCTTCCTATTAAGGTCTTCCCAACTAGATATGTACCCAATGGGTATCTATCTGTACTAGAAAACACATACCATTCCAATGTCTTTATAAAACATCAGTGCTTGGTGGCCTCTTACAACTCTAGAGTTACCAACATGGGTACACACCATGATATGAAGTGGGATAGATGCTACAACAATTATCCCATCCTATTGATGGGGATTAAGGCAGGATTCTTAAAATCTAGAGGTGCTCGCATATCATCTACCCATTAAATATATGTCTTTCCATTAGGTGGGATTAACACCTGTCGTGTCTCCAAGGATTTGATGAAAAAGGTGAGAGCATTTATTAGATAATCTTAGAGGGTATTCCTATTTTGATAAGTATTCCTGACCACCAATGCATTAAAAGGCCCATGAATATGATAGGTAGGCCCAGTGGCTCGTTGAACAACCTATGGAATGGGTGGGGGAGCAGCCTAAGGAGCTGCCTAATCATGGTCCGGAGGAGGGTTTTCTCATGCACTGCATGGGAGAATTTGGTGGCATATAAAATGGCCTCTTTCTAGAAAATCAAGTCTCTACCCTCTCGGGATACTCAAGATTATCAATATTGATCATAGGTAGTTTACTGAAAAGGACTTGTGGCTGCCCCTGCCCCCCTAGTGGAAGATGGACAAGGTTGTGTTAAGGATAACCACAATCTAAGCATCACTATTTTGGGTACATAATAAGAAGATTGTCAATGAGAATCCATTGATCTGCGATCTTGTTGATCAAGGTGTCCATGGCGGGATCAACCTTTGTCTCTTATGTGACTTCAAACAGATCAGGTGGCTTGGAAGTCCCAATATATCATTTACCCTTGTCGGTGTTTTTACAGATAGAAAATAATGAAAAGGGGTTTTTAAGGCCAAGTGCATGCCATTGTAGGAAAGTGTGAACACCAGTTGGGTCCACCTAATGTTTTTCCCCAAGGATTGGACACTCTCTATAAGTTCCCACGTTGGGGTACAATTCTTTGTTTATTTAAGGGGAAACCATGTTTACTTTGACAGTGCCCGGAGGCATATCCTCAATGTCACCAGGTTATTTAGTATTCTATAGGATAAGATTAACGTGGAGAGTAGTGTATATCCCCAACCCTAGATCAACACATGTGGGGTTTCCTCTTCAATAATTTTGCAGATCACTGTGATGATCTGAATTCATCATTTTTTAAGGGTCTAGCGGTAACTTGGTGATGTAGGGTGATCTTCCAATGGTTGTTTTTCTAACAGGACCATGCATCACTATGAGCCAATGTCATCCAAATTCTTCCAGGTCATTATCTATATCACTTGATAGTCATGGATGGAAATAAAACTTCACCAAGATGGTTCAACGAAAGTACGAATCCTTGTCTTGGGTGAGGGTCTCTGAAATGTCAAAGAGGGGAACCAAAATTGTCCAAAACATCTTAATTTTTTTTTTGTTTCTAGAATTTTCCATAGGATTCCCTTATTAGAAGTGAGATATAAATCTTGGTTTTTCTAGGCATTGTCTAGTGATGGTCAAGAAACTGGAAGTGAAACTAACCTGGGTCGGTGCAGCGGTGGACTAGCTGGCAGAGAAGCTACTACATGAGTTGACTGATCACCATACACTGGGTCATCTCTTGGAGGTGGTACACATTGCATCATCACATCCTTATAGTATTGGTAATTTACCACTAAATCGTGTGTTAGGGAAGTTACTATTCGAGGTGATCCTAGAAGGTGATCCTCATCTATCAAAATCTAGGAAAAAACCATGTGATCTCTGGTGGAGTTAGAGAATGAAACCAACATTGATTGAGAGGACTACACTGCCAGAACCTTGAAGGGAGCCAAGTCTTCCTCCTCTGAGATATACCTGTAAAGGGATTTGGGAATCTTTTGAATCTCACCTTTTGGGATGAAGAGCCTCACCGGGCAGGCTCCTCACCTAGACTCTGATGTAGATGACTGGGGTGAAGGCTCCATCATGTAATCACATTCATATTTGGAATCTGAGAAGATAATAGGATTTTCAATGACTTGGAAGTTCCTAGAGTTCCTCCTTCACTGGTGACTATTATACCTTCTACCTTGATATGGATCTCCAAGGTTGGGATGTACTTAAACGTGAGGAGGACCTTCATGATGGTTGCTACTAAAGTGGGGAGGACCTCCGCTTGAGCTAGTTGAGATACAGGGAGGGCCTTCATATCAGTTGGTGTTAGAGTGAGGAGGACCTCCACCAGGACTGCTATGAGAGTGGAGAGGGCCTCCACTATGGGTGTTGACTTAGTCGGGAGGACCTCTTCTTGAGTCACCAAGAACATGGGGAGGATATACATATTGGTTGTGAGAGTGAGGAGGGCCTCCATTAAGGTTAGTTGAGGTGAGAGGAGGGGTTTTTATTATATCGAAAGGGACACTCTGAGGACCTCCATGTTGTGAAACATGAGTATGGGGAGGAATTCTATACTGGTTTCTGGATGTGTGGGGAGGAACTATGTGGTGGTGAGTGATAGAGTGGGGAGGAAATCAGCCTGAGCTGATGGAAACATGGGGAGGACATCCATGTTGGCTGTCTATGGAATGGGGAGGACCTTCGTGTTGGTTGGTAGTGACAACAAGAGGAGGACCTTGGTACTGACTGGTGATGAAGAGAGGATGGAATTCACTTGGTTCAATGATTCCATGGAGATGATCTCTACTTGAGATAGGAATGGCATAAGGAGGACCCTCACATTGATGGAATTTGACATGTAGAGAAACTTCATATCAGGAATTATAGGCATGGGGAGGACCTCCATGATGGATTTTGACAAAGTGGGGAGGGACTCCAATTTTATCGATGCTGAGAACATGGGGAGGGCCTCCTTTATTGGTGCGAGAGTGAAGTGGAACTCCAATTTGGATGATGATGGTACGAGGAGGACCTCCGCACTAGATCTCATCATCATGGGTTGGCTTGTGACAGCTGGCAGTGGTGACAATGATCGAAAAATATAACCCAGCTAGCCTATGAGGTGGTTGAAGTTTTGGTTCTTATTAGGTGATAATGTGTCATTTCTCTATAGTGGAAAGGATCTAGTGGAATGAAACTGTAGTGGCATGGGCCACTGGCGCTATGGAAGATGATTCCCCTTTATGGGAATCTTATTGAGCCTGGGCCTGACGTTGTCTTCGGTTTATTTGGACCACAGATGGAGGAGAAGGGGTGCAGACCACCTATTATTTTTTCCAAGGGACTCATAGTTACTGGCCTTGACAGGGCCTAGTGGGATCCCTCCTTAGTGGATCCTGAGCAGTAGTCAGAGCTAGGGTAACCCGATAATCCCATACCTCCTCAAATGTAGGGGAGAGAGTCTTATGAACTCTCTATGGATAGCCACCTAAAACGGCTAGATGTTGGAGAGGGGAGTAGTGGATTCCTGGGCAGCCCTTGGGGGAAGCCGCTTTAATGAGTCACAAAATCCTCATGGTCTTAGAAAGCCATATACCTCATGGGGATGACCCTCGTATTCTCACAAAGAAATACAAAGGTGTCTATCACCCTCCTTTGAATGATTTACTAGGGTGATATAGGGTGTGGATGCCTGATAGTCATGGTCGTGGATGAAGTTATGGCAGTTTTAAAGTAACTCAGGATTTCCATATTGTTATTTCTTCTTCCCCTGTGTCTTTGGGAAGGGGAGATTGGTTTCTTATAGTTTGGGTACTAAAATGAAGTAATATTCATATATTAGTATGGATATTAGAAAAAAAATTCTTTATACCAATGTGTCTCCCAATATTCCATGTTTGGAGAGAGAGATCCATAAAGATAATGTCGTAGACAGGAATACTGAATGATTAAATGCCCCAATCTCTGGTGAGTTCCATGCCAAGCCCATAGTTTGACCAATGGGACCTAGATATAGGTATTTAGATCTGGTGACATCATTATCTAATGATTTATTGAATGCTACTAGTCCTCATATTGAGGAGAATAGTTTCACATTTGGTTCACCATTTCTTTTTCCAATGCTTTCACCGGGGTGTGCCGCCTTGCGTGTTATTGGTTGATAATCTCACATTTGTTTCCCCGAGTTCCCTCCTTCCAAAGGAGGCCAATATTCATAATTTTATTTGTCATACCCAAACTTTATAATTTATTTTTATTTTATTATTTATGGGCTCCAAATTCTCACATCAAGGATCAGGTTGGGTCCCGGTTTAAATTTTTTTTGACGTTAAATGTTTTTGGTGGGTTTCAGACCCATTCTTGCGAACCGCGTAGTTATCAGGGACCGTGCGGTTGCCCAAGGTGTTTTTGCAGGTGCCCAAGCGGACTACATTGAGGCGTGAAATTTGCGTGCATGGTTTTTTAAGTCGTGCGATGAGCACCTGGGTACCCGATTTCCAGAATTTGATAATTAAATGGATTAAGTTTAAAAAACATGTTTGTTAATAATAATAATATTATGTTATTATTATTATTATTATTAGTATTATTAGTATTATTATTATTATTAGGGTATTATTATTATTATTATTATTATTATTATTATTATTTTTAATACTATTATTTTTATTATTATTATTATAAAATGAAAAAATACCAAACCCTAATCTACCAGGCCGCACCCCCCTTTCCCCTTTCACCATCGAGAGACCCCCTCCTCCCTTTAGTCTTCTTGCGCGCACCTATAGCCCACCCCTCTGGGCCTTATCCCACTCTGGATACGTCGTGGCTCTAGTCGGCCGCCTCGTCCTACTGCACGCACCCATCTCCCGCCTCCCTTCTCTCCCCTCTCCGCTCACACAGGACCCCGCACCCCCCTGCCATCTCCGGTCCCTACCGCCCAGATGACCCAACCGACTCCACCCTCACTGATCCCCCTCAATCCAACATAGCCTCCCCCGTCTATTCGGATTCCGACCGGCACCCTCCCCTCACTGTCCCTTACTCCGGCCAGCGGTTCCTCTAGCCACTGCACTTTTGGGCAGCCACCCCCTCATCCTTTCGTGCCTCTGACCAACTCAGTATCTCCAGCCAGGCTATCTCCGGTGAAGTTAACACAATCTCTGAGCAACTCAGTCACTCCATCCAGGTCATCTCTAGTGAACACAACACAATCTTCGGCCATCTACTCCTCCATGTGGGATTTACTCTCTTTTTCTAGGGGTTTTTCTTTTTTTAGAAAACCCGAACACCAGTGGTTTTAATTTTTGATTTTATCTCGTTGTTTTAGGTGTTTTGTTGGTCTTCAGGGAGTTTTTTTACCTTCTGCTGATGTTTAGTCAAGTCCGTGCTTTGTTTGAGGTAGGATATTTTTCTATTGCCCCTTTAAATTTAGAGATAATTTGATTGCTCGTATTATTCATATGCGCTGACTATTAATTATTTTTTAGAACAATTGTTTTGGGATAAAAATTATTTGACTTTGTAGATGTTTATTGTTTTCTAATTAGTTTACTTACTTATATGATTTGGCATGCATTGCCATTAATTAGTTTGGTGATTTTTTTTAATTTAGTTAATGTTTATTTTTTTGTATCATGTTTACATGGTATAAAGTGTGTTTTGAGGGAAAAAAATCTCATTCTATTTAATCTCTTTTCATAAATTGTGAAATTGGTTCATTTAAATATGCAAGAGGTGCGTGTTCCATTTTAGTGGGATTTGGGTATGCGTTTGGTAAATGATGTGTCTTTTTTTAAATAAGTTTTCTTTATAAAAAGTTGTGGTTACTATTTAGAAAAATAAGATTTTATATAATTTTTAATGGTTTATTAAATAGTTTGAATAGTTCAAATCATGTTTTTGAAACGTTTTGAAGTGCACATAATTTTAATTGTAATGTTTATCATGTAGTGTGTTTTAGTTGTATTTGTGTACCAAGTGTTGGTTACACATGTTTTATGACTTTGAGAATCATGTTTTGATTTTTATAAATTTATTTGAGATTCCAAAAATGATGATTGGTGTTTTCCAATAGGTTTTCATGCTAATTTTTTGTTGTGATGTCTCTTTGGACTTTGTAAAAAAATGTTTTATAATTAAAGTGGTGGTTTGCATTTATTAAATGGGATATTTAAAGTTTTGTTGGGTTCTTAAAAAAAATATCTTTTCATGGTTATTTTTGTGAATATGATTATTTTGTTAAATGTTTTGAATCTAAAGGCCTGTTTGGAATTTCGAATGGCTATTTAAATAACCCCTATTGGGTTGGGTCTCCATCCTAGTTGGTTGATTGTGAGTTTAGAGGGTCCTCAGCATGGGATTCCCCTCGTATGATAATTAATTTAGGGTAAGGGACTAACCTTGAGGTGGCCGGGGTAGTTCCAGTCAATGCAGTTTGTGTAGTGATATAAATATATATATATATGTGTCGATTATTGTCTAAATTTTATGGCACACCCCTTTGTGAAATATACATGGGAATCACGCATAGCAAAGAGGTTTACCGAGAATTATTTCTCCACTAGTTAGGGTATGTACTACTACTGCCCCATAGCAGGGGGATGTTTTATTTTTATCACTATGGGATTGGGCCCCTCGACCAGGCTAGGTAGGGAAATAGTTGGGCGTTAGGGTGTTATGACGTCATTGAGTTGGGTGTGCCATCATAATGAGTCACATGTATAGTATGTTCTGGTCTTCCTCTGAGTTCCTAGGTGTTCCCTTATTTCTCGGACACTTTTACCCTTAGTACCATTACCCTCCCTATATGGAACTGTAATCTCATTCTTGGTTTTGATGTTCTTTTTAGTAAATCATGAACATGGGTTTATGTTTAAAAAAAATTCAAGAAAAAGAATTTTGGAAATAATGAAAACCCTTCTCTTTACTCAGTGTTAGAAAAATAAGTCTTTATAGACTTTATTTGTTTTCTTTTGCTTCTACCCTTGATCCTTATTTCAAATTAAAAGGTTAAGGGGTTATGCGTGTTTGTTTTTCAAATACAGAGTATGAAAAACTCTACTTTTATATTTGTATTTCAAACTTATTAATCAATGTTTTCTTTATTTAAAGGTGGGGCATTGGTAATAAATTAGCCAGGCCTACCTACTAAGTTTCAATACTAATGACTATATTGTATTCTTATATTTAGTTTCTCTTGTGGGTTATAGATTTTGTTCGGATCACCTAGGGTGATGTTTGGTTTCGGTATCGGAGAGTAACCCACGGGGTTATGTGGAGTCTTAGTCTTGGATAGGTTAGTCGCGTTTTGGTCGTTCTTTCTTTTCCTATCGTTTATTTATCTCTTGTTGTTCTATTTATTCTAGTTTATTTATTTATCTTTATGTGCCTAATCATTCCCAACGATTAAAGTTTGATGCCCGACACTAGTTTCCTACCCGTGGGGATCAGGAACGCCCTTCGGTCCATGACGCAGATCGGCTCAGGTGATTGGTTCAAGGTCAACCCAGGTGGGTTCGTGAAAAAATTGTATCAAAGGGGTCCCTTGTTATTTGGGGTGTCCAGTAGATGGATATTAAGACTTTCAAGACTCGAGAGGTAGGTACGGGAAGGACGTCATGAACCCTTTCTCGTTCCAAACCTCTAGTTGTTAGGGGTAGTCCGGGTTTTGAGTCTTCTTCTTTTGTTACGGGATTATGGAATGACAATGGAGGTGGACCAATGTCATGACATAACCTCACATGGAGTAGTGACCCATGTGGAGTCCAATTTCACGGTTGATCTCCTCCTGGTTGTTTGTTCTTGGTTGAGGCGTGCCTCACTACAATGTCGCCAATTTAAGCATAATTTCCAGTTCTTCACCCCGATGGTTTGTTGTAAGTTGGGTTTTGTTTTGGTTTTGATTTATGTAAGCATGTTTTTGAAAATGAAAAATGGGAAATTATTTTTGGAAATTAAATTTGTTTTGAAATGTGGGTTTGGAATTTGTAAAGTGTCTTTGAAAGAATGTCATTTGAAATTTAAAATAAAAAGTGAATTTTGGGTCTGTTGAAGGTCTGGCTTTAGAAGAATGGGAATTGTTCTCCCTGCCATCACTGAAATCTAGGATGATGTGGGATGTCTTTAAATCCATCTTTTTCTGATGTTTTATACCTCGGAAGGTGAATGTGAAAAGTGGTGGGAGCCCTTCCGTAGTTTACAAGGCTAGTGGATGGTGAAGGAATGTGTCAGCTGCTTTAAGGAGTTGACATCTGGAGGGAAAGTTATTGGGAAATACATCTCCAATCGTCACTTGTATGGGTTCACCATTTTGCGAGTGGGGTGTACGAGAGGAACCTTCCTCTGAAGAAATCCTTTTTTCGGTGTCGAATTTTGGTTTTTCAGACTACTTTCTAGTGTGCCATCAAGGTTTCTGGTTCGAGCATTCTAAGCCATCTTATTTCATCCCTTAGAAGTCCTTATATTGTGTGACCATTTGGGTTACTGAGAAAGGTTCTGAATGAAGTTTCCTTAGAAGAAAGATTTCTGATCAGGGGATGCTCATGTATGAATTTGAGGCATAACATGCTTCAGCCATTAGAACCACAACCTTAGGTCTCGGGGTGAAGCTCGCGCACAGTCAGGGTGTTAGAGGCATGTGATACCTTCTCTGGGTTCTTTATCTTTCTTCTTAGAATAGAGACATTCAAGGTTTCCTTGTACTTGTTTTCCAGCTGTTGTAAGTTCATATTTTGCTGTAATAGTGCGATGAACTTATTCTTTCGTGATCCTAGTAGTTGTGTTTTTCTGAATATGGCCTCTAGAATCATTTATTTTTCTTAAAAGTTTTCTATCCCTTGTCTAGGTTGATCTTGGTTTATCTGTGTTCATTCAGAGATGTATGTTCCTATGGAAGAGTTTATGTTTGAGGTTATGCTCAGGTTCACTGCTTGGGGTACGTTCTTCTATGAGGGTTTCTCCTAGTGTTGGGAGTTTTTGTTCTGGGTCAGGAGTTCCATGTTTTAGTAGAGGTGTTGTTTCGTTCGTGCTACAAAATTTAGTTTGGATCGGTTGGGAGTTCCCGCGTTACCCCCCCCCCCCCCCCCCCTTTTTCTGGGGTGGTGTGTTTGGGTTTTAATTTTCCACATCAGTTGAATTTTGTGGTGAGAACCCTCTCTTGTTCTCTCATTTTCTTTAATTGTGGTTTCTTTTGGTTTCAATCGTGCTTGGATTATTGTTTGGTCTATTGTTCTACTAAGTGACTTTCTGAGGGCAGAAAGTGTCTGTGGTGGGGAGAATTGTCACACCCCAAATTTCTAATTTATTTTTATTTTATTAGTTCTGGGATCCATGTTCTCATGTCAAGGATCATGCAAGGTCCCATTTTACAAAATTTCTGACGTTAAATGTATTTCGTAGGTTTTGTACCCTTTCATGTGCACCGCGTAGTTATCATTGATCATGCGGTCACCCAAGGTGCTTGTGCGGGTGCCCAAGCGGACTACATTAAGGCACACAATTTGCGTTCACGTTTTTTAAGCTGGACGATGAGCGCGTGAGTACCCGATTTTCAGAATTTGATAAGTAAATAGATTAAATTAAAATAATATTAATATTATGTTGTTATTATTATTATTATTATTATGGTATTATTATTATTATTATTATTATTATTATTATTACTATAATTGTTATTATTATTATTATTATAAAATAAAAAAATATAAAATGTTAATCTACCCATCCGCACCCCCACTTTCCCATTTCCTAGCCGCGAGCCACCCCCTCTTCACCCCTTCGTCTGTATGCGCGCACCCATAGACTACCCCTCCAGGCATTCTACTGCTCCAGCTCCACCGTGCCTCCGGCCAGCCGCCTTGCCCCGCCGCATGAACCCGGCTCTCGCCTCCCTGCTCGCCCCTCCATGCTTGCACGGGACCCCGCATCCCCCTTTCATCTCTGGTTCCTGCCGCCCAACTGACCCAACCAGCTCCGCCCTCAGTGAGCCCCCTCCTTCCGGCACAGCCTCCCTCATCTGGTCGGCTTCCAACTGCCACCATCCCCTTGCTATCACTTACTCCGGCCAGTGGCGCCTCCGGTCGCTGCACTTCCAGCCAACCACCCCCTCATCCTTTCATACCTCCAGCCAACTCAGTCGCTCCGGCCATTTCGTCTCCAGTGAACGCAACACAATATCTGGCCAACTCAGTCGCTCTGGCCAGGTCATCTCTGGAGAATGTAACAAAATCTCTAGCCATCTCCTCCTCCAGGTGGGTTTTCCTCTCTTTTTCTAGGGGGTTTTCTTTGGTTTAGAAAACTCGAACACCATGGGTTTTAATTTTCTATTTTATCTCCTTATTTTAGGTGTTTTTTGGTCTGGAGGGAGTTTTTTTACCTTCTTCCAATGTTTAGTCAAGTCTGAACTTCATTTGAGGTAGTATCCCTTTGTCTCGCCCCTTTAAATTTAGAGATACTTTGATTGTTCATATTTTAGACATCTGCTGAATATTAATTATTTTTTTAGAACAATTATTTTGGGATAAAATTATATGGTTTTGTAGATGGTTATTGTTTGTCTAATTGGTTTACTTACTCAATTGAATTGGAATGCATTTAGATTAATTAGTTTGGTGAAAAAATGTGTTATTTTTTAATTTAGTTTATGCTTATTATTTTGTAACATGTTTACAGGGTATAAAGTGTGTTTTGAGGGAAACCAATCTCATGTTGTTTAATCACTTTTCATAAATTGTTCACTTGGTTCATTTAAATGTGCAAGAGGTGTGTATTCCATTTTAGTGGGATTTGGGTATGCGTTTGATCAAAGATGTGTGTTTTTTTAAATAATTTTTGTTTATGGAAGGTTGTGGTTACTATTTAAAAAAACAAGATTTTATAAAATTTTAAATGGTTTATTAAATAGTTTTAATAGTTCAGATCATGTTATTGAAACATTTTTAAGTGCACATAATATTAAATGTAAATTTTAACATGTGGTGTGTTTTAGTTGTATTTTTACACCAAGTGTTGGTTACACATGTTGTATGGCTTTGATAATCTTGTTTGGAATTTTAGAATTGTATTTGAGATTCCAAAAATGATGATTGGTGTTTTCAAATAGGTTTTCATTCTAAGTGCTTGTTCCGATGTCTCTTTGGCCTTTATAAAAAAATGTTTTAGAATTAAAGTGGTGGTTTTAGTTTATTAAATGGGATATTTAAAGGTGTGTTCACTTCTTAAAAAAATGGTTGTTCATGGTTATTTTAGTGAATATGATTATTTCATTAAATGTTGTGAATTTAAAATCCTATTTCTCATTTTGAATGAATATTTTAAAAAAACCCCTTTTGGGTTGGGTCTCCTGCCTAGTTGGTTGATTGCGAGTTTAGAGGGTCCTTAGTATGGGATTTCCCTTATATGATAATTACTTTAAGGTAGGGGACTAACATTGAGGTGTTCGGGGTGGTGCTGGTTTGTGTGGTGTGTGTATTGATATAAATATATATATGTGGATTATTGTTTAAATTTCTTGGAGCACCCCTTTGTGAACTATACATGGGAATCTAGCATATCAAAGTGGTTTACTAAGAATGATTGCTCCACTAGATAGGGTATGAACCACTAGTTCCCCATAGTAGGGGGATGTTTTGTTTTTATTGCTATAGGATAGGCCCGCTCGACCAGGACATGTAGGGAGACAGCCAGGAGTTAGGGCATTATGACATCATTGAGTAGGGAATACCTTTAGGATGAGTCACATGTATAGTATGTTCTGGTCTTAATCGGAGTTCCTAGGTGTTCTCGTGTTCCTCTAACACTTGTACCCTTAGTACCATTACCCTCCCTATGTGGAACTATAACCTCTTCTTGGTTTTGATGTTCTTTGTGGTAAATCGTGAACTTGGGTTTATGTTTAAAAATATTTTCAAGAAAAGGAGTTTTGGAAAGAATTAACACCCTTCTCTTTACTCAGTGTTAGAAAAATAAGTCTTTACTAAATTTCTTTGTTTTCTTCTGCTTCTCCCCTTTATCCTTATTTAAAATTAAGAGGGTAATGTGTTATGCATGTTTGTTTGAAAATAAAAAGTATGACAAACTCGAATTTTATATTTTTATTTCAAACTTGTTAATCAATGTTTTCTTTATTTAATGGTGGGGCATTGGGAATAGATTAGTAGAGCCTACCTACTGAGTTTTAATACTCATTCCTATAGTTTTTTCTTTTTCTAGTTCCTCTGACAGATTCCATCTTTGGTTCGGATCACCTTGGCCAATGTTTGGTTTCGGTATTAGAGAGTGACCCATGCGGTTACGTGGAGTCTTAGTCTTGGATAGGTTAGTCATGTTTGGGTTGTGATTTCTTTTCCTACCTTTTATTTATCTTGTTTTTTTCTATTTATTCTGGTATATTTATTTATATTTATGAGAAAAATCATTCCCAATGATTAAACTTTGATTCTCAACACTAGTTTCCAGCCTGTGGGGATCAGTAACGCCTTTTGGGCCATTACGCAGAACGGCTCGGGTGACTGGTTTAGGGTCGACCCGGGTTGGTTCGTGACATTCTTAGTTATGTTTTCTCCTTGATCGAAAATAGATGATGGGATGTCGATTCTTCATTCTAGGGATTCCTCCTTGGAATTATTCGCCTTGTCCGGGTCTCCCTCCTAGATTAAGATGTGTTTTGTGAAACTCATTCCCAGTTCCATCCCTTTGTGGATTCCTGTTAATAATTTTATTCTATCTAGAAATTACAAGGGGTCTTGATAGGATATAAACATTTGATTAGGGGAGTAGTCACAATAGGAATCACTTGAATGTATGGACGCTGGAACATTGGTCACCTGTGTTCTTCCTCATAGGAGGGCATCTCAAAGGCATGAAACCCGAGGCATTCCATGTAGACCATGGAGTATATTATTCCATAGGCATGTCTTCTATGGTTTTCCTTAGTAATACCATGTTTAATAAGAGGTATCAGCAACAGGTCTCGAGTTTAACATCTTGCAGAGATGGAGTGGATTGATCAAAAATCTCTTGAGGGAAGATCGTGAAGATGCATCCCTAGGAGGGAGCATCAGGAAGGTTTACTAGATGGATGGGTCAGAATGCCTATAGAGGCAGAACCCGTATGGTGTCTCTCATAAAGATTTCATTTCACACTATGAAGGGGTATATCCTAACGAGGATAACACCAAGGTTTACTATTGGTCGGGATTAAACTTTTGGGAGGTGTCCTACATACCCTATTTAGAGGATAAGGATCAAAACCCATGTAGTTTGAAAGGGTATGGTGTGGGACTTACACATGGTTTGATACCATAAAAAATATTATTATCTTTTTTTGAGTATGAATGATGTGGATAATACACATGGGTTTCTACTCAGGTGCGTCAAGGAATAACGATGATGTGGATGAGGATTATGTGTAGGAACAAACTAGATGGATGGCATAATTCGTCCGGGATGTGGCTGATCTGGTAAGAATCAGGATGGATATGTGGGAAGTGAATGAGGTTGGTGGAATGGGGTGGAAATATTGTCATTCTTGAAATACATGGATTTTTCTTACATATCCCTATTATTTTTGTATCAAATTCCATGTAGTGATGGATGGGACATTGGGTCTTACACCAGGGTGGTTTCCCATAGGGACCTGAAGGAGATGCAATTTTTGGGTTAAGGAATGATACTCCCAATACATGGGGAATCAAGGGAGGTACCAGGATGGGAGTGAAATATGGGAAGATGGTGGGCTTGAACCTCATAATGGAATCCTACATATCCTATTTATCTAAGAATCAAATTCAATGTAGTTCGGAAAGGGATTAGGATTTGAAATAGGAGTGGCCCATGGGGGACATGTGATCAGGGATTAAATTTTGGAATGGACCATGGTTAAGGATATTTTTCATGGTTATTTCTATCCTTTAATCCTACATGATTCATTATCAGTGTGAGAAACATTACGAAGCAGTAGACCTGACTGATGTGTTGCGGAAGGTGAACACATGAGAGATGGTGCGAGGGATTACGCAGAGAAGTTACCCGCAAAGGACGTCATTCCATGTGAGGATGACCTAATTCCATGGGAGTAATATATAAATCCCATGGAGATGAGTGGGTATGGAAAATTCCCTAGAAAGATCACGTCATGTGAAATTCATGGGGTGAGGCTACAGTTTAATGTTAGGTGTTGAGGATGATGGTGCTAGGCAGTTTTACATCCTATACCATAGATATAAAGGACTCACTCCTTTTCCCTTGAGATTACATAACTGATGATCACCAACCCTTCTGGAAGTGAAGGCATCAACAATGCCAGATTGGAATGGAATGATGGAGTAGTTAGTCAATAGGTCCATGTTATCATAGCTACATTGAAAATGAAAATTCATTAGCATGCCTATACTAAAAAGTAAGAGGTAAGGGGGAATCATGGCCCACACATGGAGTGTGGTCCATAATAAAGGGAAATTTATGTCACATAATAACTTGATGTGCTGCTGAACCAATACAAGATAGGTATAGAGGATGATGTAATTCAACCTCCACTGGGAGGTTTTAGTAGAAGAGAGGCCATGTGGAGAGGAATAATAGAAGGGCCTCACTAAGTAGGGGAGATCACTGAGAAATTGGTCATGAAGCTCAGGTGCTTCACGATGGAGAGGGGATTAAAAATGAGTGAGATCTATAAATCATGGTGACACTTCCTTAGCATGAATTCAAGCTATGGGAAAGTATCACTTCATAAAGGCTTAATGATCAGTGAAGACTCAAGTACCCCAGAGGTACTTATTCCTCCTCGAAAGGTGTAGCCCATCATGAAATGTATCCCTATCATAGGCAGGGGTAATTAAGAACAATGGGAAGGAGGTATCATGATGACCTAATACCTTAGATGATACATTTCTATATTAGGTTCATGGTGCTCGAGTGCTTCATGATTTGGGATATTAGAAGTCAAAAAGTTGGGGTATCCTTCCCTCTGAGGTGGAATGATCTGGGTATTTATAGGCTTATAGTGCTATGATGCTCAAAGGAACATCATGAAGAAAAAGTGAGCACTTCAAGGGTCTGTGGCTCTATCAGACTCACAGATCCATCCATAAAATGCCTTAGAATGGTTGTGGGGGGGTGTCAGATTTTCAAGAGTTTTTTCATCACTTTATGCACTTGTAGTGATGAGGGGTCTCCACGAAGAATATTCATGAGAAGGACCCTTATTGTGATATTATGGGGCCTTTGGAGCTACAGTTTGCATCTGGATTTCTATGGCCTTCCCAAATGTTCCCTAGGAACATCTTTTTACACTGACAATGATTCTTTCAATTTTATTAACATTAATTTATTTGTAGTGATTTTTTTATAAATTAGGAATATAATTGTTCTTATTTATAGGTATGTAGAAATATTAATTAGATAATAGCATATATTTTTACAAATTTATTCAAAAGAACACTATGTTGTCTCTTTTATATACATTATTAATGTATTTTAATATTTCTATATATTAGATGTTTTATATTAATGATTGATATACAGTGAGTATATGGATCAAATAAGTGTGTGTGGGGTGGGGGTACGTCTACTACTTAGATTTTTTTTATTTTTTTAGTTTTTTTAGTTTTATTTTTTGAGTGAAAAAAAATTCAGAAAAAACTAATCATAATTGAATACCTTAATTCACAGTGAATCGCTGAGTCATTAGAGATAAATTTATTCAATTTGAATAACCATAACATATATTAATTTTATATGTTTATCAGACCCTATTTTTAATATTTAAAACCTTCCCATGAATTATACCAACTCTAGAAACCCATGTAATGCCTACTAATTGATGTCATATCCACCATCTTGAGTAGTTCATTTAACACTATAACATATTCTTACAATTCCCATATTTCATAAGAGTATTTAATCATTAATTTTAATCTAAAACATGATGTTCTTATATTTTTAATATTTTAGTGATTTATATTTATGTCGAAGTTACTAAAGAATTAGTTTTTAAATCCAAAACTATTTGGAACTATTATAAAAATTGGCCATTTATTTTAAACCATGGTATCCATGAACTGTATAATTGTTATCCACACTATATGAAAATATTCTTACTTAAATTTATCAAAAGTAACCTATATGTTTGCAGTTGAAAAAAAATGTTAGGGAGGGTTATTTCATGGGAATCTTGGGAGGATGTTCACATTTTAGTAATGTTAAGAAGGGTGTTGTCTATAATTTGAGGACGAGATATTAATGAAAGATATTTAAAAAATATAATTATTACACTTTACTTTAAAAAATAAAAAACCAAAATAAACATTAAAAAATATTGACAAAAGTGGAAGTAATAATTGAATCTATAATTAATTATTTAGAGAGCCTATAATAAAATCAATGGAAAAATTATTTGGGTGATTTATCTGTAAGGAAAAAAGAGATGGAATTTCCAATGATTTATTAAATTATACATCAATAATCTTATCTAAATATCTAATCCCTCAAATTTGATATTTTTTATGTTGTTAACCACTGAAATTAAACAACATAGATACCTTGAAAATCACTTAATATTGATAAAAATTCATTATTTTTAAGTGAAGAAACTATATGTACAAAAAATTCTATGTTGAGATATGCATGGGAATGAGAAAGAGAAGAAATCTATTAAGAAATACTTTGAGTGAGAATAGAAATATACAAACAAAGGTAAGTATAAGTATTTATTTTTTGAAAATAAAAGTATAGAACTAATTTCAAAAGTAAAAAATAAAAAATTAAGGATTTATTCTATGAATGGAACATGATATGTCTTCTAATTAGAAGGATTTGGAGAGCCAGTTACATAAAATTGGTGAATTTAAATTTTACTTGGGTATATGTTTTCATTTATTTAAATGAAAATATTTTTCTAAGAGTGAAAAGTCTATATGTATGGGGATTTAAAGAATTAATATTTTACTCATTATATTATGTAAATAAATTTAATATTACCCCAATTTTCTTAATAATAAAGGGAATTTACTAATTTTTTTATATTTTAGAATATTTGGAATTACTTGTTAAAATAAAAACAATATAGTTATTTAATGATTTAATATTTTTTCTTGGATTTTATTTCATATAGTAAAAAATTAAATTCATGAATTGTAATTGTTTGGATTTTTTTATAGCTATGAAGATGAGAAATAAAATATCTACTACTTACATAAAAACAAACACTAGTCACGTGGGAGTAAAATTTGGCTATGTAAATGAATCTGAGAAATCCAAAGCTTACACAACTATGATTTAGAAGATGAATTACTCATGAAATATTGAAAATCAAGATATAAAGGCTACATAATATTGAAAAAAATACATATAAATTAGAATGGAAAATTGAGCGAGTCATATAAGAGGGAATCACACAGAAGTTACCTATATAGTATTTATCCAAATATAGTTTAATGTATAACATATACTCATATATTTTACATAATATTTATAGGGTATATAATTGATTAAGAATTATTTTTATATACGAGAAACTAAAATTCACAACGTATATAAGATTTATTTGGAGCTATGTAAGTAAATAAGGATAAGTCATAGGTGGTCAATAAAATTGTCCATTTTAATTCATCCAAGACCCAAGGGAGAAAATAATTTTCATTGATGCATTAATTAGCTAATTCAAGAAATATTATCAATATTATGTTAAAGTGGTACCATTGTTCATGGAAAATAGTGTAGATCTAGAATTTTGAAATCTTAGTACCTGATCATGGGAAGGAAGAAAGTCTAAAAGATTCATTGTCAAGTGGTAGAATCATCAGATTCAGTGTACATGATGGGTAATGATTATAAGACCATGGGGGTGATATTAGTTCTTCAAACTGAGATAATGGTTAAGGTTAATATTATTAGAGATTCTTGGACTTTGTATCCATAACTATATCTAGTAATTTAATTTCATTTTTTATAATTATATTTCATCATTTTCATCTATGTTTTTTCAAAATATTTACATCCTTTCATATATGGATAACCATATTGTGTTTATTCAAGGAGCAATAACTTAATTTTTATTTCTTAATTTCATTCCAATTCAATTATATTCTCATTTTATTTTCATTTAAGGCATTTTTAATGAATTATTTTAGTGACGATTTGGAAGACATTAGTAGTTACACTTATCATTTCGCTGTATTTTAATTCACTTACTTATAATAAAATGAGTCCCTTTATAAGGCCATCCATTATATGATGAATATAGGTTCTTTTAGAGGGGTTAATTCATGATGAAAAACATGTTTATTTATTGAAAATACTTAAAAATATACTTATTAAAATATATCTATTAATTTAGGATATTTCAAGTAGTGGGATCCAAGGTGTCACTGGATAACTCAAGAATTTTCAGCTGGTCTATACCAGTAAAAACAAGAGGATATAAAGGTAACATTCCTCAGTATTCATCAATTCTAGTGAAAAATAGTGAGGGGTGACTCAATGATTGATATTGAGTTGATTCACTAGGTGAGAAGTAAACTTAAACTATCATTAAAAAGAAAAATGTCGTAATACACCTATGAAATAACCAAATAATCACCAATTTCTTATTTAACTATTTTTTTTGTATTTCCCCTTTACATTATTTTTAAATTTTAAGAAACATGAAAATAAAATTTCTCTGATTACTCTGTTTTTAATTTTTTTGATTAAATATAATTAGTTAATAATAAGAATAGTGTGTATTAGAAATCCTAGTTTATAGATTACCTAGGCTTTACAAAATTTCATATTTATTTGACTTATAAAAAAACATTTTAATGTGGCCCATTATAAATTAATTATTGTGTGTATAGAACATATAGACACATATATTTTTCTATATATAATCCCCTATTCCTTTAATATTTTAGGCTCTCACCCAGAGAGTATAAGTATGGATCATCAGGATTTAGTCCTGGATGTTGTTATTAGACTATAGATTATATAGGTCCTATCTTAGTTCCATGCCATTTATCTTCTAATTCTACCTCCTCAGGACCATTAATGAATTTCCACTTTGTCTCCTTGGGGGAATCATTCTAACTTACTGATTATGTCCTAATTGGTTTGGTTAAATTAGAGTAGTCCTTTTGATACATAGTTTTCTTACCCACAAATACTAAAAAATTTCTCAAATAAAACTCACCCTTCTTCTCTTTACACATAGTCTAATAAGAAGAAATTTTTCCTCCAAAACCTATTCATAATATACTAATTATACCTAGGATCCCATATCAATACCTTTTTCATCATCAAAAGAATAACCAACTTCCACTACTATCATATCTATAGTTCCTTGATTGGATTATAAATGTCAATCACATAGATGTTTCTTCTTCCTCTGAAGTATCATTAGATTATAGACATCATTCTCTTTATTATCTAGCCCATACTACTTCTAAAAATGATTTTAGGTCGTAGTTTTAGGGTTAGTACCCTATTATGAGTTCTTTAACTTGGATGAACCTACATAATATTATAAGGATTTATAATTTCCATAAATTGAGGCCTTGTATTCCTAATCAACCATCCCAATAGAAGTATTTTTAAGGATTCCTAAATTAGTACACAGAGTTGAAAATATTTTTGAAATCAAAAGTTTTAGATAATTCCAATAAGTATTTTTATATCTAAATAAGTATTCCGGTCAGCAACTAACTCTTAAAAATCACGCAACTAATTAATTGTAGTTTTTTCAATGTAATGAAGACTTTTTTATCTTGGTAGTACTATCATATCCACCTTGACCTATGACAAACTTATTTTTGTCCTACCAGAAGCCATATTTTTCAGTTCCAGCTTGACCATCTGAAAAACTTCCTCTTCATGAGGGGATTGTCATTACAAAATCAAAATCTTGGTCCTCGGTCCTCAAGATACCTTTTTTTTAATTCAAACATCCATTTTAATTAGAAATCCATCTCTTGAATGCACCATTATCCTTTACATAATAATTCTTACAATTTCTCCCTCTGAAAAAGCATCAACCTCATATAAATAATTTTACATGACTAGTTTACCTGCAGAGGCAGAACACGATAACAATATAACCACATTTTACAATATTAAGTCTATATTTTGAATAATAATAACCTAATATCCAAATATTTTATTAGTATAACCATACTGAACGACCTATTGATGATATACCATCATATTTTAATAGAATTAGAAGTTGTACCATGATTTTAAGCACACCACTTTCTCACATTAGTATTAATTTATGAGATTAATCTTATTATAATCCACTAGGGGTTTTTAGGTATTTAATTTAACACAAATTTGATGGGTAATGAGATGAAAAATAGATTTGGTTTTACTCTATAAACATATAAAGTAGCCAAAAAAATTATTTTTCATCTTTAGGATAAATGGATTTTGTAAATGAAGAGGGTAAAATAGAGAAATAACATGAATATCCATGGTAGGAAGATCACGAATCATATAAAGTAATAGGACCACTAGAATAGGGACACAAAAAAAATCCATTTAAGAAACATGGGGCATGAGAACATGTTAAAATAATATCATCTTATATTAACAATCAAATTAAGAAGTATCAAGGTTCCAGAATCCTAATGTCCACACACTCCCAAAATCCCAAATAATTGAAAAACAATTTATGAAAAACATCTACCAAGGGTTGGAATCATCTAAATAAAGCCACCAAATAATTATTAAGAAAGGATGAAGACTCAATGAAATTCATTTTCAATTGACGTAACATTATGGAAAATAGAAATACTCAAAAATTTCAATAGGAAATCTATATCATTGAAAGGGATAAATTCATGTGGGAATAATAATAGAGGGACAATCAATTTTCCCCACACATATCATGGGGGATTGGAAGGAGTAACACCCATTATTTCCTACTTTATTAATACATAGAAGATAATACACTAATAGAGTCACCTCTAGAGGGAAATGTATTCTTGTTTCACCACTATATAATTTTTTTCACTTCAACCATACAATTCAGAAAAGTTAGTGAAGCCTATTTTTTTCCTATGAAAACATAAAAATGGTGTTAAACAATAAATTATTTTTTTATGACTATATAGTTATAAATTTAGTTTAATGTTAATAAATATTTTTATATTATATTTTTAAAATATTATTTTTATATTTTACTAATATCATCCATGTTAGTTGGTTAAATAGATAAAATGGACTAGAATAATGAATCTGTGTCCCTTAAGAGACATTTTAAAAAAATTAATGATATAGATAAATTATCATATACCCTATACAAGGATGACATGAAAAATAAGGAGTTTTTATATATTTTTCCAATATCCCCTTGACCTAGGGGAAGGCCTAAGAGTGGACTTCCAAAAGATTAAGGTTCAATTATTGATCTAGAAATATTTAAGCCCTAATTTATCAGTGGTTATTGTTATTATTTTTCTTATTAACATTTCATGATGAAAATATTAGGTGATCATGATATTGAGGTATAAAATACAGGTTTTCAAGAATTTCAAGGTGATCCATCAAAACTTAATGAGGGATAAATGAGTAAAGCTCTTTGTTAGAGCAAGGTGATAAGGTAGGGGAAAACAAATTATTGTTATTAGTGAAAGTAATGGTTCATTATAGAGTTATAAAATGTGTACATTTTAGGTTGTAGGCTATCAACCTTTTCAGGACATAAATAATAATTAAAATTTGAATTCGTTTATATGTTATTCTATAGTTAATATAAAAAAACTCTAAGATGATTTATATGGGTATAGTCTTATGGGTCAAGTTGGAAAAGAATTTTATTATTTATAATATCTTGATATAAAAAAAATCTATTTATACTAGGTTATGTAAGTCATTTGGGCCATTATTAGGACCAATTGGGAGTAGATTAACCCTTTGAGGGGGGATATAGTTTAAATAAGACTTTGGGTGGGTGTATTGTTTCTTTTTTATTTATAACCTATAAATGAATTTTTTGAATTATAATTATATAAATTTGTTAAAAGGGGGTTAAGGGAGTGTGTATTAAAATTTGTATGGGAAGGGGTATCTCATTCTCTCTCCTTCATCAATATTCTTTTCTCTTCTACCATGGATTCACTGGGGATTGGAATCATGATCCATCAATGATAATGGGTTCATAGTGTGAGGGAAAGGTATGAATTTCAGATTGTTCTTATTCTTTTTTCCTTTTCTTAACATATAAATGAGTTTAGGGGGTTGGCAATGATTTTTTGGATCCTGTTTTACCTGTGATATTTGACCAATGAGAATCAATGTTTGGGTTATGAATGAACATTGTATTTTAGAGTTCGGTTGGGCTGTTATAAAATAACATTAAATATAATATATATCCATGGGTATAGATCTATTAGAACTACTGGGGTTTAAGATGTGGGGTCCAAAATGGGACATTATACTTTGAAAGGGTGGGGGAGAGAGAGTAACACCAATGGATATGATAGATATGAAATACTAATTGATACCACTCTAGTAAACAAGGAAAAGATTTCTTTTGCGAGTAATTTTTACAAGAAATCAATAGTTATCTATGTTTGGTTTAGATTGGTATTGTAATATGTTACATTGAGGGAAACATTCCAGGGTGTTTTTGAGTGATAAAAAATCATGATAAAAAAACATGTATTGGACTGTGGGGATATTCATTAGTCTAATATGTGAATATATAGGAACATGGGAAGGATTATAGATTAGAGGATACTTGTTTACAAGGTAACACATGGTTCTTAAAAGGCCAGAACCTAAGGTCCATATGGTATGGTGGGAACTACTTTTCTAGATAAGAGGGGAAGTTGTTTTAAATTGTATCATAGAGTTTGGATTTTTTATTATATATTAAATTGGTGTTATGAGTGGTTTGGGACATAAAAATTAACCTAAAAATATACTTTAAAAATGTATTTATTGTATAATCTCATGTTGTCGGGTACGTTTTGAAATGAGATATAGTTGAGACTTTTTTGACTTGAATTTGTTTCTTTATTTGATTTACATATCAACTATTTATGTTCATTATGAGTTACATGTATCCTGGATAACTACAGAGGGATCATGGGCTATGTGTGATTAACTGGGATTGAATAATAAAATATAAATAGATTTTTTTGAGATAAAAAAAATATAAAATGGTTCTATGATAATTAAAATTTCACTAAAAAATAATTGATTTTCTTCTTAATTACTTATTAGTGGTGGTTTAATTAATTAGAACACATTTTTTTGATGGATTCAATTCAAATCAATATAAAAATATGATATGATTATATGGGTGATGTATGATTAATGATTTACTTGTGTTATAGGTTCCTATGGAAAATATTGAATAATTTTTCTGTATTATGATTATGAATTTAAGAATTTTAAAAAAATGATACATTGTATGAACTATTTATGAGTTAAAAAGATTTTTCAAAAAGGTTTTTTTCATGAATATATTTTTAAAAAATATTTTTTAAAGTAAATAGGGATTATGTTATATTATAATTGGATTTTATATTAATTATTTTTTATATGGTGGGATGACTATTATTGGTTCTTGAATATTATATAATTTTTATGATATGTAGTATGAGAAATATTAAAGTATGATAATACTAATACGGATAGAAATCACCCATAATAACTTAATGAATATTTAAGTGAAAACACCTTGATGTGTTAGTTGGTGAGAACCCATGAGGTCTAACTTTGCATATATTAGTGTGTTTTTATTCTTATCATAATCTAGTGATATAAAGTTTAATATTGTATCATAAAATTTACCATGTTAGGCATGAATATATATTACATTTTGTAATTATGGTGATAAATATAATGAGATATAAATTATCTCTATTGGTTTACCACTAGTGTTACTTGTGAGGTGCATTATACAATCGATAATGTTGGTTCTATGAGAGTCATGTGTATTAGTTATTTTTCTAAAAATGATTATATGGGTATTTTTCTTGATTCAAGGAATTTTATATATATACGTATTGACTTATAGTTAAGTTAAGTGTGAATAATTATCATATAATGAGAAGAAAATTTTATATTTTAGATAAAATGAAATAATTGCATCTCTACCTTTATCCTAAGATGATACAAAAATATGATACATTATTCGTTTATTTGGGTATTTCATAATCTATTTTTAGTCGATGAAAATACTAGTAAAATTTTATATGTTAGGAAAATTATTTAGCAGGGATGTGATATTGTGGATGATCGAAATAAAATTTCATAAATTAAAAATCTCTTATTTGGAAGGAATTTAGGATCTTTAATAGTGGTTAAAATGGGCATAGTGATATATATTACTGAATTAGAAATATTTAATATTAATGAGATACTCAATGTATGTATATAAATAAATCTAGGATTAGATAAACTTATATCGATAATAGGAAATGATGGGTTTGAAGAGACTCATATATATAAGGAAATTTATGGAATGATGTGGTGGTAATTTATTTTATTGGGGAAATTGAAATGAACATGAGAATTACTTTAGGATTATAACATGGGAGGTAAGGGAGTGATTGTATAGTCTTTTAATATAGAGAATAGTGTTCAAGATAGATTTATTTTGTGTATTAGATAAGGGGAGTTTAAACTCAAAACAGTTCCATCAATATGGCTATAGAGACCTCAAAAATTAGAAATCTCACATTCACTTTAGGCATGTTGAATGATATATGATAAATACATTAAAATGTGAAATTTTACTAAGGGGGTCAGTCATTGATTAATTCAAACTATTGTTTAGAGAGAATGAAGAAAGTTATTCTATAAATGAATTTTTTAGTGGTGTGGCACATTTTAAGGTATTATGATATGAATTAAGGGATGATTAGTTTGTTATTTTGGGATTTTTTTTCTTTTTTTGGACCATTGGATAAAAATAGATATTTTTTTATGATGGGGAACACCATTATAATTCTTTTAAAAAATCAACACCTACACTTAGTAGGATATGGGTATTTGATAGAATTAAATGTTTTCAAATTTTATTCCATAATTAATTTCATTATATTTCCAAAATATTCATATTTTAATGTAATTTATAATATATTTAATGAATTATTTTTGTTTTTTAATTAATTTAAAATTTTATTTCAATTGTTATGTTTAATAAAAATTAATATATTTTTTGGAATTCATTATAATTATAAAACATTAATTATTTTGTTTGTGTGATGTATAGGTGATGAGAAGGATGTGGTATCTCGAGATTGATCAAAGATCACTTGAAAAGTGTAAGTTTGAGGTATCTAATATTAGATGAATGTGTGATATCTATATTATAAAAATTCCACATATGATGAAAAATTGATTATCGTATTTTGTGTGAGAGGAAACTGAAACAAGAAAAACAAATAACACCTAAATGGATCAAATGAAGTAGATAATGATAGGTCAATTCCCCTACCGATGACATAGTCATTGTCTATGATATCATAATATCACTTTTTATGATGGATTATCTATTTTAAAATTGACACATATCATCAGTTATGGTATCTAAATACTAAAGGAGACTGGTATGTCACCCCAAGTGACAAAGGATTTCATATAATAAGATAGAGTCATCGAATATGATATTTTTACATCATCAAACATAAATGGTGATTTTTGTACTTTTAATAAGTCCTTAAATTCATATTTTTAGTTATTATATGTCAACTATAAACATGAAACTATGATTCTGGGAATATTCACGGAAGGAAAACTGCATGTCACAACATTTGATACATGATATTTGAGCTTATGAGAGTGTCACATATGGAAACAATGGGATATCACTATCAAAATCATAAAATACACTTAAAGTATTTATATAAAGTATCCTCAAATCAAGAAGGGTTATTTGGTTATTTAAATGAGTTTTTTATATCAAGGAAGATGACTTGATATATCATAAAACAAAAAGTACATGTCATAAAATTCATTTAAAAATTCTAAATATTGAGAAAATAATGATCCACATAAGATTAAAATACATCCATTATTATTCTATAAGAAAGAATATATGAGTAAATAATAATTGTTCTAATATAAAAACCCAACAATTTTTTAATAAAGTTAGTCCATGTAGTTAAAATTAACATCCTAGGTAAGAAAATGATTTTCATATATGAGTTTGTTCATTAATACAAAAAATATTACCAATAACATGACCGAGTGTTATCCACAAGAATAAAATAGATATAATATTCTAGATATATTAAAATAAATGTGGGAGAATCATATAGACTTAAAGATACATATGTATTGATCCTAAAGAAAAGGTGAATGATGAATGTGGATACTGTGATCTATGAATAAAGAATAAATTTAATAAGAGAATATTATTTCTTACTCGATGTATTTTACTTAATATAATTTATTTTAAATATTTTATTTTTTATTCTATTCCCCATTTATTCCTATAATCTCTATTGATCAAATGTTAATCCTTAGTGGTTATTTCGGGGTGAATGAACCGTGCCATTTTTTCTAAAATATAGTTCATAATACATCCAATATTCTTGTATTTATTTCTTTACTCATTGTTTTTAGTGTATATAATGTGTGAGGGGGAAATTATCATAACTAATTTTTCCTTTATATACATTTCATTTATATATTTTACTTCAAAAAATATTAAATATTCACTTTCCATAATCCAAAATTTTAATGATGGATTAGGAAGGAAAACCTAGATAGTGGTTCAGGAATATAGCCATGTTTTGGAGAGTGAAACACTTTGTATATAGTAACTTGATATATATATTTCTTAATTACTGATAATTAATATAGCTAAGACCCAAGGTACCATTGGATGACTCTTCTTATAATGGATTTGAGTGTTCTTGGTTATGTGCTTAAGAGCATATACGAGTATGAATATTCAATAATTATAGTACACATAATTTTTAATTCTATAAAATCATTCCATTTTTTTTTAACTTTATTTAATTTTATTTTTCTTATATAAAATCAAAAAAAAAACAAATCACTTTCATTATTTTCAAAAAACAGAACCAATTAAAAATATAATCACAAAGGGAGAAATAATGTTTGATTTTCTGGAATCCATGAGTAATAACCTATTTTTTATATTATATTTCATTCCATTTTTGTTTTTGAATTATGTTATCCAAAAGATCATGAAAATATTCTAAAAACAATTGTCATCATTGTTTGGGATGATAATACATTTTACATTGTATTTATCTATTTTGGTGGAGACTTTTTGTTTCTATTTTTCATTATTTCATTTCTTTGTTTGAATTTTATATTTTTATTTTATTAATTATAGAATAATCTCAATAGTATAAAATTTTATATGATACTATAACATTAATAGAACAATTGAGATGTTATGAAACCAAAGAAATTATAAAAAAACTGGTAAATTGAAACATAACAACAACATTGTTAGAGTTTTAAGAGGAATAAAACAATGATAAATATCAATATTTGGATCAAAAATATCATTATGTATGACATTATATATGGAAATTGTTCTAGATATTATACTTTGAATACTAACCTACCCCATTCAATCAATAACCTACTCAAATCACTATTGAATTATTGAAATACATTTTGAAGGATTAAGATAATATGATCCAAAATAATGAACTACAAGAGATAAAGAAACATGTAAAAAAACATCCAAATGAATTACATGTGCTAAATGTTTCAATAGATGAATTATTTTAGTGTGAAAAAATCAAATTTTGAATTATATTTTTTTAGATTTTATACAAGATGAAGTTTAAATTAATCATACATAATTTAAATTTTAGATATTTAGAACAAATGTTACATGATATATATTATGATAATGAATAAAATCAATCACTCATTAAAGAAAAAATAGTACTACTCATTGATGAAGAATTTGAATTTTTAAATTGAGATATACTTATATAAATAATAGATTCCCAAGAATCAGAAGATTATCCAATTCCTAATACCAATAATAAGAACTCAAAGTACTATAAATTCACTCCAACTAAGAATAATGAGGATCCCTAGATCATCCCACCCCATATCGATTATAAATATATAACTAGAAAGTGGTTATTCACACATTACCTTATATAATAGAACCTTCAAAGGGATGAGGATTATAATTAGAGAACCAGAGCAGAGAAGAAGTGGTAGTTTCAATTTTGGAAGACACATCTTCTTTATAAATAATGACAATTTGAAAACATTATGGATGTATACAGTATAAATACATTACTCTTAAAAGGGAACTAGGGTTTTTTAATACTTTTATTTTATTTAGTTTTTGTTTAAATTTTTAGCTAATATAGTTGTTTCTAATTTAGGCATCCAAATGGATATATGATGTTTTTAAGACTCTCCACCAGAAATAACCATCACATTGTTTCTCTTATATATATATATATATATGTATGTATATATATATTATTTTTGTCTTATTTTTTAATCTGTTTAACACCCTTAATGAATTTTTTAGTTTTAACGGGCATTAGAATCATTTAATTACAGGGATGAGTAAACAATAACTTACAATGTGTTTTCTTTTATTTCACTTTTTTTACATTAAAAAAATGAATAATTTTAAAAAATAAGAATAAAAGGTATCCTAATAAGTTAATATTAATAATGGGAAATATAAAATCATAAATATTTATATTGATGATATGCTTTCATGTTCCTTGATTTTATTTCATTCAATCTTACATAAAATAATAATCTATTTTTATTCATTCCATACATAACTTTCTAAAATTTTACTCTCATTCCAAAGAAATATTCCACACTACTTTGACATATTATTTCAAATATTATATTTCCTGGGAGTCTTTGGAAATGTACTCCACCAAAATATTCATTTTCTCTTTTTTAAAAAATATATCAGCCAAGATAAATTAAATTTTTTGTAAAAATTGTTATTTTTATGGCCCCTGAAAATCTCATTAGGACTATTTAACATTAATACCCTTATTTTATTCCTTATAAATCATGAAAAACCTTATAAGTAATCTACATTTTATGTAAATAATTCCATACATACCCATCATTTGTTAAATAACCTGAATAAATTTCCCCTAATTTTGGGTTGAAAATGCTTATTTCATGGGATATTTTGGGTTATACTACATTATAATAGGAAATAATGTGATTTTTTATATTTTTTATTAGAATAATATATACACTAGACAATTTACCATATCAAATTTATTTCCCTTTTATTCTATAAATGAAAAAAATAATTATGATAAAAAATTGTTTATATATAAAAGAATCATGAAATGATAGATATAGGTAAATTTATTCCTTTATTAACATTTAATTTACTTGTTAACCATGATACAAAAAGAGAAATGACTTTTTATGGGTAACACCTTTTTAGGAAAATGAGTGATAAAATTTCAATGGAATTTAACTATGAAAATTGTATAATGATTTAGAGATAAAAACTCTTTATTTATTAAATAAAATATTAAGACTAGAGTAACCCAGTAAAGATACTCATGGATAGTATTTAATTTGAATCAGGTAGTAGAGAAAATAAGAACCTTGAAATCCCATGGAATAATGTATGTACTTTATAATTGATCCGGACTCTAATTATATATTCATAAGTGATCAAAGAAAATTCATAGTGATAAAATTCATAAATGGGTATTAATAATAATTAATCGTTGAAAGATATGACTGAATGAGAAGAGTGACATAGAAATACAGAATATTTAGGGAATGAGAAGTATCTCTATTTATTATTTGGTTCAATTTTCATTTTTTCACATGTGTATTTAAAATTTGTAGGGTATTAATTTCATTTTAATTTCATTTATTGTATTTTCATTATTTTTAAATGGTTATGTGATGGGGGATTTTTGGGTCTAAGTATTTTTCTATTTAATTTTTCAATTAATTATATAATATTCTAATTATATTTTATTTTTAAGGGAATTTTACACTTTTTTTATATATTTTGATATTTTTTAATTACTTGAAAAATTATGATTAATTGTAAATTATATATAAAATTAATCATTTTTTGAAACTATTGAAATAATATATCCTTAATTTTTTTGTTTTAATATTGTATATGTGGTGAGGATGTTAGGGATGCTAATGATTAATTTAATAACACAAGATTGTCTTAGGTTTGAGGCGTACCATATGAGACAAAAGTCTAATGTTTCCACTACAAATAGGATTCTTATAATGAACTATAATATATTTTATTTAGTGATAATTTAATTAATAATAGGTGAAAACCCGATTACTTTTTGGAATTTGATTGTGTGGGTGGTAAAAATGATAATTCTTACCCATTTGACAATCGATGTCTATGATATCATGATATCACTTATTGCAATAGAGTTTCTTCTTATGATATACCCATATCATTATCCACTGAATCTAAAGACTAAAGGAGATTACAATGTCACCCATTTGGAAAAAATATTTTATTACCTATGAAAGATTCATCAAATAAAAAATTTGAATATTAAAAATACAATCAATACACTATTTTTTTTTGTTGAATATGGTCGTGCACACATTTTTTGGGTTGTGAAATGTCAATAAACATAATTACACAAGGAATATAGAAGCAGCCTCTAAAGGAAAGATACACGTCCCTTCTTTTACTATGTGATATTGGAGCTTATCATAATATCATAAGCAATGAAAATAGTATATCAATGTCCTCAACACAAAATAAATTAAATTATACTATTTATGAAATCCTCATATTCATGGGGGTGAATATGGGATTTAACTGAGCTAAAAATATCACCGAAGATGATTTTATATATCATAAAAAACAAAAACACATGTCATATAATACATTTAAACAATCCAAATAATATGAAACTAAATATGATTTAATGGACTTAGTATAACCATAATTATTTTATAAGATATGAGAGATAAATAATGATGAAGTTGAACCATGGGTTAACCTCGACCATTAGTCAAAAAAAAAAGAAAGTATATTTGGAGGACATACAGGGTCCAAGAGATAAAATAATTTTGAGGTATGAGTTATCAAAATAATTTACAAAATATCACCAATAGCTTAATCAAGTGGTCACCTTGAGGAAGAACGAAGTAAGAGATCTTGGGTGGTATTTGAATTCATGATTTCATAAGTAGAGAATAATATTGAGCTAGTTATGGGAGTCCAAAATGATTATAACTTATATGGTGGAGTCATAAAGACTCATAGAAATATATAGAGATATCCTAAAGTAAAGGATGAGGTTGTTAATAGATTTTGTGGTCTATAATTGATTATGTATAATTTCTTGAGAAAATTATTCCCTACTAGCGGGATTTTACTTTATTGTTTTATTTCCCATATTTCATTAATTTCAGTATATTATCCACTTATTATGTTAATCTCTATCCATATAGACTTAATCTTTGTTGGTTGGTATTAGGGGGGAGAACCAACTCTTTATTTTTATTTTTTTGTTATATTCCACTAAAATTATTTTTATTTCATTTTAGGTATGAAAGTGGTAGTATTCTTACATTACTACCAAGGTTTTGGAATACTAGTCATATGATTGCATTGGATGTGTTAATTCTATGTATGCTATCATAATAATTTTTATAAATTATTGATATATATCAATATTGGATATGTATTTCTAAACCATGGACAAATACTTTTTATAATAAATTTATGTTTGTCCAATCTAGTAAAAAACATGATAATTTATACAACATAAATATTTAGTATAAAATATGAAAACTCTGAATAATATTAAAAAAGGCATGAATGTTTCTATTTCAATCATAATGGTAAAAATTTGAAGTATTATCACAAAAAACCACTAAGATTTTATTTTTCTTTCATTATAAAAAAGGTCATATTTGGGATGGATAATTTTGGATGAATATTATATTCAGACCAAATAATTTTTTTCTATGATGGATTTCATTTTCATCCTAGATGATTTACCACTTATATATTTATGTTATATTATCTAAGTCATATTAAAATATAACCCATATAAGTTTACATGCATGAGTGGTATTTTTAATACATTATATATTAAATTCCAACTTTGATAATCTATCACAAAGAGGTGGATTTTTGGGATATATTATAAATTCATACAATATTAAGTTATCACACATACTAATTTGGGATAGATTTAATATTATTACCATGTAATAAAATATTAAATTTTATTTTTCTAAAAATAATATGTGTGTGTGAAAATAATTATATAAATGTAATTATATTTAAATCCATAAGTATTTATAAAAAATATCGGTAATATTATATACCTACAAATGTGTGTGTGTAAACAACTATATAAATATAATTAAAGTTAAATTGATATGTATTTATAAAACAAATACACGCAATTTTATATATACACATGCATGCATACATACGTGCATACATACTTACATGAATACATACATACATGCATACATACATACATAGATACATACATACATATTCACATACATACACACATATATATATACAAATAGGCAGAAAAATATAAAGTTATTAATATATATAATAATTAATACATGATCTTATTTATAAAATAATTTTGAAAATGAATATATTTAATTATATTATATTTATTTTCAAATAACTATTTGAGTTTGTGTCTATATTATAGAAATAAATAATTATAAATTTTAATATTATTATATACATATATATTTGTGCTTGACAAAAAAACTTATAAATAAATATTTATATATTGATTAAAATGTCTATCTAATAAAATTTAATCTGGTTATTATATATATATATATATATATATTTAAATAAGGTGTAATGTACATATGCACACACACACACATATTTAGATAATTTATTTAAATATTGTTATTATAAGCTTGTGTCTATTTATGTGTGTGTATATACATATGTATGTATACATATGTGCATCTTTTCTATTTGTGTGTGTATAATAATTTGTTTATAAATTCCTTATTTATTCATGAGTGTGTTTCTGTATAATAATGTATTTATAAATTTCTTATTTATTCATAATTATATTTGGGTGTGTGTTTGCATGAAAATATATATTTTAATACAGACACAAACTAATATATATTTATATATATTTAAATAAACATGACACATTTATATCAAATTTAAAGTAATATATTTTTATAACATAATATAATCTAATATATGTGTCAATTTATAATAAACTTTGGCACACAAATTATTTTTAGGATTGGTTTTAAATACTTCCTGGATAATTTTTTTATGTCAAACTATCTGGGACGAATTTCAAGTCTATTCTATATATGTAATTCTGCCATTACATTTCTAGGATATATTTGAAATAATTCCCATATATATCAAGTCACACATGTTTATTTGAGACTAAATTAAATTTATTGCATGTGTGTATATTTATATATATATAATTTTAATATTTAATAAATTAACACATTTTAAGATTAATATTTAATAAAATTATATAACTTTCTTGCATTAATATATTATACTAATATTATATATATATATATATAATAATATTACTATATTAAATATTTATTATATAACATTAATTTATTTGAATAATTATATAATTATTTTTAAATATATATGTATATTTATTAATTATAAATGTTTTTGGAATGGTTTTAAATCTTTCCTAAATAAATATTTTTTATCATTTTGTCTGCGATAGATTTAATGTTTTCTGTAAAGAACTATTTATTATATGGGATGGACTAGAAATCAATCCCAAATAACTGTGTTTGGTTAAAATATAGAAATTATGTAGTCATTATTTCCTCTATTTAAACATACATATTCATAATTTTAGTGGTTAAGCACATTATTTAAGCTCTAATATCACTTTACCACTTATGGAAAAATATTCTACGCTCATGAAACTAATTTTCCAAGCCAAAAAACTCACATGAAATCATTAAATCAAAAAAAATTACACAAATAATATATAATCACATGTTAAACACCAAAATAAGGACAAAAAAACCTACCTTGTATTTATTTTATAATCTAAATTATTAAGGGTTCCCTTAATCCTCCATTAACAAAAATAAAAAAGTAAATTACAGAACTATTATCAAAGGAAATATATTATAATTTGGTAGTAGTTACAACACATCAACATGATAAAAAAAGATATAGTACATAAATAACTCACAGAGATGAAGATAACCTACCTATTGACTATAAATCCAACTTAAAATGAAGAAAAAATTAATCCAAGAAGTAAGAGGATGAAATAGAGAGATTAATGCCTCGAAAGTTCATCAAAAAATGCTCCATTACATGAGGAATCCCTAGTTTATTCTATAATCTAGTGATAAAAAAGGATGTATGTGACTATCCTTAAAGACATCAAACAAAAGGATATAAGGAACCCAATCAACCACCAATTAGTGATTAGTGATATCTGAGGTGATTCTCACCTTTTCCACCTCCACTAGGTAACTGGAACCTAACACTGAGTACTTGGTGACCTTTGTTGGGAAACTACAGAAAATTCCACCACTAAATTACCCATTTTAATTCCATTCCCCATTCACACCCTAAAAAACCAACTCCAAAAGAACATAAAATTTTAATTTTAAAATATAAAAATTAAATCAATTATACACCTCAATGATTAAGGACATTTCAAACTCCCTACCATAAGGCTTCCCATCCCCTAGATGTGTCATGGAGCATGAACAATACATAGCTCTTACCATTGGGAACTCACTTCGAATTCTAATTCCCAAGTATACTATTTCACTTGTCAATTAAATAATATAACACATATGTGACATCCCAAACCCAAGTTCCAATCAATGATTCCCTGATCTTGGTTGGCCACATGGCCTCAAGCGCATCTCCCCTAATACCAGAGGTTGCTGACTAGCAGTGGGGGCCTTGGTTGTTTCTATGGTGGAGACTATGAAATAATTACCAAAGTTGATCAAAATAGATAAATATAATAATATGTAAACAATAAAATCATTGTGTTAAATAGATGTAATAATAAAATGAAACACTAAAGACTATGGGCCAATAACATATTGTAGTGGAAGTAGACATAAACAATAAAAAACTGAAGCAACTAATAATAATACTAAAAAACTGTTGATAATGTATGTCATGTGTCTAAAAAAATGGTAAACATATATATATAGTAGAAGTGAATACATGCTATATAAAATAATTAAAAAAAACAAAAAAAACTATCCAAGTATCATGATCTCCAACTTGTTCATATACTACTATGTTTCATCCCAATGCAAGAAAGTAATATTAGGTGTCCAAAGTAGGACACTTCCCATCACCAACACCTGAACAAATACAATTTTCCCAGGTACAAATGGCAGACATGATATGGTGTGAGATAAATCTCAGTAGGCCACAACCAATAACGTCTATAACATTCATTCCTTGTAATATAAACTGGAACATTGTGTAAGAATGTATACATAAAAGTAAATCAATAATGTAATGTAAATACCCAAGTACATGCTTCAGCCTCAGTTGGTGTCTGAACATGTAACAATTTCATTAATTAATTATGTTCCATTTTATATAAGTAAGTCATGTGAGGTATAACCAACACTTACACCCTAAAATGACGATAATAATGATAATATATTGAAGATATAACAAGGAATCCTTGATGATGATAATAATGAAATGGATACAAGGTAATAACCAAGGAATCCTGAACCACAAGGGTAGATCAAAATCAATAATAATCTATAGCCTCACTAAAGGGGTAAGAGTTTAATCCAAGGGGCATCTCCCAAGGCATTCCACAATAACATAATTCTAACAAATTATACAGAATTCATCCAAGGTAAAACAAGATAAGTAATGATTAGGACTAATGGGTGTATCCATGGAGCCTCATGTTCATAGAATCATGTTGGATAGAAGGAGTGTATCTAATTCATTATATAATGATAGTATAGGGATCCTACGGTGTCATACTGGACAACCACTAGTAGATAAAGATCGGGTTACAAGGTGGGTATCAACCATGGAATCCGTGATCCCTGAATCAGAATGGCATCCACAAGTGCGTAAGGAATCACCTTAGTAATCAAAGGCTATCTTGATTTTCACCAGTCTTATAAATATTTCAACATCCATATAAAATAATCACATTATAATTGATTCATTATAAAAAATTAGGCCATGTAATACTAATGTTATTTAATAAGACTTTTAGTTCAAGCCGCTTCCATTCATTAGTCTGACAAGGCTAATAGGACATGAAACCATTTAGTTCATTAATCACATTTCATTTAGTTGGTTCAATCCTTTACCATTAATTATTATCAAAATGAGAGATAAGTATGTGAAACCATATGGAATTCATTTATAATAAACCAAGTCATGTGATATCAAAAATATACATTCCAATTGATCATTTAAATATACATTAATCAATTATAACACTTAAATTAGAAGTTTTAAGTTATATACTTATATTTAATATCCATTAACACTTCATATATGTAATTAAACACTTACCTATATACATTTCAAGTCAAAGCACACCCGAACGGTGGTGCAGAAAGGCTTAACAAGCTACTAAACCCATAATTAACAAATAACCCTATGTGGGGTGGTCATTATTGAGGAAGTAACCTAAAATGATAGATAACATATATAAAAAAGGGTCTTAGAATAATATTCTAATGAATAAAAGAAAGGAAAATAAATTTAACAGGCCACGACTGATGAAATCGGCGTGTTAACAACTACGACAGTCTATAAAATGATGGAACATGAGGGATGACTCATAAAACACCTACCTTAAGCTCATATGACTATCCTCATCTAGTATTAGCCTTTAGTTTTCCATGGATTGGAACATATCTTATGAATAAACCAATTCCCAAAAATTAGGGCATATGATCATGCACCGAAATAACTTTATCGAGGAGAATAGAAAAAAATTATAACTAAAAAGGAATTGATTACTTATCGATGCACATCCAACATGATGAATAGGGATAAAATCATAGTTTATATGGATGAATGGGATGAAAATATTTGGAAGAATCTTTGGGAGATTAAAAAAGAAGAATGTGGTATCTCCTATCTATTGTAAGAGAAACGAGATGGAGTGGGTGAATTAAAATAGAATTAAGAGAAAATTTGTCTTTTTACTAAAAAAATCATGGGTTGTATGGTTTGGTTTCATGGTTGGACAAACCATGCCCCACCATGAACCTACCACTACATAAAGAGGGGACCCATATGGTTTGGATGAAAGGTTAGTTAAACTATGCACCAACCATGTGAATCTCCTCTATGAAAAATTAAATACATTTCACATGGGTGTGTGGACCTTGGAACACTGATAGGGAAAACCAAGAGCCCTTCTTCTCCCCACTATCAAGCTCTATATGGTTATAAGAGATCTTGTGGTTTGGGTTAAATGTTTTCTACTAACTATGTGGCACAATGTTTTTCTCCACTAGTCAGGGTTCCATGCTCTGAACAAGCCCCGAAGACTCCCAAACCTTCATGAACTCATTAGGAATCTGTATTAGGTCCAAAATAAAGAATCAAATAAAATTTAAGAGGATCCATTCATGCGACAAAAAATAGTTTCTTACAATAATCCACTTAAAGTAACATGTCACGGAGTTCACCTTCCAAGAGCATATAAGCACTATCTAAGAAAAACTTCGGCCACTAAGCATGAACATCCACCTCCTGCTCCCAAGTCTCATCTTGTACTCATCCAAGATTCCATAACACACACTAGAGGGTTAGACCGGCCTTGGATAACCTTCATTCTCTGATTAACGATGTGTATAGGATATTCCTCAAATGAATAATTTACATCTAACCCAACCTCCTTAGGATCAAAAGTAAGAGACATGACGACCTGATAATGGAGAAGCTGTAAAACATGGAAGAAGTCATGTATGAAATGATACCTCTGAGATAATAAAAATTGATTGGATACCATCCCGACTCTCTCTATAATCTCAAACAGACCTACATAATGAGAATAAAATAGCCCTTTCCTATGTATCAATATATTACCAATACTAGGTGATACCTACAAGAAAAATTACCCCCAACCTCAATATCCAGATGTCGTCGACAGAGATCGTCATTCAATTTATGTCGACAATAAGAAGTAGAAATACAATTATTAATCATCTGAAAATACACTAAAGTGTCCTTTGTTAGATAAGGTCCTAGTAGGGATACCTCTCCAGCCTCTAGCCAACACAGGGTTAAATGGAACTCACTACCATACAAGGCCTCAAAAAGAACCATCTAAATTGTCACGTGAAATCTATTTTTATATGATAACTTAATGAGAGAGATATGATTCTCCCTAGAACTTATGAAATCAAGGATACATTCCCGTAGCATGTCCTCTAACACCTATGTCATCTATTCCAACTGACCATTGGTCCAAGGGTGAAAGGATGTCTTAAAAAGAACCTATATTTTCATATCCTTATACAACCCCTACAAGAACCATGATGTGAAGAGATAATCCCTATCTTCAATGATAGTATGAGGGACCCCATGTTTTTGGATAATCTCACAAACATACTATCACAAACCCTCCATCCAATGATCCACATGAATTCTCAAAATAAAATTGATACAAAATAAAGAGTCTATAAAGTAAATACCAAAAGAAAAGCTAAGAGGTGACTTAAAAACATTCACCAACGTCCGAGCTAGTACTACCTAACATGGTCCACATAATCCTACTAGAAAACTAAAAGAAATTTTATAACATAGGGTGAGTATACAAGTATACTCAGTAGGAAAAACCAAATTCCCTCATGAAAAATTGGGGGAGACATACTAATTCCCCCATGAGAAAACAACAGAAACCATAAGAACCTAAAAAGGTATCCTAGCCACCCCAACCTCAAAAAAGGCACACTCACCAAATAATTAAAGTAAAGAAAAGTAATATAGATCAAATTTATGATAGGTTAACCAGCACTACTTTTCCACTAATTAGGATCTCTCACACACTAATGGAAAATGTCTTGGTGATCCTACCTCTTCTGAACATACCACACCACATGCCACCCACATATAGCTGGGCCACAAACCACACCACATTTCATCCTACCCATAGACACCTGGTCCACAAACTACACCACATCTCATCCCACCCCCAGACACCTAAAACATCAACCACACACCATCTTGAAGACACTTAGGAACCACAACACATCTCATCCTGAAGACACTTGGGAACCACAAGACATCTCATCCTAAAGAAACCTGGGAAGAAAAAATCGCCTGCACACATCTGGGTCTCATTAACCAAAACATGCCCAAAGAGTCTTGTGATATCACCACCTGGAAGAGGGAGAAGGGAAGAGAGGGTGGCTTTATATCCATCATTCTACTAAGATGTTTAGGAAATACTCCATCCCCCATAAAAATTGGGGTGTTCGACACATAGTGTTCAAGTAGGGTGGCGTGCATATATAAATAAAAAATAACTACATGTATATATATACTTATAGAGGTAGAAAGAACTGATACTAACCTATGGGGTTCCAAAAAAAAAATATCCCACAAAGCACCCTTTGTTGTTACCTCTAAATTCATATATCAGAACAGATGATGGTCACTTTGGAATTTGATAAAATAAATCCACATAACACTCAATAATTTTGACGTTATTAATAATTTACCAGTTATTCTTTACCTACCTAGGGAACTAAAAACCACATCACACAACAAACCTCAAAACCAAGACAAAAATATGAAGAAAGATGTGATAAAACACCACACTTCACACTTCCTCCCCACTTAGAACCCAAGATAACCACTACTATTAACATTATTTAATGTCATATAACCATGTACATTCTCTCAAACCCCCCCCCCCCCCAACTTATAGAAAAACCATGAAACACACCTCATCAAAACCAACCTAAAAGACCTGCTGTATAATAACACCACACCCATCACCCCCAAAAACATAACATAGCACAACATGATCCTACAACCCCACTACTCAACACTACCCTTCCATTCCATAGTCAAAAAATCTCTCAACTTGATATTTCATTACTCCATTCGTACCACCCGATACACATGGTCACACTCCCATAAACAACACTATACAACCCTAAAAGGCATAAAATAGAAGAAAACCACACAAAACACACATCCACACCAAAAAAATTCAAAGTACATTCAAATGTAGAAAACACTCGTCCTCTAATTACACTTTGATAAAACATGGATTATCAGAGAACAAGTTAGATCTTGGGAAATAGATTTATTTAATTGAATATAAATAGTTAATAAATTTCATATATACATCTGTTCCACATGAAATCAACAATAAGAATTCATAAAACATACATGTGGGCAAACAAAGACCACCAACATCCATGATTTTCAGAAGGAATATAACCAATACCAATCAAAACACGGATCAAGGATAACATATAAAACAATAATATCATCATTATCATCTTACCAAATCCTCATTTATCTTTGTCTAAAATAAATTGGTTTCATCCATACCCACAAGAATAAATGAGTACACATACCCCACATGATACATAAATTAAGAGAGACGTAGGAATACCTACCTCGAGAAATAGATGATCAGTACCTTCTCATTACGCTAAATAGGGGGGGGGGGTGCACAAATAGAAGGAGGAACCTCTAGGGAGACGTGATCCAAGGGGATCAACACAGACACATAATAACTTGGGGAAGAAAGGTTCCAGAATGATTTATAGCTAGAGAAATAGAATCACACAAGGGAGGAAATGGTATCATATTTATATAGGCCAGATCCTAATTCAATGGGGAAAACATTTTCAATGGCCATTAAATCCAGGCTATGATAAAGACCACACATTTTGACTGTTAAAAGTCTCAGGGGAGTTAGAAAATTTTAGATATAATTTAAATCCTTTGAAAAAAATTTAAAAACACTTAAATATGGGTTTAAAATTATTTTATGTCAAATAAAATGTAAAAGGAGTGAAAGTAAAAAATTTGGAGAAAAATGGAATCTTAAAAAACTGTTGGGTGAGTCACCAACATGAGATACTAATAGAAATTCACTAATGCGACTCACAAATGGCTGAGTGACTGACATGTGCTACCAATTCCACTCAACAATTCCACTCACAGATGCCACTCACCAATGTGATTTACTGATGCAACCTACCGAGAGTGAGTCATCGATGTGACCCACCGATGCCTGACTCACTGATGCGACCCACCGGCAGAGAGTCACCAACATAACCCACTGACTCCTAACTCACTGAAACGATCAATCAATAGTGAGTCACCAATGTGACCCACCAATTCTTGACTCACTGATGCGATGCACCCACAAAAATTCACCAACATAACCCACTGATGCCTGACTCATTGACGCCACCTACCATTGGAAACACTAAATTTTTAGAAAACTCTTGAAATGAGCCACTGTTACCTCCCAAAACCCCCCCAAACACTATATTTTTAAAAATGAATTTATTATATAGGTCTAGTCCTATACATAAGATACCTCAAAAACTATTATCTCCCTTAACAATTCAAAAACCAAAATCCAATACAAAGAGGGGTCCGAAAACCCACCCTATGAGATACCTCTCACGAAAAAAACACCCTATGTTGCTCGTAAGTTGACGTGAAACCTCAACATCCAAGAAAACCTCATCCAACATCTTCTAACCAAAAAACAACACAAGATACCTCACACAAGAACCAACTTTACAGACAAGTGAATTAGGAAATTCCATCCTCTATGTCAAGATACTATCCTCTTTGGGAGACACTGACTCACCCGAACTGGATTAGTTACATAAATATTAATGTGTCTTTATTAAGGATCAATTACTCATCTCTTCATATTCTAGGGCTTTATGAAACATTAAAAAAAAGGAAAAAACTCATACTATAACAAACAAGGTTCAATAATTACCAAGAGAAACAGGATAAGGACAAACTCAAAAAAACTCTGGGTATGGGGTAAGAATCTACAGTTCTCACTCCCAAGTACTCTCCTCCAAAACACCGTGCCTCAACCACATAGGAACTAAAGTAATGGTCTACTAATGCAGCATATTCTCCGGATGATCTTGGATCTCCATTGGCCGCTCCAAAAAAGTTGCACCTTCCAAGATATCTAACTCTCCCTTGTCAATGATTTGGGAGTCATCGTGAAGATACCAATGAATCTGAGAGATGCTAAAGACTTTGTGGAACTTCTCCAACTATGGTGTCAACTACAACTGGTATTCCACCTTGAAAACCCTCAACAACACCTCTATGGGTCCAAAAAACCTCAGAAAACGATTACACACTCTTCCAAAACTCATCTACCCAAGTCAAGGGGAAACCTTAAATAACACATGGTCCCTAAAAACGAATTCCAAGAGCCTCCTACTAGGATCATCATAAAAATCATGTCAGTCATATGCCTCCTTCATCCTCTCATGAACAAGATAAAACTTCTCTATCGTGCTCTACACTAACTCAGAGCCAAGAATAGAATCTCCCCAACCTCTGTACAGCACAAAGGTGAAAAGAACGACCTTCCATAAAAAGCTGTAAATGGATCAATTCCAATGGAATAGTGATAATTATTATTATAAGAAAACTCTATCTAGGGAAAGTGCCATACCCAAGATCCTCCAAAGTCCAAGATGCATTCTCACAACATGTCCCCCAATATCTGGATTGTCTGCTCTATTTGTCCATCTATATGAGCGTGGAATGAAGTACTGAGGCATAATTGAGTTCCAAAATCATGCTATGATCCCCTCCAAAATTGTGAGGTAAAATGTGTATCCCGATAGAAGACAATGGATCTTTGAACTCCATGCACCTACACAACCTCATCCACATACCTATGTTCTAAGGTATCCACTACGCCCAAATCCTTAATTGCTAATAAGTGTGGATATTTCATCAGACAATAAACTACTACCCAGATATCATCACAACCTCCCTAATCCCTTGATATCCCTATGGTGAAATCCATCGAGATTTCATCCCACTTCGAATAAAATACATCTAAGGTATGAAACAAAACACCAATAACATGGTTCTTAATATTTACTTTCTAGAACACTAATCACTTTTCCACTAACTCTTCCACTTCACACTTAATTCTAGGCTGCCAAAACCGCTCCCAGAATCCATTGTATTTCTTAGAAAATTCTGGGTGTACCGCTAAAGGCGAGCTGTAAAAATCATGGAGAAATCCCTCACACATCTCCACCGGAACAAATATCTTTACAAGAAACAATGTCTGATTCTATCCATCCTTCGGCCATCCTTCCATAGCATCAAACTGGTAAATAAGATCACACATCACCTTCTCCTATGAGTCTCTAAAATGATGCTCCTCCACCTACTACATTATAGATGATTGCACTATCATATGAAACAAGAAACCTCTACGACCATCCATCCCAATATCTAAGTGAAAGGATGTAAAATAATCCATGGACTTGTAAGAATATATAGATTCTCAAACTACCACTCTCTATGACTTTATGCTCAAGGAATTAGCTACATTATCCCACTTTCTTGAGGTGTAGAAGATTTCAAAATCATATCCCTGAAGAAACTTTAACCACCTCCATTTTCAGAAGTTCATATCTCTCTATGAAAATATATACCTCAAGCTCTTGTAACCTGTAAAGACCATAAAGTGCTCCCCAAGGAGGTAATGTCATCACAAATTTATAACAGATACGATTTCTACTAGCTCCAGATCTTGGGTGGCATAATTACATTCATGGGGACGCAACTGTCTAGACACATTGAATATAAATCCTCACTATTGCATCATCACACATCCCAAACCCAGATGGGAAGAATTTAAAAACACATTGAACATCACCCCTTCCTATGGAAAAGGGATCATTGTACCAGTGACTAAATTCCCCTTCAGACATATGAAAGCTTCTTCACACTACTCACTCCACAAAAAGCCCAACACTTCCTCATTAGAGCAATAAATGGGGCTGAAAATTGATATAAATTGGGTACAAATCTTTAGTAATAGCCTCTTATACCAAGGAAATTGATAACCTCCACCACGTTATTTGGTGCTTCCCAAGAAAAAACTGCCTTAGCCTTCAACGGGTCCATTTTTAGGCCCTGATGAGACACCAAATTTATAAGGATGTGGACCTCCTGTGTCCAAAACTTTCAATTGGACAACATCTGTAGTGATAGTGTTGTCGAAGTACCTCCAAGACAATCCTGAGATTCTCGATATGCTCCTCTTTTGACATTGAGTATATTATAATGTCATTGATGAATATAATGATAAATAGTTCTAGGAACTCATGAAATATAGATTTCATAAGTCCCATGAACATGGCTACTACGTTCGTAACACCAAAAAACATAACCAAAAACTTGAATTGACCAAACCTGCACCTGAAAGTTATCGTCAGGATGAACCCTCTTTTACCGTCAATTGGTGATATGAAGACAAAAAATAAATCTTAGAAAACCATATTTCTCTCCTTAGATGACCTAAGAGATCATCTATCCTCGATAGAGGGTAACAATTCTTGACCGTCACCTGATTAAACCTTTGGTAGTCTATGCACAACCTTAGACCACCTTCTTATTTATTTTCAAACAAGATCAGAGAACCCCACAATGAAACACTAGGTTGAATAAATACATTCTTCATCAAGTAATCAACCTGAATATGAAACTCATGCAACTTAGAAGGTTCTATCTGAAAGGGAGTCATCGAAATTAGACTATCACTGTGTTGTAAGTCTTCCCCGAACTGAACATCACATCGAGGGGGTAGAGTAACAACCTAATCAGGGAAAATATAAAAGAACTCTCCCAATAACTTGGGGATAATCCACCATCATAGCATCCACTAATTCCACTAACATCATGGCCAACAAGTAAAGAAGAGGATCCACATGTTGACTTCCCACCTGATAACTCTGCTTTTCGAGGAAAGCCACCCGCCTACCATCTACATCTGAAAACAAAAATCTCATATAAAATCATTTGATATTATCATGTACAGAATAAAAACATTAGATGCCAATAAATACATTTTATGGCTGAATTTGTAGGATGAAAAAATCCCCATGGGAATAATGCAACCCCATCATTAGTCTACATCCCCGGAAAACATCAAAGAAGCTATTCTGGCCACTGAATAGGGTTCTCAACCCCAGGGGAATGAATAGAATCTCTATGTATATTCCCATAGTATGGGATAGAATGGTTGAATCAAAGGAGTGAGAATCTATTGAATTGAAAAAAATCACAAGTAATATTACTGAACAAGATGATCATACCTCGAACAATCTATGGTCCTCCTAAAACTACTACCTCTACAATGTGAAACTGACCACACCCAGCTCCTCTTCCCCTCTAATGATGACTGCCTCCTTGACCATGCCCGGGTTGAGGTCACTGAGGTACACCCTGAGGTCAGCCTCCACCTTCTCTATATCCCCTTGATGGAGCAAGAGCCTTCTTTCACTACTACTGAAATGGCATGGCTGAAAATTGTTGTCGAAGAGAGCACTGAACATGCCCCCTCCACTAAATTGAGCTTGAATGACCATTGATGTATGACTTTGAAGACTGCCATGAGCTCCACAGATAAAAAACACAATCCCTAGGCCTATAGGATGGGCATGAGGACTAGAAGGTCGAAAAGGAAACAGCCGAGGTTGACTCCCTCATGGATGAAACCTCAATGGTCCTCGTACCTGGGACCTACCAATGGTAGAATTACCCTTAGAAGAACACTTATGTATCCCCTCTCACAGTAGAACTCCACCTGATTTAATTCTCTCAACTACCTCCTCCTTCTATACCTCGAGGTATATCGACAAGGTGAAGGGATTAACTATGTACCAGAGAGACAGATGAAGTGCCTCCTCTAAGTGGCTCTCCTAATACGCATCCATAAAGAGATCCAGAGTGAAGTGAAAGAGATACTTGAACATTATACCCAAATCAAATACCAACATACTCACCTGGTGGAGGGAGAGTATGTAATGAGAGGGATCTCCATGGACTACTAGCTTTTCAAAATCAAGTGTTTAAGGTGTTCTGGGAGGCATTGGTGGTTCATTTCAAGAGTTTTCGAAATTTCAAGTTTCCATTGGCGATTCACATCGATATCTCATGTCATTAGATTGTATCAATGGGTCACATAATTAGCTCATATTGGTAACTCATTTTGGTATCTTATGTCAGTATGTCACGTCAGTAGATCAAATTTGGCAGGTCATCGCGTCGATGACTCATGGTGTCAGTAAGTCAGGGCGTCGGTGACTCAAGGCATTAGTAGGTTAGGGCATCTGTGACTTAGGGAATTGGTATGTTAGGGAATCCTTAGTTTAGGGCATCGATGACTTAGGTCATCAGTAGGTCAGGGCATCATTGACTCGGGCATTGGTAGCTCGCATCGGTGACTCACCCATCAGTGAGTCATTTTCCAGCCATTTTGAGTTTTTATAATTTTTCATATTTTTATGATAAATGATTTAAATGCCATATTTAATGGGGTTTTGGGCCATTTGAAATGGTATTTATCTTCTAGAAACCTAAATCTTCTTTTGAATCCCTAACTGTTTGGCCTTGATCATGATCCGAGTTTATTGGCCTTTAAAATAGTTTCCCTGTAGATTTAGGATCTGGAATTTCTAAAGTCAAAATCCTATATTCTTTTGAACACTTCCATTTTCTATTGGTGCACCAAGATCCTTTTTTACTCGAGGAGTATTTCACCCTGCTGTAGTATTCTGTTCAGTTTTTCTTTGGATTTTTTCCTACTACTCACACGACCCCATGTTTTTTATGTAACGAATAATTGTTGATCATATATTGTTCGAATTAGAAATTTCCTACATCTCTCTTTTAACTATGTATCATTTGGGGTGGATGTACTCATGTACCCTTATGTATATGGTTGGACCCACATTTAAGGAATATAATAATATGTAATAAATAAGGGTTTGAAAGCCTGATGATGATGATATCCATGTTTTATATGTTATCCTTGATCTATGTTTTGAATTGTATGGGTTGTATGCCTTATGAAAATCATGAATGTATGTTGTCTTTATTTACACACATATATGCTTTGTGAATCACTTTTCTAATAATTGGAATATGGTTAACCACGTATATTCAGTTAATTATATAGATTCCCCAGGATCAAACTTAATATTTGATCACCCCTATTGTATCAAGTGGAATTAATGCATGAGTGCTGATAAATCAAAATAAACCTTTCCTTTTTAGTGTGGTTGTGTGCTGTGTGTGGTTCTGTTTGGTTGTGTGTATGTTTGTCCATGTAGTGTTGTGTCCATGAGTGTGGTTGTGAGAAGGGGGTGGTATGAGTTGTGTAATTGTATATTGGTATGAGAGGTTAGTTGGTTGTGGAATGGATGAACTTTTTATGCAGTGGGACTGTATGTGGGGAGTGGTTGGGAAGCAAGGCTGTAGGACCAGGTTGTGTCATGTTCATATTTATGGGTGTGTTGGTTGTGGTGTTTTTATGCAATGGGGATACTAGGTGGGGGTGTGATTAGGTGTGTTGGGGAGGTTTACTTATTGAGAGGATGGACATAGTGACATTACATTGAATAATTATGGTGGTAGTGGTTGAACTGGTGTCCGGGAAGGGGGAGTGTGCAGTTAGACTGCAAGTTGGTTGAGTTTGTTTTTTCATTTTTATGAATGGGTGTTAGAATAGATTCTTTTTTACATTGTATTTTATTTCCATGTTTACCTGTGTTTTTTTACGTGGTGTGTTTTGTGGATCCTTGCCTTCTGAGAGCAGTTGTTGGTGTTTTTCTTGTTAGTTTCCTGGGGGTGGAATAAATAAATAAATGAATTGATAGTGCAGAATGACAAATGGTTAAATGAATTGGATGGGGGTATGTTTCGAGATGTTTCTTGTAGTGAAGCTATGTTCTTTTATCAATTGGGAAGTGACTGTTGTTTATTTTGATACATGCATTTAAAGGTGGCAACAAGGGAAGTTTTGTATGAGTTGGTAGTTTGTTTTGAAAACCCATAGGTTGGGCTAAGTGTTTGGTACCTATATATATAAATCTAGTTCCTTGTAATTATTATATATACCCCACCCATGCTGATAACTACGTGATGAACACCCGCATTACTATGTGGTAGGGTGTCCTTTCCCAACATCCCATTGAGAGGATGGATGGATGGTTATTGTCTCTTCCCTTCTCCCTCTTCTAGGAATTTATCCCCCAAGACTCTTTGGGTAAGATATAATGGCTTGAGGTTTGTTACGAGATCCATGGTACAGGTTTTAGTGTAGTTGTGTGGCCCAATTGTCTACGGGAATGGTGAGATTCTCAGGTTTCTTTATGATGAGACACGTTGTACATTCCTAGGTGTTTTTGAGATGAGGTTGTAGTTTTGTGGCCCAGATGTCTGTGGGTGGTATGTGATGTGGTTTTGGCCTAGGAGTTTCTGGGTGGGGTGTGGTATATGGCCTAGGTGTGTGTGGGTTGGTTGTGATAGTGGGGATTATGGAATATCTCAGCAGTATCACGAAGTTCACTATTTGGGATGAGAAGTTAACAAGTGGGAAGTGGTGCAGGGTTCCCAAATATCGATGTGATTACTACCTTATTTTACTTGACTTACGTTATTTGGTGAGCATGACTTGGTGAGGTTGGGGTGGATTGTATACCTTATTAGGTGATTTTTAATTTCTTCTATATTCTCATAGGGGAACTAGTATTCTAATCCAACTTGTGAATGAGTGACTTTTATTTTCCCTACTGAGTATACTTGTATGCTCAACCTATGTAGATAAAATTGTTTTTTGGTTTTTAGGGATATTACACAGACCGTACTAGAACTTACTATCTTGGATTTTAGGGATGGTTTTTGTGTTGTTGGTTAGTTTTATTTTCATACTTACTTTGGTGTTTTTTTGTATTTCTGGAAGTTTTAGTTTAATCTAGCATGTGTGATGGATTTTGGTTTCTTTATATATATGTGTCTTGGAGTTGTTTGAGGTTGATAAATATTATCTCCCAATCTTGGTTACTATAAAATGGTAATTCCTCCATTTTTTGTGAGATTTCTATACCCTTGATGATGGTCTCCACCCCAAGGCCTACTAGAGGTGGGACTTGGGGGGTCATTATCTCACCTTTATTTTGAGGAAGGAAGGTATTGGAATCTACCTATCACTTCCCTCACCCCGAAGGATGGTCATGATAGAATGGTATCAGAGGTGATGTTTGAGAGATAGGATGGATTTTGGATTTAGGTATAGTGAAGATTAAATGAGTTCGTATCAAATAGTGTTAGGTGATCTTGGTGCGTGACATAGGCTATGAAGATCGTATAGGACAAGGGAGTTTAGGTCCCCCTGAGATCCGATGCAAAAAACCTTAAGCTTAACGAAGGACTATGTGAGGCTACCTAGATTGTGTTTTAGATACCCTTGGAAAATCACATGCATCATGATGACTTTTGTTTTTATTGTTTTGGGTCTATTCACAAAATTAAAATAAACAATGAGTTAAAATGAATCCTATATAAATTCTATACTACTGAAGATTAGGAGTTCCTTGTTTAACTTTCATCTATGTAACCTGGTTATCATCCAAGAGTGGCTCTTGTAGTGGAGGCTCAACAAGCCAATCTGGATAATTTTCAGATGGTTTATCTAGAGGAAGAGGACAATTAGTGGCAGAATACACTTCGTACTTTCCAGCGGAAGACTTTGGGAAAGTATGTGGGAAGAGTCTCGAATATAGAGACGATGAGTTGTATTTAGGAGGTGAGGACCACTTTCATCATGATCTAGGCTCCAAAAGATTACTGGGTACCCCCAACAGTGAGCCAGGTGTGGAGAGAAGCGTGTCAGTGGTGGATGATTTACATTGGGGAGAGGAAGGAGACTGATGTTTCATGGGATGACATTGAGAAGGAGTTTTGGGAAGAATTATTCTCTTCGAAGATGAAGGATGAGAAGCGACATGAGATACTCTCCCTCTATTAAGGGATTATTTCATTATGGGAACTAGTGATCATGTTCAAGGATCTATTTCAATTTTATCCAAATCTCTTTCAAGATGAGGAGTCTCGAGTGAGACATTTGGAGGTGGCACTCTTCCCTTCTCTCCAGTATGCGGTTACTCCCTTCAGCCTACCGACATACATAAATGTTCAGAAGAATACTGATGTGGTGGAATGGATCCCCTTGTGAGGAGGTCTTCCATGAGAGGGGATCCAACCAAGTTCTTAAAGGGGAAGACTATCAGTAGTAGGTCTCAGGTCTCAAGACCTTCTAGGATTCAGCCGGTGGGGAGACGACCCTAGTAGTTTCAGTTCTAACCTTTAGACACTCTTATTTTAATACAATATTGGCTAAGAGATGTTTTTATTATGGAGGTTGTGGGAAACTTCAGAGTCAGTGCCCAGTTTGAAATCAGTATTGTGGAGGTGGACTAGTCTAGCACCCACCTCAACAGTAGTTTCTAGCCAGACCGTTTCCGCAGTAAGGACATCATGCACCTTCTCCACTGAGGGGAGACAGAGCAGGATGAGGCCAACCTCTGGTCATTCCACAGGGACCTAGACTCAAGCATGGTCAGGAAGGCATCCAATAGCAGATGGGTAGAGGAGATGGGTGTGGTCAGTTGTAGGCTGTGGAGGCATCATTTCTAGTAGGACCAAATATCGTTCGAGGAACGATCAGTTTGTTCAGTACTCTTATTTGTGCCTTGTTTGATTTAGGAGATTCAAACTCATTTGTTTCACCTGATCTATACCATGATATGAGACTAGACATAGAGAGACTTTTCGTTCCCCTAGTGTTGATTACACCAGTTGGAGGTCAGAACATTGTTTTCGGTTTCCGGGGATGTATACTAATTTTGGGGCTACATTAGTCAAGTAGGGATCTCTTTCTAATACAAATGCAGCCTTATGATTTTCTCTTTGGAATCTACAAGTTTGTTTTTGTTGAATGATGTTATCAACTTCTTCTGGAGATGATTCATGTTTTTAGATGTAAAACTCCAGTGTGTAGATTTCGTTGGAAAGTAGAGCTGTCAGGTGGACATCTAGCGTGTATATCTTTTCCTTTCCTTGTTGGCCTATTTTTCAGTAGAATTGGTGGATGATGAGATGGTGTAGGTCTCAAGAGTTTTCAAAGATTTTATGGATGTTTTAACCAAGGAGGTTGTGAATCTACCCCCTCAATGAGACATTGATTTCGGGATAGATGTACAACTTGGTGCTAGTCTGATTTCAATGGATCTTTACCAGATGGTGCCTTCTGAACTGTGAGAGTTTCAAATCCAGATTGATGATCTGATGAATAAGGGATTTATATGTCCTAGTTTGTCACTATGGGGTGATCTGGTCTTGTTTGAGAAGAAGGAAGATGGTGGTCTGAGGCTGTGTATCGACTACTTGAGGTTGAAAATGGTAACTGTTAAGAACTTGTACCCTCTCCCAAGGATAGATAATATTTTCGACAAGATGAGGGGAGCATGTTGGTTTTCTAATATCGATATGTAGTCTGGGTATCACTATTTGAGGGTGAAGGAGGGTGAAATCCTGAATATTTCTTTCATGTTAAGGTATGAGAACTTAGAGTTTTTGGCTATGACATTTGTTGTTATGAGCACACTAACCATGCTCATAGTGATTATGAAATCCATCTTTCATAAGTTCCTTGACCAGTTCATCTTCATATTAATCAATGGCATCTTGATTTACTCGAATTCATAGGAGGAGCATACCGAGCATCTCAGGATAGTCCAAGAGATCCTTCAACACCGCCATATCAACAGAAATCTATCCAAGTGCATGTTTTGGAGACAAGAGATCCACTTAATTGGACATATGGTGTCTTAAAATTGTGTAATAGTGGGTACATATAATTTATAGGATGTTTTTTCTTGGGTAGCACCCAATAATGTGGTAGAGGCTCGCAGTTTTCTCTTTCTGATAGGATACTACCAGAGATTCATACATGATTTCTCCCAAGTAGCAGCTCCATTGAGAGCTCTGACTAGAAAAGTCTAGGCTTTGTTTGGATGGAGCAGTGTCAGGAAGTGTTCATCTATCTAGAGGGGAAGTTGGTAAGTTCCCCAGTACTCAGGTTTCCAGAGGAATGGGTGATGATAGAGGTGTTTTTTGATACTTTCGGTTTGGGATTTGGGTGTGTGATGATGTAGTAATGGGGAGTGATCTCTTAGGAGTCTAGAAAGTTGTGTCCCATGAATGTAACTATGCCACTAATGATTTGGAGTTTGCAGTATTCGTGTTCTCACTAATTATGTGGTGGAATTACCTCATTGGTAAGTGCTTTGTGGTCTTCACGGATCAAAAGAGCTTGAGGAAAATGTTTTTCCAGTGAGATCTGAACTTGTATAAATAGAGGTGGATGGAGTTTCTACAAGATTATGATTTTGAGATCTCCTAAACAATAGGATAGTTGAATGTTGTGGATGATTCTTTGAGAAGGAAGTCACAGAAGGAGGTAGTTTGAGAATCTATGGACTCTTGGAGAGAAATGGAAGTGTTTTATGGCTTGCACATAGACAAAGGAACGAATGGGGGAAGACAATTTCTATTTCTGATTATAGTGAAATCATCTCTAAGGCATGAGGTGGAGGAGTCTCAATGGGGAGAATCAGAGGAAGATGTAATGCATGATCTCTTTGGGTAGGGTGATGCTCTAGAGGGATGGTCAGAGGATGGATAGAATTAGATGTTGTTCCATAGGAAGCTATTTTTTCTCATGGAAATGCATTATTAAGCTATCTATGAGTTCTATAGATCATCCCTAATGGTACACCCAAGAGTTTAAAATAATTATCGTGGCTTGAGGGAACAGTTCTAGTGACCCAGGATGAATTCAGAAGTGGAAGAGTTTGTGGAAAAGTGCTTGGTGTGCCAGCTAGTAATGGTTGAGCACTATGTTCTTGATGGTTTGTTGCAGCCCCAATATATCCCTAAGTGGAAGTGGGATGACATATCTATAGGTTTAATCATAGGATTACCTAGGAATTAGGGAAGATGTGATGATATACAGGTACTAGGGGATCAGTTTCCGAAACCGGATCACTACTTAGCGATCAAGGAGTCGAACGTAGTGAATGACATAACATAGAGGTATGTGGATGAGGTGGTGTGGATTCATGGATTTCTCAGATCTATCATCTCATATTGGGATACCTTTTTTACGTCACAAGTCTTGAGGGTATTGAAGCATGCCTTTGGCACTACATTATTCCTCAACACTGATTTACACCTTCATACATATGGGAAGATAGAGAGGTGGATGGAAAATTTGGAGGCAGCTGTTCTTGGTCTAGATTTGGTGCAGAGTAGGATGGAGAAGGTTCAGCTTGTCCATGAGAGGATGATGGTATAATAGGATCGACATAAGGAATATGAAAATCGCATTAGAAGGCCCTTCGAGTTCGATGTTGGGGACCATGTGTTCTTGTTGGTTTCCCCTTGATGTGGGCAGTGGAGGTTTAAAGGATGGAGTAATCTTTCTCCCAGGTTCATCAAAACCTTTAAAGTGTTGGGATGAGTTGGCGAGGTGGCATACCGATCAGCATTACCACTATAGTTGAGAATTATTCACGACGTCTTTCATGTCTCCCAGCTTCGTTGACATCTTTACGATGACTCCCATGTCATTGATTAGGGAGAGTTGGATACCAAGGATGAAACAATGTTCGTGGAGTGGCTAGTAGAGATCCAGTATCATCAGGAGAAGGTGCTTCATGGATGAAACATTCCCTTGGTTTGTGTGTTGTGGAGGCATGGTGTCTTAGAGGAGAGTACTTGGGAGCGAGAGATGCATATGTGTGCCCAGCACCCTGAGTTGTTTTGAGTTTTTCTTGTGTGTTTGGATCTCTGATGGGATGCTTGAACATTGTTTGTTATGAGATGGGTTGATTCCTTATTTCATAATGTGTGATGAAGTCAAAATATGTGTAGAGGGGGATACTAGATTCTGAATCAAGACACATTAATTGAGATGTGATTAAACCAGTGCTGGAAAGTGAGTGCCTCCCAGAGTGGATAGTATCTTAACATGGATGAAGGAATTCCCTAATTGATATGTATGAATAGTTGGTTCTTTTGTGGGGTATCTTATGGATGTTTGGGTTGAATATGTGGGAGGAGGTTTCCTTGGATTTTGGGGTTTCATTATATATTTTAAACAACACAGGGTGGTTTATCCTTGAGAGGTATCTTACAGGGTGGTTGTTCGGACCCCTATTTCTTCTAGGTTTGGTTTTGAATTTTCATGGATTATAATAGTTTGAGAGTTTTATTATGTAATAGCTCAGACCTCTGTGGTCCATTAATTATTCAAAATCTAGTGTTTGAGGTGTTCTGGGAGGCATTGTTGGCTCTTTTTCAAGTTTTTTCCAAATTTCTAGTTTTCCAGTGGTGAGTCGCGTCAGTATCTCATTTAGGTAGCTTGAGTTGGGGAGTCACGTTGGTAGATCATGTAGTTTTCTTGAATTAGTAGATCACATAGGATGCTCGTGTCGGTAGATCAACATTGGTAGGTCTTCGCATCAGTGACTTAGGGTGTCGGTAGGTCAGGGTGTCAGTGACTCAGGGAGTCGGTAGGTCCGGGCGTCGGTGACTCAGGGGATTGGTAGGTCAGGGCGTCAGTGACTCAGAGTGTCAGTAGGTTAGGTAATCGGTGGGTCATCGCATTAGTGACTCAGGAATTTGTAGCTCATATCAGTGACTCACCCATCAGTGATTCATTTTACAGCCTTTTCTAGTTTTTCTAGTACCACCTATTTTTGATGTTAAATGATTTAAATTCCACATTTTATGAGTTTTTTGGCCACTTAAAATGGTATTTATCTTATAAAAACATGAAGCCTAATTTGACTCCCAAACCACATGGTCTTAATTATGACCCAACATTAATGTCCTTTAAAACATTTTCCTCATAGATTTAGGATCTGGCCTTTCTAAAGTCAAAATCATCTCTTATTTTGAACCATTACATTTTCTATTGGTGAATCAAGAACCTTTCTTCCCTGAGGAGTTGTGCACCTCTTTTGTGTTAGTTTATTTGGTTTTTCCCTGGAGTTTTCTTGCTTCTCACACAACACCTAGTTTTTAAGGAAGGAAGAATTTTTGATCGTGTAATGTTACAAGTATGGATTTCCTTTATCTCTCTTTTAATTATGTATCATACTGGGTGGGTGTACTCATATACACTTTTGAATATAGTTGTAACCACATTAAATAAAGATAATAATATGTAAAAAATAAGTAGTTGGGATCATGATGATGGTGATCACCTTATTTTATATGTTATCCTTAATCTATATTTTGAATTGTAAGGGTTGTATGCTTTCTGAAAATCATGGTCATTTGCTGCCTCCATTTTAACACTTGTATGAGTTTCGAATCACTAATAAAATAATAAGAACCCACTTAACCACGTATATTTAGTTAATTATATGGATGTCCTAGGATCAAACTTATTCTGTGATCACCTCTGTTTTATCAAGTGGAATTAAAGCATGAGTACTAATAAATAAGAATAAACCTTTCCTTGATGGTGTGGTTGTGTGCTGTGTGTGTTTCTATTTGGTTTTGTGTATGTGTTGTTCGTGAGTGTGGTTGTGAGTATGGGGTGGTATGGGTGGTATAATGGTATCTCAGGATGAGAGGTTGGTTGATTTTGGAATGGATGAACTTGTTATGAAATGGGACTATATGTGGGTAGTGTTTGGGGAAAAGGGCAGCAAGACTGGGTTGTGTCATGTTCATGTTTATGGGTGTGTTGGGCGTGGTGTTATTATATAGAGGGGCTTCCAGGTGGGGGTTTTGATGAAGTGTGTTGGGGGGTTTACCTATTGAGAGGATGTACATGGTTAAATTACATTGAATAATAATGGTGGTAGTGGTTGAATGAGTGTATAGGAAGGGGGAGTGTGTAGTGGGACTTAAATATGTTTGCGTTTTGTTCACTTTTTATGAGTTTCTGTTAGAATGTATTATTTTACCTTATCCCTTATTTCCTTGTTTGGATGTGTTTAGTTACATGGTTTGTTTATTGGCTCCATGACTTCTGAGAATGGTTTCTAGTGTTTTTCTTTTTAGTTTCCTGGGTAGGGATGGAATAAATAAATAAATAAATTGATAATTAAGAATGAAAATTGTATAAATGAATTGGCCGGGTGTATGTTTCGACTTGTGGATTTTATTGAAGCGGCATTCTTTTATCAATTGAGAAGTGATCGTCGTTCATTTTGATATGTGAATTTAAAGGTGGAAGAAAGGTAAGTTTTTTTGGGTTGGTAGTTTTTTTAAAAACCATAGGTTGAGATGAGTGTTTGGTACCTATATATATATACATGTAGTTCCTTGTGATTTCTATACCCACCCCACCCATGTTGACCACTACATGTGGAACACCCCCATTGATATTGGGGACGATGTCCTTTCCCAGCATCACGGTGGAAGGGTGGAGGGAAGGTTATTGTATATTTACTGCTCTCTCTTCTAATCATTTATCACCCAAGACTCTTTAAGTAGGGTATAATGTATTGAGTTTTGTTACTAGATCCATGGTATAGGTTGTGGTGGTCTTGTGAGGCCCATGTTTCTATGGGTGAGGTATACTTTCCAAGAGTCTTCGGGATGAGACATGTTTTACTTTCTCACGTGTCTTCAAGATGAGGTTGTGGTTTTCTGGCCTAGGTGTCTATGTGCGGGATGTGATATGGTTTTGACATAGGTTTTTGTGGGTGGGATGTGGTATGTGGCCTAGGGATGTGTGGGAAGGTTGTGATAGTAGGGCTTGTGGAAGAGTGTGGTAGCATCAGGATGTTCACCATTAGGGATGAGTTGTTAACCATTGTGAATTGGTGCGGGGTACCAAAATATCAATGTGCTTACGAATTTATTTTACCAGACATGCGTTATTTAGTGAGAATGCCTTAGTGAGGTTTGGGTGGATAATATATCTTGTAATGTTCTTTTGAGTTTATGTTGTTTTCTCACATGGTAATTAGTATTCTTCTAACACTTGGGCACAAGTGGCTTTGGTTTTCCCTAGTGAGTATACTTGTATAACCACCCGACCTATATAAAATTGTTTTAGGTTTCCAGGGAGATTACATGGATCATAATGGACCTTACTATAACGAACGTTGGGGATGGTTGTTGTGTCGCTACTTATTTTTATTTTGGTACTTACTTTGGAGTTTTATTGTATTTCTGAATGTTTTACATTAAACATGAATGTGGGATGGATTTTTGTTTATTTATATATATGTGTCTTGGAGTTGTTTGAGGTTGATAAATCTTATCTGCAAATTTGGGTTACTATAAAAAGGGTAATTCCTCCCATTTTGTGATATTTATATACCCTTTGTGCAGGTCACCACCCAGGGGCCTATTAGAGGTTGGACTCAGGGGGTCATTATCTATAATTTATCTTGAGGAAGGAAGGTCTTAGAATCATTTTATCACGTCCCTCATCTGGAAGAAGGAATTTTGTGATAGATTATCTCCTGTCACTTCTCATCACTCATGGTCTAAGAAAGGAATTTTTCTCATAACTCCCTCTTGAAATCAACCCATTTAACATCAGCATACTTTCTCTCCCCCCAGGAACAAAGTCCACCACATATGTGAAACTCCCCTCATATTAATTGCCACCAATGGAACCCAATACTTTTTTAGAGTCCAGATTAGGCTGAAGGTGATCTTGAGTTCCTTGAGCGAGCTGTCTATCTCCATGTATGAGATACTACCCTCATACTTTTAAAAGGTCTACCACTAGAAGGAATGTATCATTATTTTCCACTAGTTTTCCTCCTCCTCTGGATCAACCCTGCACCAATCAACTGGATCGACATATTGAGAATCCATTATCTAAGACCCTTATGGATGAAGACCAGGTGCCATAGCTGAAAAGTAAACTAATAACTTCTAATCCCAATTAGTATATAATTCTATCTAAGATTAATTTTAACTCATCATTTATTCAAATTCATAGGAATGACCAATTCAAAAAAAACACAAGTCATTATGATGCATGTAACATTCCTAGGGTCTCTACTCTACAAATTGTGTTGCCTCACTTGGTCATTCTATAGGCTGATATTCCTTGTGTCTCATCAGAGAGTGACCTAAAATACCATGTCCTAACTAGTATTTCATAGCCTATGTCATGTACCAAGATTACCTGACACTATTTACCTATAAACCCATGACATCCTCACGATGCCTAATTCCAAATTCCATCCTATATCTCAACCTACCTCTAATACCATTATGTTATGACCCCTCCCTCTGAATTTTTCCCTCTTGAGTTAGAAATGAAGGTATATATATATTAACCCATAATTCCCACCTCCAGTAGGCCGTGGGGTGGTGACCAGCACCAAGGGTATAGAAATATCACAAAAAATGTGAGGCATTACACTTTTTATAGTAACTAAGACTGGGAGATAATATTTACCAACCTAAAATAACTCCAAGAGAAATATATATAGATAAAAGAAAATACAAACCATCCCACATGCATGTTTAATATAAAACTGATACAAAAGAATGATTCTCCAAAGTAAATACCAAATGAAAATCTAATCACCAACACAACAACTATACCCAAAGTCTTAGCTACTACTGCACAAAATGGTCTATGTAATCAACCAGGAAACTAGAAAGCAGTTTTATAATGTAGGGTGACCATAAAAGTATACTCCGTAGAAAAAACCAAAGTCTCTCAGACATAAGTGGAAAAGACATACTAATTCCCCTGTGAGAAAAAAGATAAAATAATAAGAACCTACGAATGTATAATTGCCACCCTAACCTCACCAAAGGCATGTTATACAAATAACACAATTAAAGTAATGTATTATAGATCACATAGATGATAGGGTACCCCGCACCACTTGCCAACTAATTATCCTCTCTCACACCCTAATGACAAATGTCTTGGTGCTCCTACCTCTTCTGAACATATCACATCACATGTCACCCATAGACACCTAGGACACAAACCACACAACATAACATCCTACCCGTATAAAACTAGTCCAAAAAACACACAACATATCATACTACCCATAGAAAATCGGGCCACAAACCACACCACATCCTGAAGACACCTGGGAACCAAAACACAACTCATCCCAAATACACATGGGAAGAACAAATTTCTTGTACACATATAGGCCTCACACAACACAACCCTTCAAAAGATTATTATCCAATAACTACTTAGAAAAGGTAGTAGGGAAGAGCCGGTGGGCAAACATTCATCCTCCCACTGGGATGTTTGAGAAAGACACCCTCTCCCATAATAATGGGAGTGTGTAGCACATGGTTCTCAACTAGGGTGGTCCACATATAGAAATCCCAAAGACAACATCTATATATATACACATATATAGGTATCAAGTTCTTAGCCTAAACTATGGGGTTCCAAACAACAACCATCCCACAAAACAACCTTTTCCACTACCTCTAAATGAACATATCAGAATAAACGATGATCACTTCCAATGTTGATAAAATAAAGCTGGATAACGCCCGATCATATTGACACTGTTAAGAATTTAATAGTTATTCCATACCTAACTGGGCTACTAAAAACCATAACACAAAACCAACCACACAACAAGAAAAACAAGGGAAGAAAACTATGATAAAACACCCCACTTCACGCTTCCTCTACACTTATCACCCAATCCAAATGCTTCTATTATCATTCTTCAAAGTTATGTCACCCTGTCATTTTCTCAATAAGAAAACCTCCATCTTACAACCTAACCCTACAACACATCTCATCACAACCAACCTGATACACCTACTGTATAACAACACCACACCCATCATACCCAACAATATAACATAGCACAACACGATCCTCCAAACCCACTGCTCAACACTTCCCATCCATTCCACAATGAAATAATATATCAACATGATATTTCATTACACCACTTGTACCACCCCATACACACATTCACTCTCCCATAAAAAAAACACAAAAGCATTCAGGAAAAAATATAAATAAACCACACACAACACACATCCAAACTAAAAAAATCAATGTGTATTAAAATTTTGCAAACACTCATTCTTTAATTCATCCTTTATAAAACAATGGTTATCACAGAACAAGTTTGATCCTGGGGAGTGCATTTATTTAACTGAATATACATGGTTAATAAATTCCATATATACATCCACTCAACATGAAATCAACAGTAAGAATTCATAATCCATACATGTGTGAAAACACATACCATAAAAAAAAATGATTTTACGAAGGAATAAAACCAATACCAGTCACAACATGAATCCCGGATAACATATAAAAAAATTCTATCATCATTATCATCTTCATAGCCTCACATTAATATTTGTTAAAAATAAATTTGTTTCAACTGTACTGATAGGAAGACATTAGTACACCCACCCTGTATGATACACAAAATAAGAGAGATGATGGGATCCCTACATTGAGAAATAGACTATCATCACCATATCCTTTCACCAAATAGGGGGTGGGTAAACTGCAAGAGGAATATATATGGAGATGCGATCCAAGGGGATCACCAAAAACACATGATCACTCCGGGAAGAAAGGTTATGGGATTCTCGAAATAAAGAGAAAAGGAAACCCACTAGGTAAGAATGGGCCTCACCTTTAGAAAATAAAGATCCTAATTTGATGGGGAAAATGATTTCGAATGGAATTAAATCCTGATAACGATAATGGGAATTCGATCTACCTATTAAAAATATCATGGGTGTTATGAAATTAAATATATAATTTACATCCTTTGAAATGGATTTAAAACCACTTCAATATAGTTTTAAACATATTTTACATAAAATAAAACATAAAAGGAGCGAAACTAGAAAAAATGGAGAAAATGTAATTTTGATAAACTATTTGGTGATTCACTGATGTGAGCTACTGATAGTGAGTACCTACATGAATCACCAATGGTTGAGTCACTGACATGAGCAACCAATGCCACTCAATGACACCACCCACCGATGTCACTCACTGACGTGAGTTACCAATGTGGCCAACTGACAGCGAGTCACCAACGCGACCCACTGAGGCCTGACTCACCGACACGACCCACCAACTGTGAGTCACTGATGCAACCCACCAGCACCTGACTCACCGATGTAACCCAATGAAAACTGGTCAGTGACACGACACACCAACATCTGATCACCGACTCCACATGCGTTTGAAAAAAATAGATTTTTGGTAAACTCTTGAAATGAGCCAATGTTGCCTCCCAAAACACCCCCAACACTTTATTTTCACAAAGGAATGGATCATAGAGGTCCATGAAATTTCAAATACAATCTTATCAGCTCATTAATTGAGAAAGTCACCAAGATAAAAAGAAAGGGACTAATTTTTTCAGTTAGTCAATGATTACCCAAAATCCATCACTACCTCGAGGATACCTTGGTAAGCCAACAATAAAATCCATAGAAACATATTACTATTTCCATTATGGGACGGGATGTGTATCTAACAAGCCTACAAGTCACTATTAATCTACCTTCACCTATTAATAGGTGGAATACCTAGTAATGAAGATTACTATTTGATGTTTCATCCTATGACACTAATACTTGCATCACATGTCTCAATATATCTTAGAGATTCCTAGATGAACTAACCAATAAGAATAGTGGGACTTCCACATCAGTTCCTCTCTCATATATGTATGAATCCAAACAAGTCTATGTATATATAAGATATTTTCTCTTTCCACATACCAATATGAAGGTAGGCCATCTCCAACAATTCACTCTTGGAGAACCAAGCCTTCGGGATTTGAAAACTAACTACTCTTTACCCTCACAAGGGTTGAAGAGGAAACTATAATGGATGATAGATAACACTACTCAATACTATCTTGAAACTTCAGTTTCATCTCTGAAAAGAGGGACATCAATTTCCATTCATCACTGGCTTCCTGTATGGATTGTGCCTAAGTTTTCCAACACTGTGCATAAGCTACTACATTTATCTTTTCAAGCACATAGGAAATCTAAAAATTGAAGGAATAAACATATTCTACCCATATCCACTATATTTTATACAAGTCAAACTACATAAATATATATTTTAGGCTCCTGTGGTTTGTATACATCAAAACGTTCCCACCCATCAGATAGTGTCTCTAGCAAAGTATGACATGGAAAACTACAGCTAGATCAAGGTCATGTATCAAGTAATTTCTATCATGAGGACTCAAATTCAAAGATATATACGTAATGAATCTATCCCATACATCAACACTAATCCCAATACAATTCTTAATGCATAATAGAACATTGTATAGCCTCTACCAGGATCTATATGAATCAAAATAGGTGCCGAAATAAGTCTTCCTTTCAGCTTATGAAAGGATTTGTCACACTCTTCTTACCACAATAAATGTATACAATTATTTATAAGACTAGTAAGATGTGTAACAAGGTTTGAGAAGTCCATTATGAACCACCTTTAATATCTATACAACCCCAAGAAACTTTGTATATCAAACAAGTTCTTGGGATGCTCCTAGGAAACCATAATACTCTCCTTCTCTGGGTAAACAGAGACTCTTGATTATGAGATAAAATGACCCAAGAAGTAAATTTTTTTATCCATAAGTGGAACTTAGTAGGCTTTTTATAAACATGATGCTTTATCAATGTTCTCAAAATAATCTCAATATGTCGAGCGTGGTCGCTATGAGTGTGAGAACACAAAAATATGTAACCAACAAAGACCCTGAAAAAAGAATCCAGATAGGGAGGGAACACTCTATTCATCAAGGCCATAAAAATGGTAGGATCATTCATAAGTCTAAATTACATAATGAGATATTCATACAGAACATACATGCTACATAAAGTTGTATGAGGTATGTCTGAAGGCCTAACTCGCACATGATGATATCATGATCTCTTGTCGATCTTTAAAAACACCCCATATCATCGGAGATGGTAAAATATATTATCTATTCAAGGAAGTGGATAATTATTCTTGACTATTATCTGGTTCAACCTTCTATAATATATTTATAAATGAAGTGTCTCGTCCTCCTTCTTGGTTAATAACATGGGTGAACCCAAAGAGGAAGTGTTGGGTCATATAAAACCGCTAGATCCAACAACTATATTTTGAGCTGTTATATCTTAGTAGCGGCCATCCTATATGGATGAATTGATACTAGATATTCTCTTTAATGTTCTTTTTCGTAAAAACTACCTCTCTATCAGGTGGTAAGAAGAAAACCATCGGGAAAGACATCCCTTAAATAATCTACCATGAGATAAAAATCTACTGGGTGTACTCCTTGTACTCCCATGAAGAGGCTACAAATATGGGTGGTCTCTCCACATATCCCATAATGTTCTGGTCTAGCTCTAGTGGTTTGTACATCCCACTCACCCTTATGTAGATAACTTCTACCCAATGGTGATGTAAACAATACCCTATAAAGATAGTATTTTACAAAGCATGATACATGACTAAGAGATCCTTTTTGAGAATAAAGTCGAAGTTAGTAATCATGAGAATAATGAGGTCCCATAAGAAAGGGTAACTTACTACCTCAAGGTAAATATCCCTTCATTGGTGTATTCCCTCTAACCGTACTCCCAACGGTGTATCTAGGTTTATTACACTACAATAATATTGAATAATATATCAAGGAATTCCTCTATAGGTAAAGAGATAAAAGAGTATGACTAACTTGTATCAAATAAGGTAGATACTTTAGTAGAGGCTACAATAATAGTACAATGAGATGTATATGGTCATGTACTCTGGTACTTAGGTATTGGATATAATGAATACAATTTTCCAGATCCACATCCATGTACTGTAGTTGGAATACCCTGAGTATGACCGCTCTGTCGGAAATGATGATCTAATGTCTAGCTACCATGACCATGATCTCATCCTTGACCAGTACTACTTACACTACTCTAACTCCCTGTATGACATGGGGTAAAAGAACCTACCCATGAAGTTAGAGTTGTTGTGAATCCTCTTCTACTAGAAGCATAATTAATGGTATGAAAAAACCTAATAAGATTCCTTATACGACCTTAATCTAGACATTCCATTCTATATCTATATCATTGAGTCTCTATATGCCCCTTTCTTTTACACTGAAGGCATACAATGGAGCTTCTAGTACGATTACTCTGAAATCCACTGCTATGATGTGAATCCACGAGGGAATGTTTTTTTCTATCAAAATAACTATTGGCCTACCCTAACATTGGTCCTATATATCTGGTACTATCTCCTTCCCTCAGGCTATGCTCAGTGATAAGATTCTGATTTAAAATCTCAGAGAAATTTGGTAGGTGAAAAATGATCACTTGAGTACGGATGTCATACGAGATACCATCGTTGAAACATCTAGCATGCTAAATCTCTTCACCGACTAGAAGTGGTGAAAAACATGGTAACTCATAGTAGAAATGATGAATAATTAATGACTGACAGAACAACATACTCTAGATGCATGAAATCTCTGGATCGGTCATACCTCATCTTATGAGAAAAAAATGGTCATAGAAGGTAGTCTAAAAATCTTCCCTAACCATGTCTAGATGACAAACAACCTATGTAATCACGTCCCACCAGCACTTGGACAAGTAGAAAATTGTGTAGATATAATGATTTACACTCCGCTCTGGAGGTGTCTCCATATTCTCAGAGTTAGATAAGGAAGCCTTCATCCAAGACTCAGTAGCTTGTGAACCGAAATCCCCCCAAGAAGGTGGGAGGATGCTGTTGTTGGAAATCATGAGTTAGATCATCCATTGTAGGTGTAGGTCAGGGAGCACCATGCATAGACTACATCAGACATAAGAAATAATCATGACAATGAACATCAACACCCATATCAGGTATAATATGGAGTGCCTCAAGTTTCACTCATGGTGGTATGATTGGTGGCTTAGGGCCTACCAAGTCCATAGCATAATCATTGCCACCCTCATGGTGAAAAACATGATGGAATCATGGTATAATATCTATAAAAATGATAATCACACACCTCTAAAAAATCTTTATGTAGATATATAGACTAGAAAAAGACGAACGTAAGAATAATGGCTCACTACCTAAGGTACACTACCCTCAACTACCCACTTAAAAGGCCAACTATTGGTAAGTGTTCAAGTTTAAATTAAAAGTGTTCCTATAGGTGATGTTTCAATAGAACCTTGCATCCTCATTTAATATCAACCATTTTTTTAAGTCTAGTTTCAAATTTTCTAAGTTACATTTATTTATAAACTGATATCAAAATCTGATTAAATTCAATTTTAATTCCTAGTGAATCAGGGCTCATGCACTTTATCACTGAAAGTGACAACAATTTAATTTCAATTTAACCCCATCTACATTAAGTCTTAGAAAGTAACATGTTATGTATGATGGCTTGACTCAGTAAACTATCCATACCATCCCATGAGGTCCCATACAAATCATGAATTGAAAATGATAATCACTCGATCACAAATAAAGAGTAGCATGGGAATAATATAACTACCATATTATCACTCAACATTCATATGAAACATTGAAAGTTTTAAGTAGTGGAATTCACCTATATGGAATGAAATATGCATGAAACATGAATTCTAAGTGCATATAATGATGCATGTAACAATTCTAATTTACTTCAAGTCATCGAGCCCAGGATAAAATTAAATCTTTAATTATAATAGTAATAATAACTTTCACATAACATGTGTTCCACCTAACAGTGAAGGGATATAAAGTATAACAGAACAAAGTAGAAAAATGATTATAATTCATGAAACTCGATATTTACCATGAACGTTTTTTAGATACACCAAATCACGACTTATAACCGAGTTACAATGAATTCCTAATATCTTATCAATTGTATCCAAATAGAAAATCTATAACGGAACCACTCTGATACCACTTTGTGACATCCCAAACATGATTTCCACTCAAATGTGTCCTGATCTCAGTTGGACACATGGACTGAAGTGAATATCCCATAATTCTAGAGGTTATCGACTAGCATTGAGGGCCTTGGTTGTTTTCATGGGGAGACTAAGACCTCATTAACAGAGAGTAAAAATAAATAAATTTAATAATATGAATATAGTAGATGTAATATGATAAATAGATGACACAATAGAAGCATACACTAAAGAAACTGGACTGGTAACCCGCCATAGCATCAGAAGAAGAAAATAATAAAAAACTTAATAAACTGATAATAATACTCAAAAATATATTTATAATGTCTTTCATGTGTCTAAAAAACTAATAAATAGGCATACATGGGAGAAATAAATAAAATATATAAAAATAATAAAAAATAATATAAAAAACTATCCAAGCTTCAAGTGCTCGAGCTTAGTCATCTTCCACCAAGCTCTATCTGAATGAAATAAAGTAATATCTAGTGTCCAGGGAAGGTCACATCCCCTTATCAACACCTGCATAAATGTAATCATCTAGAGTAACAATGGAATCCTAGACAGGGTGTAAGATAAATATCAGTAGGCCACCTCTAATGACCTCTATAACACCCAGTCCATGTAATATAAACTAAAACTATTTTCATGCATGAGTATATAATAGTAAATCAGTACAGTAATGTAAATACCCAAGTTCCTCCTTCATCCTAATATGGTGTCTAAACATGTAAAAGTTTCCTTAATGAATTATGTTCTAGTTTATATAATAAAGTCATGTGAGGTATAACCATCATTAAAATCCTAACATGATGATAATAATGACAACATATCCAAGATATAACAAGGCATCCTGGATGATGATAACAATTAAAGGGATCCAAGGTAATAATGAAGAAATCCTTGACCTTAGGGTTTGATCCAACTCCGTAATAATCTATATCTTGGATAAATGGTAAGAGTTCAATCCAAGGGGCATCACCCAATGCATTCCACAATAATGCAGTTATAACCGAGTCCAAGGAATTCATCCAAGGAAAAATGGGATAAGTAATGACTTAGACCAATGGGTGTATCCATGTCACCTCATATATTTAGATGTCACACTTGATCTAAGGAGTGTATCAATGGAATCCTATAATGATAATTGAGGGATCCTATGGTGCCATACCGAGCATCCAATAGAAGATAGAGATCATGTTCCAAGGTGGGTATCAACTATGGTAACCAGCATCCCTGAATCATAATGGCATCTAAAAGTGCTCAAGGTATTCCCTTACAAATCCAAGGATAGATCAAGTCTTACCAATCATATAAATATGTTAGGGTCCATATACAATAGGCTAATAGGTCATGTAACCATTTAGGTCATAAATCATGTTTCATTTATTTAGTTCACTTATTTACCTTTTATTGTCTTAAAAAGGTTGGATAAGGATGTGAAACCATATGGAATACATTTATAATAATATAGGCTAATTGATATCCATAATATACTATCCAATTGACTATTTAAACATTAATTAATTAATTGTAACACTTACCTTAGAATGGTTAAGTGATATATTCACATGTAATATCCATTAAAAATCATATATTTAATTATTCACTTTCCTTTATAAAGGTTAAATTGAAGCACACTCCAATGGTGGCACATATAGGCTTAATAAGCTAGTAAAAGCATAATTAAGGGAAACCACACACTTGGGGTGGGTAGAATTGAGGAAGTAACATCCAATGACAGATAAAATATATAATTAGGGTCATAGAATATGATTCTATGAACTATAAGTAAGGCACATGAATTTAATATTCCACGTGCGATGAAATCAGTGTACACATATCTACAGTAATTTATAATATGATGAAACATGATGGATAAGTCCTAGACAATATACATTAAGCACGTATGACTATCCTCATTTAGTATCATCCATTAGTTTGGCATTCATTGGAAGAGATATCAATAATGGATCAATTCCCTGAAAATAGGGCATATGTTCCTACACCTCAATAACATTATCATGGAGAAGATAAATAAAGAAAAACTAAAAATGAATCCCGTACTTACTGATGCACATCCAACATGACGAATGAGGATGAAATTAGAGTTCGTATGGATGAATAGGATAAAAACATATGGATGGGATTTTGGGAGATCAAACATGATTAATGGAGTCACTCCTATCCATTGGAATATAAATAAGAGGTAGAGGGTGAATTAAAAAATAATTATAGTAAAAATGGACTTTTTACCTAAACATTCATGGGGCGCATGGTTTCACCACACAGTTTTCCAATCCATGTGCTATCTGTGAACCTCTCACTACTTAAGGATGAAACTTTCATGGTTAGGTCACATGGTTAGGTAAATCGCATGCCAACCATGTTAATATCCTCTGCTAGAAACTACAAACATTTCACATGGATGTGTAGCCCCTAGCGCATGTCTTGGGAAAACCGTGCACCATGATTCACCCCATTAGCCATCCCTACACAGTTACAAGATACCATGTAGGTTGGGTCACATAGTTTCTACTAATAGTATAGTGCAATTTTTTTCTCCATCAGCCAGATTTTCGAGCTCTGAACAAGCCCTAGACCCCCCTAAAACCATCTTGAACTCATAATCCATCTCTATTAGGTCCAAAATAAATAATTAGACCAAATTTAAAATCATCCATACATAAGATAAAAATTAGATTCTTACAAAATACAAGAGTTAATACCTTCCACACAATTTACTCATTTAACAATTTGAATTACACACCAACCAATCCATAAAAAAATATAGATCTCAGACCATATAATCATAATAAATCATATAAGATAGATTTAATTTTCATTTCCTTAGCGGAAATACATAAAACAAATCATTTATAGTGCTATACTTCAGTGTTTATTCCAGGTGATAAGAAACCTCATTATCCCTATCCAAAATCTCAGATGGCTTAACAAAAAATAAAGTTAACTTCCCATGCATTACAATTCTCTTATGTGCCAACCATGGTGAGACACAAAGAATGAAACGATCACCACCATCAAGCTCTAGAGTACAATTCCTCTGATTGATATAAGAATCCTACCTACTCTGAGATATATCTAACCAATTTTTGTTTATTTACACTTGATGATAAGTCTTATACAATGTTTTGTGTCCCTAAGAATACATCTTGTTGTTAAGAATCACTAATTCTGAGCTACTTACATTGGATTTATTTATGGAACCAAAAAAATCCAACGAATCTTTATCCAAAGGTACCTTCTTTCCAAAGGCAGGAGTTTGTTATGTTTGAACTTACGGTACTTAAAAACATGCATTGGTCAATAGAATAGGAGGTCATACTCATCACACCCTTTTGGGGGGAATTATTTCCTACTCCTAGACACTCTTAAAATTTTAGATATTTTCATGAATCCTTATTAATTAACCATGTCTAATGCATGTTTCCCTTGGAATATGCAATAAATTATTAGAATGTCAGAAATTTAGAATCATCTGTATCTATTATAGGTTCTTCAGTAATGGAGATATCTGTATTTATTCGAGGTTCTAAATAAATGATAACATCTTATATACTCTTTAGATATTCTTTTAACCATCGTTATGATAATACTAGACATTAATCCACTAAGTGGGGAACTCTTGAATTTATTTTCATCTAGGGAGACAAAAGTTTGTTTTGATGTTGGGATTGTACCCATAAATGGGCTACATACAAATCCTTATGAATGGAATCAAAACACTTGTAGTTCAGTGCTGCTTAATGGGACATGTTATACCTTTTAAGGTCATATGATAAGGACCTAGATATATAGTTTAATGTAATGTTGTAAGGAAATAAATGAGAAAGGTTATTAGTAAATGTTTGGTGTGGGATATATGCCTAGGAAACCCAAGGAACTTGGAAAAGATACGAGTTTCCATGTTGGATTAGACCCTATTAGGAATATGGCCCAGGAAGAATAGGGTTGTTTTGGAGTCTTGGATTTGAACCTAAGAGAGGCTTCCTACGTATCCCATTCGGAAGGTAATCAAAGCCCACATAGTTTTATGAGTCGCATAAGAGAGATTAGTCCTTTGAGATAAATGATTTTGGGATTATTTCCTAAAAAGGATGCCTATTTAGGGATGAAATGATATGGAGATTGGGCCTTAGGAAGGATTCCATTGTATCCTAATTATGGTGGGAATAAGAGTTCTCATAGTTCATTCAATCTCACAGGGGTGTATGACCATTTGAGAGAAATAGGTTAAAGATTACTCCTAAGGAAAATGCCATGATTTAGAGAATTAGGGTTGGATTCATGAAGAGGATATCCAATGAGCTCGACCCCTAATGAAGTCTTCCTACATATCCCAACTATGGAGGAAATCTGAGTTTTTGTATTTCATGAGTCCGAGGTGTTTTTTCAAATGTTTTGGACATGGAAAATATCTAATCCCACGCGAGTCATGCTCAGTGTGAGAAACCAGAGGATGTTAAAGATTCAATAAAGGCACATCCACTTTTCCTACTCCACTGGTGGAAGAGGATAGACCTACGATGGTGACGGTGGAAGAGGCTGAGGTGAAGAACCATCCATCTATTCACTTTACATTAGAAAAGGGTCCAATGTACGGAAGGAGTGAAGATGATGTAAGTAGAGAGGATAAAGACTTCAACCACCTGCTTGAAAGGTTAGGGGATTACACTAGGATGAATGCCCTAAAATTGGTATTGGTAGAGGAGGGATACTTATCCTTTGTTCAAAAAGAAATTTAGGTGTGAATTGTACCTTACCTACTAGAGACCTAAGGTTCTAGGTTTTAGAGATGATAAAGGGAGGTCATAACCCATACCCTAGTACTCCAAATCAAGAACTTCCCAACACTATTTCTTGAAGAAAGGTCAATGTTACTGCAGATACACAATCCCATAGATACTCTTTGAATCCTAACCCCATTTAAAAACAAATGTGGGAAACCTCTGATTGTGGATATACTGACCCAAATAGGAGACAAGCTGATGTGCCCTTCCCCAAGTTTTGAAAATTCAGGAGGTTTTTTGGAGGTTTCAACATAACCCATTTCAGATAAGGGATATAATGAAGAAGAAGTGTTTACATGAATGGATTTGAAGAAGGCTTGATGAAAGGCTTGTATATACTGAAGGTATTAGGTGAATCAAAAGAAGGGCACCCAAGTAAGTATCTAAAGCATAGGCATGGGCACACAAGTAGGCTTGGGTGACCTGTGTTAACTTAAGTGACAAACAACGTGGATGTTAACACATGGGTGAGACTTGACTCTACCCTTCCAGAGTATTCATAGGTATTCCTAGAAGTGGGGCGTTCAAGTTACTTTAAGAGAAATTGGTGGCGTGCAAGGGTTTTTTTATTTAGGGAGGTTGGGCGCTTTATGGTCACAAGTATTAGAGATTTCAAACACTAAAGGAACTCAATTACTATTGTAACACCCCAAACCCACTAGGCTGGAGACAGTGCATTACATGTTATATTTGAATGGTCAGAAGGAAGAAAAATCCCAAAGTAATGACCAGTTTAGTTGTCTTGAAGAAACTATATACATAGATGAAACCCAAATTACTTTGCAAAAGGTTACAAAATACAATACATAACAAAAACTAAAGACTGCATCTACAAGGACTCAGTAAACGATCTCCTCTTCATCACCTGTTGAAAGTAAACAATGAAAGGGGTGAGATTAAATGCTCAGTAAGGGTTACAAATGGAGGAAGCATGAATACAGTAATAAGTGATTCATAATCAATTTGACACAATCAATATGGCATGTTGAATAAATGAAAAACTCACGCCATTAATAAACTGAGAATGAAAATGCATACATATATTTTGTCATAGTGAAAAACTCATGGATAGTAATAACTAAAAATGAATAAAGATAATTTTTATTAATTTTACGTCATGTATCTGGAACGTGAAACCATAATACCATTAAAAAGGTTTAGTTCTATGGGTAGAAACCCGTCTGATTTTTGGAAACAAACTCGAAGGGTTTATCGCCAACTTATTTGTCTCATGAGACCTACCAATGCTTCAAGGGGCTATAGAAGGCCCCACCCAGCACTGAATGTACAAATAATTATTTATAAATTTATTAAATACAAGATCAATATTCCTTTTCAATATCTGTATAGTGTAGAGTATATGGATTCATCAATATATCCATAATTAAAACAACATTCAAAATAAATATTATATGTAAAATGGTATATGACATAGTCAATAATCATATCCATGATATGAGAATATAGAAAATTAAATGGAATATAATTTCATTTGAAAAGTGATCTCAAATAGTCAGTAGGTACACCACATAATAAAGAGTTGGTGCAAAATAGAAAGTTAGTCACAACAAAATAGTATTTGAGACATAGTCTCTTACCACAATGTAATCGGCCGAATCATATGACCAGAACATAATAAACCTCAAATGAATTATTGAATAATATTATTATAAATAGAATAATTTAATTATATATCAAATGGAAGTACACATATACCACATACAATAAATAAGTGGCGAACAATGAAAATCTCACAAAAATGAAGGTGAGATGAGAAACCCCTTACAAACATTTTGGCATGGTAACGAGAGATATTATGAGGGATTAATGAGAGGTAAAGGGGTATTCCATTATTTATATGTCACAAGGAAATTATGGGGGAGGTTAGAAAACATAGCCCATCATTATGAATCAATAATAAAAGGGCACAATATAGGATAGATTCTTGAACAAAAGTGAGAGAGAGGATCCCTTACCTTATGCACAAAGGTGTTCTTGTTTGTTCTTAACGACCTGAATAATAAAATTAAGATTCATTAATTAATAAGTCCATAGTGTCATAAAAATGTAATTGATATGTTATAACCTTATTAAGTTCATTAATGGGCTATTTGATGGGTTTAAGAGATTCAGTTTTATTGTTTTGGAAGCATTTTCTTACTTGTTTCATGATTTCTTTACTTGTATTCATGAATGGAAGTTTATTTGAAATGTGGTTAAATATCCAGAATTTTTAATATAAATTATTAGTGACATTAAATATAAATAAATTATCTTATAATTATTCTGGTTATATACCATGAGGATGACTCAATCGATGAGTTAAAAATAAACGCTTGGATTAGGCTTGGCGTTTTTGTGCACAATAAACTTGTTTTGTATCATTATTCCATGTTATGAGCGTGTAAATATTACAGAACATTAATCAAGATAAGATAAATATATTATGACCTGGTTCAACCATTGAAGAAGGTTTCATGACCAATATTGAAGATAGTAATGAAAATTGAAAACCTGCCTTCTTTGAGTGTGATAAACTTACACATCTCGGACACTGTTTTCATTTATTGTAAAAAAGGAGGGGGAAAAGAGAGATTATGATGAAATTTTCTATTAGCACAATTAAAATAAAACACATGTAAGGAACCATAATTATCATGGAATTTGGATGAGGGGAGGTGATAAGGGAGAACAATGGAATGGAACTTTGTAAAAGAAATTGAAAAAAAGGGAAGGAAGGTTCACCTCTTGTGTACTCTTCCTTGAGAATCTCTTTATGGACTATGTTTTTTGGCCTTTAGGTGAGACCAAAAGGTATTGGACATGGGGATAGGGGTTGGGAAGAGTATTAGGAATAATTGAGGCATGTCTTGAAGCTTGAGTGGTGTGGGAGGATTAGTGGGTGAGGGGTGGTTTATATACTGGAGGGGAGAGGAGTTTTCTTAATATTATAATCATTAATTTATTATTTACTCTCAAGACAACCAATAGTGAGTATTACATGAACATGAACAGTAATATATGCATGTGACTTCTAACCAATTGGGATTACATCAGTATATCATCATAAATGACTCAATTAATCCATTATTTACCATTTATTGTGAATTATGAGATTTTACTATTAATTAAAATTTCAAGTATTTCAGAAAAATCTGAAAAATTCATCCTAACTATTTTTCGATGTGTAGAAACAAAAAATGAAGTCCATTTTTCAAAAATAATTTTCTAAATATGATTAATTAAATATTTAATTAAATCATTATTTAATCAAAATATATAAACAGTTAAAATACTCATATTTATTTTTATGGTGTCCAAATTCATTTATATACTCAAGGGTATAAATACCGTTCATAAGATTCATATTACTATTCATAAGGGTAAGTTACTATTCGTAAGGGTATGTTATTATTCATAAGGGTAGGTTACTATTCACTAATAATTATGTTAATTCTATCCGATTCTAAATATCATCTTGAACATAACCGTGTATGTCAGGATTTTAAAATTCAAATCACAGAGAAAAATATAATTTTAATGGCTAGGTTATGGATATATCCTATAAGTAACCATCTTTTATTCCATAGAGGTTCAGTGTTTCATGAAATATAGTCTATATAATGAGTACAATTTATTTAAGAGAAACATACTGTATAATGTTTTGGGTGCTACAACTATGATATTTATTCAATTCCTCCACTCTAGGTATTCAAGAACTACCGTGAAGATTTCATAAGATCTGAAGAAAGAACTAGGGTGAACAGAGCAGCAATTAGGCTTCAAGGAAATTAATTCATAAAAATAGATGCCCCAAGGGTCTATTTATTGGCGAATAAATGACCCTAGGTGAAATGGTGGTGGGGTGCACAAGTGGATTGCATGCCAGAAATGTGTCATTCAAGTACCTTTTGCGCCAACAGATCCTCATCTTGACTGGAGCGATCCAATTTTCATGCTATGTATTTTCATCTTGTTTTTTATCCACTTTTTTCTAATGAAATTCCCTTTTTCACTTTTTAGAATTTGTGATGGAATGAAGTGTCAACAAAATCCCCCCCTCGTATTTGGAACAGAAATGAAAAGAGGATCCTATACTGAGGTGAAGTTTTCAAATGGGTAAAAAGAGTTTGATGTGTCATGAAAGTGATAGAATACGTGATATGGTCATGGAAGGTGATGGTGTGTAGGGTCATATTCATCTCTTTTATATAGTGGCTTCACTCCAGCTAAAATTACAATGATTTCCAGAAATCCATATCTCAGCACACAAGTGTTTTCACTGAGACACTCTTGTTGGCTATGCTTTTTCTGAATGTTTTTGATTTGCAAACCAAATATGGGGTGGCATAATTGCACATTGGATATATAATTGCTCACCGAATTCATACTTGCACGCCTCAATTCCCATGTCAAATTTTTTTAATTCCTTTTTAAAAAACATCCAAAAGTAATTTTGATCTCTTTTGTAGGTTTAATGGTGCTCAAGATAATCCAAACTGCTGATGAATTTTACAGTAAGAGAATTGATGATACAATGAAGATTGTCAGTCATGATTATGTTGACATCTTTGAAACTACTCTCACAGACATGGAAAATCATCTGAATAAACATCGCTTCAATTTTACATGGAGTACTTATTTTTCATGGTATGGTTATTTCCATCTATAGGATGTCAACATACCAGACCTAAATAATTATATTCCACTTTCTTGGTTTTAAGACCATACTAATTTCTTGTCTTCCAATATCTCTGTTGGGGGCACATATATCAAAAATGGGACAAAAACTAAGGCCCATTTCATGCATCACAACCCGTGTGCTCTAGATTTTAAAGCACATACACCTGAGCAGTAGCCACACTGCTATTCATCAATTTTTCAAGATTCACAGATAGATCAATAAAAAGTATATAATAAAAGTTGGGATTTCAACCTAGGAGGGGGTGGTAAAACCATATGTATGTGGGTGTATTGGGTGCACAAGACATGTGTGGAGTTTAGGGATGACTTAAAAGGTTTTGGTATTTATAAATTTTATGGTTCAAGAAAACCTATGTATATAGGAATGGTGATTTTGTGCTAGATTTTCCAAGAAAATTAAGTCAAGAGACTAATTCCTTCCATTTGACACATGGAGAAGTAGACATTGGTTTATGGGATGTCAACAAGATCTCTAGAGCTGCAATATTTATAGATATGTATGATGAGTTTATTCCTCCAATGGTGACGTGGAATGACTCAAATAAGACACCAAAATTGGTTCATTAATTAATGAAGATATTTTATAAACTCAAGAATACGAACACAATAGAGTCCCACCCAAGAAGGGATATTCACCTAGAGGATTAGATGAAAGTACTCCCAGTGAAGAAGAAAGAGAAGGGCACCACTTGCACTCATCCAAAAAGTTGTCTGAAGGAAGAAAATAGAGGTAGAACAGACACTTTATGGCCAACATTAGTGAAGGGAGAGTTTGAAAAGTGGGGGGCATGAAGTTAATTCCAAAATTCCTGCGAAGACACGTATTGCATGTTTTCTATCCATGTGGATCAGCATGTATCTATTGCCATTTTGAGATTCCAAGGGAGGAATAAGGACAAGAGCTTTTGTTATCATGGCCAAGCTGGTGAAGAAGAGGATTGTAGGATTGGATACCCCTATTTTGTAAAATATTCATTGGATCTTACTTTATATATATTGAGGTAAGTCACATTTCCGAATAACGGGATCATTCTAGGTGTTATGGGGGTGGATTGCCACTCATTTCAGAACTTATTCAATGAAATGTAGGGTATATGTCTTCAGAAGTTTTCTCTGAACATCTATTCAGGATTTCTCTGGTATTTCACTTTTGTCTTTGAATGCTTGTCATAATAAGTCCAAGATGAGTATGTATAGGGAATTTCATCTTTTTTTCTTATGGGAATGTGCCTATGGGGAGATTTTTTGATGATGGTATGACCAATATAAAGCTAAGGGTGTATATGTTAGATTTCATGGATGGGGTGTTGACCACCAGGATTGACGGGGAAATCATATGAGATGCCTATGATCCTTATAGATTCGTTCATCAATTCAAAGGTTTGAAACCAATTATCGTATCTCCTCTAGTTCATATCTGATTAGAGAAACATATGATGGTACCCTGATAACTATGGTTGCTGATGATTATTGAGAATGATGGGGCAATATTCAATTTACCCTTCTGCTGATGCAACAAGCAGATTGACTAACTTGTACACTGAGAATTAGGTCTCATCATACCCTGAAGGGGTGTTAGACCATGTTGTCCCTTGAGTATGTATAAAGAGAGGCAGTAGGAAATAACCCTTTTATTTGGAAGGTAATTATTAATCAGAAGGGGCCGATTTATTGAAGTTAGAGGGTGGAGGTGACGAGGCTCCAAGCTCACCGAAGAGACCGCGTTAAAGATATAATCCACCTGTTAGATTCTAGAGAGCCACAACATCAATATCAACTGAAGTTTTACTGAGGTGGTCTATTATTTATCGTTTATAAGAGAAATTAGTTCCATTTTCTCATCCATCACCTCTGACTATAGGAATTGGGATGAAACTCAAATCTAAATCTACAGGATCCTCTTCACAACCCTCCAAAATATACTCTAAATATGTATGACCAGAGGCTGTTCAAACATGGAAAATCCTTCATTGTAATGCTGAAAACACGTGGTTTGATTTATGTGGAGTGTTTCATATTCTAGGGATAGGAGATGTATGAGCCTCTTCCGATATTATTTTTAAGAATAATCGTGATAAAGTGAGAAAATATATCCTAGAACTGTAGATTCTCATATACGCAACTGATGAATCAAAAATAACCACAAAAAAGTGAATAAAATGATAGATCATGGTTCCATTGAATGGATTTAACATTCATTATAATAAGAATGGAATTAATTTTTTAATCCTGAAGATGTAAGTTTTCCTTTTTCTCACATTCATTTCTGCTTTGCAATTTGAATTTCGTCAAATCAATGTTACTCAGGGAAAATATCCTTTTAACATGTAGCTGACTAAAGGAAAATTGACTGAAGATCCATCACCACAATATAGCCTTGGTGGTACTACACTTTGAGCTACTGGATCACCCCATGAATTGGGAGAGATATCTCCAGGCCAACAGACCATATAGGATGAGATAGAAATGGGATTTTAGTCTCCAATACTTGTTTTTGGAGATGATTATGCAAGTCCTCTCAAAAACGAGAAGAAATAGAAACATCAAGTAAGGAAAACCATGGTTAAACATTTTCTCAGTAGTGGTAATCAATTATTACAACATGAATTTTAGCCTTATACATACAAAGTGTTTAAACTTCATGGATCTATAGGAGCTTCTTCTATTTCTCCTATTAGAGAAATCACTGATGAGCATCAAGGAACCATGTAGGGTGCTTCCAAACATGCACAAATTCCTGCCAACCCAAAGATTCCTTTGAATGAAGAGGCATTTAGGCTAAAGGAACCGACAACTATTCCTTACATTGATCCTATTCCTGCTATCAGGAGAGAGGAGGCCTATGGTAAATCAGAAATGATTCTTGAGAAACGATGTGTAACAACAAATGAATTCCACTCTGTGATACTTTAGGTTCATCACATGAACCAAAAAATCCTGCAACAACTGATGCTGGCCCAAAAACTGTTACTGAGGAAGCAGTTTGAGGTCAAAAGTTATTAGAGGAGGGTCACGAAACAACCACTCCAAGTGATCTTACAGGTGATACTAACATAGGATCTGGGATATCAATGGATGATAGGATGAATATTGTCATTTATTTTAAAGAAGTTTTAGAACATGTTAATATGAAAAATACTTTATAATATCATGATATTCCCTGTCTAGAACTGAATGGATGTGAGTTTTTATTATTCATCCTATCAATATTATTATGATTAATTTTCTAATCCATATCGGTTGAAATTTGTAGTTCCATCTAAATAAATTTTTTCAATAACGATGCCTGAAGGAAGCTTCAACATCATTTCCAATACTAAAAGTGTGGAGATGTTGGCTTAGGTGAATCTTGAGACAAAAAATCTTCATGAGATTAATTCAGAGGATCCTAAGAAGGTTAAATAAATCATTCCTTACCAAGAGACATTAACCAAAACTATTGAAGATGAGAATATTGGGGAAGAGTCTCCTCAAGATTCAGACCTATTGTTAGGTAACGTATAACGATATTTTGAATGTGATCACTCTTGTTATCATTTGAAAATAACCATAACCATAATTATTAATTCACCGTATAGGATTATCAACTTCAATGGATAGTTCTAGAGGTGAGGTTTTTGCATGATCTCAAATAGTATTAAGAAGTGAAGCAACCACTATTAAGGAAGGATCAAAAAATGGAACTTCATTAAGTGCATTAATATTGGAATACATTCCTCTTCACATTAATAATTATGAATCGGGCCCATAACTACAAAGGATTTTCATCATTCACATCGCAAGTCATGGTAGAATATATGGAAGATAATATGTGAAATTCCTCTTGAGGAACTATCCTCATGAATTCCATGACTTTCAACTCTGTTCATTACACTAATATTTGGCAGTTTTGAATACCATGAAATTCATACTATAGTGAAAGAGATTATATGAAAAAGGGAGAAAGACCAGAAACTTAGGAAATATTTGATAAAAACTAGACAATTGAACAACACTAAGGAATTCTATACAGCACTATCAGAAGATGAGGACAATCATACTGAAAATTTGAAATAACTCAAGAAGAAAATTAATGAAAGGACTATTCAGTAGCTACATCTTCAAAAAGATCTGGATATTGTTATAGGGGAGTGTTACCAACTTCATGATTCAATTGGAGAAGTCTAGAAGGATGGTGCAAAAGCCATTATAGATGCTTGGGAAGCATTTTGTAATGCTGTAGATAACAAGAATAGTCAACTAACCAAAAATCAATTAGAAAATTATGGGGCACAAGAGGACATTAATCAAATGATAAGTTACGTATAAAACCTCTTGTGATTTATGATAGAGAGAACCCAGTTTGTGGATGCTCTTCTATGGATTTTTTACTCACAAATGAAAAGTGTTTTGTCTTTAATCAACTGTGTCTTCATCATTGCTTATTTTTTACGTATTCCAATGGGCCTAGTAAGTGTAGTTTGATTTTTAATAGGTTTATATATACAACCCCACAAACTTTGTATCTTTTTAATTTTTATTGCACAATATTTTTTAAGCCACACAAAAATGTTAGTCAAGTGAGATGAGACTCGACTTTTGTTCAGAGTGCCCATTTTGGGTTTTCAATCTAGAGAGTACTATATCTCATGGTTATTGAAAGTTTAGATTCATGCATTTCATAATAAAAAGGCTAGTGTTTAAGGTTGAATATTTTTTTCCATGAATTTTGAAATTATATCCCAAAAAAAGCATAGTGGCTATGAATTGCTCTAGTATTATTTAAATACTTCCCAGTGGAATCTTGAGTCATGATTTTTTATGTTCACATAATCTAAAACTTGTATAAATATAAAGAAGGTATTTTCCAAGAACGAGGTTACTGTTATTTGAAGAACTTGTTGTGCAGGTTGTATTATGCAATGATGACTAGGGAATATGCTACATAGCCAAACAATGGCATATTTTTATTGACATGTTTGTTATGTAGAAAAAATTATGAAAGGCCACCTAGGGGCACATAATTCATAGTCAAGAAAAAGATCTCTCATGAATTTAACATTTTATTGTTTATATACAAGGGAAAATAAGTTTTGGGAGACTCAAGACCATAATGAGTGGTTTTTTAGGAAATGGATTTTAAGAATAAAGGGTTATCTATGCTAACATATCTCATGAATGGGAAAACCACTTTTACACAAATTTGTTGTGTGAGGAATGGTTTAAATATGTCATAAATGAGCTTTCTAATATCATTATATGTAGTTTTAAAGTCATGTAGTGAAAACATTATACTATTATGTTTTAAGTCATGCAGTGAGGACATTATACTGTGCAGTTTTAAGTCATGCAGTGAGGAAAATATACTGTGAATTTTTAAGTTATTCAGTGAGGACATTGTACTGTGCATTTTTAAGTCATGTAGTGAGGACATTGGTTGGCTTTAATTTAAAGTCTTTATATTTGAAAAAAGGTTTTATAATCTCCAATTTATTGATTATTTGTTTGGAAACCTACTACCATGTTCATGTACAGAAAGGAAAAAACTTTAAACTGTGATTTGGGAATTTTTGGATCCAAAGAATGATATGGGAAAATGGATAAATTCATTATATGAAGTCTTCTCCAATAACGAAGTTACCATTATTTGAAAAACCCTTTATGAGAGTTGTATTATGCAAGGCCGACTAGGGAATATGCTCTATATCCAAATAGTGGCAGCTTTTAACTGACAAAACCATGATCTAGGAAACTTATACAAGGCCACCTAGGGGCATGTAGTACATTTAAAAAAACAAGAGAATTAAAAAATTTTACATTATATTGCTAAAATCTGAAGAAAATCTATAGAGATTCAGATTTTCTACAGCAAATAGTTTGGTTTATAGAGAAATGTACCTAAATAAGGAAAGAGTATTTCCAGTCATGATTTACAAAGAATTGGACGAATAGTATTTCTACAAAGGTCTGACCCAAACGTAGGAAGTATGGGGTTTTTAGTTTTAGGTCATATGATTAGGACCAAAAATATAATGGAAGAAATGGATGATATGTGGTCAAATGTACATGGTTATTTCAATATGATTTGAATACATGGAGAGAGAAATGTGTAAACCATGGTCTTGAAGGCATTTATATTGAGATAAAGATAATGAGATGAATTTACATGGATTACTGCTTCAAGATACATATTCATATATATTGTCATCAAAGTTTGAAGGGGAAAAAGTCCCTTTAGCCAGGAATGAAGTTACCATTATTTAAAAAACCCTTAATGGGGGTTCTATTATGCATGGATGATTAGGGAATATGCTACATAGCCAAATAGTGGAATCTTTTGACTAACAAGACCGTTATATAGGCAAATTAATGCAAGGATACATAGGGGCATATACTACATTGTCCGACCAAAGAGTTCTTAGATATCAGAAAATCTTCCATAAAAACCCATAAGAAAGATTATGAAGATCTAAAAATATTTAAGATTAAGAGTGTGAAATTCAAAAGGGGGTAATTCTCAATGAACATGAGTAATATTTGAATCAATATTGGCCATGATTTTGGAGTCCCTTATGTAGATCTGGCTCATATGTAAAAATGGGGACATTTCTTGTTTCCTTGGTGGGATCTCTCAGAAGAGGACCCAAAATGAAGACTCCAATAGATTATTAATTATACTTGTAAGATAGATAAAAAAAATTATCCCATAAATGGGACTAGGATCTAAGTCCTAGCTTTAACTAAGTATCCCAATGGGATGAGAATTAATCCATACGTAGTTTATTCGGTGCTTTTAATATTAATGTCATGCAACAAGGACATTATGTTGTGTATTTTATAGTCATGTAGTGAGGACATGAAGAGATTATGACATGAAAAAGGAATATTGTGGATGGACTAGATAATTAAACCCATGTGTCACTACGTTTCCCATATGGATGAGAATCAAGCCATACAGAGTTCTTTAAACACTTTCTATGCATGTTTAAATCATACTAAGGGAATAAAGGGATTTTTTATGATGTCTAGGACAAAGATTGGAGATCTAGGCATCTCTAAATATCTCATATGGATAAAAATCAATCCAAACGTAGTTATTGAAACAAAAATATCACACACTAATTGAGTTTGACGTGGGAGATGGGTGATTTTAACACATTTAAGAAGAATAGTTAAACGTAAGACACAAAATGGTATGAAGATCAAACCATATATCTTGAAAGAGAACTCTGTATAGATCTGTTTCATATACATGAGGATAAAAGGGAAATAAAATTTTTTGTGGTTGCGACTCGGCCCAAGATTAGAGTTATGGACGTCTCTACATATCCCATTGGAATAAGAATCAATCTAAACATAGTTCTTGAAATGAGTTATCTATGAAGATCTAATTCAAACATAAGGAGAAATGAAACTCATATTCCACTATGATGTAGGAATTATGTATGTTATTCTTGCATTTGGAAGCTCTTAACATCAAATAAAGAAGAAGTTAATTGTATAGTTTAATGTCATGTATCAAGGGAAAATGATGTCATGCAGTTTAACATCATGTGATAAGGAAAAAGATGCTACACATTTTAATGTCCTGCATCATGGATGAATATAGTAGTTATGCGGTTTAATGTATTGAAACTAGGAATTTGTGCAATATAGTTTAGAGTCATTTAAGAAAGACAAATGATGTGAAATTACACAAAGTAATTCTTAAAGAATCTTTCATTGGTTGTAGTTTTAATAAGTTATCCATCAGTTGGGATTAGGGAATAAGCTTCATTAGAGTAGACCTTATATATAGAGTAAGGCCCTTCCCACTTTTACTGAATTTTTGGAGGCTTCATTCCTAGAATCATTGGATTCCTAAAGACAAATACCAATTCTCCTTGAATAAATTAGTGGAGGTGATATTTCTTGTTAAAATTTTGTGATATTATATTCTTATAGACTTCTAAATGATGAAAAGTATGAAATATTTTCTCATCTAATCATTCTAGTTCATAAAATCATTTCTGAGACATTTCATCTATAGATAACTGATCATAGATTTCAACTTGGAGTGATGGAAATTGAATTTCAATTGGAAAAACTTCTTCTGTGTCGCACACCAACGAATATGGAGTTTCCTGAGTGGTAGTACATGTAGTAGTCAGATAATACCATAAATCATTAAAATGTTTATCAGGACAAGATTTCTTATTTTTATCCACCATTTTCTGCAGTATATTTGATAGGGTATTATTGAAATCCTATATTTGTCCATTGGACACAACATGATAGAGAGATGAATGGTTGGATTTAATATTGTTCTCCTGATATAACTTCTTTACCTCAATAGAATAGACATTGGTGTTGTTATCCTTTAATATAGTACGAGGGACACCAAATGTAGTAATGATATTAGTTTTGAAAAGGCTAACAATGATTTTGGATCTAACTTCATTGAGAGGTATTTCCTCATCCCATTTAAAGAAGAAATCAGTAGCATTAAGAATATACTTGAACTACTTAGTTGTAGTTGAAGGATAAGGTCCTACTACATCCATTCCCCATATGGAAAATTTCTAGGAGTATTTAGGTGTATGTAGAAACTATGGGGGTTGATGGATGAAGTTGGCATGAACAATGGAAGATGATACTTCTTGGTGAAATCTTTGCAATCCTGCATCATTGAAGTCCAGATGTATCCAAGACATCAACGTTTATCTAGAATGCCTATGCCCAGACTAGTGAGCACCACAGGCTCCTGCAAGTACTTTTTTCTTGATAGCTACAGTTTATTCTCTGTTAATACATTAAAATATGACTCCATCAAAGCCTCACTTGTAGAGTATCTTCTGTTGATATGGGCTATCATAAAGAGTGAAATTTGACACTCATCATCAGATCAATTATTTTTTAACTCTATCTAGTGGAATTACTCCATTTTTAAGGTATTCCATGATGGGTTTCATCAATCCTTTATTTTTACCATACAGATCAGAAATAGGTCTAATTTCATTAATTTTCTCCATTATAGTTTGAACGAAAGTTGAAACCACACAAAGATGGGAAATACTATTGATTGTCTCATCCTGATTTAGATCTTCTAGAGTTGTGGTGATATTATCTTATGCATCAGCTTGGGAATTTTATGATCACGAGACATAAGACAATGTTGGATATTAGGGAAATTTATCCATTCACCCTCATACACAATCACACAAAGGGATTAACTCTTCTTTTCTGATAGAATAATCCCCATTGATCTGTTTGATTACCAACTCTGAATCACCATTCACTTTCAAGTGTTTGACTTGTACTTGGAGTGCCAATTTTAGGCCCGTGATGAGATCTTGATATTCTACCTCATTGTTGGTACCGCCCTCTGATAACAGGAAAGAATATGGAAACACTGCCTTTTCTAGGGAGATCCTAAACCAAATTTTTTGAGTTTTGGGATTTCCATTCTCCTTCATGTTGGTCTTCTAAAAGTAGCATAAAAGTACATTTCCAAAATTTTGGGATTATATTTAATTGAGAACATTTATTCATCAGTAAATTTAGAATTCAAAGAGGTATCTTCTGTAGATTGTTGTTCAGTAAGGAACTCTGCCAAATCTTGGCAATTTATTTCTTTTGGAGGCACAAATTGGATATCAAATTGTTTCAAAACAATTACCCACCATTCCAAACATTCTGTAATCATAGGATGACTGAGGATGAATTTGAGAGGGTTATTTTGAGATACCAATTAGACCACATGATGTTGCAGGTAGTGCCTCAATTTTTGAACTGTAAATATTAATGCTATGCTGAACTTCATGAAACTTGAATATCGAGTCTCTATGTCAAGAACAGGTCAACTGATATTGTAAAGGCTATTTTCATTCCCACTATCATTCTTTTGGGAAAAGAAGGCAACCAATGATCGCTCTAAAGGTGTCACATAGATAATACATATCTTTCCTTCAACAGTTGTCATTAATACCAGTGGACTCAATATATATTTCTAGAGGGTATCAAATTCCTCTTGGCAGTCTTCGGTCCATTAATAGGTGACTCCCTTCTTCATCAATCTAGTGAAGGTTAAACACTTTCCTAACAAATTGGCAATAAAACACCTAATTTAGGCCATGTTTCCTTGAATTCCTCTTAATTATTTGAAATTTCTAAGAGGTGACATGCCAATGATTGATTTTTCCTTCTCAGGATAAACTTTGATACTACGATGGCATTCAACGAAGCTGAGGAATTTTCTTGAGGTTACCTTGAAATCACATTTCAAGGGATTCATCTTCAAATTATGTTGCCTAATTTTATCAAATATGTTCTCCAAATCAGTCCGGTGATCAGAATATTTTCTGGATTTTACTACTAGTTCATCCACATAACATTCAACAAATTTTCCAAATAAGGGTTTGAAGATATGGTGCATGGAACGTTGATACGTTGCACCTACATTCCTTAATCCAAAGAGAATTTCCTTATAGAAAAACACACCTTGATGGTCTCTAAAAGACATAAAATCCTCATCCTATTGGTACATTTGGATTTTAATGTACCAATAGTAGCCATCCATGTAAGATAGATCCTCATAACTGGATGTTACGTCAATTAAAAGTTCTGTGATCGGAGTTGGAAATCCAACGTTGAGATAAATTTTGGTTAAGATCTCTGAAATCAATGAAAAAAATAAAATTTTCAAATTCATCTTTTTCACTAGGAAAATTTTTTCCATCCATTTATCATATTTCACCTCTCTAAAAAATTTATCATTGATAGGCTTGTCAACTTCAGCTTCAATTTTAGAGGCATGAGTTTGGTGTGTTATTCATGCAGCCTGGTGAATCCTCAACGCTCTTTTGGAAAACCCAAATGATGAGTGGATACATTGGGATTAAGGCCTGAAATTTCGGTATAGTTCCAAGAAAATATATCTCGATGTTTCTTTAGAAATGAATTATACATATCTTGATCATTATAATTCATGGCTTCAATAATTAGATTGGGGCATTGATCTACTTTTACACCCAGATTTATTTCTTTGAGATCATCCAAAGTGGTGGAGATCCCTTCCTCAAATTTTGGAGGAGAATTCTTGATTTCTTCTTCTTCTAAGTTACATGTCACTTATTTTGTTTCTTCTTTCATAGTAGGTGATGAAAAAAACTTTTAGAGCTAGAAATGAAGCCATTATTTGAACATCCTGAAGAAGAAGAAACCATTTCTGACCCTACTGAAGATGAACGGTCTTCCTGGAGAATTGAAGAAAAGATGATGGGTTGGGAATCGACATCCTTTCCTTCCTCTAGTATTACGACAACTTCTTCTAGCCTGATTGAGGAAGTAAATAATTTCTGAAGTTTGGTGGATGAAATGAAGAAATCTCTATTTAATCTTTCACCACTCCTTGTTAAATCAACAACTTCTCCCATGTTGTCAGGCTCGATTGCCTCAATTGACATTATAGAAGTCGCTGGATGATTTCCCAGATTTGGTTCTATCTTTTCAATTTTATTTACAGGAAAAGAATAATCTATACTCATATGTTTTAATGGGTAATATGGGATCTTTTCCAGGCCATACCAATCTTTGATTCTTGTCACATATTTTTTCATGGAGCTAGTTCCCTTTGTGTGATAGAATTCTACTTCAATAAAATGATATTCACACGTTTTGAACGGAGGCTTGTCACCATAAAATGTACCAATTTTACCATTGAAGAAATACTTGAGATATTAGTGATATGATGATGGAATGGTCACATGTTTATGTAGCCATGGACTACAATAAATAATGTTGATGGCTATGTCCTAGAAGATAATCATATAATCATAATTAGATACAAGATATCTAAACTGAGTTCTGAGTGTAATCTCACCTAATGTTTCTTGTTCATTCTTATCATAACCTTGTTACATAAAAGTGGAAGGATATAAGTTTCATTCAGTGAGGCCCAATCAACAAAGTGTATGAATAGGAATGAGGTTGACTCCTGATCCATTATCAATGAAAGATCATTGGATGTATGTATCAATAACCTTTCCAGATAGATATAGGGGCCCGATATTTCTATGTACAAAATCATCTTCATCTTCATCCATAAAAGATATAAATTCATGAAATTATACAGGATCATTCTCTATATGGTAAACCTCAACAGCACCAACCTCGTTCTAAAACTCTTGAGTACTTGACAAGGCCTCAGTAAGTGCTACTTGAAGATATTTTGACAGATTCAAGGCATCCAATATTAACAAGTTGTCCAGTACATGGGATAGTTTCTTCAAACCATCACACTTTTGGTCTAAAGGTATGTGTTTTCCAACATGAAAATTTGGTTTTGTAGGTGTCTTAGAAGTTGATTATCATTATGTAGATGTACACTATGTTGGAAAAAAAATCATCAAATACTTATGTTGTTGGTAGATTAGACTGACTAGGCTTATCTACTTTCTAAGAGAATGATGGTGTAACCTCAAATCGGTCCTCCAAGATAATCATGTCAGGACCGATCTCGTCATGTGTGGAGGAATTACTTATTCTTGTTGAGCCCACCGAAGGGCTCTCCCATGAGTTTCTTCCCCATATACAGTTTGAAAATAGGTAGAGTTAAAATAGTGGTTTGTAGTATATCAAAATCTTCCCCTATATCTTCAACCTTGGATTATTCCTCTAGTTCCACAATTAGTTATAGTAAATTCAGGATCATCATAACTAGAATAATAATTTGAATAAAGATACATTAATTGGATAACATTAATGGAACCAAAGATCAATTCTTCATCTGATAAATATTATTCTTGATAGTTCGGTTCTGATTGTTCCATTTTGCAGGGCAGTTCCTGTGCATTTGAAACAAATGGCATGAAATATACCAAAGTCAAGGAAAACTTTTTCCTGGACATGATCTCATCCTCTTCTAACTGCTCTTTATATTTATGATCATGTCACTTATTTAATGATTGATCTTTAGAGGAATGATCTTTTCATGAAGATGTCTTTGTTGTGGAGGAAGTGGAAGAAAACACAATCGGGTGTTTCAAATGTGTTTATAGAATGGAATGACTTTGATTGATCATTTTCGTGATCATCTAATTGTCGTAATTATATGCATTTTTTGATTCTGAATTCCTGTAATTTTACTTCTTTCTCTTGATTAGTATAATTAACACATGCTACTTGGGCTAATGAACTTTCCAGTTTCACTTGTCCAGAGTCTACCATTTTTTGCAGGAGGTCTTTGAAAAAAACACACTCCTAAATGGGATTATTCAACATTTGTTGAAAGGGACCATAATTTATAAGATCTTCATCTGCTTCTTTTTTTGGTTTCTTCGGCCTTGGAAATTGAACCAAATTGTTTTATAAATATGAAATGAAGTAACTGGGAACCTATTCATTCCAAAAAGAATAAAATTTGTTCTTTAAGTCCTCAAACTATCTCAAAATTTGATCTTTTTGATCATCTTAATGATGCAGTCATTACTTTTGGTGCTCAAGAGGTGGATCCCTTCGGTATGATGAAGGTTTTGAAGTAGAAGTGGGTATAGGTGCTGGTTTGAGTGTGATTGTAGCAACGTCTACTTTTCCTATTCTCTTTCCTGGACTTGATGGTATTACATGAGATTTAGATTTAGTTTCCACAATGGAATCCTCTACTTTTTGGTGATTGAAACAAGGTCTGAAAACCCTTCTGCATATTTCACAGGGATTAGTGGTGTGCGTTACTCCTCAGAAAGATTTTTCACACAAATTGGTAGTAACCATTCTTAAGGGAGTAATAGATTTATGAAATATTTTAATCCTTTCAGTAGAGTAATGAAATATTAAATTCATTCATTAACTCTTTGTTTTCAATTTGTAATATCAAAAAATTGTTGTCTTTGGCATCGTTGAGATGAATTAGAGAATAAATTTCTAATAGAGGTCTTCCCATCCATTAATTGATCGATACTGCAAACTTGTATAATAGAAAGAATCTATCCCCTATAATGATTGCACAAAGAATCTGATATTTATTGCATCTTATTGTTGAGGGGTCCCCATTAGGGTATCACAACGAGAAAAAAATCCTTTAATTTCTACTTTGGATCTCCCGAACCAATAAATATTGGAAATATAGTATTCACAAAGCATGGTTAGGGAGGGATTAGATCCACCCATTCAGGGTAAGCATTATTTTTTGGTTGTTCTGGTACACACCATTCATCCATAGATTACAATAGAGTTTTTAATACCTAAATTTTGTTCATAATTATTTGTCGAATATCTTGATGAGTTGGGACTTGTACATGTACAATAGCTGGATCTTGAACTGGCGTAATGACTCGAAAAACCACTGGTGGTTGTTCTGCTGGTATTTTTATTAGATAACCCATGGGGATAAGCCTATAAGGATGTTCTTGTTACATCCCTATCTGTGTACCCAATAGAGGGAATTCATTATCCACATCTATAGTTGAAACAAACCCTCTTTTCTGGGGAGTTCCTATAGGATGTACAAATTGAGGATCTGCTTGGGGAGCATGTCTAGTAGAAATTCAAATTTGAAGTAACTCTAGATTTAATCTTTTTAACTACTTCATCTATCTTCTAGCTGGGAAAATATTTTTTCATACTAAAGAGATTGACCTCATCCAGTGGAAAAGTGAGATGTGATTTTACCTTTACCTTTCCCCTGGTTAGATGCCTTTCAAAGAGAGGGGAGTTGGTTAATTAAAGGAATACCCAAATTATGGGTAAGCCTTTGATTTCAGGTATGCACACCTCATTCATATTCTTTAGGGTGTACCATTTTAGGGATACAAACTTCATCTTTTGATACCCTTGAACAAGACTCATTCTCTATAGGATCTTCTCTAATAGTTTTAATGACATTCACTGATGCATAATGTATTAGTGGATTTCTGTTAGTATCATTGTAAGAGCATATCCTTATGTATCTTCCATGAGACTTTTTTCTCTTGTACGTTGAATTCCCAGGAATGGTTTAATAGATAGTAATCTGAATGGAATCTTTGGATAATTTAGTTGTGTATTCACTTTGTAGATTCTTCCCTAATCGAGTGAAAACTGACTTCCATTTAGGAGGGGATTTTAGATGTGAAAAATTCCTCAGCCTTATAGGATGGGTCTATTATTGTTTTTCTTCTTCAAACCATCAAACTTTGTTTATTTAATTCCAAATTTAAATTAAATAAGCCCCTAGCCTTGTAGGTTGGGGTGGCTCTTGAAATACTATAGATGAGATCCACGTAGCTTCTATTCTAATTTTTTGAATTTTCGTCTGAACATTGGCTAGGTACATTATCCGAAAACTAGTTAAATAAAATGTTTTGGAAGAAATATATGCTATTTTAGACATTTTCACCATCTGATGGCTGTCATTCTCTAAGCAGGAGGGAATTCTAATGTTTTTAGATGCTTGATGCAATAGTATCTCAACAGCTTGATCTCTTTGGGCCTGACTCTGATGATATCTAATCAAGGCCTGTTTTTTAGTGTATCTTTTATTACACACAAAATATATTTATTGTATCCTACTATGGAAAATAACATTTCATGATACTACTTTTGGCAGGCTTTGTTAGTTTTGGAGTGTATTGTAATGCAAGGCTCTGTGTTCACCCCATCCTACAACACGAAAACTAGATGTGGTATTAGAAATTAACTATCACAACCTCTTTAGTACATCGAGGCCTGAATGCTGAAGGTTTCTCTTATGCTTCTCATCCTTTGGATGTTAGAAAATAGAAAGGGATTCCAAGTCAATTTGGCATTTCAACCCTAACATTACCTTTACATGACTTTGATATTCATCATTTGGTAATAATTTGGCTTTCATATGATGAAGAGTTTCCAAATGTTGAGGCGGATATCATGAATGAAATCTTCTACCATCAATTATTGAATATTGTATTGAGAGTTTTTCAAAGGCTAGAACATGACTGGTATTTCACCTTTAGCTAATTATTTTCTCATATTCAACATATCTTTATCATCTTTTTCTAGAGGTTTCTCAACTTGTTCCAACCAGAGTGGATGCTTCTCGATTGTTTTATTACAAAAAATGGAATCAATTTCCTTTTACTATTCTATATTAGAAGATAAGTGACCCAAGGGAGGTTCAGATAACGACCATCCCCTTAGGACATATTTTGGTTGAGAAAGTATTTCACCTGTTAGTTACAATGAATCAGACATGAATATCCTTTTGTTGGAAAGTGCATCAAGATATGATAGCTTTTTCATTAATACATTTTCAATTAGAGAATTATCTTGACAATACGAAACACTATCACAGAGAGAACATTTGAAATAAATTCCATGATGGGGGAGGAACACTATGGTGGATTATAGAAAGGGATAAATCCTCTTTTCCCTTGGTCTTCTAGACACATGGAGGGTTTCGATGGCTCTAATATGGAGATAAGAACTCTAGATTGAAAGAATTTTCATGAAGCATGCCTTCATGAAAAAGAATCTAATGGGTAACTTCAGAATTAATGATACTACTCCCAAAATTTGGTAATGGGAGGGTAGGATATTGAGTTGAAACAGATAAATGTATGAGGTATTCAAGAACTTCATCATTAAGAGAAGCCAGATCATAGATTGGATATTGATTTTCCAACTGTGTTTGGAAAGAATTCTTCTTGGATACTCTTTTACACATAGTTGGGGCCACTTGCTGGGAGAAGGGGATATCATGGGTAAGTGTAAGTGCCTACCTTAGAATGGACTGATTATCTCCAATTGAAAAGGTTAAATGTTCCCGATCCAATTGTTCGTATGATATGGGGGAGTATTCCCCATAATCCTATTGGATTGGAACATAGGTGTGTATCTATTTCGAGATGGCATGCTGATGAGTCATCCCAAGTGTGAGGACAGAATTATGTGTTTGTTCCCCTGGTACTAATAAAGTTGTTGTCATGATATTTTGGTTGGCTTCTAGAATATGGGTAGAAATTTATGTCTTTCCTTTCACCATTGCTAAAATATTTTTGGTGACTTTAGTAGTCAGAATGGGAATATACATCCATTTCGTATCAAGAGTAGGTGTTTGTGCCTGCTCCTTTCCTCATTTTCCTATTAGTGGATACTGACAGTACTCATGTATGGGGATATAGAGTTGAGTCTTCCCCAAGTTTATCATCAGATATTTCTGACTAACTTCTTCGGGTTCTTCCAAATGAGACTATTGGTGGGCTTGATGTATGTTTTCATGTGAATGTGCCAGCTTGTTTTTTCCATTGTACAAGATTTATAGACTTCTTTCAATAAAGACCGAAGATACTACCTGCTGACTTGGTGAGTGTAAGAAGGTGTACATTTCTGCTTACCCGTTTCAACTATATTTGATTGTAGGGCTTCCTTGAATGCCGTCAGACGATCTTACTGACTGGTTGATAGTTTATAAATAGGTGTATGTGCATATTCCTAGTACTCCACTAGATTTTACTAGAATGATTGATGGGTCTCTTCCAGATGAGTCTACTGGGCAGCATAATTGGGACAGATAGGTGTATGTTCTTGTTTTTTGTTTGTCTCAAAGTTAGGTTGATAGAATTATCTAGAGGTAACGAAGGTAATAACCCTCTACCTTTTGGATAGATTCTTTCCTCGGTGGTTCGTCTTTCATGCCCGAGTCTGAGGGACCTGGGCTGAACAACCAATGGCAACACTCTCATCATGTTGGGGGTTCACTGTGAATGATTATGATGAAGGAGATTGTTGACAAGATCCCTTGGGAAAGACCCCTGAATCTTTGAGTTGAGGATACGAGTGACCTCATGATCCACCTACCTATAGAATGGGAGGTACTGGTTATTGAATTCTAGGGATATGGACCCGAAATAGTTGAAAAGGGTGGTTGGGACTATCTTACATCTTGATCATCGCTCATCACTAACCAAATGATCAAGGGTTGTTGTTAACATGGTTATCCTGTCAGGAATCCTCTATGGTTGGGATATTACCATGTTGATGATATTCTCATACCATTACATTTGAGACCCAGTGTTGAAGACACTGAGTTGGTGATGAAGTCCTTCCAGGAGATGAGGGTCCAGTTCGAGAAGCGGCCATGGCATTCACAGGTGCAAACTTGAAGGAATCCATTTGGAGTGAAGGGAGTTCTGAGAAAACATGAATGAAATCCTTTGAAGCAACATATTTTAGATGGATACATATGTGATATATTCCATTTACTTTCCTTTCTTTATCAATTGATAGGGTCCTGACAGATGGGTAAAAATATTAACATGGTTAAGGATTCACGTTGGGTTCTCCATTTTTTTTTGTGTCCCTTAGAACATGCCTTCTAGTTAGGAATCACTACATTTGGGTGGTTTACATTGGATTTATTTATAGAACCAGAAGCATCCAACAGTTCTTTATCCAAAGGGACCTTATTTCCAAAGGCATGATTTTGTTTAGTTTGAACATAAGGTACTTCAAAACATGAATTGGTCAAGAGAATGGGAGGTTGGACTCATCACACCCTATTATGGCTAATTATTTCCTACTCTGGGACTCTGTTATGGATTTGAGATATTTTCATGAATCCTTATTAATTCACCAATTCTAATATAGGTTTCCCTTGGAATTTTTAATAAATTATTAGCATTTTTGAAATTTAGAATCATCTGTATGTATTTGAGGTTCTTCTTTAATGGAGACATTCATATGTATTAGAGGTTCTCCATCAATTATACCCTCTCATATACTAGTTATAGATTATTTTAACCATCGTTATGATAATAGTTGTTTTTTAACCACTTAGTGGGGGATCTCTAGAAATTATTGTTGTCCAGGGGGATGAAATTTAGTTTTGATTTTGGGATCATACCCATAAACGGGCTACCTACGTATCCCTAAGAAAGGAATCATAACCCTCGTATTTTGGTGTTGCTTAATGAGACCCAACATACCTTTTAAGGTCATGTGATATGGACCTAGTCATACAGTGTAATGTCATGTGGTAAGGAAATCTATGTGAAAGGTTCTTAGTTAAAGTTTGGTGTGGGACTTATTCCTAAGTATCCCAAGGAACTTGGAGAAGATACAAGTTTCGAAGATGGATTAAACTCTATTGGGAATATTTCCTAGGAATATAAGGGTTATTTTGTAGTGTTGGATTTGAACCCTAGAGATGCTTCTTACGTATCCCATTCATATGGGAATCAAAGCCCACATAGTTCGATGAGTCTCATAGGAGAGTGTAGTCCAGAGAGAAATGAGTTTGGGCTTACTTCCTAAAAATTATGCCTATTTAGGGATGAAATGAGATGGATCTTGGGCTTTAGTAAGTCTTCCTACGTATCCCAATTATGGTGGTAATTAGAGTTCTTGTAGTTCATTCAGTCTCATTGGGGGTGTATGACCCTTTGAGAGAAATAGGTTGAGGATTACTCCTAAGGAGGATGCCCTGATTTAGGGAATTAGGGTTATATTCCTAAAGAGGATATATAATGAGATTGAGTGATGATGAAGGCTTATTATATATCCCAATTATAGTGGGAATCAGAGTTCTTATAGTTCAAGAGTTTGAGGTTCTTGAGCAAATGTTGGGGTCCGGACAAATCTCTAAGCCCACGCGAGTCATGCTCAGTGTGAGAAATAATAGGATGTAAAATATTCAACAAAGGAAATTCCACTTTTCCTCCTCTACCGGTGGAAGAGGACGAGCCTATGACGGTGACAATAGAAGAGGCTGAGGCAACTAACCTTCCCTCTATTCAATTTACATTATGCAAGGGTCCAATTTAAGGAATGAGTGAAGGTGAAGGAAGTAGAGAGGAGAAAGACTGAAACCTCCCACTTGAAAGGTGAAGGACTTACACCAGGATGGATACTCTAAAATTGGTTATGGTAGGAGTGGGAGACTTCTCATTTGTTCAAAAGGAAATGTAGGTGTGAACCATACCTTCCCTATCAGAGACATGAGGTTCCAGATTTTAGAGATGATAAGGGGAGGTCATGACCCAAAACCTAATCCTCCAAACCAAGAACTTTCCAAAACATTTCCTGGGAGAAAGGTCCATGTGACTATTGATATACAAACCTATAGACACTCCATGAATCCTTACTCCATTGAAAAAAAAATATGAGAAACCTCTGACTACAGATATACAAACCAAAATAGGAGACACATTGATGTTCCCTTCCTAGAGGTTTGATAATTCAAGAGGTTTTTGTCGAGACTTCAACATAACCCGATTCAGATAAGGGGTCCAATGAAGAATAATCCTTTCCATGGATGGTTTTGAATAAGTCTTGATGAAAGGATTGTACAGACTGGAGGGATTAGGTGAATAAAAAGAAGGATTCCCAAGTAAGTATTTGGTGAACATGTATGGGAGCACAAGTAGGATTGGGTGACCTAATCTTTACTTGAGTTATGAACAACCTAAATGTTAATACTTGGTCAAGTCTTAACTCAGGCCTTTAAGAGTATTCACAAGAATTCTAAAAATTGGGGTGCTCCAGATCCTTTCAAAGGAATAGGTGTGCCGTATGTGTTTCTGATTTATGGAGGTTGGGCACTTTAGGTGCACAAGTGTTATGAATTTTAAACACTAAAGAAACGCATGTCCTGTGATACTCTTTCAAGTACTCTACTCTAGGTGTTAAAGAACTACCTTGAAGGTTTCAGAAGACTTTGTAAAAGCACTAGGGCGTCCAAAGTAGCAATTAGGCTTCAAGGAAATTCATCCATACAAATGAAGGCCCCAAGGGTCTATCTATAGGAAAATAAATGTGCCAAGGTGAAATGGTGATGGGGAACACAAGTTTCTTGCATTCTAGATATGTGGTACACAAGTACCTTGTGTGCCAATGGATCCTCGTCATGACTGGGGTGATCCAATTTTCAAGCCTTTTCAAATCTTGGTTTTCTTCATGTATTTTCTTGTTTTTTTTCTAAGTCATTTCCTTTTGTCACTTTCTAGACATTGTGACTGAATGGAGTGTCAACATACACCAATATAGGCCTAAAGAAATATGTCTCACCAACTTCCATTCAAGAAAGAGGTGATTGAGATGGCCTCCTATTCAATGCTTTAGAATGCTCCCTATAAATAGAATAATGGTATATATTGATATAAAACAATATAAAAGTTATATATTCCTCCTACACACCATTAAAATCAAGAATACATGCATGAAGAATATCCTCAGGAGTCAGAAAAGATAAAACTGAAACAAAATAGAAAAATATTGTAAAAATTAGGGTGACATATTCTTAAGTGTAATGAAGTTTAAGATTAAAGATAATTATAGGTATATCATAAGAACATAGAAATATCCTTCAATATGAGAAGATTTATGGAGGACCCCATCATCCTAGAAAATTTATTTCACATTATGGGAACTGTAGTTAAGGGGAAATATAAAGATTAAAAATTAACTAATTTCTATGGTATATGAAACTATGCTTGGAAGAAATGGAAGAAAGTTTCATTTTAAAGTTTATATATGATATTTTTCTATAATTGATGTTATTTTTCATAACATAAATTTTAACAAGTGTTGATTTTTAAGGACATTATATATAATTTATTGTATATTAATGTCAATAATTAGCATTCATTTTTGTTTGTTTCATAGAACAGAGAAAAAAAATATGATAATAAACCTTTGGAATATATATATTAATATATTATCCCTGATTTATTATCATTATGTTATGTTTAAATTATATATTAAATTCAATATGATGGGGATAAACTTTATAGACATACAACTAATCAGTCATGTGATACAAGTTTGTGAACTTGTATCTAGATTTACTACCTTAAAGTATACAATATGGATTGTTATAAGTATCATTGGTGTTACACAAGTTTACATTTGTAATGGATCCTTCAATTTCAGACAATTATAAGGTTCCCTACTTTTGAGGTTTCATACATTAATTCTTATCTAAAATTCATTTGATAATTTTTATTAATAAAATGTGACTAGGAATTATTTTAATCAGGATGAGTGATTTCATTAAACATGATGGGATGTTTCCACCCATATAATGGGTTTATGAAATCAAAACCCTTGATTGATTTTTAACTAAGTGTATGGACACTCTAATAAAATTAAATGTGATCAAATTATATATATTTTAATTATATTTGGAATTAATAAAAATATATGATATATATGGGGATAAAATTTTCCACACATCTTTCTTAATCAATATATTACAAACAAAGGAACATTTATAATAAACATGTTGTGGCTTGGATCACAAAAAATAAATCGTTAATTTAGGAAATTATAAATCGCTTTTCCATAATTATCTCTATTATGAATGTGATTTATAATTATTTCCAACTTTATAATGCTCCATTTTGATCACAAATATGATAATACTGATTTGGATTATTTGGGAGAATGTAATTTGTCTATGTGTTGAAATGTTTATGTTTATCACAAAAATAATTGATTTTTTTTAAGATAATTTTGAAATAATTTATTATATAATAGTAATATAATTAAATAATTAATGTTATATCATAATATAAATATATCATTTTTATAGTATAAATTATTGGTTTTAATTAAGGTAACTGCCTAAGAGGTGGGTGGGGGGATGAATATGGGTATACTGATCTTTCAAAAATGGCCCTTTCCAATGATATCATTCCACAATTAGCAAGAACACTCTACACCATCTAAATTGATATCAATCAATAAAAAAAATATAGGGGAATAGTTAATTTACTTGGTTGACCCAAACATGTTTAATCTTAAGAGCATGGAATAGTGATGTGATAATTCACCTAAAACACTTAGTGCACTAATTTCCTTTTTTATTCAGAGTAGTTTAACTAACCATATCAGTTTACAACCCCCCCCCCCCCCCCCAAAGACTCACTTCTATCAAATACTTCGATAGCCAACTAATCCCCAATAATTATTATCTTGATCTTCATTAATAAAGAGTGAGTTTAAGTGAATAAAATTAATGTTTATTTATAAATGAATACAAGTTTCAATTCATAGAATAATTAATTGGTGTTCCCTATGAATAAACATTCTATTAAGATATAGTACTTATCTTTCTTATCATATAATAAAAACTCAATGATTTTAATAATTATTAGTTCTTGAAAGTCTAAAATAAGAGGAAGGTTCGATAGAAAAAAGACATGTATTATATATTTATAGAATTTCCATATTTATCTATTTATTGACTTTAAAATTACTATAATTAAGCTACTATAATTCATCCAATATCCTAATTTTATTTTTATTCAATATAATTAATTTAATACTTTTATATCCCTCCTAAAAGATTATAAATATGAATCCAGAATTCTGCTAAATTTATGTTATCACGCTGTGAACACCACCATCATGACGTGATCCCCAACATCCTTCAAAAATAAAACCTTTTAACTTCTATACCTCTAAAAAATGTTTCCATTCACCAAAACATGTAACATATAATCTTTTATTTTCAATGCTCACATCTTAAAAACATATCATGGGGATACATATTTAATTCTTCTTTGACTAGCTCACCACAAAATGAATTTCACCAGCCTAACATGATAACCTACTCTCTAGGAATTAAATAACTGACACATTGAAAATCTATAGTACGGAACTTTCCCATGGTGTGAGAATTATCAACAATTAAGATCCACTAAAATTCACACAATCCTCTTCGTGACATGGCTATTCCTCCTGCGACATGACCACTCTTCCTTTAAAATAGTAAATGATGAAACCTCACACACAACTTGAATACTCTTATATATTATCACAAATAATGATATATATACTAATAAGTCAATGACATCGTCATTTAACCTATGAAAATCCTTCAAATTATGATAATGACTATCACAGTGTGAATGAATCTTACACATGTAGGGACTTTTCCATGTTTCAATCCACTATTATACTCCTAGAGTGATTCCACCAATAAAGGAAAGATTTAAAAATAGAATACAAAATTGATATAATCCAAAATATAACAGTTCCATTACTATAACGTAATCTACTCCACATGATACAAACCAACAGAACCACTCCTTTGATATATCCTTCTCATATCATGACTAGTGTTATCATAGTGCGACTTTTATCTAGTATATTGATTTTTCTATATTCATTGAAAACTCCATTAGCTTTCACAGGAATTTTTAATTTACCTTAAAAGTCTCATCACACCAAAAATGTAAACAAAAATAACATAAAAATGTTAAAAGAGATATCTATTAATAATATCATCAATTGAAATTTTTGGGAACTCCTTTACAACTTGATAAAACATATCCCTTTCTAAAAACTTTATAACTGACTAGAAACTCATTATGAACCCCCATTGACATAAAATATTTCATTAATGAAGAAAAAATAACCAAATTTATTCCCACATGAGTCAAGATCATATTAATTAATAGGATTCAAATGACAAGTGCCCCATGAAAACATTTTATTGATCCCCATACTCTTCAATACACACTCCAATCCGTTGTCCAACCTAAATAAACATTCAAGAACTATAACCCATTAAAAAAATAGTATAGGATATCCCCCATTTAAAATAGTGAATGAAAATCATAAACTCTATAATTGTGGATATATTATTATATATAAATTATGGATAGATTCTTCCCCTTTTTTATTGAATAAAAAATCACTTCTGCCAAAGTTCACAAGAGAGTGTGAGAAATCAAAATAAGTAACTCAAGAAAGTTACCATATTTTGTTGTAACATGAAAATATAATGTAGGGGTTATGGATTCCTTCTAAAAACCTTCTAGTTTTATATATATGGTTGGACTCCAAGATCCAACCAATGTCTCTTAGAATTAGCCTTGGGTAGTTCCTTTATCAAAATGTCCACACCCTGATATTTTATTATCACATAATCTAACATCACTATAAATTTCACAATATTACCCTCAATGAAATGATAATTTATTTCAATGTGATCCATCTTTGGGTGATGGGAATGATTTTTTACTTAGATTAATAACACTCGAGTTATAACACCATATTGAAGTAAGAGATTCCACATTAATACCGAAAACCTCATTTTGTTTATTAATCCATAGTAATCGAGTACATACTTAAGTATCATCAATATATTATTATTTTATAGTTATAAGTGAGATATATTATGTCTTTTTTATCATTAAATAAATACTAAAACCACGAATAAAAATTACACCACCCAATGTCTACTTGTGATTATGCACTGAACTAGCCTAATTGTGTTTTTTTGTATCCTTATAACTCCCACCACAATGTTTTATAATAAAATTGTCTGAAATTACCTAGGATATTGAAGAAATAATGAATTTTTTTAATTGTTATCTTGGTTATTTCCTTATGATAACTTTTTTAACATGTCTCTTTAAATGTGGAAAACACTATATGAGTTCCTAGTGCTGTTAAGTACAAAATACTTCTATGAATTGGCTATATTTTGTTACATCTACCTTCATGACATCATAATCTCCTGAAAAAATCATTTAGGTAGCCATAAATGCCATCATAATCCTATAAAAACTCAATCCAAATATATTTTTGAACTATTTTGACATGTTTTTATTGAGAAATAAGTATATCATTCCTTCCTTGAGTCACCTATATACCAAGGAATTTTTTTCAACTCCCTAATCATGGATATCTAGAATTCACACTACATGTGTTTTGAAAATATATTTCATTTGGAAACATACATATAACTCCAATTATTTTTCAACTTGTGTTATAGTTCAATTTTAACCTACTCATGTGTATCTTTCTTGGTTTTATTAGTTTGAGGAATTTAGAGTGGCTCATGGGTTAGTTTTTGTAATAGAATATGGGCATATAGTTGGAATGTTGATATAGGATGTATTCATGGAAAGAAAATTGAGGCTCAAATCATGAATTGTTTGGGTATAATTATAGGTATTTGGACTACAATTTTTCATAGTGTAAACCCCTTTGTTCAGGTCGTAAATGGACAGCTGGTCAGTTTTTAGGTTCAAAATTATAAATTCCCCCTTGACCAGCATTTTCAGTTCTCCCTTAACTCCCTCAACCTCCCATGTGATTTAGCTACACAAGTGCTCATGTTTGATGATTTTGGATTCCTCCATCTAATATCTTTCTCGGTTGAATCAATTATTATTATAGAAGGTTTCTCTTGAAGATTCTAACACCATCTACACCTTAGATTCCTCTTTTTTCCATTAATTATAGGATTTTTATTCCATAAACCAATTTAGAGCATAATGGGTATAAATTTAGGAATACATGGTTCTGGGATTATTTTAGGTTGAGATTATTAGTGATTGAGCTTCATCACACTTGAATTAGGAAGTCCTTTCAATGATATGACACTTTAATGTGATTATCTGCAATGATTTTCATATCAGTTCTTGTGTAGCACTTTGAGACATAGAATTTTGGTATAAAAGTTACCGAGTTAGGTTTTTATCAATGCGATCAGTACCTTAGAGGGGAAGTTAAATTTTTCTTCCATGAAATCAATGAATTTGGGCTTCATACCTTAGATAAGATTGGGGTTTTCGACATGGGTAATTGATCATGGAAAATGCCTTCTAGATTTGGTAAAGGCTAGAATGATGTGATATGATGATGTTCATGTTTTAATGATGATGTGGGATAATAATGAGTGATGTGGCTGAGCTTGTCATGGTAATAGGGGATGACCATGAGTGACATGGTCTAGTCTAGGATGAAATATAGGGTAGTCATGAGTGATATAACTTAGTTTGGGAATTTATGTGAGTATGATTGTGAGAGAGGTAATTGGGTCTTATAGTGATGATGATGGGCACTATGGCTGATACAGTTGGTATGGGGTGTGGTTCTATGTGTTCCCTTGATTGAGAAGTGTTTTACTTGATTTTGACATATGGTGACATAACATGACTGTTACCTTTTACCTGGAACTGAAGTAGGTAGGGTTGTGGTTTGTGGCATCCTAGTTAGCACATAATAAACTAATGAATTGTGTGTTTATCATTGTATTTATTTTTATCATTATATAAATTTTTACATGCTTTCCACATTTATGTTAAATATGTTTTGAAGGTTTTTTGTTAGGATAATGATAAAACCCTACATAAGAACCTTAGTGCATGCATAGAATTTACTATTAGGGATCCAAAAAATGGAAACTACCATTCTTATAGATGTTGAGTAAGAGTGGGGTGGATTGAGGTGATGTCGAGAAAGAATATGAGATCTTTTCTAATCATGCCTTATAATTATTTTTTTCTGTTTCTTTTTTGTATATTGATCCAATGAATTTTGGAATAACATTGACCACTGGTATGACTTTACTATACCATATTCTTATTGAATAGATGTTATTATGGTCAGTTTTTGTTGTATTTTAAGATGTTTCTTATTTTTTTATTTATTTGACTATGTTGGTTATTTTTGGTGATATGTTACCAAGGGAATAATCTTCCCAATATGTCATCCAAGCCCGCATTTTTAGTTGTAATCCTCTTTTATGGAGATGTGCACATGAGGTTAGGTGACCCTTTGGCCTAAACTAGGTGGTTCAAGTCAAGGTTTTATAAAATGTTAACCAAAACCATTTCTTTTTATTTTATAAATTATTATGGTTTAAGGATTGGTATAATAGATATATAATGGACTAAACATGGTTATGAGAACTAATATTGATCATGACCAACACTTGTGTTGTGGAATTTTGAGTTACCAAGGAAGTGTGATTATTTTGTCGGTTGTTTTGTTAGGGTTTCATGCTATTCTTGGGTGTTATTATGATGTTATGTTTTATTAGATTTTCTCCAGGTCCAATTAAAAATCTAAATAAATATCATGAATGGTGGATAGGAACAGAGGTTCACAAGTAATGAACTTGTTTACCTATGGTTCACAGTATAACAGCTCTGATCCCACACTCTGATATTCAGTGATGAAATCATATACTTTACATTTATGGCTTCGATGCCGATAAGGGTGAACCATTTTTTAATCCAAACCGTGCACCATTAAAAAGAAAAACTGGATCAATTACAAAATATAGTAACTTTTAGGATAAGAGTTTTAGAGATCTTGGAAAAAGTCCTACATAAACAATTCACATGACTTTAAATGATAATATCTCCCACATAAACCGACCTTTTCATTTTTCACATTAATAAATAATCATCATCCATATGAAACAAATTATATAAATAATGTATTGAACCTAATTATTTTTAACCAAGGGAAAAGGAGACAAAATAAGGGTGTGATAAAATGCTTATTAAGAGAAAAACTAATAATTAACAAATGAATATCATCAGTGAGAATAAGAAGAGAATATAGGCATGATGACATAATCAAAGTGTATGAGTATGACATATGAATATTCATATCCATCATTACCTAGATCAAAAAACATGAAAACACGGCACAAGGATTTATTAAAGTAAATATTCATAAAAACCAACAATAATGATCCATGTGATATCAATCCTTGATCAAATGAAACGTCATAGATCCATATCAATCATAGATAATTTTTTTGCTATCTTGGAAAATTATCTTATAGAATCCTTATAACACCCTTATAGAACCATTTTATAACCCTTACAAATTGGAATAAGCAAGTGGAAAACTTCTAATATAATTCACTAGATAACATAATAATTACCCATTTCATTGGAGAAATATGTTAGTGCACCCATAATTTATGCTATTATAGGATTACAAAAAATTATATAAGAAACCCGTAGTTAAGATATAACTAAATTACCTAGTGTTATATGATCCACCTCATGTTACATTGTAACAGGCTTACCCAGTTCTATTTGGTAAACCCCATGTTTAAGATATAATGTCTAATAACCACAACATGAATAACATACATATATCTTTCATCATAAAACTCATAAAAACGATCATTAATCATTTATAACTTGATAAACCCGTGGGAATGAAATAATATTTATTTCAATATCCTTGAAACATGATTAAACCATTGAAAAGAAGTGGGTCCCATTATAATATTCTTTAGAAATGATTAACCCATTGAAATGAAATATGTTCTATAAAAATTTCTTTAAAATAGTCATAATACATAGAGGAAATGAATAAGGATTATATCAATAAAAAATATCCCAATGGATTATAAGTAAAAAGATTTTTTTTTAATTAATGGAAATACTATTAAATTTCATGAAATATATTTTCAAGAAAATACCCTTTTCATTTTGAAAATTACATTTTATATCATAATACATTTTGAAAACAATTTTATTTCAAAATAGCTTTTAAAACATATAAAAGATGATTTAAAAATCATTTAAAACACTATCTAAACCTATATATTTTTAATAATACTTTATTTGAAAATTATTATAAAATAATATTTAAAAATATTTTTAGAAAACAATATTTTAGAAGAAAATAGATTTTCGTGTGAAGCGATAAACAAATTCAGATTAAAAAATAACATTTTATCAATTATTCTAGTTACGAGAGAGAATATAAATTGTAATATTTCATGAAAATATCAAGAGTAACATGATAATAATATAATTCATAATAATTATAAGATTTCAATAATATAGACTAAATCATAGAAAATACCAATAAATGACGAGATTGTAGCAAAAGTCTCTTACAACTTTGGCAACTTTGAATAATAATATACATGAAATAACAACATTAAATGAAACTTATAATAAAATGAGAATAATTAGATTAATTATATAACATATCAAAGGGTAATTATATACATGTCATAAAAAATATAGGTGTATAACATAACAAACTTCTCAAAGAAGAAAAATTGAGGTAAAAATACTTTACAGCTTTGGTAATTTTGAAACCCAAAATCCCATAAAAGAGAAATACTGAAATAGATATTTAAATACATATAAATTTAAGTATAATAATCATAAAATAAATTCATCTGTATTATATACACCACACAACAAAAATAAGTGGTGAATATAGAATATATCTCCAGAAATAAAAGCGGGATTAGAAAAAACTCATACCTTGAGTAAGACTTGTCACGTGTGTATTTATCTTGTTAAATAATAAATTTTTTTCATTATTCACATTATTGAAAAAAATTGTCATGTTTATTATTAGTTTTATTTCATTTATTAATATTTCATATTACATTACTTAATCAGTTATGTTTACATCAGATGTTCTGACCATATTTGAGTTATGTATAAAAAAAACTTTGGTAGGTTGACTATGGTCAAAGTGGTTGTTATTTAAAAATTTATAGAATAATAATTAATAAATAATTATGAGACTTATATATAAATTAAAAATTAAAATCCAATCTTGGATGATGGTTATGAAAAATTAAATAATGTTAAGTTTATGAAGACAGTAGGTCATACGTACACATGAGTAAAATTTATATTTTTCAATGATCATTATGGAAATAATATATATAATATTTTATATTTATATAATTATTAAAATATAAAAATAAACTATTATTTAATTATATATAATTATATATGTCATCCTTGTGAGTCAGTGATGAAAAAATAAGAATCAAATCACTTCGAGGAGGTAGTAGTCTACACGTCCACAAACGATGTTATCATTTTTTAGTGTGTGAAATGGTAGGAAGAAAATAATAAATTATATTTTAAAAAAGATAATTATTTCATTAATATCAGAATTATTTCATTTATATCATAAATATTCCTTATATTTACCCTTATTACCTTATATGTAACATGTTAGTGAAAAAATACCAACAGTGCTTCGTGAGGCGGTAGTCTGTTGTACACACGAGCAATGTTATCATATCAATTATGGAATGGAATATAAAAATATTATATCTGATATAATGATTAAAGAGGTATAATAATGTTATAAATATCATAAATATCATATATAAATATTATTTCGATCAATATTGTCAACCCTGAAAGGTGGTAATGGAAAAACGAATGACATCGTTTTGAGAGGCGGTAGTCTTCCATACACACGAATGATTATTTCGTAACCCATTTGATGTAAGTGTGTGTGGGTGTAGGTAATTACCATAAAATAATAATATATTAATTATTTTTGAGATTTATATTATTATATAATCATGTTATATAATTATTTTAATGGGTTGGATAAAGAAAAAAAATAAAAATGCACGTTGATGAACATTACCTTTTCTTTGAGTAACTCATTTTAGTTTGCACGAAATGCCTTATTTGGTTGTCTTTAAGAAAAAATTAAAGCTTATATAATGAGAGGAGGTATGTTCAGAGGTGATTTGGGATGTTATTTTCTAAACTGATTTGTTTTTTAGGTGTGAATAGAGGAGCATATGTGGGGCCTTTTATAAGTGGGGGAGAGGACACACTTTGTATTTTTCAAAAGAACTTTATCCAAACCCATGGTTATACCTCCCAGAAAAGATAAAATAACAAAAAAACTCGACCTAAGAATCTATATGGTATAAATATGTTCAAAAAATTGTTCCGGGAAATATTATAAGTCATTTGGCCCTTTAAGTTTAAAGTTTAACCACTAAGTAAACTCGTTTTTACCCTAAATTCTATAATTCATTATAATTTCTTCCACTAACACCATTGTTCAATAAATATGTTGGAATAAATAGATTTTATAAATTATTATGATTATAAATATGGAATCAATTTTAAAAAATTTGAATCACACATGAGTTAAATTCTAATTTAATATCAATCCCTCAAATGCGGCGAGACATCGAGTTTTTAAGAAGAGTATTTTTTAGAAAAATACGATTCTATATTAACTCTATGACTAATAATAATCATTAAATGTAGTTAAATTAACATTTTATGATATATAGTATAAAATTTTAATTGAAAACATTCCCCATTATTTATTATTTTAATTAACTAAAAATGGTATAAATTATGAATTTTAAAACATTTTTTAGAAAAACCTGTTTTTAGACCCAAAAACAAACTTATAATAAAAACCCATATAAATTTTATTTAAAAGCAATTAAGAGTATTAAATAAAAAACTATTTTCCTTTAAAACATATGAAAAAATTATTGGGACTTTAAAATTTCATAAATTATAGAAAATAAAATACATTTTTACAAAAATTATTATTTTTAACAATTTATGAGAAAATCATTATTTTATGATCCCAAAATTTCACTAAAAATATATTTTGATATTATTATTTATAAAATTAATTTTATTTTTAAAAATAAAAATTTTAATATTTTCAAAAATTATTTTTAAATTAAGTGCACCATAACCAAGTGAAAAAATACTTTCATGAAAAAATACATTTATAAGAGTAAAATTAGATTTATTTCTATATATTGTGTATGAAAAATATAAGAGGAATATTAAATATTAGAATGAATATATTACATGTAAATTTCATTAATATAATCTAAAATGTGTTACATTTTATTTTATTAGTACAAAACACACTTGTGTGCTTTCAAATATTTTTTCCAGAAAAATATTTTCTTTTATTTTTAAAGGTGATTTATTTTTCTTTATAACTAATTGAACATCAAAGAATTCATTATATGTATATATATATATATATATATATATTTCAAAACCATATTTTCATAATTTTGTTAATCCTATTCATACCATTGATTCAAATGACTAGGTTATGATGGTAATATATATCACATGTCATTTAAGTTCAGTGTTGTGTGTTGATTACACCATCGAGCATAAAAATATAGGGGTTGTGTGTAACACAAACTAAAATAATTATTTCACATGACATAAGATAAAATTAGTTTTATGTTTCCATTATACTATTAAATATAATTTCTACTTTTAAAATCTTAGGCTGTTACATCCTTCGCCATTTAATAAATTGTATCCTCACAATTTGAACTTTATCATGGAAATTAAAGGTTGGAGATGGATTTTTTTTCTGTAAAACCAAATCATAAAATGGGTTAACAAAACGTAAACTTAATAAAAGATAAAAGTAAATATTATGGTAATCTATAATAACACATAACTAGGTTTGAATATAATAGAACATATGAGAGAATTGAGGAAAAGAATATATCATTGTAGGGAGTAACCGAGGTCATTGATCACAGGTAAGAGAACGATCAATGGAAAGTTTTGATCCACAAAAAAATAAATCCGTGGTTATTTAAAAGACCATTGATTTACCATAATTTAAGGTACTAGGAAAATAATTTTATTTCAAGATCATTTTCCTTGATTTGAGAAATTATCTTACCATATTGACTAAGAGAATATAGAAATATATTTAATTGATGAGTACAATTTTATCCTTTAATAAATATCCACAAAAATCACATTTGTTTCTCCAAGATTAATTTTTAATGCCTAATGAACTAAAATATAATTTTAAAGTTGATATAATCATTAAAGGGATAGTCAAGCTATTCCACCTATCATTAGACATTACACAAAAATAAAATGGTTATCACATGGTAATATAATTCCCAAAATTATTGAACCTTCATATGATACATTAATCAAAAAAATTAATAACCAATGGTCCAAAAAACCATTCCATAAATAATAATCCTTAAATTATTCAATATTCCCTAAATATGTTCGAATCCTAAAGATTATAAGGATTTGATCATATATAATTCTAATATAAATCAACCGTTATTTCTAAAATAGAATCCCATTTTTCTGAAATAAATTTAATCTTAGGATATAAAACCTTTGTAATAACCAGGACATCATGTAGGCTAGTGGTAGGTGTGAAACTCTTATCATCCTTTTGTTATGTGTTTAAGAACCACCTTCTTTCCAGATGTGATGGGTTTTCACACAATATACAGGTTGTGTTTTTCATTTAAACATGAAAATTAATTCCTCCCTAAATAATACTTCATGTTGCTCGTAGGGGTTAAAGATACATTAACCCAAAATAATTTCTTCAAAATTTTCATTAATAACCTCAAAATTTTTACCACTTAAAACCCTCAAATTTTGTCTCTAATATATTTAAATTTTGATCAAAATTAATCTTATAAACTTATGATGGTATCCATAATTATTAATATAACCTCACATGAAAATATACTAATCTCAAAATTTATCTAAACCTCACTTTGATACCAAATATAATAGCCCCAAACCCACACTCCCAGACTCAGTGCTGAAATTATAAACATTAAATTTTTGGATTTGATGCTAATAAGGTTGACCCATTTTTTTACATACAAACCTTAACACTTAAAAAGTAAAAATTATATCACTTAAATACTAGAGGACCTTTCTGGATTATAGTTTTAGAGAATTAAAAAAACCCAACATAAAAAATTCACATGAAATTAAATGAGAATTTCTTCTACCTAACCCATCTTTTCATTTTCACATTTAAACATAATCAAAATTTATACGAAATCCCTTATAGACATAATTTGTTCAACATCATTCTTTAAACCTAGGGAAAAGAAAACATAATAATGGAGAGATTAAATTATCAGTAATAGAACAGATAATAATTAACAAAGGAATGTCATCAATGATCATTAGAAGAGAATAAGGGTATGATGAAATAATGAATTTTCCTGAGTATAACATAAGAATATTCATACCCATAAATACTTGGTTCATCAAACATGAAAACATGTAATACGTTTTTATCAAAAGAAACAGTCATAAGAATAAATAATTAGGATCCATGTGATATCAATATTGATCAAATGAAACATCATTAACCCATTTTAAGCATAGATAAAACATATTGGTATCTTGGAACATCATCCCATAAAATCTTTATAAAACTCTTACAAAACCATTACTAAACCATTAGAAATTGAAATAACTATACGACCAAATTCCAATATGATTATATGGATACCATTATTATTACCCAATGCAATGGAGTGTCATCTGAGCGTAGTCATCGTTTAAGATATTATGAGCTCTCCCGATGCTATCTTGGCCACCCCAAGTTAAGCTGTAATGGTCTTATACAATACTATATGGGCACCCCAAGTTATACAATAATGTTATTTCTTGATACTATCTGGGCCACCCCATGTTTAATCTATAATTTCTAAGAACCACATCATGATTAAAATACCTAGATCTTTCATTATAAAACTCATAGAAACAATCATTATTAATTTATAACCTAATAAAACCATGGAAACGAAATGGGATTCCTGTCAATATTCTTGAAACATGTTTAACCCATGGAAAATAAATGTATTCCTTGACAATCTATTTGATACATGATTAACCCGTGGAAAAGAAATGGGTTCCATAACAATCTCTTTAAAATAATCATAATACCTCTTGATAAATAATGAGAACAATATCAATAAAAAACATCCCTAGTGGAGGATAAGTAACAAAAAGGCTTTTTTAACATTAATAAATCGAAATAACATTAAAATATCTTTAAATACATTTTGAGGAAAATAAACTATTTATTTTGAATATCACTTTTTAAAAAACTAAAACATTTTGAAACCTTTTTTTAAATATATTTGAAAATGAATAAAAGAATTATTTGAAAATAATTTAAAACACAATTTAAAAGTAAAACATTTTTAGAACATTTTATTTAAAAATTATATTAAAATATCATTTAAAAATATTTTTAGAAAACACGGTTTTGGAAGAAAAAAGATTCCATACCGAAGAGATAAAAAAAGAAGGATTTTCTTAAAAAAATAACAATTATTCTATGTAATAAAGAGTGAAAAAAGGTAACATTACATGATAATATAAATAATAAATATATGATAATATATTAAATATAATAATAATATTTCAAAAATAGAGACTTAATCACACACAATCCAAATATATGATAAAATTGTAACAAAATACTCTTACCACTTGGTAACTTTGAATCATATACTCATGAAAGGATAAAATTAAATTAACTTTATAATATATTGATAATAAGTAGATTCTTGATATAACATTTAGAAGGGGTATTATATAAACCTCATAAAATAAGATAGGTATATAAAATAAGAGTTTCATAGTTCCTTGAAACGTGTGTTCTACTATTAAGAATCACTGTTTCTAGGTGGTTTCCATTGGATTTATTCATGGAACTAGAAACTTACAATAGTTAATTATCCAAAGAGGTCCTGTATTATATAGGTTGTCATTCATTATGTTTTGAACTTTACAATACTTAAAAACATGCATTGTTCAAGAGGATGGGAGGTCAGACTCATCACACCCTTTTAGGGGGAATTATTGTCTACTCTGGGACTCTCTTTGTAAAATAAAAACATTTTAACGAATCCTTATTAATCCACCAAGTATATCATATGTATCCCTTGGAATTTATAATCACTTATTAACATGTGTAAAATTTTGAATCATCAGTATGCATTCAAGGTTCTTCATTTAAATGGAAATATTCGTATATATTTAATGTTTTCCATCAATGGTATCTTCTAATATACTGTTTATTGATTCTTTTAATCATTGTTGTGATGATACTGGTTTTTAAGCCACTCAATGGGGTTCTCTATAATTTTATTTTCATCTAGGGAGATGAAGGTTTGGTTTGATTTTGGGATCATACCCATAAGATAGGCTACCTACATATCCTTGTGAAAGGAATCAGAACCCCCGTAGTTTGGTGCCACTGAATGGGACACATCATACCTTTTAAGGTCATGTGATAAGGGCATCTAAGAGTAAGGTGATTAGTTGAATCTTAGTGTGGGACTTATTCTAAAGAAGTCCAAGGAACCTGAAAAGGATATGGGTTTCCAAGTAGGATCAGACCCTATTGGGAATATGGCTAAGGAGAAAATGGTTTATTTGAAGTAATGGTTTTAAACCTCAAAGATGGTTCCTACATATCCCATATAGATGGGAATCAAATCCCACATAGTTCTATAAGTATTATAGGAGAGTATGGTCCTCTGAGAAAGATGAGTTTCATCTTACTTCATGAAAAGGATGCCTTGATGATTTGAGTATTGAATTTGGGGCTTATTTCATAGGGAGGATACCCAAATTGGGGGAATTTGGGTTGGATTCTTGAGTAGGATATCCAGTGATCTCAGGCCTTGAAAGGGCTTCCTACGTATCCTAGTTTGAATAGGAATCATAGTTCTTGTAGTTCCTTAAATTTTGCAAATATTGTGATCATGATAAATCTCTAAGCCCACGTGAGTCATTCTCCATGTGTGAAACAAGAGAATGTTAGAGATTCAATGAAGGCATTCACACTTTCAAAATTTTCATCCTCCTATGGTGGAAGATGGTGCACCTATAGTCTTTATGATGAATGAGGTTGAGGTGACTATGGAAGAGGGAGAGGCGACGAGCCTTCCCTCTTTTCTATTTACATTGGACAAGGGTCCAATGTAAGGAGGAATGAATGAAGGTGAGGGGCTTATACTAGGATGGATGCCCTTGAATTGATCCTGGTAAGGGAGGGAGACTTCTCATATGATTTCATGGAAAAGAAAGTGTGAAGTGTGCCTTCCATACCAGAGAGTTGAGGTTACGGGTTGTCTCATTGAGAAGGGATAGGTGAGGGCCCAAACCCTCTTCTAAACCGAGAACATCCCAACACTGTTCATGGGGGAAAGGTCCATGTGACTATAGATATACAAACCCACAAACATCTCATGAATCCTAACCCCATTGTGAAACAAATGTGGGAAACCTCTGACTATGGAAATACTAATCCAAATACGAGACACACTGATGTGTCATTCCCAAAGGTTTGATAAGTAAGGAGGTTTTGGTGAAGGTCTCAACTTAGTCCCTTTCAGATAATGGATCCAAAGAAAGAGATACCCTACAATGAATGGCTTTTAAAAAGGGGGTACTTGAGTTGGTCATGTGGGTCCCTCGTGCAAGTATTCCGAAAAGGTACCCCGCGTTGATGTACAACATAGGTATATCGCATAGGTATTGCATGCAGCTATTCCATGCAGGTATGCCGCATAGGTATGTCATACAGGTATGGCGTGTAGGTCGGCCACACAGGTCTGAATGATGACTAAAGAATGTCTTTTACATAGGAGAACAAAACCTATGTAAAATTTATAGAAGGAATTTCAAAGCATGCTTATCCCATTTAATTATCTCTTATCTCGTGAATTAGAGAGCTACCTGAGACAATTTTAGGGATCTAGGTGAAAGGTCTGCACAATGGGAGATTCATAGAGTCATTCGATTTTTCTCAATCCCCAAATGGGGAGCCCAAGGGCTCTATTTATAGGCACAAATGGGGCCTGGTCGAAGAGATGTTGCTCGTGCAGGTCCTTCAAACAGTTCTACTATGTAGGTACTTTTCATAGGGGCATAGAGATTATTCTGGCACAGATCTTGGCCATGTAGATCTACCGCGTAGCTCTACTGCGTAGCTCTGTCACGTAGCCCTCTGAAGCTAGTTCGTCGCACAGTTATGTTGTGAAGATATTTCAGAGTATTTGGAATTTATTTTGATCTCTTTGAATATTATTTTGGGATTTGAAATATTCGGGGTTATCATCATTGTATTTTTGTTTTCTTTATGCAGTGTTAACAAAATCCTCCCATCAGGATTGGATCTGAAACATAGAAAGAGGGTAAATTCTTGAGTTAAAAATTTGGGGAAAGGACTCTGGATTGATTGTTGAACAATGCAGGTTTTTGGAATAGGTACTTAGCGGAAGAGTTGCACATAGTCCTGACACATATCTCTTTTGTTGACTATAAATAGGTCTCACCTTTCATGATTTCCTCAGCTTTGATTGTCAGATTTTACTGATCTCATTGCATAGCTTGTTCGCCGAGACCCATTGCATTGTTCTCTCATGTAATTCCCTTGAAATTTATTCAAGGTAAAATTATTTAAGTGATAGAGATATGCCAAAGTACTTCATTGAAGGAGTTACTCTAGGATCCTTGACGAAGGATCTACATGACCGACCATATCAAAGGACCTACGCGACAAGCATTTTCAAAGGACCTACGTGAACAATGTCCATTTCCCAATTTGTGATTTTCCTCTTTAAAATTATGAACGAGAATTTTGTTAATTATTTTTCAGGAAGGAATTACTCATTTGATGACCCATACTAAAGAAGCTACGACTTTCCAAAATGAAATGATGAAGATCGTCAGACCAGACTATTATGACATTGCTGAAAGTACTCTTCCTGGGCTATAGAAGGGTTTAATTCTGTACCAATGTGACTATGAACAAAGTAATTATTTACCATTATATGGGCATGGGATTTTTCAATATTCCCATGTTCCATCTATTTAGAAGTAATTTCCAAAGAATTGGTTTCTTCAATACTCCAACTATTACTACATGAATATTAGTGCAAAGGGGGTTCTAGTACAAGAAGAAACAGTACCTATTAGTTTCATCCTCCATCAAAGTTGTTTCACTATTGATATAAAGGATAATGTTGTAGATCTAATACCACATTGTTATGATTACACTTTTTGGGCTTCTCAAATAGATCAATCTAATGGTTGGAAAGAAGATTTAGATCTTCATTCTGGGGGAGGTGTCAATCTCGAATGGATGTGGGCATTCTGGGTACATCGGCCTTGTGTAGAATTCAAGAAAGAGTTATCAGACATTCATATCTATGAAACTGTCTAGATGGGGAAAACAAATGTTTATAAAAGTGATTTAATTCTTGAATTACTAAGCCGATAGAGTCTACAAATGAATTCCTTCCATTTTACACATGGGGAAGTTGGTATTACTCTCTGGGATATTTACCAAATAGATGGAATTCCCATTATTGGGGAAATATATGATGAATTCATCCCACATTCTACAACATGGGGTGACACTACTAGAATACCACCACTGGACCATTAATTATTTAAGATAGCGAAGAATTTACCCAAGGACAAGAAATATATTCATGCTAGATTGTGTATGGAAGACTTCTTAGAACCAACCATAGATAAAGGTCTAACTTGTGGACGTCCTATTGTTTGTCCTTCTCTAGATAACTGGGAAAGTTCAGGAACATATTGGCCTATGCTGGAAAGAGACAATTATAATAATTGGGGATATAAAGTCAATCCTGATATAGATGCTAAAGTATTCTTAGCTGCCTTCCTTGCTATGTGGCTAAGTGTTTATTTTCTTCCAGTCCGTGAATGCAGAGGTGGCATAAGATCAGGGTCTTTTGTCATTACAGATAAATTGGTTGAAGGGAATTATATTGTGCTAGTAACCCATGTATTGGAAAGAATTTACTATCTATTTCTACATTTATACAATGGGAAGGATCCATTTATAATTTCAAGCCCATTCCAAGTATTGTGGGGCTAGATTGCAGCACATTTTTCTTCATACTCACTATTGAATTCAGTTAGAGTTCCCAATTGTCAATTCACCCCATTTTTATAGAATGTTTCTGGTATTTAGCCTCTAAACATGAAACCTGATGTGGTGCTAAAGGCATTGAACATCTCAAGAGAATTCATCTTCCTTCCTTTCGGTAACCTACCAATTGGAAAATTTATTGATGATGGTAAATAAAATAATTATAAGTTGAGATCTTATATGATGGAATTCAGGGATGGCGTATTATCAACCATGATTGATGGTGAAATTATCTACGAGGCTTATGTCCCCTATAAGTTTCCTCGTCAGTTCGGGTGTCTTCAACAATCAAACACTTTTCCACCCATGTATGTCAGACATGAAAAAAAACCAATGGTAGCACGACAATTTTAGATTCTAATAGCTTTAGAGGTATCCATGTTTTCAATTATATTACCTCCACCAGATGCATAGATCGGATTGGAAGCTGGCTATTCCAAATCTTGGGCTACTTAATTTCATCAAGGGTCTTTGAAAAAAGGAATATATTGAGTGGAAGCTACAACGACTGTTGCACATGGAAATCGTGGTAATAAGTCCAAGGCCATAGATGATATAGAAGATTCAGAGGTTTCAGAGCCCTCAAAACATCTTCGCATGAGGTATACCCAGAAGACCAGGGTTACAGAAGTAATACCTCCAATGCCAAGGTGATCCAGTTGCCGCCATCAAACAGAGGTTCTTATCCCATCTGTTGAACCTTCTGAAGAATAAAGGAGGCCTAAAGAAGCTCTCCAATTAGAAGGTGTTGAATCTCCACCACAATCAATCACACCAAGATTGAGTTATATGCGACCTTAATCCATTCATCATTGGGAGGGTGTAACCCGTGATGTTAGGGATGCATGGGTATTCCTGTAGCAAGGAATTTGAATACGAGATATTGGTGACATCAAGGAACCTTCTGATTGAAATCTGGATAATAACCTGGCTAAAGTACAAATGTATATTACGCAGTTGGAGGATTTTATATATAGAACTGATGAACATATCCCAGCCTCTAAACGAGTATCTCATAAGATGGACTTAGGAGTACACAAAGGGGGTAATTATCGACTCTGAGGAGGAGTGAAATATTTATGTTAATACCGAGAATGTATTTCCATTTTTCATTTATCTCAACTCTGCTTTATCATTTATCATCATTAATCTTGATGTAAATGTATATGTGTTTCCTAAATGTAGAGAAGGAAGCTCCAGACCGATTCTTGAATCACCTAGGTATGGTTCTGCTGGATCTCCTATTGACGCAACAAATGATCCTCCCAGGTCACCAAAACTTTCTCCAGGAGCAAGAATCATGAATGGGGTAATGGTGACAGATAATCCTCAACCATTCCCAAATGTTTTCCCTACTAAGAGGGGTATTTCAATCTCTCCCCAAGCTTTTGAACAGAAACACAAAAGAGAAATGAGATTGATTCAAAGTGTTCACCGAAAGAGAAAGTATTTATACTATCTTTAGGGAATATAAATTGCTCAATACACTCCAGTAATCACATTTTATCCACATGTAGGATCTATGTCTCTCTCCTTTCTCAAGGGATTAATAACTGGTTCTTCAATACCAGAAAAAGAAACCCCAGGGGAAACCCAGGTTTAGGCTGATGAATATGCAATTTTATTAGATAAATCGACAAAATATTCAGCTATACCTACTCTAGTATCTACTAAGAGAGAGGAATTACATGGTAAGATTAAATACATTCCTCAATTGCTTTTTTTAAAGGATCCTGAAATAATCAAAACTGATATTCCTATTGCTTCAGAAGAAATGAATAAAGATCTAGGGAAATCCAAGACAAATATTGATGTTAACCCAAACATGGAAATACTTGATGTTGTCATACCAATTGAAGATCCAATGGAACAAAATGCTAGTGGAGCCAATTTGGGCATTAACCAACATTTTTTGGAGACCTTAAATGGTGAGGATAATATAACATTTTAGGCCGTATACACTGAAATGATGGACACCCTTAATCCAAATATTGATATTCCATGTTTTATCAAGGATTTTGGATATTTTCATGAATAATTTCAAGGGAGTAAGTCCTTATTCTTGAATTTTTCATAAATAATTTTTTTTCAACTTTATTATTTACATTAAAGTTCACCTTTTATAGCTTTATCTACAAAAAATGTCGCAAAGTCTCTTCATGAACGGGGTATTCCACTTTATCCTTCTACTGGGTCTAGAGAAATACCTACAGAGGATCTTTCATCAAGGGATTTTCCAGAGCCTTCAAATGTCATAACTGAGAAAAATCAAGGAAATAACCCTTCTCAAGAAACATCTTCTCAAAACACTAAATGTGAGAATACAAGGGATGAATCCAATCAAGTAGCTGACTTATTTTTGGGTAAATATAATCAGCTGTCTGAATCATATTTGTTTCCTCCATTTGAAACTGATAGTGACCTTGATTTATCATTTAGGTTTATCAGATCCTAGATCATAAGGTGAATCTTATACTATTCCAAAAGAAGTAGAACAAGGAAGCTCTTTAAGCGAACTATTTCCTGAGTACATTTTACCTCATGGTAGTTACTCAGATTCAGAAATAGAGATGAAATATGCTCTTGGCATGGCACGTAAGAAGACATGGCGACATATTTGGATCATAATTGCTGAGAAGGCTTTAGAATAATTGTTATCCCAATTTTCACAACTCCCAACATTATTCTACATATTTGGATTTGGTGGATTTAATTATCGACCAGTCTAAGATGCCAAGAAAGAGACTATTCACTGATGAGAGCAGGAGTATAAGCTGCGGAAAGATTTTTAAGAGTCTAAATGACTCATCAATATTGAGGGATTTCAAGCTGTGGTAGTTTAGGTGGAGGCATATCATAATAGTAAATTGATCAAAATCAGCCAATAAATCAATGAAACAATGAAAGAGTTCTTATATCTTCAACCACAACTAGATGTTGTTCATAACATGCTTGAGTAGTTGAATAAGACATTAAGAGAAACCCAATTAAAGGGGATAACTGCCATTTCAACTGATAAGGAAACACTTCTTCAGGCAGAGGAGGTTGGAGTTGCTCAGTTATCTCAACTTCAACAAGCAGCTGATAGGGCTTATAAAGCAGTCCAACAAATGAAAAGTCATGTTTAGAGTTTATTCTAAAAAATTATAGAGAGGATCCATTTAGTGGATGGCCCTCTATTTTCATAGGAATGAAATATTTTTTTTTCAATCATATATGTCTTAATTCTTGTTTTTTTAAGATTAGGATATGAAAGGTAAATGATTTAATGATTCCTTTATATTATGAAATCATTATTATAATAACAAGAATGATGTGCTCAAAATTTTCTTATTAATCTAGGGGACCTAATGAGCATAATTTGATTTTTTCTAGGGTTATATGGATAACCCCACAAATTTCATATATTTTGATTTTTTTTTTTATATTTCTCAATATTACCTATATCATACAAAAATGTATGTTTTCTGAGCTGGGACTTGATTTTTGTTTAGAGTGCCCTTCATGGGTTGTCAATCTAATGAGCACCAAGTATTTTGTTATTGGATGTTTAGAGTCATGCATGTTGGACTATAAAGGGATAATATTTAGGGTCTAAATAGATTTGATCGTAAACTTTGAATTGGATCCCAAGAAAAACATTGTGGCTAAGAATTTCTTTAATATTATTTAAATATTTTCAAGGGAAATTTTGATTCATGATTTTTATGGTCACAAAATTTAAAAACTGTATCAACATAAGGGGTGTCTTTTCCAGGAACGAAGTTACCATTATTTGACAAACCCATTATAAGGTCTGTATTATGCCGAGCCAACTGGGGAATATGTTGCATAGATAATGAGTGGAATGTTTTGACTGACAGTCATGTTATATAGGCAACTTATGAAAGGCTGCATAAGGGCATGTACTTTATAATCAAGATAAAGTGTCCTTTAGGAATTTAAAATTTTTCTGCTAATAAATAGGAGAAAATAATATTTTGGAGATTTGGGTGACTCAAGACTACAATGGTTGGTTTTTCCAAAGAAATGAATTTTAAGAATGAAAAAAGATTATTTAGACAGATATAAGTCATGAATAGGAAAACCATTTCTATAAAAATTTGGTGTATGCTTATTGGTTTAAAATTTATCAGAGAAATGAAAGAAAATAATTTTTGATATCATATTGTGTAGTTTTAAGTCATGCAGTGAAAACATTCGTACTGTACAGTTTTAAGTCATGCAGTGAGGACACTGTTACTGTGCAGTTTTAAGTCATGCAGTGATGACATTGAGTGGATTTAATTTAAGGTCTTTAGCTCTGACCAATGGTATGATATAAATCTCCTAATTTCTTGATAATTTTTTTATAAACATACTATAATATTCAGGTATGTAAGGGAGAAATGTAAACTATGATTTGGGATTTTTTTGGAGCAGAGGAATGATATGGGAAAGAGAGCTAAAAGCATTTGGGGAAGTCTTTTTCAATAACAAAGTTACCACTACTTGAAAAACCCATTATGGAGGTTTTATTATGCAGGGACAACTGGGTAATATGTTGCACACCCAAATAGTGGCATCTTTTGACTAACAAGCTTGTTATGTTGGAATAATATGCAAGGTCGCCTAAGTGCACATGCTGTATAGTCAGACAAAAGAGATCTTAGAAGTTTGACGTTCTATTGCTAAAAGTCAAAGAAAGCTTATGGAGATTCAGATTTTTCGAAGCATAGAGTTTGATTTATGGAGAAAGGTACCTGAATATAGAAATGGTATTTCCACCCAATATGTCCAAAGAATCGAAGGAATAAGACTCTTACGAAGGTCTGACCCAAACGTATGAGGTATGATGTCTGTAGTTTTATGTCATACAACTAGGACCAGAAATGGAAATAGTATATGATGTACGACCTAGTGATTACAAGTTTATTTCATATTGCATTGAACACATGGTGAGGGAAATGTGTAAACCATTGTCTTGAAGACTTTCATATTGTGAGAAAGATAATGGGACAAGTATACTTGAATGACTGTTTTAAAATACATATTCTTATATATTGTCATCAAAGATTCAAGGGGATAAAGATACTATAACCAAGAACGATGTTACCATCATTTGACAAACTCATTATGGGAGCTTTATTATGAAGGGAGAACTAGGGCATATGCTGCATAGCGAAATAGTGAAATATTTTGATTGACATGCCCGTTATGTAGGCAACTCATGCAAGGCCTCCTAAGGGAACATGCTGCATATTCAGTTAAAATAGCTCTCATGTATTAAAAACTCTATCAGCAAAAACCGTAAGAAAGATTATGAAAATTTGAAAATATTCAAGATTAAGAGTATGAAATATGCAAAGGGTTTATGTTCAATGCATATGAGAAATATTGGAACCAGTATTGGCCATGAGTTTGATGTCTTTTACGTAGATCTGACTCATATGTAAAATGGAGTCTCTCTTTGTTTTCTATGAATTAATATTATGATGTGCAGTTTTAAGTCATGCATTGAGGAAATTCCCCCCCCCCCATAATGAATTGAAACACCTTAATTATATAAAAAATCCTTTTAACCAATTCCTAAGCTCACTTGAGATATGATCTCTGTGAGAAACAAGGAATAGTAAGGGTCTCTTCTATAATACAAAGGTGAAAAAGATGAAAAAATGGGGTGTTAGATTTCCATGCAGTTTAAAGTCATGCAGTAAGGATGAAAATGAATCAATGTGAAAAGAAATAAATATCGTAACTAGATTAAGGGATACCACCCAAGTGTCACTATATTCCTTTAAGGGAAAAGGATCAAGTCATACATAATTCGTAAAACATTTCCTATGCCGATTTGATTCTTATACTAGAAATAAATGGTTTTTTATTGCGGCTGGGCCCAAGATTGGAGATCTAGGTGTCACTACACATCAAAAAATAGATGAGAGTCAAGCTGTACGTAGTTCTTTAATCAATCATTCCTCATGCTAATTGAGTTTGACATGAAGAATGAGGGATTTTGACACGTTCTGAGAGAATGGTAAATCATAAGACATAAAATAGTATAAAAACCTAATCATAAATCTTAAGGAAACACTCTGTATAGATATGATTCCTACACAGGAATAGAAAATAAAATAAGAAGATTTTTTGGTTACGGTTGGGCCCAAAATTGGAGATTTAGGATCCCTATGTATCTCATTGAAAATGAGAATCAAACCATATGTAGTTTTTGAAATAAGGTCCCTATGCAGATCTGACTCAGGCATAAAAAAAATAGGGACTCATGTAATACTATGGAGTAGGGATTATGTCAATGATATTAGTTTATGGAATCTTATAATGTCAAATATAGAAAATGTTAGTTGTACAAATGATGTTATGTACTTTAACGTCATGCCACAAGAATAATAATGCTACGCATTTTAACGTCATGAAACATGGACCCTGATGGTTATTATGCAGTTTAGTATCTTGCAACTAGGACATGGGGCTACGAAGTTTAAAGTCTTACAGTGAAGAAGTTATACTATGTAGTTTAAAGTCCTGCAGTGAGGACGTTATACTATGCAGTTTAAAGTCGTGCAGTAGAGACGTTGTACTGTGCAGTTTAAAGTCTTGCAGTAAGAACTTTGTACTGTGCAGTTTAAAGTCTTGCAGTGAGGACATTGTACTGTCCAGTTTAAATTCATGCAGTGAAGATGTTGTACTCTACAGTTTAAAGTCTTGTAGTGAGGATGTTGTACTGCTCAGTTTATATTCTTCTAGTGAGGACGAAGATTTATAATTACACAAAGTATTTCCTCAAGAATCACGCATTGGTTGGAGTTGTAATGATCTCCCCATCCATTGATATTAAAGAACATGCTCCATTTGTATAGACCTTATGTATGGAATAAGGTCCTTCCCACTTTGGATCATGTTTTGGAGGTTTATTTCTTGGTATCATTGGATTCCTAAGGACCAATACCAATTCTCCTTGAAGGAATGAATAAAGGTGAACTTTCTTATTAAATTCTCACACTATTTTATTCTTATAGATTACTAGATGATGTAAAGTATTCAATCTTTTCTTGTCTAATCATTCCAACTCATTGAACTCTTTCTGATACCTCTCATATATAAACAAATGATCACAGATAGTAACTCTAAGTGAAGGAAATTGCATTTCAATTGGTAAAACCACTTCAGTTCCATATACCAATGAATAAGGATTTCCTTGGGTAGAAGTATGAGTAGTTGTTTGATAATCCCATAAAGCATTTAAAATTTTATTAGGCCATGTTTTCTTATCTTTATCTACCATATTTTGGATTATAATTTATAGGGTTTTGTTGAAGGCCTATATCTTTCCATTGGCCACCGCATGATATCGAGATCAATGGTTGGACTTGATATTATGTTCCTGATATAAATTTTTAACTTCAGTAAAACAAAAATTGGTGCCATTGTTCGTCAAAATAGTATGAGGGACACAAAATCTAGTAATGATATTAATTTTGACAAAACTAAAAATGCTTTTGGCCCCGACTTCCTTGAGAGGTATTGCCTCATCCCATTTAGAGAATAAGTTAGTAGTAGTGGGAATATACTTGAACTTCTTAGTCATGGCTAGAGGATAAGGTCCTACTACATCCATTACCCATGTGGAAAATGGCCAGGAGTATTTATATTTATGTAGAAACTTTAGTGGTTGATGAATGAAGTTGTCATATACTTGGAAGGGATGACATTTTTTAGTTAAATCTGTACATTTCTGCGTCATTCAAGGCCAAATGTATCTAAGCCTTCAGATCTGATCAGAGAGTCTATGCCCAGATTGGTGGGCACCACAATCTCTTGAATGTAATTCTTTCATAACAACTGCGGTCTCTTATCCATCAATACACCTGAAGACAATTCCATCAAATCCACGCTTGTAAAGGATCTTTTGATGGTCTAGACTATCATAAAGAGTAGAATCAGCCACTCATCACAAGATCTGTTCTTTCTCAGCCCTATCTGGTGGAAGTACCCCATTTTGAAGATATTCCATGATGGATGTTCTCCATCCCGTGGTCTGACCACATGGTTCAGAAATAGAGAAAATTTCATTAATTTCCTCCATTCTGGTTTGAACACAAGTTGAGACCACATGGCGATGGGCTATGCTGATAATTGTCTCATCCCGATTTGGATATGCCAAGGCTGTAACTGCATTAGCCAGTGCATCTGCTTGGTTATTTTTGATTGAGGGAAATAAGACAATGTTGAATCTGAGGGGAGTTCATCCATTAATCCTTTGATTTAATCACACAAAATGATTAACTATTATTTTCTTATAGAATATTCTACATTGATTTGTTTGATTACCAATTCTGAATCACCTTTTAACTTTAAATGATCCATTATCACCTGACGATTCAATTCTAAACTTGTGATGAGAGCTTGATATTCTTCCTCACTATTGGTACCACCATTTGATAATAGGAAAGAATAAGGCAATACTACTTTTTATGGGGAAATACGGACAATTCATAATCCAACCTTGTTGAGTTTAGGGTTTTACATTCTCTTACCTATTGGACTTCTAGAAGCACTATCAAAATACATTTCCCATGTTTGGGAATTATATTTAACAGAGAAGACCTCTTCATCAGGAAGATCATTATTAAATAATGTATTCTCCATAGATGGATGCTCAAAAAGGAAATCATCCAAAGCTTGGCCTTTTACTGCCTTTTGAGTCACTAACTAGATATCAAACTATTGCAAAATAACCGCCCACCGTGCCAGATGCCCTATAAGCATAGGACGAATGAGGATAAATTTGAGCGGGTTATTACGAGATACCAATTGGACCTCATGATGTTGTATGTAGTGTCTTAACTTCTAAACTACAAATATTAAATCTAGACAACACTTTTAAATATATGAATATCATGTTTCCGCATCATGCATAGTGTGACTGAGATAGTAATGGTTTTTTTCATTCCCAGCATCATTATTTTGGGCGAGGAAGTCACCTAGTGATCACTCTAAAGTTGTCATGTATAGAATAAGTGGTCTTACTTCAACATGTGACATTAATACTGGTGGACTCAAGAGATATTTCTTGAGGATATCAAATGCTTCATGGTAGTTTTTGGTCCATTGGTAGGTGACTCCCTTCTTCATTAATTTGGTGAAGGGTAAATACTTGACTTCCAAATTGGAGATAAAGTGCCTAATATAGGCCAATTTTCATTGGAATCCTCTTAATTTATTTCAAATTTAGAGGAGGTTACATACCAAGGATTGATTTTGTTTTCTCAAGATAAAATTATATACTATGATGACATACAATGAAGCTAAGGAATTTTTTTGAGGTTACCCCGAAAGCACATTTCAAGGGATTCATCTTCAAACTGTGTTGCCAAAGTTTATTAAATATAGTTTCCATATCAGCCTAGTGATTGGAACGTTTTCTAGATTTGATCACAAAATCATCCACATAACATTCAACAAATTTTCCTAATAAAGGTTTGAAGATATGGTGCATGGCATATTGGTATGTTGCACTTGCATTCTTTAAGACAAAGGGAATTACCTGATAACAAAACACAACATGAGGGGATCTTAAGGCTGTAGATTCTTTATCCTATGGGGGCATACATATTTTATTATAACCAGAGTATCTATCCACGAAGGAAAGAGCTTCATAGCCAGCTATTGCATCAATTCGATGTTCTATAATTGTAACTATAAAATCATCTTTAAGACAATACTGGTTAAGATATCTGAAATCAATATAGACTCAAATTTACCAATTATTATTTCTCACTGGGACAGTATTGGCTAGACATTTAAGATACTGAAAATTTATGAAAAATTTATCCTTTATAAGATTATCAACTTCAGCTTCAATTTTAGAGGCATGCGTTGGGTGTGTTCTTCTTACTGCTTGCTTAAATCCACGATGTTATTATGGAAAACCCAAATGATGGGTGGATACATCAGGGTCATGTTCTGGAATTTCTGTATAATTCCAAGAAAATATATCTCGATGTTGCTTTACAAAGGAAGTATACACCTCTTGATCTTTAGAGGTCATGGACACACTAATTAGAGTTGGGGCTTGGATCTTCTTCTGTACCCAGATTTATTTATCTGAGTTCATCTACAATGTTAGAGACACCTTCTTCAAATGCTAGAGGAGAATCCCCGAGGTATTCCTCTTCTTCTTCATTATGTGTTACCTCTTCTGTTCCCACTTACATAGTAGATGACGAGGAAAAACTCCCAGAGTTAGGGGAGGAATCAATATTTGAACATCCCGAAGAAGAGGCCACCATATCTGACCCTACTGATGACGAAGGGTCTTCCTGCGGTAATAAAGAGGGATTAATGGATTGAAAATCAACATCTTTGTATTCCTCAAGCATTGCTACAATTTCTTCTATTATTATTGAAAAAGTATAGGCTTGTTGTAGTTCTGTATATATAATAAAAACATATCCATTTAAGCTTTCATCATTTTTTTGGTGTATCAACAGTTTCTTCCATGTTATCAGGATTAGTTACCGCAATTGACATTATGGAAATTACTGGAAAAGAATTTGGATTTGGTTTTACCCTTTCAATTTTATTGATGGGTAACACATAATATGTACTTAATTACATCAATGGATTTATTGGGATCTTTTCTAGTCCATTTGGTGAATTAACTCTGGTTATCTCCTTTGTTATGGGCTTCATTCGTTTTGTGTGATAAAACTCTACCTCAATGTATTGAGATTCACATGTTTTGAACGGGGATTTGTCACCATAAAATGTCCCAATTTGACCATTTAAATAGTATTTCAGAAATTGGTTGTATGACGAAGGTATGGATGAATGTTGATGAAACCATGGCCTTCCAAGTAGAATATTGAAGGCTGTGTCATGAAGAAAAACCATGAAATCTGAATTAGACACAAGATCTCCAAACTGATTTCTGAGTGTAATCACTCCCAGAGGTTCTTGTTCATTCTTTTTATATCCTTGCAACATTAAAGTGGAAGGAGATAAATCAGATCCTATCAAACCAAGTCGACGAAGTGTACGAACGAGAATGAGGTTGACTCTAGAGCCATTATCAATGATGGCTCGTCGGATGTCTATGTCATTAACCTTTCCAGACAAATACAAAGGTCTCATATGTACATATAACACATTGTCTCCATCATCATCTGTAAAAGATATGACTGCATGACATTATACATGATCATTCTCTATATGATAAACCTCAGCAGCAGCAACGTCAATTTCAAATTCTTTAGGACTTGACAAAGCCTCAATGAGTGTCTCTCGAAGATCTCTTGATAGATTAAAAGCATCCAAAATTTATAACTTGGATGGTACTCAGGCCAATTGTTTCAAAACATCATAATTTTTTTCCAAAGGTCTGCATTTCCCACAATGGATATGTGGTTTTGCAGGTGTTCTGGAAGTTGATGCTTCGGTTGTAGATGTACTCTGTGTTGGAGAAGAAGTTAGAAATACTACTGGATTTGGTAGATTAGACTGACTAAGTTTTCTAATTTGCTGAGAGAAATATGATGTGACTTCTAATCGGTCTTCCAAAATAATTATGTTAGAACTGAATCTGTCTTTTATGGAAGAAACTCCTTGTTCCTATTGAGCCCGCTGAAGGGCCCTTCCATGAGTTTCTGCCACATATGTGGTTCGATCAGGGTTAGAGTTAAAATGGTGGTTTTTATAATTCTCATGTCTTCCCCTGTATCCTTGACCTTGGTCTCTTACTCTTGTTCCCCAATTATGTACAAGGAATTCTGGCTCATTATAATTAGAATCACCATTGCCATAAGGATCCATTAAATGGATAACATTAATAAAACCAAATATTCTTTCTTCATCTGACACAGATTCTTCTTGATAGGTCAATTCTGATTGTGCCATTTGGCGGGGTGGGGCCCATTCTTTTGAAACAAATTTCATAAAATCTGCTAGGGTCAAGGAAAACATTGTCCTTGACATGACCTCGTCTTCTTATAACTAATTATTGTCTTTATGGTCACTTCGATTCATTGAATAATGACCTTTTGATGAAGATGGTTTTGCCGTGGCATGGTGTGGCTCTATTTTTGTATAGTTTTTCCACATCTTTTTAATTAATTTTTAATAATTTAATTAATTATTTAAGCATTTTATACTAAATAATGGTACTTTTGTATTTTTATATTTAATTGTGTTAATTAAACAATTTTTATAATTAATTATGAATTTTTAGTCATCAAAATAATAATTTTAATCTTACTTTACTTTTCTAATTTAATTATGTCTTATTTAGTTTGGATAATTTAAATCTGCATGACTTTTTATTAAACAAACATTTTTATAAAACAATTATTTAGTCGTTTTAATTCTATTTAACTAACTTAGTCTTTATGTTAATATTTTATCTTTTAATTTAGTTTCATTAGAATAGGTTAACAATATAAATTAATATTTTCAGTCATCCAGCTAATCATTTAAGTAAATAATTTGTGTTTTAAATTAAATAAACTTGTTTGCTTTTAATTTTATTTGTTCAAATAGTTGTTTAAATAATTAATTAAATGTTTTAAAATATTAATTGTTTAATTTTATGTATGAATTAGATTATTTATTGGTTTTAGTGTTTTAGTGAGTTAGACTACAACTATCGGTAACCTAATGGTTTACCAATAATCTTCATTTATATTTTTTCTACCATGTAATTAATTTATATAGTGATTTTAATTTAAGTATTTTATAATCTTGATTTATTAAACATCCAATTATTAATTTAAGTGTTTTCTAATTAATAATCTTAGTTGTGGTTTTAATATTTTGAAGTTTGATAACAATCCTGTTTTAATGATTGGTGTTTAGATTTCTTGTAGTTAATTATTTTCCATCTTTGTTTATAAATAACTTAGGTTTTAATTTTTAAGTTGAATTTATTAATTTAATGTTCACTGTTAGTATTATACCGGTGACCGCCGACCCACAAGTACCCATCCTAATGTAGGTAAATGAAGTTTGGAACAGAAAATCCATCTTGGATCCGCTATACAAAGAGGGATGAGAAGTTTTTGGAGATGCGCTGCTCAGGCAAGGCGGCTGATAGAAATCACCGAAGCTTCCACATGTCGTGAGAAGATTTGAACCAGTATGCGGAAAGCCTTTTCCGAGTCGATGCAGGTACATATTTGATGTCGATCATAGTTGTAGACTTCCGTTGCAAGAAGACCGCGTCATCGTAACCTGAGGACAAGAGATGCTCGAACCAGAGGAGGTGGTACTGGAGGAAACTGATGCCCGACCACTGTACCTGAAGAGAGGAGCTCGAGCCGCTAACGGCTGGAATTCCACATCACCAGTGTTGATGGAGGTTACTGCTCCACAGTGGAAGAAACATTACCACGTTTGAAGAAGGAGCAGGAGGCCGCCGCACCTGCTGGTAGTGCACTGCCGTGGATGGAGGGAGAAGGAGTTTTCCATCGAAATCGCTAGATCGGATTTTTTTTTTACGTTTTTCTTAAAAAAAATTTCTGAAAAACGGCCTAGGTCAATTTTTTTTTTTAAAAATACGCTACAAAGGTGGCATCTGCGATGCCTTCTTTGCTCCCCCGCGCCGCCTTTGGCCCGGATCGATGACATGGCAAAGGCGGCCGGGAGGAGGCCGCCTTTCGGCTCAAGGTAAGGCGAAAGGCGGCATCGCGGAAGCCGCCTTTTGCCATACGCAGAGGCGAAAGGCGGCTTCCGCGATGCCGCCTTGGCCTGAAGTCCTTATAAAAGGGCGGACACCCCCCCCCTCTCCTCACTTGTTCATTGCAACTTATCTCTCCAATTTGCTCTCTCTCTATAAATTTTTTTTTCTGTGGGAGCTTTTACGAAGCTTCATTTAGAGGTATGTTTCTTTATTTAATTTAATGTTTTTATTTAATTAATTTAATTTTGTTTAGTTTTAAATCTTTCATTTGTTAAGCAGTTTAGGTAGTTCTTAATATTTGGTTATTTAGTTTTTGTAATTAGTTATATATAGTTTTAAATAATTACTGTTAGGTAGTATAGATTAAGTATAGATTAACTTAAGATTAAGTATTTAGAAATTTTGGTAGCGTAAAGATTATGTGGTTATCTACGCAATTAAATTCCTCTCTGGATACAAACAAGTGGATGTGGCTCTGGCACAGATGTACATAGGGGTAAAACCCGAAAACACCGCTTCGAGCTAGACTCGAACGGGAACTGGTGCACGATAACGGGCCTTGCTGCATCCTGGTTTGACACTCCCGGGGAATATGCTTAAGATGATTCATATTTTCTTTATAAACTACTAAAATTTCTAAGAGAAGAAAAAGCAAATCAGTATATTTATCAATGATAAATGATAAATATAATTTTATAGAATTAAATAAGGACATAAGAATTAATGAATTAAAGTTATTATTAGTTAATTATAAAATAATAGAATAATTAATGATTAATGTTATTAGTTAATTTTAGAATAATTAATAAATAACATAGGATTAAAACATGAATTCATATAATGATTAGCTAACGATACTAATGATCAGTATATTTATCAATGATAAATGATAAGTATAATGTTATAGAATCAAATAAGGACATAAGAATTAACAAATTAAAGTTATTATTAGTTAATTATAGAATAATAGAATAATTAACGATTAGTTATTATTAGTTAATTTTAGAATAATTAATAAATAACATAGGATTAAAACATGAATTCATATAATGATTAGCTAACGATACTAATGAACATATAAAGTGAAATGAAGAAGAACAAACAAACTAAATAAAAAGGAGCTCTAAAATTACATTCTAATAAATATCATATGGTCAAACAACAGTAGCATAGTTTATGGTATAGAAAGGCGCAATAAAATTACATTATAATAAACATCATATCGTCAAACATAATTGTTAATATTTTGTTACACTATCATAATTTTGATGAAAGAACACATTTTTGACGTAGAGAGCCATGTATGCCTGTGTGTACTGTTATGGGGAGATTATTCAAACTGAGCAAGGAGCTTCTTACAATACACAACAAATTACGGTGGTTAGTATAGTGGATTGTGTTACCATAAGTGACCTTCAAGAGAGAATTCATGTTTCCTTAAATTTGGGACCCGATCAAGAGATAATGTCTATGAGCTATAGACATTTGCAATTTCCAACAACAATGTGGCATATAGCTTGTCCATTGGTTGCTGATGTGCAGTGGGTCCAAGAAATTAATTTATTTTCTCAATGGTTAGATGGTACCATGATGGAGTTATACGTTGTTGTTGCTACTGTACAACAACAACGTCCACTTGTACAGAGACGTAGAAATACAAGAGTGGTTGAAGACAGTCTACCCCATGACATTGAGCCTATTCCAAATGATGCAGCAGAAGAGGACAACCTAGATGATCTTCCGGATATACATGTCAATCCGACTTCTGATGAGGAGTTTTGTAATGATGGATCGGATGGCGACAACAGTGCTGATGAGGAGGGACCAACAAAAGATAGAGAGGAGGTTTTGAGAAATGCAGTTGTTGTACATCAACCTCGGTCAATAAATCATCCACCATTATTTTCATCTTGGTCAGAAGCAATGACACGCGTGCCTGAATTCGATAATACTGTTCTCACACCGGCAACTGAGTTCCCTGGAGTTATACCAGATAGGTTTAGTGAGGTGGACAAAACCTTATATATTGGAAGGAATTTTCCCAGTAAAGATGCCTTAAAAAGCACGTTAAAGAGATTTCATATTGATAGAAACTTCAACTATGTAGTTCACGAATCATGCCGTAGTGAATATGTTATACGGTGCGTGAAGTATGGGGATGATTGTAGATTTCTCTTAAGGGCTATTCCAGACATTACATTTGGAGGTTGGAGAATCTCAAGGATTGAGGCGGCTCATAGTTGCGTTCAGCCAAGTCTCACACAAGATCATACTTCATTGGATGCAGAATTTGTGTCATCTATTGTTGTTGAGATGATTAGGACATGCCAAGATGTTCCAATATCCCTTGTGCAAGAGAGGATTCTACAGACATTCGGTTATAAGATTTCCTATAATAAGGCATGGATGGCGAAACAGAAGGCAATTGTGAAGGTATATGGTGATTGGGATGACTCATATCGAGTATTGCCGCAATTTCTAGCCATACTGAGGCATCATAACCATGTTGTCTTCCATCTGGATACAAACGAACATGTGTCTCCTGATAATCGACTTGATCCATCTCGTGTTCAATTTCATCGGTTGTTCTGGGCATTCCTTCCTTGTATCTCTGCATTTCGTTTTTGCAAACAATTTATTCAGATTGATGGAACATTTCTGTATGGAAAATACAAGGGCGTATTGTTGATTGCGGCAACCCAAGATGGAAACCGTTCACCTCTTCCGCTTGCCTTTTCCATTGTAGATAAAGAAAACTATGAATCATGGAGTTGGTTTCTGGCATGTATCAGCAACCATTTCACCAACATTCAGGGAGTTTGTTTGATATATGATCGTCATCGAGCAATTAATGAGGCAATCAATGCAGATCCTGATACATGGAGATACCCAAATGCACACCATCGGTTCTGCATTAGACACATTGCTAGCAATGTACATAAAAAATTCCACAACGAACCGATGAAGAAGGCAATCACGAGGCTTGGTACGTATTTTATTCATTCTGTTTTACTGTTTCAATATAAATATAAAATCAATTTATGTGAAATATCATCTACGTTTTGTAGCATATGAGTCGAACCAACGACGATTTGAAGAACGTTTTGAACAAATTCGTCAGGCTAATCAAGAAGTTTATGATTATATGATGCGGATTCCAAAAGAGAAATGGACATTGGCATACGACGGGGGAAAGAGGTACGGACACATGACGACAAACATTGTGGAGTGCATCAATGGTATCTTCAAAGGACTTCGCAAGCTACCTATAACCGCATTAGTTCAGGAGACATTATATCGATGCGTGAAGTACTTTGTGGATAGACAAAAACTAGCATCAGACAGAATACATCAAGGGATAAGATATGGAATACACTTTCAACGAGAGATTGAAAAAAATATTGAAGAAGCTTCTGGTTATCACGTATGTCTATTTCGAAGAGAAGACTCCCGATTTGAAGTTCAAGAGCGTTCAGACCCCATCACAAATCACGTCGGTGAAAAAATGGTGGTATTACTGGAAACAAGGCAATGTCAATGTGGAAAATTTCAGGCCTTACGGTTTCCATGTACACACGTCATCGCAGCATGTGCCTCTGTGAACATCTCATGGGAAGCATATGTTGATCCAGTGTACCAGATGGATATCATTGCCAACTGTTATGCTGCACCATGGACACCTATTGGGGAGTATCGTTATTTCCCAATGCCTGAAGGCCAGCCGATAGTGATACCTGACATGAATCGGTTACGTCCTCGTGGGAGACCAAAGGCGAGTAGGATGCGTAATGAGATGGACTGGCCTCAAGAACAAGGGCAGAGTTTGCGATGCACAATATGTCATAAAGAAGGTCATAACCGGAAGCGATGCCCTAACGTTGTTAGGTCTACTTCACTTTCTCATTCATAATAATGTATTGTCTTCATTGTGACATTCCCATATTGTAAACTAAATGTTGTTATCTCTTTTTTAGAAAACTGTTCTATAACAAATTTATAGTATCATAATAATTAGCATAAGATATTGAATACATACAATTAGATAAATTCTAAAAACATCATTACTAATTGACATGGTTTATCTTAATCCAATCCATAAGTAGTTAATCACAAAGCTCCCCCAAAATATGTGTAACCAAATTCAAGACTCAATATTTTAGATAACATAACTTATTTCATATTAATATTCATGCTTTCAAGAAATAACTTTGAATATGAAATAATAGAATTTATTTCAAAACTCCGAAAGTGGAACACTTAACCCATATTGAAATGTGTATGTCAGTTAACCCATTAACATGTTTCCCGGACGTTAATATTAAAAATTTTAACCCTAAACCCTCCAACCTAAACCCCAATCTAAACATGCAGGATATTTTAGAAAACTGTTCTATAACAAATTTATAGTATCATAATAATTAGCATAAGATATTGAATACATACAATTAGATAAATTCTAAAAACATCATTACTAATTGACATGGTTTATCTTAATCCAATCCATAAGTAGTTAATCACAAAGCTCCCCCAAAATATGTGTAACCAAATTCAAGACTCAATATTTTAGATTACAAAACTTATTTCATATTAATATTCATGCATTCAAGAAATAACTTTGAATATGAAATAATAGAATTTATTTCAAAACTCCGAAAGCGGAACACATAACCCATATTGAAATGTGTATGTCAGTTAACCCATTAACATGTTTCCCGGACATTAATATTAAAAATTTTAACCCTAAACCCTCCAACCTAAACCCCAATCTAAACATGAAGGATATTTTAGAAAACTGTTCTATAACAAATTTATAGTATCATAATAATTAGCATAAGATATTGAATACATACAATTAGATAAATTCTAAAAACATAATTACTAATTGACATGGTTTATCTTAATCCAATCCATAAGTAGTTAATCACAAAGCTCCCCCAAAATATGTGTAACCAAATTCAAGACTCAATATTTTAGATAACATAACTTATTTCATATTAATATTCATGCTTTCAAGAAATAACTTTGAATATGAAATAATAGAATTTATTTCAAAACTCCGAAAGCGGAACACTTAACCCATATTGAAATGTGTATGTCAGTTAACCCATTAACATGTTTCCCAGACGTTAATATTAAAAATTTTAACCCTAAACCCTCCAACCTAAACCCCAATCTAAACATGCAGGATATTTTAGAAAACTGTTCTATAACAAATTTATAGTATCATAATAATTAGCATAAGATATTGAATACATACAATTAGATAAATTCTAAAAACATCATTACTAATTGACATGGTTTATCTTAATCCAATCCCTAAGTAGTTAATCACAAAGCTCCCCCAAAATATGTGTAACCAAATTCAAGACTCAATATTTTAGATAACATAACTTATTTCATATTAATATTCATGCTTTCAAGAAATAACTTTGAATATGAAATAATAGAATTTATTTCAAAACTCCGAAAGCGGAACACTTAACCCATATTGAAATGTGTATGTCAGTTAACCCATTAATGTTATATTTACATTTTACACTTACGACTCATTTTATTTGTTTATATGCAGATGGATGATACCATACTACTCACTCAGCAGCCTACCCATATTTCGCAGGTCGTGTTAGAGGGTCATCCAGATCGATTTGTGAAGGTGCGTCGAGCGCACCATTTTCATCACATGGAGCCTCCACATGCCATTAGACCTTACTTGCGCTGTGCTGGCTTCTATGGCCTTGCCGTATCAGATTTCACATTTGTAGATCATTACCTACTTGCTGCCCTCGTTGAGATATGGAGACCAGAGACACACACATTCCACTTTCCTGAGGGGGAGATGACCATCACCCTCTAGGATGTCACAGTTCTTCTCGGTCTTCCTATCCAGGGGAGACCCGTTATTGGACCCACTCGTGCAGCTTGGACAGACCTTGCTCAATGCTTGTTAGGCGTTGATATTTTGTCCGACCGTAGGGCTACAGATGGATCGTCCATATCTATGCGTTGGTTGGAGTCGCAGATTCAACATTTACAGGATGATGATGATGAGAAGACCGTCATGCGTTACGCCCGTGCATATATCTTATGACTCATTGGTGGGACCATGTGTACTGATCACTCGGGGATGCACGTGCATATGATGTATCTACCCCTACTAGAGGACTTTGATCGGGCTGGGACGTACAGTTGGGGATCAGCCTGCATGGCATACACGTACAGATCATTTTGCAGACTATCCCATATGGACCGTACAGGTCTTGGAGGATGCATCATCCTTATTCAGATGTGGGCATGGGAGCGCATCCCATCATTCCGCCCTGACCTTGATGGTCCACTGGTCGAGATGGAGGTGCTGCATGACGCTCCGCGTGGACGCTGGTATGATAAGTCATTTCTATTGGTTTTTTTATTCTACTATGAGTTATTGACTATAATTTCTCATTATTTGTCATTATCGTTGTATTTTACAGGTGGTGTCAGCGACACAATTTCGACGTGGTTCCGAGACAACATTTGGGCGTATATCGGCTACAGTTGGACTGTCTCTTACCTGATCAGGTATGTATATACAATCTATCACTGTCTAACATTTTGAATAATAACATCAATTTTGGTTTTTAGTTGGGTGTTTTTTTGACAAAATCACTTGTCATTTCAGATTTCATGGCTTCCATACTGGATTATTATGGACCAGTTGCCAGCATACTGCACTGTTGGTCTTGAGGATGCTATGGCTGTAGTGCCCCTCATTCACTTTCATATTATTGAGTGGTAGCAGCCTGACAGGGTCATGCACCAATTTTTTCGTACTCAGCCGATTCCATTACCATCTAGACAGACAGACAAGCTTCGTGGGATGAAGCTGACAGGGAGGCAGGATGATGACTGGTCCCAAGTACATGCGAGTTTTATCGACTGCTGGCACAGACATGTAGAGTTACGTATTCAAGGTGTTCCTAAAAATAGATTCTCTCTTTCAGAGCAGGTTGACTATGCGCCCTGGTATAGACTAAAATCTATACTGTATCTTACCCAAGATGGCATAGAGATGCAGAGGATGGTAAGTTAATAAATTCCTATTACTTTGTTTATTGAATTATTTTCTAATTCCATTTGAATCTATTTACAGGGAAGTCACACAGAGAAGCTTGTTCGCATGAGCGATGAAGAGGAGGAGGGGGTCTTTAGCCGGGAAGCCGTCCATGCTACAGCGCTGGAGGCGAGGGCATCTTTTCATGCGCTTTCCGAGAGCATCTTCACGCGTCTGGCTCGGAGACAGGAGGTTCCTGCCCCAGAGGAACATCCTGCAGCTGCTGCTGGTGCTGAGGAGCCACGACCACGGCGACGTAGACAGCGTCGTGCTGCACGTGAGGCATCGCCTGTTCCACAGGCAGAGGTCGGGCCTCTAGTAGTCCAGGATCAGCCTATTCAGGATGTGCCTCAGGTGGCTTGGGATCCGTCTTTCCTGACAGGATATCCGCAGTTCTCTCCATCTTGGGTTCCAGATCCTTCCCAGCCTTGGATTCTAGAGCCGTCGTCGTCTTGGGGTATAGCTCCATCACAGGCTTCGTTCCCCTCTGCGATGGAGGTAGGTCCTTCTACCACCCTAGTGGGAGAAGGATCTGAATGGCAGTACGAGATTCAGTTGACAGCTCCTCCAACTGACACACAAATGGAGGATGCGACAGTCGACGTTTCAGTGCCCGAGGATCAGCCTTCTCCAGGTCATCAGACTCCACTGCGCACTCGACACGGACGTCCTATTCGCAGACCACCATGTGGGACGGAATCTCCTCGCCACAGACATATGCATTTGATTGTACATTATTGTTTACATGTTTTATGTGTACTGAAATCAAAATACTATTTTTACTTGTTGGTCAGAGTGGAATCCCAGGAGGGGGTAAATTAGGTTTTATTTATATATATTTATATAACCATACGAACATAATAATAAAACATTAATAATTACTAATTACCTAATTACAGATTATATAATTAATAATTCTATTACTAATTAACTATTTAATTAGTATATAATTAATATTTATATTACGAAATAACTAATTAATTAGTATATAATTTGTAATTTGGTAATTAGTGTTTATTAATCGTTAATTATATAATAAATAATTAGTTAATTAGTAATAAAATTATCAATTATATAATACTTAATTAATACATATATAATAAATACTTAGTTAATTAGAAATATAATTAATAATTATAACTAATTAATTAGTAATTAGTAATTATTAATTAGTTAACCAGTAATATAATTATTTATTATAATTATTCATTATAAGAGGGTTTGCCCTGAAAATCATTCTGCATTTTCGATGTGGAATTCAGGTTCTACCTTTACTGTGCAGTAGATTCTTCATTTCCGATGTGGGATTCTGTTTCAAGTACGTCACTTTGAAATACAATAAAAGATAAACTATAAGACCAACAAAAATGAAACTAAAAACATGGATTAAACATATAAAAAATAGTTTAAAACAAAAGCAATTTACAAAAAAATGTTAATGAAAAATAATTTATAAGCTTCCAAAACCGCCTACTTGAAACTTAAAAATGTTTCAAGTACGTGACTTTGAAAGACTGTAAAATATAAACTATAAAACGAATATAATTGAAACTTTAAAAATTGATTAAACATATAATAAATAGTTGAAAAAAAAGAAATTTCCAAAAAAAAGTTGATGAAAAGTAATTTATAAGCTTTCAAAACCGCATACTTGAAACTTAAAATTTTTCAAGTACGTCACTTTGAAATACAATAAAAGATAAACTATAAGACCAACAGAAATGAAACTTAAAACATGGATTAAACATATAAAAAATAGTTTAAAACAAAATCAATTTACAAAAAAATGTTAATGAAAAATAATTTATAAGCTTTCAAAACCGCCTACTTGAAACTTAAAAATGTTTCAAGTATGTGACTTTGAAAGACTGTAAAATATAAACTATAAAACGAATATAATTGAAACATTAAAAATTGATTAAACATATAATAAATAGTTGAAAACAAAAGAAATTTCCAAAAAAAGTTGATGAAAAGTAATTTATAAGCTTTCAAAACCGCATACTTGAAACTTAAAATTTTTCAAGTACGTCACTTTGAAATACAATAAAAGATAAACTATAAGACCAACATAAATGAAACATAAAACATGGATTAAACATATAAAAAATAGTTTAAAACAAAAGCAATTTACTAAAAAATGTTAATGAAAAATAATTTATAAGCTTTCAAAATCGCCTACTTGAAACTTAAAAATGTTTCAAGTACGTGACTTTGAAAGACTGTAAAATATAAACTATAAAACGAATATAATTGAAACATTAAACATTGATTAAACATATAATAAATAGTTGAAAACAAAAGAAATTTCCAAAAAAAAAGTTGATGAAAAATAATTTATAAGCTTTCAAAACCGCATACTTGAAACTTAAAATTTTTCAAGTACGTGACTTTGAAAGACCATAAAACATAAAATAGAAGACCAATATAAATGAAACTTAAAACATGGATTAAACATATAAAAAATTGTTTAAAACAAAAGCAATTTACAAAAAAATGTTAATGAAAAATAATTTATATGCTTTCAAAACCGCCTACTTGAAACTTAAAAATGTTTCAAGTACGTGACTTTGAAAGATTATAATTATATTACTAATTAACTAATTAATTATTATATAATTAATAGTTATATTAATAATTAACTAATTATTTATTATATAAGTAATAATTAATGAGTAATAATTAATAATTAATAATTTAATGAATAGCTATAATTAATATTTATATTACTAATTTACTAATTAATAATTACTAATTACTTATTAATAATTATTAATTACTAATTACTAATTATAATGAATAATTATAATAAATATTTATATTACTAATTAGCTAATTAATAATTAATAATTACTAATTAATTAGTTATAATTATTAATTGTATTTCTAATTAACTAAATATTTATTATATATGTAATAATTATATTAATAATTAATTATTATATAATTAATGATAATATTACTAATTAACTAATTAATTATGACATATTTAATTATTAATAATTACTAATTAATAATTAAAAATTATAATGAATAAATGTAATTAAAAATTATAATGAATAAATGTAATTAAAAAATAAAAATAAAAATTTAAAAAATATATATATTTTTAAGAGAAAGGTGGCATCGCAGATGCCGCCTTGCCCCGAAATGCAAAGGCGGCATCCCGGATGCCGCCTTTGAGCTGCATTTTTAAAATTTGTTTTGCCGGAAGCGTTTTCTGGAAATTTTTTTTTTTAAAAACGTAAACAAAAAAAAATCCCGCTAGATCTGAGGAAAGTCGGGCGGCCACTGCCTATTTTCAGCGTTGAATATAAGTTTCTCCCCCCTATGTTTGCTCCGAGATTTGGGGGGATAAAAATAAAAATAACATAATAATTAAAAACCAAATTAAAATAAAAAAACTCAGACTAACAAAAAATAACAAACATTAATTATTATAAATAAATAATATACAGCGGATATTTAATAAAACAGAATTTTTTATAAACATAAATAAAATATTATTTAATTAATTGACAGTAATTTCTAAAATCAAACTAGGATAGATTATTAAAAAGCTTATTAGTTATAATTTAATATTATGTATTAATAATTATATAATAATACATTTTGTTAATAAAATAAAATACTAATAGAAATTTAAAAATTAAAGTTAAACTAAAGTAGTTAATTTTAAATGTTAATAATGTAAAATTTCAAAATAATAATGATAAACTTAATGTTTATAATTTACTTTAATAAAGTTAACAAATTAAAAAATAATAACTTATAAACAATTTAGCATCAAAATTGATAATTAATAAAACTTTTTAATAATAATAATAACTCTTTTATTAAAAAATTCATTCAAATTATAATATGTAATTTATCATGATAAATTTTATTTTATTATAGTTAATTAAAATTTAATTAAAAATTGATAGTAATGATAATAAAATAACTTATTTAACAACATTACTTAAGAGTTATTAAAAGACTTTTTATTTTCTTAAAATATAAATTTTTATCGTAACTGTGTCATTTATTTTTCTTGCCTAGGTTCATTCAATAGCTGAAACCCCGTCCAAGTTCAAGTAACTAACTTGACGGAAGTTAGTTACAAGGTCAAAACTAGCACGACTTATGGTTCGCGAAAAAGTGCACCTGTGCGGTGCATAGGTGAATGACATTTGAAGTCGATCGAAAACAAGCGATGATAAGAAGCTTTTGACAGTAGCTACTTAAAGCAGAGAAAGCAGCAGAATTTTGGGGGAACTCATTAGAGGATCATTCATTCAACACATCCGGAGAGACAATGCCAATGAGAGGAGACCAGAGGGTGACTCAGGAACCACTTACTGGAGCTGCAGGAGCATATGAGAAGAGTATCTTCAGAGATTTTGGCTTTCCTTTTCTTTTTAATTCTTACACTCTGTTTAGGATGTCTTCAATTACTATTTTGATATTATACATGTTTACTAGCTAAATCATTTAGTTCGGGGATGAATTTAAGTTCTAATGGTTATTTTTAAATCTCATTTCACTTAATCATTTCAATGAACTTAGTAACAATCGGTGAGATCGATACCGAATTCATCCAATTTCTTTTACCACTAGAATATACTCACAAGATTTCACATTTAGTTGGTGAGAGTGATTGTGGAAACACTTTTCAAAGGATAATAGATTCAAAAGACTTCAAGAATTACGGTGAGTTTGTCTTGCTGTTAATTTTCAAATAGCTCACAGTTGATTAATTTTGGAGTGGAAAAATATTAAATTGGTCGGCTTGTGTGACTTAACTCCTAGATAAGGAGGTGAGTCATACTCTTTACAGTTCTACTCTGCAACAACCTATAAGTGAATTGAAACACTTTCAAAACCAGTAGAATAGAGATTACTCCCCGATCATTTTAATAGATTTTTCATTTTATCAGTGTTCTAAACCTCTATTATCTCTTGTTTTACAACTATCTCAACTTTCAATATCGTTTTAAACATTATTTCCATTATTCAGTCACTCTACTGCCTATAAAAGGAAAAAAATATAATAAAAAAATTTAAAAAGTTCAAAAAGTATAAATTTCACTCTCCTGCTGACAATAATGGACCATCTAAGTGTTTTTTAGAATATTAGTGGCCAAATTCACCTTCTCTATGGGTTTGACCCAGTTGCAACATATACAGTAGTTAGTAGGAATATAATTTTTAAACTTTGACTGACTTCAACGATGGTTTAGGTTAAGTTTTTGGTGCCATTTTCCGGGGAAGGCACGATCTATTACTCTAAGAGAACTCTAAAAAATCACATATATAAAAAAATCATTAAAAAAATTGAAAATTGAAAATAGTAAAAAAAAATGTTTCACTTCTTTTTGAATTGTTACTACTGAGTAGTGTATGTTACTGTTGTTTTCATGAGCACAAGAACATCTGGTGCTAGATTAGAACCTCTGAACCTTTAATTAGATAAACATATCACTTCTCTTTGAAAGAAGAACAAAACATAAATGGAAAACTTAGATAATAGAGTTCCTGCACCTAAAAATTATCAAAATCAACCAGAACTCTTAGATGAAAATGAAAGGCCTAGGATGAGGGAGTTCTAACTCCCACAAATTTCAAGCAATCATTCTTCTATCAGGTTATCCCCTAGAGTCAGAAACTATGAATTGAAACAGTCACATATTTCTCTATTTCCTTCTTTTAATGGGCTCTATAATGAGGACTCCCTTGCCTTCATTCAAGAATTCTACAATACTGTGTAGTAATTACCTCTTCTAGGACTCACGGAGAATGAACTAAGAATGAGAGTCTTTCCCTTTTTCCTTAAGAGGAATTCTAGAAATTGGTTTCTGAGTCTAGATGAGAAGATTTTTGAAAACTGGTATCATGTGTTTAACTCTTTCATTATGAAAATTTATCCTCAAAGACTTAATGGAGAATTTAGAACAAAAGTCACTAGTTTTTATCAAGTGGCTAGAGAATCTTTTCATGAAGCCTTGGATAGTTTTATGGATCTTCTTAGGTAGTGTCCCCATCATCAACTCCGATCACACCTTCTTATGGATACATTCTATAAAGGGCTATCATCCTCTAGACAGAACGAAGTTGATCAAGCTGCTGGGGGTAATTACAATGATAAAACAGATGAAGAACATAGAAAAATCTTTAATAATCTCGCACTGAATTCACAACATAAAAATTCAAGAAGAAAAAGATTCAATAGGAATGTTCAACCAAACACTGGTTCAATGAATGAAACTTAAGATCAACATGTTGAAATCACCAACCAAATTCAATCCTTAATGAACCCAAACTCTAAAAAAACTGTTAACCAAATAAGATGTCAAAATACCAACTAATATTTAAGGGAACATTGTTTCCAGTGTGGTATGTTTGGGCATACTGAAAAGTTTTGTCCTAATTTTGATATGTCAGCTCAACAACAAGAAAATTAAAATTTTGTTAACTGTGGTCTTAGAATGCCACCTAGAGAAGATCCATTTTCAACTAATTACAATCAAGGATATAAGAAACACCCTAATCTATCATGGAAATATCAAGGAATAATTAAAAATTCCACTACCCCTAATTAGTCTAATCAATCAAGACCAAAATTTCAAAATCAACTGAGGGGTGAGTCTTCAAATGTACAAGGAAACAATGATAATCACATGTCTTTTAAGCTTGATATAATCTTGAATAAAATTAACTATCAAGAAGAAAGATACATGACTCAGCTAACCAAACATAAAAATCAATATGAGTTTGATAAAATGAAAACTGATGTTAGAATGAAAAACATGGAAACACAACTAGTTCAACTTGGTAGATATCTTTCATCTAGGAAAAAAGGTATATTTCCACATACCACTGAACTTAACCCTAGAAAGAATTCCATGGATTTTGTAACTTAAAGTGGGCTTAATACTCAAACTGTTGCTGATAAAGAAACTAAAGATGCCCAAAATAAAAATCAACTTCAATATGGAAATAAAAATCCACTTTGCACACATGCTTGAAATTCACAGAAATGTTATGAAAATGATCAAAATCTGACTTTTTCACCTGAAACTCAAGATGAAAATTCTTCTAAAAATCAAAAGAATATAGGAAAATAAAAAGTTGAGGAAGAGGTGAGGGATATACCTATTGTTCTGAAAAAATTTCCCCCACCCATCCCTTTCCCTGAGAAGCTGAAACCACAAAGTAACACCAAGGCTGAACTCCTTCAGTTCTTGGGTCTCCTATCTAAACGTCAGGTAAACATTCCTTTCATTCAAAAATTAATTAAAATCCCATATTATCTAAAATATTTGAGGATAATTGTTTAAAAAAAACCTAGAAGAATTTTCTACTTATAGCATCACTGAAGAGTGCAGTGCTGTACTTCAAAATAAAATCCCACCTAAACTAAATGACCCTGGTAGTTTTGTCATACCTTGCACACTAGGAAAGTCAGATCAGCTTAACTGTTTGTATGATTTAGGTACTAGGATTAATCTTCTCCCATAATCACTATTTCAACAGTTGAAGATGGCTGAACTTCAATCCAACATAGTCATACTATAGTTAGCTGATAGATCTTTCAGTCATCTTGTGGGTAGGGTAGATGACTTGCTAGTTGGGGTTAATAAATTTTTTTCCTATAGACTTTTTAGTCTTAGATATGGAATGTGATCAAGAGGTTCCCATAATCTTGTGTAGGCCCTTCTTGGACACAAGTAGTGTTGTTATTGATGTATCTAAGGGTCAATTAATTTTTAGAATTAGAGAACAACAAGACGAGTTCAATGTGTTTAAAAATGTTAAAGGACCAACTTTTTCTGAAAACTGTTCAATGCTAGAGTACATAGAAGATGTGAACTCAACTGAAAATATTAAAAAAATATGAAAATCAATCCCTTGTTAAAGAAAATAATTTTGAAGCTGAAAATCCTGTTGAATCTATTTTAGAAATTGAAAATTCTGCTCAAACTCCAAAACTATAAAATTTTCCAGAACTGGACAACTGTCCAACTTCTGCTGTAGAAGGGTCCTCTTTTTCTGAAATTGGGAGCTTTTTGAGTGAATTTGAGGGTGTCCTTGTAAACAGAAACCTTTATGAACACTTTATGATATTTAGGGAGAACTTATAAGACAACTAGATGATTCTTCTCTAATAAACTTGTTGAATTCTGATCTAGAAAATCTGGACAGCCTTCTGCCCACTCTGGACAGCAACACTGTTACTTCTGAATATGAGAATGAAATTAAAAATCTTTCATCTTTCAATACTATTTTCAGGATATATATTGATGATCTTGAACCTCCCAGGCCTAAGAGTCATCCATCTATTATAGAACCACCAACTCTTGAACTGAAACCAACCCCTGCTCATCTTAAATATTCGTTTCTAGGTGAGAAATCCAATTTTCTTGTAATAATTTCTGCTGAACTGAATGAAAACCAATAGGAAACATTGTTGAATGTGTTGAAAAAGTTTAAATCTTCCATAGGATGTAAAATAGCTGATATCAAGGGTATTAATCCCTCATTCTGTATGCACATGATTCCTATGGATCCTGACCATAAGCCTAGGGTGGAATGTTAAATAATATTAAATCCAAACATGAAAGAAGTTGTGAGAGAATTAGTGATTAATATGCTGAACACTGGAATGATATATCCCATTTCTGATAGTTCATGGGTAAGCCCTGTCCAGGTTATTCCATAGAAGGGGGGTTTCACTGTAGTTAAAAAATAAAATAATGAAGAAGTCCATGTTAGGAAAGACACAAAATGGATAGTTTGTATAGATTATAGGAAGATTAATGTAGCCACTAGAAAGAAAAATTTTCCAATTCCCTTTTTGGATCAGATACTTGAGAGGCTTACTGGAAATGAGTTTTTCTATTTTCTGGATGGGTATTATGGTTATAACCAGATACCTGTTGCTCTAGAGGACGATGAAAAGACCATTTTCACATGCCCCTTTAGAACATTTGCTTACAGGGGGATTCCCTTTGGGTTGTGTGGAGCTCAAACCACCTTTTAGATGTGTATTATGTCTATATTTTAAGATATTATTGAGAGAATTATTGAGGTTTTCATGGATGACTCTTCCATTGTGGGTAGTACTTTCAATACTTCTCTTGGAAATCTTGAGTTAGTTCTAGCAAGATTCATTGAAACCAACCTTGTTTTTAATTGGGAGAAATGTCAATTCATGGTTACAAAAGGTATTGTGCTTGGTAATAAGGTTTATAAAAGTGGTTTAGAAGTTGATACTGCTAAGATTGATGTTATTAAAAAATTTCCACCTCCTGTTAATGTTAAAGGTGTTAGAAGATTTCTAGGGCATTCCAGTTTCTACCGGAAATTCATAAAAGATTTTTCTAAAATAACTAAGCCATTATGTTCTTTATTGGTCAAGGATACACCGTTCAACTTTGTTGAAAACTGTTTGAAATAATTTAATCTGTTTGAAGAGAAACTCACTACATCACCTATCATTACTGCACCTGATTGGAAACTACCTTTTGAGCTTATGTGTGATGCTAGTGATACGGTTGTAGGTGTTTTCCTTGGACAGAGGAAATATAGAAAATTTCATGTGGTGTATTACGCTAGTAAACTGCTAGATGATGCCCAAAAAAATTATACCACCACTAAAAAAGAATTGTTACCTGTTGTGTTTGTTTTATAGAAGTTTAGACAGTATTTTTTAGGTTTTAAAGTCATCTTTTTTACTGATCATTCTTTTTTACAGTATTTGTTGTCTATGAAGGAAACTAAACCCAGGTTTATTAGATGGATTCTATTGTTACAAGAATTTGATTTAGAGATTTGGGATAATTATGGAGCTGAAAATTTAGTTGTTGATCACCTATATATGATTCCTCTTACTCAATATGAATATAAAGATCCTAGGGAGGTAAACTCTTCCTTTCCTAATGAAAATCTGCTTACTATGTCAATCAAGCAATCTTCTTGGTTTGCAGATTTTTCCAACTACCTTGAAGGAGGTGTTTTTCCCAAAAATGTGTCCAATAACCAAAGAAAAAAATTCGTTTATGAACTTAAGTATCATTTTTGGATGATCCTTTGCTTTCTAGGAGGTGTGATGATGGTATCATTAGGCGGAGTGTGCCTGAGGAAGATATGTTTCCTATCTTAGAAAGTTTTCATTCTTCACCTTGGGGAGGTCACTATGGTGGTGAACGAACTTCTCAAAATGACCTACAATCTGGTTTCTATTGGCCTACTATTTTTAAGGATTCTAGGAGCTTTGTGGTTATCTTTGATAAATGTCATAGGCAGGGTGATGTTGTTAGGAAGCAGGTGTTACCCAAAAAAGGAATTCTGGAAGTTGAAATTTTTGATGTCTGGGGTTTAGATTTCATGGATCCATTTCCATCATCTCATGGGAATGAGTATATACTTGTTGTTGTTGACTATGTTTCAAAATGGGTTGAGGTAGTGGCATTTCCCAACAATCAAGCCAATTCTGTAATTAAATTTTTCAAAAAGACCATATTTACAATATTTAGAGTTCCAAGATGTTTTATAACTGATAATGGAACAAATTTAAAGAACTATAAGTTTAATGATTTGATGGAGAAATATGGATGTGTTCATAAAATTGGTACTCCTTATCATCCAAAGTCCAGTAGATAGGTGGAAATTTCAAATATGTAACTTAAACAAATACTTGAGAAAACAATATCAAGCTCTAGGAAAGACTGGTCTCTTAAATTGGATGAAGCTTTATGAGCTTATAGAACTTCTTTTAAGACCCTAATAGTAATGTCACCTTATAGGATGTTGTTTAGGAAATGTTGTCATTTACCTGTGGAGTTTAAACATAATTCATATTGGGAAGTTAAGGCTATAAACTTTGATTTTAAGAGTGGTTGTGAGAGGAAGTTACTTGAGCTGAGTGAACTTGATGAGATTAGAAGAGAGAGAGTTATGATAATTCAAGGATTTATAAATAGAGAACTAAAATCTTTCATGATTCTATCATTCAAAACAAAAATTTCAAACCTGGACAGAAGGTCCTTATTTTTAATTCTAGACTTAAGCTCTTTCCTGGAAAGATGAAGTCTAAATGGTCTGGACCTTTTACAATTGTGAGAGTGCTTAAAAATAGAGCATTAGAAATTGTAGGTGAAGAGAATAAACCCATGTTGGTTAATGGGTAAAGAGTGAAACTTTATTTTGAGGGATAGATGAAGGGATTGGATGCATTCACTGAGCATAAAAACTGTTCTTGAATAATGTCTGGCTGGGGACTTTAAATCTAGTGCTACATGGGATGTAACCCATGGTTCTTTTTGTCTTTGTGTTGTTTCTTTTTAACATTGAATAAAATGCTTCTTTTGTGCTCTGTTTTTGTGAAATACTTTTTACTTATTGTTATTTGTTTCCTGGTTCTATCTCAGGTTGCTACTACTTTTTCCATTAAAGGAGTGTAATTCCCATGATCATATCTGGACAAGAACCTAGTGAGGGATTTACATTAATTTTCTGTATGTATTTCTGAGCCTGGTTTTGCTAAAAAAAAATCTGCTCTATTTTTTGTGGAATCAAATTAAATTTTGCTTAACAAATTTTATTGCATGTTTGTTTCCACTAAAAAAGTATGTTTTTATTTAAAAATTATGCATGTGCCTCTAACATAAATTTGAATTAATTATAAAATATTTAAATAATCTTTCATTGCATGAAATTAAGCATGGGGGGTACATGGTCGCTGGTAGTTGTGTTTTTCATCGTAACCGATTAGTCAAATTTGTTTTTAGCATTCATATTTCTGCTATTTTGAACACCCATTGGATCATACATTGTTAAAATTCATTCACCTTATTAATTGTGAACCCTCACCTTATATGCAACTTTTGAGCTATATTGAATATCATTGTCATTGGACATAAATGTTAATGCATATACTTTCTAATGAACCTGTTGATTATTTATTCATTGTGGCAAAGAACATTTTTTAACTTCATTGAGACCCATTATACATGTCATTAATTATCTAAATTGGAAATCTATTTTGAAATTTAATTGATTAATTGTTGTTCTCCATATTTAGAAGTCAACTTTGGGGACAAAGTTGGGTTTTAAGTTTAGGGGAGGGGGTCAATTATTGACTGTGATAAACTATGCCTAATTGAAATCTCATAAATTCTCACTTCACTTCAATATTTTTTTAAAAAAATGGTTAAAAGTTTTCAAAATTCTTGCATAATTTGAGGCTTTACTCTATTCTAAAATGAGTTTTTCCTTAGGACAAGTTCCTTACTGGTAGTTAAGAACTGCTTATAGTCTGAAATTAATGATAATGGATGATTGTTGAGTGGTTTTACTTTGTGATTGAATGTATATCTTGATTTAGAGTCTATTTTTTAAAGTGATATGGGTACCCTTTTAATGTATTTATAATCATAACCCTTGGAACTGGAAGTTTGATTCTGATTCTAGGGGCCCCATTCATCTTTTAATTATTAAAAGTAATCATATTAATTATCCTAATTAAATGGTTTCTATATAAATCTTTTGAAACTGAAGTAATTTGGGCATCTGGGATCCCACGGTGAATCTCTGAGACCCTAGATGCTGGGTGTGTTTCTTTTTACTATAAGCCATCTATTCACTATAAATAAGTACATTGCACAATACTTAGCATATGATACATGGCTTGGGGAAAATAAATAAAGTGTCTAGGGTCAAAAATGATCTCATTAAGGTGAGGGGAATGATGAACTCCAGATGAAGAAGGTGTCAATTAGTTTATATGTGAATCATTTAGGTTGTATCAATAAGGTGATTCGGAAAATAATATTTATTTTTGGAACCTAGGATTCTATCAATGTACAAAGTTCCTTGGTTAAGGTCTTAATTCCATTTATTTTTTCACCTCTTGTCACTTTTAAAATTAAAACCTGAGTTTGGATTGAAGTGAGTTACTAAGTTGTATCACATATGAGTCATTAAATCTTCTTTGATGGATGGTCGTTGCTTTCTTCATTACCCTTGAGTATTTGTTATAGGAAAGATTCTTATGATTAATTCATTTTCTAAATACATGATGTTATGTTTTATCCTCTGTTTTTGAGTGCTGGACATGTTACAGTGTGATCTTAATAATAAATACACTTCACTATTTTTCAAAGAAAATAACTCATGGGATTGTTTGAGGACAAAAAATGATTAAGTGTGGGGGAATTTTATGTGGTTCTATTTTTGCATAGTTTTTCCACATATTTTTACATAATTTTTAATAATTTATTTATTTATTTAAGAAATTTATACTAAATAAATGTTCTTTTTTATTTTTATAATTAATTTTTTTAATTAAACAATTTTTATAAGTAATTATGAATTTTTAGTCATCAAAATAATAATTTTCATCTTACTTTACTTTTATAATTTAATTATGTCTTATTTTGTTTGGATAATTTAAATCTTCTTGACTTTTTATTAAACTATCATTTTTATAAAACAATTATTTAATCATTGTAATTATATTTAATTAAATGAGTATTTATTTTAATATTTTATCTTTTAATTTAGTTTCATTAGAATAGGTTAAAAATATTAATTAATTTGTTTAGTCATCCTGCTAATCATTTAAGTAAATAATTTGTGTTTTAAATAAAATAAAATAGTTCACTTTTAATTTTATGTGTTCAAATAGTTGTTTAAATAATTAATTAAGAGTTTTAAAATATTAATTGTTTAATTTTATGTATGTTTTTTGATTATTTATTGGTTTTAGTCTATCAGTGAGGTAGACTACAACTATCGGTAACCTAATGGGTCACCGATGCTCTTCATTTTTCTTCGTTGCTACCATGTAATTAATTTATATAGTGATTTTAATTTAAGCCTTTTATAATCTTGGTTTATTAAACATCCAGTTCTTAATTTAAGTGTCATATAATTAATAATCTTAGTTATGGTTATAATATTTTGAAGTTTAATAAAAATCATGTTTTAATTATTGGTGTTTATCTTTATTGTAGTTAATTATTTTCCGTCTTTGTTTTTAAATAACTTAAGTTTTAATTTTTAAGTTCAATTTGTTTTTTTGAATGTCACTGTTAGTATTCTACCAGTGACCCCAGCATCTCACTCTTACTACTATATACCGGTGACCCTCATGCCGGTTATTCCCTTTGTTTTTTAAAACTAATTGTGACCTTATGAAGCTTGCTAGTAGTTCTCATTTAAGTATAACAATAACAGCATGTTTTCTATCAGTGACCCCCGACCCACAAGTACCCATCCTAACACAGGGAAATGCAGTTTTGAGCTGAAAATCCATCTTGGATCCGCTGTACAAAGAGGGCCAAGACGTTTCTGGAGATGCGTTGCTGAGGCAAGTTGGCTGATAGAAATTGTTGAAGCCTCCACTTGTCATGAGCATATTTGAACTAGTCTGAAGCGAGATTTTTTCCGAGCCGATGCAGGTACAAATATGATTTCTATCGTAGTTTTAGACCACTGTTGCAAGAAGACCGCATTGCCATAAACTAAGGATAAGAGATGCTCGAACCAGAGGAGGTGCCATCGAAGGAAACCACTGCCCGAAAACTGTACCTAAAGAGAGGAGATCCAGCCATTGAAGGCTGGGATTTCTCATCACTAGTGCTGATAGAGGCCACTACTCTGTGCTAGAAGAAACAAAACTACGTTTGAAGAAGGAGTAGGAGGCCGCCACACCTGCTGGTAGTGCACTTCCATGGATGGAGGGAGAAAAAGTTTGCCATCGAAACCGCTAGAGCCTAGGGAAGCCGGGCCACTGATGCCTATTTCTAGCATCAAACAGAAGTTTCTCCCCATCTAGGGTTGAACTGAGATTTGGGGGGGGGGGAATAAAATAAAAACTAAAAAAAACATAAAAATTAAAAACAAATTTAAAATAAAAAAACTCAGACTAATATAAATAAATAATATACATAAGATATTTAATAAAACAGAATTTTTTATAAACATAAGTAAAATTTTATTTAATTATTTGATAGTTATTTCTGAAATACAGTTTGGATAAATTATTAAAAATATTATTAGTTATAATTTAATATTATGTATTAATAATTATTTAATAATACATTTTGTTTATAAAATAAAATACTAATAGTAATATATAAATTAAATTTAAACTAAACTAGTTAATTTAAAATGTTAATAATGAAAACTTTCAAAATAATAATGATAAACTTAATGATTATAATTTACTTTAATAATGTTACCTAATTAAAAAATAATAACTTATAAACAATTTAGCACCAAAATTAATAATTAATAAAGCTTTTAAATAATAATAATAACTCTTTTATTAACAAATTCTATCAACTTATAATATGTAATTTATCATGATAAATTTTATTTCATTATAGTTAATTAAAATTTAATTATTAATTGATGGTAATGATAATAAAATAATTTATTTAACAACATTACTTAAGAGTTATTAAAAGACTTATTATTTTCTTAAACTGTAAATTTTTATCATAACTGTGTCATTTATTTTTCTTACGCAGGTTCATTCAATAGCTGAAACCCCGTCCAGGTTCATGTAACTAACTCAGCAGAAGTTAGTTACGAGGAGAAAACTAGAATGATCTGTGGTTCATGAAAAAGTGAACCAGTGCGGTGCATAGGTGAAAAAAATTTGAAGTTTCTAGAAAACAAGAGGTTACAAGAAGCTTTTGACAGTAGCTACTTAAATGAAAGAAAGAAGAAAATTTGGGAGGAACTCATTAGAGACTTATTCATTCAACACATCCGGAGAGCCAGTGCCGAGGATATGATATCGGAGGGTGACTCTGAAACCAATTCCTGGAGCTAGAGGAGAATAGGAGTAGAGTATCTTCAGGGAGTTTGGATTTCCTTGGCTTGTGAATTCTTACACTCTGTTAAGCATGTATTCAATTACTGTTTTGATATTATACATGTTTACTAGATAAATCATTTAGTTCGAGGATGAATTGAAGATCTACTGGTTATTTTTAATTCTCATTTCACTTAATCATTTCAATGAACTCAGCAACGATCGGTGAGATCGATACCGAATTCATCTAATAGCTTGTACCACTAGAACATACTCACAAGATTTCACATTCAGTTGGAAAGAATGACTATGGAAACACTTTTCCAAGAATAATAGATTCAAAATACTTAAATAATTATGGTGAGTTTGTCTTGCTATCAATTTTCAAATAGCTAATGGTTGATTAATTTTGGAGTGAAGAATTCTTAAATTGGTTAGCTTGTTTGACTTATCTCCTGGCGAGGGAGGTGATTCATACTCTTTATAGTGGTACTATGGAACAACCAATAAGTGAATTGAAACACCTTCAAACCCAGTAGAATAGAGATTACTCCCTGAGAGTTTTAATAGATTTTTCATTTTATCAGTGTTCTAAACCTCTATTATTTCTTTTTTTACAACAGTCTCTAGTTTCAATATAGTTTTAAAAAATGTTTTCCATTATTCAATCACTCTATTTCCTATAAAAGGGAAAAATATAATAAAGAAATTAAAAAGTAAAAAAAAGTAGAAAATTCACTCCGCTGCTGACAACAGTGGAGCTTCCAAGTGTTTGTTTAGAAGATTAGTTGCCAAATTTACCTTCCCTGTGTGTTCGAACCTGATTATATATATACAGTATTTAATAGGAATATAAATTTTAAACATTGACCGCATTCCACAACGGTTTAAGTCATGAAAGGAGTGACAGAAGATACTATCAATTGTTTCTACTATGTTCATAAAATAACATGAGTCTGGTTGATCGTTTTCCTGATCATCCAATCACCATATTTATGAACATTTTTTCTTTTGACTTCCTTACATTCACCCTCTTCCTTTGGATTGATAGCAGTAACACATGCTACTTGAGGTGGGGAACTTTTCAGTTTTACTTGTCCACAGTTTACCATCTTGTGCAAAAGTTATTTGGAAACAAAGAAGTGCTGAATGGGGGTCCCAAATTTTGGTGAAAGAGACAATAATTCATAATATATTTGTCTACTTCTTTATTTGGTTTCTTCGGCCTTAGCAACTGAACCAAATTGTTTTCTACGGCTGAGATGAAGTAACTAGGAACTTGTTCATTCCTGAAAGAATAAACATTATTCTTTAATTCCTCAAACTGTTTTTTCCATTGATCTCATTGATCATCTTGACGAGGAATTCATTTCAGCTAATGCTCAAGAGGCAGAGCCATTCGATACGATGAAGGTCTTGAAGTAGAAGTAGGTACAGGTTCTTACTTAAGTGTGACTATAGTAGATTTTTCCTTTCTTATCCTCCTCCCTAAATTAGATGGAATTACATGAGTTTTAGACTTAGTTTCTATAATAGAGTCTTCAATCTATTAAGATAATGAAGTAAGGTCTCAAAACCCTCCTATGTATTTCACAGTGATCAATGGAGTGCGTAATTCATCACGTAGATTTTCCATAAAAATTGGCAGCAACTATTGTAGATGGAGTGCTAGACTTAAGAAATGTGTTAGTCCTTTCCGTCGTGCAATAAAATCTACAACTATTTCATTCTCTCTTTGTTTAAAATTGTTAAGATAAAAAACTATCATCTTTGGTAGCGTTGAGCTAAATTGAAGAAGGAATTTCTGACAGAGATCTTCCCATCCAGTAATTGATCAAGATTGAAAACTTGTATACTAGAAAAAAGATGGTCCTGGTAATGACTGCACAAAACACTTAATCGTAACTACTTCTTTTTATTGAGAAGTTCTGATCATAGGATCACAATACGAAAAAAATGTATTATGTGTTGTTTCGGATCTCCCGAACCACTAGAGATTGGGAATGTGGTATTCAAAAAATTTCTTGGGGGAGGAATTGTATCCACCCATTCTGGGTAAAATCACTTTTCTGATTGAACTGGTGCATGTCATTCCACCATAGCTTCCAATCAAGTCATTAATGCCTCAATTGTGTTCATAATAATTTTGGGAATATTCGGATGAGCTAGATTCTATAAAGGTATAACAACCAGATCTTGAGATGGTGCAATGAATGGTAAAACCACTGATGGTGGTACTCACATCTGCCATGGATAACCTACATAAACAGGACTATCAGGATGTATATGGTCCTACCTTGATTGTGTACCCAATGGAGGGGATTCATTATCTGCATCTATAGTCACTATAAATAATCTTTTCTGAGGAGATCCTATAGGATTTGAAAGTTGAGGGCTTTCCTAGGGAGTACTTTTAGAAGAAATTTCATTTCGATGTAACTCTATATTGAGTATTTTCAACTCTTTCATTTCCTCTACTTGCTATGAAAATCTGTCTTCAAGCAAAAGAGATTGACCTTCTCCAGTGGAAAAGTGAGATGCAATCTGACTTTTTTCCTTTACCTTTCTTAGATACCTTTCGGAGAGGGGGGAGTTCGTAATTTGAAGCCATACCTAGATTCTGGGTAAGCCTCTGATTTTGGGTGCACACACATCCTTCATTTTCCTCAGTGTGTACTGTATTATGGACAAGAAAATCATCTTATAACTCCCCTGAATTAAATTGATTTTCTAGAAGATCTTCTACAATGGTGTTAATGAAATTTACTGATGTATAATGCATCGATGTTATTCTGTCATTGTTTCTTCTATATCATCTTCCTTTGTGTCTTTCAGGAGACTTTGTTATCCTATATGAAGAATTTCCTAGAAATTTTTGGTGAATAGTAACCCAAATGGAATGATTGGATTGTTTAGTTGTACGCTTTCCTTTTGGCTTCTTCCCTAATCAGGAGAAAACTGACTTTCATTGAGGAGGGGATTGAAGATGTGAAAAAAGCCCCCAGCCCTGCAGGCTGGGGCTGTTCCTATTTTTATTCTTCAAATATTTGAACGTTGTTTAATGAATTTGAATATTGATTCAGATAAGCCCCCAACATTACAAGCTGGGGTGATTCTTGAAATGATATGGCTGAAATTAATGCAACTGATCTTCTGATTTTGTGTATTTTGGTTCAGACATTAGCTGGGTGCATCATCCGACAATCACTTAAATCCACTGTTTTGGAAGATCGCTATGCTATTTTAGACATTTTCATCCTTTTACTCCTGGCATACTCTAAATGGTATGCCTGCTGAAGATTCTCAGATGCTTGATGTAAAAGTAACTCAACAAATTCTTTTCTTTGGGCCTGATTCTAATGAGAACAGGGTGGGGCCTATTCTTGAGCATACATTTGATTACATACAAAACCTATTGATTGTAGCCAACTGTGGGCAATAACATTTCATAAGACCAATTTTTGCAGACTTTGCTGATTTTTGAGTGTAGTGAAATTCAATGCTCCATATGCACCCCATTCTCTGATACAAACACTATATGGGGAATCAAAAATTAATTTGTGTAGTCTTCTTAGAGCATTGAGACATGCACGCTAAATGTAACGACCCGAAATTTTGAATAAATCTTGTTTCCTAATTTCATGTGTTATTTTATTTTTTATACTCAACAAAAATGTTTTATTTGATAACATGAGTATAATTAAAATGAGATAGTTGGGTTTAGACGGTTATATGACCATTGGTCAATATGACCCCTGGAAACTAAACGTTTTGATTATTGCCTCTAAATACAAGTAATCTTGGTTAATATTTATAGAAAGAAGATTCGATGGCCTCACCCAGTAGTCTTGGACCGATCGAAGCCCATCTAACAGAACGTGGGAAGGAGGTAGCACCATTGGGCTTTGCTCTGGACCAAACCCAAGCCGAACTTCATCGTGTGAAGCTAGAACGGAATCGCCTTTGCGAGAAGTTAAAACTAATAGAACTTACTACTCGTGCGATGTTAGCCGAGCCTCCCTCAGATTCTCTCACCTTAGCACACCTTACACTTAGGTCATATGCTGGTGTGATAAGGGGCTATGTAAGGAGACCGTAACTGCCTTGTGTAATCCTTTATTTTAAATAAAACTTGGGATTTCTTCTTATGATGAAGTTTATGAATTTTCAAATGACCGGATAAATATAGTATGCATATTTTTGATGAATTTTAGAAAAAGGATATTTTAAAAATGGTTGTGTAAACCTTAAATAATTAAAAATGTGTAATTATTTTCGAAAAATGGTCTTCTTACAATTATGTTCAGTACGAAATTTAGAGTCTAATAAGATCAACTTAATTTTTGATGAATAGTAAATTATGAATAGTGATTTTATGATTAGGATTAGTAATGTGTCCAAATGGGTTAGTAATCTCACTTAAAGAAAGTATTAATATAATCTAGGCACCTTGATTAAGTAATGTGATTCAATAAAATGGTTAAATAACGGTTTCACAAATTATTATTCAAGTATTAGTTTTTTCGGGTGAATAGTGTTTTTTAATTAAAAATCTAATTAAAAATATTTAGATAATTATTTTTATAAAACAGATTTCATTTTTGAACTCAGAGCACCGATATTATGCTATGGTAATTTTTGGGGTTTTTTCTGAAAAAAATGAATTTTCGGTGAATAGTGTTTTTATTTAAAAATTAAATTAAACATATTTAGAAAATTATTTTTATAAAATGGAGTCCATATTTGCAATCAGAGCGTTGATATTTGGTTAAGGTGAAATTTTGGGATTATTCTGAGAAAGTTGAATTTTCGATGAATAGTGAAAATACAGTTTTTAAGTTACAGGTGTTTAATGACATCATTAAATGATGTATTAAGTTTGTAATCAATATGTTAGAATTATGAATAGTGAGATAAGGTATGAGGTGTCCCAAGTGGCCAATACCATGGGCAAATACCATGGGCAAGCCCATGGTTTTGCCAAAACCACTAATGAGGTGTCCCTTTGCCATTAATGCCTTGTCCCCTCACTTTCCCTATAAATACCAAGCCATACTCTCATCCATTCGACTCCCCACTCCCCCCAAACGACGTTCTGGTCTCATTACCACCCAAGGAGTCCTCCCATGGTTCCCCCAAGCCCTCAAGGTCCCAACCTTTGAGTTTGAAGAGTTATGTTTTAAGGTAAGGGATCCAACCTCTCTCTTTCTTTTCAAGAAATCTATTTTATGTAATTTCATTTATGCTCCATGTTCTTATGTGAAAGGATGTTCTTTTATACTCCTATTACTTCCCTTTTCATGTTCATATAATGATATATCCCCTCTTACTCTCATTATTTCTTTTTATGAAGTTTTAAGTGGCACCGTTAGGCTGTCGAATTTTTAAGTGGTTCTTCACCCTTCTCGTTTTGAAGTTCTACTTTCATGTCAATTCTTTCAAGTTCCTTTTTTGTTTTGTTTGGGTATGATCTCTATATCTATCATACTGTACTCTTATGTTCATATGATGAGAGAACCCATTTGATCTCTTCAATTCAGTATTTTGAAGTTTTAAGTGGCGCCGTTAGGCTGCCGAATTTTTAAGTGGTTCTTCACCCTTCTCGTTTTGAAGTTCTACTTTCATGTCAATTATTTCAAGTTCCTTTTTGTTTTGTTTGGGTATGATCTCTATATCTATCATACTGGAATCTTATGTTCATATGATGAGAGACCCCATTTTATCTCTTCAATTCAGTATTTTTAAGTTTTAAGTGGCGCCGTTAGGCTGCCGAATTTTTTAGGGGATTCCTTCACCCTTCTAATTCTTTTCAAAGTTCTACTTTAATGTCAAGTCTTTAAAGTCCATTTTTAATTATGTTGGGTATTAATCTCTATATCTATCATAGTGAACTATTATGTTCACATGATGAGAGACCCTATTTGATCTTTTCAAATCATTTTTGTTGAAGTTTAAGTAACGACGTTAGGCTGCCGAACTTTCATAAGAGAAATCTAATTTTTGTCTTCCTTCCATGTTATTCATTTCAAATGGTATGTCCTTGAAATTTCATTACCATGATCATGTACCCTTCTTATTTTGTACATATACTGTTTTATGGGTCATTTATGAATGTTTGACCCATTTTCCCTCTCTTTTTAATGTCTTCTAAAACCTCGTAACATAGCCGTTATGCTGCAGAATTTACGTCTCAAAATGTCTCTCTATTTTTCTAAAAGTTCTTTTATATTATTAAGTGAATACTCAAAGCTCTTTATTCTAAAGGGGTATTAACATATATACCAAAATGTTCTATTTTAAATTCTGGGATTTACATACATGAGACCCACCTTCCTTTTCTGTGGGTTTTAAAGTGACGTAAAGATCATGTCTTTAAAGTAGTTTTTAAAACGTTGTGATTATGAAATGAAACCCATTTATTTTATGCTATATGGTTTATTTATGAAATGTTTGATGATGATATATGTGGATCACATGATAACAAAGTTAAATTTAAGGGTGCGCCCTGATAGCGCTCCAATTCATTGGGTGATGATGTAACCACTAGAGATTACAATTTTTACGATACCTTGGTGAATAACCTTGGTAATTTTAAAATGACACCTTGGGGATAGAACTTGGTGATATGTTCATGATTTTCTATGTTAAATGATGTAGCCACATTTTCATGTTATGAAAAATGTTATTTTTACTATGATATGCCTCCTTATTTCATTCTCATCCCTTAAAGTACTTTTTCATGACCTTATTGAAGTATCTCAAGTTCACATGTAAAATGTTTCTCTTGTTTCCCTTACTGGTCTTTTTTCTCACCCTTTCTTTTGATGTATGATCCCAGGTTATGTGATGCAGTAATGAACCTAGGATGAACATGAGGAGAAGCCTTTCAAGTGTTTTAGAAGAATGTTTTATGTTTTCATGTTTAAAGTTCCTGGTTTCCAAGACACTAAACTTTAAAGATCCTCGGTTTTGTAAAATGAAATGAATGTTTATGTGATAAAGAGGCAGGATGCTATAGTTGGTATCAAAGGATAGTTTAGTTATTTTTGGAAATTAGGATATGAAAAATCTAGGAAGAACCCTATAGAAAAGTTTAAATATAGGAAATCTTCCTGGTATTTTGGTGAGTATTGAGTAAGGGGTTTCCATGAAAATGCATCCCTTTCTGGATACGAGCAGGTAGAGGTGGCTCTGGCACAGATGTACATAGGGGTAAAACCTGAAAACACCGCTTTGAGCTAGAATCGAACGGGAACTGGTACACGACAACGGGCCTTGCTGCACTCTTGGTTACGACACTCCCGGGGGATATGCTTTGGTAAATTCATAAGCTTAGTATGAACCATTATTAAAGGAACAAGGATAAAAAAAATAAAGATTCACATAAGAATATATGATCATGGATAACCTAGATTGGAACCTAGGGGATCACAAGTTAGGATATACTTTTATTCTACATGTTTATCCTTTTATGCATAAAGTTTCCTTTTCATGATTATTAGCTAAGTAAATAAGCCCCTAATTATAGTTTCTTTGCTTAGTTAATGGCGGGAAATGGAAGAACATGTCCCAAAAACCAATGTGATAGGAAATGCGACGATTGTCGTATTAATATGACAGAGATGATTAGGGGGTTAAAAAATGATTATTATTTTGGAATATGTTCACTATTTTGGGGACCCTATATGACCAAGGTAAATATATTACTACGGTATTTTCATTGAGGAGTAAGGTTGACTTATATTTTGAAGAATCGATGAATTTATGGTGGACTTATAGTAATTTAGGTTACTTATGGGAATGATTAACCTATCTTGTGTAAAATATGTTTAGTTTAGATAATTTTGTTATAAGATGTTTGGAGTGGTTGATGTTGTTCGGAGATGAACAATGAAGTTTATTTTGGAAGACTATGTTATCAAATCCTTCTTGTATTTGGGTTTCAATATTAGTTTGGTTTATTTTGAGGAATTTTAAGGACCGTTATTTATGGGATTGTCTATGATGAACTTTGGGTATTACCATGGAACATTGAAGATTTAAAATTAGTTTCCATTCCTATGGGATTCTTCCTTTTTGAAGAGTTGTTTAACCGTACCCTTTCTATTTTTGGGATAATGTTTAAAGATTGAAGAAATAGATAGTTAATCTTTTTTGGATTATGTGATTCTCTAGAAGATGATTCTTGTGTTTTGATGAGACCAAGTAGTTTTTAATGCTCATCGTTTGGGAGAAAAGATTAGTTTTGGTAGAAACTTATTAAAGGGTGAAACTCTACATGAAGGTAGATTTATTTCCTTATGTTTTGTTCTATGTTGTAAATGAATTCCTCAAAATTATGAAAAGGAACGTAAAACAAAAACGTTGTTGGTTTACGTTTCCTACTAGGTAATCAACGATCGTTTACACGCATCAGAAGTTTGGGATTTTCTTATGGTTAACTTTCTCCTAATCATATTTTCTATCACTCTCCTTTAGAACGTGACCCTTTGTTTTCTCCTCCATGTCCATGTTTCCTACATGGAATCCTAGTATGAGTAAACTCGGGTGGCCTTTGTACTTCCTTTTCTTTCTTTTAATGTAATAGTGTTACTGACTCTTTTTCCGATGTGGGACTTTCAATGAAATTTCAAAACCAATTTTTTTAAAAATTGCGAGGACGCAATTTCTTAAGGGGGAAAGATTATAACAACCCGAAATTTTGAATAAATCTTGTTTCCTAATTTCATGTGTTATTTTATTTTTTATACTCAACAAAAATGTTTTATTTGATAACATGAGTATAATTAAAATGAGACAGTTTGGTTTAGACGGTTATATGACCATTGGTCAATATGACTACTGGAAACTAAACGTTTTGATTATTGCCTCTAAATACAAGTAATCTTCGTTAATATTTATAGAAAGAAGATTTGATGGCCTCACCCAGTAGTCATGGACCGATCGAAGCCCATCTAACAGAACTTGGGAAGGAGGTAGCACCACTGGGCTTTGCTCTGGACCAAACCCAAGCCGAACTTCATCGTGTGAAGCTAGAATGGAATCACCTTTGTGAGAAGTTCAAACTAATAGAACTTACTACTCGTGCGATGTTAGCCGAGCCTCCCTCAGATTCTCTCACCTTAGCACACCTTACACTTAGGTCATATGCTGGTGTGATAAGGGGCTATGTAAGGAGACCATAACTGCCTTGTGTAATCCTTTATTTTAAATAAAAATTGGGATTTCTTCTTATGATGAAGTTTATGAATTTTCAAATAACCAGATAAATATAGTATGCATATTTTTGATGAATTTTAGAAAAAGGATATTTTAAAAATGGTTGTGTAAACCTTAAATAATTAAAAATCTGTAATGATTTTCGAAAAATGGTCTTCTACAATTTTGTTCTGTACGAAATTTAGAGTCTAATAAGATCAACTTAATTTTTGATGAATAGTAAATTATGAATAGTGATTTTATGATTAGGATTAGTAATGTGTCCAAATGGGTTAGTAATCTCACTTAAAGAAAGTATTAATATAATCTAGGCACCTTGATTAAGTAATGTGATTCAATAAAATGGTTAAATAACGGTTTCAAAAATTATTATTCAAGTATTAGTTTTTTCAGGTGAATAGTATTTTTTAATTAAAAATCTAATTAAAAATATTTAGATAATTATTTTTATAAAACGGATTTCATTTTTGAACTCAGAGCACCGATATTATGCTATGGTAATTTTTGGGGTTTTTTCTGAAAAAATTGAATTTTCGGTGAATAGTGTTTTTATTTAAAAATTAAATTAAAAATATTTAGAAAATTATTTTTATAAAGTGGAGTTCATATTTGTAATCAGAGCGTTGATATTTGGTTAAGGTGAAATTTTGGGATTATTCTGAGAAAGTTGAATTTTCGATGAATAGTGAAAATACAGTTTTTAAGTTACGAGTGTTTAATGACATCATTAAATGATGAATTAAGTTTGTAATCAATATGTTCGAATTATGAATAGTGAGATAAGGTATGAGGTGTCCCAAGTGGCCAATACCATGGGAAAATACCATGGGCAAGCCCATGGGTTTTCCAAAACCACTAATGAGGTGTCCCTTAATGCCTTGTCCTCTCACTTTCCCTATAAATACCAAGCCATCCTCTCATCCATTCGACTCCCCACTCCCCCCCCAACGAATTTGTGGTCTCATTACCACCCAAGGAGTCCTCCCATGGTGCCCCCAAGCCCCCAAGGTCCCATCCTTTGAGTTTTAAGAGTTATTTTTTAAGGTAAGGGATCCGACCTCTCTCTTTCTTTTCAAGAAATCTCTTTTATGTAATTTCTTTTATGCTCCATGTTCTTATGTTAAAGGATGTTCTTTTATACTCCTATTACTGCCCTTTTAATTTTCATATAATGAGAGATCCCCTCTTACTCTCATTATTTCGTTTTATGAAGTTTTAAGTGGCGCCGTTAGGCTGTCAATGTTTTAAGTCGTTCTTCACCCTTCTTGTTTTGAAGTTCTACTTTCATGTCAATTCTTTTAAGTTCCTTTTTGTTTTGTTGGGGTATGATCTCTATATCTATCATAATGGAATCTTAGGTTAGTATTATGAGAGACCCCATTTGATCTCTTCAATTCAGTAATTTGAAGTTTTAAGTGGCGCCGTTAGGCTACCGAATTTTTAAGTGGTTCTTCACCCTTCTCGTTTTGAAGTTCTACTTTCATGTCAATTATTTCAAGTTCCTTTTTGTTTTTTTGGGGTATGATCTCTATATATATCATACTGGGATCCTATGTTCATACGATGACAGACCCCATTTGATCTCTTCAATTCAGTATTTTGAAGTTTTAAGTGGCGTCGTTAGGCTGCCGAATTTTTTAGGTGATTCTTTCACCCTTCTAATTCTTTTCAAAGTTCTACTTTCATGTCAAGTCTTTCAAGTCCATTTTTAATTATGTTGGGGATTAATTTCTATATCTATCATACTTAAATCTTATGTTCACATGATGAGAGACCCTATTTGATCTTTTCAAATCATTTTTGTTGAAGTTTAAGTAACGACATTAGGCTGCCGAACCTTCATAAGAGAAATATAATTTTTGTCTTCCTTCCATGTTATTCATTTCAAATGGAATGTCCTTGAAATTTCATTACCATGATCATGTATCCTTCTTATTCTGTCCATATAATGTTTTATGGGTCATTTATGAATGTTTGACCCATTTTCCCTCTCTTTTTAATGTCTTCTAAAACCTCGTAACATAGCCGTTATGCTGCAGAATTTATGTCTCAAAATGTCTCTCTATTTTTCTAAAAGTTCTTTTATATTATTAAGTGAATACTCAAAGCTCTTTATTCTAAATGGGTATTCACATATATACCAAAATGTTCTATTTTAAATTCTGGGATTTACATACATGAGACCCACCTTCCTTTTCTGTGGGTTTTAAAGTGACGTAAAGATCATGGCTTTAAAGCGGTTTTTAAAACGTTGTGATTATGAAATGAAACCCATTTATTTTATGCTATATGCGTTATTTATGAAATGTTTGATGATGATATATGTGTATCACATGATAAAAAAGTAAAATTTAAGGGTGCGCCCTGATAGCGCTCCAATGAATTGGGTAATGATGTAACCACTAGAGATTACAATTTTCACGATACCTTGGTGAATAACCTGGGTAATTTTAAAATGACACCTTGGGGATGGACCTTGGTGATATGTTCATGATTGTCTATGTTAAATGATGTAGCCACATTTTCATGTTATGAAAAATGTTATTTTTACTATGATATTCCTCCTTATTTCATTCTCATGCCTTAAAGTTCTTTTTCATGACCTTATTGAAGTATCTCAAGTTCACATGTAAAATGTTTCTCTTGTTTCCCTTACTGGGCTTTTTTCTCACCCTTTCTTTTGATGTATGATCCCAGGTTATGTGATGCAGTAATGAACCTAGGATGAACATGAGAAGAAGCATTTCAAGTGTTTTAGAAGAATGTTTTATGTTTTCATGTTTAAAGTTCCTGGTTTCCAAGACACTAAACCTTAAAGATCCTCGGTTTTGTAAAATGAAATGAAAGTTTATGTGATAAAGAGTCGGGATGCTATACTGAAGGGTTCTCTGTTATTATTAAAAATTTTGATGTTGATAAATTTAGATAGATGCCAAGTCAATTTTGCACTGCAACCCTTCTATTACCTTTACATGATTTTGATATTCATCATATGTTAATACTTTGATTTTAAAATGATGAAGAGTTATCCATAAATTGAGACGAAAGTAAAGAATTCAATTTTCTGTTATCAATTCTAGAATGTTATATTGACAGTTTTCTGAAGGTCAAAACATGACTGGTATTTCTCATTTAGCTAATTGTTTATTTAGGTTTAACACATCTTCATCATCTTTTCCTAGAGGTTTTTTTTTCACTTGGTCTGACCAAAGTGGATGCTATGTATTAGAAGAAAAATGACCCAATGATGGTTCAGAGAATGAACATTCCCTTAAAATGTATTTTGGTTGAGAAAGTGTTTCACTCGTAAATGACAAGGCATCGGACAAGACTGGACTTGTGTTTTCAAGTGCCTCGAGATAGGATGGATTTCTCATCCCAACATTGTCAATTATGGAATTGTCTTGAAAATGTGAAATAATACTGTGGAGATGACTTTCACAGTGAATTAGATCACATGGAGGATCACCATGATAAATTATAGCAAGGGATAAATCTTCTTGCTCCTAGGTCTTTTGGCTACACAGAGGGTTTCTGTAGCTCTCATCTGGAGATAGACACTCTATACTGACCGAATTTTCATGAAGCAAGCATTCATGATGAAGTTCCCAATGAGGAACTTCAGAATTACAACTACCACTCCCGTAATTTGGTAACGAAAGGACATGATCTTGAGCTGCAGCAGATAAATGTCTAAGGACTTTGAGAACTCCAACATTAAGTGGAGCCATATCACAGCTTAACTCTTGATTTTACAAAAATTCTTGGAGATAATTCTTCCTGGATGTTCTCTTATACTTATTTGGGGACACATCCTGAGAAAAGTAGTTATCATGGTAATTTATATGTTCCTACCATGGATTAGTTACCAAAATTTAATTATTTCCTCTAATTGGAAAGGGTGTATGTTCCCGATCTTGTTGTCCATATGATATGGGGGAGTACGCCCCATGACCATCATGGACTAGAACAGAGGTGTGTATCTTCTCCGGGATGGCATGCCGATGTGTAATCCCATGTGTGGGGATAAATTGTTGTGTATGTTCTCCTGATACTACTGAAGTAGTTTTTAAAATATCCTGGCATGCTTCTAGAATATGGGGAGGGATATGCGTCTGCCATTTCACCATTGATAGAATATGTTTGATGACATTGGTGGATAGAATAGTAATATACATCCATTCCATATTGGTAGTAGGTGTATGTGCCTTCTCTTGTCCTCATTTTCCTGTTTATGGGTATTGAAAATACTCATGCATGAGAGAAGAGAGTTGGGTCTGCCCCAAATTTGTCTTCGGAGCATTCTGACAGACTTATCCGGGTTCTACCAAATGAGACTGTTGGAAGGCTTGATGAACATGGTAAGGTGTATGTGCCTGCTAGTTATTTACCATCATGTATGGTTGATGGACTTCCTTCAATACTGGCAGACAAGAATGCTGAAAGAATTGGTGATTATAAACAGGTGTATGTTCCTGTTTAACAGTTTCCACCACATTAGATTGGCTGGTTTCTTTAAATACAATAAAACGAGCCTGATGTCTGGTTAATAACTTGTAAGCAGGTGTATGTGAATGTTTACGGTACTCCAATGGGTTTATCTAGTGGGATTGGTCGGTTTTTTTCAGGCGAGCCTACTGAGCCGCAAAATTAGGGAGGAAGATTGTATGTGCCTGCTCATTGTTTTCCATCATGTTAAATTGATGGGATTTTATGGCAGAGGCAGAGGTGAGAACCTGCTCCATATTAACCGGATGTTGTCCCTGATGGTTCTTCTTACGTGCCTAGGTCAGAGAGACTTGGACCAAATTTCCAGAGGCAACACCCCCATCATGTTGGGGGTACACTACCATGTTATTCTGGTGGCTATTGCTAGTGGGATTCCTCAGTAAAGACTCTTGTATTCTTTAATGGAGGCCTTGAGTGAGCTCTTGATCAACCTCCCCATAATATGGGAGAGATTGATTGTTGTGTTCTGGGGATAAAGACCCAAAACAGTTGGAGAAGGTGGTTGGAACCGTTTGCTTCTTGATCATTGGTCGTCATTGGCCAGATGATCGAGGATTGTTGTTGACCTAGAGGGATTGTCAAGCATCCTCAAAAGTTGGGATTGTACTGTGCTGGCGATATTCCTTTACCATCACATTAAAGACCGAGCATTGAAGATGCTGGGTTGGTGATGACATCCTTCCTGTGGATGGAGATCCATCTTGAGCAGCATTCGGGAAGTTCACAGATGTTGTCTTAGAGAAAGCCATTCTTTTTATTGAAGGGAATTCTGTGGAAAACATGAATACAAAAACAAGCTCTATTAAAGAAACATATTTTTAGATGGATACATATATGATTAATTCCTTTGTCTGGCCTTCCTTTATCAATTTTTAGGGGCCTAACAGGTGGGTAACATTATTAACTTGGTTAAGGATTCACGTCGGGTTCGCCATTTTTTGTTTCGCAATTCCTTGAAACGTGTGTTTTAATTTTAAGAATCACTATTTCTAGGTAGTTTCCATTGGATTTATTCATGGAATTGGAAAAATCAAACATTTCTTTATCCAAAGAGGACCTTCTTTCCAAAGGCATTTGTTATTATGTTTTGAACTTTACGATACTTAAGAACACACATTGGTCGAGAGGATGGGAGGTCAGACTCATCACACCCTTTTGGGGGGAATTATTGTCTACTCTAGGACTCTTCTTGTAAAATTAAAATATTTTCATGAACCCTTATTAATTCACCAAGTATATCATAAGTATCCATTAGAATTTATAATAACTTATTAACATGTGTAAAATTTCAAATCATCAGTATGCATTCATGGTTCTTCATTTAAATGGAAATATTCATATATATTTGAAGTTTTCCATCAATGGTATCCGCTAATATACTATTTATAGATTCATTTAATCATTGTTGTGATGATAATGGTTTTTAAGCCAAATAGTGGGGAACTATAGAATTTTATTGTCATCCAGGGAGATGAAGGTTTGGTTTGAATTTTGGGATTGTGCCCATAAGATAGGTTACCTACGTATCCTTGGGAAAAGAATCATAACCCTCATAGTTTAGTGCCACTGAATGAGACACATCATACCTTTTAAGTTCATGTGAAAAATACCTCTAAGAGGAAGGTTCTCAGTTGAAACATAATGTGGGACTTATGCTGAAGCAGTCCAAGAAAACTATAAAAGATATGGGTTTCTAAGTAGGATCAGACCCTATTGGGAATATGGCCTAAGGAGAACATGGTTGATTTGAGGTGTTGGGTTTGAACCTCTAGGAGGCTTCCTACGTATCCCATATAGATGGTAATCAAATACCACATAGTTCGATAAGTCTCATAAGATAGTATAGTCCTCTGAGAGAGATGAGTTTGGGATTACTTCTGGAAAAGGATGCCTTGATGATTTGAGGATTGAATTGGGGCATATTTCTTAGAGAGGATTCCCAAATTGGGGGAATTAGATTTGTATTCTTGGGGAGGATCTCCAGTGAGCTCAGGGCTTTAAAGGGATTCCTACGTATCCTGGTTTGAATAGGATTCATAGTTCTTTTAGTTTCTTAAATTATGAAAATATTATGATCATGACAAATCTCTAAGCCCACGTGAGTCATGCTCGGTGTGAGAAACAATAGAATGTCAAATATTCAACAAATACATTCACACATTCAAATTTTTCCTCCTACAATGGTGGAAGATGGGACACCTATAGTGTTCAAGGTGAATGAGGTTGAGGTGACCTTAGACGAGGGCTAGTCGACGAGCCTTCCCTCTATTTTATTTACATTGGAAAAGGGTCCAATGTAAGGAGGAAGGGATGAAGGTGAGGGGATTATACCAGGATGGATTCTATTTAATTGATCTTGGTAAGGGAGGGAGAATTATCCTATGGTTGTGTGGAAAAGAAAGTGTGACGTGTACCTTCCCTACTAGAGACCTGAGGTTCCGGGTTCCCTATTTTAGAAGGAAAGGTCATGACCCAAACCCTTCTCCAAACTTGGAACTTCCCAACACTATTCCTAGGAGAAAGGTCCATGTGACTGTGGATATAAAAACCCACAAACATCCCATGAATATTAACCCCATTGTGAAAAAAATGTGGGAAACCTCTGACTGTGGAAATAAAAATACAAATATCAGACATACTGATGTGTCTTTCCTAAAGGTTTGATAATTCAGGAGGTTTTGTTAAAGGTCTCATCTTAGTCCCTTTCTGATAAAGAAACCAAGGAAAGAGATACCCTTCCATGAATGGCTTTTAAAAAATGGGTACATGAGTTGGTTGTGTAGGTACTTAGTGCACGTGTGCCTCTTTGGTACCCCACGTTGATGTACTGCACTGGTATGGCATGAAGGTATACTGTACAGGTATGTCACACATGTATGTCATGTAGGAATGACACGCAGGTTTGCCACACAGGTCTGAATAATGACTGAAGAATGTGCTTTACATAGGAGAACCAAACCTATGTAAAATTTGAATAATCATGCTTATCCCATTTAATTATCTCTTCTCTTATGGTTTAAAAAACCATATGAGACAATTTAAGGGAGCTAGGAGAAAGAGATGCGCAATGGGAGCTTCAGAGAGTCTTTCAATTTTTTTCAGTCCTAAAATGGGGAGCCCAAAGGATCTAATTATAGGCACAGATGGGGCCTGATCTAAGGGATGTTGCTCGCTCAGGTCCTCTATGTAGTTCTGCCTTGTAGGTACTTAGGGTTGGGGCACAGAGATTATTCTAGAACAGAGCTCTGCCACGCAGATCTGTCTCGTATCTCTACAACATATCTTTTCTACATAGGCCTGTGAATCTAGTATGTCTCATAGTTCTGTTGTGAAGCTCTTTTGGAGTATTTTGAATTTCTTTTTAACTCTTCAAATCTTATTTTGTGATTTTAAAAATTCAGGGTTCTCTTCATTTTGTTTTTGTTTTCTTTAAGTGGTGTCAACAATAACAAACGTCTCAAGGAAGGAAAATTGAGGAAAAATTCATTTTCTACTTTGGTAATAGAGAAAACGTAAAGCACAAGAAAGAGATATCATAAAATGGGTATATAAATACAAATAAATGTAAGTATAATAATCATAAAATACATTCACATGGATTATATAAAATACACAACAATAAATAAGTGGTGAATATGGAATATATATCAATGAAATAAAAGTTATTTGAGAAAAAACCATTACCTTGAGTCTGACTTGTCACATGTATCTTTATCTTCTTGAATTAAATACTTATGTTAATTATTTTTTTGATCGATAAACTTATCCATGTTTCTTATTAGTTTTATTTAACTATTTTTCATGTTATATACAATTTCTTAATCAATTATATTTACATTGAATGCATTGAGCATATTTGTAGCATGTGTCAAAATTGACTTTGGTAGGTCTACTTTGGTTAAAGTGGTCATTATTTAAACATATAATGAATAATGATAATGATACAATTATAATATTTATCCATAAATTGTTCTTTTAAATGCAGTCATGAAATATAGTTATGAAAAATAAAAAAATGTTACAATCATAGAGACAGTAGGTCGTACGTACACATGATCAGCATTTCCATTTTTCAATGATTATTATAGAATGAAGGTACATAATATTTTATCTTTAGAAAATGATAATTATATCATATATTTATAAATATTTAATTATATATACTTATATGTTTTATTCTTGTTATGTGGTGATTAATAATGAAGAATCACATCGCTTTGAGGAGGTAGTGGTCCACATGTCCACGAACAACGTTATCACTTTTTCAGTGTGTGAAATGGTAAGAATAAAATGATATAATATATTTATAGAAAGATAATTATGTCGTTAATATAATAATAATGTCATTTATATCACAAAAATTCTTTATATTTACCCTCATTATCGTCTATTTAACATGTTAGTGAAAAACACTTCACATCCATTCATGAGGCGGTAGTCCGCCGTGCACATGACTGACGGTATAATTTCCCTTATAGAATGGAATATAAAAAATTCATATATGATATAATGACTAAAAAGGTATAATAATTTTATAAATATCTTAAATAGAATATATAAATTGTATTTCCATCATTATTCAAAACATGAGAGGTGGTAATGGAAGAACGAACGACATTGTTTTGTGAGGCGGTAGTCCATCATACACAGAAATGATGATTTCATAACCTTTTTTATGAAAACATATCTGGGTGTAGGTCATATAATAAAGATAAAAATATTTTTACATTGAGTATATATTTTTTTATATAATCATGTTATAATAAGAATTAAGGGGTTGGAGAAAATAATTAAAAAAACTCACGTTGATGAACATCCCATATTCTTCAAGTAACACCTTTTGGTTTACACAAAATGGCTTACTTGGTTGTATTTATTACCAAAGTAATGATTATAGGTTGAGGGAATATAATTTTATAAGTTATTTGACCAGGTATTGGTCAAAAGTTTTTTTTGGAGGTGTGAAGATTGGAGGAGAGGTGGTGTCCTTTTAGAAGTGGGGGAGAAGATTCACTTGGTGTTTTTCACAAAAACATTAGGTAAACCCAAATTTTAACCTAAAAGGCTCAAATAATCAAAAAAACAATATAATATAAAGTATAAGCTCTAAATATGTCCATAAAATTGGATTTGGACAATTTTATAGGTCATTTGGCCTCTTAAGTTTAATGTTTATCCAATAATTAAACTCGTTCTCACCCTAATCGTTACAATTAATTTTAATTGTTTCCACCAATAACTTTGATAAAAACATAATTTGGAGTAATTAGAAATTAGAAATTATTATAATTAAAAATATTGAATCAATTTTTACAAATTTTAATCACAAAAGTGGAATAATTTAATTTAATAATAATCTGGTAGAAGCTGTGAGACAACAGGTTTTTAAGATGAGTATTTTTTAAAAAATATGATTCTATATTAAATCTATGAATACTAATAATCATTGTTTGAACCTCAATTAATATTTTATGATATATATTCTATAAATTTAATTTAAAAAATTCCCAATTATTTTTATTTTAATTAATTTAAAAGGGCGTACAATATACTTATTAAAATAATTTTTTGAAAAACCGATTTTTAAATAAAAAACTATACTAAAAACCGATATACATTTGATTCAAATATGATTAAGTGGATTAAATAAAAATTAATTTACTTGAAAACTTTTTAACAACATATTGGTATTTTTAAATTTCTTAAATTATTGAAAATAAAATACCTTTCCACAAAAATTGGTATTTCTACTATTTACTTAGAAATCAATATTTTCTTAGAAATCCAAAAATTTCACCCAAAGTAAATTTTGATATTGGAATTCCAAAAATTAAATTTATTTTTTAAATTAAAACTATTAAATATTCAATAATTATTTTTAAAATAAATTCTCCATAAGAAGGAGAAAAAACTGTATTGTAGAAAAAATATATTTTTTAAGCATAAAATTAGATTTATTTCTAAAAAATTTCTAAAAAACACATAGGATGAATATTAAATATTATATTGAATTTATTACATATAAATTTCATTAATATAACCAAAAAAGAAATTTTATTATTTTATTGCTATAAAACACACTTTTAGGCATTCAAATAGTTTTTTAGAAAAATATTTACTTTTATTTTCAAAAGGCTATGATTTCAATTCTAATTAACTGGTCACCAAAAAATTCATTATATATAAATTTATAAACGATTTTTTTCATAATTTATTTAATCATGTACATACCCACCATTCCAAACTCTATGTTATAATTGCAATATATATCATATTTCACTTAATTTCTTTGTCTCAAGTTGAATACGCCATCGAACTTAAAAATCTCATGGTTATGTGTAACACAGGCTAAATAGTGTGTTGAGTTTAACATAAGGTAAACTCAATGTTTCATGTACTTTACGCTATCAAATATAATTTTCTCTTTTTAAAATCTTAAGGGTGTTATAGATATAGTTTGAAATTAATTAAATTCCATCCATAATGTGTTTAGTGTTTTTCCATATACACCAATAATGAAATTTAATTAACTTAACCAAAGAATGTTGTGACTCTATTATTTATATGTGATTTTGAATAACATACGAGTATTGTGATGGTGGATATGGCCTTAGGTATATAGGGGTGTTTTGGATTAGTGACCATGGGTAGACCCTTAGTGTTTTGTTCTTGGTTTAGTGTGTATACCCCTATTAATTTTTATATGTTGTAGGAATTTAATCTATTAATGTAATATTTGAGTCTAGATTTGGAATTTCATAGATATCACCAAGATTATGTCATGTGGTAAACATAGAGACCAGGGTTAGGATTTTCATGAGGTAGGTAAAATTCTATTTATGTCTCAAGATATACAAGATGCTCTGATTGAGCATGATTTGATGGCTACCCAATGGTTCAAGACATGAATTTTCTTCACCATAGGGGTTTTCACATGATACCGGTTCAAGGTGGAGGATCTCATATATGTAGTACAATGATGATTTATTATTATTAGGTCTTTTGGTGCAACATCATCCAACATTCTAAGGAATGAGGGGTCCTTGGTACGTTGTTGATTGGATTGATATTTTTGAATGGATTTTTGATCTAGTTGAGTCTTATAATGATAATAATGTGAATATAGTCTCTTATATACTTTAGGTAACTAGAAGGAGGTGGTGGGGTGTGATGGTATAGAAAGAAGGCATCAGGGATAAATTTGGGAGGCCTTGAAGGACCTATTTTTGAGGATTTATTTCCCAAAGAACTAAGGTTGGATCAAGATTAGGGGTTCATAGACCTCAAGTAGGAGGTGTTGTGAATAACTAGTTATTTTTCTTATTTTGTGGAGTTTCTATGTATTATACCATTATTAGTTGGGAATGAGGTCCAAAAGGCTTGATGGTTTGAAATTGGTTTATAAACTAATATATGGTGTTAGGTGAAGATCTTAAACCCAACACCTTACCATTACATTCTCTGTAAGACCTTTATTATCGAGAAGGGTCTGGTGGAGGAAATGGGGATGATTATTCTTCTAGATTTTAGTAGGCCTATGAGTGTCCACTACAGTGGTGTTGTCGGTTCCTCTTCAAGTGGTATAAATCAGATGTCTGTAGAGATTTTCTAGGGTGGTGAGATGTAGTTGAATTAGTTTAGGGATTCCTTAATCCCCACTAAATGAGGAGGTAAACCTTATAATAATATGTATATGTAGAGTGTACATTTGAATATATATTATAATTTCCCACAGAGGGAGTGAATTTTCCTCAGTATAATATGTTATATGCATTGTTTTTTATATAGAGTGTAACAGAAAATTTTCAGAAGTGGTACTAGACAGAATCCGTAATTGAGGAGTTGGTTAGGGGGAACACATATTGATATTCAAGAATTTTTAGGGAGGGATATTTATTGAGTAGGATGGGGATGAAAACTTTTTTAGTTTCAAGAAAATTGTGGTTCAGTTCCTCCAGTGAGTTTTTGATCATGGGGGTCAGGTTCTTGGATCCAATATAAGAATGTTTTATATATTGGATGAAGTTACAATATATGGTGAAGTGGGTAATTTATGGTTACAGGCACAATTATTATTTTATCAAAAATCTATATACTTTATTTTATACAAGAGAATCTCAGACGTTTATTTCTTCCCAAGTTGTTTACGGTTTAGATTTTTTAGTAAAATTATCCTTCAGTTTGTCAGCTCTTGAAACAGATCTTATAAAGAGGGTAGATAATATTTTAAGGTTCATTGAGTGTCCCATTATGGTTTTAGGATAAGAACGTATATGGGATTTTTTTTTGATTTTAGAGATAAACAATTTTGATGTCATTTTGGAGGAACCGATTGATGTGTTTTGGATATAAGATAGATTATTATCAGAGGTATGTTTTTTACCAACCCTAAGGGAGTGTAGTATGTTCTTATTGAGGAATGTAATATAGTTCTAGGAGGATCAGGATAAGACCTTACCTAGATTGGGTCTATTATAACAAAAGCAAGAGGCATGGTTCTCGTAATATACTAAGTGATGGTTCGATTCATTTTTCCTATTCAGATTGATTATATTAGAATATTTTTCTAGAAGATATCCCTGTAATCCATCCTAATATGGGGATTGATTTTTATATTTAACTCATGTTAGGTTTGAAATAAATATTGATTCCCCCATATTAAATTCCATCATCTATGTTGAGAGATCATAAGGTGCATCTTGATTATCTAGAGGCTAAGGGATTTATTTTACAAAGCACTTGTCCTTTTTGTTCATATAATATTTTTTTCTTAAAATAAGGATGATAGCCTTTCATTGTGCATATTTTACAAGAAAATGAATCGTAAGTATCTGATATTGAAGATAGTTGACTTATTTGATCAGTTGAGGGGAGATCAATGGTTCTATAATATAGATATGAATTATGGCAAACATTAGCTATGGGTTTGGGTTAAAGATATACCATATAATATATTTAAGAGATTATACAATTTTTATGACTATCTTGTGAATTCATTCAGTTTTCTAACTACACTAGAGGTGTTCATAGACCATATTAATTGAGTTTTCACCCTTTCCATGACTCCTTGATCATGTTATTCATTAAATATATTTTGGTGTATTGCTGGACCCTAGGGGTTCATGTGAGGAATTATGGGATTTTCCTTTGTACACTTCAATAAAATTGGATTTATTACAAGATAAAGAAGTGTCACTTTTGGATCTATGAGGTACTTTTCCTTGGTAATGTGATTTTTAAGGTTCTAATCTTTATTGATATGGATAAGGTAGAGGTATTTATGTCATGAGTGCCGCCTAGAAATGTGTTTGAGGTATATTTTTTTCTTGAGTAGGTTGGGTATTACAGAAGGTTAATCTAGGAATTATCTCACTTGAAAGCACCTATGAATAGGCTTGATTGGAAGGGAGTGACGTTTTTATGGATGTATTAGTATGAGGAATCCTTCTAGGAGTTAAATAGGTGGTTGATTCCCTATTTGACTTTGATTATGGAAAACCCATGGATTGGTTATACCACCTACTATGGTTCTTTAAGAGTTAGTTTGGGGGTTATCTTAAAACAGAGATATTAGTTAATTTCTTATGTGTCTCATCATCTATGTCCCTATGAGAAGAACTATTCCAGTCATTATTGGAGTGAGATATGATGGTATATTATTTAGAGTTTTGGAATCATTATCTATTCAGTGAATGATTTTTCATCTTTAAGGACAAAAAAATCCTGCGATATATCATATCTTAGGGAGATATGAACCTATGTTGGAGACATTGGGACAAGTACTTTTAGTTGTTTCATTTTGAGATATCATATACCACAATAAAGGGGGATGTTTCCATATATTATCTCCATTGGAAATCATAGGAACTAGTAATATGATGAGGTGGAGTGGAAGATTATGATCTTACTAGAAGAATAAAAAGAGTGTTTTGTTGGACCAAGAACCTTATTTAGTTTTTTATTTACTGTGAATCCTAGTATAAAGCAGTATGGATGGTAATAGCTTTAAATGAAAATTAAAGTAGAGAAATTCAATGAGACTTCATGATATATCTATATATCAAGGTATCATTTTATAACATGCAGATCTACCTACATATCTGAAGTATGGAGTTGTGATGATGGGGATTTATGGAATTCACTACATGATCTAGTATGTTTTTTATAGGATGTGATTTTTGGTAATTGATAGTCATCAGAATTTTATATAATCTGAGAAGTAGGGAATCAAGAGAGGATGAGATAATGTATATATATATATATATATATATTTGTTAAATAGAAATATATAAAGATGATTATAGTGTATAATTATTTTTCCCAGGAATATATGATGGATGTACTAAAATTGGGGGGGGGGGCGAATTGTAATTTTTAGTACAAGAATTTTTTTTTTAACACCACAATATTTCCAGTGAATTAGAAGGATTTATTTTTGATAAACAAAATAATTATAGTGAATATAGTATGTAAATGCAGTAGCTTATACTGAATTTATTTAAAGACATTTATTATGATTAACTAAATATAATCATATTAAAATTAATATAAAACATAAAAATTTGAATATAATATTGATATCATAGTAAAGAAACATCAAATGTTGAATTTACTAATGATATAATGCATAAGAAAACAATCAACTTTATTTATATAAAATAATATAAAAAAAATAAGAAATCTACACTGAGTGATGTATTTTGATTTAACCCAAATAGTTATGGAATTATGTAGACCCAAATTTAAGTATCCATAACTATAAACCTATTGGAAGGACTATCATCCAAATACCAAGATGTCCTTGATCAACCTAATAATAATGATTTTTTATTCCTTCTAGATGCCATCATTCTCACTAGACCAGAATAAATCTACCTCCATAGCCCTAGGATTCCTTATAAAATGAATGGAATAGAAAAAATAAAAATAAAAAAAGACATAGCATTTAAAAGTAAATCCTCTCACACATTTACTCTGGGAAAATATATCCAAAGAAAAAACAATAGAAGAAATCTCAACAGTAAGCTATTGAAAATATTTAAAACATATATATATTTATATCACTTCATAATCATCTTCTTTACCTTAAAATCATGTTATGATTTATAGAAAATTATTATAATATATCCATTGCTTGAATTTTTCATTTCATGGGTCCAGTTTTAACTGTTTCGACATCATCAAATACATTTCAAATGGATCTACTATTTCACATCTTCTACTAATGATGTTCTTTGTAATACTATAACTATCCCTGAAAAAAATATAACAATAAAAAAACTCATTCCAGAAAATTTATTTATATTAAAATAATAAATTCATTATTGCTTTATACTTCTAGTCAACATATTATTATAAAACATCTTATGATTAATATTGTGTAATTCATAATGACTACTCCAAATATTACAATTTTTTTTTAAAATTATTAGAGGATAATCTAATGATAACCAAGATTAAATTATATCAAAATGTAATAAATATGTGTATTTAAATTTACAAAATAATTATAGGAATAATTATTTCAACCAAAAAATATATCTCTTTTTAAATATTAGAAGACACACACAAAATAAAAAACACATAAAATTGAGGACTTTATAAACATATACTTACAAACCAAAATATACCCCTTAATAAAAATATTTTATGGTCTACTTTATGTTTGTTCAACTTTACTCCCCCTCTATGTTTTTCAAAATGAAAATAAGAGTAAAAAAATGTAAGTAAGAACACTTGAATGAATATTTTATAGCATTTTTTGACAAAAAACATAAAGAAACAATCATAGATATATAAAGTTTTTATAATAGACATTAATTCATTTGTTAAGGAAACGTAATGTTTTATATGTTTCCAAATTCAAAAACATGAATCATTTTTATAATGTTTATTAACAACATTTTTTAGCTTCTTGATTTCATTCTCAAAATTTTAATTCTTGTCATTTAGCACCTTTTACTTTATTTTATGTTATATTATTTCCTTAACCTACTACATCACAAGGGTTTTAAAATCATAAAAATATCTTGTATTTTCCTCAATTTCCCACCTATCACTTTTAGTTATCTTGAATAAAGTTTTGTAAGACTTTATTATTCTGATTATTTTTTCTTCAAATAACTTCATGTTTTTGTTCTAATAATTGAACCACTTTATAACCATTTTTAAATTCTAGTATTTTACTAAAGCCTCTTCCATATGGTTCATTAAACTATCCTCGGTTTCTATAATGGATTTTATAATATTTTAGTTCCTTTAAGTATCCTAAACATAAATAATATATTTTTGAATCAACTTACACATGAATTGAACATCTATGAATATATCCAACATTCCAACCAAAGTCTTGATAAATTTATCAAATTAATTGGACTTCATATAAAATATTTTTAAATAATAAAGTGGAGTATTAGTTGGCGAGTGAGAAACTTGTGGAAGAGGGGGTTTTAGATTCTTGCTAACTGAGATTCCTCTTTACTTTCAAATTTAAAATGTGATATTTCTTCCATATAAACATCATCATCTTTTTCTCCATAAACTTATTCCTCTTGTATAGATTAAATATTATTTAGAATTTATTTTTATGAACTATCTAAGTCTTATTTTTATTCCTTATCTGATGAGGGTTTCGTTATAGATAAATAATATGTAAATAGGATTCCATTAGTTAATGAACTATTTATGAATATTTTATTTTACTTATCATATTCAATATTATTAAGAATAGTTTATTCTAAAATAATTTCATCCTCAACCTATTTTAAAACATTATATTCTAAAAAAGAATTATTTTTTCATTTTACAACTACTTATTTCTCTTTCATAATTTTTTGATAGGTAATATTAGGGTCAATATACTCTTGGATAATAATTCCATTAAAGAAATATTGAGAAATCATCGCATGCTTTTATTTTTCATCCAATTTTTTCATTTTCCCATATTCTTTAAAAAAAATTAGTTTTATCTTTAAGATCCAAAGATTAACCTTTTTCAATACTAAATGGTTGGAATCCTTCATTAAGATAATTCTTCTTTTTCATAAACTCTTCAATCATTTTTAACATATTTTTATGTTTCTTTCTATGATGTTTTAGATATTTTTGATGAGAGTCTGGTTATTTAATTCTATCATTAATATTTATTTTCAAGGTATCATGATGTCCTTATAAAATATAATTAGTTTTACTTTCAATTTAAAATTCACATAAAAATCACAAAAGATATTATCTTTGATATGGTTTAATATCCAAAAAAGATATTATCTTACTCTTATATGTGAAGGTATATTTTTCATATTATCTTTACTAGAATAATAACTATCACCATTGTATGTAATCATGGATATGAAAAGAATTTAAACTCTAAAAAGGTTTTGAAAATCATCTCAATATAACTCTAAAAGAATTTTACAAGATTAAAGTTTCACATATGATATAAGAAATACATAATGTAAATTTCTTGAATTTTTATAGTTCTTTTCCCCCTTTATTTGTAACAATAAAAGCATGTATCCACTTCGACACTATTATTTCTTCTGGAAAATGGTGTTTCATTTTATGAAATATTTCATTGATATCTAGTATACATGGATAGGGGTTTAATTTCAATTAGTTGGGACATTATGCAAACATGTTTCGAAAATTAGTTACTTAGGGAATAAAATAATCAATTCCAAAAGTGAAATGGTTTGGAAAAATCTTTTTCTACTAATACGGTTTGTATTGATCCATATAATGAAGTGGTGAAATGTATGTTACTTATTTTTTAAAATATTTTAAATCCCCTATTTGACACTAGATCTTCACATTCATAAATTAATGAGAAATTTTCTTGCAAAATTTGAATATCATCCCATGAATGGAAGATATAACTTTTTGTGAAAACTTCAGGTGGAAATATTAAAGAAACCAAGATTTGTAGGAATATTTATGATATTATTAGTGGGATGGTATTTCCAAAAAATATTTTTGAAATACCCATTTTATAAATTGATATTATTTTAATTATTGATTAGATATCCGTTTATCAAGATAAGATATATTAAAGATCTAAGAATGTTTTATTCAATGATTTCATACCTTTTATAACATATCAAGAAGAAAAAAAATTGATTTTTTATTGAAGTGAAAGTTACATATACCATATTTCTTAAAGTAAATAAGTTTATAAAATTATTGATGTGTTAGTAGTGAATGAATATATGGATGTTTTTCTTGATCAATTTCATGGTGTAAATACTAACCGAGAGGTTGAGTTTACCATTGACTTAATACCCAATGCTAAGACTATTTAAAAAACACCTTATCAAATGGGCCGACTTGATCATTTGTAATTTAAAAGGTAGTTGAAAGATTTTATTATTAATGTATTTACTTATCTAACCACTACACCTTGAGGTGATATTATTTTTTAGTAAAAATTAAATATGGATTAATGATTCTTTCCACAGATTATATATACTTGAATAACCTCACTTTTATGAAAAAGTATAATTTTCATTATATTAATGATTTATTTCTATCTCTATAGAGGATAGTATTTTTTAAGATTGATCTCAGTTTGGGGAACCATCAACTGATTGTAAATGAGGTAGATATTACAAAGACTGTATTTCATACTAGATATGGGAAATATGATTTTAAAGTTATGCCATATTGGTTGTCTAATGCACTAGCTGTATTTATGGATCTTATGAATAGAATTTTCCATCACTATTTAGAATTTTTTTGTGTGTTTATTGATGAAATATTGGAATATTCTAAAAAGTCATTATGATCATGAAAGAACCATGAGAATCATTTTATAAACTATAGTAAAAAAAGTAACTTTGTGGAATATTTAGAAAGTGTGAATTTTTGTAGTAAAAAATTTCATTAATTTGAAATATTTCTTTAAAATATAGTATAATTATTTACCATTATAAAACAAATTTTTTGAATAATTGAGAAGACCAAAATTTTTACAAAGATTCATAGTTTTCTTGGATTAGCAGATATCTATAGATGGTTTTTTGAAAACATTACCTTATTTTCTATCCAACAAACCATGCTAACTTGAAATGGATTTAAATTATTCGAGATGAAATAATTTTATGAATATTTTATGAAATAAAATTAAGATTGGTGAATGCTACATTTTTGTCCCTACCCTCTAGAAATGGTGACTTTTTTTATCTGCAATAATATTTTTCAGAAAGGACTTAGTTGTTTCCTGAGGAAAAATGATTAAGAAATTTCTTATGCTTAATATCAACTAAAACCTAATGAGTTAAATTAATTGAAACATGATATAGAATAATCTTCTATTGTTTATATTAAAAAATTTTGAGGCATAATTATTTAGAGTAATGTGTGAAATATATACTAATCATAAAAGTTTAAAGTATATATTCTATTAGAATTTGCTAAACATGAGGCGAGGAAGGTAGAAAGAACTGAATAATTATTATGATTAATTAATTAATTATCATTTAGAAAAAGAAAAAAAATGGTGATGATGATTTTTTAGAAAATATCATGATTCATTTACTATGTTACACTTAGAACAAAAACCTTTGTCTAATGATTTTATGAATTTTGACCTTGAAATTATGCATGCACGATCTTCCTCTATTTTTTTCATGTGTCAGTAAAATCATCTATCTCTGAATTAATTAATAAAGATTATAAGGAATATTGTGGGATATCAAAAAATATATAATTGGTCAATAAGGATATGTTTCTTGGAATTAATGTTAAAAAATAATGTCTTTTTATATTTTTAAAGTGATTATGTGTATTCTATAACTCTTATTTGAAGTGATAATTATTGAGTATAGCTCATAGTTTTCTATTTTTCATTCACCCTAGTAGTACTATGATGTAAAGATACCTTTAGGAGTATTACTAGTGAGAAGGAATTAAAATTCATATTGAAGGGTATACTTCATCATTTTCGAGTTATAAAGTGGAAATAGGAAAAATATTTCCCTTGATTTCATGGTGGGATTACCAAATACATTTCATGGTAATAATACAATTTGGGTTATTACTGAACAATTATGTAAATCTACAAAATTACTTCACATTCAAGATAATATAACTTTAAATAAAATTTATTGAATTTACCACAAGGATGTAGTCAGGTTACATGTAGTTCTTATCTCAATTATATATGATAGTGATCACAGGATCACCTTAATTTCTTGGAAAGGAATTAATAAGTCATTGGGTACTGAATTAATTTTTAGAAAATATTTTTATCCTCAATATGATATAAAATTTTAGTAGATGATTTATAATATGAAATATATATGATTTGTGTATATCAAATGGATTACTAGAGAAGTTGGTATTATCATATTTAATTGTTTAAGTATTCTTATAACAACATTTTTCATTATAGTATACATATGGATCTTTTTGAGTTGTTATATGGAAAGAAGTGTTAGATTCCTGCTTTTTGGGATGATGAGGGGGAATAATGTTAGTGGGGGAACCTTTTTTTCGAGCAATGGTAAAGAAAGTCAATATGATTTATAAAAACATGAGAAAATATCAAATCATGAAAAAAATTAGGCGAATAACAAGAGTAAAGATCTTTCATTCGAGGTAGGTGATCATGTTTTAGTTAAATTACATCAATGGAAAATATTACTTGGTTTGATAAAAATGATAAGCTAAGTCTATAATTTATTTAACTATATGAAATATAGGAAAAAATTGGTTTATTTTTTTATTAATTGGACTTTACTTTGAGTTTATCCGAGTTACACAATGTTTTTTTGTTTTGATGTTAAGAAAATATGTGTAGGATTCATCTCATGTTTTGAGCCCTAAGGTAGTTCAGTTGGAAGATAGAATTTCCAAATAAGAATAACTTGTTTAGATTATCCATTATAGAGAGAAAGTGTTACTAAATAATTTAATTCATCAATATAATGTTTTGTGGATGTAAATTATGTTTGAAGAAGCAACATAAGAATCTGAAAGTGCTACAAGGGAAAGAAATCCCTACTTTATTATTATAAAAATAAAATTGTGAGAACGTAATTTATAAAAGTGAGAAAAAATTTAACAATAAAGGTAATGTTATGAAAAATAATTTACATGTATTTTTGATATTGATTAAGTAAATTTTATATAGATATTTTCATTATTAAAATATTATGTAATTTTTCAGTAAAAAGGAAAAAATATTTTTTTTCACCAAATTAGGTTTCAACATATTACATGGTATTATTTAAAAGATTTATTCCCAAATTATTATATTTGAATTTTGGAAAATTTAATTTAATTTTTAAAATTAATATTTTAAAATTATTATGGTCTTAATTTTTTGGAATATTATTGAAAATATTATTTTTTTAATAGGGAAAATAATATTTTTTATTGAATTTTCTATTTTATTTTAAGTAATTTACAATGTAAAATTATAATTTATATTAGTTTTAAAATGAAATTAGTTACTTTTAATTAATAATAATATAGTTATGGTATTTTTAATGAATTTTTTACTTGAATTTAGCATAAAAACATTTTTATACTAAAGGATTTTTTTGAAAACCCAATTTTCATCACGTTTGGCATGTTTAATTTTAAATTAAATTATACATGTTTTTTTAATTAAATATTGAAAAATAGATTCAATATTTGGAATAAGTGGTTAATTTTTTTAACTATTTTCCTTTTATTCATGGTCTTTATGAATAACGACCATAGTGAATTTTGTTACAATGGTAATGGGTAAATCAGGCGATTAAGGTTAATAATAAAATGATAGGCATTAAAAAATGACCCTAATAGCAGAATTAATTTAATTATATGAGTATATATAATCATCAATCATCCAAAATTCCAATATATGGAATTTTTCCATTTATCCATGGTTTTGAACTTTATATTATTTTATTGAAGGAAAAGTAAAAAATATCATTCTCTTTGATTAATTATATCTAAATTTTAAACATATGGCTAAATAGAGGATATGTCTAGCTTTAAATATTATTTTGCAATATAAATAATTTTTTTTATCCTTTTAACTTATTTATAATTTTTATGGAAGAAATAATTATGTTAAAAGCTTGTGCGATGTTGACATAGTAGTTAATTAATTAATAGAAAAATAAAAATAATTGATTTTAAAAACACTTAAAAAAACATATTTTGAAATAATTTCCATGTTTCATGAAATTTTTATATGAAAATAACTTTTTTATAATAGGATTATATTCAAATTAAATATTTTTATGTATGTTTTTAAAGTAAAATTAAATGAATAATCTTGAAAATAACATTAATGATATTTTAAAATATATATTGTTTACTTAAATAATTTAAAATCCCTAAAATTTTATCTTTAGCCAAGTAAATTGGATATGATTTATTATATCAATAATTGTCAATTTATTGCCCTTTTTTCTTTTTATATTGAATATATTGGCATACATGGTGTAAAAAATCATTGACATGGTAATTGTCAAAAAGGGTTAAAGTGGGTTAAAATAATGATATAAGGGTAAAAAACTAATCTAAAATTGTCCAAATTTTATTTTATGAGATTATTCCGAATCATGAACATGTTAAATTAAAATATTGTCAATTTGGATCTATTTTAATCAGAAAATTAATTTATATTAATTTACTACTTTATACAATTACAAAAGTACCCCTCCCCTATATTATAAAAGATAACCTCCTATCCTCTTTTATTCACATTAAAAAAAAATTGGTCCAAAAGACACCTATCTAAATTGTTTCCTTACACCCCAACCCATGTCCTAAAATCATTGGTTTAATCAAAAAACCATCATAGGAAAGATTTTGGTGCAAACCTTAAGAGGTTGTCCGAATAAGAGGTATAATTATTAACCAAGTGTTTTGGTTTTATTTATTATTGTTACTCATTAAAATATTTTTCAACAATGATAAAATAATAACATCATCATATTCCATATAATAAGATATAATTTTTTTTAATTTCATAACCGATATAAATTTCATTTTCCAACAAATTGGAAACAAATATGTCATTTTTGTGCACGGTGAATTACTACATCATGAACTGATGCAATTAATTTTCCATCACCTCCTATCATGGATGGATATAATTATTTATTTAAAATATATAAAAATATTATATTAATTCAATATTTATAATTGTGAATAGATAATATGTAGTTTACTTTCTTATTTTCCATTCACTAAAAAATTATAATGTCATTTGTGCGTATGTGTGAACTTCCACCTCCACGAAGTGACGAGATTCATTTTTCATCACCACATAACATTGATAATATATATATGTGTATTTAAACAATTTTTTTTGCATTAATGACATAATTATCATTATTTGAAGATAAAATAATACTTTCCTTTTTTCTATAATGATTTTTGAAAAATTGAAACATTACTCATGCGTACATACAACCTACCATCTCCTTGATTGTAATATAGTTCATTAATCATAACCATCCTTCACGATTGCGTTTAAAATAACAATTTATTTATAAAAAAATAATTATATCCCTACTATTATTTTTAAGATGATTCAATAATCACTTATTTGACCATATTCAACCTCCAAATTTATTTTCTACATATGATCTGAATATCATCATAACTTTTAGTGTGTACTTAGTTGATTAAGTAACTAAATATATCTTCATATTGAGTAAAAAAAAGAAATAATAATCTTAAAAAAGATTATTAATAATGTAAATAATTAATATATTCTTTCTTGTTATGAAAGATAAATAAAGTATGGGATGCGTAGGACTCAAGGTAAATGATAATCTATTACAATCATCTTCTAAGGTTTCCCTTACAACTCTTTTCCTTATGCTTCCACATTAATTCCTCACATGAAAATTTATGTTCCTAATTATACTTTAGAATTTTCATCACAATCTTCCATGTCAAAGAATTTTATAGTGAATGATCATACCCATTTCATATCAAGGGTATTATAATTTATGAAATTATAATTATTTGATTCGAAACATGCATGTACGTATTCCACACTCCATGATTGTCGAATAATATTTTATGATAAATAATTCCATGTTATATGATCTATGTGGAACACTTTTCCATATGATTTAAATGAAAGTGATGGGTGAACCAAGAATTATATAGTCCCTTAATACATTGTGTAATGCTTTAGTCGTAGGAGACACCATAAAATTGATTAGGTAGTGAATCTTACTCATCAAAAGACAATTTATGTCATGATTTATTAGTAGTTATCCTTAAACTATGATTATGATGGCATGTTTAATTTTGTTTCCACATTTACGATGTCACCTTTATTATTATCATGCTATATCATGGCTCAATTTTCATTTTTATGATTATAACCCTCTTAATGTCTCATTGATATTTTTATTGTTTGACATTTAATAATTTGTTCATGTTATTACATGTTTATTACCATACTAGGCATTATAACTCACCCTTTCTTATGTATGTCCCTAGGTTATCCCATGCCGTTTTAATTATGATGGAATAATATGGTCATGTTATGGAAGTATTCAGTAATGTCAAAGTATTCCATTTTTTATGTTGTTATGTGGTGTATATAATTCAAAAATACACTCGATTCATTGATCGTATGGGTTGTATTATGTGTAATCTTATGTAATAAATCTTGAATTATGTTTTAATAAAGACAAGGGTTATCATAGTTAGTATTAGAAGATAATTTAGTTATTTTTGAGATTATGAGTAGAAAAATCTATAGAAATCATTATGGATAAGACTAAATATAAGGATGCAGCCCAAAATATTCGTAATGCATAGATTAAGTGGTTTATAGGTAAATACATACCTGTATGGATAGTACAAGTAGATGTGGATCTGGAATAAATGTACCTATAGGTAAAACCCAAAAACACTGCATTGATCTAGAATCAATTAGAAACTGGTGCACGACAATGGTCATTTATACACACCTAGTTTGACACTCCCTGGGGATTTATATTAGTAAATTTATAAGCTCATTAAGAATCATTATTAGAAGAAAAAATTTACAATAAGTGTCTTTGTTAGAAAATAGATCATGGATAACATAGATTAAAGCCTAGAAATTCATAATTTATGGAATAAAAATCATTTATATGTTATCACTTTAATGTCATTGAATTCATATTTATGCGTTTAAAAATACTCATCCCTAATTTTTCCTTTATTCTATCCAATGGATGAAAATAAGAGGAACTGAGTAAATGACCATGGTGAAGGGAAATGTGATGAATGGTGAAATGAGATACTCAACTTGATGAGAGAAGTAATCACAAACTTTGTGAAAATACACTCTCAGCCGACTCAGGTTCTAACTAGAACCATAGATTTGAAGGATCACCCAAATATCTTTCAAAACTAAAAACCTAAAATTGAGAACATTATAAAAAAATTCATCCTACTATCAAGGGATCTTATGATCTATTAATCAAGGAACAATAGATCAAAACCACTTAGAATATTTTTTAGATACTTCAATTTCCCATAAATAGAATGTCAAAATGTATATTTATCACATGGAGGGAGAAGATGATATGTGGCAGATATTGATCAGGATTACAAAGCCTGAGGAAGATATTGAAGAGATGGGGTAGAATGAATTATAGAAAATGTTTTTTGAAAAACATTTTCCTCACCCTATTCATCTTATAATTGAAAGGGTTTTCCTTTCCCTCAATAAAAAATATAATGAAGCCATCAGGGACAATGAATAAATCATCCAAAGAATTACATGATATGCCTCCTTCATTTTCATTATCCCTAAATGAAAATTTGATATCTTCTTTGGTTAGATAAAACCTATTCTATGAAAGGCCCTAGAGATCCCTGAATTTGAAAAAAAAATATTTTGATGTTCCCTTAATGTTGAAATAGATATTGGTGAATCTAAAATGAATCATAGGGATTAGAAGTTGAAAGTGGAGTGCAATTATGGTGGTTCATTGGAAAATTCTAATGGTCCTAAGAAATTTCAACATCCCACTTTTCCAAGGAGCAGAAAGAATCCCCCTAGAAATTTATTATGGGGGATGTGGAAATGCTTTAGGTGTGGTAATGAATGACACCTAGCTAGATATTTATAACATGATAAACCCACTAAATAAATGGTTAAAAATAATTCTCTAGTAAACCCTTAATGCATTTTTCATTGTTTAAAATACAAGGAAAAATGTCAATATGTAGACCAATACACTAATTCAATGGTTTTTTATGACATCCAAAAACCTCCAAGGAAGAAGGGGTGAGCATATTCCATAAAAACCACTAAGGTGGATCCCAACAATGAAGTGGTGAAAGTTAATCTAGTTATTCCATCAAGAATAGTGAAAATAATTTTTTATTCCGTTTTTACGCATTCTTTCATATCACACAAGTTTACTTGAACAATTAAAAGACCACCAAAAATAATATAAGTAGAGTTTTTGGTGGAAATGAAAAATTGGGAAATTATTTCATCCATAGTATATAACTCATATCCTATCAAATTTCTGGGCTGAACCTACCATAAAAACTTTTGATACTCCTTTTAGTGCAATTTTATGAAATTATAGGAATGTATTAGATTTCATTATATAAATCCAAAATAAATTTCCATGAGAAGGAAATCACTCTCCATATTGCGAATCATCCTTTGATTATGTACAAGTGAAAGGGAGAGGATGAATCTTCTTTAGAACTAATATCTCAATCATGGAAATTATTTCCCTATGATCAAGCATATCTAGATAAAATGATTGAATACAAGGAAAATAAAATACTTGAAGACATTCCCACTGTAAGGGAATATTCTAAAGCGTTTTTCAAATAATTTTCTTGTCTTACCTCTCTGTGAGAGGTTGAATTTTAAATCTTTCTTATAACTAATGAATTTCAAATATCTAAAAATCTATATATAATGTTTATTGCAGAACATGGGGAGATGAAAAAAACTATATGAAAATTTAGATAAAGGGTTCATACACCCAAGATCTTCTCCTTGGGGTGCACCAGTCCTCTTCATTAAGAATATGTATGGATCAATGTTCCTTTTCATTGATTACCATGATATCAACAAGATCATAATAAAGGAAAATTTTCTTCTACCATAGATTGATGAATTGGGTGATAATATACGTGAAGACCAATACTTATCAAAGGTGGATCTTCTATCAAGGTATTACCAAGTAAGGGTGAATAAGGAGGATATCCCCCAAGAATTTTTTCTGAACATGGTACGAGCATTATGAGTTCATAGAAATTCTATTTAAGCTTATTAATGCTCCATAAAACTTCATAGACATGATGAATAGAGTCTTTAATGATTAACTCGATATAATTTTGGTAGTCTTTATTTAAGATATTTTAATACACCCCAAAATAAAGAAGGATCATGGAGAGAGTATGAGAAATATTCTAAAGACCTTACAATAGGATAATATTTATGCAAAGTAAAGTAATTGAAGTTATGGTTGAATGAATTCATCTTCTTGGGTTATATTATTATAGGAAATGGTATATCTTTGGAACCTTCAAAAATAGAAGCAATTTAAGGATATTTGATGCCAATATCTGTGACATAAATCCATATTTTCCTTCGATTATCTGGGTACTATCATTTATTTTTTAGAAATTTATCACGCTTTTTAAATCCTATAACCAAGATAACTTAGGCGAGAGTCAATTTTATGGAATAATTAAGGTAAAGATACTTTCATGGTGTTTAAAAAGAGTCTTATCACTCCACCTGTAATTACACTACCCACAAGTGTAGAAACTTTCATTGTGTAACATGTTTTTTAGAGGAAGGTATTTTGTTGTGTGTTAACGTAGAATGAAAATGTGATAGCTAATAATTAAATCTAATTGAATTTTTAAAAAATAGAACTACCCAAAACAGGATTTGGATTTGAATTCATTGGTCTTTACATAAAAAATCTCGCAACATTATCCAATTTGGGAGATGTGTGAAATATATATGGATCATAAGAGCATCAATTATATATTCACATATAAAGAGATAAATATGCGCTAGAAAAAATGGTTATAGATTGATAAAAACTATGAATTCTAAATCTAATACCACACTAAGAAATAAAACAATGTGGTAGATTATCTAATTATAAAGGATCAAAAAATATTATCATTGATGATAATTGAGAAGGATCCAATATTTCTATACTTGAAAAGGGTGTAAATGGGAATCATAATGTAAGGAACATCATTAATCCTTTCAAAAATTATTTCACAACTATCCCATTTGGGGAGGATAAATTATTCTCAAAGAGATGATGTGAAAATTTAGAAGAAATTGAAACCTATAAGAAAAGGGAAGTCCTCAGAGTTCAATATTAACGCATAAAGGGTTATGATTTTTCAGTCATGATAATGTATACCATCAAATACTATGTTAAATAAGGAGATAATGGATGAAACATGTAGCTCAGCCTTCTCCATCCAATATAAGGAGAAAAAAGAAATATATATATATATTAGAGAACTCTTGGTTAGACAATATGAAAAATGAGATCATATAATATAAATCAAGGAGTCTTGTATTCCATCAAGTGAAGGAAAAAAGGTAAAAATACAAGGGGATGAATCAAAAATTACCCATACCAACATGGAAATGGGAAAAATTACTATGGAAATTTTCACTGGTCTTTAGAAAACATAAAGATAAAATAATTCTATATAGGTAGTGTTAGATCATCTTAAAAATAATTATTACTTCGTTTCAATTAGATAGGACTTTTAACTCAATCAACTTTCAAGGATACACATTAGGGAAGTGGTGAGGCTGCATGAAACATCATTATCTATTGTATTTGATAGAGACCCAAGATTTACCTCTAGGTTCTAGAAGAGTATCCAACATTGTCTAAATAATGAGTTTCACTTTTGAATGAAATATCACCATCAAACTAATGGACAGTCTGAGTGGAAAATGCAGACACTTGAAGACATATTGAGATCATACTCAATTGAAATCATTGGAGGATGGAATAAAAATATCCCTCTAGTCAAGATCTCATAAATTAATAGTTTCACCCAAGAATCCAAATGGATACTAATGAATCACTTTATGGTAAGAGGTGCAGAACACCTACCTTATTGGTAGAAGTTGAGGAAGAAAAACAACTATATACTAAAATGGTCGAGGAAATGAAGGAAAAGTTCAAGACCATTTAACAATTCATCATGGCTGATAGATTTGAAAAAATATCTATGTTGACAATATTATATGATTATTATAGTTTTTGGTTTCATATAAGGTATTACACTTCATTTATCCATGTATGAATTTCATGACGTTCAGGAAGAAGGTGAATCATAGTCCATGATACATCGGTTCCTTTGAGAACGGTGATCGCATAAGAGTGGTGGAATATCTACTATCACTCCTAAATAACTTATCTAAATTACAAGATGGGTTCCACGTAACACTCTTCATGAATTACATACCAGTGCCCTATCATGTGCTAAACCCAGATTTGGTATTGTTAGAGAATGATATTTCACATGAGGAGCAACCTATGTATATCTTAGATCATAGAGACAATGTTCTATGAAATAAGACAATTGACCTAGTCAAAGTGATTTGGATAAACCACATGTTTGAATAATTGATGTGAGAAATAGAGGAGGTGATTAAACAAAGTTACCATCATCTGTTTTAGTATGTGAAATGAAAATTGTAATGGACAAATTTATAAAAGGGGGAGAATGTAACGACCTGAAATATTATAAATAAAATTCCATTTTTGGATGATTTAGATTCCCAATTGTGTATTATGGTATAGAAAAAGCACTTATTTTGTTTTATTATATACTATAATAAGTAAAAAACTATTAAACATATTAACTGTTGATAATATAGTCATTGAATAGGGATCATATGATTAGTATAAATATTTTTTTTTGGAAAATCCAATTGACATGAATATTGGAAGTCATGAACAAAACTATAGGATCATAATCCATTAGCACATTTATTAGAAATTACAAGAGAGATAGAATCACTGAGATTTCCATTGACCAATACCAAGCTACGATCGTGCAACTTAAGCATGAGAAAAACATTTTACAGAATAATTTCAAGCTCATCATGGTCACAACCCAAACTATGTATGCTAAACCACTACATGAAAGCCTCACTATAACCCACCTTACCATTAGGGTGTTTGATGGTGTAATAAGGGTCTTTGTATCAAGACCCCAATAATATGAATATTTATGATTTATATAATAATTAATACAATCTCATATTATTATTGACACTTTAGAAATGATTTTGATATAATAAAACACAAATTGTATTTTTGGGTAATATTAACATTTAGTTAAGGTATTTATTTTGACGAATTCATGGATTTTTTTAATAAATAATTTTTTAATAAAATATTATTATTAAATAATTTTCATTAAATATAAATTATCATATAATTTTTAAGAAGTTAAATGTATTTTTTGTAAGGGTTTTAAAATTGTTAATGTCAAAGTACCAAACATTTCTCAATTAATGCCTATTATTATTTTAAATTTGAAAATGAACATATTTATAAAATTATTTGTATAAAATATATATTATTTTTGGAATAATAATGCTGAAATTATCCAATGGTGAATTTTTCATAAATTTCTGAGACAATCAAATTTTTGGGTAAATTTTAAAGAAGGTATAAATATACAATGTGTATTATCAAATTATAATGATAAAAAAATAATTTAGTAAATAATATTAATGGTATAAAAGAAAAAATTATGTTTCTAATTTAAAATAATTTAATTTTTCTTAATTTTATAAAGAATTTATGAATCCTCCAAAAACCTATAAAATATTTTACGATTTAAAAGTAATATCTTTAAGGACATGACTCAATTCCATATTACTAAGGTTAATAATTTAATTTGTTATGCCCTTTTACTAATAAAATAATTAAAAACACTCCCCTTTTGAGGAAACTATGGAAAAAATCATAAAAAGTTTGTTTTTTTCATTATTTTATTATATAGAGTCTAGAACCCATGTTTGAGATAAAATAAAGAACTCCCATCTCTTTTCATATATAACCCCATCCAATATCCCATTCATCTTTACTAAAAAATTTTCAGTACATCCTTAATTTTAAATAACCTCTATAGATTCCTCAAAATGTGTCACTAAGATATCAATAAGATCCTCCCAATCAATTGGAATCACACTATCAAGGTAAGGGATCTCCCTCGCTCCATTTAATTCAACCACATATTTCATATCGTTCCTTATAATTTCCATTTTTATTGTTTGGGTATGTTTTTATACATCCATATTTATTAAATATTTTTATCCATGTGATTATAATCCCATTTAAATCTCATTAATACCTCCCATTAATATTTATGTACACCTGCTACCGTTCTGAAATTTAGTAAGGGATCTCCCACTCTTTTTTATGAACCAATTTTATGTTTTTCCACTTAATTTCTAATTTTCATATCTGGGAAAGTTTTTATAAACTCCTATTATTTTTATTTTTATTTACATGTGATGAGATACCCATTTAAATCTCATTAATACCCCCAATGAATAATTATGTACTCCTATTATCATGCTGAAATTTAGTAAGATATTTCTCCCTCCTCATTTCCATTCGAGTACTTTCTTTGTAAGAAGCATTTTGAATCTTAATTTGAAATTTTGTTCATACAATTATAATGAAAAATATTATATCCAATTTATTCTATAATAATTATATAAAATTTACCCCCTTTTATTATTTCATTTACCTAATCCATTATGATATTGAATTTTCACCATGATTTCCCATGCCAAAACATTATGTACTGAATACCCATACCCACTTCCCAGAAAGGGTGTTCACCATTATGAAATTATATTTATTTGATTTGGGACATACATATATGTATTACACACCCCTATATCCAAGAATAAAATTTTATTATAAATTATTTCTTGTTTAATGATCTATGTGACATGCTTATGTCTATGATTAAAATGAATGTTTTTGGTTCACCCATAATTATATAACACTCCAGTGCATTTAGTATTGTTTTAGTATTGTGAGACATCGTTCAAGGGATTATGAACTGAACCTATTCAATCATTGGAAATTTTCCACCGTGATGCCTTATAAGGCCTTGACCCGTGTTTATGATTCCATGTTTAAAGTTGTTTCCAAATATCCCATGTTGTCGTTATGATTATTATGCTATATGATGCCTCATTCTTAATATTTATGATTATAAACCCTTTTATATCTCATTGATATGCCTATTGTATAACATGTAATAATTTATTCCAATTATTCCAGGATTATTCTCTTACTAGGCTTTATGTATCACCCCTTTCTTATGTATGTCCCCAGGTTATCCCATGCAGTTTTAAGTACAATGGATGAATATGAGAATGTTAAGGAAGATTTAAATAATGGTGACATATTCCCTATTTTAATTTGTTATTTAATTTAACTGATTACCAAATACACTATAATTATAAAAATTATAGGTTAAATTATATGTATTATTATGTAATAAATCATGAATTAATCTGTAATACATGCTTGGGTTGTCAGGAAAGAATAATTAAAAATAAATTGATTGGTTAATGCAATGAACTCTTATCTGAAACAACTCCTTTAGATCTCCTCTTAAGGGACCTTAAGGAGGAATTTTGGAGGGAAAAAACCTCTATAATGTGTATAACGAAGTTAATAGTGGATTTTAGATGGTTATGGTTGAGATAGAAAAATAAAAATTCATGATGAAGTGAGGGAAGGGGGTACCCTTTTATAATTTAGGTGAGATATACTTTTGGAATTTATTAAAATATTAGAACATAAAAAATTATTTATCATGAAAAATTATTTCAGAAGGATGTATATTAAAATATAATATATTGTGGGGTAGAATAAAATAATCTAATAAAATTTTAATAAGTTTATGTGGTGTTTTAAACCTTATCTTTTGGTTTAACCCTTTAGATAACCCATTTTACTATTAACCATTGTAACATGTTTTTAACTTTTAAAGGGTTATAATTTTATATATAACATAAAAATTGGATAATAAATAGCCATATGGTAATAATATAGAATAAAAATATCCAAATTATTATATTTAAATATTTTTCTAATTTCTAAATAATTTAATAATACATTATTTTGATAAAATATCATTAATGTCAATTTTGACACTACTCATCTAATTTCACTTAAAAGAGATAATGACAGAGTTGGAATTCGAATAAAATCATTTTACACATAAATTATATGTTTTATTTTTTTATATAATTTTTGGAACACTATAAACAATTTAAATTATATTATTTTTAATATTTTTAAGATCATTTTTGATCGTTTTTTATTAATTTAAGAAATACTTTATCGATGTTTCATAAGTATTTAAAGTAATTATATAAGTACTAAAAATTATAAATAAATTACCATCATGAATATAATTTAATTATTTGAGAAATAATAATATATATTCATTCACAACTTACTCTTTTAAATATATTAAAATATAATAGATATTTAAAAGTAAGACACTAACATTTTGTATTTTTAATTGCTTTAAATATTATATAAGTCATTTTCATTGAAATTATTTATATTTTAAAAATAAATTTTGAGATTCATATGATAAGGGTTGAATTAACGTCATACAATAAGAATTAGGATAAATAATTATGTTCTAAACACTTAGTTTTAAGCTACATTATCCTTATTTACCCTTTAGTGAGGTAATACACATTACCACAATTAATATTCATGTTGACCAAAAATAAAAGGGGTGTATTTACCAAATTTTAACCTCATGGATAAAAATATGGAATCTATTTTATCATATTAAACACCTATAATTGGAATAAAATAATTCTACAATCAACATGAAAAACATGATGATAATTTTTTTATCTAAAAACATTTTTAAGCACAAAACTCAATTTATTGTAATATCATGCCTAAGAAAAAATATCGATGAATGTTAAATAATTTGTTTTAATATATGATATATTTATTAATAAAAAACAACCCCAAATATTAATTAATGTAATTTATTAATATAAAATTACATTGGGTGCAAAAAAAGTGTTTTTAAAACATAATTTTTTATTTTCAAATTATTTTTATTTTTATTTATTGATAAAAATGAATTAATTTTATAGATATGTTACCATACGTATTTCATAATTTATTTATTCATATTAATACATTCTAATATAATATATACAAAATAATTTTCACTTAATAATATATTAAAATTATATCATCGTTTATTTAAACTCTATTTTTCATGTAATGTAATCAATCAAAAAAATAATATTATTTATAAATAAATGTATTGTAATGTATCATGGTGTTAGAATCTACCCCAATTAAAAATAATTTCACCCCAAAAATTCATCAGTCTAATATAATCAATCTTGTATGTATCTATTTTATTACATCCTCCGGTTCCCATGTAGGTTCCTCAAATATTTGAGTTCTCTAGATAAATTTACCATGTGAGTAGTCTTATTTAGTGTAACTCTATCTCTATGATCCAAGATTGAGACATGTTTTTATTCATAATAAATATCATGATCTATTGGTATGACCCATGAGTTTAATACATGTGATGGATCATGTATTCACTTCCATATGAGAGACACATAGAAAACATCATGAACTTGAGAGAGGTTCATTTGAAGCTCTAAATAATAAGCTACCATCTCTACTCGATCAATAATATCGAAAGGGAAAATTTACATAGGGATTATCATTACCTTCATTTTGAATATCATAAATTTCTACCTTAGATAGTTTTTTTTAAAAACATTTTCACTAACATCAAATTCCTTGACACATTAATGATTTTCAATTTAAATTTTCTGTCAACTCTTAGATGACTTGATGTGTTGTTGAATTGTTCTAATTTTCTCTGCCATTTTATTTTATATCTTAGGCCCTAATATCTTTCCTTCTCCATATTCATCCTTATAGACTATATTTTTATACTTATTTTCATAGAGGTATTGTTAAGGATCCATCTATATTATCTATTGGACACTATTATTGTAGGAAATATAAGCTCTTTGAAGGTGATGATTCCAACCACCTTTGAAATCCATAGAAACAGATCCTGACATATCCTATAGGGTATGAATTATTCTCTCAGACTGACTGTCTATCTAAAGATGATACACAATGTTGAAGATCAACTCATAATCTAGAGACTATATAAGGATTTACTAAAAAATTGAGGTAAACGATTTATAATTACTAGATACAATAGAATGTAGTACTCGATGAAGTCTTTCCAGTTAATTAATGTATATTTTGGATATATGGTCAATATAGTTGTCTTATTTATTGGAAATGATGTGTTTTGACTTTTCAAAGTGATTGACTACAATCCAAATGATTTTATGGACCTTAGAAGTTTTGAGGAGTCGGACGATAAAGTTCATGGTGAAGTTTTCCCATTTCCATTATCGTATGGTTAATGGTTGTAATTCCCCCTCATACTATTGTCTCCTGAACATTACATGTTAACATACTAAAAACTATGATGAAAAATATTCAATATCTTTCTTTATGCAATCATACCAGAAATACTCCTTCAGATGTCTATATATCATTTTACATCTCAAATTAATAGATAATGGTGAACTATGATCCTCCTCTAACAACTCCATCATCAAATATGGGATATAAGAAACACATAAATTCTTTTTGAACCTTATCATTCAATCACAATCAAGGTTAAAAGTTGAAAAATTTCAGACTGTGTTTTTTAATTCTTAATATTCCATTTGTGCCTCATTAATTTTTACTTTGATATATGGTTGAAAACTCATTTGAGAATGATAATATTTTCCCCTTCATTCAGTATTGAAATATATATCCTTTACAAATCCATAAATATTGGATATTTTGTGATCCTCATAATAGATAATCAATCACGATCCTTTCAACATAACACATCTTCCACCCTTTTCAATTTCCCAGTGTAGTAATGCATCAAGAATTCATAATCATTTATCAATTAAAACCCTATTCTATGAATTTTTTTCAAATATTTCTATATGAAAATATAGTTTAACCTTTTTTTATTATTGTATATATAAAACCTTTCCCTATAAATATAATTCTTTAAGATAATTAATGAAAAAAATTCTAAAATCAACTCCAAATATTGAGTTGGGTAATTTTTCTCACGAACATTATATTAGTGTGTTTGATAAGATATCACCATATCATTCTTCTTGATAATTCATACTCGTCATTTCATTGATACATTATTATAAAATACTATACTTCTTCCACTATAAGGTAATATATGTATGAGCTTACTGACTAACCTTCTCTTTAGTTCCATGAAATTTTCTTTACATTAATCTATCTAAAGGAACTTATCTCCCTTATGATTTGACTTCATTAGTAGATTGGATATTAATGATAAATTATCCAAAAATCACTGATAAAATATAATTAAACCAAGAAAACTATGGATCTCTATCATAGTGACCATTCTAGAAAAAAAATTTGAAAAATTTTTCTTTGAAGGATATACTGATATACCCTCACATGAGATTACATGACCAAATAATGAAACTTCCCAATAAAAAATACAAAATTTCTAAATATTTATTTTATATTATCCTTTATCAAGGTATTTATCACAATTCTCAAATGATCTTAATGATCTTCCTTACCATTTTAATATATAATAATATCATCTATAAAGATGGCCACAAAATGAATAAGGTAATATATAAAAACTACATTCATTAAATACATGATGATAGAAAGGGGATTAGTATTACCAAATGGAATCACTATAAATTCATAGTGTTCATATCTTGTACATAATGATTTCATAGTCATATCCCACTTTTTATCCTTAAATTGATGGTATCTTGAGTAATGGTAAACTATAGAGAAGTATAGAGCTCCACATAGTTGTTCAAAAAATTTATAATTACTGTGTAGATGAAAATTTCTCTTTATTGTGTTATTGTTAAGTTTTAAATAATAAATACGCAGTCACATTGATCCATATCTCTTCTTAACAAAAAAACTGGTGCACCCCAATGTGACACACATTTTTAAATGAATCTATTGTAAATATTATCATGGAGTTTCCTCGTTAATTCATGTAACTTAATTGAGGACATTATATATAGAGTCTTTGATATAGGTATAGTACTAGGTTTGAGTTCTACTGAGAACTCAACTTCACTATTTGGTGGAAGAATAAGAAATTATCCTAGAAATAAATAGACCAAATCCCATATAATAGAAATATCATCGATGTAAATTTTCTTCCCAACTATATGAGATAAACACCCCTTTTGAATTAGAATCAAGACCCATACAATGATGTGATTCCCATAATAATTTAATATTTATCATATCATGTATAAATGGTCATAGAATGGTTCAAAATATCAAATCTGGAATCTGTTTCTCATAAATTTATGTGAGATTTATATAGAGAAAACTATTCCATGGATAATATAACCTCATATTATATAGCGACCCAAACTTGAAATATATGGACATTACATTACTTAGGTAGAATACATAACACATGACACAATCAGACACGCAAATACTGTATTAGTTTAGTGCCTTTAGAAACATGGAAGATAATATTCTAACTTGTTGAACGATCTCTATCATCTCCCATAAAGATCTTCCCATTTTGTTTTCCTACCTAAAACATTTTATTATATCATGTGGAAAATAAAAAATAAAAAGGTTGAGGTCAAATTCTTAGAAAGGGTAAACATTGAGAAGATAAAACAAACAATAAACATAAGAATGTAAAAACATGATCATAATGTTTCAATATCTAAATATCGAGTCATGAAATAAATCTTGGAAGTATGTAAGACATTTATCATAAAGGAAAATTAACCATGATAAAATAGCATTGTAATAAAACATGGAATTATGGAAAAAAAATATCCACATAATATTATTTCTAGAGTTTCCAAGGCATTGATGGCAAGACCAATATAGTGGACAAATTCCATTGCTGAAGTGGGTTTACTTTCTGTTCCAGCCTTGTATTACTAAATTAGATTTAATTTCCAATCCACTCACATATAACTTATGAGATATAAATTTTTACCCAATAAATAAGTGGGAGATATAGGTCCCACCCATATCATAATGAAATCATTCTTATATGTTCCAAAAAAATAAATCATTAATCATATCATAACCCATGAAATAAAATGGGTTTCTTAAACATCATTCCATTATAAAAAAATCAATACAAGATAAATGGATTAAATAAAAATAATTCCATCATAAACACAATAAAATAAAATTAATCACAGGGATAGAAATATGACCCTACTTAAAGAGTTTCATCTTATATGGAAAATAATTTTGATAAAACACTTAAGCTTAATTCCTGAGGATAATATTATTTCTTGTTCAAAAACATTTTCTTTTCTCAAAATGCCACACAAATTTTAAAATAAAAGAATTTAGATGAAAATAATATCGAAATAGTGTAGAGGAAGCTTCATGGAAATATGGTTCCATGAAACCATAAAAAAATCCATTCCTTCTACATAAGTTAAAAAACATTATTCTTGAACTTTTTCCAAAAATGTCAAAAATTTCCTCATACTGTAAACGAAAAAAGATTCCATTCATACCATTTAGTAAAAATTATCCAATGGGTAAAATTGAATTTTTACAATTATATATGAATATAAAGAATATATTTTTAAATACACATTTAGGAAACATGGATGTGGATGAAAAATATTCCATAATAAATACTTATGAATAAAGAACCTTAGAAAAAACGAGATTTTTAAAGTTTTCTATTACCTTAGATATGATTTCTTTCGTATGTGTCCAAAACATCTGTATAGTGGGTTTAAACATACTATTAACTTTTAAAAACAATAATAATATCTATTATATCATATATGATTCAATTATTACTTTATATTTCCCATTTATTTATCAATTCTATGTTGAGGCAGCGTTTTGAGTAATAACTGTTTTTATTAATCGTACGTGTTTTGACTTGTTATTATTGATATTATTACATAGATAATGATTTAAACACTTACATAATGTAAAAAATGTTTTATATATCATAAATATTAATTATAAATATATATAATAGATAGATAAATGAAATGGAATGCACCGTTCATAGAGATGATAGGTCATACGTATGCATGCACACTATTTTCATTCCCTTATTGAATTAAATTGAAGAAAGTAAATGACATATATATATATATACATAAATACAATATCATTATTATTTCACTTATTTCATTACTATTTATTATAATTACTTTATAATAATTCTTTAATGGATAATGTGGATAATGAATCTCGTCGCGTCATGGAGATGGTAAGCTGTACATACGCATGAGTGATGATATCATTCACTTAATGGTTAAATCGTATAGAATTGGATGGTATATTAATTTTAAAAAATAATTATCACATTATATTCATTATTTAAATTCATTATACTAATCATTATACCCATCCAAATTTTGTATTTTTTAATAATAAATTACACCACGGCATGAAGACGGTAAGTCATATGCACACACGCATGGTGATACTATTATTCATAGGATGGAAGAAAGGAATTATAAGGTTGAACCATAATTATAATAAAATATAATAATGAAGAAGATACTATATTTATTACTTTAGTATGAGAATAATATAATAAGATGAAGTAGAAGAAGAAAAGAATTTTGAACGAGGTGATAAAACAATTACCTCTTTTTCGAGTATATCAATTTTGATATACACAAAAGGTATCCCTAGGATAAATTTATTCCCAAAGTGTGACATCTAGGAGGAAGGGAGGGATGTTGGTAGATTATTTTAGTAGAGGTTGGATGATGGAATGGTATTTAAATGTTTTATTAAGTGGGTAGAGGTCGTGGCCTTTTATAAGAGGGAGGATGGTCACTTTTGGAAAGTCTTTTAATATTAATTTATTATAAATTTAGTTTCGGTTTATAATCGTCCAAAACTCATTTATTTCAAATATAAGATGATAATGGGCCTAAATAATCTCCACCATTGAAGTTTAGACATGTTTTTATTTTATTTTAAACCTTTTAATTTTGATTTATCCTTATTTAATCTATTTCATTTTATCTGTGGTAATAATATTCTAAACATTAAATGGTAATAAATATTTAATTATGTGTTGTAAATTTTCCATAATTGAATAATTAATGAAATTTTATACCATATAATTTTCACTTTTTAATTTTTAAATTTTATGTGATTTTAAAATAATTTAATATATGTTATTTTTAGAAAGTATCAAAAGTATAAATTTTGGAACTATTCGTTTATATTACATTAAATAAAATCTAGACATAAGGTAAATTAGAAAAAAAATATTTCATACACTCCTATTCTATAATAGGAACCAAGAAAATTAGTGGATCACATTAATTAGGTCAAATTATATTTCTTTTAATATTTTTAAAACCATTTATTTGATATTTTGATTAAAAAAATAATTTCTATAACACTATTGTGTCATAATTAATGGTAACTATTTAATCTCTAGAAATACTAAATAAATTTAAATGATGTATATAAGTTCATTATATTTTTGGAAACTATTTATTTTAAATGATTTATCAGGTTTATCATAACATTAAAATTATTATACTATAAGAGACAAGATAGTGACATGTTGTCACTTTCTTTTGTTTTAATTATAATTACATCACTTTCATTGAAAAATACCATTAAATGAATCAATTATGACCCTCACGTGATATAGTTAGACTTTAATTCTTCAAAATGGATTTTTTTCAGGTGTTTGGGTAATTTTATTATCTTTTTAATATTATTTGTTACCCCAATTACTCATTTTACCTCTAATTGTGGTAAATTAAAATTATTGTAGTTACTATTCATTATATCCAAAATAATTTAATTAACATATTAAGATAATTTGGACTTACTGATTGGAAATATGGAATCTATTTTTCAAAATTCAAAACATTGAATTTTCATTAATTAATTTAAATTTAATTCCCATTGTCAAAACCAGAAAGAGGATTTTTTAAGAAGTAAAATCTATCGAAAGATTGACATGTGTTTATGTCCAATTTAATTATTAAATTAAATATAATGACAAAAATTGGATTAAATGATAAAAATATAATCCAATTAAACTTTAAAAGAAATAAAAATGATAATCTAATTATATAAAAAAATAATTAAAAAGGCAGTTTGGGGTTAAAATAAAATATTTTGCACTATTCGTTAAAATATGAATTTTATCAGAAAAAATACAAAAAATTAAACCAAATTAAATTTTTATTTCCCTCTTCCAAATAAGATATTTTTTTGTTCAAATATAATATATAATAGTGGTAAAAACTAGATTTAAAATTGGTGCTCCATCAATAGGAAGGAAAATGCATTTTTTGAATAGTACATCTTTTATCCAAAAAATTGAATTTGTTCTTACATCATGTTTTAGAAAATACATAAGATGAATTTTAATGTGATATAAAATTAAAAAGGTGTTAAATAATTTTCATAATGGCTAGTTTATATCCCATTAAATAATAATATGTTAATAATATATAATTATTTAGTGAAACTCAGTATTGCGTACAACACAAGCTATCGAGATTGGTCACTCTTGTGTGTACTAAAAGCCAAGTCAGTGTTGCGTTTAGTGCAAGATTCCTTTTTTGTTCCATATAATTATTTTATACATTGAAAAAAATCTATATTAGGTGTTTTGTAAAATGAATTCTTTCATAAGAACTTGATCTTGTGTGTAACACAAGCCAAGTATAGTGTTGTATATATGGAAAGATAATACAGTGTTGCATATAACGCAAGATAATCTTGGTGTAGCATACAACATAAGGCATCAAGGAAATTAAAATTAATCTATCTCGTAAAATCCTGGAGTGTTGAATTATACCACCCTTAAAATGAATTTCACCCTCTAAATTCATTGGGGTTATAAAATGTTTACTATTTAAAAGTATCATTCATAGAAACCCACATCGTAAAAAGAAATACTAAAATTACATCTTTAAAATGAAATTTAGAAACTAATGGTTACCCAAAGTAACTCTTCACTAGGTTTCTATAGTGAAGAACATAGGTGGGAATAAAAAACATAGATATAGAAGAAAAATCTAACCATCTTGTTCTGATGGATAGTGATAGAGAACAATGTTTAGAGAAAGTTAATAACCAAGAAACCATAAATTTGCAATGATTTACGGGACCATCTAATTCATCGGATAATAAGGTACTAAGATAATATTTTTTTGTTTTCAAGATCCTTTCCCTACTATTGAAGAATTATGCATGATAATAAATACTTAATTGATTTTGGTACAATCTAACTGTTATTCGTGCCTTGAAAAATTTCCACTTCATCTCTTATTTAAAGAAATGAAGTTGAATTTTTCATTTTTTAATTATTAGCATATCATGCGATAGAATTATAGGTTATTCCATTTTTCACAAAATTTTTTTTATCATAGGTAATCAAATATTCATAAGTCCACCTATAATGAGATAATACATTAATCTAACAAACATAAAAAAGAATATAAATTTTATTATCCATAAATGGATAACATTAAAATACTTCCAAAAACTAATGATATAAATCATTAAAAATATGTTACCTAAATCGACATAGCATTTATCTCCCACATCTCATTAGTTAGTTCTTGGAAATCACATTCCAAACAATCGAATACCTTAATCATGTATTCTATTGAATCTTGACAATAACATGAATTACTGTAGAACCGTAGTGAAAACATGTTTTCTATCAAAATTATAGCTTTCTACACACCAAAAATACCAAAAAATCTATATAATAAAACCATGATATCACATTGTCCTTATATCAGTCATGAAGCCATTAATAATATCAAACATCTCATTATCTCCTTATCCCTTAATCTTGCTCATATCATATGATTTTCAAAAAATATTTCAATCACTTTTCAGGGTTACCAGTACCATATAATTATGGAAAACCACAGTGGACCAATACATAGATATTATAATATTATATAATACCATAAAAGAGATTCAAAAACACTATTTTGGAACCCATTACATAAACACTTAATCATTCCACCACATTTTTGTCATATTGAACATCGAGAATAGTGATCACATGTGATTTTACTTTTTCTATGACCTTGAGAGGTTGTTGACGTCGATAATCATCCATAAACCTTGTATTAGGGAATTTTTTAGCATAATTACCCATTTCCTTTCACTTGTAGCATTGTTGCGTGGGTGGCATGTTCTTTGTAGTCGTTACTCTATTCACATCATTAGCAACCTTTCTCTCATTACTTCGGGACTCAAAAGCTCGATAACCTTCTTTTCCACACATAAAACATTTTCTTGTCATTTTAAGACAATCTTATCTATTATTATTTACACATTTTGAGAATAATGAAACATTCATCTTTATTTCACCATTATTTTGATATTCTCCCTTGAACTCCATATTTTATTTCTGCTCAAATCCATGAGTATGATATGTAACACCAACTTCTATTTCTACATTGATACCACATTGAACAATCTCTTCATAACTATAAATTCTCTTATAGATAATTCCCTTAGAAGACTACATTTTAAGCCACTAAAGATTTGATCAACTCTACTTTCAGGTTGGATGATAAAACCAAAGGTATACCATGAAATGCTTGTAAATTTTTCCTTGTATGTATCAATAGATTCATCATCCTTTTGTTTAAGCTAAAAGAACTAATTTTCCATATTTTTTTGAATAATATGAGGGAATTACTTATTAAAAAAAGTAGATATTTAACTCGTCACATTCCATGGATTCAATTTCATATTGCCGCCTTGTTTTCTTGATGGGTTTCCACCACTGGTTCGCATCACCTTATAAATAATAAAGATCAAAAATGAATTTTTAATGTTCCAAATAGAAAAGGATAGAAAATATATTTTCAATGGTACTGATCCATTGTTCAGAAACAAATGGATTAGAAGACCCAATGAATGAAGGTAGAGGTTTCCTCATGAAGGACTCAACAAAATGTTATTCCCTTATCCGCTTATTTGGAATTCCAGAATGATTTATAACTTTTGTAACTATAGAAATAATATTTTTTATTCTATATCCTATAAAATTCGGTTGTTCAAGAAGACAATAATTTCATTTCCCAGTGCATTGATGGTTGACATAGTTTTTCAGGTTCCATCCATTACCTAAAACCCAAAAAGAATAGTGTGAGGGAAACAATGACGCTAGAAAAAAACATAATCAGGGGGGGTGTAATTTAAATGTCTAACATCTTAGGTTTTATCCAAGGTTATTAAAGATCATGACCATATTTCTAGGACTATAACCTATAGTTAATCTTACTTTTAGGGACATATCTAGACATACCTTAGAAATATCTCTAGGGATCTCACTAATGTTTTTGCATTTTAGTTTCCAAAGGATAACTAAACATTCACTCTGATACCAACTATAGTGACCCAAGCTTGACGTACATGGACATTACATTACTTATACACAATACTTAATATATGATACAAACAGACACCCAAAGACCGTATTAGTTTAGTGTCTTTGGAAACATGGAACATAATCTTCTATCTTAGTGAAATTTGTCCAACATTTACCATAAAGATATTCCCATTTTGTTTTACTACCTAAAAAATCTCTTTATATCCTAGTGAAAAGATAACATAAAAAGGGTGAGCTAAAATGCTCAGTAAGGGTAAACATTGAGAATATAAACCAAACCATTAACATAAGAATGTAAGAGCATGAACATAATGTTTAAATATCAAAATCTTGAGTCATGAAATAAATCCTGGAAGTACGTAAGACATAGATCATAAAGGAGCGTTAACCATTATAAAAATAAAATTGGAATAAAACATGGAATTGTGGTGAATAAATAAGCATATAATATTATTTCCAAAGTAGCCAAGGCAGTGCTGCCAAGACCATCATAGTGGATAAATTCCATTACTGAACTGGGTTTACTTTCCATTATAGCCATGTATTACTGAACCAGATTTACTAGTCTTTCCCGTCATGTATATCTTATGAGATATAAATATTTTACCAATTCATTGGAGGGAGATATAGGTCCCAACCATCTTATAATTAATTCATTCTTACATGTTCCACAAAAACACAAATCTTTCATCATAGTATAACCCATTAAATAAAATGGGTTTCTTAAACATCATTCCATCATTACATAATCCACACAAGATTAATGGATTTCATAAAAATAATTCCATTATAAACACAATAAAACTATAGTAATTACAGGTATAAAAATTTAACCCTACTTAAAAGACTTTCATCATAGATGGGGATAATTTTGTTAAAACACTTTAACTTAATTCATGAGGAATGTATCCTTTCTTGTTTAAAAATATATTCTTTTCTAAAAATGCTATGCATTTTATTAAAAATAATTTAGTTGATAATTTTAATGAAATAATGTAGAGGAATATTCATGGAAATAAGGTGTCATGAAACTGTAAAAAATACTATCTTTCCGTATAAGATAAAAAACATTCTTCTTATACGTTTGCTGGAAAAATCAAAAAGTACCTCAGACTTAAAATGACATAATATTCCATTCATAATGTTTAGTAAAAATTTACCAATGGATGAAATTAACATAAAAAATTTATAGAAGGGTAAAAAAAATATTTTTAAATACATATTTAGAAAACATGGATGTGGATGATAAATATAGCCTAGTAAATACTTATGAATAAACAATATCAAATAAAAAATATATTTGAGAAGATATCCCTTATCTTATGTCTGATTTCTTCCATATGTCACCGAAACTCATGTATATTGGGTTTAAACATATTATATACTTGAAACAGAACCATAATAATATCTATGATATAATATATGATTCACTTATAACTTTATATAACCGGTTTATTTATGAGTTCCATATTGAAGCAACGTTTTTTGTTACAATTGTTTTATTTATAGTGCGTGTTTCAACTAGTTATTCTTTATATTATTACATAGGTCATGATTTATATAATTCCATAATGTAAAACCCGATTTATATATCACAAATATTCTGTATATAAATATATATAATAGATAGATAAATGAAATGTAATGCACCGTTTAAGGAGACGGTAGGCCGTACGTACGCATGAACGATGTTTTCATTTCCTTAATGAATTGAATGTAAGAAAGTAAATGATATATATATAAATAAAGTAGAATTATTATGTCATATATTTCATTTCTATTTATTATATATACTTTATAATCATTCTTGAATGATTAACGTGGATAAGGAATTTCATCATGTCGTGGAGATGGTAATTCGTACGTACACACAAGTGATGATATCATTCACTTAATGGTTAAATGGTATATAATTGGATGGTATATTAATTATATATAATAATTATCATGTTATATTAATTATTTAATTCCATTATAGTCATCATGATACCCATCCAAATTATGTATTGTTGAAAAATAAATTACACCACGGCGTGGAGACGGTAAGCCATACGTACACACCTATGGTGATACTTTTATTTATAGGATTGATAAAAATAGGTATAAGGTTGTATGATAATTATAATAATATCTCAAAATTTATAATATTCTGTATTTATTAGTTTATTATGGGAACACCATAAGAATAATAAGTAGAAGAAGAAAATAATTTTTAAAGTGGTGATAAAACAATTACCTCTTTTTCGAGTACCTCATTTTGATTTGCGCAAAAGGTCTCCCTAGGATGGTTTTAGGCCAAAAGTTTCACATATAAGTGGAAGGTAAAAATTTTGGGAGATTATTTTATCAGATTTTTGATGAGCCAAAGGGATTTAATGGAGTGATTAAGTTGACATAGGTGGTGTCCTTTTATAAGAGGGAGGAGGGGAACTTTTAGAAAGTCTTGAAATATTAATTTCGTATAAATTGTTTTTTGGTTTATAATGGTCCCAAAATAATTTATTTAGAAGATAATATGAATATGGGTTGAAATAAGCTCAAAAAGTAAAATTTTTACATGTTATGATTTTATTTTAAACCTTGTCATTTTGATTTATCATTATTTAATCTGTTTAATTTTATTTTTTGTAATAATATTTTAAATATTTAATAGTTATAAATATTTAATTATGTGTAATAAATTGTCTATAATTGAATAAATTATAAAATTTTAGACCATATAATTTTTACTTTTTAATTTTCAAATATTTTTGTGACTTTTAAATATTTTGACAATATGATATTTTAATAAAATATAACTAGTGTCATTTTTGATATTATTCATTTATAATAATTTAAATATAATACGAACAGAAGATAAATTAGAAAAAAATATTTAATACACTCTTATCATGTCATAGGAACCTATAAAATTATGGGAGAACATTAATTAGTTCATATTATATTTAATTTAAAAAATTTAAACCATTTATTTGATAATTCTATTAATAAAATAATTTATACATCATTATTTCATCATCATTAATGGTTATTATTTAATCTCTAAAAATTATATATATATTCCAAAGATGTAGATAATTTCATTATATATCAGGATACTATTTATGTTTTGTATTTTATCAATTTTATCAGTACATTCAAATTATTATACTTATAAGAGACAAGAGAGTGACATGTTGTCACTTTCTGTTGTTTTATTTATAATTACATATCTTGCATGAAAAAAAGTTCATTAAATGAATCAATTCAAACTATTAGTTGATTTATTAGAATTTAATTCATCCAATAGGATTTTTGAAGGTGTTTGGGAAATTTTATTATCTTTATCATATTGTTTGTTACCCTAATTTACCCGATTTACCTTTAAAAATGGTAAAAATAAATTACCATAGTTACTATTCAAAATATAAGAAATAAATAAAAGTAAATTATTAGCATAATTTGAACCCACTGACTGAAAATATGGAATCCATTTTTTAAAATTGAAAACACATAATTTTCCTTAATTAAATTAAAATTGATTCTCATTGTCAAAACCAGAAAGCGAGTTTTTAAGAAGTAAAAACTATCAAAATATTGACATGTGTTTATGTCCAATTTAAAAATTAAATTAATTCCAATGAAACACATTTGATTAAATGGTAAAAATTTAATACAATTAAACTTAAAAAAATTAAAAATATAAAATAACTCTATAAATAAAAAAATGAAAAGGCATTTTTGGATTAAAATGTAGTATTTTTTATTATTCATTAAAATAAGAATTTTATCAGAAAAATAGCACAAATTACACCAAAGTAAATTTTGATGTCCCTATTCCAAATAATATATTTATTTTGTCAAATATAATATTTAAAAGTGTTAAAAACTAGATTATAAATTTGTGCGCAATCAAAAGATATAAAAACTTCTTTTTTTGAATAATACTTCTTGTATCCGAAAAATTGAATTTGTTCTTATATCATGTTCTAGAAAATACATAAGATGAATGTTAATGTTATATAAAATTAAAAATGTGGTTCATAATATTCATAATGGCAAGTTTCTATCCCATTAAATAATAATATTTCAATAATATATCATTGTTTAGTGAAACTCGGTATTGTGTACAATGCAAGCTATTGAGGAAGGTCACTCTTACACATAATACAAGACAATTTAGTGTGGTGTTTAGTGAAATATTTCATTAGAGTTGAGTATAATTATTTTATAAATTTAACAAAATCTATACTCAATGTTGTGTGAAATTAATTCTATCAAAATAAATTGAAATTGGGTGTAACACAAGCCAAGTATAGTATTATGTATACAGCAAACTAATACGGTGTTGCGTATAGCACAAACTAATCTTGGTGTAGCGTATAAAACAAGATATCCAGAAAATTAAAAGTAATATATCTCATTAAATCTAAAGGTATTATAAATTCAACTAGATGGAGAATAATAAGAATTTTATGAAGAACATTCTTATAAAATACAACCATAGAAGAATCATAGACTTGAGATGTGATCATAATATCATTATGGGGTTTCACTAATAATTCAACATCTAATAATTAGGTTATAATTTTGATACCCATATAAAAGTATTTAGATATAAAATATTGTGTAGAACCATAGTAAAATAAGATATTAACAACTCTAGATTGGATGGTAATTATAATATTCACCTATTTTTAACATGCCGATCATCAAAAATAGTGATCACACAATATTTACATTTGCCTCTTAGATTAATAGGTTGATGATGTTGATCATAATCATTAACCTTTGTGTGTGAGGACTAGTTAGAAAATTTTCATTCTCATTTAATTTGAAATAGTGGAGTGTGGGTGATGCATTCTATGGTCCATTCTATCTATTCACATCATTAGGTAAATTTTGCCCATTAATTTGGTATTAAATTTTCTGATAAACTTCTATTACATAATTAAAATATTTACCAGTACCATTAACACAATTTCCTTTATGTTTCTTTATACACTTTGAGTATAAATGAAATATCATGTCATTCTATCCATTTTTTTAGAACTTCCTTCGAATTATATATTTATTATCTTTCAAAAATTATGGGATGAATAGGAAACTTATATCTCAATTTCCACATTAATATAACATCAAACGATTTATTAATATAATCTAATATCTATTATGGATAACACCTTTTAGATACATGGTTTTTTTCCATATAATAATTAATCAAACTTACATTTGGGTGAGATGATAATTCTCGAGTCCTACCTCATAAATCTCATAAACATTTCTTCATAGGTACCAACAGATTCATCTCCATTCTACTATATCTCAAAGATTTCCTTCACCATTTTTTTTACAAAGAATATGAGGGAATTAGTTGTTGAAATATAATCTATTAATCTCATCCCACTCCATAGAGTCAATTTCTTCACATTTAATCATATTCTTGTGAAGAATACACAATTGATTTTATTCTACCTCCAATTTATAGACAAGAAAAATGAATTTTTCATGTTTAAAACACTATATAAAGGAAAATATATTTTTAATGATACTAATCCATTTATCAGCAATTAGTAGATTAGCGTAACCACTAAAATACGGTGGAAATTAAAGCATGAAGGACTCAATATAATGTTTTTACCTCTTTTTATCATTTATATGTTTATTATGATTCATAGATTGATAATTTTTTTGTGAGAATATAAATGATATTATTCATTCTAGCTACCATGACATTTGGTTCATCAAGAGGAAAATCATGGAATTTTATTTCACATTTAAAATTAACAATATTCCTTCAGGTTACATACATTGAATGAAACCAAAAATAATATAGTTATCAAAAATAATCTTAATATAAAACAACATAATAATGAAAAATAAAATATATTATTTAATGTGTAATAAATAATGATCTTGTAATATAGATCCCTTACTGTTTCAGTAAAATTTAAATTGTAACAAACATGAAATAAAAAACATTATATGAATATAAAAAACCCCATAACATGAATAAAAACCATCATATAAACATTAAAGGGAAGTATATTCACTACATAAAAGAAACAATTAGTGAATATGTCATGTGTATCACTAAATTAAATGTGAAATGAAAATCCATTACCTTGAGTTTTAATTTCTTAGAACGTGATCATGAATACCATATAATAAAATTTAATTTATTATATTTCTATAATATAATCGTTTACATACTTATAATATCATATATTACCCCATTAAAACATTTCAAAACCAATATATAATTAATTCCTTATAAGAATCATCATTTTTGGGTGTTAATTGTTTCATTTATCATGATAATTTTAGTTTAGTATTTTTGGTCCTTTTACTTTGATCATGGTTCCTTCATGTCCATAATTTTAATAATGATATAAAAATAATATATATATATATATATATATACATGCATTATATATATGTTTTTAATCATTCTTTAAATACAGTGACATAAAAATGACTTGCACCATTTTGGGAGACGGTAGGTTGTGCGTACACATGAATGGTATTTTAATTTTTCAAAATATGGAAAAAATAAAGGTAAATAACAAATCAAGATTAAAAAATAATTATTACATCACTTATATTATATATATATATATATATTAAATTAATCCTTATTATTATCCATGTAAAACATAAATAAAAAACGAATCACGCCACTTCGTGGTGGTGGTAATCCACACGTATGCCTGGGCGAAGTTATTGTTTTCTAATGTTTTAGAAGATAAGAAGTTGGATGTGATATTGTTATTAAAAAGGTATAATTATTTCATAAGTATAAAATATAAAAAATTAAACCCATCATAATAACCATCCATGACATATGGTGGTGGAAAATGAATTGTATTACTCCGTGGATATGGTAAACTTTTTGTACATACAATCGATACATTCACTTCCAATATGATGGAAAGAGAGTAAATTAAGGTTTTTATATAACCATAAAAAAATAAAGTATATTAGGTATACTTAATTTATTATGTTATGAATAATTTGACATATTTAGAGGAGGAAAAATAATAATTAAAAATAAATTTATCAATTAAGGTGATTCCCCATTCCTTGAAATAGATCCTTTAGATATCCTCTTAAGGGCCTTAGAGGTGGTCTTTTGGGATGAAAAACAACTCTAAAATGTGGATAAGGACGTTTATTGGGGATATTTTCAAGTAATAAACCAATTAATGTGTGATTAAGTGGGGGTAGGATGCAGACTATTATAATTGAAGTGTGGGTAATTTTTTGAATTTTGTAAAAGATTAAAATATATCAAAGTAATTATCATACCAAAATTTTCCAAAATTTTTGGGGTTAAATATTATGATATGATGGGGTTTAAATCCCAACTACTGTTAAATTTTTTATAGGTTTATATATTGTTTAAAACCTCATATTTTGGTTCAACCCCTTAGTGAACTCATTTTATCATTAACCATGGTAACATATTTTTCATATGAAATGGTTTATCATTTTAAATAAAAGGTAAAAATTATCTCATAAATGGTAAGGTAATGAAATTTTGAACTATATATTATTCAAAGTTTCCTCTTTAAATATATTTATGTTCTTAATTTTTTTAATAAAATGTTATTTTATAAAATACCATGAATTTGAATTTTGATAGCACTCATTTAATTTGAATTAAAAGACATAAAGGCAAGGTCTTAATTAAAACATAATCCTTTTACACAATAATAGTATGATATGTTTATATATAAAATTAGTGTAACACTATTAATAAATTAAATTATATCAATTTTTTTTAATTTTAAAATCATTTAATATTTTGTTAATAATTGAAAAAATACTACAATAGAGTTTCATAAGCATTTAGTGTAATTATATAATTAATTAAAAATATAAATTAATTAACATAATGAAGATAATTTAATTTATAAAAAATTATCATTTATATTCATTCAAAAATTTATTTTTCTTTTATTTGAACACATAATATATATTTTAAATTAACAGAGTGAAATTGTGTTTCTTTATTTGCTTTAAATATTATATAAGTCATTTTCATGGAAAAGTGTCCCCAAATATATCTTTAGAGTTTAAAAAGGCACTTTTAAGGGTTAAGTAGGAAACATAAAAAATTAATAAAAATTCATATAGAGTATAATAATAAGACAACACATATGAAACCCCCATAAACACCTCCAGATTATGATTCATGGGGGACATTACAGAATTTCCTGGACAAATTTGACCACAATTAGTATTCATATGGACCCAAACTAAATGAGGTCTATTTACACCTTCTGAAAATTATAATTCCAAATATTTAACAGCTATTATTAATTTCAATACCAATAATTAAGAGAAAATATTATCAAAATAAGCTCCCAAAGTATTAAGGAAACCATTTTTAGAAAAAAAATGTTTTTAAGCATAAAACTGTATTTACTCTTATCTAATGCCTAGAAAAAATATTAGATGAATTTTAAATCATTTTATTTAATATATAATATATTCTTGTAATTAAAATCATTCACCAACAGATATTAACTAAATTTATTATGAGAAAAATACATTACATGCAAAAAAATATTTTTTTCATAATAAACTTTTTTTTATAGTAAAATGATTTATTTTTTTATTTATTAATAATAATGAATTAATTTTATGTATATGTATCTATACACTTTTCATAATATAGTTACTCCAATTCATACTCTCCAATATAATGAACCTGAAATAAGTATCACTTAATAATATTTTAATAGAATATCACAGTTTTTTTAAACTCATTGTTGAGTATGACATAATCTATCGAACAAATAAAATTATATAAAGAGAAATGTATTCTAAAATCTGAAGGTGTTACATTGTATGATTTATGGCCTAATTATCTTAAAATATAAACCTAAAATATCTTTTGTAATGAAATTAATTGTATTATATTACAAAGAAACTATATTATGTAATATTTATGGTTGGGTCCTTGTTAAAGTTATATGATCTATCAAGTTTGGTATTGGGATGTGTTCATGTACATGGGGATTATGTGGATGATTATGGTTCTTATTATTTTCTACCACATGAGAATAACTATCCCATACAAGATCTTTAAATTTTATTTTGGATGTATTCTCAAAAACCTTAGTGACATTACCTTTTAAGTGAAAGGTTTACCCTCTAATATAATCATAAAATATTGAGTTATATCTTCTAGAAAAATAATTTTATTATTCAAAAATGTTGTTGGGTGGAGTAAATTAAATCCTTTGATATTTACATTTCCTGAACCCCTAGCAAGTGGAATATCATTGTTTATGATTTTAGAAGGAAACATCATTCTCACACTGTGAAAGAATCATCTAAGGAGGTGAACCAAATGGACTTATTTTCCAGTATGCACTTGGGAGTCTGATAGGATGATACTACGGTAGTATCAATGAGTGTGCAGTTTAAATAATCACTTATTGATATGATTATATAGTAAAAAGATCTGGATGTTGAGTTCTATATTATTAGTTATTATTTATTTGGCGGGGATAAAATAATATTTTTTGGGTGTATTCTATAATTTTGGAGATGGTTTGTTTTTTAATTTGACATTAAGGAGAGAAATGATTGGGTATTTCCATAAATATTACTAGGTGGTTCACCATGGCACCTAGAATATGTTTTAGGTTATCAGATTCTATTTTTTTTGGCTAGGTACGATATGAGACATTTTTAATTTTTTCCTTATTTTTGTACTTGTTATTAGATCATAGATGCGCACCAAAAACCTTCATTTTTTATTCATCCCCTTCCAATGATGACTTGTAAGTGGGATGATATATAAATATACTATATAGTCTAGATTCCACACACACCATAAGGGAAGACTGTTGTTTGGGTGGTGATAGACTGATTCACCAAATCACTACACTTCATTCACACTCATGATATGACCAAATTTTACGACTTAGGAAATCTATATATCTAAGTGATCATTTGATTAAATGGTGTTCTATTTAAAATATTTTCTAATATTTATCCTTGGTTAACTCATCATTTTTTAGAGAGGCCTTGAGGAATTGATGGGGTCCCAGGTAAAGTTGGCCACAATTGACCATCCTTAGATATATGGTTAGATTAAATGGGCTATATATATTCTTTAAGAAATTATTTGAGCTTTTGTCCATGACTTTGTAGGAACTTGGAATTTCCACTTTGGACTAGTCTAGTTTTCATACAAAAAAAGGTAATAGTAATCCATTAATATGGAAAATTTTGAGGCCTCATATAACGATCCTTATAGATACTCACTTTTTTGGTATGTGGTTGTTTATTATTCTATCGTTGAGCCTAGTTCAGTCCAATATAAATCAATAATTATTAATTTGGTACATCAGGAAATGGAAAAGACACAAATCATTTATGGATACTCTGCTGATAATCATCATCTCCCTCTGGAGTTCATGGTTAGTTACTTGGTGTTTTTGAGAGTTTCACCATGGTTGGGTCACTAATGCAGTTGAAAGTATCTAATGTTAGAATATAGGTATGTGGTACTATTTGAGTTATTTGAGAATATTATTAAGGTGGGTCACTATTTAGGTTTTCTACCTTATAGTAAATTGATCCATAACATGTTCCATGTGTTGCATCTTTGGAAGCATCTCTAATATCTCCCTCATGTCTTGGGCTAGGAGGACCCTGTTGGAGAAATATATTTATCTATGATTGAGCATCTGGTATGTATTTTTGATTCACAGATAATGGTTCTTCATGGTAAATATATCCCCCCATTTTGGTTGTTGTGGCAGTATAATAATGATTCAATGGAGACATGAGAGCATGATGATTTGATGTGGGATCAGTGGCCTCAACTTTTTTCTATGGATTCTTCCTGACAGGCTTTATGGGGGTAGAAATATTTTATTTTTGGGAATATTATAACATCACGATTCCTACTTCTAGGTTAATTTAGATCATATTTTGTTTGGATCATTTTATGATTTTTTTTGGTGACTTGTAGTGTTTTTTGGATGTTTCTAAGCCAGTTTATGGCTGGAACATGGTTAAAGAAAACTATTTCTATCATCCTAGGAAACCATGAAACTCTCTCCAAAATCCTAGGAGGAGGTGCATGGTTGAAGTATGATTTTCCAAATTGTGTGGACTATCAATGAAACCTATTCTTGTGGCCCAAGTGGGGGTTCATAATTGGTTCATGATTTTTCAAACCATATAACCACACCATACAACTGTCTCTAGTACCTGAGTAAGAGGTGCATGGTTTTTCAAAATATGTGATAGGATTTTAATGCTATAGAATTATAAATAAATGTTTTGAGACTCCATTTTCTAATTCTAAATCTTCCAATTCGGAACTAACTCATTCATCTTAACTTAGAAGATTCCCTTATGGTGGTTTTTTCTCTTCCCACTTCATTTTTTATAGAAAAAAGTACCAGATGATGTATTGATCATCTTTAGGTAAGTGAAATATTGGTTGATTGTGAATTATCATTTATTTTTATCTCTCTTTATATGAGAGTGGTGGATCCCCATGTAATTAATAGATCGAGATCTCAATTTTTTGAATTTTTTAGCAAGGATTCTCTCTAATCTATTATTTCTTTATACTCTAAAACTGAGGATCCTTGTTGGATGATTGATCTTGATTATGGTAGGCTATTTTAGAAGGATTTAAAATAATATGAAACCTTTATTTATTATAATATTTTAAATGGATTTATATTCAATTTAGAAATATTTAATTGAGTATTTGATAAAATATTTTCAAATGGCATAGTTTAGGAAATGAAATCCCTCTAACAATGTATTTTAAAAATAAAAGTGTGATTTATAGAAATTGAAATTTATTTCAAATGAATGATCGATTCATGGTATTAATGTGATTATGATGTAAAATATTTTATGATTTTAAATGAGATGGTTTGAAATGAAAGGAATGAGATCTGATAAATCCATTTGGTGTTTTTTAAAGTAGATTGAATGTTATAAAACAAGATCTTACAGAAGATTGAAATGTTCATATGAAATTATTTTTTACAAACTGAAATGATTCATATCCCCATAAATGCTTTATTTAATATTAATAACATGATATTCTAGATAATTATGAATAGAATGTGCATGTTAGGTAAACTTTTTCTTAGGAATTATTTGATGATGACAACAATATTAAAACTACTTGAGGTAGGGATGTTCATTCATTAGAGAGTCACCTTTCCCAACTATTATTGAGTCATAGGGATATGTGAACAGTAAGAGCTGTAATTCACTGAGTTTATGTGGAACCACAGAAATCAACAAAAATAATACTCAAGGATTATATCCCTGTAGATATAATTTAACATAATGACTATAGGAAAAATGTTTATGAAATGATCTGTGCCTGAATATTTCATAAAATGATTTATTCATGCTTCTTTTGAAAAATATTATTATGTATGCCTAATTTTGATAGAAATAAAACTTTTTACATGATTTATCATTTCCACTTTTTTTTAATATCATGATTAGATTTTATTTGTGAAAATATTGTTATTCCTTGTTTAATTTAAAATAAACAATTTATGATTTATTTGATGTTGATGGTTTATGAAATGTTTGGTGAGATCTAAATGGTATTTTCTCTCACACATTAAATTTTTATTCATAAGTTTGTATATTTTATAATTCCAAGCCCACGGAAGGGGAAATATCCACTTGGAGGTGGTGGTTTGTATTCACTAGTTGGAACTCGGTAGTTGGTGGAGAGTATTGGTAAATGTTATGCCCTTGCTTAATGAAGATCATGTGTTTATGTATTGATGGTTTTATGTAATGAATATGGATGAATTACTATTTGGGTATTTGTATATGTTTTCTTATAGTACTAATATCTTAGAGAGTTTTTGGAATACAGCATATTTTATTTCATTATATCCACTAATTTTTCTTGAGGAGTAATTATTGTCATGAAATCCTTCCCTCTTAGTTGTATTGATTCTCAAGTGCTAGTTTTCAGTCTATGGAGATTGAGATATCCCATTATACCTTATTAGAACCGGTTAGGGTATATTTTAGCTAGGTTATCCATGTCAGTTAATTATTTAATCAATAAAAACCTTCATAAATAATAAGGATTGTATCAAAGAATCATATCCCGAGTGAAGCATAATTATCCTCAAATAATTTTATAAAAGAAAAACAAATTCATTTTAAAAGACAATTTCAATATTACTTGAGAGAAATACCTTTTTCATTTTGAAGTCAATTATTTTAAATATAAAATTTTAAATAATATAAAAAAATTATTTGAAAATAAAATTGAAAATTGTAAAGGAATATTTAAAGTAATGAGAATTAATGATGGAGGGAAAATCCATTCATGCGTTATATACTAAAACAAATAGGTCAATTATTTCAGTTCCTTATCTCCTTGTAGCTCTATGTTCTTCATCTTTGTTTTTATTACTTAATAAGGTTACTCATTCCCAATATTCTTATTTTTCACTTAATAATTTATATATAATTTATATCTTGAATGTGTCCATTTAGATATGGCCCTCATGAGCTTTTAGCTTTGTTATCTTTAGCCTAGAAATTTGATAGGGAATATTCTTTCTAATGTTAGTCCCATCTCTTCTGATGGCTTGCAGGTGTGGAAAAGAATCTTCTAATTATAGTGGTTAGCTATAGAACTTATGATTTGGAGGTACTAGGGGTTGGTTACTTCATCATTTCTGGATTCAGGAGCCTATATCTATCCAAGTGAAGATAATGGTATTGCTTCAACATAGTGGGAGTTAGGTATGAAGATGGTGGTAGTTACCCTGGAAGGGGGATGCTTGTGGATATGGTGATACAATTATGGGTATTTGTGTCTTTATATGGTGACAACAGTTCGGTATTATCACAAATTTTGATATATTGGGAGGCGATGGTGACAAATTTGGATGGGAGTGAGTCATTGCATCGAGCGTTTTTGGTTTCATTAAGTGGCTGGAGAATTGTTATGGTTTTCTTATTGATTTTTTTCTCATTTATTATTGATACTAGATGTCTGAAGTGATTTAGATGTAATTTATTTTATTATATTTGGTTTTTTTCATTTTTATGGTAGATCTACTTCTTTTACGTGTCACCGAGTGGAAAACCTCAAAAGAGGGATTGGTGTGCTGTCATCCATCGTCGATCCATCTATCTTAATTTATACTAGATGTATGGGTTCAATATCTTTTATTTTTTATAGTTATTTCTATCTGATTTTTTGTCTCATAAAGTTTATTTTGGAGTTATTTACTTGAATGCATTTTTGGATGGGTGGTTCGAAAGAGAGATGGGTGTGTTGGAACTGATCATCTGGACATCCTCTCACATGTCTGTGTGGGATAGAGGAGTACCCTTCTATGTTGTGTTGACCAATAGAACACAATTTTTTTAGGGGAAGTGTAATATTTTTTATATGAATTACTAATTTTTTTACTGACATGGGGGAACTAGACATCTAGATTATACTTTTTGTGATATTTGATTACTATTTTTCATTTGGGACATTGTTAGGTCCTTCAGGAAATTTATAGGATGTTATGTTTCTAGATTATTTAATGGGTTCCCCCTTTACTATTTTTAAAAATGGGTTATCTATTTTTATGTTCAATAAAAGGGGATTCACTGCCAACCTTTATATTTTTTTAAATAAATATTTTCATGGTAGAAAAGGATTCCTGACAAAATAGAATAACGTGGTTAGTTTTCCATAAAAAAATTCTTTCAAACATTAGAGGAAAAAAGAGAGAATAAAATAAATGTAAAAATTGTAAAATCCAAAAATAAAAAATTTAAACTAAAACAAATAATATTTTTTAGAGATAGATCATATAACTCGATCATCATAAATTTAAGCATAAAAAATCGTAGTAAAATGAGATTCTAACATATAACCCTTACCTTGAGTTCAAATTTCATAATATGTAATCGAACCTCCTATATAATAAATTCAAATTTATTATAATTATATACCTTAACCATATATATACTTATAATATCATTTATGTTCCACTTATAATATTTCAACACTGAGTTTTTAATAATTGCTTATAAAAATCATCAATTATGGGATTTAACCATTTTTTTCCATGTATGCTTTACTTCTGCAGTTATGATCCTTTTATGTTGATCATGGTACCATATTCTCCATAATTTTAATCATGATATAAAAATATATATATTCATTATATACAAATTTATATCTTTTCATAATGTTATTTGACAGAAAAATGGATTACAACATTAATGGAGACGATAGTCCATACATTCCCATGAAAATTATTTTCATTTTGTAACGAAAAGAATGAGATTAAGATAAATAATATTTTATAATTAAAGTAAAATAAATATATCTTATATATAATTTATATTTTTTAACTCAATTATTATATCCATAAATGTGAGGCAGTACTGAAAAGTGAATAATATCTTTATATAGAAGTGGTAGTCTACACATATAAACAAGCGGTAATTTCATTCCCGCTTTGATGAAAACGAGGTGGAAAATGTTATAGAATCATTGTAACAACATATCATTATATTTATGATACTAGATTCATTATTTTATGATTACCAAACTAGGTTTATAGAATGTTTAAGAATAAATAAAATTGAATGATCCTTGTTAAGATTTATACTTCTTCTTTGAGAGACTACATTTATCTTACACCTTAATCCTTGAAAGATTGGTCTTAGTAGAAGAAAAGAGGATCTAGGATGAAGGAAATGAATATAATATGTTTTATTGTAGGTATTTTATAATATATAAGGCTATCAATTTAGGAATAAGGGTGAATAGAAGGTTCTCTTTTATAATTGAGTAAGAGGACAGACAAAAAATTATTGAAATTATCTTAATATAAATAATGTATTTGTCCAGTATAATTCATCCAAATATCTATGTATTAAAATTTAAAATAATATACTATCGAAATATCTTATGAAATTAATTATAAAAGTTTATGGGGGTATTATTACATATATTTAATTATTGAACATCTTGATAACCCTATTTTAACCTTAACAATGGAAATAAATTTTTATTATTTTTACTATTCATTCTGACAAAAAATGAAAGTAACCTCCTTAAATAAACATTAACTGATGATTAGAAATATTTTATTCATTTTATCAAATTAAAATCCTAACAGTGGAAGAATTTAATTTTCATCTATGTGTGCAAACCATAATGAAAATATGTTTTTAGAAAAAAGTATTTTTAGAATAAAACTGAATTAACTTTTATTCCCTACCGAGAAAAAACTATAAAATGAATATTAAAATATTTTATTAAATATATAATATATGTTTCATTAAAATAAATAATTAATAAATAAATATTTAATTTATTATGAAAAAATACACTGCATACATAAAAACAGTTAAATTAAAAATAACTCTTTTTTGTGTTTAAATCATTTTATTTTCATTCCTTACATATAGAAAATTAATGTTTGAATGTTTATTCATAAAAAAATAATTAATATAACTTTTTAAAATTGATAAATAAATTTGGTTAATTAATAATAAAAACATGTATAAAAATATATTTCTTCAAAAAATAATACTTTTATTCAGTAATAGATTTTATTTAAAATTTAGTGATTATTTATTAAGAATTAATCAAAAAAATGAATTTATGAAACTATTTATTTATATATATATATAATATAGTTATTCCTATTCGTACCTATGATTCCAATGACTAATTTATACCGGTATACTATATCACAGGTTTATTTAGACTCAGAGCTTCATATAAAGAAAACTATTGAATACCTAAAATTTATTTCTATGGAAAATCATATAAAATACTAGGGTGTTAAACCAACATTAAGAGACATTTAAGTGGGTGAAATTAATTTTAAAGTGGTTGGATACTCCTTAGAGTAGGTAACATTCATATACGAACTATATTTGATGACCCTTGGAGTTTTCCATGGGTGATTGGGTGTTCTTACGTATGTCACCATTGTTGGGAAATCGATGTTTGAGGAAGACGAGAATGATAGCACAATGATTTTTTATATAGTTTGATATTTTGGAATGGATTGGGATGATGGATTACCAGTTTTATCTACATCTATAACATTGAGTCATGCATAATGTGTTTCATGTGTGGTGCTCTAAAAGTATGAGTTAGGTCCGACCCATGTGATTTGTTATGGCGATGTCTTGTTGGATGCAACTTTTTTGTTTAGGGAACATCTAATATGAATCCTGGATAAAATTTATAAGGTATTTAGAGAGAAGAAAATGCCTCATATTTTGGATTTTTGATAGTGTGGATGTATCCAAGAAGATTCTTGGGGGTAGGAATCAGATGTCTAGGCATAGTAGCTGGAGTTGTTCGTAGGAGACCCTTTGAGACACTTATTAGGGATGAGACGATAGTAGGGGTAGTTTTTAATTATAATTAGTTTTAAAGGCGTTTTAATTTTTATTTTTATATTAATCAAATTTATATTTCTAGTTTCTAGCCATTTAAGGGGTTGATAATGAATTATGTTTGGTTTTTGGGAAATGATATGGTAATACAAATGGAATTCTATAGTAGGAGGAATTTATCTTTTGAATATAGATGTTCACATAAGGAATTGTTTAAGAAGAACTTATAGAATTATTCCTATATTTTTTTCAATACATAAACCCCTACGTTCACTCCATTATTTTCCACTTGTTTAGTTTTTTTGAGTGTAAAAATTTTATCTCTCCCTAAACAACTATTTTGAGTTCTCAATAAGGCCTCACACATGATTAGTCTATATAGTGGATTCTATTATATTATTTTAGATCACCCTATATAATTTATTTTTTAATTGAAGTTCCACTTATTATAGAAAGTTTCTCTTAGTTATTCTACTGGTGTCTATGCCTTAGATGCATATTTCTTCCTTTTCTTTTTGGTATCTCATTCTAAAACCCCAATTCGAATAAATTCATAAAAAATTTAGTGATTTTGGAATTGGTATTTTTTGGGTGGAGATTTTTAGTGATTGAGATTCCTCAAACATGAGGTAAAAAGTCTATAATATGATAGGTACATGTATGGATTTTTATGTTTTCATTTTCATGTGGGTGTGTGTATCCATATGAGACATCTACATGTGTAAATTTAATTTCATGAGGTGTGTATAAATGTGGTTAGTCCCTTATGGGGGGGTGTGAGTTTTTATATTAAAATTAATAAATATGATCTTCATATTTTGGATAAGGTTAGGGTTGTACAGATGGGTAATTGGGATATTAAATTTTTATTTGGTTTCTATAAAGGCTAGAATGACATGGAATGATAATGATCTAGTTTATTTGATGATGTGGTATACTCATTAAGGAATTGGTTGACCTTTTCATGGTAATATGGGATACCCATGCCTTAGATGGCTGATATGGGATGAAACATGGGATAGTAATGAGTGGTATGGCTTAGCTTGATGTGTGATATGAGGATAGACTTAAGTGAGATGTTTGGATCCTTTAGAAATTAATATTACACCCACGAGTGAGATGGATGGGCTAGGATATGGTTTTCTATGTTCCCTCAAGTGTGAAGACTATGAATTTCTGTTACCTTTTAGTGACATGAAATGATTTTTACTTCTAGAATGAATCTAAAACTAAGAGGTCTAGAGTTCGTGGTAGCTCGATTACAATATGATGACCTGATGAATATTGTGTTTATTTATGTAATCATTTTATATCATTATATAGAAGGAAATATTTGTGGTGTTCTATTGGTTTTATAATCAAAACCTATATAGTAATCTATGTTCACTTTTAGACTTCACTATGAATAAAATAATAAAGGAATAGGGACCTACTTTGGTTTGTTGAGTATGAGGAGTAGGATGGATTGAGGTAATTTCAGTATAAACTATAGGTTCTTTTATTTTTGTTCCCAATTATTATTATTTTTCTTTTGGTTAATTTTTTATTTTGATCCACAAAATTTGGGGGTCCCTTTGAATTATTTTAAGACCTTAATATTCCATATTTTTATATAATAAATATTGTTACCGATAGTTTTTAGATTTAAATTTTTTCTTATTTATTTAATGCTTTTACTATTTTTGTGAATGTTGGTAATCTATTACTAAGGAAATAGTATCCCAAATATTTCATCCTTGAAATCAAATCTACATATAAGACTCTTATATATAGGGAGGTATACATGAGGTCATGTGACCCATTTGCCTCGATCAGGTTATTTGGTCACGGAATTATAATTTGATCATCCAAAATTATGTTTTTTATATAGATGATAAAAAAAAATCCTTTTATCATTATATTATTTGGGGTAGATATTTTGATCAACCCAACCTTATTAAAATCCTTGATTTCTCAAGTATGATCAAGACTAGAATGCCAAAATCAATGGTCTTTCTTCATCCCATGCAATTACTTCTTCAATATATGTAGTTTTCTCTCCCTTTTTTCTATAAGAAATGCATTCAATTTCTAGGTGAATAATTCACCCATAATAAATTAATTAGTTAATTCCAACAAGATATCAATTTGATACTCCTAGAATCATATTTTCTTTAATTTTTCTTAATATCTTCATTGAGTTGATTTGAGAACATTCACATGGTTGTGATGAAATTTTTATCATTCAGTCCTAGGTATATTTATTATTCTCAGTATTTTTCAATTTAGTCAATATCTTCATGAATATTTTTGACCGAGATGATATCTTCAATTTCCCCTTCAAAACACTTAGGATCTACTAGAGAGAAAAAATAATTTTTTAATAAATTATTGATCATATATGTTTTCATTGGATTTTTATGATCACTAATGATATATACTTCACTGATATAATATTTACTACATTATTTTTTGTACATTTAGAACCCATTTTAATTTCCTCATCATAAATATCATCTTATGAATATTCTATAGCCTTCTATTCTCCCCCATGTATACTAAATTCATCATCTCTCTCCTCTAAGATTTCAGAAACATTTTATTTTAAAACAACCATTTTATTTGAGAATTCAGTTCATTTTCCAATATCATTACATCTTTAAATTTAATGATTTTTCCAAACCTTTTATTGTATAATTTTAATTACATGATTTTGGATGAGTATCCAAGTAAAATAAATTCATCTCCATGAGCTTAAAACTTATGATGCTTCTTTTTTATTTAGAATAAATCATTTACTTTTGAAAATTTGAAAGTGAATTAGTATTGGATTCTTCCTATAACGCATCTTACAGGGTGTCTTCTCTTTACTCTGAAATAAAAATTCATTATTTGAAATATAAATTGACGTAAGAACTAGTTCATTTCAATATTATTTAGGTACATTTTTGTCAATTAGAATCAAGTGGGACTTTTTGTTGACAATCGTGTTTCCCATCTCAATGGTGTATTTTTTATAAGGAGTCCTCATCACTAATACTTAGTGCCTTATCCTGCATTTTTTGAGATATTCATACACTTGATTATTAGTGAATTGTATACCATTATCATTTATAGATTCTATGTAACGCCATGACCCCAGTTATGGGAGTTGGTGCATTATTTTAATACATTGGCATGATTTTAAGGAATCAAGTCCCGAAAGACCAATTAGTTTAGTAGTCTTGGAAAATAGATTACATACATGAACATTACATCACACATTAGAAAATAAAACACAAAATAAATGATCATTTTATAATGCCATTAATCCGTTTATCTTACCCCTTCTTATCAATCATAAAATACTTCTTCACATCCTGTGAAAAATAGAACATAGAAAGGGGTGAGCTCAGATGCTCAGTATGGATAACAATATAGCAGAAACTTTCTTAAATATGTATAAACATTTAAGGAAATGTATTAAACTAAAACAAAAGCCTTTTAAACACAAACTTCAAAATAATATGGAAAAGATAAAATAAAAAAGTTCCATTTACTTACTCACATGGATATTCTACTAGTCAAATAATCACATGAAATATCAATATACACTTTAATAATGATGGAATGCATAATTCTAGACTTTAATTTCTGTGTCAACGCCTCATTCAAGGACCTATGGGATAACTATAACCAGAACCAAACCCGGAGAGCCTCTATAACCAGACTCCATCTTGGAGATCCTCTGTAACTGGAGTCCAACCTGGAGAGCCTCTTTAACCAGACTCCAACCTAGAGGGTCTTCTGTAACCAGACCCCAACCCGAAGGGCTTACATTTACCTGTCCCAACCCAGAATATACTAGTCCAATACATTCACCCTCAGAGAAGGTTTAAATATAACATAAACATTCGTATTAAAACTAGCATACGAAAGGTCAATACATTATACATAAACCATGAATGATATAAAAATAATACATACACAGTCAAACATATCACAAAACATTCAATAGAATATGGAATATTTGTTTCATAATAAAACAACTTCAAACAAGTTTAAAATCCATTAAACGATGTTGACATAGATAAAAATTATCATTAAAATTCTTTGAGAGAAATACCCATTTTTCATGAAATCGTTTAAAATTCTCACAATTTATAAAGGTAGTCAATTAAATGGAATTTTTGAATAAAAATGTCTCATACCTATTTGAAACTTTTTAAAAGAACTATCATTTCAAAATATTCATGTCCATATAAATAAATCCTTAAAATCATTTTGGAAACATGGACATTAATTAAAAGTGTTTAGAAAGTAAATCATTAAAAAATTTAAAATAATGATCTAGTTAAATAAACCCTCCCATAAAACCTTAAAAGATTCCTTTTAAAATCATTTTTATAAAATATGGGTATCTTTGATACATATGTCCCAGAAAATACTTACACATGAACAATCTCAGATAATAATGAGATTGAGGAAATAACCCTTACCTCGTTGTAATCAATTGACTCGTATGAAAATAGTCAATAACCACCAAATGAATCACAGAATATCATGAATATAAAAATAATTATGATAATATATATCAAATTATAGTACACAATACACCACATGCAATAAATAATTTGTGAACAATGGAAATCTCACAGAATTAAAAGTGAGATAAAAACCCCTTACCTCGTTTCTGACATGACTTGTTTATTCCTTGTTATTCTTGAATAGTAAAACTAAGTTAATTTATACTTTATTATGAAACCTTTTTAATGTTTATTATTTCTTTTATATCACTTATTACCATGTTATAAACAATATGTAATCATTTAAGTTAATACTGGACGTTTTGTCGATATTTGGTACTTGAGTAAAAATGAACACCTTATATTTACAGGTTGTCCATGTGGTCAAGAGTCCATTATATCTAGAATTATATTCATTATTTAGATATAATATATATCATATATATCTAGTATATATATATTTATGTATTTATAACAGTACATTGCATTTGGAGATAATAAATGAAATACACAGTTTATGGAGACGGTAACCCGTACTTACACATAAATGCTACATTCATTTCTATTTATTATTTTAATTGAATGAAAAAATAATGATAAATTGTTATATTATAACTCCTGTAAAATATCATATATAATTTCAGTAACACCATCTTTTATATGTCTCACGTTTGGTAAGAATGAGACATATCACTTTGAGGGGGCGGTAGTCCGCACTTTTCTAATTAAATTATCGCGTTTACTCATAATAGAAATCATAAAGGTATGCTATAAATTAAAAATACAGAAGAATAAAAAACATAAACATAATATATATCATATATAAATACATTTTCATCATAATGGATACCATAAGCGATGGTAGGGGATAATTGAACAATCACCATTTCGTGAGGCGTTACTTTGCCATCCATAGAAACAGTCTGTTCTTTACCCATTAGATGGAGGTGTATGTAAGTGTAGTTAGAATACTTATAATAAAAACATACTAGTATATTTAGGATACTATATTTGTTATAAAATAAAGGAATGAAAATATTTTAGGGGTTGGAGAAGTAAAATACAAGAAAAGAATTTATGAGAAATCGTTACATTTATTTCAGGTAACTCCCATTGGTTTGAACCAAAAAGACTTTATAAAGTGCCTTATACCTAAGGTAAGGATTCTAGGAGGAAGAGAGGAATATTGAGAGATTATTTTTGCAGGGTTTAGAAAATCCAAAAGGCTTTAGAGGTGTGATGAATGTGTTAGAAGTGAGGGCTTTTTTTAAGGGGGAGGAGGGGTTCTTTAGGAAACTGTGAAAATATTATTTTATTATATAATTATTTTCGGTTTCTAAATGTCCAAAACTAATTAAAGTCGAAGTTAAGATGACTCATGGTCGAAATAAATTCATCCAATAAGAATTGGATGTGTTTTGGATGTTATTTTAATATATATAATCTTATTTATTTAAATCATTTATTAATGAAGTAAATACTTCATCATTGTTGTGTCATAAATAATTTAATTTATATGTTGTCTAAAAATTATAAAAAAATATCACAATGTAGGAAATTTTTTTAAATTTTTAAATAAAATTTATAGTAGAAATGATAACTTATATAACCCCATTTAAAAATTAATTTACCAAAAAATATTTGTTTATGTCATTTTTTTCTTTACTTTAAGTTAATAAAAATAAAGTGTCATTATCACTCTTAAGTGGATCCATGAGGTCCCAATATCGACTCAAAAATTCCCATGGTCGTCCATGACTCATCCAATAAGGTTAGAACAAGTGTTAAGGTAATTTTTTATTATTATGATATTTTTTTACCTTGAATTACCCTATTTACCTTTAACTGTGTTAAATAAAAGTCAAAGTAGCTATTGAACAAAAATTATTTTTATATTATTGAACCAAATTTTACTTACTAATAACAACCATGTATGTTGTATTTTCAAAATACAATTCACAGAAGTGGTAAAATTTCATTTAGATGAAAAATTTTGTTTTCTTACTACTACTAAGTGGTTTCACTTTTCATCAAAAATTGAAGTTTCTCATAAAAATAACAAAAATTCTACCTAAGATATATTTTATATTAAAAATTCAAAAATAATTACTATTTTACCAAATTAAAAACCTATATTTTGAATTAATTAGTTTAAAATTAATTCCTGTTGTCAAAATAAATAGCGTGTTTTTAAGAAACAATATCTATCCAAAGATTGACACTTGTTTATGTCCAATTTCAAATGGAAATTAATTATAATGGCCTAAATTTCATTAAATGAAAAAATATAATCTAACTATACATCAAAACCATTCAAATTAATAATTTATCATTATAAATTATTTCAATTAAAAAAGTTGTTTTCAATTAAAATTTAGTATTTTCACTATTGACCAAAATATGAAGGTGATCAGAAAAATACCAAAAATTTATCAAAAATAAATTTTTATGTCCCAATTTTAGAGAAGAAGTTTATTTTTCCAAATTTAATATTTAAAAGTGTCAAATATTTGATTTAAAAAAGGGTTCACCATTAAAAGGCAGTCAAATTGCATTTCTTGAAAAATACTTCCTTTATCTGAAAAATTTAATTTGTTCTTATATTATGTCTATAAAACACATAAAATGGATGTTAAAATTATATGGAGTTTATAAAATTCAAAATACAGTTAATACAATCCATAACCGTTTTTTTGAATGGCTAGTTTGGTAAGTGGTGGTGCGCTCAAACCCGATGTTGTGTGTTGCACAAGTTATTGAATTACTTTGAGGAAATAACATACTATGAAATTTTGGGGTGTTACATTCTCCCTCCTTCAATAAATTGCATCCTCAAAATTTGAAATTAATATTCTAAAATAAGATGTTGAAAATAAAAAATACCTTTGTGGAAAACCCACATTTGAAATAGGGTTAACAAATTTTAATCTTAAGAAGAGGGAAAGGGAAATGAAAAAGTCACCACAAACTTAGGGTTTCAAATAAAAGAACATTGGTGGAAATTATAGACACACAATTAGAGAAAAAATGTAAATATTTATAGGGAGTGATTGTGGTCATCAATCACAAACAAGTGTAATATTGAAGGTCTCAAAGCCATCAATCTAAGATGATTTAGAATATCATTGGTTCAACAAAACCTAAGGTATTAGGATAAAACAATTTATGGTTTTAATATCACTTACCTAAAGATTAAGAATTAATTTCTTCATAGAATAATATATATATATATACTTGAAAATTATAATTCCATCCTTTAACTAATTTCTACCACAAACTCATCTTTAACCCCAAAAGTTAATAGAAATAAAAAATATTATATTTATCTATATACCATGAAAAAAAACTAATTTATAATAATCAGGTACTTCCTGTAGTCTAGTGGTAGGCCATAAAGCCTTGTCTCACATTCATTGTGGGTTTGATTTATGCAGCTGTGTCCGACGCGACGGGTTATCGTCCAACCTGCAGGTTGTCCTTTTTCTAAAAATATAGTATTATAATATTACAAAAATAATCTTAATAAATACTAACCAAAGTTAAAATTAATCCATTAAAACCTTTATATCTATCGAAAATACTTCTACCCAAACTAATAGTCCAAAATTTATAAGGAAGGAAAAAAATGAAGATCTCTTTTTCCACGTAATAACATATGAATACCTTCATCATTTATTCTTTTAAAACATGGTAACACCTTGAATTTCCATAAAACCTTATTGATTAAATTCATTGTACCTTATTCCTTATAGAATAGAAGATATATTATTTATATCCATTTTTTTGAATATTCTAACAATAATGGAATAAACAAGCCATTAATCAGTTCCCAGGTAGTCAAGAATATCGAATATAATTTATCCAAATCAACAATCTCTTATTCTAAAAACACTAACTCATTATGAGGACCATATCAGGGTTTACCTTTCCTTCAACCATATATTTTACAAAAACAATAACCTGTTATTGAGTCACTTTTCTTGGTTCTACACAATCTCAAGTCCTTAATGAAATAGTACTACAGTAAAATCTTTATATACTCCATAATTATTATAACCCGTACATCGTCGATACAATAATCGAATGACATAATTATTTAATATCAATATAAGAACACTAGTCACTAGTCTTTATCTGTGGTAATATCATAACATGATTATTATCCAACAACATCATTTGTGTTATACTATTATGATTTGGACATTGATTTGCTTAGTGTCCCAACTCCTTACAGATAAAGCATTGTATATTTGAAACCTTTTTCTTACCCTTGCAATCACATACTTGGTGTCCTTTTTCTCCTCACTTGTAACAAACTACCATACTCTTCAAGCATTTACCAAGGTGATTCTTTCCACAGTTATCACATATCTTCTCTTTATCCATCTTTCATTCTTCCATCCTTTTCTTCTCTTAATTCCCTTCAAATCCATAGGAGTCAGAGACTTGATTAATTTTCTTAATAACACATGATACTATTTCTTCTTATGATGAGAATATGTGGGATACTATTTCCCTTTTAAATGTTTTCTTAATACCATGGAGGATATGATCCTTCTTAATATTTTGATCATGTGTATTTCTAGAATTCTCATTCCTTCTACTAGGTACCATTTCTAAACAATGGAATAAACTAGGTCAGTATATGAATCATAGTTCATAATTCCAAACTTGTAAAATACCTAACATAAATTGAACAGTTTATGGATATAATCCATAATCATAATAATGTTTTATTTAAGGAAGTATTTACTCCTAAATCCTTTATAATGTCTTGTAATGAAAAATGTAAATTATCCTAAACATGTACCCCATGAGTGTCATAACCAAAAGTGCAGGAAAGACTGTTGTCGTGCACCCGTTCCCGTTCAAGTCTATCTCAAAGTGGTGTTTTTGGGTTTTACCCCTAGGTACATCTGTGCCAGAGCCACCTCTACCTGCTCGTATCTATACATGGATGTATTTCTTGGAAAACTCACAAAATCCTTACAGTTCCAAAATTCTAGAAAGTTATTCTATATTAATCCTAAAAGTCTATCTAAGGATAATTCTATCTAATCAGATTTTATATAAATCTATTTCTAGGGTTATTGATAAACATCCTCTAATACCAACTGTAATTCCCCGACCCCTGTTATGGGAGATGGTTTATTATTTTATTATATTGGTGTGATTACTAGGAATAATGTCCCGAAAGACTGATCAGTTTAGTAGTCTTGGAAAATAGATTACATACATGAAAATTACATTACACATTAGAAAATAAAACAACACATAAATGATCTTTTGAGAACACCATTAATTCCTAAGATTAACCCTTTTTATCAATAATAAAATACATCTTCACAACCTGGAAAAAATAAAACATAGAAATGGGTGAGCTCAGATGCTTAGTAAGGATAACAATATAGCGGAAACTTTCATAAATAAGAATAAAAATTTAAGGCAATGTATTAGACTAAAACAAAATCATTTTAAAATTAAACTTTAGCATAATATGGAAAAGATAAAATAAAATAATTCTATTTACTTACTCTCATGGATATTATACTATTTAAATAATCACATGAAATATCAATAGCCACTTTCATAATTATGGAATGCATAATTCCGGACTTTAATTTCTGTGACAAGGCCTCATTCTAGGACCTATGAGCTAACTATAACTGGACCAAAACCCGGAGAGCCTCTGTAACCGAAATCCATCCCGAAGAGCCTCTGTAACCAGACTCCAACCCATAGAGCCTCTATAACTGGACTCCACCTTAGAGGGTCTTCTCTAACCGGACCCAAACTTGGAGGGCTTACTTTTACTGATCCCCAACCCAGAACATACTTGTCCAATACATTCATCATAACAAAAGATTTAAATATGACATAAACATTCTTATTAAAACTAGCATTGGAAATGTAAATAATTTATCCATAAACCATGAATGGTATAAAAATAACACATCCACCGTCAAACATATCACGAAACATTAAATACAATATGGAATATTTGTATCATAATAAATCAACTTTAAACAAGTTTAAAATATGTTAAAGGATGTTGACATAGATGAAAATGATCAGTAAAATGATTTGAGAGAAATACCCCTTTTTTCATGAAATCATTTAAAATTATCACAATCTATAAAGGTAATCATTTAAAAGTTATTTTTTGAATCAAAGTGGCCTATACCACTTTGAATGTTTTTAAAATAATTATCATTTCAAAAACATTCATGTTCATATAAATAAATCCTTAAAATCATTTTGAAAACATGGTCATTAATTAAATGGGTTTAGAAAGATAAATCATTAAAACATTTAAAATGATGATCTAGTAAAATAGACCCTCCCATAAAACCATAAAAGACTCCTTTTTAAATCATTTTTATAAAATATGGGTATCTATGATAAGTATGTCCCATAAAATACTTACACATGAACAATCTCGTATAATAATGATATTAGGGAAATAACCCTTACAACATTGTAATCAATAGAGTCGTATGAAAAATAGTCAGTAACCACCAAATTAATCACAAAATATCATGAATATAAATATAATCATGATAATATATATCAAATGGCAGTACACAATACACCACATGCAATAAATAAGTGGTGAACAATGGAAATCTCACGGAATTAAAAGTGAGATAAGAAACACTTTACCTCGTGTCCGACTTGACTTGTTTATTACATGTTATTCTAGAATAATAAACATAAGTTAATTTATACTTGATTAAGAACATTTTTCACGTTTATATTCCTTTTATATCACTTATTACCATTTTATAAATGACATGTAATCATTTATGTTAATAATGGTCGTTTTGTCGATATTTTGTACTTGAGTAAATAATAAACACCTTATAATTACAAGTTGTACATGTGGTCAAGAGTCCAATATCTACAAAATTATATTCATGATTTAGATATCATATATATAATATATATTCAGTATATATATTTATTTATAATAGTATATAACATTTGGATATAAGAAATGAAATGCACCATTCAAGGAGACAGTAGGCTGTATGTACGCATGAACGCTACTTTCATTTCTATTTCATATTTTAATTGAATGCAAAAATAATGATACATAGTAATATTATAATTCCAGTATAATATCATATATATAATCAATAACCCTATCCTTTATATGTCCCACATATGGTAAGAATGAGTCATATCACCTTGAGGGGGCGGTAGTCCACACTTCCTTAAATGAAATTATCGCATTTAATCATAATGAAAATCATAAAGGTATGATATATATTAAAAATACATAATCATAAAAGAGAACATAAACATATTATATATCATATATAAATACAGTGTCATCATAATGGCCACCATAATATTTAGTAGGGGATAATTGAACAATCATCATTTCGTGATGCGTTAGTTTTCCATCCACAAAAAAAAATTTGTTCTTTACCCTTTAGATGAAGGTGTCTGTAAGTGTAGTTCAAATACTACCCATAAAAACATCCTAGTATATTTAGGATACTGGTGTTGGTATAAAATAAAGGTATGGATATATTTTAGGGGTTGGATAAGTAAAATAAAAGAAAATAATCTAAGAGAAATCGTTACCTTTAATTCGTGTAACTATTTTTCATTTGAACCAAAAGGACTTATTGAAGAGCCTTCTACCTAAGGTAAGGCTTCTAAGAGGTAGAGAGGGATATTAAGTGATTATTTTGTTAGGGGTTGGATGAGCCAAGGGTCTTGAGAGGTGTGAGGAATGGGTTAGAAGTGAGGGCTTTTTATAAGGGGGAGGAGGAGTTCATTAATAAAGTGTGAAAATATTATTTTATTATATAATGATTTTCAGTTTCTAAATGCCCAAAACTCATTAAGGTAGAAGAAACTAATACGCATGGTTGAAATAAATTCATAAAATAAAAATTTGATATGTTTTATATGTTATTGTAATATTTATATACTTATTTATTCAAATCATTTATTAATGAGGTAAATACTACATAATTGTTGTGTCTTAAATAATTTAATTTATTTGATGTCTAAAAATTATAAAAAAATACAATGATGTAGGAAAACTTTTTATCTTTCCAAATAATATTTATAGTCGAAAAGATAACTTATATAACCCCATGTAAAAATTAATTTACAAAAAGATATTTTTTTATTCCATTTTTGTCTTTACTTTAAGTTAATTAAAGTTTCATTGTCACTCTTAAGTGGCTCCATGAGGTCCCAAAGTCAACTCAAATATGCCCATGGTCATCCATGACTCATCCAATATGGTTATAACATGTGTTAAGGTAATTTGGTATTATTATAATAATATTTTTACCTTGATTTACCATATTTACCTTTAATCGCGGTAAATAATAATCAAACATTACTATTCACAAAAAAAATCTTATTGAACCACATTTTACTTACTAATAACAACCATGTATGTAATATTTTCTAAATTCAATTCAAAGAAGTGGTAAATTTTCATTTAAATGAAAAAGCCTGTTTTTTAACTACTACTAAGTGGTTTCACTATTCATCAAAATTGAAGTTTCTCAAAAAAATACCAAAAATTCACTCTAAGCTATATTTGATATTCTGAATTAAAAAATGATGTCCATTTTACCAAATAATAAACATAGAAGTTGCATTAATTAATTGAAAATTAATTCCCATTGTCAAAACAAGTAGCTTGTTTTTAAGAAACAATATCTATCAAAAGATTGACGTTTATTTATGTCCAATTTCAACTTAAAATTAATTATAAAGACCTAAATTGTATTAACTAATAAAAATATAATCTAATTATACCTCAAAACCATTCAAATTCATAATTTAACCCCATAAATTATTTTTATTAAGAAATTTTGTTTTAATTAAAATTTATTATTTTCACTACTCATTAAAATATGAAAGTTATCAGAAAAATTCCAATTATTTATCAAAACTATTTTTTTATTTCCCAATTCTAAATTAGAAGTTTATTTTATCAAATTTTAATATTTTAAGGTGTCAAATATTGGAATAAAAAAAGGGTTCACCATTAAAAGGTGGTAAAATTACATTTTCTAAAAAATACTTCCTTTTTCTGAAAAATTGAATTTTTTCATATATTATGTCTAAGAAACACATAATATGGATGTTAAAATTATTTGGAGTATATAAAATTCAAAATGTAGTTAATACTATCCATAACCGTTTTTTTAATGGCTAGTTTGGTAAGTCATGGTGCGCTCGAACTCGGTGTTGTGTGTAGCACAAGTTATTGAATTACTTTGAAGAGATAACATACTATGAAATCATGGGGTGTTACAATCTATGTTTTAATCCCAATAATGTTATGCTACAATATATCACACCACAAAATACACTTACATGGTATATATTTTTGAGAAAATACAATTAACCATGACATACTACTATAATCATCAATGATAAACACATAAAACCTTTTTTTATCATTGGATTTGGGTGATATTTAAATACTTAAATCCACATGTAGCAACTCAATAAATTTTATAGACATATTTTACTTCAAAATATATATCATTTGAATGACCATTAATTTTTGTAAAGGTATAACATGTGTGAGTGAGATAAATTAAATGTTTAGGGATGTGACAAGATCCATCATTATTGATTAAATCATATAAAGAATTTCTGATAAAGTAACCAAGACACTTATTCCAAAAGTAGTTCTCTAATTTATTATATATAAAACATGTGTCATTTTCACCACCAATGAGGTATATATTTCCCATTATGTTCTTCCCTTGCATCAAAATTATTGCATTTTTTTTTTGAGAATGAAATCCTTCCTTTTGAAATTCACTGCATGTTTAAAATCACATAACATGCTTAAAATTAAAAAATTATACCAATTACCCTAACCACCATGACATATATGTTCTTCAAATATTTTTCTTTGATTTTTGAATTTATTGATAATTATATTTTAATTGTTGGAAACACGATGATACTTCCTAGAGATTGATGTTTTATTTATTTTTTCAATCCAATATAAGTACGGGCGGTAGTAATTATTTCATTTTATGTGAATTACTGGAGTACATTAGTTAATGACTTAAAAAGTTAAAAAGGTTTCAATGAAAAAGGATTGAGTTAATGGAAGTTTTTATGTAATTTATAGGAAGTTTGATGTTTATATTAGTGATATGGTAGTAGTTTCTTACAAGTCTAAGTGATTTTATGATAGTATAAATCATATGTGGTGGTAATTCCAATCATATACTTGTTAGGGTGTGTTTCTCTAATCAGGAAATTGACACAAGTTGAATTTTTCACTAGTTATAGAACAATCCATGTTTAGTTAGGTTATTCACAATAATTAGAAATAATCATGTTCTCTTGGGAGTTGCATGAATACATTGCATGAGAGATATTGGATGGGGATTTCAAGAGTGAAGATTCCATAGAGGTGGAGCTATGTGCATGACACAATAAAAAATTAAGAGGAGAGATATATTCATATAATTGGGTTTTACTTATAAATAGTATCAAATCACCATATTTTAAACTTAAAAAAATATTTTTATAAGTATTAGAGAATCTTATTTTAGGCAAGGATCATTTGAGTAAAGATACATGAGAAAACAAGACTTGATTGGTAAATCTGAGGGATGTTAGTTGTTATTGACACATAAGAAAACATACATGAGTGAAAGGAGGTCACATAAAGGAAGTATTACAACATTAGTATTGGTGGAAGAATTTACGTGAACATAGTTTTAAGAATAGGGAAAAGTGAAGGTAATAAGGTGATCCTATTTTATAGAATTTGCCTCAGAAAAGGGAGTGATAAAAACCACACTTGGATGAATAAACTTGTCTAAAGAAGGTTATATTATGTTACTTATATGAAATAAATTTTTTTTATGGAACTATGGTGAAGGAACTTAAGAGAGTCTTTCTCAGTGAACCCAGTGTGAAGCTATATGGGAGAAATGTATAATTTAGGTGGTTTATTACTATTGTTTATTCTTGAGACTATGGATTATATCATAGTATCATGATATTTTTTGTATGTTATGAAAGACCCAATATATTATTTATGATATAGATGTGAAATATATATCCATAAACAAATAATATATTCATATGAAGTTATGAGTATAGGAGGATTCAATTGAAGTGATATAAGGGAGGCAATGTGCTTATTCCAAAATCAAATTGTAAATTTAATGAGCCTGACATAAAGTAAACACAAAAAAATAATTATTTCCACCAATCTTGTGAATATTAGGGGACTATAGTACATTATCATTATATCATGTTTATGCTTTATGGTCTATCCGTTAGTGGCGAATCATGTAAAATAACTATGCAGTGTTTTTATTTGTATTAGTTTCTGTGGTGGATATAAAACTAATTTTGTAGTTTTAACATGTCATTATAAACATATGAACATGATCCTACAAGAATAAATTAAAACTTTCACATCCTTATTCACTTATCCACTGTCATGGTGTCTCAGGTTATAACAAGTGGTACCAAAGAAACATGTTATATGCATTAAATATATATTTAGAAATTTATTCAGATATAGAGAATAGTGAATGTAAAGGGTTTTCATCTATTAAATGTATGGAATTATAATATTTGGAAGAATATAATGAAATGAAATTATTAATCTATTAGAATATTGGTTTTCCATAATAAATTTGACAATATAAAAATGATTCTTGAAAACATTATCAATGGAATATTCAACTCAATCATATAGGTAGTTAGATTTATTATATTACATGGTGATGAATTAAAATATGTTAATATAGTCAATAATATTTTTTGAATAATTATACAACTTTATAACCAAAATATTTTATCTCTTTAAGTGAATAATATGGTAAAAATTTCAATATATGACCTTAAGATTATTCTAACTTATTTTAAAATGCATGTGAAGTTATAGGGAAAATAAATTTAATATAATATGGAGATATATTATAAATATATGTAAACACATGAATTACATAATGATGTTTATGGTGAATAGGATGTGGATGATGAATTTAATTCTTTAGTGTCTTGAAATTCAAGAGATGAAAGGGAATGTTCAATGGAAACCTACGCTTGGAATCCATTTGATGTAACAAAGTTGGGCACATTACTATAATGTGTCTAAAGAGATTTATTGATGATGGAGATGAACAATAATGCTCATAGAATCCATAAAGAACATTTCCTTGTAAAATTGACTTTAAAACAGAAGATTCAACTGGAAGGAAGTTTTAAATGAAGAAATTGGAATGAAAAGAGAAAGATGACAATAAAGGTTATCACTTGGAAGGTGAAGTATAATTTATGAAAAATATAGAATATGAAAATATCGATACTTCTGAAAAATAAGAATCATAAATGAATCATTAAAATTAAATTCAAGGTTATATTGACCTAAATGTTAGACTTTAGAGAGATCTTGAGGAGATTGAAATTCCAAGGATAAAAAATTAGAATAATTTTGGGTTGATGAAATAATCTTTTGAATACATTAATCAACATGATGATAGGATTAACAATTAATAAAAATAAATAGAGGACTGGTCATGTAGTTAGGTGACCTAAGAATAAGTTATAAACCTCAAGATATAAATTAAATAACAAGATAATGTGATTAATGAACTAAATGATTGTGTAAAGGAATATATATAGAAGGTATAATTAGTAAAATAAGAGGTTTTTATGTTGAGAAGTAACCTAGAATTAGAAATCAGCTAAATTGATCCTAATAATAAGCTACAATTTGGTAATTTGTTTGATGAATAAGTAATTTGGAGGGCCAAAAAGGCAAAAAAGGAGGTGAGGTAATTACTAAGTAACAAATAACTATGTTCACTAGTGATAGTAAAGTTTGTTATGAAACCGAGACATAAGAAAATGAAATAGTGAAATATCAGAATAATGGGAAGAAAATGGTTAGTGATTCTAGTGAAAAAACTAAGACACCAAAAGAATATATAATGTTTTCTCGAAAAAACAAAGAATGAGAGGTTAGAAAAAATCAAAAATTATTAAATATATATCAATAATTAAGAATTAATGCATATTATTAGAACTTTAGGAGAAAATGTGAAATTTATTTCACTATTTAAAAATATAAATTTTAGGGTTATCTTGGCCACACCAGGTCCAATTTTGAAGTAATGAGGAGATATTTGAATATATAAGATCATATAAGTCAGAAAAGAAGAATGATACCATATCCTTTATCACATAAAAAACATTCAATCTATTTATATAGTTGTAGTTATACTAATTTAGAGCAAAATTTTGTTGAATGTAAGTAAATAATAAAATTTAATTTCCACCATAGAAGTCAAAGTTAGATGAATGAAAAATAATTGAACAAAATTTCATTTAAAAATAAATACTCTTCTTTTGAATAAGATTATTATTAGTATAGTATTAATTGTTTTTTTTGTATAGAAATAGGAGAGGTATTCTTATGAATCAAATCAACCATAAATCTCTTGTATGGAGTAGTAAAAGATAGATAAGGCTAATATAGTAACTATCATTATAAAATCTATACAGAATAGTGGAACCTAGATCCCAGATAGTGGGTACTAATACCACATGAAAGGAAATATAAAATTACTAAAAAATGTGAAGGTAAGAGTTGATGAAATAGTGAATTTTAGAAATTATGGAACTTTTAAAAAACAAAGTAAGTGGAAATACCAGACTAGAAAGAGATGAGATAAAGAAAATAGATGTGTTATAAATAAATAGATTATAACAAAACCTTTTATGTTCCAGAAAACTCTATGAATTTTGAATTGAGGTTATGTTTAATCCAAAGGGAATCAAAGGATAAATGGGAACTCCCTCATGATCATATGGAGGTTGAATAGAAATATATATTTGGTGTATAGGAAATATAATAATTGTATCCTAACTATTGAAATGGTGAATAACTTCTGGCATCAAAGTTTGGGCCACATTCACCAACATAGTATTGAAAACTAATCCAAACTGAAAGATATAGTAGATATTCTCAATTTGATGTAGGATCAAAAAATACACATGATTCTTATATGTGTGATGAATGATTTAAAATCTATATCTATAGTAGATGAAATGAAATCTAATATAATTTATTTAGTTCACACAAACATGTGTGATCTTATGAATCAATTTGTAACATGTGCAGAGAGGTATTTCATCATATATTATAATAACTATATCAATATTTCATGTGTCATGATCATTCAAATAAAAATAAAATTCATGGAGTGCATGATAAGAAATTAGAAAGAGTAATAAATGATACCAGATATACAATAAAGATCTCATAATATGATGATATAATAGAATATATGTACATTGTATTTAAAATCTACCTCATGGAACAAAAAAAATGGATCTCATATCATATATATGAAATAAAAAATAAAATGCAATTTTTGAATGAATATGATAGTATGTTAATAATATGGAAAAAACATTACTCATTAAGAGTTAATCCTATCACAAATATAGGAAAGAAGTAGTATAAATTTTGGTGTACACACAATATCCGGTGTTGTTAAGACAAAGAGAAGAGAGGAAACCATATTAAATGTTCCAGGGATGGTATCCCTCATTGAAACATTTTTGAGTCTTCAAAAGATGATTCCACATTGAATAAAATTTGTATATCATGTAAATTTTAAAAATGTAATAAATGAAGGAGTTTTTTGGGATACTCAACAAAGAGTAAGGTCTAAAAATGCTTTTACAAAAGGTTGAATAAAAATGTTGATACAAATTATTGTGAAGTAAATAAATAAAATGATATAAATATGTATATATTTTGAAACATTGATGAATTATTTTACGAAGATAAATAAGTGAATACAACTTCAGTGGTTGTGAAAAATTCCCCAAATGATGAAGACACTAAGGCTGAATAAGAAGAAGAAATGATTTCTTCATAAAGTCATCCTACACCTCATAGGAAAAATAAGAGAGTAGAAATTGAAAATTTTAATATAATATGATATAGAACTAATCCTACAAAGACATGGATAATTTGGAATGTCGAGAATGATTCTAAACTATAAATGGTAGACCTAATATCATTTGATAAATAAGAAAAGGATGAATCATTGGTTGAAGCTGTGATAGAATAATTGGATAAATTTGAAAATAAATCTTAATTTATAATTTTTATGGAATAAGAAACAACAAAATGTTATAAAATAAGTGTAACTTCGAGAATAAATTCAATGAACGTAATATTATGATCTACAATATGGCTCGTCAAAGGCTAGGATTAAATTAAAGGAGTCAATGTTGGAGAAATTTTTTTAACAGTTTCCTAAATTCAGACTATTTGTATATTATTAAAAATAGTGATTTAAATAGATTTCATGGTTTAACAGATGGACAATAAAATAAAATACATGGATTGTGTTTTTCAAGAATGAGTTTATATTAAAAAATTAGTGGTTTACTAATTGAAAATGATGAAATTAATGAGCATAATAAAAATATGACCATGTAAGGTATAAAGAAGGCACTATGAAAAATCTCTATGAAGCTATACCTGTACTTGATATTGAATTCCAAAGAGGTAGTTTGGATCAAAATATTCTTGTGGAAAGATCCAAGAAAGATCAATTCATGTTTCTAGCTTATGTGGATGAAATCATATTTTATTGATGTGGGGGAAAAATTATAGATGGGTTTTCCAGTATAATTATCTCATAATTGGAATTTTAAATGACTCGCGAACTCAATTACTTTCATGGAATACAAGTGATTTAGAAAATAAATTATATCTTTATTTACAAGGAGGAGTATGTGAGAGATATGCTGAAGAAAATCAATATGCATGATTGCAAACCAATTCCCACTCTAATTGCAGTTGGAACCATGCTTTGGATCCATGACGTCGGTAAATTTTTTGACTCCATATTATATAAGGGGGAAATTTTAACCATTATGTATTTGACTAATAAATGGTTAGATATATTGTTTTTACACTTATTTTTTACTCATTTTTCAATGTAATCCAAAGAAAGATCATCTAAAAATACTTAATAAATCATGAGGTATATCTGATGTACTCTCAATATTGGACTTCCCTTTGATATTGTAAATAATCATGAGTTATCAACATTATCTAATGTGTATTGGGTTACTAATTTTTGAAAAAAAAACTATAAAAGTGATTGAGAGAACTTCCTTGGGAGTAATTTTGCGTGGGTTTGTTGAGTAATAATTGGGAAATTACATTTTTGAGCACAATAGAGGTAGAATACATTACATTAACCAAGGAATAAACTCACATTTAATGGATAAATAATTAGTTGAAAGATATGTATTAAATATTGAAACAACCTATAATGATGCTTTGGGTTAGTAATATTTCTATTTAAATCATGGTGAATCCTATACAACACCATCACACAACATATATTGAGATCTGATATAACTTTATCAAAGATAATGTTGAGTGAGGAAGTGTTAAAATGGATCTTGATGGTAATCATGAGAAAGTGAAATATATCATAACTAATCCATTTGATACCCCTATTTTTTTAAAAAAATTGGTTGATCTTTTTCATACAACCACCACACTTCTATGGAATGGTTTGGATAATCTACTCTCCCTATTCAGTTAAATGTGTCAAAATAAGTATGAAAAGTGATTAGATTATAGAGGAGATACAATCCCTAAGGTTTATTGTTCTATAAGAAGAATATATGGTGTGTTTTTTGATTGAAATGTTCTTTCTCATTGTATTTATTTTTAACAGGAGAGAAGGAAAATTAATATTTAATGGAGGTAGTGATGAAAATCCTTATCGGGGGTGGATTTTTTATTTAGCTTATGGTTCTTTTCTAACATATTGTTTATTTCACACCACATCCATGTAAACCCTTTTATTTTAATTTTTTCTTGAATTTTGATATCCTTTTGGTGGTTCGGATTGAGTTCTAATTTAAATTTTTATGTTATAGGATAAAAATAGATATTTTGGAGCCTGGCAGAAATTGGCACATAGATAGTGCATGGTTAGGGGAATACGTTCAACTTTTCACAAGAAATCATGCGAAAATTTTCATTTATGGATAGTCGAGATCACATGGTTATCATAAAGTTTGGAAAACTATACGGTATAATCATGTGGAATGTTCCTACTGGATAGTGATGGGTTCATGGTAGGCGCATGGTTTGGAAAACCATGAGGCCAAACTGTACGAGTTGTCTAGAAAATTAAAAGTTGTAAATTACTCATTTTACTCTCCTTTTTAAACCCTAATAAATATTTTCCTCCCTCTTGGATCGTTTTTGGAAAAAAAGGGACTCCCAAGCTCCCTTATCTTGGTTTATCTCTCCTTGTTGGAGCTTCTCATTCAGATATATAGTGAGTTTTGATGATTTTTGGTTGATTTTACTCCTCTCATCTATTCCCTCTCTTAGTTAATTGGGTTTTACATAGTGTAACCTCTTATGTATGAACCCTATAGGTTAGGATTGATACATGGTTTGATTTATTTGATGTTAGGGTGTGCAGGTTATCTCTCGGTCTTCAGTCTTCCTTCTCTCGATGTTTATTTGTGTTCACACATTGTTGAGGAATTTGTTTCCATCTATTTAATTTCCGAAACATTCCATTAGATGCTTGATATTTTCTAAATATTTTCTAAATGTTTTTTCCTTAATTTTAGAATTTTAGTATAAATGGATTTGGTGATTTATGATGAAAATGAGCAAGGAATGACTTCACAAGTGTTTCTTTAATTATTGTTTTATTTAAATGCACACAAGGTGTTTTATAAAATGCCAATTGATATATTTAATATAAATTTAGTGATTTGGGTGATGTTTTCCTTTGGTTAAGTTTTTTAAATGTGGTTAGGTTGTGAGTTGCATGTTGTATGCAGTATTGGGTGACTTTTATGGGGTGAAACTTATTTGTGGCTTGTTGTTTTGGTTTAAATGTATACGATGTTCTGTTAAAAAGGTGTTTTCAAGGTGGTTTGAAGTAAACATGTTTTGAAAAAATGGGTTTACAAAAGAATTTAATTTTTTTCTAAGTATTCCCCTTCATTTTTCTTTAAAAATGTGTTTTATTCATTGTGTTAAAAATGGGAAATGGGTTTTCAAAGGGATTTAAAGGTTGAAAATGTGTTTGATAGTTGGATTTACAAAGAGAAATGGGGTTTTCCGACACATAAGAATATTTATTGAGGACCTACAATATTTTTTTGAGGTGTATTTTACATGTTATAACATGAATCTCCTTCTTTTCATGATATTTTAGCCTTTATGTAATTTTATTATATTATATAGACAGTAAGATCTCAAGTTACCATGTTGTAAGAGTTTATTGAAACAATCCAATAATTTATCAGGATTTTTATTTATTATGCTTTTATTGATGAAATCTTATGATACATATCTCATGAAAATTCATGATATATATTATGATATATTTATTCAAGATATATTCATACATTATTACCATTTTACACTATTTGGTATTTAAGATAATTATGAAAATGTTTATATGAAAGTTTGAATTTACTTATCACTTTAGTTATAAATATTTGTTATTTAAAAATTGTGATTTTTAAAAATGTTTTCAAAAATGTTTTAATTTTATCCTATGATGTTAAAGGAAATTTTTACCATGTTTTACCTTTTACAAAATTGGTTTAGAGAGAATCTCCTATTCATTTTCCGATCAAGACCCTTTTTTGAACTTTTAAGGTAAAATTTAATGTTTAGCATGTACCGACATACCCACCATCATGACCTTTATTTACATGAATATTCCATTATAAGTTTACATGTTTATTTTTAAGGAAAAATGATTCCATAATATTTGGGAAATTCATTTCTTTAATGTGGTTCTCACTAAAAAAGTTTTTCAAATTTGTTTTGGTTATCAATGATCCCTTTAAAAGTTTTCATAGAGATTAAAAAAAACATTTTTAAAAAAGGTTTCTAGTTTTAAATGCTTCCATTAAAAGTTTTCAAGGCTACTTTTTTTTCTTGCCTCTTTGATATGTTTTCAAGGAATAAGTTTTTTAAAATGTTTTAAAGATATATTTATATGTTTTCAAATAAAATGGTTTCCTAAATTTATTCAAATCATTATTTAAAGGTTTTCATGTTTATTTTAAAGAAAGTGGTTTTCGAAAAGGTTTTATGTTTTAAAGAGTCTTTTCAAAGAAGAAAGGATTTTTCATCAAGAAATGTTTTTAAAAGATATCTGAAAGTCATTTTACATCTAAGATTACATTCATTGATATTACTCATACCCTTATGGGAAATGATTCAAAGGTTCCATTCATATTATTTATTTGAACAGTTTATGTTTTGATGTCATGATGATCATGAAACCTGTTCCTCTTCCATGACTTTTAGGCTTGTGAACCCCGCTTTTTTTCAATGGTTAGTATTTGATGAAATGATTATGAAACCTATCTTTTCACATATTTTATGATATAATTACATGTTTATGATACCATTTTATTTCCTAATATTATGATATAATTATTATAAAATCCATCTATTTTGTGGGTCATGACATGATGAAAGATTTGTTATCTTGTGACACATGTAAGAATTATTTTACTATGATATGGGTGGGACCTATATCTCCCTTCAATGAATTGGGAAGTGATTTATATATCATTATATATTGATGTGAATCTAGTAAATAGGATTGATCCACTATGGGAAGATAGAGAAACCCAATGCCTTACAAGGAATGTACTGAGACTGGGGATGGTGGTGTGTCCTGCATAGTAGGTGTTATCACCATGAAGTTGGATGATGGGGAAATTTGATTTATAATGGGAATATGGGGAAAACCAATCCCTTACAAGGAATGTAATATGACTTTGGATGGTGGTGTGTCCCACCTAGTAAGTGTGGTTCCCCTGAAGTTCCTTGATAAGTTATAAAAATTAGTCCTTACTTATAGGTATTGATACCACATGTCTATGTATTCCATAATTCCTTGTCTTATTCCTATGATACACTTTCATGGATTATGTTCTTTATTTCCTTATGATTAATGTAATATGAACTACCAAAATTTATTCCATTATTAATGGTTAGGATTTTTAATATGGAGGATATGATCTTCTAATGTAATGATCATGTTCTCATACCATTACTCTTGTGTTCATGCATACATGTCTCCCTTGTTTACCCATACTAAGCATCTGATATCACCCCTTTTTATGTTTCCATTCATAGGTTATGAATATATGTATTATGGATGGTGTGATTAAGAAGTTTGGTAGTCATGGAGAACCTAGTGGGAGATATTGTAGTTTTCTTATGCACCAGTGTTTATGTTTCAAAGTTTCCAAAGACATTAGACTAATATGGTCTTTAAGAGTCTATTTTTTAATGTTTTAATTATTATGATAAATTAATTATTTTTCTATCTATGTTAACAATGGGTCTTTATGGTTGGTATCTGGGAAAAGGTTTTGTTAACCTATAAAAATTAGGATTATAAAAATTTAGTGAGATAACTCGGTATATTTCTATGGACATGTCTAGGGATGTCTCTAAGGAGAAGTATAAGGATGAGTTAACAATTAGGAAAATGCCTTGGAATTTTGGTAAATGATATAATGATTGGCTTCCTATAAATACATCCCATTCTACATACTACAAGTGGATGTGTCTCTTTTTCATATGTACCTAGGGGAAACAACAATGACAAGGTGTGTCGGGCCTAACTTGTAATAACTTATCATACAACATTAGTCATTGCTACACATATAGTTTGACACACCCAGGGGATATGATTTGGGAAATAAAAAAATCATTACAAGCCATCATGAATGATTTTAATATAGGATGACTATGAATAACATAGTATAAATGTAAGGTTCCATAGATTAAATAAGCATGTATCATGATTTAGACATATTTGAAGTAATTATTTTTCATGATTATGTGGTTTTCTTCAATGATATGTGTTTCTCACCCTATTCTTTCTATTTTTAGACAATAGATTTAACTAGAAGTAATTGGATTAACATTGAAATTTTTAGATGTATAATGTATGAGAATTATGAAAATCAGGTTCCCAAGTGAAAATCTCATAAATAGAATCCAGAAGGTTGTATGAGTATTGGTTATACTTTTAAAGATAAAAAGACCTCAAATGACATGTGAAAGGTATGTTATGTTCATAAAATATTGTTTCACTAATCATAAGAAGCATTAATTTATTAAGAATATATATCCTTAAAAAATTATTCATATTTCATATTCTATGAAATTGGTTTTAAGAAATATGTTCATAAATTTTAAGTAATTGTTTAAGAATAAATATGGATGGATGAAGTATTTAAGTTCTAGAATTCAAAGATTATGTTATATGAATCATAAAATATATAATTATTTTCAGTGTAATTTTTCATTCTGGATTTAAAAGTACATGTTGAATGGTTATGAATACATAGAAAAGTGAAATTTTGATTAGGGGAAGATAACCCTTAATTAATTCCTCATGTTGATATAGTGATGTTTTTATAAAGATATTTTGGATATGAATAAGTAAATTGAAAGTTACATATCACCCTAGAAGTGATTATTGAAAAAGAATTATATGTATCCAAAGATAAAGTTTACAATTCATTTGATTTAAATAATTAATTCATCAATCATTGGAATTTAGGAAGTATGCTTGTTTTTAAAATGTATTAATTGTAATTCAGGATATTACTATGTTTCAATAAAATATTCATCGAGGGTATTCACATGTTTGGAATGTGAAAACCAATTTTTGATTTGTGATATTTTGGGAATCAATGTTAAGATTATTTTGTGACATTATTTATAATGTTTTGGATTTTCATCATTCATAAGGGCTATAAGGTTTATAATTCATGAAAATTTTAAGTCAAAATTCTGAGGAAGTATTTATTTATTGAGATTGTAATGAAAACCATGGTAAAAAGGATATTTATCAATTAAACTAATTTCAAGGATGCCCATCATATATATTTTGAATATTATATTAGTGCAGTTTTAGAAAAGTACATCATGTATGTCAGGTGGCAACAAATCATGTTCATCAAGGCCATGGGTCTTGAATCCATGACTGAAGGGAGACAAGGGTTTCACACCTATCACTAGCTTACATGATGCCCCGGTCAATGCATAATAATTTTTTATGAATAAATATTTATGTGGAAAAAATAGTGTTACTTTTTTTTATAAAATAATTTATTATCCAAATTTATTTTTAAGGATAGAAAGAGAAAAATAGTAATAATTATCATTATTTTATGAGACTTGAGATCTTCCAAAAGTGTATTTTAGTGCTTTGTTCATCAAAGTTAATTTTCTAGACAACAATTTATTAATGTAATAGATGAATTATAAATAGAAAAAATCACAACCAAAGCATGACATTTTGTTTATAAAAATATATCAAGTAACTATATTTACATATATTTTTTGTCAATAAAATAATTACTAAATGATAGGATAATGGTAAAAAAATGTGTTCTCGTAATACCTTAATTTTTGTTAACCTGATGTCCTTTTAAATAATCACATATTTATAACATTGAGTCCCTAAAATTTTCTTGAATCATTCAATTTTCTATGATTGATGACCTCATTCCCTCCCTATAAATATTTACGCTTTTCCTTTATGTCCAATCATCACCCCAACCTATGTTCTCTTATGGGGAAACCTAATTATATGTTTCTTTGGGTAACCATTATGGTTCCAAATTTCCCATTTTAAGGGAATTTTTAGTATTCCTTTGTACAATGTGGGTTTCAATGAATCAAAATTTCAAGTATTAAACTTTTGATAATCCATAACAATTTAAAGGGTGGAATTCATTATAAGGTGGGTAGAGTGTATCACCCTAAGTTTTTTGGAATTATTTTTTAAATTTGTTCAATATTTTTTATATTTTTTATTTCATGAAGAACTGAAAATAGTTTATTCTATTTGTTTGGATTATCTTATATGGAAAACCTAGTTAATCATTCACTAGACACAACATAATATTTTCTTTCTCTACACAGATTACTGATAATAACTTGCATTACACGCAAGAATTACTTTCCTCGATGGATTTTGTAACACATAAGATCCAATAACAATAATGATATATTATTATAATATTATTTAATATAACCAAGAAATTATATTAGTAGTTATGAAAATGTTTAACTAAAATAAGAAAATATATGGTTTAGACAAATATAAAATTAATTCATTGGTCACAAATGAATTATAAATGAATATGAAAATCGATTGAATATAAAAGAAATTATTATTTTTTATGCCCACAAAGCTGTTTTACCCTAATAATTTTAATTAATTAAAAATAGTGAGTAATATTAATGTGATATAAATATATTATATATTAAATAAATAATTACTGATATTAATACAATAGATTTTATAGTCATAAGATTAAAATAAACACAATTTTATGTATACAATATTATATTTTAAATAACTTATTTTTTCTGTATTTAATGATGAACCTATTTTAAATCTAATTTTTGGAACTTGTTTAGATTATATATGTAGAAATAAAATATTCTTTGAAATAGAAATATAAAAATTAAGTTAGTGTAATTTTTTTGTATTTTTTCTATGAAATTTCATTTTTAATGAATAGTGAAATATAATGAAAATTTAATTCAAAAATGTTGTTTCATATATGTTATTTATAAAGTTAAATTATATTTTAAATTTTTTTAAAGTTTAATTAGAGAATATGTTTTTTAATTAATCCAATTTAGTTCATGGACTCAATTTATCTTCGAAATTTACTATTAAAACATAGCAAACTTTTGGAGGTTTTTACTTTAAAACTTTGTTTTGTCATCTGGTTTTCATGATTAAATTTAAACTAATTTCTACCACTTATATTATTAGAATTTATAAAAATGGATTACAAATTTGGAATAGGAATAATATATAATATATAATATGTTCAAAGTATTTTTTTAAATATTATTGAAAGTAATTTAAATTAATTACATTGATTAAGGAAAAATTAATCTTAATTAGGGAATAAAACATAATGTCAAGGGACTGAATGACCTAGAAACATGTCAAAAACCCATTATATAAAAATATTTGGGCCTTAAAACTTCCATTATGTATATTTTTTTTTGTTTTGGATGACTTTTTTAGGTAAATACGTGGGTACATGTAACTTGTCTAAAAAATGAAAAGTTTGTCTCATCGCTTTCCTATAAAATGCCACCACCTATATTTTTTGATCACACTTCAAAAACCTCCTAGGTTCATCAAAACACTGAAAAATACACTTAACATCATCCCTCCCTTCCTCGTTGAATCCTTTATTTGGTAACAAATCAATCTAAGGAATTCATTTGGTGAAAACCAAAAAGAGTTTCCCAAAGAAGAGGTAACATCCCTCCTCAAGCCCAGTTCTTTTAATTTTCCATTAACCACCCCTAAACTATATATATTCCATGATTTTATAAAAAACTATTATCCTTAAAACACTATGATTTTGTATGCTAATTTTTTAACCTACACTTACACAGACATCCATCTAATGGGTAACAAACATATTGCTTACGTGTACAGTGAACTTCCACCTCAAGAAATGATGATTATTAATTTTTTCCATTACCACCTCTCATGGTGGAAATTATGAAGAAGAATTTATTTATATATGATATATATTATATTTATAATGTATTTATTATTGTTTAATTTTTATTTAGAACATACCTTTATACTTTACATCTTGTATAAATACGATAATTTGGTTTGCATAAATGTGGACCAATGATCCCTCAAAGTGATGCGATTCATTCACAGACTATATGGAATGTACTAAGGATGTGTTTAATGAACATATATTATATATATTAAATAATTATTCTACTATATATTTTCTATATACATTAACAATAAATATTTCATTTTCTTTCTTTATTTCAATCCGATAATAAAACAAAAACAACGTTCATGCGTACGTACAAAATACCGTCTCCATAAATGGTGTATTCCATTTTAATACTTGAATATTTTATAAATTATTATTATAATAAAATTAATATAAATGATATTTATATCATTGTTTTTATTATGTAAATCTTGATATATGTATTAATACCAAATATACAACAAATTAAGACACATGTGAAAACAAATTGAATATTACCTAATATGAAATCTTAATATAGAATTGTTAATAAGAAAGAAATATAAATTAATAATAATACCATATATGGTGTTAGATATAATATTATGGTTCAATTATATATTCATAATAAACTAATAATTATTATATTGTAGGTTTGAATGATTATGATGAGTGTCATGACCCAACCCTACCTGGGCTCGAGCCGCAACTACCCCAAGCCCGCCTCTATAGGCCAGGGGCTAGCGACCAGCGCTGAAGGCACAACAACTCGGGGAGGCCTTTTCCTAAGCACCTGTACACACACACACAACACACTCAATGAAAAAGTGCATAGTAAAAAGGAAAACAAAGAGCAACTGCTATAAATAAACCACAATGTACATCGACCTCTAAAAGTACAAAGAAAGTGATGAAAGTAACTGAAAAAGAAAATGGAAAAACACGTGCCTGACCAGAAAAGTGCCACAAACCAGCAACAGGTAAACAAAAAGTAAAACAGCTAGAAGGGTCCCACACCTGGAACCCAACAACAACCACCACACGTGGTCCAAGCTCCCGGCTCCTAAGCTCCTCTGACGTCAAGACCAACATGTCCGTCGTCTGCAAGGGAACACCACGTGCGGGCAAAGACCAAGCAGGGGTGAGTATAAAAATACTTAGTAGGATACCCCGAAGGCTCGAGGGAGAAAAAAAGGAGGCACTGAAGGGTGAGTCATAGATCGAACATGAAAAGTAAAGGAGTATAGCCGAGGGTGCAGTCAAGAGTACATCAATAAAAAGTCTGGTTCAACCCAACAAGAGAAAAGAAGGTAGACTCGTCCAAACACAAGGAGATAGAAACTATGAGAATATGAACTTCTCATCGAGTCTTCGCTACATATAGCAAGATAGTAGAATCGTCCAACCACGAGAATCTAGACACGGAAATCACGTGGCATACCCCGCGCGTCTTCACCTCTCCTGGAAGGAGAGTAACCAAAACCAAGAAGAGGGTACTAGAAAAAGGTATATACACATCCATATGCTCAATAAAGAATCCCAAACAAGATCTTAAGGGGATCTCCATCCCATAGCTCAGCCCAAGAAAAGAGTAGCCAACAGTCCTAGAAGAAAACACCATCGATACCCAGCATCCCGCACGTCTACCTCGAACTACAAGTCAAGGGCTCAATCACCACACCTCGAAACTATATGCTTTGGGTGGCATAGACTCGCCCACACGGTTTTAGGTCGTGTCACAAGGACACGTCTCGGTGGGCAAAGCTCTCCTCGTACTTGAGAGTTCAGGGGGGAAATCAAACCACAACTCGTCACTACCCTGTAGTCGATAGGTCTGCTCAATGTCGACAGGAGACCCCCTGTCCAGCCCCACTGGAGGATCCCTGGAAGTCAACGGATTCCCACTACAGGGAGACCCCGCAAGAGTCGACGTGTGCCACACTGCCCAGTCCTGTAACAGGGTAATCCACTGGAGGGAGACCCGACTAAAGTCCGTGATGGGACCACTGCCCAGCCCAGCTGGAGGTTACCCGGCATCAGGAACCACTGCCATGCCCAGTTGGAGGTATGCCCGACATCAGGGACCACTGCCCAGCCCAGCTGGAGGTAAGCCCGACATCGGGGACCACTGCCCATCCCTACTGGAGGTAAGCCCGACATCGGGGACCACTGCCCAGCCCCACTGGAGGTAAACCCAAAACTTCTCTGGTCATCCCAACTGGATGGTACTACTCGGTGAACACTGTTGTACTAGACATCCCTGCTGGATGGTACACTGGTGAGCTCTACTCGAAACAACCTCAGCCCTGCTGGTAACAACCTCAGCCCTGCTGGAAACAACCTCAGCCCTGCTGCAAACCACCTCAGCCCTGTTGGAAACAACCTCAGCCCTGCTGGAAACATCCTCCTGGGTAGAGGATCGGTGCCTGCGTAAAGTTTTGGTCACACCGAATACACAAGAACTCTATCATGGAACATGGAAGAATGGGAGAAACTCCCCAGTCCTCTCAAGGCAATCACGCTCCAATCCGCTGAATCACTATTGAAGCGGACCGAGTCAACTCATCCCAGAAAGTGGGGAAAACACCCACACTATACGAACACCCATAGTCGCAAACGGTGCTGCAGTCCGGTGAAAGGGGCATGGTACTGAAACCACTCACAGCTAAAGAAACAGAGGAACAAACCATCTTTGCCGGACAAACCATCGAGAACAAATCCAGGGGGAGACCACTCAACCCTGCTGGTCAAACAAGAGAGAACAAGACCAGGGGAAAATCAACCCTGCTGGTAAAAAAACAAGAACAGAGGAACCCTCTACGTCGTGAGAGGTCAAAAGTATGTAAATAAGAGCAAGACACGCACATGGGGCCCACATGATGTGTGTCCCCAAGTCAACCTCGACCAAGAACACTGACATTATCAGGTACCAACATCCACATGTACCTCCCAGCGCTCCCGTATACTCCCAGAGTATACCATGTCTCCTGCCCAAAGGCTAACATGCACACGACACCCAACATCAACGCGAAGACATGAACATAACAACTCCACCTCAAAGGCCCAGGCACGACCAACCACATCTTATGAATCATTTACAACACTCTCCCAAAAGTGCACGATCACACGCCAAGGGTCCACTACAAACATGGTAGGACGAACCACCAACGGAGCAACTTTCATGCTTCCACATTTAATAAGATCGTGTATGATGCTCCGCTCGCCTGAACAGATTACACCATTGTAATCCTCGTGGAAAAAACATGCGAGATCGAATACTTACTCGCCTCAAATGGGTATCCGACGTAAAAGACGCCAATACCGCCTTACGCCCGAACGACGTCCCGTGGTCCCAAGCCTCGGCCCCGAAAACAGTCGGGGACATCGCACCATTTCGATCCCCTCGGGAAGACACCTCAAAAAGACTGCTCACTTGAGCGCAATAGATATCCAAGAAAAAAGATGCATTCCGGCGCACCGCACACGAGTGGTGCTACGTGGGACCCGCATCCCTGTCCTGAAACTCAATGGATGGATCGAACCATTACGATCCTCTTGAAAAAGCACACAAGATGGACTAATCACTTGTCTAAAACGGACACCCGGTGATAAAGATGGAAAATCACAATCTACGCCCAAACGACCCTCGCGGGGCCCGCACCATCGTGCAAAATTACAGCGGGCATACTGCGCCAACGCGATGCCCTCAGAAAAACACCCAACATCGACTGCTCGCATGCCCCGAACGGACGTCCGATGAAAAAGTCACTAAAAGCTTCACACAGCTCAAATGACGGGTCGTGGGGCCCGCGCCTCAACTTCGGCCTCAATGCCTGAAACCAGCCTGGAAAGATCCGCCTCGGTTCCAGGGTTCCAACTCTACTCACAACGTTCAAAATGGACGTCGGACGTGTCCGCGCCGTCCAAAACAAAATCCCAAAAAAAAACGTCATTTCCCTTAAAGATGTGCCGCACCTCCGAGGCCCCTTGTTTCGGGAATTAAAAATTTCTGAAACCATCTTGAAAAGTCCACCCCGACGACAGGAGTTCACTGCCGCAGACGGCAAGAAAAATGGAAGTCCGTAACAAAAATTACGATCGTCCGAAGACAAAGGGGGCAAGGCCCCTTGGGCTGGACCGGCCTGGACCGACCGGTCTGCCCGGACGGGGCAGGCCCGCGGTTTGGCCGCGCGGGCCGACAGTGGATCCGTGGTCCACTTCCCCACCGACCGGCTTGAAGGCCGGTCGCCTCTCACACGGAGACCCGCCTTTGGAGGGTCTTGGTCTGGCCGCGGGGTCGCACAGCGCGACCCCGGTCGTCGCTCCGTGACGCGGAGCACCTCCTCAGGAAGGCACCCGTTCATCCTCACGCCGACGTCCTCCGACCCCCTAAAGCGTGGCCTCCTCCTGCCACCTGAAGGCCGGCCACCGCGTGTCCTACACCATGGACTGTCGTGCCGCCTGCACCTAGGTCCGCCACGTAGCCAGCACCCAGGAACTGAGCTGCTGCCACGCCAGAGCTCGTCAGACCGCCAGAAAACTCTAAAACCCGCAAACTTTGGCGAGCCTTTGCGATCATCTCTGAACTCAGATTTCCATTCTGAAAGAAGTGATGTAAATAATAAACGTACTACGCATCCATGGGATTTGATTGCAAATTCGACAACAAATTGACAAAACAAATTTAGGATGAACACGGTGCGGGAAGTTAAAAACGAAACGCACGATCCTACCTCGTGGGGCTTCGCCTGAAGCTTCGCAACGATCCGCCGGCCGCGGAACCTTGGAGAGGATGGAGATGGGAGGAGGAGCTTGAAGGAGAGCTCCTTGGGTTGCTGCCTTCCACTAGAGGATGAAGGGGGAGGAGGAGGGAGAGTGGTGTTTGTTTTTTTAATGGAAAATTAATTAAATTTTAATTAATTAAAAACCCCCAAATTTAACCCGCGTTCGAAACATCTGACGGGGTCGAGGTTAAGCCTCCCCTAAGGTAAAAACCACGCCCTGAGTGCAACTTCAGTCTCGGAAATTGATTCCGAGCTTCCGTTCAAATGTTATAAGACTGAACGCCCAAAGCCGCCAAATTACGAAAACACCCCTGGGGCCATTTTTCACTGACGGCCCAGGCCCACAAAAATTATACCCCTCCTAGGGTAAACGACACGCTCCGAACTCAATGGTGCCCTCAATTTTCCAATCCGAGCCACCGTTTAAGAAATACTCGGGTTTAACCATTAAACTAATAAATTAATAAATTTATTTATCTGTTTAACGTTACAAAAGAGAGCGAGGGGTCCAAACATCCCATGCCGACATGTTTTATGTCGTTATTAGGGTAAACACCCCATTCCAAACCCATCCGTACACTTGGATCTATGATCCAGAGCACTGTTTAGGAGTTATCCCATTTATTTATCGTTTCTAGTGTGAACGCACTGAAAATTTAATTTTGGCCACTCTGGGTCTCAGAATCGCACATCGTCTGAAGGCGCTACTCTGGAATAACATCAAGAATATTTCAAAGTGTTTCGCAGCAAAAATTGGGTTCTTACATCATTCCCTCCTTCAAGATTTTCGTCCCCGAAAAGCAAAACCAAGGAACAACTCAGGGTACTAAGCCCACACCTGGCTCTTCCGTACCCAGAACTCATGCACATGTTTGTGCCACCGCACACAGTCCAAACGACTGATCCGTTCAAGTGAGGTCTACCCTCGCTGATGTCGTGCATATGAGCACACACACCTCTTCTTGGGTGAGTCATGTGGGAGACTTCGTGCACCCAAACTAGCCTTTGGGGTTAGGGAAAGGTGGTAGGGAACCTCACCATCCCATTGGACGGTCTCAAACGGCCTGAAGGCTCTCGGGGCTAGCTCACATCCCCGACCAAAACTCTACATCGCATGCCGTGACTGGAATCATCGCACGCACCTGGAACAAGGCCCGGTGATTCCATCCTTTAGAATATCCATATGGTGAAACTCCCAAGGATATCTGGTCACACAAGGTTTCACAGTTGATGTCTCGTAACCAAGAATATCTTACACGCTTGAAAGGCAAAGGAGTCGCTACCATCAAATAAAGAGAAGGGTTCCACGCCTTCTACCTTACCAACACAGGGTTACACCTGACGCCCTGCATCACCCTGGTAACACCTCAATAAAGGAGTAGAGATGAAAGCATTCCAGAAACAGAGTCTAACAATTATAGTAAAAAAAGTAGAATAGTTGTAGAGCGTACCTCTTACCACCTCCTGCTCTGCATGAGCGTAGACATCAAAAGCTTGCGGCTGTCCGTGGTCTCAACTGTCACTCCCGGAGCCTGACGTGGACCACCTGGTGGTGATGGGAAGACCTCGTAAATCCGTACCCCACTACCAGCTCCTCCCTCTCCTCTACTATCACTACCTCCCTAGGTAATACTCTGATCACGGTGCTGCCTCTATCGTGGTGGTGCACCTGCTGCCTGCCCGAAGCTCTCTGCATGCCTGGTCGGGCAGTCCCGTGCCAGGTGACCTCGCCCATCGCAAGCATAGAACCGACTCTCTCTGGGCTGAACTGGTGCCCTCCGGCGCCACTGTGGTGTACGACCATGCCCCTGAGTCTGGTTGTCATAAAGCCACTTGCGTTGAGGTCCTGCGTGTCGACGCCCACTAGATGCGGCAGACGTCTCTGCTCCAATGTGCCTGCTGCCACCACCAACTCTATAACATGAAAGGGAGATCTATGTCACCAGTTTCTGATCTATCACCCCAAAATATGTGGAAATTCCCAAGGGTACTATGACAGCACAAATCCTTCGGCGGAGACCTTGCTCAAACATCTGCGCTCAGATGTTGTAGTCACGGACCAAGTCTGGGTAAAAGCGTGCACGGTCTGCGAAACTAGTCGCGTACTCGGCCACAGTCAACCCTCCCTGCTGAAACTGAAGGAGATCCTGAACCCAAACGGAGCACAATCAGGAGGGGAAAACTCCTCATAGAACAAAAACTAGAAGTCTCCCCACGAAAGTGATGACTCGTCAAGAAACTAAGTCACCAGACTCCACCAACGCCGAGATGCTCCACGAAAAAGGTTGGCTTCCAAAGCCACTCTTTGATCTTTCGGCGTCTGCACATTCTTGAAAAGGTGAACTGCTGCTTCGAGCCAAACCTCTGATGCCTGAGGGTATGGCTCACCAATGAACCTCAGCGGTCTCTGCCACTGGAACACACGAAGCGCGCTCAACCTGCGCTAAATCTCAGCCTGCTCTGATGAAACTGTCTACTGCTCAACAGGTGGTGGTGCTGCTATCGGCCCACCCGGAGAAAGGGGCTCGCATGATGGGTCCTGGACTGTGGATTTGTAGCTCACAAGGTTATCGGCACGAACCAAAGCTGGTATCATGGTTGGCGTTCATCGCGGATACATCCTGAATATTATCGAGGAATGATGAGCATATATGTATATACCAATAACAACGATGGGGAGATGACTCAAGAAGGACAATCAAAGACTCAATCCTATGGGATGCAAAATCCAAATTTCCCTATAACAAGTGTCTCAGCATTCCGAGTTGATAAACGGGTTGTCAAGGTCCTGGTGAATGGATACGTTGGCTGATGCACCATCACTGGACTCCCTGGCCTGAGAGCCGCTCTCTAGACACGTTAACATTGTTGCCCTAAATCCCAACCAATTCCTTTTTTGGGACGTCCGCACAACGCCCAAGGAACGAACCACCTCTGATACCACTTTGTAACGACCCGACCCTACTCAGGCTCGAGCCGCAACTACCCCATGCCCGCCTCCATAGGCCAGGGGCTAGAAACCAGCACCAAAGGAACAACAACTCGGGGAGGCCTTTTCCTAAGCACCTGTACACACACACGTAGCACACCCAATGAAAAAGTGCAGAGTAAAAAAGGAAAACAAAGGGAAACTACTATAAATAAACCACAATGTACATCGACCTCTAAAAGTACAAAGAAAGTGCTGAATGTAACTGAAAAAGAAAATGGCAAAACACGTGCCCAACCAAAAAAGTTCCACAACCCAGCAACAGGTAAATAGAAAGGAAAACAACTGGAAGGGTCCCACACCTGGAACCCGACAACGACCACCACACACAGTTCAAAATCCCGGCTCCTAATATCCTCTGAGGTCACGACCAACCTATCTGTCGTCTGCAAGGGCATACCAAGTGCGGGAAAATCCCAAGCAGGGGTGAGTATAAAAATACTCAGTAGGATACCCCGAAGGCTCGAGGGAGCAACAAAGGAGGTACCGAAGGGTGATCCATAGATCTAACATGAAAAGTAAAGGAGTACAGCCAAGAGTGCATTCAAGAGTACAACAATAATGATTCCAGCTCAACCCAATAAGAGAAAAAGAAGGTAGACTCGTCCAGACACAAGGAGCAGGAAATGGTGAGAAGATGAAATTCTCGTTGAGTCCTCACTACCTATAGCAGGAGAGTAGACTCGTCCAACCATGAGAATCTAGACACCAAAAGCACGTGGCATACCCCGCGTGTCTTCACCTCTCCTGTAAGGAGAGTAACCAAACCCAAGAAGTGGGTACTAGATAAAGGTATATACAAGTCCATATGCTCAATCAAGAAGCCCAAACAAGATTTTATGGGGATCTCCATCCCGTAGCTCAGTCTAAGAAAAGAGTAAACAAAAGTCCTAGAATAAAACACCATCGATGCCCAACATCCCGCATGTCTTCCCCGAACTATATGTCAAGGGATCAATCACCGCACCTCGACACTATCCGCTTTGGGCGGCACTGACTCGACCACACGGTTTTAGGTCACGTCACCAGGATGCATCTCGGTGGGGAAAGCGCTCCTCTTACTTGAGAGTCCTAGGGGAACATCAAACCACAACTCGTCACTGCCCCACAGTCGACAGGTCTGCTCAAAGTCGACAGGCGACCCCCTGCCCAGCCCCGCTAGAGGGTCCCTGGAAGTCAACGGGTTCCCACTATAGGGAGACCCAGAAAGAGTCGACGGGTGCCACACTACCTAGTCCTGTAATAGGGTAATCCACTGGAGGATGACCCGGCTAATGTCAGCGACGGGACCACTGCCCAGCCCTGCTGGAGGTAACCTGACATCAGGGACCACTGCCCAGCCCAGCTGGAGGTAAGCCCGGCATCGAGGACCACTGCCCACCCCAGCTGGAGGTATGACCGACACTGGGTACCACTGCCCAGCCCTGCTAGAGGTAAGCCCGACATCGGGGACCACTACCCAGCCTTGCTGGAGGTAAACCCGGAACTGCTCTGGTCATCCCTACTGGATGGTACTGCTCGGTGAACACCACTATACTGGCCATCCCTACTGAATGGTACACTGGTGAGCTCTACTCAAAACAACCTCAGCCCTGCTGGTAACAACCTCAGCCTTGCTGGAAACAACCTCCGCCCTGCTGGAAACCACCTCAGCCCTGTTGGAAACCACCTCATCCCTACTGGTAACAACCTCCTGGGTAGAGGATCGGTGCCCGCATAAAGTGTGGGTCACACCGAACCCACATGAACTCTACCAAGGAACACATAAGAATGGGAGAAACTCCCCAAGCCTCTCAAGGCGATTACGCTCCAATCTACTGATTCACTGTCAAAGCAGACCGAGTCAACTCATCCCAGAAAGTGGGGAAAACACCCACACTGTACGAACACCCGTAGTCGCAAACAGTGCCGCACTCTGGTGAAAGGGTCATGGTATTAAAACACCTCACAACTAACAAAACAGAGGAACAAACCATCTCTGTCGGCCAAACCATCGAGAAAAAAACCAGGGGGAGACCACTCAACCCTGCTGGTCAAACAAGAGAGAACAGGACCAGGGGAAACTCAACCCTGCTGGTCAACAAACAAGAATAGATGAACCCTCTACGTCGTGAGAGGTCAAAAGTACGTAATATAGAGCATTACACGCACATGGGCCCCACAAGACGTGTGGCCCCAAGTCATCCCCGACCAAGCGCACAAACATGCTGAGGTACCAACATCCACATGTACCTCCCAGTGCTCCTGTATACTCTCAGAGTATACCACATCTCCAGCCCAAATGCTAACGTGCACACGACACCCAACGTTAATGCGAAGGCGTGAACGTAAAAACTCCACCTCAAAGGCCCTGGCACAAACACCCACATCTTATGAATCATTTACAACACTCTTCCAAGCGTGCGTGATCACACGCCAAGGTTCCGCTACAAACATGGTAGGACGAACCACCACCAGATCACCTTTCAAGCTTCCACATTTAATAAGATCACATATGAGGCTCTTCTCGCCTGAACAGATTACACCATAGTAATCCTCATGGAAAAAAATGCGAGATTAACTACTTACTCGCCCCAAACGGGTATCCGACGTAAAAGTCGCCAATACCGCCTTACGCCCGAACGATATCCCGTGGTCCTGAGTCTCGGCCCCAAAAACAGTCGGGCGCATTGCACCATTTCTATCCCCACGGGAAAACATGTCAAAAAGACTTCTCACTTGAGCGCAACAGATATCCTGGGAAAAAGATGCATTTCAGCGCACTGCACACGAGCGGTGCAATGTGGGACCCGCATCCCAATCCTAAAACTGAACGGATGGATCACACCATTGCGATCCTCTCGAAAAAGCACACCGGATGGACTAATCACTTGTCCAAAATGGACACCTGGTGATAAAGATGGAAAATCACCGTCAACACCCAAACAGCCCTCACAGGGCCCGCACCATTGTGCGGAATTACAGCGGGTAGACTGTGCCAACGCGATGCCCTCGAAAAAACCCCCAACATCGACTGCTCGCACGCCCCAAACGGACGTCCGATGAAAAAGTTTCTAAAAGAAGCACACAGCTCAAAAGACAGGCCATGGGGCCCGCACCACAACTTCGGCCTCAATGCCTGAAACCACACTGGAAAGCTCCACCTCGGTTCTAGGGTTCCAATTCCACTGACGACGCTCAAAACGGACATCGTACGCGTCCGCGCCGTCCAAAACAAAATCCCCAGGAAAAAAATGTCAATTCACTTAAAGACGTGCTGCACCTCTGAGGCCCCTTGTTTCGGGAATTTAAAATTTCCGAAACCATCTCAAAAAGCCCGCCCCCGGCGACAGGAGTTCACTGCCATAGAAAGCAAGCAAAACAGACATCCGTGACGAAAATTACAGACATCCGAAGACGAAGGGGGCAAGGCCCCTTGGGCTGGACCGGCCTGGACCGGCCTGTCCGCCCGGCCCGGACCAGCCCGCGGTTCGGCCGCGCAGGCCAGCCGTGGATCCGTGGTCCACTTCCCGGCCAACCGTCCTGAAGGCTGGTCGCCTCTCACGCAGAGACCCCCCTTTGGCGGGTCTTGGTTTGGCCGTGGGGCCGCACAGCACGACCCCGGTCGTCGCTCTGTGCCGTGGAGCACCTTCGCAGGCAGGCACCTGCTCGCCCTCGCGCCACCGACCGCCGACCGCCTGAAGTGTGGCTGCCACCTGCCGCCTGAAGACTGGCCATTTCACCGCCTACACCCTGGACTGCCGCGCCGCCATCACCCTAGAACTGAGCTACCGCCACACCAGAGCTCGCTGGACCGCCAGAAAACTCCAAAACCCGCAAACTTCAGCGAGCTTTTGCGATCATCTCCGAACTCGGATTTCCATTCCGAAAGAAGCAATAAAAAGAACAAAAAACCTACTTTGAATCCATGGGATATGATTGCAAATTCAACGGCAAATCGACAAAAAACAGATAGGACGATCATGGTGTGGGAAATTAAAAACGAAACGCAAGATTCTACCTCGTGGGGCTTCGCCCGAAGCTTCACGACAATCCGCCAGCCGCCACGCCTTAGAGAGGATGGAGATGAGAGGAGGAGCTTGAAGGAGAGATCCTTGGGTTGCTGCCTTCCACCAGAGGATGCAGGGGGAGGATGAGGGGGAGGGGTGTTTGTTTATTTGAGGGAAAATTAATTAAATTTTAATTAATTAAAAACCCCCAAATTTAACAAACGTCTGAAACATCCGAAGAGGTCGATGTTAAGCCTCCACTAGGGTAAACACCACGCCCTGAGCGCAACGGAGGTCTCGGAATTTGATTCTGAGCTTCCGTTCAAAAGTTATAAGACTGAACGCCCAAAGCCACCAAATTATGAAAACGCCCCTAGGGCCATTTTTCACTGGCGTCTCGTGCCCGAAAAACTTATAACCCTCCTAGGGTAAACGGAACGCTCTGAACTCAATGGTGCCCTCAGTTTTCTAATCCGAGCCACTTTTTAAGAAATACTCTAGTTTAACCATTAAACGAATAAATTAATTAATTAATTTATCCGTTTAACATTCCGAAAGCGAGCGAGGGGTCCAAACATCCTGCGCCGACAAGTTTTATGTCATTCCTAGGGTAAACACCCCATTCCAGACCCATAAGTACACTCGGATCTATGATCTGGATCACTGTTTAGGAGTTATCCCATTTATTTGGCGTTTCCAGGGTGAACACACTGAAAATTTAATTTCAGCCACTCCGGGGCTCAGAATCGCACACTGTCTGAAGGCACTACTCTGGAATAACATCAAGAATATTCCAAACTGTTTCTCAGCAAAAACTGGGTTCTTACATCATTCCCTCCTTCAATATTTTCATCCCCGAAAAGCAAAACCAGGGAACAACTCACTATACTAATCCCACATCTGGCTCTTCCATACCCAAAACTTATGCATAGGTCTGCGCCACCACACACAGACCAAAGGACTGATCCATTCACGTGAGGTCTACCCTCATCGATGTCGTGCATAGGAGCACACACACCTCTTTTCGGGTGAGTCACGTGGGAAACGTCATGCACCCAAACTATCCATTAGAGTTAGGGAAAGGCGGTAGGGAACCTCTCCATCCCTTCGCACGGTCTCAAATGGCCCGAAGGCTCTCGGGGGTAGCTCACATCCCTGACCAAACCTCTACGTCGCCTGCCACGACTGGAATCATCGCCCACACCTGGAATAAGGCCCGGTGATTCCTTCATTTAGAATATCCATATAGTGAAGCACCCCAGGATATCTGGTCATGCAAGGTTTCACAGTCGATGTCTCGCAACCAAGACTCTCTTATAGGATTTAAAGGCGAAGGTGTCGATACCATCGACTAAAGAGAGGGGTTCCAAGCGTTCTACCTTACCAACATAGGGTTACACCCGACGCCCTGTGTCACCCTGTTAACACCTCAAGAAAAGAGCAGGGAGGAAATAATTCCACACAAAGAGTCTAACAAGTCTACTACAAAAAGTAGAAGAGCCGTAGAGCATACCTCTTACCACCTCATGCTCCGCAGGATCGTAGACATCCAAAGCTCGCAGCTATCCGTGGTCCCAACTGTCAGCTCCTAGAGCCTAACGTGGACCACCTAGTGGTGATGGGAAGACCTCGTAAATCCATCCCCCACTACCAACTCCTCCCGATCCTCTGCTAGAACCACCTCCATGGGTACTTCTCCGATCACGGAGCTGCCTCTGTCGTGGTGGTGCACCTGCTGCCTGCCCAAAGCTCTCTGCATGCCTAGTCAGGAAGTCCCGTGCCAGGTGACCTCACCCATCACAATCATAGCACCGACTCTCTCCGGGCTGCACTGGTGACCTCCAGCGCCACTGTGGTGTACGAACACTCCCCTGAGTCTGGTTTTCAAAAATCCACTTGCATCGAGGTCCTGCGTGACGACGGACACTAGCTGCGGCAGACGTCTCGGCTCTAACATGCCTGCTGCCACAACCAATTCTAGAACATGACAGGGAGCTCTCTGTCACCAGTGCCTTCTCTAGCACCCCGACATATGTGGAAGTGCCCAAGGGTACTCTGAAATCAGGAATCTCTCGGCGGAGACCCTACTCAAACATCTACGCTCTGATGTTGTCTTCATGGACTAAGTCCGGGTAAAAGCATGTACGGTCTGTGAAACTAGATGCGTACTCGGCCACCATCATCCCCCCTACTGAAACTGAAGGAGCTCTTGAACCCGAATGGAGCGCAAGAAGGAGGGAAAAAACTCCTCACGGAACAACAACTGAAAGTCGCCCCATGAAACTGACGACTCTTCAAGAAACTGAGTCACCAGAATCCACCAACGCCGAGCTTCTCTATGAAAAAGGTTGGCTTCCAAAGAAAATCTATGGTCTTCCGGCGTCTGCACAAGCCTGAAAAGGCGAACCGCTGCCTCAAGCCAATCCTCTGCTGCCTGAGGGTCTAGCTCACCACTGAACCTCAGCGGTCCCTACCACTGGAACACACGGAGCATGCTCAACCTGCGCTAAAGCTCAGCCTGCTCTGCTGAAACTGTCTGCTGCTCAACAGGTGGGAGTGCTGCTACCGACCAACCTGGAGAAAGGGGCTCGCATGATGGGTCCTGGATTGTGGCCTCGTAGCTCACAGGGTCGTCGTCATGAACCAAAGCTGGTATCCTGGCTGGCTATCTTCACTGAGACATCCTGAATATTATCAAGGAATACCGCGGTCAGATGAGCATATATGTATATACCAATAACAACGTTGAGGAGCTGACTCAAGAAGGACAGTCAAAGACTCAATCCTATGTGATGCAGAAGCCAAATTTTCCCTGCAACAAGTGTATCAGCATGCCGAGTCGACAAGCGGGTTGTCAAGGTCCTAGTGAATGGATACGTCGGTCGCTGCACCATCACTGGACTCCCTGGCTCGAGAGCCGCTCTCGAGACACGTTAACACTGTTGCACTAAATCCCAACCAATTCCTTTTTAGGGACATCTGAACAACACCCCAAGGAACGAACCACCTCTAATACCACTTTTTCACGACCCGACCCTACCCGGGCTCGAGCCGCAACTACCCCAAGCCCGCCTTCATAGGCCAGGGGCTGGAGACCAGCACCGAAGGCACAACAACTCGGGGAGGCCTTTGCCTAATCAGCTGTACACACACACGCAACACAATCAATGGAAAATGCAGAGTAAAAAGGAAAAAAAGGGAAACTGCTATAAATAAACCACAATGTACATCGACCTCTAAAAGTACAAAGCATGTGCTGAATGTAACTGAAAAAGTAAAGGGAAAAACAAATGCCCAACCAGAAAAGTGCCACAACCAGGAAACAGGTAAACAAAAAGGAAAACAGCTGGAAGGGTCCCACACCTGGAACCCAACAATGACAACTGCACGCGGTCCAAGCTCCCGGCTCCTAAGTTCCTTTGACGTCATGACCAACCTATCCGTCGTCTGCAAGGGAACACCAAGTGCGGGCAACGCCCAAGGAGGGGTGAGTATAAAAATACTCAGTAGGATACCCTAAAGGCTTGAGGGAGAAACAAAGGAGGTACCGAAGTGTGAGATGTAGATCGAATAGGAAAAGTAAAGGAGTATAGCTGAGAGTGCACTCAAGATTACAACAATAAAAAGTCCAGCTCAACCCAACAAGAGAAAAGAAGGTAGAATCATCCAGACACAAGGAGCTGGAAACAGTGAAAAGATGAACTTCTCATCGAGACTTAGCTACCTATAGCTGTATAGTAGACTCGTCCAACCACGAGAAGCTAGACACGGAAAGCACGTTGCATACCCCGCATGTCTTCGCCTCTCCTGGAAGTCGAGTAACCAAACCCAAGAAGTGGGTACTAGAACAAGGTATATACAAGTCTATATGCTCAATCAAGAAGCACAAATGAGATCGTAAGGGGATCTACATCCCGTAGCTCAGCCCAAGAAACGAGTATCCAATAGTCCTAGAAGAAAACACCATCGATGCCCAACATCCCGTACGTCTGCCCCAAACTAGAAGTCAAGGACTCAATCACCGCACCTCGACACTATTTGCTTTGGGTAGCACTGACTCGCCCAGATGGTTTTAGCTCGCGTCACAAGGACGCGTCATAGTGGGGAAAGTGATCCTCATACTTGAGAGTCCTGGGGGAATGTCAAACCACAACTCGTCACTGCCCCACAGTCGAGAGGTCTACTCAAAGTTGATAGGCGACCCCCTGACCAGCCCCATTGGAGGGTCCCTGGAAGTCAACGGGTTCCCACTATTGGGAGACCCACCAAGAGTAGACGGGTGCCACACTGCCCAGTCCCGTAATAAGTTAATCCACGGAGGGAGACCCGGCTAAAGTCAGTGACGGGATCACTACCCAGCACAACTGGAGGTAACCCCGCATCGGGGACCACTGCCCAGCCGAGCTGGAGGTAAGCCTGACATCAGGGACCACTGCCCAGCCCTGCTTGAGGTAAGCCCGGCATCGGGGACCACTGCCCAGCCCCGCTAGAGGTATTCCCAACATCAAGGACCACTGACCAGCCCCGCTGGAGGTAAACCTGGAACTGCTTTGGTCATCCTTGCTGGATGGTACTGCTCGGTGGACACCACTGTACTGGCTATCCCTGCTGGATGGTACATTGGAAAGCTCTGCTCGAAACAACATCATCCCTACTGGTAACAACCTCAGCCCTGCTGGAAACAACCTCAGCCCTGCTGGAAACCACCTCAGCCCTGCTAAAAACAACCTCCTGGGTAGAGGATCGGTGCCCGCGTAAAGTATTGGTCACACCGAATCCACAATAACTCTACTAGGGAACACGGATGAATGGGAGAAACTCCCCAGGCCTCTCAAGGCGATCATTATCCAATCCGCTGAGTCACTGTCGAAGAGGACCGAGTCAACTGATCCCAAAAAGTGGAGAAAACACCCACATTGTACGAACACCTGTAGTCACAAACGGTGCCACAGTCCAGTGAAAGGGGCATGGTACTGAAACCCCTCATAGCTAATGAAAAAGACGAACAAACCATCTCTGCTGGCTAAACCATCGAGAAAAAAACAGGGGGAGATCACTCAACCCTGCTGGTCAAACAAGAGAGAACAGGACCAGGGGAAACTCAACCCTGCTGGTCAACAAACAAGAACAGAGGAACCCTCTACGTCATGAGAGGTCAAAAGTATGTAAAAAAAAGCATGACACACACATGGGGCCCACATGACGTGTGGCCCCAAGTCAACCCTGACCAAATGCACAAACATTCTCAGGTACCAACATCCACATGTACCTCCCAATGCTCCTGTATACTCCCAGAGTAAACCACGTCACCAGCCCAAAGGCTAACGTGCACACGACCCCCAACATCAACGCGAATGCGTGAACGTAACAACTCCATCTCAAAGGCCCAGGCACGAACAACCACATCTTATGAATCATTTACAACACTCTTCCAAGAGTGAGTGATCACATGCCAAGGGTCCCCTCAATCATGGTAGGACGAACCACCACCGGAGCACCTTTCATGGTTCCACATTTAATAAGATCACATATGAGGCTCCGCTCTCTTGAACAGATTACACCGTTGTAATCCTCATGGAAAAACATGCGATATCGACTACTTACTCACCCCAAATGGGTATCCGACGTAAAAGACGCCAATACCGCCTTACGCCTGAACAGAGTCCCGTGGTCCTGAGCCTCAGCCCCGAAAACAGTCAGGCGCATCGCACCATTTCGATCCCCTCGGGAAAACACGTCAAAAAGACTGCTCACTTGAGCGCAACAGATATCTGGGGAAAAAAGATGCATTCCGGTGCACCGTACAAGAGCGGTGCTACGTGGGACCCGTATCCCGGTCCCGAAACTCAATGGACAGATCGCATTGTTGCGATACTCTCGAAAAAGCACACAGGATGGACTAATCACTTGTTGAAAACAGACACCCAGTGATAAAGAGGGAAAATCACCATCAACGCCGAAACGACACTCGCAGGGCCCACACCATCGTGTAGAATTACAGTGGGAAGACTGCGCCAATGCGATGCCCTCGAAAAAACACCCAACATCGACTGTTCGCACGCCCCGAAAGGACATCCGATGAAAAAGTCGCTAAAAGCTGCACGCAGCTCAAAAGACGGGTCGTGGGGCCCCTGCCTCAACTTCGGACTCAAGGCCTGAAACCACACTGGAAATCTCCACTTCGGTGCCAGGGTGGAAATGCCACTGACGGCGCTCAAAACGGATGTCGGACGCGTCCACACCGTTGAAAACAAAATCCCAAAAAAAAAAACGTCAATTCCCTTAAAGACGTGCCGCGCCTCCGAGGCCCCTCGTTTAGGAAATTAAAAATTTCTGAAACCATCTCAAAAATTCCTCCCCGATGACAAGAGATCATTGCCACATACGGAATGCAAAATGGACGTCCGTAATGAAAATTATCGACGTCCAAAGACTAAGGGGCCAAGGCCCCTTGGGCCGGCCCGGGCCGGCCCACCGTTCGGCCGTGCGGGCCAGCCGTGGATCCGCGGTCCACTTCCCCGCCGACCGTCCTGAAGTCCGGTTTCCTCTCACGTGGAGACCCGCCTTTGGCAGGTCTTGGTCTGGCCGCAGGGTCGCACAACACGACCCCGTTCGTCGCTCCGTGCCGCGGAGCACCTCCGCAGGCAGGCGCCCGCTCGCCCTCGCGCCGACGACCGACGACCACCTAAAGTGAGGCCACCACCTATCGCCTGAAGGCCGGCCACTGTGACACCTAAACCCTGGACCTCTGTGCTTCCTGCACCTGGGTCTTCCGCACCGCCAACACTATGGAACCGAGCCGTCGCTGCGCCAGAGCTCACCGGACCGCCAGAAAACTCCAAAACCCGCAAACTTCGGCGAGCGTTTGCGATCATCTCCGAACTCGGATTTCCATTCTGAAAGAAGCGATGAAAAAAAACGTACTACTCATCCATGGGATTTGATTGCAAATTTGATGGAAAATCGACAAAAAAAAATTTAGGATGAACATGGTGCGGGAAATTATAAACGAAACGCATGATCCTACCTCGTGGGGCTTCGCCCGAAGCTTCGCGACGATCCGTCGGCCGCCACGCCAGGGAGAGGATGGAGATGGGAGGAGGATCTTGAAGGAGAGCTCCTTGGGTTTCTGACTTCCACCAGAGGATGCAGGGGGAGGAGGAGGGAAAGGGGTGTTTGTTTATTTAAGGGAAAATTAATTAAATTTTAATTAATTAAAACCCCCAAATTTAACCCGCATTTGAAACATCTGACGAGGTCTAGGTTAAGCCTCCCCTAGGGTAAAAACCATGACCTGAGCGCAACGGTGGTCTCAAAATTTGATTCTGAGCCTCCGTTCAAAAGTTATAAGACTGAACGCTCAAAGCCTCCAAATTCCAAAAACTCCCCTGGGGCCATTTTTTACTGACGGCCCGTGCCTGCAAAAATAATACCCCTCCTAGGGTAAACGACACGCTCCGAACTCAACGGTGCCCTCATTTTTCCAATCTGAGCCACCGTTTAAGAAATACTTGAGTTTAACCATTAAACGAATAAATAAATAAATTAATTTATCGGTTTAACGTTCCGAAAGCGAGCGAGGGGTCCAAACATCCCGTGCCGACAAGTTTTATGTCGTTCCTAGGGTAAAAACCCCTTTCCGGACCCATCCGTATGCTCGGATCTATGATCCGGAGCATCGTATAGAAGTTATCCCATTTATTTGGCGTTTCAAGTGTGAACACAATGAAAATTTAATTCCAGCCACTCCGGGGCTCGGAATCGCACACCGTATGAAGACGCTGCTCTGGAATAACATCAAGAATATTGCAAAGTGTTTCGAAGTAAAAAATGGGTTCTTACAATTAGATTCAAGACATATAGTAAGGTGATTTCTATCTCACATTTTATTTTCATTAGATACACACCTTATTCACCACTCACTTATTTTGTGTTGTGTATATACAAAAAATAAATTTATTTTATGAATATTATACATAAATTTATGGTCATTTAAATATTCATTTTATTATATATCTCTCATGGGGTTTATATTTCAAAAGTTACCAAATCGGTAAGATAGTTTTGACTCAATTTTCTTCTTTGAGTCATATGTTTTGTTATGCACCTTAATGAATTTTTTTGTGGTGTATTTGAAAAGTTATAACATATATATCATTTCTTTCATGATATTATCATATCCATGAAAATTAATTTTTTTACGTGGAGAGTATGTTCCCATGTAACCATGTGGTAAGAGTATTGAAACGAACCAATCATTTATCTGGAGTTTTTTTATTATTATGCTTCCATTGAAGAAATATTATGATACATATATCAATAATATTCATGATTTTAATTATACTTTGTTTATTAAAGATATATTCATGTATCAGTTCCATTTTGACACCCGTTGGTATTTAAGATAACTAGTAAAATAATTTTTATAATATTTGACTCTACCTCTCTCTTTGGTCATATATTTATGTTCTTTCAAAATTGTGATTTCTAAATATGATTTCAAAAATGAATTAATTTTATTATATTATGATAAGGGAAATTTTACTCATGTTTTACCTTTTGAAAAAATGGTTTTTGAAGGAATCTTCATTTCATTTTCCAATCAAGACACATTTCTGAACTTTTAAGGTAAATGGAAAGTTCTGTATGTATGGACATACCCACCATCATGGTTGTAATTTCCTTAAAGATTCCATTATAAGTTTATATGTTTCTTTTTAACAAAAAATGTCTTTCTTAATAATAGGTATATTCATTATCTTTATAGTAGTTTTCACCAAAAAAGTATTTTTTTTTAAAAATTTGGTTATTAATATTTCCTTTAAATGGTTTTGAAATTATTTTTAATGAAAAAGGTTCTCAAATTTGTTTTGTGGTTATCAATGCTTCCATTAAAATTATTCAAAGATACCTTTTTAATGATTTGTTTGAAATATTTTTATGTTTACAAAATTATTTTAAACATTTTCAAGCATTCTTTATATTTTTTCAATGTATTTTTAAAGAAAGTATTTTCAAAACATTTTTAAGCCTCTTTTATAAGTTTTCAAGGAAAATGGTTTTCAATAAAAAAATAAAAATCTATTTATATGTTTTAAAATAAAAAATTTGATTTTTTTCTTGAAATATTTCATTATAAGTTATAATGTATATTTTAAAAAAAATTGTTTTCAAAAGATTTTATGTTTTTAAGATCCCTTTAAAAATAATAGATGATATTTTTATCCAGAAAATATTTTAAATGATAATTAAAAATTATTTTCCACCTAAGATGAAATCTCCTAAGGTTACTCATGACATTCGAGGAAATTATTCAAAGGTTCTATTCATATTATATCTTTAAATTGTTTATTTTTTGATGATGTGATGTTTATGAAACTTGTTGTTCTTCCATGAGCATAATAATTGTGAACCCCGCTTCTTTTCCAGAGATAGGATTTGAGGAAATAACTATGAAACCTGTATTTTTTACATAGGCTAAGATATAATTACATATTTATGGATGCCATTTCATTTCATGTAATTATGATAGAATGTTTATAAAACCCATATATTTTTATGGGTCATGATATGATTAATGTTTTATTATATTATAAAACATGTATGATTGATTTTATTTTTATATGGTTGGGACCTATATCTCCCTCCAATGAATTGAGTAAAGATTTATATCTACTGAGAAAATGATATGAATCTAATCAAGGAGATTTATCCACTATCAGAAGTTGGGGAATCCAGATCCCTTATCGGGAAATAATTGTGACTGGGGTTAGTGGTGTGTCCCACCCAGTAGGTGTAGTCACCATGAAGTTGTAAGAATGGGAAACCCGGTCCACTATTGGAAGATGGGGAAACCTAATACCTTAAATGGAAATGACTATGACTGGGGATAGTGGTGGGTCCTTCCTATTAGGTGTGGTTCCCATGATGTTCCTTGATATGTTATATTAATGAGTCTTGACTTATAGGTAATTATATCATATATCTAAGTAGGACACAATTTCATGTCTTATTCCAATGATATGATTTCATGGATTATTTTATTTCATTCCTTATGATTCATGTCTTATAAACTGAAAAGATTTATGCCATTATTCATGTATATGATCTTTGATATACAGGGTATGATCTTATAATATTATGATCATGTTCTCATACACCTATTATCATGTTTATGTTTACATGTCTCCCTTGTTTACCATTATTGAGCATCTGAGATCACACCTTTTTATGTTTCCACCCCAAAGTTACGAAAATACATGTTAATTATGATGTATATAAATAGGTCGATAGTCATGAAGAACCTAGTGGGAGATAATGTACCTATCTTATGTACCAGTTCTTATGTTTCAATGTTTACAAAGGTACTAGTCTAATACAGTCCTTGGGTGTCTATTTTCTTAATGTTTTATATATTAATTAAATGTAATATAATGTCTATTATGTTAATATTGGGATTTTAAACATTTTGTGAGCATATACATTTATTTAGGAGATTTACCATGGGAATGGTTGGACATCATGTTTTGTTTTCTCATTGTTCTCTCTAAAACACATCCCATTTGGCATTTGAGATGTCTTTTGGAAACTAAATTGTATTAAATCCTTCTTGGAATGTAACGAACCAAACTTCAATTAATGAAAATTTCTCTTAATCTAATTAAATGTGTTATTTATTAAAACGGTTAATGAAATATTAACTTCCTTTTGTTTATGTTTTTGGATTTCAAAATACCATTAAGAATTGTTACCATTTCTAATATAGTGGTTAAAAAAATGATTAATTTATTAGTATAAATATAGGTCTTTAAAAAATACAATTAACTCAGAAAAATGAAGCGATGGACTCATCAAGTAGAATTTCTCCATACGAAGCTCATTTTCAAGTGTTCAGAAAGGTGGTGGCGTCATTGGGATTCACTATTGACCAATCGCAAGCCAAGCTTCCACAGATTAATCTTGAATGGAACTGCTGACGCACCCCTGTCGTGGGGCGTGAAAAAACAATATTTTATTTACCTAAGTATAGTATAGCAGTTGATCCTAGGTAGTCTTCCGAAGAGGAGTGCACACAAAACAAGGTTGTCACTTTTTGTTGGTTTTCTTAAAAAGATTGGTTTTAACAAATTTGAATGACTATGAGAGAAACAAACAACAAAAATTGATTGATTTTAACAAATTATAAAGACGGTGATCAGATTAGGTTTGGATAGACTTAGTGTTGTGCCATCATGGTTTCCAAATTTTATCTCTTCTTCTTCCTTAAACTGGTAAGAGAGATGTGATGAGAATTTTCCTTTCTAAAACCTTAGATTGGTCTATCCTCCTTCCAATGTGTTTAGGGTTGTAGAAGGTCTCTTGATTAATTAGAGCAATCCCAGACCTGGAATTGTTGTTCTCTAATAAACCAAGATTTCGACATACAATCCTACACACGTGCTTGACAACCGTCGAGCAATCACCACCCAACCCTAATCATGTTCCACCGTATACAGATTAGAATTGGGTGGAGGGAGATGTGATCATCGACCAAAGAAATTTATAATTTCAGAATAAAAACCTTAACACAACCGCATTTGGAATTTAATACTGAATTATGAATCGGAACCGGAAGAAGAAAGAAGAACACATTTTATTCATTTCAAGCACAAAACTCAAGAACAACACATAGGTCCAGCCTCCTCTCGTTCTGATCACTCAAATGAAACTACCCCTCCATGGATGGGGTAAGAGAGATAATGCGGGAGAGGAAAGACATTTAAAAATAAAATAAATAAAAGAAAAAGCTGAGAATTTCTTCTCCTTGGTGTCCCAGAAGGAATGGGATGGAGAATGGGATGCATTGAGGAGAAGGAGCTCTCCTCCTTTTATAGCCAGATTTCTGTCCTCCGAATGTTGTCGCGTTTTGGACCCAATAAATGACCTCTTCACGTGTGGCGCCCTTCTTAAATGTTGTTCATAATTGTCTTGTCCGTGTCCGCTCAACATCTCAGCGGATTTGGACAGGTATTCCGAGAGTTATGCCCTTTTTACTCTTATAAATTATTCTGTCCAGTCAGAATCTCCAAAACGTCAAACCCCGAATTAGGCAGCTTTAATGGACCCTCAAACGGACGAATACCGTGGTGCTTCCTTAATAAAAGATGCTCCAAAACTCCTTGCTCGTCCACCCACCGATGTTTGCAAGGTTTGGGCCCACAATGGATGAGTTAAGGATCCCACACCAAAACTAGGAAGAACTGGAAACAGTTTTCTTGAGCCAACTTGTGAGCTTCTTTGGAGCTTCCATATGGACGATTCAGCTTTTAGTCCAAAAATAGTAAATGAAGACCTGTCTAGAATCTGTAAAAGAAAGAATTTTTCAATTCGGATCAATGTAGATAATGTTATGGCCAAACAACATAAATAAGTTAAAACTGTTAAAAATCCAAAATGGCCAATTTTTACTATTCAGCTCAAAATAACACCAAAATCATAAAAATGAAACAATTCATATTAGAGGAACACTTTTGTGAGTTTAAAACAGTGATATTAAATATAAATTAATTGAAAATATTTGTTCTATCAATTGCCCCACACTTAAACTATGCTTGTCCTCAAGCATAAAATCTCAACATGGAATTCAAAGGACACCAATGTCACCAATATTTAAATTTCAAATGGAATAAAATCAAATGATTATCAATGTCCAATAAAATTTTCCAGTTCCACAAAAATACCAATTTAATTTCCCATTTTTCAAAGAAACAATCAATTCATGCATTTTACTTTTCCCCTTTGAAAAATAACGAAGCTTCTCCTTTCATTCATTCAAGCTTCTCAATTTATTATTATTAAACATGCCAAATCATGATCTACCTCACTTATGAATCTTTTCTCTCATCACTCATGATACAATTAATAGTGGAATTATTCTCATATCATGAGAACATGATCCTTACCCATAGGCTTGTAAAGTAACTACTTTCTCCACATTGTAAAGACAAAAAACACATAAAATCATGAGGACTTGCAATAAAGGTTCAAATGACTCTGTGGCTTAGGGTTGGTGGGTAAATGATTGAAATAATTTAAGGCCAGAAGTAGGAGGTTTTACTCTTAAGTACAATGCATGATTAATCAAGTGAAAACACAAGATGAACCTCACTCAAATCCCCTTGAAATGTGAATCACAACACCACTCCACATTCAATGACATGGGTCATGAGTCAATAATGATTACAAAGAATGATATCATCCAAGTTCTCCCTGTTTTTTTTGTAAAGATCCAGAAAGGAACATCTTTATTTTCTTTTTTTTTTGTGTAAAGCTCCAGAAAGGCACAACTTTATTTTGATTTTTTTTCTTTTTTTTATGGAGAACCAGATGAAATGAAAGAAGCGTAATGAAATGATGAATCATGCCCAATTTTCTAAAAATACATTGCCCAAAATGATGACGCACACATTACACCACCCAAAAATGATACATATCCCAAGGAACGCACACGAAAGGCCCTTCCCCCACACTCAAACTTGAAATAACCATGCAAAAATACTAAAAGTGCAGGTAGGTAAGGAAAAATTGGATTGTAATGTGGCTTAAACCTATAAGGAAATTCATGGAATCTAAGGGCTTACGAAGGATAAATGTAAAGGTGGGTCTTAGGATAGAATGTGGCTAGTCAAAGAGACGCCTCAATCATTTTAAATGTGGTTTTGTATAGTCATAGCTTTGACAAGTTTCAATACAAGTTCTAGCAGGTGGCATGTCCCAAGATCACTCACGAAATATGCTCAAGATAAAATAAGAAATATTTGGTCTAGAAATCCTCTCAGGAATGAGAATATTATTTTGGACAATCACTCATGGCATGATTAATAATAACAAATTAATTCACATGAATTTAAGAAATTCAAAGAATGAAAAATGGAAGGGAAATTTCATTTACATGAATCAATTAATTCCCTTAAATCATGAGTCCTTATTTCAATATTCTTGCTTCACTTTAATCATCAAATTAACCATTTTAATCATTCAATCTCAGAAACATTGAAATCTAATACATAGAATCACTGGATTTCTATGAAACTCATGTCTCCTAGAGAAGTCAAGTAAAACATGAATTCAAGCATGGGCATGCCTTTTTTTTTTATTAATTCTTTAAAAGACTAAAAAATGTAGGGAATAAAGTCGGATAATATAGAATTGAAACTCATACTCCCCTATCAAATGGATCCTTTTCTCCACGACGTATAATCCCACGACACCCTCTTCATTAATGGACCTGAAAAAAAATGAAAAAAAATTGATAGTGCAGGCCCGTTCAATCATGCTGGTAAATGACTAAGAAGACAAGTGGAAAATGGGGGAAAATGCGGGTTGCCTCCCGGTAGCGCCTTTGTTTAATGTCATTGGATCGACAAAACAAAAAAATTTTTTTTTTTTTTTTTTGAAAAATCTCCTGGACTACAAGATTTCCTCCCCCACACTTAATTTATGCAGTGTCCTCAATGCATGTAAATGGAATTTTTTATGTATGTTTCAAAAAGTTGGAGTTACTGAATTTAATCAAGTGTAAAGGAATGATGCAACCTGGTAGGTTTTCATTTGTATTCAGGGTGAAGGATTGTGATCTCCTCCACTGGTTCTTGAGGTACTGTCCCATGGAACTTCTTCAGCCTCTGCCCATTTATAGTGAATGGCTTTCCTCCTCCTTCCTTTTGAATCTGGCATAATCTTATGTCTGGATTTGAAGAGTAACATGTGATCTCCAGGGTTGAAGGTTCTTGGTTGAATTATCTTGTCATGGGCCATCCTTGTCCTCTCTTTATAGATCATTGAGTTTTCAAAAGATTCCCTTCTAATTTCCTCTAACTCTTGCAACTGCAATCTTCTTTCTTTCCCAGCTTTCTCAAGGTCCAGATTCATCTCTCTTACCGCCCAGTAGGCTCTATGCTCCAACTCCACAGGAAGGTGGAAACTCTTTCCATAGATCAATCTATAGGGACTCATCCCTATCAGTGTTTTGTAGGCCGTCCTGTATGCCCATAATGTATCATCTAACTTTTGGCTCCAGTCCTTTCGGTTGGGTTTAACAGTCTTCTCCAGAATGGATTTGATTTCTCTATTAGAGACTTCTGCTTGGCCATTTTTTTGGGGATGGTATGGGGTAGATGTTCTATGATGCACCCCATACTTCTTCAGCAATGTATCCATTTTCCTGTTGCAGAAATGAGTTCCTTGATCATTGATGATTGCTCGTGGCACGCCAAACCTACAGAAAATGTTAGCCCTAACAAAATCACAAACAACTTTTGCATCATCAGTTCTGGTTGCTTTTGCTTCCACCCATTTTGAAACATAGTTTACAGCCAAAAGAATACATGAATTTCCAAATGACATTTGGAATGGTCCCATGAAATCTATGCCCCAAACTTCAAAAATTTCACAAAATGTTATTGGTTTTTGTGTCATTTCATGTCGTTTGGATATGTTACCAGAAAATTGGCATTTTTCACATCTTTTACAAAATTCATATGTATCCTTAAATAAGGTGGGCCAGTAGAGTCCAGATTCTAAAACTTTTCGGGCAGTCCTCTGAGGTCCAAAGTGGCCTCCAGATTATAATTTATGACAAAATTCAAACACTGATTCAATTTCACTTCTTGGAAAGCATCTTCTTATGATTTGATCATTACAAATTTTCCACAGAAACGGATCTTCCCAAATGTAAAATCTTGATTCAGATTTAAGCTTATGTTGTTGATGAGAGCTTAGATAAGAGGGTACCTGAGATGTTACCAAATAGTTGAAAATGTTGGCATACCATGGTACTTCACTGTTGATGATGTAGAGTTGTTCTCCATGAAGCTCATCATTAAGTGGGTTCTGCTTTGGTATTTCTGTTTCAGCGGTGTGGGGTGGTCGACTCAGATGATCAGCCACTTGATTCTCAGTCCCCTTCTTATCTTTGATTTCCAAATTGAACTCTTGTAAGAGTAGCATCCATCTCACCAACCGTGGTTTTGCATCCACCTTTTTCATTAAGTACCTAAGAGCTGCATGATCATAAAAAACAACAACTTTAGTGCCCAGAAGATATGATCGGAATTTATCTAGTGCAAAAACGACTACAAGGAACTCTTTCTCTGTGGTTGTGTAATTTATTTGTGTTTCATCCAAGGTCCTTGATGCGTAGGAGATGACTTGAGGCTTGCTGTCAATTCTCTGTGATAGAGCGGCTCCCACTGCTTGGTTGGATGCATCACAAAGTATCTCGAAAGGGTAATCCCAATTGGGTGGCTGCATTATTGGTGGTGTTATCAGCCTTTCCTTTAATTCATCAAATGATTCCCTACATGCACAATCAAAATTAAAGTTAGCATCCTTTAAAATTAATCTTGAGAGAGGGAGAGAAATATTACTGAAATCCTTGATGAATCTTCTGTAAAATCCTGCATGCCCTAAAAAGGATCTAACATGTTTGACACAAGTTGGATATGGTAAGGAATTTATTACATCAACTTTTGATTTATCAACCTCAATCCCATTTTGTGAAATTATGTGCCCCAACACTATCCCTTTTTCAACCATGAAATGACATTTTTCAAAATTTAAGACAAGGTTCTTTTCAATGCATGTTTTCAAAACTTTTTCCAAATTTCCCAAGCAATGATCAAATGAATTGCCAAAAACTGTGAAATCATCAAGAAACTCCTCCAAGAAATCCTCAATGTGGTCAGAGAAAATACTCACCATACACTGTTGAAATGTACCTGGGGCATTGCATAGCCCGAAAGGCATCCTTTTGTAGGAGAATGTTCCAAAAGGGCAGGTGAAGGTTGTCTTTTCCTGGTCTTCTGGTGGAATTGGTACCTGAAAATAACCTGAGAATCCATCTAAAAAACAGTAATGAGTATTTCCAGCTAACCTTTCAATCATCTGATCAATGAATGGAATAGGAAAGTGATCTTTTCTGGTAACTTGATTTAGCTTCCTGTAATCTATACACACTCTCCAGCTGTTTTGTATTCTCATGGGGATCAGTTCATTTCTTTCAATTGTAACAGTGGTCAGGCCAGTTTTCTTGGGGACTACATGAATTGGGCTGACCCATCGAGAATCAGAGATTGGGTAAATGATATCAGCTACTAACAATTTCTTAATCTCTTTCTTAACGACCTCCATGATTATGGGATTGAGTCTTCTTTGAGGTTGTCTAACTGGCCGAGATTCACTTTCTAAAAATATCCCGTGAGAGCATACCTCAGGGTTGATTCCAGGAATATCACCTAAACTCCATCCTACAACTTTTACATTCCTTTTGAGAAGGTCAATCAATGTTTGTTCTTGTAAATGGGATAGGTTATTGGCAATGATTACTGGAAATTTCTCCCCTTCCATTAGGTAAGCATACTTCAAGTCACATGGAAAAGGATTCAGTTCTAAACATGGGGGTTGTTCAAGGGATGATATTTCATTTATATTTCCTACTTCTAATGTTGAATTCTCTGGAATAATCTTACTTCCTCTTAACAAATTATCGAAAAAATCAGATTTTACCTCATCCTCCAACATGATATCAGAATTTTCAGGTTCATGGGAGTTATAAAATTCAAATGAAGAGTGTTCTCCCATAGATAACAAGTCATGAAGCATACCTGAGTCTTCAATTGGTTCTATACCTTCATCATGGGAGATTGCATAAAGTGAGTGATTGCTGGATGGGTATTTCATCGTCTCAAGAATATTGAAGTTCACCGTACTATCTCCGAGCTCCATGGTGAGTGTTCCTTCATGCACGTTGATGATTGTCCTTGCTGTTTTCAGGAATGGTCTCCCTAAGATGATGGGAGATTGGGATGGTGATCGGTCTTCCTCCATGGTAAGGACATAAAAGTCTGCTGGAAAGATTAATCCTCTCACTCCTACAAGTACATCTTCAACGACTCCAGCTGGGAAAATGGTGGATCTGTTTGCTAATTGTACCACCTCCCGAGTTGATTTTAGTTCTCCGATCTGCAAAGATGAAAACACAGAGTGAGGCATCACATTTATCGAAGCTCCAAGATCACATAGTGCATCAGTAAAATTTAATGAACCGATAGTGCAGGGAATAGAGAAAGTCCCTGGATCTTGACATTTTTGCGGTATCGGTGGTGTGATCAATGCTGAGACGCTTATTCCTAAGTTGATTATTTCATTTCCATCCAGCCTCTTTCTTTTAGTACATAGCTCCTTCAGAAATTTTGCATATTTAGGGATTTTCCTGATTGCATCCAGTAGTGGAATGTTAATCTCAACTTTTTGGAATGTTTCCTGAATTTCCCGTTGAGGTCGTTCTTCTTCTCCCTTCTTTGACTCAACCAATGCTGATGGGAATGGTGTTGGAATATCCTTTTTCTCCCTTTGTTGTTTCTGCAATGGTGTTTCTAGTCTTTCTTTCTTAAACCTTGTTCTTTCTACTTTGTTGTTGACTCCATCTTTTGGTTGGACAGGACAAGCTTCAGCAGGTTCCCTAGATTCATCCTCCTCATATTATTCTGGTGGTTTGAGTTCCTTACCGCTTCGGGTTGTGATTGCACTAACATTCTCCTTTGGATTGGGAATTGATTGTTCAAGAAGATTACCTTGGTTCTTGGTGAGAGAATCCATAATGCTTGCAAATTGATCAGCTAGCTTGTCCATCTTATCTTCTATTCCCACAACTCTTGTCTTCATTTGTTGGTCTTCATTTGTCGGTGCACTTGTGGATGGTTGCTCATAATTCTTCCGCTGGAAAGGTGGTGGTTGAAAAGTTTGTTGTTGTTGGAAGGGCTTCTGATAAGGTTGTTGGAATGCTATCGGGTTCTGATATTGCTGCTGAAAAGGTGCTCTGGCTTCGTTCTGTTGAAACCCATACCCTGTTTGGGTTTGCGGTTGGTATTTCCTTTGTTGATAGGCTGCAGCACAACTTTCTGTCCCCTGCACTTTTGGACATTGATCAGTGTAATGGGAATTAGAAGAGCATAAACCACATACCTGATTCGGTCCTTGTTGTTATTTCACATGGTTCACAGGTATTTGTCGCACCAACCTGGTGAGTTCACCCATTTCATTCCTAATTAAATCCACTGAATCAGATGTTCTTACCTCATGGATTCCTCTGGTGATCGTACCTCGAGTGCCAAACTGCTGTGAATTTTGTGCAATCTTTTCAATCAGAATTCGTATATCTGCAGGTGATTTATCAATGAGGGCTCCTCCCGACGAGGCATCTAGCAGATTCATGTCATTTTCAATCAATCCTTGGTAGAAGAACACAAGGAATTGGTCCTCTTATATTTCTTGGTGTAGACAACTTGCACAAAGCTTCTTGAAACGTTCCCAGTATTCGTAGAGTGTTTCTCCAGTTGATTGATGGATGACATAAATCTCCTTCTTTTTTGCAGTGCTCCTAGATGTTGGGAAGAATCTTTGTAGAAAGCATTTTTTTAGATCTTCCCAGTCACTGATCTCCCCCGGTTGTAGATTGTACAACCATTCCTTTGCTGCTCCCTCTAGTGAGAAGGGGAATGCCCTCCACTTCACATGCTCTTCCGCGACTGCTCGAGGTTTGAAGCTGGAGTAGACATAGGTGAATTCTTGAATATGTCGATTTGGGTCTTCACCTACAAGACCATGAAATTTAGGAAGCACTTGTATCATGTTAATTCGTAATTCAAAATCATTTTCTAAGGCAGGAATTGCAAGTTGATAATTTTGATTGACAAATTGAGGTGCACAGATGTCACGTAGGGTTCAGTTGGTATTTACAGCCATTATTAAAGGTTCAAAGTCTTCACTCAAGGTATCACTTGAATCGGTGAGATTGATTTCTTCAAATTCTTTGGGAAGATTTTGATTTTTCAATTTGGTTATTGTGTGCTCAATTTCTGGATCGAATTCTAATAAATTTCTATTTGAACTACGGGTCATTCAAAAGAGATTTTTTTTTTAAAAAAAAGCTTTGAGGCACTGCCTCCCCGGCAACGGCACTAAGTTTGACGCACGCCTGTCGTGGGGCATGGAAAAACAATATTATATTTACCTAAGTATAGTATAGCAGTTGATCCTAGGTAGTCTCCCGAAGAGGAGTGCACACAAAACAAGGTTGTCACTTTTTGTTGGTTTTCTTAAAAGGATTGGTTTTAACAAATTTGAATGACTATGAGAGAAACAAAAAACAGAAATTGATTGATTTTAACAAATTATAAAGACGGTGATCAGATTAGGTTCGGATAGACTTAGTGTTGTTCCATCATGGTTTCCAAATTTTATCTCTTCTTCTTCCTTAAACTGGTAAGAGAGATGTGATGAGAATTTTCCTTTCTAAAACCATAGATTGGTCTATCCTCCTTCCAATGTGTTTAGGGTTGTAGAAGGTCTCTTGATTAATTAGAGAAATCCCAGACCTGGAATTGTTGTTCTCTAATAAACCAATATTTTGACATACAATCCTACACACGTGCTTGACAACCGTCGAGCAATCACCACCCAACCCTAATCATGTTCCACTGTATATAGATTTGAATTGGGTGGAGGGAGATGTGATCATCGACCAAAGCAATTTATAATTTCAGAATAAAAACCTTAACACAACCGTATTCGTAATTTAATACTGAATTATGAATTGGAACCGGAAGAAGAAAGAAGAACACATTTTATTCATTTCAAGCACAAAACTCAAGAACAACACATAGGTCCAGCCTCCCCTCTTTCCGATCACTCAAATGAAACTACCCCTCCATGGATGGGGTAAGAGAGATAATGCGGGAGAGGAGAGACATTTAAAAATAAAATAAATAAAAGAAAAAGCTGAGAATTTCTTCTCCTTGGTGTCCCAGAAGGAATGGGATGGAGAATGGGATGCGTTGAGGAGAAGGAGCTCTCCTCCTTTTATAGCCAGATTTCTGTCCTCCGAATGTTGTCGCATTTTGGACCCAATAAATGACCTCTTCACACGTTTCTCCCTTCTTCAATGTTGTTCATAATTGTCTTGGACGTGTCCCCTAAAAATATCAGCAGATTTGGACAGGTATGCCGAGAGTTATGGCCTTTTTTACTCTGATAATTTATTCTTTCCAGTCAGAATCTCCAAAACGTCAAACACCGAATTAGACAGATTTAATGGACCCTCAAACGGACGAATCCCGTGGTGATTCCTTAATAAAAGATTCTCCAAAACTCCTTTTTCGTCCACCCACCACATTTTGCAAGGTTTGGACCCACAATGTATGAGTTATGGATCCCACACGAAAACTAGGCAGAACTGGAAACAGTTTTCTTGAGCCAAATGGTGAGATTCTTTGGAGCTTTCATATGGCCGATTCAGCTTTTAGTCCAAAAATAATAAATGAAGCCCTGGATGTTTAGAATATGCAAAAGAAAGAATTTTTCAATTCGGATCAATGTAGATAATGTTATGGAAAAACTACAGAAATAAGATAAAACTGTTAAAAATCCAAAATGGCCAATTTTTACTATTCAGCTCAAAATAACACCAAAATCATAAAAATGAAACAATTCATCTTAGAGGAACACTTTTGTGAGTTTAAAACAGTGATATTCAATATAAATTAATTGAAAATATTTGTTCTATCAACTGCCTACAGGAGAAGTGGAAGTTGATATAGATTACCACCCGAGCGATGTTATCCGAGCCACCCCAATAGTATTTCACCATTAAAAACCTTACCCTTTGGTTATATATGGCTGTTATAAGAGTTTATGTAACAATACCCTAGCACTATGATTATGTAAATTATTTTTGTATAGAATAAACAATATACATTCATTTTATTAGTGTTACTTTTTAATTTTTTTAAAGAACAAATAGTATTTTTAGTTCATATTTAATTAAGAAATATAAATTTATGAATTAATTGATTTTTTAATTAAATAATATTTTAATAAAAAAATTATTACTATGTTATTTTTTATTAAATATAAATTATCATATAATTTTTATGAATATAATTGTGATTTTTATTATGGTTTGAAATCCATTTTTGTCAAAAACCCTAATTTTTTTATAAATGTATGTTTTTATTTCAAAAGTAAAGATTCATATATTTAGAAAATTATTCGGATAAAATTAATATTATTTTTGTAATCAGGGCATTGAAATTATAAATGGTGAATTTTTCATAATTTTCTGAGACAGTCCAATTTGTGGGTAAAAATTAAATACTGTTTAATTATATAATGTGTTTTATGACATCATAATGACCTAACAGTGATGTAATAAATACAATAAATTATATTTTTGAATAATATATTTTTTAACATTAAAATAATGCGATTTTATATTTGTTTTATTTATTTTACAAAGAATTAGTGGACCCTTAAAGGCTTATAAATTTTTTTAACTTTTTAAATTGATTTCATTGAGAGTGTGACTCACCTCCACATATGAAAGACTAATATTTTAAGATGTTCGGACATTGGACCTATAAAATAATTATTTTCCACTCCTATTTGGAAAAAACCATTTGTAAAAAACCATGGGATGGTTTGTTGTTTTTATTAGTCTAATGTTTAGGGTCCAAAACAAAAGTAGTAAAGAATTTCCCTCTTTTCCTATATAATCCCACCCAATATACCACTTCCTATTCACTAAAATACTTTGAATCTAGACCAACCTATGTCGTCCTCTCTCTATAATCCTCCAATGGTGCCCCAACATCCCAAGAATCCTCTCTCAAGCCTCTCCCAAGACGTTGGCATCACACTTCTATGTAAGGGATTTCTTCCTTTATCATTTTTTACAACTTTATTTATGATGTTATACACTTTAATTTTCAAGTAAAAACCTTAAGGTATAATTTTACACCTCTCCATAATTCCCTTATTATATTTTAATTATGAGAGACCTCTTTCTCCCTCATTAATTCCTCCCATGTACACTTGTTACCATGCCTAATTTCTGTAAGGGATTTCCTCCATTCTGATTTTTGTCCAAATTTAATTATATTGTTATACCATTTTTAAATTAAAAATGTCGGGATACGATTTTCACCTCCCCCAAAACGCCCTCCATATTTTAGAATGATGATAGACCCTTTTATTTCTCATTAATTCCACCCATGTACAGCCATTACGATGTTGAAATTCCATAAGGGATTTCTCCCTCCTCATTTACATTCAAGAAATTATTTTATATTGTACATAAAAATTCCATTACATGTTTTGGTACATGTATTTATGTGGCCCCATTTACTTTCCATTTCATGTAAATATGATGTGATACCCATTTCTCCCTCATGAACCATTTTTATGAATTCTTATGTCATGCTATTATGATTCTGAAATTATATCGTAATTTTCCAAACTTATGTCATTGTGTAGTGAATACCATGGCCATTTATCTACCAAGGGTATTCAAATTTATACACATTTACTTATTGATTATAGAGTTTCATGTATTAATTTCACATTTCTTTATCTTGTAAAATGTGATGATGTTTAATTAATCCATGTGACACACTTATTCATGAAATGAAATGATTAAGAAGGGTGGGCCCTGATAGTGCTCCTATGGATTGGGTAAATATTAGTATCATGATACATCAAGTGTAATGAGGGTTTAATCATGATATATGTGCAATGAGACTTGGCTCATTCTAGTATCATATTAAATGTTTTTTCCACATTTCCATGTTATGATAAGATTCCTATATCATTCATTTTGGTTCATGTATCTTTTACACTACATTGATCTTCTTATTTCTTAACATGTATTTTATTCTTCTTGTTATTTATTGTTTACTCCCGTACTGGGATTTATAGCTCACCCCTTTTTATTCATGTCCTCAGGTTATCCCATGCAATGTTAAGTATGTGGTAATGTAGTGGTCATGTAAAGGATGTTTTCAATAAAGATGTTGTGTTTCATGTTTTAAGTCATTATGTAATGTTCCCAATCTCCAAAGACACTAGAACTATCAATCTTATATGTTGTATCAATTGAATATTTTACATAATAAATCATGATTATGTGTGTAATAAAAATCTATGTTTTTATAGTTTTTAATAGAGGATAGGTTTAGTTATTTTTGGGATTAGGATTAGAAAACCCTAGTGAAAGCCTTATAGATAATACTAAGACTAAAAAACAACCCTAAATTTTTGTGAGCATTGAGTAAGTGTTTTATCAATAAAAAAATCATTTTATGGATACAAGAAGGTAGTGATGGCTCTGGAATAGATATATCTAGGGGTAAAACCTGAAAACATCTATATGATCTAGACTCGAACGGGTACTAGTGCATGAAAACAGGCCTTGATTCAATCTTGGTTATGACACTCATGGGTAATATTCCTTGGTAAATTTATAAGCTTAGTACAAACCATTATTAAGGGAATAAAAAAATCCCCTAAGAATATATGTTTTGAAGTTGATCATGGATAACATAGATTGAAACCTGTAAATTCATAAGTTAAAAAAATAAAATTAATTTATAAGTCATCCATTTTTTTATTTAGATTAATATTTATGTGTTACACAAAACTTTCCTTTTATTCCAGCCATTGGATGGTAACATTGAGGACTCCAGCTAACAACCGATGCAAAGATCAACGTGATGACTGTTCTAAGGAGATGTCTAATCTGATAGGAGTGGTAATCACAAACTCTTTCATGATACCCTCTCAGTTAACTAAAGTTATGAATAGAAACATGGCTCAAGAGGAATGTTCAACCCCCCCACCCCCATGAAAGAACAAGTCACAATCGAGATCTATATGATACAAAGGCCTCATTCTTTTAATGGATCATATGATCCCTCAATCATCGAACAATGGATCAACTCCATCGAAAAGATATTCTCCATCCTTAAATGTTCTAAAATATAGAATTTAATTTTGGCTTCTTATTGTATGGATGGTGAATCTGATCAATGATGGAAATTGATAAAAAATATGATGACTAAGGATAATATCAACGTGTTGGAATGGAAGGAGTTTTGGAAAATGTTTTTGGACAAATATTTTCATCGCACCCTATGACTTAGTATGGAAAGGTAATTCATTTCTCTCATGAAAAAAGACGAAAAATCCATTGGAGCGTATGATTAAAATATTACATGGTTTGCACGATATGCCTCTGACATTGTCATTACCCCCAAATGCAAGGATGTCCACTTATTTGGTAGGATAAAACATATCCTATAGAAATCCCTAATGATCCGTGACTTCAAGAGCTATGAAGAAATTTTCCAATGTACCCTCAATGTTGAAATGGGGATTGGGGAATCTCAGGGGTATCATAGGGATAACAGGCATAAGGTGGACTTAAATTCTGGTGGTCCAATGGATAAATCCAATGGTATTAAGAAAATCCAGCACCCCACTTTCCATATGTGCTGAAACAAGCACCCCAAAAATTGCCTGAAGCGGACGAGGAAAGGCTTTAGGTGTGGAAGATAAGGGAACCTGGCCATTAACTATAAAAAAGATAAACTCGCAGCTGTGATAGAGGAGAGAAACACTCCATTTGACCCTCAACGCATTGTTCATTGCTTCAACTACAAATAAACATGACACTTTTCAAACTAGTTCCTTAATCCAAGGGTTTTTTGAGGCAACCAACAACATCCAAGGAAAAAAGGGAAAGCTCTTACCATCACTACAGCTAAAGTGAACCCTAACAACTAAGTGGTGATAGGTACTCTAGTTATTCATTAAATAATAGAGAATGTACTTTTTGATTATGATTCTATGCATTCTATTTTATCCTGAAAGTTTATTAAAATAATCCCAACACAACCACAAGTCATGGAAGTAAATATTTTGGTGAGTATGGAAAATGGGGAAATCATTTCATCCCATGAATATAACTCCCTCCATACCATAAATCGTGGATTGAACTTCTTGGAGAACCTCTTCATACTCCCTCTGGTAGAATTCGATGAAATTCTTGGTATGTATTGGCTTTCCTTATATAGATCCAACATAAATTTACATGAGAGGCAAATCGATCTCCATATGAAAAATAGACCACTGATTCTATATAAGTGCATGGAAGAAGATGAATCTTCTTTAGAACCATCATCTCCAGCATGTATATTACATCCCTATGATCATGCCTTTCTGGATCAAATGATTGAGTCTAAGGAATCAACCATCCTTGAATACATCCATATTGTGATGGAATTCACTGAAGTGTTTCCTAAGGAATTTCCTGGTCTTCCTCATAGAAGAGATGTTTAATTCTCAATTGATCCTATACTTGGGGCAATGAAAATAACCAAGACTTTATAAAGAATGAATGTTTTAGGACTAGAAGAGCTAAAGAAACAACTACAGGAGAATATGGATAAAGAGTTTATATGACCAAGTGCTTCACAATGGGGTGCACTAGTCCTCTTTGTCAAGAATATGGATGGGTCAATGCGCCTTTTCATTGATTATCGTGAGTTCAAAAAAATCAATATAAAGAACAAGTATCCTCTGCCTTGAATTGATGACTTGTTCAACTAGCTACGTGGAGCACAGTACAACTCTAAGGTTTATTTGTAGTCAGGATACTACCATGTAAGGGTGGAGAAGGATAATATCCCCCTGAATAGTTTTCTTACATGTTACGGGCAATATGAAATCATATTAATGCCTTTAGGACTCACTAATTATCTAACAGTCATCATGGAATTGATGAATAGAGTATTTAGATATTACTTGGAAACATTTGCGGTAGTATTTATAGATGATATTTTAATATACTCTAATACCAAGGAATATCATGAGGAGCACCTAATAACTATAATAGAGGCCTTAGGAAGGGAGAAGATCTATGAAAATTACAACAAGTATGGGTTATAGTTTAAGGAGGTATCATTCTTGGGTCATATCATCACAAGAAATGATATATCTTTGGATCCATGTAAGATAGATGCAATTGAGTGATGGTATAGGCCAACATCAGTGAAGGATATCTGAAGCTTCATGGGGTTATCTAGATATTATCACCAATTTGGGAGAAATTTATCATGATTTTCCAACAATCTTACCAATATAACTCGCAAGGGAGTAAAGTTTTCATAGAGTGATGAATGCGAAGAGAGCATCAAGGAGTTGAAAATGAGGCTTATAACTAAGCCCATTCTCACACTAACCAAAAGTGGATAACTTTTTGTTCTATTCAATGATGATTTTAAGAAGGTCCTAGGTTGTGTGTTGATGCAAAATGAAAAATTCATTTTCTATGATTCATGGAAAATTGAAAGTTAATGAGAAATAATATCCACCACATGATCTAGAGTTGGATACAATAATCTTTGCTTATATTTTTTTCCTTCATTACCTCATTTGGGAGAAGTGTAAAATATACACAGATCAAGAAAGCCTCAGGTATATATTCACACAGAAAGAGTTGAATATTTGACAATGAAGACGGCTAGAGTTGATCAAAGAATTTGAATGCTCAATCCATTACCACCCTAGGAAAGCCAACAAGGTGGCAGATTCTCTAAGTAGAACGGACCGAGTGATAATATTATTGATGATAACTGAAATGGATCCAATCTTATTAGATTTGATAAAGATGTAAATCGGACTCATAAATAAGGAAAAATACTCAATCCTTTTAAAAATTATTACTCAACCTTTTCTTTTGGAAAGGTTAAAGGATGATCAAAAGGATGATGTGGTAATTCAGAAGAAATTGGAAACTATAAGAAAAGGGAAATCCTAGAAGATCAATGTTAATGAAGAAGGAATTATGAGATTTGGGACAAGACTATGTGTTCCATCAAATCCAGAGTTAAATAAATAACTTTTGGATGATGCACATAGTTCCAATTTCTCCATTCACCCAAGAAACACAAAGATGTATCGAGATCTCTAAGAGCATTATTGGTGAGATAACATGAAGCAGGAGATTTCTGAGTATAAATAAAATTGATTGGTATGTCAGCAAGTGAAGGCTGAGAGGTATAATTATAAGGGGAGGATGAAACCATTACCCATACCAGTATGAAATTGGGAAAACATCACCACAGAATTTTTCATAGGACTTTTGAATAAATACAATGGAAAAAATTCTATCTGGGTTGTTGGGGATTGTCTAACATAGACTGCACACTTCATTTCAATTCGAGATGATTTCTCATTGGATCAACTGGAATAGATAAATATATCAGAGAAGTGGTAAGGCTACATGATGTAGAACTATCTATTATATCTGATCGAGATCCAAGATTCACCTCTATGTTTTAGAAGAGTCAACATCATGCTCTGGTTACTGAGATGAACTTTATTATGGGTTATCATCCTCAAAATGATGGAAAATATGAGTGGCATATCCAAACACATGAGTACATGTTGAGAGAATGCTCAATGGACTTCAAAATAGAATGGGATTAACATCTCCCTCTAGGTGAGTTCTCTTACAATAATAGTTTACACTAAAGTATCCAAATGGATCCTTATGAATCCCTTTATGGGAAGAGGTGTAGAACAACAGCGTGTTGGTATGAAGTTGGAGAGAAAAAACACCTAGTCCAAAAAATGGTCAAAGAAACGGCGGAGAAGGGTAAGACCATCCTATAACACATTAATGATGCTCAGAGTCAATAAAAGATCTATGATGATAATCAACGAAAATACTTAGAGTTTGATGTCGGAGACATGGTATTTCTCCACATATCACCATTGAAGAGAGTTATGAGGTTTGGGAAGAAGGGAAAGCTTGGTCCAAGGTACATTGGCCCTTTTGAGATCCTTGATCTCATTGGAATAGTGGATTATCAACTAGCACTTCCACCGAACCTATTTCAAGTACATGATGTTTTCCATGTATCACTCTTGAAGAAGTACATACCTATCCCATCACTTGTTCTCAATCTAGAGGTGGTACCATTGGAGAATGTCCTCTCCTATGATGGAAATATGGTGAAGATCTTAGATCATATTGAAAAATTTATACAAAATAAGACAATGCCCCTTGTTAATGTGTTGTGAAAAAACCACATGTTTGAAGAAGCAATGCCAGAATTGGAGGAAGTAATGAAGCAAAGTCACCCACATCTGTTTTAGTTTGGGAATAGAAATTTGGAGGGTGAGATTTCTTATGGGGGAAGAATTATAACAACCCAATATTTTGTTAATGAAAATTCTCTTGATATAATTAAATGTATTATTATGTATAATGGTTATATAAAATATGAAATTCCTTGGTTTTATGTTTTTATATTTCAAATTACCATTAATAATTGTTACTATTGCAAATATAGCCGTTGAATAGTGATCAATTGATTAGTATAAATATACGGCTTTAAGAAATCCAATTTACTCAGATAGAGGAAGTGATGACCTCATCCAGTAGAATTGCTGCATATGAATCCCATTTGTGGGAGATCATAAAGGAGGTTCCATGATTAGGCTTCTCTCTAGACCAAGCCCAAGACAAGATTCAATATGTTAAGCTCAAAAGAAACCACCTATGGAAGAATTGGAACTTGATAGAGATTACCACCCAAGTGATGTTATCTAAACCACCCAAAGAGTATGTCACCATTGCGCACCTTACCCTTAAGTAATATGCATATGTTATAAGGGGTCATGTAACAAGACCCTAGAACTATGACTATTTGCATTATTTTTGTATAAAATAAATAATATACATTCATTTTTTAATTGTTACATTGTAAATAGTTTTTAAAGCACAAATAGTATTTTTAGTTAATATTCAATTAAGAAATATATTTTGATGAATTAATGTATTTTTTAATTAAATAATTTTTTAATACATTATTATTACTAAGTTAATTTTTACTAAAAAAATTATCATATAATTTTTATGAATACAAATGTAATTTTTATTAAGGTCTGAAAGTCATTTTTTTCAAAACCGTCGGTTTTTATTTTAATAGTAAAAATTCACATATTTAAAAAATTATTTAGATAAAATTAATATTATATTTGGAATAAGGATGTCTAAATTATCCAATGGTTAATTTTTCATAATTTTTTAAGATTGTCGAATTTTTGGGTAAAAATTAAATACTATTTAATTATATAATGTGTTTTATGACATCATAATGAACTAATAGCAATGTAAAAAAATACTATAAATGGGATGTTCAGCCAATATATATTTTAACATTAATATAATGGTATTTTATATTTGGTTTTTTATTTTACAATGCCTTAGTGGACCCTTCAAAACTTATAAATCATTATAAATTTTTAAATTGATTTCTTTGAGAGTATAACTCACCTCCATATAAGAAAGCCTAATATTTTAAAAAGTTCTTCCATTGGAATTAAAAAATAATGTTTTCCAATACCCTTTGGAAAAAACTAAGGGAAAAACCATGGTATGTTTGGTGGTTTTGATTAGTTTAATGTGTAGGGTCCAAAACCTAAATAATAAATAATTCCCTCTATTTTCCTATATAAACCCACCCAAGATCCCACATCCTCTTTACTCAAATACATTATATCTAGACCACAATCTTCCCTACTCTATTTATAATCCTTCCGAGGTGCCCAAATATCCCAAAAACCCTCTCTCAATCCTCTCCCAAGCCTTTGGGATGGCACATCAAAATAAGGGATTTCTTCCTTTCTCATTTTCCAACTTTATTTATGTTGTTATACACATTAATTTTCAAGTAAAAACATGCGGTATTATTTAACACTTCCCAATAATTCCCTTATTATGTTTTAATTATGATATACCTCTTTAAATCTCATTAATTCCTCCCATGTAGACCTGTTACTGTGCTGAAATTCCGTAAGGGGTTTCTTCCTTTCTAATTTTTGGCCAAATTTCTTTATATTGTTATACCCTTTTGTTTTCAATTATAAATGTTGGCATATTTTTTCACACCTAAACTATACTTACCTACATATATTTTAATTATGATATTACCCTTTATCGCTCCTTAATAACTCCCATGTACATCCGTTACCATGCTAAAATTCTATAAGGGATTTCTCCCTCCCCATTTACATTCAAGAAATTATTTTATATTGTGCATCTAAATTACATTACATATGTTGGGACATGTATCTATGTTTTACCCCTTACATTCCATTTCATGTAAATATGATTACATGCCCCTTTATCCTTCATCAACCATTTTTATGAATTCTTATGTCACACTGTTAGGCTGCCAAAATTGCACCGTGATTTTAAAAGCTGAAGTCATTGTGTATGGAATACCATACCATTTATATATCAAGGGTATTAAACTTTAGGAACATTTACTTATTGATTATAGAGTTTCATTTATTAATTCCACATTACTTTATCATGGAATAAATGATTATATTTAATGAATCCATGATATATGATTCTTGTGGAAACTTAGGTATGAAATAAAATGATTAAGAAGGGTGCACCCTGATAGCGCTCCAATGCATTGGGTAAAGATTAGTATCATGATACGTCAAGTGAAATGAGGGTTCAATCATGCTAATTAAAGTGAAATGAGGGTTTACTCATGTTACATGGGAAATTATACTTGTCTTATGCTAATATAATGTTAAATGTTTGTTGCCATATTTCCATGTTATGATAATCTTGCTATATCATTAATTTATGTTAATTTATCTATTATGATTTATTGATATGAGTATTCCATTAATTTTATTGTATTTTTCAGGTTATGACTTGTTTAGTTCTTTATTAGGATTTATAGCTCACCTCTTTTTATGCATGTCCTCAGGTTATCCCATGCAATGCTATGTACGGGGGAATTTAGTGGCCATATAACAGAAATTTTCAATAAAGATGTTGTGTTTCATGTTTGAAGTCTTTATGTAATGTTCCTAATCCCCAAAGACTCTAGACCTATAAATAATATATGTTTTATCAAGTGATTATTTTATGTAATAAATCATTTTAATGTGTGTAATAAAAATTAAAATTGTTATATGACAGTTTAGGTGTTACTGCATGTTTCCACTTTCTCTTGATAATGTTTTTAGAACTAAAATTCAATGTAATTTGGCATAGAGTGGGTGAAATTTGATTTTTATATTGAATCTGGAAATGGTGTGGAAATGAATTTGTAAATTTATTTGGTTTAGAAATGTTAAAGGCCCGGTTGTAACTTGGGTTGTCTTTAAAAAGTGGGATTTGATTTAAGTGATATAAATACGCGATTGTCACCTTGTGACATATTGGAAATATATATTAGATATAATTTGATATATTGGACCAATGGGAATGTTGGAAAGTTTTGAAGAATGGGTTGAAAACTTGGGTGGATTAAAGGGCTGATTTCTATTTTCAAAATGACTAAGAAAGTGGTTTTGATTTTGGAAAATGGTGGCTTCCATGTGAGATATAGGTTTTTGTGAAATAAATGGATTTTTATGAATGTTTTGGAAGCTTGGATTATGATGGAAACCACTAGATGTTGGGATTTGTTCCTCTATTGTTGATCATGTATGGGAACATTATTTGTATTGGATCCACTAAACCATTGGACGGGATCCCCTCTAGTAGATCATGCATGACAATGCTATTGGTTATGGTTGCAATACCATCTATTTACAAGTATTATCATTATTATAATGGGATTACTAGGCATCATCTTAAGGTATGAGTGACTGTTTATTTTCCACCATAATTAGATAGGTTGGGACTGCTTGACTTGATGGGGATAGGCGGGGCATGCCACTGGATTAGTTAGTTTAGAGATGTCAGTTGGTTATTGACTATGGAGCCACACCATAGGTCGACAAGTGATTATGAACTGAGTACGTCGAAGGATTCCCTATATATAGGTTTAAGAAATACTCATGATCTACTTTATATATGTTCAATTTACTTGATCTCCTTGTTTGGATTTTAGACCTACCAGTTTATTCTAGTTGGTTTTCCATCATTTAATTTATGATTATCCCTTTTTTGATACTTGGAAAGGATTTTTATTTTGTGTTTTGATTTTGAATTGTGTTGGAATGAAAATCCTTTTTGGGAATAGAATGGTACATGTGTGGATTTTAAAAAAAGAATGTGTGGAAATCTATGTTTGGTTATTCCAAGTGATTAGACGATTGTTTTCTAAATGTATTTCAAAATAGTTTTTTTGGAATGTTTTTGGAATGGAAATTCATGGAATTTGTAGTGATTAGCTACTAATATGTTCAAGCTCAAACCCTACTTGTGCGAATTGATGTCTATATACCCAAGAGGTTTTGCTGATTCAGGTTTCTTTTTTATTGAGCATGGTGTAACATTTGTTGTCAATAAAGAGTCAATAAGGATTCAATTGTCAAAAGTTTGTCGATATGTGCATTAAAATGTTATGATGGAAGTAGTTCCAAGGATTGAAGTTGTGAGGTTTTTAATTCAGTGATGATCCCACTTTGATTACAGATTAATATTGAGGAAACAACTCTGACAATTGTTGAACTTGTTTTATGTTCCAAGAATTGTTTTAAGGTGATACATTGTTACAACACTTGAAGAAGTCCATGCAATACTCAATTGCACGAGGAAAGGAGTAAAGATACTTCCATTGATCTTTAAATGGATGAAGTTTAAATATCATATGATTATTTGAGCTATTCCTCTAAGTTTAAGAAATGTGTTAATGGATAACACATCCATCACAATAAGGAGAATCCATGCATTTTGCCTTAATGCATGAGGAATGAAGAAATTATCCATGCATCATCCATGATTGGATCAAAACAACATATTGAAGATCGTTTGGATTCATGGTCAAAGAAGAAAATAAAGATGATGTTTTGGAAAAGATATTTGGAATTCTCATTCAAAAAATAATAGAAGAAGAAGAAAAGTGGAATGGTGGTTTGGCATTTTATATTTGTGAATACATAGTTTTACACTAAGTAGTTATTTTTTATATTCCATTATTCCAAAAAATTAGGCAAACCATGGAGGCCAACTAAGGTCCTCATCTGCAAGAACAAGCAGGACTCGAGGGTCAACCACGCCTGAGGGAAGCCCTCAAGGCTAGCCTCACATGAGGTAGGAACATGGGTCGTGTATAATCATGCAGGTGTACGCATGGTGGTGAACCCGTGTGGCTAGTGCATTGGAGGTGCTAGAAGCATGCCTAGAGGAGGCAGAGTGGGTGCTAAGAGAATTCCCGTAGGGTGAACACGGTATGAGGTGATACCATGGAGGGAGGATGGGAATTATGAGTTGAGGCTGTGGAAAATTGTATTATAAATGACCTGCATTCCGTGTCTCCATTTCGATGTGGGATGGGATTTAAAAATCCAGATGAAATATCTGTCGTCCATCTGATCACATCTGAGATCTCAACAGCACGTTGCATCCATGCTATGCCTTCTAATCAGGGTCGTCCATGATCGATTTGAGCTGATCCATTGTCTGTGGCATCATCTTCAACCTCCAGCCATCGCATTGCCGCTGCTCGCCATAGACCAAACCGATCCACCATGATTGAGCTCCCATTTAGTGTTGATGATGAAATCTCATACATGGTGATCATTCAGAGGAACTGAACACATGAAAGCATTAAAAGTTTCATCCATGCCTAAAAATCAAGAAAATTGAAGGAAGCTGAGGAAAACAAAATTTATGAGGGTTCCATGCTCGTTCTATGTACAAAGAGATGGTTCTCATGCGTTCTTAAATGAATTAATTTGATTTTCTCACCGAGAAAGAATAAGCCTCATTAAATGGAAACGAGCCAAGATATACAGAAAATCTTTGAATGGGATTGAAAAATTCAAAGCAGAGGATCTCGAATTATGAAATGAATAAATTTTAAGATGACATCTATCAGTGTTAGGAATGAGATTTGAATGTGGATATACATGTTATTACTCACCAATAAAGAGAGAGACCTCAATCGTGGATAATTTGTTGATTATATTGAGAAAGATCTCGTTTTCTTGAAAAAAAGAGCATCAAGAGTTTCTGTGAATCCTTGCTACGCAAACGAGAAGTCTTGCAGGCTTTCAACTTGTGAAATTCACCCTTGAAACATCCTCGAAAAGAATAAAAATCTTCACCTATTGTTTGAAGGGAACCACCAACACAAAATCAGTTTAAGAAAACCTCATCCTGCCTTGTGAAGAATATGGTTTGTGAAACCAAATTAGATCAGTTCATTGCACCTTTCCTGTTTGAGCTACACATTCAAAACCACGATACCATCTTGGTTAATGCGTTTTTTATTGATAAATCCTAGAGAAAGTAGATAATAAGGATGAACATGTTCTAACTGGTTTTTACAAAGAATAAGAACCGTGACCTCTAGTTTTAATGAAGAAGAAGAACTCGTGAACCCTTGGTTTCATTAAGAAAAAAGGCTATTTCATAAATGCTTAGTGCATATAAACATTTCCCTTGAAGAATAATGAAAAGTCACACACACACACAATCAATATACCCATTCAGGTTGTCTGTGACAGAAGAAGAAAAAGAAGCGTGTATGTGTGGTGTAGTTTATGTGTTTGAAAAGAACATAAAATACAGTGTGTGTGAACATGTGAAGAAGAAATATGAATAAAGAAACAAAGAATAAAATAAATGAATATATCCATTTGGGCATGATGAAACATAAATATCATTGAACACTAATTTAAAAAAAATGTGTGTGTGAAAAGAACCAAATAAGAAGGAATTGTCTGTATTCAGGAAGAATAAAGTGAGATTCACCAAGAAAAAAGTGCATGAATATGCATGAAATACACACATTTAACCTAAACCATTGATTCATGTGAACATTGCATTTTTAGGTTTACAAGCATAATATTATGCATGCATGCAATCATTCATAAACACATGCACATTTGAAAAGTAACTGAGATATCTAAAAGCAAGAAGTTTGGATGCCATGAAATCCATGAATGAAGTGAATTAAAACTGAGACTAAATCCAGACTGAATTAAAGATGATATTATATATGAGTGAATAGTATTTGAGAATCCAAGAAGGTAGATAGATCTGATATTGTTCAGAATTATTCTTGCATTCTTGAAGAGGTTGTGTGCACCATTTTCACACACATAATTGAGTCCAGGACTTCTCTTGAAGAATAATAATTTTTTTAGCATTTTTGAGACTGATGACTGATCAGTAAAAGTGATTAGAGTTATTGGGAAAGGCCAACAGACATTACCAATGGATATTGATGATTCGTGAAGAGATACGCAAGAAACTGTGATTCACCAAGCCTGTGTGTAAAGAAAGAATATCATATACAGTGAATCAATAAAGAACTTAAAGAAGGAAGTTACTTGTGTGACTAGAGAGCTAGAAGACCCCTGTGAGATTTAGGGAGGAGAAGAAGTCTTCAGTGGGACTCTAAAGCAGACTAGTGTATTCCAGTAACACTGTGGGAAGCAGTATAAAAAACCTTCTAAGGGACTTAGGAGAGATACAATGGGAATCTTTATCGACCATTGTAACTACTCACTGAATTATAATGGAGAATCTATGTTGGGGATAATAACTAACACAATAAGGAGTAGGTCTTTGAAAAAAAACCTTGTAAATATTTATGTTCTGTGCCATTACATTTACTGCACCATTCAAGGTAAGGCTGAGAGAGACAAGAAGAGTGGATCAAGGCTTTAACAATCCATATAGGTTTAATTTGAAAGAATAAATTAGTAAAAATATTCAAAAGGGATCACAAATTTACCCCCTCCCCCTCTCCATGATTTAAACTGATCTAGGATTTCAATTCGTATCAGAGTGAGGTTACCTCTAAAATATCCTAAGGAGTCTTTATAAAGTGCTGATTTGAGGAGATTAGTGAAAACCCTCTAATGGATATATCTACCAAGACTCTAGAGGAATGAAATATGAAAAAGGCAAAGAATATGGAGAATAATCTTACTGATAATGAAACGACACCTTATACTGAAGGTAATCTAAAAGGTACAACAGGTGATAAAACCTTTTATTATTATTATTATTCTGATGACGCTTGCTCAAGTTGTGATGATGATAGATCAATTAGTGATCTTCAGACTGCACTCAAAGATAATCTAATGATGGTCCCTAGAGAAGTGTAAAGACACATTGTTGCAATAATTGTTTCTCTGAAAGATGAAAAAGTATAGCCGGAAGAGTAATATAATGACATGTAAGAGGCGTTAGCTAAAAGGGTTGGTCTATCCAACAACCTCACAAAACTTGTGAAGGTATGGGAAGAAAATTTTATCTTTTAATGACAGATATGATGAAGTCACTGAAAAATTGTAGAGAAGTATTTTTGAGAAATAATTATTTGAAATGGTGTTTTTAGAAGCCTTCCATGCTTTATAAAAGTTTCACAAATTTTCTATGGTTGTCGAAGATGCTCAAATTTAAGAAAAAGAAAAAAAGATAACAGAACTTGAAATCTCATTGCAAAAATTAAGAAATGTGCATGAAGAACAAATAACAAAACTAAAAATTAAATGGGAAATTAAGCTGATATCAGTTGAGGATTAGAAGAACTATCTCAACATGAAATGTATAGAATTTGAGGTGAGATTGAAAAATCAGTAATCACCCAAAGTTATAACTTCCCAATCAGTTGGAATAAGAGATACTGCCACTCATGTTTTTATTGTGGATAATGTTTTCAAAATAATTACTAGATCATCCTCTAATTCAATGGAAACATCCTCTAAGAAGAAGGTATCCCAAAACACAATTACTTATGTTTCTACTAATGTAGTTTTATCTGTAAGTACAGGTTCAAAGACAAAATCTAGGAAGATGTGGATTGATAAAAAATTCAATACATACATCAAAAAATCATTTTTGGATACTGGATTTATTAAGAATGGAAAATCCCAAAATAATTCTCCAAAAAAAGAAAAAAAATCAAAAAACAAAAATGAACTAAATCTAGTTAGACTAATAATACAAGTAAAATAAGAAGATTTTTTTGTCTATTGTTGGTGTTGTTGGATGTTTGAGGATTAGGCCAATGATTTATAGAATAATATGTAAGCATATAAATTTTTTTAGTCCTACATATAGGGAAAGTAGATTTCAAGAAATGAAGCAACCTGCAATGATAAGGCAGAAAATAGAGATAAAGAAGAATATTTATATCAAGAATAGATTTGAGTATCTTGAAGACTTCTATGATAATTTCAACACAAGTAGTAATAGTTATGATGAGTTCTGGTCTAGTCCTACCATGCCTTAGGCATATGTTGATAAGAATCATATACCAAAACAAAGGTAGGAGAAAGAAAAAGGAGATGAAAATTCTTCCATTAGGAATATGAAATACAATGAAGTTAAGAAAACAGTGAAATAAATTATTACCAAGAAGTAGTCTAAGCTGTATTCAAATAATTTCATCTCAACAAAGAAGATATGCTTCTACTATGGAAAGAACGACCGTACCATCGATCACTGCATGAAAGCCATGTAAATGAATCGTAGTAATCTCAAATTGAAAGTAGAAATAATCTATAATTAGACAAGATAGATTGAATACATTCTTAAAAATAATTTTGACAATTTTTCTTAAGAAAGTTAACTTGAAGTAATTGAAGAAGCCATGTGGAAGTTCCAAGCCCGAAAATACCAAGAATGATTGTTTATTAAACTATCCTAATCAATTGAAAATTTCTTGAGAACTAAAAGAAGTTGAAAGTTAATTACTAGATAAAGCTAAGGAAACAACAAAAATAGATAATTCCACATGAAGAATAATTCTAATTTCAAGACAGGTTGTCGACAAATGACAATCCAAGTGTCTCACAAGTACTATGTCGATGGTGCAAGAAGTATGGACATCATGAAATCAAATGTTTAACTGTTTTGTTTGTCCTAGTTGAGAAACTTGAACAATAAACACCAGTCGAAGCAACTTCACTACTGGAAGAAGTAAATATAAACAATCCACACAAGGTGAGGGTGAATGGAAGTAAATGGTCCACGTTGATGATAAAATATCAAAATTTCGAATGGAGAGGAAACACCATTATGAAGAGTAATAGAAAATTATAGTTGTGAGGAAAAGAGTTCTTGGGTTGAGAAAAAATTCTCTCTAACACCCCGAGCTTCCATGATACGTTTCTCTTTCAATAATGCAATAGCTTGCATTTTACGCAAGTTCGAGATTCTAACACACTACGACCAATCAAAAGAGCCATTTTGAATAGTAATACCCAATTTTTTAAATTATATATATTTTATATTTCAAAATGGACATCATTTTTGGATTCAGAATATCGAAATTAGCCTATGTTGATTTTTTGTTATTTTTGTGAGAACATCCAATTTTTTATGAATTGTGAAAAATACTTAAAACAATTTTTTTAATCAAAATAATATATAGTGATAAATTATAATATTGAGTGGTTTTAAAGTTTAATTAGAATATATTTTTACCATTTTATCCAATGGTGGTCATTAGAATTAATTTCACTTTGAAATTGGACATAAACAATTGTCAATCTTTTGATATATATTGTTTCTTAAAAACACGCTATTTGTTGTGACATCGGGAATTAATTATGAAATTAATTAATGAAACTTATATTTTTGGAATTTTTTAAATTTTAAATCATTTTTGAATTTGGAATATCAATTATAGCTTAGGGTGAAATTTTGGCATTGTTCTGAAAAACTTCAATTTTTGATGAATAGTGAAACCACTAAGTGGTAGTTAAAAAACTGATTTTTCGTTTAAATGAAAAATTACCACTTCTGTGATTTGATTTTTAAATATCCGAGATACATGGTTGTCATTAGGAAGTAAAATTTTGTTCAATGGGATTAAAATAATTTTTTGGTGAATAGTAACTTTTAAGCTTAATTAATCACGATTAAAGGTAATTAGTGAAATTTAAGGTAAAAATGATATTATAAAATATTAAAATACCTTTACACTTGTCCTAACCATATTGGATGTGTCATGGCCGACCAGGAAAATCCATGGGTCAACTTGGGGACCCCATGGAGCCACTTTGGTAGGAAAATGACATTAAAAACTTTTTATTTAATGTTAAAATAAAAATGTCACAAAAATGAGTTGTTTTACTAAAACAATTTTGAAATGGGGTTATACAAGTCATATTTTTTACTATAAATATTAATTAGAAAGATAAAACTATTTCCTAGATCATGATATTTTTTTTATAATTTTTAGACATTATATAAATTAAATTATTTATGACACCATGATGATGCCGTGATTACCTCATTAATTAATGATTTAAATAAAATGAAAAGATAATGTAAAATCTAAGACTTAAAATTGTCAAAAACCTATTGTATGAGTATATTTATAACTCTTATCACCTTATCCTCGAAATATATAAGTGTGGGACCTTTAGAATCTGAAAAATCATTTCATATTAAAGTAACATTTCAATCTTTCCAAGAGTACCCCTTCTCTCCTCTTATAAAAGGCCCCCACCACTACCACCTTACTCACACCTTCAAAGCCTTTTGGCTTGGACAACCTCTGTCAAAATACTCTCTCAACTTCCCTCCCTTACTCTTAGAAGCCTCACTTTGGGCATAAGTCTTCCCAAGGAAGCCTTTGGCTCAAATCAAAAAGAGTTAACCGATTTTAAGGTAATGTCTTATCTAATGTTGTTTTATTTTATTTTGCTTCTCCAACCCCTTAAACTCTTTTTATTCCTTTATTTTGTAACAACACCAGTATCTAAAATATACTAGGATTTTTTTATGATAATTATTTGGTTTACACTTACACACACCTTCGTCTAATGGTTAATGAACATACTATTTCTGTGGGTGGTGAAATAATGCCTCACGAAACGATGATTGTTCAATATTCTTTTAACACCTCTAATGGTGGCCATTTTGATGAAACTATTTTCATATTGTTGACGCTCCTTTCATCACAGAATCTAAAGATCGGAAAAGGGAATATCTGAGCTCAAAGTGATTCAGCCTTTGAAGAAAACATCAAAAATCAACAAAGGAAGAAAGGATCAACAGCAACCTCACCGCGCAAGTTATCTAACTGGCGCGCAAGTGTACTTGCGCGGCTACCTTGGTCGCGCAGGTGACTTGCGCGACCTAATTGGTAACCGCTCGGTAACCGCCCGTGGTCTTCTTTTGCCTATAAATAGACCCTGTGGGCCCCCCATTCGAGAGGATCTTTTTCCAGAAACTCGGATTGAAGCTCCCGACGCCCAAGTCTCTTCTCAAAGCTTCCGGAACACTTCTAAGGTAATTTCTTACCTAGAATGGAAGATCTAAAGAGAAGAAGGAAGGACTAAGTGTTGAAACTTATCAAACACTTGCGCGCCGACTTATTTCCTTCAATATAACTCGCGCGTCCCTTTTTTGGAAGAAACTCAAGAAAATTCTAAAGGGTTTAAAAAAGAGTCGCTCAAGTATTTCAATGCTGGTTGAAAATCGCGCAAGTACACTATGTGTCGCGCAGGTATACCTGCGCGACCAATACTTGCGCGCCCACGGAAGACTTGCGCGCCTTGCAAGACTTGTGCGCCCCTATCTTTTTGGGTGCCCATCTTGCCCATTTTTACCCCTCTTAAGCCATTTCACCTTTCCTTTTCAAGATTCAGTCTTCAAGACACTCTTCAAATCCATTTATGGCATGATTTCTTGATTTGACTTTCTTATCTAAAAGGAATTCTGTGGAATCTCTCTCAAAGTCTAGTGATTACAATATCCTTATGTCACTAAAATACGGAGAGTTCATTCATTCAACCTCATCCTTTAAGATGTGAGAATCTTAACCTGGGTCTCCTTTTCAGGAATAATCCCCAGTTATAAAACCTTTAATCTGGGCATCTTCCTCAGGAGTAAGCCCCAAATTCTTAAAGTTCCCAACCTCAAATATGGGCATCCTCCTCAGGAGTAAGCCCCAAACCTTAATCCCTAACCTGGGTCTCCTTTTTCAGGAATAAGACTCAGTCATAATCTTGGGATTCCTTTTAAAGAATAAGCCCCAAGTCCCCTTACCTGGGTCTCCTTTTTAGGAATAAGACACAGTCATAACCTTGGGTCTACTTTTCCGGAATAAGCCCCAAGTCCCCTTAAATTTCTCTTAACCAGTCATAATTTACCTTTGATTTGGGTTTCCTTTTTAGGAGTAAAACCCCATCATAAGTCCCCTCCTAACTTGGGCATCCTCCTTAGGAGTAAGCCCCAAGAATAGAGTATTCAAATCTCCATGAAGCACATATAACTTTATGGACCCTGTTCGTGGATTTTCTCCCTAAAAGTAAATCCTAAACCTTCATCTATCTGGGCAGTCATCCATACATAAACCCCAAAAAAATTCTTATGATTGCATCTTTCATGGCACAATTATCTAAATTTTACCAATACCTCTTGTTTCTCACACCGAGCATGACTCACGTGAGCTTAGAGTGTAAAAGTAATTATGACATTCATCTATGAGCCATCAATCATAAACATCATACTCCATTTCTCGAACTACGTGGGTTCTGATTTCTTTTCCAAAACAAAGGATACGTAGGTAGCCCATTTATGGGTTCGATCCCAACTTTGAAATAATCTTTGTCCTTCTGAATGACGATAAACTTCAAGTGCCCCACTGAGTGGCTTTAAAATCAGCCTGGTCATCATAAATGACCAAGAGACTTTTATATAAATGTTTTGAAGGATACCATTGACCAAGAATCTCTAAACAGATATAGATGATTCTCTATTGATGAAGAACTTCGAATACATATAAAATATTCTCTAAATTTCTTTGCATATTTAATCATTGATTGTTAAAACTAAAGGAAAGCACATTTTATACTTGGTAATGTAATAAGGATTCACGAACATAACTTAAATCTATAAAGAGAGTCCCGGAGTAGACAATAATTCCCCTCAAAAAGGTTTGATGAGTCCGACCTCCCATCCTCTCGACCAATGCAAATTCCTAAGCCTCATTATTCCACAAGCTAATGAGCGCCTGACTTTGGAAAGTAGGTCCAAACGGATGTGGAATCATTGGATGTTTCCGGTTCTACGAACAAACCCGTTAGAAACCGATCAGAACGTTTGAATCTCCCGTCGAGGAGGTCATCCCCGGATTCCGTGCGAAACAAAAATGGTGAACCCGACGTGAATCCTTAACCAAGTTAAAGTGATGTTCTTCTTTTTTGTTAGGCCCCTTGGGCCAACAAAGCAATCATTGACATGTGCTCATCCAAAAGATGCAGCGGCCGGATTCATCTTGATTATGTCTGTTACATGGAACATGAACTCTTTTCTCAAGATCTTATGCAAAATGGCTTTCCTTAAATTCACCTCTGTGAATACTGCTGCTGTGAACACCTCTACTGTGAGGTCTGCTGCTGTGAAAACCAATGCTGCTACTCCTGCTGGAACGTCATCCGCTCTGAGGATGACATCACCCACTCAGCGTCTTCAACGCTGGGTTTCTAATGCACTGGTTAAGGAGTATCGTCGCAACGATACTATCCCAACTCTGGAGGCCTCTCGTCAAGCCCTCCAATTTAACAACTCTACCTGGTCGTCCGGACAACGGCGTCCAGCAATCAAGAAGCAGGCGGTTCTGACTACCGTCTCCAACCGTTTCGGGTCTTTCTCCCCGGAACGCAATTTCCATTCCCTCCCTTACTCTGAGGAAGTGAATGAGAAGGTCCCTCAGGGCCTTAGTTCAAAAAGACAGGAGTCCTTCCCGAGGGCTCCCATCAACAATCGCCGCCAGACTCGTGCGGTAGTGCGCCCTCAACATGATGAGGGTACCGACTCCAGGCATTCAGCTCAGGTTCCTCGAACCCGAGCAGGCAAGATGAACCACCAGAGATGGAATCCGGTTAATAATAAGCAGGTTGTCATCCCTGCCATCTCCAGAGAAGTCCACCAACCTAACTTGGTGGCAAACAACGAGCAGGCATACACACCTGTTCATTTTAATTCCGCTGTCCAGCAAACTCGTCTGACAGCATCAAGCCTATCCCGCCAGGCAATTCCGGCGGAGTACCATAGGCAGGAACATACACCTGCTTATACATCACCAGTTAGTCAGCAGTCTCATCTGACTACATATGATGGATCTTGTCAACCGTGTTTGGCGAAGTGTAATCAGCAAGCACATACACCTGCTAATACTAATCAGGCCTACCAATAGTCTCGCTTGGTAGCACCCGGAGAAGTCAGTCGGAAAGTCCCTGACGACAAACAAGAGGCAGACTCAACTCTCTGCCTCCACACTTGAGTACTGTCAGGATTCACTGATAGGAAAAGGAGGATAAGAGCAGGCACATACACCTACTCCAAGCCCGGAATGGATGTATATCCCCGTTCCGGTGGCTGAAGTCACCAAACATATTTTGTCAATGGTGAAAGAGCAGAAGAAAATTCCTGCTTATATTCTGGATGCTTGCCAGGATATCATAACAGCTTCAGCATCATCTCAGGGACAGACACATAAATCTATCCCTAGCAATGGAGTGACACATCAATGATTCACTCCGGAACAGACACACACATCTGTTCCAGTCCAAGAGGGTTATGGGGCATACTCCCCCATATCATACAGACAACCAAGTCAGGCACATACACCTGCTTTGAGTGGATATCGTCAGCCTAACCTGACCATCTTTCCTGATCAGGCACATACACCTGCTCAGAGCAATCACTTTCGTCATCAAGTGGTTTCTAAAGCGAGTAAGAAGGTATCTAAGAAAAAGATCCGCCCAGCACAGTCAGGAGATCAAAGGCCAATCTGCAACAAGGCCTTGCTCAATGCTGGAGTTCATGAAGCCCTCAGACATTTATCTGTCGGAATTCAAGATTCTACTCCCTCAGTTCCCAATAACGGGAACATTAATTCTGAAGTTCTTCAACAGACACTTCCTCATGAAGACTTGCTTCATGAAAATTCGGTCAATATTGAAGTTTCTTCTTCAGATGAGAGCCACAGGAACCCTCTGTGTGGTCAGAAGACCAAGGAGCAAGAGATTTCATCTTTTGCTGTAACCCATCATGACGGTCCTCCTCATGGTGATGAACTTTGCTGCGAAAGTCCTCTCCGCAGTAGTGATTCACGTTGTCTCGAAAATTTTTCAGAAGGCAATGTAGTGACGAGAAAACCCTCCTATCTCGAGGCACTTGCAAACGTAAAACCAGTCATGTCTGATGCTTTACTATTGGCAGGTGAAACTCTTTCTCCATCAGAAGATAGCCTGGGGTTCAGGTTATTCTCTGAACCATCCCTGGGTCATTCATCTTCCAGCATGAATAGTGATTTCTCTACCAATGTTGTTGAATCCGATGAAGCAACAAGGAAACCCCAACTCTGGTCCAAATAGGTAGAAGAATCTTTATTTAATGATAAAGAGGAAATTCTGAACATGAGGAAAAAACTGGCAAAAGGTGAAGTACCAGTCATGTTTTGGCCTTTGGTTGACTCCCAGTACGACATTCCAAAGATGTTGACGGATGATGGAATCAATGATATTCGTCTCAACATATGGAAAACTCTTTGTCAATAAAAGAAGAAGGTATTATCTTACAATGAATATGAAAATCATCTTAAGATAATAGAAGGGTTACAATGCCAGATTGATTTGGCATCTCTATCAGTCTCTCGGTATCCGAAGGCTGAAAAGCAACAGAGAACCCTTCAACGTTCATGCCTTGGCGCACTAAGAAAATTGCGTCAGTTAATTTCCAATGCTCCATCTGATGTTCATATTAGAGGATGGGGTGTTCACGGAGCACTACATTTCACAGTGATTTCCAGTTAGCAAAGCTCGCTGAAAATGGTCTCATGCAATGTTATTTCCCATGGCCGGACACAGTCAATGGGCATTGTTCATAATCAAAAGCTTGCTCAAAAACAAGATTCAACTAGTTCCTCTCAAAATCAAGTATATAGAGAACAGGTTGTTGAACTGCTCCTACATCAAGAAGGCGAGAATATTGCACAAGCCTCTCGTCTGGAGCAAACACGTCATCAAATGACAGATGTTTCGGAAATCATCCAACGGTCTGTTGAACCAGGTGATAAAAGTGGATACAGGTTAATGCATTCAGCTAATTTCCAAACTAAGATTCGCAAGATCAAGAGAGATTTTAAGAATATCTCAGACATAACATGTCAAGAGACACCCCAACTTTCCAGACTGGGGACTTCTCTAACCCAACCCTCAGAGTCAACGAATGGGATTCGAGGAGTTGAGCGGAAGCAGCAGGAACATCCCCAGTCCACCGGACTGGGAACTTTTTCAAATCCTCAATCCCTCCCTCAGAGAAAGTCAGTATTCTCTCGATTAGGGAATAAGCCTCAAGAGGAACGAAGAGCCAAGCTGTCAGGAGATTCTCTCCAAGTGACGGTTCTCCAAGAAATTCCTAAGGGATCAAGTCAACGGAATGCCATGTCTCATCATGGACATGGAAGAAGACAATATCACAGAAATGATGATAGAAAGGATTCCATGCAATATGCATCCATTAATGTCATCAATGCCGTTGCTGCTGATTCACCAGATGAGGCTCAATCATAGGGATCAGACGAAGAGGTTCCTGCTCAAGAAGTCGCGCACACAGACCTAAATGAAGAAGGTGTGCGCACACGTAATCAAAGGCTTACCCAAAATCTGAGTATTCCTTCAAATAACCCACTTCCCCCTCTCTGAAATGGATCCAATAAGGGGAAAGGAAAGAATCAGGTTACTTCTCACCCTTCCTCTGAAGGAGGTCAATCGCTCTCATTAGAGAAAAGGTTTGCACAACAGGAGGAAGAAATGAAAGAATTAAGAAGGTTGAATGCAGAACTACTTCAGAGTAGTCTTCTTCTTAAGAATTCTGAAGTCCGACAGCCGAAGAAATTTGTTGTAACTACTGAGATAGATCAAGAATATCCTCCTTTATCAGTACACCCTCAGAGGTCTAATCCTACGGGTCAAACGCAACAACGGTTGGCAGCACTACCATTAGTTGCAGCACCAACCACCACGTCTGTCCAAGCTCCATTCATTGCACCTACCCAAAACCAAGTTCAACCTGACATTTCTCAAAAGTTAATAACTACTATTGAGTCATTAATAGCACGGTTAGAAACTATGGAAGGGAAACAGGTGCAAGTTCAACCTGAAAAGAATGTTTACCCTGAATGGGTAGATTCAATTTCTCCTCCATCCAGTTTTGGAAACCCTATTTTCCCAACTTTCAATGGATCAGGTGACCCTGAACAACATTTGACGCATTACGTGTCTTGTTGTGATCCTATGATGGGAACTCCAGAGCAGCAAGAAGCAGTGAAACTCAGATGCTTCGTGCAAACCTTGCAAGGACCAGCTTTTGTCTGGTATACAAGCTTGCAATCTCGGTCAGTCATCGGATGGGAGGATCTTCGTCAAAAATTCCTTCTTCAGTTTAGCTCAACTTTTCCAAAAACGACAGTTTTCGATCTTAAAAACTGCAAGCAAAGGGAGAATGAAAGAGTCTCTGATTTCATTGCTCGTTGGAAGGGATTAACGTATTCCTTGAGTTTAGCACTCTCTCAGGAGGAATTGTTGCCAATCTATGTGGAAAATTTGCGTGACGAATTACGCACGCCATTGATCCCTGTGAAATACACAGGAGGGTTTCGAGACCTTACTTCAATCGCTCAACAGATTGAAGATTCCCTTATACAGGCTAAGGTTAAATCTCGTGTAATTCCATCAGCTCCAGGAAGAAGAATGGGTAAAGCAGAAACTGCTACAGTTATGCTTAAACAGGCACCTGTACCTATTTCTACTTCAAAACCTTCATCTTCTCGAAGGGCTCCACCTCTTGAACGCCAACAACAAAGGCTATTTCGTCCAAATGATCAAAAAGATCAACGACGAAAACAATTTGAGGATATGAAGAGTAAAACATACTCTTTCCGAAGTGAGAAAGTTCCTGGTTACTTCATTTCAGCTCTGGAAAATAATTTGGTTCAATTACCAGTGCCGAAGAGGCCAAACAAGGAAGGAGATGAAGACCGTCCCAATTATTGTCCCTTTCATCAAATGTTGGGGCATCCCATACAAGAGTGTTTTGTCTTTAAAGACCTCCTGCAAAAGATGGTCGACTTGGGACAAGTCAAATTGAAGGGTTCTTCAGCTCATGTAGCGTGTATTACCGCTACAGATCCAGAGGAAGGAGGCGAGTGGCAGGAAGTCAAAAGCAAAACTGCGAAAAAATATGATGATTAGATGGTCAGAAAGACAATCAATCGGACCCATTCCATTTTGCGAACACAATTGAAGAATCCAATTGTGTCTCCTACAAAAGCTGCAGTAAAGCCTTCATCAAAAGACAAATCCTCAAAAGGGCAGCGCAATTCAAAGAAGAAAGAGGAATCAGGAGAAGATGAGTATGTAGAAAAGCCTAAATTGTCTTTGACTCTGGCAGATTTCATGCCATCTACTTCGAAGCCACGGGCACCGTCCCACCAAACGGCACAGCCTAAACAGGTTAACCAGACCGAGTCTTTATCAGACGAAGAGTTAATCTTTGGTTCTCTTAATATGATTCAATTAACAGATTCATATTCCAGTCTTGATGAGCCTGAATTCCCTGTATCAAATAAGGGAACCCGAGGAAGTTCTAGAGGTTCAGGATATAGGGGAAGACGTGGATCTTTCCGAATCCACTACTCTAATTCTACCCCTGCTAGCACTGTATATGCAGCAGAAACTCGTGGTAGAACCCTTCAGCGAGCTCAAAAAGAACAAGCAAGTTCTTCTGCCAATGGCCAACTCAGTTTCGGCACAGTTATTTTGGAAGACCGATTAAAAGTTCCATCTTCTTTATCTCAGCAAGTAAATGGATCTAATTAGTCTAATTTTCCAAAACCAAGGATGTTGACAACTTCAATACAAGATGCATCAGCTTCCAAAGCATCTGCTTCCAAGGTACCTGCTAAACCGCATATTCCTATTGGGAAACGCAGTCCTCTAGATCAAATGTATGATATATTGAAACACTTGGCCCAAGTACCAGCCAAGTTATCAATTTTGGATGCTTTGAATCTGTCAAGAGATCTTCGGGAAACACTCATCGAAGCTTTGTCAAGTCCTCAGGAGTTTGAAGCTGAAATTGCAGCAGCTGAAATCTATCACATAGAGAATAATCCTGCAGAATGCCATGCAGTGATATCTTTTACTGATAAAGATCAAGATGATGTTGTGAATGGGCACATAAAACCTTTGTACTTATCTAGCAAAGTCAATGGTATAGATGTTCGAAGAGCTTTCATTGACAATGGTTCAGGAGTCAACCTCATGCCCATTCGCACACTTCGTCGATTGGGCCTCACGGAATCTGATTTATCTCCTTCTACCATGATGTTGCAAGGATATGATAAAAATGAACAAGAACCACTGGGAGAAGTTACGCTCATAACTCAGTTTGGAGATCTTGTTTCCAATTCGGATTTCATGATTGTTGATCAAGACGCAGCTTTCAATATCTTGCTTGGAAGACCCTGGCTACATCAGCATGCAGCTATTCCGTCATCATACCATCAATGTCTCAAATACTGTTTCGATGGTCAAGTTGGAATATTGTATGGTGATAAGGCCCCGTTCAAGACATGTGAGTCTCAATACATTGAGGCGGAATTTTATCACATGAAGGGAAGAGAAAAATCTATAATGAAGGAAATTACCAAAGTTAATGCTCCATATGGTTTGGAAAAAATTCCAATAAATCCATTTTCACATGTGAGTACAGATTATGTGTTACCTATCAGTCAAATTGTCAAAATAGGCCCAAATCAAAATACTCTTATGGAAAGATCCATAATTTCAATTATAGCAATCGATCCAGACAACATGGGAGAAATTGGTAACTTACCAAGCAGTGATGAAAGCATAAGTTGTGACGTTTTCATTTCGTCTGCTGAAATCCAACAAGTCTATACTTCTCTAATCAGGCCAGAAGAAGTTATAGCAAAACCATAGGTGAATATTGATGTCGATTCTCAATCCATCATCTCCACTTTATTTCTCAAAGAAGACCCTTTATCATCAATAGGTTCGGAAATGGAAGCTTCTTCTTCAAAATGTGAAAATTTTGACATCTCTTATGATCATGGGAATTTCGTTTTTTCATCTACTTTGCAAGTAGAAACGGAAGAAATAAAACATGATGAAGAGGAAGAGGAAGATCTTAGAGATGCTCCTCCAGCATTTGAAGAGGGTATCTCTACCACTGTGGATGAACTCAGAGAAGTAAATCTGGGTACAGAGAAAGATCCACGCCCCACTTTAATTAGTGCGGCCATGACCCTTGAAGAACAAGAGATGTATATTTCTTTTCTAAAGAAAAATAAAGATATTTTTGCCTGGAATTATACAGAGATTCCTGGCCTTGATCCTGATGTTTCCACCCATCATTTGGGTTTGCCAAAAGAACATCGAGGATTCAAGCAAGCCGCGAGAAGAACACACCCAACCTATGCTTCCAAAATGGAGGCTGAAGTGGATAAGCTTATCAAAGCTAACTTCGTCAGAGAAGTTCAATATCCCAAGTGGTTGGATAATATTGTCCCTGTAAAGAAGAAGAACGGACAAATTAGGGTTTTCATCGATTTCAGAGATCATAATCGGTATTGTCCTAAAGTTGATTTCCCAGTTCCGATTACAGAACTCTTAATTGATGCGACGGCTGGATATGAAGTACTTTCTTTCATGGATGGATATTCTGGATATAATCAGATCTGAATGGCCCCAGAAGATGAGGAATATACAGCCTTCAGAGCTCCTCAAGGTGTGTTTTGTTACCGGGTGATGCCATTTGGTTTAAAGAATGCAGGTGCAACATATCAACGCGCCATGCATCGTATCTTCAAACCTTTTCTAGGGAAGTTTGTTGAATGCTATGTAGATGATTTGGTGGTTAAATCCAAACAAAGTTGTGATCACTTGGCTGATTTGGAAGTCGTATTCCACAAGCTTCGACAACATAATTTGAAGATGAACCCCTTAAAATGTGCTTTTGGGGTAACCTCAGGAAAATTCCTTGGCTTTGTTGTACGCCATCGTGGTATTGAAGTCGATCCTGAGAAGACCAAATCAATCCTTGGTATGTCACCTCCTCAGAAATTGAAAGAATTAAGAGGACTTCAAGGAAACTTAGCCTATATTCGGCGTTTCATCGCCAATTTGGCAGGCAAAAGTTTACCCTTTACCAAATTATTGAAGAAAGGAGTCACTTACCAATGGACTGAAGAATGTCAAGAAGCATTTGATGTTCTCAAGAAATACCTCTTGAGTCCACCAGTACTTATGCCACCTATTGAGGGTAAGCCTCTTATCCTCTACGTGACATCTTTAGAGCGATCATTGGGTGCCTTTCTCGCTCAAAAGAATGATGCTGGGAATGAAAATAGTCTCTACTATCTCAGTAGAACTATGCTTGAAGCAGAAACCCAGTATTCAAGTATTGGAAAGTGCTGCCTAGCATTAATCTTTCCAGTTCAGAAACTGAGACACTACCTGCAACATCATGAGGTCCAATTGGTATCTCGTAATAATCCGCTCAAATTCATCCTTAGTCGTCCAATGCTTACAAGACGTCTGGAAAGGTGGGCGGTTATTCTACAGCAGTTTGACATTCAGTATGTGTCTCAAAAGGCAATTAAGGGCCAAGCTCTGGCTGATTTCCTGGCTGAACATCCTTCAGTGGAAGACATGTATTCAGATATCGAACTCCCTGATGAGGAAGTTTTCTCTATTCAAGAGAGTCCTCAAACATGGGAAATGTATTTTGATGGTGCTTCTAGAAGTCCAACAGGGAAGAAAATGGAAAATCATAAATTCAACAAAGTTGGTTTAGGAATTGTGCTCATTTCTCCAAATAAGGCAGTGTTACCTTATTCCTTTTTTTTGTGGGAAGGTGGTACCAATAATGAAGCTGAATACCAAGCTCTCATTACAGGCTTGGAGTTAGCGCTTCAAGCACAAGTGAATCACTTAAAGGTGAAAGGTGATTCAGACCTGGTAATCAAACAAGTCAATGGGGATTATTCCATCAGAAAAGAACAATTAATCCCTTTGTATGATTACGTCAGAGAGTTAATGTCGGAATTCCCTTCAGAACCGACATTTTCTTATTTCCCAAGATCACAAAATGCTCAAGCTGATGCACTGGCTAATATAGCCACAGCTTTAGCAGATCCAAATCGGGACGAGACAACCATCTGTATTGCCCACCGTCGTGCAATTTCACCTTATGTTCAAGTCAGAACAGAGGAAATTAATGAAATTAGTCCCATTCCTGAACCGTATGGTCATACTACAGGATGGATGTCACCTATCAAGGAATACCTTCAAAATGGAACACTTCCACCTGATAGAGCCGAGAAAAAACAAATTCGGCGACGTGTGGTCAATTTTACTCTTTATGATGGTCCAAACCACCTCGAGAAAATTCTCTACAAACATGGTTTTGATGGAGTTCACTTCAGATGTATTGATGGTGAAGAGACAATGGATGTCATAAAAGAAGTGCATGCAGGAGTCTGTGGTGCCCACCAGTCTGGACATAGACTGTCTGATCAAATTTGAAGGCTTGGATACTTCTGGCCTTCAATGATACAAGATTGTGTTAATTTCACAAAGAAGTGTCATTCATGCCAAGTATATGCCAACTTCATTCATCAACCTCCAGAGTTGCTTCATACAGATAAATACTCATGGCCATTTTCCACATGGGGAATGGATGTGGTAGGACCTTACCCTTCAGCTACGGCCAAGCAGTTTAAGTACATTCTTACTGCTACTGATTTCTTTTCCAAATGGGCAGAGGTAGTACTTCTCAAAGAAGTCAGTTCTAAATGCATTGTTAGCTTCATCAAGTCTAACATCATTACTAGATTTGGTGTCCCTCATACAATATTGACGGACAACGGCACCAATTTCTGTTCTTCTGAGGTAAAGAAATTGTATCAAGAATACAACATTTAGTCCAACCATTCATCTCGATATCATGCAGCGGCTAATGGCCAGATAGAGGCCTTCAACAAGACTCTTTCAAATATACTACAAAAGATGGTGGATAAAGATAAGAGGTCATGGCCTGATAAACTCTTTCATGCTTTATGGGCTTATCAGACTACCACTCATAATGCAACGTGGTCTACTCCATATTCATTTGTATATGGAACAGAAGCAGTCTTGCCAATTGAAGTTCAATTGCCCTCACTCAGAATAGCCATTTGTGATCAGTTATCAACAAATGAGCTATCCCAAAAGCAGTTGAATGAATTGGAATAGTTAGATGAGAAAAGATTGTGCACTTTGCACCACTTGGAAATCTAACAGAATCGGATAGCACGAGCTTTTAACAAAAAGGTTCATCTTCGTTCATTCATTCAGGGAGAATTGGTATTGGTTCTCAGAGCACCAATGATACCAGGAAAGAAGCCTCCTAAGCTTGAACCAAAATGGGAAGGACCTTATTCAATACATAAGGTCTACTCCAATGGAGTGTATTCTCCGATCACAATGGATGGAGAACACATCACGACTCCAACTAATGCCAGATTTCTGAAGAAGTATTTTGTATAAACACAAAATATTGTTCCCAGATCCAAAACAATCACATTAGATCCTATATTTTGTCCTACATGACATTAAACTGTTATCATTGTCCTACATGACATTAAACTGTTATCATTGTCCTACATGACATTAAACTATTATTATGTCCTATCTACATGACATTAAACTGTACAGAAGATCCTATATTTTTTCCGAGATGACATTAAACTATATTGTGTCCTAGCAACATGACATTAAACTGTGTGTGGCACTTCCAACGTCCAGCATGACTATAAACTGTAAAAAAGTCCCCAGAACTGATATCCTCATATTGGTTCACCTTCGTCCTTGCTATATGATGTTAAACTATACAGAAATGGTCCAGTATGACTTTAAACTGCAACTTCGTCCCACACGACATTAAACTGTGAAAAAGTTCCCTAAACCGTCCAGCATGACCTTAAACTGCATCATCCCTGGTCCATGTATATGACCATAAACTATTTGCAAATCCCTTATGTCCAGCAAGACGTTAAACTGTGACGTCCTAAACTACATGACGCTAAACTGTATAAAAGTCCCTCACATTCGAATAGACGTTAAATTATATAATCATCAATGGTCCAGCATGACATTAAACTGCACCATCCACGATCCATGCATATGACCTTAAACTATTCGCACTTTCGTCTGACATGACGTTAAAATGGTACACTCTTTTGTCCTTACTGCATGACATTAAACTACACAGTCCCCCTTTCGTCCAATATGACGTTAAAATATTTTATCCCCATCGTCCTAACTACATGACGCTAAACTGTACAGAAAATCCTTGATAGGTCCTACATGACATTAAACTGTATTTTGTCCCTGCTACATGACACTAAACTATGCAGCACCAATAGTCCTAACTGCAAGACTTTAAACTGCATAGTCCCTTTTTTTATGTCCTACATGACATTAAACTGTGCATCGTTAAGGTTGTTATTACCTCTTGTTTCTCACACCGAGTATGACTCACGTGAGCTTAGAGCGAACATCAACCATAACATTCCCATTGGGCCACTAACCATGTGTAAGTCCCAACAATATTTTTTTTATTATATCATTGTCCACAAGAACAACTTGATCATTAATTCATTCTTTAATTGAACTACACGGACTTTGATCCTCGCCCTCTAGGCTGGGTATGTAGGCAACCTCCCAGGGTTCAAGCCCAAAAACAATCTCTTCACATCGGTTCACCACAACCTCATATGATGTTGATTTGTGAAACCGCCCCTGGAATCAATATCTTTACATTGATTCACTTTCGTCCTTGTTATATGACGTTAAACTATACAACACTTTTGTCTGGTACGACAATAAACTACAATATTCTTTGATTTCCTCATTTGAGAAGGAACCATTATTGACATTGATTTTTTTTAAAATCATGTTTCATTTTCAAAAGACTACGTGCATACATGGTAATGCCTAAACTTTTTATCTCAGGTTAAACCATCATTGCACTAAATTACCCTTTCACCCTTCACATGTACGAACCAAATTTGTACAAAGGGTAGTTCTAGAACTACGTGGACTTGATTCTCATCCTTATGGGATACGTAGGAACATTCGAGTGTCCCTCGAATCCAGTCCCAAGTCTTTTGGGCCTAACCCAAAATTTCACTTTCAGTCCCTTGGCTGAAAAGTCCTCATGAAAACACACACTGTGTATTCATTATTATGGTCCGAATTCTATGACCCTAAACAAAGATCACTCATAATTTCGTCCTGCACGACGTTAAACTGCATTTCAAGAACTACGTATGGCTTGATTCTCATTCTTATGAGATACGTAGTGAAGTCCAAGTTTCAATTCAGGACCCAGCCACAACATGATTATGGTTTTCATTGACCTATGTATCTCTATATACATTGAACAATACCCATCTTTATGTGTTATAATCCTAACCTTAAATATTTTCAGATCTTCATAACCCTTTTCATGACTTCTAGTCACAAAAATGTCAAACTTCTGAGAATTCTTTTGCATGACTATGCAGCACGTGCCCATAGGTGGCCTTGCATAAACAGTCCACATAACAGACTTGTCAGCCAAAAGATGCTATTCATTTTACCATGCAGCCAGTGCCCATAGGTGGCCCTGCATATTTCAACCCCCTAACGGGTTTTGTTAAATAATAGTAACCTCATTCTTGGGAAGAATGCCTCTTTTGTCCTTATTTGTCTTAAACGAAAATATGTAGGGATCCGCAAAAAATAGCCATCCTTAACATATTTGTCCCATATCCTTTTTCATGATCTGAAAGTATTCAAGTCTATGGTTTATTCTTCTTCCCTACGTTTGGGTCAGACCTTCGTAGAAGTGATATTCATCCAGTTCTTCGATATTCTTGTTTGGAAATATCTTCTCCATATTCAAGTACCTCTTTCCATACAATAAACTCTATACTTTAGAAAATTTGAATCTCCATAAACTTTCACTGGCTTTTAGCACTAGGAAAGTAAATTTCTGGGAGTTCTTTTGCCTGACTATACAGCACGTGCCCATAGGTGGCCTTGCATAAACAGTCCACATAACAGACTTTTCATCCAAAAGATGCTATTTATTTCACCATGCAGCCAATGCCCATAGGTGGCCCTACATATTTCAACCCCCTAACGGGTTTTGTTAAATAATAGTAACTTCATTCTTGGAAACTACTTCTTCTAATGCCTTTTAGCTCTTTCTTCATATCATTCCTCAGAGTCAAATATTCTTAAGCCATAGTTTACATTTTTTCCCTCATACTTGAGTATGGTAATATGTTTTCAGATAAATTGTCAAGGAATTGAATCCATTTTTAATCCATTTCGGTCAAAGCTATTTCAACCTTAAACATTAGCCCCTTTATGTCCGGTGTGCATGACTTTAAACTGCCCACACAAAAGACAAAGGAACTCTGAATAAAAGTCAAGTTCCAGCTCACTAAATATATATTTTTGTATGATTTAGGTAAGATTGAGCAGTTAAAAGATTCAAAGTTTGTAGGATTATTTATAATAATCCTAGTAAAAAATCAAACTATGCTTACTAGGCCCATTGGCTTAAGTAAATTTGAAGCAGTTAATGAAAGAATGCAGGTACAAATGATTGCAGACAAAAGTGTTTTTCATTGATACACAAGAGTTAGAAGGACATCCACAGACTGAAGTCTCTTCTCTTCTTTCAAGAATTACAAGAGGCTTTCAACATAACACTTCATTTGATTTACGGCATCCCGATCTTCATTAGCAACCACCTATAATTCATTCATTCAACTGGATACAATAAGAGATGCAGTGATACCAGCTCTTCTTGGAACAATTGTAAAAGGATGTTCTTGAGTGCGGTTTGAGAAAATTTTCTGCTGATCAAATAGTGACTCTGTTTCTGTCCAAGAGACTTGGAAGATGGATACATGGATTTGAGAATGGAGCATTGGAAGTAAAGATCCATTTGGAGATAGTACTCTTTTCAGATATTGCTCTAATATCATGTTTGTCTTCTCTCCACCAACCATTAGTAGAAAACATTTCAGCCCATGGGTTTTCCATTTTCATATCTGCAAGGGAATGACATGGAGGAAGAATTTGAAAGTTCACACCATTGTTGTTACTCTTAATACACAGCATAACCGAAATAGAGAAATAGCAGTGCAGCTGCATCTCAGGTGTATAATTGTCTGCATTTGGAACAATGACTCCTTGCAGGTGACCATGAACACACAGAGACAGGTAGATGCTCTGTGGGAAATTAAGATGATATTTCTTCAAGTACTTATCCAAATCTGGGAAAGTGTTGTCATAGATATCATAGTAATCATGGCCAATAATGTTCATCATGTCATCAATCCGCTTGCTAGCCAGTTCATCAGCCGTTCCAATTCCCTTAGGATCCATTGAATCTGTACAAAAGTTGAACAAATTTAACTCTTAAATGGGTTTATTTTTTTTAAAATTTGTGAAAAAATTCGGAAAAAAATGGCCAAGGCATTAAGTCGCGCAAGTCTAAACAAGGACGCGCAAGTATTTCGTGTTCCGCGCTAGTTTTTGATGCGCAAGTATAAACCGCGCAAGTACGAATACCTTTACAGGAGCGCGACAGCGAGGGAACAGTGGAAAAGAGACTTGCGCGGCTTAGGTGACCTGCGCTGCAAGAGCTCGAGAAGGGATGAAGTCCGGAAATCCGGATACTTGTACAGAGGTGAGGCCGTGTATTTATAGGCCAGGAAGCCTACCTGCGCGCCACACCCAGAGCGATTAAGGCCTGCGCGACGGAGACTTGTGCGCCGCCCTCTGCGCACTGAAAGACTTGCGCGCCCTCCCTTTTCCTTTGGAGGGATTCGATTTCCTCAGAGTCAAATCCTCATTTATCTCCGGATCCAACTCTGAGGGGGGACTTTTGTTGACGCTCCTTTCGTCACAGAATCTAAAGATCGGAAAAGGGAATATCTGAGCTCAAAGTGATTCAGCCTTTGAAGAAAACATCAAAAATCAACAAAGGAAGGAAGAAAGGATCAACAACAACCTCACCGCGCAAGTTATCTAACTGGCGCACAAGTGTACTTGCGTGGCTACCTTGGTCGCGCAGGTGACTTGCGCGACCTAATTGGTAACCGCCCGGTAACCGCCCGGTGTCTTCTTTTGCCTATAAATAGACCCTGTGGGCCCCCCATTCGAGAGGATCTTTTTCCAGAAACTCGGATTGAAGCTCCCGACGCCCAAGTCTCTTCTCAAAGCTTCTGGAACACTTCTAAGGTAATTTCTTACCTAGAACGGAAGATCTAAAGAGAAGAAGGAAGGCCTAAGTGTTGAAACTTATCAAACACTTGCGCGCCGACTTATTTCCTTCAATATAACTTGAGAGTCCCTTTTCTGGAAGAAACTCAAGAAAATTCTAAAGGGTTTAAAAAAGATTCGCTCAAGTATTTCAATGCTGGTTGAAAATCGCGCAAGTACACTATGTGTCGCGCAGGTATACCTGCGCGACCAATACTTGCGCGCCCACGAAAAACTTGCGCGCCTTGCAAGACTTGCGCGCCCCTATCTTTTTGGGTGCCCATATTGCCCATTTTTATACCTCTTAAGCCATTTCAACTTTCCTTTTCAAGATTCAGTCTTCAAGACACTCTTCAAAGCCATTTATGGCATGATTTCTTGATTTTACTTTCTTATCTAAAAGGAATTCTGTGGAATCTCTCTCAAATTCTAGTGATTTAAATATCCTTATGTCACTAAAATATGGAGAGTTCATTCATTCAACCTCATCCTTTAAGATTAGAGAATCTTAACCTGGGTCTCCTTTTCAGGAATAATCCCAGTTATAAAACCTTTAATCTGGGCATCTTCCTCAGGAGTAAGCCCCAAATTCTTAAAGTTCCCAACCTCAAATATGGGCATCCTCCTCAGGAGTAAGCCCCAAACCTTAATCCCTAACCTGGGTCTCCTTTTTCAGGAATAAGACTCAGTCATAATCTTGGGCTTCCTTTTAAAGAATAAGCCCCAAGTCCCCTAACCTGGGTCTCCTTTTTAGGAATAAGACTCAGTCATAACCTTGGGTCTCCTTTTCAAGAATAAGCCCCAAGTCCCCTTAAATTTTTCTTAACCAGTCATAATTTACCTTTGATTTGGGTTTCCTTTTTAGGAGTAAAACCCCATCATAAGTCCCCTCCTAACTTGGGCATCCTCCTTAGGAGTAAGCCCCAAGATTAGAGTATTCAAATCTCCATGAAGCACATATAACTTTATTGACCCTGTTCATGGATTTTCTCCCTAAAAGTAAATCCTAAACCTTCATCTATCTGGGTAGTCATCCATACATAATCCCCAAACAAATTCTTATGATTGCATCTTTCATGGCACAATTGTCTAAATTTTACCAATACCTCTTGTTTCTCACACCGAGCATGACTCACGTGAGCTTAGAGTGTAAAAGTAATTATGACATTCATCTTTGAGCCATCAATCATAAACATCATACTCCATTTCTCGAACTACGTGGGTTCTGATTCCTTTTCCAAAACAAAGGATACGTAGGTAGCCCATTTATGGGTTCGATCCCAACTTTGAAATAATCTCTGTCCTTCTGAATGACGATAAACTTCATGTGCCCCACTGAGTGGCTTTAAAATCAGCCTGGTCATCATAAATGACCACGAGACTTTTATATAAATGTTTTGAAGGATACCATTGACCAAGAATCTCTAAACAGATATAGATGATTCTCTATTGATGAAGAACTTCGAATACATATAAAAGATTCTCTAAATTTCTTTGCATATTTAATCATTGATTGTTAAAACTAATGGAAAGCACATTTTATACTTGGTAATGTAATAAGGATTCACGAACATAACTTAAATCTATAAAGAGAGTCCCGGAGTAGACAATAATTCCTCTAAAAAAGGTGTGATGAGTCTGACCTCCCATCCTCTCGACCAATGAAAATTCCTAAGCCTCATTAGTCCACAAGATAATGAGCGCCTGCCTTTGGAATGTAGGTCCAAACGGATGTGGAATCATTGGATGTGTCCGGTTCTACGAACAAACCCGTTAGAAACCGATCGGAACGTTTGAATCTCCCGTCGAGGTGGTCATCCCCAGATTCCATGCGAAACACATATATGATATATATATTATGTTTATGTTTTCCTTATGCTTCTGTATTTCTCATTTATGGCATACTTTATGATTTCCATTATGGGTAAACGCGATAATTTCATTTTAGGAAGTGTGGACTACCGCCCCCTCAAAGTGATTTGAATCGTTAATTCCATATGTGGGATGTATAAAGGATGGAGTAAATGGTATTATAAATTATATTATAATGGAATTACATTATACCTTTATATAATTATAACTTCATTCCATTAAATATTAAATGGAAATGAAAGTAGCGTTCATGCGTACGTACGGCTTACCGTCTCCATGAACGGTGCATTTCATTTCTTACCTCTAAATGTTATGTAATATTATAAATGAATGTATATACTGGATATATATGATATATATGATATATAAATCATGAATATAATTATGGATATAATGGATATTTTACCACATGAACAAAGTATAATTATAAGAAGTTTATTTTTGACACAAGTACCTAAGTTCGACAAAACGACCGTTATAAACTTAAATAATTACATAATGTTCATGAAATGGTAATAAGTGATATAAAAGGAATAATGAACTTGAAAAAGGTTCTTAAGAAGGTAGAGATTAACTCTATTTTATTATTCCGGAGATCAAAGAATGGTTGAGTGAATTTGTACACGAGGTAAGGGAATTTCTTAACCCAATTTCCATTCTTTGGGTTAATCTCCTACTCTCAAATTATGTCATTATATTATTATGTCCTATATTGTATTTTTAATTTATTTATGTGTACCTATAGTGAACACACATAATAGATCTATTTTATTTTAAAAAATGAACTTTGTAAGGGAACTTATTAACCCAAATGTTGTTCTTTGGGTTAATCTCCTACTTTCAAATTATGTCATGATATTATTATATCCTATCTTGTATTTGTACTTTCTTTATGTGTACTTACATTGAATACACATAATAGATCTATTTTATTTAAAAAATGATCTTGGTAAGGAGTTCGTCTCAATCTCCTTTCATTGAGGCATATTTTGTTTTATACACAACTTTCCATTATACGGTGTATAAACCCCTTTGACTTTTACTTTTATTCAAATGGAATCTTTTTATACGAAGCGTTTTTACTAAATGACAAAAGGAATGTTTTTTCTTACGTATGTGGCGACAATGACTTCTCCTCCCCCGTGACTATTATTTGAGTTTCGGCTTCCTCTATAAGCCATAAATTTTTCTAAAAGAAAAATAAATACCATGTTTTACTTTTCTTTTATTTTGGTATTGAAAATGGGTTTGATAATGTTTTTATTATATCAATGTGTTGTATTGATATCTTGGGATTGAAGTGTGGGAATCTTATGTTTCTTTTATGCATGTTTTATGTGATACAATTATGTTATGGTTTATGATATGTTTAAACCTGCTCATATGAGGAATGCATTGGACTTAATCAGTGACGGGTGGAGCCCGCTATAGCTCCTTGATGCATCGACAGGTCTCATGAGACAAACTAGTGTCTTGGTATGAGGCCTTGACAAAATCTTATTTGTGGTCTTGGCACGAGGCCTTGGCTATGTGGTTATGATAGTCTGGAATTATGCATTCCATCATTATGAAAGTGGTTATTGATATTTCATGTGATTATTCGACCAGTAGAATATCCATGTGAATAAGTAAATGGCATTATCTCATTTTACTTTTTCCATATTATGTTGAAGTTCATGTTTAAAAGGCTTTTGTTTTAGTTATACATTGCCTTAAATGTTTATATTTACTTATGAAAGCTTCCGCTATATTGTTATCCTCACTGAGCATCTGAGCTCACCCCTTTTAATGTTTTAATATTTTCCAGGAAGTGAAGAAGTATTTTATGAATGACCTGTAGGGATAGTCAGAAGAGGATATGAGTGTGGACTATAGAGAATTTGTTATTGTAGTTTTTCACTTTATGATGTAATGTAACATTTATGAATGTATCTAGTGTTTCCAAGGCTACTAAACTAATCGGTCTTTCGAGACTTGATCTTTTGTGATCATACCAATGTTACGAAGTAATGCACCGACTCTGGGTAGCTGGGGTCGGGGCGTTACAGTTAGTATCAGAGGCAGTTTAGTACTAACCTTGGAAGTTAGATTTAGATAAACTCTGATTAGAGCACATAACCCAAAGATAGACTTTGAGGATTAGTATATAATAACTTCCTAGAATTTTGGTATTATAGAGATGTTGTGAGTTTTCCAAGCAATACATCCCAGTCTGGATACGAGCAGGTAGAGGTGGTTCTGGCATAGATGTACCTAGGGGTAAAACCTGAAAACACCGCTTTGAGCTAGACTCGAACGGGAACTGGTGCACGACAACGGGCCTTTCTTCACTCTTGGTTACGACACTCCCGAGGGATATGCTTAGGATAATTCTCATTTTATTTATAAACCATTATGCAGGGTTTATTAGTATATACTTCCTCAAAGAAAACATTTTTTATGATTATGGATTATATCCATAAACTGTTCAATTTACTTTAAGTATTTTACAAGTTTTTAATTATTCATTGCAATTCATAAACTAACCTAGTTTATGACATTGTATAGAAATGACGCCGAGTAGAAGGAATGTGAAATCTATTAATATGTATGATCCAAAGAGTAAGAAGGATCATATCTTTCATGGTATTAAGCCAACATTTAGAAGGGAAATAGTCTCCCATGTGTTCTCAACATATGAATAAATAGTATCATGTGTTAACAAGATAAGTAAATAATTCTTTGAGTCTTATGGATTTGAAGAGAAGAAAGAGAAGAAAAGGATGGAAGAGATAATGATGGATAAAGGGATGAGGGAAAAGAAGAATTTTCCAATATGTGATAACTGTGGGGAGAAACACCTTGGAACATGCCTGAAGGGAATGGGAGTTTGTTATAAGTGTGGAGGAAAGGGACACAAATTGCATGACTGCAAGGGTAAGAAAAAGGTTTCAAATGTACAATGCTTCATCTGCAAGGAGTGGGGACACTACACAAACCAATGTCCAAATCATCAGATTATTCCCCAAATTATGTTATTGGATAATAATCAAGTTATGATACTACCACATATGAGGAGGAATGATTAAAGGTCTTATGTTGTTATTAAATAATTTTGTCATTTGAGTGTTGTATCAATAATGTACTGGTTATAATAATTATGGAGTATATAAGGATTGTACTGCAGTATTATTTCATCAAGGACTTGAGATTGTGTAGAACCAAGAAAAGTGACTCCACAATAGGTTAAATTTTTGGAAAATATATGGTTGAGAGGAAGATAAACCATAATATGGTTCTGATACCGAGATAGTGATTTTGGAATAAGACATGATTTATTTGGATAAATTATATTGGATATTTTTAACTTCCTTGAAACTGATTAATGATTAGTATTAATTTTCGGATAGAAGGAGTATATCTAGTATTATATAAAGAATAAGGGATCACGAATGTAATCAATAAGGATTTATGGTTATTCAGGCTGTTTTAGTGTTTTAAAAATACATGATGAAGGTGTTCACATGTTGTTACGTGGAAAAAAGGATCTTCATTATGTTTACCTTCCTTATAAAATTTGGAATGTGAGTTGGACAGAAGTATTTTGGATAACCATAAAGGTTGGAATGGATTAAGTTGAACCTTGTATAGTATTGTTTAAGGTTAAAACATTTCTGAATATTATTTTTGGAATATTATAATACTATAGTTCTAGGAAAAGGACAACCTATAGGTCAGGGGATAACCCATCACGTTGGACAAAGCTGTAGGAATTGATCCCACAACCATAGTACGGCAGATCTTTATTACCTACCACTAACCTATAAGAAGTCCCTAATTGTTACAAAATAGTTTTCCTAATCTAAATGGTATGTGGTAATATTTGGAACCTTATACAATTAGGATAAATAGAATATTTTTGAGTTTTGTTACCATTTGGAGTGAAAGATGGGTTTGTGGTAAAAATTTATTTAAAAAATGAAAGTCTACATGAAAAGTAAGTATATTTCCTTACGTTCTTAGTAAATCTCCTAAATAAATTCCTAAACTTTATAAAAGATAACTTAAAACAAAAACGTTGCCGGTTAACTTTTCCAACTGGGGATTCAATGACTGTTTAACCAATCACAAGTTTGTGATTTTCTTGTGGTTAAATTTATCCTAATTCTATTTTCTACAACTCTCCATCAGACCTTGATGGTTTGTTTTTATTCCATATCTATATTTTCATAGAATCCTAGTATGGGCTATCTCATGTGACCTTTGTACTTATCTTCCTTTCTTTTAAAGTTATATTTTTATTAACCTTATTTCTGATGTGGGTTTCCAACAAAGGTATTTTCTGTTTTCAACCAATTATTTTCAAAGAAAAATTTCAAATTGCGAGGACACAATTTATTGAAAGAGGGGAGAATGTAACACCCCGAGCTTCCATGATATGTTTCTCTTTCAATAATGAAATAACTTGCATTTTACGCAAGTTCGAGATTCTAACACACTGTGACCAATCAAAATAGCCATTTTGAATAGTAATACCCACTTTTTGAAATTATGTATATTTTATATTTCAAAATGGACTTCATTTTGGGATTCCTAATATCAATTATAGCTTAGGGTGAAATTTTGGCATTGTTCTGAAAAACATCAATTTTTTATGAATAGTGAAACCACTAAGTGGTAGTTAAAAAACTGATTTTTTGTTTAAATGAAAAATTAACACTTCTGTGATTTTATTTTCAAAAATCCAACATACATGGTTTTCATTAGGAAGTAAAATGTGGTTCAATGGGATTAAAATAATTTTTTGGTGAATAGTAACTTTTAAGTTTAATTAATCACGATTAAAGGTAATTAGTGAAATTTAAGGTAAAAATGATATTATAAAATATGAAAATACCTTTACACTTGTCCTAACCCTATTGGATGTGTCATGGCCGACCACGAAAATCCATGGGTCAACTTGGGGACCCCATGGAGCCACTTTGGTAGGAAAATTAAATTAAAAACTTTTTATTTAATGTTAAAATAAAAATGTCACAAACATGAGTTGTTTTACTAAAACAATTTTTAAATGGGGTTATACAAGTCATATTTTTGACTATAAATATTTATTAGAAATCTAAAAATATTTCCTACATCATGATATTTTTTTATAATTTTTAGAAATTAAATAAATTAAATTATTTATGACACTATGATGATGTAGTGATTACCTCATTAATTAATGATTTAAATAAAATGAAATGATAAATAAATCTAAGACTTAAACTTGTCAAAAACCTATTGTATGAGTAGATTTATAACCCTTATCACCTTATACTCAAAATATATAAGTGTTGGACCTTTATAATCCAAAAAAGCATTTCATAATAAAGTAACATTTCAATCTTTCGAAGAGAGCCCCTTCTCTCCTCTTATAAAAGGTCCCCACCACTACCACCTTACTCAGACCTTCAAATCCTTTTGTCTCGGCCAACCTCTGCCCAAATACTCTCTCAAATTTCCTCCCTTACTCTTAGAAGCTTCACTTTGGGCAGAAGTCTTCTCAGGGAAGCCTTTGGCTCAAATCAAAAAGAGTTACCCGATTTTAATGTAATGTCTTCTCTAATGTTGTTTTGTTTTATTTTTCTTCTCCAACCCCTTAAACTCTTTTTATTCCTTTCTTTTGTAACAAAAACCGTATCTACAATATACTATAATGTTGTTATGATATGTATTTGGTTTACACTTACACACACCTTCGTCTAATGGTTAAAGAACATACTATTTCTGTGGGTGGCGAAATACTACCTCACGAAACGATGATTGTTCAATATTCTTTTTAACACCTCTAATGGTGGACATTTTTATGACACTATTTTCATATATTATATATATATTTTGTTTATTTTTTCCTTATGCTTATGTATTTTTCATTAATGGCATACTTTATGATTTCCATTATGGGTAAACGCGATAATTTCATTTTAGGAAGTGCGGACTACCGCCCCCTCAAAGTGATTTGAATCGTTAATGCCATATGTGAGATGTATAAAGGATGGAGTAAGTGGTATTATATATTATATTATACTGGAATTATATTATACCTTTATATAATTATATCTTCATTCCATTAAATATGAAATGGAAATGAAAGTAGCGTTCATGCGTACGTACGGCTTACCGTCTCCATGAACGGTGCATTTCATTTCTTACCTCTAAATGTTATTTAATATTATAAATGAATATATATACAGGATATATATGATGTATATGATATATAAATCACGAATATAATTATGGATATAATGGATATTGTACCACATGAACAAAGTGTAATTTTAAGAAGTTTATTTTTCACTTAAGTAACTAAGATCGACAAAAAGACCGTTGGAAACTAAAATAATTACATAATGTTCATGACATGGTACTAAGTGATATAAAAGGAATAATGAACTTGAAAAAGGTTCTTAAGAAGGTAGATATTAACTCTAGTTTATTATTCAGAAGATCAAAGAACGGTCGAGTGAATTCGGACACGAGGTAAGGGAATTTCTTAACCCAATTTCCATTCTTTGGGTTAATCTCCTACTCTCAAATTATGTCATTATATTATTATGTTATGTATTGTATTTGTACTTTATTTATGTGTACCTATAGTGAATTCACATAATTGATGTATTTTATTTTAAAAAATGATCTTTGTAAGGGAACTTCTTAACCCAAATTTCGTTATTTGGGTTAATCTCATACTTTCAAATTATGTCGTGATATTATTATATCCTATCTTGTATTTGTACTTTCTTTATGTGTACTTACATTGAATACACATAATAGATCTATTTTATTTAAAAAAATGATCTTGGTAAGGACTTCATCTCAATCTCCTTTCATTGAGTCATATTTTGTTTTATACACAACTTTCCATTATACAGTGTATAAACCCCTTTGACTTTTACTTTTATTCAAAAGGAATCTTTTTATTAGAAACATTTTTACTAAACGAAAAAAGGAATGTTTTTTCTTACGTATGAGGTGACAATGACTTCTCTACCACTGTGACTATTATTTGAGTTTCAGCTTCCTCTATAATCCATAACTTTGTTTTAAAAGAAAAATAAATTCCATGTTTTACTTTTCTTTTATTTTGGTATTAAAAATGGTTTTGATAACATTTTTATTATATCAATGTGTTGTATTGATATCTTGTGGTTGAAGTGTGGGAATATTATGTTTACTTTATGCATGTTTTATGTGATAAAATTATGTTATGGTTTATGATATGTTTAAACCTGTTCATATGAGGAATTCATTGGACTTAATAAGTGACGGGTGGAGCCCGCTATAGCTCCTCGATGCATCGACAGGTCTCATGAGACAAACTACTGTCTTGGCATGAGGCCTTGACCAAATCTTATTTGTGATCTTGGCACGAGGCCTTGGCTACGTGGTTATGATAGTCTGGCATTATGCATTCCATCATTATGAAAGTGGTTATTGATATTGCATGTGATTATTCGACCAGTAGAATATCCATGTGAATAAGTAAATGGAATTATCTCATTTTACTTTTTCCATATTATGTTGAAGTTCAAGTTTAAAAGGCTTTTGTCTTAGTTATACATTTCCTTGAATGTTTATATTTACTTATGAAAGCTTCCACTATATTGTTATCCTTACTGAGCATTTGAGCTCAACCCTTTCAATGTTTTAATATTTTCCAGGATGTGAAGAAGTATTTTATGAATGACCTGCAGGGATAGTCAGAAGAGGATATGAGTGTGGACTATGGAGACTTTGTTATTTTAGTTTTTCACTTTATGATGTAATGTAACATTTATGAATGTATCTAGTGTTTCCAAGGCTACTAAACTAATCGGTCTTTCGAGACTTGATCTTTTGTGATCATGCCAATGATGTGAAGTAATGCACCGACTCCGGGTAGCTGGGGTCGGGGTGTTACATTCTCAGCCCCAATGCTTCTATTAAGAAGCTCACAAGTGTTCCATATTATTTCATTATATTTCTGTTATATACATGTTCTTAAATTTTAGGGAATTAAAGGAAAATTTCATCCTCAAGATAATAATTTGATGAGAAAATTGTAGAACTACAAGTTGGAATCATTATTCATGATTTGATAATTACTTGAACTAATCCACAATGAAAGACTATAAACATGTATATCTTAAATCTTATCTTATGATATTCTCCACCATGGTAAATAAAAGGGAGTTCACCCCTTGAGGGGGATCAAATATGAAAGAGATGATATCAAAGATTATATCCTGACAAATCTTTGAATTCATATCATCTCAAGAAGCTGAAACTGAGGTATTTCAATCACAATTTCATCCCATGTTCTTAATTGTATTTATCATGTCAATTTTGGGGTAGTGCATGATTGATGACAATAGGGGATGAAGGGGGGGGGGAGGATTTATCTTTACACTTGAACTTTTTAATATGTTTGGAGAAGTATGTGAAGGATTTGGAATTTCATTGATAAATCTGATTATCTCCAATCCATTGGTCAACAATTGATACACTTTGAGCCTAATTACACATGTATGGTTGTTAATGGACAACATTGAAAACCTTGGACATGTCTCTCTTGTTTTCTACACTGGGCTAGCCAAAGTATACTTAGAGTTTATTAACTAAAGGTTCTTTGATAAGTGAACCATGTCACATCTTCCCTCTCAAAAATATTCAAGAATATATTCCCTAAAGGGAGGATGACATGTTTTTTAATAGACCCCACTAAACCTTTCCATTTGGTTTCCAATAATGGGGAGAAAATATTGGCCCACATATTGACCCCTATAAAAGTGTGCATAAGGGATATTGAAAAAAATACAAAGGGGAGATTGTTGAGAATGGTGTTTCATTTGTTGTCAATAAAGAGTCTATAAGGAGTCACTTATCAAAAGGTTGTCAATATGTGCATGAAAAGTGATGTTGGAATTTGTGCCAATGATTGACGTGGTTAGGTTATTAATTCAGTGAAGATCCCACCTTGATTATGGATTAAGATTTAGGAAACAACTCTAATTATTATAGATCTGGTATTAAGTTCCTAGACTTGTATCAAGCTGATACATTGTCACAACACTTGAAGAAGTCCATGAAATACTAAAAATCATGAGGAAAGGAGTAAAGATCCATCCATTGATCCTTAAATGGATGATGTTTAAATATCATATGATTGTTTGAGCTAGTCCTCAAAGTTCATGATATGTGTTAATGGAGAACACATCCCTTACAACAAATAGAATCCATGCATTATGTCTTAATGCACGAGGAATGGAGAAATGATCCATGCATCATCTATTATTGGATCAAAACAACATATTTAAGATCTTTTGGATTCATTTAATAAGGAGAAAAGAAAGATGATTTTTTGGAGAAGATATTTTTAATTATCATTCCAAAGAGAATAGAAGAAGAAGAAAAGTGGAATGGTGGTTTGGAACACTGTATTTGAGAATACATAGATCTACACTAATTATTTATTTTTTATAAATCTTTATACCAAAAAATTGGGAAACCATGGAGGCCAGCCGAGGTCCTTATCCTCAAGCACATGCGGGACCCAAGGGTAAACCATGCCTGAGGGAATCCCTCAACGCCAGCCCTGCATGAGGTAGGAACGCGGGTTGTGTATACACTTATAGGTGCACACACGATGGTGTACCCATGCAACAAGTGCATTGTAGGCACTCTGAGTGTGCCCGATGGAGGAATAGTGGGTTTTAAGAGAGCACCCACAGGATGAACATGTTATGGGGCGGTAATGTGGAGGGAGGAGGATAATTATTAGTTGAGGATGAAGCATCTTGTATTATAAATGATCCACATCCCATGTCTTCGTTTCGATGTGGGGTGGGATTTAAAAATGTGGATGAAATCTCTTTCGTTCATCTGATCGCATAGGTGACCAAAATCGCATTTCGCATCCATGCGACACCTTCTAATTAGGGTTGTTTGTGATTGATCCAAGATCATCCAATGGACGTGGAATCATCTTCAACCTCCAGCCATCCCAATGCTACCGGTCACCACATATGAAGCCGATCCACTATGATCGAGCTCCCGATTAGTGTTTATGATGGAAAATCTTGCGTGGTGATCATCCAGATGAACCAAACCCATGCATGCTTTAAAAGTTGCATGCATGCATCAAAATAACTGAAATCGAAGGATCCCAACACCAACGAAGTTTCTGAGAGTGCAATTCACATTCAATGTAAAATTATATGGTTCACATGAATTCTTAAACACATGCATGTGATGTTATCACTAAGAAAATAGGAGTCCCGTTGAATGGAAACGAGAAAAGATATGCTAAAAATATTTGAATGGGTTTGAACAATTAAAATCCAATGATCTCATATTATTCAATGCATAAATTCAAAGATCATATCAATCAGGGTTTAAAATTAGATTTGAATGCAGATATATGCATTATTCCACACCTATAAATAGAGAGACCTCTATGATGATCGTTTTTGAAGATATTGAGAAAGCTCATGTTTTTCAAAAAATAAAACCCCGAGAGTTTCCGCTTAGCCTTTCTATGTGAAGGAGACATCCCGCAGGCATTCAACTAGTGAAATGAACTCTTGAAACATCCTCGTGAAGAATAAGAATCTACACCTTCAGTGCGAAGTGAACCACAGACACATGATCGGTTTAACAAACCCTCATCGTTCCTTGTGAAGAATCATGTTGGTGAAACCGTACCTGAATAGTGTGTTGCACCTTCCCTGTTTGTGTGACACATCCAAAACTAGGATACCATATTGGTTCATGAATTTGGGATTGATAAATCTTGGAATAATTTGATAAGAAGGAACAACCCATGCTCCCTGGTTTGCACGAAGAATAAGAACCGTGGCTTCCAGGTTTCACGAAGAAGAAGAACATGTGAACCCTTGGTTTCACGAATAAAATAATGGGAGTTCATAAAGGGAGAGTGTATATGTACACTTCCCTTGAATAAAAAGGTCAAATTACTCATGCACCATCAATATACCCCCTTGAGTTGTGTGTGAATGAAGAATAAAAATAAGAGTGCAAGAATGGTGGAGTTCATGTGCATGAAAAGAACATAAAATATAGTGTGTTTTCACATGTGAAGAAGAAATTGGAAGAAATAAATAAGAACAAAAATAAATGAATACACACATTTGGGTATGAGGAAACACACATATAATTGAACTCCACTAAAAAGAAAAATTGTGTGTGTGCAAAGAACCAAATAAGAAAGAAGTGTGTGTATTGAGGAAGAAGGAAGTGAGATGCACCAAGAAGGAAGTGCATGTATATGCATGACATACAAAAATTGAACCTAAACCATTGATTCAAGTTAATAGTGTGTGTTTGGGTTTAAATTTATCATATTATGCATGCATGAAATCATGCATACAAACATGCACATGTAAAAGGTAACTGAGATATCCAAAAATAATAAGTCTAGATGCCATGAAATCCATGCTTGAAGTGAATCAGAACTGATATTGAAGACAGACTTAATTAAATAAGATCTTAAATCTCAGTGAATAGTATTTGGTAATTCAAGAAGGCAGAAAAAATATGATATTGTTCAAAATCATTCAATAATTCACGAAGATGTTTTTTTCACCATTTGAACATGTTTAAGTGAGGCCATGTCTTAATCAGAAGATAAAATAATTTCTTGAGCATTGTTGAGACTAAGGAATAATCAGAAAAAGTGATTAGAGTTATTGAGCAAGGACAAAAGACCTTACCAAAGGCTGTTGAAGATTCTTTAAGAGATACACAGGAAAGTTTGATTTAGCAATCATTTGTATAATTAGAAGTAGATCATCTATAGTGAATGAAGAAATAACTTAAAGAAGAAATATACCCATGTGACTCGAGAGCTAGAAGACCCGTGTGAGATTCATGGAGGAGAAGAATCCTTCAGTGGTATTATGAAGCAGACCAATGGATTTTGGTAACACTCTAGGAAGAAGTATAAAGAAACTCCTATGGGACTCAGTTGAGATACAATGGGACTCTGTATCGACCATTGTAATTACTCACCGAATTATAGTTGAGAATCTTTGTTAGGGTGAATAACTAATACCTCAAGGAGTGGGTCTTTGAATGAAACCATGTAAATTCTTTTGTTCAGTGCCTTTACATTTTCAACAACATTTGAGGTATGTATGAGAGACACAAGAAGAGTGGATAGATGATTTAACTAGCCATATAGGTTTAATTGAAATGAATAAATCAATAAAACGATTCAAAAGGGATCACTGATTCACCCCTCTCCCTCTCAGTGATTCAAACTAATCTAGGAACTTCAATTGGTATCAAAGTGAGGTTATGTCTAAAAGATCCAAGGAAGTATTTATGAAGTGCATATTTTAGGAGATTAGTGAAAGACCTCAAATGGAGATATCTTCCTAGACACAGAAGAACTGAAAGAATATTCATGCTAGGAAGATGAAGAAGAATCTTACTAATAATCGGGAGACACCTTTTACTGAAGGTAATTTGAAAGGAACAACATGTGATAATTATTTATTATTATTATTATTCTTGTGATGAAACTTGTTAAAGCTATGATGACGATAGATCAAATAGTGATCTTCATAATGCACTCAAATATCATCTATAGAATGTCCCTAGAGAAGTGGCAAGACACATTACTGCAATCATTAGTGCTCTTCAAGATGAAAAATTACAGCTGAAAGAAGAGGCTAATGCCATGTAAGAGGCATCAGCTAAAAGGGTTGGTCTATCGAACACTCTCACAAAACTTTTTAAGCAAAAGGAGGAAACAATTTCTCTTTTCAATGAAAAATATGATGAATTCACTGAAAAATTGTAGGGAAGAATTTGTGAGGAATAATTCATTGGAATGGTATTTGTAGAAGCCTTTCATGGATTTGAAAAGTTGCACAAAGTTTCTATGGTTTTCAAAGATTCTAAACTAGAAGAGAAAGAGAACAAGATAAATGAGCTTGACATATATTTGAAATAATTAATAAATGTTCATGAATAACAAATAAAAAAGATGAAGGAGAATTGGGAAATTAAGTTGAGATCAGTTGAGGATTAGAAGAACTCTCTCAACATGAAATGTTTAGAATTGGAGGCGAGATTGAAAAATCAGTAATCATCCCAATCATCTAGAAGAAGAGATGATGCAACTAAAGATTTAATTTAGGAAAATGATTTCAAAATAAGTACCATCTCAGCCTCTAATTAAATGGAAACATCCTCTAAGAAGAAGTTATCATATAACCCAATTATTTCTGTTTCTACTAATGTAGTTTCATTTGCAAGTGCAGGTTGAAATCCAAAAGCTGGGAACATGTGGATTGATAAAAAATTTAATAAATAAATCAAAAAATAAATGGTGGAAAGTGGATTTATTAATAAGAGAAACTCCCAAAATCATGCTCTAAATAAAGAAATAAAATTACAGAAAACAAATGCACTAAATCTAGCTAGACTGATAGTACAAGTAAAAGAAATATAAATTTTTTTCTATTGTTGGTGTTATTGGAAGTTTAGGCACCTGGACAATGATTTCTAGAATAATATGTCATCATATGAATGTTTTGGAAGTCTTAAATTAAGGTAAAGTAGATGTTAAGAAATGAGGCAACCTGTAATGCTATGGTAGAAAAAAAAAAGATGAAGAAAATTTGTCTATCAAGAACAAATTTGAGTATATTGAAGACTTATTTTATAATTGCAACAGAAGTAGTCAACCTTATGATGAGTGCTGGTTTAGTCCTACCATGCCTTAGGCATATGTTGATATAAAGTATTGACCATAATAAAGGAAGTAGAAATAAAAAAGAGTTGAAAAGTCTTCCATTGGGAATATTCTATACAATGAAGTCAAGAAAATAGTGAAAGAAATTATTCCCAAGAATAAGTCTAAGATGGATTCTAATAATTTCATCTCAACAAAAAAAATATTCTTCTACTTTGGAAAGAAAGGCCATACCATGGATAACTATATACAATCCATGGAAGTGAATGGAAGAAATATCAAATTGAAAGGAGAATCAATCCAGAAGAAGACATGATTGATTGAAGACATTATTGAAGATAGTTTTGATAAGTTTTCTAAGAAAAGTAAATTTAAGGCATTGAAGAAGCCATGTGGAAGATCCAATTTAGAAAATTCCAAGAAGGATCATTTAGTAATCCAGCCTAATCAATTGAAAATTTCTAGAGAGCTATAAAGAGCAGAAAATTAATTACTAGCTAAATCTAAGGAAAAAAAGAAAAAATATCATTCAATATGAAGAACAATTATAATTTCATGAGTGTTTGTCAACAAATGACAACCCAAGTGCCTCACATGTACTGTGTGGAAAGTTAAAGAAGGCTATACATCATGAAAACAAAATTTTAACTATTTTACCAAGACAAATAGAGAAAATTAAAAAACATGCACCAGTGGAAGCTAATTCACTACTGGCAGAAGTAAAGATAAACAATCCACACTAGGTGAAGGTGAATGGAAGTAAAGGATCCATGCTGGTGACGAAAGATAAAAAATGTCAAATGGAGAGGAAAAACCATCATGAAGAGTACCAAACACTTTAGAGATGAAAGGAAAGGAGTTTGTGGGTTGATAGAAAATTTTCATCCCTAGTGCTTATATTAAGAATCTCACAAGTGTTCCATATTATTCCATCATATTTTTGTTATATACATATGATTAAATTTTAGGAATGAAATGTGAAAGTCATCCTCAATAAAAAAAAATGGATGAGAAAAGTGGATAACTACAAGTTGGACTCATTATTCATGATTTTATAATTACTTGAAGTGATCCATAGTAGAACAATATCAACATGTATATCTTTAATCTTATCTGATGATATTATCCTCCATAGTAAGTCAAAGGAAGTTCACCCCTTGAGGGAGAGAAAATATGAATGAGATGATATAAAAGATTATGTCATGACAAATCATGGAATTCATATCATCTCAAGAAATGGAAACTGAGGTACTCAAATCACACATTCATCCATTGTTCTTAATTGTATTTTTCATCTCAATTAAGAGGGTAAGATCCTTGATTGATGGTAAGATGGGATTAAATGGGGATCTTTTTCTTTTCACTTGAACCTTTTTATCTATTTGGTGAAGTGTGTTTAATATTTTTCATTTCATCGATAAATCTGATTATCTCCAATCACTTGGTCAAGAATTGATACACTCTGAGCATGATTTCACACGTATGATTGTTTATGGATAGCATTGAAAACCCCAGTCATACCTCTCTTGTTTTCTACACTGGGTTATCCCAATTGGACATAGTTATTATTAACTAAAGTCTCATTTCTAAGTGAAACATGTGACCTCATCCATCGATCAAAAATATTCAAGAAGATATTCCTTAAAGGGAGGAGGAGATGTTTTTGAATAGACCCCACCAAATCTATTCATTTGGTTTCCAATAAGGTGTAGAAAATATTGGAATACATATTGACCCTTATAAAAGTGTGACTAAGGTATATTGACAACAAAAAATTAATGGAAGGATTGCTAAGTATAGTGTTTCAATTGTTTTCAGTAAGGAGTCAATTGTCAAAAGGATTCTAATATGTGCATGAAAAGGTGATGATGGAAGTTATTCCAGTGATTGAAGTGGTGAGGTGATTAATTCAGTGAAGTTACCACATTGATTATGGATTAATATTGAGGAAAAAACTCTAATGATTGTAGAACTAGTCCAATGTTCCTAGACTTTTATCAAGGTGAATTATTGTTACAACACTTGAAGAAGTCCATGAAATACTCAACTGCATGAAGAACTGAGTAAAGATCTATCCATTTTTCTTCAAATGGATGAAGTTTAAATATCATATGATTTGTTTTAGATTGTCCTCAAAGTTCAAGATATGTGTTAATAGAGAACTCATCCCTCACAACAAGGAGAATCCTTACATTATTCCTTAATGTGTGGGGAATAAAGAAATGATCCATGCATCATCCATTATTGGATCGAAATAAAATATTGAATATATTTTCGATTCATGATCTAAGAATAAAAGAAAGGTTATGTTTTGGAGGAGATCTTTGGAATTATCATTCAAAATAGAATAGAATAAAATGAAAGGTGGAATGGTGGTTTGGAATTTTATATTTGGTAATACTTATTTTTACAATATGTAGTTATTTATTATATGCCTTTATACAAAAAAATTGGTCCAACCATGGAGGCCATTCGAGGTTCTCATCCTGAAGAACATGTGGGACCCGAGGGTCAACCATTCCTGAGTGGCACCCTCAAGGCCAGTCTCACATGAGGCTAAAAAGAAAGTTGTTTATAAGTTTGCAGGTGCATGCACGGTGGTGAACCCGTGCAGAAAGTGCATAGTGGGTGCTAGGAGCACTCCCTAAGGAGGCAGAGTGTGTGCTAAGAGTGCACCCACAAGGTGAACATGGTAAATGGCATTACCATGGAGGAAGGAGGAGAATCTTGAGTTGAGGATGCATCATCTTGTATAATAAATGAGCTATGTCATGTGACTATGATTTGATTTGGGACGGGATGTAAAAACACTGATGAAATCTCTGTCTTCCATCTGATCACGCGCGGGATCTCAACCACACGTAGCATCCTCACTACGCCTTCTAATCAGGGCCATCCATGATTGATATGAGCTGATCCAATTTTTGTGGCATAATCTTCAACCTACAGCCATCCCGATGCCTCCACTCGCTACAGACGAAGCCGGTCTACTATGATCAATCTCCCGATCAATTTTGATGAGGAAACCTCTTGTATGGTGATTTCCCCGATGACCCGAACACATGCATGCATTAAAAGTTTCATGCACACATCAAAATAACAAAAATCAATGGATCCTAAGGAAAATGAAGTTTCCCAGGGTGAACATACCATTTTATGTAAAAAGGGATAGTTCACATTCGTTCTTATATGCACGCACGCAATGTTCTCACTGAGAAAAAAAAGAGCCTCATTGAATGGAAACAAGATGAGATATACCTAAAATCATTGAACGTGTTTGAACAATTCAATGTCGAGGATCTATTTGTATTAAATGAATAAATTTTAAGATATTATCACCGGGGTTTTGAACGTGAATTGAATGTGGATATACACGTTCTTCATCTATTATAAAGAGAGAGACCTCGAAAAAGGATCAATTTTTGAAGATATTGATAAATATCCTATTTTCCAAAAAATAGTGAACCGAGAGCTTCCGTGCAACATTTATATGTAAAATAGAATCCCCACAGGCATTCAACTAGTGTAATTCACTCTTTAAAATTCCCCATGATGAAGAAGAATCCTCACCTTATATGCGATGGGAACCACATACATGTTATCGATTTAACAAAACCTCATCGTGGCTTGTGAAGAATCTGGTTTGTGAAACCAAATAAGAACAGTGTGTTGCACCTTCCCTATTTGCGTGACACTTCCAGAACCATGATACCATCTTGGTTATTGTGTTTTTTTATAAATCTTCAAGAGATTCAAGAATAATGAAGAACCTATGATCCATGGATTTTAAGAATAATAATAACTATGACCTCCAGTTTGAATGAAGAAGATGAACTTGTGAAGCCTTGGTTTCATGAAGAAAATAATGAGAGGTCATAAAGGGGGAGTGTATACATACAATGCCCCTGACTAAGAATGAAAAATCACACACACACCATCCATATACCCCTTCAAGTTGTGTGTGAAAGAAGAAGTAAAATAAGAGTGCATGCATGGTGGAGTTTATGTACATGGAAATAACATAAAAGACAGTGTGTATGCACATGTAAATAAGAAAGAGGAATAAAGAAAGAAGAACACAAATAAATGAATACATCCATTCGGGTGTGAGGAAGCACACATATAATTGAACTACAATTAAAAAGAAAAAGTTTGCGGGTCCAAAGAACCAAATAAGAAGGAAGTGTGTGCATTGAGGAAGAAGAATGTGAGATGCACCAAGAAGGAATTGCATGCATTTTCATGAAAAACACACATTGAACATACAACATTGATTAAAGTGAACAATGTGTGTTTGGGTTTACAGGTAGAATATTATGAAATCATGAAATCATGCATAAACACATGAACGTTTGAAAAGTAACTGAGATATCCAAAAATAAGAAGTTTGGATGCCATTAAATCCATTCATGAAGTGAATGATAACTTAGACTGAAGCCAAATTGAATTAAAGAAGATCACATATCTAAGTGAACAATATTTGGGAATCCAAGAAGGCAGATAGAGATGATATTGTTCATAATTATTATAGTATTCTTGAAGAGGTTTTGTGCACCATTTTTACACACATAAGTGAGGTCTGGTCTTCATCAAGAAGAAGAATGACTTTCCTAGGCATTGTTGAGGCTGTGGACTAATAAAAAAAGTGATCAGAGTTATTCATCAAGGCCAACAGTCCTTACCAGAGTCTGTTGAATATTATTGAATAGTTACAAAGGAACATTTGATTCAGAAATTTTGTGTGGATAGAGTATACGATCATCTATAGTGAATCAATAAAAAACATAAAGAATGAAGCTAATCATGAGACTTGAGAGCTAGAAGACCCCTATGAGTTTCAGGGAGGAGAAAAAGTCTTTAGTGGGACTTTGATGTAGGAAAGTGGATTCTAGTAAAACTGTAGGAAGTAGTATAAAGAACTTCCTGTTGGACTTATGAGAGATTTAGTGGGACTCTGTATTGTAATTACTCACCAAATTATAGTGTACAATCTGTGTTGGGGAGATTAACCAACACCACAAGTAGTTGGTCTTTGAACCAAACCTTGTAAATCCTTGTGTTTAATGCCTTTACATTTACTTCCCCATTCGAGGTAAGGTTGAGAGAGACAAGAAGAGTGGATCGAGGTTTTAACCAGCCATAGAGGTTTAATTGAAACAATCAATTGGTAAAAAGATTAAAAAGGGATCACTGATTCACCCCCACCCCATATCAGTGATTCACACTGATATGGTAACTTCATGGTTCAGTAATACATTTGGATCAAGTTGGTCTTGTTGTGGGTGGTGACCAAGAAGTTATGTTGAAATCGTGTTAGTTTGGTTTGGTCTCAGTTCTATATTCAGTTTCTGCTCTATTCTTTAGCTCTTGTATTTGGATTGGTTTTTTATTTATTAAAATTCATTTATTATTGGTTTATTCCTTAACTTCCAATTTTGTTTATTTTGATCCCAGTTTATTGGTATGAAATCATCCCATTTAGATTATTTTGATTCATGACAATAATTTCCAGCCCATGGGGATGTGTAACTCCTTTTGGGCCATGTTTTGGGATGGGTCAGGTGTTCGGTTGGATGGTATCCATGCTTGGTTAATGAAAAAATTGTATCAGAGGAGACCCTCATTATTTGGGGTGTCAGGTAGTTAGATACTAGGAATGTTGACACATGGTAGGTAGGTATGGGAAGGACGTCACAAAACCATTCTCATTCTCATCCTCGATTTTCTAGGGGTTGTATAATATTTTATTATTTTGTTTTGGATTTAGGATGCGTGGATGGGGAATGAAATTGAGGTGATATGGTGTTATTTTTTGACCTTATATTGAGTAGCGACCCATGTAGAGTCTGAGTATAGGGTTCAAGGTCCTACTAGTGGTTGGTGCTTCTTTAGAGCAGAGACTACTAACCCTATCACTATATTATGCATGACCACTTTTTCTACATTCTATTAGTTTGGGGGGAGTTTTGTTTTATTTTTATTTAAGTTGGTGTGAGAGGGATTTTAAAATGAAAATAGTTTTTGAAAAATCTCAGTTTATAATGGGAAATGATTGTTAGAAATTATTTTTTTAAAAGAAGAACTTTACGTTTTTCTTTGGTTTTTAAAATGGGTTTTTCAAAGAGAAATTGGTTTTGATTGAAATTTTGGTTAATTATATGGTTTGATGATGAAATGATATGTGTGACCCTTGGAATTACTTATGGACGTTTGCATATCTGTGGGTATGTATAGAATGTTCATGTGGGAATGTGTTCATGGATGATTGAAGTGGAAGTGGGATGAACACATATATGATCATTTATATCATGCAATGGGTGAGTGTGTGAAATCAATGGTCTGGATTGGATATTACAAAATGGTTTTTGAAATGGAAAATGATTTAGATGTTTTTTTCCTTAAAATTTAATTTCTTACCTTGTGAATAATGAATTTTAGTATTTGGGTAGTGTCCTTGGATGAAAGATGTTTTGAAATTGAAATGGAAAGGGTGGTTTTTGAGAAAGTTGATATTATTGTGGTTGTAATTTTTGTCTTTCAAGACTATTGTTTTGGATTTGGATGTACTTATTTGTTAGGCTTCAGGTTTATGTTGAATCTATTATTGTGATCCTTGTTTTTTTTCACAATATGACGCCTAGAAAGGTCCCCAAAATTTATTTTGGGTCTTTCCCAGTTTCTGGTTCTTCTCAGTTATTTTCTATATTTTTTGGTGATCGAGGTCTATTAGAGTAATTAGAATGGCTTAAGGAAGCTTAGTTTGTCTTCATATCATTGGGAACTCCTGAGACTATGATAGTTCATGCTATTCTGGGTTTTTTTGTGGGTCAATGTTTAGATTAGATGAAGGTGATTGTCATATCATCGAAGTATGTTGGGACGAAATTGGTGATGTTCAAAACCACATTATTCAAATGGCTTGTTCCTGAGGAGGTGAGGATGAATAAAGTGGAAGATATCATGAGTATTCAACAAGGTCAGTTGACAATGATGGCCTATATTGATCATTTCAAGGAGTAGGTTTCATTTTCTATAAATGCATCATCAAAAGATCATGTGAAAGATCCTATTTTATTTTGGGGTCATTGTACAGAGATCAAGGTGAAATCCCCCTCCACCAAAGATCTTAATATTGAACAGTTGGTGGAAAAATAATTTCTAGCCGAGGTGTAGTTAGTGGAATTTGATGTACCGGTTTTTCTCGACACATGTAAAGGTTCCACATCTGGTGGGAGGTGTATGCTAGAGGATCCTTTCCATGAGATTTATTAAATTTTCTTCACAACTTTTAATTCATTTATCCAACCACTAGTGGGCTTCTAGTGTGGTTCGTTTAGGCATTTGAAGACATAATGTCATCATACTCTGAAGACTTCTCTTCATTGTGGCCATTTTTATCACCTAGATAGGTTTTTTAAAATGATTTTTCCAAACAAGATGTCTTGATCTGAGGATGTAATATCCTAACTACAGGTTACCAGATGATTCAAGACATCAGGAATCTGTCCATAGGGCCTACAGTGAATCATTTCACATAGTTAGGAATGACCATGGGTGTGGAAAGCCTTGGTCCAAGTTTTTTTCATATTTTTGGGGTGGAGACTGGTGAAGTTCTCTGTTTAGTTTTTTATGTTGTTGTATGTTCCATCCTCTAAAGTAAATCATTTATGTTTTTATCCTTTTGTAATATAAGTTTTTGTGGTTATCTAGATGTGAATATTTGAATTGATTTTCCTCTATTGGGTGTGTTAATTTTTCCAATGGGTAGGTTTTAGTTTTTAATGGTCATTTTTTGGAAATAAGTAAGATTTTGGAAATCAATGAATGAAATATTTGTTTGGGTTTACTGCTCGGTTTTGGTTGGTATTTCCATGTTTTATTTATGGTGGGTTTTCCTTGTCAATTCTACTATGTTTGTGTTCATATATTTGTGGTGTTAGTAAGGTACTGGTGGTAGGGACAACCCTCTCAAGTTCTCCGCCTGTTTTTATGATGTGGCTTTCTTTAGAAATGGCTAGGTGTGACTTGAAGAGTGAAAGTTTCCCTCAAGGCTCATTATATTTCTTGGGCTTATCTAGATTTGGGATCAAATCTTTTTTAACATTTATTTGGGTGACTTTATTGGGGAATAATGTGATTCTGGTAGGGATAATTTTCACACCCTAACCTTGGAAATCATTTGGTTTTATTATTTTCTTGTATTATGATATTTTGGTGGAGGTTTAAGTTTATTCTGGGTTTTAATTTATATGTTATATGTGAAAAATGTAGATTTTCTGTCTAGACACTAGGTGGAGCATTGTTGGCACACTATTAGGGGAAATCATGCGACCTTGTATAGAAAACCATGTAACTAATTTAATTTTTCGATTATGGTGACCACATAGTTGGCATACAGTTTGAAACATTTTGTGGAAAAACTATGCGGTATGTTCTTATTGGATCGTGAGAGGTGCACAATGGATGCAAGGTTTGGAAAACCGTCCAAAAAAACCGTGCGAGTTTCCCAGATCATTAAAATTTGAGAATTACTCATTCTTCCCTCCACTATTTTAAAAATAATTCGGGGTTTCCTCCTAATGGGTTATTTTTCTGAGAAAAAATGGACTCCCAATCTCCCTTATATTGGTTATTCTCTAATTTTTTATGCTTATCATTTAGATCTAGGTTGATTTTTGTTTATTTTTCGTCGATTTTCCTCCTATCCTCTCTCCCCCACATGGTTCCTTGGTTTTTCTTCAGTGGAACATATCTTGTCCAAACCCTATGGGTTAGTGTTGATGTGTGGTTCTCTTTCATTAATATTAGGTAGTATATATTGTCTCTCAATCATGAGTCTTCCTTCTCCCGAAGTTTGGTTGCGTTTGAATGTCCTTGATGTAGGGGTTTCTATATGTTTACTTTTTGGAAAATTCCAACTGGTTAATGAGTATTCTTAAATGGTTTCTAAATGTGTTTTCCATACTTGTGGCATGTTAGTATTAATTGATTTGCTGTTTTCATGATGGAAATGTGTGAGAACTAATTTCCAAATGGTTTCTTTAATTATGGATTTGTTTAAATGCAGGCGAGGTGTTTGATAAAATTTCAATTGATCTTTTTAAGTGGAATTGGGTGATTTGGGTGATGTTTTCCTTTGGTGATGTTTTGGAAAGGCGTTCAAGTTGTGATTTGGGTGTTTTATGTGGCATTGGATGAATTTAATGGGGTTCTTATTATGTGTGGATTGTTGTGTTGGTTTAAAAGGATATGAAGTTCCATCAAATTTTTTTTCCAGGTGGTTTGAAGTGTGCATGTGTTAAAAAATAGGTTTCTAAAAGAATTTAACTGTGTTTCAATTATTCCAATTAATTGTGTGTTATATATATATTTCATGAATTTTGTGGAAAATGTGAAATAATCTTTCAAAGTTATTTGAAGTTGAGAATGAATTTAAAAGCTAGAATTATAAATAGAAATGGGTTTTTTGGCACACAAGATTCTTTGTGTGGAACCTCATGCTTGTTTTCATATTTTAGAGGTGATAAAAATAATGTTTTGAAATTGATTTGGTGTCTGAATAAATTTATAAAGGGGACTTTCCCATGGGAATAATTGGATTTCATGTGTTGTTCTGTCATTCTACTCCCTAAATCTTGCATGGTTTAGAATTTGGGATGTGTTTTGGAAAATAAATTGTATTAAAAATAGTCATGAACTTTTTGTGTTGTTTTATGTTTTCAATTTTTCTTGAGAAGGATTTTGTATCTAAAATTCAAAGGCCATTTGGGATAGTTCATGTGAAAGTGGCGTTTTATATTGACCCTATAAATTCTCTAGAAATTAATTAATAAATGTCTTCAGTTTGGAAATTTTAAAGGCTCGGTTGGAACTTGTGTTGTATTTGAAAATTGGGTTTTGACGTAAGTGATTTAAATTCTTGATTGGCAGCTTGTGACAATTTGGAAATTTGTTTTAGAGTTAATGTGATATATGTACCTAGTGTGCATGTTGGCATATTTTGGAAAATTGGTTGAAATATTTGGTGGCCTTTAGGGCGAGTAGGAATTTTTAAAATGATTTAGAAAGTGATTTTGATTTTGGAAAATGGTGGTTTCCATGTGATCTATACATGCTTGTTAATGAAATGGGTTTTTATGCATGTTTGTGATGCTTGGATTATGATGGAAACTAGTAGACCTTGGGATTAATTCCTCTCTAGTCACTCATGAGTAGAAACAGTATTGGTATTGAGTCCACCAGACCTTGGGATGGGATCCCCTCTTTTGGATCGTACATGAGTACACTATTGGTTAGGGTTTACATACCATGTATTTATAGGTATGGTCACTATTATTAAGGTATTCCAAGGCATTATCTATAGGGTTCAGTGAAAGTTTATTTTTTGACCTTGATTAGATGGGTTGATACCCCCTTGACTTGATAAGGCTAGGTGGGACGTTACACTAGATTGGATATTTTAGATCGGCCAGTTGAGTTGCACCACATGCCAGATTTTGAGTCTAAAATGAGTATGTCTAGGTATTACGTCTAGATATGTTCATGAATTTCTCATGGTCTAGTATATGTATATATATAGTTTAGTTTTCTGCGTGTTTGGTTTTTATCCCTTCTAATTTATTCTATTTGGTTTTTCTTCCTTTACTTTATTCTTATCCCTTTTTGATTACATGGAATGGATTTGTATTTGGGGTTTTGGTGTTTAATATGGATGGAAATAAAAAAAAAATTTGAAAAGGAAAGATTTGTTTTTTGTTTCAAAAAAAGATAATCTGTTGAGAGCTTGGTTTGGTTAGTTAAAATGATTAAAATATTACTTTTTAAATATACTAAAAAATAGTGTTTTTGGATGGTTTAAGGAATAGAAATGTATGGACTATGTTGTTAGAACCAACTGAGATGTTTAAGCTTACACCATACAAGTTCTACTCGACATTGGTAGACCCGAGATGCTTTACAAGTTCCGGTTTTTGGTTCGGTTGTGCCTTTGGAGTAGGTTGGTCTTGTGGTTAGTGGTGACTAAGAGGTCACATTGAGATTGTGTTATCATGGTTCAATCTTAGTTTTGTATCTAATTTCTATTTTATTCTTTATCTATTTTATATGGATCATTTTTATATTTATTAATATTTTGTTATTATTATGTTATTGATACCCATTCAATTTTGATTATTTACATCATGGTTATTTGGGATGAAATCATTCCCATTGGGATTATTTTGATGCTAGGAACCGGTTTCCATCCAATGGGGATCGTGAAATCCATTCAAGCCTTATCTCTGGTTGCGTCGGGTGTCATTTTGTATGGATTATCAGCATGGTTCGTGAAAAAATGGTATCAGATGAGACACTCATTATTTAGTTTATTATCTACATAGATATTAGAACAATAGAGACTCATTAGGTAAGTACATGAAGGATGTCATGAACCCTTTATCATTATAATCCTTATATTTATAGGGGTATCCATATGTTCGATTCTTTTGATTTGGATTTTGGATCTGTGAATGGTGAATGACAATGGAGGTGAGCTGGTGTTATGTTGTTGCCTAACATGGATTAGTGACCCATGTTGAGTCTGAGTGCACAATTCAAGATCCTCTAAGTAGTTGGTGATTTATTGGGGCATGGACCACAAACCATGTCTCTATGTTATTCATGTCCACTAGTTCTATATTCCAATAGTTTGGAGTGAGTTGGGTTTTGTTATTGTTTTAGTTTGTGTGAGGAGTATTTTAAAATGAAAATAGTTTTCATAAAATATGATTTAAAAAAAGGAATATAACTGTTGGAGCAGATATTTTCTGTTAAATTAGAATTTTATGTTATCATTGGTTTGGAAAATAGGGTTTTAAAAGAGAAAGTGGATGGATTGAAAATTTGGTGAATACTTGGGTTTGATGACGAAATTACATGCATGACCATTTCTATTCCATATAGAGGTTTGAATATGTGTGGGTATGTATGGAAAGTACATATTGGCATGTGTTCATGGATGATATAATCGGAAGTGGTATGAACAATTATGTGACGGTTCATAGGATTCAATGGGTTAGTGTGTGAAATCAAGGGTTTTTCATGGATTTTCCAAAATGGTTTTTGAATGGAAAATGATTTTGGGGTCGGTGTTTCTTTAAAAATAAGGATCCTTTCATGTAAGAAAGGGATTTTGGTATTTCGGAAGTGTCCTTGGAAAAAGGAGGTTTTGAAATTGAAATTAAAATGATGGTTATGGAAATGAGGATTTTCTGTTGCAATGTTTGGATTGTGAGTCGATTGTTTTTTCTTGAGATATATTTCTTGGTTGAGTTTTGGGTTGATGTTCATTATAATCTTATTATCCTTGTGGTTTTTAGTGCATTCCACTGAGAAAAGTCTCTAAACTTTCTAGTGGGTCATTCCCGGTTTCTAGTTTATCTTGGTTGTTGATAATATTTCATGGTGAACGTAGTCCGTTAGAGGTAGTGGAATGGATTGAGGAAGTTGAGTGTGTCTTCAGATCATTGGGACCTCCCAAGGCTGCGAGAGCACATATCATTCTAGGTTTGTTTGAGGGTCCAAATTTGGATTTGTGGAAAGTTATTCCTATTTAATAGATGTAAGTTTGGATGAAATGGGAGATGTTTAAAACAAATTTCAGCCGATGGTTTGTGACTGAGGAGGTCAAGATTATGAAATTTGAAGAGATAATGAGTTTTCATAAAGACCCAAAGATATTGAAGGCCTATGTTGATCACTTCAGGGACCATGATTTATTTTTTCTAGTGGTAACATCATAGGATCATGTGAAAGATATTATTTTTGTTTTGGGTCCTTATCCAGAAATCATGGAGTGAGCCCACTCCATGAATGATATTCATTTAAAAAATTTGGTGGATGAAGTGTTTATGGATGAGATACAGTCAGTACAATTTGATGCACTAATTTTTCTCAGTGCCCGTGAAGGTTTTCTATCTGGCGAGAGGTGTATTCTGAAGGACCTTGTTTTTATTAATTCTTCTTTGTTGGTACCAGCTTCCCGTTCATCAGACAAATTGCTCATGTGCATCTTGTATGATCAGTTTCAGAATTTGAAGACATTGTTCCATAATACTATGAAGCAATTTAATTATTTTGGCCATTTGGGTCATCTAGAGAAGTTTTTAAGAGGAATTTCCTAAATAAAAAAGTATTGATCATAGGATTTCATTTCTTGATTGTGGGGGATATAGAAGCTTCAAAACATATGGTCTTCATCCATAGTCCCTGAAATGAATATTTTCACATAGTAAGGAATGAACATGGGTTGTGGAAGGACTTGTACCATATTTTTTCTACAGTTTTGGAGTGGAGACTATTGATGTTCACTATACATTTTGTTGATGTTGTATTAATTCCCATACTTTTTTTGTTAAAGATTGATGGTTTTATCTTTTTTTAATCCTTGTGGTAGTGGATACCAAGATGTCAATATTTGAATACATTTTCCTCCATTGAGAGTGTTAATTTTTTTTGGGTTGGTTTTAGTTTTCAGTGGTGCTTGAATAGAGATTTTCAAGCTTGTGTAAATATATGAATACCATATGTGTTCAGGTTTGTGTAAGGACCCAGTTGGTGTAATGAACCACTGAGTGGGGGGGGGGGGGGGTTAATCAGTGGTACCCAGTTTTCTTCTTTTAAGTTCCCTTAATATGAGAACAACCCTTGTCTCCTGTTAAAGATATATACTTACCTGCTAAGAAAAAAGAAAGCACACATCCAAAGGAACACATCAATTTACATGGTTCACTATTCAATAAGAATAGCTACGTCCTTGGTATGGTTGTAAATAATCCATCACCATATAATCCACTAAGAAAACAATCCTTGGATTACAATGAGTTGGATATAACCTCACACTCGTGAAGCACTATGAAACAATCACTCCAGTGTGTGTGCACCCTTTTAGCACAATATGGCAAAGTTTCATTTCTTGTAACAACTTAAGTTACCTGCACTTCCTTTCAAATACACAAGTGTAATAATGTTCAAGACAAATCTTTACTTCCTTACCCAGAAGAAAGGAAAGGACTCTTTGGAATTGAGATAGATCAATTACAGTCTGAACATCCCATTCCGAATCTCCACTATGAAATTTCCCAATCCGATTCTGTAATCTGAATCTTCCTCAGTCTGAGAAACTCAATACGGTGACATCCATTAATGATTCCCCATCCCGAATCTCCACTCGGAAATTTCCCAATCCGATTCTTCAATCTGAATCTTCCTTTGTCTGAGAAACTCAATAAGGTGATATCCAGTACTGATTCCCCATTCCGAAACTCCTCTCCGAATTCTTCACTCTGAAATCATCACTCCGAATTTTCTTCTTCACTCTGATTCCTCAATCCAAATTTTCTTCTTCACTCTGAATTTTCTCAATCCGAGAAACTCAATACGGTGTCAACTTGTATCAAATTCTCATTTCAATTGAGACTACAGTGAAACTCTCTCAGCCAAACACTTCTTTCTATCTCTAGATTATAAGAGCTTATCTCTCTTCTTTTTCATCAATCCCTTACTTTTCACTCTGATATCCTTTTATAGGTGCTCCAAAGTGTGCTTAGGCGGGAAACCAAAATAATTTTCCCGCTCACTTAAATTCACCCAAATCTTAATTTCTCCTGAAATATCTATGTAATTAAGACTTTGTTAATGCTTCTAGAATCTTCTCAAATATTCTTCCCATTATCTTTATTTAGAGCTTTGGCCTTTTCTGGATCTGACCTTGTTATGTAGATTTATCGGAGTCACATTCTCGGATCCAATCTTCTTTGCTTCCTCTCGTTGACACCATTTCAATTCTCGGTATGACCCTTATTTATTCATCGATACCAAAGATTTTGAACTCTCGGTATGAATCCTCTAGATCTCAATACTACCTCACCAATTCTAGGTACAACATTCTAGTTCTCAGTATGTCTTTTGGTTCTCGGAATGACTCTTTCTGATTATCGGAACAACTTTTGGTTCTCGATACGACTTCTTCGATTCTTGGTACGACTTCAGGTTCTTGGAACGACTCCACCAGATTCTCGGTATGGCTTCTCGTTACGACTTCACCAATTCTCAGCATGAATCCTCAATTCTAGTTACGAACTTCAGGTTCAGGAAGTCGACTCCGAAATTCTTACTCAGCAAGTCGACTCCGAACTTCTCGCTACGAACTTCTGACTCAGGAAGTCAACTCCGAACTTCTTAACTCCGAACTTATGACTCAGCAAGTCGACTCCGAACTTCTCACTACGAACTTCTTCTTCAGCAAGTCAACTCTAAACTTCTCAATTTCCAAACTCCAAATTCCAGACTCCGGATGTTCAATATGCTCGGTTTCGAATCTTCAAACTTGTGGCTTCTGAATTCTTAGAAATTCAAGATGTCTTTTCTTTATGAAAACATTCTCAAGATCAACAAAAGGCAATCCATGAAAACCATATATTCCTTCAGCTTGGTCCTAACAATGTCCCCCTTTGGATTTTTTTTTCAACCATGTTTTCATGAATCACCAAACATTGTAACCTCAAGCAATGTATTACTTATCAATAATTCTAAGCCTACGTGAGCAAACGTATTATAGGAAATAAGTATCATTGACAACAAAACCGTGCTGGCCATCGGTAGTGAAAATGACATCTTCAACATCATACATACTCAGATTCATACATCCTGCAAAAAACTTAAAGTAATTTCCTACAACAACTCCAACAAATAGTTAAAATAGTTCACATACACAAGCAGTGCTGAGTTCGCAGCTTACCCACAACTCTCTCTTTAAAGAAATAGATGTATGATACAAACAACTTCTCCCACTTGACAAAACAATCCAAAGTTAAGAAGAGAGAGAGGATAAAACATCATACCTTATCCTCGAAGAGAAAGAGGTTGGACACCCATGTTCAACCTCAATAATGAGAATGATTCCTTCGGCAAGGGTTTCGTGAAAATATCAGCAACTTTTTTAGCAGATGAAACATATTCAAGTTTCAGTTCATTCTTTTACAAATGGTTTTTGATGAAATGATATTTGATATCAATATGCTTCGTTCTAGACTGTTGGACTGGATTTTTGGTAAGATTAATTATGCTTTGATTATCATAGCCCAAGATCAAGGGCTGCTTCACTTCAACTAACAAATCTTCTAACTATGTCTTCATCCAGATAAGTTGAGTGGTGGCCATGGTGGTAGCAACATATTCAACTTCAGCCGTACTAAGTGTCACAGAATTTTTATTCTTCGAGTGCCAGCCAATAAAACCTTTTCGTATAAAGAACACTCCACCAGATGTGGATCTTTTATCATAAAAATTTCCTTCCCAATCTGAATCTGAATAGCCAAATAAATCAATGTTTTTTAATCCACTATACTTGATTTCGAATTCTACTGTGCCTTTTATGTATCTGAGAATTCTTTTTCCAGAAACAAGATGTGATTATTTAGGAGAACTCTGAAATCTTTCACATAAGGTAATAGCCAAAACAATATCTGGTCTTGATGCAGTCAAGTATAACAAACTTCCAATAATCTTTCAATATTATTTCTGGTCAACTTCTTTTCCTTCATCATCTTTTCTTAGCTTCATTCCCACTGAGATAGGAGTTGATACAGGTTTTGATTTTTCCATCCCAAACTTCTTAAGAAGTTCCTTAGCATACTTTTCTTGGGAGGGAAAAATTAATTCTTTCTATTGCAAAAATTTGTATCCCAAGAAAGTATCTGATTTTACCCAACATGGACATCTCAAAGACATTCTTCATTTCTTCAGCAAACCTTTCTCAAATTCTTTCATCATTCCCACCAAAAATAATGTCATCAACATAGACAATCACAATGAGAGAAAGATCTTTGATTTCCTTGATGTGCAGATTGCTGTCAACCCTCCCTTTCTTGAAGTTCATCTCTTTTAAGAAAATATCCAGTTTGTTATACCATGCTCTTGGAGCTTTCTTTAGCCCATACAAGTCTTTCTTCAACCTATACACATAACTTCCATTCTTCCCAACAACAAAGCCACATGGTTTCTCAATATAAACTTCTTCTTTGAGATCACCATTAAGAAAGGTAGATTTATCATCCATTTGAAAGATTTTGTAGCCTCGTTGTGCAGCAATAACAAGAAAGATTCGGATAGTTTCTAATCTGGCTACCGAAGAAAAATTTTCTTCACAGTCAATTCCTTCAATCTGAGAGTAGCCTTTGCAAACCAATATTTGTTTATTTCTAAAACTTCACCTACTTCATTCAACTTGTTCCAGAAGACCCATTTGGTGCCAATAATGTTCTTAGTTTGATAATTGGGTACGAGTTCCCATGCATCATTATTTTCAATCTGATCCAATTCCTCATTCATGGCTTGAACCCATTCTAGATGCTCAAAGGCTTCTTTAACATCAATTGGTTCCACTTTGGAATATAAAGATGAATGTGATATAGATTTACTTGTTCTTCTTGTTTGAACTGTGTGATGTTGATCACCAATAATACTCTCAGCTTGCACTTATTTCATCAGCCTTGGGTAAGTTTTTTGTGTGCCTTCCTCATCACTTGATATGGCTGAATTCGATTCTTCATCTTGATTAGGATTACAATTCATTACATCCTTATCAGAATCGTTAACTTCATCTTCCTCATCTTCATTGTCTATCTGGACATGCTTATCTTTTCCCGGAGTTTCAATGACTTTTACATCAACTACATCCATAATTATTCCTGTTTTTTTATTAAAGAATCTATAACCTCTTCCTTCTGGTGCATATCCAAGAAAAATTCCGTCTTATCCTTTCTGATAGAATTTTCCAATTCTTCTACCTTTCTTCTTTATAATGCATGGGCTCCCAAAAACATTAGCATGTTTCATACTTAGAGTAATTCCATAGAAATTTTCATATGGAGACTTGTTTGATTGATTCCTATAGAAACATAGATTTTTAATATAAACAGTTTCACTTGTAGCCTGCCTCCAAAAGTAATGAGTAAGGCCATGTTCAGGCAACATGGTTCTTCCCATTTCCACAAAGCTTCTGTTATTTCATTCAGCAACCCCATTTTGTTGAGGTGTATATAGAGCACTATATTCATGCTGAATCCCATGCTTCTCAAGATAGTCTTTAAATTCTTCACTTCTATACTCACCACCATTATCTGTTCTTAACTTCTTCACAGAGTAATCACATTCATTTTAAGCACTCCTTCTGAATCTTTTAAACATTTTCAGGGTGTATGACTTGTGATTCATAAAAATAACACATGTTATGTGAGTAAAATCGTCAATGAAAGTGATGAATTACTTGTCCCCATTTGTTGATTGTTTGATCATTGGCCCACATATATCAGAATGTATTAGTTCAAGGGTTTGTTTAGAACAAATGTCAACCTTCTTATGCACAAAACTTGTAATATTTCCTTTCTGATAGGTAGTGCAACACCAATCTCTTCTTCTTGGAAATTATAGAATATCTCGAACACTGTCCCTTTGAGATAACTTGCTCATATTTCTCTGACACATGTGTCCAAGTCTTCTGTGCCACAACTGATTTTCTTCCACTATGCTCATGTGACAAGATTTTTGTGAATTTCCAACTTGAAACAGATTTCCTTTGGTTCGTTGGCCTCTTGTAACAATCTGTCCATCTTCTTGACTTTTCACAATAAATCCATCTTTTTTGAAGATAACTTTGTTACCCTCATCACACAATTGTGATACACTCAGCAAGTTGTGCTTCATCCCATCAATATACAACGTTTTCATGGAATTTAATTTTTTCCTTTCCAATGATGGCTGATCCAACACCTTTTATTTTTAAAGATTCATCATTGCCAAATGTCACTGTGCCTTATTTAAACTTCTTCATATTCTTTAGAAACTTCAACTCTCCTGTCATATGTGAAGAACACCCACTATCAAGTATCCAAGGTCATTCTTCCTTTGTAACTTTTAGAGCAGTTTCAACAACAAGAGATTTTTCTTCTTTAACTTCTTTCTTCACCTTTAGCTTCTGAAAATTAAGAACTTTTTGTTGAGCCGATAACATCATAAGACATCCTATTGCAAGGTGTCCAGGTTGTTCACACCTTTCACAAATGGTCTCCAGAGGCAGGAACCTATTTTCTGCCTTGAATTTATTCTTCTCAACTTTCTTCAAGAAAACCTTCTCACTCTTCTTCCTTTGAGGAGATTGACTCCCCCTCAATCTATACCTTTCATAACTCGTGGGGTGATGGTAATAATGTTGATTGAACCAACACATACTTGATATATTCCCGAATCCACCACAACACCAACAGTACCCATAGAAGGAGTACCTTCCTCTAATGATTTTGTTTTGATTCTTCTTTTTTCTCTTTCTTCAGCCCCACCAACCACTATTTTGTTAGCAATATTGCTCTGCTAAAATTAGGACTTCTCTAATTTTGCTTGTTTTTCACCAGTGTTAGACTTTGGTTTCCTTGAAACTTCAGAGTTCCCAGTAACGCTAGTCTTGGCCACATAAGTAACTTTCTGGGCTTTTTTCTTCACAACAACCAACTTATTCTTCTGTTGAATTTTCTCAAAATGTGCTGGTTGAGAGCCTTCACCAACATCAGTAGTTACGTTTGGAAAACAAATGTTTTTTATTCAACTTCAGAGAGATTTATTTGAACGTGTTCTTATTCTTCCTCTTTTTCCTTCAACACAAATCTCATGTTCTCAATTTTATTTTTCTCATATTCAAGAGACTTCTTCATGTCTTCAAGCTCTTTCTCAAGTTCTTCTTTATCATTAGCTTGATTGGATGCTAAGAAACATTCATCTTCCAACTTTTTGTTAAGCTTCTCCAGCCTTCTGATCTTCCTTAAAGATTCCTTCAATTCTTCTTTTAGGTGCATCTCATGCTGAGTTTCTTCTTCTTCCGTGTTGCTGCTTCCGAAATCCACATCATTTACTATTGCAATGAAATTATTCTCAACACCATGCTCAACTGATTTTTTAGATTCAACATCACTTTCTTCATCTTCTTCATTTATGGAGAGAAAGATTTTTCTCTTGGATTTGAAGAACTTATTTTCTTTCCCCGACTTTACTTTACCACCATGCTTCTTCCATAACATTCTTGGCTTTCTTTCTTCTTCATCACTATCTTCTTCATTCTCCCTTCGAGGACAGTTAGCCGCAAAGTGGCCAATGCCTCCACATTCAAAGCACTTCAAGGGAAGTTTTCCCTTGTATTTACCTGTGCCCCTTTTAACATTTTTTGAAAACAAGGATAAAATATCATTAAGATTTTTACATACCTCACTTTCAGAGTCAGAGTCACCACCATCTTCTTTAATCAAGATCTTCTTAGACTTATCCTTCTTCATGGCTTTGAAAGATAATTCTCTATCAACCTTTTTCTTGGCCTTCATAGCCTTTTCCCTTCTCATCTCATAAGTAATGAGTGTACTATGCAAATCATCTAGAGATAGAGTCTATGAGTCTCTGTCTTCTAATGAAGATAAATTCGCATCAAATTTATCATGAAGAATCCTCAAGATTTTTTCCACCACAATAGAGTCTTTCAGCTCTTCAACAAGACATTTGATGGTACTAACAATATCATTTACCCTAGTGAAGAAATCCCCAACAGATTTATGCTCTCCCATCTTCATGTATTCATACTTCAATCTCCAGATTTGAAGTTTTACCTTCTTGACTTTTGTATTGCCTTCGTATATGTTTTTTCAGTTTGTACCATATTCCTTTGGCTGTGGCCACTCCTTTTAATCTTAAGAATTCACTTTCAGAAAGTGAAGACAATATAACTTTCTTGGCTCTTCCATCATTCTCAAGTAACTTATTGTCAACAGGTGTAAGTGGAACATTTTCTTAAATGGGGGGAAACCCAACTGTTGCAGCTTCAAGAACTTCATAACTAATAGACATGAGATACAGTAGCATTCTATCCTTCCAGATCTGATAGTTCTTCCAATCAAATACCGGAATTACATTATTGTTCACACAATTCAGATTCTCCATCAGCAGGGAAAACAAAGGCAACCTCACTTTGATACCACTTGTAAGGACCCAGTTAGAGTAATGAACTACTGGGGGGGTGAATCGGTGGTACCCCTTTTTCTTCTTTTAAGTTCCCTAAAAATGAGAACAAAATTTGTCTCATGTTAAAGATATACTTCCCTGCTGAGAAACAAGCAAGAACACATCCAAAAGTACACATCAATTTACAAGGTTCACTATTCAATAAGAATAGCTACGTCCTTGGTATGGTTAAAAACAATCCAGCACCATACAATCCACTAAGAAAACAATCCTAGGATTACAACGCGTAGGATATACCCTTACACTCATGAAGCACCGTGAAACAATCACTCCATTGCATGCACACCCTTTTAGCACAATAGGGAAAAGTCTCGTTTCTTGTAACAACTTATGTTACCTGCACTTCCTTTCAAATACATAAGTGTAAGAAAGTTCAGAACAAATATTCACTTACTTACCCAGAAGAAAGGAAAGGATTCGTTGGACTTGAGATAGATCAATTACAGTCTGAACTTACCATTCCGAATCTACACTCTGATATTTCCCAATCCGATTATTCAATCTGAATCTTCCTCAGTCTGAGAAACTCAGTACGGTGACAACCAGTACTGATTCCCCATTCCAAATCTCCACTCTGAAATTTACCAGTCTGATTATCCAATCTAAATCTTCCTGAGTATGAGACACTCAATACGGTGACAGCCAGTACTAATTCCCCATTCCGAAACTCCACACTGAATTATTCACTCCGAATTCTTCACTCTGAATTTTATTCTTCACTCTGATTCTTCAATCAGAATTTTCTTCTTCACTCTGATTCTTCAATATGAATTTTCTTCTTCACTCCGAATTTTCTCAATCTGAAATTCTCATTTTAATTTAGACTGTAATGAAACTCTGTTCGCCAAACACTTCTTTCTCTCTCTAGATTCTCAGATCTTCTCTCTCTGCTTTTTCATCAATCCCTTACTTTTCACTCTGATCTCCTTTTATAGGTGCTCTAAAGTGTGCTCAGGCGGGAAACCAAAATAATTTTCCTGCTCACTTAAATTCACCCAAATCTTAATTTCTCCTGAAATCTCGGAGTAATTAAGACTTTGTCAACGCTTCTAGAATCTTCGAGAATATTTTTCTCCTTCTTTTGATTTAGAACTTTGGCCCTTTCTAGATCCTACCTTGTTACGCAGATTTCTCGGAGTCACATTCTCGGATCCACTCTTCTTTGCTTCCTCGGCATGACACCATTTCAATTCTCGGTATGACCCTTCTTTATTCATTGATACCAATGATTTTTAAATCTCAGTATGACTCCTCTGGATCTCAATATGACTTCATCAGTTCTTGGTATGACATTTTGGTTCTCAGTATGACTTTTGGTTCTCAGAATGACTCTTTCTGATTCTCGGAACGACTTTTGGTTCTCGATACGACTTCTTTGATTCTCGGAACGACTTGAGGTTCTTGGAACAACTCCACCAGATTCTCGGTATGTCTTCTCATTACGACTTCACCAATTCTTGGCATGACTCCGCACTTCTGTCTACGAACTTCAGGTTCAGGAAGTCGACTCCGAACTTTTTACTCGGTAAGTCGACTCCGAACCTCTCGCTACGAACTTATGACTCAGGAAGTCGACTCTGAACTTCTTTACTCTAAACTTCTCACTCAGCAAGTCGACTCCGAACTTCTCAGTACTAAATTCTTCTTTAGAAAGTTGACTCTAAACTTCCCAATTTCCAGACACCGAATTCCAGACTTTGTATGTTCAATATACTCAGTTCTGAATCATCAAACTTCTGGCTTCCGAATTCTTAGAAATTCAAGGTGTCTTTCCTTTATGAAAACTTTCCCAAATCAAAAAAATACAATCCAAGCAAACCATCTCATCCTTTAGCATGGTCCTAACAATTTTCTATTTTTTGGGTTTTCATTTCCTTGTTTACATCGTGGTGGGGTTTTTTATATCAGTGCTGCTATGTTTGGGTGTTAATTATGGGGGTGTTTGCAAGGTTCTTGTTGTGGGGAGAACCCTGTAATGTTCTACATTGGGTTTTCATGTTCTGGTTTCCTCTAGAAATGGCTGGGTATGACTAGTGAAGTGAAAGGTCACCCTTATCTTCATGATTTGTCTCATCCTTATAAAGATTTTGGATCAAGTTTTCATTATCATTCAACTGGGTGGATTTTTGGCGGTAGAATGTGTATTTTGGTGGGGATAATTATCACACCCCAACCTTATAAATACTTTTATTTTAATATATTCATGTCTTTGGATATTTTGGTGGATGATCAGGTTGTGTCATGATTTGAATTTTTATGTTAGAGGAGAAAATAATGATTTTAGGGCTTAATAGCAGGTGGCACACAATGGGTGCACTGTTAGGGGAAACTATGCAACATTCCCCAAGAAACCATGCAGCCAATATCATTTTTGGATAATGTTAACCGCATGGTCGGTTCATGTTGTGAAAAACTGTGTGACATAACCGTTAGGCATGTTTCTATTGTACAGTGAGGTTCATACGGTAAGTGTATAGTTTGGAAAACCGTGAAACCAAACTATGCTAGTTTCCTATATCATTAAAATTTAGAAATTAATCTTTCCCCTTTCATTTTTTAACCATAATTTGAGTTTTCCTTCCTCTTGGATTGTTTTTGGTGCACAAAGGGATTTCCAAGATCAATTCTCTTTGTTCTTATACCCTTTTGAGTTATTCTCCTTCATATCTTAGCTAAGTTTTATTGTTTTTGTTCAATTTTCCTCCTCTCCTCTCTTCCCACTCTTGGTTCCTTGGTTTTTCTTTGGCGGAACATATTTGGGACAAACCCTATGGGTTAGGTTGGATGTGTGGTTCACTTTATTTGATGTTAGGGTGTACAGATTGCCTCTCAGGATTTATTCTTACTTCTATAAAAGTATGTTTGTGTTCATACACCATTAACATAGGGTTTTCCATCTATTTTATTTTTTTGGAACATTCCGATTAATTCTTGAGCTTTCTTAAATGGTATCTAAATGTGTTTCCATTGCAATTGGCCTATTAGTATAAATTGATTTGTTATTTTTGGGATGGTAATAGGTGTTAAATGATTTACAAAGGCTTTCTTTAATTATGACTTTTTTTAAATGCAGACGAGGTGTTTGATAAAATTTCAATTGATTTTTTAAGGGATGTTGGGTGCTTTGGGTGATGTTTAACTTTGGTTATGTTTTGGAAATGTGGTTAGGTTTTGAGTTGGGTGACTTATATGGTATTTGGTAACATTTATTATTTGAATCCTATGTGTGTCTTGTTTTTTTGGTTTAAAATTATATGATGTTCTTGTAAAAATGTGTTTTCAAGGTGGTTTGAAGTGCGCATGTGTTGAGAAATGGATTTTTTAAAAATTTAATTATGTTTAAATTATTCCCCTTTTTTTTCTTTATAAATTTTCTTCATTATTTGTGGGAAATTGAGAAATGTTTTTCAAAGAGATTTTAAGGCGAGAATGTGTTTGAAAGTTGGATTTGAAAAAAGAAAGGGGGTTCTATGGCACATGTGATACTTTGTTGTGCACCTCATGTGTTTTTGAAAATTATAAAGGTGACCTGAAAAATGTTTTTAAAATGGATTTATCATGTATATGAATTTGTAAAGGAGATTTTCTCATGGGAAGAGTTGGACTTCATGTGTTCTTTTCATTATTATGCTCCCTAAAGCTTGGCCTATTTGGTATTTGTGATGTGTTTTGGAAACTAAATGGTATTAAATCCCATTTTTTACATTATGTGTTGTTTCAAATTTTCAATTTCCCTTGAAAAGGTGTTTGGATCTGAAATTAAAAGTTCTTTTGGAATAGTAAATGTGAATGTGGTGTTTTATATTGACTCCAGAAATGGTGTGGAAATGACTTTGTAAATTTATTTGGTTTGGAAATGTTAATGGCCTAGTTGAAAGTTGAATTTTCTTTGAAAGGTGGGTTTTGATGGAACTAATGTAAATGATCTATTGTAACCTTGCAACATATTGGAAATATATTTTCCAGATAATGTGATATATGGGCATAGTGGGAATGTTGGTATGTTTTGGAAAATGGTGTGAAAACTTGAAAGTGTTGAAGGAAAGATTTTTATTTTCAAAGTGATTTTGAATTTGGTTTTGATTGTATAAAATGGAGTTTAAATATTATCTTTACATTCTTGTGAAATAAATGTCTTTTTAATCATTTTTTGATGATTGGATTATTATTCAAACAAGTAGACCCTGGCAGACATTACCCCTAGTCGCTCGGGCATGGGAATGTTATTGGTATTGAGTCCACTGGACCTTGGGATGAGATCCCCTATAGTATCTCATGCATGAGAACACTATTGGTTTTGGTTGTTATATAATATATTTCCATGTATTTCATTATTATTAGGGGATTTCTAGGAGTCATTTAGAGGGTTTAGTGGTGGTTTCTTTTCAACCACAATTAGATGGGTCGGTATCCCCATAAATTGATAGGACTAGGTGGTATACTCCACTAGAATGGCTAGTATAGAGTGTCCAGTTGGTTAATTACTATAGAGTTTCACCATATCACAAAATTTTATTACATACTGTGTACATCCCGGGATTTACTCTAGATACGTTCAAAAAATGCATATGATCTACTTTATGTATGTAGATTTTACTTCTACTATTTATTTGGATTTTATCCTTGATATTTTATACCATTTGGTTTTACTTCTTTTAATTTTTATTTATCTCATAATTATTACTTATCAGGGATTTGTATTTGTGGTTTTGTTTTTGAATTGGGTTGTAAATAATTTTTTTTTGAAAAGGAAATCTATGTGTGTGTTTTAAAAAAATAGAATGTGTAGAAAGTTATGTTTGGATGTTACCAATGATTAAAATCCTATTTTCTAAATTTATTTAAAACTAGTGTTTATAGAATATTTTGGGAAAGTAAATGGATGGAATCTTCGATGATTACCTAATAATATATTTAATCTCACATCTTTATTTTTCTACTAAACCTCAGTAGACCAATGTAATTTTGTAGGTTTAGGTTTCTAGTTCAGTTGTGTCTTTGGAGTAGGTTGTTCTTGTGGTTAGTGGTGATGAAGAGGTCATGTGGAGATCATTTTGGAATGGTTCAGGATTAGTTATATATCCAGTTTGTATTTTAATCTTCATTTGTGGTATCTAGATGAGGTTTTTATTTATTAAAATTCAGTTATTATTGGTAAATTGTTGCACTTTCAGTTATGATTTATTCAATCCTGGTTGTTTTGGTTGAAATCATTCCCATATGGATTATTTTGATGATCAAAACTAGTTTACATCACTTGATTATTAGGAACACTCTTTGGTCTGTTCCTCGGGTCGGGTCGAGTGTCAGGTTTGATGGAATCTGGACTTGGTTTGTGGGAATTTTAGTGATGAGATTCTCTCTTCAAGAGGGAGTTCATGGTTTTAAATTCCAAGGGAGTTTAAAGTTTTTTTTCATGGGGAATGAGATACTATCTTGAAATATTGTTTTCTACACAATGAAATGATCATGTAGACTGAGAGTGATAAATGATTTATTCTGTTGGTTTCTCAAAGTAGTTAGGTAAGTGTGAAAAATTGAATTTTAATTTTAATTTCTAATAAACTAATGGGGATGTTAACACCAATGTAATCTAGGATAATGATTGATGTTATGTTTGTTTTAAATCTAGATGAACTCATGTAGGTTGTATTGATTATGTATTACATGTATAAATAGTGTCTAGAAGTTAATGATTTAGATAGTTATTTAGGTTTCAATGAAAAGGAAATAGTTATCAAGATGTTTGGAATCATAAAAGTTAGTTAGGGGAAATTTAACATTGATTTAAATTCTATAGAAGGTGTTTCAAACTAGTCTAACATGTTCACTCTAGTTAGTCAGTGTTTTCACTATTCATATATATTATTCTAGTGATGATATTTTTTCTAGTAAGATGTAGTGCTAATGTAGGAGTAATCCATTTTGGGTTAGGATATTGATTCTATTTATATAGAATATATTTGTAGTGGGAGTTACATAAATTTAGTGAAAGGGGGAAGTGTGTGAATTGTGGGAGTAAAGGTGATGAAATGGTGGACTTGTGAAAATTACATGTTTTAAATGTTGAGGGTGGAGATATGAATATAATGGGTCTATTACAACAAATATCAACAAATCATTTCAATATTAACTTTAAAAATATTTAGATAAGGGTTAGAAAATCTGTTTTTTTCATAAGGGTTACCCAATCGAAGATAATTTCATGAACATGAAATGAAAGAAATATCTAGTAGATGTAATTTATGAAAATATAATTCTATGAGAAACACTTGAGATGACCTACCCAAGTGAAATAAGGTAAAGTGAAATATGTTCAGTGATCCGAGGATGGCCAAAGAATGTTTTGTGAAGATAGTTTTGTAAATCGAGAAGAGTAAAACGAGTAAGGAGAACCTATTTTGGAGAGCATACCTTAGAAAATGGGGTTATAAAAAATAAACATGATAGAATAAAATTTGGAAAATGAGGTTATGCGAAGGGATATACAGAAACCATGACTCTCTGAAGGAACTTGAGTGAAGATTCATGATTGAACATTTCTCAATGAACACTATGTGAAGGAAATTGGGTGAAAGGTATTATTTGGGTGATTTATTACAGTTGAGTATTGTTATGACTAAGGATTAAATTATGTCTTCATACTATGATATTTATGATAAAAACACATAATTAATTCTTGATGATATATAATCATCCTACACATTGATAAAAAAGGAATATATATGTACGAAGTAGTGAGTAGAGGAGGTGTTAGTGCAACTGATCTGAGGGAGGAAATGAACGTATCCCTGAATTAAATTATAAAGGTAGTGAGTTAGGAATTTATTGATAATGTACAATGAACAATATCTAGTAAAATAGTGATGATTTTTTGACCTTATTACATCGATACAATACAATATGTATTCTCTTTGGACTATAACTTAGTTGTGAACCAATTAAAATCACTGTAGATTTTTTTAATTATTAATTTGATTTATAGTGGATATAAAAATAACTATTAATTATTCAACATATTCAAACCAATTTGGTAACAATATCCTATGTATTGAAATAAAAATATTTACACCCTGATTCACACCTCCCTTATCAGGGTGTCTTGGGTTGCAATAAAATCCCTCGTCATTTTGTAAAATAAAATAAACCTTTTTTGTTGTACTTAATCCCCTAGAAATTATTATGGATTACTATAATATGTGAAGAGTATCTAATATCAATTATCCTCACTATATCATTTTTTTTCAAATTAATCTCTACAACATTCTCAGTCTTATATTTTACTTTGTTAATCCATGTTCACAATTTTCCATTCATTGGTAGAAAATGAGAATGCTCCACCTCTAGATCTATAAGATCATACTCATCTTATAGAGTTGAAAATTGATTATTATTATTTATCCCAACTAGATAATATTACATCAATTATGTTCTCATTTTCCAATTTTCCTTAACATACATACTATACCCATGATGTAAAATTTATGGTTTTGTGTCCATAACCTTCATTGAAAAATGATATTCATTAAAAACATGTGAAGAAAATGATTTTTTTGTCATCTATTTTTGTCTCTATTAAGTAAATAAATGCATTATTTATATCGAAAAACATATTTTTTATACCTCATCCTTAGACAATAATAAAATATAATTTCTTCTATATTGTTGTGTGGAATCATTACTTTTATAATTTATTTTTTGGATATTTTTTGAAACATAATAATCAACCTTTTTCTAGGGTAAATGTTCTTGTGGATATGAATCAACCATAATTAATTTTTTATTTAAATAAATATGATCAATATAATTTAAATTTTGTTTAAATTATTTCACTTGTAGGAAATTTTGAATTTTTTGTTTACCCCCGTGTTTCTCTGCAACTTTTTCCATAGAATATACACATTAACTTCATGATGACATATTGGTAATATAAATCCTGTCTTAATCATCATTATTTTACATACCTTCATGAATTATACTTCTATCTCCTTGATCATTTTGACAATATCATTCAGTGAATCAATTAATCCCTCGATTATTCATGCATTCTATTCAATTTTGATCTTATAATCAATCAACTTTACTATTTTCTTGGATTTTATGATTTAATAAATTCAATATCACACTTTAACTAAAATGTTTCTTTTAATTGTTTCTATATATATATATATTTATATTTTTGAACCACATACTACATCATTTTATTTCTTCATTTTGTACCTTAAAAAATCAATTTATCTATGAATAGATTATAGTTAAACCATGAGGTATAGTATTACCTCAATATAATTTCTTTCATCAATTTTGTCCTATAATTTTTGTCTAACTATGGAATTCACAATAATTTAGTCATTATGTTCCTCGTAGGAATTTATTTTTCGTGCATTTCATCTGAGATGATATCTTCTTTCAAATTCATGTTTTTATTTTTGAAGAAATTTTTATATGAATTCCTCCTTTATTTTTCATCATTTGATGCTTTAATTATGGGTTCTTTGGGTTCATCATCATATCAAAACTTATTTGTTCATCATTTAGTGAGATTCCAATATAAGTCAAGAAAGAGTAATTTTTGATATTAAATCTTTCTTTTCCATATTTTAATTTTGATGCCAAGAAATACATTACCTCATCAATCTCTATTTCTTCGGGATTATCTTATAAAATGATTTTATAAAACACCTTGAATTCCATTCCAAGAGAATTCTCACATGTCATGGACTTATAGTCATTATTCATCTCCTCGTATAGAATTAGAGTAATATGAATACTATTTATCATCACCAACATTATGTAAGTTGTTGGTTTTCAAAATATATTAATTTGTCATTCCCTGGGTCTTTTAGGTTTTGAGATGAAGTTCGAAGGTGTTCTATAGGTGAAGAGTAGGGTTTTTATTACAATAAATGTTCACCACACCATTATGGTTGGCATGGTTTTGGTCATAGTGAGACCCATTTTAGGGATGTGGTCATGGTGAGAATTGTTTTTGGAAATTGGTGAACTCAGTGTCCCCAAGAATGTATTTCCTTAACTCATGGTTTCATACCATGAGAAGCAACAAGATGGAGTGGAAGGCACATTCTATGTTCACTGTGGATGGCTATTGGGGTATTTGGTGTACATTAAACAAGTCTCAACATAAAGGAATACCTAGATCATGTATGTCATGGTTTCTAGGTTTATAATCATTTTCATTCAAACTGGTTCTGTGTTTTAGTCACAGGGACCTCACCCCCGCCCTGAGAATGTTCATGTCCACAAAGAGAGAAACCATTTATTTTTAGAACCCTTTATTGCAAGGGAGATGGATTCAATTGAATCCTTCCAATAGTGGACTCAAACTCCATTTGTATGGTTCTATAATCACAGATTCTATAAAAGGGTATGGGTGGTTTGTGACTCTATAGGATTAATGGTTCTTGCATTAATTAGATTCGATGGGCTGTGAGATTCTCTTCAGGAAGAAGCTTGTGCCATCAACAATGATATTCAGATGTTCCACTATAAATCTATTACTATTTCCTTGTTTGAAATAGATTGTTCTATTATTCAAAACTATCTATATGGTAAATCCACCATTCCTTTTTCTATCACTTATCACACACACACACACACACACATATATATATATATATGTATGTGTATCACAAAAAAGTTGATATAAATGCTTTACAGATGGGATGAGGGGAACAATTTTTTGGATTTTTTGGATCCTCTTGTCTCTTAGGAAAGTCTATTTATCATTTTTATCTTATATTGGAACCCCCTACCCTTGAGTATCTAGGTGTTTTTAGAGATAATTCTCTCAGTTTCCACTACTTCAGACAACCCTTATCTTTTTGCTGTTTTGGGAATTTTAATAAATTATTTACATTGGATAGATGGATTCATACCCATGGTGAAGGGTGTGGTGGAAAATGGAGTTTTTTGTATTTTACCTTTAGAATATAGATCACCGAACCAATAACATCACCAATATTTTTGGGCATGGTAATGGTGGTGCGGTGTCTAGGATAAGCAAAGTTGTGTGAGGAATAATGAAAATATTTATCATTGTCCTCACTACACCGTAGTCCTAGTCATGGAATGTTAAAAAAGTACAAGAATTTCCTCTATGTTAGGATAATAAACTATGGTATCTATCTAGGTATTAAAAGAATGTATTCCATGTAATGGTTTATATCATGGTATCAATCATAATTATTTAAATTGGTTTTAATGTAATTCAACGTTGAGGTAGATAGTTCCCTTTCAAATTTCTGAAAACATAGATATCACTTTAACTAGAGATACAATTACCTTCAACAAAGTCACCCCAATGTAGTAGAGCCCAATCATGTTTTCTCTATAAGTAAGGGTTCTAGAAATACTTGGTATGAATCCCACCATTAAAACCCTAGTTTTATCTAGGCCCTCATAGGGCTGCTTTGTTATTTCCCATGACTTTTTTAGTCTCCTGGTTCATTGAGATTGAATCCTATTGATTTGAGGAATTATATTCTACTATTATTCTCTTCTTTAAAGCCCCATTTTCTTACATATTATTTATAGGGTTATGATCATAATTTTTTCGGTGATACTTGAGTATAGTATAATAGCGGTTCATTTTAGAAAGTTTCTAGGATGGTTTCCATCAAGGTTTGGGGTGATAGATTCCATGTTCCTTTATTTTAGTGTACTACTTCTACAATGATTCATATCAAGGTGAGGATCAATAAAATTATCCTTATTTTTTGGGTCTATATAGGATTAACATGCTTCTTACTTCGTTCTAAGTGGATGATATTGACCAGAACTATGATAATTAACAAAAACTAAGATTAGAAAGATATTAAAAGGGATGTCATTATTTGTATGTTATTATACTATTATCTGATGGATGGATCATGATTTTGTAGTTAGTGTAATTTGGAATCTGTATGATTATTTTCAATGTAAAATTTATCATTTTTAAATTAGAATAACAATGTAAATCTCAGTATATGAAAGGGTAATGAAATAGGCATATTAAATGTGTTATCATTATTTGATAAAAACTTTTGAAAATGGATGTGTGAATTTGAGCACGTATATTTGTTTTTTAGATATTTCTAGAAACAAAATATTAGATATCTTGTAGATAAAAATTTATCATAATAAATCATTTAATTCAAGATGGTAAAAAAATATTTTTTTTCTAGAATTAAATTTTTGGGGAATTTTTGTTTCATAGCGTTGTTTTAAAAAATTTATGTTATTTAATGTGATGGGATTTTTAACCCCTTAATTTTTTTTTTCTAAATTTATGTTTAGTTTTAATGTATATATATTTGGATGGAATAAAAATTGTTGTGATTGTTAAGGAACAAGGTATTGTTGTGATATTAGGTGAGGGATTGGCATGTTTTTCAATATTGTAGTAGTGGTTTGGTGTCGGTGATAGTGATGGTGGGATGGAATTGATGGGGTAGAGATGTGTAGAGGTTTTAATTGGGATATATTAAATTGATTAACGGATATGATTTCCTACTTTTTTTGTTTCCTGGTGGTTTTATTCTTTTTGGTAAGATTTTGGGATTTCTTTTTTGTTATTTTTTATTTTTTATGATTTATTATGAGTGAAGTTTCTTATGATAGCTCGTGTTGAGTCATAGAATACCCCATAATTATGGAAAATTAAATGAACTGTTAAATAATTTATGGTAATGGGTATTAATTATGGTAATAATTTATTATATAGAATCCTCGAATTATTTTGGATAAAAGCTATAATTTCATGGAATCAGAATCTGAAATTGAATATGTGATTTTAGAAGAACCTTGGATTTTAGGAATGAATTTAAATGGTTAAACAAGAATTGATGAATGTAATCTATAATGTAAATGATAATTAGTAAATTACTAGATGATTCATGATGGATTACCTTTATAATTAATTGTTTAGTTGGCCATTAGCATTATAGTCATAGAGATGATAGCCATGTTGTCATAACATTGGTTAGATAAAAGGGATTTTAGGGTAGAATAGTTTTTTTGGAGTAGTTTTATGCTACACTGTCATTATATTCTATGATATTATATACTCAAACACCCAAGTTAGATTCAATAAATTCCCAATTTTTTTTACTTCCAATTGTTTTCCCAGACATCTAGGTTCACGAGTGAATAGATGATAGGCTTTTTAATCTACCCTTATCTCCCTTCAGATGTAGAATTATATGTAGGAATATCTGAGTTGTGATAGCATGAAATATAAGGTATATGGTCAAAAAGGTTATGATGACTGTCATTTTTACCATATATGTATGTGGAGGTTATAATGGATTATTTTATATAATATAAATTTTTCTCTATAGCTGTTGTGACAACTATAGGTGTACTTATGAATGGTTTGTGATGGCTTGATGTATAGTGAATGATAATTGGGTTGTGATAGATTTTTGACATACAACAAAGTTATGGTTGGGATGGGATTTATGTGTTTTAGGATTTCATTTGGATGTGCCTTTTATAGAATAATTCTAATGCGAATTTTTTTTACTGAATAGAGGTATGGGATGGTAGAGTTGGGGACCAATCCACATTAGACGAGACTTTATATGTTGTGACTACAAAGGTATGGAAAGGATTCGAGCACAATAAATTTTTTATCGGGATGTGGGAGAAACTAATATATGGGGTAATGGATTAAAGGGACCTTTTATATATATTATTTTCATATTATAATTCTATTTTTTTGTGTTACTTCGTGAGAAAGAATTTATGAGGTTGGGATATTGTGAAACTAATTTAGGGGATGAGTTGGTCTCTTCTGTTTATTAACTATGATTTAACATGTTTCTTTCATATTTACAAGATAAGTTTCAAGGAATATTCTAATTATTATATTTGTGTGATTACCCCTATATATAAATACCTTTTTATGTCTATAGGAGATAGTCTATGATTGAGCTAGGGATTTATAGCTTACAATTGTATTTTGAGGAGTTGGTGGTGGTTATTTTCACCACCTATATTTTTTCTTTTATTTTTTTCAAATTTTTATAAAATTAATTATATTGGGGTGGTTAATATTTATTTTATGGATTTTATTGGTGTATATTTTTTTTTATTTTAATTACTATATTTTTGGAAATGACTCTCATTTATGATTTTTATACCATTGGTTCTATTTTCTAAACCATATCCCATTAGAGGTGGTATTTGGGGGTCACTCCTCTCATAAATGTCAATCTAGGAGGGGTAGTAGTAAATGGGGGCATAAAAAATGGTATTAATGAGATGATAATAAATCCTCATATATATAGAACTGGCCTTAAGAATTACATAACTTCTATTTATAAGTCAATAATTCAATATCTGACATATTCAGAACTTTTCAAGTCTAGAGTTTTAGAGAATTATGTAATAACTCATACATAAAAAATGATATAATAAAAATTAGACACTTATAATTAGTATCCATTTTTCCACCATATAAAACTATTAAAACACAACCTGACTGTTTTTTCATGAAATCTCTTTAAGAATTTAAACATGACCTCTTCCATTACCTTACTAATCCTTACATAATATGGAAAACTCTTTAAAAATATTAGATGATAAAAAAATAGTATTAATGGATAAAAAATAATGAAATCCATAAGTCTGGTGAAAACATAAAGACACGTGAAAAACATTTTCATAAAAATAAATTACTTTTTACCCAAAATGGAATTATCTTTCCTTTAAAATGATCAATTCTTTTACCTTTTGAAAAAAATGATTTCCATGAAAAATCATTATCATGCATAGAAAATTCAAGTAGTGACCTTGTGACATAATCTCATAGAATCCTTAAGAAACCCTCATAATACCCTAAAAACTAGAATAACCATTCAACCAACTTCTAGTATAATTATCTAGATATAATAATCATTACCAAATGTATTGGAACACAATCTCGGCGCACCCATCATTAAAGTTATAACATGATCACTCGATGTTATAGAAGCACACCCATCATATATAATATCCATGAACCAAAACATTAATAAAAAATTTTATCATGTGAAAATAAATTTTAAACTAATATTAAAATCAATTTTACATTATAAATACCATTTTATTTTAAAATACCAATTTCAATACCAAATACACTATCCTTTTGAAAAACCCATTTTCAATACAAAAATACCCAAAATGGGAAGGAGGGGTTTTAATTAAATAAACACTATAATCATGAAATTGAATATATAAATAAAATAAATGTCATATTTGTAGGAAAATTTCTTCCCACTATAAACATTAAAAATAGAACATTCATTTTGTCATTTTTCAAAACATTTCTTTTAAAATACATAAAAAGATTTCTTTTGAAAACCATTGAAATAAAGTAAAAGATTCATAAATTAACCATTATAAATATTTTATTTTCATATATTTTTTTATAAAATGTTTTTAAAATCTTGAAAATAAAATAGAATGAGATTTTGGTGGAAAACATAAAAAGATGATTTATTTAGAAGAAAAGTCCATTATTACATTTGAAATAAATGAATCATAAGACCCAAAAAAGAATAAAATTAAACAAAAAAAAAATAAATTACATGAAAATATATATATTCATTATATAACATGTAAAATTGGATGTATATACACCTCATAAAATAACTAAGATTCATAACATTAAAACATGCCTCAACGAAAGGAAATTGATACGAAGTCCAATGCCTTAAATCTAACTAACATGTGTGTCTATATTCCTGAATAATAATATCATATTAATTGTTTAATTTATTTATAAAATTTTTTATTTTTATTATTACTTTTAATTCAATTATTAACAATTTATATAAAATTTTATAATTAATTAAATTTATGTCGGATGTTTTGACCATATTCTGCTTATTTGTCAAAAATGACTTAGGTAGGTTGTCCTATGGTAAAATAGGCCATCATTTAAACATATAAAGAATAATAATAATGATATATTTATAATTTTTATAAATAAATTATATTTTTAAAACCAATAATTAATTATGTTTTTGAAAAATTCTATAACGTTACGATCAAGGAGAATGTAGGTTGTAAGTATGCATGAGTAACATTTCCATTTTTCAATGATCATTATGAAAAGAATGAAAGTATCATTTTAGCCTTATATAATGATTATTATATCATAAATACCATATTATTTAATTATATATACTTATATATATATATAATTATTTTTGTGTGGTGAAGAAAAGAGAGTTGCATAACTTGGTGAAGGTAGTCCTCCACACAGACACAAATAAATTTTTCACTTTTTCAGTGAGTAAAAATGTGCGAATGAAAGTGATATAAAATATTTAAATAATGATATATATTTAATAAATATCATAAATATTAAATATATATAACATATATTCATTATATATTCCTTTATTACCTTCCATGTGACGCATTAGTGAGAAACCAATTACATCGCTTCGCGAAGCGGTAGCACACTGAACACCCGAGAAACATTATTGTATCCCACATGAAATGGAATATAAAAATTTATATGATAAATAATTACTCTATATTATTTTTTATGTTATATATATCATATATATACTTTATATCCATCATCATACCCAACTGTTAGCAGTGGTAATGGAAAAATGAATGATATCAGTTCATGAGGCTATAGTTTTCCATATACACGAATGATGATTTCAAAACCCATTTGTTGGAAGATGGATATTATTTAGGTTATTACATAATAAAATCTCATTATATGGAATATAATTAATTTATTATACAATCAGGGTTTAATAATAATTTAATGGGGTAAAGGAAGAAATAAAATAAAAACACACATTGGAGAACATTACATGTTCTTTGGGTATCTTCTTTTTGATTACAACAATGTCCTTACATTGTTGTCATTATATCCAAAATAATGATTCTATGATGATATGAGGGATGTTTTGAAGTTATTTGGTTATGTTTTTTTAAAAAAAATAGTCTTAATGGTTTTAAGAGGATAGGAAATGGGGTGGCCTTTTATAAGTGAGGTGATTGGCACACATATAATTGTTTGAAAAGATTCAATAAAAACACATTTTTATCATTAAAAAAGCCACAAAAGTTTTCCAATATAAAACCTATAATAGTTAATTTTGAAATATTTCTAAAACAATAGTGTTTTATAAGTTTTTAGGTCATTTATAACCCTTATCTTCTTAGTTTACCCCAAAGTAAAACAAATATTACCTTAATCGTGGAAATTATTTTTTTACGGTTTTCACTATTCATTTTGGTAAAAAATTAATTCAAAAATACTAGACATTATTAATTTTTAAAATTCAAATATGTATTCTATTTTTCTAAATTACATTAATTGAAATGGGAAAATTAAATTAGAAATTAACCCCATATATGTGGTGAGAATATTTTTTAAGAAGTATATTTTTCATGAAAAAGATGAATGTATATTAAGTCTATGAATAAAAATAAAAAATATTATGAATTTAAATTAATATTTAATGATATATATTATACAAATTTCATTTAAAAATTTATTTATTAATTAATATTTTAATTAATTAGAAACAAAGAAAAATTATTCGTTTGAAAACATTTTTTTAAAAAACCCGTTTTTAAGCCCACAATAGACTTATTCTAAAAACCAATATAAATATGATTCAAAAGTAATCAAGTATATTAAATAAGACTAAATATGAATCAATTTAATTTAAATCATATTAAAAAGAATTTATTACTTTTAAATTAATTAATTTATTGGAACAAAAAACATTTTACAAAAAAATCAGTACTATTCACTATTCAATGAAAAAATTTATTTTCCAAAAAATACAAAAAATTCACTGAAAGTAAATTTTGATATTTTGATTTAAAAATTATAATAATTTTATATATTTATAATTATAATATTTATAAATTAATCTTTCAAATAAATCATTATATAAAAATAGTTTATTTAAAATTAATTATTTTTTTATTTAGAAATTACTTAATATTTTTACAACTAATAACACTATCCAATTAATATTAATAAATACGAAAAATGACTTTTTCTATAATTACCTAGGGTTTTACATTAGTCCCCATTTTATACATTTTATCCTCATAATTTTATTCCTTCATTAAACAAGTGGGTATATCTTTCCCTCATGAAATTTTTAGATTCCCATGTTGCATCTTCAAACATATAGTTCATCAACAAAACCATAACCTGGTGAATAAACTTATTACAGAACCTATACTCTATATGTTCAAAAATCTAAACTCACCAATACTTTTAGGAATTATTCTCTTCCAACTGAACTACTTTAGGGATCAAACACTGAGATGAATTTGGAATATATTTCTTTCACATTGAGAGATAAAATATGTTATGTACATGGGAAAAAGTTGGAGGTAATGACACTTGGTAGGAAATTTATCCAAAATTCTCTAGGATTTTGTATGTCCTAATTAACCATGGAATAAAATTCCCCTAATTACCAAAATATATCACACTTTTCCATGAAGAAACTTTGAGGAAGACATGATGACCTACCTCAAAATAAAGATCTTTCCTCTTGTTGTCCACATTAATTTTCTCCCAAATCTGAGTTTTCCTCATATGTTACCGAATCTAATGCACCTTCTTTCTAAATTCCTCTACCAACTCTGGTCCCATCATCTTTATTTCTCCGACATCTTCCCAAAATGATGGTTTCTGACACCGTATCCCATATAAAGCCTCTAATGGTGCCGTATGTATAATGGAATGAAAAGTAATGCTATAAGAAATCTCAAGCAAAGAAAGATTTTAATCACAACATACCATGTAATCCATTAAAAATGAATGAATAATATATTCCATGCTTTGAATTTTTTTTTTCAGAATATCCATCAGATTAAAGATGAATTTTTTTAAGTAAATTTAATTTAGTACCCAATCAATTCTGAATTCTTTAAAAAAAATTAAATGTGAACCTAGGATCATGGTATAATAAAATTGAGAGAGGCACTCCATGTAACCTATATATAACCAAGTATTTATTTTTTATTATTCCAAATAGTGATAGAAGCAAATATGAAATAAGTACCAATATGGAAACCAATATAAATAGAAAAACAGGGATACATATAATAATGGAGTTTGAGAGGATCACATCTCGCCAGATCACTCCATCCGGTGGCATAGAAGTCAAGCTGGGGAGGAAAGTATGCCTATCGCCCTAAAATTCCAATGACATGAAGACATATGTAACTTTTCCCCCTATTAAAGTGTGAAAAATTATCATACTATTATTAATATGTCCCAAAACCATCTATTTATATATTAGATTGACTAGGGATTGTTCTTGAACTATCCATGGACTTGAATAGATCTAGGGAATTCATTTCATCTACTTCCAACATGAGGTTTTCCTATATGCATAATCGAATCCCTATGAGCATTACATTTTTCACAGTATATAAGGAGTCTCCGTAACCAAATTGATCATCACATTTGAATAATTCCCTTCGATAACTATATTTCCACTTTAACAAACAAAAAAGTCAAAAATAAATTCATAAAGTCAACAATATCTCTTTTTATTCCATCCCACTTATAATAATTTTGATGGTATCTATACATCTTAGTGATACATGGATGAATATAAAACAAGGAACTTTGAGTTTCACAAAATAACTATTCTTTTAACAGATAATCACAAGTCACAGATGATTTTTTCAAAATAAAAAAAATTATTCATTAATACTAAAATCAGGTAAATTACCATTATTAGTGGATTCTATATTTTCTATAAAAATACTTCCACATTCCTAGATTTCTTAATTATTTGGCAAAATTAAACTATACTGGAACCTAAAACAAAACAGATGATTTCCTTATATGAAAAAATTCTATGAAAAAATTCATAAAATCAGTAATCAAAGGGTCACATTCCAAACATAACATGGTTAATATAGAATTAAATTTTTGACTCAAATCATAATCCATTTTTTTTATTTTCCATACTGGTAATGAATCATGCAATAATAATAATTGATAAGTTCCATCAATCTTTTATATCTCATGTTTAATAATTTCTAAGTGAACATACACTTCAAAACATTGTGATAAGTATATATTTCACACTTTACACCTAAAAAATAATGCCTCCATGTTTTTAAAGAAAAAACACAATAAATAATTCCAAATAATGTTTAGGGTAATTTAACAAATGTTGTTTCAACTAACATGAATCATAATAAATTACCTGATCATTATGAACTAAGAAACAACCAATTCATTCCAAAAATCATCCATTTAGATGTAGTATCCCATATATCTGAATGGTAGGGCCAAACTAGATCATTCACCATTATTATTTTCAATTCCAAGAATGAATCATCACATTATTTTATTCATATGAATTTAAATCCTTTTGAGAAAACATATTCATTGAGCTAGAAAACTGTGAAATGTTTTGAATAACCTTCTAGTAATAACCAACTTATCAGAGAAAAATATGAGTTTATGTGATATTTTTGGGTCTTGGACAATTTTCAACAACTTTTCTTTTATTAGGGTTTAATATTATTCTATCTTTAGAAACAAAATTTCCAAGGAAATAAATTTTTTGCAACAAAAATTCACATTTAATAAATTTACCATAAACCTTATTTTCTTTTAATGTTTGGAAATAAAATCCATATGTATCTTTCATGTTCTTCTTAAATTTTAGATTATACGCAAAGTTCATAAAAAAAAACAACCAAAAACTTTTCCAAGAACTCATGAAGATCATAATTCATAAGGTCCATAAATACAGTGGGTGAATTAGACAACTCGAATATCATAACTACAAAATCAAAGTTCCCATATCTAGTATGAAATGCAACCTATGGAATTTCACCCTCCTGCACCTTCAGCTAATGGTAATCAGACCCCATATCATTATCTAAAATATAATGTGATCCTTGGAGTTGACCAAAAAAATCCTTAATATGTTTAAAAGGATACCTTTTCTTTATAGTGATTTTATTCAAATCTCTATAATCAATGCAAAGTCACTTTTAACCATCTTTATTTTTTATAAAAACAATCGGTGCATCTCATGGTGATGTGGTATTTTAGATGAAAAATTTATCTAAAAACTCATTCAATTATTTTTTAAATTCTAAAATTTCCTCTTAATCAATGAGATGAGGGGTTTATAAATAGGTTTAACATCAGGTACTTAGTCAACTATAAACTCAACCTCCCAATCAAAAATAACACTAAGAAAATCATCAAAAAAATATCCATATATTCATTCAATACTAGAAAATCACTAATTTAAATAGTTTATTTCTTCTAAAAATATGATCTTGGTAACATTCAATTCCATCTCAAATAAATTTCATAGATTCTTAATATGTTATCAAAGGAATGATATCATAGATTAAAAATTATTCGATGAGTAATTTCTTTTACCCTAATAAACTAAAATCCAATCCATACCAAAAATTATATCAAACTATACTATGGAATGTTCAATAATAATGGAAGTAAGTACCATCCCACTGATAAAAACCCGAATATTCTTATAAATAATGGTTTATTTAATACTCCCACCTAGAGTTTTCAATAAAAGATATATCTAATTTCCAATAGGTGATATTCCAAATTTTCATGAAAATTTGACATAAATTAATGAATGTGAAGATCGATAGTCAAAAAATGTATTGGAATAATTTTAATATGTAGGTAACATAACATTCACCACCTTATTTTAGGACCCAACATCACCGGTAGTAGTTGTAAATGTTTTGTCAATGCCATTTTGGATCTGATCATAATGATTTACACCATGAGTTACTAACATAAGGAATATGGTTGCATAATGACCCCACTCATTGAAACTAAAAAAAGTTACCATTGGATGGATATCATTTACCCCATTCCTTGATTCTTCAATATTCATTTTCTTACAATCATGTTTATATAGACAAACCTGACACATCGATAACACAACCATGACTTCATAAGACATTCCCATGGTTCTTCTTACACCACATACCAAAATATTGGAACATCTTTTTATTACCTCCATATTTCTCTGTCTTATGTTTCCACATAAACTACCATCTCAACCACTTATTACTTTCATTTTCACAGGGAACATAATAGTCAAAAAACTCCATCTCAACTTCCTCAATATGGTGAATGAAATTATTATAGATTTTAAATTCTCATGCTAATAATGCTCTTCGTAGACTTGGTTTCAATCCTATGTAATATTTAGTAATTTTACTACAAGTGTCTCAAATAAATTCCAGCACATACCTAGTCTATATTAGGAATTTTTCATCACAAAAAACCACAGAATAAACATATTTTTTCCTCAATTACTATAATTTCTTATCCATACATGGTCTAAATAACTTATGTAAATATTTACCAAGGAAAATATCTATAACTGTTTCCCATTCCATGACTTCAAGATTATATTTACCTTTAGTATTCTTAACCGAATACCACCATCAATCAAATTATTCATCAAAATGATAAATGATCAGAGTTAACCATTGATTCTATGAACATCCCACGACATCCAAAATATTTTCCAGATAATTGATCCATCCTTCATCCACCATACATTCAAATGATCCACTGAATGATGGGGGATGCTGTCTCTTAAAATGCTTCACTATAGACATGTTTTTTCATGGTAGATCATGTTTCTCTCTAGAATGGATACCGCTAAAATTTATATATTGTGTCAAATGATACATCACCATAAAAAAAATACTCCATTCCAATTCCAACTGTCTCTTGATGTTGATTTTTTTAGGATATTTTCCTCTCAGTTCTTTCCATATATAACTTCCATATTCACTATATGGAAATCTATTCTAAAAAGACATAGTTTAGACAATGAAACATGTAAATCTTTAAATCCTGTATCATTTTAACATGACCATAATATAAAATGTTTCAAGGGAATTATGTTAATATTATTCTATCCTCTAAAAGTTGTCTAGACTAACCTATGATACTATAGAATCCCACCCCAGATTCAACTTAATGGTTCCCCCCAATGGTGGATAAAAGACCTCAAACATTCTTCCCTAAACACCATAGGATGCTAACTAGCAGTTAGGTCCATGTGTGTGTCCATGGGAGGACTATGTCCACATTGATCAGAGTAGAGCATAGAAATATATATGGAATAAGAGATAGCCTAAGAATATGCTATATGACTATTCTAGAAACCCACCATAGTTAAAACATAAATAAAAAAGGAAACAACATAAATAAGTATAAATAAACCATAAAATTAATGTAGACAAGTTAAATATGAAAAAATAATAGGTGACAATGATGATGATGACCACAATGCAATATAGAATGAGAGTAAACGGAGAATAGGGGATACCTTCATATACCACATGCTAATAAAAATACTAAAAGACCTAAAAACTAATATAAAAAGAATATCAAGAATAAGATTAGTCCTCTACCCCCATAATTGATCATAATTATGTAAATAAAAAACCAAAAGTTGACCACTTCCATTTATACATACCTGAAATCATAAAGTCTTCTTGGGTACCAAAGTTAGCCCAAGTATGGTGTGAGATATAATCCAAGTAGGCCACCACCAATGGTGTCTAGAACAATCTATATCATGAAATATAAAATTAACAATGTAAAATTAATAACTAAGAAAATTAAATAAAATAATTATTAAATAATCACATTGGAATGTATTCCACTTAAGATAGTTGTCCAATTTACCTGCTTCGACCTAAGACAGTGTGTCTACGTACTGTAGAAGTATACTGAGTAAGAGAATGTATAAGTATCTAGAATGATCCCAAGCGGGTGGTTTGTCTAGGAAATCACAACCTCAATGTTTAAATTAAAAAGGTCCATTTCTTGTTTTAATGCATTGAGTTACCTTTAATTCAATTTATCATCTTTTTTCAAACATTAGAAGTTACCCTGAACCTATCCATGGAAATTTTAAAAGAATTACATGTATCACACTATGTGATAAATATAATCCCAATGCCATGGGAGTCCATCCTAGGTGACATAGGAATGAGATCCCAATACTCACTCTTGGAATGGGGTGGTGACAACATGACCTAACCTTTGAGTTCATCCATGATAACACATATAGGGGCTTGAGTCTCTCTCACGGCATGGTACATCCATTATTCCCCCAATATAATCCATGAGGTCTACCCTAGGGATCTAGTATCCTTTTTTAGAGGTAAAATGTTATAAATCTTGATGATACCATATAAGGAATAACAAGTGTCTCCCCCATATTATTTAAAAAACATTTACAGTTCTAACTAAGGCACGATGAGCCCATCCAATGGGTCCTTAAATTGGAACCCATTTTATTTACCACGAAGGAAGGTAGAGAAAATGGATTCATTAGAAAACACATACCATTTATCATAAATGTGACTGTTAACATTTCAAACGTGGATAACCAGTTTATTTGTTATAAGAAATAATTACAACCTAAGGTGCATTAGGGAATTCGACATAAGACATGAGGAAAGGAGGCCTAAATAATTAGCCCATAAAATAATTAAGGTCATAAAAATTTATATTAGGCCAAGAGACACATTAAATGTTATTTATGAAGAATTTAAGATAGATAAAAAGGTCCATTTAGGCAAGTCACTCCCAAAGGGGTGTCCTAGGCCTAGGAAACCAGTGAGCGATTCACCATTCATTAGGATCATACAAAACATGAAAAAAAACACTATAATATTTATTAAACAAATTAGAGGTGTCTTAAGAAGGGTCCAGATTTAGGTACAATGGTGTAGATTATATAATGAAAAAAATCAAGGTAAAAGAACCTAGACCACCTAACTTAGCCTTGTATTACGTCCCTTGTCCAGACTGTTCCTTTTATTTGAGATAGAATGGACGATATCAATGAAACCGTAAAATAACATAAAAATAGGGGAAATGAGAATGCACTAATATAGAAAAATAGAGAGGAATAACTATAAGAAATATAAGGGTGGTGATTGAGGATCCTACCTCTATATTTATGATGGATTTTGAATCAAGCGAAACAAATGCTTGATGCCAGAGTTCTCTCGATTCATAGTTTATTTGGAAGGATAGATATGGGAGGAGGAGTCCGCTGGAATGAAAGAGGAGGAAGAGGGATTTAGGGTATAAATATAATAATGGAAAAACCATAATTTCACCCACGTAGGAGGTACTACACCATTTATCTGTATGATTGGCCAAACCATTCATCAACAATGCAACTAGTTCTCCTCCAAGTGGCACCCCTCACGTACTAGGTGCATGGTTTGGATAACCATGTGCAGGCCATAAAAAAACAACTTTGCAACTTTTCTGAGATATCTTTCATGAACATCTGGGCTCCCTCACATGGTTTTAGAGATACTGTGTGGATCCCTACTCACCAATATCAAAATGCACATGTTCAAAGAAACAGTATTTGCTGGGAACACAGTTTCTACTAATCGTATGACCTACTTTTCCATTTTAATGTTTGGGTCTCTAGGCTCCGAACAATCCCCAGACACCCCAAGACCTATATGACTGTCATACCAAATATTATCATGGAAAAAATGAATTTAAATAAAAAAGAAGCAGTTTATAAATTTTAAAAAATCCAGGAACTTACAACCTCGTTTCCTTAAGAAAAATCATATATGATTTTACATTCCTAGGGTGATATGACGTCATCTGAGAAATGTTCCAGCCACTGCACATGTACATCGGCCTCACGATCCCATGGACCATCCTCTATGCACCTATTCTTCCATAGTACCTAGTCCAGAGGAATTGACATGCCTCAGAGAGTATTCTTTGATCAACGATATTTATCTGATGCTTCTCAAAGGATGAATCCGCCTCTATCTCAATATCCTTTGGATCAAACAAATGAGAATGTTGATTCTAATATTTTCAAAAATATGATACGTGGAACTCATCCTTCATGGAATCATACCTCTTAGGTAACTAAAACCAATAGGATACTGGAACAAATCTCTCCAGTATCTCGTAGGGCCCGACATATCGAGGTGAAAACTTTCCCTATCTCTGAATTCATCTTTTTTCCAATATAGGAAATACAAAAAAATGAACTGATTTTTTAACTCGAACTACATAGGTTGAAAATGATGGACGATATAAGACTTATGCCTAGACTGAGATACATAAATATGCTTATGAATCATCTATACATGCTCTGAAGTTTATAGAATGATATAAGGACCTAGTAGAGCTACCTCTCTTACCTCTATCCATAATAGAGGAAAACGGAATGGCCTCCCATAATGGGCCTCATACAGAGCTACATATTTTTTTTTTGAAACCTGTTATTGAAGGAAAAATCAACCAAAGGAACATTATTTTCCCATGATCCACTAAAATAAAGGTTACATACCCAAATCATATCCTCCAATACTTGTATCATCTACTCGGTCTACCCATCGTTCTAAGGGTGATATGATGTACTCAAGATCACCTGTGAATGAAGTGCCTTTTGCAATCCTTTTTAGAACCATGTTATAAACCGAGTGCCTCTCTTTGATATGTTAGAAGGAGGAACATTAGGAAGGTGCACTATCTTTTGGATATAAATACTTCCTTTCTCATCAACAAAGATGATCTCTCAAATTTTTAGGAGGTGTGAAACCATGGTCAGACTGTCGATGATTACCCATACAGTATCACTACCTTGTGTGGATATCAGTAAGCCATTTAAAAAATACATTATTAAATCATTATATTTCCACACAAGAATGGTGAGATGTTTTAGAATCCTTGTAGGTCACTGGTTATCTTCCTCCACCTACAGATAGGTGGAGCACTTAGTTTTAAGACACGCCATCTGCCTGTTTTTACCTGGACACTAATTTGGATAGGGAATGTCTCTGTACATCTTTGTGAGACCAGGGTGAACTAAAAAAAAGACATGATATTCCCTCATCATCTATTCCCATATATCAAAAGGTATCCATACATATCCATTAATGAGAAAGAGAGAATTTCCCTAAAAACTCATTTTAGAGGTGTGTTTTCACTTTTGACACTCTCCCTCAAGATAAGACCCTCAGAATCAGATAAATCCATCATCCGGACGCACTCCAGAAGATAGGATGTCACTTCTCGAGATACTAAACAGGTTTCCCATATTGTTAATGATCTTCTAGGTGAATTTTAGAAAATAGATCCATAAACATCCAAGCACTACTGTACATATTATTAGCTTTCTTCTGAGTCTTCTAGTTCAAGGAATCAGTTATGGAATCTACATTTCTAGGTGTGTAAGCAAGATCATAGTTGAATGATTGCAGGTATTCCACCAACCTATGTTGCCTAAGATTTGTGTCTCACTGAGGGGAGATATATTTGAGACTTTTATTATTTGAATAAAAGATGAACCACTCTACCAATAGATAATTACTCCAACAATTTAGATCATGGATCACAACTAATTGCTCGAGGATGTGAATAGGATAATTCTGATCATGAGGCCTGATCTATAAAAACTCATATGTTATATCCTGATCACCCTGCATTATAATTAACCCAACCTTATTCATGAAGAATTAAAGTAAAAATATAAGTTCTAACTGGATAAGGAATAATTGAGATCAGTTTTAAAGTTATTCATCCATTTAAATCCTAAAAATATGTCGCACAAGTTTCAGTCTAATTAAATTTTACACCTTTCCTGGTCAAAATCGTAAGAGGATATTAAAGGTGTGATAAATACTAGATGAATATCTGGTAGTAACCAACCATCCCAAGTAATCTTTTTTATATCATCTATATTCATGGTGTGATCCCAGGAAACCATAATGATTAAATTCTATTGGTCAACTAATAAGCCAACCTGAGATATGATATGACCCAAGAAGTGAACCTTGGTACTCCAAAAGTGGAATTTTAAATGCTTCTCATATAACTGGTGATCTCTTAGTGTATTAAGAACTATATCAATATTATTTTTATGGTTGTGGAAGGTGTGATATTATAGTAATATGTATTTTATAAAGACCCCCATAAAAGAGTAATGATATGAGTGGAAAACCTGGTTCATTAGATCCATAAAGACTATTGACACATTCGTAAGATATAATGGTATGACTTGATACTCATACAATTTGTACCTTCTATGTAATTTTGTACAATTTATGTACAATTTCCTCACATAAACCTGAAGATAGCCTAACTTCAAATCAATCATCGAGAAAACTATTGCTCGTTAGAGATAGTCAAAGACATCATCTATATAAGCAAGTGGATACAATTTTTTAACCATATGATGGTTTAATCAGAAGTAATCCACAGAAACTATAAGTTATCCATCCACTATATAGGTGAAAAGGATTGGTGAATCACATGCTTATGTGTTGCATCAGATAAAACCCTTATCTTATAGATCATCAAGTTGCTTCTTGAGTTCATGGATCTCTGTAGGTGTCATCCAATATGAAGGAATGTACATAGGTACCAAAAATTAAAAAATATATATGGTGAACTAAAATTTTCTCTAATGAGGTAAGATGTGGAAATCATTACGGAAAATATCATTGGAATGATCCACAATGGGAGGGAATTCCACATGCTATATTCTTTGATTTTATATAAAGAGGCTGGCCATTTAGTCTACTACCCTTCCTAGCCCTATATGCTTGGGTATAGCTCAACTTTAAAAGATATCCTATTCTTAATTAGTAATATATGTGTTTACCTTTGGTGATGGGAAAGAAGCATGATGATGATAAAAATCCAACTGGGCTTTATAAGGAATAAGATAATCTATATTGAGAATGACGTCGAAGCTAGTCGTATCAAGGATAAAGAAACACTATAGTAAATGGAACCAACCTATCTCTAGGGGGAAATCCCTATAATACCTTATACCCTAATCTCCAACTCCTAAAATCCAATAAAGAGTCAAAATACCACTACAATATTCTATCAATAATCCCTGACTTTCCATAGTGGTAGTAGATAGAAATGGTTATGAATCACTAATATTAGAAAATTTAGATACTAGAGTGAACGATTCTAGAATATTACCTCTAATTATATATGGATTGGTGTATTATAATATAGTGTAGGATATAATATATAGATGTGTTCTAAAATTTGACCCTGAGATATTGCATGAGTAGCCTTATTAGGTCCACTCTATTGATGCTGAAACTCAAAGGCCTGATTACCTCGGTCACAACCACCTGCTCAGCCTATTCAGCAGATAGTAGAAAAACATCTCACTAGAAGTGGCATCATTGATTTTGTTCCTAATAGTGGTTTTTATATAGAACCTCTCATTGTAGGAACTAGATGAATATATTGGTAGAAATTTTGGAGGTGACTCATCTTTCTGCAATCTAGGTACTTGATCAGGTTCCTCAGACACTAGGGATTGTTATAGAACGTATTATCACACTTGTGACTCACCAAATAACTATTAGTGAATTCCAATGGAATGGTACACCCCCAATATGTTTCCTCAAAACATCTATTCCTATGGATGGGTAAACCACTACTCTGCTTGGATGCTAAATTGCCATGTTTCACATCTCCTAATTCCCTTAGGTTCCACTCAGTGATGGGGGTTTGATTTAAAATTGTGGTTAGTTTAATGAGATTAACCTTGAGTTCATGGAATTTACAAGCCGTCATTGAATCAAATTGAAGTATTCGGCTCATTACTAGACAATGTTGGTTTGAATTACTAAAATTTGGTGAAGCGAGTTGAGTATTCTGTCAGTGGCATGTCATCTTGCTAAAGCTGCATGAATTCCAAAGAATGGTCTCTTCTCATGGTTTGTGGGAAAACTTTGTTGAAAGGGTCTTCCAAGAAGTCTTCCCAGACCATACCCACTTATCTTCTAGCTTTGGTTAGGATGTACCACCAATGTTTGGAGTAGTCACGTAGCATACAGGTTATGAAACTGACCCTATGATCAGGAGGTGTCTCGATATGCTCTAATATAGGAAACATAACCTATAGACATGAATCAGTAACCTGAGGTCCACCATACCCCATGAAGGAGGAAGTATTATGTTGTTGGAACTCTTGGGTTTCCTCTTCCATGTTAGGGTAGGGTTGAGGAAAATCCTACAAATACTTCATGAATCAAAAGAAACTATCCCAGAACTAGGCACCAATGCCTAGTGGGGGATCTGCAGGAGGTTCTTTTGGTGGAACTATATGTGGTGTCATGAGTGGGTCAGGGCCCATGACCATCATAATATATTCATTGACACTCTCCTAGTGTACAACATGTGGACTTTTAATGGCATAATTATAAAATTTCCAAGAGCATTCCTCATATAGGATTTATAATAGATAGGAAAGTCAAAAGAATAGGATAGGTAAAAACTCTACCTCTAACACCTTATATCCCATAGCACACTCCAGGAGATAGGTCTAAGTGATAAAAAAGTAGCAAAAGGATCATAATATACAAAACCTCCTTCACACTACTATGTTTGGGTTAGGGTAAAGGTCTCATTCAGACATATAAGGTTTCTTTTTCATTTTAAATATTATTCTCATTTTGATTCATCTATATTCAATTATTCATTTAAATTTTATTTAAATGGTTGAATTATATGGAACACCATTTACAATTTATAAGGGCCCATAAACCATATAAATTGAAAAGTATAATCCACTTAATATTAACAATAATACATTCCAACCCATGTAACTAAGGGTCCATGACTCAACATGCCACAATTAGCATCTTAAAGTGTCTTCTTTAACCTATGTAAGAAAACACGATTAGGATCAAAAAGACACTATATGTGCCAATTGTTTTTTCTCATTATTATAAGGAAATAACAACATATTTTTAGTTAAAATAATCAAATCACTACATTTAATAATTATCATGGTGCATATAGAAATGTCATGAAAATTATGATATGCATGTATAAAAGTAAATATGGCATGGAATAATGCATGAATTGTTAATCCTATGGTGCATAGTACAATGCATGTTTTTGGTATTCCCTAATATCATTAGACCAATTATAAAAAACCCTTTTTAAGTAACATTATTAATTACATCACAAATAAAGTGAGTAGCCTAATAGAGATATCTATGAAATGGTAGTAATTCAAATAATAACAACATTTACCCATCCCATGAAATTTGGGTTTCCCCTATACGTAGGGTAGCTACTCTAAGGAACAAACTCATAACCAAATCCCAATATCCTAGTATCTTATATAAACCCGAATATTATGATAAAAAAATTTATCTAATACCACTTTGTAGTGTCTCTCCCTACATTTCACTTAACCTTTCCTACAATTGTGGACATAAGTTCTCAAGAAATCCTCCTCGAATTCCAGAAGCTTCCGACTAGAAAAAAGGGCCAAAAGTGTTTCCATGTAGTTACAATATCCTAATTTATTAGAGTATAGTGTATAAATATATATGGAATAGGTGAAAACATATGAAAACACCATTTACCAGGTTAGTAACCCGCTGTAGTAGATACATACATAAATTATAGACAACAACATAAATAAATAAATACAAACCATGAAATATGTATAGACAAGAGGAATCTAAAAATAATAATTTGTGACAATGATTATATTTATCATTATTCTATTCAAAATTTGAGTACATGGGGAAGCAGGGATACATGCATATACTACAAGATAATAAAAATACCAAATGAGACAAAAACATTTACGACTATCATCTAAATAATAGGCTTGGTCCTCTTCCCCCATAATCCATCCTAATATTGTAAATTAAAGATCAAAATCTGGATTCTTCCCTTTTTTATACCTAAAATCATGAATTCTATTTGGGAACCAAAGGGGTATGAAGTAGGGTGTGAGATATAATCAAAGTATTCCACCACTAATGCTTTCTAGATCAATCTATCTCATGAAATATACAATGAACAGTGTGACATAAATAAATATGTAAATGGAAGATGTTTATAAATAAATAAGAAAAATGGAGTAGGTTCTACTTCAGATAGCCATCTAGTTTTCATAGTATGACCTAAGCCGCATTGTCTAAACCAAGGGATACCACACAAGTAAAGTGAGTGTGATAATGTATAAGATTGTGTATTTTTCTAAATATTGTGGGTTGGCATGGATAAAACATCCTTAAGGTTCAAATTTAAAGTTCCATTTCTTATTTAAGAATATTCAAATACCTTTAATTCAATTTATCCTCATTTTAAATAATTTATAGTTACCCTGGGGCCATCTATAAGAATTCAAAAATAATTTCTTGTATTGCTCTCAGGGCTAAGTATAAGCCTAATTCCTAAGTATTCCATCTAAGATGACATGATAATGAGATCCCAAATTTCACTCTAGGAATGGCGTGGTTACGTAATGAACTAACCTCTGAGTTCATCCCTAGTATCACACATAGGGGACTGAGTCTCTCTAGTGGCATGGTATAATCATCATGCCATAAATTGAATCCATAGTGTCTCCCATAGGGAACCCGTGTCACTCGTCTAGGGGTAAAAAACAATAACACTTAGTGATCCTATTCTAGTAATAACTAGTGTAACTCCCAAAAAGGTTACAAATAATTAACAATTATAACTAAGGCACAATGAGCCTGTTGAATGTGTCCTTAAAATTAAACCCATTGTATCACGCATAGAGGAATGAATATAATCTTACATGGTTAGAAAAGCCACACTATTTATCATACAATGTATCATTACCATTTTAAACAAGGATCGATAGTTCGATTCATACAGGATTTAATTACAAAATAAGTTGCATTAGGGAATAAAAAATATGACATGAGGAATGGAGTCCTAAGAAGTTGGCCCATCAGATCCTTAATGTCATAAAAATTTATAATTTGTCCAATATACACATTCAAGTTGTTTTATAAAGCTAAAAAGGTAGATAAACTGGTCGATTTATACAATTCACACCCAAAGTGGTGGCCTAATCCTAGTAAACCAACCCAATGGGTGATTCACCATTCATTAGGGTCATACAAAACATGGAAAACAAGTTGATTAAATTTATTAAAAAAAACTAGAGGCATCACCAGAATGATATATCTCTTGAAACAATGATTTATATTATATAATTCAAACAAACAAGGTAAAAGAACCAATACCACCTATCTTATCTCCATAGTGCTTCCCTCATCTAGCGTCATACTTTGATTTGAGGTAGAATGAAAGATATTTAAGAAACCATCAACTTCCCGGAAAATAGGAAAAATTATCTTACATAGAGATAACACAACATATAAGAATAAAGACTATAAATATAAGGGAGAGTACTAAGGATCTTACATATAACTTCCTTATATATCTGATGGTAAGAAAAATTGATGACAGATGGAGGAGTTCTCTTGATCCCTAGGTTTTACGGAAGGAGAGCTATGAGAGGAGGAGTCTGCTGGAATGAAGGTGGAGGAATATATATTGAAGATTTAATAAATTTAAGTTAAAAAACATAATTTCAAACATATATGCATGGGAACATTGTTTGGATTCATGGTTGGCCAAACTATGCACCAATCGTGCACCAGGTTCTACTCCTAGGGGAACCCCACATGGGCTAGCAGAACGGTTTGGATAACCATGCTCAACCCATAAAAATAGTTATGAAACACATCTAATCTAAGATAGATTGGAATGTAGGTTATATTTCATATTTTTATGGAAGTTATATGGAGACTGTAACGACCAAATATTTTTGAGTAGTATATTAACTTACTCTTAATGATTTAATAAGATGTTAAGTGTTAATGCAGAAAGAGGAGTCGATGGCTTCATCCAGTAGACTCGACCCTTATGAAGCCCACTTATCAGAGCTTGGGAAGGAGGTAACATCTGTGGGCTTCTCTTTGGACCAAGCCCAAGCCGAACTCCAGCATGTCAAGATTGAACGGAAACGCCTACGGGAGAAGTTCAAGTTAGTAGAGATTACTACTAGGGAAATGTTATCTGAGCCTCCCTCAGATTCTCTCACCATAGCACACCTTACACTTAGGTCTTATTCCGGTGTTATAAGGGGCTATGTGATGAGACCCTAGCTTCCTTGTGTAATCCTTTCGGGTGAATGAATTGAGATTTCTTCCTTTAGTGATGTTTGTGAAATTTCAAATGTCTAGATAATTTTAGAATGTATTCTATTGATGAATTTTGAAAAAAAGGATATTTTAAAATATTTATGTAAACCCTAAATAACTAATGACGTGTAATGATTTTCAAAAAATGGTCTTCTACAAAAGTGTTCAGTAAGGAATTTGGAGTCTAATAAGATCAACTTATTTTTTGATGAATAGTAAATTATGAATAGTGATTTTATGCTTAGAATTTATTAATGTGACCAAATGGATTAGTAAATTCACTCAAAGAAAGTCTTAATATAATTTAGACACCTATATTAAGTAATGTGATTCAATAAAATGGGTAAATAACGGTTTCATAAATTATTAGTCAAGTATTAGTTTTTTCGGATGAATAGTGTTTTTTAATTAAAAATTTAATTAAAAATAATAAGAAAAATATTTTTATAAAAAGGACTTTATTTTTGAACTCAGAACATCGATATTATGTTAAGGTAATTTTTGGGGATTTTTCTGAAAAAAATGAATTTTCGATGAATAGTGTTTTTATTTAAAAATTAAATTAAAAATATTTAGAAAATTATTTTTATAAAATGGATTTAATTTTTGAAATCAGAGCATTGATAATTGGTTAAGGTGAAATTTTGGGATTATTCTGAGAAAGTTGAATTTTCGATGAGTAGTGAAAATATAGTTTTTAAGATTACGGGTGTTTAATGACATCATTAAATGATGTATTAAGTATATATTCAATATGGTAGAATTATGAATAGTAAGATAAGGTATGAGGTGTCCCGAGTGTCCAATACCATGGGAAAATACCATGGGCAAGCCCATGGATTTGCCAAAACCACTAGTGAGGTGTCCCTTGGCCATTAATGCCTTGTCCCCTCACTTTCCCTATAAATACCCACACTTTCCTCCTTTAGTTTTCACTCCCAACTCTCCCCCAACGAAGTTAAAATCTTCTTACCTTCCAAGGAGTCCTCCCAAGGTGCCCCCAAGCCCTCAAGGTCAAAACTTGGAGTTTCAAGAGTCACGTTTTAAGGTAAGGGATCTGACCCCTCAATTTCTTTTCATGTAATCTCTTTTATGTCGTTCCTTTTATGCTCCATGTTCTTATGTGATAGGATGTTCTTTTCTATTCCTATTACTTCCCTTTTCATTTTTATATGATGAGAGATCCCCTATTTCTCTCATCATTTCATTTTATGAAAGTTTAAGAGACGCCGTTAGGCTGCCGAATTTTTAAGGGATTCTTTCACCCTTCTCATTTTTCAAGTTCGATTTTCATGTCAAGTCTTTGAAGTTCCTTTTTATTATTTTGGGGTATGATCTCTATATCTATCATACTGATCTCTTATGATAATATGATTAGAGACCCTATTTGATCTTGTCAATTCATTTTTATTGAAGTTTAAGTGACGCCGTTAGGCTGCCGAATTTTCATAAGAGAAATATAATTTTTGTCTTCCTTCCATATTTTCATTTCAAATGGTATGTCCTTAAAACTTCATTACCATGTCTATATATCCTTCTTATTATGTCCCCCTACTGTTTTATGGATCAATTGTGAGTGGGTGACCCATGTCCCCTCTCTTTTCAATGTTTTCGAAAACCCCAAAACATAGCTGTTATGATGCAGAATTTTCGTCTCAAAATGCCTCTCTCTTTTCTCAAAATTATTTTATGTTATAAAGTTAATAATCAAAGGTCTTATTTCTACAAGGTTATTCACATATATATCAAAATTTTCTATTTTAAATTCTGGTATTTACATACATGAGACCTGCTTTCCCTTTTCGTGGGTTTAAAGTGACATAAAGATCATGTCTTTAAAGCAGTTTTTAAAACGTTATGAATATGAAATGAAACCCATTTATTTTATGCTATATGGGTTATTTATGAAATTTTTGATGATGATATATGTGGCTCACATGATAATAAAGGCAAATTTAAGGGTTCTCCCTGATAGTGCTCCAATGCATTGGGTAATGATGTAACCACTAGAGATTACAATTTTCACGATACCTTGGTGAATAACCTTGGTAATTTTCAAATGACACCTTGGGGATGGACCTTGATGATATGTTCATGATTTTCTATGTTAAATTATGTAGCCACATCTTCAAGTTATGAAAAATGATATTTTTATTATGAAATGCCTCATGATTTCTTTCTCATGCCTTAAAGTTCTTTTCATGTCCTTATTGAAGTATATCAAGTTCACATGTAAAATGTTCCTCTTGTTTCCCTTACTGGGCCTTCTGCCACCCTTTCTATTGATGTATGTCCCCAGGTTATGAGATGAAGTAATTAACCTAGGATGAACTTAAGGAGAAGCCTTTCAAGTGTTTAAGAAGAATGATTTATATTGTTTTCATGTATTTTGTTCCTGGTTTCCAAGACACTAGACCTTAAAGATCCTCAGTTATGTGTAATGTAATGAAAGTTTATGTTATAAGAAGAAGGGATGCTGTAGTTGGTATCAAAGGATGGTTTAGTTATTTGTGGAAATTAGGATATAAAAACTTTAGGAAGAACCCTATATAAAAGTTTAAATATAGGAAAACTTCCTGGTATTTTGGTAAGTATTGAGTAAGTGGTTTATCAAACAAATACATCCCTGTCTGGATACGAGCAGATAGAGGTGGCTCTGGCACAGATGTACATAGGGGTAAAACCTGAAAACACCGCTTTGAGCTAGACTCGAACGGGAACTGGTGCATGATAATGGGCCTTGCTGCACTCTTGGTTACGACAATCCCTGGGGATATGTTTGGTTAATCACAAGCTTTTTATGAATCATTATGAAGGAATTATAGAGAAGTATAATTGTCTAAGCATGAAGTCTTAGTTAAAAGATTCATAAATGAAATAAGTTTCTCACTAAGGTTTTATTCTTTTAGAAGTTGGCGGGAAATAGGAGGAACCGTGCCGATGGTGACCACAATGCACCATGTGCTGACGACCCTCCGATGGAAGCCGGAATGGAAACATTCATGCGAATGAATAACCAACTGACTCAAGTTATGAGTAATAACTTGAATCAAGCTGAGAGGCCGATATCACCACGAAGGGAGAAACTTTATATTGAGTCCTTTATGCGTCAACGACCACCAAAATTCAGTGGATCTACTGACCCATTGGTTGTGGAACAATGGATAAGCTCCATTGAAAAGATCTTTTCTGTATTTCATTGTTCGGAACAAGAAAAAGTCACCCTTTCTGTTTACCGCCTAGAGGGAGAAGCTGATCAGTGGTTGTCACTGATCAAAAACACAAAGCCACGAGGAGAGATGGAAGCTATGGAGTGGGAAGAATTTCAGGGAATTTTCTTTAACAAGTATTTCCCTCGTTCCATGAGAACGAAAATGGAGAAAGATTTTCTCGAGGTGAAGCAGAAGGAGAACGAATCTGTCGGAAGCTATGAGATGAACTTCAAAAGGCTTTCCCATTATATCTCAAGCTTTTTCATGGACCCTAATGGGAAGGGTGATAGATTCTTTGGCGGACTACGACCTCATCTGCGGAAGAATCTAGCCAACAGGGACTATGATAGCGAGGATGAAATAGTTCGAAGTGCTATGAAAGTTGAACTAGAGTTTGGGGAGACACAGTGGTCTCACAAATCTAATGAAAAGAAGAGAACTCTAGAACCAAGACTGGGAAGAAGTTTTGATCAGGAAAGAGGTGGAAAGCATATGCAACATGCCACATGCAATAAATGTGGGAAGAAGCATCCGAGGAACTGCTTGATCGGAAGTGGTAAGTGCTACAGGTGTGGAAGAGAAGGCCATATTTCTCGGAATTGTCGTAGTGATGTGAAGCCTCAACTTCCCAACACTAACGACAGAGGAAAGATGGTTCTGGCCCTACCCGAAGTCACATTCTTCAAGTGTGGACAGCTTGGGCACTTTTCTAATCAATGTCCAAATCCGAGGGCGGTGGAAGGGAATCACCATCAACCTCAGCAGAGGCCAATGGAGAAAGGTCGTGCTTTCGCTATCACAACAACTGAAGTTGAAGTTCCAAACGATGTGGTAGCAGGTTCTCTTGTCGTCCTCTCAAAACTAGCAAGTACTTTATTTGATTCTGGTTCTACGCATTCCTTTATTTCCTCCATGTTTGCAAGTAATATAGAATCAATCCCCGAACTGCTAGAGGTAGAGTTGTCAGTCAAGACTCCAAGTGGGATTATCCTTGCATCAATAATATTTAGAGACTCTAGTGTTTACTTTGGTGAGAAAAATCTTATCGCACGTCTAGTAGTAATTCCCATGATGGAATTCGTCATTATACTAGGGATGGACTGGCTCTCAAAGTATAATGCTAAGATGAAATGCAGAAGTAATGAAATATCAATAGTCTTGAATGAACGACCTACAGTTATCTTCCAAGGAGAGATATCCCGAACTGATCCCTATCTAGAAGCACCTCCTATAGCTTTCATTATGGAGTTAATCGGTGATGATGAAGAATGAAAAGGGAGCATACAAATAGAAGATGTTCTGATTGTTCAGGAATACATGGATGTATTTCCTGAGGAGTTACCTGGACCTCCCCCAGAAAGAGAGGTAGAGTTCTCCATTGAACTTGTACTTGGGTCTCAACCGATATCAAAGACTCTGTATAGAATGGAAAATGTGGAGCTAGAAGAGTTAAAGAAACAACTCCAAGACTTGTTGGAGAAGGGGTTTATCCGACCGAGTGTGTCTCCTTGGGGAGCACCAGTTCTCTTTGTGAAGAAGAAGGATGGATCAATCAGGCTATGCATTGATTATAGAGAACTGAACGGGATCACAGTGAAGAAAAGATATCCACATCCAAGAATTGATGATTTATTTGACAAACTTCGCGGGGCTCAATTCTTCTCTAAGATTGACCTTCGATCTGGTTATCATCAACTGAGGGTGAAGAATGATGATATTCCAAAGACTACCTTCCGATCAAGATATGGGCATTATGAGTTTACTGTTATGACCTTCAGCTTGACTAATGCTCCTGCTATTTTCATGGATTTGATGAATAGAGTCTTTAAGGACTACCTTGATAACTTTTTGGTAGTTTTTATTGATGATATTTTTATACATTCAAAAAGTCGTGAGGAGCATGAAGATCATCTAAGGGTTATATTGAAAACTCTTCGGAAGGAGAGGCTCTTTGGGAAGTTCAGAAAGTGTGAGTTTTGGTTACAACATGTGGCTTTCTTGGGGCACATCGTAACCAATAAAGGAATCTCGGTTGACCCTGCAAAGACAATGGTTGTGTAGGAGTGGCCTCAACCCACAACAGTAACTCAGATTCATAGTTTCCTTGGTTTAGCGGGATATTATAGGAGGTTTGTGAAAAAAATTTCACGGCTTTCTAATCCACTAACCAAGTTGACTCGAAAAGGGGTTAAGTTCATCTGGACAAAGGAATGCGAGGAATGTTTCCAAGAGCTGAGGAAGAGATTGGTTACTGCACTTGTGTTAACACTACCCTCTATCGGAGAAGGATTCGTTATTTTTAGCGATGCATCTCTGAAAGGGATTGGGTGCGTCCTCATGCAAAATGATAAGGTAATTGCTTATGCATCTCGACAGTTGAAGATTCATGAGCAGAATTATCCTACGCATGATCTAGAGCTGGCGGCAGTTTTTTTTGCTCTAAAGATATGGAGGCACTATCTTTATGGGGAGAAATGTGATATATACACTGACCACCAAAGACTAAAGTATATTTTCACACAGAAAGAATTGAACATGAGACAAAGGAGATGGTTGGAGCTTATTAAAGACTATTATTGTTCAATTAATTATCACCCTGGAAGAGCAAACAAAGTTGCGGATGCATTAAGCAGGAAAGATCCTGTTGTTTTGGCAACAATGAGGATCCTATGAGATCCCTTGATTAAAGATCTAGTAAAACTGGACATGGGAATTATAAGGAAAGGGACATCATCAACCCTATCCCAAATGATTTCTCAACCTTAATTACTAGAGAAGATAAAGAAGGATAAAAAAGAAGATCCTTTGCTGCAGGAGAAGTTGGAGGCTGTAAAAGATGGGAAGTTCCCTGATTTCAATATTGATCAAGAAGGTGTATTGAAATTTCATACAAGACTATGTGTCTCATCTATTCTGGAGATAAAGAAAGAACTGATGGATGAATCTCATAGCTCTACTTTCTCTATACATCCGGGAAGCACTAAGATGTATAGAGACCTTCGTGATCATTATTGGTGGGATAACATGAAGAGGGAGATTGCCGATTACACTACAAGGTGCCTGGTGTGTCAGCAAGTAAAGGCAGAAAGACAACTTCCTAAGGGGGTATTACAACCGCTACCCATACCAGAATGGAAGTGGGATAATATCACCATGGACTTTGTAACTGGTCTCCCAAAAACATCCAAAGGAAACAATGTGATATGGGTTATTGTGGACCATCTCACCAAGACAACCCATTTTATCTCTATTCGGGAAGATTTCTCTCTGGATCAGCTTTCCAAGATATACGTGAAGGAAGTGGTAAGGCTGCATGGGGTACCACTATCCATCGTATCTGATCGTGACCCAAGATTCACATCAAAATTCTATAGAAGTCTGCAACATGCTCTGAATACTGAATTGAATTTTAGTACGGCCTATCATCCTCAAACTGATGGCCAATCTGAAAGGACTATTCAGACACTTGAAGACATGTTGAGATTATGCTCAATGGAATTTAAAGGTGGATGGGATCAACACCTCCCATTAGTGGAGTTCACCTATAATAACAGCTTCCATGCGAGTATTCAGATGGCACCCTATGAAGCTCTGTATGGAAAACGGTGTAGAACTCCTACTTGTTGGGATGAAACTGGTGAGAGGAAGCTTCTTGGGCCTGATCTTGTGCAAGAGATGACGTAACATGTTCATGCCATCCAACAACACATAAAGGCTGCTCAGAGTCGGCAGAAGAGCTATGCTGACAATCGTCGAAGGGACTTGGAGTTTGGTGTTGGTGACAAAGTCTTCCTTCCAATTTCTCCATGGAAGAGAGTCATGCGGTTTGGGAAGAAAGGGAAGCTCAGCCCTAGGTACATTGGCCCCTATGAAATCCTTGATCGCATAGGAGTAGTGGCCTATCATCTAGCACTTCCACCGAACCTAGCTCAAGTTCATTATGACTTCCATGTATCTCTCTTGAGGAAGTACATACCCGACCCTTCGCATGTACTGAACCCAGAGGTGGTACAACTGGAACATGACCTCTCTTATGAGGAGCAGCCAGTGGAGATCTTGGACCATAGAGACAAGGTCCTACGAAACAAGACTACCCACCTTGTGAAAGTGTTGTGGAGGAATCATAAATATGAAGAAGCGACTTGGGAGCCTGAGGAAACGATGAAGCAAAAGTACCCTCACCTTTTCGACAAGGCCTCAAGTATAAATTTCGGGGATGGAATTTCTTAAGGGGGGAAGAATGTAATGACCCAATCTTTTTGAGTAGTATATTAACTTACTCTTAATGATTTAATAAGATGTTAATTGTTAATGCAGAAAGAGGAGTCGATGGCTTCATCCAGTAGACTCGACCCTTATGAAGCCCACTTATCAGAGCTTGGGAAGGAGGTAGCATCTGTGGGCTTCACTTTGGACCAAGCCCACGCTGAACTCCAGCATGTCAAGCTTGAACGGAAACGCCTGCGGGAGAAGTTCAAGTTAGTAGAGATTACTACTAGGGAAATGTTATCTGAGCCTCCCTCAGATTCTCTCACCATAGCACACCTTACACTTAGGTCTTATGCCGGTGTTATAAGGGGCTATGTGACGAGACCCTAGCTTCCTTGTGTAATCCTTTCGGGTGAATGAATTGACATTTCTTCCTTTAGTGATGTTTGTGAAATTTCAAATGTCCAGATAATTTTAGAATGTATTTTATTGATGAATTTTGAGAAAAAAAGATATTTTAAAATATTTATTTAAACCCTAAATAACTAATGATGTGTAATGATTTTCAAAAAATGGTCTTCTACAAAAGTGTTCAGTAAGGAATTTGGAGTCTAATAAGATCAACTTAATTTTTGATGAATAGTAAATTATGAATAGTGATTTTATGCTTAGGATTAGTAATGTGACCAAATGGATTAGTAATTTCACTCAAAGAATGTTTTAATATAATTTAGACACCTAGATTAAGTAATGTGATTCAATAAAATGGGTAAATAACGGTTTCATAAATTATTAGTCAAGTAATAGTTTTTTCAGATGAATGGTGTTTTTTAATTAAAAATTTAATTAAAAATAATTAGAAAATTATTTTTATAAAAATGACTTTATTTTTGAACTCAGAACTTCGATATTATGTTAAGGTAATTTTTGGGGATTTTTCTGAAAAAATGAATTTTCAATGAATAGTGTTTTTATTTAAAAATTAAATTAAAAATATTTAGAAAATTATTTTTATAAAATGGATTTCATTTTTGAAATCAGAGCATTGATAATTGGTTAAGGTGAAATTTTGGGATTATTCTGAGAAAGTTGAATTTTCGATGAATAATGAAAATATAGTTTTTAAGATTATGGGTGTTTAATGACATCATTAAATGATGTATTAAGTATATATTCAATATGGTCGAATTATGAATAGTAAGATAAAATATGAGGTGTCCCAAGTGGCCAATACCATGGGCAAATACCATGGGAAGCCCATGGTTTTGCCAAAACCACTAGTGAGGTGTCTCTTGGCCATTAATGCCTTGTCCCCTCACTTTCCCTATAAATACCCACCCTTTCCTCCTTTAGTTTTCACTCCTAACTCTCCCCCAACGAATTTCTGGTCCTCTTACCTTCCATGGAGTCCTCCCAAGGTGCCCCCAATCCCTCAAGTTCCAAAACGTTGAGTTTCAAGAGTCACGTTTTAAGGTAAGGGATCCGACCCCTCTCTTTCTTTTCATGTAATCTCTTTTATGTCATTCCTTTTATGCTCCATGATCTTATGTGATAGGATGTTATTTTCTATTCCTCTTACTGCCCTTTTCATTTTTATATGATGAGAGATCCTCTATTACTCTCATCATTTCATTTTATGAAAGTTTAAGAGACGCCGTTAGGCTGCCGAATTTTTAAGGGATTCTTTCACCCTTCTAATTTTTCAAGTTCGATTTTCATGTCATGTCTTTCAAGTTCCTTTTTATTATGTTGGGGTATGATCTCTATATCTATCATACTGATCTCTTATGATCATATGATGAGATACCCTATTTGATCTTGTCAATTCATTTTTATTGAAGTTTAAGTGACGCCGTTAGGCTGCCGAATTTTCATAAGAGAAATCTAATTTTTGTCTTCCTTCCATGTTTTCATTTCAAATGGTATGTCCTTAAAAATTCATTACCATGTCAATATATCCTTCTTATTCTGTCACCCTACTGTTTTATGGATCAATTCTGAGTGGGTGACCCATGTCCCTTCTCTTTTCAATGTTTTCTAAAACCCCGAAACATAGCCGTTATGCTGCAGAATTTTCGTCTCAAAATGCCTCTCTATTTTCTCAAAATTATTTTATGTTATAAAGTGATTACTCAAAGCTCTTATTTCTACAAGGGTATTCACATATATATAAAAATTTTCTATTTTAAATCTGGGATTTACATACATGAGACCCTCTTTCCCTTTCCGTGGGTTTAAAGTGACGTAAAGATCATGTCTTTAAAGCAGTTTTTAAAACGTTATGATTATGAAATGAAACCCATTTATTTTATGCTATATGTGTTATTTATGAAATGTTTGATGATGATATATGTGGATCTCATGATAATAAAGGCAAATTTAAGGGTGCGCCCTGATAGCGCTCCATTGCATTGGGTAATGATGTAACCACTAGAGATTACAATTTTCACGATACCTTGGTGAATAACCTTGGTAATTTTCAAATGACACCTTGGGGATGGACCTTGATGATATGTTCATGATTTTCTATGTTAAATTATGTAGCAACATCTTCAAGTTATGAAAAATGTTATTTTTATTATGAAATGCCTCATGATTTCTTTCTCATGCCTTAAAGTTATTTTCATGTCCTTATTGAAGTATATCAAGTTCACATGTAAAATGTTCCTCTTGTTTCCCTTATTGGGCCTTCTACTCACCCTTTCTTTTGATGTATGTCCCCAGGTTATGAGATGCAGTAATGAACCTAGGATGAACTTAAGGAGAAGCCTTTAAAGAGTTTAAGAAGAATTATTTATGTTGTTTTCATGTATTTTGTTCCTGGTTTCCAAGACACTAGACCTTAAAGATCCTCAGTTATGTGTAATGTAGTGAAAGTTTATGTTATAAGAAGACGGGATGCTGTAGTTGGTATCAAAAGATGGTTTAGTTATTTGTGTAAATTAGGATATAAAAACTTTAGGAAGAACCCTATATAAATGTTTAAATATAGGAAAACTTCCTGGTATTTTGGTAAGTATTGAGTAAGTGGTTTATCAAACAAATACATCCCTGTCTGGATACGAGCAGATAGAGGTGGCTCTGGCACAGATGTACATAGGGGTAAAACCCGAAAACACCGCTTTGAGCTAGACTCGAACAGGAACCGGTGCACGATAACGGGCCTTGCTACACTCTTGGTTACGACACTCCCGAGGGATATGTTTGGTTAATCACATGCTTTTTATGAATCATTATGAAGGAATTATAGAGAAGTATAATTGTCTAAGAATGAAGTCTTAGTTAAAAGATTCACAAATGAAATAAGTTTCTCACTAAGGTTTTATTCTTTTAGAAGTTGGCGGGCAATAGGAGGAACCGTGCCGATGGTGACCGTAATGCACCATGTGCGGACGGCCCTCCGATGGAAGCCGGAATGGAAACATTCATGCGAATGATGATCCAACTGACTCAAGTTATGAGTAATAACTTGAATCAAGCTGAGAGGCCGATCTCACCACAATGGGAGAAAATTTCTGTTGAGTCCTTTATGCATCAACGACCACCAACATTCAGTGGATCTACTGTCCCATTGGTTGCGGAACAATGGATAAGCTCCATTGAAAAGATCATTTCTGTATTTAATTGTTCGAAACAAGAAAAAGTCACCCTTGCTGTTTACCGCCTAGAGGGAGAAGCTGATCAGTGGTGGTCACTGATCAAAAACACAAAGCCACGAGGAGAGATGGAAGCTATGGAGTGGGAAGAATTTCGGGGAATTTTCTTTAACAAGTATTTCCCTCGTTCCATGAGAACGAAAATGGAGAAAGATTTTCTCGAGCTGAAGCAGAAGGAGAACAAATCTGTCGGAAGCTATGAGATGAAATTCAAAATGCTTTCCCATTATACCTCAATCTTTGTCGTGGACCCTAATGGGAAGGTTGATAGATTCTTTGGTGGACTACGCCCTCATCTGCGGAAGAATCTAGCCAACAGGGACTATGATAGCTATGAAGAAATAGTTCGAAGTGCTATGAAAGTTGAACTAGAGTTTGGGGAGACACAGTGGTCTCACAAATCTAATGAAAAGAAGAGAACTCTAGAACCAAGCCTGGGAAGAAGTTTTGATCAGGAAAGAGGTGGAAAGCATATGCAACATGCCACATGCAATAAATGTGGGAAGAAGCATCAGGGGAACTGCTTGATCGGAAGTGGTAAGTGCTACAGGTGTGGAAGAGAAGGCCCTATTTCTCGGAATTGTCGTAGTGATGTGAAGCCTCAACTTCCCAACACTAACGACAGAGGAAAGATGGTTCTGGCCCTACCCGAAGTCACATGCTTCAAGTGTGGACAGCTTGGGCACTTTTCTAATCAATGTCCAAATCCGAGGGCGGTGGAAGGGAATCACCATCAACCTCAGCAGAGGCCAATGGAGAAAGGTCGTGCTTTCGCTATCACAACAACGGAAGTTGATGTTCCAAACGATGTGGTAGTAGGTACTCTTGTCGTCCTCTCAAAACTAGCAAGTACTTTATTTGATTCTGGTTCTACGCATTCCTTTATTTCCTCCAAGTTTTCAAGTAATATAGAATCAATCCCCGAACTGCTAGAGGTAGAGTTGTCAGTCAAGACTCCAAGTGGGATTATCCTTGCATCAACAATATTTAGATACTCTAGTGTTTACTTTGGTGAGCACAATCTTATCGCAATTCTAGTAGTAATTCCCATGATGGAATTCGACATTATACTAGGGATGGACTGGCTCTCAAAGTATAATGCTAAGATGAAATGCAGAAGTAAGGAAATCTCAATAGTCTTGAATGAACGACCTACAGTTATCTTCCAAGGAAAGATATCCCGAACTGATCCCTATCTAGAAGCACCTCCTATATCTTTCATTATGGTTTTAATCGGTGATGATGAAGAATGAAAAGGGATCATACAAATAGAAGATGTTCCGATTGTTCAGGAATACATGGATGTATTTCCTTAGGAGTTACTTGGACCTCCCCCAGAAGGAGAGGTAGAGTTCTCCATTGAACTCGTACCTGGGTCTCAACCGATATCAAAGACTCCGTATAGAATGGAAGACGTGGAGCTAGAAGAGTTAAAGAAACAACTCCAAGACTTGTTGGAGAAGGGGTTTATCCGACCGAGTGTGTCTCCTTGGGGAGCACCAGTTCTCTTTGTGAAGAAGAAGGATGGATCAATGCGGCTATGCATTGATTATAGAGAACTGAATGGGATCACAGTGAAGAACAGATATCCACTTCCAAGAATTGATGATTTATTTGACCATCTTTGCGGGGCTCAATTCTTCTCTAAGATTGACCTTCGATCTGGTTATCATCAACTGACGGTGAAGAAGGATGATATTACAAAGACTACCTTCCGATCAAGATATGGGCATTATGATTTTACTGTTATGCCCTTCGTCTTGACTAATGCTCCTGCTATTTTCATGGATTTGATGAATAGAGTCTTTAAAGACTACCTTGATAACTTTGTGATAGTTTTTATTGATGATATTTTTATATATTAAAAAAGTCATGAGGAGCATGAAGATCATCTAAGGGTTATATTGAAAACTCTGCGGAAGGAGAGGCTCTTTGGGAAGTTCAGAAAGTGTGAGTTTTGGTTACAATAGGTGGCTTTCTTGGGGCACATCGTAACCAATAAAGGAATCTCGGTTGACCCTGCAAAGACAATGGTTGTGGAGGAGTGGCCTCAACCCAAAACAGTAACTCAGATTCGTAGTTTCCTTGGTTTAGCGGGATATTATAGGAGGTTTGTGAAAAACTTTTCACGGCTTTCTAATCCACTAACCAAGTTGACTCGAAAAGGGGTTAAGTTCATCTGGACAAAGAAATGCGAGGAATGTTTCCAAGAGCTGAAGAAGAGATTGGTTACTGCACCTATGTTAACACTACCCTCTATCAGAGAAGGATTCGTTATTTTTAGCAATGCATCTCTGAAAGGGCTTCGGTGCGTCCTCATGAAAAATGACAAGGTAATTTCTTATGCATCTCGACAGTTGACGATTCATGAGCAGAATTATCCTACGCATGATCTAGAGCTGGCGGTAGTTGTTTTTGCTCTAAAGATATGGAGGCACTATCTTTATGGGGAGAAATGTGATATATACACTAACCACCAAAGTATAAAGTATATTTTCACACAGAAAGAATTGAACATGAGACAAAGGAGATGGTTGGAGCTTATTAAAGACTATGATTGTTCAATTCATTATCACCCTGGAAGAGCAAACAAAGTTGCAGATGCGTTAAGCAGGAAAGATCCTGTTGTTTTGGAAACAATGAGGACCCTATGAGATCCCTTGATTAATGATCTAGTAAAACTGGACATGAGAATTATAAGTAAAGGGACATCATCAACCCTATCCCAAATGATTTCTCAACCTTAATTACTAGAGAAGATCAAGAAGGCTCAAAAAGAAGATCCTTTGCTGCAGGAGAAGTTGGAGGCTGTAAAAGATGGGAAGTTCCCTGATTTCAATATTGATCAAGAAGGTGTATTGAAATTTCATACAAGACTATGTGTCCCATCTATTCCGGAGATAAAGAAAGAACTGATGGATGAAGCTCATAGCTCTACTTTCTCTATACATCCGGGAAGCACTAAGATGCATAGAGACCTTCGTGATCATTATTGGTCGGATAAGATGAAGAGGGAGATTGCCGATTACACTACAAGGTGCCTGGTGTGTCAGCAAGTAAAGGCAGAAAGACAACTTCATAAGGGGGTATTACAACCGCTACCCATACTAGTATGGAAGTGGGATAATATCACCATGGACTTTGTCACTTGTCTCCCAAAAACATCCAAAGGAAACAATGCGATATGGGTTATTGTGGACCGTCTCACCAAGACAACCCATTTTATCTCTATTCGGGAAGATTTCTCTCTGGATCAGCTTTCCAAGATATACGTGAAGGAAGTGGTAAGTCTACATGGGGTTCCACTATCCATCATATCTGATCGTGACCCAAGATTCACATCAAAATTCTAGAGAAGTCTGCAACATGCTCTGAATACTGAATTGAATTTTAGTACGGCCTATCATCCTCAAACTGATGGCCAATCTGAAAGGACTATTCAGACACTTGAAGACATGTTGAGATTATTCTAAATGGAATTTAAAGGTGGATGGGATCAACACCTCCCATTAGTGGAGTTCTCCTATAATAACAGCTTCCATGCGAGTATTCAGATGGCACCCTATGAAGCTCTGTATGGAAAATGGTGTAGAACTCCTACTTGTTGGGATGAAACTGGTGAGAGGAAGCTTCTTGGGCCTGATCTCGTGCAAGAGATGACGGAACAAGTTCATGCCATCCAACAACACATAAAGGCTGCTCAGAGTCGGCAGAAGAGCTATGCTGACAATCGTCGAAGGGACTTGGAGTTTGGTGTTGGTGACAAAGTCTTCCTTCGAATTTGTCCATGGAAGAGAGTCATGCGGTTTGGGAAGAAAGGGAAGCTCAGCCCTAGGTACATTGGCCCCTATGAAATCCTTGATCGCATAGGAGCAGTGGCCTATCGTATAGCACTTCCACCGAACCTAGCTCAAGTTCATGATGTCTTCCATGTATCTCTTTTGAGGAAGTACATACCCGACCCTTCACATGTACTGAACCCAGAGGTGGTACAACTGGAACATGACCTCTCTTATGAGGAGCAGCCAGTGGAGATATTGGACCGTAGAGACAAGGTCCTATGAAACAAGACTACCCACCTTGTGAAAGTGTTGTGGAGGAATCATAAATATGAAGAAGCGACTTGGGAGCCTGAGGAAACGATGAAGTAAAAGTACCCTCACCTTTTCGACTTGGCCTCAACTATAAATTTCGGGGACATAATTTATTAAGGGGGGAAGAATGTAATAACCCAATCTTTTTGAGTAGTATATTAACATACTCTTAATGATTTAATAAGATGTTAATTGTTAATGCAGAAAGAGGAGTCGATGGCTTCATCCATTAGACTCGACCCTTATGAAGCCCACTTATTAGAGTTTGGGAAGGAGGTAGCATCTGTGGGCTTCACTTTGGACCAAGCCCAAGCCGAACTCCAGCATGTCAAGCTTGAACGGAAACGCCTGCGGGAGAAGTTCAAGTAAGTAGAGATTACTACTAGGGCAATGTTATCTGAGCCTCCCTCAGATTCTCTCACCATAGCACACCTTACACTTAGGTCTTATGCAGGTGTTATAAGGGGCTATGTGACGAGACCCTAGCTTCCTTGTGTAATCCTTTCGGGTGAATGAATTGAGATTTCTTCCTTTAGTGATGTTTGTGAAATTTCAAATGTCCAGATAATTTTAGAATGTATTTTATTGATGAATTTTGAAAAAAAAGATATTTTAAAATATTTATGTAAACCCTAAATAACTAATGATGTGTAATGATGTTCAAAAAATGGTCTTCTACAAAAGTGTTCAGTAAGGAATTTGGAGTCTAACAAGATCAACTTAATTTTTGATGAATAGTAAATTATGAATAGTGATTTTATGCTTAGGATTAGTAATGTGACCAAATGGATTAGTAATTTCACTCAAAGAAAGTTTTAATATAATTTAGACACCTAGATTAAGTAATGTGATTCAATAAAATGGGTAAATAACTGTTTCATAAATTATTAGTCAAGTATTAGTTTTTTCAGATGAATAGTGTTTTTTAATTAAAAATTTAATTAAAAATAATTAAAAAATTATTTTTATAAAAAGGACTTTATTTTTGAACTCAGAACATCGATATTATGTTAAGGTAATTTTTTGGGATTTTTTTGAAAAAATGAATTTTTGATAAATAGTGTTTTTATTTGAAAATTAAATTAAAAATATTTAGAAAATTATTTTTATAAAATGGATTTCATTTTTGAAATCAGAGCATTGATAATTGGTTAAGGTGAAATTTTGGGATTATTCTGAGAAAGTTGAATTTTCGATGAATAGTGAAAATATAGTTTTTAAGATTACAGATATTTAATGACATCATTAAATGATGTATTAAGTATATATTCAATATGGTCGAATTATTAATAGTAAGATAAGATATGAGGTGTCCCATGTGGCCAATACCATGGGAAAATACCATGGGAAAGCCCATGGTTTTTCCAAAACCACTAGTGAGGTGTCCCTTGTCCATTAATGCCTTGTCCCCTCACTTTCCCTATAAATACCCACCCTTTCCTCCTTTAGTTTTCACTCCCAACTCTCCCCCAACGAATTTATGGTCTTCTTACCTTCCATGGAGTCCTCCCAAGGTGCCCCCAAGCCCTCAAGGTCCAAAACTTTGAGTTTCAAGAGTCACGTTTTAAGGTAAGGGATCCGACCCCTCTCTTTCTTTTCATGTAATCTCTTTTATGTCATTCCTTTTGTGCTCCATGATCTTATGTGATAGGATGTTATTTTCTATTCATCTTACTTCCCTTTTCATTTTTATATAATGAGATATCCCCTATTACTCTCATCATTTCATTTTATGAAAGTTTAAGAGACACCGTTAGGCTGCCGAATTTTTAATGGATTCTTTCACCCTTCTCATTTTTCAAGTTCGATTTTCATGTCAAGTCTTTCAAGTTCCTTTTTATTATGTTGGGGTATGATCTATATATCTATCATACTGATCTCTTATGATCATATTATGAGATACACTATTTGATCTTGTCAATTCATTTTTATCGAAGTTTAAGTGACGCCGTTAGGCTGCCGAATTTTCATAAGAGAAATCTAATTTTTGTCTTCCTTCCATGTTTTCATTTCAAATGGTATGTCCTTCAAACTTCATTACCATGTCAATATATCCTTCTTATTCTGTCACCCTACTGTTTTATGGATCAATTGTGAGTGGGTGACCCATGTCCCCTCTCTTTTCAATGTTTTCTAAAACCCCGAAACATAGCCGTTATGCTGCAGAATTTTCGTCTCAAAATGCCTCTCTCTTTTCTCAAAATTATTTTATGTTATAAAGTGAATACTCAAAGCTCTTATTTCTACAAGGGTATTCACATATATATCGAAATTTTCTATTTTATATTCTGGGATTTACATACATGAGACCCTCTTTCCCTTTCCGTGGGTTTAAAGTGACGTAAAGATCATGTCTTTAAAGCAGTTTTTAAAACGTTATGATTATGAAATGAAACCCATTTATTTTATGATATATGGGTTATTTATGAAATTTTTGATGATTATATATGTGGATCACATGATAATAAAGGAAAATTTATGGGTGCTCCCTGATAGCGCTCCAATGCATTGGGTAATGATGCAACCACTAGAGATTACAATTTTCACGATACCTTGGTGAATAACCTTGGTAATTTTCAAATGACACCTTGGGGATGGACCTTGGTGATATGTTCATGATTGTCTATGTTAAATGATGTAGCCACATCTTAAAGTTATGAAAAATGTTTTTTTTATTATGAAATGCCTCATGATTTCTTTCTCATGCCTTAAAGTTCTTTTCATGTCTTTATTGAAGTATATCAAGTTCACATGTAAAATGTTCCTCTTGTTTCCCTTACTGGGCCTTCTTCTCACCCTTTCTTTTGAGGTATTTCCCCAGGTTATGAGATGCAGTAATGAACCTAGGATGAAATTATGGAGAAGACTTTCAAGTGTTTAAGAATAATTCTTTATGTTGTTTTCATGTATTTTGTTCCTGGTTTCCAAGACACTAGACCTTAAAGATCCTCAGTTATGTGTAATGTAATGAAAGTTTATGTTATAAGAAGATGGGATGCTATAGAGACCATATCCCCACTATCTAAAGTCACACAGTTAAAAAAACTGTGTGGGATGGGTATCACAGTTTCTACTAACCGTTCAACTGTGTCTGCCTTTTTAATGTTCGGGGATCCAAAAAATATATAGACACCCCCGATACCTCCATTACTCTCTTATGAAGCCTTATTTGTTCCAAAAACTAATTTAAAGAATAAATGTCTAATCCTTTAAGAAAATCCATGATGTTATAGATACAGACTATAAGGAGGAGACCTTAATCATTACAAAATATTTAGTGTTAAGTTAATAATTCATTATCTTACATTTGATGACATTTTTGAGTTTATTTATTATATAATTAGGTTATAACTCAAAAATAAAAAAAAAGACATAATAAAAAGTGGTCACTTCCAGTTTGTATCCATTTTTTACAAAATATAAATCTTTTAAGACAAAACATGCTTTATTTTCATTAAAAATCTTGATGACTTTCAACTTAACCTATTCCATTCCCTTACCCATACGTAAATTCTATGACAAAACTTTTAAAAACGTGTGATGGTAAAAAAATCAAAGTAATAGATATAAAATAAATAGAATTTTTATTATTGTGAAAACATGAAAACCCATGAAAAAACGTTTATTAAAAATACATTACTTTTTACCCAAAAGTAGACTAATAATTCCTTGAAAAGGATGATTTATTTTACATTTTCAAATAAAATGATTCCCAGGAAAACTAAATAGAAATGATATAAAAGTCATGTAACTACTTTGTGACATCATCCCATAAAACCCTTACAGATTCCTCAGAGAACCCTTACACATTGGAATAATAATATCAGAAACATCCAATGTAGTTCTCCAGAGAACATAGTCAGTACCCAATGCATTGGATTGCTATCTATCCACACCCATTATTTAATCTATTAAAGTCTCACTGAGTGCTATCTGGGAACACCCAATATATATAATTTCTAATAATTACAATATGAATAAAAAATATTATCATTTCATTTTTTTAAGCACATAATTAAAATCATTTTTATATATTAAAATACTATTTTCTTTCAAAATACCATTTTCAAATTAAAATAAACTGTTATATACAAGAAATAAAATTGAAAACCAAAATAACCCAAAAATGGAAATATGGGATTTTATTTAACAAAACATGTAAGACCAAAAATGGATATAGAAATTAAAAAAAATTAATGGTGGAAGAAAAAGTCATTATCACCGTATAATATTAAAATAAAACATTCCATTTATTTTTTTTCAAAACAATTCATTTAAAACATGTAAAAAATACTTTTGAAAACCATTGAAATAAATTAAAAGATACAAATAATAATATTTTTATTCATTTTTTTACATAATAAATAATATTTAAAATAATCTTCAAATCCTGAAAAGGTAAGAGAAATAGAGTTTGTAGAAAAAAAATAAATAGTTGATTTATTTTGAAGTCCCTTATTCCTTTGGGAATATTTGAACCAAAATAACAATGAATGAATAACATTAAAAAAATAAAATACCATGGGAATTGATAAATTCATGACATAACATGTACAGTGGGATGTATATAGACCCCATAAATTAATATAGTTGTATAACATTAAAATATGCCTCAATGAAAGGAAATTGAGATGAAGTCCCTTACCTTGAGTCTGACTTATCATGTTTGTATTTATATTCTTGAATGAAAAACCTTTTTAATTATTTAATTTATTGAAAACCTTTTTAAATTTTATTATTACCTTTATTTCAGTTATTAAAAAGTTGTATACAATTACTTAATTAATTAAGTTTATGTCAAATCTTTTAACAATATTATGCTTATGTGTCAAAATGACTGTAGTAGGTTGACTATGGTCAAAGAAGAGATTATTAAAAAAATTAAGTATAATAATAAAGAAATAATTATCATATTTATATATCAATTATAATTTTATAAAAAATAATGAATGTTGGTTCTGAAAAATGTACTAACATTATGATCATGCAAATGATTGGTCGTACAAACTCATGAGTAACGTTTCCAATTTTCAATGATCATTATCGAAATAAGATAAGTAATATTGTATCTTTAAATATTTATAATTATATCAAAAATTCAATATTGTTTAATTATATGTACTTATATTTGTCATTCATCTGGCATGGTGAAGAAAAGATAGTATGATCACTTATTGAATTTTATTGTCTACATTTACACAAATGACGTTATCACTTTTTTAGTGAGAGAAAATGTAAGAGAAAAATGATATATTATATTTAAATAATGATAAATAATTCATAAATATCATAAATATTTTATGAATATAAAATATATTCATTATATTTACCCTTATTACCATCCATGTAAAACATTAATGAAAAACAAATCACAACGCTTCACGAGGTGATAGTCCACTGTACACATGAGTGATGCTATTGCATCCAATATATAATGGTATTTAAAAAGGAATATGAGATATAATGAATTTATAATTATGTTATATATATCATATTTGTACTTTATATCGATCATCATACCCAATTGTGAGATGTGGTAATGGAAAAATGAACGATATCGATTCACAAGGCGGTAGTCCGCTATACACATGATTGAGGATTCCATAAACCATTTTATTGAATAGGTAAATGATTTATGTTATTAAATTAATATAATAACATATTAGTATATGTAATATAGTTTTTTTATTATATAATTTTTGTTTAAGAAGAATTGAAATCGGTGGAGGAAGAAACAATATAAAAACACTTATTAGAGAATGTTACATCTTCTTTAGGAAACATATTTTGCTTAGAACCAAAGGCCTTTCCTCGATGAATTTTAATCCCAAATAAGTCTTATAAGATTATATGAGATATTATTTTACGTTATTTGGTTTGTTTTGAAACAAAAAAAGTTTTTTGAGGGTGTGAATAAGAGAGAAATATGGGTATCCTTTTATTAGTGATTTGAGTGGCGTTGTTGTAATTTTTTTAAAAGTGTCAAACATACATGGATTTTTATCATAAAAAGGCCACCAAAATGGGGAATTCATGAAACTAGTATATTTTAGGTGGAAATATCTCTATAAAATTTGTTTCTTAAATGATTTTAGGTTATTTATAACACTTATCTTTATAGTTTAACCCATGTTAAAGTTGTTTTTATAATAACCAGTGTAATTATTTTTTTCTATTTTAACTATTCATTTTGGTAAAAACATTATTTGAACGTATTAGAAATTAGAAATTATTATGATTCTAAAAATTTAATACATTTTTAAAATATCAATTCACATAAGTGTAAAAATTTAGTTTAAAAATAATTCTGCGGACGCGGCGAGAAAGCGGACTTTTAGGATGTGAATTTTTCATGAAAAAGATGTGTATATATTTACTATATGAAGAATAATAACAATTTAATGAATTTAAATTAATATTTGATGATATATAATCCTCAAATTTCATTGAAAACATTGCTCATTAGTGTTTATTTTATTTAATTTAAAATAAGAACCATAATGCATTTTAAAACAGATTTAAGAAAAACCCGTTTTAGACCCAAAAATGACTTATACGAAAAACAAATATAAAGTTGATTAAAAATTAATTAATTATATTAAATAATAATAAATAGTACTTTAGTTACTTTAAATTATATTAAAAAATATTTGGTATTTTAAATAAATTAATTTATTTGAAAAGAAAATACTTTTTCAAATTTGATATTTTTCACTATTATGTGAAAATTAAAAATTTTCCAAAAATCCTAATATTTCACCCAGAGAAAAAAATTATATGATGATTTAAATAATAATATTAATTTTATCAAATTAAAATTATAAAATTTAGAAACTAGTATTTCAATTACAACCTTATAATAAAAGTGTTTAGTTAAAACTATTTTTTATTTAAAAATTACATAATATTTTTATATAAAATAACACTATATAATTATTATTAATAAATATTAAAATGATTTATTAAATAATTAACAGTATTTTTAAATCATATGTACATAAAAATTAAATTTTTATTCACTATATCTCACAGTAAATCGCAACTAATAATATAACAGACCAGAACCTGCACACCCGGATCTTGTGGAAAAATCTATAACATTAAATTGCCGATATTGATTCCAATAATTATGTCAAAAAATTTCCATTTAAACCTTAAAACATAAAAAGAAAAAAATAAATCACTTACATACTATAGGGCCTCTTATGTTTAGAGTTTTATATAATTAGATAAAACTCCTACATAAACAATTAATATGACTTTAAATGATTGATTCTCTTAATTAACACACCATTTCCTTTTCACATGAAGAAAAAATAATCATCCATATAAAATAAAATATATACATTACTCATTAATCATCATTAATTAAAATTTGGGGAAAGGTAGATATACGAAGGGTGACCTCTGATGCTCAATATGGTTAAACGTAAGCATTAACAATTGTCTGTCATCAATGAGCATAACAGAGCATAAGGTTATGATTAGATAATCAATGTTAATGAGAGAATAATAAAATAAATCATACACATCAATACATGGATCATCAAATATGAGAATTCGGAAAAGGAAATATTCATCATAATTAATAATCAAAATCCATGTGATATCAATCTCGATCTTTAGAAACATAACAAACTCATAACAAGGGACTAAATCTCTTTTTGTTACGTAGAGAATAATATTCATAAAACCATTTCAAAACACTTTAAAAATACATTAAAAATCTATTTAATTGGAATAATCATACATACAACTTCTAATATATCATTACTCAATGCATTGAAGAGATATTATCATGCTCACCCTTCATACAAGCTATACGAGGATCACCTGCGAGCTATAATGGGGTAAACCCATCGTATAAGCTGTATCAAGATCACACATTTCATATAATTCTCAAGTACCATTTAATTAATAAAACAATTTCATCATAAAACTCATTGAAACAATCATTATTCATTTATAAGTTGATAAACCCCTTGAAAATAAATGGGTTTAATGTTAACCTATTTGAAACAGAATTAACCCCTAAAAAAGAAAAAAGTTCCATAAGAATCTCTTTGAAACTTGGTTATCCCATGGAAATTAAATAATCTCCATAATAATGTCATTGAAACATGGCTATCATGTGGAAAAATGGATGCCATTACAATATCATTGAAACATGATTAACCCATGGAAAATAAATGTGTTGCATAACAATCTATTTGAAACAAGATTAACCTGTTGAAAATAAGTGGGTTCTATAGAAATATCTTTGACACATGATTAACCCTTGGAAAATAAATGAGTTTTATACCAATATATTTTAAACAAGATTTACCAGTGGAAAAGAAATGAGTTCCATAAAAATATCTTTGAAAAAATCGTAATCCATGAAAAGAAATAATACGTATGGTATAAATATAATATATCCACAATGTAGGATTAGTAAAAAAGGGGGTTTTGACCTTGATGAATGTAAATTTCCATAAAATATCATTAAAAAATTATTAAGGAAAATAATATTTTAACATTAAATGCTTCCCATACCACTTTTAAACATTTGAATCATAATTCGCATAAAATAATATCATTATATGAAACTAATAAAATCAGGAAAATTCGGATATTCATGTTATAACCTATCAAATAGAGAGTATATACACCTTATAAAATTATATATGTGTATAACATAACAAACATTACAAATAAGGAAAATTGTGACAAAAACACATTAACACTTTGGTAACTACGAAACTGTAAACCACAACAAATATAGATCATCAAATGGATATTTAAATCCTCATAAATTCAATTATAGTAATAATATAATACATTAATTGGTAGTATATACAATAATTTTTTTTTGATAATATGACATTAATCTCACAGAAATAAAAGTGAGATAAGAAAAACCCTACTACTTGAGTGAATTTTGAGTCATGAGATACATGAAATAATAACAAAAATTTAAACTTTTAATATCAATAAATATATTAAATTAATGATATAAAATTTCATAGGATATTATATACACCACATAAAAGTAACGAGAGGTGAATATGACATAAGTCTTAGAGAAATAAAAGTGGGACTAAAATTACACTTACTACTTGAGATACTATTGAATCATGATAACCATCAAAGAATAAAATAAATTTAATCATTTAATATAATTAATTAAATAAAATTACTTATATAACACATCAAGATAAAGTGTATATACCACAAAAATTAATAGAGTTGTGAATATGAGAAAATTCTTGAAGAAATAAAAGTGAGGCAGGAAATCCCCTTCCAACTATTGTAACATCTCAATCAGAAGCTGAAAATGTAATAATATTTAAAAGAAAAATTTAATACCATGAAGATAGAATAATTCATAATATAGTATATAAAATGCGAAGTTGACACACTATAAAAAAGAAGTATGTGGTGAATATGACATTTATCTCATAGATGTAAAAAGTGAGATGAAAAGCACTTATATTAAGTCCCATTCATCACACATGAACTATATCAAAATAAATTATAAATTAAATTTAGTATTTCATTTATTTAAAACCTTTTATAATAATATTATTAAATTTACTTCACTTATAAACATGTTATATAAAATTAAATAATAAATTATTTTTAAGTCGTATGTTTTGATCATATTCGGCTTACGTGTCAAAATTTACTTTGATAGGTTGAATAAGGTCAATGAGGTCATTACTTAAAAATAAAAAGTACAATGATAATGGAATAATCTTCAAAATTTTACATAAATTAAAATTTTTAATATAAATTAAGAATTATGGTTATGAAAACCGAACCAACGTAACAATCATGAAGATGGTAGGTCATAAATGAACATGAGTAACTATCCTATTTTTCAATGACCATTATAAAAAAGGTTAGTAAATATTATCATAAAAAACAATTATATCATATATGAATAATAATTTAATTTTATAGTTATATATATTTCATTATTGTGATGTGGTGATGAAAAATAATTAATCACCTCGCTTCGTGGAGGCGGTAGTCTAGACGTCCACGAGTAATGTTATTACTTTTTCAATGTGTGAAATGGAAAGAAGAAATGATATGTTATATGTAAAAATAGATAATTATTTCATGAATATAATATATATCTCATTTATTTTGAATATTTCTATTAAAACCATCCTTAATACATTCCATGTAAAGTGTGAATGAATCACATCGTATTGAGGAGGCGATAGTCCAGACGTCCACAAACGATATTATCATTTTACAAAAAAATGGAAATCATGAATGTGTGTGTTATATGATAATCAAATAAGAATAATTACATCAAAAATATCATATATATATATATATATAATCTAATTATTCTCATCCTTGAGAGGTGGTAATGGAAGAAGGAACGACATCAGTTAGCGAGGTGGTTGTCCTCTGTACACACGAACAATTATTGTGTATCCCATTTGAATGAAGTGAATGAATTTTTAGGTCTTAATAATAAAATAAATACATATTAGTATATTTAATATACTCAGGTAATTATATAATCCTTATATATAAATAATTTAAGGGGTGTAGAATGAAGTAAAACAGAAGTGCTTTATGAAGAACATTACCTCTTCTATAGGTAACTCCTTTTGGTTTGAACCAAAGGACTTAATTTGGATTATGTATTCAAAATGCAGGTATTATAAGATATTAAGAGGTATGTTTTGAGTTTATTTGGGTTTTTATGAGAGAAAAGGGCTTAAGATTTTTGAATAGAGGGGGAGAGTAAATACCTTTTACAGTGGAGGATAAGTGTCATTATTGTAAATAAAAAAAGGAAAACACTAAGGTGAGGTGTCCCATATATCATGTTCCTACAATAATTTAATAAATTATATAAATTATGATTAATGGTATAAAAATGTCCATATAATGGGGTTTTCACATGTTTCTGGGTCATTTGGCCCATTAAGACTAAAGATTAAGAACTAAGTAAACATGTTTTCACCTCAATCGCAGTAATTTATTTTAATTTATTTCACTATTAGTTTTTGGTAAAAAAACTATTATTACATTAATATTATGATTATATCTATGGAAAAAATACTTATAAATTAAAATAACCTAAATCAGATAATTTAATTGAAAATTAATCTAGCAGATGTGATGGGAAAACGAGTTAGTGAAGTTAAAATGTCCAGAAGATTATTATGTATTTATATTCAAATTAAATATAAAAATAATTAAAATTAAATAAATTGGTTTATTAGATCAATAATTAAACTAATTTTTCATTAAAAACAATTAAAATTATAATTTATAATATTAAATTATTTATATTAAAAGTCGATTTTAATAAAATTATGTATTATTTAGTATTCACCAAAATATAAAAGTTCTCAAAAAAATACCAAATATTGACCCAAAGTAAATTTGAATATTAATATTTTAAAAATAAGTTTATATGTTTAAATAAAAATTAAATTTTTTTCAACATTTAGTTTTAAAACAAGTATTCTATTGAAAGGTGAAAAAACTACCTTTTAAAAAAATTCATCCTTTTATGCTAAAAAGTTGATTTATTTGCATTTTCTTCATATAAAAATTATTGGATAAATTTCAGAACATTTTATTGAATATTTAACATATACAATTAATCAAAATACTTCTCTAATAGTGAATTATTTAATTTATTAAGATAAAATTCTATACTTTTTATAAAAATAAGAACACAGTCCTTATTTTCAATAAGTCTTTATTTTCATTTATAATTAATTAGTTACCAATTAAATAATTTTATAAAATTATATATACATTATTTCAATAATTTAGTTAATCTTAGTCATTTCCTTTATTCCAACAGCTAGGTGATAACTATCATAACATTATTAATAGTAGATTATTGTTTGGTAAGACTTGTACTTATGTGTAACAAACATTATCGAAGAGAATAGATGTTTCATGAAACATGAGATAAACATGGTCTTGCATGTAAAAAATTATATTAAATATTTTAAAATAATTTTAAATAATATATTTCATAAAATCCAAGGATGTTACATCCTAACCCCTAAAATTGAATTTCATCCTTGAAATTCTATGTTGTTATCAAAGGATTGATATTTTTAAAATTCCTTTATTGATACAGAAATTGTACAAAAGGTTTTGAAATATCCACTTAGAAAGAGAAAGTTGGAAAAATAAAGTTCACCCAAAGACGTGCAAAACAAGGATTCTATACAGGGAGAATATTGATGGGAAATTAAAATATTTATTCTAAGGAAAAACTAATTCCCCTGGAATAATAAAATGTGATAAAGAATATGGTCAAGAAGAAGTAAATAAAAACAAAATAACAAAATAAATAGTTTTGTGAAAGGTCATTGATATCATCATAAATGATGGTAATAAAATAAAATTTACTCCAAGATCCTTTTCCTAAAATTGAAGGAATTAATTCACCATATAAACTGAAAACATAAATAAATACACTTACTTGACAAGTGAATTTCATCCTTTAACCAATATCCACCATAATATCATATTTTTCTCTAGTGTGTGAGTATGAAATATGTTGTTTCTTATGATCATAGCAAAAACATTAACTTTTAATGACCATATAACCATAAATGGGATAATCAGGCTATTCTATATATCTTTAGATATTAAACAAACCCAAAATAGTTAGAACATGCTATGATAATTCCAAAAATGAGGAAACCTTCAAATGATATATTAATATTCAAATGTAATACAAAAATATCTAACGAAAATATTACATAAAAAATCTTTACAATTCTTCAAAAAATGCATGACTAAGTTCAAACCCTAATGATTTAAAGGATTTGATCGTATATTCTTCTAAAATAAACAAACAATTATTTCTTAAGTAAGATACAAAATGTTTTTAAAATAAAATTAATATTTAACTAATTTTTTTATACTAACTAGGAAATCTTGTAGGCCAACAGTAGGTGATAAATACTTATCATCCTTCAGTAATGGATCCATTCACTATCGCCTAGCAGGATGCGATGAGTTATCACTGAGCATATAGTGTGTACCCTAGTTTTTTATTTAATGCTAAAAATAAACCCTCCTAAAACACATAATTTTTATTATAAGGGTTACAAATAACTCATCCCAAAGACAAATGTCTCCAAAAATTTTATTAAACACTTTAAGATCTCATTTATGAAAACCTGAATTGGGTGTCTAGTAAATTAAACGTATGATAATCATTAATATTATAGACTGATGATGGTATACCTAAATATGAAGACAACCTCACATGAAAAAAATCCTAATATCCAAATTTATCTAAACATACCTTTGATAGTAATTATAATATGCCTGAACCCCCACTCTTAGATCTTGTGATAAAATCCATAATGTTACATTCCGCAATTTGATGCTGATAATTGTGACCCCAATTTTCATCTAAACCTTACAACATCAAATGAAGAACATGGATCACTTATAGACTGGAGGAACTTTTATGTTTATAGGTTATGATAATTATGAAAAACTCTTAGATGATCAATTCACATTACTTTAAATGACAATTTCTCCCACATGACCCTTATTTTCCTTTTTTACATTAAGACATCATCATCATTCATATGAAATACCTTATTGATATAATTCTTTCAACATCATTCATTAAAACCATAGGAAAAGGAAACATAATAATGGTGAGATCATATTCTTAGTAATGGTAAACATAATCATTAATATTTAAAAGTCATCAATAAGAATAATAGTTTGCAAGGGTATGGTGACATAATAAAATTTCATGAGATAATCATAAAATAATCCATACAGTTTAATACTAGGATCATCAGATATTAAAATGTGTCAAAATAAAGAGTCATCATAATCACTAATGAAAAACCATGTGATATAAATCTTAATCATTAAAAACATAATAAACTCATAAAAATAAATTAAAACTATTATTGGTAATTTGTATCATCACTTTTATAAAAATATTTCAAAACACATGAAATCTCTTTTAATTGGAATAAACATACATCCAAATTCCCATATAATAACTACCCAATGCATGAGAGACCTATAATGGGACTCATCCTTTATATAAGCTATATCAGGCTCACCTATGAGAAATTATGGGGCTCTACACTTCATATAATCGATCTGTCTCACCTGTTTCATATAATGATCAAGTACTTTTTCATGAATAAAACGCTTTCATCATAACACTCATAGAAAAACTCGTTAGTCATTTATAACCTGATAAATACATAAGAAAAAATGCTGTTAATTACAATATAATTGAAACATTATTAACCCATTAAAAATAAATTATTTCCATAACAATCTCTTTGAAACATGGTTATAAAGTGGAAAATAAATGGGTTCAATAAAAATGTCATTTAAATGTGGTTATCCTTTAGAAAAGGAAGGGGTTAAATGACAATCTCATTGAAACATGATTAACCCATGGAAAAAAAATTGGCCCCTTAATAATATTTTTTAAACAAGATTAACGCATGTAAAAGAAATGGGTTAGTTGAAAATATCTAAGAAACATGATTAACTAATGGAAAAGAAATGCGTTCTGTAAAAATCTCTTTGAAAAAAGATATTCCAATGGAAAATAAATAGGTTTAATAACAATATTTTTAAATCAATCATAAACAATAAAAATAAATAATTATGATGACATCAATACAAAATATCCTTATTAGAGGATAATTAACAATAGGGTTTTTGATGCTGATAAATGGAAATTCCTATAAAAGATCATTAAAAAAATTATCGAGGAAAATATTCTTTAAACATCAAAAGTGTCTCATACAACATTAAAACATTTTAATCATAATATACATTAAATAATATTATTAAATTAAACTTATAATTTCATTTAAATAAAGGGATTCATGACATAAAATTTCAATGTGGTTGTATAGACACAATATAAAAAAAATACGTGTATAAAATAATAAACATCAAAAAGAAAGAAAATTTTGACAAAAATCCATTTATGATTTGGTAACATTGAAACCATACACCAGATGAATGAGATATTATAAAATCGTTATGAAAATCTCTATATATTCAAGTATAATAACCATAAAATACATTTATTTTTAGTATATACAACATAAATAAAAAATAATTGGTTAATATGACATACATCTCACAAAAATAAAAGTTAGATGAGAAAAACCCTTACTACTTGAGTAACTTTTAAATCTTGAGATATATGAAATAATAACATCAAATGAAACTTTTTATATTATGAAATTAATTAAATTTGTGATATAACATGTCATTGGGATGTATATACACCATACAAAATAAAAGAGTGGTGAATATAGCATAAGGCTTGCAAAAATAATAGTGAGACTGGAATTATCCTTACCAATAGAGTAAATTTTGTATCTTGAGATACATTAAATAATAATTTTTTTTAAAACATTTAATATAATTAAATAAACTAAATTCATGGTATAAAATTTCAATTTTCAGTATATAAACCACAAAAAATAAAATATTGTTGTATATGTCATAAGTTTCATAGAAATAAAAGTGAGACCAGAAATCCCCTTATAATTGTGGTAACATCTAAATAAAAAAACCCAGAAGTAATAATCATAAAATTATACATTTAAATACCATTAATATAAAATAATTAATGATTTAACATTTCAAAAGTTCTAGTAGATACACCCCAAAAATATATATAATTGTTTAATATCACATTTATCTCACATATGCAAAAAGTGAGATGAAAAATCTCTTACCTTGAGTATGATTCATCATTATTTCCTTATATGTTAATAAATAATTAACATATCATAAGTATTTACTTTATGGATTACATTTTCCATGTTTATTATAAATTTTATTTCATATATAAACAATTTATATACAATTATTTAATCAATTAAGTTTAAGTCGGATGTTTTGATAACATTCAGATTATGTGTTAAAAATAGACTTTGATGGGTCAACTAAGGTCAATGAGAAAATAATTTAAAAATCACAAGAATAATAATCATGAAATAAATAAATTATTATTACACCAATTACATTTTTAAAATAAATCATGAAATATGTTTATGAAAAACTAACCCAAATCACAATTATAATGATGGTATGTTATATATACACATGAGTAACGTTCCCATTATTTAATGATCATTATGGAAAGAAGGTAAGTATTATTTATCTTTATATAATGAAATTTATATAATAAATTCCATATTATTTAATTATATATACTTATATATATCATTCTTGTGATGTGGTGATGGAAAAATAAATAATCACATCACTTCGAGGAGGAGGTAGTCCACACATCCATGAAAGATATTATCACTTTTTCATTGTTTGAAATGAAAGAAGAAAATGATATTTTATTTGTATAAATATTTAATTATATAATTAATATCATAAAAATATAATTATATAATATTTTTTTGTTAAACGCATCATTAAAAAATTCCAAGTAAAGAGTGAACGAATCACATCACTTTGAGGAGGCAATAGTCCATACATCCACAAACGATGTTACCATAATCCCAAAAAATGAAAAGAATGAATGTATGCGTTATATAATAATTAAAAATGAATAAATAAATTCTAAAAATAATATATATCATAGAAAAATATTAGTTAAATAATTATTCTCATCCTTGAGAGAGAGTAATAGAATAAAAAACAACATCAGTTCATGCGGCGGTAGTCCACCGTACACACAAATGATGATTATGTATCCCATTTTAAGGAAGTGTGTGAAATTTTATGTCATAACCCTAAAATAACCAAATTTAATTATATTAAATATAATGACATTATTATATAATCATTATATAAAAATAATTTAATCAAGAGATAAATAAATAAATCAAAAGTTCTTGTTTAAGAGCGTTACCTCTTCTTCAGGTAACACCTTTTAGTTTGCACCAAAGAGATTCCTTGGTTTTCTTTCATCCTAAAGTAATGATTATAGGAATAGAGTAGGTATGTTGGGAGATTATTTCATATGTTTTTGGACAATTTGATAGGTCTTGAGATGTTTGAACAGAGGGGGATAATTATTGTCTATTTATAGTGGAGGAGGAGTGTTATTCTTGTAAATAAAAAATAGAAAACACTATTGGGAGGTCTCCATTAAATAATATGACTCCAAGTATGAACTAAATTCAACCTAAGAGGGTTAATGGTATAAATATTCCCAGAAAATTGGTTTTGGACAAGTTCCAAGGTCATTTTTCCCTTAAGAATAAATTTTAACTATTATTTAAACACGTATATACCTTAATAAATGTAATAAATTTTAATTATGTTCACTAATATTTTTGGGAAAAAACTACGCAGAACTTAATATAAATTATAAATACTAAATAAAACTTTCCCAAATATAATTACAGAAGTGGTTTAATTTAATTAAAAATTAATCCCATTAACATGATGGGAAAACTTGTTTTTAAAGTTAAAATGTCTAAAACCTTATTATGTTTTTATATCCAGATTCAATATAATAATAATTCCATTGAACTAAATTAGATTAATAGATTTATATTTCAACTATTTTTATTTAAAAAAATTCCATTTATAATTTATCATTATAAATAATTTGGTTGAAAATTCAATTTTTAATTAAAATTCAGTCTTATTCACTATTTATCAAAATACGATTGTTCTCATAAAAGTAAAACAATATTTACCCAAAGTAAATTTTTATATTCCATTTTGAAAAATTAAGTTCTATTCTTCAAATAGAATTCATAAAAATGTAAAAATTTAGTTTTAAAATATATCTTTTATTAAAACTTGGTAGAACTACCTTTCAGAAAAATATATATTATTATTATTAAAATTAGATTTATTATTATTTTATGCCTATAACTCTTATTATATGAATTTGAAAACATTTTATTGAATATATAACATATAAATTTCCTTAATATATTTCTCTAATAGTTATTAATTTAATTTATTACGATAAAACGACATTCTGGTCATAAAAATAAATACCCACCATTTATATTCAATAGTTATTTATTTTCATTTATAATTAATTGGTAACCAATTAATTCATTTCAAAACATTGAGAAATTATATTTTAATAATTTACTGAATATTAATCATTTCCTATATTCCAACAGCTAAGTGATAACTATTGTTATAATATTAATAGTATATTGTGGTTTAGTAAGACTCAGCCTTGCGTGTAACACACGTTATCAAAGAGACTCGATGTTGAAGTAAATGATAGATTAAAGTGGTGTTTCATGTAATGAAGTCTATTAAAAAAATTAAATTAATTTTAAAGAAAATATTTCATAAAATCTTTAGATGTTACACATAAAATATAAGTTTAGTGTCCTTTGAAATTTGATACATAAATAACTTAGTTTACCATAATTTCAACATTTCTAAAAAATATTATTATCAAATGATAAACATTTATAAATATCATAAATAATTATATTCTTTATAACATAGGGAAATATAAACATATAATAGTTTGAGCTAAGATGATTAGTAAGGGTAATAATGAGAAATAATAATAGAATATCATATGTTAGAATAAGCTGAACATGTGGGTATGAGAACTTAATCATGATGCATGATTATAACATAAGAGAACCATACCCAACAAAACATAGATCATAAATAACGATTAATCGAATTAGGATTTTGAATAATGAAATAAATACTTAATTAGAGTGTAAAAACATGTGGTTATAGACATCAAATATGAAAAGCATAACATGGTCATAAGAATGTGGCATAAAAATAAGCATAAAATCATAACCTATTTCGTGGATAACCTCCAAGAAATTCATATCATAATGGATTACTCTAAACACCTACAAATAAAATAATAGACGTGATCTAACCACCCATATGCCATAACCATTTTTACGTGGGATAACCACCCATGTAATATCCTAATATGATGAGATACAATACATTAATAATAAATTATGAGACCATAACATACCCACCCAATATATATTGATAAACAATAAATATGTGTTTCATAAAGACATGGAAGTATTAATAATTACAACATAGTTTAACTAACCCATATAAAAGAAATAGGATTCATGAATAATTCAATTTGAAGTTATCATAGTCCATCCAGAAAAAGAATGTGGATGGTATAATTATATTATACCCATAGTAAATAATAATAAACATTAATGTATATTTACATAGATGAAAAAAACTTTATAAAAACAAAATAAAGTCCCATTAAAATGTTTCCAATTCATATTTATAACATTCAATTAAAACATAATATAATTTTAAAATAGGAGGAATAAGAATAACTTTTGGAAAACAATTAAAACATTGAATGAAATATTCATTAATAAGAATATTTTTAATTGTGAGAAAATGAATTCATGTGGAAAGGGTTAAAAAATATTTTTTTTCAGCCTTTTGTAAACAAAGTAAAAAATTTCATGTATATGAATTATTAAAAAGATACAATTTAATGATTTTTAAGGGAGGTAAAAGAAAATAGAAATTGAAATTATGAAATAATTAAATCATAGATAATAAAATATATAAAATATTAGAAATAATTTGTACATGGAGGGAAACAATTTCCGAACAAAAATAATAGGCGAGTTTAGTTCAACTAAAATGAATCCTTTCAGTTGATTTTTGAAATAAAGTGAAGTTAAATGGTAATAATAATTATAAGGTATATGAATAACTACATCAGAATAAAATTAATGGGGATTTAGATAGTTAAATCATATAATTTTCTTGAATAATTATTTAAAAAATAGGAAATATCAATTTCAAAGTGATATTGGAAGGAAAACCTTAACTTAATATAATGTTCCACAAACTTAATTTAACTTCATGTACATTTAATATAACCAACATAATCCCTTATTTCATAAATATAATATTATAAATTTAATTTTTTACTATTAAAATATAATCATTTATTACTTATATAAAAGTTAGTAATTATTTATTTTCTTCATAAAATGTTTATAATTTTGATTGTTTCATACAAGTTTCATAATTGAGATGTTGACCCTCATTATTTGATACCATCACTAGAACACCACATATCATAAACAATAAATAATTATATGACTTATAATTATGTTTTAATTCTCTTTCATTGTCATTATATTTTAGGTTTATGATTTTATTGAATTTTGAAAACCATTACATTACATAAGGAATAATGACATACAAAGTCATTTTTTCTAAAAAATAGGATTCACCACTTTATAGTCTCATTTCATTCATGTAATAATTTATTTATTCATTTAAAAATTAATTTATCTTAATCTAGGATTCATTATAGTTCATACTCATTTTTAAAACCTATAAAAACATTAAAAAACTTAATATTAAGAAAACTAATCTCATTAGTAGAAGTGAAAATAATGGAAACCCATTAACCCATTTTAAATTCATGAATACCCATTAGGATGTTTTATTTTTTTACATATTAAAATTTTCAGTAGAAATTAATAATTTACTTACTATTGAAATAAATTTAAAAAAAAAATTCATAAATTTTTTTATAATCAAGCAGAAATAAAAATAATATTTCATGAAATATTTACCACGAAAATACAAATTTATCTTTTATGCTATCATAAACGCACCATTAAATACTAAAATAATTATTTAACTTTTGAAATAAAAATATTTTCCTAACAACCCATTTGAATGAATTTAGAAACCATATAGGGTGCTTGAGGTATCATACAATCATCATTGAATCAACTAACATGATAACCCAAAACTTCTCTTATGAATAACTTATATAAGTTATCTATATTACTAAATAGGAGTAATTAACTCCATACACATGCTTATAGGATTAAATTACATCCATTAACCCCATGAATTCATATGATTAATTAACTATATCCACATCGTCTTAGGTGTAACATACATTATTCAACTAAGTCTATATACCCAATGCGTTGGATGGCCTTAATAAACCGTCCCGTAAAACAATAAAAATAGTTCTATAAGGTGTTTGGTTCAATCCCTATTTCCCACATTTTTTATAACACCTCATTTTCATGTTTTAATATTAAAACATTAAATAACTTGTATTTATCACAATAAAAACCATAAAATGGGAATTGCAACCCATAATAAAAACTAATTTCAACCCATAATAAAAACAAATTTCAATTATCTCATAAAATTTTAAAGAAATATCATTTTTTTGAAAATATTTTTAAACTAAAATTTTTTAAAAAATGGAAAATTTATCTTCCTATAAAAACTACAGATTTTTTTATAAGAATCGTGATAATGAAAAAATTACATGAGGATAGGGAAATACCTCCATTCCATATAAGTAAAAAATATTTTGGACTTTTGTTAAGAGATTGAAAATTTTCAAATAGGGAAAAAGATTAAAATATCACTTTTTTAAACCTTCGAAAAAATTAAAAGGTAGTTAAAAATTTTCATTAACTATATAATATTTAAAAACGATATAATTATTGAAACATTTTAAATTACATAGATATGGTAGAGAATGATTTTTGAAGAACAACTTTAAAATAATGTTTTAACGAAAATAGATTACATCTTCGTAACATTCAAACCAAAAGAAAATTGAATGAGAGAACATGAAAAATATTTTAAAACCACGTGAATTTTAGTAAATTAATTGTAAAATAACATCATATTGAATTATAAACACTACAAAAAAGTATACATGTATAGAGAAAGGTATAAGTCTCAAAGAAAGTCAATTGAGATGTTAAATCTGTTACCTTGATTCTTGAAACATTTCATATGCTCATCTACACTCATGAGTAATAAAATTATATTAACTGAAGTGCCCAGATCAGTGTGAATCACTGAGAGGGGGAGGGGGTGAATCAGTGATCCCTTAAAACTTTTTACTAATTGATTCTTTATCAATTAAACCTCTATGGCTGGTTAAAGCCTCGATCCACTCTTCTTATGTCTCTCAACCTTTCCAGGATAATGCAGTAATGAAAAGGCACAGGACACAAGGATTTACAAGGTTCGGCACCAAAGGCCTACATCCTTGCCATGCTCTCTCAGCATGGATTCTCCATTATAACCTGTTAAAATTACAATGGTCGATACAGAGTCCCACTGTATCTCTCCTGAGTCCCACAGGAGGGTCTTTATACTGCGTCCCACAGTGTTACCAGAGTCCCACTGGCCTGCTCCAGAATCCCACTGAAGACTTCTTCTCCCTGAGTCCCACAGGGTCTTCTCTTGGCTCCTCGAGTCACACGAGTAGCTCTTCTTCACTTTAAGTACTTCAAGTATCCTCAGCAGTCTGGGATAAAGACTGCTGGCCTTACTCTGTACCTCTGATCACTTGAGTTGATCAGGTCGTCTCGAATTGCTCAGGATTTATCTCCTTCTTCTCAGGATGACCTGGCCTCTCTCCAATTACTGAATACTCAGACAATTGATGTCTTTACCTTCGGTCTGGTCCAGTCTCACTTTCACACCACTGATTTAGCACTGTTCACGTGTGCACGTGCATGCATGCATGCATGCACTCCTCTGTCCTTCTCTTGGTGCAATAAACCCTCAAAGGGTGTAATCAATTATAGCACACACCTCCTTCACAATCTTCACACACTATATTCAAATTGCTCACACACTAAAAGTGTGTTATACTTTAGTGTGGGTCCTCCCTTTTCTTCTTCTAAGTGTATACACACTTCTTAGTGCACACACCTAGGTTCGGCCACTTTGTTGTTTTGCACACACAACTTGTTCTTTGATTTGCTCACACACAATGAGTGTATATTTGGCCTCCACTCTTTTTGCACACCCCAAGCTATGCCTCGGCCTTCCTTTCAAATGCCCACACACACGTACAAAGTGTGGTGGTCTTCACTTCACCCACTTGCACATACCCAAGCCAAGGTCTCGGGTTCTTCCTTGTTCTTTTAATCTTCTTCAAAGTGTGCACTTCACTTATACACACACTTGGTTCTCCATTTTGTACACACAAGGGCTACGACCTCTTTGTTTTCTTTTTGCACACAAAGGCACAAAGGTGTTTGTCTTCACTTGGTGCACACACAAGGCTATGCCTCGGGTCTTCTTTGGTGCACACCTACTGCCACCTTATTGTAATTGCACACACAAAATGTGTCTTCACTTGGAACACAAAGTCACATGTTTCTTGTATTGTCCAAGTGCACACAACCTATAGGGTGTAATGCTTTTATTCTTCTTTGCACACACACCCAAGCACTAAGGGCTCGGTTCTTCCTCCTTTGCACACCTACTGCCAACAGCCTTTCTCCTTTGCACACACACAAATGTGTGGTCTTCCTCTTGTCTTGCACACACAACCCGAACACTGTAGCACACACACAAAGGTGTGGTAAATTGCCTCACTCAAACTCCCTGCCAAATGAAGGCGTGCATGGGGTGCGGCCAACCTCTTCTCCACTGCGGCGCAGGGTCACAAGGTGCAAGGGTGCACGAGTGCCGCGCAGGTGCCACTGCCGTGGGGTGCGCAAGTACAGCACCCGCGCGCACTTCCTCCTGCCGCGCAAGTACGCGGGCAGTGAGGGAGACAACCTGAAGCGCGCAAGGAGATGCGGCTGGGGTTCTTCCTGTCGCGCAAAGGAGGCGCGCAGGGGACCTTCGGGCCTCAGGTGGCACCGGGATCTTCAGCCGCGCAAGTAATTTGCGCGGGGCTTCTTTCTTCGTGAGGCAGAGAGCTCACGGGACTCGGATTTTCAACAGAGTTTCAGCAAAAGTTTTGAGAGCCTCGGGCTCTTTTTATAGGCAGAGGTGAGGCGGCGCATCCGCGTGAGAAACATTTAATCTCCCAAAGATTTCGGGTATTTCAAGATTCTGTGAATCTTGAACTTTTTCTCTTGTTTCACGCGGGTTCCCTCTTCTTCGGTTTCCTCCGCGTGCATGCGACTTAGAACGCATGCACGGCCTTCTTTTCTTCCAATCCATGCAAATCATAAACACCCCATGGCCTCGGCACCTTCGGTTTGCCTTCGGCCAACATCGAATTCATTCATACGTTGCATGCATGTATATTTTTAAGCATGGTTCGGTTCAGTAGGTCCAGACGAGTCAGATGGTGCCTTCGGCTTCTTCAGAGGTGGCCGGAATCTCGAAATCCGGTGGTCGGATGGCCTCTGGTTCAGCGGCGTCGCGGGAGATGCCTCGGCTCAAGCTCGAGGAAGGAGATGAGCTACGGCCGTCGGATCAGGCGATGGAGATACATCGGGCGGCCTGGATTAGATCGCGGCGCCGCGGATGGATCGTGCGGCGCAGATCAAGCGCGCGATCAATCGAGCGGCTCAGATTCAATCCCGGGAATTTTTCCACGTCCCACATCGAAACGGGCCGCGGAATTCTCGCGCTTTATCAACTAAGCGCTGCCTCTCAGCGCTCAGTTGAACTTCTCCCCTCCCGGTGCCGCCCCGCACCGGGTTCTCTCTGCGGGCGCGCTCTTGCGCCCACTATGCTCCCTGCGGGTGCGCCACTGGCGCCCACTATGCACGCTGTGACACTCGCGGGTGCACTCATGCGCCCCTGCCGCGCTCCTCCGGGCGTGCCCCAGCGCCTCTGTGGTGTCTGCGGGTGCGCCCCTGCCGCCCTGAGCTCGCCCCACGGGTTCCCCCTTGGGCGTGGCGCCTTAGGCCCACATGAGCCTTGGGGTTGAACCCACAAGGTGCTCACGGGCTGGCCATATTTTTTGGCAATGTATAGAATAAGACTTTGTCAAAAACAAAGTCCTCCATGAGTATAAGCCAAAATGCCAAGCCACAACTCTAAAACATCATTCTTCTACATTTCTTCTTCTTCCTTTCTTTTTCTTTATTTAAAAATCTTCATTTGAAATTCCTCCATTATCTTCAACATGTATTCATCACTTACGAATGGAATTTAAAACGGTTTCTTCTTAATCTTCTTCATCTCCTCTTCCATATGTGTTCAATACTTAGGAGGGACTTCTTCAACTGAATCTTAAGAATCACACATGTTCTTCAACATTCTTCATTGATCTAATCAGAGATCAATTGGATCTTCTTCTGATTCACATGCACTAAGAGTTAGTACATGGACTCCTTTAATCCACTTCATCCACTTAGAAGTTGTGGATGGATCTCTTGCTTCACCTCATGCATTTTCAGCACAATGCATGGTATTCAATCAATGTTGTGACATTGTATCATCAGGATACAAGTTCTTTGAACTTAAGGATCAGTTCAACAATCGTCTGATGTTCATGGAGAATGTTTCACCCACAATTTCCAATACCACTTAGTGAATCTCCTAAGTGACATGCATCTGTATGTTCCATGGCCATTCTCTATTCATCACCATCACTATCACATCCTTTGACATTCACATCTTGACTCCTTGACATCCATTCATTCCAAGACAACTTCATGCCTCATTGACAACAAATGCAACACAATGCACTTCAATCTCCCCCTTTGTATTTGTTGTCAATACACCACTTCAGCACATATGAATGGGTCAATATGTGTGCCCAATCTTTTCTCCCCCTTATTGGAAATCAAATGCAAAGGTGTGGTGTGGTTCACTTTCACAAATCTCTTCCTCCCTTATAAAAGCATTTTCTTCAAAATCACTAAGAGAGGGATGATGTCACATGTTCACTTGAGCAATGAACCTTTAGTAAATCAGCTCTAAGTCTACTTGGGCTAACCCGGTGTAGAAAACAAGAGTGATGTAACCAAGGTACTCAATGCTGTCCACAATTCTCTAAACATGTGAGATCATGCTTCAGGGGTTTGAAATTTTCAGATATTCAATGAATTGCTAAATCCTGCACATGCTTCACAAAACACATTAGAATGTTCAGGTGCAAAGATAAAGCTCCCCCTATCATCCATTTGTCTTCAATCCATACTCCCCCTTAATTGACAAGATAAACTCAATTAAGAAACAAGGGATTAAAGTATGATTGGATTACCTTCACTTTTCTCAAGATGATATTAAATCCCAAAATATCATCTTCTCCAGATTGGCTCCCCCTCAAGGGGTGCACAAGATTCTTTCCAAACCATCCTCCAGTTGAGAATGATCATCATCTTCAATTCCCTGCATTGTTAGCACATGTAAATACCAATGTATAAGGGAATAAGATGGAACCTCCTTGGTTCATCAATGTGAACAACAAGGTTGAGAAGATTCTATCAACCGAGATGTCCCATTTTCACCAGTCTTCACACTTGCACATTTGATCTTCTTTGATGTTTGTGCTAGTGTGGATCTCGACATATCTTCATGTGAAATCTTCTTCTTCCCTTTTGCCTTAGCAATTGCCAGAACTTCATCTTCAGCTCTTTGTAGATCTTTGGCAAGTTGCAACTGATTTGGCCATATGACTAGTAAGTCACTTGGAAGTGTGGCCTCAGTTCTGGATATTCCACATGGTTCTTTTGATGCTGTCAAGCTACCTTTCTTAGGCAACTTGTTTTCAATCAATCCCTTCTTCTTCTGGATTGATTGTCTTTTAGAGTTCAGTCTGCTTCTATTTAGTTTCATGGCTTCTTTACAAAGGTCCATGATGTGTCCTTTCTTTCCACAGTAGAAGCATGTTTTCTTGGTGGTCCTACTGGATGCATCACCCTTCTTGGACTCAGACTCCAAGTACTTCTCTTTATTTCTCAAGCACTTCTTGGGAGCATTTTCTACTTTCTTCTTGCTTCCCAATGAATCTTTTTGAGCCAAGTTCTGTGATCTTTTCTTCTTTTGAGCTCTGGATACAGTTGGAGACTGACATGTATCTTTTTGACCACTTTTGCAAACATCCCAGATGTTGTCAAGCAATCCAAATCTGTTAGCAGTAAACAGATGTCTCTGGACCTGTGGATGCTGCTTCTTTTCTTCTGGCTTGCTCCCCCTAGGCATGAGCTTCCTTTGTGCTTTGACATTTAGTGGATTGTACCAACAATCCTTTGCACAGTGCCCATACTTATTACAACACCAACATTGACCCACAAATCTTGACTTCTTCAGTCCTTCTGATTTTAGGGTACTTGTCTTGAATTGTTGTGCTGCTTTAGGAGAGATTTATTTCTTCATTGTCTTCATCCATACTTGTTTGGAATTATTCTTCCATCCTGCACTTTTTGTGGAAACACAATTAGAAACATGGGTACAAGATGGGATGGATGGTACCTTCTTTTTAGAAGTTGTTGCCCTTTTATTATAGGATGTCTTTCTTTTAGAATCATCCTTTTCAAAGCTCACTTGAGTAGCAACATTTCTTCTTTCAGTTGACTGGGAGGCTTTGGCTTTGGGTGATTGCTGATTTGTCAATATCACCTCTAGTTCTAAGCATTTCATATTGAGGGAGTTCTTCTCATCCTCAACAATTCTTAGCCTTCCTTCCCAATTCTCCACCAGTTGTTTCATCTGGTCTTCATGCACCTTCTTCAATTCTTGCAATGAATTGTCCAGCTCCTTCACCCTTTTGACTTTGTCTTCTAGTTGAGCATCTTTGACAACCATTGACACTTTGTGCCTCATTTCTAGTGCATGGAAAACTTCTTTGATAATTATCAAAAATATTTCTTTCTCAGAAGAGATCCTTTTCAATTCTTCACAGGTATCTTCATATCTTTCATTGCAAAGGGAAACAGTTTCATCCTTGGCATTCACCAGCTTTCTGAGAGTGTTGGTTATGCCAACCCTTTTTGTCAGATGATCTTCCATAGCATTGGCTTCTTCTTCTAACTGTGATTTTTCTTCTTGAAGATCAAGGATGCCTGTAGCTATACACATTGCAACTTCCTTGGGGACTCTCTGCTGAAGATATTTGATTGCATTTAGAAGATCATTGTTTCTTCCATCTTCATCACAGCTAGAGCAGGCTTCATCAGAAGAATGATAAAAGGAATTGTCATATGATGTGACTTTCACATTTCTTTCCATAGAAGGAGTTTCTCTGATTGCACCAGCCTTCTTCTTCATCTTCTTTGCCTGTTTCTTCATTCTGTTTTTCAGAGTCTTGGCAGATATCTCCATTTGAGGCTGTTCTTTCATTTACTCAAATCTGCACTCCATATAGACTCTCTTGGATTTTTGAGAGGCAACCTCCCTCTGATACCAATTGAAGTGCCCAGATCAGTGTGAATCACTGAGAGGGGGAGGGGGTGAATCAGTGATCCCTTAAAACTTTTTACTAATTGATTCTTTATCAATTAAACCTCTATGGCTGGTTAAAGCCTTGATCCACTCTTCTTATGTCTCTCAACCTTTCCCGGATAATGCGGTAATGAAAAGGCACAGGACACAAGGATTTACAAGGTTCGGCACCAAAGGCATACATCCTTGCCATGCTCTCTCAGCATGGATTCTCCATTATAACCTGTTAAAATTACAATGGTCGATACAGAGTCCCACTGTATCTCTCCTGAGTCCCACAGGAGGGTCTTTATACTGCGTCCCACAGTGTTACCAGAGTCCCACTGGCCTGCTCCAGAATCCCACTGAAGACTTCTTCTCCCTGAGTCCCACAGGGTCTTCTCTTGGCTCCTCGAGTCACACGAGTAGCTCTTCTTCACTTTAAGTTCTTCAAGTATCCTCAGCAGTCTGGGATAAAGACTGCTGGCCTTGCTCTGTACCTCTGATCACTTGAGTTGATCAGGTCTTCTCGAATTGCTCAGGATTTATCTCCTTCTTCTCAGGATGACCTGGCCTCTCTCCAATTACTGAATACTCAGACAATTGATGTCTTTACCTTCGGTCTGGTCCAGTCTCACTTGCACACCACTGATTTAGCATTGTTCACGTGTGCACGTGCATGCATGCATGCATGCACTCCTCTGTCCTTCTCTTGGTGCAATAAACCCTCAAAGGGTGTAATCAATTATAGCACACACCTCCTTCACAATCTTCACACACTATATTCAAATTTCTCACACACTAAAAGTGTGTTATACTTTAGTGTGGGTCCTCCCTTTTCTTCTTCTAAGTGTATACACACTTCTTAGTGCACACACCTAGGTTCGGCCACTTTGTTGTTTTGCACACACAACTTGTTCTTTGATTTGCTCACACACAATGAGTGTATATTTGGCCTCCACTCTTTTTGCACACCCCAAGCTATGCCTCGGCCTTCCTTTCAAATGCCCACACACACGTACAAAGTGTGGTGGTCTTCACTTCACCCACTTGCACATACCCAAGCCAAGGTCTCGGGTTCTTCCTTGTTCTTTTAATCTTCTTCAAAGTGTGCACTTCACTTATGCACACACTTGGTTCTCCATTTTGTACACACAAGGGCTACGACCTCTTTGTTTTCTTTTTGCACACAAAGGCACAAAGGTGTTTGTCTTCACTTGGTGCACACACAAGGCTATTCCTCGGGTCTTCTTTGGTGCACACCTACTGCCACCTTATTGTAATTGCACACACAAAATGTGTCTTCACTTGGAACACAAAGTCACACGTTTCTTGTATTGTCCAAGTGCACACAACCTATAGGGTGTAATGCTTTTATTCTTCTTTGCACACACACCCAAGCACTAAGGGCTCGGTTCTTCCTCCTTTGCACACCTACTGCCAACAGCCTTTCTCCTTTGCACACACACAAATGTGTGGTCTTCCTCTTGTCTTGCACACACAACCCGAACACTGTAGCACACACACAAAGGTGTGGTAAATTGCCTCACTCAAACACCCTGCCAAATGAAGGCGTGCATGGGGTGTGGCCAACCTCTTCTCCACTGCCACGCAGGGTCACAAGGTGCAAGGGTGCACGAGTGCCGCGCAGGTGCCACTGCCGCGGGGTGCGCAAGTACAGCACCCGCGCGCACTTCCTCCTGCCGCGCAAGTACGCGGGCAGTGAGGGTGACAACCTCAAGCGCGCAAGGAGATGCGGCTGGGGTTCTTCCTGTCGCGCAAAGGAGGCGCGCATGGGACCTTCGGGCCTCGGGTGGCACCGGGATCTTCAGCCGCGCAAGTAATTTGCGCGGGGCTTCTTTCTTCGTGAGGCAGAGAGCTCACGGGACTCGGATTTTCAACAGAGTTTCAGCAAACTTTTTGAGAGCCTCGGGCTCTTTTTATAGGCAGAGGTGAGGCGGCGCATCCGCGTGAGAAACATTTAATCTCCTGAAGATTTCGGGTATTTCAAGATTCTGTGAATCTTGAACTTTTTCTCTTGTTTCACGCGGGTTCCCTCTTCTTCGGTTTCCTCCGCGTGCATGCGACTTAGAACGCATGCACGGCCTTCTTTTCTTCCAATCCATGCAAATCATAAACACCCCATGGCCTCGGCACCTTCGGTTTGCCTTCGGCCAACATCGAATTCATTCATACGTTGCATGCATTTATATTTTTAAGCATGGTTCGGTTCAGTAGGTCCAGACGAGTCAGATGGTGCCTTCGGCTTCTTCAGAGGTGGCTGGAATCTCGAAATCCGGTGGTCGGATGGCCTCTGGTTCAGTGGCGTCGCGGGAGATGCCTCGGCTCAAGATCGAGGAAGGAGATGAGCTACGGCCGTCGGATCAGGCGATGGAGATACATCGGGCGGCCTGGATTAGATCGCGGCGCCGCGGATGGATCGTGCGGCACAGATCAAGCGCGCGATCAATCGAGCGGCTCAGATTCAATCCCGGGAATTTTTCCGCGTCCCACATCGAAACGGGCCGCGGAATTCTCGCTCTTTATCAACTAAGCGCTGCCTCTCAGCGCTCAGTTGAACTTCTCCCCTCCCGGTGCCGCCCCGCACCGGGTTCTCTCTGCGGGCGTGCTCTTGCGCCCACTATGCTCCCTGCGGGCGCGCCACTGGCGCCCACTATGCACGCGGTGACACTCGCGGGTGCACTCATGCGCCCCTGCCGCGCTCCTCCGGGGTGCCCCAGCGCCTCTGTGGTGTCTGCGGGTGCGCCCCTGCCGCCCTGAGCTCGCCCCATGGGTTCCCCCTTGGGCGTGGCGCCTTAGGCCCACATGAGCCTTGGGGTTGAACCCACAAGGTGCTCACGGGCTGGCCATATTTTTTTGGCCAAGTATAGAATAAGACTTTGTCAAAAACAAAGTCCTCCATGAGTATAAGCCAAATGCCAATCCACAACTCTAAAACATCCTTCTTCTACATTTCTTCTTCTTCCTTTCTTCTTCTTTATTTAAAAATCTTCATTTGAAATTCCTCCATTATCTTCAACATGTATTCATCACTTACGAATGGAATTTCAAACGGTTTCTTCTTAATCTTCTTCATCTCCTCTTCCATATGTGTTCAATACTTAGGAGGGACTTCTTCAACTGAATCTTATGAATCACACATGTTCTTCAACATTCTTCATTGATCTAATCAGAGATCAATTGGATCTTCTTCTGATTCACATGCACTAAGAGTTAGTACATGGACTCCTTTAATCCACTTCATCCACTTAGAAGTTGTGGATGGATCTCTTGCTTCTCCTCATGCATTGTCAGCACAATGCATGGTCTTCAATCAATGTTGTGACATTGTATCATCAGGATACAAGTTCTTTGAACTTAAGGATCAGTTCAACAATCGTCTGATGTTCATGGAGAATGTTTCACCCACAATTTCCAATACCACTTAGTGAATCTCCTAAGTGACATGCATCTGTATGTTCCATGGCCATTCTCCATTCATCACCATCACTATCACATCCTTTGACATTCACATCTTGACTCCTTGACATCCATTCATTCCAAGACAACTTCATGCCTCATTGACAACAAATGCAACACAATGCGCTTCATTAACCTTATAGTTGATTAAAAATAATTTTCAATTGAATTTATTTTATTTTATTTGTTACCAAGTTCTATTTGGTTACTAAATCTGTTATGTTAATGTTAGATGTTTTAATGATATTCTTTTCATAATCTCAAAAAAAAATAGATTGACCTTTATAAAAGAGTTCATTGAATATTAAAAGTTTATAATTATAATATTTATAAATGAAATAAATTTTTAAAACCACTTAATTAATGAGCTATTGATAAATGAATCACATCATTTCAAGGAGGCTATATTTTTTACGTACAGATGAACAACATTTTCATTTTTCTACGGGGTGGAAAATAAACAAAGTTTATAATAATGTACTTTTCTTAAGTCATAAATATATTGTAAATGTCATATTTATTAATTATTTATATCTTTAAAACTAACCATGTGAGTGGGGTAATGAAAAATGAATCACATCACTTCATCAATGTGGTAATCCACACATACACGAGAGTAGTGTTGTCATTCTCAAACAGATAGAAGGGTAATAATATAAGTAATATTTTACCTATAAAAAATAATTATGTTATAAGTATCATATATATACATTAAATTAATCATTATAACCATCTATATGAGGAGATAATGAAAAACAAAACACATATCTTCATAGAGATTTTATATGAAACATACGCACCAGCGTATTGTCTACTTTCTATTAGATGGAAAAGGTGATGAGAAAGAGTTTTAAAATAAGAATAAGAAAATATAATTTTTTTATATATTGGTGTTATTATATTAGTATTTTTATGTTATAATTGAAGGATTTATAATATAAAATATACATAAAATAACTTGATTGAGACATATACCTCCACTTTTGATATACTCATTTCAATTAAGCTTAAGGCCTTTTAATGAAAGGTTTATGGAAACTAAATGAGATTTGGGACATGGTAATTGATGTTTATATAGGTATTTGGGTTTATATTCTAGAGAAAAATAATGTTGGATTGTGTTTTAAAATTTTTTTAGTGAGTACCTTTGTTTGGAAGAAATAAATGGAATTTTCACAATTTCTCACTTTTTAAGGGTAGTTAAGGTTCTTTTAAAAATTTAAAGTTGTAGTTAAAGAGAAAATTAAACTTTTAGCATCGATTTTTTTAACTATAATATTTTTTTATGCTTTTGTAATTTTCTTAAAATAAACTTTAGACAATAAATATCATTTAAAGTCTTTGTCATGACAACTTACATATGTTTAATTTTAAGGAATAATGAAAATAATAGAATTTGAATATAAAAACATTTAAAATAAGTTATACATTATAATTATCCATCAAAATTTGCAGAACACCATGATTCATCCAAAAAATAATAATTTTCGTTTTTTATAAATATTTTAATTTCTTTTTCTATTACTTGCATAAGTATTTCATCGATGTTCCATAACTGTTCAAGTTAATTACATCAGTAATAAAAATCGAAAAAAATTTTTATTAAAAAATTAATTTTTTGAAATTCAAAATAAATTTATTTGAGAATTCATAACATCTTTTTTTCCAATGAAAACATATTAGATATATTAAGATAAAGAGTGTAACATTTTGTAATTATCCTTTACTTAAAAGAATATAAAGGTCATAGTCAATATAAATTGGTGCCAAAATACCAAATTTTAGAACATTAGATTATTATGTTAAAAATTTACTCATTTAAGGAAATAAATTTGTGTATTTAAACTATATCATAGACCTTAACCATATTTTTAACCATATTCAATCGATTTTACCATTTATTTTTGCGATAAAATTTTACCATGGTTGCTATTCATTATGGATAAAAATTAACCGGAACCTATTAAATAATTGAAATATTATAATTTAAAATATGGGATAAAATTATTATTATTTATTTTTTAGAATTATTGAAAATTAATATCAACATACGTCCACCAAATAAAATGAAATACTACTTTTAAACAAATGACCATTATAAGCATAAAATAATTTTACACCAAAATCAGGTATAATGATTATTCATATATAATTAATTATTTTAGTTAAATAAAAGGATAATTAATTTAATTTAAATCTAAAACAAAATTTAATGAAAATTATTAGTTAATTTATTTATTTAAAATAAATAGATGTTTTGAAAAAATAGTACTTTTCTCTATTCAACCAAAAATCCAATTTTTAAGAAAAATACGAAAACATTATCCTAAAATTATTTTCAAATGATAGTTGGAAAAATTATTTCCATTTTATCATATAAAATCTCTAAAATTTTTATAAATTAATTATAATATTTGAGCATAAAATGTAGTATAATCTATTTTTTAATGAAAATGTATATTTGAAGTATATAATTAATTTATACTAATTACCTTCCAAGTTACCACCATTATATGGATAATTATTTAATTTCATTAATATTTGATATAAATTTTTTTTTAAAAAATTCATATATAGTGATTAACTTTATCTAATTTTATTACAAAAATTATTTTTTCACATAAATTAGTTTTAAAAAAAATCTCCATTATTCTTATAGGATCATTATTAAAATTGAGTTCATATTATATAGGTATTAACGAGAAAATTTATATTACTGAAATATTCCAAACATATAATTCATAATGTCATTACACAAAATCATACCCACTAAACCAAAAAAAATTTATAATAGGCATATTTACATAATAATATTTTCATATTATGTCATATTTTGTTTTAATTTTGGTATTACGAGTAGTACATACAATTGAACATAGGATTTTTTTTAAAATAAAATCTTGGGGTGTTACATTTTCTATCCTTAAATAAATTTAATCCACACTGTGTATAATTTATTCTCTAAAAAAGAATATGTCATAATATAGTAATAAAAGGAGATATATATTTTATCCAGAACTTTAATTTCTTATTTAAGAATTGAAAACATATTATTTCATAAATGCATGTTCCTCTATAATAATCATTCTTGTAGATGTGTTTCTAAAATAATACCTTCATAGTGAATTGTTACTTTCCACATATGACTTGACATATTTGATAAATTATTTTATCATTGAGATATGGGTTTTAAGGAAATATACGTACTTGAATTATTTCCACCATATATGTGGAATTTCTTCCTTCTCTTATGATTCAATTAGTTTTCAATTATATATAAAATATTACAACATAAAATTAATATTAACGATAAATTTCTCAAATTTGAAGCACTAATATTGAATTTTAATGGGTCACGAGATCCATAAAAGGATGAAGATTTATTTCCCATATTCTATCCACTAACCAAAACCAAACATGGTTAAAATAGGTTAAGATAATATCCAACATGAATAAAACCTCATATAAATAAATACTAAATTAATATCTAAATAATTAAAACTCCAAAAGGTCAATATAAATCATTCAAAAAATAGAAACCTTAAGACACTTGAAAATATGCCTGACGGAGTTTAAAACCAAAAAATTAGAAATATTTTATCACATATTCTTCCAAGATTAATTTAAAATTTATTTGTGAACAATGTTCTTCACACATAAATTAACACACCAAATATTAATCTTCTTTAGTCATATATTCTATGAAAATATGCCGATAATTTCCCTAAAGAATTATAATAAACATAATGAAAAATATCATATATGTCTCCAAAATAAAATTCAACCATTAGTCATTAAATAACATCTCATCATAGACAATAAAATTCTATATAACTTAATTATATAATGTTCCCAATAACATTATTCACATTTTCATCAAATAAATTTTCAATCACATGGTTATATATATTATAAAATACATATTCCAAAAATGTAATAACCCTTAAATATTAACTAACATTAATTACCTAAATGTTGAAGATCATATTAACCATAAAGGTCATAAATACCTTTCAAATTATATCAAAAAAATATAAAATAATTATTCCTCATATAACCTTTTCACATGTTAAACTTAAGGCAATATATACCACAAACATATATTAAAACTCAATAACTATTTCCAGGGGACTCTCATCACATAAAACTTAAAAAGTATGCTAATTATTTTAAATTTATAATTATCATTAAATTTTAAACCCCTAAATATAATACCACTACATGATAACTCTTGAATCATATATATTTAAACTTCAATCATTAAAAATACTTCAAAAAACATTACCCATGAATTGTAATTTTAATATTTATTAATTTATTCTAATAATAAAAAAATATAAATCCTTTAAAATGATTCATCAATATCAATAAAACAATGTTACCTGCATTAAACATGGGAAAATAAATCTAAAATAACACCATAGAATTTATATGTTATTTCATATTTCTTTATCTTCAACTTATAACATGATTAATCCTTTATTCATTAATTTTTTCTGGTCTCTTTAAAGTTATTAACTATTAGGACATTTATTTTAATAATCCCTATACTCAACACATTTGAAACAAATTCTTGATACTTTGAGATTTTTCTATGGGTTATTCTTCCCACTTTTTTTACTTATAGGAAATTTTATCTTTTTTTATGATCCATATCACCAAAAATTCTATGAAGCACCATTTTTATTTTTTTGTTTATATAGAAACTCAACATGGTTCATGTTATTAATTATAAATCATTGTATAATGTTATGAATAAAATAAAATTAATTTCACTCAAACCCATATCCTATTTGGTTGCTCATTCAGACAACCACCAATTTCCCTTTGCAACTATTATTAACTTCATCCATACTAGTTCCATCCATTTACTAAAACCAAACTCTTAAGTGTGATTATATAAAATAAAATCATAAAACAATAATCTTATAAGGAGTATAAATGCTAAGATAACTATAACCATAGCATCTTATATTAAAATATTTTGATTCATCTAAAAATAACAATGATTCCCTATAACTTACTGACATTTTAGGTTATAAAAAACTTTTTAGTCGTTCTCAAATAACATACTAAACTCTAAATTTAACTAAAGACTTTTTATAATACAAAATATAATACCATGTATCGTAAACGTCCCACAATTACATTTTTTATTACAATGGTATAATTTTAGTAAATTAATATAATATTGTGGTTTTATAATTTTAGAGATTTATGAAGACCATTACATTACATAGGGAACACAAATATACAATTTCCATTTTTTCCAAAAAAAGTAATCTTATGTTAATAGTTTAGTTTCATTTATGAAAAGATTACTTCATTAAAGGTCAATTTCTTTTATTCAGATCTAGATTTCTTAGTATTTCCTACTCATCCTTATGACTTATGAAAAAAATTACAAATATTAAATTAGAGAAATAAATATCAATAAGGGATATAAAAATAAAGGAACCTAATTAATACATTTTAAATTCCTAGATAACCTTAATGAAGTTTTTATTTTTTTTACATAATAAACTTTTTATCTCCAAATAATCATTTAAGTAGTCCTAAAATAAACCTAAAACCATAAAGTTTTTATAAAACAATTTGTAATCAGAATTAAAGTAATAATCATAATTTATGAAATATTTTCCATAAAAATAAACCTTTCTTGTTTATAAGTTGATAAACATACATTTAAATCACAAATTCATTGTATACATTTTTAAATCAAAATATTTCCATGTAACCCCATTTTCAAGAATAGATAAACCATGCATGAAACTTGAGGTATCAAAATTTCACTATGAAAACAGATTTTTAGAAAATTCCATTATTCTCTTAGGAGTAACATACATTAGTTAACTCTATTACTCTATATGAGTAATTAATTCCATACAAATTAAGTTATAAGTAACTTATATCAGTTAACTCCAACACTTCATAAGATTAGTTAACATCATCCTAATTTTCATAGGAGTAACAAATATCAATTAGAATTTTCATTTTACCCAATGAGTTGAAGGGATTTAACGGACCCAACCCTTATATAGTGGACATAGTCCCATAAGGGTTTTGGTTCACATATCTTTAACAATTTTATTATTAATAACCAAGTGTCATGTTTTAAAATAAAAATAATTTATAACTTTTTATTTTCATTACAAAACCATAAAATTAACATTTCATTGCATAAGAAAAACACCATTCCGTTATCTCATAAAAGTGACAAAAAATATCCGTTTCTTTTGAAAACATTGAAAAAATGAAAATTCCATGAAATATCAAAGGAGAATTTTTTTTTAAAAATCATGGAAACATGATAATGAATAAAGTAAATGATACTAAGAAAATATAATTGTGGAATATACAGAAAAAATTATTTTTCACTTTGGTAAAATATTCAAAAGTGACTCTTATAGAAAACATTTAAAATATTATTTTTTAAAAGCATTGAAAATAGTAAGAGACGCTTTAAAATTTCCTTTAAATATATTTTATGTATAAATAAGAAAATTATTGAAATATTTTAAATTACATGATTGTGTAAGAGAATTATTTTGAAATTAGAACTTCAAGACAAGGTTTTAAAGAAAATCTTGTACATATTTTGTATCTTTTAAATAAAAAGAACATTGAAGGATAGAAAAAGAAAAGGATTTCTAAATTACTTAAATATTAGTAAATTAATGAAACATAATTCAATATTGACATATATACACTACAATAAATAATACGTGTGAAAACAATGACATTAATCTGAAAGAAATGAAATTGAGATGACAAATCCATTACCTCGACTCGTGAATAATTTCATATGCTTGTGTAATCTCATGTGTAATAAAAATATCTTAATTTAATATTTGATTAAACAAATTAATGTTAATTATTTTATTATTATTTCATTTATTTCATTTATTACCACGTTATATTTAGTTACTGATTTGTTTTTGTTTCAACTATTTTAAGGGTGTTCGGTTCATAACCAAAAAGAATTTGTAGGTTTTACTTGGTCAAAGGGGTAAATTTTTACAACACATAAGGAATATTAAAAATGTTATAATGATTGTTTTTTATATGTTAAAAACACTTTTAAAACTATCCATTTTAAGGAGCTTCGGAAAAATGAATCATATCATTTAATTGGTATGGTAGTTTGTATGTACACATGAATTATCTAGTGGGTTGAAAGGAAATAAAGTATATAATGATTTACTTTGACATTATTATAAACATGTTATAAATGTAATATTTATTCCTTATTACAATTCTTGTGAATAAGTAATGAAAAATTGATCACATTGCTTTGTGGAGGTGGTAGTCAAAATGTACGTACGAACAACATTGTCATTATCCAATGGATGGAAGGGTAAGAAGGTAAATAATATATTATATTTTTAGAAAAATAATTATGATATAAATTTCATATATATACATTAAATTAATAATTATAACTTCCAATATTAGAAGGTACTGAAAAATTAAACACATTGTTTCAGGAAGGTGGTCGTTCACACATGTGTACAAGCGAAGTGTTTATTTAAAATTTTATGGAAAAGGTAATGAAAAAGCATTTTAACATTAGTATAATAACATTTAATTATATTAGAGAAAAATTTATATTATATAATCATAGTTATGATAGATTTTAGGAAGGTATAAGGATAAATACGCTTAGAATAAATCAATCAAGATATATACATCCTCTTTTGATATACTCATTTTGACTGAGATTAAGGCCTTTGATGGAAAGGTTTACTACAACTATAGTGGGTTTTGAGCATCATAATATAATATTATAGAGGTATTTGGGAATATTTTTTATATAAAGATAAATTTTAGTCGTGTTTTGAAAAGGTTGAATTGAATACATTTTAATATGCCAAAATAAATGGAATTTCACAAATTTTCAAATTTTAAGGCCAATGAAAGTAATTTTAAATGTTTCAAGTGACTCATAAATAAATAATTAATTTTATTATATATAATTTTACATCAAATTTATTTAATATAGTATGATTTATGATTTTATAATTATTTAAAAATAACGTTTAAACATTAAATATTGTTTAAAGTCATTTTCATGAATATCAATATATAAAAAAATTAAAGGCATCATGATACCAATGTAATTTATATATAAAATAATTCACCATAAATTATAAATTTTAATCATCAATAATATTATTTTAACACCTAATTCATAAAAAAATTAATTTTAATGTTGTTAAAATAATTTACTTTCCTTTTATATTGTTTTAATCCACATTAGATCGACGTTGAGTAAGCTTTCAAGGTAATTATTCCATATCTATTAACTAAAATATATATTATAATAATAATTCATACTTAATAATAAATATTATTTATATCCATTAATAAATTATTTTTATCTCTATGAAAAAATATGATGGATATTAATACAAAGAGAGTGACATTTTATAATTATCCATTACTGAAAATAATATAGAGGTTGTAATCAATAGAAAGTGCACCATAATTCCATATTTTAGTATCTAGGATGTTTTGATTCAAAATAAATAAATTAATTAATTAAGTAAACTTTTGTATTGATTGTTTAGGACTTATCCCTTAATTTTGACTTCATTTTACCCATTTTACCATTTACCGTGGTTATAAACTTTTATTATGATTACTATTCATTATCAATAAAAATGAAATGGAAATTAATATATTATTTGAAAATAATAATTCCAAACATGAAATCAATTTTTTATGTTTTAATTTCTATAATTGGTAAATATTAATTTTAATATATGTTCTCAAAATGCAACCAAAAATCGGTTTTCGAAAAAATGCATATTTTAAGCATAAAATTGATTTTGCAGCAGAATAAATTATAATGTTTATTCCCATATAATTAATTAAATATTTTTAAATAAAAGGATAATTAATATAATTTCAAAACAGAAAAAAACTAAAATGAAATTTTGAATTTCTTTATTTTAAAAAGGATAAGACAGTTTTATAAAAAACCTTATTTTTCACTATTTACTAAAAAATCAACCTTTTCAGAAAAATTGAAGAAAAATTATTAAGATTTTTTAATATTGTGATTTGGAAAATGATTTCCATTTTAAAAAATTACATTTCAATTTTTTTTAGTATTTAATAAAAACTATCCATACACAAAATTAAATACTATTTTATAGAAAATGTGTTTTATAGTATAAAATGAATTTTTTCACATTCCTTATATTGTTTTCCATAATTAGATGAAAGTAAATTTATTAATTAAATATTTGATCTATAAATTTAATTAATATAGTTAATATGTAATGATAAAATTTATTTACTTTGATAAAAAATGATTTACACACATAAATCTGTTTTTAGAAAAATATCTCATTTAATCTAATATTATTGTATTTAAAATCATGTTCATACTTCCTAGGAATTAATTGAAGAATTTTTGTTAAGTAAAATATCCATATATATTAATATTTTATTATTTTGTTACTCCTATTAATAATTTAAAATCCAATGACAATTTTATAATAATCATATTTAAATTATAATATTTTCATGGTATATCACATTTTGTTTTAAGGTTAGTATTGCATGTGGTATACAAACTTGAATATTGAATTCCTTTTAAAATAAAATATCTCAGTGATAAAAATTTCACAATTCAATAATTATTCATGTTTGTGGAATAATTTTCTACCAAAAAATTATTTAGTCCCAATTTCATTTTATGGAAGGTATAAGTATAGTTTGAGAGAATGGAATCCATGAGAATCATGTTTTAGGTAATTTACATATAATAAGAAATTAATTTATATTAATTATTTTTTCACCATTATAGAATCTTATTAATGAAATAAATCGATATTTAATATTATATATTACAATTATTATTGTCTTCATACTAATTCATGATGAAAAAGATGATATTGGTATAACATTATTCATGTATGTAGTTGAACTTACTTCGACAAGAATAAGTCATCATATTTAATGAGTAAGAGTTTAGAGTTAAAAAATAGTAGTATCATTTGAATATAACCATAATGATGTTATTATAACATCATTAAAGTGGTGAGTAATATTTAAAATTATTTTAAATGAAAAAGTAATTAAATTTTTTATAGAAGAACATATCTATTTACTTTGATGAATTATCACCTGGTTTATATGGGTTCCTTCAAAATGAATGTTTTAAGACTCATTATTGGAAATAATTTCTTTAAAAATATGATTATATATTTAAAAATGTGAAATTTTTTTGGGATTCATGAGACAATCTAACCGTTTTAGTGGTTTGGATGGGGTATAGGAGGGGTCCTTTTATAGGCGAGAGGGGGTGGGGGTATTTTAGAATTATAGATGGATTATTTTATAATTCAGGCTATAAATTATGAATAGTATTGAATCAAATTACATTTATTGGTTTCTGGTTTACAATAGTATGGTTATTATACATCAAAACCAAGGTAAAACAAAATTTAATTTTGGAAACACTTAATAAAATTTAATTATTGACACCATGAAATGTGTTTCATGCACTTTTCCATAAAGTGGATATATGATTCTCAAATAGAAGAAAACTATCATGTATGGGTAAAGATGTTTTTACCATGAAGGAAGAAGATTCAGGCTAGATTTCTATGTTCCAAAAACACTACTCCATACTTGATGGATAAGTGGAATGATATCCCCATCCAAAAGTTGGATGTGTATTTCCAAGATCGATGACGAAAAGGTGGAGGAACATTAAATTCAACTTCAGAGTTTTATCCAAGTAAACTTGGTGTATTAAACCTTTCAAGATGTTTAAATCTCTTCTAGAGATTTGATTTTACAGGTTATGAATCCTAAACATACTTACAGATCAAAAGTTATGTCATTTGGAAGACGGATAAAATTTTCATAATGGGACCTATGAGAGGGACCTACGTGGAGGACCTATATGGAGGAACTTCATGGAAGAACAATTTCTACACTCCTATGTGAAGGACCTACACGGAGGACCTGCGCGAAGGACATGCAGGGACAAATTTTCTTCGACCAGGTCCCCTCCTTGCCTAGAAATATACCCCTTGGGCTCCCCATTTTAGAGACGGAAAAGGTTTTAAGACGTCCCAAGCTCCCATTGCGTAGCTCCTTCACCAAGATCCCCCAATTGTTCTCAGGTAGCTCTCCAAAACATTATATAAGAGATAAATAAATGGGGAAACATGGTTCAATGTCCAATCATGGTCAAGAACACAAGAAGCTGCTCGGAGCATCTGCCCGGTACACCTGCCCGGAAAACCTACGCAGGGGAGCTACACGATGAACCTTCGCAAATCATCTACGTTTGGCACCTTGACAGAGCACCTTCATGACCCCATTGGTCCATACAGCGGGGGATGCACCTCTGCACTCCTACTTGGAGTTAGTGTCGGGATACAGTTTCTTCGATTCCATCACTGACCCCCATGAAAAATGGAGAGTCGCACCACGAAATTTTCAGATTTGATCAAAGAAAATTTTCCATTACACCCTTTATGCGGCCATACTTCCAACCTTTGGAATACCATGATCTTAGACACACCATCACACTCAATGATGTGCCTTGGGTCGACTTAATTCTTTTGGTTACTTTTGCATGTTATGATTTTGGACAATCCATATGGATTCCTCAAGTTCCTTGAGTTGATAGAAACCTCAAGAAACTCCTCAAACCTCCTCACTTGACTTCTTTTCCTGGTTAAACCTCAAATGGGAAACCTCCTTAAGAGTAACCCCAAAAAATTATAAATGGGCATCAGATTTAGGAGAAATCCCCAATAAATTCTAAATGGGCATCCTTTTTCAGGGAGTAATCCCCAACCAAATCTTAAATGGGCATCCTCCTTAGGAGTAATCCCCATATAATCTAAAATAGGGAAGCTATCCAGGTATAAGACCCTCAAGTTCACCCCTTCTTCCTTACATTGGACCCTTATCCAATGTAAATAGAATATAGGTAAGGCTCGTCACCCTGTACTCTTCCACGGTCTACATGACCTCTTCCATCAACATGGAGGAAAATTTTGGAAGTGTGAATTTCATTGTAGAGTCTTTCACATCCTTTTATTTCTCACACCAAGAATGACTCATGTGGTCTAAGAGATATGTGATGGTTGCAACATGTTCACAAACACTCACTGGAAAAAACTACGAGAACTCTGATTCCTATTCAAAATAGGATACGTAAGAAGCCCTTTCAGGGCACGAGCTCATTGGATATCCTCCTCAAGAATCCAACCCTAATTCCCCCAAATTGGGCATCCTCCTTAAGAAAAAAGTCCCAAATTAAATCCTCAAATCATAAAGGAACCCTTTTTTGGGAATTAAGCCCAAAATTATTTCTCTTAGAGGACTATACTCTCTTATGAGATTCATCAAATTATGTGGGCTTGGATTCCTATCCATATGGGATACGTAGGAATCCTCACTGAGGTTCAAACCAAACACTTAAAATCAACCCTGTTTTCTTTGGGATATATTCCCAATAGGGATTTATTCTATTTGAAAACCCATATACTTTCCAAATTCCTTGGGCTGCTTTAGCATAAGTCCCACACTAAGTTTCAACTAAGCACCATCCTATTAGAGTTCCTTATCACATGAACTTAAATGGTATGACGTTTCCTATTAAGAGGCACCAAACTACGAGGGTTCTGATTCCTTTCATAAGGATACATAGGTAGCTCATTTTTTGAGCATGATCCCAAGATCCAAACAAACCTTCATCTCCCTAGATTATAACAATCTCTAGAGTGACCCACTGAGGGGCTTATAAACCAGTATCATAATAAATGATGATTAAAATAATCTCTAATTAGTATATTAGAGGATACCATTGATGGAAAAAATCGAATACATGCTGATAATTCTAAAATTTTACATATGTTAAATAAGTGATTTTAAATTCCAAGTGATACTTATGATATACTTACTGAATTAATAAGTATTCATGAAAATATTTTAATTTCAAAGAGAGTCCTAGAGTAGACGATAATTCCCCCTAAAAGGGTGTGATGAGTCTGAACTCCCATCCTCTCGACCAATGTATATTCTTAAGTATCGTAAAGTTAAAAACTTAACGAACACCTGCCTTTGGAAAGAAGGTCGTCTTTGGATAAAGAACTTTTGGAAGTTTCTAGTTCCATGAATAAATCCAATTGGAACTGCCTAGAAATAAGGATTCTGAAATCTAAAATATCAAGTTTCAATGTCCTACGAAAGAGTAATGAATCAAAAATATTTTTTAATTGGAATAAAAAAATATCACGGGTTCAAAAATTCAAAACCTACATTTTTAAATTCAACTTATTATTATTAAATGCATTATTTTTCAACATAAATTTATTTTTGGTTGATAAAAAGTGTTAAATTTTTGTAAGTGAAATCTATATCATAATGATGTAATAAATGATATTATATTTCAAAAAACTCTATTTTTTTAATTCACCAGAAAAACCAATTTTTCAAAAAATTCCTAAAATTTTACCCTAAGATAACTTTCAAATTATTAAGAAACATTTACAATTTTAATAAATTATATTACTATAATTTATATATTTAACTTAAAAATGAAAATAAATTATTTTTTTATATAAAAATGAGTTTTTTATCATCAAGTGTTATTAATATTAGTTCATATACATCACTAAATAAAATATTGTTAATGTATTTATTTATAAATTGAAAATTTACATTTTATTAGAGTCATCCTTTTAAAGTAATTATTTTAATATATTAGGATAAAACAAAGAACATTTAGAAAAAACACTTCTTTAAAAAATAACACTTTTTTCCCTTGATTATAATCAAATATAGTTAAAATTAATTATTAAATGATATAAATTTAATATAATAATTCATTTAATTTCAAAAAACATAAAATAACTATTAAAAGATGATATATTTTTATGATTAATCATTTTCATAAATTATTATCTTTTATTACGTTGTGGTTTCATTCCTTTATTAGTTATACTAATTGTGTTTCAATTAGTTATATTGCAATGAATTTAATTATGTATTTTAGTATTCTATATTAAGGACATAATTCATTTTTCATTATATTTTGTTGTTGTGTATATCATAAGATACTAAACACACTAGAATTATTTAAAGGTAAATACATACAGAAATGGTAATGTGTTATATCCTACCACCATTAAATTAATTTTTCCTCTATTTTTTTAAATACAATGAATAAAAACTAGGGTACTTCTTCCCCATTACATATTTGGTTTCCTATATAAATTCCTCAAACTTATTATTGGTTTCCATAATTTTAACCTGGATAGTGACCATGTTTTATATTTATTTATCTATATGATCAAAGATTTATATCGATTGATCCTCGTAAGAGAGATCATGTTCCACTTGTACTACCTCTAAGTTTATAACATGAGAAAAAATAGGCATTTAATTCTTTAAAAGTTATACATTCAACGTATCATGAACTTGGGAGAGGATTATTGGAAGCATAATACAATAATGTACCATCCTTACATGATCTAGGCTTTCAAAAGGTCCATTGTTTCGAGAGATTAACCTTTTCTTATTCTTGAATATAATAAACATCATCTCTGTTGAATTGTGGAGAAATACCTTATCTCTAACTGAAAAATTCAAATATCATGGATGATTTATTATATATATATATTTTTCAAATATCCACAATATTAAATTTTCACTGGATCATTTAAATATTTTCAATCATTTTGTTATAAGTATCTAGTCCCATGATCTTATGTTCTCCAAATTTTTTCTAACTTGCTAGAGTTCTTCACCATGTCCATATAGAGCCTCATGTAATTCCATTTGAATGCTAGAATAGAAAATGTTGTTATATGATAACTCTACTAAGGAAATGTTTTGATCTCAATCTCGCATAATGTCAATTAAATAGGTCCTCAAGATATCTTCTAGTGTTTAAATAGTATTTTCATATTGAATATAAATTTTAGGATGATTGGGGGTGTAAAAGATTAACTATTTATCCAATTCTTGTTGATGAATTCTTTTATAACTTCAAGGTAAATCATTAATGCCAATATGATACAATATATTTTTTAACTCCATGTAACTTTACTAATTCTTTTATGTATATCTTGGTAATTTTATTGAGAAAGAAAAATCCTTGAATAGAAATGAAATGTAACGACATTTTAAGGAGAATAACCATATCCTAAAGAGAATAATTTCATTTCTATGTCTTGGAATGAATCATAAAGAAATACATGGTGATGTTCTCCCATTTCTATACTAGTATAGGTAATGGTTTTTTTACCACCTGTAAATTTTTGATATTAATCCTTTACTTATTGGTTTACCAAGCCTTGAGATATATAGTCTATAATATCTCTATTCATACTATCCCACCAGAAATGATTTTGAGATATCTATACATTTTTGTGCACCATGGATGAATTGATAATAAATAACTATGTTCATCATCCAATAGATCCTTACACAATTACTGTATTAATGAAAAATATATTTATTTATGAAATCATATAGTTCTATATTTTTCAAACGTGAACTTTGAAATATTCCACACCTTCTTCTCAAACTATATATCCTCCTTATGTGCCTCCAAGATCATCATATGGATGGATTGTTGAACAATAATTTGGGTAAGATATGATTTATCCCCATCACTTATGTTGTCAAGGTCCATAATTTTAAAATACATGAGTATTAGGTATCTTGGAATACTCATCATGGATAGAGTGACATGATATTTCATTATTATAGAATTGGTTAGCTTGTTTTTCTTCTTGGAGTGGTAATATACTAAGAATTCATAGTATATGAATAACTATAACTATATACTTTAGTGCACAATCAAATCCATCTATATGAATATATATTTTATGCTCTTCTCATCTATAAATATTTCAAACTTTTCATAATAGATATAATTCCATTATATTTTTAATGAAAATATTTTTTTTCTAGACTCAAATCACGAATCAAGTAATGTTTCTTAGGAACCATTAATAGGAAGGGGGTATAAGTTACCGTTGTATAATTTTACATGATAAAACATATCAATAACTTATTTGATATATCATTTTATATCAAAAACATTGATACACTATAGGGAACTGCAAGTATATGTATGGTGTCCAATATCTTCTTAATATCCTTGAATTTTTTTTCATATTTATATATCCAAAGAAGCATTACTTCCTTTATATTTAACTTGGTTAGTGGATTTTAAAACCTTGAGAATTTTCTCATAAAGCATCAATAATATCTATCCAGTCCAAGAAAACTATAAATCGATGTAATCATGATTGGTCAAGGACATTATTTAATCAAATATATATTTTAAGTATCCATATATATACCCTATATTGTGATTATAAGACACAAGAATGATACTTTATTCCTCTATAATTAACATAAGATAATTGTTTCAAACAATTTCTCATTTCACAGGGTTTGTAGTATAGTCAGCAAATAATATTCATGATCTTACTTTATCATAGAGTATGTGAGAATGTCATATATAAATTCTACAGAAAATTGGTTTATGTAATATCTAAAGTCACTATTCCATATATCCATGATGATAAAATGGGAATCTATAAGTCTAAATGGCATAACCTTGAATTCATAGTGTCCATATCTTGTATACAAGGTTTTCTTTGAAATATCCTCCATATTGGGCTAAATTTTTGATATATATATTGAATTTAAATCATTGATAAGTATTTATCCCTTAAATATTTATCAAATATATTATTAGTACATAGTAGAGAATACTAGTTCATGACCCCAATATTGTTGAGTTCAAGATAATTAATGTAGTTATACATTGATATATTTTATATTAAAAATGATAACTTTTTCACATTATGGTGAAACACTTGTGTTTATTAAAACCTCATACATATTATCTTGAATTTTCCTTTTCAATTACTCTAATTCAATCAAGTACATTTTATAAGTAATATTCGATACAGGAATATCACACAATATAAGCCCTATTTAAAATTTAACTCTACAATCTGGGAGAAGACTAGGAAAATATTATTGAAAAACATCAACATATCAATTAAAAGTGGTAATATATTTAATAACATGTTTTCCCAACCATTTGATCTATATACAACTCATAATTTGGTATTGAGATCCACATAATAAAATTAATTTCCATAGGTAGTTCATATTCATCCTTACACCAATAGATGATCATATGTCAATACAAGATATGAAATGTCACTTCCCTACCATATAAATTAATATGGGATCTATATAGGGGGAGCCAATACATGCCCAAATGACATAAAATTCCATTAATTATATAATACTCTATTTTATAGGATGCACATTCCCATAAATTTAAATTTGATAAGAATTATAGGCTTTGGATGAAATCCTCATAGCACTAATATTTTTCACCAAATAATTAAATATAAGTCCATTAGGGTGGTAGTTTTATACCCTTAATAATCATTTTAGATATAAAATATTGGTTAGAATAGAAATCAAATAAAAACATGTGTAACTCAAGAAAGGTTGATGATTGTACCTTCACCAATTCATTTTCATGACCCACATTAGAAGTTTTAATTATATAGGATTTCCCTTTATACCTTGGATTTTGTGGTTTATGACTTTGATTATCATCATTAATCCTCTATTTGGTGTACATGATGGTGTAGTGCCCATACCTTATATAATTAAAGAATTAGAGTGTGGGCAATGAATTATGTTAAGATTTATTTTAATCTATCTCATTATTTAGAATCTTTTTATGTCTTTGACATTCATATACTCAATGGAGTTCTCTACCACACTAGATTCAGTTAACTATTCCTTCGAGATGATTCAACCCATAATGCTAAATTATTTGTAATTTAGGAAGACTAATTATAATGTCACCATTCAATTTATCATTTTAATTTCCTTGAAAATATATATTTAACAAATTGGATAAAAAAATATCAATTATAATGAGAGTCTCCAATATCCATTTCTACCTTGTGACACATCAAACAATTTTTTCATAGATACTAAATTACCTTTTTTGGACTCCTCATTTGTTAATCTTGTTTTAATGATCACAAATCCTATTTAGACTATAAAACTTGTTAATCTTATGTAATCTATCTCACATCAAATGTACATTTGTTTAGTAAAACTATCCAATGATCTTAAGTGCTATATATTCAGTTTTTTTGTTGTGTACTATCTTTGATTTACTTTATAATGATTTCTTTGATAAATGATTAAGTATAATCCATTCTATGAATATCAATAATTATGTCTGAATACAGATATTTGGATAAGTCTGAGACACTGTGAGTCTGCCATCGGTTATGTTTTTCTGGAAAAAGGAACTAGACACCATGAAATATACACTGTGACCAGACACCATGACTAGACACCATGACCGGACACCCTGACCAGTCACCGTGAACCAGACATCGTGAACCAGATTCCATGACCCACACACCATGAACCAGATACCGTGAAGAAGACATTATGCCCAATCTAGACACCATTTCAAGGAGACACTGGTTCATAGAGACATTGTTTACATACAAACTGTGACACCATTTCTTAATATGTTTTGTCGTTTTTAAATTTAATCTCTAACAGTCATATTTGTAGATTTTAAATGCACTGTCAAAATTAATTTTCCTTTGTAGACATGTCACCTGACAGTACGAGGTATGAGGTGTAGAATAAATGCAACCTGTCAGCTCCAACACAGGTGTTGCAAGATAAAAGAGTAGTGCGGCCCAGAAACAACATGTATATGAAAGCGGAATAAAATGAAGCAAGTGCGTGAGCATGAAAACAATGAAAACACTTGGAACATTATTGAAAATAGAATTTACACATGAAACTAGACACTACTAAAGAACATACGAAGCATAATCGAATCCCAGAGTCGAGGAAATCTTCACACAACCAAACTCCATGAAGAACACATGCCATATAACTTGTGATACTATGTTTTCCATGAGAGAACTCTATTTCTACCTATTCTTCATCCTAAAAGTTCAGAGCTACATAGAAAAAAACTCAATGAAATTCTAAACATATATCCACATTTCCTCTTTATCGTGTATCATTTTATTATCTTCTGAGAAGTGTGTGTATTTGCATATCAAAACAATCTGTATTATTTATTAAACTGTAGTATAAAATATATCCTTTCTCAAACATCTTTTTACTCTTGTGTATACCCACGGATAAGAATGGAAGATGTCCCTGTGTGGCTTGGTAGTTTTTACCCACGTAGAAATGTGGAAGTGGTCGTGTGACTTGGACAGTCTCGTGTACTGTTGTTAACCCCGATCTAGGGTCTGGATCAATTTTATTTATATAAACTTCATGGTGGAAGGTGATCACCAAGTGGAGTGTATTAGGTCTCAGTTTAAGACTGACGCACTTTTTTATATCTACCAAGTTGTTTAATTTAGTTTTTCTTTGTTTTACTGCTTAATTCCGAATTCACTAAAATCACTTTCATAGTTAATGTTGGAATTAAGTTATCATTGTATTTCCTTATTATAATGCTTCAAAAGTAATTTTAATTACTAATATTAAGATTACTGAGAATTAATCAATCTTCTACGAAGTTATTTAAATAGTCAAACATTCATAATAATATTACCTTGATTAACTGGGTTATATTTCTATTTATTGGGGAAACCTTTTTGGAATAATTTTTAAACAGAAATTTTGAATTTTTAATCAATTCACCATCCCCACTCTTGATTACTCTACCATGACCAACATTTGGTATCAAAGGGTGTTTATTGAGACTCTGTTTTAACCTTATTCAATTGTTAGTGTAGTTGTACATAAAAGATCTGTTTATTTTTGATAATTCTAACTTTTTTACTATTTCAAAGTATTTCATTATTATAGATAATAGATTGGAAGGTTCTGGAGCCAACAGGCCAATATTTTTAAATGGAACCAATTATGCTCAATCTGAAATTAAAATGAAAATATACTTAGAAGGAATGGGTTTTGAAATTTGGTAATCAATTATAGATGAATATAAGATTCATGCTACTGATATAACCACATGATATGAGCCTACCAAAACTGCCTACAATAACAATTTCAATGCTAAGAATGATTTATATTTCTTATTAGGAGATGAAAAGTTTTATAGAATTTTTTCAAGTAAAACAACCCATGTAATTTGGGACACTTTGTCTATTTCACATGAGGGAACCTCTAGTGTGAAATAAACGAGACATAATACCTATAATATTAAATATGACAGCTTTAAACTAAAACCTGATGAGCTTATTTCTGACATGTATCTTAGGTTCAATGAAAATTTTAACACAATGATTTCTCTTGGATGAGAAGTCACTGCCAAGGAACAGATCATGAGAATTCTCAGATTTCCACCTGAAAGATAGAGAAGAATCTCTATCTCTATTAGAGAATCATGTGACATTAGTAAGAGACCAATAAAATAGCTCAATGGGAGACTCATGATGTATGAAGAGGAGCTTAAAGTCAATAAGGAAGAGGATGATGAACCCAATATAAAATTTTTGGAATTCAATACTACCAACTCCAAACACAAAGATGACTAGAAATTGGAAGCTTTGTAGAGAGTTCTAGTAGTGAAAAATCATCACATGACAGTGTTGAGAAGATGACTCAATTAGCCAAAAAATTCAAGAGATTTTACAAGTAGAAGAACCTTTTCAAAAATACTAACTTCAAGGGAAGATATGATCATAAAAAAATTTGGAAGAAAGATTGGAAAAGAAGTGACAAGACTGATGAGATTGTCTTCTATGAATGTAATCGAAAAGGGTATATCAAGGCTGACTGTCCAAATCTCAAGTACAAAAAGATATATGAGGACAAATAAAGAAATTATTAAAAAGAAGTGAAAGTGACCTGAAGTGCTTCTGAGGAAAATTCAAGTGACTCAGTAACATCACATGATTAACAGGCTAACAAAGCCAATATTTGTTTTATGAAAAAAAATCTGAGGTAACACTTGACTCTTCTGAACATAATTTATATTATTCTAAAGATGAGAGTGACTCTGAAAATATGACTAAAGAAGAAATGTTTGAATACTATAATATTCTTAAATAAACATGCAATGAATTAAAAGATAATTATAAATCATTGAAGAAAAATCATGCTCTTACTATGACTGTTAAATCGAAACTCACAGCTAAAAAAGAAAAAAAATGCTCAACTGCTCAAGGAGAATGATGAATTAAAAATGTCTAATGAGAAATTGAATAATGACTTGGAAATGTTTTCCATTGGGAAGAATAGACTTACTCAAATTATAGGTAAAAAAACTGCCCCTAAATACAATAATGCCATTTCATATCAACTTGGAAAAAGAAATTTTGGTAGAACAAACTTTCTTTCTAAATCTTGGACATACAAATTTACTCCCAACTCTTGAAACAGATCAAATAGTTCAACTAATAATACACTTTCTACTATATCATATTTTTCTGGACCCAATAGAGTATTTTTTAAAAGGTTTACCTAATTCTAATAGGAAACCTATGAGGTAGATATCGGTTTCTAAAGCACTTATCACTATTATTACTATACCCAAAAAAGTATGGGTACCATAATCTGTTTTCACTTGATTATTTTGTTGGAAAACTGCTTAAAGAGTTCCTGTAAAAGTTTATGGTACATGGATAGTGGGTTTTCAAGAAACATTACTGGATACTACTCATGCTTCAAGGATATAATTAATATTTATGGAGGAGATGTCACTTTTGGTGATAATGCCAAAGTAAATATTATTATCCTTGGCTAAATCGGTAACTCTAACTCACTTTTGATTTCAAAGTACTATTTGTTGATGGATTGAAACATAATCTTCTTAGTATATCACATTTATATGATGATTTATTTCATGCTAGATTTGAAAATGATGCTTGTAATTTTTTTAATTCCAAATAATAATTAGTGTTTTCTACATTAAGAAATGAAAATGTTTATTATGTTAACTTAGATTTTTTAGTTTCTAAAAATTCTTAATGTTTTTGTGTATTTCATAAATAGTTTTGGATTTGGCATATGGGACTAGTTCCCTACAGCATTTACTCCCTAAGAAAGCTAAATAAAAAAGTCTTAGTGAAAGACCTACCCAAACTTGAGTTTCCAAATGATAAAGTGTGTAATCCCTGTCAAAAGGAAAAAAAACAAAATTTCTTTCAAACCAAAGAAAGAAGTGTCAACTACTCAACCTCTCAAATGGGCTCACATGGATTGGTTTGGACCATCTAGAGTTTCTAGTTTAAATGGGAAGAACTATGTTTATGTTCTTGTAGACGACTTTTCAAGATACACTTTGGTTTACTTCCTAGATCACAAAAGTGAATCATATTTTTACATTATTAAATACTCTATCTCTGTAGAAATATTAGTGGACATATAATTGAGAACATGAGAAGTGATCATGGACACGAGTTTCAAAATCAAGAGTTTGAATCTTTTTTCTCAAACAATGGCTATAGTCATAATTTCCCAGCCCCTAGAACACCACAAAAAACGAATTTGTAGAAATATGAAAAAGAACCCCACAAGAGATTTCTAGAACCATGTTTAGTGAATATGACCTACCTCTTTATTTTTGGGATGAAGTTTTCAATACAACATGCTACATAATCAATAGATTATTGACTAGACCTATTCTAAAAAATAATCCTTATGAGTTATGGAACAATAAAAAACCAAAAGATAGCTAATTCAACATTTTTGGTTGCAAAGTCTATGTCCTTAATACTAAGGAAAATATTGAAAAATTTGCATCCAAGAGTGATGAAAGAATCATTTTAGGATATTCAATTTCCAGTAAAGCCTATAGAGTGTTCAATAAAATTACTAAATAAATGGAAGAATTTGTCCATGTCAAATTTTATAAAACATATCCACGTGAGCCTAAAACCATTCTTGAGAACATAGAGGATTATGTATCAAATCTAGACATTAATTCAAAATTTTCAAACCATCTTATGAAGGATTCTGTGAAATATTCCAGTTCTATAAATTTTTTAGACTCAAGTCACAATGAACCTGAACCTATTGTTGAACCTAAAATCACTATTCTATCTTTTTCTAGAGATATTAGAACTCTTAAGAACCATACCTTAGATGTTGTTGTAGGAGACTTAGACAAAGGAACTCAAACTAGAGCTTCTATTATAAATAAGTTTGAAAATCAAGTCTTCTAGTCACAAATTTATCCTAAAAAACATAAAGATGCTATCAATGATGAATTTTGGGTAATGGCTATGCAAGAAGAACTTAATCGGTTTGAAAGAAACAATGTTTGGAAACTTTTAGAATACCCAAAGACACGTTCACCATATGAACTTAATGGGTGTTTAGAAATAAGGTAGATGAAGCTAGTAACATAGGTAGAAACAAAGCTAGATTGGTTGCACATGACTATAGTCAAGAAGAGGGAATTGACTATGTAGAGACCTTTTAACAAGTAGCTAGACTTGATGCCATAGGAATTCTGCTTGCTTATGTTGAACATCTGAATTTCAAACTATATCAAATGGATGTTAAGAGTGAATTCCTAAATGGGTATATAGATGAGGATCTCTTTGTTGAGATACCCCATGTTTTTATAAATCCTCACTTTTGAAATCATATTTTTAAATTATCAATATCCTTATATGGTCTAAAACAATATCTAATAGCTTGTTATTATAGACTAAGTACCTTTATTATTTCCAAAGGTTTTACAGAAGGAATAGTTGATCCTACCCTATTTATAAAAAGAATTTCCCATGATGTTTTAGTAGTTGAAATTTATGTATATGACATTATCTTTGGATATTAATGAAATTTTTGATGTATTTATTTTTCTAAAATGATGCAAAATGAATTTTAAATGAGCATAATGGGTGAACTAAAATTCTTTTTTGGATTTTAAATCATTCAAAATAATGATGCTATTATTTTAAATTAAAGAAAATACACTAGAGATAATCTAAAACGTTTTGGATTGGATAGCACCAAAGGTAGTGAAACTCCAATGAGAACCACTTGTAAGTTAGATCTTGATGAAGATGGAAAATCTGTCGATCAAACCACTTATAGTGGAATGATTGGAAGTTTACTCTACTTTACTACTAGCCGACCTGACATTATGTTTAGTGTTTTTATGTGTTCTCGGTTTCATGAAAATCCTTAAGATTCTCATTTAAATTCTGTAAAGAGAATTTTTAAATACCTCAATCATACACCCAATCTAGGACTATTCTATCAAATAGGACAATAATTTTAACTAGCTAGTTATTCTGATGCTGACTTCAGTGGATGTAAGTTAGGTAGAAAAAGAACCTCTCGAACATGTAACTTTTTAGGAAAGTCACTAGTATCATGGTGTAGTAAGAAACAAAACTCGGTTGCGCCATCTACTGTAGAAGTAGAATACATAGTTGCTGGTAGTTGTTCTGCACAAATATTTTGATTGAAACTCACATTACTAGATTATGGATATCAATTCAGGCATGTACCTATAAATTGTGACAACACAAGTGCAATTAATATCTCAAAAAATCTTGTTTCACACTCTAGGACAAATCATATTGATGTAAGACATCACTTTTTGAGAGATCACTATCAAAAGGGTGATATCAATTTGGAATTCATTGGAACTTAATATCAGCTTGCTGATATATTCACAAAACCAATAAATTCTAAAAGAATAGGCTACATCTTATACAAATTAGGTATGATAAAGCTTAAGTAAATATCTTACTATTTCATATCCAATTGTTTCATATTTTACTTAAGACTTACTGTTTCATGTTTATGGTCTCACAGTTAGTATTTCTTGGTTACTATCTGACACTTACTGTTTCTAACAATACAGTCGCACAGTCTATAAATCACGCTTGCTACGGTCTCACCATACACACTTGTCACTATCTCACCATACACACTTGTTACTGTCTCACCATGAGATTCAGTTACTGTCTCACCATATGAATTCTTTGTTATTTTATTTATAAATTAGAACACGCATCATGGTTATTACTTATTTTACCCTTTTTCATTTCCACATTTTTGTTTTTGCGACAACTAGTATTCCTAAATGATAAAATAAATGGATTTTCACTCATTCTTCACAAGATAACCCTTCTATTCTATCAAATTGTAACCCTTCTTCACCCTTCAACCCTTATCACTATCAAAACATCAGTGAACGCCCAGGATGAAACGTACTTCACCGTCAACTCCTGAGAAATTCACTTCAAAGAATAAGTTGAAGATATCGCCAAAATTAGCACCAAGGGTCCTGTGAATCCAAATATAGTAAACTGAATAGTCGTACCTGAGAAAGAGATATACCCTAAGTGGATTCTGATGAGTAAGTCTCCAGATTTGAAAGTCTTGAAATAAAAAGTTTTGTTCGATCGTTTGTAAAGGAAGATAAACCTATCTACCCAAATCTTGTTTCATAATTTTATTAGTATGGGAAATTTTCTTTTGATTCTGAAGATGGCTATGTTGTAAGGAGTTGGATAAATGGCTAGAGAAGCACATTTTCTTCAAGGTTATGGGTTGAATGACTTATGATACCTCATTAAGGAATTTTTGAAGATTACTAGTGAGGTCTTCTATAAAACCCCAAGCTTCCACAATATGCTTATCTTTGAATAATACAGTAGCGTGTGTTGTACTCAACTTTAAGGTTCTAACACACCACAACCACTCAAACTAGCTGTTATGAATATTAATACCCAATTTTTGAAATTTTATCTTTCAAAATGGACTTCATTTTTTGATACAGAATATCGAAATTATCTTAGGCTGAATTTTTGGTACTTTTCTGATAACTTTCATATTTTTATGAATAGTGAAAAGTACTAAATATTAATTAAAAAAACTTTTTAATCGAAATAATTAATACTAATAAATTATGAATTTTAATGTTTTGTAAATATAATTATATTATAATTTTATAATTTAATACAATTCAGTTCTTTATAAGTAATTTAACATTTAAATTTGACATAAACAAGTGCCAATCTTTTGGTAGTTATTATTTCATAAAAACAGGTTTTTTGTTTTGACAACAGAAATTATTTTTAAATTAATTTCTGCCACTTATGTGTTTTGAAATTAGAAAAATAGATTCCATATTTGGAATCAGGAGGTCCAAATTGTGTAAATAGGTAAATTTTATTTTTGGACATTTTGAATAATTACTTTGGAAAATATTTTATTTACCATGGTTAAAGGTTAAATCGGGTAAATAAGTGTAAAAAATAATATTATATTAATATTAAATTACACTAACACGTGTCCTAACCCTATTGGATTATACATGTCCTACCAAGGGAATATTTGGGTCTATTTTGGGACCCCATGGAGCCACTTGTAGTTGATAATGAAACTTTATATTAATTAAGTTAAAGTAAACACAAAAATAACATAAGCATATATCTTTTAGTAAATCAAATTTTACATAGGGTTATATATGTTATATTTTAAACTATAAATATTCATTATAAATTTAAAAAGATTTCCTACATAATTGTATTTTATTTATAATTTTTATACATTTAATAATAAAATTTATTTATGACACAATGATGATGCAGTATTTTATTTATTAATGAAAGAATCACTTAAATGATATCATAAATACTAAAATAAATACAATTTAAAAGTTATGAAGACATACAAAAATTTTATAGGAGACTATGACTTGTTAGAGATGATTAAATGTATTTATTTCAACGTAATAATATTTTTATGACTTTATCAAAAATTAATTATTAAATAATCTCAAAATTGACATAAATGAATTTTTAAAACAAATACAATATTATTGTTTGATATAATATTCCTAAAAGTATATGATTCGGCCAAAGGTCCTAAATAATATTATATGTGACATTAATTAACCTACTGGGGTTCACTTGAAAGTATATAGTATGTTTATTAACTATATAATATAAAAATACAAATAGACATGGTAAATATCAAACTATTTAACTAAGAGTTAAATCTAAAAGATAAGGTTAATATATTGACACAACCCCATATAAAACCTATTTGTTGAGTTTATTTCGACCCATAACCACCTTATCTTCTAAATAAATTAGTTATGTGCCATTAGAAACCGAAAAATATTTTATTATAAAATAATATTTCTAGATTTTCCTAAGGTGCCCCTCACCCGTCTTATAAAGGGGAACTCACCCTTCTCTCTAATTCACACCTTCAAAGCCTCTTGGCTCAGCCAACCTCTACCCAAATATCCTCTAAACTTCCATCGATTCATCCTAGATGACATCCTTTAGTCAAAAATCCAACTTAAGGAGCCCTTTTGATCAAATCAAAAGGAAGAACCCGAAGAAGAGGTAATAATTTCACAACACTCCTTCAAGTTATTTTATTCTTCCACTTCTTATTTCTTTATAATTTCCATTCTAAAATAATAACTCTAGTATCATCTATATATTTTAATTATATTATAAATATGGTACATCCATATTCATTATTCTATCCATCCTTTGAATAACATGTCACCATACATGCGTATATACCGCTTACCGTCTCCACGTCGTGGTGTAATTGTTATTCAATACATTATTATTTGTATGGGTATAATAATGATGTGTAATTGATTTAAATAATTAATATAACAAGATAATTATTAAGTATATATGATATAACATCCAATTATGAATTATTTTAATATTTAAAAAATGATATTGTCACTTGTGTGTACGTACGGATTACCGTCTCCACAAATGCGATGAGATTCATTCCCCATCGTATCCATTCAAGAATAATTTTTATTTGATGATTAAAAATAATGTTTAAATACTTGATATCATTATTGATATGAATAATATAAATCCCATGGATAGAAAACATGGTTTATGTAACAAAACATATAAAAGAAAATGAGTAAGTGAACAACCGAAACGACGATAATACTAAAATATTAATAACAAAGAAATACTAAAAGATCATATATGTTATCATATTAATGTATATGATTCTTTTATAATTTAATAAAAATTATTTAACTATTATACAGGAGTCTAACCTACCCTCAACCAAGGAAAAGTACAAGGTAAGGTTTAATTCTACAATATCTTTATTATCCGAGGTTATTTTTACGTATGTATCTTCTGAGACCTCTTTATCATCCACATCCATGTTTCTTAAAAATGTATTTCAAAACAATATTAATATTTTATTTAATATGGTTTAATTTCATTTATTCCCTAGTTTTACCTTTAATAATATGTTTATAAAGGAATATTTTCGTCATTTTCCAAACAAGGTCCTTTTTAACCTTTTCGACAGAATTAAGGTAAGAATGTTTTTTTAACTTATACGGTGGGTGTGGCTATTTTCTGCCATTATAAAATCGTAGAAGCTTCCATTAAAAGCTTATAAGAATATTTTAAAAGTAAATGTTTTCTTTTATAATTATGTGACATTTAAATGATTTCAAAAAAAGAGATATTTCTCTCAAATAGTTTTGATTTCATCTATGTCAACATCCTTTGATGGATTTTAAGCTTATTTGTAGTTGATTTGTTATGATACAAAACATCTATATAGTATTGGAGGTTTTTTAATATGTTTGACTTTGGATGTGTTAATTTTATACCATTCATAGTTTATGGAGAAAGTATTGACATTTAATATCCTAGTTTTAATACAAATGTTTCGGTTATGTTTAAACCTATTCATATGAGGAATGAATTAGACTTAGAAAGTAATAGGTGGATCCCTCTATAGCTCTTCAATGCATCAATGGGTCTCATAAGACAATCTTTTGTCTTAGAACAAGGCCTTGACAAAATCTTATTTGTAGTCTTGGCACAAGGCCTTGACTATGTGGTTATGATAGTCTGGCATTATGCATTCCTTCATTATAAAAGTGGTCATTGATATTGCATGTGATTATTCGATTAGTAAAATATCCATGTAAATAAGTAAATGGAATTATTTCATTTTATTTTTCCATATTATTATGAAGTTCAAGATTAAAAATTAATTTTTTAGTTATACATTTCCTTAAATGTTTATGCTTATTTATGAAAATTTATGCTATATTGTTATCCTTACTGAGAATCTGAGATCACCCCTTTCTATGTTTTATTTTTACAAGGATGTGAAGAACTATTTTATGACTCAATTGTAGGGATAGTCTAAGGGGATATGAGTGTGGACTGTGGAGACTATGTTGTTGTAGTTTTTAATGTTATCTTGTAATGTAAGACTTATTAATGTATCTAGTGTTTCTAAGGCTACTAAACTAATCGGTCTTTTGAGACTCTATCTTTTGTGATCATGCCAATGTTATGTAATAATGGACCAAATCTGGGAAACTGGGGTCGGGGCGTTAAATTTGGTATCAGAGGAAGTTTAGTAAAAACCTTGGAATCTAGATTTAGATAATCTCTGATTATAGAACATAGACATAAGATAGACTTTGAGGATTAGTATAGAAGAACTTCCTAACATTTTGGTATTGTAGAGATTTTGTGAGTTTTCCAAGAAATACATCCCTATCTAGATACGAGCAAGTAGAGGTGGATCTGGTACAGATATATCTAGGGGTAAAACTCGAGAACACCACTTTGAGCTGGACTCGAACGAGAAATGGTGCACGACAACAAGCCTTGCCACACTCTTGGTTATGACACTACCGGGGGATATTCTCAGGATAATTATCATTTTCTTTAAAAACCATTATTAAGGGTTTATGAGTATATACTTCCTCAAAGGAAAATTTTTTAAATGATTATGGATTATATCCATAAATAGTTCAATATATGTTAAGTGTTTTACAAGTTTGAAATTTTGTATTTCGATTCATAAACAAATCTAGTTTCTGAAATTGCTTAGAAATGGCGCCTAGTGGAAGGAATGGAAACCGTATTAATGCACGAACTCCATGTAGAGATTTCCCTCCTACTACAGATAAATATAGTGGAGCTAGTGATACAACTGGTAATGATCAGCTTATCACTATACTCAGAAAACTCACTCATGTTTTGAATAATAACCTTACCCATATGGAGAACCCTGATCCACAACATGTAGGATCAATGTTATATCACTTCATGAGGAAACAACCACCAAAATTCAATTGGAGTACAAATCCATTGGTAGCTGAGCAATGGATAAGTTCTGTAGAGAAAATATTCCACTCCTTGGGGAGTAGAAAAAGGGAAAAAGTTGTCATGGAAGTTTACCTCCTCACTAGAGATGCCGATCAATGGTGGTCATTGATTCAAAACACAAAGGAAGATGATGATGTATCAAATATGGAATAGAGGGAGTTTAAAGAGATTTTATTAGAAAAATACTTTCCTCGTGACCATAGAGAGAATATGGAAAGGTAATTTCTGAGTCTGAGGGAAAAGGAGGATGAGAATATCACAAAGTATAAGGCTAACTTTACAAGGATAGTGAGGCATGATGCAAATTATATACGTAACCCAAGAAGTTATATTGATCACTTCTTTTCTAGGTTAAAACCATTTCTCCGTTGAGCATTAGTCTCACAATTCTTCTCATTTTATGAAGATATTTTCTCATGCACTATCGAGACAGAAAATGAATTCTCTAAGTCTTATGACTTTAAATCAAAGCAAGAGAAGAATAGATCTTCTGATCACTCTGGAAATTAAAATAAGGGGAAGAAGGGAAAATTTGAATATCCATCCTATAGTAAATGTGGGAAGAAACACCCCTGTACTTTTCTGAAGGGAATGGGAGTCTGTTACAATTTTGGTGAAACAGTCCACCAAGCTCATGATTACAATGGGAAGAAAGAACCTACTGATGTTCAATGATACAATTACAGGGAGATGGGGAATTATTCGAATGAATGTCCTAAGAGCCATGGGAACTTACCTAAGAAAATGCAGGGATCATGGCCAAGCTTATGCTATTAGTATTACTGAGGTTGAAGCTCCAAAATACGTGGTGGCAGGTAATTTAATGGTTTCTTCAAGTTTAGACAATGATTTATTTGATTCTGGATCATCGTATTGCTTCATATCTTCCATGTTTTCCATGAGAATTAGATATTTCCAATTTGATTTTACAAGGGAGTTGTCAGTTAAAACTCCTAAGGGAAGTATCATCACAACAATGTTTTGTGACTCAGACCCCATTAGAGCATATAAATTTTTTTTATCTGCTGATCTCATCATCATACCTATGATGGAATTTGATATAATACTCGATATGGATTGGATTTTAGTCCATGATGAAAAAATTTATTATAAGAGGAAATAGGTGACTATTTTTTATGACGATGATAAAGAACACCTTTTCTTTAGATTAGAATCGTCACCACCTAATTCTTATCTAGATCAACCTCCAATAGCTCAAGTAGATTCAATTATTGGGGAGGAAGATAATGAAATAATGTTGGTTGAGGAAAGGAATGTTTAAATAGAATATGTACCTATTGTGAAAAAATATGTTGATGTTTTTCTAGAAGACTTACCTGGAAATCCACCAGAATGAGAAACTGTGTTTTCCATTGACTTAATTCCTTGTTGAAGGCCCATATCGAAGACCCCTTATAGAATGACCACTGTGGAATTAGTGGAACTAAAGAAAAAACTAGAGGAATTGAGTAATAAGGGATTTATTCATCCTTGTGTTTCTCCATGGGGAGCCCCTGTCCTTTTTGTTAAGAAGAAAGATAGATCAATGAGGTTATGTATCGACTATAGGGAGATCAATGCTATAAAAATAAAGAACAAGTATCCCCTACCTCACATGGATGATTTAATTGACCAACTACATGGAGCTCAATACTTTTCAAAGAATGAACTTCGATCTAGATACCATCAATTGTGTGTGAATAAGGAAGACATTCCAAAGACAGCATTTCGAACCAGGTACGGGCATTACGAGTTTACAGTAATTCCCTTTGGGATGACTAATGCACCCTCTGTTTTCATGGATCTATTGAACAGAGTTTTCAAGGAATATCTTGATAACGTTTTAGTGGAATTTATTGATGATATATTGGTATACTCCAAAATCTATGAAGATCATGAAAATTACTTGCACATTATCCTAAATACTCTTAGGAGACATGAATTATATGGGAAGTTTAGCAAGTGTGAATTCTGGCTTCAAGAGATTTTTTTTCTTAGAAATATTGTCTCTAAGGATAGAATCTTCGTCGATCCTTATAAGAAAAGAGAAATCCAAGAATGGCCAGCACGGATGAATATAACTGAGGTACACAGTTTTATTAGTATAACATGTTATTATCAACGTTTCATCCTGAATGTTTCCTGATTGGCTAACCCATTAACAAAGCTCACACGAAAAGGGGTTAATTTTTTTTTGGACAAAAGAGTGTGAAGAATGTTTTGAATAACTGAAGAGAATATTAGTCAATGCTCTTAAATTGACTCTCCCATTAGGGAATGATGAGTTTGTTATTTATAGTGATGCTTCAATGAAAGGACATTATTTTGTCCTTATGCAGAATGATAGGGTTATTGCCTATGCATCACGACAGATGAAAATTCATGATCAAAACTATCCTACTCATGATCATGAGTTAGAAGCTGTGATATTTTCTTTGAAGATATGGAGACATTTTCTCTATGGTGAAAAATAGGAGATATATACCGATCTCAAGAGTTTGGAGTGTATTTTCCCACAAAAAGAACTCAACATGAGGCAAAGATGATGAATTTAAATACTCAAGTATTATGATTTCATTATACACTACCACCTGGGGAAGGAAAATAAGGTGGAAGATTCTTTGAGCAGAAAGGATCATGGAGTTTTGAACAAAATGAGAGTTTAAAGGGATCCAATTTTCATGGATCTAGTAAAGTGGGATATGGGAATAACCATGGAAGGTGACCTATCGATACTTTTTCAAATGGTTTCCAAACCATCTTTACTAAAAAGGATAAAGAGTTATCAGATTGATGATAAATAGTTTAAAAAGAAGATTAAAGCTGTGAATGATGGGAGATTGAGTGACTTTGTGTATGAAGAGGGAATTTTTCAATTTGTGAAGAGACTTTGTGTTCCCGATATACCTGATCTAAAAAGGGAATTTTTGGATGATTCTCGTAGTTCCAATTTCTCTATACACCCTGGGATCACCAAAATGTATAGATATTTGAAGGAACATTTTTTGTGGGAAAATATGAATAGGGAGATTGCTGATTTTGTGTCAAGATGTATGGTTTGTCAACAAGTGAAAGTGGAAAGGAAACAACCTAGAGGAGTCATGAAACCGCTTCCCATACTTGAGTGGAAATGGGATAATATCACGATGGACATTGTCATGGGACTACCGAAGAATCCTAGAAGGAATGATGCAATATGGGTTATTGTTGATCATCTTACCAAGTCATCACATTTTTTTGATATAATAGAAGATTTACCACATGAATGTTTAGAAAGACTATATATTAATGAAGTTGCGAGACTTCATGGAGTACACCTATCGATTGTTTCTGATCGTGATCCCCATTTTACTTAATGATTCTGGAAAAGTCTTTAGAAATCCCTAGATACTGAACTTCATTTGAGCACTGCCTACCACCCCCAAACGGATGGACAATCAGAATGGACTATTCAAACCTTAGAAGACATGTTGAGATCTTTCTCACTTGACTTTCAGGGTATGTGGGATCAATAATTACCTATGGTAGAATTTTCTTATAACAATAGATTCCATTCAAGTATTTAGATGGAACTATATGAAGTGTTATATAGAAAGAGATTTCGCACACCAACCTGTTGGGATGATGTTGGTGAAAGAAAACTCATAGACCCAGAACTGGTGGAGGAAACTATGGAAAAGGTGAAGGTATTCCAAAACCACATCAAAGCAGCTCAAAGTAGGTAGAAGAGCTATGCCGATAACCGAAGAAAGGGTTTGTAATTTCATGTATGATATCATGTTTTCTTAAAGGTATCTCCATGGAAGGGTTTTATACATTTAGGTAAAAAGGGAAAATTGGGTCCTAGGTACATTGGACCTTTTGAAATTCTATAAGAAATTGGGGCTGTATCTTACTGGTTGGGAATGCCGCCAAGTCTCTCCAAAGTTTACGATGTGTTCCAAGTATCACTGTTGAGAAAATACATGCCTGACCCAACACATGTCTACAATTATGAGTAAGTAGAACAGGAACCCGATCCGTCTTATTACGAAGATCCCATCGGGATTCTTAATACCAGAGAACAAGTACTGAGAAACTGGACGACTCGTCTGGTAAAAGTTCCATGGAGAAACCATAAGATGGAAGATGCAATGTGGGAACCCGATGAACTTATGATGAATAACAACCCGAGTATTTTTTTTATAGTAATATTTTAGAAATTTTGAGGATGAAATTATTTGAATGAGGAGAGAATGTAACACCCCAAGCTTCTATGATAAGCTTCTGTTTTGAATAATACAGTAGTGTGTGTTGTACACAACTTCGAGGTTCTAACACACCACAACCACGCAAACCAGCCATTATGAATAGTAATTCCCACTTCTTGAAATTTTATCTTTCAAAATGGACTTCATTTTAAGATTCATAATATCAAAATTATCTTAGGGTGAATTTTTGGTACTTTTCTGATAACTTTCATATTTTGATGAATAGTGAAAATTACTAAATTTTAATTAAAAACATCTTTTTTAATCGAAATAACTAATATTGATAAAATATGCATTTGAATGGTTTGGAAGTATAATTATATTATATTTTTATCATTTAATACAAGTTAGGTCATTATAAGTAATTTCACAATTAAATTTTACATAAACAAGTGTCAATCTTTTTGTAGTTATTATTTTAATAAAAACATGTTTTCTGTTTTGACAATAATAATTAATTTAAAATTAATTTCTTCCAATTTTGTGTTTTGAATTTAGAAAAATAGATTCCATATTTGGAATTATGAGGTCCAAATTGTTTAAATATGTAACTGTTATTTTTAGACATTTTGGATAATTACTTCAGTAAATATTTTATTTACCATGGATAAAAGATAAATCTATTAAATAAGGGTAATAAATAATATTATAATAATATTAAATTACCCTAACACGTGTCCTAACCCGATTTTATTATACATGTCTGACCATGGGAATCTTTGGGGCGATTTTGGGACCCCATGGAGCCACTTGTAGGTGATAATTACCCTTTATATTAATTAAGTTAAAGTAAACAGAAAAATGAAATAAGCATATATCTTTTAGTAAAAAAAACTTTACATAGGGTTATATATGTTATCTTTTCAACTATAAATATTCATTATAAAGATAAAAGTATTTACTACATAATTTTATTTTATTTATAATTTTTAGATATTTAATATTTAAATTTATTTATGACACAATGATGATGAAATATTTTTTTTATTAATGAAAGAATCAATTAAATGATATTATAAATACTAAAAGAAATATAATTTAAAAGTTTTGATGACATAAAAAAAATTATAGGTGACTATGAAATTTTATGGTTGATTAACTATATTTAGTTCAAAGTAATAATGTTGTTAGGACTTTAACGAAAATCAATTATTAAATAATCACAAAATTGACAAAAATGTGTTTTTAAAACAAATACAATATTATTGGTTGATATAATATGCCTAAAAGACTAAGGTTAGGACAAAGGGCCTAAATAATATTATATATGAAATTAATGAACTTATTGGGGTTCTATAGGAAGTATATAGTATGTTTATTAACTCTATAATACAAAAAATACAAAAAGACATGGTAAATGTCAAACTATTTAACTAAGAGTTAAATTTAAAAGATAAGGTTAATATAGTTACTCAAACCTATCTAAAACCTATTGGTTGTGTGTAATTATAACCATCCCTACCTTATCCTAGAAATAAATCATTTTGGAGCCATTAGAAACCTAAAATTATTTTATTATTAAATAATATTTCTAGCTTTTCCAAAGGTGCCCCTCACCCCTCTTATAAAAGGGAACTCCCCCTTCTCTCTAATTAGCACCTTAAATGCCTTTTGGCTCTGCCAAACTCTACCCAAATATCCTCTAAACGTATCTAAATTCATCAAAGAGGCCTTAATTTAGTCATAAGACCAACATAAGGATCCCTTTTGATCAAATCAAAAGGAAGAACCCAAAGAAGAGGTAATAATTTCACCACCCTCTTTCAAGTTCTTTTATTCTTCCACTTCTTATTTCTTTGTTATTTACATTATAAAATAATATTTATAGAATATTCTATATACTGTGATGTTATTATAAATATTTTATATCCATATTCATCATTCTATCTATCCTTTGAATGACATGTCACCATACTTGCGTACGTACGACTTACCGTCTCCACGTCGTAGTGTAATTGTTATTCAATTCATTATTATTTGGATGGGTAGAATAATGCCATGTAATTGATGTAAATAATGAATATAATATGATAATTATTTTGTATAAATGATATAACATCCAATTATATTTTATTTTAATATCAAAATAATGATATTGTCACTCATGTGTACGTACGGATTACCGTCTCCACGAACGCGATGAGATTCATTCCCCATCGTATCCATTCAAGACTAATTTTCTTTTGATTATTAAAAATTATTTTTAAAGGCTTGATATCGTTTTAGTTATGAATAAGATACAACCCATGTATAAAAAAAATGTCTTAAGTAACAAAACATATAAAATAAAATGAGTAAGTGAACACCCGAAACGACGATAATACTAAACTATTATTAACAAAGCAATATTAAAAGATCATATATGATAACATATTTATGTATATTATTCTTGTATAATTTAATAACAATGATTTAAGTATTATACAGTTGGTTAACCTACCCTACACTAAGGAAAATTACAAGGTAAGGGTTAATTCTACAATCTCTTTATTATCCATGGTTGTTTTTACGTAAGTATCTACTAGGACCTCTTTATCATCCAGTTCCATGTTACTTAAAAATTTATTTCAAAACATTATTAATATTTTATAGACTATGGGTTAAATTAATTTATACCTTGTTTTACTTTTTATAAGATGTTTATAAAGGAATATTTCCGTCGTTTTCCAAACAAGGTCCTTTTTAACATTTTCGACAGAATTAAGGTAAGAATGTTTTTTAGCTTATACGGCGGGTGTGGATATTTTCCACCGTTATAAAATCGTCAAAGCTTCCCTTACAAGATTATAAGAATATTTTCAAAGTATATGTTTTCTTTTATAATTATGTTACTTTTAAATGATTTAAAAAAAGAGATATTTCTATCAAATAGTTTTGATTTCATCTATGTCAACATCCTTTGATGGATTTTAAGATTATTTGTTGTTGATTTGTTTTTATACAAAGGTTCTATATATTATTGAAGGTTTTGTGATATTTTTGACCGTGGATATGTCAATTTTATACCATTTAAGGTTTATGGAGAAAGTATTGACATTTTATATGCTTGTTTTAATATGAAAGTTTATGTTATGTTTAAACTTGTTCATACGAGGAATGCATTAGACTTAGTAAGTTATGGGTGGAGCCTGCTATAGCTACTCAATGCATCGGTAGGTCTCATGAGACAAACTAGTGTCTTGGCACAAGGCCTTGAAAAAATATTATTTCTATTTTTGGCACAAGGCCTTGACTATGTGGTTATGATAGTCCGACATTATGCATTCCATCATTATGAAAGTGGTTATTGATATTGCATGTGAATATTAGACTAGTAGAATATCAATGTGAATAAGTAAATGGAATTATTTCATTTTATTTTTTCTATATTGTGATGATTTTCAAGTTTAAAATGGATTTTGTTTTAGTTATCCATTGCCTTAAATTTTTATTCTTATTTATGAATGTTTCCGCTATATTGTCATCCTTAATGAGAATCTGAGCTCACCCCTTTATATGTTTTATTTTTCCCAAGATGTGAAGAAGTATTTTATGAGTGGGTTGTAGGGATATTCTAAGGGGATATGAGTGTGTACTATGGAGACTATGTTGTTTTAGTTTTTCACTTTATCATGTAATGTAAGACTTATGAATGTATCTAGTGTTACAAAGGCTACTAAACTAATCGGTCTTTCGAGACATGATCTTTTTTTATCATGCCAATGTTATGTAATAATGCACTGACTCTGGGTAACTGGGGTTGGGGCATTACATCATCGACCTCCAAGAAAATTATTTATTTTGGAAGATACCTTGATAATTTTAACTAGAAATGGAACCAAGAGGAGAGCCATAATAGCCGAGCTATATGGAGAATCTAGACATATGTTTAAGTTTATTCATAAGTTGATTAGCCCTAGAAAAGTTTATTTCTCTATAATTAATGATCAAGATATATATTTGATTCATCTCATGAAAAATGAACATAAGATCAATTATTTTATGTATTTCATACACCATATGTGTGAATTGATCAAGGCTATATCCAACTCAACCTCCCTATTTTATTCTCAGCTTCTCTCAGACATTCTTCATGACAAATTATTGGTTTGACCAAATGAAGAAGTTATCAAGGATTTTTAGTTTTGTTTGTCAAAATTTATTATAAAGAGGATGAAAATAAATTGAAATCCTTGGAAAAATGCATGGGTGGAATAAAAATATATGATCTATGAAAATTTCCATCTAGTGGAACATCCTTCAAGACCAAAATGTATTTCTGATCCTATTTTGTAACCAGATGAAGTTGTTGAGTATTCTGAAGAATAATAAGAAGAGGTTGTTGTGCCTCCCAGAGAAACTGTTCTTGACGAGGACGATAGTACACATGCTCCTCAAGTAGTAATTGAGAAGGCAATACATGTTCCTATAGATGTAGCTGATTTTGACGAACAACCAAATGATGAGGAAGAATTTGTTGCAAAGGAACCTAAAAAGGATGCTCTAGATGATATTATAGAAGAAAATATTCTGGTTATGCAAGAAGCTAACCTTGTGGCACTCCTAGAGGAACAAGGTGTTCCTGAAGTCATTCTTTCTGCTAAAGAGATAATGGATCAAGCCATTCACACTACTGGAAAACTAACCTTTACCAACGGTTTGGAACCGTTGGTATAGGCCTCCAAACCGTTGGTATAGCCTATACCAACGGTTTGGAGAACCGTATCCAAGTAAGCCGTTGGGATAGGTCTATACCAATGGTTTTCCAAAAACCGTTGGTATAGACCTATATCAACGGTTTTGGAAACCGTTGGTATAGGTAATACGAAATCTATACCAACGGTAATGGAACCGTTGGTATATAAAATCCAAAAATAAAACATCCGCTGGGATGTGATCCCAGGACCCCTCGTTTATAATCGAACGACTTAACCACTAAGCTAACATCACTTTGTAAACATAATTTCATAAATATATATATGTATTATCATAATTATTTAAAATTTTGATTCATATAATGTTCTCGGTTAGTAGATCTGGAAAAAAATTAAAGAACCTATCCCAACGGTTTTCAAAACCGTTGGGATAGCCCTTTCCCAACGGTTTTCAAAACCATTGGGATAGGTTTGGGTGGGATAACCCTTTCCCAACGGTTTTTAAAACCGTTGGGATAGGTTTGGGTGGCTTGAAATCTATGTTGGCCGAAGGTTGATTTTCCCCCTCCCTTTCCCAACGGTTTTGGTGAACCGTTGGGAAAGAGGAGGGAAAGAAGACCCTTTCCCAACGGTTCACCAAAACCGTTGGGAAAGGGGACTCTTTCCCAACGGTTTTGATGAACCGTTGGGAAAGAGGAGGGAAATAAGATCCTTTCCCAATGGTTTTGGTGAACCGTTGGGAAAGAGGACTCTTTCCCAACGGTTTTGATGAACCGTTGGGAAAGGGGAGGGCAATAAGACCCTTTCCCAACGGTTTTGGTGAACCGTTGGGAAATGGTAGCTATACCAACGGTTTTTACAAACCGTTGGTATAGAAGTGTTGGGAAAGATCATCTTTCCAGTAGTGTCAATTGAATCAAAACGAAATGGTTGAGGAAATAAGGGATGAATTCCTGGAAAAAGATCATGGTCCTAAGCCTCTCTGTTTTATGAAGGATGCACCTGTTGAGGGGTGCTACCCCCAAATCTAGAATCTATTGAAGTGCCAAACCTGATTTGTCCAAACTTAGTGGACACATGGTATAAATTTCCCTGTTATTGTGATGTGAATGACTCCCAATAAGTCTCAGTAAAAGGTATTGACTTGTATACTATATTTCAGTTGAAAATGGAATCTTCTACTAAATCTATCTCTTCCAAAGAGCCTGAGCCTGTCTCAGCTTTTATCTTTGAGCCTTCACCAAAACCTCAAACCTTGGTGAATAAATATGATCTGAAAGAATTTAGAGCAACCCTTTTGGCTGGGCTTGAAAAACTCTTGAATACCCAACCATATACTATGACACATCTAATTGAGAGAGTTGATTCACTATGATTGGAAAAAATAATTTGGTAGATTCAACCCAAAATGATTCATGGAATTCATGAATTCATAGTTGAGACAAAACTACTTAGTGATGAAGTACAAACTCTAAGTGGTATAGTTGAAGAAATATAGAAAGTTCTGAATTCAAGATTAGATCTTGCTTTTTATCCTACTAAGACTATTGTTCCTTATACCCCATAGGATATTTCCTCTCTGATTAATCCTCATTTAACTTCCTTATCTGAAAAGGTATCTAAAATAATCAATAAAACAGTGAAAGAGATGCATGATCTTTTTGTTGGTCTTAACAAGTTAACATATTAGTATAAGGGATGTATTCCAAAAGTGCTCAATTAAGTGAAATATCATACCTCAGTTGTCACTGCTTATAATGTCTTTGGTAAATCTTCTCAACCTCTTTTAGACAATGATCGATTTTGAACAGTGGTAAAAGAGGAACTTCAGGTTGTGTTTAGTGGTTTTAATAAAGAATATCAATCTAAAGTTATTAAGAAAAGTGACAAAGTTCTTGATTTTTTGAAAATCTATTCTAAGAGTGATAATGAAGCTCAGATTTTTTTTTCCAATAATGTGGACATCTATTTCAACTGGATCTTCTCTAAGACTGATCTGACCAAGCATTTCAAATACCTTGTGGAAAATATGAGGATTCCTCCTATTACACAAGACTTTAAGACTCATGTTCAAATTTTCGCAGAGTTCACTCATCTATTGGACGAGTTTATAGAGAACAAGGATGACTTTGAAAAATACATGAAGTATGGTGGATAGATCATTTCTGATTTTATCAAGCTTATGAGGCTCTATCTTCATGAACATAGTACTACCATAGTTTCTCCTGTAGCAGCACCTCTGGGATCTGGCTTTCCTACCTCCACCTCTTCCATAGCTTCCACTTCTATGTATTTCACTCAATCCCTAGGCAGTATCAGGACTGTAATCTTTGATCAACAGTTGCTACAGTCTTATCCCGCACCTACAGTGTCCCATTTTGTCTTTGAAGGTCTTCCTTTACCTTCATTGTCAACCATATCACTCTCTTATTCTATCTCAACCACTACTCCTATGGATTCTTCTTTTGATCCTGTTGCTAAGGGAAAAGAGAAGACCAGCCAGTGATAAAGAATAGTGACTAGTCTCTTTTGATAGGAATGTTGTTGAATTTGTTTTTTTGTCTACTATTTGTACTGAAACTATTTTTACCTAACGAATTGTGAAATTTTATTCTCTCTTCTTATTCACTCTTTTAGATAATCCCAAAAGGGGGATAAATATGGACACCAAAAAATTAAGAGAGAAATTTGTATTATATACAATATACACTCTAAATTCACATGATTTGGGATCATCAAAAAAGGAGGATATTGTTGGACTCCTCATGTGTTAATCATTTTTTAATGATCACAAATCCTATTTAGTCTATAAACTTTGTTAATTCTGTGTAATATTTCTCACATCAAATCTATAGTTGTTTAGTAAATCTGTACAGAGATCTAAAGTTCTATACATTTAGTTTGATTATTGTACATTATCTTTGATTTACTTTATAATGATTTCTTTGATAAATGATTATCTCTAATCCATTCTCTAAATGGCATTGCTTAAGTCTAAATACCGATATTTAGCTAAGTCTGAGACACCATGAGTCTTCCACTGGTTATGTTTTTCTGGAAAAGGAAGTAGACACCATGAACCAGATATCGTGACCAGACACCATGACCAGACACTATGACCAGACATCATGACCTCACACCGTGACCAGACACCGTGACCTAAACACCGTGAACTTGATATTGTGACTCAGACACTGTGAACCAGATACCTTAATCCAGACAATGTGACCAATCCATACACCATTCAGGGAGAAACTAGATCATATAGAAACCATTTACAAACAAATTATGACACCATTTATTAATCTTTTTTTTTTGTTTTTCAATTTAATCCATAACGATCATATTTGAAAATTTTAAATGCACTGCCATAATTAATGTTTCTTTATAGACATGTCACTAGACAGTATGAGATACGAGGTGGAGAATACAATCAACATGTCGACTCCAACACATGCGATCCAAGATAAAAGACTAGTGTGGCCTAGAAACAACATGTACATGGATGTGGAATAACGCAAATCAAGTGTGTGAGCAAGACAATGATAAAAACACTTGGAACATTTTCGAAAATAGAATTCACACATGGAACTCAACAATGCTGAAGAATATACAAAGAATACTCAAATCCCAGATTTGAGGACATCTTCACACTATCAAAAACCATGAAGAACACATGCTAGCTAACTTACGATACTCTATTTTCCACGAGAGGACTCAATTTCTGCATCTTCTTCATCCAAGAAGTTCAGAGCTGTATAGAAAAACACTAAGAGCAATTATAAAATTATCTCATCATTTCTACACTATTGTGTTTCATTTTATTATCTTTCTAGCAATGTGTGTATTTTAATAACAAAACACTTTTTATCCTACATTAAACTAAAATATAAAAGATATTCTTTCTCAAACACCTTTTTAAACTTGTGTATATCCATAGATAAGTGTTCAATAGGTCCCTTTGTGGCATGGTAGTTTGTAACCACGTAGAACTGTGGAAGAGGTCGTGTGACCTAGATAGTCTTGTTTACTGTTGTAAACATTGATCTTGGGTGTGGGTCAAGTTTATTTATATAAACTGCTTCATGGAAGTTGATCACCAAGTGGAGTGGATTAGGTCTCGGATTGATACTGAACAACTTGTTTTATATCAACTGGGCTGTTTAATTTAATTTTTCTCTATTTTACTACATAATTCAGAATTCACTAAATTCACTTTGATAGGTAATCTTGAAAAGAATTTATCATTTTATTACGTTATTGTAATAACTTTAAATATAATTTTAATTAAAAATATTAAGATTAATGATAATTAATCCATATTCTAAGAAGTTATTTAAACAGTCAACCATTCAAAACAGTATAACCTTGATTAAATGGGTTGTATTTCCCTTTATTGGGGAATCCTTTTCAGAACACCTTGTAATAAAAAATCATGAATAGATACTCAATTCACCCCCTCTTTACTACTCTACTCCGACTAACAACATTATATCTATTTTTTTGGATACTTAGTTTTAATACCGTAAAGAAATGGTCGATTTCTATTCTAGAGTAAATGATAAAACTAGATGTGTACTTTTTAATTCTTGTAAATTTTCATCATAAGAACCAATGGATTCATACATCTTATTTTCAGATCAAGGGATTATATCTCCATTTTGGGAGAAGAGTTACAAAAAATATTTATGAAAAATACCCTCTTAATCTTCTCTCATTACATGGAGAAGGTTTATTCCTCCTTCCTTGTATTTGTAATGAGAATCCATATTTTTTCAGCTTCACAAGTCTAATGGTAAAAAACTAATATCAAATTTACATACTCCAAGAACTAGATAATGAAATATATCTTTTCTATTTTTTGATCAATTACTCTATAATAATTCAGTTTAAAGACCCAATAATATAGGTTGGATGCTTATGCATGAAGGAGTCAATTCATTGTTGTTACATATATGGTGTATTTGGGATTTCAACATTATTCATGTGATTTTCATTGCTTGATAGATTTGGGTGGGAAGGGATATAAAATTTTAAACTCTATCTCTCTGAAGACACATACCCAAATTCCACTTAATAGGTGCTCCGAGCCGAGTGGGACATATAGAATCAAGTACATCTCCCCAAATGAGAGGGGCTGCCGACTAGTAGTGAGGTCCTATACTATATCTGTGGGGATAATTTTCCCACAATACCAAAGTTGAGCATGTCTGATACATATAAATAGAGGTAAATAGTGTAATTAACATATATAATCAAAAGGCACGACATAAAAATACAAGGATAAAAATAACTAATCTAGTTGGAATAACATAAAAAAACTGATCATGATACGTCATGTGTCTAGTAATCTAAATAACATGGATACCAAGGAGAAAGTATACATGAAAAACCAAATGTAGAAAAATGAAATACATAATCTCTCCCATGTATCCAGATATATATCTCAGTAATCTACTACCATCTCCATCCTATAACATTAAGTGATCAAGTGTCTAAAGTATTACACTTCCATTTTTTAACACCTTCATATTTGTAATCTTCCATGGGTACCAAGTGGCGTACAAAGAGGGTGTGGGATAAGTCTCCGTGAGCCACCACCAATGATGTATTTAACATCTGAACCATGTAATGGATATATAATAGTGTGAAAGCATGACTATATAATGTAAATAAGTATAATGTAACCAAATACACAAGTACCAACTTCATCCCTCTACTGGTGTTTGAATAAGTATTGAATTTATTATTTGATCATTAAGGTTTGTAAATAAGTCACCTCTTAGAAATAGTAAAGGTTACAAGATGCAACGAGGCACCCTGTAATGATATTTAATAATGATTTTCCAAGGTTATAACAATGGAAATGTATACCTCAAGGGTATCTAAATCAGTAATTACAGGAGCCTAGCTAAAGGTAAGAGTGAAATCCAAGGAGTATAGTCTAATTCATTCTACAATAATATGCTTACTGAGTCCAAGGAGTTCATCCAAAGTAAAATAGGGCTAAGAAATAACTGGTCCAGATGGGATTTAAACATGGAACTTACTTGTCAATTATGGATGCAAGGAGTGTATCCATGTAATCCTATAATAATATTGAAGGAATCCTATGGTATCATACTAAGAATCTAAAGTTAGTAAAGGATCAGGATCCAGGTGGGTCTCAACCAAAGAAAGCAGCATCCTTAAATTGAAATGGGTTTCTCAAGTGCTCAAGGCATTCCCTAAGAAATACAAGGAGATTTTGAGTCATTCCACTTATATTTCATAATTAAGTCACATAATATTCCATTTTTTCCATGCCTTTCCTTTCATTAGTGTTACAAGGTCAAGTAGCATGAAACCCTTTAATAAAGTCATAATTAATCGATAAATCAATTTTTTTCAAGCCTTCCCGTTCAATATTATGACAAGGCCGTGTAGCATGAAACCATTTATTTAACCCATTTAAAGAATTTACAAAAATCAAGTTAACTATTATACCTTCCATTATCATGGTAATGGGTGCTATGTGAATGAGACCTATTATTCAATTACATTTAAAAAGTCCAAGTCATATACATAGTATAATTATAAATTTTTATTTCATATTTAATTATCAAATTGAAGAACATACCCTAGGCACTCCAAGTGGTGGGAAAACACTGTACTTTCCATTATAAAATTATCAATTTAAAATAAGTAATTTAATTTAGAAAATATTACCCTTAGAAATTCCAAGACAAGGAACATTCGAACAATGGCTCAAACATGTCAAAACATGAAAACAAACAATTTTGAAAAAAAATCCTACGTGGGATGGATAGAGTTGTGGGTGTAACCACTAATAAATAAAAATATATTTTTAAAGAGCATAACTATATGGTTCTAATGATTATAATAATGACATAAAAATTCAATAAACAACACCCCATGAAATTGGCAGGCCCCACAAAAAATTCCAAAATCAGAGAAGTTGAGGGATAAATTATAGAACACCCACCATATTCTCGTATGACTCTCCTCATCTAATATTATCCTATAATTTTCCTCATAATGGAGTAGATCATTACACATCCAAGGTAATGAATGAAATCTCGAATGGTTCTCGGATGAATGAGATCTCTTAATCCCTATTCTAGGCATTAAGAAGAAACAAAACAAGAGAAATTCTGGTTAATCATATAAGGGATTAGATTAGGGAAATATGAGAGGGTTAATTACATTATTAATGGGAAAATGTAGAATTTCCCAAAAATTAGCCATTGCATGATTTGGCAGCATGGTTTTCCAAACCGTGTACTGACCATACATGGTTACCTAGAGAAAGTGGTGCATCACATGGTTATGTCACATGGTTAAGGAAACCATGCACCAATCATATGGTAAGGCTCTATCAAAAAAATCATACCACCAACATGATTTTATCTAACAAAGTATCCTACACCACAGAATTTTATTAAAATCCTTGTGTTAGGCCTAGTTCTCTAAAAATATGGGTTCTAGGCTCTGAAGAAGACCATGACACCCGTGTAACCCTTTCTAACTCGTTAGACATCCATATTATATCCAAAAATAATAAATAGACTGAAATTTAAATGAACCATACCTGAGTGAAAAATCAGGTTTTTATAGTCTCCCCCCGTAAAATAGCTTATCCTTGATTTAAAATTCCATGGGTGGTGAAGCACTATTTGAGAAAACGATTGGCCATTGGGCACATACGTTAGCCTCCCGATCCCATGTCTCATAATTCACACAGTCGTGCTACAATAACACCCATACTAGTGGGACATACCGACAATAGAGTGCCTTCGTGCTCTGGTCAATGATGCATATTGGATACTCTTCAATGGTATCATTGGAATATAACTCAAATTCCTCAGAAGAAAGGGTATGATATGGGTCGACATGATATTGGCGAAGCTATCAAACATGGAAGATGGCGCGCATGGAACAATACCTATGATGTAGTAGCAAAAAATAGTATACCATCTCGAATCTCTATAGAATCCCAAAAGACCCTATGTAAAGAAATGATAGATTCCCTTACTTCCATAACTATTGATGCCCTAACATGAGTGAAACCCGAAAGAACACATGATCCCCAACCTCGAACTCTGTAGGTCATTGATGGGGATCAACATAAGATTGGTTTCTAAACTAGGAAGTAGTTATATGATTCATAATCAGCTAAACATGCTCTGAGGTCTCCTATATGATATGGGGACCTAGTAGGGATGTCTTACCTACCTCTAGCCAGCATATGGGTGAACAACACAACCTACCATATAAGGCCTCAAAATTATCCATCTAAATTGTTACATGAAATATATTATTATTGGGGAACTCAAAGAGAGAGATATTCTTCTCCCAAGAACCACCAAAGTAATGAACACATTCTTGGATCATGTCCTCTAAACCTGTATTGTCTATTCAGATTGTCCATCAGTTTGAGTGTGAAAATTTGTGCTCAGACGCACCTATGTACCCATTTCATACTACAAACCATGCTAGAGCTATTATTTGAAATGGGAATCCCTATCCAAAAATCATTTAATGAGGGACCCTGTGTAGTTTTATGATCTCACAGACATACAATATTCAAATCTCAACAATTGGAAAAGTCTCTAGAATATGAATTAGGTGGTCTAATTTTGTTAATTCATCAAAAAATACCCATACAATATCACTACCCCTCATCGAACTAGGTATCCTGACTAAAAATCCCAGGTAAACATCTTCCCATTTCCATTCCGGGACTAGAAGCAGCTATTAGAATCATGGATGTTTTTGGTGATCTACCTTCACCTTCTTACATGTGGAACACATAGTGATATTATTTCTATCTAACCTTTTATCATAGGCCACCAATACTGGCATTTCATATATAGATACAATTTGGAGAATCCAAGATGAACAAAATAGTGAAAAGTGTTGGACTCTTGCATCATCTCCCCTCTCATATCTATAGGAACACAGACATGCCTATGAATTCACATGATTTTTTCTCTATCTAGAGACCAATAAAAATGCGGGTTATCTCCTGATATACTCTTATGAAGAACCAATACATCTGGGTCTAAAAATTTTATTCCCTTCACCTTCTCAAGGAGGAAAGAGGTAACTATTAAAGATGAGAGGTAGTACTTTTCATGATAATCATGAAACTCCAGATGCATAAAAAATACGGGGGCCATTAATTTCAATTCATCAATTACATTCAGTATGATATGTTCTTGTGTTTTCCAACTCATCACATCAGCAAATACATATTCTTTCCCATATGTATATGTATGATCAAAATTGATGGACTATAGATATTCGACCCATCTATGCTATCTAAGGTTCATGCCACGCTATGAAAATATATATTTGAGGCTCTTATGATCTGTACAAGCCACACATAACCAACCTAACAGATAATATCTACATCAATGTGAGGCATATATAACTACTGTTATCTCGAGGGAATGATTTAGGTAATTGAACTCATGAGGCCTCAACTAGTGTGATTTATATGCAAGGACTTTTTCCTCCTACATCATTAATGCTCGTATGTTGATGCCTGATGCATCATATAATATGATATAACATATTCCAGGCTCTCAAAGGATAAAAATATGTGTTGAGATAAGCCCCCCTTATAGTTTCTAAAATGATTTCTCACAAACTTCTAACCATAAGAACATAAGACCTTTATTTGCAAGGAAAATAAGAGGTGAATTAAGGTATGAGAAGACCTGTATGAAATTTTGGTAATATTGGGCCATCCACAAGAAAGTCCATATTTCAAACATGTTCATGGGTTTCTCCCAATAAACCACCTCACTAACCTTCTTTGGGTTAAGAGATAGTATTGATTCTGATATGATATGACCCAAAAAGTAAAAATTTTTGATAAAAAATTGTCTCTTAGAAAGATTTTCATAATGATGATTCTCTTTCAATGTACTAAGATCGATCTTAAGGTGTTTATAATGGTCCGTATGAGTATGCGAATACACCAAGATTTCATCCAAAAGGACTACACAAAAAAATCCAGATAGGGATGAGAAACCTTATTCATTATATCCATGAAAATAGTGGGAGAGATCATATGATCGAAACGAATTATAGGGAACTCATATAGACTATACCCACTATAGATGGGTTTACAAGATATGTTTAATATCATGGCTCTCACTTGGTGATATCCTAACCTTAGGTCGATCATATAGAAAACCCTAGCACCCAATATCTATTCAAATAGATCATCTATTTGAGGTAGTAGATACTGGTTCTTAGCCATAAGCTAGTTCAAAATTATGTAATATATGAATAGACATAAGGTTTCATTCGACTTCTTAGAAACAGCAATGGGAATACCTAAGAGGATGTACTAGTTCATATAAATACTTTGTCCCTTATATCCCATAACATCCTCTTGAGTTTCTTGATCTTAGTAGGTTTTATTCTATATGGAGGAATGGACACTAGAGATGCTCCATGAAAAAGATAAATCATAAGATACGCCTCTCTCTGAGAAGGTAAGCTAGAAAAATTGTCTGAAAAGACATCCTTGAAATGATACAATAATGGTGGGAAATAAACTTGATGTAAACCCTTATCTTCTATAAAGATATTTTTAATTTGGGAGGTCACTCCACCTTGTCCATGATTCTTTTTTCATGCTCTAAAATCCTCGACATCCAACTCACCCTTATGTAGATAGTTGTTGCCCTCCGGTGATGTAAACGATACCATACGATGATTATAGTCTACAAAAACATGATATTGAACCAAACAAGCCATACCATGAATGAAATTGAAGACTATCATTTTGAGAAAAAAGATGTACCACAAAAAAGGGTTACTACATACCTCAAGGGGACAATCCCTACATCACTATATTCCCTCTAACCGCACTTCTAATGGTGTTTCTAGGGTCATTAAACCATAGTAATATTATATCTCTTGTATGAGAATTTCCTTAATAGATATAGATATAAGAGTTTTCAAATCACCTATATCAAATTAAAAAGTTACTATATTAGATGAAACTAGAATAGTACCTTGTACTTTAGATGGCCATGTAGCCTAATCCTTGGGTATCGGCTGTAGTTCATGCAACTGGCTTGACCCATGGACCTATTTCACAGTTGGACTACCACAATCATAACAGGTCTATTGGTTCCGCTGGTAATCAAGGGTCTAGCTACCATGGCCCTGAACTCCTCTTTATTTAATCTTACCAGCTCTATTCCAACACCCCACCCAATGTAGTGTAAATGAACCATCTCCAAATGGTAGAGCTTGCGCTGATCCTTTTCCACTCATAGTTGGTGGAAAGGTCCGGTAGAATCTCTAGAGATGTGCCATAAAACTTCAAGACTAAAACTCCATAGAGTCTATATAATAATAATAATTTAGGTTCCCCCATCATCTTTACTGATGAAAAACAATGGAGTTATCAAAACTAGTAATCTAGCAGTCAATTCCCTGATGAGAAACCTCGATCGAATGTTTCCTTCCACTACAAGAACTACTGGCCTACAATAGCATTGATCGTTTATGCCCTATATTATTTCCATCCCTCCAGTTGTTCTTATTGAGAAGATCCCGATTTAATATTTTTGAAAAAGTAGGTAAGAAAAAGGAATTCCCCTACGTACTAATGGTGTACACAATCCTATCCTCGAAGAGTCCAACAAATGAAATCTCATCACTAGATAGAAGAAATCTAAAGTGCAGAAACTCTGTGAAATGAACTGAATATTCCATAACAGACATACAAACCTACTAAATATTAAAGAACTCTTAGGATATATTATCTCTTATCATATGAGGAATGAACTACTAATATAAGGAAGATTGGAAATCATCCCATACCATGCTCTAATTGAAACCATCCAAGATAATCAAATCAAACCAAATCATTTCTAAATCATGAATCATGTATGTGGAGAGCTTGAACATCCAATATATTGGTGTTTCCAGATTCCAAAAGATACATGGGATGACCTCCATCCATGAATCTATATCCTGAAAACTACCATCCCCTCAAAAAGTAGGAGGATGATGTTGCTAGAACTCACGAGTCAGACCAGCCATCATAGGTGCATCATGTGGATCACCATGCATGGAATCCATCATCTATAGAAGAATATCAAGAACATGGACATCAGTTCCTAGATCAGGTACATCTTATGATGGATAAAGTGGAACTCTTATAGGGAATAATGGAATCTCAGGCCCACCACATCTAGAGCATGGTTTTCACGACTTTCCTGGAGTACGATATGAGGATGTCATGGCAGCATTGGTCTATAAATTCCCCTAACACACCTCAGAACAATCTTGTAGCACATATATAGAAACAAATTATGGAACCTGAATAATTAAAAATTACTACCCAAGGAATACTACCCCAAATACCCACATAGATTGCCAAGTATTCGTAAGTGCTTAGTTCTAAGTTCCAAGGGTTTCAATAGATGATGGGTCATTAGTACCTTGCCTCATCATTTAACAAAAACCATTTCATTTATCATTTAATTACTATTTCAATCTTTTTCCTTTCATAAACATAGTAAGGTGGAATAAGAATAAGAAAAAATCATTTTAGATGTCATGTTTCACTTTATAATAACTAAACATTCCAATTTAATTAGTGGCCACACACTTTTTCACTAAAAACAACACCCATTTTTTATATCATGAAGCTTTGACTCAGTAAATTAATCATCCCAACCCATGATGAAGCATACACATCATGAGTTGAGATAGGTGATCAATCAATCAAAACCAAGGAAAATAACAATCATAAGTCAACAATCACATCATCACTCAAAAATCACAAGCATATTAAATAAATAAAATAATAACATGCTCTTATATGGATGGGAAATATGCATGACATATGGATTGTAGGTGAAAAAATGAAGAATGAACAATGATCCTTGACCTCTTATTATTAGGACAGGTATGGAATAAATCTTAAATTAGAGTAATAACAATAACCATGACACAACATGTGAATCACGCAATGGTGAAATAATGTCAACTATAATTGGAAAAACAGAACAAAAATTATATTTTATATAACTTGGATTTTACCCTTATCCTAGGTTTGTGATGCCCAAGAATTAATTATGATCAAGTACCATAGTGTTTCTAATATGCAATCTATTGTATCCAAATAATAAAGTATGAAATAATCCCCTTTGATACAATATTTTGACATCCTAGACCCAGATGCCACTTAATAGTTTCCTCCATCCTGGTGGGCCACTTGGCCTCAAGTGCATCTCCCCATAACCCTAGAGGCAACTGACTAGAAGTGAGCATCTATGGTGTATACATGGGGATACTATTTGATCATTACCATAGTGTTTCACAATAGAGAAATATAAACATAGTTAAATAAATGAAGCAATATAAGTAAATAGAAGGAACAAAAAATAGATAAGGATAACAATAACTGAAATAACAAGAATGACATGAAACAATAGATGATGATACTTCATGTATATTTTAATATGGAAAACATACATAATAATTAAAAACCATACATGAAAAACCAAATATTGAAAAAAGAAATGCAGAAACTATCTCGTGCATCTAGATCTATAGCTCGTCAGTTTCTACCTGCTCTATTTTACATAGCAAGAAATTAGGATTCTGAAGCATTACACATCAATTTATCAACAAAATAATGCATGTAATCTTCCTTGGTTACTAAGCGGTGCCTAGAGAGGGTGTGAGATAAATCTATGTGGGACACCAAAAATGGTGTCAATAACATATAACCCATGTAAAGGAAATGTAACAATGTGCAATCATGCATATATAAAGTAATGAAGTATAATGTAACCAAATACCCATGAATCTACTTCATCAATTTCATGGTGATTTAACATATATCCGTTTAATTATATTATTATTACCAGTTTATAAATAAGTCACATGTTAGAAATGATAATGTTTCCAAGATATAACGTGGAAACCAGTAATGATATTTAATAATGAATTTCCAAAGTAATAACCAAGGAAACGTAGAACTCAAGGGTTTCCAACTCAGTAATTACTATAGCTTAGATAAAGTTAATAGTTTAATACAAAGTTCATAGTCCAAGTAATTCCACAATAAGATGCCAAATGAGTCCAAGAAGTTAATCCAAGGTAAAACCTGTCTAAGAATTTACTGGGTCCGACGGGTTTAACCATGGAACCTACATGTCAATTCTGGATCCAAGGAGTGCATACAAAACATCATATAATTATATTGAAGGGATACTATAGTGTCATACAATGCATCCAAAGTTAGAAAAAGACCGATATCTAGGTAGGTATCACCCAAATTAAGCCACATCCTTGAATCATAAAGGGGTTCCTGAGTGCTCAAGGAATTCCCTAAGGAATCACAAGCGATCTCAAGTTAAGACAATCATATTTGACAATGAAGTCATAAAATATTCCATTTGGATTAATTATTTCCATTCATTAGTGTAATGGGGCCATGTAGCCTGAAAACCTTTATTCAAGTCAATATTAATCGATAAATCCATTTGGTTCAGACCTTTCCTTTCTTTAGTATGATAAGGCCAAGTAGCATGAAACCATTCATTTAATTAATTTATAGAATTTTCAAAAACTATGGTTCACTCCTCTATATTTATTAATCATGTTGAAGGGTGATACCAACATGAAACATATTATTCAATTAAAAATAAAAGGACAAGAAATATACTTAGTATACTTCCTAATTTCCATTTCATATTAACTTATCAATTTGAAGAAGTTTTCTTAGGATAGTTAAGTGGTGAGAATACATGGTACTTTCCATTATGAAATTTACAATTTTAAATAACCCATTTAGTATAGAAAATTCTACCCTTATAAATGTCAATCCAAGGCACTCTCGAACAATAGCTCAAACATATCAAAATAATAAAATTATAATTATGGAAAAACATATTACATTGTATGAGAAGTGTTTTTGGAATAACCACTAAATCTTAATCCGAAATTTATAAATAGAAGAACCATATGGTTATAATGATTATATGTGTGGAATATAAATTCAATAAACAACAGATGATGAAATCAGCAGACCCCACACCAAATTTACAAAATAAAATACCATGAGTGATGAGTTATAGACCACCCACGTTAAGCTTGCATGACTATATTTATAAAATATTTGCCTCTAATTTATCTTTAAATAGAGTTGACCGTTTCACAACCAATGTGATGAAAGAAAGCTCAAATGGATTCCAGATGAAGGGGATATATTGATCCATATCTTAGGACATGAAAAAGATCCAAAATGAGAGAAATAACGGTTAATTTTGTTGGTTATTGGATTAGGGAAGAAGGAGGGGCCTAATTAGATCATTAAGGAAGTAAATTTAGAATTATCCAAAAAATATCATGTGTACGATTTGGATACATGGTTTTCCAAACCATGAACAAATCATGCACGAGTACATGGAGAAAAAGGAATACCACATGGTTAGGTCACACAGTTAGGGATACCATGCTTCAACCATGCGGTAAGGATGTTTTTGAAATTGCATTCCACCTACAGGATTTTATCAAACAATACGGCCACCCCACATGGTTTCACTACAAACTATGTGCCTGGCCTAGTTCTCCCAAAGAATGGGATCCAGGCTCTGAAAAAGACTTTGACACCCTCATGATTCTTTATAACTCATTAAGAATCCATATTTGGTCCTACATAAATAATTAGACTGAAATTTAAAGGATATATACATGAGTGAAAAACTGAGTTCTTATAATCTCTTATACCATTTGGTTTCCCATTGGGAAAAGCGTTGTATTTTTCTATGTACTAATTTGAAACATTATTACATTTAGTTTCAAATATTTACTAAAAAAAATTAGATTGTATATGGATAATAATCTAGGTAATAAATCTTATAATAAAGAATATCAATCCTGATATATAGTAAATTATAAAACCTTAATTTAAAGCTATGAAATTTTAGCATCATCATACATCACTTTTGGTTCATCATATATTGTTATAGGTCTTACCATTTTATTATTAATATTATAATCCTAAATTATAATTAATCCTCACTTTGATACAAATTGAGATGAACCAAGAACATTATATTTATATATATATATATATCATATTTTTATCAATTATATAACTTAAAAAATAAAACCCTAGAACCTATTGTTTTATTGTTTTGGAGATAAAACATATAAACCAAATATGTTCTAAAATTTTAAATGTCTCTCATAAAAAATCTTCTCACATTATTCCCTTAAGGCCAATGTTTCTAGAATAACTCACACCAAATCTATTAATATCTAGTTTGATATTAGGGAATTTGATTCTGACTTTCACCCAGAGGGTGATGCTTCTGCCTTTTATCCTTTTAATGATGACTTCTAATCATTGTAATATTTTTTTCAAGGCACTTTACCACCATATGAATGACACATTTGTAAAGGTTACAACTTTATCATCAAAGTGATTATAATTTTATAACAAAAAATTAATTTGGACTAGTATAAGATGAGAATGTGGTTATGAGAACATAATCAAGGTGCATGATCATAATATATTATAATAATACCCAAAACAAGATCATAAATCATATGTATTGGCATAAGGCTTTGGTATAACCTAAATCAAGAGTAATAAGAGTGTGAAAAAAGGAGTTGATAGTCATTATTTATGAAAAAAATAACATATTAATTAGAATGTTTAATAAATATAAATATAAAAATCATAACGTATGTAAAATCTGACAAATAAGACATTCATATCATAATGGACTAAGATAACCACCTACCCATAACATAATAGACTTGGGATATCCACTTGTTTTCTATAAATATTTTTGACTTGGGGTAACCACCCTTGTCCGATTTTGGACTCTTGTGATATTGAAATATAAACAATTAAATTAAGGGTTATAACAGATCCACCAATAAAAAAATGATAAACCAAATTTTTTTTCTCCTTGAACTTGAAATAATTCATAATCCATTCATATCTTAACCAACCGATGAGAAAGAAATGGGTTTCATGGAAATATCATTAATATGTCATGGTATGGAAAACCATGAAATAAGTTAGATGGTATAAATAGATAATACCCTATTTAAAGTAAATTAAATATTAAAAAATATTTATAGAAATGATTTTTTCAATAAATTTAATAAAAAAATACATTAAAAAGTATCCATAAATTTTTGATAACATTTATTTAAAGAATATTTTTTAACAAGTGGAATAATAATTAATTTTAGAAAAAATGAACTTTTTTAAAGGAATCTTAATTAATGAAAACCATTATGATAATGTAATTTTTTTCCATGTGGAAATAGCTTAAAATATTCATTTCACACTTTTTTAAACAAAGTAAAAAATGATTATTGAAGAAAAGTTTAAAAAATTGATTTAATTTTTTTAATTAAAATTAAAATATACTATAAATTTAATTTATTCAATCATTAATTTAATTAAAATAATAATTATATAACAGTATAATAAATATTTATATGGAGAAATAATATTCTTCATCAAAATTAAGAGATTAGGTGAGTTCCACTTACAAGAATCCTTTTAATTAAATTATGAACCAAATGGATGTAAAATGGTTATAAGACTTTTAAACCAAATTAATATTTATTGGATAACAATATATATATATATTTGAGATATTAAAATTATAATTTCCTGAAATATTAATTTAAAGTAAGATAATATCGATTCCAAAGTGAGATTAAAAAGAAACCCATACCTTTTCTCTCAGGTTCCATGAAAGTGAATTGATCTTATATATAATAAACATAACCATATTAATCAATTAAGTTGGTAAATTATTAATATATAACATATTTTTATACCCTACAATTATAATCATTCATTACACAAATAGTAGTTGGTTATTTTTTCATTATTGGATGTTAGTAATTTTTATTGTTTCATACATGTTTCGTAATAGTGACTTAGATCATCATTCCTTATCACCAAGTTCATTATTTCCAAATTATTCATGGTTTTGTAATAATTAGGTTACACATATTTATTCAATACAACATTAATTTTATGAAGTAACAATTATGTTTTATGAGAATGGAATCTTTAAAGATCATGTTTCATATAATAGTCCGATAAAAACATGTTACTTTATAATGACCATTAATTTTGGGGTCAATATTACAAAATATTATTCATGAAATTAATTAATACTCAATATAATATATTTATAGTAATAATGTCTTGATTCTTATTCATGATAAAAATAGTGATATTGGTATACCATAGTTCATATAGATGATTGAATCATCCTAAACAAGAACTTTTTATAATGATGAATAAGAGTTCAAAGTTATATAATAGTTGAATTATTTTATTATGAGAATAATGTTTTTTATATAATATTATTAGGTTGTGTAATGATACTAATATTTATTTTTTATTATAATTAACCAAAAAATTTTAAATAGGATCACTTACCCTTACTTTGATAAATTAAATTCTTCTCGATACAAGTTCCCGCAAAATGAAGTATTTAGGTCTCCTTATTAGTAAAGAAAGCATACTAAAATATCAGAAAGAATTTTTATATTAAAATTGGTATGGATTCAAGATACAAATGAATTTCTTAGTGGTTTGTAAGGGGTTAGGAGGGGTCATTTTATAGGTGAGGTGCGTTGATATTTTAGAAGAAAGTATTGATTATTTTATCATTTAGTTTAATTTATATGATTAATATTTATTCAAAATAAATTAATTGTTTTTTATTTAAACATTAATGTAATTTGAAATTAAAATAATGTAAAAAATGAGTCTTATATTTTAAACACTTAATTAAATGTAAAGAATAAAACATAATTGTTTTTAGAATAAAATTTAACTTCAGTTCCAAAATTCAAAACATAATTATCTAAATTCAATTTATTAATTTTAAATGAGTTATTTTGAAATTTTAAAAAATATTTGGTCTATAAAATGGATTCATAAGTTTAAAGTGATATTAATATCACGTTATGTCATAAATGTTATGGTATTTGTAAAAATTTTATTTTTTCACCACTCACTAAACAAATAAATTTATCCAAAAAGTCCCAAACACTCACACTAAGACAAATTTGATATAATGAATCAAATAATGAATTTAATATTTTAAAATCAATTTTTTAAAATTTATATATTTAACATTTAGATTATAATATAAAATAAAGAAAAGTTATTTATAGAAAAATGAGTTCTTAAACTTTACATGTTCTTAATCTTATTTCAGATTAATTATTAATTAAATCACTGTTAATATATACATATATACATATATACATATATTTAAATTAAAATTCTATATTTATCCTAATCATCATTACAAAGTGATCAATTTAATATTTTAGGAAAAGGTATATAATATTTAAGGAAATAATTATTTGAAAATATCTCATTTTATCATTCAATGATTTTAATAAATACCATTTAAAATTAATTATTAAATATTATCAATCCCTAAGAATCATTGAATTAATATTTAAACAAATAAAATCACTCTTAAAAAAATAATAATAATGAATATATTTATAATACTTTTTTTAATTAATTATAATCTTTTATTCTGTTTTTTAAATCTCAATGTATTCCTAAAGATTATAGTGGCCTCAGTTTTATGTGTTCTATTAAATAAATTATGATTATCCATATTCAAATTATCGCAATTTTGATATTATTGAAGGATTATTTATAGGTTAAATGGATTCGTCAATATTATTTAAGATACTTCTCTTTTTGGAATTTTCCTTTCATGATGTCTTTCTCATGGGGTTTTAAGAGAATTATTAAATTGTGTGAGAAACCATTATGTTGTATTGAAATTTATTACAACATTTTAAGATAGACTATCCAACGGAATTGTGATCCTTTATCTACTATGGCCACAAAAGCTGCTATGTTCCCAGTCAACATGGATAAACCGAGTTGGACCATGGTGTTTTGAGGTCTGTATTTCACCCCTAAGAATGGTTTCATGAAGTGTAATAATTATTTTCAAAGGATATATTTATTTTTAATATCATTTATTTTATATTATTTTCTTTTTAATCAATATCTAGATAATAGATACCATTTTTTCCCTTTTATTTTTATTTTATTAAGTTGTGTTTTTTGAAATTAATTATTACATATCTCTCTTACATTTTGAGAGTGGCCCTTGGTTTTAGACTATATTTTATATTATCGTAGATAAGACTATATTCACCATAATTTATAATAGAGTTTACTTACACGACTGCCTATGTTTTTTGGAAGGCCATGAATGAGTGGATCTTTCTTGCAAATCATTTCAACCCCTAGGTTTTATTTGATGGGATGTATTTTTCCTTTAAAATAAAGATCATCATAATAATAGGATTGAATACGTATTATCTCAATCATTAATGGGATATATATATATCTCGTCTATTTTTCATTTATTTTTGGGAACATTCCTTTCTCACTGAATGATTGTATCTTTTTGTGTGGCTATGCTTCAATTTTGATGCTTTTATTTATTTTCATTCTAGTTTCCTCATGGTGGGATGTTTTTAGTCATCATGTGTTGTGATAATGTGGTTTGTGTGTTTATATGATTTATTTTGTTTTTTTGGTGTTCTTATTTCTTAATTTGTGTTTTTTTCAAGTATTTTTACTCATATTTGTGTATATAGAATGAAAGGTTTTTTCTTTTCCTCCAAATCCATTATTCACTTGTGGTTTCATTTATATAGTATTTATATAAATAATTTTTATTTAGTTTTATTATAATGTATATCATTTTTATTGTATTATATTATCTTAATGAAATAAAGCATTGTTCAATTTAGTTTGGTTTTCTTTCTATCATAAGATTTAGAATTCACTAGATTTATTTAAAGATAAATCTTATTGGAATTGTGGGATATTAATTATTTTTGTTGAAAGATATGATACATCATAGAGATAATTATTGTAGAGATCTTTATAGGTTTTTAGGGAAATAATATTTGTTAAACATGTCATTTTATATAATTAAGGTAGTATATTTTCGACACCATATTTTAGGGCCCCTGTGATATGACATTAGGGATATAACATTACTCATTTTGTTAAGAAAAGAGATGTTTTATGTATGGTAAAAAACTAGATAATGATCATGAATCATGATTAGTTTGTAATTTTATTGAATTGGGTAGATAATTGATATTAGGATGTGCCCAAATTAATGAATCCTTTTTATTCTATAACCTAGGTTTATATATTTCATAATGTTTTCTCTTTTTGATATATGGATCATGGTAAAAATACTCATCAAGATAATTTCAATGATGTCGAACTAGACATAGTAGCCAATAATAATTGAGTTTATATCAATGAAGAAATTTGATAGACAAAGAATCTTTCAGATTTTTATTACTAGACTCTTTATAATTACTAGGGCTCAGTTTGGGATTAGAATTCCGACTCTTGGTTGGAAAATTTTGATATTACCTTAATTCTGATCTATTAATAGAGGGATAAGTACATTACATTAAATATATATATTTTTCATGTATATTATTGATATTATATTTTTTTATTCCTTATGTATCATGAGGAGTCATTCATTTAGTAGGATAATATTTCATGTTTGTTTCAAGTTTAATTTATTTCATCGACTATGAAGGTGTCTTATTGGTCGAATAATATTACCCTCATCAAGGGGAGTTCTAACATTTGGTATTTTGGTATTCATTATAATAACCTAATATATAATGATTCAGAAATTCTTTCAAATAAATAGTTTAGTGTGATGTTTTTTCAAGGAAGTTATTCATCTAGATATCAAATTACAACTCCCATCGTTCACATTGGTGAAGTATCTTGTAGTAATAATGAAGGAAGAATTCATAAATGGGATTTTATGAAAAAAATATATTATGATAGGTAATTCATCGAGACACACCATGGTGCAGAAATATGACATAATATTATTAGTTTCCTCGTTATTATATGTCTCATATAGTACAGATTAAATTCTATCATTCTTCATGTCATTTATAGATCTCAGAGTTATTAGACCCCCACTAGGAGGAAAAATGTATTATTTCATGTCTATGTCATATTCATAAAAAAATATTGAATGCTTGACCTTCCCCAACATCAAATATGGGGATGGTATCCCTCCTTACAATCAACCATTACAACAATATCTTCTACAAAAATAGAAATTGGGCACTCCAGATTATGATCAACATAGATGATATGAGGTGGGCATAGGACTTCTATATTATTCCCCTAATAATTAGGGTTTGATATCATATCACACTTATAAAGGTGGTTTCTATCAAGGATATAGATTTCATCAAGAATTATGTGGCAGATGCAAGCCTCAGAGTTGAAAAAACCATGTGATCCAAATTTGATTTGTGGTACTGTGTGCTTATATTCAATTTTTTTTTAGATTATATTTAATGAAGAGATAAAAAAAACGTTTGATAAAACTTACTTACTTCATTATTAGGGAATTAAGGTAGAGATTTCTCTAGTTACCTTGGATTTGACTATGTATTTTTGATGTTTGAGATCACTTATCAGATGTGTGTAATGATTTTGAGATGATTCTAGGGAAGGATCTCTCTTGGGGAGATTTCCTATATTTGTTAATCTATCCATATAAAATAATTATTGTAATGGAATATTTATCTTTAGTGTAAAATATTACTTATTTATTGAGAAGGAAAATAATATTATATACTATTGATAGAGGGAAAGTTGTGTTTATTAGTGAGTGAGAGCATTGGATAGGTAATATGTGTATCAAGTTGTTATCTTCCTTAATGGTAAAGTTGATGTCATGTTCAATTGAGGATAAACTATGGGTGATCCACAAGTTTATAGAATAGTAATATGATATATTTACATGTGAGGTTATGATTCTATCTTCTTAATGTGACATTGATTTTAGGATATAGTTTTAGTCTTCTGTATCTTTGATGTTGATGTCCCCATATAGGATAGTGACTTCTGAGTTATGAGAGCTTTAGATTCATAGTAGAAGTCTTTGATTGAGAGGTTTTATGGAGACTAGTGTGTTGCCTTAAGATTTAAGATTTTTATTTTTTGATATGGAAGATGTAAATATATGATTTTACATCAATTATCGTTGTGTCAATAAGTTGAAAGTGAAGAACTGTTATTCACTTCCATGGACCAATGACCTATTCAATCAACTAAATAGAGATGTATTTTTTTAGATAATTTATTTGTGGTCAGTATATTATCATATGTGAGTAAACGATGAGGATAATCCAAATAATTCATTCATATTTTTTTATGGAAATTATGATTTCATGGTGATGTTGTTCATTGTCATGATTTCTTATTACGTGTTTATGGGACTACTGGATTTTTTTCCATGAATTTTTTGATCAGTTCATGGTAATTATAATCAATTAAATCCGTCTGTTTTAAATTAATAATAGGATCGCACAAATCATTTATGAGTTATGTTAGGGATTCTTTGGTGGAATTATCAATTTTATAATCATTCAAAGCATCAGTTTTGGTCTCGTGATGTTCATTTCATGGTTTTTGTTGTGTCTCCACATGGATTCTCCATAGACTCTTCAAATATTGAATTAGATTTTTTTGTATCCCCCAATTATTTTTTAGATTTTTTAAGATTCATTTATTTTTAAGGATATTATAGAATGATAATTACTCACTAATATCATATTAAGAATAATTTTATAACATTGATAAGGAAGGATCAATCCTTTCTCATAACTAACTATTAAGATGTATTTGAGTATTTAAAGGAGAAACTAGTCAATTATCATATTATTCTTTTACTGGAGTAGGGATTTGTAATTGAGGTTTATTTCATCACTTTGTGTCTTTAATTTTGTTATAATATAATAAATCCAAGGTAAATATATCATATAGGGATTGAAAGTTATTTCGTAATTAGTGTAATATCTCTACCAATGATATTGATCCTGTAATAGTTTTGTGTACTCTGATGATGTGATATATTTCCACATTGGTGAGAATTTTTTAGTCTTTATAGATTTTTATGACTTGAGGTATATATTCTCCCAATGTAATTTTTTTGGTAAATGATAGCGGGTGAAATTATTATATGCTTGGAAATTTGAGATAATCTTCATTCTAGGGAAAGTAATTTTTTTGGGTAATGAAACGAGTAATAATTCACACAGTGAAGCTCTGAAAAACCCTATATATGATTGAAGATTGAGAGAGAATATATATATGATTATCATTAAAATCGAAGAAATAGAGGGTAGATGGTGCCTCTATTGGATGATGAAGAATTCATTTTTGATATAGCAGGTGGAACAATCACATTTTGCGTGTTTAAATGTGGAGGTTTTTTTAGATCATGTATTTTATGGTAATTATTATAATGGATGGTCTAAGGATGATCAAAATGATGTTTTCCTCAGATAAGTATTCCATTCACTCAAATATGTGTCATTTAGTTCCATATAAGATCAACAGTTCCCCTTGGTGTTACATCTTGGTGTGTCTATGATGTATTATTCCCTCAGGGTTCTATTTTTGTTGTCTAGGATGAAGAGATTATTTGTGGAATTTGAATCTCAATATTTATTATTTGAAAAGGTAAATCTAAGAGTCACATTCCTCGTGGGTTTATTCAGTAACATTAGTTCCCCAATGTATGTTGGAAGAAATCTAGATGGACCTCATCATTGATTAAAATCATTTTCAAAGATGATATTATGTTATATGGGTCATCTGGGATAACAAGATGAAGTCATATAACTTATTAGTGACTAACAATTCAATCATGGTGAATATTTTATAAATGTAGTACATGGAGGAGGTGGTGAGGCTACATGTGGTTCAAAATATAATAATATATGAATCATGATCCATGTTTTTATTCCCATGTTTGGAGATGTATGCATCATGTTTTGGATCATAATTCTTAGTTGGAATCTCTTTTGATCAATTGATAGATGTTCAAACCGAGGTGAAAATTTAAATATTTGTGGACAAGTTACACACATGTGTTCTAGATTTTAGAGGGTTTTGGGTGAAGCACCTTACCTTGGGGGAGTTTTATTATAATATATATTATCACTCCACCACTAGTATGTCCCCATTTTAATTAATTTAATGATGTCCTTATAGATACATTTTATGGTATAATGAGATAAGAGAGTTAGCTATTGTAAAACATGGATTATTTCAGAGAATAAAAGAGAATCACTTAGTGTTTTTTGAATACATAAATTAATAAATGGATTTTAAAATTCCTATACTTATCATAAGTGGAGGCCTCTAGAGTTCTAAATTGAGGATCATGTGTTCTTGAATATATATTCTTATTAAGGGCTATAGAGGTTCAGTCATGGGATTATGTTTTATCCATTATTTGATGGAACATTCGAGTTGTTGGAACTTGTTGGTGCTATTAAGTATCGATTATCACTTCCCCTAATATTAATTATATCCCTTACTCCTTTTATATATCATATCTTCATTAGTATCAGCATGATAATTCCCATGTCATTGACTGGGGAGAGTTGTAATTTGAAGTTGATAAAACATTCCTAGAATGACCTATTTGAATTAAGAACTATTAATAGAATGTGTTGTGTTTAAATACTTTAAATTTGTTTCATGTCCTCTGAAATCATGGTGACATGGAGGTGTGTAATTAGAAATATGAGTCATAAATTCATTCTTAATATCTTCAGTTGTTCAACGATTGATTTTTTAAGACAAAATGAATGAAATTTATTGATTTATGATATGATTAATGATGTTATGTGTTTATTATTGTTGTTCCCATAATGTTTTTATTGTATTATTTTCATAGAAATGTCCCTAATAGGTATATTGAGGGGTATTTTTTAACCCCCCTTTTCCTTCCCATGATGAACTTTAATTCTTAAATATTAGTAATTTTTTACAAGTATATGATATAAGATAATTGTTTTATGAATCACTACCCACTAATAATTTTTATAAGGCTTGGAGGCATCAATATATATTTTTGAGTTGTTCCAATAGTGGAGTATATATTTTTTTCCCTTTAGAGGTTCACCATGTCAAAGTGGTTGGTGTGGGGGTGAATGTGGTGAGGCCTATTTTATAGATGTGGGTGTGGTGATCTAGCATTTTAGAATTTAGAAATCCTAGGGAGTGACACACAGAATGTGAAGGGTGGAGTGTATTGAGAAATCCCTTGTTTAAAATATTGAAGGTATCCACACCCATGGTTAAGGTAATAGTGTCATAGAGAGTCTTCTCTCTTTTCCTTTTTTGTCATGTGGATCAGAACGCCCATGCATGTAGATAATTTTATGAGAATGGGTGTGGTTGAAAAATGACGTGGATAAGATTTGTTGTTTAAGGAGAAATGGAAATAGAGAAAATTGGCCTCACCATGATATGTTATTTATCATGATAAACCAAATATATAGGGAGTTTACTCTACACCATGGTGAGAAATTGTTGTGGTCATATAGGTATTATAATGACATCTTCCACACCAAGGTGCGTTTTTCATTCAATTAAACCATATTTGAAGTGTTTTTAAAGGACCATGGGGGTTTTAATGATATTATTGTTTCAAACATCTTAAAAATTACTTATTTTTTAAATGAAGGAACTATATTCATGTTTGAATTATCCACATTATGTTGGAGACTTATCAAGAAATAATTATAAATAGAAGTTGGGTATTCCATGTCTTGGATTTTATTTTCTCCCTTAAAACCCTCGATGACCCCATGACCACTTAGTTATCTTTATTAGTTTTTATTTAGTGTTTAAACCTCTTGGTTCGTTAGGTTCAAGCCCTATTAATTTGATGTATTATTTTTCTACTCTTCTCTTATTTTTTACTATAATCATTTTATTTAGTATATTTATAATGGAGAGACCCCTATAGTTTTAAGTAAAAATTTATTATAGACTAATAGTTTTTCATTATGGATTTGTTCTAGGATTATTTCCATCATGTTTGTCTATAATTATTTCATTGTTCATCCATTATTGTGTTGTGATTCAATGAAACTTTGTATCAAAGTAGGGGATTCATAAACTTATCCTAATTATATTTGTTGATGTATGATTATCATCTATAATTATCCATGGGGAAATGGTTTATATTGACCCCAATTAACACAATTTACCAGAACTAATATCATAAAGATATTAGTGCCTTGTGTTTGATGTGATTAAATTTTTTTTCATGGATGACTCATGATTTGGCCCATAATATGATTTAGAATCTATTTTATTATGTTTCTTCTGGGTATAGTTGTCATGATTAAAAAATAATGACAATATAAATATGGTTTTATGAAAAAATAATGAAAGTGAAATGTTAACTGATTAATCACTATTAATTAAAATCTATTAAGCATGGAAGTGTTTCTATAAGAATGTTTATTGGTTTTTACAACTATTTTTAACTACTGAATATTAGTTTTCTTATAAATAATATCAATTCATAATATATTGGTTAATCCGAGATGAAAAAGAAATATAGTTTTACTATAATTAAATATTTTTGGTTGCTTTTACTATATAGCATTATTTTCTGAAGCTAGTGTGGTTTTATGTGATTGCCTTGGTCTCCCCATAATTTATTATTCTAGAAATATGTTTTTCTTCCTTATATATAACTTAGTATGTTATATGCCTTTATATGAATTATTGTAAAACCTAGTATGGTTGGGATATTTGGAAAGGTACTATATATTTTTTATCAGTTATGGTAGTGATTTATTGATGGTGATGATGAGATGAAATTTATGGTTTTCATTAAAACAAGGTTTGACACTGAGATGAATCAAATGGGTTGACAACTCAGTTTTTTTTGTTTCTTGGTTGTGTGTTTAGTTATCAGTTAGATACAATGATTTTTTTTAGTTTTCTTAATGCACTGAAATTTCAGCTTTTATATGTAATCTCATGGTGAGTCATAAAATACATATAATTATGTAATGGTAAATAAATTATCAAATAGTTGATGTGATTGGGTATTGATGATGGTAATGATATATCAAATGGACATATAAAATTGTTTTAAATAAATTCTTAAACTACATAGAATGAGAATTTTAAATTGAATGGATGATTATAAAAGAACCTTGGTATTGTGGAATGGATGTTAATTGTTAAACCATAATTAACATAGGGAATCTATAAATTATTAATATCTTTCAAATTAAAATAGGATTTATGATGATGAACCAAAAATTATTCTATGATTATTTAAGAATTATCTTCTTATTCATAGAGGTTATATGTGGTATGTCATGAGGGATGTTATCTTTAGTCAAGTATAGGGTAATATAATTTCTATTAGACATGTTTAGTTATATACTATCCTTATGTTCTAGGATTTCATATGAATCACTATAAAAGTTGTATTCTTACATCAATCATTTTTTTTGGTTCTAGGTGTGTTTCCTAAAATCTAGGTTGTTGAGAGAATAAATGACTATGTAATCCATGTTCCTAAATCTCCCTTCATACATTACATAATTTATAGGTATATATGGGATACGATGGATTAATGTATAGGGTATGTTCTCAAATAGGCTATGATGGTTATCATTTTTAACAAACCTTTCTTATTTGTCTATAGAAGATTGGTGTTATAGAATATACATTTATTTCAATTGTAGTGACTGTTATTAGTACAGGTTTAAATTTAAGGGCTATAGTTGCTTGAGGTATATTGAATGATACATGGATTTTTTTGCTTCTTTAGTTACTACATGGTTACAGTTGTGATGGGTTGGGGGGGGTTAGGATAGGATGATGGTGTGATTTCTATAAGCCTTATTCAAATGAGGAATGTTGGACCCTTCATGTAGAAGGGTTAGGATGGTATGAGGTTTGAGCCACATCAAATTTTACTTGATATGGTGCGATTTCAAGGGTATGTAAGTGATTGAAGTAAATGAAATTTTATTTTAGGGTGTGATAGAAAAAAACTAGTGAGGAATTGGATATGGCATACCTTTCATATATATTTTGTTTTGGTATTATTATAACTATTTCTATATATTAATTGATTAGTGATCCTTGGTGAGGTTAGGTTGTAGTTCACTTGATTTAGTTAACAAAGTTACTTGGTCTCTTTATTCACTGGGATTTATCATACTTATTTCCCATTTCCATGAGAGGTTTTGGGTAATAACCTATTTATTGTACTTGTATAACCACCCCAATATATAGACACTATTTTCTTGTTCTGCAGGAAATGTTTGGTGATCAATATAGGCATTACTATCTCATACTGTATTTTTGGGAGTTGGTGATGTATATGGTCGTTTCCTAGCCATTTACTTATTATTTGTATTTTTTTCCCAATTTTTATTACATTACATGCATTATAATAGTTATTTTTTTAGGCTATTTAATTAAATGGTTGATATTTCATCATTTATAAAAATATATTTGTGTCAATATCTTCCATTAATGTATTTTTATACCCTTAGTGATAGTAATAAACTCATATCCCATTAGAATAGGACTTAGTGGGTCCCTCATCTCCTACCTGTCATCATAGGAGGGGTATCGATAGAGAGGAGATTATTACACCTTGATTATTGTCTTTGAGAACTAATGTATTTATTTTAAAACATGGTGGTTATATTATTAGGATTATATCAATGATTTTTATATGAATGTGGTTTTTATCCAAGTCCACACATTTCAACCAAAATTATGTTTACTCAATCAAAGAATGCATCAATGAATTCATTCTGGAGAACCCTCAGATCCTAAGACTTATTCTATATTACATACAATTTATCTTGACATACCATTCTATATTTTTCAAATATATTGAAAATTTAATCCCATATATCATGTATGGAATTAAATAATATAAAAATCATGTATATTAATTTAGATAAATCTCTTCCCAATGTATTTATTCCTTTAACATTGGCATCAATCTCCCTATGGTCTTTTTCTAATAATGCTTCACTATACATGATGAAAAATATCCCATGAATGGAATCCATGTACACGTACATTACTAATGATTGGAAGTACTGTTGCGTTTAATTTTTTTTATAGTTGTGAATTGTATTCATCAAAGATTTAAATTCCCTTGTGGTTTTTAATCTATGACATCACTTTTAAGAGTGAATACTCCACCAAGACCCTTTATCACTAATATCACTCATTGGTACCAAGGAATGAAAATACCGTAATAGGAGGGGTGAATTAGGGTATATCAAAATTTCACCAATTTCCCCCACCAATTTTATTATTCCACCATCAGAACGAAAAATAATCTCCTAGAAAACTAATATAAAGAGATAAAGAAAAAAATATAGGGATATAATAAATTTACCTAGTTCACCAAAAATGGTTAAATATAATGATAATATAATGGTAATGTCTGAATGAACCAAAAAAATTATGTTCACCAGTTTAATTTATAATTTATAGTGCCTACACTATATTAACTTTGCATCCCTCATAGAATAAATAACCCACTTCTCATGACTACATGGATAACTCCTTCTTTCCCAAATAATGTTAACTTTATATTTATATAGAGAGAGTGATTATACACCAATAATGATCTTTCAATATGATTATATTTCATCCACTTGATTAAATCCACAAAACAATAGCAAGAACTCATCCTTTATTCTTCCTCTTTTTCTTATCATTCCATTAATAATATGGAAATCATGTATTCACACTTTTCCATTTGTCACAGATAACCCATGATTCTTATATCCATTGAGAAGAAATATAAGTCTCTTATATTTATAAAAACACCATATTTACATAAATATTGATCATTAATTTACTATAATTGATCTAGAAAGATTCATCCAGTATCCTCCTTTACTTTGAATCAAGACCACCCATTTAATTCCAAAATATCCCTCCATAAAGATATGAAATATAAATCGATATTTTATATGACTTTCCACTACTATGAAATAAACACCACCATCAAAGTGTGATACCCATCTGACATTGAAACTAAAATATTGAACTTATTCACCTCCATGGTGTAATAATATTCATCATATTATGTAACAGAACAGAATTAATTTTTTATGGTTCACAATAATAAAAATTTCATGGGGATAAATCATCAATTTTAATTATGTTAGATCACCATGGCGTGACTTTAACCAGTATAGCAGGGTAACTTTATATCATTAAATTCAACTTCCACTACACTAAATCTTCCTTAAATAAACCTCTCCCATATATTGAACATATTTAATAAGGTACATCCATCAAAACATGCATGGTTCTCTTCACGATGTGGTAACACATTCTTAAAAATGACTAATCTCCATTAAAAATTGTAAAGGAAAAAACCTCACAAACTACATAGTGACTCTTATGTATTGTCCTAAATAATTATACACATATAAGAAATTATATGGTTTCTTATTTCTATATTTAACATCCTTTACAGTGTGATCAAGAATATTATGATGTGAATGACTCTTACACATCCAGGGGTATTTTCATTTTTCCACCTGTTAGTCTACTCACTATGTTATTCAACCTATGATAGCATGAGTACCAAATAAACTCTAAAATTGACCTAAGACCTAAAAATGTGTGATATACTACCCATGATAAAAACTTGATGAACCAATCCTTTGACAAAACCTTCTGACATTGTAATTAATATTTTCATAGTTTGACTCCATCCCCATAGAAAACTTTTCTCCTACTTATTCCAAATCTCCATAATCATTTATATTTCATTATATGTTCTTTTATAAGTCTCACCACACTAAAATTGAAAACAAAAAAACCCAAAAAATAACCAATTTAATTTTTATAACAATATCCTCCTTTATGCTTATTGAAAAATCCTTTAAAACTTGATAAGACACATCTACAGTTGAAAACATGACACCTAACCAATGACTTAGTCTAAGACCCCTTTCTTTCAGATAGCGCATCAATTATTCACAAATAATGAATTAAAATAACACAAAATTAAATCTAAATGTATAAAACAATATATAAATTAACAATTTCTAATGAAATCATTTCTTTGGTCCTCAACCTCTTCAATACACTCTCCAATATATTATTCTACATTAATTAATATTCAATAAATCCTCCCCATTCATAGTAAAACACCATCATAAGATTTATATACATTTTTCAATAGGAAATAACACTCCAAATATATCTCATCATGGATATATTACCCCTTGTAACTTATAAACAAATTATCTCTCATTTTCAATGAACACAGATAACATTTAATTGAATGTTCACAAGAGAGGGTTATAAATATTAACAAAAAATTTAATATAGTTTCCATAATTTTCAAAAACATTAAAATACCATAAGATAGTGGAAGTGAATTATTTAAACCATATATATTTATGGAGAAATATAGACTCCATGTGAACATTAATGCCTCTAAAATTTAGCCTTGGGTAGTTTCTTTTTCATATTTTTTGAAACCTAATTTTTCTTGATACATATTATAACATCAATAGCGCTTGTTCAATCCAATACATGATGAAACAATAATTTATATTAATGTGATTTATCCTTGAGAGATAGATAATAATATTTATTAGATTTAATGTCACTTTAGTTATAACATCTTATTTAAAAAAGAGATTTCAAATCAACTTCGACATATAAAATTTATTGAATCATCCATATTGATTGAGTAGTTTATTGAGTATGATTATTATTTATTCATCTTACAAAATGGTATGTGAAATTTAGTCTTACTTATTTTTAATCAAAGACATAAAAAACCATCATGTTAAAATAAATTTCCCGATCTTTAATTTTGATCATCTGTTGAACCAATCCAATCCATATTTGTGTATCCCAATAATCGTTCTGTGATGTTTTATCGTACAATATGATTTAATGAAAAATTATTTTCACAGCTAACATGAGAATTTATATGGATTTTTTTATCATGGAGTTATATATATGGAAAGAATTATGTTAGGTCATGTTATGTTTAGGTATAATAAACTTTGAATGATTTTTTTATATTCCACTACATCAACATTATTTTCATAGTTATATCCTGAAATAATCGTTCAAATATCCACTTTTATTTTTCATCCTTCTAGAATCATTTATTACAATACAATTTAGAAAATCTTTATTATATTTTGATTAAGAAGTAAATGTATGATTCCTTCCTTGAGACACATATAAAAGAAAAAAAATTCCAAATCCACAATAATAGACATCTAATTTTCACTCCTCTTGTGTTATATAAACATATTTCTTTGTGAATCATACGATCCTCCACAAATTATTATTTTTTTACTGATGATCACCATCACCATTTAATCCTTATAAATTTTTATATAAGTATTTTCATAGAATGTACCCTATTGAAGTCCAATATTTATCCATTATTACTCAATTATAGAATACCAAGATGTTGGTTCTTGCTTTATTCCATCAAATTAATTATCCAAAAACATAGTTTTCCTTCATTTTTATCTATAATAAATCTATCCAGTTTCTCTAAGTACACTTCCTCCTCATGGAATCCACTTTGGAATGCTGATGTAACTCACATTTCATACAAATTTAATCCACTTTTAACTAATATTTATAGGAATAATAAAACCATTTATAACTAGGATATAGGTGAAATTTTCTCATGAACATAAAACCCATCAATTTGGTAGTACCCCTTTCACACCATTCATGCTCTATTCTTAGTAAAATTGAAATCTTCATTAAGTTTACTTTAAAATACCCACCTGGTTTTGATAATAATTTTGTCTTACAAGCTCAGGGAAATTTCCCATGTTATATTATTTTCAATTAGTTCTATCAATTCATGAATTTAATTGATCAAATTGAAATATTTGTAATCCAATTAAATACACTTGTATCTACTTTATATAATCATGAAAATTGTAGTAAAATATTTTTTCATCGTGTTTACACTAGGGAAATACAGTCACAAATGATATTTCATTCATTAATTCCATCACTATTATTACATTATTTTTAGTTGTTGAACCTATTTTTATTTCTTCATCATCTATGTATTTTTATGATTCTCATATATCCTCATGTTCCCCTTGGGCTACTTATATCAGTATTATAGACCTCTAATATTTCATCAACATTTTACTGTAAAAAACACATTGATTTGAGATTTATGATCATTTACCATAACCATTATATCCTTAAATTAAATGCCATTACTAATCTGTTTATTGTGGCATTTTATTCCTTTGTTTTGTATAAATATCCAAGAAAAATACCTCTCCCCAGGAGCTTCCAAATTTTATTTATTCTTTTTATTTTGAATAAATAATATACTTTTTAAATATAAAATGTAATTTACTATTAGATTAACTTATTGTAACAAATCTCATATAGTGACTTCTCATTATCTAGGAATAAAAAATCCTTGTTAATGAGATAGACTGTTGTAAGAACCACTTCCTTAAAATATGTCACGACCAATTTTTCTCAATGATCATCACATGGACCATGTTATTAACAATTAAATTTATCTCCTTATTGACATTATTTTATTGGGGATTATTCTTCAATGAAACTTGGTTCCTTATCTCATTATTCTAATGATATTCTTCTACATGATTATTAGAAAATTTAATAAAATTATCAATGTTGAACTTCTGAATTCTCAACTCAATAATCATCTCTTCCAACCTATGAATTCATGTAACACACTAAAATACTTTATATTTATTATAGATTACTATTATCCTTTCCATCCTATTGTAATCATAAATAAATGTGACATAGTACCTATTTTCATCCGCAGATTTGGATGATATTAGATTATGCACATCAATGTTCACTAACACAAGAAATCTTGAGGACATATTATCTTTTAGTATGAAATTCATCAATATTATCTCCAAATTTTGATTAGTATCACATGGGTGATTGTGATCACATGAATGTTTAGGGATATAATGATATCATTTTTTCTTGAATAAGTCTTCCAAGAAATATTGGCTCCAGTTTCCAAGCCTCTTGTTCCCTTATTGAATATAAATGTATTTCTTTCTTCTCCAACAAAGGTTTAGACATTAATATTTATGAAATTTCAATAAATCATAATTATACAATGTTTTCCTTTGATGTTGAAGACCTTCTTGTATAAATTCACAACTTTCCAAGAGTTACATAATTGTCTTACACTAAGAAAATTATAAATAGGGCTTTCAACCAAGGAAATCCATTGACCTCAAATATTTACCTCTGATTTTTTCTCTTCTGATAAAATGATCATTATACCCTCATTATTACCCAAATAATAAACATATTATTTGTCCTATTTAATTACCATGAAAATATTTTGGATTCCCATCATATATAAAGTGCATCTGATATTAACGATACACACTCTATCATGATCCATCAATTTTAAGGAAATATCTATGTTATTATCATTCTCACCCTTTCTTTTTTTATCCATGTTCATTTATTTCCATACCTTGGTGTTAAATGATATTTTTTAAACTTTTTATTTATTATATCATCATAATATTGTTTGTCGAAAAATATATTTTGAGTTTTCATCCCACATTACAAAGCTTACCACTATCGAGATTTCCTTTTCTAGGCTACCTTACAAAACTTAATTATACCCTTGATTATAAATTTACACCTTTATGACTTATTCACTCTAAAAATAGTATACCTTATAACACATATCAATAATATGAATTATTTTCATCTATTCTTGTTAATCTTGATCCATCAAAATCCTTTTTCTATGGAAAAAATATATTTTGTATACACCATCTTTCCACAATAGTAACACCGGATTCATGGGGTAATATTGTTGTCTAAAATACTCTGATTTTAGACGTTTTTATGCATTTTAAATATCCTAAATAAACCATTTTATAGTGTTTGTGCTTTTGGTTTTTCACCAACCATCACTAATTTTTTATTTTGATCAAGATTCTAAATATACATTCCTTTATCTTTGAACATATTCACCTTTGAGATAGAGTTTACCATTTTTATTAAGTCCCCTTGTGTATACATAGAGTATTTGACATCCAATACACTCCAACATATGGGTGTCATTTTCAGATGTAAAAGCCGATATTTATCATTGATTATTCATTACATCTTTATGAATTTAGCATCAATACCCTTGATACTTTTAACACCATCATTCATCGAATTAAACATGTAATCAATAATATGAGTATTATCTTCAATTGTGTGTTTATACTCAATATATTTTCTATGTTTTAGGGATTTTTATATTTAATATATAAAATCTCATCCTTCAATTAATATTTTTATTCTTAGTTTTTACACATATATAGTTTGGAATAATATTCAAATCAATTATCTTCTGTATTTTTTCCATCAAAATATGAATTTCTTCAAGGGAAGATTCACATTAAACCACAAATACTAATCTTAGCTCAATATCCATGCTTTCATCACCACTATCACCTAATTGTGGTAGGTCTATGAGAATCCGATGAACTTCCACAATGAGTTCCTTATGGTCCTTAATTTGATCTGCTTCTATTTATTTCAAGATCAAATCTTCTTATAATAGAATAATATTCATTTTAAGAAACTCTACCATTAATTACTACTTAGTTTCTCATTGTTAGAGTATTTATATATGGGTTCATTATATTTAACATCATCTTGGGAAATCATTATATTTATTGCAGTGAGATGCCAAAATTATTTACATCAGAAGAAAGTAAGTTGAAGTTTTCCTTTGTATCCTTTCCCTATATTTTAGGTTTTAGGAAAGGAAATAAGTAAACTCAATAATATCTTATACTCTAAGATCATTCCCCATTATCAGTTTCTTCCTCACCTTGAATACCAATTCTTCATAATTATTCATAATCAAGTTATATTTTTTCTTTCTTCATTATCTCAAATGAAATGAGAGTGTTGTAAACACTATCTAATGTAACCACCCCTGAGTCATTTTCTATATAAACTAAGGCCTTCTTATTGAAATAGGGTGGTAATATACTATGGATCCTTTTACAAATTTTAATATCATTGAGGTTTTCCACACATATATTCATGTCCAACATAATGATTTACATTTAATAAAAGAATGAATCATAAATTTAATTCAAGTGCATGCTCAGATACTCTTAATTGTTCCATAGCACCTATAATTTAGTTTCATGTATTTGGAATCACTTTTCCTGATATTGATAATTTTTTCTTTGTGGTGTGTGAGGACTATAATAATATGACCATCAAGAATATTGTATTTGATAAAATCTTTTACCAATTCTTTTCATCATTTTAATCAACACAAATCTCCATAAAAACAATTTATAATAAGTCTTATGACTCTATGATAATAAAGATACTATGAATGTAAATTTTGTACACATACCTTCCTAATTATTAGAAATAGGGATCAATCTTAATATTTTATTATTTGATATTTTTTTGTCAAAGATCACAATTCTCACATCATTTATCATAACTACTACTACCTTAAAGTGAGAATACTCCACTAAGATCCTTTAGATATAATACCATTTTCTGATCCCAAGAAAGGTATATATCCCAATTGTGTTGGTGAATTAGATTATATCAATATTTTAAAATTAACCATCTCCAATGATATTATTCAATCATTAATTAGAATACCCCTCTCCCTTACAACCAATATGAAGTTGTAATGAAAAAAATATGAGGGACTCAAGTAATTTAAAATGTTCACCCAAACTAGGATAATCCAAGGAGAAATAAATTAGGATGTATTGATACAAAAAAACACTAAGTATATTTCTTTTATTTACAATTCAAATAAACCACACTAAACATCCAATTTTACAACCCCCACAGAACAAAAAACTCAATTCTATAGACTACTTGGATAGCTTACTATTTACTAAGAATATTTCTAAGATATTCATTATCAAATAGAGTGCTTACAACTATATTTGTGTACTAGTTAGTATAATATTATCCACTTGATAAAATCCACAAATATCCAAGTAGAAATAATCTTCTTTCTAAATTTCTAGTATTGATTTGGAACTCATCTATTGTATTTTCCAATATCTCCACTAGCCCATGATTATTCTTTACTTTGAGAAGAATGGTAACTCCAATGTCTTCAGAGAATATGCATATTTCCCTCTTTATCAACCCTAAATTTACCCAGATTAAGCTCGGAAAATTATTCCAAAATACACTTTTGATTTTGTGTTAAAATCTCATATTAAATTCTTAGATATCTATCCTAAATAATAGAAAATATAAATATAGAGTTCTGTTGACTCGACACTTCCATGGAATGGACACAACCATAATATAATGATCCCTATATTCATTTAAAATCATGATCTTTTTATTATTCACATACATTTAATGATTCTATTTATCATATTTTATAACCAACAATATCTGATTTTAATTTTTTATATCAATAAAAAATATCACCGTGATAAATTTTAAATTATTCATTGACTCAATCACCAAGGTGTGACATTCACCAGAATGAAATTGTCACGAACTCTTTATGAATTAAATTTCCTCAATATTAAAATTCCACAAATGTACCTATCCTATAAAAATAATATATTAAATAAAAAAAATCAACAAAAACTACTTACCCCTCTTCGTTGTGTGTCCATACCTCCCATTGTGTGACCACTCTTCTATAAAAATGAAAAAGGATGAAATATCATGAACTACTTACAAAATATTTGGTATTATATCAAATAATGTCACATAAAGAGTGATTCCAAGGTCTTTTCAAAATAATCTATGAAATTTATCCATGATGTGATCAAGACCGTCAGGACCAGAATTATTACATATCTAATAATTTCCCATATTTCCACCCTCGAGTCTAATTTCGATTTAAATCCACCTATAGTGGCTTAAGTTCCAAATAATATCCAAAATATCATGGATACTCACTCTCCTGGGGTCCCTTACATTGTATTTTTTGATCATTATGACACATTCTTTTAATATAAATCCTTTGACACTCCATCTCACAACGAGAATAATGTTTTCATGACATGAATCATGTCTAGTTGGAATAACTTATATAGATTCTTGAAAAAATCTTTTAACCTGCCCATGAAATTATAATCTCATTTATGAGTTCTCAAAACCATAATTGGTGACAAAAACATCCCAAAATTCAGAATATATTTTTTATAACATCAATACATAATCTTGATGATATAACAAAGACCTAATGGATTTGGATTTTTGGCTTGGGGTAATAAGATTTTAAGGATTAACTCATAATATTATTTTATAAAGTTTATACTATGATGCAATTTAATCACATTTTTCAAATTTTATTCACATTTTAAGACTCATTAATACACATTCGAAGTTTGTTTACCCCATTAGTCACTTTTTAAAGCTATTAAATGCAGTAAAGGGGCTTTTGGAGGCTCATTATTATATCTCCAAATATCTAATAAATTATTATACTTTTATATGATATTGAATAATCTATTGAATATCCTTTTGATATAAATTACAATGACGAGAAGTGTAGTCATTCATTTTGTTCTGAGAAAAAATGGTTCTTAGAGTGGTTATTTAGTTTTACTAATTTGAGAGATTTTCTAGTGATTATTTCTCAATAAATTTATTTTTTTTCATTGGAGTGACTAGCATCAATTAGATTAGAATAGTTAATTAACAAGTAATTTGTGATTAGAATTATCAATGGAAATAAAAATATTTTTGGATTCAAAAATTCAATTTCAAAATAAATTTAATTACACCCCCAAGAACCTAACATTTATATATATATAATGATATTTTATGAGTTTTGTTTATGAAATGGATATATTATAAGAGAATATATAAATATATGTTTTACGATGTATTAACAATATATACAGTTAATTTATGACTATATTGGTTATTAAATTTTTTCAAAGATGAACCATGAGGATTCAAAAAATGGTTGGATATCTTAGATGAGCGGGGAGAAAAATGGAATCCTAATTATGAAAAAAATATCACCCAACCTTGTTGAGGTTCCCCACATCACCCCTACATGTCATCACCCATGTCCCCAGGAATCTATTATCTCATAACAACATCTCAAAACCGAAATCCCAATGCATCCATACCCACTGATGTATGGGAGCCTGATTAGTTGTAGAAGGTCACTCTAAATACTTTGGTTCCCCAGCCACTTTTGAGATATAAAAGGATCCCTTAGACTTCTTTTTCCACAATATATGACAATAATATTCATCAAATTCTATAAAGATAGAATGAGATATACCTAAGTGTAGAACCATGTGCCTAATATTTCCAAACTCCAACTTATATGACTTTTTGAGTAATAAAATAGGATTATTAATGAAATATATTTCTATTTGATTCATCCAAAGGGTTTGACTATGAAGGAAAACGTCACTTAGAGCCTTTACTTATGATAGGTAGAAGGAACCACTTAGGAAATGTCACCCAGAGAAGAAGGAAAAATATATATGATACATAGCCCCTCTTCAGTAGAGTCACACCCAGTACTTCAGGGAGACACTATGGCACCCAATTTCTCAATTTATCCTAGGGTGAAATTATTCCTTGCCTTCAAAGGATCAATGGGGTTCCTATTAACCCTAAATTCCAATATGCGGTCATTATTATCTCATGAATTCATTAAATCATGTAAGTCAATATTTCCCAATAAAGAGTTTCACAACCAACCGACAAGTTTCCTACCTTGCTGTTCTAATATCCTAAGTCAACTACCTAGGTAAATCACATCTTTTGGCCCTCCAGAACTCATCAACACCATTTTTCCTTGGATCATCCCTCAATATAACTATCATAATCAAACATTTAACATGTCTATAGAATATATATGAATAATTCATTTTTTAAATTCATGCGTCCCTTTATGATCATGTATTCCCTTTATAATGGGGTCCCACTCATTGTTCTTCTTAACCTAAAGGCTCATTGGGGTGAAGTAAATCATGTATCACTATGATAATTTGAATACATATTCTATAAGAACCAGGGTGAAGTTTCCTAACCTTGATTATGTATATTGTCTATATTGGTTATTTTTAACCATCCCCTAACTTCACCAATTTCATAGTCAACCTCCATCACTCCAATCAATGATTCATAGCTTCTAATATAGTATAATTCTATAATAGCACAAAATCCACACTTTAATATATAGTACTAAAATTCATAACACTACATTTCCATCTATGAGGCCGATAATTGTGACCTATTTTTTTCCAAACCTTACAACATTAAAATGAAAACTTGGATCATTTACAACCTTAGTGGACCTTTTGGTTTTAAATTTTATACAATTGGGATAAATTGTTATATAAATAAATCATATATACTTGGACTAAGAAGTCATCAAAATACATTTTCTTCCACTTATCCCATCTTTTCTTATTTTATAATAGGTCGTAAATATCATCCTTGTGAAATCATTTATTAACATAAATTATTCAACCTCATTCTTCAAAACCTAGGATAAAGGAAATGTATGAAGGTTGATCTTAAATGATCTATAAGGGTAAACATAAGGATTAACCATTAAATATAATCTATGAATATAAGAGTGTATAAGGGTATGATTACAGAATCTAAGTGAATGATAGGATCATAAATGAACTCATACACATCAATACCTGAATCATCAAATATGAAAACATGGAAGGGTCATAAGATAATAAAAAGAATAATTATGAGCCATGTTATATCAATATCAATTGTGAGAAACTTTATAAAATCATAATAAGAAATTAAAAAAATTAATCGTAAATTAGATAATCACTTTCATAAAAACATTTAAAAACACTTTAAGAAAAATTTCAATTAGAATAACTATACAACCGAATTCTAAAATTATTATTACCCAATTTGTTTGTGATCTATAATATGGGTCACCATTCATGAAATCTATATCAGGATCAACAATTTTTTGGGATCAATATTGTAGACCACCAATTTTTATAAGCCATATCATTCTAACTCATGATATATAATGGGGATCAACCATTTCTATAATCTTTATCAGTATCAACCATTTCATATATTTCTCATTTATCATGAATAAAACACGTTCATCTTACAAATTTGAAAAAAAACGATACACTCGTGGAAAAGAAAAGGATTCTAAATAAATATATTTGAAACATGATTAAAGCAAGAAGATAAAAAGGTTCATTAAAAAAATTGAACATGATTTACCAAAGGAAAATAAATGGTTTTAAAAACAAAATCTTTGAAACATTATTAACATATGGAAAAGAAATGGGTTCTATAATAATCTCTTCAAAACAAGGTTAACTCAAGGAAATGAAAACTGGTTCCATAAAAATATCCTTGAAAAATATTAATCCATCAATAAAATAATGGGGATGGTATTAATATAAAATATTTCTGGGGTTAGATAAATAAAAAATGGGGTTTTTATGTTGAATAATGAAAATTACATAAAAATAAAATAACAAAATTCTTAAAGAAAAGAATCTTAAACATTCTAAAGTGCCCCAAAAAACCTTGAAAAATTTAAACCATAAGCATCACAAAGTAAGAAAAATTAATTAAACATATAATGTCATGATACTAATGAGATTCAAGTTATAAAATTTCAATATATAAGTATATAAGTCTCTAAAATAATATAGTTTTATAACATAACAAACATCACAAATAAGGAAAATTGCGATGAAAATAAAATACTACATTAGTAACTATGAAATCGTGAACCCTATAAAAGATAGATAATAAAAAGAATATGTAATAAATTAAATATATGGATAATAATAAAAAAATACATTCATGGGAATTATATACACCAAAAAATAAAAACAAGTGGCGAATAATGAATAAGTCTCACAGAAATAAAAGCGTGACTAGAAATACTCTTACAACTATGGAAACATATAAGTTAGAAACCACAAAAGAAATAATCATAATAAAATCTTCCAATACCATAAATATAAAATAAGTAATTATATACTATATAAAAATCTACATTAGATACACCACACAATGGAAATAATTAGAGACTGTGATGTATGCCTCATAAAAGTAAAAGTGAGACCACAATCCCATACATAGAGTCCGATTATTTATGATTTCTATCTATCTTACTCAATAATAAACTTATGTTAATAAAAAACATTATTAATAATCATTTAAATGTTTATTACTATGTTCATTTCACTTATAATCAATTAATATAAAATTACATAATCAATAATGTTTAAGTCAAATGTTTTGACCATATTCGACTTATCTCTCAAAACAAACTTTGATAGGCTGACTATAGACAATGAGGTCATTATATAAAATATCTAGAATAATAATAATGTAATTGTTATAATATTTATAAAAAATTATACTTTTAAAACCAATCAATGTTGATGGATATGAAAAATTAACCAACACTACAATCATGAAGACGGTAAGCTATATGTACACATGAGTAATGTTCTCATTTTTTTTATAAAAATTATAGAAAAAAGGTGTGTAAAATTTATCATTCCATTATTTTAATTATACCATAAATTTCAGTATTATCTAATCATATATACTTATATATAGAATTATATTTTCTTTAAAATAAAGCACATCATGTTGAGGAGGCGGTAGTCCAAATGTCCACAACGACAGTATGATTTTTTATTATGTGAAAGGGTAATAAAGGAAATTATATATCATATTTCCAAAAATTTAATTTTTTAATAAATATAATATAGTATTTATTTATGTCTCATATGTTTACTTAAACTCATCCTTAATATATTCCATGTAAATTGTGAACATATCACATCAATTTGAGGTGGTGGTTGTCCACACATCCACAAACGATGTTATCATATTTAAACAAACAGTAAACATGTATATATGTGTTATATAAAGATTCCATAATTATGTGTAAAACATAAGTATCACATATATAAAATAAAAATATGATTTTATTCATAATTCCCAATTATTATAAGTGGTAAAGGAAAAATAAACGACATAGTTTTGCAATGTGGTAGTTCACCATACACGAACGACAATTTCATTACCCATTTGATGGAATTGTGTTTAGGTGTATGTCAAACCATTAACATAATAAATATCTCAATGTATTTAAGATATTTATGTTATCATATAATTACATAATAATAATAATTGAATGTGTTTATAAATATGTAAGACATAAATACATCCTAAATAATATTACCTCTTTTCCGGGTAACTCCTTTTTGTTTGAAAAAAAGAGTTTACTCGGTTAGATTTATTCCCAAATTAAGATCTCTTGGGTGAAGGGAGGGATGTTGGAAGATTATTGGGTTGGGGTTTGGATTATCAAAAATTAATTAAAGGTTTGAATATGGTAGAAGAGTGAATGGCTTTTTATAGTGTTGGGCGAGTGTTTATTGTAAATATAAAAATATGAACCATATTGGGAGGTCTCCCTTATATCATGTACTAAAAAAATAAAAAATAATGGAGTAAAGGGGATTTATTTTCTATCCAAAATCACACCCGATAAAAATAAAATCATTTTTATCATTTATTCCATAGTTTTTATGAATCCTAATTGTTTTTTTCATTTCATTGTTTCATTTATGTAGCTAGTTTTAAAACCTATGTAATTATTCAATTAATAATAAATTAAAGAGAGAGAGTTATTATAAAATTTATATATACTGATGATATAATATTACATATAATTTATCAAATAAAAATCCCATATTTTTTGGAAATTAATTTTCACAGAAATAGATATAATGCACAAAAACACTACATTAACCTTAAATGCAATGAAATGATTTTTCTAATATATATAGTTCAATATATTCATTATAAAAGATATAATGGTCTATAAATACACTATAATTTATATTTATTAACATTTAAAAATAATTTGGCATAATATATGATTTTTCTTTAATTATAAATCTTTTAATAGAATGTCATTTATTATAAATTGACATTAATGTTATTTTTGAAATTATTTACATAATTTAAACATAAAATTAAAAATAAAATAATGGACTTCTTACATATTAAGTTAAAATAAATGTAAAATAAAATATTAATATAAAAAAAAGAGAACACAAAATTAATTTAATTTTATTAACTTTTAATATTTTTAGTATCATTTATATTATTTAATTATTAACTAAATATAATCACTGCATTGGAATTTATTCGGTTTTTAATGGAATTATATCATCTATAAAAATTAATGTTTAACTACCATGATAGAATAAATTAATTTATATTTCAAAATAATTTTTATAGATAGAACTATGTTATAAAGACCCAGATTTTTCATGTAATGGTTTTTAATTATATGTAATTATTGTGAGTTTGAGAAAATAGACGGTTCCTAATTCCGAGGCCCGGTGTGCCCGAGATGAATTTATGAAAAAAATTTATGGTATGTTTATTAAACGTGTGAGTGGCATTTTCTATCTTTTGAACCATTTCCTGGATTAAAAATCTGAGGGTATCATTGAATCCGCAACATCGAGATTCGCTTAAGTTAGACTTTACTTTGACCATATTAGGTTGGGAGAAAAATTTATGTTTTATGTATTTTTACAAGAAATGAAAAGAAATTATTTTATTATTTTATTTTCTTTCTTCTCGCCCTATGGACAAGAGGAGTGTAAGACTCATGATGTGTCAAACCAATAAATGGCTTGACCTGTTAATCTTAAGTAATGACGTCATTTGGGAATAAGGAAAGTTCTTAATTAATGATCCCCATTAATTTCCCATGTTGTTATTTACCCTCCCCCTCTGCTATTTATGCGGAGCTTGGGGAGTGGTGTAAGCACTACTTCATCCCACAACAAAGTGCTGAAGGAGTTCCATGATGCCAAACCCTTGAATGAAGAAGTTGATCCTAGTGGAAGGTGACGATTGACACCGAGCCACGAACCTATGGATGACATGGAAGTGGCGTCGTTAGAAGCCTGTGGCGGGAACAAATATCACTGATCCACCTTCAAGCGCGGACGTTCTCCAATGGTTTTACGAGGAAGGGGTTTTGATTCCCGTTTATTTCAATTGAATTTTTATTAAACCCTTTATCCTCCCTCATGGTATGAGGTAACATGGAGGGAGTGGGCCTAATGATACTGACTTGGAAACTCCTCTACATTGTTACACCTGTGTGTTGTCAATGGAATACCATCGACGCAACAACACTTACTGGTTATGAAGAAGGAATATGATGACACACAACGCAAGAGGAGACCGTGACACAAAGTTGCGACGATCATCGGAGCGGCCGACACCGAATGATCGTGGAGGAGGTGCGGCAAACCATCCGCGATGCTAGTGACCAAGGGGCAGTGGCTCGTCAGCCGTAGTGATTAGAGGAGGCGACCGACACTTCAGCTGACCTTAGAAGGAGATGCAGCGTGACCAGCATGCTTCTAGAAAGTTGGAAGACGACGTGACCAGTGCGCTGCCAGCGAGCAGAAGCCGTATCTGAAATCATGGAAGAGGAAAATTTTATGCCTCCAGTGGGTTCCACGATGACCGGGCCGCACCCCCGTTGCACCGTCATTTCACGAAACCGAACGGACTCCAGGATTATTGGGATACCGGGGGAAAAATATTACCCCCTCGCCAGCTTGGGCGGTCAACAACCAAGCCTCCACCCTCGCGGGATGCGCTCTACATGGTTGGTCCGCCCCTTGTGGGTCATTCCCTACGCGGGTCAGGCCGCCCGCTTGCAGGATTCCCTTTGCAGGCTACCCCTTTATGGGTTGGGATGCCCTTGTGGGCTTCCCATTGTAGGCCCCCCTTTGTGGGCCAGGCTAGACCTTCGCCAGCTCGGGCCCGATCGGTGCGACCGAGTAAGACCGAACCCCGGCCCGACAGGGCCCATAAACACCAAAAGGGCCATATCATGAGATCCGAACGTATATTTGATAAACCATTTTTGATGCTGGGATCCTTGAATCGAGAAAATACTTTTGGTGTACTCTTATAGAGTTTTTGAGACAATCATATTATGGACGTGTTGGATCGAACCTAAATCCAACCGGGCCCCTGGAACTAAAATGCTTATAACTCACAGACCGTGGGTCTGATTGACGCACTGTCCATCACATTAGAACCATTGAAACATGGAGATATTTTGGGTTACACCTTTCTGGAGCTTATTGGTGGTCTAAGTATGACAGATATCCTGATGAAATATTCTATAGAAATCGAATGCACTGGGTGTGGGTAATCCAGTGGTTGGCAGTATGGCGGAGGTTGGAGACAGATCATATGAAGGTTAGTACCGGGTGATACTGTGTGGGTCAGCACTGATCCTATATGGTCCAGATCTTGTGTGGGTTAGAGCTCAACGATCCTATGTGAGTTAGCGCATACCGATCCAGTGTGGTTCAGCGCTCAGCGATCCTGTGTGGGTCAGCGCATACTGATCATGTGTGCATCATATCCTGTGTGGGTCATTTCAGGGGTCAGTACATATCAACTCTGGGTGGGTCAAATCTTGTGTGAATCATTGAGAGGGTTAGTACCTATCGATCCTGTGTGGTTCAGACTCTATATGGTAAGAAACAGTGCCTCTTGATAGAATAAGATGTTCTAGCTTTACAACTAATCATCTGTACTTCTATACTTCACAAAAAACCTGGTTTGAGTTGAGACTCTTTATGAGCTGTGTCTATTTCTTTGTACTTTGTGATAGAGATCATGCTTTTTGGTTTTATTTTGTGTAATTATGAGAGACATTATGGGGACTTGGGGTCTATAATGGGTATCGTTATACACACCCAAGAACGGGCTTCGCCCACACCTTCTTGTGTCTTGTGCAGATGACGAGCAGTTGGGCTGAGATTTGAGGGAGCTAGGACCAGGCGGTATGTGGAGGAGACAGGCGGATGTGGAGTGCTGAGGGGGTGATCTATTGATACCCTTCAGGTAGGATCCTCAGAGGATTAACCAAGAGTTGTTTTCCTATTTTCAGTTGTATTGTACCTTTCAGTTGTACTTGTACTTTTACAGTTGGGCTTGTATTCCAGCCCCTTACTTTCAGCACTCTTTTTACTACAATAGTTTACTTAGTGGTTTCTTCTTGTCGTGTCATTGGAAAATGTGTTTGTACATGTTAAAAAGGTTATTCATTCCCATTTTAGTGATACACCTTTCATGTGCTAGTCACCATCACCGGGCCTACGGATGGCATATTGGGGGTAGTCATAGCACGACCCTCGAGGGACTGGTCGTGACAAAGTGATATTAGTGGAGTTTGTTCTACCGAAAAACTAGGAATCATATTTTTTTCTATGTGGCAATAGTGTTACGTGTTATGAGTGTGGTTTTTAGTTTTTTTAATCCAGTGTTGGTGTGGCAGTCGACATATCCATACACCGAGACCCTGAATTCTGATTTCCAACTTAGTGCACGGAAACCCTGATTGTGTGTGTTTTTGAAAATTCTTTCTTGTGATCTCTTTGAGTCAGATCACCATGCATAACTTTTTGACCGTGGCACACCTTTCTTCTTCCCGGACGCCACCACGTAGACAACCAGCCATGATTCCAAAGAGTGTATGCGACGAATGCCCACCGAGCGATGATGCCTTACTGTAGAACCCTCTTACAGAGTTAGCTCCTTTGGGTGGTGTACCCGCAGCACCACTACAAATTGGAAAGCCGTTGCCACAAACCCCACCAGTAGAGGGTTCATGCTGCCTGGGCACATTGCATGAGTTTTATAGGCACAGGCCTCCGAGGATCCGAGATAAGATGAACCCGCAGGCGGATGAGGACTGGCTGGAGACTGTGGTCAGAGTTTTCTTCTCGGTTGGGACACCAGTTGACCCTATAAAGATCGTAGTAGCCATTCACATCTAGGTAGCAGTATGGAGATGGTGGATCTTGATTATTTAGATACATGACTAGGTGACCCTCATCTTGGAGTACTTTGAGAGCCTTTTTCATGGAAATGTTAGTCCCAACAACCTTATGATTTGTGCATATACAAGAGTTGATGCACCTACAGTAGTGTAGCATGACTATTGTCCAATACTCAGAAAGGTTCATTAATATCTTTTGCTAATCCACCGATAAAGTACAAGGCCATTTATTCAGGGATCAGACCTTTGAGTAGGGTCCCCAATGAGAGATCAGAGCATCGATGATATCACTCAGCATACTGACGCAGGCTGGGGTGCTAGAGGAAGAACTTTTGGTGGAGAGATTCCTAGCTAATCAGGAACCAACAACAAGACCCACCATTACGTGTCACATAGCAGAGTCATCTGCGGCTAGTAGTATGAAGATGGCATAGAGGTCCAAAGGACCAGACCTTATGGTGGATGACACTTGGATGCAGGGTCAGAGGTGCGGGGCTCGCGAGGCAGAGGAGGTCAGCTGAGGGACATGCAGTGCTACATGTGCGGCAGGCAGGGTCACATGGCTCACGACTTCCCAACCCGCCGTACGGATGGCCAGAAGATGATCGAGGGACTGTTGAGGCAGAGGAAAAGGATCGATCAAAGAGGTACAGAGACAATAGAAATACATGGTAGAGGAGTTGGGTCTACATCAGGTGGTGGTCAATGATACAAGGTTCTACCACCACCACCACCAGGTGGTCCACCCCGACCATAGGGAGTAGGTGGACATGGACAAGCTCAGCTCCAGAAAACAGATGCATATGACCACGTTTCTCTAGAGATTATTAGAGGTACAACCTATGTCTACTTTACCTTAGTTGTAGTATTTATAGACATAGGTTCCAGTCACTCTTTTATTTCCACACTCCTCGTTCTTAGCATAGAGATTCCAATAGAGTTGTTGTCTTGATCCTTATGGTCAGAGACACTTATGAGAGCAGACTCGATGATTACACACTGGTTCCGGCAGTGTGAGCATACTCTAGGATGAGAGAGAGTCGGCTAGGATATCTTTGTAGCGACGTCGAGGCCTTACTAAGTCATCATGGGTATGTAATGGTTATCCACAATCACTGATCAGATTGACTATGTTATGCGCAAAGTGTGGTGTCTCTATGCCTGTGGGAGCAGGTTTTCCATCACCAGTGAGAAAAGAACCTTTTCAGCATAGGATGGACTTACCCAGAGGAGGGTTCCACCGACCACACAATAGTTGGATAGACTTACCCTCAGATTAGTTGATGTTGAGAGTCCAATCTATCCTATAGTGGTGGATCAGTATTCCGATGACATTCTGGACGATGTTCTAGGACTAACTCCTCATAGAGAGGTGGACTTTATCATCGACATGTACACCGGGACGACACTGATATATACACCATCATATCAGATGGCTCCCATGGAGCGTCATGAGTTACGGGTATAGTTGGAGGATTTTCAGAGAAAGGGGTTCATAAGGCCCATCATTTATCTATGGGATGCCCTGTTATTGTTCGCCAAGAAGTCAGATGGGAGTTTGATGCTCAGTTTGGATTATCAACACCTGAAACAGGTGACAGTGAAGAACAAATATCCACTTATGATGATTGATGATCTTTTCAATCAGCTAAATGAATCTATTTGGTTTTTGAAGATAGACCTCAGGTCAGGCTATCATCAGCTCTGGGTACCATATGAGGATGAGCAGAAGACAACCTTCAGTTGTCAGTATGGCCACCATGAGTTATTTGTTATGTCGTTCGGCATGAAAAATGCCCCAGTAGTATTCATGGGACTCATGAATAAGATCTTACAACCATACATTGATCGCTTTGTGGTGGTGTTCATTGAAGACATCTAAGTGTACTCAACGACAGAGGATGAGCATTCTTATCATCTGTAGATAGTTCTGGAAACACTCCAAGAGAACAAGAATTATGGTAATATCTCGAAGTGCCAGTTCTGGATACGATAGATCCACTTTCTAGGGAATGTTATCTTCAAGTTTCTAGTGCTAGTGGATCCAACAAAGATAGAGGATATACTTTCTTGGGGGCCACCCAGGAGTGAGACCGAGGTGCAGAGCTTCCTGGGGTTGGCTGGATACTACCAGATATTCGTGAGTGACATTTCCAGAGTTTTGAATCCTTTTTAATCTTTGATGAAGAGGGGACAACCCTTCATATGTATGGAATGATGCCAGCAGAGTTTTTAGGAGATGAGTTAGAGACTGACAAGTTCCCCTATCTTGAGGAAACCATAAGAGGGAATTGGGTATGTTGTCTACTACGACACATCAATGATTAGACTTGGGTGTGTCTTGATGTAGGAGCGAGTAATAATTTCCTTTGGCTCATTATTTCTCAAGAAACATGAGAAAAACTATTCTACCCATGACCTGGAGTCAGTAGTAGTGGTATTGACCTTGAAGGTGTGATGACATTACTTGATGTACGAGAAATTCATAGTCTGCTCTGATCATAAGAGTCTTAGGAATATCTTCTCTAAGAAGGACCTAAACCTAAGACAATGACGATGTCTAGATTTTGTCCAGTACTACAAATTTGAGATAGTCTATACTTCTGGGAAGGGGAACGTGGTAGCAGATGCACTCAACAGAAGGTCAGGTCTATATTTGCTGAGTGTGGTGACACAGCAGCTATCCATGTTGAAGATATCCTTTGTTGATAGATATGGATAAGCATACCTCCAGTCTATGATATTCACTCCCCCACTCCTTCAACGAGTCAGGTTGGCAGAACTTGGGTACATTGAAAGTGAGGCTCGATGTACTCAAATATCCTCATAAAATTCACCTGATGAATTTTTTTTAAGGTGGAGGGCATGTCATCCTCTCCAGAGGATGCACCATGGCTCTAGTGGCACTATAGAAGGAGGTGTTGAGGGAGTTCCATACATCCCCTATGGAGGTACATCCTAGTGTAGTGAAGATGTACCTGGATCAATGACATCATCCCTAGTAGCCAGGGATGAAGAAGTCTATAGCGGAGTTTTTTTCCCGATGAATCACATTTCAGATAGTGAAGTTCGAGCATCAAGTTCCAGTAGGCTTAACACAGCCACTAGAGGTGCCAGAGTAGAAGTGATATGGGATATGCATGGAATTTATGATAGGGATTCCATGTAAGTCCAGAGGACATGATTCCATTTGGGTGATCATCGACCAACTCACCAAGTCGGCTCACTTCCTACCCATCTGAGAGCAGGGATCAGTAGAAGGCTTGGGACACCTCTACATATAGAAGATTGCACGAATTCATGGGGTGCCATTGATGATTGTATCTGACTGTGACACAAGTTTTACATCAATGTTGTGGAAGGAATTACAGGAGGAGTTCAGGACTCAGCTAAGTTTGAGCATATCCTTTCATCATCAGACGGATGGTCAGACAAAGCAGACCATTCAGATGTTAGAGGAAATGATTCTCGCATGCATAATAGATTTTGGCGTCAGTTTAGAGGATTTTTTTACCCTTGGTGGAGTTCTTATACCATAACAGTTATCACTCCACCATCGGTATGACACAATTCGAGGCCTTGTATGGTCGACCTTGCAGATCGTCTTTATGTTGGACAGACTTTGGGGAGCCAGCACTTATGGGTCTAGAGTTGGTACAGGCTACCACTGAGAAAGTGCAGATCATCCAGGAGCGGATGAAGACTGCATAGAGCAGACAAAAGTCTTATGTTGACAAGAGATAGAGACCATTGGAGTTCTAGTAGGGGGACCACGTATTCTTGTGAGTCTCCCCTCAGCATGGACTATGAAGATTTGGCTGAGGTGGCAAGTTATCACCGAGGTTTATCAGACCATTTTTGATACTTCATAGGATTGGTGAGGTGGAATACCACTTGGAACTTCCACCACAGTTGGAGAGGGTGAACAACGTCTTCCATGTATCCCAGCTGAGGGGATACGTGCATGACCCATCTCAGATCATCGACCACGGAGAGATGGACTTCGATGATGGGGTGACATTTATAGAGGTTCCAGTAGAGATTGGGGATTGATATAAGTGAGCCCTTAGTGGGTGGTCGATACCTCTAGTGCACATTCGCCGGCAGCATGGGAACCTCAAGGAGAGCACATGGGAGCGGGAGGCTCAGATTCATGCTCACTACACCCTTTTGTTCATCTATGTTGTGGATTTCGGGGAAGAAAGGACCTAAGGTGGGGAGAATGTAAAGACCTGTATTTTCGATGTAATTTTTATTAACTATAAGGAATTATTGAAAGTCTACGATAATTGGAAATTCCTAATTTTGAGGCCCGATGTTCCTGGAATGAATTTATAAACTTTTTTAAGGTATGTTAAGTAAACGTGTGAGTAGAATTATTTAACTACTAAACTGGTGCTCGGATTAAAAATACAAGGGCACTGTTGAATCTGGAGTGCTGAGATTCTCTTAAGGGAGACTTCACTTTGACCGTAGTAGGGCTAGAGAAATATTTAAGTTTTGAGACTTTTTAAAAGAAATGATAAAAAATAATTTATTATTTTATTTTCATTCTTATACACCGACGGACAAGAGGAGTGTGGGACCCACGATGTGTCAAGCCAATAAATGTATTTACCTATCAATCTTAAGTAATGACGTCGTTGGGAAATTAGGAGGGTTTCTAATTAATGTTCCCCCATTAATTCCCCACGTCATTACTTACCCTACCCCTCTTCTATTTATATAGAGTTTGGGAGAGGTGTTGGAACAACTTCGCCAAGAAATGATGTGCTAAAGGAGTGTTGTGACACCAAACCCTTAGAGGATGGGGCCGATCCCAGCAGGAGTTGATTGTGACACCGAACCACAAACCGAAGGACGACATGCAAGTGGCATCGTTGGAAGCCTGTAGTGGAAATGAAGATCAATAATCTACCTTCATGCACAGACATTCTACAATGTGTTTACGAGGTAGGGGGTTTGATTCAAATTTATTTCAAGTGAATTTTTCTTGAACCCTTTATGTTCCTTCATGTTATGACCTAATGCGGATGGCGTGGGCCTAACAAACCTGACCTGAACCCTATGCTACTTTGATACAACCTTGAGTTCTATGTGGAATACCATCAGTGCAATGACACCAACCGGCTACAAAGAAGGCGTTCACCGAGGCACACTGTAAGAGGAGGCCGCGATACAGAGCCGCAACAGTCATCCGAACGACCGAAACCGGCCGACTAAAGAGGAGGTGTGGTGCGTCTTCACGCACCGTCGGCGAGAAAAATGACACAAATCGTTAGACACAGAAATCGAAGAAGGAAGCTAGCACTTTAGAAGGAAACAGAAGGAGCGGTGGCATGGCCAGTGCACCGCCGGCAAGCAGAAGCTGCGGCTAAAGCCACGACGGAGGCAGAACCCACACCTCTAGTGGGTTCCATGACGACCGGGTAGTGCCCATGTGGCCCTACCATTTCACAAAACCGAACGACCTCCAAGAAATTTGGGAAACCTACGGGAAACGCTACCCCCCTCACCATCTTGGGAAGACAATGGCCATGCTGCACCCTTGCGGGCCGCACCCTACACCGTCGAGCCGCTCATTGCGGGCCACGCCATACACGGGATGGGCTGAACCCTTACTTGATACACCCAACGCAGGCCTGGCCACCCCCTTGAAGGCTTACCTATTATGGGCTAGGATGGACCTTGGCCCATCCCAGACTCGGTTGGACCAAGTCTGTCAGACCGGGTCGGACCACACCCAGGCCCAACCGGGCCTAGAAACACTTAAAGGGCCATATCTTGAGAACTAGACATCCGTTTGATGAACCGTATAAGGCGTTAGGATACATGGATCGAGATAGTCCTTTTTGTATACTCCTAGAGTGTTTTGGAGAAAATTAATTTATGGACAGGTTGGATCGAACCCAAATCCAACCGAGTCCCCAAAACATGCTTATAACTCCCATACTGAGTGTCCGATTGATGCACCGTCTGTCGCGTTGGAACCCTTATGACATGGCAGCCCATTGAGTTTCACCTTTTGGGGGTTTATTGGTGGTCAAGTTATGATCGGTATCTCATGTGAAGATTCTACATAACTTGAGCACACTATGTGCAAGGAATCCAGTGGCTGGAAATGAGGTGGAGGTTGGATACAAATCATACGGAGGTTAGTACCGACTGATCCAGTGTGGGTCATCCATGATTTCGTGTGGGTCAGATCCTGTGTCAATCATTGCTCAGTTATCCTTTGTGGGTTAGTGCATACTGATCCTGTGTGGGTTAGTACTCAATAATTCTTTGTGGGTTAGGGCATATCGATCCTGTGTGGGTCATTGCGGGGATCAGTACCTATCAACTATGGGCGGGTCAGCTCTTGTTTGGATCATATTTGGTGTTAGTACCTATAGATCATGTGTGGGTTAGACTCTGTATTCTCAGATGTAGTGTCTCTTGACAAAATAAGTTGATTTAGCTTCACGACTAATCATCTGTACTTCTATACTCCATTGAAAACCTAGTTTGAGCTGAGACTCCTTTTGATCTGTTTCTATTGCTTTGTGCTTCATTATTGAGATCAAACTTTTCAGTTTTCCTTCATGGGATTGTAAGCGACCTTCTGGGGTCTTGAGGTCTGTAATGGGTATCATTATACTCACCCCTGCACGGGCTTCACCCGCACCTTGTTTTGTCTTGTGCAGACGATGAGCAGCAAAGCTATGATTTGGGGAGACAAGACCATGTGGTACGCAGAAGAGATGAGTGGATATGGAGTGTTGAGGAGGCGATCTGTAGCTACCCTTCAGGTTGGATCCTCATAGGAAGACCCAAAAGCTGTTTTCCCCTTTTCAGTTGTATTGTACCTTTTAGTTGTACTTGTACTTTTACAGTTGGGCTTTTATGTCGGTCCTTTACTTTCAGCACTCTTTTTACTATAACAGCATACATAGTGGTTACTTATTTTCACGTCCTTGTACTGCGTGTCTGTACATGTTAAAAAGGAAATGCCATCCCATTTTAGGGATACTCCTTTCCGGTGCTAGTCACCAGCCCATGACCTATGGAAGGTGGGCTTGGTGTAGTCACAGAACCAGCCCTGAGAGACAGGTCGTGACACATGTAGCTTCTTCAATACTCTAAAGCTTTATGTGAAATAAAATCAATGATGGTATATTTTTTTCTTATATTTACTTAAATTAGTATATGGGTCAATTTCATGAACATGTTTCCAAATAACACATATAATTAGATATAATGGGGTAATATTGTGGAAATGTGTATAAATTTTTTAGAACATTTTGTAGGTCATTAAGAATATTAAGATCAAATTTTATCCATTATGAAACCATTTTTTTACAGTAATCAATGTAATTAATTTTTTTTACTTTCACTAATATTTTTGGTCAAAAACTATGTTGAACTTATTATACTTTATAAATAATTCCAATAAAAAATATAGAATCAATTTTGAAAAATTTAATTCGTATAAGCAGGTGAAACTGATTGTAAATTAATCCCACATGGGAGGTGATACGATGGGTTCTTAATGAAAAAAGGTTCAGTAGTTTGGATAGTTTTTATTTCTAAATTCCATGTGAGTTTTCTTCCAATGACCTAAATTGGTTTAAATGATATAAAATTTATCTATTAATACTTTAAAACAAATTAAAACACAATTTAAGTATATAAATAAATTGGACAAAAATGAAATTTTGAAATAAAATTTAGTATTATTCATTGTTCATCCAAAAATGAAAGTTCTCTAAAAATAATAAAAATCACGCAAAGTTAATTTTAAAATTTTTATTTAAAAAATTTAGTTAATTTTTTATTAAAAAAATTATCAAATTATGAAAAATTAGTTTTATTGTTTTTATGTAATTAAACGTTATAAAATCTTCCATATCAAATAATAATATTAAATGTTTATTATTTTCAGTAAAACTCTATATTTCCTGTAGAACAAGTTATTAATAAAACTCAATGCTACATAAAAAAAGATAATCTTCATGTTTCATATAATGAAATATATATAATGCATTGCGTTAAATAGAATATATCATAGAATTTTAATTAATTTGAAGTAAGATATTCCTAAATTTTCAGGGTGTTACATCCGACCCCCTTAAAAATAATTTCACACTCAAAATTCATCTTGGTAATAAAATTATTAAAATTTATAGAATTAAATTATTGAAACTGACATTGTAAAAATGGTTAATGAAACAACCTTTTAATATTTGAATTTGGAAACAAAATGGTTACCAAATGTTATGCATGACTATGATTCCTCATAGGGAGAATGTTGGGGGGGGGGCTGGAGGAAAAGTGTAAATAATTATAAATATTGATTGAGTTCATTGATCATAAAAAAGTTAATGGTAAATGTAAATATAAGAAACATATAAAATTAAATCTTTCATAATTCAAAAGACAATTACTTCATCAAAATTGGAGGTACTATGATAATAATTTTGTTTCAAGATTATTTTTATTGAGTTAAATAAATCTATTTCCATAAAATCCAAGAGAAAAATAAAAAAATATATATATACATGATGAGTATAATTTTATCCTAAAATCAGTTTCCACCAAAATTTCATCTTATTATCCAAATTATGGGTATTAAAGATAAATTTTTAGTTCATTATGAACTAAAATAATCTTTTAATGACCAAATAACCAAAAAGGTATAGTCATTATATTCCACCTATCTTAGGATAATAAGAAAAACCAAAATGGTTTCCACATGGTGACAAAATTCCCAAAATTATTAAACCATAAAATGATACACTAAGCATTAAATTCTATAATAATACCCAATATTTTATGTAAAATTTTCAATAAATAAATATCATTAAACTTATCCATACATTTTATAACATAGTTTGAATCCCAAAGATTAGAAGGATTTGATTATATATTCTTCCAAGATAAATTGACCACTAATATATCAAATAAAATCATATATGTATTCTAAATAAACATAATATATTAAAATTTCAGGTAAACTAGGACATTGTGTAAGCCAGTGGTATTTTGTGAAACCCTTATCATCCATCTGTCATGCGTTTAGGCCCCACCACCTAGCCGTATGTGACAGGTTGTCACCTATTATACTCATTTTCCCCCATTTTCTCTTTAATACTGAAAAATAAATCCTCCCTCAAAAACACATCCTATTTATACAATTGTTTAAAGATACCTTAACCAAAAAACTCTAGCAAATGTCATTAATAAACTCAATATTTTTACTAATTAAACCCCTTAAATGAGGTTTCTAAGACTCTGAACTCATTATCAATATTAATATTGTAGTCATATTATGGTATCTATAACAATTAAGATAAAATCATATGAAAACATCCTAATCTCCAATGATATCTAAACCCAACATTAATACCATCCACAGAATCCTAGAACCCACACTCTCAGATCCTGTGTTGAATTCTACAACTTTATATTTCCAGTTTTGATACTAATAAATATGGCCCAAAATTTTCTTATAAGCCTTTCGAAATCAAATGTAATACATGGATTATGTATAACCTTGAGAAACCTTTAGGTTTACAGTTTTATAGAATTAGGACACACTCTTACATAAACAACTTTATATAAACGTTTTCTCATAAGTCATAAAAAGGACATTTATCCTATTTAACCAAGATTTTCTTATTTCAAAATAGGTTATTAGAATCATCCTTGTGAAATACTTTATAGACATAAATGTTTCAACATTATTATTTAAAACCTTGGGAAAAGGAAACATAATAAGGGTGTGTTAAAACTATCAGTAAGGATAAACATAATCATTAACCATTAAATGTCATTAATGAGCATAAGAGTCCATGAGGGTATGATGAATTAATCAAATTTCATTAGAAAAACATAAAAGAACTTATACAAATTAATAATTGAATCATAAAATATGAAAACATGGATAATTCAATGTTTAAAAAAAGAATAACCATGAGCCATGTGATATTATTCTTTATTTTTAGTAACATTATAATCAAATAATAAAAAATTAAAACTCTTTTGGGTAACCTAGAGAATTACTTTCATAAAACCCTTTCAAAAACCATTCAATTGGAGCAATCATATGATCTAATTCAAAAAATTTCATTACCCAATAAATCATATATATATATATATAATTTGGATCACCCTTCATATAAGATATATCAGAATCAAGAATTTTCCATGATCTATAATAGAGCTCGTCCCATCGAATAAGATCTATCGGGCGCACCCATGATCTATAAAAGGGATAAACCCTTTGTATAATTATTATCAGGATCACCCATTTTATATAATTCTCATGTACCATGAATAAAACATTTTTATCATAAGAATCATAAAAATATGATAAATCCATGGAAAACAAACAGGTTCCGTAACCATCTATTTGAAACTTAATTAAACAAATAAAATAAATGGATTTAATGAAAAACTATCTGAACATGATTCAACCATTTAAAATAAATGGGTTAAATAAACACTATTTGAAATAATATTAACCCATGGATAATAAATGGGTTCCACAATAATCTCTTCAAAACATGGTAATCTGATGGAAATAAAAAGGATCCCATAACAATCACCATGAAAAAATATTAATCCATAAATAAAACAATTATTATGGTATCAATAAAAAATAACCCATGTTTAGGATAAATAAAAACAAGGGTTTTTTATTTTGATGAATGTAAATACCATTAAAATATCACTATAACATTTTTGCAGAAAATAATCTAAAACAATGAAAAGCATCGCATACAACTAAGAAACATAAAGGAATAAAATTAAATGAAACTTATATAATCTCATGAGTATAAAAATATCCATGATATAACATGTTAATAGATATGTATATACACAAAATAATATAAGATAGGTGTATAATATAACCAACATCACAAAAAAAGAAAATTATGACAAAAATTGATTGTCGCTTTTATAACTTTCAAATTGTAAACCCCGTGAAAGATATATCATTAAAATTATATGTAAAAAACCATATATATTTGTAATATATTCATAAAATACATTCATGGGTAGTATATACACCACAAAAAAAAACAAGTGGTGAATATGGAATAATTCTGGTAGAAATAAAAGTGAGATTAGAAATCCATTTACAATTGAGGTAACATCTGAATTGGAAACCAAAAAAGTGATACTCATCAAATGAAACATTTAAATAACATTAATAGAAAATAATTAATGTTTTAATATACCAAAATGTGTAGTATATACCCCACACCAAATAAATAAGTGGGGATTATGATGTATGCCTCACCAAAGTCAACGTTTGATAAGAACCCCTTACCTTGAGTATGTTTTTTCATGCTTGTTCTCTATATTCTGGAATAATAAACCTATGATAATTATATAATTTATTAATAAAAAATTACAAGTTTATTATTAATTTTATATCACTTATAAACAAGTTATATACATTTACTTAATCAATAAGGTTTAAGTCGGATGTTCTGACCATATTCGGCTTATTTCTCAAAAACATACTTATATAGGTCTTATAAGGTCAATGATGTCATTATAAAAACGTATGAAAATATTAATTATAATTAAATAATAATAATATCTATAGTTCAATTATAATTTTAAAACTAATCATGAATTATGGTAATGAAAAATTAACCAACGTTACAATCTTGGAGATGACAGGTCCTACGTAATCATTAGGTACATAATAATTTATATATGAAAGCTATGGAAAAAAGGTATGTAATAGTTATCCTCATATAATTATAATTATATTATAAATATCATATTATTGAATCATATATTCCTATATATATAATTCTTTTGATTTAAGAGGAATGACATTGCGTCGAGACGGTGGTAGCCCACACATCCACGAGTAACGTTATCACCTTTTCATTCTGTGAAAGGGAAACAATAAAAATGATAAATTATATTTCCAGAAATTAAATTATTTAATAAATATCATATATCAGTTATGTATGTAAAATATGTTTAATTAAACCCATCCTGAATACATTCGAAGTTATATGTGAAAGTATTACATCATTTTGAGGAGGAGGTAGTCTACACGCCGACAAATGATTTTATCATATTTCAAAAAATGGAATGCATGAAGGTATGTTTTATATAAAAAATATATAAGTATTAATAAAACATAAATATCAAATATATATAATATTAAAATTCCGTCTATATCAAAATTCACAACTATGAGAAGTGGTAAAGTAAAAATGAAGAACATTGGTTCACAAGGTGGTTGTTTTCCTTATAAGAACGATAATTTTGTTACCCATTTTATGGATGTTTGTTTCGGTGTAAATATAACCCTTAACACAATAAATTTTTTATATATTTATTATACTAATTATGTTATATAATAATATAATAATATAAATTTAATGGGTGGAGAAAGAAATAAAACATAAATACATGCTAAATAATGTTAACTCTTTTTTGGGAAACATATTTTGGTTATCACAAAAAGAATTCCTTGGATGGATTTATTAACAATTTGGGGAATCTAGGGTGAGTTGAGGGATTTTAGGAGTTTATTTGTTTAGTTTTTGGATGATCCATAGGTATTGAGAGGCACAATGATAGGTGAAGTGTGAATACCTTTTATAGTGGAGGGGGGAGTGGCACTCTTGTAAATATAAAAAGTTAAACACTATTTTGAGGTCTCCCTTACATCAAGTACATAAAAACTAAAAAATGATGGATTAAATGGGAATTATTTTAAATCTGAACATACACCACACAAAAATGAAATTAATTTTAGCATTTTTCCTTAGTCTTTATGTTACCTTATTTTTTTCCATTTTGGGTTGTCATTTAGGTATGTTGTTCTCTATCATATGTAATTGATCAATTAAGACTAAATTAATTTGAGAAATATTATAAAATTAAGATAAATTGATTCTAAAATTTTAAAAATAATTTATAAAATAAAAATCTCATATTATTTGAAATTAATTTTAACAAAAATGCATATAACGAGAAAAACACTTCTTTAACCCTGACTACACATACATGATTTTTTACTATATATATGTTAATATGTTCATTATAAAAGAAAAATTGGTCCTTAAATAGAAAATATTTTATATATATTTATATTTAAAACCCAATTTTAATAAGATGGGTTTTTTAGTAAATTTTAAATCTTTTAAAAAATATCATTTCTTATAAAATGACATTAATGTTAATTTTTACATTATTTACATAATTTATATTCAAAAATATTGATAAAATAGTGGAATTAAAATATAAAAATTTACAGATTTGTAAAAAAATTAGTATTAAAATATCAGATAACACAATTATTTATTTAATTTTCGTCACTTGTAATATTTTTATATCATTTATTTTATTTAATTATCAACTAATTAATCATTATGTTGGAGTTTCTTAATCGTTTAATGTAATTATATCATATTTAAAAATTAAAATTAAATTATTATGATAGAAGAAAATAATTTATCTTTCAGAATAATGTTTATAACTAAAACTATGTAGATTATTCAATAATCCAAATCTCTATTGGAATAAAAACCAAGGAAGCTACATTTTTGTCTTTTCATTACTTAACTTGTTATATGTGTTACTTTCCTAAACTATTTTTCCACTAACTCAAAGAATTAGAAATCTAGGGAGAATATGGTTGAAATATTTTTATCCAATGGATTTTGGACATGTTTCTAGGTTATTTAGATTCTTAAGATTAAATTTTGACCACTAAGTACCTACATTTTTACCTTAATCACTGTAATTGATTCTAATTACTTTAACTAATATTTTTTGTCAAATAAAAGTTGACAAAATTTTATATTAAAAATTATTATTATTAATAAAATTTGGTTAATAATTTAAATTTCAAATCATATATTTGGAAGAAATAAATTTAAATTTAAACCTGTAGACGAGATAATAAAAAAGGTTTCTAAAGTAAAAATGTTCAAAACGTTGCTATGTTTTTATATCTATATTTCATGTGAAATTGTTTCTAATGACCTAAATTAGATTAAAAGATATAAAATTATTATATTTATATATTTTAACCAATTAAATACATAATTAAACTATATAAATAAATTTTATGAAAATGATGTTTTAGACTAAAATTCAGTGTTATTTACTATTCATCAAATAATGAATGTTCTCAGAAAAATACCAAAAACATACCCAGAGTAAATATTGATATTAAGATTTCAAAAATAATTTTTTTTCACATAATTATTATGAAAGGTTAAAAACATAGTTTTAAATTATATCTTCCATTAAAAGGCATCAAAACTACTATATTAATTGTTAATATTAATAGTATATTGTTTTTTTGTATAAATCTATCTTGTGTGTAAAAAACGTTTTCAAAGAAAATAAATTTTACATGAAATGAAAGAAAAAATTGATGGTGAATATAATTCATGCTAAAATGTGAATTGTGTGTAACACAAGCTGTCAGAGAAGATAAATTAATTTAATATAAGATATTCATTAAATCTCAGGATTTTACAAATTTTAACTCTTCTTTCAGCAAATTAACCCCACTCTGCCATGTGAATATTCATACTTTTAAAAAATTAGTAACCAATATATAAGTTATAAGATATATATAGAAATATAATATAGTGAATAATATTATAAATTAACCTAGATTTTTTATAAGGAAAAACTAAAAAGGGTTTCACATGCATAAGTCCCACACTATATAATTATTAGAAACTCATGCCTAGAAGTCATTTTAATGTGACCTTATATTGAAGGACACATAGACCATTAAATATGGAATCAAACATCTCATAATTCTTACTATTTATAAACCATTAAATTTATTAACAAATGAACCCAAGACAGACGACATTAAAAGATAAGACTCTCAGTCTTGGATGCACAGCCATAAAAGGAATGGCCCTTGGTCATTGTTTCAAAACACAAAAGTGAACCACTGTGGTCCTAATTATATGAACTTAAAATTTACATAATTTAAAATTAAAATCCACCAATATGTGTGTGTTTTTATTACCTCTATAAGAATATGTAGAAATCACATCTTATGGGCTTAGTAATAACTCCACAAAAGGTTTTTCCTTCCTAGATGGTGATAAATTTTAAAGTGATAACAATATTAATTTAAACCATAGTTTAATTAATCAATAGTATAATGAAATAGAACATCTCATATAAATATTTCATCTAAAAAATATGTTGTTTTAATTGATTTTTTCCCATGAAAAGGTTAATCATAAATGAAACTCAGAAGGTTTTCTTGAACATTTATTAAATATATAAGAGGGTATTGGAGAAGACAATAAGATTTATTATTAGATGAGTTTACCTAACATAATATAGCTTTCAAAATATAATATCCAAATCACCATGAATTATATTTAATAATCATCAACCTTTGGAATGTGACTATGAAGAATTGTGAACATGGGAATATAGAAAACAAATGTTAAAACTAGTATGGAATAGTTTACATGGGTAAGATATTGGCCAAAAAAATTTATTTTCATTTTTTATACTGTAATAAAATGTTTATTTTTTTCTCCTCAATACTCTAAATATTCTCATATATTAATAATCCCTAAGGAATTAGGTTCCGCATCCAAGTCGTGAAAAACTATAGGATAACTCAGGTTATAATGAACCACCAACCCATGATATTCTGAATGCTCACTTATACCGATATAACTATTGTTTTCCTAGTGTGATAATCCTAAAATATATAATGAGAGTGTGAAATTACCAATTTATAAACTTTTATTGGTGTTTAATTCAATTTTAAACATAAAATAAATTTATGTTTAAGTGTAGGTGAATGTATATACATATTGGAAATAAAATAAACAATGAACATTAAAATTTATTATAATAGTTTTGTTTAATGTGATCCTACATCTAATATTCACTTCTATATTCCCCTAAAATGAAATTATATCCATTAAAAGATGATTTTTTCTTCATAACCCAATTATACCCTACCTTTTCTACTAATGTTATAACTGAAAGCCAAGATTTATCTAGGATTCAAAACCTAATTATAGAAAAATATTATGAATGGAAAGTAGAACAATATTACAACGTTCCATTTATTTTTGGGGGCTTAACAAAAAAACGTGTTCCTTTTTAAGGGAGTTATAACTGAAATAAACTTGGTTTTATTTAGGAAAACATAATCCAAGCATAATTTATAATTTAAGTGATACAACTCAATGAATGAATATCCAAAATAGAATGGAGTAGAATGTCATTATATCATTCTCACATAAAAAATGTGTTCAAAATAGTGAAACATTCTCAATGATATATTTGTTATGATAATCTTTATCACACAAGAAAACTTATGTCTCAAAAACAATGTAAGCACAATCTCTTCTTTTGAGTCATATGCATCTTGTTCCTTCAATATTAATTTATAGAGAAATATACAGTGGTTAGCTCCATAGTGGTTCCCAAATCATGATCCATAGTAGGATCTGTTGTGGTTTATAAATTGAGTGTTTTTTCAGTGAATCAAGTAAGTTTCCTAATTTCACAACACGAGTTTAAAAATGCCCATGAACAATAGAAAAAATTCATGAGGAAGAGATAAGATTATAAAAAACATCCCATGGTGTGAAGTCATTTTTCAAGGAATAAATAATATATTATTTGATATATTTAAGTTAAATATTATGATAATCTCATTATTTATGTAACAAAAAATTCAGATTATATTATTTCATAAGAGTAAACATAAAAATTTTAGGGTTCATTATAAACAATAGACATAAGTTTTTCTATAGGAATATATGATTTTTAATATATTTTACATGGAAAAAATTCAATATATTATAAAATATGCTTGATGCGTAATATAAATTCCTTACCACCTATACTAAAAAACCATATTTTTTAAAAAAAATACTGATACATTATATAATTTTAAACTCTAGTGAAATGCATAATATAATTAAAAATAAAGAAATATAATCCATAACATTTGTTCATTTGATAGAAACATAGAACTTATTATATTTTTTGGATTTAATGTAATACCTAAAATATTAAACATAACCAAAAAAACAAATATGTAAGAAAATATTAAATTCATAATATAAATGATTTCATAAGATTCGTAAAACATCATACATAATATCCTTAAGTCAATATGTAATTATATTTGTTACTATGTAAGATAATTTTATATATAACTCTTTATATTTTTCTAATAAAATGAATCATAATATTTTTATTCACGTGTAATATATTTTCAAAGGACGTGATATATTTATTACATAAATAAAAAACATGAAATCCTTCATATGTAATATATTTTTAAATAGATTGTAATAATTTCTAATTTACCAAAAAAGATGAGTAAATAAGATACTTGAAACACTTCCCCATAATTTGTAATATTATATATTTAAAATGTCATTTCCAATTAAAAATAAAAATAAGATAATTTCCTTATGAAAAATCATAAAACACACAATTTGAATAAAAATATAATACATAAAATAATGATAAAAAAATCTATAATGAATTAAATAATAAACATTCTTTTATTTTACTAGCATTTCCAGAAAAATCAACAGAAAAGATAAAATCATGTAAAAACATACATTTTAGAACAATGTAGGGTTTTGTAAAAAAGAAGTATACAAATTATAGTTTTATAATTATCAAAATAAAAATAATAATATTTCAAATACTCACCCACAACTACTCAAACTACAACAATATTTAGTAAGAGACTCTATAAAACTTACAATCTCTCGATTTTTGGTAAATACAAAACTAATATTTATTATAAAAATATAAAAAAATTCTACCTTTTTGTACATATAAAAAACTTAAAAAAACTAAAATAAGTGATTCAATTAAAAAAATCATTTTTTAATATAAAAAATTAACAAACTTTAATTTTATATAAAATCTAATTATTTTCAAATAACTCTCCCAATTTAAGAACATACAAATTGGTAGACAAAAAAAATTCTTAAAGTAAAATGAATCATAAGAAGTTATTAATATATAATGACACAATATAAATTAATAATAATAATTATTAATGCATAAATCTTATGAAAATATGGCATACATAAAATAACTAAACTATTAGAAACATAAAAAGTTAATGTAAATTTTTTCAAAAATATTGAAATTTTAATATAGTGAAAACATTACTACTATTTTAGCTTGAATATATATAAAATACATGTTTAATTATTCAAATAGACCTAGCTTTAAAATTGAATGATTCTATAAATGATTCATGAAAACTATTAAAAATAAGTTTCATTTTAAATACATAATATTCAATCTATAAATAAAATTCTTTTATCATTCTAAGTTCAAATTTATTATTTTCAAACATTACTACATCCAACGGTTTAGTAAATATATATTCTAAATAAATATATATCAAACTATATTCCTAATTAATATCTATTTTTGAACATGATATCACATAAAATGACAAATCACATCTATATGTTATGTCCAAGAATATTGTAAAGGGTTATTGAAAATAGTATTAACTGATGAATTATCAAAAAATAATCATTTTACCAAAATAGTCATAAAAATAAATAAATGCTATTTAATACAAAAAAAAATTGAGCACACACTCTAGTAAAAATAATGTAATCTAATTCAGTAGTAGAAAAAAATCAATAAATATTTCTTTAAACTCCAACAAAAATACTCTTTCCAAAAAATACAACATATCAAAAATAATTTTCTATCTATTACACCACCACCAAAATCAGATTCAAGATAAATAAAAATTTCAAAACTATCTTTTCAAGGATAAAACAAAAATCATCAACATTTTAGTAAATATATTTTATAATCATCTAAATATATTTAATGAAAATTTCCTTAGGGATGAATTAAAATCCAGATCTCATACAGGAAATAAAAATTTGATTAATGATATTTCTTGTTAGATAAAGTAAATTTCCTATCATAACTCTAAAAACATTAATATCCATTAATTTATCATAAATATTTTAATAAATTATACATGGAGTACTCATATGGATTATTTAAAATTTAATTAAATCAAGTACAAATATATCAACAAATTCTTTATCATGATTACACTAATTCAAAAATAATAATTCATTTTGTTTTAAAATTTTATACCTTGAAATAAATAAAATTATCCCATATGACTTATATAAAACATACTTGTCATTGTATAAGAAAATTATTTATTAAACAGTTTACTTGAAGTTCATAATAGGATATTATAATCCTAAATTTCATTAATAATAATATATTCATATTATGTTTTATTAAACAATGTATGATATACCTTTACTTTCACAAAATAATTCTTTAACAAAATTTTACATAATATCCCATATCATGCTCATGGGTTTATCTTATGTCTATATAGTTCATTATAATGTTTTGAAAAAATATTAGGATGTCTTTTATATTCAAAACTAGAGATTGTTAAACCTAAAATTGTTCAATAATAAATCTATTTAAAAAAAACATTTTAAATCCAATTGATGATGTTTAAATGTTTGAAAACTATTATAATCTAAATAAATTATAAATGACCCAAACATAGGAAAAAGTATAAAAGTATAATAATAACCAATTCCTGCTTCTTGAAAAAATCCAAATGAAAATAGTCTCTATATATTCCATATAATCTATCCAGGATAATCTAATTATTTTTAAAAATATATTTACTACCAATATTTCAATGAATATATTGTTTTTCTAACTCGAGTCCAAACATCATTTATAGTAAAATGATTTATTTCTTATTTCACAAATAAAATGAAAATATAATATTTTAATGATTCTAAATTATCAATACATAAAAATTAATATATAAATTATGAGTGACAAAAAAATTCATCAAATAATTTACTATTTATTCTCTGGAATTAACACTTCCAAAAGTTATTTTAATATGATGCTATTTATTATTTTTACAACATTTTTTATGAATGTGATCTTCATCATTAACAATATCCTATTGAGTTACATGTTATCCAAAATAAAATTCTCAAAAAGCTTATGCAATATGTTCTAAGACTGAATATTTTTTCCCTCTCTAGAAAGACTGATTACTGATGAACCCCTAGGAGATCTTTATTTTTCTATTTATGACATAATATTTTATTCCCTACCTTATAAATTTAGTGTTGTGCATGATGGTTTGGAGTTGATTATAGTTTTTCTTATCCCCTTGGTCTTAGATCCTATTTTGAGGTATGTTTTTGGATTTTATTGTAATCTCTTCTCAAAACCGGTTAGTAGTGATGGAACAAGATAATGATGCGTATTTTTCTAGCTCATCCCTCATAAGGAATCCAGTTTGGAATCACCCTTAGCCCCCATCACAAGATAAAGGCTCATAGATCCCATGTCTAAATCCAGGTGTAAGTCTCAATTTGGTAACAAAGCATATACTATTTATCAATTACAATCAAAGTATAAAATGAGGCATTAAATTCATGAAAGTATGGTGAAAAACCCTTTATGGATGTTTTTGATTACCGATATTTAAATAGATTTAACTGAGGCGTCCACTCAACATAACAGAATCAGAGTTAAATATAACCCCCATGAATTTTTCCTATACATTTTTATAAATAAATTGTCTTAAATGAATGAGAGAGACTATATACATATTTTTTTAATGTTTATCTCAAGAGACTACTCCTAGTTTATAGGGGGGTTTTTCAAACACAATCTTGAATCAAGAAGAGAAGAAATAAGGGATTATTTAATATAGGATAGCCTTCATTAATTCATGTTTATGATTTCTAATTATCATCTTTGGGATCTTGGATTTTTTGTGAAACACTTCATATGGTGTGGTAATAAAAGTGTTAATTAAAAGACCTAGTTCTAGCTGGATAGGTTCTCGGAAAACATTCAATAGATCTATTTCATTTCTCACACTTCTATCCTTAATTTTTCTTGGTCTCTCTCTAATCATTCTTCATTGATTATCAAGATGAATTATAAAATATAAGGTTTTAGTAAAACAAATTTACCTAAGAAATATATCCATAATGATATATTCATGATTATGGGGAAAAATTAAAGGGGTTGACCCATGCATGGATATGTATGGATGGATTTGTATATGGGGGGTTATTTTGAATTATGAAGCTAATCATATAGACGAATAGAAACAAATAAGATCTAAAGTACAAGATTAATCTTCATTGAAATGGGTTATATTAAGGATAGGATGGGGTAATTTCATGAGGTTATCCAGAAAACAAGGATGTATGGATAAGGAACCATTGAAGACGAGAATGGTACCCACAAAAAAAAACAAGAGCCTTATTGATGGAAGAAGGGGGAATAAGAATATTTTTTGTTCTTCTATTAAAAAACAAAAGTATGTGGTAAATCATAGTTTGTTTTTTGATAATGTTCTTTCCATTGGTGATGATGATATTGTAGGTTCATTAGATAATTATTTATTTTCATCTTTACTTATATGTATGAAGCATGGTGGGAATAGAGGGTACCCTAGTGGGGATGAAAACTCATTTCTTAATCACATAATTTGGTCCATCGACGGTCAACATAATAATTTATTTATGGCTATCTTTATGGAGGATGAAATCAATAGGGCCATTAAATACATTAATCTAGAATGTTCCACTAGTTAAAATAGTTTCTCATGGTATTTTTATAGTATAGTATGAGATATCATGAATGGTTTCGTAGTGGAAGTGGTGAATGAGTAATTTATAGGAAGAGGTATCCCTATATATACTTACGCTAATAATATATTTCTAATTCCAAAAGTTCACCACCTGACTGATTTTAATTAGAATTATACCATCATAATATTAAACATATATGATAAAGTTGTTTCTAAAATATTTAATAAAATATTATTTTATATTATTTTCAACATTATCTCAGATGAAAAAATGAACTTTCTGAGAGGTGGATGTATCCACAGTTTTATCTGTCAGACCCATTTGATTCTTTCCAACCATAATAACAGAGATTACAATACTAAAATTAATATCAAGATGTAAATGGAAGATAATTATGATAAAATAGAGTGGAAATTTATTTTTAATGTAATGATATTTTTCATCTTCTCTCATTGGTTGTGTGACTTGTTCTTTCACAATTATTCCTTTCCTCAAATTTTTATATCTATGATGGGTTAAAAATTAAGTTTCAATAAATCCTCTAATGGTATTTACCGAGGTGATCCATTTCCACCTAATATCGTTATTCTACTTCATGAAATTATCTATATTAATTTCAATAAAATCTATTGATAATGGTGATGTTATTACCCTAATAGGATGGTTTAGTTTTAGAGGAATTTCACATATTTTATTCACTAATGAAATGTTATTTTTTATGAATGGTAGACATCATGACATTTTTACTTCTTGAACATTATTAATGATTATTTTTTGTGTAGCTGAAAAACTATTTGTAGTGATAATATTGATGTCTTAATTTCTTGTAGTTTTTCAATTATAAGTTATAAGATTATTAAAAGATTTTTTATATTTCCCATTGGCTCCTTTCTAATGATTTATCTCGGTGCTCTGTTAAAAATTAGGGTGATTAAATTCTTTCAATTGGATTATTTAGTGGATATAATTATTAGTTATATCATTAATCGGAAGATCCCATTTTTTATTTGAGGGGTGGGTTCACTCTTTTCACTAATTTTATTTCTTCCATATCCATACATACCCTCTCAATCATAAAAATACCCAAAACATTTATTTGAAGGATTGGAAAAAAACTATTTATCTATTCTTATGGGATTCACACTTTTAGGGGCGGTTCCACTGAAAAAACATTGATCATCTGGTGAATAATATCAAAGGAGTACATATTAAAATTAGATATCTAGGAGAATTCATGTAAATAATACGGTCTAAGGTAGATTGGTGTGTTATATTTGGATAATCATTATGGGCGAAGATTATTGAAGCAAAGAATGGTTAAATTCTGAAGGTTATTCATAAATAATTTTTTCAAATTTATTGAATCTAAAACCAATATAAGGGAACCCTTTATGTTTTTTTGAATCATCGTAGATGGATATTTGGACATAGATATATCATCTTCTGGGTTGAATGTTGGATTGGTTGTCCTCTCTTCTTCCCTAGGCATCTAGCCCAAGCATGAAATTACATGAAATGATGGGTCGCCCTAGGTTCCTAAATGTGGTTCTTAGTGAGAATATTAAAGGAATGATTAACATCATTAGTATTTTTTATGAGTAGTATTGTGTGTGTATACTTTTCTTACGTCCGACTCTTTTAATTATTCTATGGCTCCTAATGTCTTGTTTGAATATCAAGGTTCATATCCATGGGTGAATTTTGTTTTATCAAAATAAATTCCTTCTAATTAAAATTATATTTTATGAATTATATTTAAAAAATATATTAAGAATAATAATATTATCCAATATAGAGGTATTCATTTATATTCAAGGAGATTCTTCTATTTCAACCCCAAGGTGGAGTTTGTCGAACACCGGTTTCTTGAGAGCGACAGTGTGATCTCCATGTGGTATTTTATATGCATTAGCATAAGTATAAATAATGAATTTTGTTCTATAGAGTATTTTATCAAGTAAAAGTACAATAATATTGATATAATCTCAATTATTAGAATGACTTAGTCCATAGATTTTTTGGATAGCACCTGGGTGATTTGGAAATTGTGGAATCAGGTTTGCCTCTTTGATTTTTTAGTAAGTTACAGGGGCTCGTGGTCAAAAGATCACCTATTGATTTTAGATCTATGTTGGTTGTGTGATTATGATGGTATAGAGTTGGTTTATAGATTCCATATCACTCTCTAGCCTTATATTATTAGGTTTGGTTTCTTGCAGGGCCATTATATGGTATGGAGTCTTCATGTGGTGGGTCAGAAGATTAACAATGATGACACTTGTATTAACATGATTTGTGTGGGGCCAGTCTCATTCATGATGCTTGGGGATCAATGGAAATGTATTTTAGTACTTTATATGTGTAATTAAATTTAATCATATCCTAATCTTAGACCACACTTAGTATTCTCCTTCTCTAAATAATATAACATCACTTATCCTTAATGAATTTTTTTCACCATTGTTAGTTAAATTATTTAAGGGACATTACCCTATCCACTGGTACATTTAGTGTATTTTTAGATAATTAATTATCCTCCTAAATAATCAAGTGTAAATTATGCATACCTGTAACATGGTAAATATGTATTCAGATATTTTATCCTCCAAAGGATACCTGGGTAATCCCCTTCAGCTATTCTCCAGTATATTTTATCTTCCCAAAAAATGTAATAGAACTATAGAAGGTGATTCCTTTTTTTTTGTCCAAAATTATAGACTCCATTTAAATAATCCTTTGGTGACTCGTTACATTATATTATTTTTTATTATTGCATAAAATATATTCATGTTTTTTTTATTTTTCCATATTTAATAGATACAAAAATTTCTTTTCATTATTTTTCTTTCATGTTGTAATTAAAATGTGATAGTTTTATACGTCAAGTTCAGTAAGCTAGAGTATATTATTATGTATTGAAATATTGTGTAGTAAAATTAAATTTTCATAAACAAGCCTCTTATTCCATTAAATATCACATTTCTATGTGGAATTAAGATACTTAACATTTTCCCTTGTTGTCTCATTAAATTCAACTGAAAAAATGTTATTATTTATGTTATCATAAAACAATAAAAAATAATTTGGGAAAATAATTAAATTATCATTTTAATATTTTACAAATATTCCATCAACAAATAATTATTAAGTACTAAGAATATGTTGTGTTATAAGTTAAATATATAAATCTTTATAAATAATTACAGAATAAGAAACACCAAATTACCTAAATCCTTCAATTTTTTTCCTTTAGAGTTGTATTTTAATTTAAAAATTACCTTGTCACATTGATTGCAATGTAATAAGTTTGATGGTTCTCTAATCATGTGTCTAGTGTAGATAGTGTCCATATACCAAAGGCCATTCTTAATATTTCTGGGTATTTTCCAAAACGATCAGTTAGAAAATAGTATTTGTACCCATTCTACTTTGGGTCCAACAAAATTAGTAAATTATTGGTTTCTGAGCCCAAAAAATATAAAACATTTATTCTTAGTCAATCTTGAAGATAGATTCTTAGAAATAAATTCTTTTGTATATCAAAAAAATTGTTTGATTTTTAATAAATATTGATTTTAATAATGGCCTTACATTAAATATGTAAAACCTAAAATAATAAACATGATTTCTTTTTAACTTTTAATCAATTTATGTTTTATAGATATTATGAAATTATTTATCAAAACCAAGTCCAGTTTTTTTATCATTATTTATTTACATAAATTTATTATAACTGTAGTTTACCTAAAAATGAAGTTAATTTATCTTTCAAAAATATAATTTCATTCATAAGTTATTAATTCTGTTTTGGTTAATTTAAATATCATCATAAACACTTCATTAGATCTTGAATGTATATTCTTCAGTTGTTAATTATATTGATTAAGGCTCTTATTATCCTCAAAAATAATTTTTTATCTCGTCATAATTCTTTATACAACTATATGATTCTTAATATATGTCTATTTAATTTTTATTTCTATTTATTTAGTTTAGTTATAATGGATTTTTAAAAAATAAGAATCATAGTTAAATAAAAAACCAATATCATTATTAACCTTACTTGTATTTTCCATTATTCAAATTTTAAAAAACCAATTTTTAGTTCTAGATTCAACACTCGAATATGAGACCTCCATGAAACTACATCTAGATACTGATATTGTTTTTTTCTTATACATGTTATCTTTTCTATCATGATTCTTTTTTGGGAAATATAGCTTGATTTTTCATTTATTTATGTATTCATAAAAACATAATTATGAAACATCATTATAATGACAATTTTTTTTCTTTTTTCCTTTTCAATTATCCATAGAATAACTCTTCATAAAAAGAATTTTAAAAATTTAGTTCATTTTATCTTTTTATATACACATTTTAGTAGATGTGATATTTAAAATTTCTAAATACCTTTTATATATAAATAATAAGTGTCACACGAAACATCTATATTGAAATTAAACGAAACACCTTTATTTTTCATGGAATCTTCCTCAACTATGTTCATTAGAACTAGTTCATATTATATGAGTGATCTAATGAAATCACATAGTGTATAATTTTTCAAAATATTACTTTCATCTATGGAAACATTATTTTTATGCCATTTGATTGTTAGGGATCTTAGTGATTTTTCACGAAGCACCATGTTTCCTAATAATTCACCAATTCTGAAAATTTGGTTAACTACACTTGTAAATTTGTGAAGAAATTGATTAATATATTCTTCTTCTCCAATATTGAAATCCTTAAATTCATCCAGAAACATTCCTTGTTTGTTTTTTTAACATGTTTGTTCCATGGTGAGTTACTGGCATTATCATCTATATTTCTTGTCTAGTTTTTCATTTTGAAGAAATAATAAAAAATCTTCAACTTAATGAAAAATATAAAATATTAATTAATTTTTAATCTAACACATACATTACCGCTTCATTATGTGTTAGTGAATTTGGATTAGAATCCATATCTTCATTGTGTATAATCATTAGATTCTAGTGGTAAATATGTTATGATCCATTATAGTAGGGCCCGTGCAATGATTCCCCAAGCCTACCTCTAGTAGGTCAGGGGATGGTGCTAGCACTGAGTAGGCATAACACTAACATTGGAGGCATTGCCTAAGTACCTGTACACACACGTACATCTCCAAGCCCACAAATGTGTAAAAGTAAAAAATTCTAACGAACAAAATGCATTCATATAACTAAACCCAACCGATAGAGTACAACAGAAAGTAAAGCACATAATATAAACTGGGCCAGAATACAAGACCACCAAGAGAAAGAGTCTGCAAACAAAAACGTCCAACCTTTAAGAAATAAATATGTAATGGGACTTCTTATCTTATCCGTAGGAACACGTTGGCCTATAAGGAACTCAGAATGCTCGGTCTGGTCTTGGTCTACCTAATAATATGTCGAAAATTCGTTCGTCATCACAGGACACGACACAAGAATGAAAAGCCCTTACATGGGCGAGTATAACCATACATAGTAGTGGACCCAAAAAACAACAAAACAATACACAATGTAAAGGTACAGTCATCTATACATAGTTTATATCTACAAAATATATAGAAAGAGAAACACATCCAGATATACTTGAGACCTACACCCATAGTCTAAAATGGCCGCATACCCACACTAGGGGTTCGGTTCAAATATTCTACAATGCACTCATCTAGAAGAACACACTCCATGAGTCTGATAGATCTGACGACGTCTGTCCAAGATGTAATGTTAGTCAAGAAAATCTATCAGAGTTATATATTCCCTGATAGATCTAATATAGCATATATACACTCATTCCGGGAGAGCACACTCATGAGTGGGAAGGATCACGACACACAAATTTGGATAACTGTCAAGGCCATGTTGGAAACCACAACTAATCTGAATTCACATTCTATGTAAAGGATCATCATCCTATAGGATTTGTCGTGTTGATATCTGACTCTACCTAGGGTCAAGAATGGATATAGGATATATCTTTGGGCCACTCAGAGGGATACCCATCTCTATCTCAAAAATTCCTACTGAAGGGATCATACTCCTCTAGATAGAAATGACACCCAACATCCTAGGGCATGAGAAAAGGGGTAATAACCCAAATAATGCTTTTCCAAGGAACAGTGAAAAAGAAGATCAGGATATGTATAGAAAGGTACAAGATGTGTATAAAGGTCACACATTGTTTCCTATAACCCTAGGTGTTTCCCATGTACAACGACCCATGTCGAAAGAAGGTCATGTAAAAGGTGGTGTACATAGCATGTAAGAGAGTTACATGTCATGTTCCACTAATTGGGGAGGACTCTGTGTATGCTAGAAATGTGCCTATACCCAACATCTACCACTGTATACCAACCCATGTAACCGGTACACGGGGTGGCCTATGTAACTGGCGTCGTATGGCCATGTGGTGTAGTACATGCCATGTACTCCACCACATGTACTTGTATCTCCCGAGATACACGCCGAGTTAGTATAGGGACACACATGCTATTTTAAAATGGTTACATGCCATGTTTACTCTTCCTGTCACCCACAACTCCAATCATTGCTGGGTGGGGCCTGCACGTTGTGCCTTCCAGAAGCACGTTATGTTTTTCATCACATGCAGTGCAAAAACCCTATCCACCTCCATGCTGCTCGCACAGTGCATGTTTTTCGAAATACATGCTGTGTTCAGAAAGATTTTCTAGAAATCATTGTTCAACATCGTTATGCCATGGTGATTCTTAGGTATTTAATCATATCATCTAATAACCTCGAAACATGAGAATCTATGTTGACCTGACACCGCAAAGTTGTTTCCGTTTGTTTTGGGCCTTCGATCATCCCCAAGAACGAGTACTGATCCCCCGCATAAAGAACAATCTAAGAACAATCCTCCTCAATTTGATCCAATTCATTTTCCACTGTATCTGTAACACATACTCTAGGTCATTATGATGTCTGATCTCTAGTTTGGGATCGTTGTGTTGCGAAATGAATTTTCAACGATCCGTTGTTTGTCACCACATGAAGAATGTGAAGAACACATGGAAAATAAGGAAGAAATTAAATAATAAAAAGGAGGAATGTACCTCTTCCAACATTCGTCATGGTGTTGACCCACTCCTATTAGTAGGATTAAATAGGGTGAATCAAAACAGAAGAATAATCTAGCATGTATTAATTCGCTGAAACAAAACCCCTGAAAGAAATAAAAACAATATCCATCAATGAAATAATGAACGATCCACAAATAAACATGTTCATGGTTTGATATTCATTAGTCATTTAATAGAAGCACAAAAAAAATTGAAATAAAAAAACCATACCTCAACTCAGTTAGAAACTGGTCACCGCATCATGTTCATTGGCGAGGCTTCACAGAACTCGAGGTGTGTCAATAGACTAATATGCCTTCATTAATTGTTTAGAGGTTTCTCCTAGGGGTATACTCTCCATGAATCTAGAGAATATCATGGGTGTGCATTTAACCCTATAGATTCTGTTAAAAACTTATTTACAATTTCCCATCACAATGTTATGGAAATGTTTATAATAAAATATTTTGTTTTATTTTATTTCCTTTAAAAATTTCAAAAATTAACTTCTACCGTCAGCCCGCATCGGTCAATGTTAGGCCCCACCTAAGGTATAGCCATTATTCTGAACGTAACAGTTCCCTAATATTTTTGATCTAGGCACCTTATCAAATGTTATTATACTTTTTTGAGAACACCGCTTGCACATTCTATTTGGAGTTTAAATTATTTCAAAAATTTAATATGGGAAACTCGGGCCTCGGAAACACATGTCGTTGAAAAGTCTAGCTTCATAATAATTCCATATAACATTTAAAAATAATACCCCAATAATGTGAGATATTACTTTCTCCCCACAGTAGGGCTTTACATCCAAGAAAACCAAAGAAAAGGGGTGCTACTAAAAAAGATGAAGATATTGGGAATTAATCTGAGCATCCCACTCCAATGTGCTCTGGTGAAGATTCTGGTGCTATATCATACATAAACCAAGGGAATATCTTGCCCATGAAGAATCCCCTCCTATCGATCCTCAATCTTGAATGGGTACTCTGCAATGGTCGCTCCATCCTCGATGTTCAGTTATCCCCAGTCGATAAAGTGTGATGGATTATGTACATAACTCCTCTCCTACGACACATTAAATATATCATGTACTCAGAGCAATTGCGATAGAAGATATAGGTGATATGCCACCTTGGAAACTCTATGTAGTATCTAAAAAGTGATGATGAAACTCATATAAAACATACCTCCCCAGCCAAATCTCCTCAACCCTCATCGAGGTGAGACCCTAAATAAGACATGGTCCACCTCCTCGAACTTTATAGGTCTTTTTCGTCTGTTAGAATAAGACTTATGCCAACTCCGTGTAGTATTCATCCACTCTGGGATGATTTTCACCTTCTAGGTTGTATCTCAGACCAACTCTGGACCCATGAGTGCTAAATCTTTGGGTTCAGTCTAAAAAAGTGGTGACTGGTAGGGTCACCCATATAAATTCTCAAACAGTGACATACCGATGGTTGAGTGGAAGCTATTTTTGTACACGAACTGCACCTATGGTTGGTGGTCTTTCCAACTGCGACCAAAATCCAAGATATAGGCCCGCAACATATCCTCTATAAATTGAACGGTTCTCTCCATCTGAACATCTTTATGGGGATGGAACACTATACTCAAGCATAGCTGAGTCCCAAATGCCTCGTTCAATCCCTTCCACAACCGGGATGTGAAACAAGTATCTCAATTTGAGACTATCTTCGTAGGGAAACCATGAAACTGAACTATCTCCTTCATGTAGAGGAATCTGATGCTCTCTACAAAACTCTTCTTGCTGATAATTTGGAAGTTGGATGACTTGGTGAGTTGGGAAATGGTCACCCAGATGGAATCATGTACCATGTAAATTCTTGGTAAGACCATTACTAAGTCCATCCATATTCCATCCCACTTCCACTCTGGCACCTCCAGGGGATGGTCTAACCCTGCTAGAACCTGGTGCTTGGCCTTCACCTTCTGACATGTAAGGCATCATGAAATTAACTATGCTACTTCATTCTTCATACCTATCCAAAAGAAATGACGCGGAATGTCATGGTACATTCTTTCCATTCCAAAATTTACTACCAAGGGGGATGTATAAAAATACCTCAAAACCTCCTCCCACAATGCCACTGGCACAACTATGTGTCCTCTGAAAAAGACTATGTGCTTCCCACCTTGTGAATATACCTAAAAAGCATGATTGATAGGTAAATGTGCATGAAAAGTATCACAATCGACATCCCCAGGCTATGATTCCCTGACTCTCAGTAAGAGTGAAGGGGTGATATTCATCGACTATATATAAGCTATATTATCTCCATTTACGACGGATAACTGTAGCGAGGACAACTACTCTGATGCCTCGCTCAACAGCTATGAACTCAATATCATGAAGAGACCTTCTTTCACAACATTAACCTTCCTAAGTGTATAAAATATATCAATGTCATAATTCTGGAGGAACTCGAGACATCACAAATGCCTTAGATTCATATCCTTCAATGAGAATATGTACTTGAGGCTCTTATGGTCATAGTAAATGATAAACTGTTTTCCCATCAGGTAGTGCGGCCACATATTCAATGCAAAGACTACCGATTTTAATTCAAGAACATGGGTCACATAGTTCTACTCATGTGGCCTTAGCTGGAGGTAACCATAAGCAATCATCACCTTTCTCTACATAAGGAAATAAACAAGTAAGGTCCCTGATGCATCATAGAAAACTACATACTCGACACCCTCTTCTAGTAATCTCATGATCAGTGCTCTCTTCATGATCTACTTAAACTACCAAAAAAATTTATGGCACTTCTACATCTATACAAAAGGTTGTCCCTTTCAAGTAATGGTTGTTATCAGTGCTGATATGTGGGAGAAATCAGGGATAAATTTCCAGTACTATCCTATTCGCCCATGGAAGCTATGCGCCTCTATCACACTCTGGGGTAGCTCACATGCTAACACAGCCTCAACCTTGCTTGGGTCCACTGCCACTCCATCTATTGAGATAACATGTCCTAGAAAGTGGACCTCCTATATCAAGAACTCGAACATCGAGAGATTCCTATAAAGATTGTGCTCTCTGAGTACACCTAGAACCATTTGTATGTGTCTCGTGTGCTCTTCCACTGATGATGAGTACACAAGGATGTCGTCGATGAAGACAATTGTGAACCAGTCTATGAAAAACTGGAGATCTGGTTCATAACTCCCATGAACACATTGATGTAATTCGATATGCCTAAAGGCATCACCAAGTACTCTTTGTGACCAAAGCATAAATTGAAAGACATCATTGGTATATCCTCATCTCGTACTCATAGATGGTGGTAATCTGATCGAAGGTAATCCTTTGAGAATGATTTCATCCCTCTCTTTTAATCAAAGAGGTCATCGATCCTCGGGGTCCACTCGGGGTGAAAAACTGGGTATTATGAATCCCATATACTAAAAAACCTCCAACTGCACCCTCAGCAAGAAAATATCTCTAAGAGACATCTGATACGCTAGTGAAGATATAAGTTTCATCACAGGGTGCAGGTCGATGCATAAGTTGATCTCCTAGTTGAGAGGTAATCCCCAAACATCTTCTTTAAATACAACCTCGTACTCTTCCACCACTACTAGGAAGTGGAATCTCACAACATCTGCTGCTCTAAGGGTAAGTCTAGCCAACTCATGAGTCATTATTTGCAACCTCTTATACATGAGCCCATTCTATGATGTATGGGTATCCTTCCCACCAAAAAAAAGAAAAACGCATCCCATAAGTGTGAACACACCACACTCCTCACCGAAAGTAGTAAATCTAGGCATGGACCTAAGATAACCAATCCATACTGAGAATTACGTCGTAAGGCCTCTACGTTTCCACCAAGAGCTTCCAACTGAAACTCTCACCTCCAAGGAAAATATCACACCATCTGGAAAGATTCATGATCATCGAGTCTTCTCATGTAGGTGTCTCCAAGCATAAGGGTCGACTCAACGACTCTACCAAAATCTCAAGGTTTCACACAAGACACGTGGTGAGGAAGGAATGACTGGAACTTGTGTCTATAAGTACAAATGATAAGTTAGAAAAGAGACAAATCGTACCTTAGATCATTCTTGGAGTCCCTGGGTTGTACATCTCGACCACATGCAGTTATCCCTTCCCCTATCCCCCTAATCCATTTTTATATTTCAGAAATCCTGGGGTGGTTCTAAAAGTATATAAAAGCATCTACCACCACCTATAGCTCTCCCTGCTGCTCTTCCACGTCCACCACCTAGCAGGTCTTCCTGATCCACTCTCTTCCTCTTCCTCGATTGTACATCCACTGCCTCCCTATTAGCAGTGTGACAAGTTGGTTAGTCTCTAGTGAGATGCCATCTACCATCACACGACTAACATAACCTCTCCCTAGGCTGACTAGATCTATCTTGAGTGCCATGAGATATAGATAATATGTCTTGGGTCCTCCTATGATGTATCCCACATCCTGAGCCCTGTGTATGATTTAGTATTCCTACTGTTGAGGCCTCCAAACCTATCTGCCTACTGCTGACTACCACTGGTTGTTTATGCTCAACCAAGAATCGCTCGATCACTAAGGCCTTCTCAAACACTCCATCATATGTCAAAATTCATAGAGTAAAGAAAGTAGATCAGATATCCCATTGTATACCTCATTCTAAGGACTATACTCTAAAGTAATAATACTTAACCATATCCATCATGTACCTAGTGAGGTTGGTGAACCTCAATGAATAGTCAACCACCATCAAACATCCCTATTTGAGTTGAAGAATCTTCTGGATATGAAATTCTCTCAGCGTTGTAGGGGAGAAGTTCTCCCTAATGAGTCTCTCAACTCCATCCCCGAAATATTCTCCTCGTCGCGAGTATGAATTTTAAAACTCCACCATCATCCCGCTGAACCCTGAAGAAGGATCTCTCTTAGGATCACCATCTGATCTACTGATGTCCTCACTAGATGGAAATCTATGATAATCATCTCAAGACAGTCCTCATCTTCCTTGGGGTCGAGCTCAACTCGATACCTGAGGGGTCTCTATCTCTGATACTCTTGCAGCATGCTCAATATGCAATCCTCATCTACCATGACTTTAGGTACCATGGGCTTCCCACTAGTTGAGGTATAGTAGGTCCACCACTTGAAGCTAACACATGGTGAACTGGTCCCTATATCAAAAATGCATCACTAATGGGGTCATCCTCTTGATCGAGCTACTAAATACTAGAGGGTATGCATCATGGAGGCATCCTGTAAGGAAAAAATATGTACCATGGTCAAGAGCATATATGGATATCTGAAAAAAGGTATATGGAAATCAAAAAAAGTGAATATATGATGCATGTACCATTATTATGTTTCCCTGCAACTAGTTTTTTCATGTACCGAGTTGAAAAATATGGTTATTGGAGTCCTGAAATATGGTTATGTTGGTATCCAACACAAATATTGGAGTCTCTGGCCTGAAATTTGAGCTTGAAACACTTAAAATTATTTCACAAACCATTATCATATACTCTTGATCTTAAGGTAGAACTAGAACCTCTGATACCACTTTGTCACGACCCGTCTCAGTGGGGCCTGCGCTGCGACTCCCGAAGCCCACCTCAAATAGGCCAGGGGCTGGCGTCTAGCACCGAGTAGGAATAACACTAACATGGGTTGAAATTACTATGTACCTATACACATGCATACATATCCAAGCCCACAAATGTTGAAAATTAAAAACCATTAAGGAAAAAAATAAATGCATACAACTAAACCCAACCAACAGAGTACAATGGAATGTAAGGTTTGGAATGTTAACTGTTCCTGGATATATTCCAACCTAGAGAAAGAGTCTGAAAAATAAAAAGTCCAATCTATAATTAAGAAAGAGGTACTCGGACTACTATTCATAGCCATAGGAACACCTCATTTTGTAAGGAACTCAGAAAGCTCAGTCAAGCCCTGGTCTACCCAGGACTCTATCAAAAGCCTGCTCATCTGCACAAGACACAAAACGTGTGGGAAAAACCCGTGCATGGGTGAGTATAACAATACTCAGTAGAGTACCATGAAAAAACAAAGCAATACACTAATTAAATGTACAATCATCTCTACACCGTATATTTATACACAATATATAGCAAGACAAACATTTCCAGACATACTCAAGACCCAAACCTATAGTCTACAATGACCACATACCCACGATAGGGGTTCAGTTCAATGATTCCATAAAGAAAACATCTAGGAAAACTCACTATGTGAGTTTCATAGCTCCGATGTCGTCTATCTGAGAATTTCTATTCATCATGAAAAGTCACGATTGAGATAGATGCACTGATATATCTAAGAAATCACATATACACCCATTATGGGAGAACACACTCTTGAGCAGGAAAGACCATGATACATGGATGAGGATCACTTCCAGGGCCTTGGTGGATACTACAACTCATCTGGATTCACCTGCTATGTACAAAATCAGTGTCCTATATGATTGCTCATGTTTATACTTAACTCTAACTTGGGTAAAGAATGGATAGAGGATCTCACTCCAAGACTCTTAGAGGGACACCTAACTCTATCTCAGAAATTCATAGTAAAGAGATCATACTCTTATGGATGTAAATGATACATAAACTCTAGGGTAACATGAAAAGGATCACTAACTCAAATGAAACCTATCCAAGGAATCATGGACAAGAAGATCAAGCCTTGTAAAAAAAGGTACATGACATGTAGAAAGGACACACACCTTGACTTATGACCCCAGGTATTTCCTGTGTGCAACGACCAGTGTTGAAGGCATATCGTGTAAAAGGAGGTATACACGGAGTGTAAGAGAGTGACAAACCTTGTTCCGCTACTTGGATAGGACTCTGTGTATGTTGGCCATGTGTCCGTACATGGCTTCGGCCTGTGTACGCCAACCCGTGTAATAGGTACATGGAGTGACTCGTGTAACTGGTGCTGTCATGCTGTGCGGTGGAGTTCATGCAGCGTACTCCACCCCATGTTTGTGTATCTCCTGCGATATATGATGCATACACATAGGGGCCCACACACCCTATGAAAATGTCCACATGCTAGGTATACGCTTCCCATCACCCGGAACACCAGTCCCTGCTGGGTGGGGCCTTCTTGTCGTGTCTTCACATGGCACATCATGTTCTCCAACACTTGCAGCACACAAACCCCACCTGCCACCATGCCAGTCCCATACAACAGTGTTCTTCAAAATACATGTTCTGTTTAATGGTATTTCACATAAATCATCGTTCTTCTTTGCCGCACCCATGTGATCCTCTGGTCTACGATCTGTCCATCTAATCGCCTCAAAACATCAGATTCTAGGACTAAACGATACTGCAATGTCATTTCCATTGGTTTCAGGTCTTCGATCAGCCCCATGAATGAGTACTGATCCTCCTGCACATAGAATTATTGAAGAATGATCCTCCTCAATCTGACCTGATTCCTCATCCATTGTCATCGTCACACCTCTGCTAGGTCGTTATGATGATTGATCTCCATTTATGGATCATTGCGTTCTGAAATAGATTTGAAGCGATCCATTGTTTTTCACCCACCGAAGAATGCGAAGAAAGAGGGGAAAAGGAGGAAGAAATTCAATAAAAAAGGAGCAACAAACCTTTTCCACCATTCTCCATGGAATCAAACCGCTCATATTAGTAGGATTAAATTGGGTGAATAAAAACAATAAAGTAATCTTGCATGGATTAATACCATGAATCAAAACCTCTAAAAGAAATGAAAATAATAACCCTTCTATAATAATTCATTCTCTATGGATCACCCTATTCTATGGATGATCTGCGTTCTCCGTTTAGTGGAAGAATGAGGAAAAAAAATTGAAATAACAAAACCCTACCTCGACTTGGTTGGAGAATTATCACCACGTCGCATTCATCATTGATGTTCCGTCGAATCCGAGGGGTGTCAATAAATCAATCCTTCATCGTTCATTGTCGAGAGGTTTATCTGATGGGTCTCCTCCCCACACCTCATAGAATTATAGTGTAATACAACATACCCTGGAGATTCTATTAACAACTTATTTAAAATCTCCCATCGCCGTGTTATGGAAAAGTTTAAAATAAAATAATTTTTTTTTATTTTTATTCCTTTAAAACCTTCAAAAATTAACATTAATCTACAACCTACACCGGCCGATGTTAGGGCCTGCCTAAGGTAAAGCCGTTGTGATTAATGTTATAGTGCCCTCAAATTTCTGATTTAGGCACCTGCTCAAATGATATTTCACTTTTTTCTAGAAAACCACTCTCACAAGCTATTTAGAGTTTAAATTATTTAAAACATCTATTTCGGGAACCTTGGGCCTCGTAATCACACTCCTTCATAAAGCATGGTCTTGTAATAATTCTACTAAATATTTAAAAATAATACTCAAGGAATTCAAGACATTACAAAAAACATAGATACTTAAGGTATGATTCCAATCAATTCATCCTATAACTATAGACATATCTATAAAAATAGCGTGTTCTATAAGGAATCTAGAAATCATTGTATTTTTAACCTAACATTTCAACGAAGGTTACTTTCTTAGACTATGTGGTATAGGAAAAAATATTGTAGCATCAAAAATATGATAATCAAAAAAATATAAGTCTATCGGGAAACTCTTTCCTATAATTTGCAATCTATGATACTAATTTTTTACCTAGTGTGAGAAGTTAATATTTTCAAGAGGGGGTGAATTGACTATTTTAAAAACATGATCATGTTTTAAATAAAATTGAAACTTAAGATAAATTCATGTTCATGTATAGATATATGTGAATATGTAGCTGAAATAAAATAACATTATACACTAGAAATATTTATAGTAGTTATGATCAGTGAGATCTAATATATACTCCTCACTTATCTATAGTACTTGAGAGAAAAGATATACAATAAATACAAACATTTTTATGAGTCACTACTCAATTGTAACATACCATTTCTACTGGAGGTATAACTAACAAACTGAATTTTACCCGGATTCACCACTCAATTATATAGCTTAATTTTATGTGGAGATCATAACCACAAATAATCATTCCATTTTTAGTTATAGGAATGGCCAAAAAAACAAGTACCTTGGTAATAGAGGTATAATAGATATAAACATGATTTTGTATAAAAGATCATAAGATATCCATGATTAATAATAAAAAATAATAAATACAACTCAATGAATGAATAAATAAAATAAAAAATATATTAATGTCATTTTATCCAAATCACTTTAATAATGTGTTCAAAGTGAGGAAGCTTTCTCAGTGATCATTGCAGTATGAGAGTCTTAATCAAGATATAAAAATTATAGCTCAAAAATGATATAATCACTATATAATTTTTCAATCTTCTTCATATGTTTCATTCATTTATTATTTATAGAGAAATTTACAATGGTTAGTTACATGGTGTTTCTGAGATCATGTTCAATATTAAGATCAGTTGTGGTTTTCAAATTGAGTGTAGCATGTTGGTGCTTCAAGGCACTTTCTTAATATCGTAGAGTGATTTTAATCTTGTGTGAACAAATTTTTTAGAGAAAGTGTGAATATTATAATAATTTACTCCACACTATAAATATATATATTTCATAGTCGAAATAATGTATTCTCAAATATAGTTATGTAATATCATTATAAAATATCATCACTAAAATAAAAAAAACATCATAACAGAGTATTTCATAAGTGTAAACAAAAAAAATTTAAGTATCATTATAACATTATAAATAACGTTTTCTACATACTAAAGTAATATGTAGCGTATTTAACAATGAAAAATTTAATAGATAAGAAAATTTTAGGTCCAAAAGGGGATAGATACCCTGAGAGGGGTGAATTAGGGTGTGTATATTATATTTCAAAATTCTACATTCCCCACTAGATCTTGACCACAATATTATAAGGGTCACTCTTTTTCCACTTAATTGTTATTGTGGATCTTATTATTTACTTATTTATCTGAGGCTGATTATCTTAATGTAATGAAGGAAAACATGCATAAGGATGCTATGATTTTTAATTGGTTCACCCTCACTGGGCTACATCCAAGGAGCATACAACGATGATGTTCTGATTGTACAAAATTCACTAAGGATCACTACCAATAATGATTGTTTAGGAAAAATCTCATATATACCCAGGATCAATGTCTTCAAAATGTTTAGGGTCTACTCACTACATTCCCATGGGCCACTCCCTATTTCTCTTTCTCTGGATCACTACCGGTGGGATGGATCACTATCTTTCTCTTCCATCGCTCATTGCTTTTAGAATGGATCCACTAATAGTTTGTGGACTTTTAGGTCTCTTCATTTGAATTAAAAAGGGCTTCCTCAACTATAAATATATTCTTGGATGATGTTCAACTTTCATCAAATAGATTAACACAATTTTACAGTAGAGTTTCTAGGAAATACATCTCAAATACTTTTTGTGATTCATACTTCCTTGGTGAAAATACCTCTTTTATGAAGCTCCTTTACAAAGGTCTTAATGATGCTCCATAACCGTGGTCAAATGGTCTTCGTGAAATTCATTTACTTTCTTAAATGTTAGAACATTCGGTTGGATTTTATAACCTTTTCGAAGATCTTTCCTTTTCCCAAAAATCACTTTTCCTTAATGAAGCAATTATATTTCAAAAAATCTAAGAACATTTGGGTGGACTTTATGGACTTCAAAATGTATTCTCATACCACCTTCATGAATAGATTCATGATTCTAAAGCGTTAATATTTTTGTTATATCTTGTTACTCTTCTAAAGGTGGGTAGACTCATTTTTATAGGTGTTTTCCACCGATTTGAGAACCTTCCAGCCACATCATCACCATTTTGGGAAGCTCCCTAATTTCATTCGTAGTGCTCCCTGTATCATGAAGCTCCATGAAAATTTCCCATTCGCGATGCTCATCATAACCAAATAGAGTGCTATCAAAAATCATCACTGTGTTCTTGAAGCCTATTTATAACCAAGAAGATCACCATCTGAAACCTTTGTGTCTTCAGAAACCACCCTTCATGAACACTCATGCTTCATGAAACTCATACGTTTTCCATATTTTGACTTTTACTTCATAGAAATACACTTTTTGTGATGATTTTTATAATCTTGAAGATCACCATAAAAACCATTCATGCATTTGAGAACCACCTATCACGAAAATATAGTCTTCTCAAAATTAATGTCTTTTTGACATTTTTACTAGGCCTTCATGGAAGTCTACTTTTCACAATGATTTATATAATCATGAATATCACCATCATAATTATTTGATCCTTCATGAAACAAAACTCGTGAATACAATCTTCACAAAATTAATGAATTTAACTTATTTTGATGAGATCTTCATGAAAATACACTTTTCGTAATGCTTTTCCAAAATCCAAATTTTAGACTCCAAAAATTTAGAAAACATTGGGAAATAAAGTCACCTTCTGTATGAAATTTTTTGTACCACTTCTAGTGCATCCATTCCACCAACATGGTTCTTTTTTAACATTCCTAGTTAACAACATATTTAGACTCCACAACACTCCTTCAAAATCCACATTGTAAACAAAAACAATCAACACATAAATATTTTAGTTTACATTGAGGGATTTTTTCCCAGAAAAATCCCCAATTGGGTTTGTTGAAAAATCTTTCATAATTTTATAACTTGTTGAAGATTCTTCCATACTATACCTTCATTAGCTTCTCTCAATTCAGATTGTAATCAAGGACTTACTCAACACACATTCTAAGCCCGCATGAGTAAATCTCTGTGTGAGAAACAAGAGTAGCATGTAAATTTCATCAATGAAAAACTTAATTTCATTATAATCCCAATATTCTAATTTCATCATGAACCTAAAATATCACGATATATAATACTTTATATTTCACCTTTATCATCATCAGATTTAATACTCACCCTATATTTCTATTATCCCTGTAATATTCTCCTCATATCTTGAATAAGATATTTTGTCCCCTTTTAAAAATATACCCCCCTTTTTCAATTAACCCAAAGAATAATTTTTTGTGGTCTACAACAATGTAAGGATCACATATCAGTATATTAAAGAAAAACACACCATACCTCAGGGAGATGGGGTATTCCCATATCCTATCTTTTTCAAGTGCGGGGAGTTTACTGAACTCATAGAGCCATTAAATGCATCTCAAAAGCTTATTCGGGTAAGGTCATTGTCATAATTTCGGCATTCTGTTGTTTGTTCGGAACATAATTCAACTACAAAAGCCCTTTCTCCACTTTCTACTTGATAAAATGAAATTTGATTTAAATTTTGTTTGTCTATAAGTGATGCACCTGATTTTTTCTAAGATTGATAGAACTTTAATTCTCACAGTGGATTCTGATTATAGACTTCACATCAACTCCCATGTGATTATGTTGTTTCATAATCCACAATAACTTTGTGCACACTTGATTGGATGAAATATACTTAGCTCCTATGGTTCTTAGTAAAATGAAGTATTGTTCCCTGGTGATCCATGAAATACACTATCCACCATGATAGAAAGCACATCTAACGTTGATTTCCTATCATATACTGAATCAGTCCAATCAATGCCTGTATATCCAAATAGATCTGGATAATATTTGGAATTATACATCAAACCAAAATCCACCATTCCCTTGATATACCGAAGTAATATTTTCACTGTAAGCATGTGGAATTATTTAGGATTACTTTGATACTATACTTCTTAACACATGGAAAATGATATAGTTCATATCATAGTTAAGTAAAATATAATTCCAATGATCTGCCTTTTCTGTGACATTGACCACTTTTTCCTCATCATCGTGAGATAGTTTCATCTAGGTAGACACTGGAGTCTTCATCTCCTTGGAATAATATATTCAAAATATTTTCAATACCTCCTTGGAATATTTATATTGAGGAATGAAAGTTTCATTCCTTACTTTTTTCGTTGATTGATTTAACCGATAGGGAACCTTATTCAACCAAAACACTCTATTCTTATCATAAAAAATGAGAAAACCATCTGGTTTCTTAATGTATACTGCATGAACTGGAACTTACACTTCATCAATTTTATTAGACCATTTATCACTGTGTCATTATACAGTGACATTATTTATTTAAAGAACTGTCCTCATCTTCTTGTTAAAACATTTTTGATTCTCCCATGTAACTTCTCAGTATATTGAAAATAGTCAGTAGATACCATATTGTTAGAACAAAACAAGTAATCATAAAATACATAAATATTATTGATTATCCTCCAATAGATATTCTTTAATATAAACATTCATTCTTTTAATACCATTTATATCTTCCAATTGATTAAGAGATAGAATTATACCCCAATGATATGCAACACTTCCAGTTGTTAGGCCCACTCTTTAGACCCACAAAACATTCTTCTTATACTGCATCATTTAATCACATATGAAACCTAGAAACGATCCATCAATAAAACCTATAAGTCTAATGATTTGGAAATCGCTATAGGAAATAAAAGATAAAGCAAATAACCACATTACTATCCATGACACTCAATTAACTACTTTTTTCTTCAACTCTGGTATCTAATTTGAATTAGATGACATTCTGGAGCACATCACTTCACCACATTGCATATTTTTATGCAACATACCCTTAGATTATGTCTCCATAAAAACCAAAAACACATGGACATCAGTTAATATCATTTAAACACATATGGATAGGGTTGTCTCTATAATCCTCAAGAAAAGGATTATGGTCAACCTTGATGGATGAAACCTTTGATACTTTCTTGTAGAGAACTGTACTCTTTTTATAATTATTCCAACTACCCAACCAATTTCAGCTATTCTGGTCATATTACTAGACATTTGATTCCCACATGCTCAGTCATCTTCTAATAAGTAGGTTCTATAGGCTTGTAATATTTCACAATTTGGGTTCTAAACCCGCTAGTACAAAGTTTCTTCACTGATTTCTCACTAAGATTCCATTTTTCATGATTCTTTATCTGAGTGAGTATTTCTCTACTAGTCATCTAATCTTTCTTATTCCTACATTAGAGGGTCCTTCTCCTTATTTCACATCTTGACTTGGGAAGCATGCGATATTATAGAGAGAGTCGTTATTATTTTTTATTTTATCAGTCATTTGAGTCTCCACGCTACTTATTCCTATTGGTGGTTTCTTCACTGAATGTACTTTATTTTTACTAACAACTAGAGTACATCCTCCATTTTTATTCTAGTATGTTTCACATTATATCCCATATAATTTTTGTGTGTGTTTCATAAGAGGTGATTGATATTCCTTTCATTGAGCTCCTTGTGATTCCCTCGAGGTTGTATACCAATTTTTCAACTTATCATTCTATCTTAAAATATAGGCCTTTTTGTTATACAAAGCTAGAGTTGGGGATCATCCTTTGAGTTCCTTTTCATTCCCTTCTTTCTTTATGCTACAATATCATGCTGAATTCCCATGATCAGAACATATAAAACATCTCCCATTAAAACAAATCTCATGTCATCATTTTTTGGTTGAGATGTTGATTCATTCGGAGTTATTCTTCTATCATTGAGATCCTAAGTTTCTTGACACATAATCATGGTGTGTCCTAATTTCCCAAAATAGCATCTTTTCATTGATAAGTTATTCTGAGAGAACCTTATTTCATATTTCTCAATAAAATTCCTCTTATTCTCAGATTTAGAAACATTTATGTTTTCACAGCATGAAATATATTCCAAAGCCTCTGAGAAAAAACATAATGCATAAGCTTGAATCGTAGATAAATAACACATGTTTTCATTATTTTCTATAAAATCTATTCTAGGTCTTCTTCTAGTATCTATAGGATTGTTATTATTTTTGGAACTATTCACAGATCTCTTCTTATTATGCATGGGTGGGGATTTATTAAATCCAATACCAGTTTTTCCCAAACTATGTGGCCTTTGAGATGAGAAAATATCTTCTTCTTTATATTTAAAAATAACATATTTTATCCTCATTTCATAATAACCCACTAAAGGGTAATCAAATAGTAAGTGTGATATATCCTTCATTTTAGGCCTACCTTTGACATTGGATTTCTCCACCTCTTTATTCACTGATTATATCTATTTTTCCAATTGTTGAATATATGTAACCATTAATTCAATTTTATCATTAAGTTCCCTTTTGAGATTCTTCCCTCAACTTATCTCAACTTCCAATTCTCAGGTGATCTTATTCATCATTCCATAATTCTTCTTTTAAATTGATTCAATCATAACAACATAATCATTGCAACATGCATTATCCTATTGTAGCCTTTTCTTTTCTCGAACTAATTCAGATAGATGAATAGAAATTTCACCATTTCTTGGCTTTCAAATTCTGTATGTTATCTGAGTTCATATTCTTTCCATTGTCATCAGCGTAGTTTTTTTCTATCTTTATAGAAATATTTTTTAGTTCTTCATCATAGTAATAATTATTCTCTTTGAAGTCAATAGCCATTTCAATGATCCTTTGATAAAATCCTCCTAGATTATTGACCACAATTTCCAGTGCTTAGATCCAAATATCATTATATTTAATATTTTCATCTAGTTTATGATCTGGTTTTTTATTTCATAGACATATTAAACTTTTGGCCTTCTTAGACTTTCTCCACCACTAGTCTATTCACCACTACATTGAATGTCAAATTCTACATTCCTTACTACAATATAATTGATTGAGTATATATTCTCCCTCTTTATTTCATCAAAATTTTCCTTTAGTAAACTGTTTGATTCCTTAAATCAAATCACACTTTTTTTGTAAACACTTCCACACTGAGGAATTCCACATAACTTATGCTTCTTCTTTTAATATCTTCAATTTTACAGAGATCACCAGGAAAATAGAAGACTAAATATTTTACCTAAAAAAATGACTGATCTAATTCATAGAAAAAAAATATGATAAAAGAAACCTTCCATATGATACCAATTGTTAGGTAAAAAAGGGGCATAGATACCCCATGGGAGTGAATATTGGTTTGGATATTCAATTTTAAAATTCATCCTTCCCCACTAGATCTTGACATCAATACTATAAGGGTCACTTTTTTCACTTAATTGTTAATGTTTATATTATTTTGTCCTTATTGATCTAATGATGATGATTTTAATATAATGTGGGGAAGAAAGCATAAGGACACATCAATTTTTAATTGGTTCACCCTAGCTGGGCTACATCCAATGAGCATACAACGACAATGTGCCAATTGTACCAAATTCACTAAGCCTCACTGATTGTTCGGGCTAGATATCTTATATACCTAGACTCACTACCTTTATAAGGTTTAGGGTCTGCTCATTACATTCCCGAGGATCACTCCCTATGTCTCTAAATCTATGTCACTATCGAAGGGAAGGATCACCGTATTCCTCTTCCTTTACTCAAAGATTTTGGAAGGGATCTAGTCACCATTTATAGACTTGTAGGTCCATTCGTTTTCATAAAAACTAGAATCCTGAAATATACATTGTTGATATATTGAAGTTCCATTTTAATAAAACTGATTAATATCACTTTACCACAAATTTATAGTGAAACCCCTTACAAATACTTTTCATGATGTAAATTGCCTTCATGCAAATCCCTCTTTTGTGAAGATCCTTCATTGAGGTATTTGCAAAGATCCATCGAAAAGATCAAACAGTGTTCATGAAACTCATTTACTTTCATGAAACTCATAAAATTCAGTTTTCTTTTTTATAATTCGCAAATCTCTTTCATTTTTCCCAAAATCACTTTCCCTTTATAATGAAATTCTATATCTCAAAGGTTAGAACATTCAATTCTCTTTTCATTCCTTTTTGAATGTCTTCTCACGCCACATTTGCGAACACATTCATGAATCTGATTCTTTAATATTTTTGTTAAGTCTCTTTACTCTTCTGAAGGGGGTAGTGGACTATTTATAGGTGTTTGCTATTGATTTAAGAACCTTCTGGACACATCATCACTATTTTGAAATGCTCTCTAATTTTCTTCAAGGAACTCCCTATTTTGAAATGCTCTATAAAAATGGGGCATTCAAGATGCTATTTGTAACAGTGGAGAGTTATATAAGAAATATTTGAAGTTCTTGTGAAGCCTAATCTTAATCGTAGAGAAAACCATAAGAATCCATCATGTCTTCACGAACCACCCTTCGTGAACACCCATGGTTCGAAAAACTCATTCCTTTTCCATGTTTTTACATGGACTTACTAGAAATTTAATTTTCTCAATGATTTTAATAAAAATGGATATCACCATTAAAAAAATTTGTGCCTTCACGAACCACCCATTTCTAAAAGCTAGTGTTCATTAAATTCATGCCTTTCATATATTTTTATTAGGTCGTCTTGGGAATCCACTTTTTTTAATGATTTCAATAGTCGTGAAGATCACCATCATAATTTTTTTATCCTTCATTAAACACAAATCATGAAGCCCATATTTTAGATATTCAAGTATTTTCCATATTGTTATGTGAATTTTAAGAAAATCCACTTTTCACGATGATTGAAAAAACAACAAAATTTTCAGCCCAAAAATTTGGCAAACACTAGGAAACAACATCACCTTGTGTATGAAATTTTTAGTATCTCATAGAGGGACTCCATTCCCTCATCTTGAATATTTTTCAATTTTCATATTCATCAACATTTATGGACTCCACAACATACCATTGAAATCCTCATTTTCAAAAACACAATCAACCTAAAATTCTACAATGTTAGCTTGAGGGATATTTTACCAACAAAAAATATGTTAAATATGTAATACAAATTTCAACTCCCCATACAGTGCATAACACAATTTAATTTGTAAAGTAGTGATACATAAAAAAATTGCGTACTCTGTTATGATATGTAAGATAAATAAAATATAAGATTACAATGTGTAAAAAAATTTCATTGGAGAAAAAAAATATGTTATAGATTTTTAGGATTTAAAGGAATACCAAATATATTATACTTAATCAAACAAATAAATATGTAATAAAATCCTTAATGTTTAACATAAATGACTTAGGACTATTTCTCAAGATCCATGTATAATATCCTCAAATAAAAATGTAATATAATTTTCTACAATATAAGATAATTTCATACATAAAATATTTTAATCTTCCAATAAAAACAAAGCGTAAGGTTATTATTCATGTGTAATATATCATCCAAAGACAAAAAATATTTTATACATAACCAAAAAATAGGAAATACTTCATATATAATATATTTTTAAATAATGTGTAGTGTGTTTTAATTTATCAAAAAATTGAAAACTTTAGATAATTGAAAAAATTCCCTTTAATTCTTAATAATATATACATAATCATATTTTTCATTTTATATCATATATAAGATAATTTAATTAATGTAAATATTGAATCATATAATTAAGAGAAAAAATAATATATAATTAATAATAAAATTGATAATAATAGTGAATAATAAATAAATTGAAAGTAATTTTCTTCTTCTAAAAGAGGTGAAATCCTAAAATAATAAAATCAAACATGAAGATGAGATCCTGTAATAATCATACTGTATTATAAAAACATAGATTTTTATAATAGTATAGTTTTGTAAAATATTGTTTTTTAATTATAAAAATAAAAAAGAATAAGTGTGAAATAGGTACTATAATAACTCAATCTCTAATAATATTCTACAAGAGCCACTCCAACACTAACAACAACTTAATCTCTTAGTTCACCGTGAACACCACCTCCAACATATAACATTTAATGTTAGGGGTGAATGAAATGGTAAATATTACCTCTATAATGGAAATATCCCCCAGATGAAATTCCTCCTTGAAACCTATAAAATTAAATCCATGAAGTTTAACACCACGTCGACAGGCTCGTAAGGGGAAGGTATCCCCCCATTGTGACTTAGAAGAGTTTTTATAATAGTTTAATATGGGATGAAAATGGTTACCATATATATTAAAAGAGGATGATGAAGAAATCCCTTATGTTTATATAGTTATCATAGGGATCTATTAGAGGGATCCTACCAAGTATATTCTTCTTCTGCAGCACTTGGACTAAATTTCCTCAGAGTCTACCACTAAATCTCTTATCCATGTTACAAAAAATGACTCCTAAATATGGGACTATTAGGGGAAATAACCACTAGAATTTAGATTGATGTCTCTTCAAATATTATCTTATCCCTCCATGAAACCCATTAGAATATTTTGACCGCAGTCTGGTGGTTATTCCATACCACTATTAACATGAATCTCAATACATTATCGATGAAAATATCGATGAATACATTCTAAAAACAACATAAATAATAGTGAACAATAACCAATATGAAGGTCCTCTTATACTGAAATGGTAAAAAGATCTGGAGGACCTCTATAGAGAACCCATCACAAGGGTCCATTCCATGACAACATGAATATACACCATTGAGGTCCACCCTATAATAAAAATAAATAACTTAGTAACCATGAACTTCCTCTTCATGGTGATCATGTAACTCGATGATGTGACAGTCCTCCCCATAGAAATATTCAACAACTCTACAACCATGGAGGTCCTTTGCATGGTGATCATGAAATTATTCACAGTGGAGGTCCTCTCAAAAATTTAAACCCACTTCATAGAAAACATGTAGTTCATCACCACAGTGATTATGAAATCAACCAAAGTAGGGGACCTACCCATAATGGGAACCATGAATTTTGTAACCATGGTGGTCCTCCCCAGGGTGATCAAGAATCTTGATGAGTTACAGGTCTTCTCTATGATAACAAATAAGGAAACTTCAAACATGGAGGTACTACAAATGGTATATTATAATGATCTATACTAATATATATGAATTTTTTTCAAAAATACGCGTGTATAAATAAGTCACATGCACCCCAAAATAAAAACTAACACTATTTTATTTTATTGACATAAGAAAGTACTTATGAAGTATAAATACAGACAGAAAATTTACAAATAGATATAAATAATCTTATGTAAATAGAAAAATGGAAATTATGGTGAATTATTGTATCTCTGAATTATCACATATGAAAAAAACCTTAAAAAGTAAAAAAACCATTAAAAATAAAAATCGGAATTGTGTAAATAAAATTTAAATAACATTAAGATTAAATTTTAGTGAATGATAAAGTAATAGAATGATCGGGTTTTATAGGAATTATAAATACCTTATGAACATTATAAATTTGTAGGGAGAATCATTAGAGATATGACCATTGGGATAGTAATATAAAAATTAGAATACTAAAATGGAAATTAGAGTAAATAAAAAATTTACATTTTAAATAATATTTATCATTAATTAAGTACTTAATTTTTATTTTCACAATATTATAAAATAATTATTCAATTAGTGTATCAAAATATAATAATATTTGTACCATTTTTATGAAAGAAAATTATTATTATTAAATAAAATATTGATTTTTTTAAAATCGTTAAATATTAAAATTTCCAAATTTAAAATAATATTTTCTTAAAAACTGATTTCATTGTTTAATTTTTACGTCAAAATGAGGTGAGGTTTATGCTTTTTTTAAATTTCAAAAATATCAATATACGATGGTGAATAGTGAAATATGAAAAAATCATTTTTTTGAATTATAACTAAAATTACTAATTAATTACATACTAAATTATATAAGAAACCATTATATTATCCTCAAATTCATAAATTAATGTACATGGTCAAAGGAATCAATACTATAGATAATATTTAATAAATACAATAATTTAATTTATATTTCATTCAAAACCCCCTCTCCTCATCTTATAAATACAACTCCTCCACACCCCAGTTAGCCTTACCAATTAAGATTATTATTATTCCAATATTGTATAAAATTAAATCCATTTCCATCTTATAAATGTGTGGTATATGTTCAGGTCTCATCAAAAGACCACCCTTTAAAGGCCTACATTGAATAGTAAAGGATTCATTCTGAAGAGTAAGGTAAATACTATTAGTCATGATCCTTCCATTAAAATCCTATATTTTCTATTCTTACCCACCTTAAATCCAATAAAAATGTTCAATAAAAGAAAATAAATTATATTCTTCTTCTTTAATATTAATGGAAAAACTATATAATGAATATAATAGTAATTATTTTTAACAAATAGCCATTTAGGACCATTATAAATTCTTATAAATAGATGGTTCTTAAAAAACTACTACCACCTTCATGGATGGTTATAATAGATTAATAAATCATTTTATGGTTAAATATGAACATAATAATGATATTATATTACGATTTATATTATGGAATGGGTAAATAAGCATAAAATTAATTATAACAGTTTATTTTCATAATATCCAGTAAAACATAAAAAATAAACACATAATGATACGCTAACACTTATAGTAACTGAAATATGCATACACTAGAATACCAGTTAATTTTTGGAACTATTTAAACTTGTAAAATAGAATTAACACTATACAATTACAATTATGTAGATACAAACTCTCTGAACACGAACTTGACCATTACAATTATATCAATGGATCCATTTATCTATAACAAAAACATCCTCAGAATTATGTACATGAACATCATTTTTCAGTAAAGTTACTATAATGAATATGGAAGAATAATACTAAATGAAAAAAAATTATTTTATGAATCATGTTTTTGATAAATTTAATTTTATTATTCTAGAGGTTAGGGAGTATAATAATCTGGGGGAGGAATTGAAGTAATGGGTTCCCTTTACCCACCCACTTTCTTTTGGGTTATTTTAAATCTCCATTTCTTTTATATATACCATGATTATGTTCCCTCTCTTTTCTAAGGATACACATTTTTTCGAAGTTCCCTTACCAATATCTTCTTTAATGAATTCAAAAAGGTAAATTTTAAATTTCATATCATTTTTCACATAACACTATTTTAATTTATTTTTATCTTCTATAAATTATAATGATATTCATTATTTTTTATAAAATATTCTATGTCATTCCATGTTCTGAGGGAAATACTATGATCTTATCTTCATCAAATGGTCTTAAAACATTTAATAAAACACCATTTAATGTGTTTATTTTTACACGAACATATTTACACCCTTCATATGATTTTTCATTATCACAAGCTCTATCATCATGGATTATTATTATTTATTCAATTGTTTACATAAAAAATTCACTCTGTATCTTTATAATATATAATTTGGTTATGCATTGCGACATTATTATGAAATAAATTTCATTCTCATGGGTTTTTCTTGTGATTTTGATTTATGTAAGATTATATTCTTTGTGAGACTCATATGGATGAAGGTTTATGATGAGATATGTGATCTCATGATTATAAAAACCCCAATTAATTGATAAATTCTTACATATTATGATATATTTTTTATGGTTCATGGAGAGTGAGCCTATAATATTATGTTATATAGTCTTGGAAGTGATCTTCAACTTATGTTATGATTACATGTTTTATATTATTTACCCATTCTCATGTTAGAACTCATGATTATCTTTTGCTTATTCTCTTTTGTATATGTTCATCTATCACTGATGCAATCCATTTATATGTCATGTACAAATTCTATAACCCTTTTACTTTATGATATGATCTTATGATATAATTTCTCAATCTCTCGATTATTTAAATGAATATTGATTTTTTATAAATCCTTTTATTTACCCCTTACAAATAATTTTTTTTCACACAATATTTTATGTATTTCTCTAGGATAACACATTTAGTGATTAAAGTGTGAGTATATCTATGTGAATAATACAAAAATGAAAAATGATAATGTATTTTATTTTTCAAATATTATATTATGGTTACAAACTCCCAATGATACTAGAGCTCTTGATTTTTGTGATTGTTTATGGATATGTATGATACAAATAATGTAATCTATGTGTATCAGATATGGGTTATTATTGTTTGAATCAGAGAAATTTCTAGTCATCATTTGGGATTTGGTTAGATAAAATATTAGGAATTTCATCATGGGTAACCGAGATTATACCATAAGTATTATAAGTTGAAATAAAAATATTATAGGACAGGGTTTTATAGGATAATGTTTTTCATTATTTTTTACTCTAATTTTATTACTTATTTTTGTTGAAATATTTTGTAAAAAAACTAAAATATGACGTAATAATAAATTCAATATTCCATAACCATTAATGCTTAATAATAAAAATGATGATAATAATATTGTAATTTTTATTAATATTTAATAACTAATAAATTTTCTCTATTGGAGTTAAAATTTGATCGTGGAGAAAAAATGGCAGAACTTACACAAATCCCTTATATCCCTACAAGAAGATATGATTCATATAATCATAGTGAAATGTAGATCAAGTGGTTTTGAAAACTTTTCCAACATTTTACATACCTGATAAAAACTCTATAAAATATCAATATCCAATTTTAATCCCTAATAATATTATAGTTCATGGATTAATTTAAATTTTATTTTCAAAAAAAACCTCCCATATTTCTCAATTTAGTAAATACTATATAGGAATTTATCAATTTTTCACTATGTCAAAAACAAATAATGGTGTTCCAATCATAATATGTAATGTCGTATTTTTTTTCAATTGGATGTTTGGATGTTATTATAGATGTAAATATGTTCTAGAAGTTATTTTAGAACAAAAAATATTTCATAAGTATAATAGAATTTAAGTAGTAGTCAAGAAAGTGAAATCCATGAGGATAAGTCCATATGTTATCCTAGTAGTGGAAGTAGATCAAGCCGTTAATAGTTGGAATATCATTCCTGAATATACTATTAATGTGGAAGTGAGGATGTTAATCAAGAATTAAAATCTATAATAGGAATTAAAATTAATTTATATATAAGGATAACATTTAGAGTAGTTAAATGTCACAATTTTTTTTCATCTAATAAAAATTGGAAAATTCCATACATTAAGGTATCAAGGAAAATACATTATAGTAATAAGGTTGATATATATAGGTTATGAGGTGATGAAATGTATAAAAGTGTTAAAATTAACAGTGATATGTTACGACTATAAAAATAATATGTAAAGGTATATTTTTTCAATATGTAATTTTTTATGAAGTTCTTCATAAAAAATGACCTGAAAAATTATGTAAACCATAAAAATATAAAAGTAAAATTATTGATCCTTAAGTGTAACAAATATTATATATAAGGGTCGTATAAGGTGGAAAATTAAAAATTGTTGAGATTCATAGTGATATGTAACATTCTTTTAGATTGTAAAAACAAAAAATTCATCAAACTCACTATGATTAATAAGGTTTATTTACAATGCAAAGGGGTGAAAGAATAAGGATTATTTTAACTATAATATGGTGATAGAAAATGTCCATTTTAACTATCAAGAAGAAATATATAAGTATTATTTGATAGATAATGTAAAAATTCACAAATTATTATATATATTATCAATCATAAAAAAGGAGTGATAATGTTACTGACCCTGGATGTTGTGACACCTTGATTACCGAAATATATGGAGTTAGTATAGAATTGATGACTTGGTATCCTAAAAAACGATTAGGGCATTATAAAATTAACATAAACAAATTGAATGGAGTTCAATGGTATAAATTTAAAACAAATTTTCCTAAGATAAGGTATTTTAGTTAATTTGAAACAAACATGGCCCTAGTAGGCTTGATTTGGTGGTTACTTTATTATATTGGAATAAGATACATGTGATCACGTCCTAATTATTAAAATAGTTTATTTGTCTTGAGAATAAAATATACGATTGAATCTCATATTAAATTTGAATACATAAAATACAAAATTGTATTTTCTTTGAGAAAATTATTATTAAATCTATAATATCCTTGCATATCAATCATTGTGAACTTATTGGAATTATGGGGAAATGAAACACAATAAAAGGGTGAGTTCATATTCTTAGAAATGTAATACATACAATAAAAGCTATCATATAATAAATAATTCATGAATAATATGGTAGGAATAAATTATGATAAAATAATTCCATATAAAAAATCACATAAACTTGAAACTTATCCATGGAAAAAATAACTATTCAAATAATTACATGGACATCAACCACCAATTTCATATTAATAGAATGTATAATTCTTGAAATCTTACACTTTTCATCAATACCTCATTCCAATACATTAAACATAAATGGAAAAGGAATATTCAAAATACCCAATATGTTTTCTCTTATGATACCTACTGATTCATCAAGGGGGTATGTAATTCATTCCCCCACTAGTAATTTAATAATTCTAATGAATTATATAGGTAAACAATGAAACTTATTCAATATTCCTTAATAATAAATAATTTTCTGTACTACCTAAACTAAAATACAATACTTTAATACATTCCCATGTCAAAATGATCATATACTATACAAATGAATATTGTGGATTAATTCATAAGATTATCTCCTCAGTAAATCATAATATTTATTCAAGGATTATGACATGGATGATAATTATTTTAAAATATCATTGGGACATTTCTTTAGAAAAATTGAATTTTCATTTTTAAATAAATTATTTAAAATATATGAATTTTAAAAATATTAGGGAAAATTTTTTCTTTGGAAGGAACCATGGAAACATTTCAAGGAATTATAAAATAAAATAATAGTCTTACTGATAATAAAATTCAATTGTGTGGTGTATATTAAAACTAATATTTTGTTTACACATACCATAAAAGATCAATTATTCAGAAAACGATAAAAATAACATTTTAAAACCATTTTATAGAAATTGAAACACGATTAAAATTATAATCAATCAATAAATGGAGATAATTTATTTTTTTGAATTTTTTTTTTGAAGAAAATATATACATGGAAGAAAAATATTCCCGGTTGAATAGAAATACCAAGTCAATTTTACATAAAATAATTATTCCATACTTTTGAGAACATAGAGAGAGAAAAATTAAATGAAAACATATAATTTATATAAATAATAAGATTATTACAATATATATTGCATTTAAGATGAAAATATCATATATCTACCCAACAAAATCATATACAAAACAATAGTTAATAAAGATGAGTTTGTGAAATAAATACTTACCTCAGGTTTCAATTTATTCATAAGTTATTATAAACCCATTTATAATAAAATTTGATATACTATAATTCTATCTCATAACCATATACGTAGTTTCAAGATCATATATGATCCACTTGTATGATTATGAACCAATTTATTAATAATTATGTATGAAAATATTCGCTTTTGAGTATTAATTGTTTCATTATTCATTTAATTTTTGGTTTGGTAGTTTTTTCCATGAATCTTTCTCATGATTCAACAATATCGGTAATTTTAATCATTATATAAATATATTATGTATTAATTATAAAAATATTTACAATCATTATTGGAAGGAATATATGAAAAATGAATCACATCACTACTTGGAGGTGGTATTACACACATCCACAAGGGAGACATTATCATTTCTTAACAGGTGGAACAGTAAAAAGGTAAATATAATTTTATGTTTAAATAATCATAATTATCTCATTAATATCAAATATAAATATTATATCCATCATAATAACAATATATCATAGGTGGTTATCATTAATGAAATATAACATCACAAAGAATACTATTAATGTAAAAGTATTATCATTATTTGATGGATACAATTTTCATGTTTGTAATAATAGAATACAATCACATCTCTGGCGTATTGTGATTGACAATTACATAAGATCATTTCATGGAATTTGAGTAACTAATTATACTGAAGTGTCAATAATAGAGGAAAATAAGACACTATTGAATAATTATTCAAGGGATATAAATTCATTGTTTAACAAAATCTATAATTATATATATAAAAAATTGATCAGTTTTACAATAACCAAATGAATTTGGTTCATGTTTTATAATATTTATATAGTTGATAAAAAAGTAAAAGAACCAAAGATGTTGGTTATTAATAATATTTTTTATGATTTAATGAAGAGTTTAAGTTAAAATATCTATAGATTTTGAAAACATATCATTAATGTGGATAGATATATTCATGAACATACTCATGATATGAAAGATGCAGAGGTAGTGATGAAGGTCACATAGAAATTACATCAAATTTAAAATCCAAAATAATTACCACTTGAAAAAGTAAATCATAAGAAATTATTAATCAATGATCTATATAGTAAACAATTCACAAATAAAATACAAGTGACTTTGGAAATTTCTTCATAAAATGAAGCTAATCAAATGGAATTAAATTGGATGGAGGAGAAATAATTTTATGATAATTAAAATGACGATGATGTTAATGATGATTTATTATCTTTTATGGAAAGATTGTTTAAAAGAGGGAAAATATGATTTTTTTGGAAAGCTACACCTAACCTATTTTCATTTTGAAAATATTGGGGACATTTCATCTAAGTGTCCAAAAAAAATTATACAGAGGTTCGGTTTTTAATTTTCACAGAATTTAATAAATTAATTCACCCTTAGAAAGATCTTTAATTCAAAAAATTTAAGTGAGAATAAGTTTAGGGAAATGTACCGTTAATTGAATAGGGAAAAGATATTATTAAATATCATTTATTAGATGATTAAATTGACATTATATCAGACATATTATATGTTATGATTTATAAAAATGGGGAAATTATAATAAATAATAAAAAAGGATGATTGACCATTTGAATTTATTGATATAAAGGTAGAATTAGAGGGGAACCCTAAGGATGATAACATATAAATAAATAAGAACAATAAGATTGTAATATTGTTGAATTAATCCATAATTTAGGTTTGTAATGACCCAGAATTTCTGTGGAATTTTTTTTCTTAAATACATGTGAATTTTATGAGTCCATGAAAACTGACGGCGCGTGATTCCAAGGCCTAGGGTTCTCGGAAAAAATTTCAGAAGTTTTTTTGGGTACGTTTTGTAAACATACGATTGAGTTTTAATAACATTTGAACTGGTACTCGGAATTGAAATCCAAGGGCACCATTTAACTTGCAGCGTCGGTATTCACTTATTGAGACATTCACTTCGACGACAGTGAGTCGAGAATAGAAGTTAATTTTTGGGTTTTCTTAAAAAAATAATAAAATAAAGTGTGCAACACTTTATTTTATTTGAGCCACCAAGTAATTGTTGGGTGGTTTAAACCTCCTCTTTGAAGTTAGAGGTGGGGCCACCACTATGACAACCCTACTTTTATTACAAACTTAATCATGATTTATTACATAAACTATTCACTTGATACAACATGGAATATTGAGAGGTCTAGTGTCTTTGGGGATTAGGATCATTACATAACAACTTAAAACATGAAATACAACATCTTTATTTAAAACTTCCTTTTCATGACCACTACATTCCCTCGTACTTAATATTGCATGGGATAACCTGAGGACATTCATAAGAAAAGGGGTGAGGTATAAAGGCCAGTAAGGGAATAAATATGGAATACATGAGGAGTAAAATAAATTTTAGAAAATGGGAATATCAATAGATCATAAGAGAAACATGAACATAAAGGCATGATAAAGCATGATAATCATAACATGGAAATGTGGGAACAATACTTAACATGGAATTAGAATGAGCAAAGGCTCATTGCACATGGAGCATGATTAAATCCCCATTGCACATGAACCACAAGTAATCCCTCATTGAAATTGAATAAGAACGAGTCAACACTCATTTCACATGATGTATCATGATACTATACTTTACCCAGTGCATTTGAGCGCCATAAGGGCGCACCATTCTTAAACATTTCATTTCATGCATAAGTGTGCCACATGGATCATGAAACATGGATTCATAAAACATAATCATTTATTCCATGAAAAAGGAATGTGGAATGAAAATTTATATCTAATAAGTAAATGTTCATGAAGGTGAATACCATTGATGGAGAAATGGGCATGGTATTCACTACACAATGGCATTGGCTTAGAAAATAGGTGCAATTTCGGCAGCGTAACAGCGTGATATAAGAACTCATAAAAATGGTTGATGAGAGATAAATGGGTGTCTCGTCATATCTACATGAAATGGACAGTAAGGGGGTCATATAGATACATGTCCCAACAATTGTAATGGAATTTAGATTCATGGTACAAAAGTATTGCTTGAATGTAAATGATGAGAGAGAAGTTCCTTTTGGAATTTCGGCATAGTAACGGGTGTACATGGGAAGCGTTTAATGAGAGGGAAAGGGGTATCCCATAATTCAAAAAATAAGAAGGAAGTATGGGGGAGGTGAAAAACCATACCCCATCATTTATAATTGAAATTAAAAGGGAATAACAATATTATAGAAATTGGACAAAAAAGTGAAAGGAAAAAAACCCTTACTTGGAAGTATGCCTCCAAAGGCTTGAGAGAGGCTTGAGAAAGGATTATTGGGAGATTGGGGAACCTTGGGAGGATTATATAGAGATTAGGGATGAGTTTGGACGAACTCCAAAGTCGTTGAGTGAGGAAGAAGTGGGAGCTTGGGTGGGTTTATATAAGAAAGGTGAGTGAATTCTTTATTATTTAGGTTTGGGACCCCTTACATTAAACTAATCGAAACCAAAAATAAGCTCATAGTTTTTGCCCATGTTTTTTGGAAAATGGAATAGGAAAACAATAATTTAGAAGACCAAAGTCTGAACTTCTTAAAATAATGGGTTTGATTATGTGGAGTTGAGTCACACTCCCATGGAAAATAATTTAAAAACACAAGATGTTTAATAAGTCTTGAGGGGTCCATTAATTCTCTGTAAAATAAGTAAAACAACCCCAAAATAACATTATTTCAATGTTAAAACATATATTTGACGAACATAAATCTTATACTGTTTTATTACAAAACTATTGGGTCATTATGATGTCATAAAACACATTATATATTTAAACGGTATTAAATTTTTACCCAAAATTTTGACTGTCTCAGAAAATTCTGAAAAATTCACTGTTGGATAATTTCGACATCCTGATTCTATAAATAACATTCATTTTATATAAATAATTTTCTAAATATGTTAATTTTTCATTTTAAAATAAAAACCGACATTTATAAAAAATTCACGGGTTTTGACAAAAATGGCTTTAAAAGCATAATAAAAATTACAATTTCATTCATAAAATTATAAGATCATTTATATTTAATAAAAATTAATTTAATAATAATAATAATATTTTTTTAATGTATTATTTAATTCAAATATCCCTTTATTCATAAAAATATATTTCTTATCTGAATATTAACTAAAAAAACTATTTGTGCTTTAAAAAACTATTTACAAAGTGTCAATAATGAAAAGAAGGTATATTAATTATTATATACAAAAAATAATATACATGAACATAGTACTAGAAATTTTTTACATAACCTCTTAAAACAACCGCATAAGACCTAAGGGTAAGGTGTGCAATGGTGACAGACTCTTGGGGTGGCTCAGATAACATTGCTCGAGTGGTAATCTCTATCAACTTCCACTTTTTCTGTAGACGGTCTCGTTCGAGCTTGACATGATGAAGCTCAGCTTGGTCTTGGTCGAGAGCGAATCCCAAAGACGCCACCTCTTTTCCGAGTTCCAAAAAATCGGCATCGTATGGAGAAATTCTACTGGATGAGGCCATCGATTCATTTGTCTGAGTAAGTTGGATTTGTTAAAGCCCTATATTTATAATAATCTTGTGATCACTGTTCAACGACTATAAAAGAAACGGTCACAATTATTAACATAAAACCAAATAAGTGGAAATTTTATATAAAAATTTTATATAAATAGACATTTAATTAGATCAAGATGGATTTCCATTAATGAATCTTTGGGTCGTTACAATATTCCCCCTTAAAAAATTTGTCCCTCGAAATTTAATTTTCCCATAATAAAACAGATGTGGGTAACTCAGCTTCATCATTTCCTCTGAATCCCAAGTTGCTTCTTCAAACTTGTGGTTTCGCCACAACACCATGACGATAGGCATTGTCTTATATCCTAGAAATTTTTCTCTACGATCTAAGATCTTCATTGGTTTATCCTCATAAGAAAGATCACCCTCCAACTATACCACCTCAGAAGAGAGTACATGTAAAGGGTCTGGTATGTACTTCCATAAGAGGGATACATGAAATACATCATGTACATTGGCCATGGTAGGTGGAAGTTCTAGTCAATAGGCCATATCCCTGACATGATCAAGAATCTCGAAGGGGACGATGTACCTTGGACTTAACTTACCTTTCTTTCCAAACCTCATGAACTTCTTCCATGAAGATATGCATAGAAAAACAATGTATCCAACTTTAATCTCAAGGTCTCATCGACTATTATCTTCATAACTCTTCTGTCGACTATGGGATACCTTGATATGCTGCTAAATGTTTTTCACCTTCTCCACCATTTCCTCGACCATTTTCGGTCCAAGCAGCTTACGTTCACCGACCTCATCCCAACACATCGATGTTCTGCACCTTTTCCCATAAAGGGCTTCATATGGTTCCATATGGATGCTCGAGTGGAAACTGTTATTATAAGAGAACTCAGCAAGAGTAAGATGTTGATCCCATCCTCCTTTAAAGGCCATTGATCATTCTCTCAACATGTCCTCAAGTGTTTGGATAGTCCGCTCAGATTGGCCATCAGTTTGAGGATGATAGACCGTACTGATGTTCAGTTAAGTATTCAAAGCCTATTGAAGACTCTTCCAAAACATAGAGGTGAATCTTGGATCTTGGTTAGACACAACAGATAGTGGTACTCCATGCAGCCTTACCACTTCCCTGATATATATCCATGCCAGTTGATCCAATGATAAATCCACCCAAATAGCAATGAAGTGTGAAGTCTTTTTAAGAATATACACAACAACCAAGATTACATTGTTGCCTTTGGATGTCCTTGGATGTCTGGTGAAAAAGTCCATGGGTATGTTCTCCCATTTCCATTCTAGTATGGGCAATGGTTGCGTCATCCCCTTAGACTTCTGCTGCCTTCACATGTTGGCACACCAGGCACTTTGATGTATATTCAACGATCTCCTTCTTCAAATTATCCCACGAAAAGTTTTCGCAGAGATCTCGATACGTCTTTGTGTTCCCTGGGTTAATAGAGAAATTGGAACTATGTGCATCATCCAAAAGTTCCTTCTTCAGCTCCGAACATGATGGAACACATAGTATTTTCCCAAATCGCACAATTCCTTCTTCATTAACATTAAACTCTGGTGATTTCCCTTTTTTGATAGCTTCCACTTTTTCTTGAATTCCCACATCATCCTTTTGAGAATCCTTTAACCTTTCCAAAATAGATGGTTGGGCAATCATTTGTGAAAGGATTGATGATGTTCCCTTCTTTATAATTCCCATGTCCATCTACATCAAATCTAAGAAGATTGGATCATTCTCAATTCTCATCATTGATAGAATCACTGGATCATTTCTACTTAGGGCTTCTGCCACCTTGTTCTCTTTCCCAAGGTGGTAATATATTGAACAGTCATAATCCTTTATGAGCTCTAACCATCATCTTTAGCGCATATTAAGCTATTTATGTGTGAATATATATTTAAGACTCTTGTGGTCAGTATATATCTCACATTTATCCCTAGAGATTTAATGTTGCTAGATTTTCAAGGAAAAGATCACCGCCGCCAACTCCAAATCACGCATTGGATAGTTTTGGTCATGTATTTTCAACTTCCTTGAGGGATAGGATATCACTTTATCATTCTTCATCATCACACAGCCAAATCCCTTTTTCGAAGCATCACTAAATACCACAAAAATTTCCCCACTTGTGGGTAAAGTGAGCACGAGTGCAGTGATAAGCCTCCTTTTCAACTCCATGAATCTTTTTTCGCATTCATCACTCCAATAAAACATTACTCCCTTTCGAGTTATCTTGGTAAGATGGTTGGAAAATAGTGAGAAATTTCTCACAAATCATCAATAATATCCAACTAACCCCAAGAATCTACGGATATTTGTTACCGATGTTGGCATCATCCATCCCTCAATTGCATCTATTTTGGAGGGATCCACAGATATCCCATTGCTTGTGATGATATGGCCCATGAATGAGATCTCCTTCAACCAGAACCCACACTTTCTGTAATTTTCATAGAGCTCCTCCTTGCGCAAAGTCTCTAGTACAATTGTTAAATTCTCCTCATCATCCTTCTTGGTTTTGGAGTATATTAGAATATCATCTACAAATACTAACACAAAATTTTCGATATAATATCTAAAGACTATTTATCAAGTTCATGAAGATTTCTGGAGCATTAGTGTGTCCTAAAAGCATTACTATGAATTCATAGTGCTCGTATCTTGTATGAAAAGCAGTCTTGGGGACATCTTCCTTATTCACCCTTACTTGATAATATCGTGACCGCAAATCTACCTTTGAGATGTATTGTGCTCCACGCAGCAGATCAAACAAGTCATCGATCCATGGAAGAGTATACTTGTTCTTTATCGTGATTTTTTTAAGTTCACAATAATGGATGAAAAGCCGCATTGACACATCCTTCTTCTTGATGAAAAGGACTGGTTCACCCCATGGTGAAGCACTTGGGCATATAAACCCTTTATCCAGATTCTCTTGTAGTTGTTTCTTCAGATATTTAAGCTCCACGATAGCCATTCTATATGGATTCTTGGATATTGGTAGCTCCCCTGGTATAAGTTCAATTGATAATTGAATGTCTCTTTTATGAGGAAGACCAGACAGTTCCTCGGGAAACACTTCAGTAAATTCCCTCACAATAGTCTTTTTTCAAGGATGGTTTCTTCCTTGGACTCAATCATCTGAGCCAGATACGCATGCTCATAGGATAGTAATTTTCATGCTTGAGACGATGGAGCTAAAGGAGATTCATCTTCTTCATTACAATTGTAAATAATCGGGGGTCGATTCTCCATATGGAGTGTGATTTCACTTTCCTGACAGTTTATGATGGCTCTATATAAGTAAAGCCAATCCATGCCAAAAATTGCATCAAATTCCACTAGAGGGAGTATGACTAGGTTCTCTGAGAAATTCAATCCACATATTATAACAGGGGGACTTATATTCATGGGATGCAATGATTTCCACATTTTTCGTACTCACAGACATCTTCACTTCCCTAATCTGTGGTGGTGCTGGGATTGTTCTACTAATATTTCGAGATATAAAAGAATGCGTAGAACCCAAATCAAAAAGTGTGTTTTCTATTCCTGAATTAATAACTAGCGTACCTTTCACCACTTCGTTGTCGGGTTTCACTTCGGAAGAAGTGATGGAAAAATCTCTTCATTGCTTCCGTGGAGGTTGTTGGTTGCCTCCGAAAACCCTTGTATTAGGGCACTGATTTGAAAAATGCCTCGGTTCATTGCAGTTTTAGCAATTAACAACGTGTTGAGGTTCGAACGAAGCTTTCCTATCCTATATCGTAGCCGCGGGTCGTTCTTGTCGGCAGTTAACAGGTAGATTCCCTTCTCTTACACACCTAAAGCATTTCCTCATCCTCTTGATGCAATTTCTAGGGTGCTTCTTTTCGCACTTTTGGCAAGTGGGATACTGGATCTTCTTAGCACCGTTGGATTTATCCATCATACCACCAGAATTGAAGTCCACCGTACACTTCTTGTCCTGATGATACCCCCATGATTCCCCGATATCTAGTTCGACCTTGAGGTAACATCGTTCAATTTCCTCATAGCTATCAAAGTCACGGATCACTAGTGCTTTCCATAGGCTAGGCTTCATCCCACCAAAGAAACAATCAACTTTGCATTAGGGGGTAACGACAAAGCCGGAAGCGTATCGTGGAAGCTTTTTGAAGTTTTCCTCGTACAATCCAACATATTATTTATCTTTTTTGATTGAGGGAAAGAAAGTCCCTTTCCATCTTAAGCTGGAGGGTGCGTAGAAAATATTTATCGAAAAATATCTTCTGGAAATCCTTCCATTCCAACGCCTTGATCTCCTCCGCTGGCATCCTATTTTTTATCAACTTCCACCATTGATCAACTTTACCCTCCATATGATAAGCCTCCAGGAGAACCTTCTCTTGTTCAGACCATTGAAGGATGGATAATATCTTTTCAATGGAGTTGATCCATTGTTTAGCGATCATGGGATCAGATGATCCACTAAAAGTAGGAGGCCTTTGTCTCATGAAGCTCTCGATAGTGACTTGTTCATTATTAGGGGGGGGGGGGGGGTTGAACATTCCTCTTGATCCTTGTTTATATTCAAAGATTGAGTTATATGAGAGAGAAGTGTGACAATGTTCATGATTCCCGCTCCCATTGGATTTGGAATCTCATTAGTACAGTCATCACACAGATCTTCACGTAGGTTGTTAGCCCGAGTCCTCCTATTACCGGCCATTGGATGGAATAAAAGGAAAGTTAGGGGGTAACACATAAAGGGTAATCCAAAGACAATAGTTGAATAATTATAAACAAACTTTTATTTCCATAACTCATGAGTCTATAGGCTTTAATCTAGGCTTTTCATGATCTACTCTCTAACATATATTCTTAGGGGAATTTTTTAAATTTCCTTAATAAGGGATCATACTAAGACTATGAATTTATCAAAACATATCCCTCGGGAGTGTCATAACCAACAGTGAAGAAAGGAACATTTTCATGCACCGGTTCTCGTTCGAGTCTAGCTCAAAGTGGTGTTTTCAGGTTTTACCCCTAGGATACATCTGTTCCAGAGCCGCCTCTACCTGCTCATATCCAGATAGGGATGTATTTGTTTGATAAACCACATACTTAGTAATTACCAAAACATAGGGATGTTTTTATTATACATATCTTGTCTCTACGGCTTTACTAGGGTTTTCTAATCCTAATCCCAAAAATAACTAAACCAATCCTCTGATACCAACTATGACAACCCTGCTTTTATTACAAACATAAACATGATTTATTACATAAACTATTCACTTGATACAACCTCGAAGATCAAGAGGTCTAGTGTCTTTGGGGATTAGGATCATAACATAACAACGTAAAACATGAAATACAACATCTTTATTGAAAACATCCTTTACATGACCACTACATTCCCTCGTACTTGGAATCGCATGGGATAACCTGAGGACATCCATAAGAATAGGGGTGTGCTATAAAGCCCAGTAAGGGAATAAAAATGGAATACATGAGGAGTACAATACATGTTAGACAATAGGCATACCAATAGATAATAAGCGAAACATGAACATAAAGGCATGATAAAGCATGATAATCATAACATGGAAATGTGGCAACAACACTTAACATGGAATTAGCATGAGTCAAGGCTCATTGCACAGGGAGCATGAGTAAATCCACATTGTACATGAATCATGAGTAAACCCTCATTTCACTTGAATTATCATGATTCAACACTCATTTCACATGACGTATCATGATACTATAATTTACCCAATGAATTGAAGCACCATAAGGGAACACCCTTCTTAAACATTTCATTTCATGCATAAGTGTGCCACATGGATCATAAAACATGGATTCATAAAACATAATCATTTATTCCACAACAATGAAATGTGGAATGAAACTTTATAATTAATAAGTAAATTTTCATGAAGGTGAATATCCTTGATGAAAAAATGGGCATGTTATTCACTACATAATGGCATTGGCTTAGATAATTGGTGTAATTTCGGCAGGGTAACATCGTGATATAAGAATTCATAAAAATGGTGGATGGGAGAGAAATGGGTGTCTCATAATATATACATGAAATTGATAGTAATGGGGTTATATAGATACTTGTCTCAATAATTGTAAAGGAATTTAGATTCATTATACAAAAGTATTTCTTGAATGTAAATGAGTAGAGAGAAGTTCCTTTCAGAGTTTCGACATAGTAACAGGTGTACATGGGAGGCATTTAATGAGAGAGAAAGGGGTCTCCCATAATTCAAACAATAAGAGGGTAGTATGGGGGAGGTGCGAAACCATACCCCATAATTTATAATTGAAATTAAAAGGGAATAAAAATATTAAGAAACATGGACAAAAAAGTGAAAGGAAGAAAAACTCTTACTTGGAAGTGTGCTTCCAAAGGCTTGAGAGAGGCTTGAGAGAGGATTCTTGGGAGCTTGGGTCACCTTGTGAGTATTCTAGTGAGATTAGGGTAGAGGTTGGATGAAATCCAAAGACTTTTATTGAAAAGGAAGTGGGATCATGGGTGGGTTTATATAGGAAAGGTGAGTGAATTCTTTATTATTTAGGTTTGGGACCCCTTACATTAAACTAATCCAAACCACAAATCAGCTCATGGTTTTTGCCCATGGTTTTTAGAAAAGGGAATGGTAAAACAATTTTTTATAGTGGAAATGTCCAAACTTCTTAAAATAATGGGGTTGCTTATGTGGACGTGAGTCACACTCTCATGGAAAATAATTTAAAAAGACAAGATGTTTAATAAGTCTTGAGGGGTCCATTAATGATTTGTAAAATAAGTCAAACAAACCCAAAATAACATTATTTTAATGGTAAAACATATATTGTCCGAAAAGAAAGCTTATATTATTTTATTACATCACTATTGGGTCATTATGATATCATAAAACACATTATATACTTAAACTGTATTTAATTTTACCCAAAAATTTGACTGTCTCAGAAAATTATGAAAAATTCACCATTGGATAATTTTGAAATCCTGATTTGAGAAATAAGATTTATTTTATCTAAATATTTTTCTAAATATGTTAATTTTCAATTTTAAAATAAAAACCTACATTTATCGAAAATTCAAGTGTTTTGACAAAAATGGATTTCAAACCTTAATAAAAATTAGAATTGCATTCATAAAATTATAAGATCATTTATATTTAATAAAAATAAATTTACTAATAATAATAATATTATATTAAATTACTATTTAATTCAAAAATCCATTAATTCATCAAAATAGATTTCTTATCTGAATATTGACTAAAAAATTACTATTTGTGCTTTCAAAAAACTATTTACAAAGTGTCAATAATGACAAGAAGGTATATTCATTATTATATACAAAAAATAATATACATGAACATAGTACTAGCAATTTGTTATATAACCCCTTAAAATAGTTGCGTAGGACCTAAGGGTAAGGTGTGTGATGGTCACAGACTCTTGGGGTGCTCAGATAACATTGCTTGAGTGGTAATATCTATCAACTTCCACATTTCCCATAGATGGTCTCGTTCGAGCTTGACATGATGAATCTTGGCTTGGGATTGGTCAAGAGAGAAGCCCAAAGATGCCACCTATTTTCTGAGCTCATACAAATGGGCTTCATGTGGAGCAATTCTACTGGATGAGGCAATCACTTCCTTTGTCTGAGTAAGTTGGATTTGTTAAAGCCCTATATTTATACAAATCATGTGATCACTGTTCAACGACTATAAAAGCAATAGTCACAATTCATAACATTAAAACAAATAATTTGACATTTTATCTAAACATTTTATGTAAAGAGACATTTAATTAGATCAAGAGGGATTTCCATTAATGAAACTTTAGGACATTCTAACCACACCTTAACCTCCCTTGAGAGGTTATGGTGGTTGGGCCCACCTGAACTCAACCTCCCATGTGAGGATAATTGAGATGGGGACTACACGGTGCTTAACCCCCTATTAATGGGAGGAGAGGAAAACCTATCAGCTCCACTCATTAATGAGGGGGAGCCTCTTGACCTACCCATTAATTAATGGAGCCAACACATAGTTTATTATGCCAACTTCACCACATTTATTAAATGGGTCATATCATTTATTTAATCGCCCAAATTTGAATTCTAAACTCAATAATCTAAAATAAAAGTTAATATTTTATTTGGAGGGGCTAGAATTTCATTTTTTTGGAAAAATATGATTAAGGGATCATTCAGAGAAAGCTCCCAACGAAGAACACCTGCAACGTATTTCCCCAGAATTCTTCCTCGGGCTTCTCTCCTAGACACCTACTGACGTGAAGCGTCTTCCACAACTGTCATGCGTATTCGAGAGTGGAAGAGTAGGGCAGACGTGATGAGCAACAACTCCATCTTCTTTCAGAGACTTCAGCATCAATGACCGATAATCAAAAGGTATGGGGTTTAATTTGAGTAATATACCTTTCTTTTCCTTTTTTTTAAAAGTAATCGTTGTGATGGTTTGTAAGAAATTTTTGTTCATCGTTACCTTTTGATGAACCAATTTGTATCACCTCTAAACGCGGAGGGTTCAGGCCAAACTAACACGGCCCAACTCCCTCTGCCGATCTTTTGTGATGTTTCTCTAGCATGGCGATGAGGCGACAACGACGAAGGTGGCAATGACAAAGCCTGTTCTACCTGCGGCCTCCGCGAATCGTGTCGCCCCCGCAGTGCACCAATTCTTCTGGCTGAACACTGCCGGCCCGCGCTGAACCGGTATGCCTGGCACCACGCACGTCTAGCCCAGTGCCCTCTGTCACCTTCCAGCGCCCTGCCCGCACCCCATGCGGTCTCCCGGCGCCCTGCAGGCGCCATGCGCCACCACCCGCGCTCCCTGCCCAGTGCTCCGCTGGCCTGCTCGACGCCTAGCCGGCATGCCTGGTGCCCTGTCGGCCTACCCCGCACCCCACGCAGCCTGCCCGCAACTACCCGGTTCCTAGACGGCCTACTCGGCGTCCTTCTGGCTTGCCCTGTGCCCCGCACGTCCTGCCCACTTCCCGCACGGCCTTCCGGCGCCCCGCCAGCCTTCTCGCGTCCCACGCTACCACCTTGCGCCTTGTCGGCACCCTTCCGACCTCTAAGGCCAAGCCGTCAAGCCGCACCCCTCACAGAGCTGGCCGAACCGGCCCCGACATCCGGGCAGAGCCAGCTACGTGGCCAACTCCAGGCCAAACCGCACCCGCTGTCCGCTAGGATGGGCCCAGCCGACCGGGATGAACCGAGCGGGCTGACCGGGTCAAACCAGACTGGGTCGGCCTGGTCTGGGGTGGGCCGATTCGGTTAGACAGGGTCGGACGGGGCCCATGCCCATTACCAAACCCCTTATTTTTTTGGCCACATCTTTGGCACCAGACAACTATTTTGATGAACCGTCAACAACGCTGGTTTTCTTAGAGCATGATGTCCCTTTGAGTATACCCCACTGGAGTTTGGGGTAATGTTGAGATAGGGTTAGGTTGGATCATACATGAATCCAGTCGGGCCCCTGGGACTAAAAAGCTTATAACTAAAAGACCGGGAGTCTGATTGACATGTCGTCTGTTGCGTTGAGTCCCCAAGGATGAGTCGTAACTTTCAGGTACTTCAACGCGGGACTTCATGATAGTTGGAGTATCAACCAGTAGCTCATGGAGCAGACCGTTTGGAGATGAGCGATCGGAGTACAGAGACCTAGTATCTGGCTGAGACCTAATGACAGCTTGGCTGATTGGACTCAGAGTGATTCGACTAGCCCAGTGGGCAGTTCCTGGTAGTTAGCATCAGACCCATGGCAGAGGAGTGCCTGATTGTTGGTTGCAGACTCATGGTACTCGACAGGAGGAGTACCTCTATAGGCTATCAGGGGGGGCACCTGGTAGTTTGCAGTTGACCCACAGTGGGGAGCGCCTCTGTGTGAGTGCGGCAGACCCACAGTACTCGACAGGAGGAGTACCTCATTAGTCCAAGTATAGTGGAAAGTGCCTAGTAGTTGGAGGTAGGGCCACTGTACTCGACAGATGAGGAGTTCTCCAACAACCTTGGTTTCAAAAATGTGAATAAAAATCCTGGTTGAGCTGAGTCAGTAACTTTTGTGTTTACGTCATGATTGAGATGGATTAATTGATAACTTAGGTATATGTATCGACATATAATTAAGTGAGGTTATCTATTGATTTCATAATTTTTGGTTTGTCCTTGTTGGATTTTGTGAGACCTTTAGGGTCTCAGAGTCCCTACTGAGTATCGTTGTACTCACTCTTACACGGGGTTTTCCCACACTTTGTTGTGTTAGTTGCAGACGACGGGCAGTGCTAACCAAGGCTGAGTGGACCAGAACTGGATGGTACTCGGAGGTGGATCACACGACGAGACATTATGCGGAGGATATGAACGTATGGGGAGTGCTGTATAGGCTATCTGTACCAACCCATCAGGTAGGATTTCCCAGAGGATGATCTAGTGGCTGTTTCACCTTTCTTTTATTGTATTTCAGTTTCCTTGTATATTATAGTTGGGCTTGTATTTCTATCCCTTTTACTTTTCAGCACTCCTTTTTTATATAGTTTTACTTAGTGTTTTTCTTCCAGTTTATACTCTGTTGTGTGTGTTATAAATTTTAAAGGCAATGCCTTCCCTGTTTTAGGGATTTACCCCTTTGGTGCTAGTCACCAGCCCCTGACCATTGGAAGGCCGGCTTGGGGTAGTCATAGAACGGGCCCCGAGGGATGGGTCATGACAAATTGGTATAAGAAGACTCGGTTCCACCACATAACTTATGACCCTGATATTTCTTTTCTATACATCAATAGTGTTAAGGGTACCGAGTGAGGTTTTTAGTTCAGGGAGTCTAGTGTTGGTGTGGCGACCAACATATCCATACACCAGGACCCTGACTTCTGATTTCCGACTCAGTGCACGAATACAATGATTGCATGTGTGTTTTCAATAGTTTTCATTAAGTCAACTCAACCAGGTTAGATCTCAAGGTATAATTTTTTATCGTGTTGCATTTGTTTCATTCAGGATGCCTTCCCACGGACGACCAGTGAGTGTTCTGAGAGTTGTATGCACAGATATCCAACCGAGTGATGGGGCCTCGGTGCATGAACCTCTTCTAGCAGAGGCACCAGTGGTACCAATACCTGTTGGGCCACTAATGCCACCAGCCCCATCCGCAAACAATGCACGCCGCTTGAACGCATTGCACGAGTTCTAGAGCCAGAGGCCACCCAGGTTCACAGATGAGACAGACCCATAGGAGGTTGAGGATTGGCTGAAACCTGTGGTGAGAGTCTTCAGACTGGTAGGGACGCTAGCCGAATTCATGGCGATCCTTTCCACGAGTCTCCTTCAAGAAGAAACAGACAGATGGTGGAGTCTGATACTGCAAGTGCATGAAGAGTCAACACTACTCTGGGAAGACTTTGAGAGCCTGTTTCGGGCGAAGTTTGTCCCAGCCAACCTATGAGCGGTGTAGATACAATAGCTACTGCATCTACAGTAGGGTAGCATGACTGTAACTCAATACTCATTGAGGTTTACAGTCCTCTCGCACTACTCCCCTAATATGGTATGAGACCCATTCTTTAGGGATCAGACCTTCGACCAGGGACTCGGGTGAGAGATCAGGGCTTTGATGATCTCCCACAGCATCCTTGTGCAGGTAGGGGTGTTGGAGTGAACCCTCTTAGTGGAGATCTTCCTTGCGGAGCAGTCTTTGGTAGTGAGACCCACCACTAGTCGACATGCAGTGGAGTCTTATGAAGCTTGTAGTAGACAGGTTAAGCGGAGGTCCAAGATGACCAGACCCATGGGTGGACGGCCGCATGACTCTTAATCGGTTGTGCGGGGAACCTCGAGTGGAGACAGATCCATACATTCTAGGAGAAGACAATGTTACTCATGTGGCGGGCATGGTCACAAGGCTCGTGACTGTCTAACCCGCCGTTTGGATAATCGGAAGACGGTCGAAAGAACCGCCCAGGCGGAGACAAAGATTCGATTTAGGCGGTCTGCAGGGAGCAGACAGACATGGAAGAGGAGTCAGTCGTGCAGCAGGCAGTGGGCATCGATTCGAGGAGTTACCACCAACACCGCTAGGAGGTCCACCCTGACCATAGGGTGAAAGTGGATAGGCGAGTGCTCAGCTCCATGCAGTTGAGGCTTATGATCATGACGTTCCAAAGATGATCAAGTTACGATCTGTGTCTACTCCACCATAGCTACAGTTCATATAGACACATGTTCCAGTCACTCATTAATTTCCACTACCCTTGTTCGGAGCTCGGAGATTCCAACGAAGCCGTTGGATAGTTCCTTGTGGCTAGAGACTCTTACAGGAGCAGACACGACGATTATGCACTGGTGCTGGCAGTGTGAACTTACACTAGGAGGCGAGAGTTTCAGCATGGATCTCTTCATAGAGGCATAGATGCCTTATGATGTCATCTTGGTTATGGATAGTTTATCTACAGTCCATGCTCAGATCAATTGTATTAGGCGCAAAGTGTGGTGTGTCCGCACAGATGGGACGAGGTTCACCTTCACCAGCGAGAAGAGAAAATTTCCATTACATGACGGACTTACTTGGAGGAGGGTGCATCCGATCACTCATCAGTTAGCCTGACTTACCCTCGGAGCAGTTGATGTGGAGAGTCTGAGCTATCTTGTAGTGGTGGACCAGTACATGGATGTTTTCCATAACGATGTTCCAGGCCTACATCCTTGTAGAGAGGTGGACTTCTACATTGAACTATACCCCGGGATGGCACCGATATCTACTACATCATATCGTATGTCTCCTGCTAAGCTACGTGAGCTACGAGTACAGCTAGAGGACTTTCAGGGGAGGGGATTTATCTGGCCTAGTGTTTCTCCCTCGGTAGCCCCGATTCTGTTCTCCAAGAAGGTGGATGGGAGCTTGAGGATTTTTTTCGACTACCTTCTCCTGAACTAGGTGACCGTGAAGAACAAGTACCCACTCTCAAGGATTGATGTCCTCTTTGATCTGGTGAAGGGAGAACAGTGGTTCTTGAAGATAGACCTCAGAGTAGGCTATCACCAGCTCAGAGTCTGAGAAGAGGATGTCCAGATGACGATGTTAAGGTGTCGGTATGGCCACTACGTGTTCTTTATTATTCCTTTCTACATAAAAAACTCCCTAGAAGTGATCATGGGACTCATGAACAGGATCTTCCAGCCATATCTTGATCGCTTTGTCATAGTCTTTAGCAATGACATTCTGATCTACTCAACTACTGTGGAGGAGCATGCCAACCATTTGCGGGTAGTACTGGACACACTCTGAGAGCACCAGCTATATGGTAAACTCTTGAAGTGCCAATTTTGGACCTGAGAGGTTATATTTTTGGTACATTTCATCTCAGAGGCTGGAGTTGTAGTGGTTCGAGCGAAGATTGAGGCGTTACTTTCTTGGGAGCCACCCAGAAGTGTGATAGAGGTATGAAGTTTCTTGGGTTTGGCTGGGTACTACAGGAGGTTCGTCCTAGACTTCTCCAGAGTTGCAGAACCACTATCAGCCTTGATTAAGATGGGGAAACCCTTAGTGTGGTCAGAGAGATGCCAGCAATGATTTCAGAAGTAGAGGCATAGGATGACTAGTTCCCCCATCTTGAGGCTTCCAGAGGAAGGCGTAGGGTACATAGTCTACTACGACACATCAGGTACCAATCTTGGGTGTGTCCTGATGATGGAGTGAGAAGTGATCTCTTATAGTTCTCCTTAGAAGAGACAACATGAGTAGAACTACTCTACCCATGACCTAGAGTTAGCAGCAGTGGTCTTCACCTTGAAGATGTGGCGACACTATCTGATGGGAAAGAATTTTACCATGTACTCTGATCATAAGATTCACAGGTATATATTCTCTTAGAAGGACCTGAACCTGATACAACAATAATGTCTTGAGTTCCTTTAGGACTATGACTTCGAGATAGTCTATAATCTTGGGAAAGGGAACTTTGTTGCAGACGCACTCAACACGAGAAATGGTATACAACTGGTTGGCGTGGTGACAAAGTAGCTAGATAATTTATAGATATCCTTTATGGATAGAGATGGATCAGCCTTTCTGTAGTCTCTTACAGTTACTCCCCCACTTCTTCAGCGAGCCAGGGATGCACATCATGGGGACATTGACTGTGAGAAACGATGTGCTCAGGTATCCACATGACATGCACCTGATGGATTATATGAAGGCGGGTTGCATGTCATCATCTTCAGAGGAAGTACCTTGGTACCGGTAGAACTTCATGATGATGTCTTGAGGGAGTTACACATATCCTATTTAGAGGTACATCAAGGAGTGGTGAATATGTATCAGTACCTCGGACGACAGCACTGGTGGTCAGACATGATGAAGGTTTTAGCGGAGTTTTTCTCTTGATGACTCACTAGTCATCATGTAAAGGTGGAGCACCAGGTACCAGCAGGCTTGGAACAAACTTTAGAGGTCCCAGAGTGTAAGTGGGATGGGATATCCGTGGACTTCGTGATGGGCCTTCCACGTACATCCTGGGGACACAACTCAATTTGGGTGATCGTTGACTGCCTCACCAAGTCGGACCACTTCCAATCGATCATAGAGCAGGGCTTAGTAGAGAGCTTGGGACGCCTCTATGTGCATGAGATTGTGTGGCTTCATGGAGTACCTTATTCTATTGTCTCTGATCATGACACACTATTTACTTCCCGGTTATAGATTGGCATGTAGGAGGCTTTTGGGATGAAGCTTCGTCTGAGCACCGCCTTCCATCCTCAGACAGATGGTCAGACTGAGCAGACCATTCAGACCATCGAGGACATGCTTTGTGATTGTGTCATCTACTTTGGTCATATCTGAGAGGATCAATTACCTTTGATGGAGTTTTCATTCAACAACAGCTATCATCCCACCACAGGGATGGCCCCTTTGGAGGTGTTGTACGAGTGTCCTTGCAGACCACCCTTATGCTCGACAGACTTAGGGGAGTCAGTACCGGTGGGACCAGATATGGAATGAGCTACCACAGAGAAGTTGAAGATCATCCAAGAGAGGATGAAGACTTCACAGAGAATTCATAAGTCATATGCTGACAAGATAAGGAGGCATCTGGAGTTCCAGGATGGTGACCACGTCTTCTTATGGGTCTCACCTCGACGAGGTCTATGGAGATTTGGACGAGGTGGAAAGTTATCTCTGAGATTCATTGGACCTTTTTAGGTCCTTAGAAGAGTTGGTGAGGTGGCTTACCGCCTGGCTCTTCCACCACTATTACACCGGGTGCACGACATCTTCCACGTATCTCAAATGAGGAGATACGTGCACGACCGTTCCCACATAATTGACCATGGAGAGTTGGACATCGATCATGGGAAGACATTCAATGAAGTTCCAATGGAGATTGAGGATCGACAGAAGCGAGTACTACATGGATGGTCGATACCTCTGGTGACCATTTTCTGGAAGGACGGGAACCTCCAGGAGAGCACAGGAGATTAGGAGTCTCATATGTGTGCTCAGTACCCCCATTGTTTCCCTGAGTTTGAGTTGTAGATTACGGGGATATAAAACCCAGAGGTGGGGAGAATGTAAAGACCCAGAATTTAAATGGAAGTTTTTTTCTTAAATACATGGGAATTTTACGAGTCTGAAAAAACTGACGATGCATGATTACGAGGACTAGTGTGCCTGGAATCAATTTCTAAAGTTTTGTTCTGGTATATTCAGTAAACATATGAGTGAGTTTTAATAACATTTTAACTAGTACTCGGAATTGAAATATAATGTCACCGTTGAACTCAGAAAGCCGGTATTCCCTTAAGGAGACATTCAATTCGATGATAGTGAGTCGATAATAGAAGTAAAAATTTACCTTTTATTAAAAAAAATAATAAAATAAAGTGTGAAATAATTTATTTTATTTGAGCCGCCAAGTAAGTGTTGGGTGGTTAAAATCTCCTCTTGGAAGTTGGAGGTGGGGCCACCACACCTTAACCTCCCATAAGAGGTTATGGTGGTGGGGCCCACCAGAACTCAACCTCCCAGGTGAGGATAAATGAGATGGGGACCACACAGGGCTTAACCCCCTATTAATAAGAGGATAGAAAAACCTCTCAACTCCCCTAATTAAATAGGGGAAAGCCTCTTGACCTCCCCATTAATTAATGGAGACAACGTATAGTTTATTATTCCATCTTTACCCCATTAATTAAATGGGTCATCTCATTTAATTAATTGCAACAATTTAAATTTTAAACTCAATAATCTAAAATAAAAGTCAATATTTTATTTGGAGGGGCTTGCTTTTCATTTGCTGGAAAAAGAGGATTAGAGGATCATTGGGAGAAAGCTCCCAACAAAGAACCATTCTCCCAACGAAGAACACCGGCAACGATCTTCCACGAACTTCTTCCTTGGACATATTTCTCAGAAACCTACCTTCGTGAAGCATCTCCCCCAACCATCGTGTGTATTTGAGAGTGGAAGAGTGTAGTAGACACGATGAGTGACAACTCCGTCTTTGTTGTGTGACATCACCATCAATGACCGATAATAAAAAGGTAGGGGGTTTACTTTGAGTAATATACCTTTTTTTTCCTCATCTTTATTTGGATGGAATCGATGTGAAGGTTTGTAAAAAAAATTTGTTCATCGTTCTATTTTGATGAACCAATTGCGATCACCTATAAACATGGAGGGTGCGGGGCAAACTAACATGGCCTGACTCCCTATGCCGATATTTTGTGATGTTTCTTCGGCATGGCGATGAGGAGACAGTGACGAAGGAGGCAACGACAAAGGCTGCGCTACCCGCGGCCTCTACGAATCGCGTTGCCCCAGCGGCGCACCGATGCCTCCTGCCAAAAACCCCCAGCCCGTGCCAGCTTGAGCCACGCCGACCCGGCTAGCCCGGCCTACCCGCGGTTGGCCCGGCGCCTCGCCGGCGTCCTCGTGCCCTGTCTACGCCCAGCGCGGCCTCCCGACACCCTTCCTGCACCCCGCACAACCTCCCAGCGCCCTGCCCATGCCCCGTCAGCATCCCACGCGCCCTGCCCGGTGCCCCGCGTGGCCTACCCACACCTGCCTAGGGCCATGTCGGCCTGCCCACGCCCCGTGTCTCCTTCCAGCGTCGTGCCAACCTCCCGGGCCGAGCCGTTGAGCTGCACCGCTCGCGGAACATTCCGAACCGGCCCCGTCCTCCTGGTCGAGCCACCTACATGACAACTTCCGGTCCGAACTGCACCCGCTATCTACTGGGCCGAGCCCAGCGGACCGGGCCGAACCTAGAGGGATGACCGGGTAACCCCAGTCTGGGTTGGGCTGAGTCGGTCTGACTGGGTCAGATAGGGCCCAGGCCCATTACTGGCCTCTTTACTTTCTTGGGCCACATCTTTGGCATCAGAGGACCTTTTGAAAAACCATCAGCGTCGATGGTTTTTATGGAGTATGACGGTCCCTTTGAGTATACCCCATTAGAGTTTAGGGTAATGTTGAGATATGGTCAGGTTGGATCATACATGAATCCAACGGGGACCCTGGGACTAAAACGCTTATAACTCACAGATCGGGCATCCAATCGATGCACCATCTATTTCATTGAGACCCCTATGAAGAGGATACCCTTTGAGATACTTTTATGTTGGACTTAGTGATAGTTAGAGTATAGAACTGTAGCTCATGGAGAGGACCCTCCCGGAGACGAGCAAGCAGAGTACAAAGACCTAATAGCTGGCTGAGACCTGACGACTGCTTGACCGATTCGACTAGGAGTTATTTGACTAGCCTAGTGGGGAGCGCTTGGTAGTTGGTGTAAGACCCATAACGGAAGAGAACATGGAAGTTGGTGGCAAACCCGCGATACTCGATAGGAGGAGTACCTCTGTAGGATATTAGGGGGAGTGCCTGGTAGTTAGGGATAGACCCACAGTGGGGAGCACCTCTGTGTGAGTGCTGAAGACCCATGATACTCAACAGGAGGAGTACCTCAGCAGTCTAGGGATAGTATGAAGCACCTGGTAGTTGGTTGCAGGCCCACTGTACTCGACAGAGGAGAAGTTCTCCAGCATCCGTGGTTTCAACAATGTGAATAAAAATCATGATTGAGCTACATCAATAACTTTTTTGTTTACCTCCTGATTTTGATGGATTACATGATAACTTAGGTGTATGTATTTGAATATATCTAAGTGAGGTTATCTATTGATTTTATACTTTTTGGTTTTTCCTTGTTAGATTTTGTGAGACCTTCAGGGTCTCGTGATCCCTACTGAGTATCGTTATACTCACCCCTGCACGGTTTATGCCCACACTTCGTTGTGTTGGTTACAGATGACGGGAAACATTGACAGAGGCTAAGTGGACCAGGACTGGACGGTACCCAGAGGTGGATCACATGACGAGACAGTACATGGAGGAGATGAACGGACATGTAGTGATGTGGATGCTATCTGTACCGACCCTTCAGGTATGATTTCTTAGAGGTTGATCCATCACCTATTTCACCTTTTTTCTATTGTATTTCAGCTTCCTTTTACTTTACAGTTGGTCTTGAATTTCCGACCGTTTTACTTTTCAGCACTCCTTTTGCATACAGTTTTACTTAGTGTTTTACTTATATCTTATACTATGTTGTATGTGTTATAATTTTTAAAGGAAATGGATTCCCAGTTTTAGGGATTTACGCATTTGGTTCTTGTCATCAGCCCCTGGCCTATGGAATGCGGGCTTGGGGTAGTCACGGAATGGGCCCCGGGGGACGGGTCGTGTCAATGTTGATGATATTAAATCATTAATTAATTTCCAAAAGAAAATTGTTGAAGAATATGAAAATAAGTTGTGAGAAATAGGTCAAATATTAGGCAATATAATATGAAGAGAAATTATTTTAGTATTTCCACAAATGATATATATAATAAGACTAAACACTCAATGGTGATGCTTTATCTTTGAAAAAGAATCAGTTTCTAAAATAAAAATGAATTCTCATGGAGAAATAGACAAATTGGAAAAAATATAAATGAATTATTACATAAAAGGGATGAAGAATGAACAATAAGTCCCAAGGAAGTGTTGAGTGATCAAAGACATGATTTCATTGATAAAATTGGACTTGGATATGATAAATAAATAGAATAATCAAATAAAGTAATTATAAAGAGAAAAGAGAAGAGAATTAAATTATAATACTCTTAATTATTGAGATCATTCCATCAAAATAAGAGTTGAAAAAATATGTGAAATGTGTAATGATGTTACTAATAATATATTTACTCTAATGTGGAGAAAATTTAATGGTTTCATAGGATACATAATTACAAGTGATAGTGAAGAATAATGTTACTTGTGAGGAGAATAAATTGTAATTTAAAAATGGAGAGTAAAAAAATCCTTCATATCCGGATACAAACTCATTCTATAATATATTTTTTTAATTTCTATAACTCTTGGTTTTATATAAAGACACCATCCCGAGGAGACAAGATCTGGTGCCTTAATTTACTACATTAGAATATATACAAGACATGAACCCTAAAAGACTGATTAGATTAGTAGTTTTGGAGACTATATTACATACTTGAAAACTTCCTTACAACTTGAAATGAAATACAACATAGAAACTCTATTGGAAAAACCAAAAATTCATATATTATCCCTAAAATTCATTAATAATATATATCTTCTCATATTAGGGAAAAATAAAACATAACAAAGAGGTAATATCATATGTTATGTAAGGGTAATTAATTTAGTGTATGATATTATAAACAATAAGGCATAGTGAATGACTAAAAAACACAATCCATTATAACACAATTTTGATCATAATATTGAAATAAAAAAAATCTAAATAAATAATTCCATATAAATATTCACATGAGAATGAATCATAATCGTGGATATTATACTAGTCAAATATTCAGTTGTATTTTAGATTACTAATATCAGAATGAGGTAATTCATAATTCCAAACATCATGAACATACTATCAAGGCATCAGTCAATACATCTAAAAATAAATGGTTAAGGACTTAGCCATATCCATTTCCATTTTCCCTCATTAGACCTATCGATGCATCAAGGGCCTATAGAGTGCCACAAAAATCACATAATTAGTACAATTAATTCCTAATATGAATGGGGATAAACATAAACAACATATACATATGAAATGTAAATAAATTTCCAAAATATTTCAACATAATTACTAATAAATTTGTGTAGTAGAGAGAACGGTATCAAGATAGCACATCCACAGTAAAACGGATCTTAAACCGTTTATTAAAATGTGTTAGATAATAATCATAATAGGTGAACCCAAATAATGAATACAATTAAATAGAGCTGTTGAAATTGAAGATCATACTCTAATATAATCATCTAGTGATTCATTAGAGTAATACCCCTTTTACTTTTAAAATAAGAGTACTTTTGAGAAAAATCATTTGAATTTGTCATAATTGTTTTTATAAAACCAGAAATGAAGAAATAAAATTTCAAAAGAGAAATAAATTTATTTTATAAAATTAATGGTGTCTAAAAACATATTATGTATCGTACATATAAATGGGTAAGAAATCGAGACATTCCTTTTAATCGGGTCGACGTATAGGGAAGAATTGAGAAGAGAAAATCGTAAAACATGAAGTTCCCATAAATGAGAGATGGAATGATCATGATACATGAGTTTTGAATTTATAGAAAAATTATAATAATTAAATGAAAATAATGAATAATTACATTTTTGTATCGAGGGAGAATGCATAACCTAGATGAAAATAAAGGTTCGGGAAGAAACCCTTACCTTATATCTGAACGCGTTCACTAATTAACTGTAATGTACTAGATAATAAAATAGAATCCATTAAATAATTAATAAATTTATAACATTTTCAAGGTTAATTTTATTTAATATTATTTCATTATATTCATTTTTGGCCTTTTTAATGTGTTCTAAGATTTAATGTTATCACTTAGGAGCGTTTGTTTCTGTGGATGTCATGGCCAGTTTATTTGTATATTTGTACCGAAGTTCATATAAATTTGTAATAGATATAAATAATTAATGTTATATATTATTAATGAATGTATAGAATATTAAATGGTAATATAAGTCATTTGGTTATTTGGGGTGAGGTTGAATCATTGGATAAGATGCTAGTGACAAAAAATTAGTTTTTGTGGGTTTTTTGATCATTACAAACTAGTTTTGTTTTATTAAATAACGTCATGTATATATAATGGTTCTAGAAAATTAAATAGTATGTAATAAATATTTTATAATAACCGTAAAAATTGTTTTATGACCATCCTCGAAGGAATTACTGGAAATTGAATACTCTTTATCCTTGAATGAGTTCAATCAACAGATCCCAAACGATGTTTTCATTTTTAGAAAAAAGGAGAGGGAAGATAATGGATGATGAATTATTACCTCAGCATAATAATATTATATCATATATAAGATAATTTATATAACATGACAATTTGGAATAGGTTGGTGAGGATAATATAATAAAATAAAAGAACATGAAAAAAACTAAAAGAAAAAGAATTATGTTTTAACCTCTTGATTTTCTACTCCTTGAGAAACTCATTATGGTAAAGGGTTTGGCCTTTTGACATGACCAAGGGTTATTGTAATTGATATAGGGTAATTTGAATATTATTGGATAGAAATTGGGAAAGTATCAAATCATGGAATGTGTGAGGAGAAGGGGTGATATCAATAGTGAGGGATATGGGTGTTTTTTGAATATTTTATTCATTTGTTTATTATTTTTTCTCTAGACTTTGAAAAGTTTGAGAATTATAAATAAATATATTAAAATAGTGACAAGGTTTGATATTAATGTACTTACATTAGTGATTTCTTAAATAATTGTTTATTTAACTTATAGTTTATTTATACTGAAAATTAATGTATTTTACTATTCACTAAAAATTCATGTATTTTAGAAAAATACCATAACATCACCCAAAACATTTTTCAAATTATTGAATAAAAAGTGGATATTATTATTTCAATATAACTTCATAAAAATGTTAAATGAAATTTTTAATTAAAATCATCATTTATTCAAATGAAATAAAAGTTTTAATATTATAATCGATTTTATGATGCTTTTAAAAAATAACTAGGGTCTTATAAAATTATTCTATAATCAAAAGAAAAAAAAAATCAATACATGAATTTGTATTTAATGAAAATACATTTTATTTTAAATAATTATATTCTTTATAAAATGGTAATTAAATATTTATTACTTACAAAAATACCAACACTTAATTATCATTTTAAAATATTTATTTACTTATTCCATGATATAGATATATACTATTTTTTTTATCAGACACCGAAATTTTATTTATAACTTCATAGGTGAGGTTACTATTCTATTGGATGGTTTAATATTCCTAATTGACATGTTACTATTCCAAATGTCAAGTTACTATTCCGTTGGTAAAGATTCTCTAACTTCATGTAATACCTCTTCTTTAATTCATTACTCATTTATAAAGTTTACATTGGGTTATATAAGTTATTTTATGTGATTTAAAATATATGAAATAATTATAAGAAGGGTAATTTCATTGATATAATTATGGTTTATTAAATTCTCCCCTCTTACGAAAATTGCATCCTCATAATTTCAAGAATGTCACCTCAAAAAAATATTTGGGTAGTTTGTCATCATAAAACTATATTCTTTCCATGTCACCTCATCAAATTTATGATTTTTCCAAAGTACCTTAAGTATCCAAGTCATCTGGTTCCTTATCATATGCTCTCTAATGTTTAGAATCTGGATAGACTCTTCACAATACTATATAATAGGCACATAACTGGGCTAAAAACATCCATTATCAGCACTAGAGAAGTGTAGTCTGTAGGAGGGATGTTGAAAGACCTAGTATTTTATCAATGATAAAAAATCACTGATAAAGGGGTCCTTTATTAGCTATTTCTCAGGTTCTAATAAAGGTCTATTTATCAGCACTTCTATAAGAACGAATGATGTGAAATTATTAAATGTGATATTTCATCACACTCCCCCACCAGCGTAGTGTGTTGTTACAGCACAATGAAACATAAAAAAACACAAAATATATAAAATAAAGTATGAATACTGAATTTAAATTAACTGAAAACAATCTCGGTCTGTTTTCTTAGTTTTGGTGATATGATGTGAATTTTAAACTAAAATGATACCGATATTTTAAAAATAAGTTCTTAGAGACATACCAATCACACCGCCTATCGTATTGAGGTGTAAATTATTCTAAAAAAATCTCAAATTACTTATGTATAATTTTCTTAAAGTATCAAAACAATTTAAATGTGTTTTCTCGGTTTTGATTATATCTGTTGTCTTTTTTTTTACTAAAATTTAATTTGAATATCAAAACATGCACTTTGACTTATATATGTCATATCACAAGTCATTTAGATGTGATACCAATCCTTACACATAAAAAAATTACTTATAAATCATTATCCTAAATGATAAATACAATATGAGTGTGTTTTCTCAATTATTAGTGAGTGACAGTTTTTGAACTAAAATGTTGATTTTAAACTGATAACGGACACAATGATTCATACCGGACACATCATGAATTAGACTAAGTTTTGGTTGATTTATACAAGTCAAAAATGAGATATGAATCATTGTAATAAGGTATTAAAAAATATTAATGCATTTTCATAGTTTTGAGTAGGTGAGTTTATTTTTTTACGAAAATTGATGTCAAATTTAGACAAAACCAACCACTTTTTATCATATCAGTCTCACAATGCGTAGTATTGAGGTGTGGATAATTATTACTTGTTGAAAATGGATTATGGATCATTTTCATAAAGTATTAAAACAATATGAAAGTGTTTAAATGGTTTTGAGTACATCACATGTCTTTTTTGTACTAAAATGTCATTTTAAACTAGAAACATGTACTTTGGATCATACTGATCACATCATGTACCAGTTTAAAAAGATATAAATTATAACTTCCCAACAAAAAATTATGAATCAGTTTCATAAATTATAAATAAAATACAAGGGAAGTTTCTCAGTTTTTAGTGAGTGGCATTTTTTGAAATAAATTGTCGATTATAAACTGATAATAGACACATTGAGTAATACCGGGATCACTGTGTGTTGGATTGAGGTGTGAATTATTCCTACATGTCAAAAATAACTCATAGATCATTTACATAAATTATAAATACAATATGAATGCATTTTCTCATCTTTGAGTAGGTTATTCTTCATTTTTTCTAAAATTAATGTCATTTTTAAATGAAAATATGCACTTGGAGTCATACCAGTCACATCGGGCATCAGACTGAGGTTCAAATGATTCCCATACATTTAAAATTAATTATGGATCATTTTTAAAAATTATAAAAACCATAAAAATATGTTTTATTCGTTATGAGTGTGTCACTTGTTTTTTTACTAAAATTTCATTTTAAACTGGAAACACACACTTTAACCAATACCGATCACATCTTATATCAGTTTGAAATGAGATCAATTATTACATTCCAAAATTACTTATGAAAAAATTTCCTAAATTATAAATAAAAAATGAGGTTTTTTATTTTTTTTTTGAGTAAAATGTTTTGAACTAAACAATCAATTTTAAACTGATAATGGACACATTAAGTTAAAGTGGTCACACCGTGCATCGAATTGAGGTGTAGCTGATTCCTACACATCTATAATGACTTATGAATTGTTTCCCTAACTTTAAATTAAGTAAATTCTTCTATATAAATATTTTTCCAATCATATAAAACCCTATCATTTCTTAACAAACTAAAAGATATTAAAAACCATGATTTATAAAAAAACATTAAAAAATATTCACCGAATTATTTAATTAATGTTTTATTCTGATCCTTGATGATAAATTCAATGATAAAAATGAATTTAATTAATCATTTAGACTTCTTCAACACAAACTCAACTGAAAAAGCTTTAGTAACATAAACTCTACAGTAGAAATTACACTATAGAAACCCAAGATCCCTAGGATACTCAACACTACAGTTAGGTATTTTTATTCTTCTATCTCCACCATCTCCATTTCTTTCCAGCCCTTCACTCTATCATTTCATTGGTTATATAGAGTATTGATCTTGAAGTAGTTAGTGTCAAGAGATTTATTAAGTTAGTAAATAGTTAAGATGTTGTAATTATCACAAATAGGAGACATTTCCCCTTTTAGAGAACATAATCAAGTACAATTGTCATACTCGTTAGCTCAACTTCCGAACAATTATCCTATAATTTTGTTCTTTGAAACACATTCTCCATCTCTTATGAACAAACACCTACGTTGATTTCAATAATATAAGAATTATTAATCTATGGGATGACCAATGATCTGATTTTTATAATAAATATAAAAGAGATAGGGGATGATTTTTAAGGCAATAATATATAATAATAACTATTTGGGAGATGAATCTAGTGAGGATGAAAATTTCACTTCATTGTGTTATCTCAAAGGTTAAATTCATCCCTTTTGTGAAAATTACACCATTTACACTAGTTATTAACTTGATTCCACCACTAACACCAACTTCTTCTAGATAAAATTTAGACACAACCAATGAAATAATAGAGTGAGGGAAATGAATGAAATAGAGAGCGTGGAGAACTTGTAAAAAAATGTTGTTTACATGAGTTTTTTATATTTTTGACGGTGTTTTTTTGTCAGTGTTGTTTCAGGCAATGTAAAAAATCATATTTTTTATTTTGGGTTAATATAACTAAAGTAAAAAGTATTATTTCAGATGTTTTAAAAATCATTTATTAAATAACTGACATAAAAAATAGTCTACTATGTTATTTTTTAAATGACGTGAAACAATTTCACCCCGATTCATTTATGACATCGGTTATTAAATATACGATGTGAAAAAATATTCGGGATGAAATGTTTTCACATAAGTTATTTAATAACCCATATAAAAAAATTTATACCACATTTTTTTATAAAAAACAAATGTGGAATCCTTATTTTTTACATCAGTTATAAATTATCAGAGGTTAAAACTAATTTTTTTTATAATTTATAAATCCCTCCCTCTCCAATACAGAACCATACCTAAAAAAATTAGACCAGAAACCAGACCAGAAACAGGCACAAACAGACAAAAAAAAAAGAAAAACCAACAAAAACATTACAGATTCACATTCACCACATTCAAAAAATTTAATATTAATTAAAAAACTTATATCCAACCAAAACTACTACCAAATACATATTTATAATTACTACATTGAAAATTACAATATTAACTAAAAAAACTTAAATCCAATCAAACCTATAAAATAATTTAACCATTACACTTTTCAATGTTTGAATGCTTATGCACTCTAAGGTTGAGGGTCATAAAATAGATATAAGTTAAAAGGAAATTAATTAACTTGTATAATGAATAAAACAAATGAAATATTAATGAATAATCTATAAGGAAATATTACCCAGTCGAACTTCATAACTATTCCAATCGTAATTATTTCATACATAAATCTTAACATATAATATCTGCAATCGATGAAACATTTTATTTATTAAAATTCTGTTTAAAAGAGTTTTTCAATTCAAAAAATAATTTTCATGTAATCTAAAATATACTATTTATAAATATATATTCACCGTGACTTTTTAAAATTTTATCTAGGCTCTCTTTTTCGTTTTTAATAATTGAATGGAATAGAATCCCCTGTTAGAAAATAATATAAATGAAATAAATTTAAAATTAATTATAATATAATCATCCATTAAGAAATTAAAACATACTTTCCTCACATGTTCTTAAAATTTCCTCACACATAGCTATGGATAGATCATATGCAATGAAGTGTCTTCTCTCTTAGAAAAAAACACCTAACATCTAATAGTGACTGATATAAAATAAAATTCAATATTATTGGTTATTATGTTAAAATATAAATAACAATTTGTGAGACATATGTTTCATACCTCTCAACATAAGGAAACATACAAAACTGCATAATTATATCTGATGAAATATTTCTACAATATAAACTTCTTTTTTCTCTCATCCAATTCATGCGTTTGAGGTGAAATAAAATGTGGTTCCATTTACCCATATACATATATATACTCATTCAACACCCAAGTTTTATAAATATACCTAATAAAAAATAAAAATAAGTATAACATTTCAATAAATTTAATGTGATGAAAGATTTGTGTTAAGACATATATGGAAAAAACATGCACCTCTTTGTTTCCCAACTTATCTCCAGTAACGAGCCCCATGATATCATTTTTAGAATTCCCACATCTATTGTACATCAAAAAACATGTTCTTAAAATGGAAATGTATAATGACCCACCAAAAATGTTTAATATCATGAAAATATGTCAAGACTACAAGAATTTTAATCTATTGTCATACAACATTGTCTTTATTGTTCACTATATAGTATTTATTTACCTTTAATGTATTCTTGTAAAATAATAGAAAAATATATTAACTTTAAAATTTTAAAACTAATTTAATAATAAAATAATATAAAAGATATAACATACACATACCTATATGGAAATGGGTTACAAAAGTCTACATGGGAAAACCAGAAATTGGCTGATACTTTTTCCAACTTTCACCACAACATTAGTAGGTAAAAATACACCAACAGATATTTCTATAAAATCTTATAACGTGACTCTATTATTATCTACCTAAATATTTTTATGATGAATTGTATTTACTATATAATATATCATCCCATATTCTAATATATGATAATAAGGATCATAAAAATACAAATCACAATAACAAGGAAGCTATGGCGGAGGGGTTGTGGGATTAAAATTAAAAATTAGTTCTATTGGTGGAGGAGGAGGATATGTAATTAGGTCTATAGGTTGAGGTGGAGGATAAATAATTGGTTTTGCAAGAAGAGGTGGGGGAGTTAGAGCTGCTGGCAGAGGTGGAGCGGGAGATGCGGTCTAAAATTGTCTTCGCATGTCGGAAAACATAAACTGTATCGATGCTGTGATCTTTTCCTCCATCATCGCATTAATATTTTGAAATTCAGACTTTTAAGATTCTATTTTTTTATATAAAACCTCCATGTAAGATTTTGAAGTACATGGTAACATGTTTCTTATCGATACACCTGTCTGGAATCCTCGTACACGACCCGGGTGTTCATGTATTCCCACTAGAGCAGATAAAATGTCCTGCCTCCCATCAACTGTAATTACCCCTTCTCTTATCTTCTCTTCAAGAGAGTAATGTATGAATTATTTGAAAAATTATGCAATGATTCATAGTATGTAACAAATTTAATTGACCTAAATAAATAAAATAAAAAATTTATAATCCTCTTGGATACAACCCTTGATTATTTTGTAATATATTTCCCATTTTTTCACATCCAAGACCAGTTCCATTTTTTAGGTCTAGATGGACATGATGGAAGGTAAACCTCTCCAGAGCTAGAAGAATCTACTCTACATTTTTTTTAATTTTCCAGCTATGACTTGTTCTTATAATAACTTATAACTTCCCCGATATATACTACGAGAGTATACATTTCTAGATTTGGTCTCCAGATAATATCACCTTCATTCCTACAAATTAAGAATAATAAATAATTAATAAGTCATTAATATGATCATTAATATAAGAGAAATTCTAAAAGATTACATTTCACATACAAAAAATGCTTCTTGACTTCAACTTTTGAAAAATTGTTTCTATGCATCTTCATCTATAAAAGGATATATATATATGACATGGACTGTCATGTTGTACATCCCCAAAAACAAAATCTGATGTGATTGTTGATTTGAAATCCCTTCATCTCCTCATAGCCATCAGTAAACATTTATTCTTAATCTTTTAATGTTAGGTATATCAAATGTCATCTGATAAAGAAAATGGAAAACATATTATACTATAAACATTTCAAGATTTTTTAAATAATTAAAAAGGATCTTACCAAAATGGACTCTAGAAACAAATCTAATGTTGTTCTTTAAACACTTCTCCAATTATTAAACAGAATGTTTACTTCTGTTTTACTCTATGTTGATACAAAACACCTGAACTATTTTGTTTTAGGAACTCTAGAAACATCATTCTCATAAAAACCTGCAACTATTCTCCCGTCCTGGCTACGAGCGAGTGATAATTTTGGTAAACGTGTGCTTCCACATTTACCATCCCTCAAACTATTCTTTTTCATTGCGTGATAACATGGGGATGATTTAGGAACACCAAGAGAAGCATGTCGATGTTCCTACCTAGAGGTAGGATCATAACACTCATCTCTATATGTTTGAGGTTGATCATTTGATTGATCTATTATTATCCTTTATATAAAATAATCAAATATTTAGTACAAGAAATATACAAACTCACATATTAAAATACTAATGTAATCAAAATAAAAAAAATAATTGTGAAACATAAAAGTAAACTAAATCTTAACACATTATTATTTATATTCATTATAGTCAAATAAAATGATAAAAATAATATTAAAATATGAAATTTAATGTAAATGAAAGAAAAAAAAAATCCCACATTGGTGTAAGAATATTAAAAATGGTCTATCATAATAAATAAAATTTTGACATAAAAAATAATATATTTAAACATATAGATTTAAAATAATTGTCCTTCAACAAAATCAATAAATATATGAGTTACCTAATGTTAACATCGTAAACTAACAAAACTAAACTAAAATAAAGAAAAGAAAAATTTCTACTTATTCATTTTAATATGTGTTTTAGTAACCAAATAAAATAAAATATGTAACATTTTAGGAAATTAATTTAAGTAAAATAGAAATAAAATATGTTACATGTAATACTATGAATGTACTAATAGACTTTTTTCATGAATTCCTTCTTCATGATCAATCCTAAAGACACAAACCATGTCTACAATATGCTCATAATTATTATGTGTTAATCATTCCATGTACATAGGGATCTAACATAAATCAGCCTCTTCATCATGTTTTTCATCACCAATATTTTTTTTATAAAACAATATACCACTTCATATCGGATTGATCAAGAATATATATTTTTTTTTTCATGTTTTGCCTTTATAAAAGAATTAGTTGTGTCTTTCAATCTTTTCATATTAAAACTGTCATTTCAAATTCATCATATCTGAAACTATTATTTCCAATAAACCATTTAAAATTAAGAATTATAACTTTAATTTTAATTTAATCAACCTCCAATATTTCATCAAGGACTCCATAATATGAACATGATGCATAAATTGGATTTTTTTTCTTTAGAAATCGAAGAAGTCATTACTTCTGCGAAAACCAATACACTACAATTATGAATTACACCTCTTTTGTCCTGATCATTCAAATAAAATGTATAGCTATTAATGTCATACACAGATCATTTTATCACATTTAAACATAGACATCAGTCTAACCATCTTAATGTCTCTAATTCATCTCATCTTCCAAGAATGGTCTTTTAAACTGTGAGAAAAGTTTTGTTATGCTCATTCAAAATAAAAATTCTTTTCTTCTTCGGAAGACATTGTTTCAACTCATTAATATGAAATGTTATATATGGTTGAGCGTTAGCAATGTTATTCAAGATGTATAAATGTACCTTCTTTATCTGTTCACTTGAAAACAATTTTTCTTTTAAGCCACGAATATTATTTCCCGAATTATTAACTCTTTCATGGTGAGATGGAGGAAAAAAAATGTGCTTCACTATAGGCATGTATCTCATACAAAACTACCTAACTTCCTCAGAAATATATTTTTCAATAATGGATGCTTTAGGTCAATAGGGATTTGTAACATACTCATTCAATATCAAAATATAACTTTCAAAATGATATATCCAACATAGATACGTAGGGACAAAAATAATTATTTCTTGAACTAGATAAACCATTAAATTCACTATTATATCGAACAAGATGGAGGAAAATACATTTCCAATTGAAAAAGTATAGAAATTGCATCGTTGTCGAAAATTTTCAAAGCATCTAGATCAATCACCTTATTATAAATTGTATTGGAAAAATAACACACCTTTATAATAGTATTTCTGACATACATGGGAAATATTCCATCTAAAAAAACTGGTAGAGGTATTCTCATCATGTTGTGAAAATCATGCGATTTAATACCTATAAACTTCAAATACTTCAAAGAGACAAGTTTTTTGACATTTTAAGAATGACCCAGTTACAGTTTGATATCATGAAGGCACTAACAAAAGATGATTTTATCCCTCTTGGAAAAAGTCGGACAAGACGAGGGATGAAACGTTCATCTTCCACCATGAGTGGGTGCTACTCAAAACATATTTCCATTGATAATAAGTCTAATATTACATTAAACCCATCTTTAGTATTTATTTTAATATATAAAAATGATCCAATCAAACTATCACATATAATCTTCTCCACGTGCATGACATCAATGTTCTGTTTCACATTATGATATCTCCAATATGGAAGCTCAAAAAAATATTGACTTCTTCTTCCAAATATGTCTATCATTACCAGATTTAGGTATCTTTCCCATTGTCACATTACAGTTTTTAACCCTATCAAAATACTCATCTATTGAAAAAGGTTTTGGTGCAATATAAAATTCTTGTAGCTATTTATTGACTTTTGTAATATTCTATAAGAGTGATCTATAGGTAAAAACATTCCATGACCCATGTATACTATTTTTCTCCCACGATGAAATTGAAAATATTAATTTTTTTGTTCATAAATTAGACATTATTTATTCCCCTCAACACGATATCCATGTAAATTTTCATATGCTGGGAAGTCATTTATAGTGAACATAATCACTACTTGTAGTTGAAAATAATACACCCTAATACCATCCTCCATTAAGAGTTTCAAATAATCAATTAATGGTGATAAGAAAAAATTAATATCATTTAAGGGTTGGTTTGATCCAGAGATCATTAAACTCAACATGAAATATTTATGCTTCATACAAAATTCATGAGATAGGTTGTAAATTAACAATAAAATGGGATATGAACTATGTGTGATACTCAGGATTTGATATGGATTCATTCGATATGTGCACAACCCATGTTTAATATTTCTAACTTCATTTCCGAATATATGATAATTATCATCATGTTTATTCCACTTTGGTCACTCTGAAGGAATGAGTGTTTTTCAATCACATATCCCCTCATCAACATTCCATTTTAACATTTTTTTCCTCACGTGAATTATCAAATAAATGTTTCAAATGAGGAATTATAAGAAGATTCCAAAATACCTTGGTAGGGATATTTGTAATCTCTACCTCAGCCTATGATTTTTCTTTCAACATATAGCATGATGTACCACATTTAGGACACTTTGATAGAAATCCAAATTCCTTCCTAAATATCACACAATCATTCGAACATGCATCCATTTTCATGTATCCCAATCCCATCAGGTATAAAAATTTCTTGGCTTTATAATGTTAATATGGAAGATCGTTTTCTTTAGGATGAATATTAGGACCCAACCTTAGTACAATCCATATTCTTGAATTAAATGAATAATTCACATTGAAGATCTTTTCAGGTTTATAGTTTTAGAGAATTAGGACATAACTGTTACATCTCAATGATTACAAAGTAAGCACATCTACTCAGTTTCAATTTTTTTTCACAAAATAAAAACTCTTGAAAAAAAGAGTCATTTCTAGTTCTTTGTTTTAGATAGAATAACATTTCCATGATCCCATCCTTAACCCTATTACACTTTATTTCCTGTGAAAAACCATTGAAAAAAACATGGGATGAGCATAAAAAGCTCAGTAAGGGTTATAATAATATGGAGAGAAAACATTAGTCCATGTATACATAAGAATCAATGAAATCATAATTTACTCATAAAACATAAGCACTTTAACATACCTCATTAAATCATAAGATTTAGGAATAACTCATAGAAATCATAATACGTAAAGGTAACTTGAGGCATTCATAACATTCTTACATATAGAGTAACCCTCATTGTTATGTTTGGAATACCCATCATAGTATATTCCCTAAATCTATTTGGAGAGACCTTAGCATTTAACCCCTCCACGTTACCCAATGAATTGGAGAGATATATCGGTCTTACCCACCATTAGTTTTGCATGGAACCACCCGTCTTCATAAACAATTCCCAAGAACCATAACATAATCGTATCACATAAATCATGCATAAAGGAAACATAAAATTTCCATATTTCAATCACAAGATATCAATAACACATTGATATAATAAACACATTATAAAAAACATTTTCAATACCAAAATAAATGAAAATTAAATCATGGTATTTATTTTTCATTTAAAACAATGTTATGCCTTTTAGAGGAAACCGAAACTCAAATAATGGTCACGACGGAGGATAAGTCGTTGTCGCCGCATACATATGAAAAAACATTCCCTTTTTTCATTTCGTAAAACGCTTTGAATTAAAAATATTCATTTTTAATAAATGTAATAGTTAAAGGGATTTATACACCGTATAAAATAAAGTTGTGTATAAAAAAATATGCCTCAATGAAAGGAGATTGAGACGAAGTCCCTTACGAAAACTCGCCACCCTAACGACGCCACTAAAAACTTGAAAAATGGATTTATGAGATCAAATTGGGTCTCTCAAAATATGAAAATAAAAAGTACAGAATGAGGAATATAAAAGAACATCCTCAAACACAAGAAATATGAGCTTAAAATAAATGACATAAAGGAGAGTACTTAAAAAGAACAAGAGAGGTAGGATCCCGGACATCATGTCCGACTTGACTCGATCGTTCTTTAATATCCTAAATAATAAACTAGAGTTAATTTATACTTGATTAAGAACATTTATTAAGTTAATTATTCCTTTTATATCATTTATTACCATTTTATGAAAATTATGTAATTATTTAAGTTAATAACAGTTGTTTTGTCGATCATTGGTACTTGAGTCAAAAATAAACTTCTTATAATTACAAGTTGTTCATGTGGTAAAATATCCATTATATCCAGAATTTAATTAAAGATCTAGATATCATATATATCATATATATACATTAAATACTTGCATTTATAATATTACATAACATTTAGAGGTAAGAAATGAAATGCACCGTTCATGGAGACGGTAAGCCGTACGTACGCATGAACGCTACTTTCATTTCTATTTCATATTTAATGACATTAAAAATAAATGAGATATATATATATATATATTATAATTATAGTATAATATATATGTTATATAGGTCACATTAGTTCATTAATTCATTCTTTATACATTCCATGTATTGCATGAACGAGTCACATCACTTGAGGGGGTGGTAGTCCACACTTCCTCAAATGAAATTATCGCATTTGTACAACATGAAAAGAATAAAGTTTTGTTTGAAATGAAAAATAAAGAAGTGTAAGGAGGAAATAAATATAATATATATCATAAATAAATATATTTCCATCATAATGGCCACCATGAGATGTGGTATGAGAAGATAGAACAATCATCGTTTCGTGAGGCAGTAATTCCCCATTCACAGAAACAATATGTTCTTTAACCATTAGATGGAGGGAAAGATTTTGAGGAATAAAATGAGCAGATTTTTGTCGATCCAAAGTCTTGAGAGGTGTGGGTATGGGGGTAGAGGTGGGGGCCTTTTATAAGAGGGAGGAGGGGCACTCTTGGAATGTCTTGAAAAGTTACTTTATTATAAAATGATTTTCAGATATTAAAGTTCTCAAAATTATATATTTCGAGGATAAAATGATAAGGGTTCGAAATCCACCCTTACAATAGGTTTTTTAAAAGTGTAAGTCATATATTTTACCTTATCTTCTCCTTTTATTTAAATCGTTTTTAATGAGGTAATCACTACATCATCATGGTGTCAAAAATAAATTTATTTATTTAATGTATAAAAATTATAAAAAAAATATCATGATGTAGGAAATATTTTTATATTTCTAATGAATATTTATAGTCAAAATTATGACTTTAATAACCCCATGTAAAAAATTGTTTTAGTAAAATAATACATGTTCGTGACATTTTTATTTTAACTTTAAATAAAAAGTTCTTAATGTCATTTTCCTACCAAAGTGGCTCCATGGGGTCCTTAAGTCGACCCTTGGATTGTCTTGGTCGGCCATGACTCATAAAATAAGGGTAGGAAATGTTTCATGTTCATTTCATATTATTATAACATTATCTTTACCATAAATTACACTAATTACCTTTAATCACGATTAATAAATCTTAAAAGTTACTATTCACCAAAAAAATTATCACAATCCCATTAAACCACATTTTAAATTATAATGAAAACCATGTATGTCAGATTTTTTAAATTCAAATCATAGAAGTGGTAATTTTTCATTTAAACGACAAATTAGTTTTTTAACAACAACTTAGTGGTTTCACTATTCATAAAAAATTGCAGTTTTTCAGAAAAATACCAAAAATTCACCCGAAGCTATATTTGGTATTCTGAATTCAAAAATTATGTATATTTTACAAAATTCAAATCATATAAGTTGAATTAATCATTTTAATAATTATTTCCCGCTGTCAAAACAAATAACGTGTTTTGAAAAAACAATATCTATTAAAAGATTAACACTAGTTTAAGTCCAATTTCAAAGTGAAATTAATTCCAATGACCACCATTGGATTAAATGGTAAAAATATATTCTCTTTTAACTTTAAAACCAATTAAAAAGATTATTTAATCATATAAATAAATTATACTAAAAAGATTTTTTGAATTAAAATACAACATTTTTCACTTATTCATTAAAAATGGACTTTATCAAAAAAATAACAAAAACCTACACAAAGTAAATTTTGATATCCCGATTCTAAAGAAGGATTTTAGTTGGTCCAATATAAAATATATAATTTTCAACAAGTGGATTTAAAAAGGGTTAACCATCAAAAGGCAGTTAATCGACCTTTTAAAGAATATTATAATATTTACGCTTAAAATTGGATTTATTCGCATTTTAAGCCTCTAAGATTTTTTTTGATAAAAGTAAAAATATATGAAAAACATATAAAATCATTTTGTAGTTAGTTCTGTTCATTCCCGCCATTACAATGTCTAGGCGTTAACTACCATTTTAAAAAATATTATTTTATTATTAGAGTGCAACGTAAGATTTCCAAGAAACTTATTGTTGTGTATTGAGTACACCATCGAGCATAGCGTTCCCATTAAATTAATATTAACATTTTATGAAAAAATATGGATAAATATAAAATTTCATATTCTTTATTTACCTGGGGTGTTACATCCTTCCCCCCTTTTGGGAAATGCGTCCTCGCAATTTTAAAATTGGGCTCAAAAACTTCATTGAAAGTCCCACATTGAAACAAGAGTCGGTAAAAATATCAATTTAAAATAAAGAAGTCGAAGAACAAAAGTCACACAAGTTAACCCATACTAGGATTCCATGAAAACATGGATATGGAAGAAAAAAACAAAGGGTCATGTTCTGATGGAGAGTGATATAAAACATGTTTAGGAGAAAGGAAACCACCAGAAAATTTCAAACTTGTGATGGGTTAAATGGTATTTGATTCCCCAGTAGGAAACGTTAACAGAAAAAATTTTAGTTTTAAGTTACTTTTCATTGAGGAATTTATTTATGAGCATAACTAAATCATAAGGAAGCATACTTACTTGTCATGTTGACTTTAAACTTTTACTAGATCTCTTACAGAAACTCATATTTTCTCCAAAAGAAGAGTATTTAGGAAGAATTGTTAACATTAAGAGTACTATAATCAACTTCTTGAGAATCAACTAATCCAAAAAATGGAACTATATATTTCCCATGTCTTTAGACCATAACCAAAACAAAAACGAAAAAGGTTAGTACAAGATCAGATAATACCCAAAAAGGATAATCTGTTATATGGAAAAAATCTATTCTTAATCTCCAAAATTTGTCAAACAAAAACCAAAGTTCAAAAAAGACCATTCAATAAACATCTATCCATAAAATTCTTCAAAGTAATCAAAACTAAGATGTAAACCCAAATCTCTGAAGGATTTAATCACATCGTCTTCTAAGATAAACCTTATCATTTATCTCAAATCATCAGTTACTCTTAAAGTCTCATACTGAAAAGTAGTTAACCTAATCACATATCCTCCATGATAGGTTAATAATTTCCATAGATAACCCAAAATAAACTTATTATAGATTCATAAGATCATATAACTATAAATAATTATTCAAACTAACCAGGGGCTTCACGTATTCACATGGTAGGTGATAAATACCAATCGCACTTCGGTTGTGGGTTTGATTCCCATAGCTTCATCCGACGCGACAGGTTGTCACACAGTCTATGTGTTGTCCTTTTTCCAAATCTATATAATTCTTATAAAATTCCCCAAAAAGCGATAAAATCTTCAAAAATAACCATAACATTATTTAACCTCAATTTTATATCATATCATTCATATTCCATGATAACATATAGTAACCCAAAATTACCTCAAAAGTAAGGATCATATAAACCCTAATGGTTACCATTATAATTATTACCTGAACTTCCACATCGAGTTGGTTCTATCGTAAATGATGCATTAGAGAACTCACCAAGGTTCAAGTGGTTGATCATGACTCCTGATAGTTGGTTTAGAATAACCATGATATTTCTCATTGAATCCCCCATTTCATCTAGTCTCTTAATCAGAGAACCACCATAGTTTCCTTCAAACTGATTGTCACTTTGGTGCCTGTTAGATCCATCCATTTAATAAAACCAAAAAAGGTCAGTGTGAGTATATCAAAAAAATCATCATGTTATAAAGAGGAATATAAAAACTAAGATATAATTATCCAAGTTATCTCAAACTCATTCCAACTTTCATAAATAACAATGACTCTATCTAATATAAGAACCATTGTGGTTATACACAACTTGTCACTTATTCTTAAACAACACTCTAACCTCTACATTTATCTAAACCGTACTTTGATACCAACTATAAGAACTCGACCTTAGTAAAATCCATATTCTTGAATTAAAAGAATAATTCACATTAAGGATATTTTCATGTTTATATTTTTAGGGAATTAGGACATAACTATTACATCTGAAAGATTACAAAGTAGGAATATCTACTCAGTTTCCACTTTTTTCACAAAATAAAAACTCATGAACCAAAGAGTCATGTCTAGTTCCTTGTTTTATACAGCATAACATTTCCTTGATCCCATCCATGACCCTATTCCACTTTATATCCTGTGAAAAACATTTCAAAAAAACTTGGTATGAGCATAAAAAGCTCAGTAAGGGTTATAAAAATACTGAGAGAAAACATTAGTCCATGTATACATAAGAATCAATGAAATCATACTTTACTCATAAAACATAAGCACTTTAAAATACCTCATTAAATCATAATATTTAGGAATAACTCATAGAAATCATAATACGTAAAGGTAACTTATGCCATTCATAACATTCTTACGTATGGAGTAACCTTCATGGTTACGTTTGGAATACCCATCACAGTATATTCCCTAAATCTATTCGGATAAACCTTATTGTTTAACCCCTTCACATTACCTAATTCATTGGAGAGAATATCGGGCTCACCTTCCCGTAGTTTATCACGGAACCACCCGTCTTCATATATAATGCCCAAGAACCATAACATAATCGTATCACATAAAACATGCATAAAGGAACATAACATTTCCACATTTCAATCAAAAGATATCAATAACACATTGATAAAATAAAAACATTATAAAAACCATTTTCATTACCAAAATAAAAGAAAATTAAAACATGGTATTTACTTTTCATTTAAAAAAATGTTATGGATTTTAGAGGAAGCCGAAACTCGAATAATGGTCACGGCGGTGGAGAAGTCGTTGTCGCCGCATACGTACGACAAAAACATTCCCTTTTGTCGTTTAGTAAAACGGTTTGTATAAAAAATATTCCTTTTGAATAAACATAAAATTAAATGGGGTTTATACACCGTAAAATGAAAGTTGTTTATAAAAAAAAATATGCCTCAATGAAATGGTATTGAGACGAAGTCCCTTACGAAAACTCGTCAGCCTAACGACACCAATAAAAACTTCCAAAAATTGATTTATGAGATGAAATAGGGTCTCTCATAATATGATCATAATAATTACAGAATGAGGAATATAAAAGAACATCCCTAAACACAAGAAAGTTTAGATTCAAATAAATGACATAAATGAGAGTACTTAAAAATAAAGAGAGAGGTAGGATCCCTCGCCTCATGTCCGACTTGACTCGATCGTTCTTTAATCTCCGGAATAAAAAAATAGCATTAATTTATACTTTATTAAGAACCTTTTTAAAGTTAATTATTACGTTTATATAATTTATTACCATTTTATGAACATTATGTAATTATTTAAGTTAATAACGGTCGTTTTGTCGATCATTGGTACTTGAGTCAAAAATAAACTTCTTATAATTTCAAGTTGTTCATGTGGTAAAATATCCATTATATCCAGAATTATATTCATGATATAGATATAATATATATAACATATATCCATTAAATAATTGAATTTATAATATTACATAACATTGAGAGATAAGAAATGAAATGTACCATTCATGGAGACGGTAAGCCGTACGTACGCATGAACACTACTTTCATATCTATTTTGTATTTAATGAAATTAAAACTAAATGAGAGATATATATATATATATATTATAATTCCAGTATAATATATATTTTATATAGGTCACATAAGTTCATTAATTTCATTCTTTATAAATTCTATGTATTGCATGAACGAGTCACATCACTTGAGGGGGTGGTAGTCCACACTTCCTCAAATGAAACTATCGCATTTTCACAACATGAAAAGAATAAAGGTATGTTTTAAATGTAAAATACAGAAGCGTAGAAAGAAAATAAATATAATTTATATCATAAATAAATATAGTTCCATCATAATGGACACCATGAGAGGTGGTAGGATAAGATAGGACAATCATCGTTTCATGAGGTAGTAATTCACCATCAACAGAAACAGTATATTCTTTAACCATTAGACGGAGGTATGTGTAAATTTAGCTCAAATACATCTCATAACAACATCATAGAATATTAAATATACTGGTTTTGTTACAAAATATAGGAATAAAATGATTTTAGTGGGTTGTAGAAGCAAAATAAATCAAAAGAACATAAGAGGGGACATTACCTTTAAATCGGGTAACTCCCATTGGTTTGAACCAAAAGGGTTTCGCAAAGAGCTTTATGCCCAAGGTAAGGCTTCTAGGATGAAGAGAGGGATGTGGAGAGATAAAATGAGCATATTGTGGTCAATCCAAAGGCTTGAGAAGTGTGGGTAAGGGGGTAGAGGTGGGGGCCTGTTATAAGAGGGAGGAGGGGCACTCTTGGAATGTCTTGAAAAGTTACTTTATTATAAAATGATTTTTGGATATTAAAGGTCCCACAATTTTTTATTTCTAGGATAAGGTGATAAGGGTTCTAAATCCATCCATCTAATAGATTTTTGACAAGTGTATGTTTTATATTTTACCTTATATTCTAATTTTATTTAAATCGTTCATTAATGAGGTAATCACTGCATCATCATGGTGTCATAAATAAATTTAATTATTTAATGTCTAAAAATTATAGAAAAAAAATCTTGATGTATAAAATATTTTTAGATTTATAATTAATATTTATAGTAAAAAATATGACTTGTATAACCCCATGTAAATATTTTTTTAGTAAAACAATACATATTTGTGACTTTTTTATTTTAACATTAAATAAAATATTATTAATGTCATTTTCCTGCCGAAGTGGCTCCATGGGGTCCCCAAGTTGACCCATGGATTTTTTTGGTCGGCCATGACTCATACAATAAGGGTAGGACATGTGTCAAAGTCATTTCATATTATTATAACATTATACAGAAAGGTTTGGGGTCAATCCCCTTTATTAAAGAAAAAGAAGAAAGACAGTAATCCCTTTTGAGTTGGGTATGGTAAAACCCATTACAAGCCCGTAGGCCCAGAGGGAAAAAACCCATTCAGAGACACGCACCCAAAGCATCAGATGACATGACAGAAGATCCCAGTGGGAAAACCCATTAAAACTGAAAAACATCACCAGAAACGCTGCACCATCAGAGCCACATCGCCCGTAGATGAAAAAAATCACCAGAAACGCTGCACCATCAGAGCCACGTTGCATGTAGATGACCTCATTGGCACCCGCCACTGACCAGAACACGCCCCACACTGCCAATCCGCCCACATCATGTTTCTGAGATCTAGAAGCCACCAGTCTGAAGCCCATTAGATCCATCGCCGTGGAGACGCACCCCCACGTCAGAACACCATATCTGAGCAGGTCGGATATTGTGCCGTCGTCAACCCCGCTGCAGCCCGAAGCCCCACCAACGATGACTGCATCACGACGTGATGACCGCCACTCCAAAATTCCCATTCCCATCCCTCTGTGCTATCCACAACCATCAGCACACAAGATCTGGTTTGAAACCAGATCTGAAACCGCAAGGCCAAACACCGCACCGATACCCAGCCCGAACGCAGCGATGAGATCCGCCGTCCCATGGCCGTCGCGCAACTCGACAAAGAATCTGAAAGCAAAAACACGTCAACCGAAGATCTCCTTCGCCATATTTGGAATGTCGCGATGCCACCACAACCAACTCCATGGATGAAGCCAAACGAAGCTGATCCTTTCCAGAAGACACATCCGAAGTCGATTCCGCCGAATCTGATTCCTCCAATCAGGAGATCTGCGGCTGAAGCCGCGTTCGAATCTAACCCGCTGACCACACCAATCCCCACCACGAGGGCCAAATGAAGCATAAAAAAGGCTACAAAGACTAGAAAACACCCATGCTGCCAGCTTTGACGGAACCTCGGTTTGGGAATCATCAGATCTGATTTGGAAACGAATGGAAACGAAGCTTTTCCAGAACGGATCTTGTCATCTCTTTTAGCATTCGCAGCGGCGCCTTCACCTCAACGACGAGATTCGGTCATTTGAGGCAGCAAATTGAAATACGCCTCAACGTCATCTCCAAAGAGGCGATGCCTTGACAACCATGTATGTCAGATTTCTGAAATTCAAATCACAAAAGTGGTAAAGTTTCGTTTAAATGAAAAATCAGTTTTTTAACTACCACTTAGTGGTTTCACTATTCATCAAAATTGTAGTTTTTCAGAAAAATACCAAAAATTCACCCTAAGCTATATTTGATATTCCGAATTCAAAAATGATGTCTATTTTACAAAATCAATAACATAATAATTTCATTAATTAATTTAATAATTATTTCCCGCTGTCAAAACAAATAGCGTGTTTTAAAGTAACAATATCTATTAAAAGATTGACACTAGTTTAAGTCCAATTTCAAAGTGAAATTAATTGCAATGACCACCATTGGATTAATTTGTAAAATTATTTTCTTATTTTACTTTAAAACCAATTCAAAATATGATCTAATAATATAAAAAAATTAAATTAAAAAGAGGTTTTGAATTAAAAGACATCATTTTTCACTTATTCATTAAAAATGGACTTTATCAAAAAAATAACAAAAACCGACACAAAGTAAATTTTGATATCCCAATTCTAAAGAAGGATATTATTTTGTCCAATATAACATATAAAATTTTCAACAAGTTGATTTAAAAATGTTTCACCATCAAAAAGAGGTTAATCGACCTTTTAAAGGATATTAGACTATTTACGCTTAAAATTGGATTCATTCGCATTTTTAGCCCCTAACATTTATTGGATAAAAGTAAAAATATTTGACAAACATATATAATCATTTTTTAGTTATTTCTATTCATTCTTACCATTACAATGGCTAGGAATTAACTACCATTTAAAATAATATTATATTATTATTAGAGTGCAATGTAATATTTCCAAGAAACTCGTTGTTGTGTATTTGGTATGCAATCGAGAATAGCATTCCCTTTAAATTAATATTAACATTTTATTCAAAAATATGTATAAATATGAAAATTTAATATTCTTTATTTACCAGGGGTGTTACAAAGAATATTTTTCCAAAAATTTAGAATATCTATAAAAATCTTGTCAATCCATCCAGGATTAACCTTCAGGTTAATCAATCTTAAAACTGATGATAAAATTTTAAAATTCATACAACTAGGATACAGTAGTTTTTTTAGAATCACCATATAAAACCTCAATTTTCATTTCTCTCTCAGTTTTTTCTAGTTCAATATCAATAATCATTTATTCAATTTCATCAGAGTTTCCATCTTTAAAAGCATCATCCTCAGTAGATCTGAAATTATATCAACTTTGACCATGGAAAATACAAGGGTTATAACATGGACTAATACCATGAAAACTTAAACTTTCATTGATATATTTACTTTTCAAAATCTTCATATTTAAACATTTCATTCTTGGAGAGAATAACATGTCATTGTATGGAATATTTCGTTTAGAAAATTTTAAAAAATCATAAACAAATTCCTCATAATCATCACTCTTTTGATGTGTCCTAATACAAAATCAACTCATTATTACCTATAAAAAATATCAAAATTATACATCTTGTTAGGATTAACCAATTTTTTATATATACTTAATATTTCATAATTTGAAAGCAACACAATCATGAAATATAAAAAAAATACGAGTCTTTGAAGAATATAATTACAAATTCTACACAAAAATGGAATATGAGTTTAAATATAATTGACATATCATAAAAAATATGCATGGAAATAATTTAAAAAATAAAATATAATCATATTTCATATTAATATGAAATATTCCATGTTTTAAAAGTAATAAAAATTTGAAATATAAAACAAATATATTTGTATTTGAAAATTATAATGATATTGTTTTTGATAAATAAAATAGAAAACCACTAAATTAAAAAACCCCATCCAATACTGTGATGTACTTTAACCCATCAATGAATGAGTTTTTTTTACATAATTTTTATCCTAATTATAAAAACTATTAACCTAACAGGTCTTATGATTATTTTGAATCAAAATATTTTATTGATTTCATGTAAATTAAATGGTCACATTTATGGGTTTTAACACTCTTATTGAGATTTTTGTACAAAATGGTATTATAGAAAAAGGTCTTGGATACAGGCCTTGAGAGGAACCTAGATTGTTCTGGGGAGGTGGTTAAAATATCCCTTAATCATAAGAAGTTATAATGACATCATTATCAAGATGTAAAAGGGCTGTCTAGTATTCCAATCTTCATATCATCTATTTATAACACATCAGGATAAATAAAAATGTAGATTGGGTGACATGGTATGCATATTTCATCAAAATAAATATTTAATTTTTTCTCCCTAAAATAATCGTTGGAACTAAGGTAAGTAAGTAAAGGGAAAAAATCATTGAATAAAATTTCCAGGATACAAATGATAAAACAATATCTGGATACTAAACCACCTTCAACAATTAATAAGGAAATACACGATGAACAAAACTAGGAAACATAGATTTATGAAATCTGTGAACGACAAATGATTTATCACATGATTGATGGGTTGATCTTGGACATGAAACCAACATGGGGTTAATCAAAACATTATACCATAAACCATTTTTATGATCATTTCTCTAATAAAAACACACTTTGAAAACATTTGAGAGAATATTTTAGTATTTTTGAAAAATGAAAATCTTTTCTAAAACCCGCGCTTTCTAAAAAACCCAAATATAGAAAAATTAAAATCATTTACTTTTTGAAAACATACTTTTTCAAAAAAAAGCATTAAATTTATTTAAGAAAAATGAAATCAAATTAAAAGAATAAAAATGAAACGTAACAAGGCACCATGGAATCAAGGTAATAAAGGAATGAAACAACATACAATGTTTCCAAACAAGCCAATCAAACTAGATAATTTGATAAAATGAATGATGATAATACCCAATAATTTCATCAACCATCTATAAGTATTAGGGGAAACTAAATAACACCTAAGGTGATATTGTAATATAAAGTAAAAATACATTAGATTTTTTTTGTTTATTTTGTGTCCACACTGAAACACAAACTATTCATCATGTTCACACTAGCATAATCACCCCCAGCCCTGGTATCACATAACTTGGGGAACTAGAACATGTGTACACTGAACTAATATAGAATAAATCTGGACATCTATCATAGTTTCTATGGTTCCCATGAATATAAAAAAAGTGGACATGTGGAAATAATGAATCATTTGATTAGTACATCAACTAAAAATAATTTCATATACATAATTATCATATCACCACTAATGACCTTGCTAACCCATTTTCAAATCAACCACATCACAATTTCTAATAAACTACATTCCCTTTATGGAAAAAAAATCCATATTAAGTATAAAGAAAATGGGTCAGAAAAGGGTCACTTCTTCAATATAAAAGCTCTCTTATAAATCTCAAAATCATCCCTTAGAAAAATGAAATCATAATTTCAATTCATTCAAACAATTTAAGATCCTAATTTTAAATTTTACACTAAAATGAAGCCATAGTAATACACATGTGAAACCATTTAATGTGTAAACCATATTAATTTTAAATAATTTTTAAATTACATTAATTTTCTTATTTTCTATAAAATATATGAAAAATGAAAATTTTCTATTCCAATGATGAAAATGAGTTTAAAATATTCAAAGCATAAATTTAATATAGAAAAAACATTCAACATTTTTACAAACACTTTTAATTTGAAATGTATTTGTAGAAACTAGAAAATCCTTAAAATTTGTTTATAACATGGGATAAAAATTATAAAAAATGATGAAATGCATTTAGACTATCTCATATAGATATAATTTGATAAACATGTAATTTTAAAACATCTATAATTAAATGAATTGTATATTAAAGGAATTATTCCAAAACCCCTACCTATGTGAAGTTGAAATAAAGATATATAAAATCTCCTACAATGATGAATCTCAATTAATTAAGTAATATGCCTATATAATTCCAAAACACAAAAAGAACACAAAAATTAAAACCGTAACTAAACCATATTCTCATCCATATATCCACTATGGTTTATAGACATAGAGATACCATGAATTAATGTGTGTGTGGAATATTATAGATAATGAAAAAGACGAAAAGGTATATTGAACAAAACAATCCTATTGATAGTTCCCAGTTGATTAGATAGATGTGCCGATGAAAATCATGATGAACCATGCTTTCAAAACATGTTTGGAGGCCATGCGACTGGTGAATCGAATGTAGGGTTTCCGTGTGAGGGATAATGAGTAGCTGTCGCCTGAAAGAAAAATAGCAGAATGAAACAAAATGGGACTTTAAAAAGTTTATAAAGGATTTATCATGTCAGTTATTTAATAACCGATTTGATAAAGAGTTTTATTTCAATTTATCACGTCAGTTCTATAATAACTGACTTCATAAATTGGATTTAGCATGTTGGTTATAAAATAACTAATGTTATAAAGCCAGATAGTTGGTTTATCACATCAGTTATAAAATAACTAATGTGACAAATCATGGTAATTCATTTTTTTACGTCGGTTATAGTATATTCGACATGATAAATCAATTTATTTCAGCATTTCACCTCGATTATTTATAACCAATGTAAAAAATTCTGATGTGGTAAATACTCTTTGTACTAGTGGAGATGGAAAAATCAGAATATGTAGTTTTAGTGCTGCGTAGTCTATGGGTCTTGGGTTTCTAAAATGTAATTTCAGATCATGATTGTATATTACTGAAATTAACTAATTCTATTTGATGTGGAGGGAGATTAAATGATGAATTACATTCATTTTTACCCTCAAATTCCTTCCTAACGATCTGAATAAATAATTAATAAAAAAATTGGTTGAGATTTTTTTTAATATTTTTTTTGATAAAACATAGTTTTTAATAGGTTTCAATTTATTGAATAAATGATAGGTTTTAATATGATTGGAAAAAGTGGTCCATGGAGGTGTGTACTTCGTTCAAAATTACCATGATAGGCAATTAACCTAAAAGGGGATCACACCTTCCACCATTGAAAACTATAAAATGAAGGTCACTCCTCATTCAATGTATAGATAAATGAAGTGAATATACCCTAATAATATATTCATATTTTATGAATATATATTTATTATATTAGTAAGTTTATTGGAATATAACATATATATATATGTATAATATTTACCATATTTGTTTTTAAATATATTATATATTATTAGATATAAATATATATAATACTATTTTTTCTAATGAAACTAATAATTACTAATAATTGTAATATTTAAATTATATTAATTATAAATAATTATTATTCTGGGTAATTTTTTATAAAATATAATTATTTATGTTTAAGAACATTTATTTATTTCAAAAAATGTATATATATTTACCTTAATTTATTAGTTTGAATGTAACATGACTTTACAATATTTTATTGTTTGTTTAATTATGAATTAAATTACTGTTAATTAAATGTATATATAGACCTTAAAAGTATATATAGACCTAAAAGGATGAATACCTAAAAATAATTTATAATATATAGAATTTTATAACATCAATTCTATTTTTTAGAAAAAATGATATAGGAACCTAAGGATACTCGCGAGACTATATAATACTTTTTGACCCATCCTCTAGATTATAGGGAGGTCCATCATGAATTTGGAATAAAGAAATAATACACTTTAATAAGATATATCACAAAAAAGTAGATAAACACACCAACAATTGTAATGTCAATCCAAAACACATCTCAATCAATTTGATAATTCATTTATGATTTTTAAATCCAAAATCTACACTGTTTGTACGTTGGAATAAATATTTATTTAATTGGTTCATTTGAGAAACAGAGGCGATTCACTAAGATTTAAAAACATCAAAAAAATTAAGCATGTGGAGAAAGATTGTGTATATATGTAGACATCTATGAAAATTGATTAAAAAGAACAATTTAAAAAGACCAAAATAGGATATCCAAAATATTATTCACAAAAAAAAGGATCATAAAAAAACCAAAATAAAATACAACAACCAGAGCACAAATACCAAAAGAAAATCAGAACCTAAAAAGTAAAATCTAAAACCCTCAGATCTAGATCTCTAAACGACAAATATAAAATGAAATTAAGAAACTATGAAGGAAAACACAGGCCAACCTCACTAGGTTGATGAAAATCTGGTACCCTCAGAACCATATCACTAGGTTTTCTTTGGAATCGTTAATGAAACCAAATACTTGATTTTAGTCGATATTTGAGAAACTGTAGGCAGTGGGTTTTTCTGATTGTGTTGGGTTTGTGTGATTTGATCTTCAATTCACTAAGGAGATGTGACACCCTGAGACTCCCATTGAACATCCTTTTAATTTCATGGGTCAGTAGATACATTCAACTAACTCTACCCCATAAACCCTTCAAAAAAATCTAGGCTTGAAGCCCATGACATTATCTACAGAAACCCCAACTTTTTGTTGTTTGTGGTTCTTGGTACCTCACCTATAGGTAGGTGTAAAATGACCCATTTTCTTACAGGAAATGAAAAAAAACAGTTCCCTGATTGAAACCACAAAACCTACTTGAATTAAAATTCTTCCCCCACTGTAATTGAAATATAATTCAAAGGAAATCTATAGATATCAACTTCTATGAAGATTAAAGGGGACATAGGGTGGGAAACTGACCGAGTTCTACTCTCAAAACATAAATATCTACTAACCATATTTCCTAGAATGCATATAACCACTGAGTTATGAAAAGGTAAATGGTGATTAGGGAAATTATCTCAAATCTATGTTGTTGGAATATCATGCTTCATATGGAAGTCATATTACCAAACGAAGAGATAGAATCATAAGTATTTATAGATAGGGGAACTTGACCAAGACCTTACTAGGTCTTCCTCCAATGAAAACTGAATCAAGATGTTCCTTTTGTCAATCAGACCTACCAATGCTCGATCTTGCAACCCCCAAGACTTGAATATTATCCTATCGAAGGTGCCCACAGGAGGGAGATGTTTCTTAAAATACACAATTAAGGTGAGATAAAGAAGATCAGATGTTGTGTTTTACTATGAGGTTGATATAAAAATATTCAGAATAACATTGAATAGATGTGGGACATTAGGGTGAAGCGACATAAGGAAACATTGGAGAAAATCAGGGTTGGAGAAAGGGTAGAATGAAAGATAAGCACCCTCGAAGGTTTATCGACATTTTTTTCAAATATCAAAATGGGTTCGTAATGAGTTAGACTTTTAATTAGATCATGAATCCTTTATAAGATCTTTTAAAATTACATTGATAGAGATTCCTTTTATCACTTCTTATTATTTAAGTCCCGATAAAACAAAAATTTATCAGCACTTTTTTAGTGATGATAAACGAAGGTTTTTATCAGCGCTATAGTTTAAGCACTCAAAAAGCCTCATTTTTATCAACACTAAAAAATAACTGATAAAGATTTATTTTATCGGTGCTTATAACATAAGCACTGACAAAGGATTTATAATTCAAATTATAAATAATAAAATTTGTAAATATATATGTTTATATACATAAGCAATATATATAAATATAAAGATAGTAAATATATTCCTTATTTAAATATATTTATTATAATATTGTTGTTGTTTAAATATATAATTATTTATTGGTAATTATATAAATATATTTTTGTCAATATTATTTATATCATTATATATATTTATATAATTATGTCTATATGTATATATATATTTATAAATATATTTAAATATAAGTACAGTAAATATATTCACTATTTATGTAAATTTATTATAAATTTAATAATTATTTAAATACATATAATTAATTATTTATAATTATATTAATAATTTTAGAAAAATAATTTTTTTTTAATTTTAAATATATAATTTTATAAATATTGTATGTTAAATTTTCAAAATATTTTGTTTAAAAATATTGTTTAAAAAAAATTCTTTTATTAATCAATAGGTAATTTTAAATATACACGTGTAAAAAATGAGTGAAGATGAATAAAGTAAAAATAATTATACATTAATAATTTTTAAAAAATGACCATGTTTTGTGTATATAAAATGTATATAAATATGCATTAATTAAATTTATGTGAAATCAATATAATACACTTTTGATCTATGTTATGTCGAAAAATCAAATAACTTCTAATTATATGTCCATTACTCTATGTATAGTATATAAATATTTTATAGTATATTAATTTTATTTATATACATTAATATTTTTCAATATATTTAATATATACTATTTATTTACATTATCAACAATCATCTAATTAATAAAATGTTTAATATTTTTCTCTTTTTATTTATTTTAAATTTTAATTTGTTTAATTTTCATTTTTCATATCTATTTATTTAATACATACTACTTATTTGTATTTATAATTTATATTTATTATAATAAATTTATTCATTTTTATAAATAATTACTTCTTTAATAAAATTTGTAATATTTTTTTAATAAAAACTTTTTTTGTTTTTATTAATTTAATTATTTCATTTTATTTATTGAGAACTTTATTAGTGCTAAAAAATCTATAATAAAGGACTCCTTTATGAGTGTTAAAAAAATATCACTGGTAAAGGGTACCCTTTACCAGTGATAAAAATAAATCAATGATAAAGGGTAGCCTTTATTAGCATTGATAAATTAGACCTTTATCAGCGCTAAAAAATAATTGATAAAGTTTTAAATTTTTCAGCACTTCTTTAGTGCAGAAAAATATTCCATATATCAACAATTTTTATAGCACTAATAAATACTAGCACTATTAAACACCAGTTCTCCAGTAGTGTTATGGTAGGATACATCAGTATCCAATTCTATTTCTTCAAAAGTGATAACATGTGTTGGTTATAACATTTACTTCCTTAAAAAAGAGATATGGAACACATCATAGATGTTTGGAAAGGCTATATTGATTTTCGAAATGATAAACCACAACTCTAATCCTCTCTACGATTTCAAAAGGACCAATGTACCTGGGCCATAGTTTTCATTTCTTTACAAACCATATAACACTATTCCATGTAGATGCTTGTAATTAAACATGATCTCCCACTTGAAATTCCAAATCCTTCATTCAATTATTCTCCAAACACTTTTTCTTATTTTGATCTACTTTGATATGGGTTTGAATATTTGTTACCTTTTCGGTTGTTTCCCCATAATCTATTGGTTAACAATCACCCTTTCACCAACATCATCCCAAAAAAACGGTGGTATGACATCTCTTTGTTTAAATTTCTTCACATGGTGCCCTTTTGATACATGAATGGAAACTGTTATTATAGGAAAAATATAACATATGTGAATAATGATCATACATACCTTTAAATTAAGTTGATCATGATATAAACATGTCTTCTAATGTTTCAGTGGTCCTTTCAAACAACCATTCAGTTTGACGGAGAAAAGAAGCAAACAAAATGATGCCTAGTATCCAAATATTTTTGAATACTTTTCCATAATTTTGTTGTAAATTATGAATCACAATAAAAAAAATTAAATAGTATCGACATAAAGACTTACACCTTTATTAATATATAGTCTTTCAAGGAATTATAGTGGAGAATCCTCTCTTTTAGCGTGGAAATGTGCAGATTTGGTAAGTCTATAAACAATTACCCATATTTCTTCGTTATTTCATGGAGACATTTTCAATATAGTGAAAAAGTCTATATTTATGTCGTTGCATTTCCATGTAGGAATATGAAGTGGTTTCATGACTTCTCTAGGGTGTTGTCTTTTATCCTTCACCTTTTGAAAGACTAAACATGTTGATACATAATGGGAAATTTATTCTTTCATATTATACCACAAAAAATGTTCCATAAAATATCCATACATATTAGTGCTACTAGGGGGTATTGAGAAATTCAATATATGGACATCATCCATTAACTCCCTATCTATTATGAGTATAGATGGAACACAAAGCCTCATCCTAAACTTTAAAATTTCATACCCATACTTGATATCTTCCAACTTTTCATATTTCAGAGCATTAATTTTCCATTGAAAATTCTCAACATTAGACTGATAAATTTTAGTAATTTACAATAAATATTGTTGTGTAAACAATGGAAAAATTAATGTTGTTTCACCTTCCATGATAATTCCCAATTCATCACTGTTATATCTATCTAAATAAGATCTTTTTCAATCCTCATTTTTTTTCAAAACTCCAAGATCTTTCCTACTCAATGCATATGATACCTTATTCACCTTCCTTGGGATGTAGTGTAATGAAAAATCATAATCCTTGAGTAGATCAAGCCATATCCTATTCCTTATGTTGAATTCTTTTTGTGAGAAGATTTATTTCAAACTCTTGTGATCTATATATATATATTTATCACATATTTCACTATAGATATGGTTCCTCCATATTCTCAAAGAAATTATTTCATCTACTAACTGAAGATCATGATTCAGATAGTTCTGTTCTTGTTTATTTAATGACCTCGATGCATAGTGAATAACTATATCATTCTGCATAAGGAAACAACCATGTAAGTTCTCTGATGCATCAATATAAACTACGAATCCACAATTTCTTGATGGCTGAGTCAATATTAGAGCATTCACTAATCTCCAATTAAATTCTTCAAAATATTATTGACATTATATTTTCCATATAAACTTTTCCCCTTTATGAATAATATTGGATAATAGGTTATCTAATCATTAAATATTCAGAATGAAATTCCGATATTATACTAATAAAAAAAACATAACATAGTTATGTTCTGTGGTATATCCCATTCCTAAACTGCCTTTATCATTATAGGATCAACTGAGATTTCATCCATAGAGACAATATGGACAAGAAAAGAAATTATTGGAAGCTATAATTCACACTTGATAAAATTCCCACATAACTCTTTTCTTATAAGAGTATCTAGAAAAACTCGCAAGTGGTTATCATATTCCTCATTGGTTTTGTAATATATCAATATTTCACTAATAAATACCATAAAAAATTACCAAGATATTACTCGAACACTATATTCATTAGATCTATAAAAGTAGACGGTCAATTAGACAGTCCAAATGTCATTAATATAAACTCATAATATCCATACCTGGTTCGAAATGCAGTATTTGGAATATCTTCCTTACTCACACACAATTGATGATATCCAGATCGATGGTAATTGTTCCAAAAATATTGAGATCCATTAATTTTATCAAATAAATCATCAATGAGAGGCATGAGATAATTTTTATTTATTGTAATGGCATTGATTTTTCTATAATCAATGCACAGACTCCCAAAAATATCTTTCTTCTTGACAAAGAGAATAGTTGTTCCCCATAGGGAAATAGTAGGGTTAATAAATTCTTTATCCCTCAATTATTCCATTTATTTCATTATCTCAACTAATTTCAAAGTGTCCATTCTATATGGAGACATTGATAAAGTTTTTTCACTAGGAAATAAACCAATATAGAACTCAACTTTCCACTCTAGAGGTTATCCTGGTAAATCCTCTATAAATACATTACTATATTCTTCCACAATAGGTAGATATTCAATTTGAAGATTTCCTTCCTCATCCAAAGAAGCTGTTTTCTCTTCCTAAAATATAATTTTAGTAATAAGTGCTACTAGACGTATATCTAGATATAACGCAAATGATGTGGTTTCTTCTATAATGATGTGGAATTCTACATCTTCCTCACTATTTATAATTTCCTTCTATATGAAATATATTTTAGAATCATATTTTGAAATCCATACCATAATGAGAATTATATAAAATTCAAACATAGTTATTATGTAAATGTTAGTACCTAAAGCATGTTTATGTCTGATAAATTGGATTGACAGATACATATTTATTTTCCTGATACTTACCTTGGGAGTTTTAATGAAAAATACTTTATTAAATCATAAGGAAATTGTATAATTTTCTTAGAAAACTCAGAAGATATAAAATAATGTGATGATATAGAATCAAATAATTCATTTTCTATGTTTGAGGAAATTATTAAAGCAACTACAACCAAATCATTAGGAACATCAACCTCCATAGTTGTGATCACATAATTTTTTCCTTACTACATTTTCCTTTTCTAGGGTATGTTTTCTTAATGAATTGGAAAATTATATTCATTGTGTCCCATCTCCATAAAATTATATCATTGAACATTGGTAGCTTCATTCATTCCCTTTAAATTATGAACCTGATGTACTTTTTCACCACACATATAATAGACTCATTTTCCATTTACAAAGGCACCATGTTGTTTCCTTCCACAATTATAAATTGTGGAATAATTACCATTTTTATTCTTCCCATTTTCCATTATTTTCTTCTTGACCATATTATTCTCTTTTCCCCTTAATGTCACAATATTTAGAGAATTATTTCTCTGTTTTGATAGCACATTAGACAATTTCTGCGTATCATGAGAAATTTTGGGAGACCAGTTCCAATTTAAAGAACAATTTTAATACATAAAAGGAGAAATCAATATTTCTCATTGGATTACATATGTAGTCTGAATCTTTCCATTGTAATATTTTAATGTTGTATTCATACTTCTCAAAATTTTCAATATCTTTTTGTTTCAGAATCAATAATTACCTCTCCATATCTTCTCACTATTCACAAGGAAAACATTTTTATTGGAAAATTACTACAAAATAATTCCATTACATATATTAAATTTATTCATAATCCTTTGTGTTTTGAATCAATGATATAATCTCCTAAGATATGATAAACAACCATGATAACCATCACCCTTTCATTACCTCTCAAAGTTAGAAATATATTTTCTAATGAACTTATCCACTATTCCACTAAAAATGGGGTTTTATCCCCATTGAATATTAGAGGCTATTGTTTTATAAATTTGTCTAACATTTCTCTTCTATATTGTAGACCAGGATGCTCTATACAGGTAAGGTTATTATTTGTAAGCATATTCAGATGTCCTTGTATAAGTATAAGTTGCTCAGTACCATTCACAGCTCCAGTACCAGTATCAATATTTTGAATAAGAGGTAAATCTCTACATGGGATATGAACATTGATAAATTTTTCATTCGTTTAACCAGGAACCATTTGTAAATAATAGAGTACACTAAATTTGGTTATGGATCCTAATACATTATATCGAACTAGAAAAAAACTTAACATAAAATAAAATTTGATGCATACCTAATATCCCAGTCATAAAAATGGTTTTTTGGGGACATATTTAGTTTTGAATCCTTAAGAATGGTTTGTAAAGAAAAAATGAATTATCCTATGAATATCTCTTGGTAGTATCAATCCAGTAGTGGAGTAAGGCTCATTTTCAAGTATGAGGTTACCTCGAGTCAGGCATGGGACACCGTGTCAGAGTTGTAACCCCTAGGGACATCTGTTCTAGAACCACATACATTTGTAGTTTCCTGTAAGAGATGTGTTTATAGAACGAATATCATAATTTTTTACCCTACAAAAATTCCAGGATGTTGTTCTATTATTATTTCTAATTATATGATAGGATTATTTTACCTAATCGTTGTTTTATAAATCTAGTTTCCAAGGTTTCTACTAATCTTACCCTGATTTCATACTTTATTACAAGAGCAAATATACTAGACACAAATCCCAATGGATTGATAAGTTTATCAGTTTTTGGAACATCTTTTACATACATGAACACTACATTACAACTGGAAATAAAATAAAACATAAAAACCCATTTAAAACACCCATAAACTATAATATTATCCCTCCAAATAATTAATAAGATACATCATAACATCTTGGGGAAAACAAAACATTAGAATTGGGTGAGATAATTTGATCAGTAAGGGAAAGTAATGCTGTGTAAGATAACATAAACAACATGTCATGGTATATGACTATAAACACATGTCATTAGAATATATTATTAAGCATAATATGGTATGAAAAAAAGCATAATAGAAAATTATATATATAATAATCACATGAGAATGAAGATAATCCATATATATTTTAATAGTTTAATATTCACATGGATTATCAATTACTAAAATCATAATGATAGAATGCATACTTTTATACATCATAAACAAACCATCAAGGCCTCCATTATGACATATTAAAATAAATGGTTAAGGCCTGAACCCAATCCAGTTCTTTTTTTCTCTTGAGACCTAATGATGCATTGAGAGTATATAACAAGACCCTATCATCACATACTATGTTCAATTAATTATTCATATGCATGTGGTTAAACATAAATAGTATATAAACATGGAATCTTAATAACTATCCCAAATCAGTAAACAAAATTGTAAACCATTCTGAGTTATATGGTGAATTTTAACAAAATAATACATCCACAATCAAACTAATACTAAACCATTTCATAAAATATGGTAGATGGTAATTAAAATAATTCAATATATATACATCAGAAAATGAATTATAGGTGTTGAAAAAGATGAAAATACTCTAATAAAATCGTTGATAAATTTTTGAGAGAAATACCCCTTTTACTTTTCAAATAATAGTTCTTTAGGAAGATTTATTTGGATATGTCATAATTGTTTTTATAAAACCATAAATGAAATTTGTTTAATGAAAAAAATATTTATTTAAGAAACAAATGGTTTCTCCAAATAGATTATGTATGGTACATAAAAATTCATGAGAAATAAAGATATTCCCTTCAATTGGGCTTGTGTATTGGGAAGAATTGAGAAGGAAACCCTGTAAAATATGTATTTCCCATAAATGAAGTATTCGATGATATTGATTCATGAATTTGAAAAAAATACAAATAATTTCTTATAAATACATAAAAATAATGAATGGTAACATTGGTGTATAGAGGGAGAAATCATAACCCAAATGGTATTGTAGGCTTGAGAAGAAACCCTTACCTTAGTTTTGAAAGTGTTCTGACCATAAAATTATTATCATGGATTATCAAATTAAATATACTAATTAATTAATTCATAAAATTTTAAATATTTTTTTTTAATATAATTTTATTAAGTTAATTTATCATCTTTTTGGTAAGTTATAAGGTACAATTTTATCATTTATGAACATTTTTTCATTGGTGTTCATGATCAGTTTACATGTACATGAGTATTGGATTTGCAATAAAATGGGAATAGATACACTGAATTGAAGTTATATGTTATTAATGAAAAAAATGAAGATTAATTGGTTAATATTTTAATTGGTTATTTGGGGATATAATGAATCATAAGTTATGATGTTAGTGATAATTATTTAGATTATTTTGGTGGTTTTTTTATCATCAAAAACAAGTTTTGTTTTATTAATTAACATTATATATATATATAATTGTTAATGAAAATTTAAAAGGATATGATAAATTTTTTGTAATTATTTTTATCCATAAAATGGTTTTATTATAACCCTTTAATTAATTTATTGAAATTGAATGCTTGTCGTACTTGAATGCGATAAATCACTACATCAGAGAGAACATTATCATTTTTTTGCAAAAAATGAGTGTGAAAAGAATTGATGATTTATTATTATATAAAAAAATTATAGTATATATAAGATAATTGATATATTAGGTCACATTGGGATAAGGAATTGATAAGAATATATGAAAATAAAAGGACTTAAAAAAAACTAAAGAAAAATAAAGAGGTTTTAACGTATTGATTTTTTCTTCCTTGAGAACCTCCTCAGGGAAAAGGGTTTGGTCTTTTGATGGGAATAAGGGATCCTGGAAAAGGGTATGGGACTGAGAAGAATATTAGGTAAAAAATTGACAAGGATAAAATCTTTTATTTTTTGGGGATAAGGGGTGGTGAGGGTGGTACTTATAGTGGTGGAGAGAATTTGTTTTTGAATATTTTAGTCATTTGTTTATTATTTTGGCTCAAGACTATGAATACTTTGAATACAACCACTAAAAATATTAAATTAATTAATTTTAGTTATATATTTTGTTTCTTATATTAGTGATTACTCAAGGAATCTTGTATTTAACTTATAATGAATTTATGCCGAAAATTACCATATTTTACTATTCACAAAAAATTCAAGTAATTTAGAAAAATTCCAAAACATGACGATAAATTTTTTGGATTTGTATAATTAAAAATGAAAATAATTTTAATAAAATAATTTTATAAAAATGATAAAGTTTATTTTTAATTAAATTAATTATTTATTCTAAATATATCAACATTAATATTATAACTAATTTTACGAAACTTATAAAAAATAAATAAGGTCTCATAAAATTATCATATTATCATAAGACAAAAAATATTAATATGTTAATCTACTTCATAAAAATAAATTTTATTTTAAATAAATATATTAGTTATAGTATTGTAATTTAATTTTTCTTACTTACAAAAATACTAACACTTAATTTATCATTTTTAAAATATTTATTTACTTATTCCAAGAGACAGATATATCATGTTTTTATTTATAAGATACCAAAGTTTTATTTATACTTAAATTTGTGAGGAATCTATTCTATTTGACGGTTTTCTATTCCTAAGGGTCACATTACTATTTCCAAGATCATGTTACTATTCCATTGATATAGGTTCCTTAACTTCAAGAAATACCTCTTATTTGATTTATTATTCATTTAAAAATTTCGTATTGTGTTTTTAAAGTGAATTTATGTGATTTATACTATATAAAATAATTATATGAATGAAAAAATAATTGATAAAATAATGGGTTGTTAAATATTAAGCTATTTATTATATGAAAAAAATTAGATGGTCTTACTACGGATGAAATATGTGAATGAATGAAAATAAATCCCATAAAATTACTCTAGGAAAAATATTTTACCAATTTGAGGAAGAAAAATATGAATTGATTGATTTTTATAAGGAAAATGAGAATATACTAACATATGGCTTTGATCATTATAGAGATTCGTAGAAATAAAATAAATTAAAGATTAATACAAATATACTCTTATTGAGATGGATTTAAAAACTATAAAAAGAAATTTGTATGTAGATTTTTTATGTTGGATATTCACCCCATATGATGTGTAACATAAATCTTCTCAATAATTTAAATGTAAGAGTTTATGGATCCTCTTTGTTTTGAAATGACTGAGACTTAACGATAAAATATATTATAAAAATTTATTAGTTAGATATGAATTGAAGAATATTGAAACTCCCTATATTGGTGGTATCTAATAATATTTTCTGAGTGTGAGTCAATTATGTAACTCAGTTTTGGAAGTTAAATTCAATAAAAAAGATATCAATATCAAAGGAATGCCTAAATACTCTATTATATAGGATTGGATAATGAAAATAACATTATTTTAGGTTCATTTCAAGGAGAATACTCGTCTCTATACTATAGTAGTAGAGACATATTTAACACACCACAGAATTGGTCAAATTCATTAGAAAATTATGGATAATACATGAAATCCCAAAGCCTTTATTAATTAGTTAACTGAAGAGTAACAGTGAAAATATGTGTAATTATTTCTTAGGTGGAAAGATAGTAATAAACTCTTACCATCCAAAGAATAAGTGGCCATCAAATCTATTGATTCTAGTCCAAATTGATATTTGTGTTCAAATCATCCTAGCTATAATGAATTGAGATAAATACATTACTTTAATTATCTATGACTACAATAGGATGGGATGTTTTGTGTTTATCTGTTATAAATGATATTTTTTGGACTAAATAAAAATGACTTTTAAGAAGAGTGAAAAATTAAACTATAACAAGAATAGAGATTTTATGGTCTATTAATGGAACATAATATACATCCATTGAAATTGAAAATTATCTAGAAAAATATTGAAACATGCATGAAGTGTTAGTGCTAAGGACTTTTCAATAGAATGGATTTGTGTATTAGAAAAATATAGTAAATAAAATTGAAATTATTTTGATGATTGAAAGTGTAATATCACAGTACTAATAGAATGTAGATGTGAAGGTGGATGTGTATATTCAAAATCAATCATTATTATGATTTATAGAAGGTAATACACTATTTGAAGTATTCCATGATATGAAACCCTTATTTAATCATCTTAGAGTTTTTTGGGAAATAAATGTTTCCTTCAAATTAAATAGGGAAATTAGGGAAAGTATTGGGATATAGTGGTTGAAGGATTTTTTAAGATATTTATAAAATAGAAAATTCTATAATTGTTTCAAAAAAATAGTAAATAATAGTTGAAGCTGTTGAAGTAATTGTTTTTGAATATGATGCTAAATAAAACTCGAAATTTTTTATCCCCACTTAAGTAAGTGAAAATATGTAGATATTATTATGGATTCAGGAGACATTAAAAAACCACTCTTGGATTGTTATTTTAAATTTGATTCAAAGGAAGAGAATAATGATGAATTTAATTAACATATAAATCAAACAAGAAGAAGCAAATTCAGAGTCAATATAAAAAAAATTATAATAGTCAAATAAAATCCAACACATACCTAAATAATGATAATAATATAAACAATAACTCTATGATCGGAGATAGAACAAAGTTATTTGAAATATTCAGCAATGTTTGAATAATGGGTGAAATTCATGAATGAAGAGTTATATCAAATTGATAAGAGTAAAACATGGGATCTAGTAAACTTACCTAGATATCACAATTTTATTGGCATAAAATGTATCTTTAAAAAAGATGATAAACATGGGGACATTGTTCCCAATAAGGGAATGATAGTATAGAAATGGTATGATCATATTAAAGGACTTTATGTTTTGAAAACATTTGTATTAATGAAATGAATCAAATTAATCATAATTTTTCTTATAGTAGATGCATAGATAAAGTTCATTGTTTGTAAAATTCATATGATAAAAATTTTCTAAATAAGGTCTCTGAAAAAGAATTATATATCAAATAACTGGAAGGATTTCTTATTGGATATGATTGTTCCTATTGTATATTGAAAAATTCATTATACATCTCAAAAAGAACCCTATGATTTGTTTACATGGATAAACACATATCTTAGAGTGTTGGAGTTTTAGAGTAGAGGATCTGACCACAACCTCTATGTGAATGCATTAAATTAAGAGGATTTACTAGTGAATGTGTATGTGGATGATATCATATTAATCTCTAAAAAGAATAATTTTGTTGTTATGTTTACACAATTGATATTTTCTGAATTTGAGATGTCAGTGATTGTAGTGGTGGATTACTTAATTAGTCTAAAAGTACATCAAAGTGAAAGAAATATGTTCATCTCATAGGTGAAATATAAAATACATGTGTTAAAGAAGTTTATAATGGATTAATGAAAACCAATTTCAACTTTGATAGTAGTCAGAAAGAAAATTAGAATTCATGGGGACTATAATTTATTATACTCAACATTATACATAATAATTAGTGGGAGTTTACTATATCTTTAAACAAAATGGAATGATATTTTCTATGATACAAAATTAGAAGCATTATTTTTTAGATTTACAAAGGAATAATGGTTGAGAACCCCCCATTGTCCTTTTAGATAATGAAAGTATATGACTAGAGTCACACATGAAAAAATAGATCTCAGAAAGAATCTTATCAAAATTCAGTGCTCCCAAAAATATAATGATTATATTCAATAAAATCCCAACATTAATTCAAAATAAACTTTTCCCAATTAATATTAATACACACATTACATTAATGCAACGAAATGTAAATGAAATTAATAAATAACACCTTGGTTTTGAATTTTTTAACTGAAATTCCTATATCTATGAGAGAATAATTGCAACCATTCATTTCAATAGAAAGTAAAAAAATTTAGCTTTTGAAAAAAAGAAACAATGATCACTACAAAAAGTGATCACCTTAAAAATAAAAAAAAATTCCATAACCCTCTTATTTATATGAAGTCTTAGTGGTTTATTATTTTCACGAGCCTCTAAGAAAAACGATCATCCATATATTACATTGTAAAACTCTTAATTTCCTATAGAAAAACGTAGTCAACCACCAAATATCAGAAACAGAATTCTACATTTAAATATGTTGAACATCCATAACAATTCAAAAGATCTAGAATAACCTCTATAATAAGACCTCCAGTGTTGCACCAATTATAATAATGTTCTTTCACTCACCAACTCAACAACACCCTTCAAGTAAAACTGAAAACTACAACTTCCCCTACTCTATCCAAATAGAAGGTCTTCTAGAACCTCTCTTTATAGTTAAGTTATTCCGAACACCTAAAGTATCCTTCAAAAAATTTAGACAATCACCCTCTAGAAAACTAAATCAAGGATTTTTATGACACCGCCATTATCATGGAAATCATCCTTCCACTTTAGCTACCTAAAACATTTCTATGTCCTTCATTCTTATTCTATTCATGAAATACAAATTAGGCTTGATGTTACCTCTATAATTATAGATCAAAATACTTGATGAACAATTCTGTAGTATTTGGTTTCCTACCTATCATCCAAAACTCAAACTACCCATTCTCGAGTAGTCTTCGAATAAAATAGTACTTCGAGTTGATAATTTTTAACCTTTCAATAAAAAATGAATTTTTAACTAGATAAATTGAAATTGTAATATCATAGTAAAGTACCCCATGTTCTGGAACACTTTAAACATCCTCAATCTAATAAATCAATCACACTATCTCTTTATTTTATTCCATAACATCAATATACTCATCTTTTGTTTTAGATTGTGTAATCACCGGTTCTAACCTAGATATCCAAATGATTTCAGTTCCACAAAAAATGAAAACTTATATAATTATGATATTATGAGAATTAGAATCACCCATATCATCTACATCTATAATGCGAGTAATTAATCATCATATCAAAATCAATTATTTGTACGTTCCATTACATTGAGATACTAGAAAATCCACTTTATGTTTCACAATGTTATTTCCCTCGATTTTCAATGAACGGACATACCACTATCTATGCATGAGAAACATTCAAATGAAGGCACACCATAGTATAAATCAAACTTATGAATAATGAATCATATATAAATTTAACCATGTACTTCATTTCTTCTTTAGTTTTTGGTTCATACACTTTGGTATATTTTATGTGACTAGTGAGAGGAGTTAAAACTGACTTATATCCACTCATTCTGAATCTCTCAATGACCTTCCATATGTAACCTTTATATAATAAAACCAAACTACCAATTATCCTATAATGTTTAATCCTCATGCTGAAGATTATATTTTCTATGAAAAGGTGTTTTATTTCCAAAAAATTAGATATGTTTTTCTTGACATATGAATCAGATGAATATTGAAAGCTACCAAAAAAATATCATCCATATATAAGAGGAATATAATAAATCCCCTTCTTCTATAATCCTTCTGATAATTGTATGAATATCAATTTATTTTCTTAAAACCATTCTCCTGAATGAAAGAGCTTATCATGTTGTTCCAACACAAAGGTACTTATTTTAAACTGTAAAGGATTGTTTTTCAGTTTTCACACCAAAAACTAATTCTCTTTATCCATGAAACCAAAACTCTACTCAAAATAAATTTCTTTATATATATATATATATACATCCTTGAAGAAAATATGTCGTTGCATCCATTTTTTCTATATACAAATCCTTTAATTTAACAATACACAAAACAACTTAGATAGCTGTATATTTAACTACTAATGAAATTTTTTTTGAGAATCCAATGCCTCCTATTGAAATCCTTTCACCATTAGCTTCACAATATACATCCTTCTTCTATTTACCTTTTATTTCAACAAGAATACCAAATTTATAAAAATTTCTTTCTTCCCTTATGTTAATTCTATTAGCTCCATGATTTTATTAAATCATTTTAAATCCAATTTTTATTGCATGGATAAATACCAATTTTTAAAATCACTAAGCGTAATCTCTTATTATTATATATTTTTTCTCCCTCATACTATAAAATTAATAAGTTTAGGTTATATTCATACATCTACATCGACCATATATCAGTTTAAGATTTATTAAAATTATCCTATTGTTTAGATTCTTCTATAAAAATTACTTCCTGATATTCAACTTTCATATATATATATATATATATACTGATATTAACATTTTCTCAACTTTTATGTGTATAATTTATTGGTTTATGCTTCGAATAACTAATGATGACCTCAGAAAATTTCTTTGGAATTTTAGAAACTCCAATAGTTTCAAATACATGTGAAATATTTGAACCATTTAAAATTATAGAACCTATAAACATATCAACTTAAACCCATTTTGAATCATTGTACTAAACCTCCCTTACATTAAAATAGTGATCTTTTCACAATATTAATTCATTAAATAGAATATTTCAACTTCAAAAAATCATTATTATTTTCAACATTCCAATAAAGAATTAAAAAATATTCCTCCCCATATCATAATAAAAATAATGCCTATGATTTTCATTTAGTATTATCTACTTCCTTTTCTTACAATTCACATAAGAAATAATTAAAAAAACTCTTAGATGAGATATTTTTTGAATATTATTAGAACATCTTTGTTTAGGTATGTTTTTTACTGGTGTTTATGGGATTATGTTATTAATGTGAGTTTTTGTTCTGACAAATTCTTCCCAAAACCCCTTATGAATATTGAAATGAAGTAATTTAATTTTATTTCTCTCTATTATTGTATATTTCATTCTTTCAACCAAGACATTTTGTAAAAACCTTTCTTAGAACAGTATCTTCATGATAAATTTATTTTGCATATAGTAATTCTAAAAATATCTTCTGGTGAATTCGCCATTGTTCTCAGATCATAGAAATTTCAATTGGTTTCTGGTTTCTCTTTCCACTATTGACAATCATTTAAAATATTCCATGCACTTCTATTTTATGTTTCAAAAATTATTCACATACATTTCTCATTGAATCATTAATGAACGTAAAAAAATAACATTATCTTTTTTTAGAGTGAACTTGGGTAGATTCCCACAAATCTGTATATTTGAACTCTATATTTACACATTTTCGTATTTTAATAGACATGTCAAATGAAACCATCCACTACTTACTACATATACAACTCCTGTATATTTAAGGTTTGAATGTCTATACATTAGTATTTTTTTACCACTATAATATATTTACCTTAATCATTGAGGTTCCCAATATTGTTATACTAATTTTTTGATCTTCTATAAGATGGTGTTTTAAAAAGTGTATCTCCTACTACCCTTCTATTTAGATACAATGACCCATATTTTACACATATGGATATGATAAGCTATCCTTGATTAATATTTTACAGTCCTTATATAAAATATCTTACGATACCTTCTTCATCCAATTTAACAATTGAAATATGTTTCTTCTATATATATAGATCATTCCGAACATATTTTATTGAAAATAAAATTCATATTTTTCAACAGATTTTTCACTTATACCTTCCCTAAAATTTAAAAAGAGTCATCATCATCAAAATTAACTAAAACCAAATTTTTAAGATATATTATTTTAAATAAATCATTTCAATTTTTTTAATGTAAATAAGATCTAGAATCTATGATCCACAATTTAGAAAGAGTAGAAATAGTTGGAATTATATTTATATGACTCTCTGCTACTGGAATTTTTTCATTGGATACATTGCTTATGGAGGTTATCATCTTGTCAAAAAAATATTTCATAAGGTAGAATCTTTAAAAAAATCTTGATAAGTTCTATAATACTTCCCTCTAATCCTCTCCTTTTATTTACATTTATATTTATTTTGAATCTTCCAATCATGTGAGTATCCCCTTCTTTTAGTATTAAAATAATCACCATATGAAACTAAACTCTTTCTCTTTTAGAGCTACTAATTTATAATCAGGTTCTAAACATCAAGGAACACTAAGTTGTTTTTTAGCAAGATTTTCTCACTTACCTTAACATGACCCCTCATGATTCAAATAGGGATGATAAAAATTTAATCACACAATCATCATCTATTAATGTAAACATCACAAAATCTATTTAACTCCAGATTATGATGAAATTGTTCAAAACATATGATGCAAATCACCATTCTGATAACCTCATGTGGCATAGACTCTAAATCATTTAGAATTTATTCAGAGTGGCATGCTTATCGTAAATATTTCTATGGGATACTATGAACTATGATGTGGTCTTATTCTCCGAAATGTTCAAATCCACATGCCAAACTAATGTCATTTGTATTGCACCATGTTTACTAATATCCATTTTTCCATTAACCATTATTTAATAATTCATGTTTTACACACTTCTGTAGAACTTATTAATATTTTTAAATTATATATTGTTTTAACTACATAATCCATAAACAGAAATATGTCCCATTGAATGTATCATTTCATACATTTCCATCTTCTGAAACTATCCATTAGAAAAATAATTACTATAATTGAAATATGAAAAACATATAATAAATAGAATTAAACATTAGTTATCAAGAGTATAGTTGATCATCCTAAGAACAACACTTTAATACAATTTTTTATAATCCCATCGATTGTACATATGGATAATAGAATATGATTACATAAATCATGAATGTGAAAATATATTTCAGATGTAATCATCTCTAAACTCAATTTTCTATAACATGGAAGAATTATATTCACCCAATTTACTGCACTAAGTAGAAATAGCTTTATCCCTATTCACTCCAACATAAACAAAACATTAATGAATGAAAATTTATGTTAATTAAATAAAGGAATCATTGGTTTATTGTGGTTTAGATCAAAAGTCTTATTTCCACTTGAGAAACACTCTAAGATGTCGGTTTATCTGAATGGGAAAAATTAAAACTTGTGACAAATATGTAACTTGGATCTCTAAAATAATTGATGACATAAAAAATAACAAAAAGTGTATCCTCCCTTTTTTTTATAGATAGTTCTCGAAAGTCAACCAGTTTCACCAACCTCCATGAAAAAAATTTGTCGATATATTGCACTGTGCAACTGCTGATTTCTTATAAGAAACCATAGTTTGACTACAAACTCTTGATAAACCATAATACTAAATTAAAATGTATATATCAACATAAAACTTCATAACAATAAGAAAACCCTCTATAATATAACCAATAGTGATGAAAAAATTAAATGATGCTTCTTCCAATCACCATATCAGAAACACCATTTTAGTAAATTGACATTCCACCAGTAGAACTAATTCATCCAGATAGAAGTTATTCTAAAAAAATATATTTCTAGTTAACATATGATCACTTAAAGAAGACATTAAATAATAAAAAATATATTATCTCTCCTAAATAAATAGGATAATGAGGCCTATTTAAGGAATATAGAACTATTATTTAGTTTTTAAAGTAGTAGTAGATCATTATTCGGAATATTATTCAGACAAAGACTAGGATAAAGATATTTTGGAAAGAAAATACAAACATGGAAATTATTTATTCATTAGAATAAACTTTTATGGATATTCATGTACGAAGTAGGAATGTGTATCTTTTAGTAAAAAAATAGGTGGAATATGTTTCATTAACTAGTGAATGTATAAAATTTATATGTATTAAACAATAATTGGAAGGACATAGTGAATACGTGAGAAAAAGAATGATGATTTTTTGTGACAACATGAATGTCATAGAGTTAACAAACAGTTGAGAATACTAATCTCACATGAATGAAAATGAGATCTAGTACCATTTAATAAAAGGATATGTTAGATAAGATAGTTGTGAATCTATAATTTGGTGGGAACAAAATTCATTGGTAGATTGTTTTACAAAACCACTTTCTACAATGATTTAATATAATCATAGGTTAAACCTTAGAGCTCAACCAATTTCCTTAAAATAAGACGGTTCAATTACCCTCTCCTAATTAATCAAAATTATTTAGATGGATGTTCTATATTTTTATAGGTTTTCATATTATTTATATTATAAGAATATATGGAGAGACTTAATATATAGGGAATTATAAGCATAATGATGTTTTGATAAACAAACACTGACAAAATTATAAAAATTTAATTCATCTTTTTATTCATATAATTATATTTTTCACTATTAGGATTAGAGAATCTATTAAAAGCTATTTTATTAGTTTTTAGAATAATATAAGTATTTTGATATCCTTAATATGATTATATCATTTGAAAATGAGAGTATTGTTGAATTCTAATGATAAGTGGGGATCACTACAATGGGGAATTCATTTTAGGGGGATCATGGATCATAGATAAAATGGAAAAACATGGATAAACTGATAGATGATATCATAAAATCCAAAAGATATAATTTTCAACCCTAGGTTGTAATATAGTATTTATTATAAACTATAATTATTTATTTTATTATTGAAGAATATTTGTTCCAAAATTTATTATAGAACTGAAGATAATCTAAATGTAAATTATAATTTTTAAGTAGTTAAAGTCCAAAATATATTTCCAGAAGTTGTTCTTGATGTGGGAGTTTTCTAGATATTGAAAATCTAAAAGACAAGTCTTGAAGTTGTTCTTAAAGTGGAATATTTGGAATTTGATCTATGAGAAAACCTAAGCATTTAATACATAAATATTACATCATTTTAGATTAATATTCAATAATTCTCACAATAATACAATCAGAAGAACGATAAATGTATTTTATTTTTAGATACTATATACAGAATCAAGTTATTTCATAAAATGTATTCAATATATCCCTAAAATATCTTCTCACATAATACCCTTCTTATGAATATCCTGTTTAACGCCTTTATTTATAAACTTAGGAAATATAATAATAATAAAGGGTGGGATTATATGGTTTGTAAGGGTCAAATGGTATATAATAATGAATTATCATAAGTAGATATAATATGCATTAGTGTATGAAGACATGATCATAACTAACAAAATCATACCAAATAATTCATAGACCATAAATCTCGTGTCATGGAAAGATCATTTAATATAATAAAATACATGAGTCATAAGACCATGGAATCATAAATAATTGATCTTGATCCCTAGGATCATATCACATGTATAAGAAATATGTTTTTGAAAAACACATAAGTAGAAAAAATCACTTCCTTATTCAAGTATCACTACCATGACTATCATATCATATTAAAAAATCCCATCATGGATTCTGTTCAATTCTCCTCCGATTTCATATTATCTCTTGAGATATCTATATTTTACCTATTCATTGGATGAATATATAATTATAGGTCCATCTATCACATAAATAAAATAATACACATGTTTTCAAAAAATCACAATAACATTAATCAATTCATCATATCATTATTAATTCATGTGAATGAAATGGGTTTCATGAAAATTTCATTTAAACATTATCATCATAAGATAATAAATAAATAAATTTTATATTATCATAATAATATAACCCCTTTAAAGTAAAAAAATATATAAAGGATATTTAAATATATTTATAAATTATTTTATAAGAGAATTAGAATTAAGATTTTTAAAAACATGATAAAACAACGTTTTTTTAGTAAATTTAAAAAAACACGTAACAGTGGGCATAAGAGCTTAAAATAAGATACACAGAAAATTATAATGTAAGATTGATAAATAAAAACATTCATGATTATGGGAAAATCAGGATGATCTGTAAACATTAAAAAACATTATTTTCATACTTTGTAAAAAGTTAAAAGTGATTCATAAAGAAAATGTTTGATAGTTTTCCTTTTAATAATTTTTAAAGAAAATAGAAGTTAGTAGAAAATTTATTTATCAAAAATTTAATTATAGGTAAAATATTCTATAAAAAATAAAAAAACATGAACGTAAAAGTGATGTATTCTTTTTTAAAAGAAAATAAATAAGGTAATCTATTCTTAAAAACATTATTTCATACAATTTCAGTACCAGATTGGGTGAAAGAAAAATAAAATATTAAAAAACCATAAAATATATATAGTAGAAGAAAATGTATTGGGTTTATGAGATAAATGAAATTCAATTTCCCACAATGGAAATTAAAATACATATAACCCCTATAAAAGGTGATATTGTAAAATAAACTCTTAGCTCAAGTTCTGATGTACATTATATAAAATCTAAAAATTTTTATAATAAATTTAGACTTATTATAAATCTATATTAAAACTATATTCTTACTTATATTACTATATATCATTAAATTATAATCTTCAATTTCCTATTTGTTAATGATTATTCAAAAAAATCATTATTTTGGTGTTATTTTTTCAATTTTACACAATTGTTTCGAGTAGTTTATTCAGGTCATTACACATTGGTAATGGTTTCAGCATACCCATAATGTTAATAATGTTCAAAATTTGTTATGTATTCATTATATAGGCATTTGAAACCATCCATTAATGGTGGTATGAAATAATAATTACATCATTTCATAGTGGAAGTAGTCTACAAATTCACAATAGTGATGTTTTCATCTTTTAATGGATGGAATTAAAGGAGGGTAAATTGTTACTCCCATATATGAAACCAATATCTGAGGTAAGTTTCCACATTTCTTAAAGTTCTCCTCCCCATATTCTAGAGGTTTTTAACTACAAGTGACGCCCTAATACGCATAAAGGGGAGACTGGGACCTTGAATTAGAGAATGTAAATAGAAAAAATAACTAAACATAATCCACATGGATAAAAATTAGAGTATTCATAACTAATTAGGAATAATGTTATGCGAAAATTTAATGGTTTTATAAAAACCCATTATTATACGTTTGATATAAAGAACGCCCACTAGGCCAGTCACATATAAAAAAATATAATGAAAATAATACAACACATTCACACTAGCCCTACTTCTACCCCAAGGACTCAATGGAACAAATATCCAAATAACCATCTGGATAAACAATCCCAATCCACTAAAAATATTTTTCTATACCTGAAATAAGACATAAGGTCTTCATGCATATCGAGGTTCATGTGATGTGTGTGTAAAATACATATCTTTGGGGTCATAAAAGGTTTATTTAGTATACAAAATTATCCACATATATGCATTAGGTAATAAATAAGAATATCACACAATCCCATTTAATTTCATGTGATATCTATGAAACCATGAATTATTATTTTTCAACTTGTCTTGTGTTAACCATGACACCATGACACTTAACCTTACCTAATTCAGCATTATACCAGAATTCCACTTATCGCTTCATCTCCTGACATTGAACTATATTTCCAACCTATAGTCAAAGGCCCATGGTAGGGCCTCCACTAATACCCAACCCCCTTCCAAAAAAACATTTCACAACATTATATCTATTTCTTTGAAAATATCTTTATCACTCAAGTCAGGCCCAATTAGCCTTATCTCATATCATATCATGACCTATCCCTCTCAAGAGTGATCCTTGAAACATTCCTCCTAGTGAAAGTTCAATTCATTCACATGATCTAGTGCCTTATCAACCTAATCAACCTAAAAGAAAGGTCTACTATCCATTTTTTATCATACCATGGCCCAAAATTATCATGAGTGGTATTTTACCCAATTATCTCAAAGAAGGGTCCAATGTTTGCTCAGTACCTACCCATTAGGTAGTCAACAAACCATGTATCATCAATGAAAGGTCCATAATCTGAAACATGTATCATAACATTACCTATCCTTCATATGGTAGGTACTCGATCTAATAATCTCATGTAATGGTCCAATAATAGGACCATCCATCTCCCTCAACGAAAGGTCCGGCCTCAAAATCCCTCTCCCCCACTGAATGCATCACACAACACCACATATCGAGCAAGAAATTACCTGAAGGCTATCAAAAATGTCACCAAAATATCTGTAGGATCCTATTTTAAAAACCCAACTCCATTATCCTAGAGCGAGTGGTAATTTTATTACATTAGTATAAGATTCAGTGGACCTCATTATTATGTACCGGTTGGTTTTTGAGTCTTGGAGAACTAGATATTTAAATGATTCCCATTTTAAAATATAAAATCTAATGAATATAATTGAAAAAAAGGTATTCTTCAATCCTTTATATTTTTCATAATATAATTTTTTATATCCATGGGAATAAAAAAAAATAAAGGGTGAGTTCAAATTCTCATTAAGAACTTTGGACAACAGAATCTAGAATGAGTGAATAAAGAATTATCAATATGGAAAGGTGAATAACTAAAAAACATTTCATTTAATCAATAGTTTTATCATGAAATTAATCCATGTATAATATCAATTTAGTAAACACATGGATAATAATAATACAAACATCAATGAAGTAAATAAATACTATTGGGTTCTGTGATATCTCTACCATCAAGACCTTGAGCCAGGACAATTTAAACTCTCGGTAGGCATACACCCAAAATCAATTAATTTGTATCAAGAGACATTTTTATGAATTGGGGGATATAATGGTCCCCAAATTTCATTTACTATGTCCAGTTGATTCATAATATTAAAGGTGAGAATACCAACTCAATACATAATCAATATAAATGTTCATATTAGAAAACCAGCATACAAATGTAAATATTTTACCAATTAAACATTTCATAAACTATTAATAAAATGAATAAGGATTTTATCGTTACAACATTTACATAGTCCGGTATATATAAAATATGTTTTTTTATATTTATTAATTGAAATACCATAAATATACCATTAAAAACATTCTTAAGTAAAATACCATTTTTATTTTTACAAATCACTTTTAAAAACAAAAAATTTCTACAATATTAAAAAAAATTATTTAAAAATAATCATGGTGTATTGTAAATGGAGATTCTAATAATTGATCCATAATGAAATTGATAAATTCCATTTATCTATCATAGGATAAAATAACAGCCCCTTTTAAACTTTTGTATTAAAATTCAAAAAGTACCTCATTCGGAAAATAAAAAGAAGATTCATTTTAAAACACTTTTTAAAAGTAGAAAAATGGTAAAAATATATTTAATAAATCATTGGATAACAGTAAAAACATTATTTTATACATTTTACGAATAATATGGATATTAAAGAATAATATCCATGGTTATGTTAAAAAAATAGTACTGGTATTCCTTAAAAACATTAGATCAGTATCTTGAGTACATAAAAAGAGTAAAATGAATGGAAAACATGTATCTTCTAAAAATAACCGTAGGATAAAAAATTATTTTTAGTTCATGATATAAATATCAAATAATTCCCCCAACCGAGACCTAAAAATAAACAATTCGGAATAATGTTGAGATGTTGAAATAAACCCTTACCACTTGGGTAACATATAAATCATTACCCCTATGAAAGAATATCTTTAAGTGAAATATTAAACATAACTTATAAAAATATATTCACAATATATCATTTAAAAATATTAGTATATTCACCTCATAAACATAAATAGTTTCATAACATCAAATTGTTCTAAAAAATAATTGATATGAAGAACCCTTGTAAATATCATATCATTGAATTGAGAAATAATCATTGGAGTGATTATGTTTAGAAACATTAAACACAAAAAAATGAGTGAAAATACATAAAAAATTAAAAAATTATAATTTCACACATAATTGTATCATAATATAATCAATGAATAAGTGTTGTAACCTAATGAAAGGAAATTGAGTTAAAAACCCCCTTATAGCTTGGTAACTTTTATGTCAAACCCCTAGGATTAAATAATTTTAATTGAAACAAAATATACCATTATGTAATAATGATTCATGATATAACCTGAAAAAGGTAATTATATACACTATATTGTAAAAATTTTACTCCTAACATTAAAACATACCTCAATGATATGAAACCCATTATAATGAACATATCATTGAAATCAGAATTAATAATTGAAGTGATTATGCTTATAAAGTGTAAATATTAAAAAATTGAAATAAAATGAAATACAATCATAAGTCATCCACACATAATCATGGAATAATATAGTCAATGAAGTATAATTATACCAAAATAAATGTAAATTGAGATGAAATATCTTACATCATGTTTAACCATCCTTGAATGCTCTATTAACCTATTCTATAAGAAATTTATATTTATTATAAATAAATAATATAAAACTATATCTATAAATTCATATTCAATCCATTTATAACATTTTATCACATGTTTTTTAACAATATTTAATTAATATCATTATTTTGGGTGCCAACTACTTTTCATTTCATGTATGTTTTGATTAGGCAGTTTCAGTCCTTAAATATTTTTCAGGGTTAAATCATCTAATATATGTTATTCATGATATAAATATCATATATTTTCAATATATATATTTATATTCATTTAAAATATTTTGAGATATGAAAATTAATAACATTGATCTTGGAGATGATTGGTTGTACGTAAGAATTAATGTTGTTTTCACTTATAGAGGAATTGAATAAATTAATATTAAATAATAATTAACTATTAAATAATCCTTTTTAAATCAATTATATTATATATATATATATATTTAATTTCTAATTACCATTCATGTAATTCTTAAATTAAAAACTTACCGCATTGCGTCATGGAGGTGGTAGTCCACACGTATGCATGAGAGACGTTATTATTTTCCAATGGATTAGAAGGTAAGAATATATATAAGTTATTATAATTATATTATAATATTTATATAATAAATATCATATATTTTCATTATTTTCATATTTATAACTATCTAAGAAAAGTGTTTATGAAATATGAATTACGCTGCTACATAAATATGGAAAGTCATACACTTTCATGATCGATGTTTTAGCCTTTAGTATAATGGAATGGTGATGGAATATGGTATTTAAATAATCTTAATAAAATATAATTTTATTTTTTATAATGGATTTGTTATTTTTTTATGTTTAAACCCCATTAAGAAGAAGTTGAAGAAAAATAAACTTGAACGAGTCGGCAGAAGCGATTAACTCTTCTTAAGTAGAATTCCTTTTGATCTATTACCATGGGACATAGGGATGAAATATTGGAAGTTAAAAAACTCTAGATCATGGATATGGATGTTTATAATGTAATTGGTCATGTATTTTCCAAATTATTTTTCACAAAGTTTTGTAAAAAAGAGACAAGGTGTTTCCTTTTAAAAGTGAGGGGGGACATTCTTGAAATTTCTTGACTAATTAAAATAACCTAGTTTGTTTCAATTAAAAATGAATCCAAATTTATATAATGATAATATAATATTGGGATTGGTATAAATCATCCCATACAATAAAATTTAGACAATTTTGATAATATTTTTGTTTTAATCCCTCATTAACCTTTTTGAGATTAACCACACTATTAAAATTTTCTAACACTTAAGGGTTAATATTGTAACTGTGAAATGAAATAAGATCCATAAATGGACCATGGTTTATGTTTCAAATCACATACCATTCATATAGATTAATATAACATTTTTAAAAATTTAACATCATTTAATAAAATATTGTTTATTATAAAATTTTATTAATGTCAATTTGGGGAAAATTCATTTAATTTTAATTTATATACAAAAATATAAATGAGGAATTAAAATATAATCCTTTAAATTATACATAACATGTCATATGTATCTAAAAATTTTTTTCCCAATATTTCATCAAATTTTTAGTACTTTTAATATTTTTAAAATAATTTATCTTATTTTTTATGGCTTGAATAAATTTTTCATCAATTCCTCCTAAGAATTTAAGGAAATTATTCAATAATTAAAAATTTAAAATAAAGTACCATGATAAAAAAAATTTATTCAATATGAAAATCACTTTTTATAACTGGAGTTAAGCTATATTTTCCCCTATCATAAGACATAATATATTTTAAAAATAAGAAACAAGATAATTTTTGTCTCTATCTCTAACTTAAATATTATAATGGTAAAAATCATATCTAAATGGAAAAATACCATATTTTAGATTTTTGGATGATAAGATATGAGATATAATCATATAATTAAATCAATGGAAGTATTGGGTTGATTATAAATGTTTTATCACATTATTTTTAATCTTAATTACCTGATTTACCCTTACCTTGTTGAAAATTATATACTATGGTTACTATTAATAATGGAGAAAAAAAGGCACATATTTACCAAGTCTATAACTCCCGATTCAAAATAGAGAATCCATTTTTCAAGATTCATTTTGAATAAGTGGTATAAATTAATTTAGGATTAAAATGAAGTACACAATGAAAAACTACTTTTCATAAAAATGGACAAATTTCATCCTAATTATGTTTGATAAGATGATTTTAAAAATAATTTTTCATTTTATAAAATAAAATTTCAAAAAGTGGGAGAAATTAATTGTAATTCCCAAACCGAAAATGAAAAATAAGACCATTTTTTATGAAAATATATTTTAAAGAATAAAATGATTTTATTGAGAATTAAATAGTTTTTTATTATTTATTAATATTTCATTAAAAGTGAGGATATTTTTTTGAACCCGGGATAAAAAAAGATCCTGGAGTTCAAAAGTAATGAAGCCTAAGGGTATCTATACACTCTAGGTTAACTCACATGGTGTCTAGTGATCCTATGCATGAAAAAACTTACAAGGATTATCTTGAGATCCATTCAAATCAAGGAAATACGCCAATTTATACACTTCACTCCATGTATGAGCCATGATATCATGGCTGAGGAAATTTTTGAACTTTTGAATAAGGTAAATGTTGGATCACTAGGAGTTTAACTTATTATAAAGGGAGTTGAAAATGACCGAGGAGTCTAATTAAATTTCTACTAGCATGATATTATGAGAAAGACAAATATCAAGCACCATAAGAATATCCCTGACCTCTCCATAAAGAGAGTTACCCGGACCCAAAAATCCACAAAAAACTATAACAACTGATCCATAGGGGTCATGAACAACCCCTCCTTTCCACATGAGGCCAAGGATACTAGAATAATCAATATTTATCTTAAACCCATTACTAATAGATTTATATCTTACCCACTTTCATTGGTTATGAATTACATGTATTTATAGAGAAGTCCTCCTTGCTTACGGCACCCTCCTCATGGTTAGCACCTTCTACTAGTTTTGGAAGAGTTCCCCCTACTCTACTATGAGCAAGCTTGAGCACAAACGAACAGCCAGTCATGAACTGGACATGACTTCATGACTATCATTATTCCTCAAATACTAATAACTCCATAAAACTACAACATAAAATCACATGAGACTTCCTCTCCTAAAAATCATTTCATGAATTTGGAAACCATGAATAGAGAAAATCAGAAACATTAGAGGACTGAAAGTCAAGTCTAGTGAGATAACTCAAAACATACGACATAACATTGACCCAATCCCCTTTAAAGAAAATATGTTCAATGATTTCCTCATTCACAATATTAAAACAAAGGAATTTGAATTCCATAGAAATAACTCTTCTTTTGACCATGCCATCTATCAAAACTACCTGATGTATAATACTCCAAACTATTACATAACATTTATATCATTACCCCATGTGGTTACGCCCCACCCGTCCCTAAGGATACTGGAATGATGAGAAATATGGTACACCTTGGTAGAAAAATATACTTCTAAGTCATCAGTGAAGACAAATCTATCATCATCGGCTATTAATTGTATGTTGTTAAATACGTTATATTAATTATTATATAGATTTTCATGAATGAGAGTCGCATAGTGACTCTCTTGAAAAAAAATGACATCCGGGGTAGGGTAACATGAAAAACTGCGATTTACACCAACCTAATAATGCTTCCATTATCGTGTCTCTTCACGACCGATGACACAATGAGGCAGACTCTAAATATATAGAAAGTGAAAACAAATCATCTACCATAAATTTGATAATTTCCTCCACATAGTTTCCATGTTGTTCCCATAATTTCCTAGTATGAAGATACCATAAATGTTGTATCCTTCCAGAACATCGCATGAATGTTTTACTTGAAAGAACTGGATAGTTTCAACCACATTCTGGGGGTTAATACCACCCCCTCCACTGGTATAGCCATTCTATACCAAGAATAACAATGAAATATGTACTCAACCTGAGTATCCATCCTAAAAAAGGTCATTATTTTTTCAATATTCTTTACTGTGGTTGAAGGTGTCTGAATGGAAGACATCACAAGCTTAGGGATAAGTGTCAACACATAGTTCACTGAATTGATCCATCCCCAAAATAATAAAAAACGGTTATTCATGTTATTAATATAAGAAGAAATATAATTGAATAAGCACGCATAATGATGAATCCTTAACCTAACTACAGATATTGGGTTCTAAAGGAAAATTATAGGAAAACAGCATCTATCTATGAATAGAAGCTCATCAATTATAATGCTTCATATTTCAGAGTAGAAGCATGACATAAACACTCTATGATTACCATGATTGATACATTTTACACTCCACTTATAGTAATCCCCCTTGATTATATTGATTCCACTAATAAAATGACTTTCATAATTGGAAAATAAAATGATATCATCAACAAACAGGAGGTGGAAAATTATGTTAAACTGACCCCTACACTGAATGAGAATAATGGATCCCTTGAGTATTTCAGTATTTAGGAATATGATAATGGATTATTGCACAATTATAAAAACACAAGGAGAAAAGAGATCACCCTTCCTCAAACCATGAATGAACTTGAAGAAATGAAAATTATTTCCCATAAAATTGATAGTCATCCAAGGTGAAATAAATCATCTAGAAAATAAATCAGTAGTCCATGAAAAGAATCCCATTCACGACATGACTTTGAGAATGAAGCCCAACTTGATAATAACATACGAATTATCCGTGTCCATTTTGATAACTTGATTGTGGCCTGATAATATTTTATTTATATCCCCTGTTATTTAATGATATAAAACGATGGACAAATTCATATATCTACCTTAAATGAATCCCTGTTTCTCTATTGACACAAATTCTAGAAGAAGCGCAGATAGTCTTTTATTAATCATGTTGTCTTGGATTTTGTATGGAATGTTGGACAGGATGATTGGTCTATATTTCTTGATGGAGTTTTGGGTTTTCACGTTCAAAATAAGGACCATCATCATTATGAAATCTACATTGGGAAACCTCCCTTCCAGAAAAATCCATAATAGCCTCCATGAAATCCCCTTTAACTATCTCCCACATTTCCACATAGAAATCCCCTAGAAACACATTTTAACACGGAGAGGTCTCTTGGTTGAAGAGATGATTGCCTAACAAATCTCCATCTCATGAGGGATGATATCAAAATTGGAGGAAATGGAATCTTTCACCACATGCGGGATAGAGTCACAAAAATCATCCCTCTCAGTTGGGTATCCCTTCTCCATAAAGTGATTTACACATTCCAATAGAGTTTTAAAATGACTTTAAACAATTAAAACCACTTCATCAAGATCAATTGTTAATTAAAATTCATCCTAAGAATATTCAAAACACCTACCTAGTTTAACTCTTTCAGACATGCCTGAAAATATGTAGTATTTCTATCGTACACCTTAAATCATAGCTTTTTATAAATCTCTTAATAAATATGCTCCTATTATTATAAAATATGCACACTTTTTTATTTTTTCCTAGATAAATCCAAAAAATGGCCATCATTCCTACCATTATCTGGTGTTACCTCTTCTAGATCAAATTATTTTTAATAAGTTCCATCTTATTAAAACAAGAGGGGAGTTGATAAATATAGGCATGGAAATCCCCTTTTACCCATCTTAATTTATTATGAAGACCAACCCATGATTTCTATTACATGGGCTTTCTCCAAAAATACTTAACCACTGAGTGATATCCTGGATGAGATAACCATAAAATGGAAATGAATAAGAAACTAAAATTCACATCCTTTAAAACCAGATCCATGAGCATTGGAGAGTGGTAAAAAAATTTCATGAACCAAGTGTGATACGTATTTATTAGAAATTACTAATATGGCTTGTAAATTCACTAAAAATTGATCCAATTGGATCCAGAACTGATTATTTCCTCTTTTATTATTACACTATATATATTAATCAATTGATTAACCAATATCCAGAAGGCCCCAGTGTGGCGTAAAGGAATAAAAATCATGCATGTATTTATAAGGATAGAATAATCACCCATCCTTTTCATACTCTTCCATTATCATATTACAATCTTCCTCAAACATCCATACATGGTTCCCTGACTCAAAAGAATATCAATAAATCCATAACTTCTACCTAACACCATCCTCACATTTAGAATATTTAAATAATATAATGAAAACTAAAAAATAGTTATAACATTAAACATCATGAAATGATCAGAATTAATGACTATTTCCACTGAATAGAGTTCTTCTAGAAGACCCATATATAATTATTGTTTGGTTCTCCAGGCATGAATACCTACAAATATAGACTTCTTTAAAATATATCTAGTTTAGAGGATTTCTTCATCAACTTATGAATAGACACTAGAAAATCCTTGGATCTATGAATATCATAAATATATAATCGGTCTTCACCTTGACCCCTATCCCATAAGAATTACATATTATGAAAGAAACCCTTGATAATGAAGATTCTCAGTTTTGGACCCTGGTGATGAAAGGACCTATAAATGAGAATACAATCAACATGAATCATGTTTAGAATAATACATAGTATATACCTCACTAGAGAATTATGTTGAGGTGATCGTTTACTAGAAATGATCATTTTTTGCATATGATAATGCATTGTAGATGTTTGAATTTGAAAAAGGACAATAGATAGTAGGGATGTGATGTCACATTTTGTATAGGCTATCGAACATATTTTTTCATTTTAAGCATTAGGGTGCAACATCCCCACCCATTTCAATAAATTTCATCCCAAAAAATTGAACTTTTCTCAGTTTAATATTTGAAAATTCTTTGATTAGAAAACACACATTGTAAAAATATTTAATAAAATTTCATACTAAAAATTTGAGTGGGAAATATAAAACAAAACTAGGTTTCTAAATCAGAGAAAATTAGTGAGAGGTGTATATATATTCATGGAGGAAAATTAATGTCTAAATAACGATGGATAGTGGTATAGAGCATTGAACAAAATAAACTGAATCATCAATAGAAATTTAAATAATAAAAATCATAAACCTATAGATGTGAAAAATACAATCTATTCACTATATTTGAAAGTAATAGGATAATTTTTTCTGTTTCAAGATCCTTTTCCAAGATTAGGGTAATTTATATACAATATAGACCAAGAAAAGTAAATATACATACCTAAAATGTATAATTTTACCCTTTAATGTTTTTCCACAAAATTTTCAATGTCATCTTCAAAAGATGAGTAATAAAGAAGAATTATTCATGAATGAAGACCTAAAATATTATTATAATGTATCACATTATCCAAAAAAGGATAATGATATATTCTTCCTGTATTCAGAAATTAACAAAAAACCAAATGGTTCGCACATGGTAAGATAATTTCCAAAAATGAACAAATAATCAGACGAAGAAACAATACATTAACCACCAAAATAAAATAATAATTATGAATATTCAATATAAATCATTGCGTAAATTAATATAATTCCAAAAATGAATAAAACTTAATATTAAAATATAATACATTAACCACCAAAATTAAACAATAAGACTCAGGGTTTAATATAGATCATTCCATAAATAAAAACCATATATCTAAAATAATGTAAATATCTTAAACCACAAAAGAATATTTTAACCAAAAATTTTATCTCATACCCTTCATCTCAAACCTATAAAAATGTAATAGTATTCTTCCCAAATAATCATTTATGTTAAACATAAAAGTTATATTTACCTAAAACTAATTAAATGTCTCCCTAAATATATTTAATCACCTCAAAATATCACAATGATTTTATCCTATAATATTTTTCAAAAAATTACAATAATATTTATCAATAAAATCGATTTAGTAAAAAAAATATCATACTAACCATGGCATCATCTAGGATAGTGGTAGGAACTGCACCATTATCACTATTCAGGTGTAGGTTGAAGCCCTTTGACCTTTTCAAATGATGTGGTTTATTTATTGACCTATGGTTTGTCCTTTTCCTGAAAATAAATTCATATAATTCATATCATATTCATAATAATATGATGAACATCATTAAAAATAACATTATTCATCATGTCACCTTTTTAACCTTAATAGTTTAATATAAAGCATTTTTTATGAAATAAAATAATATTAATTGAAAATTATTACCTTAACAAAAATGATCATACTAACCCTAACGTTTATCAGTAACTATAAAATTTTAAAAAATATATATAATTATACTCCCTTAAATAATATTCTCACTAAAACATATACTAAACTAAATTGTTTTTTAATATAAATTCGTTCCAAAATATCCTTAATTAGGTTAAACTCCCATCACATAAAACCTGAAAATTTTTATCTCTACCTTTAAACATATGATCAACCTTATAATTATCTACCCAAAAAACCATAGGTATATCCCATTGCATTATATAATACCATAAGTTTCTATATTTCAAATTATTTTATTCCTAATAATGGATCATAATAAAAATTTGAATCAACGGTAAAATATCTTATAGGAGTGTTAGACTAGGTTTTTAGCAGGGGCACAATCACTGTGCACCAGAATGATGGAAGAGATGTATTTGACCAACTCTTTTCTGGGATATTACACCAAGATTCATTTATTCCAAAACTGCATCAAATTTAAGTATCTAGAATGAGATGAATTGCAAGAAAAACCACATAATCTCTTCTTTAACAGAAAAAAATTATAATATTATTCTATAATTGGAAATATCTTAAAATTTATTCACAGTGGTATTTTCTCTAATGTATATTTTTTAAAATCTAATTCCCAAGGTTACTATTAAACTTATTTTGATACAAATTGTATCATCACTAACTTCAGTAGCCCAGAGCTATTGGTTAATTTATTTAATTTGTATATGATACAAAGGAGCTTGTCTTGATAGACCAAACTACTTATAAGTCAAGATAAATTAGATAAATACATGATTATCATAATATATTGTAAAATAAAATATGTAGCATAAAAATGGAATTCTTGAATAAATTATATTATTAATAATATTTAATTTATATCCCAAGGAAAAGGAAAAAATAATGGGTGATATCAAATGATCAGAAAACGTCACGTATAACATAAGCTATCAGGATTGAATAAGGAATAACCAATATAGAATGATAAATAACTAAAACACTTGCTACTTAATCATTAACATTATAATGAAACTAATCCATGGATAATATCAATTCATTAGTCTCATGGATAATAATAATTTAATTCTCAATAAAGGAAACACATACTATTGGACCTTATGAATTTAGAAATCATTATATCTCTAATGTCAAGACCATGTTCCAAGGTAGTTTAAACTAAATGTAGGTGTACACAAAAATACTATATAATTTTTTGGACTGATTTTTCTCATGGGAGCTATATAATCATATGTATTTTCCAAGTGTAGCGGAAGTTTGCAATAGGTCTTTCCTAACATAGATTTTTTTCCATGATCGATGATAAATCTAAGATTTACATAATGGTGAATGTAATAATTATCATAACTGACTCAAAGAAAAGTGACAAGGGAGAGAATTTTAGAATGAAATGTTGGATCATCACATATTATTTACAATTAATTTAAATAATTAAATAATTTCATTGCATGAATTTTTCTTCATTGATGGATCAAAAAATATATATATCTTTACTATCATTCTATTGTAGAAATATAGATAACAATAACCCTAGCGGTGATCCTGACGTGTTCCAAAAATCATTGAACATTTCCTTAGGAATCACTGGGTGCTATAATAGAAGATCTTAACACTTGAATTATTTACCTTTAGTCTCTATGATTATAGTTTCCAAAGCAATCTCCTTGAACTCTCTATACTCGAGAGTGAGAGGTGGAGGATGATCACTCTCCTTTCATGGGAGCATTCAGGTAGAGGTAGATCTGTAGGGATTGATAGGATTATCATTGGCTTTCATTGTGCCAAAAAATGAGTTGTATCTATAAGAAAATAATATAATTGGGTTTAATTACAACTAATGTTTAGAAATAAATATATGAATAAGTTCACTTTAATATGTATTTAAACACTTGTGGAACCCCAATACATAAATTAATAATAGTACTATTATTCTATTGACATGCTCTTAATTTGAGAATAAAATAAAATAATATTAAATAAAATAATATTCAATATATATTATTTCTCTCGAGACCTAACAACTCGGTTTTCCATTCCTCCAAAACATTTATCGGACCTTGAATAATGACTATTCATTTAATAAATAAATATCACTTCATTATTTTCTAATAAAAAAATAACTATTATATTCAATAAATAAAAAATAAATATTTATGAAATATTAGGCACACATAATACTGTCTTGAATAACTGGTGATATAATATATGTCATCAAGCATACATGAATATTTATTAATCCATATAAAGAAATAATATTTAGTCATATTTTTAAATAATAAAAAATAATAAAATATTTAACAGAGATTCTAGATACACTTAGTGTGTGACTCACTTTGCCTCTTTTATAGTGACATTAGGTGTATCAGCTTAAAGTACATGGTTAAAATCTAGTAAAACTCCAAGACAACCATATATAATGATGTTAATTCTATAGTGACATAATACCTCATACAGATGATTATTGTGTAACATAATCTCTTAATGTGATATTACTAATCAATAAGGTTGCATGCTGGTTCCATCAACATATGTACTTGGTGTATCTTTCTTTGAATTTCTTGAAATCACTCTTGTCTATAGAACACCCTAGCCATGGATTTATTTAAGCTATATTGTTTTCATCAAATGTCTTGAGATATAAAAATCTTATAAAGAACCAAAATGAAAAATAATTTCTTGAATTACTGATTAATGAAATATTACTCGCGACACACCCAACATATACTACCTCACGCCAAACATATGTCATCATTGTTTTCATCAATACATCAAATTACGCAACATATAGTACTGAAAAATAATAATTATGAATTCTAAGGATCAATACACACATCTGCAGATATGAACATCCAATGACACATATAATTTTGAATTTCTTACTAGTGGGTCTCATTATCATAATATCACACACTGAATATTACCAAGGGAGTAGAACATTAGAAACTAAATTAAATTCCCATGAGTCTCCACCCTTCATATCTTGTATCATTTTTTACTCTCTAATGAAATCATCTGAATATACAACATATATTTAGGAATAATTCCATAGAACTTCTGGGTTCTCATCATAGAGGGGAACCACTATGTCCTTTTAGTGTGATAACAACTGTTAGGATATTATCACATACTATGTTACACATAAGAACAATTGTGATGTGATAAAAAGTATATTAATATATAAAAAATGAATATAGGTTATCATAATGTACAAAACATTTTGTTAAAGGGAACTCCAAAATCATCGAGGGACTATAACGGTCCCTACCCATTAATTACTCTGCCCAATGAATTCAACATATGAATGGGGGGGAAAATTCCATACCTAATCAACATAAATATTCATGTTAGAAATCTAGCATAAAAATGTTAATATTTCCCCAGTTAAACATATCATAAACCATTAAGATAAAGAATAAACATGAAATCATTGCAACATATCACCAGTGTATTTTATATAAAATAAAGGATTTTTGATGTTTATGAATGGAAATACGATAAATAGATCATGAAAACATTCTTGAGTAAAATAAATTTTCCAATATAAAAATATTATTAAAAAGGAAAATTAAAAAAATCATTTTCCTAGAATATAATGGTGGAAAATTGAAAATAAATTTTAAAAGAATTTTTTAATCATGATAGTTATAAATTATATTCATTCAATAACTAAAAAAATTTTCCTTCCACACTTTTGTATGAAAAGTAAAGAAGAATATATTTTGGAAAAACATAAGAAGATTATTTTTAAAACATTTTATAAAAGTAAAAAATCGGTGATATTTTATTTAATAAATCATTGGATAATAGTAAAAACATTATTTTTTATATTTTAAAGAAAATATGTACATTGAATAAAAATATTATAAATTGAGTAGAAGAACAAAATAGATTTTCAATAAAAACATTACTTCATTATCTTGAGTACTTAAAGAAAGGAAAATTTAATTAAAAATTTTAATTATAGAAATAACCATGGGAGAATAAAATATACTTATTCTAATATAGAAATTTAAAATAATTCCCTTAGCATATACATAAATATAAACAATCCCAAATTATGATGATATTGAAAAATAAATACGTACTGCTTCTGGTAACTTCTGAATCATAACCCTATTTAAATAATAAATTAAAATCAAACATTAAATATCATGAACACAAGTATATTCAAGATATATAATTTCAAATGATCACTATATGCTCCCCAATATCATTATTAGGATTATAATGTCTAATATGCCTCAACTAAATAGAATTGAGATAAATAACCATTAAAAATATCATATAATTTAATTGAGAATTAATCAATTGATAAATTATGTGTAGCAAATTAAAATCAAATTAAAATTACTGAAAATACCTCATAAAAAATATATAAATGTCATTTCAAAAATAATATTGATAGTATTTAATAAATGAAGAAGTGGTGTCACCTAATGAAAGAAAATTGAGTTAAGAAACCCCTTACCACTTAATAAATTTTCATTTAGACCCCCTTGGATGAAATAATTTGAATTGAAAGATAAAATACCATGATTTATGATGGATTTATAACATTTTATTTAAAAAGGATATTATATACACCATATAAATTAAATTATGTGTATAACAATAAAACATTTCATATGTAAAAGAAATTGAGACAAAATCCCTTACAAAGAATAGATAACTGAAGTGAGAATTAATTAATGAATTGATTATAAAAAAACAATTTAATCCCAAATAGTACTATTAAATACATTATAATACAATCATATTTAATTTCACACAAATTCATTCCATAACATAGTCAATGAAGTAGAAGTATAAGTAAATGAACGGAAATTGAGATGAAATATCTTTCCTCAGGTTTAACTTGCCTCATAATTTATTTATACCAAATTTATAATAAATTAGGATTTTTTTATAATTAAATAATATAACCATAAATACATAATCTCGTATATCATAAATTTATGATATTTTATCACATGTTTTTTAATAATATTACATTATTGTCATTATCTTGGGTGTTAACAACTCAATTTTAATGTATACCTTGATTTGGTAGTTTTAGTTCATGAATTATTATCATAGTTAAAACATATCCATAATTTTATTCAAGATGTAAATATAATATTATATATATATATACATTAATCTATATAGTTTTGAGATAGAAAATGTTATTACACCATTCTTGGAGGTAGTGGTAGTATGCACACATGAATGTTATTTTTACTTTCTAATTGATGGAATGAAAGAAATTTAAATAATAATTGAAATTTTTTAAAATAAATATAACATCACATATATAATTTATATTAAAAAATATATATCTACATTACCATCCATTTAATCCTTAAATGAAAATAGACCTCATCACTTCATGGAGGAGGTCGTCTACATGTACACGCGAGAGTCATCATTATTCTATGATTGACTGGATGGTAAGAAGTTATATATGATATTATAAGTATATAATTATATTTGTTTTATTAAATATCATATATATTCAATAGTTCCATATTTATAATCATCTTTGTAAAGTGGAGATAAAAAACTAGTTACACTAATATGTGGAGATAATAATCCGTAATAATGTAGGAGAGATGTTATTTCTTTTTTGTGACATTGAAAAGATATGGAATATGGTTGTACCACAATAATAATAATATTAAAATTTATGTATATTTATGATATTATTATTATTATTTCATAATGTGTATAACACCTTAAGAGGATGTAGAAGAAGAAATAAACCCGAAAAAAATCTGTACATATAATTACCACTTCTTCAGTAAACCTCCATTAGATATCCTCTTAAGGGATATAGGGTTTGTCATATGGAAGGTCCAAAACCTCAATTACTTTTATATACATTTATATAATGGAATTTTTTAGCGATTTTTCAAGATACTTTTCTCAGTATGATGTAAAGAAATGAGACGAGTGTCCTTTTATAAGTGATGGGAGGGGCATTATTGGAATTTCTCTAAGTATTAAAATAATAAAAATTATTTATCAAGACCAAGTGGATCAAAATGCATATATTAGAATATAATATTAAGAGGAGTATAAATCCTATCATATAATAATATTTTCATAAGTTTGGGTTTTGTTTCCACCCTTATCTTGTTGTTTCACCCCCCCCTTAACCCTTTCGATAATTACCACACTACTAAAGTTTTCTACCCTATAGGGATTAATAATGATACTATAAAATTAAAAAAAAAATACATAAATAGCCCATGATTCTTTTAATTATAACCAATTAATTTTCTAAATATATGTTTTTATGAATTTTAAACTATTTAATAAAATATTATTTTTTATAAAATATCATTAATTGCATTTTTAACTCTAGTCATTCTTACAATAAATACATCAAGAAAAAAGGGGAAATTAAAATATAATACTTTCACACATCCCTAACATGTCATATTATATATTTTTTGAAACATAATAATTCATCCAATTTATATTAATTTTAATATTTTTTAAATAATTTTTCTTATTATTAATTAATAGAATTGATATTGTGTCGGTGTTGCACAATCATTTAATTAAATTATTAATTTTATAAATATTTAACATAAATTTCCATGATAAAAATATATTATTCATATTTAAAATACCCATTGATAATTGAAACTAAGTTGTATTTATCCCTATCAGAAAATATTATAGACAATAATCAAGAAAAGTTACATTTTATTCAATATATATCACTTTAATATTATAATTTTAAAAATCATAGAAAAATTGAAAAGGTCATATTTTTAAATTTTTTATGAATATAGATTATGTTGACTTGTACAATGAAATTAAGGCAAGTGTTGGGTTGATTTTTAATGCCTTGTCACATTATTTTTTAACATTAATTACCAAGTGTACCCTTACGATTGTGAAAATTATTTACTATAAATTCAATTAAAAATAAAAAAGGTAAATATTTAAAACATTTAGAACTCATAATTCAAAATATAGATTCAATTCTGTATGATTAAATTTTAATAAGTGAATTAAATAAATTTTAAATTAAAATAAAATTTACAATGAAAAATAGTTTTTTAGAAAAATATCTTTTTAAGAATAAATTTTTATCTAGAATTCAATCATAATATTTATTAACATTATCTTAATTGAATTAATAATAATATAATATACTAATTTTTTAGTTTGAAATTATTTTAAAATAAAATTAAACTCTGTAATGTTTTGAAACAAATACAGATTTCAACGAAAATCAATAATTTTCAATATTAATTAGAAAATAAATATGTCCAGAATATTTAGAAAATCACACCATTTGTTAATTTTAATATGATTATTTAAAAAATTATGTTAATTTTATAGAATAAATTTTCTAAATTTTTTGGAAATTTTTTATAAATCCCACACACAAAATGAAAAATAAAACCACTTTTAAAGAAAATGTAGTTTTGAAGCATACAATGGTATTGATATGAATTAAATATATATTTATTATTAATAAATACATTATATAAAATTTTTATATATATTTTTATAATGTGTTTAACTATATAAATTCCATCTAATTGAACTGCTGGGTTATAATGGTCACATTAAATAATAATATTTTCACAGTAAAATATGGTTTGCTTAATGTCAGTGTGGCATGTTAGATACGTTATCAAACATGTTGTTAATTTAAAATCTCCATGTTTTAGAAATAGTCTCTCAAGACAAATACCCTTATTTTGAACACATATTGTGTCACCTTTATAGCACTTTTTGGGATCTCTATACACATCCTGTTCTTTACTCATTGATATCATCACATACATGTCACCTATTAGTGACCACATTTCCAAAAGGGTCATCCAGAACAAAAAAAAATGGTTTTTTCTAACCTAACAACTCTTAGTCGCACAACCTAGGGAACATTTCAAAATATCCCATTATATTCCCCTTGTAATCTTAATTTCATGTCCCAAACAATTCCTTAGACCCATACCTGGGTCCCATCTCATGTCTTCATGGTGGACCGCTCAAAAAATAACCTAGAAGAACCCCTATCTAGAACATCCCAAAATTTAATAGAGGATTTATACCACTCATAAAACTCATCAAACCTAAAAAAATACTCTGGAGTATTTCATTGAGATATTCATGACATGTATGACCATCCCACCCATCATCCGAAGGCCTAATCCTTTTTTCCCTTCCCATCTAACCCTTGGGAATAAATCTTAGGCTCCACCCAACAATACTCACATCTTAATACCTCATATAAAACACTCATAAGCTCAAACAGAACCCCTATTATGTGGTAACATAGTCTCATGCTCATCACAAATCAGTCAAGTAATAAATAGTTCTCATCCATAGCATAGGCGGTTAAATGTATCCTCATTTTTTCTACCCGACCACTTATATTCACTAAAATCATTGCATGAACCCATGAAACATCTAGGTAGAAGAAAATAAAACACAAACATACATATGATCTTATACTAAATGGACCACTAACCTTCATATAGGATTTATCATCTAAGAATTAATATGCACCATATCATCCAAACCTCTATATGTCGCATCTGAGATTGTTCCACCACCTAAGATTCTATATTAATCCCTAAAAAAATTTATTAATTATATAAATTTATAATTAATTATCTTATTAAATACAAGGACTTAAAATAGTCTTACAACTTAATTAGAATCACTGCTGCACTAAAACCTCATACTACAATCTTGGGAAGGTACAGGGAACACCCATGACACCCTATCAAGAAAACTCTTTTACACGTGACACCCAATTAAAATTTAATTTCATATAATCTAAGAGAGAACTTAATTCAATTCATTTGGTGGAATCACATAAATAAAATAGAATTTAAAAATGTGAAAATGTCATATTGGTCATACTCTAGGCACTAAAAAAATAATTTCCATAGTCCTAGGTCAAATCCACCTTTCTCTGGTGGAATTGAAATTGAAATATATCTCATTTGACAAAAGATACGTTACAAAAAGTTAAAGGAAAAAAAGGAATAAGAAAATAGGCACACCCAAAATCACCGTTATAATGAGTCAAAATCTTCCCCTATTAAAGGGTGTTAAATATGAGGATGATGATAATGAGAGCCAAAGAAAATAGCCACTAACACCTAAAACCCCATGAAATCTACATGAGGTTTCATTCCCACTGGCATAAGCTTCACATTTAAAACATCAATAACCTATTTTTGATATCAACAACTTACATAAGAATAATTTACCTATCTAAACATCATTCATGGTGTGAATGACACCCTTATTCCATGAATTCATGCAACTGAAAAATTTCAACTGCCCGACCACATGAACATTCTTTGATTTCCACCGAAGAATTAATGACACAAATTCTACCTCATTCTATATCCTTAAACACATTTTAATAATTTAAAAATAATCAAAACCCAAAATGAGTCTCAGTTAACAAAATGGACCCTTCACTAGACATAATATTCAGATTCCCTTGGTAATTCACAACATTTAATGATGAAATTATTTATAATATCTCTACCATAACACTTATAGTCATCAAGAATCCATGGTAATCCCCGATCCATGTCCTTGGACGTGCCAAATTCATCAATCTACCACCAAAAAATTATATTCCTTCTCCAAATTCCAACCTCACTTCCATTATGTAACTCTAAAATGATGCACAGATCCACCAACTATTACTCAATAGATCTGTACTAGATCTCTAGACTACCTAAAAATAATACTAAATGGAACTCCCAAAATGGTTCCCACTTCATCTCATCCATTCTCATACCATAACACCAGTCAAACCACATATGTATTTCTTCCTTAAAAAGGACCATCCACACTCGTTGATTCCCAACCAAAACTGCTAGATCATGAAACCCTAATACATGAAGACATCCCATGACTATAGAAACACTAACATTAAAGTTTGATCCATAAATTTCTAGTGCAATTCCATGATTTTAATCCAAACTACCTACTCTATACTTGTTTTAATCACATACTAAATTTCACACATCTGATCTGAATCTCCCTCATATTATACCAAAACCACACCGATCTCAATGATAATGTACCAAATCAATCAAACACCACATATGAATCATGAATCTGGTATTTACTGTGTAAAAATATCACATCAAATCTATCCACACACGGTAACCTAATTCCACCTCAACTATCCACCGAATTGTCTCACCAAAACATAAAACGTTCCAAAATGAGGGTAAATCATGCATAAACTGTAAGATTATCCCCAACATAAGAGTGTAATTATCATCCCACGAAGAAACAAAATTCTCATACTCATATCCCATGTCCCATCCACTATTTCAAGCACGAACTGGGTGTGATCGTCCCACTCCTACCCGAGTGACAACATAAACACAAACTGCCTCCAACTCCGCGATTACTAATATTGACATTCTCCAGTAGTTAATGGAATTCCCCCCACCAGCTAGCTTACCTTACATGGATTATTATGTACCAACTGAAATAAGTCCCCTTTTAACACCGTCATAATTACACCCATATTAAGTGGGATAATTTAACACCCGAGACTTTTATGTTATATAAATCATCAAAGGAATATTTTTCTACACACAACACTTTCTTCGCTTTCTTTACACGAAATCGCGACCTTCCTCGATAGCTTGCGTCGTACGCAATACCAAGATTCACTAAACAATGATATACTATTAAAATATTCTTAAAACTAGCCGTTATGAATAGTAATAACCACTTTTTGAAATTTAATAAATTCTATTTTTCAAAATGGACTTCATTTTTGGATTCGGAATATCGAAATTAGCCAAGGCTGAAATTTTGGTATTTTTCTGAAAACTTTCAATTTTTGATGAATAGTTAAACCACTAAGTTGTAGTTAAAAAACTGAATTTTTCATAAATCATAATTTTACCGCTTCTGTGAGTGGAATTTCAAAAATCCGAGAGACACGGTTGATGTTAGTAAGTAAAATGTGGTTCAATGAGATGAAAATAATTTTTGGTGAATAGGAAGTTTTTACTTTTATTTACCACAGTTAAAAGTAAATAGGGTAATTAAGGGTAAAAATGATATTATTGTTACCCTAACACATGTCCTAATTCTATTGGATAAGTGTAATTCGACCAAAAAAAACCTTAGGAATAAAATATGAAAATTTTGGCCCACTTGGATTAGATTAGGACATTAATTATTAATTTATTTAAAGAATGGTTAAAATAGTTAAAATCAATGTTTAATAAAAAAACAATTTTTAATATAGAGTTATAAATAAGATAAATTCAACTATAAATATTCATTATAAATATAAATTTTTTCCTACATAACGATATTTTATTTTTATTTTTTAGATTTTAAATAAGTTAATTTATTTATGACACAATGATGATGCAGTAATTATCTTATTAATGAAATATTGACATAATTGATGTTATAAATACCCAAATAAATGTAATTTGAGACTTTTTATGAATTTCACTAATTTTATAGGTTAATATTAAATGTTATTATTTATTTGATTAATTTTTTTCGAACTAATCATTCTGTTATGATTCTCACAAAAATCAATTACTAAATAGTGTCAAAATTGACATAAAATAGTTTTTAAAACAAATATTATATTATTAATTGTTATTTTATTCCTAAAATTCTAAGGTTCGGCCAAATGACTTAGATAAGGTTATATATATTAATAATAAACAACTTGGGGTTCGTTTGGCTTGTTATAGAATGTTTATTAACCTTATAGTATAAGAACACAAGAAGACACAGTAAAAGTAAAATTATTTAACTTAATGATAAATCTAAATGATAAGGTTAAAATAGGAACCTAAACATGTCTAAATTATATTGGATGAGAGGATTTATACCCATACCCACTTTATCTTCTAAATAAAACAATTCTGATCTATTTAAAACCGATCTTGAATTTATAATAAAATAATATCTTTAGTTCTTCCAAAGGAGCCCCTCTCCTCCCTTATAAAAGGGCACCTCCTCCCCCTCTTCCTCACACCACTTTGAGCCTTCATGCTCGGCCAAACCCTGCAACATTCTCCACTCCACTTACCTAGAGACATCCTAGATGTCCTGGTCTTCTTCAAATACCAATTATAGTGCCCTAAAAGGATGTCTCAAAGAAGCACTTCAAAAAAGAGGTAATGTCTGTTACCGATTCTTTCATCTTTATTTCTTCTTCCACTTCTTCTTCATTAGTTGTTTCATTATGAAGCAATAACATCAGTATCACTCATATACTGATATTTTATTATACGTATTAAACAACCCTATTTCACCATCTATTCATCATACGGAAAATGAAATCACCACGCGTGCGTACGTGCGGAATACCGTCTCTACGCCGTGGTGTAATCTATTTTCCACCACCACCTTACTTGGATGGGTATAATGGTGTAAATAATGACTATATATGATTATTGTAATGTTATATTGATTATTAATTAGTATACATACACTCCAATACAATTCCATGATCATGGGAACGATATCATCGCTCATGCGTACGTACGGAATACCGTCTCCACGATGTGATGTGACTCGTTCTACATGATCTTCATTGAATAATGATTATAAAAATGAATTGATTAAATGAATATGATATATATTACACTAATAACATTCTGGAAATGAGTTATCTATAACCTAAAGAGAAGAATAAGAATTTATTCGACAAAACACGCATAAGAACAAAAAGTAATACACACCCAAATAACAAGTTGTAATGAAATATTACTAATAAGAAGCTAAGAATATGACCATATATGATATCATAACAATAAGTATGATTCTGAAATAATTCAATAACATTATTTAAATCATTATACATGAGGTTCGGAAACTTACGAAGCAAATCAGACATAAGGTAAGGGAAAATATCGCAATCTCATTTTTATCCGAGATTGTTTATACTTCGAAATTTAATGGGGTGTATTTTATAATCAAAATCCTTGTTTCCTCAATATGTAATATTATTTCTATCCATCTAAAATTTTTTAAATCCAATTTTACCCTTCGGTGAGTTTTTAGTAAAATATATGAAAGGAATCTTTTGTCATTTTTTGTACGAGGTACTTTTTGACTTTTCTGACAAAAGCATGAGAAGAATGTTTTCTTTTAACTTATACGGCATGAATGTATTTTTAAAAAATTATTTCCAAGAAGCTTCCCTTACTTGTTTTCAATTTTATTTTTAATCAACTTCTTTTAGTTTAAAATTCTATGACATGTTAAGAAAGAAAAAAAGTTTTTTATGTAGAAAGGATATTTTCATCAAGAATGGAGTTCAAGTGTTTTATCAAAATTATTTTCCATCTAAGATAATAAAGGGTTCTGTTTTTGTCCCTATTATTACATTTATTTGATTATGTTGTGATGGAATTATTTTTATGAATTCCTTTATCTTATATGAATTGTTTAATGATGTCACGATGTTTAAGATTCCCATTTTTATTACATAGGTTATGCTATATGGTTTATGATTTTGTGGCACAGATAAGAATGGTATCATTATGAGATGGGTGGGACCTATTTCTCCCTCCAATGCATTGGGTAAAGATTTTAAATATCATGATATAGACATGGATGGAACGGCAGGTTAAACCGGTTCAGTGAAATAGGACTAAAACGAGGGGTGAACTCGGTTCAAAAATGGACTTTGTCCACTAAGATAGTCTTGGAAATGAGTCTTGACTAATAAGAAATGATTCTCTATGATTATGTGTGTATGCCACAAAGTTTCATGTTTTATGTTATGATTATTGGGATTACATTTCACTACTATGATTTATCCCATGTTATGATATTATGATCTCTTTTTCAGGTTAAGATTTCTAAAATGTTATGTTCTTATGAATATGATGTGATTGATATTTCTTTTTTTTACCCTTACTGAGAATTTGAGCTCAACCTTTTTTATGTTTTCATTCCCCAGGTCAGGAAGAAGTTTATTAAGTAAGATATGCCAAAAGGGACAATAGATATGTTGAAATAAATGGGAGACAGTGTAGACGCTTTATGAACCAGTTGTTTATGTTTCCCAGTTTCTAAAGACACTATACCTATACAGTCCTTTCCTGGTTTTGTTATATGATGTAATAAGTGTGCTTCAATTCTTAATTAATAACAATCTTTGTAATGTATGGTTCGTTATAGTTGGTATCAGAGGAAAGGTATATTCAACCTTTGGAAACTAGGATGTGAAATCCTTAGTAAGAACCCTAAGGATAAGTCTAAGCATAGAACAAAATCTTAGTGTTTTAGAAATGTCCATGAATAACCTTGGATAAGACCTTAAGTGTGAAATTTTATTCTTGATTATGTGGTTTTCCTATTATAATTAGTGTTTCTCACACTATTATTCATGGTTTTAGTCAATGGCTGGAACCCAAAGGAACCATGTTAATGCGGAATGTGACGTGCAATGCAATGATTTTCCCCCTGAGAAACCAAACGTTATGGGAGATGGAATGAAAAATATTGTAGCCATGCTCACACAGCTTTCTCAAGATATGAATCATGTAGGACTTCCAAACGAGAAAAGGAAGGAGCAACATTTGGTTGAATCCTTCTTGAGGCAGCGTCCACCTTCATTCAGCGGGTCTACTGATCCATTAGTTACTGAACAATGGATTAGTACTGCTGAAAAGATATTTTTAGTTATTCATTGCTCTGAACATGATAAAGTCATCTTAGCAGTGTATCGTTTAGAAGGTGATGATGATCAATGGTGGAATCACTACAACAAAAGCAGCCCTTAGCGGCGGTTTAAACCGCCGCTAAATGGGTTGGCGGCGGTTTTTGTAAACCGCCGCTAAACTTGGCGTCGGCAATCTTTTAGCGGCGGTTTTATCTATTTCGCGGGGGTTTAAAATATGTGTCGTAGATGCCTCATTTCCCGGCGGTTTCTCTCCATTTAGCGGCGGTTTTATGGGTATTCCACACCTTTTTATGCGCGGCGGTTTTAACCGCCGCAAAATTATGCCGTTTGATGCGCCTATTTTGCGGCGGTAAAAGCCTCCGCTAAATATAAACGTAATATATCTAGCGGCAGTTTTAACCGCTGCTAAATTCTTCCAAATATGGCATTAGCGGCGGTTAAAACTGCCGCTAAATGCTGAACTGGAAAAAAAAAAAATTTGGTTGTACTACACCACTACCCTGAAAAATAAATCAAACCAGAATATAGATAAATGATCACATAGTCATCCCTTTAAGCATCCAACCGATCGTGCTCCCCACCATAAGTTTTAACATTAACAGAAAATTATGAACCATAGTATTCTCCACCATTGTAATTTCCTATAAAGAATATCCAAAGATTTTCAATGATAATATTGGAATTTTTCCTCTAATTGGGAAATCCTAAATACTTCTGAGACCATAATAGGGACCTTACTATAAAGAAACAGTCAAATGCCAATCAGCCTAACTGAAACTAGTCATGCAATCTTTCTCAGAAGACATTTTCAACCCTTTCATGACACCCACATTAGCCTAGTGACATGATTTAAATGGATACTTTCTCCTATATACATCTAACAAGAAGTATAATAATTCAATCCACTTTCAGCTAACCATTCCCAAGATACTCAGCTTAGATGACTCACATATCACAACTTGAACCACAATTCCTTCCTCTATGAAATCCCGTGTTTACCACAAGCACATTCACATAATCCCATACCTGACTTTCAATGAAATTTCTTAGTCATTCCATCACCTAACCATTTAATACATTGTTCCCCAGCATGAACAAGGGTGGAACCTAGATCCATCCCACTATAATCATTACCCTTTAAATATCACCTTTGAGTTCGACGATAAGTTTGGGATAAAATAAGATCATCAACTATGTGCCATAAATGTTACATATACAAACCAACCGTTATCATACTTGTTCAACACATCAATAATACTACTACTCATCATCTGATGCTGCATCGTCACCCTCTCCAACTTCATCTCCACCACCTGCTGCCACCTGTAAGAACATTATATTGAAAATTAAATATTGTTGCATATTTATAATTAAACTTAAAACCAATAAAAGTTTTCCCAGTACTAACAAACAAAAAAAATTAAATATTGTTTCATATTGTAGGAATGGTGTACCACTTCTTCCTTGGCATTCCTGTCATTTAATCAAATAAAATTAAGTTCAGAATATATATTTCAAAAAAATTATGCAGAAAAAAAAATTAAAAATGATAATAGTTTCCCAGTACTAACAAACAAAATATATATAACAATGATAATGAATGACTATAGAAATGAAACAAGTGGTTGCTGAATAAATAAATAATTGTACATACAATCATTTTCCCCTTCAATCATGTCAGTTTCCTACTCCATTGCTTCATCAACTTCATTCATCCTTTCTAGACTAATATTTTCAATATCATGATGGACAAATAATTCTGCTTCCGGTTGTTGATGAAATTCAATTGTAGAGGTCAAATCTTCCACTTCATCACCCATATCATACAAATCTCTTTGTATTACATGAGTAACTAAACTCCACCCTTCATCCACAACATCATTCACATAATATACCATTTTTTCCTGCGATGCTAAGATATATGGATCATGCAGTTCACGATCACCAACATCCATCAAGCAAGAGAAGTTTACAGAAGTAAATTGCAAGGAATCTCTTTTAACACCTCTGATAATATCGACCCATTTTCATTTGAATAAAACAACCGAAAAATTCCCATGGTAGTTTAATTCAATAATATCATGCATCTTTCCATAGTATTCCACTTCAGAAAATGTAAATATACCACTATTCTGTGTTTTCAAACCCACTTCTCAATCGACTGTACGAAATCTAAAACCATTCACATTATAAGCGCCAAACGTTCTAACTTGTTTTATAGGACCTCTAGCAAGAAACTTCAAATCTTCTGACAAGTCTGCTCGAGTATCAGTATTAATGATTTGAAAAAAAAATAATAGATTTGCAAATTGTATGTGTCAAACTAATATTCATAGTTATTGAAATATTTATAAACTTACATGTCGTGCAAACCATTCTACCGGCTCTTTATTCATAGCTTTCGTTATATCTTTTTCATTTCGTGTTCGGCCTCTCATTCGTCTCTTTGTTTGTATCCTCAACTCTTCAATAAATGGATCTGCAATTTCACTATTCAGCAGCACATATCTATGCGCCTGTAATAATTCCAATTCTGTTAGTGTCGCGTATGAGGTCCTCCCAACTGATCGGCCAATAGCAGGAAATATTTTTGATTTCTTATGCATTTGAGAATGAGTTGATGTGTCTTCAACACGTCCAACTTGATTAAATCTTGTCTCAATATCATCCAAATATCTGGAACAAAAGGTGAGACACTCCTCAGCCAAATAGCCTTCAGCAATAGAGCCTTCTGGTTGAGCTTTATTTCTCACGTATGCTTTCAAATGCCCAAGATATCTGTGAAAAAAAAATAATATTATGCATTTATTTAAATGCCAAAAATTGTTTACTTAACTGGAAACATATAAATAAAATACCTCTCAATTGGATACATCCATCGATAATGAACGGGGCCTCCTAATTTAGCTTCGTCAACCAAATGCATAGTTAAATGCATCATGACAGTAAAAAACGATGGAGGAAAGATCATCTCCATTGCACAAAGGGTCAATACAAAACTCTCCTGTAGGTTGTGAAGCTGAAATGGATGTAGAGCTTTCTCACATAATTGCCTGAAAAATGTGCAGAATTGGATTACAACAGCAGTAACTTTTTCAGGTAATAATGTACGCAATGCCAATGGTAGTAACTGTTGTAACAAAATATGTGAATCGTGACTTTTCAATCCATATAACATACGATTCTTCAAGTCAACACACCTCGAGATGTTACTCGAATACCCATCAGATACCTTAACATTCTTTAAAATTTGAAGGAACGTATCTTTATCCCTATTTTTCATTGAAAAAATGGTCGGAGCGTACTTTTCATTCTCATCTGGCCAGAGATCACGTTTTATGTTCATTACCTGTAAGTTTGTGCGAGCATTGAGATGATCCTTCGACTTTCCATTCTCATTAAGTAATGTGAAAATCAAATTATCACAAAAATTCTTCTCAATATGCATCACATCAAAATTGTGGCGCAAAGAATTAAATTCCCAATACGGAAGTTTGAAGAATATACTTTTTTTCTTCCATTGTTGCGTTCTGATTTCACTTGACGATGCACTTCGCACTCGTTTTCCGCTATCATTCAATTGCTGAACCTTCCCAAATTCTATTTTAACATTTTCAAGCTGTGTCAATATTTCAGAACCGGTTAACAACTTTGGAGGTGGTCTACGATCAATGGAACCATTAAATTTTGATTTGTTCAGCAGAAATCTATGAGATGCATCAAGAAATCTTCGATGGCACAAGAAGCACCATTTTCTACTGTGAGGTAGCCGTTTGGGCTCGAAATCAAAGTTACAAACGAGACAGGACAAACCCGTATAAGTGTTCCAACCAGATAAATTCCCAAGCCCAGGGAAGTCACTAATGGTCCATATTAAAGCAGCATGCATTTTGAACATTGTTTTAGAAGAAACATCAAATGTCTCAACACCGTTGGTCCATAACTCCTGCAATTCTTTAATCAAAGGCTGCAGGTATACATCAATATCATTTCCAGGAATTTGTTTTCCAGGAATAATCATCGAAATGATAAAAGATGTTTGTTTCATACACATCCACGGAGGCAGATTATAAGGTATCAAAACAACTGGCCAAATGCTATAACTCGTACTCAAAGTCCCAAATGGGTTGAATCCATCAGCAGCCAATCCCAATCGAACATTCCTAGGATCAGCTGAGAAATCTAGATGTAATGCAAAAAATGTCTTCCACGATTGGGAATCTCATGGATGTCTCATTAACCCATCATTGTTATTATAACAGCATGTCACATCATGTGTTCGGCGGTTTTTGATGACATGAATAATCTTTGCAATCGAGGCTTCAAAGGAAAGTAACACAAAACTTTTGCAGGTGTGTTCCTTTTCTTCTTCTCCATGAAATTATGTTCAGTCATACTTCCAACATTACCCTTTGACTGCCATCTAGAAGAAGAACATTTCTTACAATTCTGTCTACTTGAATCTTCTCCCCAGTAAAGCATACAATCATTGGGACACACATGTATTTTTGTATAATTCAGACCAAGCTTGTTTACAACTTTTTTCATCTCATAAAACGATTCTGGGATTTTTGCTTCAGGAAATGCATCACGAATCAATTCCAATAACATAGACATTTCCTTATTTGTAATTCCACAAAGACATTTGATATGGTACAACTTCAGCAGAAATGAAAGCTTTGAATATTTCAAACACCCACTATACAACTCGTGATTTCCATCATCATCTAAATCATGAAACGTATTTTTCTCACTAAAGTTTTCTCTTACATTTTTCTCCACAGAATCAAGAGGAGGATCCAATGATATGTTACAATCTTGATCTGCTTGTGTTACAGTCTCAAAAACATCACTTGTCACGTTGCAATTTGTAGCATCATCTTCTGGTTGTTCTGATATGTTTTGATGCTCATAGTGGTGTCTTGCAGTGCCGATTGCATCATTTATGAGGTTTTGCATTTCATTTCCCATTGGCGACAAACTTGGGACCTCATTCTGTGGATTAACATCAGTCCTCAATCTTTCTGTATTGTTTGATTCTCCATGCCAAATCCAACATAAATATTGATCAGGGAATTGCTTCAGTATTAAATGTTCATAAACTTCATCCCTCTTCAACCATGTTTTAAATTTACATTTAGTACATGGACATCTTATTCTCCCTTCAACGGATCGATTAGAAATTGCAAAATCTAAAAACTCATTCAAACCCTTAACATATTGAGGTGTGTTCCTCGGTAATGTGATCTAGCTTTTATCCATGTATATCACAATGTGCCTACACAAAAATATATGATAGTGTAAGATTACAGAAACATAATATAATAAAGATGAACCATTGATCATAAAGTATGCATAATATAATAAAGATGATTCATTGATCACATTTACCACTTCAGACCAACAGAACAAGTCTGGTCCATAGGAGACAACATCAACACCTCATTGAGGAGAAATAAGAATATCGGGCTACACACTTATCATAACACTATCGATCACACATTTATGTTGCCTCAAACAACACCCCATTGATGTGTGATCGAAACTGATCATAATGCATTTTAAACCTGAGACATTATGTGATTGTTTAGGCTTGACCTTAGATGTCCTCCAAGAGAAATGATGTTTCTCAATGGTTTCATACACAACCAACTATAAAGAGGGCCACTATGTTCACTTTTGTACCCATGGATTTTAATGATCACAATCACTCTCATCGTGTTCTAAATTGTTTTCAAGTGTTTTTATGCTAGGAAAATGGTTGCCCAGGAGTTGGCCCAAGAAGGCTGATAGTGGACTCTCTGAGTCCACCGGCCAACCGGTGGATTCCCACCGGCCAGCCGGTGGTCTCTGACAGAAGCATTGCTTTCTGCCAGAGCCACCGGTCAGCCGGTGCTAGCGCACCGGCCAGCCGGTATGGGCACTGGCCAACCGGTTCTTGCCCACCGGCCAGCCAGAGGACCCAGGCAGTAGGCTTGCCCACTGCCTGGTGCCACCAGCCAACCGGTGGATGACCACTGGCCAGCCGGTGGAACCCAGACAGAAAGCCTGCTCTGTCTGGACCACCGGCCAGCCGGGAGCTCAGCACCGGCTATCGGGTGTGCCTAGTCAAACTAGCTGTTGGGCTTTGACCAGACTTGTACTTTTGACCCCCAGCGGCTCCGGAAGCCCTCCAACGGCCATATTGAAGTGTTTATGGGTATTTCTCCTATAAATAAGAAACCATGGATGCCGGGAACACACCCGAATTATATTTTGATTTCTTGAAGCTCTAACGACAAATCTCCAAGGCCTCTTGTGATCCATTTCCATCCTTGAAGCTTGAGCTCCCTCTCCATCAGCTGCTCTTATACTTTTGGCGCTCAGGGCGGAGGCAGGGCGGAGGCACTAAATCATGATAGTCACACATAATCTTTTCCCTATCACCCTAACGTATCAGGACCATATTACATATATTTAAGATTACTATCATGGTGTCTATTGGTTCTCATTATATCCTAGGAACTTCTATAGTCTTTTTATATGACATGTAATCTTAGGATGTCACTATATAAATATAGTCAATGCAGAAGAACAAACACTATTTTTGGTAAGATGTAAACATGTATATATCAAACTGTATGCATGTAATGGTATTCAATATAAATACATGAGTTAGGTCTAGGGTACCCACTCACAACACCACACTTATTTATGGAACCCACATTGAATGGCACCCTGAAACACCCTTCTTACTCTTTAAATATGAAGTGATTTCATGTAATTAACCTCGAAGAACAAGGGTTGTAAAGAAAAAGAATAATGAAATGTGGTAACCTATCATGGGATACAGGGGTTTCTACAGGTTTAACAAATGTTCAAATGTTAGATGGGCCTCACTTTCAAATGAGAACAATTAAAATCAATCATTAGTTTCATTCATTTTAATATGGCATAAAATAATCATGCGTTAATAAGACATAAAATAATGTTATAATATTTTTTCATACACATAGTTATTTCAAGAAATAGTGAATGAGAAATAATGTTTCAAAATAGGCTAACAACTATCTCAGGAATAGGAAAAATGAAATTGGTCAATTGGGTCATTTCATGAATATCAATAATCACTTTACTTGATGCATGTATTCATGGATCAACATCAAGAATAAGAAATCACATCGATGATCATTTTTAGGAAACTTCAAATAGATGTAAGATTGTGAATTTTAAAAATGTCAACCTATTTCTCTAATTTAAAAAAATCATTTCCTAGAAGTTAAATAAAAACCCAGTTTTCTTACTGGATGTTATTTAATTATGGTTATTAAGCTAGAACATTTACCTTTCTATCACATAGTTGTAGAGTGAATCAAATTTAACTGGCTCAGTATTGATGCTGATTTTAAATTCTACTAGATCGGGCTGCATGGTCTCTTTCTTCAATTGTTAGACAATAATCTTCTATGATTTATATGATCGCTTTTATCACCTAGATCTAGCTTAGGAGTAGGTATATATGTGTGGCCCATTATAGGAAGGCTTTGTACCTACCATTTCCTACCTTACTAGATTCCTATCTACTATAAATATTATCTAAGGAATGTGCTTGGAAACTGTAGATTTATACCACCATGACATCCTCACATCATATTCCATGAGGGTGATGATGACCGTTACCCAGGAGGAGACGTGGAGGCACTGGTGGCACCGGAGGAGGAGGAGGAGGCATCGGTAGAGGAGGAGGAGGCCGCGGTGGAGGAGGAGGCACCGGAGGCACCGGCGGCAGCGCGAAGGCAGGGCAGAGGCAGGGCGGAGGCAGCGGAGGCAGCGGAGGAGGAGGATGAGGCCGGTGGAGGGGAGTAGGAGCAGGAGTAGAGGAGGAGGCGGCGGCCGCGACGGAGGAGGAGGAGGCAGCGGAGGCAGCGGAGGAGGAGGAGGAGGCCGCGGTGGAGGAGGAGGAGGACGCGGTGGAGGAGGAGGAACCGGCGGCAGCGCAGAGGCAGGACGGTGGCAGGGCGGAGGAAGCGGAGGCATCGGAGGCAGCAGAGGAGGAGGAGGATGAGGCCGGTGGAGGAGGAGGAGGAGCAGAAGCAGAGGAGGAGGCGGCGGCCGCGGCGGAGGAGGAGGAGGCGGCGGCCGCGGAGGCACCGGCGTGACCGCGGCGTGACCGCGGCGTGACCGCGGCGTGACCGCGGCGTGACCGCGGCCTGACCGCGGCGTGACCGTGGAGGAGGAGGTGGCCGCGGAGGCACCGGCGGCACCAACGGAGGAGGAGGAGGCATCAGCGAAGGAGGAGGAGGCTGCAGTGGAGTAGGAGGCACCGACGGCAGTGCAGAGGCAGGGCGGAGGCAGGGTGGAGGCAGCAGAGGCAGCAGAGGCAGCGGAGGCAGCAGAGGAGGAGGATGATGAGTCCGGTGGAGGAGGAGGAGGAGGATCTGAAGCAGAGGAGGAGGAGGCGGCCGCAGAGGCACCAGCGTGACCGCGGCGTGACCGCGGAGGAGGAGGCGGTCGCGGAGGCACCGGCGGCACCGACGGAGGAGGATGAGGCATCGGTGGAGGAGGAGGAGGCACTGGCGGCAGCGCAGAGGCAGGGCGGAGGCAGCGGAGGCTGCGGAGGCAGCGGAGGCAACAGAGGAGGATGAGGATGAGGCCGGTGGAGGAGGAGGAGGAGGAGCATGAGCAGAGGAGGAGGAGGCGGCCGCGGCGGCGGAGGAGGAGGCGGCGGCCGCAGAGGCACCGACGTGACCGCGGCGTGACCGTGGGGTGACCGCGGCGTGACCGCGGCGTGACCGCGGCGTGACCGCGGCGTGACCATGGCGTGACCGCGGCGTGACCGCGGCGTGACCGCGGCGTGACCACGGCGTGGCCGCAGCGTGACCGCAGCGTGACCGCGGAGGAGGAGGAGACGTGGAGGAACTGGCGGCACCGGCGGAGGAGGAGGAGGCATTGACAGAGGAGGAGGAGGCCGCGGTGGAGGAGGAGGCACCGGAGGCACCGACGGCAGCGCGGAGGCAGGGCGGAGGTAGGGCGGAGGCAGGGCGGAGGTAGGGTAAGGTTACCTTATACTTTTTTTCATAAATTCAAAAAGATTAAAAAAATTAAAGATTTTAATATCATGATCAAATAGATTATATAACCAACAGAGTACCTTATTTAACCTACAAGAACATATTAAATGGGTTGGATAAAACCTTTAGAAAAAAAAACCATCAAACTATGTTTTAAAATCCTTCATTTTAGATGGTGTGATTTGATAAAAGTGAAAAAATAGGATACATTTTACAAATAATGTTATTATAAAACTCTACCCCTTCTCAATAGATGTAAACCAAAATATTATAATAAAACACATTGGAAACTCAAAACATATGGGAGGAAGATCACTACACGATGATCACTTTTCAGGAAAAATTGTAATCATGTATATCATCCTATGTAACTCTAGAAGAGAATATCTAACACAAATCAACATATGGTTCTATTCTACTTGAAATACATAAAAACCCATTAGGTCTAGCAATGGAAATCAAATTAATGTAATAATTAATAAGACCATTATAGGAAATCAACCAATCCATTATAACAATGACATGTATAGATTTCATATACAGAATCAATAAATATCATAGAAGATTTAAATATGAAATAAATAAAGTATAGATAGGTAATAACAAATCCTTGTCTCTTATTTTCCTTGTAGGACCTGAAATACCAATTACATAGTGTTTCAGATCCATTAAAATATTCAAATATTTCAGAACATAAACATATATGATAGAATGAGGGGATTTGGTATAAAATATTACCGTCAATGAAGATGATTATCTGAAAATGGAACCTCTAATTACCAAAATCGAAGGCCGCAGGGGGCGCGGTGGTCGCCGGGGGGGGGGGGGGGTGCGGGGGTCTCCAGAGGCCGCGGGGGCGTGGTGTTCGCCGGAGGGCATGGGGGGAGCGGGGGGCGTGGGGGTCGCCGGCAGTCGAAGGGGGCGCCGGGGGGTGCGGGGTTCGCCGGGGGCCCGGGGGTCGCCGGAGGGTGCGGCTGTCACCGGAGGGAGCCGATGTCGCCGGAGGGAGAAGCTGTCGCCGGGGATCGGGGAGGGTTTGTGAGGAGAAGACGGGGGTCGCCGGATCTGGGAAGAGGGGAGACGAAACGAGGGGAAAGCGTCGTGAGTTTTCTAAAAAAAATGGGTTTCGCGGTGGTTTTTAATAAACCGCCGTGAAACCTTTCCCGGATAACGTTTAGCAGCAGTTTTGTGAACCACCGCCACAATACCGCCGCTAAACGGGGGTTTTTTTGTAGTGAATCTTATCAAGAATATGAGGAAAAGAGATGAAATTGAGTCCATGGAATGGGACGTGTTCAAGAACTTATTTTTCAATATGTACTTCCCTCATATTCCCCAAACAAAGATGGAGAAGGAGTTTCTTGAACTAAAGAAAAAGGATGATGAATCTGTTGGTGCCTATGAATCAAATTTTACAAGACTTGCAAGGTACGCTTCTGGTATTATTATCCAACCTGAGAGTAAGATCGATCGATTCTTTAGTGGCTTAAAACCAAGTCTTTGAAGGGCGTTAGCCATAAGGGACTTCAATATCTACGAGGAAATCGTTCGATGTTCTCTAAAAGTCGAGATGGAGATTGGAGTAACCCATCAGTTATATGGGTTTGATAAGAAGATCAAAATGGAATTCAAAGGAAAATCTAAAGAACACACTAAAAATAAGATGAGTTTTCATTTATGCTCAAAGTGTGGAAAGAAACATGGAGGGAGTTGTCTTAAAGGGACAAGTAAATGTTTCAAATGTGGAAAGGAAGGTCATCGGGAATTTGAATGCTGCAATGATGGGAAGAAGATGTCTAATGATGCAAACAAAGGAAGGGATACACAGAATGAACCTAATACACTTCAATGTTTCAAGTGCAAGGATATGGGGCATTATTCCAATCAATGCCCAAATCCAAGGGTTGATGATGATGGTCGACGTCAACAAACTCTTAAGTCTAATGACAAAGGAAAGTCACATGCAATTTCTATCAGCGACATGGAGTATGATAACTATGTGGTGAAAGGTACACTTACCATCCACTATAAAGTATAAAATGTTTTATTTGATTCTGGATCCACCCACTCTTTTATTTTTGAAGAATTTTATAAGGATATCACCATATTACCTCAACAATAAGATGTTGAGTTAGCTCTGACAACCCCTAATGGCACAACAGTCACATCAAAAGTTTATAATTCTTCTCCGATCGAAGTTTGTGGGAAAGTGCTTTTTGAAAATCTTGTGATCCTTCCTATAGTAGAATTTGATGTGATTCTTGGCATGGATTGGCTTTTTTATATGGATCTCATATCAATTTCCAAATAAGGGAAGTCACATTTCATATTCCAGATCAATCTATGATCGTCTATCCATGCAAGGATGAACATAACCTTCTAGTGGAAATTTCTTCCATCTTATGGGTCTTGATTCCACTAAATGAAGGTTATTTATCTCAAATGGTTGGTGAGAAACTCACGATTAATAATATTCCCATTTTACAGGAGTTTGATGATTTCTTTTCGGAGGAATTACTGGGTCTTCCACCAAATCATGAAGTTGAGTTTTCAATAGAACTCGTACCGGGTGATTTGCCTATTTCAAAGACACCTTATAGAATGTCCCTAATTGAGTTGCAGGAATTGAAGAAGAAACTTCAAGAGAATCTTGATAAGGGGTTCATATGCCCTAGTGCGTCACCATGGGTAGCACCTGTTCTGTTTGTTAAGAAGAAAGATGGATCAATGAGACACTGCCTTGATTATCGAGAACTTAACAAGATCACAAATAAGAACAAATATCCTCTCCTACGCATTGATGACATATTTGACCAAGTACGTGGAGCTCAATACTTTTCCAAGATTTATCTTCGTTCAGGGTATCATCAATTAAGGGTCAAAAGGGAGGATATACCAAAGACGGCTTTCCTTACAAGGTATGTACACTATGAATTTATAGTGATGCCATTTTGTCTTACTAATTCCCCTGTTATCTTCATGGATCTGATGAATAGAGTCTTTAGAGACTATCTTGATCAGTTTTTGGTAGTGTTTATAGGCGATATTCTTGTCTATTCAAAGTGAAAGGAAGAACATGAAGATCACTTGAGAATTATATTGAAGACCCTGAGAAAAGAGAAGATTTATGCCAAATTTACCAATTGTGAATTTTGGCATCAAAAAGTATCATTTTTGGGTCACATAATCTCAAAAGAGGGGATATCTGTGGATCCATCAAAAACAGAGATTATCAAAAGATGGTCGAGACCAACAATAGTGATTGAGATCTGATGTTTTCTTGGTTTGGCTGGATATTATCGACGTTTTGTGAAATATTTTTCACGATTATCTAATCCAATAACCAAGTTGACTCGGAAAGGAGATAAGTTTGTTTGGACAGATGAATGTGAAGAGAATTTCAAGGAGTTGAAAAAAAGGCTATCCAGTGAACCTGTGCTCAGACTGCCTTGTAGTGCAGAAAGGTTTGTGATCTATAGTGATGAATCCAAGAAGGGTTTGGGGTGTGTTATTATGAAAAATGATATGGGGATAGGTTATTCCTCACGATAGTTGAAAATACATGAGAAAAATTACCCAACTCATGATTTGGAGTTAGCTGCAGTAATCATTGCATTAAAGATTTGGAGGCATTATCTTTATTGAGAAAGGTGTGACATTTATACTGATCATAAAATTTTAAAATATATTTTCACACAAAAGGAGCTGAATATGTGCCAAAGAAGATGGTTGGAGATGATTAAGGATTACGACTACTCAATCCATTACCACCCTCGGAAAGCAAACAAGGTGGAAGATGCAATAAGTCGATAAGACCATGCCAGTTTATCCATGATGAGGATCACAAAAGATCCAATATTTATGGATTTACAAAGGATGGATCTTGGAATTATAATGAAAGGGGAAAAATCGTATCATTCTAAAATGAATGATAAACCATCTATACATGTGAAGATTAAAGAGGCACAGAACGAATTTGTAGATTTACAAAAGAAGGTGAGGAATGTTCCTGAATTCAACCTTGATTGTGATGGGATAATAATGTTCTGGAATCGGGATTGTGTTCCTACCATCCCTGAATAAAAGAAGGAGCTGCTGGATGAGGCTCATAGGTCTTCATTCTCTATTCATCCTGGAAGCACGAAGATGTATAGGGACCTGAAAGGGTACTTCTGGCTAGATGGCATGAAAAGAGATGTTGCTGAATATGTCTCTAGATTCTTGGTTTGTCATCAAGTTAATGCTGAGAGACAGAAGTCTAAGGGGATGTTACAACCATTACCCATACCCAAATGGAAATGGGAAAACATCACTATGGACTTTTTCACCGAACTTCCTAAAACATCCAAAGGAAATAATGTTATATGGGTCATAGTTGATCGTCTCACAATGTCTGCACACTTCATCTCTATTAGAGAGGATTTCTCTCTGGATCAACTTGCCAGGATATATGTAAAGGAAGTGCAAAGATTGCATGGAGTACCAATTTCTATTATATCTGATCAGGATCCGAGGTTTACCTCAAAGTTCTGGAAAAGTCTTCAGCATACTCTAGATACAGAGTTCAGTTTCAGCACTGCTTATCATCCTCAGACAGACAGACAGTCTGAGAGAACAATTCAAACTCTAGAAGATATGTTGAGAGCTGGCTCTAAGGATTTTAAATGTGGTTGGGATCAACACCTACCTTTGGTGGAATTTTCTTATAATAATAGATTTCACTACAGTAGTCAGATGATTCTTTATGAAGCTCTCTATGGAAAGAAATGCAGGACTCCAACTTGCTGGGATGATGTTTGGGAAAGAAAGCTATTAAGACCTGATCTCGTTGATGAAATGGCAGAAAAGGTTAGATCTATTCCACAACACATAAGAGCAGCTCAGAGTCGACAGAAAAGTTATGCCGACAACCGAATAAAAGACCTAGAGTTTGAAGTGGGTGATAAAGTGTTCTTACTAATATCTCCCTGGAAGAGGGTCATGAGATTTGGAAAGAAAGGGAAGTTGAGCCCTAGATATATCGGTCCTTTCGAAATACTGGATCGTGTTGGGAAGGTAGCTTACCGATTGGATCTTCCACCGAATCTCTCTCAAGTTCACGATGTGTTCCATGTATCTCTCTTAAGAAAGTGCATACCTGATCCTTCACATGTACTCAGCTCAGAAGTTGTACCGCTGGAGCAAGATCTTTCTTATGAAGAACAACCAATAGAGATTCTGGATCGTAGCGAAAAAGTCCTACGAAACAAGACCACTCGATTAGTGAAAGTTTTATGGAGGAACCACCAATTAGAATAAGCTACATGGGAGCTAGAGGATATGATGAGGGAGAGGTATCCTCAACTGTTTTTTAGAATGTGACGAATTTCGAGGGTGAAATTCATTTTACTGGGGGTAGAATGTAACACCCGAGACTTTTATTTTATATAAATCATCAAAGGAATCTTTTTCTACACACAACACTTTCTTGGCATGCTTTAAACGAAATCGCGACCTTCCTCGATAGCTTGCGTCGTACGCAATGCAAAGTTTCACAAAACAACGATATACTATTAAAATATTATTAAAACTAGCCGTTATGAATAGTAAGAACCACTTTTTTTAAATTTTATAAATTTTATTTTTCAAAATGGACATCATTTTTGGATTTTGAATATCGAAATTAGCCTAGGGTGAAATTTTGGTATTTTTCTGAAAACTTTCAATTTTTGAGGAATAGTGAAACCACTAAGTGGTAGTTAAAAAAACTGAATTTTTCATAAAACATAATTTTACCGCTTCTATGAGTGGAATTTCAAAAATTCGAGAGACACGGTTGATGTCAGTAAGTAAAATGTGGTTCAATGAGCTGAAAATAATTTTTGGTGAATAGTAACTTTTTACTTTTATTTACCACGGTTAAAAGTAAATAGGGTAATTAAGAGTCAAAATGATAATATTATTACCCTAAAACATGTCCTAATTCTATTGGATAAGTTTAATTCGACCAAAAACAACCTTAGTAATAAAATATGACCATTTAGGCCCACTTGGATTAGATTAGGACATTTATTATTAATTTAGTTAAAGAATGGTTAAAATAGTTATAATAAAAGTTTAATAAGAAACTAATATTTAATATAGGGTTTAAACATAAGATAAATTCTACTATAAATATTCATTAGAAATCCAAAAATATTTCCTACATAATGATATTTTATTTGTAATTTTTAGATTTTAAATAAGTTAATTTATTTATGACACAAAGATGATGGATTAATTATCTTATTAATGAAATATTGACATAATTGATGTTATAAATACCCAACTAAATGTAATTTGAGACTTTTTACGAATTAAACTAATTTTATAGGTTAATATGACATGTTATTATTGATTTAATTAAATTTTTTAGAACTAATCATTCTGTGATAAATTTCACAAAAATCAATTGCTAAATAGTGTCAAAATGGACATAAAATAGTTTTTAAAACAAATATTATATTATTAATTGTTATTTTATTCCTAAAAATCTACGGTTAGGCCAAATGACTTATATAAGGTTATATATATTAATAATAAACAACTTGGGGTTCGTTTGGCTTGTTATAGTAAGTTTATTAACCGTATAGTATAAGAACATAAGAAGACAAGGTAAAAGTAAAATTATTTAACTTAATGATAAATATAAATGATAAGGTTACAATAGGAACCTAAACCTGTCTAAGTTATTTTTTATGATAGGATTTCGACCCATCCCCACATTAGCTCCGAAATAAATCAATTTGGAGCTATTTAAAACTGAACTTGACATTATAATAAAATAATATTTTTAGTTTTTCCAAAAGAGCCCCTCTCCTCCCTTATAAAAGGGCACCTCCTCCCCCTCTTCCTCACACCACTTTGAACCTTCAAGCTCGGCCAAACCCTGAAAATTTATCCTCTCCACTTCCCTAGAGACATCCTAGAAGTTTTGGACTTCTTCAAAGACCAATTTTAGTTCCCGAAAAGGGGGTCTCAAATAAGCACTTCAAAGAAGAGGTAATGTCTACTACCGATTCTTTCATCTTTATTTCTTATTCCACTTCTTCTTTTTAGTTGTTTCGTTATGAATTAATAACATCAGTATCACTCATATTCTTATATGTTATTATAAGTATTAAACAACCCTATTTCACCATCTATTCATCCTACGGAAAATGAAATCACCGCGCGTGCGTACGTACGGAATACCGTCTCCACGCCGTGGTGTAATCTATTTTCCACCACCACCTTACTTGGAAGGGTATACTGATTTAAATAATGACTATATATGATTATTGTAAAGTGATATTGATTCTGAAATAGTATACATATACTCCAATACAATTCCATGATCATGGGAATGATATCATCGCTCGTGCATACGTACGGAATACCGTCTCCATGATGTGATGCGACTCATTCTACATGATCTTAATTGCATAATGATTATATATATGAATTGATTAAATTAATATGATATATATTACACTAATAACATTCTGTAAATGAGGTATCTACAACCTAAAGAGAAGAATATGAATTTATTCGACAAAACACGCATAAGAACAAAAAGTAATAAACACCCGAATAACAAGTTTTTATGAAAAATTACTAATAAGAATCAAATAATATGACCATATATGATATAATAACAATAAGTATGATTCTGGAATAAGTAAATAACATTATTTAAATCATTATACAAGAGGTTCGGACACTTACGAAACAAATCGGACCTAAGGTAAGGGAAAATAACACAATCTCATTTTTATCCGAGATTGTTTTTACTTTAAAATTTACTGGGGTGTATTTTATCATCCACATACATGTTTCCTCAATATGTAATATTATTTCCATCCACCTAAAATTTTGTAAATCGAATTTTACCCTTCAGTGAGTTTTTAGTAAAATATATGAAAGGAATCTTTTGTCATTTTTTGTATGAGGTACTTTTTATCTTTTTCGACAAAAGTACGAGAAGAATGTTTTCTTTTAACTTATACGACATGAATGGATTTTTAAAAAATTATTTCCAAGAAGCTTCCCTTACAAGTTTTCATGTTTATTTTTAATCAACTTCTTTTAGTTTAAAATTCTATGACATGTTAAGAAAGGAAAATTGTTTTTAATGGAGAAAGGATATTGTCCTCAAGAATGGAGTTCAAGTGTTTTATCAAAATTATTTTCCATCTAAGATAATAAAGGGTTCTGTTTTTATCCCTATTATTACATTTATTTGATTATGTTGTGATGGAATTATTTTTATGATTTCCTTTATCTTATATGAATTGTTTAATGATGTCACGATGTTTAAGATTCCCTTTTTTATTACATGGGTTATGCTATATAGTTTATGATTTTGTGGAACACATAAGAATGGTATCATTATGAGATGGGTGGAAGCTATATCTCCCTCCAATGCATTGGGTAAAGATTTTAAATCTCATGAGATAGACATGGCTAGAACGGCAGGTTAAACCGGTTCAGTGAAATAGGACTGAAACGAGGAGTGAACTTGGTTCAGAAATGGACTTTTTGTCCACTAAGATAGTCTTGGAAATGAGTTTTGACTAATAAGAAATGATTCTCTATGATTATGTGTGTATTCCACAATGTTTCATGTTTTAAGTTATGATTATTGGGGTTAAATTTCACTACTATGATTTATCCCATGTTATGATATTATGATCTCTTTTGCAGATTAATATTTCCAAAATTTTATGTTCTTATGAATATTATTTGATTGATATTTCTTTTGTTTACCCTTACTGCGCATTTGATCTCACCCTTTTGTATGTTTTCTTTCCCCAGGTCAGGAAGAAGTTTATTAAGTAAGATATGCGAAAAGGGACTATAGATATAATGAAATAAATGGGAGACAATGTAGATGCTTTATGAACCAGTTGTTTATGTTTCCTAGTTTCTAAAGACACTATACCTATACGGTCCTTTCCTGGTTTTGTTATATGATGTAATAAGTGTGCTTCAATTCTGAAGTAATAACAATGTTTGTAAAGTATGGGTCGTTATAGATAACCTTAACTAATCACACCCACTTTCATCTCACGATCATACTAAATTTTTTGCACTAGTTAGGTTTAACCACAACCAGAATAATTATAAATAGTTTCACACATTGAACTTTCAACAATATTTAACACAACCGGTTAACACACAAAAACATCACACAACTTCCCTCGCACGCTATGAATTTTCACTATAAATCCATACTAATAATCACTCCCCTCCTCCAAAGGTAGAGTAATACATTGAGAACCTTATCAAAAGTTCCAAATGAAGATCATACTTGGTTTCACCTAAACCCAAGGTATGAATGCTCTCATATAACCCATACAGACACCTAACTCAGCCTCCCAGGAGTCACCCCACAATAAACCTATTCTAAGTCACCCATCCCAATGACCATGACCCCCCAAAAGTCAAGGCCACCAAAAATATCCTAGAATATATCATGATAAGGCTACCATATGATCTCATTCCACATGAGTTTCAATCAAAAACCATGATTTTATAGCCACACTATAACCAGGCTATAGAAATTTGATCCTAATAATCATAGGTTCAAGCATCCAACCAATCATGACCTTTAAAAATAGCCTAGATACATGAAAATATGGAAGTGATTTTCTATTTTTAATCATACTATATTCATAACCATTTCTTTAGATACATAGTTTTATTTATTATAAATATGCCAATATTATCTATGAGAAGACACTATATAGGTTTATGATGACATTTTATGTAATATAACTCAAATTATGAATGCAACTTTTTCCCATCCTTGGACCACTTGTTAGGTATATTTTTCCTTCACTAAGTTGTTATCATGGAATTTAATACCATTTAAACACCATAAACTGTCTCCACACATACCTTGATGAAGGGAATATATTCATTTTTTGGATAAACTACCATCATAATATCTACATGACCTACCACCGAAATGAAATATATCAAGACCCGTTTGAGTTGATTTTTACCAAAAAGTTATATGGTTAAATTCAATAATTTTTTTTGAAAATTCAAAAAACATCATCCAAAAACAACCATTGGAAAGCACACATATGTCATATAAATCGTACATGATTAATCATGATTCATGAACATTTCCTCTTTCCAATGGACTAAGATACAAAAACAAAAAATAAAATCTCTAATAAAATATTTTATTAAATAAATATCTCATCCGTGGTAGCACAAACCTTGAACAAAATTCACTAACCATGGTAACCGAGACTTTTGATAAAAAAAAGTGGTCACCAAACCCTAGTATGAGGTCCACAATAAGTAATGAAACATTACTAGATCACCTATTTACCATATAACCAAGTCAAAAAACAAAAGAAAATTCTTGATTCCAATTTTTAACACCTCATCCCAAAACCACCATCCTATATGAAGTGAACAAGGCCTTATGAATTATAAATTATATGAAAAAGGATTATAACTATAGGTAATTTTGGAATCCATAAAATCAAGATACTATTCACTCTAATAATATGTAAATAAATATTTAAAATAACTAAACATCACAAAAATCTATAAACAATAGAGTACACATAAATAAATATAGTGTTATGTAAAAGTATAATTATTTCATACATAGCCACAATCATAAAATACAAATATATATCTCCAACAATGATGATCACATATACAAAATAAACAAAAATAAATAAATTCAACACACTCACACTGGCCATACTACCATCTCAAGGAATCAACACACCGTATCATTAAATACCCAACAAACTGCACCATTCCAATCTAATGCACATCATCTGATCAACCTAAAAGAAGATATAAGGTTTCCATGTGCACTAAGGTTCATGTGAACGATTTGATAAATAAATCTCAATAGGTTATTACCAATTTATCCTAGTATATTATATCATTTACAAGTGTTCCCACATAAATAAATAAATATATCACATATTCCAATGGGATTTCATGTACTAACTAGACCATGATGACTCCCTGCATGTCAAGTTACTAAGTACTTAATGTGAAACCATTGAACATAACTATACTTGCTTCATATCCATACTGAATCCCCCACCACCGTCACCATATTTTTTTGTATTATAACTTATTTAAATCTCCTAAATAATGGTTTATGGTTGGGGATGATCCAAATATCGACCCACTATCTGAGGGAATAGGGTATCATTATACATATTTATCTAGACCCAATTTCTTATCACTCAAGTAAGGTTCTATCATTATCATCCAACATAACAAAAAAGGTCCAGAAATATCACTGGAAATCCTCAAACAAATACTCTCAAGGAATGGTCCTATTCTTACACTTGACATAACCCCATGGTCAGTCTTCGACCTATCCTCATCAATGCAAGGTCCATAGTATCAATCCTATATTATACCAAAACATATATCTTCAATTAGAAGGTCTCTAACCAAGAATTTAAAGGAATGTTCCAATTCATTCAGAATACCCCCCATGTAGTCCTCGAACCAAACCTTCTCAAGGAAACGTCTATCATTTGTGTCCTATATCAAAACACAACCAAGATCTCTCATTGGTAGTACTTGACCAAAGACTCTAATGGTAAGGTCAAATAACACAACTATACTTATTAGTTAAGGTATGGTTAGGATCTCTGATCCATCTCCCCCTTTGAGTCTATTCTTAGCTCAATATAAGCTTTATAACAAGGCCAACAACCCATCACAAAAAAACACGAGTTGATCTTAGTGTGATATTTACATGATAAATTGCCTTTCATCATACAAAAATACCATATATATCACCATAGAATAATTTGGGTCCTCTATAACTATTAGGATCTCTACGCATTAATAGAATCTCATACCAATCACTAGTAAGTGACGACACTTCTCGAAAACTCATTTTGATCAAGAACTCAATGTCTAGTCTGACCTCACCTATAACGACCCATACTTTACAAGCATTGTTATTACTTCAGAATTGAAGCACACTTATTACATCATATAACAAAACCAGGAAAGGACCGTAGAGGTATAGTGTCTTTTGAAACTGGGAAACATAAACAACTGGTTCATAAAGCGTCTACACTGTCTCCCATTTATTTCATCATATCTATAGTCCCTTTTGGCATATCTTACATAATAAACTTCTTCCTAACCTGGGGAAATAAAACATACAAAAGGGTGAGCTCAAATGCACAGTAAGGGTAAACAAAATAAATATCAATCACATCATATTCATAAGAACATAACATTTTGGAAATCTTAACCTGGAAAAGAGATCATAATATCATAACATGGGATAAATCATAGTAGTGAAATGAAATCCCAATTATCATAACATTAAACATGAAACTTTGTGTCATACACACATAATCATAGAGAATCATTTCTTATTATTCAAGACTCATTGCCAAGATTGTCTTAGTGGACAAAGTCCATTTCTGAACCGAGTTCACTCCTCGTTTCAGTCCTGTTTCACTGAACCGGTTTAACCTGCCGTTCCATCAATGTCTATCTCATGAGATATAAAATCTTTACCCAATGAATTAGAGGGAGATATAGGTCCCATCCATTTCATAATGATACCATTCTTATGTGTGACAAAAATCATAAACCATATAGCATAACCCATGTAAGAAAAATGGGAATCTTAAACATCGTGACATCATTAAACTATTCATATAAGATAAAGGAATTCATAAAAATAATTCCATCACAACATAATCAAATAAATGTAATAATAGGAATAAAAATAGAACCCTTTATTATATTATATGGAAAATAATTTTGATAAAACACTTGAAATCCATTCTTGAGGAAAATATCCTTTCTACTTCAAAAACACTTTTCCTTTCTAAATATGTCATACAATTCTAAACTAAAAGAAGTTGATTAAAAATAAAAATGAAAACTTGTAAAGTAATATTCTTGGAAATATTGTTTTAAAAATCCATTCATACCGTATAAGTAAAAAAACATTCTTTTCATACTTTTTTCAGAAAAGTCAGAAAGTACCTCGTACGAAAAATGAGAAAAGATTCCTTTCATATCTTTTACTAAAAACACACCGAAGGGTAAAATTGGATTTAAACAATTGTATGTGGATGTAAATAATATTAAATATTGAGGAAACATGTATTTGGACGATAAAATACACCCTTGTAAATTCCAAAGTATAAACAATCTCAGATAAAAATGAGATTGTGATATTTCCCTTACCTTAGGTCCGATTTGCTTCATAAGTGTCCGAACCTACTGTATAATGATTTAAATAATGTTATTGAATTATTCTAGAATCATAATTATTGTTATGATATCATATATGGTCATATTATTAGCTTCTTATTAGTAATATTTCATTACAACTTGTTATTCGGGTGTTTATTACTTTTTGTTCTTATGCGTGTTTTGTCGAATAAATTATTATTCTACTCTTTAGGTTATAGATACCTCATTTCCAGAATGTTATAAGTGTAATATATATAATATTCTTCCATTAAATTCATTTATATAATCATTATGCAATGAAGATCATGTAGAACGAGTCGCATCACATCGTGGAGACGGTATTCCGTACGTACGCACGAGTGATGATATCGTTCCCATGATCATGGAATTGTATTAGCGTGTATGTATACTATTTAAGAATCAATATCACATTACAATAATCATATATAGTCATTATTTACACCATTATACCCATCCAATTAAGGTGGTGGAAAATAGATTACACCACAGCGTGGAGACGGTATTCCGTACGTACGCACGCACGATGATTTCATTTTCCATAGGATGGATAGATAGTGAAATAGGGTTGTTTCATACTTATAATAACATATCACTATATGAGTGATAATGATGTTATTACTTCATAATGAAACAACTAAAGAAGGAGAAGTGGAAGAAGAAATAAAGATGAAAGAATCGGTAACAGACATTACCTCTTCTTTGAAGTGCTTCTTTGAGACCTCCTTTTAGGGAACTAAAATTGGTCTTTGAAGAAGACCAGGACCTATAGGATGTCTCTAGGGAAGTGGATATGAGAAAGTGTCAGGGGTTGTCTGAGCTTGAAGGCTCAATGTGGTGTGAGGAAGAGGGGGAGGAGGTGCCCTTTTATAAGGGAGGAGAGGGGCTCCTTTGGAAAAACTAAAAATATTATTTTATTATAAAGTAAAGATAGGTTTTAAATAGCTCCAAATTGATTAATTTCTAAGATAAGATGGGGAAGGGTCTAAATTCTCTCATCAAATATAATTTAGACAAGTTTAGGTTCCTATTTTAACCTTATCATTTAGATTTAACATTAAGTTAAATAATTTTACTTTTACCGTGTCTTCTTGTGTTCATATCCTATAAGGTTAATAAACTTACTATAACAAGCCAAACCTACCCCAAGATGTTTATTATTAATATATATAACCTTATCTAAGTCATTTGGCCGAACCCTATATTTTTAGGAATAAAATAACAATTAATAATATAATATTTGTTTTAAAAACTATTTTATGTCAATTTTGACACTATTTAGTAATTGATTTTTGTAAAAATTATAACAGAATGATTAGTTAGAATAAAGTTAATTATATCAATACTAACATGTCATATTAACCTATAAAATTATTGGAATTCATAAAAAGTCTCAAATTACATTTATTTGGGTATTTGTAACATCAATTATGTCAATATTTCATTAATAAGATAATTACTGCATCATCATTGTGTCATAAATAAATTAAATTATTTAATGTCTAAAAATTACAAATAAAATACCATTATGTAGGAAATCGTTTTACCTTTCTATTGAATATTTATAGTCGAATTTAGCTTATGTATAACCTTATATTAAAAATAATCTACTTATTAAACTTTGATTTTAACTATTTTTACCCTTCTTTAAATAAATTAATAATAAATGTCTTAATTTAATCCAAGTGGGCCTAAATGGTCATATTTTATTTCTAAGGTTGTTTTTGGTCGAATTAAACTTATCCAATAAAATTAGGACATGTTTTAGGGTAATAATAATATCATTTTTACCTTTAATTACCCTATTTACTTTTAACCGTGGTAAATAAAAGTTAAAAGATACTATTCACCAAAAATTATTTTCATCTCATTGAACCACATTTCACTTACTGACATCAACCGTGTCTCTCGGATTTTTGAAATTCCACTCACAGAAGCGGTAAAATTAAGTTTTATGAAAAATTCAGTTTTTTTAACTACCACTTAATGGTTTCACTATTCATCAAAAATTGGAAGTTTTCAGAAAAATACCAAAATTTCACCCTAGGCTAATTTCGATATTCCAAATCCAAAAATGAAGTCCATTTTGAAAAATAAAATTTATAAAATTTAAAAAAGTGGTTATTACTATTCATAACGGCTAATTTTAATAATATTTTAATAGTATATCGTTGTTTAGTGAAACTCGGTATTGCGTACGACGCAAGCTATCGAGGAAGGTCGCGATTTCGTGTAAATAAAGCCAAGAAAGTGTTGTGCATTGAAAAAGATTCCTTTGATGATTTATATAAAATAAAAGTCTCAGGTGTTACATTCTACCACCCTTAAAATGAATTTCGCCCTCGAAATTCATCACTTTGTAACAAACAGATGAGGATACCTCTCTCTCATCATATCCTCAAGCTCCCATGTAGCTTATTCTAATTGGTGGTTCCTCCATAAAATTTTCACCAATCGAGTGGTCTTGTTTCGTAGGAATTTTTTGCTACAATCCAGAATCTCTATCTGTTGTTCTTCATAAGAAAGATCTTGCTCAAGCGGTACAACTTCTAAGCTGAGTACATGTGAAGGATCAAGTATGCACTTTCTCAGGAGAGATACATGGAACACATCGTGAACTTGAGAGAGATTCAGTGGAAGCGCCAATCGGTAATCTACCTTCCCAACATGATCCAGTATTTCAAAAGGACCGATATATCTAGGTCTCAACTTCCCCTTCTTTCCAAATCTCATGACCCTCTTCCAGGGAGGTATTTGTAAGAACAATTTATCACCCACTTCAAACTCTAGGTCTTTTCTTCAGTTGTCAGCATAACTTTTCTGTCGACTCTGAGCTGCCCTTATGTGTTGTTGAATAGTTCTAACCTTTTCTGCCATTTCATCAACGAGATCAGGTCCTAATAGCTTTCTTTCCCCAACATCATCCCAGCAAGTTGGAGTCCTGCATTTCTTTCCATAGAGAGCTTCATAAAAATCCATCTAAATACTGTAGTGAAAGCTATTGTTATAAGAAAATTCCACTAATGGTAGGTGTTGATCCCAACCACATTTGAAATCCTTAGAGCCAGCTCTCAACATATCTTCTAGAGTTTGAATTGTTCTCTCAGACTGTCCATCTGTCTGAGGATGATAAGAAGTGCTGAAACTAAACTCTGTATCCAGAGTATGCTGAAGACTTCACCAGAACTTTGAGGTAAACCTCGGATCCCGATCAGATATAATAAAAAGTGGTACTCCATGAAATCTTACCACTTCCTTCACATATATCCTGTCAAGCTGATCTAGAGAGAAATCCCTTATAATAGTGATGAAGTGTGCAGACTTTGTAAGACGATCAACTATGAACCAGATAGCATTATTTCCTTTGGATGTTTTAGGAAGTCTGGTGACAATGTCCATAGTGATGTTTTCCCATTTCCATTCGGGTATGGGTAATGGTTGTAACATCCCCTTAGACTTCTGTCTCTTAGCTTTAACTTGCTGACAAACCAAGCATCAAGAGACATATTCAGCAACATCTCTTTTCATGCCATCCCACCAGAAGTACTCTTTCACGTCCCTATACATCTTCGTGCTTCCAGGATGAATAGAGAATATAGAACTATGATCCTCATCTAGCAGCTCCTTCTTTAATTCGGGGATGGAAGGAACAAAAACCCGATTCCTGAACTTTATTATCCCATCACAGTCAAGGTTGAATTCAGGAACATTTCTCACCTTCTTTTGTAACTCGACATCTTCTTTCTGTGCCTCTTTAATCTTCAACTATATAGATGGTTGAACATTCATTTGAGAAAGATACGATTTTCCCCTTTCATTATAATTCCAAGATCCATCCTTTGTAAATCCATAAATATTGGATCTTTTGTTATCCCCATCATGGATAAACTAGCATGGTCTTGTCGACTTAATGCATCTTCCACCTTGTTTTCTTTCCCAGGGTGGTAATGGATTGAGTAGTCGTAATCCTCAATCAGCTCCAACCATCTTCTTTGGCACATATTCAACTACTTTTGTCTGAAAATATACTTTAAACTTTTATGATCAGTATAAATTCACACCTTTCTCTATAAAGATAATGCCTCCAAATCTTTAATTCAAATATTTCTATAGCTAACTCCAAATCATGAGTTGGGTAATTTTGCTGATGTATTTTCAATTGTCGTGAGGCATAAGCTATCACCATATCATTTTGCATAAGAACACACCCCAATCCCTTCGTGGATTCATCACTGTAGATCACAAACCTTTCTCCACTACAAGGCAGTGGGAGCACAGGTGCACTGTATAACCTTCTTTTCAACTCCTTGAAATTCTCTTCACATTCATCCGTCCAAACAAACTTAACTCCTTTCCGAGTCAACTTGGTGAGTGTATTAGATAATCGTGAAATTTGTTTCACAAAACGTCAATAATATCCTGCCAAACCAAGAAAAATTTGGATCTCAGTCACTATTTTTGGTCTCGACCATCTTTCGATAACCTCTGTTTTTGCTGGATCCACAGATATCCACTCTTTTGAGATTATATGACCCAAAAAATGATACTTTTTGAAGCCAAAATTCACACTTGGTAAATTTTTCATAAAGATTATCTTTTCACATGGTCTTCAATATAATTCTCAAGTGATCTTCATGTTCTTACTTGCTCTTTGAATAGACAAGAATATCGTTGTAACACCCCAAGATTTCATAGTGTGTTAGTTCTTCAAAATAATTCAATAACTTTCACTACATGCAACACAAAGTTCAAGCACACCATGACATACCAAACAAGCCGTTCAAAAGAGGTTATGATTAGTATTAGATAAATTTTAATGTTTATATAATCCTTATAATTTTAGATTCCATATTATGAGTTTCTTAGATATAATGCAAGAACAAATTCATTTTCAGTATTGAACTTTTATCAACTTTAATAGTGAACCCTTTTTAAATACTATATTTTAAACTTTTTGACTAAATGGGGACATCAAAAATTTAAAATGAAACATCCCAAGCTTCTACGGTACGCTTCTCTTTGAATAATGTGATAGCGTGTGTTGTACGCAACACCGAGTTCTAACAACCAATTGAACTAGCCATTATGAATAGTAATAACTACTTTTTGAAATTATATAAATTTTATATTTCAAAATGGACTTCATTTTTGGATTCGGAATATCTAATTTAGCCTAAGGTGAAATTTTGGTACTTTTCGGATAACTTTCATATTTTGATGAATAGTGAAAATTACTAAATTTTAATTAAAAACAACTTTTTTAATCAAAATAATTAATAGTGATAAATTATGAATTTTAGTAGTTTTAAAGTATATTTAGAATATATTTTTACCATTTAATATAATGTTGGTCATTGGACATAATTTTACAATTAAACCAAACATAATCAAGTGTCAATCTTTTGATAGTTATTATCTCTTAAAACACGCTTTTTGTTTTGACAGCGGGAATTAATTTTAAATTAATTTCTGCCACTTCTGTGTTTAGAATTTAGTAAAATGGATTACATATTTGGAATCAGGATGTTCAAATTGTGTAAATAGGTAACTTTTATTTTTAGACATTTTGAATAATTATTGTGGTAAATATTTTATTTACCATGGTTAAGGGTAAATCCGGTAAATAATGGTTAAAAAATAATATTATAATAATACAAAATTACCCTAAAACGTGTCCTAACCTTATTGGTGGACACATACCCGACCATGAGCATCCTTGGGTCAATTTGGGGACCCCTTGGAGCCACTTGTATGTGGTAGGGACACTTTATATTAATAAAGTTAAAATAAAAATAAAAATGGCATAAGCTTACATCTTTTAGAAGAACAACTTTTACATAGGGTTATACATGTTGGATTTTCGATTATAAATATTCATTAGAAATATAAAAAGATTTCCTACATAATGATATTTTATTTATAATTTTTAGACATTAAATAAGTTATTTTATTTATAACACAATGATGATGCGGTAATTACTATAATAGTGAAAAATTAAAATAATTGATATTATAAATACCAAAATAAATATAATATGAAACTTTTAATGAATTAAACTAATTTTATAGGATAATATGATATATTAGGATTGATTGGATTTACTTTTTTCGAAGTAATAAATCTGTTATGAGTTTCACAAAAATCAACTATTGAATAGTGTCAAAATTGACATAAAAGAGTTCTTAAAACAAATATTATATTATTAATTGATATTAAATTCCTAAAAATCTAAGGTTCGGCCAAGAGACTTATATCATGATAGGTTCATCATTAATGTACCACTTGGGGGTCTCTTGGATGTATATAGTAAGTTTATTAACCATATTATATAAAAATACAAAGAGACATTGTAAAAGTGAAACTAATTAACTTAGAGTTAATACTTAAAGATAAGGTTAATATAAGTACCCAAACCTGTCTAAATTATATTGGTTGAGTGGTTTTCGACCTATCCCCACCTTAAAATTTAAATAATCAACTTTTGAGACATTATAAACCGAATATAAATTTATTATAAATTAATATTTCTAGCTTTTCCAAAGGTGCCCCTCACCCCTCTTATAAAAGGGCACTCCTCCTTCTCATTTCTTCACACCTCTAAAGCCTTTTGGTTCGGACAAACTCTGCCCAAATACTCTCCCAACATCCCTCACTACAACCTAGAGGCCATAGTTTGATCAGAAAGCCAACCTAAGGATCCCTTTTGATCAAATCAAAAGGAATAACCCGAAGAAGAGGTAATGATTTCACCACCCTTTTCTAAGTTCATTTCTTCTTCCACTTCTTCTTCCTTTTTTCTTACCATTCTAAAATAATAACTCCAGTATCTCACATATACTGTGATGTTATTATAAGTATGGTACAACCATATTCAGTATTCTATCCACCCTTTGAATAACATGTCACCATACGTGCGTACGTACGGCTTACCGTCTCCACGTCGTGGTGTAATTGTTATTCAATATAATATTATTTGGATGGGTATAATAATGATGTGTAACTCATGTAAATAATAAATATAACATGTTAATTATTCTTTATATATGATATACCATTCATTTATATATTATTTTAATATCAAAAGAATGATATTGTCGCTCGTGCGTACGTACGGACTACCGTCTCCACGAACGCGATGAGATTCATTCTCCATCGTAATCATTCAAGTATAATTATCATTTGATGATTTAAAAATGATTTTTAAGGACTAGATATCATTCTGGATATGAATAACATACAACAACCATGGCTTATGTAACAAAACATATAAATAAAATGAGTAAGTTAACACCCGAAACGACGATAATTCTAAGATATTATTAACAAATCAATGTTAAAAGATCATATATGATATCATATTAATATATATGATTATTGTATAATTTAATAACAATTATTTCACCATTATACAGGAGGTTAACCTACCCCAACAAAGGAAAAGTACAAGGTAAGGGTTATTTCACAATCTCTTCATTATCCGAGGTTGTTTATACGTAATAATCTACTGGGATATCTTTATCATCCACATCCATGTTTCTTAAAAATGTATTTCAAAACATTTTTACTATTTACAAGAATATGGGTTAAAGTCATTTATACCCTTGTTTGACTTTTTATAAGAGGTTTATAAAGGAATCTTTCCGTCGTTTTCAAAACAAGGTCCTTTTTAACCTTTTCGATAGAATTGAGGTAAGAATGTTTTTTTTAACTTTTACGGTGGGTGCGGTTATTTTACGCCGTTATAAACTCTTCAGAGCTTTCCTTACAAGCTTATAAGAATATTTTCAAAGAAAATGTTTTATTTTATATGGATCTTAAATGATTTCAAAATAAAAGGAGATATTTCTTTAAAAAGAATTTTGATTTCATCTACGTCAACATCCTTTGATGGATTTTAAGATTATTTGAAGTTGATTTATTATGATACAAAACTTCTATATTGTATTGAAGGTTTTGTGATATGTTTGACTATGGATGTGCTATTTTTATACCATTCATAGTTTATGGTGAAATTATTGACATTTCGTATGCTAGTTTTAATACGAATGTTTATGTTATGTTTAATCCTTTTCATATGGGAATGCATTGGACTTAATAAGTGATGGGTGGAGCCCGCTATAGCTCCTCGATGCATCGGTAGGTCTCATGAGACAAACTAGTGTCTTGGAACAAGGCCTTGACAAAATCTTATTTGTAGTCTTGGCACGAGGCCTTGGCTATGTGGTTATGATAGTCTGGCATTATGTATTCCAACATTATGAAAGTGGTTATTGATTTTTGCATGTGATTATTCGATTAGTAGAATATCCATGTGAATAAGTAAATGGCATTATTTCATTTTATTTATGCCATACCATGTTGAAAGTTCATGTTTGAAAGGCTTTTGTTTTAGTTATACATTGCCTTAAAAGTTTATTCTTATTTATGAAAGTTTCCGCTATTTTGTTATCCTTACTGGGCATTTGAGCTCACCCCTTTTATATGTTTTATTTTTCCCAGGAAGTGAAGAAGTAAATTATGAATGACCTGCAAGGATATTATGTGGGGATATGAGTGTGGATTATGGAGACATTATGTTGTTGTAGTAGTTTTCATTTTATGATGTAATGTAAAACCTATGATTATATCTAGTGTTTCCAAGGCTACTAAACCAATCGGTCTTTCGAGATTTGATCTTTCTTGTGATCATGCCAATGTTACGAAGTAATGCACCGACTCTGGGTAGCTGGGGTCGGGGCGTTACAGTTGGTATCAGAGGAAGTTTAGTACAAACCTTGGAATCTAGATTTAGATAAACTCTGATTAGAGCACGTAGACCTAAGATGAACTTTGAGGATTAGTATAGAAGAACATCCTAGAATTTTGGTATTGTAGAGATTTTGTGAGTTTTCCGAGCAATACATCCCTGTCTGGATACGAGCAGGTAGAGGCGTTTCTGGCACAGATGTACCTAGGGGTAAAACCCGAAAACACCGCTTTGAGCTAGACTCGAACGGGAACTGGTGCACGACAACGGGCCTTGCTGCACTCTTGGTTACGACACTCCCGGGGGATATGCTTAGGATAATTCTCATTTTCTTTACAAACCATTGTGAAGGGTTTATGAGTATATACATCCTCAAATGAGTCATTTTTATGATTATGGATTATATCCATAAATAGTTCAATTTATGTTAAGTGTATTATAAGTATGGGATTATGTATTTTGATTCATAAACTGATCTAGTGTATTCCATTGTTTAGAAATGGCGCCTAGTAGAAGGAATGAGAACTCCATAAATGCACATGATCCAAAGAGAAGGAAGGATCATATCTTTCATGGTCTTAAGCTAGAATTTATAAGAGAAATAGTCTCCCATGTATTATCATCATATGAAGAAATAATATCACGTGTTGATAAGATAAGTAAAGATTTTACTGAGTCCTATGGCTTTGAAGGGAAGCAAGAGAAGAAAAGGATAGAAGAGAGAAAGATGGATAAAGGGAAGAGGGAAAAGAAGAATTTTCCCATATGTGGTAACTGTGGAAAGAAACACCCTGGAACTTGCCTGAAAGGAATGGGAGTTTGTTATAAGTGTGGAGGAAAAGGGCACAAAGTACGTGACTGCAAGGGTAAGAAAATGGTTTCAAATGTACAATGCTTCATTTGCAAGGAGTTTGGACACTACGCGAACCTATGTCCCAGTCATCAGACTATGCCGCAAATGATGTTATTGGATAATAATCATGTTATGATACTACCACAGATGAAGAGGAATGATTAGAGTTCTTATGTTGATTATGTCAATTGAGTGTTGTATCAACAATGTACTTGTTATAATAATTATGGAGTATATAAGGATTGTACTGCAGTACTATTTCATTAAGGACTTGAGATTGTGTGGAACAAAGAAAAGTGACTCAATAGCAGGATAAATTTTTGGAAAATATATGGTTGAGAGAAAGATAAACCATAATATGGTTCAGATACCGAGGTGGTGATTTTAGAATAATACATGATTGATTTGGATAAATTATATTGGATATTATTGACTACCTTGAAGCTGATTAATGATTTGTATATTCCATCATTGTTGGGTTTTAAAACATTTTTGGATTAATGAAGTATATCCAGCATTTTATATGGAATAAGGGAACATGAATGTAATCAATAAGGAATATGGTAATACATGATGAAGGTATTCATATGCTATTACGGGGTAAAAAGGATCTATATTATGTTTAACTTCCTTATAAATGTTGGACTGTGAGTTTGGATAGAAGTATTTTGGATAGTTCTAGTTTGGATTATTTTTGATTTCCATAAAAGGACAACCCGGAGGTCGGGCGGCAGCCCGTCGCGTCCGGCAAGGCTGCGAGACTTGAACCCGCAACCGAAGGGCGACAAGGGTGTATCACCTACCACTGGCCCACGAGATGTCCTGGATTAAATAATGTAGTTTTTATTAAAAGATCTTGTAGATGAATTATAAATTCGTTTATTTTGGAACCCTATACGAATAGTGTAAATAGAATTTTTTTTACATTCTATTATCTTTTAGAGTGAAAGATGAGTTTGTGGTAGAAATTTATTAATGGATAAAACTCTAATTATAATGTAATTATATCTCCTTATGATCTTAGCCAATCTCATAAATAAATTCCTCAATATTAAGAAAAGCAAATTAGAACAAAAATGTTTTCCTAGATGGTACCTTAAATCATCACTAATTTATGGCTTTGGGATTGTTGGCCTTTTCATAGCCATGTTCTCTACCACTCTCCATTAGATAATTGATGGTTAGATTTTTCTTCCATATCCATATTTTCCTACATGGAACCCTAGTATGTGTTATTTTCGGTAATCTTCATACTTTCGACTCTTTATTTTAAATAGAGGCCTCATTAATTCATTTTTCGATGTGGGATTTCAACTAAGATATTTTGAAACGTCAAAAATGTGTTATCCTAATACCCTATGTTTTGTTGAACCGATGGTTTTTCAAATCATCATAGATTGATGAATTTAAGGACCTCAATTTTATACTTGTTTGTAATTGATGACCTCAATCACTACCTATAAATATTTACGTTTTTCCTCCAATTATATGTCTCAAATTGCCACCAATGTTCTCCTAATCGAGATCATAATTTGGGTGTAACCCTTTCATTTCTCTTTTCCTCATATTAAGACTAAATTTTAGTAACCCAATTTCCGATGTGGGGTTTCCCACAAATATATTATATATTTTCAACCTTTTATTTTCGAAGAACAATTTCAAATTGCGAGGACGCAATTTATTGAAGGAGGGGAGAATGTAACACCCCAAGATTTCATAGTGTGTTAGTTCTTCAAAATAATTCAATAACTTTCACTACATGCAACACAAAGTTCAAGCACACCATGACTTACAAAACAAGCCGTTCAAAAGAGGTTATGAATAGTATTAGATAAATTTTAATGTTTATATAATCCTTATAATTTTAGAATCCATATTATGAGTTTCTTAGATATAATGCAAGAACAAATTCATTTTCAGTATTGCACTTTTATTAACTTTAATAGTGAACCCTTTTTAAATACTATATTTTATACTTTTTGACTAAATGGGGACATCAAAAATTTAAAATGATACATCCCAAGCTTCTACGGTACGCTTCTCTTTGAATAATGTGATAGCGTGTGTTGTACGCAACACCGAGTTCTAACAACCAATTAAACTAGCCATTATGAATAGTAATAACTACTTTTTAAAATTATATATATTTTATATTTCAAAATGGACTTCATTTTTGGATTCGGAATATCTAATTTAGCCTAAGGTGAAATTTTGGTACTTTTCGGATAACTTTTATATTTTGATGAATAGTGAAAATTACTAAATTTTAATTAAAAACAACTTTTTTAATCAAAATAATTAATAGTGATAAATTATGAATTTTAGTAGTTTTAAAGTATATTTAGAATATATTTTTACCATTTAATATAATGTTGGTCATTGGACATAATTTTACAATTAAACCAAACATAAACAAATGTCAATCTTTTGATAGTTATTATCTCTTAAAACACGCTTTTTGTTTTGACAGCGGGAATTAATTTTAAATTAATTTCTGCCAATTCTGTGTTTAGAATTTAGGAAAATGGATTCCATATTTGGAATCAGGATGTCCAAATTGTGTAAATATGTAACTTTTATTTTTAGACATTTTGAATAATTACTGTGGTAAATATTTTATTTACCATGGTTAAGGGTAAATCCGGTAAATAAGGGTTAAAAAATAATATTATAATAATACAAAATTACCCTAAAACGTGTCCTAACCTTATTGGTGGACACATACCCGACCATGAGCATCCTTGAGTCAATTTGGGGACCCCTTGGAGCCACTTGTATGTGGTAGGGACACTTTATATTAATAAAGTTAAAATAAAAAAAATGGCATAAGCTTACATCTTTTAGAAGAACAACTTTTACATAGGGTTATACATGTTGGATTTTCTCTTATAAATATTCATTAAAAAGATAAAAAGATTTCCTACATAATGGTATTTTATTTATAATTTTTAGACATTATATAAGTTATTTTATTTATGACACAATGATGATGCGGTAATTACTATAATAGTGAAAAATTAAAATAATTGATATTATAAAAACCAAAATAAATATAATATGAAACTTTTAATTAATTAAACTAATTTTATAGGATAATATGATATATTAGGATTTATTTTATTGACTTTTTTCGAAGTAATAAATCTGTTATGAGTTTCACAAAAATCAACTATTGAATAGTGTCAAAATTGACATAAAAGAGTTCTTAAAACAAATATTATATTATTAATTGATATTAAATTCCTAAAAATCTAAGGATCGGCCAAGAGACTTATATCATGATAGGTTCATCATTAATGTACCACTTGGGGGTCGCTTGGATGTATATAGTAAGTTTATTAACCATATTATATAAAATTACAAAGAGACATTGTAAAAGTGAAACTAATTAACTTAGAGTTAATACTTAAAGATAAGGTTAATATAAGTACCCAAACCTGTCTAAATTCTATTGGTTGAGTGTTTTTCGACCTATCCCTACCTTAACATTTAAATAATCAACTTTGGAGCCATTATAAACCGAATATGAATTTATTATAAATTAATATTCCTAGCTTTTCCAAAGGTGCCCCTCACCCCTCTTATAAAAGGACACTCCTCCTTCTCATTTCTTCACACCTCTAAAGCCTTTTGGTTCGGCCAAACTCTGCCCAAATACTCTCCCAACATCCCTCACTACAACCTAGAGTCCTTAGTTTGATCAGAAAGCCAACCTAAGGATCCCTTTTGATCAAATCAATAGGAAGAACCCGAAGAAAAGGTAATGATTTCACCACCCTTTTCTAAGTTCATTTCTTCTTCCACTTCTTCTTCCTTTGTTCTTACCATTCTAAAATAATAACTCCAGTATCTCACATATACTGTGATGTTATTATAAGTATGGTACAACCATATTCAGTATTCTATCCACCCTTTGAATAACATGTCACCATACGTGCGTACGTACGACTTACCGTCTCCACGTCGTGGTGTAATTGTTATTCAATATAATATTATTTGGATGGGTATAATAATGATGTGTAACTCATGTAAATAATAAATATAACATGTTAATGATTCTGTATATATGATATACCATTCATTTATATATTATTTTAATATCAAAAGAATGATATTGTCGCTCGTGCGTACGTACGGACTACCGTCTCCACGAACGCGATGAGATTCATTCTCCATCGTAACCATTCAAGTATAATTATCATTTGATGATTTAAAAATGATTTTTAAGGACTAGATATCATTATGGATATGAATAAGATACAACAACCATGGATTATGTAACAAAACATATAAATAAAATGAGTAAGTTAACACCCGAAATGACGATAATTCTAAGATATTATTAACAAATAAATGTTAAAAGATCATATATGATATCATATTAATATATATGATTCTTGTATAATTTAATAACAATTTTTTCACCATTATACAGGAGGTTAACCTACCCCAACAAAGGAAAAGTACAAGGTAAGGGTTATTTCACAATCTCTTCATTATCCGAGGTTGTTTATACGTAATAATCTACTGGGATATCTTTATCATCCACATCCATGTTTCTTAAAAATGTATTTCAAAACATTTTTACTATTTACAAGAATATGGGTTAAAGTCATTTATACCGTTGTTTGACTTTTTATAAGAGGTTTATAAAGGAATCTTTCCGTCGTTTTCAAAACAAGGTCCTTTTTAACCTTTTCGACAGAATTGAGGTAAGAATGTTTTTTTTAACTTATACGGCGGGTGCGGTTATTTTACGCCGTTATAAAATCTTCAGAGCTTTCCTTACAAGCTTATAAGAATATTTTCAAAGAAAATGTTTTATTTTATATGGATCTTAAATGATTTCAAAATAAAAGGAGATATTTCTTTAAAAGGAATTTTGATTTCATCTACGTCAACTTCCTTTGATGGATTTTAAGATTATTTGAAGTTGATTTATTATGATACAAAACATCTATATTGTATTGAAGGTTTTGTGATATGTTTGACTATGGATGTGCTATTTTTATACCATTCATAGTTTATGGTGAAATTATTGACATTTCGTATGCTAGTTTTAATACGAATGTTTATGTTATGTTTAAACCTTTTCATATGGGAATGCATTGGACTTAATAAGTGACGGGTGGAGCCCGCTATAGCTCCTCGATGCATCGGTAGGTCTCATGAGACAAACTAGTGTCTTGGCACAAGTCCTTGACAAAATCTTATTTGTAGTCTTGGCACGAGGCCTTGGCTATGTGGTTATGATAGTCTGGCATTATGCATTCCAACATTATGAAAGTGGTTATTGATTTTTGCATGTGATTATTCGATTAGTAGAATATCCATGTGAATAAGTAAATGGAATTATTTAATTTTATTTATGCCATACCATGTTGAAATTTCATGCTTGAAAGGCTTTTGTTTTAGTTATACATTGCCTTAAAAGTTTATTCTTATTTATGAAAGTTTCCGCTATTTTGTTATCCATACTGGGCATTTGAGCTCACCCCTTTTATATGTTTTATTTTTCCCAGGAAGTGAAGAAGTAAATTATGAATGACCTGTAGGGATATTATGTGGGGATATGAGTGTGGATTATGGAGACATTATGTTGTTGTAGTAGTTTTTCATTTTATGATGTAATGTAAAACCTATGAATATATCTAGTGTTTCCAAGGCTACTAAACCAATCGGTCTTTCGAGATTTGATCTTTCCTGTGATCATGCCAATGTTACGAAGTAATGCACCGACTCTGGGTAGCTGGGGTCGGGGCGTTACAATCGTCTATAAAGACAACCACAAACTGATCAAGAAAGTCTCTAAAGACTCTATTCATCAGATCCCTTAAGATAACAGGGGAATTAGTAAGACCAAAGGGCATCACTATATATTCATAGTGTCCATACCTTGTATGGAAAGCCGTCTTTGGTATATCCTCCCTTTTGACACTTAATTGATGATACCCTGAATGAAGATCAATCTTGGAAAAGTATTAAGCTCCGCGTAGTTGGTCAAATAAGTCATCAATGCGTGGGAGAGGATATTTGTTCTTGTTTGTGATCTTGTTAAGTTCTCGATAATCAATGCAGAGTCTCATTGATCCATCTTTCTTCTTAACAAACAGAACAGGTGCTACCCAAGGTGACTAACTAGGGCATATGAACCCCTTATCAAGATTCTCTTGGAGTTTCTTCTTCAATTCCTGTAACTCAATTGGGGCCATTCTATAAGGTGTCTTTGAAATAGGCAAATCGCCCGGTACGAGTTCTATTGAAAACTGAACTTCACGATTTTGTGGAAGACCCAGTAATTCCTCCGGAAAGACATCATCAAACTCCCGTACAATGGTCATATTCTTAATCGTGAGTTTCTCGCCAACCATTTGAGATAAATAACCTTCATTTAGTGGAATCAAGACCTATAAGATGGAAGAAATTTCCACTAGAAGGTTATGTTCATACTTGCATTGATAGACGATCATAGATTGATCTGGAATATGAAATGTGACTTCCCTTCTTTGTAAATTGATATGAGCTCCATATAAAGAAGTCCAATCCATGCCAAGAATCACATCAAATTCCACTATAGGAAGGATCACAAGATTTGGAAAAAGCACTTTCCCACAAACTTCGATCAGAGAAGAATTATAAACTTTTGATGTGACTGTTGTGCCATTAGGGGTTGTCATAGCTAACTCAACATCTAATTGTTGAGGTAATATGGTGATATCCTTAGAAAATTATTCAGAAATAAAAGAGTGGGTGGATCCAGAATAAAATAAAACATTTGCTACTTTAGAGTTGATGGTAAGTGTACCTTTCACCACATCGTTATCGTACTCCACATCGCTGATAGAAATTTCATGTGACTTTCCTTTGTCTTTAGCCTTAAAAGATTGTTGACGTCGACCATCATCATCAACCCTTGGATTTGGTAATTGATTGGCATAATGCCCCATCTCCGTGCACTTGAAAAATTGAAGTGTAGTAGGTTCATTCTGTGTATCCCTTCCTTTTTTTGCATCATTAGACATCTTCTTCCCATCATTGCGGCATTAAAATGCCCTATGACCTTCCTTTCCACATTTGAAACATTTACTTGTCCCATTAAGACAACTCCCTCCATGTTTCTTTCCACACTTTGATCATAAGGGAAATCTCATCTTCTTTTCAGGGTGCTCTTTAGATTTTCCTTTGAATTCCATTTTCTTCTTCTTATCAAACCCATATGACTGATGGGTTACTCTAATCTCCATCTTGACTTTGAGAGCTTATCGAACGATTTCCTCATAGATATTGAAGTCCCCTATGGCTAACGCCCTTCGAAGACTTGGTTTTAAGCCACTAAATAATCGATCGATCTTACTCTCAGGTTTGATAATAATAACAGAAGTGTACCTTGCAAGTCTTGTAAAATTTTCTTCATAGGTACCAATAGATTCATAATCCTTTTTCGTTAGTTCAAGAAACTCCTTATCCATCTTTATTCGGAGAATATGAGGGAAGTACTTATTGAAAAATAAGTTCTTGAACTCGTCCCATTCCATGGACTCAATTTCATCTCTTGGCCTTGTATTCTTGATAATATTCCACCATTGATCAGCATCACCTTCCAAACGATACACTGCTAAGATGACTTTATCATGTTCAGAACATTGAAGAACTGAAAATATCTTTTCAGTAGTACTAATCTATTGTTCAACAACTAATGGATCAGTAGACCCGCTGAATGAGGGTGGACGCTGCCTCATGAAGGATTCAACAGAATGTTTCTCCTTCCTTTTCTCATTTGGATGTTATGCATGATTCATAGCTTGAGAAAGTTTTGTGGGCATGGCTACAAGATTTTTCATTCCATCTCCCATAACATTTGGTTTCTTAGGGGGACAATCATTGCATTTCCTGTCGCATTCCGCATTAACATGGTTCCTTCGGGTTCCATCCATTGACTAAAACCAAGAAGAACAGTGTGAGCAACACTAATTATAAAAGGAAAAACACATAATCAAGAATAAATTTTCACACATAAGGTCTTATCCCAGGTTATTCAGGGCCATTTCTAAAACACTAAGTTTGTGTTCTATGCTTAGACATATCCTTAGGATTCTTAATAAGGCTTTCACATCCTAGTTTCCAAAGGATGACTATACCTTTCCTCTAATACCAACTATAATGACCCATACATTACAAACATTATTATTACTTCAGAATTGAATCACACTTATTACATCATATAACAAAACCAGGAAAGGACCATATAGGTATAGTGTCTTTAGAAACTGGGAAACATAAACAACAGGTTCATAAAGCATCTACACTGTCTCCCATTTATTTCATCATATCTATAGTCCCTTTTGGCATATCTTACTTAATAAACTTCTTCCTGGCCTGGGGAAAGAAAACATACAAAAGGGTGAGCTCAAATGCTTAGTAAGGGTAAACAAAATAAATATCAATCACATCATATTCATAAGAAAATAACATTTTGGAAATCTTAACCTTCAAAAGAGATCATAATATCAAAACATGGGATAAATCATAGTAGTGAAATGTAATCCCAATAATCATAACATAAAACATGAAACTTTGTGGCATACACACATAATCATATATAATCATTTCTTATTAGTGAAGACTCATTACCAAGACTATCTTAGTGGACAAAGTCTATTTCTGAACCGAGTTCACTCCTCATTTCAGTCCTGTTTCACTGAACCGGTTTAACCTGTCGTTCCAGCCATGTCTATCTCATGAGATATAAAATCTTTACCTAATGCATTAGAGGGAGATATAGGTCCCACCCATCTCATAGTGATACCATTCTTATGTGTGCCAAAAAATCATAAACCATAGAGCATAACCTATGTAATAAAAATGGGAATGTTAAACTTTGTGACATCATTAAACAATTCATATAAGATAAAGGAATTCATAAAAATAATTTCATCACAACATAATCAAATAAATGTAATAATAGGGATAAAAACAGAACCCTTTATTATCTTAGATGGAAAATAATTTTGATAAAATAGTTGAACTCCATTCTTGAGGAAAATATCATTTCTACTTCAAAAACACTTTTCCTTTCTTAATATGTCATACAATTATAAACTAAAAGAAGTTGATTAAAAATAAACATGAAAAATTGTAAAGGAAGATTCTTGGAAATATTGTTTTAAAAATCCATTCATACCGTATAATTTAAAAAAACATTCTTCTCGAACTTTTGTCGGAAAAGTCAGAAAGTACCTCGTACGAAAAACGACAAAAGATTCCATTCATATATTTTACTAAAAACTCACCGAAGGGTAAAATTGGATTTAAACAATTGTAGGTGGATGTAAATAATATTACATATTGAGGAAACATGGATTTGGATGATAAAATACATCCCAGTAAATTCCAAAGTATAAACAATCTCAGATAAAAATGAGATTGTGATATTTCCCTAACCTTAGGTCTGATTTGATTTGTAAGTGTCCGAACCTCGTGTATAATGATTTAAATAATGTTTTTGACTTATTCCAGAATCATAATTACTGTTATGATATCATATATGGTCATATTTTTATCTTCTTATTAGTAATATTTCATTACAACTTGTTATTCGGGTGTTTATTACTTTTTTTTCTTATGCGTGTTTTGTCGAATAAAATCTTATTCTACTCTTTAGGTTATAGATACATAATTTCCATAATTTTATTAGTGTAATATATATGATATTCATTCATTCAATTCATTTATATAATCATTATTCAATGAATATCATGTAGAACGAGTCACATCACATCGTGGAGACGGTATTCCGTACGTACGCACGAGCGATGATATCGTTCCCATGATCATGGAATTGTATTGGAGTGTATGTATACTATTTCAGAATAAATATCACTTTACAATAATCATATATAGTCATTATTTACACCATTATACCGATCCAAGTAAGGTGGGGGAAAATAGATTACACCACAGCGTGGAGACGGTATTCCGTACGTACGCACGCGCGGTGAATTCATTTTCTGTAGGATGGATAGATAGTGAAATAGGGTTGTTTCATACTTATAATAACATATCTGTATATGAGTGATACTGATGTTATTACTTCATAATGAAACAACTAAAGAATAATAATTGGAAGAAGATATAAAGATGAAAGAATCGGTAACGGACATTACCTCCTTTTTGAAGTGCTTCTTTGAGACCTCCTTTTAGGGAACTAAAATTGGTCTTTGAAGAATACCGGGACCTCTAGGATGTATCTAAGGATGTGGAGAGGAGAACGTGGCAGGGTTTGGTCGAGCTTGAAGACTCAAAGTGGTGTGAGGAAGAGGGGGAGGAGGTGCCCTTTTATCAGGGAGGAGAGGGGCTCCTTTGGAAAAACTAAAAATATTATTTTATTATAAAGTAAAGTTCAGTTTTAAATAGCTCCAAATTGATTTATTTAGAAGCTAAGGTGGGGATGGGTCGAAATCCCCTCATCCAATAGAATTTAAACAAGTTTAGGTTCCAATTTTATCCTTATCATTTAGATTTAACATTAAGTTAAATAATTTTACTTTTGTCGTGTCTTCCTGTGTTCTTATCCTATAAGGTTAATAAACGTACAATAACAAGCCAAACAAACCCCAATTTGTTTATTATTAATATATATAACCTTATAAAAGTCATTTGGCCGAACCTTATATTTTTAGGAATAAAATAACAATTAATAATATAATATGTTTTTAAAAAACAATTTTATGTCAATTTGAGACTATTTAGTAATTTGTTTTTGTGAAACTTATAACAGAATTATTAGTTAGAAAAAAGTTAATTAAATCAATAATAGCATGTCATAGTAACCTAGAAAATTAGTTCAATTCATAAAAAGTCTCAAATTACATTTATTTGGGTATTTTTAACATCAATTATGTCAATATTTCATTAATATGATAATTACTGCATCATCTTTGTGTCATAAATAAATTAAATTATATAATTTCTAAAAATTACAAAAAAAACCATTATGTAGGAAATATTTTTTACTTTATAATGAATATTTATAGTCTAATTTATCTTATGTATAACCTTATATTACAAATTATTTACTTATTAAACTTTGATTTTAACTATTTTAACCCTTCTTTAAATAAATTAATAATAAATGTCCTAATCTAATCCAAGTGGGCCTAAATGGTCATATTGTATTTCTAAGGTTGTTTTTGGTCGAATTACACTTATCCAATAGAATTAGGACATGTTTTATGGTAATAATAATATATTTTTTCCCCTTAATTTCCCTATTTACTTTAAACCGTGGTAAATAAAAGTAAACAGTTACTATTCACCAAAAATTATTTTCATCTCATTGAACCACATTTTACTTACTGACATCAACCATGTCTCTTGGATTTTTTAAATTCCACTCAAAGAAGCGGTAAAATTATGATTTATGGAAAATTCAGTTTTTTTAACTACCACTTAGTGGTTTCACTATTCATCAAAAATTGAAGGTTTTCAAAAAAAATACCAAAATTTCACCCTATGCTAATTTCGATATTCCGAATCCAAAAATGAAGTCCATTTTGAAAAATTAAATTTATAAAATTTCCAAAAGTGGTTACTACTATTCCTAATGGCTATTTTTAATAATATTTTAATAATATAACGTTGTTTAGTGAAACTCGGTATTGCGTACAATGCAAGCTATCGAGGAAGGTCGTGATTTCGTGTAAAGAAAGCCAAGCAAGTGTTGTGTGTAGAAAAATATTCCTTTTATGATTTATATAACATAAAAGCCTCGGGTGTTACATCACCACTCCTTCTTACAGTACCCATGAAGTTCCAAAAGATATTTCATTCCAATACCAATGGAATACATTGAAATTTATAAAATAAACCACATAACCCACACTAGTTCCCATCCCTCATATCTAAAGGTTGATCATTGAGTGCCTGGAAGCCCCTCGAGACAATTTCAATGTGTGAGGTCCCAAATCATAGCATAAAATATCTATGAGGGTGCCTAACAAGTATTTTAAGGGTCACATTAATGGTTTCAATTACCCATTAACAATATAATAAACCTATTTAATGGTTCATTCTATATATAAATATAAATAATGGTGTGACTGACTCCTTCTCGTCATCAATGGGAAACAACTGCAAAAGTTTAGCATCTTAACCACTAAAAACATCTCTAATTTCCATTTAATCATGTGTGACCCCAATTAAGAACATTTACACATATAAAAGAACAATTAATGATGTTGAAACACTCTTAATCTATATCCAACTCCATATTCTCAAATCAAACCCCTCACAAAACCAAAAATTGATATTCCCTTAGATATTCCAAACTAGTAACATTGTATCTATTACATAAATAAAAATTAATATTTTTATAGTTATCTTATATATTAATTAAATAGATAACTATAATTATCCTTGGGGATGTTAATGAAAAATTAAATATGTCACTTCATGGAGGATGTAGTCTGCATACATGCATGAGGTATGCTCTCATTATCCGTTAGATTGAAATGAGATAGAAAATGGTTATACTATTATCATTAAAAATATTAACTATAGTAAATATACTAATTTATTTATGTAAATATGATAATAGAATGTTTTTATAAGGTCAAATAATAAATAAACAAGAAAATGGTCGGTAAGAATATATACCCCTTTTTTGGATAATCTGTATTAAAAAATAGAACAAGCCCTCTTAGATGGACATTTTTTTAGACCAGAAGCTATAAGTCATGAATAATGTTGTTTGGATTGTATTTGGGAAGATATTTAACAATATATATTGCTCAAGTGGCATGGATACGTGAGAAGATGAGGTTCCATTTTTAAGTGAGGGGAGTGACACCATTGTAAATTCCCATTACTATAAAATAATATAGATATGGTTTTATGGTAATGTTGTAAAATGAATAAAAATTTAACTAAAGGATGAAATACACTCAAAAAATATAAATTTAGAGAATTTATTATTATGATTGATTCAATATCTCTTATTTTTACCACTTGATAATACTTTTAACCATAATTGTGTTGATAAGAGTTTTACCTTAGTAACTATTCATTATGGAAAAAATTAAGTTGAATTTATTGCATAATATTTATTATTTTTATTAAAAATATATCATCTATTTTAAAATACTAAATTCTTAAATATGGTAGAAAATAATTATAATATTTTCACACAATATCAAAAAAATCAAGCATTGGAGATTTAATTATAACTATATTAAATTAGATTAAAGATCAATTTTGGAGGTTAGAGTTTTTGTGCATACACGTAAAGAGCAGGAAGATGAGATTATAACCTCATGTATTCGGTGTTATTTTTTATCATTATTATTAAGAATTTTAACTGTGTATTGACACTATCATATCTTGTAACCTACTTGGAAATTAGTTAGTGGAAGAGAGGAAGAGGTCATGGACATTAGATGAGTTGTGATATTATCATAAATATTGTAAACATTAACTAGTTGAGTAGTAATTATTTGTAATTTAAATGAAACATTGATATATTCTCCTTATATATTGCCTGTTATGGGTGAACTATGTAATATACCCATGTTTTCGCCCTTGGAATTTCTATAATTTATTGTAATTGTGGGTCACCACTTTGAAAAATTGAAGGTGAATTGTTAGTAATGAGGACAATATCTAGTTAAACATAAGTTTATAATAAGTTTTAAGAAATAATAACTTACCCCCCTCCCACAATAAGGGTATATATTATGATATTATGATGCAAATAAAGGTCTTGAATTAGTTTTATTTAGCTAGAAAATAGGTATACCTTTGAGAAACATCTATGTTTATTTTGTTAGATATAAATTTTGTATATTATGAAAGCTAAACATTATTAAAACCTCTAAAGAAGAATTGTATCCTCCAGTTTTATGGAGAACATGTTAAATAAAATGTAACAACATATTATGTTAAAGAATCATGATTATATAAAACATTATGGTTCTTAAATATCTTTTTCAATACAAATTTAACAATCATATATAGAAAAATAATGTTCATGAATTTGTAAATTTTATTCATCATTAAATCAATGTGCATACTTGATCTACTACTCCATGGAATATCATATTTTTTCAAAGTAATTGGGGACCCTACTTTTCTTCATTTAAAATGAATATATACAAATATGAAAATCTAAAAATGGTAAATTATGAAGTTGTAATTAAATTAAGGGGAAAATATTAATTGAACAAAACTTTTCTATATGAAATTTCTTTCCCAATATATATGTGTATAAATAACTTAGTTCCACCACTAAAAATTTGATCACTATTTTATTCCATTAAAATAAAATTATAAATAGTACAATGGGATAATAAGCATAAAAAAATAAAAAATAAAAAATTGAAATTCTTGTGCTTCATGGTCTCGTTGAGGTAGTATAGACCGGGAAAGTTCAATAAAAATGAAAAGAGATATTGTAGATTAGAGTATAATTTTGAAATAAACTTTAAATAATGTTTAGAATAAATTGTATTAAATTATTATTGAATAAAGTTAGAGGATTCTTTAATATTTATAAGTCCTTTATGAATTTCGTAAATGGGAGAGATAGGTGTTCCAAAAATAACCACTGGAATAGTAACATGCCTATTAGAGTAGTAAAATGAATAATAGAGTAAAGGATGAATTAATGTTATTAATAATTTTTACCATTAATTAAATAATTAAATAAAAGTATAAATATACTATATTATAATTACTAAATCACTATAAAATATGAAATTATATTTTTACATTTTTTGTAAAACATTTTTTTTTTAATATTTAATAAAACAATTATTTTTATAATGAAATTATATATTAAAATTACCTGTAATGGACCGACGTCTGATGAAGGTAGAAATCAGTTTCTATCTAGTTTAAATGTCTTATTTTAACCGTATACATTCATCTTATGGCCCAAGGAAGGTCTCATGAGTGTTTGGGGAGTATTTGGATAATAGATTTTTGAGATGTAAAAGATGAAGGCTTGGTTCACTGTTTGTCCAAACTGTGAACTTGAGCCTTTACGATTTTGATAAACCATGAGGGCTTCAATAAATGTCTGAATAGAGATTAATGTTTACAATAAACCATGAAACATGGAATTTATTGTTGTGTGTTTTGTCTCAGATAAGTGATTGATACATTTTTTATTGTCTTCACACAATTATTCAAACCGTATTCCTAGCCTATGTGAGGGGGTTTCTTGGGTAGTAGAGTATACACTACTATTGCATGATTTCTCCAAAAATGCATCCAACTAATATGACTACCATACTAAATGGTAATTTTCCCTTTCTTCCATTAAAATTATATAAGCCCTCCTCCTATTTCTTGTCACTAGGGGATACACTTGTCCCCCTATCATGTGAGTTCCCTCAAGGTTTCACCTCAGATTCTGGATTTCTCATCCTTATGAACTCCAATTGGACCATAATCAGTTGAGTTGTATAGATAGTAGTATAATTATTAATCATAATTGTTTATTTATTAGTTCATATTTTCCTCTTCAGTGTTATTTTGGCATGATCTGCCATGAATTATTTTACGAGGATTTTTTGACTCATCTATTTTCTCTGATTATACATAAAATTTAAATCTGATATCGAATGATGAGTCATCAATGGGCCTAAGGATAGTGGTATAATAATTTTTTTTAAATGTTTAGGTGTATTTATATCATTCACCTATTTTCTGAATTCCAAGAATTTCCTTGTGATTTCTTAAAATGTAATTTTTTTAAATTAAATGGAATATTTTAATATACCTCCATAGATCTAGGTTAAATTATTAGAGGATGCCTAATTCATTGATCACTACAACTTTGGGTGTGTTGAAGGCATTTCATTACATGAGTTAAATGTTCAATTGAGCCAACCTCCTCCAAAGTGGGTTTTCATGAATTTAAATTAGGTTTTCATTTGTTTCAAAATTAAAAGGATTAATTTTAGCTAAGTTAATGTGAGTTTCAAGACCATGTCATGTTCTGTAAATAAATATTGAGTTATATATCTTGTGTAACCCATGGTTAGATAAGGTTAAAAGAATATAAATTCTTAAGAGGTAATTCATAATATTTTTAGTAATTATACCATATATCAGTCATTGGACAATGGTTAAGGGACTTGTTGAGAATGGTGTTTCCTGATTCCTTACGTCGGGTGATGGGAAAGGTGTCAAACACCATTTACGTGGAAAATGGGTATAATGCTCCATGTTCCCTTGAATTGGGTGTTGGTAATGATGAATCAACCCTCTATCTTGAGTGAAAATAAAGCTACAAAAAATCACTGCATACCTGTGGTTTTTTTTACCATGGTGGCGATTTAATCCACCATGACATGGTTCTGTGATAGTTTCATAAAATTGCAGCTAAAACAGAGGTCATCAACCAATACATGGAATTTTATTATATTTAGAGGTTGTTTTTGGTATGTTTTGAAGACAACATATTTAGTATCAATTTTATTGATTTTAGAAGTGTTTTTTAGTAGTAAAATATGGTAAGGATTTATCGGCGGTTTTAACCACTGCTAAATATTATCCTTTTTTGCCTAGAAACCACCTCTAAAACAAATAAAACTATCTGTAAATAATCAGAAATCAATTTTTAATGGTGATTTTAACCAATTTAGGTATAAAAACTATCAATATACAGTGGCAGTTTAAACCACCTCTAAAAATGTACCATATTTTGTGATGGTTTATACCGCCTCTATATATTGATTTACTAATAAAAATCAATTGCCAATTATGCAGCCCTAATACCATAAAAAACATATGCTGAGAACATATAACCCAAGGTCTGTACACATAAAATCTACACATAACTACAAATTTCATGGGAAACTAAATTTCAAATTATAAAACCACACCATGCCTCTAAAATAAGGAAAACACACAAAAAGGTAATCCTATTATAAAACAATATTTTTATTAAAACCCAATGAATAAGATTTTTTCTCTATGAAAACCACCCATGTAAATTTATAAAACCTGTAAAATGCATAAAAACCCTTTTAAAATAGTTAAATTACATTTATTTATGGTATTTACCAACTTCTATAGGGGAAAATCCAATCTATGTTCAGTAAAGAAGTACCAAAATAGGTTCCAATACATCATGTTTCTATCTATGTTCAAAGGATAATTCTAATTTCGAGTGGATCTAATGAGATTTCTCCATTTTTGACTCAATATCCTCTTATAATCTATATATGAAGTCATTTAACATCATCACTGATGACTATGAGGTCTAATATTATCTAATGGTTTGATAAGAATCAATTTAACTTGAGAAATAATTGAAATAATTCAGAATCTTGAATTTTAATTCTAAATTCATATTCAATTGAAAAGAAAGTGTTGTTACCACTGTGTAAGATTACTATAAATAAGATGTTTTGTTTTTATGTTTCAATGATGTAAAGGCTATAGAGTTATGACAAATGATCTTATAATGGGATGATTTGAAGAAACATTGTGTTGTATGGATGGATTAGGAATAAAGAGGTATTTTTGTTCATTTTTTCATAAAAAGTAGAATCTTGAATTTTGAAAAGAAGATAAGAAGAATAAGTGACTATAGAAACCCCTCTAGTTTTTTTGTAATGAATAAAGAGAAGAATATTTCTTCTATGTTGTTCATAATAACTGAATAAGTTTCTCTCTATTGTGAAATTATATAAGGAAAATAAGAATTTGGAACATAAATGAAGATGAATAGTCTATACTTGTGAAATATTTATTATTGTTAGAAAACTATATTTTAAACTCATAGGATGGTATTATAATGACCTAGTGAGATGTTGATAGAGCACATGATGAACTAAAACATAGTTTGGAAGAATGTAATATAAGTTCGTGGATAAAACACTCTCACCTGTACATATAGGTTGTTACTAGTGGGTTGTGTAATATCGGAGGAATCCATATCACACAATGGATTTTCATTCACATTTTGAGAGGTAAAAATTGTAAATCTGTTGTGACACGTATATTGGTGGTTGGTTAATTTTTTAAGAAAAGATGATGTTAAGAAGATAGACCAAGATTACTGTTCACCTTTATAGGTAAAGAGATAAAAGGATTGGGTTTAAAATGTTTTCAATTGGATACTATGTTCTCTACATTGATTCCCCCCTCTGAGTGTTAAACATATCCCTAATTGGACTACTAAAAATTTATTGATTGGGGATCATTATTATTCCTTTTTTTCTTAAAAAGTGGACAATCATTTATCAAATTTGTATAAAAAAACATGAACACAATCACTTGTTATCCCCTCTTATTTTTTTTCATTTATCCCATATAGATAATCTCTACGTATTGTCTATTCAATGTATATATAGTCATTTTATTCTCTTCTCTCTTGTGTTTATCAATATCTGAAACAACATCAACAAATTAAATAAGATAATATTCTCATTCATATTTTCAGATCTCGACAAGTTCAACTAATCATTACAAAAATCATGGAAGAAACATCACATAAAAAAACCATGAAACACATAATTTTACACATGATTTATATGTAGAAAGAATAATAAAACACACCAATAATATATAAAGAATATTATCCTCACTCCTTCCACCATGGGATCAACAATCTTCATTTAAGAACATTGGATAAAAATTTACATAAAATTTATATAAGTATAATATAGTATATTATATATTTCATCGATGTATATTTAAGTGCTAAAAAATATATATCCAAGTATAAAAAGAACATAATATCTATTTAAAAAATAATAAATTTATATTTATTATGGTGTATAGATATGTGGAATTAATTATTCATATTAGAAAAACCAAAAGAAACCCCTAATTAGAATCAAAAATAACACCCATTATCAAGAATAGTATATTTACAAACCATGAATAATAACCAAATATTATAAGTGAAAAAATAAAACACTAATTAAAATAAAAAATTCTAGAAATATATTTTAAAATAGTTAAACATATCAATAATCATATAACCTTGATCTAAAACTGAACAGATATGGTGGGATTTAGGTTTAAAATTTTTATTTTTGATGGGAGAGACAATGGTTGCACTACAGGGTGACAGCTAGAATGATACTTGCTGGTGTAGAAATATTAGGGTGGTGACATCGGGAGATATTATATGGGTGAAACAATCAGATTACATGGGAATGTGAGAGTCCATGGAAATATTTGAGAGGAATAATGAATAATGATATGCATTATTAATGATGATGTAAAATGATTATTGTCAAACAGCGAGTTCTTGTAGCTTAAAGGGACGATGGAACAAAAATGATGAAAGGGGTTTTGGGCCTTCATGATATAAGGAACAATAATGTGAATGATAAACATTCATATGTATAGGATTGATGTAAAAAAATCATGCATGAATATTTAAAAATGGGGAGAAAATTTATAACCATAATGATTGAACTTTACCTTATGGGATTCCAACGAAAATAAATTCCACCAATGTATTAATATAATGGATTAGGGAAAATAATGTTTTTGGATGTTAAAATAAAATAAAATATATATTTCACTAAATATCATGAAGGCCATTTCAAGATAGTTAATTTAATAATATTAAATTCTATATTTATATGAATGGATGACTATCACTTCATCCCTGAGAGGTTTTCAGCTTCTTCAAACAAGGGAAATCATGAATGGTTGAGTATTATGAGGGAAGAATTGTTACTATGATGAGGATTGGGATGTGATAAGTGATGTGTATTATGAATCAATTAACATAATTGATTAAAACATTGAAAAATATGTTTATAATGGTTATTACTTCCTGGGACATGTTAATGAGGCATTTTTATGAGAAATGAACCGCTCTAAATATAATTCCATGAGTTCAAGAAGATATAATAAATTATAATAATTTGGTAAAAATAATGAGGTACTATGTACAACCGACATAATGTTCCTTTTAAAAAGTAAAACAAATCCTTTTCTATATCCATTTCAAACTCACTACATAAGGAAATCCAAACTCTTTCACATATGATATATTAAACCAATAAAAAACTGAAATAGCGTAATTTAAGAGGATCGATGTTTAATGAATAATTAGATATATTATATCTGGTACAAAAAATATTATGATGCACTAATTCCTTGAATTGATGGTGGATGTTGGATATGTAATATATGAAAAATAAATCATGGACAACGACTACCCTCCACCTTAGTAAAGAATAAGAGAACGGATTTTAAAATAACGTAGCCCCTCTACCTTCACAACTGTATATGGTGTAGTAGATTACTCTTCTACACCATCGTACACAACAGAACATAGAACATTGGAATCCTCCATAATATGAGTATCCAAATTGATGTTATATTTTGGTCCTATGAGCCTCATTTAGGGAGGAATCATCTAAAATTCTAAGGAATAATTTAGAAAACTGAAATAATTATGACATATCTATATTGTTATATGTTTTCACACAAATTTTCTCCTTGTATTATACCCATACCATATGTATTTACATCCTAGTATTAACTAAGATCCTACATCCCTCCAAATTAGAGAGCGGTACAAATATATATGTACAAAACTATGCACATTCATAACTAAGTAATGAAAATATATATCACAATAGAATGGGAAAAAATATCTCACTTGATCAAACAATAAACTTTTATAATGAGTATATTTCATAATCAATTTTATAAATAAATGGACTAGTTTAGCCTATAACATATGACAATTATGGAATGTGATCCTCTATTCCAAACCCAGATATACGAGTGCACTTAAATCCCATAAAATAGAAATTAAAAACCAACCAATGTTGAGGGGTGGTGAGGTTGTAGGTCGGGACTGGCAAAGAGGGGTGGCGAGTGGAATGGTCCAGACTGACAGTGAGGGGAGGTAAGGGTTGGGGGAGGGGACGAGGGTCAGGACTGGAAGGGAGGGGCAGTGAGGGTAGGGACTAACAGTGAGGGGTGACATGGGGTAGTGAGGATCAGGACCGGTGTTGAGGGGCAGTGAGGGTTGGGACATTAGGGCATCAGGGCTTGGGGGGTCATGTGGGTTAGGGGTGTAGGGGTCAGGGGAGAAGTGTCATGTGTGAGAAAAAAATAAAAGGATTAGTGATGGTTTTAAATAAACCACCAATGAATTATTTAAGAAAATAGAGTGAGATTAATAAATATCGCTAAAATCTCACTACTAAAGTCCAATTTTGGTGTAGTGTCATAACTTCTCACATTGTTTTGTTATTCAGGGCTAGTACACTTGCTGGATCTTCGTTAGACTATTCATGAACAATTGAGTTATGCCCTAGGGTCTAGCTAGCACCTTGTATATATATATATGTATTCTTATATATTTACTTACATTTATAGAGTATATACATATAAAAATATAATGCATAATTTCATATAAATGTATGTACATGGTAACCCAAAATCAGATTTATTCTATCATATGTCAAGGAATGTAGTGTTATATAGGTATCCTTTAATGGTATAAGATAACTAATTTATGTCTTAATTTATTGTTTATTATTAACTATAAAAAATTACTAATATGATATACACACTAACTATATTATTATAGACACCTTTAGTAGTGGAATACTGGGATTATTCTAACACCCTATTAGGGAAACTGATTAGTAACTTAGTAGACCTTATGGATGCAGAAAGGGAAAAAGGCAGGTACTCGATCTTGGATTATTGATCATTATTGCTTATAACATGGGGGAATGGGAGTAGAGGAACAAGTGTATGATCATGATTCTAGTGGATATGTCATTTGGTATTTTAACTTTTTATAAAATATTTTATATTTATGTGCTTTTTATCCCCAATGTCACCATTTTTTTATATCTACATGACCTAAAATAAAGTGTATATAACTCAACATATGAATTTATTATTATTACTGTATCCTGTATATGGTTTTATTCTGCTGATTTTTTCACTTCATTATATTGTGTTTTTAGTTATCATTTATGCTTCCACTATTTATTATTTCAGGTTATTTATTTTTACCATTTTACTACAATGATAACAAGTGGTTATTTGTTGTGAATAGTAACTGTTGAATTTTATTTACCACATTTAGAAGAAAATAGGGTAATTAAAGGTAAAAATAATATTATAATTAAAGAAAAACATGTTATAATTCTATTGGATATGTGTTTTTTAATGTAAATATACCTTATTACAAAAATTAATATCTTTTTGATCCATTTATTTTAGATTATGACATTTATTATGTTTTATTTAGAGAAGAGTTAATAAACCACATTTAATATATTATTATACATAATATAAATTCGGCTATAAATATTATTTATAAACATAATAATATTTAATACATCGTAGTATTTTATTTATAATTTTTACACTTTAAATAATTAAATTTATTTATTACAAAATGATGATGCATTAATTACCTTACTAATGAAAGATTAAAATAATTAATATTATAAATATTAAAATAAATATAAATTGAAACTTTTTATTCAATACAAGAATTTTATTGGTAAATATTACATTTTATGATTGATTCAATGTATTTTATTTGAAGGAATCAAGTTGTTATGACTTTCACAAAAAAACAAATACTAAATAGTGTCAAAATTTAAATAAATGAGTTTTTAAAAAGAATACTATTTTATTAAGTGATATAATATTACTAAAAATATAATATTCAACCAAATGACTTATATAATGTTATATATGTCATTAATTAATTACTTGAGGTTCTATTGAAATTTTATAGTAACTATATTAACCATGTTTTATAACAACAAATGAATAAATGGTAAAAGTTAAACTGTTTAACATAGGATTAAATCTAAAATATAAAGTTAATATGGTGACCTAAACATGTCTAAAATATATTTTCTAAGAATATTATGACACATAACCACCTTATACTCAAAATAAATCTATTTTGAGCTATATGAAACTGAATATTATTTTATAATAAATTAATATTTCTAGATTTTCCTAAAGTGCCCCTCACCTCTCTTATAAAAGGTAATTTCTATTCTCTTAAATTCACACCTTCAAAGCCATTTGAATCATCCAAAACCATCTCCAATCTCCTCCCAACTACTATAACGTAATCATAGAGGCCTAAATTTTTTCATAATGTCAATTTAATGAGCCCTTTTGTTCAAATCTAAATGAAGCACCTGAAGAAGAGGTAATTATTTCATTAGCACATTAAATGTTTTTTTCTTCTTCCACTTCGACTTTCTTTATTTTTTCCATAATAAAATAATAAATCAATTACCTTAAACATAATTAGATTTATTTATATATATCGTACAACCATATTCATTATTTTATCCATCCTATGTATGACAAATTCATTATACGTGCGTATGTACGGTTTACCGTCTCCACGTCATGGTGTAGTTTATTATTAAAAACTTAATTATTTGGATGGATTTAATAATGAGTATAATTGATGTAAATAATAAATATAACATGTTAATGATTGGTTATATATAATACTATTACTCCCCTGTGCATTCGCACGGTTATATAACACAATCTTTAGATTATGTATTTGCACGCTGATACAGTTCATTGCTTTTTTAAGTAGTCAAATCTTCATTTCAATGTCAATAATGAACATGAATATTCAATATTTTAAAGTCACAAAATTATGATATTTATTATTAGAATATAATTGGAAAAAATATAGACAGATCATTATGATAGTATATTACATTTTCAATCAATACATTTGAAAAGAAGTAGATGAATCTATAAAAAATAAAAAATTATTCAGTATGGAGATTTGAATTAAATGAATGAAAAGAACATTGAAATTGAAATTTGAAATTCTGATAATAATGATAAATAATTGTCAGAATACAAACATATAGTTATATATAAACATATTTAAACTGTACATTACAAAGGATTTCACTTTTTGTCAAAAAAGAAAATTATATCCATACAATTCAAATATTTTTTCTTAATCAACAACCAAAATAAGATGGAGAAGATCAAAAGAAATGTAGATTTGCAGTTTTAAAAAATTAATTGGAATTAACCATGAATGAAAATGATTTACACAATATTATATGAACTTGAATATGCCTTACGCAATTGGTTTAATGAACGGAACACTGTTATAAGTAATTTTATCTTAGGCCTCGAACGAGAGCCCTTCTTCATACTGTCCAGAAACATCTGCAGCATCTGCTACCATGTCTATAGTGGCCAGTTGAATGTGGAGGATTGGCCCCCCGAACAACGTTTTCTTTCTATGCCTACCCTCTACATCAACTCCTTGCCCTCCTTCATTTATGACAGGGGACACTAGCCTTCCCTACAGACCATTTCGCTAGACCAATTATGTAATCATCCCAGAACTATTACATCTTAGAGGTTAGGATGTGAAAACGTTCCAAGGTTTTAAAACTGTAGTGGATCAATACAGGGGAAATATATCCAAGGATTAGAAATCATTAGTGAATATAGAATGAAAAATAAGAAGACATATTAATGCATATAGAAATTGTAGAATAATAAATCTGAATGTCAACCTAAAAGAAATAAATAGTAACCATAATAAAAATAAGAAATCAGTTTAGATTGTTAATATAAGGTTGTTCTTGACATAAGTTTGTGTTAAAAAGTGATTTGTTAATATGAATATATACGATTGAAACATCCTTTGTGTGAAACAATGTAAAATCTTTAATTCACATACAAATGGTAAAGATATGGATAACAAATTATACAAGGATATATGTAGAGAAATACAATCCATGACCGAGATAACATAAATCCATGATCTCACTTGCCCTCCGGCCTCCCGTCCAGCAGCCCCCTGTCCAGCCCCTGCTGCATTGTATCCCTCACCTCTCCATCTTCTCTCCCCCTAGGCCCAGCCCCTCCCTGCATTCCACCCTTCACCTCTCCATCTTCCCTTCCCCCCTCCACCCCCAGCCCAACCCTTCCCCCCATCCCTACCCAACCACTCCCCCTGCCAAACCCATCCCCTCCCCCTACCCAGATTTTGTCCTCCACCCTTCCCTGTACCTCCTCCTACCCCCATGGCCATTACCATACTACTACTTCCCCAGGTTCGACCGAAATGGTAGTTCAAAGTTATTCTAAATTGGAAAAATATATTATTCATTTCCCAATTTATGCATCTCACAGTCTAATTGGACATCTTTCAAATGCCATGGATGGGTAATGGTTGGAATTGAAAAAATAGTTAATCAAACATAATGAAATACATGCTTTAGAAGTTTTTCAAGGACTTATTTATTAGAAAAAATGATATATTTATAGAATTCCATAAAACATAAGTTGGAATTGGTGACATTATTAGGGATTTAGAGATACTGCATATATTCTGAAAAATAAACAACATTTAAAAAATTATACTTAGAAAAGGGCATATTTTTTTGTCATGCTTACATGTATAAGTGGTAAACATACATGTACCTTCTATTTGTAACCTTCTTCATTGTACATATAACATATCTTCTCAAAAAACGTGACATATTTCGTTCAACACAACCTGTGAAATGAATGATGGAAGGAAATGAGAAATCAACAAGTTCAATGTATCTAATTTTTCGACTGATATGTTCATCATGTGAAAATATAGTTAATCCTCTACCTGTGATGGCTGGTAGATTGTAGGATGCTTGATTTTACACAGCCCATTTATTCCACCAATAGGATCAACATCATTTTTCAATGAAAAATATAGTACTACATCATGAGAAGTAATCGACCTGGAGAACATAAAAAAATAGTAGTGCATCATGTGAATTAAATGATACGGAGAGCATCTGGCCATAAAAATGTGGAAAACATAAAAAACATTGACAATAGGGGAAAATGTTATTAAAAACATTATGCAATACATCTAAAACATCAATAATAATTCCATGGACTGCCAGAAAGCTATCAAATTGTTAATCAGAAAATAGAGGGAATTCCAGTGGAGAAAGCTTCCCAGGAAAGAGGAAAAAAATACGTACCATCAAACAAACAGGGATGAAAGTCCAGGATATCTGCAAGTCCTCAAAGCATATCAGTAAAATGGTTTAAAAATCCACTATCCAGTGTAATAAAGCTAAGATTGACTGGATGGTAAGAAGATATATATGATATTATAATTATATAATTAAATTTTTTTTCATAAATATCATATATATTCAATAGTTCCATATTTATAATCGTCTTTGTAAAGTTGTGATAAAAAACTAGTTACACTGATATATGGAGATAATAATCCGTACTAATGTAGGAGAGATGTTTTTTCTTTTTATGACATTGAAAAGATATGGAATATGGTTGTACCACAATAATAATAATATTAAAATTTATGTATATTTATGATATTATTATTTTTATTTTATAATGTGTATAACACATTAAGAGGAAGTAGAAGAAGAAATAAACCTGAAACAAATCTGTAAATACAATTACCTCTTCTTTAGTAAACTTCCTTTAGATATCCTCATAAGGGATATAGGGTTTGTCATATGGAAGTTCCAAAACCTCAATTACTTTTATATACATTTTTATAATGGAATTGTTTAGAGATTGTTCGAGATACTTTTCTCAGTATAATGTAATGAAATGAGACGAGTGTCCTTTTATAAGTGATGGGAGGGGTATTCTTGGAATTTCTCTAAGTATTAAAATAATAAAAATTATTTATCAAGACCAAGTGGATCAAAATAAATATATTAGAATATAATATTAGGATGACTCTAAATCCTATCATATAATAATATTTTCATAAGTTTGGGATATGTTTCCACCCTTATCTTGTTGTTTCAACCCCCCTTAACCCTTGAGATAATTACCACACTACTAAAGTTTTCTACCCTATAAGGATTAATAAATATACTATAAAATTAAAAAAAATACATAAATATCCCACGTTTCTTTTAATTATAACCAATTAATTTTCTAAATATTTGTTTTTATGAATTTTAAAATATTTAATAAAATATTATTTTTTATAAAATATAATTAATTACATTTTTAACACTAGTCATTCTTACATTAAATACATCAAAAAAAGAGGAAATTAAATTATATTACTTTCACACATCCCTAACATGACATATTATATATTTTTTGAAACATAATAATTCATCCAATTTATATTAATTTTAATATTTTTTGAATAATTTATCTTATTATTAATTAATAGAATAGATATTGTGTCAGTGTTGCATAATCATTTAATTAAATTATTAATTTTATAAAAATTTAACATAAACTACCATGATAAAAATATATTATTCATATTTAAAATACCCATTGATAATTGAAGATATGTTGTATTTTTCCCTATCAGAAAATATTATAGACAATAAATGAAGAAAAATTACATTTTATTCTATATATATCACTTAAATATTATAATTTTAAAAATCAAAGAAAAATGTAAAAGGTCATATTTTTAAATTTTTTATGAATATTGATTATGTTGACTTGTATAATGAAATTAAGGCAAGTGTTGGGTTGATTTTTAATGCCTTGACACATTATTTTTTAACATTAATTACCTAATGTACCCTTACCATTGTGAAAATTATTTACTATGAATTCTATTAAAAATAAAAAAGTGAAATATTTATCACATTTAGAACTCATAATTCAAAATATAGATTCAATTTTTTATGATTCAATTTTAATAGGTGAATTAAATAAATTTTAAATTAAAATAAAAATTGCAATGAAAAACATTTTTTTTAGAAAAATAAATTTTTAAGAATACATTTTTATTGAGAATTCAATCATAATATTTATTAAAATTTTCTTAATTGAATTATTAATAATATAATATAACAATTTTTTCGTTTGAAATTATTTTAAAATAAAATAAAACTCTGTAATGTTTTGAAAAAAATACAATTTTCAATGAAAATCAATAATTTTCAATATTTATTAGAAAATAAATATGTCCAAAAAATTTAGAAAATTTCACCATTTGTTAATTTTAATATGATTATTTAAACAATTATGTTAATTTTATAGAATAAAATTTCTAAATTTTTTGGAAATTAATTATAAATCCCACACACAAAATGAAAAATAAAACCACTTTTAAAGAAAATGTAGTTTTGAAGCATACAATGGTTTTGATATGAATTAAATATATATTTATTATTAATAAATACATTATTTAAAACCTTTATATATATATTTATAATGCGTTTCACTATGAAAATTACTTCTAATTGAACTGCTGAGTTATAATGGTCACATTAAATAATAATATTTTCATAGTAAAATATGGTTTTCTTAATGCTAGGTGTGGCATGTTAGATAAATTATCAAACATGTTGTTAATATAAAATCTCCATGTTTTAGAAATAGTCTCTCAAGACCTATACCCTCATCTTAAACACATATTATGTCACCTTTATAGCACTTTTTGGGATCTCTATACACATCATGTTCTTTACTCATTGATATCATATCATACATGTGACCTATTAGTGAGCACATTTCCAAAAGGGTCATCCAGAACAAAAACAAAAGGATTTTTCTAACCTAACAACTGTTAGTCCCACAACCTAGGGAACATTTAAAAATATCCCATTTTATTCCCCTTGTAATCTTAATTTCATGCCCCTAACAATTCCTTAGACCCAAACCTGGGTCCCAGCTCATGTCTTCAAGGTGGACCGCTCAAAAAATCACCTAGAAGAACCCCTATCTAGAACATCCCAAATTTTAATAGAGGATTTATACCACTCATAACACTCAGCAATCCTAAGAAAATACTCTGGAGTATTTCATTGAGATATTCATGACATGAATGACCATCCCACCCATTACCCAAAGACCTAATCCTTTGGTCCCTTCCCATCTAACCCTTGGGAATAAATCTTAGGATCCACCCAACAATACTCACATCTTAATACATCATATAAAAAACTCATAAGCTCAAACAGAACCCCTATTCTGTGGTAACATAGTCTCATGCTCATCACAAATCAGTCAAGTAATAAAAAGTTCTCATCCACAGCATAGGCGGTTAAATGTATCCTCATCTTTTCTACCTGACCACTTACTGTCACTAAAATCATTATATGAACCCATGAAACATCCAGGTAGACGAAAATAATACACAAACATACATATGATCTTATTCTAAATGGACCACTAACCTTCGTATCAGATTTACCATCTAAGAATTCATATGTACCATATCACCCAAACCTCTTTATGTCTCATCTAAGATTGTGCCACCACCTAAGATTCTATATTAATCCCTAAAAAACCTTATTAATTATTGAAATTAATAATTAATTATCTTATTAAATACAAGGACTTAAAATGGTCTTACAACTTAATTAGAATCACTGCTGCACTAAAACCTCATACTACAATCTTGGGAAGGTATAGGGAACACCCATGACACCCTATCAAGAAAACTCTTTTACATGTGAAACCTAATTAAAATATAATTTCATATAATCTAAGATAAAACCTAATTCAATTCATATGGTGTAATCACTTAAATAAAATAGAATTTAAAAATGTGAAAACGTCATATTGGTCAACTCTAGGCACTACAAAAATAATTTCCATAGTCCTAGGTCAAATCCACATTGCTCTGGTGGAATTGAAAATAAAATATATCTCATTTGACACAAGATAAGTTACAAAAAGTTAAAGGAAAAAAAGGAATAATAAAATAGGCTCACCCAAAATCACCATTATAATGAATCAAAATCTTCCCCTATTAAAGGGTGATAAATATGTGGAAGATGATAATGAGAGCCAAACAAAATAGCCACTGACACCTAAAACCCAATGAAATCTACATGAGGTTTCATTCCCACTAGAATAATATTCACATTTATAACATTAATAACCTATTTGTGATATCAACAACTTACATAGGAATAATTTACCAATCTAAACATCATTCATGGTGTGAATGAAACCCTTATTCCATGAATTCCTGCAACTAAAAAATTTCAATTGATCGACCACATGAACATTCTTTGATTTCCGCCCAAGAAGTCATGACACAAATTCTACCTCATTATATATCCTTAATCACATTTTAATAATGTAAAAATAATCAAAAGCCAATATGAGTATCAATTAACAAAATGAACCCTTCACTAGACATAATATTCAGATTCCCTTGGGAATTCACAACCTTTAATGATGAAAGTATTTATAATATCTCCACCATAACACTTATAGACATCAATAATCCATGGTAATCCACGATCCATGTCTCTGGACATTCCACATTCATCAATCTACCACCAAATAATTATATTCCTTCTCCAAATTCCAACCTCACTTCCATTATGTAACTCTAAAATGATGCACAGATCCACCAAGTATTTTTCAAAAGATCTGTACTAGATCTCCAAAATACCTCAAAATAATCCTAAATGGAACTCCCAAAATGGTTCCCATATCACCTCATCCAATCTCATACCATAACACCAGTCAAACCACCTATGGATTTCTTCCTTAAAAATGACCATCCACACCCACTGATTCCCAACCAAATCTTCTAGATCATGAAACCCAAATACATGAAGACATCCCATGACTATAGAAACACTAATATTAATGTTTGAACCATAACTTTCTAGTGCAATTCCATGATTTTATCACAAACTACCAACTCTATACTTGTTTTAATCACATACTAAATTTCACACATCTAATCTGAATCTCCCTCATATTATACCAAAACCACACCGATCTCAATGATAATGTACCAAATCAATAAAACACCACATATGAGTCATGAATATGGTATTTAGTGTGTAAAAATATCACATAAAATCTTTCCACACACGGTAACCTAATTCCACCTCAACTATCCACCGAATTGTCTCACCAAAACAAAAAACGTTCCAAAATGAGGGTAAATCATGCATAAACTGTAAGATTATCCCCAACATAGGAGTGTAATTGTCATCCCACGAAGAAACAAAATTCTCATACTCATATCCCATGTCCCATCCACTATTACAAGCACTGACTGGGTGTGATCGTCCCACTCCTACATAATTTACAACATAAACACCAACTGCCTCCAACTCCGCGATTACTAATATTGACATTCTCTAGTAGTTAATGGAATTCCTCCCACCAGATAGCTTACCTTACATGGATTATTAACTACCAACTGAAATAATTCCCCTTTTAACACCTTCATAATTACACCCATATTAAGGGGGATAACCTTAACTAATCACACCCACTTTCATCTCACGATCATACTAAATTTGTTGCACTAGTTAGGTTTTACCACAACCAGAAGAATTATAAACAGTTCCACACATTGAACTTTCACCAATATTCAACACAATCAGTTAACACACAGAAACATCACACAACTTCCATCACATGCTATGAATTTTCCATGGAAATACATAATAATAATCACTCCCCTCTTCCAAAGGTAGATTAATACATTGAGAACCTTATCAAAAGATCCAAATCAAGATCATACTTGGTTTCACCTAACCCTAAGGGATGCATTCTCTCATATAACCCATACAAACACCTAACTCACCCTCCCAGGAGTCACCCCACAATAAACCTATTCTCAGTCACCCAACCCATTGAACATGACCTCCCAATCGTCAAGGCCACCTAAAATATCCTAGAATATATCATGATAAGGCTAACCATATGATCTCATTGACCATGAGTTTCAATACAAAACCATGATTTTATAGCCACACTATAACCAGGCTATAGAAATTTAATCATAAGAATCATAAGTTCAAGAATCCAACCAATCATGACCTTTAAAAGTAGCCTAGATACAGGAAAATATGGAAGTGATTTTCTCTTTTAAATCATATTGTATTCATAAACACTTCTTTAGATACATAGTTTTATTTATTTTAAATACGCCAATATTATCTATGAGAAGACACTATATAGGTTTATGATGACATTTTATGTAATATAACTCAAATTATGAATGAAACTTTTTCCCATCCTTGGACCACTTATTAGGTATATTGTGCCTTCATTAAGTTGTTATCATGGAATTTAATACCATTTAAACCCCATAAAGAGTCTCTATACATACCTTGACGAAGGGAATATATTCATTTTTTGGATAAACTACCATCATAAGATCTACATGACGTACCACCAAAATGAAATATATCAAGACCCATTTGAGTTGATTTTTACCAAAAAGGTATATGGATAAATTCAATAATTTTTTTTGAAAATTCAAAAAACATCATCCAAAAACAACCATTTGAAAGCACACATATGTCATGTAAATCGTACATGATTAATTATGATTCATGAACATTTCCTCTTTCCAATGGACTAATATACAAAAACAAAAATAAAATCTATAATAAAATATTTTATTAAATAAATATCTCATCCATAGTAGCACAAACCATGAACAAAAATATCTAACCATGGTAACTGGGACTTTTGATAAAAAAAGTGTTCACAAAACCCTAGTATGAGGTCCATAATAAGTTCTGAAACATTACTATATCACCTATATACCATATAACCAAGTCAAAAAACAAAATAAAATTCTTGTTTCCACTTTTTAAAACCTCATCCCAGAACCACCATCCTATATGAAGTGAACATGGCCTTAAGAATTATCAATTATATGACAAAGGATTATAACTATAGGTAATTTTGGAATCCATAAAATCAAGATACTATTCACTCTAATAAGATGTAAATAAATATTTAAAATAACTAAACATCATAAAAATCCATAAACAATAGAGTACACAAAAATAAATATTGTGTTTTGTAAAAATATAATGATTTCATACATAGCCACAATCATAAAATACAAATATATATCTCCAATAATGATGATCACATATACAAAATAAACAAAAATAAATAAATTCAACACACTCACACTGGCCATACTACTATCTCTAGGAATCAACACACCATATCAGTAAATACCCAACAAACTTCACCATCCCAATCTAATGCACATCCTGTGATAAACCTAAAAGAAGATATAAGGTTTCCATGTGCACTAAGTTTCATGTGAACGATTTGATAAATAAATCTAAATAGGTCATTACCAATTTATCCTAGGATATTATATCATTTACAAGTGTTCCCACTTAAATAAATAAATATATCACATATTCCAATGGGATTTCATGTACTAACTAGACCACGATGACTCCTTGCATGTCAAGTTACTAATTACTTAATGTGAAACCATTGAACCTAACTATACTTTCTTCATATCCATACTGAATCCCCCACCCTCGTCACCATATATTTTTCTATTATAACTTATTTACATCTCCTAACTAATGGTTTAGGGTAGGGGATGATCTAAATATCGACCCACTGTCTGAGGGAATAGGGTATGATTATACATATTTATCCTGAACGAATACCTTATCACTCAAGTAAGGTTCTATCATTATCATCCAACATAACATAAAAAAGTCCAGAAATATCACTGGAAATCCTCAAACAAATACTCTCAAGGAATGGTCCTATTCTTACACTTGACAAAACCCCATGGTCAGTCTTCGACCTATCCTCATCAATGCAAGGTCCATAATATCAATCCTATATTATACCAAAACTTATCTCTTCAATAACAAGGTCTCTAACCAAGAATTTACAGGAATGGTCCAATTCATTCAGAATACCCCCCATGTAGTCCTCGAACCAAACCTTCTCAAGGAAACATCTATCATTTGTGTCCTATATCAAAACACAACCAAGATATATCATTGGTAGTACTTGAACAAAGCCTCTCATGGTACGGTAAAATAACACAACTATACTTCTTAGTTAAGGTATGGTTAGGATCTCTGATCCATGTCCCCCTCTGAGTCTATTCTTAGCACAATATAAGCTTTATAACAAGGCCAATAACCCATCACAAAAAATCACGAGTTGATCCTAGTGTGATATTTACATGAGACCTAGCCTTTCATTATAAAAAAATACCATATATCTCACCATAGAATAATTTGGGTCCTCTATAACTATTAGGATATCTACACATTAATAGAATCTCATACCAATCACTAGTAAGTGACGACACTTCTTGAAAACTCATTTTGATCCAGAATTCAATGTCTAGTCTAACCTCACCACTCCTTCTCACACTACCCATGAAGTTTCGAAAGATATTTCACTACAATACCAATGGAATACATTGAAATTTCAAAAATAAAACACATAACCCACACCTAGTTTCCACCTCTCATCTCTAAAGGGAGATCATTGAGTGCCTGGAAGCCCCTCGAGACACTTTCAATGTGTGAGGTCCCAAATCATAGCATAAAATATCTATGAGGGTGCCTAACAACTATTTTAAGAGTCAAATTAATGGTTTAAATTACCCATTAACAATATGATAAACCTATTTAATGGTCCATTCTATATATAAATATAATTAATGGCACGATTGACTCCTTCTCGTCATCAATGTGAAACAACTGCAAAAGCTTAGCATCTTAACCGCCGAAAACATCTTTAATTTCCATTTAATCATGTGTGACCCCAATTAAGAACATTTAAACATATGAAAGAACAATTAATGATGTTCAAACACTCTTAATCTCAATCCAACTCCATATTCTCAAATCAAACCCCTCACAAAACCAAAAATTGAAATTCCCTTAGATATTCCAAACTAGTAACATTGTATCTATTACATAAATAAAAATTATTATTTTTATAGCTATCTTATAAATTAATTAAATAGATAACTATAATTATCCTTGTGGATGTTAATGAAAAATTAAATATGTCACTTCATGGAGGATGTAGTCTGCATACATGCATGAGGTATGCTCTCATTTTCCATTAGATAGAAATGAGATATAGAATGTTTATACAATTAATAATAAAAATATTAACTATAGTAAATATACTAATTTATTTCTGTAAATATGATAATAGAATGTTTTTATAAGGTAAAATAATAAATAAACAAGAAAAGGGTCGGTATGAATATATACCCCTTTTTTGGATAATCTGTATTAAAAAATAGAACAAGGCCTCTTAGATGGACGTTTTTTTAGACCAGAACCTATAAGTCATGAATAATGTTATTTGGATTGTATTTGGGAAGATATTTAACAATATATATTGCTCAAGTGGAATGGATACGTGAGAAGATGAGGTTCCATTTTTAAGTGAGGGGAGTGACACAATCGTAAATTCCCATTACTATAAAATAATATAGATATGTTTTTATGGTAATGTTGTAAAAAAGAATAAACATTTAAATAAAGGATGAAATACACTCAAAAAAATTAAATTTAGAGAATTTATTATTATTATTGAATCAATATATCTTATTTTTACCACTTGATAATACTTTTAACCATAATTGTGTTGATTAGAGTTTAACCTTATTAACTATTCATTATGGCTAAAAATTAAGTTGAATTTATTGAATAATATTTATTATTTTTATTAAAAATATATAATCTATTTTAAAATAATAAATTCTTAAATGTGGTAGAAACTAATTATAATATTTTCACACAAAATCAAAAAAAAATCATGCATTGAAGATTTAATTGTAACTATATTAAATTTGATTAAAGATCAATTTTGGAGGTTAGAGTTTTTGTGCATACTAGTAAAGATCATGAAGATGTGATTATAACCTCATGTATTTGGTGTTATTTTTTATAATTATTATTTTGAATTTGAAATGTGTATTGACCTTATCATATCTTGTAACCTACTTGGAAATTAGTGAGTGGAAGAGAGAAAGAGGTCATGGACATTAGATGAGTTGTGATATTATCTTAAATATTGTAAACATTAACTAGTTGAGTAGTGATTATTTGTAATTTAAATGAAACATTGATATATTCTCCTTATATATAGCCTGTTATGGGTGAACTATGTAATATACCCATGATTTCACCCTTGGAATTTCTATAATTTATTGTTATTGTGGGTCACCACTTTGAAAAATTGAAGGTGAATTGTTAGTAATGCGGAAACGATCTAGTTAAACATAAGTTAATAATATGTTTTAAGAAATAATAACTTACCCCCTCCCTCTATCAGGGTATATATTATGATATTATGATGCAAAAAAATTCTTGAATTAGTTTTATTTTGCTAAAAAATAGGTATACCTTTGAGAAACATCTATGTTTATTTTGTTAGATATAAATTTTATATATTATGAATGCTAAACATTATTCAAACCTCTAAAGATGAATTGTATCCTCCAGTTTTATGGATAACATGTTAAATAAAATGTAACAACATATTATGTTAAACAATCATGATTATATAAAACATTATGGTTTTTAAATATTTTTTTCAATAAAAATTTAACAATCATATATAGAAAAAGAATGTTTAGGAATTTGTAAATTTTATTCATCATTAAATCAATGTGCATACTAGATCTACTACACCATGGAATATCATATTTTTACAATGTAATTGAGGACCCTACTATTCTTTATTTAAAATGAATATATACAAATATGAAAATCTAAAAAGGGAAAATTATGAAGTTGTAATTAAATTAGGGGAAAAATATTAATTGAACCAAAACTTTTCTATATGAAATTTCATTCCCAATATATATGTGTATAAATAAGTCAGTTCCACCACTAAAAATTTGATCACTATTTTATTCCATTAAAATAAAATTATAAATAGTAAAATGGGATAATAAGCATAATTAAATAAAAAATAAAAAATTGAAATTCTTGTGCCTCATGGTCTCATTGAGGTAGTATAGACCTGGAAAGTTCAATAAAAATGACAAGAGATATTATAGATTAGAGTATAATTTTGAAATAAACATTAAATAATGTTTTGAAGAAATTTTATTATATTATTATTGAATAAAGTAAGAGGATTCTTCAATATTTATAATTCCTTTATGAATTTTGTAAATGGGAGAGATAGGTGTTGCAAAAATAACCCCTGGAATAGTAACATGCCTATTAGAATAGTAAAATGAATAATAGAGTAAAAGATGAATTAATGTTATTAATAATTTTTTCCATTAATTAAATAATTAAATACAAGTATAAATATAATATATATGAATTACTGAATCACTATAAAAAATGAAATTATATTTTTACATATTTTGTAAAATATTTTTTTTAATATTTAATAAAATAGTAATTTTGATAATGAAATTATATATTAAAATTACCTGTAATAGACCGACGTCTGATGAAGGTCGAAATCAGTTTCTATCTAGTTTAAATGTCTTATTTTAACCATATACATTCATCTTATGGCCCAAGGAAGGTCTCATGAGTGTTTGGGGATTATTTGGATAATATATGTTTGAGATGTAGAAGACGAAGGCTTGGTTCACAATTTGTCCAAACTGTGAACTTGATCCAATACGATTTTGATAAACCATGAGGGGTTCAATAAATGTGTGAATAGAGATTAATGGTTACAATAAACCATGAAACCTGGAATTTATTGTTTTATTTTTTGTCTCAGATAAGTGATTGAGACATTTTGTATTTTCTTCACACAATTATTCAAACCGTATGCCTAGACTATGTGAGGGGGTTTCCTGGGTAGTAGAATCTACACTACTATTGCATAATTTCACCATCCATGCATCCAATCCATGTGACCACCTTACTGAATGGTAATTTTCCCTTTATTCCATTAAAATTATATAATCCCTCCTCTTATTTCTTGTCTCTAGGGGATACACTTGTCCCCCTATCATGTGAGTTCCCTCAAGGATTCACTTCAAATTCTGGATTTCCCATCCTTATAAACTCCAATTGGTCCATAATTAGTTGAGTTTTATAGATAGTAGTATAATTATAAATCATAATTCTTTATTTATTAGTTCATATTTTTATCTTTAGTGTTATTTTGGCATGATCAGACATGGATTATTTTACGAGTATTTTTTGACTCATCTATTTTCTTGGATTCTACATAAAGTTTGAATCTGATATTGGATGATGAGTCATCAATGGGCCTAAGGATAGTGGTATAATAATTTTCCTTAAATTTTTAGGTGTATTTATATCATTCACCTATTTTTTAAATTCCAAGAATTTCCTTGTGATTTCATAAAATTTAATTTTTTTTAAATTAAATGAAATATTATAATATACCTCCATAGACCTAGGTTAAATTATTAGAGGATTCCTAATTCATTGATCACTAAACATTTGAGTGTGTTGAAGGCATTTCCTTACATGAGTTAAATGTTCAATTAATCCAACCTCCTCCTAAGTGGTTTTTCATGAATTTAAATTAAGTTTTCATTTGTTTCAAAATTAAAAGGATTAATGTTAGCTATGTTAAAGTTAGTTTCAAGACCATGTCATGTTTTGTAAATAAATATTGAGTTATATATCTTTTATATCCCATGGTTAGATAAAGTTAAAAGAATATAAATTCTTAAGAGGTAATTCATAATATTTTTTGTAATTATACCATATATCAGTCATTGGACAATGGTTAAGGGAGTTGTTGAGAACGATGATTCCTAATTCCTTACGTCAGGTGTTGGGAAAGGTGTCAAACACCATTTACGTGGAAAATGGGTATGATGCTCCATGATCCCTTTAATTGGGTGTTGTTAATGATGAATCAACCCTCTATCTTGAGTGAAAATAAAGCTACAAAAAATCACTCCATACCGGTGGTTTTGTTAACATGGTGGCGATTTAATCCACCATGACATGGTCATGTGATAGTTTCATAAAATTGCAGCTAAAACATATGTCATCAACCAATACATGGAATTTTTTTATATTTAGAGGCTGTTTTTGGTTTGTTTTGAAGACACCATATTTAGTATCAATTTTATTGATTTTAGTAGTGATTTTTAGTAGTAAAATACGGAAGGATTTATCGGCAGTTTTAACCACCGCTATATATTATCCATTTTTTCATGGAAACAACCTCTAAAACAAATAAAACTATCTGTAAATAATCATACATCAATTTTTAATGGTGATTTTAACCTATTTAGGTATAAAAACTATCAATATATAGTGGCAGTTTAAACCGCATCTAAAAATGTACCATATTTTGTGATGGTTTAAACCTCCTCTATATATTGATTTACGAATAAAAATCAATTCCCGATTATGCAGCCCCAATACCCTAAAAAACATATGCTAAGAACATATATCCCAAGGTGTGTACACATAAAATCTAAACATAACTACACATGTCATGGGAAACTACATTTCAAATTATAAAACCACACCATGACTCGAAAATAAGGAAAACACACAAAAATGTAAGCCTATTATTAAAACAATATTTGTATTAAAACCCAATGTATATGAGTTTTTCTCAATGAAAACCACCCATGGAAATTTATAAAACCAGTAAAATGCATAAAACCCCTTTAAAAAACAGTTAAATTCCATTGGTTTATGGGATTTACCAACTTCTACAGGGGAAAATCCAATCCAAGTTCAGTAAAGAAGTACAACAATAGGTTCCAATACATCATGGTTCTATCTATGTTCAAAGGATAATTCTAATTTTGAGTGGATCTAATGATATTTCTCTATTTTTGACTCAATATCCTCTTATAATCTATATATGAAGTCATTTAAGATCATCACTGATGACTATGAGGTCTAATATGATCTAATGGTTTGATAAGAATCAATATAACTGGAGAAATGATTGAAAGAATTTAGAATCATGAATTTTAATTCTAAATTCAAATTCAATTGAAAAGAAGGTGTTGTTACCACTATGTAAGATTACTATAAATAATATATTTTCTTTTTAAGTTTCAATGATGTAAAGGCTATAGATTTATGACAAATGATCTTATAATGGGATGATTTGAAGAAACATTGTGTTGTATGGATGGATTAGGAATAAATAGGTATTTTAGTTCATTTTTTCATAAAAAGTAGAATCTTTAATTTTGAAAAGAAGATAAGAAGAATAAGTGACTATAGAAACCCCTCTAGTTTTTTTGTAATGAATAAAGAGAAGAATATTTCATCTATGTTTTTCATAATAACTGAATAAGTTTCTTTCTATTGTGAAATTATATAATGAAAATAAGAATTTGGAACATAAAGGAAAATGAATATTCTATACTTGTGAAATATTTATTATTATTAGAAAACTATATTTTAAACTCATAGGATGGTATTATAATGACCTGGTGAGATGTTGATAGAGCACATGATGAACTAAAACATAATTTGGAATAATGTAATATAAGTTCATTGATAAAACACTCTCACCTGTACATATAGGTTGTTACTAGTGGGTTGTGTAATATCGGGTGAATCCATATCACACAATGGATTTTCATTCACATTTTGAGAGGATAAAATTGTAAATCTGTTGTGACACTTATATTGGTGCTTGGTTAATTTTTTTAAGAAAAGATGATGTTAAGAAGATAGACCAGGATTACTGTTCACCTTTATAGCTAAAGAGATAAAAGTATTGGGTTTAAAATGTTTTCAATTGGATACAAAGTTCTCTACATTGATTCCCCCCTCTGAGTGTTAAACATATCCCTTATTGGACTACTAAAAATTTATTGATTGGGGATCATTATTATTCCTTTTTTTTCTTAAATAGTGGAGAATCATTTATCAACTTTGGATGAAAAAAACATGAACACAATCATTTGTTATCCCCTCTTATTTTTTTTTCAATTTCTCCTATATAGATAATCTTTATGTATTCTATATTCAATTTATATATAGTCCTTTTATTCACTTCTATCTTGTGTTTATCAATATCTGAAAAAACATCAAAAAATTAAATAAGATAATATCCTCATTCAAATTTTCAGATCCCGGCAAGTTCAACTAATCATTCCAAAAATCATAGAACAAACATCACATAAAAAACCATGAAACACATAATTTTACACATGATTTATATGTTGAAAAAAAAAACACGCCAATAATATATAAAGAATATTATCCTCACTCCTTCCACCATGGGATCAACAATCTTCATTTAAGAAGATTGGATGAAACATAAAATTTATATAAGTATAATACAGTATATTATATAATTCATCAATGTATATTTAAGTGTTAAAAAATATATATCCAATTATAAAAAAATAATATCTATTTAAAAAATAATAAATTTATATTTATTATGGTGTATAGATATTTGTAATTAATTATTCTTATTAGAAAATCCAAAAGAAACCCCTAATTAGAATCCAAAATAACACCAATTATCAAGAATAGTACATTTACAAACCATGAATAATAACCAAATATTATAAGTGAGAAAATAAAACACTAATTAACATCCAAAATTCTAGAAATATATTTTAAAATAGTTAAACATATCAATAATCATATAACTTTGATCTAAAACTGAACATATAAGGTGGGATTTAGGTTTAAAATTTGTATTTTTGATGGGAGAGACAATGGTTGCACTATAGGGTGATTGCTAGAATGATACTTGCTGGTGTAGAAATATTAGGGTTGTGATATCGGGAGATATTATATGGGTGAAGCAATCAGATTACATGGGAATGTGGGAGTCCATGGAAAGATTTGAGAGTAATAATGAATAATGATATGCATTATTAATGATGATGTAAAATGATTGTTGTCAAACAGTGAGTTCTTGCAGCTTAAAGGGACGATGGAACATAAATGATGAAAGGGGGTTTGGGCCTTCATGATATAAGGAACAATAATGTGAATGATAAACATTCATATGTATATGATAGATGTAAAAAAATCATGCATGAATATTTAAAAATGGGGAGATAATTTATAACCATAGTGATTGAACTTTACCTTGTCGGATTGCAACGAAAATAAATGCTACCTATGTATTAATATAATCGATTAGGGAAAAGAATGTTTTTGGATGTTAAAATAAAATAAAATATATATTTCACTAAATATTATTAAGGCCATTTCATGATAGTTAATTTAATAATATTAAATTCTATATTTATATGAATTGATGACTATCACTGCATCCCTATGAGGTTTTCAACTTCTTCAAACAAGGGAAATCATGAATGGTTGAGTATTATGAGGGAAGAATTATTAATCTTATGAGGATTGGGAAATGATAAGTGATGTGTATTATGAATCAATTAACATCATTGATTACAACATTGAAAAATATGTTGAGAATGGTTATTACTTCATGGGACATGTTAATGAGGCATTTTTCAAAGAAATGAACCGCTCTAAATATAATTCCATGAGTTCAAGAAAATATAAGAAGTTATAATAATTTCGTAAAAATAATGGGGTAATATGTACAACCGACATAATATTCATTTGAAAAAGTAAAAAAAATGCTTGGCTACACCCATTTCTCACTCACTACATTAGGAAATTCAAACTCTTTCACATAAGATATATTAAACCAATAAAAAACTGAAATAGCATAATTTAGGAGGATCGATGTTGAATGAATAATTAGATATATTATATCTGATACAAAAAATATTACGAGGCACTAATTCCTTGAATTGATGGTGGATGTTGGATATGTAATATCTGAAAATTAAATCATGGACAACGACTACCCTCCACCTTGGGAAAGAATAAGAGAAAGGAATTTAAAATAACATAGTCCCTCTACCTTCACAATTATATATGGTGTAGTAGATTAGTCTTCTACACTATCGTACACAACAGAACATAGAACATTGGAATCCTCCATAAAATGAGTATCCAAATTGATGTTATATTTTGGTCCTATAAGCCTCATTTAGGGAGGAATCATCTAAAATTCTAAGGAATAATTTAGAGAACTGAAATAATTATGACATATCTATATTGTTATATATGTTCACAAAAATTTTCTCCTTGTATTATACCCATACCCAAATGTATTTACATCCTACTATTAACCAAGATCCTACATCCCTCCATGTTGGTGAGAGATACATATATATACGTACAAAAATATGCACATTCTTAACTATGTAATGAAAATATATATCACAATAGAATGGGAAAAATATCTCACATGATCAAACAATAAACTTTTACAATTAGTATATTTCATAATCAATGTTATAAATAAATGGATTAGTTTACCCTATAACATATGAAAATTATGGAATGTGATCCTCTATTCCAAATCCAGATATATGAGTGAACTTAAGTCCCATAAAATAGAAATTAAAAACCAACCAATGTTGAGGGGTGATGAGGTTGTAGGTCAGGACTGGCAGAGAGGGGTGGCGAGTGGCAAGTTCCAGACTGACAGTGAGGGGAGGTAAGGGTTGGGGGAGGGGACGAGGGTCAGGACTGGAAGGGAGGGGTAGTGAGGGTAGTGAATAACAGTGAGGGGTGAAGAGGGGAGACAAGGGGTAGTGAGGATCAGGACCGATGGTGAGGGGCAGTGAGGGTTGGGACTTTAGGGCATTAGGGGTTGGGGGTCAAGTGGGTTTGGGGTGTATGGGTCAGGGGAGAAGTGTCAGGTGTGAGAAAAAAAATAAACAGTTTAGTGATGGTTTTAAATAAACCACCCCTTAATTATTTAAGAAAATAGAGGGAGATTAACAAACTATCCCTAAAATCTCACCACTAAAGTCCAATTTTGGTGTGGTGTCATAACATCTCACATTGTTATATTATTCAGGGCTAGTACACTTGCTGGATCTTCATTAGACTATTCGTGACCAATTGACTTATGCCCTAGGATCTAGCTAGTACCTTGTATATATATATATATATATATATATATATTGTTATATATGTACTTACATTTATAGAGTATATACATATAAAAATATAATGCATAATTTATTATAAATGTATGTACAGGGTAACCAAAAATCAGATTTATTCTATCATATGTCAAGGCATGTAGTGGTAGATAGGTATCCTTTAAGGGCATAAGATAACTAATTTATGGCTTACTTTATTGTATATTATTAACTATACACAAAGACTAATATGATATACACACTAACTAGATTATTATAGACACCATTAGTAGTGGAATACTGGGATTATTCTAACACACTATTAGGGAAACTGATTAGTAACTTACTAGACCTTATGGATGCAGAAAGGGAAAAAGACAGCTACTCGATCATGGATTATTGATCATTATTGCTTATAACATGGGAAAATGGGAGTAGAGGAACAAGTGTATGATCATGATTCTAGTGGATATTTCATTTGGTATTTTACCTTTTTATAAAATATTTTATATTTATGTGCATTTTATCCCCTATATCACCCTTTTTTATATCCACATGACCTGAAATAAAGTGTATATAACAAAACATATGAATTTATTGTTATTACTATATCTTGTATGTGGTCTTATTCTGTTGATTTTTTCACTTGATTATATTGTGTTTTTAGTTATCATTTCTGCTTCCACTATTTATTATTTCGGGTTATTTATTTTTACCATTTTACTACAATGATAACAAGAGGTTATTGTATCCCATATGTACCACCATATACCCTCTGTAGATGCCGGAAAAGTCCGTTGCTCCCAAACGAAGCTCCGGATGCGGAAAGCGAGGTCATATTTGGAGTCGGAAGGATGTTTCGGAGGGCCCGGAGGCCTTGCGCGGAATTTCAGAGGCACGCGCGCAAAGGTGATGTCCCGCGCGGAAAACCCCCGGGATGCGCGCAATGCGCCGGCCCGGCGCGCAATTCTGCGCGCCGCGGGTCCGCGCGACTCCCTTACGCGCCGCGCCCGATTCCGCGCCCGCGAGAAGAATTTCGCGCTCGCACCCTGGATTCCGCGCCCGGGGTTGCCTATAAATACAAGGCGACCCCCAACGTTTCAAAGGTTGCTGGAAGTCGAAACGTCTCCCGTGCGCGCAATTCAACCCCTTCCGCGCGCAATGACGAACTTCAGGTAACCTCCTTTCTTTCGCGCAAGAAAGCCTCGGGGTCCGCCTTCGCGCGCAATCCCCGCTGGCTCCTTTCATTTGAATAAAAACTCACCCTAAGGCCTTTGCGCGCAAAAGAACCCGCTTGCGCGCAATTGCCCCCGGGGTGCGCGCAATCCGGCCTGATTGCGCGCACCCCCCCCCCCTTCTTTCAAGTGGCCATTCATTAGAGAATGAGCCGTTGCCCCCGCGCGCTATCCGAAGCCCGGTGTGAGCAATCTGAAGCATCCGCGCGCAAGGCGCTGGCCCAATTGCGCGCCAGCCGTCCCGATTGCGCGCCGGCCCGCAGTATTGCGCGCAAAGCTTCCTTTTTGCGCGCAATCTGCCAGGGTCGCCCCCGTTGACCTCCTAAGGGTACCCGCCTGTGTGGCACCCGATGATTCTCATCCCGGGTGCCCGCACCGTGCGTTGTCTTCCCGTGCGGCCCTCCAGGCTTGCGCGAAGTGACACGCACCTATGTCCAGCATGACGTTAAACTGCATACTCGTCCAGCATGACGTTAAACTGCATATACGTCCTGCACGACGTTAAACTGTACATCGTCCGCGCTGCAAGACGTTAAACTGCCAAGTGCTTCGTCCGGCAACCTATGCCCAGCATGACGTTAAACTGCACACCCGTCCAAGCTGCACGACGTTAAACTGCCTAGCCCCCATCGTCCGTGCTGCAAGACGTTAAACTGCCAAGTGCCTCGTCCTCAACACATGACGTTAAACTGTACTTCGTCTGGCAAGATGCTAAACCGTCCGCAACCTGATCCCGTGCTCCGCACGCAGGGTCTCCCCCGGTTTGGACGTGGCCCCCACCCGCTCGTCTCTGCAGGGATGTCGGGATTGTCCCCCTTTTGGGACGATTTAATGGGAGTGGCTTTTCCCTACGGGGGCAGGGTATTACAAACCCCTAGTTTCTCGTGGGAGGCTGCACATGTGTATCTCCATTGCACCTCCCCACTGCCGAAGCCAGTAGAGGGTCTGACTGGGATCGAGGTGTCTTTTGCTTTCGGTCCAAGTCCCTTCCAACTGAGTTTTGCAGTATCCGGGCTGCCCCAAGTGCGTAAGTCCTAACAGAATGAACTACGTGGACTTTGATCCCTGTCTTCTATACAGGGTACGTAGGAAGCCTCCCTGAGGTCCAAGCCCACCACCTGGTCGTCCCGGTCGTATTTACGTCGGTTCGTCCATCAGTGGACCCCTCCAGGGTTCACGCTTGCGTTGATTCACCTATGAATCCGCCCCTGTGGGAGACCGCCCGTGTGTATCTCCACGGTGCCTCCCCACAGCCCCCCTTTTCCATTTCCCCTTTTATCGTCCAGCATGACGTGAAACTGTGATCCACCCGGCCGTTCCATCCCCCTCCGTGCGAGGTGGTTCGGTTCAATCCTCCGCCCGGCGGCCTCGACCTCTTCGTGAGTCGGCTTGCCGACGTCCAGCATGACGTTAAACTGTATGCCCGAACTACGTTGACTTTGATCCGTGTTAACGCGCGGTACGTAGGAAGCCCCTCTGGGGTCCAAGCTCTTTACTCCATCATCCACCCTGATCCTTACCCGGGCCGCCACATCCCGGTGGGGTCATGCCACTTCACTTCACTCCACGTTACTTGGGAAGCCGCCCATGTGCTGGCCCCAGCGTCGGAGGTTCCCCGCAAGGGGTTCTGTCATCTGATCCACTTTTCGTGTTGATCGGTCCGATGCCGTCCCCGCTGGACGTTAAACTCGCGGCATACCCCGTGTTAAACACGGGAAGCTGAGGAAAACCTCAGGTGACACAGTTCCCCGCACCTAGTACGGGATGCCTCAGGCCATCGTGCCTTCGAGAAGCCCTATTAGGGACGGAAGACAGACGTGCAGAGCCGCAGTGTTACAACACGCCCCCAGCACCCAGAGCCACCCGGCCTTCTCACCGCAGGTTGCTGCCCCACCCAGACTCCTTGGAACGTCCGGGCGGAAGCAGCGTAATTAACCGGTGTCCATGAAGATATGGCGCCGGGAACGAGATTCACGAACATTCTTAAGTCTATGAGGGAGACCCGGATTAGGCGACAAGTTCCGAGGAGATGTCCAAGGAAGGAGAAGCCGACATCCCATCATCCCGGTTTCGATCAAGGAGCAGACGCCCCTGAATAAGGGACGGATGCCGCCCGCCCTTGGGAAGCGGGACTGCGGGACCACAAGCCGCGCGCCCATCCCCTCGGGTTGACGGGTGCACGCGCGAACGCGTCCTGGCGGAACAGCGTAACCCGACGCACATCCGCACCGAAACAGAAAAATGGTGAACCCGACGTGAATCTCTTCCCCTCGATACGAAGACCGATGGCTTTCAGAGGTGTTGGAAGACCGGCGTGTTGCCCGGCCAAGCATTCAGTCTTACCCGCCAGGGGCTGGGGAAGGGACATCGGGCACTCCGTCTCGCAACGTCGAGGGCCTGGGTTCCCCCCACGGAAGGCGTCGTGGCGCTAATGGTTGGTTGTCGATTCCTTTTTCCTGTCAGTATTAATGGGTCATTCTCCCTGCTTTCAGAAATCAGGTCGCCCGATCTAGTGCCCGAACGCCACCCGCCCACTGGCGCAGGGACAGGGGAAACACCGACGCGGCTACTCCGCGCGGTCCCGCCCGTTCCACAGCCGTCCCAGCAGCCGCAATTGCGGGACGACCACGCCCTCTCTCCCCCTCGGAGGTCATCCAGAGAAGGGTGATCAACACCCTGGTGCGGAGATACGAGGAAGAGGGAGTCATCCCCACTAGGGAAATGGCTCGCCTAGACCTTGAGGAGGCTGCGCCTCGCCACCACCGCCGCCCCCGAGGGCCGCGCAGGGAGGCACCGCCGCCTACCTCAACGTCCAACCGCTTCGGGAGCTTATCCCCGGAGCGCTCTGACAGTTCCCTTCCCTATGCGGATGAAGTGGAAGATGCCCAGGATCACCCTATCCGAGGTCCGCTCCAGGGATCCACGATAAGGGCTCCCGCCAGGCCACGGCGACATCGCCGCCAGGCCCCTCAAGTCGAGGAACAGGCTCTCCACCTGCCCGCGCCGCTCATCCCGGCTCGTCTGTCTCGACGCCAACGTCGGGCACGAGCGGAAGAGGATGCCCACCTTGGGGCTCTAGCAACAGCGGCCGCATTGGCCCAATCCACTGCTGGCTCCAGTCGCCAGGCCTCTGTGCATCCTGAGCAGGGGAACTCCTATGCCCGACCCGGATCGAGGCCCCGACCGCCCCAAAGGCAGGTTGGGTTGACTCTCCGGGTTGCTGGCACTGGCAGTAGCCACCGCGGACCACCTCGCGGTAGCGCTATTCACCGGCAGGATCTACTCTGTGTGGCCGATCCAGGAGGCATGGGTCATCCCACCTCCCGATCCCGGCCCGGAGTCCTGCCCGGGATCATCTCTCCCCGCGTCCCCTTTGATATCTGTCCCGGTGCCCCTCGCACCTTGGTTCCCAGTCCTCTCGGCCCCAGCACCAGTGCGGCCGGAGGACGCCAGGACAGAGATCAGCCCTGCCCCGAAGAACCACCCAGGGGCAGGAAGGCAAGGCGTCGACGCCGAGGGAAGAATGTTGCGGAGTTCCGGACAGAGATCCGACCGGTTTGCTTCTCTGACTCAGAGGCAGAGTACGATTCGGCGACAGAGCCCCTTCCCCAATCCCGCCAGTCAAGGGCAGGGGTAGGAATGCGGCACGTCAGCCTCGTGCTCCCCGAGAGCGATATCGATGTGATCCCCGCGTCTCTCCGAAGGTATATCCGGAGTAACGAGGGCCTGGTAGACCCCCAAGGATCAAACTTGCGGTTGGTACCGGCCCCTCCGGAAGTGCCTTCCGTCTCGATCAGAGAAGCCGGAGACTTTTTCTGGGGACCGACGGTCGAACCACGATCTGGTGCGCCCTCGGCGAGCACCGATGCTACGGCAGGATGTTCGCTCGCCGGCCCGTCCTATCGTGATGTGGTAGCTGGGGCACCGCCACCCTCAGGGGGAGGCCCGGGATATGGAGGCCAATCGGCCTGCTCGCCGTATTCACCGCCGGCCAGCCCGTCGGCCCGACGGCCCGCCTCGGCACCACTACCAGTTCCCCGTCCGTTCCCAGCCATGGAAGAGGACCGAGGAGATCTGGGTCCCGAGTTTGAGTCGTGGAGCTTCTGGACCGTCCTTGCAGAGGGCCACTTCCCTGAGAAGTTTTGGCCAGTCGCAGGACCGGGCTTTGATGCACCCGAATCGCTCACCCCGGATGAGTTCGAGTGCTTCCGCCGAACTCTCCGGGAGACTCACTCCCGTCTTCACTGCCTACAAATGCCATACCCCGGGAGTCAACTACACCTGGAGGATATTGGTGAGCAGTGCCGTCAAATTGACCTGGCCATGCTCCCCGCGGTTCGGCACCCCGGGTCATTTGGGCACCACGAGGCCCTCCAACAACGATGCGTTGAGTGCTTTCAAGTACTCCGCAAAGTTATCGAGGAAGCCACTCCCCACGTGTATATCCGTGGATGGGGGCAGTACGCTGCCCTACGCTTCAGTGTGATTCGCCGACAGCCCGATTCGTTGGGTGGCCCTGAGGGTATATCCCCAGGGACAGGAACAGTCAATATGGCTGACCTGTCGGGAGAGGGGAACGACTTGGAACTTCTCGACAGGGGCTTCCCCCCCGAAGACAAGCCGTCGTCAGACCCATCAGTGAGAGTTACTCGTCATCAGAGGAACCTCCTGGGGCTCCCCGCACCCACTGAAGCACTGACGTTGAGCCGAAACGTCAGCAAAGGAAAAGAGCACAGCGAGGCTATAAGGCCCGCCGACCCATCTGCCTCCATGCGGAAGGCAGAGGAGGATCCCGAGAAGGCTACGCTACGTCAGCAGCTCGCCGAACAGAAGAGGCTGGTTGACCAGCTCCTCGCCGAGCGCGCTGCAGAACGGCGGCCTGACTACGGTGATCCCAGGCCAGGGCAGCAGGGACCGGAACAACCACCCCTCGATGAGACTCTCCCGGGCAACCGTGATTACGCCGTGTTCGCCGACAGGAGAGAGGCCATTGCCTACGGCAAGAGGGCGCGGTATGTTTCGCCACACCCTCCCGAGCAGCGCGACTACCCGAGAGATCCCGCTCGGATTCCTCCCGCTGCCCCAAGGGCCGCTCCGCCAGCCATCCCACGAGCTGCCGAGTTCGACGATCCGGTCGACGACCCGATTGAAGGGCCATGCAATGCGCTCGTGGTTAGAGATCCTCGCCAGGACTGGAACCCATGTCCGGACGATCCGATGGCGGCACTCATTGCCCGCTTGGAAGCCTTGGAGACTCGGCAGGTGGCGATCCCACCGGACGGCAAGCCATACCCAGCATGGGTGGATGACATGCCGGCGCCTCCGGGATTCGGGAATCCCACTTTCGCCCCCTTCAACGGGACCGGAGATCCGCCACAACATTTGGCCCATTTCAACTCGAGGTGCGGGCCTATGTTGGGGACTCCGGCGCAGCAAGAGGCCGCTAAGCTTCGCTGCTTTGTCCAGACACTGGAAGGGCCAGCATTTGTCTGGTACAGCCAGCTTCCCGTCGGGTCGATAACTAGCTGGGAGGACCTTCGTAGACAATTCCTCTACCAGTTCAGTTCCACGACCCGGAAGACGAGTATCGCAGACCTCTTCAAGTGCAAGCAGAGGCCTGATGAGCGAGTCGCGGACTTCGTCGCCCGATGGAAGGGTCTCACGTATTCCCTTGACATGCCATTGACTCAGGAGCAGTTGCTGACAATGTGCGTCGGGAACGTCAAGACCGAGCTGGTCCCTTCCCTGATCACTCAGAATTACCCCGGAGGGTTCAGGGACTTCTTAGACAAAGCTCAACGTCTTGAGGAAGCCCTGCAACAGGCCAGCCAGGCACACCCGCTGCCTCCTATGATTCCTGCAAGGAGAGCCAGCAGGGCTGAGCCCGCTGCTGTGGCCCAGATAGAGGCTCCCAGGCCGTTGGAGCTGCTGCCGGTGAGGCCAGCTCCGCAGCCTCACAGGAATCCGCCTCCACGGGCTCAGTTCCCGGCCCAGCAGCGGCAGCCTCAGAACCGGCCGGCCCCTCCGCGTAATGTACCGCCGCAACCCCGGCGAGATAATCAGGGTCCACCTCCTCGGCAGGCCCCTCCGGCCCCTCGTCAAGACCGCGCTCCCAGGGGCCCGCGACACCTGACGTACTCATTCCATGAGGATCAGGTCCCCGGTTATTTCCGGAGCGCCCTGGAGCAGAGGATTGTGCGATTTCCTGAGTGCTGGAGGCCAGAGGAGGCACATCTCACGGATAACCCCCGCTACTGCCCCTACCATCGGGCCCTGGGGCACACCATCCAGCGGTGCTATGTGTTTAAGGACTGGCTCCAAGACCAGATTAACAACAATGTAATCAGGTTGGGCCCAGCTCCAGCACATGTAGCGGGCGTGTTCGTGGGATCAGATGACGATAGTGGCAACGAGGACGAATGGCAACTGGTCTCCGACCGCGGGTCCCAGAAGTATAATAACTGGATGGCCCGCAAGACGACCATTCGCGCCCAGGGAATCATCCGTGCGCGCTTGAATCAGCCTGAGCCCCCAGAACCTGCGGGTGCTGCTTCGGCATCGTCGTCCCAGTCTGCCTCCTCCAAGAGGAGCAAACGGCGGCAGCGCAAGAAGGAAGAGCGCGCCCCGCCAGTTCCGCCACTATCCCGTACTCTCGGCGATTTCATGCCCCCGGGGATGGGGGTCCCTCCTCGGATCCGCCCGGTGATGGATGATTCGTCCGATGACGGTATTGGGTACGCTTCGGTTAACACCGTCGAGCTGGTAAATCCCTTTTCGGTTCCCGACGTTGAAGAACACCAGGTGGACCTCCCTAGCGTCCCCGGTCGTCGCCACCGTCGGAAGAACCGCAGCAGCAGGAGTCGCCGGGGCACAGCCGTCGGTACCTCCGGCCAGGCCGTGCACGCCACTGAGACTAGGCGGCAGGCTCAAGATCGAGCTCAACGTACGCAGGCTCCCCATCCGGGGATGACGGATTCGCCTCCGCCACTGTTTGTGGTATGGGACCGGGCAGAACCGCCTCAGCCGCGTCGCGACCAGCTCCGCCCTGCCACAAGTCCATCCCGGCCTCCTGACTCCAGTACGGTGACCATTTCCCGGACTGCGACCAGTGAACAGCGAGATGCGCCAAGTACCAGTCGGCCGCCGATCCAACCGGTAAGGCCCGTCATGCCACCAACCGCAGAGCAATCTCCTGCAACCAGGAGCTCGCGCTTGGCCAAAAAGTATGATGTCCTGAAGCACTTGGCCGACATCCCAGCAAGGCTCTCCATCCTTGAGGCTCTGCGCATGTCATCTGAGATGCGCGAGGCACTCGCTGAAGCCCTGAAGAGCCCCCTCCAGTTCGAGACAGAGGTTGCGGCTGCAGAGGCCTTCCACGCCGAAACGATCGAGGACGCCGAATGTCAGGCAGTTATCTCGTTCTCTGGTAAGGATGAGGACCCTCCTATACAGGGACACATCCGTCCGCTGTATGTCACTGGCCAGTTCAATGGCCTTGAAGTCCGGCGTTGTCTTGTCGACACGGGGTCCGGGATTAATCTGATTCCAACTCGGACGCTCCGGAGATTGGGGTTGTCTGAGGATGACTTGATTCCCTCCGACCTCAGGATCCAGGGGTACGACCGCACCGAGCAAACCCCGGTCGGCAAGATACGTTTGAAGACCCAGTTCGGTGACTTGGTTGCCAACACCGAATTCATGGTAGTCTCTCAGGACACTGCGTATAACGCATTGATGGGCAGGCCATGGCTTCACCTTCATGCGGCGGTTCCCTCGTCATACCACCAATGCCTCAAATACTCCCTTAATGGTCGAGTAGGCGTGCTTCAAGGAGATGCCTCTCCTTTTGCCTCATGTGAAGCCCGCTATCTGGACGCGGACTATTACAAGAGCAAGGATAAGCAGATCCTGGCAGGTGAGGTTGAGCCTGTCACTGTTGCAAGCGATCCCTGGGCAAGTCTGGATGACGCTTACGTCCTCCCGATTCACCGGTTGGACGTCGCCATGGTCTTGACGGTCCACGAGTCTCCTGATGAGACGGCCGCGACCGCCCGCGCCAGCACCAGTGGCCCAGCAGGATCTGGTAGCCCCAATGCAGTTTCCAACGCAGTCTCTCCCGTGGATGATCCCTCCCCGAGTGGAGAGGACGTGGAAGATGCACCCCCAGCCTTTGAGGAGGGTGTCCCCGCCACGGTCGATGAGTTAATACAGGTGAACCTTGGAACCGAGGCAGATCCAAGACCCACATTGGTCAGTGCCGCCATGCCCTCTGAGGAGCGGCAGCAGTACGTGGACTTTCTCAGGCAGCACCGTGATGTGTTCGCTTGGGGCTATGACGAGATGCCGGGGCTAGATCCTCAGGTAGCCGTCCACCGCCTAGGTCTCCCGGCGAACCATCGCGGGTTCAAGCAGCCTCCCAGGAAAATGCACCCATCCCATGGTGCCATGGTTGAGGCCGAAGTTGACAAGCTTATCAAAGCCAACTTCGTGAGGGAAGTTCAGTACCCCAAATGGCTGGCCAACATTGTGCCGGTCAGGAAGAAGAACGGGCAGATTAGAGTCTGCATCGACTTCCGCGATCTCAACCGCCACTGTCCGAAGGATGATTTTCCCCTTCCAGTGACAGAGCTGTTGATTGATGCCACGGCAGGGTTCCAAGCCCTCTCCTTCATGGATGGATACTCCGGATACAACCAAATTCGGATGGCCCCTGAGGATGAGGAGTTCACTGCCTTCAGGGCCCCCCAAGGTACCTTTTGCTACCGGGTCATGCCCTTCGGCCTGAAGAATGCAGGTGCCACCTACCAACGGGCGATGCACCGCATATTCAAGCCAATCCTCGGCACACTGGTGGAATGCTACGTCGACGACTTGGTTGTCAAATCGCGCCAGCGTCAGGACCATCTCAAAGATCTTGAGAAAGTGTTCAGCTTCCTCCGGTCTCGCTGCCTGAAGATGAACCCGTTGAAGTGTGCCTTTAGGGTCACCTCCGGAAAGTTCCTTGGATTTGTGGTAAGATACCGGGGTATTGAGATCGACCCAGAGAAAATCAGGGCGATTAGCCAGATGCCTCCCCCGGGTACCGTCCGGGAACTGCAAGGGTTCCAAGGCCACTTAGCCTATATACGCCGATTCATCGCGAATCTGGCCGGCAAGTGTAAGCCCTTTTCTCGGCTTATGAAGAAGGGTGTCACCTATGTATGGGATAAAGAGTGTCAGACCGCTTTCGAGGAAATCAAGCAGTACCTGCTTCAACCTCCGGTCCTGATGCCGCCCGTATCCGGAAAGCCGCTGGTCCTTTATGTGACCGCCCTGGAACGGTCCCTGGGTGCCCTTCTCGCCCAGAAGAACAACGAGGGAACAGAGAATAGCCTCTATTACCTCAGTCGCATGCTCCTCGATGCGGAGGTTAGGTATTCCCCCATCGAGAAGAGCTGCCTGGCGCTCGTATTTGCCGTACAGAAATTACGGCACTACTTGCAGCACCATGAGGTACAGTTGGTTTCTCGGGTAGACCCGTTGAAATATATCCTGAGCCGACCTATGTTGACTGGCCGTCTAGCGCGGTGGGCTGTGATTCTCCAGCAGTTCGACATCAGGTATGTGTCTCAGAAGGCCATCAAAGGGCAAGCGTTGGCAGACTTTCTGGCCGCTCACCCGACCTCCGCGGATCAGCCGCTGGATCTAGGCTTTCCTGATGAGACCATTCTCTCGGTTGATCGAGCCGATCCATGCTGGCAGATGCACTTTGACGGTGCCTCCCGGAGCCCCACCGGTAGAAGACTCGATAATCCTAAGCTCAACAGAGTGGGCCTGGGTATCGTCTTCATTACCCCGGAGCGAGCCGTGCTGCCATACTCTTTCCTGTTGTCAGAGGGCTGTACCAACAATGAGGCGGAATACCATGCCCTCATCACCGGCCTCGAGTTAGCTCTCGAGATCGACGTGCCCCATCTGTGTGTGAAAGGGGACTCCGAGCTGGTCATTAAGCAGATCAATGGCGACTATGTTGTCAGGAAGCCGGAACTTGTGCCATTGTTGGAGTGCACCCTCCTTCTGATGGCCCGGTTCCCTTCTCGGCCAGAAATTGTCCATATTCCCCGGTCGCAGAACGGTCGAGCAGATGCTTTGGCCAGCCTGGCTGCGTCACTTGCGGAACCTGAACAGGACAACCTGATCGTCCGCGTGACGCGCCGCAGGCTCATCGCTCCCGTTATCCCGGAAGAAGATCGCGGCCCGTTGGTAAGTAATCTCACCACGGTTGCCCCTATGCCCGGAGCCCCGAGTACCCCAGATATAGCAGTCGGATCAGCCCCTGATTGGAGGACGCCTTTGGTTGAGTACCTCCAACATGGCATTCTTCCGTCAGATCGGGCCGAGCGCGAGCGAGTTCGACGCCGCGCATCGCAGTTCGTCCTCCAGAGCAGTCCCGGCCTGGAGCAGATCCTCTACAAACGCGGGTTTGATGGTGTTCTCCTCCGTTGCCTTCAGGGAGTTGAGATCCCACGAGTCATGCAAGAGGTTCATGCTGGTTCATGCGGCGCCCACCAAACTGGGCCGAAGCTGTCCCACCAGATTCGGAGGTTGGGATACTTCTGGCCCTCTATGATCCATGACTGCATCGAGTACGCCAGGAGGTGCCATGCGTGCCAGGTTCACGCGAACTTTGTGCATCGGCCGCCGGAGCCTCTCCATACCACAAGGTATTCCTGGCCCTTTGCAGTCTGGGGACTGGACGTTGTGGGACCTTACCCGCCGGCGACAGCTCGCCAGTGCCGGTTCATTCTGACCGCCACGGACTTCTTCTCCAAATGGGCAGAAGCGATTCCGCTCAGAGAGGTCAAATCCTGTTCGATCGCTGACTTCGTGACCTCCAACATCATCTATCGATTTGGAGTGCCTCACGCTATCCTCACGGATAACGGAACCAATTTCCGAGCAGCCGAGTTGAAGAAGTTGTACGCCAAGTATAACATCCGCTCGAACCATACATCTCGCTATCATGCGCAGGCGAATGGACAGATCGAGGCGTTTAACAAAACCCTCTATAACATTCTGCAAAAGATGGTTGGTCAGAACAAGAAGAGTTGGCCGGACAAGCTCCCCAACGCCCTCTGGGCTTATCGGACGACGACTCGCAATTCCACCCAGATGACCCCTTATTCCCTGGTGTATGGAGCTGAGGCCGTCCTGCCCATCGAGATCCAGTTACCGTCCTTGCGCACTGCGGTCTACGACCAGCAAGCGCCGGACAGAGTTGCTGAAGCCCGTCTAGTCGAGTTGGAAGCACTGGATGAGAATAGACTTCGCGCTTTGCACAACTTGGAGAGGCATCAAAGCAGGATGGCTCGAGCTTTCAATAAGAAGGTTCGCCTCCGCTCCTTCCTACAGGGTGATCTAGTGCTAGCCCTAAGAGCACCGATGATCCCCGGCAGGAAGCCGCCCAAGTTGGAGCCCAAGTGGGAGGGACCTTTTGTTGTCCACAAGGTCTATCCCAATGGCGCGTACTCCCTAGCGACTATGGATGGTGAGCGTGTCACTCCTCCCACCAACGCTAGGTTCCTCAAGCAATACTTTGCCTGAGTGTCACCACGTCCTGCACGACGTTAAACTGCATTCGTCCAGGCTACAAGACGTTAAACTGTTTAGCATTCGTCCGCGCTGCAAGACGTTAAACTGCCAAGTGCTTCGTCCCGCATGACGCTAAACTGCACTACGTCCGAGCTACAAGACGTTAAACTGTTCAGCATTCGTCCTGCATGACGTTAAACTGCCTCTCCAGAACTACGTGCGGCTTGATTCCCATCCTTATGGGATACGTAGGACCGCCTGGACGCTTGTGTTTCAGGCCCAGCCCCATCCTTCGGGAATTTCCATCCCATCTCGGGCCCTTGGCCCAGTTGCCCCGGGGTGTGCGGCGTATGGTGTGAGTGCGGGGCTATGCCCTCATTCACGTCGGTTTGTTCGTCACGCTGTACGCCCCCCTCCACGTTTGGGGATGCCTTCTGCTCCCCCCTTCTTTTTTCCTCATCGTCCTGCATGACGTTAAACTGCCTTTCAAGAACTACGTATGGCTTGATTCCCATCCTTATGGGATACGTAGGACCGCCTGGACGCTTGTGTCTCAGGTCCAGCCCCGTCTCTTGGTTGATCACGGGGACCTGCCCCCCTTCGGTTGCTCTCAGGGTGAGTCCTCCGACCCTTTCCGGAGATCTGTTAACATGTTTTGGGGTGCTTCGGTCTATGACTCGTAGTGTCAGATTCAATCCCGACAAGTCCTGTGTTGCTTGTCAGGCCTCGCGCTTCCTCTTGTTCGAGCCTTCACTCAAAGGGATCCTCGTTAGCGGTTTGGGTACGATGCCTCAGTGCTCTCCCACCGCTCCGGGTCGATTTACCGGCGGGTCATGGGCCGCAAATCGATATGAATCCTGCGATTGAGCGGTTGATGCTCGTTTGCTTGCCCCGTCTTAGGCTGACGCGATCGGATGTTGTGTTGCGAATGCGTCAGCAACGTCCTTGATCGCCATGTCAGCTCTCTCGGGCTCTGAACATTGGTTGCGCAGTCCTCATCACACTCCGCCTTTGTGCGTTGTAGTGGGATCTTGACACTCTCTTCATACCGACCTCCGGTACGCCTCTACACGTTAGGCAGACCAACCAGGGTAATGATGTCGTTCGAGGCTCCCATGATCTGAGCACCAAGGATATATGCAGATATCCTCCCTGAGGGCCATGCGTAGCTGGACCCTCGTCCCCATAAGGAGGAGGGAGTCGCCCGAACAATTGCGTTCTGGGCCCAGTATATCTGGAGGCTAGCATCTCTGCCCCTCGGGTGATGGACATACGCAGACCCCCATCCCAAGACTCTTCTCCTGGAATCGTGCGTGACCGCAGGGCTGGGTATGCTCCCACCTCCGCCGTGTCCGCCGTACCGCGGTAAGCGGATTCCTCCATGGTCCGAACCACACGACCTTAAACTGTGTTGTCTGGTCCTACCACACGACCGTAAACTGTGATCGTCTTGGCCGCCCGACGAGAAACGGCACTGCATCGTGATGTCCTCCTCAGGGGACACTCATGTTGGGCGCTGGTTAATGACCACGCCATTCATCAATGCCTTCCATGGCTTGATTATTGTGGCGACGCCAGAGATTTCTCAATCACGGGCATGTCGCCGCACAAAGAAAAACCATTCATCTTTAAGGACAAACAAGAAATATCAAATGCCGCTCCTTTTGTGTGCGAGGGTCAGACCCGCACTCTTCCCCGCGCTGGTGCCCGATTGTGTTGCACCGCGCTTCAAGAACTACGTGCGGCTTGATTCCCATCCTTATGGGATACGTAGGAACGCCCGGATGTTTGAAACTTCGGGTCCAGCCCCCCACCTCTTAAAGATCCCCCCTTTATGGTCCGAGCTCTAAGACCTTAAACTAAGATCTCCCTTTATGGTCCGAGCTCTAAGACCTTAAACTAAGATCTCCCCTTATGGTCCGAGCTCTAAGACCTTAAACTAAGATCCCCCCTTTATGGTCCGAGCTCTAAGACCTTAAACTAAGATCCCCCCTTTATGGTCCGAGCTCTAAGACCTTAAACTAAGATCTCCCCTTATGGTCCGAGCTCTAAGACCTTAAACTAAGATCCCCCCTTTATGGTCCGAGCTCTAAGACCTTAAACTAAGATCTCCCCTTCTGGTCCGAGCTCTAAGACCTTAAACTAAGATCTAGCCCTTATGGTCCGAGCTCTAAGACCTTAAACTAAGATCCTCTAGCCCTTATGGTCCGAGCTCTAAGACCTTAAACTAAGATCCTCCACCTTTATGGTCCGAGCTCTAAGACCTTAAACTAAGATCCAGCCCTTATGGTCCGAGCTCTAAGACCCTAAACTAAGATCTACCCCAAATGGGGTCCTACGTCCTGCATGACGTTAAACTGCACTCACAGAACTACGTGTGGCTTGATCTCCAGCCTGATGGAGTACGTAGGAACGCCCGGGCATTTCGACTCGGGTCCAGCCTCAGGGATCGATAAGTCCCGCCCCTCCTCGTCGCCGGCCGTCTGGCCTGACTTCGGGTAGAGTGGTGCAGTTGTGATATTCTCCCTGATTCAGCTCGGGATGCCCCATCGCAATGATGGGAAGCGACAGTTTCCTCGTCAGAGAGGTGCTGTCTGAGAATTGAGGTGACTCACGGCCAGATTAGTGCATCCGCCCAATACGCTTTCCCCACGGTGGCGCAATTTTGAGAGCGTTGGATTCTGTCCGAACAAATCGTCACTTCGCCCCACGCTTCGCATGCCCTGTTGATCTGGATTTTCCACCCTTGTGTCTGAAGGAACCCCAAAGCGGTATTCATGATGACATGTGGTCCGCCTCCTGCAATATGAATGATGGCCTTTTTCGGTCCGTCTATTGCAGTTGTCATGGTCGATCCACTGTCCGCCTACCGTCTTGGGCATTTCCTGGAAGGCCGATCGTTGTGGATGTCTGGATTCGGGACACGCGATTCACCCTTTCTCATTTCCCTATGTTCGGATAAAATCTCAACGCCCCTAGCGTTGTCCCGCTTGTGTGTTGGAACAAGTTGGGGGACGATACATTGGTTAGGTCTGAGGTCTCCTTTCCCAGGAATGACCTCCCTCTTTTCTCCAGAAACCCAGGCCCAATTATGGATGCCTGATGCTTGGTTAACACTCCCGCAAGACAACGAATTGTGGTTGAGCATGTTAAACCAAAAGACGCAGATAAATATGGCGATTCATACAAGTGGATCAAAATATTAAGTAGCGGAAGCAAATGTTCTGGGAATGGAAAAAAACAGCCCTTAGGGATTAGCGTGCTGAATGAGCCTTTCTAATGCCGCTACCCTTTGGCTGGCGGCCTCCAGGGCTGCTTCTCGTTCTCTGCGTGCCCTCTCCTCGTCGGCGGTCGCAGCACGCAGTTCGTCAATCCTGGCCTGTGCACGCTCCCGCTCGACTTGGAGTGTGACCATCTGTTGGCCCGCCTCCGTCAGCTGTACCTGAGCGTCGATCAGTTGTGCCGATAGTTGCTCCACAAGCTCGGTACATGCTGCGACGAAGGCCTCCTTCTCTGCCGCCTGCCCTTCGAGGCGCCGGACTTCCTGCTCTGCCGCGATGAGCGCCTGCGTGCTCTCCGACATGTCCCGACTTTGTGCGACGTCGGCACGCCGGCGGCTCTCGCGCATCTTCTCGGCCATGAAATCACGGACCGTCAGATGGAGGCGTTGAGCATCAGCTCCCCCGGCACACAGGAAGCGCAGCCAGGTCTGAAGTGATCCCATCCGCCCCAGCCATTCCGATGGGTCTCGCTTGAGGAAGCGCTGGATGCACTTCCACCCCCTGCGTCGCGTTACCCGGCTATCCTCGACCGCCTCCGCGTCCGAGTCATCCATCTCCTCTGGGTCGGCAGGCCGGTAGGCAGGGAAGGCAGCCAGCAGGTCTGCTGCAGGGTCCGCCCCTGGGAGGTCCTCACGAGGGAAAGGTTCCCCAACATCCGGGCAACCTTCTTCTCTCTCCCCAGCGGCGCTGACACCCTCGTCAGCCCCCAGCCTCTCTCCGGTGGCAGCACCGCCGACGTCCGCAGCCCCTTGATCAGCAGTTGGTGGGGCCGGCTCGGTTTGGGAAGCCTGTTCCGGAGCAGGCGGCATGTCCACCACTGGTCCACTCGTAGATGGCCCGGGTTCGGCAACCCGACGAGCCTCCGATGTTGAGATCACTGCGCAGGGCATGCCATGGTTAGTCACGGATCGTCAATGGCAAGCACCAGCAGTAAAGTAGGGAGACTTACGGGAGTTCGGAGCATCATCTTCCGCTACCCCGGTCGCCGCAGGAACAGTTGCAGCAGGGGACCCCTTAGCGCTTGTCAATTCGATAATGGGTGCCTGGCCCCCGCCTTGTCCTGCTGGCGCCTCTCCTACTCCTGTTGAGGACGCCTGACCGACGTCCGTGTGCTCCTGAGAAGGATGGAGAAACGGGTTAGAAGCTGCATAAGAGAATGGATGAAGCAAGTTGAGTAGGGATAGAAGCGGACCTCGAGGAGCTCAGTGACATCAACGTTGTCAGAGCCGGCCACCTCGCCGCTCTCCCGTGGGCTCCCCCGATGGGACCTTCCCTCGGAGCCTTCATCCTCCCCCGTCTCCTCCTCCTCCTCGGAGTCGTTACTGTCATCTTCTTCCGGCGGCATCTGTTCCGGAGCGGGCTCGAGACCGAGCATCACCTTCACCAGAAGGGATGGCTCCGCACGCTGACCACGTTGGCGCGCGTACTCGTCCATGGCCGTCAGATATGCATATTGCCGGTTGAAGTCCACCCTGTCGGTGATCTGGAGGCGCCCGACCTCTGGCAGATAGATTCCTTCTCTGAGTATCTTTCGCCAGATGACGTCGGTCCCCAGTGACTGCCGCAGGGTCATCCAGGCCGACCACAGCGCCGGGAAGACTGCATCGTGGGAGGGTTCGAGCAGACGTCTCACCTGTTTCCCGGGCCGCTCCTCGACCGCCGCATGTGCCCCCTCTCTGGGCGCCGAGGTCGTGGCGGCAGCCTGCGATGCGCCCGCCGCCGAAGTCCCTGCCCGCGCCGGCTCCGCTGCTTGGCGCGCCTCCGTTCTCCCCCGTGTGGCGGCGCCTCGCCTCCTTCCTTGACGCCCGGTCTCCGCACGGGTAGCCTCGAGCCGCCGAACTAGCTTCCGCAAGAGCCCCTCAGGGTACGCGATGACCCAGTGTTCGGCGTACTCGGTTGCCAAGCCTGCGTTAACTCCGGTAGGAGGGAGGGTGATGACGTCGCCAGAGCCGAAGGCGACGAACATCAGCCAGATCTGGCGAAGGACGCCGGGGTTCGTCTCCTCCCGGACAGCAGTGAATACCCTCTTCGGCATCCGCTGAAGGCACCCGAACTGCCTGGCGAACCGGGTCGGCACGTAAGGCTCGCAGATCACCTTCCCGTCGATCCGAGCCACGAGCACCCCGCCCCGCATGTTCAGGAAGTATTCATGCTGCTCCAGCGGGCCCTGTCCGTTGTCGATCATCTGGCCGACGGGAGTGGGGAACGGGCTGAAGTTGAAATTGGCATGATTGCCAATCCGAACCCTCACGCCCTCCTCACTGAGGGTCATCGGAGCGACCCCCGCAATGTTCAGCAGGGAGGGTCGCAGGCCGTTGCCCGGAGGACTGATGGCATTTGGGAACGTATACCCACCAAGGTGAGCAGCCACCCAGCCGTGGAAGAACTGAAAGGGCCCACAGATCCTTCGTGGCGACCCCCCTCGTGAGATGCGTCCCAGAATGGCATACAGCCTCGCCAGTACTGGGACCCCGAGGTTGTACCTCTTATTGGCAGCCATGGCGCCCGCCATCGCCAGCGTCGCCGGACGGACGCCCATCCTCGCATCCCGCACTGGCAGGAGCCACCCGCTCAGAAAGGCGGCCAGGAACGCCGCGTACCGGACGTTCGGGTCCCGGGCCTCGATGACGCGGTACCCCCATGAGCGGTAATCGCCCGTCTCCAGGACCCGCCAGTACGACCCGTTCCGGCTCCTCTGAGCTGCGGTCGGGCACCGCTTCCCCCTGCCTGGCATCTTGACCGCCGGGTCATGCTCCAGGAACTGGCCGAACCAATCCTTGTAGGCTATGTCCTTCTGGAAGTCTTGGATCCCGAGCCGCTGCGTAGCCAGGTCAAGAAGATGCCAGGTCAGAATGGGATTCCGTGACCTGTCCTCCCAGATGTTCTTCGGTGGCAGGAACTCATCGTACTGGTAGCCCTCCAGCGGGATACCTCCGATGCAGTGGATGTCCCAGAGACCGATGCCGACCTCCCCATGGTGAAGATGGAAGGTGTTGGTATCCGGGGACCAGCGAGTGAACAGCTCCGGCCCGAGCTCAGACTGCTGGTAGAAGTGGAACTGCGACGTCCACACCGCCTCGAACAGGCCGATGTACCGCAGCTCCTCTGCGAAGTGATCGCAAGTGTGGCGTACCCAGAACGCCCAGGCCCATTCACTGGTAAAGTTGCCCCCGGATCGCAAGTCCCAGTCCTTCAGCCAGCCCTTGGTGTCGTCAGTGACACTCTGACGGTATGTGCTCGAGTAGAGGGCTGGAGAATTCTCCACAGTAGGCTCACCCCCATCAATGGTTCGCGTCCTCGGGTTCAGGACATAGACATCCAAGTGTCTGGTCTCCCTGGCAGGATGCCCATTGTTGGTGATGTTATAGCGGAGAAGCTCGTCCTCCCGGGTCACCCAGGTCCGCGGCGCATCAATCTCGAACCCTGGCACCAGAACCTCATCGAGGATGCCGAAGTTCCAGAGCGGCAGGTTGTCCGACAGTGGATATGTCTTCTGGGCCGGCGTTAGTAAGTCGAACAAGGATTGATTGTTGGAAACAATCTCCTTGGCTCCGTAAACCTCCTCGTTCGTCGCCATCTCAGCTCTGCGAGTGGCGGCATCCCCCTCATTTCCTCTGTGCGCGGCCATCTCAGAAGTTTCGGGAGTCGTGCGGGTTAAGGGATGAAGAGTGCGGGATCGGACGAGGCTGGTGGAAAAGTTTGAAGGTTGGCGCGCAATCCAAGTGGACGGCGCGCAATTGGGAAGACTGTCGCGCAAAGTTCCGGGTTTTCGCGCAAAAGCAGGCGAAATCCGGACGGTTTTGCGCGCCGATCGGGCGAATTTCGCGACCGGAAGAGGCAATTTCGCGCACGAGAGCTTGGGAGCTTATCGCGCGGAAGGCCAGAGTACGGAACGCGGGACCCAGCGCCCCTATTTATAGGCGAGGCCGGGCCCGCGCTGCGCGGAAAGCGCTTTGCGCGACCGCAGCGGCGAATTTCGCGACCGGTGCCCCTTTTTGCGCGCCTAAGTCCCGCGCCGCCCAGGACTTCGGCATTCCGGCGTCTCCCTCGGAACCCGATCGTTGCGACCTCTCGCCGATCAGATTCCGAGGGGGGGCTTTTGTAGACGCCGGAAAAGTCCGTTGCTCCCAAACGAAGCTCCGGATGCGGAAAGCGAGGTCAAATTTGGAGTCGGAAGGATGTTTCGGAGGGCCCGGAGGCCTTGCGCGGAATTTCAGAGGCACGCGCGCAAAGGTGATGTCCCGCGCGGAAAACCCCCGGGATGCGCGCAATGCGCCGGCCCGGCGCGCAATTCTGCGCGCCGCGGGTCCGCGCGACTCCCTTACGCGCCGCGCCCGATTCCGCGCCCGCGAGAAGAATTTCGCGCTCGCACCCTGGATTCCGCGCCCGGGGTTGCCTATAAATACAAGGCGACCCCCAACGTTTCAAAGGTTGCTGGAAGTCGAAACGTCTCCCGTGCGCGCAATTCAACCCCTTCCGCGCGCAATGACGAACTTCAGGTAACCTCCTTTCTTTCGCGCAAGAAAGCCTCGGGGTCCGCCTTCGCGCGCAATCCCCGCTGGCTCCTTTCATTTGAATAAAAACTCACCCTAAGGCCTTTGCGCGCAAAAGAACCCGCTTGCACGCAATTGCCCCCGGGGTGCGCGCAATCCGGCCTGATTGCGCGCACCCCCCCCTTCTTTCAAGTGGCCATTCATTAGAGAATGAGCCGTTGCCCCCGCGCGCTATCCGAAGCCCGGTGTGAGCAATCTGAAGCATCCGCGCGCAAGGCGCTGGCCCAATTGCGCGCCAGCCGTCCCGATTGCGCGCCGGCCCGCAGTATTGCGCGCAAAGCTTCCTTTTTGCGCGCAATCTGCCAGGGTCGCCCCCGTTGACCTCCTAAGGGTACCCGCCTGTGTGGCACCCAATGATTCTCATCCCGGGTGCCCGCACCGTGCGTTGTCTTCCCGTGCGGCCCTCCAGGCTTGCGCGAAGTGACACGCACCTATGTCCAGCATGACGTTAAACTGCATACTCGTCCAGCATGACGTTAAACTGCATATACGTCCTGCACGACGTTAAACTGTACATCGTCCGCGCTGCAAGACGTTAAACTGCCAAGTGCTTCGTCCGGCAACCTATGCCCAGCATGACGTTAAACTGCACACCCGTCCAAGCTGCACGACGTTAAACTGCCTAGCCCCCATCGTCCGTGCTGCAAGACGTTAAACTGCCAAGTGCCTCGTCCTCAACACATGATGTTAAACTGTACTTCGTCTGGCAAGACGCTAAACCGTCCGCAACCTGATCCCGTGCTCCGCACGCAGGGTCTCCCCCGGTTTGGACGTGGCCCCCACCCGCTCGTCTCTGCAGGGATGTCGGGATTGTCCCCCTTTTGGGACGATTTAATGGGAGTGGCTTTTCCCTACGGGGGCAGGGTATTACAAACCCCTAGTTTCTCGTGGGAGGCTGCACATGTGTATCTCCATTGCACCTCCCCACTGCCGAAGCCAGTAGAGGGTCTGACTGGGATCGAGGTGTCTTTTGCTTTCGGTCCAAGTCCCTTCCAACTGAGTTTTGCAGTATCCGGGCTGCCCCAAGTGCGTAAGTCCTGACAGAATGAACTACGTGGACTTTGATCCCTGTCTTCTATACAGGGTACGTAGGAAGCCTCCCTGAGGTCCAAGCCCACCACCTGGTCGTCCCGGTCGTATTTACGTCGGTTCGTCCATCAGTGGACCCCTCCAGGGTTCACGCTTGCGTTGATTCACCTATGAATCCGCCCCTGTGGGAGACCGCCCGTGTGTATCTCCACGGTGCCTCCCCACAGCCCCCCTTTTCCATTTCCCCTTTTATCGTCCAGCATGACGTGAAACTGTGATCCACCCGGCCGTTCCATCCCCCTCCGTGCGAGGTGGTTCGGTTCAATCCTCCGCCCGGCGGCCTCGACCTCTTCGTGAGTCGGCTTGCCGACGTCCAGCATGACGTTAAACTGTATGCCCGAACTACGTTGACTTTGATCCGTGTTAACGCGCGGTACGTAGGAAGCCCCTCTGGGGTCCAAGCTCTTTACTCCATCATCCACCCTGATCCTTACCCGGGCCGCCACATCCCGGTGGGGTCATGCCACTTCACTTCACTCCACGTTACTTGGGAAGCCGCCCATGTGCTGGCCCCAGCGTCGGAGGTTCCCCGCAAGGGGTTCTGTCATCTGATCCACTTTTCGTGTTGATCGGTCCGATGCCGTCCCCGCTGGACGTTAAACTCGCGGCATACCCCGTGTTAAACACGGGAAGCTGAGGAAAACCTCAGGTGACACAGTTCCCCGCACCTAGTACGGGATGCCTCAGGCCATCGTGCCTTCGAGAAGCCCTATTAGGGACGGAAGACAGACGTGCAGAGCCGCAGTGTTACAACACGCCCCCAGCACCCAGAGCCACCCGGCCTTCTCACCGCAGGTTGCTGCCCCGCCCAGACTCCTTGGAACGTCCGGGCGGAAGCAGCGTAATTAACCGGTGTCCATGAAGATATGGCGCCGGGAACGAGATTCACGAACATTCTTAAGTCTATGAGGGAGACCCGGATTAGACGACAAGTTCCGAGGAGACGTCCAAGGAAGGAGAAGCCGACATCCCATCATCCCGGTTTCGATCAAGGAGCAGACGCCCCTGAATAAGGGACGGATGCCGCCCGCCCTTGGGAAGCGGGACTGCGGGACCACAAGCCGCGCGCCCATCCCCTCGGGTTGACGGGTGCACGCGCGAACGCGTCCTGGCGGAACAGCGTAACCCGACGCACATCCGCACCGAAACACCCTCCCTACTAATCAGTTGGGTATAGATTATGGGGAGGCTCACTTGAGGCTATGTGACCCTGCAATTTAGTGAACTATTTTGGTGACTATCGGGTCAGGATGTTGCTATAGTAGTGATGTAGCAGTCACTATTCGGTACTATAACAGCTGAAACTATTCACCTGATTTGGGCCTTCGGGCCACGGGTTTGGGCCTACAGGTCTCCAGGGCCTTCGGGTCATCAAGGCCTTCGGGCATCAAGGCATTTGGGTCATGTAGACCATGGAGTAGCCCAGTTCACACAAAACATGCCCCAGAAGAGAATCAGAGCTACATGATTAGGAGCCACCAGATGCAGAGCTAAGTGGATTGGAAGAATGAGAGGGTATGGAAGCCTCCATCGGGACCAGGCACCATGCAGCTTTGTACGGGGAAATTCTAGCAGATCAGCAATGCAAGGTGGGGAGTTTGGTGATCAATGATGCAGAAAGCTAGGGAGGGGCAGTTCAAGTGGGCTGGCCATACGGGTCATGTATCGGGCATGGTATGCCTCTGGGCATTCCGGTCATGTATTGCGGGTTTGTCGGGCCTTGTTCCTTGGGCCTACGGGTCATGTACGGGTTCCCCTTAAAACCCTTAAAAAGGGTGATTATCCATAATAAAAATAAAAAATAAGGCATTCGAGCCACTCAGGCATGATTATGTATATAGATAAACCATGTATATGGGAAACCATAATTACTAGGGATGGGATATTATTTTTTTGTTTTTTCGTTGTTTTAGTTATACCACTTTCATCATATGGAAACACACATGTTTTGTGGGGTTATTTTTACTATTAGTAATTTTGTAGATTTATTTTACCGTTCTCCTGGTATGGAATGGACGTTTTTTAATGAGTCATCATAGTAAAACATTGATTATTTCATATTACACTATCTCTTTAAATTAATTTAATAGCTTTTATTATACACAACACTAACTTAGCTTGCCTTATACAAAAGATTGTGTTTCTATGAAACAAAAAATTATTATTATATTTATTTAAAAGACGTATTTATTTATAAATTAAATATTGCAATATGAATAGTAAGAAATTAATTGTAAATGTTATTTATAATGTATTCACATAAATAAAAAATATTTAAAATTAAATGTTTATATTTCGATAAATTAGTTTTATAATTAGAAAGACTATTTTCTTAAAAGAAATAATTTTTATGTCCTTTTGTGAACAACAATAAAAGTAATTTTTGGCACCCATAAAAATTTAATTTGGTAGAATAGACATTATTTTTGAATTCGGAATATCAAAATTAGCTTATAGCCAATTTTTGGTATTTTTATGAGAACATTCAATTTTTGATGAATAGTGAAAAATACTACATAGTATATAAAAACCAACATTTTAATTTAAATAATTATTTTTAATTAAAATATATCTTAAATTAAAAATAGATACTTAATACATATATTATTCCAATGTAATTTTTTTGATTCATTTAATAATAATATATGATATATAAAATTTTATTTAACTTTTTAACATATTTTACCGAACTTCTAGGAACATTTTCAAATTTGCATAAAACGCAATTTTACCACTTCTATGAATTTAATTTCAGATATCCGATACATATAGTTTTCATCAGTAAGTTAAATGTGGTTCAATAGGAAGAAAATTATTTTTTGTGAATAGTAACTGTTGAATTTTATTTACCACAGTTAGAAGAAAATAGGGTAATTAAAGGTAAAAATAATATTATAATTAAAGAAAAACTTGTTATAATTCTATTGGATACGTATTTTTTTATGTCAATATACCTTATTAGAAAAAATAATATCCTTTTTTATCCATTTATATTAGATTAAGACATTTATTATATCTTATTTGGAGAAGAGTTAAAAGTGTTAAATTCAAATATGAATAAGTAAACCACATTTAATATATTGTTATACATAAGTTAAATTCGACTATAAGTATTATTTAGAAATATAATAATATTTAATACATCATAGTATTTTATTTATAATTTTTACCCTTTAAATAATTAAATTTATTTATTACACAATGATGATGCATTAATTACCTTATTAACGAATGATTAAAATAATTGATATTATAAATATTAAAATAAATATAAATTGAAACTTTTTATTCAGCACAATAATTTTATTGGGGAATATTACATGTTAGGATTGATTCAATGTATTTTACTTTAATGAATCAATTTTTTACGACTTTCACAAAAAACAAATACTAAATATTGTCAAAATTGAAATAAATGAGTTTTTAAATAGAATACTGTTTTATTATGTGATATAATATTACAAAAAATATAAGATTCGATCAAATGACTTATATAATGTTATATATGTCATTAATTAATTAATTCAGGTTCTCTTGAAATTTTATAGTAACTATATTAACCATGTATTATAAAAATAAATGAATAAATGGTAAAAGTTAAACTGTTTAACATAGGGTTAAATCTAAAATATAAAGTTAATATAGTGACCTAAACATGTCTAAAACCTATTTTCTAATAATATTACTACACATAACCACCTTATACTCAAAATAAATCCATTTTTAGATTTATGAAACTGAATATTATTTTATAATAAATTAATATTTCTAGCTTTTCCTAAAGTGCCTCTCACCACTCTTATAAAAGGTACTTTCCATTCTCTTAAATTCACACCTGCAAAGCCATTTAAATCATCCAAAACCTTCTCCAATCTTCTCCCAACTACTATAACATAATCGTAGAGGCCTAAATTTTTTCATAAATTCAACTTAATGAGCCCTTTTGTTCAAATCTAAATGAAGCACCTGAAGAAGAGGTAATTATTTCATTACCACATTCAAAGTTTTTTTCTTCTTCCACTTCGACTCTCTTTGTTTTTTCCTTAATAAAATAATAAATCAAGTACCTTCAACATTCTGAGATTTATTTATATATATCGTACAACCATATTCATTATTCTATCCATCCTATGAATGACAAAGTCATTATATGTGCGTATATATGGTTTACCGTCTCCATGTCATGGTGTAGTATGTTATTAAACACTTCATTATTTGGATGGGTTTAATAATGAGTATAATTGATGTAAATAATAAATATAACTTGTTAATGATTGGTTATATATAATACTATTACTCCCCCGTGCATTCTCATGGTGATATAACACAATCCTTAGATTATGTGTTTGCACGCTGATACTGTTCATTGCTTTTTTTAAGTAGACAATACTTCATTTCAATGTTAATAATGAACATGAATATTCAATATTTTGATGTCACAAAATTATGATATTTATTATTAGAATATAATTGGAAAAATTATAGAGAGATCATTATGACAGTATATTACATTTTGAATCAATACATTTGAAAAGTAGTAGATGAATCTATAAAAAATAAAAAATTATTCAGTATGGAGATTTGAATTAAATGAATGAAAAGAACATTGAAATTAACATTTGAAATTCTGATAATAATGATAAATAATTGTCAAAATACAAACTTATAGTTATATATAAACATATTGAAACTGCACATTACAAAGGATTTCACTTTTTTCAAAAAAGAAAATTATATCCATACATTTCAAATATGTTTTCTTAATAAACAACCAAAATAAGATGGAGAAGATTAGCAGCAATGTAGATTTGCAGTTTTAAAAAATTAATTATAATTCACCATGAAAGAAGATTATTTACACAATATTATATGAACTTGAATATGCCTTACGCATTAGGATTAATGAACGGAACACTGTTATAAGTAATTTTATCTTAGGCCACGAACGAGAGCCCTTCTTCATGCAGTACTACAATGTCTGTAGCATATGCTACCATGTCTGTAGTGGCCAGTTGAATGTGGAGGATTGGCCCCCGGAACAATGTTTTCCTTCTATGCCTGCCCTCTGCATCCACTCCTTTCCCTCCATCATTTATTACAGGGGACACTAGCCTTCCCTGCAGACCATTTCGCTAGACCAATTATGTAATCATCCCAGAACTATAACAGCTTAGAGGTTAGGATGTGAAAACATTCCAAGGTTTTAAAACTGTAGTGGATCAATACAGGGGAAATATATCCAAGGATTAGAAATAATTAGTGACTATAACCAGAAAAATAATAATACATATTAATGCATATAGAAATTGTAGAATAATAAATCTGAATGTTAACCTAAAAGAAATAAATAGTAACCATAATAAAAATAAGAAATAAGTTTAGATTGTTAATATATGGTTGTTCTTGACATAAGTTTGTGTTAAAAAGTGATTTTTTAACATGAACATATACGATTGAAACATCCTTTATGTGAAACAATGTAAAACTTTTAATTCACATACAAATGGTAAAGATATGGATAACAAATTATACAAGGATATATGTAGAGAAATACAATCCATGACCAAGATAACATAAATCCAAGATCTCACCTGCCCTCCGGCCTCCCGTCCAGCAGCCCCCTATCCAGCCCCAGCTGCATTGCATCCCTCACCTCTCCATATTCTCTCCTCCCCAGGCCCAACCCCTCCCTGCATTCCTGCCTTCACCTCTCCATCTTTCCTCCCCCCTCCACCCCTGGCCCAACCCCTCCCCTCAACCCTGCCCAACCACTCCCCCCAGCCAAACCCATCCCCTCCCCCTACCCAGCCTTTTCCCTCCACCCTTCCCTGCACCTCCTCCTACCCCCATGGCCATTACCATACTACTGCTTCCCCAGGTTCAACAGAAATGGTAGTTCAAAGTTATTCTAAATTGGAAAAATATATTATTCATCTCCCAGTTTCTGCATCTCATTGTCTAATTGGACATATTTCATATTCCATGGATGGGTAATGGTTGGAATTGAAAAAATAGATAATCAAACACAATGAAATACATGCTTTAGACGTTTATCAAGGAGTTATTTATTAGAAAAAATGATATTATTCTAAAATTCCAATCAACATAAGTTGGAATAGGTGATGTTATTAGAGATTTAGAGAGACTGCATATATTCCGAAAAATCAACAACATTTAAAAAAGTATACTTAAAAGGGAATATTTAGTTGTCATGCTTGCATGTATAAGGGGTAAACATAAATGTACCTTCTATTTGTAACCTTCTTCATTGTACATATAACATATCTTCTCAAAAAACGTGACATATTTCATTCAACACAACCTGTGAAATGAATGATGGAACGAAATGAGAAATCAACTTGTTCAATGTATCTCATTTTTCGACTGATATGTTCAACATGTGAAAATATAGTTAATCATCTACCTGTGATGGCTGGTAAGATTCTAGGATGGTTGATTTTACATAACCCAGTTATTCCACCAATAGGATCAACATCATTTGTCAATGAAAAATAAAGGACTGCATCATGAGAAGTAATCGACCTGGAGAACATAAAAAATAGTAGTGCATCATGTGAATTAAATGATAGGGAGAGCATCTGGCCATAAAAATGTGGAAAACATAAAAAAACATTGACAATAGTGGAAAATGTTATTAAAATCATTATGAAATACATTTAAAACATCAAGAAGATTTCCATGGACTGCCAGAAAGATATCAAATTGTTAATCCGAAAATTTAGGGAATTCCAGTGGAGAAAGCTACACAGGAAAGAGGAAAAAAATACGTACCATCAAACAAACAGGGCTGAAAGTCTAGGATAGATGCAAGTCCTTAAAGCATATCAGTAAACAGGTTTAAAAATCCACTATCCAGTTCAATAAAGCTAACATATCTAGCAAACCATAAAAACAATGAATTCATGTAACACATCATCATGGTACATCGTAGAGCGATTGGTACACATCACTGATGATATTGCAGTAGGTGTTGGCATTGATGTTATGGAGACTAAAAGAATTAAAGGTGCAGTAATGTTATATAATTTGAAATTGGAACAAATGTGATTATTGACCGGAAAATATGATGAAGTCTTACCTGTGGCCCTTCGTGTGGTGTCATAGTTTGATATTGATACAATTATTCGAGTAGTAGACTCATCGAAAGATATAACTGAAGCATCTCCACTTGTTGTAGAAACTGTTAACATGTAATACATAATGAAATTAAATATTGAAGAAGTCATAATTATTAGGACATTATATGGGGAACATAAAATAGGTATTTACAAACTCCATGTCATTCCTTTCTTAATTATCTCCGAAGTATCCTTGCATGTCTGGTTGTTGATGGGCCAGACATGTTTTTATTTGATTGAGGAGCATCATGTCTAGGGACTGTTGTCAAATACAAAGTTACATATCCATCAGTTCGGATAGTCTGGATAGTTGTTTCAAGTAATGCGTACTATTAAGTTAAAGTTAACAGAATTAACCATTGACACAGAGAGATGACAATGGCATTTGTGTGAGTCTCTGTGTGAGGGCATCAGTTGATAGTAGTCCAGTTAATTCATTTGCAGTCATATTGGTAGATGTCACTAAATAATCTACAGTAGATGTTGGAAAAGTTATGTTGGCAGTTGTAATGAGATATAGTAATGACATAATGACATTTAGCTTCAAAATTATAAACAAACATAGCACTGCAATGAAAAACTTTGTACTGTGTAATATTCATTAGTTAGATAATTTTATGCAAAAATTACAGAAGACTTAGAAACATTATTTCATTCCTTTAGAACTTTCATCCGTTGCAAACTTGCATCTCTTGAGTTTGATGGCCCATTCATATTTGTATTTGGTTGAGGAGCAAATATTTCAGGCACTGTCATCAATGATTAAGGTGGGTATTAGTCATTTATTTAGAAAGGAAAGCAGTCCATATTGTAATGTTTTATTCCTGTAGTATAATAAGAACTATCCATTGATAGAAAAAGATGATAACAGAATTCATGAAACCACATGTGTGACGCCATCAGGTGATAATGGTTCAGTTGATGTAGTAACTGACATTTTTTATACACCATCAAACTAATTTCAGTTGATGTTGAAACTATTATTGTTTTAGTTGTAATTAATTGATTTAGTAAAACAATGATACAAATTATAATATGTAATAGAGAAGAATACCTATTACATACCTTTTTTTGTTTTTTCTATAAGTTTGCTCTGCTGTAATGTTAACTCTGCAGAGTTTTTAGGGAGAGACATGTTTGTATTTGGTTGAAAAAAAAATTCATTTTTATTGTAGTTGAAATAGAAGTTAAATACGTCTAAATTATGTTACTATGGAAACCATTTAATTAGTGTAGTGTTTTTTTCTACAAAATTGTGTCATTACAAACCGTTGAAAGATAGAGATCACAATGGCATTTGTATGACTGCATGTGTGATTCCAATAGTTGATAGTGGTTTTGTTCACCAAGTTCCAGAAAAAATAGTAGAAGACAATGAAGACTTTACAGTACTTTTCAGTAATGTTAAATTGGAAGTAATGATGAGTACCACTAATGTGAAAAAATGGCAGTATGTTGAGGTATTTAAACATAACAGAACAAGGAACACAGAAATTTAATATGTTCTGTAGTTATCGGCCCTTGAGTGTATAATTTTTTCTCTGTAGCTTGAGGTGTAAAGCAGTTTTTCAATGTTGGTCGTTATATATAATTGTCAAGGTGTGGGAAGAAAAATATGGAAAGTGGAGTGTACTGATAATGTAATGTAGAGTCAATAAGAAAAAATAAAGTTATCTAAACATTTAATTGGACTGGAGTAAATTGTTAGTAATGATAAATATATGGAGCGTGAATAAAGAATTCGGAATGCACAATTACCTCCATAGTAATGCGACGAATTACTGACCTGAATCAATGTCAAAGGAATTGGTTGATGTCGTATGAAATTGGTGGATGCGGAAGTGAATTGTTGAGCGCCCATGGTGTGGTGGATCACAGAGATTCGGATTCGTGAGTTAAGAGGGGTTTCAGTGAGGGGAGTCGGAGAGGTGATTCAGATAGCCAGATCACTGAGGGAAACTGTATGGCTAGGAGTAGTCGGTGGTTGAGTGCTGTGAGACCCCTCAGATGACAGGATGAGAAGGCTGATAAATCCAGGGAATATACAATGTTGGGGCTGCGCCGGGGAGTCGTCCAAAGCATCAGGAATTTTGGGGAGATAGATGTAGGCATCAGGATTATGGGGGATCTGTAGGTGGAAAACAGGTTATGAAAGGCCGCAATCAGAATAATGAAGAACACAACGACTGTATAACAACTGAGGAGAAGACGGAGGTCGGAGAAGGAGGGCTGTGGGTTGTGGGTACATCGGAAGTCGGAGAATGACAGAAGCGGGGATCTTGTGATTTCTAGGTCACTTCCCTGGAGTACGAAAGTGGGAACGGGATAGGGTTTTTTGGAGACGAAAACAGAGCAGATGGAGAGGTTTCTTATCCGGAGTACGCTACTGGGACCAGGATATGTTTTTCGCGGAGAAGAAATAGTAGCGCGCAGATGGGCGACGTGGCTTGCTGGTTGGAGGGCAAGTAATGAAAAATGGCATGGATGTCTGTTAGATGGACACATAGTAGTGGAAAACATGATATTAGTATATATATATATATGAGAAAAAGAAAATAAACAAATCAGCACCAACCATATGAAAACACTTCCAAAAGATTACAATTGTTTACCATCATGATGAAAATAAATCCACAAGCTTAATGAGAAGCAGGAAAACATATTCTATTATCATAATGAACACTATTTTCTTCCAAAAATTAATATCTCGATCAATATAATGGTGCAAAAAAATATTAATGCTCTACATTAATCATACAAATCTTTTATCTTTGAGTTATTCAAGAGAGAAAATGGTTTCAAAATGAAACACAAATTTCGAAGGAAAAATGTAATCTATCTTGAAGAGGGACGAGTAAGAATCAATGAAATATCTTAATAAGTTTACTTGTATTTATAATATATGTATAGAAATTGTATATGAGGTGTTGGAAGAATAACAATCAAGTGGAAAGGATCACTAAAAAATAGTAGTTGGGTATAATTTACCAGTTTTAAACATATCTCTTGGAAACACTTTCCCTTCAGGCATCAATACAAAAATTAGAGGAATTAAAAAAATATATAAAAATTCCATAAAACTGAATCACCCAAATACTGATTATCAACATAAATTTAGACTCATTGACTGTCAAAGAATTGGGTTATGTCTCTATAATGTTATCCTCATTATTATCTAAATCCCTCATATTTAGTGCTCTCTTGCTAACCAAAATCTGCAAAATCATGAGGATATAAATAACACATTTATTAAACAAATTTATATCAAGAAAAGGATAATAATTCAGAATCCAAATAGGGTGTAACTCAGCTCAACTTTGATTTTTTCAACGTTCATTAGCCTTCTCCATATCAATAGTAATGTTTATATAAAATTGTTTTCAAGAACACTACCATCTGGGAGGCTTACCACTTGAATCTACCGGCACATTATGCCATAAAATTTCATAGGAATGTCTTCACATTCTTTTCACCTGCAACCATTCCATGACAATCTAGAAACATATTTAAGCTATGTTTCATTACATGTTACATACAAATTTTGACATGAATTCCATGAAAAATGTGATCAATGATTACATGAAAAATCAACATAAAAACCTCTTATGTTCACACTATTTTTTCCTATATTCATCATATTTGGAATCAAATAAACTACTTGAGATTTGAGGGAAAAAAATTCTTCCTTCAAATATAATATTACTCGCATCCTAAGGGCAAAAGAATGTCTTCAACATTGAAGTTAGGGTGCATAAATAATTCAATAGAGGACCTTATTATGACCAAAACTCTAGGGGTTAGTGGTGTACCTGGGAAACCCAAGACTTCCATTTTTATGGATGCGTCACATATCAAAAATTCACAGTTTTCTAGGAAATTGATAGATAACACAACATCCTTTCTATAAATACCTCTCTCGCTTCATAGTTTCTCAAATATTTAAATGAAATTAAGAATCATATATAAAGCAAAAATTTATACCTGAAACCAAAGATTACCCAATTCTAGCTTGATATTTCTTAAAGTATGTTTCACATAAGCTGAGAAAAAAAGAAAAAATTATCCAATACAAAGTAGCATCATCAACATTTTCCTTGCTAAAAATAAGACATATATTCATTAATGTTTGATTCGTTAATTAAAACTTGTATGTCTGTATATATGTGGGAATGTGGCATCATTTGAAAGCATTGTTGTTGTAGTAGTATATTGTTAATGTCCTAAAAAATCAGAAAATTCTTACCCCATAATGAAATATCTTACCATATATGTTTCTTTCATGTGATGTGAGATTGATTTCACTCAATATAATTATTTCGCAGACCAAAAGATCCACAAATATTATAAAGAGAGATCATTACCTGCAGAGAAAGAATGAATAGATTGTCAGTCTACAGTTCCGGAATCAGTAGTGTTTTCTCAGCAGTAAGTACCTATACAATTTCTTGAATGGATTTGGTACATCCATTATTCCTGCTTCTTGAATTTCCTCTAGTTTTTTCAGGATGTTATTGGTTTTTTCGTTCATCACAGATAGACGTACCTTTTTTTCAGATGAGGGTGGAGTAGGGGTGTGACTTCAACTTTATGATCAAGGCATTCTCGGCCATGCCTAACTCTTTTGTGAAGAATCCAATCAACATAATATTTATGATCCTATTACATAGAGTGTATAAAGATCACAGTTTCAGTGTACTGCTGATTCATAGAAATAAAAACTGTAGGATGTTTTGGTATGAAACAGAATATTGAAATTTCTGATAATGTTTACTAAAATGTCGATGGTTTTATGTGCATTTTATTTGAATATAATTGAACTGGAAAGTATAATATGTAGGTGATGTAATAATCCAATAAAATCATGAAATCAGTGTAACTATTTAATGTGAATTTTCATTAAATATATTAAAATATGTCTGAATGTTTATATAAAAACATTAATACATTTTTCCACGGTAGTGACATCCATGAAAAATTAGTGAACGTAAAATATTCTTTGAAAACACATCATCTATGGATTTACTGAATCACGGAAACGGAAGGTAGATAGACTTACCAGAACTGAAGTCATTCAATGAATCCATAGAGAAGGGATGAAGAAAATAGTACAGATAACCTTAAAACATGTGTTGAAGACAACAGAAGCTAACCATGGACGCAACATCTGAACAGACAAATCCCTCAAAGACATGATATAGCCAGGAATTAAAGTACACATGCCCTAGTTTGAAGAAGATATATATCCTACCTTGGATATTGAATCCTAAAAAAATGTCAATGGAGGCACCCGGAGGTTTTACATTCATCCATATGAAGTCTGCACAGTTGTCTTTTTTCTGTTTTGCCTTCTACAAACCAAAAACTCTAATCCACAAGTCAGTCCAAAAGTTGTTGAATTGAAATGAACATATGAGAAATGAAAACAAATTACATGAGCATCAATTAATTGAAACCAAATTAATGAAACAGAGAAGTGAGTGTCTTGAATTAGCATAGTGAATTCAGGAAAATTCATGCACAAATTACCTACATTCATATGATGGTCAAAACGAATGCTACCTTCCTGATTTTATGACAGAATACATGCATTCATTACCAATTCCTGTTTTTGTATTCACTAATACTGGTAAAAATATTAGATAATAGTGAAAAAACATAGTAAAAGTAACCATGACTCATATATGAGAAGAATTACTGCATGGGTTCTTGGGAAATGTTGTAAAAATAACCCGGTTCCATTAAAGAAGATCATGAAACTAGGGTTCGTTAAAAATATAATTGAAATGGTGAATTAAAGTTATGTTGAAGAAGAATGAAAAGTAATATATTCTATTTCATCCCAACAGATCATTGCAATAACTTGTGACCTATTTCATAATTGAATAATATAACATATATTTACCCTAGAAACATGGACTTGCATAATAAATGACTATTCCAGTATTGTACATGATTCCAAACATAGCATTACAGTTACTTATGACCTATTTCATCACTGCACAGTATGACAAACATTTACCATTGAAACATGGAATTGAAATAAAATAGACAATTATGGGATTTAATAGTATAAATAAATATGTAATGTAATAATAAGGTGTAGAAAACAGGAAATGTAAATTTATCTCCTATTGGAGATGAAAAACTTGTATGCTCCATAAAAATGTATGTACATCACCTAAATAATGACCAGAATACAATTTCAAATAAGGTATGTTTACTCTACATGCTGTAATACACATTTTACTACAGATAAGAATTCAGAAAATAGATATGAAATAAAAGTAAATAGTCAACATGTTTTAATACCATACATGTATTAGCAGGTGAGTGTGAATTCCTCCCTTGTTAAGTGAAATGAGTCGCACAGGTCCTGGAAGATGTAATCTAAAGATACAGTTGTGTAATTTAGGTTGGAATGTTCGTCTGAATGTAATAATAACACTAGTAGTAGGGTAAGCTTACCAGGTACCAATATCTTCTATAACTGAGATGAAAATGATGGGAGGAAACTTTTGGAGTTTGTAGCGCCGATTGTGCATGGGAAATCCCGAGTGGTAGAGGCTGTGAGGTAAATGGATAACAGGTGCAAAGTAAATGTTATCCCGAGAGACTACCTCCATACTGTTAGGGAAGCCTTGGAGGAGTGGAGGGGAACCAGAAGTTGAAGGGAGATGTCAACATGGGAATGCGGGAACCCTAGCTTGACTGGATGTGAAACCTGAGTGGTTTGAGAATCATAGTCAATTTAATATGATGCATCGATGTGCAAGAAATCTCGAGCCGCAAAAGGAGCGTAACAAAACTGAGAATGGATGGAATTAGAGAGGTTTGATTTTTTAGATGTTTTCAGAGTTCATGAATGTCGATATTGTGTGGGAATAAATTTAGGGACATAGGGGAACCTAGATTTGGTCGAACACAAGTAGTGGGATCTGCAGGAAGCGTAGATCGACAAGGGATGTAGCGCGATCGAGATGAGAAACCAAGTAAACCGTGTCTAGAAGAGGGAAGTAGGGGAAGAAAGGGTTTCAAATGAAATAAGATATCCAATGTCGTGTGATGGAACCCTTGATCGAGAGGAGATGACGCGTGAGAGAAGGGTGAACCCGATGGAAATCGCGATCGGGGGATGAAGGTGAAGGCGCTGAAGCCGGAGAACAGAAAAAAAAGTGGAAACCATGGATTGGGGAGACCAAATACGTTGAAGGCGGTGGATGGTGAGGATGGAAGAATGGAGTAGTAGTGGAAAAATGATATGGGGAGGAGGATAATTGCATTGGGGAGGTTGAGGGGAAGGGTAGAGGGAGGGAGAGAAAGGTAGAGAGATGGAGCAGGATTGGGTTTCATGGAGAAAAATTGTGATCGCGAGGAGGGTTGATGTGGCCTCTTGGTTGGAGGACACATAATGAAAAAATGATGTGGAGGCATGGTAGTTTGACACGTGGCAGTGGAAAAACCTAAGATTAGTATATATATAGATACCATCAAACTGAACATCGTTTTTCCATCAATATAATGATATTTTCGCTCATGCGTACGTATGGATTACCGTCTCCACGACACGATGAGAATCATCTTTAATGATAACCATTCAAGAATTTTTATAAAATCATATATATTGATTAATTATAAGATATATGAAATAATATTTATACTAGAATAATATATATTTATGTAGATAAATATATTTCATCTACTTACTTCCATACTATATGATAAGAAAATGGGAACAACATTCATGCGTACGTAAGCACTACTGTCTCCATTAATGGTGTTTCCATTTAATGTAATTATCTATTATGCATATCATTATTGTGAATATATATTATATATAAATCATTTTTTAAATTATGGAACTATTTAAATAATGATCTAAGGGATACGATTAGGAATAAAATGTTAAAACACATATGACAAAGAAAGAAATTATTACCTAAAATGTTACTTTAGATTGAAAATTATTATTAAATGGGTAGTATAAAGTGGTAAGTGAATCACATGTGGTATCATAAAAATGAATATGCTTCTGTAATAATTTAATAACATACTATGGTCATTATATAGGAGTTTAAACATACCCTCGACTAAATAAAAGTAAAATGTAATAGTTAATTCCTCAATCTCATTATTACCTAAGATTTTTTATGTGAAAGTATTTATTGGGACATATTTATCATCCATGTATATGATTTATAAAATTTTTTTCAAATGAAATATTTTAAGGTTTTATGGAAGGGTATCATTAACTAGATCATTAATTTAAATGTTTTAAAGATTTATTTTTTGTAAATATATGTAATTAATTTCTATGTTTTCAATCTAATTTTAATAATTTATTTATATAGACATGATTCTTTTAAATTTTTTATTATTTTAAAAAGCATAAAGTGGTATGAAACACTATGATTCAAAATTCTATTTTAAATTACTTTATATACTGTGTGACCTTTAAATGATTTCATGAAAAATGTATATTTCTCTCAAAGAGTTTTACTAATCATTTACAACTATGTCAAATTCCATTACTGGGTATTATTCTTCCTTGAGGTTGATTTATTATGATATAATATTATATAATTTATGGAATGAGTTATGATATCTTGTATTATGGATGTGCTATTTCTATACCATTCATGGTTTATGGTTAATGTATTGACATTTTTTTGCTCGTTCTTATACGAATGATTATGTTTGTTTCACCCTTTTGGTATGAGGAATACATTGGACATAGTATGTTATGGGGGACCCTATATATCCCATTGATGCATCAGTAGGTCTCAGGAGACAAAATTGTGTCTTGGAACAGGGCCTTGACAGAATATTTGTGAATGGTCTTAGCATAAGACGTTGACATAAGAGTTATTATGTATGGAATTATACATTACCTCGTAATGAATTTAGAAATTACTTGTGAATATTAGACTATTAGAATATCAATGTTAACGTTTATGTGGTGTTGTCTGACTTATTTTTCCCATATTATGCTCAAGTTTGTGTTTAAAAGGCTAATTTTTTATTATACATATTTCCTTAAAAGTTTATAGTTTCTGCTAACTTATTTACCCTTACTAAGAATTTTAGATAACACCTTTCTTATGTTTTATTTTCCTAGGAATCCAAAAATTGAAATATAAATTATATGATGGTTTTTTCTAGGAAAATAAGTGAGTTATGAAAGTATTATTTATGATGGTTTTATGTTATAAAGTGTTATTTAACATTCACGTATGTAATATAATTTAAAAGTCTTCTAAACTAATCAGTACATCAGGACATGATCTCTTGTAATCATTCTAATGAATTAAAAAAATGCACCTTCTTCATGATTTTGGGGTCGAGGAGTTACAATTGGTATCAAAGGAATTTTAGAAATAACATTGTAAATATATTTACAAAACTAAGATCAGGGATCATAGACATAAGATAGAATCTGGGGATAAGTATTGAAAAGGATCCTAGAATTTTAAAATAGAAATTTTGTGGGTATTCCTATAAAATAAATCACAGTCTTGATACTAAAAGTGAATGTGGTTCTATAACGGATATACCTATGGGTGAAAACACCAACAAGGTCTTCCAAGGTTGACTTAGGGTAACCTGGAAGACGACAATGAGCCTTACTGCACACCTAGTTCGAAACTCCCGGGAGATATTCTTAGGATAATTTATATTTTCATTATAAACAATTATGAAGAATTTATGATTACATATGTCTGAAAAGAATCCATTTTTTTGATTATGAGATTAGATATGAAACAAAATTCAATTTATGTTATGTATTTCACTAGTTTAGAATCACGAATTATGAATCATAACCTAAAAGAGTGTATGACATTGTATATAAATGGTTCATAGTAGATGGAATAATTACCCCACCAATGCACATGTTCCAAAGATTAAGAAGGAACCTATATTTCATGGTCTTAATCCATCATTCTGAAGGGTAATAACCACCCATGTATTCTAAACATATGAGGAAATATTGTCATGTGTTAACAAGATAAGTAAATAATTCTCTAAGTCATATGGATTTGAAGGGAAGCCTGAGAAAAAAGGATGTCAAAGATAATGATGGATAAAGGGAATAAAGGAAATAAGGATTTTCACATATTTGATAACTATGGAAATAATTTCCATGGTAAGTTCTTGAAAGGACTGAATGTCTATTATAAGTGTAAAGAAAATGGTCATAAAGAATAAAAATAAAAAGGGAAAAATAAAAGACTAATATTTAGTGATTAAACTACAGTGAAATGGGAAATTACACAAATAAATGTCTTAAGTGTCAAGTAAATATATCTCAGAAGAATCAAAGGGAGAAAGGTCAAGAATAAGATGTTACTAAAGTCAATGTAGAATAATTAATGTATTTGGGTTTCTGGATTAAATGATTATGTCATTTGATTGTTGTATCAATGATATATGGATTATATGAATTATGAAAATAAATAAGGATTTTACAGCAGTACTATTTCATTGATTATTTGAGATTTTATGGTACTAAGAAAAGTGACTCAATATAAAGTTAATCTATTTTGGAAAATAAATGGATGAATGAATGATAAACCATAATGTGGTCATGATATTGAGGTAGTGATTATAAAATAAAAGATGATTGTTTTGGATAAATTTTATTAGATATTCTTGAATTTCTTGGAACTATTTATTTGTCTATTTATTCCATAATTTTTAGAGTTTAAAACATTTTGGGATATACGAATTATATCCAGTATTCTATATGGAATAAGGGAGCATCAATTTATTCGAAAAGGTTTTATGGTAATTTAGGGTGCTTCCATGATTTAAGAGAATACATGATGAAGGTATTGACTTGTTATTATGTGGAAAAAGAGATCTTAATTATATTCACCTCCCATATAAATTTTTAGATAGTGAGTTTGGACACAAGTATTTTGGATAAGTCTAATGGTTGGAATAGAGTAAGTTGAGCACTTTATATTTTGTTTGAGGTGAAAGTATAATTTATTGGGTATTTTTGACCTAACCTTTTTAATTTGAGAAAAAATATAGAGGATTGAGGAAATAATTTTGGACTATAGGATTGATCAAAGGTGATTCATGCGTAAAAAAATTATTTTTAAACATTCATTTCCTCGTGTAAGAGATGAAGAGAAAATAGATCGATGCTTAAACAAATAATGATATTATGATTATGTGAGTTAATGAAATCAAGTATGTTTTCTTTAATTTTTATCATGATAGTAAATTAATCCATCCTCTTCAAAAAAAGTATCTAAAAAATGTGTTATCTTAATACCTTTTGTTTTTTTTGAATTGAGGATACTTTATATCATCATAGGTTTATAGAATTGAGGACCTCAATTATCCATTTAGTGTTCACTTGTTTGTGATTTATGACATCAATCACTCCTTATAAATATTTATGTATTTCATCTTATTAGGTGTCTCTAATTTCCACCAATGTTATCCTATAGGAAATCTTAATTTTGTGGCAAAATTTTCATTTCTCTTTCCCTCATATCAAGACTACATTTTATTAACCCTATTTCTGATGTGGGTTTTCCACAAAGGTGTTTTCTATTTTCAAACTTTTATTTTCCAAGAATAATTTAAAATAGTAAGGATGTAATTTATTGAAGGAGGGGAGAATGGAACACACCAATATTTCATAGTAAGTTATCTTTTTAAAGTAATTTAATAGCTTATTTTTCACACAACATAGACATGGCATACGTTGTACACAAGATTGAGTTTCTGAGAAACAACACATTATTAATATAATTATTTAAATGATATATTTTTTGATTTCTTAAAGGTTGGGGCTGAAGACTCATTTTATTATTAATGCAAAGAAAATACCTCTTTAACTTGGTAGAGGGAGACCCATTACAAATCCCGAAGGCCCAGTGGGAATTTAACCCATTACATGACCCGTAGGACTAATTTTTTATCCCAAACCCCATTCTGTGAATATTTCTGCTATAGTACCTGCGCTGCTATAGTACTGCACAGTACCTACCACTGCTACAGTACTCGGCCGCCGCTATAGTGACCTGCAACCGCTATAGTGCCCGTCTTTGCTATAGTTCCGCTATTGCTACATCACGCTACAGTACTCCTACAGTACCCCATGCGCCGAATGGGTTTTGAACCCCCAGTTTTTCATGTATATTTAAGGGGTTCTTACCACTAAATGATATATTTATTTATCAATTAAATATTTTAATATGAATAGTAAAAAAATAAATTTTAAAGATTAGAATTTATTTCACAGAAATAGAACATAGTAATAATGAAATGATTATGTTTTGTTAAATTAGTTAAATATTTAGAAAAAATATTGCTTTAAAGAACTAATTTTTATGTCCTTTTGTGAACAATAATAAAATTAATTTTAGACACTATTAAAAATTGAATTTGGTAAAACAAACTTCATTTTTTAATTTGGAATATCAAAATTAGCTTAGGGTAAATTTTTGCTGTTTTTCTGAAAACATTCAATTGTGGATGAATATTAAAACATAGTGTATTTTACATAAAAATAGAAATTTTCATTTAGATAATTATTTTTACAAAAAAATTATCATAAAATCAAAATAGATACATAATTAATATATTAGTACAATCTAATTCATTTTTTAAATTTTATAATAAGATTGGATATATAAAATTTTGTTGAACTTTTTAACATCTTTTATCCACCTTCTAGGAACATTTTCAAATTTTCATAAAGAGTAATTATTTCACTTTTGTGAATTTAATTTCAAAAATAAAATAGACACAGTTGTCATTAGTAAGAAAAATATGATTCAATAGGATGAAAATAATTTTTGGTGAATAGTTTTTGTTGAATTTTTTTACCACATTTAAATTTAAATAGGGTAATAAAAGTTAAAAATAATATTATAATTACCTCAACACATGTCCTAATTCTATTGGATTAGTGTTTTTAGACTAAAAGAAACCATCGGAAAAAAATAAGATCCTTTTTGATCTATTTTGATTAGAATAGGATATTTCTTTTATTTTATTTAAAGAAGAGTTAAATGTTTTAAATACCAATATTAGTAACTAAACTTTTTTTTAATATAGGGTTATACATATTATAAATTAGACTATAAGTATTAATTATAAATAGAAAAATATTTCATACATCATAGTATTTTATTTATAAATTTTAGATGCTAAATAATTAAATTTATTTATGACACAATGATGATGCAGTGATTACCTTAATAATGAAATGTTAAAATAATTGATATTATAAATATTAAAATAAATGTAAAATGAATTACTTATTCCATCCACGAATTTTCTAGGTTAATATGACATGTTATGATTTATGGAATTTATTTTATTCGATGGAATCAAGTTGTTATGACTTAAAAAACAAATAATAAATATTGTAAAAATTGACATAAATACATGAATGGATTGAAGGCCTTCATTTTTATTGATTTTTGAAACCCCCCTTTCATGGGATGAGGGGGAACCCTTACAAGGACCGTAGGCTCAATGATTACATGGCCTGTAGGCTTAGGATTTTACATGACCGAAGGTCTTAGGGAATTCAACCAGACTATCTACAAGGAACTGCCTCTCCCCAGCATCTGCATCATGATAGTAGCTCTCCACCTTCGCATGACCGTCTGTCTAGGCTGTCCATGCAACCACAGGCTAGTCCTGATGGCATAGCCAGACCCTCTCATTATGAAAAATCCATTTGGATCTACTCTAGTGAGTGCACCTACTCTGAATCCCTTTCTAGGGATACTCTTTTTTTTTGTGTGTCTAGGGCAACTGCATGTGGCCTGAAGGCCTTGAGGTAGCCCAAAATCCCTACTGAACCGAAGGCCTGGGTGGCCCAAAATCCTTAAGGACTCCAAGCCCAAACTGGTGGCCTAAGGTGAATAGTTTCAGCTACTACATTACTGAACAACACCTGCTACAATACCTGTTATAGTGCCTAGTATAGTACCCGCACAGTGTATAGTTCTGCACAGTACATGTATATTGTACAGTTCTTCTACAGTACCTGCACACTATACAGTTCTTCTACAGTGCTGCTACAGTTCCTTCTACAGTACTCCTATAATACCCAGAAGTATGCCTCTACCTGGTTTTGAACCTGGGTCTTATGGATGCACTTAAGGATACCTCACCAACTGGGATGAGGTAATATTCTTAAAGATCTTAGATTCTCCCAAATGACTTAGATACTGTTTGATATGTCGTTAATGAAAAACGTGACATTCTCTTGTCATTTTTTAGTAACTATATAAACCATGTAGAATAAAAATAAAATAAGACATGGAAAAAGTTAAACTATTTGACTAAGGGTTAAATCTAAAGAATAAGGTTAATATGGTGTCCTAAACATGTCTAAAACCGATTAGATGATATTATTTCGACCCATATCCACATTATCCAATAAATAAATCCATTTGGAGCTATTATAAATAGAAAATAATTTTATAATAAATTAATATTTTAATCTTTTCCTAAAGTGCCTCTCACCTCTCTTATAAAAGGTTACTTCACATTCTCTTAAATTCACATCTTCAAATCCATCTGAATCATCCAAAAACTAATCAAATCTCCTCAAAACTAATCTAACATCAACCTATAGGCCTTACATTGATCATAAATCCCACATAAAGATCCCCTTTTTCAAATCAAAAGTAATGACCTGAAGAAGAGGGAATTATTTCATTACCTATTTCAAAGTTCTTTTATTCTTGCACTTAATATTTATTTTTTGTTTCCATAATAAAATAATAACTCCAGTACCTTATACATAGTGATATGTTATTATAAATATGGTATAACCATATTCGTTATTCTATCTATCCTATGAATGAAAAAGTCATAATACGTATGTACGTACGACTTACCATATCTACGTCGTGGTGTAGTTTGTTATTGAACACTTCATTATCTAGAAGGAGATAATAATGATTGTAATTGATGTGAATAATAAATAAAACATGTTAATTATTTTGTATATATAATATACCATCTAATTAAACATCATTTCACTATCAAAAGATTGATATTGTTGCTCGTGCGTATGTACGGCTTACCGTCTCCATGATGCAATTAGAATCATCTTCAACGATCACCATTCAAGAATTTTTATAAAAATTAATATATTGATTACATATGAGATATAAGAAATAATATTTCTTCTATAATAATATATATATTTATGTAGATAAATATATGTTGTTTACTTATTACCATACTATACGATAAGAAAACAGAAACATCGTTCATGCATACATAAGGACTACTGTATCTATGAACGATGTTTCCATTTCATATATCTATCTACTATAAATAATAGTATTCTGAATAAATATGATATAAAAATCATGTTTTTTATTCTTTAAGTATCTAAAAAATGATCTAAGTGATACGATCAAGAATATCATGTTAAAACACGTACGATAAAGAAAGAGATTATTAGCTGAAATGTTACTTTAAAATAGAAATTATTATTAAATGGTAGTATAAAGTAATAAATTAATCATATGTGATATCATAAATATGAATATGGTTTTGGTGTAATTTTATAACATACTAGAATCATTATATAAGAGGTTAAATGTTCCCTCAACAAAAAGAAATTACAACCCCAAGGTTAATTCCTCAATATCATTATTATTTGAGATTGTTTAAGTGTAAGTATTTATTTGGAAATATTTATCAACCATGTCCATTTTTCATATAAATGTTTTCAAAAGGAATATTTTATGGTTTTATGGAATTTTATCATTAAATAGATCATCAATTTTAATGTTTTAATGATTGGTTTTTTTGTAAATCTATTTAATTAATGTCCATGTTTTCAAAATGATTATAAGGGTTTATTTATATAGAGATGATAGTTTTAAAATGTTGATTATTTTCAAAATTTTCAATGTGGTATGGGAAAAATTGATTCAAAAATCTATTTTCAATCAATTCCTTTATAAATTGTGTGTCTTTTAAATGATTTCATGAAAAATTTATATTTCTCTCAAAGAGTTTTACTGATCATTTTCAACTATGTCAACATCATTTATTGGGTATTATTATTTTTTGAGGTTGATTTATTATAATAAAATCTTCCATATTGTAATGAATGAGTTATGATATTTTTTGGCATAGATGATCTATTTTTATACAATTCATGGTTTATAGTTAAAATATTGATATTTCATATGCTACGTTTAATAAGAATAATTTTTTATGCTTCACCCTTTTCATTTGTGGAATGCATTAGACTTATTAAGTGACAGGAGAGGCCCTATATAGCCCCTCAATACATCAGTAGGTCTCATGAGAAAAAAATAGTGTCTTCAAACAAGGCCTTGATAGAATATTAGTGAATGGTCTTTGCACAAGGCCTTGGCGTAGTAGTTATTATTTCTGGAATTATGTATTCCCTCATTATGAAATTAGTTAGTACATGAGATTATTCTACTAGTTGGATAACATTGTGCATGTTTATATGGTAATGTTTGACCTATTTTTTCAATATTATGATCATGTTTATGTATAAAAGGCTGATGTTTTTATTATACATATTTCATAAATAGTTTATTGCTTCCGCTGAATTATTTACCCTTACCAAGAATTTGACCTCACCCATTTTTTATGTTTTAATTTCCCTGGATTCCAAAAGTGTAATAAAATTGATATGACGTGTTATGATAGGAAAATAATCAATTTATCAAAGGATTATTTATCTAGGTTTTATGTTATAAAGTGTTAAGTAACATTCAAGTATGTAATCTCTTTTCTAAGAATGCTAAACTAATTGATCATTTGGGACTTGATCTCCTGTAATCATGTCAATGAATTAAAATAATACACCAGCTCTGGGATTTTAGGGTGGGGTGTTACAATCATAGACACATTAGGACATATATTCCACGAATATTACTTGTCATGTTTTATTAATACATGCATTTTCCTACTACATATAGTTAAGTTCCTTGGTATCTAAGAAAATATGATAAGGCTTCTTGCATGTATGGAATAATTGGATTAATTAAATTTCCTTCATCAATCTAAATAATTTTTTTATATATTCATGATAAAACCTTAATTAAAAAATTCTAATAGGTTTGATTCATGGACCCTTGGTTCCATGGGTTATAACATTGGTTTAATTTATTTATTTAATGCCAACGTTAATTTATGAGGAATGTACTTAAAAAAATAAGTAATGGTAATTCATTTTATAAAATCAATTTATATAACTTGATATATACTAAAACCAAATTTATGTTCCAGGTTATAGTTAGATGACATTCCAATTTAAATTTATATGGAATTTCCTTTTATAAATTGGGAATGGTGATACATCTTACCGAATCAATATATATATATATATATATATATATATATATATCTGTGTGTGTGTGTACATATGTAAAAAATTATATGAACATAAATAAATTTAAACTTTAAAAAGAAATGGTTTCCATTAAATAGTGATGCAAATTTAATATTAATGCATGTTTTCCTCTATAACATGCAATTAGCACTCGATATGCTGTGACCTTAAACATGTAATGTGGGACCTTGAACCAAAACCCAGCCTTAGTAGTGGGTAGTTGGGAGTATATGTAATGATCCTTATATCCTGTTATGGTATACCCTTGTCACATAGACTTATATTTTGGAGTAGGAATAAAGGTGATATATAGAAAATAAGATGGTATGAACAAATTCTAATCATCTTTATGGGATTTGTTAAATGTTACATTGTTTTTAGAGGAATGTGTTTGGAATTTTAGAATTAATCCACCATAATGGACTCAGGTTGTACACTAGGAGGGTGGGGAAGATCATTTTATAGAGGTGTTTGGACCTGATCCACCAATGTTACCTTTTTTACCTTTGGAACCACCTCTTGTTCCTCACATGGGCACTGATACCTAGTTTCAAGATGACTTACTTTATATGCTTAATTCTTTTAAATTTATTTTTAAACATACCTCTATTATGTTGGAGTTGATGAAGGAATTTTAGATGTAGAACCCATCTACTTTTTCAGGTGATGGTGTCCCTTAGGTGGCTGAGACATGGCTGGAGGACAATATTTCTATATTTGAGCATCTGGAGATGCCTCTAGAGAGGAAGTTCACGATTGAAGCTTATATGTTATGTGGTTCTTCCAAGTGATGGTTGAGTTTCATTTCCTAGGAAATATTGAAATTGGGATGTGATCTGGATGGATTTCTATATGGTATTATATGATTAATTCTTCAAACAAACAGTGAGGGATGAATGGGATAGCGGGTTCATCAACTTGCAACAGGGATCTATGTTTGTGATAGAGTATTCTACCTATTTTACAAAGCTTTGTCATTTTGAACCGAATATATATTGTGATGATATTATGAATATAAGGAAACATGATGATGGTATTATATATGCCCTTTGATCACAAGTTAACATTTTATGGGGGACTACTATTTCAGAGATAATCAACAAGGTCGTCATTACTGAGCAGAATTTGAGGGAAGCTGATGGTGGGATCTATGGGTGTTCAATACCCAAACCTTGTAGTGGTTCTTCTAGTGGATATGAAAATCTCATTGAGGTTTCTATCTGGGGAAGTGGTAGTCAAATTCCTTGTACTTACTAATTTGTGATATTTCACCGATGTTGGAAGCAAAGTATGATGAAACCCTAGTATATACAAGATCTAATAGACTGTAGAGGTTTTGGAAGGATGGGTCATATTCAAAGGTTATGTAGGAAATTTCAACCAATTCCTAGTGAAATAGGATCTATATTAGCCCCATTTTCTTGAGTGGGGCCATTATTACCTCATAGGAATGTAGCTGGAGTACAATCAGTTTCTTATGATTAGGTGGTGGTCAAGGATGAGGGAACCCGACTCAATATTTGTAGTGTTAGTTGAGTAGGATTTCTTAAGGGAATCAGGTTGTATCTTTGGGCTACGATATGGTCGAGTTAGATGCAGTGAAACATATTCCAATGGAGAAGAGTTCCAACCCTTCTATAGTTTGAGTTATTATTCTGGTAGCCTCTACTATAGTGTCTGATTTATTTGTAATTGGTGCATCAGACTCTTTTATATGTATGAAAATTCAAGAGAATTTTTTCCTTGAGATAGAGTAATAATGTGGAATGAAGACACTTGATACCCTGTTGGGTATACTATTATAGAGTGTTCTAATATTTAAGGAATTTTTCCTTTTGATTGGTGGTTATCTATTGGTGTGGAATATTTTTATTCCTTGGCATGATATGATTTTATTTAATCCTTACGATGGATAGGATTATTCCCTATCAGTAATGTATTGATTTTTATCTTTGGAAGGTTATTTTTACATCATTCGAGTGTGGTAGAAAGACTTCCAATGTAGAATGGGATGCCCATGAGACTCAAGATGGACGTAACCATCATGGGTTGGGAAGAGTTAAAAATCAAATCACTATTATTTTCTTGGATTATCAAGGAATGTGACCATCTATTTTCTATCATATGGTGTATTATTTCTGGTATTCATTCCCTGATGGAATCTCTATTCTTCATCTAGTGAGAGAGGTAGAATTCACCATTGATCTAGTTCCTAGAGTGGCATCGGTTTCAATTCTTCCTTATAGGATGGATCCCTTAGAAATTATGGAGATAAATAAGCTATTTTAAGAACTATATACAAAGGGTTTTATCCAAACTATTAATTCTCCATGGGGTTCATATGTCCTTTTTTCCAAGAAGGCAAATAATACCCTTTGGAATTTCATAGATTACTAATGGATGAACCAACTCCTAGATAGTAATTGGTATCCAAAGATTAAAATAGGTGACCTCTTTTATTAGTTATAAGAAGATAGGGTGTTTTCTTTGATTGATTTGAAGTCAGTATAACATCAGGTGATTTTCCTATCTTCAAACATAACGTTTACATCTTTCCAATGTAGGTATGGTGTTTATGAGTACCTGGTAATATCGTTCAGTCACTCGAACATTCATTCTATTTTTATGGACATGATGAATCTATTTTTCTACTCGTATCTAGATTCATCAATGGTGGTACTTTTGGAAACAATCATGGTTTATTCTGATACATGAAAAGGCCATGATAAGCATCTTGAGATCATGACGATTATAATAAAAGATCACAATATTTAATCAAATCTCAAAAAAATCCACTTTCGGATTTAAAAAATATACTTCCTGGGACACATAATCTCGGATTTGGGTGTATTAGCAGAACTACATAGGTTGAAAGCTATAGTTTCCAAGAAGCATACCAATTACTTCTTTGATATAAAGAGTTTCTTAGTATGATTAATCTATTACATACACTACTTCCTATATTTTTTAGCCCTAAAAGAGCCTATTACAAGATAGAATAAGAAGGGTGTGAAATTCATATGGTTAGACTGTTGTGAAGGAGACCTCTAGGAAATGAAAGGTATGTTTTATTGTTAATACTAATTCTTACATTTCTATAAAGGATGTATATATATTGTTATGAATAATCATTTATCGGGCATGGAGTATTTCTGATGAAGGATTAGTCAGTCATAGTGTATGGGTCTTGGTAAGTTGATGGATCACGAGAGGAATTACTTGACACACAACCTCAAGTTGGCAACTTTTTTATGATTCATGTTGTTAGATTCATTATTTTCTTGGGAATAGTTTTTTTTTTGAATTCACTAATCACAAAATCCTCATGTATATTGTTATGCAGTGTGATATGAATCTCAAGAAGTGCAATTGGGTTGAATAATTTCAGTCCTTTGACTTTGATCTTGTCTATACACCTATAAAAGGAACTGTAGTGGCTGCTTATTTGAGATAGAAGACACAGACATAGATAGTTATTCAGGTTAGTGGTGAGTGGAAACTGATGGAATTATTTTCTAATATTCATGTCGAGGTTCTAGATAATCATGGATATACTATCTGTATAGCTTTATTTGTAACCTCTACCCTTATTGAATGTATAAAATAAGGCAACATTCAGATACCAATGGCCTATTCCTACGGGATGTTGTTTTAGATGAGGATTAATCACTTGGTCGGACTGTGAATGGGGATGAAAACTTGTTCATGCATGGGAATTTATTGGTTATAGAAGGCATATGATAGGATTTAATGTGGGAATATAATTCCTTGGTGTGGTTAGTGCATCCCAGTATAACCTAAATTTACCCAGAATTATGTTACATGTATTAGTGTCCTTGAATGACATAGGAGATATCCAAAATTTTCACTCAGTCTTCTACATATCATTAGGTGAATTGGGAACATCTATAACCTGGTATGATATTATAGTCATTCTCCATTCTTTAGTGGAAGTGTGATGATGTTAACATAGAATTATGGTAGGTTTTCCATGATCGCCTCTAGGAAATAATAGAGTTTGGGTCAGCATTTATTAGTTGATGAATCATTCCAATTTTCTTTCTTTTTGAGAGACATTCATAGTAGATAAGCTAGGGAGGAAATATGTCAGGGAAGCTTATTAACCTTATTGAATATCTACATTCTATCATATCTAATTTGGATAATTATTGTAAATCATTGTTATGGAAAGGGTTTTATAAGGCATTTAGAACGCAACTGCTTTTGATCATGGCCTATAACCCTTAGACCAACAGACATATAGAGTGTACAATTCAGGTGTTATAGGATATGTTTCGTGCATGTTTCATTGACTTTGTGGGTTCTTTGGAGGAAGATATATTCCTAGTTCAGTTCTATTATAATACATGAAATTACGAAACTATTTATATGTCTCTTTATAAAACATAATATGGTCGGACCATCCATTCACCTATTTTCTTGTTAGAGGCATGGAGAAAGTACTTCTGGGACCACATTTCATCTAGGGGACATCAAAGCAGGTTTATCTAATTAAAAAGGGAATGATGTGCACTCAGTATAGGTAGTAGTTATATTCTATCTGTAGTCGAAAACCACTTGATTTTGAGGTCAATGATTGATTTTTATTATGTGCATCCCCTAGGATGGTCCTATAATGAATTTGGATACAAGGAATTCTATCTCCTAGATTAAACAGACATTTTGAGATCATGGATATAATTTGAGAAGTTTCTTACAAGATAGAACTTCCTCAAAGATATGGGTCTATGTAATTCTTTTTTCATATGAATCAACTCTTTTTCTATTATCAAGATGCATCGCATGTTTTTCAGTCTCAGGTGGATGATTTAGATATAGATTCTACTTTTTAGGAATACTGAGTGTGTATCATGGATTGTAGTGTCAAGGATCTCTAAAAAAGGTATGTTCGACTGTAATGGGTTATATGGAAGCATGAATGAGTATAGGAGGAGGCTTTGGAGAAAAAGGTTAATGTACATGACCATTAACAAGATCATTTCTTAGATGATCCTTTTTTTCCCTCAGAAGGGAAATTCGTGGAAGAGTATCTTCAAGGATGGGATGTTGTAATTACATAAATTCTCAAGATAGTGAGGATAATTTTTTTATAGTTTAAATATCTTATATTAAAAGCATACATGAGCCTTATGGACTATTGAAGTTATCAGGAGCATCTGTAGTTTGTTTAAAGCCCGGAGTTTTGAGATGTAGAGGAAAATAGTCAAGGGCATGGTTTTTCCAAACCATGCTACTAAGCCCCATAGTTTAGCTAAATCTTGAGGGGTGATACATATAGCTTCAGAGTCCCGTATGGTTAAACTAAGATAAGAGAATCTGGCTGAATGGACATGCAGATTGTCTGAGGCAGGTGACATAGGTATCTTACACGAGTTGCACATAGTTTTTCAAATCGTTCACCTAACCCAAAAAAGGGGGTTTCCTGAGTTCTGTATCTAACGAAACTGATGCATGATTTAGTCAACAGTGCAGAAAAACATTGAAAACCCTTTAATGAATACTATTAAATATTTTACCATAAAATTATATAAAATATCCTTATCCCTTATTCCTCTAGAGGATGCATAGCTCTCCCCTCTTGTGTAAGCTCCCACAAGCGTCCACTTAGGATTCTTAATTTCCCCTCTATCTGAACATTGATTGGATATCTGGTGGTTAGGTTGGATAGTTTATGTTATGAGCATTAGAAATATTATATCATTTCATAGTTCTTATTTCCATCTCCTTCTCTAATATAGTACTACCTAACATTCCCTATTTTTATTTAATTTCCCTATTCTTATATTTCCCAGATTATAATTCAAATATGAATCAGATACCATATAATGAGTCTTACATTAGCCTAAGGAAGTTAGTCTTGTAATTTTCCCTAAACTATTATCCATTTTAGTGCTTTCTCCATTATGTCCCATGTATGAAATTTCATAATGATTCCATAAAATATAAATTACCATTTCAAATTAATTAAACCATGTTAGGATACTCTAGTAGACCCACATTAAATTATTAGGGGATGAATACCTCATTGGTCACCACCCATTTGTCCATGTTGAATGAATTTACCTCCTTAAGTTAAATGTCCAATTTACCCAACCACCTCTAAAGTGGTTTGGCTTGATATTAATTTGAATTTTCCTTTATTTATCTTATAAATTTATTAATTTATTTTAATTGAAAGTGAGTTGTAAGATAAAGTAACATGTTAAAAATAGATAATGAATTATATTACTTGTGGTACACACAGTAAGATAAAGTTAAATGAATATATATTCTTAAGAGGTAAAGATTTATTATTATTATAATTATACCACAGATATTGGTCTTTGAAAATTAGTTAAGGGACTTTTTTATAATGGAGTTTCATGATCCATACATAGTTTTTTGGCCATTGTATCTCACACTATTTACTTAGATGATGGGAATTAAATTCCATGTTCCCTCGCATCAGGTATTGGGCATGAAGACTCACCCCACTATATCACGTGACAAGAATGATGTATAACATTTTTATGGTATTTAGGGATAGTACCCCTGAGGGATCATATTGCTCATTAGACAATGCATAGACACCTAAATTTTTCCCTGGGTCTATCTAGCATCTTATCTCTATCAATATTACTATATATGTCCTTAAATATATAGCGTATATAAATATATCCATACTTTATAAATTTGTTTATTAATGTATTGACATGGTAACCTGATATAAGAGTTATTATGGCCTATTCCAAAGTTTGTAGAGATTACTAGGTATCCCTTAAAAGTATGAGATAATTTATTTATTCTATAATTGTCTATTATTTATTATATATGCACACTGCAATGTTATACATGCAGACTAGATTATTCTAGACCCCATTTTCAGTGGCCTACTGTGTTCATTAGCATACCCTACTTAGAACATCGATTGGTACCTAAAAAGACCTTACAGTTGTAGGTATGGAAAAGGGAAAGATCTTTGTCTTGGATTCTTGAACTATTTTTCTTATAACATGGGAGCATGTGAGCAGATGGATGAGGGTATGCTTGTGATGCTATTGGAGATATCTTTTGGTCTTTTTCAATTTTTGTATTTCTTATTTTATATATATGGTCTCTATTTCCCCTATATCGCATATTTTTATATAAGTATGACATGACATCAAATTTATATGACTGATCCAATGACATTATTATTATTATACTTTCTTGGATGTAATATTCCATTATTGATTATTGCACTTTATTCTGTTGTGGTTCCAGTCATTCTTTATGCTTCTGCTATTTATTATTTTTCTTTATTTTTATTACCATTTTGATACACAAATAAAAATATGGTATAATATCCCCACTGTACCTCAGTAGACCCTTTCTATTAGTTGAAATTCTCCGGTGTATGAGGAGTCATGCTTTGAGGCCATGTGGCCAACCAGCATAGTGCACTATTTTGTTGCCTCTCAGGTCAAGATGTTACATTACAAAAATAAGAAATTAATTTTTTTCAAAATTATTTAATTTTCAGTATCAGTACATCTAAATTGGATTTTTTTTGTTTTTTAATTTCCCTAAATATTAAAATACATAGGTGAATAGTGGAGTACGATAATGTTCTATATTTTAAATAATAAGTTAAATACATGATTTATTCGATAAAAGATGATTTAAGCAACCATTATATCATCCTCACATGCACAAATTACTATGCATAGTCATTAGAATCAATAATATTGATGGTCAAGAGAAAAGAATAATATGTTAATAAATATTTTATTCAAAATACCCCTCTCGTGCTCTTTTAAAAATCATCCATCATCACCCTACTTATCCTCCAACGTGAAGCCTTTTATCTTATCAAATTACATTAAATTATGTCAATTATCTTTCTTATACATTTTTGGGATCTTTAGGTCCCATATAATGACCACCCTTTGAAGGCCTAAGTCAATTAGGAAAGACTCAACTAAAAGTCTTATATAAGAACACCTAGCCATGCTCTTACCATTCCATCCCACAATTTATTATTATTCTCCTTTATATGTCTAATAAAATTACTTATCAGAATATAAATTTTATTATTTATATATAATAATAATGTTAAATTAGTTTTTTAACATATATATATATTTATGATCTTCAAAAACTATCTGTTAGGATATTTTTTCTAAGAAAGTATTATTTCCATCATAGACGGTTATAATAAAAAACTTATGGTTAAAAATGAACATAATAATGATATTATATTATGATTCAATTTTTTTAATCGTTCAATAGAAATAAAATTAAATATAATAGATTATGTTCATCATGGATTGTAAAACAACAAAAATGAACCCACCATTATATGAAAACAGTTATAGTAATATCATCATGCATATATAGGAAAAACATTGATTATTGGATCAAGCTAAATTTATATAAATAAATGAAATACATATCATTACACATAAAGAAATATGGAATATTTTAACATGAACATAGATCATTACCATTATATCAGTTGGATCATGGATCTGTTAAACAAACATCACTGAGATAATGGTCATGAACACCGAGTGTCAATAAATTGATTATAATAAATATAAAGGCATAATAATAATTGAAATAATCATGAATAAAGTTCTAGAAAAATTATTTAGATAATTTTATTTGATTATTCATGAGGTTAGGAACATGTATGAAGCTATTCCATTACTTGAGGTGAAGTTTTCATATCATTCACCCACTTTCTTTTAGGTTATGTTATATATATATATATATATATCATTTGCTCTATATTAATCACATATTATTCATATATGTCTTGTATATTTGTTTCATAAATATATATCAACTTCATTTTCACATTATTTCATGGGGATATGTATGTTTTACAAGTTCCATTCCCAATCCATTCAATAATAAATCTTGAAAAAGGAAATTATATTTTTTATTCCATTTCATGTATTGGGTTTTTAATGTATTTTATCGTCAATGTTTCTTTAAAGATACTCACTTTTAAGGAAAATATTATGGGTTATTTATGTTTTTTATATTAATTTTATTCTATTATATTATTTAAAATAGGTTTACCCATTTCATAAAACAATATTTATGGGGTTTGTTTTCACACCATCTTCTTCGCCCCCTTCCTCTAAATTTTCAATCAATTGAGCTTTATCTTCGTGGATTATTCTTCTGAATTCTATTATGAATTCTTAAAATGTCATGTTCTTTTATTTTATTATAATTTTTATGGTATATCAATTTTTTATGTATGAATACATTATTATGAAACCCATTTTCTTCTCATAGGTTTTTCTCATGTTTGTAATTTATGTACATTTCAATAATACATGTCACACATATAGAAGTAAATTTATGATGTAATGAGAGAAATTGGGATTATAGAACCCCAAAATCAGTTATTTAGTACTTAAATATAATGTTATATTATGTAGAGATCAAGGGTTGAGCCTATAATATTATATTATGATGTCATAGAAATTATCATTGACATACTTAATAATTATATGTTTTATACTTGTAACATATTCTCATGTTGTAACTTATGATTATCACATGCTCATGATCCAATGTGTATGTTCATTTATCATTGATGATTTCTATTACTATGTTATGTCCACTTGTTATAACCCTCTTACCATTTGATATGAACTTAATATATGATTTCTTAATCTATCAAATATTTAAATGAGTCCCGATTATTTTTGATAATATTTGTGTCCCACATAGTGAGGTTTATAGCACACTCTTTTCTTTTTTTGTATATCTCCAGTGTACCCCATGTATTCTTAAGGGTTTGATGAGATCATGGTGAGTAATATAAAGATGTAAATATGTGAAAATTTTATTTATTTATAATATGTTTTATTAAGGTGTTAATCTCTTAATGAAACTAGACCTCTATATTTTCTGAATTATTTTTGTATTTGTATATTAAAAACAAGATAATGTTTTATATATGAGATGTGGTATTTTATATACATTTCATAAAGGTCCTACTCATTTTATCTATAAAGGAAAAAAGAAATACTGAAGTTCTTCCCTTGTATGATTATTGTGAAGGTCATCCCTAAAATGAAAAATAATAAAAAATATAGAGTTCCTCCCTTGGAGCCCTACTTGATGTCTGTAATCTAGAAAATGAATCTCCTCAACATTAAGTACATAATTATATAACAAAAATCTGAATTTATCTCTATTATAGCTAGGAACATGAAATACAAAAACTATCTACACCAAAAGACCTATAATTAACTAGTTGCTTCTCATCCCAAATAATCGGTGATATGAGGCAATGCTCTCATTAATTCCTCCATTAAATCAGGTGATCCTATATTTGGTCAATAATATTAAAAATAATTCTTCTTAAAAATAAATATTATTTTATATGAGACCTATATTGACTGATTAGGTTCCCAAAACATTTAATAAGTATAAAAAAGTATTTAAAATCATTAGGAAAGAATTTGCTAAATGCAAAATAGTAGTAATGTTTTGTCCTATAGAATATTCCCTGTTAGTTATTTCCTACAATTATAAAACATGAACTTAAAAAAATATGTCATTAAATTAATTGGTATATTTTCAAAATAAATTTAGTTGAATTACATACCATAAGAATTAAATGTCGAGCACTCTAATCATTGAAAAAATAGTTTCACCATGTTTAGTTAGATTCCCTGCCAGTATCATGGAACCTTGAGTGAGTAAAATGGTGTGAAATATGAAAAGGTATTATTTAAAAAACCTCAACACGATAGTACAAATAATTATGTAAATTACTCCACATAAATGCATAAAATTTTGGTGTGATTATAGACAACTACATTCCACCACACTCATCGGTGAATAGAGTTATCCTGGAATAGAAATTTTCAATGTCTAAATAATAAATAAGGCCCCATATCTGAGTTTTGGGTACACTAATTAGTCAATCAAATGAAAAATAATTTTTCATAATGAATAAAAAATACATACTCAAGTGGAATGGGTCATTGAATGAAATATCCATCAATATTATGAAAACATAAGGAAAATGGAAATTCTATTATGATATCAACATACTAATCATGATATATCTTCTATGATGGTGGTCTCTCTAGAAAACCCAAAATAAGAAACACAACACAAAACAAATGCTAGAGTGGTATCTCATAAAATAAATAAGTATGATATAAAATTTGTGACAACATGAGGGAAACCCTGACCCATGGGGTATGTGGAATTTTTACCCTCACTAGTACCCTCAGTTCCACATATTTTATAAAAAGAAATATGAAATTATGTTACACCCCACTAAAAATAAAAATTTTCTCAAGGAGAGAGGAAGTACCATAGAGATCCACCCCACAGACTACTCTTACAAATGACTTTTTAGTCAACCCCTCCTCCAAGAACACATTTAGTGGGTTTTAGAGGGCATTGAACTGGAATTATTTTTCATGAATATCCTCCCACATTTTCTCAATAAGATTGTTGAAATGGGAAATAAAATCTCCATAAGAGTGGAAAACATCAAAGGTCGTCTAGTAAAGAGAAAGAGGGAATAGATAATTCAATAACCATTAATGGTTACACTAAGGATGGTGGGTCCAAGTATATCTTGGAAATGGATAATTAATTGGTTTTTATATGGGTATTTATGTTAGTGAATGTATTCTATAAAAATCATACTGAAGACTGAGATCATAATACTGAGAATATGTATGAAAAGAAAAAATAATCTATGGATAATATCATTCACATTAAGGTGTATAAAGAATGATCATGTACCCAGTATCAAATATATAACCATGATTTGTTATCTCCCCAAAATATTTTATTATTTCCCACTCCCATATATAGTAATATGGGGAATGGAATGATTGTGGCTACATCTATAACCACCCACTATTTGATGATTTTAAAAGTAATGGTATGCTCAAAAATGTTCCAGATTAAAAAATTTGAATAAAATAATATTTACATTGTATTTTTATGTTTACTCATTAAGTGAAAATCATAAGATAGTGATATTATAACTATTATTTCCAACCCTATTCAATAAGAGCATCTTTATCAACCTAGTAGATCATAATCAAGCCATCTGGTCATATTGAGACCACAATATATATATCATAGAATTTCAATATCTATTTATTTTCAAGAAATTCCTCCATTAGAGAAATATCATTTTACAATTCATGTAATCTATTTGAAGCTAGATCAGGTATTTTACCAACAATAGGTGTAGACATGAAAATATCATCAAGCTTAAAAAAGTTCCTTAATCCATTATCTATATCATAAAATAATTTCCAAATAAATAAAATACTATATGTTATTATAGCTTGGATGGATTCCATGGAAGGTCATCATTCACCCTTGTAGATGTATAAGAAACTATATCTTAAATGGGTGGATTTTACTCCACCTCCACCCAATATTATAAATACAAACGTTTTAACATTGAACATATTGAGAGACCCAAAAATAGTTACTTACACACTCTGCATCCTAGTGTGAATCAATGAAATGAATGTTAGAGAAACTAGAAATGTAAAAACATATATGTTTATTATAGAGATTGGAACCACCTTTATTCATCCGTTATGTCAATTTAGTTTCAAAATACATTTAATTTTACCAATAACTTGAATTATAATTCCTCTATCAATCTAACTCTATACTAATAATTAATAGTATGTTTTACCTCGCTAATTTTAAATGATACAAAAATTGATAGAGTAATTGGGATTAAATATTGATGTAAGGGTTTAACTTATTTTTGGAATTAAAAGTCCCATAAAATATATTACTATAAATATATTTGAAAATTCATTTGTTTGAACTGTAAATGATTATAATTTCATAAAAATGATCTATGGTCAAAAGGATTCTGAAATAGTAAAAAAATTGAAAGAATTAATTCAATGAAATAAAAATAAAATATAAACATACACCTTCATTGTTGTCCATAAAATCTAGGAATGAATAAACCAATACTATCACTCTCAATTGAACACCTATAGTTCTCAAACAAATATAACTGCCAAATCTTATTTTTCCCTTATCCCAATTAGTAACAACAAGGCACATTCCCCATAAAAAATGTGCAAGATGTGACCAAGTGAATATTTTATGAAAATTTGAAAACAAAAGGAATATGGTTTATTCCTTCCAGAATGAACAACTTCCCAACTAATTAATCTCAATACGAGAAAAAATACATAATGTTACCATATATCATAAATATTGGGGAATGGTTGAACGATGACCATAATTACAACCGTTATGACTGAATTTTAGGCCATGCATCCTATGATTTCATTTTATTAAAATATCTCCCTAGAACGATTGGGGGTAAATATTGATAAATTTTGGATAATCCCATGATACATGTTACTTGTGTTTACACTAATATAATAATATAATAAGATTGTAGGTAAGATGTTCTAGAAAAAAATCATAGAAGTTCAATGAATAAATGAGTAAAAACTATTGTAAATTATACACCTCCAATAATAAATGCATGTATTAATAAACCAATTGCGACCCTAGTTCCCTATAAAACCCTTGAATTAGTATCTTACACTCCGCATCCATTAAAAATAGACATAATCATCAAAAAAAGATAAATTTTAGGAAGATTCACCTCCATGGGTACTTAAGATAATCCAAACCCGTGTTAATGTCATAACCCCCCATTACTAGGCAAATGGGAACCACACTATTAAAAATAATTTCCCTCTAATGAAGATTCAAAATATATATTTTTTTATTTGTTCCATATGAAAATCCCATTCACTAAAGAATACGAACTTTGTGAAATGGGTTTTTCTGTCAATAATCATGGAGGTATCTACCAAGTGAAAGGAATACATAATTTAGGGTGACCTTGGATTTTTAATGGCATCCATATTTATATCATACATGTGGTAGAAAATATAACAATATAACTTCAATGAGAACAATAGGTGTCCCTATATAATATTAAATCCTTAAGAACTAGTTTTATTCCTATCATATTAGTGGATATATTTATATATGTTCAACCATATGAATGAATATGAAATTTATAAAAACAATATTATCACAACTTTCACATAAAATCACAAATAAATTTTGACTTGAGAATAGGATAATCATCATCCAAGCATTATTAGTCTCCCCCAACCCAGTCTTGAGAATAGCCATATAGTATGGTGAATTAGACTTTGACCATAAAATATGATGTGTTAAATCATTTATGAATCCTCAAATCATAGATATCATTTTTGGATTCACTTTAACTTTCTAAGGAACTCAAGGATGGCATCATTGAGTCATTTTAAAGCATACTAGAAATTAAGACTAAAGTGTAAACTATTAAGATGTAATTGGAAAAAAATTATCCAATTGAATGTAAAATTGTTATTTACTTCATAGAACATGATATAGAATATACTATAAAAGGTATAATTAGACCCTTATATGTATCTACCATGATTTATGACATCAATATTTATTGGTCCTTAGTAGAAAATTTATTTGAAATAAATATTATCTTGACACAAACCCTCCATCTTATAGGGTATAGGTATGATGATTTACACCCTTATAATTTAATGATTCAAGGAAATGATAAAAATGAACATAAGATCCATGGGAACGATCATATTGAAATACCAATTCAAAGACAACATATTTATTTTGGAGTTTATGGTGGTTCATAAAGACACCACATTTAATTCCCTGTTAGGAAGATATTGTCTCTAAATTTATATAGTGGTTATATCCCCTTAAAACCAATTTCTAATGTATTCCATCATAAGACAATATGAGGTAAATTATGGTGAAAATATTCATTTTATTCATATAGAAATTGATATATTGACTTGGGTTATTACAAAAATCAAGGGAAAAAACTCTTGTTTAATGGCAGGACATATGTTTTTTCCCTTAATAAAGGTGAAGATAATCAGATTAATATAAGTAACATCATGGTGGGAAGTTTTGAACTTTTTATTAATAATATTCATATATTTTAGAAATAAATTGGTGTTATCAACTAAGGTAAGGTTTTACCAAACCACATTCTTATCTTATTATATATAAGAAAATGTCTCTATTTGAGATTCCTTTATATTCATAACAAGAGTATCGCATGTGGTTCATTACCCTTAATATCATAGTTTAATATCTATTCCTAAAAAAAATCTTATAAAAATTTTGTTACCATAGGAATGAAATTTCAATAAGATGGAGATGTATTATCAAAAGGGGATGCCTTGAATGGGTACACATGCCTTCATTAATAGGGTTTCTATAGATCCTAATAAATTTTCACATTCGTTATACAAGTGTCACCCTTGTTTAGATTATTATATCAGTAATTATATATAATAAGAAGAGATTCAATATTATCATACAACTTTTTACAAAGGTTTTTTAACAACCATAACTAATTAGAGAAAATAAATTTAGGTATTGAATAAGACAAATTATCGACATTGATTAATGAAACCATGAATATTTAGTACAATGAAAAGTTTGTATCTTTTATCAAACAATATTAATATAAAATTTGACGTAACTATATTGAATTTTCTATACTTGATCCTTTAGTAGTGGTCAATCATTTATGTTTTCAATATATCTATCATGGTTACAATCATGTGAAATGAAAAAACATCCAACTCATCATGAAAAGGTAAAATTTTAGGTTGATAAAATGATCAAGGAAATTTTCATTTTGGATTTACAATATCCTAATAGTATTTAAAAAGATATTCCAATTAAATTTATTTAGTAAAATTAGATTTTTAAACAAATTAGGGAATTAACCCATTATTATCAAAAAGATGACTTCCCTATTCTAATAATTGAATTTATAATTGATGCAATGGAAGGTTTTCAAGCTCCTTGACCTGAAAATTTAAATATATTATTTCTAAAAACACTTTTTTATGGGAAGTGAGAAACCATTAAGATATATACAAAATTATTTCTAAAAACAAATCGGAAATTACCAATATATTCCAAAAAATATTTAACATATTTGAATTAATCACCCCATGTAACCTCCCTATTATAATGTTTACTTTGGTTTCTGGATCTTCATTGATGTGATCCTTGAAGTGGTATGGCATCCTATCTCAAATCTGAATATATTCTTCTAGATTTATTTACCCCTCATTGATTCCAGGACCCAATATCCAATTTTTTTTATTGAGCTTATACATTTTCTCATAATTAAGATCAACTCAAATAAATATATCATACATTCTATAAGAATATACCTTTGAAATTATTATATCAAATATGGATAGACCTAGGATACATCTAAGCCACAAATATTTGAGAAAATAAATGTGTGTATTGAAATCTGGCGGTGCCTTTTAGTTTTAAGAATACTGGATCCACCTAAAAAAATATATTTCATCATATTTTAAAGTAACTTATTTGGAATATAGTGTATTGTTATATAGATCACATGTTATCTAAATTTCACCAACTTTTCAATAATTTTGTTGACTTTGAGGAAGTGGTCACCAAATTGTGATACCACAACATCAAGATGAACTATATAAAGTTCATATTTGAGGTTACCATGCGAATGTTTCTTGGTTTCATATTCCATTATATTTATATAAATATTTAATTTTAAAATCCATATAAATACTTTAAATTTCCCCTTTCTTGAAACCTTTAAGTGTTAAGATGGATATATGGAAAGTTTTCATATATCAGTTGGTTCATTGAAAAAAAAAATTATAAAAACATTTCAATAAAAAAACTAATTAAAAGGGATAAAATCTTCTACTGGGATGAATATTTAAATATGTGTTTTTATATTAAAAAATAAAATCTCCATCACTATCAAAATTTGATGCCACCTATAGAATAGAAACCTATCATTACATACATGGATATAATAAAGTGATTAATAAAATCCCTTCATTCTAGGATAAATGATAAGGGAAAGGAAAATAATCTCTATTATAATAGTAAAACAATGTTGTAAGAATAAATATGATATACTGATATTAAGAAAAACTGTCTTTTTATAATATTCACAATGAAAAACTATGAAATTATTTGTAACATCATGAGGCCTATTCAATATCTAACATATATGCACAAAGATATTTTTATTTATCCGATGATTAATTTTTAATTAACAAGATATTTTATTATACTTTATAAATTAAACATCCATGTTTGTTCCCAAAAAATGATAAAAGGGAAACTTTTGAATATTTTCTAGAGGAGAACCCTTTTTAGAGGAGTTATCATTGGATATATAACTCATAAATAAAGTGTCTTCCTATGGTTATGAATCCTAACATAAATATATAGTGTACTTAGAGGGTGAATCCCAAATCTAAAATAAAAATAGGGTGGAAGACTCAACTCATAACAAGGTTAATTATGGAATTCTATTCATTTCCCTAAAAATGAACTATTTTTATTACTCATTCATCCTATTAGTGGTATGTACCAAAAAAATTTGAAATACTAAGACCTCATAATATGAATGTATTTATCATAAAAATTAATGTTTTTCAAACTAAAAATCCAATGTGACATAAATATGGTGATTGAATAAATCAATATGGAGTATTCCATCAAGATAGAGGAGCCAATACCCATGGTTGACTACACCCAGTAACTAGTGGATTTGTTTCCCATAAAGAAAGTATTTTACCACATTTCAATGTCATGTAGTAGTTCAATCAATGTTATACATAATCTATTAATGTTACACATCTAGATCAATATATGAAATAGTCTTTCATATCATACAATTAAGAGTAGTCTCACTTTTTTCTATAAATATATGGAGGAAATAAATGAATTTGACACCAATTTCATTCAATGTAGACCCCTTTCATTATCAATTTATGTGAATATTAATTATATATCCCACATATTATAGTATCTATATACTGATACTCTTTCCCAAGATTAGTAAAGGAAGGAATAGATTTTTTGAAGTTTAGAGAAAAAAAATCCCATTATAACAACTAAAATTCTTGTAAATTACTCTATGAATAGAGATTTGATGAGGTTTAACTCATATGAATTGCTGGAGAAGGGTCCCTCACTTATATGGAATTTATGTATTTTAGCACATATGTTACATGTCAAACATGATCCAATATCTTTATTCAAATTTGGAAACATATGTATTTCTTTTCATTGATGATGTATGATTATATATATTTCATAAATAAATATCTTAAATACTATGTACATGATAATTTCATTCACCAACCCACGTAGTTGTTCCATGATTCTAAATACTCTTTCCCATTTTCAATTTGGGGGAGATATATCATGGGTTTATACCCTATTTCCACTATCGAGCTATTTTAATTTATCATTACTACCACAAACCAATTTTCTAAATAGATTGATGTTGTACCCTCAACAAAATTTGGTGAAAGGTTTTGTTGAATTTTTCAAATTTCAAATCATCACCATATTTTGAGTCCCTTACACCACACATATAAATAATTCCACCAACTTCTATGAAAATAATTTAAATATTCTTTATTTTGAGTACAACATCCAGTATAGTCATTACACCAATTATCATACAGTCAAAAATGTTAAATATGATCCATTCATAAATAAATAATAAAATATCCTCCAAATAATAGTAGTTAGAAATAAAAGTTAATATCATGATAAAATATTTCATTATTTGTGGGATTATCATTCCAATACCCATAATTTTATGAGAGTGACTCTATATTCACTATTATATGAGACATATGTAGTTTTTTCTTTTAATGTTTATATTTTTTTTCCTTGTAAATAGACATACATGGAAAAAATATTTAGATGGATATAAAAAATATAACAGGATTAATTGGAATGTATTGATTAGAAAATATTATAGGTAAAACATAATAGTGAATTCTATGAAAACTTACAGAATGATATTTGAATAAAAATGTTCAACTACACACTTTTCTCTAATGATAAATGTTTTTTTGTGAGGATGCTTGCAATAACTACGAATATTCCTTTTATGTTGGGTTAAAAATAGAAATTTCATTAATTTTAATAAATGTTCTACTCTAATAGATAATGTTTTTTAATTATAAGAGATTAATAGTGTTTCATTTTTTCTACCAAAATGAGTTTCCTTTATAGATACTTGGCATAAAATCACATTGGGTTCAAATTACCATAATATATAACAATAAATTACATGAAACATAGTCTTTATTACATGACCATAAATTACCTAACACATGGTCCTCACCGGAGGAATTTAAACTATTTAGTACCAAATTATTTCTGTATGAATATATACTTCATGTTATCAATTCCTTACTAAAATATGTTAAACTACATAAATTATACTCCTTACATCATGATCACAAAATTTTAAGGTGTTCAGACCCTCCTATATAACCCTTAAACAACTAAGAATGTTATTTTCTATATAACCTAATCTCAATACATGAGATCCTAATCTACATAAGTTTTTCTAGTATATTATTTATCCATACATAATGGGTTTCAATCAATAATTCTTCATTATAATTAAAAAACCACATTCATAAGAAGTATGTATAGGTTGAATCATATTCCATTAGATACCTAGTGATGATAAGAAATCATATCATTGATATAATAAAAAATTTCATCATCATTCAAACTCCCCAATACATGACTTCTCCAATGACATAAAATGTTATACACTATTGTTATCTAGGGAAATTATAAAATTACCCCTGGATCTCCTCTCCTTGGTGATATCTTAGATTTTATCCTAGTATTTGTGCTATAAATTCATGTTTGGGTTTCCTCCATTAACTAAGTAATATGATAACCAATTTTCCTAAGGATTTTGAGTCAAATCATTATAGATACCCATTTAAAATATTTTTGAGTGGATTGATTAATATTCTCACAAGATATGTAGTTTTGTGTGGATCAACTATCCTGGATCCATCTGTGAATTCTATTTTCATTCTCCCAACCATCCTATCTTATGATCATACAAATATATGTTTGGTTTTATTACATTAACTATTTTATAGTATGACTTTCCCCCTTCCAACAATGTCGTTTATCTTGATTCATATTCTCATAATATACATATTTATTTTTAAGCCTCCTATATTGGTCCCAACTCCAAATCATCATCCACTTCTACCCTTGAAAGCACCTTGTGAAAATCCAATTTGGTTATACCAAAATAAATGTATTCCAACTATATTTGAAATTTTTTTCCACATTCCAAAAACTGCTAAAAAAAATTGGCCTTTAACAACACAAGAAATGACCTTTATCAGTTCTAGAAATGAACTGCCTACTTGAGCAATGTTAAAAGCCCATGAATTTTATTGTAATTAAAATATCACTAATAAAGGGTATATTTATCAGCACTTTTGTAGCTCCCTTAAAATAATCCTTTATCAAATATTGTATATGTGTTGATAAATAAATTTTATCAACTCTTTTAAAATTTTTTATTGATGGAGATAAGGCAGTATTCTATTTCAGCACACCACAACACTGAAAACAGACAAAAAAATACCATAAACGCACTATATATGAATAAAAACAAGTCCCAATATAAAATTTAAATGAATTGAAATTTATAAAAAAGAATACAAGTAAAAAAACTATATTTTTTTTAAAATAAAATCTATTAAAAAATTATATCCCATTTTTTTAATAAAATAATACCAAATAAATAACCAAATTTTATCCAAAAAACATCATAAAAAGAATAAACAAATTATTTTCATAAAGTTTTGTGAAAATAAATTTGAATAAATTCAAGGATAAATATTGAAGTAAAAATTATTATCTCAAATTAAAAATAAATTAAAATAAATTAATTTTAGTTACATACACTCATCATCTCAAATTATACATGACCAAGATGACACCCCTAGTTGTACTTCACTTGTATATTTTGAATCATTTTTGTCTTTAACTATATCATTCTTTTGAGCCTTTCCTTGGTTGTGTGGAGTATTTATTTGGAAATAATTTCTGACAATAAAGGCATCGAAAAATTTGGGTTTTGACAGAGAATTCGTATGAAGAGACTATATTCAGAAATAAGGAAAGAATTGTTTTCTATCGAGAAAAAAACTGTTGAATCAATTGAGGAATGATCTTCATTAGTCATTTAAGAGTTTTTTAGTAGAACTATATTCCAAATATGTTCAATTCCTCATTAAAATGGTATGTGTGTTGTTGATAGTAAATAAAAGATAATGAGTACCCATAAGGGGTTTCCCCAACCCTTGAGTTTGTGGTGACATCTTGAGCCATAACAGGAATAGGATCTTACTCTACTCTTATCATTGTCAACAATGAGAATGAATTTTCTCCAAAAAACATCAATTCAATCTATAAAATTGGAAGTTCCACTAATAATGGAAACATAATGAATTGTATCATTGGAGAGAAAGGTGTGAAAATATATTCTATTTTTTCTTTATGTAGTATATAGTTTGGACCATAGATAAGTTGATCTCAAGACTGTTTTTTATTCATTTATGATTTTCCCCTCACTAGGAATCGGTTTCAAATGTCTCTTCATCATCTCATCAATGATATACATTCATTGTAATGGATATGAGATATGTTTCATCTATGATCCATACCCTCACAACAATATTGGGTATATGGTTCCATAATGGCTTGAAGATGCTTTTATTTGACCAAAAATGAATGTTGTTTATGGCTCATCATCTACCCTTCCGAAAATATTATTAGTCATCCCTTTGAAACCTGTGACAGTCATCTCAGAGAATAACAAAAAATTCATATATTTTTTCAGAGGTATTTCTCTTTATCTAAAAGATCAATCTATTATTTTTTGGGAGGAAATGGAAGACCCAAGGGACAATAGTACTTTAACAGCTATTTATATTTCAAGTAAAATCATATTTATTATGAGAAAAAATTTAGATGCTAAATATATGACAGTTGGTTCTTCCCTAGGTCGACTAAATGTGTGCTGTTGAAGGAGAATTATATTCTGTGTCAACCATATTGGGATCAATGGTTTTTTATAAGCCTTATAAACTTGCCAGATGGCCTTCTTTGTGGAATATCTTGAGAAAATCCCATATGCATGGAATATATATTCTAAGTCTTTCTTCACATGTAATTAAAATTTTAGAATCATCTTTTGATAGAAATGAATTTGATAGTATTATTAATTAATTATACATTGAATTTTTAGTGATGAGTGGTACGATAAGTGCATCATAGGTTCAAACCATCCACATGTTTTTTCTGAATTTTTTATTTTGAGATTCTATCCTTTATTGAGGTAAAATTGATTTTTAAATTTAGGAATACTGTCAAGGGAAACAAACATTTGATGAAGTATGTGGGTATTAATTTTAATGATTAACATTTCAAAATAAATGAAGATGCTTAGGGAAGGGGTAAAATTTGTCTATGTATGGATAAATTCTCATCCAACATCTTATGGCTCAACGATTGGAATCAAGAACTCAAGTATATATCAAAATAATTTCTTTACCTAGGAAACACAAGAGGACATTTCTTGTTGCTCTCAAAAGAAGCTACTCTCGAGATGGAACTAATCCATGGTGATGGTTTCTAATCATAAAGAATTTAAGTATGCTAATACTGTAGGTAACCTCATCAACAATAATCTAAAGATTTCACTTTCATACACTCACTTTTTGTTTCATTATTATACGAATTTTTTTTTACTAAACATAAGGTTACTGTTTTGTGATGAAAAATCCCTATTGTAGAAGTACATAGAAATGCTGATATCAAATTAACCGAGATTCTTCTACCTGGTAATTGTTGAAAATGGGATGATTTGTTTTGATTTTAATCCATGGGAATATGGAGGATACATGGAACATAAATAGGATTACCAGTAGAACGGTAATTTTGGATGCAGGAAAACATTAGTGGAAGATATGATAGATTATCGTAAAGGGTATATTGTGGAATTTGATATTCTTCTAGAGGAGTCACACTGATAGTGGTGAAGAGATGAGATGTATAGTTTATAACAACACCCAAATAGAAAACACAAAATCCAAAATATCCAACAATGATATAGGAAAAGTATAAAACAACATACCTTGTATATTATTATTGATTCATTCGATGGATCGTAGTGGATTCATTCCATCAGTAGAGGATCTCTGCGAGATCTTCAGAATCATGATGACTAAGTACGAGTTAGGGTATTTTGAAATAAATCATGGACAATTTTAGTAGCTCTTCCATAACAATGATGATAAAGATTGGTTTTATTAGCATTAAATTCATATGTGCTGATACAATTAATATTTATCAGTGATATTAATAAAATCACTTTTAAAGGGTAAACTTTATCAATGCTAAAATAATGTGATAATATAAGTTAACTTTTATCTGCACATTTATTTACCATTGAAAAAGTACCCCTATATCTGTGCTTATTTTTGGGCTGATAATGATGGAATTTTACAGCTCATTTTTCTAGCACTTCTAAACTCAGGTGCTGTTAAAGGCTTGTTTTTTAGTAGTGATACATTATACCTTGATTATTTAATTTACTATAAAATATTTATAGATATTATTAATGAGAAAATAAAATTCTAAGGACCCCCATGTCATTATAATAACACATGCACTTTATATCTAGTCCATATATAACTAACTAAAAGAATGATTTTTTGATAGTGGAAATATCCTCAAACCCCAGACAACTTTGGCATCATTATAATTGATCTCATCAACCAAATAGGGTAAGTGGTCCTCCATAGTATGCATGACACCCAATAAAGTAATTGATCCATCATTCAGTCATGGTAATCAGTCATCTTAGCTCATCCATTATCATCGCTTTAATTTCAAATCTAGATGCCTCAACTTAAATTTTATATTAATCATCATCATTTATTCAATGGTAGTTACGGAAATGATTATAATAATGGTAAGATGATTTCAAATTCATATGAAAAAATTACAATATACATTAATATATCATGTGACTATATTGAAAATCATAGTAAAAATTATAAGTGGATGAAGAAGTATTTGACAATTTGAGATAAAGTAAAATAAATAAAAATATAATATTCTTAATGGATGAAAAGGTTGGGAGACTTAGTAGTGTAAAAAACTAGATAAAATTTAATGATCAGTTTAAACAACATAATTTTTAGTCAAAGAGGATATTCAGATTCAAAGGTTTAGGTTTATGTTTTTTATGTATAACCAGGAGGAATATATTTACAGGATAATTATATCTATTTATTAACCATATAAGGTTTTTTATTCATGGGATATGATTCTAAAATAAAAAAATAAACTAATATAGCTACCCAACAAAATGAAAGTTAAAAATAAATTTTTTTCACTTGAGAGGACTTGTGTTAGGTTTAAAAAACATTGGAACAACTCCAATGATTTTCCCATTTTTTCTACTAGAATAGATATATTAAAACATTTAATTAAAATCTCATTATAATATTTGTGATAACTAAAATTAAATGGTGGTAATGTTTTCTTACAATGAATCAAAGTTTAAAAAATATCGGACCTTATATATTGGTTTTTTTTCACACACAATTAGAAATAGATATATTTATAAATAAAATAAAAAAAGAAATATATGTATTAAATTTTTTTTGGATTGATGTAACCCTAAATGTTAAAGGCATGGGATTAACTGAAATTAACGTGAACAAATTTATTTTAAAGGATATTCTCTTTCTTGGTGGATTGAGTCATAATTTTTTGAGTGTATACCTATTTTGTTATTTTTGGAATAATGTTATATTTTTTAAAGTGGTATGTTTGATTAAAATATTTAATAATTGAACAATAAATATTTGATTTTAAAAAATGAGTGGAATTTTTTTCAAGTAAGTTATGATAAAAATTATTATTAATTGATTATTATAGAAAGGAATTATCTATGGCCTTAGAGACTTGGTCATTTGATCTAAAATAATATTATGGTACTTATACATAGTAATATTTTTTAAAATATTCAATACATACACTAAAAATAATATTTTTATAAAAAGTTTAACAAAAATGTAAAATAATCAATACAAGTTACCAACTAGCTCAAATGAAAATAAAAATGACATGTGTCCTCATATATTCATATGAATATGGACTAATGAGTGTGGAATCAAAAAATGTAGAAAATTATTTCATAAATGTGGTTAATTATTATAATTATATGACTTGTGTTTCATTTATTTTATGGAAATCATTAGATATTGAGTGGTAAAATTATATAAATGTAATTTTGATAAGAAAATAACATATATTTTCAACATGTGTCTATCCAAAAATGGATTTGAATATAAAAATAAGGTTTTTATATCATATAATATAATAATAGAATAAGGGATGAATATATATCCATACATTACACAAAAAATGGATCTGTGGTGTGAATGAATCAATTTTTTGACATGAGATGAAACATGTTATCTGATCTTGGAATTCAAATGTATTTTTAGTATAAATACATTAAAAAATCATTTTTAAGTAAAATTGGTGTTTTTATTAATCAAATTCATCCTACCTGACTTACGATATGTGGTATAAAAAAATATTGGAATATTTGTTGAATTTTTATCAGTTATATCATTATCAAAATCAATTGAAGGTATTTTCATAAATTTGATGAAATAACTAATCAGTGTATTTATAATATTAATAAACCTAGAGGAAGAAGCTATATATTATATATTAAATATCAAGAATATATTTTATTGTTTGGATGATATTTTTTAGATGAAAATTGTAATTTAAAAACATTATTTCCATTTTATGGGAGATTAAAGAGTCTCATAAAGAAACAATGATTTTTATAATACAACATTAGTTGGTACAATTGATTTAAAATAAATAAAGTGTTCATACGATATTTAAATTGATGATTAAGTCTTATAATAAATTATATCTATGTTAGAAAGATATTGATAACTTGTGGATCGCATAAATAGTAATAGAGATATCAGTGATAGTTTCTAATATTGAAGAACCATTAGGAATTGAAATGATATATGCTCACATTCTCAATTTGAACAAAAAAAATTTAATTATATTTAGAAAATATGTATTTTATTTTTTTATGGAATAATAATTAAGTTAAATAGTGAACAATGATATAAGAGAGTTAGAGGCATGACCCATGGGGGAGAATTTATATAAATTGATTTACTATAAAAAACTAAATAAGAAATTTTAAGTACCAAATAATTAATATAATCTAGTTTTCAATAGATATTCCTAAATAGAGTATATTGATTTTAATTATATTTTAATGACCCCAACTCTAGTAACTCAGATCGGGGGTCTAATTTATTACATTTTCATAAGATATACGGAATCACATCCCTAATGACAGAACAATTTAGTAGTCTTGTTAAACTTGATACATACTAAATTACCATATTACAATTGAAATTACAAATTAATTTTTTTCAATAATATATTTATTCCATCTAAAATATTATTGTATATCATTCATAGTACACACATTAGATTCTTGGGAATGGAAAAAATAATGGTGAGCTCAAATTCATAGTAAGAGTTCTGTAAAGAGAAAGCTATCATGAGTAAATAAATAATAATAAATATGGATTAATCAAAATGGTATGGTAGAAAGGTAAAAACACATCCATTTAATAAATAACATCAATATCCGGATTAGATAATGAATAATAAATATGGAAAGGTAAATAATTAAACAAAAGAACCATTTAACTAAATAGACTATCGTGAATATATAAGGAATAATTATTATGGAAATCTAAATAACTGAACACACATGCCATTTATATAACATGTCCATCATGAATAGATAATTAATAATCAATACTAAAAGGTAAATAGTTGAAAACACATTCTATTTAATCAATAACATTGAATGAAATATATCCACACAAAAAATCATTTCAGAAATTTCATGTATAATATTAATTGAATTATTATTGACGGAAATTCTTAATTATTAGAAATCATGATTTCAAACTTTTTGTTACCTCTACTAACAAGACCATAAATATGAGAGTATAATACTATGGGTAAACCCCATTTAATTATGTTGAACTGATTTTAAAAATAAGGCTACCAATGCATCAAGGGTATAAGAAATTTTGGGCCCACCCATCACAACATATAAAAAACATTCCTCTAATATCGAATAGCCTATTTAATTCATTAAAAATGTGCCTTATCATCAAATATACTTATTGAGTAAAGAATTAAAATTCATCCGTATTTCCATAGATAAGAAATAACATTTAATGTGTAATATCATATGTATAAATGATATAAATTTAAGTAATAATCATATCCTTGATAATTAATATGGATATTTAGTGGAACTTTAAGGTCCAATGATCATAGGAAAGTTAATATTTCATGGGAATGTTATTGAATATAATAATGAATAAAGAAAGTGAATTTCAATAAATTAGTTGGTAAAAATGAATCTAAATAATCCAAATAAATTAAAATATATCACTATTGGAGTATACATAAAATTAAGGTTTTTTGCATTAATTAATACAAATACCATCTAGATGTCATTAAAAACATTAATGAGTAAAAAATCCTCTTTTACCTTGAAAATATTGTTTGAAAACAAAATGTTCAAAAAATATTTTGAAAAAAATTCTATATTAAAATAACCTTTTAAAATGATAAATGATGATTTTAAAAATTTATTTTTCATGAAGGTATGAAATTTCATTCATGACGTACATGTTAAAACAATGAATCCATTCAAATTTTCTATAAAATACACGAGATCCTTGTATAAATAAAAGGATATTACTTTAATGTATTCTGTTAAAATTAAATTACAGTTAAAAGGTTATTTAATAAAACATTTAGAGATTTTAAAAAACACTTTAATAAAACATGGTTTTGTAAGAAAATAGATTTTCAACCGAAGAGATAAATGAAATTTAATTTAATTAATAAAAATTTATAAATCCCATTAATTACCAAAGAGTGAAAAATTGTAATATTACTTTAAAAATTAATGAATAACTAGAGGATAATAAAAACAAATGGGTTTATTGTACAATGATCAAATAATTTTCTTTTAATGGAAATTAATTTATAAAAAGTCATGATTAAAATGGGATTGTGTAATGAATCCTTATAAAGATCATAACATCGAATTGTGAATTAATCAGTGAATAAATATGTATATAAAATTTAAATACATATAAAAAATATATATATAAAACATAATATTATCAAAAATATTTTTAAAGATAATCAATGAATGTCAAAGGCAATTAAGATATAATATAACCAAATGATCAAAAATTAAGTCAACAATTACCCTTAGATGAAATGATTAAACGTTACAGTCAAAATATATTTAATAATTAATAAATAATTATTTTATATTTAAATGAGTTAGTATATACACCATATAAAATAAATTTGGGGCATAACATTACAACATGCCTCAGTGAAGGGAAATTGAGCCGAAGTCACATACCTCATGCTTATTTTTGGATAAATGTTCATTAAACTAAAGAATATATTTTTTAACATATATTTAAATTTATACCAAAATAGTATTTGTATTTTTAATATCATATATTATCCTCTTACAACATCTTATCTCCCTTTTTTTATGAACATTCATTATTTTTATTGGTTTGGGTGTTAATTGTTTTATTTTCCTATGCATGTTTTTCAATGATTTTTATAGTTCATGTATATAGGTTATAGATCCATAACCTCTATAATAATATTAATGTTATAAATATAATATATTTTCATTATATAATGTTTTATAATAATTATTAATATTTCAACATAGATAATGAACCACATCACTTTCTGAAAATAGTAGGTCGTACATACACATGATTGACGTTATCATTTCTTTAATAGGTGAAACGGTAAAGATTTAGTTGATATATAAATTTCATAGAATCAATATAATTTTACATATATCAAATGTATTCCTTAATTTTATCCTTATTACATTCTAGGTAAAGATTATGTGAAAAAAAATCACATTACTTTGCACTGTGGGGGTCCACCGCACACACGAGCGACATTATCATAATTTAAACATCACAGATTGTAGGAAGTTATATGTGAAATTATAATTAAATAAGTTTAATAATATAATAAATTTTATATGAATTAGTTAAATCTGAAATTTTAAACATCATTAATAGGTGGTGATGGAAAATGTGTTATATCGGCTCGTGAGGCAGTAGTCCACCATACACACGATCGACAGTTTTGTTTCCATTTTTATGGAAGATGATATGTAAGTATATAAAAATTTTAAAAAAATTATAATTATATTTAATATAATGGTTTTATTATATTATAATGTTTTATTATTATTTTAAGGAGTTTTAAAATGAAAAAAAATAAGATTTCTTTTTTAAGAAAGTTACCTTTCCTTCAGAAAACTTCATTAGGTTTGGACTAAAAAGCCTTACTATGTTGTATTTGTGCTAATAAATTTCTATATGATAGTTTTAGGGGATAAATAATTTGATTTTAAAAGGCACCAGATGATTTAGATGGATTTCGATATGTGCAAAGTGGATGAGAGGTGGTGTCCTTTTAGAAGTCAGGGAGTGGACACACATGGATGTTTGGAAAATTTCAATTACACACACATTTATATCATTCCAAAACACTATAAAATAGACCATTATAGATCCATATATCTTATAAGTTCAAAATATGAATCTAAAAGTAGTTTGGACAAGTATTTAGTTCATTTTAACCCTTATCTTCTTAGTTCAACCCCCGTTAAACCAGTTTTTAGCATAACCACAATAATTAATTTCTACATCTTTTGCAATTCATAATAGTAAAAAACTATTTTAGAATTATTTGATAATATAAATTATTTTCATTAAAAAAAATTATTCCATTTTTCAAAATTATATTCAATTAATTTTAACATTTGAATTTAAAAGTAGACCCAAATACTCGACGAAAAATAGGTTTCCAAAGAGAAAAATATAAAAAATATAGAAAGTTTTAGTATCAAAATTTATAATGAAATTTATTAAAATGAACTAATTTATTTAAATTCTAATATAATTGAATTATTTTTTCCTTAAACAAGATTTCTAATATAATTTATCCATGGAAATTATTTAAATTAAAATGTAGTTTTGAATAAATACAATTATTTTAATTATTCATCAAAAAATGAATATTTTCAGAATAATCCCAAAAACTCACCCTGAAATAATTTTAATATTTTGATTTAAAAAATAAAAATAAATTTATAAAATAAATTTTATTAAATTTGAAAAATTTTATTTTAAATTATGATGGAAAAGTGTGACTAATCCATTTTTTTAGAAAAATAACTTTTTTGAGAAAATATTTATTTTTATTTTAAATGATTATTATTTTATTTATAATAAATATATAACCATATGTATAAAAATTTACTTTTTCCTTTTAATACCCACCAATTTAATGGATAGTTTATAATGATATAATATATTACAATTCATTTAGGCTCAATGTTCTATATTCCATAAGCTGTCAAAGAGATTAATTTTAAAGGAATAAATTTCATGGGTTATCTAGGCTTGATGTTGTGTGTTCCATACACAATAAAATTTAATGTTATTATTTTAAAATCACAAGGTTTTATATTATCCTAACCTTAAATAAATTATTTCCTTGTAATTTTATATTGTGTACAGAAATCAAGGATTTGATATTTGAAAATTCCTCTCTTGAAAAATCACATAGTAAAAAAGAGTTAATAAACCATTATATTAATAATAGAGATTTGGTTGTATAAAGGGAATATGGAATAAACCATTTCAAGGTTTTTATGTATGATAAAATTGGTGGTATGTAAAGATATGAACATGGAAGAAAGTCATAAATAATTATAGAGAGTGATAATGGCCATTGATCAAAAGAAAGTGAATGCTCAATGGAAAGTAAAGGGCCTCTAAACTGTAATTTTTTTTATTTAAAATTACATTTAACTCATTGGATATGAATAAATTTTTTTAAATTTCAATTTCAACATCTGTTTTCAAAATTTTAGAAACTATTTTTACTATCTATGAATATTTTGTAATATAATTGAAATATTTATTTTTCTTAAGAACAATTGAATCATTTGGTCATGCCTTATAAAATTTCCAATTCATCTATTACTCTAATAAACTAATATCCAAAAATGTTGTTTTAATCTTGAAGCACTAAAATTTACTTTTAACAGGTCATAAGATCTATACAAGAGTGAAAAGTATTTATTTCTATCTATAAATATTTTCTAAAACTAATATGGTTAGAAAAAGTTTTCAAATATAATAAATTAATAAATAAACCTCAATAGTAATAAAACTAGTTCAGCATTAAGATTTATTCATCAAATAATTTAATCTACATTATAATCCAAATAATATTTTTTCTGGTAATTAAAAAAATGAATTTTTGGATTTTTGAATAGTAAAAGAAATTTGTATGGAAACAGTCACATAATGTGGCTAATCAACCTATACCTATTCTGGGTAATTCTAAAGTGGATGTTCCTACTCATGTATACATATATAATGATTCTAAATTTGGTTCTCTTACAAATTAGTATGATATATATTTTTCTAATACTAATCAGTAGATTAAGGTGGAGAAATTGGAGTATGCGTCTGATATGACTGTTGAATGATCCCTTCTTGGTCCTTCTAGTTGTATTTATAAATGAATTGATATTTATCGTATTGGTATTTCTAGATATACATATTCTATGTAGACAATAATATCTTCATATGAAGCTCATAAACCATGGAAGAGATAAAATGCATGTAAATTAGGCTGACATCCTCATTAAATCCCCCCCGTTGTTGGGGTATGAATGGAACTAATCTTACACATGAGGTGGATTTTAAATATTTTTAGTGACATTTTTAGGTTGTTTTTTTAGTAATTGGTTTCTTTATTTTTTTTATGTGGGGTACATTGTCCAAATGTTTTTTAACTTTTGCTTGTTTCTTTTTCTAAAAATAAATGGTATTGGTTCTTTGTCTCTATCTATAATTTCCAAAAAATAGGAAGATATCATAGTCCATTAGTATGCACTAAACCCTTATCATTCTTTAGTTGTGGGTTAAAGCATTGTGCCCTTTCCAGATGTGACGTGTCTCCACTCATCATGCTTGTTTCCCTTTTTTAAAACACCATATTAATATAGTTCCTAATAACCCATATTTATCTCAACAACAAATACAGTATAAATCCCAAAAATTAACAATAACTTTAATCTTTTTCCAAAAAACATAAGGTTATTATTCCATAAATATATTTTTTTCTAAACCATATACTAATCCAATGGGTTTTATTCTATTAATTTCCCAATTAAATATCCTTAATCTTAAAAGGATCCCTGCACATAATACCTAAAATAATATTTTTATGAATTTAAACATATGATCAATATTAAACTCATAAACCCATGACGATATCCATATGTATTATGTTAATAAAGACATATATGATTTTAAAATTTAACCCAATATATAGAGGTTTCTGTATTCTTATAAAAAATACCATTGGTAAAAATACTCATACAATATAAATATTGAATCTATAAAAATAAATTCTTCAACCATTTTATTTCAACATACTTCCTTCCTTGTTCTAAGGGTTAAACATTAGAAAAGGTAATTGAGTCAAATAATTCCCATGTTCCATGAATTTATGAAAATAATGTATAAATGGGAACCATGGGTGAAATTTATTTCTTCCATCCCACGCTTAATTTTTCATTAGTAATTCATTTATTTATTCCCTTATTTTCCAAAAGTAAAATATTTTTTCATTTTTTGAGAAACTTTCATGGGATTTTCATTCCAAATTTCACACATGAAGTAACTCAAGCCTTATTTTTATCCCTGGTCTCTAACACTAAATCTCTTATAGAACCCTATATTTCTCTTATTTTGTGAGTTTAAGAGTTGGTTAAGGTATAGGTTGTTAATTATATTTCTGAATAATTGATTAGGAATAACCATGATATCTTCCACTTTAGTCATCATCCCTTTTTGTTGCTCATACTCACCGTATTTTCCTTCATATTCATTATTTACATGATTTCTTTGTGTTATATCCATTGACTAAAATAAAAATAATAGTGTGAGAAACAATAATCACAGTGGTAAAACTATATAATAATTTATAGGATGTCTAAATCTTAATACCTTCTTTAAAATCTTTTGACTCTTTAGGTTTTTCATAAGTCACTCATTCTACTAATCTATTGAAATCATTCATAATGGTGTGTAATGAAAATGTGAATTACACAAATAATATCCCCTATGAGTGTTAAAATAGCTTCTCTTTAAAGCATGTTTTTATATAATATGTAATGATTGAGTTAATTATGACATGCATTTTTTAGAGTCATTACCCCAAGGTACATCTCTTCCAGAACCATGACCACTTGTAGTATCCTCAAATGAATGTATTTCCTATAAAAACATCATAATATCTACCTTACGAAAACTTTTATTGTGTTTTTATATACATATCCTCTATATCTATCATTGGGTTAAGTTCCATAATCCTTTTTTTCATAGTGATAGTTCCTAAATATTATACTAAACTTCCATTAGCATCGACTATAATGACCCAACTCCAATAACCCAGAGTCAGTGTTTAATTTTTTATATTGTAAAGAGATATATGGAATCACACAATGAAGAACATAATAGTTTAGTAGTCTTGGTAAACAAGATACATACAAGGTTTCTATATTATATTTGAATATAACAATTATAACATAATATTTTTTATAATGTCATTATTCCCCTAGAATATCTTTTCATATAATTCATATTTCACTTTCTAGATTCATGGGAAAGGAAAAAAATAAAGTTGAGATCAATTTTCCAGTAAGAGATACATAAAGCATATTATATCGTATGTAAACAAAGAAAAATAAATACAGAATAATCACCATGGAAGGTTAAATATCTAAACACACATTTTATTTAATGAATAACTTGAATATCATGATAAGATAAAGAATAATCAGCATATAAAGGTAAATAATTGTACAAAATACCATTTAAATAACTTGAATATCATGAATCAATAAGGAATAATCAAAATAAAAAGGTAAAAAAACTAACCACATAAGGAATTTTAAAAAATCTACTAACATAAATAGATAAGGATTATTTAATATGGAAAAGTAAATAACTAAAAACATATTTTATTTAATCAATAACAGAAAATGAAATGAATCCATATATATAATTTTGAAAATATCATGTATGATAATAATTTTACTCATAATGAAGAAAATTATTAATTATTAGATTTTTTGATTTCGGGCTTATTGATACCTCTAATATCAAGACCATTCATACAGAATTTGAAAAATAGGGGTAAAATCCAATTTAATTATTTCTTACTAATTCACCTCATGAAAATATTAATGAGCCAATAGGATATATAATTCTGGGACCCACCCATCACTACTAATCAAAATAATTGATCATATATCAAATAATAGCTTTAAATAATGAGCAATTTTCCTTATCATTAAATATTTGTATTGTGTAAAGAATAATATTTTATCAATATTTACCTATATAAAATTTTTCTTTAAATGAAGATCACTGTATATTGAAACGATATATATTTTTATCAATAAACATATCCATGATAAATAATATTGATATTTGAGGGAAATTTCATATCCAATGATCACACCCTAGTAAATATTACAAGGGAATGTTATTCACTACTAGAACGAAAAAATAATGTGAGTTCCAATTAATTATTTGGACAAAATGGTCACAAAAAACCATAAAATTAATAATCACTATATCAATACAACATATCCCCAATGATGTATAATTAAAATATAGGGTTGTAGTCATTTATGTATAAAAATTCCATAAAAATGTCTTTAAATTTTATTAAGGAAAATATCCTTTTTTAATTATAATTTTCTAAACTAAATTTAAAAAATATATTTTGAAAACAATTTATTTGAAAAACAAACAACTTCACTTATAATGTAATCTTTAAAACTTTGAGTGGTCACGATGAGGATAAATTCAATAGATGTCGTACATGTAAAAACAATGATTCTTTTCACATTTTCAGCATAATAAAATGGGCCTTGATTGGTAAAATTACATGAAGGCTCCTTTAAAATAATTTTTTAAAACTTATATTATGGGTGAAATTAATTTAATAAATTATTCGGATAATATAGAGAAATTGAAAAAATTTATCGAAAACATGGTTTTGGAAGAAAATGGATTTTCAACCGGAGGGAAATAAAACTGAATCTTCTTAAAAACTTTTTATCAAACATTTTAAGTAAACAAAAGTGAAATATTGTAGTTTTACATTATAAATTCATGAATAAATTGATATTAATTCAATTAAATGGGTATGTTAGAAAATTATGGAATAATTTCCTTAAATTTAAATTCAAGTATAAATAATCCCAATTGAATTGAGATTATTTAATAAACCCTAAAAAATATCATAACATTTAATTTTGAATTAATAAATGTATAAATTATGGGTATAAAATATAAATCCACATAAAACAAGTTTAGAAAACAATATAGTAAAAATTATTTTCATACATAATCTTAATATGTCAATGACAATTTAGAAGTAATATAACCCAATGAAAAAAAAGTTAGGAAATTCGTTACCAATTATAAATTTTAATGTCAATAGACCTTAGATGAAATAATTCAAGCAGAAAATAAAATTACCCTTAATCATGAATTAATCATGATATTATATGGCAAATGGGAATTATATACACCATATAAAAGAAATTAGTTTTATAACACTACAATATTCCTTAATGAAGTGAAGTTGACAGGAAGTCCCACACCTCACGCTTACTTTTGGATTAACATGATTTAATATCCTATGTAATGGTGTTAGTCTTGTTATAGATTTCTTATAGAATAATAATAATATTTATAATATCATATATAATCCAATTACAATATTTTATCACCTGTTCATCAATGATATTTCATTATTTTAATTGATTCGGGTGTTAATTGCCTTTTTCTCATACTTGTTTTTCCATGAATGTTCCAGTTATTTTTTATATAATATAGATCCAAAAATAAAAAATCATATTAAATAAATATATAATATTTTTTCATTAGATACAATTTTATTCATAATTGAAATTTTTACACGGATAATGGATCATATCACTTCATGAATATGGTCGATTGTACGTACACCTCAGAAACATTATCATTTCCATAATCAGTGAATGGGTAACGTATTAGAAGATATATTAATTTAAATGAATCAATATAATTTCATATTATAACATATATTCATTAAATGTATCTTTATTACATTCCAGCTAAAGGGTAAATGAAAAAACAAATCACATCGATTCATAATGAGGTAGTTCACCGTACACTTGAGCGATGCTATTGTAATTTAAACTCCATGGAATGTAAGAAGGTATGCATGATATTATAATTAGATATGTAAAATAATATGAAAAATATAATATATATTATTTTAATCCATCATTATATTATACCTTGAAAGGATTTTATAAAAACAGAGGTTACAACGGTTCCTGATGTGGTAGTCCACCGTACACAAGAACTGCGAGTTTGATTCCCATTTAATGGATGCTTATATTGATGTAGGTTATGGAATTAAAATAAAAATATCCATATATATTTAATATAATATTTATTTTATATTATTTTGGTTTAATTATATTTTATTTTTGTTGAAGAATAAAAAAAATAAAAACACTTGTTTAAGAACATTTCCTTTTCTTTAGAAAACATATTAATGTTTGAAACAAATGGATTTTTAAGTTAATTTATTATTAAACATGGGATTAATGATGTTATTATTAGATTAATTAACAGATTTGGTAGATATTTGATGAAAAAACATCTTTTGATGTCTGAATAGGGGAGGAGAGGGGGTGTCCTTCTATAAGTGGGGGTGAGGACACACATGGAATTTTTGAAAAATTCAACTACACCCGAGTTTTTATCATGGAAGAAGCCTCAATAAAAGTTCCATTATTGAACCTAATAGGTTATATGGTCTTTATATGGTTATAAAATGGGTTTTGGACAAGTTGGTAGGTCATTTTAATCCTTATCTTATTAGTTTAACCCCTGAAAAAAATTAGTTTTTACCTTAACCACTATCATTAATTTTTTCCACTTTTACTATTCAAAATGGTAAAAAATTAACTTCAAAATAATATATAATAAGTATTATTAACATTAAAAATTTTCAATCTATTTTTCCAAATTCAATTCATAAAAGTGGTATAATCTAATTTAATATTATACCCATAGGTGTGATGAAAAAATATTGTTTCTAAAGAAAAAATTCTTATAAGTGTATAAGCTTTTAAAATCAAATTTTAATATAAAATTGATTCCAATGACATAAATTAGTTAAAATGTAATATCATTTTCCTATATTTACATTTAAAATTTTTAAAAAAAATATTAACATTGTAAATCATTTAAAAGAAAGGAGTTTTAAAGTAAATATGCATATTCTTAACTATTCATCTAAAAATGAAACATTTTCGAAAAATAAAAACACCACCCTAAGATAAAATTTATATTTTCTTTAAAAAAAATTAAATTATATTTTCAAAATAAATTTTTCTTATGTGGTTATAATTAATTTCATATAATGTGGGAAAATCACAACTAAACCATTTGAAAAAAATACAGTTTTTCAAAAAAAAAATCTTTTATTAAATGATTTTTATTGTATTTTTAATAAGTAGATAGACATAATTTTCATAAATTTTTTATTACTATTCATACCATCTATTTTAACAACATGTTTATAATTTTATAATATATTTTGGTTCATTTAGGATCAGGGTTCGATGTTCCACCAGATATCGAAGATATTAAATTTAAAGAAATAAATTCCATGGTGTTTCTAAGCATGGATTTTCATGTAAAATATGATAATGAATACAATTATATTCTTTAAAAATCTCTTGGTGTTACATATAGTTTTTCCATATCAAAAGAAATGAATCAATAATAATCTTTCATCAAATGTTTTTAAAAATTTACTAGATTTTAAAAAATTAGAATTCAAATTAACATTCATGAATGATGAACATTATGAGGAGGTATATATCAATAAATAAAATTTATGTATTCATAGTAATGATGTTATTTAGTTTTGAAAGTAGAATAAGGAACTCAATGGGATTATACAAGTACCCTAGGAATGGTATCGAATGATTAAATGTTTTCTGGAGAGTATGATATTTAAAATAGTGACAATGAATAATAATATTGATTTTAAATAAAAAATTTACCTCAGTCAGTATGATATATTATAGTTATGACATTACTCTTACAAAAAATGTAATATATTTTTAAGTCTTGATTTTCTAGATGAATAAATACATTCAGATGTCATTATAAGATAATATAATTTTCCATATGTTTTAATGTAATTTATACAACATATTATATTTTTCAATAAGAAATTTCCCAAGAGTTGTTAGGAGGTTTGGAATATAAGATCCAACAGTCTTATCTTTTATCTTCTCTATTGATTATATTTTTTTTGGTTGATGGTAAAAGTATTTGGATCAAAATGATTTCAAAAAATTTATTAGAAGTTTGTTATATTTGATAGTTTCAGAAATAGAGAATGTACACTCGGTTAAGTTATATGAATAATTACCAAATAATCTAAATGATTAATATATTATTATAGAAAATATAATCTTGTGTACTTTCAAATAAAAACTTGAGTATGAATTGAGGAATTATAAATAAAAATATATTCGTTTCTATAGATTCTATGATAGTGATTTCACAAGTGATGTTGTAGATTAAAAGACAAATTTTAGTGGCTCATTCATTGTTGCAGAAGGATGAAATGATTAATGCTCTAAGAAAAAAATTAAGAAACTCTAATGAATCATAAGTTTTAATATGTTATGGAATTAAAGGCTAAAACTGAAATGATTTAGATGAAATCTTATCTTTATTATTTGAGAGTTAAAACCCCAAATCCATTTGTTATTAGGTGTGAATACGAAAGTATAATAAAGTTGTCAAAAACTATTATAAAACATTTCTGGTTAAAATTTATTAAAATTAATTACAATTTTATCAAGGATAGTGTGTAATTTAGTAAGATCAACTTAGAATATGTTTTAACAAAGGAAAAAAATTTCAATATCTTGAAAAGGAAATGGATGAAGGATGAGTTTTGGAATATGATGATAGTTTTTTGGGGAATTATTTCCCAAATATCTATGATTACATGGTTTATATTTTACACATTTAATTCATTTTAATTTTATTAAATGGGGGAATAATAATTTTGTGTTTTTGTTATTAAAGGGATAGAAACATTTTTCAAAATGGTAGGATTAAAACATGGGATATATTTCAAATATTACATTCCATTAAATTGGGAGACATGCATACATAATAAAATATATTTTTGAGTTTAATTCATATTGAAAGAAATTGAAGTAGATATATTCCATCAATGAGATTTATGTGCTATTAAGGATTATTGAGGTTCCCTTAACAATAGAGTTAACAAAATAAACTATGTGCTAATGATACATGGTTAATGTAGTATTATTATATAAATTGATCGATAGATTTATATCATATATTTTATGATATATAGTATTTTAATGTTTAGATAAATTTTTCATTGATATCATACTATGGTTTAGTTTCCGGAGTTTTTGGTTCATGAGTTATGAACATATTTTCTGGTTATATTTATAATTAAGTTGCCCGTTGACTTATTTCAGATTAAAAGTAAAAAATATTTGAAATAAATGAAAAAATTATATAAGATAAAACCAAATTTTTTTGTGGTTTTTTTCATGTTTTATTATTTTATTATACCAATATTTTAAAAGAATACTATGTTTGATAGCTTATACAACCTAATTCACTGAATTTAAAGGAACCCTGAAATAATATTTTTTAAATCTTATAGTCATAACAAAGTCATTTAGTTGCCTTATATGAATTTTATTAACCATATTTTGAAATATATTTAAAGGTATCAATAAAATTTTATTTATTAATTCAATGAAAATAAGCACTCAATTTTTAATAAACTCATTTTAGTCTTTGAAAATGTGTATACCTAAAAAATGGTTTTTATTACTTTTTATGAAAGAATTAATTTCTCCAAATTTTTGAAAATATTATTTGATAAAAAGGATATAATTTTATTAAACCATTATATGTCAAAAACCTCTCCCTTCAAAGATGTACCTCCTATGATGGTAATTAAGAAAGGGAGATAATTTACCCCAAGTCATGGCTCTAGTAGGCCATGGGTTGGAAACTAGCACCAATGGTATGAAAATGTCAAAAACATGACAATAATTACCCATTTTTTTAAAGGATCGTGAGATATTATGTATCATACAAAAAACAACTCCATGACATATATAAAATAAATCCAAAAAACTATCCCATATGAATGTTTTCAAAATAGAACTATTACGAGTACAAAATTCTACAAGTAATTACAAAAATGAAAAGCTATGTAGAGACAAACAAATTGTCCCAAGACCAAACTAGTAACACCCATCATGATCCATGAAATCATTATACAGACCTGAAAATAGTTTTATATACATAGGGTGAGCATACTAGTATACTCAGTAGTAAAACCAAAGTCTATTGTGCATAAGAGAAATAAGTATACTAATGACCATATGAGAAAACTGTATAACCAAACAAACCCTAACAGGTTTACTAACCATCCCATCATCACTAAGGAACTCTCACCAAATAATACAAGTCAAGTAATTTAAAATAATTCACATCGATGATACTGTACCACACACCACATACCACTAGATTGAAACTCTTGCCTAATTGAAAACACCCTTGTGCTCCCACCTCCTCTGAATGGACCACATCAAAACCTTACCACACACACCTGGGCCCCAAAAAATCATACCGCATCCCTCCCATAGACAACTGGTCCATATACCACATCACATCCCACCCACAGACACCTTGTCCACAAACCACATCTCATCCCACCCACATACACCCGTGCCACAAACCACATCACATTCATCATGAAGAAACCTCGGGCACAACCCACATCTCATCCATCCTACAAGAAACCCAGTACATACACCACATCTTATCTCAAGGACACCTGGAAAAGCACAAAACATCTCTTACCAAAGACACCTGGGAAAAAAATCAGCCACACACACCTGGCCCTCACAAATGAAGACTTTCCAAAAGAATCTTAGGCTATCACCACCTGGAAGAGGGAGCAGGGATGAGTGGGTGGCCAACCATACATCCTCCCACTGGGATGTTTGGGCAAGACACCCTCCACATGGATGATGGTGGTGTTTGGAAAATAGTTCTCAAATATTGTGGGGTACGTATAGAAATCACAAGTAAAATTCAAGTATATACATATATGATACCAAACACTCAGGTCCATCCAATGGGTCCTATGAAAACCCACAAACTCACAACACCTTCATCCTTGCTTCTACCTCTAACTGCACAACACCACACATCAATCCATAAAACCATTTCATATTCCCAAAAAAATATTAATTAACTATTTCCATCATTTTAGAAAAACCATGTCAATCCATTTTAGTCTTCATTAATTAGTTACATATTTATTTTATCACTACCTATGAAACTACCAATTATAGCACACAACTAGCGACACAGAAATAGTCATCACAATTTTCAGAAGGTGAAGAGCCTTGCTAAATGGAACAGGCTTCACATTAAAGAAACATCATTATGTGACCTATACATTTAATACCCATTCTCACTATAATATATATAGATATATAGATATGGGGTGAAGCTTTCTGTGTGTCACTCATAGAAAGAATCAAGGATAATTACCCATACCAATTACTACTATCCTCCTTCAAACTAATCCCACTCAGGTCATGTACTAATAGAACCTACCCCTAAATCACAACCCCAACAGATAACACCTTACTAAACAACCAATTTTTCATCCCCTCTACACAACACATCTCATCCATTAAATAATCATCAATATCTCAACCTTAGATATTGTTACACCACCCAAGCCATCCCACAATAGACAACCATTCTTACAACCTGACTACAACAAAAACCAGAAAAAACCCACACGTCACATCACTCCAGGTACCATAAAAAATAAAATTATAGATATAAAAAATAATCAATGATTTTATTACACTTTTTTAAATCAGGGTTTATCATAGAACTGTATGATCCTAGGGAATATTTTAATTGTATGGATATACATGATTAACCAATTTCCATTTTTAGGTGATACCATACAACTATGATCATGAAACAACCACAAAACATGTACCCATCATAAGAAAATCCACTAAGAACCACAATTTTCAATAGGGAATTTATCCCTTATAATCACAATATCACAATCATAATATCAAAATTATAAGCGAAGGAAAAATTAATCCATATTCCCCTTTCAATTTCATTTTACTTTTTATTATCATTTATTTATCTGGAACAAAAAAATTCATAGGTAAACAAAAGTTAACCCCTCCTATAGTATGCATAATGAAGATAACTGTGGGAAAAACTACCACAAAAGGGTTCCAATGATCCTCACACAATAACAGAGCACATAACTAATCGTTTATCACCTCTCCCATAACATCTACATACGTATGCGGATTCTATAGCACCACTGAACCAACAACAACATAAGATATTCCCATTTAGGATAGTGGGAGATAATCTAGCATCACATGGGAAGAATAAATATGAGGGTAAAGATAGAAAATAGAAATAAATCACAATAAAAGAAGAAGAAAACACCTTAGGAAGAATATGGATAACTACTGATCGAAGGAGTGATGCTAGAAAACAATCGTTGATGAAGGAATACTCAAAATTCTGATGTGCGGTTTCCCAGTTTCATGGGGTTGAGGAAGGGTCACTATTGTAGAAGATTATTATAACCTGAGCTTCTAGAAAAGAACATAAATGTTACAGAAGTTGGGTATTACACGACTTGTAATACCCTTTAACACTGTGTAATTCCTCATAGGCGACATCTACCAAAAAAGACACCACCATAAGATTTAATTTAAATTTTTAGACCCCGAAACATTTTACATCGTAAACCCCTCTTTAAATTCTTTTTAAAGGTCTTCTCATTGTGAAAAATCCAAGACATGTTGTGAAACCAAACATCTTGTCATGTAATCTTGTTAAACGATGTGTAATCCTATTTCTTCCATATCTTAGAAATTGAACTTCTTAAAACACCTCTCATCCTCCTCTAAATTCCTATAGGAACAAAAAAATGGAATAATGACAGACCTTGAGGTCATGGAAGATTACATCGGGTACCTCTCACATGATTCTCTCCCTTTGGAATTGAAAACCAAACCCATAAAAAAATGGTCCCGAACAACCACCCCATGAGATACTTCATAAGGATATCATCATACCACAAATGTTACTATAAGAAAAATGTGCCACACCAATCAACCACAAAATCACTATACCAACTCGTCACAACAACCACATGCCACCTCTTTTAAAAAAACCACACATCCACTAAAAATAAAAAAAAATCATATTATCCCAAACACACGAATCAAGGAACCCCAACTTCCATGTAAATATATTGTTTTCTTTAGAAAGCACTAACCCAACAGCATGGGTTTAATCACATCACAATTAATGCATTATGATTAGGAATCAGGTCCTCCCATATTCATACGTTAGGAAATTATCTCATGTAACACCACAAACACATCAAAAACCAATAGAAATAGCTTATCTCATTAAACAAAATAGGATATAGACATTACATTGCAAAGAAGAACAGAGAAAAAAAACTCCATAATACTCTAGGTACTAGGTACACATATGCATTTCTCACTCTCAAGTACTCTTATCCTTTCCATCATGCTGCCACAACACACGAACCAATGGAGTGGTCCATCTACACATCACCTTCTCTCAATGGCCCTATATTTCCACTGCCCTCTCCACGAACATCGAGTCATCCTAGATATCTTGTTATCCCATGTCTAGAACATGGGAGTCATAGTAATGATACTGAGGAAGCTGAGATTCATGGAATAAATCATGGATTTTAATTAACTATGGAGTAAGTTCCAACTAGTACGCCACCTCTCCAACTCAGCCTACCACCTCAAAGGTTCCAAAAACCCTTGGATAAAGCTTACTCTCTCTTCCAAACCTCTGATTCCCACAGCAAGGATAAGCCTCCAAAGACACATAGTCCCTAACCATGAACACCAAGGTCCTTATCCTACGATTGACATAAGAATTCTGTTGTTCATGTACGGCTTTCATCCTCTCATGAACAAGATAGACTTTCTCTATCCTGTTATGCACTACCTCAGGACAAAGAATAGTTGTCCCTCCAACCTTGTCCAACATAATGTTGAATGACATTGTCTTCTATAAAAATATTCAAATGTATCCATGCCAATGGAAGATTGATATATGTTATAATAAGAAACTATACCAAGGTAAGGTTCCATACCCAAGATCTAACAAATTTCAATATGCATGCTCCGAACATATCGTCCAACATCTGGATAGTTCGCTCTGTCTACCCATCTGTGTGAGGGTGGAATGTAGTGATGAGGCATAACAAGGTGACAAAAGTATACTGCAATCTCCACAATATTCAAGAGGGAAAACATATGTCCCAATATGATACAATGGATCTCAGAACTTCATGTATCCACAAAACATCACCCACACACATTTTCAGCAATCCATCCATTGTTCATAACTCCTTCATCGCTAAGAAGTGAGATGATTTCGTCAGCCAACCCACTACGACCCAAATAACATCATATTTTCACTAAGCTCTTGTTAACTATAAGGCCCTAGCCTTTAACAGTACATAATATTTAATTAAGGTAATAATTCACATTGAATATATTTTTTGTTTTAGAGTTATATAATTAGTCCATAACTATTACATTACATCTCAAATACTACAACGTAAGCATTTATACATAGTATAATTTTTTTCATAAAATAAAAACTCTTAAAAGAAAAAAATAATTATTTTCTTGATATAAATCATATTTAATTATTCATTTCTCTTACCATGTCTTCTATCCTGTGAAAAACATTTAAAAAACATTGGATGAGCATAAAAAGCTCAGTAAGGGTCACAAAATAAAAAAAGAAAAAAAATATTATATCATTACATAAAAAACATATGATATTTAACATTCCTCATGAAATAATTATATTTATTAATAACACATAGTAATCAAAAATCATAAAGGTAACTTGTGACATCCATAACATACATACATTGTAGTTTTCACAGCTACGTAGGGAGTTACATTTTGAATACCCATCACAGTATATTACCTAAATCACCTAAGAGAAATATTAATGTTTACTTCCATCATGTTAACCAATGTATTAGAGAGATATCTTAGGCTCACACACCCTATGTTTATCATAGAACCACCCATATACGTAAGCAATTCTAATGAGCAATAACATATTCATTACATATAAAACAAAAATAATGAAGGATAACATTTCCACATTGAAATAAAAATATATCATTAAAATATATAAACATAATCAATCCATTCTCAAAACCATTTTCAATAACAAAATATGTAAAATGAGTATATTGTATTTATTCTCCTTTTAAAAACATTACAGCTTATTAAAGTATCCAAATATCAAATAATTCTTGCTGTAGAAGAATGGTTGTTGACACCGCGTACGTTAAAAAGAAACATTATTTTTGTCGTTTAGTAAAATTATTCATAGAAAAACGATTCCCATTGAATTAAATTAAATGTTAATGGGGTTTATACACAGTATAAAGTATAGTCGTGTATGAATCAAAGTATTCCTCAATGAATGGATATTGAGACGAAGTCTCTTACCTCATGTCTGTGTTGACTCGTTCGTTCTTTAATCTACTGAATAATAAACTAATGTTAATTTATACTTGATTAAGAATCATTTTAAATTTTATTATTCCTTTTATATTACTTATAACCATGTAATAAACATTTCATAATAATTTAAGTTAATAACATTCATTTTGTTGATATTTGTTACTTGAGTAAAAAATGAGCTTCTTAAAATTATTAGTTGTCCGTGTGGTAAAAGGTGCATTATCTCTAGAATGATATTCATGATTTAGATATCATATATATATTATATATCCAGAATATATATCTATTTATAATTTTACATAACATTTGATGATAATAAATGAAATTCACCACTGATGGAGACGGTAAGCCATATGTACACATGAACGCTACTTTCTTTATATTTCATATTAAATTCAAAGAAAACATAATGATACATAAATATATTATAATAAAAATATAATATCATATATAATTTAATTAACTCCATCATTTATATGTTCCACATATGGAATGAACGAGTCATATCACTTTCAGGGGGCGGTAGTCCGCACATCGTCAAATAATGTTATCATATTTACCCATTACGGAAACCATAAAGGTATGATATAAATGAAAAATTCCAAACCATAGAGAAAATATAAATATAATATATATCACATATAAATAATGTTCCATCTTAATGGCCACCATAATAGGGGTAGGAGATAATTGAACAATCATCGTTTAGTGAGCCAATAGTCAGTCGTCCACAAAAATAGTATGTTCCTATCCATTAGATAGAGGTGTGTGGATGTGTAGTTATAATACTCCTTATAACCACATCATAGTATATTGATGATACTGTTGTTGTTATATTATAATTCTATAAAGAGAGTTTATAGGGTTGGAGAAGGAATATAAAAGAAGAGAACCTGATAGAAGACATTGTCTTTAAATTGGGTAAATCCATTCGGTGTGAACCAAAAAGCATTTTTGATGTGCCTTATGCCTAAATTAAGGATTTAAGGTGGAAGAGAGGGATTCTAGGATATTATTTAGATAGATACTGGATGATACAAATGGGCTTGGGAGGTGTGAATAAGGGTTAGAGGTGAAGGATTTCTATATGGGGCTCTTTATGAACGTTTGAAAATATTATTTTATTATAAATTGAATTTCAATTTCAAAATGTCCCAAACTCATTTAATTCAAATATAAGGTTATTATTGTTCTAAATAATGTCATACATTGGGTTTTCAAAAACTTTATGGAATGAAATTAACATTAGCTTTTAGCATTAACATTTAGTAAACTAATTTAACTTTTACCATGTCCTCTTGTATATTCTTACTATAAGGTTAATATATTTACTATAAATTCTAAGAGACCCACAAATGGATCATTAATATCATTAGTAACATCATATATGTAATTTGGACAAATAATATATTTTTATGACTATTGAATCATTTAATAAAATATTTATTTATTTAAACACTCATTTATGTCGATTTATAAACTATTCATATGAAGATAATTAAAAAAACTATAAAAACTTGATTATTTATAAAAAACTACATTAAATAAAAGATAAAAAGTTATACTTATATATAGAATTTTTTTATGGCAAAAAAAGTTCCAAAATAAATTTATTTTAATATTTATTATTTCGTTTATTTAAAACATTCATTAATGAGGTAATCATTACGTCATCATTGTGTCATAAATAAATTTATTTATATGATGCCTAAATATTATAAATAAAATAACATGATGTAGGAAATATTTTTATCTGTATAATAAGTTTTTATAGTAAATAATATCACTTATATAACCCATTATAAAAAAATTCTAAGACATATATGTTTATGTTATAATTTCCTTAACATTAAATTAATATTTATAAAGTGTCTTTTTCAATTAAAAGTGGCTCAATGGGGTCCCAAAATTTACCTGAGGATGAATATGGTCGGAATTGTATCATCCAATTGGATTAGGACATGTTTTAGTGTAATTTATTAATATTATAATATTATTTTTTACTCTTATTTACCAAATTTACCCTTTTACCATTGTAAATAAATTATTTACCGATGTTACTATTCATAATGTCTAAAAATAAAAGTTGCCTATTTAAAAATTTGGCGCTTCATGATTTAAAAAATGGAATCCATTTTTAAAAATTCGAAATACAGAAGATACAAGAATTAATTTAAAATTATTTCCCATTGTCAAAACCAGAAAGTGTGTTTAAAAAAAATTATTATCAAAATATTGGCACTTGTTTATGTTCAATTTCAAAGTGAAATTACTTAAAATGACCAAAATTAGATTAAATGGTACAAATATAATCTAATTACACTTTAAAACCAATTAAAAATATAATATAACCATATAAATAAATTATACTAAATGGCAGTTTTGAATTAAAATGCAGTATTTTTCACTATTCATTTAAAAAATCAATGTTATCATAAAAATACCAAAATTTCATCAAAAGAAAATTTTGATGTCATGATTATAAAGAAGAATTTAATTTTTTCAAATAAAACATATAAAAGTGAAAAAAATCTAAATTTAAAAAGGGTTCTCCATCAAACGACAGTAAATGGTTCTTTTAAACAATATTAGAGTATTTATTCTTAAAATTAGATCAATTCACATTTAAAGCTTCTAAATTTTATTGGATAAATTTAAAAACATTCAAGAAACATGTATAATCATAAATTAGTTAATTCTATTCATTCCAGCGAACACAACAGCTAGGCATTAACTTTCATTTAAAATAATATTATATTATTATTTTTCGGTATGACTCAGCCTTGTGTGTAACATGAGATTTCGGAGAAACCCAGTGTTGTGTTTCTGGTACGCCATCGAAAATAAAATCCTCTTTAATGTTAAAAAAATATTTAATCCACACATATTAATAAATATGAAAATATCATTTCCTTTATTTACATTAGATGTTACATCATTCCCACTTTTGGTAATTATGTCCTTACTATTTTATTCACTTATCAAATAATTGGGCTTATTTATCCCTTATAGCATTCTCAAATTCCCATGTTTCCTCTTCAAAAATATGGCTTTTCCCAAAATCTATTATCTGATGAATTACTTTATTCCATAACACTTTCTCTCTTTGGTCAAGAATCTTGAACGATTATTCCTCATAAGAAAAATTCTCTTCCAATTAAACTACCTCTAGACTCAAAACATGAGATGGATCCAACATATACTTTCTCAAAATTGAAGCGTGAAAAAAATTGTCTACCTGGGATAAACATGGAGGTAAATCCACTTTATAGGCAACTGATCCTACTTTTTCTGGGATTTCATAGGGACCAATGATACTCGGACTCATATTTCCCTTCTTACCAAAATGCATCACATTTTTCCAGAAAGAAACATTGAGAAATACATGATCACCTACCTCAAAAGAAAGATCCTTCCTCTGTTATCTATATAACGTTTTTTCCTACTATGAGTTGTTCTCATGTGCTTTTAAATCAACTTAACTTTTTCTTCCATCTCTTCTACCAATTATTGTCCCATAAGATTTCATTCACCCACTTCAACCCAAAAAAATGGAGTTCAACAATTATTTCCATATAATTCCTCAAATCGATACATCTATATACTAGAATGAAAACAGTTTTTACAAGAAAATTCAACTAAAGAAAGATGTTGGTCCAAAATTCCTTAGTAATCCATTGAGAAATCACATAACATATCTTCCAATTTCTAAATTGTTCGTTCTGACTTCCAATGTGATTATGGATAAAAAGTTTTCCTACTGATTAATTAAGTACCCAATGACTTCTGATGTCCTTTCCAAATGTTTTAAGTAAACCTTGGATCATTATCAAATATAATGGAGAGGCGAAATACATGAAACCTGACCATCTCTTTAACATATAACTGATAAATTTGATCTAGAGAAAAACTATCTCGAATTGGAAGGAAATGAGATGATTTAGTCAATCGATCAACAATAACCAAAATTGAATTACTAACTCAAGAAATCTTTGGTAATCCTAGGATGAAATCCATGGACACATTTTCCAATTTCCACTCTTGCACCAGTAAAGCCCGAATCACCCTTTTCTGTAAATGACACTCTACTTTAACATATTGAAATGTAAAACACTTCACAGTAATGTCTGCAATATCTCTTTTCATTCCAATCAACCAGTAATACACTTGAATATCTCTGTACATCTTAGTGGTGTTTGGATGAACTGATAATGGATAACTATGAGCTTCACAAAACAACCCATTATTCAACTATTAATCAGAATGCACACATAATATCTTCCCAAATCCCAAAACACAATATTTATCATTGTTAAATTCAGGTAACTTACTCTTCTTACCCAAATATAACTTTTTTTGAAACTCACTATCTTCAATATACAGTTGCTTAATTCTGTCAGATAGATATGATTTCCCTAACACATAAAACAAAATAGTGGAATTTCTTACACCAACAACTTTTATTCCAATGTTTAATAAATAATTAATCAAAGGATCTTGTTCTAAATGTAACATGGTTAATATAGCATTACTTTTCCGACTCAATGCATCGACCACTTTATTTTCCATTCCCTTATGCTAATGAATCGTGAAACCATAATCCTTGATTAATTCCATCCATCTCCTCTATCTCATGTTCAATTATTCATAAGTGAATATATAATTCAATTTTTTTGGTCAGCATATATTTCACATTTTACTCCATACAGATGATGCCTCCAAATTTTTAAAGCAAAAACAGTAGAAACTAATTCCAAATCATGTATAGGGTAAATTAAGTCACGAGGTTTCAACTGATGTGGGGAATAAGTAATTACCTTATCTTTCTGTATTAGGACACAACCAATTCCTTTCAATGATGCATCACTGCAGAAAAAAATTTCACCATATCTGGAAGGTAGTACCAAAATTGGATCATTCACCATTCTTCTTTTCAATTATTGAAAAAAATCATCACATCCTTTTCTCCAAATGAACTTAACACCTTGTCAATATAATTTTATTCAATGGGGTAGATAAGAATGAAAAAGTTTCAAAAAACCTCTAGTAATAACCTGTCAAACCAAGAGAACTACAGATCTAAGTAATATTTTTGGATCTTTACCGTTCTTCAACAACATTTCTTTTATCAGGATCAACTATTATGCCATTTTTTTAAATAATGAGACCAAGGAATGATATTTTCTGTAACCAAAACTCACACTTACTGAATTTCCCAAACATTTTTTCTCTTTTATGGTTTTCAATACTACCCATAAATGAAATTCAAGCTCCTTTTTACTTTTTGAATAAACCAAAATATAATCAATAAACACAACCTCAAAATTATCCCAAAACTCAGAGAAAGCTATATTCAAAATATCCATTAATACAGAAGGTGAATTGGTCAAATCAAAAGGCATAATTTCAAATTCATAATGGCCATATCTAGTACGAAATGTGGTCTTCAGAATTTCTTCTTCCTTTAATTTAAACTAATGGTACCTCGACCTCAAGTTAATCATCAAAAAATACTGAGCTCCCCAGAGTTGATACTACATCATTCGATGGCCCAACGTCTACTAAAGTAGTTACAAAGGATTTCACCATCCCATTTTTCTTGTATTGATGCTACTTTCCCTTAGTTGATTTTCTCGCTACACACAAATTATTATAATGACCCATTTCATTGCACTTATATTTTTTTACTGACTATAAATCAGATTTTGTCTTACAATTACACTAATATTTTCCCGTGAAATTACATGCCTTATGTCTCTTTTTACCCCATCAGTAGCAGTTACCAAAATTCAAAAGGCATTCCCCAGCATGATTTTTACCACAATTTTCACAAACTGTAATCTTAAGTGTCTTACCAACATATATTTTGAAGAGTTATTCCCTTTTATCATCCACCTCAAGCACTTATTTTGTTGTTTTTCAATGAATACCTGATCATCAGAAAAAATCTCTTTCCACATCTTCTACACATCGTACAAGTTTTTCATTAATTTTTTACTCACGATAAGCTAAATACCTTCGATAATTTGTCTTTAATCCTGAGTAAAAAAGGTTAATTTTACTATCAAGATATCATCTAAAATTTGGAGCATACTTTTCTAGTCAATTAAATCGTTCTTCATATGTACCCACTGATTCATCCTCCTGCTTTAATTATGTGAATTTTATTTTCATCCTAAGACGAACCACCTTAGAAAAATATTTTTCAAGAAATATTCCTTTTAATTCATCACAATCAAGAGCATTAATTTCCTCACTGTCCCTAATATTTTTCACTATTGACCACGATTGATCAGATTCAACTTCAAAACAATAAATATAAAGTCTAACGTGTTGATGTTTTGAACAACCCATGACATAAAAAATCTTCTCTAATTCTTTAATACACCCTTCAGATAGTACGGGGTTAGATGATCCTCCGAATGATGGTGTATGCTACATCATGAAAAGCTCTACTACTGACATGTTCCTTTCTGGTTGATCGGTTTGATCTGATGCATGGATACCATTTCCATTTATAGCCTGATTCAATTGTTCCATCATTGCAACAAACTTCTATGTTTGGATTCTGACCATCTCATGTTGCTTATTTGAAAGTTTTTTCCCTCCTCATTTTTTCCCATCATAGTAACCTTGTTTCCTCTTCGGAAAAGCATTCTGAACACAAAAATATCTTATTCCAAGCAACATGGTAATCTATAAATGATATATAATTTCAATCTTACCATAAACTAATATTTGGATATTAATTTAACAATATTATAACTCTTGAAGATATCTAAACCGACCTCTTATACCAACTATAAGGCACAATCCTTAAACATTACATAATCTTGAATTAAGATAATAATTATCGTTGAGGATCTTTTCTAGTATAGATTTTTTGATAATTAGGCCATAACTATTACATTACATATCAAATACTACAATGTATAAATTTTTACACAATATCAAATTTTTTCAAAAAATAAAAACTCTTAAAAAAAGGAATTCTTTTCTTGATATAAATCTTATTGAATTCTTCCTTTCTCTTACCCTCCCTTATATCCTGTGGAAAACATTTCAAAAACATGGGAAGAGCATAAAAAGCTCATTAAGGGTTATAAAATAAAGAATAAAAACATTAGAATATCCTTACATACAAATCATATTCTCTTTAACATACCTAATGAAATTATAATATTTATGAATAACACACAGTAATCACAAATCATAATGGTAACTTGTGGCATCCATAACATATTTACGTTGTAGCATTCACATATATGTAGCCATTTACGTTTGGAATACCCATTATAGTATATTCCCTAAATCACTTAGGATAAATATTAAAGTTTACCTCTCTCATGTTACCCAAAGAATTGTAGTGCTATCTTGGGCTCACGTTCCCTAGGTTTATCATGAAACCACCCATTTACGTAAATAATTCCCAAGAACCATAACATATTCATAACACATAAAAACGATAAGGGAAAGATAAAATTTCCACATTAAAATAATGATATATAATTACATCATATTGGAATAATAAATCCATTCTAAAACCCATTTTAAATACAAAAATAGGTAAAAAGAGTATATGGTAATTATTTTCATTTTAAAAACATTACTTCTTGTTAAAGAAGAAAAATATCAAATAATTCTTGTGCTAGCGGAAAGGTCGTTGTCACCACATACTTTATAAGGAAACATTATTTTTGTCATTTAGTAAAAAACATCATAGAAAAAATATTCCCTTTGATTGAAATTAAAATTCAACTGGGTTTATACACCATATAAAGGAATGTCCTTTATAAATTCAAGTTCTCCTCCGCGAAAGGAGATTGAGACGATGTCCCTTACCTCATGTCTAACTTGACACGTTCATTCTTCATTCTATTGAATAATAAACTAAAGTTAATTTATACATTCTTAATCACATTTCTAAAATTTATTATTACTTTTATATTACTTATTATCATGTTATAAACATTACATATCCAATTAAGTTAATTAGGGTCATTTTTTCAATATTTGTCAATTGACTCAAAAATATGCTTTTTATAATTAAAAGATGTCCATGTGGTAAAAATTCCATTATCTCCATTATTATATTCATGATTTTGATATCATAGTATCATATATATCTTTTATATATATCTATTCCTAACACTACATGAAATTTTTAGATAATAAATGAAATGCACCGTTCATGTAGACGGTAAGCCGTACGAATGCATGAACGCTACTTTCATTTCTATTTAATATTTAATTGAATTAAAACATAATTATACATAGTCACGTTATAATTACAGTATAATATAATATATAATTTTAGTAACTCTATCCTTTATACGTTTCATGTATGGCATGAAGGAGTCGTATCACTTTGAGGGGGCGGGAGTCTGCACTTCTTCAAATGAAATTATCTTATTTACCTATTATGGAACCATAAAGGTATGATTTAAATGAAAAATAAATAATAATAGAGACAATATAAATATAATATATATCACATATAAATATATTTCCATCTTAATGGCCACCATAAGAGTCGGTAGGAGATAATTGAACAATCATCGTTTCGTGAGGCAGTAGTTCGACGTCCACAGAAACTGTATATTCGTATCCATTAGATGAAGGCGTGTAAAAGTGTTGTTCAAATACACCTCATAAAAAAAATCATAATATACATAATATACTTTTGTTTTTATATATTAATTGAATAAATAGAGTTTATGGGGTAGGAGAAGGAAAATAAAGGAAAAGAACTTGAGAGAAGACATTACCTTTAAATTGGGTAAATCCCTTTGGTTTGAACAAAAAGGCTTTATTAAATTGCCTTCTTCCTAAGTTAAGACATCATTGTGTAAGATAGAAATTTTGGAATCTTATTTGTGAAGATTTTGTATTATCAAATAGGGCTTGATGGTTGTGAGTAAGGGTTAGAGGTGATGGATTTTTATAAGGGGGAGGAGGGGCTCTTTAGGAATGTTTTAAAATATTATTTTATTATAATATTAATTTTTATTTAAAAATGTCCCTTCTTAATTTAATTCAAATATAAGGTGGATATTGTTCTAAATAATCTCACTAAATTTGTTTTATACACTAGTATGGCACAAATGTAATCTTATCATTTTTTCTTTATCCTTTAGTTAATGAATTTAACTTTTACCGATACTCTTCTATATTATAACTATATAGTTAATATAATTAATATAAAATAACTATAGACCAAAAAATGGATAATTAATGAAATTAGTAGAATCATATTTTTTTGGAGATTATATGATTTTTAGGACTGTTTTATCATTTAATAAAATGTTGGTTGATTTAAGAGCTCATTTATGTTAATTTATAAACTATTCATATCAAGACATTTAAAAAATCTATAGAAAGTTTATTATTTCTAAAAAAACGTTAATTCAAATATAATAAGTTATAATCATACATAAAATTCATGGATGGAATAAGATGATCCAAAATAAATATATTTTAATATTTATAATCTTATTTGTTTAAAACATTCATTAATGAGGTAATCATTACATCATCATTATGTCATAAATAAAATTATTTATATGTTGTCTAAAAATTATAAATAAAACACCATGATGTATAAAATATTTGTATCTTTCTAATTACAATTTATAGTTGAAAATATAGCTTATATAATCCATTATAAAAATTTATTTACTAAGAGATATGCGTTTATGTTATATTTTCCTTAACTTTAAATTAATTTTTATAAAGTGTCATTTTCACATAAAAGTGGCTCCATGGGGTTGCAAAATAAACCCATGGATGCCCATTGTAAGATATGTATCAACCAATAGTATTATTACATATTTTAGGGTATTTTAATATTATTATAATATTTTGTTTTACCCTTATTTACCAGATTCACCCTTTAACTATGGTAAATAAAATATTTACTATTGTTATCATTTATAATTTTTAAAAATATAGTTATCTATTCAAAAATATTGTACCTCCTTATTCCAAATATAGAATTCACTTTTACAAATTCAAAATACAGAAGTTGTAGAAATTAATTTATAATTAATTTTCATTATCAAAACCGAAAAATGTGTTTTCAATAAATAATAACTTTCAAAAGATAGACACTTGTTTCTGTTAAATTTCTAAGTAAAATGACATCCAATGACCAAAATTGGATTAAATGGTAAAAATATAATCTAAATACACTTTAAAACCAATTAAAAAAATTCTATCCTTATAAATAAATTAGATTAAAAGGATGTTTTGAAATAAAGTGCAGTATTTTTTATTATTCATTAAAAAATGAACATTATCAGAAAAATACCAAAATTTCATTCAATGTAAATTTTGATACCACAATTCTAAATAGGAATTTTTTTCTCAAATAAGACATATAAAAGTGACAAAAAATATATTTAAAAAGGGTTCGTCATCAATAGACGGTAAATCGACCTTTTAAATAATATTAGAGTATTTATGCTTAAAATTGGATTGATTCACATTTTAAGGCTCTAAATTTTATTGGATAAATGTAAAAACATCTAACAAACATGTATAATCATATTTTAGTAAATTATATACATTAATACCAATAAAATGGAAAGGTGTTAACTACCATTTAAAAGAATATTATATTATTCTTTTTCAGTATGACTTAGCCCTGTGTGCAACATGATATTTCAGAGAAACCCATTGTTGCATGTCGGGTATACCATCAAACGTAGAATCCTCTTTAAAGTGAAATTAATATTTAATGCACAAATATTAATAAATATGAAAATATCATGTGCTTTATTTAAGTGGGATGTTACATCCTTTCCCCCTTTTGGAAATTGCATCCTAGCAATTTTATTCACTTATCAAATAAATTGTGGTATTTATCGCCGTAGTATTCTCAGATTCCCATGTCTCCTCATCAACCATATTGTTTTTCCACAAAACAATTACTGGATAAATTACCTTATTCCTCATCACTCGGTCTCTTTGGTCAAGAATCTGCACTAGTTGTTCCCCATAAGAAAGATTCTCTTCCAACTGAACTACCTCTGGACTCAAAACATGAGATGGATCTGACATATACTTTCTCAATATTGAAATGTGAAAAATATTTTGTACCTGGGATAAAATCGGAGCTAAAGACACTGTGTAGGATACTGATCCATCTTTCTCTAGGATTTTATAGGGTCCAATGAACCTCAGACTCATATTTCCCTTCTTACAAAAACACATCACACTTTTCCATGGAGAATTTTCGAAACAGACATGATCACATACCTCAAAAGAAAGATCCTTCCTTCGGTTATCTTCATAACTTTTCATCCTTCTTTGAGCTATTGTCATCTCATTCAGAATATGTTGAACGTTTTCTTCCCACTTTTCTACCAATTTTGGTGCCATTGGTTTTCATTCACCTACTTCATCCTAAAATTCTAGTGTTTGACAATACTTTCCATATAATTCCTCAAATGGAGCCATATGTATACTGAATGAAAACTGTTATTATAAGAAAATTCAACCAATGAAATATGTTGGTCCCAACTTCCTTGGTAATCCATTGAGAAATAACGTAACATATCTTCAAATGTATGAATTATTAGTTTTAATTGCCCATCTGATTGTGGATGAAAAGATTTACTAAAATTTAATCCAGTAACCAACAACTTATGAAGGCCTTTCCAAATGTTAGAAGTAAACCTAGGAACATGACCAGATACAATTGAGAGGGGGACTCCATGCAACCTGACTATATCCTTAACATATAACCAAGAAAGTTGATCTAGAGAAAAAGTATCAGAAATAGTAAGGAAATGAGAATATTTAGTCAATCAATCAACAATAATCCATATTGAATTATTACCACAATAATTATTTAGTAATCCCATGATGAAATCCATGGAAACATTTTCCCATTTTCACTATGGCACCGGTAAAGGCTGAAGCATCAATTTTGGTAACTATCGTTCTACTTTAACCTTTTGACAAGTCAAACACTTCACATTAAAGTCTGTAATATCTCTTGTCATTCCACCCCACTAGTAATACTCTTCAATATCTTTGTACATCTTAGTACTTTCAGGATGAACTGAAAATAGAGAACTATGGGCTTCATATAACAACTCAATTTTCAGCTATGAATCACAAGGAACACATAATCTCTTCCAACATATCAAAACACAATCTTTATCAATATTAAATTCAGATAACTTTCCCTTATGAAGAAACTCTACATTTTTCTACAACTCACTATCTTCTTTTTGCACATTCTTAATTCTGTCTCATAGTAATGATTTCAGTAACACCTGAAACAAAATAGTATAATATCATGCACCAAAAACTTATATGGAAAAGTTCAACAAATCTGTAATCAAAGAATCATATTCCAAATATAACATGGTTAATGTTTCATTAATTTTCCGACTAAAATCATCGACCACTTTATTTTCTTTTCCCGGATGGTAATGAATTTTGAAATCATAATCCTTTATTAATTCCAAACATCTTCTATGTCTCATGTTCAATTCATTCATAGAGAATATATACTTCAAACATTTATGGTCAGTATATATTTCAAATTTTATTCCATACAGATGATGCCTCAAAATTTTTAAAGAAACTACAACAACAGCTAATTCCAAATCATGTGTAGGGTAATATAACACATGAGGTTTCAGCTGATGTGAAGCATAAAAAATTACAAGATCTTTCTACATTAGGAAACAACACAGTCCTTTCAATGAAGCATCACATCAGATAACAAATTCACCATATTTGGAAGTTAGTGTAAAAACAAGAGCATTCACCAATCTTCATTTCAATTCCGAAAAAAATGATCACATTATTTTTCCACAATAACATAACACCTGTTCAAGTTAATTAGTTCAATAGGAAATATAACCATGAAAATTTTAAACAAATATATCATTAATAACCTTCCAAACCAAGAAAACTACAGATCTCAGTTATATTTGTGGTTCTTGGACATTCTTCAACAACTTTCATTTTAGCAGGATCAATAGTTATGCCATTTTTTTAATCAATGTAACCAAGGAATGAAATTTTTTGTAACCAAAACACACACTTTCTGAATTTCCCATATAGTTTTTTTTCTTTTAATGTTTGAAATACAACCCTTAAATGACTTTCATGTTCCCTTTTACTATTATAATAAACCAAAATATCATCAATAAACAAAACCAAAAACTTATCCAAAAACTCACAGAAAATTCTATTCATAAAATCCTTGAATACATTAGAAGCAATGGTTAATCCAAAAGTCATAACAACAAATTCATAATGTCCATATCTAGTATGAAACACGGTCTTTGGAATTTATTATTCCTTTACTTTTAATTCATGGTACCCCGAAATCATGTCAATATTTGAAAAATACCGAGCTCCCTGGAGCTGATACTACTTCATTCGATGGACCAATATTTGTTGAAGTAGTTTCAATGGATTTTACCACCCTATTATTTTTGTAGTTCGACTACTTTCCCTCATTTTAGTTCTTTTTTAGACTCTCATTTTCATAATGTCCCATTTAATTTCACTTAAAACATTTTACTCACTATAAATCAGATTTTGTGTTACCATTACCCTGACCTTTTTCATTGTAATTAAAAGCCTTATGTCCCATTTTATCCCATCAGTAGCACTTACCAGATTTCAAAAGACATTCCCCCGCATGTTTTTTACCACACTTTTTACAAACTATAAACATAAGTTTCTTACCAACAGACATTTTTAAAGAGTTATTATCTTTCCTCTACCACCTCAACCTCTTATTCTGTTGTTTCTCAAAGAACACATGATCATTAACAAACTCCATTTTCACCTTCTCCGCACATCGAACTAGTTTTTAATAACTTTTAAACTCACGATAAGTTAAATCCATTGGATACATTGGATTTAATACGGAGTAAAAATATTTGGTTTTACTATCAATATCTTGAATGAAATTTGGAGAATACATTGCCATTTGAGTGAATTTTTCTTCATAAGTATCCACTGAGTCATCCTCCGACCTCAATTCCAGGAATTGTTTTTCCATCCTAAGAGAAACCACCTTAGAAAAATATTTCTCAAGAAAAATTCATTTGAATTTATCCTAATCAAGATCATCAATCTCCTCACTATCCATAATATTTTTCACTATCAACCACCACTGATCGACTTCACCTTCCAAATACTAAACCACAAGACTAAAATTTTGATGTTCTGAACACCCCATGACCACAAAAATCTTTTCCAGTTCTTTAATCCACCCTTCAGCTAGAACATGGTTAGATTATCCTCTGAATAATAGGGGATGCTTCCTCATTAAATGCTCCACTACTAACATTTTAATTCTGGTTGATCTGGCAGATCTCATGCATGGATACCACCAACATTTATTTCCTGACTCAACTACTCCATCACTACAACAAACAGCTCTATTCTGATTCTTACCATCTCAGGTTACTGATTTGGAAGGTTGTTTTCTTCCTGAGGTCATCTCATCATAGCTATCTTGTTTCCTATGCATATAACCATTATGAACATAGAAATTTCATAGGTGATGGAACATGGTAATATTTAAATTCTATATATTTTCAATATTTCAACAAAATAATTTATGAATATTAATTTAACAATATCCAAACCCCTAAAGTTGTCTAAACTGACCTCTGATACCAACAATAAGGCCCCACCCTTAAACATAACATAATCTAGAATTATGTTAATAATTCACATTGAGGATATTTTCTGGTTTAGAGTTTTAGAGAATTAGGCTACAACTATTACATTACATCTCAAATACTACAAATTAGACATTTATACACAGTATCCATTTTATTCAAAAAATAAAAACTCTTAAAAGAAAACATTATTTATTTTCTTGATATAAATATTCTTGAATTATTCCTTTCTCATACCCTTCTTTATATCCTATGAAAAAATATTTCAAAAACATGGGATGAGTATAAAAAGATCATTAAGGGTTATAAAATAAAGAAAAAACATTAGTATATCATTACATAAAAACATAAACTCTTTGACATACATCATGAAATCATAAGATTTATGAATAACACATAGTAATCACAAATCAGAAAGGAAACTTGTGGCATCCATACAATACTTACATTTTAGCTTTCACAGCTACGTAGGGAGTTACATTTGGAATACCCATCTAAATATATTCTATAAATATCTTAGGAGAAACATTAACATTTACCATTGTCACATTACCTAATGAATTAGAGAGCTATCTTGAGCTCACCCACCATAGGAATATCATGGAACCACCTGTATACATATACAATGCCCAAAAACCATAACATATTCATAACACATAAACCGAACATAAATGAAATTTAATATTTCCAAATTGCAATAATAATATATCATAAAAATATATTGACATAATCAATCCATTTTCAATACCATATTCAATACAAATATACGTTGAAAGAGTATATGTTATTTATATTCCTTTTAAAAACCTTATGACTTGTTAAAGATGCCAAATATCAAATAATACTTGCGGCGGCAGAAAGGTCGCGGTCACCACGTACATTAAAAAGAAACATTATTTTTGTCATTTAGTAAAACTACTCTTAGAAAAAATATTCCCTTTGAATTAAATTTAATGTAAATGGGTTTTATACAATATATAAATAAATTTCATGTATAAATAAATGTATGCCTCAATGAAAGGAGGTTGAGACGAAGCCCCTTACCTCGTGTCTGAATTGAAACATTTGTTCTTTAATCTATAAAATAATAAAATAATGTTAATATCTACTTGATTAAGAACCTTTTCAAATTTATTTTCCCTTTTATATTACTTATTACTATGTTATAAACATTACATAATCATTTATGTTAATGAAGGACGTTTTGTCGATATTTGGTAATTGAGTCAAAAATAAACTTCTTATAAATACAAGTTGTCCATGTGGTAAAAATTACATTATCTCCAGAAAGATATTCCTGATTAAGATATCATATATATCATATATATATAGTATATATATGTATTTATAATATTACATAACATTTAGAGATAAGTAATGAAATACATCGTTCATGGAGATGGTAAGCCATACATACGCATGAACGTTACTCTCATTCCTTATTCGTATCTAATGGAATGAAAACATAATGATACTTAAATATTTTATAAATACAGTGTAATATCATATAAAACTTAAATAACTCAATCCTTTATACATTCCATGTATGTAATTAATGAGTCATATGACTTTGAGTGGGAGGTAATCCATACTTGCTAAAATGAAATTATCGTATTTTAAAATTATGGAAACCATAATGGTATGATATAAATGAAAAATAAAAAATATTAGAGATAATATAAATATAATATATATCACATATAAATATAGTGTCATCTTAATGGCCACCACAAGAGGTGGTAGGAGATAATTGAACAATCATTATTTCGTGATGTAGTAGTTCGTCGTCCTGAGAAACAGTATGTTTGCATCCATTAGATAGAGGTTTGCGGAAGTGTAGTTATAATTATCACCATAAAAAACCCTAGTATAAATAATATATAAGAGGTTTTTTATAATAATTTAATAAATAGAGTTTTTGGGGTTAGAAAAGAAAAAATAAAAGAAAAGAACTTTAGAGAATATGTTACCTTTAAACTAGTTAACTCCCTTTGGTTTGGACCAAGATGATTTCTTGAAGTGACTTCTACCTAATTTAATCCTTCTAGGTGTAATAGATATATGTTTGGAGCTTATTTTGGAAGAATTTGGATGATCCAAGGGGGCGTGATAGGTGTGAGTAAGGGTTATTGGAGAAGACTTTTTATGTGGGGGTGGAGGGGCTCTTTCGGAATGTTTGAAACTATTATTTTATTTTATATTGAATTTCGATTTCAAAAGGTCCCCAACTAATTTAATTTGATTATAAGGTGAGTATTGTTCTATATACTCTCAAAAAATGTGTTTTAGACATGGTTAGGGAATAAAATTATCCATATCCTTTAGTATTAACCTTTAGTTAACTAATTTAACTTTTACCATGTCCCCTTGTATATTATAACTATATGGTTAATATGTTCACTATAAAATTTCAAGAGACCAAAAAATGGATCATTAATGACATTAGTAACATCATATATGTCATTTTTACCGCATATTATATTTTTAGGACTACTTTATCATTTAATAAAATATTGATTGATTTAATAACACATTTATGTAAATTTATAAACTATTCATATCAAGACTTTTAAAAAAACATATAAAAACTTGATTCTATTAAAAAATCATCATTAATTAAAATATAACAAGTTTTAATCATCCATAAAATTCTTTTATGGAATAAAAGTTCAAAAATATATTTATTTTAATATTTATAATCTTATTTATTTAAAACATTCATTAAAGAGGTAATCATTACATCATCATTGTGTCATAAATAAATATATTTATATAATGTCAAAAAATTATAATAAAAATACCATGAAGTAATAAATACATTTATATTTCTAATTAATATTTATAGTGTAATATATAACTTATATAACCCGTTATATAAATTGATTCACTACGGGATATATGTTTATGTTAAATTTTCCTTAACTATAAATTAATTTTTATAAAGTGTCATTTTCACATAGAAGAGGCTCCATGTGGTCCCAAAATTGACGTAAGGAATCCCATGGTTAGACATGTATCATTTAATAGTATTATGGCACATTTTAGGGTAATTTAATATTATTATAATATAATGTTTTACCCTCATTTACTCGATTTACCCTTTAAACATGGTAAATAAAATATTTACTGAAATAACTTTTCATAATGTCTAAAAATAAAATTTATATATTTACACAATTTGGAAATCATGATTCCAAATATGGAGTCCATTTATCAAAATTCAAAATATAGAAGTTGCTAAAATTAATTTAAAATTAATTCACGTTCTTAAATAAAAAAAGCGTGTTTTTTGGAAATAATAACTATCAAAATATTGAAACTTGTTTATGTTCAATTTCAAAATGAAATTACTTACAATGAACAAAATTTGATTAAATGGTAAAAATATAATCTAATTAAACATTAAAATAAATTAATAAAATAATATAAACCTATAAATTAATTAGATTAAATGGATGTTTGGAATTAAAATGCAGTATTTTTCACTATTCATTAAAAATGATCATTTTTAGAATAATACCAAAATTTCATCCAAAGTAAATTTTGATGTCCCAATTGTAAAGATGATTTTTATTTTGTCAAATAGAACACATAAAAGTAAAAAGAACTTGATTTAAAAATGGTTCTCCATCAAAAGTAGGGAAATCAACCTTTTAAAGAATATTAGAGTCTTTATGCTTAAAATTGGATTCATTCACATTTTAAGCCTCTAATTTTTATTTGATAAATGTAAAAACATTTAAAAGAACATGTATAATCATATTATAGTATGTTCTATTCATTTATTCCAATAAAAATACTAGGCGTTAAATACTGTTTAAAATAATATTATATTATTATTTTTCAATTTGACTTAGCCTTGTGTGCAATATGATATTTCAGAGAATCTCATGATTGTATGTCAAGTACGCCATCAAATGTAGAATCCTCTTTAATGTAAGATTAATATTTATTCTTACAGTATTAATAAATATGAAAATATATTTTCCTTTATTTACCTGGGATTTTACAGAAGCCTTGTGATGAAATCCATAGATATGTCATCCAACTTACCCTCGGGAACATCCAAGGGATGTAATAAACCACTATGAACATGGTGCTAGGGTTTTACTTGTTGGAAATTAAATAACTTTGAGAAAAACTCTACCACATCTCCTTTCATACCAGGCCACCAAAACTACATCCTCAAACCATGGTTCATCTTAAAAATTACTTATTTTATCACTAAATGTTTGCTATGAAACTCATTAAGGACCCCCTCATACATTGTAATAAGAACAAACAACCTTCCATGAAACAACTTCAGGTTCTGACCATCTTCTAACCATCCTTCAAGAGCATCACCATTTCCAACATGATCATTCATCTCCACTGCCAATAAGAATCCCAACTGAGACTCTTCCACATTCTACATCAGAGAAGACTACACATTAATATGAAATATATAGCCTCTACCACCATCCACTCTTACATAAATGTGTAATTCTTCCAACTCCTCAATTTCCCTCCAAAAATCAATAGAATACCAAAAAACCACTTTATGGACATTATGATCAAAGCTTCAACCACGAAATTTCCCTTTCATAATGTGTATGAGATCTCAAAATCAAACTCTTGAAGAAAATCCATCCAATTCTACTATAATAGATTCAGGTCATGCTGGGAAATGATATACCTCTAACTCTTGTGATCTGTGAAGACCACATATCACTCCCCAATTAGGTAAGGCTTCTATAACATAATCATCAAAACCATCGATACCAACTCTAGATCATGGGTGTAATAGTTATTCCCGTGAGGACATAACTACTTAGACCCATAAGAGACCACTACCCACTATTGCATCAGCACATATCTCAAACACATATGGGAAGCATTATAAAACACCTAAAACATAAACCCATCCTTAGGAATCTAGATCACGGTAGCGCTAACCGGCATCCTCTTCATGTGGCCAAACACATCCTAGAACAGACCACTCCACACAAAATCTTGGTCTTTTCTAGTTATAGATGTCAATGGGGATGCAACAAGAGAGAAATCGAGTAGAAACCTATGATAGTACCCAGGGATAACAAGGATCCCATAAACCTCTCCCGCGTTATTGGGTACTTACCAAGAAAAAAATACTTCACCATTTGATGATTCTACCACCACACCTTCCAGAGACAACACCTCCCAAAGTAAATGTACCAATAAGTCCCATAACTTACACTTGGAAAAGTTTCCATAGAGCTGGTGGCGTTAGAGAACATTCAAAACAGTTCTGAGATGCTCGATGTGTTATTCCTCTAACATCAAGTAGATTAATATATCATCTATGAAAACGATGACAAATCAATCTAGGAACTCAAAAAACATAGATTTCATTAGTACCGTGAACACGACTAGTGAGATTGTAACACTAAATGGCATGACTATAACCTCTAAGTGCCCATACCTATACATGAAAACAGTGTTCGGGATATCATTACCCCTCATCATCAACTTGTGATATCCATATCACATTTCAATCTTGGAAAACCAACTCTCCCTTCTAAGATGTTCGAAAATAACATCAATCCTTGGAAGAGGGTGTCAGTTCTTGATCGTTAGCTGATTCAAACACCAGTAGTCTATACAAATCCTTAGACTACAATATTATTTTTAGGTGAACAACACCAGAGCACCCCATGGTGAAACACTAGGCCATATAAAACCCTTATTCACCATATTGTCTATCAGAATAATCATCTCCCAAATCATGGAAGGTTCTGTCTAATAAGTAGCCATCAAAATTGGAGAAGAACTAGGATGAAAATCTATACCAAACTCAAAATCACATTGTGGGGTGGAATCATAACCTCATTAGGGAAAATGTCCAAGAACACCCCCCATGACCATGAGAACCTCTACCCTTTTAAACCCCACAGATTCCACTGATAGCTCTTCCAATAAGGGAATTAGAGGCTCTACACACCGACTACACACATGAAAACACTGTTCTGCAATAAAAATAGTGCATTGGCTATCTATGTCTGAAAACATGACTCTCCTCTAAAAAAACTCGATAACGGATTGCACAGGAAAAAAAAATCAATGGTTAGGATGAAATAGTATGGTTGAATTTGTAGAAAGACGATATCCCTAAAAACCGATGTAGTCCCATCATTAGTCTACATCCCTAGTACACATCAAACAAAATTGTCTAGTCTCTATCTCAAGAACTCAACACCAGGGACCTGGTAACCCTCTCTACGGCTAGTCCTAGATTATGGGATAGAGTGAGTGAAATAAAGTTGGGTGATTCTTTAGAATAAAACAAATAACATGCAAGGTTACTAAACATATTGATTACACCTCTGATGATATATAGACCTACTAGAATTGTCGCCTCTGTTGGATGAAACTAACCATGCATGGATGCTCTACCTCTCTAATGACGACTTCCTCTATGACAACACCAATGTTGAGGTCCCTAAACATGAGGAACATCCAGATACCAGACTCTACCTTCTCCATCTCCCCTTGGCAGAGAAAAAGCTTGTTGCCCCGGCTGTTTAAATGGTCTCACCGACAACTACTGCTGAGGTTAGTGCTAAACCTTTCCACCTCCACTATACAAAGACAGAATAGATACTGGAAACTATTTCTAAATATGTAAATGAACTACACAAAAGAAACTCCTCGACCCCAAGGAAACATGAATGGCATGGGGACCAGAAGGTCGAAAATGGAACTGTTGATCTTGAATCCCTATTGGTCGAAACCTCAAAAGTCATGGGGGCTGAGAGATGTTTCCGGCAACCCGACCTCTCGAATAACTTTATTGACTCCTATCACATGGTAGACCTCATCGTGAGTGAATCCACTCAATCACATATACCTTCTTCTGATTCTCCATGTATGTTGGAAAAGTAATAGGAGTAACCGCGTACCTGATTTAATGATGGAGCACATCCTGTAGGCGTCTCGCATGAGACTCCTCATCAAGAAAGAGGTCGGGTGAAGAAACGGAGTTACTCGAACATGATACCCATCTCCCGCACTAACATACTCCCATAATAAAGGGATAGTATCTTATGCCACTTCTCATCATTCATGGTTGATGAAAGGAACTCTGATTATAATTCCATCACCATGCTGACCCCCAAAATGTCTTCTTGCTTCCTCTTCCCCAAATAAATCATCCAACACTGACACACTCCTCCTTACATCTAATTGAATTCCAAAAAACCTAGTACTCTGTGAGGTCTTGTGTTAAAATTAAGGTGATCACAATATCCTCGATCTATATTTCCATCTCCATGTCCAAAACAATTCCCTTATACTTTCCCAAAGTCTGCCGCTGGTTGGAACACAACATCCTCTACCACTAGTCATCCTCCTCAATTGGATCAACCATCTGATGAACAACTTGATTATCCTCATGATCCTCAAATTCCTGATCCACATATGAATAATGACCATGATCCCTAGATAAAATGTAAACAATGATTTACAAAGCGAGAGTAGTGTACAATTTTAACATAAAATTCATCTTAACTCAATTAACTCATTTTTTATTCATTCCATCTTTCCAAAAACAGCATAATTCAAACAACAGCACAAGTCATTATGATGAATGTAACTATCCAGTTGACTCTAACATGTAAACAATATAGCCTTACTTGGTCTTACATTAGTCTTAGTGTCCTTGTATTAGATCACAGAGGTCCCTAAAATCCCATTTCCTTTCCAGTCTTCCCTGACCTATGTCATGCTCCAAGATCACCTGACCCTGTCTCCCTACCATCCCATGCAATTTTCAGTATTCTTAACACCAAACTCAATCTAATATCTCAAATATCACCAATTATACCATTATTTAATGACACCCTCACTCTTAAGATTCCCGTCATGTACTGTAAATGAATAATGGGAGATAATGACCCCGGAGTCCCACCTCTCGTAGGCACCGGGATGGAAACTAGAACAAAGGGTATGCATATCTCCAAACATGGGGGGATTTACCCTTTTATTAAAAAGGATTAAAAGTTATTATGGATCATCCACAAATCAAATCCAACACATATATAAAATAAATCCAAAAACCATCCCAGAAGCATGATTTTAAAATTGAATTGTTACAAGTACAAAAGTCTCCAAATAAATCTAAGAAGTGACACAACAATTGTCCCAATCCTGAAATTGTATTTCCCATTAAAATCAATAAAATAATTCTAGATACATGAAAAAATATTTAAATACATAGGTTGAACATACATATATACTCAAAAGGAAAACCAAAGTATCGCGTGCACATGTGAAAGAAGCATACTAATGCCCCTGTGGGAAAACAATAGATCCAAACAGTACCTACTAGATATAATCACCATCCTAACATCACAAAGGTATGCTCACCAAATAATGAAATTCAAGTAATGTCATATAATGAACATATATGATCGGTTACCCCACACCACTTCTGTCTAGTTAGCCTCTCATTAATATTGGAAAACATCATCGCATTCCAACCTATTTTAAAAGTATTGGGTCACAACCACCTTCAGCCACACGGGCCTCTCAAAACACACCAAATCCCACTCATAGACACCTGGGCCACATTCCACATCACATTGCACCCACAGACACGTTATCCACAAGCCACATCGCATCCCACCTGTTGACACCTAGTCCAAAAACCTCATCAAATCAAGCCCCCAAACACGTGGGCCACAAACCACATATCATACCACTCGTATACACCTGGTCTACAACCAATTATAATACCAAATAAACCTAGGAAAGCACAAAACATCTCATACTAAAGACACCTGGGAAAGAAAAATTCATCTCATCCTGAAGAATCTTGGGAAAGAAAAACCCTCCAGTATACACCTGGGCCTCACGAACAACAAACTTCATAAAGAATCATGGGCTATCGCCACTTAGAAGAAGGATCAAGAAATACTGTGTGGCCAGTCATCCATCCTTCCACCATGATGTTTGGGGAAGACACCATGCCCTGTGACAATGGGGGTGTTCAGAATATAGTGTACAACTAGGGTGGGGTGGATATTGAAATCACAAGGAAAATACAAGTATATACATATATGATAACAAACATATTACCCCAACCTATGGGTTCATAGAAAAACCACCAAGTCACAACACTACCAACTTTAGTGCAACCAAATAATGCATAACACTTCACATCAATCCACATAACCATTTCATATTCCCAAATAATGTTAATTAACCATTTCTATAATTTTATCCAAACCAAATCAAGTCATTAATTGATTTATTAATCAGTTCTTTATTTATGCAATCACTACCTAGGAAACTACCATTCATAACTCAAAAAAAAGCACAAAACCAGTCCACACATTTTTCTGATGGTGAAGATCCCTGATAAATGAATGAGGATTAACATTAAAGACATATCATTCCACAAACTCCATGTATAACACCCATTCATTCTATAACATTTATTGATATCTAGATTTAGGTTGAACAGTTCTACAAGTTACTCATGTAAAAACGCCAGGTCAATTACACGTACCAATCACTACTGTCCTCCATCAAACTCATCCCACTCAGGCTATGTACTAGCAGAACCAACCCCCAACTCAAAACCCCAATTGATAACCCCTTACCACACAACCAGTTCCATATACCCATAGCACAACACTTCTCATCCATTAAAAAATCAATCAATATCTCAACATGATATTCTGTTACACTACACTAGATATCACAAAACACACAACCGTGCTCAAAATCCTACCAAAATACAAACTAGAGAAACCTGAAAATAACATCACACCATTTACCAAGGAAAAACAGAATTCTAAATTTTATAAATCATCCCTTATTTAATTCCACTTGTTTAATTCAGGGGTTATCGAAGAATTGTATGATCCTAGGGAATCCATTCATTAACCGAATATATGTGATGAAATAATTTACATTTTTTAGGAGATATAAAAACATCTTTTCTAAGAAACAACCACAAAACACATACACAATACAAGAAAATCTACCAAAGGCCACAATTTTAATTGTAGAATTTAGCCCATATAATAACAATATCTCAGTCATAATATCAAAACTGTAATGGCATACAAAATGAATAATTCTTCCCCTTTAAATTTCATTTAACCAATTCTTATCATTGATTTATCTACAACATCCAAAACCCATAGGTAAAAAAATTAAACCCCTCCCATATGATGCACAAATATTATAAAGGAAGGAAAAACTACCTCAAAAGGGTGTTAATGTTATTTACACAAGAATAGTTCACACAATAGATATCTTATCACCTCTCCTATGAGATCTTCATCCATCCAAGGATACTGGAATACCATCACACTAACAACAACCACATGGGAGATCATCCTCCATCACATGGAAATAAGAAATAGAAGGAAAAAAGAGAGAAAATCCAAAGAAACTACAATAATGAAGTAAAAAATACACCCTAGAACAAAATGGATCACTACAGATCGAAAGAGGTAAGAAAGAATCAATCCATGAGAAGGAATCTAGAAAATGATGAAGAGATTTAGCTAGTTACTTGTGGTTTAGAAATGGTCATTTTAACCACACGTTTTATCAACGTGAGTTACTAGAAGAACACTAAATGTTATATCAATAGGGTATTACATGATGTGTAATACCCTTTCAGGCCATATAATTCCCCTTAATCAACTTTCATTGGAAAACCTATCACCTTTCAATTTATTTTATTTTTTTAGACCCCAAAACATTTCATGTCTGGAAGTGTAACACCCCAGGATTTCAGAGTGTGTTATTTCTTAAAAATAATTCAATAACTTTCACTACACGCAACACCGAGTTCAATCACACCATTAAAAGAGGTAATGAATAGTATTAACTACATTTTGAACTTTATATAATCCTTATAATTTTAGAATCCCTATTATGAGTTTCTAAGTCATATTGCAAGAACAGATTCATTTTCAGTATTTCACTTTTATCAACTTCTAATAGTGAAACCTTTTTAAATACAATATTTTAAACTTTTTGACTAAATGGGGACATCAAAAATTTAAAATGAAACACCCCAAGCTTCCACGGTACGTTTCCCTTCGAATAATGCGATAGCGTGTGTTGTACGCAACATCGAGTTCTAACACACACCACAACTAATTAAACTAGCCGTTGTCAATAGTAATACCTACTTTTTAAAATTATATATATTTTATATTTCAAAATGGACTTCATTTTTGGATTCTTAATATCTATTTTAGCCTAAGGTGAAATTTTGGTACATTTCGGATAACTTTCATATTTTGATGAATAGTGAAAATTACTAAATTTTAATTAAAAACAAATTTTTTAATCAAAATACTTAATAGTGATAAATTATGAATTTGAGTGGTTTTAAAGTATATTTAGAATATATTTTTACCATTTAATATAATGTTGGTCATTGGACATAATTTTACAATTAAACCGAACATAAACGAGTGTCAATCTTTTGATAGTTATTATCTCTTAAAAACACGCTTTTTGTTTTGACAGCGGGAATTAATTTTAAATTAATTTCTGCCACTTATGTGTTTTGAATTTAGGAAAATGGATTCCATATTTGGAATCAGGATGTTCAAATTGTGTAAATAGGTAACTTTTATTTTTAGACATTTTGAATAATTACTGCGGGAAATATTTTATTTACCATGGTTAAGGGTAAATCCGGTAAATAAGGGTTAAAAAATAATATTATAATAATACTAAATTACCCTAAAACGTGTCTTAACCCTATTGGTTGATACATGGTCGACCATGGGAATCTTTGGGTCTATTTTGGGACCCCATGGATCCACTTGTAATTGATAATGACACTTTATTTTAATTAAGTTAAAATGAATACAAAAATGACACAAGCATATATCTTTTAGAGAAACAATTTTTACATAGTGTCATATATTTTGGATTTTAGATTATAAATATTAATTATAAAGCTAAAAAGATTTCCTACATAATTATATTTTATTTATAATTTTTAGACATTAAATAATTTATTTTATTTATGACACAATGATGATGCAGTAATTACTATAATAGTGAAAAATTAAAATAATTGATATTATAAATACCCAAAAAATATAATATGAAACTTTTAATGAATTAAACTAATTTTATAGGATAATATGATATATTAGGATTGATTTAATTGACTTTGTTCGAAGTAATCAATCTGTTATGAGTTTTACAAAAATCAACTATTGAATAGTGTCAAAATTGACATAAAAGAGTTCTTAAAACAAATATTATATTATTAATTGATATTAAATTCCTAAAAATCTAAGGTTCGGCCAAGAGACTTATATCATGATAGGTTCATCATTAATGGACCACTTGGGGGTCGCTTGGATGTATATAGTAAGTTTAGTAACCATATTATATAAAAATACAAAGAGACATTGTAAAAGTGAAACTAATTAACTTAGAGTTAATACTTAAAGATAAGGTTAATATAAGTACCCAAACCTGTATAAATTCTATTGGTTGAGTGGTTTTAGACCTATCCCACCTTAACCTTTTAATAATAAGCTTTGGAGCCATTAGAAACCGAATATGAATTTATTATAAATTAATATTTCTAGATTTTCCAAAGGTGCCCCTCACCCCTCTTATAAAAGGGAACTCCTCCTTCTCATTTCTTCACACCTTCAAAGCCTTTTGGTTCGGCCAAACTCTGCCCAAATACTCTCCCAACATCCCTAACTACAACCTAGAGGCCTTAGTTTGATCAGAAAGCCAACCTAAGGAGCCCTTTTGATCAAATCAAAAGAAAGAACTCGAATAAGAGGTAATGATTTCACCACCCTTCTCCAAGTTCATTTCTTCTTCCACTTCTTCTTCCTTTGTTATTACCATTCTAAAATAATAACTCCAGTATCTCACATATACTGTGATGTTATTATAAATATGGTACAACCATATTCATTATTCTATCCACCCTTTGAATAACATGTCACCATACGTGCGTACGTACGGCTTACCGTCTCCACGTCGTGGTGTAATTGTTATTCAATATAATATTATTTGGATGGCTATAATAATGATGTGTAACTCATGTAAATAATAAAATTAACATGTTAATGATTCTGTATATATTATATAACATCCATTTATATATTATTTTAATATCAAAAGAATGATATTGTCGCTCGTGCGTACGTACGGACTACCGTCTCCACGAACGCGATGAGATTCATTCTCCATCGTATCCATTCAAGTATAATTATCATTTGATGATTTAAAAATGATGTTTAAGGACTAGATATCATTCTGGATATTAATAATATACAACAACCATGGCTTATGTAACAAAACATATAAAAGAAAATGAGTAAGTTAACTCCCGAAACGATGATAATTCTAAGATATTATTAACAAATCAATGTTAAAAGACCATATATGATATCATATTATTATATATGATTCCTGTATAATTTAATAACAACTATTTCACCATTATACAGGAGGTTAACCTACCCCAACCAAGGAAAAGTACAAGGTAAGGGTTATTTCACAGTCTCTTCATTATCCGAGGTTGTTTATACGTAATAATCTACTCGGATATCTTTATCATCCACATCCATGTTTCTTAAAAATGTATTTCAAAACATTTTTACTATTTACAAGAATATGGGTTAAAGTCATTTATACCCTTGTTTGACTTTTTATAAGAGGTTTATAAAGGAATCTTTCCGTCGTTTTCAAAACAAGGTCCTTTTTAACCTTTTCGACAGAATTGAGGTAAGAATGTTTTTTTTAACTTATACGGCGGGTGCGGTTATTTTACGCCGTTATAAAATCTTCATAGATTTCCTTACAAGCATATAAGAATATTTTCAAAGAAAATTTTTTATTTTATATGGATCTTAAATGATTTCAAAATAAAAGGAGATATTTCTTTAAAAAGAATTTTGATTTCATCTACGTCAACATCCTTTGATGGATTTTAAGATTATTTGAAGTTGATTTATTATGATACAAAACTTCTATATTGTATTGAAGGTTTGGTGATATGTTTGACTATGGATGTGCTATTTTTATACCATTCATAGTTTATGGTGAAATTATTGACATTTCGTATGCTAGTTTTAATACGAATGTTTATGTTATGTTTAAACCTTTTCATATGGGAATGCATTGGACTTAATAAGTGACGGGTGGAGCCCGCTATAGCTCCTCGATGCATCGGTAGGTCTCATGAGACAAACTAGTGTCTTGGCACAAGGCCTTGACAAAATCTTATTTGTAGTCTTGGCACGAGGCCTTGGCTATGTGGTTATGATAGTCTGGCATTATGCATTCCAACATTATGAAAGTGGTTATTGATTTTTGCATGTGATTATTCGATTAGTAGAATATCCATGTGAATAAGTAAATGGCATTATTTCATTTTATTTATGCCATACCATGTTGAAAGTTCATATTTAAAAGGCTTTTGTTTTAGTTATACATTGCCCTAAATGTTTATTCTTATTTATGAAAGTTTCTGATATATTGTTATCCTTACTGGGCATTTGATCTCACCCCTTTTCTATGTTTTATTTTTCCCAGGATGTGAAGAAGTAAGTTATGAATGACCTGCAGGGATTTTATGAGGGGTTAATAGTGTGGGTTGTGGAAACATTATGTTGTTGTAGTAGTTTTTCATTTTATGATGTAATGTAAAACTTATGAATATATCTAGTGTTTCCAAGGCTACTAAACCAATCGGTCTTTCGAGATTTGATCTTTCTTGTGATCATGCCAATGTTTTGTAATAATGCACCGACTCTGGGTAACTGGGGTCGGGGCGTTACAGTTGGTATCAGAGGAAGTTTAGTACAAACCTTGGAAACTAGATTTAGATAAACTCTGATTAGAGCACGTAGACCTAATATGAACTTTGAGGATTAGTATAGAAGAACATACTAGAATTTTGTTATTGTAGAGATTTTGTGAGTTTTCCGAGCAATAAATCCCTGTCTGGATACGAGCAGGTAGAGGCGGCTCTGGCACAGATGTACCTAGGGGTAAAACCCGAAAACACCGCTTTGAGCTAGACTCGAACGGGAACTGGTGCACGACAACGGGCCTTGCTGCACTCTTGGTTACGACATTCCCGGGGGATATGCTTAGGATAACTCTCATTTTCTTTACAAATCATTTTGAAGGGATTATGAGTATATACTTCCTCAAAGAAAACATTCTTATGATTATGGATTATATCCATAAATAGTTCAATTTATGTTAAGTGTTTTATAAGTATGGGATTATGTATTTTGATTCATAAACTGATCTAGTGTATGCCATTGTTTAGAAATGGTACCCAGTAGAAGGAATGAGAACTCCAGAAATGCACATGATCCAAAGAGAAGGAAGGATCATATCTTTCATGGTCTTAAGCTAGAATTTATAAGAGAAATAGTCTCCCATGTATTATCATCATATGAAGAAATAATATCATGTGTTGATAAGATAAGTAAAGAGTTTACTGAGTCCTATGGCTTTGAAGGGAAGCAAGAGAAGAAAAGTATGGAAGAGAGAAAGATGGATAAAAGTAAGAGGGAAAAGAAGTATTTTCCCATATGTGGTAACTGTGGAAAGAAACACCCTGGAACTTGCCTGAAAGGAATGGGAGTTTCTTATAAGTGTGGAGGAAAAGGGCACAAAGTACGTGACTGCAAGGGTAAGAAAATGGTTTTAAATGTACAATGCTTCATTTGCAAGGAGTTTGGACACTACGCGAACCTATGTCCCAGTCATCAGACTATGCCGCAAATGATGCTATTGGATAATAATCAAGTTATGAAACTACCACAGATGAAGAGGAATGATTAGAGTTCTTATGTTGATTATGTCAATTGAGTGTTGTATCAACAATGTACTTGTTATAATAATTATGGAGTATATAAGGATTGTACTACAATACTATTTCATTAAGGACTTGAGATTGTGTGGAACAAAGAAAAGTGACTCAATAGAAGGTTAAATTTTTGGAAAATATATGGTTGAGAGAATGATAAATCATAATATAGTTCTGATACTGAGGTAGTGATTTTGGAATAATATGTGATTATTTTGGATAAATTATATTGGATATTCTTGACTACCTTCGAACTGATTAATGATTTGAATATTCCATCATTGTTGGGGTTTAAAACATTTTTGGATTAATGAAGTATATCCAGCATTCTATATGGAATAAGGGAGCATGAATGTAATCAATAAGGAATATGGTAATACATGATGAAGGTATTCATATTCTATTACGGGGTAAAAAGGATCTATATTATGTTTACCTTCCTTATAAATGTTGGACTGTGAGTTTAGATAGAAGTATTTTGGATAGTTCTAGTTTGGATTATTTTGGATTGCCATAAAAGGACAACCCGGAGGTCGGGCGGCAACTCGTCGTGTCCGACAAGGCTGCGAGACTTGAACCCGCAACCGAAGGGTGACAAGGGTGTATCACCTACCACTGTCCCACGAGATGTCCTGAATTAAATAATGTAGTTTTTTTAAAAGATCTTGTTGATGAATTATAAATTCATTTATTTTGGAACCCTGTATGAATAGTATAAATAGAAAAAAAATTACGTTCTATTATCTTTTAGAGTGAAAGATGAGTTTGTGGTAGAAATTTATTAATGGGTAAAATTCTAATTATAAAGTAAGTATATCTCCTTATTATCTTAGCTAATCTCATAAATAAATTTCTCAACATTAATAATAGAAACTTAGAACAAAAATGTTGTCCTAGATGGTACCTTAAATCATCACAAATTTATGGCTTTGGGATTGTTGGCCTTTTCATAGCCATGTTCTCTACCACTCTCCATCAAGTAATTGATGGTTAGATTTCTCTTCCATATCCATATTTTCCTACATGGAACCCTAGTATGTGTTATTTTCGGTAATCTTCATACTTTCCACTCTTTATTTTAAATAGAGGCCTCATTAATTCATTTTTCGATGTGGGATTTCAACTAAGATATTTTGAAATGTCAAAAATGTGTTGTCCCAATACCCTATATTTTGTTGAACCGATGGTACTTCAAATCATCATAGATTGATGAGTTTAAGGACCTCAATTTTATACTTGTTTGTGATTGATGACCTCAATCACTACCTATAAATATTTACGTTTTTCCTCCAATTATATGTCTCTAATTGCCACCAATGTTCTTCTAATCGAGATCATAATTTGGTGGTGACCCTTTCATTTCTCTTTTCCTCATATTAAGACTAAATTTTAGTAACCCAATTTCCGATGTGGGTTTTCCCACAAATATATTTTCTACTTTCAACCTTTTATTTTCGAAGAACTATTCCAAATTGTGAGGACGCAATTTATTGAAGGAGGGAAGAATGTAACACCCCAGGATTTCAGAGTGTGTTATTTCTTAAAAATAATTCAATAATTTGCACTACACGCAACACCGAGTTCAATCACACCATTAAAAGAGGTCATGAATAGTATTAACTACATTTTGAACTTTATATAATCCTTATAATTTTAGAATCCCTATTATGAGTTTTTTAGTCATATTGCAAGAACATATTCATTTTCAGTATTTCACTTTTATCAACTTCTAATAGTGAAACCTTTTTAAATTCAATATTTTAAACTTTTTGACTAAATGGGAACATCAAAAATTTAAAATGAAACACCCCAAGCTTCCACGGTACGTTTCCCTTCGAATAATGCGATAGCGTGTGTTGTACGCAACCTCGAGTTCTAACACACACCACAACTAATTAAACTAGCCGTTGTGAATAGTAATACCTACTTTTTAAAATTATATATATTTTATATTTCAAAATGGACTTCATTTTTGGATTCGGAATATCTAATTTAGCCTACGGTGAAATTTTGGTACATTTCGGATAACTTTCATATTTTGATGAATAGTGAAAATTACTAAATTTTAATTAAAAACAACTTTTTTAATCAAAATAATTAATAGTGATAAATTATGAATTTGAGTGGTTTTAAAGTATATTTAGAATATATTTTTACAATTTTATATAATTTTGGTCATTGGACATAATTTTACAATTAAACCGAACATAAACGAGTGTCAATCTTTTGATAGTTATTATCTCTTAAAAACACGCTTTTTGTTTTGACAGCGGGAATTAATTTTAAATTAATTTCTGCCACTTCTGTGTTTTGAATTTAGGAAAATGGATTCCATATTTGGAATCAGGATGTTCAAATTCTGTAAATAGGTAACTTTTATTTTTAGACATTTTGAATAATTAATGCGGTAAATATTTTATTTACCATGGTTAAGGGTAAATCCGGTAAATAAGGGTTACAAAATAATATTATAATAATACTAAATTACCCTAAACGTGTCTTAACCCTATTGGTTGATACATGGTCGACCATGGGAATCTTTGGGTCTATTTTGGGACCCCATGGATCCACTTGTAAGTGATAATGACACTTTATTTTAATTAAGTTAAAATGAATACAAAAATGACACAAGCATATATCTTTTAGAGAAACAATTGTTACATAGTGTTATATATGTTGGATTTTAGATTATAAATATTCATTAGAAAGATAAAACTATTTCCTACATAATTATATTTTATTTATAATTTTTAGACATTAAATAATTTATTTTATTTATGACACAATGATGATGCAGTAATTACTATAATAGTGAAAAATTAAAATAATTGATATTATAAATACCCAAAAAAAAATATAATATGAAACTTTTAATGAATTAACCTAATTTTCTAGGATAGTATGATATATTAGGATTTATTTAATTGACTTTTTTCGAAGTAATCAATCTGTTATGAGTTTCACAAAAATCAACTATTGAATAGTGTCCAAATTGACATAAAAGAGTTCTTAAAACAAATATTATATTATTAATTGATATTAAATTCCTAAAAACCTAAGGTTCGGCCAAGAGACTTATATCATGATAGTTTCATCATTAATGGACCACTTGGGGGTCTCTTGGATGTATATAGTAAGTTTATTAACCATATTATATAAAAATACAAAGAGACATTGTAAAAGTGAAACTAATTAACTTAGAGTTAATACTTAAAGATAAGGTTAATATAAGTACCCAAACCTGTCTAAATTCTATTGGTTGAGTGGTTTTAGACCTATCCCCACCTTAACCTTTGAATAATAAGCTTTGGAGCCATTAGAAACCTAATATTAATTTATTATAAATTAATATTTCTAGCTTTTCCAAAGGTGCCCCTCACCCCTCTTATAAAAGGGCACTCCTCCTTCTCATTTCTTCACACCTTCAAAGCCTTTTTGTTCGGCCAAACTCTGACCAAATACTCTCCCAACATCCCTCACTACAACCTAGAGGCCTTAGTTTGATCAGAAAGCCAACCTAAGGAGCCCTTTTGATCAAATCAAAAGGAAGAACACGAAGAAGAGGTAATGATTTCACCACCCTTCTCCAAGTTCATTTCTTCTTCCACTTCTTCTTCCTTTGTTCTTACCATTCTAAAATAATAACTCCAGTATCTCACATATACTGTGATGTTATTATAAATATGGTACAACCATATTCAGTATTCTATCCACCCTTTGAATAACATGTCACCATACGTGCGTACGTACGGCTTACCGTCTCCACGTCGTGGTGTAATTGTTATTCAATATAATATTATTTGGATGGGTATAATAATGATGTGTAACTCATGTAAATAATAAATATAACATGTTAATTATTCTGTATATATGATATACCATCCATTTATATATTATTTTAATATCAAAAGAATGATATTTTCGCTCGTGCGTACGTACGGACTACCGTCTCCACGAACGCGATGAGATTCATTCTCCATCGTATCCATTCAAGTATAATTATCATTTGATGATTTAAAAATGATGTTTAAGGACTAGATATCATTCTGGATATGAATAAGATACAACAACCATGGCTTATGTAACAAAACATATAATAGAAAATGAGTAAGTTAACTCCCGAAACGACGATAATTCTAAGATATTATTAACAAATCAATGTTAAAAGATCATATATGATATCATATTACTATATATGATTCTTGTATAATTTAATAACAACTATTTCACCATTATACAGGAGGTTAACCTACCCCAACCAAGGAAAAGTACAAGGTAAGGGTTATTTCACAATCTCTTCATTATCCGAGGTTGTTTATAAGTAATAATCTACTCGGATATCTTTATCATCCACATCCATGTTTCTTAAAAATGTATTTCAAAACATTTTTACTATTTTCAAGAATATGGGTTAAAGTCATTTATACCCTTGTTTGACTTTTTATAAGAGGTTTATAAAGGAATCTTTCCGTCGTTTTCAAAACAAGGTCCTTTTAACCTTTTCGACAGAATTGAGGTAAGAATGTTTTTTTTAACTTATACGGCGGGTGCGGTTATTTTACGCCGTTATAAAATCATCAGAGCTTTCCTTACAAGATTATAAGAAGATTTTCGAAGAAAATGTTTTATTTTATATTGATCTTAAATGATTTCAAAATAAAAGGAGATATTTCTTTAAAAAGAATTTTGATTTCATCTACATCAACATCCTTTGATGGATTTTAAGATTATTTGAAGTAGATTTATTATGATACATAACTTCTATATTGTATTGAAGGTTTTGTGATATGTTTTACTATGGATGTGCTATTTTTATACCATTCATAGTTTATGGTGAAATTATTGACATTTCGTATGCTAGTTTTAATACGAATTTTTATGTTATGTTTAAACCTTTTCATATGGGAATGCATTGGACTTAATAAGTGACGGGTGGAGCCCGCTATAGCTCCTCGATGCATAGGTAGGTCTCATGAGACAAACCAGTGTCTTGGCACAAGGCCTTGACAAAATCTTATTTGTAGTCTAGGCACGAGCCCTTGGCTATGTGGTTATGATAGTCTGGCATTATGCATTCCAACATTATGAAAGTGGTTATTGATTTTTGCATGTGATTATTCGATTAGTAGAATATCCATGTGAATAAGTAAATGGCATTATTTCATTTTATTTATGCCATACCATGTTGAAAGTTCATATTTAAAAGGCTTTTGTTTTAGTTATACATTGCCTTAAATGTTTATTCTTATTTATGAAAGTTTCCGATATATTGTTATCCTTACTGGGCATTTGAGCTCACCCCTTTTCTATGTTTTATTTTTCCCAGGATGTGAAGAAGTATGTTATGAATGACCTGCAGAGATTTTATGATGGGTTAATAGTGTGGGTTGTGGAAACATTATGTTGTTGTAGTAGTTTTTCATTTTATGATGTAATGTAAAACTTATTAATATATCTAGTGTTTCCAAGGCTACTAAACCAATCGGTCTTTCGAGATTTGATCTTTCTTGTGATCATGCCAATGTTATGTAATAATGCACCGACTCTGGGTAACTGGGGTCGGGGCGTTATAGTTGGTATCAGAGGAAGTTTAGTACAAACCTTGGAAACTAGATTTAGATAAACTCTGATTAGAGCACGTAGACCTAAGATGAACTTTGAGGATTAGTATAGAAGAACTTCCTAGAATTTTGTTATTGTAGAGATTTTGTGAGTTTTCCGAGCAATACATCCCTTTCTGGATACGAGCAGGTAGAGGCGGCTCTAGCACAGATGTACCTAGGGGTAAAACCCGAAAAAACCGCTTTGAGCTAGACTCGAACGGGAACTGGTGCACGACAACGGGCCTTGCTGCACTCTTGGTTACGACACTCCCGGGGGATATGCTTAGGATAACTCTCATTTTCTTTACAAATCATTTTGAAGGGATTATGAGTATATACTTTCTCAAAGAAAACATTCTTATGATTATGGATTATATCCATAAATAGTTCAATTTATGTTAAGTGTTTTATAAGTATGGGATTATGTAATTTGATTCATAAACTGATCTAGTGTATGCCATTGTTTAGAAATGGCGCCCAGTAGAAGGAATGAGAACTCCAGAAATGCACATGATCCAAAGAGAAGGAAGGATCATATCTTTCATGGTCTTAAGCTAGAATTTATAAGAGAAATAGTATCCCATGTATTATCATCATATGAAGAAATAATATCATGTGTTGATAAGATAAGTAAAGAGTTTACTGAGTCCTATGGCTTTGAAGGGAAGCAAGAGAAGAAAAGGATGGAAGAGAGAAATATGGATAAAAGTAAGAGGGAAAAGAAGAATTTTCCCATATGTGGTAACTGTGGAAAGAAACACCCTGGAACTTGCCTGAAAGGAATGGGAGTTTGTTATAAGTGTGGAGGAAAAGGGCACAAAGTACGTGACTGCAAGGGTAAGAAAATGGTTTTAAATGTACAATGCTTCATTTGCAAGGAGTTTGGACACTACGCGAACCTATGTCCCAGTCATCAGACTATGCCGCAAATGATGCTATTGGATAATAATCAAGTTATGATACTACCACAGATGAAGAGGAATGATTAGAGTTCTTATGTTGATTATGTCAATTGAGTGTTGTATCAACAATGTACTTGTTATAATAATTATGGAGTATATAAGGATTGTACAGCAGTACTATTTCATTAAGGACTTGAGATTGTGTGGAACAAAGAAAAGTGACTCAATAGAAGGTTAAATTTTTGGAAAATATATGGTTGAGAGAATGATAAATCATAATATAGTTCTGATACTGAGGTAGTGATTTTGGAATAATATGTGATTATTTTTGATAAATTATATTGGATATTCTTGACTACCTTGGAACTGATTAATGATTTGTATATTCCATCATTGTTGGGGTTTAAAACATTTTTGGATTAATGAAGTATATCCAGCATTCTATATGGAATAAGGGAGCATGAATGTAATCAATAAGGAATATGGTAATACATGATGAAGGTATTCATATTCTATTACGGGGTAAAAAGGATCTATATTATGTTTACCTTCCTTATAAATGTTGGACTGTGAGTTTAGACAGAAGTATTTTGGATAGTTCTAGTTTGGATTATTTTGGATTGCCATAAAAGGAAAACCCGGAGGTCGGGCGGCAACCCGTCGCGTCCGACAAGGCAGCGAGACTTGAACCCGCAACCGAAGGGCGACAAGGGTGTATCACCTACCACTTTCCCACGAGATGTCCTGAATTAAATAATGTAGTTTTTTTAAAATATCTGGTAGATGAATTATAAATTCATTTATTTTGGAACCCTGTACGAATAGTATAAATAGAAAAAAAATTACGTTCTATTATCTTTTAGAGTGAAAGATGAGTTTGTGGTAGAAATTTATTAATGGGTAAAATTCTAATTATAAAGTAATTATATCTCCTTATTATCTTAGCTAATCTCATAAATAAATTCCTCAACATTAATAATAGAAACTTAGAACAAAAATGTTGTCCTAGATGGTACCTTAAATCATCACAAATTTATGGCTTTGGGATTGTTGTCCTTTTCATAGCCATGTTCTCTACCACTCTCCATCAGATAATTGATGGTTAGATTTCTCTTCCATATCCATATTTTCCTACATGGAACCCTAGTATGTGTTATTTTCGGTAATCATCATACTTTCCACTCTTTATTTTAAATAGAGGCCTCATTAATTCATTTTTCGATGTGGTATTTCAACTAAGATATTTTGAAATGTCACAAATGTGTTGTCCCAATACCCTATATTTTGTTGAACCGATGGTACTTCAAATCATCATAGATTGATGAGTTTAAGGACCTCAATTTTATACTTGTTTGTGATTGATGACCTCAATCACTACCTATAAATATTTACGTTTTTTCTCCAATTATATGTCTCTAATTGCCACCAATGTTCTCCTAATCAAGATCATAATTTGGTGGTGACCCTTTCATTTCTCTTTTCCTCATATTAAGACTAAATTTTAGTAACCCAATTTCCGATGTGGGTTTTCCCACAAATATATTTTCTACTTTCAACCTTTTATTTTCGAAGAACAATTTCAAATTGCGAGGACGCAATTTATTGAAGGAGGGGAGAATGTAACACCCCAGGATTTCAGAGTGTGTTTTTTCTTAAAAATAATTCAATAACTTGCACTACACGCAACACTGAGTTCAATCACACCATTAAAAGAGGTCATGAATAGTATTAACTACATTTTGAACTTTATATAATCCTTATAATTTTAGAATCCCTATTATGAGTTTCTTAGTCATATTGCAAGAACAGATTCATTTTCAGTATTTCACTTTTATCAACTTCTAATAGTGAAACCTTTTTAAATACAATATTTTAAACTTTTTGACTAAATGGGGACATCAAAAATTTAAAATGAAACACCCCAAGCTTCCACGGTACGTTTCCCTTCGAATAATGTGATAGCGTGTGTTGTACGCAACCTCGAGTTCTAACACACACCACAACTAATTAAACTAGCCGTTGTGAATAGTAATACCTACTTTTTAAAATTATATATATTTTATATTTCAAAATGGACTTCATTTTTGGATTCGGAATATCTAATTTAGCCTAAGGTGAAATTTTGGTACATTTCGGATAACTTTCATATTTTGATGAATAGTGAAAATTACTAAATTTTAATTAAAAACAACTTTTTTAATCAAAATAATTAATAGTGATAAATTATGAATTTTAGTTGTTTTAAAGTATATTTAGAATATATTTTTACCATTTAATATAATGTTGGTCATTGGACAAATTTTACAATTAAACCGAACATAAACGAGTGTCAATCTTTTGATAGTTATTATCTCTTAAAAACACGCTTTTTGTTTTGACAGTGGGAATTAATTTTAAATTAATTTCTGCCACTTCTGTGTTTTGAATTTAGGAAAATGGATTCCATATTTGGAATCAGGATGTTCAAATTGTGTAAATAGGTAATTTTTATTTTTAGACATTTTGAATAATTACTACAGTAAATATTTTATTTACCATGGTTAAGGGTAAATCCGGTAAATAAGGGTTAAAAAATAATATTATAATAATACTAAATTACCCTAAAACGTGTCTTAACCCTATTGGTTGATACATGGTAGACCATGGGAATCTTTGGGTCTATTTTGGGACCCCATGGATCCACTTGTAAGTGATAATGACACTTTATTTTAATTAAGTTAAAATGAATACAAAAATGACACAAGCATATATCTTTTAGAGACACAATTGTTACATAGTGTTATATATGTTGGATTTTAGATTATAAATATTAATTAGAAAGATAGAAAGATTTCCTACATAATGATATTTTATTTATAATTTTTAGACATTAAATAAGTTACTTTATTTATGACACAATGATGATACAATAATTACTATAATAGTGAAAAATTAAAATAATTTATATTATAAATACCCAAACAAAATATAATATGAAACTTTTAATGAATTAAAATAATTTTCTAGGATAATATGATATATTAGGATTGATTTAATTGACTTTTTTCGAAGTAATCAATCTGTTATGAGTTTCACAAAAATCAACTATTGAATAGTGTCAAAATTGACATAAAAGAGTTCTTAAAACAAATATTATATTATTAATTGATATTAAATTCCTAAAAATCTAAGGTTCGGCCAAGAGACATATATCATGATAGGTTCATCATTAATGGACCACTTGGGGGTCTCTTGGATGAATATAGTAAGTTTAATAACCATATTATATAAAAATACAAAGAGACATTGTAAAAGTGAAACTAATTAACTTAGAGTTAATACTTAAAGATAAGGTTAATATAAGTACCCAAACCTGTCTAAATTCTATTGGTTGAGTGGTCTTAGACCTATCCCCATCTTAACCGTTTAATAATAAGCTTTGGAGCCATTAGAAACCGAATATGAATTTATTATAAATTAATATTTCTAGCTTTTCCAAAGGTGACCCTCACCCCTCTTATAAAAGGGCACTCCTCCTTCTCATTTCTTCACACCTTAAAAGCCTTTTTTTTCGGCCAACCTCTCCCCAAATACTCTCCCAACATCCCTCACTACAACCTAGAGGCCTTAGTTTGATCAGAAAGCCAACCTAAGGATCCCTTTTGATCAAATCAAAAGGAAGAACCCGAAGAAGAGGTAATGATTTCACCACCCTTCTCCAAGTTCATTTCTTCTTCCACTTATTCTTCCTTTGTTCTTACCATTCTAAAATAATAAATCCAGTATCTCACATATACTATGATGTTATTATAAATATGGTACAACCATATTCAGTATTCTATCCACCCTTTGAATAACATGTCACCATACGTGCGTACGTACGGCTTACCGTCTCCACGTCGTGGTGTAATTGTTATTCAATATAATATTATTTGGATGGGTATAATAATGATGTGTAACTCATGTAAATAATAAATATAACATGTTAATGATTCTGTATATATGATATACCATCCATTTATATATTATTTTAATATCAAAAGAATGATATTGTCGCTCGTGCGTACGTACGGACTACCGTCTCCACGAACGCGATGAGATTCATTCTCCATCGTATCCATTCAAGTATAATTATCATTTGATGATTTAAAAATGATGTTTAAGGACTAGATATCATTCTGGATATGAATAAGATACAGAAACCATGGCTTATGTAACAAAACATATAAAAGAAAATGAGTAAGTTAACTCCCGAAACGACAATAATTCTAAGATATTATTAACAAATTAATGTTAAAAGATCATATATGATATCATATTATTATATATGATTCTTGTATAATTTAATAACAACTATTTCACCATTATACAAGAGGTTAACCTACCCCAACCAAGGAAAAGTACAAGGTAAGGGTTATTTCACAATCTCTTCATTATCTGAGGTTGTTTATACGTAATAATCTACTCGGATATCTTTATCATCCACATCCATGTTTCTTAAAAATGTATTTCAAAACATTTTTACTATTTACAAGAATATGGGTTAAAGTAATTTATACCATTGTTTGACTTTTTATAAGAGGTTTATAAAGGAATCTTTCCGTCGTTTTCAAAACAAGGTCCTTTTTAACCTTTTCGACAGAATTGAGGTAAGAATGTTTTTTTTAACTTATACGGCGGGTGCGGTTATTTTACGCCGTTATAAAATCTTCAGAGCTTTCCTTACAAGCTTATAAGAATATTTTCAAAGAAAATGTTTTATTTTATATGGATCTTAAATGATTTGAAAATAAAAGGAGATATTTCTTTAAAAAGAATTTTGATTTCATCTACGTCAACATCCTTTGATGGATTTTAAGATTATTTGAAGTTGATTTATTATGATACAAAACTTCTATATTGTATTGAAGGTTTTGTGATATGTTTGACTATGGATGTGCTATTTTTATACCATTCATAGTTTATGGTGAAATTATTGACATTTCGTATGCTATTTTTAATACAAATGTTTATGTTATGTTTAAACCTTTTCATATGGGAATGCATTGGACTTAATAAGTGACGGGTGGACCCGCTATAGCTCCTCGATGCATCGGTAGGTCTCATGAGACAAACTAGTGTCATGGCACAAGGCCTTGACAAAATCTTATTTGTAGTCTTGGCACGAGGCCTTGGCTATGTGGTTATGATAGTCTGGCATTATGCATTCCAACATTATGAAAGTGGTTATTGATTTTTGCATGTGATTATTCGATTAGTAGAATATCCATGTGAATAAGTAAATGGAATTATTTCATTTTATTTATGCCATACCATGTTGAAAGTTCATATTTAAAAGGCTTTTGTTTTAGTTATACATTGCCTTAAATGTTTATTCTTATTTTTGAAAGTTTCCGATATATTGTTATCCTTACTGGGCATTTGAGATCACCCCTTTTCTATGTTTTATTTTTCCCAGGATGTGAAGAATTAAGTTATGAATGACCTGCAGGGATTTTATGAGGGGTTAATAGTGTGGGTTGTAGAAACATTATGTTGTTGTAGTAGTTTTTCATTTTATGATATAATGTAAAACTTATGAATATATCTAGTGTTTCCAAGGCTACTAAACCAATCGGTCTTTCGAGATTTGATCTTTCTTGTGATCATGCCAATGTTATGTAATAATGCACCGACTCTGGGTAACTGGGGTCGGGGCGTTACAGGAAGTCCTCTTTCACAATGTGTAAAATTTATTCATACCATGAAACCTCCAAGACAATTTGTAAAACCAATGTTTGCATCGTGTAATTCAGTTATATGCCATGTAATTGAGTTTCTTGTAGATTTTAGAAACTGAACTTCTCCAAACTCCTTTGGGACTCCTTTAAATTCCTCAAATAAAACTATAAAGGTAACGGTCTGGGAGGGCACTGACCATTAAATTATATCAAATGTATCATAAGGTAAATTTTTTTTTCTGAAAATATTTATTTTTCCTTGAATATTTAAAAATAATTTTTTTTTTGAAAAACTGTTATTTATTTTCTATGAAATGTGTCATTAAGAATTTAAATTAACTTAAATTATAATAATTATTCTGTAATTAGTTATAATACAATTTAATATAGATGAATTATAATTTAATTTTACATTAGTATATGTTTATTTTTAGGCTTAAAAATGCATTTTCCATAAAATTGTTATTATCTGCATAATTTTTTTATCATTTTAATTAATTAAAATTATCCATAATACTGAGTGGTTTTAATTAAATTTAAATAATATATATATTTATAATAATTTAAATTAAAAATATTATTATTAATAGTCATAAAAATGATATAAGATCATCTTATACTTGAAAATTTCATTTTTAAACCACATTCCATCAGACTTTTTTATTTTAATCTTAAATTAAATTATGCCAATTCAGGGATTTTAATATTTATAAATAGATAAAATATTTGAAATAGTTTGCTTATATTTTGGTAAAAAGGGAACTTTTTCTTTTTTTGTCATTGTGAATAGTAATCATGGAATGTATTCATCACACCATTAAGTGTAAATCAAGAAATTACTGTTTAAAATAATCTCATATGGAAAGAATAACCCTAAAACGTTACATTAATAATTTATACCAGTGCGGTTCAACCATCCTCATCCAATATTTTTTGATATGTCAACATTTTTCCATTTTGAATATAAATTTAATTATTTGTTCTTTTATGTAATATAAAATAATAAATGTTACTCTCTTGATTTCAAAATCTTATTATATATTAACATTGGGATAAAAATAAGATATTAATGAATATTAATGGTTTTTATTATTAATGAGTAATTTTTTCTGATTATAATTTATTTTAATTTTTTTGTGACAAAATAATTATCTTAATCACCTAAGCAACATCGAAATATTGCTTGTGCAGGCAATTGAAATAACATAAAAATGATTTTTAAAAGCCTAAAAGTAATTTTTGGGGTGAGTAATAGTTCCTTATTAATTTAAAAGATATATATAACATTTTAGAGATTTTTTAAAATTATATATTCGTAATAAATTGTTATTTTTATGATTTTAATTTTAAATTAAATTATGAGTTCCAAAATTGACATTACTGATATTTTATAATGGACACTAGTTTTTTAAATTATTTAAATTTTATAAAAATATTTTATTGATCTAAGTGAATTTTTATGGTTTAAAATATAAAATATGATCCATATATTGTTCAATTGACCTTTTATTGTATCTTCATTGATCGCAAATGAGAAAAAAACCTTAATGTCATGGTAATAATCATAATGGTTAACATAACGTTAAAATAAATAGATACGGGTTAAAACATCACCTAAATTTGTCCAAATATTATTTTATTTGTTTATTTCAACTAAAAAACATCCTATATTCTTAATATATCATCTTTTTAAAATTTTACAGGAATATTAAATTATATTTATTTAATAATTATTGTAATTCCAATTGTTCCCCACCCCTCACTTATAAATAGGGACATCTTCCCCTCTCCTCCTTGCACCTTAGAAGCACGATAGATCAGACAATACATATTAAATAACTTCTTAAAATCCCTAAAAACATTATAAATATCTTATTTTATGTGTAATAATGACTTTATAGTACTTAATGTGCAAAGAATATGAGATTTCCCAAATAATTTGTATAGTTTTTAACTGAATGTTTTGGTTTTATTTCTTATTATACCACTTTAAAAACTATTAAAACTACTATGGTATAACAAAATAAGTATCTAAAATGTATTTTTATGTTATTATGTTTTGTATTAACCTTAATCCACCTCCTTATTCCATCAAATGGGAAAGGAAACCATTGTTCATTTGAATGGAGGACTACCACCTCCCGGGATGATGTAATTTGTTTTCTATAACCACCTCTATGAACTAATTATAATGAGGTATTTAATATATATATATATATATATATATATATATGATACTAATGAAATAATTATCACTATATAAAGACAATATATCATTAATTCTCTTACTTCTCTATCCATTTATATATGCTAATGTTGTTCATTGTGTGTGTATATTACCACCTCCATGAAATGATGTTATTTATTTTTAATAACTGCATCACATGGATGATATATATATATAATGTATTTAAAGAGATAATATTATATTTATGATACAACCATAATTCTGTAAATATAATATAATACTTACCATTTTTCTTTCATTTTATTTGAAAATTGGAAACTTTACTCATGTGTACATACGATTTATCATCTCCATGATTGTAACGTAATTAATTTTTCATAACCATTATTAATTGATTCTTTTGAAAGTAAAAATTATTTATAAAAATTATAACTATTTCAGGATAATTATTATTTATATGATTTAATAATTACCCCATTGACCATATTCAACCTATGTAAGTCATTTTGGACATATGAACCAAATTTCATCAAAACATCCAACATGAACATAATTGATTATTTAATTAAACAAAACATGGTATTTAGTATATTTAATAGAATAATAAGGTTTAAAAATATTATTAATCAATTAAATAATTAAAATAAGTTTATTATTTCGGATGATAAAGAACATATGTGACGATTTGGACAAAAGAAATGGGCACTTTAATATAAAACCTCATTTTAAAGTGTTTGTAATGATTTTCTATAAAACTTTTTCTTCAATGTAAATATTATTAAAAAAAATTAAGGAATATATTTATATATACAAATATGATTTTAAAAGAATAGTTTATATCCCCTTCAACATTCTTTCAACGGGATTCAAAAATAATCAATTTACGTGTATTGTACGAAATGTTTTGAAAAAAAGGAAAAAATGAATATTCTATTTTAATATATATTACATCAAAAAAATTTCTACAACTATAGTGATTATTTTATGTTTTTATTACTTTATAATCATACATGTTTTCTTAAATGAAAACCCTTATTTCCCTTTTTCTATGTCAATTAGTTTAAAAAAAATTTTTTTCAGAAGGTGTTGATATTTTGATATCTGAAACTATTTTTCTAAAAGGATTAAAAATCAGTTTTCCAAGGTTTAATGATTAGAATGTTAAATATTAAAAAAATTATTCACGATATGTTACATATTAATTATATATGATGATGGGTGATATTTATATAACTTATAATAATGGTTGATCCTAATACATCTTACATGAATGGGTGAGCTTGATACAACATATATGATGGTTCAACTCATTATAGCTCTCCAATTCATTTGGTAATGTTCCATTTTTTAAAATTCAAGAAGTAGATAGTGGACCAGGGTGGTTCTTTCTATGAACATAACTAGAATATAGTTTTTTCCATGAGTTTGACATTGTTAACTAATATAATGGTCTATGATTCCTAAATGGGTTTCAATTTATTTTTATGGGTTTCAAAGATTTTATTTAAGAAAAATGTGTGTTTTCCATATGGATATTATTTAATATTATATTACCAAATAATAACTTATAAAAGGTAAAAACATTGTGGGTTTTCATTGTTTCACTCAACAAACTGATTTTTTTACTTTATTTACCTTACTGTAATTTTTTTCTCATCCCATGTTTTCAAAGGATTTTTCATAGCGTATATGGATGAGTAGAAAAGATGATAAATTACATATTATAGATGTGTAGGAAAACTTGAAAGAAGGAATAATTTCTCTATAAATAAATTTTGGTGGGGTGGATACTATATGGAAATTTCTACTTTTATTTTTTTTCTAATTATATAAAACTTTAAACACTAAAATTATTTTTGTATTTTAGTGATATAATGTTTCATTTTGATGTTATATGTTTTGGATGGATAAAATTAGCTTATGCTTATGAGCATCCAATACAAAATGTAAATATTTTGTATTTAGAACTGGATCCAATGGTGCAGGTTCATGTCTATTATAATTAGTATCATTGGAGGGTTTAGATAAATATATAGATTTGTATTTTTTATGTGTGGTTAACTTATAATTTATAGATACTATCACAGGTTTACGTGTATATGGATAATAATTAGTTAAAAGTCTTACACACCATTTTTAGGTATTCAGTGATGAAATTTTGAGGTGATTAATTTTATTTTGGGATAAATTTTACTGGGATGAGGTATTTGTAACACTTATGGTTAAAGTGAATGATAATTTAAGAATAATACTTTTACATTTTTAGTGATGTATGTTGAATGGTATGTGATATCCTTTGAGGTTAAAAAAATATTTAATGTTGAGGTTATTTGGGATATAGGTTTATTTATATAGGGAATTATCTATAATGAAACTTCAGTGTCATTAATTAATTTTTGAGATTAATGTATTGTTTATTCATATGTAGGTCGTTAAATTTTGATATTATATTACCTTATGTTATCAAAATTTAATTCTGTTAATAAAAAAAGACAATATGAATATATTATTATCCTTTTGATGATTATGTGATCTGTTAGAAGTTAATTTTAGTGCATGAAGAATTAAAAATTCATCTTGAATACTAATAATTTGGAGTAAATGATGAGATTTTGATGAAAATTTATTAAATTATTAAAATATACTTGGGAAATAAGCATATTTACTTAATTTATTAGTCTATATGTTAATGTAATTACTCATATCTATAAAAATAAACTTGAAAAAAATTATGTCCTATTACCCTCCTTTCTAATGAGTCAATTATATTTTCCCACCAAATTGATTTATGGTTTTCTGTTCATTGAATTTCTCATGATCATTCACTTTATTGTTTTCAATTTCTTTTATAACAACCCATTATTATTTGGATAATACATATTTCTCTCTATGTACACATTTCAACTTCTCACTAATTTTATCCTATTTAGAAACCTAATTATTTATTACTTCAAATGACCTTCATATTTTCCTATCACTGTTTTGAATAATAATTTTTATTAACCCTTTTTAAGATATGGATTTTCAATGAATGTATTTTTAAATATCAAAAACTTGATTATTGTGCTCAGGTTAAAATATAGAGGAATCAATTTATTTAATGATTGTTGAATCTAATACCACAAAATTTAAATAAATACTATATAAGATAGACTATACAACTCACAACACTAAGAAAAAAACAATATAATTTTATTATTTAAAGGTTATGGTTACGTCATAGATGTTAAATAGGTATGAAAAAATATTAATAACCATATTATGAAATAAATATAATGTAATTTCTCAACAAAAATATATTTATTAATTCTTATGAAATAAGAAATCACTTTTTAATGTCCTTTTATTCTTTAAAAATAAGTTTTCTTAGAAAATGGGTTTAATTGATTTCTATGCCAAAATATAATAATTAATAACATTAAATTTTATAAAATTTATTTGTTAAAAATGTAATTATTTTTTACATAATTATATAAAAAATATCACAGAATGATTTTATGGTATTTTTTTAAAACATTAAATTTTCAATGAATAATGAAAATTGAAGATTTTTTTAAAAACTATCATTTACTTCCACTAAATATTCACAATATTCATTGAATTTTATCTGAATTTAATATTATTCTCCTTTAATTAGAAAGAACATAATTAAATACAAAGCAATAAACAATATACCTGATTTTGGAATAAGTTAAATTTTATGTTGAAACACACATTTTTTAGAAAATTGTTTTCAAGGGCATAATATTTTTCAAATTTATTTAAACAAAATAATCGAAGATAAGGAATTATATAAATGAATTTAATAAATTATATTACTATATATATTAATTTAATTTCATATAATGATTATTACTAGTCAAAAAGCTAATGTATGAACATTTTATACTTGAAAAATGCATTTTTAAACACTTTTCATCATGTTTTAGGGGTTTAATTTTAAATTAATTTCCACCACTGCTATGAATTGAATATTGATAAATTTATCCCATATTTGGAATCAAAATTTTCAAATTTCTTAAAATAAATCCCTTTTATATTTTTCTCATTACGAATAGTAATTGAGTTAAATTTTGTTCACATGGGTATGGGTAAATAGAGTAATAAAGGTTAAAAATTATATGATAAGGATAAAAAATAACCTTAAAATTTTCTCTGATCTATTTTATGAGTTGGATCAAACCATAATCATTAAATATTATATCTTATTGTAATTTTTTTTATTTATATTTGAAAATTATAAATATATTATTTAAATGGAAGAAAAAAACTATATTTCACTCTAGATATTTTTAATTTATTCTATATATTCATATAAAGAAAATAATATGCCATTAATAAATCTTAAATATTATTTTGAGAATAAATAAATTATTTTTATGATGGTAATTTATTAAATATTTTTAGTAATGAAATAACTTTCTAAAATTCTTAGGCAACAACAACAAAGTTCATGTTTAATAAATATAAAAAATCAAATAAATTAATCTAAAAACCTAAAAGTAATTTTTTTGTGTCATTTATTATTTCACAAAAAAATTTATAGATATATATATATATAACATATTATAGATGTTTTAAAATTCTTTATTATAATATAATTGTTCTATTTTTGACTTTAATGTAAAATTAAATTAATAGTTCCAAAAAAGTCATTAATGATATTTTATAATTATTTTTTTTATTTAATGAATAAAAATTATATAATCATCCATGTGACTGGGATATGTTATGGAATAAAAAACATTTTCCATTTATGGCTGAATATTACTTTCTCATTAAATTTATTAAACCCTAATTTTTTAAAAACATTGATATCGTAGTAATCGTCAAAAGGCTCAATGGGGGTTAAAATAAATAGATAAGGGTGAAAAAATCATATAAACTTGTTCAATTTTTTTATTATAGAATTTATACTCATAGTCAACATATATTCTAAATATTTCACTTTGGTTCCTATTTTCATGAAAATTAATTGATATTGATTTCATACATTAATTAATTCTTGGAGTGCTCCTTCTCTCACTTATAAAAGGGAACCTAATTTCCTTTTTTCTTCACACATTTTCATTACTATAGTTTATCAAATAACTTCCAAAATACCATTATAACATCACTTGAAATTTTTTTTGGTATTATTTGGGTAATATGAACAACTTTATCGGGATTAAGTGGTAAAGAAAAGAAGATTTTCCAAAAGAGAGGTGTAGTTTTTAACCGATTTTTTTACCCGTGTTTCTTCATCTACCAAGATAAACCCTCTTCCATTAATTTTGAAATAATATAATATGTTTTATAATATATTTAGATTTTATTATATGAGTTTATTAACCTTAATCCATCTCTTTCTTCCACTAAATTATAAAATATTTCGTCATTTGTGTGAATAGAAAACTACCGTCTTGAAAACCAATGTAAATCATTTTCCATAACCACATCTCACAGATTGTTATTATAGGATCTGGAAAAAAAATCATCAATGGTAATGAAAATCATCCTAAAAATTTGATAAAGTAAACATATGCATGTTGGGATGAAAATTCGAGGACATGATTGATGAAATCCAATTCTGAAAAGGACACAAACTCTACTGCATAAGGATTACCGAGAAATTTCTACAAAAGGCAAAAATCATAAACCAATAAGTATGCAGATAGCTTGTGAAATTTTGGAATGTGACACATTTTCCATCAAAGAAAGGCATTCGTGGATGAAAATATGAATCCAAGGCACCATAAATCATGTCGTTAGAGAAACATGACAGAGAAGTAAGACCTGCATACCATCCCCATAGACATAGTAGTTTATAGATGAGGTGAGGCTGCCAATGTCCTATGAACTAAATCATTCATGTAATTGAGGCAATGATTCCCACCACTGTGAACCACAACACTACGAACCTTGATTGATCGAGTCATCTGCGAGTATAGAAATTTCTCCATGGGCTTCCTCAAAAGGTGTCGTGTATCCCAAGGAAATAAAATCCTAGTAACTCTATAAAAGAACCCCAAGGGGAGATAAGAAAATATAGATGATTTTTTGAAGATCTTAGAGCATCAAAATCTAATACATTAAAGGAAAACGACTGATGATGTATGGACAAATAACGGTTTCTAGTATGTCTAAACTAGCCGAAAACCATAAAAAACCCAGAAATGTTGTAATAGTAAAATGGATGTGAACCAAATTGGTGAACTGTAAACTATATTCCATTCATGGATGAACATCCTATAAGTCGTAGAAAAAGTTCCCCTCCTTTAGTCTGGTGAACTATGTGACACATCACTACGTGGACAAGACCATGCACCTCATAGGACCATGCTACACAAGTGGAACATGAGGCCACGTACCAATGTGGTATACGAAGGCTCATATACAGGTCTGCGTACTACTTTGGAACGTGGACAACCCCTCCACCAACATAGCAGTATGGTATGTAGGGAATCCCACATCCTTCATGGGAAAATGGTACGCATTATAGGGATTCTTCGAGTTTTCAATCATCTGGTTCAAATATTATCCTTAAATTCTTGTCACACCCTCCATGGCCCCTCTTCTAACATGTCCACTAAGATCAGGACATATCCTTTTCTAAATCCATAGGATTCATAAGACCAGACAGTTGGGCACATCAACATGACCTCCTGAGTCTATATACCTAAGGTAATAAGAGGCACAAAGGCAGTTCCTACAATGGTTCAGACACCTAATATGTCCTTAAGTCTACATTCTTGAGGTAACCTAGAGTCTAAACATGGGAAACTAATGTGAGCCTCCCAATTCTAAGGGTCAAGGGTAATCACTAGATTTTCCATTAAATTAGGGATAGTGATAATTCAAATGAATTGCGCTTGATTTTCCTTTCGAGGAGAACCTACATTTATCCCCTTTCCTAGAACCCATTTCAGGTCATCCCTTCATGAGAAGTCCCATATAATTTTGGGCCAGACCCAATGACCCTCACATTAATTTTACATTGAATGGTTCATTTCTCCGCTCCCTCATTCACTATCTCCCTCCCCATTTTCTCTTCTCTGAGAAACAAAGTGTTCTTTTGTTGAATCTTTCACATCCTCTTATTTCTCACACTGAGCATGGATCACTAAGTCATATAGATCTGTGATGATATGACATTCGTATATAAATATTTAAAAAATATGTGAACTATGATTCCAATTATAGATAGTATATGTATTAATCATTTTTCTAGGCCCAAGCTTCATACCATATCATCCATGAAATGACAGATCACGACCCCTTCAAATGGGAAGCTCCTCTGCATAATCCCCAACCAAGTCACTATAAAATAATTTCACTTTGAGAATATGAATTCCTTCTCTAACCAATATATGTAGGATTCCTACTTATGGTTGGATATCAAGGTACATTCTATTTAAAAGTTAGTCTTGGTAAGAATTTTCCCCAACCCACTAGGGCGTCATTTTCAGAAATAAACCTTGATGTGACTCTTTTATGAAAGGCCTCCTCTTTGGTGTAAGCCCCAACCATCTATTCTCAAATACGAAACTCCAATATGTAATCCCCAGTCATGTCCCATCATAAAATTGCATCCTCATTAGGATTAACCTCGGATAGAATTATCAAAAATGGGAATTCTCTTCATTATAAGCCCCAAAATAAGCCGAACTATGGGAACATTGACTCCCAAAAAACTAGAATATGAAGGAATCCTTTTGAGGTCCGAACCAAGAATCAAAATCACCATAGTGTTCACTAAGAGATATCCCCTGTGGGGCCATATCCACCAATGAGACCATACCACTTTTGAACATCCTGGTATGATTCTCTGTAAGTCCCACATGAAATCATGGATACACATCATCCACCAAGATTTCCTTACTGCATGATGTTAAATGGAATGGATGGGTCCTCATTTCATAACCTTAAAAGGTGATCTGTTCAGTTAAGCGACACTGAACTATGTGGGTTCTGATTCCTCTCAAATTGATACGTAAGAATCCCATCTTATGGGTTTGATCACAACGGTGAAATTCCTATCCCCTAGATGATAGTAAACATCAGAGAGCCTCATCATATGGTTTAAACTAGCATTGTCTCAGAAATTCTAGACCAATTCACATATAAGGTTAATCTTGTAATCCATGGGTAACCCACATACACACTCTAGGGAAAAATCAAGGATTCAGAAAAATATGAACATTGCTGAAATCTATATGAGAGTCTCAGAAAGGGAAATATTTCACCCCAAATGGGTGTTATGAGCCCGACCTCTCATCATCTCGACCAATGGAGTCCTTATGTTTTATTGTACAAATCGTCATCTAATGAGCATATGCCTTTGGAATGTAGGACCATGAATTAGGGATACCTAGGCCATTGGGTATTTATGGCGCTAATAAAAAAACCATTGGATACCATATAAGGATTTCATACCATATGTGAAACCCTTCATTGTAATGGAAAACTATTTATTTTCTGTCATTACATTTTGGCCTCCCCTTTGGTGTGACATGAATCAAGTCGAATAAAAAATGGTGAACCCAATGTGTATCCCTAACCAAGGTGGTAGTATTATCCCACCCTGAGCCCCTTTAATAAAAAATGGGGGAGAAGGACAGGAAAGATCGTCCATTATTCATGAAATCCTGACATACTACATTGATGGTGTTTTTTTGTCTGTATATGTCATATATTTATTGAAGGAATTCCACAGAGCTATCTTCGATCCAAACAGCATCCCGACAATATACACCGGAACGCATGTCAACAACCACACAAGAAGCTGGGTCCCCAAAAAATAACATGACTCCCTCACATACCCAGTGTTGTCAATTATGGGTTTTTAATGCACTGATTACATAATACAAACAAAATGGTACTCCCATTATGGTGGAGGATACATGACAGGCCCAACAAACGGTGAATGCCTGCCAACAACCTCTTTAGTTGCACAAGTCAATCTGTCACGAGATGGTTCCACTGGCCATCTCAACTCATTTCAGGAATATATCTCCATAACATGACAACGAATATCTCCCTTATCTCAAGGAGTCAGATGAAGTGGACATTAATGACTTCTTCCCAGCTTCACATGAGCCCCACCCAAGGGATCCTTCAAGAGGACGTCGCCACCAGCAGGCTAAAACCCGATATCCTCGCTCTGAAGAGGATCCCATGCCGATGGAACATAAGGAATTAAAATGGAAAAAAGGACCCTAGAGCTACCTTATGAGTAGGGGAAACACTTAAACAGAAACATGTTATCACACTGGTAACTTGGGAGGAGGATCGCTACACAAACACTATAGTATACGACAGGTAAGAATAAAATCATTATCCTCCTACTGAAGCCCTCCATAGAAATATGATAGAAATATATTAGAAAATTCATAACCCTTATCACTACTATGAATCCCACCAAAGAAATAGGGTGGAAAAATATGGGCACACACACATTCCTGCCAGTGCTCGTCGGTCCTGTCGCATAGATAAAGGAGAAAATTATTGGCATATACAAATCTCTCCAACTGTGGAAAAAAATCCACCCTCCAAATAGGGAGTGGAACCAATGGATGTCATATAACACTACTGATGCATATAAATCCCAACATTAAAATATGGCATCAATCTACAGGAATATGTAAATTCCTACCTACTACAACGAAGCCCACCCTCAAAATATGGTGGAAAAAAAATTTGAGCAGAGTCAAATTTTTACGGATGAAAATCAGGCACATGAAACAAATTCAATGGGAAATGAGAAGACACAAATTTAGGTCCAAAAATATAAATCCCACCATCCAAATACATTGGCAACCATAGAATCCATCCGAAGACAAACACATTCCTTTTCCCCAATACAAGAGATCAACTAGTACCCACTTGCAACTCAAGGAGGATCCGAGTAGGAATAGACTCATGCTCTGACATTATAATGGGAATTCATACACATTCCATAAATAGATGTATCTCAGTACATATTGGCCATTATAGAGGATCAGAAGTCAATCTAAGACTATATCCTTTAGACATGACATGATGTCATTACATCGGCAGAAAAAGTGAGGAGTCAGGCCCACGACCCAATCTCCCCTGGCTGGGTGATCAATCCACCAAATCATATAATCACACTGTAGCCCACCAGCATCCATGATTCAGTCTCAGAAGGACGACAACCATATTCTGTGATACAAGGACAACCATATCAGGAACAAATACCCATTCCAAATGGGGAACGATGGTCCAATGTAGTGACAGCTATATGAAAAGCATATATCTCTTCTTAAACTCGAGACGTTCATCGACATATCCTGTCGACATCACGGGAACCTACCAAACATGGACCAATACATGATGGGAATTACCAACAACATGTATCCATAGTTCACGCATGAGAGAACCAAAACATGAAAGGCTCCAAAGGCTACCAAAAAATGAAGAGAATACTCATGATTCTGCACTGTGGGAAGCTGGAATTCTAGACGCCATAAAATATTTATCAATAAGGGAATAAGATCTTGTCAGTCCGTTGCCAACTTATGGAAGTGATATTATTAGTTTCAAAGGTCCTCCCTGCAATTTCAATAATAGAAGCTCTGAGGGTCCTCCCCAATGCTCCCATGGGGGCTTACTCTATGGTACAGAAATGATGAATAATTATATCTTATCTCTTGATCCGGGTTAGGGTATCCATCATTCTAACAAAAATATCATACCGAAAGAAGGGCCTCCCCTTGTTGTAGTCCACCCTGATGGTCCTCCCCAAGGTATGCACTACAGATAAGTTTCACCCTCTAGTCGGACATCAAGCTGTTATGGTAGTCCTCTCCATGGCAGTTGTCACTACGAAGGCCCTCAGTGTAGAGACATCAAGCAACGACAAGGCACTCCCCACATTTTATTACATTATGAAGGCCCACCCCATAGTGTAAACAATAGATATTCTCCCTGTAGTCAGAGCTACGATGGTATTCCTCACCATGATAGCAATCATTGGGACCCCCCAAATGACGCTACGTAGTAAGAAGGTCTTCCCCTACTATTATTCTCCCTGAAATACATCTCTAGGGTATACGCCAAAAAATACATCTCTACAACTGGACACTAATTTATGATTGTAGTCCACACTATCATGGCACAGATTGTGAAGGTCTTCCATGAAGTCAAAATTTACATCTGTGAGAAGGTCCTCCCATCATCTGGTCAAATGTGAGAAATCTCTCATATGCCATGGTGCTTGAAAAAATGGTGTGAAACACAATGGACACAATATTCATGATATGAGATATCCTTTCAAAACTGAGGTTGGCTCAGGGAAAATCCCATATTCTGAGCCACACTCATACCATTCACATGTCATCAAGACTTCCACCAGCCCTGGTACATGGAACGAAATGATTAAGGAAAATCAAACCAGGTGGATCAAACAGAAGAGTCCCCAGTAGGACAACAATATGATGTGTTTCTTTGTGAGAAGAAAACTAGATAGGGATGAAATTATAATGATGTATTAGCCCACAACTACTTCTCAATCCAAAATACCAAAATAGTTATCAAAATAAAGTTTACATAACATTCAAATGAAAATCTCTAGGAGTCTTCTCCAGTTGAAAGAAATGTTTTTTCCATAAAATGGGTTTTATTATCAAGTTAAAATATTTGGAGAGATTCTCCATCAAATCAACCAAGACCCCTTCCATTTTAATAGCATCCATTATTAGAAATGTGAAATAATGACCTCGGGCTGGCCTGCCTCCATTCACTGCACAAGTTGCACTACCTTATCAGTAATGCCCTATCTAGTGTTCATATCCAGGGATGGGGAGAACATGGAGCCCTATATTTCACCCCACTTACTGTAAAGAAGAACCCACTGGAGGTGACATATTGCAATGTATTCATCTCCAGGTGGCAATCAAATAAAGTCCCCACTCAGGAAATGTTTATTGGTCAATAAGAACTTGCCCTGAGTAAGTCTAAGAAGAATCAGTCCCAGCGTGAGAAATCCATAGAGAAGCTCCTGAACTAGGCCATTGAGAACATCTAGAAGGATTCCCTTTTAAGATAATTCAATCAATGGTCACTTGTTATATCCTAATATGAAATCAATTCACATGAAGACCCAACACCATATCCATCTCACACCCGTATGGAAATGTGTGAGATCAATATGGATGAAATAGTAGTAGCAGCCGCCAAAATATTAGATCAACACCATCCTTTATGGTTGGGGGATTTTTTAGCACAAAATACCTCTATAAGACCATAAAATATGGGTCGATTCACGTCAATAGAATATTGGGATAAACCCCATCTGGTAGGGCTTGGGGAATTTTTACCTCAAATTCCCACCCAACATACATATGTATTCTCCCATCTAGGGATAACAATTGATAGAGGGGTCGCCCATTCCATCCCATCCAATGACTCACAATTAACAGAATGGAGGAGTACTTTAAGGTCATATTAGGGCTCCCTTTGAGAGACTATTCTCCAAGAAACTAGAACAATATCACAGAATAACCGGAGAAGATCCAATAAAGGACATAATAAGATCTCCTACCATTCAACACCCGGTATGCCATTCCAAATTTAATTTTATTTGGTGAAATTCTTGGATGTCACACAAACATACCTCGCTGAAAATAATAAAAATAATGAGGATACCGGAGAATAGGGTACCCCCTAGAGACATTCCACACCGAACCCAAGAGGGTGCACACCAGAAACAAAATAGTTTCCTTAAATTTGGGAACCCATTTAGTCAATCCACCATTTCCTCACACGTGAATCCTCAATATAGAGAATAATAATAGAAAGGGATAGGACCCAAATCCTCCTCCATGTAAAGATGATTCCCCCATTTTTTTGGAGAGATTCTCTCTATAAGAATAAGAAATGAAATATCTGAGGTAACTCAATGCTGAGATGCTAAAAGAAATATTTCCTACAGGGTATGTTCCTCAGGTGGAGCATCAACACACACTTCCATTATACATCACTCTACCTCATGGGATCATCCAGACAAATGAAGTAAGTTAGGAAGGCTCACTCAGGGATACACAGGGACCATTAGTCTACAAAACCCAATCCCAATAGGATATCAAGATTTTTCTCCATTAGAGAAGCATCTAGATTAGATTTAGTAGAATCTACCATGGATTCCCTCGGCAAGGTATCTTACACAAGTTCCAGTAGCACCAGCACATCCAATCTTACCCCCTACGACACCTTCTCATACTCAGGTCCAAAAATTCATGCATCAATGTCTCTCGAATACCATTGGTTTATTAAAAACTCTAATAGAAGAAATGGTAGGACATCCCACTCTAGGACAACTGGAATGATGGCCTTACCCCAACTGGGTGAGAAATGTTCCTCCTCCACCAAATTTAAGGAATCCTATATTTTAATTTTCAGTGGTTTAGGGGACTTAGAAAAGCATCGAATGCACTACTCTTCTTACTGTGATCCCATTATGTGGACCCCAGAGAAAAAAGAAGCTATAAAGTTCAGATGCTTTGAGTGAAGCCACTAAGTTTCATCCTTTTTGTGGTACCCCAGTTTGAAAGCTAAATAAATAATAGGATGTGAGGATCTCCAGTGCCATTTCTTATTCTAGCTCAGCTCAATGTTTCCCAAAACTACAGTCAATGATATCATGAACTTAAAACAGTGAGAGAATGAGGGAGTCATATAATTCATCACTAGATGGAAGGGTCTGAATTAACCCTTGAACCGAACCCTCCCCCAAGATGAGATTCTTTCCATGTGATTCAATAGTCTTCTAGATGAGCTGAAAACACCACTTATTCTGGTGAAGTATACGAGTTGGTTTTAGGACTTCTCTAACCTTACTCAAAGGATATACAATTCCTCATAATAGACTAATATAAATTCTGGGTCAGCTTCATCAGCCCTAGTAAAAGAGTAGGGAGAGACAAAGAGGCTTCTATCATTCTTAGGCCACCCCCTACACCATCTCTAAATCCAAGGCCCCCACCAAACCATGCAGGGACCCCTGGACATTAGTATCCACCCTAACCAATCATGCTTTGAAACGAAGGGGAAAAACAAATCAATTCTAGGAACATATAAATAATGTTTATTTGTTCCGAGGTGACCAAGTCCGCTGTAACTTCATAGTCACCATGAATTGCAACTTGATTTGTATTCCAAAGCCAATGTGGGATGATGAAGTAGGTCTTGATGATCGGAAAAATTATTATCACCTCCATTAGATATTATGCCACAGTGTCTATGAGTGTTTTGTCTTCATGGACCTCTTGAAAAAGAAGATAGATTTTAGACATGTCAAGCAGGGATGACCACCAGCGCAAGTGGCATATGTCTCCACCACTAATCTGGATGAAAAGGGGGAGTGGAATGTTATTAACAAAAAGGATCAAAAGTTTTATAGTTTGATAACCCAGAAATTTGTCAACCGAGCTCATGGAATACTCTAAGCACAGTTAAGGAAACTGATCATGCCTCTAATGGATCCTAATGAAACACATCTTTCATGCTCAGCCCCAAAATCCTCCAAGGGATACCACCCAAAAATTAGTCTAATTAGGAGGGTAGAAAACAAGTGCAGGGAAATAAAATTTCACCAAATCCAAGGTTGGAATTGACACTCTCATATTTCATGCCAATAAATATGAAGATAATGGAATGGCCCAACCAAATGAAATGATGAGAACCACCCAACCAAATGCTACAATGGGAACTACCCCACCAATCGAAATAACAAGAACTTCCCCACCGAATGGTACAATAAGAGGTAGATAATGAGGAAAAGTCATCATCAGAAGAGCAACTAATTTATGGCTCTGTCAATGCCATAAATTTGATGGATCCCTTATCTGATGATGAGTACATATATCAACCTAATTTCCCCACACCCAATCGGGGAGACCGAAGAAGAAGCCACCAATGCTTGGGATATCAAGGGAGATGCATCCATGGAAGAAGTATTGCTTATGGTCGCTCCCCCACTCAAACCATCTCTTTTCTAGGAACCTAAAAAAGGACCTCTAACAGTTTGAATAGGGATAATAAAATTCTCCTTCCCCCATGGGAATCCACCCCAGTCCAATCCATCTGAAATAACTATCATAGGAAGAACATGTGACTAATTTCTCTCTATACGGGAGCAGACAAACCTGGAACAACCCATAAAGGACAAAATCTTATCTGGTTGTATCTTCAAGGGATGACCCAACTTTAATAAATGCTCAAGACTCTAAATCTCTTAAGAAAGAGGATTCCCAAGTCGGGAAACATCTCCCTTTAGATCATAAATATGACAATCTAAAACAATTATCTTCAGTTCCAGTTAAACACTCGATCATGGATGCACTAAATCTATCGGGATATCTAAGAGAAGCTCTCATAGAGGCTTGGATGAGTTCCATGGAGTTTTATGCCGAAGTAGCCACTACTGAATTCTACCAGACAAGGATCAATACTACAAAATGTCATGTTATTATCTCCTTCATAGATTACGATGAAGACACAATCATTTAAGGACACATCAAGACCTTATATGTGTCTGGAATGATAAATGGAATAAATATCCAAAATATCTTCATCATTGAGGAATCTGGAGTTAATCTCCTCCCACTAAGGACACTTCGTCGGATGTGCTGCAATGAGGATGATATAACTCCCTACACCACCACTCATTTAGGTTATGATAGAAGTAACCAGAAGTCTTTAGGCCAAATCATGCTGGAATCCTGGTTCGAAGACCTCGTAGCCCACCCATAATTTAAGGTGGTACAAAATAATATAGCCTTAAAGGCTCTTATAGGAATGCGCTAGCTGCATAAATAGTCGACAATCCTCTCCTCCTACCATCTGTGCCTCAAATATGGAATCAATGGATATATTGGGACACTTCATACTGATAAGAAATAGTTCAAGTCCTGTGATTCATACTATATTGATGCAGGGATATATGAACCAAAGGGGAAACAACTCCCATCTGATAGAGATGATTGGGTCACAAACACAAATGGTTTTGAAATGGATCCCACTGATCCTCTCAAGCAGCTCGAAGAAGAATATGTGTTGTCCATCAATAATATTGAATGTAGATGTCTAAATTGGGACACATATTTAGAAAACCTCCAGATTTCAATTAAGATTATTGAGTCTGGTGATGATGTAATTCTCACTGACTCCCAATATAATGGGGTGGTATTGGATGTAAATACCATATAGATAACACAAAAAAACCCTAGAAATTTCTACCACACCTACTATGGAGGGATTATGTTTCTAGTCACTCAAAGAATATAACAAAACACTTTTAACCCTCACAACATCTTCTCCAGAGAGGCCCCTATCAATGGATGAGGTAGAGGATAAAGCTTCACATCTTAGACCCCAAAATTGAAACTCCTCCCTCAGCTATGGGGAAATCATTTCAAGGGTTGATTCCCTATCGTAAGACAAAGAGTATGATGATTAGGATGTAGGGGAGGAGAAAGAATAATCCCTAAGGTATTACCCTATATTAATTAAGGAAGGTATTTCCACCACCGTTGATGAAGTCAAGGAAACTAACAAGAGTATAGAAGAACAACCACATACTAATATGGCTAGTGAATCCATGCCTATTAAAGAGAAAGAGATATACGCCTCTTTTGTGGAGAATAAATGAGATGTTTTCTCCTAGAAATATATAGAGAACTGGCCAGTCTTGATGCAAATGTGGCAACTCACCACCTGGGACTTTTGAAAGACCATTGTGGTTATAAGAAATATTCCAAAAGGATGAACCCGAAACATGATTCAAAAATAGTGGCCTAAGTCGACATGCTCATTAGAGATAACTTCATTCGAGAGGTACAATACCCCATATATTTAGAAAACATTTCCCCTTATCTGAGAAAAAATAGGAAGATCAAGGTCAATGTTGATTTCAGGAACCTCAATCAGCACTTCCAAAAAGATGATTTCTAAATCCCGATGACATAATTAATGAAAGATGGAACTGTTGGATATGAGGTTCTCACCTTCATGAATAACTATTCAGGATATATCCAAATCCGAATGACCCAAAAAGATGAATAATCCACCACCATTAGGGATTTCCAAGAATGTTTTTATACAAGGTGATGCCTTTGGGTTTGAAAAATACAAACACCACATATCAGCGCAATACACACTAATTTTAAAAAACCTTATTAAGAATTTCTGCTGAACATTTTGTTGATGATTAGGTGGTTAAATAATGATAATGCTCGGACCAACATCCTGACCTTGAATCCATATTAAATAAACTATTATAGCATATACTAAAAATGAACCAAAAGAAATGTTATTTTGGTGTTACCTTAGGGAAATTTATTGGCTTCATCATACACCATCAAAGAATTGATGTCAACCCTAAGAAGAAAATTTTCATCTTTTGAATGTAACCTCCTTGTAACCTCTCTGAGTGTAGAGGACACCAAGGACATCTGTACTACATTTATCACTTTATATCCAACCTCGCAGGAATTTTTTTTCAATTCACCATGTTGATAAAAAAATCGGTAGAATATCAATGGACGGATAATTTTCAATAATAAATCGACATTATCAAGAATATATCTTAATTACAATGGTTCTAATGCCGCGTGATAAAGGAAGACCACTCATTTTATTCGTAACCACATTGGATCGATCCCAAGGTGCCTTCTTCACACAAAAGAATGATCTTGGATGTGAGAATAGTCTCTATTATCTCAGCCGAATCATGATCGATGTTGAGACTCATTATTCAAATATCAAGTAGAGATTTTGTTCATTATTATTTGTGGTAGAGAATTTGAGGCATTACATGAAACACCATGAAGTCTATTTGGTCTTGTGTAACAACCCGCTTTTGTATATTTTCATCCATCCAATGTAAGCTAGAGGAATGACCTAGTAGGAGGTCATCTAGAAAATATATTATATACAGTTCATATATGTGACGTCCCAGACTCAGTTTCCACATAATGGGTGTCTCGAGCCCGGTGGGGAACATGGACTAGAGCTCATCTCCCCAAAGGCAAGAGGCTTCTGACAACAAACAAGTTTCAAGGGTATGTGTGGGAAGACTATTCCCTCAATAGAAAAGTGTAACACAATAAGAGAAAATATAAAGGAATAATAAATAGATAAAGTAATATAAACAATATAAATAAATAGTATAAGGAAACTTATGTAATATATATACGAGAATATCCATAACTCTATCAACTGATACAGTGATAATGTAATGTATTGTCGCTAAGAAAACTGGGAAACATGGATAAAAGACAATAGGAATAATTGTTTCACATGGTATAAGAAAAAAAGACTAGTCCAACCATCTCAAGATCCAAATCGTTCATCTTCTATCAAGATCCATGCTATCAGCACACAATCATGTTTTGGAAGCTGTATGCTTATATTTTTTCAATACCTATAGCCATGTAACAAACTCTGGGAACCAAATGGTGCCTGTGGAGGTTGTGATAAAAATATCAATGGGCCACCAACAATGGTGTCTAAAACATCTTGCCCGTGTAATGGAATATAGCACTGTGCATGCATGCATATATAAAGTGAAGCAAGATTTACCATATGAATAAATACCCAGTACCTGCTTCAGCCCTCAACAGGTGTATGAACATGTTACTAGTCCCTTAATTAAGTAATAACTATTTAATGTAATAGGTCATACGATGAATATCCAATAATAAAATTACCTCGTGATAGTACAAGTAGTGAAGGTCTCTAGACATAACAAGGCAACCAGAAACCATATCTAGTGAAGAATTTCTAGGGTAATAACCATGGTAATGTAGATCTCACAAAATGCAAACTCAGTAGTATCTGATCTAGATAAGGGGTAAGAGTTCCATCCAAGGAGCATAATCCACGACATTCCACAATAAGGAACCTACCGAGTCCAATGTGATTGACCAAGGTAAAATGGGGCTATGCAAAGATAGGGATTTATGGGCTTTCACCAGGGAACCTACTAGCCAATGATGGATCTAAAGTGTGTATCTGAGGTATCCTTTAATAATGTAAAAGACCCTACGGTAGAATAACATGCATACATGAAATAGACCAGAACCAGAGTCTAGGTGGGTATCAACCTAAGAAAACCACATCCTTGAATCAGAATGGGGTTCCGGAGACCCATGGTATTCTGATCTTAGAATACAAAGCTAGATCAAGTCAGTCCATTCTTATTCGATATTGTAATCATATAGTAAGTCATTTGTTTCAAGTCTTTCCTTCTATTATTGTGGATAAGTCAAGTAGAGTTGAAACCATTTATTTATTGGTCCAAGACTTGTCTTCCATTATTGTTGATAGACCATGTAGCATTGCACCCATTTAACCAAGTCTTAATTAACCATTAATGCATATCAATTAGAGAGGTTCACTCCTCTACCTTCCATTAACATGTAAAGGTATACTACAGACATGTAACATTAATTCAAACTCATTTTTTAAGGACAATATATATACATAGTATACATTCCATTTAACATTTCACATTTAATAATCATTTGGAAGCACCTAACATATACAGGTTATTTTATGATAATACACGGTACATTCCATTATGAAATTCTTATAAATATCAAGTCATTTATTATGGAAAGTCTCACCTTTAGGAGGATCAAGAAAAGGTACTTCCAAAAGGTGGATCAAATGTGTCAAAAAACACTAAAACCCCAATTATGGCATAACCTTAAATATGAGGCGGATTGAGTTATGGGTGTATCCACTAAAAACTATTCACATATTTGGAAATAGAATAACCATATGATTATATCAAATATAATCATGGAATGTAAATTTAAGAAATTGATTCCAATGGAACCAGTGTTCCCAACACAAACATCTTAAAATCAATGAGCTTTTGGGATTAGTTATAAACTACCCACCTTAGGGTTGTATGATCCTTCTCCTTCGGTATTGGTCCTTGATTTTCCTCGGATTGAAGTAGATTTATGAAAAGGTGAAAAACACTCACATGATCATATCTAGATCGAAAGTGAACAAGAAGAAGAGCGGCTAAAGAGGACTCAATTACATACTGTTTCACATCCAATGTGATAAACATAATCCTGATTGAATGTCGAAAGATAAAGATATCTTGATTCCAAGATTAGATCTTCAAAAATTATTCAACTTGAGTGAGAAATAGGTCAGTCTTGTGTAAACTCAGATTTGGGAGGAAGGGGTTCTTTAGCTATTCAAAAATGGAAAAATTGGAAAAATTACCTAGAAAATTACCCTGCACATGGTTTGTCTGCATGATTAGTCAAACCGTGCACAAACCATGTGGTATGGCTCTGCCTAAATGATCTGGTCCACACGGTTTGTCAAACCATATGCAACCCATGAATGGGAACCTGGAAAAAAGGATCACTCTCATGGTTAGGCCACACAGCCGTGTGCCAACTGTGAAAGGTGGTTCTACACACAAAAACACCATCTTAACCATTAATAAATCAATGTATATTTCTCCATGGTTTTCCATAAACCGTGCGCAGAGTCTGTTTTCAACAATGCGATGGTTTTCAGGCACTAAACCAGCCCCAAACACCCTTGTAACCTTTACTAAGCCATTAGGCATCCATATTAGGTCTAATGTAAATATTTAGACCAAAAATTAAAGGATTAATTCCTGAGTGATAAATTGGGTTCTTACCGTCTTTCCACCTTAAATGAATCCCCCCTTTGTTCTCCTTCCAAGGGTATAGAAACACTATCTGAGAATAACTCTGGTCATTGGGAATGCATGTCTTATTCCCTCTCCAAAGTCTCGTCTAGTACTCGGTCGTGCTTTTTTAGCACCCATATGATAGGGACATACACTCCTCAGAGAACCTTCATTATGCGGTCAACGATGTGTATAATGTACTTCTCAAATGTAGCATCAGAATTTAACTCAACTTCCTCGAGATCAAAGATATGAGACATGTCAGGATGATATTGACAAAGCTGTGAGACATAGAAGACATCGTGCATGGCATGATACATATTTGGCTGATAGTCTTCTAACCCGACTCTCCTTATAATTTCAAATGGATCAACATAATGAGGAGACAAAATTCCCTACATCCTTAACCATATATTCCCTATCATAGGAAATACCCAAAGAAAAACATGATCCCCAGCCTCAAAATTATAAGGTCATCAATGCTGATCGACATAAGATTTCGGTCTAGACTGAGTAGTAGTCATATGCTTCCTAATCAGCCAGACATATTCTGAAGTCTCTTAAATGAGATGAGGACCTAGTAGGGCTACCTTGCCTAACTCTAGACAGCGGAAGGGATAATGGCATGGTGTGCCATATAAGCCCTCAAAATGAACCATTTGAATCATCACCAAAAAATTGTTATTATATTTGATCTTGACAAGAGGAATATTCTTCTCCCAAGAACCTCTGAAATAAAGGACACATGATCAGAGCATATCCTCTGGAACCTATATTGTCTGTTCTAATTGTCTATCGGTCTAAGGGTGAAAAGTTGTTCTTAGAAGCACCGGAGACCCCATAGTATTCTAAAAACCATTCCAGAACTATGAAGTGAAACAAGAATACCAATATGAAATGATAAGAAGTGGAACCTCATGTAGTTGTAAGATCTGAAGGACATATAGTCTTCCCAGCTCATCAACTGATAAAGTCTCTCGAATAGTAATGATGTAGGATGACTTCATTATTCTATTAATGAATACCTAGATAGCATTTATACCATTTGGAGACCTAGGTAAGACAAATATGAAATCTATAACAACATCTTCCCATTTCCATTCCGAGACTAGAAGCGACTGTAATAGGATTGTAGGCCTTTGGTGCTCCGCCTTCACCTGCTGACAGGTGGAACACCTAATGATGAAGCCTGCAATCTGACATTTCATTCCATGTCACCAACACTGGCATCACATATATCAATACATATTCAAGATTCCTAGATGAACATCACACTAAGAAGCATGGGACTCGTTCATAAACTCATCTCTCATATCTACAAGAACCCAGATACGTCCACGTAGATGTAGGATGTCGTCTCTATCTACAGAACAATCCAGAGATGAGTTATCTCCTGATATACTCTCAAGGATATCCAAACCATCAGTATTTGAAAACATCATAATTTTTACCTTCTCATGGAGGTAAGACGTAACTATTTTGGATTAGAGGTATGAATGCTCGTGATTACCATGAATCTCTTAGTGATGTCTAGAAAATAGGGCCATTAACCTCCATTCCTCACTGACTTTTTATACGATGTGAGTTTTAGTTTTCTGAATCAATTCACCAGTAACCACATTAGCCTTTCCAGGAATATAAGAAATCTCAAATACAAAGGATTGTAGATATTGACCCATCACTATGGTCTAAGGTTATGTAATTCTGAGAAAAGATACTCTTGAGGATCTTGTTATATATATACACCAAAAAGCACTCACCCAAAAAATAATGGCTCCAGCAACCTAAATCATTGACAACTTCTGTTAGATCAAGGTCGTACATTGGGTAATTTTTCTCATGAGGTCTCAACTGCTGAGATCCGTACACAATGATTTTGTCTTCCTACATCAACACTACTCCTATCCCAATGGTTGATGCATATCAGAAGATGATATACCCTTTAAATAGTTCTCGGATAATTAATATCAGTGCCAAGACAAGCCTTCCTTTCAATTCATGAAAGGCTTTATCGCATGCTTCTGACTACAGGAACTTAACACTATTCATTGTAAGTCTAATAAGAGGTGAAGAAAGACATGAGAAGTCTTGTATGAATTGCATGTAATATCTAGTGAGCCCTAAGAAACTCATAACATCATCCTAATTTTTGGGATGCTCTTAGGAAACTATAGCACTAACCTTTTTATGGTTGAAAAATACTCCAGATTCCGAAACAATATGACCCAAGAAGTGGACCTGTCTATAAAAAAGTCGAATTTAGCATGCTTGGAATAATGATTATGCTCTCAAAGTGTACTCTGAATGATCTCAAGATGTTTGGCATGGTCATCACGAGTGGAATAATACAAAAATATGTGTTCCAAAAAGACCACATTAGAATAGTCCAGATAGGGGCAGAAACCCCTGTTCATCAAATCCATGATAATGCCAGGAGAATTTGTAACACCACATTTAATAAGAAGATACACATACAGATCATACCTGCTATAGAAAGTTGTACGAGGTATATCTAATGGTCTTACTCACTCATGAAGATAACCCAATCTCAGTTTGATCTTAGAGAACACCTTTTCTCATCGGAGCAGGTCAATGAGAACATCTATTCAAGGAATTGGATATCAATTTTGGATTGTAAGTTGTTTCAACCTTTCATAATCTATGCATAGAAGAAGAGTCCAATCAGCCTTCTTAGAAAAAAACACGGGTGAACCCCAATAGGATGTTATAGGTCATATAAATCCATTAGTCTCTAGGTCCTATATCTGTTGCTTGAGCTCATGAATCTACGTAGGTTCCATCCGGTATTGAGAAATGGACACTGAAACTGCTCCTAGAACAAGATCAATTGCAAACTCTACCTCCCTCTTAGGAGGTAAGCCAGAAAATTCATCATGAAAGACTTCCCTGAAACGATCAACTACAAAAGGGAAATTAGTTTGATTCCAAATTTGATCCTCCATGAAATTATTTGAAATCTGGGCGGTCAGCTCACCTATCACATAATGCTTTAGTCCATCACTCCACTCTTGGACATCCCACATACCCTTGAAAAGATAAATAATGTTGTTGGGTGATGTAAAAGAAACCCTGGGGTGATAGTAGTCTACCATGGCATGCTTGTACACTAAACAGTCCATCCTGATAATGAAATCGAAGACTGTTATCTCAAGAAAAAAGCTATTCCAAAAGAAAGTGTAAAGGCCAGCCTCAAAGGGACAATCCCTACATTGGTGTATTCCCTCCTACCATATTCCTAGTATTGTATCGAGGGTCATTACACCATAGTGATAATGTATCTCTAGTTCGAGACGTTCTACTATAGATAATGAAATGAAATAATTTGAATCACCTATATAAAAAATCAGAGAAAATAGTAAAGGATACTAGAATAGTACCTTGTACTATAGATGGTCCCACATCCTGATCCTCTAGTATCAGTTGTAAAGCATGAAACTAACCAAATTCACATCCATGTGCAACAGATGGACTACCATGATCATTAATACACTATTGGCATTGTTAGTGATCATGGATCATACTACCAAGGCCACGACCTCCTCCTCGAACGTACATACTTCTGCTACTCCAACTCCCTTCCTAACATAGCGTAAAAAAACTCTCTCTTGTAGGTGGAGTAGATGCTGAGTCTTTTCCACTAAAACATAGTGAAATGTCTATCAAAATCAATGAAGATGACCCATACGGACGCAAGCTTGGAACTCTATAAGATATCTATAAATTTGAGAATTTTTATGCCCTGGTCTTTCTCACAGATGACACACCCCAGTGGTATGAAACTGGACACTCTGGATACAACTTCCCTGACTAAAAACCATTGGGAACCATTTCCTACCACTGAATGAACTACTATCCTAAAGTAGCACTGATCCTTTAAACATGGTACTCATTCCATCCCTCGGGTTACGCTTAGTGATAAAGTCTTAATCAACTATTGCATAAATTTTTGGAAGGTTAATGAAATTCACATCAGTTCGGATGGTGTACTAGAGCCCATCCTCAAAATTTATTGCACGCAAAAGCTCATCACCTACTAGAAGCAGTTTAAAGCACTGTAAATTAATGAAACATTCTGAATATTTCATCGCTGATATAGAAACCTTCTCAAGATTCATGAACTCTCAAGTTATATCATATCTTAGTGCCTATGAAAAAAACTAATCATAGACGGATGTATGGAATTCAACCCATAACATGCCCTGATGATTACTGACCTGGGTAACCACATCACATCAATGCTTGGATGAATCTCTAAGCATGTATGTAGCAATTCTGACTCTCCACTATTGTGGAATATATATATGATAAAATATAGATAGAATGGCCTCTATACAGGACTCATTTGCCTGATAACTACCATCCCCTAAAAATATAGGAGGATACTGCTACTGGAAGTCATGGGTTAGATCAGCCATCGTAGGTGCAACCCATGGATCACCTTGCATGGACTGCATCAGACATAAGAAACTATCATAGAATTTGGAGTCACTTACCGAATCATGTATAGTATTTGGTGCCTCAGGTTTTACTCTGGGAAGTAAGACTGGACCCTCAGGGTCCACCATGTCTAGAGAATGGTTGTCACCACCCTCTTGGTGAACGACATGAGGACTTCGTGATGTCATTGGTCTACAAATTCCAAGAACACACCTTAGAAAATGCGTATAATCATAAGATAATGTCTCTAGTGATAACTAAACATAGGAAAACTCACTTCCAAAGGCATACTACCTAAAATACTAGAATAAACGACCATATATCAGAAAGTTATCAATTATATGTTTCATGTCATTTTGTAGTAAATTTCCAGGTTCACTCTTTTATCATTCATATACTTGAGAATAATGGATAAATATGTGCAACCAATTTGTTTTATATATCAGGATTTATATTATAGTGGATATCCATTCCCGATGAATCAGTTCCCATAAACCTCTCACCAGAAACGACACCCATTTATTTATAGCATAATTGTTCAACACAGTAAATTACTCATCCCAACCCATGAGGTCCCATACACCTCATGAATTGAGACATAAAATTACTCAATCATAAACAATAGTAATACCTATAAAATAAAATATCACAATAATAAAAAATCACAAGCATATCAAGAAATCAAATGTAGTGAAATGCACCTATTTGGAAGGGAAATATAAATGACATGTGAACTCTAGGTGCCTATAATGATGCATGTAACAATGATCCTTGTCATCACATCATCGAGATAAGGATGAAATAAATTCTCAAAAGATACATAATCAACAACACCACACAACATGTGAGTCACCCAATGGTGAAATAATATCAACTATAATAGGGAGAAATAGAACAACAATCATAATTTAGATAACTAGGTTTTTACCCCGAACATGGGTTCGCAGCGCCCAAGAAAGTCTTATGACCAAATCCCAGGAATTCATATTCTATATTCTATTATCTCCAAATAGTATTTCAAGAAAATAAACCATCATTGATAGAAATTTGTGACATTCTGGACCTGGATTCTACTTAACGGGTGCCCCGAGCCCAGTGGGCCACATGGCCTCGAGTGCATCTCTGAGTACGCTAGAAGTTGTCGACTAGTAGCGAGGGCCTAGGGTGTGTATGTGGGAATACTATTCCATAATTAGTAGAGTGTAGAAAAATAGAAGGAAATATAAAGGAATAGTAAAGAGTGGAAGAAATATTGATAATATAAATAAATAGTGGAAAAAATTTATGCAATAGATAAACGGGAATAACTATAGTTTTATGACTTGAAAAAATGATGATGTAATTTCTTGTCACTAGAGAAACTGGAAAACATGGATAAAAGAAATAGGCATAATAGTTCCACAAGGTAAAAAAAACAAAGACTACTACAAGCATCAAGAGATCCATCTCAGTCATCTATTATCAAGATCCATCCTACCAGCACACAATCAAGTGTTGGAAGTTGTATTCTTCCCTTTTGTCAATACCTACAACCATGTAATCTACTCCGAGTACCAAACGATGCCAAGAAAGGGTGTTAGAAAAATCTCAATGTGCCATCACAAATTTTGTTTATAACATTCTGCCGGTGTAATAGAATTTAGTAGTGTTAAGGAAAGCATATATAAAGTAATGAAAGTAGAACAATACGACTAAATACCTAGTAACTACTTCATCCCTCAGCTGGTGTTTAAACACGTAACCAGATCTATAATTATGTAATCTCCATCTAATGTAATAGGTCACATGAGGCATATCCAACACTAACATCACTGGGTGATAGTGCAAGCAGTGATGGTCCCAAAACATGACAAGGAAACCTGAAATGATATCTAGTGAGAGAGTTCCAGTGTAATAACTAAGGTAACTTGGATCTCACAGAATTCTAACTTAGTATTATCTGAATCTACTTATGGGGTAAGAGTGTGATCCGAGGTACATAATCCAAGGCATTCCACAATAAGGAACCTACCATGTCCAAAGTGATCGACCAAGGTAAAATAAGGCTATGAAAAGACAGGTCCCTATAGGCTTCCACCATGGCACCTACTAGCCCATGTTGGATCCCAAGAGTGTATCCAAGGAATCCTATAATAACGTAATGGAAACTATAGTAGAATACCAAGAATCTGAGAAATAGAAAAGAACCAGAGTCTAGGTGGGTATCAACCTAATCAAACCGCATCCTTGAATCAAAATGGGGTTCCGAGACCCAAGTAATTCTCCTCTCATAATCCAAGGTGAGTGTGAGTCATTCCATTCCTATTTGATAATGTAATCATTTATTAATTCATTTGGTTTAATTCTTACCTTCCATTACTGTGGATAGGTCAAGCAGAGTAGAAAAAATTTATTTATTGGTCCAAGCCTTTTCTTCCGTTAGTGTGGATAGGCTATATAGCGTTGCAACCATTTAATCAAGTATTAATTAACCATTATGGCATATAAATTATATATGTTCTCTCTCATACCTTCCCATAACATGTATATGGGGTGATACATACATGTAACTTTAATTCAAATGAATTTATTATGTAAAACAAACATACATAGTATACTTTCCATTTCACATTTCACATTTTATAATCATTTGAAAGCACTTACCATAGGCGGGTCAAGTGGTGAGCATAATTGGTAGATTCCATTATGGAGTTCTCATCAATAAAAATTCATTTATTATGGAAAGACTCACCTTTAAAAAGTTCAAGAAAATCCACACCTGAACGGTGGCTCAAACGTGTCAAAAACAATAAATACACAATTATGTCATAACCTTCGACACGAGGCGAATTGAGTTGTGGGAGTAACTACTAACAAATAAATAAATATTTGGAAAGAGAATAACCATTCAATTCTATCAAGTATAATCATATATTGTAAATTTAAGAAATGACTTCCAATGAAGCATGTGGTCCCCAAATTAATATTACAAAAAACAACAAACTTTAGGGGTGAGTTATAGACCACCCACATTAGGGTTCTACGATCTTTATCCCCTAGTATAAGCCATTGATTTTCCTTAGATCAAAGTTGATCTATGAAAAGGTGAAAAATTCTCACATGATGATATCTAGTTTGAGAGTGAAAGAGAAGAAGAAAGGACAATGAGGACTGCGGTACATACCATTGCACATCCAATGTGATGAATGAAAGCTAGATTAGATGTCATATGATAGAGATACATTGATTCCAAGTTTTGATCTTTAAAAATCCTCAAATTGATAGAGAAATAGGTCAATCCATCATAAAATCTGATAAGGGAGGAAGGGGTGGCTTAATAGATTATTAAGGGAAAAAACACAAAAAATTGCCCAAAATATTTTCATGCACATGGTTTGCCCGCATGGTTTGTCAAACCGTGCACAAACCATGTGGCATGGCTTTGACCAAACGGTTTGGTCCGCATGGTTTTTAAAACTGTGTGCAACCGATGCACGGGTACATAGAAAAAATGGGCACTCTCATGGTTAGGCTCCACAGTCGTGTTCCAACCGTGCGAGGTGGTTCTTCCCAAAAAATCACCATCCGCATAGTTTGGAAAACCATGCGGAATTCCACACAGTTTACTCTAAACCATTCGAAAAGTCTGTTTTCTCCAAAAATATGGGTTTCGGGCTTTGAACAAGACCCATTCACCATTGGAACCTTTAATAATCCATTAACCATCCATATTAGGTCCAAATTAATGATTTATACCAAAAATTTAAAGGATCCATACATTTGTGAAAAACCAAGTTCTTACAATACTGTAGAAAGAAACCAAAGGTCAAACATTAGCTGATTTCCTAGAAGAGAATCCCTCAATAGTAGTGTCCCCATCAGATGTAGAGCTACCTAATGAAGAAGTATTCTCTATTTGAGATAACTCCAAGATGTGGGAAATGAACTTCGACGGTGCCTCTATAAACCCAATAGAGAAAATAAAGGAAGACCCCAAATTCAACAAAGTGGGTCTGTGTGTCATACTCATGTCCCTAAAAAAATAAGTTCATCCATATTCCTTCCTATAGTTAGAAGGATGCATGAACAATGATAAAAAGTACTAAGACCTCACTGTATGGCTGGAACTAGCACCCCAAGTTAAAATAGAACACTTAAAGATAAAATTTGATTCGGAACTTGTCATCAAAAAAGTCAATAGTGACTATGTTGTCAAGAAATGGGAGTTTATCCCTTTGATAAACCATGTCTGTGAATTGATAGAATAATTCCTGTCATATTCAACATTACATAATGTTTATCATTCAATAAATATGCAAGTTGATGCTATAGAAAATGCATCCTTGGCTCTGGTCAAACCAGATACAAATGAAGCAATTATCAATATTTCTCACCAATGGATGGTTTTACTATTAATTCAGTCCAACATGGAATAAATTAATGAGATCAGCCCCATATCTGAGATGTATGGTCCTACCACCAGTTGGATGTCTCCCATTATTAACTATCATTAAAATGGAAAACTCATGCTAGATAGAGCTGGAAGGGAACATATCTGTAGAGGAGCAGTAAATTGCATGCTCTACGATGGCAAAAACTGGAAAAGGGTTTGTATATGTGTGGTGATGATGTTTTCCTTGTCAGGTGTGTTTATGGATGAGAGACCAATGCCTTCATGAATGAATTGCATGTAATAAATTATGGGGGAACACTATTTATCATCCAAACTCTCTCATCAAATTCAATGTCATGGGTACTATTGGCCCACCATGATGTTTAATTGTGCTGATTTCACTAAAAAGTTTCATTCCTATAGATTCCATGGCAATTTCATCCATCAACCCTTGGATTTGATTCACCCAGCTATGTACTAATTTCCATTATATATATGGGGAATGGATTTCATGGGACCATATCCTCCCACCATGACTAGAAAATATAAATATATTCTCACAGTAAACGACTTCTTTCATAAATGGGCAGAAGATGCACCCATTAAAGAAGTTAGGGAAAAAATTATTGTCAACATTGTCAAAGATAATATCATTACTATGTTTGGTGACTCTCAAAAAATACTATTGTACAATGAATCCAATTTATAATCTATTGAATTTTAAAAACTCTACCAAGAGTATTGTTTCAAGTAAACTTTTCCTCTTACTACCATGTAGTGGCCAACAAACAGATTGAGGATTTCAAAAAGACCAATTCCAACATACTATAAAATATTTTCGATAGGGATAAAAAATCATGGTCGTACAAGCTGCTCCATTCCTTTTTCACCTACCGTACCACATCCTGCATGGCCACTCCAGAAACCCCATACTCATTAGTATACTGGATGGGGGTTGTTATTCCCATTGAAATTAACTTACCATCGCTATGTGTTGATGTTTTTGATAAATTATCTATAAATGAGAAATCCCAAAAACGGTTTTATGTGGTCAAGTGGATCCATGAAGAAATATTTCACACTCTACAACATCTTGAAATCTAACAAAATCATATTTCACAAGCCTTCCATAATAAGGTTCACTTATGAGCTATCGTCGAAGAAAAAATGTTGTTGGTTCTCAAAACCCCAATAATACTTAGGAAGAAGCATCCAAAGATGGAGCCAAAATTGGAAGTACCATATGTTGTACCCAGTTTTTACTCCAATTGAGTTTATTTATTGATTTCAACGGATGGAAAACTCCCTAGATCTTCCACCAATGTAAGAATCATGAAAAAAGTACTTTGCATAATAACAATCAAGGTCGTCTTACTGGCATGATGTTAAAATGTTTGGTTCCACCTATAAACTTTATAAATGACATTAAACTATATGTAAGAAGTCCTTTACACCCAACATTAAACTATACAGAATACTTCCATTCCACATGATGTTAAACTCTACAGAAGATTTCCTTTCAACATGACGTTAAACTATAAAGAAGACATCCTAATTGCATGACAATAAACTGCATGATGAGGTCGTCCATGAATCACAATGTTAAAGTCCTCAACATCCATATCAAAATTGAAAGACGTTAAACTAAATAGTGACATAAAAGTCCTTACCACATGATGTTAAAATTCATGGCCCCAACAATATTCTTTCCTAAAGAGACATTGACTCCAACATTTGTGACCTACCATGCCCCGCTATAGAACTGAGTACGGATTAATTCCTATTAATCATTGGGATACATAGAGACACGTCGATCCTAGATCTTGGTCCAACCACCACATTGTACCAAAATACATCAATTTTACTCTCAGATTCCTCTACATCTCGAGAGGAGACCCAAAATTTCTATTGTTTCTCAACACCAAGAATAAGTCATGTTATATTTTAAATGGTGGTAAAAGTTTCCTTTGGTTGAATAGAGGATACATATACAATGTATTCCCATTAAAAAATTAAATAGTAAAAGTTTCCCCCTCCCTATGTATGATCCAACCCTATACAGGGATGCAACTCTATAATTATGTGTAGGCTTGATTTATGCCCTTGTAGGATACATAGTGACACCAATATTATTTATGCTAGTCCAACTAGAAAAATTAAAAAGTGACCTCTTTACTACGTATGGATCATATATATATAGGGAAGTTACCACAAATAACTATGAGTAGGCTTTATGCTTTCCCTCGAAGGATATGTAGTGGCGCCTGGAATCTACATCCTGGTCCTGCCACCAACATAAAAAAAATGTTCTCCACCACATTATATATGGATATAATCTATGTAGGGATGGACTTTTCTTGAACTATATTTTGGATTAATTCCTTCCCTTATAGGGTATATAGAGACGCTTAAATTTTTCATCCTGGTCCAGCCACCAACATCAAAGAATTTCATTTTCACTATGCAGGGATCAGATATATGTAGGGAACTTCACTAAATGAACTACGTGTAGGATTTATTCTTGTCCTCGTTGGATACGTAGTGACACCCATATTCTCCATCCCATTCCAGCACCAATAGAAGAAAAAAAGTGATCCACCTCCTTGCGTTTGGCCAGAACATATACAGGGTTGTCCTTTTATAAAAATAAATGAATCTTGATTCCTATTCATTAATGGGTTATGTAGAGACACTTTGACCATATGTTTTGGTCCAACGATCATGTGACTTGGAATGCCTCTATTATATCCTCGGTTTCCCCTATACTATGAGGAAAATCCACATCACTCCTTGTTTCTCAAATCGAGTATAACTCACGTGTGCTTAGGAATGATGGGAAAGACTTACATACATAGAGACAACATAGAAGAGTATAATAAGGCCATAATCTTGAATACATGGTATAAAATGAACCCCTCCCCATGCATAGGTTAGACTGGCACATGGAGTTCTCAGAACTATGTAGACATTGATTCCAAACTAATTGTGATATGTAGGAATCCTCCTTTAGGTTAGTGCCCAACACTTCAATCACTTCATCCTTTTTATATTGGTTCACACTTTTCCTAACCAAATTAAATTAAACCAGGTGACCAATGAAGTCCTAACCATATGACATTAAACTATATGGTAGCTCAAGAACTATGTATGGATATATTCTCGACATGACAAGATACATAGTAACACCTGAGTCTTCTCGGTTCCATTCGTGAAAAAAAGATATCCCCCAATAACCTACTTGTGAAATGAAAATATATGTGGGGGAATTCAAATCTAGGATCTTACATCCAGAAATGAACAAAAGACCATGCTTCCCTTTACATATGAATCAGATCTATGTAAAGGATCTAGTACAATAGAACTAATTACGGCCTTGATATTTCTCATGTACCCAGACATCCTCTTTTCATCTATCAAAATCCAATCCCCAAAATATATTGATTCACTATAATCATCCATTACTATTGTTAATGGATTCCTAGTGTCTTTTCAACACCTTGTTTGACTATTCACATTATTCCCCATTGAAACTGATATGTTGCACAAATAAATGTCTTGTCAGACAATGGAAAATTGTTCCTCAGGAGAGGTTGTTCCTAATTTTTTATGCTCATTCGATCCGATGCCTTGTGTCATCTATCATAACTCTAGGTCTCCCTTAATCATGGTTTATAACTTATTCCCCCGCTCATGTCTAGGGAATATCGAGAATATCTCATCATGATTATCTCATATTTATGCATAATTCCTTCAACATTTCATCCTAGTAACATGATGATTAATCTATATTCTCAAAGTCCTTTCCACACGATGCTAAACTGTATGGAAGAAATCCTCATTACATGACTTCAAACTCCATGACCCAAAGTCCTAACTGAAGTAACATTAAAAAACTACATGATTCCCAAAATATAACTAAAATTCTCCCACTCCATGCACATAGAGAAAAATTTGTGTAGGGAATCTGGTCTCAAGATGATTGGATTTTCAATACATGGCCCCGGTCCAACAAGGGAGTCAAAATATCATACCACAAATATAAGTAAAATCTTTATAGAGAGACTCCAAATTCCATGAATAATCCTAAAATTCTGGGAATAATTATGACCCAAGTGTTTCTGATATGTGAAAACCAACTCTCTCTATTTTTTAAAACTCAATACATTGTGGGATCTTGGATCATTATAATCCTTCATGTCCCCCAGGAATTGAAGTTCAGTGTCCTACGAACACCTCTGTTTGACTGTTCACATTATACCCCAATATCCCTGCATATATTTCCCACAAAAAATGGTATGTAAACCATAAAAATTATTCCCTAAAAGTGGATTTTCCTATTTTTTATTCATAATGGTTTCTAAGCCCCATGTCATTCCTCCCAATCCAATATCCCTCAAATCCATGGTTTACACACTACTTCTTACCAACATCCTGGGCATGTCAGAACATCATGGCTCGATTACCCTCCAGTTACTCAGGGCTTTTATATCAATATCCTGATTGTATGATATTCAAACTACAAGATACACAATACCCATTATTCACCCATATTAAAGGTCTTGTGAGAAGGGTATTTATCTTCATGATTCTGCTCATATTAATGAATCTTTCATAGGAATGTTTGATAAACATTCCCCGTCCATAGGCATGAATCAGATCTATATAGGAATGTTCCTTAAAATAATAATGTACAACTTGATTTCAATCATCATAGGATATGTATTTTGTAACTTCTTGGTTCCAGGTGCTGCCCAAAGGTTCCCCGTACCCAGTTTGTCACATGGCCTCAATTATATTTCCCCAAAAGCCAGAGGCTGCTGACTAGTAGTGATGATCTTGGATGTGATAATGGGGAAACTATTCTCTAATTGTAATAGAAACATAGTAGAAACAAATATTATATAGTATAGGAAGCATTAATACAATACAAAAAAAATAAGCAGTGGAATACTGATAGTATTAACAACTACAGCATGTATATAACAAATGATCCATGTGCCAAGTGTCTAGTAAAGCATCCAAACAAGTCACAATGCTAGAAATATAATAATGAAACCAATGTATAGAAAAAATTAAACTCCAACAACATCTCAATTCACAACATGGTCCCATGATCTCTATCTCCAACAACAATCATGTTCATGATGAAGAAGGGGGCTTTCCATTTTCTATACCTACAACCATATAATCTGTTTGGGTCCAAAATCATGCACCAAAATGGGTGTGAGATGAATCCCTTAGGCAAACACTAAAATAGTTGTGACTAACTTTCGGTGAATATATATAGTAGGTAATATAAAAAAATGAAACAATAAAGTAGGAAGTATTCAAAAGTAAAAAATCCTACAGTTTTCAAAATACATTCATTTACATTTATAAATTATTCAAACTGTTGAATAATGTAACCTCATGATCTAGCCTAATCCTATATCCCACTATATAGCAATAAAAATAAGCGTCTCCAAAGTCCATCAAAACAATCAAGTGACACTGAGTCCAGGCTGATACATTGGCTTGGAAGACCCATCACAATCATTCAATCATTCAAAAGAAACCCTCTATGAAATTTCTCATACTCTAACCCATATGGTTTAACATTTCAACAATTCAATAACAATGACCCTCTAGGAATGCTCACATAGTCTGACCCCTTTTGTCCCATAACACTAAACAATTACAAATGAACACCTGGGAAGCTCTCACAGTCTATACCCCTTGCTGTACATAGAAACAATAATTATAATGACCTCCTGGAAGCTCTCACAGTCAATACCCTATGGTCTGACATTCATTTAATAATGACCCTATGTGTATCTCTCATAGTCTAACCCCTCCTGTAAATGGCCCCACAATAGCTCTCATAGTGAATACCTTTGGTCAACGATATGAACAATTATACATTATTGACCCAACCTTGGGTAGAACTCATAGTCAATTCCCATTGTCCATACTTTCATAATGGAAAACAGATGCATCTAAGATAAACTGAAACTACATACTCACAACACTGGGTATGGAAAACAAGCAAGCCTAACATGCTTTCTAGACACAATGGACATAATAAAAAAACCAGGGAAACAAATCCATACTCAAGTTATAAAACCATATGTGGAAAATAGAAAACCATTATCAATCAAAAAACCATAACAGATTTTAAATAGGGTTAAATTCCAAAACCCGTAATACCCTAAACATGGGTATTCGACAATTATAGTCTATATAATCCAAATACAACCAAAAAGAGGAACAAACCACCTACCTTGAGGATGTACGAAGAAAAATCTTGAATGTCGGTCCTAAATTTTCCTAGAACGACATAGATATACAAAAAGGTCAAAAAATAGTCCACCATCAATAACTCATGTGAGAGGATAAATCTGTAATGTTGGCTCTAGGTAAAGATTGAAATCCCCAGTGGAAATCCAATGTACCTGGTAGTATCTAAATCAGAGTTCAGATGGAGTAATGGGTGGAGCTTGAAGATTCTTGGTGTTATGTTGCTCTGATATACGAAACACAGGAAGAAGAAAATGTTTCTGGACATAAGACACGGTCCTTATCCAAAATAAAAAACATTTACATGGTGTGTTCATTTAATTTACAAGTTGTGTATTAGCCTCAACTAGATCCCACTTTATGCGGTCTACCAGGTCACCTACACATCCATGTACTGGCTTGTTACATGGCCAGTACATGGTTACAAATGGAAACCGAGCACATGATGTGTACTTAGAAAAATTACCCACTCTTCCTTTTTTCTAAACAACAAACCAAAATAAGATCCATACCTGAAATGTAGATCTGGGTACTTAAAAAATTCCCCCATTAAATAAATTCATCCTCGAATATTCCTTTCAAGGATGGTGAAAAATAAACTGCAAACAACTCTATACACTTTGATCATACATCAGCCTCCCTCTCCGACGTATCATCCTATACTCGCCCGTGCTACAATATCACCCATGCTATAAGAAGAGACCAACCATGGAGAAACTTTGTGCTGTGATCAAAAATCCACATAGGTTGCTACTCGAAGGATTCATCCACCACCCACTAAACCTCCTCGGGTTGGAAAACATGAGATGGGTCTGAAAACTAACACTGTAGCCGAGAAACATGGAATACATCGTGCATATATTGGTACTTATGAGGTAACTACAACTGATAGATAAATGCCCTGACTCTCTCCAACACCTCAAATGGCCCGATGTATCTTGGTGAAAGATTTCCCTGTCTCCTAATCCTTCTATTTCCCAACCTTTATGTGACACGTAAGAAAACATGCTCTCCAACCTCAAACACTAGAGGGAATCATCAAGAATCAGCCTAATATTTCAAGTGATATTGTGTTGTAGCCATCCTATTCCAAATCAAATCTACCTGCTGAGTGGTCTCATGGACAATACAAGGTTCCAGCATTGAGGCCTCTCCTACCTATTTCCAATCTAGGGCTGATAGGCATGGCCTAATGTACAAATCCCTATAACGAGCCATCTGAATCATCGTCTGAAAACTATTACTATAAGAAAAATCCACTAGGGTTATGTGTCACTCCCAAGAACCCCTAAAATCCAAGACGCATGCCTTAAGAAAGTCCCCCAAAACCTAAATCATTCACTCATACATGTTATTTGTCTGGTGATGGTTAGCTGTACTCATATGTACCGGTATACCCAAAACCCTTTGTAGTCCTTGTCAGGCATGTGACGTGTACTGGGCGTCCCTCTGTGAATGATATAGTGTGGAACCGCTTGAAAACATACAATGTCTTGGATGTACAACCTTTCAATCTCATCAACACTGAAGTTTTCCATTATTCAAAATAAATGTAAAACCTTCTTGAGTCTTTCAACAACAACCCAAACAACATCATTCCCTCGGGGAGACCTTGGTTAACCCATCATGAAATTCATTGCAACATCATTATACTATCATTTGGGAATGTGTAACTGATATAAAATCGATGTTGGTCATGGATGCTCTGCCTTCACCTACTGACAGGTGGAACACCTTATAACAAAACCAACAACATCAATTTTCATGCTTGGCCACCAATACTGGAAGTGTAGATCTCGATACATCATGGTGACATGAGGTTGAACTGCCCAAACCAAGGAATGAAAACCCCATTTCATCTCTTCAATTATGTCTACTTCCACACATACAAATCCATGAAATAATAATATCTCATTGTCACTTATATTCCACCCATGAGTAGGAAAATCTTTTGACACACTATCGCATCGGACTAGGAATTCGGAATATGATTGCTTCCTCATTTGAAATCGATCCATAGGAGTCAAGGTAATAGCTATAGAAGAAAGAAACATATGCCCTTGTCTATTGTGCACCTCCAAATATATCTTAGAGAAAAGATCTGTAAGCTTCCACTCACTTCCAGACTCCTCAACTAACTATATCTGAGTCCTCATGCTCAATGCATCAACCACTGTGTTGCCTTTCGCAGGTGTGTAGGAAAATGAAAAGTCAAAAGACAAAAGGTACTCTACCCACCTTCTCTGTCTCAAGTTCAGATCACACTGAGTAAAGATAAACATGAGGCTTATTTGGTCAGCCTAACCAAAAAAATTACCTCCCAAAAGATAATGTCTCCAACATCATAAATCATGCACAACTGCAGATAAGTCTAGATCATGCGTTAGGCAATTCCTCTCATGAGGCCTCAACTACTGAGACCCATATTCCATGAATCATTACCCCGAAATAAGCACTACTCCAATATAGATACCTTAGGAATCACAGAAAACTGTGTATCTCTTGCCTCATTCTAGAAAAATTAGTATCAATGTTGATGTCAATCTCCCTTTTAGCTCCTGAAAGGCTGAATTTCTAGAATATGTCCACAAGTAATTCACACCCTTCTTAGTTAGACCCTTATGTGGTGCTGCTAAGCATGAAAATCCCTATATAAAGTACATGTAGTAACCATCCTACCCCAGAAAACTTCATACCTCTATGACGATATTCTACTATCCTCCGGAAACTACTGGTCTAACTTTCACTAGGTCAACTGAGACTCCGGTCTCTGAGATGAAATTACCGAAGGTGTGAATTTGGTCTATCCAAAAGCTGAATGTTGAGAGAATAGCATATAACTAGTGCTCCATTAATGTACTCAAAATGATCTCAAGATGGGTGGCATGGTTGTGTCAATGTTGAGAGTACACCAAGATATCATCCACAAAGAATACCACAAGATAATCCAAGTATGGATGGAACACAAGGTTCATTAGTTCCATAAAAACATTTGGCAGGTTCATGAGAACGAATGGAATAACTACATACTTGTATAGACCATACAATATCCAAAAGGTTGTAATAGGTATATCTAATAATCTAACGTGAAACTAATGATAACCAGATCTCAATTCAATTTTTGAGAACACCTAGGCTCCTTGATGCTCATCAAAGATATCGTAAATCCTTGGCAATGAATATCAATTCTTGACTGTCAATTGGTTCATCTTCTAATAATCTAAACAAAGTATTAGGGTATTGTCTGCCTTCTTCAAACACAGGACTGGCGAACCCCAAGGAGAAGTAATGGGTAAGATGAAAGCCTTTCCTGCAACTTCTCTAACTGCTTCTTGATCTCTTGAAATTCATGTATATCCATCCTATATAGAGGAATTAACAATGGTGAAGCTCCTGGAACAAGATAAATAGTGACATATACCTCTATCTATAGAGGTAAACCTGAAACGTTGTTTGGAAATACAACTATGAAATGATCCACCACTAAAGGAATGTCTATTTGTGAAGTCCACTGGTCATCCAAATATAAACTAGAAATCTAGGCCATAATTCCTCGAATCCCAAGATACTTGGGTCTAGCTCTTCTCACATTAACATCTCATTCTCCATTTTATAAAAAAAGATCCACCCTCTAGTGATGTGAATCGTTCCCAGCAGCGATAATAGTTAAAAAGGCATAAAATGAGACCAAAAAGTCCATTCAATGAATGACATCAAATCCTGTCATTTCTAAGACATATAGGTCCCATAAGAAGTGAAAACCACCAACCTAAAGAGGGAACTCCTTGTACTGATGTACACTAGATTTCCTAATCATCAACGGAGTTTCTAACGTCATCATATCCTTAGAAATAAAGATACATATTGCAAGGATCTCCACAAAAATAATAGATATAAATCTATGGGAATCCCCTGTATAAAAAAGAGCAGATGCTAAAACTGAGGAAACTAGAATAATACCTATAACCCTAGAGGGTTCGAGATCCTGTTCTTGCTGAATCTACGCCACTATAAAATTTTGACCTTTACCGTGGCCCTGCGACCCTTCATGATTTACATGAGTTAATCCACCATGATTTAGTTGAAAACCTATAGCCTGACCACCACGGTCATGACCACATCCTTGGCCGAAACAGACTGACGAACTCTAGTTCACTGGTTGATGAGAAACAATTTTTCCTACTCCTGAATGTGGAGTCACAAGAGAACCCCTATCAGTCATTGATAGTGAGAAAATATAGAAAAAATACTAAAGGTTACCCATCTTTTCGCAATATTGGCACTCAACTAGGTCACTTGGCCAATGTGGTCATGTATTCCCCGCTCGTCCCGCACTAGTTTCATACCATCTGGCTACCTAAAAAAACATCACATGAAAGATCCATGCAGTGATTTCAGCTATCTATTGATGGAGTACCTAACTAAGATGTTGAATTGCCCCGGTTCATAGCTCCTGACTCCCTCATATTACACTTGTTAATTAGTGTCAGGTTCACAATAGTCATCACAGAAGATAGTCTGAAGACATTAAACTATGCTTGGATGTCAAACCTGAGACCATCCTGAAATCTCCTAGCCAAATATAACTCGTCACCTCCCATAATAGGTGTGAAGTGCTAAATCATCGCAAAATGAGAAGAGTATTCCATCAGTGAAATAGATACCTACTCTAAATGAATGAACTCTTGGGCTTGATCAGCCCTCAACATATTAGGGTCAAAGTAGTTTTAGAATACCATCTAAAACTCTTCTCAAACCATATCATGGTGATGTTCCACCTATGAGATAACATCCCACCATCTCATGGAGGAATCACGTGATATGTACGTCACATGGTTTACCCTCCTCTCTGTAAGCATCACCTGATTCTCAAGGATAGATATCATAGCCTCCAACCATTACTATACAGCATGTGGTCCTTTATCCCTAGAAAAAGTGGGGGGATTATACTACTAGAAAAAAACTTTTAAGCTCTTCCATAGATGGGGCATGATGCAGTGCTCCATGAAATGACTGTAACATCCTAAAAATCCTTCATGGAACTATGCATCAGCACCTTCATCTATTATAATAGATGGTTCCAAGATAGGTTCAATGGGAGGATCTGCTGGTAGTCCCTGGTCAACCATTTTCTGTGTCTGATCATTTCCCTGCACCTGTAGAAAAAAAAGAGGATTTCTCAGTGGCATGAATCTTCAATGTCAAGTGCACACTTCAGTCTAACATTATCAATGACTGAAACATAGAAGTTTGAGAAAATAACAAAATAAGAAAAAATTCATGTTTTACAAAATAGGGTTACACGGCGTGTATATCTGTCACATGGTGTGTTCCCTTGAGTTTCAACATGGGTGTGTACCTCTTCCAAACCTAGTCATAAAACACCCCTACACATAGTATGTTCATACTCATACATTACTTGTACATGAATTTTACCTCCTACCCAACCCAAGTTCTTCTACATGGAAAAAGTCACACAGTTCTCTCCGAGGTAACACTACCTAAATTATTCACCCATGACATGGCGTGTGCAATGTATGTTACAACTAACCATGTCTTTATTCACAAGGTCGGAGATACAATCGACTCAACAAGGTGTGCTTGAATAGAAGATTATGGGTACAACCTATGTTTTATCCACCAGTTTCTTTCGTCACAAGGTGGGAGACATGACCCTTACAATATAGCGTGTACTCCCAATAAACAGCATGTTCTACCAATGTTTCCAAACCCCGTGTATCTACTCACACAGTCAGTCACATGATTAGGGACTGAACTACGTGTACATACAGTACACAGTGTGTAGTTTAGAAAATTTATTTCTTATAGAATAGAATAACACATGGAATGTGTTCATAACATGACATGCCATGTTGTCTATGTTTTCGGGTAGTAAGCCTCTGAAACATCTCTAAAACCCCTAAAAACATAAAAATTTTGTCTGAGGCAAGACAAATTCTGATTTGTGAGAGCCCATTCTCCTGGAAATCAATGTTTGGAATATTTATTCATATCATAAAATTAAAAAATTCAATTAATGTTCAAACATGATCCACCAAATTCGGATCCAAGTGGGCCCATAACCCACAGGATGGAGGATCAAAACCTCCCTTTGATACCACTTTGTAATGTCCCAGTTTCGGGTGCCACACAAATGTTCCCCATACCTGGCTAGTCACATGGCCTCAAGAGAATTTCCCCGAATTCCAGAGGCTTCCGACTAGAAGTGAGGGCCTTGGGTGTGATAGTGGGGAAACTACCCCCTCCATGGCAGAGTAACCGAGTATAGATAAATAGTGAACAGTAGCAGAATCATTAATACCAAACAAGGAAAGTGAACATTAGAAGACTCATAGTTTAAACAACTGAAAAATGAAAATAACACTAGTGCAGAAAACATTTTTTACGTCGGTTATTTTTTATTATTTACGTCGGTTTTTAGGCGACGTTAATACGGACGACGTTATAAATAACGTTTTTTACGTCGGTTATTTAAAACCCGACGTAATATCCCTAACATCACGGTGGTTATCACGTCGGTTCATATAATAACCGACGTGATAAATATGCGCGGGGGGGCTTTATCACGTCGGTTATTCCCTAAACCGACGTGGTAAAACGCCTGGGATATCGTTTATCACGTCGGTTATGACATAACCGACGTGATAAACCCTGCCCCTGGCCTATTATCACGTCGGTTATTTAAGAAACCGACGTGATAAAAAGGCCTGGGAAACGTTTTAGCACGTCAGTTATCCAATAACCGACGTGGTAAATCGATTCCCAGGCCTTTTAGCACGTCGGTTATATTAGGAACCGACGTGATAAAAGCCCCGGGAACGGTTTATCACGTCGGTTTTAGAAAAACCCGACGTGATAAACCCCTGGCGATTTATTTACCACGTCGGTTATAAAATAACCGACGTGAAAGAAATTTTTTTTTAAATAATTGCACTGCTCTCACCAAAAAGCAACCAGAAACCAAACAAAAATAACAATGCCATCCCTCCCCCAAGCCCCAACTGAACCCCACCCTCATCTATACCCACCTAACAACCTGGCCAGCCCTCCCCCACCACATTGGAGCCCCACCACAACCCTTGGACACCCCCCACCCCTTGGACAGCCCCCCCACCCTCATTTACACCCCCACGACCCCTAGTACAGCCTCAAACACCCATTGGAAACCCCTCCCATATCCCTTGGACACCCTCCACCCCTTGGACACCCCCTCCACCCCTTGGACAGCCCCCCCCCCCCCCACCCTCATTTACACCCCCAAGACCCCTAGTACAGCCTCAAACACCCATTGGACACCCCCCACACCTTGACAGCCCTCCCAGACCCCTTGGACACCCCTCCCATATCCCTTGGACACCCCCCACCCCTTGGACACCCCCCCCCACCCCTTGGACACCCCCCCACCCTCATTTACACCCAACCGGCCCCTTGGACAGAACTCCCAGACACCTTGGACACCACTCCCATATCCCTTGGACACCCCCCACCCCTCGGACACCCCCCCACCCCTTCGACAGCCCCCCACCCTCATTTACACCCCCCGAACACCCCTTGGACACCCCTCCCATATCCCTTGGACACCCCCCCACCCCTTGGACACCCCCCACCCCTTGGACAGCCCCCCACCCCCTGGACACCCCCCCGACCCCTTGGAAACCCCCCATACCCCTTGGAAACCCCCCCCCCCCCATCCCCTTGGACAGCCCCAAACACCCCTCCTATATCCCTTGGACACCCCCCCACCACTTGGACACCCCCCACCCTCATTTACACCCAACCGACTCCTTGGACAGCCCCAAACACACCTTGGACACCCCTCCCATATCCCTTGGACACCCCCACCCCTTGGACACCCCCCACCCCTTCGACAGCCCCCCCACCCTCATTTACACCCCCCGAACACCCCTTGGACACCCCTCCCATATCCCTTGGACACCCCCCCCCACCCCTTGGACACCCCCCACCCCCTGGACAGCCCCCCACCCCCTGGACACCCCCCCGACCCCTTGGAAACCCCCCCTACCCCTTGGAAACCCCCCCATCCCCTTGGACAGCCCCAAACACCCCTCCTATATCCCTTGGACACCCCCCACCACTTGGACACCCCCCACCCTCATTTACACCCAACCGACTCCTTGGACAGCCCCAAACACACCTTGGAAACCCCTCCCATATCCCTTGGACACCCCCACCCCTTGGACACCCCCCCACCCTCATTTACACCCCCCCCGACCCCTAGGACAGCCCCAAACACACCTTGGACACCCCTCCCATATCCCTTGGACACCCCCCAAACACCCACCCCCACCCCTTGGAACCTCTCCCCCCATACCAAAATCCAGACCAGAAAAACCATCAACAGTAGAACAAAACAAGAAGTAGAGAAAAATTAAACATTCACTTATATAACATTCAAAACTTACACTGTCAACTTTAAAAAAAACTAAATCCAACCTAAACGACTACGAAATACACAATTACATTGACAATATTCAAAATTACATTTTACATTACAAACAACTAAAAGTCAATCAAAACTGTAAAATAATTTGACCACTCCACTTGTAAGTGTTTGATATCTTCAGCAGTAAAGGGTTGAGGGTCATCAAAAAGCTACAAAGGAAAAGGATAGTAGTCAACGTGTATAATGAATAAATCAAATTGAAATATTATGAGAAAGAGGAAATCTTACCAGGTCAAAACTCAGAACTGTCCCAGTTGTTATTATTTCATACATAAATCTTAACATGTAATATCTGCATTCGATGATGCCTTGTTGCTCATGACATTTCTGTTTGAATGAGTGTAAATTCAATATATTATTATTATGTAATAAATCAAAATGTACAAATTATAAATGGATATTTACCTTCGCATGTACATATTTGATCTTGAAATTCCTTTTCTTTGCGCTTTTTCGAAAGTGGACCCATGCCCTGTTAGAAAATAATACGAATGGGGTAAATTTAAAATTAATTATAATATATAAAACTATTGTGAAATTGAAACTTACGTTTCCAATATATTCTTAAAACTTTCTCGCACATCATCATGGAGAGAGCATATCCAATAAAGTGTTTTCTCCCTAGGGCAAAAAACCCCTAACATCCAATGATCCCTGATAAAAGGAAATTTAACGTTAGTGGTTTTTTATGTTAAAAAATAATTAACTCTTTGAGAGGGATGTGTTTCATACCTCTCACAAAAAGGCATCATCCAACACTGTGTGATTACATTCTTTTCAAATCTATCAGCAATATAAAGCATTCTTTGTTCCTCATCCAATGCACATGCTTCAGGGGAAATCAATTGTGGGTCCACGAATCCATATACATCTGTCAGCTCATTCCTCTCACAAATTTTATACAGATACCTAATACAAAGCAGACATAAGTATACATTTTTAATAAATATAACGCAAGGAAAAGGTGTTAAGACTTACATGATAAAAATTTGCACCACGTTGATGCCCAACTTATCTCCAGTGACAAACTCCATGATATCATTTTTCATAATCCCCACACATAGTTCACGTCCACAGACATGAGCTTCCATTGTAAAGTCATAATGATCCGCCAACAAATTTGAATATCTTGACAATTTGTCAAGACTGCTAGTATCTGCATCTGATGTCATAGCTATCTGTCTTTGTTGTTGTCTATATAGTATTTCTTTACCTTTGAAGTATTCCTGTAAAAATAAATTGAAAAATATATTAGTTTTCAAATGATAAAACATTAATAAAAATATAAAATAAAAGATATAACATCCATACCTCTATGGTAATGAGTCGAAGAAGTCTGGATGGCCAAAGTAAAAAAATGGCCGATACTATGTCCAACTGTCGTCACCTCATCTGTAGGTAATGGTATCCGAGCTGATCTATCTATAATATCCTGTATAGTGACCCTCTGATTCTCTACCTCTAACTGTTGATGATGAACTGTATCTCCTATACAATATACCATCCCATATGCAACTATATGATGTTGAGGATCATCAACATACAACTCACAATAAGTAGGTAGCTGCGGCGGAGGAGGAGGATCAAAAATGGGGTCCGCAGGCTGAGGTGGGGGAGTGGGAGCTACTGGGAGAGGTGGAGTGGGAGCTGCACCCTGAAATTGTCTTTGCAAGTCTGCAAACATTAACTGCACCGATGCTCTAATCTTGTCCTCCATTGTCGCATTAATATTATGGACTTCAGCCTCCAAGGATTCTATTTTTTTTTATAAACTCCCTCAACGTTAGAAGTTGAGGAACGTGGCAACACTTTTCTTACCGATACACCTGCCGGATATCCTCTTACACGGCCAGGATGTTCGGGCTTTCCCAATGCCACAGATAAAATATCTTCCCTCCCAGATGGTGTAAATGTCCCCTGTGAACTCTGCTCCTCAAGAGAGTCCTGTAATAATTAATTGAACATTTCTATAATGATTGGAAATATATGACGAAAATAGTAAACTTAAATAAATAAAATAGATATCTTACAATCCTCTCAACTACGAGTCTCGATTCTTCCGAAAGATATTGTCCTTTTTTGCCCTTCCGAGCTCTTTTCCATTTCTCATGTCTAGATGGAGGGGATGGAGGGGCCACCTCTCCAGAGCTTGAAGACTCAGCTCTTAGTTGTTGAAATTTTTCTGCCATCATTTGTTCTTCCAATAATGCATACCCTCCCCGAGATAAACTATGAGGGTATACATTTTTAGATTGGATCTCTTGATGAGCTTTCCTTGTTTGCTGTAAATTAAGAATAAGTAATCATTAACAAAACAATAATAAGATCATTTATATAAGAAAGCTTATAAAAGTTTACATTGCCCTTACCAAAAATGATTCTTTTCTTCTACTTTCAAAATATTGTCTCCATGTGTCTTCATCTATAAAAGGATATATACGACATGGATTCTCACGACTCCTATGACCATAAATGAAATCAGATGAGAGGGTTGATTTGAAATCCCTCCATCTCCTAGCAGCCAACGATAAGCATTTCTTCCTGACTCCTCCAGTGTCAGGAATATCAAATGTCATCTGATAAAAAAGAGGTTAAAAATATTATATATACTAGAAACATTTAAAGAACAGTCAAACAATAGCAAAAGATCTTACCAAAATGGTCTCCCACAGCTGAGAAATTATCGCCTTATCCACACTTCTCCAATCATCATAGAGAATGCTTACTTTTCTCTTAGCCTGAGTTGCTACAAAACCCTTAAAATCTTTAGCATTTGGACCTCTAGGAAGATCATCATCATCAAACTCCACGACTATCCTCTCCTCCTTCGTACGGGCAAGTGATAATTTTGGTAAACGTGTGCACCCACGCTTACCAACCTTTGAACTCTTTTTCGTAATAGGAGCATGTGAATGTTCCTCCCCAGATGTATGACCAATATTCTCATCTCCAGAATCATGTGGCTGATCAACTGATTGATCTGTCATTTTCCTTCAAATCAAAAAAACAAACATTAGTTCACAAATAGAAAAGTGTACTAAATTACATAATAGTAAACATGGGTAATATGGTAAGCATGTTAAACAATGATAAACATGGTAAACACAGGCAAAAGGTTGCCAAAGTGTTGGCCCAAGAAAGCTGAAACGTGGACTCACTGAGTCCACCGGTCAGCCGGTGTGAGCACACCGGCCCGCCGGAGGACCCAGGCAGTAGACTTGCCCACTGCCTGGTGCCACCGGCCGGCCGCTGGCTCACCACCGGCCGGCCGGTGGACCAGACAACCTTCCTCTGTCTGGACCACCGGCCGGCCGCTGGATCACCACCGGCCGGCCGGTGGACCAGACGGAGGGCCTTCCTCTCTGTATGGACCACCGGCCGGCCGCTGGCTCAGCACCGGCCGGCCGCTGGTGATCCAGACAGAGAGGAAGGCTCTCCGTCTGCTCCACCGGCCGGCCGGTGGTGATCCAGCGGCCGGCCGGTGGACCAGACAGAGCTTTGTTCTGGACCACCGGCCAACAGGTGATCCACCACCGGCCAGCCGGTGCGCCCAGGACTTCTCCTCTTTACGGTTTTTATTGTTTTATCGTTTTGGTTTGATGCATGTTTTAATAAGTAAAAAATTTACAGTATCTAACATTATATGAAAAAACTAAATGTAAACAAGAAATAAACTTGTGTTACCTGTAATTTTAGGAATGTACAGTTGGATTGTTTTCCCAAATTCCTTCGTCGTGATCGTTCCTTATGGCACAAACCATGTCTTCAACATACTCATCATTATGTTCTGTTAATCTTTCCATGGAAGTAGGGATCTCACATAAATCAGCATCTTCATCAAATTCATCCTCACCAACATATTGGTTTTTCCCTTGTAAAACAACAGCCCACTGCATATCTGACTGATCTACTACATAGAAAATTTGTTTGGCATGTGTTGCCATTATAAAAGAATCAGCTGTGTCTTCCAATCTATTCAGATTAACAAGTGTCATTCCAAATTCATCATGTCTGACACTGTTTTTACCGATAAACCATTTACAGTTAAAAACAGGAACTTTAATTTTAAAGTAATCAGTCTCCCATATGTCTTCAATCACTCCATAATATGCAGTTGATGCCGAAATTGGGTTTCTGTCCTTAGCACTCGAAAAATGCATTGCTTCTGCAAACACCAATACACCACTATTCTGAACTGCACTTCTGTTGTCCTGAGCTTTCGTATGAAATGTATAGCCATTAATGTCATAAGCGGACCATGTTATCACATTTAAAGATGGACCACCCACTATCCATTTTAATGTCTCTGATACATCTGATCTACCAAGCAAGGTCTTTTTAAACCATGGCAAAAAAGTTTTGTTGTGCTCATTCAAAATCCACATTTCTTTCTTCTTTGGATGACATTGTTTCAACTCATTAATATGCAATGTGATATACGGTTGAACATCAGCTATGTTATTCAAGATGTATGATTCTAACTTCTTCATATGTTCAGCTGACAGTGATTTCACTTTCAAGCCACGAATCCCCTTTCCCTCATTATTAACCCGTTCATGGCGAGATGGAGGCAAACCTATGTGTTGCGCCGTAGCCAAGTAGCTCGTACAAAACTCTGCTACCTGCTCAGAAATATACTTTTCAATAATGGAGGCTTCAGGTCGATATAGATTTTTAACATATACCTTTAATATTTTCATATACCTTTCAAAAGGATACATCCAACGAAGATATACAGGTCCACAAAGTCTTATTTCTCGTACCAGATGAATCATTAAATGCACCATCATATCAAAAAAAGTTGGAGGAAAATACATTTCCAAATGACAAAGTATAAAAATTGCATCCTTTTCCAAAATGTTCAAAGCATTCACATCAATCGCCTTGTTGCAAATTGAATTGAAAAAATAACACAACCTCATTATAGTCTTTCTAACACGGATGGGAAATATTCCACGCAGTGCAACTGGTAGAATTTGTTGCATCATGACATGACAATCATGTGATTTCATACCTATCAACTTCAAGTCTTTCAATGAGACAAAATTTTTTACATTTGAAGAATAACCTTGAGGCACTTTGATATCATGAAGACACTGACAGAAGCTACTTTTCTCCCTCTTCGATAATGTATGACAAGCCGGGGGAAGAAATGTTCGTCTTCCTTTAGGAGTGGGAGCTAACTCCAAATATATTCCCATTGACAGTAGGTCTAACCTTGCATTCAACCCATCTTTTGTCTTTCCTTTAATATCTAGCAATGTTCCGATCAAAGAATCACAGATATTCTTCTCCACGTGCATGACATCAATATTATGTTTGACTTCATGATACCTCCAATATGGTAGCTCAAAAAATATTGACCTTTTCTTCCAAATATGTCTATCATTACCAGATTTCTGTGTCTTTCCCAATGTCACATCAACGTTTTTCACCCTCTCAAAATACAATTCTGGGGATAAAGATTGAGGAGCAGTATCAAATTCTTGTGAGCCATTGAATGCCTTTTTTAGTCTTCTATAAGGGTGATCCATAGGCAAAAACTTTCGATGACCCATGTACACTGTTTTCCTCCCATGATGCAATTGACAATATGGCGTCTGTTGTTCGCAAATTGGACATGCTTTATGCCCTTTAACACTGTATCCAGACAAATTTCCATATGCTGGGAAGTCATTTATAGTGAATAGAAGCATTGCATGCAGTTGAAAATATTCCATTTTATAAGAATCATACACCCTAATACCATCAGCCCATAACAGTTTCAAATCATCAATCAGCGGTGACAAGTATACATCAATATCATTGCCGGGTTGCTTTGGACCAGAGATCATGATACTCAACATGACATATTTTCGCTTCATACAAACTTCAGGAGAGAGGTTGTAAATTACCAATAAAACAGGCCATGAACTATGTGTGCTACTGAGGGTTCGGTATGGATTCATTCCATCTGTGCACAAGCCTAGTCTCAGATTTCTAATTTCATTTCCAAATGTAGGGTACTGGGCATCAATTTTCTTCCATTGTGGACAATCAGCTGGATGACGTATTTTTCAATCACATACCCGCTCATCAGCATGCCATCTTAACCTTTTTGCATCATGTGAATTAGCAAATAAACGTTTGAAACGCGGAATTATAGGAAGATACCAAAATACCTTTGAAGGGAGCTTTGTAATCTCTACATCAGCTTGTGATTTTTCTTTCACCTTATACCGTGATGTCCCACATTTAGGACACTCTTTCAGAAATTCATATTCCTTCCTATATATAATGCAGTCATTCGGACAGGCATGTATTTTCCTGTATCCCAATCCCATCGGGCATAATATTTTTTTGGCCTTATAATGTGAATCTGGAAGATCGTTATCTTTTGGAAGAATGTCTTTCATCAATTGTAGCAGCTCTGTAAAACTTCTGTCACTCCATCCATGTTTCGCCTTCAGGTTAATCAATCTTAACACCGCCGACAAAACCGTAAAATCTGTACAACCAGGATATAATGGTTTTTCGGCATCACCATATAGACGTGCAACTGTCGGTTCTATCTCAATTTGTTCTTCTACAATATCGCGAATCATTTCTTCAATTCCATCGGAGTTACCATCTTGCGATTCATTATCATCAGTGACATTCTGTCCAGTTTCGCCATGCCAAATCCAAGGGTTGTAACTCGGATTGAAACCATGACAAATCAGATGATCTTTTATCTCTCTACTTTTCATCTTCTTCATATTCAGACATTTCAGGCATGGACAGAAAAAATGTCACTACTTGGAACATTTCGTTTAGCAAATTCCAAAAAGGCATCAACACCTTCCTCATATTCATTGCTCATTCGATGTGCCGTAATCCAACTTCGACTCATTATTACCTATAACAAATAGAAAAAATATATATATTTTTTAGATAAGACAAATATATTTTTATATGAAAAAAATCATAATTTGAATGTAAACAATTTTGAAATATAAAACAAATCGATGTGTAAACCCCCCTCGACACCCCCCGACCCCTCTGGACAGCACCCCACCCCTCCTGGACACCACCCCCCCACCCCCTACCCCCTTGGACACCCCCTGGACATCCCCCAACCCTCTGGACAGCCCCCCCCCCCACCCACCCGGACAACCCCAAATACCCTCTGGAGAGGCCGCCACCCACTTGGACAGCCCCCCACACCCATCCACCCCCTTGGACACCCCCCTGGACACCCCACCGACCCCTCTGGACAGGCCGCCACCCCCTTGGACAGCCCCCCACACCCACCCATCCCCTTGGACACCACCCTGGACACCCCCCGACCCCTCTGGACAGCCCCCGACCCCTCTAGAAAGCACCCCCACCCCTCCTGGACACAACCCTCCACCCCCGACCTGCTTGGACACCGCCCTGGACACCCCCCAACCCTCTAGACAGCCCCCCACCCCTCCTAAACACCACCACCCACCCCCTACCCCCTTGGACACCCCCCTGGACACCCCCCAACACCCACCCACACCCTTGGACAGCCCCCCACACCCACCCACCCCCTTGTAAACCCCCCTGGACAGCCCCCCGCCCCTCCTGGACACCACCCCCCCACCCCCTACCCCCTTGGACACCCCCTGGACATCCCCCAACCCTCTGGGCAGCCCCCCCACCCACCCGGACAACCCCAAATACCCTCTGGAGAGGCTGCCACCCACTTGGACAGCCCCCCACACCCATCCACCCCCTTGGACACCCCCCTGGACACTCCACCGACCCCTCTGGACAGGCCGCCACCCCCTTGGACAGCCCCCCACACCCACCCATCCCCTTGGACACCACCCTGGACACCCCCCAACCCCTCTGGACAGCCCCCGACCCCTCTAGAAAGCACCCCCACCCCTCCTGGACACAACCCCCCACCCCCGACCTGCTTGGACACCCCCCTGGACACCCCCCAACCCTCTGGACAGCCCCCACCCCTCCTAAACACCACCCCCACCCCCTACCCCCTTGGACACCCCCCTGGACACCCCCCAACACCCACCCACACCCTTTGACAGCCCCCCACACCCACCCACCCCATTGTAAACCCCCCTGGACACCCCCCGACCCCAAATCCATGCACCTATGCCATGGTTGTGTGTGAATAAAGTAGTAACAACTGTAAAAGGGCAACCCATCCAAATGGACACGCCCCAACCCTCTCGGGGATTTATAGAAAACGATGAAAAATTAGTGAAATCATAAAATTACTCAATATTGCAAGTCAAACAAATAGATCTAGGGATGATAAATAAGATTATGGTGCCAAAACGAATTAAAAGGGTTCGCAATCGAAGAATCTTAGCTAGTTTCAACAAAAAAATCACAACACATATATATATACTATCCCCGAAAAAAAACGAACGAGTGGGAGGATTACCTGAGTGCTGCAAGTTTAGATGATTGATCCGAGGATATTAAATATGAGAAACGATGATCGCAAAACGAATCTAAACCAACGAAATGGACGAGCCGATTCGGGTTTACGCGCGAGAGAGACGAGTCGCGACTGTCGAAGGTAAACTCGCGAATGACAATCCACGGGTCTGGGTAAATTTTTAAATGAGTTATCACGTCGGTTATTCAATAACCGACGTGATAATTGTTTTAAAAACATTTATAACGTCGGTTATTTCAATAACCGACGTAAAAACCTTCCTCTGATTCATTTGTTACGTCGGTTAGTTTATAACCGACGTTATAAAGGGCTCAAAATCCGCGTTTTTTTACGTCGGTTATGGAATAACCGACGTCAAAAACATCTGCGGATTCTTTTTTTACGTCGTTTATAAAATAACCGACGTAAAAAAGCCTTCAAAAACCGCGTTTATTACGTCGGTTATTCAATAACCGACGTAAAAAAGCCTTCGGAAACCGCGTTTTTTACGTCGGTTATTGTTATAACCGACGTAAAAAACGAAGCCGCGCGATTAATAACGTCGGTTATAATAATAACCGACGTTAAAGGTGTACCGAATACAAATATTTACGTCGATTAATAAATAACCGACGTAAAAAACCTCGTTTTACATATTATGACGTCGGTTTATATAACCGACGTAAAAAATGGTGACGTAAAAAACGTTTTCTGCACTAGTGTAAATAATTATGCATGTGTAAAGTCTCTAGGAAAGCATCCAAACAAGTCACGAGCTGGAAATACTATACTGAAACCAATGTATAGAAAACAGTAAACTCCAACAGTATCACATTCCTCAGCTTGGTCCCATGGTCTCCAGCTCCAACAGCAATCAAGTGCCCGATGAATAAGGGTGATTTCCCTTATCTATACATGCAACCACATAATATTTTTTGGTCCAAAATCATTACCCAAATAGGGTGTGAGATGAATCCTAGTATTAAAACAACAAAATATCTATGACTAAATGTCTGTTAATATATATAAGAGGTAATATGAAAAAATGAAGCAATAAACTAGGATGTACTCAAAAGTAAAAAATTATTTAGTTTTCAATTACAATAATTCACATTTATAAATTATTCAAAACATTGAATAATGTAACCTTGGGAACTAGACTATACATTGTATCCCTCTATATAGAAATAATAAACAAGAATCTCAAAAGACCATCTAAACAATCAAGTACGACCGAGACCAAGCTTGTGATTTTCTTTGGAAGACTCATCAAAATCATTCAATAATTTAAAATATTCCATCTGGGAATGTTATCATTGTCCAACCCCTTTGGTTTATCATTTCAACAATTCAAAAATATTGACCCTCTAGGAAATCTCACACAGTCTAACCCCTTAGAACTAAACAATTAAAAAAGAAAACTTGGGAATCTATTGCAGTCAACAACCCTTGGTCTAGAGAGAAACAATAATTATAATGACCCACTTTCTACTCTCATAGTCATTTCCCTATGTTCTAACACTCATTTAATAATGACCCTCTGGGTAGATCTCATGGTATAACCCCTCTGGTCAATGCCCCCAGAAGCTCTAACAGTCAATACCTCTGGCCAATGATAATAACAATTATACATAAATGATCCTACCTCAGGAATCACTCAATGTCAATTCCCACATTCACAATGTGAAACAGATGAATCTCAAATAAAAAGAAACTCAATCCTCACAACACTAGGAATGGAAAACAAGAAATCTTAACATGCCTTATTGACCCAAATTCCATAATAAAACAAACATGGGAAACACGTTCGTAATTGAGTTATAAAATGTTACGCACAAATAGATTACCCTTTCTTAATCAAACACAACATAACAGGTCATAAACATTGTTAAATTCTAAAACATGTAATACTATAAATATGTCTATTCAGCGCATAGAATATATAATCCAAAAACAACCAAATAAAGGCACAAACGACCTACCTTGAGGTTGTACGAAGAATACTCTTGTATTTTGTTCCTTGAATCGGCCTAGAACGTTTTTGATCTACAAAAAGGTCAAAAATGATCACCCCTCGATAACTCATGAGAGAGGAGAAATATGGAAGAGTGGATCTTGGGAAATAGACAACTCACCGGTGGGAATCCAATGCACCAAGCAATGTCTCAATCGATGATCGGACAGAGGAATGGGAGGAGCTCAAAGATCATGGCGTTCCATCACTCAACTATACGAAACACCAGAAGAAGAAAAGGTTTTTGGATATAAGAAATGACCCTGCTCCGATATATCGAAAAAAATAACAATACACGACATGTTCATCTAATGTACACACTATGTATTGGCCTCAACCGACTCCAACATTAGGCAGTCTGCCAAGTTACCTATATTACCCTGTACTCAACTGTTACGTGGCCAGTACATGTAAACACACAGCAACCGGGTACTCGATTTGTACTAAAGGGTACATAATTTGTAATTATCTAATTTTCCCATTCTTATTTTTTTCATTAAAAAAATGTGAAATAAGATCTATACCGGAAATGTCTATCATGGTTATTAAATAGTGACATCCAAATATCATATATAAGATCTAGACATGAAATAAAAATTATCCCATCCCCACTTAAATAACGGTTAGAACTGCATAAGGAAACAACTCAAAGGGATGGGATAAAAAATGCCACAACTTATTCCTAGCTTTCCTAGTAATGTTCAACCCAGAGATCCACCATTCATTTTTAGGAATACCCATTTTTCATGATCCATACTATGTCTTCGGAAAGGTACAAATATCAATAATACTCTATTGTCATCAAAAATGGATGGCTAGTGTCCAATGGACACCTTGGTTTTACTATGCATATCATGCCTTAGAGGCTCTCTATATGTTTCCTACAAAGATGACCTATAAACCAAAGGAAAACTCATCCTTTGGAGTTGCACTTCCTACCTACAGTTTCCATTATGAAATTTATGTCTCACCATATTCCTTGGAGTTCGAATCCCTTAATATTGTTGAATATATATTTCCCCCTCTCAATGCCTAAAGGTGAAGGATGTTCCTATAAAAAATATTGTGGAGGAATTGAGTCATTTACCCACCTCTAGTCATAGTAAGATGATATTACAAAACATTTCCCAAATTTAATGGTTTTATGACGCTAAACTACATCATTCTCTAACTCTCCTCCACTCCCTAAAATTAATGTGGGGGCTTTTTTATCCAAAGACGATACAAATTCCCTTATTAATTTTAGACATAATTCCTTAAATGGGTCACCCACTGTGGTCCTCAATAGAAAAATAAATCCAATGTTCTATAAATTTTCCTATACATCAAAAATGGAAGGCTAGAGTCCCACGTACACCTTTGTTTGACTACGTTCATTATGCCATGGAAGCTCTACATATGTTGCCTAAAAATGGCCTATCAACCAAAGGAAAATTCCTCCTCAAGCGAGGATTAAGATATCTATGTAGGCCCCATGGATCCCATAAAACATATCAAGTCCAATATCAAATAATAACAAATTAGGGTCAATAAAAATCCTCCATCCTTGTATAATGGTTACCAAGAAATTATCGGTTAATGAATCCTAAATTGGGTTCCATGCCCCACAAGTCATGGTCAAAGCTGTTCAACCAAAGACATCAGTGAAGTCATGGTAAATGTTTTTCAACATAAAACATGAGTAATGTCATTTTGGTTGGACATACTCTAAACTACCAATTAAAAAAAGGCATAACACTCACTAGGGTGAAACCCACAAATGGAATCTTCAGAAAAAGTCAAGTAACAACTCACTGAACCTATTCTATATACAATTTAGAAAAAAAATGATTACAAACCGAAGAAAATAAAGAGACAAAAATCTTGTTTGGTCGAAAACATGAAAAGGGAGTCCCATGAAAAATTCAAGTAATTCCTCTTATGTCCACACAATAATGGGCTTAGGAAAAAATTAAGGTGATAATGAAAAATGGAACAAAGTTTATTGGGTTCCCATGTGATCCTAAAAGGAGTAAAACAATACTTGTTAAGCCCCTTGGTTCAGGAAAAGGACAAAAGAGGATTATTTGAGGGGAAAATATATTCATATCATTAAATATGGATATGGAGGGCCCCCACAGCTCAGATCCTCTCCATATGGGAATGACATGACTATTACAAAATACATTTAATGGATTTCCAGAGTTTTATCAGTGTATGATTTGAATCTACAATAGCTTGATGTAGCCTTAGCAATTTCATGGTCTCAGCCTCTGCACTTTCCCAAAATGCCTCCTCCTCTTGTGTTGCCTCAAAGATAGCCCTTTCCACTTCCTCTACTAGCCGAAGCCCCTTTTCAACTGTGACCGAATCATGGGCTTATTTCTATTTAAGCTCCTCTAATTACCTTCAATTATTATACACCTACTGATTTTGTTGTTCTACTATGGACCTATACTTTGTGATCTCACTCTCTTTCCTCTCAACCACCCCATCTTGATCGAAAAAAAAATTCATGAGGATTTTCCTAATAGTGACAAGATGATCCATGGAATCTACAGAGAAAAGATGAGACTTGAACATTATAGTTGCCTCCCTAGAATAACCCAACTTCTTCACTGTGTTATAAATTCCATGATAATAAAATCCTCCTAACCTTTGAACCAAAATATGGATGTGTAACTTCAGACGTTTCATTGGAAGGTCGACTAGTGGTTCTGTAAAAATTGATCTCCATATGTTTTTCCATGCCCTATGGTGGCCAGGATGATGGCGGATTAAACTCTCTTGATCATCCTCAGAATAAATATTTGATGAAAAAATGTATTCAGGAATGAACATCCCCAGGGTTTGGATGATTCAGTAACTGCAACATGATTAGAACCCTCAGAAACAATTTCCATGATAGTTTCAATAGTGTGTAGGATTGAAGCATCCACTTCAATCACTAATGCTTATAGTTGTGACCCTTAAATTGGTATGAAACCCATTAAACACCCACAATCCATAAAAAAGGAAAAATAAAGGAATGTGGTCGGAGGAATATCAGATGAACATGTACCTACTGGAGCATCGATTCTTTCGACCTCCATGTAGGTATCATGACCCTATAAAAAGAGTACAACAACCTTTTTAATAAATTGAGACCTAGAGTCATTTAGAGGCATATGTGGGTTGGGGACAATCCCAACCAGGTTTGAAACCTCCAGGGAAGCCTTCAAGAGATAAATTTATGAGATTAAGGTTGATGTTATAATTATCCTAGAAAATGGTGTGATGGTTGATCCCAAAAATCCAGGGGCTAAGATCATGGCCTATCTTAGGATCATAAGAAACGAAAAAATAGGCCATTCTAAGTTCTCAAGAGCCAGGATATCATTCGTAGCTTTTTTGTAAACCTATGATGGAGTAGTATCATCTGGCTCATCTAAGGTATCTTCTTCCAAATTTATTCTCTTCGCATGGGAGGTGTTCATATGGTTTGGATAAGTTGACTCACCAGAACTAGGAATCCCTTAAATTTTTGGGGGTGATCATGGATTCTATCCCATACCATATGATTTTTTATGGGTTCCCTATATTTTTGTAAGGAATTTGTTTTAGCATGATCTATTAGGACTTCAAATTCTTAATGTTCCTCCACATTTGGGATAGAAATCATATCATCTGGGGAATCCACAGTTACTTGTAGTTCATCTACATCCACTAAAGGGATGAGTGATGTAGATTCCTAGAAAACTAACACATGGTTACTTATTAGTCCTTCATCAAAATATATATGTGACAATGGGTTAGCAAGATAAATGTTCATGGTATGATAACCATATAAACTGGTGTTGCAGTTACATGTAATCCCCTTCTTGATACGCTTCGATAGTTGAGACGGCTACTGAGATTTCTTGGTATGCCATGGGGATGGCTATCTAGAAAAATATTAAGTGGATCCAAGGGAAGAAATTTCCCTAAATGGACAAAAATTACTACCTCTATATGTTCTAAAAAAATATGAGATCTTTCCCCAGCAAGAATCATATCTAAAAGCAGACATTCCCCAGCTCTGGTGCCTCTAAGGGTGTATTCTGGTAAAGGAACAGTTTCCTAAGACTCCTCAGGGGCCATTAAACGTAAATAAGGGAATTTTTAGTATCTTTATAGAAAATGGAATTAAAGTTTGGGTTAATGAATCAAATGACCTCTCCATTGATATCCATCAGTCATAAGAGTAACACCATCCATACCACCTCGTCAGACCAGTAAGGTCTGTTCTTGGGAGAATTTTGGTATTTGTACATTTCGCTCAGGTAAACAGCCACCACTTCTAGTTTTTCATCCACATAAACAAATGAGGGATAAATGAATCCCCTATAACCTGGGAGGTCGAATTTTCCTCTTTGATTCAACATCCAGATGTCTTCATTGGAGAAATTAACCCAAAATTAACCCTAGACCCTCCATGAATCTGGAAAAGCAGCTATAATAGGAATGGCCAGCACTGGAGGGTCGGCCTGTGGAAGGGAAGCATGTTTCATGAGATGCAGTTTCTTCCCATGTTCCACTACATTTGGGGACCCTCAGGAGACGAATGCTTATGCAGCACTGGGTGTGAGAAAGGAAATCCCCTTTATCCAGTCGCTGCATTAAAATATTCTATCTTTCCACCCCCAAAATATTTGTTATCATCATCACCATCTTTGTTAGATTATGGTCACAACATAGAAAGTACCTGATAAGAGTATTTATGGTGACCTTTTGGGACATAGATAAGGGATTCAAGGTCATGAAGGTAATGACCAAACATCTCGGGATTATCATCATAAGAGATGTCAGTATGTACTTACTCATATCCAAGATAACTAATGGAAACTTCTCTCTCTTGGAAGAACTGACTCAAGTAGCGAGAGAAGTGACCATGAAAAGATTGGATATTCTTCAAAAAATCACATTACATCTAGGACACTCAAAAATTATCACCACATGGTATGGGTTATTGGTCTGTAGTGGAAGCCTCAACAGTTATTGAGGTCTCACCCCAAGGTCTCAAGAACTTCCTTGCGAGGAGATCAAAAGGATTTAAAAGAACATTCACGGATCAAGAATGCCTATAAGCTTCCTTCCGTTACCCCTTCCCATTAGCCTCAAATTCACTGGGTGTTGTAATAGTGGGAACTAGATTTAAAAAATGACCCACTTGATATTATTTAATCCAAGAATCAGCATAACCTTTCGTAAGGAAGGGAATAGAACCCTCAGAATCTAGGATCCTAACATTGCACTAGGTATCCTCCTAGGTGAACTTTAGCCACAACTGATGGGTATCATAAGATTTTTCATGTGGTGGGTGCTATTAAGAGTTGAGACACACAACATTTGAATTCCATTAAAATGATGGATGAATATGCAAGGAGTGTGTCCCTCACAGAAAATCACCCCGTTAATGTGGGTAATCAAGATAACATCTCTCAAAGAAAATAGGTACCCTCGGTTAGAAAGGACTATGGATTTGGAATTCATGATGCTATCAGGGTGGAATTATAAGGAATATAGGTGAAGTGATCTAGACAGTTGATTTGTACCGTCATTTCTCGATCATTATTTCTAATCAAATCTTTTTGTTTATCTTGTACAGCATAGCTTTCTAGTAAAACCTCACTGGTGATCTAAAGATGTGGCTAGAGAATAGAGTAAGGAATCAACATGTAATTGATAAATATAAAGGTTACCATGTGGGATCCTATACAACCCTAGAGTATTTGTAAGGAATCAACAAGAAATTGGAAGACTAGGAATATTTGGGTGTAATTTGGGTTCAACCAATATCAATTTTTATTTATCCTAGGTTTCTTTATGTTGGTTTTACTTATAATTCTTATATTAATCCATAAAAACTAAACATTGTTCTGATACCAACTGATCTGACCCAAAAAAATACAAATATATTTTCCTTTCCTTTCATAATTTATAAATTACAACTCACAAATATACTCACAATCCTAGAATCCAAAGGTTTAACAATTTCTTATATTAGCTACATAAAAATCTCATTACACGTTTATGCTTCAACATCTCTACATACAATTACCTTCAACACATAATTCAACAAATTATTTGCTAGAAAAGAGGGAAACAAAAGGATGAGTGAACTCAAATTGTATGTAAGGTAAAACTATTAAATGATACATATGGTTTATATATAAAGAATAATAAGAAACATAAACATGGTAAAGTATCTAATAAAAAAGCACAAATCAAAATAGTATTCTACGAGTCATGATATAGGGATAAAAAAATATAAAAAGATCCTAAACACACCATTTCTTAAGAACATAGAAACATGGGAAATAATCATTATACATTGATCATAGCATAGGCATGTGGAATAAAATAGAAGGGTGAAATGAGCATAATCATGGAAACCATATCATATATTAATTTTAAATACCATTACCATGAAAATATAGTGGATTAGGTATCACTGCATGTTTCCTAGTATCATTGTGGATTAGATGTAACAACAAGTTTTCTATATTAGATCAAAAATCATAGCACAATTCCCATAATTATCCTATGAGGTTTACATTACCAAAATCATTTAAGATATACTAATGCACACTCATCATAAAATGATAAACAACACTTATGTGTTCCATAATAATTTAGAAGTAATCATAATTTCTTCGTATCTTTTTTAACCCTTGGAATGAAATGGGTTTGATGAAAAATTCCATAGAATAACATCATAATACTTCCATAGTAATAATGTAGAAGGTATTATTAAATAATATCCCATGTAAATAATATAATTCATTAAATTTTTTTTACATATATGAAATATAATTTTATAAAAACCTTTATAAATATGATTTGAAAAATATGAGGAAATATCATTTTCTGTTGGTAGATTTTAAGAAATGAAAACTCCATAGAAAATAAGAACATGATTTTTCAAAACCCAATATAAACATGGAATTTAATTTTAATAACTTAATAAAGGTCATTATTCTGAGAAAATTTGATGGAGTAGTATATGTTTAAAAAATAATTATTTTCACATTTTTTAAAGAAAGTGTAATGCGACTTATATGAATAATATTGGAATGTTTCATTTTAATTTTTTCAAAATAAATTTAATGATATTTTTAAATGAAAATAAGAAATTATTTAAATATATATAATTATATCCTTGAATCAAAATAAAGAATATGGGTATATAAGGAAAAAATCATTATAATGGGTGTGAATTATTTTAAACCACAACATATTTTTTTTAGAAAATGAAATCCATAAAAGAAGAAGATTTCCTTGTAAACATGTAATTCCCCTAGAGAGAAAATTAAATAAAATATTAGATAGGGAAATGGTAGGGTAAAATAACATATAGTATTATATTCAAATAATATAGTTTAAGACCTAGTGGAAAAGAAAATTAAGTTAAAGAAACCCTTACCTATGATCCCTGCTTGATCAAACATGATTTAACTTCCCTGTATAATAAATTATGGTTTATTATCCATATGAATAAAGAGCCTTATTAATATTTTTTTATATTATATCATCCATTTATATTTATTTGATAAACATATATTAATGGTTATTTACTAAAATTAATATTAAGATATTAACTATTTTGTTTCGCTTAGATGATTTGGATTGGCTATTCAAGCCAATGATTATTTTTCATGGATTAATCACCTTTCAATTTCTCATGGTAATTTAATTCATGTGTTTTATATTGTTCTATAGTTTAATATAAGTATCATGGAATTTATGTCATGAAATGATTAATTTTTTTATTTAAAAAAATAATTAAATTTATTGGTAAATATGATTTTGAAAATTACCACGCCAAAATTATGTTTTCATAATTTACAATAATTATATATTAAAACCAAAATTTATGTTTTTTAGTCATTATTGGATTAAGAATAATATCATTGTTCTTTCATGTGGTAAAACCAAGAAAAAAAATGTGTTATAATAGTTGAAAGAGTGAGAACATGTTATTATATATTGATAATATCACTTTTACAGAGGTTTAATGACTTAGATAACAATTTATTAAATTTAATAGTAATATGAAAAAATATATAAATGAATAAGATAAAATAAATATAATGTTAATGAGTTCTTACCTACAAATTGTCTTGATATGATCATTTTGGCTATTAAATTTCACTATGACCATTAATTTTTAGTATTTTTAATAGAATAAAAAATACATTATTAATTTTATAAATATAGAATGTATTCCAGAATTCCATTTTTATAACCATACATGTATGTATATGATGAAAAAAGAAACTCAAATTTTCATGTTGGTAATAGTCGTCACGTAACATGAGCGGAATTTTCATTTTCAGAAGAATGCAGGGAAAGAATAAAATAGTTATTTAATCAATATAATAACATTTGGGTATTATAATGATATTGATTACATTATATGATGATGATTATATAATAATTTTAGGAGATTTAATAAGAAATAAATATGAAATAAATTGGTTAAAAAATAATATCTTCCTGGGATATCCTTCTTTAGGTCATGCCTTACGCCTTCATAGATTGGATTTTTGGTGAGGTAAGAACCTATGAACCTATAAGGCATGGTAATGAGTTTTGCGGTTTGTTTTTGGCATATTTTGGTCGAACTAGGAGGGTATATGTTTGGGGAAAAGTGTGGAGGGGTAAAGGCAACCTTTTATTTTTGAGAGGAGTGAAACCTTTGGAAATAATCATTTATTTAAAGAAAATTATAGTTACAGTCAATTAATGATTCTAGAAAATAGAAAATTTTAAAATATATGATAAGAGGGTATGATAATACATTATTATAATAAATTAAAGATATTTGTTCTTATATTTGTGAACTTATCCTTTAATTTAACCAATTTTTAACCATTTTACCCTTTACATTGTTGATTAACATTTACCATGGTAACTTATTCTATGACTAAAAATAAAAATGTTCAGATTACAAAATTTATAATTGATGATTCAAAATTTTAAAAATGTTATACAAGACTCAATTTCTAGATGTGAACATTTTTTATTTTACAAAAATTATTCTTAAACAAATAAAAACCATTTCTATGAAAAATTAATTTTAAAGTATATAATGAATTTATTATCATTCAATTAATAGTAAAAATAATTATATTAATGTTATTTTATTTCATATTATATATTATCAATATATTTCCATAATTTAATTTCCCAGAAGTGACTATTTTAATCTATTAATATAAAAAATACATTATTGTAGTTGAAAATTAATTCATTGAAAAATATTTATTTCACACATAAATTATTTTATAATCAATTATCACCAATTGATAATTAATAAATAAATTATTGTTTATAATTGTGTAACAAACACATTACATTAAAATTAATTCTATAAAAATTATAGGATTTGTTTTGAAACAAAACCATAATTTTTTTAAAATAAAAACACATGAATAATTGAATTATAAATACTTATATTTGACTAATTATTTATTGGATGATATTGAGATTTTTTATAAATAAAAAATTTATTTTTATAAATATTTAATCGATAATATTATTTATATTTAATAGATTGAACAAAAATTTATAATTTATGAAAATATTTTCATTAAAAATCAATGGTGTTTTCTTATGTTAATTAGATCCATTTACAAAGTCATTTATTTATATAATTATATTTCATTTAACTATAATTCAATAATTTATATGAATAATTTTTCCATTTTGTCTAATGTTTCATATTTATAATGTTATCAAACTAAATTTATTTATTTAAATATAATTTCATAATAAAATCCTGGGATTCCACAGTTTGTGTGTCCGTTCAGGGTGTATTTTGAAAAAGTCAAGATTTAGAATGTGGATTAATATTTAAAGAAACCTAAATTATTATCATGTTATTTAATGTGTATTAAATTTAATTGGAATGATTTTTTCTTATTTGAGTTAATATGATAAATATCTATGAAAGTTTTTGGGGGGAATTGTTAATCATTAGGTTTTAAAAGTCTATTGAATGAACCCAATTTGATATTCATTTCATTTTTTGGATAATATTTATTTAGTGTACCCTTTATGATTATATTAGTTTATTATGTTTATTTTCATATAATGTAATCAATATACTTTTTGGTGAATCATAGGAAAGGAATCCATTGAGTGGGTATGTGTAAAACGATTCTGTGAATCTAGTGATTAGTTTATGTTTGGGGATAGACATCGAAATAAATGAGTAGATGTATGATGTATGATCAGATTGATTAGTATGATTTTTTTAGAATGGAAATAGTATTCACTATGGTAGTGTATTAGTTTCCTAGAATGTATAATGGTTAGGGACCATTTTGAATGTTTTCAAATTCATTATTGGTATAATTGTTTATAAGCATAGACACATTTTATTAAAATAATTCAAGGTTGGATTATCTCTTAATATTATTGTATTAAATTAAATTATTTATAAGTAATTGTTCATATTATGAGAAGTAATTTCCATTAGGTTTATTATAAATTTGTGTTTTATAATTCTTAATCTATATGTGGTAATGTATGAGCTTTATGTGACTATGATTCATCAAGAGATATAATAGGGTTTTGGTTGGTGTTTCTATGATAAAGGGTAATTTTATGGGTGGGTAAAAACGTTGTGTGGTTTATTAATTAGTTATGGGGTGTATTTTAGTAACTATCTATTTTTGATTATAGACACTTTTTCTATAATTACAACATTTTGGATTGATTAGAAATTTTGATAATGTTTAAATGATATTGATGAATTTTTAGTAATTCCACATGCGTTATTTGAGTGATAATTTGTGTTATAATATATCTTTTTAAATAGTCACAATGTGAATTAAGATTAAAAATATGTGTTTTGGTTGATGAATGGGATAAATCTTCATTGAGAAATTATTTATGGATAAATTGGCCTCTCTTTCAATTTATAGTTAAATTTGAAAAATATGTCTTGATGACCTATGGGTTTTAAAAAAATAAGTTTTAAGTGAAGTTATATACTAGAAATAAAAGATATTTATCATTTATATTATCATAAACAATAATAAAAACATTCTTAGTTGATATATTTATTTTTTTACAACCCATGTGGGTACTCTGACGTAAGGTGAATATGGTGTGGTAATGTTTCTTGTGGTTATAGAAAGTAATGGGGTTCTGGTTGTATACAGTTAGATTTATTTTGGAAGAGAATGGGGTTCCATGATGGTTGGGAAACGTATATAATTATCATGATAATGTAATGGGGGTGGTTACCTTATCTATCCTGATATCTTTTTGGGAGTGTAATGTACGATGAGGAGGGAGAGTTTTCTTACTCACATTTTCCATGGTTGTTTAATGGGAAGGCCTAAACCCAGTTGTCAAGGAAAAATGTATTAATGGAGTGGATAATTATAAGGTCTCTAATTGGAAAGAAAAGAAATATGTTGGACCAATTTTTTTAAATAATGTTGGAATGTGTTTTTAGGTTCTTGTAAGTGTTAGATAAGTGTGGAGATGTGTTTATATGTGTTTAGGAGGAAATTGGGGAGTTTTAGAAACTTTTAGAGGAGTACATGGGAAACTGCATGGTCATGAGAACACGTATTATTCATAGGGGACCACAAAAAATAATATGGGAAAGGATTATAAAAGTTAATGGTTATCTACATGGTCTCTTGAACTACGAATGCTGACTATGCATGTTAAAAACACAATCAAGTAGGTAATCAATGGTAACCTAAATGGTTAATGAGACAATACAATCGAATTAATAATTCACTTAAAAAGGGGCCATGAAAAACTATTTTTTTCCTAATTTTAGAAGGGTTTTCCACACATTCTTCATTGTATTTAGTGACCTGATTCTTAGGAAAATTATAGGGTAATTTTTTTTGTATCCCTCATCTTCAATTTCTTCACCATCATATCTTTGGATATTTGGTAATTGGTTTAAAGATATATTATATTATTTACCCTCTATGTTTTTTTACTAAATATTTGGAATTGAATTGTTTTTTTCACTATGGAATATATAAACCATATTAATTGATTGTAATTTATTCTATTAATAATATAGGAGGCTATTATTTAGAGTTTTTATGTCATAGAATTATTTATTAGAGTTATTACACCACCCGATAAGAGTTACCCTAATATTTATCAATATAGTGTTTCAAAATTTTGAAATTAGAAAATAGAAATATGAATTTTTTTATGTGGGACTAAATTTAAGTATTGATGACTAATTTAGAGTGTTATAGATGTTTACAGCTTATATAGGGTAATTGGATTCTCTTATTCTCTATTTTTTTTGAAAAATATCTAGGGCTTCAGTTTTGAGTTTTAATAAAAAACTATTGGTGTTTAAATAATTTAATTATGTTTTTTATTTTTATTATGGTAAATGTTGATTTGTTTTGAATTGATTTATTGCAAATAATACCTGTGGATTTTCTATGAACATCGGTATTTTTTTAGAAATTTTGGAAATGTTAATTTTTTGGAGGAAATGGGGTTATTTGGAAAAGGTTTCATTGAATTGAATTTAGATTAGACACTTTTCTTTTATATTTTTTCATTGAGTTAATTGGGGTTTAATATTTTTATTTTTTTATGCAATAATTTTCATAATTTTTTACATTTTCATTGGTTTGTGAATTTATTTTCAAGGGGTTTGATATTATTATTGTATTGTACATTTAGTTTAACAGGGTTTGATATTTCTGTGGGGTTGTGAATTTATTAGATTATATTTTATATTTAGGTTACAATTATTTTTATTATAATAAATTGTGGATGGACATGACTTTGGACTTATTTCTTCTTTTTTGGTTCCTTATTTAGAGATAAGGATGATAAAAATTTCTAATTGGTAGTATGTTCCTTGTTTGGGTTGACAGGGATAATAATTTCTTCTTATGTGTGGATGTCTCATCGGGTTTGATGGGAATGTAAAATAATATTTAGATAGTATATCCACTCATGATTAGAATTAACCTTTTAGTTGTTAGGTTTTCTTATGGTCTATGGTTCCTATGAGTTTACTTGAGAAAATAGGTCTGTGATATTGGTTTAGGAAATTGTGTATGTGAAAATATATATAATTATGGTTTCATGAATTATATATTTATAGTTTAAATATGAAAAGATTTTATTTAGTTTTATATATTTCCCTAGATTGGAAAATGAATCATAAATGCATTTAAAAAAATTTTAGTTTCTCATATATGGGGTGAATGAGATTTCATGGATTTATCCTAGTAGGTCTTATAATCACCCCTAAAAATGTATCTTGGTAGGCATACAAATGAAAATTTATGAAATTATATGTTATTGGGGTCACTAATTTATTGGAAAACCTCTGGTGGAATGGGGATGGATAGTGTAAAATATCTGACACGGATACCCTCCCATAATGATACCCGGGCCAAATTATCACATACCCGAAGGGCACTCCTGATCCCCACAAGATAGTGACTAGAACCCATGAATCAAAAAAAAATAGAGGGAATTATTTTACTCAAACTAAAGAAACAAGAAAACATATATATACATCAGAGATAAATAGTGGAAGATATTGACATATTCTATAAGTAAAAGGTGATGGTGGAAAAAAACAGCTCCAATGTACATAGAACATCCAAAATTACAAGTCCAACATCAAAGGATGATAAAAATAGAAACTAAACACAGCATGGGATAGTGTGGGAAACTCCAAACATCTCACCACTATATTCCTAGACACAAATGACAAAAACCCTCACCACCTCACTAGATATCCTTTCGTATCCCTATATTTAAATACATAAAAAGGACTACACACAACCGAAGGGGTGCACGAGGTTTGATATCACAAGATCATAAGGATCCCACCCAAGTGTTCCATAACAAGTCTCTATTAAATAATCTAACCCTACTCATCTATAAATAAAATATTTTATGATAAATAGTTTAATTGTTTTTATTTCAAAAACAAGGAAAAATATTTAATTTTTATTTTCCCACATTTCTAAATAAATCCAGGTAAAATAGTTTCAATGAATTAAATACATACATACATATATATATATATATATCCATGAATCCATATCAAATAAAATAAAATAACATATCACATATATCAATAATGTGAAAGTATAAGCTAAAATAGTGCAACACAAAATTACAGGTAACACCACGATATGCATCACTATAGGTAAAGCCAGCAGACAACACATACCACAATCAAAGACTAGTGTTCACCCACATCCTTAGAACCCAACCCTATTAATAGAGGAACATTCCACTAGGGAATCCACCAGTACTGTAAATATAAATTCTCTGGAACAACGTGTCTAAGAAATATAGAAACACGATATAAGTTAAGTGCCTAACAATACCTGGACTATGACCCTATGAAACACCTTCCACATAAGTACCTAAGGATTCCCATGTGATTTATTTTCCAAACCATTTCCTCAAATACATTTTTCAAAATCCATTTCATAAATCCATTTCACAATTATTTTAAAATTACCTTTTATTTTATAAAAACATGTAAAACCCCAAAATTTATCAAAATCATATTCCACAGACACAAATTCATCAATAAATCATGTTATCTCATTTATAAAACAATTTATAAAACTGGAGAAGTTTATTTCACCCAAAATATTCTATAGACCGAACCACCTACCTCAAATTTAGGTTGAAAACACTAGTTATGGGATTCACCAATAAAAAATAACACAAAGACAATGATGGAGTCCCTATAATTACTCCACACATCATAGAAACGATTCAATCAATCAAAACAGTTGACAAAGAGAACATATGACAACATTCCTCAAATAACACTCATGAAACATCACAAAAAACACATATTTTTTCCCTAGAACAATAACACATATAGGATCTATAATGTTTCAAAAATATTATTTGCATATATCAAATGATCCAATATTTAAACACAGTGGTTCCATCATAATTAATGAAAAAAAGAAGATAAAGGATTAATCACCGAATGAAATGAACTACATCTACAAAGATGATAAATCACTAAATGAATTGATTAAAAAAGGGTAAAAGGTCTCCAAAATCACATGGGGGAGATCCTAGGTTGATAGAAGAGATACCTACGGTTGAATGAAAAAAATAAGTCATGAAGCACCAAAAAATACCAACTCATGATATTCAAACTATGTAGAATATGTTTTCTTATTGTTTAATCTTCAAACCATAAAAACACTAAAAACCCCATTGAATCAGGTTAAAATCATGATTTTTACCATTATACGTTTTGTAATATATATTTACGACATATAATATTTATTCCATTTCTAATTTACTGAATTATCCTATCACTCAATTAATTATGTGTAATCACATTACATGTCATTTAAACATCTCCCAACATGTACTATTTTAATGCTCTAAGGTGATATAAAGTCATATTCCCAATTACCAATAGACAACATGAAATCACTTTACATGGGATGTATTTCTCTTGCACACGGGAAAAAAATCATATTTTCTCATGAAAAACCAAAACCAAAGTAGTTTTTCTCTAAAATTAGGGAGAACCCTCCCAATAATTTAACAAATATTTACCTATACATAATTAATTAAAATGAAAAAACATCCCAAAACATTCCGAAATTTTCCCTTGAAAATTATCCCTATCCACAGGAGCCACAATATTCAACAAAATAAAGAGGGATATGACAAGAGAGAACAAAAACACCCAAATGTTGGTAATTTGGTGTTATAAAATCTCCACTATAAGTCATTCCATCCCATGGATGTTCTGTTGATGAATAATGTCTGAAAAATAGGTGAGAAAACTACTACCTCGTCAACTAATCATGCTCGATAGACTGATTAGAATCTGATTTTTGCTACCATAAAAATTAAATTAACATAATAAACATCCCATTCAAGACTCTAAACTAAGCATCAATGATCTCCATGAGCTTCTCCGTAACAAAAATTTCATCCTCTAACTAAATATATTTTCAACATGGAATGTAAAAGGGATCATGATTATATTTTCTGAGATGTGATATTTTGAAAAAAATCATGAATACCTATCAAAAGATCTTGTAATGAGAACCAATAAGAAACCACCCAAATTTACATAGTGACCTCAAACTGTCCCTTGTATCATGGAACCAACATTCCCATCGTTCCAAGAATATGGTATCCTAACCGAGGATTAACTTTCAAGAAAGCCTATTTACCTACAAAAAGATCCAAAGAAAAGCAAAGTTGATCAACATAATATTTTTGTTGACTATGAGTTATAAACATACATTGATTTAAATCATGAATCCTTACATACATCTCCAGAATGAAACATGGTCCCACCAAAGTGGAATCAATCCCTCTTCCCAACGAATAGGTAATATTCACGGGTGACCATAAAAATCCTCAAATGGGACCATTTTGATTGTATTCAGATAACTATTATTATAAGAATACTTAAACAGTCCCATATAGTTTCTCCAATATCCATCAAAATCCAAGACACATGCATGGATAATATCCTCAATTATGTGAATAGATTGCTTTTTCTGACCATCTATCTATTGATGGTAATCTGTACCCATCCTTATCTGAGTCCCCATCATTTATTGGATACTCTATTAGAACCAAGAAGTCAAACTACAATCCCTATTGGAACTAATGACACAATGAAACTCATGTAACCTCATGGTATCTTTCACATGCAGCTTACCATATCTTCTTATATTATGTTGTCCTTGATCAGAATGAAATGATATGAAATTTTCGACTAATCAATCACAACACTAAAATTTTTCCCTCAGAGAGTCCACGGTAATCTGATTAAAAATAGATGGATAGCTGAAAAATTTTCCAAAAATTCACTAGAAGAGGTTGGAGTAACACTAAAGGTTTCAAATTCATTGTGTTTATCTGTTAGAAGGTGTAATAGTGGGACACATAATTAGTAATTTCACACTTCGTAATCAGCCATAAAAATCCTTGGGGCAACAACCCAACTTCCAAAACAAAGAATACCATCTAACGATAGACACCAACTAGAAATAGTCTCCCCACAATTAAGGGTATATCTAATTCCTCAAAAAATGACATACTACTAATGAATATAATGAATAAACTCAAGGAGAGGTGATAATAAATTTATGTTGTCCCGAAACATATTTGAAACAGCCTCCTAAAAATCTAGGTGAAACTGAGTAAAGAGTCCCATAAGGTTCCACTCCTCCTTCAATTCCTAAATAGTACCTGATGGTACTTCCCTAATGAGAGCGTCATCAAAAAAATGAACCTTCCATCGGATGTATCTGATTTCAAAGTCAAAGTTATTAAGGTGTTTACTCACTAATTGTGTTTGAGAATCATGTATTTTAGAGAAAAGATCAATCTGAAAATCGTATGTTCAAAAAATTCCTTGAACCTCTCCCCAAAAATATATCTTTTCCAACATTTGTGTGCATGAAAAAATCACTAAAATCTCTATATAATGAGTTTTTTAATTATTATCATGTGGAAAAAGTTAGTAAGATACAAAAAACACAACATTATCATCTTACATAAGAAAAAAAATCAAAAAAACATAATAAGATTCACAAAAAAACCACACACACTTTAATAGGATTATGTAAAATCAAAATAGGATCCAAAGTTAGAATTTGTATCATCACTTTGAATGAATACTGAAATTTCATATCCCATATAAATTTCAACCCTTTCATGGTAATATTATAAAAATGTGACAAAATATTTTTATAAATGTTGATGAACATTTAATGATATCTAGAAAGACCAAGGATTCTCTGAATTGTAAAGATGTTTCTTGGAACTTCCCAAGAAATAACAACATTCAACTTCTCAGGATCAACTGACAATCCATTATCACAAATCATTTCACCCTTTAAATACTCAATCAAAACATAAATATAAGGAAAATGAAACATTTTCATAAGCATTAACTATTTCAATTTATTATACTCCACAAAAAATCAATGTGAACCATCTAACTACAAGGAAAAGAGCATAGGGGCTGCCCAAGGAGAAACAATAGGGTAAACAAAAAATCTCACCACCAGATTATCCTAATATCTACATATTTTACCCTCGTAGGATGAATATGATAACATGGTATTGAAAATGGTTTCTTACCTAAAACCATGTTAATGAAAAAATCTACCTCCCTCTCTATAAAAGGATTATAAAAAGAATTAGGAAAAAGTTAGGAAATACTCTAACAATAGAGGGACGGTAAAAAATAGAAGAAATTTTATTGAGATTACCTAATATTATATATCTAAAATATTGAGATCTATGAGTGAATATACTAAATAACCTATACATGGATCCCACTCTCTATAAAAAATTATAGATATCCCATTGGCTGTAAGGAATGTGATACAACGATGATAAAAATAAACCACTGTTACCTACATTGAACAAGAAGGAAAATGAAAGCCCTAAAATTTACTCTACCTAAAGGGTTTCTCAAACTCCAAAAAGAAGGAAATTTCCTCCATTGGATGTTTAAGAGGATCAATAAAATAGATATATATAAAAAATTAGGAAACACTTGTATCAAATAAAAAAATCACTACTGATGATGAAATAAAGATGGTATCTCTCAATATTTCTAGAGCCGAGTCTACCTCTCCTGGAAACCCTATACTGTGTATGTTCTTTAATCCTAAGGAATGTGGCCATAGATCTATACTATTTGAGGCATCTTACTATGTTACAATAGGCCTTGGAGATAATGATCCCTAACCATATCAAGGTTTAGAAATATACTAACAAAAAAAACTTTAGATGACTGTTGCATCCACAAATGTTTCACATCTTCAAAGGTGATGAACAAGAACACTATGTGTGCTCAACCTTTCCATACTAATAGAAATTCAGGAGCACATTTATATCTTTATCTAATGTATTGGAGGAGGCATTTCACTATAACCCATCTCTAACACTCATATCATGATCATTTCGCTTTTTATGTTTCCCATACACACCATCGAAGCTTCTACTAGGTGGAATGGAATGTAGAGAGGCATTTTTTTACTTGTAGGACTTTTAAATATTTCTACATATGTTTCTATAGCCAGGTTCTAAGATTATGTTTGATTCTGAGGTCCGATGATCCCGTAACTATTTTTATAAAAAATATTTTATATATTTTATATTAGTCTGAGGTCCGATGATCCCGTAACTATTTATTTACCATAGTTAAAAGTAAATCGGGCAATTGAGGGTAAATATAATATTATAAAATTATCCTAAAATATGACAAAATTCAATTGGATTGCTAAAAGTAGACCTATATAACCTAAGGGTTAGATTAGATTCATTTTATGGACTTTTACCATGAAAATAATTTAATTATTATTAAAACCAAGGAAAGTGACAACATGTCACTCTCTTAAATCTTATAAGTATAATAATTTTAATTTAGTGATAAACATCATAAAACTTCGAACATGAATAGTCTCCAGAAATCTAATAACTTTATCTACATCATGATAATTTATTTAGAATTTTTAGGGATTAAATAATTGTCATTAATGCTGATACATTAATGATACATAAAATATTTATTAAGTGGAAAATAAGTAATATAGTTTTTATTGAAATAATAATACCCATTAAAAGGCCCACAAACCTGACCAAAACTTATTAGTTAGTGTATATCTACATCTTAATCATCCAATGACCTAATATATAGCCGTTTGGAGCCTTATAAATGTGATTATGACACTTATATTATTTTATTTTAAATGATCCCAAAGTTGTCACCATCATAATTTAATAAATATAACAACTTACATATTGTGATTTTATGATTAAAAATTAGAGTAAAAGTATTATTGTGAATGGTAATAGATATATATTCATCATAAGATTTTATTTTTAATTTTTATGCAACAAATAAGTATATTAAATAATTATACAAATATGTTGTAGTAATTATTTTATTAAGAGATATAACAAATAAATTGTTTTAAAAATAATAAAATAATTATTATATGAATATTTAATGTGATACACTAATTTTATAGTAATATAGTTTTAGAAAAAGGACAACCTGCAGGACAGGCGACAACCCATCACGTCGGATAAGGATGTGGGAATCGAACCCACAACCGAAGTGCGACTGGCCTTTATCGCCTACCACTTGCCTACAGGAAGTCCCTGGTTAGTAGAAACTAGTTTTACTTTATTAAGCGGTATGATATATGAAGTATAAGTTCATTTTTGGAACCATATACGATTAATCTAACCATAAGATGGAATTATAAATTTTTCCAACCTTTTTTTTGAAAGAGATGGAATGACCCATCATTCTATCACATGAACTCCTAACACATCACGAATAACAAATTCAACTATATTTCTATAAGGGATGAAGTGGAAATTGTTCAATTCACGAACAACAGTGAGATTGTACCAAAATCATTCAAGTATTTCTTTTAATTCATCAACATTAGGGAAATGATCTTGAAAACCAAAAATGTTGTCCTAGTTTTCTCATATCCGATTAATCAGATGGTACCTTAGATCATCACAAATCAATAGATTAGTGATTGTTGGCTTTTTCATAGCCATGTTCTCTACCACTCTCCATCAGAACTTGATGGTTAGATTTTTCTTCCATATCTATATTTTCACCTATGTTCTCCTACGTGGAAACCCAGTGATGAGTTAATTTGGGTAACCGTTACATTTCATACACTAGTTTTTAAATCCATGTTTTGGTATTCCTTTTTACGATGTGGGTTTCTATTAAACAAACTTTCGAGTAGTAAACCATTTAAAACACCGACAAATTTCGAGGGAGAAATTCATTTTAAGGGGGGTAGAAGGTAACACCCCAAGATTTTATGAAAAATATTATTTTAACTTCATTAATGTCTTGTGTTTTATGCTACACCAAGAATAACTTGCGCTATATGCAACACCGTATTAGCTTGCAGTATACGCAACACTATTCTTGGATCGTGTTACACACAATTTTGATAATAGTTATTCTACGCAACATTGAGTATATATATATATATATATTAAATGTATAAATGTAATATGGTTGGATTATGTTATACTAAACAACGAAGGATTCTTGCACAACATGCAACCCTGATTGGCTTGCATTACATGCAATCACGACCTTCCTCGATAGCGTGTGTTGTACGCATTACCGGGTTTTACTAAACAACGATATATTATTATAATATTATTATGAACTAGACGTTATGAATAGTATTAACTAAATTTTTAATTTTATAACATTATTATTCATTTTACACATTTTCTATAACATGGTATAAGAACAAAATAAATTTTTCGGGTAAAATAAGTATTTTTCAAAAAATGCAGTTTTGCCGCCTTTTGATGGCGCACCCACTTTAAATCTAGTTTTTGACATGTTTATAAGTTCAATTTGACAAAATAAAATTCTTCTTTGGAATCAAGAAATAAAAAATTTCTTTGGATAAATTTTTTATATTATTCTGGTAACTTTCATATTTTGATGAATAGTAAAAACACGCAATATTTTAATTAAAAACAACTTTTTTCATCGCAATAATTTATATGGTTAAATTATAATATTGAATAGTTTTAAAGTATAAATAGAATATTTTTTTACCATTTAATATAATGAATGTCATTATCATTGATTTTACATTAAATTCGTAGGTTAAATCAATTCAATCTTTTGCAATGTTTTAAAGAAAAACCCGTTTTCTTTCGACAACGGGATTAATATTAATTTAATTTCTGCAAATTTTTTGTGTTGAATTTGGAAAAATGGATTCCATATTTGGAATCAGTGGGTCCAAATTATGTTAATAAGCTACTTTTTATTTTTGTGAATTATGAATAGTAACTACGGTAAATTTTATTTACCATAGTTAAAGGTAAATCAGGTAATTAAGGGTAAATATAATATTATAAAATTACCCTAACACATGCCAAAATTCTATTGGATGGCTAAAATTAGACCCATATAACCTAAGGGTCGAATTATATTCATTTTATGGACTTTTTACCATGAAAATAATTTAATTATTATTAAAACCAAATAAAGTGACAACATGTCACTCTCTTAAATCTTATAAGTATAATAATTTAAATTTAGTGATAAACATCATAAACTTAAAACATGAATAGTCTCCAGAAATCTAATAAAATTATCTACATCATGATAATTTATTTAGAATTTATAGGGATTAAATAAATGTCATTAATGGTGATACATTAATGATACAGAAATTATTTATTAAGTGGAAAATAAGTAATATAGTTTTTATTGAAACCATAATACCCATTAAAAGGCCCAAAAACCTGACCAAAACTTATTGGTAGACTATAGCGACACTTTAATCATCCAATGACCTAATATATAACCGTTTGGAGTCTTATAAAAGTGATTATGACACTTATATTATTTTATTTTAAATGATGCCAAAGTTGTCACCTTCATAATATAATAAATAAAACAATTTAAATATTTTGATTTTAAGATGATAAATTCTAGTAAAAGTATTATTGTGAAAGGTAATAGATATATATTCATCATAGGAATTTATTTTTAATTTTTATCCAAAAAAAGCAGTATATTAAATAATAATAAAAAATGTTGTAGTGATTATTTTATTAAGAGATAAACCAAATAAATGGTTTTAAAAAAAATAAAATAAATATTATATGAACTATTTAATGTGATCCACTACTTTTATAGATACATATGACCTTTTATGAATCAATTAATGATTTTAGTTCGAACATATATTCTGTATATATTTTATTTAAATTCAAATAAATGAATAGTATCAAAATTGACACTATTGTTATTTTATAAAAATAACATATTATAAAATTGTTTAAAAATAAAAAAAATATTTAAAAATTATAAATTTAAATTTATATGGTATATAATGTTATAAAGTAAATAATTATAGAAATTTCACAACAAATAAGTAATTATTTGTTATAATTTAAAATTTAGAATTTTATTACCACAAATAAACTTAAATAGATTAAATAAGGATAAATCAAAAATGATAAGGTTTAAAATAAGATCCAAACATGTATAAATTTGATCAGTTGATGAGATTACAACCCTATCTCATCTAAGATTCGAATATGAGTCATTTTTGGAGGTTTTTAAGTGGGGTTAGATTTATTATAAATTAATATTTGTAAGAATTCCAAAGGTGCCCCTCTCCTCCCTTATAAAAGGGCACCTCCTCCCTCTCTTCCACAAACAACTTTGAGCCTTAAAGATCACCCAACCCCTGCCCGATTATCTTATCCACTTCACTAGAAAAATTCTAGTGGTCATTTTCTTCTTCAAAGACCAATTTTAGTTCCCTAAGAGGAGGTCTCAAAGAGGCGCTTCAAAGAAGAGGTAATTTCCATTACCGATTCTTTCACCTTTATTTCTTCTTCCACTTCTTCTTCATAGGTTGTTCTATTATAAAGTAATAACATAAGTATCACTCATATAATGATATGTTAGTATAAGTATGAAACAACCCTATTTCACCATCTATCCATCCTACAGAAAATGAAATCACCACGCATGCGTACGTACGGAATACCGTCTCCACGTCGTGGTGTAATCTATTTTCCACCACCACCTTACTTGGATGGGTATAATGGTGTAAATAATAACTATATATGATTATTTTAAAGTGATATTGATTCTGTAATAGTATACATATACTCCAATAAAATTCCACGATCATGGGAACGATATCATCGCTCGTGCGTACGTACGGAATACCATCTCCACGACGCGATGAGATTCATTCTCAATGATTAACCATTCATAAATGATTATAAATATATATAATAAGTAATCATGAAATATATGACATAATAATCATACTTTATCTATGTATATATATATATATATATATGTATGTCATCCAATTAATTCGATTCAATTCAATGAGGAAACGAAAACAACGTTCTTGCGTACGTACGACCTACCGTCTCCATGAACGGTGTATTTCTTTCCATTTATTGATCTATTATATATATGTATATTCTGAATAGATATTATATATAAATCATGTTTTACATTCTTGATGTATGTAATCATGATCTAAGTAATCATATGAATAATTACAAGTCAAAACACAGACGACAAATGAAACGATTTTACCCAAAACGCTCTTTAACATTGAATTTACGAAAGAACGGGTAATATAAAGTCATAAGTGAACCATATATGATATCATAACAATTAATATGATTCTTTAATAATTCAATAACATTATTTAAATCATTATACAGGAGGTTCAGATACGTACGAATCATATCGGACCTAAGGTAAGGGATAAATTTTCAATCTCATTTTTATCCGAGATTGCTTATACGTAAGTATTTACTGGGGTTATGTTTATCATCCATAACCATGTTTTCTAAAAATGATTTCATAAAATGTTTACCGTTCTTCCATGAATTTTTAAAGTCATTTTTACCCTTTATTGACTTTTTACCACATTGTATGAATGGAATCTTTCCTTTGGTTACCATATAAGGCACTTTTTGACTTTTCCGACAAAAGTACGAGGAGAATGTTATTTCTAACTTATACGGCGTGAACAGATTTTTACAGTTTCATAACGCCTAATTTTCAAGAAGCTTCCTCTACAAGATTGCATGATTATTTTCAACAAAACCCTTATTTTTAAAATTTCATGGAATTTTGTGAAAAGAAAATGATTTTAAAGAATAAAGGATATTTTCCTCAAGAATTCATTTCAAGTGTTTTATCAAAACCATTTTCCATCTAAAATGAGATTATTTCATATGTGTATGTTTTAAGTATAATGTCTCTATGATTTACATGGTTTCACTTTTCTTATTATGAAATGATATCCATTTATTTTATATGGATTATGTGATGATGGGATGATGTTTATGAAACTCATTTTATTTATTGGGTTATTATGAATGATGTATGTTTATTTTGGGGCACAAGTAAGAATGATTTCATTATGAGATGGGTGGGACTTATATCTCACTCCAATTCATTGGTCAAAGATTTTATATCTCATTAGATAGACATGGCTGGAACGGTAAGTTAATCTGGTTTAGTGTTACAGGACTGGAACGAGGAGTGAACTCGATTCAGAATGGGACTTTGTACACTAATATGGTCTTGGCAGCAATGCCATGGTTACTATGGAAATAATTACATGTGCTTAATGTATTCCAAAGTTACATGTTTTATTCCCATGCTATTTTATCATGGTTTATGTTCCATTATGATATATGCCTTATGTACTTCCATGTTTTATGTCGTTTCTCAAGATTTTGATGTTTAAACATTATGTTCATGTTTTTATGTTCAAATTTATATGGTATGTTTTAATTTTTCCATTCTTACCCTTACTGAGAATTTGACCTCACCCTTTTTATGTTTTATTTTCCCCCAGGATCAAAAGAAAGGTTTTAGTTAAGGAAACAAAAAGTGGAAGATCTTTATGGGAGATGTCGAAGATCTTTCACCACGATTAGAAGATTATGTTCCATGTTTCCAAAGACACTAAAATATTACGGTCCTTGTGCGTCTGTTTTTGTTATGTATTAAGTATTCCGCAGAAGTAAGGTAATGCCCATGTACGTCAAGCTTCGGGTCTCTACAGTTGGTATCAGAGGGAAGGTTTAGTCAACCTTTGGAAACTAGGATGCGAAAACATTAGTGAGATCCCTAGAGATATTTCTAAGGTATGTCTAGGGATGTACCTAAGGATAAGTATACATAAAGGATATAGTCCTAGAACTACGGTAACGATCTTAGAATTTAACCTAAGATGTAACATATTGAGTGTACTCCCCCTTTACTATGTTGTTTTCCATAGCATGATTTTTTCCTGTCACACTATTCTTTTTGGGTTTTAGAAAATGGCTGCAAATAGGAAGATTCACGATAATGGAGGATATGATAGACAATGGAATGATTTTCTTCATGAGAAACCAAATGAAACGGGATATGGAAGTCCAAACATCGTTATTATGCCTAATCATAAATCTCATAATATGATCAATAATCTCAACTTTGGTAAGTATCCCGACTCAGATAATTAGAGAAAGATAGAGTTTCATGATGATCATAGAGGAAAGAAAGTTCAATTTCCCTCATGTAAATCATGTGGGAAGAGGAATCAGGGAGATTGTTTCAAAGGAACTGGAAGATGCTTTGGGTGTGGAAAAGAAGGACACAAAGCCAATAAGTGCAAAGGAAAAGGTTCAGTTAACACCATGGATGAGGATAGTCGTATTTCTATGACATCAACAATGGATAAATGTTTTAAATGTGGAATGTATGGGCATTATACAAACGAATTCCCTAAGGGAAAGTCTCATGAATAGAATCAGTATGGTCGTATGGGTAGTATTTATGTTGATGACGATGAAGAGACTACAAATGATATGTGAGATGAATGAAGTTTTGAATCTCAGTCGGTTGTTTTAGAAGGTAGTGGAATGATTGTTTGTTTATCTAGAGTTCTGTTGTATAGTTAATGGTACTATGGAATAAAGAATCATCTAAGGATTGTTACACTACTGTTTTTCCTAAAATTATTTGAAAGTATATGTTGAATGGTACCCGTAACCATGGAAGGTTATTCATATATTTTTTTAAAGTAGATGATATGCACAAAATGAAGGAATAAGAAGATAATGAGATGATTGATTGTATTCATGAGCTCATGATTGATATAAGGACTAAGAGATATCATGGTTTGAGTATATAGAATTTTGAGGATTTTGGTGTGTGGAAAGTGTTAACTTTTAACTGCATTTATGTTTTCACTAAGGTTCAATAGGTATTTATTTTTCAAGAGAGTACATGATTAAGGCCTTCGAATGTTTGGAATGTGACCAACAAGACATATCTTATGATATATGGGGATCAATGATGGTATTAAATCTCTGTTAATAGTTTTCACTATATTATGAGAGTGGACTGCAGTATTATGGATAAGCCTAAAGATTGGAATGGATTATGTTGGACATAAGTTAGTATTGTTTAAGGATAGAAGTTTTTTTGATATTATTGATGGGATGTTATAGTAATATAGTTTTAGAAAAAGGACAACCTGCAGGACGGGCGACAGCCCATCGCGTCGGACAAGGATGTGGGAATCGAACCCACAACCGAAGTGTGACTGGCCTTTATCGCCTACCACTGGCCTACAGGAAGTCCCTGGTTAGTAGAAACTAGTTTTACTTCATTAAGCGGTATGATATATGAAGTATAAGTTCATTTTTGGAACCATATACGATTAAACTAACCATAATATGGAATTATAAATTTTTCTATCCTTTTGTTTGAAAGAGATTGAATGACGCATCATTCTATCACATGATCTGCTAACACATCACGAATAAAAAATTCAACTTTATTTCTATAAGGTATGAAGTGGAAATTGTTCAATTCACGAACAACAGTGAGAATGTACAAAAATCATGCAAGTATTTCTTTTAATTCATCAACTTTAGGGAAATGATCTTGAAAACCAAAAATTTTGTCCTAGTTTTCTTATATCCAATTAATCAGATGGTACCTTAGATCATCACAAATCAATAACTTTGTGATTTTTGTCTTTTTCATAGCCATGTTCTCTACCACTCTCCATCAGAACTTGATGGTTAGATTTTTCTTCAATATCCATATTTTCACCTATGTTCTCCTACGTGGAAACCCAGTGATGAGTTAATTTAGGTAACCGTTACATTTCATACCTTAGTTTTTAAAGCCATGTTTTGGTATTCCTTTTTACGATGTGGGTTTCTATTAAACAAACTTTCGAGTAGTAGACCATTTATAACCCCGACGAATTTCGAGGGAGAAATTCATTTTAAGGGGGGTAGAATGTAACACCCCGAGATTTTATGAAAAATATTCTTTTAACTTCATTAATGTCTTGTGTTTTATGCTACACCAAGAATAACTTGCGCTATATGCAACACCGTATTAACTTGCAGTATACGCAACACTATTCTTGGATCGTGTTACACACAATTTTGATAATATTTATTCTACGCAACATTGAGTATATATATATATATATTCAATGTATAAATGAAATATGGTTGGATTATGTTATACGAAACAACGAAAGATTCTTTCACAACACGCAACCCTGACTTGGCTTGCATTACATGCAGTCACGACCTTCCTTGATAGCGTGTGTTGTACGCATTACCGGGTTTTACTAAACAACGATATATTATTATAATATTATTATGAACTAGCCGTTATGAATAGTATTAACTAAATTTGTAATTTTATAACATTATTATTCATCTTACACATTTTCTAGAACATGGTATAAGAACAAAATAATTTTTTCGGGTAAAATAATTATTTTTCAAAAAATGCAGTTTTGCCGCCTTTTGATGGCGCACCCACTTTAAATCTAGTTTTTAACATGTTTATAATTTCAATTTGACAAAACAAAATTCTTCTTTGTAATCATGAAATAAAAAATTACTTTGGATAAATTTTTCATATTATTCTGGTAACTTTTATATTTTGATGAATAGTAAAAACACGCTATATTTTAATTAAAAACAACATTTTTCATCGCAATAATTTATATGGTTAAATTATAATATTGAATGGTTTTAAAGTATAAATATAATGTTTTTTTATCATTTAATATAATTAATGTCATTAGCATTGATTTTACATTAAATTCGTAGGTTAAATCAATTCAATCTTTTGCAATGTTTTAAAGAAAAACCTGTTTTCTTTCGACAACGAGATGAATTTTAATTTAATTTCTGAAACTTTTGTGGGTTGAATTTGGAAAAATGGATTCCATATTTGGAATCAGTGGGTCGAAATTATGTTAATAAGCTACTTTTTATTTTTGTGAATTATGAATAGTAACTACGGTAAATTTTATTTACCATAGTTAAAGGTAAATCGGGTAATTAAGGGTAAATATAATATTATAAAATTACTCTAACACATGCCAAAATTCTATTGGATGGCTAAAATTAGACCCATATAACCTAAGGGTCGGATTAGATTCATTTTATGGACTTTTTACCATGAAAATAATTTAATTATTATTAAAACCAAATAAAGTGACATCATGTCACTCTCTTAAATCTTATAAGTATAATAATTTTAATTTAGTGATAAACATCATAAAACTTCGAACATGTATAGTCTCCAGAAATATAATAAATGTATCTACATCATGATAATTTATTTAGAATTTATAGGGAATAAATAAATGTCATTAATGGTGATACATTAATGATACAGAAATTATTTATTAAGTGGAAAATAAGTAATATAGTTTTTATTGAAATAATAATACCCATTAAAAGGCCCACAAACCTGACCAAAACTTATTGGTAGTCTATAGCTACACTTTAATCATCCAATGACCTAATATATAACCGTTTGGAGCCTTATAAAAGTGATTATGACACTTATACTATTTTATTTTAAATGGTGCCAAAGTTGTCACCTTCATAATTTAATAAATAAAACAATTTAAATATTGTTATTTTAAGATGCTAAATTCGAGTAAAATTATTATTGTGAAAGTTAATAGATATATATTCATCATAGGATTTTATTTTTAATTTTTATGCAACAAATCAGTATATTAAATAATTATACAAAAATGTTGTAGTGATTATTTTATTAAGAGATAAACCAAATAAATGGTTTAAAAAATAATAAAATAAATATTATATGAAATATTTAATGTGATCCACTACTTTTATAAATACATATGACCTTTTATGAATCAATTAAATCTTTTATTTCGAAAATATATTCTGTATATATTTTATTTAAATTCAAATAAATGAATAGTGTCAAAATTGACAATATTGTTATTTTATAAAAATAACATATTATAAATTTTTTTAAAAATCACAAAAATATTTAAAAATTATAAATTTTAATTTATATGGTCTATAATGTTAAAAAGTAAACAATTATGGAAAATTAACAACAAATAAGTAATTATTTGTTATAATTTAAAATATAGAATTTTATTACCACAAATAAACTTAAATAGATTAAATAAGGATAAATCAAAATGATAAGGTTTAAAATAAGATCCAAACATGTATAAATTTGATTTTTTGATTATATTACAAACCTATCTCATCTAATATTTTAATATGAGTCATTTTTGGAGGTTTTTAATTGGGGTTAGATTTATTATAAATTAATATTTGTAAGAATTCCAAAGGTGCCCCTCTCCTCCCTTATAAAAAGGCACCTCCTCCCTCTCTTCCAAACACCACTTTGAGCCTTCATTCTCGTCCAAACCCTACCCAATTATCTTTTACACTTCCCTAGAAACATCCTATAGGTTCTGGTCTTCTTCAATGACCAATTTTAGTGCCCTAAGAGGAAGTCTCAAAGAGGCGCTTCAAAAATAAGGTAATTTACGTTACTGATTCATTCACCTTTATTTCTTCTTCTACTTAATCTTATTAGGTTGTTTCATTATGAAGTAATAAAATCAGTATCAATCATATACTTATATGTTATTATAAGTATGAAACAACCCTATTTCACCATCTATCCATCCTACGGAAAATGAAATCACCGCGCGTGCGTACTTACGGAACACCGTCTCCACTCCGTGGTGTAATCTATTTTCCACCACCACCTTACTTGGATGGGTATAATTGTGTAAATAATAACTATATATTATTATTGTAAAGTGATATTGATTCTGTAATAGTATACATACACTCCAATAAAATTCCACGATCATGGGAACGATATCATCGCTCGTGCGTATGTTCGGAATACCGTCTCCATGACGCGATGAGATTCATTCTCAATGATTAACCATTCATAAATGATTATAAAGTATACATAATAAGTAATAATTAAATATATGACATAATAATGATACTGGATTTAATTATATATATATATATATATATGTATGTCATCCAATTAATTCCATTCAATTCAATGAGGAAACGAAAACAACGTTCATGCGTGCGTACGACCTACCGTCTCCATGAATGGTGTATTTCTTTCCATTTATCGATCTATTATATATATGTATATTATGAATATATTATATATATATATATATCATGTTTTAAATTATGGATGTAATTAATCATGATCTAAGTAATCATATGAATAATTACAAGTCAAAACACGGACGACAAATGAAACGATTTTACCCAAAACGCTCTTTAACATGGAATTTACAAAAGAACAGGTAATATAAAGTCATAAGTGAACCATATATGATATAATAACAATTAATATGATTCTGTAATAAGTCAATAACATTATTTAAATTATTATACAGGTGGTTCAGATACGTATGAAGCATATCGGACCTATGTTAAGGGATTAATTTTCAATCTCATTTTTATCCGAGATTGCTTATACGTAAGTATTTACTGGGGTTACGTTTATCATCGATGACCAGTTTTTCTAAAAATGTTTTCATAAAATATTTACCATTCTTCCATGAATGTTTAATGTCATTTTTACCCTTTAATTACTATTTACCACATTGTATGAATGGAATCTTTCCTTTGGTTACCATATAAGGTACTTTTTGACTTTTCTGAAAAAAGTACGAGGAGAATGTTATCTTTAACTTATACGGTGTGAACGGATTTTTACAGTTTCATAACGCCTCATTTTCAAGAATCTTCCTCTACAATATTGCATGATTATTTTCAACAAAACTCTTATCTTTTAAAATTTCATGGAATTTTGTGAAAAGAAAATGATTTTAAAGAAGAAAGGATATTTTCTTCAAGAATTCATTTCAAGTGTTTTATCAAAACCAATTTCCATCTAAAATGAAATTATTTCATATGTGTATGTTTTAAGTATAATGTCGCTATGATTTACATGGTTTCAATTTTTTTATTATGAAATGAAATCCATTTCTTTTATATGGATTATGTGATGATGGGATGATGTTTATGAAACCCATTTTATTTATTGGGTTATTATGAATGATGTATGTTTATTTTGTGGAACATGTAAGAATGATTTCATTATGAGATGGGGGGACCTATATCTCCCTCCAATGAATTGGGTAAAGATTTTATATCTCATGAGATAGACATGGCTGGAATGGTAAGTTAATCTGATTCAGTGTTACAGGACTGAAACGAGGAGTGAACTCGATTCAGAATGGGACTTTGTCCACTAAGATGGTCTTGGCAGCAATGCCTTGGCTACTATGGAAATCATTACATGTGCTTAATGGATGCCACAGTTACATGTTTTATTCCCATGCTATTTTATCATGGGTTATGTTCCATTATGATCTATGCCTTATGTACTTCCATGTTTTATGTCGTTTCTCAAGATTTTGATGTTTAAACATTATGTTCATGTTTTTAAGTTCAAATGTATATGGTATGTTTTATTTTATCCATGCTTACCCTTACTGAGCATTTGAGCTCACCCTTATTATGTTTTATTTTCCCCCAGGATCAAAATAAAGGTTTTAGGTAAGGAAACAAAAAGTGGAAGTTCTTTATGGGAGATGTTGAAGATCTTTCACCACGATTAGAAGATTACGTTCCAAGTTTCCAAAGACACTAAACTGTTATGGTCCTTGTGTGTATGTTTTTTTATGTATTAAGTATTCTGTAAAAGTAATGTAATGTCCACGTACGTCAAGATTCGGGTCTCTACAATGCCTTTGTCGTTTTTTTGATATTTTCATCAAAGGTTGAATCACCATGAGTTCAGATATTCCCCTTTTCCGATCTTTAGATTCTGTGATGAATGGAGCATCAACAAAAGTCCCCCCTCAGAGTTGGATCCGAATGAAATGAGGATTTGACTCTGAGGAAATCGAAGACATCCAAAGGAAAGGTGGCGCGCAAGTCTTGATGGCATAGAGGGCGGCATGCAAGTGCGCATCGCGTTGGGCCATGACCCTTGATCGCGCAGGGTACGGCGCGCAGGGTCCCGGACACGTCTATAAATAGAGGGCCTCACTTCCGTACAAGAATCTAGATTTCCGGACTTCACACCTTCGAGCTCTTGCCGCGCAGGTCACCTTAGCCGCGCAGGTTGCTCTGTTTTCCAGTGTTTTCCTTGATGTCGCTCTATTGTATAGATATTTGTACTTGCGCGATTTATACATGCACGTCAAAAACTAGCCCGGAACATGAACACTTGCACGTCATGTTTAGACTTGCATGCCTTAATGCCTTAGCCATTTTTTCGAATTATTTCACAAATTTTATGAAAAATAAACCCATGTTAGAGTTTAATTTATTCATCTTTTGTGCAGATTCAATGGCTCCTAAGGGAATTAAAACATCTGATGAACTAGCTAGCAAGCGGATTGATGACATGATGAACACCATTGGACATGATTACTATGATATCTGCGACAAAACTCTCCCAGATTTGGCTATGTACTTGAAGAAATATCATCTTAATTTCCCACCGAGCATCCACCTACCTCTATATGGTCATGGTCATCTGCAAGGAGTCAATGTTCCAGACGTAAAGATCTATACACCTAAAATGCAGCTGCACTACTACTCCTTCATTTCAGTTATGTTGTGCATTAAGATCAACAATAATGGTGTGAAGTTTAAAATTATTCCTCCATGTCATTTCCTTGCAGATATGAAAATGGAAAACCCATGGGCTGAAATGTTTTCCACTGCCGGTTGGTGGAGAGAAGACAAACATGGTATTAGAGCAATATCTGAAAAGAGTACTCTCTCCAAATGGATCTTTACTTCCAATGCTCTATTCTCAAATCCATGTATCCATCATCTAAGTCTCTTCGACAGAAATAGAGTCACTTTTTGATCAGCAGAAAATTTTCTCGAACCGCACTCAAGAACATCCTTTTACAATTGTTCCAAGAAGAGCTGGTATCACTGCATCTCTTATTGTATCCAGTTGAATGAATTAATTCCAAGTGATTGCTGATGAAGCTTGGGGTGTCGTAAATCAAAGGAAGAGTTATGTTGAAAGCCTCTTGTAATTCTTGAAAAAGAGAAGAGACTCCAGTCTGTGGATGTCCTTCTAACTCTTATGTATCAATGAAAAACACCTTCACCTTCACTCACATGTACATGCATTCTCTTTTTCTACATGCTTTAGATTTTACCTAAGCCAATGGGCCTAGTAAGAATAGTTTGATTTTTACTAGGATTAATGTAAATAACCCTAAAACATCAAACCTTTTAATTTCTAAATGTTACCTAAATCATACAAAAATGTATGTTTATTGAGCTGGAAACTTGACTTTTATTCAGAGTTCCCCTGTCTTTTATGGGCAGTTTAAATTCATGCACGTAGGACATACAAAGGCTAATGTTTAAGGTCGAAATAGCTTTGACCAAAATGGATTAGAATTGACTCAATTCCTTGAATATTCATCTGAAAGCATGTTACTATACTCAAGTATGAGGGAAAATATGTATGCTATGACTTAAGAATATTTGAATCTGAGGAATGATATGAAAAAGAGATAAAAGGAATTAGAAGAATTTGTTTCCAAGAATGAAGTTAACATTATTTAACAAACCCGTTAGGGGGTTGAATTATGTTGGGCCACCTAAGGGCATTGGCTTCATAGTTAAATAAAATAGTATTTTTTGTCTAACAAGTCTGTTATGTAGAATGTTTATGCAAGGCCACCTATGGGAACGTGCTGCATAGTCAGGAAAAAGAACTCCAAGAAATTTAATTTTTTAGTGCTAAAATCCAGTGAAAGTTATTGGAGATTCAAATATTCCAACGTATAGAGTTTGCTGTATGGAAAGAGGTACTTGAATATGGAGAAAATATTTCCAAACAAAATTATCGAAGAACTAGATGAATATCACTCTTACGAAGGTCTGACCCAAACGTAGGTAAGGAGAATATAGACCATCAACTTGAATACTTTTATATCATGAAAAAGGATATGGGACAAATATGTTAAGGATGGATATTTTTTCAGATCCCTACATACTATCATTTAAGACAAAAAAGACAAAAGAGGAATTCTTCCAGAGAATGAAGTTACCACTATCCGACAAACCCATTAGGGGGTTGAATTATGCAGGGCCACCTAAGGGAATTGGCTACATAGTCAAATAATAGTATCTTTTGGCTAACAAGTCTGTTATATAGAATATTTAGGCAAGGCCGCCTATGGGAATGTGCTGTATAGTCATACAAAAGAACTCTCAGAAGTTTGACATTTTTGTGACCAGAAGACATGAAAAGGGTTATGAGAATCTGAAAATATTTAAGGTTAGGATTATGACACATAAAGATGGATATTGTTCAATGTATACAGAGATAAAAAGATCAATGCTAACCATAATCATGTTATGGCTGGGTCCTGAGTTGAAATATTGGACTTCACTACGTATCCCATAAGGATGAGAATCAAGCCATATGTAGTTATTAAACTACAGTTTAACGTCGTGTGGGACAAAAGGATTAGAGATCTTAGTTTAGGGTCGTAGAGCTTGGACCATTGTATGAAATACAAAGTGTGTGTTTTCATGGGGACTTTTCACCCAAGGGACTGAAAGTGGAATTTGGGGTTAGGCCCAAAGACTTGGGACTGGATTCGAGGGACACTCGAATGTTCCTACGTATCCCATAAGGATGGGAATCAAGACCACGTAGTTCTAGAACTAACCTTTGTATAAATTTGGTTCGTACATGTGAAGGGTGAAAGGGGACTTTAGTGCAATGATGGTTTAACCAAAGATAAAAGGTTTTGGCATTTCCATGTATGTACGTAGTCTCTGAAATGAAACATGATTGAAAAAATCAATGAAAACAATGGTTCCCTCTCAGGTGAGGGTATCAATGATATTTTTAGTTTATTGTCATACTGGGCAAAAGTGTTGTATAGTTTAATGTCATATAACAAGGAAGAAAGTGATCCAATGTAAAGATATTGATTCTAAGGGCGGTTTCACGAATTATCATCGTATGAGATATAGATAAACCGACATGAAGATATTGGTTTTGGGATTAAACCTTGGGAGGTTGCCTACATACCAATCCTGGAAGGCAAGGATCAAAGTCCGTATAGTCCAATTACAGAATGAATTAATGATCACGTTTTTCTTGGGGACAATGACCTAAAAAATGATGTCAGGACTTACACATGGTTAGCGGCCCAGAGAGACTGTTATGGTTTAGGTTTGCTCTAAGCTCACGTGAGTCATACTCGGTGTGAGAAACAAGAGGTAACAACAACCTTAACGATGCATAGTTTAATGTCATGTAAGTCATATAAAGGGATTATGCAGTTTAAAGTCTTGAAATTAGGACTATTGGTGGTGCACTGTTTAGTGTCATGTAGTAGGGACAAAATATAGTTTAATGTCATGTAGGTCATATCACGAACTATCTCTACAGTTTAGCATCATATAGTTAGGACGATGGGGACAATAGAGTTTAACGTCATGTTAGACGAAATGGGGGACTGTGCAGTTTAATGTCATGCAGTGAGGACAAAAGAGTGCACTATTTTAACATTATGTTGGACGCATTGGGGATTTTTTCCCCACAGTTTAACATCATGTTGGACGAAAAAGGGACGATACATTTTAGTGTCATGTTAGACGAAAGTACAAATACTTTAAGGTCATACGCATAGACCGAGGATGGTGCAGTTTAATGTCATGTTAGACGGTGGTGTAATTTAAGGTTATACAGGACCTTTGATGATTATGTAGTTTAACGTCTTTCCGGACGTAAGGGACTTTTATATAGTTTAGCGTCATGTAGTTAGGACGTCACAATTTAACGTCTTGCTGGATGTAAGGGAATTGAAAATAGTTTAGGGTCATATGCATGGACCGTTGATGATGAAGTTTAAGGTCATACAGGACCTAGTTGCAATTTAAGGTCATACTGGACCATTTTGGGAACTTTTTCACAGTTTAACGTCGTGTGGGACGAAAGTAAAAATAGTTTAAGGTCATACGTATGGACCGTTACTGTATAGTTTAACGTCATATAGCAAGGAAGAACTGGTGTCACATAGTTCAGTGTCATGTTGTAGGGACAAAGTACAATTTAATGTCATGTAGGACGAATGTAAGGACTTTTGTACAGTTTAGCGTCATGTATCTAGGACGATGAAGGTGACACAATTTAACGTCATGTTGGATGTATGTGCAAATAGTTTAGGGTCATATGCTTGGACCGTTGCTGTATAGTTTAACGTCATATAGTAAGGAAGAACTGGTACTTTGCAGTTTATACAAAATACTTCTTCAAAAATCTGACATTGGTTGGAGTAGTGATGAGTTCTCCATCCATTAAAATTAATGAATAAGCTCCATTGGAGTAGACCCTATGTATTGAATAAGGTCCTTCCCATTTTGGTTCAAGCTTAGGAGGTTTCATTCCTGGTATCATTGGATTTCTGAGAACTAATACCAATTCTCCCTGAGTGAATGAACGAAGACAAACTTTTTTGTTAAAAGCTCATGCTATTCGATTCTGATAGACTTCCAAGTGGTGCAAAGTGCACAATCGTTTCTCATCTGACCATTCCAATTCATTCAATCGCTTTTGATATTTTTCATCTGTAGATTATTGATCACAAATGGCAACTCTGAGCGAGGGTAGTTGAACTTCAATGGGCAAGACGACTTCCATTCCATATACCAATGAATATGGAGTTGACCGAGTTGCAGTGCGGGTGGTAGTCCGATAATCCCATAAAGCATGAAAGAGTTTATCAGGACATGACCTCTTATCTTTATCCACCATCATTTGCTGTATATTTGAAAGAGTCTTGTTAAAGGATTTTATCTAGCCGTTGGCCGCTGCAAGATACCGAGATGAATGGTTGGATTTGAGGTTGTATTCTTGATACAAATTCTTCATCTCAGATGAATAGAAATTGGTGCCATTGTCCATCAATATGGTATGAGGGACACCAAATATTGTAATGATGTTAGACTTGATGAAGCTAACAATGCATTTAGAACTAACTTCCTTGAGAGGTATTTCCTCTTCCCATTTGGAAAAGAAGTCAGTAGCAGTAAGAATATAATTAAACTACTTAGCCGTAGCCGAAGGGTAAGGTCCCACCACATCCATTCCCCATGTGGAAAATTTCCATGAGTGTTTAGCTGTATGAAGAAACTCTGGAGGCTGATGAATGAAGTTGGAATGTACTTGGCATGAATGACACCTCTTTGTGAAATCGACACAATCTCATATCATTGAAGGCCAAAAGTATCCAAGCCTTTGAACATGATCAGACATTCTATGTCTAGACTGGTGGGAACCACAGACTCCTGCATGCACTTCTTTCATGACTTCCATTCTCTCTTCACCATCAATGCATCTGAAGAGAACTCCATCAAAACAACGTTTGTAGAGAATTTTCTCTAGGTGATCTGGGCTATCATAAAGAGTAAAATTGACCACACGTTGCCAAATTTGTTCTTTCTCGACTCTATCAGGTGGAAGTGTTGCATTTTGAAGGTATTCCCTGATATGTGACATCCATCCTGTAATATGTCCATACGGTTCCGGAATGGGACAAATTTCATTAATTTCCTCTGTTCTGATTCGAACATAGGGCGAAATTTCACGACGGTGGGCAATACTGGTGGTTGTCTCGTCCCGATTTGGATTTTCCACAGATGTGGCTATATTAGACAATGCATCAGCTTGAGCATTTTGTGATCTTGGGACATAAGAAAATGTTGGTTCCAAAGGGAATTCCGCCATTATCTCTCTGACATAATCATACAAAGGGATTAGTTCTTCTTTTCTGATGGCATAATCCCCATTGACTTGTTTGATTACCATGTCTAAATCACCTTTCATCGTTAAGTGATTCACTTGTTCTTGAAGTGATAATTCCAAACCTACGATGATAGCTTGATATTCTTCTTCATTATTGGTACCACCGTCCCACAATAAGAAGTAATAAGGTAAAACTGCCTTTTCTGGAGAAATTATAACAATTCCTAAGCCAACTTTGTTGAATTATGGATTTTCCATTTTCCTCCTTGTTGGACTTCTGGAAGCACCATCAAAATACATTTCCCATGCCTGAGGACTTTTTTTAATAGAGAAGACTTCCTCATCAGGGAGTTCAATATCTAAAGATGTGTCTTCTACTGAATGGTGTTCGGCTAGGAAATTAGCCTGAGCTTGGCCCTTTATCACCTTTTGAGACACATACTGAATGTCGAATTGCTGCAAAATAACTGCCCACCTTGCCAGATGTCCTGTAATCATTGGACGACTTAGGATAAATTTGAGCGGGTTATTGCGAGATACCAATTGGACTTCGTGATGTGGAAGGTAGTGTCTCAACTTCTGAACTGCAAAGATTAATGCCATGCAGCACTTCTCAATACTTGAATACTAGGTTTCTGCTTCAAGCATGGTTTGACTGAGATAATAGAGGCTGTTTTCATTCCCAGTATCATTCTTTTGAGCAAGAAAGGAACCTAATGATCGCTCTAGAGCTGTCACATAGAGGATAAGTGGTCATCCTTCAACATGTGGGATGAGTACCGGTGGAGTCAAGAGGTATTTCTTGAGAATATCGAATGTTTCTTGACATTCTTCAGTCCACAGGTAAGTGACTCCCTTCTTCATCAATTTGGTGAAGGGTAAACTCTTACCTGCTAAATTGGCAATGAAACACCAAATATAGGCTAAGTGTCCTTGAAGTACTCTTAATTATTTCAAATTTTGAGGAGGTGACATACCCAGGATTGACATGGTCTTCTCAGGATCGACTTCAATACCACAATGGCGTACAACAAAGCCAAGAAATTTTTCTGAGGTTACACCAAAAGAACATTTTAAGGGGTTCATCTTCAAATTATGTTGTCGAAGATTGTAGAATATGAATTCCAAATCAGCCAAGTGATTAGAAAGTTGTTTGTATTTAACTACCAAATCATCTACATAACATTCATAAAACTTCTCTAAGAAGGGATTGAAGATACGATACATGGCACGCTGATAAGTTGCACCTGCATTCTTTAAGCCAAAGGGCATTTACCGGTAGCAAAACACACCCTGAGGGGCTCTGAAGGTAGTAGATTCCTCACCATCTAGGGCTATTCGGATCTTATTATATCCAGAATATCCATCCATGAAGGAAAGTGCTTCATAGCTAGATGTTGCATCAATTAGAAGTTCTGTAATCGGAAGTGGGAAATCATCCATTGGACAATGCTGATTAAGATCTCTAAAATTGATGCAAACTCTAATTTGTCTGTTATTTTTATTTACAAGGAAAATATTATCCAACCATTTGGGATATTTAACTTCTCTGATGAAGTTATCTTTGATAAGATTATCCACTTCATCATCAATTTTGGAAGCATAAGCTGGGTGTGTTCTTCTCGCGGCTTGCTTAAATCCTAGATGTTCTTCTGGTAAACCCAAATGATGAGTAGCAATATCAGGATCAATCCCGGGCATTTCTGTATAGTTCCTGAAAAATATATCTTTATTTTTCTTTAGAAATGAAATATACATCTCTTGCTCTTCAAGAGTCATGGCCGCACTGATTATAGTGGGGCGTGGATCTCCTTTTGTACCCAGATTTATTTCTCTGAGTTCATCCGCAGTGGTAGAGATACCCTCTCCAAATGCCGGAGGAGGATCTCTGAGATCTTCTTCTTCTTCTTCATCATGTGTTATTTCTTCTGTTTCTACTTGCAATGTAGATGATAAAGTAGAATTCTCATGATCTGAAGAGATGTCAAAATTTCCATATTTTGAAGAAGAAGCTTCCATTTCCAACTCGATTGATGATGAAGGGTCTTAATTGGGTAATAAAGAGGAGATGATGGATTGAGAATCGATATCATTGTTCACCTAAGATGTTGCTATAACTTCTTCTACCCTAATTGGTGAAGCATAGACTTGTTGGATTTCAGCAAATGGAATGAAGACGTCACCATTTGTGCTTTCATCACTGCTTGGTAGATTACCAATTTCTCCCATGTTGTCTGGCTCGATTTTTGTAATTGACCTTATGGATCGTTCCATAAGAGTATTTTCATTTGGTTCTATCTTGTCAATTTGACTGATAGGCAACACATAATCTCTACTCACATGTGTAAATGGATTTACTGGAATTTTTTCCAAACCATATAGAGCATTAACTTTGGTAATCTATTTTGTTATGGATTTCTCCCTTTTCTTCATGTGATAGAATTATGCCTCAATGTATTAAGACTCGCATTTCTTGAACGGGGCCTTATCACCATACAATGTCCCAAATTGACCATCGATACAATATTTTAGAAATTGATGGTATGAAGAAGGGATATCCACATGTTGATGTAACCAGGGTCTTCCAGGAAAAATGTTGAAGGCTGAGTCTTGATCAACAACCATGAAATATGAATTGGATACAAGATCTCCAAACTGAGTTCTGAGTGTAACTTCACCCAGTGGTTCTTGTTCATTTTTATCATATCCCTATAGCATCATGGTGGAGGGATATAAATCAGATTCTTTGAGGCCCAATCGACGAAGTGTACGAATGGGCATGAGGTTGACTCCTGAACCATTGTCAATGAAAACTCTTTGTACATCCACACCATTGAATTTTCCAGACAAGTAAAATGGTCTAATATGTCCATGCACAACATCATCTTCATCTTCATCAGTAAAGGATATTATTAAATGGAATTCTACAGGATTATTCTCTATGTGATAGACTTCAGCTGCAACAATTTCAGTTTCAAACTCCTAAGGACTTGACAAAGCCTCGATGAGTGCTTCCCGAAGATCTTTTGACAGATTCAGAGAATCCAGAATTGATAACATGGATGGTACTTGGGCCAAGTGTTTCAATATATCATACTTTTGATCCATAGGTCTGTGTTTCCCAATAGGAATATGTGGTTTAGCAGGTACCTTGGAAGCAGATGCTTTGGAAGTTGATGCATCTTGTATTGGGATAGGAGTTGGCAATATTCATGGTTTTGGAAGATTAGACCAATTAGATCCATTTAATTGCTGAGAGGAAGAAGATGGAACCTTCAACTGGTGTTCCAGAATAACTCTGCCAGGACTGAATTTTCTATTGGTAGAAGAACTTTCTTGTTTTTGCTGAGCTCACTGAAGGGCTCTACCACGACTTTCTGCTGCGTACACAGTTCTAGCAGGGGTAGAATTGAAATAGTGGCTTCTGAAAGATCCACATCTTCCCCTGTCTCCTGATCCCCTGGAACTTCATATGATTCCTTTGTTTGATACAGGGAATTCAGGCTCATTAAAATTGAAACTTCGACTGGCATATGGATCTGTTAATTGAATCATATTAACAAAACCAAAGATTAACTCTTCGTCTGATGAAGACTCTTCCTGATTAGCCTGTTTAGGCTGTGCCGTTTGGTGGGGCGGTGCCCGCGGCTTTGAAGTAGATGGCATGAAGTCCGCCAAAGTCAGAGACAACTTGGTCTTTGACACATACTCATCTTCTTCTGATTCTTTTTCTTTCTTTGAATCATGTTGTTTCTTTGAGGACTTTCCCTCTGACAAAGAGGGTTTTCCCGCAAAATTCATGGAAGAAGACACAATTGGTTTCCTTAATTATGTTCGCAAAATAGAATGAGTTCTATTGATTGTCTTTCTGACCATCCAATCATCATACTTTTGTGCATTTTTTCTTTTGACTTCCTGCCATTCATCTTCCTCCTCTGGAACTATAGCAGTGACACATGCTACCTGGGCTGAGGATCCTTTCAATGTGACATGTCCTAAGTCAACCATCTTTTGCAGGAGGTCTTTGAAGAAAAAACACTGCTGGATGGGATGCCCCAATATTTGATGAAAGGGTAATAATTAGGATGGTCTTCATCTCATTTCTTGTTTGGAAACTTTGGTATTGGCAATTGATCCAAATTGTTTTCAAGAGCCGAAATGAAATAACCAGGAACTTGTTCATTTCAGAAATAATATGTTTTTCTCTTCAGATCCTCAAATTGTTTTCATATCTGATCTTTTTGATCATCTGGACAAAAAGGCTTCTGTTGTTGGTGCTCAGAAGGTGGAGCCCTTCGAGAAGATGAAGGTTTTGAGGTAGAAATAGGTACAGGTGCTTGCTTAAGCATAACTGCAGCAGTTTCTGCTTTACCCATTGTCCTTCCTGGAGCTGATTGAATTACACGAGATTTAGCCTTAGCCTGTATAAGGGAATCTTCAATCTGCTGAGCGATTGAAGTAAGGTCTCGAAACCCTCCTGTGTATTTCACAGGGATTAACGGCATGCTTAATTCGTCATGTAGATTTGCCACATAGATTGGAAACAATTCTTCTTGAGGGAGTGCTAAACTCAAAGAATTTGTTAATCCCTTCCATCGAGCAATGAAATCAGAGACCCTTTCATTATCCCTTTGCTTACAGTTTCTAAGATCGAAAACTGTTGTCTTTGGAAAAGTTGAGCTAAACTGAAGGAGGAATTTTTTGCGAAGATCCTCCCATCCGGTAATTGACCGAGATTGAAAGCTTGTATACCAAACAAAAGCTAGTCCTTGCATGGTTTTCACAAAGCATCTGAGTTTCACTTCTTCTTGGTGCTCCAGAGTTCCCATCATAGGATCGCAACAAGACACATAATGCATCAAACATTTTTCAAGATCACCCGATCCATTAAAAATAGGGAATACAGGGTTCCCAAAATTGGATGGAGGAGAAATTGAATCTACCCATTCAGGGTAAACTTTATTTTCTGGTTGAACTTGCGCACGCTTCCCTTCTATAGTTTCTAACCGAGCTGTTAATGACTCAATAGTAGTTATTAACATTTGAGAAACATCTAGTTGAACATGGAATTGCGTAGGTGCAATGACTGGATCATGGACAGATGTGGCGATTGGTGCTGCAACTGATGGTAGCACTACCAACTGTTGTTGCACTTGACCAGTAGGATTAGACCTGTGAGGGTGTACTGATAAAAGAGGATATTATTGATCCATCTCAGTTGCTGCAACAAATTTCTTTGGCTGACTGACTCCATCATGATTAAGAAGAAGACTACTCTGAAGTAGTTCTACATTCAACCTTCTTAATTCTTTCATTTCTTCTTCCTGTTGTGCAAACCTCTTCTCTATTGAGAGCGATTGACCATCTCCAGAGGAAGGAAATGTAACCTGGTTCTTTCCCTTCCCTTTGTTGTATCATTTTAGGAGAGGGGGAAGTGGGTTACTCGAAGGATTACCTAAGTTCTGAGTAATCCATTGACTTCACGTACGCACACCTTCTTCATTTGTGTCGGTGCGTACATCTTATTGAGCAGTAACCTCTTCATCTGACTCCCCTGAGTGAGCCCCATCTGGTGGATCAACAACAACGGCATTGATGACATTGATTGATGAAAAAATCATCACATCCCTTATATCAGCATTTCTATGATATTGTCCTCTTCCATGTCTTTTCCGAGACATTGCCTTTTGTTTATTCAATTTCTCAAGAACTTCTTGATGAACCGTAATTTGGAGGGAATCTTCTGATAATTTGGCTCTTCGTTCCTCTTGAGGTTTCTTCCCCAATCGAGAAAAGACTGACTTTCTCTGAGGAGGGGATTGATGATTTGATAAAGTCCCCAATCCAGTTGACTGGGGTTGTTCCTACTGTTCTCACTCAACTCCTCGAATCCTTTTTGTTGATTTAGAGGGTTGGTTTAAAAGAGTCCCCAGTCTGGCGAGCTGGGGTGGTTCTTGAAATGATATGTATGAGACTTTCTTGAAATTCCTCCTGATCTTGTGAACCTTAGTCCGGAAATTAGCTGGATGCATTAACCTGTATCCTCTTTTATCACCCGTTTCAAAAGACCGTTGGATGATTTCTGACACTTCTGTCACTTGGTGACGTGCTTTCTCCAAACGAGAGGCCTGTTCAATATTCTTGTTTGTTTGATACAAGATTAATTCAACAACTTTTTCTCTGTATTCTTGATTTTGAGAGGAACTAGTTGAAGCCTGTTCTTGGGAAGGTTTTTGATTACAAACAAAGCCCATTGACTGTGGCCTGCCATGGGAAATAACATTTCATGAGACCATTTTCGGCAGGCTTTGCTGACTGGAGATCATCGTGAAATGCAATTCACCATGAACACCCAATCCTCTGACACGGATACCTGATGGGGCATTGGAAATTAACTGACGTAATATTCTTAGTGCGCCAAAGCATGAATGGTGAAGGGCTCTCTGCTGCTTTTCAGCCTTCGGATATCGAGATACTGATAGAGACGCCAAATCAATCTGACGTTGTAACCCTTCTATTATCTTAAAATGATTTTCATATTCATCATAAGACAATACTTTCTTTTTCAACTGACAAAGAGTTTTCAATATGTTGAGATGAATATCATGAATTTCATCTTCCGTCAACATTTCTGGAATATTATACTGAGAGTCATCCAGAGGCCAAAACATAACTGGCACTTCACCTTTCGCCAGTTTTTTTCTCATGTTCAGCATTTCCTCTTTGTCATTTGATGAAGATTCTTCTACCTGATTTGACCAGAGTTTGTATAAAGACCCATACTTTACATACATTGTTAATAATTCAAAATTTATGCATACTTATTACAACATATAACAAAACCATGAAAGGACCGTATAGGTATAGTGTCTTTAGAAACTGGGAAACATAAACAACTGGTTCATTAAGCGTGTACACTATCTCCCATTTATTTCATCATATCTATAGTCCCTTTTGGAATATCTTACTTAATAACATTCTTCCTGACCTGAGGAAAGAAAACATACAAAAGGGTGAGCTAAAATGCTCAGTAAGGGTAAACAAAAGAAATATCAATCACATCATATTCATAAGAACATAACTTTTGAAAATCTTAACCTGCAAAAGAGAGCATAATTTCATAACATGGGATAAATCATAGTAGTGAAATGGAATCCCAATAATCATAACATAAAACATGAAACTTTTTTTCATACACACATAATCATAGATAATCATTTCTTATTAGTCAGGGCTCATTTACAGGACTATCTTAGTGGAAAAAGTCCATTTCTGAACCGAGTTCATTCCTCGTTTCAGTCCTGTTTCACTGAACCGGTATATCTTACCATTCCAGCCATGTATATCTCATGAGATATAAAATCTTTACCCAATTCATTGGAGGGAGATATAGGTCCCACCCATCTCATAATGATACCTTTCTTATGTGTGCCACAAATTCATAAATCATACAACATTGCATAACCCATGTAATAAAAATGGGATTCTTAAACAACATGACATCATAAACCAATTCATATAAGATAAATGAATTCATAAAAATAATTCCATCACAACATAATCAAATCAATTTAATAATAGGGATAGAAACAGAACCCTATATTATCTTAGATGGAAAATAATTTTGATAAAACACTTGAACTCCATTCTTGAGGAAAATATCCTTTCTACTTCAAAAACATTTTCCTTTATTAACATCTCATACAATTTTATACTAAAAGAACTTGATTAAAAATAAACTGGAAAACTTATAAAGGAATCTTCTTGGAAATAATGTTTTAAAAATCCATTCATTCCGTATAAGTTAAAAAAAACATTCTTCTCGTACTTTTGTTGGAAAAGTCAAAAAGTACCTCGTACGGAAAACGACAAAAGATTCCTTTCATATCTTTTACTAAAAACTCACCTAAGGGTAAAATTGGATATAAACTATTTTAGAATGATATAAATATTATATATTGAGGAAACATGGATGTGGATGAGAAATATTCCCCAGTAAATTATGAAGTATAAACAATCTCATATAAAAATTGACATTGCGAGATTTTCCATTACCTTAGGTCCGATATGCTTTGTAAGTGTCCGAACCTCCTGTATAATGATTTAAATAATGTTATTGACTTATTCCAGAATCATAATTATTGTTATGATATCATATATGGTCATATTCTTAGCTTCTTATTAGTAATATTTCATTACTACTTGTTATTCGGGTGTTTATTACTTTTTGTTTTTACGCGTGTTTTGTCGAATAAATTCTTATTATTCTCTTTAGGTTATAGATACCTCATTTACAGAATGTTATTAGTGTAATATATATCATATTCATTAATTCAATTCATTTATATAATCATTATGAAATGAAGATCATGTAGAACGAGTCACATCACATCGTGGAGACGGTATTCCGCACGTACGCACGAGTGATGATATCGTTCCTATGATCGTGGAATTGTATTGGAGTGTATGAATAATATTTAAGAATAAATATCACTTTATAATAGTCATATATAGTCATTACGTACACCATTATACCCATCCAAGTAAGGTGGTGGTGGAAAATAGATTACACCGCGGCGTGGAGACGATATTCTGTACGTACGCACGCGCGGTGATTTCTTTTTCCGTAGGATGGATAGATTGTGAAATAGGGTTGTTTCATAGTTATAATTATATATAAGTATATTAGTGATACTGATGTTATTACTTCATAATTAAACAACTAAATAAGAAGAAGTGTAAGAAGAAATAAAGATGAAAGAATCGGTAACGGACATTACCTCTTCTTTGAAGTGCTTCTTTGAGACCTCATTTTAGGGCACTGAAATAGGTCATTGAAGAAGACCAGAACCTCTAGGATGTTTCTAGGGAAGTGGGGAGGAGAAATTGGCAGGTTTTGGCCGAGCTTGAAGGCTCAATGTGGTGTGAGGAAGAGGGGGAGCAGGTGCCCTTTTATAAGGGAGGAGAGGGGCACCTTTGGAATAACTAAAAATATTATTTTATTATAAAGTCACATTCAGTTTTTAATAGCTCCAAATTGATATATTTCTAAGATAAGGTAGGTAGGGGTCGAAAACCTCTAATCCAATAGAATTTAGACATGTTTAGGTATCAATTTTAACCTTATCATTTAGATTTAACTTTAAGTTAGATAATTTAACTTTTACCGTGTCTTCTTGTTTTCTTACAATATAAGGTTAATAAACTTACTATATCAAGACAAAAGATCCTCAAGTTGTTTATTATTAATATATATAACCTTATATAAGTCATTTGGCTGAACCTTATATTTTTAGGAATAAAATAACAATTAATAATATAATATTTGTTTTAAAAAACTATTTTATGTCAATTTTGACACTATTTAGAAATTGATTTTTGTTAAAATCATAACAGAATTATTAGTTCAGACCAAGTTACTTAAATCAATACTAACATGTCATATTAACCTATAAAATTAGTGTAATTCATAAAAAGTCTCAAATTACATTTATTTCTGTATTTATAACATCAATTATGTCAGTATTTCATTAATATGATAATTACTGCATCATCATTGTGTCATAAATAAATTAAATTATTTAATGTCTAAAATTACAAATAAAATACCATTATTTAGGAAATATTTTTAGATTTCTAATTAATATTTATAGTCAAATTTATCTTATATATAACCCCATATTAAAAATTATTTACTTATTAATAATTTATTTTAACTATTTTAACCCTTCTTTAAATAAATTAATAATAAATGTCCTAATCTAATCCAAGTGGGCCTAAATGGTCATATTTTATTCTTAAGGTTGTTTTTGGTCGAATTACACTTGTCCAATAGAATTAGGACATGTGTTAGGGTAATAATAATATCATTATTACCCTTAATTACCCTATTTACTTTTAACCGTGGTAAAAAAAGTAAAAAGTTACTATTCACCAAAAAATTATTTTCATCTCATTGAACCACATTTTATTTACTGACATCAACCATGTCTCTCGGATTTTCGAAATTCCACTCACAGAAGCGGTAAAATTATGTTTTTATGAAAAAATCAATTTTTTAACTACCACTTAGTGGTTTCACTATTCATCAAAAATTGAAAGTTTTTAGAAAAATACCAAAATTTCACTATAGGCTAATTTCGATATTCCGAATCCAAAAATGAAGTCCATTTTGAAAAATAAAATTTATAAAATTTCAAAAAGTGGTTATTACTATTCATAATAGTTAGTTTTAATAATATTTTAATAGCATATCATTGTTTAGCGAAACTCGGTATTACGTACGACGCAAGTTATCGAGGAAGGCCGCGGTTGCGTGTAAAGCAAGCCAATCTAGTGTTGTGTGTAGTGAAATATTCCTTTGATGATTTATATAACATAAAAACAAAATATTTCACATAAAAGTCTCGGGTGTTACATTCTTCCCCCCTTAAAATGAATTTCGCCCTTGAAATTCGTCACCTTGTAACAAACAGATGAGGATACCTCTCCCTCATCATATCCTCAAGCTCCCATGTAGCTTATTCTAATTGGTGGTTCCTCCATAAAACTTTCACTAATCGAGTGGTCTTGCTTCATAGGACTTTTTCGCTACGATCCAGAATCCCTATTGGCTGTTCTTTATAAGAAAGATCTTGCTCCAGCGGTAGAACATTTGAGCTAAGTACATGTGAAGGATCAGGTATGTACTTTCTCAGGAGAGATACATGGAACACATCATGTACTTGAGAGAGATTAGGTGGAAGCGCCAATCGGTAAGCTACCTTCCCAACACAATCCAATATTTCGAATGGTCCAATATATCTAGGGCTCAACTTCCCCTTCTTTCCAAATCTCATGACCCTCTTCCAGGGAGATATTCGTAAGAACACTTTATCACTCACTTCAAACTCTAGGTCTTTTCTTTGTTTGTCAGCATAAATTTTCTGTCGACTCTGAGCTGCTCTTATGTGTTGTTGAATAGATCTGACCTTTTCTGCCATTTCATCAATGAGATCAGGTCCTAATATCTTTCTTTCCCCAACTTCATCCCAGCAAGTTGGAGTCATGCATTTCTTTCCATAAAGAGCATCATAAGGAGCCATCTGAATACTGGGGTGAAAGCTATTATTATAAGAAAATTCCACCAAAGGTAGGCATTGATCCCAACCACCTTTGAAATCCATAGAGCAAGCTCTCAACATATCTTCTAGAGTTTGAATTGTTCTCTCAGACTGACCGTATGTCTGAGGATGATAAGCAGTGCTGAAACTCAACTCTGTATCCAGAGTATGCTGAAGACTTCGCCAGAACTTTTAGGTAAACCTCGGATCCCGATTAGATATAATAGAAAGTGGTACTCCATGCAATCTTACCACTTCCTTTACATATATCCTGGCATGCTGATCCAGAGACAAATCTTCTCTAATAGCGATGAAGTGTGCCGACTTTGTAAGACGATCAACTATGACCCATATAACATTATTGCCTTTGGATGTTTTAGGACGTCCGGTGACAAAGTCCATAGTGATGTTTTCCCATTTCCATTCTGGTATGGGTAATGGTTGTAACATCCCCTTAGACTTCTGTCTCTCAGCTTTAACTTGCTGATGAACCACGCATCGAGAGACATATTCAGCAAAATCTCTTTTCATGCCATCCCACCATAAGTACTCTTTCAGGTCCCTATACATCTTCGTGCTTCCAGGATGAATAGAGAATGAAGAACTATGAGCCTCATCCAACATCTCCTTCTTTAATTCAGGGAGGGGAGGAACACAAACCCTATTACTGAACTTTACTATCCCATCATAATCAAGGTTGAATTCAGGAATATTTCTCACCTTCTTTTGTAACTCTACATCTTCTTTCTGCACCTCTTTAATTTTCACATGTATAGATGGTTGAACATTCATTTGAGAAAGATACAATTTCCCCCCTTCCATTATAATTCCAAGATCCATCCTTTGTAAATCCATAAATATTGGATCTTTTGTGATCCTCATCATGGATAAACTAGCATGGTCTTGTCAACTTAATGCATCTGCCACCTTGTTTACTTTCCCAGGGTGGTAATGAATTGAGTAGTAGTAATCTTTAATCTGCTCCAACCATCTTCTTTGGCGCATATTTAGCTCCTTTTGTGTGAAAATATACTTTAAACTTTTATGATCAGTATAAATGTCACACCTTTCTCCATAAAGATAATGCCTCCAAATCATTAATGCAAATATTACCACAGCTAACTCCAAATCATGTGTTAGGTAATTTTTCTCATGGATTTTCAATTGTCGTGAGGCATAAGCTATCACCATATTATTTTTCATAAGAACGCACCCCAGCCCCTTCTTGGATGCTTCACTGTAGATCACAAACCTTTCTCCACTACAAGGTAGTGTGATCATAGGTGCACTGGATAACCTTCTTTTCAACTCCTTTAAATTCTCTTCACATTCATCCGTCCAAACAATCTTAACTCCTTTTCGAGTCAACCTAGTGAGTGGATTAGATAATCATGAAAAATCTTTCACAAAACGTCGATAATATCCAGCCAAACCAAGAAAACTTCGGATCTTGGTTAATGTTGTTGGTCATGACCATCTTTCGATAACCTCTGTTTTTGCTGGATCCATAGATATCCCCTCTTTTGAGATTATGTGACCCAAAAATGCAACTTTTTGAAGCCAAAATTCACACTTGGTAAATTTGGCATAAATCTTCTCATTTCTCATGGTCTTCAATATAATTCTCATGTGATCTTCATGTTCTTCCTTTCTCTTTGAATAGAAAAGAATATTTTTTATAAAGACTACCACAAATTGATCAAGGTAGTCTCTAAAGACTCTATTCATCGGATCCATGAAGATAGCAGGGGCATTAGTAAGACCAAATGGCATCACTATAAATTCATAGTGTCCATACCTTGTACGGAAAGCCATCTTTGGTATATCCTCCCTTTTGACCCTTAATTGATGATACCCTGAACGAATATCAATCCTGGAAAAGTATTGAGCTCCACGTAGTTGGTCAAATAGGTCATCAATGCGTGGGAGAGGATATTTGTTCTTCATAGTGATCTTGTTAAGTTCTCGATAATCAATGCAGAATCTCATTGATCCATCTTTCTTCTTAAAAAATAGAATAGGTGATCCCCAAGGTGACGCACTAGGGCGTATGAATCCCTTATCAATATTCTCTTGGAGTTGCTTCTTCAATTCCTGCAACTCAATTGTGGCCATTCTATAAGGTGTCTCTGAAATAGGAAAAGTACCTGGTACGAGTTCTATTGAAAACTCAACTTCACGATTTGGTGGAAGACTCAGTAATTCCTCCGGAAAGACATCATCAAACTCCCCTACAATGGTCATATTCTTAATCGTGAGTCTCTCACCAACCATTTGAGATAAATAACCTTCATTTAGTTGAATCAAGACTCATAAGGTAGAAGGAATTTCCACTGGAAGGTTATGTTCATCCTTGCATTGATAGACGATCATAGATTGATCTGCAATATGAAATGTGACTTCCCGTCTTTGGAAATTGATATGAGATCTATATAAAGAAAGCCAATCCATGCTAAGAATCACATAAAATTCCACTATAGGAAGGATCACAAGATTTTCAAGAAGAACTTTCCCACAAACATTGATCGGAGAAGAATTATAAACTTTTGATGTGACTATTGTCCCATTAGGTGTTGTCACAGCTAACTCGACATCTAATTGTTGAGGTAATATGGTGATACACTTAGAAAATTCTTCAGAAATAAAAGAGTGGGTGGATCCAGAATCAAATAAAACATTTGCTACTTTAGAGTCGATGGTAAGTGTACCTTTCACCACATCGTTATCGTACTCCACATCGCTGATAGAAATTGCATGTGACTTTCCTTTGTCTTTAGCCTTAAGATTTTGTTGATGTCGATCATCATCTACAACCCTTGGATTAGGGCATTTATTGGCATAATGACCCATCTCCTTGCACTTGAAACATTGAAGTGTAGTAGGCTCATTCTGTGTGTCCCTTACTTTGTTTGCATCAGTAGACATCTTCTTCCCATCATTATGGCATTCAAATGCCCGATGACCTTCCTTTACACATTTGAAACATTTACTTGTCCCTTTAAGAAAACTCCCTCCATGTTTCTTTCCACACTTTGAGCATAAGGGAAATATCATCTTCTTTTCAGTGTGCTCTTTAGATTTTTCTTTGAATTCCATTTTCCTCTTCTTATCAAACCCATATGACTGATGGGTTACTCCAATCTTCATCTCGACTTTGAGAGCACACTGAACAATTTCCTCGTAGCTATTGAAGTCCCTTATGGCTAATGCCCTTCGAAGACTTGGTTTTAAGACACAAAATAATCGATCGATCTTACTATCAGGTTGGATAAAAATACCAGAAGCGTACCTTGCAAGTATTGTAAAATTTGCTTCATAGGTACCAATATATTCATCATCCTTTTTCTTCAGTTCAAGAAACTCTTTCACCATCTTTGTTCTGAGAATACGAGGGAAGTACTTATTGAAAAATAAGTTCCTGAACTTGTCTCATTCCATGGACTCAATTTCATCCCTCTACCTCGTATTCTTAATAAGATTCCACCATTGATCAACATCTCCTTCCAAACGATAAACTGATAGGATGACATTATCATGTTCAGAACATTGAAGAACTGAAAATATCTTTTCGGTAGTACTAATCCATTGTTCTGCAACTAATGGATCGGTAGACCCGCTGAATGAAGGTGGACGCTGCCTCATGAAGGATTCAACAGAATGTTTCTCCTTCCATTGATCGTTTGGAAGTCCTACATGATTCATAGCTTGAGAAAGTTGTGTGAGCATGGCTACAAGATTTTTCATTCCAGCTCCTATAACATTTGGTTGCTCAGGGGGACAATCATTGCATTTCCCGTCGCATTCCTCATTAACATGGTTCCTTCGGGTTCCATCCATTGACTAAAACCAAGAAGAATAGTGTGAGCAACACTAATTATAATAGGAAAACCACATAATACAGAATAAACTTTTACACTTAAGGTCTTATCCTAGGTTATTCATGGCCATTTCTAAAACACTAATATTGTGTTCTATTCTTAGACATATCCTTAGGATTCTTACTAAGGCTTTCAAATCCTAGTTTCCAAAGGTTGAATATACCTTTCCTCTGATACCACCTATAACACCCCATACATTACATACATTGTTAATACTTCAAAATTGAAGCATTCTTATTACAACATATAACAAAACCACAAAAGGACCTTATAGGTATAGTGTATTTAGAAACTGGGAAACATAAACAACTGGTTCATAAAGCGTCTACACGGTCTCCCATTTATTTCATCATATCTATAGTCCCTTTTGGAATATCTTACTTAATAACCTTTTTCCTGACCTGGGGAAAGAAAACATACAAAAGGTTGATCTCAAATGCTCAGTAAGGGTAAACAAAAGAAATATCAATCACATCATATTCATAAGAACATAACTTTTGATAATCTTAACCTGCAAAAGAGAGCATAATTTCATAACATGGGATAAATCATAGTAGTAAAATGGAATCCCAATAATCATAACATAAAACATGAAACATTGTGTCATACACACATAATCATAGAGAATCATTTATTATTAGTCAAGACTCATTTCCAAAACTATCTTAGTGTATAAAGTCCATTTCTTAACCGAGTTCACTCCTCGTTTCAGTACTGTTTCACTGAACCGGTATAACCTACCATTCCAGCCATGTCTATCTCATGAGATATAAAATCTTTACCCAATGCATTGTAGGGAGATATAGGTCCCACCAATCTCATAATGATACCATTCTTATGTGTGCCACAAAATCATAAATCATACAACATTTCATAACCCATGTAATAAAAATGGGATTCTTAAACAACATGACATCATAAAACAATTCATATAAGATAAAGGAATTCATAAAAATAATTCCATCACAACATAACCAAATCAATGTAATAATAGGGATATAAACATAACCCTATATTATCTTAGATGGAAAATAATTTTGATAAAACACTTGAACTCCATTCTTGAGGAAAATATCCTTTCAACTTCAAAAACATTTTCCATTCTTAACATGTCATACAATTTTAGACTAAAATAAGTTGATTAAAAATAAACTTGAAAAATTGTAAAGGAAGCATCTTGGAAATAATGTTTTAAAAATCCATTCATGCCGTATAAGTTAAAAAAACATTCTTCTCGTACTTTTTTCGGAAAAGTCAAAAAGTACCTCGTACGAAAAACGACAAAAGATTCCTTTCATCTCTTTTACTAAAAACTCACCGAAGGGTAAAATTGGATATAAAATATTGTAGAAGGATATAAATATTACATATTGAGTAAACATTTATGTGGATGATAAATACTCCCCAGTAAATTATGAAGTATAAACAATCTCGGATAAAAATTGAGATTGCGATATTTTCCCTTACCTTAGGTCCGATATACTTCTTAAGTGTCCGAAACTCCTGTATAATGATTTAAATAATGTTATTGACTTATTAAAGAATCATACTTATTGTTATGATATCATATATGGTCATATTCCTAGCTTCTTATTAGTAATATTTCATTACTACTTGTTATTCGGGTGTTTATTACTTTTTGTTTTTATGCGTCTATTGTCAAATAAATTCTTATTATTATCTTTAGGTTATAGATAACTCAATTCAAGAATGTTATTAGTGTAATATATATCATATTCATTCATTCAATTCATTTATATAATCATTATGAAATGAAGAACATGTAGAACGAGCCGCATCACATTGTGGAGACGGTATTCCGTACGTACGCACGAGTGATGATATCGTTCCTATGATCGTGGAATTGTATTGGAGTGTATGTATACTATTTCAGAATCAATATCACTTTATAATATTCATATATAGTCATTAATTACACCATTATACCCATCCAAGTAAGGTGGTGGTGGAAAATAGATTACACCACGGCATGGAGACGGTATTCCGTACGTACGCACGTGCGGTGATTTCTTTTTCCGTAGCATGGATAGATGGAGAAGTAGGGTTGTTTCATACATATATAATATATCAGTATATGAGTGATACTGATGTTATTACTTCATAATGAAACAACTAATGAAGAAGAAGTGGAAGAAGAAATAAAGATGAAAGAATCGGTAACAGACATTACCTCTTCTTTGAAGTGCTTCTTTGAGACCTCCTTTTAGGGTAATAAAATAGGTATTTGAAGAAGACCAGAACCCCTAGGATGTTTCTAGGGAAGTTGGGAGGAGAAATTGGCAGGGGTTGGACGATCTTGAAGGCTCAAAGTGGTGTGAGGAAGAGGGGGAGGAGGTTCCCTTTTATAAGGGAGGAGAGGGGCACCTTTAGAATAACTAAAAATATTATTTTATTATAAAGTCAAATTCTGTTTTTAATAGCTTCAAATTGATATATTTCGAAGTTAAGGATAGTAGGGGTAGAAATCATCTCATCCAATCGAATTTAGTCAAGTTTAGGTATGAATTGTAACCTTATCATTTATATTTAACTTTATGTTAGATAATTTATCTTTTACCATGTCTTCTTGTTTTCTTACACTATATGGTTAATAAACTTACTATATCAAGACAATCGAACCCCAAGTTGTTTATTATTAATATATATAACCTTATCTAAGTCATTTGGCCAAACCTTATATTTTTAGGAATAAAATAACAATTAATAATATAATATTTGTTTTAAAAAACTATTTTATGTCAATTTTGAAACTATTTAGTAATTGATTTTTGTGAAAATCATAACAGAATGATTAGTTCAGACCAAGTTACTGAAATCAATAATAACATGTCATATTAACCTATAAAATTAGTGTAATTCATATAAATTATCAAATTACATTTATTTGGGTATTTATAACATCAATTATGTCAATATTTCATTAGTAAGATAATTAATGCATCATCGTTGTGTCATAAATAAATTAAATTATTTAATTTCTAAAAAATAAAAATAAAATTCCATTATGTAGGAAATATTTTTAGCTTTATAATTAATATTTATAGTCGAATTTATCTTATGTATAACCCCATATTAAAAATGATTTACTTATTAAACATTGATTTCAACTATTTTAACCCTTCTTTAAATAAATTAATAATAAATGTCCTAATCTAATCCAAGTGGGCCTAAATGGTCATATTTTATTCCTAAGGTTGTTTCTGGTCGAATTAAACTTGTCCAATAGAATTAGGACATGTGTTAGGGTAATAATAATATCAGTTTTTACCCTTAATTACCCTATTTACTTTTAACTGTGGTAAAAAAAGTAAAAAGTTACTATTCATCAGAAAAATTATTTTGATCTCATTGACCAAATTTTACTTACTGACATCAACCGTGTTTCTAAGAGTTTCGAAATTCCACTCACAGAAGCGGTAAAATTATGTTTTATGAAAAATTCAGTTTTTTAACTACCACTTAGTGGTTTCACTATTCATCAAAAATTGAATGTTTTTAAAAAAATACCAAAATTTCACCCTAGACTAATTTCGATATTCCGAATCCAAAAATGAATTCCATTTTGAAAAATAAAATTTATAAAATTTCAAAAAGTGGTTATTACTATTCATAACGGCTAGTTTTAATAATATTTTAACAGCATATCATTGTTTAGTGAAACTCGGTATTGCGTACGACGCAAGCTATCGAGGAAGGCCGTAGTTGCGTGTAAAGCAAGCCAAGCTAGTGTTGTGTGTAGTGAAAGATTCCTTTGATGATTTATATAACATAAAAACAAAATATTCCACATAAAAGTCTCGGGTGTTACAGTTTGTGTTTCCTTGTTTCTTCATTGGATTCAATAGGATTGGTAGAGAAATCATTGATCAAACTAGAAGATGCATGACTTAGAGGTGGTTCGGAGAATGACCTACACCCTGAGCTATCTTATGATTGAGAAAGTTTTTCACCTGCTAGCGATGAAGCTTCATACATGACTGGTTTTGCATTTGCAAGTGCCTCATGATAAGAGGGATTTCTCGGTGCTACATTGTCCACTGGAGTATTTTTTGGGAAATGTGCATCACTACTAAGGAGAGGACTTTCGCAACGAAATTTATCATCATGTGGAGGACCACAATAATGGGTTACAGCAAAAGATAAGATCTCTTGCTCCTTGGTCTTCTGACCACACAGAGGGTTCCTATGGCTCTCATCTGAAGATGAAACTTCGAGATCCACTGAATTGTCATGAAGGAAGCCTTCATGAGGAAGGGTCTATTGGAGACCTTCAAAATTAATGTTCCCACTATTGGGAACTGAGGGAGTAGAATCTTGAATTCCAAAAGATAATTTCCTGAGAGCTTCAAGAACTCCAGCATCGAGCAATGCATTGTTACAGATTGGCTCTTGTTCTCCTGACTGTGCTCGGTGAGTCTTTTTCTTAGACGCCTTCTTACTCACCTTGGAAACCACTTGTTGACGAAAGTGGCTACTTTGAGCAGGTCTATGTGCCTGATCAGGAAATATGGTCAGGTTAGGCTGACGATATCCTCTCAAATCAGGTGTATGTTCCTGACTTGGTCGTCCGTATGATACGGGGGAGTATGCCCCATAACCCTCTTGGACTGGAACAGATGTGTGTGTCTGTTCTGGAGTGAATTGTTGATGTATCACTCCACTGGTAGGGATAGATTTATGTGTCTTTCCCTGAGATGTCATTGAAATTGTTATAATATCCTGGTAGGCATCCAGAATATGAGCAGGGATTTTCTTCTTCTCTTTCACCATTGATAGAATATGCTTGGTGACTTCAGCTGCCAGAACGGGAATATACATCCATTCTGGGCTTCGAGCAGGTGTATGTGCCTGCTACTGTCCTACTTTTCCTGTCTGTGAATCCTGACAGTACTCAAGTGTGGGGGCAGAGAGTTGAGTCTGCCTCTTATTTGTTGTCAGCACTTTCCGACAAACTTCTACGAATGCTACTAAGCGAGACAGTTGATAGGCTTGATTAGTACTACCAGGTGTATGTGCCTACTGATTGCACTTCGCCAAATGTGGTTGATGAAATCCATCATATGTAGTCAGACGAGCCTGCTTACTAGCTGATGATGTATAAAGAGGTGTATGTTCCTTCCTATAGTACTCCGCCGGAATTTCCTGGCGGGATTGGCATGATGCTGCTAGACGAGTCTGCTGGACAGCGGAATTAAAATGGGCAGGTGTATGTGCCTGCTCGTTTCTTGCCACCAAGTTAGGTTGGTGGACTTCTCCGGAGATGGAAGAGATGAGAACTTACTCACTATTGATCGGATTCCGCCTCTGGTGGTTCGTCTTGCTTGCTCGGGTTCCAGGAACCTGAGCCAAACGCCTGGAGTCGGTACCCTCATCATGTTGAGGGCGCACTGCCGCACGAGTCTGGCGGCGATTGTTGGTGGGAGCCCTCGGGAAGGACTCCTATCTATTTGAATTAAGGTCCTGAGGGACCTGCTCATTCACCTCCCCTGAATAAGGGAGCGAATGGTGATTGCGCTCCAGGGATAACGACCTGAAACGGTTGGAGACGGTAGTCAGCACCGCCTGCTTCTTGATCACTGGTCGTCTTTTTCCGGATGACCGATGTGAGTTATTTACTTGGAGGGCTTGTCAGGCATCCTCTAGAGTTGGGATGGTACCATGTTGACGGTAAAACTTAACTAGTGCGTTTGATACCCAGCGTTGTAGACACTGAGTAGGTGATATTGTCCTAAGAGGGGACGACGATCTAGTAGGAGTAGCAGTAGTGGCATTTGCAGCAGCAGCATTCACAGGTGTGAATTTGAGAGCAGCCATTTTAGAAATGAAGAAGATCTTGGAAAAAGAGTTCCTGTTTGATATAACAGACGTAATCAAGATAAATTCAGCCACTACATCTTTTGGATGAGCACATATTTCAATGATTGTTTTTGTTGCCCTCTCATTGAGTTTTAAATAGGGGCCTAACAAATAGGTAAAACATCATTTTAACTTGTTTAAGGATTCACGTCGGGTTCACCATTTTTGTTTCCCTTAGAATCTGGGGATGACCTCCTTGATGGGAGGTTCAAACGTTCCGATCGGTTTCTAATGGGTTTGTTCATAGAACCGGAAACATCCAATGATTGCACATCCATTCGGACCTACTTTCCAAAGGTAGGTGCTCATTAGTTTATGGACTGATGAGGCTTAGGAATTTGCATTGGTCGAGAGGATGGGAGGTCAGACTCATCACACCTTTTTGAGGGGAATTATTGTCTACTCCGGGACTCTCCTTATAGATTTAAGTTATGTTCGTGAATCCTTATTACATTACCAAGTATAAAATGATCTTTTTTCAGATCTAACAATCAATGATTAAATATGTAGGAAATTTAAAGAATCTTTTGTATGTATTTGAGGTTCTTCATCGATAGAGAATCATCTGTATTTGTTAGAGATTCTTGGTCAATGGTACCCTTCGACACATTTATACAGAAGTATCTTGGTCATTATGATGACCATGCTAGTTTTAAAGCCACTCAGTGGGGAAATTGAAGTTTATTTTCATTCAGAAGGACATGGATTATTATAGAGATGGGATCGAACTTGTAGACGGGATACCTACGTATCCTTTGTTTAGAAAAAGAATCAGAACCCAAATAGTTTGAGTAAGGGAGTATGATGTTTATGATTGATGGCTCAAAGAAGGATGTCACAATTACTTTTACACTCTAAGCTCATGTGAGTCATGCTCAGTGTGAGAAACAAGAGGTATTGGTAAAAATTAGACAATTGTGCCATGAAAGATGCAATCATAAGAAATAATGTGGGGCTTATGTATGTATGACATCCCAGATAAATGAAGGTTAGGATTTACTTTAGGAAAGAAATCCAGGAACATGGTCCATAAAGGTATATGTGCTTCATGGAGATTTTGATTACTCTAACTTGGGGCTTATTCTTGAAAAGGAGGCCCAAATTAGGTGAAGACTTATGATTAGTTTTACTCCTAAAACGGAATCCCAGATCAAAGGTAAATTAAGACTGGTTAAGAGAAATTAAGACTGGGGCTCACTCCTAAAAAGGAGGCCCAGGTCAAGGATTATGGTTTGGGGCTTACTTATGAGGAGGATGCCCAAATTAGGAGACTGGGGCTTACTCCTACGGAGGATGCCCAGATTTGGGAATATTAATAATTGGGGCTTATTCCTAAGGAAGATGCCCAAGCTTGAGACTGGGGCTTACTCCTGAAAAGGAAGCCCATGTTAGGGGATTTGGGGATTACTCCTAAGAGGATGCCCAATAATTAAGGGACTTGGGGCTTACTCCTGAAGAGGATGCTCATATTAGAGGACTTATGACTGGGGATTATTCCTGAAAAGGGGACCCAGGTTAAAGATTCTCTAATCTTAAAGGATGAGGATTAATGAATGAAATCTCAATCTTTAGTGACATAAATATGTGTAAATCACTAGGTTTTGAGAGTTATTCAACAAAATTCCTTTCAGATAAGGAAGTCAAATCAAGAAATAATGCCATAAAATGGCTTTGAAGAGTGTATTGAAGACTGAATCTTGAATAGGAAAGGTGTAATCGCTTAATAGGGGTGAAATGGGCAAGAAAGGCACCAAAAAAGGGAGGGGCGTGCAAGTCCTGGAAGGCGCGCAGGTACTGCGTTGGCGCGCATGTTTTGGTCGCGCAGTTATACACCTGCGTGACACATGATATACTTGCGCGATGATTAACCAGCAGGGTAATACTTGATAGACACTTCATTAATGCCTTTAGAATCCTCTTGAGGTTCTTCCAGAAGAGGGGCGCGCAAGATCTGTCAAAGGAGTAAGGCAGCGCGCAAGTGTGGCCCTTTTCCCTTAAGGGCTGGCCACTCAGGCATGCAAGTGTCGATGAGTTTCAACACTTAGGACTTCCTCCCCTCTTTAGATCTCCCATTCTAGGTAATAAATTACCTTAGAAGTGTTTCAGAAGCATTGAGAAGAGACTAGGGCGCCGGGAGCTCAAATCCGAGTTTCTGGAAAAAATCCTCCCTGAATGGGGGGCCCACAGGGTCTATTTATAGGTAGGAGAAGAACCTGGGCGGTTATCGGGTGGTTATCACTTAGGTCGCGCAAGTCACATGCGTGACCATAAGGCATCACCCAAGTGGACTTGCGCGATAGTGATAGAACTTGCGCGGCACATGTGCTTTTGATCCCTTGTTCATTCCTTTGTCGATTTTTTGATATTTTCTTCAACGGTTGAATCACTTTGAGCTCAGATATTCCCCTTTTCCGATCTTCAGATTCTGTGATGAAAGGAGCATCAACAGTGGCCTAAGAAACAGCATGTGCCTAGTACATGGGCATGAAAAAAGACATGGGTGGAACCTCGTGTGATTTGACACACCATATACCGAAGTACACTGACATAGCATGATTACACAAACATGAAAAGAGGGTCACAACCTGGTCTCAGGTACTTTGTATGTATCACATAGTCCACATGCTCAACATGTAATTATATATGGGTTGGGATATTTGTACTAGCTATGTTCATGAGCAGGAAGTGGTGTGGGGCCATACACTGTGTGGGTCCGCTCACACACTATGTACCCCCTTGGTTTCTTTGAGGAAACATCAATCTTATGTATCCACATTATTTTTACTCATATTTTAGCTTTTGAGTATCCTATGTTGAGTTTTTTCTCTGTGTGTAACATGATTGTCCCCTTAGTCGCACCATTCAAGATACAATGTGATATTTTACAAGAATGGTACTTATTGAGGTGATACCTAATGAAATAAGTGATCAGGCAGAGGATCACCAAAGACACTAGAGTAGAACCCCCCATCAGAATGGGTTTGTGTCCTCCAAATCTTCATAATGAGTGGAACCCCATATTGGATAGGGCGTATGTATTCAACCTATATAGTGGACCCCCCAATTAGTATGGGTGAGAGTCCACTAATTATTCATACCAAGTGGAACCCCCTATTGGATAGGGAATGGGACCTTGATGAACTGAGTGGAACCCCCTATCATACCAGGGCATAGTTCCTCAAGATTTAGAGTGGATGACCCATTAGTGCGGGTGTAGGCCCTCTAATTATTGAGTGAAACCCCCTACCAGATATGGTGTGTTTTCTCAACGACAAAAGGGGAACCCCCTATCACACCCGAGCATGGGTCCACAAACTATATAATTGAACCTCACATCATCTTGGGAATGGGTCCTCTACCTACCAAGTGGAACTCCTATATTAGATAGTGTGTGGGTCCTTGTGACACTAGAGTGGAACCCTCATCATCTTGGGTGTTATTCCTCTATTGATAAATATAGAGTGGACACCCCCCCCCCAATGCACTAGGGTGTGGGTCCTCTTATTGGAGTTTATTTCCCCGTGAATTTGTGGTGTAGATGTGAGGCATGGCCCTTCACATGGTTTATTCTAAGAAGACACTTGAGATTATAGGAATCATTGATGAACATTTGAAACTGTTGTAAACTCATATTATTGGGATGATCTATGAGATTGAGATCCATTTTCTCTCTTGTTTGGAATTATTTTGACTAAACACACCCACATATATATATATAAACATCTGTATTCATACCTTTGGATTTGTTTACTCTCTTTACATGGGTAATGAATACACACATGGTATGCCCCATGATTTTAGTGTTTAGGTTCTCATGTTTAGATTAGTCTACTCTCCTACTATAAGTAATAATTACTCGATGTGTAGTTCATCTGCACACTGTATGAGCCCTTTGTTCTTAGACACGGTTTATTTTTCTCTCTCTTTTGGTTTCGGATAATTCATTATCTTAAACTACATTCAACATAATATTTTCTATTTAAAATATTTATATTATTGTTGTATCTCTTATAACTCCACCTTCAGCTTCCAGTTTATCCTAATCGGCATGTATATACTCAACCTAAAATGGGATTTTACTTCTTGTGTCATGTCTTATGTAGATGATGAACATGTCGACAACAATTGTATATGAGACTAAGGACACCTAGTACTTTGGACCTTGTACCATGGTAACAGATTGGAGATTATGAGATAAGTACTCACAGCATTTACATTCTAATTTTTTTTTCAAATTATGACATATTTATATTTGGGCGTTTATTTTTACCCATTAATTTTCAGTTTATATTATCTTGCTCTTTTATTTTTTAGAGGATTTAAAATCATGGTTGTTTCCATAGTATTTTTCATTTTTTACTTTCACTATTCTTCACTTCTTCATCAATATGGTTGTGTGGTTGTGTGTGTGTGTACAAGTACTTAGGAATATTCCTCCACATGTTTATTGTTCCTTTTGTTCTGGTTTCCATCTTTTGTCCTATGGAGGCGGGCTTGCGGTAGTTGCGTCTTAAGCCCCATCTTCGGTCGAGTACTGAAAGATTAGTATCAAAGGTTGTTTATCCTTGGGATAGTTTTGGAGTAGTTCCCTTAATATAATTTTTTTAGGATTAGGGAAATAGATTCATGGTATCTTGAGTACCGATCAAAATCTATGCAATAAAGTGATATTACAGGTGGTTGTTGTGTCCGTTCAAAATGACCATCACTACCTACATGTCAACTCGAAATACAATGACTTTGGTTGCAAGGATTAATAGTAAATGCTTCATATAGGATTGAGTCTTTGAATATAAAACTTGAGTCATCTCCCAATTATATATATATGTGTGTGTGTGTGTGTGTGTGCTCACCTGATCCTGGTAAATCTTGATAAAATTTATGGATTCCTCCACGATGACAATCAGCCAATATACAATTTTTTTATCGTGAAGAAAATCTGATTAGCGATTAGTCCACATTTTAGGTCCAATGCTCTGTGATTCTTCCTCTTGGTATAGAAGTATAAGATCATCCACATATGGAGAAGAAGATAATACCAGTAGAGCAGGATTATGATGCAAACAAGATTATCACTTTTCGCGAGTTCGAACACCAGATTCGAATATGGATCTATGGTTATCTAGATCCTCATGAAGCAGATGATTGGATAGATTTGGTGGTCCATGTCTTCATGTTTATCCAGACACTGATACATCAGGTGGTTTCATTGAAAATTATCATTTTTTACAGATTAGTTAGGTGCTAATGGAGTATTGTTTCCCAAATTAATGATCAGTCAACACTTTCATGGCCAAACATCTAGAAGTTGTTTAGTGAGGATTGCTACCGAATCCGCATGTGCTCCATTCATATTCCAGATCTTCTAGAGATACATTAGGGATGGATGATAGTGGTTGAGTACACAGTGAGGTTCACAAACCTTACACGTTACCCCCTTGACATGATCCATGATGAACACATATGATAAGGGATTTTTGAGCAAGGACTCCCTAGAGAGATATGTGATAGTGAAGTTACCTTGTGAATCCCCACCTATTCCAATGTACAAGACCAAGAACTAGGGAAAGAGATATTTCTGTTATAGGGAAGTTAGGAATCTAGAGTTGGCAGTGAGAATCATAGGTATGAGTCATCTCTTATATATAGATGACTCTAGAAGAAAGGATCCCGACACTAGATACCTTCTTCTCATCATAATCAATCACATGGTTAGGTGAAATGTGAATGACATGGGAAGAATGGAGAGTCGTGGTTCTTTTATTATAATAGGTGATGTCACAAAATGAGAGACTACCCAACCGAACATGATTGGGGACACATGCTTATAGTAAACAATCTACCATGGTAGAGGATGAACCATGATACGAGATCTCCCAGACAAGGTGAGGGTAGTCCCTAATCGGGAAGAGATCTAAGAGGGGAATATGAGATATGGTTATTGGAAAACCCTATGAGATCCTTCCCCCAACTCAACCAGGTGGCCCACATCAGGATCATAGGATCTAGGAGCCCAGTTCCCTTGATGATTATCTCTATCGTGATGTCTGGTTTACTTTACTACTGGGGAGATGCCTGTATAAGTAATTCGGGACCGAGATGAATATTTTTACAACCTTTCACCCCAATATAGATGGCCTGACCGATTTCACTATCCAGGCATTGGAGTATATATTGATGGAATGTGTGTTAGGCTTCAATTAGTGTAGGGAGGATCAATTTCCCTTGGTAAATATTGTGTACAATAATTGCTACCACATTACTATCCACAAGGAACCGTCTGACTCTCTCTATGGGAGACCCTAGAGGTCACTCTTATGATAGATATAGATGGTGGAGACATCTATTGTGGATACGTAGATGGTTCATGTGACAATAGAAAAGATCAAAGTCATCCATTATTGGATGGGGACGACTTAGAGAAGGTAGAAAACTTATGAATATCACCATTGTAGACCCTTGGAGTTCATAAGACAGACCATGTTTTCCTAAGAGTCTCCACATGACAAGGATTGTGATGGTTCGACCAGGGAGGAAAGATATACTTGATGTTCATCAGGGCATTTAAGATCATAGATAGGGTTGGTGAGGTTTATTACCACTTCTCTCTACACCCACAACTAGAGTGGGTGCAAGATGTATTCAATGTATCATAGATAAGGAGAAACATGCATGACCATATGCACGTCATCGATTGTGGAGAACTAGACATAGAGTATGGATCAACGTTTTCCAATCACCAAGTGAGATTTGAGAATCATCAAGATAGTATCTTGCATGGACAGACCGTCCCCTTGGTTCTCATGTTGTGGTAACACATGAACTTCCAAGAGATATCCTTGGAGCGGGGGAGCCATGTACGGGATTAGTATCCTGAGTTGTTTGTTTTGTTTTTATTTTCATGGAAAAAATACTAAACGAATGAATGGTGTAGTGATTCATTTTTTCCTTTTATGACATTGAAATATTTCTATATATACATCCATATCCAGGCACTAAGAAGACATGTGATTCTAAGGACCGAGGTGATCAAAATTATTTTTATAAAAATATTAAATGTATTTTATATTATGCACACAAAGTTTCTTAATGAAAATGAGATAAATCGTAAAAGGAATCTTGGATCAGAAATCTGAGACCACAACTGTGTCTAAAATGCCTTTTTTACTGTATACATGACCAAACATATGTCATTACAGGGCATTCAAACATCTCTTCCATTGGTGGAACATTCAGTAGATTAATTAATTAATTATTTTAATTAATTTATTTGAACTCACACAATCTTCTAAAAATACACTACAATGGAAAATCCTCCAGGGGTAGCTGTATGAACCATAAGGGGATTCTAGAGCTTCTTCTTCTCCTTCTATTGTTACATCGAATCAAAGTACGATGAGATTATGAATCCAAGTAGATCATGATGCATTTAGTGCAATAAAATCCTTATATCATTAGAGATAATGTTAATCCATGAAGAATTATCCATTATCTAGTTAGGACTCATCAATTTTGGTTTATTCCCTTTTTTATTTAATTGATTGAATAGATCCATCCTTTTCTATTTATTTGTGAAAATTGTGGCATGAGTATGCAGTCGTGTACTATTTTTAATGGTTATTCAATTTTTTATATGTTGGATATTATTTTTATTGATAGTCTATAGGATAACATGGAAAAGAAGGTTAAAAATTTGTCCTTGTTCATTTCTCCCTCAATTTCATCATTTCTTTCACTGGTTGGACCCTGTGATCCTAGTTCTTCATTTTTCGGGTGGTACCAATCCCAATTGGAATCCCAAATTTGAAATTAAATCACATATAGGGATGGATTGATAAATTAGGGATAGATCTAGGTTTTTTGAAGGTTATGAGAGATATTTTCAGTGATCAGTAGCCAAATTATTGATGGTGTAACACTCAGATTCACGCGGGACATGAAACAAACCCCCGATGAATGATGATAACCTGTTTCCAACCATAGGATGGTCGATAATGATAGATCCAAACAATATTTACTATTCATGGGTGGAAACGTGAAGAGATATCTGTTGTAATACACTGATTCAATTCCTGGAGTGTGGATATGGATTTCATTAAAAATCTAGACTACACACCAGGTAATGTGATTTATAAATGGCATGTAGCCCCTTGGATATGAAGACTAGGGATTTGGGATTTAATAAGGATGGAAAATAATTTTTATTATACAGACATCATGTATCTGTTACATGCATGGATTACCCATGTGACAGAGCACATAGCCAGGGATATTCCGTGTGCATGTGTACATGGGCATGGCCAGAGACATGGGTGACACCCCGTGTGAAGAAACACACTATGTAAGAAATTAGACAGACACATATTCATTACACATACACAACCCGGGAGACACATCCCTGTCCTTAGTAGTTTGTACATGCCATATATTTAAGATAACACCTTTTGTTTTTTCAAGAATATCCATTATTCATCATGTATATTCCATTTTCAATTTCAGAAACATCATCTCTCTCACTGAATTCTGTCTTGGAGTTTGGACAGTAAGTAGTAAAATTCATAAATTTAAACACAATTCCATTATTTTTAGTTAAATTTAATTCAGAAATATTTTATAGTTCATATTTATATTGCAATTGTAATTTATTGATTACATCAATAATATATTATTTTAAATTCTTGCTCACATTAATGGAAAAATCATTATTATGTAATTTTTAAAGGATTTGAGTACTCCTCTAATAAGGTGTGTTTATTTTATTCTTCCCCGTATAACACTCAATCAATATATTATACAAGAAAATATATCAAAAAAATTATTTATATTCCCCCATTCAAAAATTTTAAAATCTTGATATTTAGATCTAAGAATCCCAGGTTTTTTTAATCATATCAATCCCATAATGTTTCACTGGTATAATTCTATTAATATCATTTGAAATTTGACATGAATATATATGACAATTTAATTCTAATTGAACAATATAAAATATCTATAACTATTTAGTTTATGTTATAAATAACAGTATCATTACAAGTCAATGTTTTGAAATCTTATTCTGGTAGTTTTTATGGTTTTAGATAATGGTCTAGTGTTCAATTATAATCATTTTTAAGAAGGATTCCATTATTTTTTAAAAATATTCATAGTTAGTTCCATAAAATAATGGTTATCTCATGGGAATAAAAACATCATTATAACTTATCTGTATCATCTCGAAGAGATCATTTCCTTGGATATTTAATTCTAGGATATGGTTTGAAACCAAAGATATATATAAGATAGAGATAATAATCCTTTTAAGGACCCAAATTTCTATAAATTCTTTATCTGATATGTAAGGATGGTGGAATGGTAAATAGGGGATAAATGAACAACTTTAAAAAATATATGATTATAAAATATTTAAAATTATTAGTCAGTAGAAAATATAATGATGAACACAAAGAAATTTTATAGTAGTTTGATCAATGTGATCATAATTTTTCTCATACCATATATATGTCCCCAAGAAAAATTTCACCTGTTAAATAATGAATGTTAAAAAGGACACAAATCCAAACTAAAAATACCATTTCTTGGGGAGGAACAACCAATACAACTAACTTTTAATAAAGACTCACAACCCAGAACAAATGAATTTTTCAACCTGGAGTCACAACCTAATGATCTATCCTTTATCTATCAAAAGGGAAAACTAGAATATTCCTACATTTTCACAAGGAGGAAGAAATAAACATACCTTCTGATGGGTAGTATAACATGGAACAAGTTCCTATTTTAGAATACAAAATCTTATACCAATAATTACACAAACATAAAATATATAAATAATAAATAACCACATAAAAAAATTATAATGATCTGAAAGTTGAGGGAAGTGGCAGTTTGATATCCTTATGCGTATGGAATTTTATTATTGAGTACAACCAAATGAATCACTCAATATATAAAAAAAGTTCACATGTTCAATATTTAGTGTTCAAGAAGGTCTCTCCTTACCACAATCGTTCTATCAAACTATATTTACAACTTTCCTCAAATATTTTATCACTGAGAATAAATATAAATTTTATTTTGTATTTTTTCCGAATAGAAGTTATAATTATCACTAAGAATGATAACCAAATACTCGAGAGTTATAAGAAAAAATGGTATTATTCTAAAATTTAAAACAGTTGTATTTATAAATTCATTTGAATACTAAATAAATAAACATTTAATTATATGAATAAAATTTCCCAATATATTTAATTTAAAAAAAATTACCATCATTACATACATTAAATAGTTCCAAAATAATCCTGTATATTAATTTAAAATCAATACAATGAAAATTTTAAAAAATATATTTTAATTTAGTAAATATGAAGCATAAATATTAATCGTGATTCATACCTCATGATCTTTATTTCAATTTTTATAAGATTTGTTTAAATCTACTTCTCATAGAATTGAAATAATTAATATATATTTTTGTAATAATTTGATAAAGTATAATAAAAAATTTTATATATATATTTCGTGGAAGAAAATATAAAAAATAAGTTAAATATAGCATATTTTGAGTTTTTGAAAAACAAACTATTGAAACATATGAAAAATAAAGAATCCATTAAGATAAATTTTTCAATAAAAAAGAAAATTTAATCAAAAATATAATCTTAAATGGCATAAATTTTCATAATATATAAATTATTTTCATAAGATATTCATCTTGATAAGATACAGTGAACTATTATGAAAAAAGAGAAATATAATATGACAGAAACGTGTAAGATATGATTTTTCATTAGATAATAATATTCAAAAGATACAAAAAGTAAACCTTCATAAGAAACAGATTCACATAAGATAGAAAAAATTATATGAAATATATTTTCATAAGATTATAGATTATCTTAAGATTGCAAATTCAATATGAAATATCATAAGATTGGATATTCCATAGATCTAAAAATTTCTATGTTTCATGTCTATATGAGCCATTTTATTAATCTATGTATGATTTAAATTAAAATGTGTATGATAGATTCATTTTTAAATATAAATCATATAGTTCAATGATTGTGTCCTTGTAAGATTCATTTCATACTTAAAAAAAAATTGGCATGTGATTAAGTAATTTACACTATGTATGAGTCATTTGTAGTCTACATATGTGTCATATTATTTTGGAAATGGTATTGTTTTTTATAAAAAAATAAGAAAGGAACTAAAAATGTCTTAAGGAAATGGATTTTATTACAATCTATATCATAAAGAGTAAGAATCTCAGTCGGTAGGTCATCGATCCAAGTAACACTTTGGTTGATTCCCTTATTGTCAAGACCATCAGCCACCATATTCGCTTCATGGTAAGCATAAGTGGAAATGAATATGATATCTTGAAGAGAGTCGATACAGTGCATCCATCCAGATGTAAGCGGTCAGGCAAGGTGGGCCACCCCATTGCAAATGGCTTGAACAATGGTGGTTGAGTCACTTTCAATCTAGATGTCATTCCAGCCTATGATTTTAACATAGTCAATAGGCTGGATCACATCCAACATTTCTTATTCTAGTGAAGAGGTGTTATCGTAGCATGTATAGAAACATCCTTGGAAGTGACCTAGAAAATCTCTCAAAATAGATCGAAAGCCTGATGGACCCAGATTTCTTTTCGAAGCACCATCCACATTGATCTTGATCCAACCAGGAATGGGAGCCTTCCAAAATACCTAAATTGAATGTCTCGTTTTTTTAAAAGCACTTATATTCCTAGACACCGGAGGATCACAAATTCCCCAATGGAGTTGTCACTGTGATATTTTTGGATCAAGGTGACATCCTTGATAGCAATGATAATTCTCGTCCGACCTGCATTAAGATTTAGTGAGTGTTTATTATAAATGATATCATTTATATCATACCATATAACTTGGAGGAGATCATAAACAACATAAAGAAAGAGTTTCTAGATTTTCTGCGAGGTATCATGCTCTAAACAACATTTTATATGGGAGATAATGGAGTCAGAACGAAGCCATTTAAAGTAAAACAAGTTAGTAAAATAATTCCAAAGAGCAGAAGCTTTAGAACAAGATATGAAAATACAGATAGTATCCTTTAAATGCTGGTGAAACATATGACATTTATAGGAGAGTTGGATACCAAAATACTGAAGGGAAACCTCAGTAAGAATATCATTATAAGAAATATGAAAAATAAGGTTAAATCTAATGGTTTTAATCCAAGAATTGTAAAAGTGATTCCACCAATTAAAACTATGATCTAATTTAAAGAAACTATGATTGTAAAATCTTTTAGAAACAAAAATTCCATTTTTATATGGTTCCCAAATGAGGAAATCATCCACATTTGAGAAGTGATTGTTATCAACAACATGTATAATGGAATCATAGAGGTTAAGGTTATGAGAGTGAATCACATCCTGAATAGTGAAGTTGATGCCGTCAGGAGGGGAGTTAAGAGGCAGCATAGAAATGAGGATGGGGGGGGGTGCCAAACAAGTTATCAATCCAAAAGTTGAGGTAAGAGTTCATACTGACCATCCATCAAGAGTGGATCATAATGTTGGGAAAGGAGTTTATAATGGAGGGCCAGATCGAGAAGTTGGCATAGCCTATATTTCCTTTTTTTAATTTCTCTAGGATTTTTTTCCAAAGAAACTTAATGGATTCATCATTATGATTGATTAATTTCCAAGTATGTTTTCCTGGAAGGGTTGCATTAAAGAGCATAAGATTATTAATTCCAATACCACCATTCTATAATGGTTTTTAGCTTGTAGACCAATGGATGGAAACAATATTTCTTTCAAGGATGCTACCAGCCCATAAATAGTATTTGATATAACCAATAATTCTCTTTAGGAGTGAAATCAGCCATTTATAAATCACAAGAGAGTACACCAATTTGGAGATAATGGAAGACCTAACTAGGAAATCTCTACCAGCAACAGATAATGATTTTTCTTTCCATGAGGAATGTTGGCTGAAAAACTAGTCCTCAATAGAAGTGATATATATAGATTTAGGTCTTCCCCAGAATAAGGGCACTCCCATGTAGGTTAAGAGGAGGGTACCTTTTGTGATACCTAGGGTTTTTATGATGTTAGATTTTCTATTGGGGAGAAACATTTCCAAAGACGATCAATGATTTGATCCAGCTAATGGTTCGACCATAGAATTCCTCATACACGAATAATGTAGTTTAATGATTAAAAATATTTTTTTCCATCCCATTATGAAATAGGATAATGTCATCAACATTTAAAAAAAATGGTTGGGACATTACAATTTTGGGCCGCATGAGTAATATTTAGTTTATTTTGGCCAACAATGCTAGTAATAAGTCTACTAAGGTAATATTCTACAATGAAAAATATAATAGTAGATAAAGGGTCACCTTGATGAACTCCTTTTTTGAATTTAAAATAACTTTTAAGAAATCCATTGACAAGGATGGAGAGAGAAACTGATTAGAACAGATAGTGGATCTGGCTTATAAAGATCTCATTGAAACCAAAACTCTTGAGAACTTTGAAAATTGAATTAATGTTCATGGTGTCAAAGGATTTCTAAATATTGATCTTAATTTCCACATTCCCACCTCTCGAAACTTTGTTAAGAGCATTGGTTCATTCCGAGGTAAGGCAGATGTAGTCCTGAATGGACCTTCCCTTAATGAACTCAAATTGATTCCAAGAAATGATTATTTGACATAGGGAGGAAAGTATGTTGGCTAACAGCTTGGTAATGATTTTGTACAAAGAGTTTATGAGAGAAATAGGTATGAAGATTTGAATTTCTAAAGCATTGGAATCTTTGGGAATATGAGTAAGAAATTGGGCATTAAGACCATGGGGAAGAACACCAATAGAGAAGAAGTATTTGACAAGCTTACAAACATCAGAATGGATAAAATCCCAGTGATGTTGATAAAAACCAATCTTGAATCTGTCGGGGCCTGGGGCACTGTCTATATTAAGACTAAAGATATTTTCTTTAATTTCATGGTCAAGATGGGTACCTTATCGAAAGATATTTCCCTCATCACTAACCAGGCTAAAGATGACATCAGGTTGGAGATCTATGTTAATACATGTTCCATTGATAATACTTTCAAAATAAGAGACTACATGATTAGCTACAGGTGCTTCAAAGTCATAGTGGGTGTCATTTTCATTATGAACGGAAAGCGGTCTAATAAAATTCCTAATTAGTTGAAGATCATTATAGAACTTGGATTTTATATCTCCATCTACAAGCCATTTCATTTTAAAGACATTCTTGTGGATGTTCTCTTTAAAGACCAGAAGGGAGTAAAGCTTCAACGAGATGTTCATTTTATTCTGGGGATCGATAGAGAAATCATCATTTGTTGAAATGTTTTTAATTTGATTAAGGTAATCCTCTAGAGTGGCTATGTAATTATCAATTTGTTTAGATTTATCCCCACACCAACTCTTGATATACTGTTTATGATGTTTGAGTTTGGTAATACATGCAAAAGAATCCGAGTGGTGAGACATGGATTCCCATCATTTTTAATGAGAGGAGATCATTCTAAATAACTAGCCCAAGCATTGTTAAATTTGAACGGAATTCTAGGTTTTCTTCTTTTTGAGAGGCAATTCACAAGAATTGGGTGATGATCTGAACATAGGTTGGGTAAATTGATGACAGAGATAGTATCCCAAGAATCCAATGATGGGATATTCTTTAATTCCCTATCAAGTTTACTAGCCACAATACTATTGTAATCCCATCTATACCGGGTGTATTTAGCACCTGTGAGGTTGATTTCAATTAGATTACAATTTTCTATGGTAGCCCATAATTCTCTAAAAGAAATGGGAGAGTGAGATGCACCAATTATTTCTCTAGGGGGAGAATAACATTGAAATCATCTAGAACCAACCAAGGATCTTGAATGATGGTTTCCAATAAGTAGAGTTCATGCTAAAGAGACCTATGCTCTTGATATCTAATTTTTACATAAACAAAGGTGAAGAAAATACGTGAAATTTCATGTTTAAAATCAATGGGGAAAAATTGGTTTGAGGAGTAATAAGAACTGACATCTTGTAAAGAGTTGTGATAAAAATCCAAAGAGAGTCAACAAAACAAACATTATTTTACGAACAAAGAAAAGAATAACCAGAAGCAACAAACTGTTTTAATTTCATCTAAAAGAAAATTTTGGGTTCAGCGATAGAAAAAATCTTAGGCTTATGAGCCAAAACAATTCATTTATGAACAGAAATAGTTTTAGGGTTTTCTAGTCCCTAACTGTTCCAAAAAATGAATTCCATTTAGAACCTAGATTTGAAGCGAGATCTCCCCTTTTTCTTTTTCGAACCTCCTGAACATTTTTTCCTCTTTGATATCCTAAGAGTCGAAGAATAGGTTGGTGTGGACTTCAATCCTTGTCTACCAATCAATAAAACATCAGGAATTTTAGAATCACTAGAAATATTAACAATCAATGCTTTATCATCTGATTTAGAAATCAAGGGTGTGGTCATAGTGCCATCCATTGATTCGTTAGATGAACCCAAAGTTTGAGAAGTAGTAGGTGATATAGTAATATCACATATTTCCCCATTAGTTTCTCTGTGTTTCTTAATAGTTTTATTGATTATCTGAATTTATATTCATTGGGGTTTTCAGGAAAACAGTGGGTGAACCCTTGATTGATTTATGAATCCCTGTCATACCATGAGTAGTATGTAATCATGGAGAACTAACAGGGAGTTCACCTGCATTGTACATCTATTGCGGTCAGGAGTTATCATGAACATCAATCTTATCCTCCTTCTTTTCACTGGCATTTCTGGTTTGAAAAGTCTTTAAATCTATTGCCTTATCTGTACCAGTGGGAAGAATCATTTGGAAATATTCTTTATCCAAAATCAGAGGTTTATCCCTCAGATTAGGGACATGAGAGGATGGTTTTGCAGTGTCTGAAGCCACATCTAAAGCAGAACCACTGACCATCTTCGAGGCCTGGCACTACCTCATGTGCAGGTTAGAATCATTCTCATATATGTCCAAAACCATTCACTCGATATCATCAAGCATATCGTGATTAATCTCTAAAATTTCTTCTGCTTCTACCTGCTTGGCCTAGGTGACACTCGAGCTTTAACCCCAAAGAGTGGTTTTCTTCCGCCAAACACCATCCTTCTTCTTTCGAGGATCATGGATAACAGAGACCGAAGCTTTAAACATTTTCTGCTTCTATAATTCATTCCACCCATCATCCGAAGGCTGGTGACCTAACTTTTGATGAATCTAAATTCCAAGAGTGATTTACCAATAATATTTCATAGCTCGCAGTATGGAGGTATCATCTCACATTTAACATGGACCCCAGCTCTGTAGTCATTGTCATTGAAGATGATGATCTTTGGTATTTTGGTGGCTATATTTACTTCAACCATCACTCAGGCATACAGACCTAGATCGGTGTTGAGCGTCTGTTGATCAATATTCATAGGTATATCGATATAGGATGTGATATCATTGAGAATATTCAGATTCCAGAAGTAACAATTGAGTCTGTGTAAACGAACCCAGATCTGCACTAATGTATTTCTTATTTTATACAGATTGAAGGAAAGATCCAATTCGTAAATTCAAAGAACACCTGGATTGAGTTGAAGATTTCATAACTTCTAGACCCTGTCATGTTCATCTTGATATTTTAGTAACATGTAAAAATAAACATTTCTGATTGGGATGGGTTTCCAGTCAGCAAATCCCCATGCATGAGAAATTCAAGCTTTGAGCTCTGGGTTTCACCAAGGTTTGTCGCTTTTGAGATATGAGATACGTTCCATGAAAAAAAACTTACAAAGTAGAAACCTCTATTGAAGCGCATCTATATTGGATTCAACAAAAAATCTTCCACCATCAAGCTTCTTATAGTGGGAAATTCTTGTCTTAGAGGATTTTCATAGGCTGACACCTTTGAGAGCTTCAACGAATGAGACACATTTTGGTCCTTCCATCGGGAGGCCTTCATCCTTTAGAACAATGATTTTAGGCACCATGAATGCAAATTCACCACCAGGATCAAAACCAGCCATTATAAGAGGAATGATTGAATCAAAGAAAAGATGATCCTGTCGAATATGAGAAACCATAGGGTTTTCAGTGGATGAATCATCCTTATTTTCATCTCTACATATGTGTTATATTTGTTATTCATATGATTAATTTACCTTCATTATATATGTCATTTAACACATATATATATTTGTTAAAAAATAATATGAGTCATTTACAATTTTGTTTAGGTTTCAATTCTCAACTCATACTGATATGGATTGGATTATAAGAAAAGTGATACGTGTAAAGAAATTATCAAAATTTAATGATATACAGAATATAATATATTAAAATAAGGATGAATAAAAAATACATGTTTGAACATCATTTATTTCTTCTAAAAGTATATAAATCTTCAAAAAAATATTAATGTTTTGTTTCTTTTCAAAAATTATGTTTGAGGAAAAAAAATGAGGATTTTATAATATTGAAAACACAAATAAATAAAATGGTGAGAAGACACTAAATAACAAACTTTTTTTCTTATACATAAGTGAAAATTACCTTATAGTTAACATTTTTGAACAAGATATCATTTTTACATCATTATTTCATCATATTTAGCAATTTATTTATTATAGTAAAATATTTAATAGAAAAATAATAACATTACAGTCCTAATTCCAAATATGTAATAATTTTATTAAAATATATTTTCATATATTAGAAAATTAGTTTTATAAAAACATATATAATGTTAAAAATAATTTGTTTATTATGTAAAACATTTCATAAAATTTAAAAAATATTATTTAATGCTAAATAAATATCTTTTTTATAATTAATATTTAATATTTCATAACATATTAATTAAAAAATTATTTAAACATTTATTATTAGATAAACTATTTTCTATATTAGATATTTAATTTTATTATTCACTTAAAAAACAAACTATTTCATCAAATTATGAAAAAAATAATTCTTCATTAATTTTGATACATTATTTCCAAATGTTTAGTAAGTTTTATCAAAACAAAATTTTTAATTATATAATTTCAATATTTAAATTGACTTTAATATATTAATATTATGTAATGAATAATAAAGAATATTACCAAAAATAACTACTTTATTTGGGTTATATATATTAATTAATTCTATTTTCTAGCTTAAATATTCATTTATATTATTTTAATATTCAAAATTTTCAATTTATTTGATTATATTTCAATTTTACTTATTTCCCATAATGTATATTTTATTATTTAAATTGTCTAGTAACTACTATAATGGTTTTATTTTTAATTTTTACCTCGCCCATTACAAAATTAATATTACATTTCACTTCTTAATATATTCACTGTAAATCCTACACATTTAATCATCTATGTTTTTTAATAAATATTATATATATTAAGTATTTAAAAATCCCATCCTTATTTCTAATTTCTATTTTCTTCTTATGTTGGATTTTTTTGTTGTGGAATTTATGGGAGACCAAAATCCATTATATTTTCCAATAGTAGTTTTTTTATTTACATATTTTTATTATCCCATTATAATTTTATTAATTTTATATATTGTTTCTATCGTCTATATTTAATGTTTTCTTTTTAGGAAATAAAATAAAATTGATTTTATAAAATTGATCATGTAACTTATTTAAATTAAATCTTAAAATAAAAATAAATATCTAAGTTGAAAAAACATCAATGTTAATAATGAAAATTTCATATAGAAAAGTCTGGGTCATGGAATTAATTTCCCTTTATAAACTTTATCCTAAAAATTTTAATTCATGTCAACGAATAAGAATATATAAAGGAACTTCTATTTCATTACATCCTATGGTATGCAAGTTGTTTCTTCATACTTATTATTTCACCAAAGTATAATGATAAGCTGAGTTCCCATTTTTTTTATATGTTTATATATATGATCCAAGTTATTCTCCAGTTTCATCTCATAACAGAGGTCATACTACAATTATACCACATCAAAATTAAGTACACATGATATATCTAGTATATACTTCCTTAGGGGATATGAATCAAATACATTATGCACTTGTGCTAGGATTATGGGAAATTCTAGTCAAAAGGCCACAACTCTTATTCAATCAAAAGTATAGAAAAGATCAATGAACCTATGATTGAGAATTCACTTATTTTAAAAAATTAATAATCTATTATTGAGAGATATAGAATGGAATTTTTTCCATGACATTTATCTTCAACCTCATCCCAACACATTATAATTTTTCATCGCTTCAATGGTAAATATTTGTTAAGCTTTTTCGCACACACTCTAATAATATTTATTATTTTAATTATGTGTGTTAAATGGACTATCATAGGTCCTTATATTAATGATGAAATTAATTCAATATCCCCTAATAATATTGACGAAAAAAATAAAATAAATGGAAGAATGTTTGAATAAATGGGGTTTATTAATTGATTTTTTTGAACAAAAGGAAGAAAAGAAGAAAACAATTTCTTTGAATAAACCTATATGATAATACATAATTAAATGTATTAAAGTACGATCTTGTAATATTTTCAACCATTGAATCCTAAAAAATTATTAGTATGACAATGATAAAATGAAATGAACCCTAGGCTAATTTGAGGACATCTAATCATGATACCCTATATTAATTATTCCACAAAGCCACCTTATGGTCTAAATATGGTTAGGTTAGCTCATAATACCTATAAATAATAATTATTTATGTTTGGGGATTTTTTTTAAAACATAAATTCTATCCCAATTTGATTATATTTTATGATTAAGGTTTTTCCCTTAAGATTCACATAATACTTACCTTGTGTTCTAAGTGTCTATCAATCAAGTTTCTAAAAAACTCAAACTCAGTTAATTGAAAAAATTTATGAATTATATTGTGTTAATGGAATCAAATGAATTATGTTATATGAGTAGTAATTAAATTTAATATGAATAGGAATAACTCTTATATGGGTGATGTTTTACTGATGGATATGATTTTCATAAGAAACAGTTTGATAGGTTAAAACTATATCTAATGTTCACAATTAGATTCCATCCCAAGTAACTAAAATAAAAATATTTAGGGATTGCAAAAATGAAATTTTATTGAAGATAAATATATGTGACAAGCACAAAATAAGTAACCAAGAATTAGAATAAGAGTATGAGATATTTATTATAATAGATTCTTTCATAAAGTTTCTTTCTTTCAAATGGTTATCGATTTAAAAGAACAATATTTACAGACACATGCTCGTATAGCCACTATAAATCCACCCAATGTGTGAAAAATATAATTAATAGAGTGGATGGGTGCTATTTATTGTAATTTAAACAATGATATATGATGATTTCATCATCCAAAAGTTAATTTGAATTGAGCTACCTTTTCGACCTACTAACCATGTGAACCATCTATCATCCAAAGTAAATGAAATAATCAAAATTGATTCCTTTATTTTTTTTTAAAATGTAATCCATTTCAAATAACATATAAAAAAATTATTCCCAAATTGGGATGCAATTTATATTACAATGTGTTCAGTACATCTTGGAATTCATTGGAACTTTTCTCTCTTCAAAAGTGGGATCATTTTTACCACTTGACCCACGGGGGCCTTCTTGGCTAGTGATGTCCTAAGTGTGAATATCCATGACCACCTCAAATAGTCTTGTGGTTGGAAGGCATCACCAAGTTGTCATATCACACAATTGGGATCTATTATACTTATGTACCTATATGAATTCACATATCTCCAATCACATAAAATATTGAAATGTAAAACAACACAACTAATACCAATGACTACATATCATCTATCCCAAAATCCGAGTATTAAAAATGATAATAAAATAAAAAAATGGTTGAAATAAAATCCCAATAAAATTATAAAGGGGTTAAACCTTCTCATAATGAGGTGAATACAATCAAATGAAACACTTGGTAAACACCTCAGTATCTCTCTCCCAATTTAAGGTCTCCCTACTCTAGGTCCTCTTATAACACCATCAAATTTTCTATTTATTCATAATAAATGACATCTTCCCAAAAATACAGTATTGGGTTAAGTATAAAAATTACATGTAGGACACCAAGGAATCACTAAGAAAAAATATTCAAGAGTAGTTAGCCCATAAATACACAGCTATTTCAAGAAGATAAGTTACATAAAAATAATAAAATCCCAGAAATACACATTTTATATAATTATCCTTAAAGGGTCTCAACCCATACTTCCAACCATAGTATTTTTATCGATAAATCTAAGTAATTCTGGGAAACATTACTCAAAATGATATGTTGTTTCTTTTAAAACTCACATGAGAAGTCCTTCTCATCCGGAATTGATATGATATTTCTCTCTAGATCTTAGAATATCACTTCTTCAATATAATGGATAACACCCATGAATTCTAAGGAATTACACCAACCATAATATATAAATATTTTATATAGGGTACTGATTCCATGTTCATGGTGGTCATGAAGACACCATGAACCCCACCTAGGAATGATATTATAAAGGATCCCACCCAAATCCTCATAGAGGGATACCACAAACATAATCATAAACTAAACTGGCAGAGGTGATCATAATCCTGTGTTGAGGATGTAATGCCACATTATACCCTCTAGGGTATGGACAAATAACCCATATTAAACCAAACATATTCTATACTAAGGGAATGAATGTTTTAAATTTATCTCAGAGAAAGTACATTACATATATAGAGGAAAGATGGTGTGTAACTCTAACCCTATACCTTCCCACATTCTCTCATATGTTCCTTTAAAAAATATGTGTCCTTTTAGTTATCACCATGTACTCGGACCACTCCCATGTAACAGTAGATATACCTTTCCATGTCAGAGTACCGGTTTTTTCTAATGTACTCTACCCATTCATGGGTTCGTTACCATGTTTGTTCCCATGTATACATGAATATTCACCAACTAAGATTTCCAAACCTCGATCAACAAATCGCTGAGAGGGGGAGGGGTGAATTATTGATATATATTTATTTTAATATTTATTTATTATGAAACAAACTTCATATCCTTTTAAAGAGTTATTAACTTTATGAAAACAAAACAATCACAAATCCACAAGAACATAAAAATTTGCATGGTTCGCTACTCAACAAGAGTAGCAACATTATTGGTATGGTTTGAAAACAATCAAATACCCCACAATACACTATAAAAAAATCCTTTTATATGGATAAAATGAGTAATATATTAAATTACACTCATGTAGAACATTGTTCAATACAATAGTATATATAATTCATGAATTTTTAAATTATGTAATAAACTTTTTGTAACAAGTTATCAAACATGTTACTATGATGCCCTGCCAATATTCATAAATAATATCTTCAAAAAAGAATTTAGATTCATACCCAGCAATAGGAATGGAATTCTTCTGGACTTCATAATGACCCAAAGTCTGATTTCCTTGTACAATTATCTAATATAATGGCCCAATAAAGAAATATAATTTTGTTATCATAACATTAAAACAATTATGAACTGCTTCTATTTGGGTTGAGAAATACAATTCTAATTCCTAATTTTGATTATGGAATCTATGATTATGATATTTTCTCTTCTCTTTTACTTTTTTACTTCCAAAAAAATCCAGAGTAAATCACAATCTGAAAACTTATTCTCCCAAAATATTCTTAGCTTCTCTCTCATATTTTATGAATAGTACAATTATTAGAAAATTACAATGAACTTTATTGATTTATAGGTGACCAAAAAGTGGTCTAGGATGGGTTTTGAAAATCATTCCCACTCAATAAAATTTCCTAAAAAATAAATTCTCCTTGAAATTTTTAGGAATTTTTAATTCTTCAACACTTCTAAACTCCTCTCAACTCTTATCAAACCTTCTTTAATATTTTAATGACTTCATCTCTCATTGTAATTTCCATTCATTCTTCTATCCGATTGTGATTTTCATTCTCATTTACTAATTATAATTCTCTAAAATAATTTAAAGACTAATATACCCACTTATATTTCTTAATGACGATGAAGATAGAAGATTCTTCATTATGTTTCTCTACATAAAATGATAATAATTAAAATTTATAATCATTCTGCCATAAATATTTATAAAATTACTGTACTTACTCGAATGCACTTTCAATAGAATCTAAAAAATTATATAAACACTTCTATGATTCCTCTTGACAACACTTTGAATTCCTTTAAGGAATTTTCCTTTTTTATTTCTCTCAATCATACTTATGAATATGCATTGAATTTTTTTTGGTGATAGGTTGTGATTTATTATCACTCTCTTCTTTACTCTAGTCTACTAGTTTTGAAGAAATTGATACCTGAAAACTAAATCTATTTTATTTCTCTATTGACATAAATAAAAAAATACTGTAGATACATGTAATTCAACAAATAATTCATTTTTATTAAAATGGTTGACTACAATGTTGATTTATTGGTCTCTATATTTAGTACTTACATCGGTCCCAAGAAGCATCTACTTTTTTTTTCATTTTTCATTTATCCCAAAAAATCCCTAATTAGGAATAATTAAACCTCCTCTGATCGGTGGGATACAACATTTTACGTACCGGTATCAGTTGCTTAAACATTGACAACTTTATTTCATCTTTGAATATCAGTCACACCAACTTCTTTCTTATATGATTTAAATTTTTTGGCATGTTGATCTGACTAAAAACCACCATCTTCATATTGTCACTCTTATAAAAAAAACTCCACAGCCTTAAAACAACTTTGTTTTTGAGGATAATACATTGATGATAAGAGACCATAAATATTTTAATAAATCAAATTCCTTATTATGAAATTTTTTTATTATATCATGGATTTCTCTTGATATTTGAAAACAGTTAAGATCAGGATCAAAACAATTTGTCTTTTATTATAAAGTATTGGAACATTACAACCTTCCAATATCTTTATTATTTCACCAATTTGAACCTCAATAAAATTGGTATCATTCCCACTTTTATTCATAAGTCTAGCATGAATGGTTTATGAAAACACTTGATTATTGAGAAATAAAAAACAAAAAATCATTTCCAGATTTTCATTGGATCTAATCAGACTTTGAAGAAACTTCTTATTACAACAATCCCTTAATTTAAGACCCAAGGTGAGTCCAATGGACCTTTCTTATAGAAAAAATAATACCAATATGATGAAAATTATTAAACATTGTGAGTCTAATGTTTTGAATACGATGGTTAGTTTGACCATCCAAGGATTTTAAAAAAGCAAGGTGATTTCTTTTCCTTGAAAACAAAATAATAAATACTTTTATTCACTTAATATAGCTTAAAAATACCTTCTCCATCCAACATAGAGTCACATAGTGTGTGGTATGGACCACATGGAATGTTATCCTTAATTTTCTATGGAAACCCTATCGTCACAGCTAGAGGCCCCATATAGTATTTCTCCATGACTTACATTTTTTGTAATATGTTATTTCCAAAAGCCTCTAGTTTTATTCATGTTTATCCTAATTTCAACTCTTCCATCTTCAATAATTCCTAGGGAAATTTGATCGGGCCTTGATCTAGCTTCACCGCAACTTCTGAGTGGAAACTGAGCTACAATCATCTTGGAAATCACTCTACTAAGTTATACTATTGCTAAAACACACCGTCAGTATGAGAAAAATCAAGTAGAATGTAAACAACCAATTAGATATGATATATATATATGATCATCCTCCATCATCACGCCTCAATCAAACTCTCAATTTAAATTTTCATCTAAGGTATTGATATGTTTCACAGAAGAATGGTCGCACAACAAATGAATAAAAAGAATTCTCCAATCCATGGGACAAATCAATTTTTTTATGATGAAGATGTGAATAAATCGAGGATAAATGAAAATTCCAAAAAATGAGGAACAATTATTGAAATATTTTTGGGTTTATCTTAATTAGATTCTATTATAACAGTTAATAAGGAAAAAAACTAAAAAAATATCAAATAAACCATAAAATATATCAACGGTCAATGCATGAATCAATTACTATTAGTGGAATTGATCCATGTTTGTCAAAAACTATATATATGATATGAATACACATAAAAAAAACTTATTACCTAGAATTTGGATCTATTACTAATGAATAATGGCCTTTTTTTTCTCTTCGTTGGTGAGATCCATGAACTCCGCAACACATCAATCATCGATCCAAGATCCAACCATTATTCCCCAATAACATTCCTCCAACAGATCCTCTCTAATTATATAGGTTTATGTGGATAACCATAATATTTATCCATAATCTACAACTAATATATGAGGTATTTGGTCATAGTAATTTAGCTAATACAAATACTATAATTATTTATCTACCCACGACCGCTCTCAACCAAAGCATCTAATGCGCTCAATGGTTATGTTATTCCTAGGTTAAAACATACAGTATAAACTCAAAAAATACTCATATTTAAAAACTAAGCATCCATTAGGGAAATATTAGACTATTATAGGAATCATTTTTGCAGGTGATATTAATATATTTAATATTTCAATAATTTCAATATCGGGCCTCGGAATGTCGTGATGTCTATACTTCTGGTTTTGAAAATATTACATGATAAATTTAATTCCTTACATGGAAAAAATAGAGATGTTCATTCTCCCCAATACCTTAGGTATTTTTATCTTAATAAGTAAAAAATAATACTAAGAAATGTGTGACTATTGAGCACGTATTTCAGTATCCCACTCCCTGATGATCATCTGAAGACTCTTATGCTACCACCAGACATGAACTAAAGGAATTGATCATATCAAAAAGATTCCATCCCTCATCTAACATAATTTAATTTCCATGTTTTATTTTTAGATATTATATAGATCGATTTTGAGTCTATGTGATAAAAATATATGAGATTTCAATCCCAGTTGAGCCTCAAAAAATGTTTGAGAAATATTAATCATTTTAAAACCAATTGGATGCAGTGTTACTAAAAAAGTAGAATAAATCTTAAATTTTTTCCCATTTCAAAACAATGATGTCACTTTTGATATCACAATAGGGGTTTTACCATATTCAATACTTAACATTAGTCAATGTGGGTCATTTGCGAAAAATATATCACTGGATGTTATGAGAGTAAAATAATTTAATAAAAACTTATTTTGTTGAAACATCAAATTTTTCAATAATTATATCCTTATCATTGAAATTTAAGGTTAGCCGATAACCCTGGAAACTTTGGAGATCCATCAGAGGGAATCTTTTAAAAACACTCTCGAACAAATGGTGATAGATTGTGGATCAACGATAAGTGCACAACCGATTTGAAGAAAGGTCACCAACAACGAGGAAACATCGATCATTACTTATTAGTGACCGATATGAATCGTGGTAGGGTTTGTGGTTTAATTTTTTGATTCACTATTCTATATTTCTATGATGATTGAAAATCAATCAACAAATGTATTGTTTTTCAGATCGATCACCTTATAGGACAGGTTCATTATGGGGTAATGTGGGAGAATTAATTCAAAATATATTCATTGATTATATTATGGGAACGAATTGAGATCGACATGATCATTGATCAAGGTTTGTTCCTTTTGTTTTTATGTAATTTTCTCCGAGGATTCATTATTCATCATAGTCATTCTTCGTTTGTCCCGTGAATCTACAATTCCCAATCAATTGATCATTTCAAACCCATTTCTTAGTTCAGTGATCCGATGTCATAGATCTAGTATTGGATCGGTATGATGGATGTTCATCGATGGATATAGAACGAATCAGATGACAGATTATCTCTGATTTCTCATTCTTTGGTTCTTGTTGATGAATGAATATTTGATCCATTTTTCAATCAGATCAGACGATGGGATGCATTTCTCTACGATTTCAAGTTAGGGATGATCTTGGAACATATATTTTATAAAAAATAAACTAATGGATCAAAGGTGGAGCCCCAAACAAGATGCACAGAGGAAGGCCGATGATTCTATAAAAATTCCATCCACACAGCATGTAATGCAGTATTAGATGGAATATGCCCCTAGGTGCGGTTCTAGGGTTTAGAATGTGTTAAGGACCACACATCGTGTGACCCACATCACATGGTGTGTGACCCTCCCAAGATGACTCGGTGTGTACTTTGGAGAGTATAGGGACATGAGTAATAGTACATGACCAGATGGCACACCGTGTACTTAGACATGTACATGGATTGGCATACACAAATTGGTATATGGACACAAATTTAGTACACACACACATCCATATGATATATTATGTAAACCATGTGAAACTAAAGTCCGTGTACCCATCCTACACTCCATGTATATAGAGACTACATGTTGGGTGATTTTTTTCCACATGGTAAATACTTTTCCTAACTGGACACGCTGGGCACTCCTTGGGATAGGTCATGTACTCTCATCAATAGTTCTTGAGGCTCTCCATTTTCGATGTTGGTCAATTATATGTTAATAGAATTCCCATGGTCCTTTCCTATAGGTTTTAATACTATATTACATCCACATCACTTGATTTTAATCTCCTCTAGAGTATGAGTCCCATATAGAATATGGTATCCCTCTGTGGGAAGGGAGTGCAATCATCTATCACCCCTAGTGTTGTTTTTTTGGAATATATGTAACCGATAAGAGAGGGGTGTAGGTCCTCCGACTAGTGGGCGACATTAGTAGGTTCAGTGGTATTCCATAATATGTGTAGGAAGTATACTCTACAATTTGTGTTGATCTAGATTTGGTTCATGGTATTCTCCAATGTGTTGGGTAGGATCCTCTTTCTGTATATTACAATCGTCCATGACCAATGTGTTATCTTTGTGTGGGGTATAAGTCAACTAGACCTCTTCATGAGTGTCTTTGAAGATAACAAGGCTCGAGGAGTGAGTTCTCTAGGAATGATCATGCTTTAAGAAGAATGATGTGGCTGGTAATGGGTTTTGGGTTACCTCTAGAATTTGATTGTTTATTTTTAGTATATATGTATGTTATTATTATTTGTGTTACATAAAAATACTTTTTTAGGGATAAATATACTTTACTTTGTGGTATTACATTGTGGAATTTCATTTTGGTATTAATGTATAGTTTCAGAGTGTCCTATTGAGTGTTGTTGTACTCACCCCCTCACAGGATTTTACCACACATGTTGTTTCTTGTGGAGATGATTGACCATTCGATGGAGTCCTAGGAGGAAATAGAACAGGTTGTGCTTTGTGACTTAGGTAATACCGGGGTGTGTTCCTACAACTCTTCAGTCCGTAGTCCCAGTACATATTTTCTTACAGGTTGGACTTTTGGTTACAGACTCTTTATTGGGCATGAATTTGGCCCTGTTTAATTTCACCGATGTACTTTGGTTGTGGGATATAATGGGTTTCATGCATTTTTTACAGTGGTTTTTACATTTCATCATATTATGGGCTTCAAGAAGCGTGCATGCATACATGTACATAGTAAATTCCTCCCATGTTAGTGATATTCCTACTCGGTGGTAGTCACATGTCCCTGCACTATTGGAGGCGGGTTTGGGGAGTTACGACACATGCCCCACTAGGATGTGTCACGATAGATTGGTATCAGAGTAAGGTTATGCTTTAGGACCGAGAGTTTATGATATTGCTTTGGGGATCAATGTTATGTGTTTAGAGTTATATTTCTAGTCGATATAATCTAGTGTTGAGGCGGTGGCTGACGTATCCATATACCAGGACTCTGAGCACCTACTTTTCGACTCGATACATGAAAATAGAGGTTGTAGAGAAAAAAATGGTACATGCATCTTATAGGGATGGTTTTGTTTTCCATGTCATTCTTGAGTCAGCTCCCATGATATACCATATAGACCGTTGTACATATTGTTGTATTCTAGAATGCCTCCACAAAGAAAGCCATCCATGATTCAATTGTGTGATCACGTGGATGATCCACCAAGTAGAGAGGTGTCAGTACAAGGGATTGTACAAGATATAGAACCTCCAGGGGGCTTACACTTATACACCCATCCATCGAGAAGTATCTACTACAAAAAATACTAGTTGAGGATTTACGCAGGATGACTGTGTTGAACAGGTTTTAGAGGTAGTAAACTCTTATGTTTTTTTGTGAGATAGACCCCTAGTTGGATGAGGATTGGCTATAGGTAGTCAACTGTGTTTCCTTCATTGTGAGTATGTCTGCTAATTATATTACATTCTTTTCCACGAGTCTTCATCGGGGCTCTATGGGGTGATGGTGCAGCTTGGTGACTCAAACTCCTGATGAGACTTCCCTCTCCTAAATATAATTTTAGAATCGCATCAAATATAAATTATATCTGACCATGTTATGATTAGTGTGAATAAAATAGATTCTGCATTTGCAATAGGGAAATATTACCATAGTGTATTTTTTGATTATGTTTTTTCATTTTTGTGGTACTCTATTGATATGGTGAGAGATTGGTTCTTTAGGGATAAGACCTTAGATTAGGGATTATGTCAAGAAATCATGGAATTAGTGGTATCCCTTTGCATTCATAACTATTCTAGGGTAATTGGGAGAGACCTTATAGTGGAGATATTTATAATGGAGAAGATACCAGTAGGAGGAGCAAACCATGGGGACCTAAATATATGATACCTTGACTGTAGGAAGCAGAGGTAAGTTTCATTAATCCGAGCAAGTTAGGACCTTTAAGAGGTGATTCTCATACCCAGGTTCCACAATGCAGGGCTCCCACAGTGGCTAGAATCAGCAAGGGGACAGATGATGTAATTCATGTTGCAGTCAGAGAGATCTGATATGAGATTTCCCAAACCATTATACAACTGATAATGATATCATCGAGGGACTAGTGCAGTAGAGATCAATATTGGAGCAGGGTGGCTTGTAGGGTAGAAAATATGGAAGAGGAGTATGAAGGGTAGTAGGAGGTCATTGGAGGATCGACTTATTACCACCAACATCCCTAGGTGGTCCATTTCAGGATCAAAGATCTAGTGGGAAGGGATGAGGCCAGTTGCAAGAAATGGAGGCTGATGACCTTGAGGCTCTTGGGTTGATTTGTGGTACGATCTGTGTATTTTATATAGTGAACATACTTTATATTACATTACTATTACATCATTAACATAAAAACAATAGACAATTGGGATCAAATGGTTTGGTGTCTTAGTGAAACTATAACTATACTGAACTTTTACAACATAAAAATTAAACATTTATTTAATTCTGTAATCTCTAGCTTCTTATTTGCTCTCAGATTCTCCTTAGTAAAAGTAGTCACCTAAGGATATACATCAAATATAGGTGTGCTAAAATCCCAGTAAGATGATAGATATGAAAATGAAACAACAAAATAATGGGTGAGTGTAATCAATATCATCATAACATAGGTTATGGGCCATAATCATTATTATATAAAGGCATGAGATATGGAAATGCATAAAAATAAAATGTCATCTCTTAGTGGTTAACTACAACACATATTTTTGAAAAACTATAGCATCATGTTAACACATATTTTAATATAACTCAATAAATTCATCACATTACCCAAATATTGTATGACTATATAATTTTGGGTGCACCCATCACATCATAACATTTTCATTGCGCTTTACTATTTCTGGTGCACCCATCACATCATAATATTTACAAAATCATGAACACCACATAAAACATATATCAATCATGGAAATAAAATAACCCATGAATATGAATGTGTTCCATTTAATAAACCATGCATTCACAAACTTTGAGTCCCCAAATTAAATAGTTAATATCATACTTGATATAATAATCACCAACTTTGAGTGAAGAAGAAAAATTTGTGAGAAGTTTGTTTTTTTGAAAGAAGAGTTCTTTTAGAAGATATTATGTCTATAATACACTCATGTAGAAAACATGTATATCATATAAAATTTAATATAATTATGAATAAATGATATTTAAGGAATATTCAAAATAAAAATTGGTTGAAAGAGGGAAACCCCAAAGAAATAGAGTTGGGTTCAATAATTCCACTTTCATTGTGTCTGAATGCATTCTTCAATTTATTATCATGTATAATTACATTATATTAATTAATTTAAAATTTAAGACCATTTTATAGAATAATATTAATCCTTATGGTTTTATTAAGTTATTTTATGTGCCTTTAGATGATTTATAGAGTTTAATTTCGTCATTCATGAGTGTTCATTTTCATAGTTTTCATGATCAGTTCATTTGTATACATGAATGGAAGATTATTTATAATGGTATGAAAATACAGAATAATTATTATATTTTAATAATGATCCTAAATAATATTAAATGATCATACAAATTATCTGGTCACATTCCATGATAATTATTCATTAGATAAAAGTTAATGATGATCATTTTAGGTTAATTTTGGTGGGTTTTCAAACACAATGAACTTGTATTGTTTTGTCATTTAGTATTACGAGTATAAGATATTTTAAGAACCAAAAACGGTTATAATATGAAATTTATTATCTTTTTAATCCATTTAATGGTCTTATTAAGAACCTTGAATTTTTTTACTGAAAATGAATGTGAATCACCCACGATGCTGATAACTTTCCACATCATAGGCGACAATTTCATTTTTAAGATAAAAGAGAGGGAGAGAGAGGGAGGATTTTAATGTAGGATCATCCATTAAATTGATATAATAAAAGTATATATAAGGTATTAAACTTACAATTCCACTTCGATGAAGGGAGCTGAAAATGGAATAAGAAAATAAATTAAAACTGAAAGGAAATTAAAAGAAAAAAGAGAGAGGATTTTTCTCTTGAATCCTTCTATTGAGATCCCCCTCAAAGAACCTAATATTGGTCTTATGATGATAACAAGAGCTCCTAAACGTGGGGTAGGGGATAGAGAAGAGTATTGGGAATAATTTAAGAATGTATCCATGCATGGGAGGTGTGAAGAGAGGAGGGTGTGAGGGGTGGTAATTATAGTAGAGGAGAGATGTGTATTCTTGTTATTTAAATAATTAGTTTATTGTTTTTCTAAAGAGAGTAAATAGTGAGTATTCTTGTAAATATATATTTTAATTAGTGCATGTGAGTTTTAAAAAATGGTTCTTACATCATAAATGACTCAATGAATAGCGTATTTATCTTATTATGTATATATACTGTAAATTATTGTATTTCATGATTCACCAGAAATTAATGTCATTCGGAAAAATACGAAAAATTCACACACCCCATTTTTAGAAGTGTAGAATTCAAAAATTAACTCCATTTAATGAAAATTATTTTCAAAATTTGAGTAATATAATTTTTAATTAAATTCATAATTTATATGGAAAATTAATATTTAAAAATTATAAGTTTTTTTATAATACATTGAAAATTTACTTAATTTATCATAAAATTATATTAAAATTATAAGAAAAAAATTTTAATTTATGATTAAATGTTTTTTAAATAAACTTATTTTTAATTTATTAAATTAATATTTAAATTTTAATTAAATATTTATGACCTATAGAAATACCAACAATAAATTAACTCTAATAAAATTTTATCATATTTTCACTTATATGATGTATAAATTTTATTTATACTTTCAATAAAAAGGTTACTATTCAATTTGATGATTTACTATTCATAAGGGTCATATTACAATTCATATAGGTTGCATTACTATTCACAAGGGCAAGTTACTATTCACCAAAAATTATGTTTTTTCATATCAGACTCCAAATATCTTATTGATCGAAATTGTGTATGTTAGATTTTTAAAATTCAAATAATAGAATTTGAAAAATATTATTTAACGACTAAGTTATAAAGGTCGCATATTATTTACTAGTTCATTTAAGCATGACATGTCATTGTGTTTCCTTATGTGATTTTATGCAAAATAATTATAAGAATAAAATTTCAATTGATAAAATATTAGGTTGTTATATTTTCCACCTTTGATAATGTTTTGATAGATACAAGTACTAGTATTTCCTTTCCTTCTATGAATCGTATTCGAGACTCTGAGATTTTGGTTGAACCATTGACTCAACCCTTACCCTTGGAGACTCCTACGATATGAGATTCTATGAACAAACACTCATAACAAATGTGTGACAAAACTCTTAGAAGTGAGTGTTTTAGTTGGGATCTCTTGGTAGTGGTGTTGAGGCCTTACAACGTCAATATTGGCATAGACTAGTTACACACAGTTTAGTCTCAAATTAACTATTTTAGGCATAGAGTTTAGTGATCTCATTATGACAGAACCACATTTTCTATTATTGGTCAAAAAAACATAGGTAGCACATGAAATACCCACCCATAGGAGGGTTCATCCAATCACTAATTAGTTGGCTAGCCCGTCCCTCGGTGTAGTGGATGATATGAGTCCTCGGTTTCCTACAGTGGTGGTGGAGTATGAGAGAATCATTCCTGATGATGTTCCAGGTTTACCTCTCCATTGGGAGATAGACTTTTTCATTGATCATTACACAGGGAAGGAACTGATATATACACCTACTTATTGGATGGATCCCATAGAATTTCATGAGATAAGGGTATAGTTTGAACACTTACAGAGGAAGGGATTCGTGAGACCCAGTGTTTCACCCTAGGAAGCCCCAGTTTTTCCCAAGAAGGAATACATGATTTTGAGATTATGTGTAGATTTCTGGAGCTTAAACATGATTACCATGAAAAATAATTATCCACTACTAAGGATCGATGACCTCTTTGATCAGTTGATAGGGGCGTGGGGGTTGTCAAAGATTGTCCTCTGATCTGGCTATCACTAGCTATCAGTATAGGATGTGTATATACTAAAGAAGACCATTAAATGTAATTACGACTACTAAGAGTACTTGGTTATATTTTTTGGCAAGGATAATTCCCTAAAAATATTCATGGGACCCATGAATCAGATCTTTCTTCTTTACTTAGACTGGTTCATGGTGGTATTCAATGATGATATTCTAATGTACTCAGCATCCAAGGATGAGAACATGAGACACTTGAGGAAGGTCTTGGACACACTTTGAGAGCTCAAAATTTACTGCAATCTCTTAAAGTGTTAATTATCAATTTGAGAGTTCCATTTTCTGGGACACTTCATTTCATAAGATGAAGTTGCAGTGGATTCAGTGAAGATTGAGGCGATGAATGTTTGGGAGCCACTTAAGAGTGTTTCCGATGTGTAATGTTATCTATGTTTATAATGGTACTATCATAGGTTTGCACTTGAATTCTCCAGGGTGGATGAATTTTTTATGGCTTTAACCCAAAAGGGGTAGCCTTTCGTGTGGACAAAAATGTTCTAGAAGAAATTTTAAATGTTGAGGTTGAGATTGGTGAGCACTCCTATCATGAAATTTTCAGAGGCGGGTGGAAATTATGTACTGTTCTTAAACGAATCAGTAACTGGTCTTGGTTATGTCCAAATGTAGGGGAAATTGTTGATTTCCTATGGTTCATGTCAATTGATACCATAGGAGCATAATTACATGACCCATGATCTTGAGTTATCATAGGTAGTATTCACATTGAATATGTAGAGTCACTACCGAATGGGGAAGCAGTTTATAATTTACTCTGATAAAAAGAGTCTCAGGAATATCTTCTCTAAGGAATATATGAACCAGAGACATAATCGATGGTTATAGTTCCTCCAGGACTATGACTTTTAGATTTTCTATACTCCTATAAATTGGATTGTGGTGGTAGATACACACAATAGGAGATCCATTTTAGAGTTGTTGAATGAGGTGTAAGATCTATTACCCTCATTCTAGTTATCCTTTGTGGATGGAGATGGAGAATCTTACCTATAGTTGATGGTTTTCACCCATCCACTCTTACAACATTTTATAGAGGCATAACATGGGGATATAAACTATGTGAACTTTTTTGATTTGATTTCTAAAGGGAATTCTCTTCATGGATATTTGGAAGGTGGGTAGCACATTACTCTTTTTTGAGGATGTATAGTAGTACCAGTGACATTGAAGGGGGATGTTATGTGGGAGTTTCATACAATCCTTTTAGAAGTACATACAAGTTTGGAAAAGATGTACCAAGACCTTTGACATTAGTTTTGTTGGTGAGTAATGAAGAATGGAGTTGTGGAGTTTGTCACTCGATACATTACTTATCAGTAATTGAAGGCTAAGCACCAAGTTCCATATTGTTTTATTAAACCCCTCAAGGTTCCATAAGGCAAGCGGTATGGGGTATCGATAGACTTAATGATGGGTTTACCTTGTATGATTAGTGTACATGATTCCAATAGGGTGATCATTTACTGACTCACCAAGTCATCCCAAATCCTAGTTGTTCAATAGAAGAGTTTAGTAGAGGCCTTGGGATTCCTCTATGGGCAGGTGATTGTTTTAATCCATGATTTTCCATCAACAATAGTTTAGATTGTGATTCTTTCCTTATGTCCTAGTTTTAGAAGGGATTACTAGAAGATTTTGGGACCTAGTTATGCTTCATCGTAGATTTTCACCAACAGAAGGATGGCCAGACTAAGCGGACCATATAGGTTATGAAGGAAATGTTGTGGGTGTGCAAGTTAGACATTGGCCGTATTTTGGATGATCATCTTCCACTAGTTGATTTTTTATAAAATTGTAGCTATCCTTCCATATTTTGCATCAAACCATTAATGGATTTATATTTTCAATCCTGCATATCACCCCTTTGTTTGACAAACCCAGGAGAGTCCATACTTATGGGTATGGAATTAGAGAAAGCTAATATAAAGAATATTTAGATCATCTAGAAGTGGATAAATCTGGCACATATACATCATAAGTCTTATGATGATAGGTGACCGAGGCCTTCAATGTTTGAGGAAGGAGACCATGTGTTCCTTTGGGTTTCACCTAGATTTGGATTATAAGGATTTGTCTAGCCAGAAAATCTATCTCTAAAGTTATTCATCCCTTTCCAGATTCTATGTAGAGATGACGAGGTTTCCTACCACACGGATGAACCAATGTAGTTATAGTGGGTACATGATGTCTTCCACATTTCACAGTTAAGGAGGTACATGCATGACCCATCACACATCATCGAATTGGGTGCACTGGATGTCAATGTTGGAGAGACATTTGATGAGTACCTAGTAGAGATCGAGGATTGGTAGGAGAGGATTATTTTTGGTTGAGAGATTACATTAGTGCAATTCTGGTGGTATCATAGGAATATCCCAGAGGTCAAATGGGAGAGGGAGGATCATATTAATGCTTGAAATCCACATCTATTTGAGTATCCCCTGTTTAGGCTAATGAGGAAATAAAGCTATAATGTGGGGAGAATTTAAAATCATGGATTTTCCATATATTATTTTTAAATATTATATATATTTATTTCTAGACCAGTCATTGAGACATCATACGATTATAAGGCATGTTCTTCCAAAAAAAATCTTTGAAAGATAATAATCTTTTTAGTAGAACATGGACACCGTTTTACAGAAAAGTAGAATAAAACTCTATAATGTTACCAGATAAAAAATATGAGAGCACCATTGATCTTATAATGGAATATTTACTTTAGGAGTGACTTGACTTTAGTCTGGATGAGAATTTTTTTTATAAATGTCCTAGGATTTAACAGGAATAAAATAATTGAATGAAAAGATTATTTTTTTGATGTATTGAATGTTTCTTTAAAAATATCCTTATGTAAAAATTAAAGGGTTATCTACATAACCTCAGAATCTCTGGACATCCATTAAAGAGAATCGTTGAATAACTATCTGAAACAAACAACGATTGATCATGGATCAAGGATCATCACACAACCAATTTGAAAGAACTATGTTAATGATGACAACATAGAAATATTTCTCCATCAGTGACTGATCCAAATTGAGGTAGGGCGTGTGTTTCAATTGTTAGATTCCTTTATCTTAATTTCTATGAATATCCCAAATCAATCGACGTATTAATTGGTTTTTGGATTGATCTCCTTACGAGATGGGCTTATTATGGGGTAAAGTGGGATAATCAGTTCAAAATATCTTCATTTATTATCTTACTGAAATTAATTGAGATCAACAAAAACATAAATTGAGGTTTATTCATCTCCTTTTTCTAGGATATTTTCTCCTATGATTCATCATTCTTCATGGGTGTTCTTTGTTTGGCACAAGAATCGACTATTCCTGATCAATTGATCATTACACACATTTTTCATGGCACAGAAATTCGATATTGTAGATTTGGGATCGACACGACATGATGGAGGTGTGATGATTGATATAGAATGAATCATGCAATAAATGATTTACAATTTCATGTTCTTCGCTGCACAATGAAGAACCAAAATTTGATCTATTTAGTGAGTAGGTCTGACGACGAGATATGTTGTACTATGATGGAAAGGTAGGTAAGACCTTGTATATTCAATTTATAGGTGAATCGATCAACGAATTGATGGCAGAGAATCGAACAAGATGTGTGGATGAATAATGATGATTCTGGAAAACTATGATGCACTCGGCGTGTAATCTGGGATTACATGGCATTTGGGTCCTCTGGCTATGACACTAGGGTTCAGCCGGAGTTGAGGACCACTCGGTGTGTGACCCCTGCCACACTGCATGTGATCCTACCTGAACGACTCGACATGTATTCCAAAAATTACAAAGACACGGGTAACAATACCCTACCAGATGGCACACCATGTTCTTAGACAGAGACATGAATTATCATACATATACCGGCACACGAACATAGCCAAGCGACATGTGCAGAGAACAATGTATCTCTACACACTATGTACCAATCCTGAAGGTCGTATATATGGTGAATATATTCTATGTGAGTCTCTTAAACACAGGAAAGACTTTGGATAGATGGAAATTTCATGTACCCCTTGGGATACATAGTTTACTCCCATCAGGAGTGCTTAAGGATCTCTATTTTTCTAGTCAGTATAGTATATGTTGAGAGCGTTCTCTTAGTCTTTTTCATGAAGGATCGGTACAAAATTATATCCACATCCCTATATTGTAATTTCATCTATAGGTAGAGTCTTAGATAGAGCATGTAATCTCTCTATGGGAAAAAATTGATATCCTCTATCACTCATAGTGTTGTTTCTTGGAATTGATGTGACCACCAAGAGAAGGGCGCTGGTCCTCCATCTAGCAGACCACATCAGTAGGGTTAGTGGTATTCCCCATTATGTCTGGACAGGATCTTCTTCATTGTGGGTTGATCCAGATTTAGTATGTGGTATTACCCAATATTTATGGTCAGTATCCCCTCTCTGTGTATGATACTCTCCATTGACTATTGTGTTCTATTTTGGTAGGGCCCAAATGACCAATAACTCTTTGTCACTGTCTCTAATGATATCATGGATCAACGAGTTATTTCTCCACGAATTAGCTTTATTTGAGAAGAATCATATGGATGGAAATTGGTTAGGTCCTACCAGTAGACATTGTTTCTTAGATTGAGTATATCTGGATGTTCTTCTTGTATGTGTTGTAGACATATACCTGTGTATAGTGACTATACTTTTTTATGGAATTCCTTAATGGTATTTCCTAGTGGTATTCCTTTTTGATTTTGGGATTTTCTACTGAGTATTATTATACTCACCCTTTCACGGGCTACTCCAAAATGTTTCATGTCTTATTCATATTATCGACCTTTTGACAATTTCTTAGGCTGCCCAAGACAAAGAAGTGCTTTGCGGGACCTAACATACCGAGGTGTGTTCCTACAGATTTTTAAATAGCAGTCATAATACCTCTTTTCATATAGGTTGTACTTGTGGTTACAGACAGTTTTTGGTGGGCCTATATTTGTCCCCATTTACTTTAACTATTCTACTCTAGTTGTGGGATATAGTGATTTTTATGAATTTCTTACATATTGGGTTTTACATTTCAACATATTGAGAGTTCAAGATGTGTGTGTGAATATAGGTACATAGGCAATGACTCCCATGTTTGTGATATGCCTAAATGGTTCTAGTAACCAGCCCCTGTCCTATTGAAGGTGGGCTTGGGGAGCTGTGGAAAGGGCCCGACTAGGATGGGTTGTGACACCTCAAATCCTCAATCTATAATGTGTACTCTGAAAATTTTTCTACATACATGATGTCCAAATCACCCCGACTAATAACATCTAATGGGTCATGAACGAACATCCTCAGTCGCAGCACATGGAAATCATCATATACCTAGTCTAACTATGCTGTATATCCAACTAGTGCACCACCTCATCAACCTTACACAATATCTAGAAAGGTCCAATGAATTTTAGAGATTACATCTTTTCCAAGAAAATTTTGTATAACCGACATCGACCTGAGACCTTCATGAACACGTAGTCCCCCTCCTAAAACTATTAAGGCATCCTTAATTGATCCATTTCGTAATGTTTATAGCTCTATATATTCCTCATCCAATCCTATATTTTCTATAACTTCTCTATCAAAGATTACACAAACTCTAGTCTCATGAGGGTTGAATATCTGGATCAGTCTAACATAGTGGTATCCTGCAAGGCCACCTATAGAAATCCTCACATATTGTTATGGAGATGGTATATTTGTAACAATTGATGTTTAAAAACTCAAATAAAGTTGATTGACCCTCCCAACTACGGAAAAAATCCATCATTCAAGCCCACAATATGTCCACTAATACTTGAATGTTCTGATCAGTCTTGACATTAGTTTGGGGGTGAGAAGTTTTTCACAAATGGAAATGATTCCCAAAGGTCTTCTAAAATCCTATGAATAATCATGAAATAAAAAAACATCACATTATGAAATTAACATTGAGGTAACTACATGGATCCCCACTATATCCTTCTTGTAAATGTGTCTTAAGATTATTACTAAACTCTTCTATCAGATAGCTAATAAGTGGAACAACTTGTTGAGTCATCATATGATCACCCAAATTACATCATCGCCTTTAGATTTATATGGAAGAACCATCAAAAATTTTATAGATAACTCATACCACACCCATTGTGTCGCCTAAAGTTTTTAACTAAACCCACTAGATCATTTTTCACAGCCATCACCTTATAAAAAGTGAGGCATCAAGAGAAAAAATCTGTTACACCCTTCCTTATGACAGTCCACCATAAATAACATTAGTGGTCTGGGTTTATCTTTACCACATGTAGATATAAAACCAAGGGGGATTTATATGAATCCATTATTACCTCCTCACACAACATCCCCAGTACCATCGTACATCCTCTAAAAAGTATGACGTTCTCCCCACATTAAAAAAAATCCATTAAAATCATATCTATTTGATATTTTACTATGAATATTCTCAATGTTCGAATCACCATGATTATCCTTCCTAACACTCTGTATAAGAAATGTGCTAACACTAAGAAACTATAGATTAGTTGAACCATCCTCATATACGAGGTATAACTACAACAAAGATGACTACACTGAAACCCTGGTCAGTAACTACTAGCATTATCTCCCACTAAGAGTGTTATCTTCCGCGTTCCCCATCTCAAGATTATCAAATATCTCAAAGTCATAATCATATATCAATTCTAACCATCATCTCTATCTCAAGTTACAATCCTTATAATAGTGGAAACACTTGAGACTCTTTTGGACAAAGAATACAATAAACCAATTTTTAACAAGGTAGTGTTTCCACATCTTCAAGGAGAAGACTACCACTGCCAACTCAAGATCTTAGTTTTTGTAGTTCTACTCATTCAGTCTCAACTATGAAGACTAGTGTAATATAACTACCTTACTCTGAATCATAACACAACCAAGTGATCTAGTAGAAAACACATATAACACTTAAAACTCAACACTAACTTCTAGAAATCTCAATATTTGGTTGCTCATCATCCACTTTTTTAGAATAAAATAATCCAACAAGAACCCCTTCATCCATGTCAAATCCTTCCCCTTCCTTGTAAAATTACACAAAGTTGAAAATATACTAGGGAAATCATGCACAAATATCTTGTAGTAGACCTTCATCCAATATAATCTCTGCACTTATATCATGATCTTGGGTGTCTTCCACCCTAATTATTCCTCAATCTTTTTTGTGTCCATTGTTAAACATTCAATAGATGTAAATTGTACCAAAAATCTGACCTCATGAATCCAGAACTAAAACTTCAAGAGATTAATATATATTTTTTTTTCTATCAAAATTTTTCCAGGATGACACTTTTTGAGACTCCATTCCATCAAAGAGTCTAAAAAATTAGCACGAAGGGAATACATTACAAAGAAAATCAGGAATGCATAAAGAAAATTCAAAGATTTTCAAAGGCATAAGTTTTTGGCCGCATTATTTTCTCCAAAACTCAAATGGTGTGCAGCCTACTTGTGCACCCCTATATGTCGCACATCCCACTTATGAACCACTATGCTGGAGACAAATGAAGGTATAATTCTAGCTAAGTCCTAAAGGTGTCAACCTAGTCTAGCCAAAACACTGTCGACAAGCATGTTACTTGTGCACCCTCATTTGGTGTGCAATTCAATTGCGTTCCCAACTTATTTCTCCCAAGGTCGTTTATTTTCCAATAAATATATCCTTGGGGCCCCCATTTGTACATACGAATTTCCTTGAAGCACAATTGCTACTCTGGTATCCCTGTTACTTCGCCCCAGTCTTCTGAAAAATTCATTGTAGTTCTTCAACACCTAGAGTAGAGGATTTAAGGGAGGATCATTGGACTTAAGTCCTTTTAATGTTTGAAAACCATAACATTTGTACACCTAAAGCGCCCAACCTCCCCAAGTCAGAAATACTTGTGTTCCGCCCATTCCTATCAGAGGAACTTGAGCACCCCACTTCTTGGATCACCTGTGAATACTCATGAAGGCTTGATTAATGTCTCACCCAAGTATTACCATATAGGTTGTTCTAGGCCTTTGTGAACATCAGGTTTCCTATGAATACTTGTGTGCCCTTACTTACACAACCTTAACTGTATGAACGCCCACAAATGCACTCCCTTCTCTTCTTGGGCACCCCTCCTTGATTCACTTACATTCTTCACTCTCTTCAGTCTACAATCCATAAGTCCTTATTCAAATCCATTCATGGAAATGATTCTTCTTCATTTGCTCCTTTATCTGAAAGTGATTTAGTTGAGACCTCCAGAAAAACCTCCTGACTTATCAAACCTTTGGGTAAGGCACATCAGCGTGTCTACAATTTTGTTTTGTATTTCTATAGTCAATGGTTTCCCACATTTTTTAACAATGTGGTTAGGATTCAAGGAATGTATGTGGGTTTTTATATCCACTATCACATGGAACTTTCTTCCAAAAACAGTGTTGGGATGTTCCCAGTTTGGAGAAGGGTTGGGACCTGACCTCTCACTTCTCGAAGAGATGACCTAGAACCTCTGGTATCTGGTAGGGGAAGATATGGTTCATACCTACTTTTTGATTTCCAAATAAAGGAGAATTCTCCCTCCCCTACCAGAATCAATTTTAGGGAAACCATCTTGGAGTAAGCCCCTAGTTTTTCTTGTAGGAGGTCAAATCATTTCTCCTTCTCTCTTCTTCGCTGCCAAAGGCCAAAGAGGAGATGGGCACAAAGACATTCATTTCCCATTCCCTCTCTCATTGGGCTTTGTCACCATGGGCATCCATCCTGGTGTAGACCCCTAACCTTCACCCCTTCTTACTTGTATTGGACCCTTGTACAATGTGAAGAGAACAGAGGAAAGGCTCATCGCCTCACCCTCTCCCATGATCGATGTGCCCTCATCCATCAGTGGACGAGGAAAAGTGTGAAGTTTCATTGTTGAATATTTCACATACTCTTTTTTCACACTCACAGAATGACTCATGTGAGATTAGATATATGTGATGGTTACAAGATGTGAACAAACACTCATTAGAATAATATATGAGAACTCTGATTCCTAGTCAATCCATGATATGTAGGTATCCCTTTTAGGGCCTGAGCTCAGTGTATATCCTCCTCATGAATCAAATTTTAAATTCCCTTAATCTGGGTATCCTCCTTAAGAATAATCCCTAAATTAAACCCCAGATCATCAAGGAATCCTTTTCAACAAGTAATCCCAAAATCAACTCTCTTATGGGGCCCTACTATCATATGATACTTATCGAAATACGTGGGCTTTTATTCTCATCCACATGGGATACATAGAAATCCTCCTTGAGTTTAAAACCCAACACTTCAAATCAACCCTATTCTCCCTGTGCGGTATTCCCAATGGGTTCTAATCTTACATAGAAAACCATATCCTTTCCAAGTTCCATGGGCTACTTTAGCATAATTCCCACTCTAATTTTTTACTAAGAACCTTCCTTTTAGAGGTCCTTATCACATGAACTTAAAAGGTATGATATGTCCCATTTTGTGGCATCGAAATATGAGGGTTCTGATTCCTTTCATAAGGATACGTAGGTAGCCCATCTTATGGGAATGATCCCAAAATCAAACAAAACCTCTGTCTCCATGGATAATAATAAAATTTTAGAGTTCCCCACTGAGTGGCTTAAAAACCAGTATCATCACAGTGATGATCAAAAGAATCTCTAAGAAGTATATTAGAGGATAACATTGATGGAAAACCTCAAATACATACGGATATTTCCATTAATGATGAACCTTGAATGCATAATGATGATTCTAAATTTTACACATGTTAATAAGTGATTAGGAATTCCATGGGATATATATGATATTCTTGGTGAATTAATAAGGATTCACGAAAATAACTTAAATTTACAAAGAGATTTCTGAAATTGGAAATAATTCTCCCCAAAAGGGTGTGATGATTCTGACCTTCCATCCTATCGACCAATGTACATTCTTATGTTTCGTAATGTTCAAAATAATCGAATTCCTACCTTTGGAAAGCAGGTCCCGTTTGGATAAATAAATATTGAATGTTTCTGGTTTCATAAATAAATTCAATGGAAACTGCCTAAAATAGTGATTCTTAATACTAGAACACACGTTTCAAGGAACTATGAAACACAAATGGTGAACCCGACATGAATCCTCAACCAAGATAATATTGTTACACACCTGTTAAGTCCCTATAAATTGGTAAATAAAGGCTATACAAAGGAATAAATGACATATATATCCATATAAAATGATTTTTCTTTAATAAAGTTTCTCATTGTCTTAGTTTTTCTTCTCAAAATTCCCTTCATTCCAAAAATGTATTTCTCCAAGACAACATCTGTGAACTTCCTGACTACTGCTCAAGCTAGATCTCTATCCATGGGAAGGATGTCTTCACTAAGACCGCATCTTCAATGATGGGTCTCTAATGTGTTGGTAATGAAATATCACCAGCATGGTACAGTCCCAACTTTAAAGGCTGCTCGACAGGCCATCCAGACCAATAAAAATCCTTAGTCATTTGGGAAATGATGACCAATGATCAAGAAGTAGACAGTTCCAACCATTTTCTTCAACCATATCGGGCCCTTATCCACATAACGCAACAATAAATCCCTCCCATACTATGGTGAGGTGGATCAAGAGGTCACTCAAGGCCTCAATTCAAGAATGCAGGAGTCCTTCTTGAGGACTTACACCAACAATCGCCACCGGAATCACGCAGTTGCAAACCCCCAACATGATGGGGGTGTTGCCTTTGGATGTTCGGCCAATGTCTCTCAGACATGAGAATGAAATAAAAACTACTAGGGACAACGTCCGGTTAATAAGGAGAAGGTTCTCACCTCTGCCTCCATTGGAAAATCCCATTAATTTAACTTGATGGATAATTACGAGCGGGCACATACACCCGTCCATCCTATTTTTTCTTCTTAGCGGGATCATCAAACAGAAACACACCAATCCAACTAGATAAACCTGATGGAGTATCATGAACAAGAACATACACACTCTTACAAGTTATCATCCTATCATCAGGCTCGTCTGACTACATTTAAAGAAGCTCTCCAATCAAATTTTGTGGCAACTGGTAAACAAGAACATAAACCACTTTACAATCACCATTTATTTCAGCAGTCTCATCTAATAGTATTGAAGAATGTCCATCAACCATACTTAAAAGGAAATATCCAGCCGACACATACACCTTCCAATGTTCATCAAGTCTTCCAATAGTATTTTTTGGTATCACGCAATGAAGTAAGATAGAAATATCTGATTACAAATTTGGGGTAGACCCAACTCTCTACCACCATGCATGACTACTTTCAATATCCATTGACAGGAAAATGAGGACAAGAGTAGGCACATACACCTACTATAGATATATAATGGATGTATATTCCTATTCTGGTTGCTAAAGTCAAAAAACATATCATATTGATGGTGAAAGGGAAGACACAGATCTCAGTCCATTTTCTGGAATCATACCAAAATATTATAACAATTACTAGTAGTATCTTGGGAAAAAACATATAAATATGTCTCCAAGCATGGGTTGACACATCAGAATGCCATCTCGGAGAAGATACACACCTATGTTCCCGTCCAAGAGGTTCATGGGGAATACTCCCCCATATTATACGAACAACAAGATCGGGAACATACACCCTTTCCAATTAATGGTAATCAGTCTGTTCTGGTAACCAATCCTAGGAAGGAACATATACCTACCCATGATAATCACTTTTCCTAGCAAGTGAACCCAACCATATGTAAGAGAACATCGAATAAGAAGGCTCACCAAGAACTGTTGGAAAATCAAGAGTCACGATGCGATTTGGCTCCCCTTAATGATGGTGTTCATGAAGCCCTCAGACATTTATTAGTTGATTCTCAAGATTCTACCCTCCCATTACCATGTTATGGGAGTGGTATATGTATTTATGAAGTTATTAAATGGAAAATTAATTATGGAGGCTTGATTCATGAAAATTCCGTCAATCTAGAGTGATTATCTCCAGATGAGAGCCACAACAACCCTCTTTGTGGCTAGAAGACCAAGGAGTAAAAATATTTATCCCTTGCTATAATCCATCATAGTGATCCTCCCTATGATTTAATTTTCTCTGAAAGGAATCTCCGCAGTAGTATTTCTCATTTACATGAAAATTCCATTATTGAAAATGTAGCAAGGATATAGCCCTCCTATCTCCAGGCACATGAAAACACTAGGACAGTCATGTTTCATGCCTTTTCTTTTACGGTTGAAACACTTTCTCATCCAAAAGACATCTTAAGGGAACATTCATTCTCTAAAACTCCCTTGGGTCATTTGTTTTCTAACACAGAGCATCCACATTGGTTAGACCAAGTGGAAATACCTCTAGTAAAATATGATGAAGATATGTTAAACATGAGGAAATAATTAGCTAATGGAGAAATACCAGTCATGTTCTGGCATTTGGAAAATTCTCAGTATAACATTTCAGAGTTGATGACAGAATATTGCATTAATTACATCCACCTAAACTTATAAAAAACTATTTGTCATTTGAAAACCAAAATATTACCATATGATAAATATAAAAATAATGTAAAGGTAATAAAAGGGTTGCAACACCAAATTGACTTGGAATCTCTCTTATTTTCCCAATATCCAAAGGTTGAAAAATAGCAAAGAACCCTTAAAAGTGTTTGTCTCAATACTTTAAAGAGACTACTCCATTTAATTTTAAATTCCACATATATTGTTCGTACTAAAGGTTGGGGTGAATATGGAGCATTTCATTTCATTGCACTCCAAAATCAGCAATGTCTGTCAAAAGTTGTCTCATGAAATGTTATATCCCACGTTCGACCACAATCAATAGGATTTGTATGTAATCAAATGTACACTCAAGATCAGGCCTCAACCAGTTCTCATCAGAATCAGGCTCAAAAGAAAAGAATTTGGTGAGTTAATTTTACATCAAGCATATTAGAATCTTGAGTAGGCGTTACGTTTATAAGATTTCAGGCATCCAAGAACAAAAATGTATGAAATAGTATAGTGATCTTCTGAAACATATGATTTGAGTGAATGTCAGAGAATTCAACCAGCTAATAGTTGAACCAAAATTCTCAAAATCAGAAGAGCAGTTGCACAAATTTCATCCATAGAAGTTCAAGAATCACCCTATCTTGCAAATATGGGGACTCATTAAATTCAACCTTCAAATTCATTAAACAACGTTCAGTGATTTGAAGAAGAAGAACAAGAACAACCCCAGACTTTAGGGCTTAGGTATTTTTCACATCTATAATCCCCTACACAAAGGAAGTTAGTTTTCAACTGATTAGGGAAGAATCCCTAAGGAAAGCGTAAAACTAAACTATCCAAGGATTTCCTTTAGGTTATTGTCTTCCAAACAGTTCCTGGGAATTCTTCATATAGAAGAAATGAGTCTTGTGGAAGACACAAAGGAAGATGACCTAGCAGAAACATTGATAGAATATCATTGATGCATTATGTGTCAGTGAATGTTATCAATACCATTGTAGAAGATCATCCATGAAATAAGTCTAGTTTATTGGAATCAGAAAATTAAGTTCGTGTCCATTATACAGTACACAACGAAGAAAATAAAGAAGGTTTGGGCATCCAAAATCAGAGGCTTACCCAGAATCAAGGTATGCCTTCAAATAACCAACTTCCCCCTCTCCAAAAGTCATCTAACCATGGTAAATGAAAAAGTCAGATCATATCTCACTTTTCCACTGGATAAGGTCAATCTCTTTTGCATGAAGAGATATTTTCAAAGCAAGAAGAGGAAATTAAGGAGTTTGAAAGACTCAATACAGAGTTACTTTGATATGAAATTTAGGCTAGACGTATTCCCCAAGAAGGTCCTCAACTTTCAAATCCTATAAGAGCTCCTTAGAAAAGAAGATTTTTAGTAACTACATATGAAGATAATGTATTCCCTCCCCTGGGTAAACAATCAAGGAATGATTAGATAGAACCTGATAATCCTGTTCCCATGGGTTATCCAAGGCAGATATCAGCACCACTATTGGTGGTTTTTCCAGTCGTTTCACCAACTAATGCTCCATTTACTATACTTTCCTAGAATCTAGCTCATCAGGATATTCCCCAAATGATTATGAACTCTATTGAGGCATTAAAGACTCAATTGGAAGCTATAGAAGAATAGCGTGGACCAGTTCATCCAGAAAAGAGAGCTTACCCTGAATGGGTGGATAAAATTCCACCCCCACCAATTTTTTTAATACCACATTCCTGATCTTTAATGGTTCATGAGATCTAAAAGAACACTTAACACATTTTGTTTCTCGTTGTGATCCCATGATGGTAACTTCCCAACAAAAATAAGTAGTTACACTTTGGTGTTTTGTGCAGTAATTGTTTAAAATATCGATCAATTACTATATGGGAAGATCTCCGTCATAAATTGCTTCTTCAATTTACCTCAATTCTACCAAAGACAAAAAAAAATTATCTTACCAATTATAAACAAAAGGATAATGAAAAAGTTTCATATTTCATTGCACGATGGAAATGATTAACATATTATTTATGTGTAGCACACCCTCAAGAAGGGTTGATGTTGATCTATGTGAAAAAATCGTGTGATGAGTTAGGAACACCATTGAACCCTGTGAAATACATAGGAGGGTTTGGAGACCTTACTTCAATCACTCAACATATAGAAGACTCTATTATAGAAACTAAGGAAAAAACTCGTGTAATTCCATTAGCTCTGTGGAGGAGGATAAGAAAAGTAGAAGCTCTTATAGTAACTCTCAAGCAAGAAAATGTACATGCTTCTACTTGAAGACCCTCATCATATCAAAGGGCTTTGCCTCCTGAGCATCAACAGCAACGACAGTCTTGTCAAGATGATCAAAGAGATCAAAGGTGGAAATAGTTTGAGAAATTAAAGACTAAAATTTATTCTTTCAGTAATGAAAAAATTACCAGTTACATCAAATCAGCCTTAGAAAAATATTTGTTTCACTTTCCAAGGTTGAAGAAGTGAAATAAAGATAGAGATGAAGATCTTCCAAATTATTGTCCCTTTCACCAAATGTTGGGACACCTCATTCACGTTTTTTTTTGTTTTCAAAGAACTTTTCCAAATGATGGTAGACTCTGGTCAAGTAAAACTGAAAATCTCATCAGATCAAGTAGCATGTGTTACTGCTACCAATACAGGGGAAGAGGGGGAATAGAAAGAGGTAAAAGGTAAAAATGTGCAGAAGTATGATGACTGTATGATCCGTAAAACATTTAACCAGACCCATGCGAATTTATGAACACAGTGGAAACAACTGATTGTGTCTTATGCCACTCCATCCACTACAAAATAATCTTCATAAAAAGGTCATTCCTTAATAAGACGAAGTGATATTAAAGAAAAAGAGAAGTTAGAAGAATACGATCTCATGTAAATGCCAAAGTTATTCTTGACCTTGGAATATTTTATGTCATCTGTTTCAAAAGCAAGGGCACTGTCCCGCCAAATGGCACAACTAGAATTAACATGTCAAGAAGAACCATTGTCAGATAAAGAATTGATCTTTGGTTTTGTTAATGCTATCCACTTAACAGATCCTTATTCCAATGGGATTCTGATTATAATGATCCATAATTACATGTACCCAACTGGGGAACAAGAGTAATATTCCAAGGTTGAGGATACATGGGAAGACATAGGAAATCTGGAAATCACCATTTTAACTCTAACATTGCTCGAACCATGTATGCAGTAGAAACACATGGAAGAGAACTTCAGCGGGCTCAATAAGAACAAGGAGTTTCTTCAATGAAAGACAGGTTCGGTTCTGACGCAATTATTTTGGAAGACTAATTGGAAGCTGCACCATCTTCTTCTCAGCATATTAATAGTCCTAGTCTGTCTAATTTAATAAAGCCAAGAGTATTTCCAGCTCCTTCTCCGACACAGAGTGTGTCTACATCAGAAGCATAAACTTCCAAATCACCTACAAAACCACATCTCAATATTGAGAAACACCGACTTTGGACCAATTGTAAGATGTCTTGAATCAATTGGACCAATTATAGGCCAAGTAATCAATTCTGAATGCTTTGAATCTGTCAAAATATCTTCAAGAGGCACTCATTGAGGGTTTTTCAGGTCTTGAAGATTTTTAAACCAATGTTGTTGGTGCTGAGTTTTACCGTATAATGAATGATATTACAGAATTTCAGGAAGTCATATCTTTTACAGATGAAGATGAAGATGATGTGGTGTTTGGGAATACAAAACCCTTGTATTTTTCTTGAAAATTCAATGGTATAGACATCCGAAGAGCCTCCATTGACAATGGCTCTAGAGTCAACCTCATTCTAATTCATACAATTCATCGATTGGGTTTGAATGAATATGACTTATCTTCTTCAACATTAATTTGGAAGGATTATGATAAGAATGAAAAAGAATATCTGGGTGATATTGCACTCAAAATTCAGTTTATAGATCTTGTGTCTAATTCAGATTTCATGGTTGTTCATCAGGTCACAAAATTTCATATTCTGCTTTGAAGGCCTTGGTGGCATCAACATACAACCATATGTTCGTCATACCACCAATGTCTTAAGTACTATTTAAATGGTCAAATCGGGAAATTGTGTGGTGATAAGGCTCCTTTGAAAACATATTAATCTCATTACCTTTAGGTATAGTTTTATCGCACAAAAGGAATGAAGCCCATGATAAAAGAAATAACCAGAATTAATGCTTCAAATGGACTAGAAAAGATTCTTGAAAATCCATTTATATATTAGAGTATATATTATGTGTTCCCTATTAATCAAATTGATAAGGTAAACCCCAATCTGGGAACTCGACCAATAACTTCCATAATTTCAATTACGTCAATTGAGCCTGATAACATGGAAGAAACAATTGATCCACCAAGAAATGATGAAAGCCTAAATAGAGATGATTTAATTTCAACCATTATACTATAACAAGCCTTAACATTGTCAACCAAATTAGAATATATTGTGGAAATGCTAGAGTAAGACAAAGATGTTGATTCTCAATCCATCACTCCCTATTTATTACCATAGAAAAACCCTCCATCATCAGTAGGGTCAGATATGGTGGCCTCTTCTTCGAGATGTTCAAATATTGATTTCCCCTCTAAATTTGGGAGTTTGGAATCGTCATCTACTTTGAAAATGGAAACCGAAGAGGTAAAACGTAATGAAGAAGAAGAGGAAGATCTCAGTGATGCTCCTCCAGTATTTGAGGATGGTATCTCTACCATCATGGATGAGCTCAAAGTAATAAATTTGGGTAAAGAAGAAGATCCAAGCCCCACTCTAATTATTTCGTCCCTGACCTCTAAAGATCAAGAAGTGTATACTTCTTTTCTAAAGCAACGTTGAGATATATCTTCTTGGAATTATATATAAATTCCAGGTCTTAATCCTAATGTAGCCACCCATAATTTGGGTTTTCAAGAACAACATCATGGATTCAAGAAAGAATCAAGAAGAAAACACCCAAATCATGCCTCTAAAATTGAAGCTAAAGTTGATAAGATTATAAATGATAACTTTGTCAGGGAATTTCAGTATCCCAAATGACTAGAAAACATTATCCCATTGGAAAGGAATAAAGGGAAAATTAGAGTCTCCATTGATTTCCAATATCTTAATTGGTATTGTCATAAATATGGGTTTCTACTTCTGATTACATAGCTTTTAATTAATACAACGGTTGGCTATAAAGCTCTTTCCTTCATTGATGGTTACTCTGGGTATAATCAAATCCATATGTCCTCGGAGGATGAATAGTATATAGCCTTCAGATCCCCAGAAGGTGTGTTTTGCTATCAGGTAATACCCTTTGGATTAAATAATGAAGGTGAAACATACCATCCATTCATGAAACCTATCTTCAAACCCTTCTTTAGGAAATTTTTTGAATGTTTTTTGGATGATTTGGAAGTTAAATTTAGACAATGTTCCAATCACTTGGATGATTTGGAGACTATATTCAATAAACATCGGCAACACAGTTTGAAGATGATCCCATTGAAATGTGCTTTTGGTGTAACCTCAGGAATGTTTCTTAGCATCGGTGTACTCCATCGTGGTATTGAAGTTAATCCTAAGAAATCAAAATGAATCCTTGGTATGTCACCTCCATGAAATTTGAATGAATTAAGAGGACCCTAAAAATATTTGGCCTATATTCGGCGCTTTAATGCCAATTTGGCATGCAAGTGTTTTCCCATCACCAGATTAATGAAGAAGGGGGTCACCTACGAATGGAATGAAGATTTCTAAGAATCATTTGATACACTCAAGAAATATCTCTTGAGTCCACCAATATTAATGCCACATATTTAAGGAAGACCACTTATTCTCTATGTGATATCTTTAGAGTGATCACTAGGTACCTTCCTCACCCAAAAGAATGATTCTGGGAATGAAAACAACGTTTAATATCTCAGTCAATCTATGCTTGATGCAGAAAGATGATATTCATGTATTGAAAAGTGATTCCTAACATTAATCTTTTCCGTTCATAAATTGACGGATTACCTGAAACATCATGAAGACCAATTGGTATCTCGCAACAACACTCCCAAATTTTTCCTCAATCTTCATATGCTTACAGGGCCTCTGGCATGGTGGGCAGTTATTTTGCAATAGTTTGATATCCAATTTTTGCCTCAAAAGGCCAAAAGGACAAGATCTTGCTGACTTCCTTGCTGAGCATCCATCTTCGGAAGATACATCGTTTAATAATGAACATATTGATGAAGAAGTCTTATCTATTCAAGATAATTCCCAAACATGGTAAATTTATTTTTATGGTGCTTCTAGAAGACCAATAGGGAAGAGAATGGAAAACCACAAACTCAAAAATGTTCGGTTAGGAATTGTCCTTATTTTCCCAAAAAAAATCCAGTATTTCCATATTCCTTACTGTTATTGGAAGGTGGTACCAACAATGAGGATGAATATCAAGCTCTCATCATAGGTTTGGAATTGGACCTTCTGGTGAAAATGAATCATTTAAAGGTGAAAGGTGATTCAGAAATGGAAATAAATCAAATTAATGGTTAATATTCTATTAGAAATGAATAGTTAATACCTTTGTGTGATTAACTTAGAGGCTTAATGACAGAATTTCCCTCAGAGAAGACATTGTCTTATGTCCCACGATTATAAAATTCCCAAGCAGATGCATTGGCTTATGCAGCTACGCCTTGGTAGATCCAAATCAGTATGACATAGTCATTATCATATCCCATTACCGTGTAGACTCACCTTTTGTTCAAACCAGAATGGAATAAATTAAAGAAATTTTCTCTATTTCTGAACAATATTGTCATACCACAGGATGGGGGACATCCATCATGGAATATCTTCAAAATTGGATACTTATACTAGATAGGGATAAAAAACAACAGATCATATGATGTGCAGATAATTTCACTCTTTATGATAGTCCATGCCACCAAAAGATCCTCTAAAAGTCAGGATCTGATGGAATTCATTCAGATTTATTTATGGAGAAGAGACATCAGCTTTAATGAAAGATGTACATTCAAGTGTTTGTGTTGGCCACCAGTCTGGGTATAGACTCTTTGAATAGATTTGAAGTATTGGATACTTTTGGCCATCAATAATGCAAGATAGCAAAAATTTCACTAAACTTGTCTTCCCTACCAAGTGCTACCAACTTCATTCATAAATCCCTGGAGTTGCTACATAATTCTAAATACTTCTGGCCATATTCCCACATGGGGAATGGAGGTATTAGGGCCATATCCTCCAGACACAGCTAAGCAGTTTAAGTATATTCTCACTGATACTGACTTCTTCTCTAAATGGGCTAAGGAAATAACTATCAAGGAAGTCTGTACCACCCCGACCCCAGTAACCCAGATTCGGTGCATTATTTTAATACATTGGCATTATTACAAGGAATAATGTCCCGAAGGACCGATCAGTTTAGAAGTATTGAAAAATAGATTACATACATGAATGTTACATTACACTTATTAACAAACAAAAAAACATAATAATACTTTATGAACACCATTATTCCCATGCCTTAACCCTACAATCAATGAAAATACACTTCTTGGAATCCTGGTGAAAATAAAACATAGAAAGGGGTGAGCTCATATGCTCAGTAAGGATAATAATACAGTGGAAACTTTCATAAATAAGCATAAACATTTACGGCATTGTATAACTTAAACAAAAGACTTTTAAACTTGAACATTAGCATAATATGGAAAAACGAAAATTAAATAATGTCATTTACCTATTCAAATGGATATTATACTAGTTGAATAATCACATGCAATATCAATAAGCACTTTCATAATGATGGAATGCGTAATGGAAGTCTATCATAACCACATAGTCAAGGCCTTATGTGAAGACTACAAATACGATTTTGTCAAGGCCTTGTTCCAAGACACTAGTTTGTCTCATGAGACCTACCTATGCATCAAGGAGCTATAGCAGGCTCCACCCGTTACTTATTAAGTCCAATGCATTCCTTATATAAACAGGTTTAAACATAACATAAACATTCATATTAAAACTAGCATACGAAATGTCAATACTTTCTCCATAAACCATGAATGGTATAAAAATTACACATAAACATTAAAAAATATCACAAAACCTTAAATAAAATATGGATTTTTTGTATCATAATAAATCAACTTCAAATAATCTTAAAATCCATCAAATGATATTTACAGAGATGAAATCAAATCTATCTGAGAGAAATATATCTTTTTTGAAATCATTAAAAGTCACATAATTATAAAATAAAACATTTAATTTGAAAAAATCCTTATTATCTTGTAAGGGAATCATAGAATATTTTATAACGGCAGAAAATAGCTGCACCTGCCATATAAGTTAAAAAAATACATTCTTACCTTAATTCTGTCGAAAAGGTTAAAAAGCACCTTGTTTGGAAAATGACGGAATGATTCCTTTATAAACTTCTTATAAAAAGTAAAAAAAGGGTATAAATGAATTTAACCCATATTCTGTAAAATAGTAAGAATGTTTTGAAATACATTTTTTAGAAACATGCATGTGAATGATAAAGAAGTCCTAGTAGATAATTACGTATAAACAACCTCGGATAATGAAGAGATTGTGAAATAAAACCTTACATTGTACTTTACTTGGTTGAGGGTAGGTTAAACTCATGTATTATGGTGAACTAATTGTTTTTATACTATTCAATAATAATATACATTAATATGATATCATATATGATCTTTTAACATTGATTTGTTAATAATATCTTAGTATTATCGCCGTTTCAGATGTTAACTTACTTGTTTGCTTTTATATGTTGTGTTACATAAGCCATGTTTTTTATGGATATGTTGTATCTTATTCATATCCAAAATTATATCTAGTCCTTAAACATTATTTTTAATCATAAAATGATAATTATACTTGAATGGATACGATGGGGAATGAATCTCACCGTGTTCGTGGAGACGATAGTCCATACGTTCGCACGAGAGACAATATCATTATTTTGATAATAAAAAAATATATAGTTGGATGGTATATCATATATAAACAATAATTATAATGTTATATTTATTATTTACTTCAATTAAACATCAATATCATACCCATCCAAATAATAAGGTTTTGAATAACAATTACACAACGACGTGGAGACGGTAAGCCGTACGTACGCACGTATGATGACATGTCATTCAAAGGATGGATAGAATAATGAATATATTGGTACCATATTTATAATATCATCACAGTATATAGAATATATTTTATTTATTGTTTTATAATTGAAATAACAAATAAGGAAGAAGTGTAAGAAGAAAGGAACATGAAATAGGGTGGTGAAATTATTTCCTCTTCTTCGGGTTCTTCTTTTCGATTTGATCAAAAGGGATCTTTAAGTTGGCTTTATGACTAAATTAAGGACTATAGGATGAATTGGTTGACGTTGATAGAATATTTGGGCAGAGGTTGGCAGAACCAAAAGGCATTGAAGGTATGAATAATTGGTTATAAGTGGTGTCCTTTTATAAGGGGGAGGAGGGGCTCTTTAGAAAAAACTTAAAGTATTAATTTATAATAAATTCAAATTCTGTTTCTAATTGGTCCAAAGTAGATTATTCAATGTTTAAAGTGGGTATGGGTCGCAATCCTCTCATCCAATAGATTTTAGACAGGTTTGGGTCACTATATTAACCTTATAATTTATATTTAACTCTTAGTTAAATAGTTTGACATTTACCATGTCACTTTGTATTTTTATATTATATGGTTAATAAACATAATATATACTGACAAGAGACCCAAAATTGGTCCATTAATAATACACCTATCATTATATAAGTCTTGTGGCCGAACCTTAGTTTTTTAGGAATATAATATCAATTAATAATATAATATTTGTTTTAAAAACTCATTTATTTCATTTTTGACACTATTTAATAATTGATTTTTTTTAAAGTCTTAAAAAATTCATTAATTCGAACCAAATTAATTTAAGTAATCCTAACATGTCATATTAACCAATAAAATTTTTGGATGTCATCAAAACTTTAAATTATATTTATTTTAACATTTATAATACTAATTATTTTATTATATCATTAATAAGGAAAATAATTCATCATTATTGTGTCACAAATATAATTAATTATTCAACGTCTAAAAAATATAAATAAAATACAATTATGTAGGAAATCATTTTATATTTCCAATGAATATTTATAGTCGAATATATAACATATATAACTCTATGTAAAAAATTCCTTTCTAAAAGATATATGCTTATGTTATTTTTGTATTTACTTTAACTTAATTAATATAATGTGTCATTATAACTTACAAGTGGATCCATGGGGTCCCAAAATTGACCCAAATATGTCCATGGTCAGACATGTATCAACCAATAGGGTTAGGACACATTTTAGGGTAATTTATTATTATTATTATAATACTATTTTTTACCCTTATTTACCGGATTTACACTTTAACAATGGTAAATAAAATATTTACTGAAGTAATTATTCAAAAGTTCTAAAAATAAAAGTTCCCTATTTTAAAAATTTGGACATCAGGATTCCAAATATGGAATTCATTTTTACAAATTCAAAACATAGAAGTGGCAGAAATTAATTTAAAATTAATTCCTGGTGTCAAAACAAAAAGCATGCTTTTAAGAAAAAATAAATATCAAAAGATTGACACTTGTTTATGTCCGGTTTAAATATAAAATTATGTAAAATGACAAAAAATTGGATTAAATGGTAAAAATATATTCTAAATATATTTTTAAACCACTCAAAATCACTTTTATTACTATTAATTATTTCTATTAGAAAAGTTGTTTTTAATTAAAATTTAGTAATTTTCACTATTCGTCAATATATGAAAGTTATCAGAAAAGTTCCCAAAATTCACCCTAAGATAATTTCGATATTCCAAATCCGAAAATTAAGTCCATTTTTAATGATAAAATGTATAAAATTTCAAAACGTGGGTATTACTATTCATAACGACTAGTTTGATTGGTTGTGGTGTGTGTTAGAACTCGAAGTTGTGTATAACACACACTACTATATTTTTCAAAGAGAAGCGTACCGTGGAAGCCTGGGGTGTTACATTCTCCCCACCATCAATAAATTTCATCCTCGCAATTTGAAATTATTTTTCAAAAATAAAAGGCTGAAAATAGAAAATACCTTTGAGAAAACCCACATTGGAAATTAGGTTAATAAAATTTAGTCGTAATATGATGAAAAGGGAAAAGAAAGGGTCACCACCAAATTATGATCTCGATTTGGATAACATTGGTGGAAATTAGAGTCATATAAATTTAGGATAAAGGTAAATATTTATAGGTAGTGATTGTGGTCATCAATCACAAACATGTGTAAAATTTAAGGCCTTAAATTCATCAATATGTGATGATTTAAAATACCATCAGCTCAACAACAAATAAGGTATTAGGACAACACATTTTTGGTTTTAAGATCCCTTCACTAAAGTTTAGTAATTAATTTATTCATAGAATAATAGAAGATGAAAAATATATACTTGAATAGTAGAGTTTCATCCTTTAACTAATTTCTACCACAAACTCATATTTTACTCTAAAATATAATAGAACAGAAAAATACTGTATTTATATTAATTTTATAGGGTTACAAATATAGACATATACCATTTAAATGATGAAAAATATTTTGTAACAACCAGGGACTTCCCATATGCTAGTGGTAGGTAATAAAGGCATGTCGCACTATGATTGCGGGTTCGATTCCTACAGCTTTGTTCGACGCGACTGGTTATCTCCCGGCCTTCAGGTTGTTCTTTTTATGGAAATCCATAAATAATCTCAAACTAGACTTATCCAAAATACTTCTTTCTAAACACACATTCCAAAATTTATAGGGAAGTTAAACACAATGAAGATACTTTTTCCACGTAATAACATGTGAACACCTTCATCATGTATTCTTTTAAAACACTGCAACATCCTGAATTACCATAAAACCTTATTGATTATATTCATGTTCCCTTATTCATTATAGAATAAAGGATATACTCCTTCTATCCAAAAATGTTGTAAACTACAACAATGATGGAATTTACAAATCATTAATCAGTTTCAAGGTAGTCAATAAAATCCAATATAATTTATCCAAATCAATCATGTATTATTCTAAAATCAATACCTCGGTATCAGAACCATATTATGGTTTATCTTTCTATCAACCATATATTTTTCAAAAATTTAACCTGATATTGAGTCACTTTTCTTGGTTCCACACAATCTCAAGTCCTTAATGAAAGATTACTACAATACAATCATTATATACTCCATAGTTATTATAACAAGTACATTGTTGATACAAAACTCAAATGACATAATTCTCTAATAACAACATAAGAAATCTAATGTTTCTTTATCATCTGTGGTATTATCATAACATGATTATTATCCAATAGCATCATTCGGGGCATACTCTGTTTATTTGGATATTGGTTTGTGTAGTGTCCAAACTCCATGCAGATGAAGCATTGTACATTTGAAACCTTTTTCTTACCCTTGCAGTCACGTACATGGTGTCATTTTTATCCACACTTATAAGAAACTCACATACCCTTTAGGAAAGTTATAGGGTGTTTCTTCCCATAGTTATCACATATGGGATAATTCTTCTTTTCCCTCTTACCTTTATCCATATTTCTCTCTTCCATCCTTTTCTTCTCTTTCTTCCCTTCAAAGCCATAAGACTCAGAGAATTTTTTTACATATCTTATTAACAAATGATATTATTTCTTCATATGTTGAGAATACATGGGAGACTATTTCCCTTCTAAATGTTGGCTTAATACTGTGAAAGATATGATCTTTCTTACACTTTGGTTCATACATTTTGTTGGAGTTCACATTCCTTATACTAGGCGCCATTTCTATACAATAGAATAAACTAGGTCAGTTTATTAATTGCAATGAATATTTCCAAAATTGTAAAATACCTAACGTAAATTGAACGTTTTATGGATATAATCCATAACCATAAATATGTTTTCATTAGGGATGTATATACTCATAAACCCTTCCTATTAATTTTTAATGAAAATGAGAATTATCCTAAGCATATCCCCCAGGAGTGTCGTAACCAAGAGTGTAGCAAGGCCCGTTGTCGTGCACCAGTTCCCATCCGAGTCTAGCTCAAAGCGGTGTTTTTGGGTTTTACCCCTAGGCACATCTGTTCCAGAGCTGCCTCTACCTACTTGTATCCAGACAAGGATGTATTTTCTTGGAAAACTCACAAAATATCTACATTACCAAAATTCTGGAAATTTCATCTATATTATTCCTCAAAGTCTATCTCAGGTCTATGTGCTCTAATTCGAGTTTATCTAAATATAGCTTCAAAGGTTATTTCTAAACTTCCTCTGATACCAACTGTAACGCCCCTACCACAGTTACCCGGATTCGGTGCATTATTTTAATACATTGGTATGATTATAAGAAATCAATTCTCGAAGGACCGATCCGTTTAGTAGTCTTGGATAATATATTACATACATTAATGTTACAATACACTTCTTAACATAAAAAACAACATAATAATCCTTTATGAACGCCATTATTCCCTTGGATTAACCCTGCATATCAATCACAATACACTTATTGGAATCCTATGAAAAATAAAACATAGAAATGGGTGATCTCAGATACTTAGTAAGGATAACAATACAGCGGAAACTTTCATAAATAAGTATAAAAATTTAAGACAATGTATACCTAAAACAAACACATTTTAAACTTGAACATCAGCATAATATGGAAAAAATAAAATGAAATAATTCCATTTAATTTTTCACATGTATATTCTACTAGTCGAATAATTACATGCAATATCAATAACCACTTTCATAATAATGGAATGCATAATGCCAGACTTTCATAACCACATAGTCAAGGCCTTGTTCCAAGACTACAAATAAGATTTTTTTCAAGGTCTTATTCCAAGACACTAGTATGTCTTATGAGACCTACCAATTCATCTTGGAGCTATAGCGAGCTCCACCAGTCACTTAATATGTCCAATGCATTCTTCATATGAACAGGTTTAAACATAACATAAACATTCGTATTAAAAATATCATAGGAAATGTCAATAAGTTTTCAATAAACCATGAATGGTATAAAAATAAAACATCCATAGTAAAACATATCACAAAACCTTCAATACAATATAGAAGTTTTGTATCATAATAAATAAACTTCAAATAAGCTTAAAATCAATCAATGGATGTTGACATAGATGAAATCAAAAATAGTTGAGAGAAATATCTCTTTTTTTTGAAGTCATTAAAAAGTCACATAATTATAAAATAAACCATTTACTTTGAAAATATAATTATTATCATGCATGATAAGTTTTGAAGATTTTATAATGGCAGAAAATAGCTGCACCCTCCGTATAAGTTAAAAAAAAGACATTATTACCTTAATTCTGTCAAAAAGGTTAAAAAAGACCTTGTTTGGAAAACGATGGAAAGATTCCTTTATAAACATCTTATAAAAAGTCTGAAAAGGGTATAAATGACTTTAAACCATATTTTATAATATAGTACGAATGTTTTGAAAAACATTTTTAAAAAACATGGATGTGGATGATAAAGAGGTCCCAGTAGATAATTACGTATAAACAACCTCAGATAATGAAGAGATTGTGAAATAAACCATTACCATGTACTTTTCCTTGGTTGGGGGTAGGTTAAATTTCTTTATAATGGTGAAATAATTGTTATTAAATTATAAAATAATCATATACATTAATATGATAACATATATGATCTTTTAACATTAATTTGTTAATAATGTCTTAGTATTATCATCGTTTCAGGTGTTAATTTACTCATTTTCTTTTATATGTTTTGTTACATAAGCCATGTTTGTTATGGATAGGATGTATATTATTCATATCCAGAATTATAACACGTACTTAAACATTATTTTTAATCATCAAATAAGAATTAAACTTGAATGGACACAATGGGGAATGAATCTCATCGCGTTCGTGGAGGCGGTAGTCCGTACGTACGCACAAGCGACAATATCATTCTTTTGATGTTAAAATAATATATAGTTGGATGCTATATCATATATACAGAATCATTATAATTTCATACTTATTTTTTACTTCAATTACTTATCAATATCATACCCCTCCAAAAAATAGTGTTTTCAATAACAATTACACCACAACATGGAGATAGTAAGCCATACGTACGCATGTATGGTGACATGTCATTCAATGGATGGATAGAATAATGAATATTTTAGTACAATATTTATAATAACATCATAGTATATTGAAGATACTGGATTTATTGTTTTATAATGGAAATAACAAATAAGGAAGAAGTGGAAGAATAAAGGAACTTGAATTAGGGTTGTGAAATTATTACCTCTTCTTCATGTTCTTCCTTTTGATTTGATCAAAAGGGCTTTTTAAGTTGGCTTTATGACTAAAATAAGGCCTCTATGATGAATTTAGGGAATTTGGGGAAATATTTGGGTAGATTTTTTCCTAACCAAAAGGCTTTGAAGGTATGAATATTTGGTTATAAGTTGTGTCCTTTTATAAGGGGGAGGAGGGGCTCTTTAGAAAAACATTAAAGTATTAATTTGTAATAAATTCATATTTGGTTTATAATGGCTCCAATGTGAATTATTAAAAGTATAAGGTGGGTATGGGTCTAAAACCTTTCCTCAAATAGATGTTAGAGAGGTTTGGTTCACTATATTAACCTTATCATTTATATTTAACTCTTAGTTAAATCGTTTGATATTTACCATTTCACTTTTTATTTTTATATTATATGATTAATAAACATACTATATACTTCCAAGAGAGTAAAAAGTGGTAAATTAATGATACACCTATAATTATTTAAGTCCTTTTTCCGAACCATATAATTTTAGGAATAGAATATCAACTAATAATATAATATTTGTTTTAAAAACTCATTTATGTCAATTTTGACACTATTTAATAATTGATTTTTGATAAAGTCTTAAAAACATAATTAATTAAAAAAATTCATTTAAGAAATACTAACATGTCATATTAACAAATAAAATTTTTGTATGTCATCAAAACATTCAAATTATATATATTTTAACATTTATAATACTAATTATTTGAATCATTCGTTAATAAAGAAAATATTGCATCATTATTGTGTCATAAATAAATTTAATTATTCAATTTCTAAAAATTATAAATAAAATATCATTATGTATGAAATCATTTTAGATTTATAATAAATATTTAAAGTCGAAATTATAACATATATAACCCTATGTAAAAATTGTTTTTCTAAAAGATATATGCTTATGTTATTTTTGTATTTACTTTAACTTAATTAATATAAAGTGTCATTATCACATACAAGTGGATCCATGGGGTCTCAAAATATACCCAAAGAAGATTTTGGTCGGACATGTATCAACTAGTTGGGATAGGACACATCTTAGGGTAATTTATTATTACTATAATACTATTTGTTTACCCTTATTTACCGAATTTACCCTTTAACCATGGTAAATAAAATATTTACCAAAGTAATTATTCAAAATACATAAAAATTAAAGTTACCTATTTACAAAATTTGGGCTTCATGATTGAAAATATTGAATCCATTTTTACAAATTCAAAACACAGAAGTAGTGGAAATAAATTTAAAATTCATTCCCGCTGTCAAAATAAAAAGCGTGTTTTTAAGAAACAATAACTATCAAAAGATTGGCACTTGTTTATGTTTGGTTTAAAAGGGAAATTATGTACAATGAACAAAATTGGATTCAATTGTAAAAATATATTCTAAATATACTTTAAAATCACTCAAAGTCATATTTTATCACTATTAATTATTTTATTTAAATAAGTTGTTTTTAATTAAAATTTAGTAATTTTCACTATTCATCAAAATATGAAAGTTATCAGACAAGTACCAAAAATTAACCCTAAGATGATTTCAATAGTAAAAATCCAAAAATGAAGTCCATTTTGAAATAAAAAATGTATAAAATTTCAAAAATTGGTTATTACTATTCATAACGGTTAGTTTGATTGGTTTTGCTGTGTGTTAGAACTCAAAGTTGCGTACAACACACACTACTGTATTATTCAAAGAGAAGCGTACCTTAGAAGCCTGGGGTGTTACAATGTCAAACCCAAAATCATTTTAGTTTTTTCAAAACTAATATCATCACCATATTTGGTGTCCCTCATACTATTTTGACGGAAAATGGCACCAATTTTTGTTCTGATGAGGTAGAAAAGTTATATCAGGAACATAATATCAAATCCAACCATTCATATTGCTATCATGCGGCAGCCAATGGATAGATATATGCCTTTAACAAGGCCCTATAAAATATAATCCATAAAATGGTTGATAAATATAAGAAATCATGGCCTAATAAACTTTTTAATGCATTATGGGATTATCAGACAACTACCTTTACTCCTACCCAAGAAACTCATTATTCATTGGTATATGGAACTGAAGTAGTTTTTTCAATTGAAATGAAATTTCCTTCCCTCAGAGTTGCAATATGTGATCACTAGAGATGAGAGGTCTCATAAATGGTTCAAGGAGTTGGAACGATTATACGAGAAAAGATTTAATACTTTGAGTCATCTAGATGTCTATCAGAATTGAAAAGCATGAGCTTTTGACAAGAAGGTTCGCCTTCATTCAATTATTTAATGATAATTGGTATTGGTTCTTAGGACTCCAATGATACTAGGAAATAACCCTCCAAAACTTGATCCAATGTGTGAAGGACCTTATTCCATACATAATGTCTATTCAAATGGAGCTTATGCCTTAATCTCAATGGATGGAGAGTTTATTACAACTGCAACCAGTGTGATATTCTTGAAGAAATTCTTTGTGTAGTTGTGCACATTAGTCCTCACTAGAAGTCTTTAAGCTGCACAATAAAACATCCTCACTGCAATAATTTAAATTACACAGTACCATGTCTTTACAGCAAGACATAAAACTGAACAGCCCCCATGTCCTAGTTTCAAGACATTAAACTGCATAACAACCATAAGCATTCCTACTGCATGATGATAAAATGCATAGCATCTTCATCATTGTTGCATGACGTTAAATTGCAAGACATAATTTGTAAAACTAACATTTTCTCTATTTTGATGTTAGAAGGTTCCCTAATTAAACATCATTCACGTCAACAATACTTTTTAGTATTATAAAAGTCCCTCTCTTTCCTATGTATAAGTCATATATTTATGGAGACATTTTTTCAAGAACTACATATAGTTTGATTCTCATTTTCCAATGAGGTACATAGAGACGCCTAAATAAACAATTTTGGGTCTAGCCACAATCACAAAATCTTTTTATTTTCTTTTATCCTCTTATATATGAATCAGATCTACAGAGAGTGTGTCTTTAAGATATTTGATTTGGTCCTTATACCATTTTAGGTCTTAATATTTATCATTCACTCAGAATGTGTCAAAAGTTCCCATTATTCATGTAAAACGCGATCAACATGAGAAATTATTGTCTCATGAACAACATATTGCTTCATTCTCATCTTTCAATGAGATAAATAGAGACACCTAGATCTCCAATCTTGGGCCCATCCACGTTAAAAAATAACATTTATTTATTGTATAAGAATCAAATCTATATAAGATATGTTTTAAGAACTATGTATGACATGATTCTTTCCTCAACAAGACAAATAGGGACACTAGAGTTTTATCCCTTAATTCAGTTTCAATATTTTTTTCTTTTCACATCGGTTCATTTTCATCTTTACTGCGTGACGTTAAACTGTATGAAAATATGACACCCCCATTCTTCATCTGTGTCACCTTTTTATTATAGAATAGTCCCTTACTACTCCTTGTTTCTCACACCGAGCATAACTCAAGTGAGAAAAGGAATTGGGTAATGTGGTTCTTTATATAAGTAAAGTGTTTCAATTCATTATGGAGGTGAAAATGTCCTCATTTCATGAATTTAAACATGACATCATAATACTAATTCAGAGGAAACAATGAGTGTATCCATTTTTCATATGAGCCAGATCTATGTAAAGAACCTCAAACTCATGGCCAATAATGGTTCACATATTACCATATGCATTGAACATAAACCCTTTCCATATTTCATACTCTTAATCTTGAATATTTTTAGATCTTCATAATATTTCTTACGGTTTCTGGTAACTGGTTTTCTAATATCTGAGTGCTCTTTTTCCTGACTATGCAGCATGTTCCCTTAAGTGGCCCTGCATAATTTTCCTATATAACAAACATGTCTATCAAAAGATTCCACTATTTGGATATATATCATATGCATTGATTGGACCTGCATAATACAGACCCCATAACAGGTTATTCAAATAATGTTAACTTTGTTCTTGGTTATATTATCTTTTTCTCCTTTAATCTTTGATGAAAATATACAAGAATCATTATTTTAAAGAATTTATTCAAGTATACTTGTCCCATTTTCTTTATCACAATATAAAAGTCTTCAAGGCCAGGATTTAAAAATTTCCCTCACAATGTGTTCGATGCACTATGAAATAACCTTGAAATCACTTGGACACATATTATATATTCTTTCCATTTCTGATCCTAGTTGTATGACCTAAAACTGCAGACACCATATCTCTTACGTTTGTGTCAAACTTTCATACAATTCATATTCCTCATATTCATTGAACATCTTGGTTGGAAATACTATTTCCATATTCAGGTAAATTTCCCCATAAACCAAACCCTATGCTTGAAAAATCTAAATCTTTATAAACATTATTCAACTTTTAGCAATATAAAGTCAAACTTCTGAGTGTTCTTTTGTCTTACTATGCAGCATGTGCCCTTAAAAGGCCTTGCATAAGTTTCCTACATAATAGGACTATCAGTAAAAAGATTCCATTATTTTTCTATGTAGCATATTCCCCATGTGGACATGTATAATACAACCCATATAACGGGTTTGTCTTGTAATGGTATCTTTGTTCTTAGAAAATACTTCCTCCAATGATTTTACACCTTTTCCCATATCATTCATCAGTTCCAAAAAATTCAGAAATCACAGTTTACAATTTTCCCTTCCATACATGAATATGATAGTATGTTTCCAAAAAAAATTATCAAGAAATTGAGAGAGTTTTCTCATACCATTGGTCAGAGATAAAGACCTTAAATTAATGCCACCCAATGTCCTCCCTACATGACTTAAACTACACGGTACGAATTACCTCACTGCATGAGTTAAAACTACACAATATGATAATATAAATTCCCCTTTCTGATGAGTTTTAACCATTAATCATGCACCAAATTTTTATAGAGATTGTTTTCATATTCATGACATATGTTGGTATGAAATAGGCCTTTCGTTCTTAAAATTTATTTCCATGGAAAACCCACCAACTATGTTCTTGAGTCACCCAAATTTTATTTTCCCCTATATATCAATAGAAAAATGCTACACTTCAAAGAACAATTTTGCATGACTGTGCAGCATGTGCCTTTAGGCGGTCTTGCAAAATTTTCCTACATAACAGGCATGTCAGTCAAAAGATACCACTATTTGGATATGCAGCATATTCCATGGTATTAAATACATGTTGAGACACAAGGATATGAAACTTGCCAGATGTGTCATTGTAGGAATTATTGGGGTTGATATCATATCCCAATTTATCAAATTCTCTTTTCTCAAATGTTGGCCAAAATGTGTCAGGAGTGCCTCTCTTCACTGCCCTTGGACAACTAGTTGGATGGGTGTATGTGGGACCCTTTTCCTTCTTCTATATCAAAAATACCTCCACCCATTCCTCTAGATGAATATCCCTCCTGGTGAGAGTATTCATGGTGATTGATTTCGTGAATTTTTTTAAATATTTTCATCAACTCATGAACCAAATATAGTGCCTTCTCCGAGTCGTTATGTGTCACCTTAAGAGGAATAAACTCATCATACATGTCTTCAAGTATTAGAGCTCCAGAAATATTGTAAACGTCCCACAAGATGAAACCTACCTCTCAATGTGTTAAATGGATGAAATTGGTATCTGGACTCCATCGACATAGTAATTCTGTCACGAAATAATCATTCTTATTCAGATAGGTTTTTCTAACCCAAAAAGCCTCATGAATATCAAATTAGCTGCAATTTATTCACATGTATTTCACACCTAGAATCCCCACATCCATGCAGGTTTTACACCACCTCTTGGGTAGAGGTCCCAACTTCTCTTATAGCCCTTGGACAGATCTATCTGAGAATCTCAAAATATGGATGAATAGTAGTGTGGTTGCAGCTCGGGTGTGTGTGCATTCAAATCTGAAGCACCAGGGATATGATGCATAATATGAGCTTTCTATACTATCCCAACATTATAAAATGAGCCCCTAATGGAAACATTGCCCGATGAGAAGATGGTATAATCCTAAAACCAAGAATGTGGGACATAGTTATTTGGATCTAGAATGATGGAATCCTACAAATGGCCATATATGTACAAAGGTAGATAGATTCTTTGAGGAAAGTTGAAATGAAACTTATTCAAATATTTTTCTAACTCTGTAAGGGTGGTTTTAGAAATGTCAAAGTAATCATGACAATTGACATTCATCATGTCCTCAATCCTCTTACTAGAAATCTCATAAGCAGTTCAAATTATCTTGGGACCCATTGAACTTGCAAAAATATAAAGACCATATTTTAAAAAGTAATTTCATTTTTGGTGCTTTACAAAAAAATGACAAAGGAATTATGGTGCAAGATTTTTAAACATGGTGCGCACGTATATGTCAGATCATAAGTATGACACACCACTTATAGTGCATAGCTAAAAAACATAATGAAGAAGTGCGGTGAAACATAAGAAATTGAATTAAAGAAGACTTGCGTGCCGAGAGCTGAAAATTCTGATGTTTTGAGAATTTTCACTGAAGTAAAGTTGGTATATATAAAAAACGTGTGTCCCCCTGTGTGCCAGAAATCTTATGCACCCAAGTCTACTTGAGTGCCAACATTTGTACTCCCCATTGCTCTTTTTTTCTCCTATCTCCATCCCCTTTATTTCTTAACCTCAGTATAGGATCATCTTCTCATTTTCTGATCCAATTCTGAGGGGGGGGGGGGGGGGGTTGTTGACACTCCATTTCGTCAAAGAGTCTATAAATGCATGAAGAAGGGAATCCAATAAAAATAAAATAGGAATTCATAAAAAAAGCCAAAGATTTTAAAAGCCATAAGTTTTTGGATGCCTTAGTTTAGCCAAAATTCATTTAGTGCACAGCCTACTTGCGTGCCCCTATATTTTGTGCAGCCCACTTATGCATCACCATGCTAGAGATGAATGAAAGTATAATTTTTTCTTTGTCATAAAGGTGTCACCCTAGTCTAGCCAAAACACCGTCGGCGTGAAAGGTACTTTCACGCCCAAATTATTTCACCCAAGGTCATTTATTTTCCTATAAATAAATAATTCCCACCCCCATTTGTACAGATGAGTTTCCATGAAGCCTAACTTCTTCTCTTGTCACCCTAGTACATCACCCCAGTCTTCTGAAACATTAATGGTATTTTTTTAACACCTTGAGCAGAGGATTTAAGGGAGGATCATTGGACATATGTCCTTTTAGTGTTTGAAAACCATAACACTTGCATGCCTAAAAATCCCAACCTCCCCATGTAAGAAATACTTGCATGTCGCCCATTACACTCACAAGATCTTGAGTACCCAACATCATGGATCACCTGTGAATACCAATGAAGGATTGATCAAGGTCTCTCCCAAGTATTACATTATAGTTTTTTTGTCACTTATGTGAACACCAGGTCTTCCAAGAATACTTGTGCGCCATTACATCTTCTCTATTACCTAATTGTGCGCCTATACATGCACGCCCTTATCTACTTGGGAACTCATCCTTGATTAACTTAATATCTTCACACTCTTCAGTCTACAAGGCATAAATCCTTCCTCAAATCCATTCATGGAAAGGATTCTTCTTTATTAAATCCCTTGTCTAAAAGGGGTTATGTTGAGACCTCCACTAAAACCTCATGACTTATCATACCTTTAGGAAAGGAATGTTAGCGTGTCTCTTACTTGGGTTTTTAGTTCTGTAGTCAAATGTTTCCCACATTTTTTTCACAATGGGGTTAGGATTCATGGAATGTCTGTGGGTTTGTATATCCTTTTTCACAATGAACATTCTCTTAGAAACTGCGTTGGGAAGTTTTCAGTTTAGAGGAGGGTTGGGTCCTGTCCTCTCCCTTTTCAAAGAGTTGACCTAGAACCTCGAGTCTCTCATAGGGGATGATATGGTTCATACCTACTTTTCCTTTTAAAAATAAAGTAGAAGTCTCCCTCTTCTACTAGGATCTATTTTAGGGAAACAATCTTGGAGTATGCCCCAATCTTTTCTTAGAAGATGTGGAAAAATTGATCCTCCTCTCTTCTTTGGTTCCAAAGACCACATGGGATATAGGCACATGGACATTCATTTCCCTTTCCCACTCCTGTTAGGCTTTGTCACCATGGGAAGCCATCCTAGTGTAAGACCCTAACATTCACCCCTTCTTCCTTCTATTGGACCCTTGTCCAATGTGAAGAGAACATAGGGAAGGATTGTCATCTTTCCCTCTTCCACGACCGACGCACCCTCTTCCATTAGCAGAGGAGGAAAAGTGTGAAGAATCATTATTGAATCATTCAAATACTCTTGTTTCTCACACCGAGCATGACTCACATGGGCTTAGAGATACATTATGGTTACAACATGTTCACAAACACTCATCTTATGAAACTATGAGAACTTTGATTCCCATTCAATCTAGGATACATAGGAAGCCCTTTCAGGGCCCGAGATTACTGGATATCCTCCTCAAGAATCCAATCCTAAATTCCCTTAATCTGGGTATCCTCCATAGAAATAAGACCCAAATTAAACCCCAGATCATCAAGGCATCCTTTTCTGTATGTAAGCCCAAACTCATCTCTCTTAAAAGACCATACGCTTTTACAATAGTTATTGAACTACATGGGATTTGATTCTAATCCACATGGGATGCGTAGGAAGCCTATTTGAGATTCAAACCCAGCACATAAAATCAACCCTATTATCCTTTTGAAATATTCCCAATAGGGTCTAATCTTACATGGAAACCCATATCCTTTCCATATTCCTTGGGCTGCTTTAGAATATGTCCCACACTAAATTCTGACTAAGCACCTTCCGCTTAGAGGTCCTGATCACATGACCATAAAATGTATGATGTGTCCCATTCAGTGGCACCAAAATATGAGGGTTATGATTCCTTTCATAAGGATACGTAGGTAGCACATCTTATGGGCATGATCCCAAACTCAAACCATAACTTCGTCTCCCTAGATGACAAACAAATTCTATAGTTTCCCACTAAGTAGTTTAAAAACTAGTATCATCACAACAATGATTAAAAGAATCTATAAGCAATATATTAGAGGGTACTATTGTTGGAAAACCTCAAATACATAAAAATATTCCCATTAATGAAGATCCTTGATTTCATACTGATGATTCTAAAATTTACACATGTTAAAATGTGATTATGAATTTCAATGGATACTTATGATATACTTGGTGAATTAATAAAGATTCATGAAAATATTATAAATTTACAAATAGAGTCCTAGAATAGATAATAATTCGCCCCAAATGGGTGTAATGAGTCTGACCTCCCCTCCTCTCGACCAATGCATGTTATTAAGTATTGTAATGTTCAATCTTAACAAATACCTACCTTTGGAAAGCAGGTCCCCTTTGGATAAATAATTTTTGGAAGTTTTGAATTCCATAAATAAATCAGAAGGAAACCACCAGAAAATAGTGATTCTTAAAACTAGAACACATGTTTAAAGGAACTGTGAGACAATCCTCAAGTTCCTTTTGCGATCATCCATGAACATTGAGTGCACTAGGACATAATCATAAAATTCCACCACAAATATATGTACGAATGTATGAATGGTCTAGTTCATGAGTCCCATTAACACTTCTATAGAATCCATATTTCCATAGGGAATCACTATGTACTCATAATTGTTGTAGAGACATCGAAATGTTGTACTCATTGTATCCTCACCTTATTCTTATAGCTGGGGAAAGATTGATATGAGGATAGTCCTTCATAACCATCACATCATTATCAACTTATAGAATATGTCTTCAATTATTGGTTTTAGATACATATTATTTATATTTATTTAGTTGATACACTGATAATCTACAAAAAAACTCAAGATCTCATCCACCATCATGTCAAAAAACCATGGGGATACCCTAGGAGAAACATTGGGTGTCACAAATACATTCCTCTACATGTCCTCTAACTACAACCTTAGATATCAGTTATCTATGTGATCCATCTAATAAGGTGGTGTAGATATAAAGGATCTCTCAGGGTTTAATTAAATGATTAATTCTATCTCTATATGGGGAGGTCATCCTGGTACATCATTAGGAAAGACATGAAAATATTCCTCCACCACAATATGAATATGAAATCATAGAGAATTCACTTCTCCATGGGTAATACTATTTAGTTGGTAAATAATCTTCTTTAAACTTTTATGTATAACCCCATCAAGCTCCACATGTGTTTCCATCCCACCAATGATATGAGAACTTGATCTCCCACCATTGATACACCACATAATCCACCTAAAATAGTCAATATGGGCATGAAATATAGATATGTATCCCATACATATGATTTTTTCATAATACCTAATGATTGATAAAAATAGATCCCATATAAATATCTCACATATAACGACCAAGTCACACTACTAGAATAAGTGTGTGATCATTAATTCCCCTCCTATCAGAGACTCCAAGGGAAATGATCGAGCCAAGGGCTCAACACTAATCTATATGTCATGGACCAGAGAATTGGAAATAATGGAATGACTAATATCAATTTATATAATTACTACAACTAATGTTGGGAATACATAGAATATACCTCTAATCATGCATGTAGCCTCATGGCCATAGGCCTCCACTTCCTGCATCTATCCTTATATTTGAACACCATCTCACTAATCCAATAATGAACCGCATAGGGGTTGTAGTGGTAATAAGTCAAACCGCCTACCACCTCCAACTACTATACCCAATCCTATTTCTTGTTTTCCGCCATATATACCTACTTACCCTATAGATTTCTCTACTTAGGTGGTCCATTAACTGCCTCCTTGTCTGTTATGAGGCGTTTCAGAAAATCTCGAGAAATATAACCCCAACCATCACAAGAGAAGAACCACCTCTCTATTGTCTGACTCGATCCATAATAGGAACCCTTAACTGCCAATCCTTTATCCTAGGATAATCTCCTAAACTATCTTACATTCCTTGATCCATGTTAATGTTGTAGTCTAAACTATTTCGAAGTGAAAACTCATTCATTCCCATTACCATCACCTATTGTTGGTGTCTTCTCCCCCAAGAATCTCTCCACTACAAAATCCCAGTAAAATACATCAGTATTGTCTTGAATTAAATGAGATAACATAAAATCCATGAAATATTGGAATAATCTCTACTTGATGGTATATTCCATAAAGAAACAAACATTCACCATATCTAAAGAATATCACAAGAGACCTTTAAACCTCACTGAATACTCCACTATATTCATAAAACCCTTCTATAAATGTAGATTCTCTTTGTTGTGTATTGATTAATTTGTGGGGGGATATAATTCCTTCATAAAGAGAATCTAAAAGTCTTACCATGGGAGAGATATATTGGTGTTCGACTATGTCATCAAACACCACCATCACCCATCAAATCCCTGAAGAAGACTCACTTTTAGGACCACCATATGATCTATAGGTGTCCTCACTAGGTGGAAATCTTAGGAGGATACCTCTTGTCAGTGTTTAGCTACCTGAGGGATAGGTTCACACTGAAACATGGAAGGTCTCTACCTACGGAACTCATGATACACACTCACCATACATGAATCATCGACCAGTACAGTTGGCACTATCTACTATTCAAATGATGGGAGAAAAATTGGATAATGACCCAAATTCACAACCTCCTATGAATGCCCTTGTACTGAAGAATCATCACTCAAAAAGGTATTCTCATGATGACATAGTGGAATATTAGATTGTTTTGGTCATGGAGGCATCTTGAAATAAACTTGATTCACCACAGTTATTGTGTTTATCTAGGGGGCTGACTCAACAAGGACATGAAAATAATTTTTGGGAATTATATGATGCAAAAACAAATTTTTCCCTAAAACTAGTGTCTACGTGTATTGTGTTAACAAGAATGTTATTAGAGCCATGGTTAATGGATACATTGACCACTACACTAACACTGGACATCATGTCCTAAAATATGAACTTTCTACACTTTAACATTGTTTCCATAATTCCCAAACTAATCATCCAACTATGGTCCTAAGATGATTACTCTGATACCACTTTGTCATTACCCAACCCATAGAGGCCTTAATTTCCATTTTAGAGATGAGTGTGACTACCCCATTCCCACCTACAATAGGCTAGGGGATAGTGACTACCAACGAGTATGAATTTCACACACAATGGATGCATTATCCTAATATACATGTATGAACACAGATATCTTCAATACCATACAAGGATTGAACATAAAATAAACCAAATGATATCAGTGAATGTATAAAATCTATCCGACAATTATAGTACCAAAAAAGTACTAAACTTTATAAGGGGTTCAAATGAAATCCCAACAAAAAACTCTATTGGAATCCATCGTACTGATAAGGAGGGGACTACTATCAAATTCATAACATGGTAAACATTTAATTTGGTATATCCCAATATAAGATCTGCCTACTCTTGGTCCTCCTAGGACACTATAAAATGGTCTATCATTTTTATAATACATGATATTTGTGAAAGACCCCAAGATAGTGTGTGTAATATAATAAAAAATAAGTCACCCTAAAATCACTAAGAATAAAGAATCAAGAGTAGGTAGATAATCAATACATAGATATTCAAACAAGATAATGGACATAGATCTAATAAAAACAAGGATATAATCATATTAGACAACCGGCCTCAAGGGGTATCAACCCATACTACAATCCATAATATTATGGTCATGATTTCTAGGTTACCCTCATTTGGGGAACACTCACTCCAAGATATGTGATTGGATGGATGAAACACATCTGATAGGATCTTCTCATCTATAATTTCCATGGAAATTTCTCACTAGATCTCATAATATCACGTTTTCTTGATATGGGATCACACCTAGGACCATTGGGTGAAGCCACAAAACCTACTGGATAAATATAATATATTGGGTATTGATTCCCCATTGATGGTGGTCATTATAATAACACAAACACCACCTTGGAAGGATATTATAGAGGATCCCATCCAATGCCTCACAGAGGGATACTACGAACTATATCCAAAATAGATCTTCTATAGGGGATGATAATACTATGATGAGGAAAAAATGTTGCACTATAACCTTTTTGAGATCGAAAATGGGGCCATACTCAACTGAAACTAGTCTATATTAAGGGAAAATGTTTTCAATCTATCTTAGGATAAGTACATGATATGTAACTCTAACGTTGGAACTGACTTTTCCCATGCATGTGTTCCATTGTTCATGCTCATCATACACCTGGTCGTGGCTATGTATTCTGGTCATGAATGTGTACCTAGATGCATCTGAGTACTATTGTATGATAATTTACTCAATATTTTTGTATGTACAAGCCTATTTTTATGCATGTGTAGCATGTGGAATAAATAAAAGTTTCCATCACGGATTCACATCATGTGGGGTAGGGACCACGTGTTGTGTGATCCTTAACATTACACAAAAACCTTACCACCATATTCAAGGATCCAAAGTAGAATGCATCTCCATATTTAAAAATATGTAACATGGAATTTAAAGAAACCCTTAGTTTCCTATATAAATCATCTGAATCTATATTTTCTATCATTGGTCCCACCGAAAGAATTTGGATCTGTACTTGATTGCTATTTCCTATCACTAGTGACTATAATGTGGTCTTCCATCTGCTAGGAAATAGATCTATCAAGCTACACTATCACTTCACCATTACATAGATACATGTAAAACTAGAAAAAATGGGATCCACTAGTATAATCTAATCCACCTTTTATTGCACTCTTTCATCCCACCTAGATCCAGAAAAACACCTACAGTATCAATCCATTTCTCCGAATAATGACCACACAACGATCGAATACCAGGTATTTGTTGAACTGAGAGATAAATAAATTTCTTGTGAAGAATGTGTCAAGAAAAAAGGGAGAAAAATCACAAACCAAAAATTAGAAATGAACAATGTTAACTTTTTAGACTGTACTCGATTTGTTTTTTATAGAAATTTTAATGAAGAAAGAAATTAACAAGCATTAAATAAACTGTAAAATAAATCAACCATTGAATTGAGAATCAATTAATTTTAGTGGAATGATCCAAATTTTACAAAGGATATCAAAATGGGATTAGTGGACGTAAATCAGACATCCTACCTAGAATTTGGATCGATCATTGATGAAGAAATTTCAGGAGTTCTATCATTAGTAATTTCAATGAACTCTTAAACCAACAGCTCATTGATCCAAGATATGGCCATCATTCTCGAAATAGGTATCCTCCAAAGGCTTCTCTCTAGGTCTCCAGGGTTATATGAATAACCCTAAGATTTACCCATTACTAGGTATTTTTAGAGGAGGAATTAGGTGTTGAAAATTAAATAAATAATTAAATATATTTACTTATTTACTTATTTATCACCCACTAACCGTTCTCAACCCAAGTGTCTGACACACTCTATGGTTATGCCATGCCTAGGGCGAAAACCAATTTATTAACTCAATGATGTCACCAAATTTCTAATAAGAGCCAATTTTATAGATTTCTTCCACTATTTCATGTGAAATTAATGTTTTTCATAGTAAGATATTCAGTATTTTTATAATATCAATACCGGGCTCACAGGACCATGGAATCTCACAGGGTCTCAGTGCCAAGATCTGAAAATATTATAAGATATATGAAAAAATTATTTATTTCATAAAAAATAGATATGTTACATCCATATTTTATAATCTAAATGAAAATTTTATAATGAAAATTTTAGATTTTTTATTAAAAAATCGTGTTAAAATTCATCAAATAAACAAATTTATGATAAAAACATTTTAGTGGTCTTAAAGAGGGAGAAATGAAACATTAATCGAATTTCCACATTCAATATCAAATAAAAATTTCAATATAAATATCAATGTAGGGAAATTATATCAAGTATTATTAATGAAATATTAAATAAAAATAGGGTTTATAAACTCCCCCACACTTACCCCTTTTCACTCCTGAAAAAATTCACATATCCTGTAATCTAGAAAATTATGCATGCGTGTGTTTATCAGTCAATGATATAAATATTAGAAGATAATGAATCATAAAACGATTTCTATCTTAGGAAATTCACAATTAATTATCTGAAAAATTATTTCAAAACAAAATCCTTTGAGATTAATGATACTAATTAAATTAAACCAATTTATGAGTCCAATGTGCAAAAAATACCCCATGTGTGTGATTTAAACATTTTTCGATTGTATCTCCATTTTTATTCAAAATATTCAATCCAATTAAAACATTTATTCTTACCTAATTTGTTTCCACCAATCATGTTATAAATAATTTGTAATAAAGTTTCACAACCAAATCAATTAATTATTACCAAATCTCAAACATTAAGATTACAAACAAGATATCACCTTATGTGGTACATTTCATCACTGCCCTATTTATTTATTTTTTCAATTTGTTTATGAGGGCCTATATTAGACAGATATTCATAACACACACATGGTTCAATTTGGTAATGTAATGAATTAAGTCATAAGAGAGATTAATGTGTTAAAAAACTCTTCTTGTATGATGACATAAAATCATTTAACTTGATTATACCTTCAATTGGGTATAAAAAATCACAAGTAAGGATTATGTGTCAAGATACATGGATTAATTAGAGACACAATCTTCCAATAAAATTACCATAATGAATTGTGTTAAAATCTCATATTGTTGATAAAGACACTACAAACCATATCATTAAGAAAGGTCCATTTTCACTAAAACCCATAGCCAAATAAGAAAACATTCCCTTAATTAACTAGGTACTAATGATTTTATAAAAAATATATTAATTTTTAATAAGTTTCATGGAAGTAATTTTATTGTGAAGTTATTTCTTCTGATTAAAAAACAATTATAAAATATACACACATAAAATGATAAACCCTTAAAAGCTACCCATAATTTCATCCCCTACCCCACACTTATAATGTTACATTATCATCAATTTGAACCTATGAAACTATTTATACACATTAAATGCAGAATTTTTGTAATAAAACATAACATTAAAGATAGAGGTTAAGGGAAAACATGATATTCTAAAGAGATGATGGGGACATGTATTGTTATTACCTCAAGTTCATGTATATGGAATCCTTAAAAGAACATCTTAAAAAACTTTTTTTAAATTCTGTTTCCAATATTATTTTTTAAGACTTAAATTTAACCATAAGTAAAAAACATGAGACAAACCATTGGTCCCTATCTATATTGAATATAGTTTTCTAGGAATTATCTTCATTAATGAACTATATATAAGGACTTTGTCGCTGACATGAAACTCCATTAATAAGATAAATATATCATGGGTTTATTTTTATATTTCTTTGTAGAGCCTTGATTTTTCATATAATGGAAATAAGATAAACTCTATCACTTAATGTTATAGCTTCCTTCAATATCTACCATGGGAAAAATACATGCAATATATTTTTTATAATACCATATGCCTTCTACTAAAACTCCATAGGATTCTAACATGCCTTCCCTAGAAGGATCAGGTAAGGGGACATATCAATTTATGTTTTAATAGATGTCTTATAATACCATAGTGTATCATCCAAGATCATTCTATAATAATTAATATTTTTCTACATTATTTTCTATAATATCATCTTTAAATTCCAATCTGAAACTTCATCGTGGCCATTTGGGGAAGGCCTTATGGTATTAATGTTTTTTATTTCAACCCATATTTCCAAATGGGAGAATCCAAATTTTAGATACAAATGTATGGTCGTCAGTCACAAATGGTTTCCTTTCATACACCAAATATGTAAAAAAATAAAACCATAAAAAACCCACAAAAATATAAGAATCATCGGTCCTAGTGGCCTTAAACTCCACCCATTATCTAACATAATAAAAAAAATAAGTAACATATATAAGAAACCAAATAATCTAAGAAATGGAACAATAAAAAAATTCGTCATAAATTAAAAATATCATAGAATAATATGGTATTCTGAGTTACCTCATGTATCATGTAAATGATAATACTGTGTTGGTAATGTAAGCATGACTTAGAAAAAACATGGGCATCATAGAACAAATTATGTGAAAATAATTCAAATTTTGTGACTTTCCTAGATATCATTTGGGATAAAAAGTGTCAACCACAAGTGTTGGAAATTTTTTTAAAAAAACATAAATTCATTATAAGGAACACATATATTCATAACTTGGTCACTAAAAATGCGCAAATAGTAGGGATCATCCCACACATAAAACCTAGATTCACTAATAAATTTTTAAACAAGGTATTTCATTAGGTTTTCAATAACATCAAATGAAATAAATTAATTACCTATATCATCATTCCAGGGATGTGTACCTAATTTTTCATATAGATTATCATAAGAAAAAAGATTCCTAATATGGTAACTGGTCAGTGGTATCACGCTCTAATAGATGAGTGGTCATGCTCATGTAGATATCTACTTTTTTATATAAACCATTATAGTCTTTTATCTCAATTTCAAACTCTTAATGAAATAGAGTACAATGAATAAGTATTTACTTCTTATCTTAATTTTTCAAGAGGTAACTCAGAACATTATTGTTATAGGAAACAACTACTTTAGATCAGAATAAATAAGAATATAATTTATCTAAATAAAATATAGAAACAATAATCAAATTTTCTATTATTATTTTATTTTTTACACTGAATCTAGTGTCTTTATTCAATAGTAAAACACATAAGAATTACATTCCATCCTCTCAAATAAGACTACTCTTACAATATGGTCTGAGGTGTACAATATATGATTAAATGGGTTACCTAATATGTGAGATATATGATTGATGATGTTCTTATAAATTTCATTATATCATCATAGGTAACCGTACAAGAATAATCATACAAAAAATGATAATCCTTTTGAGGTAATATCAACAAGGATAGAGTAATATTATTTAAATCACATATGAATCACTGATACAAAAATGTATGCATTAGGAAGTATATAACCTCATGAACAAATGTGCAATATGGAAATGAATAAATACTATCTTACATAGATATATTAAACATTATTATATGATCAGACTCTACATTCCCTAAGAAAATTCCACAATCTATCCTAAAATGGAACTTCTCAATGTTTAGAACCATATTTTTCGTAATGCAATGATTTAACACATTACATAAACTCAAGATAAACTCATCAAATAAGAAACCATGAAAAATAAAATAAAAATAAAAATATCCATTAATATCTTAATAAACTCATAAAAAATTAATCATTTTTCACCACTATAAGGTACGTGGGGAATTACAATGTCCAAATGGAATACTTTGGAAAGAAAATTTACCAAAAGGTAAATTAAATGTAATCTTTTTCTAATACTCTGGATTAGTATGAACCTGAAAATAACCAATTAATCCATCTAAAAAACAATACTATGTCCTATTAACAATTCTATGTGGAACCTTATCAATTAATGGGAGGGGGAAACATTCCTTATGAGTTGATTTATTTGGTTTCTTATAATTAATTCACACTAACCAAAATTATTTCTCCCAAATCCAAACTAATTAATACCTCTCATTTTTAATAAATAGTGACATCATTTTACTTAGGAAGAACCTTAATTTTACTAAAACACATTTAATAATAAATTGGGTAAATTATTCCTTCATCAGGCCATTTTTTGACTAATTTTTACAAAAATCGAAAAATTGGGAATTATTCTATTTTATTATTACCTTAAAATTTTAACCCCATCCACTATAAAAATGATTTTTATGAAAATTGAGGGGTTCATACTAAATATTTTATTAAAATTACAACCAATTACTATGATGTACTCCAATAAAAAATTGAATTGTTTCATCACGTTTAAGAGGTATGTTGTTATCAATGATAATGGGTAACATCTTGATATTTTATAAGTACTACTATTTGATATTTGGTGGTAATAGATTGAGATACAATATAGGGGTGATGTATGGATTGAAAATCAATGAAACTATATTATGTTCATAATAAAAAACAATATAAAAAAAGGCATCATAAATATTAGTGAATAATGCATAAAATCTATCAGTGTACTCATTTTCATGACATAATTATAATGATCATGATCGGAATTCAAATATCAATACACATTAATCATAAACAAGAGAGTTGTTCCTAGGAAATAACAGAAGTTTAAATAAATGTAAAAATTAAAATAGGCCCAATTCTCATAATCTTCTTATATATAGAATAATCATAATCTAACTTCTTTTTATAAATTGTGTTTAAATGGGAGAAAAAAAATTAGAATTGGTGTTTGAGGAATAATTCATGGATCCCACAACATTATCTATCAAAACATCACCCATTAAATACATATAAATCACACACTCATAGACATTGATAATCATTTCGGTAGTTTTAAAGAATTTACTACCTAATAAATTGGAGCATAGGAATGTATATTATTGTACTGCATGTTAAGAACATAAAAATCCATAGGAAATATCTGGTATCTTAATCAAAAAATTATATCCACAATGAATTCCATTAGAAATGTTGTATCATAATTTTTTAATTACACCAAAAATATTATTGGCTTTAACTCACCAAAAAATAAATAAGAAAAACATAGTGAATCATTAAAATTATAGAAGCTCCCAAATCACATAAAGAATCAAAAAAGTGAAATTCCCCATTATTTCATGGTATGATGAATGCCCCATGGTCTATACACTTCATAGACCTCACTTGGTTAGGTTTAATGCCTTCTACCACATTCCTTAAAATATAAAATTATCCTTTTACATGAGCTCATTTCAATTGGTACAATGTTATTTTAAAACATTAGTATACCATGGGATATTCTTAATAGCCTTGATAAGTAGGATTTTGATTTTAACTCCCATGAATGCACACACAACTTCTTCTTTTTTCATTTCCACCCCATCCATATTCTTGGTTTGTACCACTTGACTGGGAAAGGGATGTTTCCTATAAGGTACCTCACAATGATATGTGTTCCCATTCTCTTTCTCCTTTGGTTTCTTATAGGACTAGAGTAATTTTATAATCTTATCAACTGGGGTGAATCTTATTTATCTACTAAGAACATTAATATCACCCATTTGATTCATGCTCCTCAATGTAATGGCATTGAAATTTCATTTTGAATTTGGAGAGGGTGTAGAGGGAAAAGTTCTATATTTCATATTTATCAGTTGATTGAGGGTGGTGGACATATATTTCATTTGATACTTCTTCTCCCTCAATTCCATACATAAATTAATAATAATTTACTTCAAATTACCATTACTAATTGAATCTACATTTGATTGTGAATTCCCTTATTTTTTTGACTTATGATTCTTCAAATTTGAATCTATTTTGTGGTTTAATAAAACCATCTTGTTAAGAAAAAGGACACTATATGTTGTATAAAAAATGGGGCCTTTACAATGATCCATATTGATACGTCATGTCCAAGTGGTATTTCAATCCAAAGATAAAGGTTGGTGTGAAGGGATCACGCTTATTTTAATGGGGTGGTTGTTTTTACTAAATAGTCTCCCATGTAATATGATTATAAAATCCTCTATCTATTGAAATTACGGGAGATAATTAGTTGGATGATTGGTGTAGTGTAAATTACATAAATCATTACTAGAATGGGTGTGCTTATTTTTAATCTTAGGCTATTAGATTCCCTATAAGGCCACATCTACTGACATTGAATGAATTAAATTATTTTAAATAGTTTAAGGACTCAATAGATGTAATCCCATTATAGATAATATACCATGATCTCCAAACTGTTAAGAGTATTTTACTATCTTTTCTATCAATGCTCGACTGGAAATTATGGTTTTATTGACTACTTTTCCTCCTTCCACAATAACACCCTACTATTATCCATGGTAGAGGAAATTTGTTGAACTACTATATGAGTTGTTTCTACCTAATTTGGTGATATGGGTAGTACACATATAAATTATTGAACTTCACTTAGAACTCATACATCACTCTCCTTGTGATTTCTTGATTCTTGATATCTACTTTCAAATGTTTGTGGTTCTTAAAACTAGAAATAATCTCTATAAGGTAAAATGATTGAAATAATTCCAAACTAAAACATATTCAGGTAATATGTGATATATTAAATAACTTAAGGTTACATAAATCATAATGGGACTGAAAATAGTTTGATTTAGTCATTAGATATATATATTAGATTCATTGTTAACAAAACCCCGTTGATAAATTTTATATGATTGTTTGGATCCTTTTTATAGAGTATGTGGAATTTAGAGAGAAGTTAAATTAATCCATATTATTTCAATGTATGATTTGATGTATATTAAATTCATATTAGTTGATAAATACCATATTTTTTATTCAATTATCAAATATTTCTGTAAAGTCCAATTATGTTTATAGCCATTTTTTATTTGGATTTTGTTTGTAATTAGATACCAAAATCAATAAAATTAAATGATGGAAAGAATGAAATGGTTGAAACTAAAACATTATATATATTTATACTTCCTTATTCAATCCCCAAATATTTTTTTAATCATTCGGTCTAGTTTAAATTTAATATTATGCTTTGATCGTGTAGTTAATTAGAGAAAATAATTTAACAAAATAAATGTTCCATAAAATAATCAAATTAGATTTCAATTGATGGTCCTAAAAAAGAATAGTTGTCATAATAATGGTAGGTATGAAGTTGAATGAGAAGAAAAAAATTTAAAAACATTTCTAAAAATGAGTTTCCTGAAAAGGGTTTGATGAAAACTCTTGTATCCCCACCAACAATACCAATTTGATAAGCATTGTACTTGGTGCTCATAAAATATTTGAGAAAATTATTAACTATATAAATGGTAATAATATAGGTCATGTTATTAATATTTTCATGACGTATTATACACCCCCTTTACTTATTTTATATGAAATGTGCATAATTTGTGTGAAATATTAATGTTTTAATACTATGTATTATTTTTTAGCATTTTTAGAACTAGTCCAATTGAGTCAGTATAAAATTTTATTTATAACTCTCACCCTACAGATAAAAAATGTGTGGTTCCTATTTTTAAGGATTCCTAATTCAATATAAAACATTTCATTAGGAGTGGTCATGTGCTAATTCTTCCATTTGAAGGCTCATATAGAGCACACAAGAAGGCCTACAAAATCTATGGTGAAACTAGACCAGCCATGAAGATTAAATTACTGGGCTAAATCTAGAAGTTAAAATTCCTTCATTCTCCTCAAAGGTTTGGTGGACAATATAAGTAGTCTTGGAAAAAATTTTCAATGGGTGAATCTAAAAACAAGGGGCAGAATGTATGCTTTGAAGTCCAGGCCACCATTCTGGCCGAGAAATAAAATCAGTACATTATTCATGACATATAGTATGATTTAATCATCCAATAAATATTATATTTTTCATTGTGAAATATTGGATTTTTTTGGCAGACTTTGTTGAAGAAATCATTCGAATTTGAAGGAATATTCCTATTCAAAAAACCATTCAAATTTTGGACTTCAAAAAGACTGCATTGAAATTGATAGATTAAATTTTTTTTAATAAACCAGCCATAACGTTGGATCCATAGGTCCAACATCCTCCAATTTTTGAGAGTAGACATCCACCATTATTATCTACAACTTTTAAGAAGGAGTTATCTAGAGATTCGGCTGTCTGAATAGGAAACCTAGTGATGTAAGTAGAGGGACACATTGGGAATGAAAACAGTCCACTTCCTTAGGCTATAAATGCATCCCCCTCCTCTCCATGAAAGGGGATGGAATTTCAGAAGAGATGAGCACATATTGGCACAACCAAATCCTTTACAAAGTCTTGGGAGGACCTTCCATACTCATGTTTTCACTTGAGATACCCTTCCTCTTCTCTTTGGTTCCTTTCACTTCTATGTTGTTCTTCATTTGTAATCTTGTAAGTTTTTGTTTTGTAATTCTGTTTTAATGCATGTTTCTTCTTCAATATCTCTTATTCTCATCCACCTTCTGTAGTAAAATATTAATGTTCATAAAATAGTTTACATATAGTTGAATCCCCTTCCCTTATTTTTCTTCCCCATTCAATCGAAAGTCTGTTTTTTAATTATCATCATTGTTCGTGTGTGTGTGTGTGTGTTCGACGCACCACTCTTTTCTTATCCCTTTCTTTTTATACTCTTCTTAAATTATAATCATAATCATTATAACCAGATTATTAAACACCCAAATGGATGAGTAAATCTCTTATTGGGGTGAGTTATAATTTAGGTATGTTATGTGATTGAGAGAATTTGCTCGATGAATATTCTTTGAATTAATATTGTGTATATTGGACTTAACATGTCATGGATTAATGACTTGTTTTGTTTAACATGTGGTTTCCATGGATTATTGGAACCATAAATACACCACTATAAATAATCTCTGATTAAGATTAGAACTTTAAGTTAATTTAAGGCTTGTATTAAAGCCTTAACACTTAGGAATTCAAATCAACAGCATCTTGTGAAATGTGTGTTAATTTATGAAATATAAAGCAAAGCTCAAGGATATCACAAGCTGAACTACATAATGATGAAGTCACCCCAATATTTATCAATTTTTTAAATCAAACATCACCCAAAAATTATTTCATAAGCTCTGAAAATAAACACCCCAATCAGAATACAATCAACTAAAAACAAACGACTATTACAAAGTATTATCACTAAGGATTCGACCCGAGTGCTGCTATACACATTAGCAGAGCACCAGAACCTTGACCGGTCGATAAGAGACAATCATCCGTGATTTTGAAAGGGATCCATTTATAGGGATGGTGCTTTAAGTAGTCATTAGTTTCTGGTTATTGTAAATAAAATAAAACTTAAAAAAATTGAAAAGAAATACACAAAGAAAAACTCATCTTCTCATAAAAATCATAAACAGAAAAAAATACAAACAAAAAATCATCTTCCACTTTCTTCCAAAATCTCTCTGATTCCTCGTAGCCTTCCAAAAAATCCCTCAGATTTGATTGACCCTAAAATTGAGCGAACACTTAGCCAACTTAGGAGGAACATAAGAGATTATCAAATAATTAAGAACCAGTCCTTGTCCAACCAATTGAATTAGATATGGACAATCCTAGGGAAAAAACACATAAGGAACTTTCCACCCCTGATATTAATTACCAATCTCTTGGTATTCAATATCCAAACATAGAGGATTTCTTTGAACTCAAATCGGGGTTGATTCATCTTCTCCCTCATTTCCATAGGCTAGCCGGTGAGGGTCCACATCTCCACTTTAAAGAGATTCAAGTAGTGTTCTCTACCATGAAGCCTCAAGGAGTGTCTGAGAAAAAAATCAAACTCTAAGCATTCCCTTTCTCCCTAGATGACACTGTTATATCATGGCTTTACTACCTACCTCTTGGTTCCATAACCACAAGGAAGGACATGAAGCAACTTTTCATAGAAAAATTCTTTCTTGCTTCTCGTACGGATTCTATCTGAAAGGAAATAAGTGGTATCCGTCAGTTTCCAAGTGAATCACTCCATGATTACTGGGAGAGGTTAAAAAATCTTGTTGCAACCTACCCACACCACCAAATCCCTAAAAAACTCTTGATCCAATACTTCTATGTGGGGTTATTGTCTATGGAGAGAACTCCCATTGATGTCGTAAGTGTTGGTTCTCTTGTTGATAAAACTCCAGCAACTGCAAGATATCTCATAAGTAACTCGGCAGCAAACACACAACAATTCCATACTCGAGAAAATGATCAAGTAAAACAACCCCAAGATAATCAATCAATTGAGCCGAAAAAGATGATCGAGTGGATTAGTGAACTTATAGGTCTTGTGTGACAACTAGTTGTGGCTACCAAACCCCCAACCTCATTTTCTCCACAGTCAATGTATTCTGGTCCTATAAAAAACCGTGGAATCTACAACTCTCTATATCATCCAACTGACACATGTCCACAGCTTCAAGAGGATCAATATGATTCATCTGGACCAGCGGAGCTCAATGTGGCATATGCACTGTGGAACACTAACCATCAACTATCGGGTTAGTTTGTTTGAAACTTCAACCAACATCACTCTGAGCCATTATCTTCTACCTATACCCAAGGCCTAAGGTTTGGTAATCCCATCTTTCATCCAACTCAATTCCCTCCTCAAAACCCAAACCAGTTTCAATATGGTAAAGGTGTTGTTAATTTCCAACAACCTTGTCCTTTTATTCCTCAACCTCAAAGGAACAATCCTCCTCCTAGATTTCATTATCCTAGTGAGCCTTCCCAATTCAAAAACCAATACAATCAATTTCCCAAGAACCAAAATCCCAGTAATCCCAATCCAAGATAAGCCTCTACTTCCAAGAAACCATGGGAAAGTACGTTGGATGATCTTGCCTCCTTAACCAATTCCAACCTCATGAATATTGAAACCCAAATTGGTCATCTTTCATCCCACCATAGTCCGCATCAACCATCCAATTCTTCCCAACATCCTGATCAACCATTACCCAACCCCTAGGGCAATGTAAGTGCAATTGCACTTAGATCGGGAAAGCAAATTTCTATGCCTCAATATAATTCCTCCAACCCCCTTTTAAATGTTGACCTAGAAAATAAAAATAAAAAGAAACTTGAAAAGGAATCTGAATCAATTCCCTCACCTCCTTCCATTCCCCTTAGGAATCTAATTCCTTTTCCACGTGCTGTCTCTAAGCCAAAGAAGTCATTTGAACCTGATCCTGAAATTCTTGACATGTTTAGACATGTTGATGTCAACATTACTCTCTTATATTCCAAAAAAAATTCTTATAATTGTGCACCCATAAGAGGAAACTTAGGACATTTGAAATTGTTTCCACCCAGCAGTCTATTCCTATAATGTGAAAAGTTCTAGGGACCTTTACGGTTCCATGCCAAATTGGAAGTTCTAACTTCAATGATCCACTCAGAGACTTTGGATCCTTAATTAATGTCATGCCCAAATCCATATTATCCAACCTTGGTCTAGGTCCCTTAAATCCGACGGGGTTTTTCATTCAATTGGCCAATCGAAGCACAACCAATCCTGAGAGAATAATTGGGGATGTCCTTGTCCGAGTCAATGATCTTATCTTCCCTGCTGATTTCTATGTCCATGACATGGAAGGTGAGATGAAATCTTCTCGATATCCCCTAATTCTAGGAAGACCATTCCTCATGACTACAAGAACCAATATTGATTTTTATTCAGGCATCTTATCCATGGAATTCGGTGACCAACTGGTCAAGTTCTACATTTTACAAGCCATGTGATACCCATATGAAGATCACTATGAATTCTCAGTCCATGATTCCGAGGACACTTCTATGAGTCAATTGAACTCCATTCCATCATGTTCATCCTGTTATGATGACAAAGGATCTTGTGAAATCTGCACCATGATTAACTAAGTCATAAATGGTGATGTTGATGTGGACCTCTCATTAAAAGACTCTATCAATCTAGAGGAACTTGAAAAATCTCATGAATCCTACATTAACTCTGATCTCTATTGTGCCACCTTGGACAGTATTAAGGAAAACGAATCTGATGCAAATAAATTCCCTTCTTCCATTTCTGAGTTGTTTAACCCCAAAATGAAAGATGAGACTGATCTAAAACCTCTTCCTGAGCACCTGAAATATGCAATCCTTTTCTGTGATCACTCATATCCTGTCATTATGTCTGCTTCACTTACTGAAATTGAAGAGTACAAAAATTTTCAGGTGTAAGAGGAAAAAAAGGCCATAGGATGTATCCTAGATGACATACCATGAATCAAACCTGAAGTTCCAAGGATCGAATGACAACTGAGACGGGGGTGGGGGGTTGAATCAGTTGTATAACTTTTATAAGTTTAAAAAACTTTATCAAACTTAACCCTTGAAACCTGTTAAGATTTATTTCCTTATCAACATTTAGCAAGATACTCAAGCATTCAAGAAAGGATAACTAAAAAAGTCACACAATATTTACAAGGTTCGATCTCAATAAGAGAACCTACACCCTTGCCATAGCCACTCCCATGGGTCTATGGAAATTAACTATAATGAATAAGTGAATACAACTTGTGCCAACTACCATAGGACACCTTCTATCTCTCGATATGAAAGATTATACTGACACCCATCATTTTAAAATGTTTCTTTAAATAAAGAATGAGCCAAAAAAAAGAATATGAACTTTGATAAGCTGCTCCACAAATGCTCACTTCGAATGATCACTCTGAATCTTCAATCTAATTTCATGAATCCGATTTTTTGAAACCGATATTCTCAGAAAGATAATGATAGTTCCACACAAATGCTCACTCCGAATTCTCAATCCGGTTTTCTTGAATCAAATATTCTGAAATCGATCTTCTCATAAAGATAATGATGGTTCCGCACAAATGCTCACTCTGAATATTCAATCCTGATTTTCTTCTTCTCAAACACTCAAGGAAACTTCTTCAAGATGGTAGGAAATTTTCACTTAGAATTCTACAGCACTCCGCCTTTCCTGCATGTGTATAAAGTTGTAAATGAGAGAATGATCTGAGCACATATTAATAGGAAACTCATAAAATAAAGGCTAGAATCTTGATAATCTTTCCCGCTTCCTAAAATATCAAAAACTCCACAAATCCCTCGCATTTAATCAACAATATTTGAATTATTCAAATCTACTTAAATTTCTCTGAGATTTATGAAATGTTGAAATATGGGTTTTCAGGAACACTTCATATATTCCTCAAAATGATAAGGATGGATCTTGGTACTAATTTTAGGTTCAAGAAAAATGGTTCAGGAAAAGTGGTTCAGGAAAATTGGTTCAAGAAAACTGGTTCAGGAAAACTGGTTTAGGAAAACTATTTCAAGAAAAATGCTTCAGGAAAACTGGTTAAGGAAAACTGGTTTAGGAAAACTGGTTCATGAAAACTGGTTCAGGAAAACTGGTTCAGGAAAAATGGTTCAGGAAAATTGGTTCAGAAAAAATGGTTCAGGAAAACTAGTTTAAAAAATAGGTTCAAAATTTTATGTTCAGGAAATAGACTCCAAATTTCAGGTTTAGGAAGTAGACTCTGAATTTCTGGCTCAGAAATTAGAATCCGAATTTCTGGCTCATGAAGTAGACTCTAAATTCTTGGCTCAGAAGTAGACACCGAATTTCTGGCTCAGGAAGTAGACTCCGAATTCTTGGATCATAAGCAGACTCTGAATTTTTGGTTCATAAAACAGATTCCGAATTTTAGGTTCACGAAATAGGTTCAGGAAAACTGGTTTAGGAAAACTGGTTCCGGAAAACTGGTTCAGGAAAACGGGTTCAGATGAAATGGTTTTGGAAAACTGGTTTTGGAAAACTGGTTCAGGAAAACTAGTTCAAGAAAACTGGTTCAGGAAAACTGGTTCAGGAAAACTGGTTCAGGAAAACTGGTTCAGGAAAACTGGTTGAGGAAAATTGGTTCAGGAAACAGGTTCCGAATATTATGTTCAAGAAATAGAATATGAATTTCTTGGTGAGGATTGTAATTCCAAATTTCTGGCTCAGGATTTTCATTCAAAATTTAAGGCTGAGGATTTTCATTCCGAATTCCTGGCTCAGGATTGTCATTCTGAATTTCTGGTTCATGAAGTAGACTCCGAACTTCAGGCTCTAAACTTTCTCACAATTTTTCGTAGAGAGAAACACCAATATTCTTCACCATTTATTCAACAAGAATTTATCATGAAATTTTCATTATTTGTGAGAACATTAAGATCAGAAACGCATCATATAATTTAGTTTAGAATGTTTGAGACACTTTCTTAACTTCTGACTTCTTATTCTTCAACATAATCTTCTTTAAGGAAATCTTCAACAACCAGAAACTTCAAATTTTCTGTAACTCAAAAACATTCTTCAACAAAAATATTATTTGTCAACAAATAAAAAAAATTTAAACAAAACACCACAATGTTTCTTCAATCTCCCCCTTTGGATCTGTGGGAAACCCTTGGTAACAAGTTTTCACCTCTCAAAAAATTTTACATCTCAAGTACTTGAATTTTACCAAAACATATCCTTTCATAAAAAGAGTGTTCTAACACCACACTACTGTATAAGTTAATATTTTTTAAGGATTTTTATCCCTTTGTGACAAGAAAAATTTTCGTCCATGTATAGATAAACTTCACCTTACTCAAACTCCCCCTAAACTTTGATCTTTTTCTTTCTCAATTTTCTTTTCTTCTCTCATTTTTCTTTCTCTCTCATTTTTCTTTCTCTCTCCCCCATTATATGATAACCACAGCTTTAGATTCATCAAAGAAAACTTATACTCCCCCTTTTTCAACATAATCCAAATCACGGTGGTAGGGTTACTTCCTTATGTGTATTAGGAAGTCACGGGAGGAGGCTGAACCTGGTGTTACAACCTCAGTTCAACAAACCTCTGCTTTGACATTTCTTTTGTGAAAATATCAGCAATATGATACTTTGTTGAAATATATTCCAGAAAGTCTTCTCTAACATCAGATTTCTCTTTTAAAAAATGATACTTTATATCAGTGTGCTTTGATCTTGAATGTTTAATAGGATTCTTGGAAAGATCAATGCCACATTGATTATCACATAATATCATCACAGGTTTAAAAACGTTAACTTTCAAATAAACCTGCTGAACCTTCATCCACATCATTTGAGTACAAGCCTGAGTAGCTGAAACATATTCAGATTCAGATGTGCTTAATTTTACTGAGCTTTGTTTCTTACTTTTCCAACTCACACAACATTCCCCTAAGAAAAATGTTCCTCCTGATGTTGATTTTCTATCATTACAATCACCAGCCCAATCAACATCTGTACAACCATGAAACTTCATCTCATTGTTTCACTTGTATAAAAACCCATGTGAAGTTGTTCTTTTAACATATCTCAGAATTCTCTTAACTTCCAACATATGTTTTTTTTTGGATTACATTGATATCGGGGATAGTGAGTCACTGCATAAGAAATATCAGGGCTTGAAGCTGTAAGATAAAGAAGACTTCCTATCAACATTCGAAAGTCTTTATGATTCACACTATTTCATGACTCATCTTTTCTCAACATTGTGATCACTAAGATAGGGGTTGAAAATTCATTTGATTATTCCATCCCAAACTTCTTTAACAATTTTTGGCATACTTTTCTTGGTATAGGAAAATTTAGTTTTTTTGTTGTTGAACTTGTATGCCATGGAAGAGAGTTAATTCTCCCAATATTGACATTTCAAAATTTTCCTTCATATCTTCAGAAAAATCTTCACAAACCATTTCTTAATCTCCAAAAAAAAATTATATAATCCACACAAATGATTACAATTAATGTTCCGGAGTCAACATCTTTAATATACAAGTTTCTATCAACCTTTCCTTTAGAAAATTTCATCTTTCTCAGAGAATTTTCAAGCTTCGAATACCATGATCGTGGAGCTTGTTTCAACCCATATAAGGCCTTCTTCAATTTTCAAACTTTTTTTTTCATCCTCATCAAGAAAAAACCCACAAGGTTGTTCAATGTAAACATCTTCCCCAATCTCGCCATTTAAGAAAGATGACATTACATCCATCTGATAAACCTTGTAATTCTGATGAGCAGTCACTGCAAGAACCATTTGAATAGATTCCAACATTGCAATAGGGGAAAAGGTTTCATCAAAATCCATACCTTTCACTTGTGCATACCCTTTACAAAAAAATCCTTGCTTTGTTTCTTGTAACTTCTTCATGCTCATTCAATTTATTTCTGTAAACCCACATGGTTCCGATAACATTCTTATTTTCTATCCTTAGAACAAGTTCCCATGTTTCATTCTTCTCAATCTGATCCAGTTCTTCATTCATAGCATCCACCCATTATTTATGTTGAATAGCTTATGAAACTGATTTTGGTTCAACTTTTGAGATAAGGGAAGTCTGATGTTATAATCATAACATCCTCCATGTCTAAATTAGAGACTTATGATCCCTAATAATATTTTCAGGTTCAATGTTTTTTTGTAATGTAAGAAAACTCACATTTATTTTCCCACCATCACTTTCTTCCACATGTGACTTATCTGAGTCACTCTCACTCTATTGGGGATTCTCCGATTTATCTTCCTCAGTATTCTTAACAAATATTGTGAAGGAACTTGGATTTTCAATTACCTTCACATCATATGAATCCACCAACTTCTATAAACGTTTGTTCTGGCATTTGTAACTTCTTCCATTTAGTGAATAACCCATAAATATTCCTTCTTCTTCTTTATCATCACACATTACTAAGTCTGGATTTTCGATTTTGAGCAAGCATGGACTTACAAATACTTTGAAGTAATTAAAAGATGGTTTTTTGTTATACCACATCTTGTAAGGAGTCATGTAGGTTTCTGGTCTCAACAAGCATCTATTTTGAACATGTACAGTAGTGCTAACAGCTTCTCTCTAAAAGAATTTTGAATGTTTGTGTTCTGATAACATACTTCTTCCCCTTTCCACTAAGATTTTATTTTTTCCTTTCTGAAACTCCATTTTGTTGTGGTGTATAGGGAGCACTATACTGATGTTTGATACCATGATTCCTTATGTTTCAGTTTCTCTGCTTCAATCTCTGTCATTTCGATTCCCTTAATTTTTAGGAAACGATCATTGCCTAACATAACCGCTCCTCCATCACGACTTTCAACATGTTCCATGATTTTTATATTACCTGTCATGAGTGAAGAACAACCACTATCAAGAATCCATGTTTTGTACCTCTTACATGATTTCAAAGCTATCACAACAAAAAAATCTCTCTCATCAACCTTCTAATTTTAAGCATTATTTTCTTTCTTATCATAACAAACTCATTCTAGAAGGAGTGTCATAAATCGTTCGGCATGATGACCAAACTGATCACATCTTCCAAAAACGTCTTCAAACATTCAAATTGATTCTTTGTTGGAATGTTTCATTCATCTTAAGAATTCACCTTTTCAATTTCTTGTGAGTACAAAGAGTTACAATTTCTTCCACTTTTCTCAAACCTTCTTCTGGGTAGAGATAAATTGTGCCAAAAATTATAAGCTATATTCCCATATATTCCACAACACCAGAAATACCCCTCAAATATTGATTTTTTATTAATGAATGATCTTTCATTATAGAAACATTATGGAGGTTGATAACTTATTTCAGCTCTAGAAAACACAGGATGTAGGCCATCTCTTCTTTTAAGCAAGTCTTCTACTTTTATAGGATTGATAGATTTCTTACATCTTTTCTCTACCCAAGCATTACTAACACTTATTCTGAAACTTGAAATGTTAGAAGAATTAGATGAATCATTATTTTTGTTAAGACATGATTTTAACTGATTCTAGTATTGATCATTCACATCATTTTTAGAGGTCTCAGCTTTTACTTTTGTAGCATTGTTGAAGTTTTCATTCATCTTCCTCAGGGTATTTTCCAAATCAAGGAGTTTTGATTTTACATTGGTTGCTTCTTCTTTCTTAGCTTCCAGCTTCTTGCTAAGATCTTCAATCATCTTTCCCTGTTCAGAAATTCTATGTTTGTAAATTAAAACTTCTTGAATGTATTCATCTTCCTTCTTGGTGCCATCTTTACTTCCATCATAAACTTCTTCATGATTTTTCTTCATCACATGAATTTCATTGTTGAGAGATTTATTTTGCTCAAGACATGCAAGGATTTCATATCTTTTTTGATATTCTCTGTAATATTCTTCAACTCCTTCTTCAGTTTCTGAAAAAAAATTTGTTTCCTCAACTTTTGCAATGATGGTTCTGAATCTTTCTTTACTTTCATCTTGTGAGTAATCATTGTCAGATGATACCAATTCAACCTTCTTTCTCAAAATACTTCTTTTCATTCCTAAAAACTTCTTTTTGAATTCTTTTGAAGTCTCCTCTTCTTTTTTATTCTTGTTATACTTCTTTCCACTGAGAATTATCATTAGAAACATGTTGATATTCTCCAACATTCTTCTTAGGGAAATTCATAGCAAAGTGTCCAATTCCACCTCACTCAAAACATTTGAGAGGAATTTTACCTCCATACTTTCCTCATCCTCTTCAATAGTTCTTGGAAATGAGAGAGATGATTTTTTTCATTCAACTCTTCATCTTCCTTATCAATAGACTCACAAAGGGTCAGCTTATTCATCATCTTGGATTTTTAACTTTCTCATAGCTTCAAAAGCCATTTAATCTTTCATATTCTTCCTAAAGATTGGATCTATCCTCATTTCATAGGAAATAATAATGTTATGCAATTAATTAAGAGAAATAACATCCTTATCTTCTAAAGCTGAAATTTTAGAATCACGCCTGTCTGGAAAGTTTTTCATAAGTTTCTTCACATTTGTAGAATCTTACAAGTTTTCTCTAAATCCCCTAATGTTGCATACACTTTCATTAACACTGGTGAAGTATTCATCAATTGTTTCATCATCTCTCATCCTGATGTCTTCAAACTTACTATGATAGATTTGCAGCATGGCCTCCTTGACTTTTTTGTTTCCATCAAAAACACTTTCCAGCTTGTCCCACAATCTTTTTGATTTTGGGAGACCCATCACCTTCTGATAAATTTTTTTTGATAAGGACACGAGAATAGAATTTCTAGCCTTTCCATCAACTTCTATGTTTCTCTTGCAAGAAAATGTCATATGATCATTTTTCTCAATAGGTGAAAAGCCAAAAGTAGCAGCATCAACAACTTCATGGACATGAGATAGGAGATAATGAATCATCCTATTTTTTCATCAATAATAATTATTTCCATCGAATGTAGTAATTCCTCTACCATTGACAGAATTGATATTCTCCATGATACGGATTAAACAAGGGAATCTCTCTCTGATACCACTTGATGTTCAAAGGATCGAATGACAACTAAGAAGGGGGGGTTGAATCAGTTTTTTAACCGTTATAAGTTTCATAACTCTAACAAACATAACCCTTGCAACCTGTTAATATTTATTTACTTATCAACCTTTATCAAGATACTCAAGCATGCAATAAAGGAAAACCAAAAAGGCACTCAAGATTTACAGGGTTAGGTCTCAATAAGAGAACCTACATCCTTGCAATACCCACTCCCATGGGTCTATAAAAATCCACTATAATGAAGAGGTGAATAAAACTTGTGCCAACTCCTATTGGACACCTTTTATCTCTTGATAGGAAATATTATACTGAATCCCGTAAGTTTACAATGTTTTCTTAAAGAAAAAATGAGCCAAACATAAGAATAAGAACTTTGATAAGCCACTCGACAAATGCTCACTCCGAATGATAACTCCAAATCTTCAATCCTATTTGTTGAATATGATTTTATGAAACCGATCTTCTTAGCAAGATAATGATGGTTCCACACAAATTCTCACTTTGTATTCTCAATCTGGTTTACTTGAACCCAATATTCTGAAATCGTTCTTCTCAGCATGATAATGATGGTTCCGCACTAATTCTCACTTCGAATATTCAATCCGGATTCTATTCTTCTAAAACACTCAAGGAAACTTCTTCAAGATGGTAGGAACATTTCACATAGAATTTTCCAGCACTCTTCCTTTTCCAAATGTGTAAAATGTAGTAAATGAGTGAATGATATGAGTACATATTTATAGGAAACTCAGAAAACAAAGGCGGGAATCTTGAAAAACTTTCCTGCTTCCTCAAAGCTCAAAAACTCCAAATATTTCTCGCATTTAATCTTCAATAATTGGCTTCTTCAAATCTCCTTAAATTTCTCCAAGATTTATGAAAAGTTGAAATACAGGTTTTCTTAAACTCATCATATCTTCCTTAGAATGATAAGGCTGGATCTTGGTTCTAATTTTAGGTTTAAGAAAACTGGTTCAGGAAAAAACCTGTTCAGGAAAACTGGATCCGGAAAACTAGTTCATGAAAATTGGTTCAGGAAAACTGGTTCAAGAAAACTGGTTCAGGAAAACTGGTTCTGGAAAACTGGTTCAGGAAAACTAGTTCAGGAAACAGGTTCTGAATTTTAGGTTCAGAAAACAGACTTCGAATTTTAGGTTCAAGAAGTAGACTCTGAATTTCTGGCTCAGGAAGTAGACTCCAAATTTCTGGATAAAGAAGTAGACTCTGAATTCTTGGCTCAGAATTAGACTCCAAATTTCTAGCTCAGGAAGTAGACTTCGAATTCTTGGATTATGAAGTAGTCTCTAAATGTTTGGCTCATGAAACAGATTCCAAATTTTAGGTTCAGGAAATAGGTTCAAGAATACTAGTTCAGAAAAATAGGTTCAAGAAAACTGGTTCAGGAAAACTGGTTCAGGAAATCTGGTTTAGGAATACTGGTTCAGGAAAACTGGTTCAGAAAAACGGGTTCCGTAAAACTGCTTCAGGAAACCTGGTTCATGAAAACTGGTTCATGAAAATTGGTTCAGGAAAACTGGTTCATGAAAACCGGTTTAGGAAAACTGGTTCAGGAAAACTGGTTCAAGAAAACTGGTTCAGGAAAATGAGTTTAAAAAATAGGTTCTGAATTTTAGGTTCAGGATTGTCATTCTGAATTTCTGGCTCAGGATTGTCATTCTGAATTTCTGGCTCAGGATTGTTATTCCAAATTTCTAGCTCAGGATTTTCATTTCTAATTTCTATCTGAGGATTGTCATTTTGAATTTCTCGCTCAGGATTTTCATTCCAAATGTCTGGCTGAGGATTCTCATTCTGAATTTCTTGCTCAAGATTGTCATTCTGAATTTCTGGTTCATGAAGTTGACTATGAACTTCAGGCTCCGAAATTTCTCAGAATTTTATTTATAGAGAAACACCAATCTTATTCACCATTTCTTCAACTAGATTTTATCATGAAATTTTCATGATTTGTGAGAATGTTAAGACCAACAAAGCATCATCTGATTTAGTTTCGAAAGATTGAGACACTTTCTTAACTTCTAACTTCTTATTCTTCAACATAATATTCTTTAAGTAAATCTTCAGCAACCAGCAACTTCATCTTTTCATGTAACTCAAAAACATTATTCAACAAAAATATTAGTTGCCAAAAAATACAAAACATTGTTAAACAAAAATCCACAATGTTTCTTCAAACCCTTCCCTTTGCATGCATCACATCAATCTCGAGGAATCATCTAACCCAATTAGAAAACCACAAAGAAGACACAATCCACTCATACTTGAGGTAGTTAGGGAAGAGATCACCAAGCTTTTTTAAGCTGGTATTATTTACCCAATTTCTAATAGTGAATGGGTTAGTCCAATTAATGTTGTACCTAAGAAGTGTGGGATAACAGTTGTCACAAAAGAACATGGAGAGGTAGTCACAACTCGAGTGAATAACAAATGGTGTGTGTGCATTGAATATAGAAAATTGAATGTTGAAACAAGAAAAGATCACTACCCTCTTCCATTCCTTGATCAAATGCTGGAACGATTAGCTGGAAAGTCACACTATTTCTTTCTTAATGGATACACTGGCTACTTCCAAATCCAAATCGCACCTCAGGACCAAGAAAAGACTACTTTCACATGCCCCTTTGGAACATATGCATATAAGAGAATTCATTATGGCCTTTGCAATGCCCCTGCAACATTATAGATGTGTATGATGAGTATATTTTCAAAATTCATTAAACACTACATGGAAGTCTTCATGGATTACTTCACCATTTATGGAGAGTCATTTGAATCATGCTTGAATTTACTCTCTAGTCGTCCAAAAGTGTGTCAAGTGTAACCTTGTGTTAAATTTTGAAAAATGTCACTTCATGATTGAAAATGGGATTATTCTATGGAATATAGTTTCAAAATATGGTATTGAAGTCGATCCTGCCAAAATTAAAGTAATCCAATCACTTCCTCATCCCACTTCTATTTGAGACATCCATTCATTTCTCAGTCATGCCGGTTTCTATTAGAGATTCAACCATAACTTCAGTATAATTTCCCTCCCACTCACTCGATTTCTCCAAAATGATGTCACTTTCCATTTCTATGAGGTTTTTAAGAGATCCAATGTTGAAATAAAAACTGCTCTAACATCCACCCCAATAATCCAACCCCCAGATTGTTACTTACCCTTTATGTTGATGTGTGATGCTTCTGATAGAGCTGTTGGGGCTGTTCTTAGTCAAAGAAGCGAAAAGATTTTTCATCTCATCTATTATGCCTCAAAATCATTGGATGAGACTCAATCTCACCACACAGTCATAGAAAATGAACTTTTAGCAGTGGTTTTTTCCTTAGATAAATTCTGGCCCTATCTCTTAGGTGCCAAAATCATCATATTCACACACCATTCTGCTAATGTTCTTACTCAAGAAAAGTGATATGAAACCGAGGATAATAAGATGGATCCAAATGCTCCTAGTTTTTTACCTTGAAATACAAGATAAATCAGGAAAATAAAACCCTGTGGTTGATCACTTGAGTAGAATTTCTAATTCTTCTCATTCTGAAATAATCGATCCTGAATTCCCCCACTAATCACTTTTCCTCTATTACTCCAAAAATACCATGGTATTCCCCATTAGTAAATTACTTTGTTTTTTGTGTTTTCCCTAAAAAATGTTCAAAAGAATAAAAAATGAAGTTGAAAAGTGATTCAAAATACTATTCTTGGGATGAAAATATACTTTGGAAAACTGGGACTAACATGGTAATAAGGAGATGTTTCAATGAAAATGAGCATTCTTGCATCTTAGAATTCTGTCACTCAATTCCTGGTGGTGGCCACTTTGGACAACAAAGGACCTAATGAAAGGTCCTAGACTCTAGATTATTCTGGCCTTCACCCTTCATGGACTCACATGAGTTCTATAAATCTTGTCCCACTTGCCAAAAGTTTGGCACAATTTCAAAGAGAAATAAAATGCCCAAAAAGCCTCTAAATTTTTTTAGATTTTTGATGTTTGGGGTATATATTTCATGGGAATATTCCCCCTTCCAATGGATTCTCATAAATTCTCCTTAAAGTTTATTATGTTTCTAGGTGGGTCGAGGAAAAACCCACTAGAATGTATAATTCACATACTGTTAGTGAGTTTCTAAAGATAGACATCTTCCACAGATTTGGCACACCTCGAGCCTTGATCAGTGACTTATGAACCCATTTTTGTAATAGAACCATGGAATCACTTTTGAAAAAGAACGGGGTTATACATAAAACATAAACTACATATCACCCACAAACAAATGGAATAGTTGAACTTTCTAATAGGGAAGTAAAAATAGTTCTTGAGAGAGTTGTAAAACCCACCAGAAAAAACTGTCCTGAAAGACTTCATAAAGCACTTTGGGCTTATCGAACTGCCTATAAAACACCCATTGGAATGACTCCTTTTAGGCTAGTTTTTGGTAAATGATGTCATCTACCAGTTGAAATCCAACATAAGTCTACTTGGGCTGTGAAAACCTATAATTTTGATATTGAAAAATCTGGTGAAGAAAGATTGTTGAAACTTGCTGAACTAGGGGAGATTCGACTTGAATCCTATGAGAATTTCAATCTATACAAATAAAAGGCTAAGGGACTTCATGAAAAACACATCCTAAGAAAGGTATTCCATGATGGTGAAAAGGTAATTCTCTTAAATTATCAATTTCGGCTTCACCCAGGTAATCTTAATTCTCGTCGGGAAAGTCCTTTTGTTATTACAAATGTTTACCCATTTTGTGCAGTACAAGTCCAAGACCCCTCCTCCCAAAGGACATTTACGGTTAATGGACATTGGTTAGAGAATCACCATGATAGGATGCACAATCCTGGATCAACATGAACTTCCACTAGATCCCCAACCTCTCCAATCGACCTACCCCTAGATGGAGATGGAAGCCCACCAAATCCAAACCAGGGGCACCTCTTTCCCTTTAACTCTCTCTATATCTCTTCCTCTTTCTACCTCTTTCTTCTTCTTCCTCTATATTTCATTTTTTACCACTTTCATTATCGAAACCTTTATTTTTCACTTTCTCTTTTGTGTGGGTGTATTTTTATTAAAAACTAAAATAAAATCTAAAAAAAAGAATTAAAAAAAATTACGAGTCATACTTACTCACCATTAAGTTTTGAAATTTTGTCCACCCTTTTAAGAGATTCGACAGGAATGTTTTCATCACGAAAATTTTTTATTTTCATCATCACTTTGGATAAAGAATTTTCTGTCAAAAACAACACATTTTGAATGCTCAATTTTTTGATTTTAAAAATTCTTTTCCCCAACTGTGAGAACCAACACTTCTTTTATTCCATGTACACCTATGGACATCTTTTCAAAATGTGTGTTTTCACCCCCATTTGTGAGTCTTGAGTTTGTGGACCTTCAAGTTGAATTTCCTAATTTAGTGTGTGTTAATCTGATAGAGGAATTTTCTAAACCACATGAGAATCAAAATAGCCAAATAGCCTCTCATTTCCTTTACATTAATCCTCCTTTTGAAAGCCCCTTCGAGCCTATGAAAACCTTTTCTTTGATAGCCACATTACAAGACCAATAACATTTCCCACCCAATATCAACATGGATTTTGATTGCATAATTTTTTTGAAATTTAATTGTGTGGGGGGGTTGATTTCATTATGGGTACCCTTTGTTGATTTCACCGTGTTATTATATGCTTGAAGGCAGGAATCCATTCCTGTATGGGGTAGAGGTTGTAATTCTGTGTGTTTTGGGGAATGTAATGTACTTTAATTTATGTAATTTTTTAAATCTTATTTACAAGTGTTCATAAAAAAATAATAAAAAATCAAAACAAAAAGAACAAAAAAAATTGGGTTGTTTCTTGGGTAGGTCAAAAATCGTACTTCCTCAACCTATAATCTTGTAATAACTATTACAATTAGTGTCGCGAGTAGATCAATCATGGGTTGGGATATGAGTGTGAGATCTTTTACAAGTTCAAATTTCTAAAAAAGAGAACAAAAGATAAAAAGAACACTTCCATTATATTCTTGTGTCATTGGGAGAAGTTTTATGGATTGTAAATATTTCATCTTCTGATCCCCTTCAAATTTTCATCCTCTATTGTGTCTTTCTTCACACAATAATTCCGTTGTAAAATATGTGTTTTCATTTCCTTCCATGATTTATTTAAAAAAAATGTGCACTGCTTTTTCTATATTGGTGTTTTACCCCTCTTATTCTCTCTCTTGGACATTATATTCCTACCGACCCATAACCACAAAAAAAATCCCTTAAAATACCTCTTTATTCTTGTGCACTTCGGATAGGGATTTGAAGCTGAGAACTCTTTCAAACTCTTGGATTTTCACTTTTGTTTGGTGAAAGAGTGAACCTCCACAAATTAATTTTCTCATCTTGAGAGGTGTGAGTTTTGAGTGTCCACGTTTTCCATTTCAAAATTTGAGCATGAAAAAATGAATTAGATTTGGAATATTGTTTCTGTAAAAACTTGTGGTGGAGATCAAAATGGATGAGTGAAATAGTCTAAACCTCCCCTGATGGGAGAAAACATAATTTTAATATCTGTTGGTGGGTGAAAATGATTTTTTTATGTTGTTATATTTGTTGCACACAAGGACATGCACAAGACTAATTGTGGGGGAGTTGAAGTTATTAATATTTTGAGGACTTATTTTATACTCCCTTTACTTATTTTATATGAAATTTCCATAATTTGTGGGAAATATTAATTTTTTTATACTATGTATTATTATTGAGCATTTTTAGAAGTACTCAAAATGATTCAGTTCACTATTTTATTTATAACACTCACCCTAATGATCCAAATTGTGTGGTTTGTGTTTCGTAGGATTCTAAATTAAATATAAAACATTTCATTAGAAGGGATCATGGGATAATTCTTCCATTTGAGGCTCATATGGACCACACAAGAAGGCCTACAGAATCTGTGAAGAAACTGGACCAGCCATGAAGATTGAATTACTGGGCTCAATCTAGAAATTAAAATTTCTTTCATTCTCCATAAAGGTTCGGGGGACAATGTAAGGAGTCTTGGATAAAACATTGAAGGCCCTAATCCAAAAATAAGGGGCCCAAATTATTCTTTGAAGTCCAGCCCACCATTCTGGACGAGAAATAAAATCAGTACAGTATTCATGACATATATCATGAATTAAGAATAAAATAAAGCTGATATTTTGATGTATGAAATAAAAGATTTAGGCGGACAACTTTTTTGAATAAATCATTTTAATTTGAAGGCATCTTCCTATTAAAAACCCCATTCACATTTTGGACATCAAAAAGACTGAATTGAAATGGACAGATTAAAATTGTTTAATTATCCAACCGTAACATTGGCTCCATAGGTCCAAATTCCAAAAAATTTTGAGAGTAATCGGAAAAATTTATTATATAAAACTTTGAAGAAGGATATATCTAGATATTTGGATGTATTAATAGCCAATGTGGCGATACAAATGGATGGAAAAATTGGGAAGGAAAACAGTCTACTTCCTTGGGCTATAAATGCTTTCCCCTCCACTCCATGAAAGGGGTTGGAATTTCAGAAGATAGGAGAACATATTGGCACGATCAAAGCCTTTAAAAAGTCTTGGGAGGACCTTATATACTCAGGTTTTCACTTGATATACCCTTCCTCCCCTCTTTGTTTCCTTTCACTTTTGTGTTGTTCTTTATTTGTAATCCTGTAAGTTTGTGTTTTTTAATTCTATTTTAATGAAAGTTTCTTCTTAAATATCTCTTATTCTAATTCACCTTATGTAGTTTAATATTAATGTTCTTAAAATAGTTTAAATTCAGTTGAATCCCCTTCCCTTATTTTTCTTCCTCATTCAATTGAAAGTTTGTTTTTTTAATTATCATCATTGTTCGTGTGTGTGTGTGTGTTCAACGCACCACTCTTTTCTTATCAATTTATTTTTCTTATCTTCTTAAATTATAATCATAATAATTATAAAAATATTATTAAACACACAAATGGATGAGTAAACCTCTCATTGGGATGAGTTATAATTTAGGTATGTTAAGTGATTTAGTTCTTTTTCTTGATGAATATTCTTTGAATTAACATTGTGTATGTTGGACTTAACATGTCATGGATTAATGGCTTGTTTTGTTTAACATGTGGTTTCCATGGATTATTGGAACCATAAATTCACCACCATCAATAACATTTTATTGAGATTATAACATTAATTTAATTTAAGGCTTGGATTAAAGCCTTAACACTTATGAATTCTAATCAACGTCATCTTGTGACATGGGTGTTAATTTAATGCAATATAAAGAAAATATCAAGGATATCACAAGTTTCACTACCTAATGATGAACTCACCTGAATCATTATAAATTTATTAAATCAAACATCATCCATAAATTATTTCAAAATCTATGAAAACAAACCACTCGATCATAATACAATGAACTAAAAACAAATGACTATTACAAAGTATCATCGTCGAGGATTCGACCCAAGTGCTGCTATACACATTAGAAGAGCACCGAAACCTTGACTGTTTGATAGGCAACAATAGGCCGTGCATTTCAATAGGTTATTATTTTGAGGATTAATTGAACTAAACAAGACCTAAAAATATAAATATATAAATAAAATTAATTAAATAAGTTATAAACATTGGGTTTTTTTCAATTTATTTCGAAATAAAAGAAAGAAAATAAGAAATAATTTCATTTAACACACATATATAATATTACATAACCAATCAAATAAACCACTTTATCATTAATTGATATATATACCTCATTTTTAAATCAATTTAATTATAATTCCCAAATATTTTCAACAACCTAACCGTATATTAATTAACACAACAACAAAAATAGGTATAAATTAAACCGAGGTAAAATTCAAGACATCCAATTATGGAACTATAATTTGATTATAGTATCAAAGTAAAATTATTGTATATTTCCATTTAAGGTGTATCCTATAACGTGTAGATGGTAATTGTTTATTTTTTAGATTATATTTTAAACAAATTTTTTTCCTATGATTATGATATTTGGAAATTAAAGTTTTTGTCTCAAAATTCACATAGGACAAGCCTTATAGTCTATGTTCTTATCGATTGATTTTCTTATAAAATCAAATTGACTTAATTTATCAGTATTTATGAATTAATTTTTGATTATTTATTCACAAAATATAATTTCTGTGAGTATTAATTATAAATGCTATGAATGGGAACTACTCTTCCATTGGTAGAGTTTTCGTTATGGATATGATTTGAAAATGTGAAGGATTAAAATTGTGAAACCTAATATCATCTCCACTATTAGATAACTGACCAAATAATCAAAATAGTGTGGGGAGAATAAAAATAAAATTTTATTGAATCAAATGAGATATTGAGAGAACAAAATTAAAGAAATGATAAGTAAAATAAAAGGATGAAATACTTCTTGGAAGGGATCCAATCCACAAGACTTCCTCATAATAAATAGTTAAGGATGTGTTAATAAGGAACCAATATCAGAGGAATTAACCTAATATATCAGTGATATATACACCCCATGTGTGAAAAAATGAAATAAATAGATTATAGGAGAGAAAAGGTTAGAAATAACAAAATTGGTACCTAGAGAATTATTCCACCAAAAGTTACTCAAAATTGATATTAATTTTCTACTAACATCCCATTATAACTAGTTGTACTTCTAGTTGAATGAAATTTTAAAAATTTATTCCATAACATATGTCAAAATTTTAACTCACTATAGGTATAGATAAAAACATGATATCCCAAAATATGTGGTGGTATCTGTTCTATCAAGTTCAGTTAATATTTGAATTCATTGTAAATTTTCACCCCTTAAAAGTGAGATATGGATAGCATAGTTTTAATAAAAAAAATTTTCCAATAAATATAGAATTTTTATATATAATTGGACATTTATATTTTATTAATATAAAATTTTGTTATAAAATACACTACGGTGAAGTAAATGAGGAAATCTTTTATGGAATTTTCATATTCAATCTCAAAATATAAATTTCCATTAAATCATTAAATAAAGATAAATATGGGGAAATTATATCAATTAATATCAATAAAATTTTGAAAAGATGTATTAAAAATATTTCATAAGGTTTCATATATATAAATGAGGTAATTATTTTTTTATGGAAACTCACCAATGAAACAAATTGATCCCATATTCTTTAAAATCCATAAATTATGAATTTTTATTGTATATAACTATTTAATTGGTATTTTAAGATTCAAAATCTATTTATAAATGATAGTTCATACTAAAGATAAACACTATGTTAAAACCAGTTCGAAAAATACTCCAAAACATTGAGGTTAGCATTATATCTTGATTGGATATGATTAAAACCAGGTCCTTATGAAACCTATCCACTTCCTTGATATATATATTGGTTACTTTTTTAGTATTAAATATTATTTATTAGTGACGAAGTAATTGTCCTTTTTAATTTTATCCACCATAATCAATATATAATAGTTTTCGTTATTTTTATTTAAAATAACTATAAAAAATCAATGGTGATTGTCTGTATTTTTAATTTTCTATAGGTAATGGTTTCATCATCCCATTAATCTTATAGAGATCTTAGTTAAATTTAAATAATTTCATTAACATTGAGATTTACTATATAGTCTCATTGTTCTTATTATACCACCATAATTTCACTAATATATACTAATAAATTGACTTCTTTCATTGATGGAATGAAAAATATGAGTTATATACATCATCCAATATCTCATTATATATATTTATTTCTCATGGAACACATAATAAGGTTATAAATAAAATTTATCCTAAATATAAATGTTTAATTCGTGAATCGTAAGTTTCATATTTTATTAAAAAAAATTATGTCAAAATTAATCCATTATGCCTCCTTGATTTTCCATTATATATATATTTCAGTAATATTCTTGGAATTTTATGTTTACAAACTTGACTTTATGAATTATAGATCCACCATTTATATATCTATAGACACTTGGTATTTATCAATCCTTATCAGGGATAGGCTAGCGAGTTCCTTTACACTCTAATTACAAAGATAATAGTTTATTGATAACTAAAATCAATTATTTAATCCAAGCATCATTATTGATACATGTTACACTATTTTGTGCGAATATATTATTTAAACTATTGTAATAAGTATATATGAATCACCTCTCTCTATAAAAGTAATACCTCAAAAATATTACAATATATGACTCATAATCACGTGTCTTATAATTTTTATGATGGATATTAATTATTCAAAAACCATGGACCATCACATTATCATTTCCTCATTATGAATAAATTAACCCTTCCTCGAAGAATCAATATATATCATAAACCCTTATATACTTGAGGGTATTGTGAGAATAGGTGTAGTGGATAAAAATTCATGGGATCCTTACAAAATTATTATACTTCTTTTTTATAATCATACTTTCATGTTAACATAGTTAGTGTACTAGATAATAATGATCAGTTCTTAATAATAAATCAATAGTTCACAACTATTCCAAGTAAAATATTGATCTATAAAACAAATTTGGCTCTAGGTTATTCGTCACTATATTTTTTATTTGAATGATCTTGAGAAATAGACATTATAGTGATCACTTGACCCTAAAGTGTGACTTATTATATCCAAAAGTGTAATGTCCCAGTTCCGGGTGCCACCAAAAGGTGCCTCGTACTAGGTTGGTCACATAACCTCAAGCGCATTTTCCCAAATTCCAGAGTATTACGTTTAGAAATGAGGGCCTTGTGTGTGATAGTCGGGAAACTATTCCCTCATTGGATGAGTAACACAGCAGAATAACAATAATATACAACAGTAGAAGTAGTAATACCGTACAATAAGGAAAAACAGAAGAATTAAAGTAATGAACAACTGAATAATATATATTTATAATTAATGATTCATGTCACAAGTATCTAGGAAAGAATCCAAACATGTCATAATGCTGGAATACTATACTAAATCCAGGTACAAAGAAAAACAAGAAACAAACTCCTGAAACATCTCATTTCGTAGCTTGGTCTCATGCTCTCCAGCTCCATAGTAATCAAGTAGATGAAGTAGAAGGGTTTTTTTCACTTATCTACACTTTCAACAATATAATCTATTTGGTCTTAATAGAATGACCCCGCTAGGGTGTGAGATGAATTCAAATAGATAACCACTAAAATATCTCTGCCTAACTGTCAGTGAATATATATAATAGAAAAATATGAAAAATGATGTGATAAACAAGGAGGCTCTCAAAAGTAACAGTCCTATAGTTTCAACCACCTTCATTTAAATTTATTAAATATTCAACAAATCAATCAAAAGTAACCCTCTAGGAATGTTCTCACGGCCTAACCCCTCTATTTTGACTTATCATTTAACAAAAAAAGATATAACAACCCTCTGGGATAGCTCACACAGTCTAAACCCTTTGGTTTCATATAATCAAAGAATCTCTGAAAAAACACTCACCATCAATTCCCCATATATTATTTTAATGATAAACTACAAACTCTCTAAGGAAGCACTCAAAGTAAATTCCCCATTTGGTCTTGTAATGATAACTATAGACACTATGAGGGAGCACTCAACGTCTATCCCCCCCTATGGTCTCAAAGTGTAAAAATTATAACAATCATTTGAGGAAATACTCAATGTCAATTCCCTCTATGGTCTCACTACACGAGGTTCCCATACCCCTGTATAAAGAAATCATGTATAAACTATATTCCACAGCAAAATTAAATCACAAATACTACTTGGTTAAGAAACTACAATGCATATCACATGCATGTCATAATATATCAACTCCATCCTACAATACTATGCATGGAAATCATAACAACCTAATATGAAATTCTAGAACCAATAGCCAATATCAAATAAAAAATGGGGAAACACATATATATCCAGGTAAACAACCCTATTTACAATAAAAAACCCATACTCAAGTAAACAAGGCATGACATATATTAAAAGGGTAAAATTACCTAGACATGCAATACCCTAAACTAGGGTATTGTGATCCTTTTCACATATAATTCAAATAAAATCTATTTAAAGGCACAAATCACATTCCTCGACATTGTACGATTGGTATAGTTGAACCTCGACCATTGAATCAACCTATAATTCTATATATATTCAGAAATGTTAAAAACATTCAATAAAGGATATATCAGGAAAGAGTAGGAATCAAGATAAGGGGATCCATAAGAAGGAGGAACTCACCGTGGTGATTCCAACATAATCGAGAGTGGTTTATTTGGAGAACGGATGGCGGGTTGGGGGCTCAAAGAAGAATCATCATTCTTGGTCACTCTTAGATGAGATGGATCCAGAATAAGGATGTCCTGTAAACGAGACCCGATTTTAGTATGATATATCAAATAAATATAAAAATAAATGACATGTTCTATAAGGATACATGGCGTGTATATGCCTTTTACGAGTCCCACTTCAAACAGACTTTCCATGTCAACACACGGCCATGTATGCGGTTGTGACATGACCAAACACTTCTTGGACATGGTGCCAAAGTAAAGTACATGTACAAGAATATACATGGAGTGTAATACTAAAATTTTAATTCTTCCATTTTTCCGCAAAACCAACATGAAAATAGATGCATACCTGAAAAGAAGATCCGAGTCCTTACAAATATTCACCCTTAAATAAATTTGTCCCCAAATTTCCTGAACAAAGTATGACGAAGAAGAATATTTGAATAGATCTGGACACTATGATCATACATCGGCATCCCTCTCCCAAGTCTCATATTGTACTTGATGTGCTGTCACAACATCTGTACCAGAGGAACAGACTGGCCATAAATAATCTTCATGTTGTGATCAACAATCCAAATAGGATACCATTTGAATGAGGCACCTACCTCCAACTCAACCACCTCGAGTTGGAAAACATGAGGTGGGACTAAAAAGTAACATTGTTGTTGAGAAACATGGTAGATATATTTTATATCCTGTTACCTAGGATGCAACTACAACTGATAGGAAATTGGCCCAACTCTATCCAAAATCTCAAATTGCCCGACGTATCTCAGAAAAAATCTACCTTGTCTCATAATCCTATTGTGTTAAAATCATTATGAAAAGTAGAAAAACCTGATCTCCAACCTCGAACTCTAGAATTTGTCTCCATCGATCAGAATAAGAATTCTGTCCTGAATGTATAGTATCCATCCTCTTCTTAATCAATTATACCTACTCTGTGGTCTCCTGGTCAAGATGAGGTCCCAACATAGATGCCTCTCCTGCATCTAGACAACATAGGGGTAATCGGAAGGGCCTACCGTATAATGCCTCATAAGGTTCCATCTGAATAGGTGCTTGAAAAATATTATTGTAGGCATACTCCACAAGAGTTATGTTCTTCTCCCAAGAACCTCCAAAATCTAGGACGCGTGCTCGAAGCATGTCCTCCAGGACCTAAATAATACACTCAAACCCGCCATATTTATGGGGATGGTAAGCCGTACTCAAAAGTACCTATGTACCAAAATCCATCTGTAGTTCATGCTAGACCCAAGAAGTAAAATAGGAGTCCCTGTCTAAAAAGATGGATTGTGGAACCCCATGTAGACGTACAATCTCTCGTATGTAAAACCTTCCCATATCATCAATTCTAAAGGTCTCATTAATAAGTAATAAGTGCGCAAATTTCGTGATTCTATGAATGAAAACCCAAACTGCATTTTTCCCATAAGGAGACCTCGGTAAACCTGTCACAAAGTCCATCGCAACATCATTCCACATCCACTCAATAATGGGTAACTACTGTAAAATCCCTACTGAATGTTGATGATCCACCTTCACCTACTGACAGGTTGAACACCTCATGTCAAAATGAAAAACATCTCTTTTCATGCTAGGCCACCAATACTGATGGTGTATATCTCGATACTTCTTGGTGAAATAAGGATGAACTACCCAAACCGAGGAATGAAAATACCATATTAGATCCTTGTGTATATCTACTGACACCCATACGCATCCATGGAAGTACAAGACCTCACCCTCACATATAGTACATCTAGGAATCGAGTTATCTCCTGACACCCTCTCCTGTTGAACTAGTCCTTCAAAATCTAATAGCTACCTCATTTTCACTCAATCATGTAGAGTAGAGGTAACAGCTACATAAGAAAGAAATGTATGTCCCTTCCTATCTCGCACCTCAAAATCTATCGCAATGAATAGAGACATAAGATTCCACTCACTAATGGACTCCTGACCATCCTGTATCTGAGTCCTCATTCTCAACTCATCATGTACTAAATTTCCTTTTCCAGGCGTATAGGCAAGCTCAACGTCAATGGATTGAAGGTACTAAACCTAACTTCGCTGTCTCAAATTCAAATCACGCTAAGTGAAGATGTACTTGAATCTTTTATGGTCAGTGAAAAACACATAATTATCTTCCAACAAATAATCTCTCCAAAAATTTAAATCCTGAACCATTGCTGGAAACTCCAGATTGTGTATCAGGTAATTCCTCTCATGTGGCCTCAACTACGTAGACCCGTATGCAAGGACTCCTTACCCTTATATAAGCACTACTCCTAGCCCGATACATAATGCATCAAATTAAACTATATAACTCTATATTGGCTCTATAAATACTAGTATAGGTGCTGAATTCAGCCTATATGTGATACCACATTGCAACATCCCAGTTCCAGGTGATGCTCAAAGGTGCCCCTTACCCTATTAGTCACATGGTCTCAAGAACATTTCCCCAAAAACCAGAGGCTTCCGAATAGAATTGAGGGCCATGGGTGTGATAGTGAGGAAACATTTTCCTCACTGGTAGAGTAACACTACAAAATAACAACACTATAAAATAGCAGAAACAATAATACCATACAATAAGAAAATAGTTGAAGACTGAAAGTAATGAACAACTACAACATATTTATGTATAATTAATGATGCATGTCACAAGTATCTAGGAAATCATAAAAACAACTCACAAAGCTGGAATACAATACTAAATCAATGTATAATGGAAAACAAGTAAAAAATTCTAGAATTATCACAAGACTCATCTTGGTCCCATTATTTCCATATCCACCGCAATCATGTACTTAAAGTAGAAGGGAACTTTCCCTTATCTGTACCTGCAACAATATAATCTGGTTGGACCCAAAAGAATGACCCAAATTTGGTGTGAGATGAATCCTAGTAGGAAACCACCCAAAGTTGTATTCCTAACTATCGATGAATATACATAACAAGAAAATTTAGAAAATTTACGTAATATACAAGGTGGTACTCAAAAGTAACATCCATATAGTTTCAACCACAACCATTTACATTTATTAAATATTCAACAAATCATTCTCTAGTTACCCTCTGGGAAAGTTCTCATTGCCTAAACCCTTTATTTCAACATATCATTTAACAGTAATAAGTTATAACAACCCTCTGGGATAGCTCACACAGTTTAAACCCTTTGGTCTCATTCAAACAATGACTCTTTGAGGAATCACTCACCATCAATTCCCCCTATAGTCTTTTAATGATAAACTACAGACTCTTTGAGGAATCACTAAACGTTAATTCCCCCTACGTTCTCTTAATGATAACTATAGAAAATTTGAGGGAGCACTAAACATCATTCCCCCTATGGTCTCACAGCATGAAAAGTATAACAGACACTCTGGAAAGCCCTTAACTTCAATTCTTCCTATGGTCTCACTACACTGAGTTCCCACAACCCTATGTATAGAAACCATGCACAAACGATATTCCACAACCAAATTAAATCACAAATACTACTTGGATAAACAACTATAATGAATATCACAAGACTTTCATATAAAATCAACTCCATCCTAAAATACTAGGCATGGAACTCCTAATAGCCTAATAGGAAATTCTAGACCCAACGACCAATATCAAATCAAACATGGGAAAAACATCCATATCAAGGTAGAAAAACCTTTTCACAATAAATAACCCATACTCAATCAAAAAAGGAATGAAAGACATTAACATTGTTAAATATCCTAACCATGGAATACCCTAAACTAGGGTATAGGGATCATTTTCACATATAATTCAAATAAAATATGCAGAAAGGCACAAACCACATACATCGACATTAGATGATCAATATAGTTGAACCATAACATTTGAATCGGCCTAGAACTTCATAGATCTAAAAAAATTTCAAAAACACTCAACCAAAGATATCTCGGTAAAGTGGAGGAATCAAGAAAAGACGCTCCAGGAGAAGAAAGAACTCACTATTATGATTCCAACGCAATTGACATCGGTTTATTTAGAGCATGGAAGATGGGTCAAGGGCTCGGAGAATAATATTCATTTCTGGTCACTCCTAGATGATACTGTTCTAGAAGAAGGGTGTTCTATAAACGAGACACGATCCCAGTCCGATATATCAAATATAAATATAAATACACAGTGTGTTCTTTAAAGATACACGACGTGTATATGCCTTTTCCGAGTCCTACTTTAAACAGCCCTGCCACATTATCACATGGACACCTACGCATTTGTGACACATACAAACACGGCCTATACTTAGTGCCAGAGTACACAGTGTGCACAAGTAAGTACATAACGTTTACTCCTAAAATTATCATTATTCTCTTTTTCCTCAAAAGAAAAATGAAAACATATCGATACCTGAAAAGAAGATTTGGGTTCATACAAAAATTAACACTTGACAATTTTGTGAGAAACTCATCCTTATATTTATGTCTTAATCACTATCTTTATATATTAATAATGATCATCATTTAGTTTTTATTATATGAGAATATTATGAATAAATTACATGGAAAATTTATCATGGAATCCTTTAATGACTCTATTCATCAATTCCATTAATATATTTTGGAAATTTATGAGTCTAAAAAGAATCATTATAATCACATATTATTCAAAACATATATGAAAGGTTTTATTTTTAATTTATTTTCCCTTCACATTTATTTGATGATATGTAGAATGAAGATCCAAATTCGAGAAGCATGTGGTTCAGGAAGTTTATTGACTAACTAATAAATATATGTTGTAGAATATTTTTTCGTTATGGTTATTTTTCTATGTTCTCAAAAAAATACAAGATTTCATTGAACAATAATTATTCATAAATAAGTGAACCAATGCACCAAAAGGGGATACACTTGTTCATATAAAACATTCATATAAATTTTATTGTATTTTCTTATTTAATTCCTTTAGTTCTACTATGATAATTTGATAGGGGTCATTGGTATATTCATTGAGCCACATATATATTTTATTAGGAACTATACCTCACAGGCTAAGGGAAGGAAACAAAAATTTTATCAAAATACAATAGCATATTCCTACACAACAAAATGTCTTCAAGACTAAATTTTTTATTTTCCTCGACCATTTTACCAAGATATGATTATTTTTTCGGTATCAAAAATCATACCAATAATGAAATTGTAAATGAAAATTCATAATTCCCCTTACACTTATGTAGAATCTTGGGATGATTTTGGATTTGAAAAATATCTACTCTTATTGATAGTTAATGTGATATATTTATAATGAGAGCTAATCCATTCCAATTGTATCATCAAATTCATGAAAATAAATAAATTATAATATTTTTTAAAAGAATCAGGACATAAAATTTTAATTAGATAAGATTCGTTAACTTGGATGAAAACATTAACCATAATGTATTTTCATAGATATCCCAACTTCAAGTAATAAGGGAGGCGATTTAATATTTTTAACGAATTTGAATGTCATAAAAGGAATACACTGACCCAAATAAAATATTATATTGTACATTATTGAATGAATATTTTGTGTACCTTACACCACATTATTTTTTGTCTCTACCTTTGTAGTAGTTATGGAGTAATATCTTCCCTTTCCCTTGGAACTGCTAGTTATTTGATATAATTATCATTAATGACCCATTGTTTGGTGAACAGTCTTTTATAGCATCCATTTTTTTGTAGTTGGGGAATTGAACAATGGGTGGTTCATTTACTGTTTCATTTCATTCTTCCATCATATAGGTTTCTTATTCATGTACCTTTTACAATATTGATAACATTATCTTTCATCGTTTACGTATTTTCTAGTTCCATTATAGATATTCCATAGGTGTTTCATTCTACATTTTTCAGTATATGGGTAGTTGAATATTGGTTACTCTTTGTACCATATCATTTGATCCTCCATTATAAAACTATATCCCATGTTTCATGTCTCTATAATGATGAGATTATTCACCAAACATTATAGTTACTTTAAGAACAAATAAAACCACTTCTTGATGACCCGAAAATTAAAAAATAGTTCATGTTTTATAAAAAAACATTTATGACACTAAAGAATATATCAATTTTACTATGATATTTGATAATGAAACAAAATGAATATCTTATAATCCATGTGAAATTCAGCTCAAAAAATTCAATATATTAATTCTCTTTTTACATCAACTCCAAGAATTATCTCTTTATTTTGGTATAAAGGTTTGGAGGAAAATACCTATAAATGAATATTTTCTTGGACACATCATGCATCATTGAATAAATATTATCAATTTTTTTAATTCTTTATTAATGTCCACCACTGATCTTCCACTCAAACCAAATGGTAAAAAACTAGATTAACCATCTCCTTTTCATTAAAATGGTGCACTAAAAATACATTTTGTTTTGATTTGACCAACTGATTTCTAATAAAATGTATATAAATACCCACAAAATGAAGGAAGTTATTATTTCATGAAGGTATCAAATTCAAGTTTCATCTAATTAGATGAAGGTTGATTCTATATATATTTTATGGTATATTTCATAACCTTATATGAGTGCTTATGTATCACTACGAGGTTTTGAACTCAATCTCCCATTGCATTAGAAATGTCATTCAGATTACTATTACAATATTTTTCACACTATTTATTGGTGAAATTGTTCTTAGTTCCCACTATTTCATAAAATTTAAATGGATAATGGAAAAACATATAAGTTCAAAATTCATGGATAATGATCTTATTCATATAATTAAATTAATTTTTCTGTATAGCATACTTGACTTATGAAATCTCTTAATTAAACCTAGGTTGTATTTTGTTATATAAATTAATTCAAAAATTAACTAAACCTTTCTCTAATACCAACTATATAAACATATAAATAAGGTATATAGTTATAACATTATTTTCATGTCAATCATATATAATATTAAAAATTACAATAATTTGATGATTTAGTGTCATGGAATATTTTGAATATATAACATTAATATAAAAAATAAACTTTTTAATGCCTTCACCACTTCCATTTTATAAATATTCATAATATTTTTTAAACATATAATCTTGTAGGGATATATATCAATGAAATGGTAAAATAAAAATCCCATTATAGGGTGGTAAAAATGATGTAATGGATATATGAATAAAAGTGAGTATATAAATGATCAAAGAGTGTGTTTCATCATTATAAAAAAGGGATCATAATCATATAAATATGAAAATCATATAAATGATACATGGAATGTGTCACTTGTTTAATAATAAAAATGAATAACTGTATGTCAAGGAATATTTCAAATATCAAATAGCACACTTAGTTTAATCTCCCTTACCATTCCATATATATAGTATCTCATGAGATAAAAGTGTTACCCAATGCATTAGAGAGATGTATAATTTTTTCCGAATCATCAAAATGATATATATTCAAACTAATGTGAAAAATATGTAAATGAAGGATAAAATGATTATATATAATCAATAATAATAACATGGATAACATATGATGAAATGGAATGATGTCATAATAGTAATATAATAAAATATAGCCTACAATAAATCTAAAAGTAATCAATGGTATGGGATGGGAGTATAAATTATAATTAGTATAAAGGTAAAAGGATAATTTTTTGATGTAGAAATATTAAATTAGATTCATATAAATGAAAAAAACCATAAAAAGGTTAAAAAACCCAAAATTATCAATTGGATGAAAACAAGATGGGGATTTTGAAGATATATTTTAATAAATATAATCATATGTGGTAATAGAATAACACTAATGGGGAAATTGAAAAATTACATTGAAATCTCAAGAAACAAAATAATGTGATAGTATTAATACATTGTATAATGAAGCATATAATCCTTTTGGAATAATATAGAGAATGAGGCACTGTTTCAAAGAGGGAAGAACAGTTAATTTAGTACAATTTCATAGTAAACATAAAAGGATTTTGAAAAAAATAATATCCTAAAAAGAGAGGATAAATACATTAAAATAAATAATTTCATTAAAATACCAAGATAAAAGTGTAGAAAATCCATTCTGAACATCATAGTGTAGGGTTTAATCATAAATGTTCGATATTATAATCAGTAGACATTTAAATACTATGAAAACATCAATAAAGAAATGAATATTGTAATTGGAGTGAAAAATGAATAAAATCCTTTTGAAATTGGGTTATGAAAAGAGAGATAATCTCAACGACTATGATTGAGAAAAAACCACTTATATTATGTCTTGTTTTTCCATGTTATTGAAAAACATTATTTATTGGAAATTTATGTTTATAAAATTAAAATTTTATAACTATTTTTCATTTATTTAACTAAAATTTGAACATATATTTCTATTATTTGTTATTTATTACCCTATATATATATATATATAAAATTTAAGAGTAAATATTGATTAGAATCATTCAATGAATGTTATGATATTTATTTATTGATTTTTATTATTTATATAAGAGTTAAATTATATTTAAAAGGTTAATAATAAATAAAATTTAATATATATTTGTATATAATGTTTATATTCAACACAAACCATCCATTAAGGTAGTGATAAGTAAAAAAATGTAACATAATTCTTATAGGTGGTAGAAACAGATATATATATAGATATGTTGAAGGGGATATATATAAGATATACATTTAGTATAAATACATTACACTAACTCTTTGGATTTTATTATTATGAAAAAAATGATTAATCAGATTAAAAAGGATTATTTTCCCATGAAAAATTAATAAAGTAATAAATAAAAATGAAATAAATGATATATGATATTTACCTCTTCTTTATACTATTCTATTGTTAAATGGAAAACACATTGGCCTTGTTTAGTGCGAGGTAATCTTTTTTTAAGGAAATGGTAAAGGAATGTTCATCAAAAAATGATGGGGAAATTGGAATATTAATTTTTTTATTATGGATGGAATATGAATAGAAAAATATATATATAATAAAATATATAATAATAATAAAATATAAAAATGGATGTTTTTCTTTAGATTATTAAAAAAATTGAGCCACAAAACACCAAAATTTTACATTTATGAAGAAAGGGATTGTTATATTTTTGTAGTTTGAGATAATCTTCTATGAAATAATAGGTGTTTTGATTTGTTTCTATTATAACCTTGGCATGAGGAACATGGATATTACATCACAATTGTGGAATACACAAAAACACACTCAAAGACTGTGTTTTTTTACTGTCTTTGGAAACTATGAAACATAAGCAACAGGTTCATAAAACATCTACATTGCCTATCAATTATTCCATCATAACTGAAATCCATTTTGACACATCTTACATAATACCCATCATCATAACCTATGGAAAATATAAATAATAAAGGATGAGCTCAGATTCTTAGTATGTGTAGGAATATCATATATGAATCATAACATAAACATAAGGGTAAACGAATATGAAAAAAATTGTAAATTTTACCATATATATCGAAGATCATAAAATTGATTCATTGAAATTAATAAGACATAAATAATAGAAGAATAAATTTCACATAAAACATGGAATTTTTGGAAACACAATATCATATAAAATAATTTTCATATTACTCAAGGATTATTTTCAAAACCATCATTATGCACAATGTCCTTTAATGAACCGACTTCACACCTCGTTCCATCCCTATGTTACAAAACCAGTTTCACATGCCATTATAGCTCTATAATAATGAACTAATATCATTTACCATTACATCCCTATCTATATCCGGATAGATTAATCTCTACCCAATGCATTGAAGGGAGATATAGGTCCCACCCTTCACATAATGAAAGTCACACATATGTGTTCCATAAAAACATAAATCATTCATCATATCATCACCCATGATAAAAATGGATTTACTAATTATAATAAACATAAACAACAAAATTTTATAATAGGTATAACATCCTTTAAAAATATCAACATTAAAAAATGAGTAACATTAAAGATATCACTTGAAACAAATTCTTAAGGAAAATAACCTTTTGATTTGAAAACATTTTCTTCACTTAAGAGTCCACACAATTATAAAAGAAAAAATTTTCTTTGAAAATAACCTTATAATATTATCTGGGATTATAAAAGGAAATAAGTATACATGAAATCATAAAAACCCATTTGTGTTGTATATGTTAAAAGAAACCATTCTTCTTGTACATTTTCCATAAAGTCAAAAAGTACCATATATGAAAATGGAAAAAATATTCCTTACATAACATTTACTAAAAATATACAAATTGCTAAATATGACTTTAAATAAATGTAGATAAATCATAAATATATGTTTTAACACATTTTTAATTAAATTGGGTATGGATGATAAATATACCCTAGTAAGTACTTACGTATAAATAATCATGGATAATAATGAGATTGTGAAATTAACCGTTAACCTAGGTCCAATTTAATTTGTACATATCCAAAACACTTTTAAAATGGTTTAAATAATTTCATTAACTTATTATAGAAGAATATTTTTTATGATATCATATATGATCATATTATAACATCTTTAATAATATTTAATTATTACCCTTCTTTTGGATGTTAACTGCTTAATTTTCATACGCATACTTACACATAGAATACAATTATGTCATTTATAGAATAATATTAATGTAATATATATATATATATATCATATTATTAATTATGTAAATTTATATAGTCATTATTTAATTTTGGTCAGGGATAATGAATCACAACACGTCATAGAGACTGTCGTAAATACGAACGAGCGACGATATCATTATCTTAATAGTAAAACGGTAGGAAAATGGAAGGTGTATATATTTTTAATGAGAAAATATATTATTATTATAATTATATATATTAATTATTTCCATAATCATACCCATCTAATTAAATCGGTGAAGAAAAACATATTACAACGTGACTTGGAGATGGAAGGTCGTACGTACGCATGCATGGTGACAATATTTTTTTCTTAGGATTGCTACAATGTAGAATATGGGTGTTATATTACAATAATAACATACCAAAATATTGATTATATGATTTTTGTTAATATAAAATGAAAAAAAGTAAGAGGAAGTAAAATAAGTAATTATCTTTAAAGAGTCTGTAAAGGATAATACCACTTCTTTGGCGATATCCCTCTAAATCTCATCTTAGGGACACTATAGACGGTCTTTTGAAAATACAGTATCAACTATACTATTTAAAGTTATGTTGATAAGGGAATTTTCAAGTGATTACCAATATTGAAGGATCAATTAGTTGTGAAGAAATGATGGGAGTGGTTCCCTTTTTTTAATTTTGGCGTTGGGCGATTTTAGAATTTCAAAAGAGGTTAATTTAAAATAAACTAAATCTCAATCCAAATACCACAAAATTTTATATATTATGAGATTTTATGATATAAGTTTGTAATATCATCAAAATTTTTATTTTAGAAATTTTTTTGTGTTCATCTAAACTATATCATTTTAATTAACCCTCAGTTAATTAATTTCAATTTTAACTAAGGTAATAAATATTACAATATAAAAGAGTGTAATTTTTATGTATTTTAGGTCAATTAGACTATAAATGATTAATTTAGAAAATTTTAGGCCATATTCTAATTGTTTGGTATTTTTGAATCTGATTTATGAATTTAAATAATTTAATAAAACATTATTTTGATAAAATACCAATAGTTTCTATCTTGACACTATATAATTCATGGAATTTTAAAAATATCAAGATAATAGGTTAACTTAGAAAAAATATATTATTATATCTCAATGCGGTAAAATCTGTATATAAAATTCATTATATACATTAATTAACTCAAATGATATTTATTTTAATATTTTTAATATCATTAATTTGATTTATTTATTAATTAATTAATTATTTCATCATTGTAGTTAAAGACAATAAGGTAACCATTTGTTCCCTAAAAATTATAAATAATATTTTATGAAGAAAATATATTTATTATATTTCATATTTGTATTTATATTTCAAAAAATAATCTATAAATCTATATATTGAGATAGTTTATTAATTAAAAACCTACAGTGTGAACGACATGACATCCTTTTTAATAAAACTAGTTCTGGCCCGTGCAATTGCACGACATATTTGATTAAAGTTTTTCTATTACTAAGTGATTAGTATTTATAAATTTTTAAAAGAAACAATAATTTTGAATAAGTTTTATATAGAAAGTAATGGTGTATGACCATGGAATTAGAGTGTAGAGAATATGGAGACACCATTAAAATTGATGAAAAAGAAAAAGTATAGATTAAAAGTATGTGAATTTCTAGATATTGAGGACAAACATTTGAATTCATTTTCAACTTCAACAATCACAATAATAGTAATGCATGCACTAAATTAAAATGATATTAAACATTGGAAAATGACAAATGAAATTGTAACTCTTAAAAGATATGGTTTTGAAACAATTGAAATATGACATAAATTATATAGACATTGATTAGTTTGATAAAACAACTCTGAAAAATGTAACACTTATAGCAGTTGTTTATTATGTCTAGTGTGCCAATCAAACTGACATAGGTTCCTCCCTCTTACATGAATCCTTCTAGATCTATCCATCTATGCTACATTGGATGACCACTTCTGTTTTTTACAAATTGACAAATAAGACACAGAATTGCAGAGTGTTTTAATGATATAATGATAACGATACTAAAAATAATTATTTTCCACTGCAATGATGTAATGAAAATAAAAGACAATGAAGATAAAAAAATCGACATGAGTTTTTTTTATAGCATTCTTGAATGGAGACAAATCCAGGTTAACTATAGGGGAAGCCATATATCATTTCCCTAAATGGATACAGTCACCCATGCTAATAATCATTTGATGATATCCTTCAAACACTCCATAAAACCTTAAAAATTTAAATTTATTCAAAAAAATAGATGAAGGCAGTTTAAATGTTGATGTTTCTAAACTCAATTCCAAGAGTTCTGTGTTGTTGGATTTAAGTATCATCTAAATATATTTAAATTATAGGAAAGTGATGGGGCGGAAATGTTTGTGATCACTGATTAGAGACATCCACCCATGCTAAGTAGCTTCAATATAGAGCTCTCAACCACTTTAGAAGGCATGGAAACATGATATTGAATTTATGAAAAATATATAACGAAATATTGAATATTGGTGAGGAAAGAGAATCAATATCACCATTCTATTAAACTACAATGCTGAATAAATAATAATTGCATTTTGAATATAAAAGGACAAGTTAATAAATATACAAAAATTCAAAAATTTCCTTACTATATAGCGGTTATCATTTCTTCTTATGCTTAATGGGTGATCTTCACTGTTGATCCCATGCATTTGTATATCCCAATGAAAATTCTATTTAATCATGGTACTATAATGAGCGGAAATATTTCCATGAATATTGCATGGTAAACATTGAAGTGAAAATAAACCATGTTCCAAAGACAATATTTTTTGTAATTATTAAATGCTCTATTGAGAATATGAAAAAATGTATTAAAAACAATTTTGTTTTTACCTAATTTTTTAGTTTTGAGAAGGATTTATAGAGGTGAAAAATAGGTAATAATCCATGCACGGATCACCTTCATAGTTATCCAATTTGTTTACCTGCACATTCAATAATGTTTCAAAATTCCCTATTATTAATATCTTTTTCAATGTTGTTGGGGATCCTAATAAATACAAGCTTGACGCCATGACTTCGGATTTCATATACGTTAATGGTTGAATGAAAATGAACTCAACGGGAAATATTTCCGAAAACATTAAATAACTACTACCAAACCCGTTAATGATCTAAAATCACAATACCTCAAAAATCACAGAATCTCATCTATACATCCCATCACCTCCAATTATGTACACCAGAAATGTATAACATGTGTTAACCATCTAACATTCTCAAACTCTAAAATAATTCTATATACACGTGCCTAAAAATCAGTAATGACCACTCCAATGATGTAATGAAAATAAGAGACAATGAAGATAAATATATTAATACATGATTGGAGGAAAAATTTGTTGTTGTAACAAACCCTATGTAATCGTTGTACTTGAAGCCTACATATCTAGTTCATTAATATTCCTACAACATAACTATATAATGAATAATCACTTCCCATGTTTTGAATAAAAAAACAGTAATAAATGACACAGGATAGTGCATTAATCAATATTAATCATAAAAGAAAAAACATCACCTCCCCCAATTACAACTAACGTCATCAATCCACCATGGTAGTACTTTTGGTGTAGCTTTAAAATTTACTCCCAAAAATTATTCCATTTCTCTATTACATCATCTTGGATTTTTTAATCCATTCCATCACAATGATGAATGCAGCTTTTGGTGATGGGAATCAATAACGATGTAGTCGGAATTCATAGGATTGATGGAGACTGGCCTTATGGAAGGTGCTTTCGAAGAAGTTCAAAATCTTCTGCAAACCAAGTTGGTAGGCCCAAATAAGAATCTTGAATGTAGCAGTATTAGTTATATATGATTAGGAACAATGGTTACAAAATGATAGTCCTTCTCTATCAAATACATAATTAAGGAATATAATTTATTTAAAGACTAACATACATGGAACAAAAGTTGATAATTTTAGATGTAAAAGTTAATAATGGGCACTATCAACTGTAATAATATGATCTAGATCTTACAAATGTAATTTTTATCATGTTTAAAATAATACAGACTGCATAGGAACATTTTTCACCATCTCTTCCACTACTAGAACCATGAATTTATGCATCAAAGAAATATTGAATGAATCAAAATTAATTTAAATAGTTGAGGACCGGTTTCAGAGTATATCCCATCTCTTTCATCACCGACATATTATTCATGCTTAAATATTATGATCAAAATTACAAGCAGATACCATAAAAGGGATCTTATATTCTCCATTCATGGTAGTATTTCATGAGCACTGGCTTTAAGAACTCTTCTTGCGTTGTATGGATAAAAATATAAAAAACCACAATTTTTTCTATCTTATTATAGTAAGTGTTGTGTTTTATAAGAAATTTTCAATAGGTGATCCAAATAACATTAGAAGATATATGTGTTTGGGGAGATTTTACCATAGCAGAGGATTAAGAACTTGAATGTTCTATTTGAATGTCGTACCGTATTGCGGTACCAAGAAAGTCTTTCTCATGCATGTCATTATATATTCTCCCATTTGTACGCCACTATAAAGTAATTATTATTATTATTATTAATAGAATACCATTTATCAAACACAATAATTAATATTAATATAGAAAATATTTTAAATTAAAATAACATACATAATATAGTAAAATTTAGAGATATTGAAAATAGAAATTTATAAAATGAGTATCCTTTTCTATCAAATACATAATGAAGGAGAAAAAGTTTAAAATAGACTGACTAAATAGGAAAAAAATTTACTAAAATGGAGGAATAAAAATATAATCAGAAATATTAATTATAATAAGATGTTCCAAAACACATAACCATATTTTATATAAGCATCAAATTACTGGTTTTTACAACACCATGGAAAAATTTAGAAGGTTGTTCATACTGTTTCCCATGAAATGAATCCCAAATATCTTTCCTATTTACGTTAAAATAAGTCAACACGCCAATCACATTGTCATAATCCCCCTGGTTGAAAGGATTCATTTTAGTAATCCGTAGCTTCCTCTTCCTGCACTTCTTACCAAAAAGTGTTGTTTCCTACCTATCCTCCTCACAATTTTCCGCTACCCATTACCCTGAACTGCTTCGCTAAAACCAAATGAGTCTTCATCTTGGGTCATTTAGTAGTGAAAACAGTCAAAGGGGGCATGTTTCTGCTCTGAGGAGAGGCCTCATATAGACTTAGGGGAGGGATGGAGGGAAATCCTTAAATGTAGAGAGACGAACCGAGCATCAACACGTTCAGTAAGTGAGACTAATTCCATCAAAATGTAATGAAATATGTATATACTATTTCAAGGATATGGTACTAAGGAATTTGAAGAAATTTCTGATTAATGACATGAGTTCCAATATCATGGTGGATGTTGTTGACTAAACGATATTCATCATCAAGCAAGGTTACTTCCCCCTAATGATTACTCAATTCTTGTCCAAAAAGTAATAAACCCATGAAAGAAGTTGTGGGTGATGAAATAAGTCCAATAATGTTAGCGGTAAGGAAACAAAATGGGAAACAATCCATTCAATCAAAACATTTTATCCAACACTTTAATCAAAAACCACTTGATCCCCCCTCTAATGCGTGTTAAAGATTAAGAGAAAAGAAATGTTATTCCAATTATGATATGTTCTGTAAATATTAATAACATTATTGTTCATATTATATATGAATCATTAAGCATGTTTCCATTAGAAAATAAAATATTATATGTTCATATGCTCGTAACATTATTTGTGATCGAAACTTATGCAGCTATTTGAATGTCATACCTTGTTGGGATTAATGAATTCAACCATAGGGACCATTCTAATACCAGATGTGTAAATGAATTCAACTACAGGGCCAATTATTTTAGAGAGAGGATAGCTATCAATAGAAATGGGAAAATAATGTAGGTAAAAAAATTGTCATAGGGTACAAAATTATAAAAACTCAATGAGTTAGAAAACTAATAAAGGGGTTTAAAAATCAGAAAATAGATTAAGTAAAATAGGGTTTTCTTTGCTTGAAGATCATGGAATGGTTGAATGAGTTCAATAAAAGGTGTGGAAAAACACAAGAAATATGTTTTTGGATTTTTAATATCTGGACAAAGAGCACAGATCTGGGAATCAATGTTCCATAAATAATTCAAGACAACATGTTTTTTTCATAAATGGGAACAGAAAACCACATATGGGTTAAAATGGGAACATGAGGAAGGAAATGAGGAATAAAAGTTTCTGGCTAGGAAGGAATATTAATAAAGGAGAAGAATATCAAAATATAAATTTATAAATTGTACCATTACCTTGGATTGGAGATATTATTGTCCATTATCTTCTTGTACTTCCTCTACATGAAACCGTTTTCCGTAATCTACAAATATGATTTCATGAGAAATTCTGTCGTAAAACCATAATCTACCTTGTTGATTGTCCTAATCCCACATCTGCAAAAGTACAAAATTTCAAATATGAGTAGAAAATATTCTGAACATGATGAATGAGTCTTATTCATACAAGATTAAACAATGGGTTTCTCTGTATTGAAAATAATTTGGTGACTTGCATGTGGGTGGGGGTGAAGAGGTGTCAGCGAAATAGTTGTGGTTGACCACTAGAATGTTGTTAATCAAACACATTTTCATATATTCTTTATCTATCGACATGCACTAAGAAAATAATGAGGAAAGATATACCAACTACCAGTTTTGATATAAGGCAATTTTTAAAATCCATTGGCCGCATCTTGAACTATATGAAAAAAATAACAAATCATCGCATTAAATATTCATAACAATATATTTATTTAATAAAAATAACACACAAAGCATTGAATTAATTAATCTATAAAATAGAAAAATATATAAAATAAGAATGAAAAAAAGTAACAGTGAATGAAATCAACATAATACCCTATATGAAATAAGTCCAATTCTAGTTTATGTGTTCCCATGCGCACTGATAATACAATTATAAAATAGTCAAATAAAACAATAAATGTTTAATAATGCATAAAAGGGATATTTTTTCATTAAATGATGATAGAACATGCTTTTAATATAGCGATTGACTAAAAAAGTACACTTCATCCAAACCCTCTGTTTCACTGCAATGAATTAATTAATAAACAAACAGAAGGATTTAAATTAAAGTTGGTTCATAAAGTTTATACATATAGTAATTATTATATTACCTTATTTCATGTGATTTATTCAGATAAAGGGGAGATTTTTGTGATGTGGTAAAATTTTTAAATTTTGGTTCATCAACGTGTTCCAAGATGGTGGAAAAGGGATTAGAGGACTTCCAAAACAAACACACTTTGATAAAAACAGAAAAAGGGTAGATTTTTATTTGTGGAGGGGTTATAAAAAATAGAATTGATTAAAGACGAACAACATTTTCAATGCATGCATCACCAGAAAGGTTCAAATTTTTATATATATGAGATCTGTAATAGAAAATCCCTGGCTTTTCAAGTTCATTTTCATCATGTAAAAGATTTCCTCTATAAATTTTCTTGACCGTTCACTTCCTACCCTACAAAATCAAAGCAATCGTGCAAAAAAAAGGCACTCAGAACAACTAAATTGCATTAAAATAGAACAAGGGGCATCTCTTAGTTCCCAATGACCTATAAATTGTAGTTACAAGATACATATCTTTAGTTCCCAATGAACTATTCATTGCAGTATCAAAAAGTAATGTTGATGCCCTAAAAGGTGTTATTAATTAAACTGAATGTCATCTAAATGTGGATAATATTTCAAAGAGTTATCTTCCAATTCTTTTATTGTTTATTATTTTAATGATCAATATGTTTTTTCAAAAAATTTAGGGGAAAAAATTATGTATATTTGAGTTTGATATACCTTATGAACTTTTATTAGTATGCAGAATAATACACAATATATCATTATTAATTATAGTGTAATATATTGCATGATGTAGTGTTCAATTATTGATGTTGAACACAACCTTGATCTATTTGGGGTACCTCACATAAGACACAAAAAAAATTTTATCAAAGTTTATAGTGACCAAATGAGTATCGGTTGAGATCTAAAGAATTTATTACCTTCCCAGTGGAGGACCCATATCATTTCTATAATTCACCGCCTCCAACTTTGTTTTCTCCTATGGTTGAATTAAAAATAGGTAACAAAATTAGTATACAATTTATTTCCTAATTTAATCATATATTTATGTTCTATTTTAAGTAGACTGATTAATTAAATTTAATATAGAATTAATTAATGAATTTCAATTAAAAAATACAGATGTAAAAAATTAAATAAACAAATCGAAAAGGGAATGAAAAAAATTGAATTGTAAATGAATCAAATAATTGGATCCAAATTATAGCTATGAATTAAAATATATAGTAAATAGAAAATTACATTTATGAAATTAACTAAAAAATGATAGTTTTCTGTAACACCCATAACAAAAAATATAAAAAAACAGATATAAAATTTAACTAAGTAAATATAGAATGAATGCAAAATAAAAAATAGACGAGAACAATTTAGACTAATGTATTAGAAATCTAATGAAATGATTTAGAATATTGGCTTTAATACATTAAGGATAAAGCAAAAGATTATTCAGTATTCACAATATAATTCTTGTTGTGATTAGTGACTGGAAAAGCGAATGAAATCTGTAATAATGATGAAATTAGAAAAAAATAATGACATTAAAATGTATATGATTAAATTAATAAACAAAAGTAGCACCAATGTAATGAAGAAAATTACATAAAATTGAGTGTAATTATTTTATAAGTGACTAATTGTATAATGAATGATATATATATATAATCATAGAATTTAATTGTACAAAAATAACTGAATAATGCAGACAAATCATAATATTGAACAATTTTTTGATAGGTGGATAACATCATAAACATTTATTACATCATTAGAAATATCATAGAAAATGCGGGATTTAGTTATTCTGTTGGAGTATAAAATTCATGCACTTTCATTTTACATTGGAAAAAACCATGAAAACATTGGATATTTTTTGATCTGTATTAGTTGACACTTTCATTAAACCACAAATCGAATAGAAATAAATTAAACTCTGATAAGGATCACTCTCAAGTCATTCAACAGATAGAGACTTCAGGGAAACAATAAGTTATTGATGCAACTCTAGTGAGAGGGTGACCCATCTGTATTTAGCAAAAGAACAAAGATTCAAATCAGAAGGGATTAAAATGATAAATGGAAAAAATCTTTCACCAAAATGATTTTTTTAATCTACATTATGATAAAAATTCAAACTACTGGAAAAAATATTTCTATATAAACTAAATAGAACTAAACACGTGAAAAATATTTTGATAAAAAATGTTTTGAAAGTTAGTTTAAAAGAATTAATCTCTGTCAACCCAGAAAATATAGACCAAACATGATGTTGTGTGTAGTTGGTCAGTCAAAAATATCCAGTTGTTCCCATGAATGATACAACATTTCACATTATAGCTGTGTCTACTCAAAAATAAAACCTTTTGGCCTGACACATGTGTGTATAATATACAGTAATGTTAAAATAGATACTACCTGCTTCACTGAAGTCTTGTAGTATGATAGATAATATGGTATATGATCTCTTTTTTCATCCCCCAAATCATTCTCAATTGGAATTAATATGATTCACCTTATCCATCACTACAAAAAAAAGATTAAACATCCACAGACATTGATATAGGATATACAAGTTAGAATATAAAAATACAATTAACAATGTAAGGTAGTTAAAGAAATTTTGTATCTATACTATGTTTGAAAACAAATTGAAAAAATTATATATTTGGAGAATGAAATATTAAAACATATATAAATATGGAATCACATATAAAGTAGAAACATACAGTATGATCAATGAAAAATATAACAGTGAATACAATAATCAGATAGTGAAAAAAAACACAAAATATAAATTTATTTAAAATCATTTTATTTATTTTTCTTCTACTTCTATAGGAATTGAATCAGCATTGTATAATATTTTAAGGTAATTATATCTATCTCAAAATATAAAAATAAAATAACATGATAAAGGGAAAAAATTATCTTTCGAATGAATATTTATAATTTAATTTATCATCTATATAACAACATATTATGAATGATATATTATTTAAAACCTGAATTTGAAATATTTAAAGTCTTATTAAATATAATATTATATGTTTCATAATTTTATCCATGTATTGAAAAATGTAAAAAAGAAACTTTTATTAAGAAAATATGCTTCTTAAGTTATGAATTTTTATTTGTATTCATTTTTAATAGAAATTTTTCCCCATGTGGACACATAAGGTAAAATAAAGACAAAGAAATTGACATTTTCTATCTTTCTTTGAATTAAATATCATATAAGTCATTTTCCAAGACATTTTTCTATTAAATGGCTTAATTTTAATGATTAGGTGTTATGGGTTGAATTTCATTCATCCATTTTTTTTTCATTTTATAGGTTCATTTTATTGTCTTTATAATTTTATTTTCAACATAACTCACCTAATTTACCCTTTACCATAGTAAAAAAATTTACCATGGTCACTTATCATATTGGCCCAAAAATAAAGAGACCTACTTAATAAACATGGACATTCTGAATCCAATTATTACATCAAAATTAAAAAATTTAAAATATATAATTTGTAGAAATAAATTTCAAATAAACAGAGTAAAATGACATAAAAAGAGCTTTCAAAAAATTTCATTTAAAAAACTGAATGTTTTTATAACAGAATCATGTATAAAATACATTTGAAAAAGCACAATTATAATATTTTAAATTAAAATTAACTAATTAAAATTTAAAACTAATCCAAAACCAAATTTGAAATTGTAAATACCTTAAAATAAAATACATTTTTTTTATAAAAATCAGCATTTAACTATTCATAGAAACATTAATCTTACCCAAAGAATAAGAAATATTCATCCAATGTAAATTTTCATATAAATATTAAAAAGAAAAAAATTTATTTTCTGAAATAAAAATTATGAAATGTTCTGAAATTAAATATATAATGTGTTCTCTATTAAATAGATGTAAAATTACGCTTTTGGAAACTTTATATTTTTATTCATAGAGTTAGATTTATTCTTATATTATGCCTATAAAATATATTGGATGAATATAAAAAATATTTTATTTAATATATAAAATATTTATATAATTATTATCATTCATTATTAAAATTATGTTAATTTATAAAGACAAAATGACTTTGGAAGCATAAAGAGAAAAGTGTTTCATTTATTTTAAATTTATATATATATTCATCTTTAAGTAATTGGTAAATATGAAATTCATCCTATAAACCCTATATTTCTATAAGTTAGTTTATGCTATTCATAAACACTAATTTTAACTTATATATTATTTTTATTTAAATAATAATAAAATTTTGTTTTATAGAAACTCAATGTTGTGTGTTACCCAAGAAAAGCCAGTGATTCATTCAATGAAAGGCATAAAAAAATTAAATTATTTAAAAATATATATATCTTATAATAATATCTCATAGTTACATTATACCCACCTTAATATAAATTTAACTCTCTATATTAATTTGGAAAATCAATGGTTAAATACATGAAAGTTCCTTTCATAGAAACCCACATCATAAATATAAATACTAAAACTTATTTTTAAAAAGTAATGATAGAAAAATAATTATTATCCAAAGTTACTCATAAATATGTTTCCATATAGGATAACATAGTTGGAATGTGAAAATTTTTACAAGGAAGACAAATCCAACCACTATGTTTTTAAGGAGAGTAATGATGAACTTGTTCAGGATAAAGTTAACAATCATAATGCCATAAATCTGTGATGATCTAAGGAACCACAAGAATCATCAATAAATATTTTACAAGGATAACATTTTTGGTTTCAAGATCCTTTCCATAGAGTTTAATAATGTTAGGAAACACACACTTTATTATATATAATCTCATATTTTTATTCTGCCTTGAGCAAGTTCCACTTCATATCTTATTTCAAGAAATTAATGTCAATTTTTCATTCTTGAAGCATTAATAGAATATGATATTCAATGAAAAATTATTAAATAAAAATGATTACAACATATTATTAAATATTTATAAATACTTAAATGAAAATATAAAAATTTAATATCTAAAACCTTACCTAATGTTTAACTTTAACTATCCCATAAATGGTTAACCTCATAATCCTTTTAGATGATGAAAATAAAATACTATAGAAAGAAGATCACTAAATAATATTAACATTGAATCCCCATATATTCTAAGTAGATATTTTCTTTCACTTAAAAAACATGTTAATATCATCATCAAGTATTTCCTCAAAATACGGCAGTTACTATAAAACCTTAATTAAAAATATATGTTTTTAAAAATTAACTCCTTCTTTATGAAAAAAATCAAATAATTCTATACACTCAATATATGGAATCATAAGCCAATTTTTAATCTTATCAGACCCAAATACATTAATATTATTCCATCTATTTGATCAAAATAAATCATCACTAAACATCATGCACATATTAAGAGTAATGTTTTCTTTATCGATGTTTTTTCAAAAAAAATCACATTAACACCTAAATAATTTTTCATGGTTAATAGTACCATTAAAAATAAACTTAAAAACCTTAAGAAAAAACCTATAATTGATCAAACCTTATACATTTATTTATTTAGTAATACAATAAAATAAATTCAATAACATTGTTCTTGAATTCCAATATATAGACATGCAATCCTTATAATACCAGTTTAAACTAGTAACCAAGCATCGTCCATAAATTTCTTAACACTTATTTAGTCTCATAAGCCATTAATAGTCTCTTAACCATAAGAAAATATAAACAATAATCATTCAGCCTTTCTGATTATCATTATGAGCTTTTCCCCTTGTGCATCTATTTTCATAATACCCATACATTCCACATTAAATGAATCTAACTGTTATTGAGGACATGGAAATACCATTATCCTTTTACATTGTGTTAATTAAAAATAATCCTTTTAAATTACTTGATTTGTGTCCTTATTTTCTAAAAAAAAATTATTCTCTAGTCTCAACGAAACATTCTCAATGATACCTCTTCCCACATGATTTAAATGTGGAAAATTGAACTTTCATTTTTCTGTGTTAACCATGAAACTATATCTCTCTCTTATTATGTGGGACAGGAAACTCACCAATATTGAAACAATTTATCATATTATTATATTTATAATAAGTAATAATAACAATATTTTTCCTTCCAACTCCCCTTTTATTTTTTTCTCTTGATAATTTTCATTCCATTTCCCATAATATTTAACATTAACATGAATCATCTTAGTTCTAGCCATTGTCTAAAACCCAAAAAATAATGTGAGAGGAAAAATCATACTATTAGAACCACATAATCAAGGGATAGTACTTTAAATCTATAAAATATTAGGTTTAATAGATGATTATCCAGGACCATTACTAAAATTATATGACTATAACCTATACATAGACATATCCTTAGGGATATACCTAGACATGTCATTTTGAATATCTCTTGGTATATCACTAAAGTTTTAACATAATATTTTATAAATGATGATTAAAAATTTTCCCTGAGACTAAAAATAACAACCTATGTTTCATGAACAAGTATATTACATCATAATTTTATAATACACCAAAACACACCCAAATATGTTATTAGTTTAGTGTCTTCAGAAACTGGGAAACTAAATCAACTGGTTCATAAAACATATACATCATCCCCCTATTATTCCATAAAAACTAATACCCACTTTGAAACATATTAATTAATACCTTACATCATAACCTAGTAAAAATAAAAATAATTAAGGATGATCTCAGATTCTTAGTAAGGGTAAACATAAGGGATATGAATCATTACATAAAGATAAGGGTAAATGAATATGAACAAAAAAAATTAAGTTATACCATAGATATCAAAGATCATAATATTGACTCATGGAAATTCACAATACATAAATCATAAAAGAATAACATTAACATAAAACATGAAATATTGGCCAACACATAATCCTATAAAATAATTTCCATATTAGATAATTCTCATTTCCAAGACCATCATTGTAGAAAAAGTCCTTTACTGAACCGAGTTCACTCTTTATTCCAACCATGTATTTCATAACAGGGTTAACACCCCATTCAAGCCCTATAATACTAAACTGATATCATTTTCCATTCCATACCTGTCTATCTGATGAGATATAAATCGTTATCTAACTAATTGGAGGGAGATATTTCTCCCACCCATCACATAGTGAAAACCATATATATGTGTCTTATAAAAAAAATGCTTCATCATATCATAACCCATGAAAATAAAATGGATTCTTAAAAATAGTAAACCTAAACCAAACATTGGTATAATTGGGATAATATCGTTTAATAATATCCCCATTTAAACATGATTCTTATTTGATAATCACTTGAAACAAATTATTGATGAAAATACCCATTCTTATTTGAAAAGATTTTATTTATATAAAATTCCACAAATGTTTAAAAGAAAAAAAAATTATTTAAAAATAACCATGTATGATAATAAGGAAATCTTCAAGGAAATTAGGCAACATGAAAGCATAAAAACCAATTCATTCTCTATAAGTTAAAAATAAAACATTCTTCTTGTACTTTATCCAGAATGACAAAAAGTACCTTATAAGAAAATGTCAAAACGATTCCATTCATACCATTTAGTAAAAAAATATAAGTTGATAAAAAAGACTTGAAATAATTTTATAAAAAAATTTATGAATATTTTTTAACACATTTTTAAGTAGCATGCACTTGACTGTTATATATACCACTATAAAAAGTAACATACAAACAATCTCGAAAAATATTAAGATTGTGAAATATACCCTTACTTTAGGTCTTATTTCCTTTGTACTCTTCTGAAAATCATGTTAAATGGTATAAATAATTTCATTAACTTATTATACAACCATAGTAATATTAATGATATCATATATGATCATATTATCACCTGTTTAATAATATTTCACTATTACACATCTTTCATGTGGTAACTGCTCCATTTTTTACCCAAGTTTTATCGTATAAGTTTCTGTTCAAACACATAGAATATAGATATATAATTTCCTGAATAATATTATGGAAATATATATATATATATATCTAATTATTAATTATATATATAATTATATAATCCTTCATTAATAGTGGTCATGTATAATGAATCATATCATGTCTTGGAGATGGTAGATCGTACGTACGCACGAGCGACGATATAATTCCCTTATTTGTTAAATGGTATGAAAATTGATGGTGTGTATATTATTATTGTATAAATATATTATTATAATCATCATATATATTTATAATTTGTATCATTATACCCTTATTTGTAAATTGGTGATGAATGAAATATTACACCACGGTGTGGAGATGGTAGGCCATACGTATGCATGGTTGGTGATTTTATTTTTTGTAGGATGAATAGATGGAGGAATATGGCTATTAAATAACGATAATAAAATTTAATCATATATTTTATACAGTATTTATTAATTTATATTGAAAAAATGAATAATATAAATAATAAGTAATGATCATGAGAGAGTCCGTAAAGAAGATTACCTCTTCTTTGGGGAGCTCCCTCAAGATCTACTCTTAAAGACACCAGAGTTTGGTTTTTGGGAAGAAAACCTCAACTAAAATGTGTATAGGTCTGTTGAGAAGTTAATTTATATGGTTATAGAGAATATTTAAGGCTCAATGAGTTTTTAAGAAATGAGTGAGGATGTTTCCATTTATAATTAAGGTGAGGGACGCTTTTGGAATTTCTAATGATATTATTTTATAATAAAATCAATCTCAATAAAAATACCCCAAAATTTAATATATTAAAAGATTTGATGAGATAAGGTTATAATATCATCAAAAATATATTTTATAAAATATTTTTTATTCATTCAAACATTATTATTTAATTAACCCTTTTAACCGATTTTAGTTTAAATTAAGGTAACATATAATACAATACTGAAATATTGTAATTTTTAATTATTTTTTGTAAATTAGAGTGTAAATAAATCATTGATAACATTTTAAAAAATATTATAAAAATTTGGTATTTTTAAAGATGATTTATGATTTTTAAATAATTTAATAGAACATTATTTGGATAAAATATTAATTGTGTCTATTTTGACAAAATTTAATTAATGAAATTTTAAAAATATCAAGATAACAATTTAGGTTTGTAAAAAATATTTTATTATATCCTAATGGGTCAAGGTTATATATAAAATTAATTAGTTACATCAATTAACTAAATGATATTTATTTAATATTTTTAATATCATTAATTTTATGTATTCCTTAAATAAATAATTATTTCATCCCCATTGTTATATCCATTAATGTAATTATTTTTCCCTAAAAATTATGAATAAATTTATATGAAGAAAATAAATTTATTATCTTTAAAATTTCTATTTACCTTCAAAAAAATCATTTTTAAAACCATATATTAATATAGCTTATTAATCAAAACCCTATATTGTGAACCATTTGACTTTTAAATAAAATATTATAAGGGTGTTCTTCATACTCAAGTGGATAAAAATGGTCATTAATTAAATCATTAAACAACCAAGGATGAAATAAGAATGAAAAAAATATTTATCCATTATTTTTGGTCATTTAATAGTTATTCTAATTTTAATTAAATTCATTTTATTTATTTTTATTCACCCTGTATAAGAACTGCATCAGCATTGTATAAGCCTTTAACGTAATAATTTATTTCATTAAAATTGAAAATAAAATACACTGATAAATAAGAATATTTTAACTTTCAAATTAATATTTATAGTTTAATTTATTTTTGTGTATAAAAACATATAATAAATAATATATTATTTAAAAAATAAATATTAAATCATTAAATTTTTGTTAAATAAAATATTTTAAGTATCATAATATTATCTAAGTAGTCCAAAACATAATAAATAAAATTTTTATGATGAAAATATGTTTCTTAATTTAATTTTTTTGATTTATATTCATTCATAATAGAATGTGTTTCTTATGTGGGCAAAAAATGGATAATATAGAAAAAGAAAATGATTTTTTTATTTCATTGAATTAAATATTATATAAGTAATTTTTATGGAATAATTTACATTAAATTACTTAATTTATATCATTATGTGTTAGGGGTCTAATTTAGCCAATCCAATAAAAAAATTTCTTTTGTTAGGTTCATTTTATAGTCTTTATAGTTTTATTTCTAACCAAACATTCCTAATTTTCCCTTCTCTATAGTAAAAAAATTAACCATTGTAACTATTCAGATTGGATGAGAATAAAGGGGAGATATTTACTAAATTTGTACCTTATGAATCCAAATTTTAAATCCATTTTTAAAAATTCAATCTGCAAACATTTCAGAATCAGTGTTTAAATTAAACCAGTAAAATTCCATTAAAAAAAGAATATTAGAAAATGTACTTTTAAAACATAACATGTTTTCATAATAAAATAATGTATAAAATCCATTTAAAACCCATAATTATAATAATTTAAACTAATATTAACTAATTTAAATTTAATATGGATCTAAAATGTAATTTGACCTTCTAAATACCTTAAAAATATTGTTTTAATTAAAAACTATATTTCACAATTCATCAAATCATTAAAGTTACTAAAAAATATCAAAAATTCAATAATAGTAAAATTTTATATTCCATGTTGAAAGAATAACTTTATTTATTCATATAAAAATTATAAAATGTTAAAAAACTAGATTTATTATGGGTTCACCATTAAATGGTGGTGAAATAACCCTTTTGCAAAATATATCTTTTTTATTCATAGAATTAGATTTATTATTATATTCATCCTTTAAAATATATTGTATGAATATAAATAAAAAATTTATTTAATATATAACATATTTATATAATTATTATCTTTCACTAATTATAATAAATTTTATTTATAATGAAAAAATGACTTTGAGAGCATAAAAAAAATACTACATTTTTTATTCATTTTTTTGTATTTTCTTCTCTAATTAATTGGTAAACACAAAAATAATCTTCTAAAACCTATATATTCATAATTTATTTAATATTATTCATAACCACTAGTTTTAACATATTGGTTATTTTCTTATTTAAATAATAATAAAATTGTGTTTCCGAGAAGCTCAATGGTGCGTGTAACGCAAGCTAAGCTAAAGTTGCGTGTAAAAGAAATACATCAGATTTTTTTTAAAAAAAATACATCTCATAAAAATATTGGGGTGTTATTGTTTTGATGGTTGTTATGACCAAAAATACCTATGTTTTTAACAGATGGAAATCATTTTACATCACTTCAAATCATCTTTGTCTCCATATCTACTTTAGAACATGCTCATTGGAGACATCTACTCACATCATGTTCATGTGAAGAAGATGGGTTCATCACTATTAGATGTAATAATTAATCATTGAACAAGAGTAACAATTCATGTTTCACAATTTTAAACCTACCTACATAAAACTTATTACATTATAAGAATTTTTTTCTCCTAGGGTTCATTGGTCGATGCATCAATTTTTTTTATTTTTTTCATCGATCATTGAGAATAGCGTAACAATAGTGGTCATCTGTAGGATTGATAGTAATATCAATTGATGGATCAAGGGATGTAATATAGTAAATAGTTTAAAGATCATCCAAATTTTAATTTCCATCAGAATACTATCATTTGTCCCAAAATATGGAGGAAAATAGTTTTTATTTTATGATGGATCTGTCAATTTTGATTCATATTTCCCAAATATAAAAAAATTATTTACCTTTAAAATTTTATTTCCTCGTCTTTGTTTTAATAAAATAAAATAGGTTCTTTGGGTTCATAGGGTTTCTTGAAACTATAATCTCCCCCAGAATAGAATAGGACTTTAGAGAGGGAATATTGGCAGAACGTAGGCTATGGGACTGTTACTTAAGTGGATTTTTATAGGGAGGGTAGGGTTTATTTATAATTGGAGGGGAGGTTATTTTTATATTAAATAATAAATATATACTAATTAATGGTTAATACATTAAATAGTGGTAGTCTATATGACAAAGAATATAATTCCACACCCTTTATACCAAATATAAGACATTCTTATAAGATAGATTGTGTTCTTTATGATGTCATCATTATTAAATCATTAATGAATCACAATAACCATTTAATTTTCTATTTTAATAAATTCAATGAAAAATTAAAATAAATAAAATTTACTTATTGTAAATATACCAACTCCAAATTTGATCATTTTTTATTAAAATAAACTTTGAACAATGACAAAATACATTTTTTAAATCATATAATATGCTATAGAAAACATATATTAACATTTTAAAAGTAATTTTCTTGACTTTAGAATTTATTCATTGGTTTTATAAATAAAATTTATCATTTTAAAATAAATTAGTTAATTGATAATTTTTATATATATTATGATAAAATAGTATTTTATATATTATATCTTCGATTTTATATTCACTAAGAATTTTGACTATTTTATAAAATAAAAAAATCAATCTTGACTAATTGTTACATTTTTAATTATTTAACATTTTAATTTAATTTAATACAATGATTTTCTAAAAATAATAAAAACACATATTCAGAAAAAAAATAATTAATTTTATTTATATTAATTAAATAATTAAATTTATTACGTTGAATATTAATTTAATGTATTTTCATGACCATATTTTGTTATTTATTTACTTATATTATAATTTAAAAATTTACACATAATAGAAAATTTAATATTCTAACATCCACATTACTATTGGAAATATTTTTAATGAACACCGTACCCATAATAATTGTCATATTTACTTTCACCATCATAAATATACCCCTTAATTGCGATACATTTTATTCATATAGTTTAATTTCATGGTTTGTTATATATACATTATAAATTTATATATATTATTCTTCATATTTTTATTTCTTATTACATTTCTTTTCATGAGTTTGGTATTCATGGGAGTATATGACCCATTGGATTTCCATAAACTATATTTGTTATTTGAATGTTTTTATTATCTCATTGTACTAGTTTTAATTTCATATAATTAATTTATCAATAAACTGTAATTATATATGTTAAATGAAATAAAATATTGTTATTTTGTTATGTGGTGCATGTTATTTATTTTTAATTTAGATTATACTAAAAAATAATTCTAATTTTGAGACACATATATGTCATGAAAGAAATATCATATAAGAAATTTGAAGTCATTATAGTAGAATTACTTGGATTTGTGGAGGATTCGTCAAATACATTGGTTGTTTGAATTAATAATTGACATATATAGAGGATTTTATTATTAATATTTGATCCAAATATTATGAAAACTTTTTAAAAATAAATACATATTTTTTTTTCTTATTGAATACTTTTATTTTCCTTTTTATATAGTTGTATTTGATGGGTTTTTTATACATACAATTTGTTATTAGGGTTAATAGCATCACAAAAACCCTATAATGGTTATATATCTTCTAATATTATTTTTGATGAGATTTCAGAATTTTTGTATTTAAAAAGAGGATGTATAAGTAAGGGTACATAAAAAATTATGAAAAAAGGGAAAATAGAGTTTTCATTATTATTTTTTATAGTGAAATAAAATAATGAGTTATGATTTATAATATTATACTAGTTTATTATTTTCATTATTTTTTCTATACTATGTATATTTTTAGTACACTTATAGTAAGAAATAATGAATATCTATTTAGGTATTTAGAAATTACATGTTATGATTTATTATTAAATGAATTAATTAATAAAAGGGAGAGAAATAATTTATGGAGACCTTTTCCGTCTATTCATTTGATTTAAATTATCAAAAGGGGTGAAATATAAATCCCAGGGGATAGATGAATGATATAGGGTGTTTCTTTAATGAATTAAATGGTTAAGTAGTGATTTTAGTATGATTATATAGATTATGAAATTTAATTATAGTATTTTTTAAAGGGGCTCTCAATAATGGTGATATTTTTTTCATAAGTTTGAGACTAGGTGAATTTGGAATTTGTAATTTTTAAATAATTTACTAATAATAAAAGGGATTTATTGGAGTGTTCTAAAATATTTTTTTTTTCAATTTATCTTAATATTATATTAGGATGGTGGTTATAAAAATGTAAATTGGTGTGCTATCATAAAATATAGTTTTATAGAGTTGTGGTATTGGATTGATGATGGAGTTATAATGTATATTTCTTGTGAAAGATTTTTAGTTATATCATAAAATATTTATTTTTTAAATACCTTATAAAAAATATGATATTGAAGAATTGTTCCATAGTTAATGTAATGATTAAATTTAAATATATTTGTATTGGGAAAATATTGAATGGTATATTGGTTGTATCTCACTATACAATGCATAGATAAATAAATAACTATTGTAGTTGATGTATTATATTGAAAATATTTGTTAAAGGTTATAAATGTTATGAGAAGATTACGGATGGGGATAAAAGTGTTTTGAAGGAAAGTAGTTTGAGATTTATAGGTAAAATGTCATCAATCTCCCCCAATAGTAATGCATCATGGGTCTATTGTGTAGATGAGTGTAACCCCTGATGGTTGCCTCCCATAGGCCCAAGGTTGGAGACTATAAATAAGAGTTTATAAATAGGTAAATGAGATTTAATACCCATATATATTATAGGATCTTAACACAAAACCCATCAAGTAATACCATAAATAAATAACTATGATCTAGTTAATCTCATAATCCATTAAATTTTGATACAAATATTTCTACTAATAATGAATAAAATACCCAAAGAAAAAATCCAATGACACTGACACCTTAACATCTCTAAGTACTAAACTATTAATGTCCAGCCTGGTCTCTAAATCTATCCTGGAAATTAGAAAACACATTTACATATATCATGGTGATCATAAAAGTTATACTCAGAAGGATCATCCTCAATAACTCTCGTGCAAATGTGATGGAATCATTCTAATTATCTGGTGAATAAAAATTAGAACCAAGAATCACTTATGCATGTAAACTATCCCCCAACCACAAATTATCCCTCTCACCTGAACAACACAATCGAAATTTTAAAATAATATTGAAGAATATAGACAAAGTACCTCCATGAAAACTTCTCAAATATTTTTTTTGATCGCATTCTCAAAAGCTAAATTTTCTATTGTCATCCCTCTCATATCCACCAATCACATATCTATCATATATCTAGTCGATTATGACGAGGATCAAACCGATGCCCTACCTACCCCAACCAGTCGTTGGGTCCATCATCCCAAAAATGGTATTAGTAAGTAAACTCATATCACATGCCATATCCATATCATTATTCACACTGTCACTATCCACAAATCACATCTCATCCGCATCTGTGTGTCTAGTATAGTATGTTATCATGAACATGAAGGACATCAACCGTTTTAACTTCACATTTCAAGCATGACCCCTACCATGTATCACAACTCCCTTGTATCACTGCCAACAATGTACCACCTCCCCAATATCATACTACTGTAAAAGGGAGAATATAGAATTGGGGGCTGTTATTCATCCACCCTTGCCAACATGTATATCAAAGAAACACCTGAAAAAATAACACCTTAAGTTGAAGTATAAATACATTACTCGGTTGGGATGTATATAGAAATCAAAATAACATACAATGTATAATAATCACACACAATCCCATCATATGGGTTTACACCAAACCGCTGCAAAAAATCCAATTAGATCATCACAACTCCACAATAACCACCACTACAATACAAACCAAAATCCAATGACCATGTAAAACACTGATGGAAACTATCAAATATTCCTATATAATCCCATAATTTAACTTCTCTAGATTTTTTGATTATCAATTAATTTACGTTCATTATGTCATTTATTTTCCTACTGTAATGAAAACCCATTCTACAGCCATAACACCATTTCACTCCAACCACTAAAAATTAATTTTAATAATTATCCAATTAATGTATAGTGAACATATATTTAATTCTTTTTCCACATAACATTATAACATTTAAAACATAAGTCCACATTTTATAACAATAGAGAATCTACCAACCCACCCTAAAGCACAAACAACCACCAACATATCATTCCCCCATAAATCTAATGAAAATACAAGAAACACATACCATATGTCACACAACAATAATCATCATATCCCACATCCACCACACAATCTATTTTTATCCTCACTGTAAAACACTTCCCTTGCAAAACCAGTCACATCAACCCGAAACAATTTCCACACAACCTCTATAATACCCATTATATCAAGATAAATGTCCCACAACAAAACCAATGATACCCTCATTGGGTATCCCATATTTTAGTCATAATTTTCATAGATTCCATTCTCGCCAACACAAATGTCATCTTCCTCATAAAAAATTTAAAGAAATATAATTTGATATTGTCTTTAAATAGTTAACTTTTTAAGAAGGTGAGTCCAATTAGTCATGGAAAGTGAACCCAAATAAATTAAATAAAAAAACCATAGAAACATCAAAAAACAACAATAATCATGAAATAATAATAAGAGGAAAATTTTAACCACCTATAACTCACCCGTTACTGTTAATTTATTTACTCCAATTCTTTATCTTTATTAGGTAAATTATTACCATATATCCAATAAAACAACCTTGTGACATCCACATAATAAAAAAAATTAATGATTTTTCTAAAATCCCTTAATTAGATCAAATATTTTTGAATTACAATACAAGAAAGATATTGGGATATATGGATATATGATCGATATCACATCATGGGAAACTTCAACAACCTACATTGACTTGATAATTCACAACATATTACCCAAAAATCACCCAAACTAACCATAAAAACATCCAAAACTATATCTAGGTGGAGAATGTAGAGGATAAAAAAAGTGAAATATAAGGTACAAACCTCAGATCCCCAATGATCAATCTTATAATGATATGATTCTATTCCAAATAAATGTAGCGGGAAGACCTCCTACAGATGATCCTAGGTCAAAAAAGAGTCATGAGGATAAAAGGAAGAATGATAGATGTTGAATGGGACTTTGAATTTATACCCATGATGGATATTAATAAACTATGGTGAAATATCACACACTATGTGGAAGTGTATAATGTTTTCATGCAGGTAAAGTGTAACCATGCCATCCATGCCAGAATAATATCAGTAAAAACCACTCTCTAAAAAATATTTCATAGTATATTCACAAATATTATAAAAATAGAGAAATACCATGGGATAAATCGAACCTCCACAATGAAAAATCATCCTCCCCCGATCCATCCATGAAATAAACCAACGCTGCATCAAAATGACACCAAAATCGATAGAACCACCAAAATAGATAATTCTGAAATCTACACCATAACTCTAATATTTACGGTAGAATAATTCCAAAAATAGAAGGGAAATAAAATATTAAATATTTGGGTCCTATTTTACAACTACCGACACCCTTTTTTAGTATGACCTTCCAACTAAAACCTCATGGCACAACTAATAATTCCACACCATAGAATAAATCCCCATTTGAAATTCCAACTACAACTCCACATGTCCTTTGAAACTCCTCCCAACACCATCAGCACCCAAAACACACAAAGATAATGAATGCAATATTTTGTTCTATTACCTTAAATACATCTCAAATAATTCTCATATTCAAGAATCAAAACTAATCCCTGGAGGATAAGACAGTGAGAATGAACTCCATGGTCACGGAGAGATACATCTAAAATAGTGGTAATTCCATACATTAAGGTACAAAAGCATGAAAAAGTAATAAATCCATTAAATTATATTTAAATCATCCATTAAATTTCAAAAACAAATATCTCAAAAAAATCAGGGTACTAAACTAATATATATGAACCATTCTCCCACATACTCTCTTCCAAGCCACTACACATAATTAATAAATAGGTTAGAGAAATAAAATTCCCACACAACACTTTCTCAAAATTATCTTGAATCCAAACCAAGGACTCCAAAAACATCATGTCAGCCACAATATCCATATTTTTACAATCAGTTACATGATATTCTTCATGAATATGTTGATTAATCTATGATACTTAGAATACATCATGAATCTAGTCTAGTTGTGGATGAAGCACCAACTGACAAAACACCCTACCAATGTGACATACCACCTCAAAGGTTCTGATGAACTGGGAAGATATATTACTCCCTCAAAAAACCTATACTACCCATGACGAGGGGAACACTCAAGAACAAATGGTCTCTAAACTCAAACTCTTGAGGCCTGCTCCTATTACCCTCATAAGACATATATTGATCATATTAACCCTTCATCCACTCTAGAACCATATGAATCTTCTATTTTATACACTATAACACATTATGTCTGATGATTGTTGAATACCGATTCTTAATTTAATTTAATTGATAATGAAAATTTCACCAACACGGCTCAACAAATGGAGAATTGTTGATGGAAAAATGAAATCTAATATTTTAATAAAACTCAACCAAGTGTAGGTTTTTTACCCACAATCCCATAATATCCAAGCAAAACTCACACAAACAATCCTCAAATGTTTATATGGTCTACTATTTATCCATGTTTTTATAAGGACATAAGGAAATGTTAGTGCATATAAATGACCCAAAATCATTTTGTAATCATCTACAAACTCATGGGGGAAAAATTGTAACAATTTAAAATAATTATCCTTGGTGGATCATGAATCTACATAGTATATTCTATATATCACATCTCTACATAATTTACATCACTCAACTCCCTTTTCATTAAAAAGTGGGATGGATTAAACAACTGAATCATGATCACAAAAATTTATTCTCACCACTCTAGGGTCATGGTAGGTCAATGATGAAATCTTTTAAGATGTTCTCTCATTTATACTCAGGGGCATCCAACGGAAACAAAAATCTACCCAAAACATGATTTTTTACCTTCACCTTCTGGTAGTATGGGTATCACGATACAAACAACACAACTGAATACTTCATATTCATCCACTAGTACTGAGGCATGAAGTTATGTTATATCTTTTATCATTAAGATAAAAGATACATTATCATCTACTGATCTATGAAGACAAAAAATCTGTCACTGATGAGGTAATTTCATCATATATTTAAGACAAAACTACTGATGTTGTGACTATTATCTCATTAATTTACTAAAAAGATATCCATTAATAATTAGTCTATGATATTTCCACGTTCCTTTTTAATGGCTGTCAATGGTGTCTTGATCCAAGAGAATTAGAAAACAATAATATATTTTAGAGCCCATAAAGTTGCATACCACTTCCAAATTTTTGGTGGATTCACAAGAAATCACTCAATCAATCATAAATGGATCCACCTCAATATTTTATCTAGACACCACATGTATATGTAAATGCACATACCACATAAAAATAATACACATTTATAGAATTCCAAATATTTGATGACATTGAAGAACCTATAAAATAGTTAATATGGTCTCATTATACACCTCCTCTCACTTCAAATATATGAGTCTCTAGTCAATGAAGACCACAAACAACTAGTTAAGGAACTAATGGAATGAGAATTTCCTGAGTCACATGAAAATAGTTGTGGTGGTTATAATACTAAATGGAATGATTTCAAACACAAAGTTCCAATAACAAAATCAAAATGTAATCTTGGGGATATATTCTTCATTTACATTATTATGGTGATTTCTGTATCATAAATGAACCTTCAAAAACAAAATATTTCCCTTTAAATTTTCAAATATATCATATATCTTCTAGATTGGGTAACAGTTCTTGGTTTTTACATGGTTGAAACTCTATTATTCTATGAATAGACCCAGAACACCATCTACCTTCCTAGAGTCCAATACATGATCACCCCATGATGACATGATAAGATGAATAGAACAATTCAACATAAATGTTTGGATCCTAAGAATCAACTCCCATAACATTGATGGTGTAATTTTATAAGGATACATCAAAATTATAGAAACACATGATTTCAACACTATGATAAACATTATATCATGTCAAGGAGGTAGGTTCACAACCTCATTAGGTAAATAATATATAAAATCCTAAAATCCCCAAGGGATATATACTATGTAAACCATTATCGATCCCAAAAAAAGTTTCACCAACTGAGATAAAAGTGGATCAACATGCCTACTTCCAACATAGTAATCCGTCTCACTGAAAAACACCACACACTGGACTTGTACATAAAAAAACGATACTCTATTCTTGATGAAATCACTGATATCATGTATATAGTAAAAAAATTCATTCTAAGGATGATATCATATAGTTATATCTATATCCACAAGAAATCCCCCACAAACTGATCTTTCCCCATCATTAGTTCACTTCCCTAACACACATCAAGAAAATTTGTCTATCCTCTAACTAGTATAGCCAAAACTAGGGGCCCTAGAATCCTATCTACCATTAGTCATAAATCTCAGACCAAATTGGGTGCAATAAAGTAGTTTGACTCTCTAAAGTTAAATAAGAAAAAATATAGTGTAGATGATGGATTGGTGGTTCCTCAAACAACCTATGGTCCTTTTCATTTCAGGAACATCATGAGTTGAAAATGACCATGCACGACTCCTCTACCTCTCCGATGATGTCAGATTCCACTATTGTGACCCATTATAGGTCCTTAGGGATATAGAATATCATGAGGTTCTCCCTTGTCTATTCATTCTCCTCGTGGTTAAACATACATTAGTTGTCCTAGCTATTGATAAGGCCTCAGATGGATCTGGTGATGCTGATTTTGATGTTGAATTTGTACACCCATACCATATTAACCTACCTTTATGGTTGAAAATTGATACTAATTGTGAGTACAACCATTATAGGCAAATCCCAAAAGTGGTAGATCATAGTAGATAAATATAAAATTTTTGTCCCAATGAAGTTAGAAACAAACCATGAGGATCAAATCCTATATTTTTAAAACCTCAACTATCCTAACATCCAATATGAACCATCTAAAGCACTACTGCTCAAAAATCATTACTAATATCTCTCTAAGTTGATCATCCTTGTTAATTCATCTGATTAATCATCTCATCCATCTAATATAACACCAAGTAAGAAACAAATGTAAATGGAGTAAAAACATATTTACATTTTAATGGAAGACATCCTAAAGGAATGACACTCTATACTCCTCACGAGGAAAGATATCAAGACTGAAGCATAAAAGATCCTTAAAACTAATCCCATGCTCCCAAAAACTTAGGATCCCCTTCAAAATTAGAGAAACTGTTACTAAATTTATTCCTTAATTTTAGAGTATAGAAAAACAAAATGAAACTCTATTTAATGATATATTCACTAAACATATTCCTCTTTCCACTCCCTAAGATACATGATCTATCACTATTGAGAGGCCCTTCTCATCTAGAAACCTGTAGAGAAACATGATACTTAGTCTGAGTATGAATAAAATTTAAATCAATCTTGGGATTCTATATTATTATATATTAGATATGATTATTACATACTTCTGTAATCTCTAATGATGAAACCCATGTAGTTTTATCCTTTAAAACCATCCTCATCAACTGGTTTTATAAGGAACTAGCCTTAAAACTTACTTAATATTGAGTTATTACAAGATTACACATTGAGGATCTTTTCTGGTTTAGACTTTTAGAGAATTAGATCATAAAACTTGCATTACATTCCACATTTAAAAAAAGTTGTTACATAAAGATAGTATTATTTTTCCCATTAACGGAAACATATTTAAAATAAAACATGGATTCTTTCTTGACACTTCCTTGACACTATCATCATATCATGTACCTTTCCCATGACCTGTGAAAAACATTTCAAAAAAACTTGGGATGAGCATAAAAATCTCAGTAAGGGATATAAAAATATGGAAAGGAAACATGATTACATGTATACATAAGAATCAATGAAATCATACTTTACTCATAAAACATAAGCAATTTAACATACCTCGTCAAATCATGAATAAATCATAGAAATCATAAGACATAAAGGTAACTTGAGGCATTCATAACATTCTTACGTAGGGAGTAACCCTCTAGGTTATGTTTGGAATACCCACCACAATATATTCCCTAAATCTCCTTGGAGAAACATTAATGTTTTACTCCTTCACGTTACCCAATGAATTGGAGAGCTATATCTGGCTCACCCACCCTTAGTTTATCACGAAACCACCTGTATTCATAATAATGCCCAAGAACCTCAACATAATCGTATCACATAAAACATGCATAAAGGAAACATAACATTTCTACATTTCAATCACAAGATATCAATACAACACATTGATATAATAAATACATTATGAAAACCATTTTCAATACCAAAATAAAAGAAAAGTAAAACATGGTATTTATTTTTCTTTTAAAAAAATGTATGGCTTATAGAGGAAGCCGAAACTCAAATAATGGTCACGGCGGCAGAGAAGTCTTTGTCGCCGCATATGTACGACAAAAACATTCCCATTTTTCATTTAGTAAAATTCTTCGTATAAAAAAGTTTTTTTTTGGATAAACGTAAAAGTAAAAGTGGTTTATACACCGTATAAAAGAAGGTTGTGTATAAAACAAAATATGCCTCAATGGAAGGAGATTGAGACGAAGTACCATACCTCGGGTCTGACTTGACTCGGTCGTTCTTTAATCTCATGAATAATAAACTTGAGTTAATTTCAACTTGTTTAAGAACATTTTTCAAGTTAATTATTCCTTTTATATAACTTATTTCCATGCCATGAACACTATGTAATTATTTAAGTTAATAACGGTCGTTTTAACGATCATTGGTACTTGAGTCAAAAAATAAACCCTTTACAATTACAAGTTGTTCATGTATCCATTATATCAAGAATTGTATTCATGATTTAGATATCATATATATCATATATATCCAATACATGCATGCATTGATAATATTACATAACATTTACAAGTAAGAAATTAAATGCACCGTTCATGGAGACGGTAAGCCGTATGTACGCATGAACACTGCTTCCTTTTCTATTTCATATTTTATGAAATGGAATCATAATTATATAAAGGTATATTATAATTCCAGTGTAATATCATATATAATATCATAACTCCATCCTTTATACGTCCCACATATGGTATTAACGAATCAAATCACTTTGAGGGGGCGGTAGTCTGCACTTCCTTAAATGAAGATATCACGTTTACCCATAATGGAAACCATAAAGGTATTCCCAAAATGAAAAATACATAAGCTTAAGGAAAAAAATAAACATATTATATATCATATATAAATATATTGTCATCTTAATGGACACCTTTTAAGGTGTTAAAATAATGATGAACAATCACCGTTTCGGGAGGCATAAATTCGCCATCTACAGAAACAGTATGTTCATTAACCATTAGATGTAGTTGTGTGTAAGTTTAGCTCGAATACATCTTATAACAACATCATAGTATATGTAAGATACTGGTTTTGTTACAAAAGAAATTAATAAAAAGAGTTTAGGGGGTTGGAGAAGCAAAATAAAACAAAGGAACACAAGTGAAGACATTACCTTAAAATCGGGTAACTCCCTTTGGTTTGAGCTCAAAGGCTTCCTTGGGAAGACTTATTCCCAAAGTGAGGATTCAAGGAGTTAGATAGGGAAGTGAAGAGACAAAATATTCAGGGGTTGGCGAGCCAAAGGCATTGGAAGTGTGGGTAAGGAGGTAGAGGTGGGGGCCTTTTATAAGAGGAGAGGAGGCGCACTCTTGGAAAGTAAAGAAATGTTACTTTATTTTAAAATGGGTTTCGGATTAAAAAGGTCCCACATTGATATAATTATAGGTTATGGTGATAAGGGTTCTAAATACACCCATCCAATAGGTTTTGGACATGTGTTGGTCATAGATTTTACATTATCTTTTCATTTTATTTAAATCCTTTATAATGAGGTAATCGCTGCATCATCATGATGTCATAAATAATTTTATTTATTTAATGTATAAAAATTATTAAAAAACTATAATGATGTAAGAAATCTTATTATCTTTCGAATGAATATTTATAGTAAAAAATCTGACTTGTATAACCCCATTTAAAAATTGTTTTAGTAAAACAACTCATGTTTGTGTCATTTTAATTTTAACATAAAATAAAAAGATATTAATGTAATTTTCCTACCAAAGTGGCTCCATGGGGTCCCCAGGTTGACCCATGGCTTTTCTTGGTCGGCCATGACACATCAAATAAGGGTAGGACATGTGTCTAGATATTTTCATTTTATTATAATATCATTTTTGCCTTAAATTGCACTAATTACCTCTAATCGTGATTAAAAACTTAAAAGTTACTATTCACCAAAAAATTATTTTAATCCCATTGAACCAAATTTTTATTTCTTAATGACAACCATGTATGTCAGATTTTTTAAATTCAAATCACAGAAGTGGAAAAGTTTCATTTAAACAAGAAATCAGTTTCTTTAACTACCACTTGGTGGTTTCACTATTCATCAAAAATTGAAGTTTTTCAGAAAAATACCAAAACTTCACCCTAAGATATATTTGATATTCTGAATTCAAAAATGATGTCTATTTTAAAAAATTCAAATCATATAAGATACATTAATTAATTTAATAATTAATTCTCGCTGTCATGACAAATAGCGTGTTTTTATGAAATAATAAGTATCAAAAGATTGACACCAGTTTAAGTCCAATTTCAAAGTGAAATTGATTCCAATGACCACCATTAGATTAAATGGTAAAAATATATTCTAATTTCACTTCAAAACCAATTCAAAAGATAATCTAATCATATAAATAAATTAGATTAAAAATAGGTTTTAAATTAAAATACAACATTTTCCACTATTCATTAAAAAAATGAACTTCATCGGAAAAATACCAAAAATTCACATAAAGCAAATTTTGATGTCCCAATCATAAAGAATAAGTTTATCTTGACAAACATAGCTTATAAAATTGTAAAAAGATAGATTTAAAAATGGATTTCCATCAAAAGGTAGTAAAACAATCTTTTAAAAATATTAGTGTATTCCATGCTTAAGATTGGATTTATTCTCATTTTAAGCCTCTAAAACACTATCCAATTTACTAATAGACATAGATAAAAATATCTATTATTCATTACCTAATTGGAATGTTACATCCTTCCCCCCTTTATAAAATTACGTCCCCACAATTTATTTACTTATCCAATAAATGGGGGTACTTATCCCTCATTGCATTTTCAGATTCCCATGTTGACTCTTCCATCATGTGGTTTTCCACAAAACCTTTACCGGATTAATCACCTTATTCTGTAACACTTACTCCCTGTGGTCAAGAATCTGGACTGGTTGTTCCTCATAAGATAGGTTCTCTTCCAGCTGAACTACCTCTGGACTCAAAACATGAGATGGATCTGGCTTGTACTTTCTCAGCATCGAAACATGAAAAACATTGTGTACCTGAGATAAACTCAGAGGTAAATCCACCTGATATGAAACTGATCCAACTCTCTCCAGAATTTCATATGGTCCAATGAACCTTGGACTGAGCTTTCCTTTCTTACCAAATCACATCACACTTTTCCATGGCGAGACTTTGAGAAAAACATGATCACCTACCTCAAAAGATAGATACTTCCTCCTGTTGCCCGCATAACACTATGCCTGCTCTGAGCTATTCTCATGTGTTTATGTATCAGCTTAACTTTTCCTGCTAACTCTTCTACCAATTATGGTCCCATCAGCTTTCTTTCACCCACTTCATCCTAGAAAGCTGGATTTCGACACTGCTTCCCATATAACGCCTCAAATGGTGCCATCTGTATAGTAGAATGAAAAATGTTATTATATGAAAATTCAACCAAAGAAAGATTTTGGTCCCAAAATCCCTGATAATCCATAGAGCAATAACGTAGCATATCCTCCAATGTCTGAATTGTTCATTCTGACTGCCCATCTGATGGAGGATGAAAAGATGTACTAAAATTTAATTCAGTACCCAACGACTTCTAAAGGCCTTTCCAAAAGTTAGAAGTGAACCTGAGATTACAGTCAGATACAATAGAGAGGGGAACTCCATGTAACCTGACTATCTCTTTAAGATACAAACGGGAAAGTTGATCTAGGTAAAAAGTATCTCGTATAGCACGGAAATGAGAAGATTTAGTCTAGCGATCAATAATAACCCAGATTGCATTATTACCTTGAGATGTCTTCGGTAATCCCACAACAAAGACCATGGATATATTCTCCCATTTCCACTCTGGCACTGGTAATGGCTGAAGCATCCCTTTCGATAACTTCCGCTATGCATTAACCTGTTGACATGTCAAACACTTCACAGTAAAATCAGTAATATCTCTTTTCATTCCATCCTACTAGTAATATTCCCGCAGATCTCTATACATCTTAGTACTACCAGGATGAACTGAAAATGGAGAACTATGAGCTTCACATAACAACTGTCCCTTCAACTATAAATCACAATTCACAGAAAATCTCTTCACAAATCTCAAAATGCAATCATTATCAATGTTGAATTCAGGAAACTCACCTTTCTGAACCAGCTCTACCTTTTTCTGCAACTCACTGTCCTGCTTCTGTGCTTGCTTGATTCTGTCTGATAGATAAGATTTCACTGATACATGAAAAAAATAGAAGAAAAACTTGCACCAACAACTTCTATGCGAAAGATCATCAAATCCTTAACCAAATGATCACATTCCAAACGCAACATTGCTAATGAAGCATTACATTTTCGACTCAAAGCATCAGCCACTTTATTTGATTTTCCCAGATGGTAATGAATTGTACAATCATAATCCTTGATTAATTCTAGCCATCTCCTCTATCTCATGTTCAATTCATTCTGAGTGAATATGTACTTTAATCTTTTTCGATCGGTATATATTTCACACTTTACTACATAAAAATGATGCCTCCAAATTTTTAAAGAGAAAACAACAACAGCTAATTCCAAATCATGTGTAGGATAATTTATCTCATGAGTTTTCAACTGTCATGAATCATAAGTAATTACCTGATCATTCTGCATAAGGACACAACCAAGTCCTCTCAATGAAGAATCACTATAGATAACAAACTCCCCATTCCTGGAAGGTAGTGCCAAAACTGGAGCATTCACCAATCTTATTTTCAATTCTTGAAAATAATAATCACATTCTTTTGTCCAGATAAACTTAACACCCTTCCGAGTTAGCTTAGTCATTGGACTAGATAACTGTGAAAAATTTCTAACAAACCTTCGCTAATAGCTTTCCAAACCAAGGAATCTACGAATCTCTATTACATTTTTGGGTCTTGGCCATTCTTCAACAACCTTTGTTTTTACAGGATCAACGATTATCCCATCTTTAGAAACAATGTGACAAAGGAAAGAAATTTGTTGCAACCAAAACTCACACTTGTTGAATTTCCCATACAATTTCTTTTCTTTTAAGGTTTGCAAAATGACCCTTAAATGTCTTTCATGCCCTTATTTACTTTTATAAAACACCAAAATATCATCAATGAAAACAACCAAAAACTTGTCCAAGAACTCATGTAAAATTCTATTCATTAAGTCCATGAATACATCAGGTGCATTGGTTAGCCCAAAAGTCATTACTAAAAATTCATAATGGCCATCTCTTGTACGAAACGCAGTCTTCAGAACATCTGCTTCATTTACCTTCAGCTGATGGTACCCCGATCTCAGGTCAATCTTTGAAAAAAAACTGAGCTCCCTGGAGCTGATCAAACAAGTCATCAATATGAGGCAAAGGATATTTGTTTTTAACAGTGATGTTATTCAAGGCTCTATAATCAATGCAAAGTCTCATAGAACCATCATTCTTTTTAACAAATAAAACATGAGCACCCCGTGGTGATGTGCTAGGTCGAATGAAACCTTTCTTTAATAAGTCTTTCAATTGCTCCTTCAACTCTAAAAGTTCAATTTGAGCCATTCGATAAGGGTGTTTTGAAATTGGATTAGCATCCAGAACTATTTCAATAGTAAATTCAACTTCCCAATCTGGTATTATTCCAGGAAACTCATCAGGAAAAACATCAGGATACTCATTTACCACTGGCACATCATTAATCTGAACAGTTCCCTTTTTTTCAACAATATGTGCAAGGTAACATTCATTTCTATCTTTTACAAGTTTCTCGGCCTCTTGATAAGTTATCAATAGTAAGGGTTCATTCTTGTACACAAACTGGATGTCTTTCTTAAAAGAAACTTCTTTATCTCTACAGTCAATCTTAGCATGGTAAATAGAGAGCCAATCCATACCCAGGATAACATCAAACTCTACTAGAGGTAAAACAATAAGGTTTTCAAGTAGGATATTTCCACAAATAAGGATAGGAATATTCTTATAAATTCTTTTTGTCTCAACATTTCCCCCAGGTTTTTTTACCAAAAATTCAGGAGTCATTTGTTGAGATGGGGTTCCCATTTTACTAGAAAAGGTTTCAGAGATGAATGAATGTGTAGACCTCGAATCAAACAACACACTAGCATAATCTGAAAAAACAAACAAAGTACCTGATACAACTTTCTTTGATGGCTCGACATCTACTGAAGTAGTTGCAATGGATTTCACCACCCCTTTCTGCATGTAATCTAACTGCTTCCCATCACTCGAGCTCTTTGTCGGACAATTGTTTGCATAGTGACCCATCTCATTGAACTTATAACATTTCACTAACTGTAAATCAAATTTGGACTTACCATAACCTTGATCTTTTTCAGTGCGATCACGAGCCTTATGTCCCATCTTACCACATCGGTAGCACTTTCCAGAATTCAGAAGACATTCCCTTGCATGTCTTTTACCACATTTATCACAAACTGGAAACTTATTTTTCTTACCATAATTTTTTTTTGAAGAATTCTTCCCTTTCTCCTGCTACCTCGGTCTCTTCTTCTGCTGGTTTTTATAGAACACTTGATCATCGGCAAACTCAATTTCCACCTTCTTAGCACATTGAACAAGATTTTCATAAATTTTAAACTCACGAGAAGCTAATTCCCTTTGATATTTTGGCTTTAATCCTGAGTAAAAACAATTGATTTTACTATCAAGGTCTCGGATAAAATTTGGAGCATACCTTGCCAATCGAGTGAACCTCTCTTCATAGGAAGCCACTGAGTCTTCCTCTTGCCTCAATTCCAAGAATTGTTTTTCCATGCTAAGTCGAACAACCTCAGGAAAATTCTTCTCAATAAACATACCATTGAATTCAACCCAGTCAAGAGCTTCAATCTCATCAGCGTCCCTTATTTTTTTAACCATCGAACACCACTGATCTGCCTCACCCTTCAAATGGTAAATATGAAGACTAAACTTTTGATTGTCTGAACACCCCATGACATCGAAAATCTTCTCCAGTGATTTAATCCACCCTTCAGCTAAAACAGGGTCAGATGATCCTCTGAATGATGGGGGATGTTGCCTCATGAAATGTTCCACCACTGACATGTTCCTCTGTGGTTGATCTAGCTGATCTCGTGCATGGATACCACCACCATTTATCGCTTGAGTCAACTGCGCCATTACTACAACAAACTGTTCAGTTCCAATTCCGACCATCTCAGGATGCTGATTCAGAAGGTTATTTCCTTATGTATTCCTTCCTAGCACTACTTCCCTATTTCCTCTGTAGAAAACCATTCTTAACAAACATGTCTTAGATGAATCAACATGGTAATCTTCAAAAGCTATATCATTTCAAAAAAAAATATTTTTGGATAATCATTTAATAGAATTATAACTCCTAAAGTTATCTAAATCGACCTTTGATACCAACTATAAGGCCCCAGCCTTAAACCTTAATTAATCTTGAGTTATTACAAGATTACACATTGAGGATCTTTTCAGGTTTAGAGTTTTATAGAATTAGATCATAAAACTTGCATTATATTCCACATTTAAACAAAGTGGTTAGATAAAGATAGTATTCTTTTTTCCCATCAACAGAAACATATTTAAAATAAAACATGGATTCTTTCTTGACACTTCCTTGACACTATCATCATATCATGTACCTTTCCCTTGACCTATGAAAAACATTTCAAAAAAACTTGGGATGAGCATAAAAAGCTCGGTAAGGGATATAAAAATATAGAAAGGAAACATGAGTACATGTATACATAAGAATCAATGAAATCATACTTTACTCATAAAACACAACCACTTTAACATACATCATAAAATAATGAATAAATCATAGAAATCATAAGACATAAAGGTAACTTGAGGCATTTATAACATTCTTACGTAGGGAGTAACCCTCTTGGTTACGTTTGGAATACCCACAAAAGTATATTCCATAAATCTCTTTAGAGAAACCTTAACGTTTCACTCCTTCGCATTACCCAATGCATTGGAGAGCTATATCGGGCTCACCTGCCCTTAGTTTATCACGGAACCACCCGTCTTCATAATAATTCCCAAGAACCTCAACATAACTGTATCACATAAAACATGCATAAAGGAAACATAAAATTTCCATATTTCAATCACAAGATATCAATACAACACATAGATATAATAAAAAAATTATGAAAACTATTTTCAATACCAAAAGAAAAGAAAAGAAAAACATGGTATTTATTTTTCTTTAAAAAAATGTATGGCTTGTAGAGGATGCCGAAACTCAAATAATGGTCACGGTGGAAGAGAAGTCGTTGTCGCCGCATACGTACGACAAAAACATTCCCTTTTGTCATTTAGTAAAACGCTTCGTATAAAAAATATTATTTTTGGATAAATTTAAAAGTCAAAGGGGTTTATACACCGTATAAAAGAAGGTTGTGTATAAAAAAATATGCCTCAATGGAAGGAGATTGAGACGAAGCCACATACCTCGGGTCCGACTTGACTCGGTCGTTCTTTAATCTCTTGAATAATAAACTTGAGTTAATTTCTACTTGTTTAAGATCCTTTTTCAAGTTCATTATTCCTTTTATATCACTTATTTCCATGTCATGAGCACTATGTAATTATTTAAGTTAATAACGGTCGTTTTAACGATCATTGGTACTTGAGTCAAAAAATAAACCCTTTATAATTACAAGTTGTTCATGTATCCATTATATCCAGAATGGTATTCATGATGTAGATATCATATATATCATATATATCCATTACATGCATGTATTTATAATATTACATAACATTTACAGGTAAGAAATGAAACGCACCGTTCATGGAGACGGTAATCCGTACGTACGCATGAACTCTGCTTCCATTTCTATTTAGTATTTTATGAAATGGAATCATAATGATATAAAGTTATATTATAATTCAAATTTAATATCATATATAATATCATAACTCCATCCTTTATACGTCCCACATATGGTATTAACGAATTAAATCACTTTGAGGGGGCGGTAGTCCGCACTTCCTTAAATAAAGATATCGTGTTTACCCATAATGGAAACCATAAAGGTATGCCCAAAATGAAAAATAAATAAGCTTAAGAAAAACATAAACATATTATATATCACATATAAATATTTTTTCATCTTAATGTCCACATTTGAAGGTGTTAAAATAATGTTGAACAAGCATAGTTTTGGGAGGCAGAAATTTGCCATCCACGGAAACGGTATGTTATTTAACCATTAGATGTAGGTGTGTGTAAGTGTAGCTCGAATACTACTTATAAAAAAATCATAGTATATGGAAGATACTGTTTTTGTTACAAAAGAAATTAATAAAAATATTTTATGGGGTTGGATAAGAAAAATAAAACAAAAGAACACAAGTGAAGTTATTACCTTAAGATCGGGTAACTCCCATTGGTTTGAGCTCAAAGGCTTCCTTGGGAAGACTTCTGCCCAAAGTGAGTCTTCTAGGAGTAACAGAGGGATGTGGAGAGACAAAATGGCAAGGGTTTGGCCGAGCCAAAGGCTTTGGAAGTTTGGGTAAGGAGGTAGAGGTGGGTTCCTTTTATAAGAGGAGAGGAGGGGCACTCTTGGAAAGTAAAGAAATGTTACTTTATTTTAAAATGATTTTCGGATTAAAAAGGTCCCACATTGATATAATTAGATGGTAAGGTGATAAGGGTTTGAAATCAACCCATCCAATAGGTTTGGACATGTTTAGGTCATAGATTTTACATTATCATTTCATTTTATTTAAATCCTTTATTAATGAGGTAATCGCTGCATCATCGTGATGTCATAAATAATTTAATTTATTTAATGTATAAAAATTATAAAACAATTATCATGATGTGGTAAATCTTTTTAGATTTCTAATGAATATTTATAGTAAAAAATCTGACTTGTATAACCCCATTTAAAAATTGTTTTAGTAAAACAACTCATGTTTGTGTCATTTTTATTTTAACATTAAATAAAAAGATATTAATGTCATTTTACTACCAAAGTGGCTCCATGGGGTCCCCAGGATGACCCATGACTTTTCATGGTCGGCCATGACACATACAATAAGGGTAGAACATGTGTCATTTTATTATAATATCATTTTTTCCTTAAATTGCACTGATTACCTCTAATCGCGATTAAAAACTTAAAAGTTACTATTCACAAAAAAATTATTTTAATCCCATTGAACACATTTTACTTATTAATGGCAACCATTTATGTCATATTTTTGAAATTCAAATCACAGAAGTGGAAAATTTTCATTTAAACGAAAAATCAGTTTCTTTAACTACCACATAGTGGTTTCACTATTCATCATAAATTGAAGTTTTTCAGAAAAATACCAAAACTTCACCCTAAGCTAGATTTGATATTCTAAATTCAGAAATGATGTCTATTTTAAAAAATTCAAATCATATAAGTTACATTAATTAATTTAATAATTAATTCCCGCTGTCATGACAAATAGTGTGTTTTTATGAAACAACAAGTATCAAAAAATTGACCCCAGTTTAAGTCCAATTTCAATGTGAAATTGATTCCAATGACCACAATTGGATTAAATGGTAAAAATATATTCTAATTTCACTTAAAAACCAATTCGAAAGATAATATAATCATATAAATAAATTATATTAAAAAGGGGTTTTGAATTAAAATACAACATCTTCCACTATTCATTAAAAATGAACTTTATCGGAAAAATACCATAAATTCACACAAAGTAAATTTTGATGTCCCAATCATAAAGAATAAGTTTATCTTGGAAAAAATAGCTTATAAAATTGTCAACAGATAGATTTAAAAAAATTTTGCCATCAAAAGGCAGTAAAACAATCTTTTAAAAATATTAGTGTATTCCATGCTTAAGATTGGATTTATTCTCATTTTAAGCCTCTAAAACACTATCTAATTCACTAATATACATATATAAAAATATCTATTATTCATTACTTACTTGGGATGTTACATGTTTGACCCTCCAATGGTTAATGAATTCGGACTACTACACCTCACAATACTGATCCACCTGTGGATAGAGTTCTAGATCCATAATTGAAAATAAAAATGGAACCATCTAATCCTTGTAGCATGAAATTTTTTAGGATTAATTTAATTAGGTCTAGTTTATTTCCCCAAAATGACCCCATTTTATGACAAGCACAAATAAGAATGTTTCAAGTGCCTCTCCTATGTCTCAACTCTATAATCATAATCAATTTCGATAGAATGTTATAAATATAAAGATCCTTGGGTTAGATCATGTGGGGTGCCAAAATCCTATATTCTAGCTAGACTTTCTTTCTTACAACAAGTGCTAATATCAAATGAAACATTCTCCCTAACATCCCATGTAATCCTCAATAGTGACTACCTCTAGTCTTAATTCTATCTCTCAACATAACTCTAACAACACTGTGTCAGGATTGACCCACATTATAAACCCCTCATGGGATAATATTAATAGTGAAGATGAGTGTGACCATTGATGCCTGCCTCCAATAAGACATGGGATAGAGACTTTCACCGATGGTATAAAAACATATAATTGGGAGGCATTGACCTAATATATCCTAGGACTATAGAAATAAAACTACCAACCAACATCATAATTCAAATAACTAAGATTCATAATGATCCAATAATGTTCAAAATTTTACACTGATATATGTCTCAAAAATGAAACAATACCAAATTAAAAATACGACAACAATGACACCTCTATAACTCAAAGAACAATACTATTAATATTCAGAATGATCTTTAAGGCCTCCTAGAATCTTGAAAAGTGGTCCATATATAAGAGGGAGATCATAACATGGATACTCAATAGTGTCATACAAAAGAGATCTCATGAAAATTTTACAGATGAATTTTAATCCACTATAAATAAATAGAATAACTAACAAGCAGTTATATAGGGTAGTTATCCCCACCCTCACAATGGATCGCTCACCTAAATGAACTTTTCAAAATAGTAAAACAGTATTGAATAATGTATTGAAATGTTCCCCACAACCACTTCCACACTAGTTTTCATATCTCAAGCCTTAATATAAAATTACTTGTGCTCTTCCCTACCTTATCATACAATTACATATCCATATTATATCTAGTTGTGTCAAATGTGGGTTTGATCACAGTCTTACCTATCTGAACCTCCCACATGGTCTAGCATCTTGTGTTGGAATCTTCCAATATCTACATAACACGTGCCACATTAATATTATCATCTACATTGTCACCATATTCACATCTAATCTCATCTGTAACCTCATATACAAAATAGTTGGTTATCATGATCATTATAGAAAGAAAAATCATTCACTATTCATTCAATTAGTGACCCCCACCATGTATCATCATCATCATGTATCACTACCAACTGTGTAATTCCACCACCATCTTATTCCACTATTAAAGTGAGAGAGGGGAAGAGGTGGTACTCATCCATCCACCCTCACTAACATGTATTTTGGGTAAAACACCATAAACCCAAAACCATGGGGTTTTAATATTTACACACAACTTTGGTGACTTTTATATAGAAATCATAATAAAATACATTGTATAGTAATTGCAAAAAAATCCCCTCATACAAGATTACACCAAACACCCCCCAACGAAGCCCATAACTCCACTATTTCCCCCAATACACTAAAACCTATATTCTAATTACCATGTAAAACAACCACAACAACCATCACATATTCCAATTTCAACCCATCATTTGACTATTCCAGATTTACTAAATACTAATTGTATAATTTTTTTATTTCATTCATTTTCCATGTTTAGTGACATTCCATTATTCTACCTTAACCATGTCATATCCTAGATAATGTTAATTTATTTCTAGAATTAATCACATCATGCTCGATACAAATAATATTTAATTTCATTCCCAAATAACATTATCAATTTTAGTAAATCAGGGAATATTCCAAAAAATAAATGGAAACTACCAAGCCACCCCACAACACATATAACCACCACCACCACATATGATCTCCAAACATCTCATGAAAAAATATGACACCATAGCCCATCCCCCAGATGAAAAACCCAGTAACTTCCCACATCAACCAAATCATCTAGCTACAACTCCACTCCCAATCACTTCTCGAGCAAAATAATCCACCTCAACCCCAAACCATTTTTGTAAAACTAAAAAAATACCCAGTATAGAATGTTAAATGTACCAAAATAATAACATCAACATCCTTACTGAGCATGATTCCTTTGAAATCATACATTACATGGATTCCATTCAGGCCAACACAAACATCATATCCCTGATTCCTTATTTACACACAACTGATTTTTACATATTTTTTATTAATTAATATTTTTTATGGTGATTCTAATTTCTCAATGTAATTGAGAAAAATATTAATAATGAAACAAATTCATAGAAACATCAACAAAATATAATAATCATCAAATAATAAGATGAAAAACATTTAACTACATGAAATTCACCCCTAACATAAATTTGTTTAGTTTAATTAATTATCCTCATTAGGAAAATTCTAACCATCCAATAAATGAAATTAAAAAATATTTCACTTATACATCTTTCAATATTTAATGATATTTCCTCAATCCCCAAATTAGATAAAGTCTTTTAAAATCACTTTACAAGACATGGTTAGATAAGGATGGACATAAGATCAATATCAAACCATGAAAACCATGATCATCCCATATGACAATGATCATCATCAATCAATTAACCCATCATTACCCAAATCATTCATCCTTATGACCACAACCATAGTGGGGAGGAATATAGTGGAATACTATATGGAAAATTGAAGGGACTCACCGATGATCACCGATGATCAATATCCAAAAATTTTGATTTAAAGATTTTGAAGAGGATCTTAAAGGCCTCCTAGGTACACACCAATGTTTCCCAAGAGTCATGATAGTAGAATTAGTAATGGTAGAAAGAAAATGAGACTCTGAATTTATACCTATCCAAGAAATTTAAATACCATATAATAATATCATACATCATGACATAATAGTTATTTCTTTCACAAAACTATGGTATAACTATGTCCTCTATATCGTATTCGGTTTGGTCAAAAAAACCATATAGAAAAAAATTCAGGGTTCGTGATCGACTTATAAAAACCAGGAGAAATACTATATCACATTGAATACTTACACATTAAAGAATATGCATCCCATGGAACAATCTAGGCATGGTCTAACTCCATGGACCAAGGACTCTCAGATCTAAATAACCACTAAAATAAACAACTATAAACTCCAAGTTATAGATATAATCACTACACCACAATGACACTACAAATGGAAGAGGCATCGAATCTAACACCTCAGGGTCTTCTTCCACAACCCCAAGACCTTGTTGCATGTAAACCATCCAATTATAATCTCATGGTACAACTGATACCCCTATTCCAAAAAATAAACTCCCTTCTAAAATTCCTTCTGAAAACCCACCTCTCCTATAAAACTCCTCCCAACACCTTCAGCACAAAAAACCCACAAAGTAATGGGTTCTAAAGGTTTGGGTCATGAAAAGAAAAAATATTCAGGTTAATGAGTGTGGCATAAATAAATTTAATTTTTTTATATTTAATTCAAAATATTAAATCCTATATAAGATTTATTATTTTTTATACTATATTGTAAGGTTGAAGTGATAATTGGTTGAGTTTTATAAGATTAAACACAATATTATAAATGATATGTGATATTTAACCCAATGTTTCAAAGTCTATCAATGTTTTAAATGAGAAACAAAAGGTTTTCACATGATTGAGTCATAATTGTTTTGAAATATTTTATGTTAAAACTATATGAAAGAGAATATGTGTTTGAAATTAGAGATCATGGGTGCAACATCATGTGTGACATTTTTTTATCTATAGATATAATAATTTATGGAACCATTTATAATAAAATGTGTTTAATAATTTAAAATATGATTTTGATAATTATAGGATGAGCATTGGATAGTGGGAACACAAAACCCTGTGGTGGTAACTCATATCGAGACAATAATGTTGAATAATAAATTTAAAATTAATGATATCATATATATGGAATATTATTTATGAAATTAAATCTCGTGTGTTGGTTATTTATGAATGAATGGTTACTAATATAGATATTTGTGAAAATATAAAGATAATTTTAATGAAAAATATAGATAATTAATAGAGAGTTGATGATTTTTTACAATTAGGGATATTTTATGAATTAGAATTTAACATTTAATGTGACTTGAAGAAAAAGAAAGTGTGAAGAGTTCTAATTAAGGTGGAAGAAGATGACAAAGAAGTGGAGTGCCAAGATTATATTTTAAGAGATAATATTATCATGTGATATGTATAAAATATTCATTTAGAAATGTATAAGTAATTTTAATATGGATATTGGTTTGACAAGTGCGATCTATATATCTTACTATGAAGAAAAATGATATTCTATTATCATTTATGATTTGTAGCATCACAATTTTTTAGAATCCATGAGCATTTTTCATCATTTAATTTAAATTACAATAACTATGATAAACTAAAATATTATACCATATGACCATGGATAATTACATTCTTTCTAATACAATAAGAAAAATAGTTTTCCATGATGTGATAATTGTGGTGGATAGAAATTTCATCTCAAAAATTTATTTTTCATACATTTGGTTTACAATTGTTAGAAATTCCATCACATAAACGTGTAATAACAATGACCATTAGGTATGTAATTTATTTCCATCAAACATTGTTTTATTTTGTGTGATGGTAGAAATTAATTTTTGGGGATGGAATGGAGTACACCCATTTTAATACATTATAAATTGCGTCGGTTAAGACAATTTATTATATTATTTATTATTTGAATATTAATATGATGGCAGTAGATTGTTTTCTATAAACACTAAACTTCATAAATACACATCGAAAAATGATATAAAAAAATATTGTTGCCACTATTCAAGAATATTTGTAATTCATCACATATAATCATTATAATAAACAAGGACATCAAATATATACATCACAAAGAGTCTAGTAATAAATTATTTATAATTAATAGTTTTATTAAAATTATCCTTCAATAATAATGATGATTATTTTAGACATTTTTTCAGCCTTCCCTCCTTCACAAAAATAGACATCATTTTCTCTCGATTTCAACTATTTTCTCAGAGTAAAATTATTTTCTAATCCAAATATACTATTTGAGATCTAATTCAAATTTTTTTTGAAACCCAAATATTTTCTTAAGATTTTATTTTAATTTATAGTAATTTATTAAATAGTTTATTATTATGTTAATTTATTAGGGTTATAATATATAAATATTAATTGATTTTTAAATTTAAAAATATATATTTAGTGATTATTATTAAATTAATATTTTGAGGGGAGTTGAACTTTATTCAAAATGCAACAGAAATTACAAGACCCCTGATAAAAAATGATAAACAAATTCTTACATAGTCTCTCCATCTTACATTAAATTTCAATGATCAATTATATATATCATCACACTCATATGGTTTAATTATTAGAAGCAGAAGATTAGTTGATAATATATATAAATATATAGTGGGGTGTGCCCTTGGAAGTTAGTAAGAAACAAAGAATCAAATTCAACAACCAAAACACCTATATTACTAGGCTATGTAAAGAAAAATAAAATGAAACCATTTAACACAATGCATATTAAATTTAAAAAATTCAAAGGTGTTCTAGATGCACATGAAATAAAATAATCAAAATCAATCCATCAGAATATAAAAACTTACTCACCCCTTTATTCATCAGTGCATCATCAATAAGTGGGAATTTAACATCAGTGGTAAGGATGATATAATTGAAATAATTTAAAAATAGAGGGGTAATAAAAAGAATTTTCCATTAGAAGATTTGGATCATCTATTGGAAAAAAAACATGCAGTGTTACGAACCTCTTGAAATATTGTAATCTTCCAATTAGACTACACAATTATCTTAGTCCCATTGAGCTCATTGGATAAAGAAAAATATATTAAACCAATATCCTTCGTCATAGGTTCATTCTATATAGAGGAACTGAATCTAAGCATCTCTTCAATTGTTGATTCTTCATTCACTTTGGTTTCACATTGAACAAAAAGCAAATGTATATTCCTTTGAAAGCAATAATTGGACCCACAATCTAGTCAGGCTTCCCCTATAACAAAGTTCCTAGTGAAAAAACCCATTTCGTCTTCATTATGTAAACAACATGTAACCATTATATCATTGGAAAATTTTGAATGATTTTTTTCCCATTTTTATATAAATTATCCATAACATGTCATAGTAGCTTAAAATCTAAGTAGAAGTCAATGAAATATAAGCATGTAAATTTAAATTTAAATTTATAGTGTACCTCAATAAAGTACCATGTGAATTCTAAAAGTTTTTTAGAAAACATTAACACAATATTTACCACCGTAATATTTTATGCTGTTTTTCTCTATAAATAAATATAAATTGATCAATTACTTTCTTAACACACAAAACCAATCTTTAAAAGATCTGGGGTATACTATATAAATAATACTATTTAATGTGAAAATTATCACATGGTTATTGGATTAGAGGGTATGAATATGTAAAAATAACTTATGAGAAACTATTTTGAAACATGTATAAAATTAATTCATTGGATAACAATTAATTATAAACAAAAATAAATGCATTTGAATATTAAAAGATATGTTTTTTTCTGAAAAACAATTATTTTATGCGTGCAATGTATCTTTATATTAAGAAATTCAATCAATCACTACTGATAAATAATATTAATTAAAATTTGGGAAAATATATTGAATAAAATGTAATAGCATTAATTTAATTATGTTTTGTTTTAAAAATAATGAAAATAAGGTCATTATATGGTTCATAAATATATCTTCTTAGAAAATTATTTTTATTGCATTTTTGTACATATTTTATAATTAATTTAATCCAATTTTATAAATTTTATTTTATAAATAGATAAAATTTTAATAATAATCTTCCCATAATATTTTCAGGATTATATTTTTGCATTTTTTTTAAAATATGTTTTTCTGTGAATAGAGAAAAATATAAATTTTCCCAACAATGTATCTTTTATAACATTATTATGATGTAATATTTAATTAATATTTTTTATATGTTTTATTTGTCAAATATATGATTATAGAATAAAATAATTATTTTAAAACATTATTTTTTGTTTTCAAACTAAAGATTGACTTCTGTGAACATAAGTTATATTTTTTTAAAATTAATTTTTTTTGCATATTCTCATTTAATGGTATGATTAGAGGGTGTAATTTTGTTTTGACATGATAAAAATTATTAGTCACTTAATTTTTATTAAATTACCAAAATAAATAATGAAATTAATACCTTTACATAATTTCAATATTAAATTAATTTGACACTTAAATCATGTGTTTTCCTAAAAACTATTTTTCATGCATTTTTTATTATATTAATATTAATTTATGACACCATTAGAAAAATAATCTAATAAAATAGAATCAAACTTTTGAATCATAATTTAATAAATGTTTTATAATGCCCTTTTTTTGGTCATATTATTAATTTATAGTGGTAAAAAATTAAGTTACCAGAGTTATTGTTAAAATTGGTTTAAAGTAATTTAATTAGGAGATAAGTCTTATAATGTCTCCAAAACATGTATAAATCTGTTTGGTTAAGTTTACTTTGAACCTATAACATCTTATACATTAGATTTTATTACATATTTCCACTTGAAATTATTATAATATATATTGTAATTAAATATTTTATGTAGTTAGATGTATTTCATTTCCCTCACTTATAAAAGGGAAACATATATTTTCCTTTATTTATTGACATTGAGGAATATAGATCATGAAATATATTACATAAAAACTTATTACATCCCTTCCCTCTTTTGTTTATTTTTCTATTCACCTCTGACCATCCTAAGAAGGTTTGAGGTGTAATCCAAAGGAGGTCTATCAAAAAATAGGTAATGTTCTTTATTTACTATTTTAGAGGATATTTATTCAATATTTTCCCTAAATATTTCATATCCATCCAAACATAATTACATCATTATCCATAAAATATCTATATTTTATTATAATTATTTAAAAACCATTTCCCACCTAATTTCTATCCAATAAAAAATGAAAGTATCATTCATTAGTACAGGTGTACTACTACCTCTACATAAAGATATGATTAATTTTCCCTCACCACCTCACACTGATGGATATAATGACATATTTAATTAACATATATAATATTTATGATATAATTATGGTTTTTAATGATAAAATATTTTTCATAATTATTTTCTAAATTTCATTAGAAAATGATAGCAGCATTTATTCACATATATGGACTATTCTCCTCATAGGTGATGTAATTCATTTTTCTATCACTACCATTTATGAATTGATATCTCTTTATATAATGAATACATATGATATTTATATATTGATTAACATCTTATAGATTATGAAACCTAAACCAGAAACAAGGGCCATGATAGAGATAATATTTCCATTATTTTTATGTGTATTTTAATGATTTAATTCCGGCCAAAATATAGTTTTAATACAATTTCATCAATTTTGTATTTTTGGTAGTTTTTTGTGAGAAATTTTGAAAACTACTAAATTTTGTAATTTTAAAAATTTTATATCACTTTTATATTTCAAGAATATATTTTAAAATATTGTTCTAATAGAGTAATTATTTTTTATGATTCCATTTTTATTTGTTTCAACTAATGAACATGAACATACATCTTATTCGATCATTGACATTGAAAAATAAATTCATTTGAAAAATATTTCTAGAAAATAAAATGGACCTCACATTAGAAAATGTTTCATATCATAGCTGAAAAACAACTAATTTTGGTGATTCATGTTTTATATTAAAGATGACTCAAAATATCATGCTAATTATAAGTTTTATGTAGAAATTATTTCATTTAGGTATCCATTTAATGAGCCAATGTGGTGGAAGATGGAGGGCCTCTTCAGCCAGAAAAAGTGTTATTGAGTAATTTGGATATAACCATTTTTACATGTGTCCAAATTCATTGAAATTATTAGAGAAGATAAAAATGAAATTTCAAACAACATTTAAGATTAAACATTTGTTATTTTCATCCACATGGTATGGATAAATATAAAAAACATTTGGTAGATAAATTCTGGAGGATAAATTATCTGATTTTATTTTTCAACCATTTATTTTTCTTAGTTTTGAAATGTATTACTCTTCCCATTTATCCATAAATACCCATCAACTTCAAGGATAATCTTATGAGTGACTACGGAACAATTTTTTTGTTTTTTTTAATTCTTTAGTTCTTGAACATCTTGGTATAAATTTCATTCTCTCCTATGTGAAGTTGTATTTAATATTATAATATAAGTTTTTATTATCATGTATGATCATATTTGGTTTTATATTATGATATTCATTTTTATTTTTTTGATGATCATTTTTATCTTCCACTAGGTTCTATTATATACATGATGGAATAAAATAGCGATTAGTGGTGAAGTACTCAATAATCATCAGTACGTGTGGGAGGGGTAGTGGATATTTTGATTGTTCAATATAAAAAATTCCTAATTAGGTATTTCTTATATCAATTGAGTTTATTCACTAAAACTATATCACTGATAAGAAGAAGAATAGATCGAGTTGATATGTTATCAAGGTTTCCTCTCATCATAAATATTTGACCAAGGGTGTGAGAATAATGGATTTTATAATCACACTTTCATCAACTCAGAAAAAGATGATTCGATAAATTAGAACTATGATAACAATATAATTTGAAAACCATCTCCTACCTGATCACCCAAATCATATCAATATTTTCAATTAATTTATCTGTTTAAATTTTATCATTATTTTTATTTATTAATTTATCTTGTTTAATTTCTTCCTTTTGGTTTCCCAATCATTAAATTTCTTAAATAGATACCTTTTCCCTCTAACTAAAATTAACAAATTTGATTGTATCACAAGCCGCTCTAAAGAAAACCTAGGTTGACTACTATAATACATTTTAACATAGGAAAAGTTTTATTTTTCCACACCTTGTAATAAGAACATTTCTTTTTCTTGGGATCTATGACCAATAATAAATTTTAAAAATACATCGCTAGAACCAATAACACTGACCCTTTTCACCAAGAACCTAAAATTGATATAACATTGTTATATTTAATTATAAACATTAATTTTGAATCTTAACATGAGGAAACATATCTTATAGACTTTAGTGTAACATTAAGTGTTCACTTTGAAATTTTCATCATGGATATAAATCATAACCAAACATTTAGAAACCTTTATACATGATAAGTCCTTATTCAAACTAATCAACTTTCCATGACAGAGTTTCATAAGGATTTTGGTATGAAACCTTATGTGAACTAATATATTCCAAATTTTCATGTCTTGGAATGACAATACCCAGTGAAATATATTAAATAATTCTCATATGTTTTCAATAATTTTTTACCCTTAGTATTAGCATAGGTGTCAGTAAAGTAGAAGAAATTCCAATTTTCATTAGAAAGAGATACCAAATAATGGTTGTTTGGCCTACCAATATGACATATGCATGGCTAGAATGATTTAGTAATATAATGCCAGAATATAATCTTCCACAAATTTTGAAGGGAATCCACTAGAAATTAAATATATTCAATTAGATAGCCATGAAGAGAAACCCATTATGATTACTAGGAGAGATTTAAGAATCTATGTTCTAGCTAACCACATCAGGAAATTGATGAGCATAAATTTATTATTTTTATTAATGATAGATTATTGGAAAATAAAATAATCCTTCTGGATGCATTTTCTGGTAAAGCATTGATTTAAAAGTCACTAGAAGAAGCCAATGGATTGATTGAGATGATTTCACAGAACTCAATATTGTTTTGTACAAGAGGTAATGGAACCATCGATATTCATGAGGTCAAACCTTCTCATCCATCACCCTTATTTCAATCTAAGATTGAAAAGATAACCAGTTTGGTGAGATATATGTCCCTAAAACAACTGAGTGAACATCAAGAACTAGCTATGGTATGTGATTTCTACTCATGACCAGATCATTTCACTATCCAGTGTGATGAAGTACATAGAATGTAAAGTTTTTAAGTAGCATTTAAGTTGAGGTAGTTCCAAAAAAATGGATTTAGAGACCTAACCATGTCAAATATGGATTTTAACATCATTAGGATATTCCTAGTCCCCCAATCCAAAATCAATTACAAAACCTACCCCCATTCCATCAACACTTCTAGAACCCACCACTATTTCAATAAAAGAAATATTATAGCTATCATTCTTACCACCAACCACCCGCATTCCAAAGACTATATGAGAAGCCATCCACCAACACCCAACCACCTATTCAACTGAGGAAATCCACATTTCAGGGTCTATAAGATAAGTTTGATAATTTTAAAAACAAGGTTGGTTGTCATGTGAAAATCATATCCAAAATCCCTAGAAAACTAAAAATTCAAACAATACCAAACCCAAAATAGAACATTATCATGATTGAAAAAATTAGTGAGAAACAAATCCCACCACCAACCACCATTGAACATGAAAAAATACCAACTGTTTTGAGGGAGAATATTGTTGTGAATTTCAAAAATTTATTGAATATTCATCAAGAAGAATTAAATAAAGGGGGAGGGGAAGGATAGAATTTGTATGAAGAGACAAGAAACACCATTCCAAAAAAATACTTAGCCACACCATTTCCATAAATGACGATTGAATCAAAGTGGTTGAATGAATAAGATCTTCAAAAAAAATGTTCACTTTCTAGAAACTATAAATTAATATCCCATACTGGAATTACTCAAAAATATTCTTTGTTTTTATAAAACTTTTATGGATCATTGGACCAAGAATTGGATACTTTAAGGTAATTGGAGGATGAACTTTAGTATAAGTTTCTCATCCCTTATCATCCCAAAGTATCAAACCAAATTTCAATATTGAGGGATGTTTTCCATTTTATACACCATTGAATACTTAAATTATTTTAATTTTTTTTAATCAAGGTTCTTCAATTAATGTATTGTTTCAAATATTACATAATTCTTTATAGATGGTATATTGGAATCCCAAAATAGTTTTAGTCTATCTTGCAATCAAATACATCATTTTCCTAATATTAGTTCTTGAGAATGTTCTAAATAATGTAAACAATTTCTTCTTCCGAGTTGATTTATATATTATAAAAATAGATGAATAATGAATCCCTTCACAATCACCCATCATTTTTGGGATATCATTATTAAATATGTAAAAAACAATCACCAAATTCAATGAAGTGACACTCTCTATGGAGTTTGGAGATAACACTATCCACTTCAATATTTTTAACTTCATGAGGCACCCATCAAATGATCACTCATTATTTAAACTCTCCCATGATGTTGGTATTTTACTAATTGAATAATTTAGTATGTTTATTGAATTATTATCCTTAGGATATAATTTTTCTATTAAAAATATCATTGAATATGTGAATTCCCAAAACACTAGATATTATAATTTCATGTGGGTGGAGAGTTAAAATATGATTTCTTTTATAATATTATATATAATATAGAATATAATATGATTTCATGGGTGAAAGAGTTCATGCATATAGATGTGGGAATCATAATTTAATTTTACCCCTTGAGTATCCCTAAAATTTTTAATTGAAACCACTCCACACAAATTTGAAATATTTGCCTTATGGAAGGAGAAAAACACCAATTATAATTGCTAATAATCTGCTAGAAACCCAAAAATAACCTTTTATTTATATTTTGAGATAAAATTCCTAAACAATAAGGTGGATAATATGTAATATATCAGGAATAATCCTAAAAATATTCAAACATATAATTATTATTGATGGAAATTCCAAAACAAACAAACAACCATAAAGGAGTCTGAATCACTCCTTGATGGAGGTTGTGAAAAAATATACTTAAAAGATATGGGAATCTAGGATCATATACCATATTTTAGATTAATATTGGGTTCTCTCCATTCATGTAGTATCAAAAAACCTAACCTAACCACAACGAGGAATGAATTAATTCTAGTAAAAACTCAAAATAGTTGGAGGGTGTCTATATATTTTAGAAATTTCAATCAGGTCACTCAAAAATATCATTTTCTCATGTCCTTAAATTAGCATATGTAATATATATTGGTAATGAGAACTCATAATTTCTTTTTGGATGGATATTTGGGTTATTTTAAGTCTCCAATTTCCCATTATAATTAGGATAAGACTGCCTATCCTGGTCACATGGAAACGTTTTCATAAATATGGATTATATTTGGATTACTTAGTACTCACATTACATTTTATAGGTTCATGGTAATAATATTTTTTGATGAAATTGAATATTTAATTAATGTTTTTTGGATGATTTCATAGTTTTTAAACTATTTTTACCATTGTTTGAGAAAACATGAAAAATTATTGAAAATCTACATTGAAAAGAATCTTGTTTTAAATTTTAAAAACATTAATTTCATGTTTTAGTGAAGAATTTTCTTTGGAATATACTTTAAAAAAACTAATTTAAGTGGGTAAATAAAAAATTTAATTGATAACTTCATTTCCATACACAACTTGTGAGAAACAATTTAGATCATTTTTAGTAATTGTACGAATCTACATGAGGATTATAATATATTTCAATAAGTTTATTATCCCTCTATGTATATTTCTTTAGAAAGATGCCCATTTTTATTTCAATTTTTCATATTGGGAACAATTTGAAAAACTATTTGAGTTACTTTGTGATTCTTCTTACTAAGAACATGGAGGAGTCCTTTCTCAGAAAATTAAGTGAAATACACAATTCACTTTCTCTAACTCAATAAATTTATATATGGCCCAATTAAATTACACAACAATATAAAAAGTATTTTGAGCCATTTTATTTTCTTTATAAAGATGTAGATCATATCTATATGGAACTAAAGTCATTGTTTTTTAACATACATATCTTATGTACATGATTAAGAAGGAAAAAAGCTAGAATGATGCTAGTGAGATTGATGTTACTATTTTAGTAGTTCATCATATAGAAAAAGATAATACAAGAGGTGAGATCCAAGTGGATTACCAATTATGTATACTTTTTAACACTGGTGTAACTGAAATTCCAGACAAAGAACCACAAAATTTTCACCTTCCAGGATATAAGTTGTAATTTAATATAGGATAAGTGACTTGGTATGCTGAAATGGTCAATTATAGAGTAACATATCTGGTCCCATATCATTTAAATTCCAAATAAACTAAAAAACCGACATCTTCATACACATATTACATTTTTTAAGATCTATTTTTTGGAACATTTTCATTGATCATGTTATAAAAAGTAGTCTTCTTGAAATTAAAATTGATTATGTCTTGGTGTATTTTTTACACTTTATCATGTGTATGCCAATTTTGACCTCCTAGGACAACAAGGATTCTTTCACAATCTATAATTTATTGGGCCAAACATTTTAATAATGTTTAATAATTTTGATAAAGGTGTGAAAATTGTAGATTTGTGGAAATATTTCATGGAGGAAATAAATGAACAATAATACACTTAATTTTTTATGATATTTTTAAATTTTAGGGGATTGATTATATTACCCCTTTCCAAATAAATTTTTTAAATTAATATATCTTACTTTTAATAGATTATGTTTTAAATTGGTTGGAGTAAAATCCACGAGGACTTCTTCTACTAAAGTGGTTTTTTTCAGTACTAGCATATTTTTGTGGATTTGGAGTTCCCATAGACATCATAAGTGATCGCAGTAATGAATTTTACAACAATATAATGGAGTCATTGGTGAAAAATATTCTATTGAATCATAAAAAAACTCCCATTTATCCACATAATAATGGTCAAGATGATGTTTTCAATAGGGAATCCAAAAGAATTTTTGAAAATAATGTTAAAAACAAAATGAAGTAATGGATCCAATGGTTGGAAGATGAAATATGGTCTTACAATAAAAACTATAACACCCTAATAAGAATGATTCCATATAGGGTTAATTATATAAAATTTTGTTACCTACATATAGAATTATAACATAAGGCATATCGGGTTATGAGAAAGATGCATTAGGATCTTGAAAGCACTGGAAAAGATAGAAGATTGCAGTTACAAGAGCTAGAGGAAATTAGAAGGTATGATTTTCAAAATTCTATTATTTAAAAAGAGATAATATGAGTATATCATGAACAGTTTATCTAAACAAAATACTCCCATCATAGAGGTAAAGTACTATTATTCTACTCAAGACTCAAGCGAATGCAAGGTAAACACTTTTCCATATGGTAAGGCCAATTTGTAGTTACTCAGGTATATCAATAAGGTGTTGTGTATATAATAAAGGATTGATATCATGATTCATTCATTAGTAATGAACATAGGGTGATGAAATTACATGGGACTATTCCATCAATCCAATAATGGGATCACACTTCTCCAACCTTTTTTCAATGAAAACCATCAGTTCGTACCTACTATTAACAATTTATTGGTTTATTTGATTTAAAATAAAATAAATTTATGTGAAATATCTTCATGAATTAATTTCGGAAACTAAATCATTTTATTTTTGGGATGGAATCTTTGTAGGTTGGGATTTCAAATTTTTTGTTCTTCTGTTTTTCAAGAATTATTTTTTCATATTTTTTGTTTATTTTTCATTTTTTGTGATTTTTTGAAAATTTTTAGATCAAATGATTATCTTATCAAATTTTAATACTCATTTCAATGATTAAAATAATTTATTTCCCAAAATTTGTCTTAAATGAATAATGAAAATTACTTTATTTTCAAGTTTAAAACGATATTATTTTCATGAAAAGTCCTCTATTTTTTGAATTACATTCCACATATAAGTGTATTTATCTTTAAAATAACTTTCTCATGAGGCTTATGAACCCTTAATTTCATATTCATTACATTCAACAAATTTATTGAGAGAACCAAACCATGATTTATTTTAATATAATGGGATTCATTCCTATCCAAACCATTGGGTTTAAGGTACATGTGATTAAAATTATTGAGGAATTTATTTTTATTTATATCCCCCATTTTCAAAAGTATCATTTTTGTTTTGTATTTCCTTGTACACTTAATCCTTATAACCATAAGAATCAATGAACATCCTATTAGGTTACCCATATTATAAGCAATAGTTCCCTATCTAACATTCTCTTAAACTGAAATTTTATGATCTAGTTCAACCTAAGTGTGGGGGGAGTGGTATTGTATTGTACTACATTATTTTTAATTAAATTTGCGTGGAAATATAATGTTTCAGGGATGTGTTTGTTACAGGAAAATAATTTTTTTTAAATCTAACTTATTCTAGTGCATCCAATGAAATTAAGTTGTGTCATTCAGGATCTTTCATGATAAAATACAGTTATACACGTTTAAATCCATCAATGAAAAAAAGATAATATGAATGATATTTTTTTTGAAATAATGATATTATTGGTTGTACAAGATATTTTAAAATATTCATAGATCTGATTTATAGCTAATAGATGTGAGGATGAGATCTTACATGAGTGATAATTAGAATCATGCACTTTTTATTCAATAATATTCAATCTCTCATTATTAATCTTCATATTTTTTGACATATAAATCCGACCAACCAAAATACATTGAAAAAACCTAATATTTACTCATGATAAACATGTGTCCTTGAATCACATTAAGTGGATATTTAGGCACTTATGAAGCTTGTGGTGAATCTTGCATGGGTTTGAATGAAAATAATATTTATTTAAATTCATAATTGTAAGATGGGAGAAAATACATGTGAGATATGTGTTTTGTATGAATGGTAGGAGAAATGTAACTTCTTGAGTTTTAAATATTATATAATATGTTCAATAGCTTACATAATATGCTACATCAAACTTAATCAAACAATAAAATATTATTATGTTACCATATAAACATGATATTAAAATAAAGGTAATGAAGAGTATTAATTCAATTATGAAAATATTTTTTTACCAGTGTATTTAATGAATTGTTTTGTAAAAAATTATTTATAAATGAAAATAAAACATTTTTTAATTAAAAGGAAATGACTTTCTGGAAAACTATTTATATGAAAATATGTGAATTTATAAAATAAAAAATATCAATCTTTATGGATTTTATTAATTAAATATATATGTAATATACTCAATGTAATTTTAGAAATTCATCTTATATTTTTTCTAGACATGACATAAGAAAAAATTCAATTTTTGGATAAAAGGTGAATTTCTGAAATACACAAATACCATTTTATCGACTTTTGATGGTGAACCCAAATTAAACTAGTTGTTAAAATATTAATAAGTTCTATTTAAAATTATAATCTTCTTATTTTGAAGTGGGACAACAAAATTTACAATTTTTGAATTTTTTGTATTTTTCTGATAAATTTCATATTTTAATTAATAGTGAGAAATACTGTATTTTAATTCAATAATGCCTTTTCATCTATGTTATTTATATTGATTTATTATATTTTTAGTTATTTTTAAAGAACAAATATATTTTTCTGTCATTTAATCCGTTTTTAGTCATTATATTTAGTTTAAAATGGAAATTAGATATAAATGCAAGTGAATGATTTGATGGGCTTTACTTTTAAAAAATACATTTTCTCTTTCTGACAACATGGATTAATTTTAAATTAATTAATGAAACTTTTGTGTTTTGAATTTGGAAAAATTTACTTCAAATTTTTAATAAAAAGGTCAAAGTTATTTAAATAGGTCTTTTTTATTTTTTTGGACATTATGAATAGTAACTTTAATACCTATTTTAATTACCACAGTTAAAGGTAAATCATGTAATTAAAGGTAAAAATATATTAATGTAATATAAGACTACCCTAACACTTGTCCTCGTTCAACATTATGAGTTTATCCAGACCATAAGCATCATTGGGACGATTTTAGGAACACTTGGATCCACTTGGATGACTTTAAAGCATTTATAATACTATATTAAATGAATAGTCATTTTTTTTACAATTTTGTTTTAAAAAAGTAATGAATTTTAATATAAAGTTATACATGTCATATAATTGACTATAAATAATAATTAAAAATTTAAAAATATTACATACATCAGGTAAATTTATTTATAATTTTATCAAGGTAAATAAATAAATTTAATAGTGACACAATAATGATGTAGTAACTTATTAATTAACGAAAGAATCAAATAAATGATATTATAAATATTAATATAAATATTATATGACATAATTTATTCCATAAATTAATTTTCATGAGATTTTGAACAATTTATTGATTGTTTAAAGGAGTTGAAAGAACTTATCTTCCATTTATTATATTTCTAAAAGTCAACAAATTAATAGTGTTAAATTTTACACTTTTTTTATTTTAAAAAATAAATATTTAATTAAATGATATTTAATTTATAACATCTTAGATTCATTCAAATGGTTATTATAAGTCCCAATATGTCATAAATTTTACTTTTTCGGGTCATTTGAAATGTTATGGTAATTAGATTAATCCATAAAGTGTTAACAACATAATATTATGGTAAGGTTAAAAAGGGTAAAATTTGGGATAAACCAAATATTATAAGGATAAAAAATATTATAATCTTGTCCAATTTTAATTAGATTATGGGTATTCAACCTAAAATAATATTATCTATAAAAAAATATTTTGGGACCATTTGTAACCGAAATTGAATTTATATTAATTTTATATATTAAGAGTTTCCAAGGGTGCCCCTCCCTTCTTCTATAAAAAGGTTCCCACACTTCTCTAATACCCACACATCCAAAGGCGTTATTTTCTCCAATTATCTACCAAACCAATTCCAAGAATACCTACCCACATTTTTTAGGCCTTATTTTAGGCATAAATCTCTTCTTATAGTTCTTAACATGTTCATCAAAGGTGATCAACTGAAAAAGAGGTATCATTTTTTAAGTGTTCTATAATTTTAATTATTCCACTTCCTCTAAATATTTTTCTTATAAGCTTAAATAACTACTCTAGTATCCTCAATATACTAATATTTTATTATGGTAATATTATCACCTAAATCCATCTCCAATTTCATAAAATCGGAATGGAAGATTTTGTTCTTGTGTACGATGAATTGTCGCTTCACGAACCGATAATTTTTTTTGATTACCATATTTTAAGACTAGTTATAATAACTGAATAAATTCTTATATATGATATTAAGGACATATTTATAATTTTAAAATAATAATATTTCAATTATGTTCTTACCTTCCTTGCACATAAAAATGTTAACGCCGTTCGTTCGTACGTGTGAACTATCACCACCACGAAGCGATGTAAATTGTTTTTATTAATCAGATCACATGTATGATATATATAAATATATTTAAATTATTATTATGATTTAAATAAAATAGTTATCATTCTATAAATTAAAAATAATAATTAACTTATTTCAATAATGATAAATCAAAATTCGAAACGTTTCTCATGTGTACTTATGACCTACGGTCTCCACGTAATGTTGCTCATTTTTCATATTAACATTTAATGAATGGATTAAAAGTGTAATTTATATATAAAATTTATTATTATTTCATTAATATTATTATTGATATGATATACTTATGATCACATGGACTATTTACATCAATCCATGTTTATTTTAAGCTCAAGTACCAAATATCGTCAAAATGTATGATATGAACTTAAATAATTAATTGATTTTTATAACATGGTAATATGTGATATAAAAGGAATATTAAAATTAATAAATTTTATCATGAAATTATAAATTATCCTACGTTTATTATTCTAGAATATAACAATTTTACACGATGAGTCAGACACATGGTAATGGATTTCATCTCAAACATCTTTTTTGTGGAATTTCATGAAAAAATGGACCATTATTCTTTTAAAAGGTTTATATATAGTCACTATGAAATTATATATCCATATTGGTTTCTAAAATTATCTTATTTATTGTTTTGTTAAATTTATTAACTCTTGTAGATTACAATTTAAATGTTCAAAGTGGTATGGGGAACCTTGAACATTTAGATATTTAATTATCAAATCATTTCTTCATGATATTAGTTTACATATTTATTTATATGGATATAAAAGAATTATACAAGAAATTTTATTTATACCTATAATTTCATTAAATTATTTCATAATTAAATCATTTTATACAAAGTGTTTTTTATTAATTAAAAGGATAAAAGTAATGTTTTTTGTTTTATCATATATGGCGATAATGAATTTTCTGCTGCTGTAACCATTATTTGAAATTTGGATTCCTCCATAAGCCTGAATGTTTTAAAATGGAAAATAAATACATTATTATTATTTTTGTATCATTGTATTTAAAATGGGTTCTTAAATTAAATGGTATTTTTATACAAAAATATGTTTCACATAAAATTATAAAATTTCTTCAAAAATGTTTTGTGACTAGTGAAATAGTACATAAACATTATTAGAAATATGTGATATTGATATATCTTATACGATGGGTTGAGCCCAATTATAACTCATATGTGAGTCCGACATCGCTCATATGAAGGTTTGAGCCACATTGTAGCTCATGGGTGAGCTTGTTATATCTTATTTGAAGGGTTGAGCACCATTATAGCTCACAGGTGAGCCCGATATAGTTTATACGAAGGGTGATCTCCATTATAGATCTTCAATTTGGAAGCCAACTATATTGTTTTTTCAATCGGAAGAGTTTTGAAATGGTTCTATTTATATAATTCACCTTGTCACCGAAATGTGTTTTAATTTATTTCTTTTGGTTTTAATTTTTTTCTTCGTGAAAATTGTATTAGTTTTATTCATGTGAAAATGTTTTGTTTCATTCGCTCAAAGAATGTAAAATGTGTTACAATGTTTTAACTAGACTAATGGTTCTTAATTTTAATATTTATTATTGAGATTTTGTGCTCATACCATGTTTTAAAATGTATTTCTATGGTCATAATTATTGTAAGAAAAATGAACATTCTAGGATGAAAGTATTGTAGATGTCTCTTGAAATGAATCATTTTATATTTTAAAAATGTTTTCTTTTTCTAAAAAATAAGTACTGATTAGAAGATTCCTATTTTAATTTATGAGGATACCATGAAAGATTTTGTCTTAATTCTATAAAACACTAAACCAAAAAGATCCTTAAATGTGAATTCTAGTCAAAAAAAAAATATAATAAGATATGTTTAAGGCCAGGTCCTTATAGCTGGTATCATAGGATAGTTTAGACAACATTAGAGATTAGGATGTTTTATTATGAAATAGGTATATCATATTAGTTTATAATTTTTATGTTGATAATTAGTTCAATGTCTTAAAAATTCATTTTGAGTCTTTATGTTCCAAAATTTTAAGGTGATTAATGGAATTATTGAACACATTTATTTTTTGGTAATTATGTGTTATTACTTTTTGGTATGAAAAATGAAAGGCATGAGATATTGTTTGAAGTTAAAATAAGTTATGGTTATTTTTGAGTATTTAATCTCATTATTTTTAATTTTATAAAATTATATAATTTTTAAAAGGACAACACACAGAACATGTGAAAACCCATCATATTAGACAAGGTTATAAAAATCAACCCCACAACTGAAGTGTGACGAGGCTTTACTGCCTACCACTGACCAACATGAGGTCCCAAGTTTGTGTGACTCTTTATTTTCAGTTAAATGGGTTTAGGGAATAAGAATAAGTTTATTTTGGGATCTTATTTTTTATCAAATGAATATCCTTAGTATCAAAAAATTATTTTGGGATTATCTGATAAATTATAATTTGAAAGATGTTCACTATTTTTAAAACCATATATGCCTTCAGAAAATAGAATACTCTATGAATTTATATAAGGGGTAATGGTTGAATTTTATTTTGTAATAAAATATGTTTTCCTTGAGAAAATATGGAAATTTGGGTTATTTATTTATATGATTCACGTATCTTAGAGAATATGTGAGTTAGTTACTAACATTTTGGTATAAGATATTAAATATTGTTGAAGTTATTTGGAGTGAAATGTTAGAATTTATCTTGGAAGATTAGGTAATCAAATTTGTTTAAATATTGTTTTTAAATATTAGTTTGGATTTCTTTATTGAATTTTAATGAATTTTTTTTTGAATGGTATATGTTTAACTTTGGGTATTATTGATGAAATGTAGAGATTAAAAGTAGACCTTATCATTATAAAGGATTATTATTTTTTGGGGAAATTATCCAATAATGGACAAACCATTTTTGTTTTAATTAATGTTTAATGGAATGAGAAATAGTTTCTTAACATATTTTGGTTGATGTGATTATCTAAAAGTTGATTATAGTGATTCAGGTACGAAAAAATCAACTTAAATAATCAAAATTTAGAGAAAAAAATGTGTCCTTCAGTGGAATTAGATTAATGGTTGAAAATATACTTTTCAGGTAAGTATATTTTCTTATTCTAATTAGTAAAATAATTCATTAATCTTATGAAAGGGATCTTAAAATGAAAATGTTTTCTCTTTACTTTTCCAACCACGAAATCAAAGACCATTTAACCCATCATTTGATATGGTTTTCTGATCATTAAATTTTTTATGATCATGTTTTCTATCACCATAAATCAGAACATTATGGTTATTTTTTCTTCCATATCCTTGTTTTCCTACAATGAATCTTATTTTGTGTTATCCAAAGTGACCTTCGTAGGATCCTTTCTTTCTTTTAAATTTGATGTCTTATTAATGACTTTTCAGATGTGGAAATGTAATAAATTTATTTTGAAGATTCATTCCATAGTTACCAAACATAATTTGAAATTGAGAGGACAATATTTCTTTAATGGTGGGGGAAAACACAACATACTAAGTATTTAAAAGGAGACAATATGTTCAATAACGTACATAATACACCACATCAAACATAAGCGAACAACTAAATATTATTATGTCATATTAGAAAGTATATTTAAAAATAAAAGTATTGAATTGTATTACATTATATATGAAAATATTGGTTACACATATATTTAATTAATTATTTTGTAAATAATTATTTCTAAATGAAAATAATTCCCTTTTTAATTAAGTGGATTTGTTTTTCTCAAAAAACTAATTAAATGAAAATAAGTGAGATTATAAAATAAATAAATTACTTTTTATTGATTTAATTAATTAAATATATATTTAATATATTCAATTTTTTTGTTTAAAATTCATCTTATATGTTTTATAGACATAATATAATAACAAATTAAATTTTTGGAATAAAAGAAATATTTTTGAAAAAATAAATTTTTACATCCTTTTGATAGAGAACCCATTTTAAATATATTTTTAGACCTTTTATAAATTACATTTGAGAAAATAAACTAATTATTTGGAATTGAGGAATAAAAATTTACTTTTGTTGAAATTATTGTCTTTTTCTGATAAAATTCATATTTTAATGAATGGTGAAAAATATTGTATTTTATTCAAAACACTTTTTTCTTCTATGTTATTTATATTGTTATATTAAATTTTCAATTAGTTTAAAAGTATAAATAGTATAATTTTTTATCATTTAGTAAAAAAAAATTCATTGTAAGTAATTTAATATTGAAAATATATATAAATGGATGTCAATCATTTGATGGTTTTTACTTTTGAAAAAACTCGTCTTCTCGTTTTGACAATAGGAATTAATTTTAAATTAATCTCTACAAATTCTGTGTTTTTAATTTAGAAAAATAAATTCCATATTTATAATCATAAGTTAAAATTATTTAAATAGGTCATTTTTATGTTTTAGACATTATTAATAGTAACATTGGTAATTATTTTAATTACAACAGGTAAAGATATGTTGGGAAATTAATGTTAAAAATAATATTATAATAATATTAAACTAACCAAGATAATTGTCCTAATTTATTTTTATAAGTTTATCCCCACCATTATCATACTTGGGTTGATTTTATGACTATATGAAGCCACTTGGATGAAATTAATTCAGTTATAATAATATATTTACTGAATAGTCATTTTTTTACACTTGTTTTTAAAAAGTAATGTATTTTAATATATAGTTATACAATGGATATATTTGACTATAAATAATGATTTTAATGATAAGAATATTACCTAAATAATGGTAATTTATTTAAAATTATGTAAACTTATATATTTTATTTTATGTTTGACATTATGATGATGTAGTAATTTCTTAACCAATGAAATAATAAAATAAATGATATTGTTAATATTTAAATAATTATTATCCTACATAATTATGGATATATTCAAATTTTGTGGAAATTTTTCACATTTTATTGATGATATTAATGAGTTGGTTCGAACTTATTATCCGGTTATGATATTTTTAAAAGTCAACTAATGAATAATGTCAAAATTGACAGTATTGGTGTTTTAAAATATTCAATATTTTATTATAAGATATTAAATTATTCAAAAAGTAATATTCCACCAAATGGTTTGGATAAATCCAAATATTTTCTAAATGAAACATTTTTGGGTCATTTTATATGTTATGGTAATTATTTTAATCCACACATTTAAAATAACATAATATCACAGTAAGATTAAAAAGGGTAAAATATGGGTTAGACCAATTATATAAGGATTAAAAAAAATTTCAAAAAATGACTAATTTTAATTTGATAATTTCTATTCCACACAGAATCATCTTATATTATAAATAAATTTTTTAGGACCATTTTGAAATGAAATATAATTTATATTAATTTAATATTTTAAGAATTTCTAAAGGTTCCCCACCCCAATCCTATAAAAAGGTACCACCTATTCTCTAATACTCACACTTCAAACGACTTGTTTTGGCCAGTATCTATCCAAAATATCTTAGTATAATCCCTCGCAAATTATAAAAATTATTTAATGATGGTAATGAAAAATGAACTATATCAGTTCGCAAGGTGGTACTTCGTCGTACACATGAACGAAATGCTCATTTCTAATATGATGAAATTAAAAATGGATTTAGATGATGATATTACCATAATAGAATCTATGTTTATTTAGGATTATATATTCATTACTTCATATTATAAAAATATTAGTTCTTTTTGTCCCAGATCTATCCAATTATGTTTTAACCTTCCATGGACATTAAAATGATATCGTCGTTCGTATGTACATGTGAACTATCACCTCCATGAAGCGATGTGAATAATTTTTATTCACCACATCACTTGAATGATATACATAAGTATATTTAAATGAATATTATTATGTTAATAACATTATTATTATTTTGTAAAGTTAAAATAATAATTACCTTATTCCCATAATAATAAATGAAAAATGGAAATGTTACTCATGAATACGTACGAATTACAGTAAAAAAGATTGTAACATTGTTCATTTTTTATATACATATTTAATGAATGGATTTGATAGTATAATTGATATATAATTTTGATTATTATTTAATTAATATTCTTCCAGATATGGTAGAAATATTACCACATGAACTATTGACATCATGCCATTTTTATTTTCGACTCAAGTACCAAATATCGACAAAATGTTAGATATGAACATAAATAAATATATAATTTGTATAAAATGGTAATAATGTATATAAAAGTAATAATAAAATCGAAAACGTTTCTCAAACATGTAGAAATTAACCTATGTTTATTATTCATGAATATATTGATTTTACCAAATCAGTCAAACTCAATGTAAGGGAGTTTGTCTCAATATCCTTTCATTCATGAATTTCATGATAATATGCACCTTTAATATTATATAAGGTGTATTTACAATCACTATGAAATTTCATATCTATATTTTATATATAATAATTTAATTAATCATTTTTCTAAATATATTAATTGATATGGATTATGAAATAAATATTCAAAGTGGTATGCAACAACTTGTACGTTTAAATATTTAGTTATAAAATCTTTTCTTCATGATATTAATTTAAATATTTATTTATATGGATATAAAAGGACAATAAAAGAAATTTTATATATATATCTATTTGTATTCAATTTTTTCAAAATGTAATCTTTTAATAAAAAGAATTTTACATTCTTTACAAAATGAAAAAAGTATGTTTTTTTGTTTTAACGTATATGACGACAATGAATTCTACGCCTCCATAAATATTATTTGATATATAGATTCTTCTATAATCCTTAATGTTTTTTAAAGGAAAATAAATTCCTTATTATTTTTTTGGGTATATTTATATTCAAAATTGGTTCTTAAGTGAAATGGTATTTTTATATGGAAATCTGTTTTATATGGGATGATAAGATGTTTTCAAAAGGGTTTTGTGATTCATGATATGGTTCTTGATAATGATATAAATCCGGTGAACCTTATATAGATTATACAAAAGGATGAGCCCTATTATAGCTCATAGGTGATCCCAACATAGCTTATAAAAATTGTTGAGCCCTAATGTAGCTCATGGGTGGGCTAGTAATATATTATATAAAGGGTTCATCCACATTATAAATTAAAGGATAGCCTGATATAGATTATATTAATGGTGATCCCAATAATAAATATCTAATTAGGATGTCAAAATTTTTTATTCCAATTAGAAGTGGATTGAAAGCGTTTTATGTATATGATTATTTAAGACACCTAAATGGGTTTTAATTTCTTTTTATTGGTTTTAATTATTTTATTTGAGTAAATATTATGTGTGTTATTCATGTGATTTTGTTTCTTTCATTCTCACAATGAATTCTAAATGGTTTTCAATGTTTTAAGTGGACTAATGGTTTATATTCACCTTACCTAGTTCTTGTGATCATCCCATGTTTTATAATGTTTTTTCATGGGTATTAAGATTGGTAAGGACAAAGACGATGCAATGATAAAAATATTAATGATGTGTATTGAAAATAAATCGATTTTTATTTTAAAATGGTTTAAATTTTTCAAATAATAGATAGTATGTATAATTTCCCCGTGTAATGTACGATTTTACAATGTAAGTGTCTTTCCAAGTTCTCTAATACTCTAAAATTAAAAGATCCTAGAATGTGAATTCTAGTTCAAAAAAACCATAATAATATTTCATTAAGGACTGGTCCTTATAAGAAATGAAGAGGAAAAATAATTAATGATTTTAATGGATAACTTGACATAATTATTTTTTTGAGGCATGATATCTTTTTTTGTCAATTTGGTGGATCTCATGGGTATGTGTTTTCAGTTTTTATTTGATTTTAATGACCAATTTTCAATGAATCTAAGTGATAAGTGTGGGGAAATTGATGAAGAAAATATTTCTTTTATTTTTTTGTGTATCTAATTGATTTAAACCATTAAAATTTAAATATTTAAGGAGTATTACGTCATTTATTGATTTTTGGTGAATTTGGGGTTAAACTATGAAAATTACTTTATTATGGAATTTTAATAGTTTTCTATAACTTCTATATTCCAACCCTAACTTTTAAAATATATATCCAAATGGAGTGATTAATTTTTTTGGCTTACTTGTTTTATAGGATTAAACTAATTTCTCTTGACCTAGATCTCATTCAAACATCAACACGCCCAAACAAATCAATCAAGTTGAAAAATATTTCTTAACCACACAATGGACCCCACAAGAGTAAATGAGGATTATGTCATCGTAAAGACCTCAAATTGAGGTTATTACTTTTGGAATTGACAGAGGACTCATTTTTTAATATTTAAATTAAATTTCCTTGGGAAATTTTCTAATTATGTTAGTTGTTTAATTAGACAATATGGTGGAAGATGAAGGGTCTCTTCTGACATAAAAAGTTTATTGAGAAATTAATGATTTTTTTATCATGTGCAAATACATTTACATTTTTGGTGTTTATAGAAAATACAATTCTTAAATACTTTTAAGAAGAATTCATGGTAATTTTCAGTAAGATATTCCACAAAAACATAAAAAACCGTAAGGGGAAATATTTTATAGGTGATATTTTCTACTTTTCCTTTTTACTTTATTGTTTTTTTTAGTTTTTTAATGGCTTCCTCTTTCCTATTATTCATGGATACAATTCACATGGAGGGGTAATATTATAAGTGATTGGGGAAGTAGAGGTTTTCTTTTATTAATTGTTTAGTTCTATAATTACATCGTATAATTTTTTTTATCTTATATGATGATGGTGGAAATATTCTAATAGTAGTATCTATTTTCATGTATGATTGAATTAGTATTTTAATTCATTTATTGATATTTACTTGGTATTTTTTATTCATTATCTAGCTTCTAGTTTATATATTATGGAATATACCAAGTATTATTGGTGAAGTTCTCACTGATCGTTAGTATATGTGTGAGGGGTAATGGATATTCTTCATTTTTCATGAAATTAAGGCTCAATGTGGTATTTTCTATTTAAATCAAGGGTGTTCTCTGAAACTATCTAAAAAATATAAAATAGAGTATACCAATCTAATACCGTGTTATGGTTTACTCTCATCATCACTATTTTACCAAGGGGATGTGGGGAAGTAAATGTGGAATCTAACATTAATCAGCTTAGTATAAGTGGATTTGATAAATTTGAACTACGATACCATTTCAATTAGAAAACTGAACTCGATGTGATTGACCGACTCATATCACTATTTACAATCACTTTATTTTTCATTTTAGACTTTTTTTAATTTATTTTTATTTTTAATTTCTTTACACTACTTTCTAAAGCATACAATTTCAAAAACTACCACCTTCCCCTATAATTAAAATTGATAAATAGGATTTTTATGGACTATTGTTAGTAAAAAACATATGGTGACCACAATAAATAATTTTATAAAAGGAAATAATTCTTCTTTCTACACCCTATTATAATCATGTTTTAGACCATAATATCAGAATTGAAACAAACATGAAAAACAAAATAGTTATCACCCATAACATTGATTTTAATAAATAACTATTAAGAAATGGATGATTAGATGTTAGAAGTAGAAAATGTATTGTTTTATAAGTTTTAATATAGTTATATTATATAATTATAATAAAATTAAATTAATTATAAAGCAGATTATAGTGATTTAAAAGAAACTCAAACATGAGGTAAGTGTTTTATGTTACAATCTCACTTTTAAACATTATCATTTATGATTAAATTTAAGATAATAAAATTATACGATCTTTCTCTCAGAAATATTATTTATTTTATTCTCCTCTAGTTATTTATGAAGGATAAAAAAATTTACTTCCTTTTTAATTTCTATAACTACTCAAAATAATGATATAATGTTTTTAAGTAAAACTACATTTGTTTTTATATTTGGCTGGGATCCTTTTTCATTCATGTTTATATTTTCATTAAAAAAATTTCATGAATTTTTTTACTCCTCAAAAATGATTTATTAAATTTATTTTTTACCCATATCTTAATTTCTATAAAAAAATTTAACGAAAATATTTCTTTCTTTTTTCAAACGTGGTACTTTTTAGAAAAGTTGTAAATAGAATATTTTTTAATATATACCGTGAGAAAAGATTGTTCTATTGTCATGAATGAATTTTTCTTTGAATATTAATTAATAATATTCTATTTTATTTTTAATAAAAACATTTCCCTAATATTATGGAAATTTTTAGATTTTAAATATTTTTTCAAAATTGAAAGGGGTCTTTTCCTCGAAATATTTTCTAGGGGTCTTTTAAAATTACTTTCATATACGAAAATATGTATTAATGTCACACATAATTCATTATGGATATGATCTAATGATACCATATTTTTCATTCTAAAGATTTTTTATAATTATGGTGAAGTGATATTGATGAAATCCATTTTATTTTCCATAAGATAAGTTTTTAAAAAACAATAACTATTTTCCTAATAATGTGGAATATATATGAATTGATTATTATTATATGATTATTGGGTATATTAAATAAATCAAGGGAATTGGGTAATGATTAATATTTATTATCTCAAAGGGTACATGGGGGGATATATAAAGCCTACAAGATGGTATATGGGAGGTTATCCCAAGACCAAAACAGGGTAAATAAGTTGTTATCCAAAGACTGAAGTCAGTACACGTGTGGTTTGTCTAAGCCTAACACATGATGAATATCTTGGTGGGAAGCCTTGAAATCATATTTTTATGATCCTGATTATGTCACAGATTTTATTTCAATATCTATGACTAGATGTTATGCTTATGACATGATCTCTTGTATCATGATCTTTTATTCTTCTTTGATTCATGTCTTATGATCTTCCATAACATTATGTCATTATTTTCATCTATGAATTTTAAGGTATGAATTTGAAATGTTAAACTCATGTTCCCAAACCCTTATTCTTATATATTCTTACATATAACTATCGATTTATATATCTCATTTTTACATTTACTGGGTGCTTGAGGTCATGTTGAATTATGTTTCTTTTACCAATATTTTGAAAAAAGGTTTTATATAGGGTTTTTCTAAAAATTTTACTATGTGAGAAGAAATTTGTTGTGAATGTTGAAGACATTTAATGAAATAATATTACTATATATCTAGTATTTAATGCCACTAAATATTTTTTGATCTGGGGTATAAATATTCATGATATTTATTGAATATTTATCTAAAATGAAATAATATTAATGTGTGTAAATTTTGGGTCCCTAATATGGTAGAAAATAATGGTGTAGTTATTTTTAAAGAATATTATTCGAGAAATTTTATGAAAACCCTGAGGATAAGTCTAAATATAGGAAAATATCCTAATTCCTTATTAAGTTAGGGTATGAGTTGTTTTACTAGAATAAAATCTAGGCCTGGTTACTAGAAAGTAGATGTGGATAAAGAATAGATGCACTAAGGGGTCACAAATACGAAACATGGATGGGTTTTTCACACAATATTTAACAGTGTATGATTAAGAGATATAAGACCACACACCTAACTAGATACTATTCAATGATATTTTTGGGATAATTTAAATATTATTTATAAACTATAGTGTAGGATTTGAATATATAATGATGATGGATGGAATAGGTTAAACTGATAGTTCATAGATTGAAAATAATTTTTCTCGATTTAGAAATTTTATTAATGAATTTTCAAGATTATACGATTACTCCGTATAATCATTGTTTCTTGCATTATTATTTTTTATATTTATTGAGGTATTGAAGACCCAATGAAAATGTTTTAGGTGGTGATATTCATGATCAAATATTGAAGTTTTTTATTTGATCACATTCATATGAATATTTTTTATATTTTAAAAATTCTATAAGGATTTTCATCCATATATTGGATAATTAAATATTAAATTATTAGCGATGAATCCTAAATGTATGATGATCACATATCAAGTATATGATTCTTATTTGATTTTAGTCTATGAGAATTTTTTTCTTAAAAATATTGTTATTATCAATCTAGTTGAATTTGAGGTTATTTTTTACATGTACTAGCTCTCTTTATATAGAGATCATATATATTTATATAGAAGGTATGTGAGATTTCATGTTATGAATGATCCTATGATCATTTACTGGTGGAAGGATAAATAAGAGCTTATAATGAAAATTTCATCCCATGTATGGATCTTAATTTCTATTCATGATGGATATTTATCTCAACTAGTTGGTGATAAATTCATCATTAAAGATATGGATTCAAGATAGTTATAGTGAAAGGAGTGATATATATAAATATCATAAAATCATGAAGTATATATTCCCACAAGAATAGTTGAATATGAAATCTATTTTTTTTATTTAGTTGATTGAAGATTACAATTTCTAAATACATAACCACCATAGGAAGGAGAATATGGTGGATGATGCTCTAAGTTAGGGAAAAGATAATATTTTATCTGTAATGAGGATTGAATGAAATCCAATATTTAATGATTTTTAGAAGACGGTTCATAAAACCATGAAGAATGGGAATATATCAAATATATTTCATATGATTGTTTAACCACACATACATATTAGAATTAAAGAGGTTTAGATATGATATATGGAAAAACAAAAGAATATTAGGAATATTATTTAGTTTGATCATGATTGTAATGGAATGATAATGTGCCATAACTAAGTATGTGAATCTGTAATACCAAATCTGAATGTTTTTTGATGAATCTTATATTTTATTATACTATATTCACTTTATTTGTACGAAGATATATAGATATCTAATGGAGTATTTCGTTTATGGAAACATAAAGATAGGTAATGTAAAGTATATAGATGGATGTTCAATATGTAATAATGTTAAGGGTGTGAGATATAATTATAAGGGGATGTTATAACCATTACCCATAACCGAATGAAAATTGGGAAATATCTTTATTGATTTCATTGTAAAACTACCCAAAACATCTAAAGGCCATAATTCTATTTGGGTTTTAATTTATTTCCTAATTAAGTTATCACATTTCAATTATGTCATAGAATATTTTTCTCTTGATCATCTTACTCAGGTATACATTTTTAATTTGGTAAGGTTTTATAGAATACCATATTTTATTTTATATGATTATGATCTTTGGTTGGAATAAATGTTCTTGATAAGTCATCAGTGGGAATTGAATGTGGGATGGAGGTTTAGCACTGTATAGCATCCTGTGATATATGGTAAATTTAAGAGTACTATTTAATCCCTAGTACATGTGTTGAGATAATGTTCTATGGATTTGAAAGGTGGTTGACATTAATACCGTTCTCTAGTTGAGTTTTATTACAATAATATATTTCAATCGATAATTTAGAGGGTTTATGATGAATCCCTATTTGAAACGATATCTATAAATCCAATTTTTTTGTATGAAGTCGTAGAAAGAAATATATTGGTACCTGATCTTGTTGAGGAGATTTAAAATAAGCCTAGAGCCATTTTTCAGCAAATCAGGGCATCTTAGAGTCAATAAAAAAGTTGTGTAGACCATCAATGATTAGATATATAGTACAAAGTTGGTGAAATATGTATTCTTATTAATTTATAATTAGAATAATCTTTTTATATTCAAAAAAAAGTTAAAGATGATCCATGGGTATATTATCCCATTTGATATTTTTGATCAAGTAGGGATGGTAGAATGTCTCTTGGAACATCCAAAAAACCTCTACATACATAATCATTCATATGTACTAATGTCAGAGGTCACACCATTGGAGCATGATCTCTCTTTTTAGGAAATATAGGGAGATATTTTTGATCTAATAAACAATGTTTTGTTAAACAATAACACTAACATGATTAATAGTTTTGGATAAAACCATACATTTAAGGAAGATACTTGGGAACTTTTGCATATGATGATGAATACGTATCCTCATTTGTTTGCATCATGGTGATATAATTTTTAGGAGAAAATATTATATTGGGGCTAGAATGTGACACTAAATTTTTTTATTATATATTTATCTTTAAATAAATTTTATGTTTTCAATGGTCTACAAAACATGTAACACCATGATTAATGTAAACTCTGATATACTATCAAAATATTATTATTTAATGTGAAAACTATCACCAGGTTGTTGGATTGGAGTGTATGAATATAAAAATTAAATTATGAAAAATTATTTTTTACACATGGAAAAAAGTAATAGATTGGTTATCAATTTCTTATAATAGAAAATAAACAAATTTTATGATTAAGATATGTTTTAAAAAACTATTTTTATGAGAAGTGTGTGCCTTTATCTTAATACATTAAAATAATTACTGTTGATGAATGATTTTAATGAATTTTTTTGATATTATATTTAATAAAACACGTCATCATTCAATTAATAATGATTACTATTTGAGGATTTTGAATAGATCCATTTTATGCTTCAAATATACATTTTCTACAAAATTGTTATTATTGCAATTTATGTGTGGAAAATATAATTAATTTATTGCACAATTATATATTTCATTTCAAAAAAATGGTCATAATTTTGGAATCATCGTGTTTTAGTAGGCCTGGGATGAATTTTTTGGAATTTTTTAAAAAGTTTGATTTTTGAGTGAAATGTGAAAAATACTAATTTCCAATATACTACTGCTTTTATTAAATTATTATAGTATAATCATGAATTATGAAATTTGGAAGCTTTTTTATAGATAAAATATATTTTTATTTATTAAAATAATTCTTTTAGAATATTATTTTGAAATTTATAATCCAAGATTGACTTTTGTGAACATGAGTTATTTTTTGGGTTTTAATTTAATGGTACTTTCCAAATGTATCTTTTAGTTTTGGCATGATAAAAAATCATTAAAACCTAAGATTTATATTTAATAACCCAAAAAATTAATTTAAATTATGTGTTCTACATTATTTAAATGTAATACACTTTTTACACTTAAATTGAATATGTCTCTAAAAATGGGGTTTCTTGTGTTTTGTGTAATTATATTAAAAAAAATTACGTTGCATATAGAAATCGAATATAATAAAATCGATTCAAATTTTTGAATCAAACATTTCAAAAAAAATATTAATTCCAATTTTTTTCTTGGTCATATAATTATGTTTTCCTGGTAAAAAAGTTAATCTAACATGGTTGAGGTTAAAAAGGGTATAGAGTAGATGAACTTAGATATAAGACTTAAAATAACTTCAATACTTGTATAAATGCGATTTAGTGGGTTTATGTTTCCCCTATATATTCTTTTATATTAATTTTTTTCCTTGGTTCCACTTTACATGATTATAATATATATTATATTTAAATCATTTAAGTAATTCCATGTGAGTCTTTTCCCTCTCTAATAAAAGAGAACAACCTATTATCCTTTATTCAAATGTTTTTAGTACACTGAATTTGAAAAACCCTGACCTAATTCATATATATATTTTTTTCCCTTAATTATTGAGCTTTTTTTAGTCTCTAAACACAATCCTATGAAGGATTAAGGTGTAACCCAAAGAAGGTCTCTCAAAGAAGAGGTAATCGTCTCTACCGACTCTTTCAATGATTATTACATCCATTAATTCCTCAAAATACAATGTATCTATCCTAAAATAATGAATATAGAATCATAAATATACTTAGTTGTTATTATTATTATTGAAATACCATTTTAGACCCTCTTTCCATGAAATTTGAAATGAATGTATCACTCCTGTGTACGTGTGGACTACCGCCCCCACATAGCGATACTATTATTTTTCCATCACCACCTCACATTAATGGTTATAATAATGGTTATAATAAATATATATCATATTTATGATATAAATTGTTTTCTTAAATGATTATTTATTATCCGCCCTTATTAACTTTATTTATTTTCAAATTTTTAATAGCATTGATGCGTACGTATAGACTACCGTCTCCGTGAATAATGTGATTCATTTTTCTATATCTTCCTTCTATGCATGGATATAAATGTGTATATAATAAATATAAATGATATTAATATGATGAATAAAATTATGTACATTATGTAACCATGATTAATATTCGCGTACTATAACATCCAAATAAAAACATTAATGAAAAAAGTAACAGCTATCATATGCAACAATGGTTTTAGTAAGGAATTATTAATTAATGGGTAATAATATTATATTAATAAACTATATATATTGTATTATAAGTATGAATTAATTTATATTATAGAATTATAATAATTTTTATTTAATTATATAAACATTTATATCACCTATGATGCAATTCAAACTTTAGGTAAGGGTTTTATGATACATTCTCAATTTTTACCAAGATTAATTTTACATAAATTTAGGATAATGAAATTATATGATCTATATCTCGAAAAATATCATTTATATTATAATAAAATATTTATTTCTATTAATTGATTTTTACATTTAATTTTATTCTATTTACTCAAAATTATGAAAGAATTTTGTTAATGGAAATAAATTTATTGTCTATTCCGTTGGGAATCATTTCTTCTATAACCATATTTAAATAAAAATGTTTCCAAGAATATTTTTAATATTCTAGATTTATATATTAATTTCATTTATACCCATGTTTTAATTTCTATAAAAAGGTGTAAAATTAATATTGTTGAATTTTTCAAAATGATGTATATTTTATGAACGATGTGAATGAAATATTTTGTTTAACATATACTTCTTGAACAACTTTTCCCACAATTATGACTTATATTTGCATTGAAAATTACTTTAAAAGGTTCCATGTTACTTTAATAGAAAATTTCTTCAAAATATTTTGGAAATTTTTATATTTTAGATAAGTTATTTCAGAATTAAAAGGGTATTTTTATTGTTAAATGTTCTAGTGTTCTTTTAAATACTTTTTCATCTATGACAGCATCTATTTATGTTACTTTTGATTCACTATGGATATGATACTATAATACCATATTTTATCATTATATAGTTGATTCATTATTATTATTATGAGATATTGATGATAATAGTTTTCTTTTCCAAGTTCTTAGATATGATGAAATGATAAATATTTTCATGATCTTGTGGAATTTATATATGAATGGATTGTGATTTGGTGATGGGTGGGTATGTTATATCCCTCCAATGTGTTGGTTAATGATTAATGTTTTTGATCATAAAGGGAATAAGGGAAGAATTCACATCCCTAAAACATGGTTCATGGGAGGTTATCCCATGCCCAAAAGAGGATACATGAGAGGTTATCCCCCTCTCAAAATAGGTATACAAGTGTTTTTCCAAAGCCTATCATGTGATAAATATCTTCTTGGGTAGCCTTGACATAATAATAATATGATAATGATTACTCCACACATTTATGCCACTTTTATGATACATTCTTAAACTATTTATATGATCTCATTTCTTATGATCATTGATTATTTTATATTTCATGTTTTATGATCTTTTAATTCTATGTATTATGTTTACGATCTATGGAATTTTAGGTATGAGTTTTAGAGGTTAGAATCATGTTATCATACCTTTACGCTCATGATATACCTACAAATGATCATTGATTGATATCTCTCAGGGTTACCCTTACTGAAAATTTCTGTTCTCCCATTCTTTTGATTCTTTTTCCCATGTTTTGAGTAGGGGTTTTAAGTATGTGTATCTAATATCAAAAGAAAATAAACATACAGGGTTCTGTAGAATGTATTATTAATATATATATATTTAGTAATCATATAAATGATATAATATTTATGTATGTAAAGTTAAGGTCACCTCAAGACACCCATATGAGATTAGATAGGGATTTCACCTATATGAATAGTAACATCAACAGAAATAAACATTCTGATTGAGATTTCTATAGTTTAGATAATCGCACAATTTTAAAATTGTAATGGAAATCATGGGAGCTTAATCAACAACACAGTGAGGTAAGAATCACATCTCTTATGAATAATGAAGGTCTAACAATAAAGAAGGAACTGACAAGAGATAATGAATTTATTCATTCTAGGATATGCAGTAATGAGATCTTTCGCATAAGCCTGTTAAATAATGATTTTGCAGGGACCATGAAGGGATACAACAGCTCTATTCTTCAACCCCACTCAAGGTTGATGTGTCTATCAATGGATCTATCGATGAAATCCATTTAAAAATCATTTAAACTAGTGTGAACACATGCGAATTCTTCACTTTTGAAAACATCAAAGAGAAATGTTTGATAATCAAATATCAATCAAGAGACTAAGGAACCTTTGAGGTGATATGAATACCGAGAATTAAACTTAAGGAGGGTGGCCTTATAAAAGGAAAGAATCAAATATTATTTTCCTTATATATAGATCTCATGGCCATAGAAGTTAATAAATCAAGCTAGGTTGAGTCCAAAATTCATGATTTGAGAGGCAAGGTAGGGGGTGTGCTGTTCATCCATTAACTAGTCACGGACTATGACCACAACCCTAATGAAAAAATATTTAATATTAATATAATTAATATTTCAATCAACAAATATCGGTATTATTATAGATTACTGAAAATATAAATAAATGAAAAATGGTAAAAAAGGTTATTTACACTAAAAACATAATTAAAATATATAATCGTAATAAATTGGTCAAAACAAGTTTAATAAAAAATAAAAAATAATATAATAATACAAATGAGTAAAAACTTGTTGAATGATAAAAATATTAATTCTCAATTAAAAAAGTTAGTTAAAATGAATCAAAAACTACTGATAAATGTAAAAAAATTAAAAAATAAGCATTAATAGTTAATATCATTAATTATAATGTAATATCATTTGTTAAAAATTAATAAAAAAATAAATAATATTAACTACGATAAATTAGTAATAATTTGTTATGTAACATAACTAATTTGTTATAATAGTAAAAATTAGAAAAAAAATTAAAATTACTTTTATTTTTATAAGGAATGAAAATATTATTATAAAATAATTAAAAAATAATAAAATGTATTTTAATTTATAAATGAATGATAACATACAATGAAAAATAAAAATTAGTTATAATATGAAATTATTGATATTTGTAAAAATTTTAAAAAAATATTATAAAATTTATTAAAAAATATTTAAAATTATTTGAAAAATATTAATAAATACAAAAAATAAAAATAAATAATAATTTCAGAAATATTATTATAAAACTGCGATAAATAATAATATATAATAATGTAATAAATTCTTAATATTTATATAAAACGATTATTGTTAATCACTAAAATTTATTTAAAATTAAGAAAAAATGAACAAAATAAAAGAAAAATATCAGTTATTTTTTAAAAATATTAATCAATAAATAATAAATTTATTCATAAAAAACAATTTAAAAGTAATAATCAATAAATAGTAAATATATTCATAAAAATTTATTTTAAATATCCTAATCAAAAAATTGTAAAAAAATATTACACCCACAAAAATAACAATCAAAAAATAAAAAGAGTTAAAATAATAAATTATAAAAATAATGAGGTTGACTATGAAAATATTAATAATAATAAAAATATTTATAATTATTGATTATCAAAGAGTAAAATAATAGTAAAATTTAGTTAAATAATATTAATTATTATAATATTAAATGAAAATATTAAAAAATAATTAAGTATATAATTATAATTATCTATATATATTATTTAAATTATAAATGTAAAATAAATAAATAATAAATAAATAAGATATTAAAATTTAAAAAAAAAGAAAAAATATATTAAAAATAAAATAAAAAATACGAAGGATAATAAAAAAATTATAAAATAAAATTTATATAAATTATTTATATAAATAAATATTAAATAAAAAATAAAATACCTAAAAGTGTAATGAGAAAATAAATTTTATATTTTCTATTATAAATGAAAGGAAAATAAAAATAAAATAAAAAAAATAAATAAAAAAGGATAATAAATATAAAATAATTCAATGAATTAGAAAATACTAATAAAATAGATTAATTAAATAATTAAATAAATATGTAGAATAATTAATAAAGATAAAAAATTATTAAAATAAAATCGTAATAATTAAGAAATATAAACAATACAAACCATAGAAAGTATAATTTAGTTTTAATAATAATAATAATATAAATAATAATATAAATATAAATAAAATTATTATTATTATTATTATTATTATTATTAATTATATTTATAATAATAACAATATTAATAATAATCCACACAAAAATTAGTACAAAAAACAAAAAAATATTAAATGAGAATAATAGTAAAATGGAAGAAACAAAATTGAAACTATTATAATGATAATAAAAAAATTTAACTAATTAAATTAAAATGACAGTTGAAAATATATTAATTTATTGTTTGAAAATAATAAAATATATTTATAAATAATAATAAACACATAGTAAAATTAATATAAAATATATTTTAATTTTAAAAAATAATAGAAAATAAAAAGAATTAAAAATATTAAAATAAATATAAAATATATTTACACATAATTATTATAAAAAAATAAACATTAAATTTTATTATAATAAATAAAAAAATTAAAAAAATATGAAATATATATATAATGAATAATAATTAGTCATTATAATTAAAAAATACAAAGAAGTATATAAAATAAAGAGAATATATATATATATATATATATACATATATAATACAATGATTAAAAATAATAATAAAGAAATTATAATAATTATTAAAAAATGAAATTGATTCTACATATATAATTAATAATATATTATAAATATAATAGTACATATTAATAATAAAATAATGGTAAAATAATATTTTATAATAAATTAATGCAAACTAGTTAGATAAAAAATATTATATTACATTTATGGTCAACCTGACCCGAATGCCTTTGAGTTTTTGTTTGTTTTTTGATAGTCCCTCTTTTTAAGGGTTAGGGGGAAACCTTACATGACCCACGGTCCTAGATACACAAGGCCAATTACATGACCTGAAGGCCCCAGGCACAATACCTAATACATGACCATATGACCAATGACCCAACAACACAAGAACTACCCCTCACCAGCATAAGCATCATTAAAGGCGTCTAGCTCTCCGCCTTACCTGGTTGGTCAACCAGCATTACCCCATACAGAGATGCACAATGCCTAGTACCAAAGGTAATTGTAATACACATTAATCCTTCCAATTTGGTTTGCTTTTCCTGGTGGATGCTACTTGTTCTGAATCCTCGTCTTGGGCTTGCTCATGTGTGATCTTCCTTGGTAGCTTCTTGGTCTTTTATAGCTCGGAGTCCTAATAGCCCGAAGTCTTATGATGGATTGATAGTGCTGTGTCCGGAAGGCGTTTGGTGCCCTGAAGGCCTTGATACCCATTAGACCAAACCGATGGCCCGAAAGCCCAAATCAGATGAATAGTTCCAGCTGCTATAGTACCACATATTCCCTACTATTATAAGGGCTAAAGAAACTCGAATATTCACAACCACCCATATTTCATCCTTGATCTTTAGGATACCAAGTAGTAGCATGTATGACTTCGGTATTGGCTCATTGGAATAATAGTTGTAGGGTCCTGAAAAATCTGCAAAGGAATTTTTACCCAAATCCCCTAAAAATAATTTGGGCAAATAATCAAAGATGAGACACAAAAAGGACCGGTCCGCGAACCGGTCCATGGAAGCAAAATGTGGCCAGACACTGCGAGGAACCCCCCTCCGCAAACCGTTGTCGTTTGCGAAATAGAGGCGAAGAGCCTTCGCAGTCGCGAGGCAGAATGGGCGCCAGTTCGGTTTACCGTCACGAACTGCCCCAACCACGGACCGTGACGATCGGTTCAAGCCACACCCGCTGTCGTTCACGGAATAGAGGCGGAACCCTCCGTAGCTGCGGAGCACTCCCTGAGTTCACCTCACAGAGGAGGGGAGCGATCAATACCCACCGCGAATCGCGGATTGACCAAGTCTTCTGTAAACCGGGTATTTCGTTATGGGCCCCCACAAAAGGTTCCGCATGAACACATATACATTCCTTTCCCCACTCTATAAAAGGAGACCAAGGGGGAAATAAGAGATGATCGGAGAACTAGATTCGGATTCGGAGGAAGGAGATCATTCAAAGGAAGGCTTCAGATTTCGCAGATAGCGAAATTCCCACCCATGAACCACAGCAGGTATATGAATTAAGAAGGAATTGGAAAACGCATAATAATTTGGTGAATATCAAACCAAAATAATAAAAACGGAGAACCGCAAACCATACCCCCTCCGCAGATGACTTCCCCAGGGACCAGGGAGTTTATGCCTCTTTTCCCATCCATCTTACCACATAACTCCCTCCTCCGCGGGCGAAACCCTGACCGACGAGCCTCCGATCGGCACCGCCCTTGGCCGCCACTAGACGCCTGGAACCCTCCGCGAACCCCCCTACTTCACAGATTGAACCCGAAGCCATGAACCACCCTAGATTGCGTATTGAACCCGAATACGCGAACCAACCTAGTTTGTGGATTGAACCAGAAGCCGCGAACCACCCTGGTTCGCAAGATGAAAATCAGTCCGCGGACCTCCTTGGTTCGCGGACGGCTTCTCCAGCCGCCTGGCACTTCCCCACGTGAAGGGCTCCACCAACCATACCTCTTGGCGGCTCACCAAATACTTCGGTGTTCTCATTTCCCGAGCCAAGTAAAACCTCCATTCCAGCCAGGTCCTCCGCAACTCCTTCATCGGCCTATTCATCAGCCCCGAGCCGAGGCCTCCGCCAGAGCCACCGGATCCGCGTGGTATAAATTTCAGGCGCATCAGCACGCCATTTTGAGTTCACATACTCACTGTAAACAGGGTAAAATGGGTTACCCTAACCCATGAGAAAATTCCCAAAGCATTCCTGGGTTCACATTCCCATGGTAAGGCGGGGTCTGAGCCCGAGAGCCCCCTTCCTGCCTCTACTCGCCAGGATGAGGGACTGCACACTTTTGAGGTTGGACACTTCTCCCCCCCCAGAGATGGGGTGGAATACTCATCCGAATTTAGCCATCCCCATGCACCTCGTTACTTCCTCAGGTATCTCACCGAGAAATGAGAGAGGAGATGGGGACAGGAGCACCCCCCTTTCCCTCTCCCGCTGGGCTTTGTCGCTCCGGGCGTCCATCTCGAAGTAAGCCCCGACCTTCCAGGCATCCATCTCGGAGTAAGCCCCGACCTTTTGGGTGTCCATCTCAGGGTAAGCCCCGAACTTTTGGGAATCCATCTCGGAGGAAGCCCTGACCTTCTAGGCCTCCTCAGAGTGTAAGCCCCAATTCATTACCCTGGGCCGCCTTCATGCGTAAGCCCCATTCCGTTTCTCACAGACGCATCTTTCACGACGTGATCCTCTGGTCCAGGCTGCCTCTTGTTTCTCACACCGATCATGACTCACATGGGTATAGAGTAAGAATTGACCATGAAATCCTCTTATGGGCCTCCTCAGAGTGTAAGCCCCAATCCATCATTCTGGGCTGCCCTAGAGCGTAATCCCCAAGCCATAGCGAATTACGGGGACATTGATCCATGTCAAGGCATGGTACGTAGGAAGCCTCCACGAGGATCATGCCCCCCACTCGGTCATTTATTCATGACGAGTTCCACCCTCTTCCAGCATGACATTAAATTATTTTAGCGAACTGTGTGGACTTTGATCCCTACTTCTTAAGCAGGGTATGTAGGAAGCCTCCCTCAGGTTCAAGACCATCAACTGGTCGATATGATCGGCGCCACGTCGGTTCACCATGCCACCCATGGAGCTTCCTCGAGAAAGTTTGAACCCTTAGAGGTCATTAATCCAACGAGGGATGGTAAACCTCAAGGATAAATGATTCCGAACCCCGCCAAGGTTAAATCCGTGGATACTATGTTTGGGTATAAACCAAAGATTCACGAACATATGAATACGTATTAAATCTATACGAGATTCCCGAAATAGGGAATAATTACCCCCCCCCAAAGGGTGTGATGATCCTAACTTCCTATCCTCTAAACCAACGTGAGTTCTTAAGAGTCGCTAGTCAGACCATCCGGCGAATTCCAGCCTTTGGAAAACAGGTCCATCAATCATTGGATACAGAACCGTTGGGCGTTTCGTGGCCGAAACCCAAGAACGAAACCAAAACTGGTGAACCCGACATGACACTTTAACCAAACATGATAGGTTTAACCTAATCCAACCTTAATCCCCCTTTTACTCACAAGTAGGGCCAAGCAAGGTCATTAATTACGCATGGGATTATGAGATGCTACTTTGACAGGTTTGTTGCTTGTATTTGCTAAAAATTTTCACAGGAACCACTTTCAGAACTCTCTTAGATCCAATGGCATTGAAAAGGAACTCACAAGTGCGCACTTCCAACGATGCAAGGATGAGACTTCCTCAACAACGGAGAACCCCATCACCCACCCAGCGTCTTCAACGTTGGGTTTTGGATGCACTGATCCGAGAGTACCACATGAATTGTACTCTCCCAATAGTGGAGGCGGCCATGCACGCCCTCCAATCCTTCAGGATGTGCCAGCCTCCTGCCCAGCAGCGACCGCAAAGGTGGACCCATACATCCCCTGTCACTGTCTCCAACCATTTCGGGAGCCAATCCTAGGAACGGGATAATGCGTACCTCCCTTATCTTAGGGAGGCGGATGAGGTCGACTTTGAGGACTTCATCCCCAATGAATGGGGTTTCCGCTCCAAGGCCCCCACTGAAAGGCGTCATCATGGTCACGCCACGACCCGACATCCTCGCGCCGAGGAGGATGTGTCCCCGAGGATTCAGGCCCACGCTCCCCATGGTCTGGCCCCTTAGACCGCCTGACGAGGGCGACAGACATACAATCGGGGACCGGTCATCACCCTGGTCCCTGAGAAGGAGCTCCGCTTCTCAGCCATAGAGACGTACCATGAGCAGGCTCCTACACATGTTCACTCCTCCCAAGCCCGCCATCCAGACATGGCGACATCATACAAGCCGGAACGTATCCCCGACGAGCCCCATCAAGCTCATCGCTCACGTAGGACGGCACATACCAGGAATGCACCTTTCCCTACCCAAGGTCACTATGCCCACCAGCTTGATGTGGTGGAGACCCGGCACCTACAGGACCAGCTCCTGACAGTTTCTTCAGACGCCCTCCATCCTAATATGGTGTTGATCAACAAAACCGGCCACCCAGATGTGGTGGAAAATTATAGGCGGGCATGTTTCCCCGCCAATAAAGGCCACCAAATCGATACGGTGGGAAACCAAAATATGCAGGGCTAGCTCCCTTCGGATGCAAGTAAAGTCCGCCACCCCGATGTGGCAGAAAACAGAGAGACAAACCGGCGTATCCCGGTACAGGGGCAGATTCGTTCACCTGCCCCGACACAGGAGAATTGTCAGTACCCACTGACAACTGGAGGACTGGAGCAAGATATTCCTACTTTGATATCGGAATGGGCCTTCATACCCATTCCAGAAAAAGATGTCTCTCTACATATCCTGGAAATGATGGAGGAGCAGGTATCGATCTCAGATCATATCTTTCAGACTTTCCAGCATGTAATTGCATCAGCGGAAAAAGTAGGACTCGGGCCTGTGATCCCATCTCCCCAATTGAGGAGAATCATCTAAGAGGAGAGATAGCTGCCTCAGAGCAGATCTACATCCCTGCTTCTGTCTAGGAGGGTCGCCAACTGTATTCCACGACGCAAGGGAAACCGAATCGAGCAGCTTCACTCATTCCAACTAGGGGACACCCATCCATCACGGCGGATGCTCCCGAGCAGAAATATATCCCTTCTAAATTTCAAGATTTTTGTCGGTGTATCCCGGAAACATCACGGGACCCAATTAGACAGGGATCCAAAGGTGAAGGCCGTTTTCAACCATAGACGGTCCCCGCTGCCTACAAAAGAGCACCCCGAACGCGCCGAAGGTAGCCAGAAAATAAAGAGCGGGTTCATGACTCTGCTCTGCTAGAAGCTGGGGTTCCCAACGCCACTAAGAATACGTCAAAGGCTCAAAACCCTGCACACCCAATACCTTATTATGGGAGTGGAAGTAGTAGTTGCGAAGGTCCTCCCCGCAATGTCGCTACCAGCAGCTCTGAAGTTCCTCCCCAGAGCACCCGTGGGGCCTCCCCCGCGGGCAAATAATGATCGGTCACGAGAGCTTCTCTCTTGATGCGAGTCACGAAAACCCTCCACGTGACCAGAAGATCTAGCAGCAAGAATTTACTCCACATGCTATGGTCCACCCTAAAGGTCCTCCCCGGGGTATACCCAACAATCACTCTCCATGCAGTGGGGCCACAGATTGTGATGGTATTCCTCGCCATCTTAGTCGCAACTATGAAGGTCCTCCCTATAGTGACGTCTCATCATGACAAGAACACCCTCCCATTGTCTTAGCCTACCCTGAAGGTCCTCCCCAGTGGTTACACTACAACGGAACTCCATGTAGCCAGGCATCAGGTCATGGTGGTAGTCCTCGGCACCCTAATAACAGAGGTCCTCCCCGTAGAGACGTCGAGAAATGAGAAGGTCCTCCCCTCGCTGTGGTACATTCTGGGGGCCCTCCCTAGGATGTATCCCACATATATTCTCCCTACAGTAGTAGTGTTGGTAGTCCTCACCATTGCTGTAACTGTGATTGTGGTCCTCGCCACCACGGACGCCATTGCGAAGGTCCTCCCTGCAATGGCCCCATGCGACATGAATGTCCTCCCCTTGTCGCAGCATGTCCTGAAGGTCCTCCCTAGGACGCGCGTCGAACGTCAAGCCATGATGTTCATCCTCACCATAGTGAAATTTGTTGCGAAGGTCATCCCCGTAACGACGCTACGCAGCCATAAGTTCCTCCCCTTGCTACAACAAGCCTTGGACGTCCTCCCCAGGGTGTGCACTGAAAACGTCCTCTATGAAGTAAAGCATCAGGATGTAATGTTTGTCCTCACCATTACGGTCGTCATTACGAAGGTCATCCCTGATATGAAATATTATATCGATAGGAAGGTCCTCCTCTTTCCGAGTCAAGCACCGAAAAGCCCTCATATGTCGAGGCACTCAAAAGGATAGGATCGAGCATGTCATATTCCCAGCTTGTCACTAATGACACCCTTCTTCGATCAGGAGACGGTCTGGGGCTACATTCATCTTCTGAACCACCTCGGAATCGCTTACACAATGATTCAGCACCTACCGGTCCCACTGCCTCTGATTACACTAGCAGTGAGCACCTTAGCTGGGCTGACCAGGTAAAAGAATCACAGGCGGAGGAGTATGCCGATATGCTACACCTGAGGAAACGACTGGCCCGGAATGATATACCAGTCATGTTTTGGCCCATGGACACCTCTCAGTATGACATACCCAGGGAGTTGTCGGAAGAATGCATCCACGGTATCCGCCATAATATATGGACGACAATCCACTGGCTGAAGTCATGATTCCTTCCCTATGACGGGTATGTAGACCACGTCAAGACAATAGGGGACCTCCTGCGTCACATCGACCTAGAGGACCTTTCCTCGATGTGACAAAAACGCCCTGAGAGGTGAAAAGGTAATATGGAGGCATCTTGCCTCCTTGCATTGCATGAACTGTGCCGCCTCATCAGTGACGCTCCAACGGGAGTCCATATCAGGGGGTGGGGTGAACACGGAGCTCTTCATTTCACTCTGCTCCCCGCCCAGAAAAACCTGTTCAACATGATATTGTGTAATGTCGTCACCTCGAGACGGAAATCATGTGGACCCCCTGTTCAGGAAAGGCAACACACCCAACAGAGTCAGACCTTGAGTATGTCCCAGAAGCATCAGGCCCAGTGGGAACGAGCCATTAAAAAACTTCTGAATCAGTCCACTGAGAGCATACATCAGGCGTCTCTCCTAAGAGAGGCCAATCAACGATCTATGCCTACCTCCCCAGAAGGGACTGATCCATAGATGAATTCAGCACCAGGTCTGGTTCACCCTCGGATGGGGGCACGCGAGATCAGTCATGTCGCGATAGCCGCAACTACTGCCGCAAACTAGGGTCAACCCCAGCCTGTAGGGCTGGGGGCATTTTTAACAACAAATTCCCCCATGAGACCAACAAAACCAGGAAGAGACTCAACGTCCAGGGAATGGAGCCAGCCCCATCCCTCAGGGCTGGGGCCATTATTACCCCCTCAATAACAATCTCCCCCACGAGAATCAGTATTCTCTCATCTAGGGAGGACAGTCAGAAGAGGAGGTTCCCATCCAATCCCGTCATTCGAATCATAATCCCCTCTGAGAGGAAGGCGCACTGTAAGGACGCATCAAAGAACTCTCTGTGTCACTTTTCTTCAAGAAGTCTGAGGGAAATCCCATGTCATGAAGGGGAAGGCCAACCGAAGACGTAGGAGATCCTCTTCCTATTTGAAAGATGGCGTCCCCTCCACCCTGAAATATGAACCTATCAATGCCATAGAGGCTAACCCTGTGGGTGACATCGAAGAAAATTCAAATCCGGACAGATCAGGAGATGACGGTTCTGGTCAGGCTATGACTCACAATGAACCCCTATGTGTGCACACCCAGAACTAGAGGGCCGCTTTAAATATGTCTGCCCCTTCATATAACTTCCCTCCACCTACCCTGCGAGATTCCAACAAGGAAAATAATAAAGGAACAGTTAACCTTAATTCAGCTTCTTCACTCGATAAAAACGATCCACTCACGATCGAAGAGAGGTTCACTCGAGAGGAAGAAGAGATGGAAGAATTGAGGCGGCTTAATGCCGAGCTGCTCCAGAGGAACCTCCTTATTGAATGTGCGTCCCAAGAAGAGCTACATTATGCACTCCCAGCAAGTGCACCTCACATGATAAGGCTTGCCCTGGCAAACTAAGCACGATGAGGGCTCCTACCCAATGAGGCACCTGGTTCATCCAACTACCTAAACATAGATGATGAATACCAAGATTTCCCCCCACATAAGAGGAAACCGGAGAAATTACGCCCAAACCCTCCGAGGGTACCCCAAACAGAACATGAACCCTTGGTTCTGTCCAATCCGGATCCTCAGGCAATGCCTCGGGCTACGCCTGCCCAGGACAGGGCCCAACAGTGTGTAAACCAGGGACTCACCAATACCATCGAGGCATTAACAGCTCGATTGGAAGCGATGGAAGCTCGACTCACTCCGATACAGCCAGAGCGGTAACCCTACCCAGATTGGGTGACCAACACACCACCTCCACCCAATTTTGGGAGCCCTGTATTCACCATATTCAATGGATCTGGCAATCCGGAGCAGCATTTGATGCACTACGCATCCTATTTCGACCCTATGATGGGGACCCCAGAACAGAAAGAAGTAGTGAAACTCAGATGCTTCGTGCGGACATTGCAAGGATCCGCCTTCGTCTGGGATACGAGTATTCCAGACCAATCAATAAATAGCTGGGAGGACCTCCAGCAGAAGTTCATGTTCCACTTCAGCTCAACGCTGCCTAAATCAATGGTCATCAATCTCATGAACTGAAAGTATAGGGTGAACGAGAGGGTCTCAGATTTCATCGTCAGATGGAAAGGTCTCAGCTATTCTCTGAACATGACAATGCCTCAAGATGAGATTCTATCCATATGCATCGATAATCTTAGAGATGAGCTGCGAACACCGCTCATACCGGTGAAGTGCACCACTGGCTTCCGCCATCTCTCTGCCATTTCCCAGAGAATTGAGGACTCCCTGCAGTGGACTAATTCAAAGTCCCAAATAGCCTTGCAGGCTCTGGTGAAGAGATCTCCTAGAGCTGAAGCATTCACTGTCACACTCCAGCCGACCCCTATGCCCGCTCCACCGCTCAGGCCTCCACCAATTCGTTAAGGCCCCCCTGCTTATTAGTGGCCACCCCGCCTAAATGGGACGATCAGCAAGGACCGAAGCGGAACCAGTTTGAGGAACTAAGACAAAAATTATACTCGTTCCGAGACGATCAAGTTCATAGATAATTCGTTGCCGCCATGAACTGCAACTTTCTCCGCCTCCCGGAGCTGAGGAGACCAGAAGAAGTCGACCGCGATGATAGGCCGGATTATTGCCCCTACCACCGGATGTTACGGCACAATATCCGAGAATGCTTCATCTTCAAAGACCTTCTGCAGAGTATGGTAGATTCCAGACAAGTCGAGCTGGGACAACCCTCAGCACATGTTGCATGTATCACTACCACCGACTCCGATAGAGAGGAGGGGTGGAAGAAAGTCACCAGAAAGCAGGGGCAAAATTTTGACAAACTAGATGACTCAGAAGACTATCAACCGAGCCCATGGAATACTCCAAGCTCAACTACAATAGCCGGTATTGCCACTAGTATCCCCAAGAGCCACAGAGCCGACATCATCAGCCTCACAAACCTCTACAATCCAGTCATCCATATGGAGTCAAAGGAGGAAACAATCACAAGAGGATTAGTCTGCAACAGGGCCAAAGTTAATCCCGACCCTGGTAGACTTTATTCCCTCGAATTTTGCACAATGGGAACCAACCCACCAAATGGCACCATCAGAGACAACTGACCAGGTTTAGCTATTAGAGGATAAAGATCCAATATTTGTTTCTATCAACGTCATCTATCTCATGGAATCATTCCCTGTCGAATGGTATGATTACGAACCCGAATTTCCTGCATGAGGAGCTGGGAGGAGGAATCACAGAGGCAGGGGATACCAGGGGAGGCGCAGCCGCGGCTGAAACCAACCCTATGGTTGGACACCGGCCCAGACCTTCAATATTGTAGAAACATGTGGGAGGTCCCTTTAGCGGACTCATTACGAGATGGAATGCCCCTCCACCTCCACAAGCAGCCACTATGGCCCTGTTGTTCTGCGATACCCACCAGAGGAGGAGCAAGTGTCTGGTCTCCTAGGGCGCAAAAACTAACCCGCCAGGCCAAGTCCTCAAAACACGGGAACACCATCGACATCCGACCCCATAGCCGGTCCATCCTCGTCAAATGATACAGCTCCTAAAGCACCCACTAAGACTCTCCCTCCAACGGAGAAGCGTCGACCGCTGGAGAAAAAATACGACATCCTTAAGCAGCTGGCGTCTGTACGAGCCATGTTGTCAATCCGGGATGCCCTGAGATTTTCATCCGACCTCAAGGAGGCGCTTATCGAATCCTTGATAAGCCCCCAGAAATTCCACGTCAAGGTAGCTACAGCTGAGATTTACTAGACGGATACTGGCCCGACTAAATGCAATGCGGTGATTTCCTTCACCGATCAGGACGAAGATGCCATCATGCAGGGACACATTAGACCGCTATATGTGTCTGGCACATTGAATGGTGTTGAGATCCGAAAAGTATTTATAGGAAATGGCTCTATAGTTAACCTCCTTCCCTTGTGGACACTCCATATGTTGGGCTAAAGTGCGAAAGATCTAATTCCCTCAGCCACAACTTTGTTAGGTTACGACAAGAGTGACAGAAACCAATGGGAAAGATTAAGATAAAGACCCATTTTGGTGACCTGGTAGCCTACACAGAATTCCTGGTGGTTCGGCAAAGCATGACATTCAATTCCCTATTGGGAAGGCCATGGCTCCATAAGGATATGGCCATTACTTCATCCTACCACCAGTGTATCAAGTACTGCGCCAATGGACAAAGCAGGACGTTGCATGCCAACAAGGCTCCTTTCGAGCTCTCCGAGTCACATTACATTGACGCCGAGTTCTATGAGCAAAAGAAGAAGAAGCCTTTGATCAACGGTTTCGACGGGGTCCCCACTCCAAATGGCCTGGAAATGGTCCCCGACGACCCCCTCAGGAAGTTTGGTAGAGATTATGTCCTTCCCATCAATTGTGTTGAGAGTGAATGTTCAAGTACGGACGCGCATTCAGATGTCCTCATTACTTCAGGCAAGATGGAAGAGTACGAAAATGCGGGAACGTCTACCAACCATCGATTTGGGGTCGAATACTTAAGTAGGGATGACCATGATGCCTCTCCCACAAACCCTCGAAGGCTCGGACTGAAAACTCTATCCTCGTCAGATCAAGAAGATGAGGACTTGGGAGAAGAAGTGGGGGGAGATCCCAGAGATGCACCTCCCGCATTTGAAGAGGGTATCTCCACCACTGTGGAAGAGCTCAGGGAAATAAACATGGGTACTGAAGAAGACCCGGGGCCCACTCTCATTAGCGCTCCCATATCTCCTGAGGAACACAAGGTATATACCTCATTCATAACACAACATTGGGATGTCATTGCGTGGAATTACACGGAAATGCCGGGACTCGATCCCGAGGTAGCGACACATCACCTTGGTCTTATAGAAGACCACCGGGGCTACAAACAGTCCGCTAGAAGGACACATGACCGCGTTGTCGAACGCGTCAAATTAGTTGTTTAATTTTGACTAGAATTTCTGCAGTATAGCAGCAACCCTAGGTCGTCTCTCGACGGAGCCTTAGATCATTAATTATAAAATGTGGTTCTGATTATGAAATTAAAAAAAAGGATTGGGGTTTTATAATACTTTGGTTTGATGATCAAAGATGAAAATAGAAAATAGAAGCTATAAAACAAAGTAGAGATTAACAAAATTAATTAAGCGTGATCAACCCGGGGTACTCGTATGATGTTTTTCCTTCATCGCTTCATGATATAAGGATATGATCTTTTAATCCATGGTTTGTAACACCTAGAACTAGAATGTTACTGAGTTTATACTAGGATACCTCCTAGGGTTCAGTCAAAAACACACAATGACTCACCGGACACCGCCGATGATTGAATGAATTGTGTTTGACTTCATAACCAAAACTCACCAAGGCAACACACGAAAAACTCGATGCACTGTCCAGATTTGTATGTTATTTCTTTGTGATACCATGACATAAATGTACACGGCCTTGACAGTACTTGTGTGAGTTCAATTTACCAATATAAACCACACAAACACCTCAATTGAAAGGGGGAAAGAAAGTGGTGAACGGTGTGTGAAACATCACATGAATGGGTACACCCAAACATGATCATTTGAGTTGAGCATGACATACCAGTACATAACTCAATAAAATAAGAATAGAGGATGATGAAAAACAACACAACAATCTGGAATTTAAAAGATCATTCAAATATTACAAACATGAAGCTCGGGATGTACATCACATTCCTCCCCGGGTGATCACAAGGGGTTTAGAAACCCATGGGAGAGGAGGAAGAGAAATATGTTGGGGTAGAACTTCCAATAGACTCCAAAACCTCTAGGGATGTTGAGAAGACTCCTTTGGGACTCCAAAATGGCAGCACCTTGCCTCTTGGCCGAACTTCCAAAGGAGGAGCCCAAGGTTCCCTTTTATAGGAAATGTGGGAGGTGGTTTTGGGCACACAGATTTCATCAATCCACTTGTACGACGCGTTTCGGCCTTCCGACAGTCTTATCTCGCTTTGGAGAAAATATAAAAGTTGTAGCCCTACCTCTTGGCTGTCTCCACCGAAAGTTTGGAACCGTTTGGACAACTACATCTCAAGATATTGATAAAATACAGAACACCGCATTTGACATGGTCCAAATTCGGTGTCTTGGACAGATCAGTTCGGATGGGCCCTATAGAAGACGAATCAGCATTGGGTTCCTTAATATGAAATGTAGCCTATTATATTTTGGACAGGTCTACAAAATTTCATCCCATTTGGATGCACGGATGTTGTGTACTATTCAAAACAGTGGACAGATGTCCATGGATCCATGCAATTTTGGCCCATTTTTCTTCCACTTCATCAAAGGCCATCCAAATCACCTCCACCTACATTGAAACAATAAAAACAAGTAACATTGCCCATTATAATATTGATTAACATTAATTGATTAATAAAACATGAAGTGAAATTTATTATTATATTTGGAATATTCATTATAAAACTAGTTTAAAACTGCGATGTAAGGGTGGAATAAAACAGTGAATCGTGGTACGATCACACCCCCACACCTAAACATTTGCACTCCTGGGAAAAGTAACATATCCAAATACAATGATTCATATATATATATATATTTCCAACATCATAAATATTTATCCTTTGAGTATATTTTATTTAAAGTGATCAATGCACGAACCACACCAAGGAGTTCTTCCTAGTGAAAATAGAAAAAGATGTCTCATAAATCATATCATAGTGAAATTCAAAAAGATTCATGATACCCAATTGAGAAAGGAATTCAGAAGTAAACCATGACACTAAATATCCATGTGTGTGTGTGAAAACCATTCCATGCTATTCTTTCCACTTGATATCTAATAAATATATGTTATTTTAACATTTTCCAGCTTAAATGATTTTGTCACCGAACCTGTCCTACATCCTTTGCAATCATATTTCAAGACCCACTCATTTAAGCATTCCCAGAAGTCAAACCATATGCTCCCGACCTAGATATCCCCATATGTTTCACATTTCATCACTCCCCTCATTTATTAATTTTTTTGAAGTTGCAATTGGAACAAATCTCACACTCATCTCTCAACCCTTGTTTGATCTCCTCACGACACTAATTGCAATAGTTATAACAAGATCAAAGGTTGAGGAGGAATGGGTTTTGACTTGCCTAAGACACAACAATATTTTTTTTGAGGGCGTACAACAGTCGGACATTAGGTACACACGCATAGGTCAATCTGGTACAGTAATGAAACAGATCGGATAAGGAACGAACGTATGAAAATATCATTTAAAGCTGAAAAATATTAACCCAACATATATTTACCTTATATTAAGTAAGAAATAATCACACTTTGTGGTTTGGTGCAAAATTGTTTTTGGAGATATTAGTGACATAATTTTCCTAAAAACTACTCACACAATGGGCATCAATCATCTCAAAGGTTTCACATAGATACAACCATTTATATCATTGACAGAAAACCAATTCACTAAAAATCACTCCTTGATGGTAAACTCATACACTTTCTCTTTCTAGCCTTCGTTATGGTATTTTTACTTTCCCCACTTTATGGTCGCCACATCATGGAATTTCGAAATTGTTGATGGGGAAAAATAAAAATACCATAAAGAAGGCCAGAAAGAGAAAACAAAAGGAGAAAAAGATGAAAAATCCTAACTAACCCAGTAATGTATCCACCCCCCAACACCTAGAATGTGCAGTGTCCTCACTGAAATAATTGAAAATGTGAGAAGGAAGGATAAAACCTGGTGTGTTTTATTGGTATGATGCATCGAGAAGGTGGATTTCCTCCACCGGATTCTTTGGAAAATCCTAATAGAAGTGTTTAAGTCGCTGCCCATTGACGGTAAGACTTCGTCCACTCTGCTCATGCAAAACCTGTATTGCACCAAAAGGGTAAACATTAGTAACAGTATAAGGACCGAGCCATCGGGAACGAAGCTTACCTGGGTGGAGCTTAAGCCTGGAATTGTACATGAGGACCTTCTCACCAATATGGAACTTCCACTGGTGAATCATGCTATCATGAATAGCCTTTGTCTTCTCTTTATAGATTCGAGAGTTTTCATATGAATCACGTCGAATTTCTTCCAACTCTTGAATCTGCAGCTTTCTTTCCTCACCTGCATCTGAAAGGTTCATATTACATTGTTTAACAGCCCAATATGCACGGTGTTCGACCTCCACCGGGAGGTGACAAGATTTCCCAAACACAATCCTATATGGTGACATTCCGATCGGTGTTTTAGAAGCAGTACGATACGCCCAAAGTGCATCATCCAAACGTAAACTCCAATCATTCCTATTGGGTTGTACCGTTTTCTCCAAGATTCTCTTAACTTCCCGATTTGAAATTTCTGCTTGTCCATTAGTTTGGGGATGATATGAAGTGGAGACTTTATGAACAATCCCATACTTACGAAGCAAGTTTTTCATGTTACGATTGCAAAAATGTGAACCCTGATCACTAATGATGAATCTTGGTAGACCAAACCTACTGAAAATCTGGGACCTCACAAAATCAACAACCACTCGAGAGTCATCGGTCCTGGTGGCCTTTGCTTCCACCCATTTAGATACATAGTCAACCGCCAATAAGATGTACACAAAGCCAAATGAATTTGGAAAAGGCCCCATGAAGTCAATGCCCCATGCATCGAAGATCTCACAAAATAACATGGGCATTTCATTCCTCTTGGAGATATTCCCTGTGAATTGACATCGAGTACATGATTTACAAAACCTATGGGCATCTCTATACAATTTTGTCCAATATAATCCTGAGTCAAGGACCTTTCGAGCTGTACGTTGAGAGCCAAAGTGGCCCCCACATGCCAAGGTGTGGCAGAAGGTCAAAACAGAGGTGAACTCATGGTCAGGGACACTCCTACGAACAACCTGGTCACTACAAATTCTCCACAAGTATGGGTCATCCCAAATGTACCATCGAGAGTCATGCATAAGTCTATGGGATTTTGAAGTGCTAAAATCAGGGGGGAACCTAGATGTTGCTAGAAAATTCACAATGTCCGCATACCAGGGGGTAAGGTCCACAACATCACAAAGGTTCTCATGAGGGAAGAATTCTCCAATGGGTAGGGGTGAGTCAACATGATGGTCCAATGGTGGGGAAATCCTACTAATGTAGTCAGCTACAACATTCTCCACCCCTCTCTTATCTCTAATCTCAAGGTCAAACTCTTGGAGGAGGAGCATCCACCGAATGAGGCGGGGCTTGGCTTCAGGTTTCTTTAGGAGGAAACGAAGGGCAGCATGGTCAGAAAACACAATCACTTTTGACCCAAGAAGATATGAACGGAATTTTTCCAAGGCAAACACAATAGAAAGGAGTTCTTTTTCTGTGGTTGTGTAGTTTACCTAGGCAGGGTCAAGGGTACGCGAGGAATACGCAATGACATGAGGAGCCTTTTCAACCCTTTGTGATAAAACTGCCCCAACTACAAAGTTAGAAGCATCACACAAAAGCTCGAAGGGGAGATCCCACCTAGGTGGTTGGATTATGGGAGGTGATGTGAGACTCTTTTTTAGTGAATTGAATGCATCCTCACAATTTTTATCAAAAACAAATTCAGAATCCTTTTGTAACAACCGAGATAAGGGAAGTGCGATCTTACTAAAGTCTTTAATGAATCGTCGGTAAAAACCAGCATGACCCAAGAAAGACCGCACCTCACGAACACATTTTGGATATGGAAGGGATGAAATCAATTCAATTTTAGATTTATCAACCTGAATTCCCTTATTTGAAATGATATGCCCAAGAACTATACCCCGCTCAACCATAAAATGGCATTTTTCATAATTTAAAACAAGATCTTTTTCAATGCAGTGGCGGAGGACAGAACCTAGGTTTTCCAAACAATCATCAAAAGAAGAACCGTAAACCGTGAAATAATCCATAAAGACATCCATACAACTCTCAAGGTACTCAAAAAAAATACTCAACATACATTACTGAAAAGTACCAGGAGCATTACATAGACCGAATGGCATCCTTCTGTATGAAAATGTACCAAATGGACAAGTAAATGTTGTCTTTTCTTGATCCTCAGGGGCTATATGGATTTGGAAATAACCCGAATAGCCATCAAGGAAACAATAATGAGACTTACCAGCCAATCGTTCTAACATTTGGTCAATGAAAGGTAAAGGAAAGTGGTCCTTCCGAGTGGCTTGATTCAGTCGACGGTAGTCAATACAGACTCGCCAACTGTTTTGCACATGTGTTGGAACCAATTCATTCCTTTCATTTGACACAACTGTTACTCCTGTTTTTTTAGGCACAATTTGCACTGGGCTGACCCATTTACTTTCAGATATAGGATAAATGATCCCTGCAGCAAGTAATTTACTGACTTCCAATTTTACCACTTCAAGGAGAGTGGGATTCAACCGGCGTTGAGATTGTCTCACGGGTTTAGCCTCATCATCCAAAAGTATATGGTGCATACAAATAGATGGGCTAATCCCGGGAATATCAGCCAATGTCCATCCTATTGCCTTTTTACACTCTCTCAAAAGTTTGAGAAGTTTCAATTCCTGTTGTGGAGAGAGGTTATTAGCAATAATGACGGGCAATTGGTCAATACCCTCAAGATATGCATATTTTAAATTAGAAGGAAGTTGTTTAAGTTCAAACACCGGTTGTTTCTGGATTGAGAGAGGGGATTTATGGGGAGTGAGGTCCATGAAACTATCTATCTGCTCATGTATATTCTCAAAGGAAAGAGAATCTATTGAAATGAGATTTGCAGAATCATCGATAGTCATGGGTACCTCAGAATAAACACACTCATCAATTAAATCACAAAATTTACATTTTTCTGAACCCACACAACATTCAAATGAAGAACCAAAACTCAAATCATCCAAGGGTGAAGAAAACAAAAAATAATCAGAGTTTGGGTTGAGGAGAGAATTGTGTGTGTGTGCATCGTTTGAGAGCACTTCCATCGAATAGACAGGAAGAGTGGAGTGCTCTTCAACGGGGTGTTTCATAGCCTCAAGGATGTTAAAACTTACCTTTTCTCCTCCGAATTCCATGGACAATGTACCATTATGAACATTGATGATCGTCTTTGCAGTTTTTAGGAATGGCCTCCCAAGTATGAGAGGGGCATGTCCTTGGGTTTGGGTATCTTCCATCTCAAGAATGTAGAAATCAGCAGGGAAGATGAGATTCTTTACTCTAACAAGGACATCCTCAATCACTCCTTTTGGATGTGTTGTACTCCGGTTGGAAAGTTGCACGATAATTCCTGTGGTTGAAGCTCTCCAACCTGTAGAGAAGTATATACGGAGTGAGGCATTACATTAATGGAAGCACCTAAATCTAGCATAGCATCAGAAAAGAAGGTCTCCCCTATGGTACAAGGTATGGTGAATGTGCCGGGATCCTTGCATTTGGTTGGCATTGCTGGTTGAATCAAGGCTGATACATTCCTCCCCAGGTTGACTCTCTCATTCCCCTTCAACCTCCTTCTATGGGTGCAAAGCTCTTTAAGAAATTTGGCATAATGGGGAATTTTCTTGACTACATCCAACAATGGAATATTAACTTGAACGTTTTTAAATGTATCCATTATTTCATTTTCAATCTCATTATCAAAGTTTTTCTTAGATTTAGAGAGTCTTTGAGGGAAAGTAAGAGGAATTGATTGTTCATTTGAATCATCAATGATAATTTGATTGCCCTTTTTGTTTTGTTTTTCATTAAATGAAATTTTTGAGGGTTGGGAAGGAGTGTTTTCAAGAGGGGGACATACCTGTTTCATAGGATCAGTAGAAGGAGAAGCTTCTTTACCACTACGAATTGTAATTGCACATACATTACCTTTATCCTTCGGATTGGCAATGGGTTGGGATGGTAGTTGTCCAGAACCTTGCATCTTAAGCTCACCGATGGTGTTCGCCAATTGTCCAACTTGAGTTCGTAGGTCTTGAATTTCCGATTGTGTGGTCTGTTGGAACTGAAGGTTCTGGGTTGCCATTTGTTTCACCATGTCCTCGAGGCTTGGTTCAGATTTGGGAGGAGGAGGAGGATGATTGTTTTGCGAAGTTGAAGGATAAGAAGGTTTCATACCTTGGCCTTGTTGATACCAATTCTGCTTCGGGTAGCTTGAGTTTCCTCCTTTCCGGTATTGTGGTTGTGCTTGCCACCCGGGGTTTGGATTTGGCCTGAATGGTTCTTGCTTGAAGGGAGGCACTTGTTGGAATGGACGCCCTGGGAACACAGCTGCATAGGACTCAGATGAATCTTGAAGTTGTGGGCACTGGTCAGAAAAATGAGTGTTATTAGAACAAATACCACAATGCAATGGAATAGAAGTAGAGTGTGAGTTACCTTGTGCTTGAGCTAATTGCCTTAGAAGGGTATGCATCTCATCAAGTTTAGTATCTACCTTTTGTTCTAGGGCTGAATGACTTACCTCATGAACTCCTCGGGTTGGTGCAATAGCTCGTGTACCAAATTGTTGTGCATTTTGAGCCATGTTGGCTATTAAGTCACGAGCGGCAGAAGGAGTTTTGTCAACTAGGGCACCACCAGCTGCAGCATCAATCATTCCACGATCCATGGGGATAAGTCCCTCATAGAAGTATTGGATTAATAGTTTTTCACTAATCTGGTGGTGGGGGCAGCTTGAGAAAAGTCTCTTAAATCTCTCCCAGTATTCATGAAGGGTCTCTCCTTGTGATTGCCTAATTCCACAGATTTCTTTCCTAATTGATGCAGTTCGGGAGGCAGGGAAGAACTTCTCTAGAAAAAGTCTTTTTAGGTCATTCTAGCCCCCAATTGTGGAAGGCAAATAGTATAGCCAATCTTTGGCTACACCATCAAGGGAGAAAGGGAAGGCCCTAAACTTAATGAGGTCCTCAGACACATTTTGGTGTTTCATGGCGGAGCACACAATGTGAAACTCTTTTAGATGTTTGTGAGGGTCCTCTCCGGGAAGACCATGGAATTTTGGAAGGAGATGGATGAGGCCTGATCTTAGCTCAAAATTGGCCGCTTCCTCAGGATATTAGATGTACGCAGGTTGGTACTCCACATCCGGGGTGGTCAGTTCTTTTAATGTTCTGTTATTTGCAGCCATGATCTCTGGGGTTTGATTTGGTTCAATTTTGGATTGTTTTAGGACCACTTTAGGTTCCAAAAGGGGTTCCAAAATTTTACTTGATTGACCTTATCTAGATGCCTTGATTTGTGTGTGAAGTGACTTTTCAATTTCAGGATCAAATTCAAGTAGTGTTGCTTTACCAGATCTTGTCATGCAACAATGATGTCTAGTTTGATTGATTGATTTTTTTGTTGTGTTTTTTTTATTTGAGATGGGTAAAAAAAACAAAAGAAGGGTGAAAGAAGAATAGAATGTTATACTATAGAATTAGAGAGTGAGATGGATAAGAAGAGAGAGAGAGAGAGAGAGAGAGAGAAAGAACACACCAAAAACAACAAAAATAAAGACAAAACCCAAAACAAAAACAATCAAATGGCGGTGGGGTATTTAGAGGAGTACTAATCAAGAAGTAAAATGACCCAATAAAAATAAATAAAGAAAAAAAAAATGATCTTGGCTCCCCGGCAACGGCGCCAAAATTTGACCGCGTTGTCGAACACGTCAAATTAGTTGTTTAATTTTGACTAGAATTTCTGCAGTATAGCAGCAACCCTAGGTCGTCTCTCGACGGAGCCTTAGATCATTAATTATAAAATGTGGTTCTGATTATGAAATTAAAAAAAAGGATTGGGGTTTTATAATACTTGGGTTTGATGATCAAAGATGAAAATAGAAAATAGAAGCTATAAAACAAAGTAGAGATTATCAAAATTAATTAAGCGTGATCAACCCGGGGTACTCATATGATGTTTTTCCTTCATCGCTTCATGATATAAGGTTATGATCTTTTAATCCATGGTTTGTAACACCTAGAACTAGAATGTTACTGAGATTATACTAGGATAACTCCTAGGGTTCAGTCAAAAACACACAATGATTCACCGGACACCGCCGATGATTGAATGATTTGTGTTTGACTTCATAACCAAAACTCACCAAGGCAACACATGAAAAACTCGATGCACTGTCCAGATTTGTATGTTATTTCTTTGTGATACCATGACATAAATGTACACGGCCTTGACAGTACTTGTGTGAGTTCAATTTACCAATATAAACCACACAAACACCTCAATTGAAAGGGGGAAAGAAAGTGGTGAACGGTGTGTGAAACATCACATGAATGGGTACACCCAAACATGATCATTTGAGTTGAGCATGACATACCAGTACATAACTAAATAAAATAAGAATAGAGGATGATGAAAAACAACACAACAATCTGGAATTTAAAAGATCATTCAAATATTACAAACATGAAGCTCGGGATGTACATCACATTCCTCCCCGGGTGATCACAAGGGGTTTAGAAACCCATGGGAGAGGAGGAAGAGAAATATGTTGGGGTAGAACTTACCATAGACTCCAAAACCTCTAGAGATGTTGAGAATACTCCTTGGGGACTCCAAAATGGCAGCACCTTGCCTCTTGGCCGAACTTCCAAATGAGGAGCCCAAGGTGCCCTTTTATAGGAAATGTGGGAGGTGGTTTTGGGCACACAGATTTCATCAATCCACTTGTACGACGCGTTTCGGCCTTCTGACAGTCTTATCTCGCTTTGGAGAAAATAGAAAAGTTGTAACCCTACCTCTTGGCTGTCTCCACCGAAGGTTTGGCACCGTTTGGACAACTACATCTCAAGATATTGAAAAAAAATACAGAACACCGCATTTGACTTGGTCCAAATTCGGTGGCTTGGACAGATCAGTTAGGATGGGCCCCATAGAAGACGAATCAGCATTGGGTTCCTTAATATGAAATGTATCCTATTAAATTTTGGACAGGCCCACAAAATTTCAGCCCATTTGGATGCACGGATGTTGTGTACTATGAAAAACAGTGGACAGATGTCCATGGATCCATGCAATTTTGGCCCATTTTTCTTCCACTTCATCAAAGGCCATCCAAATCACCTCCACCTACATTGAAACAATAAAAACAAGTAACATTGCCCATTATAATATTGATTAACATTAATTGATTTATTAAAACATGAAGTGAAATTTATTATTATATTTGGAATATTCATTATAAAACTAGTTTAAAACTGCGATGTAAGGGTGGAATAAAACAGTGAATCGTGGTACGATCAACACACCCCTCACATGCTTCCAGGATAGAGGCTGAAGTGGATAATATCATTAAAGAAGGCTTCATCAGGGAGGTCCAGTACCCCATTTGGTTGGACAACATCATCCCTGTCAAGAAAAAGAATAGGAAAATCCGCATCTGCATTGACTTCCGAGACCTAAATCAGCATTGTCTGAAAGATGAATTCTCGGTTCCAATCACCAAGTTGTTAATTGATGCGACAGCCGGGTATGAGTCTATACCCTTCATGGACAGCTATTCCGAATATAATCAAATCAGGATTTCCTGAGAAGACGAAGAATCCACTACCTTTAGGGCCTCTAAAGGGGTATTCTGTTACAGGGTCATGCCCTTTGGTCTCAAGAATGCTGGTGCCATGTATCAGCGTGCTATGCATACGATCTTTAAGTTGTTCCTAGGGAAATTCGTTGAACGTTACGTGTATGACCTAGTGGTTAATTCCAGACAGTGATCGGATCACCTGTCTGACCTTGAGGTCATCTTTAACAAGCTCTGGCAGCATAACTTGAAGTTGAACCCCTTTAAATGCGCCTTTGGCGTTACCTTAGGGAAGTTCCTTGGCTTCTTCATACGCCATCGCGGCATCAAAGTCGACCCTGAGAAGACGAAGGATATCCTAAGCCTGCCACCCCCTGGAAATCTCACTGAGCTGAGGGGATTCCAAGGACACCTAGCCTATATTAAGCGGTTCATAGCCAACCTGGAAGGAAAATGTTTTCCCTTTACCAGGTTGAGGAAGAAGGGGGTGACATACCAGTGGACGAATGACTGCCAAGAGGCGTTTGACAACTTGAATATGTACCTCTTAAGCCCACCGGTGCTCATGCACCTGGTCGAAGGAAGGCCTCTCATTCTATATGTGAAGGCCCTAGAATGGTCATTGGGATCCTTCCTCGCATAGAAGAATGACGCCGGGAGCGAAAACAGTCTCTATTACCGTAGTTGAACCATGATTGATGTTGAAACTCGATACTCAAACACCGAGAAGAGCTGTCTGGCCTTGGTCTTCATGGTTCAAAAGCTGCGACATTATCTGCAGCATCATGAGGACCATTTGATCTCATGGAGTAACCCGCTCAAGTACATCCTCAGTCACCCGATGCTAACCGGATGCCTATCCCGATGGGAGGTCATCTTGCAATAGTTCGACATCTGGTTCGTGCCTCAAAAAGCCATCATGGTCCAGGCATTAGCAGACTTTCTGACAGAGCACCCTTCAACAGGGACCGCTGCACCAGATGCTGAACTACCTAATGAAGATATCTTCTCCATTCAAGATGAGGTCCTAGCATGGGAAATGTACTTTGACGGCGCGTCCCGAAACCCCACTGGGAGGAGGATGGAGGATCCCTGATTTAATAAAGTTGGTATGGGGATAATACATGTGTCCCCAGAAAAGGTAGTTTTCCCATATTCCTTCCTCCTGTCAGAGGGATGTACAAACAATTAAGAAGAATATCAAGCCCTCATTGCAGGCCTCGAGCTCGCACTCTAGGAACAAGTACAACACCTTAAGGTAAAAGGTGACTCGGAGCTGGTCATCAAGCAGCTCAATGGTGACTATGCTATTAAAAAAGAGGATATGATCCCCTTGTTTGACCATGTCTGAGGGCTAATAGCCGAGTTATCCACAAAACTAACATTGACTTATATTCCCCAGTCCCAGAATGCTCAAGAGGATGCAATAGCCAACACGGCCACAACCCTAGCCGACCGAGACCGGGATGAAACGGTCATCAGCATTGCTCACCGTCGAAGGGTATTACCATTTGTTCAAGCTAAGACAGAAGAGATCCATGAAGTCAGTCCTATCCCTAATCCATATGCTCTTGATACCGGCTGGATGATCCCCATCACGAACTACCTTCAACGGGGAGAACATCCGTCAGACAGGGCTGAGCAAGAGCAAGTACGGAGAAGGGAAATCAATTTTGTCTTATATGGTGGCACGGGCCAACAAGAGGTCCTCTACAAACGAGGCCTCAATGGAGTGATCCTCATATGCATTGATGGAGAAGAAACCACTAACATCATGACTGATGTACATGCAAGAGCATGTGGATCACATCAACCAGGGACTAAGCATTCCCATCAGGTTCGAAGGCTTTGGTACTACTGGCCCATAGTGGCATGAGACTACAAGCATTTTACCGTGAAATGACACTCATGCCAGATTCATGCCAACTTCATACACCAGCCACCAGAGTTACTTCATCAAGCTAAGAACTCCTAGCCGTTTACCATATAGGGGATGGACGTCGTGGGACCATATACTCCCACCACGGCCAAATTGCTGAAATACATCCTCAGAGTGACCGACTTCTTTTCCAAATGGGAAGAAGACACACCCCTTAAGTAAGTCGGGGCATGAAATATTGTCAGCTTCGTGAAGACCAATATCATCACCAGATTTGGTGTCCCTCATACCATACTGACGGACAAGGACACCAATTTCTGCTCTACTGAGTTGGAAAAGCTATACAATGAGTATGGTATCAAGGCTAACCACTCATACCACTACCATGTAGTGGCCAATGGGCAGATAGAATCTTTCAACAAGACCTTGTCCAACATCCTCCAGAAAATGGTGGACAAAGACAATAAGTCATGGCTAGATAAACTCCTCCATGCATTATGGTCTTATCAAACCACAATCCACACCGCTACTCGATCTACCTCGTACTCATTGGTGTACGACACAGAGGTAGTCCTGCCCCTTGAACTCCAACTTCCCTCACTCCGTGTTGCCATCTGTTATCGATTATCCAATGATGAGTAGTCAAAAAAGCTACTAGTAAAATTAGAACTCCTCGACGAGAAGAAGTTGCACACTCTTCCCCACCTGGAAGTGTACCAGAATCGGATTGCACAATCCTTCAACAAAAAGGTCCACCTCCTGTCTTTCTTGGAAGGAGAATTAGTGCTGGTCCTCCAGACCCCAATTATACCTGGAAAAAATCCTACAATGCTGGAGCCCAAGTGGGAGGGACCATATGCTATACACAAGGTCTACTCCAACAGAGCATATGCCCTGATCACCATGGACGATCAATTCAGTAAATCTCCCACCAATGTGAGAATCCTGAAGAAATATTTCTCATAGAGACCAAGAAATATATGTGCCATCACTGCATGATGTTAAACTGCATGGAGTTTGTCTTTACCGCACGACGATAAAATGCACGGATGAAGAAGAAAAAAAATGAGATGTACACATCGTCCGAGCTGTATGACACTAAACTACCAAGAACATCATCCTCACCATATGACGTGAAACGGCATGGAAACTAATAATTCCCACTCGTCCTAACCACAAGACATTAAACTGTATGGGCCACATCCTCATCGCATGACGTCAAACTGCATGGAGTCTATCCTTACCCCATGATGCTATACTACATGGATAACAAGAATTAATAATGCCCCTCCCCTTGTGTTTGGACCAGACCTGCACGGGGTGTATGGATTCTAGATAAATACGTACGGCTTGATTCTTGCCCTCACAGGATACGTAGAAACGCCGGGATTCCCTATCCTGGCCCAGCCACTTCAAAAAAAATGCCCCTTCCCCCCATGTATGGACCAGACCTGCACGGGGTGTATATATACGTCCTCACCGCATGACGTTAAACTGCATGGATTTCATCCTTAACCCATGATGATAAATTGCATGGATGAATAAAAAAATGAGATGTACACAACGTCCTCACTGCATGACGTTAAACTGCATGGAGTTCGTCCTTACCGCATGACGATAAACTGCACGGATGAAGAAGAAAAAAAATGAGATGTGCACATCGTCCTCACTGTATGACGTTAAACTGAACAGAAACTAATAATTCCACCTCTTCCTAACCACAAGAAGTTAAACTGTATGGACCGCTTCCTAACCGCATGACGTTAAACTGCACAGATTTCACAGAACTAAGTATGGCTTGATTTCTTCCCTTGTAGGATACGTAGCGACACTGAGATTCCCTATCCTGGCCTAGCCACTTAAAAAAACAAATGTCCCCTTTCCCCCGTGTATGGACAAGACCTGCACGGAGTGTATCGTCTTTTCACTGAACTACGTATGGCTTGATTCCTTCCCTTGCAGGATACGTAGTGACGCTGGGATTCTCTATCCTGGCCCAGCCACATAAAAAAAAAACAGATGTACCGTTTCCCTCGTGTACAGACCAGACCTGCACGGGGTGTATCATATTTTCACAGAACTACGTATGGATGGATTCCTGCCCTTGCAGGATACGTAGCGATGTCGAGATTCCCTATCCTGGCCCAGCCACTTCCAAAAAAACAAATGTCCCCTTTTCCTTGTGTACGGACTAGACCTGCACGGGGTGCATCATCTTTTCACATAACTACGTACAACTTGATTTTTGTACTCGCAGGATACGTAGCGACACCGGGATTCCCTATCCTAGCCCAACCACTTCAAAAAAATGCCCTTTCCCCTGTGTGTGAACCAGACCGACACGGGGATCACTTCTCGTCCTTACTGAACGACGTTAAACTGCACGGACAATTATGTTAAATTCCCTTTCCCCCATGTACGGATGAGACCTTCACAGGGTGTATTTCTTCGTCCTTACTGCATGATGTTAAACTGCGCAAAAGTTTTCCCCACCGCACGACGTTAAACTGCGCAGACCCCCTTTTTATTTCACATCGGGTCACCTTCGTCCATACCGCATGACGTTAAAATTCATGGATTTTGTCCCCAATACATGACGTTAAACTGCACGGACTTAGTCGCGATCTCCCCAAGACACATGGCGATACGAGATGGAGATACTTCTTGCACATTTGGATACATCCTTTCCATACATCATACTCCATGGCCCGTATAATTATGGATCTTCATAACCACTCATGGCCATCGAATGTGGAAAGTCATCGACCCATGGACACCTTTGTACGACTATGCATACCATGCCCTCTAAGGATCTGCATATTGATAGCCCATGGCCCGTCTACCAAAGGCAAGATTTCCCCATGCGACACTCTTCCTAGCTCTGTACTCTTACCATCCTCAGAGCTCCCATACTATACCTCTTGATCCAGAAGTTTATGTAGAAGTGGTTTACAAGTTCATTCCCCTTTTAATATTCAGGTGTTGCTAGGGTTTCCCTATTTGGCTAGCCTGTGTGTCCACCAGTGGTTCACATAGCGACCTGCATCAATAAACATCAAGCCAGGACTAGGCTACTTTGACTCAACGGACAATTGCAGTGAAGATGTTTTCTGTATACCCAAACACCATTATCCCCACATGCCAAACTCTATACCGTGATCAATTTCAGATTTTCATAACCACTCATGGCCATCAGAAGTGGAATGTAATTGACCTTTGGACGCCTTTGTACGACTATGCATACCATGCCCTCAGTGGCTCTGCATAATGATAGCCCCTGGCTCATCCATCAAAGGCAATATTTCCTCGGGCGGTACCTCTCTTAGCTCCGTACGCCTACTGGCCTCAGAGCCCCCACACCATACCTACTAATCTGAGAAATCTCAAAGTTGCAGTTTACGGCCTTCATCCCCCATCCTGTTCTTAGTATATCGGAACATGTTGACCCAGTTATCCTTCAAGTGACTGCAGCAATAGTCATCTAATGGTATGAGCACTATAACCAATAAACTAGGAGTACTTCGTCCTCACCGCACGATGTTAAGCTGCACAGAGTGAAGGCCCACCCCCGCGAACAAGATTAATTAGCACAGGGGGTCTCTTTAATATTTAACAATAACCAAGGACGGATGTCCCCGACATGCAAAGATATTTCCTCACCAAATGACAGACTTAATGGCCTGGACAATCACGGATCCTCATAACCACTCATGGCCATCGGAAGTGGAACATTATTGACCCGTGGACACCTTTGTACGAATATGAATACTATGACCTCATCAGCTCTGTATAATGATAGCCTCTGGCTCATCTATCAAAGGAAAAATTTCCACAGGCGATGCCCTTCCTAACCTCGTACGATTACCGGACTTAGAGCCCCCATATCACCTTTCCTGATCCAAGAAGCCTCAGAACCATGATTTACACCATCAACCCCATTCCACGTCTGGGGCATGTTAAGGTATTCAATCCCAGTTATATTCTGATGAAGTGCGGCCTTCGCAATAATGCCCCCTGTCCTCACCGCATGATGTGAAACTACATGGAAACCCTTAAATATATCTTCATCCTCGCTGCAAGAAGTTAAACTGCATAGAGACCTTTAAAAATTATCCTCATCCTCGCCACATGACATTAAACTGAATGAAATCCTTTAATAATGCTCCTCGTCCTTACTGCAGGATGTTAAACTGAACGGTCGACCCCATCACGGGTGCAGTAAGAAACATAGGATTTTCTCTATCTTGCAGTGCACGGGTCAAACCTGCACGAACCACCGCCTCACACCAGCGTGAGAATGATTTACTTCACCTATTCTCATGAAGTTTAGTCTAGATATTTCCCCCATATTCAGGCACCCTCTAATCATAAACCATACTTTGTACTCAGAAAATACCGAACTCTCATAAGCCACCCCTGGTGGTTCCAAATCTCAACTTCCCTGAAGTTGCTCGGCTATCAGAAGTGGATAGTATTTGACTTAAGGACACCTTTTTATGACTACGCATACCATGCCCTCAACAGATCTGCATATTGATCGCCCCCGGCCCATCTACCAAAGGAAAGTTTTCCATGGGAAATTCTTCTCTCCGTACGCCTCTTGGACTCTAAGCCCGCATTTCTATCCTGGGATTCAGAAACCCTCTGAGCTACAGTTTACCAACCTCTTTCACAATCCTAACTGAATGTGGAGTAATATCTTCGATGAGATTTCTGAGAACCAGGAATTGTCATTCCATTTCAGATGATCTCCCAGCTGCATGACTTTAAACTACGTCAAGCCTCAACCATCCCTTACGCTAATTAAACGCCTAGGGGGTGGTCTCTGGAACACACTCATGATCAGTACGGATGTTCACAAAACCCTTTCAGTTGTCACACTCTCCTTCTGAGCCTCCCCTGTTGGTTTTCATTTCGTTCCATACCACCCATCGTGGTTTCCATAAGCAGAACTTCCATGAAGTCCCATGGCCATCAGAAATGGACAAGTCTTTGAATTAAGGACCCCTTTGTATGACTATGCATATGATTCCCTCAGTGGATCTACATATTGATCTCCCTTGGCCCGTCTACCAAAGGAATGTTTTCCTTAGGAAATGCTCTTCCTTCCTCTGTACACTGACACGGCTCCCATGCCTTGAGACATGCCCTGCATGCCGCTCAAATTCAAACATGTTTCCCCGACATGCGTCTGAAGGGTATTAAGACATCTTTTAATCAGTTGAACCCTATTTGGGCCCTCGCCCCACCTTATTTGGTCATATATGTTCCACCTAAAACATTAGTAATGATAGTCTTGTCGGAGGTACTTTAAACCGCTCACAGAAGAAAGAGGCACAAAGCCGGTTAGGCCAAAAACCCGAAACGTTTGACCTAAGAAAAAACATAGTTATACCCACTGGTTCCACATTAATGGGCCCATGAAAAATCAGGGCATTGAAAGAAGAAATAGACAAAAAGTTTTTAGGGTTTTCCTATAAAACCCTAGAAATAATCAGACTATGCTCGCTGGATCCCATGGTCCAGGGAAAAGTTAGAGCTTGTTTTCCTGAGTTATGATTAGTTCTGATTCAGTGAATTGTTATTTTCACAATAATTGTTCTAAGAAACAATAAAATTCCACATCAATGACAGATTAATGGAGATTGTATTTCATTAAGACGGAAAAAAGGGAGGACGTCCACATGCTGGGGTCTCTCCTATATGCAAAAAAGAAAGGGGGATAGAGGGGTAAGTGAAACATGGGATACAAAAGTAGCTCTGCTAGTTATAAAGGATTCGGACTTGCTCTCCCCACCAGATCAGCGACTGTGCTGTGAAGGCCGTTGCAGGATTGTTTCAACACTACCTTCTCCCTGGTCTCGGCCTCAGCCACAAGATGGATACGCTCCACTTCGGTTTGGAGGTCGTTGTTCCTATTTCTGGTGACTTTAAGACGGACAATCATAGCCAATAACTGATCCCTCAATATCGTGGCTCGTTCCCCGCATGCATGCAACTCGGAGGATAGGATTCCCGCCTGATCTCGAGAGATCGCCTCTCGTGCTATCAGTTGATGGAGATTTGTTGTGGTTTCCTCCAAGGTTCGGCCCCCGCAATGAGGGGTCTTGAAGTGAGAAAGTGAGAATTCACTAGTGATGTCTTCCTCACGGGCCATGACAACATGGAAAGAATGAGAATGGAAGTGCCGATAGTCAAAGCCACCCGACCCCAAACCCAGGAAGAGCTGACGAAGAGCTGCGGTTTTCGTTTCCATTTCGGCTAAGGGGGTTTCGGTGATGATCTCACTGATTTGGGGCCAGGCCCACCTGCAAACTGCCCTATGGTCCTCCATGATGTGAGGATCTTTAGTATCCTCACTGGATGACACGAGAATAAAGTCTAGCATGGCAGCCCGCGCAGACGTGTGCTCACTAGAAGTTGGCTCTGAAGTTGGAAAGTCCGGAGATCCTAACCCCGGTTCAAACTTGGGGACCAAGTTGCTAATCCCGGTATCGACTGGCGGATTCTCTGGGATGGTCATGCTGGGACTCGACACCACAGGGTCATCCTCATCCACGCACAAGAAGGATAAACATGCCCGAACTGCGGCCACCACAGGGTCAGGAGAGGAAAGTTCTCTGAATCGCTTTGATCAGTGAGGCATTAGTCGGTCCTCCCTTGAAATTGATAAGGAAGGTTTAGTGGACACATAAGCCACCATACCTCCCGATTTAGGAGTCTTCCAAACAACCTTCCCTAGGATCCCACCAGGATAGTATTTTACCCATGTCTTTGCATATTCCAGGGAAAGGCCGGCAACCACGCCCGTATCATGCAGGGGAACGCTTGTGTCAGATACCTCCCACTTCAGCATCAGCCACCACTGACGAAGTATGGATGGATGCAGTTCTTGGGCCCAAGGAGGCGGAAGGGAAGCTTAGAATTTCAAGCACCCGAACTGGAGAGAAAAGCGATACAGGACGTACAGCTCGCACAAAGAGACACCGTCGATCCATGCGGATAGAAACCCGTCCTGCAGGGAGACCATGTAAGAGTGATCCTCCAAGCTCCCCCGGCGGTTGTGAACTAAGATGCCACATGGAGTGGGGTAGGGAGTGAAGATGAACTAGGAGAAGTCGCTCAGGACCTCGAGGACTTCACTAGAGTTGAGAGATATCAAGCGAACTCCAGCTATATCCAGTAGGGTAAGCCGAAAGGTAGGAAGTAGGATGGTCATGTTGTGACAATACTCATAAGAACAACAGTGATTCACAACCCAGCCATACAAAAATTGAAATGGCCCACTTAGATGGTAGGGTGACCTGCCCACCTGTATATGGCCCAGTAGCTCGTAGATACGGGCCAAAGTGGGCATGACTAAATTCCCCAAGCGGCCTTATGCTAACTCGGACGCCATAATCAAAGTGCAGGATCGGACACCGGGATTAACATCTTAGGAAGGAAATAGACATCCGCTCAAAAACATAGCAAACTGACTGGACAACAAGAGCATAGGCGACACACCAGGGAGCGCCTCGTAACCCCATGAAAGGTAGTCTCCTGCTTCCATAACCGCCCAGTAAGAACCTTGAATGGTTCGTGACTGCTGGGAAGGATGACTCCTGGGATGCTTAATCTTCAGCGTAGGACCAGTGGTGTGCAGAAATAACTCTATCCAAGTGCCATAAGGAATAAGCGAGTGGGCATGCAAGGCCTGACCCAGTGGATGCTCCTCCATGGTCAGCAACTCTTTCACCAATAAAGGCACCTGTTCAACGTCGTCCCATGCATCAGGAGTTGAAAATAATTCGTCATACATCTCACCAGCAATCGGAAGTCCTCCTATCTAGTAGATGTCCCACAGACAAATGCCAACTTTACCGTGGGAAAGGTGGAAAGTATTAGTACTTGAACAACAGTGGCTGAACAAGTCAGGCAAGATCAAATATGGTGGGTAAACATCAAATTGGTAAGCCCACACTGCGGAGTATAGGTTGAAATATTCCAGGGAATTGGGAGAATCCTGACAATGGTGATGGACCCAGAAAGCCCAAGCCCAATCATTTGAGAAGAGCCCACCAGACCGAAGATCCCACCTAGGAACCCACCCCGCATCATCATCCCTTCAAGAAGGATTAATAATAGAAGGGTAGTCCTTAAGGATAGATCTCTAAGAAAAGTCTTGAGTGCACTGATCGCTTTGGGTCCAGATAGAGCACCACAGAATGGATGTGTCTTTTGGACTAAAATTAGAGATTATCTCCCTAGATTGGGTAATGTTTTACTGAATGCATTTTGAAGGAGCCTCTAGGAAAATAGAAGGGAGACCTGCGAAAGTAGGGGGATAGGGACGTCGTCCTGATGAAAGAAGTCAAAGAACGGGAGCCGATTATATAATGGATAACTCAGAAGCTCCAGAGAGAGAAGGTTCTTCAATGCACCATCATCAGGAATGATGGACTGGCTAGGATCCCATGCGATGCTCTCTGCTCTACGAATCATAGCCCAACGTCTCTCTGAAGCGGTTGAGAGGGGATCTACAGCAGGCCTCTGCGCAGGACGAGGGGGAACCAAATTTTCTCCCTGCACAATGAGAGAAATCAGTCTGGAATAAAAATCTGGACAAGAATAACCAAAATGGATTGTTAAGGAGCCTTCACAACCAAATCTGCAATGAGGCCTTGGAGGATGGTTCGCGATGACATCATTCAGCGAAATAGCCATTCGCAAAAACAGTTCGCGAAGCCCTAGACCACGGAGCATTGCCCAGGAAACCGCGAACGAAGTCACTCCACGGAAGTTCAATCCTATGATCATTTGGAAGATTTAGATACTTTTTAAGGTTCAAGAGATGTTTAGTCCACGGAGCATCAAAACCGCGAAGCAAGTTCCTCTGCAACCCGTCATCACTTACTTTTTAATTAACTAAGAGAAATGGTTCACGGTTGGGAAGTTGCTTCGCGGGTGAAGGTGACCACGAAGAATAAATGGTTCCCGGAGGTTGCTGCTGGTTCGCAGATGAGGCACTTCGCGAAGGAGAAAACACACGGAGAGGAAGGAGCTCTAGTTTTCGAAGAATTCGGTAAAGGACAGGAGAGGGCTCCCCGTATTTATAGGTGTGGTCCCCTACCGGGTCCACCTTTCTACCGCAAACCATCTTAGTTTCAGGTCCTCTTCGCATCGGAATGGCCTCCTCTTCGTTCCGATCGGACCTCATTCTGATGGGGGGAATATGTAGGGTCCTAAAAAATCTGCAATGAAATTTTTACCCAAATTCCCTAAAAAGAATTGGGGAAATAATCAAATAAGAGACACAAAAAGGACTGGTCCGCGAACCGGCCCATGGAAGCACAACGCAGCCAGACACCGCGAGGAACCCCCTCCGCGAACCACTGTTGTTCGCAAAATGGAGGCAGAGAGCCTTTGCGGTCGCGAGGTTGGATGGGCACCAGTTCATTTCACCGTCACGAACTGCCCCAACCGCGGATCGCGATGACCAATTCATGCCGCACCCACTGTCGTTCGCGGAATGGAGGCGAAACCCTCTCCAGCCGCAGAGCACTCCCTTAGTTCGCCTCGCGGAGGTGGGGAGTGATCAATACCCACCGCGAATCGTAGATTGACCAAGTTAACTGTGAACCGGGTATTTGGTTATGGGCCCCCGCAAAAGGTGCCACATGACCATAGATGCATTCCTTTCCCCACTCTATAAAAGGAGACCAAGGGGGAAAGAAGAGAGGATCGGAGAACTGGAATCAGATTTGAAGGAAGGAGATCGGTCTAAGGAAGGCTTCGGATTTCACAAATAGCGAAATTCCCACCCACGAACCAAAGCAGGTATATGAATTAAGAAGGAATTGGAAAACGCATAATAATTTGGTGAACCGTGAACCTAAATAATAAAAAAGGAGAACAGTGAACCATACCCCCTCCGCGGAGGACTTCCCCGCGGACAAGGCAGTTTATGACTCTTTTCCCTTCCGTCATACCACGTAACACCCTCCTCCGCAGGCGAAACCCAAACCGACGAGCCTCCGATCGGCGTTGCCCTTGGCCGCTGCTGCACGCCTGGAACCCTCCGCGAACAACCCTAGTTCACGGATTGAACCCGAAGCCGCGAACCACCCTGGTTCGCGGATTGAACCTGAAGCTGCGAACCACCCTGGTTTGCAGATTGAACCTGAAGCTGCGAACCACCCTGGTTCATGGGATGCCAATCAGTCCTCAGACCACCTTGGTTCGCAAACGGCTTCTCCAGCCGCGTGGCACTTCCCTACGTGAAGGGAACCACCACCCATACCTCTCGGTGGCTCTCCAAATACTTCGGTGTTCTCATTTCCAGATCCAGGAAAAATCCTTCCAGTCTAGCCAGGTCCTCTACAACTCCTCCATCGACATATTCATCATCCTCGAGGTGAGGCCTCCGCCAGAGCCACCAGATTCGCGTGGTATAACTTTCAGGCGCATTAGTGAGCCATTTTGAGTTCACATACCCATGGTAAACAGGGGCAAAGGGGTTTCCCCGACCCTTGAGCAGATTACCAAAGCATGCCTGGGTTCGCATTCCCATGGTAATGCGGGGTCTGAGCCCGAGAGCCCCCTTCCTGCCTCTACTCTCCAAGATGAGTGACTACACACTTCGTTGGTCGGGCACTTCTCCCCCCCCCCCCCCTCCAGAGAGGGGCGGCATACCCATCCGAAGGCAGTCGTCCCCATGCACCTCGGTACTTCCTCGGGTATCTCCCCAGGGAATAAGAGAGGAGATGGGGATAGGAGCACCCCCTTTCCCTCTCCCGCTGGGCTTTGTTGCTCCGGGCATCCATCTCGCAGTAAGCCCCGACCTTCCGGGCATCCATCTTGGAGTAAGCCCCGACCTCTTGGGCATCCATCGCGGATTAAGCCCCAACCTTTTGGGCATCCATCTCAGAGTAAGCCCCGACCTCTTGGGCATCCTCAGAGTGTAAGCTCCAATTCATTACCTTGGGCCGCCTTCATGAGTAAGCCCCATTCTGTTTCTCACGGATGCATCTTTCGTGACTTGATCCTCTAGTCCCTTCTACCTCTTGATTCTCACACCGAGCATGACTCACGTGGGCTTTGAGTAAGAATCGACCATGACATCCTCCTATGGACCTCCTCAGAGTGTAAGCCCCAATCCATCATTCTGGGCTTCCCCAGAGTGTAATCCCCATGCCATAGCGAACTACGAGGACTTTTATCCATGTCAAGGCATGGCACGTAGGAAGCCTCCATGAGGTTCAGGACCACCACTCGGTCGTTTCATTACGTCGAGTTCCCCCCTCATCCAGCATGACATTAAACAGTATAAGTGAACTATGTGGACTTTGATCCCTGCTTCCTAAGAAGGGTATGTATGAAGCCTCCCTAAGGTTCAATCCCATCAACCGGTCGATCCCATTGTCGCCACGTCGATTCACCACGCCACTCATGGAGCCGCCTCAAGCAAGCTCCAACCCTTCGGGGTCTTTAATCCAACGAGGGATGGTAAAACTCGGGCATAAATGATTCCGAACCCCTGCGTCAAATTGATCGTTTCCCACCAAGGTTAAATCCGTGGATACTATGTTTGGGTATAAACCATATATTAGTGAACATATGAATACATCTTAAATATACAAGAGAGTACCGAAACATGCAATAATCCCCTCCCAAGAGGGTGTGATGAGCCCGACTTCCCATCCTCTTGACCAATGTGAGTTCTTAAGAGTCATTGGTCAGACCATCCGGCGAACACCTGCCCTTGGAAAGCAGGTCCATCAATCATTGGATACGAAGCCGTTGGGTGTTTCGTGGCCGAAAACCAAGAACAAAACAATATTTTAATGAATTTTTAATTTAATAAATCAATTAATAATAGTAAATTAACAAAAAAATTAATAATCAATAAAATAATAAAATAATAATAAACAAAAATAAAAACTACAAAAAAAATTTAAAAATTTTTACACTACCAAAATAATTGAAACTATTTATATTTATATAATTTATAAAATAATACAATTATTAATAAAATATATAAATAATAAAATAATAATATGTTTTTTATTGGATAAATTAATGAAAACTATTTAAATTATCATTAATAAATTATCATTAGAATTTAGTAATTGAATAAAATAATAAATATTAGTAAAATAACAAAACAAAACAAAATATTAATAATTAATAATTTTTTTGAAATTATTTAAGTGTTTATAATGAATAAAAATGTTATTATAAAATAAAAATAAAAAATTATTCAAAAAAATTTAATAAAACTAGTAATGTTTTTATAAAATATACCTAATTAGTAAAAATTAAATAAAATTAATTAAAAATAACAACAAATACAATGATTTTAATAAAAAGATAAAATTAAAAATAACAAAATTTATTATAATTTAGTAAACAAATTCGTAAAAACCAATAATTGATTTTTATTATAAACTAATTATTTGTTATTTCTTAAAAATATATATATAGAAAAAATAAATAATTGTATTTATTGTAAGATATTGATTGGGTAGATCAATGAAAAATACACGTTTTTTATGGCTTAAATCATGTCAAAATTTAGTGTGTAAAAGTGTTTATAGCATTTTCATCATCAAATCCATTTTTATGGAAAAATTAAGTTTCCTTATTTAAATCATATATTTCATTTGTTTGAAAAAATTGATACTGTTTGAGTTTATGTATTCAATATTTTGTTTTAGGCAAAATATATATTTTGGTATCATGGTGGTGAACTAAATTTAGAGGGAAATATTTTTTTTAATTCTTGATGCATCACTATTTGAAAATTTAATATAGAAAAATAATAGAATATATTTTTTTGAAACATATATTTTGATTGATATTTCGAATTAGAAATTGGATCTATAAAAATTTAATAAGGTTTTTAAAATTAACGAGGATGGATTATATCATGGATGCAATATTATAAAATTAGATGTTATTTCGAAATTTATAGTTATTAAATAATATTATAGACTGTTTAATAATTTTTAATCTAATATTAATTCTGGGTAAAACATTATGGTCTGAGGGAAATATGTGACCTATAAATTTTTATGAAAGAAAAAAACATTATAAATACGTTTTTTTAATTTTTATAAAATATTCATGAATGTCCAAATGATTATATTATATATTATGGTATTTATGATTCATTAGCTAATTTTCCAACATGTGGATAGTCAGGGTATACATACATTAAACGTGGAAAATTTGGACTTCTTCCTATGAAATATTTGAGTTATTTTCCAATTACACCTGGATTGCAGTGTCTATTTTTTTCTCATAACACAGCTTCATTCTTGACATAGTGACATGCTATTATTTATATATTTGAAATCTTAAATCATACCTATGATAGTGATTCATGAGAAAAATATGATTACTTTCATTCATATTTTTCTTCAAAACCTCATAATATACGATTAAGACTTTATAAAAATGCTTTTTTTCCTTTTGGTGCTCACAATAGTCAATGTTCTTGTTAGCCTATTTTTATAACTACATATAACATACCTCTTTTGATTTTGATGAAGGAACCATATATCTATTTGAATATTTTATTTTTATGAAATTGAAATAAGAATATTGGTTCTTATTTGAAACCATTGACTAATGAATCTATTTTTTTAGGGATTAATTATGTAATTACATATTTGGTAGATTTTAATGCACCATGATTTTATAATAAATTTTTCCTTAAATAAATATCATCTTCAATAGCTTTCTAGACATGAAATAACAAACCTAAAAAATATTTGAAATTTCATATGAATATTATTATAAAATTTAAAAGTAAATAAAATCCATAGTAAAAATAGTAATAAACTAAAATTTCTTACTTTTAGAGGATAAAAAATTAATATAATTCAATGGTGTTTTTCCAAATAACTGTTTAAAGTGTTACAAAATTAAATAGAACAATATTAAATGATTATTATGATAATATTTTAAATAAAAAATATATTAACTAATATATTAATATTACATAAATTAAAATTTTTTATGAAATAATATTAAGAATAATTAATATTCAAAAGCACCAATTTTCAGTAAATTAATTATTTCCTATATATTTAGAATTTTAATTGAAATGATAAATTTAAAAATTTTAGATTTTTAATTTTACAAAATTAACTTCATTTTTTAATTACCAATATTAATATTTTCAAAAGTGTAATTTTGGTATTTTTATGAAATAAATAATTTTTAGGTAAATGGTGAAAATAAAGTTTTTACCAAAACTATAACATTATAAGAATGATCTAGAAGTATTGAAACCTTTAAATTTGTCATATATATATATATTTAATAAGTAAAAATATTCATATATAAATATAATCTATGTAATTTTGGAATCCTATGATTAATATTCTACTGACTAAAGTAACTTTTTCCAATAATTTTTTTTGTCTTTTATCTTAATTAAATATTTTTTTGTGAAATACAATTTTGGATTTTTTTAATGCAGCAAAATTTTAATTAATTTATAATTTTTTTGTAACATGAATTTAAAATAAATTTATAATTTTACCCAATGCATAATCTTTAAGCTTAAATATACACTTTTTCTCAAAAAGAGGGTCTTTATATGTTTGTTACACTAATGTTAAAATTAACTTTTTTAAAACATATATATTTTATTGAAAAAAAATTATTTAATATTTTTATTAAATATTTCCAAATTATTTTATAATTTATATTTTATTTTTATTCATAAAAATGATTTACATAGGATAAAACTACTAACCACGGTAACACAAAAAATGGTAAAAGTGAAAATTCTAAGACTAAAGGATAAGGAAACATGTTTAAAACATGTCTGAAAAATATGTTATGATGTTTTATTAACCATATAACTTGAAACACTCAATTATTATCAATTTTATAGTCTTTTTAAAATTTTAAACATTTTATCTCTTTATATTAAGTTGAAATATTTACAAACATTTCATTCTCACCACATATAAAAGGGCTCTCTCACAACTCCCTCAAGACCACTCCCAAAATTCCTGTTATATATAATATTCTTTAAATTATCCTTTCTATATAACTATATTCCTTTCCTTTAATCAACTATACTAATGATATTGGGTGAAGACCTCCATTTTCAAGGAGCCTTCAAATGGAAAGCATATGCCTCCAATGTGACTACTTTTTCCCTCACTTCTTTGCATTTCATTATTAATTTCCCAAATTTAAATTTTAAATTCTTATATAATGGAATTATTATTGTTTTTATAATAAATTTTATTATTTATAAGGAATAAATATATAACACCTTTACTATATTCTATTAATAAAATTTAAATCATCATTCATTCATTATATGGATTACAACCTCCACAAAGCAATAACTTCCATTTCATCCACCACTCCCTCTGTTCACTGATTATAAATGTTAAATTGAACAAAAAATGTGAAATGTATAATATAATTATTATTATAAAGAAAATAGTTAATGTAATCGTTTTTACCCCTCATTATTCATGAAATGAAAATATTAACCATGTGTTTTGGGGACTACCACCTCCACAATGTAATACGTCTTGTTTTTCTTATAGTTTCCTCCTACTTTTATAAAATTTCTACAAATATGATTGAAAATACAAAAAATATAAAAATAATATAATTATTATATTTAATAATGATTTTATTCCAAAATAAACCACTTTCATAATCATTATCATCCATTAATTAAGGTATTACCATTTTGGGTCATTCTGAGCACCTTCTTGAACAATTAACCTGGTGTAACAACCAGCACAGAGCTCGACGGTCCTAGAGCCAGCCAGACTGGTGTTTGTAAAAAAAGGTATACAATGGATTTCTTCCCCAATATAAATGTTTCCCACCTGGTGTGGGGAGTTTCTGACTACTCTCTTCTCCACCAATCTCTGGTTCCAAATAAGGTTATTAAGGGCTCTTTCATATCACTCTAGCACGGGTCAGATCGGGCGGGTTAACTTCATCTCATCACAACTTCATCTTTTGAGCCTACTGAAGGTAATCCCTAGATTTTGTTTCATTATATGGTTAGGAGGATCAGAAACTGCCTCTAGGCCTGGATTAAGAGCTTCCCTCCAGATGATCACACTTTGGAATCAGCCATGAAAGATGCAGAATTTCTCGAAACCACTCTCAAGACAGACTAGGAAGATCATGTGTTTGATGACCTGATGGTAATAAAATCTTCACTTGTGGGCATAATCCATTTCCAAGACCGCAATACGCGACAATATTCTAGCATTCAATGGATTGAGGAGGGGACAAAAACACATCATACTTTCACACATGCATTAATGAGAGTAAGTTTTTGGTGCCTCCTAATATCTTTAAAGAGAATGGGTCATACTTGAATTATAGAGATGAGGGGGGGGATCCTAACCCTCACCTTCTTCATGGAATTTCTATCTGATCTGGACCCTTCCAGGCCAAAAGGTTACCCAGGTCGCATGGTGGAGGCCAGGGTTAACATTCCTAATCTTGTTTTTCCATAGTTCAATGCATTGTTGGTGGCCATTCCTGAGGAGGAGAGGATCCATAGATCAGCTATAAATCTAAAAAAAGATAGTTCACTTCGTCCTAGGGTTTCCCAGGTCCTTTTATTGGGTATCATGGGAGGTGGTGAAGCACGACCTTTCCAAAGCAATTCAAGATTTCTTTTAGGGATGGAGCTTACGAAGGGTTGCATCTTCCACTATGATCATCCTTCTTCCTATGTTCAAGAATACTTAATTGATCCTCCATTAACAGCCAGTCCGTTTTTGAAATTTCCCATTAATTTTAATTTCTATAATTATCATTTCTAGGTTAGTTGTTCGTCTTACCCAGTTGGTCTCCTAAGAATAGCACGAGTTCGTTAATTTCTACAATATCTTGGGTTCCATTTCATTAGCCCAAGAGATTCTACGTGACATTGACATCGGGTCTCACAGTTTCAACATGACCATTGAGTTAGACATGAGCACGACCTTAGATTGATTCAAATATAGTTTAATCAATAATGTGATTTTAGGTTTGGGATTCTATTACTCTTCGACTAATCTCATCATTCGCTGATTTAGCTCATCCTGAGTGGCTGTTAATTTCATGGGTAAGATACAGGGTTTCTTCATGGTGGCTGGTGGTTTGAGGTAGGGGTATCCTTTATCACCTAGCCTTTTCATCCCCCCAGGTCATTCTAAGTCAGCTCATTCATAGTAGCTTTAATAGGTTTGATATTATGCCATATCAAAAGAGGTGGAACCATCCATAGGTTTCACACCTGATGTATGCAGATAATACAATGAGGTTTCTCAGTGTCATTAAGATATATGTCTGTGTCTCTATTACTGTGATGTAGGTATATTTCAGGTGGAGTGGAAAATCCAGTAGAAAGTCCAAACGGGATGAATTTATTCCCAAAAGAAGCACAAATAGATGGGCTTCCTCTATCTACATCATCCAGAACATGAAACAAGGTAACTTCCCGATGATTTTTTTGGGTGCCCCAATATCTTCAAGATGGTTCCCTATCAGATAATTGAACATTCTCATTGGAATGATCTCAGAAATAATACTCAACTAGAAGACTATATACCTATCCTTTGGGGAAATATCAATCTCAGCAATAGTGTTCTTCTTCCAACCCCAGTGAATGCCCTGTCTGCTATAAAAGTTCTGAAATGCATCATCAAGAACATCCAAAAGATCCTTTATCAGTTTGTGTGGGAAGATCATACTGATGGTTAAATCCAATGGGTGTCATGGGAAAATATGTCTTGGCCCACCTGAGAGGGAGGGATTAATGCTCGAAGGATAGAGTATATTATCTTCTTTAGAAAAGAAAATATAGCTTGGGATATTTTCTGATGTTGAAACCTTTGGGGGAAGTGTATGAACAAGGTTATGGAGGTCCTTAATCTCCATAGTTGGGCCACATGTCTCATTTCCTGTCGAAGATCATTCCTCTCTTCTCGAATCATCAATGCCTATCTTATTGGATCATTGGGTATGAGAACACAAAATTCTGCACCGCAACTAGGTGGGATCATGCCTCGCATTCCCTAGTTTTCTATCATACCAAATCACGTACATAGAGGCATGTATGAGTCCAGAGTTCATCAGGGTGGTCATAGACAAAGATCAGCTATGTTTCTTCCACCACATTAAAACCAACACTGACCAGGACATGTGCCTTTTCTCCCTTGCCATCTCAAGATCCTTCTCTAGTATTGATTTCTGTCAGTCTTTGACCACACAATCATAGGGGGGGGGGGGGTTTCTGGAACGAGGATATGTTGATTAAAAAAATCCATACCAAACTAAACTTCCTCACCTAGATCCATATTCACAATTCACTCCATACCAATGACAATATCCCTAAATATGGCATTTATTTGGTATCTCAATGCTCATGTTGCAAGTGTCACTGGGAAGAGAGTGCTGGTTATTTGTTCTTCAATGGAAAGTGGTCTTGAGAGGTATCTTCATTCTTCGGTGCATTCTACACCTTCCCGTCCCCACCTCACCATGACTCATGTTTCCTAGAACATTAGAAATTCAACTTAAGAGACAATGGAATGGATGGAAATTCCAGAATCATTATCTTTCATGCAGGTTGTTTGTGCCATTGGCCAGCTCGTAACAAAGCACGACATGAGGGGTTCATCCTTTTCAGGAGGGAAATCCTTGATAGAACTCGGTTTATTATTTTTGATCTGGTTATGATTTTTGATTCTTGGCGAGAGGTCCCTTCACTCTGGTTCCTTGAGGTGCACTTCCATAACCTTTCAACCACTCTCTCACCGAGATGCCTTTGTGTTTGCGGGAAACCTCTGTGGATGGGTCTAAAAATTAATACAAATGTATCTTGTATTTATATAGTTATGAGAGGTGGAGGTCTATTCTATAACTCCAAGTGGCCTATTATCTTGGATTTCACTTCCTATTTGGTCTATGGATCCTCCCTCATGGAAGAGGCAATGAATTTCTTCACTGGCCTCTTTCTTTGCCAGCGGGGCAACATTGACATTGAAGTAGCTGAAACAAACTCTCTGGTTCTTTTCAACTCATTGATGGAATCTAACAATACCCCCTAGTCGATTACCTATGCTGTTAGACAATTTTGAGGCCTCCTATCCAACAATGCTATCTTATGTCACAGGCGGTGAGAAGACAATATGGCTATTGATCATCTCTCCTCCCTTTCAGTTCAAGGTAATATTTTCACATGTCTTTACGATCTGAATTTTTTGAAAGTAGAGAGAGTGAAAATCATAAGAGGGGATTCCCTTGGTCTCTACTAATTTAGACCCCCGTAGGCCCTTCTTTCTTTGTTGTCATTTGTTGGTTTCCTGGTAGACTTTTCTTAAAATAAAAATAATGGATGATGATAATGATATAAAATAATATCATGGATGAATTTGAGGACATAATTACATATAATATAAAATATAAATAATAAAATAATGATTTTATTTTGGTTTTTAATTGTAATTTTAATATCAACTTAATTAATAAATATACATTTATTCATTTGTTAAAAATTATTGTAACATGTTTGTCTCTATTTTTGTCTATAATAATTATAACCAAATATACCATAGACTGAAATTATAAAGTTAAAAATAATTATAAAATATAAATTCCAAATTATTTTATTTTCTTTAAATAATTATTTTTGAGAGAATAAAGAAGAACAACATCGCTGTTATAAAACTAGTTAATAATTATCAAGATTACTCACACCTGATATTCAAAATAAACAATAAAAAACTTATATAAATATAAAGAATAATTAAGAAAAATGTTTATAAAAGACTATATTAGAGAATAAGGTCCTTAAATATATGATTTACATAGTTATTTTTTGATGGATGATATTCAATTTGTTTAGTGGAAATCAGGAATTAAGGTAATGGGTTCTTATTTAAATTTTCAATTCCTTAGGAAATACTTATTATTATAAAACATGTTTCGTTCGGAATGGTTTAACTAACATATTTTATAATTTTTATCAGTATTATTTAATAATTAATTTTTTTAAATGTTTTATTCCAGGTACACTATCTCATACGGGTTTGACTGAAAAATCAGAAATGTTTTAAGTACGTTGTTTCAAATTAAATGACATGATAGATTGTTCTTGTTGTGCACAATGATAGATCTATTATGTTGTGATTATTTCCTAATGAATTATTTTTAAAATTTTAATTGGCTTTTTATTAACCATATATTTTTTCTTTTAAATGGATTTTGATTATAAAAATCCATAGTTGAATGGGGGTTTTATTAAAATTTTACTAAAAATGTAAGGGTATAGTTGCCAATCTTATTTTTAAATTAAGAATATTTTTTAAATATAATAGGAAAAAGGAATTTATATTATTTATAAGACATATCATAATATTATTTTTATATTCATGGGTTTTTACTTTTAACCTCAGAATTTCATTTTCTGTTAACTAAAATTTTACCCATATGGATTCTTACAAGTAAAACCAACCTCGACTCTTCTCCTCAGTTTGGAACCTTAAATTTTCTCTATACATATTCACTTTATGATTTTTTGAATTCCATTAACTATTCCTCAATAATTTATTAAGTTCATTTTTATTATATTACCTTATTTAAGTGTTTTAAATAAATTTATAATGTTTTCCATGTTATCTGTTTTCATTAATGTGTGAAAATAATTACTTTAAAATACTTTACAGGTGAAAACATATTAATTACACTTTTTTTATTTTATATTAATACTTATCTCTATGTTTTAATGGTTTGTAAATGAAATTAATTTTCACCCATATTTAGAAAATATTTATTTTAAAATTATTTAAAAATATAAAAAATATTCTTATTTTAAAAGTGATTTTTTAACACCTAAAAATAATTTCTCATGTATGTTGTAATTATTTTATGTATACTATACTAGAATGATATTTTTCTCAAATTATACCATCCACACTCATTCTATGTATAGATTTTTCATGTCCTTCTATTTTAGAGTAATGATCCATCACTACCTTTATTTTACCTAGTCATTCATTATGTATAAATATTAGATATCTGATAATGTTTTTATTCTATTAATACTCTAAATTTTATTTATCTATTTGAAGGGTATTTACCTTGATTCTATACACAAATTTATTGGGTAAATTATTAATTTAAATATAAACCAGTTATCTATATAGTATAAATACCATATTCATTACTATCTTGATTGAATAGTATTTACCAAGAATGTTTATGAATATCTTTGAATAAAAATTTCCTTATTTGTGTTAGTCTTTTTATAATTATTAATGATTTATTTATCTGATTCCATTTTAAAATGATATGAAAAAAAATTATTTCCAAGAGTTCCTTATGATGTGAAATCATTTTAAGATATTATAAAAACAATTTTACTTCCACGTATTTTTTATGTTGTGATAATCGAATTATTTTCAAGTGTCACTCATATGTATGGGTGATAAAAGTTGGGGTACAATATCAACCACCACTTTATTAGGTAAAAGTATATATCTCATGAGAATAGTATTCACAAGTGAATTTTAGTTTGTATTATGTTTTGACATATATGATGTGTCTCTCATGGATCATGTTTCAACACTATTGGGATTTATTTCTTATGTTATTCCATATCATATGTTATAACTTGTGTTTTATGATTGAAGAAATGATTTTATAATGTATCCTGATTATAACCATATTCTTATCTTATGCTAACTTATGATCTTTGTTTTTTATCACTAATATTTATACTTATTGAGCATCTGATCTCGCCTATTTCTATTTCTTTATTTCCCCAGGCTATGAAGATGATAGTAACATTTAAGAATTATTGAAAATATATAAAATAATATATAACTTCCATTCTTTGGATTGTGAGATATAATGTGTAATCTATGGAAAAATTGAAAATAAATGTATTCTTATCTTGCATTATATAGTTGGAATTTGAGTAGGGTTTAGAGACCTTTTTAGATTATTTTAGTTATTTTGTATATATGATTAGATTAATTTAGCGAAAAACTTATAGATAATCCTATTTACAGGATAACATCCAAAATTTTGTTAAAGTGGAGACTATGTGGTTTTTCTAGAAATATAATATCTGATTGGATAGTAAAAGTGGATACAGGATTTGGAGTAGATGTACCCAGTGTTAGTAAATCTGAAATGTTACTAGTTGGTACTAACTCAGTCGTCACTTAGTATAAGAAAAAGGTCCCTAACTACAGAACTATTTGACACTATCTATCGATATAATTTGGTTAATTGAATTGTCTTTACAGTTCATTATAATATATTTTTTATGATAAGGAAATAGGATAATAAGTCTGAGAGAACCCAACCTAATAAAATGTAGATTTAACCAATAGTAATTTATGTTGAACACAAAGCTAATTTAATGTTTTAAAATATTAATATATTTTAGATTTTATTTTTTCATTGGATAATTTATGTTAAATAACTTATGGTGTTAATTTTTCCTCACATTAACCCATTTTGATTTTAGTAATGGGTAAATCCTGAGGGATCCATGTTAAAGGTGAATATGATTGAAAATGTGGAAATTGTCCATTGAGTAACCTAATGGAATAGAGGATGGAGTTATAAACCTTGTTATTATTCCAACGAATCTATCAATAATTATTATTAACATTGTGAATTTAGTTGAGTTTCTAAACAGACCAAAGATAATAAGGGTGGACTATTATGGATGTTCGGGTGAAAAATATGATGAACGAACAAATATTGATCTTCCTATATATAAAAAATACAGGAAGAAGAATCTAAAACAAATATCTCAATGGAACCAGAAAACATTTCAATTATAGAAAAATTGTCTATTAATTTGGTGATAATCGTACAGAGAAAATGTGGTTGTCCAGTATAATCGAAGGTGTAAAAGTTCCAACAAAAACATCATCTAGACATTAATGCTCAAATGTAAATTTTTTGTGAATTATTATCTTTGATGACCAAACCATGGAATAGTGAGGACAATAGGGATCAAAAACCTCCTCATCTCAAGGAAGAAATCTTATACTGAAAGTGAGTAATGAAAAAGGGTGAAAGGTATACTAACCCTTCAAATCATAATTGGGGGTATTTAAATCTATTTCAGCCACCATATTAAGCCTATTATGTTTTCTTAGAATATAAAACCATCTCTAAAATGATTCAAATATTATAGAAAACTTATCTTTTTATAAATTTTATATCCCAAGTCCAATTTTGGTAAAATTTTCTTTAATAAAATCTTATTATTCTTCCTTTAGATAAATTTAATATGGTTTTTAGAAATTGATTAGTTCTCTCCACTTAAATAAAAAATTATTTTTAATAACGATATTACATTTCATATCCAACTATGATAGTTTATATAAGGATAATTATAAAAAAAATTATACGAAAATTATACAATAAAGGGGTTGATATTGAATAATTACAAGCTCTTGGTTCAAAATATTATATAAAAAATTCAATATTATGTTTAACAATATTGTAATAAAAAAGTTATGTTTCCCTTGTTTGAAAGGTTTATATCTCTATCAGAATCCTATATTGATTCATGATTATATTTATATACCCATAAGAATTTTAATTAGTAAGTGATAATTAAAATTGAGAGGATTTAATTTATTTAAGGGGTGATGTAACACCTTAAAATTTCATAATATATTATTTTATTTAAATGAATATTGTGTTCAATTTCTTTCTCTACACACAGTTCTAGACGAAATTGATCCATGAAATATTATATGAACATTTTTTTTAAAAATAATATAAATAAAATATCTAGTAAATATAAATATATGAATCAATTAAAATTTATTATGTTTAGAGGATAATAATTAATATGATTTAATTATTCATTCTAAAATAACTATTTAATGTGTTAATAAATTTAATTTACCACTTTTAAATGATTATTATGGTAATATATGAAAAATAAATATATAAAATTATATATTAATATTATTTAAATTATAAAATTTTATGAAATAATATAAATAACACACAATTATTGAGAACATAAATTTTAAATTAAAGAAGTTGTACTTTTATTTTTAATTTTCGTTTAGAAGATTAATATATAACTTTGGGAATTTTACTTTTAAAAAATTAAATTATATTTTAGTTACACTTACCAATATTAAAATAAGGTAAATATTTGATACTTTTCAAAAATAATTAATTTTTATTTGAATACTAAAATCATTATTTTGACCAAAACATTAACATTATAATAAAGAAATAGAAGTTTATAAACTTTTTAATTGTTCTGAGTTGTGTTTAATGGGTAAAAAAATATACATTTTAAAATTAATATGTTGAATTTCTAAAACCTGTGATTAACATTTTTATGATGGAAGCAATATATTCTAATAAAAACTAATTTCTATCTTTTCATTTAATTAAATATCATTTTGGTAAAAAAAAATTATAATTATTTTAAATAAACATAAATTTTAATTATTTTATAAAGAAAATAATAATATCCTTAAATCAAATACAATTATAATTTTACCCTACACGCAAACTTTATGTTAAAGTATACTCTTTTTAAAAAAAATTTGTTTTTACATGTTACATACTGTAATGTTAAAATTTAATAATTTATACAAATAGAAATTTGAATTTATAAAATGGATTATATATTTTAAATATGTATTTGTAAGTTATTTAAAAAAGATCATTTTCCTAACATACAAAATGATTTACTTGAGTAAAAACTAGTTACCCTAGTAAAACAAAAAATGGTAAAAGTGAAAATTCTATGACTAAAAGAATTTGAAATAACTTAAAAAATTATGTTAAAATGAATGTATTATGATTTATCAACATTATCTCATAACATAATCCATTATTATCCATTTTTAGTCGTCTTCACATGTGAAACATGTTCACTCTTTATATTAAGTTGAAGTATTTACAAAAATGTCATCCTTATCACCTGTAAAGGGGTCTCTCACCATCCCTTCAAGAACACTACCAAAAGAAGGTTTCCACATGTAAATATACCCACTATAAAAAAAATAAAAACTTATTAATTATCCTTATTCATCTATTCCCATGATATTGGCCTCAAACCTCCATTTGCATACACTCTTCCATGGGAAATCCTTAGTCCTCAATGTGATTAATTTTTCCATAACATATTTTTTTTATTTCCTACATTACTAGATATAATTTTATAATTTCTATATAATTATATCAGTATTATTAAAATATTTAATTTTATTATTCCTAGGAAATAACTATTAACCACATTTCCCTTTTTAATTATGAAAAATGAAATATTCATCTCTGTGTCGTGCGAACAACCACCTCTATAAATAAATGAATTCGGTTTCATTCACCACCACCTATATTACCTGATTATAAGAGTTAAGCTGAATAATAAATATTATATATATAATATAATTATTTTTCTAAATATACTGATTATTATCCAGTTTCTTTCACAATAATTAATTAGTAAACAAAAAATTTAAATGTTCATTGTGTGGACTACTTCCTCCACAAAGTAAAATATTTTAGGTTTCGTATAGATTCATTTTTATTTATTAAAACATCATAAAATATGATTTAAAACATTAAAAGATCCTAAATAATTTCATTATTATTCTTTAAAAACGATATTATTCCAAAATAAACCACTTTTATGGTCATAACCATCAGCTAATTAAGGTATGTTCATGTTTGGGCCAGTCTAACAACCTACTTGAGTAATGATATAAAATAAAATCATGAATGACTATAATAAAATAAATAATTATAATATGACATAAATAAGGTAATAAATATTTTATATTTTTTCTATAATTGCTTTATTTGACTCACTAATTAAGATACCATAATTCATTTTTTAAAAAACAACGAATGATGCATTTTCCAATTTCATCTATAAGAACTGTTTCCAAGAATACAATAGAATGAAATTAAAAAATTATAAATAATAATAAAATAAAAATTATAGTATCATTTGTTATCTATAAATTATTCAATTCTGAAGAATAATGATTAACAACACCACTGTTACAAAACTAGTTCAACCCGATCAATATTTCTCAAACTTAGTAGTGAGAATAGATAATAACTAACTAATATAAATTTAGATAATATTTATAAATTAAATTTATAAAAATTTATACATATGAATATGGTTATGAAATTTATTATTGATATTTTTACTCTTTATACGAGAGATTCAAGAACATTAGTAAATGTTGGGAATTAAGATAAGGGTTTCAAGTTGTAATTTTCATTCACTCAAGAAATAATTCTTATAATACTCCACAATTTAATTAGAATGGAATATATTATTAACATTAATATTTTTTATCTTGATTTCCTTATATATTATGATTTTAACCATTATATTTTAGGTTTATTCACTCTTGGTGTTTTTACTCAAAAAATATAAAAAGTTGTAAGGGGGTATTTTTATCAAATTTAACATCATAAGAAATCATTAATATTGTTCGCCATGATATAGTTCATATGGTTTTATTATTTCATAAGAAATTTATTTTAAAATATTCATGTGGTTTTAAATATCCATATCATGTTCACATATAAATGTATTTGGACTCCAAATTTACTAAGGTTTAAAATGGTTTTATATTAAAATGATACTCAAACTGTAAGGGTATCGTTGCCAATATTATTTTTAAATCATTATTTCTTTTGAATGATAATTAATTTAGGTTACTTTAAGTATTTTTAAAAGCAACCGTCATCTTATTTGTATATTCATTTGGATTTACATGTTCCTTCAAATTTTTATTTCCCCTATATTCATATTTTCCCAAAAGGGTTTCTTATAAGTAAAAATGATATTGTATCTTTTTCGAAATTTTGAACCTCCCTTTTCCATATATATATATATATATATAAATTTTATGCTTTTGAAAATATTATTTTCTATGCCTCAATAATTCATATGGGGGATTTTACTATAATATACCTTATTTATAGTTTTAAGGAAGTTTTTAACATTTTCGGTATGAGTCATTTTTATGAATGTGTGAAAAGAATATATTATTAGTGTTTTACGTGTGAATACATATTTTTCCTTACAATATAGTTTCATATAAAAATTTCTCTCTATATTACCATGGTTTCTAATAGAAATTAATTACCCCCTAGATTTATGAAATATTTCTTTTAAAGTGATTTCAAATAATCAATGGTATTTCTTATTTTCAAAGTAATTTTTTCTAAAACTATTTGAACTAATTTTTCATTTAACTTATTGTTCATTTACAGATATTAGTCCTTATTATGTAAATTATTCAAATTATATAAACCAACTTGTTTATATAGATTAAATTTATACTTTTCTCATCATTTAGATGAATGATTCATTATTACCTTTTACTTTCTTAATTATCTACTATGTATAAATACAAGATATCTTACAACATATTTCCTCTCTCGAAACATTCACATTTCTTTAATTTACAGGTGTTCACCAAGATTCCATATATTGATTTAGTTTGAGATTATTAACTTTATTCTATACACATTATCTATACTATATAAATACCATATACTTTATTATTTTTATTGAATAGTATTTGCCTATAATGTTGGTGAATTTATTTGGATACCCATTTATTTTCTATGTGTTTATGATTAGGAATAATTTTTTATGTGATTCCGTTTTAAAAGGTTATAAATCCCATTTTATTTTCAAGAGTTATTCATGATTTTAAAATTTAATTTGTTTTATTTTATATTTTTATGAAACACATTTTATTTCAATGGGTTATTTATGATGTGATAATTGAATTATATTCAAGTGAAACTCAAAATTATGGATAGTAAAGGGTTGGATCATATATCGAAAACAAATTAATTAGTTAAAAAACTAATCTTAATAGAATTATTTTCATGTACATTTTAATTTAACATATTCATGGGAACTGATGGTGTGGCTCATGAGATTAATTTTTCCCTAAAATATGGTTTGTAAAATATTTAAAAGATTTAATAGTTTTTTCTTATTCTTATTATTATGTTATTTTCCCATGGATCATGGTTATTGACTCATGTTTTCATACTCTCTATATTTATTTCTTTTGTTATTCCATGGTGTATGAAATAACCATTGTTTTATGATACATAAATTGTTATGTGTAATTTTATTATGTATATTGATTGTACCAATATGCTTTTGTTATAATAAGAAATGGTATTTGATTGTTATTGATTATTGTGTCCAATCATAAGCATCAGAGCACACACCTTTATTATGTTTCCATTTCCTTAGGTTATAAATATTTCTGTAACATTTAATAAGTATATAGGGGAGTCTTGTATGGATCAATTATATTGTAAAATAAATTTTTTATATATATAGTACTCACAAACACTAAAAATTTCCTTCTCTATATTTGGAGAATATTTTTTGAGATATAATGTTTAAAATATAATGATAATGTAAAATAAATATATGTTTATCTTGTGAAACTATATAGATTCAAAGCATAATTTTATAATGAGAGAAATATTAATTTAGATAATATATTAATTTACTGTGTTTTGGATGTTATTTCTATGGGGTACACCTAGTCTTAAATCTAGTACGTATTTCATTAATGATATAAAATAATTTATTATTGTGAATGAATGAAGACCCAGTGTTTTTAATTGTCATAAAGTATTTTTAATTGTAAATAATATTTTTTGAAGGAATGGAAAAACTTTTATTGATGGTAGAAATGAAATTGATATACCTATAGTATTTCTCTTAGTTATTCAATTGAAAAATATCATCTCCCCATTGCATCATATTACTTTAAGGCTAAAAATAAACCAATAATAATATAAAGCTTTGGTAGTGATAATAATTGGATAAAATGAATTTTTTAGGATCTTCCATATTTGTTTTATTTACTTGATCGTCACATGATATATCAAATTAATATTGAGAATAATTATTTTTGAAACATACTCTATACTTTGTTTGATACATTTGGAAGGACAAATGATATTATAAATGAGTGGTAAATCTTTCTCAAATATTCTAACATAAAAAACATGACTTATTTGAATATTAAAAATCTTAAATTTCATGAATCCAATAGTAATTTTTTAACTTTATTATGAAATTAAATTATTATTCTATTGTTGAATTCTATATTTATGGTTACCAGATAGAAATGTTTCTAATTTATCTAATTGTGTAGAAAATCATCATATAACTATGTTAAAATGCAATGATCTTTATTTTATAATGAAAATTCAATTACATATTGGTATTTATGGGGTTTTAAATTCATTATTTTGGGATTGGATGACTGAAATATCATATTTTATATATACGTGTGATGAAACCTTAAACATTGATATATTGAGTATGTTTTAAGATGTTATTATTGTGTGTTTATGTAAATTTGAAAAAATATTTCCACCATTATTATTTAATTCAATAGTATATTTAATATTACATTTACCATAAGAATAAAAATATGTTGGGATAGTGAATATTAGATAGATATACTCATTTGATAGATGTATGTTGAAATTTAATAATAATTTATGTAATAAAGTATCGGTTAAAGATTCAATTACAGAAGTGTACCCACAGAATAAAATATAAAATTTATAAACTAATGATTTTTGTAACAAACCATGTATTTATAGAATAATAAATCTTTATTTCTTTTAATAATTGTGAATAATATATTATTTTTACATTAAAATGGAATCTTTTTCCGATAGTGTACTCGACAGGCAACAACGAGTTTCATTAAAATCTTACATTGCATACAACAATGAGATATACCAGAAAATAAAACAATATTAATATTATGGTTGTTAATTCCTAGCCATTTGAATGGAAGGAATGAATAGTATCAACCGAATTTTGAAATTTGGTTTACACATGTTTAAATAATGATTCATTGGGTACCAAAATTTATTAGAAATTAAAATAAAAACAAATTAAATATAAAGGATGTGTTTTTATGAGAACCTATTAAAAAGATAATAATTGTGTTTATAATATCATAACACTCTTTATGGAATTATATTTAATGAAACATATATGTTATTTATTCAATCTAATGTTTTAAATTTATCTTATATGTTTTCTGGATATGATATAGGAACACATTAATTTTTTTGCATTAAAGTACTCTTTTTCTAAAAATACAGTTCTACCACATTTTGATGGATAAACCTTTATAAATTTAATTTTTCAAAGAATTATATGTTATATTTTACAAAATAAATGTTTTATTTAGAATCATGAAGTTAAAATTTACTTTGGATGAATTTTTTATTTTTTTGATAACAATCATGTATTGATGAATGGAAAAAATATGCTAAATTTTAATTGAAAATAACTTTTTACATCAAGATAATTTATATGGTTAAATAATATTATTTAAGGGTTTTAATGTATAAATGGAATATATTTTTTTCTTTTAACAGAATTTTGGTCATTTTATGTAATTTCCCATTGAAAATTGTTCATAAACACAAGTCAATATTTTGATAGTTATTACTTTTTAAAACCCCTATTTTTTGGTTTTGATAACATAAATTAATTTTCATTTTCTTAATGAAACTTATATGTTTTGAATTTAGAAAAATAGATTTAACATTTGGAATCAAAAGGTTTAAATTTTGTGAGTAAGTACCTTTTATTTATGGAAACTATGAATAGTAACTCTGTAATTATTTTATTTACCATGGTTAAAGGGTAATTCTGGTAAATAAGGGTAATAAATAATAATATAATAATATTAAACTACCCTAACACATGTTTTAATCATTTCTTATGAGATATTTCTGACTATGTGAATCATTGGGTCTATTTTGGAACATCGTGGAGCCACATGGATGTGAAAATGACATGTTATATGAATTAATTTAAAGTTAAGAAAAATACAACATAAACATGTATGTTTTTCAAAAACAATTTTTTATACGGGATTATATAATTGATATATTCGACAATAAATATTAATAAGAAATATATAAATATTTTCTACATCTTGATATTTTATTTTTAAATTTTTGACATTATAGAAAACATTTAATTATCACCCAATGACGATGCAGTGATTCCATCATTAATAAATGATTCAAATAAACTATATTTTAAATCCTAAAATAAATTTAATATGAATATTTTGCTTCCATACACGAATTTTATAGATTATATTTATATATAAACTTTTATTTAACCCCTTTTTCTAAGGAATCATATTGTTCGGAATATGTAAAAAAAATAAAGAATGAATATTGTCCAAAAATAAAATAATTCATAACTTAAATCATAAAATAGTTTATTAAATGATATTAAATTCCAAAAAACCTAATATTCTACCAAATGGTTAATAAAATTCATATCCTAATTTTATTTGGGTTGTTTGATATGATATGGTAATTAAATTCACCCGCATTGTGTAAATAAAATGATATCATTGTAAGATTAAAAAGGATAAAATAAGGGTTAAACCAAAATAGATATGGATAAAAAAAATATTAAATAATTATCTAAAAATTATATTATTATGGGTATTAAAACCCAAACTAAACTATCTTTTATTTAAATTATTTTTGGGCCATTTTTAATGGAAATTAAATTTTAAATAAATTAACATTTTTAAATATTTTTAAAGTGCCCCTCCACCCTCTTATAAAAGGAAACCACATCTACTCACATAACACACACATCTCAAGCCTCATGGCTCATAAAAATTATACATAAATAATCTCCCAAAATACAAAACTTCCTCATATAAGCCTTACCTCAGGTAGAATGCAATTCCAGAATTCATTTTGGCTCAAATAAAATGATGTAACCAAATTTAGAGGTAATGTATTCTATAATGTTATTTTCATTTATTTTCCTTCTCCACTCCCTACTCTATTATTTTTGTTTGATTACATAAAAAAACTGGAACTATCAATGTAAAATTATTTTGTTATTATAATTTTTCTTACTACACATACACACACCTCCATCTAATGGATACAAACATAATATTTCTGTGTATGGCGAACTACAGCCTCACAAAATGATGATTGTTTGATTTCCCCCTATAACCCCTCATGGTGGACATTATGATGGAACTGTATTTATATATTATTTATATTATATTTATATTGTCTCTATACTTATTTATTTTTATTTACATCATACTATTATTCTTTCCATATTGTGTAAATATGATGATTTCATTTGAGGAAGTGCGGACTACCGCCCCCTAAAAGTGATATGACTCATTCATACCATACATTGTACACATAAAGAATGTAATTAAGGAAATTATGTAACTTATATGACATAGATATTATAATTAAATTATAATATACCTATTTATGATTTATATTTACTTTCTACAATATGACAAAGAAATGAAAGTAGCGTTCATGCGGACGTACGACCTACCATCTACATGAACGATGTATTTCATTTCATATCTCCAAATGTTATGTACATTTATAAATAAATATATATACTATATATATATATGATATTTAAACCATGAATAATATTCTATAGATAATTTATTTTTGACCCCATGGATAATTTTCAACAAAACAAGTTCATTTTGGACTCAAGTACCGAATATCGACAAAACGACTCATATGAATTTAAATAATAATATTATTGTTACAAAAAGTTAATAAGCAATATAAAATGAATAATAAACTTCAAAAAGGTTATAAAATAAGTATAAATTATCTTATGTTTATTATTTTGGATGAATAAGAATCATACGTGATGATTCAGACTCAAGGTAAGGGAACTTCTTAACCCAATTTCCATGTTTTGAGTCAATATTTTAATTATTAATTCTGTTTTTCTATGATTATGTGAGAAATAAATTTTGAAATCCTATCATGAATTTATACAGGATTTCTGTGTATTTATATTTAATTTAAATAATCAATCTATTATATTAACAAAATGATCTCTGTAAATGAAATCTTAACTCAATCGCATTTTATTGAGTTAAATATTCATGTCATTGGTTTTATTTTTAAGATAATTTGTGTGAATGACCTTTGATTGTTTTAAAATAAATATACACTTATATGTGGTGTATTTATATTTTTCACACATAATTATGTCATTGATTTATCCTTAATCTAAGGATACGATTTTTGTAAGCGATGTATTCTAAATTTACATTCTATTGATACATGTTTGTTGTTATACACCAATTCAGTTTTATATGGTTTATATAATACCCTTTGAAATATTATATCATGAATCTACTTATTCTCATGATATTATAGGTTTTGTTTAATTTTATTCTTTAATTTCTTTTATTCATGTATTTTCTCAACTGTTAAAGGACACTTTAACTAAAACATTGTTTTAAATGATTTAAATATTTAATCTTCTACATTTTTCTCATTAGTGTCTATATTTTCAAAATGATTTTATTGATTTATTTATATGGAAATAAATGTTTTAAAATTTTAATTCATTTAAATGTTTCAAAGTGGTATGGGACACTTAATTTTAAAATTCTCTTTAATAAATGTATTAAATTGTTTTGTAAATGGTTTGAATATTTCAACATCATGAATTGATTTCTTGTGATTAATTAGTAAAATGTTAATAATTTCAATATTTCAGGTGTTATGATTATTTAATGGTACATGGAAATTTTATGGGTGATTACGTGATAAACCAGATATGGATGTTCCTATGATAATCTTAGGGCGGGTGAGCCCATTATATCTCTCCAATTCATTGGGTAATGTGGCAAAGGTAAACATTAAGGTTTCTCCTAAGATATTTGAGGAATATACTATGATAGGTATTCCAAATGTAACTATGAATATTACTCCCTATGTAGCTGAGAAAGCTACAATGTAAGTATGATATAGATTCCCCAAGTTACCATTGTGTTTTATGATTTCTATAATTTAATAATAAATTTTATGATTTCATGATATATGTTAAAGAGATTATGTTTTATAGGTAAAATGTATGATTTCATTGATTTGTATGTATTCATGGACTAATGTTTTCAATCCTTATTTTATATCCCTTACTGAGATTTTTATAATCATCCCATGTTTTTGAATTGTTTTTTATAGGGTATAAGTGTAGATTCCAAAATCTTGACGTATATAGACATCACATTACTTTTTCGGAATACTTAATACATAACAAAAACCAAAACTCGAGGATCATAATAGTTCAGTGTCTTTGGAAAATCAGATCATAATCTTCTAATCAAGGTGAAAGATCTTCAACATCTCCCATAAAGATCTTCCCCTTTTGTTTTTTTACCTAAAACCTTTATTTATATTCTGGGGAAAAGGAAACATATAAAGGGTGATCTAAAATTCTCTGTAAGGGTAAACATAAAGAACATAAAACAATCCATAAAAATTTGAATGTAAAAACATGAGCATAAAATCTAAACATAAAAATCTTGAGGAATGATATAAAATATTTCATTACATAAGGGATATATCATAAAACAACTTTAATCATGATAAAATAGAATGAGAATAAAACTTTTAATTGTGTAAAATCATTAAGAACATGATATGATTTCCATTATAGCTAAGGCATTGCTGCCAAGACCATCTTAGTGGACAAAGTCCCTATCTGAATCGTGTTCACTCCTCGTTCCAGTACTGTAACACTGAACTGGATTAACTTACCATTCCAGCCATGTCTATATCATGAGATATAAATCATCACCCAATTCATAGGAGGGAGATATAGTTCCCACCCATATCATAATTAAATCATTCTTTCGTGTTCCACAAAATAAACATACATCATTCATAATAACCCAACGAATAAATTGGGTTTCATAAACATCATTCCATCATAACATAATCCATATAAAACAAATGGATATCATTTCATTATAAGAGAATTGAATTCATGTAAATCATAGAGTCATTATACTTGAAAAATAAACATATGAAATAATATCATCATAAATGGAAAATGGTTTTGATAAGACACTTGAAAAGAATTCTTGAGGAAAATATGCTTTCTTCTTCAAAATCATTTTATTTTCACAAAATGCAATGAAATTTTAAAAGAAAATGATTTTGTTGAAAATATTCATCAAATATTGTAGATTAAGCTTCTTTAAAATAAGGAGTTATGAAACCATTAAAATCTGTTAATGTCGTATAAGTTTTAAAAAAACATTCTCCTCGTACTTTTGTCGGAAAAGTCAAAAAGTACCATGTATGGTAAACAAAAGCAAGATTCCTTCCATAACCCAAAGTAAAAGTCAAGATGGGTAGACATGACTTTAAACATACATGGAATAATATTAAACACTTTATGAAAACATTTTTATGGAAATGGATGAAAATTATAACCCCAGTAAATACATACAAATAAGCAATCTCGGATAAAAATAAGATTGGTAAATTATCCCTTAACTCAGGTCTGATGTACTTCATATGTATTCGAACCTCCTGTATAATGATTTAAATAATTTCATTCACTTATTACAGAATCATATTCATTTTTATGATATCATATATGGTTCACTTATGACATTATATTACCTGTTCTTTTGTAAATTCTATGATAAAGCAACGTTTTGGGTAAAATCATTTTATTTATCATACGTGTTTGGACTTGTTGTTCTTGATATTATTATTACATATATCATGATCTAATTACTTCCAAAATATAAATCATTATTTATATATCATATATATTCAGTATATATATATAATATATAGATAAGTGAAATGAAATACACCATTCATGGAGACGGTAGTCCGTACGTACGCATGGATGTTGTTTTTCATTCCTTATTGACTTGAATGGAAGTAATTAAATGATATATATATACATAAATATTATAGCTTTATAATTTCATATATATCATTATTATTCATTATATATACTTTATAATCATTCTTGAGTGGTTAACATGGATAATGAATCTTATCGCGTCGTGGAGACGGTAATCTGTAAGTACGCACGAGCGATGATATCGTTCCCATAATTATTGAATTGAATTGTAGTGGATGATATAATAACTCAGAATAAGTATGATGTTATAATAACTATATATAGTTATTCATTACACCATTATAACCATCCATGTAAGGTGGTTGTGGAAAAACAGATTACACCACGGCGTGCAGACGGTATTCCTTACATACGCACGCGCGGTGATTTTGTTTTCTATATGATAAATAGAAGGTGAAATGGGGTTGTTTAATATTTATAATGACATATCAGTATATTATTGGTACTCATGTTATTAATTTATAATTAAAAAACTAATGAAAAAGAAGTTAAAGAAGAATGAAACTTGAAAGAATCGGTAGAAGAGATTACCTCTTATTCGACGCACCTCTTTTAAGCATCCTCTTAAGGCACTAGAGTTTCTCTTTTGAGGAGACAAGAACCTATATAATTTTTCTAGGGAATTTTAGAATGGAAATGGGTAGGTTATGGCCAAGCTTGAAGGCTCAAAATTGTGTAAAGAGGATAGGGAGGAGGTGCCTTTTTATAAGGGAGGAGAGAGGCACCGCAGAAAAAACATAAAATATTATTTTTTAATAAAGTCAAATTCCATTTTCATAGATCCAAAATGATTTATTTCAAATTAAGAGAGGGTATGGGTATAAACCCTCTCAACCAATAGGTTTTAGGAATTTTTAGGTTATTATTTTATCCTTATCATTTAAGTTTAACTCTAAGTTAAATAATTTACCTTTTACCGTGTATTCTTGTTTTCTTACACTATATGGTAAATAAACATACTATAATAAGACAAACGAACCCCAAGTGGTTCATTATTAATATATATAACCTTAGCTAAGTTATTTTTCCAAACCTTAGATTTCTATGAATAGAATAATAATTAATAATATAATATTTTTTAAAAAACTATTTTATGTCAATTTTGACACAATTTGGTAATTGATTTTTTGTGAAAATAATAACAGCATGATTAGTTCCAAAAAAGTTAATTAAATTAATAAAAACATGTCAAATTAACCTAAAAAATTAGTGAAATTCATAAAAAAGTCTAAAATTACTTTTATTTGGGTATTTATAATATCAATTATTTTATTATTTTATTATTTAGGTAATTACTGCATCACCATTGTATCATAAATAAATCAAATTATTTAATGTTTAAAAATTATAAATAAACTACCAGTATGTAGTAAATCATTTTATATTTCTAATGAATCTTTATAGTCGAATTTATCTTATGGATAACCTTATATTAAAATTTTTTTAGTTATTAAACTTTTATTTTATCTATTTTAACTCTTTTTTAAATAAAATAATAATAAGTGTCCTAATTTTTTAGTTATTAAACATTCTTCTCTATGATCATATCAGATATGTATTTGGACCTGAATTATTAGAAATTAAAATTTTATTTTGAGATTTGATGAGTGTTGAATTGGAATTCCTCTTTGATCCCATTATTTCTACTGTGTGTGATGATTTTTCCTTGACCTAAACAATATTGTTGAAATATTCTTTGATCTTCTTAAATCTATTTTTTACTTCAAGGAATTTACATAGAGTAATTTATAGTTCTTCTCTTTTGAGGTGATGATTTTATTCAAGGTATTTTACCATATTTTCCGTTTCATATACCTCTAGTTAATGCCATTTTATTTCTTCAATATAAAATAATTATTTCTTTATATATTCTTCATTTTAATTAGTTATCTTTTCTGTTTATTTCAATAAAAATCTCTTATCTTTTCTAAGCATTCTATTTTTCTCAAGACAATCTTCTAATTCATTTTTTATTATGTGTTCTAGATCTGTTGGTTTACATTAAACATCTTCACTACTGAAAGTATCAAACCCTTTCAACACATGATCCATGAAATTAGTTTCATCTTCTATTTGGATGCTTGATGTAGAGTCTAGATCTTCATATTTTCATCACATAGATTCTTTTTTCACCTAAAAGGAACATTTTATTTTTTCCACCAAATTTAATTTAATCTTTTGAGCTTCTACCCAATTTATTTTTCTGTGGTTTTTCATTATTGGACTCTAGTGCATCAAACCTTTTCTTAGGACAATTTATAGAAATGTGTCCACTTTTACTGAAGTTTTAAAATCATGGAGGTTCTTTTCATTTACCCTTAAACATTTCTTGTCATGAATATCTTTTATATAATAGAAATGATTCAATTTTATTATTTATCTTTATCATTATCATCAGATTCACTATCTTCTAAAACATCACCATCTATTATTTTGAGTTTTCTCATGGCTTCAAAATGCATCTCATCTTTGATCTTCTTTTTAAAAACATAGATCTTTCACATTTTATATATAGTGATAATGTTATGTAATTAATCAAGAGAAATATCATCTCTAAATTCCAAAGGTGAGAATTTGGGATCAAACATATTAGGAAAATTTCTCAATAGTTTTTTGACAATAGATGAATCTTCCAACTTTTCTACAAAGCCCTAAATATTAATGATAGTCTCATTGACTTCTACGAAATAATCATCAATGTTTTCTTCTTCAACCATCTTGATATATTCAAATTTTCCCCTCTATATTTTCAATTTGGATTCCTTGACTTTAATGTTTCCTTCATAGATGATTTCCAATTTTTCCAAAATTTCGTTGCCATTTTTTAGTCCCATTAACATTGTTTACACATTTTCTGAATGATATATCAAAATGGAATTTCAATATTTTCCATCAACATCCATATTTATTTTCTTATTGAACGTCATAACAGTTTCATCACCTATAAGAAGGAATCCAAAAGTAGTTGCATCTCTGAATTAAAGGAAAATAGATAGAAGATATGGTAACATCATATTCTTCTAACTGTGATAATTATTTTCACAGAACATGGTAACACCACTGATATTGACATAATTTATATTATCCATCTTCTCAATGAAGTATAACCTTACAGAGGGTTCCTGGCTCAGATACCAATTGAAATACCCATAATATTATATGATCAGTGAGATGTGAGGGGTGAATTAATGATACCATTTTTAATTTTTTTTTATGAATTTAAACATTTTTTAATTCAACCACTATGACTAATTAATCCCCTGAACCACTCTTCAAATGATGATATAAAACAAAATCATGGAACACATGGATTAAAAAGGTTCAGTATGAAGACATACTACTTATTGTGTTGGTTTTTATCCCCAACATGGATTATTAACCTTATCAGAAGATGATTACAAAAAATAATTGGACAAACAACCCTAATTACTGTTTATTAAACCCCCCAACTTCACCGAATCCTATCCTTATTCTAGAAACTAGTTATACACCGTAGCCTCAACTTCTACCTTTAGATGGAATGATCTAATGCAGGATGATATGAAAATATTACTCCACAAGATTTTGGGATCTGAGTTTCTTGTGTTCTTATTCTAGTAGATTCAACAAACTCTGATTGAATATTCCGGCCTTTCTTAATGATTCTGATAACAAGTAATGATCAGTTGTCTCAGTTCAGCAAGTGCTCAAGAAGATAATTCTTTCTTCCTACTGATGTCTTAGCCTCACATAAATGCATGGAAGTGGTGCACACACATTTTTCAAGATTACCAATATATAATATTTAATTTTATCAATTTATCTACCTTGTACCTTCTTCTTGTGTACATGTATAAATTCATATTTTTTAGTTTCTGTTTTATGAAACCCGATTACATAATGTTCCATATTTTCATTCATTTTCACCCTTTGTTGAATGATTTTCATTGTTTAATATTCAAGGGAGGATCATGTAGGTGAATAAACTACTGTTTCTTGTGAATAGGACCACATAGGTAGAAGTAGTGTGTGATTTCTTCTTCTTAAGTGATAGTGTATGTTTACAATGTTTCCTTATTTCTCAAAACATCTCCCTCATGCTCAAAAACCTAAATACGTTGGTTCTTCCCTTGGGATCCTTATTCTTATTTTTCGAGGTATCTTAATAAATGACATGAAATATGATGGTTTCATGGTTATGGATGTGTCACACAAGTTGGGAAGGTGCAACACACTATTCTCAAAAGGCTTCACAAACCGTATTTTAACATAACGATTCAAGAGTGCAAAGAACTTGTTTATCATTTTTGGGGGCCTTATCTGTCATGTATCATTTTCATGTGGAGTAATTATTTCCTTACACATCTAAAATCGGCATAGATCATATCTCTATAACATAATATATTTAATTGGAGAAATGAGAGTTATCAATTTTCTCGACACCAAGATCGGTTGAAGGAATCCTCCTTTCATAGGTGAAAATGAGATTGTTTTCACATTCAAATCCCTTGTGATAATACATGGTGATCATTTCATTGAATATAAGAGATCAACGTCTTGAAAATATTTAAACGCATATAGCGATATCCTGTATATCTCGATTTGTTTCTCTTTAACATGGGATGTTTATTTTTCATGAAAACCTCATGTGAATATGTTTATGAATGATTGAAAATCACAATCCTAAACCCCCATGTTCTGTGGTCTACAGAAACTTAATTTTACTTATACAATCATGAAATATTCATTTTATTCTCATGCATACAAATGATATTTCATGAATGAGTTATTAACATTTAGACGATACTCATGTTATTGATTTGATTGATAATACTGGCAACAAACATGATTATGGTGGTCCAGCTTCATATCTAGTGTACAACGACGTTGGGTGATCCTGAGGGTGAAGACGATGTGTTTGTGGATCATAAGAAGATCATGGATCAAATAGATGTGACGCGTGATGGATGGATGACTCTAATTGAATTGCTGAATGTGGGATGAGATGTGGGTATGTGATCTCACATGAGATTAGATAGATGACCATGATTGCATCCATGTTTTTAAAAAGTCGTCCCACATTGAAATGGAGATGTGGCTGTAGTGAGGTTTAAATATCAAGCCCTAGTATTCTATGTTCAATTAACTAACTTCTCCCTCCACCAGTACAACCCGATGCCAGATTCTGTGGGAGAGAACTATTCCACCCTCTACTCCTTATCATTGTGTCACCCCGCATAGAGGCACTCCACTGGCTCTCCCATGTGCCCATGTGGGTGTGCTCTTGGGAGTCCCATGCAAATGACTTTGGCCAGTCCATGCTGACTGGATGTCTTGGGTCAAGTTCAGTCACCCACTCTTGTTGTGTGTGATGCATCCCTACCAGAATGATTGGTTTGGATGACCATGTACCTATATTTTTTATTAATGAAACATAAAAACACATCCCAACCAAGATATAATTTCATTCAAATAAAATCCAAAACAACTACACAAACCTCTTCTTCCTCATCATTTAAAACCCTCATGAAAACATTTTTTGTGGATATTACTTGAACCTCAACAAGTGCACCCACATTTTCACATGTCATTAGGACTTAGTACCATCTCTTCAATCATTTGAATTAATGAAACTCTAATCGTTATTACTTAAACTATCCACTCATTAAGAACATATTGACATGTTATTGACCACAAATGAAATTACTTGGGTCAACATAACTGAGCGAGTACACCTTAGGTAAATTATTGACATGGTGGGGTGTGTAGAATGACTTAGCATGAACCTATATATTGGGGTCATTTGTAAACCCTCCCTCTAGACTGTCTCTAGTACGGATTGATCAATTCATCTATGTGGCTAAGTTATAATTGTGGCATTTTTTAGGAACGTGAAACCTCATCTACCAGGTGTTGGATGAATTCTTATTTATTTGTCCAACTACCCAAAATGGGGTGATTCTTATTTTTTATTACCACGGGGGACCTTGGTTAGTGCCCTAGTGATAGAAAGACCTTGATCAGAGGTGATGGGTCGATGGTAGTGATGATAGGTTTAAGTGTTCATTCAACCCTTAGATTCCATTATTTTTATAAATTGAATGACAAATTACAATGGGTAGTTTTTATATTTTTTTAGATATAAAACTATTTTGGGGATGTGGGTGTTTTAATTTATATGAAAAAATCATTCTATTAGGTTTATGATTGTAATGAATACTCAAATAGAAAGGATGACATTGATTCTAATGAAAACACTCCTAGTATGGAGGTTTGTGATACTAAAGAAAACTCCACTAGTAGTCAATCTTTTGATACTAAAAAAAACATAATGGGGAGTTCCATGATACTACTAGTTGAACCTTAATGTATTTGAATACAAAAACCATTGTATACATGTATATATCTTTCATTGTGTCCTTATAATGATATGGATTATTCTCCATGTCATTATCTATATAGTGAGGTAGATCGGGCCATTGAGACATTATCTGTATACCATGGTGAAAGACTCCAAGGTCATTATTATGGTATTCATGGTCAGGAAGACATAATCAAAGACAGTATATGATAGGTCAAAGTAGGTATGATCAATCTGGTTCATTGACCTAAGGATCAATGGAGGGCTAGTATTGTGGTTTTTTATATAGTTATTTATTTATTTTAATAATGTCACATAAACAAATCACTGAATTATTGGATTTTATTTGACACTATTGGTGTTTACCTACTATGGTTTTTTACTTACATCCTAATTTGGCCATTACTGATCTTGGGTATCTGATAATACTTTCACATGGTTGTAGAGATATTTTGGATCGAGGATCTAGATATGTTGATTGAGTAGGATAGCTCAATGTCTTGATGTTGGGATGAGGTGAGTCCTAACATTTGGAGTACAACATCATTAGTATTTTATTTCTCCTTTTGTATTCTGTGTATGTGATGGGGGAAATGGTTGATTGGTCTTGTATGGACATTTGAATGTTTATAATTTTTTTTATAGATTTTTAAATTTATTTATTAAATTTGAGTACTATAATGTGATGGATGTGTTCAATATTGTTTTTCTAATTCTGTTATTATTAATACACTATTGTAGGGGGTATAATCAACCCACAATAACACAGTAGACCTATGATTTTAGTTGGTAGCCTATGTAATATGGGGAGAAATACCTATGGTCACGCGGTACAACCAGTTAATTTTTTATTTGTAGTGTCCCTAATCTGGACATTACAAAGTGGTGTCAGAGCTATTATTATTTTTTCTTTTATTTAGGGTATGATAGAATTGTGATTTAGAAATGTCGTAGAGAATGTGACGGATATCGGGTTGGTGCATCATGCACACCAATTTTGGTATAAAGTGTATGTTATCAGGGCCTTAGGAGTTTATTTTTTATTGGTTTCTTTTATAGTTATATTATTTAATCCTGAGTGATGCACATGGATTTTTTTTGATATTTTTGAGTTATTTATATTTGGATATTGGACCTTAGTGGAATGAGGAAACTCATTCATTATGAATAGGACTGTAGGATCAAGATGAAATTTATGTTATCATATTTGTGATTATATAACTGAAAATGAAGGATCAGTTATTTATTATGATAATAATATCTCATATGATGTTTTCCCACATAATTTCTTAGTGTAATTATAATTAGATAGACCGACATATACATATTTATTCTTTTGATGGCAGGTTATGTGGATTTACAATGAGGCACCTGATAATGAGGTTGATTATGTATTTCCTTGTACATGTAGATTCAACGACCTTAGTATGTTGATAAGGAATTTTGAGGCCCTAACGATAGACCCCATATGGGATTCTTTTTCATAGGATTTATTATTTAATGTTTGAGTAAAAACCTATATGATAGTTTTCCTACTGACCTAAAAGTTATAATTTTTACTTTTCCTATACATGTTTTTGGAAATCACAAAATGTTCCTTAAAAATTATATTTACTAACTTTATATTTTCCATGTGTTTTAGTATGTTTTTGTAGAAAACATTATTTTATAATAAACATAGAAACTATTATAATGTAAAATAAATATAACCATATATTACTCAATCTATTCCCTTAGACTGACGAAAAATTTGATACATCAGACCAAGTACTCTACTAACCAGTGGTTATACTTATGTCTTGCCTTTCAGACGAACATAAGTCATGACCATCAGATTGACCATGGTATCAATACATTGGATTGACCTTTTTTTAGTTTATAGGATTAAAAATAAATAGTGAAGTCCGTAAGACTATATAAATTTTATAATATGAGTTATTATAATTATATCTATTAGATAAAAGATAGTAGATCATTGTAATGATGCTAAAAATGAAAATTAAAAAATGATGCACAGTTAATTATTACCTGTCAATATCAATAATGAGATCATTGTTATTGGTCAATGTGAATATTATCTACGTTTATTACAGTCAACTCAGAAATATGACTATTAGAAGATTAATAATAAATATGATCTCATTTAAAGATCTAAGAGCTGATGAATTCAAAACTCAACATGTATAAAGATCTCTTTACATTAAAATATCATTCCTAAGACTTATTATCTTTTAAAGAGTTAAATTTATAAAGAATATAATTGAGGATTGTAAATTCATTAGAACACTTTTTTATTTTTTATTCTCAATGTCAGCTCATGGTACTAATAAAAAACGTTTGGGTATTTGAAGATAGAGAATTTAACCCATCAGATCGAGGGATTTAGAGGATATGAAGATAGATATTGCACAAATCATCATATTGAGGGATTTATTGTTTAAAAAGATAAATCTAACACTGATATAGAATATCGAGGGATTCTCGAGGATTGTAAGACAGTGCCATACCAATCTTTGTATCCTGATATTTTTTGGAAAGGAATGATAGACCATAATAGTAGGTATTAAAACATGGCATATCCCATGTCAGGATTTTTATCATCCATAATTCATAAGGGTAAATTAAAAAATACTTTATTAAATCTTGGAATCCATTCTTAATATTATAATCTACTATATTTCTTCTCTTTACATGTTTTACTTTTCTCTATGTAATTTCAATATAAAGTGATTTATATACTTATCATTCTAGATAAATATTTTATTACTATTTCTATGATACCGATAATAACTTTGATAATCAAATAGAAACTGAATCTAATTTTCGCACTCTAATAATTGTAAAAAATACAAGTCCACTATTTTTAACTTATGTGGATTTGTTTTTTGCCTTATATTAAGTATTTAAACTAAAATTCACCCCCTCTTGTAGCCATCATAAAATTTTACAATACAGAAATTGGTATTAGATCAGGTTCAACTAATTTACTTATTGTGTCTTTAATGTCATCAAAAAATTTTAAGTTTTCAAGTGTTTAATGAACTTTTTGTTTAAAATAAATTTATAATAATTCTTTTTTGTATGAAATAGTTAATTTTATCATTAAGATGCAATGTATATATGTTGAAAAATTGGAAAATATGAATCGTATATAACCATAAATTTTTGATTGGATTGATTATGAATACTGGAGAGACAGAAATAAGTCATTTCTTATCAATTCTGGTGTTAAAAATATTGTTATGTTAATAATATATTATAAGATTATTGAGAAAGAAGTTACAACCTTTACTCATTAGGAAAATAAAGAATATCAATTGAATTATTGGGTAAGGAATAATCAACTTTTTTAAATGAAAATTAATATATATCATCAAATTTATTCAAGTGATGTAGCTAACAGTTTGTGAAAAGAGTTATAAGTTACATACTTTGGGACTTCAAAAGTTGTTGATATTAGAAGATCTTTGATGACAGTTTTCTATCAAGATTTTAATTTCATAAATGGAAAATAAATACTTTTTCATAAAATTTATAATCAAATTAGGCCTCATATAGACATTTTCGGAATAGGTTTCACTAATAAGAAAACTATTTTTAATAATAATTACATTATTCCAAAGAGTGCTCTATTTTAAAAAAAATGTCAAAGTGGTGGATACTGGAAGAATAAATCTTCCGTGAATAAATTTATGTCTTTAGGTATTCAAAAATATTATTCTTTATTGGAAATGACATTTCATAAAAATAATAATGTTGAAAAATGTTGGGTCTTATGATTTTATTTTTTTATAATATCATATACAAGAATGTTTCGATTTTGAAACACAATTGTTTATATTTTTTGAAAATAAAAGTAAAAAAAATAATATTTAGTACATTGATTGTAGTTTTTGAAGAAATATAAATAGAAAGAAATATTTATTTTATAATATCATAATGATGAAAGGTGGAAAATTAAATTTTTTATATATTGATCATGGAGAAATTTATAGTATAGGGAACACAACTATTCCTAGAAAAGATTTAATTTCAAATTTTTTATTTTTTATTGGACTTAAGCACAACCATAAAAGCTTAATCCAAATATATGATATGGGTTATCTTGTGATCTTTTCAAATTATAAATGAATTATTCATAGTTATAAAGATATTTTTATTCTATCATCCAATCAGCATGAGAATGTTTAGACTTTAAACCTATAACACCTTAAGATATAATAATTTCCTTGACTTAATTGAATGGAACATAATTCTTGGTTTTGGAATGGAAGATTAGAAAAATGTATTATTATAAATTTACCTATGTTTTCTAGGAAATGAATCGTTAATAATCTATAATATCTTATGTTTAATACTTCTAAGGTATGTGATCCTTATTAATTTAGTAAGCAATATAAGTTATGATTTAAATATATTATTGAATTATCATCTTATGATGGCTTTTATTTAGTGTAATTGACTTATCTGTTCCAACCAAAACTAGACTTTTTGGTCAAAAATACTATATATATGTTTTAGTTGATGATTAAACTAGATATAAATTTGTTTATTTTCTATTAGGAAAATTGGAATCCTTTAGTTGTATCAGAAATCTTGTAGACAGAGATAAAAATTAGAAAATGTATCCTTGATGAGATTACATAATGATCATGGTTGAAAATTTTTAAATTCATATTTTGAAACATTTTATAGTAAAAAAGGTATTGTATAAAAATTTTCAACACATATAACTCCATAGAAAAATGGATTAGTCAAAATAGGAAATAGAGTTCTTTAGGTGATTACTAGAACAATGCTAACTGAACAATATGTTGAATTTTTTTTGTTCCAGAACAGTTAGTATTTTCTATTATAATATAAATCGACTTTTAATTATACCTTTTATTAGTAAAACTCCTTATTAGTTTGGAAAATAATGAAACCCTAATCTTTTTTACATTAATTTTTTTGGATACAAAGTATTCATCTTGGATACTAAATATGATTTAAATAAATTTTCACCAATATTTAATGAATTATTACTTTTAGGTTATTCTAAAATGAGTAAGGCCTATAGAGTTTTTAATAAGAAATACATGTACTATTTTGTAAAGAATACAAATTAATTTTGATGAAACTAATACATTATTTTCAAACAACCTCATCCTAAATATTCATATGTTATTTCCGAAAAAAATTCAACTTATTTTAGAAAGTTCATCCCATGTGAAATACCTATGAATATGTTTCTAGTGTTATTACTCAAAATTATTTTTAACTTATTGTGGAAGAAAATTTTCTTACAAATCCTATAAATCAGTTGTTTATTAGGAATCATCCTTGTATTAATGTCATTGGTGATACACATCAACCAGTTTCAAGTAGAAGTTCTTTCCTAATTTAAATTGAACATCTATAATTATTATAAAAATTTAAAACTAAAAATAATGATGAGGCTTTACGTGATGAGGATTGGATAAAATCTATGCAAGATGAACTCAATGGGGTTGAAAGGAACAAATTATAGTCATTGGTTGAACAACATAAAGATACTAATATAATGGGAGTAAAACGGGTATTCCAAAAAAAGTGATGAACATATTATAATAGATAGAAATAAATCTAGAATTTTTGAATATAGTTGTAATGAACAAGATATAATATAATATGAAGGAACTTATTATTTGGTAGCTAGAATTGAAGATATTCATAAACTTCAAGCTTATGAATCATTCCTAAACTTCAAACTATTTAAATGGATATAAATAGTTATTTCCTTACTTGAAATGTTCTAGATTAATTTTATGTAGAATAAACCCCTCCATTTTAAAAAAATCATTTGGAAAATTTTTATATTCATAATTAGGCAATATATGGACTTCAACAATCCCATAGACACTTATCTGATAGTTTAAGTGGATTTTTGTTATAAAAAAATTTCATTAAGTGATCGTTGAATTCAACTCTTTTTATAAAATAAGTTAATAAAAACATTATTATTTTAAAAGAAATGTTAATAACATTATATTTGGTTCAACTAAAAAAATATTAATATATTCATTTGCAAATCTTATGTAATCAGAGTTTCAAATGAGTATGATGGGCGAGTTAAAATACATACTAAGTTTTCAAATGTAAAAAAAATAAGGTACATTTACATCATAACAGAAGTATATATTATATCTTCTTAAGAAAATTTTCCATGAAAACACCAAAAGTATTATCACTTCTATCAGAACCTCAAATATTTTAGATATTGATGATGATGGGAAATGAGTAGATCAAGATACTTTTAGAGGTATGATTTAAAATTTTCTTTCATAACATCTAGTTTTTCATATTTAATGTTTTCAGTATAATTATGGGAAAGAGATAGTGATAATAAAAAATATTCCCATATTAAATGAATTAAAATAATTTTTTATTACCTTAAGGAAGATATGAATTTAGGTTTGAATTACTATTTTGGAAATGAATTTTATTTTAAAAAAATATCGATGATGAATTTTTTGGATTTATATTGGATGGGAAAAGTACTTTTGGAACATTTCATTTATTAGAAGAAGATTAGTTTCATGGTCTTGTATGAAAAAATACTCAATATAAATTTCCACTACAGAAGCCGAATATGTTGCTGCTAGATGTTTTTGTGCTCAAGTATAGTTGATGCAACTAATGTTCACTTCTAAGGTATAAAGACTCGACCATAAACATTACATAATGGTGAATTCAATGAATATTTCACATTGAGGATCTTTTCAAGTTTAGAGTTATATATAATTAAGCCATAACTTTTACATTACATCTCAAAAATTAAAAAGTTGAGACTTCTACTCAGTTTCCATTTTTTGCATAAAATAAAAACTCTTAAAAAATGAGTCATGTCTAGTACCATGTTTTAGATAGCATGACATTTCCTTGATCCCATCCTTGACCCTATTCATCTTTAAGTCATGTGAAAAAAGAGCTCCAAAACATGGGATGAGCATAAAAATCTCAGTAAGGGTTTTAAAATAACAAAAGAAATAATTAGTCCATCAATACCTAAAAAACATATACTCTTTCACTTACCTCCTGAAATCATAAGATTTATGAATAACACATAGTATTCAAAAATCATAAATGTAACTTGTGGAATTTATATCATATATACATTATAGCTATCAAAGCTATGTAGGGAGTTATGTTGGAATACCCACCATAGTATATTCCCAAAATCTATTAAGAGAAACACCCACATTTACCTCTGTCACATTAACTAATGCATTAGAGAGCTATCTCAGGCTCACCATCCCTAGTTTTATCATGGAACCACCCATATACATAAACAATTCCCATGAACCATAACATATTCATAGAACATAAAACAAACATAAAGGAAATATAACATTTACAAATGCCAATTAAAATATATAATTTTAATATATTGACATAAAAAATAAATTATGAAAATAATTTTCAATAACATAATAGGTAAAAAGAGTAAATGTAAATTATTTTCCTTTTAAAAAACACTACGGCTTGTTAAGGAATCCCTAGATCAAATAATACTAGTGGTGGCCGAAAAAGTCATTTTCACCGCTTACATTAAAAAAGTAACATTATTTTTTGACATTTAGTAAAACTCTTCATAGAGGAAATATTACTTTTTAATAAAAGTAAAATTAAAAGGTGTTTAAACACCATATAAAATAACGTCGTGTATAAATCAAAGGATGCCTCAATGAAAGGAGGTTGATATGAAGTCCCTTACCTTGTGTCCGACTTGACTCATTCATTCTTTAATCTCGTGAATAATAAACTAAAGGTAATTTCTACTTGCTTAATAACCTTTTTCATGTTTATAATTATTTTTAAATCACTTATTACCATGTTATAAACATTATATAATCATTTATGTTAATAATGGTCGTTTTGTCAATATTTGGTCCTTGAGTCAAAAATGAACTTCTCATAATTAAAAGTTGTTCATGTGGTAAAAATTCCATTATCTACATAATTATATTAATGTGTTATATATAATGTATATCATATATATATATATATCTAGTATATATAGGTATTTATAATATTACATAACATATGGAGGTAAGAAATGAAATGCACCATTCATGGAGACGGTAAGTCATTCGTATGCATGAACACTACTTTCATTTATATATCATATTTAATGAAATGAAAACATAATGATACATAGGTATATTATAATTCATGTATAATATCATATATAATTTCATTAACTCCATCCTTTATACGTTCCATGTTTGGCATGAATGAGTCATATCACTTTGAGGGGCGGTAGTCCGCACTTCCTCAAATGAGATTATCGTATTTACCCAATATGCAAACAATAAAGGTATTCTATAAATGAATTATAAAGAAGCATAGAAACAATATAAATATAATATATATCACATATAAATACATTTTGATCATAATGGCCACCATAAGAGGTTGTAGGAGATAATTGAACAATCATCGTTTTGAGAGGCAATAGTTTGCCGTCCACAAAAACAACATGTTCTTTACCCATTAGATGGACATGTGTGTAAGTTTAGTTCTAATACTTCTCAAAAAAATAACCTATTATATTGAGTATAATAGTTTTTTTATAAATAAAATTAATAAAAAGAGTCTATGGGGTTGGAGAAGTAAAATAAAACCAAAGAGCTTATGAGAATATGTTACCTTTAAATTACGTATCTCCCTTTGGTTTGAACAAAAATGTTTACTTTAAGTGATTATGCCTAAGATAAGGATTCTATGAGAAATAGAGGGAGGTTGGGAGATTAATTGGTCAGATTTTGGATGATCCAAGGTGCACGAGAATTTTGATGAATGGGTTAAAAGTGAGGGCATTTTATGAGGGGGGGAGGGGCGCTTTTGGAAAGTGTAAAAATATTATTTCATTATATAATTATTTACAGTTTATAATGGTCCAAAACTTATTAACGTTGAAGATAAGACAAATAATGTTTGAAATAAAATCATCCAATAAGAATTGGAAAGGTTTTGGATATTATTTTAATCTTTATAATCTAATTTATTTAATTCATTTATTAATGAGGTAAACACTACATCATTATTGTGTCATAAATAATTTAATTTAATTGATATATTCAAAAAATTAAAAAAATACCATAATGTAGGAAATAGTTTTAACTTTTTAATTAATATTTACAGTTCAAGATATAACTTATATAACCCTATAAAAAAATTTATTTACTAAAAGATATATGTTTAAGTCATTTTTGTCTTTATATTAAATTAATTAATATAAAGTGTCATTATCACCCTTATGTGGCTCCATGGGGTCCCAAAATCTACCCAAGGATGCCCACGGTCATACATGACTCATACAATAAGTTTAATTCAAGTTTTAAGGTAATTTTTTATTCTTATAATATTATTTTTACCTTGAATTACACTAGTTACCTTTAACCGTGGTAAGTAAAAGTCAAAATTTACTATTCACTAAAAATTATTTTCATCTTATTGAACTAAATATTACTTTAAAATAATTACCTTGTATATAGGATTTTCAAAATTAAATTCACAGAGGCAGTAAAATTTTATTTAAATGAAAAAGTTAGATTTTAACTACTACTATGTATTTTCACTATTCATCAAAAAATTGAAGGTTTTCAGAAAAATATCAAAAATTCAACCTAAGCTATAATTTATATTCTGAATTCAAAATTGTTGTCAATTTTACCAAATTAAAAACATAGAACTTGAATTAATTAATTTAAAATTATATCCCATTATCAATATAAGAAAGCCTGTTTTTGAAAAAAATAATAACTATCAAAAGATTGACAATTGTTTTTGTCCAATTTCAAAGTGAAATTTCTTCTAATGACCAACATTATATAAAATGGTAAAAATATAATCTAATTAAACTTTATAAATAATTAAAAAGATATTCTAACCATACAAATAAATTATATTAAAATGAATTTTTGAATTAAAATACAGTATTTTTCACAATTCATTAAAAATGAATTTTATTAGAAAAAAATGAAAAATTTACCCAAAGTAAATTATCATGTCCCAATTCTAATGAAGAATTTTATTTTGTAAAATAGAAATAATAAAAGTGAAAAAAACTATATTTAAAGAGGGTTCTCCATCAAAAGGTGGTAAATGAACCTTTGAATGAAAATTAGAGTAACTAGGCTTAAAATTAAATTTCATTCAAAAATTAATCCCCTAAATTTTCTTGGATAAATGAAAAAAAAACATTTAACAAACATATATTATCAAATTTTTTTAGTTATTCTCATTCCTTCTCAAACAGCGGCTATGTGTTAACTACCATTTAATATAATAATATTATATTGTTAGTGTGTAACTTAAAATTTAAAAAAAATCATTGCTATATATCGGGTGCGCCATTGAACATATCATCTCCTTTAAAGTAAAATTAATATTTTATTCACAAACATTAATAAATATGAAAATGTATTATTCTTTATTTACCTAGGATGTTACACCCTTAACCCCTTTTGGAAAATGTGTCCTCAAAATTTATTCACATATCAATTAAATGGGGGTATTTGTCCCTCGTAGCATTTTTAGATTCCCACGTTTCCTCTTAGACCATATGGTTTTTTCACAAAACCATTACATGATACATTACTTTATTCCACATCACTTTCTCTCTTCGGTCAAGAATCTTGATTGGTTGTTCCTAATAAGAGAGATTCTCTTCTAATTGAACTACCTCTAGGCTCAAAACAATAGATGGATCTACAATATAATTTCTCAATATTGAAACATGGAAAACATTGTGTACCTAAGATAAACTTGGAGGTAAATCCACTCTGTAGGAAATTGATCCAAATTTCTAAAAAATTTCATAAGGTCCAATGATCCTCAGACTTAAAATTCCCTTCCTACCAAAACGCATCACACTTTTCCATGGAGAAACCATGAGAAATACATAATCACCTACCTCAAATGAAAGTTCCTTTCTCCGGTTATCCGCACAACTTTTCTATCTTCTCTAAGCTGTTCTCATGTGGTTATGAATCAATTGAACTTTTTCTGTCATCTCTTCTACCAATTCTGGTCACATCCATTTCCATTCAACTACTTCATCCCATAAAGCTACATTTCGACAACACATTCCATATAATGCCTCAAATGTAGTCATCTTTATACTGGAATGAAAACTGTTATTATATGAAAATTCAACCAAAGAAAGATGTTAGTCCCAATATCCATGATAATCTAGTGAACAAGCATGTAGCATATCCTCCAGGGACTGAATTTTTTGTTCTAAATACCAATATGATTGAGGATGAAAAGCTATACTAAAATTTAAGTCAGTACCCAATGACTTCTGAAGGCCTTTCCAAAAGTTATAAGTAAACATGATATCGCGATCAGATACAATGGATAAGATAACTCCATGAAATGGGACTATCTCTTTATCATACCACCGAGAAAGTTGATCTAGAGACAAAGTATCTCTAATAAGAAGGAAATAACTTGATTTAGTCAATCAATCAATAATAACCCAAATTGAATTATTACCTCGAGATGTCTTTGGTAATCCCACAATGAAGTCCATAGATATATTTTCTCATTTCCACTATGGCACCAGTAAAAACCGAAGCATCACTTTCAGTAACTTCCACTCTACAATAACCTACTGAAAAGTCAAACACTTCACTGTAAAGTCAGCAATGCCTCTTTTCATTCCATCCCACCAGTAATACCCCCGAATATCTCTATATATCTTAGTACTCACAGGATGAACTACAAATAGAGAACTATGAGCTTCACATAACAACTCATTCTTCAACTTTAAATCACAACTCACACATAATCTCTTCCCAAACCTCAAAACACAATCTCTATCAATGTTAAAATCACACAAATTACCCTTCTAAGCGAACTCTATATTTTTCTATAACTCACTATCTTATTTCCAAGATTTCATAATACTATATGATAGAGATGATTTCACTGAAACCTAAAACAAAACAGAGGAATTTCTTGCACCAAAAACATCTATAGAAAATTTCATCAAATTAAAAACCAAAGGATCTCGTTCCCAATGTATAATGGTTAATGTATCATTAATTTTTATAATCAAAGCATAAGCCACTTTATTTGCCTTTCCCAAATGGAAATGGATTGTTCCATCATAATCCTTGATTAATTCCACTCATCTCCTCTACCTCATGTTTAATTCCTTCTGAGTGAATATATACTTCAAACTTTTGTGGTTAATACATATTTCAAATTTTACTCCATACAAATGATGTCTCCAAATATAAAAAAAATAACAGTATCTAATTACAAATCCTATGTAGGGTAATTTAACTCATGAGGTTTCAACTGATGTAAAGAATAATAAATTACTTGATCATTATTCATAAGGACACAACCATGTCTTTTGAACAAAGCATCACTGTAGATAAAAATCTCACCATTTTTAGAAGGTAGTACCAAAAATAGAGAATTCACTAATATTCTTATAAATTTGAAAAAACAATCATCACATTATTTTGTCCAGCTGTGAATCTCGGTTATATAATTTGGTCTTGTCCATTCATCAACAAATTATTTTTATAAAGATAAATAGTCATTCCATTTTTTTGAAACAATGTGACAAATGAAAGAAATTATCTGTAACAATAACTCACACTTGATGAATTTCTCATAGAGTTTATTTTTTAAGGGTTGAAAGACAACCCTTAAATGACATTCATGCTCCTTTTTACTTTTAGAATAAGCCAATATATCATCAATGAACTGAACCACACACTTATCAAAGAACTCACATAAAATTTTATTCATAAGATCCATGAATACAATAGGTTCATTGGTTAACCCAAGAGGATTAATTACCAATTCATAATGGCCATATCTAGTACAAAAAATAGTCTTAAAAATGTATGATTTTTTTACTTTCAACTAATGGTACCCCGAACTCAAATCAATCGTTGAAAAAACCCTGAGCTCCCTAGAGCTGATCAAACAAATCATCGATATGAGGAAAAGGAAACATGTTCTTAATAGTGATATTAATCAATGCTCTATAATCAATGGAAAGTCTCATTGAACCATCATTATTTTTAACAAACAAGACAAGACCATCCCATGGTTATGTTCTAGGTCAAATGAAACCTTTATCAAATTACTCTTTCGATTGCTTTTTTGACTCTAAAATTCAATTTGATCCATTCGATAAGGGGGTTTTGAAATTGTCTTAGCATTAGGAACAGATTCAATAGTAAATTCAACTTCTCAATTAGATATAATACCCGGAAACTCATCAGGAAAGACTTCAAGGTACTCATTTAACACTTTCACATCATTAATATGAAAAGTACCTTTTTTCAACAATATGTGAAAGGTAACATTCATTTCTATCTTTTACTAGTTTCCCAACATCTTTATATGTTATAAAAATTAAGGGATAATTCTTGTACACAAGTTGAAAATATTTTGGAAAAGAAACCTCTTTAGCTATACATTCAATCTTAGCATGATAAACAGAATGTCAATCCATACCCAAAATAACATCAAATTCTACTAGAGGAAAAACAATTAGTTATGCATGTAGAGTATTTTCGCACACATGGAAAAGATGGTTTTTTATAATTTCTTTTTGTCTCAAAAATTCCCCTTAGTGTTTTTACCACAATTCCAGGATTGATATCTTGAGATGGAATTACCAATTTATGAGAAAACTTCCCAGAAATGAATGAATGTGTTGACCCCAAAGATAATAACCCATTGGAATAATCTAAACAAACAAACTGTATACATGATACTACTTTATTTGATGGCCCAACATCTGATGAAGTGGTTGCAAAGAATTTAACCACTCCTTTCTTCTTGTAGTATTCTTGCTTTCACTCAGTTGAGTTCTTCGTTGGACACTCATTTTCATAATGCCCCATTTTATTTCACTTAAAACATTTTACCAACTGTAACTCTGATTTGGTTTTACCATTACCCTAATATTTTTTTTCAGTGCAATTACTATCCTTATGTCCTATTTTACCACATCAGTATCACTTACTATAATTCAAAAGACATTTACATCATGAGTTTTACCACAATTTTCATAAATTGTAATCTTAAGATATTTACAATCTGACTTTTTTAAATAGTTCTTCCCTTTTATATACCACCTCAACATATTATTTTGTTGTTTTTCAATGAACACCTGATCATCTAAAAACTCCATTTCCACCTTATTTGTATATCAAATAATTTTTTCATACCTATTAAAATCACGAGAAGATAAATCCCATAGAAACATTGGCATTAATCCTGAGTAAAAAATATTGATTTTACTATCAAGATCTAGTATGAAATTTGAAGCATACCTTACCAGTTGAGGTAATGATCATTCATAAATAGACACTAATTCATCTTCCTGCCTCAAATCCAATAATTGATTTTCCATCCTAAGATGAACCGCTTTAGGAAAATATTTCTCAAGAAACATTCCATCGAATTCATGCCAATAAAGAGCATCAATCTCCTCACTATCCCTGATATTTTTCACCATCGACCACCACTGATCGAATTCACCTTCAAAATGGTAAATAGAAAGACTACCCTTTTGATTTTTTGAACACCCCATGACATCAAAAATCTTCTCCAGTGCTTTAATACACCCTTCTGCTATCACAGGGTCAGATGATCCTTTGAATGATGGTGGATGATGCCTCATGAAATGCTTCACTACTAACATGTTCCTCTATGGTTAATCTGTATGATATCATGAATGGATACCACCACCATTTATAGCCTGAGTAAACTATTCCATCACTACAACAAACTGTTCAGTTTCGATTCCGACCATCTCAAGTTGCTGATTGGGAAGGTTGTCTTCCTCATGATGTCATCCCAACAAAGCTTCCTTGTTTCCTCTGCGGAAAACCATTCTAAACATAGAAATATCTTAGGCGATGAAACATGGTAATTTTTAAATGCTATATCATTTCAATATTAACTTAAATTAATTTATGGATATTAATTTAACAATACCCTAACTCTTAATGTCATCTAAATTGACCTCTAATACAAACTATAAGGACACGGCCTTAAACATTACATAATCTTTAATTAAATGAATATTTAACATTGAGGATCTTTTTAGGTTTAGAGTTTTAGAGAATTAATCCCTAACTATTACATTACCGCTCAAAAATTACAAAGTATACACTTATACTTAGTTTCCATTTTTTTCATAAAATAAACTCTTGATAAAAAGAGTCATTTTTAGTCCCATGTTTTAGACAGCATGAATTTTCCTTGATCCCATCCTTGACCCTATTCATCTTTAAAACCTGTGATAAATTTTTTCAAAAACATGGGATGAGCATAAAAAGCTCTGTAAGGGTTATAAAATAAAGAATGAAATCATTAGTCCATCAATACATACAAAACATAAAATCATTTACATACCTCATGAAATCATAAGATTTATGAATAACACATAGTAATAAAAAATCATAAAGGAAACATGTAGCATCAATATCATAATTACATTGTATCTATCACATCAACATAGGGAGTTACCTTGGAATACCCATCATATTATATTCTATAAATCTCTTAGGAGAAATATTCATATTTACCTCTGTCGCATTACCCATTGAATTAGAGTGCTATCTCGGGCTCACCCTCCCTAGGTTTATCACAGAACCACCTACGTATGTAATCAATTCCCAATCACCATAACATATTCATAGAACATAAAACAAACATAAAGGAAAGAGAACACTTCCAAATTTCAATAAAAATATATCATTTAAATATATTCAATATATATATATATTATCAAAACCATTCTTAATACCAAAATACATAAAAAGAGTAAATTTCATTTATTTTCTTTTTAAAAAAACAAAATGTCTTGTTAAGGAAGCCATAAATAAAATAATACTCATGGCGGTGGAAAAGGTCATTGTCACCACATACATTAAAAACTAACATAATTTTTTGTCATTTAGTAAAACTATTCATAGAGGAAAGATTACTTTTTAATAAAAGTAAAATTAAAAGGGTATTATACACCATATTAAATAACATCGTGTATAAATCAAAGGATGGCTCGATGATAGGAGATTGAGATGAAGTCCCTTACCTCATGTATGACTTGACTAGTTCATTCTTTAATATCATGAATAATAAACGAAAGTTAATTTCTACTAGATTATGAAACTTTTTCTAGTTTATTATTTATTACCAATTTATAAACTTTATATAATCATGTAATTTAATAACAGTCATTTTGTCGATATTTGGTCCTTGAGTCAAAAATGAACTTCTTATAATTAGAAGTTGTTCATGTGGTCAAAATTCCATTATCTCAAGAATGATATTCATGATGTAGATATCATATATATAATTTATATCTAGTATATATATATATATGTATGTATTTATAATATTACATAACTTTTGGAGGTAAGAAATGAAATGCATCGTTCATGGAGACAGTAAGTCGTACGTACGTACGAACGCTACTTTCATTTCTATTTCATATTTAATGGAATGAAAACATAACGATACATAGGTATATTATAATTCTAGTATAATATCATTAATTATTTCTGTAAATCCATCCTTTATATGTTCTATGTATGGAATGAATGAGTCATATCACTTTGAGGGGGCGGTAGTCCACACTTCCTCAAATGAGATTATCGTATTTACCCACTATGGAAACCATAAAGTTATTCTATAAATGAATAATAAAGACACATAGAAAAAATATAAATATAATATATATCACATATAAATATATTTTCATCATAATTTCCACTATAATAGGTTGTTGGAGGTAATTGAACAATCTTCGTTTCATGAGTCAGTAGTTCACCATCCACAGAAATTGTATATTCTTTACCAATTAGATGGAGGTCTGTGTAAGTGTAGTTTGAATCCTTCTCATAAAAACATCGTAGTATTTTTTTTAGGAAACTAGTGTTTTTATAAATTAATGGAATAAAATGACTTTATGGGTTTGGAGAAGTAAAATAAAACAAAAGAACTTAAGAAGATATGTTACCTTTAAATTGGGCATCCCCCTTTGGTTTGAACCAAAAGATTTACGTGAAGTGCATTATACCTAAGGTAAGGCCTATAGGGTGAATAGAGGGATGTAGGGTTCTTAATTCGGTAGAGTTTCGATGAGACATGGGGTTTAAGAAGTTTGAGTAATGAGTTAGAAGTGAAGACATTTTATAAGGTGGAGGAGGGGATCTTTAGGAAAGTGTAAAAATATTATTTTATTATATAAATATTTTCGGTTTCTAAAGCTCGAAAACATATTATAGTCAAATATATGATGACTAATGTTTGAAATAAAATCATCCAATATTAATTGGGCTGGTTTTGGATATTATTTTAATCTTTATATTCTTAATTATTTAAATCCATTATTAATGAGGTAAACGCTGCATCATTATTGTGTCATAAATAATTTAATTAATTTGATGTATAAAAATAATGAAAAAATATATTAATATAGGAAATTTATTTATATTTCAAATGAATATTTGTAGTCAAAGAGATAACTTATATAACCCTATGTAAAAATGTATTTACTAAAAGATACATGTTTATTCATTTTTGTCATTACATTAAATTAATTAATATTAAGTGTAATTATCACTCTTAAGTTGCTACATGGGGTCCCAAAATCAACCCAAGGATGACCATGGTCAGGAATGACTCATCCAATAAGTTTAAAACATGTGTTAAGGTAATTTTGTATTTTTATAATATTTTTTCCTTAAATTACCCTATTTACCTATAACAAGGTAAATAAAAGTCAAAAGTTACTATTCACAAAAAATTATTTTCATCTTATTGAACCAAATATTACTTATTTATATTAATCATGTATTTTTTATTTTCAAAATTCAATTCACAGAAGTGGTAAAATTTTATTTAAATGAAAAAGTTAGTTTTTAACTACTACCCAGTGTTTTCAATATTCATAAAAAATTGAATGTTTTTAGGAAAAAATCACAAATTCTGCCTAAGCTATGTTTTATATTATTAATTGAAAATTTATGTAATTTTTATGAAATTAAAATAATAGTAGTTTAATTAATTAATTTATAATTAATTCCCGTTGTCAAAACAAAAAGTGTGTTTTTATGAAATAATAATTATCAAAAGATCGACAGTTGTTTTTGTCCAATTTCAAAGTGAAATTGCTTCCAATGACCAAAATTGGATTAAATGGTAAAAATATAATCTAATTACACTTTCAAATAAATTAAAAATATAATATAACCATGTAAATAAATTTTATTAAAAGGTAGTTTTGAATTAAAATAGTGTATTTTTCACTATTCATTAAAAATGAATTTTATCAGAAAAATACCAAAAAGTTACCCAAAGTAAATTTTGATGTCCCAATTCTAAAGAAGAATTTTATTTTGTAAAAAAGAATATATAAAAGTTACCAAAACTGTATTTAAATAGGTTTCACCATCAAAAGGTGGTAAATCGACCTTTTAATGAATATTAAAGTATTTATACTTAAAATTAGATTCATTAACATTTTAAACCTCTAACATTTGTTGGATAAATGTATAAATATTTGAATAACATATATTATCATATTTTAGTTAGTTATATTCATTTCCACCTATAGAACAGTTGGGCGTTAACTATCATTTAAAATAATAATATTATATTGTTAGTGTGCAATATAAGATTTCAAAGAAACCCATTATTTTGTATCGGGTACGCCATCGAACATAGCATCCCCTTTAAAATAAAATTAATATTTAATTCACAAACATTAATAAAAATGAAAATTCATTATTCTTTATTTACATGGGATGTTACATATGGCATGAGTTTTACAAAAACTCAAATATTTTTTTCACGACAAGTGTCATTTATTAAATTAAAAACATAGCACATCAATCACATGGTAATAACACACAAACACACACACATGCAAATATATATATATATATATATATAAGACACCATTTCATATGGTATAACCAACTAAAAGGATATATCTTTTTAGAATTCATTGGAATGCAGGTACAAATTGCTGATATATTTACTAAACCACTTAGTTTTAATAAAGTTTAATACATTAAATAAAATTTAGTATTGATCAATGTCAAGTGGTTAATCATATATACTTTTTCTTTACCAATATCCTCTCATTAATTAACTCCTTTTTAAAGGGGGATTACATAATTTTTTAGTTTTTTCAAAACATTTGTTGTTTATATAATCATAATTTTTCTAAAAAATATAAGTTTTCAAAAAATATTTGTTTCCTAATTTTTATTTTTATTCATATATTTATTTTTTCCAATATTTTTTTAATTTTTTTAGATTCATCATTTTTTATAAACCCTACTGAACCAAACAATTTATAAAAAATATTTCGGAAATAAGATTTTTCCTGACACAACAAATATTCAAGAAAATAAATTTATTGTAAAATTTATCATAATTAGTTTATTTTTAAAAACAATAAGTACAGGTTACTCAAACCGATGAAACATTTATACTATGGAAGGTATTCTTCATTTAGTTTTTTCACTTATTCATTTCTTTAGTTTATAAATATTGTTGTCTATAAGTTATTTTTGATTGACAAAAAAATTAATCTTAATAGTTTTTCTAAGTGGATTTCATTTCACAACAATGAAAAGTTTCCTTAAAAAATATTATGAGTTCATATTTTAATTTAAAAACATTTTTCAATTAAATATAGATCACTATATTAGAAAAACTTTCAATCTAATTCATTAAAACCAATAGAATGTGATCTATCACCTCTTCTGCCTATATAAGGGTGGTTTTCTCTTTGTACCACATTATTTATCAGATAATATTTCCCCCTACTCCCATCATTTCATTTAATACTATGTTTGATCTTTCAGAATATTTTTGATCCCAATTATCAAACTTAGTATGATGGCCACTAGTAAGTAATTCATGAAAAGAATAGTTCCCAAATATTGAATCATCATAAAATCCTTGTATGTAAAATATTACTCATTATTAAAAATAGGTATATAATTTTAGTCTTGGGAAAATATCTGTGTCAATAAAGAGTATTTTGAATTGTTTCCCCAAAATAATATAAGGGACAATTATAAAATCATTGTTCTTCTTTTTTATGATTATAAGGAAGAAAGTGATATTATTTTTTTAGTGAAAAGTATAAAAACTCATATAAATAAGTCGTATAGTTAGTAGAAGTACACCTAAAAGTTTAATCATAGATTCCTTCTCAAAAAATACTCTAAAAACATTTATGGTTTATGAAATCAAAATTTGATACATCTTTTTTTACATCAATTAATAAATTTAAAAAAAATTAAACACCTTACTCCTAATTGTACGGTAGTAATTATGTGGATATAGGGTTGTCTGATTCCAAGAAAGTGTGAGAAAGATACCCTTAATGCTCTATATTTATCTATATTTTATAATGAATATAAAGAAAATCAACCAGGTAAAGTTTTATTTTCTATCATTGGAATTCATTAGGAAGGATTCAATGAAATAGAAAAGTTTAATGTTTCTAGGTTTTATCAATAATATTTTAGTCAACTTCATGAATACCTTATAGGTAAGGAATATATCTTATTATATGAGGGAAAATATTACCACTATTAGATAATAGAGAATGTTGACGATGAAGTTTGTCTGTAATTTAATTTCAAATATTTTTTTGGATAGAGTAAACTAAACAATGTCTTATTCACGACCTTCAAAAGAAAAATATATTTTGAAAGAAATAGAACGATTTAATCATATCCTCCAAATGTTCAAAAGATACAAAAAACAATGACTGATATTAAATTCTATGTGTTCATATAACATAATTCCAAGATAAAACATGGAGATCATGTTTTTGGTTTTGATAAGGATAAGGTCAAATCACTCAACATTTAGATGGATGATGATATTAATGTGGTTGGGAAAAAAAAATTTAGAAAAGTTTAGTAGAACCAAAAATATTGGAATGTTTAATGATTGGAGTAAAACAAATTAGAAGTCCCTCTTCTATCAATTATCTCCGTTATTTATTTATCATTCAGTTACAGCATCCAGAACCATTCGCCGCACCAATAAAACAATTCCTCATGTGGGTTTGGAGTGTTTTGTAACTTAAATAGTTCACTCAATCATTCATGAATTTATAGAAAAAATTAGAAGGCAAATAAATTGCTAAAGAACCTCAATATCAGTCCCATTACATGTTAAGTATAATGTTTAAAACAAGAAAACCAATTTAGTTAATAATGTTTTAAAAGTGTTTGTATGAACTATATGGCTGTTGGAACATGAACAAGAGGAATAAGAAGAGAATATTTATAAAAAGAAAAAGACGAAACATAGACGATGGAAGAATTAGAGAAAGTGTAAAATTATTCATAGATATTGTCAAAGTCTACAACGTTATCATGTCAGTCAAATAGTAATATCAATATTAATGTTTTTCTGGAAGTTCATTCATCATCAAAAGATAAGGTAGAAGATAAAAATTCTCCCACAAAAGCCTCAAAAAATGTTTAAAATAATAAATAATTAGAAATTATACAAGTTTTGTATGATGAAAACGTTTCTATGAAAGGACATTATGAAAAAGTATAAAATAAGAATGATGTCATAACCTCAATACCACATGTTTTAGAAGATAAATATGATTCATCAGAATCAATGGCTATAGTGGCATAATGGAACATTGATTACATGTTCCCAACTACAAAATATTTTTCTTATCAGAATCCTTAATGACCAAATATGGAATCCAAATGCAAATATATTCAATGTTTCATAAATGAAAAGTTAGAATCTATGAATTTCTTAAATGATTCTATGATACAACATGAGGCCAATATCAAATCATTTTAAGTAATGAATAAATTTAAAAATAGATGTTTCAAAAACAATGTTATGGTGGTCAAGATAGTTTGATAATGATCTTAACGATCATTATGATCATATTATAAAAAAAATGTATCTCTTATCGTTGATGAATTGTTTGATAAGTTATCAATATATTTTGAAGATAGAGTAAATTTTGTTAAATAATTAAATGATATGACAGATAATTGGGACGAGGAAGTGGATGTTCTAAAATAAAAATGTTCACAAATTGGAATTAAAAAATAGCATACTTTGATCTTTTGAGGATGAATTGTTCCTCATGAAGGAAGAGAATAAGAACAACAATGAGAAGGTTGAAAGGTTGGGAGGGAGGAGAAGTTCATAAGTAGGTAATAATGTAAGAACATATTGTGAAGCTTGATTAATAATTAATTGATGTTTGTAAGGACCACAATGATGTCAAAAAGATAAAGGTTATCATCAAGAAACATTATAAAAAAATTAACGTTTTATCTTAAGACTTGTAGTAATAATAAATTTTTAATGAATTTTTTTTAAAGTGTCTTTATCGATTTAAATTTTGTATGAATGTTTCCAAATTACAGTCAGATAAATATTATATAAATTTTCTTGGATGTACACTTATTTAAAAAAAATTGTTTTAATTTTTTAAATTTCATAATATTTCATGAGGTCATATATTTTCTTGATGTCTTATTACAAATGAAAAAGGGTGAGAAATTTTGGTTGAAAAACATTAGGGGATATGTTTTGATAGGTTGTTGGGGATAGGTCTTGGGGGAATTATTTAAGGTGGATAATATTTCTAAGGATTAATTTTTACAAAGAGGTAGAATCTGATTTAGTAATTTCTATAGAAAAAAAAAACAATTCCTAAGATTAGAGGGAGTAATGATATGATTTATATATTTGATGTTTCGAAAATATATAATGGTTGTATGTTTTTTGTTTTTCAATATTTAAGTGTCTTGTTTTGTGCTTTCAAAAAAGGGGAATATTGTTGAATTTACAGTTATCATTTCTACTTTTCCTTTCCTTGGTTATGGTAATCAAAAAAAACTATTAAAACTAAATTCACTGACTTTTCATTATCAATAATTTTAGTATTTTTTTCTAGAAAACATTATTTTATATAGAACATATAAATTTCTTTAATTTAAAATGAATATAAACATTTATTATTTAGTGTGATCTATTAGACTAAAGGAGTATCAAATACATTAGTTTAACTATTGTTCTGACCAGTGGTTAGACTTATGTATTTTCTATTGGACTAACAAAATTCTTGGCCATTAGACTAACATTGGTACTAATACATTGGATTGACCATTGTTTAGTTTATTGGATTGACAATCAATAGTGAATTTCATTGAACTATCCAATGTTTATAGTCAGAGTGATTTGAATTATATCAATTGGAAATAATATAATATATATTTTCATGGTGTAAATCAAAATGACGTTAGAAAAATGATCAATAGATAATTATTTGATATAAATATCAATAAACAGTTTATTATGAGTTATCAAATTGAAATCTATATGATTCTATTGCATCCATCTTTGAAATATGCCAATTAAAGGATTTTCTATAAATAAGAGGTCATTTGAAGAGTCAAGATCTCATGAATTCACAACTCAACAGGTCTAAGTATCTCTATGTGTGAAAATATCATTCCTAATATTTGTAATCTTATGGAGATATTTTTGAGTATTTTAAATTTCTTATAAAACTTTTTCCTTTGCTATTTATTGTTTCAAATCATGATACTGATCGAGGGCTTCCAATGATAAAAATATAGTGAACATGATCCATCAGTTCATTGGATTTCAAGCCTAACATGAATGATCTTGTTCTAATCATCATATCGAGGGATTTCTTATTTAATGAAGATAGATAGACACTGATATTTTGAATTGATGGACTGTATAGGATTAGAGGATAGATTCATACTGATCTTCATATTGAATGATTTATTGGTAAAGATAGCCAGAACATTACATTATGTATTAAAACTATAGATATCTTATGTTAGGGCTTCAAACTTTCTTAACATTTATGGTTAAAAAGTAAATTCTTTTATTAGGAATTTTGTGTAATTATTACTATTATAAGCTTTTAAATTTCTTATTTATACATGTTTTACTTCCACTATACAATTTAATTAGAAATTTAGTTTATACATATCTTTCTAAAAAACTATTTTACCAGTGTACGTGTGATAGTAATTATTACATAAATAATCATACATTATCTGAATTCTATTTTAGCACTCTGAAAATTAGAAGAATTCCAAGTCTCATCTTTTCTTTTTAAGAGGGTTTCTGTTTTCCCTTAGTTAATTTTTTGAACTACAATTCACCGCCACCTACTTATAGGAATCATAAACACTTATGGTCAATCATTCCCATATATAATGGAATTTAATAATACTTAATTGGAATATTTTGATGTGGTTAATCGGGTATGGATTGTGGTAGGGTTATTTAATTACATATATTTGTATGTTTCTAGATGACAACATGATTCTTAATTGTGTAGTTTCATAATTTCATACTTGATGATGATTTATTCCATAGTAGAATGATGTTTTTGGAATTTTATGAATGACATGAGTATGTGAGACACTAGAGTGGGTGTTTGGAATGTGATTTACATAGTTATGGACAATTTTGAGTTTTGTTTTATTGGATCGGTGGGAAACCAAAGTGAAAATGAGGTATGGATCATGTTTTATGTTATACTATGTGTAGTGATATATATGATGGTAACCCATGAGAGGTGTCATCCCAGGTTGTTAGTTTATTTAAAAATAAAAATAATTGGTAAGTGATTCTATTTGAGATTGATTCAGAAGTCATGAAATCGAGTATAAGGAGTGGGAATGTAATATTCCTTGGTTCATCATGAGATCAATAAACTTTAGTTCTTGTGAATTTTGGTATCAAGGAAATTTTTTTGGGGAAATAATCTATTTCTGCCTGACTATGTTGTAGTTAGATGTGTTTTGGAACATGGTTTGAGTGTGGGTAAACACTCGGGTTTTGGAACATTTTCTGGTTTACAGCTGAACATGTGTTGGACCATGGAATTGGTCAAGTTACTAATTTATAGGAGGAGTTCCTAGGGATCTTCTGATTGAAAATATTTTATGTATAGTAGAGAAATTGTCATTGGTTTTGGGTTGTGAGATTCAAAATATGTGAAATATCATGTCTTTGTGATGAATTAATTATGATTCCTCATACTTGTTGATTTTAACATTCCATATTGAGTAGTAAGACTATTTTTGATGATATCATACTCATGTAGTCCTGAGTCAGGTTTTATAATTATTCATAGTGGATGCATGATAAAATTGGGATTCGATCATATCAAGGTAGTATGTGTGGGTTATGATTGGTACCAAATGGATTCTAAATCAATGATGGTCATGAGTACATTCGTGATTGATAGGATTTAGTGGATCACTACTATGTCTAGTATACTTAGAATTTGATATGAATTGAAATGTTACCACAATTAAGACAACAAACGTAATTATGAATTTATTTTCGATGGTTTTCATTGGCGAAGTTTCCATGAGTTGAGGACAATATATTAATCAATAAATTTTTGACGATTGGATGAGAGGAAGTTTTATCCATGAACAGTCATACCCTATGTAGATGGATAGGGAGTGGGACATAGTGTTTGAGTTTTGATCAATTGGAATAATGACCAACATTTTAATATAGTGGGGAGATTCATGTTTATCATGGGTATCAAACCCTCGGGATAAAGTGGTCATTGATTAGTGAAATTGATTGTTAGATGATTATGTTTTCATTGATATTTTGATAATAAACTGTATGAATGAATCTTGGGATTAATTTTGTGTAATTTAATCATATTTGTAATTGGTGGTGCCTCAACATTCACAACAAGTCACAATATCAGTTGTGGTCTGTTAAGAATCCAAATATATAAATAAAACGGGATTTGGGTATGGGATTCAGTGATAATGTTTCGTCAATCATTGTTTTAATTTGGGATTTAAGACATTAATATCGATATTTTTATATAACCTTAGTAGGTGTGGTCAATCATTTTCAAATATAGTTGTCCATAGGAGTTTTGTTCATTGTCTTCCATGTAAATGTTTGTGGGGTGCTTTTAATTTCATTATGTAGATATGTTTGGGAACAATGTGTGTATATATATGTTTAGCTGGGTATTTTAAAGGGAGGTTAACATATTTAGGTGCCTTTTATATTAGTGGTGGGACTCAACCTTTTTAGTATGTGGTTTGGAAATGATGAGCAGTACTTGCAATCTAGTGTGAATTGAGGTCTCATGTGTTGGAAACCATTCAAAGCATATCGTTAAGCCATATAAAATGTGTTTCAGAGGGAAATTATGATGGTAGAAGGTGTTATAGTTTGGAATTTTCCCATGTAAGATATATCCTATAGTGGGGAGAACAATGGACTTGTTGATTAATTGGATAATGAAACCTTGATTTTGCAGGTCTGATATGTGTGGTTAAAACGTCATCTCATTGTTTTGGTAATGAATGTCGGTGTTGGATAAAGACTTTTGTGGTCAAATTATATACACCTATGTTTAAATGTGAGAGAAAATATTGGGTTCAGATAATGGTGGAAACACTAATGTGGGAATTCATGACTGAGGTAGGTCGAGATGGATAACTAGATGACCATTCGATATTCAAAATAAATATAGGTATTATAGTGCGGAGGTATAATGATCAAATGATCGTATGAGTCCAAAATTTCAGTGATAATATTAATTTTTGGTTGGTTGGGGAATTTAATTTTTTTATGGAATTTAGATTCAAATTATAGTGGTTTAAATAACTCAAAAACTTGTTAGTATACATTTAATGAGGATCATAGGGTGTTTGGAAGCAGTGGGATAACATTGAATGGAGTTTGTGTGGCTGGGTTTATAGATTTTTGTTACTAGTTAGCTGTTGGCCCTATTGTCTTATAGGGTCCACCAATATTCTAGGGGTTTACCATATCAACCTACATACTACTGGTGTCCACCGACATGCTGGTTGAAATTTTATGGGGGAAATTTAGAATTATATACCCTCAAATTTAAAATAGGGTGTATCCCCTCATCACCATTTTGTTATGTGGTCATCCCCCACTCCCTTCCTCTTTCTCCCCTATATTTTCCAGAGTTAATTGGTGATGTTCCTGTAATTATAGCAGTGTATAAGGTAAGATTAATCTATTTATAACATTTTTTGATCTCCTCCTTTAATTATAATTTTCTTTTTATCTAATTAGTTTTCATGATATGATTCCATTGAAGCATGGTATAATTGACCGATTCTCATAAAGCATTTTCCTGGCCTAGTAAAAGGACATCCCAAGGAAATTTTTAGTTATCATCATGTGACTTTTTAGTTTTGTATGTTATAATCATAATTTCCCAATCTTTATGGTTAAAATTTTAATTAAACATAATGGTGTTTGGATGCCCGATATTGGGGATTTCTCTTAGGCTAGGGTCGGGGTGTTGTAATCAGCCTTCTTGATGTTGATGGGTGTGGTTTCAGTGCAACATAATGTCCCATTGAGAATTTATGCATTAGTCGTATTATAAATCAATTTTTTAAGTTAATTATTTTCATTATAATTAATTATTTACTAATTACTGTCTTGGTTTAGCACCTCGAGTAAATTGTGATGGTCGGTTGAGTTGAGATAAGGCTTACACGGTCTTGGGAGACACTCAACCACTATAGGTGGAGCTATCGAGTAGTAATTTAAAAAACATAAATTTCTTCAAATGAGGTAAGAGGTCCTGGTACATTCCCTATCTCTTTATGATTCACTTCTAGTGAATGGGGTTGTTTGGTCTTTCTACTTAAGTGACATTTACCCCTTCATTAACAAAACTTTTTAATATAATTTAAATATTTTATTTCCAATTAAATTATTTAAATTACATGGGAACCTAAAATTAAAAGTGGATAGAGTTCCTAGGTCGACATTGAAGTTGTTTATGGGCTTAAAGCCATGGTCATCAATGGATGAATTTATGATTGTATTTTTAATCCCATGCGAGATCTGAACCGCATGATGGGTGAGACTAGAGTGTGTGTGACAGTTCATCCCTAATTTTAGAGACACCTGATAACACTTATAAAATGTTACGTGAGTTGGAATAGTTTTTCCTTGTGGGTCAAGCATGACCCTAGTGAAACATTTGTGCCATTTTTCTTGTTGAATTCAACCTAGTATGAGTTCCCCCATGTGATATGTTGGGAAAAAATCCCTCAAGGTAACATTGCAGTATTTTTGGTTTGATTGTGTTTGTTGACAAAACAGGTTTCCATGGAGAATTGTCGAGTTCCCGAGAAGTTTTTGACAATCCATGTTAACAAAGAATGATGTCAAATGAAAGGACGGTCTGGAGGAATTACAAAAGAGCAGTACAAGGTGGCACCGTTTTCCAGTGTTTGCCAAATTTTTGGGGTCCAAAATTTGGAGTTTTGTGAGCATCGCGAAAATAGGATTTCCATGAAGCTCATATTTTTATATGAAAAAGGCATGAGTTTCGTGAAGATGGGATGCATGGATTGGATTTCACGAAGACCAGAAAAATGGAGGTGGTGATGCTTCGCGTTTAAGTCAAAGCTTCACGAACGGCAGAGTTGAAGCATATCGTGGCGGTGAAGGGCTTATCGAGGGAGCTTCGTGGCGAAGGTGTGAAAGAATGTTGACGGTGATGCTCCGCGATTACGACGAGCTCCACGATCCGAAAATTGCCGTGGTACTTCATGATTTTGACATAATTTTGGTGGAAACTTTGGAGCTTCGCGATTTGAGATGATGTGGCGTTGACTTCGCGCAGAAGGGTCTACGGTTAGTGGAATCGCCTATAAATACAGGTCGACCTCCTCGAGAGAAGCAGAGAGAATATTCAGAGAAAATCATTTTCTCTCGGTTCGTGAAGGTAGTTCGCGTAGCCTTTGTGCTTCACGAAAGAAGAGATTCATGGCGGCTATTGTAGCTCCACGAAATTTGTGCGCTCCACGTTGGCTCAGTGAGCTTCGCGAGGGAAGTTTCTCTGCAATGACTTGTGCTTCGCGGTAGTGCTTCGAGGTAGTGCTTTGCGAAAAGGCCGAAGCTTCGCGAAGGCTTGTTTGAGCTTCACGAAATTGGTAGCCTAGCGAAGTAGGGTGCTTTTCGAAGGTGTTTCCAAATTTAATTGACCAGTGGTTAAGAGGAAAAGTGGTATTCATCAGTGGATAAAAGTTGGACTATAACCGAGAATCTATCAACAGTTGAGGATGAATTTATTTATGCAAATGAAGAGACCTAAAGGTCTATAAAATTTGTGTGGATTCCCTTCTAGAGCAGTGAGCTTAGGAAGAGAAAGAAGGTGATCCTATCCACCGACAGTGAGCCAGAGAGAGAGAAATAGGGAGTGACCCTTGGGAAAGCAGTGTGGTGACCCTAAACCTTGCAAAGGAAGTGAGCCTGGGACAGAGTGTCTGTACCCAAACACTGTAATCCACAGCTAGTGAAGTATAGTGGAATTTGGTACGACCAACAACTTGTCGGCGTATGCTCCTTGGACGTAGCCCTTAGCGGTGAACCAAGTAAAATTGTTGTGTCCTATGCTTTCTTTACTTTCTGTTAATATTGTGCAACATGAAAGAGAGAGAATAGTGTTTTGCTTAACAGAGAAACACGATCAAAATGGGGGTTAATTTTAAATTAGTCATACCCTGATTCACCCCCCTCTTAAGGGTATCCAGCCTTGTGGACCTAACATGATATGACTATCTATATTAGTGGACCTTGGGAAAATTTTTGATTTACTGGGGTTTGTGGAAAAACATAGACAAACCATAGACATTAAGGTGGGTCATGAGATCTCTATATAGACTATTATCATTGTAGCTTGACTAATGAAATGATGACACTAGGTTACAATTGTGACTTTTCTATAGTATGTGATTGGAATTGACTCGAGGATTATATATTAGACCGAGGAATATAAATGGGGTTCTTTAACTATTTTATTACCCTATGGGACACCCGATTGGTTCACCTATTATAGATCGACCCTCAGTTGGGTTAATAGGCTATGGATAGTGATTTCAGTTTGATGCATTCTGTTGGATCTTTTTTTTAAAAATGGTATTGAAAAAACCAATGTTGAGGTGATTATATTGTTTGATATAGAAAAAACCATTGGGAGGTGGTTGTTCTAATTGAAAATAAAACCCCCTTTGGTAGATTTATGATGAAAATATATAATAATTCCTTCATAAAGTTATCAGTGATACTAAATAGAAAATCCTTATATATGGAGGTTAGATATACTAAAGAAAACTACCCTAGTATAGAGGTATGTGATACAAAATAAAATTAATTTGTTAGGGAGGTTTATAACATTATATAAAACTTCACCAATAGGTAGGACCGTGATACAAAAATAATGTCCCCAAGAAGGGTGAACTATGATACTACAGGTGAGTCTATCACTGATTTTGAGTTGGGAACCATTTCTTACTAGGATAGATAATTCTTTCAGTTGTGATACTGAGATGGAACATTCACTTGGTCATTATCATTATACTAGGGTGGATCAATACCACTTAGTTATTACCTGTATACTAAAGTTAAAGATGCCTGAGTCATTATTATGGTTGATGTGGTCATCACAACATTCTCAAAGACACTCCAACACATGTTGATGTAGGAAATATAAATTGGGGTCATGGACTTAGGTATCATTAGATGACTTGTTTTTTTAGTAGTTATTTATTTATTCGGAGCTTGTCGCATGCACATTTCAATAAATTTTTGGTATATATGGAACATTGTTGGAGGTTCCCTATTGAGTTTTTTTACTCGCACCCTGTTGAGGCTACTACTACACCTGGGTACCTATGAAAAATATCACTAGGTAAGAGGTATATGTTGGAGCAAGTCTTGAGATATGATGATCAAAAAAGATAGTATATAGTCCATAGGATGGGATGAGGTATGTCTTGGATTTGGTAATCAGGCCCCATTTGTTTCATTTTATTTGTTTATTTTGTTTATGTGATCGACCAAGTGGGAAATTAGTCTTATATACTTATATGAATACTATTATTTTTTATAGAATGTTCATCTTATTTATAAAATCTTCATACTCTAATTTGATGGATATTTTTTTATATTTTTTTATTTATATTGTTATTATTACTTTGGTACAAGGGGTTTATTCTTTCCATAGTAATTCCATAGACCCCATCTACTAGTTAACAGCCTTTGGCATAGTGGGAAGGAATAATGAGGTCATGCGGAACCACTGGTCGATTACTATTCATAGTGATCAAGTCCTTCCCTATTCAAAACCATGATAATGATAGAGGGAATGAATTACTAGTTTGGGATTAATTGGATGAAAATAAAAAAAGAGTTGAAGGAAAGAGCTAATGTCACCAACCCAACTCCCCTAAACCCACTTGGATTCCTACAATGTAAATAAGAAAAAAATATTTAATGTTGGCTGGAAAAATTTACAACCTCATCCCATGAGAGAATATTAGTTATCCTAATATCAAAAAAGTTATATTATCACAACACAAAGTCAAAAAATCAAAACATTGAAATAGAAAATAAAAACATTGTGAAATATATTAAAAATAAATACAAAATAAAATAGTCTCAAATTATTCAAAAGAAAGGCCTATAGATCAGGTTCAAAATCTGTTATAAGATGAATTGAAATTTTTTAATTACCAATTATGGGCCCTCCTTCTTCATACCAGTGATTTCCATTGTCACATCCCTATCCTTGATCCCTTCCATGTGGACAATTTTCAGGGATTGTATTTCTTCATGGTATGAATACTATTAGAGTTTTATATCATTAAAATTCTTCCAACATTAACTTCATCATTAAACAGATAGAATGATGTAGTATCATATATTTTATGAGGACTTCATAATTGTAGAAGATAGAATTAATATGTATTTTTTCTCAATATCCATGATCTATTTAAAAAAACGTTTGTTTCAATATTATGAAAGCATAAAAATTAATTGTTTACCTAATGTGAGGAAGTCTGGAAATTCATTGATGCTCCTTAAAGTTATTATCATGTAGTTATTATACTTTAGGTGTTAATATAACAACATTGGTTTGGTGGTTCAATTATTATTATGAAAGGTAATATTTTAATCTAATATAATCCCATGAATATCATGTTTTATCTGATTTAGGGACATGGAATTTCAATTTATTCTAAGGTGACCATTATATGCCAACATTAAATTTAACATAGGAATAATATAATATGACAGGAGCACAATTCATACTTATTTAATCCCAAAGATAAGTTTTCCATGAATGGTAAGTCACACATAGGATTATTTTTGTTTTATTTATTCATAACTCCCACACCTTTGATTTAACCACATGTGAGAACATTCTAATCATGTACAACACATTGGAAATGTGATTTATTACCATATAACCACCCGAATCACTTTTATAACTATAAATACCAACAAATGGGAATTTAATCATAAATGAATTTTTATTCTCTTCAAAATTATCATACTACTCAAAATTAAAGTTTATATTATTCAAAATTAATTTCATAATGAATTAAAACATTACAAATCAATTTTTCCAAATTTTTCATTAAATTTTAAATAACACCAAAGTATAAAAAATCTGTTAATTACCCTTATATGTGAGAATATGTGGGAATATTTATAAATGATAATAAAATAAAAAATGTCAATTTTAACATTTTATAAGCTTCAATAAATTTTTTTTCCAATGGGGGATTATTTTTTTCCAATTATTATTGTAATGAAATATAGTAATGAGACATGGTTTATAATTGAATTATAAATTTTTATTTTCATTCATGTTTTCTATACTAGGAATATTTCAAGTACATGTAAATATGGTGCCCAGAAATATCTATTTTTTTGTTTATAATTTGAATATAGAAGATTTATTAGTAATGGAATTTAGAAATAAATACAACAGAAATAAATTATGGGGTCCACACCCTTATATTCATTTGAATTACATTTTCAGTGGGTGAAACAGAAATATTAGGGTGAAAATGACTCATACAGGGAAATATTTCATTGAATTTTTAAAGGGGAAAGTTGTGAGTTCAATGTGGTGATATGGTTTTCAAAATCTATTGAATGTATTTATTCGGGTGGGTCTCAAAATGGTGAGATTCAATCAATAAGTTTGAGAATATATGAATTTAGAGTTTTGAATTTATAAATAATTATATAAAAATTTAAGTGATTGGTTGGAGTGTAATTTAATGGTTTAAATATGTTTAACTCATTTTTAGATGATATTTCTATTTTGATGATATGATATTGAAATGATATCAAGAAATAATGTTCTGAAGAGTAATGGTATTTGATTAAAAATGTATTTATGAGGAATATCTTTTGTTAATGATTAAAAATAATATCAATATAAATTTAATTTATTGGAAAAAATGTTTGAAAAATCGTAAATTTAATGAAATAATTTGTAGGAAATTAAATGTGTAAATGGATGATTGAATTTATTTAGAAAATATTAAATGGTAGATTTTTTTCTCTCATTACAAAATGGATGGATAGATAAATAATTGAAATAGTAGATGGATTATATTGAAAAATGATTATGGTAGTGATTTTGGACATAAATATATTTTTAAGGGGTTTAAAAGTGTTTTGAAAAGAATATTTTTGATACGGATAAATGAAATATGTTTTTTATAAGGTTTATGAGTTTTAATTGGTTATATTTAAGTTTTTATGTGATTGAATTCAAAATGTTAAAACCTTCGTAAGATTTATTCATTTGTTCATCTATATTTTAATGATAAACTCAGAATAGATTGATTTATGTAGTATTAAATGAAATATTATAAAAGTTATACGATATTTAACTACATGTTTCAAAGGCTATGTAAGGTTGAAATGAAAAATTGAAGGATTTTATGTGATTGAATATAATTTTTTTAATGTTTTTTGTGATTAGATTAAGTGAAAGAGAACATGAGTTTATAAATAGAGATCATGGTAGCATCTTCATGTGTGATTTCTGAAGATAAAGTCAAAATTTTATTGAATCGTAGTGCATATATTGTGATGATTGATTTTAAAAATATAATTATGGGATAACTATATATTGAATGTGGTATTGTAAAGCCATATACCCTATCAAACCATTGTATTTTTTCTTTTGGGTGTTAGAGGTGTCGATAGAAGGTTGGATTAAGGGTGTTGTTGTTAAGAAAATATTTTAGCAATAAGAGAGTTGTTTTTCAGTCTAGAGATTCACTCCATCAAATATAATTTTATCAAAGTTTATAGATAAGATTACATATAAAATGGACTATACATATCACTCCTTTGATGCGGAAATGGTCCTTATATATCACAAAATTTCATGAACATTTACCTAACATATCACCCATTCATGTAGAAGTGTCCCATATATATATAATCATTAGATGAATGGGTGAAACATACTTATCCCCCTTTATCATAGATTTAAAATTATGTAACATCAGAGGAATACATAAAACTAAAAATTGAACTCGTAAAAGTAAAAATTGAATACATAAAAATTCAAATTGAATATATATGAGTCTCTCATGTGATATGTAAGAGTAATTTCCCCATATAGAAGAGTAATTACACCATATTTAAGATTAATTCCACATATATAACACTATATTTCTGAATATATAAAGGATAATTCCTTTTCTGTTGAATTAGAAATATTCTCTTTTGCATTGAATCGTATTTTATGATTGATAGGGGTACTATAAATCATATGTTTTAAAATTTGGAAAACCATGAAACTTAAGAGTAAGACCAACGGTCCATGTAATTTTTTTTATTTTGATATCGAGTTTTGGTGATATTCATTGCACAAGGACCTCCCATGTCCTTATATAATTAATTATATTTGATCAACATTAAAAAACTGTTAAAGGAAAAGGATAATTGTGATGTGATTTATGCACATATATTTATAAATTTGTGTTTCCCTCTATATTAATTGATCTTTCTCATTTATCTCATTCATTATATGACTAATGTTACATATTTAGAAACATGTGAGTTCCCTTCTATTGGTTTTGGCCCTAGTATTCAATAAATCAGCAACACTATGATTCAATATGATTTCTCTTGTTTTCTTTCTAGTTTCCTTTCCTTCAATTATATTGGAGTGTTTTCTGAAGCAGTTGGATTTGGATTGGTTGTATTTGGGTTTTGATTATTGTAGAGTATGTTTTGTTTCAATTTATTTAGTCTTTATCAGGATTTCATAGAATTATAATGATCTACCTCTCAATGTTATTATATTTTTAATTATTGATAATCTGATTTGGGTAGTGGATTAATTTATTCCATTTTAATAATTTGATTTTTTAAATTCTGATGAATTTGTTTTTAATTAGGTGGATTTTAAAAATTAAACTAATAAATATAATAACTTAACAAATGAAATTAAATGATATTAAGAGTGTTATCTCATGATATTTATGTCAATTCATATTTTTGGTAGATTTTTAGGATTATTGACTAATTATTTTATTGTGTAAAATCTTGAGTGAATGATAAATTATTAATCACATAAATATGGAAATGAATTCGTTTTCTGAAATATTTAATTGAGTTGATGTTGTTCATGCATGGTATTTTTAATTAATATGATGGTGTGTTTAATAAGGGGAATTATTTAAGTGTTTTTCTGTTTAAAATGGTTATTATTTTTTACTGGTAGGATTTTATTATATTTATAGTGATTATTGTGGTCTTGGTAGTATTTTTCAGATGGAATTGAAGTGATGGTGTGGTGAGGTTGCATAGGTGAAAAATAGAGTTGTGGTATTGCATTGTTGTGGTGGGTGGATTTATGTGATTGATGTGGAAAGAGGTGCATGTGTGTTTTTCTTTTTGGTTTAGTGTTGTGTGGTGGTTGTTGGATTTTTACCATGTAGTGTTTCTTATTATGTTTGTTTGTTTATTATGGGTTTTTGTTAAAGATGTTCAGTGGGATGGAATATGGTTGGTAATAATGAATATGAAATTTGGTATTGGGATAGAGTTTATTAAAAAAAATTGTTAATGAATTGTTGATGATTAAAATGATTGGCCACTGGATGAGATACATGTGGATAATGTCTAAAGAATGGTTTGACATTAAATTTTGATAAAATAATGTCATATTGAATGTAATGTTTCAAAATAAATTATTGATTTGTAAATCAAAAAATGTTATGAATAAATTTAATGTAAATTTTGATTTAATGGTTTTATTATAATCAGTAGTTGGTCCATTTTGTGGTATAGTGTTGTTAGTGGTTGTTAATTTTGATGGGTATTATTACTGTTGTTTGGAAAAAAATATCATGACTCCATCCCTCCAAAGGTAACCCTCCTGGGTCATAAATAAAGGATAAGGGATAATGAACTCCATGCCCTGCCTACAAAAGTCCCTAGGTTGGAGAAAAAAACTGATGATAGAAAAAAAATATCATGCAAATGGAAGTCGTTACCCACTATAATATAGGATTAGGAGATAGGAAAAAACAACCATAAGAAACTACAAAACATAATATAAATATGTAAAACCAAAATACTCCCAAAATTAATATATAATGTAAATATATAAATAGATTATTTAAATAAAATATTCAAAAGAATGTCGTATGCTAGAGATATAGTAACAACACCAAATTCTAAGCTGTAAACGTCTACAAGGATCCATGAAGTCTCTTGAAAACATGAAAACCGTTTTTATATATGTAGGCTAAGAATACAACTATACTTTGTTGGATCACAACCAAAGCCCTTAATGCACAAGTGAAAAGAGCATAATAATGCACTAGTGAGAATACATCAGAACCAAAAACACCTAAATAGGTTAACTAACTAACTTCACCCTCACCATGGAATTATAACCAAATAAAAAATCCATGTATAGTAACATAATATGAAGCATATCAAAAATAATTTGACCTCAGACCACCTTTCCACTGTTTTCCCACTCTCACACCCCAATTTCATATATCCTAAAACTCCCTTTTCATCTATATAATCATTCTAGAAGACACCTAGGCCTTCACATAACATATCATCCTAAGAAACATGGGTTATCAAATCACATAACACCCAAATACACATGACCCTTCACATCACATATCACCTGAAGACGCATGGGTGATCTTGTGACATATCAGCCATACATGTAACCAGGATAGTAGGGTATCCTGAAAAATAAGGACATAAAACTCACTCCATCTTTTTTACTATGCACAACCCCCACCATGAACCACATCATCAACTCATTAATCACCACCACTAGTGTACTTTTTGATTGAAAGGACCGAAGGCCTAGATTTTCAATTTAGTTTTGGATAAAACACATTTAATGAGAAAGGTGGAAGCATCATCGGAATTCAATGACATAAATACATAAACATAACCCGGCCCAAAAACAGGACTACTAAAAATGCCCCTCATGAGCATCAACATCATTATGGGAAGCCTCCACCAAATCATAGCTACTCAACGAGATATACCATGGAATATAATGAATGGTCCTAGAAATAATGGATAGGCTATACCCTCTCAATATTCTAAATCCGAATAACCATGCATAGTGAAAGATACCAACTCTAAATTCACATCTGATGCAATTCCTAGTAGAATGTCTGGACAAAGACATCATCTAAAATAAAAAACATCAGATTCTAAAATGAAAAATCACGGATCCCTCCATTTCCCATGGTTTCAGAAGAATTTCCATTGCAGTATGAAGACTTTACCTCTTCCAATCACTATCCAAATGACTACACCCCTAAAATCCATCACGAAGTTGTAGCTTCACCGCCTGCAGCTCTCAATCTTACCATCAAACATTCTAAAAAACAAAGAACAATACATTGTCATCTTATTTATTTGAAGCCAATAGCAACCAGAACAATGAAACCCATGAGGAAAAATCCACACAAGTACACTGAATACCTCTGCAGCCTTTTCATAGAATGCCACTTCCAAGAACTGCATCCACAAAAGCTAGACCCCATTCTGCAAGCAAGATGCAGTAGGGTTCATCCTCACCCAAAATTACATCATGAAAATCAAAAAACAAAGGAATTAAAAAACATCACCATGATGAAGGATTATCGAATTCGAAACCATGCTAGAAGAGATCATTCCACAGATTGGATTCAAGTCCCTTCATCGCAGTCATGACCACTCTTGGAGACCACAATGACCACACTATGCACATCCATCCGACAATGAATCTATGACACCAAATTTTAGACAAAAGAATCTGGATCATCGACAACGGGCTTCATCATGCCTCCAAATGAACCCTACCCATCGAAAGTGGAGAGAGTGAGGATAGGCTAGCCAAAGGTGGGAAGTGCTAAGGAGGACAAGCCCACAAAGTCACCATGACACCTCTACATAGAGAAGATTCGCCACCACAATACCGGGGAGAAGGAGTACTGAATAGAGGCTGAGGCTGACCCAGGACAGAGGGATGAGCGGAGGCGATGAGGGAAACCCTAGAAAGGTGACGCCCCTTATGGGATCATCCACTCCCTCCACTTAGATACCACATGTATTTTTCATCAAAAATCAGGAATATCAACATCTCATGGACGAGAGAGAAGGGAAGAGTGGGTAGCCTTCCATCCATCCTCTCTATAAAGATGTTGGAAAAACACCCCAAAAAATTTTGTTGTCAACAAATGGTTCTTGAGGTCAGTGGGGTTCATATAGAACTTGGAATAGAAAATAAAAGGCTTTTAAAATAACCTCGTCACACACTCCTAACCTATGGGGTCACAACTAGATTACTATTAAAACTCAAAAAAATACACAAATACATAAAACCTCTCCAAAATTTCCAAATTCCTCTAAATACACAACACCAAACAAGCATGTTTTAATCCACACAACACATTCCACCATTCTTTTCAAGTTAATCCATAATTCTGATTTTGCTATTACCAATCAATTTCACTTATCCTATCTATTTATTTAATATTAAGAGTCAAAAAATTATAAAAACAAATCCCATTTTAATTAAATTATTCTTATACATTCCAACACATTCCATTTAAATTTCATTTTTAAAAATTCATTCCACCACTTCTGGTAAACTAGCATAACACAACATAAAAAACCTATCTTTATCAGATATATATACTACAATTTCACATCACTGTTACATCTCTTCACAACCACTACACATCTAAACAACACATCTAATTAGTGCTACCCCGCACAGTCATATATCATCACATCAACCACATCACAACTTCTTCCCATCAAATCCGCTACATGACAACCACACAACCACTTTTCAAATATATTATTTTATATTAAAACAATGGGATATATTCACATTCACTTCTTCAATTCATGGTCATTCTCAGGAAAACTAAAATTTCCATGGTAAACAACTTCATTATCCATATATAAGTGATTAGTCATTTTTTAAGGTGATATAAAACAATTATGAAATAAGGGCTCCATAATAATATCAACTACAATAAGAAAATCCAATAATATCAATGATTTTCAATAAGGCCTCACGTATATACATAGAATCAATAATAAAAACATCAAAAGTTGTAAAACATGGGATTACATTTCCTTCCTATTCAATTAATTTAAACCAATTAATTATATTCATTATTCCAGTGCATAGTGACTACCCAAAGTAAAAAACAAAAGTTTAACCCCTAACACCTGTTAAAACTAGAAGAGAGAAAAAGGATCCCCTACCTAAAATAATAATTTTTTAATAGATACACATGGTTGAGAAGAGAATAAGAAAACCACCAAGCCCCATAATGATGGAAATAAACATGATCAACGAATTATACATGCTCCCACATAATTACCTTACTAAAGAATCAACAAAACCAATTGCTCCCCTACAATACCCACCTCAATATGAATAATTCGAATAAAATAGGGAATACAAAATAAGAAAATACACTTGGACACTCCAAGAAACGATCTAGCATTGTTTTTTTGAAAGAAAATGAAAACTAACACCTAGGGTAACACTTGGGTTGCCCAATAAATAAGTGAAAAAAGGTAGGATTCAAGGGAGAGGGGCTTGGGATTTTATAGGTAGCCTAAAAGAATAACACTATAACATACCCTACAATACCACAACACATAACAACCACAAAAGTATAATACCATGACATAAGTGAAGGGAATAAACCATATTGAGGATATAAAATCCACATATAAGAAATACGGTGAGTTCCACACCATAAATATGATAAAATATGAAAGAGGCCATGGTGTAAGATAAATCACATCATGTTAGGATTCCATATCTTACAATGGGCCAACGCTACAACCATGATCTGTGGCGTAAATAAATTAAATGTAATAAAATCACTTAAAATATATATTTAGATTCCATCCCATAGCTAGTATCCCCACAATGCATCCATGTTGATTATGGACGAACCACAAAAAAACCTCTTCCTAGACTCTACGCCACAGTTTGGTGTCTGCACTATAGCCATGCTTGTTTTCCTAGAACTAAAAAAACTCAAACTTCAGCCTCTATAATAAATTTGGCCTCCCAATTACACAAGAAAACCATTTATGGAATACTATATTCATATATTCCATTGAATCCTTCTAATCTACAACTCCACCACTTACTCCCCAAATCCATCAAAACATCCCCCATATACCATCACCAATAGAATTCTAAAAAAATTAACATGTTGAATTGTCCATTCCATTACATTAGATACCTATTAAACAATTCTCATTATCATGAATCATACCTAACCCAAATAATGAAAGGGAAAAAGGTCCAATCAACCATATCTTCCCCCACACAACCATCCACTCTACCAATTCACCATTAATACTTACCAGTATGAATATTACGAAAATAAACACAAATAATTTCCAAAAGAACAAATATCAAAGAAATGCACTTCTCATATCAAGATATTATCTTCTTTGGGAGGAACTAACTAACCTACAATGTTTTAAAACATGTCAAGGTATAATGTGTATTAATTTGGAAACAGTTCTCCCATATTCATATTATCGAATATTTATTTAGAAAGTATCATAAAAAATAACAAATCACAAACCAATAAGACTCAATCTTCACCCTAAAAATAAAAAAACAAGAAAATATTCAAAAACAACTCATGGTACTAGGCACACATCTACATCTCATGCATGCAAGTACTCTGCAAAAATAAACCATTTCTCCAAATTACATGAAAAAAATGAATGGTTCTTCCACACACAACCTTATCTTAATGATCTTGGATATTTACTAGCCTATCCATGAACATCACATCATCTTTTATATCCAACGCTCAAAAGTCAAGGACAATGGATTCATCATGATGATATTGATGGAGATGAGACATGTGACAGGCAATGTGGATCTTTCTCAGACATGGTGAAAGTGACAACTAATAATCCATCTCATCAATGTGTCCCAACACCTCAAAGAGTCACATGAATAGGGGATAAATCTTATTCCCCATACAAAACCTCTACCGCAAACTTTGAGGGGAAACTTTTAGGAACATGTAGTATCCCCCAACAAACTTCTAGGGCCTCCTCCAAAAATCTTCATAAGAATTATTCTGGTCATGTACTTCCTTTATCCTGTAATAAAAAAACTAAAATTTATTTTTGATTCCCTTCACAACATTATGACTGAGAACCAATAACTCCCCAACCTCAACCCAACCGAATAGAGAAGAACGTAGTCACCCATACAAAACCTAAAATGGGGATATATCAATATGTGAGTGCTATATTTACTATATGAAAAATAAACTAAACGCATGTTCATATCCCATGATCCACTAATTTTCAGGATGTATGACATTAATATATACTCCACTTCGTGATAGTTTACTTTTTCAGTTCATCTATCTGGGAGTCGAAAGTAGTGTTAAGGCACAACTGACTTCCAATTGGATACTGCAATCATATCTATATTCATGAGATGAAATGAGAATTACAATCTATGAAAATGGTCCTCATAATTCGAGGAATCAATACATCCTCATCCACATACAACCTTACCAATACATCCATAGCACCCAACTACTTGATCGCTTGGAAGTGGGATAAATTTTTAATCCAATCCAAGTTTACCCATATAACATCACTACCTTATTGGTCCAGGGGTTACACTATGATAAATTCTATTGACATATTTTCCCATTCCACTTGAGAACCTCCAAGGGATACAAAAACCCATCAAGAACATAGTGACATTCATTTATCTATTGGAAAACCAATCAATGAGACACAAAATTTTCCACAACCCATTTCTTCTTTTTCCACAAAAACTACACCGTCAAACAATTTTACATAATAGATACTCCTACGTGAACAATAAAACGCGATATATGAAACTATTGAAGTAATCCATCTTGTATATCTTATAAAACTAATATCCTCCCCTAAAAAACTTTTTGTTGCAGAAAATATTCCTCTCATCCCTCTGAGGGAATCAGATTGGACAAAATGGTTATAGATCACCATTACATCTATGTCTCCCTACTGAGACTCCTCCACCTCCTAAATCTGAGAATACTAAACCATTTTCTTAAAAAATCAAACCCCATCATCATCCACCCTTTCGTCTAAGTGTAGGGATTCAAAATCCTATATTTTCTTCCTACCATCTTTGGTTTCCAAAAAACCCATCCCTTTGCCACTTTCTCATAGTAGATCAACCAAAAATTTCCAATTTACTATATTATTTTAGATCTAAAAGTAATAGTCATAGAGAAACTATATTGACCACCTCTACTATAAATTTAGGTCGCGCTGATAAAATATATACCACAAAGTCTTTTGATTGGGAAGACTATGAATCATTCGCCAATGGGGTATATTTTTCATAGCTTCCACAAATACGCAACTACTTGAATATCCTAATCATGCGTAGAATTGGTATTATTATGCGGGAATAACATCCTACACCCATAATATAACACTACCTTATACTACATCATAACACATCCCAATCCCATATGGGAATCAAAACAGAGCACATCAAAACATCACCACATCCTCTTGAAAATGAAGCTCTAGATCACTGATCAATATCCCATTAAATTATTCAAGTTAATACATAAAACATATCCTTATAGATAAAAAACTAGATATTCTTGGTTAAAGGTAAAAAAAATTTTTGGGATCCATGATTTTATGGACATGAAACTCTAGTAATCACCTGCAAGACCGAGGAAACTACGAATCTATTCGATAATCTTGGGTGATAAAAAAATTACCTTTATATTTGATGGGTACAATGACACACACTTATAGGTTACCACATTTAAATGAAAATACACCTTTCAATCTGAAACCTGCATTTGAAAAACATTCCATAGAGTCGGTGGCATCGAATGACATACGAGGAAGCTCTGATATGGTCAGAATGATTTTTCCCTAACATCGAGTAGACAAAATTCCAGTGATGAACATGAATATGATCTAGTACAAAAACTTATAGAACATGGATTTCATTATCCCCTTGAATATAGTTATTTTATTCTTGACATTAAACAACATGAAAAAAACATGAACATGCCATACTAACATCGAAAGGTAGTCCTTAAGACAAAATCCACTTTTACCCTCAACTAGTGATATCTAAACCCTAAATTGATCTCAGAGAAAAAACTTCCTCCTATAAATTAGTACAAAAGGTCATAAATACTCTAAGCAGGGTATCAATTTTGATAATTACCAAATTTAGCTTATAGAAGGGGATACACAGGCTCAAAATGTTATTCATCGTGTTAGTGAATAACATCAAAGTACCCCATGATGACACACTAGACAAAATAATACCCTTTTACACCAAATCATCTATCAAAATCCTCATATCCAGAAACTGAAAGGGTGTAATCCAATAAGGATAAATTTAATTAAGAGAATAAGTCACCTATAAATCTATATGAGACTTCATATCTTGTCAATGGGGTAGTGTCATGAGCTCCTCAAGAAAAAATACAGAAAATCCTAGATGACCCTATGAGCGTCCACCATCCTAGAATCCATTAATTCCATACAAAAATCGATCTCTAAGGAATGAAATCACTACACGTTCAAATTAAAAAACTAGAAACCCTTATATTCAATTAAAAATACATCTCTTTATATGAAATCCACACTCTTATAGAGAAATATCTTAATCGTACCACATTATTCAACCAATTGATGCCGAGAATGAAATTATAGGGATATATCTTTAGTAACAAAATATCCCCACATGACTGATGTTTCCCCATCATCAGTATACATCCTTAAATCACATGAAACAAGATAGTCTGGCCTAATAATTGAATAATAAACACCAAGGGATTATAAATCCTCTCCACCTCTAGTCCCATATCATAGACTTGAGTGGGTGAAACAAGTGAGTTTGAATCTTCTAAATCAAAGAAGAAAGAAGAAGGATATATGAAAAGTCGATCATATGTCTAACCATCTATATCGCCTTTGGTGTTTGAACCATCAGTTCATACAATAGTCCATGCATAGATCAATAACCTCACTACTGATAACCACCACTGTATACACGTTTAGGCTGAGATTCCTGAATATGAGGAGCATCGTGATGTCTAACTCTACCTACCCTATATCCTCTTAGTGAAGAATAAACCTAATACCCCTACTACTGAAATGGACACAATATATGTTGTTTCTAATGATATTTATTTACCAAACAACGTCCAGTATTATAAGATCAAAGAATCATTGATAAATAGTTATGATGATGCACACATAACCCATAAGAATGTTACACTAGCCTAATGACACCTATGAAAACAACAAAAACCACTATCCATAGAAGGCCAAAAAAAATGAGATTCTAAGGTTAGTTTTTTGTAGGTATAATCCTTTAATATATTGGATTCTAATATGGCCACTAACTACTCTAAACCTTGAGGAACCCTACTGATTCCCCTATCTTGATAAACCTCCTCACAAGTGTATACACTCGATCGCCTATTCCTTATTCTATAATAAAAAGTATGTCAGCAATGTAAAAGGAGTAATTTCATACTATATAGAAATAAATATTTCTTACTTATAACGTCGGGCATGTGACTCTTAATTTTCACAATGATCAAGGATGAAATGCATACTATCCTTGAACATGATCCCATGATCTCACACAAATATATACCCCTAATGTAGGGAAATTAAATACTATCTCTTCACTACCTTCATGGTCAAAGAGGGGAATTCTAACTAGAATGCCTTTTGAAAATCATTCCAAGGGATATATGCCTCCTTCTACTCATTGAAATAACACATCCCCCACTGTCGTGATTCACCACTCATTTAATTGACATCTAGAGAAACCCGATAATCTTAAAGGCCCATATCAACCCTATAAGTGACATAAGCTCACATTGTCATTTAATAGGCTTAGATTATATTAATCATATAATGGGCGGCCTAAAATATTTTTTCATAGTTTACCTACTCTATCCTATGAAACAAACCAAGATAAATTGGCATAATATCCCTACCAACCCATGCAATCCTCCCAATGTCTAACTTCAAACTCCATCATATATCTCAACTAAAACATTCCATTGATACCACTCTATAATGGCCCAATATATCAAAAAGTACCCCTATTTAGACATTAATTAAGGATTTTGTATAATTACCCATGATTATCACCTTCAATAGGTTCCCTATTGGAGATAATCACCGAGGGTATAAAAAATCATATATTAATGGATGAAATTACACTAAATAATATAGTATTGAAAGATAGGATAAATACACCACAATAAAAACCATGAATTAATATAAAATGTTACCCCAAACCCATCCCAAAATGCATGAATAATGTATAGATACAAAATTTTCCTAAATAAAATACCCCAAGTAATTTCCTAAGGTAGCGACATAAAAAAACCACAAATTCTGAGATAGAAATGTCCAAGACTGTCCATGATGTCCTCCTAAAAACCTGAATATATATATATATATATATGTGATGGAAGTATACTCAGAAGGATCACACCCAAATTCCCTCATGACCATGTGAAAATCTTATATTAATTCCCCAGTGAGTGGACAATAGAACCAATAGAACCAAAATAGGTCAGCAGACCAATCCCATCCTCACCATGCAATTCTCACCAAATAACTCATACAAGTATAGTAACATAATAAGAATAATACCAATAAAGTGGTTACCCACACCACGTATGTAACACCGGAGACTTTTATGTTATATAAATCAACAAAGGAATCTTTTTCTACACACAACACTTTCTTGGCTTGCTTTACACCAAATCGCGACCTTCCTTGATAGCTTGCGTCGTACGCAATACCGAGTTTCACTAAACAACGATATACTATTAAATTATTATTAAAACTAGCCTTTATGAATTGTAATAACCACTTTTTGAAATTTTATAAATTTTATTTTTCAAAATGGACTTCATTTTTGGATTCGGAATATCGAAATTAGCCTATGATGAAATTTTGGTATTTTTCTAAAAACTTTCAATTTTTGATGAATAGTGAAACCACTAAGTGGTAGTTACAAAAATGATTTTTTCATAAAACTTAATTTTACCACTTCTGTGAGTGGAATTTCAAAAATCTAAGAAACACGGTTGATGTCATTAAGTAAAATGTGGTTCAATGAGATGAAAATAATTTTTGGTAAATAGTAACTTTTTACTTTTATTTACCATGGTTAAAAGTAAATAGGGTAATTAAGGGTACAAATGATATTATTATTACCCTAACACATGTAATAATTCTATTGGATAAGTTTAATTCGACCAAAAAAACCTTAGGAATAAAATATGACCATTTAGGCCCACATGGATTAGATTAGGACATTTATTATTAATTTATTTAAAGAAGGGTTAAAATAGTTAAAATCAAAGTTTAATAAGAAAATAATTTTTAATATAGGGTTATACATAAGATAAATTCAACTATAAATATTAATTATAAATCTAAAAAGATTTCATACATAATGATATTTTATTTATAATTTTTATATTTTAAATAAGTTAATTTATTTATGACACAAATATGATGGAGTAATTAACTTATTAATGAAATATTGACATAATTGATGTTATAAATACCAAAATAAATGTAATTTGAAACTTTTTATGAATTACACTAATTATCTATGTTAATATGACATGTTATTATTGATTTAATTAATTTGTTTCTAACTAATCATTCTTTTATGATTTTCACAAAAATTAATTACTAAATAGTGTCAAAATTGACATAAAATAGTTTTTTTTTAAAAATATTATATTATTAATTGTTATTTTATTCCTAAAAATATTAGGGTCGGCCAAATGACTTACATAAGGTTATATATATTAATAATATACAACTTGGGGTTCATTTGGCTTGTTATAGTAAGTTTATTAACCTTATAGTAGAAGAACACAAGAAGACATGGTAAAAGTAAAATTATTTAACATAATGATAAATCTAAATGATAAGGTTCAAATAGGAACCTAAACTTGTCTAAATTATATTGTATGAAGGGATTTCGACCCATACCAACCTTATCTTCTAAATAAATAAATTTGGAGCTATTTAAAACCGAACATGACTTTATAATAAAATAATATTTTTAGTTTTTCCAAAGGAGCCCCTCTCATCCCTTATAAAAGGGACCTCCTCCCCCTCTTCCTCACACCACATTGAGCCTTCAATATCAGCCAAACCCTGCCAATTTATCCTCTCCACTTCCCTATAGACATACTAGAAGTCCTGGTCTTCTTCAAAGACCAATTTTAGTTCCCTAAAAAGAGGTCTCAATGAAGCACTCCAAAGAAGAGGTAATGTCTGTTACCAATTCTTTCATCTTTATTTCTTCTTCCACTTCTTCTTATTTAGTTGTTTCATTTTGAAGTAATAAAATAAGTATCACTCATATACATATATGTTATTATAAGTATGAAAAAACCCTATTTCACCATCTATTCATCCTATGGAAAATGAAATCACTGCGCGTGCGTACTTACGGAATACCATCTCCATGCCATGGTGTAATCTATTTTCCACCACCACCTTACTTGGATGGGTATAATGGTGTAAATAATGACTATATATGATTATTGTAAAGTGATATTGATTCTTAAATAGTATACATAAACTCAAATAAAATTCCATGATCATGGGAACGATATCATCACTCGTGCGAACGTACGGAATACCATCTCCACGATGTGATGCGAATCGTTCTACATGATCTTCATTTCATAATGATTATATAAATTAATTGATTAAATTAATATGATCTATATTACACTAATAACATTCTGGAAATTAGGAATCTATAACCTAAAGATAAGAATAAGAATTTATTCGACAAAACACTCATTAGAACAAAAAGTAATAAACACCCGAATAACAAGTTGTAATGAAATATTACTAATAAGAAGATAAGAATATGACCATATATGATATCATAACAATAAGTATGATTCTGGAATAAGTCAATAACATTATTTAAATCATTATACAGGAGGTTCAGACACTTACGACGCAAATCGGGCCTAAGGTAAGGGAAAATATCACAATCTTATTTTTATCCGAGATTGTTTATACTTTGAAATTTACTAGGGTGTATTTTATCATCCACATCCATGTTTCCTCAATATGTAATATTATTTCCATCCACATATAATTTTTTAAATCCAATTTTACCCTTCAGTGAGTTTTTAGTAAAATATATGAAAGGAATCTTTTGTCTTTTTTCGTACGAGGTACTTCATGACTTTTCCAACAAAAGTAAGAGAAGAATGTTTTATTTTAACTTATACGGCATGAATGGATTTTTAAAAAATTATTTCCAAGAATCTTCCCTTACAAGTTTTCAAGTTTATTTTTAATCAACTTCTTTTAGTTTAAAATACTATGACATTATAAGAAAGTGAAAATGTTTTTGAAGTAGAAAGGATATTGTCCTCAAGAATGGAGTTCATGTGTTTTATCAAAATTATTTTCCATCTAAGATAATAAAGGATTCTGTTTCTATACATATTATTACATTTATTTTATTGTATTGTGATGGAATTATTTTTATGAATTCCTTTATCTTATATGAATTGTTTTATGATGTCACGATGTTTAAGAATCCCATTTTTATTACATGGGTTATGCTATAATGATTTTGTGGAACACATAAGAATGGTATCATTATGAGATGGGTGGGACCTATATCTCCCTCTAATGCATTGGGTAAAGATTCTATATCTAATGAGATAGACATGGCTGGAACGGAAGGTTAAACTGGTTCAGTGAAACAGGACTGAAACGAGGAGTGAACTCGGTTCAGAAATGGTCTTTGTCCACTAAGACAGTCTTGGCAATGAGTCTTGACTAATAAGAAATGATTCTCTATGATTATGTGTGTATGACACAAAATTTCTTGTTTTAAGTTATGATTATTGGGATTACATTTCACTACTATGATTTATCCAATGTTATGATATTATGATCTCTTTTGCAGGTCAAGATTTCCAAAATGTTATGTTCTTATGAATATGATGTGATTGATATTTCTTTTGTTTACCCTTACTGAGCATTTGAGCTCACCCTTTTGTATGTTTTCTTTCCCCAGGTCAGGAAGACGTTTATTAAGTAAGATATTCCAAAATGGACTATAGATATGATGAAATAAATGGGAGACAGTGTAGACGCTTTATGAACCAGTTGTTTATGTTTCCCAGTTTCTAAAAACACTATACCTATACGGTCCTTTCCTAGTTTTGTTATATGATGTAATAAGTGTGCTTCAATTCTGAAGTAATAACAATGTTTGTAAAGTATGGGTCGTTATAATGTACCAACTAATTTTTTACTCTTACACCCAAATGTCATAGATATTGGAACTACCATCTCACATGCAGAATCCAGTTCGAAGACACCAGGGCCATCACATCACCCCTAACCTGAAGAAACTTGGTTCATCACATCACACATCTCCCAAAGACACATGGGCCTTTCTATCACATCTCATACATAGTTGTAACCAAGATAGTAGGGTACCATGAACATATAGTACATCAAAACTATACCCCCTCATACCATGCATGACCCCTACCATGAACCACCCCATCATTTCATCAATCATCACAACTATTATAAATTTGACTTTTGGAAATCGTAGCCCACACATATAAATTTTTCTTAGAAGGGAGGGTAGGGAAGCGGGGGTATCCAATAGTCCCTCCTCACCATAAGTATGATTGAAAAAACACACCCAAAACAATTGGTTATTGGTAAAAGGTGCTCGACATGGGTGGGGTGCATATAGAAATCATAATGGAAAAAAGAAGGTATATATAATAACCTTAACACACAAGACTGACATATAGGTTAAAAAAGAGTATTATCACTATGAACAATATATCCACAAATCCTTAGAAACTCTCCCACTTTCACTACCATCTCGAAATTAAAAACAACGCATAAGAAATCCACATTCCACATTTCTTTTCATGTTTAAAAAAAATCTATATTTTCCTACTACTAATAAATTTTACGTATCTATGCCATTTATTTCATATTAAGCATAAAACACTTATAACCACACTTCCCAATTTAATTCAAGGGTAAATTAGTAATTAAAACCCAATCCATTTTAGTTTCATTGATAAGAATCCATTCCACCACTATCTAGAAACTAATACAATACTTCACAAGAAACCCATCATTCTAATGCTATGAAAACCCCACGTTACATCATTTTCACATCACCACCACTTCCCATCTCAAACGTCACACATAAAACTACACTTTGCATCACATATTCCCCTCACAACTGAAATTCATCATGTCCTCCACATCACAACCACTTTTCACATATTCTATTTAATATCAAAATGAGGGTATTTAATCACATGGACCAATTTATTTCTAGAGAATTATCATGAAAACAAGAACTTTCATGGGAAACTAATTCATTATCATCAAATATGTTATTATAAATTTCATTAAATGTGATATGAAACAAACATGTAATATTGATTCCATAAATATATCAACTATATTACACAAAAAACCCACAATGACCAATATTTTCAGCAAGGAATCAATCTTATACAGATCATTGATAATAATAAAATCAAAAAAAGTAAAACAAGTTATTCTATTACCTACCACATAAATTAAATTAAAAAAATTAATTTGCATCATTAGACTATATATAATGACATAAAAAATGATAAAAATAGTAATAACCCATCCTGCATGTTACAAATAAATGAGAGAAAAAGGATCCCCTACCTCAAATTATGATTTTTGAACATCAATATAGGGTATAGACAAGAGGGTTAAAACCACTAAGCACCACAATAAATGAAGAAACATTGATAAAAATATGACACATGATCCAACATCATTATCTTATTGAAGAATCACCAAAACCAATGGTTTCAATAGAATAAACTCATATATATGAAGAATAAGAATATAAAATGGAAGAGGAAAAAAAATAAAACTCACATGGAACCTATAAGGATCGATCTTCCAAGGCTGGGGTTGAGATCCAATGAAAATGGGATGAAAGAAATCTTGGGGGTTCACTATGGTTCCATATAATTGAGAGAAAAATATGAAATAAATTCTTGGTTATAAGGGTGTTTGGGATTTATTGTAAGTCTAAGAAACATAACACCACAACAAATCCAACCACACCATGGTAAAAAACTTCCAAAATGTGATAAGACAATGGTGAAAGGGAAGGGACCATGCTGCAATAAGGCTCACAAAACTGTCATCCATGAAACAAGGGGAGGACCATGTCATAAATTAGATATAATTGGAAAGAGAACAAAACACCAGGGGAATAACCACACCACATGATTCAACAATTGTGAAAGGGCCTACACTGTATCCCTACTCCACTGTGATGATACGTCAAGAACAAAAGAACCAACAAAATTATACATGGGAATCGAAATCATAGTTAGTATCTCCACACAACAACCATTATAAAATTGAAAGAACAGTAAAAAATCACCCTCCTAAAATCCACACCACATCTAAATTTCCACATCGTAGCCATATTTATTTTAGTAGATCCACCAAAACATTACCCCATTCCTCTACATTTTAGTAAGACTATCCAAACTACTATGACACAACTTATCTTGTAGATCAGTCTTCCACACTGTACAATCCTTCTTATCTATAACTCCACCAATTAATCCCCAAATCCTTCAAAACACCCACCACATTCCTCCACAAAAAAAATTATCACAAATTAATTGGTTGAAAGCTCTATACCATTACATAAATATTTGGGTTAGTCTTGTCTATGGATATAAAATATTAATATTCCTATAATTTTTTTCACACCCTACCTAATTTAGATAACCTTACCAAAACCCAAAATGTTGGGATTCCATGTGTTTTCCCCAATATCCATATTGGTTAAGGAATGAATAGATGACTATTTTCTCTCCTCAACTCTCATTTCTAGGTAAAGTTCTTGTTTTTATGTATCATGGTAATTATATTCATATGGGATTTTATGGATTATGGTTTTTAGTATATAATATACTTGCTGACTGGGTTTTGCGATTGTTTTAAAGATTTATGGTGGGATAATTCATGAAAAGAGGATGTTATGAGGTTGACATCCTTCATATTATTGTTAACATATTATGATAAGGACATGATTTTTTGTAGTAGAATGGTATGAAGTGGTTGATACATGGTTATTTTTTTAAAAAAATCTAGGTGAAACGCCGCATTTTTATGTAAAGAGAGGATTGTTGTTTAAATGGGTTTAAAGGTAACTGTTTTCTGGACCCTTATGGACTAGTGGCTGTAAGTCACATTATAATTGTTTATTAGCCAAAGGACTAGAAACCTGAAGGCCTATACGTGGAATTTTAAGACCTATATAGGGAATTTTAAGGCCCAAAGTTGTATGTCTACATCATTCTAATTTTTTAATCATATGGAACAGTTCCCCATTTCTAGTAGCCAGCACACCTTTATCCCAGTTTGAATGTTGCATCACTCCCCATTCCCTGAACTATTGAATCATGTAATCAAAAAAATCAGGATAGTGAACCCCTTATTTCATGATGTGAGAGGAGGGATGGATTATAGTTATTAGTATAACTATCATGCCTTCATGTTTTCAATCAAGTGATACATGTATGATCTCACATAAATCACCTACATATCTCTTCCTATCCATAAGTTGGTCCTCAGTGTAGATGGCCACATGATTGTTCAACCCTATATACCATGTTGATGATGTGATTATGTGTGATAGGAATTTTGAAATTTTTTCCTTTTTTTGAGGATTCCCACCTGATAGTGACTACTTTCACTACCTTTCTATTTAACCAATATATTTTCATGGTCCCAATCACTCTACCTTCTTCCTACTAGTGTGGACCAGAAGGAACTATAATGAACATAGGCTTTATGGCCCAAATTCCATAAACAGCTCAAAGTCCCTATGGCTCATAGACCCAAATCAGTAGACCCAAATATGAAATTAGGTTAATAGTTCCACTACTATAGTGCTATTTTAGTACATTCTATAGTAATTTTGTAGTAACTTCATAAATTCTCCCCCACTAGGATTTGATCATAGGTTTCCTAGAGGATCGTGGGTGTGTGTTGAACACTTGGTTTCCACCCCCACTTTTCCTGGATATGATGATTTTATTTATATGTTTAGTGGTATATAGTTGTGATATAGGATTTGATGTGTGATGGAATTACTATTCATGGGACAAAAACATAAGATATTTTCATATTGGGTTATGAGAGAAAAAAATATTGGGTAAGTGTTTGTGGGTTACCATATTTCTATATTATATTCCTACAAATTAATTATTCATATATTAAATACTGATTGAGTGATATTTAGTAATGATGGTTGATAGTTGATCTAGATTTGGTGTGTGTTGGTTCTACTATTTATTAATTAAAGGATTATTAAACTTATTTTATATTTTATGAGAAGTATTTTTAAGGATCCTAATAAGTATAAATTTATTCTCACCCTAATATATAAATATATTTTTATGTTTCTAAGATGGATCCACGGATTTCATTAGAAAATAATAGATTTAGTATTGGAGATATTGTTGGAGTCACGATCATGGGAATTTATTCTCTTATTTCATTTTGGGAGATTTTTTTGAATTAATTTTACATTCATAATGGGGTGTTGGTTTTTAATTTATATAATAGTAATAATTTTTTGTCTTATTTATTTATAACTATGATTATGAGGTAAATTCCTCACATTTTTTATACTTTCATTACTAGTTTCCAACTCTTGGAATATTGGATAATTGATTTGAGGGCCACATTCATCGTCATTGTAGGATTAAAAGGGGTTACTAGTAGAGATTTTTCATGAAAAAGTTGTGTATGCTATATTGATAATAGATAGGATGGGTAATAGAGTTAGAAACATGAGAGTATTTCATGGTTTTGGTAGAGAAATAGTGTTAATCAAACCTATTGTGTGTTTTATAAATGGATCTTAGCTAGGAAATATTTTATTATGACCCCTATGATCTGATACAAGACCCTTAAGCTTACAGAACAACCTAGGTTAGGTAATAATAATTTTATATTAGATACCTAAGTGAGTTACATTCATCATGTTTATTTGTGCATGTTGTTGAATTGTGATAATTTTGGGGAATTTAATGTGAAATTAATTAATTAATCCTAAAAAATTCAATGTTACCCAGATTAGGGTTTTTATTTTATATTAAAATAGAAGGATCATGGTCATCATGCACATGTGTTTTACATTATTGATTTGTGTAAGGATGATTCGGTAGATCGTAGGATAGTTACCTAACTGAGGATGATAAATCTTTGAGGAAGACATTTCCTATGTTTCAAAATAAAAGTTTGGAAAAGAATGACGGGAGTGTATTTAATTTTGAGATGAATCAATAGTTGGAGGAGTTAGAGATCGTCTTTAGTTTTATTCTTTCAAGGATAAATAATTGAGTCACACTGGATTTCAGTTGGATGGGAGGTGTTATGAACCAGTAGTGGTTCTTGTTTCTTGGGAAGAAAGAGGAGATACAATTTCCATTAGATGAATTATATAATCAATTCTATGCAATTTTTCTTTTATTATTGTTCAAGGAAATTAAGAGTGTGGTGTTAGTCTCCCATCAACATAGGATCCCGAGTAGGTAATATATTAGGATCCTATTCAAGTGTCTTTTTCACTTTTTCCCCAATCTTTTTCTCGATGATGAGTCTGGACGATGGAATTTTAAGATGTATCTATACCGAAAGACTCGATATTTGGTTACCCCCATTTACATTTCATATATACCTATAGGTTTTGAAGAAGGTAGAGTTTTTTTGTGGAAGGGGGTCATCAATACTTCCCAAGGAGAAAAGTTATAGATGAAGGGTCTCAAATATCTGATAAATTGTGGTTTCATCTAGTATAAATAATTTATCAGTAGTCTTACACTCATTTTTCTAGAGGAGTTATTTCTCCAAAATCCACCAAGATCTCTATTATTTAAAATTTACCTATTTATTCATAGTTATTGGGGATTTAAATGCCCAAGCATTATCGATGGTAGTGAAACATAGCTGGTAAGACCCCATACCATCCCGGATAGAAGTTTACTCATATTTATTATCAATAGAAGGGTATGTAGGTTTTTTTAATCCAATGGGATATATATTAGGAAGATGAAATCCTATGTGATATTACCTATCCTTAGGTATATAGGGATGATCACGACCATGGATGTGGTCATTATTATGGCTAGTGAGGTAGATCAGTGGAGCGTGTTTAGTTTTATTCCTTATATATGTCAGTAAAATGAGGTCTTAGAATGATATGAGGTACCACTTTTTTATATTTTACCCTGAATTTTGATCTTTTTTATTCTAGTTATTTCACATCCTTTATTACACCCATATTTTTTGTGCCTATATAATCAAGGTGTAGATTCTTTTAGCACCCCTAGTGTTGAATGTTCTAATTAAAGGATAATATTATTTCCTTATAGTGTTTTGGGGTTATGATTTGAGAATATGGCATTAATAGATTCTTGGGGTTTACTATAAATAAAACCATATGATGTAGTTAAATTCATGGATTGGTTGTATCTCATGCATACAATAATACATTTATTATAGTGGAGAGTTGCATCATTTGACGGGGAATTCCAATGTCTAGTTTTAGTATTATAGTGGCACCATCATATGGGTTTTTGCAATTAATATCCTATTTTCCCTAAATTAGAGGATTTATTGTTGGTTTTTGTAGAGTAACAGTGGAAAATATTCTTATATTTTGTGAATGTTTTATAGTTGTTTTCTTTGACCAGTTTTCAATATAACACTCTCAAGGTGATGCTAAGTTTGGGGTATAATTGTAACCTACTGCCCCTATAATTTAGATGGATCTTTATCTGATGTAATTTTCTATGTTGTGGGAGTTGAGAACATTAATAGATGATTTTATGGAGATAGGCTTCATCTTACCTAGTGTTTCATTATGTTGTGCTCTAGTGTTTTTCACCATGAATGTTATTGACAGTCTATATTTGTGCATATAATGATGATAATTTATACATATAATAGATAGTAACCATTATCCACTTCTAATAATATATGACTTTATTGATCAATTGAAGGACCACAATTGGTTTTCAAATATCAAACTCTAGTAGTGTATCATCAGATTATGGTGAAATATGTTGATATCCCTAATAATTAAGTGTAATTATGGGCACTTTAAAGTCAAAGATATTTCATTAAGTACCACAAACCTCACAATTATTATCAAGGGACTTAGGAACTACAAGTTTCATGAGTTACTAGATAAGACAATGCTTTTTAATCGATGACATTCTCATATACTAAACTCTATATAATGATAATTCCAATTATCTTACAGCTATTTTATAAGTAATTCAAAACCTTCATATCTCTATTATAATATCAAATTTTAATTTTTAGACATGTTAGGTGGATTTCTTTATGCATGTGGTGTCTCATTAAATAGTAGAATTTGATCCTTTAAAGATCAAGAAAGTTTTTTCTTAGAAGAAACCAATGAATATTGAACAATTCTATAGTTTTGTGGTATCATGGGATATTATTTTTGGTTCATGAAATATTTATCTTATATTTCATCACCATTAAAATACTTAACTAATAATATATAGACTTTCAGATGCATTGATCTATTCCAAGACAATTCTTACTACTTAAAGGAGAATATGATCAATGATCTCCTTATTTGCATACAAAATGAGGGAGTTATATTTGAGTTTTTTTATTATTCTCCTCTAATTTTAGGTTGAGTACTAATGCTACTAATGGAGGTGATCTCATATGGTTCTAGAAAATAACTTCTTCATGATAGTAAAAATTCTACCCTTGAAATTGAGTTAGAAGTAAAGGTATTTTATCTTTAGATGTGATGAAAATACCTCATCAACAAATTATTTGTGGTCTCCATAGATAATAAGTTCTTTAAGTATATTTTACCTTTGTTGGATTAAAATTTATGTTAATATAGGTGGATAACGTTCTTTCAACAATATAACAATGAAATATTTTACACCTTGGATGATGGGAATGTATTAATTGATGTGTAAGTTTAGAAATCACGAAGATATGATGTTTGGAATCTTGTAGATGCTTGGAGAGTTATTAAGGAGCCTAAAGTGATGCTTCTTGATGTTGATAAATCTTGTGATAATGGTTTCCTATAAATGATACTAGTGAAATCATCATTATTTTAGTAGGTGGTGGGGTCTTAGTTAGGAGACTTAGAGGTTGAAGGGTTTTGCGATCATATCTTCCATGATGTTTCTCCCGAGGGATGGTTAGAGGATGAATGTCATGGGTTGTTGTTTTGAGGGAGGTTTTCTATTATGGTGATGATTTGGTTGGTGGTTTCTTGTAATTTTTATATCTCAACCTTGAAGAAAATCCTAGACTATCATAGATGTATCCTTCCTTGAGGATTCAGTTATGGTTTTTAGGGATGATGAAATATGCTACAATGTTTTTGACATGATATTTGGTATTTTTCTAGGTGAATTCAGAGCATTGTGTTTCTTTTAGTTGGTTGAAACCATCAGATGTCACCATGTGGAAGTGGTATAAAATATTGAGGAATTTAATCACCAGGATTCCTTGAGATCAAGGTGTATGTGACACTATTTGTATTATTATGAATTATTTGATGAATTCAGTTCATATATTCATAATTAAGGAGTCCCGTTTTATGTGTATATTGTAGAGGTGGTATGTTCATTACGTAGTGAATTATGAATGGGTACCAAGGACTATAATATTTTATAAGAATACTTTGTTTAACTTATAATTTTGGGGAAGTCTTTCATGTGATTTTTTATCTCAGAAATTCTTGATTATTTCTTTCTATCCTCAAATAGATGATTGAATATAGTTGACCATTTAGACGGTGGAGGATGTGTTTCTAACATGGGTTTTGTATTTTTCTGGATCATGTATGATGAAACAACATTTTATTGAATTTTTAAAAATAATATTTACTATTATTCTATTTGAATAGTCTGTTTTAGGCATTATATGTTTGCCCTTTTAGATATCAGTTATATTGGACAAAGGTTGGATAGTTTTCAGTCCGTGGAATAGATGTGTTGTAGAGAATTACTAAAAAATTAGATGATTTGGGAGTGGATGGATGTGGAATGGGTTCAACATATGTATTATTTTAATTGTATGATGAGACCATTGGAGTTAGAGTTCAGAGATCATATTTTATTGGTTGTTTCTCTTTATCATATGTAGTGAAGGTATAATCGAGTGAGTTATATTTCTACCAAGTAAAAGGAACACTTTAAGGTGTTAGAGTAACTAATTGAGGTTACATATTGGTTATTGATCCCCCCATAGTTGGATCTGATTCAATGTATTTTCATTGTTTCATAGTTTATTATTATCTTCAAGAATAATATCATGTCATTGATTATGTATATTTGGATGTACAAGATGACATTATGTTCTTTGAGAGACATAATGAAATTTTTTATCATGAATATAAGTTTTTTTACAGGTATATTATTCCAGTACTTCATGTAATTTAGAGGAATAGTGGCTTAGATGAATGAACATGGAAAGGCGAGTCACAAATGTGCACTCAATATCTAGATTTTTTAAACTTTATTTTATTTGATAAAGAGATTCTTGAATTACTATTCAATTATATAAGATTATTTATATCTTTATATGAATTATAAATTAGTGAAAGCTTCTTCTTGTTTGAGAGGTCTCTCCCCTAATGATTTATAGGTTTAGTAGTTTTTTAATTCCTCTTGGGTTTGGTTATGATTCTTGAGTATGAGAATAATCTGATAGGTTTCTAATTTATCATATTATAAATTTCCAGGTTTTAAATTTTGTCTTTTGGGTTTTGGACATGTTAGGATATGGTTTGAGGATGGTAGGTGTTTCAAAAGTTGAGATTTAGATATAGAGGAGAGTTTTTATATAGTACAGTGTGTCGTTCTATCACAGACAAATTTTAGAAAAGATTTTAATTTCCATAAATTATGAAATGACCCTTACATATCCCCCCTTTTTCATGGAGATGACCATTAGGTATCACCCCATTTCATGAAAATGACCGTTATACTTCATCATAGGGATATGTAAATGTAAAACTATATTAAGTAGAAGTAAATGATGAATATATAAAATTAAATCCAGAATATGTAAAAGTAAAACATGGATATATAATATTATTATAGGTGATATGTAAGATAAATTTCACCAGATATAAGATTAATTTCCCCATACATAAGAGTAATGTCTCCATACACAATAGAAATTTTATTATACATAAGAGTAATTTCCTCACAAATAACTGTAATTTCCCATATATATGTGTAAATTTACCCATGTGTAAGAGTAATTTTATTTGCAGTAGAAGTGGAAATATTCCAGTTTACATTGAATAATATTTTATTATTGATATGGGTATTATCAATCAGATGCTATGTGGTTTGGAAAACCATGAAATATATGAGTAATTCTTAATCAATGTTCATGATTTTTGGGAATTCAAATGATTCGTCACAGTTATAGTCATTATAATGTTATCTCTCTTCTTGATATTTAATTTAGGAGACAAAATCATTTTTTAAAATTGGGGGAACATCAAGTAGTATTAGTATGGGATTTATGCATTTGAATTTTTAAATTCCGGGTGCCCCTCTATTTTGTTTGACCATTATCATTTATCTCAGGACCTGTATGGCTAGTGATACATCATTAGAGACCTTTTATTCCACTTTTATAGGTTTTGGACATCAAATCCTAATGATTCAAGGTTATTTCACATATTTTCTTCGTGTTTTCCTCCCTATCTTTCACCATAGAGACATTGTGGAAGAATTTGTTTTTAGTTTTGTTGGCCTTGGGTTGTGATTTTTATGTAGGTTATTGTGTTTTTTTTTGACGGTTTATTTATGATTTCTTATGTTTACTGTCATCTCCCACTCCTTATTATATTATTGGGAATTTTTGAGGCTCTGGTTGAGGTATGAGATTTGAGTCCTCTCTTTAAATTATGTCAAAATGTGGAATTCCATTGGTTTTTTTTTCATTAGGTGGATATTTTGAATTAACCTAACAAATATGTCATTAAGAATAATTAAATATTTGTGGGGGAAGAGGTCGACAACTTGATATTTATTTTAATTCATGTTATTTTTATATTATGAATATTTCTTATTGATGTTATTATGATGTGTTTGTTAGTTAAAATACCCATGGAGTTATTTTTGTGTTCTTTTTTATAATAAATTATAGGTAATATTAAAATTAGACTTTTACTATTTAGAATTATAATTTTTACGTATAGAATTTTTAGGAGGATAATTCCTATAAAGTCTAGTTTTTCAGAAGAATTTTGGAAAAAATGGTTATGACTTTATGCATACAAGTCATCCCTACCAATTTTTTACTAGACACCCCAGTTCAATGTATAATTCAGTCAGAAATTTTAATATGATTCATTTTAAAAAGTTGAACATGTTAATTTTTTTAAGGAGTCATATTCTTATCCATAGAAGTGTAATCATTAGTTGTGTATGAATCATCTCCATTTGTATATGAGTCCTTATTGAGATTCCCAATGGATCAGAGAAAAAACCTAACAGGGTTTGTGAGTCAGGTGTTAGAAGGTTTTTACCAAATTCAAACATCCCTTTATAAACCCCTTTTGAATTTAAACCTGTATGTTTTATCATTAGGATTAGATCTATTAAATTTTTACCAATCAATTGTCAATTATATGCATGTATGTAATGAAATGAAGTGGCGAGTAATATTTTTTATAAGGTTCGATAAAAGTAACTAGTATTTACAATTATTTTTTATTCATACCCATAATGGATTATACACTAAAATGATGTTTATATTTTTATGGGTATGGTTTATCCCACACCTATATAATTTCAACATCTAATTGGCTTACAAATTCATGTTTCCCAAAGGACTTACAGAACTATCATGAAACTAAATTCATGAATTCACATAGTTTTTAATAAAAATATCATGTTTCATGCATGTTCTATAATATTCCAACATGTTTGTTAAATTTTTATCTTCCAATATTATACTTTTATTTGGATCACATGTTTAATAAAATATTAATTTATATCAATAATATTACTTCACCTATCACTCACAGAAGTGACTTTGAATTCCAATAACACTTCAAGTGAAGCACTTGAGACTCTATCACTACTCAACACAACTTCATATAATTGAAACTAATATTCTCATCTATATTTTTTACTTATTCACTCTACCTAATCAAAGTGGATATAATCAATATTATATATTCAGATGAACGCAACATCAGTTCCCAGAAATCCATTCCTGAACATCATCCCACTGATCACTTAATAGTGGATATGATTCTTCTTCTATTTCAACTTCAATACCCAAGGGATCTACAACTATAGAAAATTATTTTCTCACTATAATTTTATAAACTAAAACATATCGTGGGACCACCTTATTCTTTTTATTTAAAAAATATTTGATAAACAATCTCAGTTGAAACTCTTGATTTCTCACACTCATAGTTGATCCTCATTTTCTATTATTTTCTCACCATTCATTTTATAAATATGGGACATAATTGAAGTGCCTTAAATTGTATCCATCAAAATCAGTATTATTAAATGGAATATTGAATGAAACTTCTCCAATCCAACCATAAATAACGATCATTGAATAACCATTTTAGGTTTCAGTGTCTCATGTCTTCGCCTTTTCAACTCATTGTTGTATTCCAAGCATATCCTTTATTTTATGATTTTTTTTGAAAAATGGCTACAAATATCAATGAAACATAAATATTCATTATGGCTTCATCTTCTAAAAAAATAATCTAAGAATTATTTACTCTTAATATTAAATGATGTATGACAATGTGTAACATGCATATTTGTAGTGTGAAACTCTCCCCTGCAGTGTGATAACTGCTCTTGAAAAAAGTAAAATCCAAAATATAAGACCCTCAAATTTTAGTAGAATCTTATATTTTCATCATTATATTAGAAAAGGTATCGAATCACAATTATTTTATTATTTTTTGGACAATCAAAAATCAATGTGACATTATATTTATTATTCTTGAAAATTCCAAAAAATAATTTTCCATATTGTGAAAAACATGTACTAGATATAAATTTATTTTAGGAATGGATTACACACCATAAAGGTTATTTGTGATTTTTTAATCCTTTAATAATATCTTCATCATCATGAAAAACCAAATTAATTCTCATAATAATAATTTTTAATATTTTTAGTTTTCACCTTGTATGTATGGGAAATCATAATATGAGATCTTCTAGTTATCATATTCATAATCAGATACATGAAATTATATTTAATGATACTCATGTAATATTATAATATTACAAATTTATAGTAAATTTAACTTGAAAATTAATCTATATTAATTTAATAATATAAGAAATTCCAAGAATGTAATCTCTCATCCTCTTATATTAAAAATTAAAAATCCCTTTTTTTTCAACTAGACTAATCTAAATTCTAGAATTGCATCCATACCCATGCAATAAAAAAAATTTATTGATCATGAAACCAATTTTGGAAGGATTTAGGTATAATCAAAAATAGGGTGTTCGAATATGATTTATCATTCTTAACTGTTTGGTTTCATTTTATTTATTCTTATACCTCCTTAAAATATTATTAAACCATTATTAAATAATAATAAAATTTCTTCTGTATACTTATATTTTATGATGATATTTTAATAACCAATATCCATATTCTCTTCCATCAAATGGGAAATCAATACATTGTTCGGGTGTACAGTGGACTACCACCTCACGAACTTATGAAATTCATTTTCCATCACTCTCTCTGACAAGTATTAATAATGATGTATTTAATGAATATTTATGATATCCTTGATATATTTATCTTTCTATAGAAGTAATATATAATATATTCTATTAATTTATCTTCCTTGTATCATGATAATGATGTTTGTGTGTACATGTGTACTACCACATCCACGAGGGGATGTGACTCATCTTTAGTCACCACATCACATGGATTATATATATAAACATATTTAAAAGAAAATATGATATTTATTGAGTTATTTAAATTCTATAAATTTAAAATAATACTTAAATATTCATAATGATCATTTAAAAAAGGCAAACGTTATTCATGCATATGTACGGCCTATAGTCTCCAAGATTGTAACGTACTTAATTTTTAATAACCATCATTCATGGTTGATTTTTAAATTATAATCTATTTATAGAATTATTATTATGTAATTATTTTTATTATTTATGTGAGTAAATAATGAATAATTTGACCATAATCAACCTACTGAAGTCATTTTTTGACTTATGAACCAAATATCTTCAAAACATACAACATGAACATAATTGATTAAGTAATTGAATATAACAGGGTAATATATAAAATAAAAGGTATAATAAAAATCAAAATAGTTTTTATAAAGGTTAATAATTAAAATAATGTCATTATTTCGGAATATAGTGAATTTATGTGACATTTTGAACTTGAGGTAATTGACACGTTACATTAAAAACCTCATTTTGAATGTTATAAAGATTTTTTTTGTACATTTTTTCACAATACATATACAAAAAATTATTTTATGAATTTATATTTATTTAAATAATTCAATTATAATGAATATTTTATTCTTATTTATAATTTATTTAAAAAAATTCAAAAGGCATCATTTTACCTGTTATATACAAAACATTTTGACGAAAAGATTACAAAAATTATATATTTTAACATATACAATGTCAGAATATTTTCCTTCTAACATGAACATTATTGGATTTTTTTAATTCCTTTATATTATTACATGTTATATTAATTTAAAAAACTAATTTTTATCTTCTATTTTTTACAAAAATATTTAAATTAATTGATATTTCAATATTTTGAACAGTTTTCTTTCAAGTGAAATGAATATTTTTATGAGTTAAATGTTGAAAAATAAATTTTTTTATGTTATTGTTATGTTATGGTTCTGGTGAGTTTTTTATTATCATGGGTGCATCTATGATATCACACCAATTAATTTTTTAACATTTATATTGGAATTTGACAGTGAGGATTTTTACATTTACAACTATGATGTTTAATTTAATCGTAAATGTTACTCTATTTATAACAAAGAAAGGTATTCCATTGGTAACTGTGAAGTTAATTTGATTTAAAATAATGAACTTTATTCCATATTTATGAGTGATATGAAAATGATTTTTCCAGTTACCTATATATTTTATATATGATTTTTAAATGTATTTTTTTGGAAATCATAGGATATAAAAAAGTTAAGAAACATGATTATTCTTAAAAAAAATGAGTATGGTACTTTTTGAGAGTAAAATGTATAACATTGAAAAGAAGTTTTTTTCAGGTGATTTAATGATTAAAATAAAACCTTTATGAGTTTTATTTTTCCTTAAATAGTTTTTATGAAATGTTTTATGAAAATATTTTAATAAATAAGTTGATTTATTTGGTGAAAAATTTTCTATTTTGTACGCAATTCTTTTGAAAATGAAAAATTATTATAAGTATTCAAGGATTATAATGTATAATTTTTATATTTTTGGTCTATTAGTGATATTTTTATTCTTATACCACTGTTTAAAATGCTTTTCACTAGTCTATAAGGATGTGTATGGATATGGATGAGTTCATGAAGATAATTATCATGATGTTTTGTGAATTTTTTTTAATATTTTTAATGTTTTTCATTATAAAAAAATGGATACTGAATAGAATTTTCCACTTTTCTGATGTAATATTTAATTATATAAAGGTGATGGATTAATTCTATAAAAACACTTAACTAAAAAGATCCTAAAAATGTAAAAAAATGAATTCTTTATTAAAATTAAATATTATATAATGATTAATGTTTGATTTCTTATCATTGATATAAGGGACTCTTATAAATTAAAACTTAACCTCTATATTACCATTAAACCTATTTGTTGAACGGGTCTCTCACTCTTTAATCACATTTTGTTTTCATTCAAGTACATTAAATTGGGTAGAAAAAGATAAGGAACGCTATGATTTGATAAAATGGTTCACCACCATTTTGGATGAATACATACCTGGTGCATGATGTGTTTTATCCCATGAACATAAAACTCTTATTTTTTTCATGAATTATCCTAAGAAATAGAATATAATTGGAACCATACTATGGGAACTAACTAGGTTCAATGAAAGCACCGAATTGAAAATGTCATGCTCTAGAACTAACCATACCTTCCTTAAAAATACAAGTTTTGGATAGCTACTTAATGAATACTGATTAATGGGAAATAAAAGGTCAATAATTGACTCAACAGTATCTGGTCCTGTTCTTCAGTGTGTATCAATCACTAGGTATGCCTAAAATTATCCATACATTATGATAGAAGAATATCGTATGTTAGTGTCCTCAATTTATCATTTAAATATAAAAACAAATGATTTATTCCTTATGATATATTAATATCATAGTATAGAATCCTCATCTCTTCTAGGTTGACATATATGATCTTTAGTAAATAAACTATGGTCTCTCTCTTATTCTTACTCTTCTTTTTCAAAGAACCAAGATTCCCACATTTTAAATATAATTCCATCACTTCTGTTATATTAAAAAAAGGATATTTATACTAACATTCACAGTTCGCTCTATCTTAAATAATTTATTTTGTTCATTATTCTCTTATTTATATTATCAACCTATTGATGAGATATTTGTTTTATGAATTGAATATGAAAACCATTCAATCTATAAACTATGATAATAAATAATTTTTTTACTTTTGAACTCAGTTAATAATATTTAAGATCTATATCATATAAAGGATTATTATTTATTTCTATTTTCATGATATCCAAACTATTCATTCCACATATGTATGATAACATGTTCCAGCGATGTCATGTCATTAAAGGTTCTTACTATAAAGTAGGATTCTATTCTTCATATGCATGGAGTTATAGTGTTTTGACATGGAATCTATTATTATAGTATTCCAAAATATATTATTTTATTTTAAAATACTGAATAACATCAATGATATATCATCATGATGTGAATCTCTCCTATAATATTATATGCATGACACATCATGGAATATCTTTATCCTCAAAGTGTGATCAATATCTACATATCATAATCCTCATCACTAATAGAGCCATGTCTAATCACTATTATCATCCTGATATTTACATAACATAATATCAGTACAACATCATCATAATTAATCTCCATTAAGAAAATCCTAAATCAGGATTGTAATAATAATAATGAAATTGAAATCAATGAAAAATAGAACCAGTATATTTTGAATTAATTATTATTTTATAACATAAATTTTCAAAACCCCCTATTAACATGTGGAAATATCACATTTTTCTAAGTGGAAATGACTTTTACAAATCACTTTTTATACCATTATGACCTTTACATTTTGATCAACTTACCATTAAGTATCATAGTTTGAGTCTATACTTTTCCAAATTTTCAGTAATTAATGACCCTTACATAAAATTATGTTACCCTTACATATAACATAATTACTTTTTCATTACAAATTTTTATCTAACAAATTACCATTATATATATATTTTTTCCCTTATGTGTCTCATGAGGTTTCTAACTTTTCCACATTTTAGAAATCTACGATAAAAAAGACTCTTACGTATGAGTTATTAACCCTTATATATCATTGTATAACATCATACTTTCTCAATTTTAGATCCAAATAAAAAATTACATTTTACATATCCTAGGGAGATTTTAGGATATTTCAATATTCTTGAAGTATTCTCAGGTTAACCATTACATACCAGGAAGTTTTCTTTATGTATCAACTCGTTTTTCAAATCTAAAATAACATGGACTTAGAATTTTTCCTATTTTCTTAGTAATTCTTAAAAAAATCAAATATATTTTTTATAAATTCATATCAAATATAATCACCACTATAAAAATTATATAGATTTTTGAAATGTATAAATAATCCTTATAGTATTTCAATGGTATTCCACTTCTTCAACAATTTTTTTTCTTTTTTAGAAATCATTCAAGTGTATTTATCTATGATCTAACATTATTAATGCTTGATAACTACAATGTTAGAACTCCAAAACAAAATTTAGTTACATTTTCTATGTGTATAATATCCTACAATCACCATACTCCATGGATCTATTCCCAACACATCAAATGCTTCAAATATTATTAAAATAATTCCACATATGAACATTAAATATAATTTTCTAGTTAAAAAAATCAAAAGTAGATCGATAATATCAATTTAATGTAGGTATAAACTCAAAAAATACCATATAAATAGATCTCTAGTATAGTATCTATAATGATGGAATTTAACATTACAATATAAGTAATTATATTAACTCACTTCCAAGATCCAAGGTTTTTATTCAATCCTTATTAATTTTTCACAAATCAATATATAATGACTCCTTATGTTGGAACATTCCCTTTTTCTCAAAAACATGATTGGTTACCCCATACTCCTTCCAATTTGTTCTAATTTTTCACATATTTATATCATGAATACTGACTTATTTCTTATTGACAAAAAATAAAACTTGACAACTAGTGAGTCTAACACTATGTATACTCTTTTTGTTTGAGTGAATAGATCACCTTGAAAAATGGTTAATCACTTAAATATGGTAATAATATATTTTTGTTAAATTTTGAATTGAGGTAATTTTTTCTCATGAAAGATATTTTGAATTATTTGAATTATTTTTTCAGAAGGGGAAACATTAAATTGTTTTTTGTTGAAAATTGGAGTTTTTTACTATAAGTTTGTTTTTTTATATTGTTGTGAGTCTTCTATTGGTTTTTTATATAGATAGAATTGAGTTGTTAACTTTGTGAGGATTAATTGGTATAAATTGGATGAGTGGTTTTGTATTTTTTTAGTAGACATATTTATTTGATTGTATTTCCAAGAGGTTAATGGGTGTTTTGGTTATTTACATGGTATAACGTAGTGGTTGTTGTTCTTAGATTGCAAGGTAGTTTTTATGGTTTTTCTTCTTATTATGGGGATGTTTTATAAATACATAGTTGTAGGTAATATTATTGTTAGTAATGAATATAAAAATGGTAAGTGGATTAGAATTGAATAAATAGTGGTTGTTGATTAACTATTAATGACTTAAATTAATGGTTGTCACCTGAGAGAAACATGGGTAATATAAAATTAATGGTTTTCCAATAAATAAAGATAAATAAATGAAATAAAATATATAATATTTATATTAAAAATATAAATTAAAAAAATATAAATTTTACGATTAAATATAAATTTAATAGTGATTTTATGGTTTTGTGTTGTGGAAATGAATGTCAGTTTATAGTATATTATTGGCATCAGTTTTAAATTCTGATGGGTATTAGTAGTGTGTTTTGTGAAACCATGGATTGGTATTGTGGGTAAATATAATATATGTATTTTATGATGATTTCATATGCACCCCTCCAAAGTCAGATAACCTTACTATGACCTATATCTTTTGGATTCTAGTTTTTTTATCCAACATTCAGGACGGTGAGGGAATAAATGGATGACTACACCCACTTCAACACGATAACATCTAAGTGTAGTGAGGGAAAATGGTTGGTATATACATATGTGTTGTGATGGAATATTTTTTTTCATATGAAATATACCAGTTGACTTGGTTATGTAGTTGTGATAATGATACATAAATGGGTAAATTCCTGATAGGAGGAAATAAGGTTAGTGCCCTTCATGTTCATGTTACATTATATTGATAAATATATGATTTGTGGTTTTTGTATGGTATGTAATGTTGGATATATGATAATCTTGTTGTTATAGATTTGGTTAGTGGTATATGGATATGAAATGGGATATGATTTCTAATAGCATAGAAGTAGAAGGGATGGGAACACATGAAATTTGTTGTTGGGAATGATAGAAACTAACTACTGTGAAGTGGGTATGGTTTAAATTCATTCTATGTTCTAATAATACTATGTTATTATTATTGGATATGATATTGGGTGAGTGATTCATGATGAGGTTGGGTGTTATTTAACCTCAACTAATTATATGTTGGTTATACTATTTATTCATTGGGGGCATTAGTATGCTTATTCAAATTTACATGAGGTTTCATAAAGATGATTCTACTAAGTAGACATGTATTCTCACCCATATATATAAATATGTTTTTTTATTTATTGGATTATGTAAGTATATTTAACATTTCTATCTTGAGGCATGGAGTTTCTATTGGATTTGATACATAAAGAGATTATTTTGGCATTTCACTAGTACATTTAAATGTGTTGTGGGATATTGGTTTTTAATTTATATTATTGAGATTATTGGTGGTTTTGTTTTCTTATATATTACTAATATTATGACAAAAATGATTCTATTTATTTTATAAATCGTTGCTAGTCATTAACACAAGGGAAATTGGATGTTAGATTTAAAGGTCATACATGACATTATTATCATCCTATGAGGGGTTTCCAGTGGGGGTTTAGTCATGAATGGAATAGTGGGAGAGATATACCATGTGATGTTAACACAACATTATTAAATAGTGTTAAATAATTTTTTTGGAAATTGATTATGTGTAATATATTGAATCATCTTTATGAGATTAAATCTACTGTCTTAGTTATTTTTGAATACCATATTTATAATATAAATATGTGTGAGGCTACAATAAATTTTTTAATAAAAATTTAGATAATGAATGGAGAGGTGTTTATTTTTTTAAAATTTTGAATATTTCATACATATAAAGTAACATTTAATATGACTTGAAGAAAAATAAATAATGGAGAATTATATCAAATATAGAAGAAAAAATTGAGGAAATAAAGTATCAAAATTATATTTTATTACATGGTATTTTATTTTGATGTCTAAAAAATATTAACTAAGAAAGGAAGAATAAATTGATATATAGAAATTGTTATGGTATGAGTATAGTATATGTCTTACTTCATATAATAGTGATATTTATGTATTATTGAATTATTAGATAATTAAAAGTTATTGGGATGCATGAAAATTCAAAATCAACTAACTATAATTCAAAATTGCTTAAATAACAGTGATTTTAAACAATATGACCATGGCTAATTCTAGTAGTTCTCAAGATATATCCACTTATGATGAGTGGTTAATTAGGATTTTGGACATTTATTAAGTAATTTGCTCATATTTTTTGGATGTTTTAACTAAATTTTAATGTTTGGTTGGATTATCTAGGTGCAACATGACTAGAAACGCAGTTTTCAAATTAAGTATGTTAAATATACATTGTGAGTTTTAGGGAAGAGGCACATGTGTAGTTAGGTACAAAGTAAGAGTAATTATTTGATCTAACCATGCATGATAGATTTAGTGGTAGTAGTTATTTCATGGTCATATGGGTACTTCATGAAATCTATAGGATTAAATAAATTTTTGAAGACAAAATATGATGCATACGCCTGGAAAACATCTTTTACCTCTTCCTTTTCATCACCTGAGATGGTGAGGAGTATTGTATTGGGTTCCCTATAACCAAATTATTTGTACGTTATGATAACTTATATTCATGTTTTTGAATATTAATAATCTACTTATGTCATCATTATTATTCATCTACCTGACATAGTATGTGATAATGTCCAAAGTGTTGTTGTCCCAAAAAAAGGTCATAGTAGTCCCCCACTATGATGACAACCCGGAAGTTCTACGACACTATTCTTGAATTTGTTTTCTATATCCAGATGATATCATTTGAGGGACACAAATTATACCAGCTAATAGGGGTGGAGACTCATAGTAATTTTAATAACCTTCTCATAGTTTACGCCCTTTAAATTATCTAGAATGGATATTGTGAGAACGATACCCATAAGTAAGATATATTCATTTCAACGTGTCATTGGATTTTCCTATCTTTGGACATGTGTATCGTTCCATTGACATTAAAATTATTTTCAATGAGTATTATGATTCACAAAATTAGATTTATTGACAAAAACCATGATGACAGATGTTCATGAAAAGGTAGGATATGTTGGGTGTGTCACGAGTAATATTGCATTAATGAATATTGCGTGAAATGATTTATCAATTATATTCTTTCATGGAAGTTAATATCTTAAACACTTTAATAGAATTTATATGTCCTAAATAAATCACGGGCCATAATGTTCCATAGGAATGTTCAATTTCCAGAAAGTAAAAGAAAAAGTTATCAAGCATATAGCTTGATGACAATATCATGAAACCTACTCGATTCAAGATATTTTGATAACGGAATTATATTACATGATAAACATCTATTTTAGGTGAAATGTCATTTTGGCATTAATCGTTTTCTCTATGAATGTCTTGGAGTGTTTCAAGACGCTGTCCTTAGACATTAGGCTATTTTTCCTAATGACACTGAGAAATATGTATAGAGGGTCGCATATTAAGTGTATCCATAATATCAGTTAAATAAAATAAATTTATTTATCACTTAATAGGTTGAATAAATATTATCCCCGCATATGGTTTAATAAATATTCATATATGCATGATTTCATTTATTCTGTAACTTTTTATTTGAGAGAATATATCATGAGTAGAATATTTAAAAAAAATCATTTTCAATTTTGTGAATGTAATATTTATTTATTTATTGGAAAATAATGCAATTATATTTATTTAATAAATTAATTAACATTATTCATGGCCAAATAAATAATGTGGATGAATGGTGGACCGAGTTTAATGTTCTAGTGAGAAATGATAATATTGAATATTATTTAATTAAATTATATTTAATTATAATTTGAATGTTCAGAGAAAGTAGAGAAATAATAATATTACTATTATTATTTTACATGGTGGTTTTCTCAGTATATATAAATAATATGGGCAGTTGTGCAATTATATTATTTTTTCCTTAGAAATAAAAATACCCAATTTTGTTATTTCCCAATAATCCTATTTGGTTGTGTAAAAAAATCTTAGAGAATCATCTCAAGCCTAGAGAGAACTATTTGTACAATAATGCTCCTGAGAAAGGTGAGAAAATCCTCCACCAAATGATCAAGGAGAACTCTTTTTAATTAATTCTCATGGATATCAAGGCAGACAATGAAAGCCCAAGGATATTTCATGGTAGAACTCGGAGAAACCTTCTGGGATATATGGATATTCCTCAAACATGTGTGGACCACTAATAGAGGAAATATACACTATGTTTCTACAAAGAACCAATGGTGCACTGTATATCTTTCACTGAAATCATCAACAAATTAAGAATTCCTTTGAAGTGATTATTTACCTAATTAAATTAATTATAAATAATGTGTGTTGATATCTACACTCTCAATTATAGAACAATTATTCTTTATATATTTCATTGAATCAATTTTGTGGATCATGGTGTTCATCATCATATAAATCTAAAATTGATCATTAATTATAGAAAGAGATAAATTTGGGCATGACCCATCACACGATTCTGCTACCCCATGAACCTACCAGTTGTAACAAAGAGGAAACATAATTGTTTACAATTATTTAATATCATTGGTGATTTATATATTTGTAATTTAGTTTTTCAATTCTTGTTTAATCGTTATTTTAACCTGAATTTCGATATCTATTTCTTCCACCTTTGTTTCTCATAGAACTAATCGAGATGTTTGATTTTTTTTCATTATAATAAAATCGAGGAACTCATCTGGAGGAGCTAAGTATTCTGCCCAGATAACACAACAGTACATGTCGTGTAACCATTGTTACATACTGCGTAGTTGTGTTCAATGCACCAGCAGTTAATTTAGTAATTACTCAACCTATGTTCATTAATGACACATGGAATAGTTTATTATAATATTGTGTGTTGGCATGGAAATATAGGTGCATTTTCAACTAAATAAAATGTCATGTACCCCATGTACATGGTGTGTAGTCCCATTTCATCAAAGACAGGTTGTGTATTCAATACATGTCCAACCTGACTGATGATAGTGTAACCCGGAGTCAACAAGGCATATGGGCCATTGTTCATGCTATATAGACCAATTTTTATGAGTCATAGAATGTATGACAAGTCCTTAACCATGTGTCTTGGATAGGTGGTGATACATGTACTTGAGTGAGGTCTTAAAGATATGACACACCGTGTGATATGTTTTAATAAATATTTAAATTTTTAATTAATATCTACTTAATGTTAAAGATATTCATATCATGTATAAGTCATATTACAAGGTGTCACTCTATACGCATTGAAACATAACACTTGAATGATAAATCATATAATTTGTATAATCATCCCTGAAGTACACATCATAAAATTTTCTGATAAGCCATGTATTCCATATGTCATAGGAGTAAAATAGTATACAATTTTAATAAATGTTGCATAAATTTGGACCAATATTAACTGTGATTCCTACAATGTACATTTATGTATAAGGTTAATTTTAAATGAATTTATTTAATTTGATTAAAATTAAATTCTCTTAGAATCTCATGTAATTTCAGATAAGGATTAATATAAAAATATTGATTAATCCAATATAATAATTAATTGATTCAATTACAATTTATCTTAAATAAGATTGATTATGAATTGAATGTAAGTTTTATAAAATGTGTAATTAGTTTTTTTTCATGTGGAAGAGCATGAGTTAGACCAAAAATTTTGTTTGTGATTGGATTCATTTAATTTAATATTAAATTAAATTATTGGCATGCATGCCTTATCACCTCATTTTTATATAGGTCCTACATTCCCATTGTTTATTTTAGGTAAAACTCTTTCCCCCCCTCACATACATGTGAGTAAATAGAGCTCTCATGATAGTGGATGCGGTTCAAGATATGATCCAAGGTGAAACCAATCCAAGGAGATATAGTGGTGGACCAGTGGAATGTTGTGAACCCGAACCTCAATTGGTTTTGGTGTTTCTCCCATATTTCAAGGATTAGTTTATCAATCGCTAGATAAACTAAAAATTAGTATAATCTCATGATCATAACTTTTATTTTATTTATGTCAGTTTCATGGTTATTTCATTATGGATGTGTATCCATGACCATATAATTAATGAATTACAAATCATTCAATATGGAACTAAAATAAAATATCTTATGCGTAAATATTATCTAAGACATCGATAATCACATAAGATATCCCAAATTATATTAACAAGAATTTGATGAAAATAATAATTGGAAATTTATCCATTAAAGGATAAAATCCCTCAATAAAATATTATGTTGGTATGAGCTTCCATTACTTTAGTCAGTATCAAACCATAGTTCAAATTGATTGACCATCCTATGTTGGAATTCTAACTAGAGGTTTTGGGATGAATTAACATGGTTAAAATTATGGGTTTTCTATCAAAGAAGGAATTGGTGTAACTCAGAGGAAAAGATTGAGGAAATCCAAATTAAGGATTTCAATATAGGGGAGTCCACTCAAATGATCAATGGATTATGAGTAATATAGTTGGAATTTGGAATTCCTACCTAAAACCATTTTAGTTTCATGACCATCCAAATTTGGGGTAATGAGAAGTGGAATATGGATCATTTCCACTAGAATATCCAATAAATAAGATATTCTGAATCCAATGGTGACGAGTATTTGGTTTCGATAAAATTATGGGAGACTAATAAACATAATATTTATCTATTTTTCTAAATTTTATTAGATAATGTACTAAAATTATTCATAACATATTTTTTAGGAAAACAATAAAAAACATGAAACTTATCATTGTGATCTATACATGTGGAATAAAAACATCTCACCAACACTAATTTTGAAGAGTTGAAAAAGCTAATACGGGTCATCCTTCTTGATGGAAGAACTTGTATATGCTGTAAGAATCTTTAACAAATGCACCTAGAAATGAGGTAAGTGGTGAAGAACTATCTCCCTATAAGAAACATTTGAATGATGCTACAAATGTTCAATGCTTCATTATATCATCCATTTACAATGAGTTTTAAAGAAAAATGAGGATATGGATGCCAATAGCATGATGTATCACCATCAAGATCGATATCAAGAGAAGGAAAGAAAAATGATGTTTGAGTCCTCAAATAAATTATTCAAAACTTACCTTGGAGAGTCTCCACTAGATGGGCCTTATGTAGTAAATATTATGGGATATATTGAACTCCTTGAAATATTAGGGATTAAATTTATGGATGAGTTGTATAAAGATCTCATTATTTCATCATTTCCAAAGACCATCTTCAACTTTATTGTTAATTAAAATATGAAAAACTATGATAAGAGTCTTTCAGAACATATGTCCTTCATTTTCCATGTCGATAGCAACATGGGTAAAAAAAACCCACAGTCCATATGGTGATCTAGAAAAAGAATAACAAGTAAAAGAGTCTGAATACTTATAAATATTCTAAATCTCCCATGCACCATCCTTCTAAGAAGGGTAAGATATAGGGGCAGTGAATGAAATATGACATTATTTGTTTTTCATGTGGCAATCCAGTCTGCTTGAAGAAGAACTACACCTACAAGAATGGGGAATCTAAAATATAATTAATTAATGAGTGTAATCATTCGATATCTCCACATTGGGGTATTTAATAAAGCTTTTGGTGCTCACAAATGTATCCAATTGTAGGATCCAAGTAGATTCTAGAATATTTATAGAGGATAGGTGGATCTTGGAGCAGCCAATGGTGAAATGATGGATTCTCTGGGCCTTAGAGACTAATAAATTTCATTAACAATAGGAATGATATTTTCTAAGAGATTGTTTTTATATAATTACAGTTACCAAGAACATAATTTCTATGTCATGTTTAGATACAGATGGGTATATTTTAAAATTTGTAAATAAAATTTGTTTCTATTATAATGTAAAATATGTTATGGCGTGGAACACTTTAATAACGGTATTTAAGAATTAAATTATGAAAAACATGTTTTGTAAATTGATCATGAATCATGTTCACATGACTCATATAAAATTTAGCGGTGACATCATAATCATGGTCACGTAAAAGACAAGCCTTTGAAAAAGATCTATCAAGATGGTTATTTGAACTCTTCAGAGATAAAACCACATGATAGATTTCATTCTTATTTCAAGGAAAATTTACCAAACCACCATTCTGTGGATAAGGTGAAACTGACACAAAACTTTTAGTATCAGTACAGACTGATGTGTGTAGAACATTTCATATAGATGATATTGGTGTATATTCTTACTTAATCACCTTTATTGATGACTTAAGTAGATATTGATATATATACATGATGAGGTATAAGTCTGAGTCCTTTGAAAAATTCAAGGAATTAAATAATGAAGTAGGTAATTAGCTTGGTAAGTAGATAAAGAAGCTTCAATCAGATCTAGGTGGTAAATATCTTAACAGACATTTCATTGAATTTCTATGAGATTTTGGTATTATATATAAACTAATTACACATTATACACTATAGTGGAATGGTGTTAGTTAAAGGAGAAATTGTATGTTTTTAGACATGGTATGGTCAATGTTAAGTCATGTAGATCATTAATTATCATTTTGGGGATACATATTACAAACTGAAACATACACATTAAACTGAGTACCAACTAAAGAAGAAAACATAATTCCATTTGATCTATGGAGTGGAAGGAGACCCATTTATTGTATAAACGTTTATAGGGTTACATGGAATTTGTTAAGACAATATCGAGCAACAAACTAGCACTGCGAGGCACGAGGTGTATCTTTATGGGGAATCACAATGAAACAAAGTGATACTACCTATACAACCCATTATAAAGGAATGTTACTATCTCCAGAATATATATATTTCTAGAGTGGGATCACAACATCAAAAAAGATAGTGGGAGAAAGATTAACTTCTATGAAGTTTATTCTCAAGATTCACAAGAGTTGGTATAGGAATATATTTCATATGTACTCTAGGAAGAAGTAGTTCATTAAATGAAATTACTTCATATGAGAGAAAGTGATGTAATAGAACATGAGAGCTGTGGTTTTCTAGTCGCTGAAGATGGTGATTAATTATTGGTTGACAATGATGAAACTCTCTCCTAAAAGGAGGCAGTAGAGAGCTCAGAAGCTGCAAGTTGGATATAAGCTATGAATTCTGAGATATATTTCATGTATCATATCCATGTTTGGGTTCTGTTCAATGTTCCATTTTATGTAAAACCTATTGTATGCAAATGGGTATTCAAGAGGAAACTAGAAATTTAAATAAAATTATGTACATATAAAGCAATGATATGGATAACAGTTTTAAATAACATCAAGTAATTGACTATGATTAAACCTTTCCTCTAGTTTCCATATTTAAATCTTTCATAATCAAACTTTCTATAGAATATTACCAAGAATATGATATTCAGATGATGGATGTAAAAATTGAATTCTTTAATGACAACCTTTAGGAGGATGTCTATATGATACAACCAGAATGGTTTGTGACTTTGGGTGATTCCAAAAGGAATTTCATCTTACATAGGTCTATTTATGGATTGAAGAATGAATCTAGGTCAATGAATATTCGATTCAATGAATCCATAAAATAATTTTGTTTTATTTTGATTGAATGTGATTCATGTGTTTCAATACGGTTCAATGGTAATTTGCTTATTATCCAAGTTGTATATATTGATGATATAATACTTAATGGAAATGAAATACCAGTATTTCAATCTGTTAAGGACTTGTTAATCAAGTGTTTCTATATGAAGGACTTAGGTGAAACAGCCTACAATATATCGATCTTGATCATTCGTGATAGATGCCATAGGCTTCTTGGACTATGCCAAATTACATATATTAACCAGATACTAATGGGATTTAGAATAGAAAAATCCAAGTGGGTATTGGTTGTAGTGTCACATAGTTTACATATTTATAACAAAATGTATCCTCATGCACAACAAGAGAAAGATAGAATGAGTAAGATCGCATACTCTTCCTCAATAGGACCAATCATGTATTTCATGTTACATATTAGAAATGATATTCCCTATGAACTGATCATGGTATAAAGATATCAACAAGTTATAGGATAAAAAAATCGGACTGCTATTAAGGCTATCATTATGTATCTAATAATAAATAATGATATGTTCTCGGTGTCTGTAGGAGATGACGAGATGGTCATAAGGGGTTACACTGATGAAAATTTTCAACAAATCAAAATGATCTGAAGTCAAAATATGTATATATTTTCTGTATCAATGGAGGAGCTAAGAGATATAAGATTTCATAGAAGCTAGTTATTTCTAATTCTAAAGCAGAGTCCAAGAATATAGAGACTTTTGATTCACCCAACGAATCTAGTTAGATTAGGATCATTGTCTAGGATATTGATGTCGTACCTAGCAATAAAGACCCTATAACATTGTATTGTGATAATAGTTTAGTGTTGGATATTTCAAAAGAGCCAAGGTCACACCAAAAGACAAAGAATATACTCCAAAATTATCACATCTTTAGGTATTATGTATGAGAGGGTTCAAGTTGATGTATGAAGAGTAACCACATAAGAGAACATTTTATTAACCTTTAATAAAGGTCTATCTCAACAGAAGCATCAATATCATTTTAGTACTAGTAGGGTGAAGGTTGTTAGCACTTGGATATATTTAAATTTGGAGTCTGTTGGTGTTGGTTCCCTAGAAATAACTTCTATGTAATTTATGATAACATATATTAAAGGTTTTGAATATTAATAAACTACTTATCTCGTCATGATTTTTATTCTATGTGACATAGTATGTGATAATGTCTAATGAGAACCTTTTTCACTATAATGTCATAGCAGTTCCCCACTATGATGCGAACCTAGAAGTACTATGAAACTATTGTTGACTATATGTTCTATATCCGGATGATATCATTTGAGGTGTATAAATGATAAAATCTACCAGGGGTGGAGACTCATTAGACTATGAGGAACCTTCTCATTGTGTATTCCCTTCGTAATATCTAGTATATATCTTTTGTGAACAAGAACTTCCAATAGGAAATCCACATTTCTATATGTCATTTGGTATTACTATCTAAGGATGTGTGTATTGGAACATAGACATTGTGATTATTAATAATAAGTATTATGAGTTGCACACTTAGATTTATTGCTGAAAACCATGAAGACATATGTTCGTAGTGAGGTATGATATGTTGGGTGCGTCATGAGTAATATTGCATTAATGAATAAATCGATAAAGGATTTATCCCCTAGGTTATTTAAAAGAAGTTAATATCTCAGTACGTTTGATGGAAATGGTATAGCCTAAATAAATCTCTAGCCACTATGTTCTATAGGCAAGTTCAATTTCGGTAATGTCAAAGAAATAGATATCAAACATATATGTTGATGGAACTGGCCTACAACCTACATTATTTTATATATTGTGAAAAAGGATTATTTTACATAGTATCTTCCTTATGAGGTGACATCTCGTTATGACATTTAATTATTTATCTATGGGTTCCTTCGCGTATTTTTAGATGCTAACCTTAGATTTAGGCTACTTTACATAATTCCATTGAGAAAAAGGCATAGAGGGTCACACACTAAGTGTATCTAGACTATAAGATAAATAATATATTATTATTTATTATTTAACTGGTTGAATAAATACAATTACCATACATATTTTAATAATTATTCATGTATGGTTGATAAAATTTATTCCATCACTAGTAATTCGAGAGATTATATTGTGAGTGGAATATTTAATAAAATTTTATTTTTTGTTTAGTTAATATAATATTTATGTATTTATTAGATAATATTGTATTGATTTTTATTTAATAAATAAATAAAAATTATTCAAGGCCTGATAAATATTGTGGAGGAATGACAAACTGAGATTAAAGGTACATTGAGAAATTACAATATTAAATATTATTTAATAAAATAATATTTAATTAATGTTTTCATTTTCAACTCATTTTGAGAAATAAAAATATTACTATTATTATTTTCTATGGGGGTTTCTAGGATTAAATAAAAAAAGGGGACTTATGAAATCATATTATTTTAATCTTACATGTACAAATAAAAAATAATTTTACTTTCTCATAATACTATTTAGTTGTGAACAAAAATATTGTATAATTCTCTCATTCCTAGAGAGATCCTTTTATCCAACCACCCTCTCAAGAACAAAGAGCAATCCACCATGACCAGAACAAGGAGAAAGATTTGGAAGTGATTTTTGAGGTGATCAAGGTAGATGATGCAAGCAAAAGGATATTAGGTGCTAGCACCTGGAGACTAATTCAGTGATGACTAGATATTACTAGAACACATTTGGATCATTTATAAGGAAAAATACTCTTGGTTTATACGATGAAATGATAGTGAACCACAGATCTATCACCAGACTCGTCAATGAAGAAATAATTCCACAGAGATAATTCTTTATCTAATAAAATTAGTTATAAACAATATTTTTTTGTTTTCCCTATCTCAGTTATAGTGAAATTATTATTTTTATATTTATTTGACTAAATTCTATGGATCTCGATGTTCATTATCGTATAAAACTCAAATTGATCAATAATTATAAGAAAATTTAATGTTGGGAACTGCTCATCGCATGCTTCATGTAGCGACCCAAAGCTTGACATACATAGATATTACATTAATTTTGTGGAATACTTAATACATAACAGATACAGACACACAAGGACCGTAATATTTTAGTGTCTTTGGAAACTTGGAACGTAATCTTCTAATCGTGGTGAAAGATCTTCAACATCTCCCATAAAAATCTTACACTTTTTGTTTCCTTACCTAAAACCTTTCTTTTAATCCTGGGGGAAAATAAAACAAAAAAAGGGTGATCTCAAATTCTTAGTAAGGGTAATCATGGATAAAATAAAACATACCATATACATTTGAACTTAAAAACATGAACATAATGTTTAAACATCAAAATATTGAGCAACGACATAAAACATGGAAGTACATAAGGCATAGATCACAATGGAACATAAATCATGATAAAATGGCATGGGAATAAAACATGTAATTGTGGAAACCATTCAGAACTTGTTATAATTTCCATAGTAGCCAAGGCATTACTGCCAAGACCATCTTAGTGGACAAAGTCCCTTTCGGAATCGAGTTCACTCCTCGTTTCAGTCCTGTAACACTGAACCAGATTAACTTATAGTTCCATCCATGTCTATCTCATGAGATATAAATCTTTTCCCAATGCATTGGAGGGAGATATAGGTCCCACCCATCTTATAATGAAATCATTTTTACTTTTTCCACAAAATAAACATACATTCTTCATAATAACCCAACGAATAAAATGGGATTCATAAACATCATCTCATCATCACATAATCCATATAAAAGAAATGGATATCATTTCATAATAAAAAAAGTGAAACCATGTAAACCATAGATGCATGATACTTGAGAAATACACATATGAAATAATTCCATTTTAGATGGAAAATAGTTTTGATGAAACACATGAAATGAATTCTTGATGAAAATACCCTTTCTTCTTCAAAATCAATTTCTTTTCCCAAAACGTCATACAATTTTAAAAGAAAGAGATTTTTTAAAAAAATATTCATGATATCTTTTAAAGGAAGCTTCATGAAAATAAGGCTTTATAAAACCGTAAAAATCCTTTCATGCGTATAAGTTAAAAAACATTCTTCTTGTACTTTTTCCGGAAAAGTCAAAAAGTACCTCGTAAAAGAATGATTCCTTCCATATGATGTGGTAAAAGTAGAAAATGGTAAAAATGAATTTAAACATACATTGAAGAAAATTAATCATTTTATGAAAACATTTTGAGAACATATGGACATGGATAATAATCATAACCCCAGTAAATACTTATGAATAAACAATCTCGGATAAGAATGAGATTGGAATAATTATCCCTTACCTTAGGTCTGATATGCTTCGTATGGATCCGAACCTCCTGTATAATGATATAAATAAAGACATTGACTTATTAAATAATCATATTCATTGTTATTATATCATATATGTTTCACTTATGACTTTTTATTACCTGTTCTTTTGTAAATTCCATGTTAAAGTAGCGTTTTGGGTAAAATCATTTCATTTATCGTATGTGTTTCGACTTGTCATTCTTGATATTATTACTTATATTCTGATTTAAATAATTATAGAGTGTAAAAAATGATTTATATATAATATATATTCATCATATACATATATATTATAGATCTATAAAAAGAAAGGAAATACACCGTTCATGGAGACGGTAGGCCGTACGTACGCATGAACGATGTTTTTGTTTCCTTATTGAATTGAATGAAATTAAATATATGAAATACATATATATATACATAAATCCAGTATCATTATTATGTAATATATTTAATTATTATTCATTATATATACTTTATAATCGTTCTTGAATCGTTAATAATGAAAATGAATCTCATCGCGTTCGTGGAGACGGTAGTCCGTACGTACGCACGAGCGATGATATCATTCCCATGATCGTGGAATTGTATTAAAGTGTATGTATAATATTACAGAATAAATATCACTTTACAATATTCATATATATTCATTACTTTCACCATTATACCCATCCATGTAAGGTGGTGGTGGAAAATAGATTACACCACGGTGTGGAGACGATATTCCGTATGTATGCACGCGCGATGATTTCGTTTTCCGTAGGATGGATAGATGGTGAAATATGGTTGTTTCATACATATAATAACATATCAGTATATGAGTGATACATATGTTATTACTTCATAATGAAACAACTAAAGAATAAGAAGTGGAAGATGAAATAAAGTTGAAAGAATCGGTAACGGACATTACATCTTCTTTGAAGTGCCTCTTTGAGACCTCCTATTAGGGCACTAAAATTGCTCTTTGAAGAAGACCAGGACATATATGATGTTTCTAGGGAAGTGGAGAAGAAACGTTTCCAGGGGTTGTCTGAGCTTGAGGCTCAATGTGGTGTGAGGAAGAGAGGGAGCATGTGCCCTTTTATAAGAGAGGAGAGGGGTACCTTTGGAAAAAAAATATTATTTTATTATAAAGTCATATTCGGTTTTTAATATCTCCAAATTGATTTATTTAGAAGCTAAGGTGGGGATGGGTCGAAATACCCTCATCCAATATAATTTACACAAGTTTAGTTTCTATTTTAACCTTATGATTTAGATTTAACTTTAAGTTTGATAATTTAACTTTTACCGTGTCTTATTATTTTCTTACAATATAAGGTTAATAAACTTACTATAACAAGCCAAACTAACCCCAAGTTGTTTACCATTAATATATATAACCTTATATAAGTCATTTGGCCGAACAATATATTTTTAGGAATAAAATAACAATTAATAATATAATACATGTTTTAAAAACTATTTTAGGTCAATTTTGACACTATTTGGTAATTGATTTTTATGAAACTCATAACAGACATATTAGTTCAAAAAAAGTTAATTAACGCAACAATAACATGACATCTTAACCTAGAAAATTATTTTAATTCATAAAAAGTCTCAAATTTCATTTATTTTGGTATTTATAAAATCAATTATGTCAATATTTCATTAATAAGATAATTACTGTATCATCATTGTTTCATAAATAAATTAAATTATTTAAAGTCTAAAAATGACAAATAAAATACCATTATGTAGGAAATCTTTTTATCTTTCTAATGAATATTTATAGTTGAATATATATTATGTATAACCCTATATTAAAAATTATTTACTTATTGAACTTTGATTTTAACTATTTTAACCCTTCTTTAAATAAATTAATATTAAATATCCTAATCTTATCCATGTGGGCCTAAATGGTAATATTTTATTTTTAAGGTTGTTTTTGGTCGAATTAAACTTATCCAATAGAATTAGGACACGTGTTAGGGTAATAATAATATCTTTTTTACCCTTAATTATCCTATTTACTTTTAACCCTGGTAAATAAAAGTAAAAAGTTAATATTCACCAAAAAATATTTTCATCTCATTGAACCACATTTTAGTCCTTGATATTAACCGTGTCTCTTGGATTTTTGAAATTCTACTCACCAAGGCGGTAAAATTATGTTTTATGAAAAATTCAGTTATTTAACTTCCACTTAGTGGTTTCACTATTCATCAAAAAATGAAAGATTCTAGAAAAATACCAAAAATTAGGCCTAATATATATTTGATATTATTAATTCAAACATGATGTATATTTTACAAAATTCAAAACATAGTAGTTTCATTAATTATTTTAAAAATCAATTGTCGTCGTCAAAACAAATAGCGTGTTTTTAAGAGATAATAACTATCAAAAGATTGACACTTGCTTATGTCTAGTTTAAATGTGAAATTACATCCAATGACCAACATTGTATTAAATAGTAAAAATATATTCTAAATATACTTTAAAACCACTCAAATTAGTAATTTATCGCTATTAATTATTTCGATTAAAAAAGTTTTTTTAAATTAAAATTTAGTAATTTTCACTATTAATCAGAATATGAAAGTTAACCGGAAAGTACCAAAATTTCACCATAAGCTAATTCTGATATTCTGAATGAAAAAATGAAGTCCATTTTGAAAGATAAAATTTATAAAATTTCAAAAAGTGGGTATTACTATTCATAACGGCTAGTTCATAATAATATTATAATAATATCTCGTTTAGTGAAACTCGGTATTGCGTACTACACATGCTATCGAGGAAAGTCCTTATTGCATGTAATGCAAGCCAAGTCAGGGCTGTGTGTATTGAAAGATATGTTTGGTGTTGCGTATAACAAAATAAAAACTTATTTCATTTATAAATTAATCAAAATCTATACATAATGTTGCATAGAATAGTTTCTACAAAACAAACTTGAAATTGTGTGTAACGCAAGCCAAGAATAGTGTTGCGTATACTGAAAGAAAATACAATGTTGCATATATCAAAATCTAATTTTGGTGTATCATAAAACATAATAAATTAAAATGAATATTTTTCATAAAATCTCGGGGTGTTACATTCTACCCCATTAAAATGAATTTCGCCCTCGAAATTCTTCGGGATTATAAATGGTTTATTACACGAGAGTTTCTTTCATAGAAACCCACATCGTAAAAAGGAATACTAAAACATCATTTAGAAAAGGAACGTTAGAAACATAGCGGATACCCAAATAACTCATCATTGGGTTTCCACATAGAGAACATAGGTGAAAATATGGATATGGAGGAAAAATCATACCATCATGTTCTGATGGAGAGTGGTAGAGAACATGGATATGAAAAAGCCATCAATCCCAAAGCCATAAATTTGTGATGATCTAAGTTACCATCTGATTCATCGGATATAAGAACACTAGGACAACATTTTTGGTTTTCAATATCATTTCCCTAAAGTTGAAAATTTTGAATTAGAAGAAATACTTGCTTGATTTTGGTACAATCTCACTATTGTTCGTGCTTTGAACAATTTTCACATCATCTCTTAAAGAAATAAAGTTGAATTTTTTATTTGTGAAGAGTTAACAGATCATGTGATAGAATGATGGGTCATTTCATCTGTTTCAAACAAAACATTAGAAAAAGTTATCAAATATACATAATTCCATATATGGTGAGGATAATCAAATACGATTCCAAAAATGAACTTATACATCATATATCATACCGCTTAAAAAAATAAAACTAGTTTCTACTAACCAGGGACTTCCTGTAGGCCAGTGGTAGGCGATAAAGGCCAGTCGTAGTTCGGTTGTGGGTTCGATTCCCACAGCATTGTCCGATGCGATGGGTTGTTGCATGTCCTAGAGTTTTTCCTTTTTCTAAAACTACATTACTATAACATCCCATCAATAATATCGAACTAACTTATGTCCAACATAATCCATTCCAATCTTTAGGCTTATCTAAAATACTTCGGTCCAAGCTCATAGTATAAAGAAAATGATTACTTTAAATGTCACATAACAATCACGTGAATGCCATCATTTATCCCCCATATATCATAAGATATATCTTGTTGGTCAAATTAAAAACATGTGAATACCTTAATCATGTATTCTCTTGAAGAATGAATACCCATTGAACCTTAGTGAAAACATGAATGTTGTTAAATTTTAACACTTTCCACACACCAAAATCCCAAAAATTCAATATACTCAAACCATAATATCACATAGTCCTTGTATCAGTCATGAGCTCATGATTACTATCATATTATTTTATCCTTATCCCTTCATTATGCGCATTTCATCTACTTTCTAAAAATATTTCAATCACTTTTTCATGGTTACCAGTACCATATAATTATTGAAAACCAATACATAGATATTCCAAAATTCCACAATACCATAAATGAGATTCCATGATACTATTTTGAAATCCCATTATATAAACACTTAATCATTACACAATATCATTTTCATACTCAACATCACAAATAGTGATCGCATGAGACTTCCCTTTATCCTTTTCCTTAAGAGGTTGCTCACGTTGATCATCATTAACCCGTGGATTAGGGCATTTATTAGCATAATGCCCCATTTCCTTGCACTTAAAGCATTGAAGTGTTAGTGGAGAGTTCTATGTAGTATTTTCTCTATTCACATCATTATCAACCTTTTTCCAATTACCTCGACAATCAACTGCTCGATGACCTTCTTTTCCACACTTAATTCATTTTCTCTTACCTTTTAGGAAATCTCCACCATGCTTCTTTCCACACTTTGAGCATTAAGAAACATTCATATTCTTTTCAACATTGTTCTGAGATTTCTTCTTGAACTCCATCTTTCATTTCTTGTCAAAACAATGAGATGGATATGTTACACCAACTTCCAGTTCTACCTTGATAGCACAACACACAATTTCTTCATAGCTACTGAAGTCTCTTATAGATAATTCCCTTCAAAGGCTTGGTTTTAAGCCACTGAAAAATCGATCAAATTTACTTTTATGTTGGATGATAAATCCAGATGCATACCTTGCATGTCTTGTAAAATTCGCTTCGTATATACCAACAGATTCATCATTCATCTTCTTAGGCTCAAGAAACTCCTTTTCCATCTTTGTTCGAAGAATACGAGGGAAGTACTTACTGAAAAACAAGTTCTTGAACTCGTCCCATTACATGGACTCAATTTCATCTCTTTGCCTCATATTCTTGGTAAGCTTCCAAAATTGATCAACATCACCTTCCAAATGATATACTTCTAAGATAACTTTATCATGCTCAGAACATTATAGAACTGAAAATATCCTTTCAGTAATAATGATCCATTGTTTAGCCACTAAGGGATCAAGAGACTCACTGAATTAATGTGGACGCTGCATCATGAAGGATTCAATAGAATGTTTCTCCTTTCTCTGCTCATTTTGAAATCCATAATGATTCATATCTTGGGTAAGTATAGAAATAAGATTGTGCACTCCATCTCCCATGACATTGTTTTGGTCAGGAGGACAATCATTGCATTGTCTATTACATTGACCAACACGGTTCCTTCGGGTTCCATCCATCGTCTAAAACCCAAAAATAATACTCTGAGAGGAAAATACCATTCTAGGGAAAAAAACATAACAAAGGGGGAGTACCTTCAATATCTAACATCTTATGTTAAATTCTAAGATCGTTAGTATGACAACCCTACTTTTTATTACAACTTAAACATGCTTTATTACATAAAACATCACTTGATACAACAAAGAATATCGAGAGGTCTAGTGTCTTTGGGGCTTCAGATCATTACATAAAAACATAAAACATGAAATACAACATCTTTATTGAAAACTTCCTCATGACCACTACATTCCCTCGTACTTAGCATTGCATGGGATAACCTAAGGACATGCATAAGAAAAGGGTGACCTATAAAGCCCAGAAAGGGAGTACACATGGAATAACATGAGGAGTACAATACATGTTAGGAAATAGGCATGTTAATAGAGCATAAGAGAAACATGAACATAAAGGCATGATAAAGCATGATAATCATAACATGGAAATGTGGCAACAACACTTAACATGGATTTAGCATGAGCCAAGGCTCATTGCACATAAAGCATGAGTAAACCCTCATTGCACATGAAGCACGAGTAAACCCTCATTTCACAATAATTATCATGAGTAAACACTCATTTCACATGACTTATCATGATACTATACTTTACCCAATGCATTGGAGCACTATAAGGGTGCACCCTTCTTAAACATTTCATTTCATGCATAAGTGTGCCACATGGATCATAAAACATGGATTCATAAAACATAATCATTTATTCTAAGATAAAGGAATGTGGAATTCATACATTAAACTTTACAATCAATATGTAAATGTGCATAAAGGTGAATACCCTTGATGGAGAAACGGACATGGTATTCACTACACAATGACATTGTCTTAGAAAATCTGTGCGATTTCGGCAGCGTAACGGCGTGACATAAGAATTCATAAAAAACGTTGATGAGAGAGAAAGGGGTTACTCATCATATTTACATGTAATGTACAGTAAGGAGGTCAAATAGATACATGTCCCAACAATTTTAATGGAATTTAGATTCATGATACAAATGTATTGCTTGAATGTAAAAGAGGAGAGAGAAGTTCCTTTTGGAATTTCGGCATAGAAATGGGTGTACATGGGAGGAATTTAATGAGAGAGAAAGGGGTATCCCATAATTAAAATAGTAAGAGGAAATTATGAGGGAGGTGAGAAACCATACCCAAACATTCATAATTGAAATTAAAAGGGCAACACAACTTAAAGAAAATTGACAAAAATGAGAAAGGAAGAAAAAAACCCTTACTTGGAAGTGTGCTTCCAAAGGCTAGAGATAGGCTTGTGAGAGGATTCTTGGGAGCTTGGGTAACCTTGGGAGGATTATATAGAGAGTAGGGCAGAGTTTTGAAGAACTCCAAAGTATTTTAGTGAGGAGGAAGTGGGAGCTTGGGTGGGTTTATATAGGAAAGGTGAGAGAATTCTTTATTTTTTTTGTTTGGGACCCCTTATATTAAACTAATCCAAACCACAAACCATCCCATGGTTTTTTCCCATGGTTTCTGGAAAAGGAAAGAGGAAAAAAATATTTTACAAGGCCACGGTCCGAACTTATTAAAATATTACGGTTTCTTATGTGGAGGTGAGTCACACTCCCATGGAAATTAATTTAAAAGGGAAAAGTGTTGAATATGCCTTGAGGGGTCCATTAATGGTTTGAAAAGTTTTCCAAACTAAACCAAAATCAAATTATTTTAATGATAAAACATATATTAACCGAAGATAAGGATTATGGTACTTCATTACATCACCATTGGGTCGTTATGATGTCATAAAACACATTATATACTTAAACGGTATTTAATTTTTACCCAAAAATTTGACTGTCTCAGAAAATTATGAAAAATTCACCGTTGGATAATTTCGATGTCCTGATTCCAAAAATAACATTTATTTTATCTAAATAATTTTCTTGATATGTGAGTTTTCACTTTTAAAATAAAAATCGTCATTTATCGAAAATTCACGGGTTTTGACAGAAATAGCTTTCAAACCATAATATAACATTTTAATTGAATTAAAAAATTATAAGATCATTTATATTTAATAAAAAATTAATTTAATAATAAGATTATTATTTTATTAAAATATTATTTAATTCAAAAATCCCTTAATTTAATAAAATATATTTCTTAATTAAGTAATAACTAAAAACACCATTTGTACTTTAAAAACTATTTACAATGTATCAAAAATGACTTGAAATTATATTCATTATTATATACAAAAATAATGTACATGAACATAGTAATAGTTATTTGTTACATAACCCCTTAAAACAGCTGCATAAGACCTAAGGGTAAGGTGTGCGATGGTGACAGACTCGTGGGGTGGCTTGGATAACATCGCTCAAGTGCTAATCTCTATCAAATTCCACTTTTCCCATAGACGGTCACGTTCGAGCTTGACCAAATGAAGCTCAGCTTGGGCTTGGTCAAGGGAGAAGCCCAAGGATGCCACCTCTTTTCCAAGCTCTGACCAATGGGCTTCGTATGGGGAAATTCTACTAGATGAGTCCATCGCTTCCTTTGTCTGAGTAAAATTGGGTTCGTTAAAGCCTTATATTGATACTAATCATGTGATCACTATTCAATGGCTATAAAAGTAACAGTCACAACTCTTATCATAAAACCAAAGAATTTGACATCTTATAAATACATTTTTTTATAAAGATACATTTAACTGGATCAAGAGGGATTTTCTATTAATGAAACTTTGGGTCGTTACAATATTCACCCCTTAAGAAATTTCACCCTTGAAATTTTACTTTTCCCACACTAAAACAAATGTGGGTAACTCAGCTTCCTCATATCCTCCAACTCCCAAGTTGCTTCTTCAAACTTGTGGTTTCTCCACAACACCTTGACGAGGGGCATTGTCTTATTTCGTAGAACTTTTTCTCTACGATATAAGATCTTCACTGGTTTCTACTCATAAGAAAGATAATCTTCCAATTGTACCACCTCAGAAGAGAGTACATGTGAAGGGTCCGGTATGAACTTCCTTAAGAGGGATACATGAACAACATCATGCACCTTGGCCATAGTAGGTGGAAGTGCTAGTCGATAGGCCACAGCCCCAACATGATCAAGAATCTCAAAGGGGCCGATGTACCTTGGACATAACTTTTCCTTTATTTCCAAACCTCGTGACCTTCTTCCATGGAGATATGCGTAAAAACACCATGTCTCCAACATTAATCTCAAGGTCTTGTCGACGATTATCTGCATAACTCTTCTGTCGACTCTGGGCTGCCTTGTTATGCTATTTAATGGTTTTCACCTTCTCCACAATTTCCTCGACCATTTCTGGTCTAAGAATCTTACATTCACAGACCTCATCCCAACATGCTGGTGTTTTGCACCTTTTCCCATACAAGGCTTCATATGGCGCCATTTGGATGCTCGAGTGGAAACTGTTATTATAAGAGAACTCAACCAGAGGAAGATGTGGATCCCATCCTCCTTCAAAGTCCATTGAGCATGCTCTCAACATATCCTCAAGTGTTTGGATAGTTCACTCGGATTGTCCATCAGTTTGAGGATGATATGCCGTACTGAAGTTCAGTTCAGTATTCAGAGTATGTTGAAGAGTCTTCCAAAACTTATAGGTGAATCTTGGATCTCGGTCAGACATAATAGAGAGTGGTACTCCATGCATCCTTACCACTTCCTTAATATATAACCGTTCCAGTTGATCCCATGAGAAAATCTCTCGAATAGCAATGATGTGTGCAGTCTTTGTAAGACGATCCACAATAACCCAGATTTCATTGTTGCCTTTGGATGTCCTTGGAAGTCCAGTGACAAAGTCCATGGTGATGTTTTCCCATTTCCATTCTGGTATGGGCAATGGTTGCATCATCCCCTTAGACTTCTGCCTCTCTACCTTCACTTGCTGACACACCAGGCACTTTGATGTATATTCAGTGATCTCCTTCTTCATATTATCCCACCAAAAGTTTTCTCGGAGATCTCGATAGATCTTTGTGCTCCCTGGGTGAATAGAGAAATTTGAACTATGTGCATCATCCAAAAGTTCCTTCTTCATCTTCAGACTTGATGGAACACATAGTATTTTCCAAAACCACACAATTCCTTCTTCATTAACATTAAACTTTGAGGATTTCCCCTTTTTGATAGCTTCAACTTTTTCTTGAATTCCCACATCATCCTTTTGAGAATCCTTTAACCTTTCCAAAAGAGATGGTTGAGCAATCATTTGTGAAAGGATTGATGATGTTCCCTTCTTTATGATTCCCACGTCCATCTTCATCAAGTCTATGAGGATTGGATCCTTCTCAATTCTCATCATTGATATAATCACTAGATCCTTTCTACTTAGGGAATCCGCCACCTTGTTCGCTTTCCCAAGGTGGTAATGTATTGAACAGTCATAATCCTTGATGAGATCTATCCATCTTCTCTGGAGCATATTAAGGTCTTTCTGTGTGGATATATATTTAAGACTCTTGTGGTCAGTATATATCTCACATTCCTCTCCATATAGATAATGCCGCCAGATTTTCAAGGCAAAGATCACAGCCGCCAACTCCGGATCATGCGTTGTATAGTTTCTCTAATGAATTTTCAACTGCCTTGAGGCATAGGATATCACTTTATCATTCTGCATCAGCACACAGCCTAATCCCTTCTTTGAAGCATCACTGAATTCAAAAAAAGCTCCCCACTTGTGGGTAAAGTGAGCACGGGCATAGTGATAAGCCTCCTTTTCAACTCCTTGAAGATTTATTTTCATTAATCACTCCACGAAAACTTTACTACCTTTCAAGTTAGCTTGGTATGATTGTTGGACAATCATTAGAAATTTCTCAGAAATCGTCGATAATATCCAGCTAACCCCAAGAAGCTACAGATATCAGTTACCGATGTTGGCCTTGGCCATCCCTCAATTGCATCTGTTTTGGAGGGGTCCATAGATATCCCATTTCTTTTGATTATATGGCCCAAGAATGAGGCTTCCTTCAACCATAACTCACACTTTCTGTACTTTTCATAGAGCTTCTCCTTGTGCAAAGTCTCTAGTAAAGTTCTTAAATGCTCCTCATGGTCCTCCTTGGTTTTGGAGTATATTAGAATATCATCTATAAAGACTACCACAAATTTGTCAAGGTAATCTCTAACGACTCTATTCATCAAGTCCATGAATATTTGTGGAGCATTCATGAGTCTGAAAGGAATTACTATGAATTCATAGTGCCCGTATCTTGTACTAAAAGCAGTCTTGGGGATATCTTCCTTCTTCACCCTTAGTTGATAATATCCCGACCGCAAGTCCACCTTGGAGAAGTATTCTACTCCACGCAACTAATCAAACAATTTATCAATTCATGGGAGTGAATACTTGTTCTTTATCTGGATTTTGTTAAGTTCATGGTAAGCGATGTAAAGCCTCATTGACCCAGACTTCTTCTTGATGAAGAGGACTGGTGCACCCCATGGTGAAGCACTTGGGTGTATAAACCATTTATCCAGATTCTCTTATAGTTGTTTCGTCAGCTCTTCAAGATCAACAACAACCATTCTATATGGAGTCTTGGATATTGGTAGTGCCCCAGGTATAAGTTCAATTGAGAACTCAACATCTCTTCTTAGAGGAAGACCAGACAGTTCCTCGGGAAACACTTCAACGAATTCCCCCACAATAGGAATTTTTCAAAGATGGTTTCTTCCTTGGAATCAATCATCTGAGCTAGATATGCGTGACCATAAGGCAGTAATATCCATGATTGAGATGATGGAGCTAAAGGAGATTCATCTTCATCCTGACACTTGTAAAGAATCGGGGGGTCGATTCTCCATATGGAGTGTGATTTCCCTCTCCCGACAATTTATGTTGGCCCTATGTAAGGAAAGCCAATCCATGCCAAGAATTGCATCAAATTCCACCAAAAGGAGTATGATGAGGTTCTCTGGGAAATTCAATCCACAGATTATAACAGGGGAGGACTTATATTCATGGGATGCAATGATTTCCCCATTTACCGTACTCACCGACATCTTTACTTCCATGATTTGTGGTGGTGCTAGGATTGTTCTACTAAACGTTCGAGATATAAAAGAATGCGTAGAACCTAAATCAAAAAGTATGTTTGCTATTCCTAAAAGAATAACAAGCGTACCTATCACCACTTCGTTGTCAGGGTTCACTTCGGCAGAAGTGATGGAAAAATTTCTTCCTTGCTATCTTGGAGGTTGTTGGTTTCCTCCAATAACCCTTGGATTAGGGAAATGATTTTCAAAATTACCCGGTTCATTGCATTTGTAGCACTGAACAAAGCGTTGATGTTCGAATGGAGCATTCCTCTCCACTGTCACAGATGCGGGTCCTTCTTGCCGATAGTTAATAGCTAGGTTCAAGTCTAGCTCAAAGCAGTGTTTTCGGGTTTTACCGCTAGGATACATCTATGCCAGAGCCGCCTCTACCTGCTCGTATCCAGAAAGTGATGTATTTTTTTGATAAACCACTTACATAGTATTTACCAAAACTTAGGGATGTTTTTATTATACTTATTCTGGTATCTAAAGCTTTTCTAGGGTTTCCTAATCCCAAAAATAACTAAACCTATCCTATGATACCAACTATGACAACCCTACTTTTTATTACAACTTAAACATGCTTTATTACATAAAACTTCACTTGATACATTAAATAAGATTGAGAGGTCTAGTTTCGTTGGGGCTTAGGATTATTACATAAAAACTTAAAACATGAAATACAACATCTTTATTGAAAACTTCTTTTACATGACCACTACATTCCCTCGTACTTAGCATTGCATGGGATAACCTGATGACATGCATAAGAAAAGGGTGAGCTATAAAGCCCAGAAAGAGAGTACACATTGAATAACATTAGGAGTACAATACATGTTTGTCAATAGGAATGTCAATAGATCATAAGAGAAACATGAACATAAAGGCATGATAAAGCATGATAATCATAACATGGAAATGTGGCAACAACACTTAACATGGATTTAACATGAACCAAGGCTCATTGCACATAAAGAATGAGTAAACCCTCATTGCACATGAAGAACGAGTAAACCCTCATTGCACATAAATTAGAATGAGTCACCAATCATTTCACATGACGTATCATGATACTATTTTTTACCCAATGCATTGGAGTGCTATAAGGGCACACCCTTCTTAAACATTTCATTTCATGCATAAGTGTGGAACATGGATCATAAAACATGGATTCATAAAACATAATAATTTATTCCATGATAAAGGAATGTGGAAGTCATACATGAAACTTTAAAATTAATTAGTAAATGTGCATAAATGTGAATACCCTTGATGGAGAAATGGGCATGGTATTCACTACACAATGACATTGGCATAGAAAATCGGTGCGATTTGGGCAGCGTAACGTTGTGACATAAGAATTCATAAAAAAAGGTTTATGAGAGAGAAAGGGGTTCCTCATAATATTTACATGTAATGGACAGTAAGGAGGTCAAATAGATACATTTCCCAACAATTTTAATGGAATTTAGATTCATGATATAAATGTATTGCTTGAATGTAAAAGAGGAGAGAGAAGATCCTTTCGGAATTTCGGCATAGGAATGGGTGTACATGGGAGGCATTTAATGAGAGAGAAATGGGTCTCCCATCATTCAAAAAATAAGAGGTAAGTATGGGGGAGGTTCAAAACCATACCCCAAAATTCATAATTGAAATTAAAAGGGAAACACAACTTAAAGAAAATTGACAAAAATATGAAAGGAAGAAAAAACCCTTACTTGGAAGTGTGCTTCCAAAGGCTAGAGAGAGGCTTGTGAGAGGCTTCATGGGAGCATGGGGCACCTTGGGAGGATTCTAGAGAGAGTAGGGAAGAGGTTTGACGAACTCCAAAGGATTTTAGTGAGGAGGAATTGGGAGCTTGGGTGGGTTTATATAGGAAAGGTGGGAGAATTTTTTATTATTTAGGTTTGGGACCCCTTATATTAAACTAATCCAAACCACAAACCATCCCATGGTTTTTGCCCATGGTTTCTCAAAAATGAAATAGGAAAAAAATATTTTACAAGGCCAAGGTCCTAACTTATTAAAATATTAGGGTTGCTTATGTGGAGGTGAGTCACACTCCCATGGAAATTAATTTAAAAAGGCCAAGTGTTGAATATGTCTTGAGGGGTCCATTAATTCTTTGAAAAGTAAGTCAAACAAACCCAAAATCAAATTATTTTAATGATAAAACATATATTGGCCTAACATAAGGATTATGGTATTTTATTACATCTCCATTGGGTCATTATGATGTCATAAAACACATTATATACTTAAACAGTATTTTATTTTTACCCAAAAATTTGAGTGTCTCAGAAAATTATGAAAAATTCACCGTTGGATAATTTCGATGTCCTGATTCCAAAAATAACATTTATTTTATCTAATTAATTTTCTAAATATGTGAATTTTCACTTAGAAAATAAAAACCGTCATTTATCGAAAATTTACAGGTTTTGACAGAAATGGCTTTCAAACCTTAATATAACATTTTAAATGCATTAAAAAATTATAACATCATTTATATTTAATAAAAAATTAATTTAATAATATTATTATTATTTTATTAAAATTTTATTTAATTCAAAAATTCCTTAATTTAATAAAATATATTTCTTAATTAAGTACTAACTAAAAACACCATTTGTAATTTAAAAACTATTTACAATGTATCAAAAATGACTAAAAATTATATTCATTATTATATACAAAAATAATTTACATGAACATAGTACTACTTATTTGTTACATAACCCCTTAAAACAACCGAATATGACCTAAGGGTAAGCTGTGCGATGGTGACCGACTCTTGGGGTGGCTCAGATAACATCGCTTGAGTGGTAATCTCTATTAACTTCCACTTTTCCCGTAGATGGTCATGTTCAAGCTTGACATAATGAAGCTCATCTTGGGATTGGTCAAGGGCGAATCACAAGGATGCCACCTATATTTCGAGCTCCGAAAAATTGGCTTCGTATGGGGAAATTCTTCTGGATGAGGCCATTGCTTCCTTTGTCTGACAAAAATTGGGTTCGTTAAAGCCTTATATTTATACTAATCATGTGATCACTGTTCAACGATTATAAAAGTAACGGTCACAACTCTTATCATAAAACCAAAGAAGTTGACATCTTATAAAAACATTTTTTTATAAAGAGACATTTAACTGGATCATGAGGGATTTTCCATTAATGAAACTTTGGGTCATTACAGTTAGCGCAATTCTAGGACTATAACCTATACGTATACTTAACTTTAGGGACATCCCTATACATACCTTAGAAATATCTCTAGGGATATCACTAAATTTTTTCACATCCTAGTTTCCAAAGGATGACTAAACCCTTCCTTTGATACCAATTGTAGAGACCTGAATTTTGAGGTAAATAGATATTACATTAATTTTTTGGAATACTTAATACATAACAAATATAGACACATAAGGACCGTAATAGTTTAGTGTCTTTGGAATCTTGGAACGTAATCTTCTAATCTTGGTGAAAGATCTTCAACATCTCCCATAAAGATCTTACACTTTTTGTTTCCTTACCTAAAACCTTTCTTTTAATCCTGGGGGAAAATAAAACATAAAAAGGGTGAGCTCAAATGCTCAGTAAGGGTAAGCATGGATAAAATAAAACATACCATATACATTTGAACAAAAAAACATGAACATAATGTTTATACATAAAAATCGTGAGCAACAACATAAAACATGGAAGTACATAAGGTATAGATAATAATGGAACATAAATCATGATAAAATAGATTGGGGATAAAACATTTAATTTTGGTAACCATTCAACACTTGTTATGATTTCCATAGTATCCAAGGCATTGCTGCCAAGACCATCTTAGTGGACCAAGTCCCTTTCTGAATCATGTTTACTCCTTATTTCAATCATGTAACACTGAACTGGATTAACTTACCTTTCCAACCATGTCTATCTCAGGAGATATAAATCTTTGTCCAATGCATTGGAGGAAGATATAGGTCCCACCCATCTCTTAATGAAATCATTTGTACTTGTACCACAAAATAAACATACATTCTTCATAATAACCCAACGAATAAAATGGGTTTCATAAACGTCATCTCAGCATCACATAATCCATATAAAAGAAATGGATATCATTTCATAATAAGAAAATTGAAACCATGTAAATCATAGAGACATGATAATTGAGACATACACATATAAAATACTGTCATTTTAGATGGAAAATAGTTTTGATAAAACACTTCAAATTAATTCTTGAGGAAAATATCCTTTCTTCTTCAAAAAAATTTCTTTTCCCAAAACATCATGAAATTTTAAAATAAAGATATTTTTTTAAAATAGTCATGATATCTTTTAAAGTAAGATTCATGAAAATAAGGCTTTATAAAACCATAAAAATCCTTTCATTCCGTATAAGTTAAAAAACATTCTTCTTGTACTTTTTCCGGAAAATTCAAAAAGTACCTCGTAAAAGAAAGATTCCTTCCATATGATGTGGTAAAAGTAGAAAAGGGTAAAAATGAATTTAAACATACATTTAAGAAAAGTAAAAATTTTATGAAAACATTTTTAGAACATATGGACATGGATAATAATCATAACCCTAGTAAATACTTACGAATAAACAATCTCGGATAAGAATGAGATTGGAATAATTATCCCTTACCTTAGGTCGATATGCTTCATATGGATCTGAAACTCCAGTATAATGATTTAAATAATGTCATTGACATATTACAAAATCATATTAATTGTTATGATATCATATATGTTTCACTTATGACTTTATATTACTCATTATTTTGTAAATTCCATGTTAAAGGAGCGTTTTGGGTAAAATCATTTCATTTATCGTACGTGTTTCGACTTGTAGTTCTTGATATTATTACTTATATCATGATTTACATAATTCCAGAGTTTAGAACATGTTTTATATATAATATATATTCATCATATACATATATATTATAGATCTATAAAAATGATGGAAATACACCGTTCAGGGAGATGGTAGGTTGTACGTATGCATGAACGATGTTCTCGTTTCCTTATTGAATTGAATGAAATTAAATAGATTAAATACATATATATAAATAAATACAGTAGAATTATTATTTCATATATTTCATTATTATTCATTATATATACTTTATAATCGTTCTTGAATGGTTAATCATGGAAAATGAATCTCATCGCGTTTGTGGAGACGGTTGTCCGTACGTACGCACGAGCGATGATATCATTCCCATGATTGTGGAATTTTATTAAAGTGTATGTTTAATATTAAAGAATCAATATCACTTTACAATAATCGTATATATTCATTACTTTCACCATTATACTAATCCATGTAAGGTGGTGGTGTAAAATAGATTAAACCACGGCGTGGAGACGGTATTCCGTACGTACGCACGCGCGGTGATTTCATTTTCCATAGGATGGATAGATGGTGAAATATGGTTGTTTAATACTTATAATGACATGTCGGTATATGAGTGATATTTATGTTATTACTTTATAATTAAACAACTAAAGAAGAAGTGGAAGAAGAAATAATGTTGAATGAATCGGTAACAGACATTACCTCTTCTTTGAAGCGCCTCTTTGAGACCTCCTCTTAGGGCACTAAAATTGATCTTTGAAGACGACCAGGACCTATAGGATGTTTCTAAGAAAGTTTAGAAGATAATATGGCAGGTTTTTTCCGAGCATTAAGGCTCAAAGTGGTGTGAGGAAGAGATGGAGGAGGTGCCCTTTTATAAGGGAGGAGAGGGGTACCTTTGGAAAAACTAAAAATATTATTTTATTATAATGGAATATTCGGTTTTTAATAGCTAAAAATTGATTTATTTAGAATCAAAGGTGTGGATGGGTCTGAATCCTCTAATAAAATATAATTTAGAGAAGTTTAGGTTTCTATTTTAACCTTATAATTTAGATTTAACTTTAAGTTAGATAATTTAACTTTTACCATGACTTCTTGTTTTCTTAATCTATAATTTTAATAAACATACTATAACAAGATAGAAAAACCCCAAGTTGTTTATTAATAATATATATAACCTTATCTAAGTCATTGGACCTAACCTTAGATTTTTAGGAATAAAATAACGATTAATAATATAATATTTTTTTTAAAAAATATTTTAGGTCAATCTTGACACTATTTGGTAATTGATTATTCTGAAACTCATAACCGAATGATTAGTTCGAAAAACGTTAATTAAATCAACACTAACATGTCATATTAACCTATAAAATTATTTTAATTCATAAAAAAGCTCAAAATACATTTATTTTGGTATTTATAACATCAATTATGTCAATATTTCATTAATAAGATAATTAATGCATCGTCATTGTTTCATAAATAAATTAAATTATAAAAATTATAAAAATTAAAAATAAAATACCACTATGTAGGAAATCTTTTTATATTTCTAATTAATATTTATAGTCTAATTTATCTTATGTATAACCCTTTATTAAAAATTATTTACTTACTTAACTTTGATTTTAACTATTTTAACCCTTCTTTAAATAAATTAATATTAAATGTCCTAATCTAATCCTTATGGGCCTAAATGGTAATATTTTATTCCTAAGGTTGTTTTTGGTCGAATTACACTTATCCAATAGAATTAGAACATGTGTTAGGGTAATAATAATGTCATTTTACCATTAATTATCCTATTTACTTTTAACCGTGGTAAAAAAAAGTAAAAAGTTACTATTCAACAAAAAAAATTCTTCTCATTGAACCAAGTTTTAGTCCTTGATATTAACCATGTCTCTCGGATTTTCTAATTTCAACTCACAAAAGCAGTAAAATTATGTTTTATGAAAAATTCCGTTTTTTAACTACCACTTAGTGGTTTCACTATATATCAAAAAATGAAAAATTCCAGAAAAATACCAAAAATTAGGCCTAAGCTATATTTGATATTATGAAATAAAAAATGATGTCTATTTTACCAAATTCAAAACATATCAGTTGCATTAATTAATTTAGAAATTAATTCCCATCGTCAAAACAAATAGCGTGTTTTTAAGAGATAATAACAATCAAAATAATGACACTTGTTTATGTTTGGTTTAAATGTGAAATTACATCCAATGACCAAAATTGTATTAAATGGTAGAAATATATTATAAATATACATTAAAACCACTCAAATTAATAATTTATCACTATTATTTATATCGATTTAAAAAAAATTTAATTAAGATTTAGTAATTTTCATTATTCATCAGAATATGAAAGTTACCCGAAAAGTACCAAAATTTCAACCTAAGCTAATTTTGATATTCCGAATCCAAAAATGAAGTCCATTTTGAAAGATAAAATTTATAAAATTTCAAAAAGTTGGTATTACTATTCATAACGTCTAGTACATAATAATATTATAATAATATCTCGTTTGGTGAAACTCGGTATTGCGTACTACACACGCTATCGAGGAAGGTCTTTATTGCATGTAATGCAAGACAAGTCAGGGCTGTGTGTATAGAAAGCTCTGTTTGGTGTTGCGTATAACATAATAAAAACTTATTTGATTTATACATTAAACAAAATCTATACATAAGGTTGCGTAGAGTAGTTTCTACAAAACGAACTTGAAATTGTGTGTAACGCAAGCCAAGAATAGTGTTGCGTATACTGAAAGCAAATACGGTGTTGCGTATATCACAATCTGATTTTGGTGTAGCGTACAACACAAGACATTAAAAAGAATATTTTTTATAAAATCTCTAGGTCTTACACTTTGACTATGACTGGAACCTACAAGGAGGTCATGTTGGTCTTATCAAACATAGATAATGGAGTTTCCAGGGTCCCCCCAATATCATTTTGTAAGAATCTTGGTCTTGAAGAAAGATCCTAAGGCTTAGGGATTGACCCCTCAACCCTAATTGGGGATCCCATTGAATTATATCTCAGTGAGGCTAGTTCTTGGGATTCCTCCTTCTACATGTCAAAGTAATCCCATAATAGAATTTATTCTACATAATAATGATTATGGGATCAAAGGATGGTGAAAAAAACTGACATCACCAAAATCAATTAATTCATTACAATATACATTAGAGGGTAATATATTTTCTCAATAACACCTTGATCATACATTCCAGTTACCCACTTTGTGGTCAGGATCCAGTCATCAGTCACATATACTAATATCTCTAATTCCCAAAATAATGCCCTACCTCAGCATAACTAGTTTCAGGTTGAATATCAAAGGATTCTAAAATATCCCCATTATATGAGATATGTATGTTTTCTAGAATAAATACCCATAAATATATAATTTTATGGGTGACACCTAGATAGACTTGGACTACCTTACTCTGTACATAATTATATTTTGATTTGTCCAATTTCATGGAATACCTGACATATTTTGACTTAAATATCCTTTAGGTCCTCTCTACTATAGAGGAAGGTTAGGTGACTGATGATTGGGTCTCCTCCCAGTAGTGACAACTAGACCACCTTGGCTCTAAATATTTGTTATTTTCAATTTTATCCTAATATGTGGCCCATATATAAGATTGTTTATAGGATTCTGGATCTTTAATTTCATCACACCTAAGATAATTCTTTCTATTTTTCTTATGAAATCTTTTAGTCATTTTTTCCTTAACTCTTGGAACAATTTATGTTAATTCCCACTGAGGGTTGGAATAAATAAATAATTTTAATACCCAAAGTATAACCTAATAGATTTAGCTTGGGGAGGTAGCTTAATTGATTATTGGGATACCTCCATGAGGGTACCTCTGTGACCATGAGGATCCATAGTTTTTTTGACACAATTGGGTGTTTATCAAATTGAAAAAGTGTGGTATATATACATTTGGATGTTTTAGAAATTAGTACTGATGAGAAAATATACATTGACATTATGCTTCAAGTATGACCTCACTATCAATATGGTTTTCTAATGAGATAGTTTTGAATGTCATATTTTATGACCTTAGGTCATTATTACCTTATAAATTGTCAATAAATGTTCGAATAGGTGGATCACTATATAGGAATAATTTAATCCCTCTTACTGAGTTTATATTATTTATATCTTGACCATACTTCATAGAAAAGTTCTGAATACCAGAAACAACCTAAATTAAAAGATGAAACCAGGCTTTGAGGACTTCGACTCCACTCATCATGACATAGGACCTGATGTGTGTCGCGATCCACCTCCCTAACACTTGAAATGGAACTAAAACTTGGTATGGGATATTCTTTATGTATACAGGTAAAATAACTAATATTTTTTTAATAGGTACAACCTTCCCTATATGTTTTCCTTATACTAACATGGCCTCTAAAAAACATCCTCAGCCTTACATTTCAATAAGATTCATAGAAAGGTAGTAAATAGTAGATAAACCAATTTACTAAGAAGATGGTGAGGTGTGTTCTCAAAAGGATTCCATACATGACTGTATACCCCCACTAATCAGACCATCCTTTCTCCAATATAGGTAATTTTTTTTTGAAATAATCCCCTTAATCTCCAATGAAGGATATCATCTTGAGTTCTATCAACTTGGTCCATGTCTTTGTTTCTCTTGGAAGGCATTCATCCACTTCTGAGATTGAACATCACCCCATGGGAGAGGGTCATTTTCAACCCCTTTTAGACCAAATTTTAGAGCTCATAGGGTAAAATTGGCTTCTCTTCAGTCTCATCCCTTGTTGCTTTCATTGGAATAAATTCATCATACATCTCCCCAATAATAGTCTCTCCTGTGATCTTGTAGATTCCCCATAAAAAATTCCTACTATGACATGTGTTGGATGAAAATTATTTTTCTGAGGGATCCATCTACTGAAAAGCATAGGGATAATATCCATATTATTTTAATCAAATATATCAGTTATACATATGGTTTCATATATTCGAACTTATTTCACCTGGGATCCAAATTCTACACAAGTTTCTTAAACCTAGTATAGCTGTATCAATTCCTGTTTGAATCCCCCTATATAATTGAATCCCCGATCCTCCTTCAATCATTTTGACTGATCCATCTTGGAATCATGGGGTATTTATGGATACAAATGGTATTTTTTCTCCTAAGAATGAGGTTTCATATCTTGAGTAAATAAACTATGTTTCATGACTAATACTGAGGGTATTGTTCCTTTTTTAATGAACACACCAATACATGTTATATTGGTTGTATAGAAGTTGGTGTACTCATAGAACTAATAGTTTCATATATAGTTTTATATATTTGGGATGAGTACATCATTCATAAGTTCATGGTCAAAAAGTTGGAACTAATTGCATAGTGGTTACACACATTTGTTCTTGTTGATTAATGTTTCCATGCTTGGAAGAGTGGAGTCACACATGTCATAGTAATATTGCTTAATAAAATTTTGTTATTCCTTAAGACATGTGGTATATTATTATTTATATATCCTTTTATATTCCATTGGAAATAAACATATGAAACACATATATGTTCATTAGTGTCAAATATTTTATTTTTAGTTTTCTATTAAAAGATAATATTTTAAAAAGTTATGACCTCGTGTAGGTCTCTCACTCAAGTGATTTGAGGGATGTGTCCCACCAAGGGAATTTTAGTATATATACTAACGAAATGTGTGATGACATTAGAGAAAGAGTAACCTGGAAAGGATCCATGGGAAGCTTGAGCAGAAAGAAAGAAAAAGTAGTGCTAATATGGTGATGAATTTTTCAGATATGAGGCTCTATTTGTAGTTGCTCGATAACCTATGTGAATGACTAGAACATCTGGCTAACATGAATTACTTACATGGATAACTAGTATGGTGGAAATTGTACTCCATATTCTATCTCTTTTTCATGTAACATGAAGAAATGTTTAGAGAGAACATGAGGGTATACAAGAACATGGAAATAAGTGAGTTAAGGATTCATCATTATCGATATTCCTTTTGACCTCAAGATCATATCCTATTCTTCTTATTGGGATCAATATTGATGGGGGAATTTTTTAATACTCATTTTATTACATGAGTATGAAAATATTTATATGAAAATACCTAACAAAGTATAGGAGGAAAGGGATTCAAATAACATGCCCCATTAGATCTCACATAGACCCCACATGTGCGCCATGAGGATCACGTTGGCCCAAACTATGCCGCCCTACATGAGTATCCAATTCCGAAAAGAGGGTCCTTAATAAGATACTTATATGATAGAACTATATGGAAGATATAATTTTCCTAGGGTCCTTGGTTTTTCCTCTAAATAGGACCCTTGGGATCCTCATTTGAGATGATTGAAAGATGAAGAGATTGCTTCAATCTCTGCTCACCCAAGTTTCTCAACCAAGTCATCCAAACCCTCACCTAGTGCCTTAAGCCTATAAAAGTATATGTAATTAAAAACAGTAAATTGACTGAGGTCCATAAATTTATATGATACCAAGAACCTTGAGGGGAATCATCCCTCCCCCTAGACCAACACCACTAGGGTGAAGGGACCATTTATGGCTCTCACCATGATTTCTAGTCATCCAATGGTGCTTGATGAGATGGTTGGAGCTAAGAGTAAGGCCTATTTTATGTGATATTTTACTTATTGTTCATCACTCAAGAGAAATGTCCATCTCACCCAGGTCCACCATGAAAAAAACCTTTTTTTTCTTAGGTCATACCGTGGTGAAGAACCTTCGGGTCATCCAAGACTTACCTCATTGTGATACCTCTAGCTCTCCCAGACCTTTTTTGGGTGACGAACCTCGAGTTTTCAGTGGACATTACATGGAAATGTACTTATAGCTCTCACAATCCTTATGTGGTTTAATCACCTCTAGTCACCCAGGTCCACCAGACAGAAGACACCTTCATCTCTCCATGGTCCACCCTAAAATAGCCACTCTCTATTCCCTCTCCATGACAACTGATGATGGGAACCCCTCTCCACGAGAATCTCATAGAAGGGATACAAAATTGAATCCTCCACTAAGGCCTCCAAATTTTTAGGATCATGGTGAAAGAGGAAAAAACATGTCTATCATTTTATTTTTCATTCCTTCAGTAAAATATTTCATATACATAGTCTATCAAATAGTTCGGGTCCTCAGAATATGTAAAATTGGGCATTCTCATGGTAACATGGACCCTTACATGGAGGCAGTTCCAGGACCCTCTTTGTTTCAGGAAGTCGGGATAACTACATTGTTTTCCATTTCATAAGGATTATTTCCTAGTATTCCTCTCCAACTATTCAAGGGTATCCACCATTCAATAGGGTAACTTAAGGGAATCCTTCTTTGAGTGAACCCCATAGTTCATAAATGTAATTCCACTACCTTACACATCCTCACCTTTAACCCCCAACAACTGAAATAAATTTTTTAGTTATCAAAATCTTCTTTATCCACTTATTTCCCACACCGAGCATGACTAACATTAGGTTAGTGGTTAGTGATGACCATGTCATCATCATGATCAAATATCAATAACTTGGGCCTACTATATTGTATAATCCCTAGCCATTATTTCACAAATGGGACTCCTACTAGGTGTAACACCAAAAACCATGTTACTATCCTATCAATGGGGCATATTACTAATGAAAAAAATCTTTAAAAGTGATATATTCTTATTGAATCAACCTTGGGACTCCTCTATATGTGTAATCCACATCCGTTATTAACTAGATGGGATTTTATTATTTTCCAAATAGGATACGTTGGAGGAATCCATGATGTTCAAACCCCACACCCCAAAATCACCATAGTCTTATGTGATCCTTGTTCCAATTTAGGTCATATCAAACCTGCAGGGTTTTATTCTTTTCGGGTTCCTCCATATCCATCCTTATTGGGCCATATTCTAAATTGTATTATATCCATCATGGGTGGGTATATCACTTCTAGGTCCCCCTTTCCTTTTTAGGTGTATGTCCCACACCATCATCAGCTAGAAACCTCCTCCTAAACATCCTTACAGCATGAAATTAATTTTCATGGTTTCGTCCCCATCACATGAATATAAAAGGTATGATATGTCCTGTTAAGTTCCACCGTACTATGTGGGTTCTGATTCCTTTCATAAGGGTAAGTATGAACCCCTTATCATAGGCGTGATCCCAACATAAAAATGTCTCGTACATACATGGATGATGATAATTTTTAGAGTACCCCACTACATGGTTTAAAACTAGTATCATGATAATAAATGACATAAGAATCACTAATTTTAATACAAATGGTACCATCAATAGAGTACATCATATATATATATATATATATATATATATCTCCATTTATAGTATAACCTCAAATATATATAGATGATTCTAAATCCAATTGAAGCTAATGATTTTTTATTAATATTAAGGTGGACCATTCTATATTTTGGATTTAATAAAGTATTCATGAATATGTATTGAATATATAAGATATTCCTCGAGTATGAAATAATTTCGCCAAAAAATGTGTTTTGATTGCAAACTCCCATCCATTGGACTAATGTGATTCCCTAAGTGATTTTTGAACCATTCTTAGTGACCACCTTCCTTTGGAATGTAGGTTAACAAAACATCATGAATAATAGAATCATTGGGTGTTTCTAGTTTCATGAATAATACCCATTATAAACCACCAAGAGGGGACATGAAAACAAAAAAGGTGTGTCTGTTGTGAAGGTAATACCACCACCAACACAAAACATTATTCAATACCCACTTGATATTCCACATGGAATAATAATAGGGAACCTGACATAATTCTCATAGTTACAAACTAATGTAGTATCATGCAAGTCGGGTGATTTTTTCCTCACCTTTCCAAATGAAACAATTATTCATACATGGGTTGGTGTTATTATTCCATAATTTTGGGAGATACCTGGAATAAATTTTTATATTATCACATATACTTATATATCAATTTTTAGGATTAATTTGGTGATGTATCCAATATTAATTAGATTGTTTCGGGGGTTTTAACTTGATCTGGGAGTTTCTGACCGGATCAATTTTAACACAGTGATATTCTACGTTATGATTTTTTTGGAAATTTGGGGTATTTTTTTATTTTTTTGAGGTTTATTTATTCCATTACTTATTTATTTACATTAATGAATTTTACTTTTTTATGATATTGGATGATCGAAGATCCGACTAATGTTCATGGATCTATGTCACATACATTATTATAGTCTTGGTGTTAATCACCAACATGTGTCTTAATTAAATTGGGTTTCAAGGTAATTTCTCATTATCATGATCAGTATAGGATGGGATCCTTGTGGGGAAGAGGAGTGAAAAATTGTTATTAAATATTATAGATTAAATCTAGTATAAAGTTGGAGTTTTTACACATAGGGTTCTTATTGGATCGGTCAGAAGATGTAACTATAAAAATTGGATAAAAATTAGTCCAAGGAACCAATTTTTGGTTGTAGGTAGCTAATGAACACTAGTGCATAGAATTTGATTGTCCATTATTTATGTTTAAGTGATTATTATATATCTTATAGTTTATATTGAAAGAATACGACAAGGCATCATACAATTTCATTAGTTCTTCATGATTGTGCATGTTAAGTAGAAAATTATGAGTCACATGGAGTAAATATGTATGGGGTTATGTATTATTTTTATTTAGATAAATATTAATACCATTGGCGTCAAATTGATCAAATATATTATACTTTATTATATAGAATATATTAATACTTCCTCCAAGAAGTGAGACTATAGAGTTATAAGAACCTACAGTGCATCAAAATTTTGAGGGAGTTCCTTAACCTGAGGATCAAAGGATTAAATATGAGGATGTAGATAGGTATGTGAGTCTGTTCAACTATTTAATAGACATAGTGGATGATTGTGAAAAGAGTGTTTGGAAATTAAAGGCAACACTTCATCCCAAGGTCTCGAGATATATTATGTTGCAACCCGAGACACCTTAAGAAGGGGGCGAATAAAGGTATGAACTATTTATTTCATTATGTAGGATCTTGTTCCCATTTTGTTTGAAACATGTTGAATATTTATTAATTAATTTCACATCCACCATAATAACATGTGGCAAAAATAAAATATGACACAACATTTTTCACTTGGTTTACCACTATGAGATACTCAAATGAGCATAATCAAGGTAGTGTGTCCTGTACTAGAATCTACTATTCTTCACTAGTTTGGTGGATATTATTTTTGGGTAAAATCACTATGTTCTAGGATCACATAGTTCAAAAATATGTTCATGAAATGATACATTACCACCCTTATAACAATTTCGATGACTCCTCAGTTTCACATATATTTGGAGAGATGTATTTTTGATACATCAATGCGTAGTTTGTAGGTTCCAAACATAGTAGAAGATCATATTGGATCGTGACCAACTAATATTTTCATGATTTAAATCAATAATAAATTATTTTTAGGATGATAAATTTCATGATCAGTGAATGAAATATTATGCATATTGACCATGAATGTCGAAACCAAGAAAATATGATCTGTTTATGTTAAATTAATAATAATTTTAGATTAGGAATTTCCTAAACCATGGGAATAATTTATTTATAGGAGAGGTTGATCATATGACTTCCATTTAGTTTCATCGTTGTTTAAATAATGGGATCTAAGTATAAAATCCATCTAATTATGATCCATACATTATCCTTTTATCATGAAACATTATGGATGGTACATTGGGTGTTATCATGGCTGTACCAATCATCATTTGGTGTTCATTCTGATCGTAACCATGATTCCATTGGTTTGGAAGGATCATCTATTTGTCTATTTAGCATGATATTAAAGAGGAATAATTCCACTTCTCTAATTTTTGAGATAAACCATATAGACGTTTCTAATGGAAAGAAGTACCTTTTGAGGAGAGGAGAGGGGTTATGAACAAATAAATCCAACCCTTTCAAAGACAACATGATGGGGAATGTATAGAACCAATCATAGGGTATAATATTAATTAATCATGTAAAGTACCTAACCATTTATTTATCACATAATATACCTTATTCTATGTATAATAACATTATTATTACTTCTTTATGAAGTTTACTAACTCACACAAGGATAAAAATTATTTAAAAACCTGTAAAATAAATATTTATCACTGGATCCAAAGTTCAGTTCGCTTGTCCTCCTCAACATTTATTGAAATATCGAATAAAAATTATAAATAAATATTAGTCATTAAATAAATAAATAATTTTTTTATTCATGGTCATATGAAAAAATATTTATTTAATATTGTTGATCAATAAATATTTTTCCTCAGTGTAGAAAATAATGTGTATTCTAGTAATTAAATTCAAATATAATTTAATTTATATCAATAAAAGCAATAATTTTTTTACCATCTATGTAACGCCCCGACCCTAGTTACCCAGAGTTGGTGCATTATTTTAATACATTATCATGAATACAAGGAATCATGTCCCGAAGGACCGATCAGTTTAGCAGTCTTGGAAAAATAGATCACATACATGAATGTTACATTTGCACTTTATGACGTACAAAACAACATAAATAATCTTTATGAACGCCATTATTCCCTTGGCTTAACCTTTCATATCAATCATATTACACTTCTTGGAATCTTGGGAAAAATAAAACATAGAAAGGGGTGAGCTCAAATTCATAGTAAGGGTAAGAAATACTGTAGAAACTTTCAAAAATAAGCATAAACATTTAAGGCAATGTATAAAACTAAAACAAAAGCCTTTTAAACTTGAACTTCAGCATAATATGGAAGAAATAAAATGAAATAATTCCATTTACTTATTCACATGGATATTCTACTAATCAAATAATCACATGCAATATCACTAACCACTTTCATAATGATGGAATGCATGATGCTGAACTTTAATTTCTGTGTCGAGGCCTTGTGCCAAGACCTAAGGGATAACTGTAACCGGAACCCAACCCGGAGAGCCTCTGTAACCGGACTCCATCCTGGAGTGCCTCTAATAACCGGACACCAACCCAGAGTGCCACTAATAACCGGACACCAACTTGGAGTGCCTCTAATAACCGGACACCAACCCGGAGGGCTAACTTTTACCGGTCCCCAACCCGGAACATACTAGTCCAACTCATTCATCTTAAAAAGTGGTTGAAATATAACATAAACATTCATATTAAAACTAGCATAAGAAATTCCAAAACATTAATCATAAACCATTGATGGAATAAAGATAACTCATCCATAGTCAAACATATCACAAAACCTTAAATTCAATATGGAAGATTTGTATCATAATAAATCAATTCAAACAAGTGTAAAATATATCAAAGGATGTTGACATAGATGAAATCAAAACTATTTGAGAGAAATATATCTATTTCATGAAAACATTTAAATGTAACACAATTTGGAAAAGAAATAATTTAAAGAAATTTTTGAATCAAACCGTCCCATACCACTTTGAAACTTTTGAAAGGAATTAACATTTTAAAAACATTCATGTCCATATAAATAAATCCTTAAAACCCATTTTGAAGACATGGACATTAATGAGAAAGATTTAGAAGAATAAATATTTAAAACGCTTGAAATGATGTTTTATTAGAAAGTCCCTTAAAAGAATCCCTTTGGAAACTCTTTCATAAAACATGGATATGGATAATAAATATTTCCTAGTAGATACTTACGTAAAAACAACCTCGGATAACAAAGAGGTTGTGAAATTAACCCTTACCAATTTGGTAACTAACAAAACGTACAACCCATGAAATAGTTACCATATAATGAATATGTAAATACCCATAAATTAAATTTTATTACACAAAGAATACAATTATGGGTAGTACATACACCATATAAAAGGTAATAGTGGCAATATGGCGTGAATCTCACGGAAATAGGGAGTGAGATGAAAACCCCTTACCTTGCACTTTCCTTTAGTCGAGTGTACATTTAACCTCATGTACGAAGATCATATTATTTTATTAAATTATACCAGAACCATATTAATATTTATGATATCATACATGATTCATTTATGTCTTTATATTACCCATTTAATAATAATTTCCATGTTAAGTTAACATTTCGGGTAATAATCACTTTCTTTATCATACGTGTTTTAACTTGTCAATCTTTGTTGTATCACATAGATCATGATTTAAATACTTCCTAAATATAAAACATGATAAATATATCATATATATTTAGAATATAAATATGTATAATAGACATATATATGAAATGTAAAACACCTTTTATGGAGATGGTAGTCCGTATGTACGCATAAACGTTGTTTCTGTTTTCATATAATATTGAACGGAAGTAAGTGAATAAGATATATGTAAGTACATAAATACTTATATATATATATCTACAGTATCATTATTATTTCATATATTACATACTTATTTGTAATATATATTTTTATAATCATCGATGAATGGTGAACTTGGAAATGAATCTCATCGCGTTGTGGAGACGGTAATCCGTATGTACGCACGAGCGAAAATATCACTCTTTTTATATTAAAATAATATATAATTGGATGGTATATCATATATACAGAATCATTATCATGTTATATTTATTATTTACATTAATTACAAATAATTATTATATCCATCCAAATAATAATATATTGAATAACAATTACACCACGACGTGGAGACGGTAAGCCGTATGTATGCACGTATGATGACATGTCATTAAACGGATGGATAGAATACTGAAAATGGTTGTACCATATTTATAATAATATTAAAGTTTATATGAGATACTAGATTTATTATTTTAGAATGATAATAACAAAGAAAGAATAGGTGGAAGAAGAAAGGAACTTGAAAAAGGGTGGTGAAATCCTTACCTCTTCTTTGTGTTCTTCCTTTTGATTTGATCAAAAGGGCTCTTTAGGATGGATTTCTGACTAAAGGAAGGCCTCTAGGATAAAGTGAGGGAAGTTGAGAGAGTATTTAGGCAGGGGTTGGCCGAACCAAAAGGCTTTGAAGGTGTGAATTATTGAGAAGGGTGAGTGTCCTTTTATAAGAGGGGTGACGTGAACCTTTGGAAAAGCTAGAAATATTAATTTATAATAAATTCATATTCGGTTTATAATTGCTCCAAATTGTATTATTTAAATGTTAAGGTTGGTATGGGTCGAAAACTACTCAAACAATAGAATTTATACCAGTTTGGGTCATTATATTAACCTTATCGTTTAGTTTTAACACTTAGTTAATTAGTTTAACACTTACCATGTCACTTTGTATTTTTATATTATATAGTTAATAAACATAAAATATACATCCAAGCATCCCCCAAGTGGTACATTAATGATACAAATATCATGATGTATGTCTCTTTCCTTAACCTTAGATTTTCTAGAATTTAATATCAATTAATAATATAATATTTGTTTTAAAAACTCTTTTATGTCAATTTTGGAACTATTCAATAATTGACTTTTTTAAAAATCATAACAGAATGATTACTTCGAAAAACGTTAATTACATCAATCCTAATATGTAATATTATCCTCGAAAATTAATTTAAATCATTAAAAGTCTCAAATTATATTTATTTGGGTTTTTATAATATCAATTATTTGAATTTTTCACTATTATGGTAATTACTCCATCATCATTGTGTCATAAATAAATTAAATTATTTAATGTTTAAAAATTATAAATAATATACCATTATGTAAGAAATATTTTTATCTTTCTAATAAATATTCATAGTTGAAAATACAACATATATAACCCCATGTAAAAATTGTTTTTCTAAAAGATATATGCTTATGTCATTTTGGTAATTATTTTAACTTAATTAATATAAAGTGTCATTATGACTTACAAGTGGATCCATGGGGTCCACAAATCGACCCAAAGATTCCCATGGTCGGACATGTATCAAACAATAAGGTTATGACACGTTTTAGGGTAATTTAGTATTATTATAATATTATTTTTTAACCCTTATTTACCAGATTTACCCTTTAAACATGGTAAATAAAATATTTACCGAATTAATTATTCAAAATGTCTAAAAATAAAAGTTACCTATTTACACAATTTGAACATCCTGATTCGAAATATGGAATCCATTTTTCCAAATTCAAAACACAGATGTGGCAAAAATTAATTTAAAATTAATTCCCGTTGTCAAAACAAAAAGCGTGTTTTTAAGATATAATAACTATCAAATGATTGATACTTGTTTATGTTCGGTTTAATTGTCAAATTATGTCCAATGACCAAAATTGTATTAAATGGTAAAAATATATTCTAAATATTCTTTAAAACCACTCAAATTCATAATTTATAACTAATAATTATTTTGATTGAAAAAGTTGTTTTTAATTAAAATTTAGTAAATTTCACTATTCATCAAAATATTAAATTTATCCGAAAAGTACCAAAATTTCACCTTAGACTATATTCGATACATAGAATCCAAAAATGAAGTCCATTTTGAGAGATAAAATTTCTAAAATTTTTAAAAGTTGGTATTACTATTCATAACGGCTACTTTGATTGGTCGTGGTGTGTGTTAGAACTCGAAGTTGCGTACAACACACACTACTGTATTCTTCAAAGAGAAGCATACCATGGAAGCTCGGGGAGTTACATTCTCCCCTCCTTCAACAAATTATGTCCTCACAATTTGATATTGTTTTTTGAAAATAAAGGATGAAAATAGAAAATATCTTTGTGGAAAAAACCCACATCGGAAATTTGGTTAATAAAATTTTAGTCTTGACAAGATGAAAAGAGAAATAAAAGGGTCACCAAAAAATTATGATCTCGATTAGAAGGACATTGGTGGTAATTATAGAAATATAACTGGAGAAAAAACATAAATATTTATAGGTAGTGATTGAGATCATCAATCACAAACATGTTTAAAGTTGAGGTCCTTAAATTCATCAATCTATAATGGTTTAAAATACCATCAGTTCAACAAATCATAAGGTATTAGGATAACACATTTTTGATGTTTCAAATATCTTATTTCAAACCCCATATCAAAAAATGTATTAATGCGGCCTCTATTTAAAATAAAGAGTGGAAAGTATGAAGATTACCGAAAATAACATATACTAGGGTTCCATGTAAGAAAATATGGATATGGATGAGAAATATAATCGTCAATTATCTAATGGAGAGTGGTAAAGAATAGGGCTATGAAAAGGCCAACAATCCCAAAGCCATAAATTAGTGATGATCTAAGGTACCATCTAGGACAACATTTTTGTTCTAAGTTCCTTTTCTTAATATTGAGGAATTTATTTATGAGATTGGCTAATCTCATAAGGAGGTATACTTACTTTATAATTATAGTTTTATCAATTAATAAATTTCTACCACAAACTCATCTTTCACTCCAAAACATAATACAACTCAAAAATACTCTATTTATCCTAATCGTATAGGGTTCCAAATATAATGAATTTATATTTCACATATTAGACCCTTTATGTAAAGAAGATACATTATACCATCTAGAAACATCATGTAGCACAATGGTAGGTGATAAATCCCAATTTCACTATGGTTGTGGGTTTGATTCCCACAGCTTTGTATGACACGACGGGTCGTCACACGGTCTGCGTGTTGTCCTTTTATAAAAATACAAAAAACTAACCTTTCAAACATAATCCATTCCAACCATTAGACTTATCCAAAATAATATTATCCAAACTCACAGTCCAAAATTTACAAGAAAGTTAATCATAATGAGGATCATTTTTTCCAGGTAATAACATGTGAACTCCATCCTCACATATTATTTTAAAACACCGCAACATCCTAAATTACCAAAATCAACCATCTCTTATTCCAAAATCACTACATCAATATTAGGACCATATTAAGGTTTATCTTTCCTTCAACCATGTAATTTCCAAAAACCATTAACTCGCTGTGGAGTCACTTTTATTAGTTCCATAAAATCTCAAATCCTTAATTAAATAGTACTGCAGTAAAATCATTATTTATTTCCAAAACATCATTGACACAACACTTAAATGAAATAATTCTAAAATAACAACATAAGAACACTAGTCATTCCTCTTCATCTGTGGTAGTATCATAACTTTATTATTATCCAATAGCATAATTTGCGGCATAGTCTGATGACTGGGACATTGGTTCTCATATTGTCCAAACTCCTTGAAAATGAAGCATTGTACATTTGAAACCATTTTCTTACCCTTGCAGTCACGTACATTGTGCCCTTTTCATCTACACTTATAACAGACTCTCATTCCTTTCAGGAAATTTCCAGGGTGTTTCTTCCCATAGTTATCACGTATGGGAAAATTCTTCTTTTCCATCTTCCCTTTATCCATCTTTCTCTCTTCCATTTTTTTCTTCACTTGGTTCCCTTTAAAGCTATAGGACTCCGAGAATTATTTACTCATCTTATCAACACATGATACTATTTCTTCATATGATGATAATACGTGGGAAACTATTTTACTTCTAAATTCTGTCTTAGGACCATGAAAGATATGATCCTTCTTACTCTTTGGATCATACGTAATACGGGAGTTCACATTCCTTCTAATGGGCGTCATTTCTATACAATAGCATAAACTAGTTCAGTTTATGAATTGCAATGAATAATTACCAAACTTGTAAAATACCTAACACAAATTGAACCGTTTATGAATATAATACATAATCATAAAAATGTTTTCTTTGAGTAAGTATATACTCATAAGCCCTTCATAATGATCTGTAAATAAAATTAGAATTATCCTAAGCATATCCCCCGGGAGTGTCGTACCCAAGAGTGCAGCAAGGCCCATTTTCGTGCACCAGTTCCTGCTCGAGTCTAGCTCAAAGCGGTGTTTTCGGGTTTTACCCCTAGGTACATCTGTGCCAGAGCCGCCTCTACCTACTCTTATCCAGACAGGGATGTATTGCTCAGAAAACTCAAAAAATATCTACATTACCAAAATTATAGGAAGTTCTTCTATACTAATCCTCAAAGCCTATCTTACGGCTATGTGCTCTAATCAGAGTTTATCTAAATCTAGTTTCCAAGGTTATTTCTAAACTTCCTCTGATACCAACTGTAATGCCCTGACCCCAGTTACATAGATTCGGTGCATTATTTTAAAACATTGGCATGATTACAAGGAATCATGTCCCAAAGTACCGATCAGTTTAGCAGTCTTAGAAAAATAGATCACATACATGAATGTTACATTTTCACTTTATGACGTACAAAACAACATAAATAATCTTTATGAACGCCATTATTCCCTTGGCATAACCCTACATATCAATCACATTACACTTTTGGAATCCTGGGAAAAATAAAACATTGAAAGGGGTGAGCTAAATGCTCAGTAAGGGTAAGAAATACAGCAGAAACATTCAAAAATAAGCATAAACATTTAAGTCAATGTATAAAATTAAAAAAAAGCCTTTTAAAATTGAACTTCAGCATAATATGGCAGAAATAAAATGAAATAATTCCATTTACTTATTCACATGGATATTCTACTAATCTAATAATCACATGAAATATCACTTACCACTTTCATAATGATGGAATGCATCATGAAAAAATTTAATTTCTGTGTCGAGGCCTCGTGCTGAGACCTAAGGGATAACTGTAACAGGAACCCAACCCAGAGAGCCTCTGTAACCGGACTCCATCCCAGAGTGCCTCTAATAACCGGACACCAACCCGGAGTGCCTCTAATAACCGGACACCAACCTGGAGTGACTCTAATAACAGGAAACCAACCCAGAGGGCTAACTTTTACCGATCCCCAACCCGGAACATACTATTCCAACTCATTCATCTTAAAAAGAGGATGAAATATAACATAAACATTCATATTAAAACTAGCATAATAAATTCAAAAACATTAATCATAAACCATTAATGGAATAAATATAACTCATCCATAGTCAAAAATATCACAAAACCTTAAATACAATATGGAAGATTCGTATCATAATAAATCAATTCAAACAAGTGTAAAATATATCAAAGGATGTTGACATAGATGAAATCAAAACTATTTGATAGAAATATATCTATATCATGAAAAAAATTAAATGTCACAAAATTTGGAAAAGAAATAATTTAAAGACATTTTTGAATCAAACCATCCCATACCACTTTGAAACTTTTGAAAGGAACAAACATTTTAAAAACATTCATGTCCATATAAATAAATCCATAAAAACAATTTTGAAGACATGGACATTAATGAGAAAGATTTAGAAGAATAAATATTTAAAACATTTGAAATGATGTTTTAGTAGAAATTCCCTTAAAATAATGTCTTTTAAAACTCTTTCATAAAACATGGATATGGATAATAAATATGTCCCAGTAGATACTTCCGTAAAAACAACCTCGGATAATAAAGAGGTTATGAAATTAACCCTTACCAATTTGGTAACTAACGAAACATACAACCCATGAAATAGGTACCATATAATGAATATGTAAATACACATAAATTAAATTTTATTACACAAAGAATACAATTATGGTCCGTACATACACAACACAAAAGGTAATAGTGGCAATATGGCATGAATCTCACGGAAATAGGGAGTGAGATGAAAACCCCTTACCTTGCACTTTCCTTTAGTCGAGGGTACGTTTAACCTCCTGTACGAAGATCGTAGTATGTTATTAAATTATACCAGAACCATATTAATATTTATGATATCATACATGATTAATTTATGACTTTATATTACCCATTTAATAATAATTTCCATGTTAAGTTAACATTTCGAGTAATAATCACTTTCATTATCGTATGTGTTTTAACTTGTCACTCTTGGTTGTATCACTTAGATCATGATTCAAATACTTCTAGAATATAAAACATAATAAATATATCATATATATTTAGAATATAAATATGTATAATAGACATATATATGAAATGGAAAACACCGTTTATGGAGACAGTTGTCCATACATACACATAATCGCTATTTCTGTTTTCATATAGTATTGAACGAAAGTAAGTGAATAAGATATATGTAAGTACATAAATACTTATATATATATATATATATATATCTCCAGTAGCATTATTATGTCATATATTACATACTTATTAGTAATATATATTTTTATAATCGTCGATGAATGGTGAACTTAGAAATGAATCTCATCGCGTCGTGGAGACGGTAATTCGTACGTACGCACGAGCAAAAATATCACTCTTTTGATATTAAGATAATATATAATTGGATGGTATATAATATATACAGAATAATTATCATGTTATATTTATTATTTACATGAATTACAAATCATTTTTATATCCATCCAAATAATAATATATTGAATAACAATTACACCACGACGTGGAGACGGTAAGCCGTACGTATGCACGTATGATGACATGTCATTCAAAGGATAGATAGAATACTGAAAATGGTTGTACCATATTAATAATAATATTACAGTATATAGGAGATACTGGATTAATTATTTTAGAATGGAAATAACAAAGAAAGAAGAGGTGGAAGAAGAAAGAAAATTGAAAAAGGTTGGTGAAATCATTTCCTCTTCTTCGGGTTCTTTATTTTGATTTGATCAAAAGGGCTCCATAGGATGGATTTCTAAATAAAGGAAGGAATCTAGGATTAAGTGAGGTAAGTTCAGAGATTATTGGGGCAGGGGTTGGCCGAACCAAAATTCTTTGAAGGTGTGAATTAAAGAGAAGGGTGAGTGTCCTTTTATAAGAGGGGTGAGGGGCACCTTTGGAAAAGCTAGAAATATTATTTTATAATAGATTCATATTCGGTTTATAATGGCTCCAATGTGGATTATTTAAAGTTTAAGGTGGGTATGGGTCGAAAACTACTCAACCAATATAATTTATACAGGTTTGGATCATTATATTAACCTTATATTTTAGTTTTAACACTTAGTTAATTAGTTTGACACTTACCATGTCACTTTGTATTTTTATATTATATAGTTAATAAAATTACAATATACATCCAAGTAACCCCCAAGTGGTCCATTAATGATAAAACTATCATGATATCAGTCTCTTGGCATATCCTTAGATTTTAAGGAATTTAATATCAATTAATAATATAATATTTTTTTTAAAAACTCTTTTATGTCAATTTTAACACTATTCAATAATTGACTTTTGTAAAAATCATACCAGCATGATTACTTGGAAAAAAGTTAATTAAATCAATCCTAATATGTATTAGTATCCTATAAAATTAATTTAATTCATTTAATGTCTCAAATTATATTTATTTGGGTATTTATAATATCAATTATTTGAATTTTTCACTATTATGGAAATTACTGCATCATCATTGTGTCATAAATAAATTAAATTATTTAATGTCTAAAAATTATAAACAATATACCATTATGTAGGAAATATTTTTATATTTCTAATAAACATTCATATTCGAAAATCCAACATATATAATCCTATTTAAAAATTGTTTTCCTAAAAGATATATGCTTATATCATTTTTGTAATTATTTTAACTTTATTAATATAAAGTGTCATTATCTCTTACAAGTGGATCCATGGGGTCCACAAATAGACCCAATGATGACCACGGTCGGACATGTATCAACCAATATGGTTAGGAAATGTTTTAGGGTAATTTATTATTATAATAATATTATTTTTTAACCCTTATTTACCAGATTTAGCCTTTAAACATGGTAAATAAAATATTTACCGAAGTAATTATTCAAAATGTCTAAAAATAAAAGTTACCTATTTACACAATTTGAACATCCTGATTCCAAATATGGAATCCATTTTTCCAAATTAAAAACATTGAAGTGGCAGAAATTAAGTTTAAATTAATTCCCGTTGTCAAAACAAAAAGCGTGTTTTTAAGATATAATAACTATCAAAAGATTGATACTTGTTTATGTTCGGTTTAATTGTAAAATTATTTCCAATGACCAACATTGTATTAAATGGTAAAAATATATTCTAAATATACTTTAAAACCAGTCAAATTCATAATTTATCACTAACAATTATTTTGATTAAAAAAGTTGTTTTTAATTAAAATTTAGTAAATTTCACCATTCATCAAAATATTAAAGTTATCCGAAAAGTACCAAAATTTTACCTTAGACTAAATTCGATACTCTGAATCCAAAAATGAAGCCCATTTTGAGAGATAAAATTTCTAAAATTTTAAAAAGTAGGTATTACTATTCATAACTGATACTTTGATTGGTCGTGGTGTGTGTTAGAACTCGAAGTTGCGTACAACACACACTACTGTATTATTCAAAGAGAAGCGTACTGTGGAAGATCGGGGTGTTAAGCTCTATGAATATTCTATATTATAATGTTGTGGGTTCAAATAACGTCCATTATCTTAACATATCAACAAGTGAAGGCACCCAAGAGAAAGAAGTTAATGTTGCAATGACAACCAATACATACAATCAATCAATATGTAATACAATATCTTTTTTCTCAATATCGCATCAAGTAGGTTTCATACTCATATCATAAATCAATATTATTGATATATATTTCATTAAATTCCGAAAATTAACCCTTTAATACACCATGGACATTGAATTTAGTTTGAATGTTCCATTGCAAACTATGGGTCGAGATATCAACATCCATTATTCATTAATAACATATCAATCATGATGCTCACAACATTCCATAATTCAAATGAACATATTCTATCATAGTTTATTTTCATAAAATAATGTATGTGGGCCATGTAAGACTATTATACACACTCACAGATAGAAATATCCAATGACACATAACATGTAAAATTATTAGTGGTCGGTATATCTTCACGATCTCCCATCATGGAGATCAAAATGTGTGAATCCCATGATATGGAGTCTCATATTTTTTTTAGTATCCATAATTTTTATTTTCTCAGCTAATTCCATAAAACCGTTGGAGATATTGTTTAGGAATATCATCATATAATATTTGAGGTTCTCATCATAGTGAGGAACTACTATAACATTTTAAATGAGACATATACTATTGGATATGCTGACATTGAATTCATAGAGAATAAAAATTAACATTTGGTAAAATATTTATTAATATTAAAATATTTTAATTTTTAGTGAATCTAAAGTATACAGAATTTAGTTATAGGGGGCCAAATCTAATAGACCCCCACTCTGAATAGAGCCAACTACTAAAGAATTTATGTTTGTTAGAGATCACATTATTTTATTTATTTTTCTAATTTTGTTCTTTATTCAACAATTTATCCATGTTGTCTTTCATGGAAACTCATCTTACCATGAAATCACCTCACAAAGAAAATACCTTAAGAGATGATTTTTCTTGGGTATGTACTCTATTTTCTAATGTGATATTGGATCCATTGTGAGATTCACCATTTCATTATTATTATATTATAGTGTGAGAGGTTCATTATTTATAGACTCTACATCATGACCTTTGATAAAGATTCATTTATAAACCACTTATTTAGCTGCATCGTAAGTCATAATATACTCAAACTCTATTATAAAAAAGAAAACCAAAAATTGTTATGAACTATTCCATCACACAATTCCTCTATAAAGAGTTAAGATATATCTTGATTAGGATTTCATGTATTTTGTACCTATTTGGAAACATTAATATGCATATCTACCGGATAATATCTCATCATCTCCACCATAATATGAGAACATATCCTTAGTACAATCAGATACATAATAGTAGTCTCATAATCCATCCTTTTCCAATATCTTGGGTTATAATTATATTTTTCTATCAACTTTAAGGCATCAGAATCTTATATCCTTGAACACAGTTTAAAACCACATGATTTTATGATGTTTTTATCTTTAAATAAATCTAATATCTTTGATAGCTTTCTTTAATTGACGCATCAAGTATAAAAAATCATGAAAAAATATTGAAATATTATAAATATACATTTATATAATTCATGAAATCAACATGTAATTAACATCTGGTTTTGAATTTTGTATATTTTTTTAAAAAATATTTATTTTTCAATAAATTGTGAAAAATATAGTTTTTTTTAAAACAACCATTTCTTTTCTTTAAATCAAGAAATTTAAAAGAATCATTATATTTTGGATTGTGTTTTAAAGTGATTTAATAACCATTTTGTTTAAAATAATATAAAAAATAACATAAGGATAAAAATTTTATATGATTTTATAATAAGACAATTTTTAGGCTTAAAAATCTTTTTTTGGAAAAAAATTCATTTTATTTTTTATGTTTATTTTTAAATAAATTTATAAAACATATAGGTTTTCAATTTGATATAATGGATACCTTATTTAGGATCTGGAGGTTAGAATTTAGTAAATATGTATCTTTTATTATTAGGCATTATGAATAGTGATAGTGGAATATTTTATCACCTTGGTAAAGGGTAAATCAGTTAATTAAGGTTAAAAAATGTGATAAGACATTAAAAATTAATTCAATACATTCCAAAAAATCATTATATGTGTTTAATTTAACCATATATATCCTAAATCAGAATATATATAATTTTGTATTCATTTTACTTTAGTAATAACATTAATATTATTTTAAGTAAAGAAAAATACAAAAGTCACTCTCTTACATTTACTTTCATCATATAATTTCAAATAGGGATGAATTTTTTTTAATGAATCATAAAGTTTAATTTGTTTATAATTAAATAATTTTTTTATGTTTAGTTTTTTTTAATTACTAGTTATTATATAATTACATTAAACTCTTATATAATGCTGACGAAGGGTTTGTGCATGCAGTGGAAAAATCAAAGTAAATAAATTTAAAAAATATTAAAACTGATGTTTTGGGGATGAATTATTGTTCAAAAGGGTTTTATAATAAATAATAATGTATTATTGATTGTATAAATTATAATATTATAATTTCATATTTGAATTGATGTCCTTAAAGTCAAATTATATGAATATAGTCAGAAGGACATTAATGATATTTTATAAAATAAAATATTTTCGTTCAAAATGATAAAAAAATCTGTAAGAGGATAGGTAAGATCAAAAATGGTTTAATATTTCATCTACAATCTATTAAGGTGAAATTGTTTCACATTATTTTAAAATTATAAACCTTTAGTATTGAAATGTTTTTTACTGCATTTAAGGTTAAAATTGTTTTACGAAGAGATTGAACCAAAAGATAATGTTTACAATTAAACTTAAAACTATAAAAAATATTATTGGTTCAAGGTATTTCAATAATATCCTATATTATATTTGAAATTATAGCCACATATTGTTACTTTCATATGAAACTAAATTTATTATATTTTAGTCTTTTATGAAATTTCAAGTGAGTTATTTCCCTCCCTTGTAAAAGGAAACACATTTTCTCTTTTCCTTAAACCACATTAATCCAAATTTCTCAACCAATACCTACTGAATTATAATACAGACATCCCTATAAACAAATTAAAGGTATTTTTATTCCAAAAAGACCCTTATAATTTCCCTTAAGAAAGGATCTATAGAAGGTAAACCGAAGGAGTGGTAACCATTCTACCCATCCTATTTCAAATTATTTATTTTTTACCTCCAACTAATTTGTGGTATTCATAATAAAATAATAAATTAATTATAAAAATATATTTAAATATTATTTTTATTATTTAATAACCAATTTCATTTTATTTTTCATCAAATGAAAAGTGAAAATATCACTTGTGCGTACTTGTAGACTATAATATCCACACAATGATGCAATTAATTTTATGGAACTATCATTAAGGGATGGTTATTATGATCGGTTTAAGGTTTATTTATTATACTTATGATATATTTATTATTGAATAATTATAATATCAAATCTACCTTCTTAATTTCAAAATATTTTGGAAATCTATAACCTCGTTAGGGCTTATATGTGGACTACCACCTCCAAGAAGTGATCTGATCAGTTTATCATTTCTACTTTATATGGATTGTAATAAGGATTTATTTAATTAATATAAATGATATTTATAATATAATAAATATTACATAAGGGTTAATTATTATTTAAAATTATTTTTCTCTATATGTCGTGCAAACTGGTTACCGTCTCTACGAATAGTATAATTCATTTTTCTATCTCTACCATTTATGGTTGAATCTATATATATATAATGAAAATTTATTATATTTATATCATTATTAAAATTATTAATTTGATGTAAGCATAATCAATGTGAATGTATTTTCTTTACTGAGTAGTAATGCTCATGAAAAATGAAACAACTAACACACAGAAATGATGATTTTAATATGGAATTATAAATAAATAGTTATTGAAAATTTTTAATTGGATCATATATTATATTATAAGAAATAAAATTAATCTAGTATATAATTATAATCTTATTTATCTATTCTATTGGTTATATTTTTCTTCCATGTACATAATTTTCAAAAAAAATTACGTAAGTCGTTTTTATTAACTCAAATGATTTATCAAGGAAATTTTATATTATAAGTTTAATTTTATAATTTTTTAAAATAATATTTCTAATAATTTATAATATGTTCATTTTCAAATTAATTCAAAAAAATGAAATGGAATGTTCCTTTTTAACATATACAGTGTTAATGTATTTTTCCACCACTAGAATCATTTTACACAATTTGGATTATTATACAAGTTCTAAATGGTTCTATTAAGAAATGTGTTTAATGAAATATTATTTAAAATTTTAACTTCCATTTTCTTAATTTATGTAAAGGATATAATTTTATTACCAACAAAATATTTTAGATGAATTGATAGTCATCTTATATATCCTATTATTTTTTGGTAATTTATTTTCTCTTGAAAGATTCACTTTCATATGATAATTTTTAATTTCAATTTGAATTTCTATATATATATATATATCATGGATATTCTTATTTTTAAAATCACCTTCCATCTCTATAAATTGTTTTTTACTATAAATGTTATTTGATTGACTGGGGAAATCATGATATTTTGTATCCATTACTCAATATGGATATTTTTTTATATTGAATTTTATTTATGAATTAAATTAATCATTCAATATGTTAGGATTAAATTAGACAGACAGTGACATATGTGGATCAATTATAAATAACTCATAAATTCATCAATGAGTATCATGTGACAAACTAGTTGACTAAACTTATTAAATAGGATTTTTTTAGTATATACAACCATTGATTAAACTATCTTGGATGAAGTCCTTAATGGTAATAATTTTATGATGTATGATATGATGATGTACTACATTAACAATTACATTTATTGAGAATTAATATATTATCATCCATAATATTACTATATTGATATTCTATATGGAATCTTTCCAATATCAAGTTGTTTATTTAAGGGATTGTGTATCAAATATTGACCTTTCCATATTGATTATGCCTTATTTATGCATGTTATATTTTATTTTGCACAACCATTACAGAGCATCTGAGCTCACCCAATATAATTTTACTTTATTTGGGATATGAGGAAGGATAGTTTAAATAATATTAAACAGTAAAAAATGTTTCATATGATATTTATTTTATATTTACAACGTCATATGGGAATCATATATGAATCTAGTTCTTTAAGATTATTAATTGATTAGTCCTTGAGGATGGAATCTTGTGTATCCTATGAATATGTAATGATGTAGACCCCGACTCTGGGTTACTGGAGTTAGGTTTGTTATAGTCGGTATTAGAGGCATGTTTAGTAGAAACCTTGGGAGTTGGATTTTAAATTAATATAGCTAATGTTATAATTATTATAATCCATTATAGTATTTAAAACATTTTACTATTAGTGGTATTTTTAATGTCTCTGTATTATTAATGATTATGATCTAAATCAGTGTTTTCTATAAATTTGTGATGGATCCTCTAAGAAGAAAGCGAATCAACACACATAATCTGTGTAGTGGTTACCCTACTCGTCAAGACAGTACAACTATGATTTGAACTTAGTATATTGTGGCTGTTTTAGGGAATATGACTCAAGTTATGATGAATAACATTTCACAGATAGAGAAACCTATTTTTTGAGAACATAGATCACATATGTTGGATCACTTCATGAGACACAAGCCTCCATATTTTAATGAAACTACCAATACCTTGGTAATAGAGAAATATAATATGTCCCGCAAAAATATATTATTTTCATTGTTATATTGTAACTTGTTTTCTGAATTAACAGATTATAGTCTATCGAAGTGAGGATGAACCTAAAATCCCAACGGAAATTACATTCATCATGTAGGTTTTACTACATATTCATGAGGGATATTTATCTCATATGGTTGGAGAGAAACTCAAAATTGATGATATTCCTATTTTACGATAGTTTAGTTTTATATTTCCAAAAGTGTTTCCCAACCCTCTATTAAATTGTGAAGTTTATTTTTTAATATAATTCATACATGGTGTTACACATTTTTCAAAGATTCCATATAGAATTTCTCTGATTGAGTTGTAAGAATTTATAATGTCCCTTTAGGAAAATCTATATAAGAGATTCATTTATCCTACTGCTTCCCCCTAGAGTGTACCTATTTTTTTTAAGAAATATGTGTAAATGTGTCTTTTCATTGATTACTTGGAACATAATTTTTTTTATTAAAAACAATTATCCACTACCCCATATTAATGACTTGTTTGATCAATTATTAGGAGATCAATATTTTTTCAAGATAAATCTTTGATATGGATAACATCAGCTAAGGGTTAAGGGTGATATACCCCAGGAAATATTTTGTATAAGGTATGGTCACTATGAATTTATAGTAATATCATATGGACATACCAATGCTCCCCATATCTTTATATATTTAATGAATATAGTCTTTATAGATTACTATTATTATTTTTTGGTAGTCTTTGTAGATGTTATTCATGAATATTAAAAGAGTCAGGTAGAACATGAAAAAATATTTGGATTGTGCCGATGAATTTAAAGAATGATATGTTACATTCGAAATTCAAAAAGTATTAATTTTGGAAACAAAAAGTCTAATTTTTGGGTCATATAATTTCATGTAAGGTTATATTAGTGGATCTTTCAATGATCTATGTTATTAGGAAATGGAATAGACCAACCAGAATAACCTAGATACATATTTTTCATGGGTTATCTATATAATTCTGATTATTTTTTAGAGAGTTCTCAAAACTATCTAATCTAATCACCAGTTGACTTATAAGGGGTTAAATTCTTATGGGTATTTAAATGTGAGGATAATTTCAAAGAATCAAATAGAAGGTATGTCAGTGTGAATGTTATTACACTACATTGACTTGGATAAGGGTTGTAGAGAGATATATATATATATTGTTTTTTAAAATATAGGGTTGGGATGAATCGTCATGTTTAATGATATGGTGATAGGTTATCCCTATATTTAATTGAAAATTAATTATCAAAATTAATTATCACATGATTTGGAGATGGCAGTGGTAATTTTTTCATTGGGGATATAAAGGCATTATCTATATGGTTAAAAGTGAAATATATATACTGATTATAAAAATTAGAAGTATATATTTACACATAATGGTTTTAATATTAACTACATAAGATGGTTGGAGTTAATCACTGATTATTACTATTCTATACATTAGTACCCTGGGAAGGAAGTCATGGTGGTTGATGCTCTGAGTCTAAAAGACCATGCTATTTTTATATGATGAGGATTGAAAGATATACAAAATTTATGTATTTAAAAAAGATGGATCTTATAATACAAAGGAAATGGGACATACATTATCTTTATCAGATGAATGTTCCTCCATCTATCCATGAGATGATTAAGAGGATATAGAAGAAATATGTGGAATCACATTAGAAGGTGAGTAATATTCTTCTTTTCAACCATGATCATGCTGAATGATAAGGTTTAGAAACTGAGAAACTATTCCATGAATACAAGACATGGTGATGTGTCTATTTGCTAAAGCTCGTAATTCATCATTCTATACTTATCATGGATGTAAGAAGATTTATAGAGACATGATTTAGTGTTTTAGGTGCGATAAAATTATAAGGGATATTACATAGTATGCCTATTGATACCTAGTGTATTAGTAAGTTAAATGTGAGTGATAGGAATCTAAGTAGATGTTATAACTATGACCCATACTAGAATTGAAATGGAAAAAATACTACCGTGTATTTCATCATCGGACTCCCCAAAACATATTGAGGTGATAATTCTATTTGGTTTGTAGTAAACCACCTTATGAAAAAAGTGTATTTTATAATTATTAGGTAATATCTATATCTTTTTAATATTACTAAGTTGTAATTTAATGAAACTATGATATTCATGGAGTACCACTACAAATTTTATCTGATTAAGATTTGGGTTTTAACATGATGTCATATAGAATCCTTCAGTAGGCTCTAAATTTAGTGTTTAGTTTTAGTACAACATACTATCCCTATATAGATGTTTTTTCTAATGGGATCTTTCAAACTCCCAAATAAATATTGATATATTTCATGATATATTTCAAATTTGGTAAGGATTCAAATAATCATATTTTTATTTTCTTATAAAAATAGATTTTACTCAAAAAAAAATTAAATGGATCCTTATAAATCCATCAATGGATAGAAGGGAAGTATTGCAACCTTTCGGGGTAAAGTTTGAGAACGAAAGCTATTTGGAATTAATCTAGCTATTAAAATGATAGATAAAGTTATATCCAATAAAAAACATATAATGGAATCTCAAAGTAAATAAAAAAGTTATGTTGAAAATAATTAGAGAGATATAGAGTTGGAAGTTGGTGACAGGTTATTCCTACAGATATCTCTTTGAAATAACTTTATGAAATTTGGAATGAAGGAGAATATGATCCCAGGATTATTTATTCCATTCAAAAATCATGAATGTATCATGAAGATAGCATATAAATTGGAAATTTCACCGAATCAGTCTCATGTTCACGATGTGTTCCATGTATCTATATTAAGGAAATATATACCTAATCCTTCAAATGTATTGATTTAAAAAGTCATACCATTATAGATAAATATATCTTATAGGGAACAATCTGTGAAAATTATATACTATAAAGAGAAAATGATTTGAAACACGACCACTCTTATAGTCATTATTTTGGAGTGAAACCATAAATTTGAGGAAGATATGTTGAAACCCAAGTATGTTATATGGCCAATGTATCCTCATTTATTTGTGTCATAGTAGTGTACATTGATAACAGTAAATTTTTATGATTAAAAATGGTTTTTTCTTGAAAAATGTTTTTCATCACATTATGTGGGTTTATTTTTAAATTAAATTCTATAACATATTTGATTTTATTGTGATAAAATAGATTCCATATTTAGAATAAATAGGCTGATATTCATTAAAAAGTTCTCTTTTATTTTTAGACAATATGAATATAATCCATGGTAAAATTTATCACCTCGGTAAAGGATAAAAATTAAGGTTAAAAAATATGATAATGTATTAAAAATATATCCAATATATTTTATATTTAATTAGATGTGAGTAATTTGACCATATCCATCCTAAATTATAATATATAAAAACTTTTTCCATTTTCCCCTTATAGTTTTATTTACATTATGTACAGAATAATACAAAATGTCACTCTCTTACCTTTAAATATCTCTTATATGTTCAAAGAAGGATAAAAATATGTTGTGAGTGAATATTAAATATTATTCTGGGAATAATGAAATTATATTTGTGTTTTTTATTAATTTATAATTCTTAGTGATTATATATTTACCATATATTATTGTACAATTCCAACATGGTGTTGGTGAAAGTATTGGAAAAAATCTATGTAAATAATTAAAAAATGTCAAAAAATAATATCTTTGTGAGGACTTATGTTTAAAAAAATGTCACTCTAAAATATTGTATTATTAATGGATTAAATTATTATATTTTAGTTCCATATTTTTTATAAAATCAATATATCCAAATTAAATGAATAGTTTTAAAATTAAATTAATGTTATTTTATGAAAAATAATATTTTATTTAAAAATCAAAAAAATATTGAAGCTGATAATTAGGATCATTAAAAGAAAAAATTGTAATCCATTATTAGCTTATGAGAAAATTGTTACTATATATGTAAAATTATAACCCATTAAGAAAGAAAAATTCATTACCGCAGGTAAGGTTTTAATTGTTTAGAAAATGAGTTAAACCAAATGCTAAGGTATAAAATAACACTAAAACATAACCAAAGTGTATTGTTTAAAAGTATTTAATCCATATATTATGCTATATTAGAAATTATATGCACACAGTTCCATGTTCACATGAAAAATAATTTATTATATATTAATATTTTATCAAAATCCAATTATGTCGATTACCTCTCTTTTAAAAAGATTTCTATTATCTATTTACTTTACAGCACTATGATCTATATAAATCAAAAAAGACCTCAAAAATAATCCTATAAACATAATTATTCATGAATTATAGTTTATTTTCTTCATTAAATCATATTCCAAGGGTCTTTTAGAAATGATATAAAGGAGGCCAACAAAAGGAAAGGTAATCATTCTACCTGATATATTTCAAATTATTTATTTTTATATCATATAAATTTTTAGTATTAATCATAAAATAATAACTTAAGTATACTAAATATAATTTTTTTATTATTATGGAACCACCATTATTCGCTAATTTTCCATCTAATGGAATGTCAATGTATCGCTCGTGTGTATGTGTGGACTGTGACCGCCACGTAGCGATACAATTCATTTTCCATCACCATATTTTATGGATGGATATTGTGATGAGTTTAGTTTTTAGATATGATATTTGGGACATAATTGTTTTTTTTCAATTATTATATCATATCTACCTTATTAACTTACAAATCCATTAAAAACAATAACATCACTCATGTCTATGTGTAGACTACCACCTCCACGAAGCGATGTAATAAGTTTTTCATTTTCAATTTACATGGATGTTAAAAAAGATAAATTTATTGAATATATATGATAAATATTTTATAATAAATATTTTTTAAAGGATTAATTATTTTTTACCTTTCTTTCATTCCATCCATTCAAAATCAAAAACAACTTTCATGATTATATACAGCTTACCGTCTCCATGAATGGTTTAATTCATTTTTATATATCTAAATTTTATGGATTAATATATATATATATATATATAATTAGTATTTATTAAATTAATATAATTATTAAAATTATGGTGATGATGGAACCATAATTGATGTACAAGGACCAGAACTACCAAGTTGGAATTCTCATGGAAAATAAAATAGTTAACACCTAAAAATAATAATTTTAGTATGAAATTATTAATAAATGTCTGTTCAAATGATATAAGTGAATAATATATTGTATTAAAATATATAAATGAAAATTTTGTAGAATTATAATAAATAAAAACATATTATAAGAGAGTTTAGTTATCTTTTTAATCAATTCAAACGTGAGGTAAGGGTTGTTTCATCTCACTTTTTTTCTTTTAGAAATATGTCATATTCACCACTAATTTCTTTAATATGGTATATATATTTTCACATCGATATATTATATAATGAATCAATTTATATTATTGGTTTTTAATGTTTCATTTTATATTTTTTATTTCATGGGTGTTGTGATTCAAAACATACCAAAGGGTTAATGGACTTCATCTCAATTTACAATCCATTAAAACATATTTTTTATTATGGACCTATTTAATTTTTTTGGGGTGTATATTGGTCTATTGATTTATTAAAAAATGAAATTTATATATTCATTATTATTATATTTTGAATTAAATTTTATTCATTCAAGTTTTTTCAATTTAAAATCTACTCAAATGGTAAAAAAATAATTAACAATCTCATTTTTTAGAATTTATCTTATTTTAATTGAAGGAATTTTATAATTTATCCTTAATATAATCAATATAATTTCGCAGCCTATGGATATTTAAGGTTTTTCCATATGTTCTTCCATATTTTTATCTCTATATAAATTTAATCAATAAAATTTGTATTTAAAAAAATTCGATCTTATTTCTCTTTTTGATCGAGTATATTTTTATTCCATTTATATATTTTTTAAAATTGTTTTCAAAAAGATATATTTATTTACTCAAATGATTTGTAATGGAAATTTTTAGTAATTATTTAATTTTTTCAATTTTTGAAACTAATATTTCTAATGTTTGACAAACGTTAAATTTTTGAATTTCTTTATAAAAAAACAAAAGGAATTTTTATTTTCATTATATAATCTATTAACATATTTTGAAAAACCATAAATATTTTAAACTATTTAGATTATTCTACATATTTTCAATGGTTTACAAAAATAAATATTTAATTAAATGTTATTTAACTATTTCACTTTTATTTTCTTTATTTCCCTAAAAGCTATAATTTTTTTCAAAATCATATACTTCTAGTGAATCGATGGTCATATTATATATCATATTCATTTTATGTTAATTCATATTATCATGAAAAATTAAATTTATTTTGATCCCTTTTCATTGGAATTTACAATTCTTTTGAATAACTATATTATTTGTGTGATGTATATGCCTATTTTCTCAACTATATATCATTTCCTAAATACGGTATTTTATTACGAATTTTTTTTTAAACTAAGAAAATATTTATATTATATATTTTTAGTAAATATTGATATGTGTTGATAAGTAATATTTTTTATGAATTAAATTTATCCTTCTATATATGATAAATTCATTAGACTTGCAGTGGTGGGTAAAGATTGTTTATAGATACTACCTTGATGCATCAACAGGTCTCATGAGACAAACCTATTAGCTAGCCTTATTAAAATGATTTTTGGTGTGTACCGAATAATTGATTAAACTATCTTGGAAGAAGGCCTAGATGGTAAATTTATCAAGATATATGATATCAAGGCATATAACATTAATCATTTCCTTAAATAAGAATTTAGTTATTATTATCCACGATATTATTTCGTTGATATTATCCATGAATTCATTTCATACTCAAGATATTTATTAAGAGGAATATGTTTCCACTTATTTACCTTAGAATATTTATTATTCCCTATTTACTCATGATATTGAATATTTTACATAACCTTTAATTCTCATTTTATCTCACCGATTACTTTTTCTTTTTCCCAATATATGATGAATGACTTTATTTATAATATCAAGTATGTGATTATTTTTCATATTCTTTTTATTTTATACTTCTAATATAATGTGTGAATCATGTGTGTATCTTGTTCTTTAAGACTATGAAACTAATTGACTCTTTAGGATGTGATCACTTATTTCTTATGGCAATTTCATAATGTAGATAATGAATTTTGGTTAGTCGATTTGGGTTTGTTACAAATAGAATAACATGCATGACTATTATTATCACAGATGTGTATGGGATCCTTGGAATCTTTTGTCCGTCATCATGTTTCTGAGGACACATTCTCATGGAATGTTGAATATTATGTGAAATTATATATAATCCCCTCTTTGATTTTACAATACTAAATCACTTATGTATATTTTCAATGCATGTACTTTGACTTTGTCTATGAATACTCTTGTATCAATCAAGATGGATCTTGATCCAATGAATATTTGTCAATTAAGCTTGCTCTATCATGGAGAATCACGAGTTTAACTTTGTCTTAATGTTCCGTAATGGAAATATCTCATTTCCAATTAGTAATACACCATTAGCATATTCTATAATGAAATTAATTTCACTAACACTAATTTATGTGTATATAAAAGGCTCACATTCATTATTTATAAAACCAAATTTCATTTTGGACTCATAATAGTGAAATTTTCATGATCTGGGTTCTTTCTTAAATCAATATAAGGATATATACAATTTTTACACACTATTTTAAATATTTGGAATAAAAATTCTTCTTTTTGTATTACATATACATCTTAATGATCGTTCTCATTAAGTAAATTTTTATTGATACCCATTGAACAAGTTTTATATTCCTAGTTATTTATTATGGAAAGTATAATTATAATAGATCTAAGAATGGAATCTAGAGAAACCTTTTACTAATATTCTATTTCGTAAAATTGTTTAACCCTTTTTTAACCAGTAGTAACTAATTAGTAATAAATTTTACATCTATATATAATTTCTTTATGAATACCAATTTGAATCCAATGGTATTTACATCCACAAGAGGATCTACTAAAATCCATTCATGGTTTTAGGGCATGGAATCCATCTTTCAATTCATGAATTCATTCTACTTGGTAGCTTATGCACCATTTACTAAAATAATTATAGGCTATATGATAATTATTATATTACAATAATGAGTCACTATCATTTTTTACTAGGAAACCATATATTCTAGGATCTTTATCCTTTCTTGTACTCCTTCACAGTACTAGTTTCTCTAGAACATTCTCTTCTATGAGACATTATATAATCTATTCATGTTCAAACTATTTTTTATCCAGTTCCATGACTTCATTGAAGTATTTCTTAATCCCACTATCCCATTTAGATATTTTGTTCCTCTTAATAATCATGGAATCTATTACCTCTATTACCTTTTTATCTGAGTGTTCATGTAGGTGTCATACCATTTTTTTTCCTGGGGTATCATATAAAGATAGTCTATGTTCCTTCGGTGTATGTTTATTACTTGAAGAGTCCTTAAACAAAATTTTCATCCCTATGTATGTAATTTAGATAATACATATTTCCTTCCACATAAAACATTATATATAATATTATATATAAATTTAATTATCAATTCTTCTAGTGTGTATAATATTTTCATTATGCATATTCCCAAAAAAATAATATAATACATTCATGAATAATCATTCATCTTACTATATCTAGTAAGGTTCAGTTCCACCTTTAACTAACACCATTAAAATATAGTGTATAAGGAGGATTCATTTCGGATAGAATCTCATAATATTGTAAATAATCACTAAACTATTGGTATAAATATTCCCCAAAATAGTATGAGTGGAGTTTCTTTATTTTTGTACCAATTTGGTTCTCAAATTCAATATTGTATTCCATTAATTTATCAAAACAATTATACTTATACCTCATTCAGTAGACATATCCATATCTACTAAAGTTATTCGTAAAAGTCATAATTTATGAGCATACACCACTTTCTTATGTTGAAGTATTCCACACACATCAGAATGAAGTAACTCTAAAATCTCAATGGGTTTTCCACTATTTCCATGAAATGAATATTTGGTCATTTTAAATTCAGTTTTTTTTTGGAATTTACCAGGTATTTTTATATTAAAAGAATAAAAATATACATTTTTTTGTATTTTAATCAAAATTTTCTCATTTACCTAACCTAAGTTATTATTCCACTATTTGGTGTGATATAATTTATATGGACTTGGGTCGTTATTAATTAGAATTAATTAGTTCAAGTAATCTAGAACATAAATACTATTATTTAAATGTGTCTTAAAAAATAAAAAAAATATTTTTAGAAAACAAGAACCATTTTTAAAATTTTAAAATAATCCATTTAACTCAATTGTGGACATTAAAATAATGATTTTTACAAACTGACAGTACACAATAATGATTCATTAAAATAAAGATCGTTTTTTCAGTAATAGTAAACGGTAGTCTCTAACTGATATTGTAATGATCTTTGATATGTTATACTCCAGTAGATCCACCTCACCTCAAGAAACATTATTGAATATTATTTTCTCCAATATTTTAATACATATGTGTGTGTCACATGTCTTATATAATAAAAAAATTAGAAATAGATAAATTATATTATAAACACCAATTTTTAAAAATAGTTAAATTATATTTGGAAAAAGTACATAAAGATTCTACTTTATTGTTTAATTTGGTGTACTTATTATTCCAATGGCCCTTCTTCCCACATACTAAATAGAAAAAATCATGTTTCCTTTCATTCCCCATGATCTTTCATTTTAAGGATGTGAATTTCAATGAATCTTAGACATAGTATCATTCTTGGATATTTTTCTTTTCCACTAATCATGTTCAACATATAAATTAGAGGATTTTCATTATCTATATCCTTATCATCTTAAAGAAGCATAGTGAGGAGATATGATAGAGAATTATCAGTGTTGTTCATATTAAAATTTATAACAAAGATGAAAAATCTATGAGGGAGTGATGCCTAGATTATATTAGTTTATAATTTAGCATGTAATAGATACACTAGAATCTATATATACATTATTTAGCTTGTTATATCTAATACATGTGACTCATCTAGGGAAAAGACTCTTCTTTTTCTCTTAAATAGAGTCATAGAGATCTCATGTAACTCATATCTATCTCTATCATAATAAACATCATGAATAATCTTGGGCATGCTATCTAAATCTATGGTCACATGATATTTCATGAGTTCACTAGACATGGGTGAAATCATCAAACACTGGACATCTAGAACATCATACATGTGTTTTTCATAGTCATAGAAAACCTTATAACCTACTTTTTTAGTATAAATATTTGTTATTTGGGTCTCTAGGATGTAAATATTCCATTCATAGAGTAACATAATGATCAAGTGGTTTAACAATTTTTAGAAGTTCTTATTGATGGAATGATAATATTTCTCCAACATATCCAATTAAATCCCATGATTTTATGACCACTTTAACTCTTGTTTTCCTTATAGTGATTTTCCATATGTTTTTTAATAGGTTAAATTTTTGTTCTATACAAGATATTTTTCTAACATAATTCTATTTTATGTTGAATTATAACTATAAGTTGAAATATTCACATGTTTGAAATTCTTGTGAAAAGGAGGAATTCATATAAAAATCCAGTTGAAGTCTATGAAAGAAATAAATTCATACAAAATGGGGATTTTTAAAAAGGTTGGAATTATTATCAAATTTATAAATTAATATAAAAATTAATTGGGATTTATATGAAATTGAACAAGTCATTCATTTTTAAAATGAGTTATTATATTTTTTATTTGAATTTCTTCGACTCTATAATACGCTAATAAATTCATTATTTTTTAGGATTCGATGATTTTTTGCATGGGAAGTGCTTGTAGTTCCCTATTACAAAACAAACTAAAAATCATTTTGGATATTTTGTATTTTCAGATTCAGAGAAACTCTTTTCATTAAAATTTAAATTATTGTTGTTTCATAGAAAAGTAAATAAGACATTTTTTGAATGACATAACATTTTTCATAAAAAAATAAGTGTTGATCCATGAGATTTTACATATAGATTTATAGAAGAAAAGGTAAGACATATTTTAATGTTTTTAGAATCTTTAGGAGGGAGGGAGAGTGGGAGAGAGGGAGAGAGAGAGAGTGTGTGTGTGTGTGTGTTCATTTTCTTATTCAAGAGCGTACTGCAGTTTTAGACCATCATGTAATCATCATCTTCCTATACAACCTAAATGAAACTACTTTTCAAAATAATAAAAAAAACATAGATTAATATATATTTATATTTCATGTTGTTAAAAGTACTATTCATATAGTAAATTATTTCTAACTGAGCTTCTTCTTGAAGTTATACTTTTTTTTGAAAAACATCATCAACCGTCATTGATTCTTGTAGTTTTGTGTCAAACCTAGAGAATATTTTCTATTTTTTTATTTACTATTATAATATCAAACTCCCTGAACATAGTGTGATTGAAGTATGTGTATAGCTATTGTAACTTTAAAACCCCAAAAAAGGTTCTTGTGACCTTTATACCTCATGGTGGCTTCTTGCACTCAAGTTGTGAAGTCTGAAAGAAATGGTTTTGTTTACTAAATCTATAAAAATATAGAGAGAGAGTTGTTGGAGTATAAAATGGTATTTCCCCCCCATTCAACTATTAAATTTTATTTTCCCTGATGTTTTTTATTTTTTTATTCTTCTTTATAATGCCGACTAAATAATAATGGACTATTTGAGTAGTTTACACAATATCTTTTCAAATCTAGGTGTAAAATTTTAAGAGTTAAATTCACCCATCCTTCTTGAGAAATAATACAACTAGACATGGTAAACACTTGGTATTAATGTAGTGACATTTGATTTTTTAACCTATGTCTCCTGGTATTCAAAAAATCATTTCTAGTTACATTAATAGTTTATTCCAAATATCGAATGTTTACGATTAGAGAATATAGCATCAATGGATAAAATTGTTGGTGTTGGGAATCTAGGATGATCATATACTAAGAAAACCATGTCTTGAAAGTTTACATGAATTCTATATAGACTTAATAAAATTATAAAGGAGGACCTGAAACATGGGATGCTTCTAAATAATCATAATAGAAACTAAAATCCATATCCAGGAATTCTCTTATCTGTGGATTAGGTTATGATGAGTTCAATTGAGTCTCAGAATTTTATATAGCCTAAAAAATGTGGACTAATATCTTTGTTTCCTATAAATTAATGGGTAATTTTTGAAAATTCATATATAATACTATTAAGATAAAATATGGATCATTAATAATGGTTGAAGGTGAAATAATAAAAAAAAATTAATGAAAGATTAACTAAGATTTTCAATGATGCTTCATCCTTGGGTACTCCAATTCTAAAATCCATCAACCAATAATTGTTCTTATAGTTATTACATATAAATAGACATTAATTTATTCAATTATATGAAAATAAAATATATTAAAGGATCTAAAAATTAAGGACCTTATGAGAACCCTTCTAATGTACAAAGTAGAAATGGAAGGTGAATCGGTTGACCAAAATCTAGTGAATAAGAATCATATTTATTGAAATTTTATACTTCGAAATATCCAAATAATTGTTAATATATATCATGTTCAGACTCATTCAATAAAGAAGACATAAGTTTTTCAGATCCTATCAGTGATATTTATTAGTTTTGTAAGAAGCTAAAAAAAGATATATAATAAGAAAGTAGGATTAAAAAAATAATTTTACTAGTACAATATGATTACTAGGAACTCAAATGAAATTAAATTCAGTGGGTTTAAGGATCATGGACTCGTCATGGCCATGTTTCCATTGTTCAAAGTGAGAAATATATCTGAGATAGAGTTATATAAGAAATATAATCACAGGAAGAAACAAATAAGGATATGAATGATATATAGAGTGACTATGAAGAATCTAGTAGTGATTATTAATCTTAATTAGAGGGTGATCAATATAATAAAAAATTAAATATGAGTTATATAGAATGGAGGAATGAGGGGAAACCCTTGCATACTTTTATTCATGAATAAGATTCTAAATCTTAAACTAGGAACCTTTCTTTTTAAGAGGTATGTGAATATTACTTTATGTTAGAAATAAATACAAATATTTAAATAAAAAATAAAAAGGGTCTTAAAAATCATATAATATTGTTACCAAAGAAAAATAATATTTATCAAAATAATTAAGTAATAAAATTGAAATTGGATAAATTTATTTCTTCAATTGATCTCCATGACAATAAAATAAAATACTTAATGACAATAGTGGATTTAATAAAAAAGTCTTCGAGTATATTTACTAAGGTTTAGAATTACCTTAACCCAATAATTAGCACAACCAAAAATAGATATGGAAAAGATAGAATATCAGGTAATTGTTAAAATACGATGTTACATAGAAATTTTTTTACTTCAACATAAAAGAACAAAATCATCAAAAATATAATTTTTTTATTATAATAAAAGAGTATATTTTTATTTTTTTGATAAAATAACAATTTAGTGGTGTTAAAAATGTCTTTATTTCAAATAATTTATTAAAAGTTAAATGTAAAATTCCTTGTAAGAATAAGAATATTTTGGTTTCTAATCCTTAAATAGTTAACTTATTAGGACCCAAGAGAATATGGGTACTAAGGTGCATGTTTATTTGTAATATTTTTTAGGTAGAATTCCAAAAAAAAAATAAAAAACAAATGTGGTAAATTGATAGGGTACTATCAAGGAATTAGATTTTGAGATTTCTCAAATTTCTAATCACCATGAATGATTGATTAAGGATATGTCAAATTTAATTAAAATGAAAGAGTAAAAATCATTAGAGTTGTATCATTTTAAAATCCGAATTCTATAATGTTCAATAAAGTCCTATATATAAAAGTTTTAAATAAAAAATTGATAAGTATCTCTAAACATTGTACTGTAGGTTATTTTGTTTAGTTTTTTAAAAATACATGTTTGTGATGACCCATGTTTTGAGACAAGGTGAAATTCTAAGAGAATTTGAATTTTTTTCATTTACTAGATGGGAAGTTCATTGATTTGTGTTTCAAAATAATATAATGAGAGTTGGAAAACTTAATAGTCGTTTTTAGACTTGGGTAAAGTCTTAAGGAGTCCCACAAGTGACTTGTTGAGTTTTAGGAGTACCAGGCCATGAAAATTAATGTTATGGGTCCTCTGAACAAGGCACATAGTTTTCTAAAATTTTGCATCCCCCAACCAAAAATAGTAAGACTGTAAGAGGTCCCCATATGTGAAGTGCATAGGTTGTGAATAGTTTACCCAAACCATGAACCTAGCTTTCACAGTTAGTTCCACTTAAGAATTACGTACGAACTATTCCAAGCATGATTGAAACATGGTTAGGAAAACCATTCAGCATAAATTTTTGAGGTGGGTTCCTTATGGAGTGGTTTCTAAAAGGTTTGGGCATGGTTTATACAAACCATGTCGCCAAACTGAGTGTCTCAGTTTTGAGGGTGAAATTAAGAAATTGAACTTAGTTATTTTCAATTCATTATTCCTATTCTTTTCCTCCTCCTCCAACCACTTGAGGCACACCTTGAGTTGCGGGTTCCTCCTTCAACCCTTATCATGTGCTTCAAAATATCTTCTATTTACATGTAGAGATCCATACTTGACATACATGGACATTACATTAATTTTGCGGAATACTTAATACATAACAAAAATAGACACCCATGGACCGTAATAGTTTAGTGTCTTTGGAAACTCGGAACATAATCTTCTAATACTGGTGAAAAGATATTCAATATCTCCCATAAAGATATTACCCTTTAGTTTCCTAACCATAAACCTTTATTTATATCCTAGGGAAAAGAAAACATATAAATGGTGAGTTCAAATGCTTAGTAAGGGTAATCATGGAGAAAATAAAACAAACCATATGCATTTGAACTTAAAAACATGAACATAAAGTTTAAACATAAAAATCTGGAGCAATGACATAAAACGCTGATGTACGTAAGGCATAGATCATAATAGAACATCAATCATGATAAAATAGCATGGGAATAAAACATGTAATTTTGAAAACAACTAAGCACATGTTATTATTTCCATAGTATCCAAGGCATTTTTTCCATGACCATCATAGTGCAAAAAGTCCCTTACTGAATCGAGTTCACTGCTCGTTCTAGTCCAGTATCACTGAACCAGGTTAACTTTTCATTCCATCCAAGTATATCTTGTGAGATATAAATCTATACCCAATGAATTGGGGGGAGATATAGGTCTCACCTATCTCATAATGAAATCATTTTTTCTTCTTCCACAAAATAAACATAAATCATTCATCATATCCCAATGAATAAAATGGGTTTCATAAACATCATCCCATCATAACATAATCCATATAAAACAAATGTATATCATTTCATCAGAAAAAGAATCCAACTATGGAAATAATAGGGACATTATACTTGAAACATAATCATACTAAATAATGTCATCTTATATGGAAAATTGTTTTGACAAAACACTTGAAATGAATTCTTGAGGAAAATATCTTTTCTTCTTCAAAATCATTTTATTTTCACAAAATTCCATTCAAATTTAAAATTAAAGGCTTTTGTTGAAAATAATAATACAATATTGTAGAGTATGCTTCATGAAAATTAGTAGTTATAAAACCGTAAAAATCCATTCATGCCGTATAAGTTAAAAAAACATTCTCCTTGGTCTTTTGCCGGAAAAGTCAAAAAGTGCCTCATATGGTAAATAAAAGAAAGATTCCATCTATAACTCAATGTAAAAGTCAAAGATGGGTAAACATGAATTTAAACATACATTTGAAAATATTAAACACTTTATGAAAAACATTTTATGGACATGGATGAAAATATAACCCCATTAAATACTTATTTATAAGCAATCTCGGATAAAAATGTTATTTGCAAAATTATCCCTCACCTTTTACGATCGGTGGAATCATACATGTCATAAAATAAAGAAAATTACATTCATATTTAAATATCATATCCTTCATAATAAAAATCATAAAACATTGATGGTAAGCATAAACACCATACAAAGTAAATATATTGTGATTAAGGCATATGTCTCATAGAAATAAAAGTGAGATGAAATAATCCCTTACTATAGGTCCAATTTCATCCATATGTGTACAAGACTCTTTTATAGTGGTTTTAAAAATATTATTAACTTGTAAAATAACTATAATAATATTTATGATATCATATATGATTAAATTATAACTTTATATTACCCGTTATTTTGTAAATTCCATGTTAAAGTAGTGTTTTGGGTAAAATCGTTTCATTTATCGTACGTGTTTCGACTTGTTGTTTTTGATATTATTACATATATCCTGATTTACATAATTCCAAAATGTAAAACATGATTTATATATATTATATATTCATCATATAAATATATATGATAGATCGATAAATGGAATGAAATACACCGTTCATTGAGATGGTAGGCCGTACGTACGCATGAACGCTGTTTTGGTTTCCTTATTAAATTGAATGGAATTAAGTAAATGAAAAATATATGTACATAAATCCAGTATCATTATTATGTAATATATTTCATTATTATTTATTATATATACTTTATAATCATACTTTAATGGTTAATTATGGAATGTGAATCTCATCACGTTCTTGGAGACGGTAGTCCGTATGTACGCACGAGCGACTATATCATTTTTTTGAAATTAAAATCGTATATAATTAGATGGTATATCATATATACAGAATCATTATAATGTTATATTTATTATTTATATCATTTAAACTCATTATTATACCCATCCAAATGATGAAATTTTTGAATAACAAACTTCACCTTGACGTGGAGACGGTAAGCCGTACGTACGCATGTGTGGTGAATTCTTCATTCATAGGATGGATAAAATAACTAATATGGTTGTAAAATTTTTATAATAACATCTCATTATATAGAAGATACTGGAGTTATTTATAAGATCCCATGTAAATAAAGAATATTACTTTGTTATATTTATCCATGTTTCTGAATAAAATGTTAATATTAATTTAAAGGGAACGCTATGCTAGATGGCGTACCCAATACGCAACAACGAGTTTCTTGGAAATCATATATTACACTCTAATAATAAAATAATATTATTTTAAATGGAAGTTAATTCCTAGCCGTTTAATAGCGGGAATGAGAAGAAATAACTACAAAATGGTTAAATAAGCTTGTCAAAAAAAATTCTTTTATCCAATAAATGTTAGAGGCTTAAAATGCGCATGAATGCAAATTTAAGCGTAAATATTCTAATATTCTTTAAATGGACGATTAACTGCCTTTTGAAGCATAACCCTTTTTTATATCACCTTTTTGAAAATTTTATATGTTATATTGGACCAAATAGAATCCTTCTTAAGAATCTGGACATCAATATTTACTTTCTGTAAATTTTTGTTATTTTTCTGAAAAAGATAATTTTTAGAGAAAATGTTGTATTTTAATTCAAATACTCCTTTTTAATCTGATTTATTTATATGTATAGATATCTTTTTAATAGGGTTTAAATTATAGTTATAATATATGTTTACCATTTAATCCAATGGTGGTCATTGGAATTAATTTCACTTTGAAATTGGACTTAAACTAGTGTCAATCTTTTGATATATTTTTTTTCTTAAAAACACGCTATTTGTTTTGAAAATAATAATTAATTATTAAATTGATAAATGAAACTTATATGTTATTAATTTTTTAAAATATAAATAATTTTATAAATAGGAATATCAAATATAGCTTAGGTTGAATTTTTGGTATTTTTCTGAAAAACATCAATTTTTGAAGAATAGTGAAACCACTAAGAGGTAGTTAAAAAATTAATTTTTTGTTCAAATGAAAATTTACCACCTCTGTGATTTTAATTTTAAAAATACGACATTCATGGTTGTCATTAGGATGTAATCTGTGGTTTAATGGGATGAAAATAATTTTTGGTGAATAGTATCTTTTATGTTTTATTAATCACGATTATAGGTAATTAGTTTAATTTAAGGTAAAGATAAAATTATAATAATATAGAATGACCTTTACACATGTCCTAACCATATTGGATGAGTCATGGCCAACCAATAAAATCCATGGGTCAACTTGGAGACCCCATGTAGCCACTTGGGTAAGAACATGACATTAATAACATTTTATTTAAAGTTAAAATAAAAATGTCACAAACATGTATTATTTTACTAAAAAAAATTTACAGGGGGTTATACAGGTCAAAGGTTTTACTATAAATATTCATTGGAAATATAAAAATATTTCCTACATCATAGTATTTTTTTTATAATATTTAGAAATTAAATAAATAAATTTATATATGACACCATGATGATGGAGTGATTACCTCATTAATGAACGATTTCAAATAAAATGAGAAGATAAGGTAAAATCTAAGACATAGACTTGTCAAAAACCTATTTTATGTGTGGATTCTGAACCCTTATCACCTTATCCTCGAAATATATCATTGTGGGACATTTAATATCCGAAAATAATTTTATAATAAAGTAACTTTTCAAGACTTTCCAAGAGTTCCTCTCCTCCCTCTTATAAAAGGCCCCCACCTCTACCCCTTACCCACACCTATAAAGCCTTTGGCTCGACCAAAATCTACTCATTGTATCTCTCCACATACCTCTATTATTCCTAGAATCCTCACCTTAGGCATAAAGCTCTTCAAGAAACCCTTTTGGTTCAATCCAAAGGGATTTACCCGATTTAAAGGTAATGTTATCTCCTATGTTCTTTTGTTTTTTTTTGCTTCTCCAACACCCTAATGTCTTTGTATTACATTATTTTGTAACAAAAACAGTATATTATATGTACTAGTATGTTTTTATGAGAATTATTCGAGATACCCTTACAAACCCCTCCGTCTAATGCTTAACGAACATACCATTTCTGTGGATGGCGAATTACTGCCTCACGAAATGATGATTGTTCTATCTTCTCCTACCACCTATCATGGTGGCCATTATGATAGAACTATATTTATTTATGATATATATTATATTTATTTCTTCTCTATGAATAAATATTTTATATTTAAAACATACCATTATTCTTTTCATGTTGTGCAAATGTGATAATTTCATTTGAAGAAGTGTGGACTACCACCCCCTCAAGTGATGTGACTCATTAATGCTATACATGGAATGTATAAAAAATGAAATTAATGAACTTATGTGACCTATATAACATATATATTATACTTTAGTTATAATATATATATATATCTCATTTATTTTAATTCCATTAAATACAAAATAGAAATGAAAGTATTGTTCATGCGTACGTACGGCTTACAGTCTCCATGAACGATGCATTTAATTTGTTACCTCTAAATGTTATGTAATTTTATAAATGAAAGTATTTACTGGAAATTTATGATATATATGATATCTAAATCATTAATATAATTCTGGATATAATGGATATTTTACCACATGAACAACTTGTAATTATAAGAAGTTTATTTTTTACCCAAGTACCAATGATCGACAAAACGACCGTTATTAACTTAAATAATTACATATTGTTCATAATAGGGTAATAAGTGATATAAAAGGAATAATTAACTTGAAAAAGGTTCTTAAGAGAGTATAAATTATCTCTAGTTTATTATTTAGGAATATAAAGAAATGAACAAGACAAGTCGGACTTGAGGTAAGGGATCCAACCTCTCTCTTTCTTTTTAAGTACTCTCTTTTATGTCACTTCTTTTAAGCTCCTCTTTTTTATGTTGGGGTATGTTCTTCTATAATCCTATTAATTTAATTTTTATGTTCCTATGATGAGAGAACCTATTTGATTTCATCAATCCATTTTTTGGATGTTTTAAGTGGTGTCGTTAGGCTGCCATGTTTTCGTAAGGGATTTTTCATCTCACTTTTATTCTCGTGAGATTTATGCATCATTTTCCACTATTTAATTTGATTGGTGTATGTACTTCACATTATTATACTCTTTGTGTAATATAATTTCTTTTATGGGTATTTACATCAACGTTTTATGGTCCTTCTTTCAGGGGGTGAACATTTCGAAAGTTACCCAAATCTGTAAGGGAACCTTTCACCCTCCTCTTTTTAAAAGACTTGTTTTGTTATGCCTTTTAATTTAAATATTATTATGTTGGGATACGTTCTTCTATATCCTTACTGATGTAAATTTTATGTCGAAGTGGTTATATACCATTTTTTCTCTCATCAACTCATTTTATGAATTTTAATGTGACGTCGTTAGGCTGTCGAATTTTTGTAAGGGAACTTCTTAACCCAATTTCAATTATTTGGGTTAAACCTCTACTTCTTGATTACGTCGTGCTATGAATATGTGTGGATTACATATGATTGTTTTACACTGAGTATCCGCTTATATTTTTTGTATTTATATTTGTCACACATCATTATGTCATTTCTTTATCCTTGCTCTAATGGCATGATCCTTGATTGGGATTACATCTCAATTTCTTCTCATTGAGAAATTTCATAATGATATTCACTTTTATTTTTTTATAATCTTTATATACAGCCCCTTTGACATTCCATATCCATATTATGTCTATACTAAATTCATTTAAATGTTTTGAAAATGGTCTGATATTTTGAGGCATATAATTTAAATGTTCAAAATGGAAAAGGACTCTTTTATTAAAACATTTTTTAAATGGTTTTAAAGATTTATTATTTTAAACATTTATCATCCATATCCATGTTTTAAAAATAGTCTTAAGGATTTATTTTTAGGGAAATGAATGTTTTAAAACCCTTTCAAATGTTTTGAAGTGGTATGGGACACATTGATTCTAAAATCTCTTTTAAATGTCTTATTTTAATATTTTCAAAGTATAATGGTACTTTTCTCTCATAGAGTTTTAATGATTTTATAAGATGTTTTTATTTGTGATAATATCATGATGTCTAAAAAATGGAACTATACGTGACCCTTTTTTTCAAGAGTTTATATTTTGTAAAAAAATGGAAACTGAGTAGATGTGTCTACCTTATAATCTTTGAAGTGTAATAGTTATATCCTAATTCCCTAAAACTCTAAACTAGAAATGATCCTCAATGTGAATTATTCAATTTAATTCATGACTAAGTTAATTTATAAGGCCGGGTCATATAGTTGGTATCAGAGGTAGATTTAGATAACTTTAGAGTTTAGGGTATCCTTTAAGCACAAGTGACATTACCATAATGGTTTGGCTTTTATAAAGGCTCATAGTTTTAGATAAAGTGAATGAGTTTAAGATAACATGAATAATTATATCATAGTATCATATAAGGATTCTAATGATATACTCACACTGACCTTTTTGGTTTAGTAAATGGATGGATCTAGCAGGCACCAAAGTGACAACGGGTTCGAAGGAAACTAAGGTGGTTCTCTGATTAAGAGACTAGATGAAATGGGGGATTCAATGAGAAATCTTGTGGTTATTCTAAACCATCTATCAGGAGACATGATTAACCACTTGAACCTTGGTGAGTTCTCTAATTCATCATGTATGAGATGACCAACTCGATGTGGATGTTCAGGTAATAATTATAAAGGTAACCCTTAGGGTTTATATGATCCTTACATTCGAGGTAATTATGGGTTACTATATGTTATGATGTAATATGATCGACATGAGATAAACTTGAGGTTAAATTATGTTATGGTTATTTTTGATGATTTTATCACTTTTTGGGAATGTTATAAGAATTATGTAGTTTTGGAAAAAGGATAACATGTAGATAGTGTGACAACCTGTTGCATTGGATGAAGGTGCGGGAATCGAACCCACAACCAAAGTGCGACGAGTATTTATCACCTACCACTGGACTACGTGAAGTCCCTAGTTATTTTGACTAATTATTTTTAGTTAGATGATCTTATAAATATAGATTAAGTTGATTTTGGTTTATCTATAGAAATTGCTAACCTATCATGGAGGATATGTGATTAGGTTAATTAATTTTCAGTATGAGACTTTAAGAGTAACTGATGATTGGAGATAAATGTTAAGGTTTATCTTGGAATACTATGTGATTAAATCCTTTAGAGATTTGGGTTTCAATATTAGTTTTGATTACTTTGAAGAATTTTATGGATATATGTTTATTGAATGGTCTTTGTTGAATTTTGGGTATTGTTTGAAAAAATTTAGAGATTAAGAATAGATTTTTTTATCCTTTATGGGTATTATATGATCTTGTAATAACCTTTTTTGTTTTAGTGTTGGTAAAGTTATAATGACATGGGAAATATATTTTCCTCTTTTTTGGATTAGGTGATTCTCTATAAGTTGGTTATAACACTCTTAATTTGAACAAGTCATCCTGAAATACTCATCATTTGTGGAAAATATGAGTTTGTGTTAGAAATCTAGTAAAATTTGAAATTATAAATGACAAGTAAGTATGTTTCCTTATGTTTTAGTTAAGCTCATAAATTAATTCCTCAATTAAAAGTAACTTAAAACAAAAATTTTGTTTTTTAACTTTTCCTACTGGGGAATCAAATACCGTTTAACCCATCATAAGTTTGTGATTTTCTGGTGGTAATCTTTCTCTTAAACATGTTTCTATCACTCTCCATCAGAACATAACCCTTTGTTTTTTTTTCAATATCCATTTTTTCATGGAATCCTAGTACCTATTGTCTCGGGTGACCTTGTTACTTTTCTTTCTTTCTTTTAATGTGATAGTTTAATTTAATCCTTTTCCGATGTGGGTCTTTCCATGAAGTTTCCATGGCCAATTTTAAAATTGCGAGGATGCAATTCCGAAAAGGGGGGAAGAATGTAACATCCCAAGTAAATAAAGAATATTACTTTTTTATATTTATCCATATTTGTGAATAAAATGTTAATATTAATTTAAAGGGAACGTTATGCTCGATGGTGTGCCCAATAAGCAACAACGAGTTTCTTGGAAATCTTATGTGTCACACTAATAATAAAATAATATTATTTTAAATGGTAGTTAATGCATAGACATTGTAATAGCGGAATGAACAGATCTAACTTCAAAATGGTTAAATATTCTTGTCAAATATTTTTTACTTTTATCTAATAAATGTTAGAGGCATAAAATGCGAATGAATCCAATTTTAAGCGTAAATATTCTAATATTCTTTAAAAGTTTTATTAACAACCTTTTGACGGAGAACCCTTTTTTAAATCCACTTTCTGACAATTTTATATGTTATATTGGACCAAATAAATTCCTTCTTTAGAATCTGGACATCAAAATTTACTTTGTTTAAATTGTTGTTATTTGTTCGATAAAGATCATTTTTAGTGAAAATGTTGTATTTTACTTTAAAACCTCATTTTAATCTTATTTATTTATATGGATAGATATATTTTTAATTGGGTTTAACGTTTATTTAGAATTTATATTTACCATTTAATCCAATGGTGGTTATTGAAATTAATTTCACTTTGAAATTGGACTTAAACTAGTGTCAATCTTTTGATATATTTTGTTTCTTAAAAACACGCTATCTGTTTTGATAGAGAGAATTAATTATTAAATTGATTAATTAAAATTATTTGTTTTTAATTTTGTAAAATAGACATCATTTTTGAATTTAGAATATCAAATATAGCTTAGGGTGAATTTTTGTTATTTTTCTGAAAAACATCAATTTTTTATGAATAATGAAACCACTAAGTGGTAGTTAAAAAACTGATTTTTTGTTTAAATAAACTTTTACCACCTCTGTGATTTGAATTTCAAAAATCTGACATTCATGGTTTTCATTAGGATGTAAAATTTGGTTTAATGGGATGAAAATAATTTTTGGTGAATAGTAACTTTTAAGTTTTATTAATCGCAATTAAGGGTAATTAGTGTAATTTAAGGTGATGATAATGTAATAATAATATGGAATGAAATTGACACACGTCCTACCCTTATTTGATGAGTCATGTCCAACCAAGACAGTCCATGGGTCAACATTGGGACCCCATGTAGCCACTTGGGTAAGAAAATGACATTAATAACTTTTTATTTAAAGTTAAAATGAAAATGTCACAAACATGTATTGTTTTACTAAAACAATTTTTACATGGGGTTATACAGGTAATATTTTTTACTCTAAATATTCATTGGAAATATAAAAATATTTCCAACATAATAGTATTTGTTTTATTATTTTTAGACATTAAATAAATAAATTTTTTTATGACACCATGATGATGCAGTGATTACCTCATTAATGAACAATTTAAATAAAATGAGAAGATAAGGTAAAATATACGACTTAGACTTTTCAAAAACCTATTCTATGGGTGTCTTTAGAACCTTTATAACATTATCCTAGAAATATATCATTTTGGGACCTTTCATATCTGAAAATCATTTTATAATAATGTTACTTTTCAAGACTTTCCAAGAGTGCCCCTCCTCCCTCTTATAAGAGGCACCCACCTCTACCCCCTTACCCACTCCTCTCAAGCCTTTGGTTCAACAAAAATCTGCTCATTTTATCTCTCCACATCCCTCTTTTAATCCTAGAGGAATTACCTTATGCATAAAGATCTTCAAGACACCCTTTTGGTCCAAACCATAGGGAGTTACCTGATTTAAAGGCCATGTCCTCTATTATGTTCTTCTGTTTTTTTTTTGCTTATCCAACCCCCTAAACTCTATTTATTACTTTTTTCTAACAACAAAATTATCTTAAATATACTATGATGTTTTTATGAGAAGGATTCTAACTAAAATTACACACACCTCCGTCTAATGGTTAAAAAACATACTATTTTCGTGGATGGTGAATTACTACCTCACGAAACAATGATTGTTATATCTTCTCATACCACCTCTCATGGTGGCCATTATGATGGAACTATATTTATTTATGATATATATTATTATTTTTCTCTCTATGATTCTATATTTTAAATTTAAATCATACCATTATTATTTTCATGTTGCACAAATGCGATAATTTCATTTGAGGAAGTGTGGACTACCGCCCCCTCAAGTGATGTGACTCGTTCACGCAATACGTGGAATGTATAAAGAATGAAATTAATGAACTTATGTGACCTATATAACATATATATTATACTTTAATTATAATATATATATATATATCATTTATTTTTAATTCCATTAAATACAAAATAGAAATAAAAGCAGCGTTCATGCGTACGTACGGCTTACCGTCTCCATGAACGGTGCATTTCATTTATTACCTCTAAATTTTATGTTATATTATAAATGAAAGTATTTACTGAAAATGTATGATATATATGATATCTAAATCATGAATATTACTCTGGATATAATGGATATTTTACCACATGAACAACTTGTAATTATAAGAAGTTTATTTTTGACTCAAGTACCAATGATCGACAAAACGACCGTTACTAACTTAAATAATTACATAATGTTCATAACATGGTAATAAGTGATATAAAAGGAATAATTAACTTGAAAAATGTTCTTAAGCAAGTATAAATTGACTCTAGTTTATTATTCGAGAATATAAAGAAACGAACAAGACATGTCGGACTTGAGGTAAGGGATCCAACCTCTCTCTTTCGTTTTAAGTACTCTCTTTTATGTCACTTCTTTTATGCTCCTCAGCCTTATGTTGGGGGAAGTTCTAATATATTCCTCTTACTATAATTTCTATTTTAATATGATGAGAGACCATTTTTGATTTCATAAATACATTTTTTGGATGTTTTAAGTGGTGTCGTTAGGCTGTCGAGTTTTCATAAGGGATTTTTCATCTCACTTTTAATCCCGTGAGATTTATGCATAATTTGACACTATTTACTTAGAGTGGTGTATTTACTACCCATTATTATATTATTTGTGTAATATAATTTTTTTATGGGTATTTACATCAATGTTGTAAGGAATTATTTCATGGGGTGAACGTTTCGAATGTTACCCAAATCGGTAAGGGAACATTTCACCCTCCTCTTTTTAAAAGACTTCGTTTGTTATGCCTTTTAATTTACATCAAATTATGTTGGGATATGTTCTTATATATCCTTATTGATGTAAATTTTATTTCCATGTGAAGATATGCCATTTTCTCTCTCATCAACTCATTTTCTGAATTTTAATGTGACGTTGTTAGGCTGTCGAATTTTTGTAAGGGAACTTCTTAACAAAATTTCAATTCTTTGGGTTAAACCTCTACTTCTTGATTATGTTGTTCTATGAATATGTGTGGATGAAATATTATTATTTTACACTGAGTATCCACTTATATTTGGTGTATTTATATTTTTCACACATAATTATGTCATTTCTTTATCCTTACTCTAATGGCATGATCCTTGATTGGGATTACATCTCAATTTCTTCTCATTGAGACATTTCTTAATGATATGCACTTTTATTCATTTATAAAGTGTATATATAGCCCTTTTAACATTCCATATCCATATTATGTCTATACTAAAGTCATTTAAATGTTTTGAAAATGTTCTACTTTCTTGTGGATTATAATATAAATGTTCAAAATGGAAAAACACTCTTTTATTAAAACATTGTTTTAAATGGTTTTAAAGATTTATTCTTCTAAACATTTTTCATCCATGTACATGTTTAAAAAATGGTTTTAAGTATTTATTTATAGGGAATGGAATGTTTTAAAACCCTTTAAAAAGTTTTGAAGTTGTATGGGACACTTTGATTCTAAAATCTCTTTTAAATGTCTTCTTTTAATATTTTAAAAGTATAAAGGTATTTTTCTCTCATAGAGTTTTAATGATTTTATTAGATGTTTTTATTTTTGATAATATCATGATGTCTAAAACATGGAACTGGACATGACTCTTTTGTTCAAGAGTTTATATTTTTTGAAAAAAATGGAAACTGAGTAGATGTGTCTACCTTGTAATCTTTGTGATGTAACAGTTATGTCCTAATTCTGTAAAACTCTAAAACTGAAAAGACCCTCAATGTGAATTATTCAATTTAATTAAATATTAGGTAATGTTATAAGGCCAGGTCCTTATATTAGTATTTTATAATGTAAACAACAATGAAGGAGGAAGTAGAATAAGAGAAGGAACATGAAATAGGTGGTGAGATATTTACCTCTTCTTCGTGTTCTTCATTTTGATTTGATAAAAAGAGCTCCTTAGGTTGGCTTTATGAATAAAAGAAGGCCTCTAGGATAAAATGAGTACAGTTTAGAGGGTATTTGGGCAGGGTTTGGCAAGACAAATGGCTTTGGATGTGTGAATTAGAGAGAAGGGGGAGTGCCCTTTTATAAGAGGGGTGAGGGGCACCTTAGAAAAAACATAAAATATTATTTTATAATATATTCATATTCGGTTTATAATGGCTCCAAAGTTACTTATTTCGAGGATATGGTGGGAGTGGGTCGAAATCCTCTCAACCAATAGGTTTTAGAAAATTTTAGGTTACCATTTTAGCCTTATTATTTAGATTTAACTCTAAGTTAAATAATTTAACTTTTATCGTGTATTCTTGTATGCTTACACTATATGGTCAATATACTTACTATAAACTGCCAATCGAACCCCAATTGGTTAATTAATGTAATATTTATTATTATATAAGTCTTTTGACCATTACTTAGATTTTTAGGACAATTATATCAATTAATAATGTAATATTTGTTATAAAAACCCGTTTATGCCAATTTTGACACTATTTGATATTTTGTTTTTTCTAAATTTATAACAACATTATTACTTGAAAAAATATTCATCTAACCAACCATAATATGTTATATTAATCTATAAAATTATTTTAATTCATAAAAAGTCTCAAATTACATTTATTTTGGTATTTATAATATTAACTATGTTAATATTTCATTAATAAATTAATTACTGCATCATCATTGATTCAAAAATAAATTATATTATTTAAGGTCTAAAAAAATATAAATAAAATACTATTATATAGGAAATAATTTTATATTTCTAATTAAAATTTATAGTCTAATTTATCATATGTATAATCCTATATTACAAATATTTTAGTTATTAAACTTTGATTTTAGCTATTTTAACTCTTCTTTAAATAAAATAATAATAAATGTCCTAATCTAATCCAAGTGGACCTAAAGGGTAATATTTTATTCCTATGTCTGTATTTGGTATAATTACACATATCCAATTGAATTAGGACATGTGTTAGGGTAATAATAATATCATTTTTACCCTTAATTACCCTATTTACTTTTAACCTTGGTAAAAAAGTTAAAAGTTACTATTCGCCAAAACTTATTTTCATCTAATTGAACCAAATTTTACTTACTGATATCAACCGTGACTCTCAGAATTTTTAAATTAAACTCACAGATGCGGTAAAATTAAATTTTATGTAAATTGCAAATTCGCCTAGGAGGTGGGTAAAAGACGGTAAAAAGTTGAATAAAATTTTTATATATCAAGAATTATTATAAAATGTCTCCAATTAATTACATTCAACTTATATAAGTATCATGTATCTATTTTAACCTAAAATAAATTTAAATAAATTAAGTTTTTTTATAAATAAAAAGTTGGTTTTATCGAATAACTCAGTGGTTTCACAATTCATCAAAAATTGAATGTTTTCAGAAAAATACCAAAAATTCACCCTATGGTAATTTTGATATTCCAAATCCAAAAATGAAGTCCATTTTGAAATATAAAATTTATAAAATTTCAAAAAGTGGGTATTAATATTAATAACAGCTAGTGTATTTAATATTTTAATAACATATCATTGTTTCATGAAACTCGGTATTGCGTAAAACGCAATCTATCGAGGAAGGTTTCTCTTGCGTGTAACACAAGCCAAGAATATTGTTGCGTATACTACAAGCTAATACGGTGTTTCTTATATTGTAATATAATCTTGGTGTAGTGTACAACACAATACATCAAAGAAATTAATAATATTTCTCATAAAATCTCAGGGTGTTACATTCTACCCCCCTTAAAATTAATTTCGCCCTCAAAATTCATCAGGGTTATAAATGGTTTATTACTTGAAAGTTTCATTCATAGTAACCCACATCGTAAAAAGGAATAATAAAACATTATTTTAAAAACTAATGTATGAAACGTAACGGTTACCCAAATTAACTCATCACTGGGTTTACACATAGAAAAACATTGGTGAAAATATGGATATGAAAGAGATATCTAACTGTAATGTTCTATGGGAGAGTGGTAGAGAACATGGATATAAAAAATACAACAATCATAAAGCCATAAATTTGTGATGATCTAAGGTACCATCCAGGACAATGTTTTTGGTTTTCAAGATCATTTCCCTAAAGTTAAAAAAAATTGGAATTAGAAGAAATACTTAATTGATTTTGGTAGAATCTCACTATTGGTTGTTCCTAGAACAATTTACACTTCATATCTTAATGAAAAGAAGTTTAATTTGTCAATCATGAAGTGCTAGAAGATCATGTGACAAAATAATGGGTTATTCCATCTGTCTCAAACAAATGGTTAGAAAAAGTTATTAAATATACATAAGCCCATCTATGGTGAGATTAATCGTATATGGTTCCTAAAATGGACTTATACTTCAATAATAATACCTCTTAATAAAATAAAACTAATGTCTACTAACCAGGGACTTCCTGTAGGCCAGTGGTAGGTGATAATGGCATATCGAACTTCAGTTGTGGGTTCGATTCCTGCATCCTTGTCCAACGCGACAGGTTGTCAACCACCCTACGAGTTGTCCTTTTTCTAAAACTATACTATTATAACATTTTGGAAATAAAATCAAAAAGTTGTAGCCTTAAGAAATACTATATGATGTCTAAATTAATCCATTCTAACCTTTAGGCTTATCAAAAATACTTCTTTCTGATTACTAGAAAAGTCATCTACCAAGGATGTGAATACCTTCATTTATCCCCCATATATCATAAGATTTATCTTGTTGTTCACATTCCAATCATGTGAATACCTTATTCATGTATTATATTGAAAATTTAATACCCATTGAACTTTAGTGAAAACATGAATGCTGTAAAAATTTAACTCTTTCTACATACCAAAATTCCAAAAATTCTATATACTGAAACAATGATATCAATTTGTCCTTATATCAGTCATGAGCTCATTAATAATATCAAACATATTATTTCCTTCTTATCTCTTCATTATGCGCATATCATCTTCTTTACAAAAATATCTGAATAATCATTCATGGTTACCGGTACCATTCAATATATACTTTCAAATACATTAGGAAAAACAATAGTGTAATAATAAATAAGTTTTTCTTTATTCCATAATACCAATAAAATAACTATTAATAATCATAAAATCATTCCACTACCTTCTTAAACAATTGACCGAGCTTCATCATTTTATTCCATAACACTTCTTTCATATCATATATCATTTGTAGTCACTTCATCATTATCAACCTAAATAATTCCTGTACAACCATGCAGATTCTCTTCATTAGATTTTCCCTTAGGGCATTGGTTTGCATAATTCTCATACATTCCAAATTAAAAAAAATTAACTGTTGTTGATGTCTTAGGAATTCCATTATCCTTGTCTATAGTGTTAATTGAACCCTTTCATTTGAAATTAATAGCTTTGTGTCCTTCTTTTCTACACCCAAATCATCTTACAGTTCCTTTGAAACATTATCCTTTATGTCTCTTCCCACATGATTTACATGAGTAAAATTGAACTTTTTTTCCTCTAAGATCTTCATGAAACTCCATCTTTCTCTTATTAGCTGAGTCAGGAAACATTCCAAAGTTTAGATTATTGATCATATTATGAGATTGTTGATTAGTAATAATAACGTTGTTTCACCTTCCAAATAATGTTTCATTTTCTTGATCATGAAGAATATCATTCTATTGTCCATCATATTATCCAGTAATATGAATCTTCATATTTCCATCCATTTTCTACAACCCAATAAGAATAGTATGAGAGGCAAAAATAACACTTGGAAAACAACATAATCAAATGGAGTACTTTTAATATTCAACATCTTAGGTTTAATCAAATGTTATTCATGATTGTTATAATAATTCTAGGACTGTAACCTATACTTATACTTGACCTTAAGGACATCCCTAGAAATACGTTAAAATTTTCTCTAGGGATCTCAATAATGTTTTCACATCCTAGTTTCCAAAGGTTAGCTGAATCTTTTCTCTGACACAAAATGTAGAGACCCATACTTGAGGTACATGGACATTAAATTACTTTTATGGAATACATAATACATAACAAAAATAGACACCCAACGACCTTAATAGTTTAGTGTCTTTAGAAACTCAGAACATTTTCTTCTAATCATGGGGAAATGATCTTCAATATCTCTCATAAAGATCTTCCCCATTTGTTTCCATACCTAAAACCTTTATTTATATCCTGGGGAAAATAAAACATATAAATGGTGAGCACAAATTCTCTGTAAGGGTAAGTATGGAGAAAATAAAACAAACTATATACATTTGAACTTAAAAACATGAACATAATGTTTAAACCTCAAAATCATGAGGAATGACATAAAACATGAAAGTACGTAAGGCATAGATCATAATAGAACATCAATCATGATAAAATAGCATTGGAATAAAACCTGTAATTGTGTAAACCATTAATCACATGTCATGATTACCATATTAGCCAAGGCATTGTTGCCAAGAACATCATAGTGGACAAAGTCTCTTACTGAATTGAGTTCACTCCTTGTTCCAGTCCTGTATCACTGAACCAGATTAACTTTCTATTCCAACCATGTTTATATCATGAGATATAAATCTTTACCCAATGCATTGGGGGGAGTTATATGTCCCACCTATCTTATAATGAAATCATTCTTATTTTTTCCACAAATTAAACATAAATCATTCATCATAACCCAAATAATAAAATGGGTTTCATAAACATCATCCAATCATAACATAATCCATATAAAACAAATGGATATAATTTCATTATAATAAGAATCAAACCATGGAAATAATAGAGACATTATACATGAAACATAATCATACTAAATAATGTCATCTTAGAAGGAAAATAGTTTTGACAAAACACATGAAATGAATTCTTGAGGAAAATATCATTTCTTCTTCAAAATCATTTTCTTTTAACAAAATTCCATTAAATTTTAAAAGAAAAATATTTTTCTGAAAATAATAATGAAATATTGTAGAGGAATATTCATGAAAATTATGCGTTATAAAACAGTAAAAATCCGTTCATGCTGTAAAAGTTATAAAAACATTTTCCTCATACTTTTTCCCAAAAAGTCAAAAAGTTCCTCATATGGTAAATAAAAGAAAGATTACTTTTATAAAACATTGTAAAAGTCAAAGATGGGTAAAAATGACTTTAAAAATACATTTATGAATATTAAAAACTTTATTAAAAACATTTTTATGGACATGGATTAGAATATTACCCCAGTAAATACTTACGTATATGCAATCTCAGATAAAAATGAGATTTACAAAATTAACCCTCACCTTTTATGATTGGTGGAATCATACATGTCATAAAATAAATAAAATTACATTCATATTGAAATATCATATCATTAATAATAAAAGTCATAATACATTCATGGGAAGCATCAACACCATACAAAGGAAATAGATGGTGATTAAGGCATATGTCTCACAGAAATAAAAGTCAGATGAAATCATCCCTTATCGTAGGTCCAATTTCTTCCATATGTGTCCAAGACTCCTATATATTAAGTTTAAACATATTATTAACTTTTAAAATAACCATAATTATATATATGATATCATATATGATTCATATAGGACTTTATATTACTCGTTCTTTTGTAAATTCCATGTTAAAGTGGTGTTTTGGGTAAAATCGTTTCATTTATCGTACGTGTTTCGACTTTTTATTCTTGATATTATTACTTTTATCCTGATTTAAGTAATTCCAGAATGTAATACATGATTTATATGTAATATATATTAAGCATATAAATATATATGATAGATTGGTAAATGTAATTAAATACACCATTCATGGAGACGGTAGGTCGTACGTACGCATGAATGTTGTTTTCGTTTCCTTATTGAATTGAATGGAATTAAGTAAATGAAAAATATATGTACATTAATCCAGTATCATTATTAGGTAATATATTTAATGATTATTTATTATATATACTTTATAATCATAATTGAATGGTTAATTATGGAAAATGAATCTCGTCACGTTTGTGGAGACGGTAGTCCGTACGTACGCATGAGCGACAATATCATTCTGTTGATATTAAAATTGTATATAATTAGATGGTATATAATATATAAAGAATCATAATAATTTTATATTTATTATTTATATCATTTATACTCATTATTATACCCCTCCAAATGATGAAACATTTGAATAACAAACTACACCACGACGTGGAGACGGTAAGTCGTACGTACGCACATGTGGTGACTTTTTCATTCATAGGATGGATAAAATAACTAATATGGTTATAAAATTTTTATAATAACATCACAGTATATAGAATATACTAGATTTAGTATTTTAGAATGGAAACCACAAAGAAGGAGGAAGTGGATGAAGAAAAAGAACTTGAAATAGGTGGTGAGATATTTACCTCTTCTTCGGGTTCTTCCTTTTGATTTGATAAAAATGGATCCATTGGATGGATTTATAAATAAAATAAGGCCTCTAGGATGAAGGGAAGGAATTTTATAGGGTATTTGTCCTGGGGTTGGCCGAGTCAAATGGCTTTGGAGGACTGAATTAGAGAGATGGTGGATTGCCTTTTTATAAGAGGGGTGAGGGACACCTTAGAAAATACTTAAATTATTATTTTATAATAAATTAATATTAGGTTTATAATGGATACAATGTGACTTATTGCAAGGCTATTGTGGGTATGGGTCGATAATCTCTCAAGAAAAAGGTTTTAGACAAGTTTAGGTTACCATTTTAACCTTATCATTTAGATTTTTCTATAAGTTAAAAAATTTATCTTTTACCATGTCTTCTTCTATTCTTACACTATATGGTTAATAAACATACTATAAACTACCAATCGAACCCTAATTGGTTCTTTAATGTCATATATATTATTATATAAGTATTTTATATGAACCTTAGATTTTTAGTACCATTATATCAATTAATAATGTAATATTTTTTTAAAAAACGCTTTTATGTCAATTTTGACACTATTTGGTATTTCATTTTTTCTAAATTCATAACAACATTATTAATTCAAATAAAATTTATATAACCAACCCTAATATGATATAGTAACCTGTAAAAAAAAGTAGAATTAATTAAAAGTCTCAAATTACATTTATTTGGGTATTTATTATATCAATTATGTTAATATTTCATTAATAAGGTATTTATTGCATCATCATTGTGTCATAAATAAATTATATTATATAATGTCTAAAATATATATATATATAATACAATTATGTAGAAAATATTTCTATATTTCTAATTAATATTTATTTTTGAATTTGTCTTTTGTATAATCCTATATTAAAAATGTTTTAGTTATTAAACATTTATTTTAACTATGTTAACTCATCTTTAAATAAAATAATAATAAATGTCCTAATCTAATCCAAATGGACCTAAATGGTAATATTTTATTCCTATGGTTGTTTTTGGTCAAATTAAACTTATCCAATAGAATTATGACATGTTTTAGGGTAATAATAATATCATTTTTACCCTAAATTACCCTATTTACTTTTAACTGTGGTAAATAAAAGTTAAAAGTTACTATTCACCAAAAATTATTTTCATCTCATTGAACCACATTTTACTTACTGATATCAACCATTTCTCTCGGAATTTTGAAATTAAACTCACGGAAAAGGTAAAATTATGGTTTATGTAAATTTACAAATGCTCCTAGGAGGTGGGTAAAAGACGGTACAAAGTTCAATAAAATTTTTATATATCTGAAATTGTTATAAAATGCCTTCAATGATTTACATTGACCATATATAGGTATTATGTATCTATTTTGAAATAAAATAAATTTAAATAAAATAAATGATTATTTAAATAAAAAGTCGATTCTAACAAATAACATAGTGTTTTCACTATTCATCAAAAATTGAAAGTTTTCAGAAAAATACCAAAAAATTCTTCCCATGCTAATTTCGATATTCTGAATCCAAAAAATGAAGCCCATTTTGAATGATAAAATTTATAAAATTTCAAAAAGTGGGTATTACTATTCATAATTGCTAGTTTATATAATATTTTAATAACATATCATTGTTTAGTGAAACTCGGTATTGCGTAAAACACAAGATATCAAGGAAGGTTGTTCTTGCATGTAACACAAGACAAGAATAGTGTTGCTTATAATACAAGTTAATACAATGTTGTTTATATCACAAGATAATCTTGGTGTAGCGTACAACACAAGACATCAAAGAAATTAATAATATTTCTCATAAAACCTTAGGGTGTTACAATCCATCATCTAAATAGAGAATTGTTGGTCTCTGGGGAACTGATTTGGTATTCTATTTGATCCTGTCCAATTTAAATCATTTTTTTCTCTCTGCCTATTGATCTATTTTGGATGGTACTCATTTTCCCTATTTTCATGGAAAATGCATATTTCATCGATTTATTCGAAACCGGGACAAATTATACCTTTAGATTGATGAGTATAGAATCCTACGAATAATGTAGTTGGTTTACATATTTTTCCCTATATTTCCATTAGATTATAAATAGATTCATTTCATCACATGGTAGACTTTGTCGCGCTGCATGACGCCTTTTTCATGTGTTTCCTCTTAAATTATTTCTTCAGTATAAATGGGTTTACACACCATGTATTACACTAATTGAATGTTTTTAATTAAATAATGAGTGATAACTATGACCTTGGACACCCATATAGTGTTCCAACTTATATTTACTCTTTATAATTAAATGAATAAATGTATTGAATGCATTTTAAGAATTCATCCTAGACATTAAGTGGAATTTCCCCTTTTTTGTAAAAGCCCAAGTGATGTTATCACCTACTAAGTTCCATGTGAACAAATATAAATCAAATTTCCATATGTTGATTCTTCCTAAAATTCTTCCTTTGATAAATTGAATTTTTATTCTTGAATTTTATATATAGATGTGATTAAATGAAATTTTATAAACAATTTTAGGATTTTATAATAAAAACCCTCAAATGAGGTTTATTATCTACAAAATTACAAAGTGATGATAAGTCCTTTAAAATTTGTTTGTACTTGAGGAATTTTTTCTCATACCTTCAGTATTGGTGATATATGGCACGTTTGGGACATGAACCTTAATTGTATTGTTAAATGGAGTTTCCTTACTTTTACTTAAATATCTAATTGACCCAATGAAACTTCTAAGTGATTGGCCTATATTATAAATTGAATGGAATGGGTGCTCCTACATAAATGACTAATGGAACAATCTCACCCTAAGTCCTTGGTTTATTTAATAATAAATGGGACTTCCCATGTACATAAGTTCCCAATTAGACAAAAGAACCCTCTATATACCCATCTGAGCCTTGTTAAATGAATTTCCATGTTTTGATAGATTCAATGGTATGCATTAATTGAATAGTTCATTCATGACGGTTATTTTATTTAAATAAATTCATAGTTATGAATGGAATGAAATTTAAAGATAAGAAATTGCCTGATTTTTATTGCATGCTTATGTACAAGATTAATTCAATTGTAATAAAATTGAATTACCTTATTTATAATGTGATTATTGAATATAGATCATGATATGTAATGCCTCATAGAACCAGATATTATTATCATTACATGAATATACCATGATATTAGCTATGAAATAAATGTAAGGGTTATATTGAGCGTAGTGGTATCACACTCCCTTAAATCAGGTGTTGAGTATGAAATCTCACACCAGTTATACTAGTTGATGGAGGGCATGATTCTCCACATCCCTTGTGAGTGTTGACATTATGGAGAAATCAATAACATTCAAGTATTTACATGAAGACACACTCACCCTCTCAAGTGACGAGCATGATGTCTCTGAATCCCTGTGATATATAGGGATTGAACCCTATTTATTGAGCTTATAGGCTCATTTATAATGGTTATGGGTGACTGAGCTACACCCCAGTCAAGCCAGCTTCTAGTATTCTAGGTATATGTACACTTACATCTACATGTAATTGGTTCATATAGGTGGATTAAATATATGAATATAATATATATATATATATATACTATTACTATATATATTGTTACTAATCATACTTTTCATTCCAGTTGTGATCTGAAGCAGGGTAGAGTCTACCAAGTGTCAGGTAAGGACCAGAGCCGACTGGTATTTGTTTATTTATTCTGTTTGTTTAATATTATTCTTTTAACTATACACTACATTACTTTATTATTCATATACATGTTTTATCTGTAGACAGTTTGGGTGTTAAACTAATGGGATTTATATCTCACACTTTTCTCAGGCCTCTATTCTACTAGGTTACCTGAGTAGTTATCATGTTCAGAGGACCATGGATTCTTTCATGTGTTATTTTATTGTACATAGGATATAGGAGCAAAATACTAAGTGGGAGCTTAGTATTCTTGTGAAGATCACCATAGGGGATTCTAATTCTTTTTTTTTCATGTATTTCACTATATAATATTTCCTTCTATATGTATACTATTTTAGTTTCTGTATCATCATATATACATTCATTCATTGTTTTATATTATGTTTCCACCTTCCATATTTAATTTATATTATTATTCAACTACTCTATATTTCATTTTCACTACTTCCGCTATTGTCTATTGTTTCTATATTTTTTATACCATTGTGCTTATCTGATATGAAGTTATAGTATCCCAACTATCACCTCCATAAACAATTGCTGCTAGTTTGCTACATCAGGTGTATGAGGAGTCCTGCTTGAGGCCATGTGACCCCCCGGTCTGGCTACTGTCTTAGTGTTTAGTTGGTATTAAACATTAAAAGGTTGTATTAGAGTAGTTTATCCAATTTCTTACTATTTTGGTTTTGTAGAAAAAAGGTTGGGAATGTTTCAGTTCTTGGTAATTATTTTTTATCTATGAAAATCTCCCCACTAATGTGGAAAAGTACATTTCGGTAGGGATAGGATTTTAATTCATGTTTTTCGACTTTACAGTTGATTATTATTTCCCCTAGAGTGAATGGTGTACTCATGGAGTGAATTGATTCAAAATATTTATGGAATTTTACACTTTTCCTAGTATGGGATGGAAGTTTCATTACATGTATTACCATAGGAACATATAAATTCACATGTAATGCATATTCCATGCCATATAGTTTCATTTATAGACTTCTTTCAGATTCTGATTTTTTTAATTGAGTTTCATTCCATGATTTTTTTTCTTTAGCTTGTTTATTTATATAATTATGTGATAATATTCCATGTTCTTGATTTATATAGAATTGTCTTCCTTTGTGACATGTTTTTGTTCTTATTAGTATTCTTTCTATGTTTAGCACTTACGATATAATGTTTTTAAAAAAAAAATTGAAATTGGATTCATGAAATATATTTATTGGTTGCGATTAAACTAGAACCAATTTTTAGTTGTAAGGTGTATGAGTGCCTTATAATTGGGAAAATATAACTTGTATACTCAATCCATCTAAGATATTTATACATGTTTAGAACCTTTTGTTAAAATATGATTTCTGTTAGATTTGAATTGGTATTTTAAAATTGGTTTCTATTAATGGGAGAGAAATACCAACCTGTAAAGTGTAGGGGTGCTTTATGAATAGGTAGATTGTCAACCATATAACAAAACCATTATATATTATCATGGTATATATTATGAAATGGTTCTACATTGAACTTTGATTTCATTTTGACATGAAATGAAATTGGTTTACTATATAAAAGATTTTGATTACCTTGTTAAATGCACAATTGGACCCAAGTTGGTCGGTTGGGGGTGTTTATTATGAGATAACCATCCAAGGGTGTTTTTTAACATTTCTAAATAAGTATCTTCTATTGGTTTTCATTCTGATGAACTAATGTTGGCTTAATGGAACCTTCATAAGCCATATTATGTCATACCAAGTGCTTTAATTTTATAATTGGTCCTTGATTCTATGGTTTAAATATTTTAAATGTTTAAAGATTAAAAGTTAATCAATTTAATGACTTTAAAATGGAACCCGAAGTGGTGTCCTTTGTTTAAACCCTTGTGTAAGGGTATTTTAATCATTTACTTGAGTTTCTATAGAATGTAAATTTGACCATTTTCCATATGCTATTTACTTTTTAGAATGGTCATAAACAATTGGATCTTAATCATAGTGTAATAATTTTTTCATGAACTAGTGAAAGGTTTAACAATTATTCATTCATAAGAGGTTAGACCGTGGAATTTAGTACCCTTAGAGATTAAATCACTCACTATAACTATGAGAATTCAATTATGTGGAACCATTCAGGTGTCGTTGTCCCTTTTAGAATCTTAGCTTCTAAATGACACCCCTGATTAAATGAGTTTCCATTTTATCCTACGCCCTTGTTATGGGTGTGGGCATTGGGTATTTCTTTTTCTAGCATGTTAAAAATTCCTAGGGCATACTCAACCAATTATATGGTCTCATGACCCACTATTCTCCCCAATTGATAGATGTCTTGGTATGTTTTTATCCAGGATAAAGATCATATAGGGAAATATAACTTTGTGTTAAATATCTTGAATAATGAATTTGAATGAATGAATTCATAGGGAAGATTTCTTATGGATAACATCTAGGGTGTGTCTTTTAATCATATGAACTTGGGGTAGTCTGCATTGATATACATAGTACCCATAGAGTTTCTAAAAGATGTAACAAATCAATTCATCTCAGTTTAATCATTGATCCAAGATCTATTTAGTATGTTATCGGGTCATCACCAAATTAGAGTGTCCTGGTCATTAATGAAATCAAGTTTTTCCAAATTCTTGGGATAGATATCTGAGAGGATCATGGGTTTTTACATTCTAGTTAGTTTGTTCTGGTTTACATGATAAAGGCTATAAAGTACATGAACATGGCTTGGAAGAGTGTCACATGCTAATTTAAGTTGAATTAAACCTATCACACTTTTAAGTGGTTGTTATATAATTTCTCATGAATACTTGGTCACTCCATTGGTATGGAGCATTATGTAGGTTCTAATGAATCGTATCTGTGCTTTCTCAACAAAAAAACTTTTATCTAGTTGGTTGTGTATGAAACCCTTTGGAAAAACTTTTGATCGTGAATATACATTAATGGTTATGTTTGAGCATTCATGTTAATTCCTTTAGTGGTAACAACATGGTGATCGGCTAGTGACGGTGAGTTGGCTGGTGGAGTCAAGTTTCATTCAATTGAAGTCGACAAGTAGGGGTTTGACTAATCTTCTTTATAATATTTTGTATCCTCTCAGTTTTGTCTTCTTAGTGTTGATCATGTACCCTACCTTGATATCATCCTTGATTCACTAAGAGAGCATCGGTCTTACACCACACTATGCCTTAAAAGAAATTGGTCTTGTTTGGGTTGTTTTCTCAGTATTTCATACTTGATTCATGGTTTTTATCGTGTCTTGGTTAGTCATGAATGATTCTTCGGTTTCCAGGTAATAATGCCTTGGAAGGACACTTGGAAACCATGCATTTCATTAGACATGAACACCAGGAGGATGCTTCTATGGGTTTACTCAATGACTTGGTGTGGAAGTCTTATAATTGTACCGACATCTCACTTGTAAACATGTAGTATGAAATACCTTGAGTTATTTTCCATACACTCAAGTTCATTATATTTCTGGTTTTCTCATAATTACTATCAGGCTCATTGGTGATGTTTTATTATGTGATGATTATAGTGGGATAGATCAAGTTTACACTATTTTTCATACGGTGTTGTGATATAATAAATGGTCAGGTGGTAGTATGACCAAGATACGTTATCAGAAGTCGGGTATGGTCTTTGGTGAACATGGTGTTTATAAACAAGTAATGCCATTAAAGAAGGCATTGTAGTTCAATTTTGAAGTTCACCAGTCATCTCATATTTGATTCTTGAAAATGGTTAGTCGGAGGTGGCTTGAATTTTTTTCCCTTATATTTGTTGGATGTGGTCGAATGGAAACATTGTAAAGCACATCGCCGAGTTAAGGCGAGTGCAGGGAAATGGTCGATAGTGTATTTTGGGGAAGCTTCCAGGACTAGTTTGGTTTGGTTGATTAGATTAAACCATTATTTTAAAATGGGATATCTTTTATTAATATAAATTCCATTGATATACCTTTATTGAATGAGACAATTTTGGTGCTGACGAAATTGTTAAGATTCTAGAAATGTGAGTTAATTTTTTTATGAAAAAATATGGATTTATTTTTTAAAACTGAGATCACATGTTTTCGGGGAATTTATAATTTATATTTACTTAAAATGATGACTTAGTTTATTCAAATGTAAATAAAAAGTGTTTTTCAATTTCTTCAGAAGAAATTGAAGGGTCTTTTTGATGCCCATGTGAAGGGAAGTGTTTCTTTGTTCTAAAATCAAATAGTTATGAAACCTTTAGTATTGAGGGTTTTATGTTCTATATATTTAGAACAAATTAAATAAATAAGATAAAATTTATTATTCTGGAAATTTATTTGAATGTTCAAGTGGTGTTTATTCAGATTGGAATATGGCAAAGAAGTAAAGAATTTTACAAGGTATTGTTATAGGAAATTTATATTATGTTCTTGAAAATTAAGGAGAAGAAAGTAAATTTTACCATTTACATGATCAAGTATATTTATCATTATAGTCATATAAAGAAAAAAAAGGTTACCCATGCACCTTTGGAAGGTTACATTCCCAGATTTTTCATAAGAAGGAAAAAGATTTTTTCAAGTCTAATGGGATGATGTGTAGTATGAACCACACATCATCAAGAAAAATATTTACCAAAATGGACTTATCTTGGATTGAATACATAAATAATTTTTCTAATTTTTTTATAAATAAAGGTGTGAAGGATACTGAGGAAACTACAATATGAATTCCAATTTCATTTCATCCTAAGGTAGAGTTTTCTACGAAGCCTCCTACTCTCATTGAAGGAGAGAATTCTATAGAATATTTTTCAACCGATAAAATTTGTTAAAAAGTGTCATGTCGAAACCATATCTACGTAAGATTATAGGTATATGTTAATTTGATATTTAAATGAACTATATGAGGATCATGTATCATTATATGAGGAGGAGCCAACTATTATGGGTAGTTAGTCTATTCATGAGAATGTTTTGGGTGAGGTTACACATCCTACACAATTATAGGTGGCTGTGGAAGTTAATATTGAACCATTTAAGCTTTATAATGATGAAATAAAACCATATGGTGTTGAATATCTAGAGAATTTAGGAGATTTTAGTACTACCAATTTAAAAGATCATATTTCTAGGAGAGAAAAAACAGCATATAGATTAAAATAAACCATAATGTAGTGGTGGTGTGCCCTCCATAAAAAATATGATAAAAGATATGATTTTTAATAAAAATTTAAAACATTTTCCTAACATGTTATTCAATTAATATGAAACTATATACCCTGAAGATATCAATTCCAAAATAAGAGTAATTAAATAATACTGCAATATTTTCTTCAGAAAATTTAGTCCCTATAACCGATTTCTTTAGAATATTGGAGATAATAGCTACTCAAAAATAAATGATAAAGTACATTAATCCTATTCATACTAATAATTATATTGAATTGTTTAAGGAATATATATCTTTAACGGATACATTTAAATAATTAATGGAAAATTATGTTTCTATGTCTTAATTTGATTGGTTTGAAAAATATAAGAGAATCTTAAAGGAAAAATAAGTTTCCAAAACCTAAATTCATTTATAAAGTATAATTATGATTTCTCAATTTATATTCATCAAATAAAATTATTCTTCTCAAAAATATATGTTATAATTTACTTTAAATTAATATGAATATATTAATGGAAAATTTAAAAAAAATTATTTATATTTATGTATACTAGGTAAAAGGGTCCAATCCTTACATTCTAAACTATTATTTTATAAATATATTCCCTAAAATATTTGAGGCTCACATAGACTCTTATATAGAAAAGGAGTTGTTAGTTACTCTAGAGTAACCGTCTATATCTATCATGGTTTAGTCATATCCTTTTTTGGAAGTATTAAAGAAGCTGATAGTAGATCATGTATCTCAATCTCAACATAATAGGTTGTCTGATATATAAAATCAATATTGTATGTGTTAGTTCATTTTTATTTTTACTAACTACTATAAAAATTAAATAGTGTAGAATCTAGATACACATGAAAAATATATTTTTCAAATCAGAGATAGAATACATTTTAGACCACTGATTCATAAAAAAATAATGTGTCCTAGGTAAAAATACATATTTATATTTCACTAAAATCCTTCCATGATTAATATAATAATTTTTCTTCTATGAGGGAAGTTGTAGCTACATTATCAAAATTCTGAAGAGTTGTTTGTACTTCATCTGCACTAAAACCAAACCCTAAACCTATCCCTTAATGTTCACCCAAACATAACTATGATCATTAATCTTGAGTTGTTTATTTTTGTTTCTTGTGTTTTTTATACTATTGAAATTCCTACGATTATCTCTTTAATGAAGGATTAGTTTCGAATTTATTATTCTTTTCATGTTTATATTCATGGAAATTATCTTATTTTCAATTTCAAAACATAAATGTGTTACATCCCTTTCCTTATACATCATTTTCATATCAAAAAAAAGTAGAGAATTTTGGGAAGACACACAATTTTATAAGTCATATTATAAATTTATTTATCTCGGTTTAATTTCGACATAAAGATAGATCTATCAAGATTATTCAATTTTAATTTTAATTTTAGAGGGTTTTTATTATTATAAAGGGGTTATTGATAAAATAATTATGTTATTATAACATATTGAATTTAGTCATTTGTTTTAATGGTCAAAAACCCATTTTTTAATGATACCTTTTTTAAATATTTTGAACAAGTTAATATTATGTTTTTTAAATTCTTTTTTTCGTAACCTAAGTCTTTTTTATCTGAAATTATTATTTTTAATTCTAAATCCACCCATTTAAAAAATTCATGTGATAAGGATGATATTATATGTAAATATGTTTAAGCTCCTATAAAATCCAAAAATTCAAATAAGATGAATTTGTTAAAAAGGAATGAAATTATATCTGAAATTATGAGGTCATATTTAAATTCAATGAGTCGATATGAAATTAACTAATTCCTTCATTTTTTAGATTACTTGGCATATTTTTTTTCCAAAAATTAAATAAGGTTACAAAAAACATGAAAATTACTTATTTCCAAGGAGTTTATCATTTTATAAATGCGAAACATTATTAATTATTTATTTTTCAAATAAATAATAATCCTTTTAACTTACCTATTTAATCTGGTTGATTCAGAGAAAATATTTACTCTAATATTTAAATTTCTATCATTTCTAAGGAAATAATAATAATTTTTTTATTGTCTTAACATTATGTCTATATAAATAAGTGTATCTTGATTGGATATTTCATATGAATTAATTGATCAAAAATAAATAAATATTTCAATTTTATGTAAAGGATATATATATATATATATATATAATTTTGTTTTATGTATTGTGGGTTGTAGTTTGTGATGATCATATATATATACTCTTCTTCCTATGAACCTGAACTGTATCTTTTTTTAGACAATGAAGAATAAGAATAATGCTTACTATCTTCTATTTTTTTATTCCTACAAGATCAATTTTAATATAAAAAAAGTCCAACATAGAAATTATTCAAATATATAATTTTATATGGAATGCTTCATCAATATTCAGTTATATCTTACAACTATGTCCCAAAATAAGTGTTTATTATTTAATATTTTCCTTATTTTTAGAAGTGTAAACTAATTTCACTAAGTGTGGTTGAAGGTTTTGTATAATTCATGTAACGTCATAAACATTGTACAATTTTATTCAAACCTTTGTACTATATTTTAGCTCCTTTCCATCAAGTTATTTAGTCTCCTGGAAAATGAATGGTTTTAGTTTGATTAATAAAATCACTTTGAAAGTGGTTTGGAGTGGAATAAAAAAATTTATACCCTGATCCGCCAAAAATTTTATGTGCCTTGTTATTTTTTATTTCTATTAATAAACTAAATAACTCCTCATAAAAAATATGTACATATTTTAGGATATTAGAAGAAGTTTTTCTCTATTGGGTGTGAAATTTTAAGAGCTCAATTCACTCCCCCCCCCCATTTATCTATTGTAAAGATAGACATATGAAATAACTATCAAAGAGAAGATTGTATTTCTCCAAAATTTATCATAGGGATAAAATGGCTGATTAGCTTTTCATTTTTCTATAATAATATGAAATATAATAATTATTGCATTACATGATTACTAAATTTACGATATTAACAAATATAATTATTTTTTTTGTCTCTCATTATTTTATCACGTATAAATATCCCTCATCATTAGAAATGAAATTTCTTGTACTTTTGAAACCTACTGGATAAGATCCATATTTCCATTCTCATAACCTAAGAGATCTCATGATCAATTACTCAATGGTATTTTGGTAATTGGTATTTCCAAATATAGTCTTGTAGATACTAGATCTGTTGAGTTGATTCCTAAATCCTTGAATAATTACTTGGATTTATTTAAAACAAATATCCATGATATGTCACGTATATCAAGGGATATTCTCTTCTTGTAGACATGGTTAATTCAAACCAATAATGCAATAATAATTCCTTGATAAAAGTACGTATCATGATGTATGGGTATACCAGTAATTAATTGTTTTAAAAAATACATAATCATTTTATTTATGGTATATTCTAACTTAATATTTTATCAATATATTTTTTATTATCCATTAATTTTCTTATTTTTCCTTTTACATGTCCTTTTAATATTAGTGGATTTTACTTACATGATTAATCATTTTTTACTAAAATATTTACGCATAATCCTTTTATTATTAATTCCATCTAATAATGCTTGTTATTTAATTCATTTATTTTTGTGATCATAACATAAAATCCATAAAATAAAATAAATAACCATGAATAAGATAAAATAAATATATTTCATGACCATAGGATATAATTATCTTTTTTTATTGAGAAAAAAATAATAAATCCATTTACCCTAGGGGGAAACTCTATGATCCAATCTTGGATCATGTTTTCACATTCCAACATTATCATGTGTATCATCTAGGTTTATTTTTTCTCAAATTCATCTTGAATGGACTCTAATCATCTTGTATCATCATCCTTAAATATGAATTACTCACATTTGAATGATGGGATCCAATGTAATTGTTTATGGTGTTTTATATAAAATAAACCATGTACATGGATGTCATATACAATAAGATGAGGTGATGAAACACAAGCCATAATGTTTAATTTAATAATAATAATTTTAAAAAACATCCAAAAAATTAAATTAAAAGGAATCCAATACATACACAGGTCAGTCCAGACATTGATAATCCATGCATCAAAATAATACACCTTTTATAAACTAACATTAATTGCAGTCATTTTATATTGTTACTTTCACAACATGTATCATAGAACATTCCACATTATTACATAGAGTGCATTTTCATTAAATGACACATTGAAACAAGAAAAATAATTGGTGTGTAATTATTTTAAAAAATATAGGTTAAAATATGTGTAATGACTATACATGGAATTTATTTCTAAATTTAACATGAAAATTAATTTAGCATTTAATATTATTAATAACTTGTCACATGATGTGAAATTTTTGTTAATGAAACCTAGACGCATATTGATTATTATTAATTGCATAATTAATTTCCTTTCCCTGAACAATTATTTACTTAGTGATAACACAATTTGAATGTAATATATAGAGATAGGTATAGTTTACATAGAATATACTATTGTTACACAATTTGTAATATCTTTTACCTGTATATACAATAGTCACTTAGGGACATGTTGTGTAAGTTAGCGTTGGGATTTTATGAGGTAAATGACTTGTATTACAACTAATAACTATTTGACCATAATGTTTTGTGGTTATCATTAACACATCTTGTGTTATAAATACATGACACATATCATTATATGATTTTTACACAATTAAAATGCACACTATCGGATGAGTACATGTGTTACATGGAATGTAGTTTAGAAAAATGTGGGCCAACAAGTTCTATTCAACAGCCTGAATGGCCCAAAGGCCTTCAATTTTAATTTATGTTTGAAAATATCTGTTTAAAGGATTGAGGGGTAACCCTTACATGGTTATTAGCTTAGTTTCAATTACATGACTCGATAGTCTAAGAAGAAATCATCCCAAATAGACAACTTGGAAATTCCCTTCCCCAATATATATTGTGATGTAAGCCCTCCACCTTTACATGGTTGGTCGGATAAATATATTATGAAGTGATTATCATGCCTAGTACTGATGGGAATTCCATACCCTCTCATTATTCATTGTCCAGTTATCGTTTCTCTAGTGAAAGTACATGTTCTAATCTTCATCTCTATCCTTGTTCCTTGTAAATCTATCTAGTTTCATCATCATATCATGTGTCTCGAAGGCCTTTAGGTTGACCTAAACCTTGAGGTGTCCTGAAAGCCTTACTGGCCCAAAGGCCTTGGGTCGCCCAATGGATTTGAAGGACACGAGGACCAAACTAGGGGCTCAATGACTGAAATATTTGAATAATTCAGGTTTCTATAGAATCGAATAGTACCTACTATAGTAACTGTTACAATTCCTTCTACAATTCCTAATACAATATATTCTACAATACTTATTGTAGTCAACACACAACGTATTAATGATTTTGAGTATTCATCCACTTGACATGTAATTTTTTTATGTATCATGGTTTTGGTGTGGTGAATATGGGTATATGGAATGTAATTTTAAGCTACAAGTACTATAATTTAATGTTATCCAACCACAAATTTTGGTACCTCTATATGGGTTTCTCAAATGTTCTTCGTTTGGATTTTACAAGTCAATGATTATATAAAGGTAAAAAATAATGAAAAAATAGATCTCAATGACAGAATTTAATGAGTGAATATTTGGAGATGAATAACGAAAATAAAATTCATATAATTATCAATGATTATTAGGTAATTATAAATTTTAATGTGATTTCCCATAAAGAATATTTAGGTTCTAGACATAGCAAAACAATCTACTGGGCTATGGTCAATTTGGATTTTACCACTTTCAAAAAATAATCTAAAATGTACAGGACAATAAATTTCATGACCAAAAATTAAATCCATAGAGAACAAGGATTATCATCCATGGATATTTCATTTTTTTTAGATGAATATTCATTAAATTAAACAAACAAATTCCCAAGAACCATAATATTTTACTGACATTAGAATATTTAAAATATACACACTGGTTTATAAGTGTGATACGTTATCTCCTACTAGATTCTTCATAACTAAAAATCTTACTAGAAATATCATACATAAAATATATCTTCATAACCTGGGGAAAGAAAAAATAATAAAGGGTTAAATTTGATGCCCAGTAAGGGTAATCAAGGGAGATACATAAGCTTAACATGAACATAAGTGTATGATTACAAGTGAATAACATTTGATATCCATACCCTGTATATAAAAGATTATAATCATGAGTCGTGAAATATATATTAGGTATTCATAAGAAATGATTCATAATAGAATCAATTAACATTATCCATTAGAGAAAAAGTAATTGAATTGCGGGCATAAACATAAGAATGTTAAATCATTTAAATATTAGTCATGGATCACTGCCAAGACCGTCATAGAAAAAAAGTTATTTTCTAAACCAAGTTCACTCCCCGTTCTAGCTCTATATTATTGAATCGAGTTCAATTCCCATTATAGTCATGTATTACTAAACTGGTTTCACTTCTTGTTCCATTCTTGTCTATATAATATTATATAAATATTTACTCAATGCATTGGAGCTAGATATAGGAACAAAACATTACATAATGAAATCATAAAAATGTGTTCCACAAGATTAAAAAAATTAATCATCTGAAACTCCATGAAATATAATGGGTATTACAAACATTTCATTATATAATAACATATAGAAAATAGACATGTCTTATAATCATTTAATCATAGAATAAAATATGAAAAGAAGTTTGTTTCATAATAATTTTATCATGGTATAGCTCATTGAAGTGAAATAGATTTCATAAACATCATATCATCAAAACATAAACCATTTATATCAATAACATGAATGGTGTACATGGATCATATCCAAAATAAGGCATACTTAAAACCAACAGATGTAATCTTTGTTGGAAAATAATTTTTAAATGACCTTTTAAATTTTTTTTGAGGAAACTATCCATTATAATTTGAAAACACATTTCAAAAACATTAATTTTTTTGAAAATAATATTCATTTAAAATAAAAACAAATATTTATAATGAAAACATTTAAATTAGCTAAAACAACTTTTAAACATAAAAAATTTCAAATTATTTTATTTTAAAATAAGATTTGAAAACATGAAAATGATGTTTATAAAATCATTTGAAACAATTTTTCTGACATAAAAAAATTTAAAAATCATTTTACATGAAAATTATCTTAAAATATCATTTAATAACAATTCTAAAAACATTTTTAGAAAACATTTTTTGAGCATAAAACAGATTTTCGACTGAAGAAATAAATTCATTTTTTCTTAAAAACTTTTTCTTAATAATAATAAGTACCAACAAGTTAAGAATATTACCATTTATTGAATAAATAATAACTAAAAACATGAGAAAACTTTTATGATAATTCCAAAGATCTAGATCATGATATTACTATATTAGAGATTAAATTATAAATAATCTCGATAAATGATGAGATTATATCATAAAATATGTTCCACTTTGATAACACTGAATTATAATTCACATAAATGAATAATATAAAATGAAAATTAAAATATAATGAAAATAAATAACTATTTATATCACATGTTAAAGGGGTTATATGTACACCTCGTGAAAGCATATAGGTTCATAACAAAACATATGTCTCAAGGAAGTAAAATTAAGAGGAAAATATCTTACCAATTTGTTATCTTTTGAACTGTAAACCCCATAAATAGAGATCATAAAATGAATAAATAAACACTAATAATATTATGTAGATATATCATAATATACATTCATGGGAATCATATACACCACAAAAAATGAAATATTTGTTGAAAATGGAATTTCTCACATGGAAAAAATATATGTTTGACGAAAATACATTCTAGAGTAACATTTGAATCATAATCCTTATAGAAAAAAACATAAATTAAAAAATTAATTATAATAAATTAAGTTATATTAATTATATATCATTTCATAGGATTTTATATAAACCACATAAAATAAACAAGTGGTGAATATGGCATAAGTCTCTCTGAAATAAAAGTGATGCTAGAAATCCCCCTAACTTAATTCTTGAATCCCATCGTACTCATTTAAAATGATTATATAATAAATATAATACTATTATAAATCTATTATAGAACCATATTAGAAAATATAATAGAATATATTATTTTCTTATGACCTTTTATTTCCCTCTTATTAACGATTTCATGTTAATGTTACGACTCGGGTAATAATCTCTATATTTTTCATATATGTTTTGATTTGTTTTTTTCTTCCACCTTAATTTGATCAATATTTAATCATATTTATAATTATAAACATTATATAAAAATAATAAATTTTCATTACATAGTTTTTTATAGTAATCTATAATATTTTGTTATATTAAATGATAAGCATCTTTCATGGAGACAGTAGGTCATACATATGCATGAACATTGTATAAATTTTATAATAAAATTGAAAGAATGGAAAGTAAATTTCACCTATATATATATATATATTAATTATAGTATAATATTAATGTCATAAATATCATATATTTTTATTTAACACATCCTTAATATATTGCATTTAAAAAGTGAATGAATCACATCACTTCATGAGGCAATAGTCCACCGCACATAAAATAACATGATAATATTCCCAAAAAATAGAAATAATGAATGTATGTGTTATTTAACCATTAAATTATCATAATAAATTCATGAAAATAATATAAAATATTCATACATTGTAAATAAATCATTATTTCAAGCCTTGATAAGTGGTAATTGAAAAATAAATGACATTGTTTTGTGAGGGGATATTCTGTTGTAAATAAGAATGATGATTCCATAACCCTTTTGATAGTATTTTAGATAATTCTAAATCATTAACCTATCATTAAAAAATAAAATTATATGGAATATAGTAATGTTATTATATAATCATGATACAAAATTAATACAAGGGAATTGTGTAATAAATAAAACAAAAAACTGAATGTTGATAAATGTTACCTCTTCTATGAGTATCCACCTTAGGTTTACACAAAAAAGCATTCCATGGATGGAATTATTCCAAAAATAATTCTTCTAGGATGAATGGATGAATTTTTTTAAAAAAACAGTATGTATTTTCCGAACAAAAGTTATTTGAATGTGTGAAGAAGAGATTATATGGGGTTCCCTATTATAATTAGGTGAAGACATCCTTGGTATTTTTTAAAACAAATAAACGATTTTGTGTTTTTAGTATAAAAAAAGGGTCAAAATTAAGACATTATATAGCCATAGAGGTTTAATGGTCCAAATATGGAAAAAATGGTTTTATACAACTTTATAGGTTATTTTCACCCTTATCTTTTTAGTTAACCCCCAAGTTAAAAAATTTGTACCTTAATCGTAATAATTAATTTTTACTGCATTCACTATTCTGGTTCTCCAAAATTATTTTGATTATAAATATATAATCCATTTTTCCAAATTCCACTCACTAAATTAGAAAATATTAATTTAAAATTAGCATCATAGACATGATGAGAAAACTTGTTTTTTAAGAGGAAAATATCCAAAGTTTATAATGTTTTTATATAAATTACAATATAGAATGGGTTAAAATGACCTAAAATAGGTTAATATTTGTATAATTGAACTAATTTTACTTTAAAAAATTTCATAATATAATTTAAATTTATAAAAAAAAATTAAAAGAGAAGGAAGTTTTCAATTAAAATCCACTATTTTCACTACTCATCCAAAAAATGGTCTTTTAGGGAAAATATACAAATATTTACCCTAAGATAATTTTTGTATTAATATTTTAAAATTATTAAAATTTTAAAAAATTAATATTCTAAAATGGGAAAAATTAATATAATTTATCCATAAAAATATTTTTCCAGGGAAAAATTTTCATTTATTTTAAAATGGGGTTTATTTTAATTTCTAATTAATTGGTTTCAAAATAATTCATTTAATATAAATGTGTAAGCCATAATTTCATAATTTATTTAAATATATTCATATACCGCATTTTAATGGCTAGTTGGAAACTATAATATTATAATATACTAATTGTATGTAACATTTCAATTAAACTCGTCGTACTATGCAACAAAATATTAACTCAAGATTGTGTCTAACAGAAGACAAAATTATAATTTCATGTAACACAAGATAACATTATGTTTTTGGAAGTGAAATATTAACTTATTGCTTTATGTAACCCAGGATATCAAGGATCATTAATTTCATCAAAAAATAACAATTCATAAAAACTTGGGGTGTTACATTCTAACGCCTTAAAATGAATTTCACCCTAGAAATTATTTTTGGTCTTCAGTGGTTTAGTACATAAAATTCCAATATATAGAATCCCAAATTATTAAAAGGGTTAACAAAACATCCACTTGAAAAATATAAATGGAAGTGAAATGTCATCTAGAATAACACATACTAGGTTTCTAAATATGAGAAAATAGGTCTTCAGTGAAAACATGGACATATAAGAGACAAATATCACATAAATTCTATTGTAGAGAGATAGACAACATATGTCACAATAAATTGTGTGATCTAAATAAGTTTAACAACCAAAAATACATAAAATAAAGAGGCTTGGAAATGGTCATTGATATCATCACTAATGGTGGTAACATTTTATTTCAAGATATTTTTTCCTAATGTTGAATAATATTCATATACATTCTTGATTTAATTCCATTATAGAAGTACAATATCAACGTTGGTTTTTTCATTGTTCAATTTACACTTCATATCCTACTCCAATAAGTGAAGGTTGTATTTTATTCCAAAAGCACTAACAGATTATAAGATTCCTAAATGTAATGGTAATTAGTTCTTTATATCTTTAGTAATAATCACAAAAAATGATTATCACAGGTTATTCAATAGGGAAAAATCTTCATATGTTGAACAAATACATTTATATCGAAATCATCATCAAAATATAAACCTAAACCATTCCATAAATGGATAAAATTATGAAACAAAAAATATCTCTAAATCAAAATCTTTAAAAGAATGTCATTGAATTTCCAAAAAAAACAAACTTATCATTAATACCTATATACCATATTTTGGAGTTTCATTGTCATGCACCAAACATGTGAATACCTTAATCATGTATTATCCAAAAGTTAACATAATACATAATTGAAAGGATATATTCTTCACCATTACTTATATAAAATGTATATTATTCAATATATTCCTTAAATCCAATAATGTTGTAAAATCCATCCATGATAGCATAAAGATAATTTTCAACAAACCATTAAGGAAGTATAAACTATTCAATTTAGTTACTCATATCCAACATATATTTATCTTGACATTATTATCTCACCATCCAACGCATATTAAGGGTTATCTTATTGTAATAGAAATATCACATTATCATTAAATATCTTTTTTAGTCCATCAGAATCATTTTACATATTCATGAAAATCCATAATGATAATATTATTATGAAAAATAATTATATATTTCATGATTCATATAACATAATTCATGAATTCCCATACCTAAAAAAATTGATCCTTCCACATCATCCTTAACCGACTAACTATGCTTCCTCTTCTTATTCCATGATACCTATTTTATTTCATATGTCATTCATAGTCTCTTCATAGTCACCACTCTATCAATTACTTATAAAAAATTGTTAATTTACTTCATGATATTTCCCCAAATGATGTCAAATATCATAATTCCAATGCTTTATATATTTGAACATTAAATTTTTTATAACAATTAAGGGTGAAAAATATACTCATCTATTGTATTAACTGAACATTTCCTTTTTCCTTGGAAATTACTTGTTTTGTGTCATTATTTTCTACACTCAAAACTTCTTCATACTCCTCTAAGACATGCACTTGGGTGCTTATTACCGCATTAATGAAGAAAAAGAAGTTGGATCTTCTTTCCTAAATAGTTTTTACTACACAAACTCTCAGGGAAATTTTTACTTCTCTTCTTTGGTGAGTATGAGAGTTGGTTAAGGTATACATTTTTAGTCATGTTCAAGGAAAATTAGTTTGTAATAAACACAACTTCCTTAATTCTAGTCATCATACAATTTGGATTCTCATAGTCACTTGATTCTCCATCAGATCTCATGATAACCTGATTAATTATGGTTTCATCCATTGACTAAAACAAAAAAATCATAATGTGAGAAAAAATGACCTTTGTAGAAAAGCACATAATCATGAAAAGTCACTTATATGATATCTAAATCATGACATCTTATTTAGTGTATTTCTTCTTAGTTTTATCCAAGATCATTCATATTTATCTTATATTTATGTACTTCATGATGTTTTTAAAGAGTTTGTGAATTTACAGAGAATACCCCTGGGGAGTTTCAAACCAATTGAGAAACAAGAATTATTACCGTACACCGGTTATAAATTGATTCTAGCTCAATATGAGGTTTTTGGGGTTGTTACACCTATTCACATTTGTTCTAGAGACACATCCACTTGTAGTATCTAAAAAGGATTTATTTCTAGTAAAACACTTTATATATCATTTAAAAATATTCTAGGACATTTTCATATACATTGACACATCCAAATACTTATCCTTATGGAAGTTTTATGGATATCACACTGGTTTTATATTCCTATTTTTTTATGGGCTACTAAACCATTTCTCTGATACCACCTATGGTAACCCTAGAGCACCAAACATGGATATTAAAACATTTTAGATTAATATAAATTTTTTTACAAAAACACACACCCATGAATCTTAATAGATTAGTTCTTATGGAAACGTTGAATAAAAAAAACATTCCCATAAGTTAGCTATGTCGACTCCCACTATGTTATTCATTACTATCGCACTTCTTATAAATGTCATACATAAAACATATCTTCATAATCTAGGTAAAGGAAACATAATAAAGTGTGAGCTTAGATTCTTGGTCTGGGTAAAGAAGGGAATACATAAGCATGACATAAATATAAGGGTATGAGAACATGAACATAACATTTGAAAAACATACCCTGCATATCAAATATCATAATCATTAGTCATGGAATAAAAATCGGATATTCCTAATACATGAATCATAAGGGAATCTATAAACATGATCCATGATAGTATAATACATATAACTTTTCGAATACATATAATCATAGAAAACAATTTCAATATTAGTAAAGGATCACAACAAATTCCATTATAGTGGAAAAAGTCATTTACTGAACTAGGTTCACTCCCTGTTCCAGCCCTGTATTACTGAATCAGGTTCACATCCCAATCCATCCCTATATTATAGAACAAGGTTCACTACACATTTAATTCCTATCTATCTCCTAAGATATAAATTATTACCCAATGGAATAGAGGGAGATATTGGTCCCACCCATTACATAATGAAATCAGACATATGTGTTCCACATGATCATAAAAATTCATCACATAATAATCAATGAAATTAAATGGGTATCATTACCATTTAATAATATCATATCCTTTTCATAAGAGATAGGTTTCATAATAGTTTTATTATAAAACAACCCATGAAAAGTAGTGGGTTTTATATGGATTTTGTTATTGTATAACCCATAGAAGATAAAAGTGTTTCATTAGCATCCATCCATAAAAACATAACCCATTAAAAGAAATAATATTAATTTTATTATTGATCATATCCTTCGTAAGACATAGGTAACACCATTTGATGCCATCCTAGATAGAAAATAATTTTGAAAGACCGTTTAAAAAAATTATTGAGGAAAATATCCTCTCCAATTTGAAAATACTTTTTAATATATAATGTTTTTTAAAAAACAACTATATTTGAAAATAACATTGAAAACTTATATGGGAATATTTTAAAATCATTTAAAATATATTTTAAAAATTAATCATTTTTGAAATACATTTCTTTGAAAATAACCTTTGAAAACATAGAAAAGAATCTTGAAAATTCATTTCAAAATAATTTTTAAGTCATAAATCATTTTAAAAATAGATTTACATTAAAATGAGATTAAAATATCATTTATATAATTTTTTTAAAATATTTTTAGGGGAAAAAATAGATTTCTATCCAAAAAAATATATAATGATGGATTTTTATATAAAAAATATTAATTATATTATGTCTCGAAGAATGGAATAAATGGTACAATTACTTGGATATATCATGAATAAAAATAGGATGATAAAATTCATGGTAATGTTTTATAGATATATCATGAATGTTAAAATTGGAGACTTAGTAATAGGAAATCCCTATAAATGATGAGATTCTAACAAAGAAAATTACCACTTTAGTAATATTGAATCATAATCTCTATGAATTAATAACATAGAATGGAACTTAAAATACCATGAAGATAAATAAATTAATTATTTTACATGTACCATGGGTTTTATATACACTTCATGAGAAAATATTAGTGCATAACATACCATATGTCTCAATGAAATAAAATTAGCACAAAAATGATTTATCGATTTGTTACCTTTTGAACTATAAACCCAAAGAAACAGTGAATCTAAAATTTATGTGTAAATAACATTATTTTTATGTATAAAAATATTAATATAAATTCATGGGTATTATAAACACCACAAAAACAAAACATGTTGTCAAAATGGTATGTGTCTCACAGAACAAATAAAAGTGTGACAGAAATCCCATACTTCTTTAGTAAATTTTGAATTATAATCCTCATAAAATAATAACATAAATGGAAATATTAAATAACATTAAACGAGTTATATTCATGATATATGATTTCATAGGTCATTATATACACCAGATAAATGAAACGAGTGGTGAATATGGCATAATTCTCTCCGAAATAAAAGTGAGGCAAGAAATCCCCTTACCTTAAGTCTTAACTCTCATCATACTCATTCAAACATAATTTATAATCAATATAAGTTTATTATAGATATATTAAAAAATAATATTCATATATATCATACCATATATGAATTTATTATTACTTTATATTACCCTCTTATAAACTATTTCATGTTAAAGTTATGTCTCCGGAAATTATAACTTTTCTTCAAAATATGTTTTGATTGTTTATTTTTGGTTATATTTAATAGATCATGATTTAATAGTATCTATAATTATAAACATGATATAATAATAATAAAATATATTTCATATATGTGTAATTAGAGTAATCGATAATATTTTTTGATATGAAATGATATACATCGTCGAAGGAAAAGATATGTCGAATGTATGTATGAAGGTTATTTAAATTTTCTTATCATATTGAATGAAATAAATGTAATTGATATATATATATTTTTTATATTTATAGTATAACATTAATTTAATATATATAACATTTTTTATTAAACCCATTCTTAATATATTTTATGTATAGAGTGAATAAATCACATCTATTCACGAGATGGTAGTCATCCTTACACACGAAGGACATTATCGTATTCCCAAAAAATGAAAGCATAAAGTTATGTGTGATATAAGAATCCCAAAAACCATAATAATATAATAAAAACACACACACACACACATATATATATATATGTGTGTGTGTGTGTGTCTGTATATATATATAATATATAATCAATAAACACATCATTATGAACATCATTGATAAGTGGTAATTGAAGAAAGAATCACATCGGTTTGTGAGGCTGCAGTTCGTTGTAGACACAAACAATGATTTTGTAACCCATTAAATTGAAATGGATTTTATTTTAGGCAATTAAATTATCATAAAAACATCTCAGTATATAGAAAAAACTTATGTTAACCTATAACCATGATATAAAAATAATTAATGGCCTTTGATAAAGAAATAAATGAAAAACAATCATTGATGTACGTTACCTCTTCTCAAGGTATCCCCCATAGGTTTTCACAGAAATCCATACTGGGATATATTTCATCAAAATGTAAGACTTATATGATGTGTGGATGGAATTTGGGAAGTGATTTGGGGAGTTCATGGTGTAAATAAAGAGGTTTGAAGGTGTTAATAAGAGATGATAAGGGAGGACTTTTATATGTGGTGGAGATGACACACTTGGAATTTTTTAAAACAAATAAGTACTCCCATATTTTACATATTCCAAAATGGTATGAATTAGGCTAATAAAAAACGTTATTGGTTTAATGGTCAAATTATGTCTATAAAATAGATTTTATACTTGTTAATAAGTTATTTTTACCCTTAACTTTTTTAGTTTTACCCCCAATAAACCAATTTTTACCTTAACCATAATAATTATGTTTTACTACAATAACGAATCATTTTGGTAAAAGAATTAAATTGAAATTATTAGAAAGTATATATTGTTCCAATTCAAAATATAGAATACATTCTTCTAAATTCCATTAACTGGAGTGTAGATGAAGTAATTTAAAATCAATCCTAGAGATAAGACGAGAAAGATGGGTTTTAAAGAGAAAAAGTGTAAAATTTTACAATGTTTTTACAACGAATTTCATTGTAAAATTGATTCTAATGACCTAAATTTGATTAACAAGTGTAGAATTGAACTAATTTAAATTTAAAACCATTATAAACTATAATTTATTTTTATAAATAAAATAACCTAAAAGGTAGTTTTCAATTTATTTTTTTCACTATTCATAATAAAAATTTAAATTTCCAAAAAACAGAAAAATTCACCCTATGATATTTTTTATATTAAAATTAAAAAAACTATGATTATTCTATCAAATTCTTTCTCTAAAACCGGGGAAAAAATAAAAAAAAATCTTCATAAATATAGTATTCCAGAGAAATATTTCCTCTTACATTAAAAGGGTTTTATATTAATTTATAGTTAATTGGTTTCCAAAGAATTCATTTTATATACATGTGTAACCAATATTCTCATAATTTAGTTAATACTATTCATACCCTTAATTCAATATTCTATGTGATAATTATCATATAATAATATTTTAATTTAATTTCATTTTTCTTTTAAACTTGGTGTTGCATGTAACGAAACTTAATCACAGGATTATGTGTAACATAATAAAAAATGACTATCACATGTAACACAATATATATCAGTACTGTGTGTAAAAAAATATTAACTTGGTGTTCATGTAACAAAATCTATCAGAAAATTTAATTTAATCAAAAAATATTAATTCAAAAAAATTCAAGGTTTTAGAAAAATATGATAAATATTGGCCAATAATGTATAAACTGAGATGATTTTAATTTTTTCATGTAATATTTATTTTTAATTTAAAGTAATAAATACCTTGATCTTGGGAATTATTTCCTCATAGAATATTTTTTTAGTGGAACATCATTCAATTCCATTATTGTTTTGTTATGAGGATCAATGCAGAGAATCCCTCTTATAGTGATCAACACGTTGTCCATTGAACATGAAGTATATTTTATGGTACTTTGGGTTACATCATAGTGACACCAATAATTTTTTCATTGGCCCCCTGATTATCAACCCTAACACCTTTGGTTTTCAATGATCATATCTTATTTTATTAAGATTATAAGGAATGAGAAATAATGGAACTTATATCATTCTTGACTTAACACCTAGAGATATGATTGGTGGATAGAATCTATAGGGAGGATAATATAGGTGTTGTGAACAAAAAATTCAAATATTTTAAAAAATGAAACAATGAGATATATAAAATAAAATTCAAGGGGTAAATATTAATTAATTTCCAAAATTAATTTAATTATATATTAAAACCATAATATACCTCGTATCCTGTAAAATAATAATAATAATATTTATCTCATGGCATGTTCTAACTCACACAATGATAAATATTATTGTACAATCTAGTAAATAAATATTTATAACTTGACCCAAAATTCAGTCCAATCATCCTACTTGTTATTTATTTGATTATAAAATAACTATTTTTAAAAATATTATCAATTCGTTCAATAAATAAATATCATATTCACTATATTGATAATAAATATTTATTTAATATTTCATATATATAAATCCTGAATAAATATTAATCATCAGTCTAGAGAATAATGCATATTCCAAAATTAAATTACAATAAAATTTAATTTTTATAAATAAAATCACTAAGTGTCTGACCCTATAATCCTCTTCCTTAGTGGTTATAGATAGCATTGCCTAAATTCCAACATCACCATCTAGTAATATGTAAATTCATACAATAGTATGATGTTAATGTTACAATGATTATAACCACATACGAATTTCACTATGTAATATAATATCCTTTTTTATATCTAATCAATTAGGTTTCATACTTATTTCATCAAAATATATTCTTGATACATATTACATTAAATTTAAAAAAGGAACTAATAAAAACACCAGGACTATTGAATTTATTTGGAAAGATTAATTCCAATAAAAAGGTAGAGATATCAACCTCCATAAATATTGAAGGGAAACAATCTCTCTTATACTGTAAATTAATATCCTATCCTTCCTGATGCACCAATTATACCCTACTTCCTGTGAACATATGGTATCTCAATTTTGGATAATAAATTAATCTACATGAGTGAATATGTATTTTAATAGCTATTATAAAATCTAAATATCATTACACACAGTCATGGATAGGATTATCGAATAACATGTAACATGTGGAATTCCTACTAATGGAATTTTCCTCATAATTTTCCATCTTAAGAGAATACAAATAGAAAACTTCAGGAGATAAAGTCTCATATGATTGTCAGTATTCATGCCCAATAGTCTGTGTCAACAGATTCCCATCATATAACAACCTACAATAATAATACATATAGTTTATGAATTTCATCATAGAATTTTGAGTTTTTCATCATTGTGGGGAACTTCTATGACCTTTTCAATGGGACAGATACTCTAAAACATTATCACATTAAATTCAATTAAAATAACAATAAATATATGATAAAACATTTATTAATATTAAAATACTTAAATATATAGGTAATATAATTTAAAAAGAAATTTTTAATTGGGGACCAACTCTGAAATAGGTCGCTTCCACATAATCAAGAGTATATACTATGTTTTTTCAAATGAATGTCAATATATAATGCTCTAATGAAATATTAATTTCATTTAAATAGATTAACAAAAGTTACCTTTTTCTATTCTTATAAATATTTCTGTCGCACAACTCCTTTTTTACTAATAAAATTTCATTAAAATGTAAATTTCAAAGAAAACTAAATTTCATGCAACATTCCCTATGAACACAAGTTATTATCTCCCAAAAGTTCACACGTAAGGAATTCATTCACATAGTCATTATGATAATATAGTATACTTATACCTTCTTGAAAATTTTAATGATAATTATCCCCTTAATGATTCCCAATACCCTATTTATAGGAAAAAAATTAATGGATATGAAACTGTTTCCACACCCAAAAAATGTGTTGCCTTTGTTGATGAAAATGGCACATAACTCCAATCTTGTAGTGTGTTTTCACAACTCCACTTCCAAAAGAGTCTATTTGAGTTACAAAATAATCCATAAATTACTTCAAATTGATATGAAATATTTACTTTTATGAAATTATTTTTGAAATTGTGAGAGAATTCTTCATTTACACCAAATCATTATTGAAACACAATGAAAACATTATTATTTTACTCAACTACTCACATTTCAACAAACCAACAATGACTCTCCAAACAATGAGTTATGAAATATATTATTCTCAATGAATTTTTTTTCATAATATAAAAACATTAAAACAATTTTAATAGATTAAACTTCTATATAATCCTCATACACAATATTCCCAACGACCAACATAACTAGAAATTGTAACTAGATAACATATTGATAGAAATAACTATATCAATAACATTACTAATAAAAATAATTTCTACATATAAATATTATGTTTCATAGTTCATATGTTAGTATTATTGATAAAATTTATACATAAATGAAGATTATTTTTATAATTTCATGATTGGGATGGGGCTGGTGAAATGGTGTCCAATGTAATGATGGAAAATGACATCAATTAGTAAGGTAATTGAGGAATAAATGAGATGATTAGTGGTCTTATTTAATACCATATAGTTCCATGGTATAAAATAGTCTGATTACTATTAAATAAAACATTTTAAAAACTTTTAGAAGATTTTATGACCCTTTTTATGTTTTAGTGATAGTGGACATGTCTAAAAGATTTTCCCTTTTAGTCAGAGTCAGTAAAGGATGTTAAAGAGAAGAAGGATAGATGATGGTCATATGTATTTGTTTTCTAGGCCTTTATAAAAATTATATTCATAAAGTTAGTGGATTGGAAATCTAACAGTACCCCTACCAACTTTATGAAGATGAGGAGTAAAAAACTATGACCATATGCGGTGAGGAGCTGGTAATTTAAAGTTCCAAATAGTGGAGGTTATAGAGGTATATGGGTCAGAGTAAATGTCATATGTGATCTATATTTATTTTATACCTAATTCATTATTATTAGACATAGAAGAATTATATTACTTATTCACTCCTCCCATGGTTGGGTGTTAATTCCTTTTATTGAAATATTTTATGGATTATTAAAGTTATTAACACTGACTAAAGTACGTTTGAGATTATTGGGGATTTATCACAATTGTGAGTTGGTGGGTAGGAAAATATCTAAGGGAATACTTTTTTGTAATGGAGAAAGATTGTAGGATAGAAAATTGGGGATTTTAAATAAGATATTATAAAACATTATTTCTTTTTTATGTTTTTAACCGATCTAGATTAGTGGATTATTCTAAATGTGGTATTTAGGAATTACATGATAATCCCAGTCTAATTCCTAACATGTGGGATGAACCTATTTCCCTGTAATATGGATCTGTATCGATGATATTTTCAATATTTTTTTATCTATTATGGGTTATTTTGTTTATAAATCCTTTAAAAATCATTTCTAGTTTCATGATTTATGGGAAACTATTTGGGTAGAATTATTTTGGCTCAAGAGATTAGTAACATGATATAGAGAGGAATTTTTATTTTTTTTTCTTGTAAATTTGTTTATGATTATTATTATGGATTGATTAGTATATTTATATGTCTTAAAACTTTTTATTTTTTAGTTATTTTCCATACCTTTATATACACATTTTATTGATTCTCTAAATGTAATATGTGATAAAAATTTTAAGACTCATCAGAAGGAGATTAAATTACTGAATGAGATTGTTTAAAAATATTGATTCTCAAATTTCTTCAAGATTCCATGATATAATATTCATATTGAAATCATTCTAAAGTTGTATGGATTGAAATTTTTATTTCACTCATGATAATTATATGAAAATTGATTGTTAAAAAATTGTTATCTATTGATGATATATATATTAAATAATTATATAACGATAACCTCTGATTTAGGTAAGTGTACCAGAAATATAATATTCCACTATATTAAGGTTTTTTACTTTAGGATTGAAAATTATGGTTCAAAATACATTATTATAAATAAATTAAATGGATATAAAATATGATACATGATAATAATGGTGAATTTTTATGGATTGTTCTCCTAATTAAATTTCTGATTGTTGGTTCCATCGTGGGAAGATTAATTTGGAAAAATATTTGTTTTTGACTCAAATAGAGTATCTATCTCATTTAAGTTCCTTTCTAGGGTTTACGGAAGATAGTTTGAATTTATCATAGAGAAAATTATTTCATTTTATTTTGATTATCTATTTATGGGTTTCCAATAGGTTTCTTGATCAAGAAGATTGTACACTTAAATATTGTTTGATGGTAAAATCTCTTCTTGTGAGTTATAATCAAGATGTATCAAATTACTGATGATTATTAAAGAATTATTGTTTAACACTCTTGATATATGAAAATGTAATAAAAGTTATTAGTAAGGTGTAATGTGTCCATTGGAAAAATTAGTTAAAGTGTTCTAAGATAATAATTTATGATATGTTAGGGGTGGAAGATTGACTACTATCATAATGGGTGGAAAATTAGCATGCATGATGCTATCAAATTAAAAATTTATTTATTGTAAATGATTCTCAAGGAATATGATGCTTACTAATGAAATTTTTACTATTGGAACCATAATAATGGAAGTAAATAAGAATGTATGATGTTTTTTAGAAACATATATTAAGGGAAATTTAATTTCATTGAGTTAACAACAATGATTTTTATTTCCCAATTTATTAGTTTAAGGAAGTGTCGTGATTAATTATGCAGCCAGGTGTTACGAGGTGGTACCTGGAGTTTAGAAAACTATGTTACTGATTAGGAAAAGACTAAATGGAAAATTTTCTATGGATAAAAAATATTATATTACTATCTTGGATGATAAGGAATAAAACAATCTGTTATTTTTAGGAATGTAATGTATCTGTGACAAAAACATCTTGAGGTTTTTTATGAATATTTTTCTAATAATTTTCAATTATAATTAAATCATTTTTCATTTTTAATTTGTATGATTATAAGTATATCAAAGAACACTACCTACTTTCCTGTTTAGATTTTTTCATTTGTTTCTTATTGTAGATGTTTATGAGAATATCTTACATGTCTTAAAAGGTAATTTTGTTGAGGAAAAAGTCATCAGAGAGTATTAGAGTTTAAATTGATGCCCTAGAGATGAATGAATTTGATAACCACGTTGTGTTTTAATATTATTAAATCTTAATTAGTGATCAGTTACTCAAACAAAAGGGTGATCTTTCTTATTTTTTTCGATGGTATTTTCTTGGGGAGGCTTATTATTATTGAGATAAAGAGTTAATGTTGAGGATTAATAAAAATTGTGTTAACTAAAAATTCTATTTTATTCTAATTTTGGAGTATATGTTTGATGAATAAGGTATGTTGTTATCAGTTTTTTGGAATTATTTCGGATCACAGATGTGTGAAGGATGAGATTCATATTTCAAATATCATAATACATTCATAGAGCATCTGTTGTAGTGGAATAGAATGAGTTGTATTTTGAGGAAGATGTGGTGCTTTTGGAGATATTTATAATGTTTAAAATACATTATAAATAAAACATCATGGAAACAGGGTAAAACCATAAACCACAAGTTATGTGAGGTAAAAATATGGTCCCATAAGTTTGATTTCTTTTGAGACACAATTTGTAGTGGTGAGAACCTACGAATAGGGATCTGAGGTCCTACTGCAGGAAGGATACCCTAAATATTTTCATTTTTTACATAATAATGAAATCCCTTATTAATGGATAATATATGGATAAATAAATTGAAAAAAAGTTTGTTTATTGAATTAATTTTTTTTTAATATTATTAAATTCATTTAATAGGCCTTTTTATGTTGTAAATATTATTGATGTTTATGCGATGGGTTGTGAAAGTTCATGCATTTGAGATTTTTGAGTAAAAATAATGGGTTATTATTTTTGAGGATGATTGTTTTTTAGGTGTATCTATTATAGAAGCCTAAAATATTATGTTTTTGAGATGGTGAAATTTCAATGTCATTTTACTACTTTTCTACCTAATAGATAAAATAGAGTTTTACCTATGTAATCAACCTCTAAAAGAATTCAACTGGTTTTATTGAGTTAGGAATGTTGTGTACTATAGAATAAAAATATGAAATTGATCAAAATAGGTTGAAATTTAAACACATTTATTGATTTATTAATTAATTTAATAAATTTTATGAATATTTTTTGATAATCTTTAGATAAAAATAGTTATATCATGAAAGTCATAACTCAAAATAGAAAACAATTACCATTTTATCGCTCAAGATGCAGTGTTTCATTTAACACCATCATAATTTTATGTCGAGCTCTTAAACTCACGCCATCATTAATCGGGGCCCGTTTTACCTTTAAATAATTAATTGACACTCTGATTTCCTTATTCACATGCAGCCCCAGAAATTCATTACTCAAAAGTCCTTTATAAAATTATTGATGTCAGTTCCATCTAGGGGTGGAATATTACTGTTCTATTTCTTCATTTCCATGGGTTTTGTTGGTTTTTAATAATAGCTATAGAAGAATAATTTTTGGGAAATATTAAAACTTGGTTATTTTTTAATTAAATGGGTCATTGGTTTTTTATTTTAAAGAAATTAGTATGTTGAGTGTCAAATTAATTGACACTAAAAAATATTTGTCAAGAAAATCGATTCATTTGTCTCTCTTAGTTGTGAGACAAATTAAATTAAATTTTTTTTTCATTATATATATATATATATGAAAAATTAAAATATAATTTAAATTACTATTTTTACAAATAAAATACATTTTAGTTTTAGTTTTAGTTTTGTTTTTTATTTTATATTTTTATATTTATATATATATAAAAATTAGATAGTATTCCAATTTTTTAAAATTAAAAATTAGTATTATCATAGAAATCCTATAATATAATTAAAACCACCATTGATGACTCACTTTTATAGGGAAGTGGGCCTTGACATCTCTTATAGATGTTCCATGTCATTTTTAATTTCACTATTCCAACATTACAATAACAATATATTAATAAAAATAATACCTAAATAATTATATATAATTGAAAATAAAACTAATTAAAATAAAATATCATTAATATAAATAATAATTAAAATTATAAATAGTATGTAATAATATAGATAATAATATAAGTAATAATAACTAATCATATAAATTTTATGTAATATATATATAATAATAAAATTAATAATTAATCATCTCACTAATCATTAAAAATATAAATAATTATTAATAATAAATAACTAAAAATACAATTAACACAAAATATGAAATAATAATATTATAATAATTAATATAATAAGTAATAATTAATAATTGATTATATAAATAATAATAATTAATAATAAAATTAATAATTAATAATATGATTATTAAATAACAATGTGTTTAATAATATTATTAATAATTAATAGTAATTAATAATAAATAATTAAAATTTTTATTAATATAATTATACTAGATTGGGGGGATTATAAAGAACATGCATGCCATTGGGAAAAGGGGAGGGTCGAACCTAGAGCCACCCTAAACTGCAATAGGGGCGTAACCACTAGGTTGTTCCCGATAGATTTTAATATAACTAATAATATAGACAATGATTCATTATATAATTAATACTATGATTAATAATAAGTAATGATGTAAATAATACTTTATAATGTAATTTATAAAATTATTTGTTATTTTATTAATTATATGAATTAAATGTAATCACAATATTAGTTATATTATTAGTTGTATCATTATTTATATAATTTAAAAATAGAAATAATAAATAATATTATTTTTATCAATTAATAATTAATAATATATTCCGTCATTATTAATGCCTATACTAATTATTTTTAAGGGTTTTCTGAAATTTTATTCCCCTCCCGAGATTTGAAATTGAAGGCCCATAATTTTCATTTGATCTTTCTTAAGGTGAGAATCTTGAGAATACAAAAATGAGGTCCCTTGTTTTATTTTGACTGTTTAAATAACTCAGTTACTCATGAATGGATTTGAATTAAAGTTTTGGAATGGTTCCTCAAAAACCAAAAAATCTTATGGGATATTGCCTCTATAATGGTAACACCCATTAAAATTGATAAATAAATAGATTTTTCCTGTTATAGTCAATTTTCCAGATTTTTCGTTGAGGTTGACCTTTGTTCTACTCTTATGGAAATTGTTTTTTTGGTTTCCAGTGAGTTTAGACTCAAAATTGGAGTGAAATTTGATTGGATCATATAATTATGTATCATTTTTAGAAGCATTTTTCATGTGGATGAAAGATGTTTTTAAGAACCTAAGTTGCACGAACTAAAAGAAGCTTTGGAATTCAATTGAGAATTGTAAATTATGGTTTTCGAGTGATAAATCGAATACAGGGTGTTAAACCAACTCCTAAGGGTACTGGAAATGTGATGGGAACTGATACTAATGATTTGGAAGATAATAAGTCCTACAAGGCTGTTTTATCATCCAATTACATTGGATTTGGTGCTCACAAGGATTCACAAATTGATATGAGAGTTATTGATGGTGTACATGAGGACAAATATCAAGAAAAAGATGTTGGGAACAGAATAGAGGTACATGGAAGGAGTCTCTCTCTTATTAAGATGAATGAAAGGATGTCATATAAACACATTTCTAATGATTATGAATTAGATATTATGATTGTGACTCTCACCAATAGTGGAATAAGGATATATAATATTGAGGATACTATTGTGGAAACTGGGGAACATGACCAGAATGTTATGAATACTAACATGATTGGATAGTCTTCTTAGGCTTTGCACTAAAGAAAAAAGAAAGATGTATTATCTCAGATTAAGGATAAACTTGATTTTGTTGATATTATTAAGGATTCATTCCTAAAATATATCTATATTAAGGGGAAATGTCATCTATTTTTTAGATGAATTCATAGAAAAGGAATTTAAATAGGGGATATCACAAGGATCCACCAGTGAATAACAGTTTTAGAAGTTGGTTTTTGATTCTTAAGACCTTCAATATCTGTATTTCTACAACTAGATTGAAGAGGCATGTATTTCTATGGAGGTGTAAGATTTCCCTAATGAATATGCATCTATTATTATTGGCATCTCCCTTTTGAACTTGGATTATTCTGTTATGAATGTGGATAAGAAGAAGAACATTCCATTTTTAAGATTTCTAACTACTCAATATTGGTTCCTGGCCATATCAATTAGGCCTCTAATATGGGTCATTCCACGGATAATGGGAAGCTGGATATAGGAAATAAACGACTTCAACAAGGAACTAATGTTTTTTCTTCCCCTTATTACCACCCAAAACATGCTGGTTGTAATAGTGAAAATAAGCCTATTAATCATCACATGGGTAGAGAGATTAGTCAGAAAGATGAGATTGATGAATAGTTGATCCCACTCTCTTAGTTAGTGATCCAATGACATAGGATATAGCTATCTATGATGAAAGGTAATATGGAAATTTAGATACCACATTTAAAAAAAGGTCTAGGATGGGGTTGTACTATAGTGATTTCAAGGCTAGGTTTTAGGAAAAGGGATCACATCTTCTTTTCCATTATTTCCACTATCAATAATCATGAACTTGGTTGTTTTTATTTGAATAGCATCAAAATGGATGGAATTATAAATATAACACATGACGTTGATAATGAGAATTTAGGCTTAAGTAAGGAGGGTAATGCCCTTAGATAAACACACTTCATCGTAGAAAAGTGAAGAGGTACCGAGCATAGATAAACACACATCATCAAAAGAAAAAATGCCTAGTAGAGGAGATGTTAGCAACTGATAAGCCCTAGTAAACCTCAAAATATGGTAAATCACTAAAAAATGAATGTTTCATAGAATGAAAGTTTAATTTTTTCTACTAGCGAATGGTCCCATATATGATGATATATTTTAAAAGGATTACACTTTGGTGATTTAGTTTGTTTAATTTATTTTCCCTTTTGGGTGTAGTTTGTTGTGTCACTCTTCATATTCTTTCATCTCCATGTAATCTTATATGTGTTAGTGTGTTTTTTATTAATATATTTTCCAATTCCAAAGGTTTAGGGTTTCCAAATCCCTGGTCATAATCATCCATGATAATATTTGTTGAACATTATTAATTATTAATAAATTATATTATTAATTATATATTATTTTTGATGAATTATAATTATTATTAATATATAATTAAATAAATAATAATAATAATAATATATTTGTGTATTATTATTATTAATTACTAATTATAAGGTTACATATTATTATTTATTTTTTACTTATTATAAATGATAGTATTAGTAGTATTATTAATACTTATTTATCTTATTAATTGTATTCATGATATTGTTATTTGTTAATTGTTACTACTATTTTTATTTATTATTTAGTAATTATTAATTATATTATTAATTATTAATTATATTATTAATTATGTTATTAGTTACTAATTATTAATTATTAAGCATATTACTAATTTTTAATTATCTTATTAATTATTTTTATATATATTTTTAATTATAAATTATCCTATTAATTCATTTGTTAATTTTTAATTATTAATTATATGATTAATTGAGTTATTAATAATTATGAATTATGTTATTACTCATTATTCAAAGATGATTTGAAATATGGATTTGGAAACTGAAAACTCATAAGCTTGAAATGTTTATTAGATATTATTAGTTATATTAATGATGAAAAATTATCTTATTAATTAATTTAATAATTATTCATTATTGGTTATATTTCATTTTTAGATATTTGTAATTAATAATTATTTATATTGTTAACTATAAATCATATGGTTATTTATTAATTAAATAATTACTTATTATTAGTAATTATACACAATTAGTTATTATATTGTCAGTTATTATTATTTATATTATTAATTTTTTATTTTATGAATAATTAAAAATTAAATAGTTATTTAATAAGTATTAATTATTAATTAGTGAATTTTATTTTTAATTATTACTTTATTTTTAATATTTATTAATTATTAGTTGTATTAATAATTAAAAAGATAGAGATGAGGATGATGATCACGTGGTTGGGGAGGTAGGGGCGCTTGTCACAATATGTGTGCCAGATCTCAAGAATTGTAAGATCCCCTATAGGTTTTTTGTCTTCTTCAAAAATGGTTTTCACAAACTTCTTCTTAGTGGAATTTTTTGTTTTGTCTATGTGGTCAATGTGGTTTTATCTTGTTTTGGATTAGATATTTTTTGTGAGACTATGTCAATTTAATTCATCCCACCCCCCTTTTAATTAATTTATTTTCCTTAATAAATGTGTTGTGGTTTTTAACTCCATGGTTCAACCTATTACTCAGAACAGTCAAAGGATAAATTCCAAGGATCCTAACCCATTTAGAATAAATAATGGAAATAAAAAAGAAGAATAAGAATATGGGGTCTGACATTTAAAAATCCATTACTGTATTTTTATATTAACTATTACATCACTCGTTAAAACATGTGGGCCTATCCGACTTTGTGATTAATATATGTTTGGGGTTTATTATTGTATCTAATGATTTTCAAAAATATTTCATAAATAATGACATAAAGATTCCATTCATGAGAAAAACAGAAAAAATTTAAATTATTAGAGTGATTATTTCGTTGAGATATTCATTTATATATAAAATAAAAAATATGTGGGTCTTTATAATTATTAGTGAGTAAAAATTAATCAATATACCTATGAAACTTGTACATAATTTCATAATTTCAAATCACTTTTATATTTTGTGTTGTAAGTATACATAGTTAACTATATTGGTTACATGTCTAGTAAGGGAGACTTTATCAATCTACAAAAATAGTATGCATATTATGTAAGTGAAATTGTATGCATGATGAATATAAACTGCACTTTTGGTATATATTAATTTATATAGACTGAAATTGACTTCAATAATAGGAAATACTATTCATATTATTATAAAAAGAAATATATACTACTATTTTAAAAACAAGGTAATAAAAATTTCAGTATAAGATATTGAACTATACACTTCTATATAAAATAAAAGAATAGTGTTTTTTAAATAAAAATAGTAATAGGAATGTAAATATAAATTTTAGTAGAATATAATCTATAAAATAATGTTCAATATTAACTACAATATAATATATGAAATAAACAACAATATACACTACAGTTTTAGTTCATGATTAATCATACTTAAGGATGTTGTGTTATATTGGTTTTAGGCGTAGTGGAAGTGTGTGGTGTGCGATAGGATAATTAAAATTTCAAGTAATTTTAGTTTCCCAAAACCCCAATAGAGAAGATCTTGCATGTAAAATTTAAAATTAATTTATTTAGATCAGAAGAAACTAATAAACTGGTATTAGGATCCATTATTTTTTTCAATTTTGTTCATTTTCAAAGACTCTTTCAGATTAATTTCACTGTTCTTGGGAGGATCCAAGGATACAATACCTTTATTGGTGATTCACCCATGCTCCATTGACCTTCGAGCAATGCTAAATGGTCTCTACGTTCTAGCATGGGAAATCAAATGTCATGTATTATTTTTCTCTAATCGCTCATTCATTCAACATGAATAAATCTGTTAGATGATTCTCATTCTTATGAGTGAGAGATAGAGGGAGAGAGAAGTCAAAATATAATTTATTGTGCCCAACAATTCACTATTTTTGGTTACCTACACAATATCTATAACGGGCTATTTATAGAGGTAGTGTTTAAGATAGATTACTTTTTTATTGCATGTAATACATTAAACATTATTAAAACCATTAATAAGACCTCATTACACCAAATGTTATTGTTATTATTATTTGGTTCATGCCATCTTGTGAAGTAAAAAATATTTTTTATCTAGACTGTTAATTAATATTTTACATAGTTTATGATCTTGATATAATAAAATTCTTCTTTCATTTATTTAACACCTAAATGAATATTTATTTTTAATATAACATTCATCAATAAATATTTTTGATCAATAAAAAGTGAATAAATCCCTACTCAGTCTTGAAAAAAATTATTCAATTAATTACATTAAAATAAATATTAATTGATGACATCAGGTACAATTAGTGTATAACACGATAGGATTTTTTCTCATTTGAATTAGGCTGGATTTCATAAATTCCAAGATTACTATGTAATAATGGGTCATGGTACTAATAAGAAATAACATGATCTTGGAATGAAGATAGCCACATTTTAATGATCACTTAGTAATATAATCCTTTTACTGCAATATCTCATCATACAGGTTTCATATATGTATTAGAAAACTATATGTTTGATATTTCATTATTTTACTATCTAAAATAAAACCATCATTAAACCATGACTATAGAATTTAATGTGATGTTTATATTCCAATCAAAGGGCCATGATACCTTATTCCATAAAGGGGAAAGGAAAAAATATTTCCTTGACTTATCCATTAATGAAATGTAACTTGGTAAACACCCAACTTATCCAACTTCTCCAAGATCTGTTATCATTATGGATTATGAACTACATATAAGTACGTGAGTGAAACATTCCATAATAATAATATTATAGTCTAAAGATAGTTACACATGCTCATATATAGGAATATCTATTGACACCAAAACATGTGTAAATCCTCCTAGAGAGTCTATTCTCCCAATCAATCATCTTAGAGATTACCAAGTGAAACATTAATGAGAAGAATCCTTAACTTCTTAGAATTAATGAAGAATTATGGTCTATGTACTATTTTTCCCATTATAGTAACTTATCCAAACATAGAACATTATTTAAGATTATCGTTTAACCCCTTCAATGTTCTCATCATATTAGGAAAAAACTATGACCTTATCAATGAAATTTATACTGTATGATATTATAAAATTAGATTCTATAATAACAATGAATATGTAATAATAAGTTTTATTAATATTACATACATCAAATAGAAATTTAATAAAAGTACAAATTGTTGGTCCGAAGAAACCCACTCCATCTAACTCCCACTTATACTAGAGCTAAATACCTACAACCTTTATTTTGTTGGACCTTACATGGTAATCATATTTCAGCTGAGTCAAGGATTTTGTCAAGGGGTTTGTGACATTATCTTCCATGTAAATACTAATCAATAAAACATCACTTATAAAAGAAAATTCATCAAGTGATGATACATTCATAGTATATGTTTCATCAACTAATGTGTCCTTGGATCCTTCATGAGATCCACCAATACAATATTATCACAATAGATTGGGATTTTATATTTATTGTTAGGTTACACATCAAGCTCTTGGATGAATATTTATATCCACAATTATTCCTTTGCTACCTCAAAAGCTGCAATTTACTAGAATCTACTATAGAATATCCAACAATATCCTTATTTGAGCTCTTCCAGCTCATAGTATCTCTATTAAGAGTGAATATGTATCATATCAATGACTTCATGTTATCTTGATCTTTTGGGAAAACAATATCATCATATCCTCTGATGACTAGTTCCTCATCAACTTCATAAATCAAGAACATATCCTTAGTATGCCTCAAATACATAAATATAGTCTTCATTATCATCCAATAGTGGTCACCCAGATCAGCTTGATATCTTCCTACCTCATTAATTGTGTAAAAAACATCTAGCCTAGTAAAACACATAACATACATTATCGACCCAATCACTAACACATATGGAACCCCTTCCATTCAGTTTCATTCCTCATGTGTCTGAGGATACATTTTCTTAGGAAAATGAATTCTAGGAGACATTATATACAATGCCCTCTTTGACTATTTCATACTAAATTTCTTTATTATATTTTCAATATGTATACTTTGTAATAGGCTAAGAAGTCTCTTAGATCAATCATGATAGATCTTCATCCTAAGAATATGTGTTGCCTCACCTATGACCTTAATGTTGAATAATTTATTAAAACAAATCATAATATACTTTAAGACTAGTATTTCATTTCAAATAATTAATATTTCATCAAAATATACAATTAAGAAAACAACCACACTCCAATTAAACCATTTATATACCCACATACTGTATTCATTATTTATGAATACAAATTCCATTATGATCTCATCAAAATGAATGTTCCCTGACATGGATTATTTTTTTAATCCATAAATGGATATTTGAAACTTTCATACTTTCTTGGAATTATTTGGAGTCACAAACCCTTTGGGTTGTGTCATATAGATATCTTCATGATGGTTCCAATTAAGGTGGGTTGTTTTTACATCCATTTTCCAAATATCATAATCATGGAATACCACAAATGAAAAGTATAGTTATTAATTATTTTAGAATTAAATGTGGTGAAATTGTTTCATTTTAGTCAATTCATTGATTTCATTTAAACCCTTTTATAACTAATCGTGTATTATTGGTGATAAATTTTCCTTCCACATCGAGTTTCTTCTTGAATACCCATGTGAAACCAAAAGTATTTGAATATACTAGAGGTCCTGTAAAATACATTCATGGTTTTGGTACATGGAATACATTTTAGAATACATGGATATTTTCCACTTGGACTCATTTATGTCACTTACCACTTCCTTGTAGTTCATATGATCATTATTTTCAACTAATAATGAGTCACCAACCTCTGTGTCTTGAAAACCATAATATTAAAATTATCTGAACTCTCTTGAACTCCTATGTAGTACATGTGTCTCCAGAATAGTTTCTCTTTTCCATGGGTATTTTTGGGGTCTATTCAATTACCAACTGTTCTGTGTCTTTATCCTCAACATCATCGAATCCTCTCTCGTACCAACTTTATCTTATAGATATTTTCTCCCTCTTAAGTTATATGGTGTGTATTCCCACTATATCCTTTTCTTTAAGGGGTTATATAGTTAATAATTACTTGTTTATTTGGGGTATCCTATAAAGGTACATTTTTTCCTTAGGATGAAATTTTATTACATTAAAAGGCCTTAAAAAATTCTTCTCAACCCCACACATGTAGGTATGACAACACTGTATTCCCTTCATTCCATAAATGGTATGGTATTACATCATCCACTTTATGTTTCACTTTGTTTAGAATTTCTTTCTTCTATATGTAACTCATATCCCCAAAAGGATAAATGAAGAATATCATGACTCATCATTGATCTCACCATGTCAAAAAAGGTGTGGTTTCTCCTTTCACTTAGACTATTCCACTGAGGTGTATAAGGAGTATTGAGTCGAGATAGAATCCCTAATCCCATAAGTAAAGAAATTAAGTCTTTATTAAGATATTATTCACCATGTTCTAAGAAAATTGACTTAATCTTCTTATCAAGATGGTTCTCTACTTTATTATTTTATTCATTGAATTTATCAAAATAAACCTACTTATACCTAATTGATTAGGGATATAAAAGTTCACTAAAATCATCAGTAAAATTTATAAAGTAGGAGTACCAACCCATTACATAAATATTAAGTGTTCCACACACATTGGTATGAAGTAATTTAGGAATATCTTGGTCCCTTTCACCTTTTCTACTAAATAGGGATTTATCAATTTTACCTTGTCAACATGTGTGACATATACCAGGTGTTTTTAGTTAAAAAGAATCTAAATATCCATCTTCGTATAATTTAGTCAAATACTTCTTGTCAACATGACCTAGCTGGTAATTCCTTAGTTGGGTGTGGTATGATTCATGTGATTTCATTTTTTTATCTATTCCCATTACTTGGTTTTTTTAATCCCTCACACAATGTTTTTTATTTAAATTCTCCATATCATAATAAATTCCTTATTTATAAAAGAAGAAAAATTAATTTCCCAATTTGAAAATAAAAACATCTATATCTTATTTAGATACAGAAATAATATTTTTGTAAATGATAGAACATAATAACAACCTTTCAAAACCAATATCATTTCATCTTGAAAAATGATGTGGTAGTCCCTAATAGCTATAGTAAAATGTTTTTCACTTTTGGATACTCAAATATAAACCTCTAATTGGTCAATATTTAATAATCAAATTATTTTATGTATTGTAATTCATATATGATAAGAAAAAACTACATCTAATTCATAATTGGTAGAAATAGATATATTTCACTTGATAATAAATGAACCTAAAGTTTCCCATGTTCCTCTTTGGTTGGGTGTTATTTTTCTTCTAGTGGCCCTTCTTGAAACTTGAAAAACAGATAGAATCCTATTTCATATCCTTCCACTTGGTCTTATTGTTCTTGGTAGGATGTGAATATTGTTTTGGGTTAAATATCTTTGATTTTACTTTTTGTTTTATCACCATAAGGATGTAAGGTTTTTTTTCTTCAGATCCTTATCTACTTGGTGAAGAACAGTGAGATGAAATTTAATAGTATTCTCAATATTTTTCATATTAAAATGAAAAATAAATTTAGAGAATCTATGAAGGAGTGATTCTAGATTAATATCCATGAAATTTTCTTCAGGAAGTTTAAACCATAGAACCTCTAGTAAATCAGTGTTGCAAATGATCCTGACTATGTGGGGCTCAACTGGTCTTCCCCTTCAATATTTCTCTAAATGAACACCTTATATATCTCAAAAATATTATATCTATCTTTATCCTGGTGAAGACTATAGATGTGATCTAACATGCTATATGAATCAATGATTCCATCAGATATCGTGAATTAAATAGAGGTAGACGAAATCATAAAGAATTGAATATTTACTAAGTCAATCAGATGTCTTTAATAGACAAGGAAATCATCATTATATACCACTTTATGAGGTAGATCAGGCATAGAGGATTCTATTATGTATGATTTTTGTACATGTAATTGTATAACCCAAATGCATTTTAACCACACCTAGATGTTAATTCTAGTTATGAGGTTGAATTTCGCTAAAATTGATCATATGGATAGTATGGATGATGATATTTCCATTTTATTCAACCACAGAAAGATTAAATTATTATTAATTTTTCTTGATTAGAAATTATGTGGGAATTAATAGATAAATTAATTTTATTAAATATCCAAATATTTTATCCTGTCCAATAACCCTCACCATTGAACTCAAAATATCTAGTTACTTTAATATTATAGTGTAAAGGATCCATATACTCCTTTTTCATAACCCCGAAAAGGGTTGGTTTAGTTGCATGCCAGTATTTAGGTAGACGGGTCTTTGCCAACCATGATCTTGCAGCTCCTAGATCTATAGAGTGGACTCACCTCTCCTGAAATCTGCATTAGTATTTCCTCAAAACCTATATCGAAGTTACATCTAGTCTAGTGAGGGATACTTTTCTTGTTGTAAGATAGTTAATTCAACATAGAACATTTATATGAAATCCATGTTAAAAGTAAGTTTCCCAGCAATAGTTGGTCAAACACTTAGTTTAAAGGTTTTCATTCCTAATAAATTAATGTAAGAGAAAGTTTTACATGATAATTAATTGAAATAATTGAAGTTATTATGTAAAAAATATCTTTTTTATCCTTAAAATATATTTTTAACATTAAAAGGATATTACTTAATTAATTTACCATGTTGGATAAAACATTTATGCATAATTCATTTATTTAATTTTTTTATTTTCACATAGATTAATTTATTTATATGATCTAGGCCATGAATCCATAAAATAAATAATTTCATTGAAGGAAATAAATTTTTAATTAATTAAATGACATGTTGTTGTTCTTTATCAAACGGTTGATTTAAGGAGAAAAAATTTAATCAACCTTTTATATAGGAGAAATTATTCCTATTTATTATCTTGGCATGAGTTAAAACAATCCACCTATTGAACTATGTAACACATGGGTTGGAATCAATTTGGTTCTATCTTGAACAGTCTCCATGCACCTTGGGAAACCGTATTAATTAAAAATATTTATAACTCGCACGTAGTGGAGGGGAAAAAGGATTGGTTAAAGGGTAATAACGAAAATGTCCTTATACATGCAAGTCCTATATAATAATGTAGAGAGGGATGACTCACATGCCATAAAATTTCATTTTATAACACATAATTTTAAACCCATGAAACAAATTAAATTAAATTAATTCCAATACAGACACTAGTCTATTTCAAGCTCATTAATGGCCATATATAAAATGTATATGAAAAGGTAAATGGATCACATTCATTTCTTATTCATTATTTGTTATTAAGATAAATGTACATTAATTAATTAATTAATTAACTATTTCAATTTTATCTTAATAACCATACAAATTCATTTGGAGATTACCATCATTAATGAATTAATATCCAATAAATAGTAGAACCAAAAGATTTGAACTTATTATAATAAATTAATTGAGAATTTATAAGTACATAAAATATTTAATAAAATTTTCAAAAATCAAATTATCAATCAAATCAATATAATTTTTGTGTTTAAATTGTAAATTTTATGTAATTTTGTTTAGTCAGTAATTGGGAGACTACATGGTGTTCCTAACTAGTTACACAACATATACCTCTATTGATGTCTATCTAGGTCACACCCCTGTGACTTCGGTGAGTTAACTCGACCAAATTACATACCTTGTACATGAATTCAACAAACCATGTATCTACTTGTCATGTTACTTAGATACTCTTTGTCATTTTTTTCATTTATATCTGATGATTACATGATTTGTACATTCCAACTACACACCGTGTAATATAAATTTTTCATCCTTGTATAACCCGTGGAAAGGCTCGATGTGTTCTTTGGTGAGACACTACATGATATATGCATTCCAACAACATTCCATGTATCTCTATTTTTTCCAGATAACTATTCATGTATATTAGATGATGGAATTGATGAACTACATTTTTTGTACACCACATACACATCGTGTATATCATAAATTATCTCAGTTTTGAGTCTCATGCGGTTTGACCATGTATTATTACAACACCCTTATATTTTAAAAGGATAAAATTATATTTTATAGAGTAAAGAAGATGAAATATTGGGTTTTTATTCCATTACACACAACATTCATTTTAACTTGTGTTACATAAAACCGCAATATTTGTTTTGTTTGATAGCATTTTCAACACGCTACACTGAAGTTAAATGACCTGAAAAAGATAATATTGTTATAACATAGCCATTAAATTTAAGTTTATTAATAGTATTAACTATTATATGAAACATGTGTTTGTCTATGTGTGCGACTTACAAAATATAATTATTGATAAATTTTTATTAAATAATCAATTAATTTTTAGTAAAGTGGTTTTAATTTTCAAAAATATGTTTTCTTAAAAAATTATATTTAATTAATTTCATGAAAATAATTATATAATAAATTATTGTAACTTTTATAAAATATATTAAATAAAATTAAATTTATTTTTGGAATCGTAATATTAAAATTTACTTGTAGTGAAATTTTGGGATTTTTCAAAAAATATTGTTTTTTTAGTAAATATTGAAACATACCGATCCTTTATAAAAAGTCATTTCTTTTCATGAAATTAAATAATTTATAAGAACTAATATTTATTGAATTTGTTTTCAAGTAAAATAATTTATATTAAATCATATAAATTAATTTTAATAAAATTTATATTAGTTTTTAGTGTAAGTCTATTTTTTGGTTTTAAAACTTGTTTTTCTAAAAACTATTTTAATGTTCACAATGTTTCTCTTTTTCAATTAATTAAAATAATCCTTAATTAGAAATGAATTAAATAAAATTTATATATTATATATTAGTAAATATTATTTTATTTTCCAAAAAGTATTATTAATTTTAATTCTGCTAATATAGAATCTTCTATTTCTAAAAGAACACTCTTCTTAAAACCCATTGTCTCGCCACATCTACGAGAATAATATCAAATTAAATTCATCCACTTATATGAATTTAATATTGAAAAATGGATTCCATATTTATAAAAATAATATTTTTTAATATATACTATTCCCAAATTAATTTTATACCAATGTTATTAGTGAAAACAGTTTAATTTAATTAGAACTATTTAGGTAAAAATGATTTTACAAATAGATTAAAAATTAGAAATAAGGGGCGAAATAACATATAAACGTGTTAAAACCCCATTTTATGGACATATGTAGAAACATATAACTTTATCATATATATTTTTTGGAGTAATTGTGACACTGTTACATGAAATTGACCCATATGATAAGTCAAGTATAGAAAAAGACAAAAAGAACCATTTTTCCTTTTAATTTTTAAAAAGCCTTGGGATAGGGAAAAAACCACATATATTTGGTCATATATATCCTTTTTAATTGTTAATTATTTTTTATCTTGATAATTTATCTTTAATTTTTTATATGATATAATTACATAAAATTCATAAGAAATTCCATTGTAGTAATTATTTAGTAAAAAATTTACTAAAATAAATGATACTAAAAATACTAGATGTGAAGAAATTGAATGAATTATTGACTCCCATTTATTTTTTAGATGAATATATCATGATAAACTTTTATGAAATAAATAGATTCAAATTTAATCTTCCTCTTGATAATTTTTAAAATTTAAAATAAAAAATTCAAAATTTAGATTAATGTAAGTGTATGACAAATGATTTAAAATTACTAAAAATCATATATTCATTAAAGTAAATTATAATTGTTAAGTAATATAAAATATTGTCCATTAATAGACCAATTTATCTTTTTATTGATCATATTGACCCCCTCAATAGTCAAATCGTTGTTTGGAATGTTATGGTTAAAACCATGTTTTTTCTTGTTACATGCACTTTTGTTAAAATTAAATTCCAAATGACATTTAATTTTCATTTGATAGTATAGATTTAATAATAAAATAAATGGTTATAAATTTTATAATAATTAAAATTTTAAATAATTCATAATGTATAAATTAATTTGGCTAGAAAACTATTTAACATAATGAAAAACCCAAAAGAAAACCAAATTATAGAAACATAGGAGTTAAGGAAAAATATGTCTTAAAATGTGTTTTTTGGGTGGTAGAAGTTTTTATTGACCATATTATCCATAAAAACCATTAATTTTTAATCTTATATCCACTTGAGGTAATTTTTACCGTCTAATAGTGAATACTTTTGTGTATCAACAAGAATTCCACTCCTCCTCAACTATAAAAAGCATGTAATCCACTCCCTTCTTCCCACCTCTAAATCAATTTGGATCATCAAATATAATCCCTAATCACTTCCAAAATTCACTCATATCATACTAGTATACTAAAATTAGGCATAAATAAAACCGAGTAAGTACTTTTATTCAAAGGAAATATAGTTACCCCAAAAAGAGGTAACGTTCATCAAAAAGCTTTATGGTTTAGTTTCTTTCTATGACCCATTTAATTATTATTATAACGTTATTATATAGTATAATAGTAATTTTTAATATACTAATATGTATTTATGTTAATTTTATGACCTAAAATCACACACACATCCATCAAAACTGATACAAAATCATCATTCGCTTGTATGGAAGACCATATCCTAGCTTACTGATGTCATGATTTTATATTACCATCTCTCAAGGTTTTTAATAATGATGGATATAATGGTTATATGTGTTATATACAACATAATAATAATAATTGATTAGTTATATCATATATTCCCTTTTTTACATTCCATACCATATGACATATGATAATGTTCCTCGTGTACACGGCTGACTATCGCCTCACAAAGCGATGTGAAGCGTATTTCAATTACATGCTACAAAGAAGGTAATAAGGGTAAATATAATGAATATATATGATATAGATGAAATATTAAGAATTTAATTACATATTTATAATTTTTTAAGTATAATATTATATTTTATTTCTTACCATTTCACTCATTGAAAAAGTGATAATGTCATTCTTAAACTTGTGGACTACCGCACCCTCGAAGCGATGTGATTCCTTTTTCCATAAACACATCACAAAAAATATATATAGGTATATAAAATTAGTAAATATTGTACTTATGAAATACTTATCATTATCTAAATATGAAATATTACTTATATTCTTTCCATACTATTTATTGAAAATTAGAAACGTTACTCATGTGTGTGTACAGCCTACCATCTCCATGATCATAATGTTAGTTCATTTTTCATAACCGTATATTATAATTGGTATTAAAAATTCACTTTATATATAAATATGATAAATATTTAATTATTATTTTTATGTATATTTTTAAATATTGGTCTCATTGTCCATAGTTAACCAACATAATTTATTTTTGTTGCATAAGCCAAATGTGGTCAAAACATTCGACTTAAAAAAAATTATATATTTTTATATAAATTGTTTATTAGTGAAATAAATTTAATAATAAACTTGTAAAATTTTCTCTATAAATCAAATAATTAATAAAACATTATTATTCTGGAAAATAAAGAACAAGTTTGATGAATCAGACTCAAGGTATGATTTGTTTCTTGTCTCCTTTTTTTGTGTGATAAATTCCATATTAATAAATTCTTTTTTGGGTTGTGGGGTATATAATTCCTAGGAATATATAATAATATTATTATTATTAAATTTAATTTTATTTATATATCTATTTTATAATCTCACTTTTAGGGGGTTTATAGTTTCAAAGTTTCGAAAGCGGTGAGGGATTTTTGTCACAATATTCTTTCTTTGAGACCTTTATTTTGATTTAAACATATATTATTTTATGGGTTTTATAAACTACCCATTTTACATGTTATATCATGAATATAATTATTTTCATGATATAATATGTTTTGTTTAATGTTATTATTTCATGGGGCTTACGATTCCATGTTACCAAAGTGGTAAGAGTTTAATATTACAATCTCAAAGTTTATGGGGATTGTTTATGATTAATTATCTAATGATTAAATGTTATGATCTAACTTTAAAGAATTATCATAAAGTTTATTTTCATCTATTTATTTAGTGATAATAAATTTTCCATTTAATTTTCCTCTCTTTATGTACACAAGAGTTCAAAATAATGTTTTTTAATAAATCATCTTTTCAATAGAAATATCTTTTTCTTCTGAAATAATGTCTACTAAAATGTTTTAAAACATGTATGTTTTTTTTTCAAAGATGAAAGGATTTTTTCCTCGATAAATGTTTTAAATTATTATTTAATTTTACTTTGATAATTCATTTTTATTTTTAGGGAAAAAAATTTAAAAATGTTTTCTGTTTTGAAGAATTTTTAAAATGAAATGGACATTTTATTCAAAATGTCTTTAACGGTATATTAATTGTATTTACATTAATAAAAATAGAAAACTCATTATGTTATATATGATCAAATGGAGATATTTTTTTGAAATTAGTATTATTATTTCTATGGAAGGATTAAGATTGTTTCAAATATATTGTTATGAAAATCGTTTCTTTTCCATGGGTCAATTATATTTAAAAGATATTGATATGAAACTCATTTAATTTCCATGATCTAGTAATTATTTTTTGATTATTATGATGAAATATATTTTAAAATAATTTATATTTACATTCCTGTATATTACATATATGATGAGGTTTCCCTGATAGTGTTCAGTAATCCCATTACAGCTTACACGATGGGGTGGACCAAATAGTGTCGGGTGAGGCCATTACATATTACATGATGGGACAATCCAAATAGCACTAGGTGAGTCCTTTATAACATATATGATCAGTGAAATCATATATCAATCAAATTCATTGGTTAATCTAACTTCTCTTGAGAGGTAAGAAAGAAGGATTTTCCTAAGGGTTTCTATAAGGGATTTAATTGGGCTCCATTTATTTATAAACTGATTTTAACACGGGTTGTGATTAAATGATTAATGATAACAACTCATTTTTTTAATAATTATTATGGGATTATAATGTTTCATATGATCATAAATTTTTTCACATGGATTGTGATTTTTTTTATTAATATATACTTTTCCATGTATTCATATTTTATGATACAATTATTGATGTGTTTGAGTACTTCTATGATTCTATCATGAACTATGATTATGTCATCATACCCTTATAAATATATTATTCTCATTAATGAAATTTAATTTATAATTCTTAGATTTACCCATACTGAGCATTTGATCGCATACTTATTATGTTTCTACTTCTTAATATTTAAAAGAATGAGTGTGAATGATTTTGACTGAAATAGATTTTATATAGATGATCATGATGAATAAATGTGAAAAATAAAATCTTGGTTAAGTGGAAGGAATTATTATTTAATGTCAAGTGAATTATTTATGTATTAGTTTTTCATAATTATCTCAAATACAAAACATAAAATGTTCATCAATGATTTAAGTGATCCAAAGATCCAATTGATGTTCTATGGTTTGCATGGAATAAATCATGTCACTAATATCGTCATCAAATACAAAATATTTTATTACATGATTTTAGCATCAAATTTTGGAGTGTAGGTTCTAGTATATTATAATTATGACCACATTGATTACACGATTCATGCCACTAACCCTTGTAGACTGCATGGAATGTATGCTAATACATGTGGTATAATCTAACAAAAATGTTCTAGGTTGGGAAGCAAACACGTGATGTACAATGGGTGTAATAATTTTTTGGCACTATGTATATCCCATATCACCTCCATTTGAAATGAACTAGGGTACACAATGTTTAATTCTGAGTCAACACCATGTAACCTTGTCTTGCTATCCAAAATTTGGTTTTTATCTATGGAGTCTTTGATCATTCATCATATGTTCTTTGAATATAAATAAAATTAAACTATGAAAAAACAATATTGATAAGTTGAATCATGTCATGTAAATTTTTATTAAAGGACGAATAACATGAAATTAAAATATACCCACAATTTTGAAAAGATCAATAATAAAATAAATAATTATAAATTTAAACAAAACCTCTATTATAAAATATATAGGTTTCGAGAATAGTGTAAGTGTGTAGTGTTTGGTGGAATAATTAAAATTTATTTTTACTTCAATTCCATAAATCCCCAACTGAGAGGATCTTTCATGTCGAATTTATAATTAATTTATTAAGATTAGAATAAAAAAATTAACTTATCTTATGTTTCATTCTTTGATGGATGTAGAGACCCAAATCTTGACGTACATGGACATTACATTACTTTTGAGGAATACTTAATTCATAACAAAAATAGACACACAAGGACCGTAATAGTTTAGTGTCTTTGGAAACATGGAACATAATCTTCTAATCGTGGTGAAAGATCTTCAACATATCCCATATCTATCTTCCCCATTTTTTTCTTACCTAAATGATTTCTTTATATCCTGGGGAAAAGAAAACATATAAAGGGTGATCTCAAATTCTCAGTAAGGGTAAGCATAGATAAAATAAAACAAATCATATACATTTGAGCTTAAAAACATGAACATAATGTTTAAAAGCTTGAGCAATGGCATAAAACATGGAAGTATGTAAGGCATATATCATAAAGAAACATTAATCATGATAAAATAGCATGGGAGTAAAACATGTAATTGTGGCAACCATTAGGCACATGTCATGATTTCAATAGTAGCCAAGGCATTGCTGCCAAGACCATCTTAGTGGAGAAAGTCCCTTTCTGAATCGAGTTCACTCATCGTTTTAGTCCTGTAACACTGAACCGGATTAACCTACCGTTCCAGCCATGTCTATCTCATGAGATATAAAATATTTACCCAATTAATGGGAGATAGATATAGGTCCCACCCATCTCATAATGATATCATTCTTACTTGTGCCACAAAATAAACATACATCATTCATAATAACCCAATGAATAAAATGGGTTTCAAAAACGTCACCCCATCATAACATAATCCATATAAAAGAAATAGATATAATTTCATAATATGAAAAGTGAAACCATGTAAATAAAAGAGACATTATACTTAAAACATATACATATGAAATAATTTCATTTTATATGGAAAATGGTTTTGATAAAACACGTGAAATGAATTCTTGAGAAAAGTATCCTTTCTTCTTTAAAATCATTTTCTTTTCACAAAATGTCATGAATTTTTAAAAGAAAAATATTTTCTTGAAAATAGTAATGAAATATTTTTGAGGAAGCATTTTGAAAATATGGCTTTATAAAACCGTAAAAATTCTTTCATGCCGTATAAGTTAAAAAAACATTCTTCTCGTACTTTTGTCGGAAAAGTCAAAAAGTACCTCGTACGAAAAACGACAAAAGATTCATTTCATATCTTTTACTAAAAACTCACCAAAGGGTAAAATTGGATTTACACAATTGTAGGTGGATGGAAATAATATTACATATTTAGGAAAAATGGATGTGGATGATAAAATACATCCCAGTAATTTCTGAAGTATAAATAATCTCGGATAAAAATGAGATTGTGATATTTCCCTTACCTTAGGTCCGATTTGCTTCGTAAGTGTCCGAACCTCCTGTATAATGATTTAAATAATGTCATTGACTTATTCCAAAATCATACTCATTTTTATGATATCATTTATGGTTCACTTATGGCTTTATATTACCTGTTCTTTAGTAAATTCCATGTTAAAGAGCGTTTTGGGTAAAATCGTTTCATTTGTCATCCCTGTTTTGACTTTTAATTATTCATATGATTACTTAGATCATGATTACTTAATTCTAGAATATAAAAACTGATTTATATATAATATATATTCAGAATATACATATATATAATATATCAGTAAATGGAGAGAAATAAACCGTTCATGGAGACGGTAGGCCGTACGTACGCATGAATGCTATTTTCGTTTCCTTATTGAGTTGAATGGAATTAAGTAGATGACATACATATATATAAACATAAATCTAGTATCATTATTATGTCATATATTTCATGATTACTTGTTATATATACTTTATAATCATTCATGAATGGTTAACGTGGAAAATGAATCACATCGTGTCGTGGAGATGGTAGTCCGTACGTACGCACGAGTGATGATATCATTCTTATGATCGTGGAATTTTATTGGAGTGTAGGTATAATATTTCAGAATCAATATCACTTTAAAATAATCAAATATAGTTATTATGTACATCATTATACCCATCCAAGTAAGGTGGTGGTGCAAAATAGATTACCCCACGGCGTGGAGACGGTATTTCGTACGTACGCACGCGCGGTGATTTCATTTTCCATAGGATGGATAGATGGTGAAATAGGGTTGTTTCATACTTATAATAATATATCATTATATGAGTGATACTGATGTTATTACTTCATATTGAAACAACCTAATAAGAATATGTGGAAGAAGAAATAAAAATGAAAGAATCGGTAAGGGACATTACCTCTTCTTTGAAGCGCCTCTTTGAGTCCTCCTCTTAGGGAACTAAAATTGGTCATTGAAGAAGACCAGGACCTCTAAGATGTTTCTAGGGAAGTGTAGAAGAGAATTTGGCAGGGGTTGGGCGAGCGTGAAGGCACAATGTGGTGTGAGGAAAAGAGGGAGGAGGTTCCCTTTTATAAGGGAGGAGAGGGGCACCTTTGGAATAACTAAAACTATTATTTTATTATAAAGTAATATTCGGTTTTTAATAGCTAAAAATTGAGTTATTTGGAAGCTAATGTGGGGATGGGTCTAAATCCTACCATCCAATAGAATTTATACAAGTTTAGGTCATTATATTAACCTTATCTTTTAGTTTTAACTCTTAGTTAATTAGATTGACATTTACAATGTCACTTTGTGTTATTTATATTATATAGTTAATAAACATACCATATACATCCAAGCGACCCCCAAGTGGTCCATTAATGATACACCTATCATAATATAAGTCTCTTGGCCCAACTTTAGATTTTTAGGAATAAAATAACAATCAATAATATAATATTTGTTTAAAAAACAATTTTATGTAAATTTTGATACTATTCAATAGTTGATTTTTGTGAAATAGATAACAGAATTATTACTTCTCCCAAAGTTAATTAAATCAATCCTAAGATGTCATATTAACCTATTAAATTATTTTAATTCATAAAAAGTCTCAAATTATATTTATTTGGGTATTTATAATATCAATTATTCTAATTTTTTCACTATTATGGTAATTACTGCATCATCATTATGTCGTAAATAAATTAAATTATATAATGTCTAAAAATTATAAATAAAATACCATTATGTAGGAAATATTATTATCATTCTAATTAATATTTAAAATTGAATTTATCTTATGTATAACCCTATATTAAAAATATTTTAGTAAATAAACTTTGATTTTATATCTTTTAACTCTTCTTTGAATTAAATAATAATAAATGTCCTAATCTAATCCAAGTGGGCCTAAATGGTCATATTTTATTCCTAAGGTTGTTTTTGGTCGAATTAAACATATCCAATAGAATTATGACATTTTTTAGGGTAATAATAATATCATTTTTACCCTTAATTACCCTATTTACTTTTAACTGTGTTAAAAAAAGTAAAAGGTTACTATTCACCAAAAATTATTTTCATCTCATTGAACCACATTTTACTTACTGACAACAACCGTGTCTCTCGGATTTTTGAAATTCCACTCACAGAAGTGGTAAATTTATATTTTATGAAAAATTCATTATTTTTAACTACAACTTAGTGGTTTCACTATTCATAAAAAAAAGAATGTTTCCAGAAAAATACCAAAAATTAGGCCTAAGCTATATTTGATATTATGAACTCAAAAATGATGTATATTTTACCAAATTCAAAACATATCAGTTGCATTAATTAATTTAAAAATTAATTCCCATCATCAAAACAAATAGCGTGTTCTTAAGAGATAATAACTATCAAAAGATTGACACTTGTTTATGTCTGGTTTAAATGTGAAATTACATACAATGACAAACATTGTATTAAATTGTAAAAATATATTCTAAATATACATTAAAACCACTAAAATTAATAATTTATCACTATTAATTATTTCGATTAAAAAGGTTGTTTTTAATTAAAATTTAGTAATTTTCACTATTCATCAGAAAATGAAAGTTATCTGAAAAGTACCACAATTTCACCCTAAGCTAATTTAGATATTCCGAATCCAAAAATGAAGTCCATTTTGAAAAATAAAATTTACAAAATTTCAAAAAGTGCTTATTACTATTAATAACGGCTAGTTTTAATAATATTTTAAGAGCATATCGTTGTTTAGTGAAACACGGTATTGTGTACTACACACGCTATCGAGGAAGGTTGCGATTGCATGTAATGAAAGGCAAGTCAAGGATGTGTTTTGTGAAAGAACCATTTGGTGTAGCGTACAACACAAGACATTAATGAAATTAAAAAGAATATTTTTCATAAAATCTCGGGGTGTTACATTCTACCCCCCTTAAAATGAATTTCGCCCTCGAAATTCATCGGGGTTATAAATGGTTTACTATTAGAAAGTTTCTTTAATAGAAACCCACATCGTAAAAGAAATACCAAAACCAATATTTAAAAACAAAAGTATGAAACTTAATGGTTACCCAAATAAACTAATCACTGGGTTTCCACATAGGTGAAAATATGGATATGGAAGAGAAATCTAACCATCATGTTCTGATGGAGAGTGGTAGAGAACATGTCTATGGAAGAGCCAGCAATCACAAAGCCATAAATTTGTGACTATTTAAGGTACCATCTGATTCATCAGATATAAGAGCACTAGGACAACATTTTTGGTTTTCAAGATCATTTCCCTAAAGTTGATGAAATTGGAATTAGAAGAAATACTTTCGTGATTTTGGTATAGTCTCACCATTGGTTTTCTTTGGAAAATTTCCACTTCATCTCTTAAATAAATGAAGTTGAATTTTTCATTTTGATGTGTTAGCAGATCATGTGATAGAATGATGGGTCATTCCATCTGTCTTAAAAAAAGGTTAGCAAAAGTTAATAAATATACATAAGTCGATCTATAGTGAGATTAATCATATATGGTTCCTAAAATGGACTTATATTTATTATATCATACTGCTTAATATAATAAAACTAGTTTCTACTAAATAGGGACTTACTGTACGCCAGTGGTAGGCGATAAAGGCCAATCGCACTTCGGTTGTGGGTTCGATTCCCACACCCTTGTCCGACGCGATGGGTTGTCGCCCGTCCTGCAGGTTGTCCTTTTTCTAAAACTACATCACTATAACATCCCATCAATAATATCGAAAAAAGATCTATCCTTAATACTAACTTATGTCCAACATAATCCTTTCCAATCTCTAGGCTTATCCAAAATACTGTTGTCTAATCTCATATTATAGTGAAAACAATTACCAAATAGTTCATATAACAAGCATGTTAATACCATTGTTGATCCCCATATATCATGAGATATATCTTGTTGGTCAAACTACAAACATGTGAATACCTTAATAATGTATTCCCTTGAAAAATAAATACCTATTTAACCTTAGTGAAAACATGAATGCTATCAAAAGTTAACTCTTTTCCACATACCAAAATCCCAAAAAATCTATATACTCAAACCATGATATAACATTCTCTTTATATCAGTCATGAGCTCATGAATACTGTCAAATATTTCATTTTCTCCTTATCCCTTCATTATTCGCATATCATCTTTTTTTTCCAAAAATATCTTAATCACTTTCAATGGTTACTGGTACCATAAAATTATTGAAAACCACAATAGACCAATACATAAATATTCCAATATTCCACGATACTATATACAACATTATTTTGGAATCCCATTACATAAACACTTAATCATTCCACCACATAGTTGTCATATTCAACATCGCCAATAGTGATCGCATGTGACTTCCCTTTGTCATTTTCCTTAAGTGGTTGCTCATGTCGATCATCACTAACCCTTGGATTAGGGAATTTATTATCATAATGCCCCATTTCCTTGCAATTGAATAATTGAAGTGTTGGTGGTGCGTTCTCTGCAGTCTTTTCTTTATTCGCATCATTAGAAACCCTTTTTCCATTACTTCGACACTCACCTGTTCGATGACCTTATTTTCCACACTTAGAACATTTTCTAGTCCCTTTAATTCAATCTCCACCATGCTTCTTTCCACACTTTGAGCATAAGGAAACATTCATCTTCTTTTCACCATTATTCTGAGATTTCTTCTCGAACTCCATATTTCATTTCTTGTCAAAACTATGAGATGGATAATTAACACCAACTTCCATTTCTACCTTGATAGCACAATGCACAATTTCTTCATAGCTACTGAATTCTCTTATAGATAATGCCCTTCGAAGATTTTTTTTAAGCCACTGAAGAATCGATCAACTTTACTTTCAGGTTGGATGATAAATCCAGATGCATACCTTGCAAGCCTTGTAAAATTCGCTTCGTATATACCAACAGATTCATCATCCTTTTTCTTTAGTTCAAGAAACTCCTTCTCCATCTTTGTTCGAAGAATACGAGGGAATTAATTATTAAAAAATAAGTTCTTGAACTCGTCCCATTCCATGGACTCAATTTCATCTCTTTGCCTCGTACTCTTGATAAGATTCCACCATTGATCAATATCACCTTCCAAATGATATACTTCTAAGATTACTTTATCGTGCTCAGAACACTGAAAAATTGAAAATATCTTTTCAGTGGTACTGATCCATTGTTCAGTAATAAGGGGATCAGAAGACCCATTGAAAGAAGGTGGACGTTGCCTCATGAAGGACTCTATAGAATATTGTTCCCTTCTCTGCTCATTTGGAAGTCCAGATTGATTCATATCTTGTGTAAGTATAGAAATAAGATTGTGCACTCCATCTCCCATGACATTGGTTTGGTTAGGAGGTCTATCATTGCATTTTCCATTACATTGATCAACACGGTTCCTTCAGGTTCCAGCCATCGTCTAAAACCCAAAAATAATAGTGTGAGAAGAAAATACCATGCTAGGGAAAACAATATAATAAAGGGGGAGTACCATCAATTTCTAACATCTTGGGTTACCAAAATTCTAATACTATAACCTATACATAACCTTAGGTACATCCCTAGACATACCTTAGAAATATCTCTAGGGATCTTACTAAAGTTCTCACATCCTAGTTTCCAAAGGTTGACTAAACCTTTCCTCCGATTCCAACTGTAGAGACCCGAAGCTTGACGTACATGGACATTACATTAATTTTGCAAAATACTTAATACATAACAAAAATAGACACACAAGGACCATAATAGTTTAGTGTCTTTGGAAACTTGGAACGTAATCTTCTAATCGTGGTGAAAGATCTTCAACATCTCCCATATCTATCTTCCCATTTTTGTTTTCTTACCTAAATGCTTTCTTTATATCTTGGGGAAAAGAAAACATATAAAGGGTGAGATCAAATGCTCAGTAAGGGTAAGCATGGATAAAATAAACCAAATCATACACATTTGTGCTTAAAAACATGAACATAATGTTTAAATGCTTGAGCGATGACATAAAACATGGAAGTATGTAAGGCATATATCATAAAGAAACATTAATCATTATAAAAAAGCATGGGAGTAAAACATGTAATTGTGGAAACCATTCGGAACATGTCATTATTTCCATAGTAGCCAAGGCGTTGCTGTCAAGACCATCTTAGTGGACAAAGTCCCTTTCTGAATCGAGTTCACTCCTCGTTTCAGTCCTGTAACACTGAACCGGATTAACTTACCGTTCCAGCCATGTATATCTCATGAGATATAAAATCTTTACCCAATTCATTGGAGGGAGATATAGGTCCCACCCATCTCATAATGAAATCATTATTACTTGTGCCACAAAATAAACATACATCATTCATAATAACCCAATGAATAAAATGGGTTTCAAAAACACCACCCCATCATAACATAATCCATATAAAAGAAATGGATATAATATCATAATAAGAAAATTGAAACCATGTAAATAAAAGAGACATTATACTTAAAACATACACATATGAAATAATTTCATTTTTTATGGAAAATGGTTTTGATAAAACACTTGAAATGAATTCTTGAGGAAAATATCATTTCTTCTTTAAAATCATTTTCTTTTCATAAAATGTCATGAATTTTTAAAAGAAAAGGATTTTATTGAAAATAGTCATGAAATCCTTTTGAGGAATCTTCATGAAAATATGGCTTTATAAAACTGTAAAAATCCTTTCATGCTGTATAAGTTAAAAAAACATTCTTCTCGTACTTTTTTCGGAAAAGTAAAAAAGTACCTCGTATGAAAAATGACAAAAGATTCCTTTCATATCTTTTACTAAAAACTCACCAAATGGTAAAATTGGATTTAAACAATTTTAGGTGGATGGAAATAATATTACATATTTAGGAAACATGGATGTGGATGATAAAATACACCACAGTAATTTCTGAAGTATAAACAATCTCGAATAAAAATGAGATTGTGATATTTCCCTTACCATAGGTCAGATTTGCTTCGTAAGTGTCCGAACCTCTTGTATAATGATTTAAATAATTTCATTGACTTATTACAAAATCATACGCATTTTTATGATATCATATATGGTTCACTTATGGCTTTATATTACCCGTTCTTTTGTAAATTCCATGTTAAAGAGCGTTTTGGGTAAAATTGTTTCATTTGTCGTCCGTGTTTTGACTTGTAATTATTCATACGATTACCTAGATCATGATTACTTAATTCAAGAATATAAAAAATGATTTATATATAATATATATTCAGAATATAAATATATATAATAGATCAGAAAATTGAGAAAAATACACCGTTCATCGAGATGGTAGGCCGTATGTACGCATGAACGTTGTTTTCGTTTCCTTATTGAGTTGAATGGAATTAAGTAGATGAAATAAATATATATAAACATTAATCCAGTATCATTATTATGTCATATATTTCATGATTACTTATTATATATACTTTATAATCATTCATGAATGGTTAACATGGAGAATGAATCTCATCGCGTCATGGAGACGGTAGTCCGTACGTACGCACGAGCGATGATATCGTTCTCATGATCGTGGAATTGTATTGGAGTGTAGGTATACTATTTCAGAATCAATATCACTTTACAATAATCATATATAGTTATTATTTACACCATTATACCCATCCAAGTAAGGTGGTGGTGGAAAATAGATTACACCACGGCATGGAGACGGTATTCCGTACGTACGCATGCGCAGTGATTTCATTTTCCGTAGGATGGATAGATGGTAAAATAGGGTTGTTTCATACTTATAATAACATATCAGTATATTAGTGATACTGATGTTATTACTTCATAATGAAACAACCTAAGAAGAATATGTGGAAGAAGAAATAAAAATGAAAGAATCGGTAATGGACATTACCTCTTCTTTGAAGCGCCTCTTTGAGTCCTCCTCTTAGGGAACTAAAATTGGTCTTTTAAGAAGACCAGGACCTCTAAGATGTTTCTAGGGAAGTGGAGAAGAGAATTTGGCAGGGGTTTGGCGATCTTGAAGGCACAATGTGGTGTGAGGAAAAGAGGGAGGAGGTGCCCTTTTATAAGGGAGGAGAGGGGCACCTTTGGAATAACTAAAACTATTATTTTATTATAAATCCATATTCCTTTTTTAATAGCTCCAAATTGAGTTATTTCAAAGATAAGGTGGGGATGGGTCGAAATACTCCCATATAATAGAATTTAGACATGTTTAGGTCATTATATTAACCTTATCGTCTAGTTTTAACTCTTAGTTAATTAGATTGACATTTACCATGTCACTTTTTATTTTTATATTATATAGTTAATAAACTTACCATATACATCCAAGATACCCCCAAGTGGTCCATTAATGATACACCTATCATGATATAAGTATCTTGACCGAACCATAGATTTTGAGCAATAAAATAACAATCAATAATATAATATTTGTTTCAAAAACTATTTTATGTCAATTTTGACACTATTAAATAGTTGATTTTTGTGAAACTCATAACAGAATGATTACTTCGACAAAAGTTAATTAGAGAAATCCTAACATGTCATATTAACCTATAAAATTATTTTAATTCATAAAAAGTCTCAAATTATATTTATTTGGGTATTTATAATATCAATTATTCTAATTTTGTCACTATTATGGTAATTACTACATCATCATTATGTCATAAATAAATTAAATTATTTAATTTCTAAAAATTATAAATAAAATAAAATTATGTAGGAAATATTAGTATCGTTATAATGAATATTTACAGTCGAATTTATCTTATGTATAACCCTGTAATAAAAATGTTTTAGTAAATAAACTTTGATTTTAACTCTTTTAACTCTTCTTTGAATTAAATAATAATAAATGTCCTAATCTAATACAAGTGGGCCAAAATGGTCATATTTTATTCCTAAGGTTGTTCTTGTTCAAATTACACTTATCCAATAGAATTAGTACATGTGTTAGGGTAATAATAATATCATTTTTACCCTTAATTACCCTATTTACTTTTAACCGTGGTAAAAAAAGTAAAAAGTTATTATTCACCAACAATTATTTTCATCTCATTGAACCACATTTTACTTACTTACATCAACCGTGTCTCTATGATTTTTGAAATTCCACTCAAAAAAGTGGTAAAATTAATTTTTATGAAAAATTCATTTTTTTTAACTACCACTTAGTGGTTTCACTATTCATAAAAAAAATTAAAGTTTCCAGAAAAATACCAAAAATTAGGCCTAAGCTATATTTGATATTATGAACTCAAAAATGATGTCTATTTTACCAAATTCAAAACATATCAGTTAAATTAATTAATTTAAAAATTAATTCCCGTCGTCAAAACAAATAGCATGTTCTTAAGAGATAATAACTATCAGAAGATTGACACTTGTTTATGTCTGGTTTAAATGAGAAATTACATCCAATGACCAACATTTTATTAAATTGTAAAAATATATTCTAAATATAATTTAAAACCACTAAAATTAATAATTTATCACCTTTAATTATTTCGATTAAAAAGGTTGTTTTTAATTAAAATTTAGTAATTTTCACTATTCATCAGAAAATGAAAGTTATCCGAAAAGTACCAAAATTTCACCCTAAGCTAATTTCGATATTCTGAATCCAAAAATGAAGTCAATTTTGAAAAATTAAATTTAAAAAATTTCAAAAAGTGGTTATTACTATTCATAACAGCTAGTTTTAATAATATTTTAATAGCATGTCGTTGTTTAGTGAAACTCGGTATTGCGTACTACACACACTATCGAGGGAGGTCGTGATTGCATGTAATTAAAGGCAAGTCAAGGATGTGTGTTGTGCAAGATCCTTTTAGTGTAGCGTACAACACAATTGATTAATGAAATTAAAAAGAAATTGTTTCATAAAATATCGGGGTGTTACAATGGAGATCTTCTACAATGACTGTTTTGGATTTCCTTCATTTTGATTATGAGGATACAAGGATAAAATCCTTTATTTGGTGATCTATACATGTTCCTTTGATCATATAGAAATTCAAAACAATCCTTAGGTGCTCGAGTGAGGAATCGATTATATTTAATTGTTCATTTTTTATCACTCATTCTTCAGTTTTGAATAATTATATTTTGAATTTTTATTTCTCAATAGAGAGAGTGAAGATGGAGTCAAAAGAATTTTTTTTTGTTTTTAGAAGTTACATATTTATTATTACCTACATAATATCCATAATGATCAATTTATAGATCTAGGTTTTATAGTGGAACTTCTTTTTCTTACATGTCTATTTCATCATTTTAAAGATACACAACATAATAGTGTTACAAAACCAGGGTCCCAATGATTAATTTGTTAAAAAATTAAGACGATACATAACGCGTACATAATAAAACATTAAAATTATTTTAAAAAAATGTTATCTATCCTTTTGAATCTCATGTTCTCCTTATCAGATTTATTCACATGAGGATATATATTAAAGAAATATGTGAGCTAAAATCCTAGTAAGAGGATGAATAAAGAAATCAATAAATATTACAACTGTGAAAAAAATAATCATAATAATATAAGAATATTATCATTATCATCACACTGATTATAAACATCAGGTAAAGGTTTAGAAAGTGGAAATATATACAAATGAAACATTACATATGAGGGGGGAAATACCACTCATAATTGTGAAGAAAGCTAGAATCATGCCCATGCATATCATATGACCATAACCATAAAATCATCATTATGAAGAAATATATAATCATTTTAAAACACATAGAAAACTATATCATGAGATACATAAAATTACCCAATTCATTAGACGGCTATATAATTCGGGTCCCACCTATCACATCGTAACCTTTAATTAATCTTTCCTGCCACATAGAACTTATAAATATCATAGTACAAAAATAACCCATGGAAAATAATGGGTTTCATAAAAATTTAATAAAGCATAAATTATTGAATAAAATTTGTGGTCCCAAATGAAAAAAGGTATAAACTTATTTTTTTTATAAGAATCATCAATTTTGAGTGAAGAAGAAACCATCTTAAGATGAGTTAATACGTGTTTTGGAAAGAAGCGTTATTTTGTAAAATCTATATGTTTTTAATAAAACCAAGTTGGATACATGGATATCCATGAAATTATGATTGAAGAAAAATAAAATTATATGGAATTAACATTCAAGAAATATCCATACTAAAATTTGGCTTGAAATAGGAATAACCTAAGGAAAGGGAGTTGGGTTCCATAATCCACATACGTTATATTTTAAAGAATTCTATAATTTAATATCATGGAAAATAAAATTATACTAATTAATTCATAAATATATAACCTATTATACATTTTTTCTATTTATTATAATTTTATTACGATTTTTAGGGATATTTTGATGAGTTATAGAGTTCAATTTCGGCGTTCCGGGAGTGTTTATTTTCTAGGTTTTCATGATTGGTTCACATGTATACAAGTATGAAAGTTCATGTAAAATTAAAATGGTTTTACATAATTGAAATTATATGTCATTAATTAACATATCTAATTTTAAATGATCTTATATAACAATATTTGTTTATGTGAGGATGATTCATTATATAAAACATTAGTGTTAATGTTTTGAGTTTATTTTGCAGGGTTTTCCATACGTAAAAATTAAATTTTGTATTCTTAAATATTTTATTGATAAATCAATTAAATAACATTAAAAATATGATAATATGAATATAAAAATCTTATTTAACCACAATAATGGTATTATGATTATTCATGAAGGTGGTAATAGAAAATGAAAACTCATCGTCCATGAAGGTACTGAAGCAACACATCCCGAACGATGTTTTCATTTTTAGAATAAAAGGAGAGAATAATTTCATTGATGAATGATATTCCATTAAGAAAAATAAAATTAATATATATATATATATATGATACTAGAGTAATCATTATTATATATAATGGGTAGGTGAGAATATAATAATAAAATAAAAGATATTAAAAGAGAACAAATGATGATTTTACCTCTTGAATATCTTCTCCTTCAGAACCTCATTAAAGAACTTGGGTTTGGTATTTTTCTTAGAATAAAAACACCTAGACATGTTAAGGAGTCTAGGCAATGTAATTGTGTATAATTTAGATAAGATAAAAGTATTTAATGTTGTTATGAGAAGAGATGGTGAGGGATGGTATTTATGGGGGGGGGGAGGAGAGAGTTATTTTTTATAATTATATTCATTAGTTTATTATTTTGCAATAAGAAAAGCAATAGTATTAATAAATATATTTAAATATATTAAATAATAATGAGTATTTTGAGATTATGGTTCCTACATCATCCATGACTCACACATTCATGTATTTAGCTTATACCATAAATTAATGAATTTCACTATTCACCAAAAATTCAACTATTTTAGAAAAATCTCAAAATTTAACCCTTAACATTTATTGATGTGTATATTTCCAAAATGGGCTAAATTTTATGAATATAAATTCCTAAATATGATAAATTTAGTTTTTATGTAAAGTCATCATTTATTTGATAAAAACCAATATTAATATTACAATCAATTTTTTGAACCTTTGAAAAATTAATTAAGATAGAAAACAATTATCTTATAATTATAATAAGAAATAATATTAATTTCATAATATATTTTATGAATAATTTTTTAAAAATAATTATATTAATTATAAAATTATTAATAAAAAATTGTGTTTTAGGAAATTACCAACAATTAATTTATCATTAACAAAACTTATTTACTTATACCATAATATAAATATATCATATTTTCATTTATAAGATACCAAAATTTTATTTATACTTTCATAAGTGAATTTACTATTCAATCAGTTGGATTACTATTCCTAATGGTCGTGTTACTATTCGAATGGTCAGGTTACTATTCCATTGGGTAAGGTCCCTAACATTCTATAAATACCACTTATTTCATTCTTTACATATGAGAGTAATTTTTATATTTGTTTCTATAGGATATTTATTTGATTTATAACATATAACGTAATTATAAGATGATAATTTCATTGATAAAATTTAGGGTCATTAAATTTTTTCACCCTTTTGAAATTTCACCATTAGAATTTCGTTTTTCAAAATTTGTTGGAAACAGTCATGGGTATTTCTGATTCATCACTTCATATGGTTCCCATGTGTCCTCTTTGTACTTATGGTTACTCCACAACAACTTGAAAAGTTAAATATTATTTTCCTGTAAGGCTTTTTCTCTAGAGTCCAAGATCTTCATTGGATTCTCTCCATACAAGAGTTCGTTCTCCAGTTGTACCACTGCCGGAGTGAGTACTTGTGAGGGGTATGGTGTACACTTGCTTGAGAGATATAAATGGAAATCATTATTAACTTGGTCCATACTTGTTGGATGTCAAAGTTGATATTCCACTATTCTTAAGTGATCAATGATCTCAAAGGGTCCAATGTTCCTCATACTAAGCTTCCCCATCTTTCGAGACCATATTACACTCTTATATGCTCATATTCAAAGGAATACATGATCTCCATCACTGAACACAAATTCTCTTAGATGATTTTTACTATAACTATATTTCTAACCTTGACCAAATTTTTATTATTGTTGGATGGCTTGAACCATCTATGTTATCTCTTTCACAAGATCAGGTCCAAGTAGCATTTGTTTTCCAACTTCATCCCAACAAGTTGTAGTTATATATCGCTTCCCATACAGTGCTTCATATGGATCCATTTGAATACTTGAGTGGAATTTATTGTTATTGGAGAACTAAAATAATGTGATATGGTGATCCTATCCTCCTTTTAATTCTATTGAGCAAGCTCTTAGCTTGTCCTTGAGCTCCTAAATATTTTGTTTACATTGGCCATCTGTTTGGGGGTGATAGGTCCTGAAAAATATGTATTAATTACTCAAATCATATTAAATACTTCTCTATATTTTTTATGTGAACCTTGTATAATGATAAAATATGATTTAAAGTTTAACCCCATGTTGCCTCACCACTTCCTTAAATTATATTTTGGAAAATTTTTCAAGAAAAAAATATTCTCGAATATCAATTATGTGGGAAGTCTTGGTGAGTCGATCCACCACAACCCATATTTCATTGTTTCCATTATTTGTGGGAGACTAATGAAAAATTCCATATTAATATTATTTTATTTCTATGTGGGTATATGTAATCTTTCCATCATTCCTTTAGACTTATATCACTCTTCTGTAACTTGTCAACATAACAAACACCTTCAGTTATAATCTGATATCCTCTTTTTCATATTGTCCCACTCGAATATTTCTCAAATATCACAAAACATATTGATCATTCTTGGATGTATGGATAAATATGATCTATTTTCATTATCCAATTTCTCATTCTTTATATCAGGTAAATAATTCAAACAAATCCTGGTTAAAACTGAATCACATTGTCATCATCGATATGGAACTCTTATAGTTTCACTTCATTTACCACATTCACCTTCTTCTTTTTCTCTAGATCATCCCTTTTTGAATCCTTGATCTTCTCTTAGATTTATAGTTATAAAATAATTTTTGAATGATAGTATATATTCTTCACTATTATGATTTCTAGATCTATCCTTTGTATTTCCATGAATATGGGGTCTTTCTTAATCTTCCTCATAGCTAGAGTAACATGTCATTTTATTCTGACAGAACCTTGTCCAGTTATCCTAAATTGTAGTGAATAGAGAAATCATGTTCCTTAATTATCTATAACAATCTCTTTTGATTCATGTTGATCTTCTTATATGTGAATATATAATTTATAATTTTTTGATCAGTATATATGTCTCACTTCTCACCATAGAGGTAGTTCCACAAAATTTTCATGGAAAATATCATATCCACTAGCTCTATTTCATGCATCATGTAGTTCTTCTCATTGATATTCAACAAACGTGACGTTTAGGCTATCACTTTATCATTTTGTATTAGTAAATAACCCAATCATTTCTTTGAAGCATCATTATATATCATAAAATCTTTTCCACTTATTGGTAGTGTGAGTAAAGTTCCAATGATTATCTTTTTATTGAGTTCCTTGAATATTTCCCCCACAATCTTCTCTCTAAAGATACATTGCCCATTTTGTGTTAACATTGTTTATGGGTTATATAATTAGGATAAATTCCTCAAAAAATTAGGTAAAACTACCTAATCCAAGGAAAATATGGTTTTCTATGACACTAGTGGGTGTGGGGCATTCCTCAATTACCATTGTTGATTAAGGGTACACAAAAATTACATCACTTGTGATCATGTTCCCCATAAATGTGACTCGTTGCATCCAAAAGTTTCACTTTATGAACATGGAATATGATTTATCATTCCTTAAAGTCACCAACACAATCCTTAGGTTCTCTTCATGTTATTCTTTTCTCTGGGATTAAATGAGAATATCATCAATAAAAATGAAAAAAAACTTTATGGTAGTCTCTAAAGACTCAATTCAGAAAATCAATGTGGATTTAAGGTGAATTAGTAAGTCCAAATGGCATAAATATGAATTCATAATTCTCATACCTTGTATGAAAAGTATCCTTCTGAATATATTCCTTCTTCACCTTTAGATGAGATATCTAGAATGAAGAACCACTGTTGAGATTACCTGATCTGCTCATATTTGATTGAACAACTATTAAATCCATGATATATGATACTTGATATTTATGGTGATCTTATTTATCTCCCGATAATCGATACACAACTATATTTATACATTCCTTTTTCTTTAAAAAGAGCACTGGTGCCCCCCATGGGGATGGACTAGGGTGTTTGAGCCCTTTTTCAAAAATACTCTTTCACCTACTTCATTAACTCATCTCGTTCAAGTGGTGTCATCTTGTAGTGACATTTTGAGAATATAGTGGCTTCGTGTATAAGCTCTATTTAGAACTACACCTCATGGGCTTGGGGAAGTATAGGAAAATTTTCCAGAAATACATCAATGTATTCCCTTACAACAGGAATTTCTTCAATGTTGATACATTCCATTGACTCAACCATTTTAAATAGGTATGCTTATTAACAGGGTATCAACACCCATGCCTTTGAGGTATTTTCTAAAAGAGATTTGTGGTCTTCCTTATATTTGTAAAGGATCATGGGATGGTTCAAATTATGAAACAATATTTCCTTTTCCTTATATTTGATGTGCACTATATGTAATGAGATCTAATCCATTCCCAGTATAGCATCAAATTCCATTAGGAAAATTAGTATAATATTCTTTGGAGGAATTTACCCACATACAAGAACATAAGGAGATTCCAACACATGTGTTATAATAATCGCACCACTACATGTTTTTATGGATATCTCTACTTCAAGGTATCAAAGTCTTGATTCAATTCTATTAGAATACTTATAGGATATAAAGGAATGGGTAGAACAAAAAAATAAGAAAATTTTCCATTCTTTAGTTAATAAAAAGTGTAACATGAATGACTAAATATTCTTGATCCAATTAAATAGTAGTGATGACAAAATATTTCCCTTTCTAATTTGGTTAGGGTTTCTACTGATGCCGATTACCTTCTAGGACTCAAGGATTAGTGCACTAGATTTCATAGTGCCCTTGATCCATACAATTAACTCATTGAACCTTTGGTGATACTCTCCCTTAATCCATAATATTAGATATATTATTCATGTCCCGCCAGCATTCATGATCTTTATGGCCTTCTCTACCACACTTATAGCATTTCTTTATCCCTTTGAGGTAGTTCCCATGAGGATTCTTCCAACATTTTTGATATGTGAATGGTTGAAATTTCTTTCCACCATTGTTATTAGATCCTCCATATTGAAATTACATCTTTCTTTTCTTCTATCAATAGCCATGGGACCATTCTCTAAAACCCATATCCACTTTTATAGAACATTAAAAAATTCATAACACCAAAAGACTCGAATATCTAGAGCCTTTTGAAGGTGTGGTTTTAAACCAAAAAAGACTCTATCTATTTTTAAATCATTGTTTATAAAGAAACCTGAGACATACCTTTCAATACTTGTGAAATTTTATTTCTATTCCAGGATATATTCACCTTCATTTTTATTCAACTCTAGGAATCCCCTCTCCGTAATTGTAAGAAGTGTTTAAGGTAAATACCTACTAAGAAATATTTTCATAAATTCTTCCCACTCCATATATTCTATTTCATATTTCATCCTGGTATTCCTAATGAAACCAACCATTGATATACCTATCCATATAAATGACAAACAGCTAGATTCACATATTCCTATGTTGAAAATTAAAGTAAAGAGAATATCCTCTCCATTATGTTGATCCACTATTACACGACAAGTAGATCAAAATATTTACTAAATTTCGGGGGTCGTTGCCGCATAATGGACCCAATGGAATTTTTCTCCTTCTTATGTAAAGGTGAAAATTATGTATAGTTCAAGTTATTATTCATATCCTGAGATAGCATTTTTAGAATTTCTATGATGTGTTGAACTCCACCTCCCAATACATTTGGGATGACATTCAGTCAATCACTACATTGTCCTTCAAAAGTGTTGTTGATGTAAGTGTTCAATATTCCTTTGAGGTATGAGTACATTCCATGTAATCCTTGGACATATGATGGATGTACATGACATATAGGGGTGCAAAAATGGTTGATAGTTTTTTCCAAGTATATGTCGTGTACTTATGGGTACATGTCGTGTACTTACCAGTACATGATGTGTACATACCAGAACATGATGTGTACTCGTGTCGGTATGAGATTTTTATGATGTGGAAAAGAAGTAAGAATAATATTGGAAAATCAACCATATACACAGCATGTATATTTATGTACATTCCATGTATTTTTTTTAAAAATGATCATTAGCCGAGTTTTTTTTAAATGGGAATTAGGGGTCGCTGGGTTTGCAAACTAGCATTGTTAGAGGAATAAGTTCTACCAATTCATCGTCTGAACCAAGATTCAAAGGTCATCGGATGCATTGGATCCCAATTGGTAAAATCTTAATTCCTCTTGATCAATATTAATGATTTCTTCTCTCGAACAAGTTATCAAACATTGATTGTTTATTCTACTTATGTAGATCTACTCCATTCTAGAATGAATTAGAGTTCAATGTTGGACGAGGAGAGTCATATGACTATAAGGTAGGCGGTTCATCCCTTGTTCTGTGTTTTTTCATTCTTTGGGAGGTGAAACCTTTGGTGCGCATTTGGTTATTTTTAGGGAGACCCCGTTATAATTTTTTCATATTTAATTGATTGGTATACCCATGGGAAATCATTGGTAATGACACGTACCAAAATTTCTTGAGCGAGGTCGGGCGAGAGAACGTCGCTCCATGGGATATTTTGGTCAGGGTTTCCTAAATGGTTATAATTGTTTTGTTTTGTTTTAAACTGGTACGTTTAATTTTTTAAAGCATGAGTAGGCGTGTTAGAGGAATTCAACACCTCATTTATAATATGTCATATCTGATAGCTATTGCAATTCAAATTGTTTAAATTGAATTTTTTATTTACACGAGTTTTAATGTGATTATATTAATGTAATTATTGGGATTACATGTGCTCAATGACTTGGGGTTGTGATGTGAATGACCTAAGGTTGGTGTAGAATGGCCATCATGATTGAGTGATGTTAATCAGTAGAAGGGCATGGCCTATTTTATCTTGGGTGATTTTGACAACAGGATTGGGAATCAAGGACATCCGTTTGAGGTAGTGTAAGTGTCATGTTGGGCATGACATGTGATACTTGGATGACATGGACATAATATTTCAATGACAATGTTGTAGTGGCATGAGGTTCCAGAGATGGTGTGACTTAGGTTCTTTATTTGGTGAGAGTCACCCACCCATGATGGCCAAATTGTCGATTTCAGTCATGTGCACACATGTATACTCCTTGATGAGGTGGTTTTGACTACTCATGTGGGTAGAGGACCTCAGTAGTTTTGGTTTATGTATTTTTGGTTTGGGGGTTCTTGCTGAAGAAAGCCATGTGGATGGTGAAGAGCCTTCAGTGGATAAAGATGAGGATATCATGTAGGAGGATGAGGATCACCATGATTGAGTCCATGGGTCTAAATATTAATTTTAGGATAGACGTGGATTTTTGTCTGGTTGTCATGCCATGGGCCAATGTGAGCATTCGAGACACAGTCTGTGGTAACGAGACACTATTGTTTGGGAATGCCTTGGGGACATCAGTACATTGAGACATGAGTTTTCAAAAGGCACGTGGTGTTGGGATATGTGATTGAGGTGGAACCTCTAGGTTCACCTAGACTTGTCACTATAGAGGTACCTTGGGCCATGGGTCAAGGGCTCTCTTTGTTTCTGAGGTTCTTGTGTTAGTCAAAGCAGGTGATACTACGTGGTGGATACTAAGCACTAATAGAGGTTTTGTTTATTTATTTCATCATTATTTTTACCATATTTTGAGATTCATGTCTAGTTGAACACATGCACTAAGTACACACTATTGGGTTGTATCCTACAAAGATTCATATCACACCCTTCATGGGCCCTTTAGGGCAGGTGTAGAATTTAGGAATTTACACACAAGTAAATTCTTAACTTTAGGATATGGGTTGTAGTACAGTTTGTTATGGAGATTGGCATAGACCTTGAGGTCATGCCTATCTATAGTTTTACCTTGGTTTATCTTTCATTCGTGTATTATCATGATTATTTATATATAGCTATAGTCGTTATCCATGGGCTCCGTTTTGTATGTTGACATGTATGACCTGTTATAGATGAATGCATGGTTATTTTTTATAGTGGATATAAGTGATGTTTAGAATGCTGTTCGGTTTACTTTATACTCTAGTATTTTCAATATTGTTGCTGCTATTTATCCACTATTGGATGTTCTTCTACACTGCAGGTCTGGTTCATGTTTGCTAAGTCATTTATTTCTGCTGCATATGTTATGATTATACTCATACCAATTCCTTATCTTTTTTCCAAAGGGTATAGCCTCCCCAATACACCTTTTTACACCCTCGATGCTAGTAGGATGCCTTTGTATTCCACGGAGGTCCCCCAAGGTTAGTGAAACCCGACCCGATAGCAATGTACGGGAGGTTGTCCGGGTCTGGGATGTTACAAATTTGTATAAGAGGAATTTTTTACTGGGATTTAGTAGCATCTTTTGGTTTTCTACTGATGATATCGATATTAAATTTCTTTTCTTCTGGTATTACTATTTTTGATTATGGTATACTAGAGTTGGGTTGTCGAAACTGAATTTTGAACTCGTGCTTCGGTGCCTACATACCCATGTATGAGGGATGGATTGAGTTACCTTGGATGTGAGATTTCTATTTTCCTTTTGATCATATTAGTGTTGATATGGCTTCCACCATGGTGGATTAATTGGTTTGTCAGGTTTATTGATTGTAACATGTGAGCCTTGATCCGGTGTGGTAAAGATGAATTGGAATGTGGCCCAGTAAGGCAAGGAATGGTTGTTTGGCATTTTATAAGAACATTTTTAGATTATTTAAATTTCTTATATGCATGTATTCTTTCTGAAGTGATAATACCATGTGAATAATATCAAATTCCATGCTTTAGATTCTTTTAAAATGTAAAATATGATATTCCATAGTTTAAATTTATGTGAAATTTCATGTGGTAGGGGAATTTGGCCGGACTATTATAAGAGGAGGCTTGTTATTTGGTTGTGGTTATTTTGGATCACCATCATTAGATGAATCAATACTCATATTAAAGAAACATTGTTTGTCAGGATGGGCGTGGCTTGAGGATATTATGATACTTTTCTCTGTTGAGGGTGGTTAAGGAGTCCATGAAATCGAGATGCCACGGGACATGGTTCCATTGGCAGAGAGTAAGGGTAGTTGTTATGTGCTTCCAATTTACTGATTTCCCTATCTATGTTATATATATTATATATATATATATATTATTCAATACGTGGTGTTTTTATCATTTATGATATTTAGTGGGTTCCTCCTAGACGACTCAATAGAGCGTCAAGCGGGTGATGTTATAGTGCCACATGAGAATGATGTGGTTCAGACCTATATGAGTCAGGATGAACATGAGATATAGGTTTAGGCTCAAAGACATGATCCATATCTGGATCCAGTGCATGTAGGGAAGCTTATGGGTTATACTGGGTTCGGGTCGTGGCTCGACAAGTAGCTCCAAACTAGTCTGGTATGTTTTTTGAAGGGGACCGACAGAGGTTCTCAGGGAATAGATACATCTATGGATTACCTTACACAAGAGTTTTCGTCACAACACCCACCACTTTTTTAGGGTGAGGGTGGTCCACAGGCGGCTGATAACTAGAAAGAAAGCATACATATGATATTCAAGCATCTCAAGATGCCTTCAGGGTAGAGGGACAAGCTAGATATGTACATGCTGAGAGGACCAGTGAAGCACTGGTGGGATGGCAGGTGCTGTCTCGCAGACATAAGGGACTAGCCTGGATGGACATTGAGGAAATATTCTTCAAGAAATTCTTTCTTACAACGTTGAGGGTAGAGATTTCATGGGAGTTCTTCATCCTTAACCTGGGTTACATGTGCTTCATGGATTAATCATTCAATTTCACTGAGTTGTCTTGCTTTGCACGAGGTTTGGTAAGTGATGACACCTCGAGGGTGAGCGACTTCAATGATGGATTATAGTACACCATCCAAGTGCAGGTAAACATCTTTAGGCATGCCTTGTTCTTGTACGCAGTAAATATGGAGCTCATTTCCGAGGGAAACTCGACTGACAGATCTCACTTGGGTCAGGAGATGGTTTCAGGTGATGGTTCCGATTGAATTAAATGAGGTCGGCATGATTTATAGTCGGGCAGTCAGGCCAAAGACTCAACTAAACCCCCTCGTGGTAGTTCATCGGTGGATTTATTTTACATTTGGATGCCAGGTCATGTTCGGACTCAGTTTGATTGGACTCCAAAGGAGTGAAAGGTATGTAGATAGGTTCTTTATCAGGAGAGGTTCTGTAGGAATCCTTCTTAGACATCGGTAGATAGTGACAAAGGTAGGATCTACCATCAGAAATTAGTTCAGGATTGGTACCAGGTGATGGTAGTTGAGGTCCATCTACATGCAGAGGATGCTGAAGAGATAGTGGGACCCAGCCGTGGGTTCAATGGCTGGTGAATAGTGCAACAACATAGAAAGGTTAGGCTTCAGGTATCCATGTTTTAAGCTAGGTACATGTCATGGATCTTCCATGGGTTGAGTAGGTGGGTGAGCTGATGACAGTTAGAGGTACGCTGCGGGTGTGTTAGTGATTTTACTTTTTCTTTTGATTGGATGAGACATGTCTATTTTCAATGAACAAGGTGAACATGATTATATTATATTGACTATATGTTGGTCAGTGGGTTGGCACCATCTTGGGTTAGTAATTATGTATGTATATATATATATATGAGGTACTTTGCATCAGGATCATCATTGGATGCCGGTTACTTGAGGTGTTGAGGAATCGAGGCAACGTTGTATGTGGGTTACATTTGGTACCTTGGGAATCAGGGCATTGATGATGCGTTATTATTGAGGTGAAAGGAACTGGGTTTTTTTTATCATCCATAGGATGTGGGTCCTCGTTGTTCCATGGTTAATATGGGCTCAAGGCGGGAACTGATATGGTGTGTGAATGGATTGGCTATCAGAAGTTACATGTGAGCACCTAATGTGGTTCATGGGTGATGATGCATTATGTATGAACCATGGGTCCCCAAATAGGTCATCAGACCTAGATTTATTTGAGCATTCGTCTGGATTTGTTATGGAGTGTTTCTCCACTACCCTTAGAAAAGCAATTCTAGGATGAATTGCTTCAATGGGGAGGTTTGTAAGAATTTGATTCTTCCGTTGAGGCACATGTGTTTTTTTCGGGTTGTTTTTTCAAAAAGGGGGGAATAATGATAGGTATTGGCTGTAAAACTACTACATGACATGGATTATGGTAACACTCCATGTAATCCTAAGCACACACCATGTAATTTTTGGTCTTTTTATGTCCATAAATGGAATGTTGGGGTGTCATAAAGTAAGAGAGGATTTTTCAAGTACACAACATGTACTTACCGGAACACATCGTGCACTCATGTTGGTAAGACCTTTTTTTGATGTGGAGAGGAAGCTGGTGGAAGATGCGAAAATCAACCATATACATGGCATGTATATTTAATCACATTCCATTTGTTTTCAATTTTTCATTAAAATTATAAGTAGCCTCATTTTTTTAAATGGGATTTAGGGGTCACCGGGTTCATGAACCAGCAACACTGGAGGAATAAGTTCTTCCCTGATCATCGTTCGAACCTCGATTCAAACACTGTCAGATTCTTTTGAACTTAGTCTGTATGATATAGATTCCTATTGAGATGTTCAATGTGATTTCTTCTCTCGGCCTAGTTATTGAACCTTTAGAATTTATGCTCGTTGTGTAGATCTTCTCTGTTCATGGAAGAATTAGAGGCCAACACTGGTTGAGGAGAGTCATATGAGTATGATGTAGGTGGTTTATACCTTTTTTGTGTTTTTAAAGACATTTGGGTTGTGTGAACTTTTCAGTATCTTTGGGTATTTTTAGAGAGACCCTATTTTAACAATTGTTGCATATTGAAATTATTATTAGACCTGTGGGATGCCATTGGGAATGACCTATACCTAAATTGCTTGAGCGACGACCGGTGAGAGGCCATTGCTCCAAGGAATATATTGTTTGGGGTTTCCAAAATGGATATAATTATTTTGTTATGTTTTAAACTATTATGTTTAAATTGTTAAATCATGATTAGTATTGTTAGAGTCATTCAATAGCTCAGTTATAATATGTTATAGCTGAAAGGCTGTGCAATTAAAACTATTTAAATTGAATTGCTTGTTCACAAGTGATTAATGTGATTATATTTATGTAATGATTGGGATTACATGTACTGATCCCCTTGGGGTTGTAACAGTCTTGAACTAAGGTTGGGATGGAATTTTCATTGGGATTGAGTGATGTTCATCACCGGTTGGGCATGGCCCAGTTATTCTTGGCCGGTTTTGACCATGGAATTGGGCATCAAGGATGTTGGTTGGAGGCAGTGAAACTTTTAGGTTGGGCATAGACCATGATACTTGGATGGAATGGCCATCAGATATCAGTAGCATGGTCATAGGGGCACGAGGTTCTAGAGATGGTGTGTCTTAGGTTCTTTATTTGGTGATTGTCACTCACCCATGATGGCCAAAGTGCCGATTTGAGTCATGTGCACACATGTAGACTCTGTGATGAGGTGGTTTTGACCACTTGTGTGGGTATAGGCTCATGGTAGTTTTGGTTTAGGTATTTTTGGTTTGGGGGTTCTTACTACATAAATTCACGTGGAAGGTGGGGAACCATCGGTGGATAGCAATGATGCTATCCGGTTAAGGGATTAGGTTTGCTATGATTGAGGCCATGGGCCTAGATATATATTTGAGGAATGACATCAGTGTTCCTCTAAATTTCGTCCCATGGGCTGATGTGAGCTTTCAAGAAGGTGTCATTAGGACCAGGAATGTATTGTTTCTACGTTCCTTCGGAATGTCAGTACTTTTAGACACTAGGTGTCATGAGGCATGTGGTGCTGGGATGTGTGACTAAGTTGGAACCTTGGTGTTTACCTAGAATTTTTATTATAAGGGAACCATTAGACATGGGTCAAGGACTCTCTTCACTTCTAAGGTTCTATAAATGGTCTAAGCATGTGATACTCCTTGTGGGTTGCTAAGCACAAGTAGAGGTTGTATTTTTTTTATTACATCACACGGTTTACCATATTTATAGATAGATGTCTGATTAAACACATATAATAGACAAGAAAAATTTAGGGTTATCCTGCTGAGATTTTTATCAGACCCTAAAAGGGCCCTTCAAGTTCCATGTATACTATATGGCTTTACACATAGGTAAACGATCAGCTTAGGGAGTTGTCTTGAAGTATGGTTTTCTATGGAGATTGGAGTGGACCTAAAACTCATTCTTAGAAGAAGTTTTACTTTTTCTTATATTTCATTCATGTATCAGTATGCTTATATATATATATATGTAGCTATAGGGCATAGCCATGTGATAACATTTGTATATTGAAATGTATAACATGATTTGGATGCATTCCTTATTGTTTTACTAGTGGTTAAATGTGATGTTTATCATGCTATTATGTTTACATTCCACTACAGTTTTTTCAATATTTCTTTTTCTGTTTATCTGCTATTGGATGTGCTTTCGCTCTATGGGTCTGGTTCAAATATACTAAGTCATTAATTTCTGCTACATGTGTTATGATTATACTCAAACCAATGCCTTATCATTTTCCCAGAGGGTATATCCTGACCACTATACATGTTTACACCCTCTCTAACAGTCTATAGCCTTAGGCGTCTGAGGAGGTGTGCCTATGGTCGGTAACACCCGACTTGATAGCACTGCTTGGGCGGATGTTCGGGTCTGGGATGTTAAAATTAACATAGTTTCTCCTAGTTCCCACAACTTTATTAAATTTTAATGGTTTCAACAAAATGTATGTCAATAAATCTTGAATAATTAATTTATTGTGTAGTCTAATTAACTCAAAAGTCATATCTTATGGGATCCCTATGTTTAGAATTTTTTTCATACAGTTTTACATGGATTTTTACATGTAATTAGTCGTATCTTAAAGATCTTTTACTAGGGTTATCAAATACTAATTCTGAAATTATTTAAATCCTGATCTAATACCAACTATAGAAACCCAAATTTTTCATACATGGAAATTACATCATTATAAAGATAGACAACATAATAGTGTAAAAATACTAGGATACAATGGTTTAGTTTGTTCAAAAAATTAAGACCATACATAACTTGTATATAATAAAACATAAATATTTATTTAATAACAACTTATTTATCCATCTAAATTTATCATTCTCTATAGTCCATGTAGTAACCTAACAATATTCTTCAAATAAAAGGGTAAGATAAAAGCCCAGTAACATGATTAATAAAGAAATCAATCAATATAACATCTGTAAGAATAATAATAATCATCATAAAATAATCATAGGATAATTATCATAATCATGATATGAAACCTCCGATAAATTCTCGTAAATTTTAATTTCATAAAAATGAAACATCATGTCTTCGTGTTCAAATAACACACATAGTTGTGCCCAAATCTCACATCATGTTCAATAAAAACATATGTTCATAACCATACCATCATCATTGTTAAAACTGATAGCCTCGGGTTCATGCATATTGCACGTTATCTCTTGAGATACATCACATTAACCAATGCATTGGAGGCCGATATAATTTTAGTCCCACCCATCACATCATAACATTTACATAATCATGCATGCAATGTAAAACTCAGGCAAAAAAAGTCATAAAATATCCTATAGAAAGGAATGGGTTTCATATGAATTTCATAATGAATGAATTCATGAATAGACTTTGTGATTCCCAAATGAAAAAGGAAAAAACATTCATGCTATAGGATTCATCAATATTGAGGGAAGAAGAAACCATCTCAAGCAGAGTCAACATGTGTTTTGGTGAGAAGAGTTATTTTCTAAAATCAATATATTTTCCATAAAACCAAGTTGGAAAAATGTATATTCTTCTAAATGATATGGAAGAAAATAAAAATTATATTTAATGAACATTAAATAAATATCCATACTAAAATTTAGAATGAATGAATAATAACCCAAAGAAAGGGAGTTGGGTTCGAGAATCACCACACCTTAGGTATGCATACTTTATTCACATTAATATCCTAGATAATAAAATTAGATTCATTAGATACTAATTCCATAATCTCGTATACATTTATTTGAATTTTTATAATTTTATAATTTTATTTTATGGATATTTTTATGAGTTATAGAGCTCAATTTATTCATTCTGGGGGTGTTCATTTTCTTGGTTTTTAAGATCGATTCACTTATATACAAGTATGGGAGATCATGTAAAATTAGAATAATTTTCTAAAATAGAAAATATATTTTATTAATGAAATTAAATAATTTTAAATGGTCTTGTATATAATGTTTTTTATATTGGGATGATTCATTAGATAAACCATTAACGATATAGTAATTAGTCTATTTTGGAAAGTTTATGTACATCATGAACTAATTTTGTTTCGTTAAATTTTATGTTTATAAATGAGTTCAATAACATTAAAAAAGTTTTAATATGTGTATTATTATCTATTGTAACCATAATAATGTTTTTATGACTATCCTTTAAGGCATAAATAGAAAATAAAAACTCGTTGTCCACAAACGTGGTGAATCGACTCATCATATATGATATCTTCATTTTTAAAGTAAAATGTGAGGAGAAGAGGTTTGATGATGGATATTAATTTAACACAATAAAATTATAGTATATATATGATATTGGAGTTATCATTATTCATTGTATGGGGTATTTGAGGAGATAATAATAAAATATATTAAATTAAAAGATAATGAAGAAGGATTTTACCTCTTGAATATATTTTTTTTGAGACCCTCCTAAAGGAACTTGGTTTAGTTTTTTTTAAATAGAAACTCTTGAAAATTTGTAAGAGGATTGGGATGGGAATTGGGTAGACATTATAAAATCTAAATTTCTTGGAATGTTTGAGGAAAGGAGATGTTTAGGGGTGGTATTTATAGGGATAGAGGGTTATTTTTTATTATTATATTCATTAGTTTTTTATTTTGGATCAATACTATCAAAAGTGTTCATCCTTATCAGTAAAAAAGATTAAATAATGAATGATAATTATAGATTATTGTTCTTACATAATCTATACATCAGTTATTACTCAAAAAACATGTATTTATATTATACTCTGAATTATCATATGTCATTATTCATAAAAAATTAAACTATATTACAAAATTACCAAAAATTCACCCTGGAAATTTAATAATGATTATATTTAAAAGATGGATTAAATTTTTAGAAAATAGTATTCTAAATATGATAAATTTAATATTTATATGAAATCATCATTTATTTGAAAAAATACTCCACCAAATCAAATTTTTATTTGAAGAGAAAGAGAAACAAGGGAAAACCTGGATTTGGGGGTACAAAATAATGAAATATGAGGTTATCCCCCCTGATAAAATTAACACACTTAGGAATAAAACAATTAATATTGAAGAGGGGAGTAGAAATAGAGCTCTTATCTTCCAAAGAATCCATGTGATCAGAAACCTTATTACCCATGCTCCACATGTGGTTCAATAGGATATGGTTGCAAAAGTGGGATCTATATTGCTTGAAAATGCATGAAATGGACAACATGGTGATGCCTTTTCCATATAAGGAATTATATGGGATCAACTAGTCAGTTTATACCTATGAGATATCAAGGTTTTCTTGAATACAAATGATGAGCCTAGTGAGAATTGTTTTGGACTTGGCTAGGAGGGGGTTTTAATTACCATATGATGAATAGAATACTGACTAAAATTTAATTTTTTTAATAAAGAATAAACCCCCATTTAAGGGATTAAGGGGAACCTGACATGGCATCAATGACTTAAAACAACTAAACCACCATGATACAAGAGTTCAAGACAAAAAAACACATTCAAGCTTACACGGAAGAGCCCCTACCCTGCATCAAAAACATTAAGAATGGTTTTTTCAAGAAATTGCTACTTGGCTAGATGTCCCATGCAAGAATGCATGGGCCCGGTACTGATGGAAAATCCATACCCTCTCAAACATCTAAATCCAGATAATAATGAACCGAAGAAAACCTTATGCTCTGAACCCCATCTGAAGCAACCCTTCGTAAGAGAACAGTTTGAATTCCTTAAACCATGAACTACAGGGACACAAAGAGATAGCATGATAGAAAATAACATCATCATCAAAAAGCACTTCATGATCCATCCTCAACCAAGACATCACATAGTTTAAATTTCTTAAACCATGAACCAAATGCCTATAAAGAGACAACATGATGGAAAATAACATCATCAGCAAAAAGAACTTCATAAATATAATACAAGAACCAAGTTCCCCCAGACCCATATACCACTCCCCATACTCTCATTTTGATCAAAATGTTGGACCTTTCCTTATTCATCTTGAAGCCTATGGCATGAGGATGCCAACAAACCCATCTCCCATGTGGTCTAGCTGGGAAGGAATGATGCAAGGGGAACTGAACTTAAGAAGATTTAGGAAAGGATATTCCTTAAAGTATGTTATTATTGATTCCAAGTCCATAAATAGGTAGTGAGTTCATGCTTTAATGGACTATGCTAGGGGGTGTGATCCTTTATTTCTATCCTGGTTCCCATCTTTCCACAAGAATCAGCACTCTGCACAAAATATAAATGACCGAGCCAGCCTCTCCATACCCTAATCATCCATCCCATGGAACCATTTTCCCAAAAAGGATTCCTCACTGTACACTCGAGAGGAAAAATATATGAAGCCTCCAAAGAAATTACACACCACATTGGACCATTCTCATTTAAAGAAAATGTGATTAGTTCTCTCCTCCCACCTTTCATGGAAATAATGGAATCCGGATGTGAAGGTTATCCCTAGACTCTTGATGTTATCATCTATATAGGTGGAAAGGTTTCTAATGAGCCGAATTAGAATGTTTTATTTCTCTAGGATCTTGTTACACCACATGAAAACATTACATCTTTCTTGGAGACCATGTGTATATATTGTGATGTGAAACTCCAAATCCATGAAGTCACTTGAAGATGAAGGGGTGAAAACACATCTATCAGGCTCAGTGTTGAACACTATGGAATCGAGGATAGCCTATTTTTACATTTCCATGACATCATTTGTAAACATGAGTTAAAGGCCAACTTCCTTAATCATGATCATGGGAGAAGGGAATATTAGGGATCCAATCATAGAAATTCAATAGATACAAAACCAAAACAAGATATTCCCTTTTCTAACTGTCCACTGAGATCATTGAATGAGAATATGGATAATATGAGAATATTTATCCAAAAGGGGGATTCATGACCTCGCACAACATCCTCACTACCCTCACCCAATTGGGATATAGACATTCCCTATGACTCACATTCCCCAAAAACATCTCAAGTGATCTTAGCATGCATGTATTGGAACGTGTTCTACATACTCCTCATATTAATCCCCCCATCGTGAATGTGTCTAGATAACCATCCCCATAAGTACCAATGACTTTTTCCTTCAGACATAGTATCCAAAAAAAATTCACAAGATTATATCAATATTATTAGTAACACCTTGCGGGACATTGGTTGAATACAAAGCGTGGACATGGATAGCATCAAAAAACAATTAACCAAATAAATACGTCCTCTAAACGATAATAAATAGTTCTTCCAGTTATTAACTAATTGTGTAATCCTACAAAAAATGTTACTAAAGTCTCGAATAAGAATCCTACAAAAGAAAATCGTCTTGCCCATATAATCCATCGGAAATGAACCATGCTTCATGTTAAGACTACTTCACATAGACTCAACCCAACTGGGAGCACTCTTATAAGAGATATAGATAGTGCTTTTTGAATTTTCGATGGCCTTCCCACTCCGAAGGAATAAGTCTTTGAAGATTTTCTTGATACCCGGAATAGTTCTCCTACCACCATTGGGGGAAATGATAGAATATTCGGTGAAAATTATGTGGGATATGGTAGGTTGGTTTTGTTTCATTCTGAAAGGGAAAACTATTCTGTTAGAGAGACCTTCTGTAATACGATGTATTAGTGAATCTTACATGAGGAAGAAGATACTAGGAGAGATCGGGTGTCCCAGAAAAATACCTTACGTTTACTTGAAGAAATTGTGAGTCCTTCCCATAAATAAAATCGCCATCCGCAAAGATATGAACCAACATAAGATTAGATCTACAACCTTGGATGATAAAACCATAACCAAAATAACTCTTCTGATGAAGCTCCATTTGATCCTATCATAATCCATTTTCATATCAAGTTTAAGAGACAAATTGGATCCATAGTTTTTGATTTTAATGTCCTTAACCACATCCTGCACCAGATCAATTTTACCCTATATGGAGAGGTGTCTCAAAAATCCATGCTTCTCTATAGAGATCCACCGAGGTGAGAATCTAGATATCCTCTGGTTGATGATACTCGTAAGGATCATGTATGGAATGTTACACAAGCTAACCGGTCTATATTTCATGAGAGATGACAGTTCATTGTCCTTTGTAATGAGAATAAGCATAGAAGAACATGTGACCCAAGGGAGGATCCCATATAGAAAATATTCATGAATATAACCAATGATGTCTTTCTTTTCGACATCCAAAATGACCATATAAAAAGATCCCAGGAAACCTTCAGGGTTGGGAGAACTCTCGGGATTAAAGTTCCACATAGCTGAGTGAATTTCTTCCACCTTATGTATTTCCTACATGAATTTGTTATCTTGGTTAGAAACCAAGGTGGTAATCACCTCCCATATACCTATGTTTCTTCTAGGATACCCATTGGGAATCCTCGAGTTAGGACCATTGAGGAGATCTTTGAAAAACATATGTGCAATGCTCCCTACAGTCACTCTATCATCTATATAAGTGTTATCCTCAACTAAAATATTGGGTTTGATCATACATTTCTTTTCTCTTATACATTCATGGAAGTACGATGTGTTTTTGTCACCCTACTTCATCCATTTTACACGGGAACATTCCCATAACATACACTCATTTTTATGAATCAGATCTATCCAAAAATTCGTCTTGTCATGTAACTCTTCAAAAATCGTGTCACTCCGCTCCTCCTCCAAGGTGGATTCTAGGTTAATGATTCATTGTTGCAGGACCTCCATGATCTGGTCTAAGGAGGGTAAATTTCTATCCAACAACTGAATACCATGATTAGTCCTCCAAAGATTGTTGTGGAGGGCCACCAATGTATTCCCATGCACCGACTCTTCCCAAAAATCACTCACCAACCACTGATAACATGGATCACGGAACCAATGATGGTAGAACCTAATATACTATTGAGAATCCTGAAAAGGAAGAAATGAAACCAATAAAGTAGGGTGATTGGATAGTCTGCGAGGGCAATGTTTTACCTTCGGATCCAAGAATGAGTTGATGGAAACGTTGTTGGACAAGAAATGATCAAGCCGACTCCATCATCACCTACCTCCCCTCAGGTTGTTTCACCATGTGTAGCGATATCTACTTTACCCCATATCCAGAATATAGTTTTGTTCTAAGAAAATAGAAATGTACAAGATGGCCAGATAAGGGAAATCACTTCTTCCCTTATTCTCTTTCGGATCCAAAATGACGTTGAAATCCCCCCACCACGATCCATTTAAGATCATGTGGATCAATGGAGCCAAGCTCATGCCATAACATCATTCTCACTCGAGCATCACAGATTCTATAAACAAAGGAAACATAGAAGATCTTTTTTCCCTTAGTCACCTTCTAAGTGATGAATTAATCTCCCACCCCGACAAAGACCAAAGAAAACTCTTTATTCTAGAAGATCCAAATATGTCAATTCAAGGATTCTTTATGCATGGAATCATGCATCCTAACTCTATGATAAAAATCCTTGATCATATACAGATTTTTTTTGTGATTTAGGACTACAATGATAGGAACCATGATTTTATTAACTTTTGATGAAATGATTATGGTCTTTACTTGTGCACCCTAGCCTTGGGAGTTCCAAACAAACAACGATAACATTAAACCAGGTGTGGAACGGTTTAGACCCTAGGCATCTCGGCCTTATTATTGTAGGAGGAGGAAGAGAATCCCCTAAGGAGTATCAATCTTTCATGGGAACACAATCCATGGCTCTGACCTGAGAGAATGTTAGCTAAGGGAGATACAAGAGAGTGAGGTTCGGAGGGCTTCCCTTTCTTTAACTTTAGAATAGATAAGGAAGGAGAATTATCCACAACCAGAACCTTAGGATCAGACCCTTTGGGTTCACATACCAAAACCCTACTATGACTAGCCTTCGATAAGACAGGGGAATAGGAAGAAAGGGTTGACCAACCCACACCCACCGGATCCCCAGAAGAACTAAAGAGTGGGATATGTATAGGCTGTAGAGGCACTCGGTGAACCAAGGATTGTGGAAGGGAAGATAGGAACATATAAAACATCCTCACAACTATGAGAAACTTATGTGGGGAGAGAAAATGGATTGTAAGATTATGGTGCCACACAGAGGAAACTTATGGCATGATAGTCACCAGGTCATGTAGAGGAACTCTCTTTTAAGAAATGTAGAGTATTGGGCCGAGACATCAGGGGCCACCACGGGAGGCTGAACAACCACCGGCTCTAGAACATCCTCTAGATAAAGTAAAAACCTGGATTTCCCGAGCTAGGAATAAGGAAAGGCGACTTGAGGGGGAACCCTAATAGCATGATCAGGTCCCCTTATCCTCTAATTTCTGCAAACCTACCTTGAATGAACCTGAAAACAAGAAGAGGAACAATACATGGGATGCACTAGAAACACAAGATCTTGATCCCAAGACAACACATCCTACACCCATAGAGTGATCTTCTCCAAAACCAATTGTGAAAGTTATATCTATACTCAAATACAAGGAACTTGAAAATATTCCCATGAAAGTGTACGGTCATCCGCACATAAGAAGTCCCCGAGGGAATCTATTATGGCCTTCAGAAACGATCTGTTTTAGAAACACAAGATCTTAATTAAAGTCTCATAAAACTATAGTATAATTATAATAAAACATAATATTAATTTCTGAATCTATTTAATGAAATTGTGTTTTATTAATAATTATAATAATTATAAAATTTTTAATAAATATTTAGGTTTTACAAGAGTACCAAAACAAAATTTATCTATTTTTTATCTTTTATTTACTTATACCATTACATAAATATATTATATTTTCATTTATAATATACTAATTTTTATATAAATTCATAGTTGAGGTTACAATTCTATTGGCTATATTACTAGTCTTAATGGTAATGTTATTATTTTAAGGGCTAGGTTACAATTCCATCAGTATATATTCCTTAATTTCTATAAATACCACATATTGATTTATTCATATATGTGAATAATTTATAATTGGATTTTATATGTTATGAATGTTATTATAACATATAACATAATTAAAGGAAGTAAATATCATTGATAAATTTCTTGGACATTACAGGGATTTATTGTTAATATTTGTTTATTGTCTGACATCCCTTGAATAATATTGAATCTTTTAATAAAACCTCACTCCACATAATAATAATAATAATAAGATTACTATTATTTAGATCATTAAATCTAACATAATTACAAATATTATTTATCCATCTTGTTAATTTATATTGTTTCACTCGATATGGTCTACGTCCATTTGAACTTGTCCAACATTTATTCAACACGTAAATAAATATTTAATTTAAATATTTCATTCATCAACAAATATTTGTGATTGATAAAACATTAAAAACATTATTCCTAGGTCTTGATAATAATAGTTATCAAATTAATTAAATTTAAATAGTATTTAATTTAGATCATTGGAAACACTTAGTGTGTGACACTATAGGATTTGTTTTTTTGTTTTCAATAGTTGGGATAGCCTAAAGTACAAGAACATTGTCTATCAACGGGTCAATGTGACCAAGAGAAACAACTTAATGTCGTAACGAATAAAAAATTCTGAATGGTAAATATAATATCCTAATTTTTAAAAATGAAGTACTATGTTCAATATCATAAAATAAATTAAACAGTAATCTTAAATGAAGAACTAAATATTACTGTTTAATTGTTACCGTTATAACCTAGCCATTTGAATCACTCTTATGAACATGATTAACTGAATTATAAAAATACGGGTTACATATGTATGTTTATAACAATGATATATATATATATATATATTAAATTAATTATTTAGCATTCATCATATGTGTTTTATATACATGGTATAAAAATAAATCAACATTTATGCATGAAAAACTGTATTTTTCTAGAGGCAACTTTTCCTCTGTTTGATGAAAATCATCTATTAAAAATAAATTTAGATGTTTTTATAAATTTTATTTGAAAAAATAAAAAAAATTGAAAATTTTTATTAAAGAATTTTCTTCAGAAGAATTTTTGGTATTTTTCAAATAAGTTCCATTTTCTATGAATACTAGAAAATAATATATTTTAATTGAAAACAAAATTTTCATCTGAATAGTTTTTTATATTAAATTATTTGTTAAATATGTTTTAAAATAAAATTATATAAATTATGCATATATTAATCCAATTAAATATATTTGAAATTTTTATATTGAATTTGGATATAAAATAATTTCAACCATTTTAACATTTTAACTTTAAAAAACATCTTTCACACCAAGTCTATGGGATTAATATTAAATTATTTTTAGCCAATTATATGTTTTTAATTTTGAAAAATTTATTTCATATTTGGAATCATAAGGTCCAATTTTATTAAATAGTTCCCTTTTGGACATTATGAAAAGTAATGTTTGTAATATTTATTACCATGGTGAAGGGAACATCTAATAATTAAGGGATGAAATAATATTTTAAATATTGGAAAATTATCCAATAACATTACCCAATTTTATTTGATGATTATTTTTGATCCATAAGCAGTAAATTATTGGTTATGTTATCATTTATTACCATTTGAATTATAATATAACTGATATAATATTTTATTCAATGAAATGTCAAACATTTCATACTATTTTTTTATCAAGTTAAATATTTTTAATATGGTTTTAACTAGGAAATATATTCAACTATAAATATTATTATGAAATATTAAATACTTATATTCATCATGGTAATTTATTTTTAATTTTTAAAGAATATATAATTACCCTAAAGTCTTGCACAATGGTGATGCAGTAATTGTTTCATTAATGAAAATATCAAATAAATGATAGTAAAAATATTATAATAAATATACTTTGACATAATTAATTTTATAACCAAATTTTATAGATGACAATGAAATTTTATGAATTTATTAAATTTTTTTAATAAGATATCTTGTTTTATAGGTATTTTTAAAATTCAAACAAATGAATAGTGTCAACATAGAAATTAATGACATTTTAAGAAAATATTATTTTTTTAAATGAAATAAAACTCCTAAATGTATAAACTATTAAAAAAAGATTTTGGTAAGGATTAAAATATCATAAATGGTCAAATTATGGGTCGTTTAAAATTTTATAGTAACTATATAAACCCTCAAAAAGTAAAAAACAATGTTGTTACGGTAAGAGTTATGGGGGTTAAATAAGGTTTCAAACTAAAAGATAAGGGTAACAATGTAACCTAAACATGTCTAAAAATAATTGGATTAATAGGATTAGATTATTATTACCTTATACTGAAATTGGAGTTGTTTATTTGACACTTTTTCAGGAATATAACTTATATAGTAATTAAATAAATGATAGTTACAAAAAGACTCTCTATTTGTATTTAATATCTTTTATGTGGCCACATAAGAAAAAATTCAATATATGAATGAAATTAAATATCTATTTGATCATAATGAAATTATTTTCATTTTATAAATTTACATTTAATTTTTTGAATTTTTATAATTACCATAAATTCATGGGAGATTAAAATATAGTATTTATTCAATAAACCAAAAAATATAATAATTGATTTTAAAAGTATTTATTTTAAAATATTTGGGTTTATTTAATTATTATAGTAAAATTTTATATCTATAATATATATTATAGATGTATAAAATATTATATTTTAATTCCCAATTTTTATTGATTTAATTGAAGTCAAATTAATTTAATAGTAAGAAATTTGGTAATAATGATATTGTATTGACTAAATATCTTATTAATTTTTTTTAAAGTCAAAAAAATGATAAAAAATCACAAATAGGATAAAATATGTTCTAAAATGCCTTCTCAAATTCATTTAAAGTCCATTTGGATGTCTTTAGTTGTAACGTCCCAAACTTTTTAAGTGATATTTCATTCTAGAGAAAATTTGTGTTATATTATTTTCATAAACTAAAAACCCCATATCTCTATATAAATAAATTAAATATAAAATAAAATGTGACCATATGGATTTTAACATTATAATAGCATGGCCAATTATATCCATTGGTCAATATGAACTTTGGAAACTATACTCTTTATACGAATTTTAACATTATAATTAGTTCTTATAAGTTGAATTGAAAAGGGAAAATTAATGTAGAAAGGATTAACGATGGCCTCAAACAATATGGTATTTCCATATGAAGTTCATTTGTTAAAAATTAATAGGGAGGTTGTGTCACTGAGGTTTTCCCTTGAAGAAACCCTAGAAGAGCTTCAACAAGTAAAACATTAATTAAATCACCTATGGGAGAAGTTAAAGCTAGTGGAAATTACCACTCAGGCGATGTTAGTCAAGCCACCAAAAGAAATTATCCTCATCTCACACCTTACTCTTATGTTGTATACAGGTGTTATAAGAGGTCATTTTTAGTGTCCTTAGTTACTAAAAGGGTAATTATATTTTATTAATAAAAATTTTTATTCCATCATTTCTATTTTAAGAATAGTTTTACATAATAAAATTGAGGTGGAATTTGATAATATAATTATTTAAATAGAAATTTTAATTTTTTTAAAAAGATATACATTTTTAAAATAAATTATGATATTTTAAATAATTCTTATTTTAATAAAATTTCATTATTAAACATATCTTATTTAAATATATATGAGAATATAATTTTACTTTTCTAAAGTGACCAAAATTTTACTATGAATATTCAATCCAATATAAATTTTAATAAATACGAATTTTTTTATTTTAAAGTTATAATTCACATATTTAGAAAATTATTATGATAAAATAAATATATATTTTTCAATCAACACATGAAAATTAGGTTAGGGTGATTTTATAATAATTTTCTAAAAAAATTATTTCTTCATGAATACTAAAAAACATATAGAGACTCAATTTTTTTCTATTAATATGTAGAAATATTTATAAATTTAATTCCAAAACTACGCACTGAGATGGAATTTGATTCCAATTCCTAATGTGACCAAAATTAATTTTATAAACTTATTAAATAGATTTTCTAGTATGCTCACATGGATAATTAATAAAAATGGGATACTTGTTAAATGGCCGATTAGATCGAATATTTGAGACTATGGCTGGGTCTGGAATGAGGTGTTCCCATAGGCGGGATATAAAATAAGTCAACGTTGGACATCCAGACCCCACACTCCTTCGAGAAATTTTTATGTAATTAAATGAATTAATTTAATTAAATAAATAAATCTTCTCATAAACTAATATAGGTTTATATATTTATGGTTATGCGGTTTTATCCTCATAATCTTGTTTTTTCAACAGAATCTCCTCTCCTCTTCTCCATTTTGTTGGTGAAATGATGAATGAAAATGATTGATGATAAAACCTTGGATCTAGAAGGATCAAGACGCAATGGATCCCCCTCCATCGCAGAACATGTTCTTTGTCAATATCGATCGATCCAATCTAGGTAGGACTCGTTGTAAGACATTAATGCCTCAGATTAGATGTTTGAGTAGGTGGAAAATTATTTATCCAACTTGTTCCTTGGAATTCAAACATTCCATGAGCCCAAGTACCCGTTTCTAATTTTTTATGGATTATTCTTACCCTAATTTCCCAACTATCATCAGTTGGACAAGAACACTTCTCCAATGATTGAAACCTTGATTTTGGTGACTTCCCCACATGATTTGTCACTTCCTTACCATTTAATTCCATTTAATCTCAATTTAATGATTTTCAGGCGATCTGAGCTTGATCGGGTTCTCAGAAATGAGACGGAATTGTGGAACGACAATGAATTTGCAGGGTAGGAACAAATAAGAAACTAAATGATTCATGGATAAATAATTTTGAGGTTTTCTAATAATATAATGAGGAATGAAACCCTAGCAATGTTCATAAGATTTGTCCAAACCTTTATTTTTAAATGAGGCTTATTCACGATGAACGAAAAATCAATCTTGTATTCTTCGGACAGATCTGATGTTTTTGGAGCATATTTAGGAGCCTATAACTACATGTGGAGAAGATTTGGATAGGGAAGCTAAAAATTAGAGAAATCCCTGGTTTTATAGAAAAATCCTAACTACATGCTATGTTCATTGAAGAACACACGACTTGAAGGCTCCTTCAGTGGTGTCAATAGGGTTTGGGGAAAAGATAAAGATAATATGTCATGTACTCCCATTGAAATTTCGTGTACCACCTCTCCATGTGAGATGAGCCATGTAAAGGAGACATGGCCAAGAACATGCTATGTGGTGAGAACATGGACCCAACATGGTCACATGGGAAAAAATCCTATGTGGATGAACATGTTGTTCACAGAAGTAAACAGACATGGAGTTTGACTACAAAGACAAGACTGGCATACACAACCTAGTCCCAAGATTAACAGAACACACAGGGTAGTCCACCTACACGGTGTACACTGTTACATGTAATAGGGCCCGTTTCCATCCAAAGACATGTCTAGATAGTGAAGTGAGGCCACATGTCGTGTAGACCCCCTCACACACCGTGTACTGTTTGAGATCCAATTAGAAATTTTCAATCCTCTATGTCTGCTTCATTTGAACATAGATTTCAACCCATGAGATGAATATCCTGAGTGATTTTCCCAGTAGAATGTTATGGTTCCCTTAGAAGTGGATTTAAAGATACGATGTGGATGTTCTAGTTTTGGAATGTATAGAGATGACACGCAGTGACAACAGAGATCATACATGATTTCCAGAGTAGTGCCACTAGGACCTTCCAAATGGGATGGGTAGTGTAGACCCATAACATAGATTCTATTCTTGGTAGTGTAGTCCATGATGAGCGAATTCAGGCTGACCCTCTTGTTGGGATGGGTACTATATTCCCAAAATAGATATATCGGGATGACCCTCCATCTGGGCTGGGAAGTGTAGTCCCCAACGAGATTTTGTTGGCTGACCCCCTAGCTGAGTTGGGTAGTGTAGTCCCGGACTATAGATTCCAAGATGACCCTTCAGCTGGACAGGGCAATGTATCCATCAATGACCTTACAGAGAAGACCCTCAACTGTGTGACATAGTAGTGAGGCGTGATATGACTTACCTATGGACTCATGATAAAGAGGTGCAGTTTCCCCACCAAGACGTGTTCTTTTGACCTGATCTAAAACTATGTGGGCGAGTTAGTGCTACCCAATATGGATAGTATTGAGTTTTGGTGATTCGAGTCCCATTGACTTTCCCCTCCTAGGAAAATGCTTGAGGTGTTGGACATTAGAGATTATTGTACCGTTGATTTGTTGGCTACTCAACTTCGTGGGATGAGATGTGAGATAGAGATCCCCTTACTCTCTTGTTTGGGATTATTTGAATGAGAATACATATACATATACATATATATATATATATATATACAGTAACAACTCAATCGGTCTTGGGTAATCTCTTTCCAAGAGAGTAGAAGATGCATGAGGTATTCCATATGATTTTCGTCACTTTCTTCTCATGGTGGGATGAATCTACTATCTATCTATAGGAATCAAAGACTCAATGGGGGGTTCACCACATAACTTTTTTGAGATCTTTGTGTTTGGATGAGACTATGTTCACACTCTTTATGGGTTTAGCTACACTCTTTCCACCCAATTTTACTACACCTTGTTCCATTTACTACTTATCTTTAGTCGTGTCATATAAAGGTACTCTTTCACCTTTTTGGGGTGTTCTACTAGGTATGTATATACTCAACACTGCATGGGATTATACCAACACATATAGTGTCTATTTCAGACAGTTTATAGGTTGATCATGACTATAGAGGATCTTTGGGATATGGGTTGTCTGGACCGTGTATTGTGGTCCTAGTTGGGATACAAGAGTTGGGCTCTCTCAGTGGATACTCTTTTAAAGTTGTCTTTATATTGGGAATGTATTCTAGTTTGGGTTTGTGTTTTTTCCTTTAAATTTCAATATTCACTACTATACTCTTTTACAGTATATAGGTTCATGCATGTTCACTATACTTTATATCATGTTTCACTTTTTCTACTTTTCCTCTACAGTTTTTCATTGATTGGGATATGTGAGTGTTTATAGGTTCTTAAGAAAAGGCCTACCTGATTTTTTTGTGCATTTGGAACTTGTCACCAACCCCATCTTATGGAGGTGGGCTTGGGGTAGTTACAGGTCCAGCCCCGTCTTGGGTTGAGTCATGAGTGAGTGGTGGAAGAGGTGTGGGAGGAGCTGCAGGTGGGGGACAACAATAAAATGTTATCCCACCACCACCACCAAGTTTACCACATCAGGCTCAGGGATATGGCGTTTGAGGCCACAGACACTTACAGGCAATGGAAATATACAAACAAGAAACACACAAGATGATTTGAGGTACGATCTGTGTTTATTATACACTTTCCTTGATATTATTAGACACAATTGATAGATATTCTTTTATCTCTCGAATATTTGTGCAGAAGATTGATGTCATAGTAGAGTTCTAGAACAATAGTTATGACTTGAGGTTCCTACAGGGAACACTTATGCTATATCATTCATTTTTTGATAGTGAGAGATTTATCTTGGAAGATAGACGTTCACGTAGGACCCAAAGGAAATCATGATGGAACGCTATGATGTTATCCTAGGCATGGATTGGATTTCCATGGTTTGATCCTATATTGAATGTCATTGTAGTTTAGTCAGATGACTACATTCTAATAGGATGAGAATCTTATTTCCCAATGGGAGAGACCTCGTACTAGGATGAGTGGGTGATGTGAGTAAGCAGTTATAACCCATTAACCAATATCTAGAGTTTGACCCTTGGTACAGTAGAGTAGTAAGGCATCTGGATCTCTTAAGTTGTAGAGGATTTTATAGACGCCTTTACCGAAGATGTTCTGGGACTACCTCTATGTTGGGAGTTGCAGTTTTTCATTAACTTGCATCCAGAGACTACCTTGATATCTTTTGTTGTATATAGGATAGAACCCAATGATCTATGGGAGATGACGTTGTAGTTATAGGACCTTCATGAGAAAGGTTTCATCAGACCCAGTGTATTCCCATTGGTGGAACCTGTTTTGTTTGTGAAAATGGAAGTTTGAAGCTTACGAATTTGGATGGATTATCATCGCCTGAATCATGCCATGATAAAGAAAATGTACCCCATACCAAGGATTGATGGCCTCTTTGATCAGTTTTGAGGTGCCAAATAGCCCTCTAAGATCGACCTCATGTTCAGCTACCACCAGTTGTGATTTCATGAGCCTGACATTCTAAAGTTGTCCTTTCGTTGTTTCTATGGACACTAAGAGTTCCTAGTGATGACCTTTGGTGTGACTGATTCCCACACAATTTTAATGTACTTGATAAACGATATCTTCCATCCATACATGGTACATTTTCATTTTCTTAATTGAAGATATACTTGTATACTTTGTCACATACGAGGATCATGAAAAGCACTTAAGGAAAGTCCTTGATTTATTTCGAGAGCACCAGCATTATAGAAATATCACAAAATTAATGTTCTGGATACACCGTGTTTACTTTATAGGTCATGTCATTTGAAATCAGTGTTTATCTGTGGATCCAAAAATGGTCTAAGTAGTGACTTTTTGGGATCCACCCAAGAATGTGTCTAAGGTGTGGAGATTTCTTGGCATGGTAGGGTAATACCAGATTTTGTGGTGTACTTATCCAGAATCTCAACCCCATTGACTACTTTTATGGGAAAGGGAAAAATTTTCACCTGGTCTAAGAAGTTTCAGAAGACCGTTGAGGATTTGAGGCAGAGGATGATGAGAACTCTAGTTCTGAGACTACCAGATGAAGAAGTTTAGTTCTTTGTATATTGTGAAGCCTCAATAGCTAGGATTGGTTGTGTGCTGATGGAATGAAAGGTTGTCATTGCATATGGGTTGATGAAGTTGAGACCCCATGATAAGATCAATACAACACATTATATGGATCTATCATAGGTAGTATTATCTTTGATTATGTCGAGGAACAGCCTTATGTCAAAGCACTTTGTGGTTTACTTAGACAACCAGAGTCTCAGGTACATCTTAACTCAGACATACCTGAACCTAATGTAGAGATGGTAGTTGGAGTTCCTGTAGGACTACGAATTTGAGATAGTCTATACAACATGGAAGGGAAATGTTGTAGAAGATTACCTTAGTAGGAAGTCAGAGGATCACCTAGTGTAGGAAACTTTTGAGTAGTTAACATCATTGTAACATACCCTAATGGAGAAGGAGGGTAAAATTTTCCAATAGTCGATGGTGTTGACTCCAACACTCCTATAGTGTTTGAAAGAGTCTCAACTGATATACATTTACTGTGAGGTTACTCAAGATCAGATATCCATAGGTGATACACAATATGGATATTTTACAGGAGGGAATCATGATATCTTGTTCCAAGGGTAAACAATGGTTCTGATGGAGACATGGGAGGATGTGATGTGGGGGTTATGTAATTATCTCTTAACATTACATACCTGTGTGGGGATGAAGTATACGGATCATCAGCGGCAGTTTTGGTGGTCAGGAATGAGACTGAGTGTAGTTGAGTTCATCTCACCATGCCTTACTAGTTAGTAGGTGAAGGCTAAGCACCATGTTTTGGCTGGGTTGTTGCATCTGCTCGATATCCTAGAGTAGAAATGGGATGAAATATCCATGGACTTCGTCATAGGGATTCCATTCATAGTGAAGATCCATGACTCCATATTCTTCTAATGGTGACTTCCTTGTTGGTGAACCTGCATCAAATGGAATACTAGACTCTAAAAACTACTACAAGAATAACTTTTCTCAAAATGAATCTAATTATTAATGGGTGAGTTAGTTTAACAAGACTTGGATAAAACCTTCTTGGATCACCATTATTTGACACATTGCTCATAATAGATTGCCTACTAAATCTGGTCTGCAAACTTTTAGCATACAACTCTGCTCTAAATGTCACCTGTGTAATCAGCACAAGGAGGATGTTGATCATCTTTTTTTTTCTTGTGCCATGACCTCTGCTTTATAGAATTATGTTCTTGAATTATTTAATTGTAGATGTCCCTTATATGACTCGATTTGTTTCTTTTTAATAAAATTCATTTTATATGAAGCCTCTCTATAGGTGAATTTTTTTTTTCTTGCGGCGGTTGTGGAACTATTTCATGAGACTTGGTATGTTAGAAATTATCGTATTCACAATAAACACTCAGTTATCCTCAATGCAGGAAAATATCAGATTATTATTGCAATTCATGAAGCTGCTTCAATTCAAAATGACTATTGAAACAACTCGGTTAATGACTTTGAGATCCTTCATCATCTCCGTGTGCCTGGCATATAACCAAATCCCAAACGTTCCTTTGAAGTATTCTAGCAATCACCAATGCCGGTATGGATCAAATTGATCGTTGATGGTGCTTCTAAAGGAAATCCAGGCCCTGCAAGTTGTGGTGACATCTTCAGAGACTTATATGGCCAGTGTGAGGGTTGCTTCTTTGTTGGATGTGGACATTCTTAATCTCTGGAGGCTGAAATTCTGGGGGTCATCCATGTAGTTTATTTTTCAATTCAAAGAGGTTGGATAAAGCTTTGGATTGAAAGTGATTCTACCACTATTGTTCATGCCATTTGGAATAGCAACATTCATCTTTCCTGGTTGCTTACCACACTTTGGATGAATTGTCTGAACTCGCTCCATGGGATTGATTACATAGCAACTCATGCCTACCGTGAAGCGAATGCTGCTACAGATGCTCTTTCTATCAAAGGAGTACATCAGAGCATGACTTGGCTCGATACTCTGCCAGCTGACTTTTTTTTTTGATAGAGATTGTAAAAAAATCCAATCTTTCTGACTTTTGAAATCTTTTTGCTTATCAATAAATTGTGCTTTTTCCATTGACAAAAGCATTACCTTTAATAAAAGAGCCATGAATCCATATATGTGATAGTGGAATGACTCACAAATTCAACACACTTCATTGATATTAGGGAGTAGAGTTAGGTGGAGAATTTGGGGAAGCTGTATGTGCAAGAGATCGTCTTCCTTCATGGGGTACCCTTGATGATTATCATTGATTTTGATTCTTGGTTTAAATCTCGATTATGGAGAGGCCTATATGAGGCATTCTGGACCAAGCTACAGATGAGTACATACATTCACCCCTAGAGCGATGGCCACACCAAGTGCACTATCTAGGTGCTAGATGAAATGTGTAGATCTTGCATCTTGGATTTTATCCCAAGATGGGAGGACCACCTACCTTTGGTGGAGTTTTCTTAAAACAACAACTACCACTCCACCATCATCATGGAACCTTTTGGACCCTATATGGGAGACCCTACATGTCACAGTTATGTTGGATGGAGATTGGAGAGTCATATCTTGTTGGACTAGAGTTGGTGCATGCCATGAATGAGATGATGCATATCATCTGTGAATGGATAAAGATAACCTAGAGTAGATAGAAGTCCTAGAAAAATCATTATTGTAGGCCCTTGAAGTTAAATTAGGGATACAAATTATTCTTGATATTCTCTACCCTATATATAATGCGGAGGTTCAGCTAGGGAAGAAAGATATCCCAAAGGTTTATCGGGCCATTCAAGAACATGTATGGGATTGGTGAGGTTTCCTACAACCTTGTCTTACCCCCACAATTGGAGCGGGTGCACGACATTTTACAAGTTTCACAGAAGATAAGATATGTGAATTACGATACACATGTCACTGGCAGGGGTGACCTAGACATCTAGGATGGAGCCACATTTGCGGATCACTTAGTGGTGAATGAGGAATGATAAGAGTGTAACCTGAGAAGATGGGCCATCCATTTGGTTTTCATGTTGTGGAAGCATGGAAACATGAAGAATCATTCCTAAGAGTGGGAGCACCAGATTTGGGCTGAGTATCTCGAGCTATTTGTTTATTTTTTCTTTTCAGGGTTAAAAATCATGAAGTATGGAATGATTTATAGGCTTGGATTTTTACTAATAAGACCTTTAACTATTTCTAAACATTATTCCAAAGATAGGTACCAAGACTACATTTAATTTAGAGGCCAAGAATTCCCAGAATTAATTTTATAAAAATATTAAATATATTTTATATTGTGAATATGCGGTTAATTAAAAAATGGGATAAATATTAAACGGTTGATCATATAAAAAATATGAGACTGAAGATGGGTTCATAACATAGTTTTTTTCCTAGGCACAACATAGAATGAGTTAGCGTGGGACATCCATACCCCTTTCTCGTGAGCAGAACGTTTAAGTAATTAAATGAATTCATTTAAATAATTACTTATAAAATGTATTAACCTAATGTAGGTTTAAAAATTCATGGTTATGAGGTCTTTATACTCATTATCATGTCTTTCCTACGATTTCTATGCTTATCCTTTTGAAAAAACAGCGAATGAAGAACAAATGATGATAAATTCTTGGATCTTGATAGATCAATACGCAACAGATCCTCCTCCTTTATCGACGAACATGTTCTTCGTCAACAATGATTGATCCAATCTAGTTAGAACTCATCTTTAGAATTTTTTCAACTTTGATTAAATTTTTGATAAATTGAAATCTTAATTCTTTAACATGCATCTTTAAATTCGAACTTTGCATGAGCCCAAGTATTGGTTTTCAATTATTTATGTTTCATTCAAACTTGAATTTTACAATTAAGATTGGTTGGACAAGAATTTTTAGCCAACGATCTATTTCTTGATTTTGGTTCCTTTACCACTTAATTTATTCTTTTCCTTCACCATGGAATTCTATTGAATCCCAATTAGACAATTGTCAGGTTATTCGAGCTCTATCGGGAACCCTAAAATGAGACAAAATTTTGGAATAATAATGGATTTGTGGGAATGGCACAGATATGAAAATTTCATGATGTGGGGATGAAAATATGAAGGTTTCATGACAATCCATAGAGGAACAAATCCATAATGGTGTTAAAAAGATCCGACCAAACCTTCATTTTCGAACGAGGTTGACTCGCAATAAACAATGAACCAATCTCATGTTCTATGTCTATGACAGGAGTTTGCAATGAATATTCAGGTTCCTCTGACCATAGGTGGAGACGATTTAGAATAGGTATCCAATAATCAATGAAACCCTTGGGTTATTGGAAAAAATCTGACTACACACTATTCTCATCGAATAACAAATGACGCGTAGCCTCCCTCAGTAGGGATGCTAGAATTTGGGGAAAATATTAGGATAACCTGGTGTGTGTTTCCCTTGACACATCAGGTAACACCTATCCAATTGATATAATCATTGTGAAGGACACATGGCCATGAACATTCTATTTGGGAAGCACACAGACATGGCTTGGTCACATGGGAAACATCCTGTGTGGACCATCATTTCATGTATTGATGTACATAGACACGCTATCCGAGTACATGGACACGACCACCAGACACAGCCTAGTCCTCGGATAAAAATAACACACCATGTATTCCATCTACATAGAGTGCAATACTATATGGTATTGGCCACTATTTGTCCAGATACACGGCTAGACAGTGAAGATGGCCACACACCATGTGCCCCCCCCCCACACTCCGTGTATATTTGAGCTCTGACAATTTATCTTTAATCCTTTATATATCCTTCGTTTGAACATGTATTTCATCCCATGTGATGCCTATCTGGAGTTTTTTACCATGTAGAATGTGATGGTTTCATTGGAAGAGGATTTTGATATATGATTTAGATGTTTTGATTTCAACACGTGCAGAGACGACACCTGATGAGGGTATAGATTAGACAATCTTACCCGAGTAGTACCAGGCTGACCTGCCAGCTGGTTTGGGTAGTGTAGTACATAAAGACTAATTTCGGACTGAACCACCAGCTGGGATGGGTAGTGTATTCCCCAAATAGAGATTCTGATATGACCCTTTATCTGGTATGGGTAGTGTAGTCCCCGATGAGAGATATCGGGCTGACCCTCCACCTGTGATGGGTGGTTTATTCCCCGATGAGATATTCTGGGATGACCCCCCAGCTTGGATGGGTAGTGTGGTCTCTAATGAGATTTACCAGTTTGACTCTATACCTGGGTTGGGCATTGTAGTCCCCGAAAACCTTATAGAGAAAACCCTCGATTGTGCAGCATAGTGGGGAGGCATGATATGACTTACCTAAGGACTCACGAGAATGAGGGGCACTTACCCACAAAACAACATTCTTATGACTCAATATATAATAGTTTTAAAAAGTCAGTTCTACCCAAAGAGGATAGTATAGAGGTTTGGTGATTTTATCCCCTTTGAATTGTGACTTCTGAGCAGATGCTTGAGGTGTTGGGAATTACAGATGAATCTACCTTGGAACTGTTGGTTACTCATCTTCTTGGGTTGAGCTGTGGGATAGAGATCCCCTAACTTTCTCATTTGGTCTTCTATGACTGAGAATGTATATATATGTATATATATATATATATATCCCACTATAATAACCACTCCTGGGTTCTTGGATACCCTGATTCCAATAGTGGTCAAGATGTATGGGGTATGCCACATGCATTCCTTGTCTATATTCTCATGGTTGGACTGGTCTATACTCTATCTATAGATAGCGAAGACTCGATGGGGGGGGGGGGTCACCTCCTCACCATTTTGAGCTCCTTGTGTTTGGATGAGCCTACTTTCACACTCCTACTTGGTTGAGTTGCAATATTTCTATCCTCTTTTACTATAACTTGTTACATTTACTACTTCTCTTCAGTTTTATCTATTACTGCTCCCCCTTCACCTTTATGAGGCATTCTATTGGGTATATATATAGTCACCCCTACATGTGATTTTCCCAACACATGTCCCGACTTTTTTAGATGGCGGACAAGTTGATCTTGACTACATATGAACATAGGGTTACTGGCTACAAGGACCACATACGATGGTCATAGTTGGGATACAAGAGTTGGGATCTCTCAACAGATACTCTTTTCTAGTTGTCATCAGGTTGGGACCGGATTTTGGTTTGGGAATTTTTTCCCCCATTACATTTCAGTATTCACTCCCATTCTCTTATACCATCTATAGGTTCATACTTATTCACTATACTTTATAGCACTTTTTTGTTTTTATACTTTTTTCTTTTCACTTTTGCATTCAGTTGGATGTGTGTGTGTGTGTATAGGTTCTTAGGAAAATGCCTCTCTGAGTTTTTTGTGACTTTGATGCATGTCACCATGTCTTGGGCAATAGAGGTGGGCTTAGGGTATTTCTGGCTCGAGCCTCGACTTGGGTATGGTTGTGACAATATAGTTTGTCTATTTCTATATGTTTAATGACTTCATAATTTTATAAAAATGATGTTATAACTAATTAAAAAAATAAATAATTATAATATATTATTTTATTTACATAATTTATTTTCATATATTTTAATAAATTTCCAAATATATAATTTATTTTACAATTTCTAAATTGGAAACTTTAACATTGAAAATGTTATTTTGTGAAAAAATTAATTTTACTTCCCAAAATAAGTAATATAAAATGATGGAAGACTATTGTGGGTTAAAATAAAATAAAATATTTCCCAAGATTCCAATACTATGGGAAAGTATTAGGATAATTCCCATGTATTTTCATTTACCACCATCTAGGTTTCCAAGGCCAATATTTGGAAATTAAATAAATTAACCACATTTTTTATAAATACCCACCCATTTCTACATTTCCATTCACCAAAAAATTAATCCTCCACAAATATGTCAAATATTATCATCCCAATGAGTCCTACCATGTTGTCCTCATTCCCTATAGTCCTGGTCTCTATGCTTTAGGAGTAAATCTTAAAGGTAATGGAAATATCCTTCCTTTCTCATCATTTCAAAAACATTTTTTTACATGTCTTCTTAATGTTATGGTCACACACTCTTATTTCATTATAATTCATTCAATTACTTCAAAATAATAATTTATAAATTGTAGATCCATATCCCATATATTTCTATACATTTATAAAACCACATTTTATACCTATTATGAGGTCGATTTTAATTCTCAATATGTACCTATTCTTTTCAAGAAAATAATTTTTTTGTGAAGATCCAAAGATCATTCGTTTCCATGGGTATTCACCATGATTTAAAAATGATTTATTTTATTCTATTACCTACATAAATAAAACCAAAATTTCTAATTTTTTGGGTTAAAATGACATAATGATCATGTTTTAATACACTTTTGAAACACCATGATATTGATATGAAACTAATTTTCTTTTATTATGCATGGGAAATTATAAAATGATTTATTATGATATTTGTGGATCACTTTAAAATTAAAACACTTGAATGGTGTTCCCTAATAGTTCTCCAATGAATTGGGTAAGTAATTTAATCTACAGAGATGTCATGTTTTACGATACCTTGGTGAATAACCTTGGTAGTTTTTATAACTCCTCGGTGGAAAACCATGGTGATATGATTAAGAATGTTCCATTTAAAGGTTGAAGCGACATTTCATGTCAGTATTCATGTTATTTTTATTATGATATGTCACTTCCTTATTCCTTATCTTCATGACTCATGTTTGTATTGATATACTTCTAGATCACATGTAAACTATTTTTCATTTCATTCGTTAATTGGACTTATGGCTACCCTTTCCTTTGATGAATTTCCTCCAGTTATGATATACAGTAAATATAGTTTGTATGAACCTATGAAGAATAATTTAATGTGATTTAGAATAATGTTTTATGTTTTCATGTATTATGTACCTTATTCCCAAGAAACTAAACATTAAAGGATCCCATATTTGCACAATATAATGTGAAGTTATGTAATAAAAAAGGCATTATTTCATAGTCGGTATCAAATAAAGGTTTAGTTATTTTTGCATATTACTATTTTAAAATTTTAGGAAAAAAAATTATATATAAGTTTAAATATCGAAAAACATCCAGTTATTTTTTTTTTGAAATATTACGTAAGTGGTTTCAGAAAAAAGAAATCTAAATCTGGATAGGAACAAGTGGATGGGACACTAAAATAGATTTATCTAGGGGTAAAACCCAAAAAAATAACACATTATTCTAGACTCAAATGGGATGTTTTTCATGAATGTAATCCTTGATTCACTCTTAGTTTGACACTCCTTGGGAATATTTTTGGTTAACCACTTGTTTTCTACGAATCATTATGAAGGACTTAAAGAAAATGAAATTTGTGTTAAAGAATAAAATAGTTAGGAATGATGTTTTAATAGATAAAATTATTTTAGAATTATAAGATTCTTAATAAAACAAATTTATCTCTAAGGTTTTATTCTTGTAGAGAATTGAATGGAATAGGTGGAACAATATAAATGGTGAGCATAATGGAACATGCACTGATTGCACTCTAATAGAAGCCCTAATGGAAAAAATCATGAGAATGATGAGTAAAATGACTCAGGTTATGAACAATAACTGGAATCAAGATGAGATATCATATTCACCTTGAAGTGAATAACAATATATTGAGTCATCTATTCGTCAATAACCACCTTATTTATATGAATGTACCAACAATAGATTTTCTTAACTATGAATAACCTCCTTAGAGTGGGAATATATTAAGGATTTTTTAAATATATTTACCATGTTTAGTGAGAACAAAAATGCAGAATGAATTTCTAGAGCTTAAGTAGAGAGGAAATTAATCTATGGGATCCTATGAGATGAAATTTAAAAGGATTTCTCATTACATATACATATTTTTAAAGGATCCTAATATAAAGAATGTTAGATTGTTTGTTGGACTAAGACCCCAACTAAAATATAATCTATCTAATAGAAACTATGATAGTTATGAGGATATAGTGTGAATTTCTATAAAGATTGAAATGCAGATCAGAGAGATGTTGTGGTCACATAGATCGAATGAAAAGAAGATATCAATGGAGCCATTACTAGTGAGGAACTTTGATCAATGGAATAAGATGAAAAAAATTTTATTTTCAACATGCCACAAATGTGTGAAGAATCATTCATGTGACACACTTCTCAGAGGAGAAAAATGTTTCATGAGTGGAAGATATATCCATATTACCTGGAACTTTTATATTGAGTTGAAGCCTCAACTTTTCAGTAGTAATGACAAAGGGAAGATGGTTCAGGCCCAATCGAAATTCCAATACTATAAGTTTGGATATCTTAGGAACTTTTCCAATCACTTTCCATATTTGGAAAATGTTGAAGGGAAATACCATCAACCTTGAAATAAGAAAAGAGAGAATGTTTGTGCTATTTTATCATGACAGGTGAAGCTGAAGCTCCAAATATTGTGTTAGTATGTGATATCTTTGTTCTCTCAATTCTAACAAGTACTATGTTTGTTCTGGTTTTATGCATTTCTTTATTTCTTCTATGTTTTCAAATAATATAGAATCACTCCCTGAAATTATAAAGGTAGATTTATTAGTCAAGGCCTTAATAGGGATTATCCAAGAATCAAAAATGTATAAAAAACTATAGAATTCACTTTAGTGGGAATAAAACTCATCAGAAATATATTAGTCATTCCCATGCTAAAATTCAACACTATATTAAGGATGGACTTGATCCAAATATATAATAATAATACAAACAGCTGAAAGAAGTAAATATCTGTAGTCTTGAATGGAAAACCTATAGTTTTTTTCATAATAGAGATATCATGACCTGAACTTTGTCTAAAATAACAACCTATAGCCTTATTTATGGATATTATTGGTGAATATGAAGAAGGAAATGAATTATATGAATATAAAAGGTCTCCATTGTTTTGGAATACATTGATGTATTTCTTGAGGAGTTACCTGGACCTCCCTTATAAAAATAGGTAGATTTCTCCACTCATTTTATGCTTGGATCCAAAAAGATACCAAATAACCTATACGGAATTGAAAATTTAGAGCTGGGGGAACTAAATAAATGACTTCAAGATATTTTAGATAAGGGGTTTGTCCAACCATGTGTGTCCCCTTGGGGACCACCTATTCTCTTTGTGAAGGAGGATGATAGATTAATGAATCTTTGAATTTATTATATATATCTAAATGGGATCACAGTGAAGAAAAAATATCATCTTCCAAGGATTAATGATTTATTTCTCCATCTTTGTGGGGCTCAATTATTCCCAGAGATTGATCTTCGATCTGGTTGTCATTAATTGAGGGTGAAAAAAGAAGAAAATATAAATACCTCCTTCCAATCATGATATGAATATTATGAGTTTGTTGTTATGTCCTTCGGTTAGAGTAATATATATGTTGTATTTATGTATTTTCTCAATAGAGTCTTTAAGAACTACATAGATAAATTTGTGGTCGATTATTTTGATGATATTTTGATATATTTAAAATTAATTGAAGATCACGAAGATCATAAAATGGATATATTTTAAACTATTAAGAAGTAGAGGATATTTATAATGTTCATAAAATGTGAATTTTGGTTACAACAAGTTTATTTTTTAGGGAACATTGTAACAAATGAGGGAATTTCAGTTGACCCTACAAAAACAATGGTTCTGGAAGAGTGGTTTCATCCAATAATAGAAACTCTAATTTGTAGTTTTCTTGGTTTAGTAGGATGTTATAAGAGGTTTGTGAAAAACAATTCATGAATTTACAATAAACTATCCACGTTTAGAAGAAAAGGGTCCATGTTAATCTGGTAAAAATGAGTGTGAAGAATGTTTCCAAGAGAAGAAGAAGATATTGTATAAAACATTCATTTTAAATATAACCTCTATTGAAGAAGGATTATTTATTTATAACAATTCATCTCGAAAATTTATTCGGTGATTACTCATGAAATATTAAAAGGTGATATGCTATGAATATTGATAGTTGATGCCTCATTAGTATAATTATCCTACACATGATCTGTAGCTCTATGTGGTTTTCTCCACTGATGATATGAAGGTACTATGTTTATGGGGAGAAATGTGATATCTACACAGAACATCAATATTTGATTTATATTTTCAAGAAAAAGAAATTGGATATGAGATAGTGGATATGGTTGGATATTATTAAAGACTATAACTATTTGATTCATCATCACCCTAGAAGAGAAAAAAAATTGTTGATGCAGCATGTAGAACATACCCTATTATTTTGGAAATGATGAGGATTCAAGGAGATCCATTGATCAAGGACCGTATAAGGATGGAAATGGGAATCATGATGAAAGTTACATCATCAACCTTATCCCAAATTAGTTTTTAACTGTCTTTATAAGATAAGATGACGAAATATCAATGGGATGATCTTTTACTACATAATAAGATAGAGGTGGTAAAAAATGGTATGTTTCCTAAGTTCAATACTTATCAAGAAGGTGGGATGAAATTTTGTAAAATTTTCTGTATTTCTTCTATTAAAAAAATAAATACAGATTAAATGGTTGAATCTAATAGATCTGCATTCTATATACATTATAGAAACAAATAAATGTATATGGGATATCATGAACATTATTGGTGGGATAACATGAAAAGGGAGATTGTCGACTACACTATAATTCTTAGTGTAATAAAATTTAAATTTAGAGTGGTAAATTTTTAATGGGGTATTAAAACCAATACTCATACTAACATGGATGTGGGAAAATATAACTATGGAATTTTTCAATGGTAACCCAAGAACATACAAAGGAAATAATATGATATGGAATATAGTGGATTATCTCACCAAAACATCCCATTTAATCCATATTTATAATTATTTCTCTCTATACCAACCTTCCAATATATACATGAAGGAAGTGGTGAGGCTACATGTAGTTCCACTTTCTATCACTTCTAATCATGATAAAATGCTCACCTCAAAATTCAGTAGATTAATACTGCATGATCTGAGTATCAAGTTGAATTATTGTACGACCTGTCACCCCTAAACTGAAGTCCAACCTAAATAGACTATTTAGAAACTTGATGACATAGTGAGAACATTATGGATTGAATTTAAATGTGGATGATATAAAAATATCATGTTAGTTGAGATTTCATACAACAAAATATTCCATTCGGGTATTTAAATGGAACCCTATGAAGCTCTATATGGGAATCAATGTAGAATTCCAATTTTATGGGAAGAAGTTGGTGAGTTAAAGTTTCTTTGGTCTAATTTGGTTCAATATATGATGGAAAAGGTTCATTTCATCCAAAATAACATTATGTTTTCTCATATTTGGTAGATGATATATGATGATAATCATAAAATGTATATGGAGTTAGAATGTTTGTGAAAAAGTATTCATTTTAAATTCACCATGGAAGAGAGTCGTGTGGTTTCAGAATAATGGAACGATTATCCCCATGTAGATTATCCCTTATGAAATCTTTGATCACATAAGATAAGTGGCCTATCATCTAGCACTTTCACCAAATCTAGATCAAGTTCATGATTCATTCCATGTATCTATCTTGAAGTACATACCTAACCCTTCATTTATACTAGATCATGAGATGGTATAGGTGGAACATGACCTATCTAATGAGGAATAGTTGGTAGATATATTGGATTATAGAGACATTGTTCTAGGAAATAAGAAAACCCACCTCATCAAATCATTATGGAGGAACCATGTATATTAATAAGTAATCTGGGAAATATAGGAGAAAATGAGAAAGAATTACTAATAGATTTTCTCAATTGATAGAATGAGTTGAAATGTTGGGGATGAAATTTCTTAAGGGAGGAAAAATGTAATGACCCATACTTTTTTATATAAAATTTTTTTTTGGGAAATTTTGAGTTATGTTATTTTTATACACTAAGAAACCGTATATATTTAATGATAAATTAAATATATATATGCTAATGAATATAACGACCCATACTTTACATAAATTGTTATTACTTCATAATTGAAGCACACTTAACATAACATATAACAAAACCAAGAAAGGACCGTATAGGTATAGTGTCTTTAGCAACTGGGAAACATAAACAACTGGTTCATAAAGCATCTACTTTTCCTCCCATTTATTTCATCATATCTAGAGTCCACTTTTGGCATATTCTACTTAATAACCTTCTTCCTGACCTGGGGAAATAAAACATACAAAATGGTGAGCTCAAATGCTCAGTAAGGATAAACAAAAGAAATATCAATCACATCATATTCATAAGAACATAACATTCTGGAAATCTTAACCTGCAAAAGGGAGCATAATTTCATAACATGGGATAAATCATAGTATTGAAATGAAATCCCAATAATCATAACATAAAACATGAAACATTCTGGCATACACACATAATCATAGAGAATCATATCTTATTAGTCAAGACTCATTGCCAAGACTATCTTAGTGTACAAAGTCCATTTCTGAACCGAGTCACCCTCGTTTCAGTCCTGTTTCACTGAACCGGTATAACCTACCGTTCCAGCCATGTCTATCTCATGAGATATAAAATATTTACCCAATGCATTGGAGTGAGATATAGGTCCCACCCATCTCATAATTATACCATTCTTATGTGTGCCACAAAATCATAAATCATACATCATTGCATAACCCATGTAGTAAAAATGGGATTCTTAAAAAACATGACATCATAAAACAATTCATATAAGATAAAGGAATTCATAAAAATATTTCCATAACAACATAATCAAATCCATGTAATAATAAGTATAGAAACAGAACCCTTTATTATCTTATATAGAAAATAATTTTGATAAAACACATGAACTCCATTCTTGAGGAAAATATACTTTCTACTTCAAAAACACTTTTCATTTCTTAACATGTCATACAATTCTAAACTAAGAGAAGTTGATTAAAAATAAATTTGAAAACTTGTAAAGGAATCTTCTTGGAAATAATTTTTTAAAAATCCATTCATGTTGTATAAGTTAAAAAAACATTCTTCTCGTACTTTTGTCGGAAAAGTCAAAAAGTACCTCGTACGAAAAAAGACAAAAGGTTCATTTCATATCTTTTACTAAAAACTCACCAAAGGGTAAAATTGGATTTAAAAAATTGTAGGTGGATGGAAATAATATTACATATTGAGGAAACATGGATGTGGATGATAAAATACACCCCAGTAAATGCCAAAGTATAAACAATCTCGGATAAAAATGAGATTGTGATATTTCCCTTACCTTAGGTCTGATATGCTTTGTACGTGTCCAAACCTCCTGTATAATGATTTAAATAATGTTATTGACTTATTCCAGAATCATAATTATTTTTATGATATCATATTTGGTCATATTCTTAGCTTCTTAGTAGTAATATTTCATTGCTACTTGTTATTCGGGTGTTTATAACTTTTTGTTCTTATGCGTGTTTTGTCGAATAAATTCTTATTATTCTCTTTAGGTTATAGATACCTCATTTCCAGAATGGTATTAGTGTAATATATATCATATTCATTCATTCAATTCATATAATCATTATGAAATTAAGATCATGTAGAACGAGTCGCATCACATCGTGTAGACGGTATTCCGTACATACGCACGAGTGATGATATCGTTCCTATGATCGTGGAATTGTATTGGAGTGTATGTATACTATTTCAGAATATAATAAATTTATAATTGTCATATATAGTCATTATTTACACCATTATACCCATCCATGTAAGGTGGTGGTGGAAAATAGATTACACCACGGTGTGGAGACGGTATTCCGTACGTACGCACGTGCAGTGATTTCTTTTTCCGTAGGATGGATAGATGGTTAAATAGGGTTGTTTCATACTTATAATAACATATCAGTATATTAGTGATACTTATGTTATTACTTCATAATGAAACAACTGTAGAAGAAGAAGTGGAAGAAGAAATAAAGATGAAAGAATCGGTAACGGACATTACCTCTTCTTTGAAGTGCTTCTTTGAGACCTCATTTTTGGGCACTAAAATAGGTCTTTGAAGAAGAAAAAAACCTCTAAGATGTCTCTAGGGAAGTGGAGAGGAGAATGTGGCAGGGGTTGGCCGAGCATGAAGGCTCAAAGTGGTGTGAGGAAGAGAGGGAGGAGGTGCCCTTTTATAAGGGAGGAGAGGGGCACCTTTGGAATAAATAAAAATATTATTTTGTTATAAAGTCAAGTTCGGTTTTCAATTGCTCCAAATTGATTTATTTCGAGGCTAAAATAGGTATGGGTCGAAGTCCTCTCATCCAATAGAATTCAGACAAGTTTAGGTTCCTATTTTAACCTTATAATGTAGATTTAACCTTAAGTTAAATAATTTTACTTTTACCGTGTCTTCTTGTGTTCTTACACTATAAGGTTAATAAAATTACTATAAGCAGCCAAACGAACCCCAAGTTGTTTATTATTAATATATATAACCTTATCTAAATCATTTGGCCGAACCTTATATTTTTAGGAATAAAATAACAATTAATAATATAATATTTGTTTTAAAAACTATTTTATGTCAATTTTGACACTATTTAGTAATTAATTTTTGTGAAAATCATAAAAGAATTATTAGTTCGAAAAACATTAATTAAATCATTACTAACAGCCCATATTAATCTATAAAATTAGTGTAATTCATAAAAAGTGTCAAATTACATTTATTTTGGTGTTTATAACATCAATTATATCAATATTTCATTAATAAGATAATTACTGCATCATCTTTGTGTCATAAATAAATTAAATTATTTAATGTCTAAAAATTACAAATAAAATACCATTATGTAGAAAATCTTTCGAAATTTCTAAAGAATATTTTTAGTCGAATTTGTCGTATGTATAACCCCATATTAAAAATGACTTACTTATTAAACTTTGATTTTAACTATTTTATCCCTTCTTTAAATAAATTAATAATAAATGTCCTAATCTAATCCAAGTGGGCCTAAATGGTCATATTTTATTCCTAAGGTTGTTATTGGTAGAATTACACTTGTCCAATAGAATTAGGACATGTGTTACAGTAATAATAATATCATTTTTACCCTTAACTACCCTATTTACTTTTAACCGTGGTAAAAAAGCGTTAAAAGTTACTATTCACCAAAAAATAATTTTCATCTCATTGAACCATATTTTACTTACTGACATCAACCGTGTCTCTTGGATTTTTGAAATTCCACTCACAGAAGTGGTAAAATTGTGTTTTATGAAAAATTCAGTTTTTTAACTACCACTTAGTGGTTTCACTATTCATCAAAAATTGAAAGTTTTCAAAAAAATTACCAAAATTTCACCCTAGGCTAATTTTGATATTCCGAATTCAAAAATGAAGTCCATTTTGAAAAATAAAATTTCTAAAATTTCTAAAAGTGGTAATTACTATTCATAATGGCTAGTTTTAATAATATTTTAATAGCATATCATTGTTTAGTGAAACTCGGTATTGCGTACGACGCAAGCTATCGAGGAAGGTCGTGATTTCGTGTAAAGCAAGCCAAGAAAGTGTTGTGTGTAGAAAAAGATTCTTTTAATGATTTATATAACATAAAAGTATCGAGTGTTACATTCTACCCCCATTAAAATGAATTTCTCCCTCGAAATTCGTCACTTTGTAACAAACAGAGGAGGATACCTCTCCCTCATCATATCCTCAAGCTCCCATGTAGCTTCTTCTAATTGGTGGTTCCTCCATAAAACTTTCACCAATCGAGTGGTCTTGTTTCGTAGAACTTTTTTGCTACGATCCAGAATCTCTATCGGTTGTTCTTCATAAGAAAGATCTTGCTCCAGTGGTACAACTTCTGAGCTGAGTACATGTAAAGGATCAGGTATGTACTTTCTCAGGAGAGATACATGGAACACATCGTGAAGTTGAGAGAGATTCGGTGGAAGCGCCAATCGGTAATCTACCTTTCCAACACGATCCAGTATTTCAAAAAGACCGATATATCTAGGGCTCAACTTCCCCTTCTTTCCAAATCTCATAACCCTCTTCCAGGGAGATATTTGTAAGAACACTTTATCACCCACTTCAAACTCTAGGTATTTTCTTCGGTTTTCGGCATAACTTTTTTGTCGACTCTGAGCTGCTCTTATGTGTTGTTGAATAGATCTGGCCTTTTTTTCCATTTCATCAACGAGATCGTGTCCTAATAGCTTTTTTTCCCCAACTTCATCCCAGCAAGTTGGAGTCCTACATTTCTTTCCATAGAGAGCTTCATAAGGAGCCATCTGAATACTGGAGTGAAAGCTATTATTATAAGAAAATTCCACCAAAGGTAGGTGTTGATCCCAACCACCTTTGAAATCCATAGAGCAAGCTCACAACATATCTTCTAGAGTTTCAATTCTTCTCTCAGACTGATCGTCTATCTTAGGATGGTAAGCAGTGCTAAAACTCAACTCTTTATCCAGAGTATGCTGAAGACTTCTCCAGAACATCGAGGTAAATCTCGGATCCCGATCAGATATAATAGAAAGTGGAACTCCATGCAATCTTACCACTTCCTTTACATATATCCTGTCAAGATGATCTAGGGAGAAATCCTCTCTAATAGCAATGAAGTGTGCAGATTTTGTAAGACGATCAACTATGACCGAGATAGAACTATTGCCTTTGGATGTTTTAGGAAGTCCTGTGACAAAGTCCATAGTGATGTTTTCCCATTTCCATTCGGGTATGGGTAATGGTTGTAACTTCCCCTTAGACTTCTGTCTCTCAGCTTTAACTTGTTGAAAAACCAAGCATCGAGAGACATATTCAGCAACATCTCATTTCATACCATCCCACCAGAAGTATTCTTTCAGGTCCCTATACATCTTCATGCTTCCAGGATGAATAGAGAATGAAGAACTATGAGCCTCATCCAATAGCTCCTTCTTTAATTCGGGGATGGGAGGAACACAAACCCGATTCCTGAACTTTATTATCCCATCACAATCAAGGATGAATTCAGGAACAATTCTCACCTTCTTTTGTAACTAGAAATCTTCTTTCTGTGCCTCTTTAATCTTCACATGTATAGATGGTTGAACATTCATTTGAGAAAGATACAATTTTTCCCCTTTCATTATAATTCCAAGATCCATCCTTTGTAAATCCATAAATATTGGATCTTTTCTGATCCTCATCATGGATAAACTAGAATGTTCTTGTCGACTTAATGCATCTGCCACCTTGTTTTCTTTCCCAAGGTGGTAATGGATTGAGCAGTCATAATCCTTAATCAGCTCCAACCATCTTCTTTGGCGCATATTCAGCTCCTTTTGTGTGAAAATATACTTTAAACTTTTATGATCAGTATAAATGCCACACCTTTCTCCATAAAGATAATGCCTCCAAATCTATAATGCAAAGATTACCGCAGCTAACTCCAAATCATGAGTTGGGTAATTTTACACATGTATTTTCAACTGTCGTGAGTCTTAATCTATCACCATATCATTTTCCATAAGAACACACCCCAATCCCTTCTTGGATGCATCACTATAGATCACAATCCTTTCTCTACTACAAGGCAGTGTGAGCACAGGTGCACTGGATAACCTTCTTTTCAACTCCTTGAAATTCTCTTCACATTCCTCCGTCAAAACAAACATAACTCCTTTCCGAGTCAATATGGTGATTGGATTAGATAATCGTGAAAAATCTTTCATAAAACGTCGATAATATCCAGCCAAAGCAAGAAAACTTCGGATCTCAGTTACTGTTGTTGGTCTCGACCATCTTTCGATAACCTCTGTTTTTTCTGGATCCACAGATATCCCATCCTTTGAGATTATGTGACCCAAAAAATGCAACTTTTTGAAGCCAAAATTCACACTTGGTAAATTTGGCATAAAGATTATCCTTTCTCAGGGTCTTCAATATAATTCTCAAGTGATCTTCGTGTTCTTCCTTGCTCTTTGAATAGACAAGAATATCATCTATAAAGACTACCACAAACTGATCAAGATAGTCTCTAAAGACTCTATTCATTATATCCATGAAGATAACAGGGGCATTAGTAAGACCAAATGGCATCACTATAAATTTATAGTGTCTATACCTTGTACGGAAAGTCGTCTTTGGTATATCCTCCCTTTTGAACCTTTATTGATGATACCCTGATCGAAGATCAATCTTTGAAAAGTATTGAGCTCAGCGTAGTTGGTCAAATAGGTCATCAATGCATGGGAGAGGATATTTTTTCTTGATAGTAATCTTGGTATGTTCTCGATAATCAATGCAGAGTCTCATTGATCCATCTTTCTTCTTAACAAACAGAACAGGTGATCCCCAAGGTGACGCAATAGGGCATATGAACCCCTTATCAAGATTCTCTTGGAGTTGCTTCTTTAATTCCTACAACTCAATTGGGGCCATTCTATAAGGTGCCTTTGAAATAGGCAAAGCACCCGGAATGAGTTCTATTGAAAACTCAACTTCACGATTCGGTGGAACACCCGGTAATTCCTCCAGAAAGACAGCATCAAACTCTCGTACAGTGGGCATATTCTTAATCGTTAGTTTCTCACCAACCATTTGAGATAAATAACCTTCATTTAGTGGAATCAATACCCATAAAATGGAATAAATTTCTACTCGAAGGTTATGTTCATCCTTTCATTGATAGAAGATCATAGATTGATCTGGAATATGAAATGTGACTTCCCTTCTTTGGAAATTGATATGAGCTCCATGTAGAGAAAGACAATACATGCCAAGAATCACATCAAATTCCACTATAGGAAGGATCACAAGATTTGCAGCAAGCACTTTCCCACAAACATCAATCGGAGAAGAATTATAAACTTTTGATGCGACTGTTGTGCCATTAGGTGTTGTCACAGCTAACTCAACATCTAATTGTTGAGGTAATACGGTGATACCCTTAGAAAATTCTTCAGAAATAAAGGAGTGGGTGGATCCAGAATCAAATAAAACATTTTCTACTTTAGAGTGGATGGTAAGTGTACCTTTCACCACATCGTTATCATACTCCACATCGCTGATAGAAATTGCATGTGAATTTCCTTTATCTTTAGCCTTAAGAGTTTGTTGAGGTCCACCATCATCATCAACCCTTGGATTAGGGCATTTATTGGCATAATGTCCCATATTCTTGCACTTGAATCATTGAAGTGTAGTAGGTTCATTCTGTGTATCCCTTCCTTTGATTTCATCATTAGACATCTTTTTCCCATAATCGCGACATTCAAATGCCTGATGACCTTCCTTTCCACATTTGAAACATTTACTTGTCCCATTAAGACAACTCCCTCCATGTTTCTTTCCACACTTTGAACATAAGGGAAAGCTCATCTTTTTTTTAGTGTGATCTTTAGATTTTCATTTGAATTCCATTTTCCTCTTCTTATCAATACCATATGACTGATGGGTTACTCCAATCTCCATCTCAACTTTGAGAGCACATCGAATGATTTCCTCGTATCTATTGAATTCCCTTATGGATAAGGCCCTTCTATGACTTGGTTTTAAGCCACTAAATAATCGATCGATCTTACTCTCAGGTTGGATAATAATACCAGAAGCGTACCTTGGAAGTCTTGTAAAATTTTCTTCATAGGTACCAAATGATTCATCTTCCTTTTGCTTCAGTTCAAGAAACTCTTTCTCCATATTTGTTTGGAGAATACGAGGGAAGTACTTGTTGAAAAATAAGTTCCTGAACTCGTCCCATTCCATGGACTCAATTTCATCCCTTTGCCTCGTATTCTTAATAACATTCCACCATTGATCAGTATCACCTTCCAAATGATACACTGCTAAGATGACTTTATAATGATCAGAACATTGAAGAACTGAAAATATCTTTTCAGTAGTACTAATCCATTGTTCAGCAACCAATGGATCAGTAGACCCACTGAATGAAGGTGGACGCTGTCTCATGAAGGATTCCACAGAATGTTTCTCCTTCCTTTGCTCGTTTGGAGGTCCTGCATGATTCATAGCTTGAGAAAGTTGTGTGAGCATGGATACAATATTTTGCATTCTAGCTCCCATAACGTTTGGTTGCTCAGGGGGAAAATCATTTCATTGCCCGTCGCATTCCGCATTAACATGATACCTTCGGGTTCCAGCCATTGACTAAAACCAAGAAGAATAGTGTGAGAAACACTAATTATAATAGGAAAACCACATAATCAAGAATAAAATTTCACACTTAAGGTCTTATCCTAGGTTATTCATGGCCATTTCTAAAACACTAAGATTGTGTTCTATGCTTAGACTTATCCTTTGGGTTCTTACTAAGGCTTTCACATCCTAGTTTCTAAAGGTTGACTATATCTTTCCTCTAATACCAACTATAACGACCCATACTTTACATACATTTTTATTACTTCAGAATTGAAGCACATTTATTACAACATATAACAAAACCAAGAAAGGACCGTATATGTATAGTGTCTTTAGAAACTGGGAAACATTAACAACTGGTTCATAAAGAATCTACTTTGCCTCCCATTTATTTCATCATATCTAGAGTCCCTTTTTGGCATATTATACTTAATAACCTTCTTCCTGACCTGGGGAAATAAAACATACAAAAGGGTGAGCTCAAATGCTCAGTATGGATAAACAAAAGATATATCAATCACATCATATTCATAAGAACATAACATTTTGGAAATCTTAACTTGCAAACGGGAGCATAATTTCATAACATGGGATAAATCATAGTAGTGAAATGAAATCCCAATAATCATAACTTAAAACATGAAACTTTGTGTCATACACACATAATCATAGAGAATCATATCTTATTAGTCAAGACTCATTGCCAATACTATCTTAGTGGACAAAGTCCATTTCTGAACCGAGTCACCCTCGTTTCAGTCCTGTTTCACTGAATCGGTATAACCTACCGTTCTATCCATGTCTATCTCATGAGATATAAAATCTTTATCCAATACATTGGAGGGAGATATAGGTACCACCCATCTCATAATGATACCATTCTTATGTGTGCCACAAAATCATAAATCATACATCATTGCATAACCCATGTAGTAAAAATGGGATTCTTAAACAACATGACATCATAAAACAATTCATATAAGATAAAGGAATTCATAAAAATATTTCCATCACAATATAATGAAATCCATGTAATAATAGGGATAGAAACAGAACCCTATATTATCTTAGATGCAAAATAATTTTGATAAAACACTTGAACTCCATTCTTGAGGAAAATATCCTTTCTACTTTAAAAACACTTTTCCTTTCTTAACATGTTATAAAATTCTAAACTAAGAGAAGTTGATTAAAAATAAACATGAAAAATTGTAAAGGAAGCTTCTTGGAAATAATGTTTTAAAAATCCATTAATGTCGTATAAGTTAATAAAAACATTATTCTCGTACTTTTGTCGGAAAAGTCAAAAAGTACCTCGTACGAAGAAAAGACAAAAGATTCCTTTCATATCTTTTACCAAAAACTCACCGAAGGGTAAAATTGGATTTAAACAATTGTAGGTGGATGGAAATAATATTACATATTGAGGAAACATGGATGTGGATAATAAAATACACCCCAGTAAATTCCAAAGTATAAACAATCTCGGATAAAAATGAGATTGGGATATTTCCCTTACCTTATGTCCGATATGCTTTGTACGTGTCCAAACCTCCTGTATAATGATTTAAATAATGTTATTGACTTATTCCAGAATCATACTTATTTTTATGATATCATATTTGGTCATATTCTTAGCTTCTTAGTAGTAATATTTCATTGATACTTCTTATTCGGGTGTTTATAACTTGTTGTTCTTATGCGTGTTTTGTCGAATAAATTCTTATTCTTCTCATTAGGTTATAGATACCTCATTTCTAGAATGGTATTACTGTAATATATATCATATTCATTCATTCAATTCATATAATAATTATGAAATGAAGGTCATGTAGAACGAGTCGCATCACATCGTGGAGACGGTATTCTGTACGTACGCACGAGTGATGATATCGTTCCTATGATCGTGGAATTGTATTGGAGTGTATGTATTCTATTTCAGAATTAGTATCACTTTATAATAGTTATATATAGTCATTATTTAAACCATTATACCCATCCAAGTAAGGTGGTGGTGGAAAATAGATTACACCATGGCGTGGAGATGGTATTCCATACCTACGCACGCGCGGTGATTTATTTTTCCGTAGGATGGATAGATGGTGAAATAGGGTTGTTTCATACTTATAATAACATATCAGTATATGAGTGATACTGATGTTATTACTTCATAATGAAACAACTAAAGAAGAAGTGGAAGAAGAAATAAAGATGAAAGAATCGATAATGGACATTACCTCTTCTTTGAAGTGCTTCTTTGAGACCTTCTTTTATGGAACTAAAATAGGTCTTGAAGAAGAAAACAACCTCTAGGATGTCTATAGGGAAGTGGAGAGGAGAAAGTGGCAGGGGTGGCCAAGCTTGAAGGCTAAATGTGGTGTGAGAAAGAGAGGGAGGAGGTTCCCTTTTATAAGGGAGGAGAGGGGCACCTTTGGAATAACTAAAAATATTATATAATTATAAAGTCACGTTCGGTTTTAAATAGCTCCAAATTGATTTATTTCGAGGCTAATGTGGGGATGGGTCCAAATAATCTCATCCAATATAATTTATACAAGTTTAGTTTCCTATTTTAACCTTATCATGTAGATTTAACATTAAGTTAAATAATTTTACTTTTACCGTGTCTTCTTTTGTTCTTATACTATATGGTTAATAAACTTACTATTAGTAGCCAAACGAATCCCAAGTTGTTTATTATTAATATATATAACCTTATCTAAGTCATTTGTCCGAAACGTAGATTTTTAGGAATAAAATAACAATTACTAATATAATATTTGTTTTAAAAACTATTTTATGTCAATTTTGACACTATTTAGTAATTAATTTTTGTGAAAATTATAACAGAATGATTAGTTCGAAAAACGTTAATTAAATAAATACTAACATGTCATATTAATCTAGAAAATTAGTGTAATTCATAAAAAGTGTCAAATTACATTTATTTTGGTGTTTATAACATCAATTATGTCAATATTTCATTAATAAGATAATTACTGCATCATCGTTGTGTCATAAATAAATTAAATTATTTAATGTCTAAAAATTACAAATAAAATACCATTGTGTAGGAAATATTTTTAGCTTACTAATGAATATTTATAGTCTAATTTATCTTCTGTATAACCCCATATTAAAAATGATTTACTTATTAAACATTGATTTTAACTATTTTAACCCTTCTTTATATAAATTAATAATAAATGTCCTAATCTAATCCAAGTGGGCCTAAATGATCATATTTTATTCCTAAGGTTGTTTTTGGTCGAATTACACTTGTCCAATAGAATTAGTACATGTGTTAGGTTAATAATAATATCATTTTTACCCTTAACTACCCTATTTACCTTTAACCGTGGTTAAAAAAATTAAAAAGTTACTATTCACTAAAAAATTATTTTCATCTCATTGAACCACATTTTACTTACTTACATCAACCGTGTCTCTCGGATTTTCGAAATTCCACTCACAGAAGCGGTAAAATTATGTTTTATGAAAAATTCAGTTTTTTAACTATCACTTAGTGGTTTCAGTATTCATCAAAAATTGAAAGTTTTCAGAAAAATACCAAAATTTCACCCTAGGCTAATTTCGATATTCTGAATTCAAAAATGAAGTCCATTTTGAAAAATAAAATTTATAAAATTTAAAAAAGTGGTTATTACTATTCATAACAACTAGTTTTAATAATATTTTAATAGCATATCAATGTTTAGTGAAACTCAGTATTGTGTACGACGCAAGCTATCGAGGAAAGTCGCGATTTCGTGTAAAGAAAGACAAACAAGTGTTGTGTGTAGAAAAAGATTCCTTTGATGATTTATATAATAGAAAAGTCTCGGGTGTTACAATGAACATATCAATTCATCCATTATATGAATTTTGATTGATATTCCCTTTCAAAACTGTACTCTTGATAGTATTTTTAACATTACAATTATTGATTATAAGTTAATATATTTAAGGAAAATATATAAATAAAGGAGAAATAGTTTCCTAAACTAGTTGGGGTTCCATATGAATCTCATTTTTCAAAACATGGGAGGGATTTAGTGTCACTAGGGTTCTCACTTGACCAATCACAAGACAAACTTCATCAATGAAGATTGAACAAAATTTCCAATAGTAGAAGTTCAAGTTAGTGGAAATTTCCACTTGGGTGATGTTAGCCGAGCTGCCACAATAATTTATCACCATTGTAAACCATACTCTTAGTTTTCATGTGGGTGTTATAAAAAGTTATGTGTTAAGGTCCTAATTACTTAATGTGTAATTAATTTGTAAAAATATTTTTTTTACTCAATCGATATCTTTTTTAAGAATAGTTTTTCATAATAAAATTAATATGGAATTTGATAAATTGATTTTTTGAATAGAAATTATACTTTACAGAAAAGATATAAATATTTATAATAAAATAATATATTATTAATAATACATATTTTAATAAAATATCATGATAAAAACACTCTTACTTAAATATAAACGATCAAATAATTTTAGTTTTTTTCAAGTACCAAAAAAATTATAATGTATTTTCAATATATAGTTATTTTTAATAAATATTGATTTTTATTTTTAAAATATATAATTATAATATTTGGTAAATTATTATGATAAAATAAATATAATTTTTTAAATCATTACGTAAAAATTATGTTCGGGTGAACCTATGAGAATTTTCTAAAATAAATTATTTTTTTGTGAATTGTAAAAATACAATTTCAGTATTTTAATATGTTTAATGGCTTCATAATTATGTCATAATTATGTAATAAATAATTAAACATACAAAATTACATGAAATTTATTATATTATAAATATTAATAATTTTAATATAATTAAATCAATTTCCAAATAAGAAATTTTCTTTCCAAATTCTGAAATGGAAACTTCAACTTTAAGAATGTTATTTTTTGAAACCATTAATTTTCTGTGAAAAAATAAGTAATATAAAATTATATTAAACTCTTGTGGATTTAAATAACATAAAATATGTCCCATTTTTTTGATAAAATGGGATAAAACCATGGGCAAGACCACTTTTATTTATTTACCAATACCAAGGTTTCCAACGACTGTAATTAGAAATTAATAAAAAAAATCATTAATGTTTTTATAAATACCCACCCATTTCCCCATATAATTTTACTTAAAATATATATTAAACTAAAATATAATCTTTTTACCTCCCAAGTAGTCCTATAAAGGTGTACTCAAGCCCCTGAGTCCTGATCCACATGTTTTAGTGCTAACTATTTAAGGTAAGGAAAATATCCTTCTTTTCTCATCATTTCATAAACCACTTTTTGTATATATATTCTAATTTTTTTGGTAACTATTTATTTTTTTATTATTATTAATTCACATAATTTTAAATCAATTTTTATCAATGGTATATCCATATCCCATCTCTTTTAACCCTTTTTCTAAAATAATGTTTTATACTCATTATGCTGGCAATTTTACTTCTAAAAATTTCAGTATTCTTCTCATGAAATTCCATTTAATTTTATTTTTTTCAATAATCAAACCAATTTATTTTCTATAGGTATTCACTAAAATGTAAAAATTATTTATTTTATTCTATTATTGATATACAAAAAACAATAATTCCCTTTTTGTAGTGTAAATATGACAAAATTATCATGTTTTTAAATAACTTTTGAAACACCAGGATTCTGATATGAAATATATTTTATTTTTTTATCCATGAGTTATTTATTAAATAATTTATTATGATATATGTGATCAGATGAATATTAAGACACAAAAATGGTGTTCCCTAATAGTGTTTCAATGAATTGCGTAAATAATTCAATCTCTAGAGATGACATGTTTTACAATACCTATGTGAATTACCTTGGTAATTTTATTCCACCTCAGTGAAAAACCTTGTTGATATGATTATTAATGTCTGATTTATATGTTTTATACACACTTACATTTTATTATTAATTTCATTTTTATTATAATATTCCTTTTTCTAATTCGTTATCTTTATGACTTTTTTTCTGGTCGATATTCTTCAAGATCACATGTAAACTATTTTCCTTTGATTTCCCTTACTGATTCTTGAACTCACATTTTCCATTAACATATTCCCAAAGGTTATGAGAAGTAGTAAATTTTTATAGGATGAAATTTTGAATAATCCCTTCATGTAGTTTGGAATGATGTTTTACGTTTTCATTATTATGAATCTTATTGCTAAAAACTAAAATTTAAATGATCTTGTGTTTTCACAATGTAATGAAAAGTTAAGTAATAAAAAAGTGGGATTACATAGTTGGTTTAAAAGGAAGGTTATTTATTTCAGAAAATTGATATTTGAAAAATTTAGGAATAACCTTTGAGAATAGTTTAAATATAGGAAACCATCCAAGTATTTTGGTGAAGTATTAAGTAAGTTGTTTTTCAGTAATGAAATGTATGTCTCAATATGAACAAGTGTATGTGGCTCCGGCATAAATATATCTAGGGGTAAAACCAGAAATGACCACATTGAGATAGATTAAAATGGGAAATAGTGCATAATATACCTTACTGCACTCCTATTTTGACACTCCCGGGAGATATTTTTTGTGAATAAAAATCCTTTTATGACCTTTTAAGAAAGATTTATATAAAATGTACTTTTGTGTTGAAGAATAATACATTTGATAATTTTTTTTAATATATAAAATTAGTTTAGAATTGTAATATTCTTAAATTAAACATGTCCCTAACTAAGGTTTTCTACTTTTAGAAAAAAGAGAGAAACAGGAAGAACCATGTAAATTATGAATTCAACAAACCATGTGTTGGAGGCCCTCCGATATAAGATGAAATGTATAACTTCATGAGAATAATGAATCAACAGACTCAGGTTATAAACAATAACTTGAATCAAGATGAGAGACCAAATGCACCTTGAAGGGAAAACACTGTAGTTATTTATTTATGAATCAATAATCACATTCTTTCAGTACATCTACAGAACAATTGATTTCTTGAAAAATGATAATCTCTATAGTAACTATCTTTTTAGTACTCTGTTGTTCGGAAAAATTCATCATTACCCTAGTTGTGTACCTCTACGAGGGAGTAGGTGATCAGTGGTGGAAACTAATTATAATCATGAAAACAAGAAGATGGATTACTACTATAGAGTGTGAACAGTTTAGGGGGAAAAATTTCAAAATATATTTCCCCTGTTTGATGAGAAAAAAATTGATCATTATTACCTAGATCTAATGTAAATGGAATATGAAACTACGGGAAGCTGTTAGAAGAACACTACAAGACATTTCAACTACAAATCTTTCTTTTTCATGGATCCTAATTGAAAGGTAGATGTATTGTTTAGTGGACTAAGACATCATCTAAGAACAAATCTACCCAATCGAGACTATTATAGATATGATGAGATAGTGTGAATTATTATGAAGGTTGAATTATAGTTCAAATAGATTCATTGGCCTCATATATTTAGTAAAAAGAATAGTCCAATGGATCCAAGCATAGGACAGAACTTTGATTATGGAAGAAAAAGGAAAGTAAGTGAAATTTCCCACATCTAAGAAATATGGTATATATAATTTAGGGAAATTATTGATTGGGAGTGATAAATGTTACCATTGTAGAAGATATATACAAATTACTTGGAACATTCATAGTGTGGTGAGGCCTTAATTTCACAAATCTAATAAATAACGGAAGATGGTGCAGGCCCAGCCCAATGTCCAATGCTATAAGAGTGGATAGCTTGGGAATATTTCTTATCACTGTCTAATTCCAAAGACAATGTAGGGGAATCACTATAGAAATATATATATTAAATGGGATAATGGTCATCATTTTGTTATCAAAATGAACAAAGTTGAAGCTCAAAATGTTGTGGTGGCTGGTGGTCTCATTATTCTCTCAACGATAGAAAATCCTTTTTTTTATTCAGGTTCTACGAATTCCTTTATTTCCTCCAAGTTTGTAAATAATGTAGAATCAATCCCTAGACTAGTAGCAGTAGAGTAATTTTTCAATACACATAGAGTGATTATTAAATAATCAATAGTGTATAGACATTATATTATTCACATTGGAAAACACAATCTCATCACAAATCTAGTATTCATTTCCATGATGTATTTCCACACTATACTAGGGAATCACTAGCTATCAATGTATAATACTAAGATCAACTACAAAGGTAATGAAATCATAGTAGTCATGAATGGGAAGCCTATATTTCTTTAAGGAGAGATATCCCAAACAAATATTTTTATAGAAGCACCTCTCATAGCATTGTTTATAGAAATGACCAGTGAATATTAGGAAGGAAATGAATGTATGAAAATATAAAATGACTCCATAATTCTTGAATACATTGATGTATATTCTATGAAGTTACCTAGACCTCCAATAAAAAATAGGTATAGTTCTCCATTTAAAACATTCCTATATCCTTTTCAATATAAAATAACCCATATATAATAAAAAATGTGGAGCTGGATAAACTAAAGAAAAGGACTCAAGATCATTTAGAGATCAGGTTTTTTGAACCATGTGTTTATCCTTGGGGAGAACTTATTAACTTTTTGGAGAAGAAGGATAGATCAATGTGGCTATTAATTGATTATAAATAACTAGATGGGATCACAGTGATGAACAAATACCCTCTTCCAAGGATTGATAATTTATTTTACCAGCTTCATGGGGCTCAATTATTCTCCAAGATTGATCATCGATCTAGTTATCATCAATTGAGGGAGAAGAAAGAAGACATTATAAAGATCACCTTCTGATCAATATATGGAAAATATGATTTATGTATTTCATTTTTCTTGATTGATTCGCCTTATTTATTTATTTATTTTATGAATACGGTCGTTAAAGAGTACCATGATAATTATTTTTAGTTTTTTTAATGATATTTTGATATCTTTCCAAAGTGGCGAGGAGCATATAGATCACATATGGGTTATATTGAAATCTATTGGGAAGGATGGCGTATTTGGAATATTCATAAAATACGAATTTCAATTTAAATAAGTTTCCTTCTTTGGGAACATTACAACCAATGAAGGAATCTCAGTTAACCCTATGAAGACACAGGCTATGGTTGAGTGGCCTCATCCCAGAACAGTAATCAAGATTCAAAGTTTCTTTGGTTTAGTATGATATTATATGAGTATTTTAAAGAAACATTCATGAACATATTCTGCAATAACCATGTTAACCTGAAAAGGGGCCAAGTTCATCTTGAAAAAATGAGTGTGAAGAAATTTTCCAAGATCTTAAGAAGAGATTGGGTATTGAATTAATGTTAAATCTACCCTCTATCAGAGAAGGATTAATTATATTTAGTGATGGATCTATGAAAGTAATTGGGTTAATCCTCATGTTAAAAAAAGAAATTTTATATAAATCATGATAGTTGAATCCTCATGAAACGAATCAATCTACACATTATCAATTGATAACTATGGTTTTTTTCTCTGATGATATGGTAAAACTATATTTATTGGTAAAAATGTGATATATACATAGATTGTCAAATTCTAAAGTATAATTTATTGCAAAATGAGATTAGTATGAGATATAGGATATGGATGGAACTTCTTAATGTCTATGATTTTTATTTCATTATCACCCCTGAAGAGAAAACAAATTTGATGATGCTTTAAGTATGAAAGAACATTTTGTTTTGGAAATGATTAGGATTCTAGGAGATCGATTGATAAAGGACTAAAAAAGGATGGAAATCATAATCTTGAGTTAAAGGAAATAATCAATCCTATCCCGACTTATTTATCAACCATCATTATCAGATAGTACTAATAAATCTAAAATTTAAGATCATTTTCTATAGTAGAATATAGAGGCTATGAAAAATGGTAAGTTTCTTGAGTTAAATATTTATCAAGAAGGTGTAAAAAAATTTCAAACAAGGATATGTGTTCTATATATTCTATAAATAAATAAGGATATAGTGAATTATTCTCAAATCTCTACATTCTTTGTACATCTTGGAATCACCAAAATGTATAGGTACCTTCTGGATCATTATTGGTCATACAACATGATAAGGGAGACTATCGACTATACTTCAAGGTTCTTGGTGTGTCAAAAAGGTAGGGCAGATAAAAAAATTCATAATGGGGTATTATGACCACTACTGATAACAACATGGAAGTAGGACAATATCAGTATGAACCTTTTCACTGGTCTCCTAAAAAAATCCAAAGGAAATAATGTGATATAGGTTATAGTTGATCATCTCACCAAGAATTCTCATTTCATCATTATTCCAGAATATTTAACTCCTGAAAAACTAGCAAAGATATATGTAAATGAAGTGGTGAGGCTATATGTAGTTCCAATTTCTATCATTTCTAATAATGATACATAGTTCACATCAAAATTTGAAGAGGTATACAACATGATTTGACAACCGAATTAAATTTTGGTATGGTCTATCACCACAAAACTGAAGGCCAATATAAAAATATTATTCATACATATGAGGACATGCTGAGAACATAATAAATGGAATTTAAAGGTGGATTGGATCAATATCTTCAATTACATGAGTTCTTGTGCAATAATAACATTCATTCAAGTACTCAAATGGTACCCTATAATGCTATATATGGGAAGTGATTTATTACTTCCACTTGTTGGGATGAAGTTAGTGAGGGAAAGCATATTGGGCATGATATTGTGCAAGAGATGATAGATAAGGTTCATTCCATTCAAAACACATTAATTCTTCTTATATATGGAATAATATTTATGCAAGAAATATTTGAAGGGACTTGGTGTTTGATGATGGTGACAAACTCTTCCTTTGAATTTCACAACGGAACAGAGTCATGTGATTTGGGAAGAAAGGAAATATTATCCCCAAGTACATTAGACCCTTTGAAATCCTTGATCTCATAGGGTTAATGGCCTATCCGGTAGAAATTCCACCAAATCCAGCTAAAGTTCATGATGTTTTTCTCATATGTCTCCTGAGGAAGTATGCACAATATCATTAACATGTGCTGAATCTGGTGGTGGTACAACCAGAACATTACCACTCTTATGAGGAGAAATTTTTGGAGATCTTGGATTGTAGAGAAAAGGATCTATGCAACAAGAAACCTCACCTTATCAAAGTGTTATGGAGGAACCATATATTTGAGAAAGTGATAAGATAACCTGAGGAGATGATAACATAGAAGTACCCAAATCCTTTCTTGACAGAGAGAACAAGTTGAAATTCTAGGGACAAAATTTCTTAAGGGGGAAGAATGTAACAACCAAAAGTTTTTTAAAATGATATTTGTTTCCAGATAAAATTTGTGTTATATTATTTTTATGCACTACAAAACCATATCCATTTAATAATAAGGTAAATATAAATTGGAATGGGGTGATGACGCCCCATTTACCCGGTTCCTCTCTTTGCTCTCATTTCTAGGGTTTCTGCGGCCCTCCTCGCGGTGATGGATTTCTCCCCCACCTTTTTCCTTCTCACCCTTCTTTTCTTACTTCTTCTTATTTTTCATTCATTCCTTCTTACCAGTGGCACTTTTATTTCTTCACTCTAGGCTCACTGCAAGGGGATTTCCCCTGCAGATCCTTCGATCTTCCCGGCTTCGGTGGTCTGCTGTGGAAGTCCTCGGTCATTCAAATCCCACACTGACCTCATGTTCCCCTGCTCCTCTCTAGGTCGAAGATGGAGTGTCGGCTCATAGAGTATTTGGATCATGTGTTCCGGTGATTGATGGTTTCCCAGGCGCTTCCAGTGTTGGCTTTCTATTGTTATTCCTGCTACTGGTATTCTTCTCCTCAGTTGATGGCATCGTTTGGAGTCCCCTGTTGCTCAACCCTTCATTGACCTCATGTTTCTCGGTGCCTCTCATAGTCGGATCTAGAGTGATGGAATCTACGAGGTTCTGGGATGTGTGGTTCAGTGTCCCTCGGTGCTCCAAACGCATCCTGAGTCGATTTTATCATGCGAAGCTTGTTACTTGTTCGACATATCTAATTTATGGTGTTGTTGATGTTTCTTTCTGAATGCTGCCAGAAGTTAGTGTTTACGGTGATGATGAAGGTGAGTTGATTCGGGTAGGTTCTAGCTTTGGTATTCTATTCAATTTGAATACCCCCTGCCATTTCAATTGTCTTTAGATTTCTACAACTATAAAGATATTTATGGTGGTTGTTGATTTCCGATGATGAGATGGTGATGATGTTTTGATTGTGATTCAGTTAGAATGGCTTGTGGTGGATCATGTCCTGAGGTAATGATGATGTCTCCTGTTTCTTAAATTTTAATTTTGAATTTGAATTTTTATGTTTCAGGTTGAATTTTGAATCCTTCATCATATTTATGTTTGGGGTTTTTGAAATGTGGTATCTGGTACTGTGAGGTTCCCACTTATCCATAAATTGGTTTATTCAGAAAATGAAAAAATTGATTTACGGCCTAAATATAAAGGGGAATGTTACTATCTAAACTTGGCCATTGTATGACCATTGTTTGATTATGACCATTAATATGACCATTGTAAACTATACTGTAGATAATAATTTTTACATTATAATATGTGTTAATAAGTAGAAATGGAAAAGTAAAATTAATTCAAAAGGAGAAATGATGGCGTCTACCAGTGAGTGTTCTATATGAAGCTCATTTTTTAGAACATAGGAGGGAGGTAGCATCACTGGGGTTTCCCCATGAGCAATAATAATCTGTACTTCAATAAGTGAAGCTTGAATGAAACCACCTATAGGAGAAGTTCAACTTAGGGAAAATTACCCCTCATCTGATGTTAGCTGAGCCACCCCTTGAATCTATCGCCAACTCACACCTTAACCTTACGTCATATGAAAATGTCATCAGGGGTAATATATCGATTTCCTATGTACTTAAGGTTTAATTTGGTTGTATAAATAATGTTTTTTAATTAACTTTTTAGAGGATAGTTTTGCTTAATTAAATTGAGATGGAATTTGATAAATTGATTTTTCAGACAGAAATTTTACTTTCTAGAAAATATATAAATATTTAAAATAAAATAATATATTATTAGTAATACTTATTTTAATGAAATATCATGATAAAAATAATCTTACATAAATATATATGATAAAATAAATTTTTTCAAGTGTCGGAAATTTTACTATGCATTTTCAATCCGCTATTAATTTTAATAATTAATGATTTTTATAGTTTATAGTTATGATTCTCATATTGTGAGAATTAATCTTATAAAATAAATATCATTTTTTTAAAGAATCATTTCAATGTTATGTTAGGTTTAGTTTATGAGAATATTCTAAAATACTTTATCTTTTCATAAATAGTAAAAATGCCATGTATGTTTTTCGATATGTTTAATGACTTCAAAATTATGTCATATTGATTTAATCACTAATTTACAACAATAAAAAAATAAAATATATTATTTTATTAATATAAATTATTTAAATATATTTTAATCAATTTTTAAATATATAATTTAACTTCCAAATTCTAACATAGAAGCTTTAACTTTTAAAATGTAATCTTGTGAAGACCTTAATATTATTTTCCAAAATAATTAATATAAAATGATGGTCGACTCATGTGGAATAAAATAACATTAAATGTTTCTAAATTATTCAATACCATGTGAATATAAAATCGTAAATCCCATTGTTTTTCATTTACCACTACCTAGGTTTCTAAAGCCTATATTTGGAAATTAATAAACAAATCCTCCACTTTTGATATAAATACCCACCCATTTATCCATTTAATTTCACTAAAAATACATCCTCCATGCTGATCTGATTTTTTTAACTCAAAATCATTCCTCCCATGGTTTCTTCAATCTCCCATGTTCTTGATCCTCATGTTTTAGGAGTAACTCTTTAAGGTAAAGGAAATATCATTCTTTTCTATTTGTTTCTAGAACCACTTTTTTATATGTCTTCTAAATATTATGATCACTCTCTCTTATTTCCTTTTAATTGATTACCTTACCAAAAACTATTATTTTATCATTGGGAGACCCATTTACCCTCCCTTTAATAATTTATAAAATGTTGGTTTATACCCGTTATGCTACCGATTGTGCTTCTAAAGATTTCTCTGTTATTCTTAAGAAATTCTATTTTTTTTTCTTTTTGTGAATTCTAAAACCTCTTTCATTTAAATAATTATTAACCAAGATGTAAAATTGAATTATTTTATTCTGGTATTGACATAAATAAAACCCATATTCCATTTATATGGGTTAAAAATTACATAATGATCATGTTTTTAAAGAACTTTTGAAAAACCATGATTTTGATATGAAACCAATTTTCTCTTATTCTATACAAGTTATTTATGAAATGATTTATTATGATCTATGTGGCTCACATGAAAATTAATACATATGAATTTTTTTCCTTTATATAACACCAATACATTCAGAAAAAAAATTTAATCTCTAGAGATGGCATGTTTTAAGATACCTTGGTGAATAAACGTGGTAATTTTTGTGAATCATCGGTGACAACCCTTGTTGATATACTTATGAATGTCTCATTTAAATTTTTTAACCACATTTAATTGTATGTTATTTTTATTATTATATTTATATAGATAATATTTTCATAATTATACATATTTTCTAAGGATTTAATCCCTTTAAATTAACCAATTTAGGTTAATTGGCATCATTTTCGGATTTTAGTGAATTTGGAGCAAAAATGTGAAAATTGGTTAATCCTAGAAAATTAACACTTTTTATCACATATTTATTTTGTGAGTAACTTTTAAAAATTTTATTTAATTTTTATAAATTGTTTTCGATTCCACTGTTTATGCGATTCTATTTTTTTCTTTTGGACCCAAAGCCCATTTTAACACCCACAAGCCCAAAAAATCAATGGTGTTGAAAAATTATTATGCCTGGCATAATTGAATCTACCTCATTAAATGAGGTATATCATGGGATACAAACTACCAAATGAGATTATTATAGCTAGGTGAAATATAGGATTTTATGTTTCAGGTTCATATTAAATTTCATGAATAAATTCTATCATTAAGGAAACCTTTTCATGAGTCAAAGTGGAGTATATTGAAAAGTATTTTTTGGAAGGAAAACAAATTCTTCTTCATTAATGAAGCTCTAAATTATTTTAAATGTATCTTTAGGTTTTTAAAATTTTATGTTCTAAATCAAGAAAAATAATTAAGATATTTTATGAATGCACCTTAGCTGTTTTTTCCATCTGGTGGATAGAACCGAAGAAAACTTATGGCGTATAGATTCTCAAGGATAAAATTTTCTCTTCTTTATTTTTCAACTTTTTTACTTTTAATTTGTGTAGTAACATCTTATTACACATTAATTATAGATACCCTTCACATATTGGAGTAAACATAAGTTTCATTGGGTAATGATAGGTTTTCCATTTTGTAATTATTTAATTCTTTCATATAATGGTATGAGATCGATTTATCTCTTATATAAATTTTATTTCAATTTATAATAGTGGTTTTAAACATTATGTACATCTGTATTTGTTATTATATTCTTTTGTTATTATTTATTTGTTCAATAATAAGTATCTCCCTCCACTGGGTTCTGGTTTATATATTATGGAATAGATAATGTATTAGTGGTGAAGTACGTGGCGATCTCTGGTATGTGTGGGAGGGGTAGTGGATATTGTTGATTGTTTGGGATAAAAAAGATCCGATTTAGAAATACCTAAATCAATTGGGGGTATTTTCTATTACTCTATAAAATATTGGATGTATTTTAGAGAAATATATTATTTTGGGAAGGTTTTTTCCCGCCATTACTATTTCACCAATAGAGTGAAAGAATATGATTGTGGATTCTTACTTTTATAGACTTAACAGAAGAGAATTGGAAAAATTATAATTATGATAGAATTAAAAATGGAAAATTGACTTTCACCTAATCATCCTTATAATATAACAGTTTTCAATAAAATTATTTCCAATTTGTTATCACTATTTTCCTTAATTTATTTCCTTTATTTAATTTTTTTCTTTTCTTTTCAAAGTAAAAATATTCCAAAAAAACCAAATTTCTCTCTTTCTCTGGTCTTATAAATATGAGTAATGTTCTTATTGATATTTCTAAATATCATATGTAAAATATCTTCCCTTGATTTCACTTACTCGGTCTTATGCTCACCCTTTCCTTTGATGTATGTCCTCAAGTTATTAGAGGCAATAAATTTACTTTGGATGAACCATTAAAGAAGCATTTCATGTGGTTTAGAATAATGTTTTCTTTCATCTATTATATACTTTATTTCCAATAAACTAATCATTAAAATATCCTCTATATGAATATTATAATTAATGTTTATTTAATAAAAATGTGGGAATCTACATTGGTCCTAGAATAGCCATATTATATTTTAACATTTCGAGGATTTTCAAAAGTGTCTCTAACATCAATTATAAAGGTCACCTTCCCATTCACATATTTACACCACCTTTGGCCATCTATACTAATGAAAATATGACGATTTCTCTTATAAACATCATTAGTTAAGTTATAGATTTTTTTCCACCTAAAAGAACTCATCTAGATCTCTAAATAAGATAATAAAGGAATTCTGTTGAATAAGAGGTAATAATCTTTACTGAAAATTTCAAGTTTATTTATTCTTATAATTTCTCTTCATGTTTTTTTCAATTATATAGTAATAACTCCAATATTATCTATATTTTTATATTTTATTACGATTATAGTACAACCATATTAAACCATTTATCCATCTTAATAAAAATTAAAGTACCACATCTGCGTACGTATGGATTGTTGTCTCCACAATATTGTATATTATTTTTTTCATCACCACATTACATATATGGGTATAAAGAGGGAAATAATTGACATGTATAATAAATATGATATGATATTGATTTTGCAAAAAACAATATACAATACAATTCCTGACTCTTTCACCATTAATGGATTAATACAGTTACTCGTGCGTTTATATGACCAACTATCTCCACGATGTGATGTGATTCATTTTCCATGTTCCCCATTAATGAATTATTATAAGAATGTATATAATGAATTAATATTTTATCTATTAAATTATTATCATTTTTAAAATATGAAAATATATCATATTTATAACAACCAGAACATATATGACGAAACGCGTATATGAAAATGAAGTAGTTAACACATGAAATAAGGGTAATAAAAAAATATTATCAAAAAATTGGTGATAAAATGATATAATTTGATCATACATGATATAATAAATATGTGTATGTTTCTATTATATATTAATAACATGATTTCAATCATTATATAAGAAGTTAAATCATGTTCATCTAAAAGAAAATCCTAGGTAATGTATTTTTGGCTCACTTTTATTTCGACGGGATACATTCTTTATTCACCAATTATTTATTTTGTGTGGTGTGTATACTATGACATTAATATAATATCAGTAATATCCCCAAATTCATGGTATTTATTATTTCATTTTATTCTATGGGGATAATGATTCAATTGATTAAATAGTGGTAAGAGTTTATTTCACAATCTCAAAATTATTTTGGATTGTTAATGTTCAAGACTCTATTGGGGACTATTGCTATTCAATGTTTATATTCTCCAAGAATGTTTTCAAAAAGAATTTAATATTAAATAATAATTGCTTAATGTAATATTTAACCATGTTTTACTTTTTTTTAAAACAATTAAAGGAATATTTTTGTGTTTCTCAAAACAATATCTATTTGAATTTTATTGAACAAGTGAAAGGACTCTTTGTTTTAATGTATACGATATGAATATAATTTCAAAAAATCATTACCCATAATTTTTTTTAAAGGATGTTTTATTTTTTTACAAATTTTTTTTTCATTGAAATGTATTTTCATAATTTTTTGTAATGTTTTAGAGAATTTCAAATTGAAAAAAGATATTTTCCTCAAATAATGTTTTAAAGATATTTTTGTTCATCAATGAAATCAACCATTTAATGTTCGTATGATTCACTGTGGGTATTTATTATTAATATCATACATATTATTTATTGGGATAGTTTATGATAAGTTTAACTACGGATGTTTTATTTTTATATCAACCTTTTTATTATTCCGAATGGTTTGTATTTATGTTTATTGATTGGGGAAATTATTCACATTAAATATGCTAGTTTTTCAATAAAATTTTTTTATTGATTATATTTCAACCCTATAATTTTTGGAATGTATTGAACATATTTCGTGACGGTAGGGGCCTTCTATAGAACCTCTATATACCGGAAGGTCTCATGGAACAAGGTAGACCTTGTTATGGAAAACACCTTATCCCTTTATATATACACCTTGACTGAGGCATTTAATGTTTGTTTTAGATGTATTGAATTATTCAGTCCATTATTATGAGATTATTTATTTATATTATTTGTGATTATTAATATATTATAATATACTTGGTTAAGTTCCATTTTCATGTGATTATTTATACAAAATTAATTGATCATATTTTATTCCTTCCATATTTTGATCTTGTTGTTGATTAAATAGTATGTGTTTCAGTTAATTACCATATTATAATAGTTTATTATTATTTATGATAGCTTTAATTTTATTTATACCCATATTAAGCATCTGATATCACCCCTTTATTATGTTTTAATTTTCCCTGATATGATAATAAGTTTATCATGACTGATATACAGGGTAATGCTAAGAGAATAATGGTGTTATCAAAGGATTCACTGTGTTGTATTTAATGTTTTAAATTACAACTTAAGATTAAAGTATGTATCTATTTTAGAAAAACTATTCAATTGGTTGGTACTTTGTGGAATGAATATTGTATATATGAAAATTTAATAAAGTAGGGAACCAAATCTAGGCTACAAGGGTTTGTGTTTTAATAGTTGGTATTATATAATGTTTATTAGAAACCTTGGTATCTATATTCAAGTAAACATGGATTAGAGAATGAAACCATGTGATAAAATTTGTATGTATATCTAAATAAACTAAACATTTGATTTAGATATTTGTTACATATAAAAATCCAATTTAGGTTATGCGATTCACTTGTTCTGAGAATTTACATTTTGTTTCATATTTTTATGATCTAATTAAGTGTTTTCCATTATTTAGAAATGGGACATAGTGGAAGTAATGGAAAATATTTTAATACATGAAGGGATTTTCCTACTGGGAAATACAATGATGTTGGAGCTGAAGCTACAACTTGAGTTGAACTAATTATAACTATATTGGGATAGTTGACTTAAGTAATTAAAAACAAATTTCTTGTAAGGATCATCTTGATGATCTAAAATGTGGTTTAACAATTTTAGAATAATTTATGTGTCAGAAACCTCCATCATTCAATAGAACTACGAATCGATTTTTAATTGAAAAACACATAACTTCCTTAGAGAATATATTCCTCACTTTGGGATGTAATGAATGGAAATTTTTTCTCTTAAAATTTTATCATCTCTCAGGTGATGAAGATCAATGGTGGTCATTGATTCAAAAAACTAATGATGTATATGAAATAACAAGAATAAAATAGAATTATTTTAAGGATTTTTTCTTACAAAAATATTTTCCTCAAGAAAAACGAGCAAATATGGAGAAGAAATTATTGAGACTGAAATAAAATGAAGATAAAAACATTTCTAATTACGAGTAAAAGATTACAATGTTAGTAAGAAATGATATAGGCTAGGTATGTAATACAAATAGAATGATTTAATATTTCATTGATGAGATTAAACAAATTATTCAGAGGTAAATAGTCTTTTAAAAATTATCATACTACTGGGATATAATATCATGTTCTATCAAGATAGAGAAAAAAATATACAACTCTTGTGATGTTGAAAGAATGAATGAGAAGAATTGGATGGAATATAAAAATATGGATAAAGGGAAGAACACAAAAAATTATTTTACCAAATGTGATAATTATGGAATAAATCACCCTGGTACTTGCTTGAAGGGAATGGGGGTTCAGAAAATTTGTGGAGGGAAAGGGATACATGATTATGATTTTAAGGGAAATAATGAAGTGGTCTATTTCTTCCACTATATGGAGATGAGGCACTATAATAATTAATTTCACAAATGTTAAGGGAATACAGCTCAATAGAAACAAATGTATCCTTGTCAAGAATATGTGGTTACTATAGTTGATGTAGAATAATTAAAGTATTCACGTTTTTTAATTAAAGAATTATATTATAATTTTTTTTATCAATTTTTTGTGGTTATAAAACCCATAAAATATATAAGGATTGTGCTATAGTACTTCTTCTCAACATATTTCTTTGAATTTATGTTTTAATTAATCTTTAAAGGTGATCAAGGTATTCATATATTTGGTGTGTAGAATTAAGAGATACATTATGTTTTTTTAGGGAAAAATTAAGGTACAATTGATTTTGGAAATTTAGTGACCTTTCACCTAAATATTTGGTCATTGCATTTAGAGAGAATTTTTTTGGAAGAGTCTTAAGATTAAATATTTATGGAATATATTAAGTGGAAATTTGGAAATTATTGTTTTTTGATAACATCTGCAAACCATTTTTTATATTATTAAGAATTTAAAGCATAAATGAATGAATTATATATATTATGATTCATTAAAGTGATTCATGCATGAAAAATTATTCATTAACATTCATTTCATGGCATATGGGGTTATGAAAAAATAGATTGAATCACAACGAAAGGATAATAATATTCTTTTGACATGGAAATAAATCAGGTATGTTTATTTTCTCATGTTTTTATCTATATAGTAAAATAATCCCTCAACTTTATGAAATAGATTTTTGAATAAAAAATTATATTTTTTTAATTTCGTATAAATAAATTAATAGCCTTTTTACCCATCACAAATTTATGGGTTTTAGATTGTTAACATTGTGATGACCATCTTCTTTATAATTCTCCATCAAGACATGATAGTTAGATTTTTCTTCCATATTTTGACATTATTTTAATGTTCTCATATTAAAAAACCTAATTTTATGGTGAAACTCACATTTCTATTTCACTCTTTTTTATAGGATGTTTTATTAATGCTATTTACGATGTGGGTTTCCCAAAAAGGAATTTTCAAATAAAAATAGTTCATTTTCAATGTGAGATTTAAATTTATAAGGACACAATTTGTTAGAGGGAAGAATATAACATTTTGAGTTTTTAAAAGGAAATATTTTGTTCAATAGCATACAAGATTTTAAAAAAAATAAAAAATGAACAACTAAATATTATTATATAAATGTAATCGTTATTACTAGTTGTTAAAATGATTGGTATGAATATGATTAATTAAATTATAAAAAATATGGTTTACACATATATAAGTGTATTAAGGATATATATATATATATATATATATATAATATTCAATATCATTTTTAAGATTAATCATATGTTTTCTCGACAATATATAAAAATAAACCCACTTTTACGCATAAAAATTTGTATTTGTTCTAAAGGCATCTATGCCACTTTTTGATGACACACATCTTATAAAATTAAATTTTGTCACTTTTATAAATTTCATATAACAATATAGTCCACATTTCTGAATGTAGAATGGAACAACTTTCTAAGGGATAATTATTTATATATTTATGATCAATTTCATTTTTTATGAACAACGAAAAAATGGCATTTTAATTAAAAACAACCTTTTCAGTCAATTAATTTATAAGATCAATATATATTTTAAATTGGTTTTAATGAAACATTATATCAATTATATATCTATTAATTAAATTATGTAAATTTTTATATTCTTATTTTTAATTTGGAAATAAAAACATTTCCATCATCGAAACATTTTCACTTTAAACACCCGCTTTCACAACCTGTATATGGGATTAATTTTAAATTAATTTTATCCACTTATATTTTTTGAATATAAAAAATGTATTAAATATTGGGAATAATTAGGACATAACTTTTAATGAATTTATCTTATATTTTTGAAATATATTAATAGTAAACATAGTAATTATTATAACCATAGTTAAGGGTAAATTTTGTAATTAAGGATAAAAATAATATTATAAATATTAGAAAATCACCCAAACACTAGCCCAAATTTTTTGGAATATTATTTTTCATTTATAATAAATAAATTATTAGTTACGTTAGTATTTATTACCATTTTTTTTAGAACACAAAATTTGTAATATTTTATTGAAGGAAAAGTCAAACTAGTAATACTTTTGTATTGAAAAAAATAAAATATTTTTACTATGGGATTACCTAGGGGATATATTAGACTATAAATAGTATTTTAAAATATAAAAAAGTTATCTTCATAATGGAATGTTATTTTTAAATTTTATTGAAGTCATAATTAATATAAAGGCTTTCATAATGATGATGTAGTAATTGTTTAATTAATGTAAATATTAAATAAATGGTAATAAAAATATGAAAATAAACATAATTTTAGATAATTAATGGTATAAAAGAATATTATAGATGATATTTATATTATAAGTATGTATTAAAAGAGTTTTTTAAGATATATTCTTTTAATTGATATTTTTAAAAGTTAAATTAATGAATAATGTCAAAATACACATTAGTGTTATTTTGAAATAAATAATACATTATTAAATGATATAAAATTCATAAAAAATTTATATTATAAAAAATAATTATGATAATTTTTAATATATCATAAACTATCTATTTATGTGTCTTTTTTGTTTTATAATTTCTATATTAACCCTCAATGATTAAAAATCCTTATTTTCATTATAAGAGTTAAAGGGGTTATGTAAGGGTTAAAACCAAATGATAAGGGTTCAAATGTGACCTAAACATGTCTAAAAATTAATATATTAACTTAATTCGACCATTATCACCTTAGGATCTAATTTTAGTTGTTTAATATACCTTTTTACATCAAAATAACATACATATTAATTAAATCAAATAGAGTTACAAAATGTTAATCTATTTTTATTGAATTTTTTTATGTCTCAATATAGGGATAAAATTAAGATATGAAAAAATAAATGTATATTTTTATCTAAATGAAATTAATTTCATCATATTTAATTATTTTTAATTTTTAGAGATTATATAACTAAAATAAATTTTTGGGAGATACTAAAATAATATTTATTGAATTAGTATAAAAATAATAATTGATTATAAAATTATTAATTTTGACATATTTGGGATGATTTAATGTTTATAAAAAATTTAATGGATCTATAATATATATTATATATTTTTGAAATCATTATATTATAATTCTCACTTTTTCTTCGTTTGGTTGAAGTCAAATTAAACTAATAGTATCAAATTTGAAAATAATGAAATGTTATTGACTTAATATTTTTTAAAATTATATAAAAATAAAACAAATGTTAAGAAATTGAATAGGGGATAATATAAGGTAAACACTTTATTCCTATATTTATTTAAAGGCCATTCTGAAGCCTTTTTCTCTAGAATAACCTTATTATGTTTTATTATTTTATTGATTTTTGAAAGTCCACCTCATCTCAACTATAAAAGGGAAACTCCTCCCTCGCTTAGTTACACAACTTTTAGTCATATGGATAAAGAATATATGAAAATTTATCTTCTAAACATATTATTTATGTTCTATAATTTTTTTCCTTCCAAAATATAAAAAATATATCTATTAATAAGAGATTAAATGATGTTTTTTTGGAGAAGAGATAATTGTCTTTATCAACTCTTTCAAGTTTATTTCTACTTCTTCTTACTCTTAATTCATTATTTGTATTCTAAAGTTATAAATATGGAATCATATATATTCTAATATTTTATTATTTTAATGGGACAACCATATTAAACCATTTATCCAAGCTATGAAAAATGAAATCATCGTGCGTACGTATATATGGCTTACCATCTTCATGTCCTAGGGTAACCTATTTTTCATTACCACTTTACTTTTTTCGGTATAATGATATAAATAAGGGAGATATATAATGAATAAGGCATTATAATGTTTTTTGAAAAATTAATATACCATACACTTCCTTACCCTTTCCCTATTTATGGAATGATATCGTCGCTCGTGCGTATATACGGTATACCATCTCTACGATGTGGTGTGATTCACATTTCATGTTCTCCATTCAAGAATGATTATAAGAATGTATATAATGAATTAATATGACATTTTTGACCTTAATATAGTTATTTAGATTGGGGAACTATATCCTAATCATAATAAACTGAACTTACCTGAGAAAACATGCATACTAAAATGAAGAAGTTAACACCTGAAACAAATGTAATAACCAGATATTATTAACAAATGGGTGATAATATGATATAAGGGATCATATATGATATCATAAATTTGGAAATTGCTATTTTATAAATTAAAATATGGATTTAAACAATTATATTGTATTTTAAATCACATTTAACTAAAAGAAAGAACTAGCTAATGGATTTTCATCTCAATTGTATTTATTAGGGATATGTTCCTTAATCACAAGTTATTTCTTATATGTTGTGTATATACTGACCCTTTAATATAATATTATTTACATCCATATATTAATGGGATTTAAATTTTCATTTGAAATTATAGGGCATATGATTCAACTAATTAAAAATATGTAAGTGTGTATTTCACAATCTCAACATTATTCATGATTACTTTTGTTTATGTCTCCACTAGGGAATATTTCTTTTACATTTTTATGTTTTCAAAATAAAGAAAATGTTTTTAATATACTCCAAAAAAATTGTTCATTTTATTTTTATGCATGTATTACATTTTGAAAACAAAAATTTAAAGGATTCTTCATGTTGTTCTCAAAGAAATGCCCATTTAGCTTTTATTGAAAAGTTGAATGGAATATTTATTTCATTATTTACAACATAAAAAAAATTATATCATTAATGAACACATAAATCATTTAAAAAGAAATTATTTTTTCATAAAAAGGTTATTCTCTAATAAATGTATCTTAAAAATGTTTTGTAAAATTTCAGTGAATTTCAAAGTGAAAAATAAATATTGTCTCAATAAAATGTTTCTAAAGATACATTTTTTGAATTAAATCAACACTTTATTGTACATATTATCCACTACGGATAGATTTTTTAATATCAACCTTATTATTTATTTGCGTGGTTTATGATCAGTTTGAGTTTGCATGTTCTATTTTGATTCCTTTATCCTTGTTACACTCAATGGTTTATGGTTATGTTTATTGATTGGGTAAATTATTAACATTTCATAAGGTATTTTTTCAATATAAATGTTTATGTTTCTTATGATTAACCCCTATCATGTGTGGAATCTATTGGACATGGTAAGTGATGGGTAGAGCCTGCTATATCCCCTAGATGCATTGGTAGATCCCATAAGACAATGTAGATCAGGTTTTGGTTGAGGATTTACCCATTTATGAAGACACCTTGGCTTAGTACTTTACAGTATGTTTTAGATGTATGATATTATGCATTCCATGACTATGAGATTAGTTATTGATATTCTTTGTGATTATTCAAATTATAGAATATCCTTGATTAACCATCATTCTCTTGTGATTATTTATTTGGACTTAATTGATCATCTTTTATTGCTACCATATTATGCACAAGTTATTGATTAAATAGACTATGTTTCAGTTAATTATCTTTACATAATCATTTATTTTTTTTATAATAGCTTCTACTATATGTATAACCTTACTAAGCATTTGAGATCAGACATTTCTTATGTTTTATTTTTCCCCAAGATGATAAGAAGATTATTATGCCTGGTATATATTGTTAAGCTATGAGAATAATTGTTTTCTCAAAGGATTCATAATTCTGTATTTCATATTTTAAATTTTAATTTAACAATAAATTATGTATCATGTTTACCAAAACTACTAAACTGATTGTTCCTTTTAGATTAAAATCATGAATTTATGCCAATGTAATAAATTAAGGTACCATCTCTAGGCTACTAGGTTTAAGGTATATACACTCACACTGTAATATAATTCATTAAAAAAAATATCTCATCAAGCATGTTGCACATATGTGTCAACAACCTATTTGCTCGATATGTCTTTATTTGAATATCTATAATAAATACATCATTATAAAATGGTCGTGTAATTTTAGGTGATAGTTTTTCACAATCATAGGGTAATGATACCAACTTCTATATCGATTAATGGGAAAATCCCTACTCAAATTATCCATTAATGACATGTCACTCATGATGCACCCAATATATAAAATTTCACCATGAATAGTTATCATAATGGTTTATGAAATACATGTAATATGAGAATCATAAAATTCATTAATAATAATCCTAATGTATAAGGACAATTATCAAAATCATAGATTGAAATATCTGATGACACCAAAACATGAGGAATTATTATTGGTGGGTATTTTATCGTAATCTACCCTCTTGAAGATTATCATGTGCAAACATCATGAGAAAAGCCTCACCCAGCTATGAGTACTCAACATGAAAATATATATACAATATTTCCAATCAAAGTATGTTATCCAAACATGGAACATTATTTAAGATTACCATTAGAACACTTCAAGGTACTCATTATAGTAGGGAACTGCTATGAGCTTATCAATGTGATGTATACTCTATATCATTATTACATTAGAATATTGAAAAAAATGAAAAATATATATTAATATATATTATTAACATTCAATACAATGAATAGAAATTTTATCAATGTACAAACATTTTATAATAGGAAACAAACTCTAACATTTTATACCCCAAGAAACAACATCTGTATTAATATAAACTGTAATATAAATGACATGTAAATGTTTTCACTAATGATAATACAGAAATGATATGTCTATCAGGTGACATAAATTCCATGTATAATGATTATAAACAAAAATTTCTATTGAAAATGCATGTATATTAAGGAAATTTAACATTATTCATATTTAAAAAAATTGCATGAATATTCAATATATACTGCAATTATAGTGTGTGATACTGCATATAAAATGAAACTATCTTTTATACAAGTAAATTACATTTTTTAAGAAGAAACCATATATGTATGTAGAAAATGAGAAAGAAATTTTTTTTAGAAACTCAATATATATTCATGAAATGAAAATGAATGGATATTGAAAATAAAATTCATTTTCAATTAATGGTACTAAATTAAAATTCACAATATCAAATGTTTATTTTTACAAGAATATTTATTCCAATAATTGAATAATATTCCGTATATTTTTATATTTAGGGTCAATACATTCAAATGTTTATGAATAATAAATTACAATTTTTTCAGTTATCTATATTACATTTACCAACATATTTTTTTATTCTTCATATTAATTAACTATATTAATATTCAATATCAATTTTTTTCTAATGAATGAATGATATTTATTATTGAACATTTATTAAATATATTAATTATTGAAATTTTTTTAGTTCATCTAATGTCTCTATAAGAAGAAATTAGGAATCAGTTTTATTGTGAAAAAATTTTAAAGTAATTATTTCATATAATAATATAGATGATGGAAATATGACAAAAATGAAATAACATTTTATATTTTTTAAATAATAAGTATATTGAAAAAAGGAATGATTTTTAAGGAACATCTCAAAAAAATACTCTAAAAATAACTAGATAGGGGAAGTTAATATAAGTTAAAAAAAATTACTTGGAGGGAGTTAACAAATTTGTTTCAGAATTAGGGATTGGGATGGAAAAAAATAATATTTCCAGTTAACAATGTAAATTTACTTCTACAAGAACATGATAATGATCTGAAAAACAACCCATGGTACATTATAAAAAAGGAACTAGAATTGTGGTTAAAGTATTTAGAAATATGTAGACACATAATCTAAAGTTATATATAATTGAATACAAATGAATATATGAATGCAAAAAATTATTAAAATTAAAATGTATTAAACATGTATAAGTACATAATTTAGTAAGAAAACAAATAAAAAATGATAATAAATATAAAAACTTATATTAAATAGAAATTTAATTTTTTTTAATCAAGTTGCATTAAACATAAAGTGATTTTAATGGAATGTGAACAATTTATGTATAAAAATTTATAGTACATTACATTGAATGTTCATTATACATGTATAATGAAAATTACATTACAAGTGTTTAGAAATTTAAATTTCATTACAATGAAAGTGAATTTTACATGTATAAACATAAATTCGATTAAACCGGAAGTCAAATTAACATGTATATAAAAAATGATCTCCCGTAATCTTAATATATGAAGACCAAACAGATGGTGTCCCTTTGTGCTACGAGCAAGAGAAATGTATGGTTGGAAAAAAATATGAATAGAAATAAATAAAATTAAATAAATTACAAATATTATATAAGATTAAGTAATGAAATCGTTCACATAGGTATTTCCAATGAAACAAATAGTAAACTATATGAATAAAATGGGGAAGCAAGAACAAATATAAAATCTAATATATAAAATAATATTTCCATAAATCTAGTAATTATAGAGTAACAATTTGATCAATCCCTATTTGATTTGAAAAATTTTATGAAGTATTGATTATTCACCAGGAGCTGAAATTTCATAAAAAAATAAAACCATCCAATGTTGAACAAAAAATGTTAATGATTGTAATATTGTATGATTTATTATATACATAAAAATTATGTTCATTATTTTTATTATTTGAAATATATTATATTATGGGGGAAAGTACCTTCATTATTCCACTAGAGAAGAGGTATTGTCCTTGTAAAAAAATATAATCAGTAGTATTATCGTAATTAATTTAATTCCTAAAGGAGGCATGTAACTTTAGTATTCCACTTCTATTATATGTATTGGTAATGGAAATTGTTCGAATATTTCACATGAAATTTCACCATAGTCGGGTTCAAAGAAGTAGTATATGAATAATATAAAATTAAATATAAATAAAACTGTAGATATCTATAGCGGAAAAAATGAAATTCTTGTATATCTGTCTGTGATTTTTGAATTTTAATTAACACCCCTTATCAAGAATCAAAATTTGATTTATCAATATTGTTTGATAAATAATTTTAAAAAACCACTATCAAATAATTATTTTTATGTCATGTTTGTTATAACACAAGAAAGAAACAAATAAAAATGGATATCAATATGCTAATTGAAACTATAGTTTCATATCATCATGTTATCACCATTCCATGATTATAGAAAAATTAATATGAAAAAAAAGAAAAATTATAAATGAAACTTCCAAAATAAAAAAATAAATAAAAAATATGATTATAGATCCATCATATATAAAAAATAAAAATAAAAAATTAATTGAATATGAAATTATCTTGAAATAAAATTATTTATTAAGATAAACTCAAATATTTTTTACTAATACATTCAGTATAAACATATTTTTTAGAAACAAATAAAAAATATAATGATCATATTAAAATACGAAACACATTTATATATAGTTAAAAAAATTAGTAATTTCAAAACATTAAATTGAACTCATTATCTATAAATGTATTCTAGATATTAACTATTATATATTTCATAATTATATTTTAAGATTATGGTAACTCGACATGAATGAAATGTTTATTTTTTTGTAAAATTAAAAGTCAATTGATCAAAAAATAACACACAGTAGAATAATTGCATCATTATATAACTCTAAATATCCAATAGAAGTAATTAATGGAATCACCAACATGCCACAAGAGATGTAAATTTGTTTCAATAATGACCCAAATATTTAAAAATAAAATCCCCCTTATGATTAAAATTAAATTTCTTACTATGTTTTATTCTCATTGAAAACATGTGCACTTATTTGGTTTTATTATATAATTTTAGATTTAAAATACTATTAAGATTAATTAGTATTGATATTATAGTAATTTAACTGTGATAACATGATTATTATGAATATAGGGTCCCAACAAATCCAATTGACATAGACAAAATAAGTGATAATCTCAACTGTTAGGATTGTACCCTATGAATCCCATTTATCAAAGCTTCCATGGGAGATAGAATCAATAGTAATTTATATTGAAAATTTCCAATATGATATCCAATAACTTAAGCATGAGGATAACCATTTCTGGGATATGTTCATTCTCATCAAGATCATATCCAAAACCATGTATGCCAAACCACCCCATGAAAGTCTCACCATCATACACCATACCCTTATGGAGTTTTCTGGTGTATTAAAAGGATATGAATCAAGACCATCATAATATTAATATTTATATTATAATTTGAACAGAATAATGTTCTTATTTTCTTCTTATTGTTACTTTATAAATGATTTCTTTTATAAAACAAAAAACAAATTATATTTTAAATTAGTATTAAATTCCAATTAAGACATTATTTTGATGAATTAATGATTTTTTAAAATAAATAATATATTAATAACATATTATAAATAAATAATTTTTATTAAATATAAATTTTCATATACTTTTTATGAAGTCAAATGTAATTTTTATAATGGTATGAAAACTATTATTTTCAAAAAAAACCCAACATTTCTCAATAAATGACGATTAATATTTTAAAAGTGAAAATAAAAGTACATAGAAAATTATTTTGATAAAATGAATATTTATTTTCAATCATAATGTAGAAATTATTAGATGGTGAATTGTTCATAATTTAATGAGACAGTCAAATTTTCAGGGAAAAATTAAATACCAAAAAAAAATATGGTGCATATTATGTCATTATAATGAACCAAAGGTGATGTAATAAAAACTATAAACAGAATAAACAACCAAATATATGTTTTCTATTAAAAATGTTATTTATATTTTATTTGATTACTTTTACAATCCCATTATAAATCCTCTAAAACAATAAATATATTTTAAGGATTTAAAATTAATTTTTTAATAGTATAAATCACTTCCAGGCCATCAAGGGTATTTTTTATTATGTTTGGACCATGGCCTTATAAAACAATTTAAAACACTCCCCTTTTTCAGAAACTGTTGGAAAAAACCCAGGTAATGTTTGTGGTTTTGGCTATTTTATTATATAGATTCCAAAACATATGTTTGAGAAATGATAAATAATTCCCCACTCATTTCCTATATAAACCAACAAAATATCTCATTTATCATCACTCAAAATCTATGTATCACATCCTTAATGTTCCATTCCCTTTATAAAGACCTACCAAGGTTCCAAAATGCTTTCACGAAGCTCCTTCCAAACATTTGGAGTCACACTCTTTCAGAAAGGGATCCTCTCATTCTCCCCTTTATTCAACAATATTCATTATTTTATACCCTTTTATATTCAATTCTTGGTTTTTTCATGATTTTTTTTTCACATTCCCCATGGTAACCATAATATTAATGAATTATTATAGACCCATATAACTCTCATTAATCTATACCATGAATATGTATATTCCCCTGTTTTGCCGCTAAAATTTCACTATAGGAATATATGTGAACAAATGTGTAGTGAATACCCACACCCAATTCCTATCAAGGGGGTTCAACATTTTTAAATTATAATTATTTTATTTGGTACATTAAAATATTTATTCCACACTCCTTGATAATGGAATAAAATGTTCTGAAAAATGATTCCATGTTGTATGATCTATGTCACACACTTAATCTTGAGAATGAAATGAAATTGAGTGGTGAACATAGAATTATATATTACTCCAATGCACTAGGCATTATTTTAGATTCATGAGACATCATGAAAAGGATTAAGGAATGAACCTAATCGTTCATGATACTTTATCCATCATGATTTCTTGGTGGTTATCCTTGACCTATGTTTATGATGTAGTGATTTAAGTAGTCACATTTCTTATGTTTCCATTATGTTGTTATGCTATATCATGTCGTATTGTACGCGTTTATAATTCTCAGCCACTTTATTCCCCATTAATATTACTATTTTGTAACATGTATTAATTTCTTCATTCCATTCCATTTATATTCCCATACTAGTCTTTATATATCAACCCTTTCTTATGTATGCCCTCATGTTATCCAATTTAGTTTTATATAAGAGAATGTTAAGGATGTTTTCCAAAATGTTGACGTATTCCCCCATTTTAAGTTGTTATTTAATGTACCAAATTCCAAAATACACTATAATTCTCAATAATTCAGGTTGTATTAATTGTAATATTATGTAATAAATAATTTATTAATTTGAAATAAAGATAAGTGTTTTCATAGTTGTTACATAAGGATAAGTTTAGTATTTTTTTGACTAGGATTATACAACTCTAGTAAAATCCTTACGGATATGAGTTATTATAAGAAAACATCCCTAAATTTTGGAAAGTATATAGTAAGTGTTTTTTTCAAGAAAATAAATCCCTTTTTAGATACTATAAGTGCTTTTGGATATGGAACATATGTATATTGTGGTGAAACCTGAGAACATAGTGTTAGTATATACTTCACAAGGAACTAGTGCTTGGAAATGGGCATATCTGCACACCTAGTTTGAAAATACCATGGGATATGATTTGGTAACATCATAAGACAATTACAAACCATTATTAACGTAAAAATCCCATTATATTATCTGATATAAAATAGATCATGGAAAACATATATTAAATCATATAAATTAATATGTTATAAAAATACATATAATTTATAAGTTTCTATTTAAGGACATTGGATTCCCATTTTTGTGTATAAAAATTTATAAACAATCATCCCTAATTATTACTTTATTATAGATAACAGTTGGAGGTATGAGGAATCAGGTAAACTGCCAATGTGACATATAATGTGATAATTTCTTTAATAAGATGCCCAACCTGATTGGAACGGGAATCAGGAACTATGTGACGATAATATCTTCGTTAAATCAGGTTCCGAATAGAAACCTAGATCATGAGGAGTGCACAAATCCCCCTATGAAAAAACAATCTTTGAATAATGTGAAAATGGCCTCTGACATTCAATTGATCTTCTGATCCCTTAATCATGGAATAGTGGATCATCTCCATTGAGATGATTTTCTCCATTCTTCATTTTTCTAAGCAAGAGAAGATTATAATGGATATTTATCATATAGATATGGAATATGATAAATGGTAAAAATTTATAAAGAATATGAATCCTAATTAAGATATTGATGCGATCGGGTAGAAGGAATTCAGGAAATATTTTCAATGAATATTTTCCTCACACTCTCCCTCTTAAAATGGAATGTTATTTCTTTGGCCTGAAGAAAAAGGACAATGAATCTATCGAGGTGTATGAAGAAAAATTAAAAAGTCTTACATGCAATATTTCCATACTTTTCATTACTCATGAATACAATATTGCAATCCTCTTTGTTGGGATAAAACATAGTCTATGTAATGACCTGGTGATCCGAGACATTGATAGAGAAGTGTAAATTGTACAATGTTCCCCAAAAGTCAAAATGGAGATTCGTGATTCTCAAGGGTATAATGGGGATATGATGTGTAAATATGGGTTTAATTTTTGTAGTTCAATGGAAAAATATAATTTTGTTAAGAAATTTCAACATTCTACTTTTCAATGTTATGAATAGAAGCCCCCCATAAATTTCTTAATGCTATGAGGAAATGATTTATGTATAGTAATTAAATGAACCTAGCTTGCTATTTTTGATGAGAGAACCTCACTAATGTGATGAAGGAAAAGAATTCACCAGTCAACCCTCAGTGAATTTTTCATTTCCTCAACAACTAATAAATATTACATTTCGGAAACCAATGCAATAAACAAAGTGTTTTCATTGATAACCAACAACCTCTATTATAATAAGTGTGATCTTTTTCGATCACAAACACTTAAGTGGATCCCAATAATGATGTTGTGTTAAATTTCTTATTTATTCATTAAATAATTGTAAAGGTACATTCTAATTCTAGTTCTATTCATTCATTTATATCATTTTTATCTATTAGTACTATTCAAAAACCACCGTAAATCACAGAAGTATAGATGGTGGTAAAAATGGAAGATGGGGCGATTATTTCATCTAAATTATGTAACACCTCCCCTGTAAAAATTTATGGCTTGAACATCCCAATTATCCTTTTGATGATCCATTTTATAGAATTTGATTCAATTATAAGCATGGATTGCCTATCCTTATATAGATCCAACATAAATTTTCCTGGGAAGGATGTCACCCTCTATATTGGGAATTAACCTAGACTATATACAAGTGAAAGGAGGTGGATGAATCTAATTTAGCACCAATATCATAAACATTGATATTATTTCACTATGAGAAAGAACATTTTGCACAATTTATTGAGTCTATCAAAATAAAAATACTTGAAGACATTCTCATTGTTATGTAATACAATAATGTGTTTCCCAAATCATTTTCTAGTCTTCCTCCTATATAAGATGTTTAATTTTCAATCATGATTTTACATGGGGAGTTACCATTATCCAAGGATCTGTATTGAATGGATATTGTTGAAATTATGGAGAAGAAGAGAAAACTTCAGGAAAATCTGGATAAAGGGTTCATACACCAAAGTGCTTCACCATGGTTTGTGTTATTCCTCTTCATCAATAAGAATGATGGATCAATGCGCATTAACATTGATTACCGTGATATCAATAAGATCTTGATAAAGAACAAGTATCATATTCCAAAAATTGATGACTCATTCGATCAGATATGTGGAGTACAATACTTCTCCAAATACGATTAATGATCATGATATTACCTATTTAGGGTGAAGAAGGAGAATATCTCCAAGAATAGTTTTTATACGAGGTAAAGGTATTATGAGTTCATATTAATTGGATTTTAACTCACTAATTCTCCGAAAATAATCATGGAATTGATGAATAGATTCATAATAGATTACCTCAAAACATTTGTGGTAGTCTTTATAGATGACATTCTAATATAATCCAAGAGAATGGAAGAGCATTAAGACCATATGATCACTATGTAAAAATTTAGAATCTTTATTCCAAGTACAAATAATGTGAGTTTCGGTTAAATGGTGTCTTATTCAGGGGGAATATTATCACAAGGAGTGGGATATATGTGGGTCATTCAATGAAAGATGCATTTGAATTATGGTCAAGTCTAGTATTTGAGAGAAATATTTTTAGTTTCCTTGGATTTTCTAGGTACTATCGTCAATTTGTGATAAATTTCTTAAGATTATCAAAACTGCTAACCAAGATAACTCAGCATGTAGTCAAGTTTTCTTAGATTGGATAAGGTGAATAGATATTCAAGGAGTTAAAATGGAGTCTTAACGCCAAACTTATACTCACAGTACTCATATTTGGAGAAAATTTCATTGTAATAATCAATGCTTCAAATAAGGGATTGGGCTAGGTCCAGAAATGGTTAAAGAAATGGTGAAAATGTCAAGAACATTCAACATAAAATAAAGGCTTCTTAGAATATCCAAAAACATATTTCAAGAAAATCATCAAAGATAACTGGAGTTTGAGGGTGGATATATGGTATTCCTCTTCATATCTCTATGGAATAAATTCATGAGATTTGGGAAGAATGTAATGATATGTCCAAGATACATCAGCTCATTTGAGATCCCAGATCGCATTTGAGAGGTGTCCTATCTACTAGCACTACTAGCTAACCTGTCTCAAGTACATGATGTATTCAATGTATCCATCTTGTGAAAATACATACCATACCCCCCACATGTACTCAATCTAGATATGGAATTTTTGTATAATGAACATTACTATGTGGAGAAGCCAGTGAAGATCTTGTATTGTAGAGACAAAAATATTTCTAATAAGACAATTCCCCTTGTCAAAGTGTTGTGGAGAAATAAAAAATCTGAAGAAGCAACATGGGAACTACCTGAAGTGATGAAATATAATTACCCTCATATTTTTGAGTGTGTGAAATGAAAATTTTTAGGGTGAAATTTTTGAATGGGGAATATTGTAAAGACCTGAACATTTATATATACAATTCCTGTTAATATTTAAATTAAATGCATTATTTTTTTTATTTTTTTTATAGAAAATGCATGAAATTATTTTGTTTTATTGTACCCTTTAATATTAAAAATACCATAATTAATCATTATAGATGATATTATAGTCACCAAACAGTGATCACATGATTTGTATAAATATAAGGTTTTAAAAAATCCAATTGATAGAGACAAAGGAATTGATAACCTCAACTAGTAAGATTGTACCCTATGAATCTCATTTATGAAAACATGAGAGGTAAATAACATCATAAGAATTTTCCCCTAACCATTCCCAATATGGGATCCAACAACTTATATATGAGAGAAATTATTTACAGGAGAACTTCAAGATTATCAAGATCATGACATAAATCATGTATGCTGAACCGCCCCATGAAACTATCGTCGTCTCCCATCCTAAACATAAGGTGTTTGATTGTGTATTAAATGTATATGTATGAAGACCATATTAATATGAATATTAGTTTTTTATTTTTTATATATTATGTTTATATTTTCTTTTAATCACTAATTTATAAATTTGTTTATATATACAATAAAAAAATTCTTTTTTAATTACTATTGATTTCTAATTAAGATAATAATTTAAATGAATCAATAGAATATTTAAATAAATAATATTTTAATAAAATATTATTTGGAAATATTTTTTATTATATACAAATGATCATATAATTTTTATGAAGTCAAATGTACTTTTTATATGGGTTTGAGGACTCTTATTGTCAAAAAAACGCATCATTTCTCAATAAATATCAATTATTTTTTTCATAGTGAAAATACACATATTTATGAAAGAACGTAAAATTTTTATTATTTTTTGAAGGATAATGGAAAAATTATCCAATACTTATTTTTTCTAATTTTCTATGACAGTCGAATTTTCAAGTAAAAATTAAATACTATATAACTATATGATGTGTATTATGACATCCTAATAACCCAAAACCAAAGTGATAAATAATATAAATGTTATAAATGAAATAGTATTTGTTTTATATTTCAAATAATTTGAAATTATGTCTATTTTATTAATTATATAAAGACCTTATGAATCATTCAAAGCCATAAATATATTTTAATGTAAATAATTTATTTATGATCATAATGCACATCCACATCAAAAAAGGGATTTTTTTAGTTTGTTCAGCGCTTATAAATATAAAATAATGAAAACCAATCCACATTTTTCATAATAAATTGTAAAAAACCATGGTATTGTTTGTAGATTTGGTTTTGTTTGTATAGATTCCAAAACATATCTTTGAGAAATGATAAATAATTCCCCAGTCATTAACTATATAAATCCACCAAATCTCTCATTTATCTTCACTAAAAATAATTTTATAACATAATTTATTTTTAATAACCTATATTTACTCCTCCAAAGGTTCCTCCAATCTCTAAAAAAGATCCTCTTATGCATTGTGAGTCATGATTTTAAGGTAAGGGATCCTCTCTTTCATTCCTTTATTCAAGAATTTTCTTCATTTTATGCATTTTAATTTTAAATTCCTACTGTTGGGGAGTGTTTTTTTGCATCACACATAAATATAAAATATTTTATAAATTATGAGATCCCCATTTCACTCTAATTAAGTCCTATCATGGGCATTTATATTCCCCCATTATTCTGCGTAAATTTTACAGCAGGATTCCATACCAAAAAAATGTGTACTGAATACCGATGCCAAATTCTTATCAATAGTGTTCACCTTTATTAAATTATATATATTTTATTGGGGACATACATGTATTTATTCCACACTCCTTGATAATAGAATAAAATGTGTTATAAAATGATTCCATGTCGTATGATTTATTTTTCACACATAAGTATGATAATGAAATGAATTTAATGGGTGTGCAAGGAATATATAGTTCTCCAATGTATTGGGTAATGTTTTAGTCTTGTGATAAATGAAATCTATTAGTAAGTGAACCTAATCCATCACAATACTTTTTACATCATAATATATTGATGGATGGCATGGATATTTGTTTATGATGCAATGTTTTATGTTCTTTCCACATTTCACCTGTTTCTTTTATGTGCTCATGATATATCATGTCTTATTGTTTACGTTTAGGATTATCACCACTTATATGCGCCCATTGATATTACTATTATATAACATATACTACATTCTTTATGTGATGAAATGTTTATTATATTCATGGGATTTATAGATTACCCATATCCTATGTATGTCCTCAGGTTTTCCCATTCACTATTAAGTATGTGATTTTTAAGGAAAGTTTTAATATATATGATGTATCCCATGTTTTAATTTGTTATTTAATGTTCCAAGTTACATAATACACTATACTTCCCTCTATTTGGTTTTGTAATAAGTTTAATATTATTTAATAAATCATGAATTAATATAAAAATAAAGATAAGGGTTGTCATAGTTTTTCTTCCCAAACAATATGTCATTTCAAAGAAAAACTATGTTATAAGGGGGGATAGAAGATGAGGGAAGTGGTGACATGATATTGGAAAAAAAATGTTGAAATTATATAAGTTAATACACACATAAATTGAACCAATTAGATGCAAATTATACAATTATGAATCAATGATTTTTGAATATAATATACATGGGAATTAAAACAGTGATATTCAAATTACGGAATTATGAATCAATGATTATAATATATTGAATACATAAAGGTTCCTAATTATAGACTATAAAAAATAATTTAGATATTATGTTATATAATTCAATGAATACTGGATATAATGAACTAAAAGAGTGATTTTCTCTGTAAATCATCTAAGGATAAATCTAAAATTTATTTATCATTATTTTCTGGTAAAATATTATAAATAACCACTACCAGGAATTTATTTTTATCGCATGTTTATTATAACATAAAAAAGATATAAATAATAATGAATAGAATTTTGAAAAATTCAATTGTAGTTTCATGATATGAGATTATCCCCAATAAATGATTGTTATAAAATTAATATTAGAAACAAAGAAAAATGATAAATTAACAATTTAAAGGAACACACTCAAACCACAAAAATGATTATAGATCCATCATGAAGAAACTCCAAAAATAAAAAAAATAGAAAATAAATTTATCTTGAAACAATATTATGTATTAACAAAATATTAAAAAAAATTATACATAGAGTATTAAAATATATGATTGAAATAAAAAAATATATGGATCCATTAAAAATGAAATGAAAATATATGTATTTAAAATAAATAAATAGAAGACAAATTAATAATTTAAAAACATTTAAAATAATTCATTAAATATACCTATAATCTTGATAGTCCATACTACAAGATTTTTTAACTATAAAGTAGGCGTAACAAAATTTCACAAAAAATAAATATTTTTTAAGAAAATTAAATTATAAATGAACCAAAAAACATAAAATTGAAGAATTACACTATTATCTTAATTTTATAATTCCATAGAAGATATGAAATGAATCACCTGCATTCCACATGATATTTCAAGTTATTTACCTTCTCTGACCACATGTTATGTCCAAGGAAATATTCATGACAATGTTTAGAAGATGTGGAGGATGGAAGTAGTGAAAGGGATTTAAACAAAATAATGTAGATATTATAGAATATAATATAAATAGAAATTGAAACAATGATATGTAGATTATGAAATTATCAATAAATTATTATATAACATATTACACATGGAAATAGAAACAATTATATTCTAATTATAGAATTATAAATTAATTATGATAATACACAGAATATAGAAATGATTGTGATTATAGAAGATCAAATATAATATAGATATTATATTCTTTAATGTAAATAATATAGAATATAATGAACTAGAAGAGTTTTCCTTTGTGAAAATTTCATAAGAAGGGAAAATTGATTTAGGGGTTTCACAATCATGGGTGTGAGTGTCATTAAAGAAGGAATATAAGCACATTAATGCATAAAACATTACTTTTATAATATTATCCATGTAATGTGAGGGAAATAACGCTGGGTTTATGAAAAATGAAGGGTTTTTGTCACATAGAAAATAAAATAAATGAAAAAAACATAAATTTTTGAAATTAGTTAAAAAATCAAATTTGTAAGAAATAAACCCTAGAATAGCCAATTGAGAGCGAATCATGAGAGTGTTTGGCTTACCTCTTGAGATATTGCGTAACCTCTCTTTGATTTCACATAGATAAAAACACCAAGGGGTAGGGAATGGATAGAGTGTGGGTGGAGGTGGATTTAATTGGAAAAATAGTGAATGGGTAAGATTCTGGAAGGTGGAGACCAACGTGGAGGTGGGTGGCCAGAAAAGCAGGGAGGCAGAGTCTTTAGAGGTGGTTAACCAAGGGGTAAATGGACGGGGAGGTGGATGTAGTGATGCAGAGGTGGGAGTGAAGATGGGGAGGATGGAGGTAATAATTATTCAATGTGGTATGGAACCCAATGTGAAAATGGGTTAGTGGGATTTAAAGGTAAAATAAGTGGTGAGTAAGATAAAATATTATAAATGAAAACCCATCATTAATATAATAGTAGATGATATTTTATTTTAAATTGTTTTTTAATTATATGTTGTTATTTATGTATTATTATTGTTATATTATTATTATTATTATTATTATTATGCTAAAAATTAAATAGAATACCATAAGGAACATTTGTAAGGGATTCTATGTTCCCAGCTCCTATAAAATGGAGTCTTGAGTAGGGTTTTTCATTATACTTTGAAATTAATTTAATATTTGTGACTCTAAATAAAAAAAATTAAATACTGATAAATTTTTTTCGTATAGATCTTAAAAAATATAAATTTAAATTAACAATATTTAAATATATATATATATATAATGAAATAAAAGTTAAATTTATTTATTTTTTAAACTGGTGATAATGTCAGATGAATTTTATCTCTCAACATGGACTACCGGGAATTAATTTATCTAAATTTTGATAAACCATTCCCCCAAAATAAAAAACCATGGACCCATTTAATTATAAAAACAATAAATTTTTTCAAACCCTCTATAAATTTCATGATTTAGTTTATATAATTAGTTGTTAATTAATTTTAAAAATTACATTGTTTTTCCTCTATGAGGGACAGTATTTGTCGAACAAGTATGGGTGGCCATCCAGTATCTACTATGGATTGTGTCTTAGTTATCATCCACAAATCCAACAAATCCAAGATATATCATATTGGATGAATGAAACTGATTTCTTGAGATTGAACTTTTCATCATTAAAACAATGATGATAAAAAGAGAGAGGAGGTGATAGAGGATTTGAAAAACTTGTCTGGGCGGTGAGAGTTTCATACGTAGTTCCATATTCCAATGGAAAAGTGTATGTTCTTATGGAAATTTTGTGAAGTTACACTGGAACATCCACTATTCCACTGGAACCTCTTCTAAAAAATAGGAATAGATTGTTCGTTCCACTTTTTAATTGGAGATGATAATTTTCATGAGAAATGGTGTATGTGAAATTGGATAAGATGTTGAGAGGCCATCTAATCAATAGGTCGTGGGACTGTAGAGATCTAGAAACTTAGACTAGTGATTCATGGGGATGAGCCATGGCCTTTGGTACACCACAACATATTAAGATATTGTCAAACATTTACATGTTGGGTAGGAGGACCAACCCAATTTCTATTGTGGAAGAAAGCTCCCATATGAGCACACAGTAATCCCATATCCTCTTCTGAGAAGTATTAAATTATATATATAATGGACAAACATTTATATTTTTATTCCAAATTTTATAAATGAATATCCAAATCCAACTTATATTTTATATTGATCATGATAATGATAATTATGAGATAAATAGAAAATTTTTGGTGGCCTATTGGTGTTTTAAATTATTAGAAGTCATGTTTAATAGAAGCCCGACCCATAAAAATTTTTAGGGCACCATTTTTTCCATTTTCATGAGTAGAATGAAATTAGTTTTATCATTGAATTATTTATAGCTTCGACTATGATTAAATTTCTAAAAAAAATAGTGAATTAATGTGTATTTTTAATTTATGAAAACATTTTGAATTATTTTGGTATATAATTCATAATATTACGGGATAATTGAGATGTAAAAGTAATATGATGATTTTAAGAGGTTGATGATTTATTTCAGTGAGGTGGTTTAGAGATTTGATTCATCATTATAGCTTTAATATAGACTCTAGTGAATTTATTTATTTTCATGATGATATATGGTTACTAAATATTTTATAAATTTGTTTTCTGACCAGTGATATGACATGTAGACTTGGTTTACATTATTGTTAAAGTTTTCTTCTAATGTTGAGAGTTTTAGTGTGGTACTCATTCCAGCAGAGAAGTTTTTTGCTATATATATGGCTGATTTATTACAATATGATTGTATATTCATATTGACTAGTATTTTATCATTTAATTATTAGAACATGCTGGTATGAGAGTCATTATCCTATGATTATTATGTAATTTAAAAAAAATAGTGAATAATGATGATATTTGGGCTATGAGGACGGTGTATAATGTGTTTTGATGTGTGTTTGGGATCTATGAAACAATCCTATTGTATTTATGAAGTTATTTTAGATAAGGGAGTACCATTCAGGATAAAAACCACATCGGGGATGCTTTCTATGGTTTAACCCAACACGTTGATTAATAAGAATCCAATTAGATATTTAGGATAATATCCCCTCTCTCACCCCCAGTAATTTTTCACATTATGGTTTTTCACATAACATTGTTGTGGACGTGTAATTATTATGGTAGTGGGTTGTTGAAGGGAAGATTGATGTTCGATATGTAGAATCTAAATAGTGGGAGTTAGTTTATGAGGATCCTACTATTTTTTGATAGATTATGTTATATTAAGTATATTTTTTACTTAATTATTATTATTACTGTTGAGGTTGAATAAGATATTCTCATACAATATAGATAATAAATTTTGATTATTGATTTCTAAGATGAGACAGTCCCTTATTGAAAGTTGACTACATTCCTTAATAGATGAAATTAAAGATGTGATGTTTAATAGTTGTACTAAAAACAGAACTATTGTGATTATTATTGTTGTATGAGATGATGTAATTATTTAGTATTTTTGGGGATTTTCTACTAATTATGTATATATTCTCCAAAAAATTCTATATACATCTTTTTTAATATAGTTAGTGATGGAACTGATTTTAATTAGAATTATTTATAGGTGTTAACATGATATAATAGTTTTTTACCACTATTATTTTATAAATTTGGTATTCTTGGTTTTATATTTTCGGTACATGTGGATTTTATGTTTTATTTTCCATAGTAATATTTATTATATTATTTGTTTCTATGAATTCATGTATTGATTTTTTATGATAATATTTGATCATGGATCCTAGTAATGTTCATGGTTTATGTTTTCATACAATATAACAATCATCTGTTTCATTTTAAAAAAATATTTATGTCTCCCATTTGTGTGATTTACACCCTTGGAATCAGTCAACAAACTCTATCTATTAGTGGTGGTATTTGGGGGGTCGTACTCATTTTTATCACATATTCAAGGAGGGATGATAGTGAGTGTGGGTCATAACTGAGTGGGGTCCCCATTTTTGGATGAGATCTAGGATGGAGTTATGGTAGGAACATGTGAGGTTCATATTGATTTTTTAAAAAAGAGGTAACTCTAAACTTATTATATCAATAATATAAAGGAAACTACATATAGATGTGGGATGTTGACACACTCTTATGCATGAAATTTGATCATGAATTGATGATTCCTGAGTGATGAGTATACCCTCTATGGGGTATATTATAGGTATGAGACCATATGGAATATACTTACAATAGTCCAAAATGTTTTCACCTACTATGTGGGAAATTAATATTCACATTGGGTGTGTTGAGGGGATACAAATTATATTCTCATATACAATTAAACCATTGGGTTCTAATGGTCAAATATATCCTATTTTCTTGTAGACATTTCACTAAACTTTCTCCCTATATGTGAGACCATGGTGTGGTAGAGTCATGACCCGACCACCTTAGTTTGTGAACCAAGTCATATGACCCCATGGGAATCCTATAATACCTTGACTTCATTCCAATCATATCAAATGAAATTTCCCACTAAGGTCACTTATCAAACTAATGAATATCCAAATAGGAAAAATAGTGTTCTTTCAGTGTGCATTGTTCTCAGTCACACACACCCAATGGAATTACCCAAAAGGTCACGCATCCAGATACTAATACAAGTCGAAAGCATATAATTATAGAGTTCTTATCATATAGGCTGTAGCGACTCGGGTTTTTGGCCCTGTCAGACTTTGGAATATTTCTACGAATAATTCCAGAGCTAGGCGCGAAGACGGCGTGCGATTCCGAGGCCCGGTGTGCCCGGAATTAATTTTATAAAAATATTAAGTATTTTTATACTATGCACGTGGCGGGGGTGTGATATCTCCTAAACGGTAGCTCAGAACAGGAATCTGAGGGCATGGTTGCGTCCGGAACGTGTCGTTTACCCTAGGCGGGGTGTAAACTTTGCGGGCGCGGGCCTGCGGTGAGAAACGCCAGCAGGGGCATTTCCGTAAATAAGTAGCAAGTTAGTGTGCGAGCGTCGGCTCGAATAACTTCTGAACGGAGTCTCGGATGGAAAATCTGAGACCGCCGTTGCGTTCAGAACGGCGCCTTTACCCTAGGGGTGACCTTACTTTTATTCGCATCGGGCGTCGGGTCCGAGGCGGGTTTGGCGCCGGCGGGCGGCTGATATAAATATCAGTGCCCCCCTTTTAATCGTTCTTCGCCGTTCTTCACCATTCTTCGCCGCCACTCCACCGAATCGAGCAAACGGAGCGCCCACGAGCTCAGAATTCGACGGCGGACGTTCCAGGAGCGCGCAGCGGAAGCTTTGGAGCGCGGATCTGAGGCAGAACGTCGGTGTTTCGCCCGCGAGGTAGGCGGTTTGAGTTTTACAATCCCGGATCCCGTTTTTGTGTTGTTTTTCTTCAAATTTTCATATGGGTTGTATAGTTCGGGTCCCGAGCTTTCCAAATCTTTTTTCGGATCTGAATTTGGAGCACCGGGGTGCTCCCGGTGGCTCCCGGAAGTTTTCCGGCGAAAAAACCAGTTTTCCGGCGAGACCCGCGGTGGCCATGGCGGATTCCGGCGAGTTCCGTGGCGGCGCGGCGGCGGCACGGTGGTTTCCGGCTCCGTCAAGGCGGAGTCCGGCGGCGGCGCGGTGGTTTCCGGCGACCCTACGGTGGTCCGGCCAGATTGCTCCGGGGATTCTTTAAACCCCCGTAACTCACAATCTGTAACTTCGATTTGCGAGCCGTTTGCGGCGACGTGCTCCTTGCGTCGATACGGACCTTTTGAACTCACTTTGAGAATTTTATGGTTCGGGATCGTGGCCCGGGAGTTAGAAACGTCGTATAAAATAATATTATTTTATTATTTTACGACTTCGGGCCGTTGTAACTTCTACACGGACCGTCCGATTGACGTGCCGTCAGTGGCGTTGAGACCCTGATGGTACGACAGACTTTTTGAGATGGTTTCCAGGTGTTGGGACTGAGAACGGGGTGCGGGCCCCACGAGGCCGGATTTTGGCGTTTGTGGAGAAACGCAGCTTTTGCACCAGGAGTCCGATTTTGGCGGATGAATAGTCGATCCTGTGTGTTTTTCCGAGAGGATCGCAATGGTGTGTTCCGTTCGATGAGTTTCGGAATCCAGGCGTGGGCCCCACCCTAGCTGGCCTTCGGTGAATAGTACCTTTTTCACCGGGTGTCTGTTTTGGACGAGCGAGTAGTCGATTCCGCTTGTTTTTCCGAGGGGATCGTCATGGTATGGTCCGCTCGATGAGTTTCGAGATCGTTGTGTGGGCCCCGCACGAGCTAGCTACGGTGAATAGTGCCTTTTTCACCGGTGCTCCGTTTCGGGCGAGTAAATAGCCTATCCTGCGTGTTTTTCCGCGTGGAACGCGATGGTGGCCTCGGTTTTGTCCCAGAAGATGTGCAGTGTGGTGTTGTGGCGGGTCGCTCGGGTTAGCGACGTTTGGACCAGCAGTGGTTGAGGGTTCTCCCTTGGTTCGTTCCTACGAGGGTTCGTGTGGAATCACAACCTTCGTATGGGTTTGTGATCCTCTCGATGGGATGTTTAAACTGTTAGAGTTTTGGTATCCCTCCGGTGGGCCCGGAGTAGATCCTCTAGCAACTTTACCCTAGATCGGGTTCTTGGTATCGCTGTGACCGTTTATTTACGGGCGGCGATCCCCTATCTAGCAGGTTAACCCCGTAGGGTTTGTGGCATCATCGGACATATGATCCCCTACGCGGTGGGTCGTGCACAGTAGGGTTGTGGCATCGTCGGGCTTACGATCCCCTACTCAGCATGATGTTTATGGTAGGGTTGCGGTATCGTTGGTTATACGATCCCCTACTCAGCGCGTGGTTTCGGTAGGGTTGCGGCATCGTCGGTTCGATCCCCTACATCGCAAGTTATACCAGATAGGGTTCCGGTATCATCGTGACCATCTTTATATGGACGATCATCCTCTATCTGAGTGTGGAGCTTCTATCGAGCGCCAGATCGGGTTGTGGTATCCCCCAGCGGATCCTAGGTGTGATCCCCTATATGTGAGAATTACGTATGCCAGATCGGGTCGTGGTATCCCCCAGCGGATCCTGGGAGTGATCCCCTATCTATCAGCTACGTATACCGGAGTGGGTCTTGGTATCCCCTAGCGGACCCTAGCAGCGATCCCCTATCCGAGGAGTTCGGTGGTTATGTTGTTTCAGCGATGTTTCCTCAGTGATGTTATCTGACGAGCGTGGTCTCTCGGGTGAGCGTCTGAGATGTTTGTTTGGGACCCGATGGAGTGTATCTCTCGGATGAGTGTCATCTGGTATGACAGTGTTCGTGGTGTACTCTCCTGGTTGTGGACAGTTGCTGGTGATGAGGTCGGTACCTCTTGTGGCTTTGTGGCGTGAGCTGTGTATATTTGGATTGTTCAAGGTGTATGTATGGGCATACACCTGAGCTGAGCTGACTAGTTTTGTTTAGCCGAGGATGGTCAGGAGATGGAGTTTCTCTCTCTTCTGGGTTCCCTCTGGCTGGGTTGAGCGGACTGTTGCCTTTCAGTTGCTCCCTTGGATTTTGGGTTTTTGGGGTGCCTACTGAGTATGTTTATACTCACCCCTACACGGGCTTTGCCCGCACATGTTTGTGTCTTGTACAGACCACAGGCCTTTTGACGGAGTCCCAGGAGGACCCGGAGCAGGCGGAGCTTAGTGAGCGAGTGGACCGGGGTGTTTACTGGAGCTGTGCTTAGGGAGCTTTCCGGCGGGTGTTGTGGCAGCGTTCCCCTTCTTCAGAGCAGGTTGGATACGCTTTTGTGTTTTCTTTTGGTGGGCCCTGTTTTGGCCTTGTACTTTTTCTGTTGCACTCTGGTTTGGATTAGATTGTATGCATGCATTTACTTTCCAGTTTCTATATCTCTGCACTGTTGCATGGAGGTGTTTGTGGGTGCGTGTGTACAGGTACCTTAGGCTAATGCCTCCCATGTGTGTGATAGCCTACTCGGCGTTGGTCGCCAGCCCCTGGCCTATTGGAGGCGGGCTTGGGGAGTCGCGGCTCGAGCCCCGTTGGGTCGGGTCTTGACAGAGTGGTATCAGAGGAGGTTCCACCTTTGGGATCTCAGAGCGTAGCTGGTCTAGCTGTGAGTTTGGTTTGGGTTGCATAGCGGCAGTGTTAGGGTGTTTCGAGTTCGTCTTTCAGGCTAGGGACTCTAGTGTTGGTGCGGCGACCGACGTATCCATACACCAGGACTCTGATAACCTGCTTTTCGACTCGGGACATTCGTACACTGGTCGCGGGGACATCATGGTACATGTATCATATGAGACTGGGTTTTTGGTTTTTCCTTGTCCTTCTTGAGTCAGCTCTCCGGATATACTCTTTGACTATGGTGCGTCTTGAATGTATTTTAGGATGCCTCCACGATGACAGCCAGCGAGGGTTCCGCAGTAGGATTGTGCTGATGACCCGCCCCGTGTAGTGGCTGTGGAGCAGGGCGCAGGTTCTGAGGTTGCACCTCCATGTGGTCTGCCAGTTGAGCCACCACCTGTCGAGCAGCTGGTTGTGCCGGCGGTGCAGGACGAGGTTTCACGCAGGTTGAGTGCGTTGCAAGAGTTCCAGAGGTAGCGACCTCTGAGGTTTCGGGGTGATCCAGACCCCCAGTAAGCTGATGACTGGCTCGAGGCAGTTACTCGAGTTTTCCGCCTAGTGAGGACACCTCCAGATCAGATGGTGGTCCTAGCGGCGAGCCTTCTGCATGGTTCTGCCGGGCGATGGTGGAGTTTGGTGACGCAGTCCCATGACGAGGAGACGCTCACGTGGGCAGAGTTTGAGCAGCTCTTCAGGGAGGAGTTCTACCCAGTGACGCTGAGGTCAGTGCGGATCCAAGAGCTTCTACAGCTTCGACAGGAGAGCCTGACTGTGTCGGAGTACTCAGCGAGGTTTACAGACCTGTCGCGCTACTCCCTGGATATGGTTCGAGACCCGTTCTTTAGGGCTCGGACCTTCGAGCAGGGCTTACGCAGGGACATCCGAGCGGGTGTGGTTTCCTTGTGCCTGCCCACCTATGCTGGAGTGATGGAGCGAGCGTTTGTGGTGGAGAGTTTTCTAGCTGAGCAGTTTTCCCCTATTAGTGCTGGGAACTCGAGAGCTGAGACTTCGTCGGTCGGATCGGCATCTGGTAGCCAACGTCAGACTCAGGGGTCTGGACGTGGCCGACGATACAGGAGGCGACCCCAGGATGGAGGATCTGAGCCTCGGAGCTCACAGGGCTCGCAGGACAGTTTTGGTCAGCCACAGGAGAGGCGGTGTTACGCTTGCGATGGTCAGGGACATCTTGCTAGAGATTGTCCGACCCGACGTGCTTCTGAGAGGGAGCTGGTCGATGGACCGCCTTGGCAGAGGCAACGTCTTGATCAAGGAGGTCCGCAGGGCGTCGGACGTGGCGTCGGAGCTGGTGCAGCGGGAGGCGGTGGTAGACAGTACCAGTTGCCACCACCCCCACCCCCAGGTGGTCCACGCCTAACACAGGGAGCTGGTGGTCGAGGGCGAGGACAGCTGCATGCCCTGGAGGCTGTTGACCCAGAGGCACCACAGATGGATAAAGGTACGCCTTGTGTCTTTTCTACTTACTGCAGTAGTTTGTCAGACACTGTTTAGCGGTACTCTTTCCTTTCGTTGCTTGCTCGAGTTTTGTTCAGGGCGTTGGTAAGACCCTGAGTGGTTGTTGCTGGTGAGCTCGCTGGTGTGTGAGACCCAGTTGAGAGTTCAGTCGCTTTCCTTGTGCTTGGGGCTTTTCGGGGACGAAAAGTTCTAAGGGGGGGAGGATGTAGCGACTCGGGTTTGTGGCCCTGTCAGACTTTGGAATATTTCTACGAATAATTCCAGAGCTAGGCGCGAAGACGGCGTGCGATTCCGAGGCCCGGTGTGCCCGGAATTAATTTTATAAAAATATTAAGTATTTTTATACTATGCACATGGCGGGGGTGTGATATCTCCTAAACGGTAGCTCAGAACGGGAATCTGAGGGCTCGGTTGCGTCCGGAACGTGCCGTTTACCCTAGGCGTGGTGTAAACATTGCGGGCGCGGGCCTGCGGTGAGAAACGCCACCAGGGGCATTTCCGTAAATAAGTAGCAAGTTAGTGTGCGATCGTCGGCTCGAATAACTTCTGAACGGAGTCTCGGATGGAAAATATGATACCGCCGTTGCGTTCAGAACGGCGCGTTTACCCTAGGGGTGACCTTACTTTTGTTCACATCGGGCGTCCGGTCCGAGGCGGGTTTGGCGCCGGCGGGCGGCTGATATAAATATCAGCGCCCCCCCCCCCTTTTAATCGTTCTTCGCCGTTATTCACCGTTCTTCGCCGCCACTCCACCGAATCGAGCAAACGGAGCGCCCACGAGCTCAGAATTCGACGGCGGACGTTCCAGGAGCGCGCAGTGGAAGCTTTGGAGCGCGGATCTGAGGCAGAACGTCGGCGTTTCGCCCGCGAGGTAGGCGGTTTGAGTTTTACAATCCCAGATCCCGTTTTTGTGTTGTTTTTCTTCAAATTTTCATATGGGTTGTATAGTTCGGGTCCCGAGCTTTCCAAATCTTTTTTCGGATCTGAATTTGGAGCACCGGGGTGCTCCCGGTGGTTCTCGGAAGTTTTCTGGCGAAAAAACCAGTTTTCCGGCGAGACCCGCGGCGGCCATGGCGGATTCCGGCGATTATTTGGGTGCAACATGTAGTTCACTTCTATTTCCTTCTTGAGTTAGTGATTCTTAAATAATTCCAAGAAATTTTCCACTCTATAATGAAATAGAGCTTCCAATTCATTTAGGGGTTTAGAATGACTGAACAAGAAGTTTACCCAATCATCTATTCTTCAATTCATTAATGAAAGTCATAATTTGGATTACAGTTATTTATGTCTTGATCCATGAGTGTTAAGGTTAGTCTAATGAGTGTTGTTATATTTTTTAAGTTGTACTAGAAATTTAATCATGGTGGGTTCTTTACTTTTCTCCTTCATTCAATTTTAGAGAGAAAACATATACCTTCTTATAAGGTTGGAGGTTTTAAGGACAGTTAAAAAACATTCGGGAATGGTGATATTTTTTGTTATTGGTTCCATGATCCAAAATAATTATTGAAATAGTCCATATACCCGTGATTGATTGTTTTTTATTATTAGAACTTCCATTGAAACATAGATTCCATGATTTCAATTCCTGGAACTTGATTGAATATTTCAATGTACTAGTCATACGAGTGACATACTTGATAAAACCTTGGAGGTGTGGTGGGTGATGTTTTGTGTACATTGTTTAAATCTAAATTTATCACAAAAGAGGTTAATTATTCAATCTTATTTTCATGTAAGGAGGAGTTATAACTTTGTTTTCAAGTGTAATCCTCTTGTTTTGATCCTTATATCAAATTGTTCATAATTTTAGGATACTCTCTTAATCAACTCTCTAAATTTAGTGGCTGGATTATCTAAAAATTCTATTTAAAAGGAATAATGTAGAAAATTTTAGACATTATACATCAACCCTTGGAAATATAATACCAATAAAAGGTGATCGTCAAAAGGATTATATGAGAAGGAGGTTTTTAATCACTTGAATCTTTGCAAAAAATCATAGATATTTTCTCAACATGCATTATTAATAAAATATATATCTTTAATTACCCAATTTCTTATTTAGGATGGGAAATAATTCTGGATTAATTCCTTTTATAGCCAATCCCATGTCCTAAATTTCCCATGTGGGAGATTATTGATCTATTCCCTAATTTCCCCTTCAAGAGAGATATGGAATACCTTCAAGAAACATTTATCTTTGGATACTCTTATGGGATTTAAATTATTAAAAATATTATAAAATTATCTTATATTTTGGATAGGTTCCTGTCTTACCATTACATGAAACTTTAGTAGGAGTTGGATCTTCCTAGTTCTCAGTTAAAATTATTTTTTATTGTTAGGTGGTTGAAATAATTTATCATTGTTAAAATTTGGTTCATAATGTTATATCAATGTTAAATTCAATTTTTCAAATTTTTTATCCATTTTTTTCACTCCCTAAATTCACTCTTATGAAATAAGAATCTCATAATGGAGAAATTTTCAATTTACCTATGAAAAATTCATTCTCCTCTTGTTCAATGATTGTAAATGTTCCCAATCTTTTCAAACAAGTTCATTCAACATACATATCAAAACTAATGAGGGAGATAAACTATATTTGATCATTATGTGAAATCATTTAAAACATTTAAAATACAAATTCAATCATCATTATTAATGGAGCTAACTTTGATGAGAGGCCTATCATAGGGCCCTCATCAAAATAATTTTTAAAGATGAATAAGTTCATTAATAGTAAACATGAGCTATATCTCAGAGAGGAATATGTTATGGGTGTGTTTTTATTTTGTTTTATGGGTTTATTACGTGAAAATAGTGAGTGATATTGACATATATTACTCTTAAAATTAATATTAAAATGAATTATCTTAACCTTTTATATCCCCTCACCTTTTTAGTTAAATAATTATTTAATTATCTACACTTTGGTTTTCTCTCTAATCTTGTGAAACCTCTATTGATCACTATCTTATGGTAATTTTGGATTGAATAAGGGAATATAAAGTCACTCTATATATTTATATTACTTTTACTTTTGATTATAAATTTTAAATCACTCATGGTTCATCACACTACTAACTATCGCAGTAGTGAAGATGTTCTAAACGGTTTGTGTGTGGAAACTAGAAGAAGAGGTAGAATGAATTAAAAATGAATAACATTAATGGAATCTCCTATAGACTAATCAATTTAAATAAATTATATGATTATTAGAAGTGATAATCAATTAAAAATTATTTTATTAATAGTTAAGTATGGAGAATATTTTTGTATTAACCACTAATGTCTTATTGTTCCATCACAAAATAATAATATCTAACAAAAAATTTAATAAAAAATCAAATAATAAGATACAACAATAGTTATGGTTTGATTATCATGTAATTATTACCCTCTTCAAGTGAATATTTCATAATCTAAATAGGAATTCTTAGAGTTCTTCATGACAATTATAAATTCACCGCTTGAGCAGCATGAGTTTCTTCAATAACCTTATGTGAATGTGGGAATTTTATATAATTTATATGTCAATATCAATTCTCTCTCTTTATATTTCCATCACATGCATATTTTGATGGATGATATTTCTTCATACCAAAAAACATGAATATTTAACATTATTTTCCCACTATCAGGCTTCATACTCCTTCGTAAAGGATGTGAAAAAAAATCTTTTTTTATGTAGCATTATTAGATGTCGTATTCTTCTTGGATGTAGAAGATGGAAAATGTTTGGGGCTTGAAAATATGGCCTTCTAGACTTAAATAAAGATCTATGATTCACTATAGGGCTTCTGTAAATGTTTTCATGGTTTTACTTTCATAGAGGGATAATAAATGTTGTTACTGATCCATGTTTGGATTATATGATTGGATTTCAGTCCTCTTGTTCTCTAACTATAATATCAAAACCAATAATGGGTTTATTCATTTATTTTAGTCTGATGAATATTTAATAAGCCTTTATGTACCTTCATATACCTATGAAAATTTTAGGTCACCTTTACCCAAGATCAGGCGTTCACTCAGTTCTGGTTTAATTTTTTGTTGTTCCATAGAAGGGATTATCTATAAATCTTCTTCAGTAAATCAATATTTATCATCAATTTTCTTTAATATTCATTGACAGGTTAAAATGCTAGAAGATCGGATGTATTTGGTTCATAATAAAAAAATTTATCAACTCCTTCATTTGATTTTATAGCACACTGATTCTTATTCAATTGGATTTTCATTATCTTCAATTGGTAAGAAATCATATTTTGTGGTCAGAAATTATTTAAGTCAATCCATAAAAAAATTTCATGAAAATTTATTTTTCACCACAGCTAATGAATTTGGTATAATAGAGGCCACACCGTATTCACTGTCATCCACCTGTTCCTAGATAAATTCCCCAAAATCACAGTACATTGAGCTTCACACTAGATTTATTATATATTTATGAATAATTCTCTTTGTTCTATCTCTAAAGACATGAAATAAAAATCACTATGACATCAGTTTCATCATGCAATTTCATCGGCTACGATCATTAATTGCAATCATTTTACTCTTGTTTTCCTTCAGCTAGTTCATTGAAGACCCATTAATTTGTTTTAATGGGGAGCTGATTCATCTTCATCAAACAAAACTAGGTAGAATGACATCTGATTTTCAATAAGCACAATTTATGACCATATTACCATCTCATAATTCTATAGGGTGTTATGTTGAAGCTATAAATTATAGGTCCTCTAATGTATTTAATATTCTTCATTTTGACCTCCATTTTATGAGTCATTTTAATTTCTTTAATATGGGTTAAATATGAATGACTATATCTTGGATCAGGTGTATAACGGAGGCTCTAATAGAGCTCAGCACACCTTATCAGTTTCGAATTTCCCTTTTATAAAAATCAGTAACTCATTGTTGGACATTGTTCTTGGATTTAGCCTAGGGGGAATAATTACTAGCCTCCCCTTGTGGTAGATTAGTAATGGATCTTCGAAGTAGATGTGGCTAGAGGGGAATCCCACAATCACATAAATATGGAGGCATGGAGAGATGATATTAGCACATGGTATATTCAGAGACTTTTGTCAATTTCATGATAAGGAGTATTTTGTTTGAATGAGAATTGACATTCAATCAATGGGAATATGGATTTATTTGATTAATTTATTGAATTCATGAACATGATGACATCCACAATCAATTATTAATAGTAGTCTATTAACACTAGATGTTTTTACTATAGCTTCATCAGTTTTCCATTTTTTATATGCATCTAGTAGATAGATTGAATGAAGAAATTATCATGGTAACATTCCTTCTAATCTTCAAAAGATTGGTATTTTTAATAATTTTCATTGAAATGAAGTGTTTTCTTAAAAAAATCAAGAACTTTATTTCCTTTTATGCATTTTTTTCTCCACTATAAAAATCATATCACAAATACATTTTTATAGTGCCTGAATATTTTTATTTAATTTCAAATTGGTAGAAATAATTAAAATAATGGTAAATTTATCCAATAACACATTGAATTCAATTATCAAATAGAAACCTATAATTATCAAACACAATTAATTTTGAGTTCAAAAATCACATTAACTTTTTTAATTGAAATTTCATCTATTAAAAAACACTCTTTAGACATCAAATTAAATATATTTATTACAAATAAATTTCAAAACTAAATAAATATTTATATTTCAAAAATCAAATAATGGCCATTCTGGGTTTTTCAAAATTTATCCAAACTATTTTTAAAGAAAAATTTTATCCTTTAAATAATTAAATTTCATGTTTCCAAAAATTAATTTATTACTTTTCTGAAAAATCAAAAATTTAATATTCCACTAAAAATCAATATTAAAGATAATCTTCAATGAAGTCCTGAATCTCAAAAAGTATCAAAATAATTTATATTACATTTTTTTCAATAAAAATTGTTGTAAAATTCAATGAATTACTAAAAAAATTAAATCTTCATTTCTCATCATCCATCCTCGTAGAAAAACAAAAATAACATTAATTTTTCATTATACAGACTACCGCCTCTATGATGTAAAATTATTTCATATTAATTGTATTCTTTTTATACAATCCACTAAAAATATGATTCAAATGGATAATATTTTTTAATAATATCCTTTTTTATTTTTTTTAATGATATTATACTATTTATAACCGTACTCATTCAATGAGAAATAAAGTGTTCTTTTTTGGATTTGGTGTAACCACCTATTTGAAGAATGCTATAAAACTCTATCATAAACTACTATGATAACATATAAAGTAATTTTATTATAAGTTAATTATAAAAAGATTATTTTTTTGGTTATGAAAATATTATATTAAGTATTTAAAATACTATTAAAATATTATCTTTGATTTCTAATGTTATCAAAATAAGCTGACACCTATTTAATTTTCGTACAGATATATTTAATAAATATCTAAAAAATAAATATCATATGATAACAAATTGTCAATATAACATTATATATATAATAATAAGTTTCTTAATAATTTATATAGTTAAATTTATTTGATCATTCAATAAGTCATGTGCATGTACAGAATGAATCTTGAAGAATGTAAGGGTTTTCATCTCAAGTTGCTCTCTTTGAGACATGTCTAGTATTTTGCACCTAGTTTAATTTATGTGGTGTATATAATTTCTATTTGATATATCATATCAGTAATAATATTATAATCATGTAATTTTAATTTTAATTTTAATTTTAATCCCTCTCTTTAAGGTAGTTTTGATTAAAATGTTACATATGGTTAAAGGGTTCTTTGTCTTGAAGTATAATTCATTGAGACATGTTTATATTATGCACCTTGTTTTCCATGGAATTGTGTATTATCTGCCCATAGATGTATCATTATCATATATATTTTTTATTCATGTAAAAACTAATCCAAATTAGTTTCTTTTTATTAAATGGATTTAGAATCAATTGTTACTGTAATTGTAAGGCTTTTGGTAACTGAATTTTCATTCAATCAATTATAATCATTCTCTTGAAATTATTTCATATAGTTTGGGTAAATTATAAACATTTATGGTTTATGTATAATTTTATCATTGTTTTTATGGGATATAAATTTCTACCACATAAAATCATTGACAAATATTTCTCACTTCTTGGGATATATTACCAAGAGGTTCATTAGTAACTCCAATATCATTTGAGTTATATTGTTTTATCATGGAATTTTTTCTACTATTATTGGGATATTTTACCGTAATTTTTTATATATATTATTTATTAATTATATTTTGGAAATTAATGTTTTAATGAATATAATATTATACTACTCTTTTTAAAGTTTTGTTTTTAAATGAAGGTATATTGAGATGTTTTAACATATTTTTTCATACAAGACGATTAGTTAAATCTTTAACACTGCATCCTATTGGTAAAAAATTATTACATATTCAAGTATCATTTATTGTATATTATTTTTAAATTTAAATTAATTCAAATGTTTTGAGTTCACCATTTTTTAAAATATTTTTCTAAATAGTCCTCAAACTTTGTCTCTTACAAGAATGTTAAAAATGTTTTCTAAAAAATATTTTGAGCCTTCACTTAAAATTTTAATATCATATAAAAAGGGATTTATCCTCATGGGGTTCATGTTTCATGATTTATCCTCTAATATATATTTATCTTTTGGGGGGTTGAAATCCCAATATTAAATAATTCAATTCTTGATCCCTTATTGCATGATACCATTAGAAGCATTATTGTAAAGACCCGTAAAATTTAAGGGAAATTTTTTCTTAATTTTCTTTAGGATTTTACAAGAATGCAGTTCCTGACGGCGCCTGATTCTGAGGCCCAGTATTCCCGGAATTAATTTCCGAGATTAGGCTCGGGTAAGTTCAGTGAACGAACGAGCGGATTTTTCTAACTTTTAAACCAGTGCTCAGAATTGAAATCTGAGGGCACCGATGATCTCGCAGCGCCGGTAATTGCTTAAGAAGACCGTTTCTAGAGTTTTGTTTGCTCCGGACGAGTTGTTTAGTTTTGTGGATAAAGACTTCCGAGAAATAAAATTTGTGCAACTAATTTTATTTCATTAAAGTGGTTAAATCCTGAGGATGGAGGTTGGGTGAACCAAACTACGTAAGTGAGGTTAAATGTGAGGTGGGGACCACACGAACCCCACCCCTTCAAATTCCCTAACCCCCTTAACTCTTCCCCTTAAAACCCCCTTGTATTAAATGATGTGACTTCCTTCCACATTAAATACATTCCAACACTTTGTAATTAAGGAGTTCAACCTCTTTAATTAATTTTGATTTGAATAATTTGAATTTTGAAGTGGATTGTATTAAATAAAATAATAAAGTAGTTTATTATTTTATTTTGGGGAAAGCTTCTTGGGTGGGAGCTCTTGAGGTTTTGGGGAAGAGCACCAACTCTTCGATGAAGAACGCCTCGGACGGAGAATGTGGAGACACCGACGACATGCCTTCTCTTCTTCTTTCTCCATGTCATGGGAGGAGACACCACAACGGGAAACGTCAGCATCAACGACGACTCTTCCTCCGATGACAACAGAATCGGCACCGATCTTCCGTGATGACCGATCATCGTGACGCTTGCCTCTTTCCGCAGCACGATGACATGCGACGTCTTTTCGAGGTAGGGGTTTTGTCTTTACATTCATATTTAAATTGGACGTTCCTCGATATTAACAGCCATCAGTTATCAAAATAACGGAAGAGTTTGCATCGCACAAACACGGACGAACCTCCTCCCCTTTTTATTTTTTTTATGGTTATCTTCGTGGATTGAAATGGAAGCGACGCGGTGTCGTCGCACCACACGGAAACAAGGAAAAATGCGGTGAAGAAGCACGACGCCGTCGCGCCGTGCCGTTGAGGCTGAACGAAACCGTGGCCGGAGTCATGCTACGGAGGCGACTCGAAGACTCTGCTAGTTGATCGTTGTGCTTAGATTGATGGGCGATGACAAGCGGGTCCGCAAAGTCATTTTGAAGCCTCCACAGTGAAGGTTGGGTCCCAAGAGGACCGTTGGTGAAGGCAGAGAGCAAAACAAACCACTAGAGCGCGTCCGGTGGTCGGCGGAAGGTGGTGGCGGCGCACCGCGGCAGCGACACACCACCAGAATGGAACCACCACGGCTGAGCCACGGCGGCGGGCCGAACCGGAACGGCTTAGCCATTCCAGAGGCGGAGTGGCGTGGCTCAAATTCGTGCCGGTTACATCGACCGCGGGGGTTCGTAAACCCCGCACCCACTGGCCACGCCGGCGTCGCGCCAGCGCCGGTGCCAAGCCGGGCCGCCCAGGCCGCGCCCAGGCCGGGTCGGGCCGCGCCGGCCGCACCGGGCCGCGCCCCAACCGGCCGGACCCGGACCCGGTTCAGTTCCACCCGATTCGGGCCGACCCAGGGGGTCTCGGGCCGGGTCGGACCGGGCCCGAACCCCCTCTTTTCATGCAGTATCCATTCAAACGTTCATAACTTGGGCTACGGACATTTGATCGACGCACCGTCAGCTGCGATGCGGTCCTTGGATTGAGATGTTCATTTCAGTATATTACACTCAAGGTTTCTGAAAAATTTGGGTACGACCGAGTTGGTTCGAACACAAAACCAACCGGGCCCTCGGAGCGGAAACGCTTATAACTTGAGCTTCGGAAATCCGATTGACGTGTCGTCGACTTTGTTAGATTCCCCTTGATGAGACAAAACTTTTGGCATTCTTCACCTGAGTTTTGGATGCATTTGGATAGTGGTTGGGTTGGATTGAACCTGAAATCCAACCGGGCCCCTGGAACGGAAAAGATGATAACTTTCAGACCAGACGTCTGTTTGACGAACCATCAGCGGTGTTGGTATTTTCGTTGAGAAACGGTCCCTATGAGTATACCATATGAGAGTTCGGTGTACAGTTGAGATATGGCTGGGTTGGTTCGCACACGAAACCAACCGGGCCCCTCAGATGAAAAGGCTAATAACTCACAGACCGGGCGTCCGATTGACACGCTGTATGTTACATTGAGACCCCTATGATGAGGCGGTAATCTGAGGTACTTCTTCATGGTACTTTGAGATACTTGGGGTATTGACCTACAGCTCATGGAGAGGACCCTCCTGGAGATGAGCATACGGAGTACGGAGACCATGTAGATGGCTGAGACCTAATGACTGCTTGTCTGATTCGATTCGGAGTGACTAGCATAGCCCACTGGGGAGCACTACTTTGTGAGATGGCAAACCCATGGCGTGGAGGACTACTTTGTGAGGTGGCAGACCCGTGATACTCGATAACAGGATTACCTCTATAGGTTATGAGGGGGAGCACTACTGTGTGAGGTGGCAAACCCATGGAGGAGGATCACTACTATGTGAGGAGGAATACCCGCAGTACTCGACAAGAAGAGTACCTCAGCAGTCTTAGGATAGTGAGAAGTACCTCAGAGTCATGACAGGATCACTATACTCTCCAGAGACATAACTCTTCAGCAGTTACAGTTTCAATAATGAAAATCCTGGTTTGTGCTGAGTCTATGACCTTTGTGTTTACCTCATGATTGAGATGGGTCACTTGATAACTTAGGTATATTTATGGGCATATACCTGGGTAGTGGTTATCCGTTGATTTCATAATCTTTGTGTTTTCTCATGATTGAGATGGGTTACTTGATAACTTGGGTATATGAATGGGCATATACCTAAGTAGAGGTTATCTATTGAGATCTTCTTTGTGGTTATCCTTGTTGGTCTTAGTGAGACCTTGAGGGTCTCAGGGTCCCTACTGAGTATCATTATACTCACCCATGCACGGGCTACGCCCGCACCTCGTTGTGTTGGTTGCAGACGACGAGCAGCGCAGAAAGAAGCCGAGTGTTCGAGGACTGGATGGTACCCGGAGGTGGACCTCATGACGAGACAGTATCCAGTGGTGGACTTCACGACGAGACGATACTCGGAAGTTGTTGACGAGAAAGAATGTTGTGGAGTGTATTTGTACCTACCCTTCAGGTAGGATCCGTGGTGGACGATCCATGAGCTGCGCTATCTGTACCTACCCTTCAGGTAGGATCCGAGGAGGATGACCCAGGAGCTGCTTCCTTTCTTACAGATGTTGTCTTTTTCTGTTGTACTTTTGTTCAGTTGTAGCTGTACTTTCGATGGGTTTGTATTCTAGCCCACTTACTTTGTAGCACTTCCTTTTTGTACTTAGTGTTTTACTTCCGCTTGTACTTTGTGGTGTTTTGTTTACCTTTATAAAGGCAATGCTTCCAAATTTATCGAGATTTATGGCTTTGGTGCTAGTCGCCAGCCCCTGGCCTATGGAAGGTGGGCTTGGGGTAGTCACGGCACGGGCCCCGAGGACGGGTCGTAACAAATTGGTATCAAAGGGGTTTGGTTCTACCACATAACTAAGGACTCTGATATTTTTCTATGTGAAGGAATAGTGTTAAGGGTACCGAGTGTGGTCTTCAGTTCAGGGAGTCCAGTGTTGGTGCAACGGTCGACGTATCCGTACACCAGGACCCTAACTACTGATTTCCGACTTTGTACACGAAAACACTGATTGCGTGTGTGTTTCCAAAGTTTTAAAGTCAGCCCAAACCAGGTCATATCATCAGGTATAAATCGTTGACCGTGTCACATCTGTTGAGGATGTCTCCACGCAGAATGTCAGTTGGAGTTCTGAGAGAGTACTCGATGACGGCCCACCGAGTGGCGAGGCTCTAGTGCGGGGACCTTTTTACTATGTTGGCACCCTCAGGTGCTGTACCAGTAGCACCACCACATGTTGGGAAGCAGATTCCACCAGCCTTACTAGAGAGTTGTGCTTGCTGGCAGAGGGAATTGCACGAGTTCCAGCGGCAGCGGCCTCCGAGGTTACGAGGCGAGGCAGATTCCCAGACAGCAGAGCACAGGCTTGAGGCGATTTCTAGAGTTTTCCACCTAGATGAGACATCATTAGAGTGGATGGTGGACTTGGATACTTGTGTATTCCTGTGAATGACCATGAGGATGGTTCTCATAGTGATGAGGCTTCAGTATGTGGACTGATGCCTGAGATAGTGCCTTCGGGTAGTGTTCCAGCTATACATCAGTACATGTTGGTCTGCAGTTACAACCGGCGGTACTGGTAGGTGACACATGTAGGATTACTTCCTTACACGTGTTCCAATATCAGATACCCTCAAGTTCCGAGGTGAGCCCAACTCACAGGGAGCTGAGAACTAGCTTGAGGAGGTGGCTGAGAGTTTTCTAGAGCTTATACAGCTTCGGTAGGACGATGTTTCAGTAGCTGAGTAATCATCAAGGCATACCGATCATTCTTGGTACTTGATGACTACGATATGATCAGTGATTTAGAGCTCAGAACTCTGAGCGATGTGTGTTTAAAGGATATCTGAGTATGCACTCTTTTCATTATGCATTCCTACTTATGTTAATGTGCTAGAAAGAACCTTTGTAGTTGAATGTTCTTTGGCTGATCAGTTTTAGCCAGTGAATGTTGAATGTGGGAAGATGAAAACTGGCGTCAGTCTCAGAGACTTGTGCATGCGAATGTTTCAAGAAGAGGAAATGTTAAGGACAGATGAATCTGCAGAGTAGCAGACATAGAGGAAGATCTAGGAGAGCAGCATGAGTTGGTGTACGTATCAACATGTTACAACCACCCGCATTTGTTGTTCCCTCCAGGCTTAGGGAGAGGGAGGGCAGGGAAAGAGAGTAGCTGCATGCGGTCAAGGAGAGTGACCCAATGGCTCTAAGAATGATTTAAGGGATAGTCTGTGTCCACTACAAGATGCCGTAGTAATAGACGTTGATACGAATCATTCCTTCCTTCCAAAAATCTTGTCCCAGACCTAGAGTTTTCGGTTAAGCCGTTGACTTGACCCTCACGTCTAGATATGCCTTGGGAGGAGACTTGATAATCACACTTACGCCGACAGTGTGATTTGACCCACGGGGCGAGAGTTTCGGCTGGAATCTCTTGGTGGCAGCATCGAGGCCTTACAATTTTGGTCTGAGTATGGATTGGATCCATAGTTCATACACGGATTGACTGTATTAGGCCAAAAGGTTGTGGTTTATCTACAACGTTGGGATGGGGTTTTCCTTGGTCGGTGAAAAGGAAAACCTAGGTAGCACAGGATAGAATCATGTAGAAGAGGGTGCATTCGATCACTCAGGAGATGGACAAACTTAACTTTGTGCCATAATTCTACAGAGTTGCAGCACCACTTCAAGTAGAGCTTTCAGGAGATGGGTTGACCGGTACGCCCAACCTGTGGGTGTTGGTTACATAGTTCACTGCGATGCATTAGGGACCAGACTTAGGTGTGTCCTGATGTTGGAGTGAGTAGTGATCGCCTATGGATCATGGAAGATGAGACTGCACAGAGCTGATAGGAAGCCTTTAGAGTTCAAGGATGACAACCAAGTCCTTATACGGGTCTCACCTCGATGAGGTCTATGGAGATGTGGCCAAGGTGGCAAGTAATATCTGAGGTTCAGCGGACCTTTTTAGGTCCTCAACTGGGTTGGGGAGGTGGTTTACCGCTTGACCCATCCACCTCAGTTTCACTAGGTGCACGACGACATCTACGTATCTCAACTGAGGAGATTAGTGCTTGACCCGACGCATATCATCGACCATGGGGAACAGGACTTTGGCGATGGGGTGACTTTTGCGGGGTTCCAGTAGAGGTTGAGGACCGACAGGAGTGGATCCTATGAGGATGTTTGATTCCTTGGGTGTGCTTTCACTGGCATTACGGGAACCTCAAGGTGAGCACATGGGAGCGGAAGGCTCAGGTGCGTGCTCAGTACCGCTTTTGTATCCATAGTTTTTGTTAAAGCTTTACGAGGACGTAAAGCCCTGAGGTGGGAGTAATTAAAAGACCAATAAAATTCAAGGTAAATTTTTTCTTAATTTTCATTGGGATTTTATAGGAATGCAGTTTCTGACGGTTCCTGATTCTGAGGTCCGGGGTGCCCGGAATTAATTTCTGAAGTTAGGCTCGGGTACATTCAATGAACGAACGAGAGGGTTTTTCTAACTTTTAAACCGGTGCTCGGAATTAAAATATAAGGGCACCGACGATCTCGCAACGTCGGTAATTGCTTAAGAAGTCATTTTCCAGAGTTGTGTTTTCTAGGGACGAGTTGTTTAGTTTTGTGGATAAAGACATCCGAGAAATAAAATTTGTGCAACTAATTTTATTTCTTTAATGTGGTTAAATCCTAAGGATGGAGGTTGGGTGAACCTAACTACCTATGTGAGGTTAAATGTGAGGTGGGGGCCACATGAACCCCACCCCTTCAAATTCCCTAACCCCCTTAACTCTTACCCTTAAAACCCCCTTGTATTAAATGATGTGACTTCCTAACACATTAAATACATGCCAACACTTTGTAATTAAGGAGTTCAACATCTTTAATTAATTTTGATTTTAATAGTTTGAATTTGGAAGTGGCTTCTATTAAATAAAATAATATGGTATCTTATTATTTTATTTGGTGGAAAGCTTCTTGGGTGGGAGATCTGGAGTTTTTGGGGAAGAGCACCAACTCTTCGACGAAGAACGCCTTCGACGGAGAACACGAAGACACCGACGATGTGCCTTCTCTTCTTCTCTCTCCGTGTCAAGGGAGGAGACACCACTGCGGGAAACGTCACCATAGACGATGAATCTTCCTCTGATGAAAAAGGAATCGGCACCGATCTTCTGTGATGACCGATCAACGTGACGCTTGCCTCTTTCTGCGGCACAACGACATGTGGCGTCTTTTCGAGGTAGGGGTTTTGTCTTTACGTTCGGATTTTAATTGGACGTTATTCGATATTAACAGCCATCTGTTATCAAAATAATAGATGAGGTTGGATCGCACAAACATGACCGAACCTCCTCCCCCTTTTTATTTTTTTGATGGTTATCTTCGTGGCTTGAAATGGAAGCGACACGGTTTCGTCGCACCGCGCAGAAACAAGGAAAATGTGGCGAGGAAGCGTGGCACCGTCGTGCCATGCCATTGAGGCCGAATGATACCGCGGTCGGAGTTGGGCCGCGGAGGTGATTCGAAGACTCCGCTGGTTGATCGTTGTGCGCGGATTGACGACCGATGTCAAGTGGGCCGCAAAGTCATTTTGAAGCCTCCACAGTGAAGTTCGGGTCCCAGGAGGACCATTGGCGAAGGCGGCGAGTAAAACAGACCACTGGAGCGTGTCTGGTGGTCCACAGAAGGTGGCGGCGGCGCGCTGCCGGAATGGAACCGCCGAGGCTGAGCCGCGGCGCCGGGCCGAACCGGAATGGCTTAGCTGTTCCGGAGGCGGAGCGGCGCGGCTCCAGGCCGCGGCGGTTTGTAACCCCCGCACCCGCTGGCCACGCGGGCGCCGCAACAGCGCCAGTGTCAGGCCGGGTCGGGCCGGACCCGGACCTGGTTCAGGTCGACCCGGTTCGGGGCAACCTAGGGGGTCTCGGGCTGGGTCGGACCGGGCCCGAACCCCCTATTTTCGGGTAGTTTCTATTCAAAAGTCCATAACATGGGATACGGACCTTTGATCGACGCACTATCGGCTGCGATGCGATCCCAGGATCGATACAGTCGTTTCTGTATATTACACTCAAGGTTTTAGAAAAACTTTGGGTACGGCCGAGTTGGTTCGAACCCGAAACCAACCGGGCCCTCGGAGCGAAAACACTTATAACTTGAGCTATGGACGTCCGATTGACGTGTCGTCGACTTTTTTAGATTTCTATTGATGAGACACAACTTTTGGCATGCTTCGCCTGAGTTTAGGATGCAGTTGGATAGTGGTCGGGTTGGATTGAACCCAAAATCCAACTGGGCCCCTGGAACGGAAAAGCTGATAACTTTCAGACTGGACATCTGTTTGACGAACCATCAACGACGTTGGTATTTTCATTGAGAAATGGTCTCTATGAGTATAACCTATGAGATTTTGGGGTACAGTTGAGATACGGCCGGGTTGATTTGCACACAAAACCAACCGGGCCCCTGGGATGAAAAGGCTAATAACTCACAGACCGGGCGTCCGATTGACGCGCCGTATGTTGCGTTGAGACCCCTATGACGAGGCGGTCCTTTGAGATACTTCTTTATGGGACTTTGAGATACATGGAGTATGAACCTGTAGCTCGTGGAGAGGACCCTCCCGGAGACGAGCATACGGAGTACGGAGACTGTGTAGCTGGCTGAGACCTGATGAATGCTTGTCTGATTCGATTCGGAGTGACTAGCATAGCCCAGTGGGGAGCACTACATTGTGATGTGGAGACCCATGGCGGATGATCGCTACTTTGTGAGGTGTCAGACCCATGGTACTCGACAGGAGGAGTACCTCTGTAGGCTATGAGGGGTAGCACTACTGTGTGTGGTGGCAGACCCATGGAAGAGGAGCACTAATATGTGAGGTGCCAGACCCATGGTACTTGATAGGAGGAGTACCTCAGTAGTCTTAGGATAGTGAGCAGTACCTTGGAGTCGTGACATGATCACTGTAATCTCCAGAGACGGAGCTCTTCAGCAGTTATGGTTTTGATAATGAAAATCCTGGTTTGAGGTGAGTCTATGACCTTTGTGTTTACCTCATGATTGAGATGGGTCACTTGATAACATAGGTATATGTATGGGAATATACCTGGGTAGTGGTTATCCGTTTATTTCATAATCTTTATGTTTCCTCGTGATTGAGATGTGTTACTTGATAACTTGGGTATATGAATGAGCATATACCTAAGTAGAGGTTATCTGTTGAGATCTTCTTTGTGGTTATCCTTGTTTGATTTCGTGAGGCCTTGAGGGTCTCAGGGTCCCTACTGAGTATCATTATACTCACCCCTACACAGGTTATGCATGCACCTCATTGTGTTGGTTGCAGACGATGGGAAGCGCAGACAGAGGCCGAGTGTTTGAGGACTGGATGGTACCCAGAGGTGGACCTCACGACGAGACAGTATCCGGTGGTGGACTTCACGACAAGACGATACTCGGAGGAGGATAACGAGAAAGAGAGTTGTGGAGGCTATCTGTTCCTACCCTTCAGGTAGGATCTGTGTTGGTTGATCCAGGAGCAGCGTTATCTGTACCTACCCTTCAGGTAGGATCTGAGGAGGACGACCTAGGAGCTGCTTCCTTTCTTCCAGTTGTTGTCTTTTTCTGTTGTACTTTTGTTCAGTTGTAGCTGTACTTTCGATGGGATTGTATTCTGGCCTACTTACTTTTTAGCACTTCCTTTTTGTACTTAGTGTTTTACTTCCGCTTGTACTCTATGGTGTTTTTTTACCTTTATAAAGGCAATGTCTTCCCAGTTCATCGGGATTTATGCCTTTGGTGCTAGTCTCCATCCCCATGCCTATGGAAGGCAGGCTTGGGGTAGTAATGGCACGGGCCCCGAGGACGGGTCATGACAATTATCTTGCAAGGATATTTTTTATTTTTGTTGACATATTTCTAGGATTCATTTGTTACACGAAGGATATTTTATTTTGAAACCATAAAAATCCTTTCCTTGGATTGTTTGCGATCATGTTAATCCTATATTCTATGAGTCGTATACTCATTGACCTATATGGTGTGATCATCTCATTTTATATAATTCAGATTTCATGGTGTTTAACTAGAAATAATGATATTAAATTGACATGGGTTAAAGTATTGGTATTTCATATGTTGTTATTTAAATATAGATGATTATTGGAATTTTAAGATGAGTTTTTTGACATCCATACTCTTTCACCAGTTGGGTTATGGTCATGTTATTACTTTTAATGGCATAGTGAAAATTATTGGTGCTCCATATATTGTTATTCCTGTATATATATGATTAATAGAGGTTTTTATTATTTATTGTTTCCTTAGTATTTCATATAATTAATTAAATAGACTTAAACAAGTGAAAGGTGGGGATCTATATTATAGTCCCTAAAATTCATTGGTAGTTCTCATGAGATACGAATGTTTAGGTATTTTGGTGTATTCCTACCCAAAATAACATACAACCTTGATTGTAAGATCATGATATATTTGATTATGGTATGGAATTGATTGTATAACATTATTTGTTTCATCAGTAACGATCTAGTTATTTTTATCCATGTGAGCTTTTTATTTTTTTCATTTATTCATGAAAATATTATGCTCTTAGTTTCAGTTTTTTATGAAATTACCCAAATTATTTATTACTGAAATAATATTTATATCATTTTTATTACATGATTTCATTAGTTTTATGTTTTTCCTTTCAGTGCTTCTGATCTCGCCCCTTTTTATATTTCCATTAACCTAGGTTTGGAAGAAAATTATTACACATGATATATCTAACAGGATAGACTATGTGGAAAATTTTTAAAAGATATTGAAGTCTTATTATGGATTAAGTAGCTTCTTATATAGTGAAAACAATATTCTCTAATTGAGAATTACATGTGTTTTGTTAGTTTATGTTTTTTTTGTAATTCTATAAATCACTATACCTGATAGATATTGAGAATGTCTTAATGCAATATTTTTTAAGTCATATAACAACTGGATTGTTATTTCCAAAAAAATATATTTAGTATTGAAGACAATATATAATGCATGTGATTATAGAACCAGATATATGAATGTTGGTTCGAGGCATCACAGTGAAATCATGAGTTTTGAATATGACATTTTTTATTGGAAACGATATTACATGGAAGTTTAGTACTATTGATTTAAAATATTAATGTTATTTTCAATGATTCAAAGTGGTAGTGATGGAATTTTCATAGATAATGTCTATGAATTTGTTTAATTCATCACTAGGTACAATTAATGTATTTAATAAAATTTCCATCCATAAATATAGTTATTAATAAGAAAACTACCTACATTCCTATTGATATCATTTCATTAGTTTTACCACAAATGTAGATGATATTATCTTAAATCAATTTAATGGAATTTACTTTAGGGGATAATATTTAAGAGAGGATAATGTTTCAAATATTAGTTTTAAAGATAAATGAATATGACATTGACCCAGTGTTACAAACTTTTGAAATTTAAATTATTGGATAATTACTCAAATCAAATTATGATTATCCTTATTATATTCTAGGTTTGTCTTGGTGTGGCCTCTTGTGGCTGTAATAAAAACTTTTTGTAAAATTATATTTATAGTTATATTGAATCAAAATGTCTATTTTACTCCAATGTTAGATTATAGGTTTGACAAGGAAGGAAAGTTTTAATCAAGTTTGGGTAACACTCTGATATCATAGAAATTTTCATGATAGATTCTATATATGATACATGGAATTAATTTTACAATCCTTCCATTATGGTTTCAACAGGTTCGGTTTAGAGAAGGATGTTTTCGGCATGATGTTTTTTAGAGATCTGAGATCACTAGATGTATGCTACAGTGAAAATTCAGAAAGCAATTAAAAATGTAATTTTTGAGGAAATGATTGATATATAATAGCTAATTAATTAGATCATTGATAATGACTTATTTGGTGTCTTATAAAATTACTTATTGGTGGTTCCTTAATTATTTGAGATCATACATGTGTTTTCAGGTGTTTTTATTATGATGTTACTATAACAATGATCATGATATTTGAAAAACCAATACTGCATAATTTTGGGGTATGAGATTACATAATTTGGATCAATAATTACATCTAGTTACGAATCATGCATTTTTGGTTGGTTGGTCATTATTGGATGGAATAGGTTGGTTGATCCTCATTTACCTAAGGAGAAAATGTCTTAGTTTTTATTATCGTTATAGGTTCATGGGAGGATACAACCATGGTTGAAAGGAGAATGGGTTGATGCTTTGGAGCTTGATCAATGCTCAAGAATGGTATGAGAACAAGTGTTCTGTTTGTATTAGGTATTTATTTGGTTATATAGAACAAATGTGTGATGGGTGTTTCATGGTGGTCTGGTTAGCCTTGAAATATTGGGTATAGTGTGGCTAGGTCATTGATTCAGTTTTGAAACCAAATTTGTTTTTGGTCAGGTCAGGGCCAATCATTATGGATTGGGATTATGATGTCCGTGTGAGTCATAGTGGGTATGGTTGAAAGTAGATGTAACTTTCCTATAAATTCATTTTTGAAATAATAATAGGTACTTCCATGTGAAACTAACCTAGGAGTGAGATTTTTCGAAATCATTGGAAATTTTAATGTTGGATTTATAAATATATAAAGAGAAGAATTTGGTTTAGGTCCTAGTAAATAATTTCATGTTTCAGAAAGATTTTTAGATATTTGTCATGGGTTATAGGTATATATCTGGAGGTTTGGATTGTTATGTAAAATAAGTTGTGTTTGTGAGTGTTTATTTAAGGGGATCTAAGAATTTCATGTGTGATAACTCAATATATTGGTTTAGAGTGGGTAATTTGTTGACCCCATTGGTTAGAAGATCTTTCTAGGATCTCTATAGTACAGATGTGGTATATTGTTTAGTGTTCTTAGGGGATTTTGAAAAAAATTGATGGTTAATGGTTTGATGAATTTCGATCATTTTCATGGAAAATTTAAACATTTTCTTAAATCTCGGAATGATTTTCTATTTAGTAGTGTTATCCGAGGGTTATTCATATCATGGGAATTATGTTTGGGGATAGATTGATATTTGAAGACTTGAGAGTGTAGAATTGGGGTAGATATATTGGGTTTTTAAGAGTAAGGATCGTGTGAGGGAATCCTCGGGGAGAAGTCAGTGTTTTGGTATGGTGTATTATTAAATGATGGTATGAAAAATCCTATAACTAGAGCATCGTAAAAATGTTTTTATGATTAAAATTTAAATTAATTGGGTTGTTAATAAAATTTAAATATGTGGTGATGATACATGTGGTCAATATTTGGGATTGTTTTAGTGATTGGTTCTATGATTACACTATATTTGGTGTCCCATTTTTGGTAGTAAGTATTATTCTAACATTCAACATTTTTCACAGATCAATTTTTGTGGGTGGAATGGTTAGAGCACAGTGTCTTAATTTTTTTTAGGTGGAGACCTTTCATTTTCGATTGAGGAGTTTGTACTGTTGTAGGTTAGTATCTATTTTGAGAAAGTCAGTATGTGGGAGAGATGATTGATTCTTATTATGTGTAATTTGGAATTTTAAAGTGGTTTAGATATCAAATAAATCATTTATACAAGGATTGATTAATTTGGGGTTGTGGATAGGGAGTTTTTAGTGGAATCTTTCCTAGACTACATTGATAATCATTGCTGATGATATGAGACAAGTCAAAATCAAGGAAGAGTAGTAGAAATGAATTATAATATTCAAATTGATTTTTAAGGATCATTATAAACACTTCATGGGGATAAAAATCCATTTTTGGGGAATTTTATGATGTCTTGCATTGTTATGGGTTAATTATTCTTATAGAAAATTTGAATTTTTAACCCCGTATCTAGGTTTATTTTGAATGTTATTATTCAAATCAGAATTCCAATAGTTGGGAAATTTTTTTGAGATGTTTTATTATATTTTTAGGTGTTTAAGTGGGGTTAAGAAGTTATTTTTGGGGACCTAGCCTTGGTGTGTGAGTTTTTTTTAATTTATGTCAATTTATATTAGTCAAATAGAGGGGTTACAACATTGTGATTAGGGTTTGCACCATGAATGAGTAGACCATGTCATGGTCATGTGTTTTAGGGTGTTGAGTTTTGTTGTAGGTAGTAGTCCACATGTGAAATAAGGGTATTGTGGAATGACATATGGGAAGAGTAAGATTAAAAAAATTGAAAAAGGGAATATCACACCATGACCCATGACATGAACTATGAAGAAATTGTTTTAGAGTCTCGGGATTAAAATAAACGAATATTACATCAATTTACATGACTATTTACTTTATAAAAAAATTACATTATCAAGGGCCATAATAGTTTATTTTATTTTGAAACATACAAAAAATATTCTGACTTGGTAAAATATCATCAATGTTTCCTACAATGATTTCCCCCTTTATTACATATACTTCATACTTTTCTTCATAATATAGGGACATGAAATGTATGAAATGGTGAGAAAATATTCTTATTATGATTAAATAATCAATATATGTAATCATAACATGAGCATGAAGGTATGATAACCTAATAATAGCATTTTAAGATCATACCCTACATATCAAATATCATATACATGATTCATGGAACAAAGATTGATAGTTCATAAAATATTAATCTTAAGGCACTCAAGAGCATTATCTATGAGATAATGACATAATTTTTTTTCATAAACCTAAGAATAAAAAATATTATGTTTAGGATACCTACCAACACATTCATTACATGTTAGTTTTAGGATAATCACCCATGTACCTACTTCGATCTTGGGCCAATAACCTGTGTGCCTACTTCAGGCTTGGGATAACAAATTTTGTACACTCTTATTTTAAATAATGGGATACAACCCATGTACCCTATTACTTTTTGGGCTTGGTATAAAACCCATGTACCCTCCTATTTCCGGTAATAGGCTACAACATGTGTACCCTTTTCTTTTTGGTCTTGGGCTATAACACATGTACAGTATTGTTTTTGGGATTGAGATAACAACCCAGGTACCTACATTGGGATTGGAAAAAACATATGTAACCTCTTGATTTTTGAGTTTTTCTATAACCTATGTACCCTCTTCTTTTATTTATTTGGCTACAATCAATGTACCCTATTTTTTCAGGTTTATAAAACAACCTATGTACCCCTTCCTTTCGTGATAAGGCTCCAACCTGTATAACCTCTTTCTTGGGATTGAGATAAAACCCATGGACTCTATGGTTTTTAGAAATTTTCTAAAACCCATATACCATATTGTTTTCAGTATTATGCTATAATCCATGGACCATCTAGTTTTCGGGCATGGGAAATAACTCATCTACCCTCTTATTTTTAGGCTAGTTCTAAAACCCTTATATCATTTGATATCATATAACATTTATCATAACCCAATTCATTAGAGTTAGTTATCAGTCCCACCTATCACATAATTAAATCATAAAAACATGTTTCTTAAGAAAATAAAACATTTATCATATCAAAACCCATAAAAAGAGGTGGGTTTTATCATACTATTGCACATGAAATGAAATGGGTATCATAAAAATTTAATCACATCATAACCTATGGAAAATATAAATGTTTCAGAATCATTTAATTCTGTAATAACCCATTAAATGAAGTGGGTTTGAGAAGAATTTATCAGGGTATAACATGTAGAAGTGAAATGGGTTTCATGTCAGTCTCATTGAAACATGGTTTACTCATGGAAAAGAAAATGGTTCTATAAACATCATGAAATCAAAACATAAACCATTCAGTGAATGAATATGGATGGTATCCTTGGATAATATCCTTATTAAAGCATAACTATATCAAAGGATATCATCTTAGATGGAGAAGGATTTTAAAATATTTATTCAAAGAGTTCTTGATGAAAATAACCTTTATTTGGAAATCATATAATAGTTTTGAAATCATTTCTTCAAAAACCACATTTAAAAATTATTAATTAATCTTTAAAATTCATTTGAAACATTTATTTATATAAATATCTTTTCCACTCTAAAAAATTCTTCTTAAAAAATAAAACCTTTTGAAAACCGTTTTCTTTGAAAATAACCTTGAAAACTTATAATGGAAGATTTGAAAACCATTTAAAACACTTTAAAACAGAAAAACATTCATTAAAATTATTTTAATTTAAAAATATATTATGATATAATTTTAAAAAAAGTATAAAATAATTAAAAAACATGTTTTTGGAGTAAAACATATTTCCAAAAAAAGAGTTAAATAAAGTCATATTTTATTCAAAACATTTATATGATCATCTAGGGTACCAATGATTATAAAAATGGTAGAATTATAAGTAGATATCATGAATAACCATAGGAAAATAAACTTAATGATATTTCTTGTGATTTTAATCATAATATTTCATCAATGTAATAATAATCTTAAATAACCCTGATAAATGATGAGATAGTTGAAATAAACTGTTATATTTTTTGTAAAATTGAATCATAATCTCTATATAATTATAACATTACATGAATCATGAAATATAATTAAAAGAAATATTTTCATGGTATAAAATTTCAATTGGAATTCAATACACCTCAATGAAAAATATGGGTTCATAACATAGCATGTCTCTCAAATAAGTTAATGTTAAAAAAATTACTTTTCGGATTTGGTAAATTTTGAACTATGAAGCCAATGAAAAAGAGATCATAAAATAGATATGTAAATATTCTAAAATTTAATTATAATAATCATATAGTACATTTATCAGAATTATATAAATCTCATAAAAGAAACAAGTGGTGAACAAGACATATGTCCCGTATAAATTAAAGCAAGACTAGAAATCCCATTACTACTAGAGCCATTTTTAAAACATGATCTGCATGAAATAATAACATCAATTGAAACTTTTAATATCATAAAATTAATTAAATTCATTATATAACATGTAATATGGTGTTATATACACAACAAAACAGGAATTAGCAGTTAATATATCCTATATCTCACAGAAATAAAAGTGATTTGAGAAACCCATTATATTAAGTTTTAAATTTCTTCGTACATGTTAAAACCTCCTATATAAAAAATATAAGTTTATTAGAAATATAACAAATAATAGTATTATTATTTATAATACCATATATTATTTTATTATAAATTTATATTACCAATTTATTAATAATTGTTTTTTAACATTACGTTCTAGGTAATATCATCTTTTCTTTTTGTATATGTTTTGACTTGTTATTATTGATCCTCTTGACCAGATCATGATTTTAATATTTCTAGAATTTATATCATAGTTTATATTTCATATATATTATTATATAAATATTTATAACAATATAAAAATATATATATTAACTTTAAAATGTTGTTCATGAAGATGATAGGTCATACATAAACATGAACATTGTTTCCATTTTCTCATCATATTAAAAGGAAAAAATAAAATGTAATATATTTATATATATGTTATCACTATATTATTATTATTTCATAAATATAATATAAATTTGTGAAAACTATCCTTAATACATTCTATGTAATGTGTGAATTAATCACATTACATTAACGAGGCGGTAGTCCATACATCCACAAATGAAGTTATTGTATTTACAAAAAATGTAAAATATGAACGTATATTGTATATAATAATTATTAAAAAATAAATAAAAAAATATAATATATATCATATAAAAATATAAATTCTCCCATTATTTCCAAATCTGAAATGTGGTAATGGAATAAATTGTGACATTTGTTTCTGAGGCAGTAGTCTGCCGTACACATAAATAATGATTGTGTGTCCTGTTTGATTTAAGTGTGCGTGAGTATTGGTAGAACCCTTAACAAAATAATATCCATATATTTTTTCATATGTTATTATATAATAATGTAATAATATAATTTAGTGGTGGATAATTAAAATAAAACAAAAAACATTGTAGAAAAACTTGACTACTTATTTGGGTAACTCTTTTTGGTTTTCACTAAAGGGATTCATTGAATGGATTTATACCAGAAGAGAGGCTTCTAGTTGAATGGATGATATTTTTTAGGCATTGAATATAATATTTGTCTAAGAAAAAGTTTCTTGTGAGGTTTTATGAAGCGTGGGGGATGATTTTCCATTCATAGTGGAGGATGAGTGACATTCTTGTAAATATAAAAAGGTAAACACAATTGAGATGTATCCCTTACATCATATATGACCAATAATTTCTCAGATATGATAAAAGGGAGGATATGGTCTAAATATGAACAAAAATGGATTTTATACATATTTATAGTGTACTTTTTCTATTATGTTAATGTTTAATCACTAAGTCGTCTCATTTGTACCTTAATCACTATAATTAATTTTAATTACTTTCACTAATATTTTTGGGAACAAACAAATTTGACCTTATTAGACATTATAAATTATAATTATTCTAAATAAATAATCCATTTTTCAAACTTATAATCAAATAAATGGATGAAATTAATTTAAAATTAACCCCACGGACAGGAAGAGATGATGAGTTCTTAAGGTAAAAAGGTCCAACAATTTAAAATGTTTTTATATCCAATCTCAAGGTGAAATTGTTTATAATGAAATAAATTGTATTAATTAATTTATATTTTATCTAATTATAATTTAAATACAAATTAAAATATAATTTATCAATATAAATAAATTAGAATTAAAAGCAGTTTTCAATTAATATTTAGTGTTTTTTTCTATTCATCAAAAATGAAACTTCTCTACAAAATACCAAAATTCGCACAAAGTAAATTTTGATATCCTGAATTCAAAAACTATGTTTATAGTTTCAAATAAGTATTATAATAGTGTAAAAAATTATATTTAAATGGTTTCTCCATTAAAAGGTGGTAAAATTACCTTTAAGAAAAATACATATTCGCATTCATAAAATTGGATTTATGTTTACTTTATACATATAAAATCTATTAGATGAGTATAAAAAATATTTATTGAATATATTATATACAAATTTATTGAAAAAATTCATAAAAAATAATATGTTTAGTTTATTAAGATAAAATTGTGTTTTTACTTAGAAAAATAGTTTTCCAAATAAAATTAATCTCAATATTTTAAAATGGTTCTTATATTCATTTGTAACTAATTAATAGCCAAAGGATGTATTTTATTAAAATGTGTAAACCATAATATTTTTAAATTTTGTTAATATTATTCATAAAATCAATTATAATGGATAGGTGAGAACTATAATAATATTTTAATAATAATATTAATAGTATATTGTAGTTTGGAAAAACTCGGTCCTATGTATAACACAATCTATAAAAGGGACTCAATATTGTGCGTAATAGAAGAAAAACATTGTTTTTTGTACCATAACCTACTTTATGTGTTTTTTTAACACATTATTGAATTGGGGTTGCATATAACACAATCCAAACTTAGTGATTTTATATATAAAAAGTTATATTCAGTGTTTTTTGAAACATAAAATATAAAAGAGATTTATTTAATTAGAAAATAAATTCACAAAATATTAGGGTGTTACATTATAAATCCCTTTAAATAAATTTATCCCTATAAATTCCTCAGTGTTATTAAAGGATTAATTATTTAATGTTCCTTTAATAGAAATGAACATCCTAAAAATAAAAACTAAAACATAATTTAAAAAGTAAATTTGGTACCGTAATGATTACCCAATATAACTCATAACTGGGTATCAATGTTGGAGTAATAGGTTGGGAGTGATGATTGTACATTGGAGAAAAGTGCATGTAACAATATATCCTAATAATAGTTATTGATCATCATAATTTGAATGATTGATTAAAATTTAAAGAAATCAAAACCATAGATTTGTGATGATTTGAAAGACCATTGGATCAATAGGAAAAAAGTTATTATGATAAATATGTTCCAATATCCTTTTCATAGAAGAATTATTTTATTGTCTATGTGAATAAGAAAATATAGTTACATGATTTTATTCCTTTTCATATGAACAATCTAAAATTTTGATTATTCCTTTCTCTATTTACACATCATCTCTAACTCCAAGAAATGAAGGTCAATTTTTCATTCCAAAAGAATTATCAGATCTTGAGATCCTTAAATAGAATTTTATATTATTCCATATATCTTTATCAAAATAAAAAGGTTATCACAAGTTATATGATATGTATAAATTCTCATATGGTGAGATAATAATTTAATCTCTAAAATTTCATATGAATTTTAACAAAAACCATTCCATAAATGGTTAACCATGTAGCCCTTTAGAAATATAGGAGTTCCAAATTTTATAAATATTGTTACTATGTTTTTGAAAAATAGCATATCATTAATCCCCTATATATTATATAGTAGCTCTAGGTTATTCCATAACAAACATGTTCATAGCTTCATCATGAATTCTCTTAAAACATTTTAATAACCTAAATTACCATAAATTCATATTGAAAACAAGTGTGTTTCCTTATTTCAATGTTTATTGGATATATTCAGTAAATACAAAAATGATGGAAACTTCATATATGATATCATTAACCAATTTTCAAAAAACCCTTAATTAGTTATAAGGTCAATTAGTTCCAAGGTAATTAAAACTATCCAATTTACTTATTAGTATCCAAGATATCTCTATCCAAACATCATTATCTCAACATTAGGAACATATTAAGGGTTATGATTACCTTAAAAATATATTTCCATGAATATAACCTTGGAAATATATAAAATTTATTATATTCCAGAATGAATCAACATTTTCATGTAAATCCATGGTGAAAAACAGAAACTGGATAGTCCTTATATATTTATCAATTTATAATTCTTGAGTCTAAATACATAAACAATATTATTATTCTACTTCATCATTAAGACATTAATAAGGATACATCATCCTATTACATAATACCTATTTACATTCACATTTCACCTGTAGTCTCCTCCTCATGATCAATATTACCATTACTCATAACACCATGCATATTCTCTTCAGGAGCATTCCACTTGGGACATCAATTTTTATAATGACCATTCATTCCAAACATATAGCATTAAACCTTTGTTGATATCTTATAGAGGATAATATTCTCATCCATTTAATTAAATGAATCCTTAATTTTTCCTTTGCAGTTACATGCTTTGTGTCCTTATTTTCCACATTCAAAATATCTTCTTATTCCTTTATGACATTCACTTGGGTGATTCCTTCCACATTATTGACCAAAAGGGAACTGAATCTTCATTCCAAAGTGGTTTCTATTACCTAAAACCTTAGTAAACTACTTCCTTCTCTACTTGAGGGAGTCTGAATGTTGGTTAAGGTATATGATGTTAATCACGTTCTATGAAAACTGAAATGAAATGATAACAACATCTTTCATTCCAACGACCATCCCATTCAACTTCTCATCAAAAACAATTTCTATCATGTCCGATATTAATTTATTTTTTTCTTGTTCCATCCAATGACTAAAACATAAAAATTATAGATTTAGAAACACTTATCATAGTTTAAAACCACATAATCAAGAAAAATCACTTATAGGATTTCAAAATTATTAGAACTTAACTTAAATCAATGACACCTTAGGATTATCTTTATACTCATCCCTAGACATATCATTACAAATTTCTCTAGGGATCTCACTAAATTTTTATCATCCTACTTTCCAAAGGTTGACTAAGCCTTCCCTTTGATACCAACAACAGTGACCTAGGATTAACATACATGAATATTACATCAATTTGATGAATGTTCATCACATTAGAAAAATACATTCCCTAGAACCATAATAGTTTGTTGTCTTTGGAAACTTGGAACAAAATATTCTATCTTGGTGAAATATCTCAACTTTTTCCACAAAGATCTTCCCATTTGGTACTTATAATTAATACATTTATTTATAACCTAGGGAAATGAAACATAATAATGGGTGAGATCAGATGCTTAGTACGAGAAAATAAAGTAGATTCATAAGAATAACATGATAATAAGTGTTTTAGAACATGATAATAACATTTGAAGATCATACCCAACATTTCAATGAACATTTACATGACTCTTGTCATAAAGAGTGGATGTTCATAAGACATGAATCATAATGGAATCTAGATAAAAATCCAAGAGAGAATAGCATAGAATTTGTTTCATACCCAAAATCATATAAAATATAATTTCAAGGATACTTACCAAGACCTTCATAACATGTTAGGTTTGGTCTAATTACCTATGTAACTTCTTTGTGATTGGTCTAACAACCCTTATACTTGAATTGAGCGAGGGATAAAAACCCATTTAACCTCTTATTTTTGGGCTTGGGATATAACCCATGTACCCTTCTATTTTTGGGCATGGGATACAATACGTATACCCTCTCTTTTTATTAGGCTGACATCTCATGTATCTGCATCAGGCTTGGAAAAAAATCCATGTACCCTCTTATTTTTGGGCTTGGGCTACAACCCATTTACCCTCTTATATTTTTTCTTGGGATAAAACCTATGTACCCTCTGTATTTTGTCTTATGATACAACACATATTCCAATTATTTTCAATATTAGGATAAAACACACATACCCTGTTATTTTCAATCTTTGTCACAACCTTTGGACCCTCTTATTTTCAATCTAGGGAAATAACTCTTTAACCCTGTTTTTTAGTGCTTGGGATATAATCCATGGACCCCCATGTTTTCAATATTATACTATAGCCCATGTACCCTCTTCTTTTCAAGCTTGGTCTATAACTCATTTTACCTTTGAGATAACATACCATTTATCATTACCTAATATATTGGAGGGAGATATAGGTATCACCATCAAATAATGAAATCACACATACATGTTTTATGAGATAATAAAACATTCATTATATCATGAACTAAAAAAGAGATGGGTTTCATAAAAATCATATCATAACTCATGAAATTAAATGGGTATCATAAAAATTTAATCATCTCATAACCTATAGAAAATTGAAACGATTCAAAATAATTTCATTCGATAATAACCCTTGAATGGAAGTGGGATTAAGAATAATTTATCATGGTATTACCCATAGAAGAGAAATTAGTTTCTTTTGGATATCTTTGAAACATGGATTACTAATTGAAAATAAAATGGGTCCATAAACATAATTACATCAAAACATAAAACATTCAGAGAAAGAATATTAATGGTATCATGGGATCATATCAATATTAAATCATAGCTATATAAATTGATGTCATCTTAGATAGATATGGATTTTGAAAGATCACGTGATCAATTCAGAAGGAAAATAACTTTTCTTTGTCAATCATATTACAATTCAAAAATCCTTTTCATTGAAAACAAAAATTAAAACATATTAGTTTAGCATTCAAAATAATTTTACACATTCCTTGAAAAAAATATCCTTTCACATTGAAAATTTATTTTTAAAACATAATACATTTTGAAACCCTTTTTCATTGAAATTAACATTGAGAACATATAATGGAAGATTTGAAAAGAATTTTAATCAGTTTAAATTATAAAAAAATTCTCTAAAATAATTTTAATTTAAAATAATGTTAATATATAATTTAAAAACATTTTTGAATTTTTGTAGAAAATATGGTTTGTGAGAAATATAGACTTTCGACCGAAGAAATAAATAAAGTTGTTTTTTGTAGAAAAACGTTTTCTTTATCCTTTTGAGCAAAAAAGATTGAAGAAATGGTACAATTATATGAATTTATCATGAATAACATGAGGGTAATAAAATTTATTACATTTATTGAAATATGTATCATAATATTTCCTCAATTTAAGAAAAATCTTAAAAGATCCCAATAAATTATGAGATTATAACAATAAAATTTTACCACTAAGGTAACATTTAATCATAATCATTATTTAATAATAAAATTGATTAAAGATTAAAATATTATTAAAAGAATAATATTCATGGTATAACATTAAAAATAGAATTATATACACAATTTATAAGAATATAGGTTCATAAGATAGCTTGTGTCTCAATGAAGGAAAATTGATAAAAAAATTACTTTACCAATTTGGTAACTTTTGAAACACAAACCCCATGAAAAGGATATTATAAAATGGATATTTAAGTAAGAAAATATTTAAGGATAATAATAATATTATAAATTCATTGTAATTATATTCATCCCAAAAAATGAATGAGTGAGGAATAAGGCTTAAGTCTCACAGAAATAAAATTTAGACTAGAAATATCGTTACTACTTGAGTAACTTTTGAATTGTGATCCACATGAAATAATAACATCAATTAAAAATTTTATTATAATTGAAGAAATTAAATTAATAATAAAACATTTCATAGGGATGTATATACACCACACAATAATAATAAGTGGTGAATATATAATATATCTCCCTAAATTAAAACTGATATGAGAAAACCCTTACCTTATGTCTAGCCTTACTTCATACATGATCAAACCTCATTTATAACACATGTAATTTTACTATAAATCTACCACATAATAAAATTATTATTTCTAATACAATATTTTATTTTATTATGTCTTTATATTACCCATTTATTAACAATTCAATATAAATATTATGTTCAAAGTAATATCCACTTTGATTTTCATATGTGATTTGAATTGTTATTATTGATCCTATTACATAGATCATGATTTATTTAATTGTAGAATTTAAAAAATGGTATAAATATTATATATATTAAATATATTAATATTTATAATACTCTATAAAATATATAAATATGAAATGGAATACACGGTTCATTGAGATTATTGGTCGTCCGTATGCATGAATGTTGTTTTCATTTTCTTGTCATATTGAAATGATGAATGTAAATCACATATATGTATATATATATTATCAGTCAATTAGAATTATTATTACATAAATATGAAAAAATTTACTAAACCCATCCTTAATATATTTCATACAATGTGTGAACGAATCAAATCTCTTTGAGGAGGCGGTTTCCAACACGTCCACACACGATGTTATCGTATTTACAAAAAATAGAATGTTTGAAGGTATGTTTTATATAATAATTATAAAATGTTAAAGACATAAATAATATCATATATATCATATAAATATATAATTTCCATCATTATTTCCAACCTTGAAAGGTGGCAATGTATGAATGAGTGTTATCTGTTCACAAAGCGGTAGTATGTCATACACACGAATAAGGATTGTGTATCCCATTTGATGGAAGTGTGTGTAATTTTAGGTAAAACCATTAACATAAAAACATATCAGTATATTTATGATACTAACTTTATTATATAATCATATAATAAGAGTATTTTAGGAGGTTTATAATGCAAATAAAACAAAAGATCCTGAATAAGGATGTCACCTCTTCTCTGGGTAACTACTTTTGGTTTGCACCAATGGTATTATTGGATGTATTTATTCCCAAAGGTAGGATTATATTATTAAGGGATAACATTTTTGAGTCAATTTGGGTAGTTTTTTGCTAATCAAAAGTGTCTTGAGTGGTGTGTGGAAGTGAGGGGGATGAATTCCCTTTTATAGTGGAGGTGTGACATTCATGTAAATATAAAAAGGTAAAAATTATTGATAGGTATACCTTACATAATGTGTCTATAATAATTTCCAATTTTAGATAAAATGGATTATATTGTCTAAATATTTCCATCAAAAGGATGTTTGACATATTTATAGGGTATTTGAACAACTAAGTTATAGTTTAACCAACATGTAAACTCATTTTTATCTTAATCACTGTAATTATTTTTAATTACTTTCACTTATATTTTTTTAAAAAATATATATTTAATTTATTATAATTTATAAGTTATTATGATTCAAAATGTATAATCACTTTTTCTAAATTTTAATAACTTAAGTGGTAAAAATTAATTTAAAATTAATATTTCAGACAGGATGAAACCATAAGTTTTTAAAGTGATAAGATCTAAAAGATTGAAATGTTTTTATATCCAATTTCAATTTTAAATAGGATAAAATGATCTAAATTTTATTAATTTATGTATAGTTGATCTAAATATACATTAAAACTAAATTAAATTATAATTTAACAATATAAATAAATTACAAGAAAACGTAGTTTTCAATTAAAATTAAATGTATTTTTACTATTCATAAATAATTTTAACTTCTATGAAAAATAAATCAAAATCATATAAAAGTAATTTGTTATATCATGATTTTTAAAATGAAATTTATATTTTCAAATAATAAATAGTTTTAAAATGATTTTTAAAATGGGGTTTTCCTTAAAAGGTGGTAAAATTACCTTATTAGAAAACCACATATTTTTATTCATAAAATATAATTTTTTGTTATATTATAGCTATAAATTCTATTAGATGAGTATAAAAAATATTAATTGAATATAGTATATAATAATTGTATTGAAAAAATTCATCAACAGTGGATTGTTAAATTTATTGAGTTCAATTGTGATTGTTCATAGTATAATGTTATTCTTAAAAAAGTAATTTCATTATTTTCATATAGTTATTCCACAAATTTGTAACTAATTGATAGCCAAAAAATATTATTAATATACATGTGTAAACCATGTTTTTAAAAAAAAATTAATATTCTTTGTAACATCCATTATAATGGATAGGTGATAACTATGATAATATTTCAATAATAATACTGATAGTATATTGTAGTTTGATAAAACACGATCTCGTGTGTAACACGAGTTATAGAATGGACTCATTATTGTGTGTAACACAAGAAAAAAATATTTTTGTGTGTACTAAAAGCTACTCTATGTGTTTCATGTAGTTAAATATTGACTTGGTTTTGCTTATAATGTAAGAAAAACATGGTGCCTTCATATAACAAAATAAGTATTCAGTGTTGTGTGAAATGAAAAATATCAACGAGGTTAAATTAATTTAAAACAATAAAAAAATCTTGGGGTTTTTCACTTGTAAGGGGATTTAGTCACACCACAAAAAATGGGTTTTTCTTTAAAGGGTGTTTAGAATGAGGATTTTTGGGCTTCCCCACATATTTGGTTTCATCATGAATCAATGGTCTTCATCACAGTGAGTTGGTTTCTAGTTTTTTTTTGTGTTTTGGAATTTTATATTTAATTGTGAACCTTTTAGTCACATCATAGACCTGGCCCTAAGTTGGGGTGTTTCATAGTGACACCTAATTTCACACTACAACATTACCATTTTCTAGTTTTTTAAGCAGGGTAAGACCAGTCTTTTTTATGTCATCCAATATTCTTCCTTGGATAAGAGGAAACCCACGGGAGGCCATTGAATATCCCCCAGACTTCATTTCCCCACTAGGATCCCCAATGTTTCTCCTTGTATTTATTGTTCATCGAGACTCATTTATCCACATAGGAGTAAGGTAATCTCTATCTTCATCCTTTAATTCTCTCCCATGTCCTTATCCTTTGATTTTTATTGAACATTTCATGGTATTTGATGAAGATTCCCCTAGATAATGGTGTAATGGTTGGGATATGTTGGGGATTTTGGTTGAAGTGTCTTAAAGACATCACAAGGGTAGGAATATCATTTGTTTCTCACCATTTATTTAAAGGTGCGACACCTGATGAATTTTTATAAGTATTTGTGTGAGAGTTATTATATTTTTGATTATATGGTAGAATATTTTTGGGGATTTTTGTCCCAAATGTGTTGGAGGTATGAAATATGTCATTCAAATGTCATTGGTCAAGGTTTTAGTGTCATAGTAGTGCTCAGTTAGTTATCAAAAGTTAGGTAGCACTAAATTTATTTTTTTAATTAGTTATAAATGTTTATAATTAATTTTTAATTCTTGTGATATGTGATAGAGACTTTGAGTTATGTGTCACTTAATGAAATCTTGTACATGGATTTTCTTAGGAATACTTAAAATAATTTAAAGATAGGTGGTCCCTTTAATAATTTTTCATATTCATGTATACATGTTCATTTAATGTGTGTTCCTTGTTATTTAGGTTTCATGCATTGGAACTCCATGGAGAGGTTTAGGTGAGTCCAAAGATGTGAATTAGGCTAGTATTAAGAAATATAGTCATAATTAGAGTGTTTTACTCATGATTTTGGAATTTGATAGATACTTTAAGGTTATTCCTCCAAGGGGAGGTTGGCTAGAAATATTTAAAATGCTTTGAAGTGATCCTGGATCATTGAATAAATAGTTAATGGTCTATTATGATCCCTAGTGAGTGTATTTAGGGTCATTTAAGTGGTTATCCCTAGATAAAATGATTTTTTTTGTGATGAGTCTTGGGAAATGAATGAGAAATCCTATGGGAATAGCCTTGGAACCATGAAAATCTTCATGTGAGAGGATTGGGATGTTTTTAATGGGTTTGGTGAACCATGGTGAGTCTTGGACATGGAAATTATATGTTATTTAGTTTTAGGGGAGTGTATGAACTTCCTTAGAGTGTTCCAAGTAGAACTTAGAGATGGTTAAGTGTGAGTTGGGCTCCCTTGAGTATAGATCTTATTTAAGTGTAAGACAAGAATATGAGTTGAGTACATACTGCTAGAGAGAAGCCTTGAGAGGCTCTGATCAAATTGATCATCATTTTCTAATATGTTGACCCTATTGTGGAATTCGTTAGACTGTATGTTGGATTAGGGCATGGGAAGTGTTGAAAAATTGATTGAGTATATAGTGAGTCACCTCAAGGTAAGGATGGGTTTACCCATTATGATAGAGATTGGTTTCGTGCTTATACTGAAAGGAGAATAGTGTTGGTATGATCATAAGGTTGGTTCATGAAGAAATTATATCTTGAAGTCCTAGGATTCCCTTGTAGGTTACAAATTTATAGATAATATCATGATTTTTTATGATAAGGTTGGTTGTGGAGAGTTATGTTGAGTTTTATCTGATACCCTATAGTGGAGATATTGGTGGGGATGTGTGTATGTATTTTTTTGGTGGTAGGATATGGATTATTTCTACTATGTATTTTACTTGTTATTATGTTTTTTCTTGTTTTCTAGTAGTGATGTTGCCACACCCTGAGTAAGAGGGAGGAGGTATGAGATGTGATATGGGATGTGGCATAATACATCTCGCTAAGTGATAGTGTGGTGGTATTCATATGTTTCAGATTGCTATAATGAAACTATTTATAAGCATTGGAATAAATAAGAAACCAAATATGAGTATCATCTATGAAGGATAAATGAAGCCTATATAAAAAATGATATAAAGAATATTATAAAACATGTATATCATTAATAAATGATCAACTACAACCTTTGATATTTTTCTGATGAGTTTTATAAATATCAATAAATTATAAAACATAAGAATACCACCTCAATAGGTATCAATGGACTAATCTGAATCATATGACATTTGTATGGGATACTTCTTGTTCCCACAATGTTCTAGTACCTTCAAATGAAAAGGATGAATATGAAAGAGATCTTCTGGTCTCTAGGAGTCACTGGACTAATATATACAAACCATTTTCATCACATGGTAGCATTTAAATAGGATATCAACGATTTCCCTTAATTATCCTCTCATTTATTCATGTGTTAAAATGTGTGAATAAATGACATGTCTAGTTCATGCATCATATTCATTTACTCCCTTAACATTTAAACTCATGTAATGGAATAATAAATGATAGCTTATGTGTAGAATGGTTAGGATTCCCAAGACACATGAAATAATATACCCTAATGTATATAAATCATAATTTTTATGAAAAATATAAAACAACCCTTAAATATATCATATAAAAATATTGATTTAGGGAACATCTAAATAAAACACTAACTTTCACTAAAGTCTCATAGTCTTTATTCCATTTCACTTTATATTGTATCATATATTAAAACATGTGAAACTATATCCAAAATGCCTTTTGGATATCTTACAGAACACTTTTGGAAAGTTATCATCAACATTACTTTATATCACCTCATATGTTATACCTTATAAATATCAAACCAAAACAATTTCAGGATTAACTGTAAAACAAATTTTAGAGTTTTTATATGTGTCAAACTAAATTCCAATTTAGTAAAACAAAAAATGTGACCCCATGGGCCTTTACAACATTGGTGAAAATATGATTCTTTATATTTAATATATTTAATCAAATATCAGGATCTAGAAAATCATCAACTCTACGCAATATATAAAAGGATCATACATAATCACTATCAAAAACACATATCTCTATATCTATGTCTACAAGATTACGTGATATGTAAATTTAAATTATCATATTTTCTATTTTCCCTGAAAGAAAGTGACCATGGTACACGAATCATGTCAATCCCATATAGCCAACTCATTTTTTCTTGATTCTCAGATTGTAGACTGATCTAATCAATGAATACATAACATGTCATTAATACTTATAGATAAGCACATCACTTGTACCTAATATATATAGATATATAATATCAAGTTGTTCATGCTCAATCACATAGTCTATCTCAATCTGGTGCCTTGATGACATACTCATCATACCAAATGGGAGATATTATCTTGGTTAAGCTCTGAGCACTAACATGATCAATAATATTCCCAACCACCCCAATTTTATATAATTTACTATATAGACATGCGTAAGTGTGATATCAAAGTATAAAGGTTACCATACTATGTATATCTCTAATATTTGGTAGTGGTTGCTCAAATATGATCCATGAACCCCTAGTATACCAAATACATATGTATGAAACTCTATCTGTTATACCTTAGTGGGTCATCCAACTCGCACAAATAATTATATTCTCTACATTATGCCTCGTGAGAATATTCAATATTTCTATATAATAATCCCACTCATTATAAACTTAACATTTATTTACAACCTATAATTTTCCATGGAAAACATTTATTAGGGATAAAATCACAGATTTACTTAGAGAGGTCAATTATCATTACACTTTATGACATGTATATCTATAATACATTTCTGTAGACAATGCGAGTGAAAAATGGATGTTTCCTTAAGTATGATACATTTTAATATTATTCAACATTTTAATAGAATTTAACAAAATCAACTTAAGAACCGATTTATCATATCATATATGATAAAATTCCATATTGGCCTTATGTTTACTACATATTGTGGTTTTTTAACATATTACAAATGAAATCCATGTAACATATCTATGTTACTGTCTAAAAAAAATATCCCACTAATCTATATAGTGAGAAACATCTATTAAGTAATAAATAATGAATAATGGGGATACATAAAAATCATATTCCTAAATTCTCAACTCATTGAACGTATTCAAACTCTTTAACTTCACAACCTCAAATGTTATGATGTCAACTTCTATTGTCTACTAATAACTTTTACAAAGTAAATATTCTTTATTTATTGAACCTTATTATATAAAATATTTCATTGAAATAATGTTACTACATGCATTATTGTTTATCAAAACATCATAACTCTCTGAGGACATTATGTAAAATTCACAATAAACCTAGATTATTGTAATTATTTATTTGGTAACTTTTAAGATACTTACACTACAATCTTAGACATTGTATTCTCTTTAGAATATATTTCAAAGATATAAAAACCATTATGGGTAATGAGACAATGTTTATTTCCATTTAGTAGGAATATTAAACAAATAAAGTATATCATATATGATATTCTCTATGTTTAATAGATTTTTCATTTAAAATAAGACTTTAATAAAATAGACCATAGATGGGTGGTGGGACACATTCCCATATATATTATAAAATATTTAGATAAATATTTTGTCTTAGGTAAACCAATTTTATCCATATATTGTTTTCAAAACATGTTATAGAAATTGATTAATTATAAACCATGTGTATAAAATTAATCATCTCATAGAAGTTCAAAAAAAAACTAATTGTTGTAAAAATAATTCTCTTATCACATAAGGAAAATGGAATGAATATACAAATCTTTTACTAAGATTTATTTAAGTTTGATAAAATCCTTTACATTCCAATATTCAATGTAGTAAATATTAACTTCATCTCATGAATATAAACTACAAGATAAATCAATTATTCCTTTCATTTTGAACTCCTATATATTTACAATACTTGTTCAATATACATTTACTATAATATTCCCTTACAAAAAAAATTAATAACTTATACAAGATTGAAATTCCCAAGTTATTAGTACAATAATACCTTTTCCTCATTACTCGAAAAAAAATTCAAGATTCAATTTTTTTATCTTATAACCTTATGTATATTTAAAACAGTTTATAAAATTTACAATTGATATCATATATTTGTAAGAGTAATATAATTTATTTCTATAGCTAATAAATCTTTAACGAAACCTTTATTATTGACGAGTCTTTTAACATATTCAATCATATTGAATATCATTTTATGTACCAAATAATATTGAGTATATTTGACTAAAATAACTTATATCAATGTAAATCTAATTCCTTTTAAACCATAAATAAATAAATCCATATTTCCAAAACCATCTCTATTTACATTTTTCAAAAAAAAATCAATACTCGGTTTCTGAGGAAGCAATTGTTTTGAAATGCATAATTTTCCTTGATAACATTTCTTAAGATACCGGTCTTAAGAGATACTTACATTAAGATACACCTTTCAAGGATTTATTGTAAAGTTTATCTTGACAATGAGGATGATGATATTATCTATAATATAATATTTTATTAGTTGAGTATAATGTTTTACAATTATTCAGTAAGTAATTTTATTAATTGGTATCCCACTAAAATAAGGCCCCCCTTAAATTCCATTATACCCATTAGTAGGCGAAGATCCATATTTCACTAAAGAAAAGACCCTTATTTGGTGTGAAAATCACCACATAGTTATTTAGGTTGGGAATCAGCCCAATCATATCTTGTATGAATCTTGGATAATAGAGTAGATAAGTATTTATCCAATCCATCATATAAATAAACCCAACTCTATTCCTCTAGTATCCCAAGGCATGAGTTTTCCTAGCTAGTGTAACCAATTTTAAATGTCAAAAATGAGATAATCACAATAGAATTCATAGGAACCCTAGTTTGTCTTGAAACTACGCAAGGATGATTCAGGATCACTCTTCACTTTCTTTCTTTACACATGATAATCTACGGACACCCCAATTTTTTATGAAACTACCTGGTTCGATGATCGAGGTTGTGAAAAATGATACAATGGATGGAATCACACACTTGGTATTTAAAAGGGATTTTAACCTCACCATATTATCTCATGTTATTACATTTTATGTATTGATGATTCTATTATTTGTTTCTAGAACCCTATTCTCTCCACAAGATCAATATTTCTAATCCATATTGACATATAACCCTTTACATAACACACAAGATTGTGTTACTCACCCAAAAATAGAAGATAAACATATTCATACATATCTAGATGCATCGTATTCACAAGGTAGATAAAGGATTCATGTAAAGGGAAATAATTATAAGAAATTGATGATCTCCACGTGAGTAAGACTGTTTTGATAGATAATAAAACCTATTTACATTATTATATAAGGAATAAGACTTTAGGTAAGTAGGTAGTGACCTTTATTCCCTCTACATAGAGATACTTTATTGAACAGAAAATTTAAATCATCCTAAATGAAAACATAATATGCACAAAAATTATTTATCAAATAAATTTAATCTTATAGAATTAATTAAAAAACAAGGTCAAGGTATATGAAAAACTAAATTTATTGTGGAGTCATTCCTAGCATGAAAATTAATGGCTCTATCCTAGAAGTAGTATAACATTTTAAACTAAAGTATACGAAATATTCACATTTCAAAAACAATTTAATAAACAATAATATAGCCCGGAATAGACTTTAAATAAATAAACAATACAAATATGTAAACATGTGCTAACCATCTATAAGAAATTTTCAAAAAACATATGACTATAAACATTTCATAATTTCTTTATTATATTATGGCCATTCAATATTTATGAATATATTCATTTTATATTCATTCAAATATAAACATTTTATGTTCTTCCATATAAAATATATTTCATATATTATCATTATATGTAATTAAAATTTTAAATATATAATATTTTGTAAATTATAAATAGTTAATAATCTGAAACCTATTATATAAATTTTTTACAAAATCTAAATATAATATAATTAATCATTATTTAAACCGTTATAATATCAATAATCAGAACACATTTTGAGGTCGCTTAAATAATATTGAAATATATTCCCTTTAATTTTGATCTATTTAAAATAACTATTTATGAAAAATTCATAATTTAAATAGAATAATTTTATATTTTGGTTCTATTCCATAATTTATAACCCTTTTTAAATTATCACTTAGGGTTTTTAAATAAACAATTTTATTTATGGATCATATGTTATGCCATATAATTTATATTAATGGTATTTATAATATCATCTTTAAATATTTATAAAAAATAAAGTTTTTATATAAATTTATTTATTTATTTCATAAACCCTTTATATATTAAATATTCCCGAAATAACTTATATAATGTTTTATAAACATTTAATTAAAAATTAAAAAAATTTAACAATTTAAAAGTATTTTTATAAAACTTTTCAGTATACCCTTACATAAGAACCCATTCCTGTGTAAGGGTGTCATCCATTTACCCTTACATAGACAATCGATGTAAAGGTGGAAAGGCCCTGACCCTTACACAGTGAAAATTACATAAGAGAAAGGATGAAACAACCATTGCACATTGCCTCATATAAAGGTAATATTTATTTTTCTTATATTATATAAAGGTAAACATCAGGGACCCTAGAACAGTATCTTTAATACCCTTATGTGCATGTGTAAATCAATGAAGTAATTTATGAAAAAAAACCGTGAATAAGGGAACTACCTTTATACAAAGTTTTTTTCAAATGTATTAATGGGGTTACCCTTATGGAGACCTCCTCCATAAAGGCATCATATAAGAGAAATCAGTCAGTTGCCTTTACATAACACTTTCAAAATAAAAACTTCCTTTAACTTGACATTATTTCTTAATAAGGGTAAGTTGTGATGATAGTTAGGAACCACAATCTACATAAGGGTAATTCCTTGGAAACACTTATTCATCTCAACTATGTATGGGTAATTTACTAGTTAACTTTACATTGACCAACTCCTTAACGGTGAACCATTTTAAAAACTGAAATTCTAGAATTCAAAAAAAAGATCATTTTTAGGTTTTATTATTCAATTCCAAGAATGGTTTCATAAATCTATGTCATATACCCATTTGGTTTCTCTATTAGGTTTCATAAAAATCTTGTAACACTTATTTGACAGAGTGGAAGAAATAAGAAAACAAATATAAGGATCTCCCAATCAAGATAAATGAAACCTATATAAAATAATGAAATTAAGTATATTTCAAAATGTGTATACTATTCATTGTAGATCCACTCAAACCTTTGATATTTGTTTGATGAGTATAATAAATATCAATAAATTGAAAAACAAAAGAACCCCATCTTTATTGGAATCCAAAAACTGGTCTAAACCATCTTACATTCAGATGCGATTTTTCATTCTCCCATGATTTTGTAGCATCATTACATGAAAATTAAGAAGAATAGAGAGAGAAAAAGGCCTCTAAGAGTCACTAGATTAAAATTCTCACACCAATTCCATCACATGGTAGTATTAAAATATGAGATTAATGATTCCCCTTGATTATCCTTTTATTTACTCATATGTTAAAATTCATGAAAAAATTCCATGCACACATCATTAATTGAATGCATTTACTCCCATTACATTGCAACTCTTATAATGAATTAATAAACCCTAGATTTTGTAGTGAATGGTTTTGGTGTCTTGAGCACACAAAATAATTTACACTAATTCATGAAAATAATAATATTTATGAAATCCAATATAAAAACCATAAATATTTGAAATATGAATATGTTTTTAGTTATTATATATTTCGAGCATGTGATATGATATGTAATTTAGTATGAGGCATCACCCTATGTTAGTGTTTGGTGGTATTAGATGCATTAGTGATGTGGTATGTGATCTCACCTCGAGTGAGAGGGTTGTGGTATGAGATATGGTGTGGTACCTCACCTTGAGTGAGAGGTTTTTATTGTGAAACTAGATATGAGATAGGGACTTGGAATGAGACACTACCATGGATGAGAGGGTAGTGTTCAAGGCTTGGTTATAGGTTATTCCCTCAAGTGATGGGGCACAGGGCTAGGCTGCATTATGAGTTCAATTTTCAACAAGTATTGGTCATTGTAGATGAGCTTAGGTGTCCTGATGTCCTATTTGGCATATGATTACCAAATGTGATTACATTCATATTATATATTTCCACTGGATATATTTTCTCATAAATTTATGCAATTTATATGATGGTGTATATACGGTATATTGTGGTAGATCCCTATTTGGATTTATACCCACACCCTACATGAGCACACTAGTGTTTGTAGACCTCATTTTTTGTTTTCAAGATACATTTTGTATGGAGGATCTGGAAAGGGTATCCAGATGGTGTTGAGTCACTTGTCTGAGATGGGACCTGAGTTTAATATTTGGGTATTTACTTGCATTTTGGTTTCTAGTTTATCCTATACATGGTTCATTCAGTGGGATACCCTTATTGTATGTTTGTATCTTAGCTATAGTTCATATTGATATGACATGTTGATTTTTATTTATTAATGATGGTATTATAGATCCCAGGTCTGATTATGTGACACTAATGGGGGTGTAGTCAATTGTACACTATTTTTTTGAATTTTTTATTTCGAAATAATTGATGGGTTAAAGTCTAGATCCTCTCAATTTTAAATTAACTTATCCTCAAATCATTTTCAAGAAAAATAGAGAAAGTAAAACACAAAAGTATTTAAACTATTTATATATATATTCTAACTTCGTGTTATCATTGGATACCCCCCCCCCAATCACAATTCTCTACTATATACTCAAGTCATTACACCAAGGACCATCCTGGCTGAATCACCATAGAGTCTCACTATTTTCCAGATCTTGATTCCCATGGATGACTGTAGAATCCTAAATCATACTAATATGATATGATACATTACTAGTAAAGGTAAACTATGTCTCTAGGTTGCTTTAACCCAATTTGAAGTAGATATCCCTCCACAAACAAACCTAATCTTCTAGTCTACTCATATATAATCTACAAGAACATTGATAGATGAGAGCCAATATTTGATATGATAATATAGAACACTCTCTCGATATATTCAGTTATATAAGTCTCCCTATATTCTCAAATAGTCATACATAGAGGTCCCCTCCTTCTTGAATGGATCCCATCTTCGATCTCTTCTCATTCCATGATAAAATTTTGTTTTAAGTTCCAAGTAACAGAATACTTACACATTGTTATCTATCATTGAATCCTTATTCATTTATTACCATATATATGCATAGAATAATATCATGTATATTAGTTTCCAAAATATAATTTTAGAAACTCAAAAAATATCAATAGAATTAATGCTCATCATTTAAATTACTCAATGGATTCCCAATTTATTATCCATTAAAACTCATTTTAATTATCCGTCAGGTGTTCCTTTTGAATCTCCAGTATACATGAGATTATTTCTTCTTTGAAACAAAAATGATCTAATGTAATTAAATTTTTTTTGAATTTATACCATGTGTGCATGAAACCATGCAGTGCTACCATGTGGATCCACTTCTTATGATGTGGAACTCATATCAATGCTTGTAACTTCCACATATGGATTCTCCATTGCAATTATCTTAAATAAAAAATAAAATAATTAATTGTGATCTTTAATTCTTTGAAGAATATATTAAAAGTGTTGTCTGATTTATTTATATTGAAAACATTATTCTACAATTCTCAAATTTTTTATATGGTTAATTTATATATAATAATGTTGTACCTTATGATTATACTCTTTAAAAAAACTTGTACCTTACCAAACTGTCTTTCATATGAATTTTATTTTCTTACGACATCAAGTATCATATGAGAAGTGAGCCTTACACTGCTATCATTCATGATCCCCATATTATAAAGAAGTATCTTATGAGAGTGAAATTTATATGTGGAAGAATTATTATACAATATCATCATATTACATGCTGGTTATCTTACTTGGGATTCATATCATATGATACCCTTATCTTACATGATCTATCGATATTCTATGAGAATTTTATCATAGAAATTAGTTTTATCATATGAAGTGACCTACTCTTTTATGAGATTTCCATATCATATGAAATCTCATATCTTATGAAGTCATATCACAAGCTTGTATATTAAAAAAGGACTAGATAACTTTAAAAATGCATGTATTCTATTCCTTCCAAATATCTTACATGTATGATTCATTTATTTCCCATTGTCAACTTATATACAACATTTCTAGACTTTTGAAAATATTAACATAATTTCTTCAACTCGTATAGAGGACTCTCCAATCACTTCAAAACTCAAGAAAACCTCATATAAATGTTTTTTATACATCCTTTATTCCTCATCACCTATATTTATCCTAAATAAAAATTCATTAATCATCCCATTTAACAATGTTCTACTTAAATCTATATTTGAATGTTCTTCAATGCAGAAACAAGTAATTTCATTTTCTATTCAACATTGATGAAAATAACTCATATTTAATTTCATACTTTTTATTCTTTATTAATAACATTATTGAGAAAAATATAATTTATTCAATTGGTATGTTCAATATTCTATTTGGAATTGTTTTCAATAGCCCTTTAATATTCACCAATGTAAAATTTTTCTATCAACCCCTGATTGAAAATAAATTAAATGTGAATATAGAGTTTTCTCATCTAATATTATTCACATTAGTTTTACCAATATTCCTCTCCTCCATTCATTATGAATAATATCTTGATCCGAATTTGAGGGAATGATAATACTATATAATTTTCATGGAAATGTGCCTTTAGTTATTAAACTCTATGTACATGTGGGCTAACTTGGTGTAGAAAATACGAGACATTTAACTATGGTGATAAAAGTTGTATATTAATTCTCATGCATGTGATGCTAAATCTGTTCTAATTTTTTTGGGATTGTTTCTAATATATTTATGAATAGATATGCAATCCTATAAATATCTCACCAAACACATCAAAACAACTCATGTTCATAGTAACACACTACCCTTTTTCTTATTCTTTTTATCTGAAAACACTCCTGTTTAAAATATGTTTTATTTAATAAAAACATGGGATGTAAGTATGATGTTTATACGTAATTATCCATTTTTAAAATCTATCACAAAATTAAATATTTATGGTATATTTTTAATTTGAGATATCCATCTCATGTTGGCTCCCCCTCATGGGATACACTAACTTAAAATTATTCATGGTAGTTATAATACTCTATGATGGAAAACTAATTTATTATACATTGTATACAACACTCATTATTATTACTATAAATCCGTGTAAGTTAGTATAAGATAAAAAAGTATTGAGGGAGTAAAGGGGGAACCCTATATTGTAGAGAGAAGAATTAGGGCTGAGATTTTACTATTAAACAATAATTCTAATTCTTTATTATCTAACCATTGGAATATTTAACCACATCCCATTTATTGTTATAAAACATAATATGATTTATGGTAATCAACTTCCTTCAAAATAATTCAATGTGTGGAGTAGTCTTACTCACCTCAGTCATCAAGGAAAATTCATTTCCCTATTCTTGCACAAATGCTCTCATCAATTATTCATGAGTTATAAGGAAGATCATATATTAATTCATTCCATGTATATCCTAATTGAATATATTAGACATATTTCCTCAAATATTTAGCTTTCTAATTTTATACAACCCCTCATGAACTTGAAATTTTTAATGTGAAACAACTTACCTTCTTTTCTAACTAAAACTAAATTATAAATTTACTATTTCTTATCTATATATAATTGTTCTTTATAAAATTTTAGGAACCCTTTATTGATATTTTTAGCTTCTTTGTATTTTTTACATAACTCCTTGGTAGTCTCAACTGAATATGACATTCAATATTTTACTCTATATAAATCCTTACCATTCACAACATAGAGGACCTATGTTGGAAATATAGTCACACAGACCTCAAATTTATGATCCCTATATTAAAATATTGCACACACCTCTTCTAAATAATCAAATATTTTTTGGGTTTCTAGATTATTTGAATTTCTTTTCATAGATTTTTTCTTTGAGAATCATCCTTCATTGTTTCCTAAAATAACCCCATTTTTTCATGCCTATTCCCTAAAAATGACATTTTAGACTAAAAATAGTAGTATTTTTGTTCATAAATTCTATAATGCCAATTTAAACCACCAAAATTTTATTTTCCACCTTGATAATTATTATGTCCAAATTGTTTTTATTGTTTTTGTTCTCCATCATTAAATTCAACCTATTTTTAACTAGGTAGAATTTGTTTTCTTAGTGACTTAATATCTTTATTTAATATAGAAGAGGTAATATCCCAAGAATTATTATTCTAAACAAGTTAAAACATATTTTAAAAACCTGTACCAAGAGGAATAACTTATTAATTTAATGTCTGACTAGGATTATATTTTACATTCTTATTAGAACACTTCTCCTATACCTCATGAAAAGATTCACCATTAACCTAAAATACCTTTTATAAGTATTATTTAATATTCATTAACTCGCTTTTTTCAACAAGAAAGATGGATGGTGTCGTATAAATCTCATCTTTCTCCAACTTCTTATCAAGGTCTCTCGTCATATTTTCTTTCTCACAACCTCTTAGATTATACTTTTTGATATTATAAATATAATAAACATAAATTTTAACCAAATATTCCTTTTCATTGGAATTATTATTATTCTATATCATAAACATTCTATTCTCATTATTGAGTTGGTCATTTTTATTAATTCTAGATTCTAAATCATATTTTGGAAAGCATTCCTGTTTAGTTCTGTATTCTCTATCATCGCTGCTTATGAAATAAAAAACTCTCTTAACATAATCCATAATGTTTACATCATTATATTTTTGGCTTCTTGATGAAGAGTTACTTTTTCCCTTATTCATCATAATAATCCTCTTCTTCCTTCTAGAATACTATTTCTTACTTTTATCTTTTCTCTTCTTATGGGATATATTATCCTCATCGTCTTTATAATCACTTGATTTTGTTTTTTTTCATCTCTAAATTTATTCTTTCACATTGATACAAATTCTATATAATAATTTTTTATTTTTGAATTTTGGAGCCTTTATCATTTTATAAGAAATTATCATATTATGTAACTCAACCAATGAAATGTTTTCTTTATCATCTAAAGTTGAGGCTTTTGGATCAAACTGATTTGAAACTTTTTTCCTAATATTTTTAACAATGATTAAGTCATCAAACTTCTCACCATAACCCCATATTTTTCCTAAAATATCTTCAACTATTATAAAATAATTATCAATTTCCTCTTAATCATATACTTTAATATCATAAAACCTACTCATATAATCATTTATTTTGGATTCCTTAACTTTTATGTTTACCTCAAAATAGATTTCTAATTTTTGAAAAATATTTTTTGAAATTTGAAGTCCCATAATTATTGTATAGTCATTATCTAAAAGGGTCATAAAGATGGAATTTTGAAACATTCAATAGATAGAAATATTATTTTAATTTTTAAAATAAATACAATAACCTTTATCAATGTGTGGTAATCCCACAATATAAATATCTATTACTTTTGATATAAGAGACATAAGATAAGGAAGCATCATATTCATCTAATGATGGTAGTCTATACCATAAAAACTATGGAGACCCCATATATTAAATTAATTTATATTCTATATACCTTGAAACTTATTTCATATTTATTGGGAATATATATTAGTTTTCATACCACTTTTAGCTCCTAGTTCTGATAACGTACCACTAAAAGGGTGTATGATAAACTACTAGGGAAATTTTTTTAGGAATTATTATTAAATCAACCTCCTGGAATTGATAAATTCTAGATCCTCTCAATATTTAATTCAATCATCCTCAAAATATATGAAACAAAAATAGATAAATAACAATATATAAGGATGTAAAAGGATTGATTGTAAAATCCTACACCTTTTCGTAATTGGTTAGTCCCAGTATTTACCTACATTAGAGTAAAAAAATAGATTGTATATTTTCACATACCATTAAAAATATATGATCCAATAATAGGAAATATATCTTTATTCTCAATGTTTCTTCAAAACCACCTGATGTAGATCTACCTCTATGAACACACCAGATCAACCTATCTGCTCATGCACAACCTTCAAAAACCTGGATATATGATATTTAGGATCAGGACTTTTGGTATTAAACAATCACTCTATATATTAATTGATATAAGTATCATCATCTTCATAAATATATGGGAACATTTTTCTTCTCCATATTGAATAGATATCGACTTCAATCTCTTCAATTTCCATGCTACTTCTTTGTATCAGGTTCACAACAACACTATTATTTCCCAATATTCCTGGGAATTACTTTATTATTATTTTCTACACATAAATATTCATAGAATAATATTAGGAATATTAGTTCCCCAAAAGAAATTTCAGAAACTCCATAAATATTGTTAACAATAACTATCATTTTTAAATCAATTAGTGGATTCTATATTTATATTTCATTCAAAGTCATCTAAATTTTTGGTCAAGAATTTCTTTTGAATCTCCAAAATAATTGAGATTATTTTTTCTTTTTAAAATAATATAATATTTATCAATTAAATTTAATATGAATTTAATCCATCAAGCATAACACCATGCAATGCTGCCACATGGATCCTTTTCTTACAATGCAGAAATCATCATAGCAACAACATCTTCCTGGGTTAGATTCTACTTTGATATTATAATGAATAAACATTAATAAAATTAATTTTTACAAATAATTATTTTAAGAGAAAAAAAACTATTTTATTATTTATTTATATTTAAACCATAATTCTATAAAGCTGAATTTTTTTAAGGTTTTTTAAACCTTAAAATGTTATACATTTTGATGGTACCTTTCAAAGATCATTATATCTTAAAAACATGTCATTTATATGTAGTATGATATATTATGAGATCAGGTATCATATAATTAGGACTTATTATATATATATATATCATATACTATATCATCCAATGTTTTTAAAGGGTTTAAATGTTCAAATGAGTTTTCTTTTCTCATTTAGTGGATGGGAAAATTACAAACCAAGATTAAGAATGTTATGTTGAGACATAGAAAAGATAAAATTATAATTTTATGATAAGGGTTAAGTCTTGGAATGTGTTTCAAAAGTAAAAATGAGAATTTTCAGTGTAAAACTCTGAAAACTCAATTTCTAGAGAAGAAAAAATGGTCCCATAGTTGGTGTATGGTTTTTACTAATCCATATTACCCAAAAAATAAAGTCTATTTTTTATAGGGGAGTTAGTTCTTGAAACAAGGGAGATCCCTCTAAGAAAAACTAGGTGACCAAGTGTAGGTGAAATGGGTGACATACATGGTTGGCATATGGTTTGTTCTTCTGAGCACTGCAATTGTGTGAGGGTTGTCCCTATGGACAGTGGCACAACACTTTTTTCACAAGGTTAATAAAATTGTGTAGAAAAACAATGTGGAAATTTAAGGGGGTGTAAATTACATTACACCCCCTTACCTCTTTTAAACCCAAATTTCATTCTCCTCCCTCTATTTTACAGAATTTTCTAGGAATGGGATCTCATTTCCCCCTCTTTTTTAGGCTTTGAAAGATCTCATTCATTTGGGATTTGAATTGATCATCATCAGTTACATTGGATAGCCCTTGGAAAGTCTACGATTTATTATCCCAACTTTATTCATTTATATTTCTGTATGGGATAATATTTCCATGTTAGCTAGTATACCATATTTTAGGTAATTTTCATATTTCTCTAATTTCTTTTATTCTATACTGAGTTAAAGGTCGATAACAGAAAAGGAGTCTTCTACCCATGTATGGTTATTGGTCTATACCTTTTTTAACAAGATTTACATTATTTATAAAATGTTTTATTGACATTAAATCCATTTGTTTCTCCGTTACTATCTAAAACCTTAAATTTATTTCTTAAGCCCTGATTTAGGTGTGTTATGTGATTTTTATGCATGGAATTAGGTTGAAAAACTCAACTAGAACCATACCATGGGTGGGTTTGATCATATACCTTGATGAATTAGTTTATTATGAGGAAAACACCACTAAGGTGTGTTTGTGTTTCATTAATAATTATAATGACACAATTGAATTTATTAGTCCATAAAGATGGGATATATGACATATTTAATAATTGGATATTATATGTATATATCACTCTAGAGTGAGAAATCCTAATTTAATTAAATAGATTGTTATTTATAATAGATAAATCCTTGGACCACTCATTTAATTTTGAATGATAAAATATTAAGGATTGAGTTCCTAGTGTTATTTTAATGAGGAATAATAATAATTTACATTCCATTGATGAATATAATGACAAAGGTGATTTTAAATAAATTGAACTTTAAATGATCTTTTGTATTCACATGTACTTATTGATTACATATAAATGAAATTTTTAATGGTATGTTATGAAATTTTAAGTTGGAATGAATGATTCTCATTGACTATGATTAATTATTCAGGGTAATGTTCCTACACTTTTATGTTATGCCTTGAGCGATACAAAATTCCCATGTAAGGATTCCATGGATGGGCTCTTAGGAAAATGACTGATGTTACGCCTTGAACGATACTTGTATACCCATATATAAATACCATGAAAATTATCATAGGATAAATTAATTACATTATTCCTTGAGAGATACAAGGTTTCCTGATTAGGGATTCCTTGTATAGAATAATACAGAAGATAAATTATGTGATGACTTGGGCGATACCTGTATTCCAATGTAAGAATTCCATAGATGGTCTCAAGGGGTAAATGAATCATGATATGCCTTGAGAGAAAGTCATATTAAAAAGTGGTAATTCCTTGTATGGGCTCATATATCAAAATATATTATTATTATGGTTGTTTATTTTATGAACATAGTTATACACATGTTTTCCACTGACCTTATATATTGGATGGAAATTGAGAGTGGGATTGAGATTCTAAGGTCATGGATTCCATGGATATTTTCTAGTTTCTTTTTATATTACACAAGGGTGGATTGGATATATTCCTCAGGTCCTAGAAAATAATTATTATGCACATTTATCATGACATCGGTTTAGAGAAAGTCCATTTGAAACTCAAGTAGGTATGTTCAGCTGAGTATCCTATGGGGAATCTGATATCAACATGGGTTTTATTTATAGAAATTATATCTCATTGATTAGTATACCTGCACACTATTTAATTTATATTTATTGGTTGCACTAGTTATATAAATCATTGTTAGTATGAAACTGTGTTTTTCTCACACCATGTTATGACCATCATTTAGTGGCCAAACATACCTCATGGTTGCAGGTTAAACTAAATGTAAGATCCCTATTATGGATGCATCATTTCTTGGATAGGGGAAAAGGAATTATCAAAATTAGCAAGATCGTTATAGATATTTTTTTGGTCCTTTTCAACAATTACACATTTTTATACCTGTATTATTGTATATTAATTTCCATGTTTGGTTTCTAATGTTTGTACCATCTTAGAGTCATTTGTTTATGATATTGGTTGTGGAATTTCTCCATTTATTATTATTGGGATAATTAAATTTCAATAACTTTTATTTTTTATTCTCATGATACACTTTATGAATAAACTAGAGAGTACAGTCACCCCACTATACCACATGTTGACCCTGAATGCTAGTCGACATCCTATAGAGTGTGGGGAGGTGCACCTATAGCCATGTAACTTACCAGATGGGGCACTATTTTAATGGATCCAAGATCATGATAATAAAATGTTGTATCATTTCTTATTTTTACTTTGTCTTACTATTTTGGGACAGAATGTAGGATAATAGAAATATGTTTTCACTTAGTAAATAGCGTGTATCTGGGTCTGTCTAAGCCATACATGAGGGAAATATCAAGTTTCCAAGGATGAGACTATTGTTCATGATGTTCATATTAGTATTGATTATTATATCACCATGAGTTATTTATATATATTTAACATACTTAATTATTTATGATACTTATATATTCTCATATTATGGAAATATGTTGGTGTTTTTGGGCATCATTTTAGGTATATAGTATTCATATGTCACTAGCATGATTATTTTTATATCATGCATGCGTGATTATATTATAAGATTATTTTTATACCATGTTTAGTAAATTAGTTAGAATTTTTACACATATCTCATTCTTTTTTTGAATATTTTGTTGTCTACCTATAATTCCTTGCTTATGTGATAGAATTTCTTATTACAATTATGAAAACAAATTGGTTGTTAAAGTGTTTGCATCAACCTAAATGGTATTTTCCTGTATAGCTTGATAGTGGCACCTATAATAACCCTAGTTTCTAGTATGTAATCCTTACATGATTATTTTCATTATTATAATGTTATGGGTGATGTATGAGAGAGTCGGGAGAACATTTAATGATGTTTTGAGGAAAAGGGGAAGTCGCACAGGAGACACACGGTTTGTCTAACCGTTCTTCCAAATCGTGTGTAGTTGGTCCTTTTGAGGTAGTGGGTCTCACATGGTTAGAGAACGGTTAGAGAGACTATGTGAGGATGCCATGTGAGGTTCTATCTAGGTAGTGGCCAATGCATAGTTAGCGCATGGTTTGTCTAATCGTGTGAACTAACTATGCCGACACATAAGTGATTTCCTAGAAAAGTTGATGTCACACATTTTTTTCTCTAATTGGATTATGTATCCTTCTATATAGCCATAACTGGATATTTTTATTTTTATATGTCTAAAGAAGGTTTTACCATTGTTCTAGTGGCGATCTAAAGTCTTCCCTTAGCGAATTGAAGTCAGATTCATGAGGCATGTGATCATTATTCTTTGTTCTTGTTTGGATCGTTAGATCTACTTAGATATACTTCTCATTTTCTCTCGGTTTCTTAGATGTATGAGGGTTATGGGTAGATATAGGTATTAAGATGCCAAATATGATGAGATTTGGTCTCGGTCTTTTCAAAAGAAGAGATCTAAGGCAGGTTATTGGAGAATCGACCCGGTTTTCTTGAGTGTTCTTTATTCATTGTGGGTTTCCTCAAAACCTTTGAGGTAGGAGGATTCTATATCAACTCCTCTTGATATAATTGATTTTATTGGTTTAAAATTGGTTTATTTGAATGGGATTTATTATAAAAAAACATGTAATAAATCATCCTTTTAGATGATTTATGGTTTTAGTGGAATTGTGATATCTTGGTGAATTGTTGTGCAAAATGATTTATCCTCTTGAATTTAAAATAATGATTTTAAATTATTGATTGGATAGATTTATTAAATGGTTGGATGAATATTGGGTTTCAATAAAAGGGTTGTTTTATTGAAATGTTTTTGTATTAAAATGACTTTTATAGAATTGGTTTTCAATAAAAAAAATGTTATTTCTATTGAAAAGATGTTTTTGCATGATCCTTGGTCATATTGGTGTGTGAGTTCATATTGATTTTTTTTGGATTTGTTAAAATTTGACCATGTGATCAGTGCCAAAGGTTAAATGGAATACTGGATATAAATTTCATGTTGCATATATGGGGTTTGGTTGAAATATGACCTTGTGCCCAGTGCCAAATGTCTAATGGCGCATGGGAAAAAATTACCTTATGATGACTTGGTAGATCAAAGAGAAACCTATCATGAGAATGGAACTTTCATAATGTATCATGCATGGCTGGTTTCATGGGTTTGTGTAATGGTTGGGTATGCTTAAAATAGGATATTGTGAAATGATTTTAATGTTTGTTTAGTTATTTTTCTGGAAAAATAAATTGCTATAAAATTTGGTTTCAATTTCACTTGTATGCTTTTGAATAGAAATGGTTTTGAGAAACTTGTTTATATCTTATTATAAGCTGTTTTGAGAAAATGTTTTATATAAATTGTTCATTGAAAATTTTTCTAACTCTTCTATCCTAGTGGTATGAGTAGATAAGTCATTGGGGAAAACTACTGTGTTTTATACTAACCCCTTCTTAGCCATTTAGGTACTTTTGCAGATGATATCTTCTAAAACAAGGCCTAAGGTAATATATCCCATGTTTGTTTCACTACCTCGTGATGTTGGGTAGTTCGGAGATTGTGGATCTTGGAGCTTTTGGAGCATGGAGTCTAGTAGTCTTTTGAGAGTCTTGTGTCATTTAATCGATGTGTACATGGATACTTGGTTATTCTTCTTTTGTTTCATAATATGATGTGGTTTTGGGATACATAAAGTAGTTGAGTTGTCTTTCTTTTTTCAGGCATCATATAATGAATCTTTGTTTGGTTTATTGGATTATTTCTTTAAGGTTAAATCATACCTCACTTGTATTTAAAACCCTTTGACATTTATTTCCAGCCTTTAGAATCTTGGTGATGTCGCTTAAGGCCTAGTAATGAACCATTGTACTATCAATAAAATGAGAAGTGGTGGTTTATTAAAAATGGTATCAGTATATTCCATCCCCTGTGGAACAAATCATCAGTGTTCATGGTCTTTGAGTTGGAATTCATTTTCGTCTATTCCTTGGGTTGGAATCTTAGACAAGAGTAGGATTGTTGGAACATTAAATGTATTGTATAAAAGGACATAGCTAACCCGTTTATTCTGAATTTCATGTTACCAGGGTGTTGAGTACATAAGTGTATTAGATACACGTCTATAATGTTGTAAATCTCATTGTTGTGGCTTTAGCTAATGATATGAGCATGACATGAATTGTACAATAAGGGTTTCCCACAAGGATTGCATATCTAATTGTGAGGAATGATTAATGATTTTGTGCAAAGATATAAATTTTTAAAAATGAAGATTTTTTTTTCAAATGAATGATTTTTAAAAGATGATACATGGTGTATTTTGAAAATGGATCGATTTTCAAAACCAATAGTTTCTTTTTAATAAATGGTTGAACATGGAAAAATTTCGTTTTTTGGAAAAAAAATTGTTATATTTGATGTGATAGAATTTGAAATGCTATGCCATTATTTGTTAAAGTGTTAGATTGATGTAGTTTTTTTTTGGTTTAGAAAATAGAACCCAGTAGGCGTCGTTGAAACCAACCCAAAGAAGCTGCGGAGAATGTGGTGTCACCTGAACCATGGGTGAACCAAGAGATGGTTCATAGTATAGTACATGATTTTCAAGCTATGGATATGGTGAACCAGAGGAATGGTCCACAACATGTGGATCATACCATTCTGTTCATGAAGAAAAATCCACCTAACTTTTGAGGTGATTCTGAACCTGAGAAGGAGGAGGTGTGGCTAAATAAGATGAATCATATCTTCGATTTCATCATCACACCATTAGAGATCAAAGCCAAGATTTCGACTTATATGCTTAGGGATATTTCATGACAGTGGTGGGATTTTGAAGTGTAGGCTAAATTAGATTAAGTCCTTACATGGAGAGATTTTGATGAATTATTCATCAAAAAATTCTCTCCTTATACGTTCAAGATCCAGAAAACAACGGAAATCTTCAGACTGAAATAGGATAGTCACTCTGCTATAGAGTATGAAAATAAATTCATCAATTTAGTTTGTTTTAACTACTGTTTATGGAAAGTGCATCATTGAAGGCATTCATCTTTGAATCGGGGATAAGGTTGGAGATTTGATCGATGATTGTGGTGCTCTGTATTAAGAATTAGGAAAATATGGTGAATAGAGAGACTGTGGATTTACTTGATTTATCGGGATCGATAGGAGGAGGTATGATGATACCTATAGGAAAAGGTGGGAACTGAACTGCTGGGAGAAAGTAGAAAAGGGACCCCTATTTAAAAGGTGGAAGTGGAAATCAGAATCAGATGGCAAGATCATTGAACCTTCCTCCACGACCACAGAGCAAAGAATGCTTCTTTCAATGTAGTTCTCTTGACCACACAAAGTGAGAGTGTATAGCACAGCCTATGGCATGTCATAATTGCAACAATATGGGACTTTCGATGTTGGACATTGATTTATATGATGTAATCCATGGTATGGATTTGTTGACAATGTTCAAGGCTCACATCGACTGTTATAGGGGAACAATTAGTTTCACGATTGAGGATGGAATCGAGCATCTTTTCAGAAGAGATAGGATGGTAAAGAAAGGAGGAAATAGATTTATGAAACCAATGGTGGGAACGATCTCTTTTCAGTTGGAAGAGGTGACTTTGGCATCAATGGAAAAGATTGAGGAAAATAGTTTTCCAGAAATTGTGGATCAATTTCAAGATTTCTTCCTCAAGAACTTCTCAGGGTTACCACCTATAAGGGGTGTGGAATTTATCATTGATATCCTTTCGAGGACTAGTCTTATTTCCCTTCCATCTTATAGAATGGAACCAAAAGATTTAATACAATTTAATGTTCTGTTAGAGGAGCTGTAAAGAAAGTGTTTCATTCGGACAAGTACACCTCTATGGGAAGAACAAGTTGCATTCATTAAGAAAGAATATGGAACTATTTGGCTGTGTGTTGATTATCATAAGGTTAATCAAGTTATGATAAATAATAGATATCTACTTCCATGAATTGATGATCTGTTGGATCAATTAAGGGGATCTTAGTGGTTCTCCAATATTGACTTTCAATCTGGATATCAGCAATTGTGAGTTTAGATGGATGACATTCCAAAGACATATTTCAGAAAATGATATGGGCACTAAGAATATGTAGTCATTGATTTTTGTCTAATGAATACAGTAGCACTCTTCATGGCTTTGATGAATCAGATATTTCAGTGGTATCTAGATTCTTTTATTGTGATGTTTATGGAAGACATCTTGTTGTATTCAAAGACAACGGCTGACAATGAGAAGGATTTGGAAACAGTGTTACAAATCATGAGAGATCAACATTTGTATTCCAAATTATCAAAGTGTGATTTTGGGATACAGGAAGTACATTTTCATGGCCATGTCATTTCTAAAAAAGGTATTTTCTGTGGATCCTGCCAAGATAGAAGCTGTTATCTCATGGAAACACCAAAGAATGTCTTTGAGATTTGATGTTTTCTTGGTCTAGTTGGTTACTACAGACGTTTTGTGTGTGATTTATCATGACTATATCCATCAATGACAGATATGAAAAATAATAATTCTCTATTCCAATGGACGGAGGAATGCAATAAGTCTTTCTAGGAGTTGAAATATCGGCTTACATCAGTACCTATATTGATTTTTTCAGAATCAGGATAGGGTTATGTGGTGTACTGTGATGCTTTGGGATCAGGGTTTGGTTTTGTTCTCATGCAAGGAGACCATGTGGTAGCTTATGGTTTAAATCCGTTAAGACTGCATGAGAAGAAAAACCCAACACACAATTTTGAGTATGTTGCAGTCATCCTTGTTTGGAAGACATGGAGACATTATCTCATTGGTGAGAAATTTACTGTGTTCACAGACCAAAAAATCATGAAACACATTTTCTCACTGTGAGATTTGAATCCGAGGAAAAGGAGATGGATGGAGTACCTCTAGATGTTTTAATTTGACTTGATGTATACTCCAGGGAAAGGGAACTCGGTGGTGGATTCATTGAGTAGAAAGTCATATGCTTTGTTGTTTAAATATGTTTTAGATGATTGGAAGTTGATGTCGGTCCTAGCCGATATGCACGTGGAATGTGAATAATGAGGAGATATTGTAGTTTTATTTAAAGTTATGCTTGTTCCTGATTTGGTTAATGTGGTCATAGTGGCACAAAAATATGATGCAGAATGTATGGTTATGAGTTTAAATCTCAATGGTTGGGAGACCATTGAGGGTTGGAAACTAGATGAGAGTTCAGTTTTTTTTAGAGATCAGATAGTTGTACCTATGTTTTTTCGGGAATAACCCCTTCATGATTGCCACCATTCAATATGGGATGCACATACAGGTACAAAAATATGTATAAGGTGTTAAAGGCACAGTTTTGGTGGAGCATCATGAAAATGAAGGTGGTCAAGTTGTCGTGCGGTGCATAACATGTCACCATGATAAAGTAGAGCATCAAAGACCAGTAAAAATGTTGCAGTCTTTACCTATCCCGGTATGGAAATGTGATCATGTAGCAATGGATTTTATTACAGGTCTTCCAAGAATGGTTCAGAAACATGATTCCATATATGTGATAGTGGATCAGATTACCAATTCTGTCCATTTCATCCCTATTCGTGAAACTCATACGGTAGAGCATCTATCCAAAATCAATATCTGAGAAGTGGTAATGAGGCACGTTGTACTAGTTTCAATAGTCTCAGATAAAGATCCAAGGTTCATGACTTATTTCATGAAATCCTTACAGCAAGCTCTTGAGACTTAGTTGACTATGATCATGGCGTATCATCCTCAGAAAGATGGGAAATCTGAGCAGATGATGAAAATGTTAAAATACATGTTGCAGGCTTGTGTAATGGATTTTGGTGGCTCATGGGAGGAGAATATTGATAAAACACTATTTTATTGAATATTTTATTGATTATAAAAGATATAATTTCCTGAAATTGTGTTAAATATGTTCAATTAGAAAGTATTTGGGATTAGATCATTCATTGGAATATTTGATGAAAATTCCAGTTTTACCCTTTCAAACTCAATGTAGTATTTAAATCATAAGTATTTTAATTTGAATTATTTGAACTTACTATTTTGTAACTATGTTCCCTACTTCATGGGATACAACTTTTATTCAGGGAACTTGATAAAAGGAATGCATCTGGATGGAGTAATTGGTCCATAAAGTCAAAGGTGGGTTGGGCACACCAGAATGGAGAAGATTTTGTATTTAGGCCATAACTCCTTCATATGGGATTGGAATGAGCCCAAATATTTTGAGGTGATAGAGGACTCATATACTCACATATGATCCTATAGGAACTCCGGACAATTTATGCATTTTAGTGATCAAATGGGTGGTGCAAGTGGGCATAAAATATTTGTCCGAGATTCCCCATTCACAATTGAAACCACTTTGAACCTAGCTTCCCACCACTCTATAAATTGGTGTTTTTCTCATTTTGTGAGGTTGGTACGTGAATTAGGATATTGTAGGCAGAGAAGAATTGGTTTCACCCAAATCCATAAAACATTGTAAGAGGGGTAGCTCTTGAAGAAAGGATCCCCTCATCGAAGCCTCCTTCTCTTCTTCATGTTGTAATATTTTCATTTGTGTTTCAAACTTCTTTGTTATTATTTTATTTATACTCTTTTCTTCTATTTTATTTAAATTTATTCTTCTATTAATATTCCTATTTGGGCTGGAATTCTTGAGTAGAAGTGTTATTGGGTTATACTCATTATAAACCTTTGCAAATGCAATTCGATTCTACGATGATTACGCCACCCATGGAAGAGTAGTTCTTTTTAGTAATCAATCGAAATCTATCCTTCTTCATTCATTTATTTTGAATCAGTGAGCTATTTTAATTAACATATTATGATATATTAATTTTTTTTTAATTTAAATTAAACAAATAGTGAAAATTAATAGTTAATACAAAACACGTGAGGTTAGGAATCGTGTGAACTGTGAGAGCACAACCTCAACCGGTAATTCAAAACCACATGGGATTAATTTGTAGAGTTAAAACATAATATCTAAACTCAATTAGTACTCATTTATATAATGTATATGTGCCTTAATTTACCACTTACCATAATCTAATCTTAGAACATCAATCAAATCAGGGTGTTGCGATTACATGTTCCAAAGTTATCCTATGGTTAAATTCAATTCATCTTCGTGGTAAAGTTAATTCTCGTAGGGTTTGGGATTTAAAAATTAAGGGATCGTAATTAAGTGAATGTTAATTTAATCAAACTTAATTTCAAAATTAAAAACAAAAAAATGAAATCTTCTTCCAGCAAACTTCTTCAAGTTTTATAAACTATAAACAACCACCCCCATACTTTCAAGTATTGTTTTTATTCTCTTTTATTTTATTTCTATAATACCTCTAAAAAGTTGTTTCAATTCACTTCCTCCTTTGAGATACGGCCTTGGTCAGCCACTCTACTACACCTAAGTACCCCAAAATCACACTAATAATTTGAAGACACCCACGACAGTGATCTTTCAAATTGTTGTCGTTGTCAGGGAGGCAAGTAATTATTTCAACCAATTAGAGGTATTTATTTTATTTTACATTTTATTCTCTTTCTCTCTTCTTTCTTCTTTCTTTACCCAATCTGATTTTTTTTCTTCTTCTTTTATTTTCTTCTACTTCTTTTTGGACCATCTAATCAAACTTCTAATTTTTATTTTACTATGGTACACTTTTCTTTCTTTTAATCGTTCATTGATCTATAACACAAAATAATCCCAAAGATCTCTTAGATCTTGACCCTGAGATTGAACACACCCTTAAGGAACGAATCATACATTCTCAGTCTACGGGAAGTTTCAATATTCAATCAGTTGGTGAATTCCTCTCTTCTGGAAACATTGACATTGGAAGCAATGCAAATTAAGACATAAAAAAACCATTGGATGGAAATAATAACAATGAGATAAATAGAACCATTCCAGAATTGGCTACACCTAATATTTACTATCAACCAAATTGTATTGCATACCCAAATCACAAATCGGACTTTGAACTAAAATCTGGGTTAATTCACTTACTTCCAATGTTTCATGGCCTCTCTGGTGAGGATCCAAATAAACATTTGGAAGAGTTTAATGTGTATTTCTCAACACTAAAACCTAAAATTTCTCTGCTGATCAAATCAAACTAAGAGCGTTCCCATTCTCACTTGATGGAGCTGGGAAAGACTGGATGTATTTTTTACAACCCGAAGATGTAACTTGTTGGAATGATTTGAAATGTCTTTTCTTGCAGAGAATTTTTCCAGAATCAAGGACCACTTCTATTTGTAAGGATATATAGGGGATCAGGAAATCATAAGGGGAGTCAATATTTGAGTAATGGGAGTGATTAAATAAGTTGTGTGCAAGCTTCCCACATCACCAAATCAGTGAGGAATTACTCATCCAGTACTTTTATGAAGGACTCACACCTATGGAGAAAAGCATTGGGGATGCTACAACTAGAGGAGAATTGGTGGAAAAGACACCAGTAGCTACACGTGCGTTGATCGACATGATGTCCCAAAACTCCCAACAATTTGGCAATAGAGGTACACCACATGTCAGGGGGGTACATCTGGTAAGTCCTTCTTCTCTTGATAGTGATTTGATTGATACCATGTTGGAAGAATTGACCACTATGGTGAGGTAGATTTCTTTGGCTGAAAAGAAATCCCAACCAACTCCTTCAAGGACTTGTGGTATTTTCATTGAGACAAGTCACGCAACTGACTGTTTCCCACAACTCCATGAAATAGAAGATTGTGCAGTAGTGTTTCCTGGGAGACCATGTTAGCAGCAACAATAGACATATCCTCAAAAGAAGTATGACTCCTTTGCACCAACATTCAAACAAGGGTGGAAGGATCAATCAGACATGAGGTATGGCTCTGGGAAACAACAAAGTACCCCTTTTCAACCAAACATCCAATAGCCTCCGCCTTACCAGCAGGGTTTCCAACAACCCCAAAAAAGATTTGAAGCTCAAACATCAACAAGTCAACAGCAAGGGAATATACAACACAAGGTAGATAATAACACTGATGACCTTTTGAAAAAAAATTCTTCTTAATCAACAGAATGAGTTGAAGAGTCATGGTTTGGAGTTGAGGGAGGTGAAGACTCAAATGATCTAGATTTCCACTTCCCTCCATGAACTTGTAAGTAAGAATTCCAGAAATCTTCCTTCCCAACCAACTCCCAATCCAAATGGGATTGTTAATGCCATTACATTGAGAAGCGGGAAGCAAAAAAATTATGCTTATCCACCTACAATTCCACCTGGATTCACCTCAACTCCAAAAAATACAAATTCCACATCAAATGACGAGCAACCCAAGGAGAAATATAAAGGTAAGAAAAATATTAATGATGTTCCTCCTAAACCCCTTCCTTTTCCAAAAAGGGTTGTTCAAACCAAGAAGATGGCTGAATAAGAAATGCAAAGGGAGGTTTTGGACATATTTAATCATGTTGAGATTAATATTCCTCTACTTGAAGCCATTAAACAAATTCCAAGGTATGCAAAATTATTAAAAGAACTTTAAACCAATCAAAGAGGGCTCAAGGGAAATGAGAGGGTCATCCTTGGAAGGAATGTCGCCACACTCATTACACCAACTCTAGCAATGCCAACAAAGTGCAATGATCCTAGGACATTCACCATCCCATGTACCATAGGGGAGTTTCACTTCTCTAATTCTCTTTGGAATTTAGGAGATTCAATAAATGTGATGCCTCACTATGTATTATCTTCTTTATAGGTTGGTGAGTTGAAGCCGATGAGAGTACTGCTGTAATTAGCGAATAGAGCTACGACATATCCAGTGGGAGTCCATGAGGATGTACTTGTCCGGGTAAGAGACAAGATCTTTCCAGCAGATTTCTATGTGCTTAACATGGAGGATGATCAGGTAATTTCTCATGCCCCCATTATCTTAGGTAGACCCTTCCTCAAAACTGAAAAAAAAACTATCATAAATGTCAATGAGGGTACACATTCCATGGAATTTGGGGATGAAGTTGTGATATTTAATGTTATGGACTCCATGAAGTAACCATATGAGGACCATTCTTGGTTTTGTTATCTCCCATTTTGAACCACCAAGTAAAAACTCCATGTATTTTGATTGTCCCATGTTTAGATATATTATGTGTATTGGTTCTATTTTGATGTCTAAGAGTAATTCCACACCTATTTTTTATTTAAAAACCTCTCTTGGCTTTGATTTTTATTTGGATTCAAATTTTGATCATATAAACTCTGATTGTGACATGGCTATTGAGTATTTTGATGGGTTTGATGAATTATTTTCTAATTTTGATGATTTTTATTCTGATACTAATGTTCATTGTGCAGATATTTCTGTTACATAAATTTCTCCATCCATACATCACCCCCCTACATTGGAACTCAAGCCATTGCCCCCAAATCTTAAATATACATACTTAATGAGTGGTGATATATTACCTGTTATCATTGCTAACAATCTCTCTTTTGAACATGAAGAAAAACTTTTGAATCTATTGAGAGATAACATTAGGGAAATTGGTTGGACATTGGCAGACGTATTAGGTATTAGCCCCTCCATTTGAATGCATAGGATTCTCTTGGAGGATGGGGCTAAACCAATTAGGCAACCACAAGGAGAATTAATCCAACACGCTTGGATGTTTTTAAGAATGAAGTAGAAAAATTACTTGAGGTAGGTATCATTTACCATATTTCTGACTCACAACGGGTTAGCCCTGTCCAGGTTGTACCAAAGAAAACTAGTTTCACTGTTATAAAAAATGAAATTGATGATTTAGTTCCTATGAGAGTACAAAACAGTAGGTGAGTGTGTATTGATTAAAGGAAACTAAATAAATCCACTCGTAAGGACTATTCCCCACTTCCATTCATTGACCAGATGCTTGAGAGACTTGCAGGTAGGACACATTATTACTTCTTGGATGGATTCTCTAGCTATTTTGAGGATCCCATTGCAGCAAAGGACCAGGAAAATTCGACATTCACATGCCCATTCAGTACCTTTTCTTACCAAAGGATGGCTTTTGGACTTTGCAATGCCCCAGTTACCTTCCAGAGATGCATGGTGAGTATTTTATCAGATTTCATTGAGACCAACATTGAGGTATTTATGGATGATTTTACAATTTATGGATCCTCATTTGATGAATCTCTCTCTAGTTTGGGTGATGTGTTGCATCATTGTAATGAGAATAATCTGGTCTTAAATTTTGAAAAATGTCATTTCAGGGTCAAAATGGGAATTTTCTTAGGACATATAGTCTCCAACATGGAATTGAAGTTGATAAATATAAGGTAGACATTATTTCATCCCTATAATATCCTACATGTGTGTGTGATGTTCAATCATTCCTTAGACATGCTAGATTTTATCGACGCTTCATTAGAGATTTTAGTAAGATCTCTCTACCCTTATCTCAATTTCTTCAAAAAGACATTGACTTCAATTTTGATGATTCATGCAGGGCATCATTTGATGAGCTAAATAAGTGTCTGACCACTCAATCGATCATACAGCCCCCACAGTGGGACCTTCCATTTGAGCTTATGTGTGATGTGTCCAACATTGCAGTTGGAGCTGTCTTATCTCAGAGGATGGAGGGACGTTCACTTGTGATTTTGTATGCATCGAGGAAATTGGATTCTTCCCAATCAAACTACACCACAACCAAAAAGGAGTTTCTTGCTGTTATATTTTCTTTAGATAAATTTCGTTCATATTTATTGGGATATAATTTAGTTGTTTTTTCTGACAATGCAGCTATGAGGTACCTCCTAAAGAAGCCAGATTCAAAGCCACGACTTATCTGTTGGATTATCCATCTTCAAGTGTTTGACATCGAGATAAAGGACAAGGGGTTAGAGAATTTGGTGGCAGACCACATGAGTAGGCTTACTCACACACCAGAGGGTGACACCTTGGACCAGGTACCACATTGGGACACTTTCCCAGATGAGCATCTCTATACCATCTCAAGTACGCATCCTTGGTAGGTTGATTTAGTTAATTACATTGTTTCCTCTGAAATACCAGCAAATTTGAAGAACCATCAAGTCCAAATATTAAAAAGTGAGTCTAGGTTTTATGTGTGGGATGATCCTTACCTCTAGCACTTGTATAGGGACCAAGTCATTGGGAGTTGTGTTCCCGATCAGGAGTTTGAGTCTGTTTTTCATTTCTGTCATACACATGCTTGTGGTGGAAACTTTGGACCCCAACAGCCAACTGGGAAGGTTTTGGACTCTGGATTATATTGGCCTAGCTTATTCCATGATGCCCATGTGTTTTGTAAATCATGCTCTCGTTGCCAACACACTTGGAAAATTTCTAGGATACATGAGATTCCCTAACAACCCATACTATTCTGTGAGATTTTTGATGTATGGGGAATTGATTTTATAGGTCCTTTTCCTAGTTCATTTGGATTTTTGTATATTTTTGTTGTTGTTGATTATGTGAGTAAATGGGTGGAGGCCAAGGACAACAAGACTGAAGATTCTCATGTTGTAGTGGATTTTGTCATGGCTCAAATTTTCTACAGGTTTGGAGTACCAAAGGCCATCATTAGTGACCAAGGGACACACTTTTGCAATAGGAATTTTGCTTCCCTCCTTTGAAAGTATGGGGTGACACACAAAACATCAACACCATACCACCCCCAAACAAATGCCCAGGTTGTGGTTTCAAATCGTGAGTAGAATCAAATATTGGAGACAACTGTGTAGCCAAATAGGAAGGATATGACAGCATACAAGACACCCATTTGTATGCCCCATTTCGGATTGTGATTGGTAAAGTGTGTCATATCCCCGTGGATGTTGAGCATCAGGCTTATTGGGCTATAAAGAAATGCATCATGGATTTGGCCCAAGCTGGTATCCAAAGGAAGCTGCAAATTCAAGATCTTGAAGAGATTAGATTATCTTCATATGAGAACTCAAGGCTCTGCAAGGAAATATCAAAAGAAGCTCATGATAGAATGATCCAACAAAGGGAGTTTCATGTTGGAGAGAAATTCATTCTCTATAGTTTATGACTGAAGCTGATGCCTGGTAGGTTGTGTTCCAGATGGTTAGGTCCTTATATTATTTATAATGTTTTTTCTTATGGTACAGTGGATATCACACAAGAGGACACTATAAGGAGTTTTATAGTCAATGGTAAACGTTTGAAGAGATACATTGAGGGACTTCCTACTAATGCAGTGGATTTTATCACACTGCATGACCACATCATCACTTTAGCACATCAGGCTGTTCCTAACCCTTTCACTGTTATATTATTTGTCCTATTTAAAAATTCTGCATTTCATGTGCATATATCATCTCATGGGTTCACATTGAGGACAATGAAATATTTTAAGTGTGGGGGAGGGAACCTTTTAGTTTAGTAATTTCAATTGGTCTGTTGTTTAAATTTTTTTTGTGTTTTTCAAATTTTGTGTGTTTATTTTTTAAATTTCTTTGTGTTTTTGAAAATTTTGAGCTGAAATGATTCTCATCACAATTTTGAAATGAATATCAAGGAGTGAAACAATTTATCCCTTGAAACTAAGCTTAAACAAATGCTGAAATGACTTTGTTTCAAGTTCAAATATTTAGTAATTTCATGGAATGTACACTGAATTTTGAATCCCATGCCACATCTCACTATCTTTATATTTGAAATCACTTTCTAGTGAGGTTTCTAAACCATTGTTTTCATATTCTTTACATTCACCTCACTTCTTGAGAGAACCAAACCATGCTTGATTTAACCAGTATTTTATCTATTCATGTAAAAACATGAGGGTTTGAGGTACTTGTGTTTAAATGATTGAGGCAATTGTTTGGTATTAAAGACCCTATTTTAAAGAATCCCTTTTTATAATGGCCTAACTTGAACATTTAATCCTTGTATCCCTTAGAAGCCATGAACATCCTGTTAGGTTAGCAACATTACAATCCAATTTTCCCTATCCAACAAACTCTTGAAGTGAAATTTCATAATCTAGTTGAGCTTAAGTGTGGGGGAATCTATCTTGGGTTGTGATACCAAATACTGTGATACTTTGGGTGGAAAATTAAATTATAAAGAGATTTTTTTGCTGATAAATAAAGTAATTGTATTGAAAGTTGTGCCTTTTCTGGAGATTTCATGACAAGTGAAGCAATGGATTTTCTGGAGATTCTAATTGAGGTGGAAAGTTGTGCCTATCAAGAGTTTTCAAGAAAATCATGTTTGAGAAGATTGAATTTTTTTATGCTAAAATGATGAATGGTGTAAACTTTTCATGACTTTTCATGATGATGGAGCTGAATTGATACTATGGGGATTGAGGAGATGACCAAATTTAAGTGAAAATTAGATTAATGAAATTATTCTTCAAAAGGAGTCAAGCCCTCCTCATTCAGCCTCAGAATTTTTCACATCTAAATCCTACCAATCGAAAGCCACAGAACAACCCTGAAAATTCCTCATGATAAATATATTTCCTTGACTCACATCGGGTGGTGATGTAGGAATTTATCAAGCCTATGGTGACCCTTGTATGAGTTTGGATGAGAAAAACATTTCAAAAAATTGATATTTGTTTGATAAGAGAAAATTCAAGCAAGGTAAGTGTTTTGTGCATGGGAGGATAAAAAAAGTGGAAATATATTGAATGATATAAATAAAGAACTTGAAATAATGGTTTTTTATGAGGAATGATATATTTTGTTTCTTGGTGTGTAATTGTTTGATCTCAAGGATATGTGTTTTAAAATTGGTTTTGATTTGATATTGATGTTTACTTGATATGAGGTTTTTCTCAGGAGTGTAACAGGGTAAGTGTGTGGGAGTTGATAAAACACTATTTTATTGAATATTTTATTGATAATAAATGATATAAATTCTGCACATTGTGTTAAATATGTTCAATTAGAAAGTATTTGGGATTAGATCATTCATTTGAATATTTGATGAAAATTCCAGTTTTACCCTTTCAAAATCACTATAGTATTTCAATCATAAATATTTTTATTTTGAATTATATGAACTTAATATTTTGTAACTATGTTCCGTACTTCATGGGATACGACTTTTATTCAAGACACTTGATAAAAATGCATCTGGATAGAGTAATTGGTCCATAAAGTCAAAGGTGGGCTGGACATGCCAGAATGGAGAATCTTCTATATTTAGGCCATAACTCCTTCATATGGGCTTAGATTGACACCAAAGTTTTAGAGGAGATAGAGGACCCATGTATGAAGATATGATGCTTCTGGAAGTCCAGCCAATGCACACGTTTTGGTGGTCAAATGGGTGGTGAAATTTGGAATAAAATATTTGGCAGGATTCCCCATTCACAGTTGAAACCACTTTGAACCTAGCCTCCCCACCACTCTATACATTGGTGTTTTTCTCATTTGGTAGGGTTGGGAAGTGCATTATGAGATTGGATGAAGAGGATAATTGGCTTCAGCCAAATTATCCAACCATTGTAAGATGGGTAGCTCTTGAAGCAAGGATCCCCTCATCGAAGCCTCCTTCTCTTCTTCATGTTGTAATATTTTCATTTATGTTTTATACTTCTTTGTTCTTATTTTATTTCTTCTCTTTTGTTCTGTTTTATTTAAATTTATTATTATCTTAATATTCCTCTTTGGTCAGGAATTCATGAGTAGAAGCGTTAATGGGTTATACCCATTATAAACCTTTGCAATTGCAATTCGCTTCTACGATGATTACGTCACCCATGGAAGAGTAGTTCTTTTCAGTAATCGATCGACCTGTATCCTTCTTCATTAATTTATTTTGAATCAATGAGATACTGTAATTAACATATTATGATCTATTAATTGAGTTTTTAATTTAAATGAAACTAAGCAAGCAATTTAATAGTTAACACAAAACACGTGAGGTTGGGAATTGTGTGAACTGTGAGAGCGCAACCTCAACCGGTAATTCAAAAACACATGGGGTTAATTTGTAGAGTTCAAACATAATCCCTACACTCAATTAGTCCTCATTTCCAGAATGGATATGTTCCTTAATTTACCACTGACCATAAGCTAATCTTAGAACATAAATAAAAGTAGGGTGTTGCGATTACATGTTCCGAAGATAGCCTATGGTTAAATTCACATCATCTTCATGGTAAAGATAACTCTCGTTGGGTTTGGGATTTAACCAATTAAGGTATCATAATTAAGTTAATGTTAATTTAAATTATAATGATTAATAATATAGTGAAGAGGTAGAGTTAGATCAATTACAACTTTTAAAATATTTTCAAAAAAACATCTTCTTGTTGTGTCTTTTTAATCAAACTTCATTTCAAAATTAAAAACAAAAAAATGCAATCCTCTTCCAGCAAACTTCTTCAAGTTTTCTAAACTATAATCAACCACACCCATCCTTTCAAGTAGTCTTATTATTATCTTTTATTTTATTTCTATAATACCTCTAAAAAGTTTTTTTAATTCACTTCCTCCTTTGAGAGACGACCTTGGTCAACCACTCTACTGCACCTAAGTACCCCAAAATCACACTAATAATTTGAGGTCAACCACGACAGTGCTCTTCCAAATATACCCTTAGTGGAGTTACTATACAATAACAACTATCAGTCCTCTATACACAGGGCTCCATTTAAGGCATTGTATGGACGTCCTTACCGTTATCCATGATGCTGTGTTGAAACAAGTGAAACTTCACTAGATGGACCAAGCCTTGTCGAAGAAATAAAGGATAAGATATAGTTGATCAGAAGAAGAATTCTGATGGCTCAGAGTCATCATAAATCTTATGCTGATCATCGTAGTAGACTGTTTTCGTTCGTTATGGTTGATCATGTCTTCATAAGGATATCTCTATGGATTGGACATCGTCATTTTGGGAAGCAGGGAAACCTATATACAAGATAATTAATCACTTTAGAGAAACTAAAACGGGTCATAGAGGTGGAATATTGGTTGGAATTACCACCATGGTTACGTTCAGTGCTTAATGTGTTCTATATATCTCAGTTGAAAAAGTATCAGCCCGATCCAAACCATGTGATCAGATGGGATCACGTTGACCTAGAGTTTGATGATTCGTTGATAAATATCCCAAAACATATTGTGGATAGGCAAGAGAATTTCTTGTGTATAAAAATCATCGATCTATTTCAGGTTTTATGGAATCATGATCATATTTAGGAAGATACTTGGGAAAGTGAAAAGGAAGTGAAGAATCGATGGACGAAACTCTTTCAGATTGGTGAGGGTTTCCTAATTTCTAAGGATGAAATGAACAATGGTGGGGAGAATTTAGTACCTCAGTTTTAGGTATTTAAACCGTACTTGATGCTTTTCATAGTTATAATGTTAAGGGTGATGTATGAGAGTTTCAGGAGAACATTGAATGATGTTTTGAGGAAAAGGGGAAGTCACATGGGAGGCTCACAGCTTGTCTAACTGTGCGGCCAAACGGTGCATAGTTAGTCCTTTTGAGGTAGTGGCTCCTACATGTTTGGAGAACAGTTAGATAGATTATGCGAGGAAGTCATGTGAGGGTCTATCTAGGAAGTTTCCAATGCACAGTTAGCGCACGGTTTTTCTAATCATGAAAACTAACCACGTAGGAACTTAAGTGAGATCCTAAAAAAGTGGATCTCATAAGTTTTTGCCTCTAAGTGTCTCATTTTTTCTCATAATCAGCCATAACTTCGGATTTTTCTTTTCCTAAGGCTAAATAATGTTCTCCCATTCATCTGGAGGTGATATGAAGGCTTCCCATAGCGAATTGAAGCCAGATTATTGAGGTATGTTATCGTTCTTCTTCGTTCTTGTTCAGTTTCATAGATCTACTTAGATCTACTTCTCATATTCTTTTTTTTCATATATATAAACCTATTATGGCTATATCTATGTATGTGGATTCCAAATATGATGATATTTGGTCTCGATCTTGTCAAGAGAAGAGATCTAAGGCGGGTTATTGTAGAATCGTTTTGGTTTTCTTGAGCGTTCTTTGTTCGTTGTGGTTTTCGTCAAAACTATTGAGGTAGGAGGCTTCTCTCTTGACTCCTCTTGATAGAATTTATTTTCTTGGTTTCAAATTGGTTTATTTTAATGGTATTGATTGTGAAAATCATGTTATAAATCTTCTTCAGTGATGATTTGTGGTTTTAGTGGAATTTTTAAATCATGATGAATTGTTGTGCAAAGTGATTTAGCCTCTTGAATTTAAAATGATGATTTAAAATTATTGATTTGATGGATTTGTTAAATTTTTTGATGAAAATTTGGTTTTCAATAAAAGTAGTGTTTTATTTAAATGGCCTGGTATTGAAATGAATTTGATGGAACTGGTTTTCAATAAAAGGGTGTTTCTATTGAAAAGGTGTTTTGGCATGATCCTTGGGAATATGGGTGTGTGAGTTTATATTTCATATCTAGGTCTAGGTTGAAATATAACCTTGTGCTCAGTTCCAAAGTTTAAATGGAACTTGAGATATAAATTTTTTGTTGCATATATGGGGCTTGGTTGAAATATGACTTTTTTCTCGGTGCAAAAGGGTTAATGGCACATGGGAAACAATTACCTTGTGACGACATGGTAGATCAATAATAAACAGCTCATGAGTATGGGACTATCATAACGTAGCATGCATGGTTTGCTTCATGGATTTTTGGAATGGTTGGGTATGCTAAAAAGGGAATGTTGTGAAATGATTTTAAAGCTTGTTTACTTATTTTTATGGAAAAATAAATTACTGGAAAATTTGATTTCAATTTCACTTGAATACTTTTGGTTATAAATGGTTTTGGAAAAATTGGTTATATCTTATTATAAATCGTTTTTTGAAAATTTTTTATATAAACTATTCATTGTAAATGTTCCTAACTCTTCAATCCTAGTGGTGTGATTAGGGACGTTATTGGGAAAACCCTACTAGGTTTTATACTCACCCATACTTTGGAACTTTGGAGCTTTTACAGATGTTATCTTCTGAGACAATGGAAAAGGTAACTTTTACCACATTTTTAGCACTACCTCATGATGTTGGGTTGTTTAGAGATTTTTATGCTTGGAGATTTTGGATCATGGATTCTTGTGTTGTTTATCCATTATGTACTTTGATAATTTGATATTCTTCCATTGTATCATACTTTGATGTGGTTTTGAGATACATAAAGTTGTTGAGTTGTCTTTCTTTGTTCATACATCATATAGTGAATGGTTGGTTGATTTATTGTATTATTTCTTAAATATTAAATCATCCCTCGCCTGTATTTTAAACCCTTCGTCATTTATTTCTAGCCTTTGGCATCTCAGGGATTTCACTTAAGGCCTACTAATGACTCGTTGTACTCTCAAGCCAATGTAAATTGGCAGGTCATTACAGCACCTTAATTAACCAATTAAGACAATTTTGAGCCATATAACATCGGTTTCATGGGATTAGGAATTTTTGTTTGTGCTTAAATGAGTGAAAATTTCATCTATAGATTGTATATGAACCCTATATAACTGGAAATAATGATCCATATAATCAAATGAAAATATATTTTTTGGCTGCCTTTTAAAGATGAAGGTAAAAACCTGGTTGTAGTTACATGAATACCAATTGTAACATATAAAAAAGTACCCTTATATCATGGGAATGGTAATTCATTAAATTATAACAATTTATAAATATAAATGTTTTTAAAAAAATTTACACATAAAATGATTCGGTGATTATGAATCTTAGATATGACTCAACCCAAGTAGGTCAGACAAGGTGTTTTATGCTTATGAGATAAACTAAATTGACTTAATTGGGTCATTCTAAACATGATATTATTATCTGATAAACCCACTAATTGTGTAATTATTCTGTAATAATTAAAAAACTATTAGGTTTCACTTCAATAGACCAAGTATGGAATGATATGACACTCAAAGGTTACCATTATCTTTACATTCCTTAGTACCTAACCCATTGGGTGAATAATTGTGGTAAATATGGTATGGTTATTTAAAGTTTTAGTAGCCAATTCTATGGTACTATGTATAAATGTAAAATGAAATCTTACTAAACCTATTTCCTTAAAATTATAATAGTATTTTTATTTACTTTGGAGCTTCATTTATTTGATGTGTTAATTAATTAATATACCAATAAAAACCTAAAGGTTGTTTTCATATATATTATGGAATTAAATTTTCATTAAAAATACATATTCTAAGGAATTATGGATAAAACAGTTGTGGTTTAAAATTATTCTTTGAGACAATTTATCTAATATTTTATGGCATCATTCAAATAAAGAGCTTAGTTCAGTTTTCTTTTATAAATAGTATTTGACATTCATTCTACCAGAGTTTCTTTAAATGTTGCAATAAATTATTTGCGAAGATAATACTTTCATAAATTTTATATTCTAATTATATTTTATTAAACTCATACTATTATTATTTTATAGTAAAATGTCACATTTTTACATTTTTCAAGTAATTTATGATTCATTTCAAAAATGGCCTAATTTTGGGATTTAACTATTATATTTTTAATTTGTAATTCGACTATAAAATTTTCTAAAATGAACCAAATTGTAAAATTCATATTTTTAATATTCCTAATATATTGGGATACATTTTACACTTCTGAAACCAAATCTCAATTTATATTTTAGAGGTCCAGAATCTTCTTACAACCCAGGCCACAAAAACTATGTACTGATCTAGAATTTTTTAAAGATGAGCTTGTATATCGACATAGACTGTCCCAATTGATATAAAATTTTGAAATTATATAGTAAGTTTTCTAGTAAAAAACTTTAATAAAGGATTAAATGTGATACGTGGATTTATTCAAGTAAATTAATTCGTGGAAAATTGTAGAATTGAAATATGAAGTGTCACCTCGACAGAATTAATTTCTCTGAGTACATATGTCATAAAAACTACATCCATATCCCAATATTGGTGAAATGTTTATAGTAAACGTAAATAAAGAAAAGGAACAAACTTCTAGAAGATACAATTTCCAAATTATTCCATTACATGGGTCCACCACCTATAATCTTTTTGTGGATTGATTTTGAGAAAAAAATCCCATCTCTCTATAAAAGAGTGTCTACCATTATTTTCAAAGTGTTGGAAACATGGGGGGTAGACTTGGATTACCATTTAAGTATCTATGTAGTATTTTAAATTCTGTAATGTTAGTTTTTTAAAAATATTATTTTTCATCTTCATACCTCACTCCCTCCCTTTTCTTTTATATTATGTTTTCTACTATAGTGTTCCCTTATCAACTCCATTAAAAATGTACAAAAAACCTCATCACAAGTACAAAAGAGGTAATGTTTCTTTGATTGAGTTTCATTGTGAGTAACTATCAATATATTTATTCAATTATTCTCTTTTTGGAAATGGTTTAAATTATTGTGGTGAGTGGTCTCCCCATTTTCTCTATAGTCCATATTCTTATTCTCGATTATCAATTTACTTCCCTTCACTATTTATTCCATATATACGATGCTGAATTCCATGATTAGTGATGGGAAGACAAGAGGTATCCTAGATGTCATCGGGAAGAGCGTTACTCCGAATGCAGTGGCCTCATTATGGGGTGATTACATTTTAAATGAAATGGTGAGTTCTGATAGGTCTTGATCACCTCATTGAGTTCAAAATTAATAACCATTTTGAATAATAATTTCATTCATCATGACCTCCTAAAAAAAATTTCCTCATTTATTTCTATCTAACATTAATATGTATTACATTTTATTTTATTTTTATAGTATTTTATCTTTCATGTATTTCAACCCCCACTCCCATTTATAGTAGTTAAGTTAGTTTTATATTATATAGTTTATAATAGAGAAAATTTAAAAATAATGTGTGTGAGCGGTCTCCACAACATATCCAACCTGGTGTGAATTCTGTATTTAATATTTATGTAAATAAAATATTGACTAGGGTAAATCAACAAAATAACTATTTTAAATTTTAATTGATTAAATTCCATAAAATAAAACAGTTAATAGGTTTCTATATCATAAACCCTTTTGCAGGTGTCAATTTTAAATGTTTACTTTAGATATTACTTGAATGGGAATGTGACCATGGTTTTGGATCTCCAATAACTTATTCCTAGGTTGTATTGGATCTAGAGGTTGTGTGGTAAGGAATATTGACCTTTTTCGGTCATGACCTTGTTTTAAGGTTTCTTCCTTTGGTAATGGGTAACCTCGTAGATTTTTTACCTTCAGAAAATAAAATAATTGCTAAATTATTATGAGGAGTTCTATATGTGAGGGATTTTTTAGGTGTTGTTTGTCCAGAGTATGACTCTTAGAGCATGAAACGACACCCCATGTAAGTGAATGGTTGTGTGGTGTGTTTTACCTTAATGGTTTATTACCTTCTATAGATACCTATTGAGTTTCATCACTTTTTACTTTTACATTAATATCATGACCCTCTACGGAGTAGTTCCTTATAAGGATACACAAGAAGTATTAGGTCTTGGTAGATCGATTCATGGAAAGTGATTTTGTTACATTAATTTTGATAATTTTTTCCCTTGCAGGTCGATGATATCCTAGTAAATATTTAATTTTACCTCTTTTAGAAATAGTTTCCATGTGTGTCAGATGTTCTAAAATAGATTTCATTAAGTGGTATGTGGTTCTCATATGAGATACCTTAGGGATACGTGTTTGTACGTAGAGGCCCTACTTTTATACTTTATTTGTATAGATAAGTAGAATACCTATAGGCCCTTATTTTTGGATTGGGCTATAGTGGGTTAGAGATGTTATGTTTAATCAAGGGAAATAGATGAGAGAGGTTAGCCCAGGATCGATATATACCTTCTTAGGTGGCAATCTTGTGCGTACACTCATTTCAAAATTGATGCATGAAAGGTGTTTAAGTTTCATGATTTAAGCATAGTGATGACTTTCATTTTCAAGGAATTTCCTAGGGAAATGATGTATTGAGATTGGATTTGATGGGAAATATTTTTCAGGTGCTTGGACTAGTTGACCAATGGTTGAGTTCTTTATGCTTAAACATATGAAATTATATCTTGAGGTAATAAAGCATACGATAAGTCACTACATAGGTGAGGTTCCCAATTTTAAAGAGGGGTTCCAAGGGAACTTTCAGTATAATGAGAATGATGTGTCAAGTAGAATGGTAAGTTTGGACTTATTCACAGATGAATTATGTTAGAGTGATTCAGGTCTTGAACCATGCGGTAAAAGATGTATACCAATTATGTATGATATATTTTTTTCATGAAAATTTTGTGTGATAACTGGTTGATAAGTAACATCTGTCAGAGGATTCGTTTGGGTCAAGGATTAATAGTTTCTAACAATGCTTCTTATGGGAATGGTAAGCCAAATATTTTGTAATTTAAAGGATCTTCCATTTTTATTGGGGATATTTTGGAAATAAACTAGGTTCCATGAGATAATTAACCATGGTTTTACCTGGACACACATGGTCCGAAGACATGGTGTTAGGAGTTTTTAAAAGCAAGATTAGGCTTTTTTTAAATGAATGTGGATCAAATAGAGTTTAATACACACCTATTGATAGGATCTTAGTGTACTCCTAGTTTAGAGGCAATCATTCCAAATATATTGACATCATCCTGAGTATGTTGGGAGAGTGTCAATAATATGTCAAGATACTTAAATATCTTCGTCTTTTATAATGAGATGAACTCCTTGGGAGTTTCACTTTTGGAGTGGTATATGGTAATCCATAAGTGGGGGAGTGAACCTGTAGCCTTTTGAGGTTGTTCAACCTTATATGGGTTAAATTTAGTCAAACTCTATGAGAATAATTCTTGGTGTGAAAGAAGTTGATCACTGATTGGTGTCCTTTATGTGAGAGAGGTCATGGAAATTTGAGACCGGTCATTGGATGGTCATTTGGATCTCATATGTTATTGTATAATGGAACCATGAGTTCTAAGATCCTCTCTAAATTATAGGTATAGGTTTTGGTATAGAGTTGGTGAATTCCAAATGTAGGCATTAACCATGTGGTAGTTTATGAGGATCCATAGATCTTCGATCAGGAATGTCCTGATGTGTATGTTATGGAATGAAGACAATTTTGAATAGGGGATGATTCATCTAGAAGATTACATGTGGATTTAGTTATGGGATGGTAAGTGTTCTTACCATGATCTCTTTACACCTTGGGATATGGCATCATAATATGGTTTGTGTAATGCATCAGTTCTAGCGGATGATCATTTTTTAATATAGTTAATCGGAGGTATTTCAACTTGAGTTTCCTCTAGCAATTGATGTGGTTGTTAGAGAACCTCATTTAGAAAACCTTTTTGATGAAATAGATGTAGTTTAAAGGACACCTATATATTTTATAATGAAATTTTGGAATGACCAGCATGGGCTTGGTCAACAGGTGTTTGGGAATATAGATCAAATTGAGGACTGATGGTGGTGTCCTCAGGTGTGAAGTAATAATCATGTTTGGGGTGTCTTTAAGAAACTTAGGATGTTCTTTAGTAACCAATTACAATAGTAGAACTATCGTAACTTGGAATTGGACCTTGAAATCTAGGAACTATGGTGGTGAGAGTCATAGGCTAGTCTATGAAAGAGATGATGATGTGATCATGTCTTTGGTTAAATGGGATCTATTAAGTGATGTCCTAAAATTTCATTAATAGTGGGGATCATTTGCTCTAATTTTGGTCGTTTAGAATTTTTTTGCATAAACTAACTCTTGAAGGCACATTGGGCATTGATAAACACAATATAGAAATTTTAATAAAAATTCAAGACCTATGTAGGTTGGGTAGTCCATTTGAATGTTTTTTGTTCCCCAAGGCATCTAAGGGATGATAAGTTCGAAGGTGAGGATTTTTTAATGCACCATGTTTTGGATGGGCTGAAATTATCAAAGAAATTTGATTTTTCATTTGGTTGATGGGACTAATTGTAAAATTGGGATTGAAATGTAATTCCAAGATTTATAACACCTAAAAGTGTCATTTTTGGATGAATTTTAATTCCCAAATGGTATCATAGGAGTTCAGATGGTTTCATAGAAACAACAGGGTATGAAAAGTCGGTTTTGAGAGAATAAGACATATGTGAATAGTTAGTACTAACCATGGAACCAGAACTATACATTGTGTTTTATATAGGGGCACATGTTTTTGAAATTGTGTGGGCCACTAGTAAAAGGTTTTTGACCTAGTGTAGATATATAGAGTTACCCACATGGTTGGAACATAGTTTGAATAACCCTGTGTTGCAACCATGCACGAGGGTGTCCCTTTGGGTAATTACACTACATGGTTGGCACACAGTTAGCTAAACTGTACATCAAACCAAGCATCTCTTTAAAGGGGGTTGAAAATTACCATTTCCCCTATTCTCTTTTAAACCCAAATTTCATTCTCCTCCCTATTTTTCACAAAATCATCCATGTTTGGGAGCTCCCTTCTCTATATAATTAGGCTTTGATGGATCTCATTTGTTTTGGGATAATAATAGTCCATGATTAGTTGCATTGGATAGCCCTAGGTAAGTCTATGTTTCTTTCTCCTTCCTTTCTTCATTTTTCTAACCATATCAGAAGTTATTTCCTTGTCATATATTATAACCTATTTTTAGAACATTTGACTTTTTTTATTTAATCTATTCTATTATGAGTTAAATTCTGATAACAGATGAGGATTATACCACCCATCTATCTTAGGTGCTCTATAATTTTCCCCTCATGATTTACATTGTTTATAAATTGAGTCACATGTTAGACCATCCACATGTTTCACTTTTAATGTTTAATTCCTCAAATTAATTTTTGAAACTATAATTTAGATATGTTATGTGACCTCTATACTCAATTGGTGGTTGATGACTTCAACCCAAACCACCCCATTGGTTTGTTCGGTCATATGACTCGATGATTTAGTTTTCTTATGAACAAAACACCACAAATGATTGTTTGGATTAATTTAATAATTTTAATGACCCCATTGAGTTGATTAATCTTTAATGAAGGGATGGGTGAAAAGTATAATACATGGCCCTTATATGTATATATCAATTGAGATTCCAAAATCCAAATTTAATTAAATGAATTATTATGTCATATGGATAAATCCTTGGACCTCTAATTTTATTTTGGATGATAATATATTATGTCTTGAGATCCAAGTGATATTATAAATTGTAATAAATTTTTTTTACATGGAATATATGAATACAATGAAAATGGTTATTTTATATTAATTTAATTTTAAATGAGAATGTTCACTCCCATGGTATTCTTGATTACTTACAAATGAAATGGTTAATGGTGTTTTATGAAATTTTAAGTTAGAATTAATGATTCTCATGGATTCTGATTGTTTATTTTGGACAATGTTTCTACCCTTTCATGTTATGCATTGAGCGACACCGGATTCCCATGAAGGAATTACATGGATGCGATCTTAGGTAAAATGAATGATGTTAAGCCTTGAGATATACTTGTATTCCCATGTAGGAATACTATATATAGAATCATATGTTTAAAGTGTTACAATAATTCTTTATTTGTATAATTATTCCCATATAGAAATACCTTTGACAGGCATATACTGAAGATGAGTTATGTTATGCCTTGGGTGATACCTGGAATCCGAAGTAAGAATTCCATTGATGGGATTAAAGGGGAAATGATTCATGAAATGCCTTGATAAGAACATGGATTACTATGTTGTAATTCCATGGAAGGGATCATATAGAAAATGATATTATTATTAATATTTATTTTTATTTAAACATAGTTATACACATCTTCTTCAGCCTCATATATTAGATGACCATTGAGAGTCGGAATGACCTTATAAGGTCATGGATTCCACAATAATTAAATGGATGGTTTTTATTTACACATGGGCACCTTGGATATATGCCCAATTTCCTATCCAATACTTATTATGAACATGTCTAATGAAATAGGTTGAAAGATGTTCTAGTTCAAACCAAAGTAGGTATAGTCAACCAGGAGTCCCATGGGGAACCCAAGATTGATATGGGTTTCATTTATTTAAATTATTCCTTATTTATTATTATACCTACACACTATTTTATTTTATATTAAAATGATACCTTTGTTTTAGACACCCTTGGTGGTGGCTAACTGATTTTTATTCACACCATGTGTGAGCCACCATTTGGTACTTGGATATACCTCATGGTTATATGTGATATTAATGGGAAGATGCCTATTACATATGCATGATTTCTTGGATGAGTGAAAATGATCAAGACAGGTGTTTGGGATACTCATAGAGATAGTTGTTGGGTATTTTGAATCTATTTCCCTTTTTTATACATATATTAGTGTATGCCTACTTTCATGTCTACTCCCTTCTTTATGTATCATCCTAACATCATCCATTTATGATGATCGTTATAGATTTTGGTCATCTAAAATTATTGGGGTGATTTATGTTTTATATATATCTTTTATTTATACTTCCATTTAATTTTATTTCTAAATAAAATGTTATAGTCTCCCCAATATACCACATGTTGACCCTCATTGCTAGTCAACAACCTCTACTATATGAGGAGGCGTTCTTGAGTCCATGTAACTAACCAAATCATTGATCTATTTTAGTGGCTCCTAGGTCTAGTCATTATATACACAATCCTCATATTACACTAAGTATCTAATGATATCAAACTTTATACATGTAATACTTCTTATATAGCATCTTCATATTACGTGTTGGCCATCTTACACACTATTCATTGTACATGGGAATCATATCATACAAGAACCCCATCTTATGTGATATTTTAAACATCCATGATCCTATTTTCATATGGATAGATGTATCATACAAACATACCTACTCTGTTATAAAATTTAAGTATCTGGTTAAATATCATATATTAAAAAATCATATTGTTTAGTTTTATCTTATAATATAACCCAATATCTTACAAACTCCATTTATCTTATGTGTTCCATGTATCTTATTCATAAGATTCATGAGTTTTATAATATCAACATCTATGTAACATTTTCAAACTTCTCCAAATATTAATAAAAAATCTCATCTAACATTGAGGTCATCTCAATCACTTAAAAACTCATCAAAACCTCATCCAAATTGTTGTAAATAAAATTACATTGTCAGCACTTGTCTTTATATTTAATAATTGTTAATAAATAATCACACACAAAGGATTATTACATGAATAATTCCATATGTTTTATTCAATTTAGTGGAATATAATTTTCTTTTTCTATTCAACATGGAATAATGTCCCTCATTTTCGAAAAAAAACTTTATCTTTCATATTTCCCAGCCTTACTGATAAACAATTTATCTTATTCATTTAGAAACGTTGTGAAGGAATTTATCTAAAATTAATTTTCGCTTAATATGATTTATATTGATGAATTTTTATTTACTTATTATTTCATGTTATAGTTTCATGAGTATAGTCCAACCATGTAGGTTATAGATTCGCATATCTAGTCTATAGCCTCCGATGTATGTGGAGGTGTGCCTAAGGCCCCATGGAACAACAACATGGGTGTCAATAAAGTAATTTTAGTTGTGGTATTATAATATTTTCATGAGCTATACAATAATTGTACCTATATGTTTAGGTAATTTCTTATTCTATGAATATTGAGGCACCTCTTGGAGAAATGATTGGATAAGTTTTTAAGTGACAATTTTTTCTATATGAAAATTTATTTCAAAATCTAGTCGGACTTATGAGGTATATATATAATCACATTTACCTTATAATAGGAATAAAATAATATGTGATGTTTAAGTATCATATTAATTACTATGATCATGAATATTTTTTTTACTTTACTAGATGGGAGCATCATTACTTTTCATAGAGAGTCGTATTTTCAAAAACAATCATATGACATGTTGATTGAGATGTTTTATTTTTGATGTGATAAGTAATTGGGTTATTTATGGAATTATTAGAGTCAATAAATAAACTCTAGTTTCTCTCAGTTATCAAATATTAACTTTATGTGTTTCCAAAAATCATTCCATAACTTCTATTAGACAGAGACTCGGATTTATCACTCAAATTATTCCTTAGAACAATTTTTATATATTTTTATTCATATCGCATAGAGCATATGAATCTATAATAAATCACGATCCAAATAGAATACCTATAGGAAAAATTATTAATTTTATATAGTGATTCTCCTTTGTCAATAATATTAATTTTTTCCAAGACGGATGATGACAACATGAAGTTGTACATAAAATACTAAAAGTTGAACCAAGTGATAATGAAGAATAACTACTCACTACCACACATTGATGATTTGTTTTGACCAATTTAATAGATCAATGTGTTTTTCTAATATTTAACATAGAATATGTAATCCCTAGAAGTGGGTGAAGTAGGAATACATTGCAAAAAAACCTTAAGAATATGGTATATACCTTATAAGTTTTTCTTGACATTTTTATGTGTTATAAATTAACCTATCGTTTTCATATTTTATATGAATCACAACTTCCACATAGACCATGAATAAGTTTTTTATGTTTTCTATTAGAGATATTATAGTATATTTTGGATCAAAATAGATTCATGAAAGCAATATAATAACATTATATAAGAATTGTGGGAACCCATTTTGTGTCAGAAGTTATCTAAAACCTAGTTTTGGATTCAAATTATAAATTTATTAGGATATTTCATAATTAAAAATATATTTATGTTAACCATGATAGTTTCAAAATAGTGTTATTATGAGAGTGTATTGAGAAAATCTTTAATATTAAAATATTTTTAGATTATTTAAATACCATTGAAACTTAATCCAATATATATTTAATCTAACATTTCCAATGAAAACATTGAATTGTTAGGGTGTGAAGTTTGAGTGGGATGATAAGTGACACAATTTTTATAAGGTATGAAGAGAAAGATAATTAAAACACCATTGTTGATAATATCTAAATCTAGTAATGGGTACACAGTGTGTTTTGTTTTTTTTTAAGATTGTTTATGATGTATTTTTATAAAATGGGATAATGTTGGAGTGTATGGATCAATATAGTTAGGTTCATATGAGAACAAATACCCCTCAAATGTCTTTGAGTTAACAATATATTTTCATTTCTTACTTTTATAGGACCATAGTTTATTCCTTGAATATGAATACTTAAGATGTGAAAGAAGTGAAATTATGATGAAAGCTATTGATCATGATAGTAGATTTTTATCTTCACAATTAAGAAGTGGGAAACTACATTCTATTTTATAGGATTTAAATAACTTATGCAATTTTTGGTAAGGTGGAAGAAGGATAATTATATTATGAAAAATACAAGATAAGTAAGGATGAAAAAATAATGAGGTGACCATTAATGGGAGGTCACTAGAAATTTAATCAGCACTCAATTTTAGGGATAAAAGTTTTGCTCCCTTGAGTTTTAAGGAAAAAACCATAAATTCCATTTTCAACACTGCCTAAGAATTAAATTTTAAAGAGTTGAAGATGTACCATAATGTGAATTCAAAATTATGAAAAAAATGTAGAATGTAATATATGATTATGTTTTTGGTTTTTTAAATAATTAATACATGTAGGTTGCGCATTTAAAAACCGATGGGGTTACTAAAAACTTTTCCTATAATAGATTTAAAATGGAAGATGGTCATGTGTTATCATGGAAAGATAACAATATCTAGGTGATTGTTTATTAACTTGAAAATTTTCCACAATTCATAACCATTTGATATATGTTTTAAATTTTTTTAAATGTAATCTATATATAAAGTAAGTGGAGAAACCTTAAAGAGTTTCTCTATATATCATATTTGATAGAGATATATAGTTTACAAAATGATTTTGTAATGGAATTATAAATTCTATGTGTAGTTATTTTAAGATTATTACATATTATAAGATTTATATATATGGAAGAATGAAATGATTCATCGATACTTTGGAAGAAGTGATTCAATATTCTGTTTTTGACTTCATGAAATCATGGTTGGATTGAGTCCTTTTGGGGTGTTTTTTATATAGGTTACTATAATTTGTTCAGATAGATCCCTTTAAATAATTGTATGTCTGACCTCGTATGTCACCACAATCATAGGCAAATGTGGGAGAAAAATATCTTGTGGGTCATATTTTGGTGTAACATATAGAATATCTTGTTCAATTAATCATAAATAGTATGATAACAACTCATACTCAATATAAGTCTTATATTGATCACCAAAAATAACCTCTAGAGATTGGTGAAAGTTCCCAAGTAGGATAATTTTATCACTAATGGGGGGAGGGGTTGAATCATTGATAGTTTTTCTTTCATGTTTCCTTTCCAATGAAACAACATTTTCCTCCTGTTAAAGATTTCATTACACACTGAAATAAATTCAAACACACATCGATTTGAACATAAGTATTTTCAAGGTTCACTGTTAAATAATAATGTTTATATCCTTTTTATGGTTTGGAAACAATTAAATACCACACAATCCACTAGAAAACAATCCTTTTGTGTGGAATAAAATGAGTAGGATATGCCCTTTCACATGTGAAGAACTATGAAAACAATCCTACAGTTTTGGCGCACCCTCTATAACAAATGGGGAAATATGATATTGTTGTATAAAACATGCTACATGTGATTAATTTTAAATTTCCACAAATATATTATTTTCAAAAAAATTATTCACTTTTTACCCAGAAGCTGTTAAAAACAACAAGGACTTGGATATAGAATTCAATCTAATTTCCTAGTCTGATTCTCCCAATATGATTCTCCGAGACTGATTTTCCCAGTCCGATTCTTGCAATTTGATCTCTATCATAATATTATTGATTCAATCCAGAATCCCTTCTCAATACAAAAATACCAATATGGAAATCCCAATATGATTATCTATCTTGATATGATGAACAACCGAATATGATGATAAGTATAATATGATAAACAGCTAAATTCTATAATTCAATGAATATGATGATCACCTAAATACCTTTTGATATTATCTCTTGTCATTTATTTTATCTCTATATATAATTATCTAATACAGCACAATATAGAAACATCTTCTCTCCCTACAAAAGGTGGAGCTTCCCTCTCTTCCTCTTAGAATACTATGTCAGTCACTCAACATCTAAAAACTAAGATGTAATTATCACCTATTATAGGTGAACCAAGAGTGGTTTTTGTTGGAATCTGAAATGGATTCCCACCTAACCAATTCCTAAAATATTCAATATTACTTTAATTTTGGGTTCATTTTGGACTTCATAAATGCTTCTCAATTCTTCTTATTTCTTATTAATTCTTCTCGAATATTCTTTACGACTTCAAATCTTCTTCAAAAATCCTTTCCAAACACTATTTTGAATTTGATTTCTTATTTAGGGTTTATCAGTCTGATTTCCTCATTATGATGTTCTAAACCAATTATATATATTGAAGAAATAGATATATTTCATCTTTTTCACACACATCTATCAGGATGTGTTTTATTCACTTCAGAGCTATTTACCAACTATTAAAAACACACAACTTCTTCAAATTTGAAGATCCCCCTCGAAAACACATCCAATTATTTCTAGTATCTCTTCTCAAGAATCACTTTAATGAATTGATTCAATCAAATCTACTTCTTATTATCTATAGAAATATGAATTGTAGTTTATTATGATACGATGGATCTCGAACAAATTGAAAAACAAAACATTTAAAAACAAATCAAATTTCATCTTTCTCTTATGACTACAATACCACTGACTTCTCCTGAACAAAAAATTATTCCTCTCTTGAATAAGTTGAAATATTGAATATGGTGGACCAATTTCAGTAGATTTGACTTCATCAACATCCTTCAATCACAAACCTACGCTTGTATCATGACTTCCTTCATGACTTGGAATACTTTGAGGAATGGATTCAGAGTCGTCTTACTTAAAATGGAATGTTTTGTAACTTCACAAAACACTACAAACTAGCTTTCTTTACAAATCATCCTGAATAAAATTTTCTGGAAAAAATTACCTGAATATGATAGGCATGATTACGATCAGTGTGATTATCATCATCCTGAATAGGATCTCCAACATCTTTTATCTTTCTATCTAGATGCAATCAATCTAAATATGATTGGAAAAATATCTTTCACTCCCCCTTTCTTTCACCATTTTTTCATCAAAAGTTTTCCATATACATGTGATTTATGATAACTACAAGATTAGAAAGTCATCATAACATTTGAAATCGTATTCGTATAGACATTGATTCTCCTCATTACGATCTGACCATTCATATCGAATTCAGATTGAATCCAATAGTATTTTACTTATATCAAGATTCTTCCTTAATACAATGGACATTTTCATGTATTTTTTGTATGATTCTGTGAATACTATGGCCATCTCGATTTTCACAGAATAAAAAAGTGAGGTGATTTTCCTTTCTTATCAATCTTCTATTCTTATTTCTTTAACATTCTTAAAAAAATACATCTAAAAATGATCACCAATATCATCATCAACACTTTCCTAACAATATTACCCTTTGGATTTTTTTTTCAATAAATTTTCATAAATAATTGGAAATTTTATCCTCAATATTTGGATTACATATAAAAAATTAATATCCTATATGAGCTAACTCATTATAGAAAATAATAATAATTCATAGGAAAACCATGATGTCCAAAAGAAGTGATCGTGAAAACATTCTCAGCCTTTCTTTTTATCATCCTTTCTTTACCTTTATTGGAATACAATAATGTGTTTCATACAACCACTCCAACAAAAAATTATAATAGTTCACACACATACAATGCTGAATATATATCTTTCCCACAACTCCCCCTTTTTACATGCATTCAAAAGGATAGATTTGTGAAAAATTTGACATCTCCACCTTAACAACACTATTCAAAAAGTAATATGAGAGAGGGAAAAACACATACCTAAAAATTTATGATAAATAGGTTCAAATAACATGGACATAATCAATTTATAAAAGGATTCGTTTGGTAATGGTTTTATAAAAAGTTCAGCAACTTATTTCGTTGTTGGAACATACTCCATGTTCAATTCATTCTTATCAACTTTTTGACTAATAAAATGATATTTGATATAAATATGTTTCAAAATATAATGTTAAACTAGATTCATGGTGATATATTTTGTAATTTTCTTATCACAACTGAAAACAAAAGGTTAATTCACATCAAAAAATCTTAAAATTGACTTTTCATTCACATAAGTTTAGTATCAGCTTGAGTGGATGCAATATACTCAGCTTCAGCCGTATGAAGAGTCATATAATTATATTTCTCTGAATTCTAACCAAATAAATTCATTCCTATAATGAATACTCCACCATGTGTGGATCCTCTATCATCAACATTACCTTCACAAACAGCATCTGAATACCCAAACAAATCAAAACATTTTTGGTTTTCATACACGATTCTGAAATTTGATGTTCCTCTTATGTATCTGAGAATTATTTTTCTAGAAATTAAATTTGATTCTATTGTATAACTTTAAAATATGGAATATAATGTAACAACATAAAAAATTCCAGGTCCTAAGGCAATCAAATATAAAAAACATCCTATCAGATTCTAAAATTCATTCGGATGAGATTATTTTCCTTCTCTCTCTCTTTTTCACCTATGTTCCCACTGAAATTGGTATAAAAATTGTTTTTGGTTTTTCCATGCCAAACCTCTCAAGAATTTCCTTAGAATAATTTTCTTGATAAATAAAAATGTGTTTCTCCCTTTGAAAAATTTGTAACCCAAGAAAGTATTTCATTTACCCCAGCATTGATAGTTCAAATACATTTTTCAACTCTTCAAAAAATATTTCAGGACTTCTTCCATCATTCCTATCAATGATAATATCATCAACATAAAAAATCACGATGAGGTAATACTATTGACATTATATGATATAAATATTTGTATCAACTCTTTCTTTCTTAAAACTTATCTTCCTTAAGAAATTATCCAATTTGAAATACCATGACCTCAGATCTTGTTTTATCTCATAAAGGGCCTTCTTCAATCTACATACATAACCTTCATATTTTTTAATAACAAAGACTCAAGGATTCTCAATGTAAACATCCATCTGGATCACCATTCAAGAATTTGTATTTAACATCCTTTTGAAAGATCATGTAACCTCATTATACATCAATAGCCGAGAACATTCTGTTTGATTCTAATCTTGAAACTAGAGAAAATGTTTCATCAAAATAAATACCTTGATTTTTTGAATACCCTTTCCACACCAATCTTAGTTTGTTTCTTATCACTTAACCATTTTCGCTTCACCAATATAACTTGTTCTGGATTTGATTCACATTCCCATGTGTCATTATTTTCATTTTAATCCATCTCTTCATTCATGGTCTTAACCCATTAAGGATACACATAAAATTATTTTACATCATTAAACTCCACTTTTGAATACAAATAATTATGTGTAATAGATTTTTTTTTCTTGTTTGAACCTTATGATGTTGATCCCATGTTATATTTTGATCTTACACTTACACCCTCACCCTAAAATAAAATTAATGAGTATATTCCTCATCACTTAAAATAGTTTGGTCTGATTCTTCTCTTTGAGTAGGATTACAATTATATGTATCCTTATCAGAATTGTTATCATTATTTTCCTACTCAACTTCCTTGTCTGCATGGATATTTTTATCTTTTTTTGACTTTTTAATTAATTTCATATCAAAAAAAAATTATTCCTATTTCTCTATTAAAAAATTTGTATTCTATTCCTTCTGGGGAATATACAAGAAATATCCCATCACAACCTTTGTGCTCTAACTTTCCATAGTTTCCACCTTTATTTTTAATATTACACTGACTCCTTAAAACTCTTAAGTGTTTCAAACATGGATTATTAACATAAAACAATTCATACGGAATCATATCTGAACTTTTTTATGGAAACAACGGTTTGGAATATAATAGTAAGTACTCTTGACTTTCCACCGATAGTAATGAGAATAACCATTTTCAAGTAACAAAGTTCTTACCATTTCCACCAAACTTCTATTCTTTCTTTCAGAACCCCATTTTGTTGAGAAGTGTATGTGGAACTATACCCATGACAAATTCCATGATTCTCTATGTAAAATTCAAAATATTCACTTCTTTTTTGACCTTTATTTCATGTTCTCAACTTCTTCACTAAATACTCACATTCCATTTCATCTTTCCTTTTGAAACATTTAAAAGTTTTCAAATAATCTTATTTTTGTTTCATTCACATAAGATAAGTAATGTGGGAAAAATAATTAATGAAAGTGATGAAGTACTTATAAAAATTTACTTATTGTTTTCTCATTGGCCCAAAGATAAATTAATTAATCTTTTCCTAGGGTTTTTTTGAACTAATCTAATGTTTCTTATGAATTTATTTTCTAATATCTTCTTTCTAGAAAATAGTGCAACACCAATCTCTTCTTCCTATAAAATCAGTAATGTCTCAAAAAACTATATCTATTTTACAATTTCTCATGTTTCTTTGAAATATGTTTCCTAGACTTTTATGTAGTAATTTATTCTCTTCCACTGTACTCAAGTAAAAAAGAGTTTTTAATTTCACTAACTTGAAAAAAATCCATTTTCTATGTTATACTCTTGAAACTATCCTTCTAGCTTCTTTAGTTTTCATAAAAAAATACATCTTTTACAATGATAAATTTGTAACCCTCATAAAAAATTGTAAAACACTTATAAAAACGTGTTTCAGCCCATAAATATAAAAATCCTTCTTGGATTTCATATTTTTTTTCCAATGATGGATGATCCAACACCTTTGATTGTCATAGATTCATCATTCCCAAAATTCAGTATTCCTTGTTTAAAATCATTTGCATTATTCAAAAAATTCAAATCTCCTGTCATATGAGAAGAACACCCACTATTAATAATCCATGTTCATTCTCATTTTATATCTTTCATGGTATTTTTAACAAGATTGTTTTCTTCTTTATTTCTTTATTCATATTTGGATTTTGATAATTGTTAAGAAACTTTTGTTGTCACGGTGACATAACAAGAAATCCTTTTTCAATGTGTCTAGTTTTTCACATTTTTTGAAAATAATTTCCAAGTGTTGGAACCTATTTTCCATTTTCACACCAACCTTCTTAGGTTTCTTTCAAACATCCTTCTCATATTTCTTATTTTGAGGAAATTGAATACCCATAAAATTTTTCCTTTCAAATCCCATGGATTAATAGTAATATTATTGGTAAAACCAACACTTATTTTTTATATGTCTAAATCCACCACAATAACAGTAGTATCCATATAAAGAGAATTTTCTACTGAAACTTCCACACTGATTGGAATTATAAATATGATTCTCGTAAACTTTCTTGTCTATATTTTATGATCCACCAACCTTTCAGGTATCAATCAGAATATTCTATTTATTTTCGTCTTTATCAGAATGAGTAGTATTGGAATTATTTTCAGATTTGAAATGCATGAAAACATTTTCAGACTCAGACTATTTTGTAACTTGTAAATTATTATTATTTTTTGTCTCGACAACATACATACCTTTCCCAACATTTATCTTTTAATAAAAAAATTCCATCTTTCTTCTCAACCATTGAAGGTAAGATATTTTTATCTTTCTTAGGTATATTTTTAGAGAACTCTCACCATCATCAGAAATAGATTTTTTAAAGCATGAATTTATTTATTCATATTTAGAATTATTTTGTTAGATAAGTTCCAAATCTTCTTATTTTGCAATCATATTAACCTCTATATGTTCATTGAGATTATTTTTTTACACAATAGATTTCTTCATAACATCAATTTCATTCACCATATTTACCTTCTCATTAGAAAAATATTCTTGAATGGTTGGTGAGGAACATTCATCTTCTAGATTTTTGTTTTTCTTTCCAAAAATTATAATCTTTCTCAGACATTATTTCAATTCTTCTTTCAAATGAAATTTTATTGTAGTTTCTTCTTATTCAAAATACCTAATTCTGAACACCTCATAATTCATTTGTGAAATAAAAGTATTCTCAATACCGTAATCAATGATTTTTTTTTTGATTCACATTCACTACTTTCATCATCTTTATCTATAGATAAAAAAATTCTTCTTTTGTATTTGATGAATGTTCTATAATTCATTATGGAATAAGATTCTTCATTTATCTCCATGTTTCATCCCTAAACATCTAAGTCTTATTTCTTCTTCATCACTATCCTATTATTTCACAATTTGAAGATAATTAGCCGCAAAATTCCTAATGTCTCCACATTCAAAACATTTCAATGGAATATTCCCATTTTATTTCCCTATACCACATTTCACATTTTTTGAAATAAAGGATAAAATATTATAAAAATTTACATACCTCGTTTCATGAATTAGATTCACTAGCTTCATCCTCAATAGGAATCTTCTTTTAATTATCTTTAATTATATCTTTAAGGAAATTTCTCTATCAATTTTTTTTTCTTCTCATAGATTTCTCCCATATCATTTCATAAGTAATGAGAGTGTTATAAATTTTTTAACCTTTGTCTATTGATCCATTTGAAATAATTAATATGATTATAATGTTGTGTATAATTGGGTGTTTCTACCAAATAATGTCATAGTACACGATGTGTTACATGTTTCTTATTTAATTACGTAACTAGTAATTGGATCCTTCACATGTTTTCCTCTATGATATATTATATTTTGATTCATATAATTAAATTTTTGAAATGTTACTCTAAATTGTTGATAGATATGAGAGGATATAGAGAGTATCGAGTAGTCATTAGTGAGAGTGTAATAGTGGTATAATTTAATTCAAGTTTATAATTTATAGATTTAGTAAGGTGTCTGGGATGTAGCATAATCTATTTGGCCTATGAACAATAATAGAATTTATTTTTTTCTTCATATTTGTCCATGTGATTGGATCATTCACTTATAATCTATAATTAATTTATAAATAATCATTACCTACTGTATTTTTTCTTAAATGTCCAATTAATTAGCCACTCTAATGATACCATCATTGTGATGAAGGATTTAATGGTATGACACCTCTAGTGGTAATCCACACACATTACATGAACCTTATAATTTCATGTATGTATCCTTGCATGATTTCAGTAATTACTAATCCTCTTACATCATTCACATTGATCGTAACAATAATCCTTTCATAGTGAAAAGGATTATACCAAGTTCTACCTTTTTCTTGGGCGGTAGGAGGACTATGGTTTCTCTCTATTATTAATATTTTTCTAGAGAATAAGTTATCTATAAGTTTGAGATAATTCTCTAGATAAAACTTTTATTTGTTCACAATAATCACTTACTCTAGAAATGATATATGAATGAGATATATATTATAATGCCAAAACCAGCATGCGATGTAGGTCTATATCATTTTTCAAGGAATATTATTCCACTAAATTCGATGATATAGTACAACACTCGAGTAATACTCTACCTAATATATAATTTAAGGATCCATTTCATTAGATTAAACATGAGGGAGGTGTTTAACTTATATATGTAATACATTATCTATTAGTGTAATTAACTCATGTGTTATGAACACATGAGTTAATCCTAGAATTACCAAGGATTGTCCTATTCACTATTTAAATATACTGACATATGATGTGAGAGGTTAAATGTGGTTATTTATGCTTATTAGAAACTCCATGTATCCCAGGTATCTATTAATCATTATCCTTTGTGTTTAAGGAACTGAATTGTCATGGAGGAAAGCTAGATCCCATTAGAACATCGTATGATCATTTTATCCATGGATATCATTGGAGGTGGTACATATTTTTTTCACTAAGTGATATCTCTAAAACATATTTGATGAATTTGGAAGATGTAACAGTGGGGTCTTAGATGAATGGTACATGTTTATAGTATTTATTTGTTTCATTTTATGTGTATTTTTCATATTTCCTTCATGGGTGATCTTGGGAAAGGGATAAATCACTTATTCATATTATAATATTTTTTATAAAACATTAAAAATATCATTAGTGGTATCAAATAAATTATATGTTTTTTATTTTTGAAATATTTCATAAAATGTTGAAGAAAATAGAAAAAACCATCATTTTTTGTGTATTGGAAATTTTGTTTACCATTACATACAGTGGATCCATGTAGATATTATTTCTTTTTTAACCATTCATATAATTGTTTAGATAAGGTTTATTATAGTTTACCTTTACATAATGTGTTATATGTAAAGTTACCCTACATTCTACACTTATGTAGAGTGGTTGACGTAGGGTTTTTTTTACTTACCCTTATTTAATTTAGTATACTTATGATTTATTCATATTTATATATAAGTAGATCATTCTATGTAAGGGTCTATTATATTTAAACTTATGTGGAACAATCTATGTAATGTTTATTCTTATTTATCCGTACATAAAATGGTTCTGGGTAAAGGTAATTGGATTTATCCATAAAAAATGGTTTACTGTAAAGGTAAATGAATTTACCCATATATAGAATGGTTCGTTGTAATGATAAATTAAGTTACTTTACACAGATATTGTTTCTTATATAAAGGTTGTAAAATCCTAATTTTTTTGTTAATTTTTATAATAATTTATAAACTTTTTATAAATTATAATCATAGGTATTTGGGGAACACATGTTAATTAATAAAGCATTAATTGATTGATAAATTATAAAAGGATTATAATTAATGAATAGTTTTTGATGAAATATTTATTATTAAATATCTAAAATACCTTTTAACTAAATTATATGGAATTTGTTATGATCTAGAAAAAGATATTTATAAATCATAAGCGGTAATTTTTAATGATTCATAAATTATAAAATGATTTTGAAATGTGAATTTTTTTATATTTTAACTTATAAATTTTTCTTAAATAATTAATTTTAATTATTTAAATTAACATTCCTTATTTGGGATATTATAAATTTCACATAAAAATAGTTTTAATGATTGATATGATCATATTTTAAATAATGTTAATTAGATTATATTTCGATATAAAAAATATTTATATAAACGAAATTGGATTATAAATGGAAAAAAATTCATAAAATATCATATAATAAAAAATGAAATATGATGAATAATATGAAAGAGTTCTTAATATAATGAATATAAAAGGTTTATATTGATCATTGTGGAATTTCCGTAATGATAAGAACAATTATAATATGTTTATATTTTCCTTTTATTTAGGAATTGTTTATTAATTATTACCTTGTGTTTAAATATTTTAATTTCTCATTCAATTATAGGTTTTTACTTATCATGTTCATAATTATAATTTTTTTATGACTAATGGTGTATTATTAAGTTTAAATTTCAATTTTTATAGAATATAAGGCCCAATGTTACATGTTATGTATGATATTTAATTTCATTTTTCATCTACCATGATATTCATTTGTAATTGAAACTATCAACTTAAATTTAGTTTTTTAATATAGTTTATGACTACTCAGTTTTTTAGTTAAGATTTAATGGATTATCTCTTGAGTAATGAATCCCTATGTAGAGGTATATGGGTCCGAACTACCTTTTAGACTGAAGCCTTATCCCTTGTCTAGAGAGGTAAATGGGATTATATATATGTCACTCTAGGCTTACTCATGTGGTGATTGTCAATCTCAAATAACATTAAACCATTACATGAAATGTTCATATAACTTTTGAATATAGTGTATTTCGATTTAAAGAATATTTTTGACTCATATATTTGGGTGAGTAACACAAACATGTGGGTTTTGTAAAGGGTTTCACATCAATATGGTTTTGACATATTGATTTGGTGAAGGGGTTAGGATTTAACCCTAAATATTTAAAATAATGAATACTTAAAGATAATAGAATAAGATAATATGGTGATATTAAATCCTCAAAAATTAATAATGGTAATATTCCTTCAAAAGGGACACTTTTCATGACATTGATCATCCAACCTGGTAGGTCATGCTAATTTCAGGTGCCCAAGGATTACATTTTTCAATGAAATAAAGCGATAAATAACTCTGGATTATCTGGTTGAGTATGTCATGATAAATCATGGGCCCCCTTGATTGTTCTTAGGTAGATTATTTTTAGTGTTTTCATAGGGTTACACTAGCTAGGAGACCCTGATAGGATTAGGTTACCAATTTAATGATGTTGGGTTCATCCATATGATGCATTAGAAAAATAGTTCCCCCACTAAACTATCCAAGAGTCCTATATGATATAATTGTGATGATTCACTACATAAATAGGTAACTTATGTGATAAAATCTTAATAGAACCAAATATTGGTTAAATATAAATCTGTTCCTTCTAATGTGAATGATGGAATTTCAAAGGGTTCATTATTTTAATTGGATCCCATTTTATAAAATTACTTATTTAGTGGTAATAAAACATTGATAGTCAAAGGATGATATATCAAACTGTAGAATAAAAGAATTATCATCATTAATCTATAAATTATGATTAATCCTTTTAAGGATATTCTTAATGGTAAGTTACTCATGATACTGGTAGCATAAGAAATGTTCTTAAGTAAGATTGGTGATTTAAAATAGTTCTTAATGAAAATTCTTTGTCTTAGAACAATACCTCCTTGGGTAAAAATGTTTTTCAATTTTTTAACAAATTGAATCAATAGTATTATAATAATAATAAACTAATTCACTTACTGATTCAAATATATTATCTATAAAATTAACAAAGGAATCATGTTTCCACTTTGGTACACAATATTGTTAGGTATTTCAATAATTTAATGAATTTTAGTCTCATATACTCAATGTGATTGGGTAATCTAGATGATATTCAATATGAATAAATAGTTTAATGACTTGGTGAGACTAATGATTCCCTTAAATATTTATTGGTTATATAATTTAATTCTATTGTTATGATATATACATGATATTGAAAGTATGATTAATTAGTTTTATAGATATATAGAATGCCCGAAAGAGAAACAAATTGAAGAATAGACATTGAATTAATAGAGAAAGTGAGTTACCTCATTAATAACATAGATTATTTCAAATTGGATGAAATTATCATAATATGTTCATTATCATATTTTTCTTTGGAGAATATAGGGTGAAAACATTGTTTAATAAAATTATATGTGAGTTTTTAATAAACATGGTTTATGATTTATTTAATAATATAAAATGATTTAAATAGGTACTAAAATGGATATATAATTCATCCTATTATTATTTAAGGAAAAATTCCAACTTTTTTAATGAATTAAATAAAATTTTACATGATATTATCAATGTGTTGAGAATATATGAATTAGTAATAGGATTTGTAGGTTCTATGTGTTGCATGGTCAGTACTAGAGGGTAAAAGTTCGTAGAAGAGGAAGAATTTTTTTTAAAACTTCAAAAAAAATTCATCGAAAATATATTAATGTTCATTAAACATAAGGTTTTCAATTATAAGGAGTAATAATTAAACATGATTGATTATCGATAAATATAAAGGAGTTTTAGGAAAATCTATAGAATTTCTAAATTTGGTTTAGGGGTTATAGAAATAAATTCCCTGGTTTATAATAGTATTGATTTCTAAATGTATATTTTACAAGTGTTGTAAATATACAAATTTTAAAATTAAGGTAATAATTCATAGAGCACATATTTTTCATTAAAATGATAATGAAATGATTTTCTAAAAAAATATTTTATTATAAAATAATTTAACAATGTAAGATGATTCTATGTAATGGATAAAGGTCGTCATCTAATTTTTCATATTTGAAAATAAAAATTGATATATTTATTTTTTAAAAATTATATTATTATTTATATACACATAATTTATGATACAATAAAATATATAACATAATTTTAAAAAGGATACAAGGATAAAATTATTTATCGTGGGTAAAATGTTTATCAATATTTTCTTGAATATATGATAGATTGGGATTACCTATCATTAGTGGTATATTTTAAAAAATATTACTTCAAAAGGGAAATATTCCAAAAATATATAATATCAAATATGATATTGAAATAATAGTTTCTTTGTTAATTGTTTCTATTAAAAGATATAAATATAATTTCCTAATCACAAAGTGGGTTATGTATATTATCATGATATTTTTGAAAGAATTTACTCCCTAAGAAGTTAATATGGGTATGATTGTGTTGGTCAGAATAGGACACTCAAGAGGGGGTGAATTTGGTTTCTTTAAAAAATTTTGTTAAAAGGTTATTTAAAAGATTTCCCTTATTTAAAACTTGACAGACCAGCTAATCAAAGTAGTGAATTTATAATTGTTTGACTGTTCAAATAATTTCTCTGAAGATTGATTATTTTTCATTTGAAACAATATAATATATTGATACAACTATTTAAAATACTCTAACAAGCCAAAACAGATATAAACACTATCCAAGACTAACCATCAAAGTGAAATTCAGTTTTCTGAAATATAAGTAATGATACCGAACACTAAATTTGAGAACAAAACATATATAAAAGAAGAAGTTAAATCACTAACCTATACTTAGTACTCTCCACATGGTCATCACCTACCACCATGTAGTCTATGTAAATAATGGTTTTGACCCATACCCTGGATCGAGGATTACACAACAGTTTACAACTATCCAGGTCACATGACCTCTACCATAGTTCTACGTGGGAATAAAATACAACCAGGTCACAGATGACCTCTACCATGGTTATACGTGGGATAAACAAGTGTAAAAAGATATTTTTGTGATGGCATATAGTATCCTCATGTTCAGTGCAAGAGACATTGTGTGTTTTATCGACAAATGCACACACTGCTCGAGAATGTAATAAATAGGTACATAATTTTTCAATAAATATTAGAAAGGATTTAGAAGGCCATGTGTGTTATGAATTTGAGCTCTATACTATTTAATGTATCAGATTCAAGGAAACAGTCCTCTTCTAGAAGAAGACGCTAAAATAGAGTGTTGTGTATCTTTTTGTTCTGTATTCCATAAAGATGAGATGTTATTCTATATAGGTTCATTTGAAAGATGTAGAGATGTTAGAACATTAGTAGACAATAGTTCTCTTGTTCCCAACAAGTAATAATGAAGTGCTCCTAGAATGATCTTATTTTTTGTATGTTTATTGTGTATGACTTCTACTATGTATATTTGTATCTTTGTAAATCTCTTTCATGGAATACTTCTTTAAGACCGACTCCTTTTATTTTATATTCTTACATCCCAGAAATATCCATGTTTGACATAGATTTTTTACCTCATATTTCTTATATCATCATTAAATACATATTTAAAAAGAATTAAATTAATCAATCTCATTGAAAAAACTCAAAATTTGAGCATTAGAAATAATATTAAATAAAAGGAAATTTAAACAATCTATCAGTGAAACCTTTTTTCTGTAAATAATGAATATGTGACTCATTAAATCAATGTCTACTTATTTCGGTCTATCTGTGTGTCAATGATTCCTTGCATCAATATCATCATGCATCAGTAGAACCATGCGTCGGTAGTACCATGTGTGAGTAGCACAATGCATCGGCAAATCAGTCCCTCTATCGGTAAGACAATTGAATTATCAGTGACTCATTTGAACTGTGGGTGTCAGCTTCTCATACTTTGAAAACATTTCAATTTGGACATCCATACAACATAAATATTATCAGAATGTTTTAGACATATATGTGATCATATATAATTATAATTACACATATTTAAAATTAAATGAACATGATAGAAATTATTACACATGATTAGTAATATTAGACATGATTTGTGATTATTAAAACTAGAGAGGGTGGCCCATAATCTCTTATGGTCCAATAATATCCCTCTTTTTTATGATAAAAAATCATGGAATTATAAAGTAAAATCATTTGACGATTAATATAATCATCCTACTTATCATCTTCCGTTACTGATGTATTTTATCAATATATAGATAAGGTTCAGAGGTAAAAGAAGTAGTGACGGTATGAAAGAACAAAAAAAAATAATGGTATCAAAGACTAATTCCTTTTCTCCTTATATGTAATCAAAGGTAAGGAAAATAAAAAATAGAATAGTGATATTAAAGGTAAAATAAGAAATGATAATTTCAAACTATTATCCCCCTTTTGGGATTATCAAAAAGTGAAAGGTTATCAAAAACGATTCTCCTCCTTTGGATTCCAATAAAGAAGGAAATAACTATTAAATAAATATCATCTATCAGAGAAGGTGGAGGATGAGAGGTAGGATGGTATGAATGGATCTTCAATGAAGTTTGGATCACTCCTTATGGAATAGTAGAAGAAAGGATAGGATATTTATGTGAGAAAATAGGAGGTCGGAACACCACTTGGAACACTGGTCTGATCTGACTGAATGCCTGAGAAACTATCATTTGAGGTTCAGGCACTAATCCGGTAGGACTATTAGGTGAAGCAACAGGCTTCACAATTGATTCACTATTCACATGAAGGTATGGATTCAACATATTGATGTAGTCATAGTTGATTTCTCCACTATAATTCATATCTTTCTAAAAGTCGTCTTTATTCTCCATGAACTTGTCCAAAATTTGGGTGAAATCCTTCAATTTCTGTGCAATGTCTTTGAAGGCTCTAGTCACAAGAGGAAGTGTCAAGTTCTCTATCAAATATTTATAAATTTTAGTCAACTGATGCTTGGAAATAATGTTCTTGAAATAATAATCCACCTTCTCTCTAATCTGAACATTGTAAGCCTCAACACTCTTGGAATAGAGCCTGACCATATCCTGAGCATGGTCACTATTCTTCCCAATTTTTTCAAGGCTATCCATTCTAGAAAAACAAAATAGAGATTGAAAGTAATCCTTTATAACCTTTCTAACAGTATCAATGTCTAATGCCTAAGAAGTCTAACTAGATGGATAAGGATCAGCAGGAGATGAGGTATGAGTCTTCACAGATTTAAGCACTATCCTTAGATATCCTTTATACTTAGAGGTTAGACTATTTTCAATAGAGACAATCCCACTAATTTATTTTCTCATCTTGGTGGTGTTTGAAATAATTTTTTCACCTCTTCTAATTATGTTTCGTTTAATTATAGCTATATACTTTTAGGAAATGCTTACTGCATCAGGCTCACTCACACCATCTATCAAAATTGGAAAAATATGTGCTTGTATAGACTTCGTCATCTCTTTTATTGAATATTTTATAGAGTGTAATTCATTAACCACCTGAGTGTTTTCCATTATAGCTTGTTGAATCTCATGAACCATCTGATATTAAACTGATACCCTCACAGATGAACATATTTCATCCTTAAATCTTTCATAATATGATCTAGTGACATAGTCACTACGAACTAAAACAATAGAAAGAGTGAGGATTGAGGTATATGCCACTACCTGAGGTGTCTCAACAAGAACATGATCTCCAATTGGTGGTCTATGTGTAACTTCTAAACATTCCTAAACATCAAAGTTAGAACATCCTATGTCAACAACAACATACCTAGGATTCCTTTTCCATTCTGATAGAAAAAACGGTTCCAAAAGAGTGGGTGTGTTGATTGTCAGTCTTCCAAATTGAGGCACCTCTTATAATTAAGCTCTTCTTTTTGGAATCTCCCACTTAATAAGTGCTCTCCTCACTAGTTTCTCACCCTCAAAATGAGGTCACCTTATTTCATACACTAACTCTGGTGCAGGGATCATTTTAGCTTCCACTTCTCTTGGAGTTTCAACTACTCTTCTATCTTCAACAACAACTATGGAGGGTTCTACAAAAACTTTTAGAACAAAAGCATCAACTATATGTACATATCCACATTGATCAATCTAATTATATTCCACATAAATTTCACATACTTCCCCACATCCTTCATCGTCAACATCATCATCATGTCTGTAGTCATTCTCTTCACTTCCGATTCTATCAGCATTTTCTCCACCTTCTCTTTCACTACCACTGTTACTTTGATAAATGTTAGCTTCTTCTTATCATCTACCATATTATTCTCATACTTCTGATTCATATTTAGAGATACCAGACATGATAAGATACTCAATACTTCATAAGACTTATGTCTCATTCCCTCTATCAGTACCAAGAGTGGGTTCACCTAAGGGTAAAGCAAGTGGTGGACTTGGTGGTCCAAAAGAAATCCATTGTGAGCTTCTGTTGTGTTAAGATCACTCCTATAATTGGTAGGTGGCCCTTGATATCTAACTGTTGTGGTGGGATCTTCTTCTTCATCTGAAGAGTAAACAACTACCTCAACTGGTCTTAGACGATGGTCATCCATATTTCTTGGCTTAGTTAGATGGTCCACTAGATTGAATTTATCATATAATTTCTCTTCATCCCTAAACCATTATTTCTTCCATGGGTTCTAATTAATTTTCATCTTTTTACATATTTAATAGCTTTTTAAGATCCCACTACACTCAGAAACAATCTCATCAACATCACTAACACATCCTTTCTAATTATCATGGCTGAGAGCATCCTTGGGTAAAAAGGAGATTTTTTATTACATGATGGATTAATCATCTCACTGATATGAACCATGAGATATATACAAAGGTTTACCTTAAATCCCTTCTTCAACAGATATATATAATAAATATCTTGATAGCTTAATGAAGAAAATTCCCCTTTCCTAGGATATATTTGGTTCCATATGAACATGAATAAAATTCTACATTCTTAATTAAATTTTTTAGTGATAAGTATCGTATGCTCATCATTATCAGAATTCCCCTTCAGATTTATATCAATGCATAAAATGACACTCTCATATGGGGATGTTCCATAAAAAGCATCAAGAAATCCCACATGAGGGACTTTAAGACACTCAACCCACTGCCTTGATGAAAAAAAATTCTCTTTACTTTCACTATGGACTTAATCCATCAAACATCACAACCTTCTAGAAGAAACTCCACATTCATATAAGATTTATATACTAAATTCGAGTAATGGATCCATTAGTTATCTAAGAACCACTCAAGACATCCCTGATCCTATAATACCCAAAGAAGTAAAGACTTTCCTTCTAATAATCATTCTACAAGAACCTGTTTTTCTGGAGTCACTATATGGTACCTAGAGCAGGATTCATAGGTCAAGAACATTTTCTTATTCCCCTTTCTATTTCTTACCTACATGAGACTTGTTCCATGAACCACCTTCAAGATCTCAATTCACATGTGCCATTCCAATAGTTTGGTTTTAATTTCGGGAGGTGAAAGTTTGAGGGTAGAGAGAGCAATGGATGATTGAGTGAAAGGGTAAAGTAGTATAGTGAATCAGCTCTAATTTATATCATTTAAGGAATTTTAAATTTAAAAATCTTGAACTGAGTTAAACCAAATAAATGAAACAGTTTTATTTTTATTAAAATTATAAAATTGATAAGAATAGTGAGTTGTTGGGGTCAGCATGATAGATTTTTCATAACACTAACGAAGTCGTCATGACAAGATGTCGTTGTGACAAAGTTATCAGTGTCGGCCTGACATTTTCAGCTTCATACTATCAGTGTCAGTATAAAAAAATCACTTAAAATTATCAAAATATTAACAGAATAAGGTCCTATAGATTGATCATTTCTAAATCATCTCTAGTGTAGTTGATTCATTCAATATTCAATGGCTTAGTGAAAATGTCAGCAAGTTAATGTTCAGTGCCAATGAACTATAAAGTTATATAACCTTTTTGATAATGGTCTCACAAAAATTGATGTCTTGTGTCAGTATGTTTTTTCATAGAATGTGAAACAATATTCTTGGAAATATTAATATGACTTGTGTGATCACAATTTATAGGTACATTTATGAATTGATATCTATAGTCTAGTAATGTGTGTTGTATACACAATGTTTTTACAAAACTACTACCAGCAGCTACGTATTCAGCTTTGGTAGTAGATAATGCAACAGAATTTTGTTGCATACTACACCATGAAGCTAGTGACTATCCAAAAAAGTGTCATGTCCCATAGGTTCTCTTCCATTCTATTTTACATCCACCAAATTCCTCGTCTAAATAACTCACTAAATTGAAAGGTCATCCTCTAGGATATTAAAATACTAAATTGTTTGTATATTTGAGGTATTTAAAAATTGTTTTGATAGAATTTAAATGAGATTATTTTGTTTTTTCTTTTAAACGTGAACACCTACATACACTAAACATAATATTTTACCTACTAGCAGTGGAGTGGTGTAAACTCCAAATCATTCCTCTATAAGTGGTTTAATCAAGGTATTTACCATATTCGTCATGGTCTAACTTACAAGTGGTACTCATTGGAGTGTCACTAATCTTATTTATTTCAAAGGCAAATATTTTTAAAACATCCTTAGAATATTTATTTTTATTTTAAAAAATACATTATTTGTTTTGGAATATTTTTAATCCATGAAATAATTTGAGTCCCCCCATAAACACAACTCAAATTCACTTTGCATCATCATTGAAAATCAACACAAAAATAGATTTTTGAAGATCAAAAAATAATAACATCTGTATGGATTTGTAATACTAAAAATATTTGGAATTTTTTTTATAAAGAATGTATGATCAGAAATACCTTTTTTAAATCATTTAAAAATAATCAATGTGTTGGGCCTATCATACCAATCTCTTGGAACTCACGTTAAACCATATAAATCATTAGTTAATTTAAAAACATGATTTGGAAAATGAGGGTTTGTAAACCAAGTGATTGTTCAAACAAAACATCCTCAACTATATTACTATTTAGGAATTCCCCCTTGGCATCAATTTGATAATTTTTTAAATCTAGATGGGCTGTATAAAAAAATAGGATTCTATTGGCCTCAAGTCTAGCTACTGGTGAAAAGGGTGCCCCATAGTTAGTCCCTTGTTCTTGACAATAACCTTGTACAACCATTTTTTCATTATTTATAACTATATTACTAGATCCATCTACTTTATTTATAATATCCCATTCAGTTCCTATAATCAATGTGTATTTAGTTTTATCTAAAAGTTTCCAGACATTGTTTATTTCAAACTTATTTTACTCTTCTTGCATTGTCATAACCCAAAACGCATCATTGATAGCATCATTGATGTCCTTAGCATCATGCTATGGAAAAAAAACTTTATGTTCAACCTAATTTATGAGAGATTTTATATTCTATGTTCCATTGTCTAAATTTCTAACTATTTCATCTAAAGTATTTCTCTTGAGAGTTCTAATAGGTCTAGAAAAATAAGGGATAGTCACTTTGGGTTGTTCTATTGGTTCAGGTTCTTCAGGAAAAAAGTCAACAGAATTTCTAGAAAATGATATTTTAACATATTCCTTAACAGGATGATTAGAATATTTACTATTGATATCCAGATTTGATATATCATTCTCAAGATTTTATAGAGATATATTTGACTCATGTGGATTTGTCTCATCAAACTTGACATGTAAATATTCTTACACACATTTGGTTCCCATGTTAAAGACTCTATAAGATATAGAAGTAATTGAATTACCTAGGAATATTCCTTCATCACTCATAGAGTAATTTTTTATAGATTATCTTTAGTGTTAATAATATAGACATTGAAACCAAAAACATTGAAGTAGTTGACCTTTGATTTTCTATTGTTCCACAACTCATAATGAGTTCTCATAAGGATATGTATAATCAAGACTCTATTGATTATTTAAAAATATTTATTGACATATTATTCCCAAAATTATATAGTTAGGTCATACTCACTAAGCATGGTTCTAGAAATTTCTTGCAGGGTTATATTTCTTCTTTCTACAACTTCATTTTCCTAAGGTGTCTTTGGAGATGAGAAGTTTTGACTATAGCCAATTTTTGAGAAAATATATTCAAACTCTTGGTTTTAAATCTCATGGACATGGTCACATATTAGGATTTCAATTCTAAGACAACTAATATTTTCTAAATCCCTAGAATAAATAGTGAAATGAGATAAATATTCACTTTTGCGAGCCAAGAAAAAGTTCCATGTATATCTACAGTAGTCAAATATAAGAAAAGAGACATAGTGCTTCCCAATTACTCAAGAACCTTTTGATGGTACAAAAAAGTCCATGTGAACCAACTGAAGAGGATGAGAAGTTGAATCTACTTTATTTTCTTTAAATGATATCTTTTTATGTTCACCCTTTTGACAAGGATTTCCGACTTTTCCATTTGTAAAATCATGTTTAGGTAGCTGCTTGACTAAGCCTTTATTAGTCACCTTTATAAGTGAGTGTATATTCCAGTTCCCTAATCTCATATTCCAACGCCAAGAATATTTATGAAAATCATTTAAATAATAATCTTTTAGAGAAATTAAAGAATCTAAATCAACAGCATAAAAAGTTTCATTTCTAAAAGAAACAAAACTAAGATATTTTTTGAATTAAAAAATTTGCATGCATCATCCTCAAATGTAACATTAAAAAAATCATCACATAACTAAATATACTAATTAGGATATATTTTAATCCCTAAACAAAAGGTACATTAAAATTAAAACTCAGTTAGAATTACTAATATGCCCAAGACCAATGATTTTTCCATTAGCATTGTCACCAAAAGTGACATGACCACCATCAATCTTTTTCAAGTTCTTGAAGCATGAATAATCTCCCATAAAGTGTATTGAACATATACTATACAAGTACCCTATGATTTTATAGGATATCATTAAATAGATTTCCTATAAAAATAGATTAGACAAGAAAAAATTCAGGTTCCCAAATTTTTCTGGGTCAAGCAACAATAGTAATAAGAAATTTTGGAACCCACATTTGCTTCATGGGATTTCTATAAGTAGTATGTAAAGTATTTTATTAATAGAACTTTTATGGTCTAAAAAAATCAAATATTACAATATGTTTCAGGGACATAACTTAAATATTTTTTTCTAAAACTAGGAATTAAAATAGATTTTCTTGATTTAGATACAAAATTAGTTTTGAAAAAATTTCTTTTACCGGGTTGGTATCCAATACCACTAGCGTATTTTGGTAAAAACAAATTTTAAAATTTTAACCAAGATAACTTTTACATTGGTAAACTTTTATATGTCCCTTTTTAATTTCTCATATAACAATTTAAGATCATTTTTTCTTTAAGTGGATGCTAATTTTTTTCTTTTTCTACAACAAGTTCAGATTTAAGAGTGGTAGTCAAAGCATGTTGTTTCTTTAAATAATTTTATTTATATTTTAGATCATTTCATGTGTCCTATAGAATTTTTCAATATTCAAACATTTCAATATTTTTCATATTTTCAAAATCACTTTCATCTCCAAAATAGAAAGCATTATGTTCAGGAGAGTTTTGTGTGACCGTATATATTTTTTTTATAAAACACATATTTTCCTTATAATCATTTTCATCATGAGATGATTCAAAGTCACTTGAGATGTTCTCATAATAACCCCATGTTTCATTCATGTCCTTTTTATACTTTCAATCCTTATCATCATACTTCTTATTATACATTATCTTGAGATATGCAGCCTTTACATGTCCCTTTCTTTTGCGTTCATAAAAGACGATTTCATTTAAAGCATAAATTATTTTCAAATATTTTTTTTAATGGTCCTTATGATCATACATTCCATTGATGTTTTAATTTATGAAGTATTTATTCTTTCTATTGAATTTCTTAAACCTTCTGTCCATATGAGATATCTCATCATCACTTTCTATTGATTATCATTCATCACACAAACTTTCAGTTTCATCTTGATCTTTGTCCTTCTATTTGGATTCAGTATATTTGAAGGCAATAGATTTCATTTTGGGTTTATCATCCACTTCTTTGTTTACTTTTTTTTCTTCTTTATACATCATCAACTTTCCTATTAACTCATTCATTGGAAAAGGGTTGAGGTCACAAGATTCTCTTATTGATAAAAAGTTTCTTATCCATTTATCTAGTAAGCATCTGAGTATTCACATTATTTTCTCCCTAGCTATAACAGCTCTTTTGAGAGATATCATGGTTTTCACAATTTCATTAAACCTGATATACATGTAATAAATAGGCTCATCAGGCTTCATCTTAAAATTACCATACATAATATTAAAAGTGATAAGTATCATTTATTTATCATTAAAAGTTCCCTTATGTGAAATATCTAGTGTCCCAAATTATATAGGAAAATGTACAAGAAGATAACCTGTTAAATTCTTCATCTCCTAGTTCCCAAAATGGAATATTCATATATTTAAGATTGTTATTATAAGAATTATTTTTTGAATCACTACAGGTATTCCTATTTGTCTTTACTATTTCATATTGATCTTTTATAACTGTCCAAATATAAAATCCAATACTTTTTAAATGCATTTTCATCATAATCTTTTGATAGGATTAGTTTATTTCATTAAAGTAGGTAGGATTGTTTGTAGCAGAACCTTAAAATCTATTATCCATACTAATGAAAATATTTTCAAATATCTAAAAATTTATAAATAAGAGGGATTTTGATATCCTTAAAACACAAATAAAATCATAGTTGAAAATATTTGAAAAATATTTTAAAGAACTTATTATACAAAATGTTAGTTGGAGTGGGACACTTAAGAGGGGGTGAATTCAGTTCCTATATAAATTTCTCCTAAAAAAGATTATTTAAAAGTTCCCCCCCCCCCTTTAAAAATTAACAGGCCAGTTAATCAAAGTTGTGAATTTATAATGTTATGAATTTTCAACTAATTTCTCAAAAGATTGATTATTTCTTAGTGGTAGTAATACGAGATAAATATAGAACTTTTGAAAATACACTAATAAGCCAAAAAATTATAAACACTATCCAAGACTAACTATCAATGTTAAATAATGATTTTTTAAATATAGTTAAAAATAGAGAAGACTAAATTTGAAAACACCTAGGATATAAAACAATCGGTTCAGTCTCAATCCAAGACATATTCATATCCACTTGGTGATCACCAGCCACCAATCAGTCTATATTGATAAAAGTTTATATACAAACCCTGGATTAAGGATTACACAATAGTTTTCAACTATCCTAGTCACCTTACCTCAATCATAGTTTTACGTGGGAATAAAATTCAACCAGGTCATAAAGGACATCTACCATAACTCTATGTGGGATAAAAAAGTTTTAAAAATTAGTTGTGTGAGGATATCTAGTATCCACCAGTTCAGTGAAAGAGATAGTGTTTGTTTTAAAGATAGATTCACACACTTTTTGAAAATGTAATAAAAAGGTACACAATGGAGTAATAAATATTAGATGGGTTTTTGAAGGATTTGTGTGTAATTCAGTTCATCTCTAGACTCTATGATGTATTAGAGTTGAAGATGGAGACCTCTTCTGAAAGTTGACACTAAAACAGAGTTTCGTGGAGATTTTTGTTCTGACTTTGAGGAATATGATATGTTATTTTCATTAGGTTAAGTTGAATGTTGTAGATATGTTGGAACTTTGGTGGATAGTAGTTCTCTTTTTTTCAACAAGTTGGAATGAAGAGTTCTTCATGTGTTCTTTTGTTCTATATGTTGCATGTGTGGGCCTGTTATTGTGTCTATGTGTATCTTTTTATATCATTTTCATGTGCTAATTTTTTTATATTGATTCTTTTTATTTTATATTATTACAGCCCAAAACTGTGCATGTTTGAGGTAAATGTTGTACCTCCTATTTCTGAAATCGACATTAAAGATGTCAAAAAAAGAAATAAATTAATTAGTCACTTTTAAAAACACTAAAAATGTGACTGTTATAAATAATATCAAATAAAACAAAATTTAAAAATTCTATCAGTTACTCCTTTTTCTATAAATAATGCATATGTGACTCATTCTATCATTGTCTACTTTTTTAGTTTATTCATGCATCGTTGAGTCCTTATATCTGTACAACCATGGGTAAATTTCACCATGAGTTGGTAGAATCATGTGTCAGTAGCACCATTTGTCAGTATAACCATGTGCTGGTTGATCATTCCTTCTATCAGTTAGACAATTGGATTGTCGGTGACTCGTTTGAACTATTAGTGTCAGCTTCTCATGCAAAGAAACTATTTTTGTTTGGATTATATTGAAACATAAATATTATCAGAATGTGTTAGACTTGTATGTGATCCTAGATAATAATAATTAACAATATTGAAACTTACATAAACATGATTGAAAAGATTATACATGATTAATAATATTTGAAATGATTTTTCATTATTAAAAGTAGAGAGTGTGGCTAACAATCTCCTATGGGACAATAGATTGGACTTTTAGAAGTTAAAAATAAAAAATTAAAGGATTATACTAGTCAAATAATAATGTGTTTTCCTGTTAATATCCTAATAGAGTTTTATGATATGTCATGGTAAATAAATTTGTGAAGTGATACATTTAATTACTATTTTGAAAGTGAATAGGCCTATTTTCCTAATGGATTATACTAGACATAATATAATGTTTTATTCACATTATATCTTAAAGAGTTTAGAATATGTGATGTTAAATTGAAATATAAATAGTTTCATTTATGTAACATGAAGATTTGGATATAACTATAAGATTATACCAATAAAATTACAATGATTTCCACTCATGGAGTCCTAAAATAGTTTAGGGTATGAATGTGAAGATAAATGTAATGAGTTGAATTAGTTACCACAAGAAAGAAAATTTCACTTTATCCTAAAAGGATTTAGGATATTCTGGTAAATTAATCATTTAAATAATGACATTATTTTAAATTTTTCAAGAAAAAAATATTTATGGAAAGACTTCCAATGATGATGATGATGCACTTAGATAGAGTTCAAAGTAGATAACAAAGGATAACATTGTAAAATTTGATGTCATGAATTTTAAGAATGAATATGTTCAAATAGTTTAAAATTTAGGAATATTATTCTTAAATATCACCATTATTCAAACACTTTTACTTCATAGACGTTTTTAATTAATGATTTCGAGGGATATTTCTATCATATGGTCATAGAGAGAATTGATAAGAATTTGATTTTATGTAATGAGTGATCAAAATCCCTGAATGTGCAGCATATATAATATTGATTTGGTAATTTATCATATATGATATATTAGATAAGTTATTATGTTGGGTTTGTTAAATATTCTTAAAAAAGTTTTAATAACCTGAAATGTATTGTAATATATAAATGTAAATATTTGTTTTATCATTCTTCCATATTGGTTGCATATATTTATATATCGAAATACATTTCATAAAGTGTAATGATAATTGACCTATCAAAGTAAGACTTTGAAATTTCCTTAATTGATTATCATCATAGATTATTATTGGTTATGGGGGAATGTTAATTTCAACGTGAGTCAGATTATAGTATAGAGATTCTGGATTTGAACAAGAGGAACTAAATAAACAATATTATTCATTATGTGTAATGGATGACCCATGAAATATATAACATAGAGTTTTATGTAATTATATATTTGTTATACTCGGGTTACATTGATAATATTTGAGTCCCCACTACATAAGGATGGTGTGATACCTAGCTTGAAAACATTTATAGTTCGATAACCCTACTTATGAAAGTTTATATATTAACTTAACTAATATGAGGGTGGTTTGGTTTGTATTTGATTATGTCATAAATTTGAGCTCAACCAAGAATGGGTTTTTTTTCTCATATAATGAGTATGACATATGTTCCCTCAATTGAGATAGAATATAGAGTGTCTAGCTGCACCTATAAAGTACATATGATGTGATTATCTATTTAGATGAGGGATATGGGATGTGCTCATCCTTATAGATAAATAACATGTGATGTATTCATTAAACATGATATATTATACATTAAGAATTAATAATGTGTGAGTTTGTTATATAGGATTAACATACTCCATGTCCTATAGTCACTTGATGTCCTAGACAAAGGAAAAAGGTGAATTCTAGTTTTAATATGATGTAGACTTGTGGTCATGGGTATAGAGATACATGGGTTCGATGGAGATAATGTAGGATCCCACTATACCTTTAGTTTCATTGATTCTTTACTAGATTATTATCATTTATAACAATTACGAATCTAATTATTTATATTTATAATCAATGTTATCGTGTCTCCTATTTTTAGACATTGTTGTTGGCTAACTATGGATTTATTTGGACTTAGGGAGCCACTCTAAAAGTGTTTTTGAGTTAATATAAAATTAATTTTAATGGGTTTTCACAATGTATTGCATACAATGTGATACAAGGTGTAGTTAATGATATTTTTCTGATTTTTTTTGGAAAATATAAATAAGGGTTTTTGGGTATGATTTCACAATATATTTTATATGATATAATATAAGTTGAAAATGAAAAAAAACACCTCAAAGAATTAGTGTAAGAGGGTTATTAAAGGATATATGCATCCTAAAGCCACATCTTACATGTAATTCATGGAAATATCATTTTTATGTAATATTGTTTGACTTCCATTAATGATGTGGCTAGACACGTGGGAAATTTGACACCTAATCTTTCACTTAGGGAACAATTTTAAAATATGAAACATAAGGGAAGGGTACAATTCTTATATGAAATGCAATAACTAATAATGGAATTAATTTACATTACTCATTTCCTTGTTAGCTTAATGGATCTGGGTAAGAAGAACAATTAGAGGCTCCTCAATATTGTTCATGATATACATTAAAATAATGGTATAGAATATCTGGGTTAGTAAGGAAAAAATGAAATAATTGAACAATGAATCAAGTAGATTAAAATCCAAGATTTGTAAATAGTTAATGTAATCAATCACTTTAACTAAATTAGATCTAGCTGAAAAGTCTTCTCAATGTTTTCCCATGAAGTATGGATTGGAGAAAGGAAACTATTATTTTATATCCTTCTCTTGATAGATACCATAAATTTGAGACAACATCAAGTAAACATATATATTTTCATTTATTTTATGGATCTCACTATACATGGATTATAACATCAAACACAAGAGATATACCACATCATATAGGCGTTACAAATAGATATATATCACTTACTCACTTGGATCCTTAGTATATTCCTTGGGAACATGGGGTACAAAACATAAGTCTTCCTTTCATTGCATAGTACAATGTTCAACCGACTACACCACTCTAGGATGTTACTATTGGTAAATAGATTATCTTTCTCCAAAATCAAATGTAGTGATAATACCAATATAATGTGACATGTCATTTTCTATGACAAAAAAATTCAATATTTATTACTTGTCTTGATTTCCAAAATTAGACATAATAAATTTTATATTTTTATTCTCTCATTGTTTTATCAAATCCGAATATTTATCACCATTTGATTCATAATATCATATCATGTGGATATTCTAGTGGAAATAAGACATATATCCCTTATCATAATCATTAATTGGTCCTGAAAAATATTCCAAGGTATTTAGATATGCGGGTCCATCCCAGTACATAAAATCATACTTTCTTGATCCATTGAGTGGAATCCCAAAACCTAAAATCTTGACTTTGGATTTCCTCAACACTTAATTCCAAGTCACACCATTTCCAACTTGGGGATTCAATCCTTGATGTAAACTAGGCTATGTGAATCCAAAACATTAGTTATAATTCCCTAATAATTTAAATCTTAGCGACTTGGGGAAGACAATAACATTGAACTATGGTTTCATCTTAACTTAGGCAATCGATGAATATATCGACTTAATGTTTTCTTTGAGTGGTTTATATCACTATGTGTAAATATTATTTATTTTATCTATTTAGATGCTAATTAATATTATCTTCATGTAACATAATTTCATTAAATATGTTTTAATAAAATTATTTATGTATAATCCATTTATTTTATTTCATCTTCTATGTTTTTTCATTTATTTACATTATGTAATCACAATAAATCATTAAATTGAAATAAATAATTAACCATGAACTTACAAAAAAAATTATTTTCTCTCATCATGAGCATTTTTTATTAGTCATTTTATTGAGTGGAAGATAAAATTACCCTTCACCCAAGGGTAATAACTCTTGAACCAATCTTGGTTCAAGTTACATTGTTTTACATGCTCACCTATGTATCTCTTTAGATTGTTCCACAATGACTCAAAACATGGACCACCTCAACTTAATTGGGGTATCTATTACACATTGGTGAGGGGAACCATGTGTATGGGGTTACATAAAAGAAATCATGGACACATAGACCCACACATACTAAGAGGAGAGGATGAGACACATATCGTCATTTTAGTTTAATAATAATTAATATACAGGGACATGAAATAGTAATTAAATTAAAATAAACCCTAAACATAAATAGGTTGGTCAAGATCATGATCATCCATGCATGAAATGGATACAAATTGAAATAAACTATATAGAATTAATTTCAATCCTTTCATTATTTAGATAAATTTAACAAATTAACAAATTAATTTTCTTTTTAATTAACTCAATCATTTATCTTAATAACACACCCAAATATAATTTTATTTTCTAATACACTATAATTTTAAATAGATTAAATAATTAATTTAATATAAAATTGTATTAGTACACGATGTGTTCTGAATGTAATGACCAAAGCAATTATGAAAAAAATAGTCCCCTTTTTATTTAATTAAATGTATTATTAAGTAATATGTTTATAGAAAACACATGTATTTATTTTGTTTTATTTTATCCAACTATGTTTAAATGAATGTTAGGTATAATTACCATTGATAATATAGTCTTCGAATAGTGATCACTTGATTAGTATAAATATAGATTTTTAACAAAATCCAATTGACACAAATAGTGGAAGTGATGGCCTCAACCAGTAATATCATACCTTATGAATCCCATATATCCAAGATTCTTAGGGAGATTTCATTTTTTGTCCTTCCCCCTGACCAAATCCAGGATGATATACAATAGCTTAAGCATGAGTGAAACTGGTTATGGGAGAAGTTCAAGCCCATCCAGATCATATCCCAAAACATGTTTTCTGAACCACCATCGTAAAAGTCTCACCATTGCACACCTTACTCTTAGGGTGTGTTATGGTGTATTAAACAAATATGTATCAAGTCCCTAGAAATATTTGTATGTAAATTATTATTTATATATAAATAATATATTTTCAACCTATTATTGTTACTTTTCACAATAAAATACCAAAAGTATTTTTGGTTAATATTTATATTCAACTAAGGTATATATTTTCATTAATTAACGTATTTTTTAAATAGATATATTTTTTTAATAAGATATAATTATTAAATAATTTTTATTAAGTTTAAATTATCATATAATATTTATGAAGTCAATTGTAATTTTTATAAGGGTTAAAAAACTATTATTGTCAAAAACCCAGCATTTCTTAATAAATGTTGATTTTATTTTAAAAGTTAAAATTCACATATTTAGATAATTATTTAGATTAAATTAATATTATTTTAGAATCATAATTTCAAAATTATCCACGGTAAATTTTTCATAATATTCTAAGCTGGTCGAATTTTTGTTTAAAAATTAAATATTGTATAAATATACTTGTTTTGTATGTAATCTTAATGAACTGAAATTTATATAATAATTAATATAATTTGGTTCAACTACCAAATATATTTTTCCCTTTAAAATAATGTGATACTAAATTTATTTGATTTATTTTAAAGCCATTACGAATCCTCTAAAACTTATAATATATTTTAATGTTTTAAAAGCCCTTCTTTAAGAGTGTTACCAACCTATACATGATTAAGGGAATTATTTTAATAATTTTATCTATTGGAACTATAAATTAATATAACAAACACCCATTTAGTAAAATCCATGGGAAAAATGGGATGGTTTGAGGTTTTAGATATTTTATTATATAGAGTCCAAAACCTAAATAATAAATAAATCCCAGTCATTTCTAATATAATCCCACCCAAGCTCCAATTTCTCTTCAATGAGGAATATTGGGTAACAGAAATTCTATTCAATAAACTATATATTTTCCTCTCAAGGTTCCCCCATGCTCTGCAGATTCCCCTTCCAGGATTTTGGAGTCATACACTCAAGTAATGGATCATTCACTATAGTTTTTTAAGAAATTATTCTATGTTATACTTCTTAATTTCCGTTTTTTCAAGTTGGGATATGTTCTTACAGATCCCAAATATGGTACTATTTATTTATAAAAGATTATATATCCCTTTCAGTCTCATTAATCCTCACATGATCCATTATGTACACCTGTTACCATGTCAAAATTTTGTAACGGATTTGTCTCTTCTCATTTCCATTCGATAACTTCTTTTATGTTATGTTTATTAAATTCAATTTTACTACATTTTAATATGTTCTTAAATATATTCATTACACTCAATTTATTTTATAAGTGATGAGATCCCATTTCCCTCTAAATAATCCTCTCGTGATCCTTTATTTACACATGTTTCCATGCCAAAATATAGCTAAGATTCTTTTCTCTATTCTTGTTTCGTCAGTACCTTATGCCTTCTATATTCAAATTAATAATTTGTAATATTACTCTCCATGTCCTGATTAATGACCATTTTATATATATGTGATGAGAGATCTCTTTCTCTCTCATTGACCCATTTTACTAATCTTTAAGTGGTGTTGTTATGCTGTTCAAATTTCCCTACAATCTTTCATTCCAAAGACATCGTGTAGTGAATACCACACCCATTCCCTATCAATGTTGTGCACATTTTTAAATAAATAATTTTTTTATTTGGGGCATACATACTCGTATTCCAAACTCTTTAATCATGAAATAAATTATTATGATGAAGGAATCCATGTTTTATGATAGATGTGGAACACATCAACATGATAATGAAATGAATATGATGGGTGCATCCAGATAGCGCTCCAATGCATTGGGTAATGTTTAATATCATGATATGTTATGTAGTAACAAGGTGCAACCTAATTTATTGGTGGATCATTTTCCACCATGATGTATTGGTGAGTTCATCCTTGACCTATGTTTATGATTTAGTGTTTTAAGTTTTTTTCCAAATTTCTTATGTTGTGATTATCACGCTATATCATGCCTTATTATTCATGTTAATTTTATTCCACATTGATATTCCTATTATCTAACATGTATTATATTATTCATGTTATGACCTGTTTATTCCCTTTCGGGTCTATATAACTCACCCCTTTCTTATGTATGTCCCTAGGTTATCTCGTGGAGTTTTAAAAAGACAGGGAATTTTAGAAGAATGTTAAGGAAGTTTTCTTTAATGTTGTATTATTCCATGATATTATATGTACCTAATTCCAAAATACACTATACTTATCGATATTTTGGGTTGTATAATGTTTACTTTTATATAATAAATCATTAACTTTAAATACTGAGAAAAGTTGTTATAGTTGGTGTCAGAAGAAAATTTTAGTTATTTTTTGGATTGGGATTAGAAAACTCTAGAGAAAGCCTTGTGGATAAGACTAGATATAAGAAAACAACCCAAATTTTTCTATGTATTGATTAAGTGGTTTGTAAAAAAAGTACATCATTGTTTGGATACTATAATTGGGTTTGGTTCTAGTACAAATGTACCTAGGGGTTACAACTCTGACAAGGTGCCACGAGTATGACTCAGGGTAACCTCGTACAAGACAATGACCCTTACTTTACACTTAGTTTGATACTCAAATCTGATATGCCTTTTTAAATTCAACATATCATTACAAAAAACTTTTAAGGGAATAAAAAAATTCTCATAAGATTATATTTTATGAAATAGATCATGGATAACATATATTGAAGCCTATAAATCCACAAGTTAAGGAATTAAATGTAATTTATAAGTTATTCCTATAATTTCATTGGATTTTCATTAAAATTTTTAATATTTTAAAATAATCATCCCCAATTTTCCGTTTATTCTAGAAAATAGACAAAATAAGAGGGATCTGGTAAACAATCAATACTAAGGGAAATTTGATGACTTCCCCAATGAGATTCCAAACCCTATAGGAACAACAATCATGAACTCTATCACGATACTCGCTCACCTAATCTAGGTTATAAATAGATACCTAGATCAAGTGGAGTTCCCAACCCCCCTCCCCCCAAGAGAGAAATTTTTTAATTGAGATCAATATGTGATAAAGGCCTCCTATTTTTATCCGATCATTTGATCTCTTAATAATTGAACAATGGATATACTCCATTGAGAAGATATTATATATCCTTTAATTTTATGAAAAAGATAAGGTTATACTCGAAATTTACCATATGGAGGGATTAGTTGATCTGTGGTGGAAATTGATCAAGAATGTGAAGGTTGATGAATATATCGAAGCAATCGAGTAGAAGTAATTCTAGAAAAAAAATCTATAAATATTTTCCTCACACTCTATATATTTAAATTTAAAGGTATTTACTTTACCTCAAGAAAAAATATGAATAATATATCATGGTGTATGAAGTAAACATCACAATACTGGCATGATAAGTATATATCTTGGTCCTAACCCCCGAATTCAAGGCTGAGTGCTTCTTTGGTGGGATAAAACCAAGTCTACCAAAAGCCCTAGTGATCCATGACATTGAGATCTATGAAGAAATTGTCTGATGTTCCCTCAAAATTGAAATGGATATCGGTGAATCTCAAGGGTATTATAGTGATATGAAGCATAATTTGGAATTTAATTCTAGAAGTTTGATGAATAAATAGAATGGTTCCAATAAATTTCCACATTCCACTTCTAAAAGGTGTGAGAAGAAGCTCCATAATAATTTCATAAGGGGAAAGAATAAATGCTTTAGGTGTGGGATGGAAGGAAGGATAACTAATAATTATTGATAGGAGAAACCCGCTAATGAAAAATAGGAATGGAATGTTATAGTCTACCCTTAGTGAATTTTTTATTACTTCAACATTAAGGAACCAGAGATCTTTGAAAACCAATGCCCTAATTTTGGGGTTTTGGGGGACAAAAAAAACCTACAACACAACATGGGTGAGATTTTGCCAAAACAATAGCAGTTATGGATCCCAATAATGAAGTGATGAAAGGTAATATAGTTATTAATTCAATAATATAAAACATAATATTTGATTTTGGTTATAAGAAATCCTTCATATCATGAAATTTTAGTATAACTAATCAATACCCCCACAAATCGCGGAAGTAGAGTTTTTGGTGAAAATGGAAAGTGGGGAAATTATTTCATACCAATTAAAAAACACTTACCTTGTATCAATTTGTTGGATGAACTTCCCAGAGAACCTTTTCATACTTCCTTTGGTGTAATTTTATGAAATTTTAGGCATGGGTTGGCGATTTCTATAAAAATCCAACATAAATTTCCCTAATAAGAAAATAACACTCTGTATCGAGAATCAATCCCAGATTATATACAAGTGCAGGGATGATGATTAATTTTATGAGTCACTGAATTCATAATAATGGATTTTATTTCCATATGAGAAAGTGTATCTAGCCCAAATTATTTTTGTTTAAGGAAATAATCATCCCCAAAGACATCACTATTGTGGGTAAATACACTAATATATTTTCCAAGGAATTTTTTGGTCTTCCTCCCAACCTAGAGGTTGAATTTTCAATCAATCATGTACCTAGGGAATTTCCATCATCTAATACTCCATATAGACTGGCTATCATGGAACATTTGGAGCTATAGAAACAATTACAATATAATCTTGAAAAAGGGTTCGTACACCCAAGTGTTTCTCCATGGGGTGCACCAATCTTCTTCATCAAGAAGATGGTTAGGTCAATTTTCCTTTTCATCGATTATCACGATCTCAACAAGATCACAATAAAGAACAATTATTCCTTACCTTAGATTGATGAATAGATCGATTAGCTACATATAGAATAATAATTATCCATATAGGTTCTTTTCTTGGGATATTATCTCATAAGGGTAAAGAAGGAAGATATCCCCAAGGAAACGTTTCTCACATGGTACATATATTGTGAGTTCCTAAATATTCCTTTCAGAATCACTATTTCTCTAGTAATCTTCATGGTTTGGATGAATATAATATTTATATCTTACGTAAACAAATTTTTGGTAGTCTTTATAGATGATATTATAATAAAATTCCAAATAACTGAGAATATTGAGGAACATCTGAGAATTGTGATAATGACTCTATTAAAGGAGAATATTTATTCCAAGTATAAAAAATGTGAGTTCTGGTTAAATTAAGTCCCTTTATTTTGGAATATCATCAAAAGTAATGGTATATGCATGTACCCTTCAATGATGGTAGCAACTAAAGGATGGTTGAAGCCAACATTGTTCATAGATATCTTTTTCTTCCTTGGGTTGGATGAGTATTATCACCAATTTGTGGGAAATTTCTCATGATGGACAAACCCTATCACTAAGATCACTCACAAGGGATTGATGTTTTTTTAGATTCAATCATGTTATTAATGAATTAAAGAGATCAAAGAGTCTTATCACTTCACTAGTTCTCACACTAAAAACCAGTTTATAACTCCATTTGGTATATATTGATTCATTAAAAAATGTATTAGGATCCCTAATGATGAATAATTATAACATGATAGCCTACACTTCAAGTTAGTTTAACATTTATGTACAAAAATATCCCATTCATGATCAGGAGTTATAAGTTGTGATATTTTCATTGAAAATCTGGTGGCATTATCTCTATGCAGACAAGTGTGAAATATATACTAATCAAAAGAGTGAAAAATATATATTCACACAAAAAGAGATTAATATGAACCAAAAAAAATGGATATATACCACCAAGGACTATAACTACTCAATTCACTACCATAATGTGAAAGAGAATAAAGTGTTGGACGTAGTAAGTAGAAAGGATCTCAGAATTATATCATTGATGAGAAATGAGGACTCTATCATCTTAGAATTAAAGAGGGTGGACATGGGAATCATAAAGGAAGAAACATTGTCAATCTTTTCATAAATGATTCCTCAACCATATATTTTTGAGTAAATAAAGGATGATCAAACAAATGATGTGGAAATTCATAAGAAGGTGGAATCCATGAGAAATGGGACATCCTCAGAGTTTAAAATTTTTAAAGAAGTTATTGCATTTTTTGGTGCAAGAATATGTGTATCATCAAATCTGTAGTTAAATAAGTAACTGTTGGATGATGCACACTGTTCAACATTATCTATTCACTTTGGAAGAAAAAATATGTATTAGGGTCATCATGAACACTATTTTTAGTACAATTTGAACAGGGAGATAGCTAAATATACATCAATGTACCTAGTATGCAAGAAAGTGAGGGCTAAAATGAATAAGACAAAGGGGATTGTTCCACCATTACCCATACCAACATAGAAATTTGTGAACATCTCCAGGGACTTCACCACTGGACTTCTGAATACATCTAGGGGAAACAATGTTATATGGGTTTTGGATCATTATAAATGATAACACACTATATGGAAACCTGATAAGAATTATAAATGGGTTAAATTTCATGGAGAGACATAAAATAATTCGTGTGGTTTCTTGCACTGCCATTGTCACGAACCATTCCAGGTACCCTGGTAAACCGATAATCGAGCCGGTCCTAACATGACCCAAAGGGAATTCCCGATCCCCACGAGCTAGATACTGGAACCTAATATCATAAAATATACAATGCGAATGATTTTTTTACACAAGAATAATGAAGAGAAAGATAAAAGTTATTATGCATATCAATAAGAAATCTCCACTGGGAGTATGGTAACAGAAAAAAAAAGGCCTAAATCCAAAATATTGAAACCCAAGTACTAAAATAGAAATCAACATCCTCAAAGTTCCTAGGGACACAACTCACCATGTTTAAGGCTCAATACCTTGATCCTCCTCCAAGAGATCCCTTCACTTTTCTTGAGCCTGGAAAAAGACTGTCTACAGAAACCCAAAAGAAGAATTAGGGTGTGATACTATGCCCAGTAGGATACCACCAACGATTCCATAACAGATTCCAAATATAGTTTTTTCAAGTAAAAGATTTCAGTATTTCAGAATAAAAATGTTTGGAAGTGCAAAATCATATTTATTCAAAAACATGTTATACATTCAATAAATGATGGAAATTAATTTCAATGAACAAACTTTAATTTAAAAGAGATGGAATATTTTTAAAATAATGTCTTAAGTAAAACATTTATATAAATTTTTTTATAGAAATCTAGTAGGCCTGTAAATAAGATCAAACAACATTGGAATATATTAAAGTCTAAAATATAAATAAACAAGTGAGCAACATGGTCATCTGCCAAATGGTATGATAGTATTAACCACCTATTGGATTCTTCACTCACTATATGAACTTATAAAAATTTATATAGACATGTACTTATGACACTATCCAATAGAAGACTCTTCACCAACTCATCAGGGATGTGACCCACCACAAGTATGTTTTAGAATGTTGTCTTAGTATAGAGTGTATCCAAATAACTCACTAACTGCCTTAGTTTTTCATGAGCTCTTACATGATGGGTGAACTATTTTAAGACTTATTAAAATAAGATAAATCTCATTATTCCACTTCAAAATTTCCAATTTATTTCCATTTAAAACCAAATAGGTTTTATTCAAATACATTCCTTTTCACATGATAAAACCATTGGGTTTCTATTAAATAATTTTAAGCCTTTTTTAAGAGTTTAAAATCCATTAAAAACTAATTCCACACTTTTTTAAATTAATTTCAATAATTAAAATCAACAATTTAATTTAAAACCTTTCAATAAAATCCATAATTATAATTAAATAATTCAAATCATCCAAAATCCATAAACCAGCCCCAATTTAATGGAATTGGGGGTTTTCCAAATTTTTGTTGCAAAACCATTTCAAATCCTCCAATTCATTGGAATTTTATTTTTAACCAATAAATAAAAAATCATATTAAGCAATTGAATTTAAATAAGAAATTGAAATATATCAAGCTAATCGATGGTAATAAATTTGGAAAATTAGGATGGAACCATATACCTCTTTCCCAAAGAACGATATTCGCAACGACACCCACCAAGGAGAAAAAGGTGAAGGAGTCCAAAAAACCCTACCTAGTGGAAAGATCCAACACCACAAGACATGGATCCATCAATCCCAAGATGATCCATTGAAATCCTAAGAGGAGAGAAGGAGAGAAACTTAAAGAACATGGGAGAACTCTTACTCAGGAATCACACCGTAGATGCAACAAAGAAAAGTCGGTCACCTCTAAAAAACGCTTTGGCGGAGTGTAGGGCCGAGATCAATGAAGAACCAGTGAATGAAATTATGGAAAATAGCTGATCGTGTGTTTTAAAACTAGAAGTGGGCCATGTCATGATGTTTAACTCGGGGTCATGACCTATAGGCCACGTTGGATATGTATGCCCAAAAACCTGTCACCTTGAGTTGAAAAACTACAAAATAATTACTACACGATGTGTACCTTAGGTACATGAAATGTACCAACTCACTTCATGATCTCCCAATTTTTGATCATCAACTAGGACCAAGTACACGACGTGTACTTTATATACATGGAATTCACATATTCTATTGTCTACAGTAAAACAACGAAAATAAAATAAATGAATTTTTTAATCAGATTGGGACCTAAAAAACATTTAAAATTAAGTAATTAAGGTAACGAGATCTTACAACCTCCCCAACATAAAAATATTTGATCCATAGAATTATTATGTAGAAGCTTACATGCAAAAAATATGAGGCCACTTCTCTCTCATCTATTCCTCATGTTCCCGCATCTTGTGATTATCCGAGCGATTTTTTCAGAGTACATGAACCAAAGTTATATTCTTCCCATGAAGCACCTTGCTCTCAGAATCAACTATCCTTACTGGTTGCTCAGTCAATGATAAATCAAGATCGATCTTCAGATCAATCTAGCTAAAAACGTCAGATGGATCAGAGAGATACTTCCTTAGCTGCGATACATGGAACATGTTTTGTATCGACGTTAGTTATAGTGGAAGTTCCAAGAATTATGCAACCTTCCCCACTATCTCAACAACCTTAAAATATCCCCAAAAGTGAGGAGCAAGCTTCCCTTACCTCCCAAGTAATCGATGACCAACTGAGGTGAAACTTTTACGAACACCTACTCACCAACTAAGAACTCCAATGGTCTACGACATCAATTAGCATAAGACTTATATAGACTTTGTGTTGTCAACATCCTCTGACATATTCTCTGAATCTTTTTTCATCTCCTGCACCAATCTTGGTCCAACCAAAGAACAATCACTAACCTCTGACCAACAAAATGGATATTTATAAGGCTGACCATACAAGGCCCCAAAAGGTTTCATTATGATCATGTACTAATAACTGTTGTTGAATGAAAACTCAAATAGACCTAAGTGATCATCCAAATCCCTACAGAAGTCAAGAACACAGGCGTGGAGCATATCCTCAAGAATCTATATATCTTTTTTTGTATGGTCATTCGACTGTGAATGGTAGGCTGTGGTAAAAAAAACCATAGATCCTAGTGCCTCATCAAGGCCTCTCCAAAAGAAATAAGTGAACAGAGGATCCTGATCAAAGACTATAAAATGGAACTCTGTGCAAGTGAAAAATCCCTTTAACATAGATATTTCCCACCTCCTCAACTTACGCCGCATCGTAAATGGTAACAAAATGATCTGTCTTGGTTATCCTATCAATCATAATCCATATTTCATTATTCTTCTTCAGGGTATGAGGAATCCAAACGACAAAGTCCATAGAGATATAATCCCACTTCCAAGTAGGGACAACTATTGGATGTAGTAAACCCAAAGGATTCTAGTGCTCAGATTTCACCTGTTGGTATGTATTTCAATGAGTGAAAAATTCAGCAATGTCTCATCTCATACCTAGAAACAAGAACTGATAACTCATGTCATAGAACATTTTGTGGTTCTTGGGTGCACAACCCACATATATTCATGGAAATACCTCATCAACGCCTTTCTTGCCATTAATTACACAGCGAAGCGGTTCTGATAGAATAGAACACCCTCTTTGGAGAACGACCAATGGGAAACGATATCCCCACAATAAAGGGATTCTCTAGTTCTATGGAACTAATTATCAAGATATTGATATTTAAGAATTAACTCGAGAAGAGAAGATGTCAACAACACATCGACTAAAGAAACATCATCCCCTTCCTCCTAAATCCCAAGCATCAATTGTGAAATGAAATCCATTAAATTCCACTGTTCCGAATATTATTTCACTTCCTCGGTTAGATGTTTCTTTCTCAAAGAATCAGCAATGAAATTCCCTTTCATAGGGGTATAAGTGATTTCCAAGTCAAATGACTATAGGAACTACACCCAACGCCTCTATCATAGATTAAAATCTTTTTGGGAGATGATATAACTCATGATTTTTTGGTCTGAATACACCGTAAACATTTCACCAAAAGGTAGTGCCACCAACATTTAAGAACGTGCATCAGAGCATCAAAATCCAGATCATGGGTAGAATAATTATTCTTGTGTGGCTCAAGCTGACAATATCCATATGCTACTACATGATCACCATCCATATGAACACATACCAAAACGAACTTGATGTATCACAAAATACCACATAGCCCTGTTCGACTATTGGAAAAGTTAACACCAGTGTAGTAGTCAACATGTGTTTTAGTTAAACAAAAGAACTCTAACATTTTTCATACCATGAAAACATCACCCCCTTCTGAGTCAGATCAGTCATTGGAGGATCCAAATTCGATACGGCCTTCACAAACCTATGGTAATATCCTTCTATTCCCAAGAAGTTCCAGATATCAAATTCATTTCGTGGTTATTACCAAGTTATAACAACCTTCACTTTCTCAGGATCAACCGATACACCTTGTTCAGACACCACATGTTCAAAGAATTTCATTTCCTAAATCCATAAATTACACTTTGAAAATTTGGCATAAGGGAGGTGATATCTTAGTAGATTCAGTATTATTTTTAGATGTTACAGATGATACTCCTTGGAATTCGAATAAACAGTAATATCATCCAAAAATACTACCACAAAGGTATCTAGATGCCCATGGAAAATAATTTTCATCAAATCCATGAAAAATTCTAGAGCATTTTTTAGTCCAAATTGAATATCAAGATACTCAAAGTCCTCATACTTGTTCTAAAAGGAGGTCTTCAAAATTTCATATTCTTTTTTCCACAACATGTGGTAACCAGATCGATGGTCGATCTTTGAAAACCACTTCTCCCATATTAACTGATCCAACAGATCATCAATCCATGATAATACATATTTTTTCTTTGTTATAACTCGATTGATCTTTTGATAATCAACACAAAAGATATGGTAACCTCCATCCTTCTTAGAAAATAGAACCGGTGAAGCCCAAGGTGACACACATGGACGAATAAAGTCTTTCTCAAGAAGACCTTCCAACTAAGACTTCATTTCTTTCAACTCAGACGGTTCCATGCAGTAAGAGGGGATGTTGACCAGTTGAGTACCAGGCATTATGTCAATAGAAAACTCAACCTCTCTCACCAGTGGAAGACTCGAGAAATATGAAGGAAAGAGGTCAGAAAACTCGATGACAAATGGAGGAAGATCACCACCCATTAAATCTCGCTTCAAATAAAAAACAATCACTGCTATCACTCTACCCAATTCTAGATAATATGGTCTGCCTCTACTCGACATTAGGTCCCATTATCCTTGAAATACAAGGTGAACATCACTGGGTGTAGTAAATTTTACCCATCAATGATAATAGTCAATTTGAGCATTGTTAGAAATAATCCAATCCATCCTTAATATGACATCATGAGATTTAATATTAGAAACCAGAGAACTCCATTCTAGCTCAACAAGAGATAAAGAGAAGAGACATGAATGACTACGGAGGCCCAATACTCTTTTCTTACCAAGGGGTATAGTAATATCCATCGCACAAGATATTTTCTCCATAGGAATATTATGAGGGTTAAGAATATTGGTTGAAATAGAAGATTAATATGCACCAGTATCAAAAAGAGTAGTCACTAATGATAGAGAAATTGTAATGGTACCTCTCACAGTCCCTGGAACCGTGTTTGCTTCCTTCCTCTAGAGAGCCTTCTACTACGTGGAGAAGCTTCATTCTAGATGCTTATGGTTGGAACCCTTTAGAACGTGAATAATTTGATTTCCCTACACTGTTAAGAAGATCTAATTATCATTCCCCACTACGCAGAGTAGAGAAGTAATAGACATACCTCTGTAAGTGTCCTGAACATCTGCATGAGCTATAGTTCTTGTGTGCTTTAGTGAAAACCCTCCTCTAAAATCCTAGATTTCTACACCAGTATAAAGTGAATGAACTTCCTCATGGAGCTTTAGGATGTCTGGAATAACTCTTCTGTCGAGGACTTCCATGAGGATCATCACACTTCTGTTTTCCTTTGAAGGAACCAACACTGCCACTGGGATAAAAAGAACTCCCATCAACTCTGACTTTACATCCAAGTACATCAAATCCAACATTTACCTATCTATAACTTATTCTTAACTGGGAAGATTTAGTAATAAAACATAATAATAGATATATGATCGAAGCCCCAACTCGAACCGTTGATTCTTCATCCTCTCATTAGAGACAATCTTAGGAGAGAAATACACCATCTTAGAAAAGAGATTCGAATACTTAGTCATGGTTTTATCAGCCTTCTCAAGATTGAGAAACTCTAGAGACTTATCCAACACCATCAACTCTGGATAGAACTAATTGGTGAAAATAACCTTTAAATATTCCCACTGTAAGTCTTCATGTCTCCCTATCATCACCATCGTGTCCCATTGTCTCCTACTAGGTCCCCCGCATGATGGTGGCACACTTAACCGTGATCACTTTTTGTGTCTCCAAGAACTCAAACAGACATTCTATCTTGTCCAAACATTCCGCATAATGTTGAGTATTAGTAGATACATTGAATACTGGTGGCTTATGGGGAAGGTACTCTTGAGAACGATTATGAAGAAAATCTCTCTGAGGATCCACAATTGGAGCCTGAGCAGGAACAGGAGGTGGTTCATGTCCTAGATCTTGGACAATGCGCATAATCACCTCAACTAGATTCGGGTTGACAATAGGATTTTCTTACTGAGGTTTCGTAGCATCCTTTTCCTATATATGGTTCGCACGTCTCCTCGGAGGCATGATGGTACATATCATTAGTAGATAAAAGGAGAACATTAGATTAATAATCCATGTGAGTAAAAGAGAAATTATTCTCAATATAAAGGATAAAAATATTTGGATTTCAACCTACTAAAATCTATATAGGGAAAATATTAGAACAAATATTCAATATTACATTCCCTAACAACCCCTGGAGACTTAAGTTTCATTGTTGTGAGAGATTTCCAGACATTCAATCGAAACTAACCCCTATGTACTGATAAGATTTCAAAAAAACATATTGACTTCAAGGAAAAGGAAGATAAAAAACCTCATTTGATAAAATTTTTTCATGAACCAGCCCAGGTACCCTAGTAACCCGATAATTGAGATGGCCCTGACATGACCCGAAGGGAATTCCTGATCCCTACAATTTGGAAAATATCATCTAGCATCGTAAAATATACAAGTAGGAATTATTTTTCCCACATGAATTCAGAAGGGAATGAAAAAAGATAGTATGCATATCAAGAATAAAACTCCACTGAGAGTATGGTTCAGAATACAAAAAGGCATAAATCCAAAGAAATGAAACCCAAGTACTAAAATAGGAAAACATCCCCAATGTCCCTAAGGACACAACTCACCCAGTCCAAGGCTCAACAATTGTATCCACCTCTAAGAGATAACTTCAGTTTGCTTGGTCCTGGGAGAATAAAGTTTACGAACACCCAAATGAAAAATTAGGGTGTGAGCCTTAGCCCAGTAGGATACCACCCAAGATTCCATAACATATTCCAAATAACGATTTTCACAATAAAATATTGCATTCATTCAAAAAAAATATGTTTGGAAATTGAAAATCATATTTATTCAAAACATTCTATAAATTCACTAAATGATGGAAATTAAATTCAAAGATAAAGATTTACTTTACATGAGTTGGAATATTTTTAAAACATTGTATTAAGTAAAAAATTTATATAAAATAGTTTATATAAATTTATCAGGCATGTAAAACAGTTCATGAAATAATGGCATAAATTTATATCTCAAATATATATATAAACAAGCGAGCAACATGATCATCTTGAAAAAGGTACGATAGAATTAACAAGATACAGGATTCTGCACTCTCTATGTGAACTCAGAAAAATGGGTATACACACTTCCCTATGAAACTATCCAAAGGAGACTCATTACCAACCCATCATGGATGTGACCCTCCGCAACTATGTTTTAGAACTTCTTTGTAGCATAGAGTGTACACAAAAAACTCACTAACTACCTAATGCTTGCATGCACTCTCCTACATGATGGGTGAACTATTTTAAGACTGATTAAAATACAATCAATACCGTTCATCCATCTCAAAAGTTCCAATTTATATCCATTTATAAACAAGCAGGTTTTATTAAAAAAAAATTCATTTTTACAAGATAATACCACTCGGTTTCTATCAAATCATTTTATGTTGTTTTCATGAGTTTCAAATCCATTCAAAATTAATTCCTTTCTTTTCGCAATTAATTTCCACAATTTAATTCTACAATTTAATTTAAAACATTTTCATCAAATAAAAAATTTATATTAAATAATTCAAATCATCCAATTTCCATAAACCTTCCCCAATTCAATGTAATATTGGGGTTTACAAATTTTCATGCCAAAACCATTTTATATCCTCCAATTATTTGGAATTTGGATTTTAACGAAGAAATTGAAAGCAGATTAAGACAGTGAATTTAAATTATAAATTGAAATAAATCAAGAAATTCAGTGGTAATTAATTTGGAAAATCGGGACGGAACCACCTACCTTTTTCCCCACGAACGACACTCATAGCGGCACCCTCCAATGATAAAGACGGTGATGGGGGTCCTTGAAAATCAAACTAGTAGCAATATAAAACACCAAATGACTTGGATCCATAAATACCAAGATAATCCCTTGAAATCCAATCATTAGAGAAGTAGATAAACTCGAGGAATGAGGGAGAAATCTTACCAGGGAATCACACTACAAATGCAATGATGATTTGATGCTGATAGAATTGAAACAGAATGTCGGGAAACTATGAAAACGCTTAGGGGAGACTATGTTCAAGAGAAATGAATATTCAGTGAAAGGAATGAAGAAGAACTGTTGATCGTGTGTTTTAAAACATGACGCGGTTTGAGTCATGATGTGTACCTTGGGGTCACGACGTGTAGGCCAAACTGGATAAGTATGTTGAAAAACCAGTCACCTTGGGTTGATAAATTCTATTTAATTACTACACGATGTGTACCTTAGGTACAAGGTGCATACTATTTCAAGGAATGATCTCCCCATTCACGGCGTAATCTCCCAATTCACGACCTGCAACCAGCACCAAGTACACGACGTGTTCTTCAAGTACACTGCGTGTAGCTATTCTGCAGTTTGTAGTAATCCCAGAAAAGTCACATAAAAGGATTTTTTTTAACCAAAAGGAGACTTATAAAATGTGTAAAATTAACTGATCATGGTAACGGGATGTTACAACCTCCCCACCATAAAAACATTTTTTCCCCAGAAATCCTATGAAGAAGATTCCATTCCAAAAAGATGAGGCCACTTCTCTCCCATTGGTGCCTTACATTCCAACATCTTGTGATTATCAGATCCATTTTCCATAGTACATGAACAAAACGTAGTCTTCCCAATAATCACCTTGGTCTCGGAATCAACTACACTGACTGGTTTCTCAATCAATGATAAATCAGGATCATTCTCAAGATCACTCCAAATCAAAACATGAGATGAATCCCACAGATACTTCTTTAGCTACGATACATGGAACACATTATGTATAGACATCATCTATAGAGGAAGTTCCAAGTAGCATGCAACCGTCCCCACTAGCTCAAAAACCTCAAAAGGTCCCACAAAGAAAGGATCAAGCTTCTAATGTCTCCCAAGACGTCGATGACTCCACCGGGTTGAAAATTTTAAGAACACCTTGTCACCAACTAAAAACTCCAACAGTCTATGACATCGATTATCATAAGACTTATATTGGATTTGTGCTATCAAAATCCTCTAACATATCATCTGAATCTTTTTTTCATCTCATGAACCATGTTTGGTCTATCCAAAGAACTATCACCGACCTCCAACCAACAAAGTAGATATTTACAAGTCCGACCATAAATGTACTCAAAAGGTTCCATTCTGATAGAGGACTGGTAACCGTTGTTGTTTGAAAACACAACTAGACCTAAGTGATCATCCAAATCCCCACCAAATTCGAGAATACATGCTCAAATCATATGCTAAATAATATATATAGATCATTAAATATGGTCATCCAACTGTGGATGGTAGGCTGTTCTAAAATGAACCTATGATCCTAGTTCCTCTTGAAGGCCTCTCCAAAAGAGATAAGTGAACCAAGGATCCCTATCAAATACTATAGCAGATATAACTCCATACAAGTGAAAAATATCTTTCACGTAGAGATTTACCAACTCTTCAACATTGGCTGCGTCATGAATGGGTATAAAGTGAGCTGACTTGCTCAGAATGTCTATCAAAACTCATATTGAATTTTTATTCCGCTCGGTATGAGGAAACCCAACCATAAAATCTATAGAGATCGCATCCCATTTCCATGTAGGGTTTGGAATTGGCTGTAGTAAACCCAAAGGTTTCTGGTTCTCAGATTTCACCAGTTGGCACATATAGCAATGAGTGACAAACACGGCAATTTCCCATCTCATACCTGGACACTTGAACTACCACCTCATTTCAAAGAACATTTTTTTTGGTTCCTGGGTGAACAGGCCACTGAGAATCATGGAAATCCCTCGTCACTACATTTCTCGCCACTAATAGAATAATGAAATGATTCTGGTAGTAGATAACACCATATTTGGAGAACGACCAAAGGGAATCTATCTCCCCACCATAATGGGATTCTATATTTCTACAAAACTCATTATCAAGATCTTGATATTGAATAATTATCTCAATAAGATAACATGTAAACTACACACTGGCTAAATAAATGGCATCCCCATCCTCTAGAACCCTAATATACAACTTTGAAAAGAGATCCATCAAATTCCACTCTTCCAAATATTCTTTCACTACCTGGGTTGGAGGTGTCCTACTCAAAGAAACAACAATAAAATTACCTTCACTAGTGGTATAGGTGATATCAATGTCAAAAGACTGTAGGTACTCCAACCAACACCTCTCTTGAAGATTCAAATATTTTTGGGAGATGATATAACTCAGGAATTGGTGGTCTGAATACACCATTATCCTTTCACAGAAATGTTAGTGTTGCCAATATTTAAGTGTGTGCATAACATCAGAAAGTTTCAGATTGTGGGTTAGATAATTCTTCTCTCGTAGCCTAAAGTGAAAAGATCTGTATTCTACTACATGATCACTATGCATAAGAACGCATCCCAAGCCATAACCCAATGCATCACAAAAGACCACATAGCCATGCTCGGCTTATTGAAAATATAAGACTGGTGCATTAGTCAATGGAAATTTCATATCAACAAAAGAACTCTAACATTTATCATCCCATGCAAACATCAACCCATTCCAAGTCAGATCAGTCATTGTAGAATCGACCTTTGAGAAGTCCTTCACAATCCTGCAATAATATCTATCTATTCCCAAGAAGATCTGGGTCACGAAGAAATTTCTTGGTTTCTTCCAAGTCATAAAAGCCTTCACATTATCTGGATCAACTGATACACCCTATTCAGACTCCACGTTTCCCAAGAATTTAACTTTCTAAATCCATAAATCATATAATGAAAGCTTGAAAAAATGGTGGGGATTTCTTATTAGATTCATAACTATTCTTAGATGGTGCACATGTTCCTCCTAGAACATGGAGTAAACAATAATTTCATACACAATGAATACAATAAAAGTATCTAGATACTCCTATAAAATCTTGTTCATTAAAGCCATGAAAACTAAAGGATCAATTTTCCATCCAAAGGGCATGGCAAGGTACTCAACGTGCTTGTATCTTCTCCGAAAGGCATTCTTCTAAATGTCAGATTATTTTATCCTAAACTGGTGGTAATAAGATCAAAGGTTGATCTTTGAAAACCACTTCACCCATTTTAGCTGATGATACAAATTGTTAATCCATGAAAATAGATTTTTGTCCTTTATTTTAACTTGATTGAGAATTCGGTAATCAACAAAAAAGTGAAGGGAACCATTAGCCTTCATAGAAAAGAGAATCAATGCTGCCAAAGGTGGAACACATGGATGAATAAAACCTTTCTCAAGAATATCATCCAATTGAGACTTCCTCTCTTTCAGATCACATAGTACCATGTGGTAAGAGGGGATAAATATTGGTTGATTACTAGGAATTATGTCAATAGAAAACTCAACCTCTCTCACTAGTGGTAGACTAGAGAAATTTAAAGGGAACACGTCGGAAAACATGATGAAAACTGGAGGGAGATCACCACCCATTAAATCTCACTCCAAGTCAAAAGAAAATAGTAATATCACTCTCCCCAATTCTAGATACGAAGGTCCAGCTCTGCTCAACCATGAGTCCCATTATCCTTGAAAAACAAGGGGAACACCACTCGGTATAGTAATGTTGACCCATCAAAGATAACAAAAAAAATGGGATTTTTTGGAAATGATCCTATCCATCCCAAATACGATGTCAAGATATTTCATATCAAGAACCAGAAAACTCTAAGATAGCTAAAAATAATATACAGAGAAGACTCATGACAGACTATAGAGTTCATGTACTCTCTTCGTACCAAGGGGTGTAATAATATCTACACACAAGATAGTTTCTCCCTAGGAAAATTAAGAATCTTAAAAATATAGTTTGAAATAAAAGAGTCACATGAACCAATATTGAAATGAGCAGTCACTAGTGATCAAACAGTGGTAATGGCACCTCTCACAGTCACTAGGCCAACGTCTTTTTCCTCTGGAGACTCTTCCACTATGTGAAAAAATATTGTTCCATATACCTATGGATGGATCCCTTTTGAACGTGAATCACTTGATTTCCCCATAGTGTTAATAAGAGTTGATGATCATGTACCACTACGTGGAGTAGAGAAATGATGGAAGAACCTCTATAAGTCTCATGAATTTTAACATAAACTACAGTTCATGGGACCATCATTGCAAACCCTCCTAGAATTTCCTTACTTTATACACTAGTAGAGACTCCAATAAATTTCTCCTAGAGCTCTAGGAGGTATAGAATGAATCTTCCATCGTGAAATTCCAAGAGGATCATCATGCATTTATTTTCCATTTAAGGAACCAGTGCTGCTACTAGGAGAAAGAGGAACTCCCATCAACCCCGAATTTCTAGCCAAATCCATCTCAACCATCATTTCCCTATCCATCACATCAACATAAGTGGGAATATTTAGTATGAAAACATGAGAATTGATATCTAATCGAAGTCCCATCTCAAACCATCGACCCTTCATCCTCTCATTAGATACAATCTCAAGAGTAAACTACACCAGCCTAGAAAATCAATTCCAATACTCAGCCAATGTTTTGTCTGCCTGCTCTAGCTTGAAAAACACTAAAGCCTTATCCAACACCATCAACTCTAGATATAACTGATTGGAGAGAATAACCTTAAATTATTCCCATTTAATCCCTCACATTTCTATTTCATCACTAGCATGTCCAACCATCTCATTTTAGGTCCCTCCAACACGAAAGTGGCACACTTTTCCATGATCACTTCCTGTGTCTCCAAGAACTCAAATAGAATTTTTATCTTTCCCCACCATTACTCATCATGTTGAGGATTAGTGGACCCTTTGACAAAGGATGTATTATAGAAAAGGAACTATTGGGAATGATTCCGAAGAACATCCCCTAATGTATCCACAACTCGAGAATGAGTCGGAACTGGAGGCGGTTCTAATCTCAGAGCATGGACAGTGCGCACAATCACCTCAAAAAGATTCTGCTTGATAATAGGATTTTCTTGTGGAGAAACAGCAGTATCCTTTTCATGTACATGATTATCACGTCTTCTAAAAGTAATGATGCTACTCAACATCAACAAATTAAAGGAGAACATTAGATTAACACTATAATTGAGTAAAAGAGAAATTATTCTCAACATACGGGAAGAAATAATATTTGGATTTCAACCTATAAAAATACCTATAGGGAAAATATAACACCCTGATATTTTATAATAAGTATATTTTTTTATATCTTATGTTATACGCAACATCAAAGGAATCATTCACTACACATAACACTAGCTTGGCATGCGTTATACGCAAAAGCAACCTTCCTCGATAGCGTGTGTTGTACGCAATATCGAGTTTCACTAAACAACAATATGTTATTAAAATATTATATAATCTTGACTTTATGAATAGTATTAAGTAAAATTTTAATTTTACAACATTATTATTCATCTTACAAATTTTATAGAACATGGTATGAGAACAAAATAAATATTTCGGGTAAATTAAGTATTTTTTAAAAAATGCAGTTTTGCCGCCTTTTGATGGCGCACACACATTAAATCTTGTTTTGAAATGTTTATAAGTTCAATTTGAAAAAAAAATTCTTCTTTGGAATCAAGATATAAAAAATTACTTTGGATAAATTTTTCATATTATTCTGATAACTTTCATATTTTAATGAATAGTAAAAACACGCTATATTTTAATTCAAAAAAACTTTTTTTATCACAATAATTTATATGGTTAAATTATAACATTGAATGGTTTAAAAGTATAAATAGAATATATTTTTACCATTTAATAAAATTTATGTCATTACCATTAATTTTACATTGAATTCATAGGTAAAAACATTTCAATCTTTGGTAATGTTTTAACTTTAAAACTCATTTTCTTAATAACGAGATTCATTTTAAATTAATTACAGCATCTTCTGTGTTTTGAATTTTTAAGAATGTATTCCATATTTTAATTCAGTGGGTCCAAATTATGTTAATAGGTTAATTTTATTTTTTTTGATATTATGAATAGTAACTACGGTAACTTTTATTTACTACAATAAAAGTTAAATCAGGTAATTAAGGGTAAAAATATGATTATAAAATTACCCTACCACTTGAAAAAATACTATTGGATGAATAAACTTCGACCCATATCACCTAAGGGTCGGACTAGATTCATTTCATGGACTTTTGACCATGAAATAATATAATTATTATTAAAACCAAAGAAAGTGACAACATGTCACTCTCTTAAATCTTATAAGTGTAATAAATTTCATTTAGTGATAGACATCATAAAACATCAGATATAAATATTACCTAGAAATATACTAAAATTATCTACATCATATAAATTTATTTATAATTTTTAGGTGTTAAATAATTATCATTAATTATTACACAATTGTGATATTGAAATTATTTTATTGATCAAAATATAAAAAAAATGATTTTAAAAGTATTAAATTAAATATTATATGAACTATTTAATGTGATCCACTAATTTTATAGATAAATATGAAATTTTATTAATCTATTAAATCTTTTATTTCGAACATATATTTTGTATATATTTTATTTAAATTCAAATAATTGAATAGTGTCAAAATTGACACTATTGTTATTTTATAAAAATTACATATTATAAAATTGTTTAATAATCACAAAAATATTTAAAAAATATAAATTAAAATTTATATGGCCGAAAATGTAATAACGTATACAATTATGGACAATTCAAAAAATATAATTAATTATTTATAATGATTTAAAATTTAGAATATTATTACCACAAATAAAATTAAATAGACTATATAAGGATAAATCAAGTTGATAATGTTTAAAATAAATTCCCAACATGTCTAAATTTTATTGGTTGATGATATTACAACCCTATACCATCTAATATTCGGATTTGAGTAATTTTTTGAGGTTTTTAGTGGGGTTAGAATTTATTATAAATTAGTATTTTTTATAATCCAAAGGTGCCCCTCTCCTCCCTTATAAAAGGGAACCTCCTCCCTCTCCTCCTCACACCATTTTGATCCTTCATGCTTGGCCAAAACCTTCCCATTTCCCTTCTCAACTTCCTTATCATTGTACTAGAGGTCATGGTATTTTCAAAGACCAATTTTAGTGCCCTAAGAGGAGGTTTCAAAGAGGCGTGTCGAAGAAGAGGTAATATCCGTTACCGATTCTTTCAAATTTATTTCTTCTTCTACTTCCTATTATTTAGTTGTTTCATTATGAAGTAATAACAGTAGTATAACTAATATACTGATAGGATATTATAATTATAAAACAACCATATTTCACCTCCTATCCATCCTATGGAAAACAAAATCACCGAGCGTGCGTACGCACGGAAAACCGTCACCACACTGTGGTGTAATCTGTTATCCACCACCACCATACTTGGATGGGTATAATGGTGTAAAGAATAACTATATATGATTATTTTAAAGTGATATTTATTCTAAAATAGTATACATAAACTTCAATACAATTCCACGATCATGGGAAGGATATCATCGCTCGTACGTACGTACGGCCTACCGTCTCCACGATGTGATGCAACTCGTTTAACATGATCTTCATTTAAAAATGATTATATAAATGATATTAATTAAAAAATATGATATATATTAAATTAATACCATTTTTTAAATTAGGTATCTATAATCTAAAAATAGTAATAAGAATTTATTTGACAAAACATGCATAAGAACATAAAACAATGAACACCCGAATAACAAATAGCAATGAAATATTACTAATAAGGAGATAAAAATATGATCATATATGATATCATAACAATGGATATTATTCTATAATAATTAAATGACATTATTTAAATCATTATATAGGAGGTTCAGATACGTACAAAGCATATCGGACCAAAGGTAAGGGAAAATCACGCAAACTCATTTTAATCTGAGATTGTTTATACTTTAGAATTTACAGGGGAATATTTATCATCCACATAAATGTTTACTCAATATGTAATATTATTTCTATCATCCTACAATTCTTTAAATCCACTTTTACCCATTGGTGAGTTTTTAGTAAAAGATATGAAAGGAATCTTTTGTCGTTTTTAGTACGAGGTACTTTTTGACTTTTCTGGCCAAAGTACGAGAAGAATGTTTTTTTAACTTATATGGCATGAATGGATTTTTTATGATTTCATAAAACATTATTTCCATGAATCTTCCTTTGAAGGTTTTCAAGTTTATTTTTAATCAAATTCTTTTATTTTAAAATTGTATGATATGGTAAGAAAGGAAAAATGTTTTTGAAGTAGAAAGGATATTTTCCTCAAGAATGGAGTTCAAGTGTTTATCAAAACAATTTTCCATCTAAGATAATATAGGGTTCTATTTATAGCCCTATTTTTACATTGATTTGATTATGTTATGATTGAATTAATTTTATGAGGTCCTTTTTATCTTATATGGATTATGTTATGATGGCATGATGTTTAAGAATCCCATTTTTATTGCATGGGGTATGCTATGATTTATGATTTTGTGGAACACATAAGAATGGTTTCATTATGAGATGTGTGGGACCTATATCTCCCTCCAACGCATTGGGTAAAGATTTATTTCTCATGAGGTAGACATGGCTGGAATAGCAAGTTAATCTGGGTCAGTGATACAGGACTGGAACGAGGAGTGAACTCAGTTCAGTAATGGACTTTGTCCGCTATGATGGTCTTGGAAATGAGCCTTGACTAATATGAAATGATTTTCTATGATTATGTGCGTATGCCACAATTTTTCATGTTTTATGTTATGATTATTTGGGATTAATTTTCATTACTATGATTTATCCCATGACATGATATTATGATCTCTTTTGCAGGTTAAGATGTTCAAAATGTTATGTTCATATGAATATGATATGATTGATATTTCTTTTTTTACCCATACTGAGAATTTCAGCTCACCGTTTTGTATGGTTTCTTTTACCGAAGTCAGGAAGAAGGATATTAAGTAGGATATGCCAAAAAGGGACTCGAGATATGATGAAATAAAAGGGAGACAATGTAGTTGATTTTATGAACCAGTTTTTTATGGTTCCCAGTTTCTTAATACATTATACCTATACGGTCCTTTCATGGTTTTTTTATATGTTGTAATAGGTGTGATTCAATTCCAAAGTAATAACAATGTATGTAAAGTATGGGTCGGTATAGTTGATATCATAGGAAATGTATAATCAACCATTGGAAACTAAGATGTGAAAACTATAGTTAGAACCCTAAGGATAAGTCTAAGCATAGAACATAATCTTAGTGTTTTATAAATGGCCATGAATAACCTATGATAAGACATAAAGTGTGAAATTTTATTACTGATTATGTGGTCTTCCTATTGTAATTAGTGTTTCTTGCACTATACTTATTGGTTTTAGTCAATGGCTGGAACCCAAAGGAACCGTGTTAATGATGAATGCAACGGACAATGCAATGATTTTCTGCCTGAGAAACCAAACGTTATTGGAGCTAGAATGAAAAATATTGTAGTCATGCTCACACAACTTTCTCAAGCTGTGAATCATGCAGGACTTGCAAATGAGAAAAAGAGGAGCAATATTCTGTTGAATCCTTCATGAGGCACCATCCACCTTCATTAAGCAGGTCTTCTGACCCATTAGTGGCTGAAGAATGGATTAGTACCACTGATAATATATTTTCAGTCCTTCAATGTTCTGAGCATGATAAAGTCATCTTAGTAGTATATATTTTGGAAGGTGAAGCTGATCAATGGTGGAATATTATCAAGAATACGAGTCAAAGGGATGAGATTGGGTCCATGGAATGGGATGAGTTCATGAAGTTATTTTTCAATAAGTACTTCCCTTTTATTATTCGAACAAATATGGAGAAGTAGTTTCTTGAACTGAAGAAAAAGAATGATGAATCGGTTGGTGCCTACGAATCAAATTTTACAAGACTTCCAAAGTACTCTTCCAGAATTATTATCCAACCTGAGAGTAAAATCAATCGATTATTTAGTGTATTAAAACCAAGTCTTCGAATGGCATTATCCATAAGGGAATTCAATAGCTATGAGGAAATTGTTCGATGTGCTCTCAAGGTTGATATGGAGATTAAAGAAACTCATCAGTCATATGGGTTTGTTAAGAAGAGGAAAATGGAATTCAAAAGAGAATCTAAAGACCACACTGAAAAGATGTTGAGTTTTCCTTTATTCTCAAATTGGGGAAAAAAATGGAGGGAGTTGTTTTAAAGGAACAATAAAGTGTTTTATGTTTGGAAAAGAAGGTCATCGGGCAGTTGAATGTCAAAATATTGGGAAGAAGATGTCTAATGATGCGAACAATGAAAGGGATACACATAATGCACCTCCTAAACTTAAATGTTTCAAGTGATAGGAGATGGGGAATTATGCTAATAAATTCCCAAATCCAAGGGTTGTTGATGATGATCGATTTCAACAAACTCTTAAGGCCAAAGGCAAAGTAATGTCATATGCAATTTCTATCAGCAATGTGGAGTATGATAACGAAGTGGTGAAAGGTACACTTACCATCCAATCTAAAGTAGAAAATGTTTTATTTGATTATGGATCCACCAACTCTTTTATTTTTGAATAATTTTCTAATGGTATCGTCGTATTACATCAACAATTAGATGTTGAGTTAGCTGTGACAACTCCTAATGGCACAACGGTCGCATAAAAAGTCTACAATTATTCTCCAATTGACATTTTTGGGAAAGTGCTTCCTAGAAATCTTGTGATCCTTCCTATAGTGGAATTTGATGTGATTCTTGGCATGTATTGGCTTTCTTTATATGGATCCCATATCAATTTTCAAAGAAGGGAAGTCATATTTCATATTCTAGATCAATCTATGATCATCTATGGATGCAAGGATGAACATGACCATCCAATGGAAATTTATTCCATCTTATGGGTATTGGTTCCAATAAATGAAGGTTATTTATCTCAAATGGTTGGAGAGAAAATCATGATTAATAATATGCCCATTGTACTAGAGTTTGATGATGTCTTTCCAGAAGAATTTTCCAGGTATTCCACCAAATTGTGAAGTTGAGTTTTCAATAGAACTCATACCAGGTGTTGTGCCTATTTCAAAGACACCTTATGGAATGGCCCCAATTTAGTTGCAGGAATTGAAGAAGCAACTCCAAGAAAATCTTGATAAGGGATTCATATTCCCTAGTGCATCACCATGGGGAGAACCTGTTCTGTTTGTTAAGAAGAAATATGGATCAATGAGACTCTACATTGATTATCGATAACTTAACAAGAACACTATCAAAAACACATATCATCTACCGTGCATTGATGACATATTTGACCAACTACGCGGAGTTCAATAATTTTCCAAGATTGATCTTCATTCAAGGTATCATAAATTAAGGATCAAAAGGGAGGATATACCAAAGACAGCTTTCCATACAAGGTATGTACACTGTGAATTTATAGTGATTCCATTTAGTCTTACTAATTCCCATGCTATGTTCATGGATCTAATGAATAGAGTAATTAGAGACAATCTTGATTAGTGTGTGGTAGTCTTTATAGATGATATTCTTGTCTATTCAAAGATAAAGGTTGAACATGAAGATCACTTGAGAATTGTATTAAAGACACTACGAAAGGAGAAACTTTATGAAAAATTTACCAAGTGTAAATTTTGGCTTCAAAAAGTTTCATTTTTGGGTCACATAATCTCAAAAGAGGTGATATATGTGGATCCAGAAAAAACAGAGGTTATTGATAGATGGTCGAGACCAACAAAAGTAACTGAGATATGAGGTTTTCATGGTCTGTCTGGTTATTATTGACGTTTTGTGAATGATTTTTCAAGGTTATCTAATCCACTCACCAGGTTGACTCGAAAAGGAGTTAAGATCATTTGGACAGAGGAGTGTGAAGAAAATTTCAAGGATTTAAAACGAAGGTTATCCAGTGCACCTGTTCTCACACAGCCTTGTAGTGGAGAAAGGTTTTTGATCTACAGTGATGCATCCAAGAAGGGATTGTGGTGTGTTATCATGCAAAATGATATGGTGATAGCTTATGCCTCACGATAGTTGAAAATCCAAGAGCAAAATTACCCAACTCATGATTTGGAGTTATCTGCAGTATTCTTTGCATTAATGATTTTGAGGCATTACCTATATGGTGAAAGGAGTGATATTTATACTGATCATAAAATTTTAAAGTATATTTTCCCACAAAAGGAGTGGAATATGAACCAAGGATGATGGTGGGAGATTATTAAGGATTATGACTGCTCAATTCATTATCACCATGGGAAAGCAAACAAGGTGGAGAATGCATTAAGTCGACAAGACCATGCTAGCTTATCCATGATGATGATCACAAAATATCCAATATTTATGGATTTAGAAAGGATGAATCTTGTAATTATAATGGAAGGGGAAAATATTATCTTTCTCAAATGAATGTTCAACCATTTATTAATGTGAGGATTAAATAGGCACAGAAAGAAGATGTAGAGTTACAAAAGAAGGTGAGAAATATTCCTAAATTCAACCTTGATTATGATGGGATAATAAGGTTCAGGAATCGGGGTTGTGTTCCTCCCATCCCAGAATTAAAGAAGGAACTACTGGATGAGGTTCATAGTTCTTAAATCTCTATTAATCCTAGAATCATGAAGATTTATAGGGACCTGAAAGAGTAATTATGGTGGGATGGAAAGAAAAGAGATGTTGCTAAATATGTCTCTCGATTCTTGGTTTTTCAGCAAGTTAAATATGAGAGACAGAAGTCTAAAGAGATGTTAGAACCATTACCCATACCAGAATGGAAATGGGAAAACATCACTATGGTCTTTGTCACTGGACTTCCTAAAACATCCAAAGGCAATAATTCTATCTAGGTTATAGTTGATCATCATATGAAGTTGGCACACTTCATTTCTATTAGAGAAGATTTCTCTCTGGATCATCTTTCCTTGATATATGTGAAGGAAGTGGTAAGATTGCATGGAGTTACACTTTCCATTACATCTGATCTAGATCTGAGGTTTACCTCGAAGTACTAGTGAATTCTTTAGCATACTCTAGATACAGAGTTGAGTTTCAGCATTTCTTATCATCCTTATATAGATGGTCAGTTTGAGAGAAAAATTCAAACTCTAGAAGACATGTTGAGAGATTTCTCTATAGATTTCAAAGGTGTTTGGGATCAACACCTACCTTTGGTGGAATTTTCTTATAATAATAGCTTTCACTCTAGTATTCAGATGGCTCCTTATGAAGCTCTCTATGGAAAGAAATGTCGAACTCCAACTTGTTGGGATGAAGCTGGGGAATGGAATCAATTAGGACCTGATCTTGTTGGTGAGATGGCAGAAAAGGTCCGATCTATTCAACAACACATAAGAGGAGCACAGACTCGACAAAAAATTTATGCTGATAACCAAATAAAAGACCTAGAGTTTGAAGTGGGTGATAAAGTGTTCTTACGAATATCTCCTTGGAAGAGAGTAATGAGATTTGGAAAGAATGGCAAGTTGAGCCCTAGGTATATCGGTCTTTTAGAAATACTGGATCGTGTTGGGAAGGTAGCCTACCAATTGGCGCTTCCACCGAATCTCTCTCAAGTTCATGATGTATTCCATGTATCTCTCCTAAGAAAGTACATACCTGATCCTTCACATGTACTAAGCTCAAAAGTTGTACCGCTAGAGCAAGATATTTCTTATGAAGAACAGCCGATAGAGATTCTGGATCGTAGAGAAAAAGTTCTATAAAAAAGCCCACTCTATTGGTTAAAGTTTTATGGAGGAACCACCAGTTTGAAGAATCTGCATGGGAGCTTGAGGATATGATGAGGGAGAGTTATCCTCATCTGTTTGTTACAAAGTGACGAATTTCGAGGGCAAATTTCATTTTAAGGGGGGAAGAATGTAACACCCTGATATTTTATGAGAAGTATCATTTTATATGTATTATGTTATACGCAACATCAAAGGAATCTTTCACTACACAAAACACTATCATGGCTTGCGTTATACGCAAAAGCAACCTTCCTCGAAAGCGTATGTTGTAGGCAATATCGAGTTTCAGTATACAACAATTTGTTATTAAAATATTATGAAAACTATCCATTCTGAATAGTATTAACTAAAATTTTAATTTTATAACATTATTATTCATCTAACACATTTTCTAGATCATGGTATGATAACAAAATAAATATTTCATGTAAAATAAGTATTTTTCAAAAAATGCAGTTTTGCCGCCTTTTGATGGCACACCCACTTTAAATATATTTTGTGACTTGTTTAAAAGTTCAATTTTATAAAATAAAATTATTCTTTGGATTTAGGATATAAAAATTTACTTTTGATAAATTTTTCATATTATTTTGATAACTTTCATATTTTAATGAATAGTAAAAACACGCTATATTTTAATTAAAAACAACTTTTTTCATCTCAATAATTTATATGGTTAAATTATAATATTTAATGGTTTTAAAGTATAAATATTATATATTTTTACCATTTAATAAAGGTATGTCATTACCATTAATTTTACATTGAATTCATAGGTAAAAGCTTTTCAATCTTTGGCAATGTTTTAACTTTTAAACCCAATTTTCTTAACAATGGAACTAATTTTAGATTTGTTGTTGCAAATTCTGTGTTTTGAATTTTTAAAAATGGATTCCATATTTTAATTCAGTGGGTCCAAATTATATTAATAGGTTACTTTTATTTTTTTGATTCTATGAATAGTAACTACGGTAATTTTTATTTACTACAGTTAAAGGTAAATATGGTAATTAAGGGTAAAAATAAGATTATAAAATTACCCTAACACTTGAAAAAAATCTTATTGGATGAATAAAGTTCTACCCATATCACCTAAGGGTCATACTATATTCAATTCATGGACTTTCGACCATGAAATAATATAATTATTATAAAAACCAAAGAAAGTGACAACATGTCACTCTCTTAAATCTTATAAGTGTAATAATTTTAATTTAGTGATAAACATCATAAAACTTAGGATATAAATAGTCCCTAGAAATATAATAAAATTATCTGCATCATATGAATTTATTTATAATTTTTATAGATTATATAAATTTCATTAATTATGACACAATAGTGATGTTGAAATTGTTTTATTGATTGAAATATCAAATAAATGATTTTAAAAGTATAAAAATAAATATTATATTAACTATTTAATGTTATAAAATACTTTTATAGATAAATATGACATGTTATTAATCTATTAAATCTTTTTTTTCAAACATATTTTCTGTATATATTTTTATTTAAATTCAAATAAATGAATAGTGTCAAAATTGACACTATTGTTATTTTATAAAAAATAACATATTATAAAATTGTTTAAAAATCACAAAAATATTTAAAAATTATAAATTAAAATTTATATGGCATAAATGTAATAAATTATACAATTATGGACAGTTCACAACATATAAGTAAATATTTATAATGATTTAAAATTTAGAATATTATTACCACAAATACAATTAAATAGACTATATAAGGATAAATCATGTTGATAATGTTTAAAATAAATTCCCAACTTGCCTAAATTTTATTGGTTGATAAGATTACAACCCTATATTATCTAATATTCATATTTGATTCATTTTTTGAGGTTTTTTGTGGGGTTAGAATTTATTATAAATTAATATTTCTTATAATTCCAAAGGTGCCCCTCTCCTCCCTTATAAAAGGGCACCTCCTCCCTCTCCTCCTCATACCATTTTGAGCTTTCAAGCTCGGTCAACCCCTACCCATTTCCCTTATAAACTTCCTCAGAAACATAATAGAGGTCATGGTCCTCTTCAAAGACCAATTTTAGTTCCCTAAGAGGAGGTTTCAAAGAGGCGTGTCGAAGAAGAGGTAATATCTGTTACCGATTCTTTCAAAATTATTTATTCTTATACTTCCTCTTATTTAGTTGTTTCATTATGAAGTAATAACATCGCTATAAATAATATAATTATATGTTATTATAAATATGAAACAACCCTATTTAACCTTCTATCCATCCTACGGAAAACGAAATCATTGTGCGTGCGTACGTATGAAATATAGTCTCCACACTATGGTGTAATGTTTTTTCCACCACCACCTTAATTGGATGGGCATAATGGTGTAAAGAATAAATATATATGATTATTGTAAAGTTATATTGATTCTGAAATAGTATACATACACTTCAATACAATTCCACGATCATGGGAATGATATCATCGCTCGTGCGTACGTACGGCCTACCGTCTCCACGATGTGATGTGACTCGTTCTACATGATCTTCATTGAATAATGATTATATAAATTAATTTAATGAATAAATATGATATATATTACATTAATACCATTATTTTAATGAGGTATCTATAACCTAAAAAGAGGAATAATAATTAATTTGACAAAACATGCATAAGAACATAAAGCAATGAACACCCGAATAACAAGTAGCAATGAAATATTACTAATAAGAAGAGAAGAATATGATCATATATGATATCATAACAATGAATATTATTCCGTAATAAGTCAATGAAATTATTTACTTCATTATACATGAGATTCATATACATACAAATCATATCGGACCTTAGGTAAGGGAAAATCTCACAATCTCATTTTTATCTGAGATTGTTTATACTTCAGAATTTACTGGGGAATACATATCATACAAATCCATGTTTCCTCAATATTTAATATTATTTCTATCCTCCTACAATTTCTTAAATCAAATTTTACCCATTTGTGAGTTTTTAGTAAAAGATATGAAAAGAATCTTTTATCGTTTTTAGTACGAGTTACTTTTTGACTTTTCTATCCAAAGTACAAGAAGAATGTTTTTTTAACTTATACGGAATGAATGGAATTTTTTGATTTCATAGAAAATTATTTACATGAATATTCCTTTATAAGTTTTCATGTTTATTTTCAATAAAATTCTTTTAGTTTAAATTTGTATGACATGTTAAAAAGGAAAAAAATTGATATAGAAAGGATATTTTCCTCAATAAAGGAGTTCAAGTGTTTTATCAAAATTATTTTCCATATAAGATAATATAGGGTACTGTTTATATCTCTATTTTTACATTTATTGGATTATTTTATGATGGAATTAATTTTGTGATGTCCTTTTTATCTTATATGGATTATGTTATGATGGAAAGATGTTTAAGAATCAAATTTTTATTACTTGGGTTATGCTATGATTTATGATTTTGTGGAACACATAAGAATGGTTTCATTATGAGATGGTTGGGACCTATATCTCCCTCCAATGCATTGGATAAATATTTATATCTCATGAGGTAGACATGGCTGGAACAGAAAGTTAATCTGGTTCAGTGATACAGGACTCGAGCGAGGAGTGAACTCAGTTCAGTAATGGACTTTGTCTGCTATTATGGTCTTCGCAATGAGCCTTGACTAATATGAAATGATTTTATATGATTATGTGTGTATGCCACAATGTTTCATGTTTCATGTTATGATTATTTGGGATTACTTTTCATTACTATGATTTATCCCATGAAATGATATTAGGATCTCTTTTGCAGGTTAATATTTTCAAAATGTTATGTTCCTATGAATATGATATGATTTATATTTCTTTTTTTACCCTTACTGAGCATTTGAGCTCACCATTTTGTATGTTTTCTTTTCCCCAGGTTAGGAAGAAGGATATTAAGTAGTATTTGAAAAAAGGGACTCTAGATATGATGAAATAAATGGGAGACAATATAGCTGATTTTATGAACCAGTTGTTTATGTTTCCCAGTTTCTAAAGACACTATACCTATTTGGTCCTTTCATGGTTTTGATATATGTAGTAATAAGTATGATTCAATTCTGATGTAATAACAATGTATGTAAATTATGGGTCATTATAGAAAATATTATAACTAATCTATAATACTTCTTTCAATAACCACCCATGGAGACATAAGTTTCATTTAGGTGAGAGCTGGCCATGCACCCAATCGCAACTACCTCCTAAGTAATGATAAGATTTAAAAAATGCATATTTTCTTCAAGTAAAAAAGAAAATAAAAAAACTCCTATGATACCAATTTGTCACAAACCAGCCCGGTTACCCTAGTATCCTGATAACCAAGCCGTCCCTGAGATGACTCTAAGGGCATTCCCGATCCCCACTGGCTGGAAACTAGCACCTGGCATCGTACAACATACAAGGGGGAACGATTTTTTCCACAATAATTCAAAGGTGAAATTTAAAAGACAATATGCATATCAATAAGAAAACTCCACTGGGAGTATGATACCAGAATACCTAAAGGCATAAAGATAAAGTACTAAACCCATGTACTAAAATAGGAAAACATTCCCAAAGACCCTAAGGACACAACTCACCAAGTCCAAGGATCAACAGTTGGATCCAACTCCCAGAGATCCATTCACATTCCTTGATCCTGGAAGAAGAAGGTCTAAAAACACCCGATGGAAAAAGTAGGGTGTTGAGACTAAGCCCAGTAGGATACCTCTAAAGATTCCATAACAGATTTCAAATATAGATTTTCCAAATAAATGATTTCAGTATTTCAAAATAAACAGGTTTGTCAATTGAAAATCATATGTATTCAAAACATGTAATACATTCACTAAATGATGGAGATTACATTCAAAGCACAAGATTTACATTACAAGGGATGTAATATTTTTAAAATAGTTGATTAAGTGTAAAATTTATATAAAATAGTTTATATAAATTCATTAGGCATTGAAGTCCATTCAGAAAATATTGGCATACATTTATATCTCAAATATAAATAAATAAGCGAGCAACATGGTCATCTTCCAAAAGGTACGATAGTATTAACCAGATATAGGATTCTACACTCTCTATGTGAACCCATAAAAATGTGTATACACATGTCCCTATGACATTGGCCAAAGGAGACTCATAAACCAACCCATCAGGAATGTGACTCGCCACAAGTATGTTTTATTACTTTGTCATAGAATAAACTATATCAAACTAACTCACTAACTACCTAAGTCTTCCATGATCTCTTACATGATGGGAAAACTATTTATAGACTTCTTAAAATATGATCAATCAAATTATTCCATTTCAAAAGTTCCCAGTTCATTACATTTATAAATAAATAGGTTTTAATAAAAAAACCTTTTTCAAAAGATAAACCCATCGGGTTTTTATCAAAGCATTTTAAGCCATTTTCATGAGTTTAAAATACATTCAAAACTAATTCCAACTTTTTTGAAATTAAATTCAATAATTAAATTCAAAATTTTATGTGAAAACATTTCCATCAAATACATAATATAAATTTAACAATTCAAATCATCCAATTTCCATAAACCCGCCCCAATTCAATAGAATTGGTGGTTTTCCAAATTTCTGTTCCAAAACTATTACAAATCCTCCAATTCATTGAAATTGGGTTTTTATCAAATAAATTTAAATAAATATTAAGAAATTGAATTTAAATCACAAATTGAAATAAATCATGAAATTCGATGGTAATCAATTGGGAAAATCGGGACGGTACCACCTACCTCTTTTTCGAAGAATGAAACTCCCAACAGAACCTGCCAACAAGACCGAAGGTGATAGAGTCCCCGAAACACTACCTAGTAGAATGAACCGATACAAAATACATGTATCCATAAATCCCAAGATGAACCATTGAAATATCAACAGAATATAAGGAGATAAACTCGAAGAACAGGGGATAACTCTCATCTGGGAGTCACACTGCAGATGCAACGAAGATCTGAAGCTGATTGGATTGAACCATAAAGTGGGGAACCTCTGAATAATTCCTAAAGAGAGTCTAGGGTCCATATAAAAAAGATATGGTGAATGTAATGAAGAAAAATTGATGTTCGTAGGTTTTAAAACTGGGTGTGGGTCGAGTCACGACATATACCATGGGGACATGATATATAGACCATGCTGGATAAGTACGCTGAAAACCCCATCTCTTCTAGTTGGAAACCTTATATTTAGTTACTAACCTATGTGTACCTCAGTTACCCGGTGTGTACTAGCTCACGACATGACCTCCACCTTCATGGCATGATCTCCCAATTCACGACCTACAACCAACACCAAGTACACGGCGTGTACCTATTCTGCAGTCTGTAGTAAACCCAGAAAAATCACATAAAAAGATTTTTTAATGAACAAAGGACATAGAAAAGGATTAAAATTACCTGATCAAGGTAACAGGATGTTACAACCACTAACTATTATGTCGGATCAAGATTCAAGATTCGCTTCCATGTTCAGGAAAAGTCTTCAACATGCTCTAAACACTGAGCTAAACTTCACTATGGCATGTCATCCTCAAATTAATGGACAATCTAAGTAGACTATTCTGACACTGGAAGATATATTGTGAGAATATTTTATTGAATTCAAAGTAGGATGGCAACAAAATCTTCTTTTGGTCATGTTCTCATACAATAATAGTTTCCACTCGAGAATCAAAATGGCTCTTATGAAGAAATTTATTGGAAGAGGTGAAGAACACTGAAAAGTTGGGATGAATTTGGGGAACATAAAGGACTATGTGGGAGACATGGTATTCCTCCACATATCTCCACATAATATGTTGATAATATTTGGTAAGAATAGAAAGCTTATTCCAAGATACAACACCCCCTTTGAGATGCTTGATCACATCCGAGCAGTGGCCTATCGACGAACACTCCCACTAAACCTATCAAAGTACATGATGTATTCCATGTGTCCCTCTTAAATAAGTACATATGATACCCCTAAAATTTACTCAATCCAGAGGTTGTACTAGTAGAGTATAACCTTTCTTATGAGGAGTAGTTGGTGATGATCTTAGATCATCGTGAAAATCTTATACAAAATAAGAAAATGCACCTTGTCAATGTGTTTTGGAGAAACCATAAGTTTGAATAAGTAGCATGGGAACTAAAGGAGGTGAGGAAGAATATTTACCCTCATATATTTTATTCTGGGAAATCATATTTTCGATTATGAACTTTCTTAATGGGGGATATTATAACAACCAAAACTATTATGAATAAAATTCTTCATTTTATTTAATTAAATGTCTTATTAAGTAATATTATTATAGAAAACATATGCATTTATTTAGTTTTATTTTATCCATTTTATTTAAATGAATTTTATTTCTCATTATCATTGATAATATATCCTCTTAACAGTGGTCACATGATAATTATTAATATAGGGTTGTAAAAAATTCAACTAACATAGTCAAAGTAATTAATGGCCACAACCAGTAGGATCATACCCTATGAATCTGATTTATCAAATCTTTAGAGGGAAATAAAATTTATATTATTTTCTCTTGACCAAGCCCAATATGAAATCCAATAACTAAATCATGTGTATAACCATTTAAGGGAGATGTTCAAGCTCATCGAGATCGCATACCAACCCATGTTTGCCAAACCACCCCATGAGAGTCCCACCGTCATGCACTATACTCTTAGAAATTTTTTCTTGTATTAAAGGGATATATATAAATACCCTAGAAATATTAGTATGTGCATTATTTTTTACAGAATAATTAATATATTTTCATCCTATTATTTTTACACTTATTAAACAAATAAAAGATAGGATTTTTGGTTAATATTATAATTCAATTAATGAATCTATTTTGATAAATTAATTGATTTATAAATTAATTATTATTTTATAAAAATATTATTTTTAAATATAAATTATTATATAATTTTAATGAAGTCAAATGTAATTATTATAAGGGTTTAGAAATTGTTATTGTCAAAAACACTACATTTCATAATAAATGTCAATTTTATTTTAAAAGTAAAAAATCATATATTTCCAAAAATTATTTATATAAAACGATTATTATTTTGTAAATCATAACATAAAAATTATCCAATGGTGATTTTTTAATAATTTTACAAGAAAATCTAATTTTTTGGTAAAAATTAAATATTATATCAATATAATCTATGTTTTATGACATCATAATGACCCATAAGTGATTTAATAATTACTATAAATGGGATACACGTCCCAATATATGTTTCTACTTTAAAATAATGTGATTTCAAGTTTATTTTATTTATTTTTAATCTATTATGAATCCTCCAAAACATATATTATATTTTATGTTTTTAGAATATTTTCTTCATGAGTGTGACTCACCTCTATATTTGAAAGTGAACTATTTTAATAAGCTAGTCCATTGAACTTACAATATAATAATAATAACTCTCATTTTTTAGAAACCAGGTCCAAAAACCATTTTATGGTTAGTGGTTTTGGATATTTTTTTATGTAGATTCCAAAACCTAAATAATAAATAAATATCACACATTCCCTATTTAAAACCATATAAGATCCCATTTATATTCACTAAAACTACTTGTATCACATACATATTCTTCTATTCATACTCTAGAGTCTTACCAAGGTGCTTACAGGCTCTTAAGAATTCATCCCACGCTTTTGGTGTCACACACATAACTAAGGGATCTTCTACTCTTATTTTCATTCAAGAACTTCATTTATGTTATGATTAATAATTTCCATTTGATAATGTTTGAATATTTTATTGAATATGGAAAAAAAATTAATTTTTATGTATATATGATTATATACCCCTTTCACTCTCATCAGTCCTCCCATAATCCTTTATGTACACCTATTACTGTAAAGACCCAAACATTGATTAATGAAAAACCCACTTGATCTAGTTAAATATTTTATTATTTAAAATGGTTATATAAAATATGAAATTCCTTGTTTTTATGTTTTTGGATTTCAAAATATGGTTAATATTTGTTACTATTGCTAATATAGCCATTGGACAATGATTAATTGATTAGTATAAATATAGAGCTTTAACAAATCCAATTTACTCAAACAAAGGAAGCAATAGACTCATCCATTATAATTACACTATAAGAATCCAATTTGTTGGAGCTTGGAAAGTAGGGAGTGTCATTGGGATTCTCTCTTGATCAATCCCAATACGAGCTTCAACACATTAAGCTCAAACAGAACCACCTATGGGAGAAGTGGAAGTTGATAGAGATTAATAGCTGAGCAATGATATCTAAGCCACCCAAAGAGTTTTCCACCATCACAAACCTTACCCTTATGTAATATGAGGGTGTTATAAGGGGTTATGTAACAGGACTCTAGAACCATGATTATGTGCATTATTTTTTATAAAATAATGAATATACATTCATTTTATTATTGTTACTTTGTAAATAGATTTTAAAGAAGAAATCATATTTTTAGTTAATTTTCAATTAAGAAATCTATTTGATTAATTAATGAATTTTTTAATTAAATAATATTTTAAAAAATATTATTATTAAAATTATTTTTATTAAATATAAATGATCGTATAATTTTTATGGATACAATTGTGATTTTTATTAACGTTTAAAATCTGTTTTTATCAATAACCATGAATTTTTGTTAAATTCCAATTTTTATTTCAAATGTTAAAAATCCCATAGTTAGATAAAATTAATATAATTTTTGGAATCAAGACGTCGATGTTATCCAACAGTAAATTTTCATAATTTTCTGAGACAGTCGCATTTTTTGGGCAAAATTTAAATACTATTTAATAATATAATGTGTTTTATGACATCATAATGACCCAATAGTGATGAAATAAAATACTATAAATGGTTTGTTCAGATAATTTATGTTTTAACATTAAAATAATGTGATTTTAGGTTTGTTTGTTTTAATTTACAACGCTTTAGTGTACCCTAGCGGACTTATAAAAAACAGTAACTTTTTAACTTGATTTCCCTGATAGTGTGACTCGTCTCCACATAAGAAAACCTAATATTTTAATAATTTCGGCTCTTTTCCTTATAAAATAATGTTTTCCACTCCCCTTGGAAAAAAACATGGGCAAATACCATGGTCTGGTTTGTGGTTTTGATTATTTTAATGTGTGGTGTCCAAAACCTAAATAATAAAGAATTCCCTCTTTGTCCTAAATAAGCCCACCCAATGTCCCACTTCCTCTTCACTCAAAGACATTTATTCATGACCAACCTCTTCCATCCTCTCTATAGAATCCTCCCAAGGTTCCCCAAGCTATCATGAAGCCTCTCTCAAGCCTCTCCCAAGACTTTGGGATCACTATAGTAAGGTATTTCTTCCTTTCTCAATTTTGTCCAGCTTTCTTTATGTTATTATGCCCTTTATATTTCAATTAAAAATGTTGGTGTATGATTTCTCACCCCCCCTACCCATATATACCTCCTTATATTGGAATTATGATAGACCCCTTTATCTCTCATTAATACCTCCCATGTACACCTGTTACCATGCTGAAATTACGTAAGGAATTTTCTCTCTTCCCATTTACATTCAAAAAATCATTTTATATTATGCATATAAATTCTATTAAATATGTTGGAACATGTATCTATATAACCCCATTACATTACATTTCATGTAAATATGATGAGATACCACTTTCTCTCTCATACACCATTTTTATGAATTCTTATGTCACGTCGTTATGCTGTTGAAATTGCACCGTGATTTTCCACGCCAAAGTCATTGTGCAGTGAATACGATGACCATTTCTCTATCAAAGGTATTCACCTTCATTCACACATAATTATTTATTATATAGTTTCATGTATTAATTCCTCATTCTTTTATCATGGAAAAAATTATTATGTTTAATGAATCCATGTAGTATGATCTATGTGGTACACTTATGCATGAAATGAAATCATTAAGAATGGTGCACCCTGATAGTTCTCCAATGCATTGGTTAAAGATTAGTATCATGATAAATCAAGTTAAATGATTGTTTAATCATGAAAATTCATGTGAAATGAGGGTTTACTCATTCTCTATGTGAAATGAGAATTGTCTCATGCTAATGTCATGTTAATTGTTGTTTCCACATTTCCATGTTGTTATAATCATGCTATATCATGACTTTATGTTCATATTTATTTTATGCTCCATTGATATTCCTATTAACTAACATGTATTGTATTCTTCATGTTATTCCTTATTTACTCCCTTACTAGGATTTATAGCTCACTCTTTTCTTTTGAATTTCCTCATGTTATCCCAAGAAATTCTAAGTATGAAGGAATGTGTCTGGTCATAAAAAATAAGTTTTCTATAAAGATGTGTATTTTATGTTCTATGTTGTAATGTAATGTTTCTAATTTCCCAAGACACTAGACATCTTGAACCTAAGAGTTTTCTTAAGTGAAATGTTCGGTAATAAATCATGTTTAAGTGTATAATAAAGAGAAGGGTTGTTATAGTTGGTATCAAAGGATAGGTTTTGTTATTTTTGTGATTAGGATTATAAAACCTTACTAAAAGCATTAAGAATAAGACTAAGTATAATAAAAACATCCCTAAATTATTGTGAGTATTTAGTAAGTGGTTTATCAAGAAAATACATCCTAATATGGATACGAGCAGGTAGAGGCAGCTCTTGCACAAATGTATCTAGGGGTAATACTCAAAAACACCACTTTAAGCTAGAAACGAATTGGAATTGGTGCATGACAACAGTAATTGATGTACTCTTGGTTAAGACACTTCTTAGAGGTATTATTTGGTAAATTAATAAGGTCATTATGAACTATTATTAAGGGAATAACAAAAATTCCCCTAAGAATATATGTTGTGAAGTAGATCATGGATAACATAGATTGAAGCCTATAAATTCATAAGTTAAGGAAATAATAGTAATATATACATCGTCCATTTTTTTCATTGGATTACCCTTTATGTGTTACCCCCAACCATCCTTTTATTCTTGTAAATGGTCGATAATAGGAGGACTCAGGCTAACAGACGATGAGAAAATCAATGTGACGATTGTTCTAATGAGATGCCGAATCTGATTGTATCAGGAATCACGAACATTGTCACGATACTCTCTCAGTTAACTCAAGTTTTGAATAGAATCATGGTTCAAGAGGAACATTAACTCCCCCCCCCCCCCCGAATAAAGAACAAGTTGAAATTGAGATCTTCAAGAGACAAAGGACTCCTACTTTTAATGGATCATCTAATCCCTCAATCACTGAACAATGTATCAACTCCATTGAGATGATCTTATCCATACTTCAATGTTCTGAATAAGAGAAGATACTTCTGGATGCTTATCGTATGGAGGGTGAAGCTGATCAATGATGTACATTGATCAAAAATATGTTCCTTGAGGAGGATATTGAGTCATTGTAATGGAAGGATTTCTGGAAAATGTTTTTTAACAAATATTTTCCTCGTGACCTCTAACTTAAGATGGAAAGGGACTTACTTTCCATCAAGAAAAATAATGAAGAATCATTCAGAGCGTAGGAGGAAAAAATCTCAAGGATTGAACGATATTCTTTCCACTTTGTTGCTACCCCCGAATTCATGGTTAACCTCTTCTTTGGTGGGCTATAACCTAGCCTATGAAAATCTCTAGCGATATGCGACTCTGAGACCTATGAGGAAACCGTTTGATGTTCCCTCAAAGTCAGAATGGATATCGACTAATATTAGGGGTATCATGGGGATAAGACGCGTAATTTAGACTTCAATTCTGGAGGTCTGTTGGATAAATCCAACGGCGTTATGTAAATCCAGCACCCCACTTTCCAAGGGTTCTAAAAGAAGCACCCCGAAAATTTCCTGAAGGGGATGAGAAAATGATTTAAGTGTGGAAGAGAAGGGAACATGGCCATTAACTACTAACAAGAAAAACCAATAGCTATGATAAAGGAAATGAAAAATCTATTCAGAGCTCAATACATTTTTTGTTTCTTCAACTAGAAATAATCGGGGCACCTTGTAAACCAGTTCCCTAGGACAAGGGTTTTCGGAGGCAAGCAACAACCTCCAAGGAAGAAAGGGTGATATTTTTCCATCACTACCACCAAAGTGAACCTCGAATATGATGTGGTGAAAGGTATTCTAATTATTCATTCAGGAATAGAAAACGTTCTTTTGTATTCAGGTTTTACACATTCATCTATATCCTGAAATTTTAGTAAAATAATCTCAACACCTCCACAAGTTATGGAGGTAATGATGTCGGTGAGTGTGGAAAATGGGGAAATCATTGAATCCCATGAATATAACTCCTCCTCTTTCACAATTGGTGGATTGAAATTCCTGGTGAACTTCTTCATACTCCCTCATGTGGAATTTGATGCAAATATTGGCATGGATTGGATTTCTCTGTATAGATCCAACATAAATTTCTATGAGAGGGAAATCACTATCCATATGGCGAATGAACCCCTGATTTTGTACAAGTGCAAGGATGAAGATGAATATTCTCAATCACCATCATCTAAAGCATGTATATTAATGCACTATGAGCATGCATATCTGGCTTAGATGATTTAGTCTAAGGAAGATACCATCCTTGATGACATACCTATTGTGAGGGAATTCATTGAAGTGTTTCCCAAGGAATTCCATGGCCTTCCTCTTAGAAGTGATGTTTAATTCTCAATTGATCTTTTACCTGGGGAATTGAAAATATCCAAAATGTTATATATAATGGCTATTGTTGAGATTGAGGTGATTAAGAAACAACTAATGGGGAATCTGGATAAAGGGTATATACACCCAAGTGCTTAACCATGTGGTGCACCAATCCTCTTTGTCAAGAATAAGGATGGGTCAATGCGCCTTTGCATTAATTATCATGAGATAAACAAAATCACGATAAATAACAATTATCCTCTTCCCCAAATTGATGACTTGTTCAGTCAGCTACATTGAGAATAATACTTATCCAATGTGGATTTGATGTAGGGATATTACCAAGTATGGGTGACGAATGAGGATATTCCCGAGACTTCTTTTTGTACATGATACAGGCACTATGAATTCATATTAATTCCTTTTGGACTCACCAATGCTCTAGCAATCTTCACAGACATGATTAATCGAGTCTTTAAATATTACCTAGAAATATTTGTGTTAGTCATTAATTATGATATTCTAATATACTACAAAACCAAGTAGGAGCATGAAGAGCATCTAATCGCTATACTAGAGACCTTGACAAAAGATAATCTCTATGAAAAGTATTGAAAGTGTGAGTTCTGGTTGAAGGAGGTCTCATTCTTGGGTCATGTCATCACAAGGAATGGCATATATATGGACCCATCCAAGAAAGATGTAATTTAGGGATAGAAAAGGCCAACGTAGGTGACATATATCTATAGCTTCTTCAGGTTAGCTAGATATTATTTCCAATTTGTGAGAAATTTCTCATAATTGTAAAACCATCTTACCAATCTTACTCGGAAGGGAGTCATGTTTTCCTGGAGTGATGAATGAGAAGACAGCTTCAAGGAGATGAAAATGAGGATTATCATTACACCCGTTCTCACATTATCCACAATTGGATAAATATTTGTAGTATTTACTGATGCTTCGAAGAAGGTCATGGGTTGTGTGTTGATGAAAAATTACAAATTCATTACCTATGCTTCATGTAAATGGAATGTTCATGAGGAAAACTATCCAACACATGATCTGGAGTTGGCTACATTAGTTTTCTCTTTGTAAATTTGGAAACATTACCTCTTTTGGGAGAAGTGTGAAATATAGACAGATCACAAAAGCCTTATGTATATATTTACATAGAAAGAGTTGAACATGTGCCAATGAAGATGGTTAGAGGAGATCAAAGACTATGAATAATCAATCCATTACTACACTATGAAAGAAAAATTGGTGGTGGATGCACTAAGTATAAATGACCCAGTAATTATATCATTGATGAGAATTGAAAAGGATCCAATATTCTTATATTTGATGAAGATGGACATGGTAATTATAAAGAATCGAACATCATCAATCCTTTCACAATTTTTTCGTCAGCCATCTATTTTAGAAAGGTTAAAGTATGTTCAAAAGGATGATGTGGGAATTCAGAATAAAGTGGAAATTATCAGAAAAGGTAAATACTTGGAGTTTAATGTTAATTAAGAAGGAATTGTGTGATTTGGGACAAGACTATGTGTTCTATAAAATATAGATTTAAAGAAAGAACTTTTGGATGATGCACATTGTTCGAATTTCTCCATTCACCTAAGAAACAGAAAGATTTATTGAGGTCTCCAAAATATTTATTGGTGGGAGAACATAAAGAAGGAGATCACTGAGTATACATCAATTTGTCTCATATGTCACCAAGTGAAGGCCGAGAAGCATAAGTCTAAGAGGGTGATGCAACCATTACCCATACTAGCATGGAAATGGGATAACATCACCATGGACTTCATCACTATAATTCGGAAGACATCCAAAGGAAACAATGCTATCTAGGTTGTTGTGGATTGTCTTACAAGGACTGCACACTTCATTCCAATTTGAGAGGATTTTTCATTAGATCAACTGGCATGGATATATATCAGAGAAGTGGTTGCCTTGAATGGAGTACCACTTTCTATTGTATCTTATTGAGATCCAAGATTCACCTCTGAGTTTTGAAAGATTCTTCAACGTGATTGGAATACTGAGCTGAACTTTAGTACGTCTTATCATCCTCAAACTGATTTCAAAACTGATTGGACTATCCAAACACTTGAGGATATGTTGATATCATTTTCAATGGACTACAATGGAGGATAGGATCAACATATTCTTCTAGTTGAGTTCACTCACACAAAAAAATCCACTCAAGCATCCAAAAATATCTTTATGATTCTCTTTATGGGAATAGATTCATAACATCGACATGTTGGGATGAATTTGGGGAGAAAAAACTCTTAGATCAATAAATGGTCGAACAAAATGGTGGAGAATGTTAAGACCATATAACAGCACATTAAAGCTACTCATAGTCGACAAAAGATCTATACTAATAATCGTAGACGACACCAAGAGTTTGATGTTGGAGACATGGTATTCCTCTACATATCACCGTGGAAGATAGTTATGAGATTTGGAAAGAAGGTAAATTTTAGTCCAAGGTACATTGGCCCATTTGAGATCCTTGATCACATTGGAGTAGTAGACTATTGACTAGCACTCCCACTTAACCTATCACAAGTACATGATGTATTCCATGTATCGTTCTTGAGGATGTACATACCTGACCCATCACATGTACTCAATCCAGAGGTGGTACCATTAGAGAATGACCTCTCCTATGAATAGAATTTAGTAAAGATATTAGATCATAGGGAAGAGGATCTATGAAATAAGAAAATTCCCCTTGTCAAGATGTTGTAGACAAACCACAAGTTTAAAGAAGGAGTGTGGGAATTGGAGGTGGGGATGAAGTAGAGTTACCCAGATCTATTTTACTGTGGGAAAAGAAAATTTCGAGGGTGAACTTTCTTAAGGGGGGAAGATTGTAATGGCCCAAACTTTTATCAATGAAAATTCCTCTTGATCTAATTAAATGTATTATTATGTAAAATGGTTACATAACATATAAAAATACTTAGTTTTATGTTTTCTTATTTAAAAATCCAATTAAAGAATTGTCACCGTTACTAATATAGTTGTTTAATGGTGATCAATTGATTAGTACAAATATAGGGCTATAACAAATACAATTTACTCAGAAAAAGGAAGGGATTACCTCATCTTATATAATTTGTTTTGTACAATTTCCATTTTTAGGATCTCGAGAAGGAGGTGGCATCATTGGTATTTTCTCTTGACCAAGCCCAAGCTGAGATGCAACACTTTAAGCTCCAACAGAGCCGCCTATGGGAGAAGTGAAAGTTGTTAGAGATTACCACCTGATCGATGTTATCTGAGCCATCCCAAGTGTGTTTCACCATCACATACCTTACCCTTAAGTAATATGGGGGCGTTATAAGGGGTTGTGTGACAACACCCTAACACTATGATTATGTGCATTATTTTTGTATAGAATAAATAATATACATTCATTTTATTATTATTACATTGTAAATAGTTTTTAAATCACAAATAGTATTTTTAGTAAATATTAAATTAAGAAATAAATTTTATGAATTAATGTACTTTTGAATTAAATAATATTTTAATATAATATATTTAGTAAATTTAATTTTATTAAATAAAAATTATTGTGTAATTTTTATGGATACAATTGTGATTTTTATTAATGTTTGAAAGCCGTTTTTATCAAAACCCATGAATTTTTGATAAATATTGGTTTTTATTTAAAAAGTAAAATATCACATATTTAGAAAATTATTTAGACAAAATTAATATCATTTTTGTAATCAGGCTTTCAAAATTATCCAATGGTGAATTTTTTATAATTTTCTGAGATAATCGAATTTTTGGGTAAAAATTAAATACAGTTTAATTATATAATGTGTTTTATGACATAATAATAACTTACTAGTGATGTAATAAAATAAAATAAATGGTTTTTTCAGAAAATATGTTTTTTATAATTAAAATAATGTGATTTTAGGTTTGTTTTATTTATTTTTCAAAGATTTAGTGGACCCTCCAAGACTTCTAAAACATTTTAACTTTTTAAATTGATTTTCTTGGGAGTGTGACTCACCACCACATAATCAAGACAAATATTTTAAGATTTTAGGACATTGTAAATATAAAATAACGTTTTACACTACCCTTTGGAAAAAACCATGGGAAAAAACCCTGGTCTGGCTTGTGGTTTTGATTAGTTTAATGTTTGGTGTCCAAAACGTAAATAATAAAGAATTCCACCTTTTCCGATATAATCCCACCCAAGATTCCACTTCCTCTTCACCCAAATCCTTTTAAGATCGAACAAACTTTTCCCTACCATCTCTATAATCTTCCCAATGTTCCCCAGTCTAACAAAAATCCTTTCTCAAGCCTCTTACAAGCCTTTGGGATCACTCTTCCAAGTAAGGGATTTATCCTTTCTCATTTTTTCCTACTTTATTTGCAATTAAAAATTTTGGGGTATGATTTATCACCTCCCCCATAAAAACCTCTTTATATTTTAATTATTATATACCCCTTTTCTATCTCATTAATTCCTCCCATGTGCACCCATTTCCATGAAAAAATTCGATAAGGAATTTATCTCATCTCATTTACATTCAAGAAAGTTTTTTAAATTATGCATCTAAATTCCATTACATATGTTGGGAAATGTAACTATATTAACCCCTTACTATTACTTTTATGTACATATGACGTTGTACCCCTTTATCTCTCATCATCCATTTTTTTGAATTCTTATTTCACGTTGTTATGCTGCCGAAATTACACCGTGATTTTCCAAGCCAAAGTAATTATGTAGTGATTACCATACCCATTTATCTATCAAGGGTATTCAAATTCATGTACATTTACTTATTGATTATATAGTTTCATGTATGAATTCTTAATTCTTTCATCGTTTAATAAATGGTTATTTTTAATGAATCCATGTTGTATGATCTATGTGGCACACTTATGCACGAAATGAAATGATTAAGAAGGGTGCGCCCTGATAGCGCTCTAATGTATTGGATAATGATTAGTAACATGATACGTCAAGTGAAATTAGGGATTAACCATGCTAATTAAAGTGAAATGAGGGTTTACTCATGCTCCATTTTTAATGGTCCATGGCTCATTGAATATCATGTTAAATGTTGTTTCCACATTTCCATGTTTTAATAATTATGTTATATCATTCCTTTATGTTCATGTTTCTCTTTGCTCCATTGATATGCCTAGTTCTTAACATATATATATTATTCATGTTATGCCTTTTTTACTCCCTTACTAGGCTTTATATCTCTCCCTTTTCTTATGCATGACCTTAGTTTATCCCATGCAATGTTATGTATGAAGTAATGTGTGTGGTCATGTAAAATAAGTTTTCAATAATGTGTATTTTATGATCTAAGTTTTTATGTAATGTTCCTAATTTACCGAGACACTAGACATATCGATCGTCGAAGTTTTCTTAAGTGAAAATTTATGTAATAAATCATGTTTAAGTGTGTAATAAATAGCATGGTAGTTATAATAACCATTCCGAAATTTCATAAGAGATTTATCTCCACTAATTTCTATTGAAGAACGTTTTTATGTTATGATTCATAAATTCCATTTTCTTATGTTGGGATATGTGATTTCATATTCCCTTTACATTCAATTTAATTTATAAATTATGATATCCCATTTCCCTTTCAAGAATCTTCCCATGATCCTTTATGTATACTCGTTACCATGTCAAAATATAGTTAAGATTCTTTTCTATGTTCAAGTTTATTCATTACCTTATGCCTTCTATTTCAAAATTCCTAATGTTGGGATATGATTTTCAATGTCCATATTACATCCATTTTATGACTATGTGATGAGATGCGCCTTTATCTATCATCCACCCATATTTATGAATCTTTATGTGACGTTATTATGCTGCTGAAATTTGACAACAATCATCCATGCCAATGCAATTATGTAGTGAATACCAAACCCATTTCCTATGAAGGTTGTTCACATATATGAACATATAATTTTTGATTTTGGAGTTACATATATGTATTCTAGTCTATTTAATCGTGGAATAAATTATTATTATTAATGAATCCTTAATTTAGGATCGATGTGGCACACAAAACATGAGAATGAAATGAATATGATGGGTGCGCCCAGATAGAGATCCAATTCATTGAGAAATGATTAGTATCATAATACATCATGTTAGGATAGGGAGTGAACCTCATTCCTTTATGGGACTTTGTCCACTATTATTTCTAGGTGGGTTTATCCTTATCCTATGTTTATGATTCATTTTTTAAGTTGTCTCCACATTTCCCAAGTTATGATTATCATGTTATATCATGCCTAATTGTTCATGTTCCTTTTATTCCCCATTGATATTCCAATTGTATTACTTGTTTTATTTTATTCATGTTATTCCTTTTTTATTACCTTATTATCCTTTATAGATCATCCCTTTATTATGTTTGTCCATAAGTAATCCTGTGTAGTTTAAAAAATCCATGGATGTTTAGAATCATATTAAATATTTTTTCGTTAATGTTTTTGTACCCCATGTTATTATATGTGCCTAATTCACAGACAAACTAGAATTATCAATATTTTGGGTTGTATAATGTGTAATTTTATGTAGTAAGTCATGAATTTATGTGGAAAAAAGGGAAGGGTTGTTATAATAAAGGTTGTACAAAATGTAACCATATATACTACATAACATGATTTTCATAGAACTAACCATGAACCATATAATTAATCGATTATATGTTACATGACTTGTCACATTACTTCAACGATGTTTATTTCCATAAGTTAAGACAAGTAATCAACCTGATATTTATGACACACAACTTGCATTAATATTCTTGGAATGTACCACTTTTTATTTCTACTCACTACACAACATGTATGGATTGCATAAATAGTGTGTAGTTTCATAATTAACATAGACATTAATTAGGAATTTAATATTATATAATATTTTATCACACGAACATTATGTTAACTACACATATTATAGTGTGGTTTAATGTTTCTTTTAATTATTATTATCTGTAATAATTTTATGTGATTTATAACATGGCTCAACATGAACTCCATATAAACAATTATGAGTTACATTATGTGTACATCATGTTGTAAAACATTTATTCCATTCTTTGGTCATCTGAAAAACATTATTTGGTACCTGACATGTAATATATGCAAAAATTTATCAGTTACACGGTGTTTGCACTAGCTTCATGTTGTGTTTTCTTATATAGACCATGTTTCTCATATGGTGGTAAACATGTATCATGTAATTAATACATACTATATATGTTGACTATAAAACGTATGCATTTATCTGGGGTGAAAAAATGTGTGTTACATGATGTGCACATTATCAACATGTCATGTAACCCATCCAATCATGTTCCATGTAGCACAATTAACACATGACATGTAATTACTCTATGTATTATTCTCAACATTATGAATCCTTATTTTCATATATGTTCTAGGTGTGGTGAATTTGGGTACGCAAAATTTACATTTCAATTACACATTTTGTAGTACCATATTATCTATCCAGAATTTCCAACACGTTGGAAATTGATCTTTAACCGTTGTTTGTCTGTTCTGGATCCCTTTTTAGTCATATGAAAGTGAAAAAACATGATATAATTAATTTAATTTTAAAAAATAATAAACTATATATGAAAAAATAACATCCAATGAGTAAATCAATAAAATTTTAATAAATAATTATAAATTAATATTTTACTTCACTAATACCACTTGATGTTTCAAGTGTGTAGTGAAATCATTTAGGCCTATTCTTAATAATATTATTTCATTTAATTTATTGGAATTCACCTTAGAATATAAAAAATTAGAACCCTAAAGTATATGAGGAAATATATTTTTCATATAATTTATGATTAATTTATGAATAGTAATTCCCATTGTCTTAGAAGTCAATCTTTATTGTTGAATCAATTAAACACTCTCATCGCACCAGCTTTACGATGAAAGATTCGAGGGTAGAGTCCAACTTGAAATAATCCACATGTGTTTCAATAAACTCATAATTTCACAGATTTATATTGGTATCCTATCACTCAATATCAATCCTTTTGGATCTGAATCTTTGTTCATAACAAAAATAATTTCAGAACATGAAGGATTCTATCAATTTCTTATGAGTTATTTAGATAATGTAGGGAAATGTATATTCTCTACTATTTCGGGAATTCTAGAAAATATTCTCTACCTACGTTTAAGAGAATTCTCTAGAGAGGATTTATTATTGTTTATAAAAATAACATACCCTAGAAATGATATAATTTTTTTAAATATGTTATGAATTGTTAATTTCACAAAGGCTCAAAGTAAATCACTTAATATTTATAGAACCGCACATATGAAAATAAAAGACAAGTCAAATCATGGATTTTGGAAACCCCAAACCCATTGACACAGAAAATTTATCTCTAAAAAACACATACACAAAAAAGGGTACATGGGATCAAACATTTTAGAAAAATAGAAAAGAAATTAGACAAAAGAATACATAGAAAAATTTATCTTTATTTATTTCCACATCCCCTAACCCAATAATCTTCCTAATTAGATGGGTTTTAGCCTCTCCTCTATTTTTTGGGAGGCCACTTGGATGTTCATCTATGAATGATGGTTCTACTTTCATTTGAGTTTCAAGGTCCCCCTCCTTCACGAGAATTTGAACATATTCTTTAACCATCTTAACATCCTCCTTGAAAGAAAATTCAATTTTCTAATGAATCTTATCACCTACCCATAATTCATTTATGGTAGATGTTTCCCCATGCCTTTCTTAAAATCTGACTCCATGGAGGGTAAAGTTTTAGTAGACTCATTAACAATTGATACCTCATTAAAGGGAGTGGAAAATAAGACACAAGCCATAGGTACCTCTTGAACAGAGGCCATTGTGGGTTCCTCTTTGATATGTTGGGCATGTTTCGGATTCAGTTCTGAAGAAATCCATTAACTTATTATATTTATAACTCTAACCCACTAGGAACTCCTAATATACAAATGTTCAAAATCATAGTAGTTGATAATTTCCATCATGTAAAATAAGTTGGGATAGGTCACCCTTTTCCCATAAATGGTTGGGAAAACATACTACCGCTACCCCTTTTCACACACTTTATCAACAACACGAGAATTTATGGCCTTACCATCCTCTATTGGTTCATATTTCTCCTTATGGATTCCAATATTTCTTGAAATTTCATCCTGAAAAGTTTTGGCATGGGATGTGCCACATTTTTCGTTTTTTTTTTTCTTTCAATAAATTATTTTTCTAAACCATAAAATGGAATCATAATTTTTTGGGCCACCTAAAGTCCCACCTAATACAACCCCTACATGATGGTCTTATGTGTAAGACTCATGAGTGTGCTCAGACTCTTATCCCCTCTTATCCAGGCTTGTTTCTGCAATATCATGTCTTAAATATTCCCAATATTGTGTATCATTAGTTTCATATTTATATAAAGACTTATAGTGAATCACGTGGCCATGGTATCCAACCCTTGAAATCCTTAATGAATATTCACCATCCCATTATTTGGAAAAGTAAATATGTGAGGCATATCACCTTGTTTAATGGATGAACCTTATGGAGGTCCCATCCTAGGGGAGACTTTATTTTAATCCAGAGAACGTGAGAACTTATATTTCCTCCTGCTATTACCCGAGCTGAAGAATTTATCTTTTTTTAGATCCATTTAATCAACCAAAAAAATATCACCATTCTCAATGTATGATGGTTCTTTTTTTTGTTTGATAATTTTTCTACCATGATTGACAATGCCTACTATGTTTATGGAAAATTATTTTTTAGAATACAAAACCTTATTATAAGAAGTTTATTTTGTGTAATTATCATCACATAGAACAACGTTCTTATACCCATTATTCTGGGAAGACCCCCTCTATAAATTAGAGACATACAATGAAGTATCTACATCATCATGTATTATAAACTCAAATATATTGTCTTTTGAGATGTTCCTAGGCATCATGAAATTGGAATAAAAAGAACCACATTCTCACTTCTCATTTAAATTTTCAATTATTTTTTATTTTGAATAGAAGATAAGAGGCTTCTCCAATTCAATATCCAACTCAATTTTGTGTTCACCCATAACTAAAATGATTGTCTCAATGAGAGTAGAGATAATATCAACTTCAATAATAATTCTATTAAAACATAAAAATCCTATATGTTTGATTTCTTTATCAAATTTAATTGGAATAAAACCCCCTAAAGAAACATCCCAAATAATATAGGGATTATAGAAAAACAATTGAGGGCTCAAATTCTACTCCATAATTCTATTATAGTATTAATGATGGAATCATGATCAATGAGAGGATACCACTCCTAAATCCTTATTAATATAGTCTCAAGAGAAATAAATCCTAAGCCCCATGTCATAGATTTCATTTAAACATTTGAGAAGAATAAATGAATTTATCCCTTACAAAATTAATTTGTACTCCATATATCAAATCACTATAATTGATTAAGATTGTTCCTCTAGTCTTAAACCCACCAAGGGTACTCCTTATAGAGAATTACCAAGTTTCCGTTGATGGAGTTATTGAAATTTTCAAAATTATTTAACAAAATATTTTGATTTTCATCAATGAAAGTGGGTGTTCTATTTCTAGTTATTATCCATGATATGTATTAAAAATATCATTTTTGTTTATGGAATCATTAACCAAAAAATTTTCAACCATTTTTTGGAGAACTAAGGATAATCACAGTTTAAAATTCCTTTATAGATCTCCTAAAAACATCATTTATAACCCAATTTATTTTAATTGAACCATCAACGCCATCATGTTTCCTCAATGAATTGGTTAAATAATCATATTTATTGAATTAAAAACATTTTTCAAAGTTTTAAACATATAATCCTGATAAAATTATATTTATTTAAATAATATTTAGTATATAATTCCCACCAAATCCTTAAATTGGTCCACCAAATCTCCATAGAATTTATTGGACCCTGAATAATGAATTTCAAAAAAATATCACAATATTATTCAATTAAAAAAATATTAATCAAATTAACATATCATGAATAATTTTCATTCCTCAGAAAATGAGAAAATTATGTATTCTAATATTAAATTCATTTAAAATTTAATTAAGGTTCTAGATACAATTTCTGTGTCACCCTCTAGGACAATTTCTCAATGGCATTAACTTTACTCGCATAATTTCCAAGATCAACAAAAAAAATAAATAAAATCACCCATGAAGTAAGAAGTGGGTTTTTTGTGATAATAACCACCTACCAGTATTCACTATGTAATATAATTAATTTGTCATGATATCTCTTCAAACATTTTGTACACGTGTGTCATCAACCTATATTATAGATATATATTATTATTTGACATTACAAAAATGAAAACGCTAATAAATAACCATGGCCTTGGACATTAATCGTGAATTTCCATTCCTATCAAAGGGACATAGATAATTTATTACATTAACTAAGAAGGGAAAGATCCTTTCTTGAGTTATTATTTAATGGCATACCTCTTGTGATGCACCTAACATATACTACCTCATTATGGATATATTTCATCTTGGTTTTCATAAATACTTATAATCTCACAAATCATGATACAAATTAATCATAATCTCATGACTAAAGACCAAAAAACAAATCCACATATATAAGTATCCAATTACATATAAAAAATGTTGAATTACTATGGGTGGATCTATTCTCAAAACCAATTCTCTTATAGATTACTAATGAAAATATTCAGGAGAATAAGTCTCAATGTCTTATGATCCCACATCCCCTAATAACATGTATCATATCTATCTAGATAGATAGTGTAATTTGGATATATAACATGTATATGAGAATAAGATCATATAACTTAAATGTTCTCATTATAGAAAAAAAACAACTATAACCTTTGAAGTGACATATACTGTAATGAAATTATAACATTAAAGTAACATGGAATATTACAGATCATGTGATAAGATATTTATTAACATTCAAGACCATGAATATATAGGTTATTGAAAGTAATAATTATTTGGTTTTGAGGCACCAACACCAATATAGAGGGTAATATATGGAAACAATGGCTAGAGTTTCTCATAGAATACATAGTTCAATAAATTTTTAAGGATTAAAATTCCAATGGTTGAGAGAATTTTGAAACCCTGGATATGTTATGTATATTTTTCATTGATTTCTAATGGTTTTTGTATTGAAATTTAATGGTTGACCAGTTTTTCATGATATATCTTTGTTAGAGACATGGTCTATATACCATTCTTGCTAATCGAGCATTGTGGTTTTTATGATAAGACCAAATGCATAGTTATAATAATAGTGCAATCCAACCATGTCAGGAGGTTTTTCAGGAAATAAATAATAAATGGTTTGTTTCAAGGTTAGGATAATCATGCATATAAACCATAAATTTTGTGAAAAATTGGATATTTATGGATAAAGGGTTAGGCATGTCACAACCTGACCCAACAGGGCCCATACTACAACTCCCCAAGCCGAACTCCAATAGGCAAGGGGCTAGAAATTAGAATCAGGTAGGAATATCACATAGATGGGAGGCCTTCTCCTAATATACCTGAACTCATACACCCATAAACACCTCTATAAAATATTGTATATATATATACATATAGAAACCAAATTAAATACATCCATCCATCCTAAACTATAGTACAACAAAAGTAATGAAATAGTAAAATGGAAAAACACCAAACCACCAAAAACTATAAAATCATTTAACCTGCTCAAAAATAGGGGTCGTTGTCAAATGAAACTACTAGAAAGCTCCTTGGACTGACTCTGGTAAACACCTTGATTAGTCTAGCTCACTATGCTCCACCTACCTAGGCTCCTTCGGAAAATTCATCAAAATGTATATAGTATGAACACGACACAACAATAGTGGGAAAAATCCTATTTAAGGGTGAGTATAAAAATAATTAGTATGTTCTCCAAAATCCAAAATAAAATGGATAAACCGATCGGCAATAGTTCACCACACCTATCTAGAGGGAACCCAATCGAGAGAGAAACTTCATCTCAAACCATCCTTAACTAGACATGAATACTATGCTAAGCCCACAAGGGGTGTCAACCGAAAAATGTGAAATCAACACAAATAATCCTAGAATTTCCTAGATATACTCCTATCTTACTCCATGTCCCATGAGGTTCTAACCTCATAGTCAGTTAAAAGTTTCTACTTAATGCTCTAATGATTACATACAATCGGGAGAACACGCTCCATGAGATTAGTAATCCCATATGGAACACATCCATGATATAGACCCCCATTCGAAACAACTCTACCATTCCTAATGGTATGATTGATCGAATGTTTTCCATTGGGAATAAGTCACAAGAAAAATCTATGATGAATAATACTATAGGTCTTTCCATTTCTAACCTTCACCATGTGTGAGTCTATTAGAACCTAAGTTGATAGGCCCACACCTCCCCATTGCCCAAAGTAGAGAGATCACTACTCTAGACTATGCACCACATACATCCTCTCTAGAAAGAGAGAATAAAGGTACCCACGCCTCACCACTACCTATAATTTTTGGGATAACTGGCTCCTAACTAACCCACAAAACCTATATGGCTCTTATATGGAGTAAATCATACCATAATCCATTGAGGGAAAAGTAAGTCCTAACCAGGAACTGTACATAACTAGTGGAGGGTATGACTCTTCATAATTGTGATCTATAATCGAAGGAGCTCCAAATACATTAGAGGACCCACTCCCCATTACTACTAAAATATGGTAAATTATTATTTCATAGATAAGGGTGTTCACCATAGTAAAATAAGGTAGTGTCTCTCAATAGTTGGAGGACCAGCATCATGTTTCAAAAGGAGAGTGAAACTTCATTCATAGAGGAAATGCACCATAGTTTGACTAGGGAGTACCACACTAGTACTATGATCACTATGGGATACCCATCCCCCCACTAAATAGGGGAGTACAAACCCCAAGCTAGAGGACCCCTCCTTGGTATGATAGGGGAATGACAACTATTCCAAAATAACATGTTTGGAGGACACTCTCCCTAGAACGACAAGGGATTTCAAACCCTAAGGGTAGAGGACCCACACCATAACATGATAGGGGAGTACCGAATCTATCTATACATCACATATGAAGGACCATCACCCTAGCATGGTAAGGGAGTTATGACTCTATAAATAGAGGACCTTCACCCTAGTCCAATAGAGGAGTACCTACTTTATCTGACCAATTATTATGGAGGGTCCACACATTATCATGGTATGGCAGAACTCTCTCCAACAACACGAATGATATAGGGAACCCATGCCTTAGTCTAAAAGGGGTGTACCAACCATATAAGAACAGACTTGATGGTATATAACTCACAACCATGATTTGAGGAGTCTCATCTCTACAGAAGTAGAGAGAATAGGGAAACCCATCCCCTGATGAAACAGGTAATTACCAGTCCCAGAATCTCTCTCTAACAACCACACTGGTCCACCACATCATCCAAGTGACAATAAAAGAATATTCATGCTTTTCATGCCTGACATCAGAACACTACCATGGGTACGGGACCCAGACCCTAATCCAAATGGGTAAAACCTCTCTAACGATAGGGGACCCACATACCAATGTAAATGGGAAGGGTACCAACCCCAATGTAAACTCAGTGATCCATCCTAATCAATACACAATTTTAAGCAACTCTAATAAAATTTCATGATTGAAACATTACACATTGTATTGTATAGTCCACTTAGAAGGCAACCCTCACATTCTTCATGGAAAACTGCTTAGCATAGACTACTTACAAGCATGAATCCAAGCCCAAGAGAAGAAGAAATGCAATGTGGAAGACCTCTAGAAGATCCCAAGGAAGGTACATGGTGTGTGCTTGGGTCTACATGGTATGTGAACCCACCCAAGAACTTGTATGTGTCTTTTTTTATATGGATTGTGTGGCCATATAAACTTAAATAGAATGTACAAGTTGTACATGGTGTGTCGTGCCTAACCCGACCCTCAGTTGTGTTCTTACTCCACACAGTTTAGCTAATCGTGTCTTCCACGTGGTGTGTACCACTAGGTACATTGAATGTCTAGGATAAAAATACACTTTTCCATTTTATTTTCCCATTCTCGTTTTTGGAAACTTGCTCCCATGTACTTTTTTCATGTAGTTCCACATGTCCATAAACTATCACTCGACTACCATGCCCATGTCCTCTGGCTAAACGACATGGGGTCACTACATGGAATGTAACCCTAACACATGTTGTGTAATCCCAAAAATTCATCTTCCCCAAATGGGGAGAATACATAGTGTTTCTCTCTAGTTTACACACCATCTATATGGGAATTCCATCAAGAATTTCCCTACAAGTCATCAGATTCACCAGAGTTTCCCCTAAAACCTACAGATCAAACTATGATGGCTTTATAGCAATCATAATAGAGACCTACAACCTTAGAATAATGCATAAACAAGGTTACCATATCTAAAACACAAGTACACATACTTATATTAAAAAATAATGATGATTTGGGTGTAGAATGACACTTCTATCACGTGGTTCCTTAATCTGATGACAACTGACATAAAAAATGGTGATCAGAAGCACCACATTGCTTCGATTCAGCCTTGGTTTGTCCGTCAGACAATGGGAGAGAGGTGTATTGTACCTCTCCTCTATTTCATGCAAACCAAATGGGTAAGAGAGAGATTAATTAGTTTTATTTTAATTAAATAAATTAACTCCCTTTTTAAACCCAGTCACCAACTCACCTTTAGTTGAAAACCCAGTGCTAATAAATTTTATGTCATGCCTAGGGTAAAGATGACATTGTAAACCCATCCTCAATTTTAAAATTCCAATATGAGACACTTCTCATGAGTTATTCCACATTTCAAGAGAAAACTTGGATGTGTTATGAAATATATTTAATATTTTTCATATCACTGTTTTGAATCTCTCAAGGCCCTGGAATCCGGTGCTAACTCAGTGACTAGCTTCAGAAATATTAAACATTCTTAATAGTAAAACATAAAATCCATTACATTATCTCCAACTTAAGGTTTTTTCCCCAAAAATCCAAATCCTTGGGATAGGGGGGAAACATAGATCTCTACTATAACTCCCATGTCAGTGATATCACCAACGGTTCTTGTGCTTCCTACAAGCATATACTCAGGGGAACCACCAATGCCAAACCAAACTCACATCCAGCTCCTACAAGGTCTACATTATGAAAAAAAGAGGCACTTATTTCCTCATCTCTAATAGGTTAAAATCACTAAGCACCATAGTTTATCTATAGTCATAGGGTCTAGTGGTACACCACCTCACTAACCTTACAAAAATAGTAACATAACCCCATAGTTTCCATATATCCCTAGATGAACTACATTGTGACCTCCTCAAGCATCTTTCATTCATGATTGACACAGATCACATGATGGTACCAATAGAAAAAATAGGGCTTCTCCGGTGTAAACACTAGGTCTTACTTGGCCCTTCATCTAGAATCCTCCGACTATAACAAAGATCTCAAACCCAAAAAAACTACCAAACCCACTAGTGGAATCCCATCTGAGTGTGGATGGTAGGAAACCAATCCACTCTGTGGAAACATCATATGGTGTAACTCTACCTCTACAAAATGGTTCTATGAATTTTTATCCCTCCACCAGGGATTCCATGCATAAGGGTTGATCTAAAAAACTCTACTAGCAATATTAGGACCTAGATAGAGGCCCCACAACATCGTACAATAGGGTATTACTACTCTACCAATACAATAACTATGGGATACCATCTCCCTTACACGATTGGGGAGTACCATCGCCAGGCTAGAAGAATTGATCCTTGGTACGATAGGGGACTACAAACGATTCGAGAATAACTTGTATGGAGTACCCATAACCTGAAAAGACAATAGAGTTTTGACCCCAAGGATAGAGGAACCAAACCTTAACATGATAACAGAGTACCCATTCTATATATATATATCACATATGGAGGAAATGATCCCTAGAACAAAAGGGGAGTTCCAACACCACAGACAGAATAATTTCACCCTGGTCTAACAAGAAAGTACTTACTCTATTTGGTCAATAGGTATGAAGGTTCTGCACCCTGTCATGGTTGGGTATCACTGTCTCCAACTACATGAATGATATGGGGACCCCGTGCCCTGGTCCGACCGCAGAGTACCGACCATGGATGAACATTCCCAATGGCATAGAACCCACACCCATGATTTGAGGAGTCTCCCAAAATAAAAATTCAAGGGTAACCCACTCCTTGATGTGATAGGGGAGTACCGGTCCGAGCATCTATCTATCTAAGAATCACACCTATCTACGACGTTAGCCAAACTCTGTTGAAAGGTGTTTCATACTCATCAAAACTCACATTTCAAAACATCCACAAGTAGGGGACCTGTTCTCTAATACAACAGTGGATAACTACTCTACCAACCTAAAGAGTCTAGGGGACCCACATCTCAATGTAAAAGGTAAGGGTACTATTATCAACATAAATCCACTAATACACCCTAATTACTACTCAAGGTTAAGAACCACTACTAAATAATCATGATCGAAACACACCACATAATATCTAAAATCCCACTACTGGGTCCACCATGGTTTTCTAAATGGAAAATTACTCAAGATAAGATACTCACAACCCAAAATCTGAGCCTTAGATAAGGAGATATTCTAGGATAAATATCTCAAAAATATCCCAAGGAAGGTACTCGGTGTGCACTAGGATCCACAAGGCATGTGAACCTGTATGACAACCAGGTCATGTCCTCTGTTTGTATAGATTAGCAGGCCAAATAGCCATACATAATGTTTAAAGACCATAAAAAATAGGTCATGACTCAACCCACCCTGACCATGTTCTTCCAACACATGGATCAGCTAGCCATGTCTCCCACACAATGTGTACCACCAAGTACATGACTTGTTAATGATAAAAAAACACATGGACATGTTGTTTTCCCATGCTCGTGTTCAAAACCCCATAACACTGTAATTTTTTCATGTAGTTCTAAACAACAATTTAATATCACATGGAAAACCTAGCCATGTCCTCTATCCACACGACATGGTGTCACTACTTGACGTGTAACCCCAATAGATGTTGTATATCCTAAAAAAAATAATCATCCCCAAATGGGAAGAACACATAGAATTTCCCTCTAGTTTACACACCATGTAAATGGACATTCCAATAATTATTTCTCTGAGTGACCTAATTCACCTTAGTTTTCCTTGAAACCAACATATCAAACATGAAGGGATCTTTAGAAATCATAATAGGTATCTAAAAACAAAAAAATGGCAGAATACAAAGGGGATGGGGACTTATTATCAAATATTACAACATCTATGGTGAAAGTACATAGCTTCGGGTGTAGAGAGGTTCTTGGATTTTGTTAATACTTGATTTGATGATGATTAGAATCCATAAAATAGATCAGTAGTACCTCATCACTTTGGTTTGACCTTAGTTCGTCCAGTTACCAAAGGGGGGAGAGGATTATTGTGCCTCTCCTCTGTGTCGTTCACACCAAATGGGTGGGGTGGGATTAATTGGTTTTAATTTAATTAATCAATTATCTCTATTTTATCAACCCCCCGCTAACTCTCATTCAATCGAAAACTCATCGTTGACAAATTTTATGTCACACCTAGGGTAATCATGATGTTTTTAACTGAACCATAGTCTCAAAATTCTGATCTGAGACTCTTCTAAGGTGTTATTCAAAAATTTAATAGAATATTTTCTCATGTAAAGATATATTTTTAATATTTTTAATATCAACATGACAAGGATATTTGGGCCCCAGAATCCTACATTGGCTTCAAATATATTCTTAAAATTATTCCAAAATCTTATAAGTCAAAAATAGAGTCATTATAAAGAATGTGGTTTGGAATATCATTCATGATAATAGTTTAGTTTGGTAAAAATACCATGATATTGTTTTTAAAACTTTTATTTGTCACTTTTGACTGTCATTGATACGTTAAACTCACCATGAAGAGTATCAGGGATTCCTCATCATGATTTTTTTTATTTCTCCACCATTGATAAATATGATTATCTCTATGTATAGTTAAAATAACAATGAATTAGAGGTAATAGATCATTAATATCCTTAGATTTATCTCTTTCTCTCTCTCTATGTATAAATATCTCTCTCCCTCTACCCTCTCTCTTAAAGATCAATAATGCTAGATTAGATCTCAAGAATATGATAATGGAAAATTAGATCTTGACTATAAGAATCGTGATATTGGTTTCTTGTTACTATTTTTTTACAAATTACAATAAAATCATATTCATCATACATATACATATATATATATATTAAAATTATGGAATATATTTCTATGTTAGGTTGAACTTATTCCTTCCTCCATTTATTATGGTTATTTGATATGTGATTCAATGTATCTTTTTTAATTTTTTTTACCTTTTTATAGAATTTTTAAAATAATTTATCCATATAAAATGGAATTAATAAATTATAGAATGTACTATTTGTATAAAATAGACATTTATTTTCATGAAAAAAATTATTTTAGGATTTTAGAAGTCAATGGATTTTATTTTGGTAGTGAAGTTTTTTCCTAACCATGAAATTTAGTCAAACAATGCTTTTGAAAAAAAATTGTAACATAAATTACTTTTGATTTAATATATTTGTTTCTATATATTTTAAATGGGAAACTATTTTAGGTATTAAACAGTTTTAGGTAAATAAATAAATCATGGATATAATCAATGATAAGAATTGGTGGGAAATAGAAGAATGGGATTATTAATAACCAAAATATTCAGGAATTTGAATGTATTGGATGATTCATGATGTGTGATATAAACAATAGACGAATATTAATGAAAAAATCTATAAGGATAAAGATCCATGGAAAATGATTTTTTATCATTTAGAGATGTTAATATAGAATTTTTAGTTTACATTAATCATGATTCATGTATATTCTTAATGTTTATGAACTAATTTTGACTATGGGAAAACCAGGTGGGATAATCTTGTTTTATAAAACATTAAGGGGTCATTTTGATTTCATATATTGACCTATGTGAAATTATTTTGTAAATAATGATTTAAAAAGGGTTTATTATTTTTTACGAATGACTTTGGTTTACATGTTTTAGGACATATCATACATGGAAATTCATAGAAATGACTTTGATAAATCATCAAAAATATTTTTTTACTCACCCATACATTAATACCTTAGCATGCGTCTGGATATTTTATTTCATGATTTGGTAAAATGAAATGTTTCTTTTTTATTCCTGAAATATCATCGGATCTATGTTAGAGTAGGAATTAATTTTTGTTTTACCATGTTTCATTGGTGTTGGGTTTTAGTGGAGATAATAGTTATCTAAACATAGTGGAAACAAATGAATGAATACCTGATTAACTCAAGATTCTACCATTCCATTTAATTTTTTCTCTAATGAATGTTATCCTTATATTCTTCTTCATTATGGTTGAAAAAGATCAATAAGAATAATATAATTGATTTATTCCTCCTATGGTATCCATAGGTTTTTATGAATTTCCCAACTTATGGTAATGATATAAATTTACTTATTGTGGGTTAAAACCTAGGTTAAATATAAAGAGATAAATGAGAGATTCAGTTCAATAATTTTCTCATAAAATAAATCATGAAAATACATTCCATGGTCTCTATCACCTTACATAACCTTCAATGTCACTAAATTAAATATATTTAATATTCCATATTTCATATACATTTAATGTTCCATTATTATAAATGCATCACCAATTTAGGAACTGTGAACCACATAAAAACCATTTATAATGTTTTACCAAAAATGATAAAATATTTATCTCTTTAAATGTTTAAAAAATTATAATTAAAACCCCATAAATTATTATTACATGATAATCCATCCAATATATGATATCTAAGATTGAATAAATATTTTCATTCCATTAACACCAACACATTGTAGTTTAAGATTATGTGTATATTTTTTTGAATCTATTAATTTAATTAAACCCTCATGGGCTCTATAAAAAACCATATTATTCCATTTCATTTGTAAAAACTTGTGAATCCATATCTAAAAATCATTTTATATATCCTAAAAAACTAATTTTGGAGAATTTATCATTCATTTTCACCATATATTAAATCACATGCAATAAATTATGAAAATTTATCCACAATATTATGGGGATATCCTGCAAAATACGTTTTTAGTTTTTTTCTATTTTTTATTAAAAAAACATTGTAATAAAAACTGATCCTTATTTATATAAACACTAATTTTGATCCCACAGGTCTTAGTATAGTTGAAAATTATTATAAATTCACTTATCCATAATTTTAAGAAAAGAGATTCCTTTAAAACATTAGTTCCACTCAATCTATAAAGGGATCTATAATGATATCCATCAAGAACATATGTAGAAACCCAAAAAATAATTTCATGAACTTACAACCATTTATTTTGACCATTCTTAATTTGAGGTTTATCTCAAGTCATTTTGGGTGGCTTGTGGAGGTGTTTATAGGTTTGTAGACCTATGAATAATTGGAAAATTGTTAGATTATATCATGCATGTCTTCGTAAGGAAATATTCACCATATGTTAGATCCATAAAGGATGGTGCATGGTTAGGTTAATAAATTAATCCAAACCATTAATTATTACCCAAAAAACATTGTTACTTGTGGTAGATATTTTTTCATGATTGGAGTATGGTTTTTAAAACCATGGAACCAAACTGTATGGATTCTATTATAGTCTATAATGGGGTAAACATTTGGAACATTATTTCCCATATTGTGTTGAAAAACTGTGCGACGTAATTTAATTAATCTAAATTTTTATTTCAAGAGCTAATAGTCATCAGATTAAATTCATTATTCTTCCATTGAAATAGAATCTTTACCCAGGAGAATCCTCTAAGATATTTTGGATATCAACTGCCTCTTTATGTTTTATTATGTGGATATTTGGGTTTTAGATATAGTATTTTAATGCTATATTCTCATTCTTTATCATTCCCCATTGCTCTTCTAGATTAACCCTTTTCTTCTTGAAAAAACCTTATATTGGAATATTGATTCTAGATATAAGGATTATGCCTTGATCATTTGGGTTTTCATTTATATCTATCATGTATTTTTAATTTTTTGATGGATTTTGATCTTGTTTTTTGGATTCTGTTTCTAAAATCCCATCATGATTGATTATAGATTTTTGAATATATATTAAAGGATCCCTTTATAAGTGTTTTTGATACCATGATTGGGGTATGTGGTTTTATAATGTAGTTCCTATCAATTGAAACAATTTTTTAATTGATTTCAAATGGATTTCCACTTGATTTCAAAATAATTGTTTCTTTAGAAAAAAATATCAAAATGGAATGAGGTGTGTGATAAAATTTCATTGACGGTGTTTTTTGAAATTAAGTTTTAATTTCAGAAAAAATATATATTGAATTGAAATGAATGAGTTGAATAATGTATTTGATGATGATTATTGAGAATTAAATGCATGAAATTTATTTTAAATTTTAAATGGAATGAATTGTTTTTAAATGTCTATTTTTTTATTATAAACTTTTGATGTTGGTTTTTGTAATGAAATGGAATGTTTTAAAACATGATCTTGGAGATGATTTAAAAAATTATTAAAAATTATTTTTTATTTATTAAAATGAATTATATCCCCTTGTGTGATTAATTTTCTTAAATCACATCGGAACCTGGGAACATAGGTGTGAACCTTGTATTTACATGATAAACATGTATTACTCTATCTACTAATAGATAAATGATGAAAATGAAAATAAAAATAGATGATGGAAGGGGTTCATTATTTGGGATAGATTTTAATTCCCCTTGGATTGGGATCTAGGGATGTGTGAAGACAAAGAGTCGTATTTTACTAAGAATGTGTGTAACCTTGAGCCATGAACTAACTAACCCCAAGACACACAACCATGGTGCTATGATTGAAAATGATTGAAGGTGGATTGTTAAATTGTTTTGATTATGAAATCATTTATTTTTTCCTCTTTTGATATAAATTTTTATCCATTTCTATTTTATTATAAATTAAATTTTTAACATGTTTTATACTTTCCATTGTAATAATTTAAAAATCGTGTTTTATATTAAAATGTATAAAAAATACATTCAATGTTTTATTTATTATTGAGTATATTTAGTTTAATTGATATATAATAATTATAGAATGATTGGTGTGGTACTATTAGAATAGTCTTTCTCACACACTACTTTTGACTTTGGTTGTTTGTAGACATTCTTACAATGGGTCTAGTAAAATGGAATTCCCCACTTAGATGTGGTGGGTGTTATTAATTGTCGGACCACGTGATTTGGAAGTGATAGGTAGATTATTTCTTCTAATTATTGAAATGATATCTTGATATGAAAAAATATTTGGTTTCTAGGATGGTTTGTCTTGTTTCCTACTATAAGTTTTTGGGATTTTCTCTAGTTGACTGTATTGGAATAAAATTGTTTATGGTTTCTTATATATTTTTTTCAATTGTTTAGTTATTATTATTGAGAAACAATTCCCTATTTTTTTTAAATTCTGATATGATGGTATCTACTACATGGGGATCAAAAATACCCTTCAAGTCATGTTAGAGCGAACATGGGTTCCAGTTTAGTAGGTTATCTGGGTTGGTTCATGAAAAATTGGTATTACTAGAGTCTCTGTATCTTCTTGGAATTTGTTATGTAGTTTCAGATTTCTTAGTATAAAAATAATCGGATTTTATAAACATGAGGGTTCGGTTATGATCATGTTCCTAACTAGATATTATTATATAAATCCATAATTAAATATGTAAAATTGATAAAATGTTTATTTGAGGAGTATTTTTACCTGATTCCAGAGTTTTCCAAAAAATTGTTCTCATGTTTTTATTTCTAGGTTTAAATTCGATTGAAATGGTTTATTTAGCGTCCTAAATTATAAAATTTTGTTATATATTGATGTTTAGTAGAACCATGCCCCCCAGTAATATTTCTGATCATACATTAGGAGAGAACTGATGATGAATTACAACAAGTGAACACTTCAGTCAACCATAACCTTTTAGTGGTTATAGGGGATGTGTTCCAAGCTCTGGGAAAAGGGGTCAAACTATCACTCATTCAGGATAATTATATTCTATCTTAGAGGGAATATAGTATAGATCATTCCATGAATTTTCTTCATCATAATAAACCATCTTTCTAGCGTATAAATTTTCCTTATGAGGCAAAGGATTAACTGAGAAAGATTGAGAGACTCTTAAAGTTGATGTAGATTCAAGTTTACATTAAGGTTAAATGTGTCATATTAAATCCTGAGGGGGGTAGTAAGAGATATAGATATTCTATATTTATAGAAAATTAAAATGGTTTCTTGGGGTGTAAAAACATCAAGACTATTTTCATGAAACAATTATATCTATACTTCATGGTTTTGGATAAGTTTATGGAGTTCCTCAATCATCACCAAGGTGATTGGATAGTGACCTATTATGATTACCATTTTTCTAAAATTGATATTTTTTCTCAATAGGTGGTGTAGAATGAGATGTTGAAGTCCTATAGTTTAATGATGGGTCTTAGATCAAATATATGATCAAAGTTTTTCATATTGAGTCATACCTCATATGCTAATTTTCTTGATATAACTATTTTGGGGAATATTTTCCTAAATAATAATCTAAGGTTGAATCGAATACCTTTTAATATAAGTGTTAAATTAGTTAGTTCCTTTAAATGAAATAGAAAGATTAATGATCATCATAATGTAAATATTACAGGTTTCCCTCATTAGTAGACTTCTTCCATAATATGTATTGTGTCTAGTAAGGGCCCACCAACTTGTATCATGTATGGAAATGTTAGGTTCTTGAAGTATTCTTATATAGAGGTTCCAAATATCTATATCTCATGTAGTCACTCAGACCACTTCTAGTGGTTTTTTATGTATTTACAATTCCATGTAGTGGTATGATCATTTCAGTACTATGAGGATCTGTGGCTTAGTCTGATGCTTCCAAAGCAAAGGGTTTCCAGACATGTGCATCTGGAATCAATCTTCTTTATATACTAGATAATTATGCAATGGGAATTTATGTAGGTCTTATTACGGTGAGAGGTACCATTGTTATTTATTCATATTTAGTGACTACATTATTTGATATTGGTGTCTCTCATTCATTCTATCATCCCACACTATGGAATTTTTGAATCTCATAATGGATCTCATGCTTTTTATGGAAATTGAAATTCCACTCAGGATGAAGAGAGATTATGGTATCTAATGGACCTCTTTTACTATATCATTATTAAATATCAAAATTTTATAGGGAAATCTTGGTTCTTGAAATGAGTTATATATATTTCATCTTTAAAATGGACTTTTTAGTAGTTCACAAAGCTCAGATTGAATATTATCTCCACCAGGTATCCATTATGACCCCTCGTGGTGAGTCTCATGTTTTTTAGGGATAATTTTTATGAATTATTTAAGATGATATCCATATTTAATTTCAAATTAGTGTAGGAATATTCCTATGGCTAACTTCCTCTAGTAACGAATGAGTTTTCAGATAATTTTCCATCAGAGTTTTCTAGTTTTCCATCTATGAGGGAGGTAGAGCTATCAATAAATTAGTGAAAAGTACATTACCTATATTTATCCCTTATTAAAATATTAAACTAGGTGAATTTAATGAGTTAATGAATTGTTTAGATGACTTAATTTCTAAAGTATTTTTTTGGCCTAGCATATGACCTTGGGCAGCACCAATATTTTTCCCCAAGAAGGTCTACGGAACCCTTCAATTTTTTGTTGATTACCAAAATCCTAAAAGGGTTAAAATCAAGAAAATGTGTCTTTTTCAATACAATGATGATTTTTTATCATCTAAAAATGGAGACTTGGTTCTCTAATAACGATCTTCAGTCTATTCAGGATCAAGTAGTTTGATATCCTGATGACCAATTTCCTTTGGGATTCAAAATATCAAGATTATTTCAATGATTTGATGCACCATTTGACTTTATATATAATTTAGATTGTTCTAGAGGATTTTCAGGGCCACAAGGTCACTTTTTATACTTATGTATAGGTTTGGGTTGTGTCCTAATCCAAGGTTATCATGTGGTGGCTTATGGTTCTCCCCAACTTTAGCCTCTTGAGTGGAAATATCCCACACACAATCTTGAACTAATAAATATAATGAATGATATTAAGAGTTTTTGACACTATATTTTCATATAAAGTATTAATATTTTATATAATAACAAAATCTTGAGTTATATCTTTTCTAAAAAATATTAGAATCATTGTTAAAAGTGATAGGTACTATACCTGTAATCTTTTTACTTTGACATTAACTACACACCTAGGAAGGAAAACATCATTATGGATGTTCTAAGTAGTAAAATATTATCCCATTACATAAAGGATTCATCAAATTAGTGGAATATCATGGATATCTTTACCTTCATGCACTTGGGAGTCTAGAAGGATGACATTGATGTTGTTTTGGAATGTGTTCAGATAACATCCTCCTTTCTTGAGATGCCTCTCTAGGAAAAACAAATTTATGATGAGTTATGGAAAATTAGGGACTATTTATTTGATTTAGAGAACATCGGTTAATGGTATTTATCTTTCATGGGTTTCCTTTTCTTCTGAAACTTATTTTTCATTATGTCTCCTTTGAGAATGGTTTTTATGAGGGATTTTCATCATTCCCAATTAATTGTTTATCCAGGAAAAACAAATGTGTTTTATAACATTATCCATTGTTCCTTGTGGACAATAATTAATAATGACATTTATAATTATGTTTCACATTGTTTTTATTATAAAAATAATAAGGCTGGTGATCATAAGGCTTCTAGTTTTTTTCATACACTTCCCATGATGACTTGGAATTGAGATTAGATATTGATGGATTTTTTTGGTTGGGTCACCACATACTCTTTAGGGACATATGGGTATTGATTGACTAGTTAACCAAATTGGATCACATTATTCCTATTTTTTAAACCATGAATTTTAATGATTTTTGAAATATATATGTTATAGAGATTATCAAGTTACATAGAGTTCTTTCTACCTTTATTTTTGATAAGAATCCAGGATTCACATCTCATTATTGGAGATACCTATAGGTGGTGATAGTATCCTAGGTAAAATTGAAAATAGAATACCATACATAGATGGATGGTCAAATAGAACATTACATATAGATTCGTGACTACATTTTATGTTCTTGGATCCTTTACATTAGAGGAGTGTGAGACTACAATCGGTGCTAGTTGATTTCACCTATAATAATAGTTACTAGTCATCCATTAAGATGGAACCCTTTGAGGCCTTGTATGACTGACCATATAAATCTCCAATTTATTTGTTGATGGTTAGTATGCTACCCTAATGGGACTTAGTTTGTTCTAGAAAACGATGATGTAGATGTAGTTGATTCAACAAAGATTGGTAATAGTGTAGAGCTAGTATAAATCATTTGTGGGTTGTCATTGATATCCGTTGGAATTTTTTGGTTATGCACCAGGTGTAATTGAGAATATCTCCATGATTGGGACACCGATAGCTTGGAAAATAAGGGAAGTTGACACTGAGATACATGGGATTGTTTGATTCATTATACATATTGGAAAAGTGGATTATCATTTTTCTTTCCTACCTTTATTGAAATCAATCCATAATGTTATTCATGTATCATATATCAATATATATCTTATAGAGAGGGAGGACCTTGATGTGGAACCTAATATGACCATGAATGACCATCCAGATAGGCTTACTGATTCTCAATTAAATGTTCTTCATGGGAAGTCTTTCCATTTGGTTCAGGTACATTGGTTTCATGGTTTCGATTCACCTGAGATGTGGAAGCCTGAGGACATGATGAAGGAGAATTGGCCTCATCTATTTCATCACTAGTCTTCTTAACAGGCTTCCTGGGGAAGGAAATAATTTATGTTGGGGAGAATTGTAATATCTCGACACCTAATTTAGGTATTTATAGACATTTATTTTGACCATTATTCATTTGAGTTATATCTCAGTTTGATTGGGTAGATTTTGGAGGTTTTTATATGTTTTCATGGCTATGAACAATTGGCACACAATTTGATAAAACTATGTGAGTCATCATAGGAAACTAGGAACCTTGGGTGGGATTCATAGAAGAGTGCGCACGATTAGTCCAAATCATGTAAAATTCCCCCAAAAATCATGAAACTAATGGAAAAGATGTTTTGTATAGTTGGAAAATCATTTTTTAAACTATTAATCCAAACTGTGTGTTTTATACAGTACCCCTAAAAGGGGCACATATTTGGCACATGGTTCTCTAAATAATGTGGGAAACTATGAGAAATAATTTAATTAATCAAAATATTCCTTTTAAGGTCTGATATTCATCCAATACACCTCATTATTCATTAAATGGAATATGATCTTGACCAATGAGACTCCTTTTAGAGATTTTAGAGATTCCATTCCTCTTGTTATTTAATTTTTACTAATATTTGGGTTTTGGATCTATTTTTTCAAAGGTTTATTCCCATTCTTCATCATTCATCATTATTATTCCAGATCCATAGTTTTCTTCTTGAACCGAATCTTAGATTGAGATTGTGGATGCTAGATATATGGGTTGTGACTTTATTTTTTGGGTTTCATTTAGATGTATCATGGACTTGGAATTTTATGGTGAATTTAGTTATTTTTTTTCTATTTTGTGTTTCTAGGATCCCCTATTGATTAATATTAGCCTTTTAACTCTCTCTTTGAGGATCCCTTGTTGGGTGTTGATAGTTCTGTGATTGAGTTTGGTAGTTTCTTAATTTAATCAATATCAATTTAACCCATTGTTTCATGTTTTATTTGAAATGGTCTTCAGATTGATTTGTAAATCATGATTTTATTCTTTTGATAAATGTTTTTTAAATGTAATGGTGTGAATTATGAAATATTTTTGGAAATGGATCTTGAAACAATGTGTTGATTTCTAATAAATTATCTTGAAATGAAATGAATGATTGGAAGAATGAAATTTATGGTGATTCTTGATAATTGTAGGAATAAAATATTTTATAAATTTTAAATGAAATTAATTGTTTTAAAAGGAATAAGTTTTGATGAAAAGAATTTGATGTTGGTTTTTTAAACGAAATTTAATGTTTTGAAAAATGAACTAGGGGAAAATTGAAATGATTATTTGAAATGATTATAGATTTATTGAAATGAAGGGTATATCTTAACATGATTGATTATGTTGAAGAACTTGGGATCCTGTGTAGTTATGTGAGTGTCCTTGGATATTCATTCTAAGAATGTATCATCTCTAACTAGTAATGGATTGATAATGAAAACACAAAATAAACATAATGGGGGTGGGGGTTTGTTTTTTGTGATGGATTCATATTTCCCCATAGATTGGGATCTACGGATGTGTCCACATGATGATATGTATTTCACTAAAAATGTATGGAACCTTGATCAATTAACTAACCAACCTCATGAGTCACAACCATAGTGTTATTATTTAAAATGATTAAAGAAGGATTGTTACTTTCTAGTGTTTATAGAATGTGTTATTCATGCCTTTTTTGATAGAAATTAGTATACAATGTATTTTTTATGTAAATTAACTTTTGAACATATTTTATACATTCAACTAAAATGATTTGAAAAATATGTTTTATATGAAATTTTGAAAAAGTTTACCATTCCATGTTTTATTTTAAATTAATCAAATTTTTTAATTGATATGGACCAATTTTGGAATGATTAGTGAGATACCAAAAGGATAATGTTTCTCACACCCAAATTTTTCCTTTGGAAGTTTATAAAAATTCATATGTTTGGTCTATGAAAATGCAAAGATCTTCTTGGAGGCATCATGTCTTCTTGATAGTGAAAATTTGGGAGTTGGTAGTAACAGATGAAGTATGTCTTTCACCTTTTGTGAGTAGATCTTAAGATGATATAATCATGGGTTCATGTGATGTTTTGGGTTGTTACTTTATCTAGCTTGTGGGGTTTTTCTCTCATAGATTGTATTGTCGTGCCAACAGTTTATGGTTTCTTACCCACTATTTTTATTTATTTGGTTATTCTTATGGTGAAATTGTTCCCTCTTAGTTTTTTCTTGATTCTTGGTCTCTAGTATCCAGCCCATATGGACTAAGAAATACCTATTGACTATGTGAGAGTTGACTCTGGTTCTATTCTATCAGGTTATCTATGACATTTTTTGGAATATATATCTATATGTCAATGTTCACTAGCTATATCAAATGTAATATTCATAATCATATAGACCCTTTGTCTAAGACATCAAGTAACCAAATGACGTAAATTATGCCAATAAAATATATCTAACTCAGCTATTCTTGATTCTCTAAGAATAGATAAATGCTTGTGAGGCATTATTAATTATAATTACGACTCAATGTTAAATATTTCTATAAATTTTCCTTAAAACTAAAAACTAAAAACTGTAGTTTAGATTATGTACGAGGACATTCCAATATAGATAAGTGATCCTTGGCATGGAACATAAATTTCAATGTTAATAATTACTATGATAATGATTGAATTTATTTTAAAACATAATTTAATTAATTGTGAATGATGAAATAATACTACGTTTTTATAAATTTGGGTTAATGAGATAATTGAGACTCTAATGTTTTCAGTGAATGATTTTTTACCATAATTAAATCTTAGTAAACCCATTGTATAGTACTTACACTATAATTACAAAATTTCCCTTTTCATTTGATCAAATAATTTAATTAATTTATCAAAGAGATGAATCAAAACCATATTTATAAAAATCAGACTCAAACTCACCTATTAATAAACAAATAATACATGAAAAAAGTTCATGAATAAAATGAAAATTATTAATTTAGTCTACATTGAACATGCATCAATAAATAATAAATTATGTGAAAGGATAATTTAATACATAAACCCAAGAAGGATATCCATTAAATACAAAATAATTTATTAACTCAATCACCCTTTATTATAAAATTCAAAACAAAAAAATATACCTCCTCCCTTTTTTAAATGATTTAAAAATTAATCTATTATAGATATGAAAAAGAGTGTTAAAATATGTTGTCAATAGAAAACTATTTGTCTTATATCCTTACAATATATCTATACTAGTTCTCAAATTAATTAATTCATTATATTAAAATAAAAACTACATTTTTAAAGAGAAAATCCAACCATATATATTTTTATATCTCCCATGTTTTATCCCCGTAAATTTGAAGTCAAAAATATTAAAAATAGTCCTATAAAATCAAGTGGAATGTACTAAATATCTATCAAAATTTATCTTTATCTCCCTTTTGGGGTTTCCATAAATCCCCTTCCGTAGTGATGGTGATCCCCTACATCTCCCAACTACCATTTCTCATACCCAGTCCTTCTTTTCCCACCATATGAATTTATAATTTTCCTAGTTTAAGGCTTATCCTCCCCATTGATCATTATTATGAGCAATTTTCGTTAATCAATGATTTTTTCCCATAAAAATTCATCGGACACCATTCTTTGTTAAATAAATTACTGTTCATGGTAGTTTTAAATTTTGATAATGGTTTCAATTAGTGTAACATCCCCCCTGCTTTATTTTGTTTTATTATTACATAATGATCTCATAGATTTGGTATTTGATGTTATAAATCCTTCTATCTTATTGCTTATCTCTCTTTTCAAGAATCCAGCCCTAGTTAGGAATGATGGTGTTCATGAAGTGACTTAGGATGGGTTCAAAGAGTGTACTAGTGAATGATCTTTTTTTTATGTTCCAATTTTCTTCTCTCTAGTGTTTGTTGGTTATTATTAGTAGATTTATCTAGTTTCTTATGTTATAATTTCCATTATAGTTTTCATCTTGTAAAGAGGGTTTTAGGTTATGTCATATTTATTATAATCCCAAGGATCAAAAAGAATTTTTATGGTTCTTCCTCCCTGATATACTTATAACATAGTCTCTTAAAAAGGAATAAGAGACAATCTTCTCCTGAGAGGAAGAATGATATTGGAATAGTGGTGTCCTATGATGTGTTTTAATTTTTTCAATTATTGAGGGATCTATAGAGTGGTTCTAACTGTTCAAATTCTAATGTATGTTTTAGGTTTCTATGTACAATGTGCTTCTATATTGGTTTTCATATTTTTTCAATTTATGTCTCACTAGAAAATGCGTGTTTAGTATTGTAATATGGATTAAGAAATCTATTGGTTGTTGGATCTAGATTGTTACATGGAAATGATTATATTTTTAGTGTTTAGGGATTTTTTTTTCTTTTGTCTTTAGGGTTTTCTTTCTCTATTTGAGGTCTCTAATTAAGGTTCAATAATGTTGGGGAATATTTTTTCTTAATGGACAATTTTTTTAGAAGGCTTGTTTTTAAATAGATGGTGATGTTGGGTCATCATTGATGTGATAGGTCAATGGGTTAAAAACCAGAAATATCAAAACCCAAGTGTTATGCCCCAAACCCAGAATCTCGGATATTTTTCTACAAACATAGACTTTACATACATTATTTGATATCATTTATAAAATCATGGATATAAAAATCAATAAATAAAAAATAAGTAATTATTATTGAATCAGTTTCTATTGAGTATATTTTCACAATTACATTTTTTGATAAAAATAAAAAATCATAAACTAATAAATCCCATGTATTTCTCAACTAATGGAAATTTACAACACCATATTAGAAGCTATTTAATCTATGATGAGTCTTCAACATCTCCAAGAAATTATTTCATATGGGATATCCTTCTAAGAACCACATGTATTAATTTTATTCATAACCTTGGGAATATAATCATAAGAAAGTGGTGAAATCAAATGATCAACAAAGGAAATATATAATTTAAGTTATAAAAAATATAGGAATAGTTTACATAATTTTGTATGAATAAATAACATGAATAAACAACTGAAACTGAGAGCATCCTGTATCTATGAAAATAAATGAAAACCAACATATAAATATTACAAATATCATAATAATAAATCAATTATTTCATACATTAAAAACATGTTTTCATGGTCGTGTACCAATACACTATTTTGATATGGGTAGAAGGATATGCCAAGACCCAAATGGGTTTGCCTCATGAGATCAGTCGATGCATCAATGGTCTATATAATGTCATGCATCACCCATCACATGATTGAATCCAATTAATTCACCATAAGAGTAAACAAAACATTTAATACCATAACCTAGTGAATATGTAGCTGAAAAAATATGGATATATGTATATGTAATGACAATACATGATAATCATGTATCAAAAATTAATAATAATCAAGGATATCAACAATTTTCCCCATGTCAATAAAAGGAATAACATTGTTATAACCCATACAATGAAAGAATGTTGATGGAAAAACAAGAAAGATTAAACATTCCAATAATAATCCTTATGGGAATAAAAATATATAGAACACTAATACTTTTCCCCATATTAATAGAATGATATTATTTCTAGGTGTACATCATCAAATCTGAATTATGTAAAATGTGATGTTCAGGCTGTATAGATCATTGAGTGTGCGGTCAAGTCAATGATGTAATAACAATATCATCATCTATCCTGACAAATAAGTTGTATGGGTTCAAGATAATGTATCCCAAGTGTAAAAATATAATCAAAGAAGGATATTTACATAGATAAAACACAACCTCAAAAAATTGGTTGAATGATACCACCTAAGAAGGGAACCTGAATAGGCTTTTTTGGGATTGTGGGTTCATTCCCACAAAAGAAGAATATATATTATATTATAAATAGTGAAACATAATCCTAATTAGGTTAAATCATTTTGAAATTTAAAAATAAAATGGATGTGAAAATATAAAATATATTTTATAAAAAACATTAATATTGATGTAAAAGATGATATTACAGGAAATTTCCAAAGGTCTTTTTTTAGGTGAAGTAAAAGAAATTTGTAAAAAATTAATTTTTTTTAAAAAAGAATCATAAATAATAGTTCCCTGAAAATACATAAATTTAATCTTGGATAAATGTGTATAGTAATAAAAAACATAAGAAAGTGGAATGAGAACGCCATTTTAATATCATGAAAAACACCCATCTTAAAAACCCACATTGTAAAAATAGTAAAAATACTCTTTTGTATTGAAGTATCAATTTCACATAAAGGTATAAAAATTACTAGGAAATCCCATATTAGGGCGGTATTAATAAATCACGAACGAAATTTTTTCATGATGAAATAATATAACTCAAGAAAATGAGACTCAAGTTACCAATATTCTTTACGGGTAAAATAATTCTTGAATTAATAAATAATTTAGAAAGGATTATTATGAGGTATAAATGTATATTAATTGAAAAAAATATAATACCACATAATATAATAAATTTTTAGGATGTTCCCAATTTTTATTCCCAATTGGATGATCAGAACTCATTGAATGAAAATTGGGTTACCAAAGCTTTACATCTAGGGTAACAATTGGGTAAAACCCATTTGATGAAATGGAACTAATTTGAATAATAATTTAGCATGAATAAAAACGTATGATAAAGATACTTCCATGATAAGTGAATAAAGAATTTAACGGAAGACATATTGCATAACATAAACATGTATCAAGGAATTAAAGTATAAGACCGAGAACCCTTATGGCTTGCGTAACATTTTAATAAACATCCATTAAAATAGAGGGATTTTAATTGAATATATAATACCATGATTGATATTATTAATGATTTTATATCCATAATATATATTATATACACCATGTAAATGAAATTGGGTGGGTGCATAATACTAAAGTTTTCACAAATAGAGAAATTTGAGACAAAAACCCAGACCATGGTTCTAATTTGTTATGTACTTGCGCAAAATGTTCTAAATAATGAAATGAAGTTCATTAAATATATACCCATGAACCTTTGACATAACTATATATATTTATAATCCTCATTTATAGTCATTGTATACATATAAATATTATTTTTTCTTTACCTTTTATCAATACCGGTTGTAAATAATCTTTATCCCTTTGAACTACTTTTGTAAAAAAATGATGATGGTATTCATTATTGGTACAAATATTGTCATTATATGAAAATTAAAGGAAATTTAATAGATTTATATTAATAATTATAAAGGTATAATATTATTCAATGGTTTTTTTATGACAAACCAAGAAGATGAAATCGACAATTATCGGGTTTCAAAGATTAATAACAAATAAAAGGTTTTTTTCAATTAGAGAGTAAAATGATAATATAACTTTAACAAAACCATAAAAAAATTATTTACATGTTTATATCATATTATAATTGTAAATAAATTATTATATTCATCAATGATATATATTTATAATATTTCTCAGTTATGTTGTTAAATGCACCCCCACATGAACCTACCATGATTAATGGATGATTACGAGGTGGTTTAGTTGTTATATCAGTATAACATAATTATATTGATATAATTTAGTTTTTATTAGTGTCATATATAATATTTTTAAAATAATATAAATTTTATATAATTTACATATTGTCATTACTTAGAAAGAGGATATCATTATCCCCTTAGTTCGCTTATTTTAAATGAGAGAATTAATCATAATAATTTATTTATCATATCATTAATAGGTTCTCCATTTGCTAATACCATAACCTTAATAATATCATAAAATCATACTTATTCTTTAATATTATCCTCATAACCAACCATTTTAGGCTATTGTGAAAATGAAAATAAAAATTGATCGTTTTATGGGGGCGGTAGTTTGCACGTACACATGGATGATGATTTTATTTTCATAGATCAAGAGGAAGAAGTAATATGGTTTAATTTTTTAGAATCATAAAAATGATATAAATACAATAATTATTTATTAAATTCTCATTTTATTTTATACTTTTATATTAATGAAGGAAAATGTAACATGTTGCATCATGGATGTGGTAGTCCTCAAAACACATGAATATCGATTTAATTTTTTAATAGAAGAGGTGTAACGACCCAATCTTTTTGAGTAGTATATTAACTTACTCTTATTGATTTAATAAGATGTTAATGGTTAATGCAGAAAGAGGAGTCGATGGCTTCATCCAGTAGACTCAACCCTTATGAAGCCCACTTATCAGAGCTTGGGAAGGAGGTAGCATCTGTGGGCTTCGCTTTGGACCAAGCCCAAGCCGAACTCCAGCGTGTCAAGATTGAACGGAAACGCCTACGGGAGAAGTTCAAGTTAGTAGAGATTACTACTAGGGAAATGTTATCTGAGCCTCCCTCAGATTCTCTCACCATAGCACACCTTAAACTTAGGTCATATGCCGGTGTTATAAGGGGCTATGTGACGAGACCCTAGCTCCCTTGTGTAATCCCTTCGGGTGAATAAATTGAGATTTCTTCCTTTAGTGATGTTTGTGAAATTTCAAATGTCCAGATAATTTTAGAATGTATTTTATTGATGAATTTTTGTTTTTGGGCCCCATGTGGCCTAACTCCATGATAAATTCCAAGGGAGAGAACATGGGTTTGAGAAAAGCACATGTGAGGTGTCCCTTGGCCATTAATGCCTTGTCCCCTCACTTTCCCTATAAATACCCACCCTTTCCTCCTTTATTTTTCACTCCCAACTCTCCCCCAACGAAGTTCTGGTCTTTTTACCTTCCAAGGAGTCCTCCCAAGGTTCCCCTAAGCCCTCAAGGTTCAATCCTTTGAGTTTCAAGAGTCACGTTTTAAGGTAAGGGATCCGACCCCTCTCTTTCTTTTCATGTAATCTCTTTTATGTCATTCCTTTTATGCTCCATGTTTTTATGTGAGAGGATGTTCTTTTATATTCCTCTTACTTCCCTTTCATGTTTATATGATTAGAGATCCCCTCTTACTCTCATCATTTCGTTTTATGAAAGTTTAAGTGACGCCGTTAGGCTGCCGAATTTTTAAGGGATTCTTTCACCCTTCTCATTTTTCAAGTTTGATTTTCATGTCAAGTCTTTCAAGTTACTTTTTATTATGTTGGGGTATGATATCTATATCTATCATACTGATATCTTATGATCATATGATGAGGGACCCTATTTTATCTTGTCAATTCTTTTTTATTGAAGTTTAAGTGACGCCGTTAGGCTGCCGAATTTTCATAAGAGAAATCTAATTTTTGTCTTCCTTCCATGTTTTTCATTTCAAATGGTATGTACTTCAAATTTCATTACCATGTCCATATATCCTTCTTATTCTGTCCCCTTACTGGTTTATGGATCATTTATGAGTGGGTGACCCATTTCCCCTCTCTTTTCAATTTTTTTCTAAAACCCCGAAACATAGCCGTTATGCTGCAGAATTTTCGTCTCAAAATGCCTCTCCCTCTTTTCTCAAAATTATTTTATGTTATAAAGTGAATACTCAAAGCTCTTATTTCTACAAGGGTATTCACATATATACCAAAATTTTCTATTTTAAATGCTGGGATTTACATACATGAGACCCACTTTCCCTTCCATGGGTTTAAAGTGCCGTAAAGATCATGTCTTTAAAGTAGTTTTTAAAACGTTGTGATTATGAAATGAAACCCATTTATTTTATGCTATATGGGTTATTTATGAAATGTTTGATGATGATATATGTGGCTCACATGATAATAAAGGAAAATTTAAGGGTGCGCCCTGATAGCGCTCCAATTCATTGGGTAATGATGTAACCACTAGAGATTACAATTTTCACGATACCTTGGTGAATAACCTTGGTAATTTTCAAATTACACCTTGGGGATGGACCTTGGTGATATGTCCATGATTGTCTATGTTAAATGATGTAGCCACATCTTCAAGTTATGAAAAATGTTATTTTTATTATGAAATGCCTCATGACTTCTTTCTCATGCCTTAAAGTTCTTTTCATGTCCTTATTGAAGTATAGCAAGTTCACACGTAAAATGTTCCTCTTGTTTCCCTTACTGGGCCTTATGCTCACCCTTTCTTTTGATGTATGTCCCCAGGTTATGAGATGCAGTAATGAACCTAGGATGAACTTAAGGGGAAGCCTTTCAAGTGTTTAAGAAGAATGATTTTTGTTTTTTCTTCATGTATTTTGTTCCTGGTTTCCAAGACACTAGACCTTAAAGATCCTCAGTTTTGTGTAATGTAATGAAAGTTTATGTTATAAAAAAAGTCGGGATGCTATAGTTGGTATCAGAGGATGTTTTAGTTATTTGAGGAAATTAGGATATAAAAACTTTAGGAAGAACCTTATAGAAAATTTTAAATATAGGAAAACTTCCAGGTATTTTGGTAAGTATTGGGTAAGTGGTTTGTCAAGCAAATACATCCCTGTCTGGATACGAGCAGGTAGAGGCGGCTCTGGCACAGATGTACATAGGGGTAAAACCCGAAAACACTGCTTTGAGCTAGACTCGAACGGGAACTGGTGCACGATAACGGGCCTTGCTGCACTCTTGGTTATGACACTCCCGGTGGATATGTTTGGTTAATCACAAACATTTTATGAATCATTGTCTAAGCATGAAGTCTTAGTTAAAAGATTCATAAATGAAATAAGTTTCTCACTAAGGTTTTATTCTTTTAGAAAATGGCGGGCAATAGGAGGAATCGTGCCGATGGTGACCGCAATGCACCATGTGCTGACGGCCCTCCGATGGAAGCCGGAATGGAAATATTCACGCGAATGATGAACCAACAGACTCAAGTTATGAGTAAAAACTTGAATCAAGCTGAGAGGCCGACCTCACCACGAAGGGAAAAACATTCTGTTGAGTCCTTCATGCATCAACGACCACCAACATTCAGTGGATCTACTGACCCATTGGTTGCGGAACAATGGATAAGCTCCATTGAAAAGATCTTTTCTATACTTCATTGTTCGGAACAAGAAAAAGTCACCCTTGCTGTTTACCGCCTAGAGGGAGAAGCTGATCAGTGGTGGTCACTGATCAAAAACATGAAGCCACGAGGAGAGATGGAAGCTATGGTGTGGGAAGAATTTCGGGGAATTTTCTTTAACAAATATTTCCCTCGTTCCATGAGAACGAAAATGGAGAAAAAGTTTCTCAAGCTGAAGCAGAAGGAGAACGAATCTGTCGGAAGCTTGATGAACTTCACAAGGCTTTCCTGTTATACCTCAAGATTTTTCATGGACCATAATGGGAAGGTTGATAGATTCTTTGGCGGACTACGACCTCATCTGCGGAAGAATCTAGCCAACAGGGTCTATGATAGTTATGAAGAAATAGTTCGAAGTGCCATGAAAGTTGAACTAGAGTTTGGGGAGACACAGTGGTATCACAAATCTAATGAAAAGAGTAGAACTCTAGAACCAAGCCTGGTAAGAAGTTTTGATCAGGAGAGAGGTGGAAAGCATATGCAACATGCCACATGCAATAAATGTGGGAAGAAGCATCCCGGGAACTGCTTGATTGGAAGTGGTAAGTGCTACAGGTGTGGAAGAGAAGGCCATATTTCTCGGAACTGTCGTAGTGATGTGAAGCCTCAACTTACCAACACTAACGACAGAGGAAAGATGGTTCTGGCCCTACCCGAAGTCACATGCTTCAAGTGTGGACTGCTTGGGCACTTTTCTAATCAATGTCCAAATCCGAGGGCGGTGGAGGGGAATCAACATCAACCTCAGCAGAGGCCAAGGGAGAAAGGTCGTGCTTTCGCTATCACAACAACTGAAGTTGAAGTTCCGAACGATGTGGTAGCAGGTACTCTTGTTGTCCTCTCAAAACTAGAAAGTACATTATTTGATTCTGGTTCTACGCATTCCTTTATTTCCTCCAAGTTTGCAAGGAATATAGAATCAATCCCCGAACTGCTAGAGGTAGAGTTGTCAGTCAAGACTCCAAGTGGGATTATCCTTTCATCAAAAGTATTTATAGACTCTAGTGTTTACTTTGGTGAGCACAATCTTATCACAAATCTAGTAGTCATTCCCATGATGGAATTCGACATTATACTAGGGATGGACTGTCTCTCAAAGTATAATGCTAAGATCAAATGCAGAAGTAAGGAAATATCAGTAGTTTTGAATTAACGACCTACAGTTATCTTCCGAGGAGAGGTATCCCAAACTGATCCCTATCTAGAAGCACCTCCTATAGCTTTCTTTATGGAGTTAATCGGTGATGTGGAAGAAGGGAAAGGGAGCATACAAATTGAAGATGTTCTGATTGTTTAGGAATACATGGATGTATTTCCTGAGGAGTTACCTGGACCTCCCCCAGAAAGAGAGGTAGATTTCTCCATTGAACTCGTACCTGGGTCTCAACCGATATCAAAGACTCCGTATAGAATGGAAAATGTGGAGCTAGAAGAGCTAAAGAAACAACTCCAAGACTTGTTGGAGAAGGGGTTTATCCGACCGAGTGTGTCTCCTTGGGGAGAACCAGTAATCTTTGTGAAGAAGAAGGATGGATCAATGCGGCTATGCATTGATTATAGAGAACTGAACGGGATCACAGTGAAGAACAAATATCCTCTTCCAATATTTGATGATTTATTTGACCAACTTCGTGGGGCTCAATTCTTCTCTAAGATTGACCTTCGATCTGGTTATCATCAACTGAGGGTGAAGAAGTAAGATATTCCAAAGACTGCCTTCCGATCAAGATATGGGCATTATGAGTTTACTGTTATGCCCTTCGGCTTGACTAATGCTCCTGCTATTTTCATGGATTTGATGAATAGAGTCTTTAAGGACTACCTTGATAACTTTGTGGTAGTTTTTATTGATGATATTTTGATATATTCAAAAAGTAGTGAAGAACATGAAGATCATCTAAGGGTTATTTTGAAAACTCTACGGAAGGAGAGGCTCTTTGGGAAGTTCAGCAAGTGTGAGTTTTGGTTACAACAAGTGGCTTTCTTGGGGCACATCGTAACCAATGAAGGAATCTCGGTTGACCCTGGAAAGACAATGGTTGTGGGGGAGTGGACTCAACCCACAACAGTAACTGAGATTCGTAGTTTCCTTGGTTTAGATGGATATTATAGGAGGTTTGTGAAAAACTTTTCACAACATTCTAATCCACTAACCAAGTTGACTCGAAAAGGGGTTAAGTTCATCTCAACAAAGGAATGTGAGGAAAGTTTCCAAGAGCTGAAGAATAGATTGGTTACTGCACCTGTGTTAACACTACCCTCTATCGGAGAAGGATTCGTTATTTTTAGCGATGCATCTCTGAAAGGGCTTGGGTGCGTCCTCATGCAAAATGACAAAGTAATTGCTTATGCATCTCGACAGTTCAAGATTCATGAACAGAATTATCCTACGCATGATCTAGAGCTGGCGATAGTTGTTTTTTCTCTAATGATATAGAGGCACTATATTTATGGGGAGAAATGTGATATATACACTGACCACCAAAGTCTAAAGTATATTTTCACTCAGAAAGAATTGAACATGAGACAAAGGAGATGGTTGGAGATTATTAAAGACTATGATTGTTCAATAAATTATCACCCTGGAAGAGTAAACAAAGTCGTGGATGCATTAAGCAGGAAAGATCCTATTGTTCTGAAAAAAATGAGGATCCTGGGAGATCCCTTGAATAAAGATCTAGTAAAACTGGACATGGGAATTATAAGGAAAGGGACATCATCAACCCTATCCCAAATGATTTCTCAACCTTCATTACTTGAGAAGATCAAGAAGGCTCAAAAAAAAGATCCTTTGCTGCAGGAGAAGTTGGAGGCTGTAAAAGATGGGAAGTTACCTGATTTCAATATTGATCCAGAAGGTGTATTGAAATTTCATACAAGACTATGTGTCCCATCTATTCCGGAGATAAAGAAAGAACTGATGGATGAAGCTCATAGCTCTACTTTCTCTATACATCCGGGAAGCACTAAGATGTATAGAGACCTTCGTGATCATTATTGGTGGGATAACATGAAGAGGGAGACTGCCGATTACACTACAAGGTGCCTGGTGTGTCAGCAAGTGAAGGCAGAAAGACAACTTCCTAAGGGGGTATTAGAACTGCTACCCATACCAGTATGGAAGTGGGATAATATCACCATGGACTTTGTAACTGGTCTCCCAAAAAAATCCAAAGGAAACAATGGGATATGGGTTATTGTGGACCGTCTCACCAAGACAGTCCATTTTATCTCTATTCGGGAAGATTTCTCTCTGGATCAGCTTTCCAAGATATATGTGAAGGAAGTGGTAAGGCTGCATGGGGTACCACTATCCATCGTATCTGATCGTGACCCAAGATTCACTTCAAAATTCTAGAGAATTCTTCAACATGCTCTGGATACTGAATTGAATTTTAGTACGGCCTATCATCCTCAAACTGATGGCCAATCTGAAAGGATTATTCAGACACTCGAAGACATGTTGAGATTATTCTCAATGTAATTTAAAGGTGGATGGGATCAATAACCCATATCGCATTGTTTGGGAAGAGCTATGCTGACAATCGTCGAAGGGACTTGGAGTTTGGTGTTGGTGACAAAGGCTTCCTTCGAATTTCTCCATGGAAGAGAGTCATGCGGTTTGGGAAGAAAGGGAAGCTCAGCCCTAGGTACATTGGCCCCTATGAAATCCTTGATCGCATAGGAGCAGTGGCCTATCGTATAGCACTTCCACCGAACCTAGCTCAAGTTCATGATGTCTTCCATGTATCTCTCTTGAGGAAGTACATACCCGAACCTTCGCATGTACTGAACCCAGAGTTGGTACAACTTGAACATGACCTCTCTTATGAGGAACAACCAGTGGAGATCTTGGACCGTAGAGACAAGGTTCTACGAAACAAGACTACCCACCTTGTGAAAGTGTTGTGGAGGAATCATAAGTATGAAGAAGCGACTTGGGAGCCTGAGGAAACGATGAAGCAAAAGTACCCTCACCTTTTTGACTAGGCCTCAAGTATAAATTTCGGGGACGAAATTTCTTAAGGGGGGAAGAATGTAACGACCCAATCTTTTTGAGTAGTATAATAATGTACTCTTATTGATTTAATAAGATGTTAATGGTTAATGCAGAAAGAGGAGTCGATGGCTTCATCCAGAAGACTCAACCCTTATGAAGCCCACTTATCAGAGCTTGGGAAGGAGGTAGAATCTGTGGGCTTCGCTTTGGACCAAGCCCAAGCCGAACTCCAGCGTGTCAAGCTTGAACGGAAACGCCTACGAGAGAAGTTCAAGTTAGTATAGATTACTACTAGGGCAATGTTATCTGAGCCTCCCTCAGATTATCTCACCATATCACACCTTACACTTAGGTCATATGCCGGTGTTATAAGGGGCTATGTGACGAGACCCTAGCTCCCTTGTGTAATCCCTTCGGGTGAATAAATTGAGATTTCTTCCTTTAGTGATATTTGTGAAATTTCAAATGTCCAGATAATTTTAGAATGTATTTTATTGATGAATTTTTGTTTTGGGGCCCCATGTGGCCTAACTCCATGATAAATGCCAAGGGAGAGCACATGGGTTTGAGAAAAGCACATGTGAGGTGTCCCTTGGCCATTAATGCCTTGTCCCCTCACTTTCCCTATAAATACCCACCCTTTGCTCCTTTAGTTTTCACTCCCAACTCTCCCCCAACGAAGTTCTGGTCTTCTTACCTTCCAAGGAGTCCTCCCAAGGTGCCCCCAATCCCTCAAGGTCCAATCCTTTGAGTTTCAAGAGTCATGTTTTAAGGTAAGGGATCCGAACCCTCTCTTTCTTTTCATATAATCTCTTTTATGTCATTCCTTTTATGCTCCATGTTTTTATGTGAGAGGATGTTCTTTTATATTCCTATTACTGCCCTTTCATGTTTATATGATGAGAGATCCCATCTTACTCTCATAATTTCGTTTTATGAAAGTTTAAGTGACGCCGTTAGGCTGCCGAATTTTTAAGGGATTCTTTCACCCTTCTCATTTTTCAAGTTCGATTTTCATGTCAAGTCTTTCATGTTCCTTTTTATTATGTTGGGGTATGATCTCTATATCTATCATACTGATCTCTTACGATCATATTATGAGGGACCCTATTTTATCTTGTCAATTCTTTTTTATTGATGTTTAAGTGACGCCGTTAGGCTGCCGAATTTTCATAAGAGAAATCTAATTTTTTTCTTCCTTCCAAGTTTTTCATTTCAAATGGTATGTCCTTCAAATTTCATTACCATGTCCATATATTCTTCGTATTCTGTCCCCTTACTGTTTTATGGATCATTTATGAGTGGGTGACCCATGTCCCCTCTCTTTTCAATGTTTTCTAAAACCCCAAAACATAGCCGTTATGCTGCAGAATTTTCGTCTCAAAATGCCTCTCCCTCTTTTCTCAAAATTATTTTATGTTATAAAGTGAATACTCAAAGCTCTTATTTCTACAAGGGTATTCACATATATACCAAAATGTTCTATTTTAAATTCTGGGATTTACATACATGAGACCCACTTTCCCTTCTGTGGGTTTAATGTGCCGTAAAGATCATGTCTTTAAAGCAGTTTTTAAAACGTTATGATTATGAAATGAAACCCATTTATTTTATGCTATATGGGTTATTTATGAAATGTTTGATGATGATATATGTGGCTCACATGATAATAAAGGCAAATTTAAGGGTGCGCCCTGATAGCGCTCCAATGCATTGGGTAATTATGTAACCACTAGAGATTACAATTTTCACGATACCTTGGTGAATAACCTTGGTAATTTTCAAATGACACCTTGGGGATGGACCTTGGTGATATGTTCATGATTGTATATGTTAAATTATGTAGCCACATCTTCAAGTTATGAAAAATGTTATTTTTATTATGAAATGCCTCATTACTTCTTTCTCATTCCTTAAAGTTCTATTCATGTCCTTATTGAAGTATAGCAAGTTCACACGTAAAATGTTCCTCTTGTTTCCCTTACTGGGCCTTCTGCTCACCCTTTCTTTTGATGTATGTCCCCAGGTTATGAGATGCAATAATGAACCTAGGATGAACTTAAGGGGAATCCTTTCAAGTGTTTAAGAAGAATGATTTTTGTTTCTTTAATGTATTTTGTTCCTGGTTTCCAAGACACTAGACCTTAAAGATCCTCAGTTTTGTGTAATGTAATGAAAGTTTATGTTATAAAAAAGGCGGGATGCTATAAGAGGTAAAATGTGATTGAAGATTTTCCCATAGAATAAAATCGATAAGAATATAACAAATACTGATTTTATTATATAGTTATTTATACATTATAATTGAAAAATAAAAATAGAAAAAAAATAAGTTAAGTAAAAATGATTATTCACTTTGAGAACTTTGAGATTTTCTTGAAAAATTCCTTAGAAATGAATGGAATAGGATATTATCATTAGACCAAAAATATAATATAATATTATAATATTATAGGGAAAGTAAATAGGGTGGGTTTTCATGAGTAAACTAAATTTTTATGAGTTCCTTAAGGGTTGGAGAGTGTCCCCTTTTATAAATGGTGAGAACTAACATTTTAGAAAATATTCAAACATAATAAAAAGAAAGCACATATTGAACACGTAGGGTAGATCTAAAATTAAAAAATAATTTATTTGAGAATATTTAAGGCCTATGAAATCCTCAATGACTAAATTAAAAACATTTTTTAACATGTTTTCCCATTACCTCCTAGGTTACTCATTTTTACCATTTTGGGTTTCACTATAGTAACTAGTTTTTACCAAGGTAATTTAACCTATATGATCAAAAATAAAATTTCTTGAATTATATAATATTATCCCACTTATTCTAAATTTTAAATATATTTCAAATAATTAAATTTATTGAAGTAATAACAATTAATTTTAAAATAAAAAATTATAATGTATTAAAAATAATTGAGAAAACATTACTTAGGTTATAAAATATAAAATACGGATTTCTAAATTAAGAACAACATTTTTAAAATTTTCAATGTCACATGCAAATAAAATATGTTGTAATATAAATTTTTTCATGAATTTATAATTCATACTTATGTAGTTTTAATTTCATAAAAATTAGGTTATTTGAAAAAACAAACAATATTTTGAGCTCTTCACCTAAAAATCATTCATTTTAAAAAATTACCAAAAATCATATTAAGATAATCTTGTTATGATGAATAAAAAAATTATGTTTATTTTTGAAAAATAAACTTATAATTTGTATAATTTTTTTAAAATTAAATGGTAAGATATAATGGAAAATTATTTTTATAGGAAAATAGATTTTTAAAAATATTAATCATTCTCATTTGTAATTCATATTATTTAATAATTAAATTATAATTAAAAAAATATTCATATAAAATATATTTCATCATAATTAATAACATGTTTCTTTGAATAAAAATACATATTGTATAAAAAAGAGATATAAAAAACATACATTTCTATGTATAAAATGATAGTTTAAGTAATTTTAGCTATACCAATTGAATTTAATTCATATTAAAATTATAATTTATTTTATTTATATAAATATTTCATCAAGTGATTAATCTTATTAATTCATTTTATTTAAATAGCTATATTTTAAGGGACTTAACATATCAAGGTTTCACTTTAGATAGGTTTTTTTGTGTAGAACATGAAATTGAACACGTCAACTTATTTAAAGGTTCTCATATATTAAAATTTATAGGTGTTATATACTAGCCAATTAAATAAATTATTTCCTAAAACATTGTCTAAGAGGATTAGAGTAATTTCTAAAGTGAACTCATAATTAACCACACACCGCTAGATTATAATGAGTTTATTTAATATGTGGAAATAGTTTATCTATATGAAAAAATTATTATAAGAACTTTCCAAAGAGAGATAACCCATTCCTAATTGCACATCAAATTATACAAAGAGAAGAAGATCTAGATCCATAAATAATAACTTCCCATAAACCATTAAAATTATTTATATAATAATCATACAACTATGGTTTTTTTATTTATAATTCAGTATCCTATAGTTGGTGAAAACTTACATGACATATGACATTAGAACATTTCAGGTGAAAAATTAATATCTCCGATATTCTTAGTATATTATTAGTCTTTTAAATGTTTTTATGGTTTATAGTGCCTTTTCCTTCATTTTCGATTAAATTGGGATAGTCATTCACACAATTACCAACTATCTTATAATTCAAGAGACAAATTTTTAATGCTTTTCTCTTTCCCTTACACATGAGAGTATAATGACCTTCATCAATAAAATTATATAATTACCTATTTCCATAAGGAAATATTCACCCTAATACATATCATTTTTTAATATGTAAGAAATTGAATTTCATTTTATTCATAATCATAATCATTTGATCTTTCATGAGGCTCCACATTTATATTATTTTGTGTGTTTGGTATATAAACTATGTATAATTTTTTAATCATATTTTTTGATACATAGTTTGGAATATTCAAAAAATTTCTCACTCCATATTCTATTTTTCTAGTTTGTTCAATGTGGTAGTCTTTGTATTGTCCCACACCCATGGTTACTTCTAATTCAAGCCATTACTAAAACAAAAAGTGTTGACAAGAGGAATGAAACATTAAAAATAAAATGGAATTATCATTATAAATAAAATAAAAGAGATTAAAACTTAAAATATTTTACTCTTATCATCATGTTAGCATATAATTCCAATAATTCAACTAACATTAATCATAGTTTAACCTAGATTAAATTAAATTGGTTTATCTTATAATTATCAACCCAATCTCTCATAATAGAGATCATAGATTACCATGAAATTTCTTAAAAAATTATAAACCAAAAAATCATTGAAATATGTTATTTCAAAATCAAAATTATCCATTATCCAAGAAATAACATATCAACTAATATGTATGTTAACTTATAGAGATATAAATTTCAATCTATTTTATCCATAACTACTTTACTATTAGGTTTTCTAATCAAAACAGGTTAAAATCCATCATAATAGTTCATAAAAATAATTTTAATTAACCAAATAAAATCCTCTAGGAGTTTCAAAAGATATGGGAGTAAGGATATTTTATTGTGTACGACGTGAATATTGGGTTAATACCAACAAAACATTTGAGGTTATTATCCCTCAGTGCAACAATTCTAGATCCTAAATCCACTTATATAATATCAATAATGATGTAATTACTTGGATACCAACATAAGATATACTTTACTAAAAATAATGGATGTTATCCTATATATATAATTCTCACTTACTCTCATCCCTAGAATTTTTTTCTAAATTTATCTTATCCTAATCTGAAAATAAAATGTTTATTCATACATTTACATAAAAAAATATGTTATCCCAAAGGGATATATATTATGATAATACTAAAATTATCAACCCTTAAATTTTCCTCAAAAAACATCTTAATATCTATATTTATCTAAACCTTTCTTCTAATTCCAACTGCAAATCCCCAGAAATGCACTCCCATATGTGATTTAATAAACACATAATTTTCATAATTGATTTGTACCCACCAATAAAATATTATATATAAAAAATCATAATTAAAAATTTACTAAAGATTATTTTATATCATATATTCCAATAATATTTATACCTTTGGATAATTATATAATTAGGAAAAAAAATAAACTAATAAATCACATGTCTTTCTAAACCAATGGAAATGTTTCACTATATAAGAATCTCCTTAATCAATAACGAGTCTTCAAAATATCCCCCAAATTATTTCACATGTTCTATACATATAAACATTTCACCTGTAATAATATTCATAATAACCTTGTGATGGAAAGATAATAAATGGGTGAGCTCAAATTCTGATTAGTTGAAACATATAACTAAATCAGTCAAAAACATAATCTTGGTATAAATAATATGGTAGGAATAAATACTCTGAATAATGTCATAATCAATTGAAAAAGTGATCATGTTATATCCATTATAATGATTTAAATCATGTATATCAATAATACTAACCTTGTATTGATGGAATGTATAATATTATATAACAAAACCACATTTTCAAGGCCTTTTTCCTTTACACTATACTGATATAGGGATAGGTATCCACCAAACCCCAAGATATTTTTTCTCATGGGACTTGTCAATGTACCATGGGGATATATAATGTAATGACTCGACCATACATTTATTATGTCCAATTCATTCACCATAGAAATAAATAAGGAATTTCATATCATTATTTAATTAACCATTGGAAAAATAAAAACATGGTTATTCGTATATGGAATGTCAATGCATAATAAAATTGTGTTAGCAGTCAATAATCCTCATGAATTTCAATTCTTTTCCCCATTTCAATAAAATATATTACATGATCATAACCCATCCAAATAAACAAGGTGGATAGTCAAAAAATACATAGTCAACTTTTTAAAAATCATCTTTATTGGAATAAGAACATATATTATGCCAGTAATTTTCCCCATGTCAATAGAATAAAATTTATTCTAGGTGTACATAATCCAATTTTAATTATGTAAAATATAATTTTCACACCATATAGATCAATTAATATACATCTAATTCAATATTGGATTACAATATCACAATATATCTAGAAAAATATAGTGTGTGGTTTTAAAAGATGGTATCCCTAGTGTAACAATGAAATAGAAGAAAGATTTTGACATATATTAAAAATATCATTTCGAAAACATGATTGAATGAGACAACCCAATAAGGGATCATGAACTAGATTATTTGGAATCATGAGTTCATTCCCTCAAAATACGAATATATATTCGAGTATAACTTGTTAAATAAAAACCCTATTAGGTTAAATCCTTTTGAAAATGAAAATGTGAATGTTAGTGAAAACATAAAAGTTATATTATATTTTTTTAACGTTGATGTAAAATATGATTTGACGGGTCACATCCAAATGAGTTTTTTAGAAATGGTGAAGAAAAAACTCTTTGAAAACAATTACTTTTTACAAAATAGTCATAAATAATATGTCCTTGAAAAGGAATAAATTTTAACTTGGATAAATTAAGTGAGGAAGGAAAAATATTTTAAACTGTAATGAAAATCCCATTTCAATATCACAAAAAATTCCCTTCTTAAAAAATCACATTGTATAAAGAGTAAAAAAAATATCCTTTTGTATCAAAATATCTATTTCACATTGAGGTTTGTAAATTATCATATAATAAAAAATTATAGTGTGAGAAAACAATAAAAGAATAAAGAATTTCATGATGATATATTATAGATCATGGAAATTAGACTTGAGTTATCAATGTTTCTTACAACCAACATACAACAGGATGTAATAAATATTTAAAAAGGTAAATTATGTGTTTGAAATTTACATTCATATAAAAAATAAAATAAAACATAATATAATCAATTTTATGGATGTACCCATTTTTTAAACCTAAGAGGATGATCAAAACTCAATGAACGTAAATTGGGTTACCAAAATCATTCCAAATGGGGTAAAAAATAGGTAAATGTTATAGTGACTCAGGATGATTATACATAGATATAAAATTATTTTAGATAAATATACATCACATTAAAAAAAAATACATGCCTGAGTACTATAATAATATAGTGTCTTCTAAAACACGGAAACATAATCTTCAATCTGGGTAAAAGATCTTTGACATCTCCCTTAAATATATTTTCATTTAGTACTCCTACTTAACACCGTTCTTCATTACCTGGGGAAATTAAACATAAGAAAGGTTGATCTCATCTCCTCAATAAGGATAAATAAAATAGATATGTAAGCATAACATGACATTAATGGTATGAGAACATGATAATTACATTTAAATATAATACCATGAATATTAAAGATAATATACATGTTTCATGGAATAAATATTGGCAGTTCATAAGACATTAATCATAAGGGAATCAAGAGAATAATCCCTGAGAGCATAACATAGGTGTAAGACATATAATTTATGGTAGACATGTAATAATATAAAAATTATTTCCATAGTAGTAAATTCTTATTTAATTTTCCATCTTAGTTGTATTGGTTCACTCCCCATATCATCTTGGTAGTCATGGTTCACTCTCATGACCATATTTGTAGTAAAAGTTCATTCACAAGTTATTCTTAGAGGAAAAATTCCATTACTGAACCAAGTTCATCCCATTCCATCCATGTCTATCTCATGACTATAAATCTTTACACAATTAAATGGATAGAGATATAGGTCTCATCTATCTCATAACAAAATCATAAATATGTCTGCCACAAGATCATAAAAAATAATACCATAACCCATGAATTGAAATATGTATGAAAATCAAGTCATCACATCATAATGTTTGTAAAATAAGAATGTTTCATAACAATTTCATCAAAAAACAACCAACGAAAATAAGAGGGTTTGATAAGGATAAAACCTTTTTAAGAGAAATGGGTTTCATAAACACATAACCCATGAAAGAGAAACATGTTTCATAAACATCATTCCATCAAAACATAAACCATTCAAGTAAATAATATCAATGAAACTGTTGGATATTATCCCCAATAAGGCATGAGTGACAACAATGGATGTAATCTTAGATGAAACATAACTTTTGAGAAATATTATAAAATTGATTCTTGAGGAAAATATCTTTACTTTTAAAAAAAATAATTTTTAAAACATAATGAATTATAAAAAACACTTTTCTTTGAAAATAACCTTGAAAACTCATAAATTAAGATTTAAAACATTTTCAAACCCATTTTCCTTAAAAACGTATAAAATAATCTTAAAAACAGTTTGAAATAATTTTTCATTGAAAACATGAAATGTAATCTTGAAAACATTTTGAAATAATTTTTCCTTGAAAACTGATAAAATAAGCTTGAAAATATTTTAAAAACCATTCTCCTTGAAAATATATAAAATAATATTTAAAATTTTTTGAAAACATTTTTCTTTTAAAACATATAAAGTAATCATGAAGATATTTTGAACAGTTTTTCCCTTGAAAAATTATAAAAATAATTGAAAACACATTGAAAACGTTTTTTATTGAAAACATATAAAAGATTATTGAAAATATTAAAAACACTTTTTAAACATAAAAAATTTTTCCAAATATTTTTCTTTGAAAATGTCTTTTAAAACATTTAAAAGGTGATTTGAAAATCAATGAAAACACTTCTTGAATCATAAAATATTTTGAATTTTTTTCTTTGAATACCAATTTAAAAACAATGAATGTTCAGAATTTTATTAAAAAATTATTAAAAAATTATTAAAAAATTAATCTTGTAAAATTGAGATGTAAGCTTCAAATAAATTATGGTCATACTGGTGGATTAATTCGTACATGCCGAACATCCCTTTTGCACTATAAAAAGTTAAAGTGTCTCGATTAAAAAACAACAAGAAGATTCATTTTTAAACCCACTTTTGTTTAAAAGGTAAAGAATGAGTAAAATTTCTTATAAATATCCTAGGATAATAGTAGAACATCTTTGAAAACATTTTTAGAAAACATGGTTTTGAAAAAACACATATTTCCGACGATATAGAGAGATACAATCATATTTCCTTAGAAACACTTTTATAAATATCATAATTACCGAAGAATGGAAAAATGGTACCATTTTTTTAAGAAATAATTAATAATAAACAATAATAATAATAATAAATATTGAGATATGTTTCATAATATGTCATTAATGTAATCATATTTATAAAAAAATCCGGATAAATTTTGATATTGTAAAAATAAACTATTACTACATAGGTATCATTGAATCATAATCCCCATTAAAGAATAAAATAACATGAATATTAAAATATATTTTAAATAAGGATATTTATTATATAGCATTTCAAATTTAATTATACACACCTTTTAAAAGAATATAGATGAATAAAAAACATGTTTCTTAAAGAAGGAAAATTGAGATAAAATTACCTTACAGATTTGGTAACTTTTAAACCGTAAAACGCCATGAAATATAGATGAGAAAGTGGATATGTGAATACAAATGAAATTAATTACATGAATCATAGAATAAATTAATGATAATTATATACACCACATAAAATAAATGATAGGTGAATATGGAATAAATCTCAAAAAAATAAAAGTGAGTTGAGAAAACCCTTACATTATGTTTTGACTCGAGTTGTACGCATTAAAACCTCATATATAATAAATAAAAGTTTTCTAAAAATATTACTAATAACCTTATTATTATATATAATAACATATATGATTCTATTATTACTTTATATTACCTTTTTATTAACAATTACATGTTAATGTTACGTTGTAGGTAATATTATTTTTGTTTTTCATAACTTTTTTCATTTAATATAATTGATACTATTAATTAGATATTGGTTTACTTATTTACACAATGTAAAGAATCATATAAATATCATAAATATTTAGTATTTAAATATTGTTAATAATCTATAAAATATATAAATATGAAATGGAATAAACCATTCATGGAGATGGTAGGCCATACAATGCATTCATGTTATTTTTGTTTTCTTATCATATTGAAAGAAAGAAGGTAAATGACATATATATATATATTATCATTAAATTATAATTATTATGTAATATATATCATATTTTTTTTCTAAATCATCCTTAATACTTTCCATGCAAAGTGTAAATGAATCACATCACTTTGAAGAGGCGGTAGTCCACACATCCACAAAAGAAGTTATCGTATTTACACTAAAGGAAAATAAAGAAGGTATGTTTTATATAAAAATTATATAATAATAAATACATTATAAATATCATATATATCATATAAAATAAATATTTCAATCATAATTCCCATCAATGATAGGTGGAAAATGAAAAACTAAGTTTATCATTTCGTGAGATGGTACTTCTCCAAAAACATGAACGGTAAGTTCGTTACCCATTTTATATAAGTGTGTGTAGGTTTAGGTTGAAACCTTAGAATAGAAATAACTTATTATACTGATAATACTAATTTTATTATATAATAATTTAATAATAATAATTTAGGGTTGAATAATGAAAATAAAACAAAAGAGCTTGTGGAATGATGTTGCCTCTTCTTTGGGTAACTCTTTTTGGTTTTCACCAAAGCACATCCTTGGTCGAATTTATACCAAAATTTTGGCTTATAAGATTATATAATAGAATTTTTGAACTTATTTTGGTAGTTTTTGGATGAGAAAAGGTTTCTTGATAAATGTGAGGAAGTGAGGGGTTGAGTGCCCTTTTTAGTGTAGGAGGAGTGGCTTTCATGTAAATATAAAAAGGTAAACTCTATTGAGAGGTCCCCCTTACATAATGTTCCTCAAATAATTGTTAAAATAATATCCAAGAGGGTTATTTTTATAAATATTTCCATAAAATGTCTTTTAGAGATTTTTCTAGGTTATATTCCCCCATTAATTAATGTTTAACCACTATGTAAACTAATTTTTACCTAAATTAATGTAATTAATTTTAATTACATTCACTAATATTTTTTAAAAAATAATTTTTACTTATTTTAAATTATAAATTATTCTTATTCCAAATATGGAATCCATTTCTCCAAATTCTAATCACAAAAGTAGTAGAAATGAATTTAATTTTAGTCCAACTAACAGGATGAGACGATGATTTTTTAATGTGAAAAGTCCAAAACATCATAATGTTTGTATGTTTAATTTCATTGTGAAATTGGGTAAAATGACCTAAATTGTATTAAAAAATGTATAAGTTATCTGATTATACTTTAAAAATAAATTAAATTACAATTTGACTCTATAAATAAGTTAGATGTAAAGGGGTCCTGAATTGAGATTTAGTGTTGTTCACTATTCATCAAAATATGTATCTTATTTGAATAATACAAAAAAATCCACCGTAGTAATTTTTGATATCATAAATTTGAAAATTAAATTCATATTTTCAAATAAAAATTAATAAAGCTTCAATAATTATATTTTACGTTGGTTTGGAATTAAAGGGAGGTAAAATTACCTTTTTGGAAAATACATGTTTTTATTCATAAAATTGGATTTATTCTTGTCTTATTACTATCAAATCTATTGGATTAATGTCAAAAAAATTTGATTTAATATATAATATATAAATTTAATTAAAAAAATTTATCCAAATTGGATTGTTTAATTTATTGACATTACAAAAAATTTATATTGAAAAATAGTTTTCTTATAAAAGTAATTTCTTTATTTTCAAATAGTTCTTACAATAACTTTTAATAATTGATAAAAAAAGTATTATTTTTATTTACATGTATAAATCATATTTTCACAATTATTCTAATATTATTCATAACTTACATTCCATTGGCTAGGTGGTAAGTATAATAATATTTTTGTAGAAATATTAATAGATATTATAGTTCAATAAAACATGGTCTTGCATGTAACACAAGCTGTCGAAGAAACTCAGCATTGTGTGTGACACAAATAAAACATAGTGTTTCATATACCAAAATCTAATATAAGTGTTTCATGTAGATAAATCTTAACCTGTTTTTTTTTGAAATAAAATCGAAACATAGTGCATTCATATAACATAAGATATATTCAGTGTTTCCTGAAATGCAAAATAAAAAAAAATTTACATTAATTTGGAAAGTATATTACACCAAATATCAGGGTGTTACATTCTACTCCCATTAAAATAAATTTATCCCTCAAAATTCATCTTGGTTTTATAGATTTAATACTCGAAAGTTCCTTTCATAGAAACCAACATCGTAAAAAGGAATACTAAAATATTCATTAAAAATGAATAGTTATAAAGATAAAGGTTACCTAAAGAAACTCATAACTAGGTTTAAAAATAGGATAACATAGATAGTAAATGAAAATATAGACATGTAAGATAAATCTAAATATCATGTTCTGATGGAGAGTGATAGATAACATGGTTAATAGAATATAAACGATCACAAATCCATAACCCAAAGTGTCTTGAAAAGGGTCATCAATATCATCAAAAATTATGATAATAAGACAAAATGTTATTTCAAATCCTTTTTTCCTAAAGTTGAATAATTTTCATGAAAGGATATAATTACATTATTTTAGTACAATCTCACCCCTTTTTCCTTGATCAATTTTTACTTCAACTCTTATTCTATTAAATGAAGATCAATTTATCATTCTAGAATCATTAGCATATCATGATTTCCCTAAATATAATGATATTTTATTCCCTCTATTGTTATCATAATATATTTTACAAAATTCATAAATCCTAATATGAATAGAAAATATTTTAATCTCTAAAACTTCATCCAAATTTTAGCATAAACCATTTCAAAAATGGTAAACTTTATAACCCATCAGAAAGATAAAATTATGGGAATTTAAAAATAAGGATAGTAAATTTATCAAAATAGATTATCATTGATCCACCATGTATAATAAATTATCTCTAGGTTATCATATATAAAACATGTTAATAACTTCATAATGTATTATCTATAAACAATATAATAACATGAATTACCTTGAATCATTGTTGAAAAAATTCATGTTTCCTTATTCCAAAGTTTCTTGGATATATTCCTTAAATCCAAAAATCTTGTAAACTTCATCGATGATACAATAACAAAATTGTCAACAAATCTAATGAGTTACAAGGTAATAAATACCATCCAATTTACTTATTCATATCCAAAAATCTTTATCCAAAAATCATTATCATAACATAAGAAACATATTAAGGGTTATATTTCCCTTAATCATATATTTCCCATAAACATCACCTTTCCCTTAAAAAAATTTTCTAATCCATCAGAACTATTCAAAATATTGTTGTAAAACCTTAGAAAAAAGACATAAACTAAACAATCCTTATAAAATAATTCTTGAATCCAGATACATAAAAATTTCGATTATTCCACATAGTCCTTAAGACATGAACATAGCCACCTCATAATATTACCAAATACCTCTTTCCTTTAATATTTCACATATAGTATAATCATCATTAGAAATATACCCATTACTCATACCACCTTGAAAATTTTCTTCTTGATATTTCCACTTGGTACATCGATTTTCATAAGGACCATTTATTTCACACTTAAAACATTTAAAAATTGATTATGTATTAGGGGGTTAATATTCTCATCCATTTTATTAAATAAACTCTTCATTTATCCTTTTTATTTACTGGTTTGGTTTTTTCCATAGTCAATACAACTTCTTTTTCCTCTATAACATTAACTTGGGTGATTTTTTCCACATTCTCAACATAAACAAACCTAAATATTCATTCCACGATGGTCTCCAGTACCCAAACACTCGGTGAACTATTTTCTTTTTATTTTATAGTGATTTTGAGATTTGGTTAAGGTACATATTGTTAATCATGTTCCTTTAAAACTAATTAGGCATGATCACAACAACCTTCACTCCATTGATCATCACATTTGACATCTCATCTTCAAATTTTCTATCACATTCAACATTATTGTAGTTCATACTAGTTCCCACCATTGACAAAATCCAGAAATCATAGTGTTATGAGCACTTATCATATCGTAAAACCACATATTATTGAAAAAAACTTATATAATGTCAAAATTATGACACTTTCTTTTAAATCTATGACACATTATTCTTATACTTACATATATTCATATACATATCCTTATAAATATTAATATGGGTATTACTAATGTTTTCGCATCCTAGTTTCCAAATTATGACTATAAATTTCCTTCGATACCAAGTATAGAGACCTAAGATTAATATATATGGATATTAAATAATTTTAGATGAATATATATCATATTATAAAATTACATATCTGATTACTATAATAGTTTAGTGTCTTTATAAACATGGAAAGACAATATTATATCTTGGTGAAATATATTCAGCATATCCCTAAATGATCATCCCCATTATTACTCCTACTTAAAACCATTCTTCATAACATGGGGAAAGGAAACTTGAGAATGTGTGAGCTTAGATGATCAGTAAGGGTAAAAAAGGAGATATATAATAATAACATGAGCATAAGGGTATTAGAACATGGTAATAACATTTGAAAATCATACCCTTCATACATAATATCATATGCATGAGTAATTCCATAAATAATGTAAGTTCATAATAGAGGAATCGTATGTGAATCAAGATAATAATCTATAATATCATAAAATAGGAATAAGATATAAAATTTGATCCAGTCTCATAAGTATATAAAATAATTTTTTTGGTAGTCAATGAATATTTTCAAGGTCATTTTAGTTGTATTGGTTCACTCACCATACCATCTTTGTAGTCATGGTTCACTCTCATGACAATATTAGTAGTCTTGGTTTACTCCCAAGACTATATTAGTGGAAATATATTTTAATGAACTGATTTAACTCCACATTTCATCCATGTCTATCTCATCAGATATAAATATAGACCCAGTGATTTGGAGGGGCATGTAAGTACCACCCATATCATAATTAAATCATACATACATGTTTCACAAGATCATAAACAATCATATAATAACCCAATATATGAAATGGATATAAATAACATGTCATTATATCATAACCTATAGAAAAGAGATAGGTTTCATAACTATTTCATCAAAATAGAACCCGTGAAAAGAATAAGGTTTCATAAGAATATTAACCATGATAGATAAATGGGTTTCATAAACATATAACCCATGAAGGAGAAATGGGTTTAATAAACACATAACCCATGAAATAGAAATGGGTTGCATAAACATCATGTCATCCAAACATAAAAATCATAAGAAAGAATATAAAGGTAACCCTTGAATCATATTCCCAGTAAGGCCTGAGTAACACCAACAGATGTCATCATAGAGAAAAAATAGTTTTCTTAAATCATTTAAAATTATTTCTTGAGAAAAAAATATTTTATTTTAAAAAATACTTTTTAAAACATAAAACATTCTGAAACCCATTTTCTTTGAAAATGACCTTGAAAACTTATAATAGAAGATTGAAAAGATTTTGAAAACATTTTTCCTTGAAAACATATAAAAAACAATATTGAATGATTTTTTAAATCCTTTTTCTGTATAAATTTATAGAGGAATATTGAAAATATTTTGAAAACCTTTTCCTCTAATAACTTATAAAATAAGCATGAAAACATTTTAAAAACCTTTTTCTTTGAAAAAATATAAAACAATCTTGAAAATATTTTGAATACTTTTTTCATTTAAAAGTTATAAAATAAGCTTAAAAAAATTTAAAATATTTTTCATTGAAAACATATAAAAAATATGGAAAACATTTAAAAAATTTAAACATAAAACATTTTTTTAAACCATTTTCATTGAAAATACCTTTGTAGACATTTAAAATGATCTTTAAAAATCATTTAAAACACTTCTTGAAACAATAAAACATTTTTAAAACCATTTTCTTTGAAACCCACTTTGAAAACAATGAATGTAAATAATATTAAGAAAAAAAAATTTTCATAAAAATAATTAATTTTATAAAACTTTTAAGTAAGTATCAAATAAATTATGGTTAATATGGTGGATAAATCTATACATACTGAACCTTCCTTTTTCACTATAAAAAAGTTTAGAAAATTTCCTTAATCAGAAAAGGAAAAGAAGATTAATTTTCAAAAAACCATTTTGTTTAAAAGGTAAAACATGGGTTAAAATTCATTTTAAATATCATAGGAATATATTAGGACATTTTTTTAAATATTTTTAGAAAAAACTTGTTTTTAAAGAACAATTATTTCTGACAGAACATAGAGATAAAGTCAAATTTTTTTAAATAAATTTCTTGATTATCTTAAGTAAAAAAGAGTGGGAAAATAGTAACATTACATGAATATATCATCATTAAAAATAAAAGAACAAAATTAATTATAATTATTAAGAAATGAATCGTATTTATCATCAATGGAAGCATAATCATAATTATTCCTAATGAACGATGAGATTGTAGTTATTAATTTTTATTTCCTTGGTATGTTTGCATCATAACACCAATGAAAGAATAAAATAAAATGTAGAGTAAAATACCATTTAAATAATTATGTTCATGATATATATTTTCAAATTTTAGTATACACACCTCATAAAAGAAAATAGTTCAATAAAAAAACATGTTTCTAAAAGAAGGAAAATCGAGACCAAATTACCTTACTGGTTTGGTAACTTTTGAACAGTAAAACCACATAAAATATAAATAATAAAATGGATATATGTGTACCCATATAATTAAGTATAATAATAATATAATAAATTAATATGTAGTATATAAACCACAAAAAATAAAAGAGTGTTGAATATGGCATTAATCTCATAGAAATTAAAGTCGGACAAGAAAACCCTTACCTTATGTATTTACTCTCATCGTACTCATCCAAACATCATGTATAATAAATATAGTTTTATTATAAATCTACCAAAAATATTTTATAATTTATAATATGGTATATTATTTTATTATGACTTTATATTACACATTTATTAATAATTCAATGTTAATGTTATGTTGTGGGTAATATCCGCTTTCTTCGTATATGTTTTGACTTATTATTATTTATCCTATTACATAGATCATGTTTTAATTATTTCATGAATTTAAAACCGATATAAAAATAATATATATTCTATAAATAATTATTTATAATAACCTATAAATGACATAAATATGAAATGGAATACACCGTTTATGGAGACGGTAGGTCGTATGTTCGCATTAATGTTGTTTCCGTTTTATTTTTGTATTGAAAGAAAGTAAGTAAATGATATATATATATATATACATATTATGATTCTGGAAGAATTATTATTTAATATTTATCATAAAAATTTAATAAACCCATCCGTAACACATTATGTGAAAATTTTGAACGAATCACATTGCTTTGAGGAGGTGGTAGTCGACACATCCACAAACGAAGTTATCATATTTTCTAAAAATGGAAAGAATCAAGTTTTATTTTAAATAATTATTAAACAACAGTAAATACATCATCAATATCATATATATCATATAAAAATAGTATTTCCATCATAATTCATATCCATGATAGGTGGAAATGGAAAAAATTACTTCGCTTCATAAGACGATAGTTTTCTCTACACACGAATGAAAAGTTTGTTGCCCATTTTATGGGAGTGTGTTTATTTTTATGTATAAACCATAGAATCTAAACATATCAATATATTTATGAAAATTAATTTATTATATGATCATGAAATTAGAATAATTGAGGGGTTGTGGAATGAAAATTAAACTAAAGATCTTGTGGAAGGATGTTACCTCTTTTTTGGGTAACCCCTTTTGGTTTTCACCAAAGGTCTTCCTTGGTTGGATTTATACCAAAATTGAGACATATATTTTGAGAATAAGGAATTTTTGGGATTATTTGTAATGTTTTTTATGATAAAAAGTTGCTTGAGAGGTGTGTGGAATTGATGGGGTGAGTGCCTATTTATAATGGAGGAGGAGTGGCATTCTTGTAAACATAAAAAAGATAAACACTATTGAGGGGTCCGCCTAACATCATGTGCCTCAAATAATTATCAAAATTCTATAAAAGATTATAATTGGTCTAAATATGTACATTAAATGTTTTTATACATGTTTCTATGTTATTTGTCTCGTTACATTAATGATTAACCATGAAGTAAACGAAATTTTACCTTAATTATTTTAATTAATTTTAATTACTTTCAATAATATTTTTTGTAAAAAACTAAGTCTTCATTATTATAAATTATAAATTATTATGATTAAAAATTTAGAATAAATTTTTTTAAATTCCAATCGCATAAGTTCAAGAAAGTAATTTAAAATTAATCTCACAGATGGGACCAGACGACATGTTTTTTAAGTGAAAATTTCGAATAGATTAAACTAATTTTATATCCAATTTCATTGTGAAATTGTTTACAATGAAATAAATTAGATTAATTTATGTATAAAAGAAATAATTATACTTTAGAACTAAATTAAAATATAATTTAACTATATAAAAAATTATTTGAAAAATCATTTTCAAATTAAAATACAATATTGTTCACTATTCATAAAAATATGAAACTTCTCTGAAAAAATATCAAAAATTCCCCTAAAGTAAATTTTGATATCCCACATTAAAAATGAAGTTTCTTTTTAAAAATTAAACTTAAAAAGGTTTCAAAAAGAATATTTAAAATTCGTTCTCGATTAGAAGGTGGTAAAAAGACTTTTTAAAAAATACATCTTTTTATTTGTAAAATTGGATTTATTATTATCTTATATAAATATAATATATTGGACGAGTGTCAAAAACAATTATCGAACATATAATATATAATTTTTTTTAAAAATCATAAAAATTATTTTGTTTAATTTTCTGAGATAAAATGGTATATGTACATAGAAATATAGTTTTCTTAGAAAAGTAATTTCATTATTTTTAAATTGTTCTGACATTCAGTTCAACTAATTGATAACTAAAGGATTCATTTTCTATATATGTATAAATAATATTTTCATAATTTATTTAATATTATTCTAACTTACATTCCAATTTTTAATAGGTGACTATAATAATATCTTAATAAAAATATTAATAGTATAATTTAGTTCAATAAAACTCTGTCTTGTTTGTAATGCAAGCTATCGAAGAAACTCAAAATTGTGTGTAAAACAAGAAAAACATAGTTTTTTGTGTACCATGGGATAATCTATTTTTTTGTGTAGTGAAATATTAACTTGTTTTTTATGTAAAACACAAGCCAAACATAGTGATTTCATATAACTTAATCCATATTCATTGTTGCGTGAAATGAAAAATATCTAAAAGTTTAAGTTAAATCGAAAAAAAAATCTTTCAAAGATTATCAGGGTGTTACAAAAGTCATTTTATGAAATTTAACTAATTTAGACTAATATTTTCAATGAATAAAAAATAGTTTAAATATATATACATGGTCTATGAATAAACCATTCAATGTAAATTTTGGTTCATGCCATAATCATATCTCAAGGAATTAAATATTGAGACAAAGAACCATTTTGGAATGAGTAATATTTTAATCAAAGCCCCTTCAAATTGAGGGATTTTAATTATGCTTAAAATACCATGATTAAAATAGGATTCATAACATGATATCTCAAATAGATAGTTTGTACAATACAAAAATGAATTTATATTAATAATACCAAATTAGTCTCAAAGAGAGTAATTTTAAATGAAAACCCTTACCTAGGTTTTAATTCATTATGCACCTATAACAAATGTCCAGAATAATTAAATTATGTTAATAAAACACATACCCAATTACATTTTTCATAAATATAACTATAGCTGCCCACCATTTCTTACCAAACTATTACATAATTTAAAAGATAAAAAATATAATTTTATTAAAAAACAAGAATCCAATTTTTTCATGTGTTTCAAAGCATTAGACTATACATAACTTTTATAAAACAAAAAACAGAAAATTATTCAACTCCTTTTTCTCTATATTCTTATTGTTCATTGTCGTCTCCATTGTAAAAGTATTCATCAAATGATATACATAAAAAGAATCACTGATATAAAATCTAGTTGAGAGGATTAACAAGAGACATGAAACATGCATGAGAACAATCATCATCATAACATAATAAAAGGATCATAATTATAATCATGACAGTAAACATTAGAAAAATGTATGGAATGTGTCAATGCATAAAAATAAAATATCATGTATTAGTGGTTAACCACAACACATAGTTTTTAATGAAGATACCATTATGTTAATAAATATTTCACTTTAAATCATGTGATTAATCACATTAACCAATTCTTTGGAGTTCTATATAATTTTAAGAACACACATAACTTCATAATATTTCAATGTGCTGTATAATTTCAAGTGCACCCATCACATCATAACATTTACATTATCATTATTTCCACATAGGACGTATATAAATCTTGGAAATAAACTAACCCATGGAAGTTATTGGTTTTAATTTCATAAATAACACATTCGTAAACTTTGGTGTTCCCAATATTAAATAGAATAAGATTCTAGGTATTAATATTATTGATGAAGAAACAATCTCATGACATGTAAAAGATGTGATTTTTAGCAAGAGTTTTTCTTTTGTAAAAATAATTAAAATATCATAAAACCATATTGGAAACATATATATCATAGAAAAATAAAATGGAATAAAAATAAATTATTTTTATGGAACATTAAATAAATATCTATAATTAAAATGGAGTGAAAGAGGGAAAACCCAAAGAAATAAAGTCATATTTGAGACTTCCCCTTACCTTATGTATGAATTCTTTCTTCGATTTAATATTATGTATATTCAAATTAAATTAATTAGTAAACACATACAAAACCTATTATACATTAATTATATTTATTGTAGTTTTATTAATTTCAATTATGGTATTTTAGATGAGATATAGAGTTCAATTTTATTGTTCGAGAGTGTTCATTTTCTTGGTTTTCATGATCGGTTCTCTTATATATGAGTATAGAAGATGGTGTAAAATGGGAACAATTATATAGAATTAAAATTATATATTATTAATGAACATAAAAAATATTTAATGGCATTTTAAATAATTTGGTTATAAGGTTTGAGGATGAATAATTAGATTAAATGTTTATGATAATTATTTAGATTAATTTGGTGGTTTTTGATCACAACAAAATCATTTTATTTTACTACTTAAAATTATGTATATAAGCTATTTAAAGAACACAAAAAAGGTTATAAAATAAATTTTACAATATTTTAAAACAATTATAATGGTTTTAAGACCATCCTTTAAAGTGGTGAATTTAATTGAAAACATGTCGTCCTTCAAGGTGATAAAACAACACCTCACAGATGACGTTTCCATTTTTAGAATAAAGTGGATAAGAGAATAGGATAGATTAAGGATTATTACATTAGTATAATAAAATTAAAGTATATTTATGGTTCTAGAGTTATCAATATATTTAGATGAGGGTAGGTGATGAGAGAATAATAAAAGAAAAGAACATGCAACGAAATTAAAATAACTTGAAAAGAAATTAAAAGAAAAGAAAGGGGATAATACCGCTTGAATTTTTTATCCTTGAGAACCTCATTAGGAAATGTATTTTAGTGTTTCATTGAGACCAAAGGATCCTACATGTGTAGGAGGGGATTATTTATATTATTTTTTATAATTTTTACAATTATAAAATCTTTTGAGGTGTGAGGAGAAGAGTTTGTGAGGGGTGATATTTATAGTGGATGAGAGGTGTGTTTTCTCATTATTTTATTCAATAGTATATTACTCTGGCTCCAGAAAATTAATAGTGATTCTTCAACGTCTAAATAATGTAATTATATAATGGTACTTTTATATTATGGGCTTAAATCATTCTTTAATCATCGATGACTCATCCATGACGTAGAAATTCACTAATTTGTTAAATATCACAAAATCACTATTCACAAAAATTAAAGTATTTTATAATAATATCATTAATTAATTGTAACCATTTTTTGATATGTTGAATTCAAAAATGATATCCATTTTATGAAAATAATTTTAAAAATTGATAAATTTAATTTTTTTATTAAAATCATCATTTACATAGAAAATACAGATTTTTAATTATAACTTATTTTATAACACATTGAAAATTTACTTAAGGCCTCATTAAATTATGTGAAAGTAATAAGAAAACTAAATATTAATTTATGAATAAATTTTATTAAAATACATTATCTGTTGAATTATAAAAATAATTATATAATTGTAATTAAATATTTATGACTTACAAGAATGCCAACACTTAATTAATAATTTTTTAAACACTTATTTACTTATACTATTATATAATTATATCATAATTTCATCTATAAGATGCCGACATTTTATCTATAAATTCATGGGTGTGGTTACTATTCATTTCATCGAGTTACTATTCATGATGTTCATATTACTATTCCTAGGGTGTGGTTATTATTTCTTCGGTATAGGTTCTTTAAGTTCTAGAAATACTTTTTATTTGTTTCATTACAATTATAAAGATTGTATTGTGTTCCCAATTTCATTTTTATCATTTATACGATATGAAAAAATTATAAATAGGGAATAGAAATTGGTAAAATTTGGGTTTTTACATTCTTCCCCCCATAAGAAATTTTTCCCCAGAAATTTAATTTTACATACTATGGAGAAACAAATTAGGATAATTCTCCTTCATCATTTCCCCCAGTTCCTATGTTACCTCTTCATACTTATGGTTATTCCATAGAACTTCGACTTGGTGAGTAGTCTTTTTTCATTGAAATTTATCTCTATGTTATAAGATCTTCACTATTTTCTCCACATTAGAGAGATAATTTTCAAACTGTACGACCTTTGGATTTTGAATATGTGATGGATCTAGTTTGTACATACTCAAGAGGGATCCATGGAACACATCATGTAAATGATACATGGTTGGTATAAGTGCCAGTTAATATACCACAGCTCCAACATGATCAAGAATCAATAAGGGGATGATGTAAGTGGGGACTAACTTTCCTTTGTTCCCAAATCTCATGATCCTATTACAAGAAGATATATAGAGGAATACCATGTCTCCAACCTTAAACTCACAGTCTCATTGATGATTATCTGTATATATGTTCTTCCAAATTTGGGCTGCCATGATGTATTGCTGAATTTGGTTCACCTTCTCTACCATTTCTTCGACCATTTCAAGTCTTAGAAGCTTACATTAACTAACCTCATCCCATCATGTCAGTTTTCTACATATTTTCCCTTAAAGGGCTTCATATGGATCCATTTGGATTACCGAGTAGAAAATGATATTGTAAATGAAAATAACTAGAGACAGATATTGGTATCATCCTCCTTTTAAGTCTATAGATCATTCTCTCACCACATCTTCTAGTTTTTGAATAGTCTTCTCTGATTTTCCACTAGTTTGAGGATGATAATCCGTACAGAAGTTGAGATCTGTTTTTAAGGGATATTGGATACTTTTCTAGAACATGGAGGTGAATATCATTTATTGATCAGATACAATCGATAGTGGTGATCTATAAAGCCTTAACACTACTTTAATGTATATCCCTTCAAGTTGATAAAGGTATAAGTCCTATAAAATTGTGATAAAGTGAGTTTTCTTTATAAGACAATCCAAAAAACCTATATAGAATTGTTTCCTCTGGATTTCATCAGACGTCTAGTGACAAATTCCATGGTGACATTTTCCCACTTTCATGTTAGTATGGCTAATAGGTGTATCAAACCCTTAGAATTTTTTCTTTCATCCTTCATTTTTTGACATACCAAGAAAATTGATGTATATTCAGTGATCTAATTATTCATGTTTCCAGACCAATAGTTCTCCCATAGATATTTATTCATCCTTTTGTTCCATAGGTAAATTGAGAATGTTGATCTGTGTGCTTCATTAAAAATCTCCTTATTTATCTCCATATCATATGGTACACATAATCATTACTCAAATATTATAAATCATTTCTCCTAAATTTTAAACTCTGGGGATTTTCCCTTTCAAATAGCTTACACCTTCTTCATAGTCTCTACAAAATTTCTTTGAGCATCCTCTATTTCCCCCCTTATTGATGGTTTATAAATCATTTCGGGAAGTATTGATGATTTTCCTTCAATAATTATTCCCATTTACATCATTTTCAAGTCTAATAATATTGGATACTTCTCAATCCTCATCATTGATAATGATGAAGGATCCTTTATAATTATATCAATTTTCACCTTACTCTCATTTCCATCATGGTAGATGACTGAGAAGTAAAAATCCATGATGATCCCTAATAATCTTTGTTGGAAAGAAGGCCACTAAATTTCAAAAAATATATTATCATTCATCCCCCGTTTATAAAAAAGTATCTCTTGGTTATCTTATAACAAAAATGTTAATACCTTCATAATGTATTATCTCGAAACATTGTAATCTCCTGAATTACCAGAAATCCTTATAAAAAACATGCATGTTTCCTTATTCTAAATTTTATTGGATATATTCCATAAATCTAAAAATGTTGTAAACATAATCAAATATAGAATACAAAAATTTTCAACAAATCCTTAATGAGTTCCTGGGTACTAAATACCATCGAATTTACTTATTCATATGAAACATATCTTTATCCAAACAACATTATCTTAATATAAGAAGCATATTCAGGGTTATCTTTCCCTTAATCATATGTTTCCCATGAAAATCACTCTTCCATTAAATAAATTTTTTAATCCATCTGAACAATTTAGCATATTATTGTAAATCCTTAAAAAAAACATAAACTAAACAATCCATATAACATAATTCATAAATCCAAATACATAAAAATGTAGATTATTCCACTTAATCTTTAAGACATGAACACAACTACCTCATCCTATTACCAAATACCCATTTCCTCTCATATTTCACCAATAGCCTCATCATCATCTAAAATATACCCACTACTCATACCAGCTTACTGATTTCCTTCTTGATATTTCCCCTTGGGATATCTATTTTCATAATGAACATTCATTACACACTTTAAATGTATAACCATTTATCATGTATTAGAGGGGGCCAATATTCTCTTCTATCTCATTAAATAAAATCTTCATTTTTTCATTGTATTTACTTGTTTGGTGTCTTTTTCCATAGTCAAACGTATTCTTTTTCCTCTATAACATTCACTTAGGTTCTTCTTTCCACATTCTAGACACAAAATAAACTGAATCTTCTTTCCATGATGGTCTCTATTACCAAAACTCTCAGCAAAATCTGTAATTTTCTTTTATGGTGAGTCCGAGAGTTGGATAAGGTACATGTTGTAATTCATGTTCCCTGAAAACTAATTAGGCATGATCACAACAACCTTCACTCCAGTGATCATCCCATTTGACTTCTCATCTTCAAATTTTCTATCAAAATTTACATTAAACGAGTTCATAATAGTTCACACCATTGACTAAATCCAGAAACATTGATTGAGAAGCACTCATCATATTTTAAAACCATATATATTTGAAAAATCACATATATGATGTCTAAATTATAAAACTTTTTTTAAATCTATGACACCTTATTCTTATCCTAATATATATTCATTGAAATATCTTTAGAAATATTGATATGGTTATTACTAAAATTTTCTCATCCTAGTTTCCAAAAGATGGATATAAATTTCATTATATACCATATATAGAAACATAGTCTTAACATATATAAATATTAAATCATTTTTGATGAATATATAGAATATTATAAAATTACATGACTAAGTACCATAATAGTTTAGTGTCTTTATAAATTGGAAACATAATATTCTATCATGGTGAAAGATCTTCAAAATCGTCCTTAACGATATTTCCCTTTAGTGCTCCCACTTAAAAACATTCTTCATAACCTGGGGAAAGGAAATGTGAGAAAGGGTGAGCTCGGATGCTCAGTAAGAATAAATAAAGGAGATATGTAAGAATAACATGATAATAATGGTATGAGAACATGATAATAACATTTTAAAATAATACCCCTCATATAAAATATCATATACATGAGTCATTTCATAAATATTAGAATTTCATTAGACATGAATCATAAATTAATCAAGATAATAATCCATAATATCATAAAATTGGAATAAGATATAGATTTTGAGGCAGTCACATAATCATATAAAAAATATTTCCATGGTAGTCAAGGAATATTTAGAAGGTCATATTAGTAGTCTGGGTTCACTCCCCATACCATCATGGTAGTCATGGTTCACTCCCATGATAATCTTAGTAGTCAATGTACATTCCTAAGACAATCTTAGTGGAAAAAATATTTTACTGAACTGAGTTAACTCCCCATTCTATTCATGTCAATCTCATCAGATATAAATATTTACCCAATTAATTGGATGGAAATATAGGTCTCACACATATCATAATTAAATCATGTATAAGTGTTCCATAGAATCATAAACAATCATATAATAAACCATGAAATTAATTGAGTATAATTAAAATTTCATTATATTATAACCTATGCAAAATAGATCGGTTTCATAACTATTTCATCAACATAGATCCCATGAATAGAATAAGGTTTCATAATTATATAAAACATCACAGATAAATTGTTATCATAAACATATAACCCATGAATGAGAAATGGGTTTCATAAACACAGAACCCATTAAAGAGAAATGGGTTTCATAAATATCATGCCATCAAAACGTAAACCATTATGAGAAATAATATGAATGTAACCCTTGGATTATATCCCCAGTAAGGCATGAGTAACACCAAGGGATTTCATCTTAGATGAAAAATAGTTTTTGAGAAATTATTTAAAATTATTTCATGAAGAAATTATCTTTTATTTAAAAAAAATACTTTTTAAAACATAAAACATTTTGAAACTCGTTTTCTTTGAAAAAAATCTGGAAAACTCATAATGTAATATTGAAAAGATTTTGAAAACCTTTTCCATTGAAAACTCATAAAATAATATTGAAAAACAATTTGAAATCATTTTTATTTGAAAATTTGTAAAGAAATATTAATAAAATTTTGTAAACCCTTTTCCCTGAAAACATAAAAAATAATCATAAAAATATTTTAAAAAACTTTTTACTTGAAATCATATAAAAGAATCTTGAAATTTTTTGAAAAAAGTTTCCATTTAAAACATATAAATTATGCTTGAAAAGATTTTTAAAATATTTTTCCTTAGAAAATTATAAAAAATATTTAAAACTATTAAAATAACTTTTAAAAATAAAACATTTTTTTAATACTTTTTCATTTAAAATACCTTTTAAGACACATAAATTGATATTTAAACATCATTTAAAACACTTATTATAAGGCCCCAGCCTTAAACTTTACTTAATCTTGAGTTATTACAAGATTACACATTGAGGATCTTTTCAGGTTTAGAGTTTTAGAGAATTAGATCATGAAACTTGCATTACATTACACATTTAAACAAAGTGGTTACATAAAAGACAGTATTCATTCTTCCCATCAACGGAAACATATTTAAAATAAAACATGGATTCTTTCTTGACACATACTTGACACTATCATCACATCATGTACCCTTCCCTTGACCTGTGAAAAACATTTCAAAAACTTGGGATGAGCATAAAAATCTCAGTAAGGGATATATAGATATGGAAAGGAAACATGAGTACATGTATACATAAGAATGAAATCATACTTTACCCATAAAACATAGGCATATCAAATCATGAATAAATCATAGAAATCATAAGACATAAAGGTAACTTGAGGCATTTATAACATTCTTACGTGGGGAGTAACCCTATTGGTTATGTTTGGAATACCCATCACAGTATATTCCCTAAATCTCTTCGGAGAAACCTTAACGTTTCACTCCTTCGCGTTACCCAATGCATTGGAGAGCTATAACGGGCTCACCCGCCCTTAGTTTATCACGGAACCACCCGTCTTCATAATAATGCCCAAGAACCTCAACATAATCGTATCACATAAAACATGTATAAAGGAAACATAACATTCCCACCTTTCAATCACAAGATATCAATACAACACATTGATATAAAAACATTATGAAAACCATTTTCAATACCAAAATAAAAGAAAAGTAAAACATGGTATTTATTTTTCTTTTAAAAATAAGGTATGGCTTGTAGAGGAAGCCGAAACTCAAATAACGGTCATGACGGCGGAGAAGTCGTTGTCACCGCATACGTACGACAAAAACATTCCCTTTTGTCGTTTAGTAAACGCTTCGTATAAAAAAGATTCCTTTTGAATAAACGTAAAAGTCAAAGGGGTTTATACACCGTATAAAAGAAAGTTGTGTATAAAATAAAATATGCCTCAATGAAAGGAGATTGAGACAAAGTCCCATACCACCTTGAAGCTTTTAACATTTTAAACCATTAATATCCATATAAATAAATCTTTAAAAACCATTTTGAAAACATGGATATTAATAAGAACAAATAATTAAAACATTTAAAACGATATTTTGGTTAAAGGAGTTTTACCAAAATTAGAGACACTTGAATACAATAATCGAGGAATAATATTTAGTCAGAACTTTATAATATCATGAAAATAAAATGATTCATGATATAATACTCCAAAGGACAGTATATACACCATATAAGAGTGAATTGGTGCATAATAACAATGAACCCTCAATAGAAATGTCAAATGTGATGAAATCCCTTATAAAGAAGGTATCCTTAAATTAAGGACAAATCAATCTCAAAAATATGTGTGACAAATATAAATACACCCAATATAAGTGTATATTAAGTGTAAAACAATAAAATTTCATTCACACATATTCAATGGATGACATATTCAATGACTACATGTTGAACCCAAAGAAATCGAAATTGGGTTAAAAAGTTCCCTTGATAGCCTAACGACATCACATCAAAATGAGTTGATGAGAGATAAAAAGAGTATCTCATCACTTGGACATAAAATTTACATCAATAAGGATATATGAGAACATATCCCAACATAACAATATGTAAATTAAAAGACCCAACAAAAGAAGTCTTTTAAAAAAGAGGAGGGTGAAAGGTTCCCTTACCGACTTGGGTATCTTTCAAAACATACACCCCATGAAAGAATGACAATAGATAATTGATGTAAATACTCATAAATGAAATTATATTACACAAAGAGTAGAATAATGGGCTGTAAATAGACCACTAAATGGAATTTGTGGCAAATGTAGCATAAATCTCACGGGAATAAAAGTGAGATAAAAAATCCCTTACGAAAACTCGGTAGCCTAACAGCGCCACATAAAACTTCCAAATATGGATTGATGAGATCAAATAGGGTATCCCATCACATTACAATAAAATTTACAGAAATAGGAATATAAAAGAACATCCCCCAACATTACAAAGAGGAGCTTAAAAGAAGTGACATAAAGGAGAGTACTTAAAAAGAAAGAGAGAGGTTAGATCTCTTACGAAAGTTCGGCAGCCTAACGGCGCCACTCAAAACTTCCAAAATGGATTGATGATAGAGAATAGGGTATCTCATCACATGAACATAAAAATTACAGTAATATTAATATAAAAGAACATCCCAATCATAAGAAATATGAGCTTAAAATAAATGACATAAAAGAGTGTACTTAAAAAGAAAGAGAGTTGTAGGATCCCTTACTTCGGGTCCGACTTGAATCGATCGTTCATTAATATCCTGAATAATAAACTTGAGTTAATTTATAATTCCTTAAGAACATTTTTCAAGTTCATTATTCATTTTATATCACTTATTACCATGTCATAAACATTATGTAATCATTTAAGTTAATAATATTTGTTTTGCCGATGTTTGGTTCCTAAGTCGAAAGTGGACTTCTTACAATTACATGTTGTTCGTGTGGACAAATGTTTATTATATCCAGAATTGTATTCATGATTTAGATATCATATATTTCATATATATCCAGTACATTCATTAATTTATAACGTTACATAATCATTTAGAGGTAAGAAATGAAATGCACCGTTCATGGAGACGGTAAGCCGTACGTACGCATGAACGCTACTTTCATTTCTATTTTATATTTTATATAATGGAATAATAATGATATAAAGGTATATTATAATTCCAGTATAATATCATATATAATATCATTGTTCCATCCTTTATACGTCCCACATATGGTATTAACGAATCACATCACTTTGAGGGGGCGGTAGTCCGCACTTCCTAAAATGAAGATATCGCGTATACCCATAATGGAAGCCATAAAGGTAAAACACAATTGAAAAATACAGAAGCATAAGTAAAACTTAAACATATTATATATCATATATAAAAATAGTGACATCATAATGGCCACCTTTGAAGGTGTTAAAAGAATGTTGAACAATCATCGTTTCGGGAGGCAGAAATTCACCATCCACGGAAACCGTATGTTCTTTAACCATTTGATGTAGTTGTGTGAGAGTGTAGATCAAATAAATCTTATAAAAACATCCTAGTATATTGAAGATACTGGTGTTGTTACAAAGGAAATAAATAAAAAGAGTTTAGGGGGTTGGAGAAGCAAAATAAAACAAATGAACATGAGAGAATGAATTACCTTTAAAAGTGTAACTCCTTTTGATTTGAGACTAAAGGATTCCTTTGAAAGGCTTCTTCCCAAAGGGAATCCTCTAGGATGAGGAGAGGGATGTGGAGAGAGTAAATGGGCAGGGGTTGGCCGAGCCAAAGGCTTTAGGGGTGTGTGAAATGAGGTAGAGGTGGGGGCCTTTTATAAGAGGAGAGGAGGGTCACTTTTGGAAAGTAAAGAAATATTACTTTATTTGAAAATGTGTTTCGGTTTTAAAAGGTCCCACATTGATATAATTCGTGGATAAGGTGATAAGGATTCGAAATACACTCATCCAATAAGTTTTGGACATGTGTAGTTTATAGAGTATACATTATCTTTCCATTTTATTTAAATCGTCAAATAATGATGTCATCGCTGCATCATTATTATGTCATAAATAATTTAATTTATTTAATGTCTAAAAATTATAAAAAAATACTATGATGTAGGAAATATTTTTATCTTTCCAATGACTATTTATAAAAAAAATTTGACTTGTGTAACCCCACTTAAAAATTCTTTTAGTAGAACATATCATGTTTGTGTCATTTTTACTTTTACATTAAATAAAAAGTTATTTATGTCATTTCCCAACCAAAGTGGATCCATGGGGTCCCCAAGTTGGCCCATGTCTTGTCTTGGTCGGCCATGACTCACCCAATAGGTGTAGGACAAGTTTCATGGTGTTTTCACATTCTTATAATATCATTTTTACCTTAAATTACACTAATTACCACTAATCGCGATTAAAAACTTAATAAGTTACTATTCACCAAAAAATTATTTTCATCCCATTGAACCACATTTTTCATACTAATGACAACCATGTATGTCGGATTTTCAAAATTCAATACACATTAGTGGTAAACTTTCATTTAACTGAAAAATCAGTTTGCTTGATTACCACTTAGTGGTTTCACTATTCATCAAAAATTGGAGTTTTTCAGAAAAATACCAAAACTTCACCCTAAGCTATATTTGATATTCCGAATTCAAAAATGAAGTCCGTTTTACAAAAATCAAAACATATTAGTCACATTAATTAATTTAATAATTAATTCCCGCTGTCATAGCAAATAGCATGTTTTTATAAAACAATAAGTATCAAAAGATTGACACTAGTTTAAGTCTGATTTCAAAGTGAAATTAATTCCAACGACCACTATTGGATTTAATGGTAAAAATATTTTCTAATTTCACTTTAAAACAAATTCAAAATATAATCTAATCATATAAATAAATTAGATTAAAAAGAGGTTTTGAATTAAAATACAACATTTTACACTATTCATTAAAAAAATGAACATTATCGGAAAGATACCAAAAATTTACACAAAGTAAATTTCGATGTCCCGATTCTTAAGAAGAGTTTTATTTGGTCCAATAGAATTTATAAGAGTGAACAAAACTATATTTAATGATGGTTCTCCATTAAAAGGCGATAAGTGAACCTTTAGTGAAAACTAGGGCATATACGCCTAAAATTGAATTCTTTCCGTATTTTAAGCCTTTAGATTTTATTGGATAAATGTAAAAACATTTAAAAACATATATAATCATATTTTAGTTATTTATATCCATTCCCACCATTACAACGGCTACATGTTAACTACCATAATATTATTTTATTATTAGAGTGCAACGTAAGATTCCCAAGAAACTCGTTGTTGGGTGTTGGGTACGCCATCGAGCATAGCGTCCCCTTTAAAGTCATTTAAATATTTTATTCACAAATATGGATAAATATGAAATGTCATATTCTTTATTTACCTGGGGTGTTACATCCTTCCCCCTTTTGGGAATTGCGTCCTTGCAATTTTAAAATTGCGCTTGGAAACATCCTTGAAAGTCCCACATCGGAACAAAAGTCGGTAAAACAAACACTTTAAAATAAAGAAAGATAAGTACAAAGGTCACCTGAGTTAACCCATACTAGGATTCCAAGTATGAAAATATGGACATGGAGGAAAAAACAAAGGGTCATGTTCTGATGGAGAGTGATAGAAAATATGTTTAGGAGAAAGTTAACCATGAGAAAATCACAAACTTGTGATGGGTTAAACGGTATTCGACTCCCCAGTAGGAAAAGTTAATAGAAAACATTATGTTTTAAGTTACTTTTTATTGAGGAATTTATTCATAAGGAAACATAATAACTTATCATGTTGACTCTCAACTTTTATTAGATTCCTTACACAAACTCATATTTTCTCCAAAAGGTGAGTATTTAGGAAGACTTGTTCAAATTAAGAGTACTATAATCAACTTCTAGAGAATCACCTAATCCACAAAAGAGAACTATATACTTCCCATGTCTTTAGGCTTTAACCATAACCAAAACCAAAAAGTTTAGTACAAGGTCAGATAATCCAAAAAAGGATAACCCCTTTAAAAAGAAAATCTATGCTTAATCTCCAAAATTTGTCCAACAAAACCCAATGTTCAACGAGGACCATCCGATAAACAATTTGTCCATAAAATTCTTCAAAGTAAACCAATATAATATTGAAACCCAAATATTTGAAGGATTTAGTCACATAGTCTTCCATGTTAAATCGTAACATTTATCTCCAAACAACATCAGTTGCTACTAAAGTCTCGTATTGAAAAGTAATTAACCTAATCACATATCCTCCAAGATAGGTTAATCATTTTCATAAATAACCCAAAATCAACTTACTCTTAATTCATAAAATCATATAACTAGAAAGAATCAGCCAAAATAACCAGGGACTTCACGTAGTCCAGTGGTAGGCGATAAATACCATTCGCACTTTGGTTGTGGGTTCGATTATTGCAGCTTTGTCCGACTCGACGGGTAGTCACACGGTCTGCGTGTTGTCCTTTTTCCAAAACTATATAATTCTTAAAACATTCCCCAAAATGAGAAAAAAATCTTTAATAATAATCATAACATATTTTAACCTCAAGTTTATCTCATTCCTTTCATTTTCCATCATATCATAGAGTAACCCATAATTACCTAAAAATTAAGTATCATATAAACCCAAATGGTTACCTTAATAATTATTACCTGAATTTCCACATCGAGTTGGCCATCTCATACATGATGCATTAGAGAACTCAGCAAGGTTGAAGTGGTTGATCATGACTCCTTGATATTTGGTTTAGAACAACCACGAGTTTCCTCATTGAATCCTCCATTTTATCTATTATCTTAATCAGAGAACCACCATAGTTTCCTTCAAACCTGTTGTCTCTTTGGTGCCTGCTAGATCTATCCATTCACTAAAAATAGAAATGTCAGTGTGAGTATATCAACAAAACCATCATGTACTAATGAGGAAGGTAAACACTAAGATACACTTACTCATTCACTTTATCTAAAACTAGGACTCTTTTTGAAATCCTAACCATTATGGTAATGTCACTTATGCTTAAAGAATACCCTAACCTCTAAAGTTATCTAAACCGACCTTTGATACCAACTATAAGGCCCCAGCTTTAAACCTTACTTAATCTTGAGTTATTACAAGATTACACATTGAGGATCTTTTCAGGTTTAGAGTTTTAGAGAATTAGATCATGAAACTTGCATTACATTCCACATTTAAACAAAGTGGTTACATAAAAGACAGTATTCATTCTTCCCATCAACGGAAACATATTTAAAATAAAACATGGATTCTTTCTTGACACATCCTTAACACTATCATCACATCATGTACCCTTCCCTTGACCTGTGAAAAACATTTCAAAAACTTGGGATGAGCATAAAAATCTCAGTAAGGGATATATAGATATGGAAAGGAAGCATGAGTACATGTATACATAATAATGAAATCATACTTTACCCATAATACATAGGCATATCAAATCATGAATAAATCATAGAAATCATAAGACATAAAGGTAACTTGAGGCATTCATAACATTCTTACGTGGGGAGTAACCCTCTTGGTTACGTTTGGAATACCCATCACAGTATATTCCCTAAATCTCTTCGGAGAAACCTTAACGTTTCACTCCTCCGTGTTACCCAATGCATTGGGGAGCTATAACGGGCTCACCCGCCCTTAGTTTATCACGGAACCACTCATCTTCATAATAATGCCCAAGAACCTCAACATAATCGTATCACATAAAACATGCATAAAGGAAACATAACATTCCCACCTTTCAATCAGAAGATATCAATACAACACATTGATATAAAAACATTATGAAAACCATTTTCAATACCAAAATAAAAGAAAAGTAAAACATGGTATTTATTTTTCTTTTAAAAAGAAGGTATGGATTGTAGAGGAAGCTGAAACTCAAATAACGGTCACGACGGCGGAGAAGTCGTTGTCGCCGCATACGTACGACAAAAACATTCCCTTTTGTCGTTTAGTAAACGCTTCGTATAAAAAATATTCCTTTTGAATAAATGTAAAAGTCAAAGGGGTTTATACACCGTATAAAAGAAAGTTGTGTATAAAATAAAATATGCCTCAATGAAAGGAGATTGAGACGAAGTCCCATACCACCTTGAAACTTTTAACATTTTAAACCATTAATATCCATATAAATAAATCCTTAAAAACCATTTTGAAAACATGGATATTAATAAGAACAAATAATTAAAACATTTAAAACGATATTTTGGTTAAAGGGGTTTTACCAAAATTAGAGACACTTGAATACAATAATCGAGGAATAATATTTAGCCAGAACTTTATAATATCATGAGAATAAAAGGATTCATGATATAATACTCCAAAGGACAGTATATACACCATATAATAGTGAATTGGTGCATAACAACAATGAACCCTCAATAGAAATGTCAAATGTGATGAAATCCCTTATAAAGAAGGTATCCTTAAATTAAGGACAAATCAATCTCAAAAATATGTGTGACAAATATAAATACACCCAATATAAGTGTATATTAATTGTAAAACAATAAAATGTCATTCACACATATTCAATGGATGACATATTCAATTACTACATGTTGAACCCAAAGAAATCGAAATTGGGTTAAAAAGTTCCCTTGACAGCCTAACGGCATCACATCAAAATGAGTTGATGAGAGATAAAAAGAGTATCTCATCACTTGGACATAAAATTTACATCAATAAGGATATATGAGAACATATCCCAACATAACAATATGTAAATTAAAAGACCCAACAAAAGAAGTCTTTTAAAAAAGAGGAGGGTGAAAGGTTCCCTTACCGACTTGGGTATCTTTCAAAACATACACCCCATGAAAGAAGGACAATAGATAATTGATGTAAATACTCATAAATGAAAGTATATTACACAAATAGTAGAATAATGGGCAGTAAATACACCACTAAATGGAATTTGTGGCAAATGTAGCATAAATCTCACGGGAATAAAAGTGAGATGAAAAATCCCCTACGAAAACTCGGCAGCCTAACAGCGCCACATAAAACTTCCGAATATGGATTGATGAGATCAAATAGGGTATCCCATCACATTAAAATAAAATTTACATAAATAGGAATATAAAAGAACATCCCCCAACATTACAATGATGAGATTAAAAGAAGTGACATAAAGGAGAGTACTTAAAAAGAAAGAGAGAGGTTAGATCTCTTACGAAAGTTCGGCAGCCTAACGGCGCCACTCAAAACTTCCAAAATGGATTGATGAGAGAGAATAGGGTCTCTCATCACATGAAAATAAAAATTACAGTAAGATTAATATAAAATAACATCGCAATCATAAGAAAGATGAGCTTAAAATAAATGACATAAAAGAGTGTACTTAAAAAGAAAGAGAGTTGTAGGATCCCTTACCTCGGGTCCGACTTGAATCGATCGTTCTTTAATCTCCTGAATAATAAACTTGAGTTAATTTATACTTCCTTAAGAACATTTTTCAAGTTCATTATTCCTTTTATATCACCTATTACCATGTCATAAACATTATGTAATCATTTAAGTTAATAATATTTGTTTTGCCGATGTTTGGTTCCTAAGTCGAAAGTGGACTTCTTACAATTACATGTTGTTCGTGTGGCCAAATGTTTATTATATCCAGAATTGTATTCATGATTTAGATATCATATATTTCATATATATCCAGTACATTCATTAATTTATGACGTTACATAATCATTTAGAGGTAAGAAATGAAATGCACCGTTCATGGAGACGGTAAGCCGTACGTACGCATGAACTCTACTTTCATTTCTATTTTGTATTTTATATAATGGAATAATAATGATATAAAGGTATATTATAATTACAGTATAATATCATATATAATATCATAGTTCCATCCTTTATACGTCCCACATATGGTATTAACGAATCACATCACTTTGAGGGGGCGGTAGTCCGCACTTCCTAAAATGAAGATATCGCGTATACCCATAATGGAAGACATAAAGGTAAGACACAATTGAAAAATACAGAAGCATAAGTAAAACATAAACATATTATATATCATATATAAAAATAGTTATATCATAATGGCCACCTTTGAAGGTGTTAAAAGAATGTTGAACAATCATCGTTTCGGGAGGCAGAAATTCACTATCCACGGAAACCGTATGTTCTTTAACCATTTGATGTAGTTGTGTGAGAGTTTAGCTCGAATAAATCTTATAAAAACATCCTAGTATATTGAAGATACTGGTGTTGTTACAAAAGAAATAAATAAAAAGATTTTAGGGGGTTGGAGAAGCAAAATAAAATAAATGAACATGAGAGAATGAATTACCTTTAAAAGTGTAACTCCTTTTGATTTGAGACTAAAGGCTTCCTTTGAAAGGATTCTTCCCAAATGGAATCCTCTAGGATGAGGAGAGGGATGTGGAGAGAGTAAATGGGCAGGGGTTGGCCGAGCCAAAGGCTTGAGGGGTGTGTGAAATGAGGTAGAGGTGGGGGCCTTTTATAAGAGGAGAGGAGGGTCACTTTTGGAAAGTAAAGAAATATTACTTTATTTGAAAATGTGTTTCGGTATTAAAAGGTCCCACATTGATATAATTAGTGGATAAGGTGATAAGTCTTCGAAATACACTCATCCAATAAGTTTTGGACATGTTTAGTTCATATATTTTACATTATCTTTCCATTTTATTTAAATCGTCAAATAATGATGTCATCGCTGCATCATTATTATGTCATAAATAATTTAATTTATTTAATGTCTAAAAATTATAAAAAAAATACTATGATGTAGGAAATATTTTTATATTTCCAATGACTATTTATAATCAAAATTTGGACTTTTTTAACCCCACTTAAAAAAAAATTTAGTAGAGAATATCATGTTTGTGTCATTTTTACTTTCACATTAAATAAAAAGTTATTTTTGTCATTTCCCAACAAAAGTGGATCCATGGGGTCCCCAAGTTGGCCCATGGCTTGTCTTGGTCGGCCATGACTCACCCAATAGGTGTAGGACAAGTGTCATGGTGTTTCCACATTCTTATAATATCATTTTTACCTTAAATTACACTAATTACCACTAATCGCGATTAAAAACTTAATAAGTTATTATTCACCAAAAAATTATTTTCATCCCATTGAACCACATTTTTCATACTAATGACAACCATGTATGTCGGATTTTCAAAATTCAATACACATTAGTGGTAAACTTTCATTTAACTGAAAAATCATTTTGCTTGATTACCACTTAGTGGTTTCACTATTCATCAAAAATTGGAGTTTTTCAGAAAAATACCAAAACTTCACCCTAAGCTATATTTGATATTCCGAATTCAAAAATGAAGTCCGTTTTACGAAAATCAAAACATATTAGTCACATTAATTAATTTAATAATTATTTCCCGCTGTCAGAGCAAATTGCGTGTTTTTATAAAACAATAAGTATCAAAAGATTGACACTAGTTTAAGTCTGATTTCAAAGTGAAATTAATTCCAACGACCACTATTGGATTTAATGGTAAAAATATTTTCTAATTTCACTTTAAAACCAATTCAAAATATAATCTAATCATATAAATAAATTAGATTAAAAATTGGTTTTGAATTAAAATACAACATTTTACACTATTCATTAAAAAAAATGAACATTATCGGAAAGATACCAAAAATTTACACAAAGTAAATTTTGATGTCCCGATTCTTAAGAAGAGTTTTATTTGGTCCAATAGAATTTATAAGAGTGAAAAAAACTATATTTAATGATGGTTCTCCATTAAAAGGCGATAAGTGAACCTTTAGTGAAAACTAGGGCATATACGCCTAAAATTGAATTCTTTCCGTATTTTAAGCCTTTAGATTTTATTGGATAAATGTAAAAACATTTAAAAACATATATAATAATATTTTAGTTATTTATATCCATTCCCTCCATTACAACTACTACATGTTAACTACCATAATATTATTTTATTATTAGAGTGCAACGTAAGATTCCCAAGAAACTCATTGTTGCGTGTTGGGTACGCCATCGAGCATAGCGTCCCCTTTAAAGTCATTTAAATATTTTATTCACAAATATGGATAAATATGAAATGTCATATTCTTTATTTACCTGGGGTGTTACACTTCTTGAAACAGAAAACATTTTTGAAAACCATTTTCTTTGAAACCTATATTAAAAAATGAATGTCCAAAATATTTGGAAAATAAAATCATAAGAAAATTAATCTTGTAAAATTTTTAAGGAAGCTTCAAATAAATTATTTTCGTGATGGAGGATAAATCTATACATTCTGAACATTCCTTTTTCACCATAAAAAGTTTAGAAAATTTCCTTGATCAAAAAATTACAAGAATATTAATTTCCAAAAAACATTATTATTTATAATGTAAAACATGGGATACAATTTAGTTTAAATATCATAGGAAAATATAAGAACATTTATTAAAACATTTTTAGAAAAAAAAAATTTAAAAGAACACAGATTTATGATTCAACAGAAAGATAAATTCAAATTTTCGTAAAACACATTCTTGATTATATTATGTAAAAAAGAGTGGGATAATACTACCATTAATTGAAGTTATAATGAATAAAATTAGGAGAAGAAATTTAATTATAATTATGGAGACATTAATCATAATATTTCATCAATGGAAGAATAATCATAAATAATCCAAATAAACGATGAGATTGTAGCAATTAACTTTTACTACTTTGGTACATATGAATCATAATACCAATGAAAGAATAAAATAAAATGTATCTTAAAATATCATTAAATTATGTATATTCATGATATAGGATGCCAAATGGAAGTATACACACCTCATAAATGAATTTAGGTGCATAACAATTCGTGTTTCTCAATGAATAAAAAGCGAGACAAAATTACTTTATCGATTTTGTGACATTTGAACAGAAAAAACAGCTGAAATATAAATCATAAAATGGATATATGAATACCAATATAAATAATTATAGTAATAATAATATAATAAATTATTTTTTATTTTATACACCACACAAAATAATGGAGTGTTAAATATGGAATTAATCTCACAGAAATAAAAAAGAGATGAGAAAACCCTTAACTTATGTATTAACTCTCATTATACTCGTCCAAACCACATGTATAATAAATATAGGTTTATTATAAATCTCAAAAAACATGTTATAATATATAATATGATATATTATTTTATTATAACTTTATATTACCCGTTTGTTAATAATTCCATCTTTATGCTATGTTGTGGGTAATATCCACTTTGTTTTTCGTATAAGTTTTGACTTATTATTCTTTATCATATTACATAGAGCAGGATTTGACATATAAATAATTTAAAAAATGATATAAAATCATATATATTCCTTAAGTAAATATTTCTAATAATCTATAAATGATATTAATAATAAATGGAATATACCGTTCAGAGAGATGGTATGTCGTACATGAACATTAATGTTGTTTCCGTTATCTTTTTGTATTGAAAAAAAGAAAGTAAATGACATATATGTATATATATTATGATTCAAGTAAAATTATTATTTTATATATATGATATATAGTTAATAAACTCATACATAACACATGCAGTGTAAAGTGTGAATGAATCACATTGCTTTGAGTAGGCGGTAGTCCACATGACCACAAACAAAGTTATCATATCACATTGTTTCACGAGATCATAGTTTTTTGTACACGCGAATGATAAGTTTATTACCCATTTGATTTAGTGTGAATTTTGTGTATAACAATCAAAATTGAAATATATCAGTATATTTATGATAATTATTTATTTATATAATCATCTAATAAGATTAATTTAGGGGGTGTAGAATGAAAATAAAATAAAAGGGCTTGTGGAAGGATATTACCTCTTCTTTGGGTAACGCTTTTTAGTTTGCACCAAAGGTCTTACTTGATTGGATTTATTCCAAAATTGAGATTTATATATTGAGAATAGGTAATTTTTTAGATTATTTGTAATTTTTTTGAGAAAAAGTTGCTTGAGAGGTGTTGGGAAGTGAGGGGGTGAGTTTTCATTTATAGTGGAAGAGGAGTGGAATTCTTGTAAACATAAAAAAGTTAAACATTATTAAGAGGTCACCCTAACATCATTTCCCTCAAATAAATATCAAAATTGTATAAAATATTTTACCTGGTCCAAATAATTCCCAAAAATGTTGATTGGACATGTTTCTATGTTATTTTTCCCCTTAAATTAATGTTTAACCACGAAGTAAACTGATTTTTATCTTAATTGTTGTAATTAATTTTAAATACTTTCACTAACACATATTTCACATTAAATCCTGAGATTCCTCATATCACCCAATACGTAAGAGTTCTATATAGTTCCAGAAACACTCATAACTTCATAACATTTCTAGGAGCTATATAATTTCGAGTGTACCCATCACATCATAACATTAACATTATCATGCTTGTCACATACAACATATATCAATCATGGAAATAAAATAACCCATGGAAAGGATTGGGTTTAATTTCATAAAGAAAAATTTCATAAACATTGGTGTTCCCAAAATAAAATTGTATAAGATTCTAGGTATCAATTTTGATTGATGAAGAAACAATCTCATGAGAAGTAAAAGATGTAATTTTTATAAAGATTTGTTCTTATGGAAAAATCATTAAATTTTACTAAAAATATATTTGAAACATATATATCTTATAAAAATAAAAGGGAATAAAAATAAATGATATTTATGTAACATTAAAGGAATATAGAAACTAAAAATATAGTGCAAGAGGGAAAACCTAAAGAATAAGAGTCTGGTTCGACACTTCACCTCACCTTATGTCTGAATGCTTTCTTCACTTTAACATCATGTATAATCAATATCAATTTATTAATTAACACATACCAAACCTTTTATACATTAATTTTATTAATTATAGTATTTTTAAGTTCAGTAATGAGATTTTCAAGGAGATATAGAATTTAATTTTATTGTTCGAGAGTGTTGTTTTCTCGGTTTTCATGATCGGTTCACTTATATATGAGAATAGAAGATTTTGTAAAATGGGTATAATTATACAGAGTTAAAAATATATGTTATTAATTAAAATATTAAATATTAAATAACATTATAAATCATTTTTTTTATAAGTTATTACGATGAATCGTTATATTAAATGTTAATGATAATTGTTTAGATTAATTTGGTGGTTTTTTATTATAACAAAATAGTTTTGTTTTACTACTTAATATGATGTATATAAGTTATTTACAGAACACAAAAAGGTTATAAAATAAATTTTTCAATATTTTTTAACCATTATAATGGTTTTAAGACCATCCTTGAATGTGTTAAATTAAATTGAAAACATGTCATCCTTCAAGGTGATAAAACAACACCTCACGAACGATGTTTCCACTTTTAGAATAAAGGGGAGATGAGAAAATGATTGATTATGGATGATTCAATTAGTATAATATAATTGTATTATATTTATGGTTCTGGAGTTATCATTCCATTTGTATTAGGGTTGGTGAGGAGCGTGTAAGAAAATAAAATAACTTGAAAATAATTTAAAAGAAAGGGAAGAGGATTTTACTACTTGAATTTCTCCTCCATGAGATCCTCATTAGGGAAAAGGTTTTCTTCTTTTATTGAGATAAGAGTCTCCTATATTTTGGGGGGGCTACTAATATTATTGGCTATAACTTGGTCAATTATCAAATCTTATGAGGTGTGCGGAGAAGAAGTTGTGAGGGGGTATTTATAGTGGAGGATAGGGGTGTTTTCTCATTATTTTATTCATTAGTATATTATTTTGGCTCATGAAAAGTAATAGAGATGATTTAATGACTAAATAAATTAATTAGGGAAGTACACTTCGATATTAAGGGCTTAAATCATTCTTTCATCATTGATGACTCATCCATGACATAGAAATTCAATTATTTGTTCTAAATCAAAAATTCACTAGTCACAAAAATTCAAGTGTTGTAGAATAATATCAATATTTTAACGTAACCATTTTTTGATATGTTGAATTCAAAAATGAACACCATTTTATGAAAATAATTTTCCAAATATGATAAATTGAATTTATTATTATAATCATCATTTACTTAGAAAATACATATTTTATAATTATAACTAATTTATATCACTTTGAAAATTTACTTAAGGCCTCATAAAATTATCTGTAAATAATATGAAAACAAAATATTAATTTATGAATAAAATTTAATTCAATAAATTTTCTTTCGAATTATAATATTAATCATATAATTTTATTTAAATATTTATGGCTTACAAATATGCCGACAAATAATTAATAATTTTTTAAAGACTTATTTACTAATACTATTATATAATTATATCATAATTTCATCTATATGATGCCTAAATTTTATCTATAAATTCATGGGTGTGGTTACTATTCATTTCTTCAATTTATTATTCAAGAGGATCATATTACTATTCCTAGGGTTAAGTTATTATTTCATTGGTATAAGTTCCTTAACATCTAGAAATACTTCTTATTTCATACATTATGCATTTCTAAAGTTTGTTTTGTGTTCCCAATTTGATTTTATATGGTTTATACTATATTATTGTATTAAAAAAGGTAATTGAAATTGATACAATTTGGGTTGTTATATTCTTCCACCCTTAATAAATTTCACACTTGAAATTTCATTTTACATACTATGTTGAAAACAATTTTGGGTACTTCTCCTTTATTACTTCCTCAAGTTCCCATGTTGCCTCTCTATACTCATGGTACTTTCATAGTACTTTAACTATGTGATTAATCTTGATATATTTAAATTTATCTCTATGGTCTAATATCTTCACTACTTTCTCCACATAAGAGAGATAATTTTACAACTATATCACCTTTGTATTTGGTATATGTGAGGGATCTGGTATGTACTTCCTCAAGAGGGATACATGGAATATATCATGTACTTGATACACGGTTGGTGGATGTTCTAGTAAATGGACCCCAACTCCAACTCAATAAAGAATATCTAAGGGGATGATGTACCTGAGGCTCACTTTACTTTGATCCAAAATCTCATGATCCTCTTCCACGTAGATATGTATATGAATACCATATATCCCAACTTAAACTCATAGGCTCGTTGACGATTATCTACATATATATTCTGTCAAATTTGTGCTTCCATGATGTAATGCTAAATTTTTTTCACCTTATCCACAATTTCATTGACCATTTCAGGTTTTAGAATCTTACATTCACTAACCTAATCCTATCATGTCTGTGTTATACATCCATTCCCATAAAGGTCTTCATATGGATCCATTTTGATACTCAAGTGGGAACCGCTGTTGTAAGACAACTCAAACAGAGTCAGATGTTTGTTACATCCTCCTTTGAAGTCAATAGAACATGCTATAAACATGTCTTAGATTTTTGGAATAGTCTCCTCAGATTTACCCTTATTTTGAGGATGATAATTGTTACATAAGTTCAGATCAGTGTTAAGATCATGTTGGATCCTTTTCTAGAACATGGAGGTGAATCTAAAATCTTAATCGGGTATAATCGATAGTAAAACTCCATGAATCCTTAACAAATATATGATGTATATCCCTTCATGTATATCAAGTTATAAGTACTATCAAATTGAGATAAATTTATTTTTCTTTGTAAGACAATCCAAAACACCCTATATAACATTGTTCCCTATGGATGTCTTCGGACGTCTGGTGACAAAGACTTGGGTGATAATTTCCCAATTACATGTTTCTATGGATAATAGTTTCATCAAACCATTAGAATTTTTTCTTTCATTCTTTATTATCTGACATACCAAGAACATTGATGTATATTCAGTGATCTCATTATTCATGATGTATGACCAATAGTTCTCCGGGAGATCTCACTGCATCTTTTTGTTCCACGGGTGAATAGAGAAGGTTGAGATATGTGCTTCATTTAGAAGCTCCTTATTTATATCTTGATGGGATGTTACACGTAATCATTAACCAAATATTACAACTCATTCCTTTTAAATTTTAAACTCTAAGGATTTCCCCTTTCTAATAGCTTCCACCTTCTTCAGAATTTCTATATCATTTCTTTGAGAATCCATTATTTTCCTCATGATGGATAGTTAATAAATCATTTGAGAAAGGTTTTATGATGTTCCTTGCTTAAATATTACCATTTCTATCATTTTCAATTCTAATAATATTGGATTCTTCTAAATTATCAGCATTGATAATGAGGAAGGATCATTTCTACTTAGATCAACTACCACCTTATTCTCATTTACATCATGGTAGTTGATTGAGATGTCATAATCCTTGATGAGATCTAACCATATTTGGTTGGAAAATATTAATATCTTACTACATGAATATATATTTGTGTCTCTTATGATCAGTATATATTTCATACTCCTCCCCATAGAGTAAATGTTTCCTTATTTTCAATGCTAAGCTCATAGATTCTAATTCCAGATCATGCATAAGATAGTTTTTTCTCATAATTTTTCAACTTCATTGATGCATAGTCTATAAATTTATTATATTTTGTTAGTATACAACCTAATTCCTTATTTAAATAAATGTTTTATAATACAAATATCTCCCCACTTTTCAAAAGTGTGAGTACTGGCGCAATGATGACCCTCTTTTTTAACACTTTGAAGCAGTCTTTACATTCACTATTACAGACAAACTTTTTTTCCTCCAAGTAAGCTTGAATAGTGGGTTTAAAAATCATGAAAATTTATTCACAAATCAGGGGTAATACCCTTATACACCAAGTAAACTATAGATCCTTATTACAGATGTTGGCATGGGCCACTCTTTGATTTCCTTCATCAACGAACGGTCTACCAATATTACTTTGTTACTCATAACATTCCCCCAGAATGATACATCCCAAATTAAGAACTAACATTTAGTAAAAATTCCATAATGATTCTCCCTTCACAAAGTCTTCAACATGGTATTAAAATTCTCCTCATATTCCTTATTTCTTTTGGAGTATATCATAATACCCTCAATACAAACTACAAAAAATTTATCGAGGTAATCTATAAATAATCAATTAATTAATTCCATGAATATTTATAGATAATTAGTGAGTACTAATTTTATCATTTTGAAATCAAAGTGTCCATATATTTTTCAAAAAGAAGTCTTGGTAATCTCTTCCTTCTTCACCATTAATTGGTGATACATTAACCAAAGGTCCACCTTAGAGAAATACTTGGTCCCATGTAGTTCATTGAACAAGTTATATATCCATGGAAGGGGATACTTATTATAAATCATGATTTTATTAATCTCATGATAATCAATGCAGAGGAACATTTATCCATCCTTCTTTTTAACAAAGACTACTGGTGCACGCCATGGTGAAGTAGTCGAGCATTTAAGACTCTCTTCTAGATTTTATTGTAACTGTGTCTTCAGTTCATCTAACTTAATGGTGTAAATTTTCTAAGGTTTATTTGATATAGGAAATGATCTTGGAATAAGTTCAATTGAGAACTCAACCACTCAGGCTGGTGGAAGACAAGATAATTCTTTAGGGAACACACCATTTTATTCTCTCACAATGGGAATTTCATCGAGCATGATTCTATCATTTGTCTTAATCATTTGAGATATATGTGTTTTCTCATGAGGAATTAATATCTACACATGAGAAAATGGATCCAAATAATATTATCAAACACCTTAAACTTTTATATAATTATAGGATGCTCTGGGATATGAAGAGTGATCTCCCTTTTCTGACAACTGATGTTTCCTTTGTATAAAGATAGCCAATCTATGCCAAAAATAGAAGTATACACTAGAAATGAATTAAGAAATTATTTTCTAAAATAATAAGTCTCAAACATTAACTGGGGAAGATTTATATACTTTGGATGCAATAATTAACACATTTTATGTTCACATAGGTTACTCAACCTCCATATTTTGAGGTGGCATGTGAATAGTTATACTAAAATTTCAAGATATGAAAGAATGTATAGAACCAAAATCAAATAGTATGTTATCTATTATGTAATGAATAACTACCCTAACTATAACCAAATATTTTTTGGGATCCACATTAGTTTTAATTATTGAATAATCCTTCCCTTTCTCCTTTTACTTTGGTGGCTGGTGACACTGATTTCCCTCAAGAAATCGAGGTTTAGTTCCCTAGATTGTATAGTGCCCTTTCTCCCTATAGTTGAATAATTGAACAATGGATGGTTATCTCCTTTATTCAACCACATTATCCATATTACTAATGTATTTTAGACATTAATGGACATGTTGGCCTTCTTAACCACAATTATAGCATTTCACCATCCCTTTGAGGCAGTTTCAAAGATGCTTCTTCCCACATTTTTTACATGGGGGTGGTTGAGATTTAATTCTAGAGTTGTCATTAGATACCCTAACTCGAAACATAATATTTTGTTTCTTACAACCATAAACATGGGAAAATTCTCCAAACAACATATCCACTATGATAGAACATCGAAAAACAACTTCATGACTCCCAAATTCAATAGTTACTAGAGCCTTTTTAGGGTGTGGTTTTAAACCACTAAGTAATATATCAATTTTATTACCATTGTTGACAAAAAAGTGTACCTTGAAATACTTTTGAAATTTTATTCAAAGGTCATGAAAAATTAACCATATTTTTTATTCAACTCTATGAACTCTCTCACCATATTTGTGTGAATATTTTGAGGGAAGAACTTGTTAAGAAACATTATCTTCAAGTCTTTCCACTCCATATCTTCATTTTAATCCTTCGTCTTTGTGTTAATAATTAATTCCCTCCACTGATCAACCTATACATCTATGTGATAAACATCTAGAGTCACCTTCTATATCTTAGAATAGATAATCAAATAAAGTATCTTATTCTTTGAGTTGAATCACTATTCTGTGCTCAGTGGATCGGAATATCCACTAAACATAGTCATTGCGTTATAAAAGACTTGATATAAAGTCTCTCCCTCCTAGGTAAATTTGAAGGGTTCACATTATTCATGTTATTTTACATAGTTTTATATAGTTGGGTAAGCTTCACTGTGTAATTTTTAACTCCATGCCCCATAAACCCCCAATAAGCAGATGAATAAGAGACATGAAACATCGAAGAGAATAATCACCATTAAAATATAATCAAAGGAACATAATCATAATCATAATAGGAAACATTATAAAAACGCATGGAATGTGGAAATTCATAAAAATTAAATATCATCTATTAGTGGTTAACCACCACACACAGTTGTGAACAAAGATAACATCATTTTCATTCATATTTCATTTTATAACATTAAATTTATCACATTACCCAATGTATTGGAGTTCTATATAGTTACGGGTGTTCCCATAAGGTAATAACATTCACATGGGATATATAATTCTGGATGCACCCATCACATCATAACATTTACAATATCATCCGTTCCACATATAATTTTTTATCAATATTGGAATTTAAATAAACCATTAAAATTATTGGGTTTCATTAAATAAGGATTACTTTCATGAACTTTGGATTTCCCAAGATAAAAATGAATAAGATTCTTTGTATCAATTTTGATTGAAGAAGAAACAATCTCATGATATGTAAAAGATGTGTTTTTTAGAAAGAAGATTTCATTGTAAAAATCATTACATTTTTCATGAAACTAAATTGCTAACATATATATCCAATAAAGTAAAATGGAATAAAAATAAATGATATTTAAGGAATATTAAAGGAATTCTGGTAATAAAAATGGAGTGAAAGAGGGAAAACCCAAAGAAAGAGAGTTGGGTTCCAGAATTCCTCTTACCTTATTTCTAAAAGATTTCTTCATTTTAAAATCATGTATAATAAAGATAAATTCCTCAATTAAAAAAAAATAACCTTTTATACAATAATTTGATTCATTTTATTGTTATTATGTTCATTTATGGTATTTTCAATGAGTTATAGAGTTTAATTTTTTTTAGGAGTGTTCTTTTTCTTGGTTTTCTAGATCAGTTCGCTTTTATATTAGTATGGAAGATTGTGTACACTTTGGATAATTGTCTAGAATTGAAATTAAATGTTATTGATGAATTTAAATAATATTAAATGATCTTATAAATCATTTGGTTATAATTTATGAGGATGAATCATAAGATAAAATGTTAATGATAATTTTTTAGATTAATTTGGTGGTTTTTTATCACAAAAAACTCATTTTATTACTTAATATTATGTATATAAGTTAGTTCAAAAAAAAGTTATGAAATAAATTTCAAAATCATTTTCAACAATTATAAAAATTATAATACACTCTTAAAGGTATTAATGTAAAAAATAAATATTTTTATCCTTGAATTTTATAAAACAACACCTCACGGATGGCGTTTCCATTTTTAGAATAAAGGGGAGACGGGAAGAGCTTTGATTATGGATTATTACATTATCATAGTAAAATTCTAGTATGTGTGAGCTAATATAGATATCATTATATTTGGATTATGGGAGGGTATTATATAATAATAAAATATAATAACTTGAAAATAAATTAAAAGAAAAGATATTGGATTTTACATCTTGAATTTCTCCTCCTTGAGAGCATACCGTGGAAATGTTTTTTGACATTCATTGAGACCAAAGGCTCCTAGATGTGGGGTAGAGGATTATAAATAGTATTGTTTTTAATTTGGAAAAATATAAAATCTTTTGAGGTGTGAGAAGAAGATATGGGAGGGGTGATATTTATATTGGAGGAGAGGGGTGTTTTATCATTATTTTATTCCTCATATTATTATTTTGTCTCAATACAAGGAATAGTGATGATTCTATTAATAAATACAGTAAATAAGAATTATATTGAGAGATTATGGGTTTACATCATCCCTGAATCATTTATGACACATCCATGACATGGAAACTCACTTATTTGTTAAATACCAAAAATCCATTATTCAACAAAAATTTAACTATCATAGAAAAATATAAAAAAATCACCCTAACCTTTATCTGCATATAGAATTCAAAAAATTACATTTTTTGAAAATAATTTTTGAAATAAGATAGATTTAATTTTTAATTAAAATCTTCATTTACATGAAACTGCAGATTTTAAAATTATAACTGATTTTATAACACTTTGAAATTTTACCTAAGGCATCATAAAATTGTCTTAAAATCATAAGAAAACAAAATATTAGTTTTTCAATAATTTTTATGATGATAAATGTTTTTTAAAATTGTTAAATTAATAATAAAATTGTAATCAAATATTTATAACTTAAAAAAATTCCAACACTTGATTAATAATTTTTTAACCATTTATTTACTTATAATATGATAAAATTATATCAAACATTCATTTATAATATACCTATAATTTATTTTACATTCATGGGTGAGGTTACTATTAATTTTGATGGTTTACTATTTACAAGGTTTATATTACTATTCCTAATCGCAAGTTATTATTTCATCGATATGGGTTTGTTAACTTCTAGAAATACTTCTTATTTCATTCATTTTTCATTTATAATGTTTTTATTATGTTCTGAATGTGAGTTTATATTGTTTATACTACATGAAATAATTATAAAGAGCTAATTTACATTGATAAAAAAATTGGTTACAATAATCATTTATAAAACTCAATTATAATAATCTCATAAATAAAATTATTAGTTAGTTTTTACCTATTTTCAACATCAGCTGTAAGTTTTTTTTATTGGTTTAAACGAGTTTTATAAAAACAGTGTCAATATTCATTATTATTATAAATTTAATAATTCAAAGAAAATTAAAGGTATTATAATATATGTTACATGATATTCATAAAGGTATATTTTCATTCCATGGTAGTTTTTGATTATAAACTATGATGATGAAATTGATGATGATCGTGGTTCAATGATTCTTATCAAATGAAATGTGTTTTATTAATTATTGAGTGAAATGGTGATAGAACCTTAAAATAAAAAAAATTATTTCCAAAATTATATCATGTTATTCCATTAATTAATTTCTAATATTCATCCATGATATAAATGCATAGTATTGTTTAAGTAGGTTGTTAAATTGACCCAAACATGAACCCACAATGATTAATAAATTATTATGAGATGGTTTAGTTATAATATGCTTATAACATAATAATAATTAATTTAGTTATTGTTTATTAGTTGTGATTTATTATAATTTTTAAGTATTATAAATAGAATAAATTTATATAAAGTCATTACATATAAATAATATATCAGTATCCTCTTAGTTCACTCGTTTTAATCAATAGAATTAATAATAATTGTTTTTTAGTCATATATTTAATAAGTTATCCAATTTTCCATAACATGACCTTAATTACATCATTCAGATAATATATATACTTGAATAAACCCTCATGTCCATCCATGTAATTTGGTGATGACAAGTAAAATTAAAATCAATCGTTACATGGAGGTGGTAGTCTGTAGGTATGCATGGATAATGATTTCATTTTCATAAAATGTGAGGAAGGAGTAATTTTTTTTGTTTTATAATAACAAAAATGATATAAATATCATAATTATTTATTAAATTTACCTTATTTACCATCCTTTTATAGTGGTCAAGGAAAATGAAACATGTTGTGTCCTGGTGGCGGTATTCCTCACAACACACAAATGACAGTTTTGTTTTTTTTAATAGAAAATTAAAAATGTGGTTGATGATTATTTCAACAGAAAATAAAAAATATTATAAAAACAATACTTCTTTAATTATATTGTTATATGAAAATAAAAATTTTAAAAGAAAAATATAAAGTAAATAAGTTACGTATAAATGATTACTCAGGTTGAGAACTTTCATATTTTCCTGGAAGATCCCTTTGAAATGGATGGAATATACTAATATCATATAGATATAAGCTCATTATATTGAAATAAAATTATAGGGGAAGAAAAGAGGTTAATTTTATTGGAGGAAACTTAATTTTTATGAGTTTCTTGATGAGGAGGGAGAGACCCCTTGAGAATGACATATTTGTAAATATTTCAACTTAATATAATTGGAACACATGTTAAACATGTCAAGTGGATATAAAATTGACACATAATTGAGATTATAAAATATTTAGTTTATATAAACCTCAATAACTCAAATAAAAAATGTTTTTAATTGTTTTCCCTTTACCACTTAAGTTACTCATTTTTACCATTTTGGTTTTCACCAGGGTAACAAGTTTTTAACTAGGTAATTTTTCCTTTATATCAAAAAATTAAATGATCCATATTGTAAAATTTTGTTGTAATGATTCTTAATTTAAAATAAATTTCCTTTTATTAAATTTATTAAACTGATAAAAATTAATTTTAAAATAAAAATTTATAATATATTAAAAAATATTTGAGAAAATATTAATTTTATTATAAAATATCAATTATGAGTTTTTAAATTAAATGAAATTAAAATTATAAATTCACATATAAAATAAATATATTTACTTATAAAAATGTTTCATTATTTTCAAATTTATACTTATATACTACTAATTTCATAGAATTCATGTTATTTGTAAAAAGGGTATTTTCACTATTCACCTACAAAATAGTTTTTAAAGAAAAATACCAAAAAATCATATTAATAAAATATTATAGTGATAAATAATAAAATAATGATTATTTTTTAAAATTGAAATTGTAAATTTAAAAAATTTAAAATTTAAATAAAATGGTGATATATAATGAAAAACAGTTTTTATAGGAAAATATATTTTTTAGAATATTAATCATTCTCATTTGTATTTCCTATTATTTAAAAATTAAATTTTTATTAGTAAACTATGTATATAAAATATATTTTATCATAATTAACCAGAAAATATTAAATATAAATGCATATCACATAAAAAAATATTTAGAAACAAATCATTTCTAAGTATAAAATGATCGTATTAGTCATTTTATCTATACAAATTGAATTTAATTCATATAAAAATAGTTTTTATTTTATTTATAGAAATATTTCATAATTTGGTTAATGATTTTAATTCCATATAATTCAATGACTTGGTTTTAATGGTATAATCAAATCGAAATTTTTTTTAGTATGGTGTTGCCTGTAGAGCAAGAAATCGAACACATTGACTTATTTAAAGGTAATAATATATTAATATTTTGGGTTTTTAAACTAAGGAATTAATGGTGAATATTCTTGGGACCTTTTTTTATGTATCTGGATTGTCTTGGTGGGTATTACATTAGCTTAGTTTTATAGCATGGTGATACACCATTTGTTTCTTCTTAAATAGTAATGGATTGTATGTGTTTCATCAATTCCCACTCAACTATAGAATATGAATTTTAAAAATAAAAAAATGAATTAAGTGGTTTGTAGATATAAAACCATGAAAATAAATTTATTTAAGTAGAAAAAGGTAGTTTCCCTTTAAACCATGTCATTGTACACTTCTCATGGTGGCTAGAAACCTTCATGATCATGAAATGTTCAGTTAAAACATGGTTTAGTTTTGATATCTATTTAATTAGACAATAAAATATCCTCAAACCATGAAATGTTTCTATATTTTTGGGCATGTTTCACATATCATATCTCAATATATATTTACACCATGACATTTACATCATTAAAAACACATATTGTTCTTCCATGATTGAATGTTTCAACCCAGATCAGTAATCCATGCTTAGTTTATAATAGGTAGAATTGAAAAAAACACATAACTAATCCATTAATGACTATTTTCAATTTTATTTTCCCTTTTTTTTACTTCATTGTATTGACCATTTCATGGTTACATAACACCATGAAATAGTTACTCATTTTTTATTAAAATAAAATAATTCAAATTGTTAGATGTATAATATCAAAAATAAAACTATGAGAAAAATGAAACTAACATATAAACACTATAATTAGGTTTTAAAACTGAGAATACTAAATATAAAATATTTTATAATAATTAAACTAATTAAATGATTAAAATTTCATAAAATACATTAAAACTAAATAACTAATTACATGATAAATTACACCTATCAACAGAATGACCAGACAAATGAATATACCACACATCATTCATCCAAATGGGAGACCATATTGCATGACACTAATCCAAATATATAATCATGTCATGCGTAACATATCTAGGTATAACCATAAGCTTCCTCAGACTATCTAACTTGTAGTAAAAAATGGCATACCCATCATATAAGAGGAAAAATCTCATCTTGGTTAAACCTCAATTCATGTCATGATTAGTTTCATACCCAACCACCCCTTGATTTTATCAACCATAGGACTTGTGTAAGAAAGTTATATAACAATAAAGTTTCTCAAGCTAGTTATATTTTCACCCATAATAAATGAGTATTCATTTTGAAACCTGAACCCATAGTAGGAAAAATTAAAAGTGTATAACACTCCATGTGGTATACTTGATGGGTCATAAATCACATAAAACACATTTTATGACTGATTGTAAGTTTTTTATCTCTACAAAAAACATTTCAATATTCACATTTAATCACAAACTATAATTATGGAACCCATACCTATACTGTTGGGTCTCATTCTAAAAACAACATAATATTTTTCTTCGTCTTTATATTATATAGATTGATGAAAAAATAAGTGACCCGATTTACACATTTTATAATTAAAACCAAAATTCCAAATGATGAGTCACTGTATACCCAATAATATTTTTAGGATGATAAATTTAGAGAATTAGGAACTCTATTACATATTAGAAACCATATTATTCCACTAAAATGAGTATTTTTTCATTAATACAGAAACTTTAAACCATACTCTATATTCACTTAGGATAAGAAACATAACCAAAATCAGACACCATAAATGTTCATATTGATCCATAATCCCTATAGAAAACTATTAGGTCCACTATTTTAGATACCTCTAGAGGGGGGCAAATCAGGGTATGACAGATTAAAACAACTACCCCTACTGATCTTGTTTCGGTGATAAGAAAAACTATCATCTCTCTCTTTCATGTAGAAAAGTATAAAAAGAAATTAAATTGTGAACATGACCCATCAATTTTTACTTGGTTCACCCTCACTAGGCTACATCCAAGGATCATACACCATCATTGTGTTGATACACCAAATCCACTAAAATTTCACTGTTGTTTATAAGGATTGGAGAACACTCACTATCCCTCTTGGTTTACAACCAATAACAAATTCAAATCTCAATGCTCTCTCAACAGAAGTGTGCTCAATACTTATTCAGAAGATCCCCTTATGGTATATAGACCTATAGGTACCTTCATTATCACAAATGAATGCATCCTCCAATGTTTATAGATGCTCTATTGATGTTATACTTTCATCCACTAACAAATACCACTTTACCCCAGTACTACCGGGTAACTCCAAATCTTTCTCTCAACCCTTACCAAGTCTTAAGCACAACTTTAATACCTTGCATGCAAGATTCCACTTTTATCGTGAAACACCCATTGCTTTGAACGTCAATCTTTCACGTAACTCAAATATTATGCGAAACTTTCTCAACATTCATGCAACTCAAAATCTTTCACACAACTCCCTATGTATAAAATTCCTATGTGATCTGGAGATCTGATTCTCTCCAAGTGTTGAGCTAGTCCGAATGAGGGGGGTCACCGCTTATTTATAAGTGTCTTCAACCCCTGCTCGAAAGATTCACTGTGTCGCGTAAGGGTCTCTTCAAGCACACAAAACCCCATTGGACGTCTCATTGGGCATGCAAGATTATTTTGCACAACCTCATCTTTCCTGCAACTCTAAATATTTCACGCTGCTCTGAATCTTTCATGAAATTCATGCATTTTCCATTTTTCAACATTATAATATCAACAAATGACTTGCAAATAGGTTACCAAGACACCTTAGATTTTTCACACAACTTCCTTTACTAAAAAAATTATTCCCCAATTATTGATTTTGAGGCCAAAAATTTTAGAAAACACTGGAAAACAATACCACATTAGATATGTTCCTTTTGTACCACCTTCATATCGTCTATGCCTTTTTCATCGTTCTATGTCAACATAGGTTGTCAAAAATATCTCTGGAACTCAACAAATCACCATGGAAACCCTCTTTGTCAACAAACAAACAAGATTTTTCAACAAACTCAAACACCTCAAAAATGGTTAATGTTAACTTGAGGGATTGTTTCCCAAGAAAAACATTATAAAACCTAAGGTGAGCACAAAATATTAGTAATTTGTTTTTAAAGAGTAGGAAAAATAACATTTTTAAATTCTTGAAATCTCTTTAATATCACTTTAATAAAAAAAATACTTTTTTCTTGCTAAAAAATTATTTTAAGTGTGTAATTACTATTAAAATGAAAAAAATCGTTTAAAAAATAGATTTCATAAAATAAAATTCTTTCAAAATCATTCTTTGATAAGAAATAAAAATAGTGAAGACTTCATTATTAAAAATAGAAGCCTTTATAATCCATTTTAAAATCAAGAGTCCCATTTTAAAAATAAAAATATTACTTATGAAAAAATATAAAAAAATTTGCTTATAAAATTAAATCCAATGATATTCACCAAGATTATCAAAACCCATGTGGAAACCTCGAGCATTATATGAGTTATATGGGATCCAATCATCACATTTTGGACAAATGTATGGGAATTTTTGCATTAAATCCCCAACCCACTTCATGATTTACAATTTTCAAGTGCCAAATTTTAACCAAACATTTTTTATATCACTTTTCTTCATTGTAATTTCCATCAAAATATTATTTTTCAAATCCTTAAAATCAGTGTTAAATTTTAATTTATAAAAGGAATATTTTTAAACAAATACTTGGTTAGTGATGAAAATCTAAAAAAATAATTAAATATTAACATTAATGTATAAAATAATGGTATTGAAAAAAACATAAAATATCCTTGAAAACCTTTTTAAATAAAACTTATAGCAGAATCATGGAGAAAATGATTTTTAAAATAATCATGGTTGGATGATGAATATATAGAGAAAATAATGCTTTGTCCTTCAATATTTTAAAACATTAATGATAATTGAGAATGAATAAAAGCCATGAACACAAATTCTTTTAAAAAGAAGTTAAGGTTAAAACAAAATAAAAAGGGGGATAATTTTTAAATAAATAATTTTTAACATCAAATGATAGTTTTAAAAATAAAAAAGAATTTTTTTTATAGAAACTGTAATAATATAGGGATTCTTGGAAATTTTAAAATATGAAATTTTAAAAAAAATTCCCTTACTGGTTGATAATTGATCCATACTATTGGTTTCTCTTAAAATTTAATCTCCAGTTCTATACTTTTCATGAATTTAATTTCCTAAGAACACACTCTCTCACTATCTCACTATATAACTATATACATGGAAATTTAATTATAATGAAGAATATTAAAACAATTCTCTCATTATTGAACACCCAAAGAGTCCCTTTTATATAATAAAACTTCACTATCTATCTAAAACATAATATTAATAAAATATTGTTTTACTCTTTGTTTGGTGATAGAGAAATAAATGTTTTGTGCCTCTTATACAAGAATGCTTTTCATATGATATTTTTTATTCCAGACATAGAATGTGGATCCATTAAATTAATTGAAATATCAAGTTAAATTACTTACCCACAACTGATACTAATATCCTCAAGCTATATATTCAGTGAAATGCATTTTTTGTGTGTATAAATATAACCTATCGATATCCATTCAACAAAAGATGATGAAATCAAACAACATCAGGTAATGTTCAACATTTTACCCCTTCCCTTCCCAATTATCAAGATAAAATACCTCTATACAGATCCCTCCATGTTAGGTTTTTTATTACTATTTAATGAAATAATTTAAATATTTGTATAATGAAAGGATAACATGAACAACATCTTAAAAATCATCTATTGTGGGTGAGATTTAAGATGACAGATCTGGATTCATTTATATTTTTTCATTTTATTTTATCCCTTCCATAATGCATCTCACAATTTCATGGAGGTTCTACTACTCAACATGGATATATATATATATATATAATTCATCAATAGCCTACAAAAATAATGCATGAGAGATATAAGACAATGGTGGTAGAGGGATTAGCATGTACAAAGGAAGAAGATGATGTTGGTGGGTTTATTTATGAAGAAACTCACAGTTTTTAATTGGTGAACAATAACAGCTTAAGTGATCCCACACTAGTTTCTTTATCGACCAGATGCTCCCTTATATATCGCTATGTAACTTAGCCAACCATTGGAGTTTAATGGGTGCTTATACTCCCTTACATCCCATTGTGCCAACCTACAAACTGTGGAGGCTAAGCATCCTATGTCCCTACATTCATAGTGCTGAAACACCTAGTCCCACATTCAATATCACACCTACTATTTACCTTCTTTATGGTTTATGATTGGTTGGCCACCTGAGTGTATATGGCTTAATCTCCTATAATCTAGGCTAGATGACACAAACACACACTGAGAATTTATATGCCTTTTTTAAACATAAACTATATGGATATATTATCAACTTTTAATTTTAGTAATTAAATTTAATTTTAAACATTTATTTAAAAAGTTTCAATATTTTAATTTATTATGATTATTATTATTTATTATTTACTACCATCACTTACTAATATATTTTTAATATTTTTAATATTCATTCATATAAATGTTAACTATATTCCATTTCTCATATATCTTAAACATAGCATTTAGTTTGTTATAATTGAAATATTTATTTCAAATACCTTATCAAATATTATATTACTATTACAATTTATAAGTATTTTTAAATTAATTCATTTATAATTAATATTATTCTCTTATATTTATCTTATATACATTCACTTAAAACTAATGCATTAAATTTTATAAATCATACTATAATCAAAATTTATATATTTTCAGAAATATAATAATTTATATACCATAATATTTACATTTCACAATTAATTTTATAATAAAAATTATATTTATCATTCATTTTTATTTATATCCAAATAAATCCAAAAAATTAATTTTATTAACTTTTTACCCACAATTTATAATGATAATATTATTTTTTATTATAAAATATAAATAGTTTTTGAAATGAGAACATATTAAGATTGACTTTATATTTGCATATTATTTCTAAAATGTCGATAAATATAGTTAAAGTATAACTTTTATTACATAAATATTTTAAATTAATTTATTCCATTTTTTTGTTTATAGAGAAAATTATTTAATTTTATAAAAGATAATTCATGATAAAATATATTATTGTTTTTTCTGTTATGAAAGAATCCATTAACACAGTAGTCATTTAGAAGAAAAATATATATACGAAAACCCGGTCTATTAAATTCTACCCCCCCCCCCCCCCCGAAAATAAATTGTGACCTGACAATGTTTATTTATATAACTATTGGAAACACATGAGGTTCTTATTGATACGGTTATGATATAATTTTTAATGACTTATCTACCTTTTTATCATGGGTACGTTTCATTTTTTAACACATTGTATAAATACAAACACATTTGAAACCTCCATTTGTACCAAATATACTTCCTTGGTTACAAGACTAAAGGGTTTCTACAAACATGCCTATTATAGATTCATTTTCATGATCGTTTACTCATCCAAAAACTAAAACCAAAATTATTATGATAATAATTGATAAACACATTAATATAATAATAAACCATCATTTTATTATCCATTGAAACCTTCATTCAAACTAAAATAACATGAATCATCTTGTCACCAAATCACTTTTCAACTCCCAAGGAGAATGTAGGATATTTAATATATATTTCAAAAACAAATAAACCTATAATGGTATCTCCAACTCTAAAATATCTTTAATTGATGAGCTATTTAATCCTACCATTGGCCTGGGTTTACATCCAGGTGTGAGTGAATTTCTAAAGGTATTGTAGAAGTACTATAGAGAGGGTCCTATAAAAGAAGTATTATTCATAAAAAATGGGATTTGAGGCCTTATAAATTAATATTTGGGCCATAAAAGGCCTTTGGGTCATAGGTCTTATTGGTCATGATGCATTAAAGATCTTACTTACTGGAGAATCCCTGAGCAGATAGATCGTAGCGAAAGCAGTCATCGAGATGGATCTAATTGAACCCAAGGACTGAAGGAGGTATATTAAAATTAAACCATTTTTCTCATGTAGCTCTACATATGGGTACTGTAAGTTGGTAGAAACATCAAGGTTATCTGATTGATGTATACTTGAGGAAGTTCTAGGGAGGGGTTGTTCTATTGTAATCAGGTCATAAAAAATTGATGTAAGGTCTTTCATTTTGTGGTCGTTGGGCCATTTAATATAGGATTTGTTTCTCTAGACCACTAGGTGATATAAATATTTCCTATAAACCCATATAAAAATGATATTATACAGAAATAAAAATAAAAAATTTAAGGTGTTCATGTCATTCCATCCATGACATTATATCCTCTTAATTTATCTGAACCATTTCTTTAATACCAACTATTGTTCCCCAGACCCGCACTCCTAGGTATGGTGCTAAAACAACAAAATCATATTATATTTTCTGGATTGATATTAAATTAAGTGACCCAATTTAAACAATTTACCATTAAAAACTCAATTCCAAATGTTGAGTCACAATATACATGAAAAATCATTTTTGGTCTAGAGATTTTGAGAATTTATAACTATATTACATATTAAATCTTATGCTAATTCTCTTAAATGATAGTTTTTTACATTAATAAATACTTTTCAAACACTACTCTAGCTTCACCTGAGATAAACCTCATTTTCACAATAATACTACATGATATATCATACTCATCAGTAATCCATATAAAAAATTTAAAATATGGGGTGAGCACAAAACCATATTAAGGGGTTTTAAATAGTGGGAAACCCCCTTTTTGAAATTCTTTAAGAATAACTAAAATTGATTTATTTAAAATAAATTATTTTGGGCCTGTTAAAACATTCATTTAAGAATATAATTACCATTTAAAGGCCAATTGGTTTTTCTAAAAACAGATTTCACAAAATAGTATGCTTTTAGAAACATTATTTGAGAATATTGAAAAATAATGAATATGTATTTCATAAAACACAAACCTTTAGAATCTATTTTAAATCAATAATCCATTTTTTAAAATAAAACTTTTACTTTTTAAAAATATAATAATATTTCCTTATAAAATAAAGTCCAATGATAGTTAGAAAGCATATAAAAATTCATGTGTAAACCTAGCATACTATATGGTCTATTTATGACCCACCCATCAATTTTTTGAAAAATTTCCTTGAGTTTCCAGGTTGAGTCATTATCCCTCGTAATCATTTATAATGCTCTAGGGCCAAATTTTAACATAAAATTTTACAACTTTATCTTTCACATTATAGTTTCTATTAAAACATTATTTTTTTAATCCTTAACATCATTGTTGAATTATAATTTTTTAAAAAAATGGAGGTATGTAAATGAATGAATGGTTAGTCGATGGAAACTCAAATAAATGTTTTGTCACATATACACACTTTAAAACATGAAATAATGGTATTGATCAGAAGAGACAGAAAATTTCTTGGAAAACTCTTTTAAATAAATCCTAAAACAAAATCATGGAGAAAATTATTTTTAAAATGATCATCGTTGGTTAATGAATATGTAGATAAAAGTGTGTTTTTCCATGGAATATTTTTTAAAAATGATAATATGAATGAATAAAATCGATGATGAAAAAAAATTCTAATGAAAAAATTGTTTAACAAAAATTCAAAGTTTTTTTGTTTTTAAAATAAACCATTTTTAATATGAAATTATTGTTTTTAACACATAAATGGTAGATTTGTTTCTATAAATCATAAAAAATGAGGGATTACTGTGAATTTTGAAATAGAAATATTGAAAATAATTACCTTGTTGATAACTAAACCTTAATAATGTTTTCTCTTAAAACTTACACACCTTTATAGGATACCCTTATTAAAGCTTATCTTTTGCGAACTAACTCTTTCATTATCTCTCTCTCTAACTAAAACTAAAGACATGTAGTTCTGGTGAAGAAGAGTATCTGAATTATATCCTTCTTGAACACCCAAAGACTACCCTTTATATAATCCTACATCACTATGTATCTGAAATATAATATTACTAACATATTAATTAACTCGCTATTTATTTATAGAGAAATAAACTTGCAGTGACTCGTATATAGGAATAGTTTTCATCTGCTTCTGTTATCTGGCCACCATAGAATACAGATCCATTAAATATTTTAGCATAGTTTGGTAAATTATTTACTCCCGAATAATACTACCAGGAAAAATATGTCCAAGATAATGGAAAATGTGTGTGTATATATATATAACCTTCTAATGGTTTTGTAACAAAAGACGATGACATCGTGCCACATCATATAATGTTTAGTATTTTACCTCATCCCTTAACTGTTCTCACATTAAAATACATCCATGTAGATCCCTCTAGATTTTATTTTTCCTTAATGTATAATGAAATTAATTCTCTAGTTTCATGCCAAAAGTTAGAGTGAATGACATCCAGAAAATTATATATTTCAGAATAGGGTGAATAAAATGGTTGTGTCTTCATTTATAGTTTAGTGTTTTATTTTATCCCTTTTTTACTACACTCATGGTTTCATGGATGTTACACTACATGGACATGCTTATATATATAATTCATCAATAAATTTCAACAACAGTGTATGGGAGTTATGTAATTGTCGTGGTAGTGGGTTTAGCATGCACAAAGGAAGAAGATGGTGATTGTGGGTTTATTTCTGAAAGAGCAGGCATATTATTTTTAAACAGTGAATATTAACCACTTAAAGTGATATTATGTCAACTTTTCTCTTGACCAGGTTCTCCCTTATATATATTTATGTCTCTTTCCAAGTTTTTGAAGTCTGATGGGTCCTGGTGCTCTCCCAATACCCACCATGTCGACCCCCATGTTGTAGAAGATATGATTTTTATTCCCCTACATTCCTAGAACTGGAGAACCGAAAATTATGCTCGATCTCACCCATGCCACCAGCCATCTCAAGGTTTGATCATTAGCTAGCCACCTAGGTGGCTCTATCTTGAAATACCTTACTCTATGATGGTTGACATGTATTTTTTTATAATACAAACACACACTAAGAATTTATATTCCTTTGCAAAACATAAACTATGAAGATCTATTTTAAACTTATAATTTTAGAAATTAAATCTTATTATATACATTCATTTAAAAAGTTTAAATATTTTTATTCATTAAAATTATTATTATTTATTATATACTACTATCATTTATTAATATATTTTTTATATTTTAAATATTCTTTCATATAAATGTTAACTCTATTCCATTTCCCGTATATCTTAAATACAATTTTTAATTTATTATAATTTGAATATTTAATTCAAATTCCTTCGTAAAAATTATATTAAAATTACAATTAGAAACTATCATTAAGTTAATTGATTTCAAATTAATATAATTCTCTTATATTTATCTTTTATTCATTCACTTCGATCTAATGCATTTCATTTTTTAAATTATATTATTATCAAACATTTATAAATTTTCTTTAATTTAACAATTTATATACTAAAATATTTATATTTATCAATTAATGTGATATTAAAATATTTTTTTACAATTAAATATTATTTATCACTAAAAAATCCCAATTAGATAATATTATTGACTTATTAACCATAAGTTTGTAAACATAGTAATCTTTTTCATTATAAAATTGATATAATGTTTCAATTGTGAACATCTTAAGAATAAATTTCTATCTATATATTTTCTCTAAAATATGGATAAATATTGTTAATGTAGTTCTTTTATAACACGGATATTTAAAATTAATATATTATTTTTTTGGCTTATAGAGAAAATAATATAATTTTAAAAAAGACACTTTAAGATTAAACTTATTGTAGTTTTTTTAGTTTTGGAAAATTCAATTAACACATTATTAATTTATAGGGAAAATGGTATATACTCAAACTTGGGATGTTATAATATTAAATTATAATAATAATTTCTTAGGGATAGCTCATCACAACCTTTATGGTTTTTTACACATTATAACCATTGGTAGGAGGCTCTATTTTCTCTAAGTTCAATAGATATAATTTAATTAACATGATGAATTATCCATAAAATTTCATAGAAATGATCATGAACATTAAATTTATGATTTATTTAGTCATAATTACAACAACTATTAGAATCTTCATGATTAATTCTTGTTTACACTTCTTTTATTACATTATCATTTTTTCAGAAAATCCAACTAGGGATTCCTCTATATATATCCACATTCGCTCTATAAAGATTCAAATGATGATTTTGTTCTCTTTAGTACTATCATCAGATAAAAAAATATTTAAATCATTCTTCATTGATCTTAATGAGGATCTCTTTTATTCTCTCTAGGTTCTTCATAAACTGAGAATTAGTTAATTTTTCTCTAAGAATTTAGAGATTATTAGAATAAAATCACCAGTGTATCCAAAGGCCCCACACATAAAAATTAATATATTTTATAATATATACATAGTTTAAAATAAGATAATTGAAAAAATTCTATTATCCTTTTATTTTATCCAAGTCATACCCCATTTCACATATAATATGATAATAAAAATAATATTATTATATTGCATGGAATGTGTTTTATATAATATCATAACATAAATAAATTAATATTTATTTATTTAAATGGTATTAAATAAAATATATCAATTATATTAGATTATTAAAATAGATTAATATTCTTCCAAAAAATTTATCAAACCCTGAATAATAAAAATATTCATTCAATAAATAAAATATTATATTCAATAAACTTTAAATAAATATTTATTTAAATATATATTCACAAAACATCAATAAATATTTATTTTACAACACTCACTAGATTTTTAAATGCATAAAAATAAGATTATTTAACTGGTGAACAATTAAATAAGTTATTAATTTCAACTCACATGTTCTAAACTTGAATATATCTTGATTGAATATTTTATGATCAACATATGTTGAATAAGAATTTTTACACAAGACAAGAATAAATTTATTCATACACTTAAATTCAATAAAATTTAATGAGATTCTATAGAAATTTAGTGTGTAACACTATATTCCCCCTTTTAAATGGAAATAGGTAGTGATAACTGAAAGTATAAGATTGAAATATCGTAACCCATTAAGGAACCCATTGAGAAAGAAGTTAATGTAGAAACTACAATAACCTTAATATGAATTCTACCATGTGATATAGTACCCTGGTCAACCAATATATCATAAAGAGAGTGCATACATGTGTAATCACCCTATATTCGTAATTTATCTTTCTTTGACCTTCTTAAATGGAATTGTTTGTAAACTACGAGGTACATGTATTTTATTCAGATTCTTATTTTTCAATAAAAGGGTCATAAATATAATCATTCATTAACTAGGAAAGGAATATACATTCATAACCATCCATTTAATTCAGTATCATTTTTAACATACTAAACACATACTAACTCACCATAAGAATATATAACTATGATTTTCATCAATATATGTAAGTATGTTATTCATTAAACACATTTTTAATAATCTCATGTTAAAGGAACAATAAACACACTCATACAAAAGAATATCCAATGACACATAAAATGTGTAAAATTCATATTATTGGGTTTATCCAAATAAAATACTGATATCACAATATTGTATGTATATTTTATTATGATTTTTAGTTGAATGTTAATTGGATGAATATAATATGAGTGCCTAATTTCATTTATGTTGGGTTCTTAGGGTAGGAACAAAATTTCAAATAATAGAGAGGAAATTAGGAAATTTAAATAAGATAAATGCACTCTGTTCCATGACACAAAGTGGCACAACACGATACCAAAAAATGATGACGAAACCAATATTTAACAGGAGTCAAGAAGATCAGTTTTGGAATCATAATAAGAATTTCCATGATATAGGATGTCTAAAAGATGTTCTAAAGGATCAAAATTGGTGATTCGAGACGGAATGAAGCTTTAGGAACTAGAAATATATGTTTCATGTCATGTATCATGTACAGAACATGTAAAATATAGAATAAATGAAAAATATATTGTTTATGAAGAAAGATAAAGAACAAAAAGTATAGGATCATAACTTTCATGGAATGACACATATATCATGCCATGAAATTCGCCAGGATAGCTTAGATATGAGTTTTTTAGTGTGTCTTTATATTAGGGCATATCTCATTTCAATCAAATGACCATTAAATACTGATATTGTCACAGGGAAGCCATAGGAAGACATAAAATATTATAAATAAGGGTTAAATCCAAGGTAAAGGGGATCTATTCAAGGTGTAGGGATTCATCCACTAAGAGGCTACTTCTAGGGTTCTAACCCATATTTTATTCTTTATAGATAGGTTTATGTTTTTCATTCCTATTTTCTACAATTCACTGTAACATAGAAAGATTTCTATTTTAATCTCAATGATTCTTATTATTCATTATCATTCTTGTTATTTCTTTTATATTCTATTCTCCATGGGATTTGGTTTATTCATTATTAGCTGCCACCTGACGATAACTGGATAAACCCATTGGGGAGAGAAGTATTAGTAAAATGGGTGGTGTGCCATAAAATTATGACTTTCCATTACAAGTAATATGATTTTAATCGATTGTATGATGTTTTTTATGAGAATTAATTATATTAATCATTGATCCATTGAACATATTCCACAAATAATTAAAAAAACACATTCATGGTTGAGATAATTTATTCATGATAATTGATTGTTTTTATTTTTCTTCTTTTTTAAATCAGGAATTAATATGATTTATCTATATTGGTTCATTAGACCACATTTAATTAAGGGGTTATAGAAGACTGATTGGGATTGATCATTTCTTATATTAATAAAATTTAATGTTTTTAAATCTATATAAAATGATTTTTTTCGAGAAAGTTGAATTAATTTTTTATTAAACCCACATCTAGAAATGAAGTCCCCAGTCTTATTATTTTTTCATCTGATTTCATTTATTTATTTACAACATTTAATTTTATTAATAAAATTAATTGAAATTGGGATGACATAAAATTGATCAAGAGATGTCATCACTACATTCCCTTCTCTCTATGGGTTCGACTCCATGCTATATCAATGATATGCCTTTGTAGAAACTGCATTTTGGGTCAATATAAATTTCTATTTTGATCGTGCTTGGTGGATTTAATAATATATTCTGAACACATTAAATTTTAGTGTTGTTGTTGGGGAGTATTGGAACATTATAGATTACTCAAGATTGATTTATTTGACCAAATATTATCAGGAGGTTGAATTGGTACAAGACATATAATTGAAGGAAAAAATAAAAATGTGAAGGGAGATTAGATTGATCAAACATTTATCAAAATCATAGGTATTATAAAGAACAAAGAATAATTGGAATCCCTCCAAAAATTATTTGAATAAGATAAGAAAAAAGAGGATCCAACTCAAGAACTCATTCCATAGTTTGAACCATTTAAATCAAAGGAAGATTTTGTGGTGGAGTAATTTAACTACAAAATTTGGTTAGATTTTGATTTCATTGTATTTTATTTAGCTTTCTCTTCAATATTCATCCCACCATAAGTACTAATCCAAAAAAACTAACATAGGTGGAAGTGAATAACTACATCAGATGCACAGTAGAGTCAAAAGTGTCTAAATCCATGATGGTTATATTTATACCATGTTTTAATTAGTTAGTAAAGGTAAAATTCAAGATAAAAGACAATAAAAAAGGGAATAAAATAGGAGGAAACCCAGATTTTAGAAAATATTTCTTTGAACTAGATTTATTTTATTGAAATTATTTTAATAAATCTCTCCATGGTTGATCACTTTATTTATTTGAGATTATTATTTTAAATTTTATGTTCTCTTGTAATTTTACAATTTAATATTATTTTTTAGGAATATGGAAGAAATAACAAGGTATAATGAATACATTTTTCATCCATTTCAAATTTTGAAACTCATTCATGTTATGAAAGAGACTAAATAAACATAATAACATTAATTCATGTCATGAAACAGGGTCATAAATAACCTAATAAACTCACACATAAGTGTCTATACAATGGGGTACTATGTTTTCTTGGTTATATTTTTTACATTCTGGGTTTTTACTACCACATGATTTTTGAAAAAGAAAAAAATGATTTTAATTGTTTGATGAACATAATGATTTATATTAACCCAAAAAATACTTGATTTTTTTTCTTGTAGTCACTAATCTAAGAGATATAATAAATTTGAATAAGTATGTTGACATGTTGTAAAATTTGAAATATAATTCCCAAAAATGGAAAAGATATAAATAAAAAATTTAAGACACAATTTCTTAATTCATTTTTGAATTTTTTGAATAGGATTACTCATATGATAACTTTTCTCAATGTTTATTCCTATAAGATTTATTTGAGTAAAATAATTTTTGATGTTTATTTCAAGACCACATTAAATTATTTTATATTCCCATTCCCAAAAGTATTTTGGACCAAATATTTCTTATTTTTTGTATATATTTCATGAGTGATACTTCGGGTATGTAAACCTACTAGAACATGTATTAATATCATGTTAAATATATAGATGAAAAAATCACTTGTTAAATGGATGAGGCATTCTATTTATGATCCCATTTAACCTTAGATGCACATATACATTTATACTTCATATCCCATAGAATACATGGGCAACTTTATTAGGATTGTGCCACATAAAAATCCATTATTTTCATTTCCCACCAACCTCTTTTTATTTTTCCTGATATTCAATTAAATTAGGTGTGGGGGAGGGATTTTTCATGGTGGAGATGAGATATTGTACCTTGATATAATATTATAGGGTTTTTCCATGGGATTTTTTGGGAAGGTTCGTATTTACAGTAATTATATCATTGTTTATCCCTCTTATTGTTAAAAAGAAAAAAATTGGTTGTTTCTTGGGAAAATCAAAAATCACCATTATAACATCGATGTGCTATTATCATATGTGATTATGTTTGGTATATTAGGATAATTCCGATAATTAATTTTAAAAATAAAAGGAAAAAATGGATGGAATGGTTTTTTATCGTTCAGGAAAAAAATTACCACTTCAAAAATAATTATATCAAATCATATGTGGTTCCCAGGTGGTTGTGATACATATCTCAAGTATAACTTTAGAATAAATAAAGAGAAACAAAAAAAAGAACAAAAATTGAAAAATTCATTCATTCTAATTACATTTCCCATATGCCTTTACTTTTTTCATTGAGTGATGTGTGAGATGACATTATATTTTAGTGGGGAGAAGTTCAGTTTTCTTCTCTTTTGAATATCATGTATTATACATTAGATTTTAACCTCTTTTTTAGTTTGTTCATTATTTTCAATATTAATACAAATATACCCTCAACCTAAGAATCATTTGATCATAAATAAAAAAACCTTCATGATTATTTATTCTATTTCCATTTACAGGGAGGATAAAGTAGATTAAATTCAGGCCTTTGGTTAGGAGCATGTACTTGAGGTTTGAGCATAACTCTATTAAATTTTTACCTTTAGTGGTGGAAAAAAAATAATGGTGGGGTAAATCATAAATTTTAGGGGTGTTTATAAAAAGTTAAAATATATTTTTGAAAGGGGGAAAATGATGAATTTGAAATTGTAAATGAAACATGATTTTTGAACTCCATATTGGTTATATTTTTTGTTTTTATAATATTTAGTTATAACTTTTTTTATTATCATAATAATTTGAAAATTAATTTTTGATGTATAGACCCTGTGTGTTTTGTTGTTGATATTTTTCTTGAGGAGGAGAAAATATTGGACTGTGTGGGTATTTGAGATATTTATACTATTTATATATTTTTATATGAGTTTTAGTGGAATATTAATTGATTGAATATGATATTAGTTCCTGATTTGATTGTTTTTTTTTTTGTTCTCATTGAAGGACAAACATTTGGAACAATCTGGAGGAAATTTAGACATTTTAAGAAGATAAAGGAACTCTTCTCCAGGATTGAAGAGACATGGAACAACACTAGAAAATGATGATGAATAAAATATCTAAAATGAGTCAAATAGATCATGTTTGGAATCATAATATTAATTTTCATGATGTAGTGTGTTTATGGGATGTTACAGAGGCTTGAAATAGAAGATGTGGGATTAAATAAAGCATGAGGCACTAGAAATACATGATTCATGTGATGTATCATGTACATAATGTGTAAATAAGAAAATTTGTTTAAAATATAAATGTAATGAATATGTAAAATGTAAAAATAGTGTAGGCCTAGAAATTTAACAGTGTGACACATATGTCACTTCGTGAAATTCTCCAAGATGGACCAGATATGATCTTTTCAGTGTATCTTTTTATGAGGGAATATCTAGTTTGATCCAAATGGACATTAAACACTAATATTGACCTAGGGAATCTATATGAAGTATTATAAGTTTATAAATATGGTTTCATCCAAGATAAATGGGATCCATTTTAGGTGTAGGTATTCGACCATCGAGAGGTTTCCACTAGGGTTATGACCATTATTTGTTTCTTCATAGATAGGTTTTTTATTTCCTTCCTTTTCCTGGTAATTCACTATAACGTTGAATGTTTTTATTTTAATTCCAATAATTCTTCTTACTCATTCTCTTTCTCATTCTTTATCATATATTCTCTTCTCTATATAAGTTGGTTTATTCATTGTTGGTGACTACCGGACTATGACTAGCTAAACCGGTAGGGGATATAGGAATTGGTAAAATTGGGTGTGTACCATAAAATTATGATTTAACTTCACATGTAATATGATTTTATTAGATTTTATCATGTTTTTTATTAGATTTGATTTTATTCATCATTTATCCATTAAAAATATGCCTTAAATAATGAATGAACAACAATATGATTGAGATAATTTATTTATGACCATTGAATTTGATTATTCTTATACTTTTGGAAATTTGATCTTAATATGCTTTATCTATATTGGTTCATCAGATCATACTAAATTAAGGTGTTAGGAAACACTGATTGGGATTTATCATTTCTTATATCAATAAAATTGAATGGTTTGGGACTACATTATATGATTTTTTTGAAACAGTTACTAAATTTGTTTATTTATTAAAACCACCCCTTAAAAGTGGTTCCACTCTCTTCTTATTTTTTTCATCTGATTTCATTAATTTTATTTTCATTATTAAACTTATTTAATAAAATTAATTGAAATTGGGATTACCTGATATTTGAACAAGAGTTTACATCGATGCCTTCCCCGATCTCAGTGGGTTCAAACCCATACTGATACAATGTTATGCCTTTATAGATAGTGTATTTTAGGACAATATAAATTTATAATTTGATCACACCAAGAAGATTTAATGAAATTTTTGGGATGAATCACATCCTTTCTTATAGATTATCATGTGCACGATTTATAAGAGGATGTCTTAAGGATTATGATCCCCCAATATCTAATTGTGAAACATTATCTATGTCCAATAAGATTCATGTATTGGACTATAATACATATTTATTTAAGAATATTATTATATCAATTCCAGGTACTCATTGTAGTGAGGAAGTGTTATAACCCTTTTATATGAAAAATATTCTGAATAAATTATCAAATTAATGTTACACATAGTGACATTCATTATTTGATTAGTATAAATATAAATAATCTAGAAAATGTAATGGAAAATATAAGTTGATTCTAAGGAAAAAACTCCAATGTACACCCACTTGAACTTGATCAAACTACTAACAACATTCATCTCACTAACTCTCACATGATATTCATGCTTCTTCGAAAATAATTATTTTTCAATCAATCTTACACATTATATTTTGTGAAAAATCTAGTAATTGCAACTTAACTTCTTTCAGTAAAATATATTAATAGATGATACTTATATTGTATATCCTCTATCAATTTATGTGACCTAGGTTATTTATATAGAAAAAATACCAATGTATTATCATAGTATACAATAATATGATTTACACTGTTATAAAAAACACCAAGATCCTAGACAAAACTGTGCATCCATACTAATTCCAATATTACATTACAATATGTAATATACTATTACTCTATTATATAATTAGTGAGAACGAATTATTTTTAACCCCATAAAATAACTGATCCTTTATTGAGGTAGGATAGATGCTGGGATTTCAATTTTAGAACTTATTAATCTATTTGAAAATTAAAATTTTTTTTATCCCATTGTGATCAGTTCCTCATTTCTTTTATATACCATGAAAACGTTCTTCATACATCTCAAGCACTTAAGTGTTGTTTTAATAGATTCCCAATATAGCTATAGTCGATATTATTTATATCTTCCTAAGATACTCAAAGAATAAGAAACATACATCCAAGTATATATCTTCACATTAAGATCTATATAATCATCGAAGCATAAGTAATTATAGTCATTATTTCTCTTTCCTGTTATGTTGGGGAACTCGATTTCTTATAGAGATGTATGCCACATGACATCATCAATAACCATGTATTGTATTGTTACATTCGGTATATTTTCATTACCTTCCCAATATATTTACTTTAAATTAGTTAAATAATCCTCTTAGATCTAACTTTATAGATGTTAATCCCTTGGATATAGGATATATCAACTTTTTTCTTCATGGATAATTATTTATTTGATTATTTAGTAACTGAATATTAGACAGGTTTCTCATAGATAATATATTATAAAAATGATTTATTAAGAAAATAATGGAACACCCAATAACCATCTCATATACACACAAATCACCTTGATTCTTTATCAAACCAAATTTTCTTATGTTCTCATAAAATGAATATCCCATGATCATGATGCTTTCATTAATCCATAAATAGAACCCTAAACCTTTATTACTTCATTCAAATCCATTGGTGTTACAAAAAATTCTAGTTGTGTCATATAGAACTATTTCACAAGAATCAAATTTTGTATATTTTTCTTCATAACTATTTAAAAAATATTTTAATCATGGAATTAAACCATTAAAAGAATAATTCTAATAGATTTTAGCATTTCAGATGGTGAAAAGGTCTCGTTATAATCAATACCATGGTGTTGATTGAAAACATTAGGAACCAATAGATCTTTATAGGTATTAAGTTAAGAATTATTTAACAATTTCTTATTACATGCCGATTTACACACAACAAGTTTTACATCAACAAGAGGATCATCCAAAATCCAAACATGATGTTGGTACATAGAATCCATTTCAGAATTTATAATTCTTTCCACTTATAAACCTTTGAATTATTTATTGCTTATTTATAGTATTGGGGTTCATTATTATTAGTGACCAATGTATCGAATTCTTATCTAATAAGAAAATCATTAATCATGTTATATAACTTCCTTACTTAACCTATGTAGTATTTGTGTCTCTGAAACAACTTATTCCACTAGATCTTGCATAATTTATTCATGTTCCAACTCATGAGTATCTTGAGTCTTAATTTTATCAAAGTTTATTTTTCTCTCATTGTATCTTCTAGAAATGTTATTCTTTTATATAAACAATGCATTTATAACCACAAATACCCTTCCATGTGAGGATTCAGATAATTAATATCCACTTATCTATTTATGATATCATATTAGGATACACTTTGTCTATCGTGATGCAAGATTATTGTTAGGAACAGCCTTAAAAAATTCACATACGCATATATATATATATATGTGAAAAAACTAATTTATTCCCAAAATATAACTCATATAGAATTGTATTTTTCTCATTAACCAGAACCTAGTTTAATGTGTATACCAATAATTGTAGTGTATATCCCCAATAGGATAGTGGAATATTTTCACGACCCACCATTAATCTCAGTATTTCCTACAAGGTGTGGATCCTCCTCTAACTCACATAATTCTACTAAAGTGATGAAGGAGGAGTTAGATAAGATAATATCTATAAGTCTATTAGATAATCAATTAATTCTTAGTTAAAATATTCTCTACATCAATCTGAGTGAAGTTTGATTATTTTCTTACCAAACTAATTTCTTACTTCATTTTCTTATTCCTTAAATTTATAAATTGAACTATCCTTATACCTCATCAAGTATACATATTCATGTATACCAAAATAATCAATAAAAGTAATGATGTATGAGAAAACACCACAAACATCAACTACAAATGTTTCATATGCATCTAATTGGAAAATTCTAGAAGCTCTATGTCTCTTTCCTATTTTCTAATAAAAGGTGCCCTTGTAATTTTACCTTAAAAATAATAATTAAATAAATATTAGTGGTTTATATCTATAGATTATAAATACAAATCTTGGTATTATTTCATTAAACGCTTTTCGTTTTCATAATGAAGTCAATGATTCCAAAATTGGGTGTAATATTAGTCTTTAGAATTTGACACATTATTGATTTTAATTATTTGTTTCTTTGAGGATAGTATGTAAATACCATTATTTAGATGTGGAATACCATAAAATATATTATATTTATAAATGAATAATATTTTATTCCCAAAATTCAAATAAAATTCATCAATGTCTACACCTGACATGTAAATAATGTTTTTGGTTACAGTGGGAACATAATAATATTTCTTTAAAAATAAAATTATTCTAGTGGATAATGTGAGATGGTATTATTCTATATCTAGTGCATCTAGTCTTACAGATTTGGGAGATCAATGATACACTTTTCCACTTCTAATATTTTAGAATATACTTTATTTATATATTTATATATAAATTTGTTAGTCAAATGTTTTATCAAATATAAAATTAATAGAAATGAAATTATTTTAGTCACTAAAAATATACATAAATATTTCTCTTGAATATTCTTTGAGGTATAATTATTCTTCTAGTGACCATTATTTCATCATGAATGAAATACTTTCAAGATCAATATATTATTTATAGATCATAAATTTTATTGAAGGATGATGCAAATTTTTTTTTATATTAGATCTGACATTATGCCTTTTTTTTTGTTTCCTTTTGTTCATAAAAATGGATTAATATTTATTTTTCTTCATGTACTTATAAAATTTGAGAATTATTGTTATGATATCTACAAATTCCATCCCCACATTGTTCATATGAAATATAATAATAAATATTGAGAAATTGTAAATAAATAATGAGAAAATTTGATCTTTAACCAACTATTTTGGTAGTTTGAATCCCAACATCTCAAAATTCACAATATACCTAATCATCTAGATTTAAATAGGTCCAACAGGAACTCCCCCACCTAACTATCACATGAAGTGTTTTTTGAATATTTTATACCTTTATTTTGTATATTAATCTTTAAAAATCTCATAGATATGAGATACCATGAATTATATATCTTTTTCATTATACTAATTTTTTAAGTTACATAAAAATTATGAAAAAATAATGAATTGAACATGTAATGTTTCATTCGCATGATTATTAATGATATCTTTCACATCATTACTAGATTACTATTGAAAATCATCAGATAGTGGGGATTCTATTATATAATAATTAATCTTTTTTCATAGTACAAAATTTGTACTTATATACCAATATTGGAAGTTTTTACCAATAAAGATGTTAACCCCACTTTTTATGAGTTTTAAAATTTCATATTATTTGAATTTTTGGTTTTCATGAGAGGTCATTTTTAGAATCAAGGGCCCAATTGGGTTTCTGAGAGTTATTATATTTCAGGGAGATATTTTTAAACCATTATCAAGGATTGAGAGATGTTTAAAGTGATAGAGTGGGTGTAATTTAAATTTAAAGTGATAATGTGCTAATCAGGGATTGTACCTATCAGAAATTGGGATCACCATGGCATAGAACTTTTTGTGTTCGAGGAAGAAATCCCATGGTGGATGGAATTTTTACCCAAGGTTGGGAATTTTGGTCTAAAGATCCTCCCTATAAGACAAATCCAACAGACCACACTTGTGGTGTTGAGAATTTAGGCTCATCTAGGGTGAGGTGGCTTAGAATTTTTGGAGGGTTTGGAATCTTCTAGTGTAAAACTAGAAGGTCTAAACACACTAGATAGACATTTTGATAAGAATGGAAATTGTGGGGAAACAACTGTTGGAAATATCTAATGTGAAATAGCTAAATTAGAGGAAAGTTTACCCTGGTTGGGAATAACCTTTTAGAAATTATGATGGGAAAGGGGCTACGACATGGAGCTAGCATTTTCATTTGGTTAAGGTTCTTATCCAAAATGAAAATCAGTGAGGATACCTCAATCTGGTATTAGTAATTTATGTCTCTTTTAGGGTTTTATAGGGGTGCACCATAATGTTGTTCAAGTCATGGTACGTCCCATTTTACCCCGCATAGTTTAAACTTTTACAAAGTTCCATTTTTACCCCTATTTTATTATTATTTTCTCCAGAAATCCTTTTAAATTCCTCCCATATGTGGATGGATAAGGGAGGATATCCACCTTATCTCCTTTGATCCCCCATGTTTTGGAGTTTTTTATACACTTTATTTGAATTTTTGAGGAGCTACCTCCTCTCTTAATTCCCCTTGATCTTCCTATTATGTTTTCTTAAATTTCATGTGACCTTGTTTAGGGTTTTGGTGATGATTCCAATGGATCATTGTGGAATCATCTCAAGATGATGGAAATTTTTTATGATAAGGGAAGTGGATGTTCTAGGGTGACAATCACATGTCATAAAATATATTTTCATCAAAGGTACTTCACATAATGAATTTATTTGAAGGTTTTTTGTAAATTAAATTAAATTATCTATTAAATGAGTACTTTTTATTAGTCATTTTTTCTATTATTATGGATAAAGAATTTTACGGGGCTTCCATGTGTGTTTGGTCATAGTTTCAATTTGATGAGGTTGCTCAATGATTAGTTGGATGATTATTACAAATCACTTTAAATATAAAAATTAATTAAAATTGTTTAATTATTTATCATTTGATTATAATTAATTAATTGGGTTGTATATAATGAGATTGGTCCATTTTTTTGGGGATATGACCTGTTGGACTTGAATGGGTTTTTGAAAGGGTTGTTCAACTATTTCTTAAAGGAAATAACTTTGAATTTATGTAGCTGTTAACTTGAACAAGCCCTTTGGTACTATGTGTGTTTATAGTTTCAAGTGATATGTGGTCCGACAAATGGAGGAAGTCGGCCATATAATTAAAAGAATTGTTTATTTATAATTAAATTTATATAAATGAAAATAATTATCAAGGGCTACGATGGACCTGTAGACACTCATTGACGCATCAGTTGTTGATGGTCAAGGATATGGCTATAAATGTATACCTTGAGAGATATAAACCCAGGTAGGTGAGACTTAATTGGACTTGGGGGACCATGTTAGGTCTCCTTAATCCTCTAGAGTAGGGATGAGTGATGAATTTAATAGATGGGTGTAAGTAGGATATGATAGAACCTTGAGATTATTTAATTCCTTTGGGTTAGTTGAGATGAACATGGGGAGAGTGTTTCTCTCCCACTAGTATATGAGCATCAGGTGGTTATTCCATGAGTAGATTATGGGTTGGTTGAGTGAGACAACCAACATAATAAGACCTAGACGCGATGCGGTCCTTGGTCTTTCTCTTATGACCAATTCCAGTGACACTTATCTTATATGGATAGCGAGAATGTGAGGTGATCATGAGGATTATAGGGAAAATTATTCCATTTAAGTCACTGGATTGGTCTAACATTTTTTTATTGTGATTGAAGAGACCATGAAGGGTTACCTTGTTTTGATGAGACCCATGGGTTGTAGGAGGGTTCCCTAGTGATATTTAAACCCTTTATAGGATGTGTGTAGGTAATGGGTGTAAATGATTGTGGGTGTCAATGTAGAACCCAAATAAATTTTTAAGACTTATATGTATATAGTTTCTAGAATGGGTCATACACTTTAGTGGATGACGTATATTATTTTATATGAGATAGGAAGGTGGAAAAACCCTTATAAAAAGCATATTCTAAAATGATTTGAGTGGTACCCATTGCCCACTTTTATGTATTAAGATAAATGGAATTCCATGGATTCTCTCCTTAGATCTGACCTTCATGTATTATTTTATATGAATTTATTCTGTGAAAAGGTGTGGATATTCCCTTGAGTTTCTAGAAATATTGCTTCCCTGGTAGGGTTCAGATACAACCCAGAGTTATCGGATGACTTTCCTCCCTAACAAGATGTATATAAACCCCCTATGTTTCTAGATGAATTTTCTCCCTAACATGTTTTGGATATACCCATAAGTTTCTAGTTGCATTTATTCCCCTATGGGGTGTAAATAATCCCACAAGTTTCTAGATGACTTGATTCTCAAACAATTCTGGATATTCCCCTGAGTTACAGAATGACTTTTTTCCCTAGAAGGGTTTGGATATGCCCTTATGTTTTTAGTTGACTTGATTCCATACAAAGGTGAAAATATTCCACTCAATTTTTAGATCATATCTTTTCCTAGGTGGGGACCAGCTAGCCCATGGTTCCAAATGGGGGTATGTGTTTAAATACACTCTAGCACTAGCCTAAGAAGGTATGGTTGATCAAAGGTGTCACTTAAGAATATAAATATCAATAGTGATTATTTATTTATACTTTATACATTATTTACTTATTTTGTCATCCATATCACATGTGTATACCCGAAATTTACTTGTTATTTATGGGACTGCATTGGTGGTTCCTTACAGAGTTGTACTCACACCCCACTCAGGCATCCATATAACATGGGTAGCCAAAAAGTATTCAATATTCACAGGTTCTATTAAGGAAGAGTTTCTATGTATCATGAATAAGAAAGATAGATCATATGGAATAGAGACTAGGATGATATACTGATCAGGGATAACAATAGAACCTAGTACATTTATTTATTTTATTTTTTTCATATTTTTTATCAAACAAGTGGAAGATCCTTTATGTTTGATGGAATAGATGTGAGTATGTATGACAACATGCTTCTATACATTATATTTTTTATAACATGATTTAGTTATTTATTTTCTGTACTCTAATATATTTTGGTTTTTTTACTTGGTTTAGTTTTTCACACTCTGATATGGAGGTATATTTTAACCATGGTAACACCATAGACCCACATTGTTAGTTAGGGATTTCCGTTGTATAATCAGGTATGATGAAGGTCCCATTCTCTCTCTATCCAGGACACTGATCAACGGTCCAGGGTCAGGGAATTACCGAGTGGTTTGAGAAATTTATTTTTATTTTTCTTACTATTTGGTTTGATAGGGAATAGTAATGTGTCAGATCTTGTGATGAACCTTATCTTAGTGTATTTTTAACACCTTTCAAAATGGTAAATGCATGTTACCAAAGATGTGGTATTGTTGTTCTTAGTTTTTGATTTTATAGTTTTATGATTTCACTTAGTGTGACACCCTATTGTTTTTATGGATTTTTTATTTATTGGTTTGGATCATGTCCCATTAGAAAGAGGCCTATTTACCCACTTCATTTTTATCTTGTAGGATCCATATGACATTTTTTTGTTCTCCTATTATTGAGTTCACCAATCAATAAGGTTCATTTATTTACAGTGTCAAAATAAAATTAACAATAAATATGTAGTTCCTCGATGTAAGGTATATAGAGTGACACTAATAGGTTTTTATAATAATTTTATGTCTTATTAATATAACCCTTATTGGTGATTTTGGTACTATTTTTTGAATAATAAAGGGGATTCAGTTATTTAAAGTGTTAATAAAAACTTATACGGTGTTTTCCCATATAGATTTTTGGGGTAATTCTACTAAACCAAACCATAAAACTATGAGTTTCTGTACATATATAATATTGGTATGATTCCATTACATATATGTGTTATAATATGAGATCATGGTTCTCAAGGGGCAGTCATATATGCGGATGCCCGATGGTAATTATCTCTCAGGTAGGCTGATGAATTGGCATATGATGTTATATATATATATATATATATGAGGGTGCAAGATGTGTGGTTTTTTTAGTTATTTTCTTTGTGATGTTAGAAATGGGAATAAATAGGCGTTTATTGTGAGATATAGATTAGAATAAAGGTGAGATGGGTGTTATGATTGAGATGTGATTTATGATGGAAACCCAAGTGAGGGGTTATCTAGGGTTTGTGAGTGATCTTAGATATGAGAAGCATGGTTAGATTATTTTTTTATGAGATAAATTCACATGGGGTGCTAATAGGTATGTGGTATAGGCATAGTGATGCACTGGGATTTCACAATTTTAATCACCTTGAGTGTTAGTGATTTGGGTTTCAATGTTTGTTTTTTAGGGGAAAGAGTGGTAGGATATATGACCTTATTGATTCTGTATGATCTTTTAGTGGCATGGTGAGATATCAGGTGTATTATTCAAATTTTGGAAATCATGTTGGTTGGAAATTGGTTATATGGTATACCATGGAATATGTGAAATGCTTTATTTTGAAGAGGAAAACCATGGGTTATTTTGGATAGATGATATTAATATGTGGTGGGAGAATGTTTAGCTGTTTAGGCATGTAAAACTAGGTTCAATTATTTTTTACTCAAGGAACCTTGATTCGAGTTGGGCACTCAGGTGGTATGGGAGTGTACGCCTATGGAATCTAGATAAGAGTGAGGTGGTGTGTGGTGGTTATGAATATTTCCATTGAGTTATGGATTGGTGAGAATCAATATATGGTATGAGAAATGATGGTATTGATGAAATTATTTCATACATATTTTCATGAATTATTGATGAGGAATTATTTTTTTGTAATGATGATGACACTATGGAGGTTGTGGTGACAGTTTATGCTATATGAGCATGAATCGAGTGGATCTACATGTGTATGTTGTTGGATCCTGTTTCGGTTTCACTCGAGGATTGGTATAAGGAAAGATATATGGTGGGTAGTGCACCATTATCCATAGAGGTGGTGACCATCTTTGAATTTGAATTCATTTATATTTTAATGATGACGTTCATATGAGTCGGTAAAGAGAAGTATTTGATGTTACATATTAGTGCTAGGGTGTGATTGGGATGACCGCTTCCAGTTTGAATGTTTTAAACACAACCGAAGCGCCTATTTAGAAATAGTTGACTTGTATTTTGTTATATTCAATGGAAAATCTATAATGTATAGGATGTGTAATGGAATTAACAATAAAAATTGTCTGATGAAATTGAAAAAGGGTGTCAAAACCAAGAAGATATCTTCATGTTAAATTTATAATTAATTTAAAACACAAGAAGAAAGATTACCTCAATCTCTATTTCTTTATTCATTGATGTAGTTGATCATTAAAACATATTAGGTATATCATCATTATACTGTGAATACCATAAGAATATTCTCTCTAGAGGTTATCCACATGTTCTCCATTGACCTTTGAACAACATTGATGAAATATTGGGTTCTAGCATTGTAGATTGATCATCTTGCATTAATCTCATTAATCACTATACATTCCTTCATACATGATGGATTATCTTGTTCTTCATGGTCTTTAGGGAAGGATTGGGGGAATCTTCTCTCTCAATAATTTGAGAAAACCCTTGAGAAAATTCTTTATTGGGGTATAATTCATTAAAAAGGTTAGGTTGTGCATAACAATTAACATCTTCAAAAATGACATATAAATCTATTTATCAACCTGGGATTAGGGATAAATGTTTATCAATTCCACATAATCTCGTAATAATATATTAAACCCATAAAAACACTATACAATGTAAAATAATAATATTAATATTTTGTCTCGTCACATGCGCATACCCACACAATGATAAATATTATTTTATAATCTGGTAAATATATATTTATCACTGGATCTAAAACATAGTTTATCCATCATTCTCTTTATTTATTTAATTGTCGGATAAATATTTAAATAAATATTATTCATTAAATAATTAAATATTATATTCATAGTCTAGTGAATAAATATTTATTTAATATTCATATAACTAAATAAATTATTTATTTAATAATTAATTTATTATTACCTTTTAAATAAAAAGAGATATATAAATATTTATATCTTTATCGTTGAAATTTACCTTGTGAATAAATTTTTATTACAAAATTTATTTAATAAATTATTTATTTAATAAATAAATATTTATTACCTTGTGAATAATATATATATATATAAATATTTATATATCTTCATAATTAAAAATTACCACATTAATAAATATTTATTTAATATTTTTGATAAAATAAAACATCCACAATAAATAATATTTCTCATTCTATAGAATAATATTTATTCCATCCAATTAAATAAAATATTTTTAAACTGAGATCAAAGGATACACATAGTGTGTGACACTCTAGGCCCTTATCTCGGTGGAATTGGTTTGGATTTCTTAATGTCCAATATTACTGTCTTGTAAAGGGTCAAGGTACCCATAGAGAAATTATTTAATATCGCAAGGATGAAAACCACATACAAATTTTAATTGTGTAATATAATCCTTGTCTCAATATCTAATCAATAATTCTAAATTCTCATGTCATAAACATATGTGCATGATACATAATTCTTTGACTATCTACGATGAACACCTCTATAAATAATGGCCATGAAATTTATTTTAATAATTCCATTACAATCAAAGGTTCGGGATGTCAACTTCCATGGAATAAAAGGTACAACATTCTTCCTCTACATACTCACTAATATTATATCACTCATAATGCACCCAATGTACCCCAATTCGACATGAACATATAGTGTCATGGCATATAATGATACATCGAATTTTGTGACTCATGATAAGCACTAATAATAATCTTAACATCTAAATATCATTTCACATGTTCACATATAGTAATGTACAATGACATGAAAACATGTGGAATTCCTATAGGTAGGTATGCCCTTATAATTTTCAGTCATACAGATTTCCAAGTGTGAACTTCCTAAAATAAATTCATATACACTTATGATTTCTTCCACTTTGTATTATATACCATCTATCTCCCATCATATGAATTCATATAAACATAGGACTAACTTTAAGAATATCATCTTTTTATATTAAGTTTCTCATCATAGTAAAGAACATCTTATAACTTTTTCATTGTGATGAATACTCTGGGAAATTACAACATTAATGTTATACCAAATAATAATAATTATATGATAAGGTATTTATTAATATTCAATTATATTGATATATAGGATTGTAAACTACAAATTAGTTGGTTCGAGGTCACCAAATTCAAAAGACTCCCACTTTCACTAGTGAAAAACAAGAACTAACTGGTCAGTTCCCACATGTTTATCATGTATCTATAGATTATGTCTATAGATATTAGGCCTATCATGTTTCTATGGATTATTTTGGTATAGCCACGTGTCTATATGGTGAATCTACTTACTACGACATCACTACCACAATAAAATCTATCAAGTAGTTATATATCCAAGTATCTACTTCTTGTTCCCTTATCATGAATCTTACATATTAGATAATACCAAAATTGTATTTTATAATATTAATGATAATACTCTTTATATTTTGGAATTGACTAAAATTGTTTAAATGATTTCAAAATTGATTCATTGGATGCGTCAAAATATGAAATGTACTTGGTTTTCATAGATATGGTAACTATAGGCTTTAATATTTTTTTACATTATATTACTTTATCATTACTATGATTGAAAATCTTACATTGTCTGAAGACAACCTAGAGTTATATACCCTTTCAACTCTATTATTAAATTTCTCTTTATTTCCAAGAACCCATCTTCTTATACTTTCTCAAGTACTGTTAGATAGTTCTAACTAAAATCATGTGTATTTCAACTTCTTTTCATTGATATTTTCACCCTATGAAATATATATATAAACCATCATTACATATCCTATCATATTAGATAAATTCCAATAATTTAATCTTGGGAAATTTTATTCCAAATCTACCTTTATTCCCATTCATGTTTTGATGGAGATATTATATGACATGTGATAAACAAAATAGCTCGACCTCAAACTGATATATCTTTTCAAGGTATGTACCATGACTAGATTAAGTAACCCCATATATTGCCTTTTTGGATCCCATTACCTAGAACCGAGTTACTATTTTTATTCATTCTTGGAGAATAAATTTAAGTTGTAGAAAACAACTAAGAATGAATATATATTTTCATATTTTAATCAGCATATCTGTCTTAGAAAACAGTAGCTCTTGCACTAACCCTTTGCATACACATAGAACTGAGTCATTACAAATGAATATTTTATGATCCTTATTCTTTATACTATATATAAATGGATAAGGGAAATTTTTATATCTTATTTTAATTTACTTTTTTCACACGAATTTTGGGGAATTTCATCTAGGCATATTCTAAAGGGTAACCATTAAAGAAACTGGTCTTGAAAATCAACCGCCCACTGTAATGATCATAAAATATTGCGATGAAAATTAGCATTAAAATGGATTTTAGCATGATGATTGAAGTACATATTTATTCATAAAATATGTCTTACACATCCTTTTAATAATCAATCATCCTTTATTAGTTCTGATTTGTACCATCCAAATGTAATTTCTCTTCAATACTCCCCCATAGTACAAGAGTAGAAACCTTAAAAATATGATTACCATGAATTTTAGTGTATGTATTCCACTATTAAATTCAATCATACTTTTCAATATTAGTATGTTTTATTCAGCTGCTTCATTGTAGGATTAATTATTCATTAATATTAATACAATCTATCTACTATGGTGAATATAAACCACTTATTTGGTTTTAAATTTCCTAAAAAGTATGTGCCTTTGGGACCACTCCTCTCAATAATCATAGTGAAGTTCATATTCCTATTCTAACTGATGTGCATCTGAATACAATACTTTTAAGATTTCTAGATTTCTCCCAATACCGAAAAATAATTTTTCTTCCCTCTTATAGAAACATATCTAGTAAATAATAATAAGTGAATATCCAGAGTGGTTATATGATAAATAATAGAAATGCACATAGTGTTTCCTTGAAGATAATTTATATCTAATGTAATATTTTAAGAAATTATTACCATTAAACACTATTAACTGTAAGTGATGGATTTTTTTATCATATTGAATATAATATGATATGCATTAGTTAATTTATTTTCCATATCGTAAGTAATGGTTCCACTATTTGTAAAATTTTACTTTAAATAAATTTTGAAAGAATTCAAATAAATAGAAGACATTTCATTGATCCTATTTTTCTATAAAAAAAATTTAATATATAAGTTAATTTGAGTTTGAGATTACCTTTACTCCACATATTAACAATTGACAAAAACATGGTTATGATACAATCTAACAAGCTAACACAAAATATCTTGTATCTATTACCAAGTATATTCATTTTTTCACTAAGAATCATTAAAATATCTGAAAGTAATCTCATAAAGTATATGAACTAACCACTAAGATATATCTTTAGAATAGTTCATGTATTTTTTTCTGAACTAAACCAAGTAACTATGTGGAATTTCTTTATTTCTAAAAGGTTTCTTGGTCCAAACTTGATAGTTAATTAGTTGTTATACTTATTGTTTTATCTCAAAAGAGACTATAACACTATTTCAAGTATAAAATTGTCAAGTAGTATAACTTTTAATTGAAAATAAATATATATATACAACTAGGTATTCTTAGACTTATATATATATATTAATCATTAACTTCCAATTTAAAATGTCTATGATTAAATTGTTATGAAAGTATTAATTGTGTATAAAAACACAATAACAACATCTATTCCATAATGAAATATTATCTTAATATGTATAGGTGGGAACTGAGATAAATGTTATTTGTAATAATATTAAACAAAAATTTAACTTGAATCTATTTGGAAATCATGAATTAATGCATTAATCTACACTAATCTAAGTATAACCCCTATTTATCACCTTCAAGAAGGAATCTTTCTTCTATTAATGTTTTCTATACTTACTTGGTTCCTTTGTTTTAATACATGTGTCAAACTCATTATATTTAATATAAATAAGTAAAACATATGTATTACTTATGATGTTGAATATTTCTGGAGTATATTTACTCATTAATTATTTAATTCATTGTAGTTTTTCTTATAATTTCCTTTTTTAACACATGATAATAAAATAACAACATCTTCCTTTTATTTCCCCTTGATACTCTTTATCTAAATTGGGCATTGTAAATATTCCTTAGACTTAGAGTTAGTCTTAGTAAATTCACTTTTATTTTCCTATTATTTTCCATAATAACAGAAGGATTATTATATTTCTTGTAATTATTTATTTGGTGAAGTAGAGTGAGGATATATAGGAGAGATTTATTAATGTTTCTCATATTTAAATTTACATTAAAGTAGGAGAAGTACTCAGGGAGTGATTCCAGAATGTGGTTAGTGCACAATTCATCGGGTAATGGAAACCCCAAAATCTCTAGATTATCAATTTAGATAATAAATATTAATACATGAATCATATAAAGTAATCCTTATATAAGATTACTCATGAACATTTCCCTAGAGAACTCAAATAATTCACGTATATATCTCTATTAATAAAGATCATGGATATACTTGAGCCTGCTATAGAAATCCATGTTCTCATGTGACTATATGAGTTCACTAGACATGGATGTTGACATTAAAAAATGAACATCTAGTAAATAATTTTAGTTTTTTTCTATAGAAATTCAAATCCTCATCACTTTCCTCCTTATCATGTGGATTATATATTGGGTAATCTTTAATGTAAGTATTTTGTTCATGGCGTAATATAATGTGAAAGTTCCTGTATCATTATTATAAGTTACTACCAGTTAGAAGATGGTATTTCTCTATAATTAATCTTTGGGATAACGAGATAGATGAACATTACACATTACTATAATAGTATAAAAGTATACTATTAGTACATTAATTTATTACAAATTATGTTAGATATAATAATTTTTATTTTATTATTAGGCTTTATCTATTTTATTGTGTCCCATAACCCTCACCATTGTACTTAAAATATCATATAATGGTAAAATTATAGTAGGCAGTATCCATATTTCTTTTTTTATAATCTATATAGAGTCCATTAAGATCATAATAAGGGATTTATATAAGTATCTTTTCCAACAGCTGACTTATGGCTCATTGATCTGTTGAGTAGGCTCCCCAATCCTAAAATCAGAACTCATACTTCCTCAATGAATTCCCCCAAATTTTTAATAAACATACTAAGTTCATTAAACCTAATAAAAATTCAGTTTATTCAACCTGTTATCATTTAAGAACATTCCAATAATTAAAAGTTCCTTTGATGAAGGTTGAAATGACACTTTAATTATGGGTGTATCATAATTTAGATAATGGGAGGCTTTGTTTAAATTAATATTTTATTGATGGATTTTATTCATTATTCATAAATTTCATTATTTTATATTTTCACATGACTTTTTAATATTAATTTTATTTTACTTAAATTATTAACCATGTGTTGATAAAATATTTACTCATAATCCTTTTATTATTTAATCCATCTGAAACTTCTTGTAATTTAATTCATTTATTTATGTGATCAAAACATTGAATCTATAAATTAAAATAACTAATTATGAAAAAGAAGGAATTAATATGTATTATAATCATTATATTTTATTTAAGTGTTTTTTATTGATTGGATAATAAAGAAACGATTAACCTTAGGGGAACTCTTTGAGCCATTCTTGGCTTCAGTTGCATCATTTCAACTCTTCCCTATGTAACTCATGTGTTGGTTTCACTTTTAATCCATCGTGAACTAATTCCATGTGTCTGGGAGATTTAAACATAAAATTCATTTACATTACACACATATAAAGGGAACCATATATGGTTTTACGTAAAATAAACCAAGGGAACATAGATCCTTACATAATAAAAACAAAGACATGACTCACAAATGACCATTTTTCTAATAATAATAATTTACAAAAACTCATGCATTAATTAAATTAATATAAACCACTCACATACCAAAGTTTTTCTAATCTAATGATCATCTATTCATTCAATTAATACATATCTAAAGTAACTAGTTAACATTCATTTTACTTTGTTCTTCCTTATGATAAAATGATGACGAATTAAGTTGATTAATTATTTGATTATTCGATTAATTAATTTTTTTATATTAATATTAATTCAATATATCCTTGATATTTCCATCCAATGTAATTTTAAATAAATTATTTTTATTAAATTTATTTAAAATTTAATAAAAATAAGTGCAAAACTTCTATTTGTAAGCAACATAGTGAATACCTTTATGAACTTCCCAACATGGTCCTTATTGTATATAGTGTACTCACATGACATAAAACGCACATGGCATGTTAAATAATATTACAGAATATAATTTTGATATATGACACTTTTGACACATGGAAATTATGCCATTTTTTAATGATTTAATTCATGCGGGGTATACAATACTTAACGACAATACATAAATTTTAGTTCTGAATTTTACATGAAATAAATTAAGAATTTAATATAATATAAAACCTATTATATGGAATGTATTATAAAAAAATTAAACATGAACTCATAATGAAGAGGATTAATGAAGTAATAAATTAATTTTTACTTTTTTTTAAATAGGTTGGGTACGCGGTGTGTGTGTCCGACTATACATCATGTATCTTACTCACTGTATATCTTTGATACACATCTAGGGACTAGGTGTGTTTGGTTTTTTCAAAAACATATCATAGGTACACTGATTTTAGATCTATTACATGCCATGTAACCTCATTTTTACACAACTTTTAGTCCTTATTCATCATGTAATTATTACATGACACATATTTGTCCATGTGTTTTCCACTTCCAAAATATATAGACTACATGACGTGTAATCCAGTTACATGGTGTATAGTCCAAAAATCCATATGGAAACGTATTTTTTTAATCATGGGGGTGTATTTAACACATCCTATTGTATTTATTAAATGACATCTTATAGATTTTATGGTTCATCTAGGTTAAATGTACTACAATACATTGTGCATACCTTTAAGATAGACACTATGTACTCCTGTACCATTTGTCAATATTTTCTTACACCTTTGGATGGGTTTTCTGGATGTCCTTAATTTATTATTAACTAGATATACGTTATATTAGTGATAATTGAATATAGGTCTTGAAAATCATATTATAGGAATGAATTTATTGATATAAAAACTAACCATTAAACATATTAATGATCAATAATCAATAAATAATTATAAATTTACATTTAACCTCTATAATAGTACTTAAAGATTTCAATAACTATAGAATCAATTTTTGTTAAATATAAAACTCATATTTTTTTAGATTAAATATATAATCCATAATATGCATGACATGTCAAAATATGACCAATGAAATTGATAAAGGGTTCTAGAACCAAGAGGATCTTTTCATGTTAAATTTATAAATAATTTAAAAAACAAGAAAATGATTTCCTCAGTCTTAAGTTATTTCATTATTTATAGTGTTGATCATTTGAAAATTTTTAGTTTGTCATCATTTAATTGTGGGGATACAAATTAGATCACCCCTAGCGGTGATCAACACATTCTCCTTCAATCTCTGAATAATGTCGATGGAATGTTGAGTGTTTTCATGGATGATTAATAGTCTCTCATTTTTTCCTTGATTGTTTAAAATTACTTCTTTATCGAATGAATTTTTCATATTCTTATCAGTCTTGCGAATAATAGAGCATTTGGAATATGTTCTCTTGATATTGAGGGAAAATTATTCATTGGGAGATAATTCCCTAGTTTAAGAATGTTGTGTAAAATGATTAATCACTTAAAAATAGACTATAAATCTACTTATAGACATAGATTTATGATTAAATATTTATTATTTTCACATAGGTCCTTAATAATATAATAAACCCATAAAGTACCCTATTCCATGTAAAATAAGAATATTAATATTTTATCTCCTGCTATGTGTAAACCTGGGCAATGATAAATTTTATTTTACAACATCTCAAACAAATATTTATCCACATATTAAAAACTTAGTATCTTCATCCTCCTCATCATTTATTGAATACAAGAACAAATAATTAAATAAATATTATTCATTCAATAAATAAATAGATATTCTCTTTAGATAATGATGAAAAATAATTATTTAATATTCATGTAACTAAAAAAATTATTTATTACCATGAATATAAAAATAGATAAGTAAATATTTATATATCCACATAATTAAATTTAAGTTGTGAATAAATATTTATTTTAATATTTTTGTAATAAATTATTTATTTAATAAATAAATATTTATTACCCTAGAAATTACATGAGATAAATAAATATTTATATATCCACATAATTTAAAATTGCCTCATGAATAAATATTTTTTTAATATTTGTAATAAAAGATAATATAATGAAAAAATAATATTTTTTGGTCTAGATAATACTATTTATTACATCTATTAAAATCAAATAGAATTTAACTATGATCAATATATAAAATTATTGTGTAACCCTCTAGGCCTATTTCTCAATAGCATCAGGAGATCTTTCTAGAATTCCAAGATTACTGTCTAGAAATGGTATAAGATTACAATATAGAAAGAATTTAATATCTTAATGATGACGGCCACATAAAAATGATCACTTTTTAATATAACCCATTTACCTCAATATCTCATCAAGCTGGTGACACTCTCATTTCATCAACCCATGTGCAAGATTCATCGTTCTTTGACTACCTGGAATGAGATCATCCATACATCACAGACATGGAATTTAGTTTGATGATTCCATTCCAATAAAAGGAATATGATATCAACTTTTGTTAAATAGAAGGGGGAAATCATTCCTCGACATATTCATTAATTACATAACACTCGTGACACACTCAACATACCCAATTTCACTATTAACATATGGAATCATGGTTTATGAATATGTATTTATATACATGACTAATGATATACATTGATAATAATCCTAAAGTCTAATTATTATTAAACATTATCACAAACATCAATGTCTAATGACACACAATCATTAGGAATTTTTGCAGGTCGGTGGATCTTCACAATACCAAGTTTTGTATATTTCTAAGTATGAACATCATGAGGTAAATTCATATTTTCTTCTGAATACTAGAACAAGATATTATACATCATCTATGTCTCATCAAATGATAAAATAAAGCCATTAGACTATATTTAATAATATCACCATTTCATATCAATGTTCTCATCATAGAAGGAAATTTATTATTACCTCTTTGATGTGATGGATATTCTAGAGCATTATCAAATTAAATTTTGGTATAATAATAATCATAACATTATAAGTTATTTATTAATATTCATGTTTATGAATATATCATAATGTATAGTAAAAAGTAATTGGTTCTTGGAAACGAATTCGAAAACAATCATCATTTGTGATGATGGACAATGCATGAGTTGTGGATGAATAACCCTTTTGTGTATAGCGTGATGGGTTTAATGAAGTGGGTTATTGGATGTTCGATATAGATCATAGATTTAACTATATATGTGGACATTATTTCATCTTATTCCCTATTGAATATTAGATTTGGGTTTCAGATGTGATGTTGGATGGGGTGAGGATGTTAATATTGAGCTTGGTATGGTTTTGATGTGATATGTGGGTGACACAGATTAGAGGTCCGTTGATTATTGGGTGAGAGAATGAAAACTATGTTTGTTGGTTGAGGATACAACCATGCAATTACACTAAATTTCATTATCAAATTTCAGTGTGGGTGTTTGGATGATCAGGGGATGCCTTTGGAAGTTAAGGCATTGGGATTGGATGATGTTATACCACTTCTCTGGGTGTGGTTGATCTTTTTCAATAATATTCTTCCAAAGGAGGACTGAAAATGTTTTTCATATATAATTGTGTGAGATTATATATAAACCAAACTAATCATTTCTCTATACAATTTTTTGTGTGTTTCAGTAGGCGGTTCAAATGATTAGTAGTACTGTGGATCAGAATCAGCCCATTTGAGTTGTGACTTATAGCGGGGAGTATCATAAGCCTATAGATGAATTAATTAATGAAATTTTTATGACTTGGTATATATGTTATTGCGTAAGATCCATATCGGTTATTTGGTGGTGGTAATGAGAGATAGATTGGGTTTTGTTGAGGACTGTGCCTCATTTTTGGAGTTATGCAGTGGAAGATCATAAGGGGTTCCAAAGTAAAACATGATGCCTTAGATATAAACATGAGACTAGGATAGGTTGGGATAATTTTTTATTACCACTATTTCTTCATAGGTGTTATGATTTTTATAGTGTATTGTTTTTAAAACCCTTATCCCCTATGAGTTGTAAAATTCAGTATAAATTTTAAATTTTGGTTTTGGTGAGAGGTTTATTTTGGGAAATGGGTCTAGATTTGAGTTTTTGAGACTTTTTACATCTCAAGAATATGTCTTTAAACTTGTATTAAAGTCTGTGATTTTTTTTAACTTATTTACAAGACCTCAGAATGGAATCCCTCATTTTTATTACATAACTTTTCATTAAATGGTACAAAACCAAGGATATTTTCAAGTTTTGGTTCTTGGAAATAGGTACCTAATAAATGAAATCAAAAAACATTCATATAAATACACTTGAAATAAATATTCTTGGGTTCACCCTAAATTATATTTATTTTATCTCATAACCAAGGGACATATATCAAAGGAAACGGGGTGAGCATGGATCCTAGTAATGAAATAAACAAGAGAGACATATAATATGTGATCCTGAGACATATCAATGAGAACATAAGATATAATGATAAGGAATGAGAAATAGGAATATCATAATAAAAATAATATGAATCACAATATATAAATATGTCTACAACATTTAAATGAGAAATCCATAATCATATCATAAATTTTTAGTACCAAGGTGTCGTAAATCAAAATTACAATGTTTATTCACCAAGGTATCATAAAACATATCATCTCTAAAGATTAAATTATTTACCCAATGCATTGGAGAGATATTAGGGTGTACCATTCATATTTCTGAATTTCAGGTGACCCACATATATCAAAATAAATTTTTTTGTTAATAATACATAGAGATTTAGGAATGGGTTTCTTATCAAAATCTCATCATAAAAGAACTTAAAACTTGATCATTATATCATTTTTAATGCATGGAAAATTAATACAAGTTTAAAGTCTGTAAATACTTGAATAAATTAGTCATGTTTACATATATTTTAATAACTATATAATATAAAAGTGGTTTGTGAATTCAAATAAAAAATGAAATTATACTTTCTCATGTTAAAGAGATAAATTCTAGAAATAAATTTGGCAGCATGGTAGGTATAAAATGTGGTTTTTGAAAAAGGAAATAAATATAGGGTACAAGGGTATCCCATTGATAAAATAATATAATTAAATTAATGGAATAATATAAATTGTAAAAAAATTTATTTTTTTTGGAAATTGAAAGGCATACCATGAAAGGGCAACATGAATGGAAAAGAGAAGTGTAGAGTTTCCCTTAACTTGATTTGTTCTTCCTAAAACATAAAAAATGGAACCTTAGGGTCTTGAAGACACATTTCATGAGCTTATTGGGAGCTAAGACCACCATAAATTCATATAGTATGGGCTGTGAGTGAAGTTAAAGGAAAAAATGGGTGGGTATTTATAGAAAACGTGGAGTAATGTTTATGAATTTCCAAATATAGGACTTGTAAATCTAGGTTGTGGAAAATAAAAAACCATTGAATTAACCATTGTTTTTTGCTCATGTTTTGGGAAATTTTGGTCAAATTTTATGTTATTTTAATCCTAAAGAACTTAAATTCACTTTTAAATACATCTTGTGGTGTGGAAAAGTAAATATTTCACAAACTAGTGTTCTTAAAAAACAAAGTCTCCTTTTTAGAATTTCAAAAGCAACTTATTTTTTAGAAAATTAATTAAAATATATTAAAATACATAATATTAATAAAATAACATATTTTTGGTTTTGGAATTTGTTTAATTAATTATTAAATCACTGTTACATAAATATTATGTCATAAAATATACCAAAACCATAAAGATGTACTTTTTACTATTCTTGAAAAAATAATGTATTTTAGAAAATTATCATAAATTCACCCTATCAAAATTTTTACATTATGATTTAAACAAATATGTTAATTTTATCAAAAAATACTTAAATATTATAATTTTAAATTTTAAATATAAAAACCCCTATTTGTTCAATAATATAAGTTTTTAAGGCAGAGTAAAATTTATGATACTTATAAAAAAATTATAGGCCTTTATAAAAATTTTTTATTATTTATTATTCAGATAAAAGTTTTTCAGAATAATATTTCATCGAAACAAATTCTATTCAGAATATATTGGATTATTATTAAAATTGTATATATTTTCTAGAAAAATACAATTATGTTGTTTTTTCCATTTAAAAATAAAATTATCAAATTCATTTCAATTGAAAAAATACTTTATTAGGAAAAACTATTATTAAAAAGAATTAATTGAATAAACATTTTATTTATACAACAAATAATTCACTTTATGTAACTATGTACTAGACATGTAATGCCATATTACACCCGCATACGCCATAATGGTGAAGTGTGCAATGGTGGTAGTTTCATGGGGTGTCTCGGCTAACATGAACTAAGTGGTAAATCTCAAATAAATTGAACCTATAATATAATTGATTTCATTCATGCTTCAATTTTTGAATATTATCTTGGGCTTAGTCAATGGATAACTCTAGTGATGCCACCTCCCTCCCATGTTCGGACAAATGGGATTCAAATGGCTTGACTCTACTGGTTGATTCCATCGATTGTACTTTCTATAAAAATTATCCTATGTCATTAATATTTAGAAACACTAATTATAATGGAAAAATTATAATCCAATGGTATAGTCTTCAATGATCCTATTGATTAATAGCCATATTTACCAACAGTCATATAATGATCAAAACCCAATGATCTTATATCCCTTTATACCATATAAATAGTAATTCATTATTTCACTCATAATTCAATAAAATTAATATTAAGGATATATTTTCATTTAATAAAAGATATTTGGTTTACCAATATTTTTTGTATTTATATATAATTAGTTGTGGGGAATATAATTCTAGTAGATTGTGGTGATCTTCATTTTCCCATTTTAGCTATTCCATTTTAAATTATATGTCTAGTTATAATTTTTGGAACTTTAATTGAATTTATAGTTGAATAATTTAATGGTATTTATAAAAAAATGGTTTATCTTTTTTAAATTTTATAATATTATATAAAATGTAAAAAACATTTATTTTGGAAATAAATGTCACTTATAAAGTACAGGTCATTACATTCCTCCCCCTTAAAAATAGTGTCCCTAACTTTTAAATTCAATGTCTATGTTGAGAAAATGTGAGGGTAGATTCATCTCATTTACTCTTCTAGTTCCCACATCACTTCATATTTTTGGTTCTCCACTACACTTTAACAAGGTCATTAGACTTGTTCTGTAGAACCTTGTCTCTATGATCCACGATCTCCACTGAATACACCTCATATGAGAGTCCATGTTCTAGTTATACAACATCCAAATTAAATACATGTAAGGGAGTAGTTGTGTACTTTATCAAGAGATATACATGAAATACATCATTAACATAAGATAGATTCGGTGGAAGTAGTTGATGGGACACAACATCTATGCAATCAAGGATTAAATAAGGGATAATGTAACTAGGGTTAAGATTCCCTTTCTTTAAAAATTTCATGACTATCTTCCATGGTGATATTCTAAGAAAAATGTTTTCCCCAACATCAAACTACAAGTCCCATAAAATATTATCATCATATCTCTTCTTTCGACTCTGAGTAGTCATTACATTGTTTTGGATGGAATCAACATTTTTTATCATCTCTTGATAAATAAGGGGACCAATAGATTTCTTCTCACCAAATTCATCCCAAAAAGTAGGAGTTCTATATAAAATTACATATAGAGCTTCATATGGTTCCATTTTAATACTCAAGTGGAAGTTTTTTTTTATGAGTACTCAACTAATGGGTGGTTTTGATCCCATCCACATTTAAATTCCAATGAGCATGTCACAAACCAGCCCGGGTCAACCCCGAACTGGTCACCCAAGCAGGCCCGCGACATGCCCCGAAGCGTTTTCCTGATCCCCACGAGCTGGAAACCAATGTCGGGCATCAAATCTAAAGCGTTGGAAACGATTTGGACCATAAAAGATAAATAAGTAAATACGAATAAATAGAACAAAAGAACCAAACTCTAGCAGTGGAAAGAAAAAAACCAAACAGAAAACGTACCTCCATGTGACCCTTCGGTCACCTCCCAACCAAGGCCAAAATTGCTCCAATAATGAGCAAATCAGCCAAGAAAACTTGTACAAGGGAAACCTATGACTAAAATGATAAAAGATAGGCATGAGCATTTAAAATTCTCGGTAGGGATGCCAAATTAAGCCACAGAATCCAACCAAAACCACTTTCCAGAAACAATCCCAAAACAGTATTTTGTACATACAAAGATAGAAAATAGGGTTTCATATTTTAAAGGAATAAAAGGTTCCCATTTTACCATCTCAAAAACCAACACACGCCCCAACCCGTTTTCCCCAAAACAATGCATTTCTTTAAAACTGAAATTTCAAATTTATGTTTATCACATTTGGGCAAAAGAAGAACAGGTAACAAGTAAATGCTGGAAACCAAGTACAAGTAAAAGTAACCAAGAAGATATAAGCAATAACCATGGGTGATCCTAAACATCCCTAGAAAACCCCTGGACATACTCGATTTCAGACTACCTGCCAGCATGGTACTCCATAGTCAATAACCAACTGGCCGCCCTAACAGACAACCAGTGGCACGCCCCACAAGGCCTACCTACCAAGGAGGAACCAACCCATCTGATCGGGGCTAGCTAGCAACCGTCTCTTGATAATCTATAAGATTCCGAGGAACCCATGGTGATTTCGATAATACTGTATAAGTAGGAGGCCCTCGCACGCATGACTCACCTCACCGCACTTGCCAACCCCTTACACGGAGACCACCACACGACAACCCTCGAAGGGAAGTCCCCCTGTAGAGATGCCCACAAATGTCTATATATGAATTTCTTTCACATTCAACAAGGTTCCAACCAGGCCTTCACAACATGTGCAGTTTCAAAACATTTCTTAAATGAGTTAAGTTGCCAATACGGAACACACACTTTTCCCAAAATTCAGTAAAAACACCCCATTCAAAACCCAATACCAAACAGGGATTCAAACCGAACAACCATTCAATTCACGCCAAAAGCCAACCAGGACAACTTCTTTTCATCCCTCCTTGAAATACCAACCCATTTCATCAAAAACCTATCTTTAAGAAAATAGTTTTTATGTGTCATTTTCGTTTGGAGGCACATCCTTGTGAGCACCTAGTGCTCCCATGGATGGGCCAACATCCAACAACACTTCTTGTTTTTAGAAGAATCACCTTAGAAACCATTTCCATAAAACACTTAGCATTGAAACCAAACCCAATTCTTTCACAACACTTTATAAAATCAAATTGAATCTTTCAATCCAAAACACCATTTCCAAGACATTTTCTAAAACAACCCATTGGTTCATCATTTTGTCAAACAAATACACCAAACCAAATCTTAATTTTCCAAAACACAATAACTATCAGTTAAAACCAAACACATCACAAGGAACTCAATTTAACTTTACCAAGAACCTATGCATTTTATATAAACCAATGTCAAAAGACACTTTCAAAAATTTAAAATAGCGATATAACTACGTCAGATGATTTTCATAAACACAATAGAGATGCAAATGATATAAAATGGATTAATTGAAAAAAATTCAAGTGCTCAAGGTTTGATTCATAAAGGGAAATGGTTGGGAACACCTAGCTCAAAGATTTGTCCGAGCCAAAGCTTTCGAAAGCACATCACCATCAGCTCACGTACACGCACTCCCACAAAAGCGCACACACTCAAAAAAATATCACCACAACTTAACAAGACATTTGACACCCAAATTCAGTGCAGCGTGGACCAACGCACAACCAAATAAAAACCAGCGACTCAAAAACAACATAAGACACTAAAAAGGATGACTAAAAACAAAACAGCGGCATAGCGAGACATTACTAAAATAAAAACTCAGATAAATCCGACTCTGGACCAGATAAAGACCTCAAGGTTCCGAAACTCAAATTCACATATAAACTAGCATAAGAATATATAAAAAAGTATAAATATAACCTTACCCAAATATCGGTGAGGGGAAACGAGACCGCGCCCAAGCATAGCGGAGGTGTTGCAAAGAGGGTCGAGTCACCCCTGAACAAGGCAAAGGCACTGCGCAAGGGTTCGGGTTGCACTGAAACATGGAAAAGGTGCTGTGAAATGCCGTATTCACCGAAATCGTGCCGGAAAGGAGGCTGGGCTCGCCGGAAATGGCTGGGGCTGGTCAGAGGGATGTCGGAGGAAGGGAGGGATGCTGGTGAGTGTAGGGTAGAGGGGAGGCGCCGGTACAGGGCTGAGGTGGCTATTTTTGGGTAGTGGAAAAGGGGGGGCCAGACGGGGAGCCGGAGGCGGCCAGGAGGCCGGACGGGGTGTGGTCGGAGGGCACCGATGAGAGGGGTACGGGGTTTAGAGAAGGCATGGCACGCGGGGTCGGGTGAGCCAGTGGTGCAACGCGACTGGATAGGGTGGTGCGCGGGGCGGGTCCGATGGAAGGAGGGGAGGCAGCTCAGTGGATGCGGCGGCAGTCGGAGGAGAGGGGGCCGGCCGGAGGCATCACGGCAGGGGGAAGAGGAAGACGGGGAAGGCGGGTGCGGCCCGCCGCCAGCCAAGGGGAAAAGGTAGGGTTTGGGCGTCGCACAGGGAAAAAGAAAAAAATGGGGGGGGGGGTTCAGCCTCATTAGGGTTAGGGTTTTGTTAATGTTTTTTCATTTTATTATGATAATAATAATAATAATAATAATAATAATATTTATAATATTTATAACAGTTTAATACTAATAATTACATTAATTTCAACATAAAGATTTTAATATTTAAAAAGGTTGGGCGAACACACAGTCACCCGAGCCGAACGCATGGTCACCGCTAACGATGCGGTGACTGCGCACCGGCGCGAAACCCGTCAACACAAATAAACATTGAAAAAAATTCATACCGGGACCAAGAAGGGAATAAAATAAGAAAATCTGCGGTCAGGGTGTGACAATTCTCTCCACCACAGACACTTTATGACCCCATAATGTCACCAAGCTAGAAGTCGGTCAAGATTCAAGTCCAAGCCCAAACGAAACCAGAAGAACCAAAGAGAACTAAGAATCTTGGAATGATATTACTCTACAGAGGTCACACCTGACCGATTCGAGAAAACAGATGTCCAAGGTTGAGGGGATAACACGGAAGGGTTCTCCCCACCAAAAAAAATTACTAAAACGGAAACCTTGAAACTCGAACACACCACCCCAGGGGGGACATCGCGGGAACTCCCCAAACTGAACTCATCCAACATTCTCAATGCTAATGGAATAACTCCACCACTAGGATTAAAACTACTCTGAGAAAAACTGACACACTGAGACCCTAAGAAGATGGAAACCCCTACAAAACTCAATCACACTATATAAAAAGCCACGAAGAGGTGTCCGGTCTAATGAAGAGCCCAGAAACGACACCCATTAATTTTGCAGAACCAAACATCCCCCTAATGTATGCGGCTGAGACCAACCTCAAGATCAAAACGGGTTCATTTAGTCAAGGACCTGACACCTTTCAAAGACTCTAAACGATTTCGAAACTAAACCAAGAGAAAATGAGGACACTTAGATTGCAGTAGAACAAGCTCATCGTGCGACCACAACAAGGATGAGCTTAAAAAGACGACAAGAATAGGACAAGAAAACTTTCGATATTTCCCTTCAGAAAGTTGAAAACATAATCTGAAGCGAGGTTCTACGCACCCTCAGACTCCTGACTATGTGTGTGCTTCACCCCAAGACCTGTGGTTGGGGCTCTGATGGCTGAAACATCCCCTGTCTCACAGTGAGGCATTTGCATTCTCCAGTACCCAACTTCTTCCTCTTCTCAACAATTCAAACAACCACAATGGTGGAACTTTTTAAATGGGATACAAGATGGTGGTTAAGAATGCCCAAACTGGACATACTAGTGGCACACAAGAGAACAGTTAGACAATATGATGTTAGCACCGATGATGATGGTGTCTTGGATACAGGTTCCTCTGGCATACACTCCTTGCCAGATGGGGAACCAGCACTAGAGCCAATTACCATTAAATACACCCCAAACTTCAACGATGGCGAGACATTTCACCTTTACTAGTCCAAAACTGGACCCTTAAATAAACCTGAGATGGTACGAACCCTAACAACCCTGGGAGTTCCCAACAACTTGAAGACCCACTCTAATTTCACAACCACATAACTGCCTCTAACGATCTTTGATTACATTTATCGATTGGAAACACGAAAAAAGAACAGAAAATCGGGCATGACTCATTAGCAACCTTAGCGACCTTTCTAGGAAGAATACTCAGAACAACACGAAAAACACAACTGAAATTGGCATCTAGCCAAAACTCAATCAAAATGATAGCCCGAGCCAAGGGAAAAAACTCATAAGCTAAACCAATATAAACAAAAGCATCAATCACCTTTCCAAAACCATCATTTCTTTAAGATTTTAAAACTCACCCATGGCACCTTATGAACCGTCACATGTGCATTCATTCAATCCCGCTCACATCACCTGTAAACAAGTTCCCCCACGCACCTCCATACATACCCACGCATGTGTGACCCTTCATAGAGAGTGTCAAGGTTCAAACACTTTTCCTTACCAAATCCAAACACATACCATGTTTTTCCAAACAAATACACCTTCTCTTTAAAAACCCACTTTAGTAATTTCAAAAAAAATTTGGGAGAAACACCTTTCCATTTCAAAACGAGTTTCACTTTTAAGGCACACTCAAACCAACCGAGATTAAAACAAAACACAAGAAAAACAAACCACCGAAACGAGGAACAAGTGTATATGCCTAACTCGGTGACGTGGTGGTGAGCCATATCCAATGTAAGGTATATCACTAAAATTACATTGAACTGAACACTTGGACTCCACATGGGTCACCACCCCATGTGAGGCCACAACATGAACCAGTTCTCCTTTATTATCATCCCTCAAACTATAACAACCAAAGGCAAAAGACTCAAAATCTAGACTACCCCTGGTAACTCAGGTCTCGTCAGGGGCGGTGGTGATCAAGAACAAACCTGTAACCTACCTCCTGAGTGCTTAAAAATCATAATTTCTTTGACCAGAAATCTCAAATAACAAGGGCCTCCACTGATACCATTTTGTCATGAACCAGCCCAAGTCGACCCCGAACTGGTTACCCGAGCCGGCCCGCGACATGGACCGAAGGGCGTTCCCGATCCCCACGGGATGGCAACCAGTGTCGGGCATCAAAGCTAAAGCATTAGGAATGATTTTTCTCATAAAAGATAAATAAGTAAATACGAATAAACAGAACCAAAGCACTAAACTCTAGCTGCAAAAAGAAAAAAAACCAAACAGCAGACGTACCTCCATGTGACCCTTCAGTCACCTCCCAATCATGGCCAACATTGCTCCCAAAATGATCATCTCAGCCAAGAAAATCTGAACAAGGGAAACCTGCGACTGAAATGATAAAAGATATGCGTGAGCATTAAAAATTTTCAGTAGGGATGCCAAAGTAAACCACGGAATCCAACCAAAACCACTTTCCATAAACAGTCCAAAAACACTAGTTTTCACATAAAAAGATAGAAAATAGGGTTTCATATTTTAAAGGAAAAAAGGATCCCATTTTACCATCTCAAAAAACAACACACACCACAACCCGTTTTCCCCAAAACAATTCATTTCTTGAAAACTGAAATTTTGAATTTATGTTTATCACATTTGTGCAAAAGAAGAACAGGTAACAGGTAAATGCTGGAAACCAAGTGCAAGTAAAAGTAATCAAGAAGATATAAGCAATAACCAGGGGTGATCCTAAACATCCCTAGAAAACCCATGGACGTACTCGATTTCAGACTACCCGCCGGCATGGTACTCCATAGTCAATAACCAACTGGCCACCCTAACAGCCAACCAATGGCACGCCCCACAAGGCCTACCTACCAAGGGGGAACCAACCCATATGATCAAGGCTGGCTAGCAACCATCTCTTGATAATCTATAAGACGCCTAGGAACCCATGGTGATTTCGATAATAATATGTAAGTAGGAGGCCATCGCGCGTGTGACTCACCTCACCGCACTTGCTAACCCCTTACACGGACACCACCACACGACAACCCTCGAAGGGAAGTCCACCTGTAGAGATGCCCACAAATCTGAATATATGAATTCATTTCACATTCAACAAGGTTCCAACCAGGCCGTCACAACATGTGTAGTTTCAAAACATTTCGTAAATGAGTTAAGTTGCCAATCGGGAACACACACTTTTCCCAAAATTCAGTACAAACACCCCATTCAAAACCCAATACTAAATGGGGCTTCAAACCAAACAACCATTCAATTCACGCCAAAAGCCAATCAGGAAAACTTCTTTACATCCCTCCTTGAAATACCAAACCATTTCATCAAAAACCTATCTTTAAGAAAATAGTTTTTATGTGTCATTTTCATTTGGAGGCACATCCATTCGAGTACCTAGTGCTCCCATGGATGTGCCAACATCCAACGGCACATCTAGTTTTTAGAAGAATCACCTTAGAAACCATTTCCATAAAACACTTAGCATTGAAACCAAACCCAATTCTTTCACAACACTTTATAAAAGCAAATTGTATCTTTCAAACCAAAGCACCATTTCCAAAACTTTTTCTAAACCTACCCATTGGTTCATAATTTTGTCAAAAAAAGAAACCAAACCAAATCTTACTTTTCCAAAACACAATCTATATCAGTTACAACCAAACACATCACAAGGCCCTCAATTTAACTTTACAAAGAACCTATGCCTTTCATATAAACCAACATCAAAAGCCACTTTGAGAAATTTAAAACAGTGATATAACTATGTCAAATGCATTTCATAAATACAATAGAGATGAAAACAATATAAAAAGGATTAATTGAAAAACATTCAAGTGCTAAAGGTTTGAATCAAAAAGGGAAATGGTTGGTAACACCTACCACAAGGATTTGGCTGAGCCAAAGCTTTCGAAAACACACCGCCATCTGCTCACATACACGCACTCCCACAAAAGCGCAGGCACTCGAAAAAAATATCGCCACACCTTAACAAGATAGTCGACACCCAAAGTCAGTGCGTCGCGGACCAATGGACAACCAAATAAAAACCAGGGACTCAAAAACAATATAAGACACTAAAAAGGATGACGCAAAACAAAATAGTGGCATAGCGAGACATAACTAAAATTAAAACTCAGATAATGCCGACTCTGGACCAGATAAAGACCTCAAGGGTCCGCAACTCAAATAAACATATAAACTAGCATAAGAATATATAACAAAGTATAAATATAAACTTACCCAAATATTGGTGAGGGGAAATGAGACCGCGCCCGAGCATAGCATAGGTGCTGCGAAGAGGGTCAGGTCGCGCTGGAATATGGAAAAGGTGATACGCAAGGGTTCGGGTTGCACCGGAACAAGGTGAAGGCGCTGAGAAATTTCGTATTTGCCGGAATCGCGCCAAAAAGGAGGATGAGCCCGCCGGAAATGGATGCGGCCGGTCGGAGGGACGCCGGTGGAAGGGAGGGATTTCGTCGAGTGTAGGGCAGTGTGGCGGCGCCGGAACAAGGCCGGCAGCGGAAATTTTCGGGCAGCGGAAAAGGTTGGGGGGACGGGGAGCCGGAGGTGGCCAGGAGGCCGGACGGGGTGTGGTCGTAGGGCACCGATGGAAGGGGTGTGAGGTTCGGTGAAGGTGTGGCGCGCGGGGTCGGGCAAGCTGGTGGTGCAGCACGACTGGATAGGGGGGTGCACGGGGCAGCTCCGATAGAAGGAGGGGAGGTGGCTCAGTGGATGGGGTGGCAGCTGGGGGAGAGGGGGTCGGCCGGAGGATTCGCGGTAGGGGGAAGAGGACGACGAGGAAGGGGGGTGTGGCCTGCGGCCAGCCAAGGGGAAAAGGGGGGTTCAGGCGCCGCACAGGGAAAAAAATGGGGGGTTCGACCTCATTAGGGTTAGGGTTTTGTTAATTTTTTTCTTTTGCATATGATAATAATTATAATAATAATAATAATAATAATAATTTAATACTAATAATTACATTAATGTCAACATAAATATTTTAATATTTAAAAATGTCAGGCGAACACACAGTCACCCGAGCCGAACGCACGGTCACAGCTAACGATGTGGTGACCGCACACCGACGCGAGACCCGTCAACATAAATAAACTTTGAAAAAAATCAAAACAGGACCATGAAGGGAATAAAATAAGGGAATCTGCGGTCGGGGTGTGACAGAGCATGTTATCATCCTATCCTCAAGTGTCTGAATATTTCTTTTAGATTGGAAATTAGTTTGGGGTGATATGATATACTTATATTAAATTTTTTACTCATAGAATGTTGAAGACTTCTCCATAATTTATATGTAATCCCCAGATCATGATTATAAATGATAGAAAGTGTCACCCCATGAAACATAACCACTTGTTTTATGTATATCTTGGAAAGTTGGTCAAGAGAGGAATCTTCTCCAAAAGTGATAAATTGGGAATTATTGGTGAGTCGATCCACTATAACCCACAATGAATTGTTTCCTTTGGATGTTCTTGGGATTCCAGTGAATAATTCCACATTGATATTGTCCCACATTCATGTTGGTATGGGTAGTGTTTTTGATACCCCTTTATAAATTTGTCACTATGCCTTCACTTTCTAACACACCAAACACCTTACAGTATAGTCAACAATCTCCCATTTCATATTATCCCACCAATAATGATAAAAATGGTCCCAATACATTTTAGTGATTCTGATCTGTATAGATAATTTATAACTATGAGCTTCATCCATCATCTCCTACTTAATCTATGGGATAGATGGGACACATATCCTTGTATGATAATTAATTACACCTTATTAATAAATATTAATGTTAGAAAACTTCCCATTATTTATAGTCTCTATCTCAATTTTTAACAAAGGATATTATCTTTTAGATTTTTTGATCTTTTATAGTAATGATGGTTGATAAATAATTTGGGATAAGGTTAAAGTGGCCCCTTCCCTTGCGATTCCAATATCCAAATTTAATAGGTCATTCATCAAAAGATCTCTTTGTATCCTCATAATTACCAACACAATAGGGTCTTTACTTATTTAATGCATCATTGACATTGTCTACTCTTCCAAGGAGATAATGAATTGAATATTAATATTTCTTATGAAGTTCCAACCATTTCCTTTGACTCATGTTCAATTCATTTTTCCAAAAAAAGACTCTTCACACTATTGGCGTACTATCTATATATCACATTCCTCCCCATAAAGATGTTGCCTTGATATTTTCATAGAAAAAATAAATGCTTCTAGAACCAAGTCATGTGTAGGATAATACTTCTCATGAGTCTTTAACTATCAATATGAATAGGTAATCTAATTTTCATTTTTCATGAGGATGAACCCAATTAATTTTAGAGATTCATCAATATAAATAATGAATACTCATCCAAAAGAGGGTATAGTTAACACAAGTGTAGTAACCAATCCCTTCTTCAGTTCTTGGAAACTTTTATCAGTTCATGGAGGTTAACTTGGTAAGTGTATTTGAAATTCATAAAATTGTTCCCACAAACTTCATATAATAATCACTTAATCCAAGGAAACTAAGAATATTAGTTACTATTATAGGATGATCCAAATCCTCTACATCCTTTGTCTTTATTGGGTCAATAAATATTCCTTTATTGGTTATGGTGTTCCCTAAGAATGAAACATTTTGTAACCAAAATTCAAATTTTCTGAATTTTCCAAATATCTTCCCCTCTTCAGAGTTTTCAAATTAACCCTTATATGGTGGTCATGCTTCTCATGACATTTATAATATATCATAATATCATCAATAAAAACCACCATGAATTTATCAAGTTAGTCCTTAAAGAATATATTCGACAAATAGATAAGTATAGGAGGAAAATTAGTTAAGCTGAATGGAATAAATAAAAAACTCATAACACCCATATATTGTATGGAAGGAATTATTTTCAATATTCTCCTTATTCAACTTTAATTGATGATACCCAGATCAGAGGTCAATCATGAAGAAGAATTCAGCCCCATGAATCTAGCCAAATAAATCATAAATCCTTGGGAGAGGGTAGTTTTTCATCACTATAATCCTGTAAGTTTTTAATAATCAATTCATGGTTGCATTGGTCCATCCAACTTCTTCCTAAATAGAATAGGTTATCCCCAATGAGACACACTTGGTCGGATAAATCCATTCTCATAGAGATCTTGACTTTGTTACTTTAATTCATCTAACTCCACATTTTCTATTCTATACAGGGTCTTTGATATCATCTTGGATCTAGGTATAAATTTAATGGATAAGTCTAACTCTCTTTCTAGGAGAGGGTTAGGTAAATCTTTAAAAAATAAGTCAATGGATTCTTGAATGATGGGTAAACTCTCTATTGATAATTTCATTTCATTCTTTGTATTCAAAGATCATCTCCATATATAAGGATATGGGAGGTGCTTCTATCAAATTATATGGTTGGGATATCTCTCCTTTGAAAATGATGGTAGGTTTTCAATTAAATACTATTAAAATGTCATTTATTCTACAGTTGATCTTAGAATTATTCGTTGAGAGTCAGTCCATCCCTATTATAGTGTTGAATTCCAGCATGGGTATGACTATTATATTCGAAAAGATATTCTAATTGATAAATTTAATACTAGAGTTTCTATACACTATTGATGATAGGATAATTCCTCTAGTAGTATTGACTTATAACTCTACTTCTATTTGTATAGGGATTGATTCTTTAATCTTTGAAAACATGGATGAAATAATGGACTGTGAAGAACCAAAATCAAACAAAATACTTTCTAGATTTTAGAGCATAAAAAAGTGTTCCTACCACCATATCACTATGAGCATCCACTTAATCTATCATGATTTAAAATTCCCATCCTTACTCCCTTGTCCTATGTAGAGGTTTATACTGGTTCCCTTCCATTATACACTAATTTACACATTGATTGGAAAAGTTATCACGATATCCACACTTGAATCATTGAACTTATGGCTGGGTATGCACTATATTCCCTTTGTTGTTAGTGTTAAGAAGTTTAGGATTCACCTCATAATGATAGTTTCGACTAATATTCCCATTTCTTCCCCATTTTTATCATTTTTGACTCTCAAGCAAGCAGTTCACTGAATTCTTCTTCTTATATTTGTTGCATGTGGAGAGATGTACTTTCTTTCCCCCTATTCCATTATCAAAGTTCATCCCTAATTTTTTATCCATAGCTCTATTATTTTATATTGAATTATGTTAAAACTATGTTTCTACAAACTCTAATTCAACGAGCATAGCACTTCGCAGTATCTCCTTACAACTATCATTATCACAATTTTCTAGATTCCTCTTAAGATGGGTTCTTAGTCCACTTATGAATCTATCAACCTTTATATTAGGATTCATAATGAATATATGGGTGTATCAAGAAAGTCTTTAAAAGTTCATATTATAGACTCCAACCAATTAATTTTCCTTCTTCTTCAATTCATGGAATTTCTTCACTATTTTCATTCACATTGAACATGGGAAATATATATTGAATAATATTCCCATGAAATATTCCCACTCTATAACATTGTTCTCCCTTCATAGATTCATGTTTTTTATCAGTTTCAACCGCTGACCAGCTTCTCCTTCTATGTGGTTTACTTCTAGGGTAACTATCTATTACTCTGGACAATGGATTAGATCAAAGATCTTTTTGATATAGTTTATCAATTATACATCAATCAATGGTTTGATAGATCCACTAAAAGAAGGTGGTGGTTGACACATAATGTAAAACCCCAAGATTTCATAGTAATTTATCTCTTTAAAGTGATTTAATAGCTTATATTGTGTGCAACACTGACTTGGATTACGTTATACGCAAGATTTAGTTTCTTTGAAACAAAGCATTAGTATTATAATTATTTATACAATATATTTATTTATAAATTAAATATTATAATATTAATATTAAAAAATAATTTTTACATTTTATTTTTAATGTTTTCACATAAATAAAATATACTTATAAAGAAATGTATAAGTTTTGTTAAAATGGTTATATATTTTGAAAAATGATTTCCTTAAAAGAACTACATTTTATATCATTTTATGAACAATAGTAAAATTAATTTTAGAAACTCCTAAAAATTTAATTTTGTAAAATAGACTACAATTTGGAATTCATAATATCAAAATTAGCTTAGGTGATTTTTTGGTATTTTTATGAAAACATTCAATTTTTTTTAATAGTGAAAAATACCGCAGAGTACATAAAAACCAACTTTTTCATTTAAATAATTATTTTTAATTTAAATTTATCTTAAAGTAAAAATATATAAAAAATATATATATATTAGTCTAATTTAATTCATTTGATTCATTTTTTAATAGAATTAGATATAAAAATTCATTGAACATTTTTTTAACATATTTTTACTCACCTTCTATGCACATTTACCCACATTTTAAGAACATTTCCAATTTAGCATAAAACATAATTTTACCTCTTCTGTAAATTTAATTTCAAAAATAAGATAGACATGGTCTTAATCAGTATTTAAAATGTGTTATAATAGGATTAAAATAATTTTTGGTGAATAATAACTTCGGAATTTTATTTACCACAGTTAAAAGTAAATGGAGTAACTAAAGGTAAAAATAATTTTATAATTACCCAAAACACATGTCATAATTCTATTGAAAAGTGAATTTTGGCCAAAATAAACCATAAGACAAAAATATGATCCTTTTTTATCCATATTTTTTACATTAGAACATTTATTATATATTATTTTAAAAAGAGTTAAAAGTGATAAATTCAATTTTTAATAAATAGACCAATTTAATAGAGAGTTATACATAAGATAAATTCGAATATTAATATTCATTAGAAATATAAAAGTATTTAATATATCATGGTATTTTATTTATACTTTTTAGACACTAAATAATTAAATTTATTTATGACACAATGATGATGCAGTAATTACTTTATTAATGAATGTTTAAAATAATTAATGTCATAAATAATAAAATAAATGAAAATTGAAACTTTTTATGCCATACAATAATTTTATAGGTTAATATGACATATTAGGGTTTATTAAAGGTATTTTTATCTAAGTAATAAATCTTTTATGACTTTCACAAAAAATAAATACTAAATAGTGTCAAAATTGATATAATTGGGTTTTTAAAACAAATACTATTTTATTAAATGATATAATACTTCCAAAAATCTAATATTAAGAAAAATGCCTTAGATAAGGTTATATATGTCATTAATAGATAATTTTAGGTACTCTTAGAATTTTATAGTATGTTTATTAACCATGTAATATAAAAATACAAGAAGACATGGTAAATGTTAAACTATTTAACTAAGAGTTATGTCTAAAAAATAAGGTTAATAAGATGAACCGAACATGTCTAAAACCTATTGGTTGAACTTATTTCGACCCATACCCACCTTAGTCTCGAAGTAAATAAATTTTGATATATTAGAAACTGAAAATAATTTTATAATAAATTCATATTTCAATCTTTTCCAAAAGTTCCCATCTCCACTCTTATAAAAGGGAATCTCCTCTTCTCTCCAATTGACACCTCCAAAGCCATTTTTCTTAGCCAAAACCTGATCAAATATTATCCCATCTACCCTCAAAACATCATAGAGGGATTAATTAGATCATAAATCCACCCCATGGAGCCCTTTTTTCAAATCAGAAGGAAGCCCCCAAAGAAGATGTAATTATTTCATCACCTCTTTCAAAGTTCTTTTCATCTTCAACTTCCACTTTCTTTGTTGTTTCCATACCAAAATAATAAATCTAGTACCTTATACAAACTGTGATGTTATTATAAATATTACACAACCATATTCATTATTCTAACCATCCTATGAATGAAAAAGTCACCAAACGTGAATACGTATAGATTACTGTTTCCACGTCATGGTGTAGTTTGTTATTCAAAAAATAATTATTTGTATTGGTATAATAATGTGTATTATTGATATAAATAATAAATATAACTTGTTAATTATTCTGAATATATAATATATCATCCAATTAAAAACGGTTTCACCATCAATAGAATGATATTGTCACTCGTGCGTACGTAAGACAAACCATCTCCACAACGCGATGAGATTTATCTTCAATGATCACCATTTAAATATTTTTATAAAAATATATATAATGATTAATTATGAGGTATATGAAATAATATTAGTACTTTAATAATATATATTTATGTAGATAAATATATGGAATTTACTTACTTCCATACTATACGATAAGGAAATGGAAACAATGTTCATGTGTACGTACGGACTACTGTCTCCATGAACAGTGTTTCCATTTCATATATCTATATATTATACATATTTATATTATGAATATATATGATATATAAATAATATTTTATATTATATAAGTATGTAAATCATTATCTATGTGATATGATCAAGAATAACAAGTTAAAACACGTATGATAAAGAAATAGATTTTTACCCGAAATATTACTTCAACATGGATATTATTTTGAAATGGGTAGTATAAAGTCATAAATGAATCATATATGATATTATAAATATTAATATGGTTCTTTTATAACTTAATAACATACTATGGTCATTATAGATGAGGTTAAACGTACCCATGACTAAAGAAAATTACAAGGTAAGGGTTAATTCCTCAATCTCATTATTATATGAGATTATTTATGTGTAAGTATTTACTGGGAAATATTTATCATCCATGTCTATGTTTCAAAACAATTCTTCCAAAAGAAATATTTTGTGATTTTATGGAAGTTAATCTTTAACTATATAATCATTTGAAATGTTTTAAAATTTTATTTTTCTAAATATTTGTAATTAATGTCCCTATTTTCAATATGATTTTTAGGATTTATTTATATGGACATCATTGTTTTAAAATGTTATTTAATTTAAAAAGTTTCAAAGTGGTATGGGACAATTTTATTCAAAAATATCTTTTAAATTACTCCATTTATAAATTGTGTTACTTTAAAATGATTTTATGAAAAATAGATATTTCTCTCACAGAGTTTTACTGATCATTTTCAACTGTCAACATCCTTTACTGGATATTAATCTTGGTTGAGGTTGATTTATTATAATACAGTCTTCTATATTGTATTCAAAGAGTTATGATGTGTTTGACAGTGGATGTGCTATTTTTATACCATTCATGGTTTATGGTTAATGTATGGACATTTCGTATTCTAGTTTTAATATGAATGATTATGTTATGCTTCACCCTTTTCATATAAGGAATACATTGGACTTAGTAAGTGACAGGCGAGGCCTTCTATAGCCCCTTGATGCATCGTTAGGTCTCATGAGACAAACTAGTGTCTTAGGACAAGGCCATGACAAAATTTATGTTTAGGTTCTTGGCATGAGGCCCTGACTTGGTGGTTAAAATGTCAGGAATTATGCATTCCATCATTGTGAGATTAGTTATTAATGTTACATGTGATTATTTGACTAGCAGAATATCCGTGGGAATAAGTATATGGAATTAATTAAATTATATTATCCATATTATGATAAAATTTTTGTTTAAAAGGCCTGATTTTCACCTCTATACCTTTCCATAAAAGTTTATGATTATTTATGAAAGCTTCTGCTATATTGTAAACCGTTAATAAGAATCTGAGCCCACCCATTTCTTAGGTTTTATTTTCCCAGGATGCCAAGAAGTGTATTATGACTGATATGTAGAGTTAAACAAGGGAAATAATGGAATTATCAAATGATTATTTATTCAATATTTTATTTTATAAATTGTATTATAAATTTCATGTATGTAATCTATTTTCCAAGACTATTAAACTAATCGGTCCTTTGCTACATGGTTCCTTGTAATCCTTCCAATTTATTAAAATGATAATCGGCTCTAGGATTTTGGGGTCGAGGTGTTACAGTTGGTATCAGAGTAAGTTTATCAAAGCCCTTTGTAATATATTTAGAAAATTTAGATTAGGGATCATAACCCTATGATAGGATTTGAGGATAAGTATATAAGAATCCCCTAGAATGTTGTAAAAGTAAGATTTGAGTGGATATTCCAAGCAGTACATCCTTTATTGGATACTACATGTGGAAGTGGTTCTGGAACAGATGTGCCTTGGGGTGAAAACTCTAACAATGTGTTCCGAGCTTAACTCAGGGTATCCTGGTACATGACAACAGCCCTTACTGCACACTTGGTTTGACACTCTTTACTGATACGATTTGGATAATTCATATTTTCTTTATAAATCATTATATAGGATTTATGTGTAAATATTTCCTCAAAGGAACCATATTTATGATTATGAGATTAGATATGCATAATTTATGATAATTATTTCATTAGTTTAGAATAAAAAATTACGATTCATAACCTAGTATAGTGTATTACATTTTTTGGAAAAGGCACCTAGTAGAAGGAATTACTACCCCAATAATGTACATGTTACAAAGGGTAAGAAGGATCCTATCTTTTATAGTCTTGGGACAACATTTTGAAGGTAAATATCATCCTATGTATTTTCATCAAATGAGGAAATAGTATCATATTTCAATAAGATAAGTAATGAATTCTTTAAGTCTTATGTATTTGAAGGGAAGCTAGAGAAGAAGAGAATGACAGAGAGAAATATGGATAAAGGGAATAAAGGAAATAAGGATTTTCCCATATGTGATAATTGTGGAAAAATAAACCTGGGAAGTGCTTGCAAGGACTGGGTGTTTTTCATTAGTCTGAAAAAAGGGTTATTTGGAATAATAATACAAAGGTAAGAAAGCAAAGACTAATATTCAGTGTCTCAATTGTAGTGAAATGGGGCATTATGAAAATACATGTCCTAAGAATCAAGGAAATATAGATCAAAAAAATCAAAGGGATAAAGGTCAAGCATAATATGTTACTATAGTCGACATGGAATAATTAATGTATTTGTGTTTTTGGGTTGAAGAATTATTTCTTTTGAGAGTTTTATCAATGATGTACTAGTTATATGAATTATGGAAATAAATAAGGATTGTACTGCAGTACTATTTAATTCAAAATTTGAGATTTTATGGTACTATGAAAAATGAATAGAAAACAAGTTAAACTTTTTTGGAAAATACATGGTTGAGGGAACGATAAACCTTAATATGGTCTTGATATGGTAGTAGTGATTTTTAGAATAAGAGATTATTGATTTGGATAAATTATATTAGATTTTTTAAAAACCTTGGAACTAATTAATTGTTTTTTTTTATTCCATTATTTTTGGAGTTTACAACATTTTTGGATTTAAGGATTATATCCAATATTCTATGTTTTAAAAATGGCATAATAAAGTACATACATATTCAAATGAGGTTTTATGGTAATTTGGGTTGTTATTATGTTTTAATAAAATGCATGATGAAGGTATTTACATTTTGTTATGTGAAAAAATAGATCTTTATTATGTTATTTTGACCTTCCTTATAAATTTTTGGACTGTGAGTTTGCACACAAGTATTTTGGATAAGTTTAAAGGTTGGAATTGAGTATGTTGAACACTGGATATTTTGTTTGAGGTTAAATTATGATTTATTGGATACTGTGACCCAACCTTTTGGTTTTTAGTAAAAATTTCAAGGATTTAGGGAATACATATGGACCTTATGATTTATCCAATGTGCTTCAAGCATAAAAATAACATTTTTGAATAGTCATTTCCTAGTGTAAAGGTTAAAGTGAAAATAGATCAAAGCACAACAAATTATGAGAATATGATTATGACTGGTAATGAAATCAAGTATGTTTTATGGAGTTCTTATTGTGATAGTAAATTAATCCAACCTCTTTAAAAAAATTATCTAAAAAATTTGTTATCCTAATACCTTGTGTTTATTTGAACCGATGATATTTTAAATCATCATTGATTTATGGCTTTGTGGCCCACTTTTTCCATTTATTATTTAATTATTTGTGATTGATGACCCCAATCACTCCCGATAAATACTTACCTTTTTCCTCCATTTATGTGTCTCTAATTTCCACCAATGTCCTCCTATTAGAAATCCTAATTTTGTGGTGACTTTTTCATTTCCCTTTCCCTCTTATAAAGAGTAAATTTTATTAACCCTATTTTCGATGTGGGTTTTCCACAAAAGTATTTTCTATTTTAAAACATTTATTTTCAAAGAAAAATTTCAAATTGTGAGGATGAAATTTATTGAAGGAGGGGAGAATGTAACAAACCAAGATTTCATATTATGTTATCTCTTTAATGTATTTTAATAACTTATATTTCACACAACACCACCTTGTCTTGCGTTACATGCAATATTGAGTTTCTGCGAAACAACATAATAGTATAATAATTATTTAAAAAATATATTTATTTATAAATTAAAAATTGTAAAATGAAAAGTAAAAAAATTAAATTTTATTTGTAATTTTTTCACATAAATAAAACATATTTATAATGAAGTGTATAATTTTTGTTAAAATAGTTATATATTTTGAAAAACAATTTTCTTAAAAGAACTATTTTTTATGTCCTTTTAAGAACAATAATAAAATTAATTTTAGTCACTCATAAAAATTTAATTTTGTAAAATAGAATTCATTTTTGAATTCAGAATATCAAAATTATCTTAGGGTGAATTTTTTTTATTTTTCTGAAAACATTCAATTTTTGATGAATAGTGAAAAATACTACATAGTACATAAAAACCAACTTTTTCATTTGAATAATTAATTTTGATAAAAATTTATCTTAAAGTCAAAATAGATACATAATACATATATTATTCCAATTTAATTCATTTGAGTAATTTTATAATAGAACTAGATATAACAATTCATTGAACTTTTTTTAACATCTTTCTACCCACTTTCTAGGCACATTTACCCAGCTTCTAAGCACATTTGAAAATTACCATAAAACATAATTTCACCATTTCTATTAATTGAATTTCAAAAATCATATAGACATAGTTTTCGTCAGTAAGTAATTTTTTTTTTCAATTAGATGAAAGTAATTTTGGGTGAATAGTAACTTTTGAATTTTATTTACAACGGTTAAAAGTAAATATGGTAATTAAAGATAAAAATAATATTATAATTACCCAAACACATGACATAATTCTATTTTATAAGTGTATTTAGACAAAACTAAATCTTAGGAAATTACTATGATCCTTTTTGATCCACTTGCATTAGATTACGACATTTATTATATTTTATTTAAAGAAGAGGTAAAAGTGTTAAATTAAAATTTTAATAACTTAACAATTTTTAATATGGAGTTATACATAAGAGAAATTAGACATTGAATATTCATTATAAAAATAAAAATATTTCCTACCTCATAGTGTTTTATTTATATTTTATAGACATTAAATATTTAAATTTATTTATGATGCAATGATAATGCAGTAATTACCTTATTAATAAAAGATTAAAATAATTGATGTTACAAATATTAAAATTATTGTAAATTGAAACATTTGATTCCACAGAAGAATTTTATAGGTGAATATTACATGTTATGGTTGATACAATTTATTTTTTTCAATGTAATCAAGTTGTTATGACTTTCACAAAAACCAAATACTAAATAGTGTCAAAATTTACATAAATGGGTTTTTAAAACAAATACTATTTTATTAAATGATATACTACTTCTAATCATATAATATTCATAAAATGGACTTATATAACATTATATATGTCACTAATTAACCAATTTATATTATCTTAAAATTTTATTGTATGTTTATTTACTATGTAATAAAAAATACAAGAAGACATGGTAAATGTGAAACTGTTTAACTAAGAGTAAAATCTAAAAGATAAGGTTAATATAGTGACCTAAACTTGTCTAAAACCTATTGGTTGAAATTATTTCGACCCATAACCACCAAATATTCAAAATAAACTAATTTTTATCTATTATAAATCAAAAATTATTTTATAATAAATTAATATTTCAATATTTTACTAAAGTGTCCCTCACCTCTCTTATAAAAGGGCACCTCCCCTTCTCTCAAATTGACATATCCAAAATCCCTTTGTCTCTACCAAAACCATCTCAAATATCCTTCCAACTACCCAAAATCCATCCTATAGGAATTAATTAGATCATAAATGCAACCTATGGAGCCCTTTTGTTCAAATCAAATGAAAATACCTGAATAAGACATAATTATTTCATCACCTCTTTCAATGTTCATTTCTTTTCCACTTCCTCTTTCTCTATTATTTCCATACCAAAATAATAACTCCATTACCTTCTAAATACTATGATATTATTATAATTATTTTACCACCATATTCATTATTCTATCCATCCTATTAATGACAATGTCACCATACGTGCGTTTGTACGGCTTACCGTCTCCACGTCGTGGTGTAGTTTGTTATTCAACACTTTATTATTTGTATGGGTATAATAATGTGTATAATTGATGTAAATGACAAATATAACATGTTAATGATTATTGATATATAATATAAAATCCAATTAAACACTGGTTTATCCTGAATAGAATGATATTGTCCCTCGTGCTTACGTAAAACTTATGGTCTCCACGATGTGATGAGATTTATCTTCAACGATCACCCTTGAAATAGTTTTTATAAAAATATATAAATTTATTAATTATGAGGTATATGAAATAATATTTATAATTTAATAATATATATTAATATATATAAATATATTTTTTTTACTTACTTTAATATTATACAATAAGAAAATGGAAACAATGTTAATGCATAAGTACGGACTACCATCTCCACGAACGGTGTTTCCATTTCATATATCTATCTATCATACATTTTTATATTAAAAATATATATGATATATAAATAATATTTTATATTCTGGATTTATTTAAGTCATTATCTAAGTAATAGGATAAATAATAACAAGTTAAAACATGTACGATAAAGAAAGCGATTATTACCCAAAATGTTACTTTAACATGGAAATTATTATTAAATGGGTAGTATAATTTAATAAATAAATCATATATGATATCATAAATATTAATATGGTTCTGTTATAATTTAATAACATACTATGGTCATTATACAGTAGGTTAAATGTACCCTCAACTAAAGAAAATTACAAGGTAAGGGGTTAATTTCTCAATCTCATTATTATCTGAGATTGTATATGTGTAAGTATTTACTGGGAAATATATTATAATCCATTTCCATGTTTCATAAAAATGTTTTCAAAAGTAATATTTTATGGTTTATGGAGGGTAACATTTAACTATATCATTATTTTAAATGTTTTAAAGATTTATTTTTATAAGTGTTTTTAATTAATGTCCACGTTTTCAATATGACTTTAAGGATTTATTTATAGGGACATGAATGTTTTAAAATGTTATTTTATTTCAGAAGTTTAAAAGTGGTATGAGACACCTTGATTCAAAAATATATTTTAAATAAATTCTTTTATAAATTTTGTGACTTTTAAATGATTTCATGAAAAAGGGATATTTCTCTCACAGAGTTTTACTTATCATTTACAACTATATCAACATCCTTTACAGGATATTATTCTCAATTGAGGTTGATTTATTATAATAAAATCTTCCATACTGTATTTAATGAGTTATAATATGTTTGAATATGGATTTGATATTTTTATACCATTCATGGTTTGTGTTTTGAGTATTGAAATTTCATATGTTAGTATTAATATTATTGATTATGTTATGTTTCACCCTTTTCATATAAGGAATGCATTGGACTTAATAAGTGATGCATGGGTCCCACTATAGTCCCTCGATTAATCGGTAGGTATCATGAGACAAACTAGTGTCTTGGAACAAGGCTTTGAAAAAATTTATATTTAGGTTTTTGGCGTGAGGCCTTGATGTTGTGGTTAAGATGTCTGGCATTATGCATTCCATCATTATGAGATTAGTTATTAATGTGACATGTGATTATTCGAGTATTAGAATATCATTGTGAATAATATAATGGACTCAATTTATTTACCTTTTCTATATTATGATGAATTTTATGGTTAAAGAGCTTGTTTTTCAATTTTATACCTCTGTATAAATGTTTGGGACTATTTATGACAGCTTCCGCTATATTGTTTACCCTTACTAAGCATTTGAGCTCACCCCATTCTTATGTGTTATTTTCCCAAGATTTCAAGAAGTGTATTATGATTGAAATAGAGGGTTAAGATAGGGGAATAATGGTGTTATCAAATGATTATTTATTTCATATTTTATGTTATAAATTGTAATGTAAATTTCATATATGTAATCTATTTTCCAAGACTGCTAAACTGATTCAATAGTGCAGAAAACGTTTTTTACGTCACCATTTTTTACGTCGATTATATAAAACCGACGTCATAATATGTAAAACGAGGTTTTTTACGTCGGTTATTTCTTAACCGACGTAAAAACCTGTGTTCGGTACACATTTAACGTCGGTTATTTTTATAACCGACGTAAAAAACGCGGTTTTCGAAGGCCCTTTGACGTCGGTTATTGAATAACCGATGTAACAAACGCGGTTTTTGAAGGCTTTTTTACGTCGGTTATTTTATAACCGACGTAAAAAAAGAATCCGCAGATGTTTTTGACGTCGGTTATGGAATAACCGACGTAAAAAAACGCGGATTTTGAGCCCTTTATAACGTCGGTTATAAAATAACCGACGTAAAAAATGAATCGGAGGAAGGTTTTTACGTCGGTTATTGAAATAACCGACGTTATAAATGTTTTTAAAACAATTATCACGTCGGTTATTGAATAACCGACGTGATAACTCATTTAAAAATTTACCCAGACCCGTGGATTGTCATTCGCGAGTTTACCTTCGACAGTCGCGACTCGTCTCTCTCGCGCGTAAACCCGAATCGGCCCGTCCATTTCGTTGGTTTAGATTCGTTTTGCGATCATCGTTTCTCATATTTAATCTCCTCGGATCAATCATCTAAACTCACAGCACTCAGGTAATCCTCCCACTCGTTCGTTTTTTTTTCGCGGATAGTAAATATATATGTGTTGTGATTTTTTTGTTGAAACTAGCTAAGATTCTTCGATTGCGAACCCTTTTAACTCGTTTTGGCACCATTATCTTATTTATCATCCCTAGATCTATTTTTTCGACTTGCAATATTGAGTAATTTTATGATTTCACTAATTTTTCATCGTTTTCTATAAATCCCCGAGAGGGTTGGGGCGTGTCCATTTGGATGGGTTGCCCTTTTACAGTTGTTACTACTTTATTCACACACAACCATGGCATAGGTGCATGGATTTGGGGTCGGGGGGTGTCCAGGGGGGTTTACAAGGGGATGGGTGGGTGTGGGGGGCTGTCCAAGGGTGTGGGTCGGTGTTGGGGGGTGTCCAGGGGGGTGTCCAAGGGGGTAGGGGGTGGGGGGTGGTGTTTAGGAGGGGTGGGGGCTGTCCAGAGGGTTGGGGGGTGTCCAGGGGGGTGTCCAAGCAGGTCGGGGGTGGGGGGTTGTGTCCAGGAGGGGTGGGGGTGCTTTCTAGAGGGGTCGGGGGCTGTCCAGAGAAGTCGGGGGGTGTCCAGGGTGGTGTCCAAGGGGATGGGTGGGTGTGGGGGGATGTCCAAGGGGGTGGCGGCCTGTCCAGAGGGGTCGGTGGGGTGTCCAGGGGGGTGTCCAAGGGGGTGGATGGGTGTGGGGGGCTGTCCAAGTGGGTGGCGGCCTCTCCAGAGGGTATTTGGGGTTGTCCGGGTGGGTGGGGGGGTTGTCCAGAGGGTTGGGGGATGTCCAGGGGGGTGTCCAAGGGGGTAGGGGGTGGGGGGTGGTGTCCAGGAGGGGCGGGGGGCTGTCCAGAGGGGTCGGGGTGTCCAGGGGGGTTTACAAGGGGGTGGGTGGGTGTGGGGGGCTGTCCAAGGGTGTGGGTGGGTGTTGGGGGGTGTCCAGGGGGTGTCCAAGGGGGTAGGGGGTGGGTGGTGGTGTTTAGGAGGGGTGGGGGGGCTGTCCAGAGGGTTGGGGGGTGTCCAGGGGGGTGTCCAAGCAGGTCGGGGGTGGGGGGTTGTGTCCAGGAGGGGTGGGGGTGCTTTCTAGAGGGGTCGGGGGCTGTCCAGAGGGGTCGGGGGGTGTCTAGGGTGGTGTCCAAGGGGATGGGTGGGTGTGGGGGGCTGTCCAAGGGGGTGGCGGCCTGTCCAGAGGGGTCGGTGGGGTGTCCAGGGGGTGTCCAAGGGGGTGGATGGGTGTGGGGGGCTGTCCAGGTGGGTGGCGGCCTCTCCAGAGGGTATTTGGGGTTGTCCGGGTGGGTGGGGGGGCTGTCCAGAGGGTTGGGGGATGTCCAGGGGGGTGTCCAAGGGGGTAGGGGGTGGGGGGTGGTGTCCAGGAGGGGCGGGGGGTTGTTCAGAGGGGTCGGGGGGTGTCCAGGGGGGTTTACAAGGGGGTGGGTGGGTGTGGGGGGCTGTCCAAGGGTGTGGGTGGGTGTTGGGGGGTGTCCAGGGGGTGTCCAAGGGGGTAGGGGGTGGGTGGTGGTGTTTAGGAGGGGTGGGGGGGCTGTCCAGAGGGTTGGGGGGTGTCGAAGCAGGTCGGGGGTGGGGGGTTATGTCTAGGAGGGGTGGGGGTGCTTTCTAGAGGGGTCGGGGGGTGTCCAGGGGGGTGTCCAAGGGGGTAGGGGGTGGGGGTGGTGTTTAGGAGGGGTGGGGGGCTGTCCAGAGGGTTGGGGGGTGTCCAGGGGGGTGTCCAAGCAGGTCGGGGGTGGGGGGTTGTGTCCAGGAGGGGTGGGGGGCTGTCTAGAGGGGTCGGGGGGTGTCCAGGGGGGTTTACACATCGATTTGTTTTATATTTCAAAATTGTTATAGTCAAATTATGATTTTTTTTCATATAAACATATATTTGTCTTTTCTAAAAAATATATATATTTTTGCTATTTGTTATAGGTAATAATGAGTCGAAGTTGGATTACGGCACATCGAATGAGCAATGAATATGAGGAAGGTGTTGATGCCTTTTTGGAATTTTCAAAACGAAATGTTCCAAGTAGTGACATTTTTTTCTGTCCATGCCTGAAATGTCTGAATATGAAGAAGTTGAAAAGTAGAGAGATAAAAGATCATCTGATTTGTCATGGTTTCAATCCGAGTTACAACCCTTGGATTTGGCATGGCAAAACTGGACAGAATGTCACTGATGATAATGAATCGCAAGATGGTAACTCCGATGGAATTGAAGAAATGATTCGCGATATTGTAGCAGAACAAATTGAGATAGAACCGAGAGTTGCACGTCTATATGGTGATGCCGAAAAATCATTATATCCTGGTTGTACAGATTTTACGGTTTTTTCAGCGGTGTTAAGATTGATTAACCTGAAGGCGAAACATGGATGGAGTGAAAGAAGTTTTACAGAGCAGCTACAATTGATGAAAGACATTCTTCCAAAAGATAACGATCTTCCATATTCACATTATAAGGCCAAAAAAATATTATGCCCGATGGGATTGGGATACAGGAAAATACATGCCTGTCCGAATGACTGCATTATATATAGAAAGGAATATGAATTTCTGAAAGAGTGTCCTAAATGTGGGACATCACGGTATAAGGTGAAAGAAAAATCACAAGCTGATGTAGAGATTACAAAGCTCCCTTCAAAGGTATTTTGGTATCTTTCTATAATTCCTCGTTTCAAACGTTTATTTTCTAATTCACATAATGCAAAAAGGTTAAGATGGCATGCTGATGAGCGGGTATGTGATGGAAAAATACTTCATCCAGCTGATTGTCCACAATGGAAGAAAATTGATGCCCAGTACCCTACATTTGGAAATGAAATTAGAAATCTGAGACTAGGCTTGTGCACAGATGGAATCAATCCATACCGAACCCTCAGTAGCACACATAGTTCAAGGCCTGTTTTATTGGTAATTTACAACCTCTCTCCTGAAGTTTGTATGAAGCGCAAATATGTCATGTTGAGTATCATGATCTCTGGTCCAAAGCAACCCGGCAATGATATTGATGTATACTTGTCACCGCTGATTGATGATTTGAAACTGTTATGGGCTGATGGTATTAGGGTGTATGATTCTTATAAAATGGAATATTTTCAACTGCATGCAGTGCTTCTATTCACTTTAAATGACTTCCCAGCATATGGAAATTTGTCTGGATACAGTGTTAAAGGGCATAAAGCATGTCCAATTTGCGAACAACAGACGTCATATTGTCAATTGCATCATGGGAGGAAAACAGTGTACATGGGTCATCGAAAGTTTTTGCATATGGATCACCCTTATAGAAGACTAAAAAAGGAATTCAATGGCTCACAAGAATTTGATACTGCTCATCAACCTTTATCCCCAGAATTGTATTTTGAGAGGGTGAAAAACCTTGATGTGACATTGGGAAAGACACAGAAATCTGGTAATGATAGACATATTTGGAAAAAAAGGTCAATATTTTTTGAGCTACCATATTGGAGGTATCATGAAGTCAAACATAATATTGATGTCATGCACGTGGAGAAGAATATCTGTGATTCTTTGATCGGAACATTGCTAGATATTAAAGGAAAGACAAAAGATGGGTTGAATGCAAGGTTAGACCTACTGTCAATGGGAATACGTTTGGAGTTAGCTCCCACTCCTAAAGGAAGACGAACATTTCTTCCCCCGGCTTGTGATACATTATCGAAGAGGGAGAAAAGTAGCTTCTGTCAGTGTCTTCATGATATCAAAGTGCCTCAAGGTTATTCTTCAAATGTACAAAATTTTGTCTCATTGAAAGACTTGAAGTTGATAGGTATGAAATCACATGATTGTCATGTCATGATGCGACAAATTCTACCAGTTTCACTGCGTGGAATATTGCCCATCCATGTCAGAAAGACTATAATGAGGTTGTGTTATTTTTTCAATTCAATTTGCAACAAGGCGATTGATGTGAATGCTTTGAACATTTTGGAAAAGGATGCAATTTTTATACTTTGTCATTTGGAAATGTATTTTCCTCCAACTTTTTTTGATATGATGGTGCATTTACTGATTCATCTGGTTCGAGAAATAAGGCTTTGTGGACCTGTATATCTTCGTTGGATGTATCCTTTTGAAAGGTATATGAAAATATTAAAGGGATATGTTAAAAATCCATATCGACCTGAAGCCTCCATTATTGAAAAGTATATTTCTGAGGAGGTAGCAGAGTTTTGTACGAGCTACTTGGCTACGGCGCAACACATAGTTTTGCCTCCATCTCGCCATGAACGGGTTAATAATGAGGGAAAGGGGATTCGTGGCTTGAAAGTCAAATCACTGTCAGCTGAACATATGAAGAAGTTAGAATCATACATCTTGAATAACATAGCTGATGTTCAACCGTATATCACATTGCATATTAATGAGTTGAAACAATGTCATCCAAAGAAGAAAGAAATGTGGATTTTGAATGAGCACAACAAAACTTTTTTGCCATGGTTTAAAAAGACCTTGCTTGGTAGATCAGATGTATCAGAGACATTAAAATGGATAGTGGGTGGTCCATCTTTAAATGTGATAACATGGTCCGCTTATGACATTAATGGCTATAAATTTCATACGAAAGCTCAGGACAACAGAAGTGCAGTTCAGAATAGTGGTGTAATGGTGTTTGCAGAAGCAATGCATTTTTCGAGTGCTAAGGACAGAAACCCAATTTCGGCATCAAGTGCATATTATGGAGTGATTGAAGACATATGGGAGGCTGATTACTTTAAAATTAAAGTTCCCGTTTTTAACTGTAAATGGTTTATCGGTAACAACAGTGTCAGACACGATGAATTTGGAATGACACTTGTTAATCTGAATAGATTGGAAGACACAGCTGATTCTTTTATAATGGCAACACATGCCAAACAAATTTTCTATGTAGTAGATCAATCAGATATGCAGTGGGATGTTGTTTTACAAGGGAAAAACCAATATGTTGGTGAGGATGAATTTGATGAAGATGCTGATTTACGTGAGATCCCAACTTCCATGGAAAGATTAACAGAACATAATGATGAGTATGTTGAAGACATGGTTTGTGCCATAAGGAACGATCAAGACGAAGGAATTTGGGAAAACAATCCAACTGTACATTCCTAAAATTACAGGTAACAAAAGTTTATTTCTTGTTTACATTTAGTTTTTTCATATAATGTTCGATACTGTAAATTTTTTACTTATTAAAATATGTATCAAACCAAAACGATAAAACAATAAAAACCGTAAAGAGGAGAAGTACTGGGCGCACCGGCTGGCCGGTGGTGGATCACCGGTTGGCCGGTGGTCCAGAACAAAGCTCTGTCTGGTCCACCGGCCGCCCGGTGCTGAGCCAGCGGCCGACCGGTGGTCCAGACAGAGAGCTTTCCTCTCTGTCTGAACCACCGGCCGGCCGCTGGCTCACCACCGGCCGGCCGGTGGTTCAGACAGAGAGGAAGGCTCTCTGTCTGGTCCACCGACCGGCCCCTGGATCACCACCGGCCGCCCGGTGGACCAGACAGAGAGCCTTCCTCTGTCTGGATCACCAGCGGCCGGCCGGTGAGGAGCCAGCGGCCGGCCGGTGGTTTAGACAGAGAGGAAGGCTCTCTGTCTGGTCCACCGGCCGGCCGGTGGTGAGCCAGCGGCCGGCTGGTGGCATCAGTGAGTCCACTTTTCAGCTTTCTTGGGCCAACTCCTTGGCAACCTTTTGCCTGTGTTTACCATGTTTATCATTGTTTAACATTCTTACCATATTACCAATGTTTACTATTATGTAATTTAGTACACTTTTCTATTTGTGAACTAATGTTTGTTTTTTTGATTTGAAGGAAAATGACAGATCAATCAGTTGATCAGCCACATGATTCTGGAGATGAGTATATTGGTCATACATCTGGGGAGGAACATTCACATGCTCCTATTACGAAAAAGAGTTCAAAGGTTGGTAAGCGTGGGTGCACACGTTTACCAAAATTATCACTTGCCCGTACGAAGGAGGAGAGGATAGTCGTGGAGTTTGATGATGATGATCTTCCTAGAGGTCCAAATGCTAATGATTTTAAGGGTTTTGTAGCAACTCAGGCTAAGAGCAAAGTAAGCATTCTCTATGATGATTGGAGAAGTGTGGATAAGGCGATAATTTCTCAGCTGTGGGAGACCATTTTGGTAAGATCTTTTGCTATTGTTTGACTGTTCTTTAAATGTTTCTAGTATATATAATATTTTTAACCTCTTTTTTATCAGATGACATTTGATATTCCTGACACTGGAGGAGTCAGGAAGAAATGCTTATCGTTGGCTGCTAGGAGATGGAGGGATTTCAAATCAACCCTCTCATCTGATTTCATTTATGGTCATAGGAGTCGTGAGAATCCATGTCGTATATATCCTTTTATAGATGAAGACACATGGAGAGAATTTTTTGAAAGTAGAAGAAAAGAATCATTTTTGGTAAGGGCAATGTAAACTTTTATAAGCTTTCTTATATAAATGATCTTATTATTGTTTTGTTAATGATTACTTATTCTTAATTTACAGCAAACAAGGAAAGCTCATCAAGAGATCCAATCTAAAAATGTATACCCTCATAGTTTATCTCGGGGAGGGTATGCATTATTGGAAGAACAAATGATGGCAGAAAAATTTCAACAACTAAGAGCTGAGTCTTCAAGCTCTGGAGAGGTGGCCCCTCCATCCCCTCCATCTAGACATGAGAAATGGAAAAGAGCTCGGAAGGGAAAAAAAGGACAATATCTTTCGGAAGAATCGAGACTCGTAGTTGAGAGGATTGTAAGATATCTATTTTATTTATTTAAGTTTACTATTTTCGTCATATATTTCCAATCATTATAGAAATGTTCAATTAATTATTACAGGACTCTCTTGAGGAGCAGATTTCACAGGGGACATTTACACCATCTGGGAGGGAAGATATTTTATCTGTGGCATTGGGAAAGCCCGATCATCCTGGCCGTGTAAGAGGATATCCGGCAGGTGTATCGGTAAGAAAAGTGTTGCCACGTTCCTCAACTTCTAACGTTGAGGGAGTTTATAAAAAAAATAGAATCCTTAGAGGCTGAAGTCCATAATATTAATGCGACAATGGAGGACAAGATTAGAGCATCAGTGCAGTTAATGTTTGCAGACTTGCAAAGACAATTTCAGGGTGCAGCTCCCACTCCACCTCTCCCAGTAGCTCCCACTCCCCCACCTCAGCCTGCGGACCCCATTTTTGATCCTCCTCATCTGCCGCAGCTACCTACTTATTGTGAGTTGTATGTTGATGATCCTCAACATCATATAGTTGCATATGGGATGGTATATTGTATAGGAGATACAGTTCATCATCAACAGTTAGAGGTAGAGAATCATAGGGTCACTGTACAGGATATTATAGATAGATCAGCTCGGATACCATTACCTACAGATGACGTGACGACAGTTGGACATAGTATCGGCCATTTTTTACTTTGGCCATCCAGACTTCTTCGACTCATTACCATAGAGGTATGGATGTTATATCTTTTATTTTATATTTTTATTAATGTTTTATCATTTGAAGACTAATATATTTTTCAATTTATTTTTACAGGAATACTTCAAAGGTAAAGAAATACTGTATAGACAACAACAAAGACAGATAGCTATGACATCAGATGCAGATACTAGCAGTCTTGACAAATTGTCAAGATATTCAAATTTGTTGGCGGATCATTATGACTTTACAATGGAAGCTCATGTCTGTGGACGTGAACTATGTGTGGGGATTATGAAAACTGATATCATGGAGTTTGTCACTGGAGATAAGTTGGGCATCAACGTGGTGCAAATTTTTATCATGTAAGTCTTAACACCTTTTCCTTGCATTATATTTATTAAAAATGTATACTTATGTCTGCTTTGTATTAGGTATATGTATAAAATTTGTGAGAGGAATGAGCTGACAGATGTATATGGATTCGTGGACCCACAATTGATTTCCCCTGAAGCATGTGCATTGGATGAGGAACAAAGAATGCTTTATATTGCTGATATATTTGAAAAGAATGTAATCACACAGTTTTGGATGATGCCTTTTTGTGAGAGGTATGAAACACATCCCTCTCAAAGAGTTAATTATCTTTTAACATAAAAAACCACTAACGTTAAATTTCCTTTTCTCAGGGATCATTGGATGTTAGGGGTTTTTTGCCCTAGGGAGAAAACACTTTATTGGATATGCTCTCTCCATGATGATGTGCGAGAAAGTTTTAAGAATATATTGGAAACGTAAGTTTCAATTTCACAATAGTTTTATATATTATAATGAATTTTAAATTTACCCCATTCGTATTATTTTCTAACAGGGCATGGGTCCACTTTCGAAAAAGCGCAAAGAAAAGGAATTACAAGATCAAATATGTACATGCGAAGGTAAATATCCATTTATAATTTGTACATTTTGATTTATTACATAAAAATAATATATTTAATTTACACTCATTCATACAGAAATGTCATGAGCAACAAGGCATCATCGAATGCGGATATTACATGTTAAGATTTATGTATGAAATAATAACAACTGGGACAGTTCTGAGTTTTGACCTGGTAAGATTTCCTCTTTCTCATAATATTTCAATTTGATTTATTCATTATACACGTTGACTACTATCCTTTTCCTTTGTAGCTTTTTGATGACCCTCAACCCTTTACTGCTGAAGATATCAAACACTTACAAGTGGAGAGGTCAAATTATTTTACAGGTTTGATTGACTTTTAGTTGTTTGTAATGTAAAATGTAATTTCGAATATTGTCAATGTAATTGTGTATTTCGTAGTCGTTTAGGTTGGATTTAGTTTTTTTGAAGTTGACAGTGTAAGTTTTGAATGTTATATAAGTGAATGTTTAATTTTTCTCTACTTCTTGTTTTGGTCTACTGTTGATGGTTTTTCTGGTCTGGATTTTGGTATGGGGGGAGAGGTTCCAAGGGGGTGGGTGGGTGTTTGGGGGGTGTCCAAGGGATATGGGAGGGGTGTCCAAGGTGTGTTTGGGGCTGTCCTAGGGGTCGGGGGGGTGTAAATGAGGGTGGGGGTGTCCAAGGTGTGGGGGGTGTCCAAGGGATATGGGAGGGGTGTCCAAGGTGTGTTTGGGGCTGTCCAAGGAGTCGGTTGGGTGTAAATGAGGGTGGGGGGGGATGTCCAAGGGGTGGGGGGGTGTCCAAGTGGTGGGGGTGTCCAAGGGATATAGGAGGGGTGTCCAAGGGGTGTTTGGGGCTGTCCAAGGGGATGGGGGGGTTTCCAAGGGGTAGGGGGGTTTCCAAGGGGTCGGGGGGGTGTCCAGGGGGTGGGGGCTGTCCAAGGGGTGGGGGTGTCCAAGGGGTGGGGGGGTGTCCAAGGGATATGGGAGGGGTGTCCAAGGGGTGTTTGGGGCTGTCCTAGTGTTCGGGGGGTGTAAATGAGGGTGGGGGGCTGTCGAAGGGGTGGGGGGTGTCCAAGGGGTGGGGGGGTGTCCAAGGTGTCTGGGAGTTCTGTCCAAGGGGCCGGTTGGGTGTAAATGAGGGGGGGGGGGTGTCCAAGGGGTCTGGGAGGGCTGTCAAGGTGTGGGGGGTGTCCAATGGGTGTTTGAGGCTGTACTAGGGGTCTTGGGGGTATAAATGAGGGTGGGGGGCTGTCCAAGGGGTGGGGGGTGTCCAAGGGGTGGAGGGTGTCCAAGGGATATGGGAGGGGTGTCCAATGGGTGTTTGAGGCTGTACTAGGGGTCGTGGGGGTGTAAATGAGGGTGGGGGGCTGTCCAAGGGGTGGGGGGTGTCCAAGGGTTGTGGTGGGGCACCAATGTGGTGGGGGAGGGCTGGCCAGGTTGTTAGGTGGGTATAGATGAGGGTGGGGTTCAGTTGGGGCTTGGGGGAGGGCTGGCATGGTTATTTTTGTTTGGTTTCTGGTTGCTTTTTGGTGAGAGCAGTGCAATTATTTAAAAAAAAAATTTCTTTCACGTCGGTTATTTTATAACCGACGTGGTAAATAAATCGGGAGGGGTTTATCACGTCGGGTTTTTCTAGAACCGACGTGATAAACCGTTCCTGGGGATTTTATCACGTCGGTTCTTAATATAACCGACGTGCTAAAAGGCCTGGGAATCGATTTACCACGTTGGTTATTGGATAACCGACGTGATAAAACGTTTACCAGGCATTTTTATCACGTCGGTTTCCTAAATAACTGACGTGATAATAGGCCAGGGGAAGGGTTTATCACGTCGGTTATGACATAACCGACGTGATAAACGATATCCCAGGCATTTTATCACGTAGGTTTAGGGAATAACCGACGTGATAAAGCCCCCCGCGCATATTTATCACGTCGGTTATTATATGAACCGACGTGATAACCACCGTGATGTTAGGGATATTACGTCGGTTTTAAATAACCGACGTAAAAAACGTTATTTATAACGTCGTCCGTATTAACGTCGCCTAAAAACCGACGTAAATAATAAAAAATAACCGACGTAAAAAACGTTTTCTGCACTAGTGATTGGTCTTTTGGGACTTGATTCCTTATAATCATGCCAATGTATTAAAATAATGCACCAACTCTAAGCTTCTGGTGTCAGGGCATTACACATAAAGGAATCAATGGAAATTTATTCCCGTCAAGGTCAATTTAGACACTCAAATTGATTCATGTTATTGCTAATAAATCATGTTATTTGATTCATCAAATTCATGATGTTTTATAATCCATCTTCATTCATAACAGTGTCATCTCATTGTCCGTTACACTCATCATTTACATTGTTCCACATATTTCCCTACATTTTTAAAAAATTAGAAAACCTTATTGATAAAAATGTTAAATTTATGAATTTTATATTTCTCAAGTGATTCAATGTCTTAAAAAATTATGATTAAATAGGATATTAAAATCATTTAATAAAAACTATATTTCTTATATATCCTTCATAATGGTTTATAAAAAGCTTTTTATTAACCAAAAATATCTCCTTGGAGTGTGAAACTATGAGTGAAATAAGTGGTGTTGTCATGCAGTAGTTCCCATTCGACTCTATCTCAAAATAGTGTTTTCATGTATTAACCCTAGGTATATATGTTCCAAATTCTTATCAACATTTTTATATCCATAAATGGATTTCGTTCCTCAGAAACCGAATACTTCCTACTTCACATAAACACCTAGATTTTTCCAATATTTAGAATTTTCCCTATGGTTCTTCCTAAAGTATTAAAGCCTTAATTTCCACACATAACTAAACTATTCCCTGATACAAAATATTAAATCCCACCTTTTTATTACATAACTTTTCATTACATGGTAAAAATAAAAAATATTTTCAAGTTTACTTTCTTGGTAAAATGTACATAATACATGAAAACATAAAAACTTACTATAAATCTTCTTAAAATTCACATTCACTAGTTCACCCTAAGTTATATTTACTGAATGTCATTAACTTGGGACATAAATCAAAGTATAAGGGGTAAGTGTGAAGGTGAGTCAGTAAATAAAAAAGAGATACAAATTACATGTGATATTAAGACATAACAATAATAGCATAAGGCATAATGATAAGGCATGAGAAATAGGCATATCATAATAAAAAAGAACAAGAATAATAAAATGGAAATTCTGATACAACATTTAAATGATACATTTATAATCATATCACAAAGGATTGGCACCAAGGTCTCATAAATGAAAATTATTAATGTTATTCACTAATTTATCATCAATCATATCATTTCTAGCGATTAAATTATTTATCCAATGAATTGAAGTGGGATCAGGTAGCACCCATATTATGTATTAATTTCATTTGATACACATATATCATAATAAAACATTTCACTAATAACCCGTGGATAAATAAATAACTGGTTTCTCATCAAAAACATGGTATACAAAAGAGCTTAAAGACATGATGATTATGTCAAATTTAAACCATGGAAAGAGAAAGTCGGTTTCATGTATGCAAATAACTAAATAAATTATTCATGTTTACATATATTTGAATAACCATATAATATTGAATAGTTTTGGGTATTCAAATGAAAATAAAACAAGAATTTCTCATGTAAATGAAAGAAATAAGAGAAATTAATTAAGCAACATGAGTGGTATAAAATATGGTTATAGAAATCAAGAAAAAGAGAGGATAAAAGGGTATCCATTGGATAAAAGTCTATTATTAATGTTATGGGATAATAGAACTTCTACAAAAAGTAATTTTCTTGGAAATTAGAATATATACTACAAAAAGGGAACATGAATAGAAAAGAGAAGTAAATACTTTCCATCACCTTGAAGATTTGTTCCTAGAACTTGAGTAATGGAACCATATGGGATTGAGGAAACCTTGGGGTTACTCCTAGGGATATAAAACCACTAGAAATTTGTAAAGGATTGATTTGGAGTGAAAGTAAATTGAGAAATGGGAGGGTATTTATAGAAAAAGTGGATGAATGGTTTAATAATCTCAAAATATAGGCCTTAGAAATCTAGATTGTGTAAAATGAAAAACCATTGGATTAAACATGGTTTTTTATAATGGTTTTGGAAAATTGGGTCACATTTTATGTTATTTTAATCCAACATAACTGGAATTTGTTTCTAAATACATATTTTTTCATTGAAAAGTAAATATTTCACAAAGTAATGTTTTTAAAAATCAAAATTTTCTCTTTTAGACTTGAAAAGTAAATATTGTTTTAAAAATTGAATAAAATAGAATAAAATACAAAAAAATAAAAAAAAAATAGTTTTGGTATTTTATTGTGTTTAATTAACTATTTCTTCATTATTACATAAATATGATTCCATAAAATATATCGAAACCCGAAAACTATATTTTTTACTATTCATACAAAAATAATGTATTCTAGAAAATTATCATAAATTCACCCCAACCAAATTTTGATGTGTTTATTTCAAAAATTATTTTTATTTTATCATAATAATTCACTAAATAAAAAAAATTAACTATAAATATTATTATTTATTTAGAAATAGTAGTTTTAAGATCCAACCAAATTTATAACACTTATAAAAAAAATTCCAAAGATTTTACAAAATTATTTTATCAATTATTATTTAAATAGAATTATTTTAAAATAACATTTAATTAAAATAAATATTATTCATAATACCTTGGTTAATTATAAAAATAGTATATATTTTCTAGAAAAATACAGTTACGTTTTATTTTCATCTAAAAATAAAATTATCAAATTTGTCTCAATTAAACAAATAGTTTCTTAAGAAAACTATTAATAATCAGAATAGATGGAAAAAGTATTTTATTTATACAATTTAAAATAAATTTTTTATAACTTAGACCTAAACACATAACCCCTTATTACACTCATATACACCCTTGGGCCTACGGGCTATGTAATGGGCTACAAGCCCACTGGGCCTTCGGGCTATGTAATGGGTTTCCCTCTACCTAGTTAAAAGATTTCTTTGGTTTGATTTAATAATAAATATGAGGCTTCGGCCCCAAACTTTAAAAAAACACTCATATACACCTTGATAGTAAAGTGTTCGATGGGGGATGTTTTGTGGGCTGCCTTGAAAAACATCGACCAAATGGAAATCTTCAGTAACTTGAACTTATCCTGTAGGATATTTCGTTCAAGCTTCACTTGATGAAGCTTGTATTGTGATTGGTTAAGGAAAACCACAGTGATGCTAACACCCTCCAATGTTCTGACAAAAGGGATTCAAATGGAACGAATCTACTGATTGAGTCCATCGATTCTCCATTCGGTAAGAATTATCCAATTTCATTACTACTTATAAACACTAATTATAGTGGTAAAATTATCAACCAAGGGTATTGTTTCCAGTAGTCATATTTAATAACCTTCATATTGTCCAATAGTCATATAACGGTCAAAACCCAATAGGTGCATAACCCTTTATACCCTATAAATACTAATTCATTATTTCACTCAAGATTCATTATAATTTCCCTTAAGGATATATTTTCATTTCATAAGAATTTGATTGGTTTATAAATATTTTGTTTTATTTCTATGTCATTTGCAGTGGGGGGTAATGATTCTAATATATTGAGGTGATCCTAATTTTCCCATTTTAGAAATTTTATTTTATATTATTTATCCAGTTGTAATGTTTGGAATTTTAATTGGTTTCATAGCTGATTAATGTAATAGTATTTATATGATTTTCTAGATTATATTAATTTTTTTGTATAATATTATAGAATATGTGAACAAAATTTATTCAGAAAACAAATATCATTTAGAATGCTTGGGTAATTATTGTAGGGTAAAATTTGGGTGAGTGTATGGATCCCAAGCCATGTTCCTATCAAAGACATATAGCGCTATAAAATGGGGATCACTATGGGGGAGGGAAAATTCAATTGTGGGGGGATTTTTTTTTCATGTTCGGGGAATGTTAGTCTGAGTTTTCACCCTTTGGATAACATCTAGCTAATCACACCCATGGTGTTCGGAGTTTCAAATCCCTTTGAGCGATGTGGAAAAGAATTTTGAGAGGGCTTGGAACCCTGGTAGGGCATGAAACCTAGGGAACCTCATAGTGTGAACTGACCAATGATAAATACCTAGGTAGTAAATTTCTACTACCATAGTTCCAAATGGTCACCGCTTATGGGAAACATCCAATTAAAAACTCCTTTCATGGAGGGTGTTTCTCCCTAGCTAGGTAGGTTTTGTAAAAATGGTGAGGGGTAGAGATATATGGTGTGGAACTAGCCATTTTTAAAGGTCTAAGTACCTGTCTGAACTAGTGAGTAAGGAGAATCCCTCTTTATGGTCTTGGGAATACTAGGCTACTTTTGGGAAACTCTGGGTTACACAACTACATGGTACATCCCATTTTTTCACTCAGAATTTAATAAATATCTGAATTTTCCATTTTTCCCATATTCAATTACTAAGGGATTTATCTCTCTTATCCTCTTATCCTCACTTTTTCTTGAACCAAGGAGGATATACCCTATTATTATTTGGTCCCCCATGGTTATGAGTTGTTTTTGATTTGTTTTCTTTATCATTTTGAGGTATGAATTCTTCTATTAATTCCCCTTTATCTTCCTCTTGTGTCCCTTAATATTTTCATGAAATAAAATTTATATTTCAATTTTGATTCCACTAGATCATAGGGGAATCATCCTGATATGATGGGTATTTAACATGTGATAGATAGAGTATATCTTGAGGTGATGATCTCCTGTAGTCGAATTTCGTTTCATCAAACGTACATCACACGGTGACTTTATTTAAAAATTTTTCCTAAAATAAATTAAATTTACTATTGAAAAGGTATTAATTTTTATTTATTTTACCCAATATTATGGTGGGATTATGCCACTGACCTTCTATTTGTGTTTGGTCATGGTTTCAATGGGATGAGTTTGATCGGTGAGTTTTTCAGAAATTATTCCAAATCTATTTAAATATAAAAATTAATTGTAATTATTTTTTTAATTAATATTTTATTATAATTAATTAATTGGGATGTTTGGAGTGATATGCGGTCTCATGTTTAGGTTCAATGGATGATTAGGCTTATATGATCTCAGGGGATTGTTTTCAAGATGTTATTTAAGTGGAATATCTCGAAATTTAGGTAAGTGATCCTTTGAACAAGCCTATTGTTATTATGTATGTTTATTGGTGCATGTCATATTAGGTATCTCAAAAAAGGTAAAATATAACATCAAATTAAATGAATTATTTATATAAAATTGAATTACTATAAATGAAACAATGTGTCATGGGCCTTGATGGAACCTTGTATACATTTTGATTCCTCATTAGTTGATTTTCAAGGTTGTGATAATAAATTTATGCCTTGAGAGATAAAGAACCCTATGGCTGAGAGTCAAATGGAATTGATGGTTATATAAGACATGGTTAGGTGACCTTAGTTCATTTGAGTAGGGACATGTAGTGAATTGAAATGATAGTCCCAAGTAGGTTATGATAGAACCTTGATATGCCTTAAAGCCTTCACGAAAGTTGATATGACCATGGAGTGAGTGTGATCCCCCCCATTTATATTAGCACCATGTGGGTATTCCCTGGGTGGATTAAGGGAAATTTGAGTGATAGGTATGACTAAAGACAACATGGAAGTTAGATGCTCCTTAGGTCATCTCTTGATACTAATGCTCATGAGACCTGATTTATTTGGCTAATGAGACCATGAAACACTCATAGTGATGTTGAGGGACTTTATTAACTCGAAGTTATGTTAATGTACTAAGAGTTAAAATTTTATTTAAGAAGACATAAATTATTATCATGTTATCATGAGACATTGAGGACCCTAGATGGATCCCTAATAAGATATTGACCCTTGAGAGGGTGCATCTGGGTAATGGGTATAGATGATTATGGGTGTTTCCTTAGAACATGAATAGATGTTGTGAGACTTATATGGCTATAGTGATAGGGAAGAGTCATTTTGAGAGTTCGACCATGATTATGTGAGATGAGTTTGGATGGTGGGCTATCCTTTATGATATTCATATAATGAGATTATTTGGATAAGATTCACTATCCACCAAGATGTGTTGAGATACATGGGGTGCCTTGGATTTTCTCCTTGTATTTGGACATCATTCTAGATACAATATGAATTTCTTCTCCAAAATATTGTGGATACTCCCCAAAGTTTCCATATGAAGTTATTCCCCTATATGGAATCGATACACCCCAGAGTCTATAGATGACTAACTTCCTTTGAAGGGAATGGATACATCCCTATGTTTCCATTTTACTTTCTTCCTTGAAAGGGTTTAGAAACTCACCTAAGTTTCTAAATGTATTTATTCCCTAATAGGGTGTAGATATGCCAATGATTTTCCATATGAATTTCTTCTTATGATTTGTGAGGATAAACCCCTAGGTTTTGGGATAAATTTATTCTTCTGACAGGTTTTTGATACACCCCTAAGTTATTGTATAACTTGATTACCCAACAAGATGTAGTTACGCCCCTATGTTTCTGGATAAAATGATTCTTAGGAAGGGATAAAATAATACCTTGAGATTCTAGAAGATATATTTTCCTCGGCTCGAATCAGCATCCCCTAGATTCATTATGAGGTTATGTTCTTAGAGACATTTCAGCACTAGTTGAAGTAGGAGGATCTATCTGGGGTATCATATCAGAACTCAATGATCAATGATGACTATTTTTTTAGACTTTTTAAATTATTTATTAATTATAGAAATCATAACATATGTTAAAAATATTAATTTAATGTTTATATATGGGACCAAATTGGTGGTTATATAATAAGTTGTACTGACACCCCACTTGGGCATCCATGGAACTTTGGTACCTAAGAAGACTTCATTGTTCATAGGTTCAGTTAGGAAAGAGGCTTAGTGTAGCGTGATTGAGAAGTATATATTGGATAGAGTGGATACTAGGATGAGCTATATATTAGGGATGTATATAGAGCCTTTTAATTTTATTTGTTTTATTTATTTCACATTTTTGATCAGCCTAGTGGGTAACCAATTATGTGTGATGGAATAATAATGAGACAGTATGACTTCTTTATTTTACATTTACATTTGTTATATAATTATTATTTATTTCTTCTTTTTATGATTATGTTTTTTATTTATTTATTCATATTTCTCTAACTCTAATATGGTGTTATAGAAATTCCACAGTAACACCCAAGGACATTACTATCAGAAATCATCCACTGGCATATGAGGAGGTGCACATGATGTAACAGTAGCTCTCCGACTAGGATATCAATTAGTGGTCTGGGCTACGGAATTATAAAATAAATTTTATATATCAAAAATTTATCACATATATAGTGTATTTTTTAGAAATTCTTATCATTATATATATATATAATAAAATATAGTTTTTTTTATTATCTTTATTAATTATTATAGCATAATTAATAAATAATTTAATTAAAATCTCTGTTATTTTCTCAAATCTGTATAAACCTCACAATTGAATTTTTAATACCCATCGGTTATGATATTATAATGGAAAGGATTCATATTTACATTCCCACAAAAAATAGGGATGTCTTTTTAAATAATTTAAAGGCGTTTATTTTTTTTTATAACCTTAACAAATTAATTAAATCATAGTTCCTTAATCTGTTGAGTGGACTCCCCATTATTGGAATGTAACACCCCAGATCCAGTGAAAAGGAGTTGATTATAATTTTATTATAATGGTGTAGAATACATAGATCACAATTCATAGGATCCGGCAGTTTAGTATTATTGAGAAACTAAATAAATAGATGAAAATTATATCACATTTAATACTTAATATATATAAATGTAATACATGAAATTTTATTATTTCTCCTTACAAATCCATATATCACACTTAGTAATATGAATGGTTTCCTAAGGAAATGAGAAACAATATAAAGCAGTGATCTCAGATGCTGTGTAAGGGGTAGTGTACAATGGAATCTATCATATATAAGTATGGAATCAACAATATGATAGGAATAAATAAATTTCCTAAAAAATAATATATCCATAGATTACATAATAAAAAATAAATTCCTAGATAAGAATAATTTATCTGATAGTGATATAATGCATAATAACAGATTTTATAAACAAACCTTTAAGGCCTCATGAAAAACATAATATATAAATGGGTAAGGATTATATCAATTACCCAATTGGTTTGTCTCATGAGACCAACTAATACACTAATGGTTTATATAATTTTAGAATCCACCCATCACATTACAATTAAAACACATATATAATATTAAGAGAATGGATGAAAAATACATATCATAATGTTCCCTAATAAACATCATAAATAATCATGTCTATGTAATCAATATTTCCACACTCAATGAAACAAATTAACTATCTACGTGAATATCCCACAATAAACTTAGATACAATAAGATATTCATAATGTAATGGAAAGTAACCATATCAAAGAAATGATAAAAATGTAATAGTAGAGTGTAATTTCATGGAAGAGGGATATAAATAGGAAATAATTCTTCATTATGGTTCTTAAATAGCACATGGAACATACAAATCATATCTCATGTCACTATCAAACTAGGTTTACAGTTATTCCCATTAGTTGTGCACTGACTAAAGATTGAGGTAATACCCAGCAACAATTTTTTACGATTATTAACCCTAGGTTCTTCTACGATATATCTTATAACCACTTATTTGAATCCAGATAAGGATATCATTACTATGAAACCTCATATTCTTTACCAAAATTTTTGGAATGTTTTTCGGGTATAGGAGTACTTAAAAATTATAACAGATTATTAAAGTGTTATAATGAGACAGAATAGTGATATTCAGTTGATAATAAAATAATTAATTCATAACAATGATTCATGACAACATTTCTCATTGGAAATAAAGGGAAAATTAGTAATTGTAAATATAATGATAGATAAGAGGTTAAAGACCCTTATTGTGAAAATTAGCTTCTTAAGAATTGAGAGGAATGGATTAGAAACCTAGACACTCCCTAGATAGACTCTTAAGAGGGAAAATAATATAGAATTCTTTCTCAATGGATTCATAATAAAGAGGAATGGGTTAATGGGTGAGTATTTATAGAAATTCAGGTGGTTTATTAATTTTCAAACATGGGCCTTGGAACCTAGGTTATAAAAAATATAAAACCTTTGGTCCTCCCATGGTTTTATCCCATAGTGTTTGAAATTTAGGGCCTATTTTTATCGTCTAAATTTTTTAAAATCAAATCCATTTTAAAATTTATTATATTATATGTGGATAATATTCTTGTTCACACTAAATTTCATTTAAAATAATAAAAAATTCTTTTGGTTTTAGATGATTCTTCATAGTTCTAAAAAATAAATTTTATTACATTAAAATGAATTATTTTAACAAATAATCCCTTTTTTTCAAGGAATTTTTTTTTGATATTTATTACTTCATTTTAAGTCAAAATAATTTCATAATATCTACGATATACTCTTATGTTATTTCACTTTTTACCTAAAAATTAAATTGTATGATAAAATTTTCAAAATATAAATATTAGAAACTTTTGACATGTTTATTCCTAATTTAATGTTATTTTATGAAAATAATTATATATCTATGTGAAATTAAATTAGTAAATATAAACACATGGGTATTTTATAATCATGCATTTTTTACTAAAAATTTGAAAACTCTTTTTCATAACATGTCTAATTTTTATTTCGATTCATACATTTATAAATATATCACTATTTAGTAATTATTATAAATTTTTAGTAATTATTAATTAAATTAATTAATTCATGTCATTGAATACTTTTATAAATAAGGGAAATATTATCACATTTCAATTTCATGCCTTACATTAATCCCCCTAAATAATTATTTCCCCAAAATTTGGGGTGTGCATCAATTAAAGAAAAAATCAGGGTATTTCTTCCTCATTGCTTCCTCGAACTCTCATGTTGCCTATTTGGACTTTTGATTTCTCCAAATAACTTTCAAAAAAAATTATTTATTTATTCACACTTTCTCTAAAATGTAAATTATTGGGACAGTCTATTCATTACATAAAAGGTCAGGCTTCAACTCTATTTCTATAGTTTTCTGTACATGTGTAGGATATGGAATGGAAATTTTTAACACTAAGACATTAATGAATCCATGAAATTTAAAGAGGTTATGTAGAAATTCCAATCGATAATCTATATCTATAATTCTCTATAAAATTTCAAAAGTTCTAATTTACTTTATTTTTAGCTTCCCTTTCTTACCAAACCTTATAAACCCTTCAATGGTGATAATTTTAAGAATACATGATCTCCTACATGGAATTCCAAGTCATTTCTTTGATTATCATTATAGATTTCCTATATGCTCGAATATATCTTGAAATAATTCTGGATAGCTTACACATTCTTAGTTTTTTCCTTAATAAGTTATAGACAAGCTAGTCTCCTTCCCCCAAATTCATACCAATAGGTTGGACTACGATATCTTTTCCTATATAAGTCCTTATATGGTTCTATTTATATGCTCAAATGGAAGGAATCGTTGTACTAAAATTCCACCAAAGGAAGGTACTAGTCCCACATTCTTTGGAAGTCAAGTGGGTACAATATCAGAATATCCTCTACAGTTTGGATAATCCTTTTAAACTAACCATTTATTTGATGATGATATGAGGTTCTCAAATATACCTTGATTTCCAAAATATTTTGAATACTCCACTAAAATTTAGATGTAAAATAGTGGTAATAATCTTATAAAATTTATAAAGATGTTCCTTGATATCTCACAGCTTCATTAATATAAATATGTTCAAGGTGTTCAAGGGGTTAATCCTCCCTTATTTCTAAGAAAAACATAGAAATGGAAAGTCAAACAAAAAATGGCCCAAATAGATTCATTCTTATTAGATTTATTATACAGTATAGACACAAATTACATTAAAAAGGTTTCCCCATTTCCACATTGGTATAGTAAGAAGTTTCATCACTCCCTTTTGGAATTTACTCTTAGACTTTACTTGTTTTCTTACCAAGAATCTGGAGGCATGATAAAAAATTTATCACTTCATGTTTCACCACTATAATTTATATTTTAAATATCTATACAAGTTGGTACTGCCATGGTGTATAGAGAAGTTTGAGATATTAGCTTCATCCAGTAATTCCCTCTTCATCTCAGGTATAGATAGTACACATGGTCTCATTCTAAACATCAACACACCATCTCCATAGATGAATTTTGTGAGTCTCTCATATTCAATGAATATAATCTTTTTTATGAACCCATATCATCTTATTGATACCTCTTTATCTTATCTAGTAATGATGGTTGGGAAATTACTTGGAAAAAGAATGAAGTTCCCCCTTATTGAATAACTTCCATATATAACATTTCTAAATTGATGAATATTCTATCGTAGACCATCCTCAACATAGATGGGACTTCATGATCCTTCATACTCAACAAAGTTTCCACCTTTTTCCTTCCCATGGGGATATTGTATTTCACAATCATAGTCCTTGAGTATGTCCATCCATATCTTATGTACCATGTTGAGTTATTTTTTAATGAATATATACTTCAAACTTGTGTGATCAAAATATATATTGCATCCCTTATCGTAAACGTAGTGCCTCCATATTTTAAATGATAATATTATAGCTTCAAACCCAAGATAATGAGTTGGATAGTTTTTCTCACGTGTCTTCTATTGACTTAATTAAAAATCAACAAATCTTTAATTCTATATAAAGACACACCCAATTATTTTATTCAATTCCAAACTATATAAAAAAATCATTCCTTTTCTGATGGTAAAGTCAATATCGGTGCATTGATCAATATTTTATTTAGTTACTAAAATATTTCTTCACACTTCGTAGCCAATTTTAATTTTACCCCTTTATATGTTCACTTAGTTAACATATTATTTAATTAGGAAAAAATTTCAACAAATAACATATCTTAACCAGTTAAGAGATGAAAATTATGTATCTTAGTTATATCCATTAACATTGGTAATTCTTAAGAAACAATTTTCTTTGCTGGGTTTACTGATATTCTATTCTAGGAGACATATAGCCAAGAAAAGAGACTATCTGAATCCAAAATTCTCACTTACTAAATTTTCCACATAGCTCCTTCTCCATTACAGTTTGGAGGATAGTATTTAAATGAGATTCATAACACATAGATTATATAAATATATCATTAATAAAAAAACAAAAACAAAAAGATAATCCTTGAATACACTACCCATTATATCCATACACATAGATGTTGTATTTATTACCATGAATTCAAAAATCCCGTACCTTCCGTGAAAATTCATTTTTGGTATATCATCCTTCATTAATTTTAATAGATGATAACCAGAATGGTGATAAATATTTGATAAGTATTGATCCCATTTAATTTTATTAAACTGATCATCAATATGAGTTAATTGATACTTTTTATTTACATCAATGGCACTAATTTCACTATAGTTGATGTATAACCTCATAGGACTATCTGTATTCATCAAAATTTTGGTGGGATCTCCATGTTATGAAATATTAGGGAGTATGAATCCCTTATCATAAAAATATTGATGTTATTACTTTAATTCCATCAATTCCACTAGATCTATTCTATATGGATGCTTATATTTGGGTTTTTCATTAGGCATATAGTCAATATAGATTTCATATCCATAATTAGGTGGATATAAAGGTATTTACATAGTAAATACATTAATATAATCCTCCACAAAAGACATATCATTTATTATAATTATATAATTCTAATTTATTGATTCATATTCTCTAAAAAATTCATTAAGATGATCCATTGGAGGTGTTTCCAAGGAAAACAGAGGGAATAAAGTCTCTACACAAAAAATAAGGTATTTTATTCTAGCCTCAAATATTTTAATCTCATTATCATGAAAATAAGTCATTGAATTATACATTAAGAAACAATCCATACCAAGGATTATGTTAAAATCAAACATTTTTATTACAATCAGGTTTTAGTGGAGGAACTATATAAATTATAATATCATCATAGCAATATACTTTCATTAATATAAAATTTCCACAAAGAGATTTATTTAACTAATATTTCCTTAGTGCTTCAGGGGATGATTCAATTTTCTTAGAAAATGTAAAATATATTAATGAATGTGTATATCTTAAATAAAATAATTCATTAGTAAACATTGAGTTTATAATCAAATTACCTTCTATAATATCTTTTTGAGACCTAAATTTCTACTATTGTAATTACATAATCCCATACTCTATATCTTAGCCTCTTATAAGGTAGATTCTCTTTATTCTTGGGGATTTTATTTAATAGTGTCATATTTAATTAAAATTAAAGAATTTTACATATGTTGTTTCATTATTTCCCTTGAACTCGTGAGTTTAGAGACCCATCTCTCCATAGTTGTAACAAACTCACATTCCCTTTATGAAATCCCAAAGGTGTTTCTTTCCCTGGTTACTATATGTAAGAAAATCTACCCTTCCCTTCATCTCCTTTTATAAATTATTTTCAACATATAACTCATCCACCCTCTTCTTATCTTTATTCGCTTTGAAATTAAAATACTTGAAGAACTACTTATTATCAAAGGTACTAGTCACTATCTTCTCATATAAGGAATGTCTTTGAGATAATAATTCCCATCAAAGGCTTGTAAATAACCCATAAAAGAAGTGATCAGTCTTACTTTCTATATTACATATATATTTTTCATCATGTATTGATTACCTTGTAAAGTTATCCTCATACTCAGCAACAACTTACTCTTGCTTTTTTCTAAGATATATTAATCTCCTTTATATATTGTCTCATTCCTTATGAGGAAAGTGCTTTTTATAGAATGTAACATTAAAAGACTTCCATTCCATATATTGTATATCCTCTTCTTTCTAGGTTTTTTTAATCAAGTACCACCATTGATCAACATATCCCTTTAGATTATATACAACTATGAGAGACTTATCCCTTTCATTTCATCCCAAATTAAGGAAATCCTTCTAAATAGATTTTATCCATTGTTTGGATATTAGTGGATTTATGCTTCCTTTGAAATATTGAAGTTCTTACCTCATATAGTTATCTAACATTGTTACACTAGGATGTGGATAAATATGTTATTGTATATGGGAAATTTTATTAGTCATAGCCTAAGTCAACTACCCTAACATAGTTATAATATGCACTATAACATCACTAGATTCATTAACAATATTAAGAGGAAAATCCCTCTATTGATTATGATGGTTGTCATGATTTTGTCTCCCTACATTAGGCTCAATTTCTATGAAATTTAATATAAATAATTTGTTCACAAAAAAACACATTAAATTATAAGTCACAACATATAATTCTTATGAATTTATTGTAGCTTCATGTCATGTAATCCATAATTATTTCTAGAATATCCTAAGGGATTATTATAGAGTTATGTTCTCAAATTGTGTTAGTCGAAATCTTTTCCCTATGGTTTAAAATAAACATTCTTTGATGTCAACTATCAAAGACCTAATAAAATACCCTATAACTAGTGGTTATTTTGTTACAATGGTACATAATACATATATCAAAATACATAGGCTAAAACATTTTAGCAGTATCAAAAAACTAGATACATATATCAACATTAAATTACATTGAGAAATTAAGATATATCAACAAAATACATGAAAATTTATTATTTATCCTTGAAAATTCATATGTCTACATAGTAATCTTCGTGATTTCTTCAAGAAATTGGCAACAAGATAGAGGGGTGACATAAAATTCTTAGTAAGGGATAGTGTGTAGTAGAGGCTATCATGCATAAGCATGGAATAAATAGTAAGAAAATAATAAATAAATTCTTTAAAAATAATATATCCATTTATTTCATAACAATATATTGATGTATATATAAGAATAAATTATCCCATAGTGATGGAATGAATAATTTAGGGTATCAAAAACATATTATCAAGTCCCAAAGTGAATTAATCATAAATATATGGGTAAGTATTATACCAAGTACCCGACTAGTTTGACTCATGGGAGTTACTGATGCATCTATGTGCTATATAATTCTAGGCCCCACCCAGAATATAACAAGTCCAATTCATCAATAATATGATGATAATGTATAAAAATTCATATCATAATGTCCCCTAAGAAACCCCAAACACAATATTGGAAAATTAGCCAATTTTTTCTATATAAGAATATAAATATATGGAATGCCAATATTTCCCCATTCAATGGAACAATATGACTATCTTGGTGAATATACCACAATAAACATAGAAACAATAAGATATTCACAATGTAATGGAAAGTAACCTTATCGAAATAATGAGAAAAAGGTAGTACTGTAGATTAAATTCATATTGTAGGGATACTAATAGGAAATAATCTTTCATTGGGGTTTATAAATAACATGTGAATCGTCCAAATCTTATTACCTATTAATTTAAAAAATGTTTTCAATTGGGGACCTTAGTTGTGCTTCTATTGAAGACTGAGTTAATAACCAACTAACGTTTTAAGAGAAATCACCCCTAGGTGGATCTGATCCAAATCCTACATATTGTTTTTTTATCCAGATAAGTATTTCATTAGTAAGAAACCACACACTCTAAATATTTCCAAATTTCTTTGAATTTTTATAGCTACGGGATTGTTTGATAATTACAACATATTATGAAGGTAGTATAATGAGAGGTAATGGTGATATATCATTATTAATATAATAAGAAATTTATATAAATGATTCACAATAAAATTTCACATTAGAAATAAAAAGAAATGGAGGGTTTATAAAAAAAAAGGTAGAAAAGGGTTTTTGGACCCTAACCTTGAAAATTTTTTCTTAAGGATTGAGAAAAAAACATTAGAACCTTAGAAACTCCTTGGAGAGACTCTTGAGAGGTAATATGAGAGATAATTTAAAATTAATGGATTTTTATTTGAGATGAATGGGGACTCGGTGTGTACATATAATAAATGAGGTGTATTGATTTATTAATTTTAAATCATAGGACATGGGCCCTATGTTATAAAAAAATAGAAAACCATTGTCCCTCACATTGTTTTAGACCATAATATCTTAAATATAATTCATGTTATTAGATTTTAAATTTTTAAAAATGGGTTCCATTTTAAAAGATATTATATTAGATGTGGACAAGATTCTTGTTTATAAATAATTTCTTTCAAAAAAATTTAAATAATCTTTAGGTTTTGGAAGATTAATTATATGTTTCAAAAATTAATTATGTTACTTTAAAATGTATTATTTTAATTAATAAACCCATTTTTCATAGATCATGCCTTTCTATTATTAATAACAACATTTTAAGTCATTTTTAGGTCATAACACCTATTATATACTCATATCGTATTTAAATTTTTACACAAAAATCCAATTATCTCATTAAATTATGAAAAAATAACCATTGAATAAATTTAATGTTATGATTACAAATTTAAAGTAAATTTTAGGAAAATAGTTTCCTATCAAAGTTAAATTTAATTAATAAATAAAGTCACTTTAAAATCACACATTTAGTGCCTAAAATATAAAAAATCATCTTATAAAAAAATTATTTTTATTTTGAGACATATGTGTGTAATCATATTACTACTAATTAATTGTTATAGATATTTAATAATTATTAATTAAATTATGAAAAAAAAATTAATGGATACTTTAATAAATAATGGTTATATTAATAAAGATGAATCTTGGATATTATATAAAATCCTATACTCTGATTTTCTTTAATACATTCATCTAAATTACACCGATAAGGTTAGGTAAACTACTATTAATACTAATTTTTTTAATTTAATCAAATAAATTTATTATAATTCACAAATAATCAAAATAAACTTGATGAGGGTATTATAAATGATTTAAACTATGGTTTTATTCTTACTCAAGTGATGGAAGATGTTTAATTTTGTAATATTTGTTTATTGATAAATTTTGTTTTCTTTTGTGTAAATATCCTTATTATATTTGTTAAATTCTTGTAAAATATTTATGTTTAACTTATATAAAAAATTTACCTTTCTTTAAAAAAATAAAATTTTTATTTTATACTTGTATAAGATGTCTTATTTTATCCTTTATATACTTGGCCATTAGTTTATATGAGAACATATATAAATAATTAACTATACCCAATAAAATAAATCTTATACAATTTATTTTATTTTAACTAAGAATAATTGTTAATTTACTTATAATATGAGGTTATGATTAATTAATAAAATAAATAACCATACATTGCATAAAAAAATAGATAACTATACACCGATAAAATAATATAAATATGTGAAATGATCATGAGATTTATTTACTTAATGGTTTATCAAGTTGTGATAAAAACACCCTAACCCTAGGTGGGGAATTTATGATCCTTATCTTTGATCTAGTTTCAGGATCCACCATTATCTTATTTATCTCCTTATTTGGATCCATCTCCAACTGGATCATGAACAGTCTCCTCAAACCTGGATTTTCATCTTTATAAAATTATACTCACATGCGAGTGAGGGGTACTGAGGGTCTAGGGTTACAAAAAATAAACCATCAACGTGAAAGATCATATATAATATAGGAAGAAATGATGTTACAAAAATCATCATATTTAATTTAATAATAGTAATCACATGATAAAACCTGTAATAAATAATTAAGATACATAAATAAATCCAACAAACACACATATGGGTCAAATATCATCATTATTCACAACCTGAAATGGAAATCACATTTAATAATTTCTGTCATTCAAGTAATATTTTTCCCATTTAAGATAAATTAACAAAATCATTAATAAATTAATTTATTATTTTAAATTTTTTCTAATAAATGGACCTTGAGACATATCAAAGAACCATGTTAATTAATACTAAAAATATTAAATAAATTCTATTTAAAATAAATAATTATATAATGTATAATCTGGAGGCTACACGACTTGTACCTTTTATGTGATATTAAATCCATTAATTGTATATTTTGATAATCACACATCATGTAATGCGTAAGTAACATAGCATGTGCATCCTATATAATATTAAATATCATAACTAGGGAATTAATTATCACATGATGTGTAATGATACATGAAACATTTTATGTCATGTGTAGTACAAAAACTGTGTAATATTCAACTCACAACTGATCATGGTACTCCACAGGGAAAATCATTACATGTGAAACACGTAACTATGCATGTTAAAATTGTATAAACTACACAACTATTGGCTTAGTCCAGCACATCTTTATTTAAATATTCATAATCCTTTTTTACTATGTTACTAATGATCATATTGTTTTATGATAGTCACCTTTTTTTATATCCAAAAATACTAATATTGGATAATACTTTATGTTAGCATGACAACCTAACATGTGAAGAAGTTCATATAACTATGAAGGTTCAGTGATTGTGGGAATTGATCACATGTTTAAATCAATTTGAATGCATTAATAATTATGTGATCTTTCATCGAATGAAATTACTTTTATATTTTTTTAAATTACCCCATGTTTAAGATCAAGTGAACACTTTAAGGATTCAACTTACCACATAAGTAACCAAGTTATCATGCGTCAAGTGAGCAATTTTTTTCCAATTCTTTAATTAAATGAATTTGTAATGTATTGACCTAAAAAACAAAAAAAGTGATTGTGTAAAGTAAATAAGTGACCATAATGAGATTTGAATCTACCATAAGAATAAATCAAGTGACCATGTGAAGAATTGAAGTGATTTAAGGAAGTATTTAAGTGCCCATGAGAAGAAATCATGTGACTGTATGAAGAAAGAAGTGATCACAGGAAGAAGAGAAGTGACCACATAAACAAGACAAGTTACCATGGAAAGTGAAATTTCCAAATAACCATGTTTAGTAACTCCGATCTAAAGTATTCAAGCCTAAAGAATGACCAAGTGATCATTTATAACATATGTAGTGAAAATTTTAATATATCCAATGGATATATTATGGGGAATTTATTGTAGATCTAGTGTATTTAATAATTCCATGTCTGAATAATGAGTACGTGGATTAAATTATAAATATACTCTCATGGATAAATTAGATATTTTTTGTCTTTAATATGTATAGCCACATTTTTACATTAGGATTAGGTGAATACATACCAATCTCTAAACAATGTATGAAAAGTCTGAGAACTTACATGGTGATTCCAAGACTCTCTATTTTCCATACAACTCAGTGCAACCTCAGTTGAAGCTTTTCAAGGAATGATATAAAGGCAATTGATCAACCGAAGCTGATTAGACATAGATATATCAAACCTTCACACCTATAATATATTAATCTCTCTATTTAACTCACATTTCATCATGTGTTAATTATATACTATTTATTATTAAATAAAGGATGCTACATTGTATTAAAGAGTGATATACACTCTTTTATTCTTTCATTTACATCGGTTATCCGATGTTGAACTATGGAAGGGTTTTGTATAGATTATACTTCCTATGTGCATTTTTTTTATTTAAAAACTAATCAAGGTTATAAATTTTATTATTTTATTAATAATCTTATTGGTGTTGGGTGATTTCTAAGTGGAAGGACTAGGTATCAGTTTGTGTCTGGATCTCTTTTTTTATTATGGTATGTTTTTCTTGTATTTTTAATATATTTTAAAGAAATATATTTTGTTTTCTAAAACTATATATAAAAATACAACATTTATATTTATCTTTAATAAGTGTTTTTTATTTTGTTTTTGATTCAAGTAAAATTGTTTCAAACGTCAATGAAGTTTTAAAACATGTTTTAACTGAGTTTTGATCAATCTTTTAAGAATATTTTTGAAAGGTAAAATTAAATATTACTATTTTTTTATTAATTTTCTATTTTATAAATTAATGGATTTAGTTCTAATTTTTTTGAAATAAAAAATTTTATTATAAACTAAATGCATCACCCCTCTTGAGTTGTACACTCTAGACATCATTTTGTATCTGAGGATTCATTTTCTTATTAATTGTGATCTAGTTTTACCCAAAATATATTTTTTACTTATAAAATTAAATATTAATGGGTAAAAATTTTCTTCAGAGGACTTTTACTAATGGACCACCTTATTTTAATGGAACTAACTATGCTTAGTGGAGGATTAAAATGAAAATACATATTGAAATCATGGGATTTGATATTTAGACTATTATAGAGGAAACATAATAAAAAACTAGAGTTTTTAGTGCTAATGGGACTAATTCCACTAATCCCACTTATGATTATAACTACAATGATATGAATTCCTTATATTTAGTAAAATATTATTTTAAGATAATTTTTGAAAGTTCTACTGCTTATTAAATTTTGGATACATTTTTGTATCTCTTGAAGGAACATCAATTACTAAAGAGATACACCTAAATACCTATACTATTAAATATGATACATTTAAAATTAAATATTATTAATAAATTTTTGAAATTTATCTTGGGTTCAATGAAAATTTCAATACCATGCATACACATGGAAATAAAATTAAAGATAAAGAACATGTGACAATACTCCTTACTAAAATAGTGGATAAGAACCTCTTATTTCCATTATATAATAATATGACATAAATAAACTACCATTGAAGGATTTTATTGGAAAACATATTATTCATGAGGAAGGGTTAATATTGAAAAAAGATAAATATAAACCTAAAATTAAATTAGTTTTTTTTCAAAATGTTTAATTCAATGATAAATGATAAAATTAAAGAGGATGGTTTATGTAAGGATGAATCACCCTCAGAAAGTGATGAGGAGATGGATCATTTATCCAAGAGATTTAAGAATGTTTATAAGAAGAATAAATTATTTGAAAATTCAAACTATAGAAGAAATTATGATAGAATAGGAAACCAGAAAAAAGATTATAAACAATGATATGTGACCAACTATTAATGCAAGAGAAAAGGTAATATCAAAGATGAATGTCCAAAATTAAAGTATAATAAAATTTATTTGGAATAAGAAAAAGACCAAATAAATCTATGATAGCTACCTATAGTGCTGATGAGGATAGTGTAAGGGGATCTGGCTCGAATAGAGAAGATAATGTTAATAGAGATAACATCTATTTTATGAAAAAACACATTTGAGGTAATAAATATTATTTCTATATCTCATATTCATATTTGTAATATTTCTGAAAATGAAAATAATAGTGAAAATATTAGATTTTTAGATTCATTTTAATACTAAAATATACAATAATAAACCATTAATAAACTTAAAGAGAAGTATAAACATTTAAATAAACATCATGCTTTATCTATTTATATTAAATATGATCTTTCTATAGAAAAATAAAATAATGATCATTTACTAAAAGTAAAAAATGAGCATAAAATTTCAAATAATAAACATAAAATGTATTGTAAAAGGTTTAAAATTTAATTGAATCTTTGATCAAGATTCTCGGTAAACAAACCACACCAGAGTAAACAACTTAAATGGGTTACCAGTCCTAACAGAAAATAATTTATAAGAATAAATTTATTTCTATCTAAAAATCTTATAATTATATAAAATAGTTATAATAATGTAGACCTAATAATGTTTTTATTTCTAAAATTATTTACTTTAATTAGGGAAAAAAATTTAAACTTTGGATTCCAAATTTTTTTACTACTAACATTTCGGGACCCATGAGAGTGTGGGTACCAAAATCGTTTCTTATTTAAATGTGTGTAGGAAACATACTTTAAGAGTACCAATAATTATATATGGTGGTCGGACAATGGATGATCCAAACACATGATTGGGGACTACTCAATCATTAAGATCCTTATAATGGTGCAAGGTGAAGATGTCACTTTTGCTGAAAAATGACAAAGGAAAAATTAATAGGACTCGGTAAAATTAGAAATTATAATTTTATTTTAATTTATAAATGTTTATTTTTAATGTTTAATATTCTTAGTATCTCACAATTATGTGAAGGTGACTATCATGTTAATTTTTAAAATAATTCTTGGAAATTTTATGATTCTAAATATTATTTAGTCTTTATGGGATTATGTAATGATAATATTTATAAAATTGATTTAGATTCATTATTTTATCAAAATATTTCTTAAAGAATACTAAAAATGGAATAGAGGACTAGGCCATATCAATATTCAATCTACTAGAAATAAAACTTGGAAAGGTTTCATTAAAGATATTCCTAAACTTGAATTCCTATAAGATAAAGTATGTAACCCCTGTAAAAAAGAATCATCATAATATCTATTTAAAATCAAGAGAATAAGTTTCATATCTTAACCCTTTGAGTTGGTTCACATGGAATTATATAGACCTTCTAGAATTTCCAACTTAAATGGGAATCATTTTGACTATTTTATTTTGGATGATTGTTCTAGATATAATTGGGTATTATTTCTAGATCACAAAATTAAATATTTTTCCTATTTTTCAAAATATATAAAATATATATAAAATCATAGTGGTATTACTATTAAGACCTTATGGATTGATCATGGTAAGGACTTTAAAAAACAAGATTTTAATACTTTTTTCTCACAATATGGCTACAATCAAAACTATTATGCACCTAGGGATCCCCAAAAAAATGGTGTTGTGGAAAGAAGTAATGAGAAACTTCAAGATATTTCTTGGATAATTATCAATTTTCATGACCTACCTATTTATTTTTTGACAGAATATATCAATAAAGCTTACTATATTATCAGTAGGGTTCTTATAATGCCTCCTTCAAAGAATGGTCTATATTATTTATGGAATGGAATAAAACCAATGGTTAATTACTTTATAGTTTTTGTATATAAGGTCTTTATTGTCAATAAAAATGTAAAATTTAGAAAAATTTTAATCTAATGTGATTAAATAATATTCCTTTCTTATTTATCCTCCATTAAATCATAAAGGGTGTTAAATAAAAGAACCAAACTTTTGTAGGAATACATACATGTCAAATTTGATGAAACAAAACCACATGATACAAAATATTATTTATAAACCCTTGATGATGATCTTTAAAATTTGAATATCAATACCTCAACCAACCCTAATGATGTTTATGTGAAACGTTCTATAGAAAAATCACCCCGTATTGAGGAATTTTTTGTACCATACCATAAAGAAGAAAATGAAGTACCAAGTACCTTTATCCATAGATCCATTAAAACTCAAAGCGACTATCCTTTTGAATCTGTTTTAGGATATCTGTATAGAGTTACTAAAACCAGAGCTTATCTTGGAAACCAAGTCACACACGAAGCCTTATTGTCATCGATTGGACCTGAAAATATCACTGAAGCAATAGAGTATGAATTTTGGGTAATGGTTAAGCAAGAAGAGTTGAGTAATTTTGAAAGAAACAATGTAGGGAACTAGTAGGATTTTCTGCAAACTTTCTAACCATTGGAACTAAGTGTCTATTTATGAATAAGGTTGATGAGTCTAGAACAATAATTTGAAATAAAACTATATGAGTTGCACAAGGTTACCATTAAGATGAAGGTATTAACTGTGAAGAAACTCGTTCTCTAGTAGAAAGACATGAAACTATTAGAATGTTTCACTCCAATGCATCACATTTGAATTTCAAATTATATCAAATGGATATCGAGAGTGGTTTTCTTAATGATTATATTATTTAGGATGTTTTGGTTGAAAACCCACATATATTTCAAAACCATCATTTTCAAAATCATTTTCCAAAATTAAAAAAATATCTTTGTGGTTTAAAACAAACTTTGGATCCTGGTATGATAGGCTCAACTCATTTTTTATTTCTAATGGTTTTTTAAAAAGTAAAACTGATATAATATTATTTAAAAAAATACTTTATAAATATATTTTGGTTGTTCAAATTTATGTTCATGATATAATTTTTGGGTCATCCAAAAACTCCTTGTGTACTGCATTTTCAAAATTAACGGAAAATGAATTTGAAATGAGTTTAATGGGTGAGTTAAAATTATTCCCTGGTTTTCATATTTTTCAAAGTAAGGACAAAATAATTTTAAATCAAATAAAATACACAATGTACCTTTTAAAATGTTTTTGTATGGATTGAACCAATGGTAGTGATTCTCTCATGAGTACAAGTTTAAAGATAGATTTTGATGAAAGTGGACCATTTGTTGACCAAAAAACTTATAGAGGTATGATTGGAAGTTTACTATAATTAACTTCTAGAAAACATGATATTGTGTTTAGTGTGTGAATTTGTGCATGTTTTCAAGAAAATTAAAAATGAATCACATTTTAATGTTATCAAAAAAATTAAAAATGACTCAAAAATATAACCAATTAAAGACTTTTATTCTTGAGTAAAATTATTCGACTTAGTTCGTTATTCAGATGTATATTTTTATAGTTATAAGTTAGAAAAAATATGCACCTCTGAAACATATAACTTTTTAAGAAAATCTATAGTATCAAGGTGTTGTAAGAAATATAACTTTATTGAATTATCCATTATTGAAGTTGAGTACATAGTTATAGGTAGTTTTGTGCACAAATGAAAAGGATGAAACACACATTAGTAGATTATGAATATCAATTTAGAAATTTTCTATAAACTGTGATAATATATGTGTTCTTAGCATTTCTAAAAATCCAACATCTTACTCTAAGAAATAAATATTGAAAAGACTTCACATTTTAATATACCATTTTCAAAAAGGAGATATAAATATTTAATTCCTTGGTACTAAACATCATTTTGATGATATTTTTATAAATATATTAAATATTAAGAGAAGAAACTATATTATACATGAGTTAGGAATGATCAAATATTCCAAAATAATAAAATTTATTTCAAACTCCTACATTTTTATAAATTCATGTAATAATTATTAAACATATATTTTTATTAATATCATTATTAGTTTAAACTCTTTATCATGCTTTGTTATTTCATATGTTGATAAATAAATGTGAAGTTTAACTGACACCATCTATAAAGTGATGATGATTTTTTATTCATATGGTCAGTTAAGTGAATGTGAATAGTTTTTCATGAGGTCACTATAACTACCATGAGAATTTACGCACATGGACACCATACTTATCATGATAGTTTAATCATAAATCCAGTATTCCTATCATGAGTTTATGGTCAATATACCTATTTTTCCTTAGTTATCAAGAATACATGGTCAATTTACCTACTTTGACTATCTTTGAATGAAATTGTTATTATGTTTTTTTTTGGATTTTCTTCTAGTTTATTATTATTCTATTCCCTAAATAGTAGAATGAAATTCAAATTAGGATATAAATAATCTCCCATCTATCCCCTAAAAACCATTTCTGCTTTGTAATGCCTTACCTTCTCTTTCTCTCTCTCTTTATCCTCTTTTAAAAATCTATTTCCTTTCTCCCAAGTGAAAACCCAACCCTTCAAAGCTTCAATTATCAGCCGAGATGTTGAAGATAAAATGAGTTAAAGATGCCCCACCTCTTTCTAGATCACATCCTCTAAATAAATCAAGAAGTTAAAATGGTAGCTTAAGGGTTGTGGTTAAATCTTTCAACCCTTATTTGGTAGACCATCTAGTCTATGCTGAAAATGAAGTAGATAATTAGTGGCTTCAGTACAAAAAATATCCAGTATAGAAATCAATTTTGGAATTAGGTTATAGTAAATGGTTCAAGGATCATTGTAATCTATTTGATATAAGGCTCATTAAATTATTTTATACCCATATAGAATTTGTCCCTAGAGATAAAATATATACTATTAAAACAATATTTAATGGGTAAGTTCTTGTGTTTTTGTCAAATATTTGGGAAAAGAGATTAGGTGTGCCTCATAATGGTGAATATGAAGATTATCAGAGATTGTATCTGATAAATAAATCTAATTTTGTGTTTTAAAATGCCTTAGATGAATTGACTAGGAATATTACTCCTATAAGGTCAACCATAGTAGATCTTAGTGTTGAATTATGGTTTTTGGTTATGTTTATCCAAAAACTCATAAGTCCTTGGAAAGGGGACTTTAGTATCCTGAGGTATTAGGATTTTTGTTGATTCTTGATAAATAATGGGATCCAGAACTATTTATTTAGGTATGTGGTGAAATATATGTCAAGGATATATAAGCTTTATTCTATGTTCAATTCCCTTCCACGTATAAATTTCATATTATACCTTTTAGAGTATAATGGATTAGTTCCTCAGGAGGTGGAAAATGTGAATTTCTCAGATGGTTTATCCCTAACTCAAAAAAATATAGGTATATGAAAGTAAATTGAAACCCTTGGATTAAATAATGGGTGGGAAACACTAAGAAATTGTATGAGAATTTGGATCCTATCAAGTATCTAGTTAGAAAAAAGGATATGGTGGATCCTTCTCTAGAACTAGATGAGATTCCTACGTATTATTCGGATAATGAAGGTGATTTTACAATAAAAATGGAAGATTAATAGGAACCTGAAGTGGTTAATCTCGGTAAGGAAGTTATGGAATCTAATGAGGATGATAGGGAATAATATCTTGCAGTATCATTTGGACCTCATGGATCTCGTCTACCCCTTTCTTATTATGAAGTGGAATTACAATATGATGATCTTTGTTGAAATTCAAGTATTATTCAGTGTCTTGTTTGATCAACCTAAATGGTATGACTCATGTGAGTCAAGAGGGAATGAGGAATTTTGAAAAATTCTTCCACTCAGATTCCAAAAATCAGAATCCCACCTAGACCTGTTATACCAAATCCACCTTCAAAGGGGGATAAGTTCCTATGATTAGTAATACTATGTCTGTATTACTCTGAGTCTGATGATGATGACATTGGGTTCAACCCACTAGGACATGGTGGAATTTTCATCCCATCTACTCAAAAATTTCTTGAAGGTTATTTGATAGCTGAAAATAATTATCAAAAGGGACTTGAAATATCTCCTCTAAGGCCTTCTATTAAGAAAAGTACTAGAAGATATTTTTTCCCTAATATTATAAAATCTGATGAATACACCGATATTAAAAATGTAATAGCACCTATTTGATATCTCCAAAAATATGTTCTAAAAGTCAAAGAAAAGGTTGATGTTGTTAATAAAGCTCATGTTTTGTCCTTGGGACATAATTATGTGGTGATTGAGCATTAATTAGATGGTACGAATTCTGTTATGGATCAATCTACTTCTGTACACACTTATACCATTTTCTAATACTATGTGAAAAAAGTTTTGGTGTTGAAATATATCTACATTGGTTTTGGAAACTCTATGGAACAAGTTAGAGAGGAATTAATTTCCTAGATAGTGACATTGGTGATTTCTCATATTCAAATTGGATTCTATCCCAAAATAGAAACTTCAAAAAATGAGATTGGGGATTTGAAAGCTCATTTTGGTTCTCTATAATAAAATAGTTTTGATATTATGTTGATGTTAGACCAATGATTTTTTAGTGACCTATTTCAGTCTTCTGCTTCAGCCGATCATCCTTCTTCTTTCGTACCTGATCATTCTCATGTTCCATCTTTTATTAATGAGGTTATAACTATACAAATAATAAGGTATAAGTTGAATGTTTATTTAAATTCATAGAATAATAGAAGTGGTTTTTGATGGTTTTAAAACTCATGTTTCTAAGATGTAAAGTTATTTAGAAAAGATATTAAGAATATTAGAAGAGATAGAGACAAAATCTAAAGGGAAAATTACATCTATCTAAGTACAATATTCACCAAGATATACCTTGATATTGTGTTTAAATATTTTACCATGGATATTAGAATTCCTCCCTTAACCCAAGACTTCAAGTCTCAAGTTTAGAAGCTAAAAAACCTTAATCCTATTTTGGAAGCCCTTTGTAGAATAAATATGATTATTTTTAGGCTGTAGAACATGGAACCAACGTATTGAGTTACTTAACTTGACTTATTGAACCTTAACCGTATGAATCCAACACTATTTTTCTTGATCCTCCTATCATTCCTTTATTCGTGTCCCCTATTTGTACAGCTTCTACTACTAAACCTTTTGTCTTATCTCATAGAAAAGCAGTCTAGCATCTCAATCGTATTTCTTATTGTATAGTCATTGGTGAATTTAATTATACCTTTGTACCACAATATACCCAATCATCCTAAGACTCAACCTCAAAATGAAAAGATCCCATACTTTTTTTCTCACATCATGGATGTTCCTACTTATGGTTTGGATTAGAATTCAGGGTAGGGACACTCCTTCTAGTATCTCTGTAATAATTTTAGATATTAATTAGATTCTCATTTTTTTGATTATTTGGGATTAGTATTTAATAATTATTTTATCAAATAAATCTAGAATATTTATTTTATTTTATTTTCTCTCATGAATTATTTTTGATAGTCCCAAAAGGGAGAGATGATAAAAACATATTATGAATGAAATTAAGAACAATAGAGAAAACCTAATATATTTTATACGTTATATATATATATTATTTAATTAATTTCATATATATGTCATGATTTTTTATCATCAAAACAGGGTACATTTTTGGCTTAGTCTAGAATCTCATTATTTTAATGGTATCCAATAGTGTTTCTTATTTTACTACGGAGTTTTATGTTTTCTGAAAGTCAACTATTTTCTTATATATATTATAAAATTGCCTATGTCTTGAATTTATATTGAAAATATATCATTTAGATAAGGTAAATGGATTGTGAAGGTAAAGTGATAGTTTTTAAGAGGTAGCATGTTGAACTTAAAGTGACTACTAGAACAATCAAGTGATCACGTTTTAGACGAAAAATGTTTCCAAGTCTTGAATTTACCACATGTTGAAGAGAAAGTGATATTATGAAGGATTCAACCAACCACATGAATAACCAAGTTAGTCTGCATCATGTGAGATTTTTTTTCTAAGTATTTAGTTGACTGCTAGTGTAATGTTGTGACTACAAAAAACTAAATAAGTGAATTTGTGAAGTAAAGTAGTGAATGCAGAAGAGATAAACCTACCTTAATGAGAAATCAAGAGATTCTGAAAAATATATAAGTTATTTCATGAATTATTTAAGTTACCATGATAAGAAACCAAGTGATCGTATGAAGAAAGAAGTGACTGCATGAAGAAAATAAGTGACTGTATGAATAAACCAAGTTACTATGACAAGTGATTGTGCCAACTAGCCACGCTTAGTAATTATGAGCCAATGTAACCATTCCTAAGGGAAGAACAAGTGACAATTTATAACTTAATAAATGATAATTATTCAAATATCTATTATATATATTATGGATCATTAATTTAGATTCATTACATTTAATAATTTCAGGTCAGAGTAATGAGTATGGGGATTAAATTATGAATATACTCCATTGTCTAAATTGAATAAGTGATCTCTTTAAGAAGTATATCCACACATATTCATCAAGAGAATTTGAATACACATAGGTGTTTTAGCCGTGTCTAAAAAGAAAAAGTAATACTCTAAGAACGTACACTTTTCTTCCATGAATATCTTTTTTTAATACCTCCCACTACAAAAATGGTTGAAGATTTTCATGGACATATTTAAATAAAACTAATAAACCAAATTTATTCAGAAAAATATACATCAAACCTTCACACCTCTCATATATTTCTCTCTCTTTTTATCTTATATGTCATTTATTTATTATACTCCATTTATTCTTTCACACATGATACTTCTATTCATTGAAGAGTTCTAGACACATTTTATTTCATTCCTTCATATCTGTTATTCTATATATAACAATGGAAGAGGTTCTATGTATCCTAGAATTTCTATGTGTATATTTTTTATGTGAAATTTTTTCATGTTTCTAGATTAGTTTATTTTATTAATAAACTACATGGAAGCGGTTGATTACAAAGTGGGGAGGACTAGGTATTGGCTTGAGACTGAACCTCTTGTTTTTTTCCACAATATGTTTTCTTATTTTGTTTAGACTATTTTAAAAAATCATGTTTTGGTTTTCACACATCATATAGAAAAACAATAATTCAACAGTTAGTTATAATAAGTTTTTTATATACAATTTATGATATAATTAAAATTATTTCTAAAGATAAATAGGTTTTAAAACTAATTTTATCACACTTGTGATCGAACTTTTGAAAATATTTTTGAAAGATCAAATTATATACTTATACTATTTTAGTTAATTTGAATCTTTTATAAATTGGGGGATTTTTTTTAAAATATTTTTAAACATAAAACATTATTAGAAACTCAATTTATCCTCCCCTAATCTTGAGTTCTCCACTCTTACCAATCTACACAACATGTATCACTGGAAATCATCATGAAGTATGTAGTGTGTTTTTCTAGAAAATTGTGTGACGTATGTGATGTATAACCAACCATCACAAATTGTGTACCATTTTGATGGTCAATATGTGACATGTAATGAATTCATGTGTTTACCAACATCACACATCGTGTAATATACAACTTGTACCTTGCATAGATTGATGTGTGTCATATGATGTGTACTTAGGAACTGCATGTTGTGTAATCATGTTGTGAATCTAGTAACCTTGGAACCTCTATATGGATACTTCAATCATTATTTGCACATTGTTTTCTTGTTTATGTCCATAAAAAAGTTAGATTAATGATGTATCTTGACTAATGGACTTAGAATAGAAACCTGAACTTGAATACTAACAATATAATGCATAAAAATTGATCTGATAATTTTTAGAAAAAGATAAATTAAAATGTGAATTCTTTAATACAAATTTAATATTACAAGTATATAAGAAGTGAAATCAAGAGGCTCATTTTTTATTTTGGTCATCATGTTTAACAGATAAAATTTTTATAACATGATGAATACTCCCTAAAATTTCAAGGAAATGATCATGAAAATCTAATTTATAATTAATTTAAACAGAATTTACTCAACTATGGTATGCATGTTGAAAAATTATTTTTATCATTTCTCTTGTTGTGATTTCATTGTGTTAGTGAATGAAATTTAGGATTCCTCTATTCATATTTATATATACTCTACAAAAATATAAATTATGTTCTCTCAAGTTCTAATACGAGATATACAAGTTTTTTACACCATTCGTCGTTGATTTTAATGGGGATATAATCTTTTTCTCTATTACATCATGAGTGGTAGAGAATGATAGAATATTATAAAGTGTCCTTTATGTGTCAAATCATATCACACATGAAAAATGATATATTTTAGAATATATACTTAGTATAAAATATGATAATTACACAAAGCACATTATCATTTTATTTTACCCAAGTCATACCCCAAGAAATATATTTTAAAATAATAATAATATCATTATTACCTTACATGAAATGTGTGTTATTTAATATTATTTCCTAAATAAATAATTATTTATTTATTTAAATAATATTAAATAAAATATATCATTTTCATTTGGTTATTAAACTTGAACTAAATTCTTACAAATACACCTTCAAAGGGGGATAAGTCCCTAGGATTTTTAGTATTATGTCTTTATTACTTTGAGTCTGATGATGATGACATTGGGTTCAACCCACTAGGACATGGTGAAATTTTCATCCCATCTAATAAAAAATTTCTTGAAGGTTATTTGATTACTGAGAATAATTATCAAAAGGGACTTAAAATATCTCCTCCAAGGTCTTCTATTAAGAAAATTACTAGAAGATATTTTTTTTCCTAGTATTATGAAATCTGATGAGGACCCCGATATTAAAAATGTAATAGCATATATTTGATCTCTCCAAACATATGTTCTAAAAGTCAAAGAAAAAGTTAATGTTGTTATTAAAGCTAATGTTTTGACCTTGGGACATAATTATGTGGTGATTGAGTATTAATTAGATGGTACGAATTCTATTTTGGATCCATCTACTCTTGTACCTACTTATACCATTTTCTAATACTATGTGAAAAAAGTTTTGTGTTGAAATATATCTGCATTGGTTTTGGAAACTCAATGGAACAATTTAGAGAGGAATACATTCCCTAGATAATAACATTGGTGATTTTTCATATTCATCTTGGATTCTATCTCAAAATAGAAACTTCAAAAAATGAGATTGGGGATTTGAAAGCTCATTTTGGATCTCTATAATAAAATAGTTTTCATATGATGTTAATGTTAGACCAAAGATTTTTTAATGAACTGTTTTAGTCTTCTGCTTCATCCAATATTCCTTCTTCTTTCGTACCAGATCATTCTCATGTTCCATCATTTATTAATGAGGTTATAAATATACAAATAATAAAGGATAAGTTGACTGTTTTTTTAGTTTCATAAAATAATAGAAGTGGTTTTTTATGGTTTTAAAAGTCATGCTTCTAAGATATTAGAGTTATTCAGAAAAGATATCAAGCATATCAGAAGAGATATAGACAAAATATGAAGGGAAAATTACATCTATCTAAGTACAATATTCACCAAGATATACCTTCATACTGTGTTTAAATATTTTACCAGGGATATTAGAATTCCTCTCTGAACCAAAGACTTCAAGTCTCAAGTTTAGAAGCTAAACCTTCTTAATCCGATTTTGGAATCCATGTGTAGAATAAATATGATTATTTTTAGGCTGTAGAATATGGAACTAAAGTAGTGAGTTACTTAACTTGACTTATTGAACCTTACCCATATGAATCCAACAGTATTTTTCTAGATCCTCATGTCATTCCTTTATCCTTGTCCCCTATTTGTACCGCTTCTACTACTAAACCTTTTGTCTTGTCCCATAGACAAGCAGTCTATCATATCAATAGTATTTCCAAGTGTATAGTCATTGGTGAATTTAATTATACCTTTGTACCACAACATACCCAATATTCCTAATACTCAACCTCAAAATTAAAATATCCCATAATTTTTTCTCACATCATGGATGTTCCTACTTATGGTTTTGATTTGAATTCATGGTAGGGGAACTCCTTCTAGTTTTTCTATAATAATTTTAGATATTAATTAGACACCCATTTTTTATTTATTTGGGATTTGTATTTACTAATTATTTTATCAAATATATCTAGAATATTTATTTTAGTTTATTTTAACTCAGGTATTCTTATTGATAGTCCCATAAGGGAGAGATGATAAAAACATATTATGAATGAAATTGAGAACAATAGAGAAAACCTAATATATTTAATAGGTTTTATATATATATTATTTAATTAATTTCATATATATGTCATGATTTTTTGTCATCAAAATAGGGTACATTATTGGCTTAGTCTAGCATCTCCTTATTTTAATGGTCTCCAATAATGTTTCTTATTTTACAAAGGATTTTTAAGTTTTCTGATAGTCAACTATTTTCCTATAAAAAAATAGAAAATTGATTATGTATTGAATTTATATTGAAAATATACCATGTATAGAAGGACAATGTATTGTGAAGGTAAAGTGATAGTGTTTAAGAGGTAGCATGTTGAACTTAAAGTGACTACCTGAACAATCAAGTGATCATGTTTCAGACGAAAAAAGATTCCAATTCTTGAATTGACCACATGTTGAAGATCGAGTGATCTTATGAAGGATTCAACCAACCACATGAATAACCAAGTTATCCTTCATCATGTGAGAATTTTTTTACCAAGTATTTATTTGACTGCATGTGTAATGTTGTGACTACAAAAAACAAAATAAGTGAATGTTTGAAGTAAAGCAGTGAATACAGAAGAGATAGGCCTACCTTAATAAGAAATAAAGAGACTGTGAAAAGTAGAGAAGTGATTTCATAAATTATTTAAGTTACTATGATAAGAAACCAAGTGATCATATGAAGAAAGAAGTGACTTCATGAAGAAAATAAGTGATTGTATGAATAAACCAAGTTACTATGACAAGTTATTTTGCTAACTAGCCACGCTTAGTAATTATGAGCCAATGTAACCATTCTTAATGGAAGACCAAGTGACAATATATAACTTAATAAATGATAATTATTCAAATATCTAGTAGATATATTTTGGATCATTAATTTAGATTCATTTCATTTAATAATTTCAGGTCAGGGTAATGAGAATGAGGATTAAATTATGAATATACTCCAGTGTATAAATTGAATAAGTGATCTCTTTAATAAGTATATCCACTCATGGTCACCATGAGAATTTGAATACACACAGATTTTTTATCCATGTCTAAAAAGAAAAAGTAATACTCTAAGGACTTACATTTTTCTTCCATCAATATCTTTTTTTAATACCTCCCACTACAACCATGGTTGAAAATTTTGATGGACATATTTAAATACAACTAATAATCCAAATATATTCAGAAAATGCTACAACAAACCTTCACACCTCTCATATATTTCTCTCTTTTTTTATCTTACATTTCATTTTTTTTATACTCCATTTATTCTTTAACACATGATACTTTTATCCATTGAAGAGTTCTAGAAACTCTTTGTTTCATTCTTTTATATATGTTATTCTATATATAACAATGGAAGAGGTTATATGTATCCTAGAATTTCTATGTGCATATTTTTTATGTGAAATTTGGTCATGTTTCTAGATTAGTTTATTTTATTAATAAACTACATGGAAGCGGTTGATTACAAAGTGGATAGGACTAGGTCTTGGCTTGACATTGAACCTCTTGTTTTTTTCCACAATATGTTTTCTTATTTTTTAGACTATTTTAAACAATCATGTTTTGGTTTTCACACATCATATAGAAAAATAATAATTTGATAGTTAGTTATAATAAGTGTTTTATATACAATGTTTGATAAAAGTAAAATTATTTCTAATGATAAATTGGTTTTATAACTAATTTTATCACAGATGTGATCGAACTTTTGAAAATATTTTTGAAAGATCAAATTATATACCTATACTATTTTAGTTAATTTGTATCTTTTATAAATTAGTGGATTTTGTTTTAAATATTTTTAAACATAAAACATTATTATAAACTCAATTTACCCTCCTTTAATCTTGGTTTCTCCTCTGTTACCAATCTACACAACATGTATCACTGGAAATCATCATGAAGTATGTAGTGTGTATTGCTAGAAAATTGTGTGAAGTATGTGATGTGTAACCAACCATCAAAAATTGTGTACTATTTTTATGGTCAATATGTTACATGTAATAAAGTCATGTGTTTACTAACATGACACATCGTGTAATATACAACTTGTACCTTGCATAGATTGATGCGTGTCATATGATGTGTACTTAGGAACTGCATGTTGTATAATCATGTTGTGTATCTAGCAACCTTGTAACCTCCATATGGATACTTCAATCATTATTTTCACATTTGTTTCTTGTTCATGGCCATAAAAAAGTTATATTAATGATGTTTATTGACTTTTTGACTTAGAATAGAAACCTGAACATGAATACTAACAATATAATGCATATAAAATGATCTGATAATCTTTATATAATGATAAATTAAAATGTGAATTATTTAATACAAAATGAATATTCTAGGTATAGAATAAGTGCAATCAGGAGGATCATTTTTTATTTTCTTCATCATGTTTAATAGATAAAATTTTAATAACATGATGAATACTCCCTAAAATTTCAAGGAAATGATCGTGAAAATCTAATTTATAATTAATTTAAACAGAATTTACTCAAACATGGTATGTATCTTGAACAATTATTTTTATCATTTCCCTTGTTGTGATGTCATTGTGTTAGTGAATGAAATTTAGGATTCCTCTATTCAAATTTATATATACTCTACAGAAATATAAATGATGTTCTCTCAAGTGCTAATACGAGATAAACATGTAATTTACACCATTATTCATTGATTTTAATGAGGATATCCTCTTTTTCTCTATTAGATCATGAGAGTTAGAGAATGATAGAATATTATAAAGTTTCATTTATGTGTCAAATCATATCACACATGAAAATGATATATTTTAGAATATATACTTAGGTTAAAATATGACAATTAAACAAAGAACATTATCATTTTATTTTACCCAAGTCATACCCCAAGAAATATATTTTAAAATAATAATATTATAATTATTACCTTACATGAAATGTGTGTCATTTAAAATTTTTTCCTAAATAAATAAATATTTATTTATTTAAATAATATTAAATAAAATATATCATTTTCATTTGGTTATTAAACTTGAACTAAATTCTTCCAAAAATAATCTATCAAACCTTTAATAGTAAAAATATTAATTCCATAAAATTTGTGAATAAATAAATATTATATTCATGAACTTATGAATAAATGAATAAGATATTATATTCAAATCCTATATTATAAACTCAAATATCTTATGATTGATTTTTTTATGATCAAAATAACTTGAATAAATAATATTCCATAGGTTTGTAATAAAATTATTCATAAAATTAAATTCAATAAGATTTAATGAGTTTTTTATAAACATAATGTGGAGGAATATAAGTATATTTATCAATGAAAATAGTAAATACCTACCTAAAGCCAAAATTTTCATCTACCAACGTGCCAAAGAACGTATTAATAAATAAGTTAGTGTATCAACTTCAACAACCTTCCAACAAATTCAATTGGGTAATATAATCTCATTATCAACTGATATCTCATTAAGTGAGTTCATAATTTTGCTATCACCTTATAAAATTAATTTATCTTTCCTTGAATTTTCTAAATGAAATTATTTATAAATTACCACAGACATAGATTTTAGTTACAAGCTTCCAACTCAATAAAAGGGACAAAGATATCTTATTATATTAACTCAGTAGATAAAAATGCCTTCTTAGAGATTTAATTAATTTCATATCACTTATGAATTACCTAGTGTATATTATCTCACCATGAGTATATTTTGTCATAGTTTTGTCAATTTATCTGACTACATGATTCATGATACACACTAAAAATTTTCTCCAGTCAAAGTAACAATACAAACACTCACATATAGGAATATTGATGATGCACATTTTTTATATATTATTATATTATAATTCATTTATAATATCCCCCTTTATTTTCATATTTTTTGGTTAGTAACCACATACTTAGTTTATAGGAATAATTTGGACTCTATTTTAAAAATGGAATAAATTTTTATTTTTAATGATTTTTATTATCATTTCATTATTAATTATCATGTAAAAACATTATTTACATTATTTTTATGATATTTCAGAATTTTGGAAGAAAAAAAAACAACTTCCAAGAGTAATGAGGATGTTTTTATTGGACAATTTCTAGAAGTTAATTTCGATTGGGAAACTAGAAATGGAATATCACAAGAATATGTATGATTAATATACTCTTACATAAGAGTCATTATAAAGAAATTAAGAATATTTGGTAATGTTATGAAGGAGCTAGAATTTCTATAATTTTCAAGAAGAAAAGTTTTACAAAGGAAAAGAATCTTGTGGATGAATATGTAAGATCCATTTTGATGATATGTAATAGTATTCAACATACCCATAGATAAACTTTTCAAGTTAATGACTCTTACGTAACAGTGCATAAAGTTTTTTTCAATAATGAATAAGAGTCTATCGAAGATGAAACTATAAATTTGTAGAGTTATGGGTATTTAAAAGAGTAATTTTGAAAAATAAATAAGATTCATTTTGATAATATGTATGTGTCTTTTAGATATGTTTCTAGAAATTTGGATAAGTGTAAGGATGCATAACAGTCATTTAGAACAATTTTTAAGGGTAATTTATATACTCCATAGGATATGTTAGGGTCATATAATCTGTGAGAATTCATCCAGGCATTATAAATTATAGTTATATTCTTGATCTAGAAGAAGTGTCCCACATAAATCATTATAAACATAAAGGTTATGTCCTTTACAAATTTTTATGAACCAAATTTTCACACCATGATGATATCTAATATAACATAGAATCCATACCAATATTTCATCCATTTAATTTCATCCATATATTATTTGGTAATCTGAATTAAATAAAAAGGTTAAAAAGGAATCATGATTATGTAAGATAATTTAAGTTCATAGGAAAATATAAAATTTGAATAAAAACATATTCCTGTTGCATAGATTTTTACCAATACTCGGACTTTAATGTGTGGAAGCCTCTCCATGCCTGTGGATGCTTGATAGATCACATTATTTCCCATTTATATTATTTTACTCCAATTTATTTGATATGTATATATCTCTATGTGGAAAATAGGTAAGAGTTTTCAACTTTTCCTTTGTCCTTGTGAGTAGTTTAGGGTTTGAGTTTATCTCATTTCTAATAGTCCTACATTTTAATAAAAATAGAATTTTACTCTATCTATTTTATAATTTTCTTGATATTATCGCACTATTATTTTCTATTCTATACTAATATATAAATAATTATTTCTATTGTTCCAAGGGCTTGCATAATTGATTCTTTGAGATGGAATATATGTTTTTATTATTTCTGTTCTTTTAAATCTAAAGTTACAATTGATGGTTAAATTGATAAGGGTGTTAAGTTTCACCCTTTTAAATATCAATTATAGTTATTATTATTATTCATATATTTTTCATCCATTAAATTTTAATTCATTCAATTGGTGGATTTTGGATTAGTTATTGATGTTCAGGGAAAATGTTTCTTAGCTGGATTTTATAAGAGGTCACTCCTATGTGTAGAGGTCACAGTGTAAAATGATCGTAATTAAAAATAGAGATTGAATGGGAATGGTAGGTGAATATTCATATAGATATAGAGTTAGTGAAATTTAATCTTCAATGAACTAAGATTTTCATTGTTTTAAACTCTTAAGGGATTCAACTCTTCTTTAATTCTAACTCCATTCTGATTTTCATTTTTATGTTCTTCATTTTTATTTATATATATATATAGCACATAAATTTTAAAAACCATAACTATTTTAGTATTTCACTTAGTATTATATTTTATTTGGATATAAATAGTAATAATAGAAGTTTGGTTTATTTGATAATCCTCCTCAAGATATTGACCCAAGGTTGTGAACTATAATTCATACCTATATAAATAAGAATTTATTAAAACAAGATATGTGAAAAAAAAATCATGCATGTTAATTTGAAACCGTTGATGGGGATTGAACCTTGGTTACCCAAGTAACATATAGGTATACTTGTAAATTTTGAATCATTATTGGGGGCACATAACTTTTACATGTTATACTTCCAAAAATATATATAAAAAATAAATTTCAAAAAAACATAAAAAAACATAATTTCATTGAAAATGAATCACTAAACTGTATTTTTCTTACTAAAACCTACTATTTAGAAGACTTTATTAGGTAAATAGTTGATTATTTTAATGTTTGGTGCCTCCTCGGTCCATTACATTGTGAGTGTGTTCCTTAGATGTTATTAGAGGAGTATGAGAGTGATTTTAGATAATTTTAGTTCTTAAAAACTAGATTCTGGGAGGGTTTACATCATGTAACTTGATTTCATGGCATAAATCTTGATTTTTCGGCTTGTCCTAGAAATCTTCATGATGTGCAGACTTTTACACAATGTGAAATAGGGATTCTCGGTGTGAAATACCTTGGGGTCTGAAAAATAAAATTAAAATCAAGAGGCAATGCATTTTTAGGTGGGAGTAGACCTCGAGGTATTACAGAATGTGAAAAGAGATTACATGGCATGTAATACCCCGATGTTGTAATGTTGTAAAACATTCCAACCACTCGGGTTATTATAAACCCTATTAATGTATAAATATCTCTCTTTCTAGATGAAACCTTGGTGCCACGAGGAGTTCTCTGAACCCCCTTCCTCCCTCTTTACTCTGTAGATATTGGTGATCATTTTTTTGGGATCCATAGTCATCTGAGTAATATTCTCCCTTCATTTTTTTAGAATTCCCCCTTGGTTTGGTCTCATTCTCTTATATGTATCCTCGTCATGATATGTCATGTGCTTATTCGTGATTCATAATGGGGTATCTCTCAGTTATTTTTCTTGAGTTGGTTCCATGACATCCTCAGATGGATTCAAATATTATGGGACAGGTAACTGTAGGACCATTACATGATCTGTTCTCCATCTAAGATTGTTTACACCCCTTCAAGGTAGGATTTACCTAGTTTTTCTTTATTTTTTCCAACATGTGGGAGAGGTTTTTCTTTTTTCACCCATGGATTATAGTTGTGCTGACTCAATCAAAGATAAATAAATGGATAATTGAATTAAAATTGAAAATATGTTTTGTTCTCATGCTTTTTATAGACTTGATATTGATTATAATGTTGTGATTATACATGATGAACACCTCACTATAAATGGTGGTCATTGGTGGATATTTTCCCCACCAAATTCATTGTGTGTGTTTTAGTTTATATTGGACACATATATATGGAAAATTGTTAATCACGTACACTTGGCTAATAAATGGATTCCATAGGATTACCCTTTTTTTCAACAAACCTTGAATTAAAAGGTGAAATTAAATAAGGAAAGACTTGATAAATCTGGAGTTTTGTTATGATTTGTCATGTGGGGAAATGTGTTGTGTGGGATAGCCATGATTGTGTGTGTGGGACCAATGATAGGTGATGTGGCTATATTGGGATGTGTGGGTTTTCTATAGTTCGTACTGTGGTCTGGTTGTGAATAGCGAGTACTTGTTATGGGTTGGTTTGGGCAGTGTTGTGGATAAACATATAGACAATACATCAACTATGTAATTAAATGGAATCTCAGGTTGAGAGATTGATTGTTTATGGAATGGATGATCATTGGTTTGTAGTGGGGCTATGATTAGGTTATTCTATGTTGTTTTTTTGGATGTGTTTGAGAGTTGGGAACACTTTTTGGTTGGTATGGATAATTCACTTATAGTTTCCCCATGTGTGAATTTTGCAATGTTTTTGGTCGTGTGTTGTTCATGGTAGTTTTCCGAATATTAATGGAATAAATGAATAAATTATTGAATAATAATGTTTGGAATTAGCTCGGGTTATTGTAGTTAACAAAAAAATAAAATTAATTGTTAAATAAACAGTGGAATCAGTTAAATTAATTGGTTTAGAATATTGATTTGGTTTGTGTCCTATTTTGTGGTGTTGCACATTTAGAGTTAGCAGTAAGGTTGGTATTGTTGAGAGTTGGATATTTTTTTGAGAACCCATAGTATGGTCATGATTGTTTGGTATCATGTATGTACATATTTTTATTTTTCTTTTGATTTATATATTCACTCCACCATATATGATCACTATGTGCGGAACACCCCCATCATCATCAGGGATGGTGGTTTTCCCAAATATATTACTGGTATGATGAATGGTTGGACACCCAATCTTCCCTACTCCCTCTTCCAGGAAGATATAGCCCATGATTCTTCGAGCTGGTTGTGGTTTGTGAGGCCTAGGTGTGTGCAGGTGAGTGGTTTTTTCCCAATTATTTTTGGGGTAAAATGTGTTGTTATTTCCCATGTGTCTTAAGAATGAGGTGCGGTTTGTGGCACAGGGGTACGTGGGTGGGATTCGATGTGTCGATGGCCTATGTTACTATGAGTGGGATGTGATGTGATGTGATGTGACTTAGGATCATGTGATGGGATGGGAAGTGGTTCACGGCCCAGGTGTCTGTGGGATGTATGTTGTGTGACTTGGGCTCAGGTGATATGATGAGATATGGTTTTTGGTTCCCAAGTGTATGGATTGTTTTTTATGTGGTTCTTTCAGAAAAGGTAGGATCGTGATGACGTTTTCCATTAGGCAACAGTGGATAAATTAGTGGGAAGTGGTTCGAGGTACCCAAATCATCAATGTTATTACTATGTTACTTTACATGACATTTATTACTTTATGAGTGTGCCTTGGTGAGGATTTTATGGATAATATACCTTGTTAGGTGTTGTATTATTCTGTTGTTTTCTCTTAGGGGCATTAGTATTCTTTTTTCACATGTCCACAAGAAACATAGGTTGTTCGTACTGAGTATAATTGTATTCTCACCCTATGCATATAAAACTATTTTAAGGTTTCTCAGAAGAATTCATAGACTGTGTGGGACTTTACTAGCTCTGATCTTGATAGTTGTTGTGTCTCTTCTTAGCATTACTTTTTTTTACTTATTTTTTAGCTTTATTTCATTTATAATAGTTTTATTTTAATCATGCATGTGGGATGGATTTTCTATTTCTTTTATATGTGTCTTGGAGTTATTATGGGTTTAATGCATCTTATCTCCTAATATTGTTTACTATGAATTTGGTAATGCCCCCCCCCCCATTTTCTGAGATTTATATACCCTTAGTATTAGTCACCACCACATGTCTTAGTGAAGGTGAGAATCTGGGGGTCATTATCTACCATTCTTCATTGTCATCCTAGGAGGGGTATCTTTGGAAGGAGGGGTCATCACAAAATTGTATAAGAGGGAGGTTTGGAAATAGGACGGAGTTTGTAGTTAGCCATAGTTTGGATTGTATAGGTTGGTAGTGCAATAGTTTTAGGTGATCATGGTGCATGACATTGGCCAACGAAGAATGGTTAGTACATGGGATTTTAGGGGCCCCTGTGATCTAATACAAGGAATATGATACTACCAAAAGACCAAGTGATTATGAACCATTTCCAAGGTAGAGGCCCTATGAAAGGTATAGGAAGCCTAATTACATGTGTTCTTATTTGAATTGGGTTTTGGAAAATTTAAAATGAATAATTAATTAAATTAGTTAAAATAAATTTTAATAAAATTACATACTATTTTTTCTAAGGAATTACTTTTTTACATTCAACATATGTTTGATCCTCATCCACATGTATCTCAGATAGTTGAGGCTTAGTATGTATATTTGGTTGATTGATGGCTAGTTGATCTAGTGGAGGAGGTTGACCAGTTGTAGATAAAGTTACATCATTTCCAACAGCAGGCCTTGGGAAAGTAAAAGGGTAGTTTTTCAGACATGGAGATGGAGAGTTGGATCGAGGATCTTGAGATCACCTTCAGTTTGATCCAAGATCTGATGGATTATTGGGTTTCTTTGGTAGTGATTCATCTATGGGGAACTACGTGTCAGTGGGGGATTTTTTACCTTGGAGAGAGTAAGGAGGCTAATGATTTCTAGGTTTATTTTGATATGGGAGTTCTGAGAATAATTACTTTCATCAACCATGAAGGCTGAGAATAGGATTGATTAACTCTCCCTCTAATATGAGAGTATGTTGGTACAGGAGATGGGGATTAAGTTCAAGGTTCTTCTTTACATCACACCATATCTCTTTCCAGATGAGGAGTATCATGTGAGATGCCTAGAGGTGGAAGTTCATCCTTTTATCTAGTACACAGTTACTCCCTTTATGTTTCCAACATAGATGGAGGTTCATAAGGAGGAATTGATTGAGAAGATGAACTCATGATGAGTTCTACCATGAGAGGGGATCCAGTATTTTTCTTTATAGGGAAAGGCTACCATCAGTAGGTCTCACGCGCCAGGGCCTTTGTGGTTTTGACCAATGGAGAGTCTACCTTAGTAGTTTCTATTTTGACTTTATCGTCCTCTTTTCTTTCCTGTGAACATGGTACCATAGTGTTTCATATGTGTATTCTGTATCTATATTCAAAACCAGAGCCCAGGATCAATTCAAGACTTGAATGGTGGAGGTGGATAGGTTTAGTGCCAATATCAGTAGCAGATCCAACTAGGCTATTTTAGAAGCAGCGACAGCATGCTCTTGATCCACCACGAGGATATGAAGTGGGTAGAAGTTGACCTTATGATGTTCCTCAGAATTCTAGGCCCGAGTGTGGTTTTAGGGGTGGTCATTTACAGAGGGGAAAAAGACCTGGGTGTGGTAAGTTACATGTAGCATATGCAGCAGTTCTAGCAAGGACAAAGATCATTAAAGGTATGATTAGTTTTTTTACACGTTCTTGTGCTTTGTTTAATTTGGGAGCTTCGAACTCCTTTTTTCACCTTCTCTATCTCATTCTCAAGTACTAGGCATAGAGAGTCTTTTCATTCCCCTGGTGTTGATTAAGCTAGGTAGAGGCCATACTAGTTTGTTCAATGTGTTCTGGGGATGTAGATTGATGATTAGACTACTTCAGTCTAATGGTAATGTATTATTACTACAAATACTGGAATACAATGTCATTATTGGAATCAACTGGTTGTATTTTTTGAATGTTGCAATCAAATTATTCCAAATAATATTTTTATCAGAGATGGATGTTTGGCGTGTGGTTTTCATTGGTAAGTAGAGCTGTCGGGTGGGCAGGCAGCATATAGAGCCTCTCCTTTCCTTGTTTCCTGAGCTGTTAGTGGAATTATCTTATGTTGGGACAGTGGAGGTTCTCAAATATGTTGGGGAGTTCTCATATTTTTTCTCAAGTAGGTTTTAACTCTGCCCCCTCGACGTGATGTTGAGTTCGTGAAATACCTACAGACCAGTGCTTAGCGATTTTGGTGGCTCTTTATCAAATTACACCTTCTGAGCTACATGATTTGTAGATATAGAAGTAAAATTAAAGGAAAAACGATTTCATCTAGCCCAATGTGTCACCATGGGGTGCCCCATTCTTTTTTTCAAAGAAGTAATATGGTTGTATTAGGTTGTTCATAGACTACTAGAGGTTGAATCAGGTGACGGTCAAAAAAATTTACCCTCTCCTAATGATAGAAAATCTTTTCGACTAGATGGAATGTAAAATATGGTTTTCTATGATCGACCAGTGGTCTAGATATCACCAATTTAGGTTGAAGGAGATATATATCTTGAAGAATGATTTCAAATGTAGGTATGAACACTTCAATTTTGTGGTCATTCTCGTTAGTGTTACAAATGCACCAGTTGTGTTCATGGGACTTATGAATTCCATGTTCCGTGAGTTCTTGGATCGGTTCGTTTTATTGTTTATTGATGAAATCCAAGTTTACTCAAGGTTATAAGAGGAACATTCCAGGCATATTATAACCATATTTTTGGTTCCTTTATTCCACCATCTCTAGAGAATGTTTTCTAAGTAAAGGTTTTGGACATGGTAGGTGCATTTCCTTGGGCTTGTGGTGTCTCAACTGGGTGTAGTTGTAGACCCAAAAAAGGTTGAAGCAGTTGTTTCTTGGTAATTAGCCAAGAATGTGGTATTGGTTCATATTTTTCTTACTTTTGTGGGCTATTATTGTAGGTTTGTACCTAATTTCTCCCAATTTTCAACTCTATTGATATCTTTGACTAGAATGGACTATGATTTTTTCTGGAGTGAGAAGTTTCATGACTCGTTTTAATATCTAAAGGGGAAGTTGGTCAGTGATTCTATTTCTAGATGAATGGGTGATGTTTGAGGTGTTTTTTAATCCCTCCCATCTAGGCTTGGGATGTATCTTGATGCCGGAATGGGTAGTGATCACTTATGGTTCTGGGAAATTACATCACCACAAACATAACTATGCCACCCATGATCTGGAACTAGCATTGGTCATGTTTTCATTAAATTTGTGGCAGGGTTACCTCATTGGGGAGTTCTTTGTGGTCTTCACATATCATAATAGATTGAGTTATATCTTTTCCCAGTGAGATCTGAACTTGTGACAGGAGAGTTGGATGGGGTTTCTTCAGGACTATGATTTTGAGATCCAATACACCTTTGGTTAAGGGAATTTTGGGGCTAATTCTCTAAACAGAAAGTCATAGAAGGAAGTTTTCCAAGAATCTTTGAATTCTTGTAAAGCTATGGTGGAGTTAAAATCGTTTCACATTGATGAAGTAATATATGGTGGTAGAGGTTGTTTATTTCATATGACGGTATAAACTTATTTGATGCAGTGGGTGGATAAGTCTCAGTGGGAAGACTCAGAGGTAGGGGTGATTGGTGATCTTATCGACCATGGTGATGCTTCGGAAGGATGTTCGGAAGATTGTTAGAATTAGATGTTGTTTTTGGGAAAGTTTTTTGTTCCGGTGGTGCTGAAATATAGAGTCATTAGTGAGTTTTACATATCACCTTTATCACTACACCAATGAGTTTCCAAGATGTATCATGCCCTGAGGATTCAGTGTTGGTGGCCTCGGATGAAACAGGTATTTGTGGAGTTTGGGTAGAAGTGCTTAGTGTGCCAGTAGTTTATGGTTGAGAACCATGTTCCTGGTTTTTTCATCCCTTAGACATCTCTAAGTGTAAATGGGATGACATCTCAATGGATTTAATCATAAGGTTACCTAAATCTTAGGGAGGATGTGATACTATATAGGTAGTAGTGCATCGGCTAAAAGAATTGGCTCACTTATTAGTTTTCAAGTAGTCATTCAAAGTGAATTCCTAGCCAAAGAGGTATGTGGATGAGGTGGTGTGGCCACATGGAGTTCTGAGATCCATTGTCTTATATCGGGATACACATTTTACCTTACGAATCTAGAGGGGACTACAATAAGCTTTTGGAACCCAATTATGTCATAACACTGCCTTCCATCCCCATAAAGATGGGATGACATAACAGAATATCTAGATAGTAGAGGATATGATGTGATCATACATCAAGAACATTGGAATATCTTGAATGCGACACTTACCCTTGGTGTAGTTTCATTATAATAACAGTTATCATTCTTCTATTGGAATGGATTCATTTGAACCTTTGTACACAATACCATGTAATTCACCTTTTTGTTGGATATAGGTTGGGGAGAGAGTTTTTCTTGGTCATGAGGTTGTGTAGTGAATTAAAGAGAAGTTCTATATTGCCTTATAGAGAATGAAAGTAGTGTAGCACTGGCAGAAGTCATATGTCGGTCATAGGAGGAGGGCCTTGGAGTTTAAGGATGGGAACTATGTATTCTTAAAATTTTCCTCTCAATTTGGGAAGAAGAGGTTTAGTAGAGGGACTAAGATTTATCCCAGGTTCATCATACCCTTCGAGATGTTGGGACAAGTTGGTGAGGTGGAAAACTAGTTGGTGTTGCCACTGTAGTTGGAGAAGATCCATGACGTCTTCCATGTCTTTCAACTCCATCGGTATCTTCATGATGACTCCAATATCATTGACTGGGGATAGATGGATATCGAAGATGATGCTATGTTTGTGGAATGGCTGATAGAGATCTAGGATCATTGGGAGAAGATGGTGTGTAGACAGACCATTTTGTTGGTTCATATGTTGGGGAGGTGTGGTGGACTGGAGGAGAGTAATTGGGAGTTAGAAACACATATGTGTTCCCAGTACCCAGAGTTGTTTTTCGTTTTTCCTTGTTCTTTTTTCTTGTGATGTTATGCTTGAACCTTGTTTTATATGAGATGAGTTGTTTTCCCTTAGTTTGTGATGTGTTTGGTGTAATTTATGATAAAGTTTCACCTTATGGAAAGGTAGAATACTAGATTCTTAATGAAGATGCATTAAATACAATGTGATTAAACTCATGTGGGTGAGTCAGTTCCACCCTGAGTGGATAGTATGTTAACATAGAGAACGGTATTCTATGATTCATGTGCTTGAGATGGCATGGTTTTTGTTCTCGTTTGGTGTGTTTCGTGGTTGATTGGGTTAGCATATGTCAGATGAGGTGTTCTTGGATGTGGAGGTTTCCACCCTAGATTTTGAACAACACAGGGTTGTTTATCATTGAACCTTTATGTCTTTGGTTGTTAGAGATGATTTAATTTTAGCGATATCCTTGATAGGTATCTCATGGGGTGGTTGTTTCAACCCAATTTCTATTGGTCTTTGTTTTGGATTCTTGAGGATGAGAATCATTTGAGAGGTACCTAATGTAATTTCTTATGACATCCTGATCCTTTACATTGCATGTTTGGTAATTGTATGTTCTTTGAGGAGGATCGGAGGGATTTTGGTGATGTTCAGTGGCTAAAAACTTCATACAAGGAGGTTACACATCGTGTACCTTGATTTCATAGTGTGAATCTTGGGTTCATGGATTATACTGGAATGCTTCATGATGTACAGACTCTTACATATCGTGAAATAGGGATTCACGGTGTGAAATACTTCAGGTACTAGAAAATAAAATTAAAATGGAAAGGTGAAGTGTTTTTAGTGGAACTGGACCTTGAGGTATTGAATGTCATTAAATGGGATAACACGTCGTGTAATACCCTGATGTTGTAATGTTTTAACACATTCTAGCAGTACTGGTTTTCACAAACCCTACAAGTACATCAATATCTCTTATTACAGAAGTACCCTAGGTGACCTGAGGTGTTCTTAGAACCCCCTTCCTCCTTTATCAATCTTCTAATTTTAGTGATCATTTGTTGGAGATCCACAGTCAAATAAGGTATGTTCTCCCTTAATTTTTATAGTAGTCTCCCTCAGTTTGGTCTCATTCTCTTCCATATATCCTCTCCATTCTATTTTGTGTTCTTATCCATGATTCTTAATAGGGACATCTCCATTTTTTGCTGTAGTGGTGTCGCGGAATCCTTGGATGGATGCAGATCTTGTGGTATAGGTAACTAAAGGACTATTATGTGATATTTTCTCATGGTAAGAATGTTGAAACCCCTTCAAGGTAGGATTTCCCTTGTTTCTTATTATTGTGCAACAAGTGGGAGGGGTTTTTCTTTCGTCATTCTTGGATTATAGTTGTGAATACTTAATCAAAGATAAATAAATTGATAATTGAATTGAAAGGGGAAATGGGTTTTGTTCCCATGATTTTTATAGCCTTTATATTGATTAAAATGTTGTGATTATACGTGGTGAACACCCTACTGAAAATAGTGGTTGGTGGTGGTTCTGTTTGCACACTAAAATTATTTTGTGTATTTTGGTTTATGTTGAACACATGTATATGGAAAATGGTTAATCACATACACTTTTACAATAAACGGATTCCCCAAATTACCATTTTTTTATAACCCCTGAATTAATATGTAAAATTTAAAAAGGAAGGCCTTTCTAAATCCAGAATTGTTCTATTCTTTGACGTGTGAGTAAATGTGTTGTGTGGGATTGATTTGGTTGTGTGTGTAGGACTAATGGGAGGTGAAGTGGATATTTTATAACGTGTGGGTTTCCTCTAATTTTTGTTGTGGTATGGTTATGAAGCATGATTATGTGATGTGTGTTTGTTTAGGTGGTGTTAATGATGAACTTGTAGATGATAAATAAACATGGATATGTAATGGAATATCATTTTTAGAGATTGATTGTTTTTTTAATGGATGAGTTGTGTTTTGTGGTGGGGATACTATCGGGTTGTGCTATTCGTTTTTGCTAGATGTGGCTGGGATATGAGGATTTTTTATGTTGGTTTGTTTAATTCACCTGTAATTTCTCTATGTGTGACTTTTGTGGTGTTATTTTTCATGTTTTTTGCATGGTAGTTTCTTGGATAGTAATAGAATAAATTAATAAATAATTTATTAATAAGGTTTGGAATTTTCTTGGGTTGTTGTGGTTAACAAAAAAATTGAATTGTTAAATAAATATTGTAATTGGATAAATGAATTAGATTAGAATATGGATTGGGTTTGTGATTTTTTGTGGTTTTTCTCATTTAGAGGTAGCAACAAGGTTGGAAATGTTGAGATATAGTTTTTTGTTTGAGGACCCATTAGATTTTCATGAGTTTTTGGTATCATATATGTATATAATTTCCTTTTACTTATTATTTATATACTCACCCCACCATATTTGAGCACTATGTTCTAAGCACCCCTATCATCTCGAGGGAGGATGTATCTCTCAAGCATCATGGTGGGAGGATGTATGGTTGGACACTTTTTCTTCCCTAATCCCTCTTCTAGGTGTATATTTCCTTATATTCTTCGGGTAGGTTGTGGTTTGTGAGGCCCAAGCGTGTGTGGGCGAGTAGTGTTTTCCTAGGTGTCTTCGGGATGAGATGTGTTGTGCTTTCTTATGTGTCTTTGGGGTGATTTTTGGTTTATGGACCATGGTTCTATAGGTGGTATGTGATGTGGTTTTGGCTCATGTGTCTATGGGTGAGATCTGATGTGAGGTGATATGACTCGGGCTTAAGTGACTGTCCAAGATGTAGTTTTCATCCCAGGTGTCTTCGGCCAAAATGTTATATGACTCGGTCTTAGGTGAGAGGATGTGATGTGTTTTGTGGGGCCTAGGTGTGTGGAAGCGGGTTGTGATGTGGTTCTTTTAGAATATTTGGGAGTGCAAGGATGTTTTACAATATGCAAGAGTGGCTAAACTAGTAGAAAGTTGTATAGGGTACCCAAATCATCGATGTTATTACTATGTTACTTTACTTGACATGTATTACTTGGTGAGTGTGACTTTGTGAGGATGGTAGGCTAGTGTACCTTGTTAGCTGTTGTTTGGTTCTGCTATTTTATCACAAGGGAATTAGTATGCTTCCTTTCACATGTGAACAATAGACTTCGGGTTTTCCTACTGAGTATACTTGTATATTCACCCTGCATATATAAAACTATTTTATGGTTTTTAGGAGGACTTCGTCAACCATGTTGTACTTTACTAGCTCAGATCTTGATAGTTGTTGTGTCTCTACCTAGCCTTGATTTTGGTACTTATTTTGAAGCTTTATTGCATTTTTAATAGTTTTATTCTAAACATGAATATTGGATCAATTTTGGATTTCTTTTATAAGTTTCTTGGAGTTGTTTTGATGTTGATACATCTTATCTATAAATCCTTTTCCCTCTAAAAAGGGTAATTCCTCCCATTTTGTGATATCAGTAAACCCTTGGCCTTGGTTTCCACCCTAGGGCCTACTAGAGGTTGTAATCAGGGTTCATTATCTCTCTTTCTTCATTTAAAGATGAGTAGGGGTCTCTTTGGAGGGAGGTGTCATGATAATTATCAAATTGATTAATCTTTTCATTTCCTTGTAACTAAAAAAATAATTCTAACAAGGAATTTTCATAACACAATAAGCTGAACAAAATTTTAAAATACATGAAGAAGTCTAGAAAAATTTGGAAATTCTCACTTCTTCATTGAAATAATTGAAAAACGATGCACAATAAAAGGAAAACCTTATTACAATCACTTTTTATATTAATGAACATTTTGAGGGTGAGTTGATGGATAAATTAGAATCGGGTTTTTTTTATTTCAAAGGGGGACATCAATAAGGACTTACAAGTTGACTTGAGTGTTATATATCAAGAATATATGGATGATTAATGATCTTATTTTGTAATAAATGAAAATATTAGTCATATCCCACACTTTGATAATGATAAATTGGTATCTTTAATCACTTTTATGGATAAATAGGACACTTTTTGAGCCAATGAAATTCAAAGAGAGGATAGAGAGTCTACTTCCCTTTCCAACATAAACCAATGTAGAGGGATGCATTAGATAGAAAAAATCTCATGGAAAAATAATTTAATGTATTATAACTTTCTTTTGAATATTTTTCTTCGGATTTTTCATGGCATGAAATTCCCTTTCACTCTCCCAATTCTAACTTTTCTAATTTGTAAGGGTAGATCCTTGTCATGGATAGTGAGGAAAAATTGATTGGTCCACCATAAAGGAGAAAATGTGATATAATTTAAATATTTGGATAATAATAATGAATATTATTCTCTGGGAAATGTGGTGAGGCCAATACTCCCTCAAAAATCATATTCCATTCACATAAATGGAGAAAGAACAACTAAAATGGAGACAACATACACCCTTTTCCTATAGTTTATTTTCCTTTCTCCTATTTTGGGGGTTGAGATATTTTAATTTTCACATGGGTTACTCTAAGACCAATGTCCAACTATGTAAATTTATAGAAAATAAATTTTATGGATTCTATCAAAGAAGCCCAAACCACCATATTATTGGGGTTAAAACACTAAAACATCATGGTTATAGGAAATTAAAAACACAACACCCCTTGCGGTTTATTTAAATAGTATATTTCATTTATTTTTTTAGTAATTGTTTTATAGTTTTTATTTAATATTTTTTTCTCTTATAAGTTTGAAGAAGGTAAGAATTATAAGATTAACTCAAGTTAACAATTCCTATAAAAACTCAGCTTGTATATCTCTTTCTATTTAGTTAATGCTACATTATTCTATTGAATATATTTAAGCTTAAATTAATGGTGTTTAAATATATGTGTAGAGGATTGGATACCAATTATTTTGGACATTATGTTTTTTTCTATTATTGATTCTGTGTGTGTTTTTAGGATACCTTGATCCTAAGAGAATGTTTTGAAAAATTAAAAAGATCATGGTATTTTTGGAAAGTACTATATTTTAATATCTAAGGATTTAAGTGACCGGTAAAATTTATTTTAATCCCTAATTTACAATATTTTCATTTAATTATGTTAGATCAATTTTGAAACAAATGTTTGTTAGTGTAGTCCAATGTTTGTCTTTCCCAACGTAAGAGGTTTCTAAACTTTTTTTTACATTTTCTTCAATTTTTATTTTCCTTGAGATTCTTGAGGGATGATATGGGATTGATAACTTATTATTTTTCTATTTTTTTGAATTTTATAGAGATTATAAATTTTGTTAATAATAATTAAGAAAATATTTTGATGAAAATATATTTTACAAATGAACTTTTTTCCCTGCCAATCATTACATATTACCCGTGTTATCATTTATAATCCATGAGTGAAGATATTAAGAAGGAACATTACAAGATTAAATTTCAAACCATACTACTCTAGAAGTTAATGGATGATTATAATTGAACTCAAGTGTAATATTGGGAGATGATTTATGTTCATCCCTAATATAGAAAATCTATTTGGGTGATAATTTTTAGATTTTTCATTAATTGATTTTATTTTCTAAAAATTTATAAAAAACATCATATGGGGAGAATGGAAGGGTAAATATACATAAATAATAGGAAACATAGTTCAAATAATTTTTTTTAAGACTATATATTCCTATCTACCCTATGAATACTAATCTATATAGAATTAATAAAAATGGGAAAAATGATTCTAAAGAGGTGGAGAGAATAAGAAAAGGAAGAAAAAATATATTATTGTTGAAATGATTCATGTGGGAACTACCCATGAGAATAAAAAGGGTGTTGGAGGTAAAAATTTTCAAATATGAGTGGGAAATTATACCATCATTGATTTTAAAATTGAAATCATGCATTTTACTTCATTTTAGAGCCAAACTTACTCATTCTACCTCTAAATTCATTACATCTGAAACCTGTCAACACTTAACCCACAAAATAAACCATTTAAATTCATCATGATTGAAACACTTTTACTTATCAGTGAAGTGAAAATACTAAAAAGTAATCGAGCCAATATAAATCATGCATATTTTTTAGAATGATAAAAACTCCATTTAAAAATCCTTGAGTGAAGAGAGATATATTTAAGGGTAGCTAGGTTCATAATTCACTTGGGGATTCACTGTATAATGAATGAAATATTATGATAAGTGATGAATTAGGTAGTTTATATATATTTAAGAAGCATGATATTTCCAATCATGTGAAAAATTAAAAATAAATTGGCAAACATTCCATGATAATCTAACTTGACCTTACTATTAGAAGATTCCAAAGGATTAAAAAAAATATGTGTACAGGAGTGGTGAATTACATATTTTATATTTTTTATATTGTAAATAAATGATAATGTACCCACCTTTTACATATTTTATGTGTAATTATCTCATATTTAGTTTAGAGGAATAATTTGGACAATATTGTGAAAATAGACTAAATTTCAATTTTTAGTGTTATTAATCATTATTTAATTATTAATTTTCTTATTAAACTAAATTTATAATATTTTTATGATATTTTATGAGTCTATAAGATACCATACAACTTCCAGAATTTTTATATGAGTCTAAATGTAGAGAATTCTGAAAGTTGATTTAGACTGGGAAACTGAAAAATGAAACTCAAAAAGATACATAAGAGTTATATACTCTTATGTAGGATTGATTTTAAATTAATAAATATTATTTGTTAAAATCTAAAAGGATTAATAATTCCTAGAAGTTTCATTCCGAAGAGTTTAAAAAAGTAAAATTCAATTATATATGAATACATCAAAGTCATTTGGATGATATGTAATAATCATGCACATAGTCGTTGAGAACAAGTTAAAGTGAAAGACTCTTATATATCAATGTACAAGAGTCATTTGAATAATATGTGAGTATTTGAAAGATACAATTGGAAATTTGGAGAAGTATGGGGATGGGTAAGATTAATTTTGACCTATACATAAGGGTAATTTGGATAATATGTTAGAGTCTTTCATAGATGCAGCTGGAAATTTATAGAATTGTAGGGATGTGTAAGAGTCATTTTTGAGCTCCTCGGGGTATATAAGGGTCACATAATTAGTGAAAATTACACAAGATCAATATTTATGAGTCTTATACTTAGTTAAGAAAAATAATCTCACATATGTAATATCCGTCACTATATATGTAGAGATCTTTTCATTTACCAAATATGAAGAACTGAAGCTTCATGTCGTGATGATATCTATTGAGATGTGGAATCCATATTAGTATTTTCATCCTTTTAAATCCTTCCATATATTATTTTACCACATGTATTAAATGAAAATGAGAAAAAGGTAACAATATCATATGTTAGAATTTAAGATCATGGGGTGAATTTCAAGACGAATAAAAACATGTTACTGCAATGTAGAAGTTTACTACTATCGAGCCTTGCACATGAGGAAGTCACCCCATGAACATTGATACTTTTTTTATCCTGTTATTTATAATTTAAATTATTTTATCTCAAATGTATTCTATATAGATATATCTCTCTACGGGATATATATATATATATATGGTTAATAAAGATAAGAGTTTTCAACCTATACATAGGCCTTGAGAGTAGTTTAGGGATTCTGTTTATTTATTTTATAACAGTTATATGTGTTCATAAAAGTGGTGTCTTATTGTATCTCTAATTTAAATTTTTCATGTTATCCCATAATGATTTAATTTTATATATTGATGGATAAATAACTCTTATTTATTTTTTAAGGGAGGCACAATTTATTCATTTATTTCTAATATGGTTTTTATTTTTTCTAGTTTTCTTAGTCTGAATAGGTAATTGATGGTTAAATTGATAAGGGTATGTGTTTTCTCTATATTCTTTGGTAAAAATTTTTATTACTCATTATTCATATATTTTATTACCCTTTATTATTTTATTTATCCAAATAGTGGATTTTATCTTAGGTATTGTTGTTCTACAAAGAGGGTCCTTAGATGAATCTTGGAAGAGATCACTCTTTCATATTGAGGTATCAAAGTAGGATGATCATCATTAGAAAATAAGGGTTGATTGGGAATGGTAGGAAACTATTTATTGAAGTAGTAGGATAGAAAATTTTATTCTTTAAATAATAATTATTTGCATCATTGTAAAATCATGAGTATAGAAACTCTTCTTTCTTTATAAATTTATTTCTTTCATTTTTATGTTTTTATTTGAATATATATATATATATAATTCCTTTTATAAATATCCATTTAATATTAATTTATTTAAGTGGGATTCATAAAAAAAATCCCCTCACATTAAATATCCAATGACACATAAGGCATGTGAAATTTATATTGGTAGGTCTATCCCCATAACCTCCCTTTATGGAGATTAAAAACTGAAAACATCCTGAGAAGAAGTCTCAATGCTTATGAGTTCTCATTTCTTGATAGTAAAACAATATCTATGTCCCATAATATTTATGTATATTGATCATGAGACATATTTAATTAAGAATATTATCACAGAATTGTTTGGTTATTTTTATAATAAGGAATTGTTTATGCATCAAATATTCTAAAAACATTATCAAATTAATATTAAACAAAATAAAAATAACTATTTGATAATAATGAAAACATATTCTAGAAATTAACATTCCATATATCAATTGGTTATATAGATCTAACATAGACAATATTCACCTATCACAACAACCTATAATACTCTGTGATGGAGACCTATTAGGGATACTCAAATTCATACTTTGTGAGCCCAATTATTATTTCACTTAATATAACATATGTATCCAACATGATAGAATGATAAAGTGAATATTTTATTGTATATATCATGATGCATTATATATATTCTAACTATTTTAATAATAATAAATATATATATACGCTCTATTATTATCAAATCTTATATGAAATTTCACCAGAGAGACCTTATGTTTGTTGTAATTTTAATGTTCTATTAAAATCCTTAAAATACGATGTAATTCTAGCCACATATCTATATGAAAATCTAATAAATCCCCTCACTAAACTTGATTTAACATTTATATATAAATTATTTTTGAATAATGTTGATATTAGGATTCATAATCCTCATTTTTGACTCTTTGAACATAATATTAAAACTTATTTACTTCAAAACATCCAATGTTATAATATTAATAACTTCTTTTGGCTTAAATAATATTAAAATTTTCATCATTAATTTTCATATTTATAATATTTATATTCAAACATTTCTTTGAGGTCATTTGGTAATAAAATTAAATGTAACTCTTTATATTTAGATCATTCAATACTAATATATCTTGAACACCTTCATGTTTTTTTAAAGTAAAATTTACTTTAAATTGGATTTCTCTATACATTTATTTGTGGCACTTGAAACTTCTCTGATTTTAACCATACTCCCACTATCTTCTTACACAATTATTTTTTCATAATATATTTCTAATTTAAGAAAAAATTTAAATTAAAAATAAAATTTATTTCCTTTATAATAATATTTTAAAAATAAATTATTAACAACCATATATTATATGATATTCTATGTGTTTGGTGTAATATTATAAAAAGAATTTTTTATTCAATATAATATGTTATTTTTAGGTGGTGGGAACTTTTTCCATCATATTTAATAAATAACTTGGATATATATATTTTTTCCAAAATAAAACTTCTTTTATAAATTATTTTCAAATCATTTTATAGAATTAGATAAATCACAAACTGTTTGTATCAATATAAAATGATCTCCTTTTATAGAAAAAACTATTTTTTCATCAAAAAACTCTTGTAATACAAGGTAAACAATGTTATATTAAATAAAAATAATTTATTAATTAATATTTCATGTAATATATTTTTATCCACTTTCTTGATATAGAAAACCTTAAATTTATCACAAGAATCTACACTTCACGCTCCATCCATAAACACTTTTTTAATTTGTAACTCCAACACATATTCAGAAAAATTACTTAATGTATAGTTAGTTTCATATACTCTTTGAAATAAAATAACTGATTTATATAGAATTAACACCCATAGTGAATTATCCATGATATGTTTTTATACCACTTTAGATATTCCAGAAAATTTCATCCCTAATGTTCCAATTTGTCATAGTGGAAACATTTACCTATCTTATAAACTTATTTATTCATATTTAAATAATTTTTTGTGGAATCTTCAGGGAAACTGTTCTTTTGCTTGTGAAAAAAAACTTTAACCCGTTCCTTTTTGTTCCACAATCCTGAAAATTTAGTGGTAAACTCCCTAAAAATATTATTTCCCAAGACCAAACCTAAAAGTGTTTCCCTTTAATATAAGTCAAAAACAAAACATTATGTAAATTTAGAAGAAGGGTGGGTAGTTTCGCCTTATTGTGCTATTTTCCAAAGCACAAGTTCATATTGGTCTTGCTACAAGGTAGATCATTCACTATATCTTCAACCACCCATTCACTGATTAATAATCCTAAACATATTAAAGAAATTAGGTAAGATTTTATTGAATTCAGTCAGGTTTTTATTAATAATAAACTATTATATCCTTTTTGGATGATATTGAAAAATACATTTCAAGACCATTTCAATATTTAGTAGTTACTCTAGTCTCTATAAGTAATTTACACACCCAATAATATTTATAAAATGAGTTAAGACGAAATCAATAGTGGACATATTACATTGAAAAAGTTCTTTATAAATTTATGTCTCTCATGTATATCTTGTTCTTTATAAATTCTTTTCATTTTTTATATCATCCCAAATCATCCATAATTTAATATTATATTTAAATCTTGGGATCTATAGAAATAATAATCAATTAGAGTCTTTAATACAATATTTATTATTTTTTATATAAATATATTTTTTTCTTAACTAGATTCATCAAGAAGTTATTTATTGGTATGTTTTTTCTCTAAAACATAAAATTTCTGTTCTTTCTAATGAAATAATCTCATATTAATATACTAGTTTAAAAATTTTATTCTATTAATATTTTCCTTTTCAATAATTAACATCACTATCAAGTTTGATGATGATGATATAATTTTTATCTATAATATAAGTTTTATAATGTGATTATCATGTTTCATAATAATTTGATATTAAATTTTATTAAATTTTCACTCACTATAATGATAACCTTATTTAATTTTATATCATATCCATTAGTGGTCAATGATAAATATTTTATAATGTTTTTGGTTTCTCTGTACATTATTTCACCACTTAGCCATTTTGTAGAACATCATGTCAATCATATCCTATAAGAATCATGGATTTTTGATTTGATAACTCCATGAAAATATTTATTATATAGATTATCCCAACTTTATTCTCTTGGTATCCTAAATTTTATAATTTTATAACTAAGTGTTACCCAATTCTCATGAAAGATTCAAACACCTACTCTTATTAGGGTCAACCATATTTTTCTTGTCTTGTAATAGATAATCCATGAACACTTAGTTTTTCAATTATATACCCATTTGGATTATCTAGGTCTTGATAAGTGATCATGTTTTAAAGAATATGACACTCAATATCCAAAGGGGTTTTTAAAATATCATTGTATTATCCTATGTATTAATTTTATTCAAGAATTAATATATGAATTTAGTTTTTATACCTTATACCATCATAAAAATTAATAAATTCTAGATATATTAATGTATAAAACTTTATAAAACTCATTATTTTTGTTAATTTACCAAAAAAATGATAATTTTACCTACACATGTCCAAATTCATTCCATGAATAAGTAAAATTCAACCCTTTCATGTAAAGTTTTAGAATCATATGAAACAAAAAACAACAATAAGAGAATTTATGGTTAAATAGGTATCCAACCCTTTATTTTCTAAATATAGATTAATCCTCTAATCCAGTGACAAGTATGACCCAAAATATTTTTATCAACAACTCAATATTCAAGAGAAACCTTATTTACCATATAATACTAACACATAATATACATAAATCATAATTGATATTTAATATTATTTTTATGTCCCACAAATAAAACATAATATTTGGTTGGATGTAAATAAATCTTACAGTGTACCATGTCTGTAACTATCTTATAATAACATTAAACAATTTAAAATAAATTATACATCCATTCATAGTAAAAACATATTATTTTCATTATATATCTTAGATAGATCATGTAAGAATACTGAGAGGGGATGAATCAGTGTGCCCTCCTTTTTACCACATTTTCATTCTTTTCAATTACCCCCTCTTACTCACAAACCTATTCCCCAATTAAGGGGAATATATATTTTGTGTGCTCTAAAAAATTATAAACACAAGCAGTGAATATGATAAAAGAGACAGAAGAACATGAGGATTTTTACAATGTTTGGTACAAATACATACTCCTTGTCATGATCAACGTACAATTTTTCATGGATTATATTATACTATAATTTTAAGTGATTACAAATGACTATAATTGGAATAAAATTTTCATTTATGAATTAAATACTATTATTGAGTCATAGGAATTATTTATACTAGTAACACCAATGTTTAATAATGTTTTTTATACTGGAACCACCAGTTCTTCTAAGATATTCAATAAAAACTCTAAACAAGTTGTATCTCCAGCACTGGATGCCTTTACAACAATTAGATAATCTTTTTCTTCAAATTTAGGTCTTTAACTACTAATAAATCAACCATATTATATGTACATCACACCACTAATCTTCATTAATTATAAATGAAACTTCCACTTTAACTCACAACTCTTTTAGAATGATCAACATAAGAATATGAAAATAAATTGTATGTTTTATTCTTCCATGCTATATAAAATTCTCTATAAAATACTACTTCCAATGATTAATCTCCCAAACTCAATGATATATATATGAGAGAAGGATCTTTAATAATATCATCTATGTATTCCTTCTTAAATTTTCAAAAATTATAAACTTAGATATAAGATCTTTTGATATTTTTCTCAGCTTCAGTATCAAATCAAGCACATTTTATATATGATTTTTATTGAATTTGAAACCATATCACATTCAATTATGACCACAATTATATTAAGTTCTTCTCAATTATGTTTCAAGTGTCTTTTCATGTGGACATGTGTATTGATTATAACATATATGTGCCTCATGTTTTCATGCATATACATGATAATGTATACACTCCCAAACTTTTATTTTCATGTGTACATGATCCCATGAAAATATTTTTCCCAAGGGTGTGAGTGTGAAAATATTTTCCACTCCTTTTTTACACACAATTTAATGTGATGTAAACACTATTTTTCAAATTCAAATGACACTTAACCGATTCATGAAAAGTGTATGACATGCCCAAGGTTATGAAAATTGCATGACATGTTCATTACCTTCGTGTGAGCCAAGTGTGGATCATGAACCTTCTCAAGAACATTGTTCTATTGAATTCCTGGAATAACTTATATGATATAATCATCCTTTACATTATATTATCATGTGATTTCATTGTCTCCTTCATGTGACTAGAAAGGGTTTGAAATATATTTTCTTCTTCAATCACACTTCCTCTACACAAGTTAATTGAGTGTTCGAAGATTTATCCAAAGGCCTTCGTGTAAACAAGATAGTTGTTCATATATTTACATTCATGTGACATAGTTTTTGTCTGAAAGTATATATCAATTTCCTTATAATATCTGAATGTCTTGTAGATTTATTCTTTGTGAGACAATAGATATTTCAACAGGATCACCGTTACAATAAAATGTTTTTTCCATGGTTTCCACTTATTATCTTTATATAACCTATATGGTTTTTTGAGAAATTCTTAGTGTGATCAAATCATGCAGACTTCTCTTACCTCATGTTAATGAATCATGTAGATCCCCACTGTCCTTCATGTATATAGATTATAAAATGGCTCTATTTCCACATGAACTTTATCAATTTTTCAAAGGGTAGTAGAAAAACTTCATGTTTCCAATCCTTAGCCTTTATATAGGTGGATACTCGTCCTCTCCTCTGCAAAAAAAGTTTCATATCAAGTACCTCTAGAAATGCCCGAAGATCTCTTAATATTTAATGTCGACCATATCTGATTCTTCGAGCAATGTCGAGGTGATCATTCAACACCTAGATTCTTTGCGTGGTATGAATGATAATCCTAAAATATTTAAATAATAATACTTGAAAAGTATCATATCATCATGTGATTGAAGATATGTTCCTCATCTCATGATGGCTTCGATGACTATCGACATGCCATCACGTTTGTATTTCTTCTATCACTTGTTCACTTGATAGATTCTTGCGATGTTGTATGTTCTTTTGATAACATCATGAACTTTTTTCTTTTGATTCCATTGTATCTCATGATGGACTTCATGTGATGTAATCCATACGATTGTTTCATGGTAAATTGCATGCATGAAAGACATCAATTTCATGCATGTGCTCTGTATAATAGAGTTTTTCTCAAGAAATTATAGGGGTTGGTTGTCTCGAGCTTGCACGGAAAATGAGACATCGAGAGTTATAACATGATAAGAAATGTTTGAAATATAAACTTCATAGGATATTTTCATGGTGCCTTTTTTTGAATTCACACAACATTGGATTGAATGGACAACGCATATCAATCACATATGACTGTTGGTGTTATATCTATATGTTATCAAATAGGATGAACAATTTCCATTATAAACAAGTCCCAAATCAAATTCAAAAAATGAATTCCCTTTGATTTATAAGAAATTTTTGGCTTTCATTCGATCAAACCAGCTATGGGGTTCGACACCTATTCCACCTACACAAACCCACCATCGGGCCTAGGCCTAGAAGACTTCTTTCCCACACTATGAGCACCTACGGGAACGTGCACTCCATGGTACATACAAATAGGTTCACCCACACATAGTGTTCTCTATGATCCTCATGGATTATAAATGGCTATATCCATCATTCTTCCTCCTTGGGTAGGCTCTCCCATAGGGGTTGGGCCCTTTGGTCCTCCTATGAGTGGTGGAGGGATTTCGTTTTGGGGTTTGTGTGTTTGTCCCAAAATATCTATTAAACACCCATAAAAATTGTAGTGTAAGTTTAGAATACTCAAGCCCAAAATTCCAACCCACATCTAAACCATCTCCTTCATCATCCTCATTAATTAATAATTTCATTTTACATGTAAATCTAAACACATATTCATCAAAATAAATATTTTCAAGGTCCTAAAATATTTTTCACTTGTTGTATCAATGTAAAAACTCCTTAGTATATTACATAGAAAATTTAATTTCACCATAAAAAATTGTATCATTTAACAAGGATAATTACCCAAGCCTAAAATCCAATTACATTGGATGAATCCAACACAATTCTCTAGTAATCATCACCAATAATAGAGAAATTTCATACCAATTGACAACCAATGAGTCCATATCAATTCTCCATTCATTATCACCAATATTATTGAATATATCTGAAATTCTTCCAAATTTCAGATTTAATTATTAATCACTAATCATAAAGGACATCATCATATATATACTTTTGATTACTTCATATATATTGACAATAAATACAACCATTCACATCAAGCATCCACATGGGATTTTTATTCATGAATAAATAAGGAATGTAATAAAATAATTAAATGAATATAAAATTATAAACATATTATAATTTCATAAATAAACATTAAAATATCACACATATTTTAATATGAACTCTTTTATTCTAGAATTTCTCTTTTCATTTTTTTTTTGAAATTATATATTCACCTCTAGTATTAGGCACTCTCACCTAGGTCAACCATGACACAAGAAATGATGGGGGTAGATCTAGTTCCTGTAATTCTGTAGGGGGTGGGACAAATTGTGCCTCTTTTTGTGGCTTTTCATAAGACCTTTACCCCATTCACTAACCCTGATTGGTTCCTATACTTTTCTAGTATTGTGTTTCTCCCTAAAGTTACCTCGATGGTCAATAACTTTCTTAAGGTTCTAATCTCATCATTATAGTTCATGTAATACTCAACCCATCTAAATCTCTCTTTGGTGGATTATTTTTGTGGTAATTGGCCCTTAGATGACTCTTTGATAGATTCATCTTTGATTAATTGGGATTACATGAATGCTTGGTTGTTGATTTTATGGACCCTCACCACTTTCCAAATTGCTTCATGGACAAAATAATTTCCTTCCCATCCGGGTTTAGTATCCCTAGAGTCTTCAATGGGCTTAGATTATCCCTTTTTCTATGGTCTTACAAGTTTCACATAAAGCATGATCCCCCGACCATGGAAATCTAGGATTGTTTTCTTAGATTACCTCTTCCATTTCAAAACATATCAATCATCAAATTATTAAGGAATATGGTGGGTATATACTTTTCATAAATAGTAAGACTATATATCTTTATCAACACAATGACCCTTGTATATTCATTAAAGTCAATATTTTGAAATAGATAGTTGGATCTAACTATATTGATATTGAAGAAGTGTATATTTTTAAACATTTGGTGTGCTTTTGAGACCTCAGTCAACATCTAGTCCTCCTACTATCACCTAGATCATGCTTAGCCATCATATCATCATGTATCAAATGTACATAATGTTGGTTCTCTTGATTGTAATGATTATTGTGTTAAGGTAGTTGTTATTGGTCATGAAGGTACTAGGGATTATTTTTTATCCAACCTAACATTACCACATTATCATTCTATTCTATGATAAATTACCAATGTTGGTGATGGTGTCTCATGGGTAGGTGAGTCAATGTTGGTGGGTGATCAAGGGACCCCAATTCTGAATATTTATGATGCAGTGGCTGTTCCAACCTATACTGATTTAGTGAGACTCGGTTGCTCTATAGAGATATATGATTATATGTGAGATGCTCAATCACCCATTAGAGAAGCTTCAAGAGGATATTGATCATGGTAACATTGATAAAATTATTCATTCAAGGATTCATGGAATTTTATTGAAAATGTAACATGAAATTATATTTATATAGGTTGGTTCAAGAGTAACTTCTTCCCCCTTAGTTTCTCCCCTTACAGCTAAGATGGAAGGATATGATACTCATGTGAGTATCCCAAGTTATAAATAGTTTTCTCTCAATATATATATAAATATTTGGTTTGAGTAACTGTAAAAGAATTTCTCTGACCATGAAAATGGAAAATGGATAGTGGTGGACTATATGAAGAATAATAAATGTTATTGAGCTACAGACCCAGTGAAAAGACAATAATAAATAGAGATTAAATAATAATTATTATATTATTTTTTAAGAATTATTTGATTTCAGATTCCCCCTCACTAATCTCTCCTGATTATGAAGAGGAAACTAATACAAAATATAAATTATATTTAGGAAAGAAAAAAAGAAAAAATAGATATTTTTATATTGGATATTATTCAGTGATAATAGGAAAAATATCAAAGTGTGGAGGGATTACTCCTACATACCAAAACATATTGTGACAATATTAGTGGGTAAATTCAAATGAAAACAAAAAATCAACTATAAAAAAATACTTAAAACATGAGGATAATTAGTTTCTATCAATATAGAATAAGAATCCTATGATATATTTTTATGTTGTAGAATATAAATTCTATAAAACAAAAAAGATGTGGCATAGAGAAGAAGTATAGATTAGAAACTAATCAAGTTCCCTCAGTTATAGCAAACCTACTTTTCTTACATAACTATTGAATTGTTTTAATGATAAATAACATAATAACATTACAAAATCGTCATCCAAAAGTATTTCTATCTTGGGAGAGTTAGGACCATACATAACTTATTCATAATAAAACCTAAATATTTATTTAAAATCATCATCTTTATCATTTTAAAGCTCATGATCTCATTAATACAAGTTTTCACCTGAGGATATACACCAAAGAAAGGGGTGAGCAAAATTCCTTGTAAGAGGATTGATAAGGACATCAATAAATATAACATGGCTGAGAATAATCATCATCATTATAACATAATAATAGTAGCATATCAATAATCATGATAGGAATAATAAGATAAAGGAATAAAATATGGCAATGCATAAAAATGAAACATCTTGTCTTAGTGGTAAAATACAACACATAGTTGTGAAAAAATATACCATCATATTTATGAAACAAATATGTGAATAATCACAACATCATCACTATGAAAAAATATAGCATCATGTTCATGAATATTTCACCTTATCTTATGAGATACACCACATTTCCCAATTCATTGGAGTGATATATAATTTTTGGCGCACTCTTCACATTATAACATTTACATAACCATACATTCCACATAAAATGTATATCAATCAATGTAACCCATGTAATGTAATTAGTTTCAAATGGATTTTATCAATCATGAATAAACATTGGGTTCCAAAATAAAAAAGGAAAACATATTTAGTATGAGAATCATCATTATTGAGTGGATAAGAAATAACTCAAGAGGAGTTAAATGTTTTTTGGAAAGAAGAGTTATTTTGGAAAATCATTGAATTTTTCATAAAATCATATTGAAAAAATATATATCCCAGAAAATAAAAGGGTTGTAAAATGAAATTATATTTTAGGAACATCAAAATAATATCCACACTCTAATTTTGAATGAAATTGGAATAACCCAAAGAAAAGTAATTATGTTCGAGAATCCCCTTACCTTATATCTAAATGATTTCTTCACTTTAATATCCATGATAATCAAACTAGTTTCGTTAATAACTAAATAAAAACCCTATTATACATTTATTTTATTTGTTATAATCTTATTAAGTTCATTTTTGGAAATTTTTGTTATTTATACAGTTCAATTTCATTATTCTGGTCATGTTCGTTTTCTTTGTTTTCCTGATCAGTTACCCTGCATACAAGGATGGAAGCTCATATAGATGTGAATCTTGGATCATGATTAGAGATAATCAGAAGTGGAACCCCATTCATCCTTACCACTTCCCTCACATATACCATGGAATGTTTTTCAAACAATAAATATTCCCAAATAGTAATAAAGTGGGAATTTTTTGTGAGTCAATCCTCCTCAACCCATATCACATTGTTTCCTTCAGATGTCTTTAGGAGACCAGTGACAAAGTCCATAGTGAAATTATCTCATTTTCACATGAGTATAGGAAATGGTTTCTTAATCCCTTTGGACTTATTATACTCTTCTTTAACATGATTTCATACCAAGCATCATGATATATATTCTACAATCTCCTTCTTCATGTTATCCCATAAAAAGTGTTCTTGAAGATCACAATATATCATGGTACTTTGAGAATGGATGGAGAAAGGTGAGATATGTTCATTATCTGATAGCTCCATGTTTATCTCATGTGATGAAGGCACAAACCGCCTTGTTCCAAACCAAATCACACCATCATTATTGATATGGAACTCTGGCAGGTTCTATTCCTTTATTACATTCACCTTATTTCAAATATCTAGATCATCCATTTGTGCCTACTTAATATTCTATTGGATAGATGTTTGGAGTTCATTTTGTAAAGGTAGAATGTATTACCTACCATTGTGATTTCCAAATCCATGAAGATATATGTTTTCTCAATCCGCATCATGGATCGAGTAGTTTGTCGTTTCCTACTAAGAGCATCAACTACCTTGTTTTCTTTACTATGATGATAGTGAATAGATAAATTGTAGTCCTTGATTAGTTCTAATCATATCCTATGATTAATATTGAGGTTATTCTATGTGAATATATACATTAGACTATTATGATTAGTATGTATGTCACAATTTTCAGTATAAATATAGTGCTTCCAGATTTTAATGAAAAAAATGACATCTACATTACTAAGATCATGCTTTGGGTAGTTATACTCATGGATCTTTAGCTTATGTAAGTCTTAGGCTATCAATTTATTATTTTTCATGAGTACACAACCCAATCCTTCTTTTAAGAATAACTTTATATCAAAAGACTTTCCCCACTTGTTGGAATGTGAGTATAGGTCCAATGATTAGACTCTTATTTATTTAAAATAGCTAGAAGGTTGTAAAATCATGAGAAATTTATCACAAAAAATCAATAGAACCCTGATAATACAAGAAAATTGTGGATTTATATAACACTAGTGGGTATGGGATATTACTAAATTGACTTTGTTTATTAAGGGTCTATAAAAATTCCATCATTTTTTATTATGTGTCCCGTGAATGTAACTTGTATCATAAAAAAGTCATAGTTACTAAGATTAGAATACACTTTATCCTTCCTTAATTTCACCATGACAATCCATATAGGTTCTTCATGTTCCTCCATGCACTTTTAGTGTATTAGAATATAATCAATAAACACTACCAAAAAAATCAGGGTAGCGTCTAAATACTTTATTCATTAAATTCATGAATATTGTAGGGTAATTAGTAAGTCTGAAGGGCATCAATAGAAACTCATAGTTCTCATATATTGTATGGAAAGAATTATTATGAATATCTCCATTATTTACCTTTAGTTGATGATATCTATAATAAAGATATATATTTGAGAAGTACTGAGCTCCTCATAGTTGATTGAACAAGTCATAAATCCTTGGAAGATGATACATTTTATTTATTTTGATCTTGTTGAGTTCCTGGTAATCAATTCTCAGCCACATTGATCCATCTGCTTTCTTTAAAAAGAGCACTAGTGCACCCTAAGGTGATTCACTAGGGCATATGAACCCTTTGTCCAAATTTTCTTAAAGCTTATTCTATAAATCCTCCTGTTCGATAGAGTCCATAATATCATGACATTTTTAGATAGGATTGTCTCTAGGATTGAAATATATTGATAAATATACTTCAAAATTTTGGGCGATGTCTGTCTAACTCTTCTAGAAATACATCACTATATTCCTTCATAATGGGAATTTCCTCCATGTTGATACCTTCATTTGGATAAACCATTTGAGTGAGGTATGCATATTTATAGGGAATCAACATGAAAACCATTGAGGTATTTCCCAAATTATATTCATGGTCTTCCTTTCATTTGTATAGGAACATAGGATAGATTTTAAATTTAAAATATATTTCCATTTCCAGACAATTTATATGTTCTCTATATAACAAGAGTCAATCCATTCCTTGTATGGCATCAAATTTCCCCGGGGAAGTATCACGAGGTAAACTAGAAGAATATTCCCGCATATGCTAACAGGATAAGAGTATAACACTTGTGTTTCAATGATCTCACTACTATGTGTTTTTATAGATATCTTTACTTCAAGATTTTAGGCCTTCTATTCCATAGTTCTAGAAACTTTCTCGAGATATAAAGGAATATGTAGAACCATAATAAAATAAATATTTTTCCATTATTGAGTGAATAATAAGTGTACCTTGTATGAATTCATTTTATTTCTGCACTTTAGTAGTAATGATGGAATAATATTTCTCTTTCTACTTTGTATTTGGTGCCTACTGACACTGCTTACCCTCAAGGACTCAAGGTTTAGTAAACTGTCTTGTATAGTTCCCTTTCTCCCTGCACTTGAAGCATTGAACCATGGGTAGTTCTCTCCTTTACTCAATAACATTGGTTATCTTATTCATTCCTCCTTGACATTCATCACATTGGTTTCTTTCTCTCCTATACTTATAAAATTTTCCTGTCCATTTGAGGCAGTTCCCATGATGCTTCTTACCACATTTTTGACATGTGAGTGGTTGATCTTTCTTTACACCTTTTTAATTGGTTCATATAGCTTGAAACGCCATATTTTATTTCTTATATCTGTAGGTATCAGAACATTCTCTAAAATCCATATCCCCTTTGAGAAAATATCGAACAACTTATACATAACTTCTAAAGTCTTGAATAAATAGATCATTTTTAAGGTGTGGTTTTAAACCACTAAGGAATATATCTACATTTATATCATTTTTGATAACAAAATGTGAGGTATACCTTGAAATCCTTGTGTTGTTTTATTCATAGACCATGATAGATTCACATTACTTTTTCTTCAGTTCAATGAATTCTCTCTCCACATTTTTATAATGAGTTAGAGGGAAATACATTTCAAGAAATATTTTCTAAAATTATTCCTACTCCATATCTTCAATTTCATCCTTCATCTTGGTGTTCTTAGTCAATTCCCACCATTGATCATCCACTCCATCTAAATGATAAGCAGTTAGATTAACCATCTCCTTCTTGTAAATGTGGAGCATAAAAAATATATTCTCTATTGAGTTAACCTAATATTTTGCAATAAGTAGATCAGAAGATCCACTAAATTTTGGTTCTTTTTTCTACATAAATGATTTCATAGCCATTTTATCCCTCTTAAGTGATGGAATATATTCAACGTTTTTTGCTTTATTGTTCATATCATGATACAATTGTGTAAGAATCACCACTAAATTTTTTATTTCCACCTCCCAAGTCATTAGGGATGTCATTCAAGAAATTGTTGCATTATCCCTCGCATGGTTTGTTGGCCTAGTTTCTCCTGGTTACCACCATTTTCTAAATTCTAAAATGTTTTAACAAAACATAAGTCAACAATTAATCAATAAAGAATTTGTTTCTTTTGAAAATTATCTCTAAAGGCATATCTTACGGGATCCCTATGTTTCAAATTTTCTAAAACAGAGCGTCTTGGGTGCTTACATATACTTAGTCTCATACTAAGGTTTTTCACTAATGTTCCATAATCCTTATTCCCAAATTAAATAAACCATGATCTGATACTAACTATAATGACCCTACTTTTCTTACATAACTATTAAATCATTTTAAAGATAAGAAATATAATATCCTTACGAAACCAAGATCCAAAGGTTTAGTATTTGGGGGAAATTAAGACCATACATCACTTATGGCTAATAGAAAATAAAAATTTATTTAAAATAATCTTCTTTTTCCTTCTAAATCTTAGGATCTCTTTAGTAAATGTATTCAACATAGGATATATATATATATATCAAATAAATGGGTGAGTTTAATGCCCTTTAAGAGGATATATAAAGAAATGAATCAATAAAAAATGGGTGAGAATAATCATAATCATCATAACATAATCATAGGATCATCATCAGAATCAAGATAGGAATAATAAGATAAATTCATTTAATTTGGCAATACATAAAAATGAAATGCCATGTCTTAGTGTCCAAATACCACACATGGTTGTGAAAAAGTTAGCATCATGTCTGAATAAAACATATGTGTCTAACCATAACATTTTCATTATGAAAAATATATCATCATGTTCACTCATATTTCACCTTATCTCATGAGATACACAACATTCCCCAATTTATTGGAGAACAATATAATTCTAGGATCACACGTCACATCATAACATATACAAAATCATTCATGCCATATAGAATGTATATCAATCAATGTAACTGATTTATATTAATGTGTTTCATAAGGTTTTAATCAATAATGAATATACTTTAGGTTCCTAAATAAAAAAGTAAAAACATATTAAGTAGAAGATTCATCATTCTTGAGTGGAGAAGAAACAACTCCAAAGGAGTTAACTATGTTTTGGAAAGAAGAGTTGTTTTGGAAAATCGTTATATTTTTCATAAATTTGTTTTAAACAAATATATATCCCCAAAAATTTAATGGAATTAAATAAATAAATTATATTTTAGGAATATTACACTAATATCCCCATTTAAATTTTTCAAGAAATAATAATAACCCAAGGAAAAGGAGTTGGGTTCGATAATCCTCCTACCTTATGTCTGAATGCTTTCTTCACTTTAATATACAGGATAATCAAATTAGATTCATTATTTGCTAAATCCAAAACCTTTTATACATTTATTTTATTTCTTATAATTTTATTAATATTATTTATGTCCATTTATATGATTTATGTAGTTTAATTTCATCGTTTTGGTAGTGTTTTTTTCATGGTTTTCATGATCGGTTCACTTATATACAAGTATGGAAGTTCATGTAAAATGGGAGAAATTATAAAGAATTGAAATTATATGTTATTAATGAACTTATATAATTTTAAATGATATAATATATCATTTGGGTATATGTTATGATGATGATTCATTTAATAAAATGCTAATGAAAATGATTTAATTTATTTTAGTGGTTTTTACGACCATTACTAGCTTATATCATTTTATTTTATATATATTTTTTATATTGGTTCCGGAAAATTATATAACTTATAATATGTGTAATTAAAATATTATTTAACCATAATAATGGTTTTATTACCATCCTTGAAGGTGTTAATGGAATATTAAAATGCATCATCCGTGATGTCGGTAAATCGAAACATCACAGATGGTGTTTTCATTTTAAGAATAAATGGGATAGGATAAAGGGTTTGATGATTGATATTACATTCACATAATTACATTATAGTATATATAATATAAATTAGTAATCATTAATGTTTTAATATTGGAGGTAAGGATAATATTGGAAAATAAAAAGAAATTAAAAGAGAACAAAAGAGGATATTACCTCTTGGATTTCTTCTCCTTGAGAACCTCTTTAAGGAACTTAGGATTGGTTTTTTTGAGACCAGAAGAAATTTTATGTGGGGGAGGCTTGGAAATAATATTGGGTAGGGTTTTTAAAAGCTTAAAAGATTTGGATGTGTGAGGAGAATAGGTGGTGGATGGTGGTATTTTTAGGGGAGGATATGTGTGTTTTTTTATTATTATATTCATTATTTTATTATTTTTCGCTCAAGACTATAAATAGTGTTGAAAATTATCACTATATATATTAAATAATTAATAATAGTTAGATATTATGGGATTGTATCATTCATACATCATCCATAACTAAAAAATTCATGTATTCAGCTTATATCGTAAATTATTATATTTCACTATTCACCAAAAATGCAACTATTTTAGAAAAAACCTCAAAAATTCAAACAAACCATTTTTCATGTGTATAATAAAAAATGGAATACATTTTATAAAAATAGAATTATAAATATGTGAAATTCAATTTTAATTGAAATCATCATTTATTTTAAAAATACTGATTTTAATATTATAATTGATTTTACAACACTTTGAAAAATTATCATAAAATTATCTTATAATCATAATAAAAAATATTAATTTATAAATATATTTTATGAAAATATATTTTATTTTAAATAATTATATTAGTTATAAAATTATAAATAAATATTTATTTTTTACAAAAATAACAACACTTAATTTATCATTTTTAAAACATTTATTTACTTATACTATGATATAATTATATAATATTTTCATTTATATGATGCCTAAATTTTATTTATAATTTCATAATTGAGGTTACTATTCTATTGGTTGGATTACTATTTATAATGGTCATGTTAATATTCCAATGGTCAAGTTACTATTCCATGGGTATAGGTTATTTAATTTCTATAAAATCACTTATTTCATTCTTTATTTCTGAGAATAATGTTTTTTATTGGGATCTCTATTCTATGTATGTGTTTTATAACTTATAACATAATTATATTAAGGAAAATAATCTATTGTTAAAAGTTTGGGTCGTTACATGAGTATAGTATTTTTTGAACTCCAAGGAAATTGTGGTAGATGAATATATTATTTGAGCCCTAGAGGAGGACATAAAAATGATGGATTGGATAAATAATCATGATGGGATATTTTTTAATGACCTTAATAAAGTTAATATTAGTGCGTAGGAGTGTATTTAGATGGGAAAAATATAGATTCTCTATATGAGGATCTCCTCTATAAGGAACCAAAGTAGTATAACTTTCATCTTGATTAGAGTCTTAAAAGGGATAATGGTTTGAACATCCTATGTTTTTTCTTATAATGGTTTTTTATCAACCATTGTGGTGTGACTTCCTTTTGTGGTTTCTTTCTTGGTCGAGTTACCACTCAACCCAGAAAAGTGGATCCCCCCATTATATGTAATCTAAAAGATAATTGTTGAAAACATTTTATATTCTATGTAAACATTTTATATTATTTAAATATCACATATATTAATTTTTTTAAACCTTATTCAAATCTACCAAAACATCTTTTTACATGGTTAAAATAAGTTTCTAAATAATATCTTTTATTGTGAAAAATTCATATTATTATTTATGAAAATTTCATAAATTGATATAAATTTTTTTATATTTTACCTTACTTTACTATTCATAAACCTTTTATTAAATAATGTACCATGTGAATTCACTTTTAAATTATATCACATTAACCAAGATTTTTTTGGTACGGTCTAAATCCCCATTTAAAATATTTATGGACCCTTTTTGAGAATAAAAAATGGAATTTTATTCATAAAATATAAAACCATAAATATTTTTTAAAAAAAATATCCTTTTTATTTTAAGTGATAAATATCATCAAATAACCATGATGTTTTTCTTTATAAAATGAATTTTATATATATCCTTCAAAATTCAGATTTTTAAAACTAAAATTTGATTTTACTCTATTATGTATTGGTTTTCATTATGGAAATATCATTCCCATATAAACGATGACCAAATTTATCTAAAACCTTGATGCAAAATAAATTTTATGATGCATAGTTTTCTAAAACACTTTCGACACCTATTTTCCCTAAACAATGATATAAATTTCAAAATTTAAATAAATCCTATTTTTCATATAATTGTGTCATGGTTATGAAAATATTCACATATCATAATTCTTTTTTCATAAATCACATTATGATTCTGAAAAAAAATCATTTTTCAATATTCTTATGCTATTAATAACATCAATACAAACATAGTAGAAGATACCTTGGCAAAACTATTGAGTTTATTATATATAACCTTGGTCTAATAATATTGAATACAAACCATTAATCACTCTCTTTCCACAAGATCAAACCATTTATTTTAATTGAATAAAGATGGATGAAGAACATTATAGGGAAAGTATTAAGTCACATTACATCTGGATCCCTCACTAGGTTTGTAACCGGTAATTTAGAATTACCACCTATGAATCCTCAAATGTGGTATAATAAATCCAAAAGGTCAAAATGGCATGATTTCCTACAGATTAAGGGTCTGAAACTAGGAATCATTCTCACCCTAATCACTATACCAGTCCACCCTTCTCTGATTCTAGTCAATTTAGGTCTTCAAAACATTATTCTATTAAAAAAAATAGTAAATAACAAAAATATAACCAAATAACTAGAACAATAATAGAACAAGAAATAAATGGTTTAGATGAATTCATACTTCATAAGGAAACATTGTAAAATTTCCTCTCCATAGACATAAGTATTTTCCCAAACAACATAAATATTAGTTTTTATGTTATTTTTTTATTATTCATCATTCCTTTTCTCCCATTTTTTATTATTTCTGGAATCATATGTCATTGGATCTCCCGTTGTTTTTTTAATAGTATCATAAAAATGTAAGACATCCGGTGCAATAGAAATTCAAAAACATATAGTACATTTATACTCTCCACCTCTATACCAACAACCTTTCTTAAGTTCTCTCCATTACCATAGTTCTCTATCTAATGAATGTTTTTAAACATTGGACTTTTTTCTTGGGTAAGAAACACTTGATCATCATGATGTTTAATTTTTTATGAATTTACATGAGTATAGTGGAATTATATGAGAATCAATTAACTTTTTTTTGAACCATTGTGCCTTTATCTTCCTTGAAGATCACATCCCACTGCTCCTAAGGACGAAAATAACACATGTTTTGTACTCTATTCATTTGAGTTCTAACACCCCTTAGCTATAATTTCCATCTAGTTCTCACTCAAGTTATAGATATTATCAGGAAATATCTCCTTACATATTAGAGTTTATTTTCTATCATTCACTTGTCCTTTTGAAACATAGTAGGATGTAATATGTTTTTCATCCATTGTCACCACCACAAAACCCCCTTCCATGTGTACCCCTACACTCCATCATCAAACTTCAGTATATAAACCCACACTTAAAATGAATAAAAATACTCCTTATATAATATGGACATGTTCCACTCTACTTCTAAAACCACAGAGTAACAAAACTAAAATGGGCCAGAAAAACATTGTAGTGAAATATTCACTTCCCTTCAGTTTTGAGATTCATGGTCCATCTAGAGACATCTTTTGGATAATATATTTTAGTCTCAAAAAACTTATTCAAACCTTTCCTTCATGATTCCATGGATAAAAAGGTGTTTATCACTAACATCATATCCCAAAAAAAGTCTCCTAGTGTTGAAATGCAATTTATGGTTCATGTGTCCTCCTATCAGTCCAACACATTCAGAAACAATTACTTGGTATTTTTTTCATAAATTATGTTTCTTAAAATACCTCAATTCTGGATAACTCAGTGTTGAACCTTCCTAGGAAGACCGGAAAAATCACTTAGTTCAATCAGCCACACAACCCAAGGAATGTACTGGATCACCCCATGTTGGAAAAAAAGTTTTGGGGTATCATAAGTGAATGTGTGGGAACAATTTAAACCTCAATAAAACTAGTATCAACAGCGAGTTTTAATTGGGAACCTGATATGATTCCTCTATTAATTGTAAAATCATACCATATAAAATATTTAGAAACAAAAGATATGTTAACCAAACATGGAATAAAAATAAATAAACAATACGAAAATTTGTTTCCAAACATTTTTCAACATAAATGAAAATATTTTATAAAAATATTTAATAATCCACAATAAGGAAACAAATATAAAAAATCAGGAGGTCGGAGAAGCAAATATGCCACATAACCAAACCTGACCATCAAACTCAGGATACAGACCCTAAAGTCACTATGTGACTCTTGAGTCACCACCACAACTAATAACACAGACTTCCCAAATAATAGTGGTAGAAAAAACATAAAATCCAAGATACTACAACCTATTAAAAACATGAAGATGATAAACCCAAAAACGTGAGAATACAGAGTGTGAGAAAAATTATTGTAGGATACCTCAATGAGTCTATTACTTTCCTTTTATAAATAAACTAATTCCACTAGTTTTAATGTAATTCGAAAATAAGTTGAAATTTACTTTAAAACTAAGTATCCAACATTTGGAAATCCCTTTTCAAAATCACCGTTAAAAATTAGGAAAATACTAGAAATCACATAGAAATATTAAAGCATCAAAATGTCCAATTAAATAAAAGTTCCATTAAAAGAAAGAAAATTAAGAGGAAATACACCCTATTTATCAAAAAAAGGTAATCCTTTTAAATATGAACACCCCACTTTAGAAACCAAACAAGGAACAAAACGTCATGACGAATCATTTTTCTTGAATAAAACCACCAATGCAATTTTATCACAAAATTATAACACATAAAACATTATTTAAAATAATGTTCTATTGAACTGTGAAAGTCACCCATTTTTTAAAATTAAAAACACACCCAAGAATGTAAGACCTTTTAAAACCCAAACTAGATATCATATTAATCATTATTATAGTTAAACAAACTTTACAAGATTGAAGAATTAAAGGAACACTTTAATAAAAGGCATTGGATTGGAAAAACCAACTTCAAGAGATGAAACCATGCCGCCTTTAATGGAAACCACCATATTAGGTCTCCCCAAATGGCTCAAAACTTTTAGAAACGAAAACTATCCAATTATAAAACCCTATACATAAAAATAGACCAACCATGGACACAAGGGTTATAATAGATGGGAGAAATTAGAACAAAATAAGAAGAGAATAGAGGATAATCCATAACCTTTAAATCAGGGGAAGAAACCACCAAGAATCCACCATATAGGGGCTTAAAAGAGAAAAAGAGACCCTTGGGATATGGCTAGGTTAGAGGTGTCTATGTGGGGATTATTTTTAGAGAATACATAAACAAAGACAAATCTAAAAGGCAAAAATTCACAAACCTGATGAGGTCACACAATTTACTCATATATTTTACCAAACTATGTCATGAGTGTTATATCACCACTTTCCAAAACTCAGCAGGTTTCATGACATACACTGTATGTTTTCCATACCTTGCACCTAAACCATGAAGTCTGTAAAAGTTACAAGAATCCTATATTTTTACCCTGGGACACCCAAAACTAAAGGAATAAATTAACCACATAAATAAAAATAATAAAATGGAATTTTAGGGTGTCATAAGTCTCACCATCATACCAATTTCTACCTTCAAAACGTTTTCAATAACTTTACTTATAGGGAAACGTCATGATCAAATCATAAAATGAAGCGACCTAAATTGAAGGCTAGTTTCCAAGCCTAAAACCAAGATTTCAAAACATTGGACATGAGTATCCCACCATGATTCTTGGGAGAAAAACCCAAAAAACTCACAATTTACTAACCATCAAATCACCATAAATCCTTGAAATAGATTCCCTATAAAATGAGACATTGGGATGACAAATCCTCTTGTCTTATCTGGATTTATAAACTCTAAGAAATGCACATACCAAAACAAAAAATTTAATTCTGAGTCTTGAACCATCCTAATGGAAAAAACAATTCCAACACCTTAGGAACAACTGAGGTCACAATAACTACAAAAAATGATACATCCAAACATAAAAACTGTTGAAATTATAACTATCTAAGATTGAGTAAAACCCATAGAGACTGTTTCAATGTTTCCCTACTATTTAAAATTAATCTAGTATAGTGAAACACGTTATAAAAACATGGAAAATAATTATCATCATTAAATTTACACTCTTCTACTATTCACTAGAGGAAGAAACAAGACTCCATAAACCATAGATAACCACCTCAGAGCTCCAGAAAATAAAACTTCCTCTAGAATGAGAAAAAATCACTGGAATATATCACTAATATTATAAGGCCCCCAGCCTTAAACCTTACTTAATCTTGAGTTATTACAAGATTACACATTGAGGATCTTTTCGGGTTTAGAGTTTTAGAGAATTAGATCATAAAACTTGCATTACATTCCACATATAAACAAAGTGGTTACATAAAGATAGTATTCTTCATTCCCATCAATGGAAACACATTTAAAATAAAACATGGATTATTTCTTGACACATCCTTGACTCTATCATCTTATCATGTACCTTTCCCTTGACTTGTGAAAAACATTTCAAAAACATGGGATGAGCATAAAAACTCAGTATGGGTTATAAAAACATGGAAAGTAAACATGGGTACATACATACATAAGAGTGAAATCATACTTTACCCATAAAACATAATCACTTTAACATACCTCATCAAATCATGAATAAATCATAGAAATCATAAGACATAAAGGTAACTTGAGGCATTCATAACATTATTACGTAGGGAGTAACCCTCTTGGTTACGTTTGGAATACCCATCACAGTATATTCCCTAAAATCTCTTCGGAGAAACCTTAACGTTTCACTCCTTCGCGTTACCCAATGCATTGGAGAGCTATAACGGGCTCACCCGCCCTTAGTTTATCACGGAACCACCCGTCTTCATAATAATGCCCAAGAACCATAACATAATCATATCACATAAAACATGCATAAAGGAAACATAACATTTCCACATTTCAATCACGAGATATCAATAAAACACATTGATATAATAAAAACATTATGAAAACCATTTTCAATACCAAAGTAAAACATGGTATTTATTTTTCTTTTAAAAAAGAAGGTATGGCTTGTATAGGAAGCCGAAACTCAAATAACGGTTACAACGGTGGAGAAGTCGTTGTCGCTGCATACGTATGACAAAAACATTCCCTTTTGTCATTTAGTAAACGCTTCATATAAAAAAGATTCCTTTTTAATAAAAGAAAAAGTCAAAGGGGTTTATACACTGTATAAAAGAAAGTTGTGTATAAAATAAAATTTGTCTCAACGAAAGGAGATTGAGACGAAGTCCCATACCTCGTATCCGACTTGACCCGACCGTTCTTTAATCTCTGGAATAATAAACTTGAGTTAATCTCTACTTTCTTATGAATCTTTTTCAAGTTCATTATTCCTTTTATACCATGTTATGAACATCATGTAATCAGTTAAGTTAATAATGTTTATTTTGTCGGTATTTGGTTCTTAAGTCAAAAATAGACTTCTTACACTTACATGTTGTTAATTTGGTCAAAGGTTCACTATATCCAGTATGGTATTCATGATGTAGATATCATATATGTCATATATATCCAGTACATACATGCATTTATAATATTACATCACATTTAGAGGTAAGAAATGAAATGCACCGTTCATGGAGACGGTAAGTCGTACGTACGCCTGAACGCTACTTCCATTTCTATTTCATATTTTCTGGAATGGAATCATAATTATATAAGAGTATATTATAATTCCAGTATAATAACATATATAATATCATTAACTTTATCCTTTACACATCCCACATATGGTATTAACGAATCAAATCACTTTTAGGGGGCGGTAGTCCGCACTTCCTAAAATGAAGATATCGTGTTTTACCCATAATGGAAACCATAAAGGTATGCCCAAAATGAAAAAAATAGAAGCTTAAGGAAAACATAAACATATTATATATCATATATGAAAATAGTGACATCATAATGGCCACCTTTGAAGGTGTTAAATGAGTGTTGAACAATCATCGTTTCGGGAGGCAGAATTTCGCCATCCACGGAAACCGTATGTTCTTTAACCATTTTGATGTAGTTGTGTGAGAGTGTAGCTCAAATAAATATTATAACAACATCCTTGTATATTTAAGATACTGGTTTTGTTACAAAATAAGTAAATAAAAATAGTTTAGGGGGTTGGAGAAGCAAAATAAAACAAATGAACATTAGAGAATGAATTACCTTAAAAAGTGTAGCCCCTTTTGATTTGAGCCTAAAGGCTTCCTTTGAAAGGATTCTACACAAAGGGAATCCTCTAGGATGAGGAGAGGTATTTGGAGAGAGTAAATGGGCAGGGGTTGGTCGAGCCAAAGGCTTGAGTAGTGTGTGAAATGAGGTAGAGGTGGGGGCCTTTTATAAGAGGAGAGGAGGGGCACTTTTGGAAAGTAAAGAAATCTTACATTATTTGAAAATGTGTTTCGGTTTCAAAAGGTCCCACATTGATATAATTCGTGGATAAGGTGATAAGGGTTCGAAATCCACTCATCCAATTGGTTTTGGCCATGTGTAGTTCATAGATTTTACATTATCTTTCCATTTTATTTAAATCGTCAAATAATGATTTCATCGCTCCATCATTATTATGTCATAAATAATTAAATTTATTTAATGTCTAAAAATTATAAAAAAAAATACTATGATATAGGAAATAGTTTTAGATTTCCAATGACTATTTATAATCAAAATTTTGACTTTTATAACCCCACTTAAAAATTGTTTTCGTAAAACATATTATGTTTGTGTCATTTTCACTTTAACATTAAATAAAAAGTAATTTATGTCATTTCCCAACAAAAGTGGATCCATGGGGTCCCCAAGTTGACCCATGGCATGTCATGGTCGGCCATGACACAACCAATGAGGTTGGGACATGTGTCTAGGTCATTTCATTTTATTAAAGTATTATTTATACCTTAAACTACCTTAATTACCACTAATCGTGATTAAGAACTTAATAAGTTACTATTCACCAAAAAATTATTATAATCTCATTGAACCACATTTTACATACTAATGACAACCATGTATATCGGATTTTCAAAATTCAAAACACAATGATGGCAAAATTTCATTTAAACGGAAAATCAGTCTTTATAAGTACCACTTAGTGGTTTCACTATTCATCAAAAATTGAAGTTTTTCAGAAAATTACCAAAAATTCACCCTAAGATATATTTGATATTACGAATTCAAAAATGAAGTCTATTTTAAAAAATTCAAATCATTTAAGTCACATTAATTAATTTAATAATTAATTCCCGCTGCCAGAGCAAAAAGCGTGTTTTTACGAAACAATAAGTATCAAAAGATTGACACCAGTTTAAGTCCAATTTCAAAGTGAAATTGACTCCAATGACCACCATTGGATTAAATGGTAAAAATATATTCATATTACACATTAAGACCAATTAAAAATATAATCTAATCATATAAATGAATTAGATTAAAAAGCAGTTTTGATGTAAAATGCAGTATTTTTCACTATTCATTAAAAAATGAACCTTGTCAGAAAAATACCAAAAATTTACACAAAGTAAATTTTGATGTCCCAATCATAAAGAATAAGTTTATTTTGAAAAACATAATTTATAAAATTGTCAAAATATAGATTCAATAATGTTTTGCCATCAAAAGGCAGTAAAACAATCTTTTAAGAATATTAGTGTATTTCATGCATAAGATTGTATTTATTTTCATCTTAAGCCTCTAAAACACTATATTAATCATTAATAGACATAGGTAAAAATATCTATTATTCATTACTTACTTGGGATGTTACATCCTTCCCCCCTTTAGAAAAGTGCGTCCCCGCAATTTATTTACTTATCGAATAAATGGGGGTACTTATCCCTCATTGCATTTTCAGATTCCCATGTTGCCTCTTCAATCATGTGGTTTTTCCACAAAACCTTTACCTGATGAATCACCTTATTCCGTAACACTTGCTCCCTGTGGTCAAGAATCTGGACCGGTTGTTCCTCATAAGATAGGTTCTCTTCCAGCTGAACTACCTCTGGACTCAAAACATGAGATGGATCTGGCATATACTTTCTCAACATCGAAACGTGAAAAACATTGTGTACATGAGATAAACTCAGAGGTAAAGCCACTCGGTATGCAACTGATCCAACTCTTTCCAGAATTTCGTATGGTCCAATGAACCTTGGACTCAACTTTCCTTTCTTACCAAATCTCATCACACTTTTCCAAGGAGAAACCTTGAGAAAAACATGATCACCTACCTCGAAAGATAGATCCTTCTTCCGGTTATCCGCATAACTCTTCTGCCTGCTCTGAGCTGTTCTCATGTGTTTCTGAATCAGATGAACTTTTTCTGCCATCTCTTCTACCAATTCTGGTCCCATCAACTTCCTTTCACCCACTTCATCCCAGAAAGCTAGAGTTCGACACCGCTTCCCATATAATGCCTGAAATGGTGCCATCTGTATACTGGAATGAAAACTGTTATTATATGAAAACTCAACCAAAGAAAGATGTTGGTCCCAACTTCCCTGATAATCCATAGAACAAGCTCGTAGCATATCCTCCAATGTCTGAATTGTTCGTTCTGACTGCCCATCTGATTGAGGATGAAAAGCTGTACTAAAATTTAACTCAGTACCCAAAGACTTCTGAAGGCCCTTCCAAAAGTTAGAAGTAAACCTGGGATCACGATCCGATACAATGGAGAGAGGAACTCCATGTAACCTGACTATCTCTTTAAGATACAAACGGGAAAGTTGATCAAGAGATAAAGTATCTCGTATAGCAAGGAAATGAGCAGATTTGGTCAAGCGATCAACAATAACCCAGATTGCATTATTACCTCGAGATGTATTCGGTAATCCAACAACAAAGTCCATGGATATATTCTCCCATTTCCACTCCGGCACTGGTAAAGGCTGAAGCATCCCTTTCGGTAACTGTCTCTCTGCTTTAACCTGCTGACAAGTCAAACACTTCACAGTAAAATCAGCAATATCTCTTTTCATTCCATCCCACCAGTAATACTCCCGCATATCTCTATACATCTTAGTACTGCCCGGATGAACTGAAAACGGAGAACTATGAGCTTCACATAACAACTCTCTCTTCAATTGTGAATCACAAGGCACACACAATCTCTTCCCAAATCTCAAAATGCAATCATTATCAATTTTGAATTCAGGCAACTTACCTTTCCGAACCAGCTCTACCCTTTTCTGAAACTCACTGTCTTGATTCTGTGCTTGCTTGATTCTATCTGATAGAGAAGATCTCACTGATACCTGAAACAAAACAGAAGGACTTTCTTCACCAACAACTTCTATGCCAAATTTCATCAAATCCTTGACCAAAGGATCACGTTCCAACCGCAACATTGTTAATGAAGCATTACTTTTTCGACTCAAAGCATCATCCACTTTATTTGCTTTTCCCGGATGGTAATGAATTGTACAATCATAATCCTTGATTAATTCTAGCCATCTCCTCTGTCTCATGTTTAACTCTTTCTGAGTGAATATATACTTTAAACTTTTGTGATCGGTATATATTTCACACTTTACTCCATACAAATGATTTCTCCAAATTTTTAAAGCAAAAACAACAGCATCTAATTCCAAATCATGTGTAGGGTAATTTACCTCATGAGTTTTCAACTGTCGTGAAGCATAAGAAATTAACTGATCATTCTGCATTAGGATGCAACCAAGTCCTTTAAATAAAGCATCACTGTATATAACAAACTCACCATTCCTGGAAGGTAGTGCCAAAACTGGAGCATTCACCAATCTTCTTTTCAATTCCTGAAAACAATCATCACATTATTTTGTCCAGATAAACTTAACACCCTTCCGAGTTAGCTTAGTCATTGGACTAGATAACCGTGAAAAATTTCTAACAAACCTTCGGTAATAGCCCGCCAAACCAAGGAATCTACGAATCTCGGTTACATTTGTGGGTCTTGGCCATTCTTCCACAACTTTTGTTTTTGCAGGATCAACAGTTATTCCATCTTTAGAAACAATGTGACCAAGGAAAGAAATTTGTTGCAACAAAAACTCACACTTAATGAATTTCCCATACAGTTTATTTTCTTTTAAGGTTTGCAAGATAACCCTTAAATGTTTTTCATGCTCCTCTTTACTTTTAGAAAACACCAAAATATCATCAATGAAAACCACCACAAACTTATCCAAGAACTCATGGAAAATTCTATTCATTAAGTCCATGAATACAGCAGGTGCATTGGTTATCCCAAAAGGCATTACTAAAAATTCATAATGGCCATATCTCGTATGGAACGCGGTCTTCGGAATATCTGCCTCCTTTACCTTCAGCTGATGGTACCCCGATCTCAAGTCAATCTTTGAAAAAAACTGAGCTCCCTGGAGCTGATCAAACAAATCATCGATATGAGGCAAATGATATTTGTTCTTAACAGTGATATTATTCAAGGCTCTATAATCAATGCAAAGTCTCATAGAACCATCTTTCTTTTTAACAAATAAAACAGGAGCACCCCATGGTGATGTGCTAGGTCTAATGAAACCTTTCTCTAATAAATCTTGCAATTGCTCCTTCAACTCTAAATGTTCAATTTGTGCCATTCGATAAGGGGGTTTTGAAATTGGTTTAGCATCAGGAACTAAGTCAACAGTAAACTCAACTTCCCGATCTGGTATTATTCCAGGCAACTCATCAGGAAAAACATCAGGATACTCATTTACCACTGGCACATCATTAATCTGAACAGTTCCTTTATTTTCAATGACGTCTGCAAGGTAACATTCATTTCCATATTTTACAAGTTTCTCGGCCTCTTGATATGTTATCAAAATTAAGGGTTCATTCTTATAAACAAACTGAAAGTCTTTCTGAAAAGAAACTTCTTTAGCTCTACAGTCAATTTTAGCATGGTAAATAGAGATCCAATCCATACCCAGGATAACATCAAACTCTACTAGAGGTAGAACAATAAGGTTTCCAAGTAGGTTCTTTCCACAGATAAGAATAGGAAGATTCTTATAAATTATTTTTTCCTCGACATTTCCCCCAGGTGTTTTTACCAAAAGTTCAGGAGTCATTTCTTGAGATGGTATTCCCATTTTACTAGAAAAGGATTCAGAGATGAAAGAATGTGTAGACCCCGAATCAAACAACACACTAACATAATCTGAAAAAACAAACAAAGTACCTGATACAACATCATTTGATGGCCCAACATCTACTGAAGTAGTTGCAAAGGATGTCACCACCCCTTTCTGCTTGTAGTCTAACTGCTTCCCATCACTCAAGCTCCTTGTCGGACACTCGTTTGCATAGTGACCCATCTCATTGCACTTATAACATTTCACTAACTGTAAATCAAATTTGTTTTTACCTTCACCTTGATCCTTTTCAGTTCAATCACGAGCCTTATGTCCCATCTTACCACATCGGTAGCACTTCCCAGAATTCAGAAGACATTCCCCAGCATGCCTTTTTCCACATTTATCACAAACTGGAAACTTAGTTCTCTTACAATCAGACTTTTTTGAAGAATTCTTACCTTTCTCCTGCCACCTCGGTCTCTTCTTCTGCTGGTTGTTATAGAACACTTGGTCATCGGCAAACTCCATTTCCACCTTCTCAGCACATCGAACAAGCTTTTCATAACTTTTAAACTCACGAGAAGCTAATGCCCTTCGATATTTTGGCTTTAATCCTGAGTAAAAACGATTGATTTTACTGTCAAGGTCTCGAATAAAATTTGGAGCATACCTTGCCAATCGAGTGAACCTTTCTTCATAAGAAGCCACTGAGTCTTCCTCTTGCCTCAATTCCAAGAATTGCTTTTCCATCCTAAGTCGAACAGCCTTAGGAAAATACTTCTCAAGAAACATACCTTTGAATTCATCCCAGTCAAGAGCATCAATCTCATCGGTATCCCTGATATTTTTAACCATAGACCACCACTGATCTGCTTCACCCTCCAAATGGTAAATAGCAAGACTAACCTTTTGATTGTCTGAACACCCCATGACATCAAAAATCTTCTCCAGTGCTTTAATCCACCCTTCAGCTAGTACAGGGTCAGATGATCCTCTGAATGATGGGGGATGTTGCCTCATGAAATGTTCCACCACTGACATGTTCCTCTGCGTTTGATCTGCCTGATCTCGTGCATGGATACCACCACCATTTATCGCTTGAGTCAACTGCGCCATTACTGCCACAAACTGTTCAGTTCCAATTCCGACCATTTCTGGATGCTGATTTGGAAGGTTATTTCCTTCTGTATGCCTTCCTAGCACTGCTTCCCTGTTTCCTCTGCAGAAAACCATTCTGAACAAACATGTCTTAGATGAAGCAACATAGTAATCTTTAAATTCTATATCATTTCAAAAAACATTTTTGGATAATCATTTAATAGAATTCTAACTCCTAAAGTTATCTAAACCGACCTTTGATACCAACTATAAGGCCCCAGCCTTAAACCTTACTTAATCTTGAGTTATTACAAGATTACACATTGAGGATCTTTTCGGGTTTAGAGTTTTAGAGAATTAGATCATAAAACTGGCATTACATTCCACATATAAACAAAGTGGTTACATAAAGATAGTATTCTTCATTCCCATCAATGGAAACACATTTAAAATAAAACATGGATTATTTCTTGACACATCCTTGACTCTATCATCTTATCATGTACCTTTCCCTTGACCTGTGAAAAACATTTCAAAAACATGGGATGAGCATAAAAACTCAGTATGGGTTATAAAAACATGGAAAGGAAACATGGGTACATACATACATAAGAGTGAAATCATACTTTACCCATAAAACATAATCACTTTAACATACCTCATCAAATCATGAATAAATCATAGAAATCATAAGACATAAAGGTAACTTGAGGCATTCATAACATTCTTACGTAGGGAGTAACCCTCTTGGTTACATTTGGAATACCCATCACAGTATATTCCCTAAAATCTCTTCGGAGAAACCTTAACGTTTCACTCCTTCGCGTTACCCAATGCATTGGAGAGCTATAACGGGCTCACCCGCCCTTAGTTTATCACGGAACCACCCGTCTTCATAATAATTCCCAAGAACCATAACATAATCATATCACATAAAACATGAATAAAGGAAACATAACATTTCCACATTTCAATCACGAGATATCAATAAAACACATTGATATAATAAAAACATTATGAAAACCATTTTCAATACCAAAGTAAAACATGGTATTTATTTTTCTTTTAAAAAAGAAGGTATGGCTTGTAGAGGAAGCCGGAACTCAAATAACGGTTACGACGGCGGAGAAGTCGTTGTCGCCGCATATGTACGACAAAAACATTCCCTTTTGTCGTTTAGTAAATGCTTCGTATAAAAAAGATTCCTTTTGAATAAACGCAAAAGTCAAAGGGGTTTATACACCGTATAAAAGAAAGTTGTGTATAAAATAAAATATGCCTCAACTAAAGGAGATTGAGACGAAGTCCCATACCTCGTATCCGACTTGACCCGACCGTTCTTTAATCTCCTGAATAATAAACTTGAGTTAATCTCTACTTTCTTATGAATCTTTTTCAAGTTCATTATTCCTTTTATACCATGTTATGAACATCATGTAATCAGTTAAGTTAATAATGTTTATTTTGTCGGTATTTGGTTCTTAAGTCAAAAATAGACTTCTTACACTTACATGTTGTTAATTTAGTCAAAGGTTCACTATATCCAGTATGGTATTCATGATGTAGATATCATATATGTCATATATATCCAGTACATACATGCATTTATAATATTACATCACATTTAGAGGTAAGAAATGAAATGCACCGTTCATGGAGACGGTAAGCCGTACGTACGCATGAACGCTACTTCCATTTCTATTTCATATTTTCTGGAATGGAATCATAATGATATAAGAGTATATTATAATTCCAGTATAATAACATATATAATATCATTAACTTTATCATTTACACATCCCACATATGGTATTAACGAATCAAATCACTTTTAGGGGGCTGTAGTCCGCACTTCCTAAAATGAAGATATCGTGTTTTACCCATAATGGAAACCATAAAGGTATGCCCAAAATGAAAGAAACAGAAGCTTAAGGAAAACATAAACATATTATATATCATATATGAAAATAGTGACATCATAATGGCCTCCTTTGAAGGTGTTAAATGAGTGTTGAACAGTCATCGTTTCGGGAGGCAGAATTTCGCCATCCACGGAAACCGTATGTTCTTTAACCATTTTGATGTAGTTGTGTGAGAGTGTAGCTCAAATAAATATTATAACAACATCCTTGTATATTTAAGATACTGGTTTTGTTACAAAATAAGTAAATAAAAAGAGTTTAGGGGGTTGGAGAAGCAAAATAAAACAAATGAACATTAGAGAATGAATTACCTTAAAAAGTGTAACTCCTTTTGATTTGAGCCTAAAGGCTTCCTTTGAAAGGATTATGCCCAAAGGGAATCCTCTAGGATGAGGAGAGGGATGTGGAGAGAGTACATGGGCAGGGGTTGGCCGAGGGAAAGGCTTGAGTAGTGTGTGAAATGAGGTAGAGGTGGGGGCCTTTTATAAGAGGAGAGGAGGGGCACTTTTGGAAAGTAAAGAAATATTACATTATTTGAAAATGTGTTTCGGTTTCAAAAGGTCCCACATTGATATAATTCGTGGATAAGGTGATAAGGGTTCTAAATCCACTCATCCAATTGGTTTTGGCCATGTGTAGTTCATAGATTTTACATTATCTTTCCATTTTATATAAATCGTCAAATAATGATGTCATCGCTCCATCATTATTATGTCATAAATAATTAAATTTATTTAATGTCTAAAAATTATAAAAAAAAATACTATGATATAGGAAATCTTTTTATATTTCCAATGACTATTTATAATCAAAATTTGGACTTGTATAACCCCAATTAAAAATTGTTTTCGTAAAACATATTATGTTTGTGTCATTTTCACTTTAACATTAAATAAAAAGTAATTTATGTCATTTCCCAACAAAAGTGGATCCATGGGGTCCCCAAGTTGACCCATGGCATGTCATGGTCGGTCATGAAACAACCAATGATGTTGGGACATGTGTCTATGTCATTTCATTTTATTAAAGTATTATTTATACATTAAACTACCCTAATTACCACTAATCGTGATTAAGAACTTAATAAGTTACTATTCACCAAAAAATTATTATAATCTCATTGAACCACATTTTACATACTAATGACAACCATGTATGTCGGATTTTCAAAATTCAAAACACAATGATGGCAAAATTTCATTTAAACGGAAAATCAGTCTTTATAAGTACCACTTAGTGGTTTCACTATTCATCAAAAATTGAAGTTTTTCAGAAAATTACCAAAAATTCACCCTAAGCTATATTTGATATTAAGAATTCAAAAATGAATTCTATTTTACAAAATTAAAATCATATAAGTCACATTAATTAATTTAATAATTAATTCCCGCTGCCAGAGCAAAAAGCGTGTTTTTACGAAACAATAAGTATCAAAAGATTGACACCAGTTTAAGTCCAATTTCAAAGTGAAATTGACTCCAATGACCACCATTGGATTAAATGGTAAAAATATATTCATATTACACATTAATACCAATTCAAAAGATAATCTAATCATATAAATAAATTAGATTAAAAAGCAGTTTTGATGTAAAATGCAGTATTTTTCACTATTCATTAAAAAATGAACCTTGTCAGAAAAATACCAAAAATTTACACAAAGTAAATTTTGATGTCCCAATCATAAAGAATAAGTTTATTTTGACAAACATAATTTATAAAATTGTCAAAATATAGATTCAATAATGTTTTGCCATCAAAAGGAAGTAAAACAATCTTTTAAGAATATTAGTGTATTCCATGCATAAGATTGTATTTATTTTCATCTTAAGCCTCTAAAACACTATATTAATCATTAATAGACATAGGTAAAAATATCTATTATTCATTACTTACTTGGGATGTTACAAATATAACATTATATTCAAATAAGTAGAAACACCCCAAACAAAAACATGCCTAAAAAAGAATGGAATGGTTCTAACTTCAGGTCCCAAAAATAAAAAAAGGATATCTCTAGAACAAAATCATAGAACACCCAATCACATTTATGTATAAGAAAATCCTTAACTCAGTATCTCTCATTATCTACCCCAAAACCAAAATATAATCCTTGTTACTCTAGCCTATACCCAAGGTATTCCCATGTCATTATTTAACAAAACCTCAAACCATGGTCCACACCATAAACAAGGGATAATAAAAAATGAAATGTAATGAGGCATTAACAACTCAATTTAAACATTAATACAAGTCCAAATAACATTCATTCATTATAAAATATATATATATAGTGTTTAAAATATATAGAAAAAGTATAATTAAAATTAGGGGATATAAAATAGGGAACTCCTAAAACCAAAATATAGTTTTCAAATCTCTTATATAAGAAACACCCTAAACATTGCTCGGGTCAAATATGGGTTTGAGACTTCTTCTTATAACATCTGTTCAACATAAAAAATCATTCAATGTTCCCAAGATAGCCACACTAATGACAAGTACATGGATATACTAGTAAATAGTGTCTAATGTTCTCATATTTCTCACACTCTAATCACAAAAATATGATTCTTATTCCAAATAGCCAAATCACCTTCACTGACACCATACGAGTTCAAAGAGTCAGTTTTCATGGGTTCCCTTGTTGACAAAGCCTTAGTTATGATGGACTTAAAAATCCCTTACCAAAATTTACACTAGTTAGACTAAAACATCACTAAGATAAAATCTAGATGATGTACAATAGAAACTAACTAGGATAATTTAAATCATTATCATCCATCCGATGAGAGAAAGTTGTAGTATTGTGAAACATTCAATATAGTCCTTCACTGAATAATCACCCTGATGAACACTCAATAATTCCAACACCTTAAAATTTATTACTTATTCAAGGTAAAACCTTTGGATGGAGGAGACCTTGAAAAATCCCTAACACAATGCCTTAAATTGTTGAGTATGGATGGTGCAATTCCACCAAACAAAATCTAATACATTGAACAAAACAGTAATGAACCATTCCCAAGATTTATTAGAGTCCATAATGACTGAAATATCTATTCTACATTAGCTAGACACTCTATCACCTCCTGAAATCATTGATCACCACTAAACACTATAGGATGTCGATTTAGAAACTCTCACACATGATCCATAATCCTAGAAGAACAAGGCCCTACCACACCATCAAGAGTCTATGTAGAGTAAAAAATTTGGAAGATAACATATGTATTACTAAAACAACTTCCCAAATGATTTCCTTCTAGAATTTTCAGTTTCTTTCATGGGGTAATATTCTAAAAGCTCACTAAAACACAATATTTAATCAATTCATCAAAGAACCAACATAATTAATACAAAATCACAATTAAAAAGAATCAGGATTATAAACACCCTTTATAATCCTATTTCAAAAGCACTTAAAATGTCTATATTTTCATTTAAAAACACAACAATGGTTATAAAAATATCCACTAAGGTTCCATTTTAAAAACCATAAAACAATTCAATCCCAAAAATAAAAGAACCCCACTTCTTGAAAACCAATGTCCCCATTAAACCAAAAACACCAAAATATTTTACTCTTGGGAAACTAATACAGTCCCAAACCATTTCATGAATTCCACCACACTTAAAACACATGATAGTTTTTCATTGAAAACCATCACAAACCAGAATAATTTTAACTAAATTTCCAATAAATTCACAAAATTATTGTTAAACACCCAAAACATGGTTTTAAAAAACTCCATTAATAATTCACAATATATTACTCTAAAATTTCATCAAAAAAGATCTAAATCCACAAAAATATTCACTTGATCACTCCCAAAAAAATCAGAAATTGTAAACAGGGACAAAAGCATCACAGGAGTGAAAATAATAAAATTTCCTAACTTTCTCCCTAAACATTTCTTTTCTGAATAGTTTTTTAGAATTTATGCCAATGTTATGAGTGTCACTAGAAGGTTTATATAATGGTCAATATAGAATGTTATTGGTTTAATAGACAATGTTCTTTACCTATGTTCCCCTCGATTTCCACCAGTTTCACTCTAAAAATAAGAATTTCTTGTGATTCCTCCCTGTATCTTCCAACAAGTTAGAGTAGAAAGAATGATATCAAAATATCTCAATAATAAACAAGTATAAGTCCAAAATCCAATAGAAAACTTCTGACCACCCATGGTAACTTGATGTTTACCATGAAAAATAGATGGAAAAGCACTACTTCGTACCTAACACTCAATATCCTATGTTCTTATCATAATTATAACATCAACTCAAATATAAATGGGGGTTATAATACTATTTTGTAGCAAACTGGTCAGGGGTGACCTGACATATCACCTAGGTCAATCCACCACATGACCCTAGGATCATTCTTGATCACCCTTAGTTGGAAAAAATATACATTGTATCATAAGTGAACTTGTGAGAATTATTTCATGCTCAATAAAAACTAGATCAACAGTGGGTTACAACTTGCAAAATTGCATGATGTATTCATGCATTGGGAAACGATGATATAAAAAATTAGAAAAAACAAAAAGGCACTAACCAAACATGGGATAATAATAAATTGATGATACCTAAATATTTTTCCAAACATTTTTTAAATAAATTATTCAATTTTATTTAAATATTTTATAATCCACTATAAGGAAACAAATATAAAACAATTGTAGGAAACTAGATAGGTGGATAAGCCACACAACCCCAAAGGTCCATCAGACTTGAGAGACAAACACCAGCATCACCATGTGACTCTCGAGTCACCACCATAACTAGCATCACCCACATCCCAATAGATATTAGTAGCAAACCAACTTAATATACAAGGCCTTATAACCTAGATAAAACATAAATACTACATACCCACTAACGTGAGTATGCAGGGTGTGACCCGAAGGCCAATAGGATACCAACATTAGTCTACTATATTCCTTTTATAAATAAACCAAGTCCACTAGTTTGAAATTAATTGAAAATTAAGTTTTAATTTTTCTAAATAAAATTAAAATAAAACCACAACGCCTTATATATTCTTTTTAAAACACATAATTTATAAATAATACCTCAAAGAGGTCATACCAAGGTAATGTCATTTCAAAAACCAAAAAATACCTTTAAAAATAAATTTCATTTAAAAAATTAAAATTTTTAACATTCTATTTTCATTTAAACATAACTTTTGAAGACAACCCATCATGTTGTTTAGAATAAATTTCAAAAGATACATTTTATAATGGCTCGAACATAAAAACAACCAATTCTATTCCTTTATTAAAACTTTAACACATTCACTACTCAAAAGTGAGTAACTAAAAAATGGAAATAATAATAAAATAAAATACATGGATTTTCATAAACAAGTGACAATAATAAAATATAGAAAGACTTATAATATAAATAATCAATTGTAAATAAACAATTCATCAAAGTAGTCTCAAAACAATAGTTAAGAAACCCGCATTCCAATACATAAATAAGAGGTATCACATGGGATACATATTATGCGGAAACACCATAGGTAATAATGGTACAAGTACTAGACGAACAATAATTAGAACCAAATGTATTCAAATTAATGATTGCACATCCCATCACTTGAATCACTCTCAACTAGTCTCATTGTTGACCCCCCCCCCTACTGAGTAATTCTCAACAAGCATAGCCAACATCCCTGTAATCCTCACTTAGTATCTTGGGGTTCCAATTTTCATACCTAATACAGGTGTACCATTATCATGAAAATGTTAATCGTATGAAAATAACATATCCCAAAGGCAATAAAACATAGTAATCAAATAATTTCCACCACCAATACACCCCCTTAAATAAGAATACCCCAAACCAAAATCCATAACATGAATCATAATTCATTTAACCATAAAACATGCACAAAAGTATAAAAAAAGGTAACATGGGGCTCAACGTGGGTGTAAACATCAATCAATAAACTTTACCTCTCCACAATGTACCAAAATGGACCTTTTCTTTAAAACCATGTATCCCACCTTTGGAAATCTCTTTTTTAACTCAAATTAAAAAATTTAAAATCCAAGAAAGTATAGAATAATCACTTGAGTATAAAAATTCCATATTAACCTAAACACCCATTACAAACAACAAAACCAAGAGGACACATTCCCCCTTTATCAAAACAATTATGGACTTTAAAATATTAACACCCCACTTTAGAAAGAAAACATGGTACAGAAAATCTTGAACATTTATTTTTATTAATGAAAACTACTAATGGAATTTTATTAATTACATAAAATGAATAAAAAACAATTTTAAAACCAATGTTTAATTAAACTATGAAAATTACCCATTTTTTTAACGGAAAAACACACCTAATCATGGAAAACCTTTGAAGAAAAATCTAGAAAACATATGCATCATTACTAATGTTTAAAACACTTTCAAAGTATCAATAATTCAATAAAATCTTTAATAAAAGTTAATGGAATGAAAACACCTACCACACAAGAAGAAACCCTTTCAAATTAAATAATACCCAGCAGATTAACTCTCCATAGATGTCTCACAATATTTATAAACCAGAAATCTAAAATAAAAGAACCATAGACATAGAAATATTCCAAGCATGTCCACTATGTTTAGAAGATATGGGATAAATTGGAATAAAACAAGAAGAGAAAGTGGGAGAATCTTTGAACTTTGAATCCAAAAAAGAAACCACCAAGAATCGAACATAAAGTGAATTTAAAGACAAAGAGTGTCCTTTGGGAGGTGCTTAAGTCAATGTGGTTTTAGTGGGGAAGGTTTTGAGAGTGGTTCCAAATAAAAAACAAGAAAAATATGAAAATTTACAAACTCAAGTTATTCGCACAATTTATCTAACCTTGTGGAGATTATTCTATTTACATTATCCCATACTGACCAGTTCACATAGTGTCAACTGCACAGTTTCCCAAACTGTTCACTTATATCATGAAGCCTTGAAAAATTTCCAACAATTCCAAAAAAATTCTCCCTAGGTACCCCGAACTCAATGGATAAATTTACCACATAAATATAAACCACAAAATTTCAATTCTAGGTGTCATAATTTTCACCACCATTCCACTTTATAACCTGAGAAATTCATATATAAATTTAGTCAAAGGGGAGTATCAATACCAAATCACTGAAAGAATGGATCCACAAATAAGGCCCCATCCTAAGACTAAAACCAAGAACAAAAAACATCGGACATGATCATCCCACCATTCATCCTTTAGAAAACCACCCAAAACAATTGGATATTTACTAACCACTGAAACACCATGAATCCTACAAATAGATTCTTTATAAAATGGGACCTTGGGATGAACACTCCTCGAACATTTTATAAATTTGGTTACTCCAAAAAAACACTTATCAAAATTCATAAGTTCCTTCTCATCCTCAAACTATATCAAAGTAAAAATACAACACCAACTCCTTTGGAACATATGAGTTCAAAAGAGCTATAGTAAACAACACCACTCACCCAAAAACATCCTAAACAATAACTCCATTAGCACAAAGAAAACTAACAGATACTTTATTAAGGCATACCCCACAATTTATAATTAATCATTAATAGTAAAATCCTAGATAAATATATCCAAAATTATGATCATCACCAAAGTGTACATGATTACGCTACTCTATAGAGGAAGAAACGAGATTCCATAAACCATGTAAAACTAGCTTTAAAACCCACAAAAGATCACAATCTCAAGAAAAGTCCAAAAAGGTAACTAGGATAGATCACCAAGATAACACACTCTAAAAATTAGGAGAAACACCCCAAATAAGAACATTCTTCAACAAATAATGGCATGGTTCTGACTTTAGGTCATGAAAATACACAAAGTGTAACTCGAGGCTAAACTTCTAGAGGACCCACTCTCGATGATCCTCAAAGTAAACCTTAAATAAATAGATTTAATGATATACCCATAAACTAATATATTTTCCCCATTACCCCTGCATGTACTAAAGGAATTTTTATTCATCCATCAAAAAACCCTTAATCCATGGTATACACCATAAATATGAAATAAAAAAGAAATAAAAATAAATGAGGCGTGAACATATCAAAGAAAACATGAATACAAGGACAAATAACTTTTATTAATTAGAATAAAAGATACATGGTGTACATATAATATGGAATAAAGTCCACCAAAAGTAGGGTCTATAAAATAAGGCACTCCCAAAACCACAAAACAATTTATGACTCGCCTATGGAAAAAACATAAAACATTTCTTGGATCAATGAAAGGATTGAGGTTTCGTATTCTAATGTACATTGGTCTTAAAACCCCTTTGAATGTTCCAAATATGTCCACACTAATGAAAAATCCTTAAATATTTTAGAAAAGAGGGTATAATGTGTCTGGACTTTCCACACTATAAGTACACAATAGGTTTATATTTTCCACTAGTCAGATCACCTTCACAGACACCATATGGTGTCAAAACTCACCTATCATAGCTTTAGAGATTAAAAAATCCTCATCAAAGAAAACTTTATACATTAATCCCACAAAGGTAGTCATGCCAGACTGAAACACTACTAATCTAAGATCTGGAAAAATACCATTGGTAAATAACTAAGCCTCCATTGATTCATTATCAACCAACCCATGAGAGAAAGGGGCCAGTCCAGTGAAACAGTCAATGCTGTCCTTCACTGACTAACCAACCCAATGGGAACTCAATTATTCCTTTTCCTTATAAATTCATACTTCTACAATATAAAACAAATGGATTAAGGTGGCCTTCAAAAATCCCCAGTGCAATGTCTCAAATGTTTGAGCATAGATAGTTCACCTCCACCAATTAAAACCCAATCCATCAAAAAATGGAGTGGTGAACCTCACCTTAGAGGTTACTGTAGTTCCTAGTGAAATAGAGATATCTTTAACCTTATATATCCACTTTTTCACATCTTGAGATCCTTGATCACAGCTAAACACTAGTGGGTGCTGATTCAAATGCCCTCATGCTCGATCCACAATCCAAGGATAATAAATCCAGGCCACTCAATAGAGAGTCTAGGAAGATTCAACAACATGGAGGGAATAACTAGAAAGACTAATCAAGAAATTATCTTCTAGAATATTCAATTCATTTTTAGGGTTCACATTATAAAATATCACCAAAACACAATATTTAATAAATCGACCAAAAATCACTGCATAAGGGAAAAAATTAACATGTGAAATGAAACAAGATTATAAACAATCTTTAAAATCCTAATTAAAAAGTTATTAAAAATCCTTTTTTTCATTTCCAGACACCATAAGGTTTAAAAATATGCCATTCAAGTATCCATTTCAAAAACCATAAAACATTTCAACCCTAAAAATAAAAGGAACCCACTTCTTGAAAAACATTTTCCATATCAAACCACTCACGCCAAAATATTTTACACTTTGGAAACTAATATTTCCCCAATCCATTTCATGAATTCCACAACACTTAAAACCCATGAAATTATTTCATTGAAAAACATCACAAACCAAAATAATTTGATCCAAAGTTTAAAAACATGACACAAAGGAAAATTTAAATACCCAAAACATAGTTTTAAAAACAAACTCCATTACCATAGCATAATACATTTCATTAAAATTTTCTATTAAAAGATTCAAAACCCCAAAATATTCACTTGATCACTCACAACATGCATCATCAATAATAGGAGGGGATAAAATCGTAAAAGGAGCTAAAATAATAAAATTTACCAACTTTTTCTACTACACATGATTCGTCCACTTGATTTTTCAGACCAATCACCAACCATGTATATTCCATTGGAAGTTGTATAGAGTGGCATGAACATCTCGTGCATGGTTTGAAAAATTTTACACCATACATATTCACCACCTAGATTTTCTCTAGTTTCACTATAAAACTATGAATTTACTTATATTTCTCTTGGGGTCTTCCTAGAAATATTTTTTTAACAAATTTCATCAAAATATCTCAATAATAAATAATCATAAATTCAAAATTCAAAATAAAACTCTTGACCACACATGGAAACTTGAGATTTATCATAAAGAAAACCTCAACCAGAACTCCTACACACCCACCACTTAAGGAATGATGGTCCTAACACTTGTATAACTCTAACCCCAAATTTACAAGAGGGGTTTAATACCATTTTATAGTGAACCATCTTAGGATGAGCTTACATTTCACCCATTTCAATTCACTACATGGCCTAAGGTGTGTTCTCAATCACCTTTGGCTGGCGACTGGCACTAGGGAATCAAAAGTGAATTCATGGGAATGATTTCACCCTCAATAAAACTAAGATCAATAGTGGTATCAAACTAGGATCTCGATATGAGGTCTCAATGCATTGAAAAATCATTCCCAAATAAATAATCAGAAATAAAAAATGGGCTAACAAAACATGGAAAACCGATAAATTAACAAAAAAAGATTTTTCCAAAATAAATAAACGTAAATGAAACTCTTTTATATAAATATTTTAAATCCCAAAATAAGGAAACAAATATAAAAAAAATAGGAGGCCGTAAAGTTCAATACACCACATGACCCAAAAAACCCATCAAACTTGTGTGACTAACCCCAAAATCACCATTTTACTCTTAAATCACCACTATAAGTAACATCACCCACTTACCAATTAACAGTGTTAGTAAACCAACATACATTCCAAGACCTGAGAACCTATAAAAACATGGAGACTATAGAACCACCAGCATTAGTATATAGGGTGTGGCCAAAATCCAGTAGGATACTACCATGAGTAAATTACATTCCTTTTATAAAGAAACTAAGTCCAGTAGTTTAATATTAAGAGAAATATAAGTTTTCATTTACTTTAAAAAAATGGAAATAAAACTAATATACCTTATATAATTTATTAAAGCACATCATTTATAAAACATTCCTAAAATAGGTCTAACCAAGGTAACAACCTTTCAAAAACCAACCATTACCTATTAAAATAACTTTCATTTCAAAAAGAAATAAGTTAAACCATATAATTTCATTTAAAAATAACTTTTGAAAACAAAGGCTCACAATGTTTAGAATATATTTAAAAAGATAAATTTTACATTGAATTTCACTTAAAAATAACCACTTCCTTTACCTTTTTAAAACATCATCACACATACTCCTCAAAAATGAGTAATCAATAAAGGGAAATCATCATAAAATAAAATCCATGGAGAGTCATATACAAGTAAAAATAATTACATAAGGAAAACCTTATAACATAAATTCTCAATCATAAAAATCAAATGCATCAAAGTAGGATTAAAATAAGAGTTAAGAAACTCACATGGAAATACCTAAATAAGTGGCATATCATCACATACATATCATGAGGCAATAGCATAAGGACTAATGTTACAAGTACTAGATGTGAAAACATGGAACCAACTATTGTAAGGTTAATTTTTCCATAACCTAAATCACTCTCAACTATTCCCAATAGTGACATCCCCTAACCAGGTCATCACATTCAACTAGGGTCTACTGTCTAGTGTGTAACTCTCAACTAGAATAGAAAATAACCCTTGATTCCCTACTTATTATCCTATAGTTACTCATGTCATAGATAATGGAGGTGGAACACTATAAATATAATGTTCATTGCATTCAAAACAAACATCCCAGTCAAAATAAAACACACCAATAAAATAATTTCCACCTGGAAAACACACCCTCCAATAAAGAGTCCCCAAATTAAACCAAAAAACAAGAATTAATATCCATTCAACCATAACACATTCACACAGGTATAAAAAAATGGAAACATGGGGATTAACTAGGGTGTAAACATCAATCAATAAAATCCATCCTTCTCATAAGGTTCCATATAAAGATTTTATTTAAAACCAAGTTTCACACATTTGGAAATCAAATTTCAAAATCACCTTTAAAATCAAGGAAAATCCTTAAAAGCATGAAACAATTATCAAATCGTCAACATATAAAATTAATCACAGTATCCATTAAAAACCAAACCAAGAAGACACACAACCCCTTTATCAAAATAAAGAAAGCCTTTAAAAGATGAAAATCCCACATTAGAAATAAATCATGGACCAAAAAATTGTGGCCAATAGTTTTTGTTGAATAAAACCATCAATAGAATTTTATCAAACACATAGAATTCATAAAACACCATTTTAAATAAAAATTCCACTGAACAATAAAAAACACTCTTTTTAAAATGGAGAAACACACCTAGACATGGAAACCCGTTAATAAAACATAACTAAATATTATATAAAAATTTAAAAATGTTAAAAACACTTCTAAAGATTCAATAATTCAAGGAAATATTTAATAAAAGTAAATAGAATCGAAACATCTACCTTAAATGATTACACCTTGTCTCCTTTAATGAAAACCATTAGATTAGGTCTCCCTAGATGGTTCAAGACCTTTTGAAACCAAAACCCCCAATTAAAACAAACATAAACATAAAAATAGTCCAACAATGGACACTTGGGTTTGAATAGGTAGGATAAATTGAAATAAAATAAGAAGATAAATGAGGAGAATCACTAACTGTTCAATCTAGGTAAGAAACCACCATGAAAACACTAAAACCCCAAATTATAGGGGATTGGAAGAGTATGAGAGACCCTTGGTAGAAACCTTGGTTATATCATTCCATGTGGGGATGTTTTTGGGAGAAGAATGAACTAAAACCCCCAAAAAGACTAAAATACCAAAACCTGAGTTGGTTGCGCAGTTTACTCGTACATTTTACCAAACCGTGTTGTGAATGTGCAGTCACCACTTTCCAAAACATCCTAGGTCAAATGGTTTCCACTACATAGTTTGCTAAACCATATGGTAAAGTTGTGTATCCTGGAAAAAGTTCCAAAATTCCTAAAATTTCACCCTATGACACCCTAAACTCAACGGAAAAATTAATCGCACAAATACAAACGAGAAAATGGAATTTTGGGGTGTTATAGACTCCAACAAATACAACATCTATTATCCGTGAGTAGCACAATGAATTCCCTAAATAGAAGTCCATTATAGACCTTACAATATTACAAAAACATCTTCCATAAACAATGAACTCCCATTAAATTTGAAAAACATAATAGGATTGGGACCATCTTCTAGAATTATTTAGTAATATTACAGTTCAGGTCAAACACCACTTCCCTAATCAAACATGTATCTAAAGATCCTTTTTCTAAAATAATATTGAATACAAAGATAAAAATCTTCTATCCACCACTATTAAAATTATGGAATCCATTAGAGACTAAGTAAACCACTCACGAGAAGTACTAAATAGTCTTCCAATTGAGATAAACACCACTTGATTATGGTTCTTTAAAAACATGATAAACCAATCACTATAGCTCTATCATTAAGATTTGACACCACATCTTGGGGAAAACATTAAGACATCCTATATCAGGATCACTCACTGAGTTTGAATCCTATAATTCAAATTAAACCTTTTGAATCCTAAAATATGGAATAATAAATTTGGAAGGTCAGAATACCACAGAGCCCCTTAAAACTAACCATCTAGAACTATAAATAACTCACGCCCTAATTTTGATGAACCACACAATTTGAACCAACCCACCACCCAATCATGTTCACAATAATGCCACAAGCATGCCTCTCTATATACAAGAAATTTCTCACAAGTGGCGAGGTCCTAAAATGATATAGTGTGGAGACTATGTCCTTATATCAGAGTGCAATAATATAAGAAATAACTAAATACATACGCATCTATGACCAACATAGTGAACATAAAAAAATTAACAAACAAAATTAATCTATAATAAATGTAATTTAGAATTCCTAATAAAAGACAAAATATAAAAACATTGCTAACCCACTGGTCCAACCACACGTACAGAATAAATACACAATCCTCCACTAATAATATGAGATAAACCACATAACTAGTATCTAAGACTACTGAACTACTCTAACATGAACCTCAGACTTTGCACTATCAAATATCTCTTGATCATACAAAATTGGGCCTCTTCCTAATCCATTCTATTTTGTACTCAACCTAAAAATAGACATAAGTTCTACAAAATCACCAAGGTGCCCATACGGGGGGTGAGAAATAAATCTCAGGTGGCCACCCCCAATGATCGTCCAAACATCTTTTTTCATAACATGTACATGAAACACGTGATATGTCTAGCCTATTTAAACAAAGACTACTTGTATAAAAATAAATAAAATATAGGAATAAAATAAAAACATCTAAACAAAGAAGAAAATAGTGAACCTTGGGTTCTAGTCTGACACCGGAGGTAGATTTACCCCCGCATTAGCCTAATCCATAGAAATTATATCATGTGAATCTCATGGAAACATATTATGCATGTATTCCATATCAATAAAGAGATTAATAAAACCAATACAAGGAAAAGAATCAATTTAATGTCATTAGATCTTATCTTATCCATCTAAAGCAACAAAGAAGACCAACTAGGATCTAAGATGCTAATAGTATGATCTAAACTATAAATAGGAACCTATATGTCAATAAAACTAGAGAACTTTTCATGTCCTGGAATTCTGTAAGAAATAACTAGGATATAATATCAGGACCCACCATTACTGTATAGGTAAATGACCAAGTCACCACAGAAGCATACACATCCATGAAAAATATAAACCACTCAATGAGTGCATCAACATCTTATGATCCCAAATCTTTTCTATCCATGGAATATTACTCAACTAGAAGGGAGTGCACTTATCTTGATCATACAGTGGATCCATAAGACAACCTAATGATGAAAACCAAATAGAGGAGATCATTTGAGTCAATCATAGGGCCAATAATCGGTCTAGTAATATCCTAATGGTCTCTTCATTCATCCAATCCTGAAAAAGAACAGCCTTAAACCTCTAATAAAAAACTCTAGAACTAGGGTCATTTAACACCCAAACCCATCAACCCAAACCATTGAATCCATCATCAAGAATCTGATAGGTCAATAAAGCATGGGGTACCCTCCACAGTCCCCAAAACCTCAACTCAATAAGAACACACTATAAGGGTCTCCTTTAAATAAACTAAACCCCGGGGCAATCCTGACAAAAGAATCCACTTTCAGCCTCCCTGATCACAACCAAAAGATCATCACACCTAGATGGGAGATCTAAAGAAACACCACTCTTATAAGGGAATTCCTCAAACAGGTCCCTCAGAACCATCTCAAACTCTTCTCAAAGGTACCCAGCCATGCACGACATCCCATGATTCCAACCTAGCCCAACGGATCAAATTAATTTGAACCCTAATAAATTTTAGTAACAATCCCATACAAGGAAACACAAAATCTCACATTCCAACAATCATTATAAATACTCTCAACTAAACCCCCATTAGTATTTCAAATTCAAGTTCATCCACAAACTCACAACCCTCATCGGGCCTCACAACACACTACCATTTCCATAAGATTATTTTAAACAAAACATGAATAAAAACATCCCACCAAAAATTATTGAGTCTAAAACACCATCTAGATGGCCTCTAAATGCTGAAAGTATTCCACCTTCACGATCCATGAGGAAAAATGATCAGGATGGACTACTCAAAAGTCCAATTCTGAATCTAGGGATCAAAATAGTAAAAATACAACAAGGAAAGAAAATTACACTATGTGCACCTTGGGTACTTAATATCTACCCCCCAAAGGTACTCTTCGGTCAGTTATCATGGCATGACCTTATGTGTACTTCTAAACTTATATGAAATTCTTACCTTATAGATGATGCGTGTTCAATATGGGGTATATTACCATGTAACTTAGTCTGAATTAGTGTGTAGAACACCCAAATCAATTATGTTCACCAAAACCACCTGGTATACCCCTCACATGGGCTCTATCCATGTTCCATACGTGATCATGTGCCCTGACATGGGGTGTCTCATTGTGCCCCAAGCCATATCCTGATTCACCCTCACACAACATATCCCAAAAACATACATCATGTAACCAATAATCCCCAATCTCTACCTAAGAAGAATAACAAATGGAATGTGATTCAATAACACACCTCTTGGGATTGGGTTTTCTTGAATAGAAAACCCATGTGATCACTCAGAACTCATGATTTTCCCCCAAAAAACACCCCAGATCGACCCTCAAGGGGTCCCCAACAACCCAAAAACATGATTAAAACATAAAAACAACTACATTATGTGTATTTGTAGAGAAAAATAAAAATGAACCTACCTCCATGTAGAAACCAGCAAAGATACAATCAGATCAGTGTTTCACAGCTGTCACATGATGGTTTATCTCCTCCCAAACTCTGCAGAGGCACCCCCCTCCCTCTCCCTATCCATATCCCTCTCCTTATTCCTATTTCTCTCCCTCTCCATTTATCTCTATCATCCCCATCACATAGTATCCCCATGGGGGAATATACTAGAATAAAATGGGAAGGAATATAAAATAATGGGAGAAAGGGATAAAATGAGAAAATGAAATGAAAACAAAAAGGGGGCTTGGGCCCGATCCCAGTACCCAACACAAGGTTATACCTTAACTAGGTAAAACCCCCATTACAAACTCAATTGAGGAGCCATAATATCAATTAAATACTTCAAACATAATATTTAATAATTCAAACAAGTGTAAATAAATAATTTTTAATTAAATAAATATTAAATATTCTTCCAAAATTAGAATGTCATTGAATTTCACCAAAATACAACCCTAGGGTAAACACCCTATTAAAGGACCAAATGAGTTTTTAGAAAAATTATCTAGGATCTATTGATAGAATAATTTATTATTTTCCCTTGAAACCCACCAGGGAGTAAAAAAATCAAATTTTCCCTATTTTTATTAAACCATTACGTTGTGATTTGTGAAACTAATTACCACATTGCTCTCACATCTTCTGATATAAATGAAATTTAATATTTATTAAGGTCTTTTTTAAACAATAAATGGGTAAAAACAAACACATATAAAAGAAACCAGAATAAATACACTATAGTAATTATGAGGTTCATTAAAAATCCTACTTTGTTAGGAAACATTGTAACCATTCATTCAAGGAATTAAAAATAAAAGAGATCCTTGGTAATAAGGGAATGAACCATCCTATAACAAACTATCTTGAATAGACCCAATCAATCACACTATCTAGTCCGGAATAAGGCCACAAGAGTTCCTCCCCATATTCCAGAGGCTACCAATTAGTTATGAGGGGATAAAAGGATATAGTGTGGAGACTATTACATATCATCAGAGTAAAATAAAAATGGAAATAAACTAAATAGATACACATACATAAACAATATAGTGAAAATAAATAGAAAAATAATTGAAACAAATCAAATAAATTTAATGTAGTATACAAACTCAAGGATAAGGATACAGGTAATGTTTTCCCACTGGGAAAAGCACATATAGAATATAATAAAGTAAAATAAATACATAAGGCTCTACTACTACACCAACCCAAACCACATACCTGGTATCCATGAATATTGAATTTCTCTAGCATGACCCACACACACCTCTTGAGAAACTCTTCTTGAACATGTAACTCTGAGTCTTTGCCCGATCCACTACAAATCCAGATCAACATGAAAGTTGAAATAAGTTATACATATACATGGAGGTTCACATGGATGGTGTGAGTAAAAAATCTCAGTATCCCACCCCAAACAATGGTTTTAAAAAAATTTGTCATAACATGTGCATGTAACATGCATCGTGTTTAGCCTAAAAAGATTTGAATTCAAGCATAAAGATAAAAAAAATTATAAAAAGTAATAAAATTGATAAATTAAAAGAAACAAATAAACCCCAAGTTCTATCCTAACACCCAAAGGAAAATCTACCCTCATTATGGCCCCGACCAAAGGAATTATAATGTGTGGCTCAGGCAGCCACAAAATCTGTCTCATCTACCTGGTCAATGAAGAGCTCCAAAGTCCATTAAAAGGAAAGTACAAAATTATGGGTCATAGTATCTCATACTAATAATATACAATAATAAAGTGTGTATTTTGGGCACTAGAACTCTAATTGAATGATCTGAACTGGTGGTAGGGACTCTCTGTTGAGCTCGGGAGTATTCTATCATGCCCAAAAGTCATGTATACTTTTATGGGTATAATGAACCTATCATCACTTCACTAGGCTACCAAACCATGACCAGAACTCATAAAATCATCCCCCAGGATAACTATATCCTCCATGTTCTATGAACCATATCCAGGCAGAAAAACAAAACTAGGGTGGCTACCCTCATCCAAATCATCCATTAGCTCCCAAAAACCACCTCACAATAACCATCCAACCAAAAGAGGAGAGAAACATAATAAATATCCGGAAAAATTCTTGATCTAGTAATATCTAAAATGTCTCCTATCTCAACCAAACTTAAACAAGAACAACCTCATACCTCCAAGCCAAAATCTCAGGCACTAGGGTTATCTAAAACCCACATCCTCCAAATAAAAAAATAAAGATGATAATCAACCAAATCATAGGACAGAAATCATGGGGAACCCTCCATGGATCCCAAAATTTCATCTCAAATAGGACACCATTCAAGATAATCCTCTAACAAAACAAAACCTTAGGTCAAGACCACCAAAAGAAACCATGGTCTTTCACACTTATTATAGTCTAAATATCACCATGCCCAAAAGTGGAACCACAAGCCACACTGCCCATAAAGGAATCCTCAAGAAACCCACTCCCCTCTCATAATTCCTCAAATAGGAACCTCACACCTATCACAAACTCCACTAAATATCCCCCAGTCAAACCTAAAATCCCTTGATGTTGAACCATCTTAAAGGATCCTACTGATCCCAAACATAGGCAACCAGATCAAATCCTCAAGAAATAGAAAAAAAATTCCATCCAAGTGGAAACTCAATCCCACATCCTAGAATATATCCAAATAAAATTGATAAAAGTAACCTATAATTGTCAAGAAAAGGTTTTCAATAAGCGCATTCCCTTTAATGAGCCTCACAACACACAACCCAACCCATAGGAGGATCTTAGAATTGCATCCTCAAATGAATCTTCTATAAGATACCTTGTCCTAAAAAACTATTAAAATGTAATCCAAATGCTAAATGTATTCAACCATTTTTATCTATGTTGGAAAATTAATAGAATGAACTACTCAAAAGACCAATTATAGCTCTGGGGTAAAAAGACCCCCAAAACCACCTTGTTGGAAAAAGTACATAGCTTGTACTTCTGGGTATATACCCAATACTCTCAAAGTTTCACCTTGTCATGTACTTAGACACAACCAGGGCACACCTGGGGTATTCCCCTATATTAGTACATGGGAACAACGTTTTCTAGTATACCATTACATGACTCTTCCCCTTCACATGAGGTGTCTTCCCATGAACCAGACCACACGACCAAGTACCACTGCATGGGGTGTACTCCAAGTACACGTTGTTTAGTCTTCAAATTCCCATCTTCCCATATACTTTTCTACATGGAAAAGTGATACTACCTATGGTGTACCCTAGTTACACTATGTATACATTCCCTACTACAACTACCATGTACATGTCCACATAGCTATGTATAATTCCAAGCACTACAACATTGTGTGTGATTAAATGACACAGAATTTACTAATAAAAACTTCATCTCCCTCAAATAAGAAGAACTCATGGAATGTGTTCATGAAACCACATGCCATGTGGTCAGTGTTTCCCAAACTGAAATTTCTATGAACCTCTCAAAACCCTTAGATTCTCTTGAAAACCACCAAATCAGCCCACAAGGGGACCCAAAAAATTGTAAAATAATATTAAAACATAAAAATAACTTCTCGATGAGGATTTATGGAAAAATTAAAAATGTCCTTCCTTCAGGAGGAAACTGTTGAAGCTTCATTCCAATCCATTCTCCTTAGTTGTAACATAATGAACTGGAACCTCCCAAGATCCGTGAAGGAAACTCCTTCTCCCTCTATATCCCTCTCCCTCTCCCCTATCTTAGCCAAAGACCCCAAAGGGAGTGACATATACGAAACATAATGGGAAAAAAATAAGAAAACAAAATAAAAAGAGAGAAGAAAGAAAACATAAATGAAAAAAAGAAAATATGAGGGAGATGGAAAGGGTACATGAGATGGTCCCAATGATTGTGTAATGTTATACCTTAACTAGGAAAAACCTTGGATCTTGGACTCAACCACGAAGTCCAAATTCCAATCTTATTGTCTGAACTAAAGATATCACCAAACAAAAATGTTTGAATAAATAATATTTAATTACTTAAATATTAAAGATTAATCCAAAATTAGAATGGGTTTTAATTCCACCAAAAACTATCCTTGGGTATACACACTATTTTAGGGCCAGTTGAGTGGTTAGAAAAACTCTATGTGCTATCCTGAAAATTTAAATTACTATTTTACCCTCAAAAACCACCTCTGAGAAAAAATTCAAATTCCACCTGTTTTTATTAAACTTTCATGACACGGTTTGTGACAAGATCCCCAATATAAATGCTTCTCTCTCACAAGTAGTCCAGGTGGAAAATTGGATACCATGATTGACCCTGAACACCAGTGCTTCAAAAAAAACCACAACCATCCACCAACCGGTCTCAAAACACCCACCACACCTCCAACATTGGGGACATTCAACTACCACCGATCTGATGATCCCCATCATAGGAATATCCTTATCTTCGAACCTAAACTAAGAAAAAAACTCTATGGCCCACATTTTTTCACTTCCAAACATAATGAATAGACATCTACAAACTAATCACACTGTATAACCAACATGAAACAAAAACTTCCACCCATTCTAGGATCACCAGGAACAAAATCCCCACATTCACAAAACTCTTAAAACTATAAGCATGACCCACAATATCCTATAGCACACTCCTCATCATAAGGCTTCCCTTACACCACACCTCGAGCACCATCCTCCCAGACCAATTAGCACTACACCTAACCAGCACGCACATGAATTCTCTCAATAAGTATTTCTCTCAAAAATCCTTAGAAGCAACCATTATCCTCCTCAATGTAAAGAAATAATCAAATAATATCTCATGATATCGCACGTTCAAATGAACAAAAACCTAACGAAACTAGACTAAGGGAAGTAAAACCTAATAACCATGATACTCACGTAGGGCTGTTACAACAAACCTGATAACCATTGGTACTCCTCTAAAAAATAAGGCATCTCACTCATTCCAAGATCCATCAAAACACCACCTACCACATAGAAATCGATCCAAACCCATAGGCAGCTAATCATGCTCCCACTACACCACCAGAATCGTAACAAAAAACCAACAGAGTCCGAAATCCAACCAAATATACCCTCTCAAATTCGAAAATAAACCATGAAGCCAGCCAAAAAACAAAAAACCACGTTCACTCTCAGTACTCCACCTCATAAGCCGAAGGAAACCTCATACTCACTACAGAACTTTGCAGGGTTACCGCAACATCAAGGCAACTTGAGCCTAATCCAAACATATCTCAGGAATCATTGCCTTCATTGATCCAACCATAATAGCAGGGCATCACAAATCACACACCAAACCACAAGGGTTTCCACACATCCCTCAATGGATGGAATAAATCTCTAACACCATAGATCTACTCTCTACAGGATCCACATGATCTGACATCATATGAAAAATAAATCATGGTTTAGTAAAAGTACACACATTTAGAAAAATGTCTCATATATGCATAGAATTATACACGAACACATTCCACATTCCATCATACTAATTTCCAAAAACTTATAAATATTGAAACCCACAATCACAAGTTCATCACTTGAGGTAAAAATCACAAAATCATAATAAAAAACACCAAGAATGACAACCCTATAACCCTAGAAACTTGGGATTCCTATCAGAAAAATGTTTCATGGAACACTAGACTGATATCCATCATAATATCTAAAACATTCTTTGATACCTTGTATACCAACTCCCCAAATAGTAAGATAAAGAAAAATAAGACTTTGATACCATTTTTTAAAGAATCGTCCTAGGTCGACCCAACTCATAACATGATTCGGTCTGTAATAAGGCCTCAAGCATGCCTCCCCATATACCAGAGGATACTGACTAGCGGTGAAGGGATAAAATGATATATTGGGGTGGATATTCACCTATATCTGAGTGTAATAATAATGGAAATAATCTAAAAACATACACATCCTTGAAAATTTCGGTATGCGTAAATAATTTGATAACTGAAACAACTGTAATAAATGGAATGCAGCATATGGACTCAAGGACAACCATATAGATATTGTTCACCCATTGGGAAGACTGTATATAAAATAAAACAAAACAAAATAAATACATAATGTTATAATAATACACTAAGAAAAACAAAACACTTAGTCTCCCTGACTGCTAAACAGCTCTAGCATTAACCAAAGACTCCACATGAGCAACTATGCTTGAACATGAAACTCTACAACTCTTCCCAATCAACTTTATCCAATGATCAACCTAAAAGAAGAAATAATTTCAACACATACATGGATATGCATGTGTAGTGATGAGAAACAAATTTTAGTAGGCCTACCCTAATGGGGATACTAATATCTATTTTCATAACATGATCATTCATCATGTGTCATGTCAATCCTAGACAAATGTGAATACCAGAAAATCATAAAAAAGGATAGAAAAAGTGATAGAAGGGATAAAAAAGGAAAACAACAAACCCTGAGTTCTATCCTGACACTTAAAGGTAATTATTCTCTCAGTCTAGCTCCATCCAGAAGAATTAATAATCTTGGCTCATGCAGCCAAAATACCAAGTGAATTTTCCTAATCAAAGAGGATCTCCAAAGTCCATCGTAAGGATATGAATGAATAAAAGAACTAGGATATTATCCTAGGAATCTACTATAATGAATCGCATCTACTGGGAACTAGGACTCCAATGGAATGATATGAACTGGCGGTAGGGACTCCCTATCGACATCATAAGTATGAAACCATTCCTAAAAGTTATTTAGAACATAATTGAAGGAAAAAACCTATTACCTAATCACTAGGAAATCTGACTAGGACAAGAAATTATAAAATCAAACCTCAGGGGCATTGTAGCCTCCATAGATCATGAACCCTAGCCAAGATGAAAAGTTAAATTAGGGAATATTCACTTACATATATCATCAATTATCTCCCTAGACACACCACATAAAAACCAACCAACTAGAATAGGAGAGAAATAGAATCAATCACAAGGCCAATGTATGGTCATGTAATATCCAAGAGGTCTCCTAACTCATCCAGTTCTGAATAAGAAAACCCTCAAACCTCTAAGCCTAATAGATCAAGCACTAGGGTCAGCTAACTCCCACACCCTCCAACTAGAAACGATGAATCTAGCATAAACCAACTTAAATGAAAACAAACATGGGTAACCATCCACATTCCCCAAAACCTCAGCTCAAACAAGACACCCTACAAGGGGATCCACCAATAAAACCAAACTTGGGCCAAGCCTGCCAAAATAAACCATGACCAGTCTCACAACTCATAGAATAAAGATAAAAATTCTCATAAGTAAAACCTCAACACACACTACCCATAAGGGAATCCTATATAAACCCCTACCACCAAGGTAAATCCTCAAATATTTCCATTATACCTATCATAAACTCTTTTCAATAACACCCAGCCATACCTAACACCCCACGATATTGAACCACCATGAAGGATCCTACTAGTCCCGACCTTAGGATATCAGATCCAAACCTCATAAAACCAAACTAAATATTCCTTTCAAGAAGACAATAAATACCAGCTATTAAAATATATGCAAATAACCTCAAGGAAACTCACCAAGAATTATCAATCCATGGTGGTAACCCAAGGCACACCCTCACATGGACATCAAAACACAGAACACAAACCCCAGGAGGATCCTAGAACAATTACCTCGATGGAATATCTTAAAAGATACCTTGTCACAAAACAGCATCCAAATGACATATAAACACCAAAAGTATTACACCATTGTTATCTACACAAAATGGACTACTCACAAGTCCAATTCTCGCTCTGAGGCTCAAAGACACCCAAAACCCTCTTGTTGGAAAAAGAACATAATGTGTACATTAGAGTAAAATGAGTGTAATCTCAATGATGAAACTGGATAGGTGCTTTTACATATCCAGGGTACACTCAAGGTATTCCCATGTACTAGTACGCAGGCACAATATCTTCCCATATACCATTACACACCCATTCCCCTTCACACGGGGTGTCTTCCTAAGCACCAATCCATATGGACAAGTACCACTACATGGGTGTACTCCCATTACATGACATATATTCTATGAATTCCCATATTACCTTGTACCTGACTATGTAGACTAATACCACTACATGGGGTGTACCCTAGATACATGATGTGTACTTTCCCAACTCCAACTACCTGTGTACATGGACGCATGGCCAGGTACCTGGCTAAGAAATACTATGCGGTGGGTACATAAAGTACACATAATGTATATAAAAAAATTCATATTACCTAAATAGAATGAAAACATGGTGTGTTTTCATTAACCATGTGTCACGTGGTTAGGATTTCCAGAATAAAAATCCCTCCGAACCTTCCAAAATCCCCGAGTTCTCCCAAAAACCACCAGATCAACCCATGAGGGGTCCCCAACAACCCAAAAACAAAATTAAAACATTAAAACAAATACTCTATGAGGATTTAAGGTAAAAAAATAAAAACTTTACAACGTTAATTTAGAAATAATTGATGCTTTGGTCATATCCATTCTCTATAGTTGTTGCACGACAATCCTGTACCTCTAGAACTCCATGAAGACACCTCATTCCCCTTATCTCCCTCTATATATCCCATTACTTATCCCATATCTCAGTAAAAGACCAAAAAGGGAATATTTTACATCACACATAAGGAATAAAATAATAAAATATAACAAAAATAGAAAATAAATAAAAAATAAAAGAGAAAGAAAAGTGGAGGGAGAAGGAAAAGGGGCTCGGTCCAACCTTGGATCCTGGCACAAGATTATGCCTCACATTGGAAAAATCCCTCATCTTATACTCAATTGTGAATTTTGAATTCCAATCATGACACTTTGAACTGAATATATCACCAAATAAACATGTGCAAGGAAATAATATTTAATTAATTAAATGTTAAATATTCCTCCAAAATTTAAAAGGCTCAAAATTCCACCCAAATCCTGATATAGTAGAGAACCCCTAATAAGATACTATTAGAGTGGTTAGAAAAAATATCTGAGATATAATTATATTAGAAATTGCCATTTTTTCCCTTCAAAACAATATGAGAGTAAAAATTCAAATTTTTCCTATTTTTCTGAAACCATTTCAATGTTGTTTGTTACACTTCTAAAAACCCTAACTTGCCTAGTCTTGGGGGAATACAATTAGAAACTTACTTGAGAATAGATTAATTTTTCTATTAATGAATATGGTGGAAAACACCCTCTATAAGCACTTCCACTGAATAATTCCCCCCATTGGTAACCACCTCCACTCAATTTCCATAAATAAGTGTTTTGCATCCTCTATTTATAGAGGTTATCTACAAAATTCATATAGTTATTACAGTTTAATCACCTTTTAAACTTTTAAGAAGTATATTTATTTGATTAAAGTGATAATATAAGTATTGCTTCCTCATCTAATCCATCTAGTGAACAATAAAATATCTATATTCTCCATCAATTTTCAAACATTAGTGAAAGCTTCTGTAATCATATCCTTCAACTTCCACACTTAAAAGAAAATTTTGATCTATCCCTCGATCCAGATTAATCTTACATTACCGCTTAAAATTAATCTTATGTAAGATATTTTTACTTTTAACTGGCCATATTCATCACCCAAAAATAGTTTTCATGCTAACTTCACCACTTCCTCTGAAAAACTATGTAACATTTGGATCACCCACCTTCATCACTTCCTCCAAAAGTGGTTTTACTATCACCTTTAATTTAGATTTAAAACTATATTAAGTTCCAAGTGAGATACTACAATCATGTTTTTAAAGTTTAATTCTAGAATTTTGTTTCTAGAAATCCCAACACTTAACTGGAAAACATTTCCCAAGCTTAAAAATAATAGAATATACCTATTCTATGATGTAACTAATATCACTCTATTATTTACTATGGTTGATGAAGATCAATAAAAATCATCCAAATAAATCTTTAATAATATGGTTTCCATGAGTTTTTATGAATATCCTAAAACGTGGTAAGTATCCCATCTTCTGTGTGCTCTGCTAGAACCTTAGTAAATGTAAAAGTGAGAAATGAGAGCTTTGGTTCAAAAAAATTTCATAGAATTAATCTTATGAAACCATATCATGGTATAAAACTCCTTATATAAGATTTAAGGATGCTCTGTGAAAACTCTATGTAATTGGATATTTCATAAATAATCAATGTTCTATCATTATAAATGTTTCACAAAAATTAAAACTATAAATCACATTATAAACCATTTTTAATGTTCAACTAACAATGATAAAAAAAATTAACTCTATAAACATTTCATAAATTTTCATCAGAACTCCTTAAATTTAAATTTCAATATAATACAACTTATATATGATAGCTAGGATAGAAGAAATAAGTTGAGTCGCGTGTTATCATATAGAACATTTATTTTGATGTACAAACCACAATATAATGACCTTTGTTAGGATGTAGTTTACTTCAAAAAAAACCATGACATATTTATTTCTTCCACATCATAGTTTTAGATTTAGTATATATTTATATCAATTGGAGGATTAGATCTATATTTTAATATTACTTACATGTAATTTTTATTTAGTTTTACATTATTTTATTTTTTATTCCACTAGTAGAAAAGGTAAATATCATGTTGGTTGATTCATTTTGGTTATTAGTAAAAAATGTTAAAACCCTATCATATAGGGTTTTGTCATTGGTTATTAGTATAACTGGCCTTCAAAACATTGAGTTTTTACATCAGTTATATGATAATATATGTTAAATTTCACTTTTAGCATTGGTTATATAATCTCAAGCATTAAAAAAAATGAAAAAAATAAAACACGAATGACTTTTTATTTTCTTTATTCTTTCAATGACCAATATTTTAAACCCTAAGTTCTATGAGTCGAAAATCCCTTCCCTCTTATTGATTCATCAGAAAAACTCATACTTTTATAGTGTTTCACTACTCAACCCTCTCAAATTATTTCATTCTTCTCCCACCACCCTTCACCATATTTCACCAACCTTTGACATGTTTCACATCTCTCCTCCAAGTTCCACCATCATCGTTGTCGATATTGTATTTCAACTACAACCCCACTTAATTATTTGAAATATAAAGTTAATCTATTATTTTTTTTCATCTATTCTCCACTAAAATAATATTTTTATATACATTTTTTATAAGTTGATTTTTTTTTCATTTTTTTAGAATATTTATTACATATTTTGGATTTTCTAATTGTGCTCATTTATTTATTATTGATCACACTTCCATTTAATTGTGTACAATTGTGATATTTACCTATATCTTTTCATTACTTTTCAAATCACTAATATACTTCTTTCATCTATAATTTTTGGGTGTTAAATTTTAATTTAATTTTTTATTAGATTTATTCAATATTTGTGATTTTTAGATTATATTCATTTATTTATTGTATTTATGTTTATATTATTTAATTGTTTGTTTTGGTTAAATGTTTATGAATAAATTGTTAGTTTTTTTATTTTCTTTACATTTTCTTATGAATAAATGGTTTGTTAATTTATTATATTTTATTTATTTATTTATTGTAATATTTTCTATATTGTATAATAATTTTTTTAGATTCTATGTTTGAGAATAGATGATAAGTTGATTGTTTATTATGATTATATATTTTTGAATAAATTACTAGTCCATCTGTTATATTATATTCATTTACTTATTGTGTTAATATTTATATTGTATAATTTTTTTATAAAATTTTTATATATAAATTTTTAGTTTATTGTTTATTTTGATTATATGTTTATATATTTTCTTTTTTATGTGTATGTATAATTTTAATATTTAACAATTTCATTTGTATAGGTTTATCTATTTATATGTTGATATGTTGATATGTTCTAAATTTATATGTTTATATGTCTGTTTATATGTTTATATGTTTTAATATATTCGTATATTGTATTATTATTTACGGTAATGAATGGGTCATAATTAGATAATTTCATGAAGAACTAGTGATGAATATGTGATAGGAATTGGTAATTTCTTGGAATTTTCTATATGAAATCTTTAAATAGAGAATGTTTTTATTTCCATGTGTGAAGTGTTTGAATTTAAAGAAATTAGTGTCCATAGAAATCAAAACCCATCATAATTTTATATTATTTATATCATAATTATAAACACTAGATCTCATATGGTGAATTAACAAAATAATAAAGAAATTTCATTGATAAAGAATTTCAGAATGAGATAGAGGATTGTCTTGATGAATTAATCCATGATATAGGTGTTGAAACCATATAAAAAACAAGTGATGAAAGATTGAATGGAGATGTTAAAAACTATTAGTATCATGTTTTAATAAATTTATAATGTTATGAACAGTTCTAGGATTTGTTTACTTAAAATAAAAAATGGTTAGATTAGAATTTTTTTACTAAATTGCTTGAAATATTGAAAGAGTTACTTTTATAAGACAATGAGCTTCAAAAATCAAATTATGATGAAAAAAATATTATCTACAATGGTACTAGGGTATAAGAAAATACATTATTTACGTAATTATTGGGAATTGTATATAAATTAATATGAACATTTATCGTAATGTACTAACTTTAGGACATCACAATATAAAATGGATGAGAGATCTAACTATGATTTATTCTCAAGGATAGGCACCAAACCTCCAACTAATTAAATCTTTTATCTTCCAATAATTCCTAGTTTAATGAATTTATTTTCAAATTCAAATGATTCTTAAATTACAAGATGGAATGTAGATGAGAGAATATCTGATGGAAACCTCCTCACCCTACCGATTCACCGCAATGGAAGAGATTTGATAAAAAAAAATTCTTATTTTTGAAATAAAATTAGAAATCTCATGATAGGATTGTTCACAAATGGAATGAATCCATATCAGAGCCTCAATAGCTAATATAGTTAATTTCCTATTTTGTGGGTATTTTATATCCAATACCACTAGATATATATAAATAAAAAATATTAAATGATGAGCATGATATTTTCTAGAAAAATACATCCCTGAAATGATATTGATTTTTATCTATCGTCGTTGATTAACAATTTGTAATTTTTATGGGAGTTGGGAGTTTAAGTTTTTGATGCATACAAGAAATATTATTTTCTTTAGTGTGTTATGGAGATTCTCAATATAATTTTTTTTCTTGCATATGTAAACTTATTTAGATATAGTCTTATGAGACATAAGAATTTATATTTTAAAACAATTAAATTATTATCAATTATAGAATGGGAAAAATAAAATTTTCATGGTTTATTGAATATTTTTGTGAATGGTTCACTCTTATCGAAGGCTAAAAATTCATTTAATGGTTTATAAGAGTTTGATTTTCCCCCAAAAAAAATTCAATGGAATGATATTATAATAAGGAGAAAAACACAGATTACACTTTTGAGAAGAAGAAAAATTGGGTTATCAAACAAATGCATAGAATAAATATTCCATCTTATTTGATTTTCCTTATTGGATATTTGTTGAGGTAAAAAATAAAATTAATGATATGAATGTTTAGAAAAACACATGTTATAGTTTCACAAGAACATTTTTAGACATTAAAGGAAATAAAAAATATGTATTGAATTCAATATTGGACTTAATATCTTAGGAAATATATTTCAATTTAGATCCCACTGTAAAAGGAAAAAAGAACATATCTTACTCTAGATTATCTCATGTCAAGAAAGTGTGAGAGGATAAATTTCTACCAATGTTTTGAATATATTAAATTAGCTATTGGGTATTCTTACAATGTAAAATACTTTCTATCAATGAAATATTTGAATTTGATAAGGTCGTAATCTCATGATTTTAATGTATTGATACTACCAGTACCACTTCATGACATATTATAGATGTCTGTTAGAAATTTTATAATTAAATTTTGTTGATTTTTTCAATTCCAATTTTACTAAATTCATGGATCCAAATTTGTTTACTATATCAAAGATTTTATTTGTACTCATAATTTTTCAACTAGAAATATATTTTCCTTCATCATTTTTTTATATAATTATTAATATTTTGATTCATTTGGTGTGAGAGAGAAATATATGTGGGCATATATATTTATATTAAATGTGTTATTCTGAATGATGTATGAATATTTTGAGAGGATGTGTTAACAATATGCAATGACAATTAGATTCAATTATTCAAAAAAAATTATTGAAAGAGATGGCTAAGTTTTTTTCTAACTACCTATATGAAGTAGAGCAGGTTGGTCTCCCTATATCTAAGAATATAGAAATCAGTTGTGAAGGTTAGGGAATATGTGGATTAAAATCAATGTTAATTTCAATTTATATATTTTTCAAACACATTATACATTTTGAACAACACATGTTAGTTTTAACCATATATATCAGCATATATTATTAGATTAAAGGTACAATATCCCAAAAAAATAAAAATTGGTTAATGAATGAACCTAAAAATGCATTTGTTTCATGGTTTAAGGAGAAAGTAAACATCGATTTATCTGTATCAAAAAACATGAAATGGTTGGTTGGGGGACCATGTTTCAATCTAATCACATGATTTATTTTTTACATTAATGGTTAAAAAATTTACATAAAATATAAAGGAAACCAGAGTAACATTCAAAATATTTGAGTAATAGTCATTTCAGAAGAAATGAATTTTTCAATTGAAAAAGATTAAAATCAAATTTTTACATCAAAATTGTATTTTTGAGTTATTGAGGATATATGGAAAATTTATTGTATTAAATTTATAATGCCAGTATTTAAGTGTAACTATGTTAATAATAAAAATGGTGAGAAACAAGGAAATTATGTATTTATTCTTATTGATTTAAAAAATATTTAGTTACAAATAGTAACAATTTATCATGGTGATGTATATAAATAAAATATTTTATATTATTGACCCATCAAATGATCTGTGGTATGCCATTTTTCAAGGGGAAATCCTTTTGGGTGATTATGGTGTTGATGATGTTGTAGACTTCTATGAGGTTTCTTTATGAATTACATGATTACCTAAGTATAATAATGAATATGATGTATACATAGTCCGTTCTATTCAAAATGATCACATGGAAGTTATATGAGAAAACACATTCTTACTCACCTAATTATTCATATAAATATTTATTTATTTTTTATGAAAATTAAACATTTAAAGGAATTATTTTTTTAACATGTACATTTAAATATATAGATGTCGATCATGTTTTTATTTTTATTTTTAATTTTTATATTCATCGATTATTTTTATATAATGTTTGATTGAAGAAGTCTGGCATAATAATTATTATTATTTTGAAACTTACACATGTAGAAATGCTAATTTTTTAATTTTTTTATTTAAATCTATATATATATATTATTTCTTCTATTTTTTTACTAATTTTTACGTATATCATTTTTAGTTAAATACTTTTTTATTAAAGAATCCCAAAATCATTATTTTGTGTATGTGAAATTTATAAATGTAAATACATTATTTTTTAACATGTATTTTTTAATTCATCAATGTTGGTCGTTTTATAAATTTTTGAATTAATTTTTATATTAATCAGTTTTAGTTACACAATTTTTGGTTGAAGAATCCTCATATCATTATTTTTTATTAAACTTACACATGTAATGACATAATATTTTTTACTTGAATATTTAAATTTCTAAATGTTGATCATTTTGTTATTTTTATATTAATTTTTATATTCACCTTTTTTTCACACAATTTATGGGAAGAATCCTAATGTCATTATTTTTCTATGGTTAATTATTTTTATTCGCCATTTTTTAAATACCCACTTTTCATTTGCTGTGTTTGTTAACTAAATAGATATAATTTTTTTTATTATTAAAAATAAATATTTTCACTTATAATAATCATTTAATTATAATCAAATATAGGTCCATGTAATTTCACTACATTCATATATTTAAATGATGGAAATAGATGCAGAGAAACATTTCTCGATGTGTGTGTATATTTTTCATTATTATTATATTTGTAATAATAATATTATTTAACGAAATTTAGATTTTCTTTGTTAAAATTATTTGTAGCACTACTGGTGAGCCTATTGTGATGGAGTCTTCTTCATATCCCAAGATTATGATACCCATATTTGGTTAATGTGGAATTACACATTTACCGTAACTTTCACTTTCATGTTGAGAAAAAAGTATGTGAATTGAATTGATGATGACGATATCCTAGTTATCTTGAATGCAAAGAAGTTTAGGAGTTTTGTGTCCATGTAGAGTCATTATAGTTTTAAAATTTAATATTATTATCAGAGGAGCATTGAGAAGATGGTGAAATATCGGTTGTGGGAGTCCGTAAGAGTAAAATACCTCAATAATATTTTTCTAATTCTTCAAATATTATATATTTTACATGACTAATATCTAATCTGGTATATTACAAATGACATTCAACTTTGATGATATAAAATAATTTAAGAAAATTTGGCTGACATTCATGGAAATTAGATAGATATATTTTAAATGAAAATTTACTTTAGTCTATAATTTTTGGGAAATAACGGAATGAAGCACCATGAAACAAATATGGGTTTTTAGATGTAGATACATGGAATAATTATCATACCATTTAATGGGAGGAAGACTTTATGGTATGATAATTATTATGTATAAAATCAATTCGTAAAATTCTTTGTTGATTACTTGATGACTTATTCATTTGTTCTTATTAAACATGCATATAGAAGATATCACCAAGAGATTCAGTTATAGATTTTATACCATCATACACTATCATGTGAAGGGTATCCCTTACTATATGGGAAATGATTTATGAGATGTTTGATTAATTAATAGAAAAATCTATAGCAATATTGAAGATGTTCATCCCCCCTACCCCACTCTCCATTAAAATTAGAAAAAAGTGAGAATGATAAAAAGAGGGAAAATTCTTATAGATCTATCAAAATAAATAATATATAATATTCTAAGAGATTAATTAATATTTTTCTTAAATATTATTATTTTGTAAATTCAATGCACTAATAAAACATTTACATATATCATTTTAAGATGTCCTTCAGAAGTAATTGACAGAGGGGACATTTATCCCTAAGGGTAGGATGAATATTTTGGATACTTTTGTAAGAAAGAAAGTGCACCTGAGATGCATAAGAGGATATGTTGTTAGTATCAATATTATATATTTTTATTTTCCTAATATATCATTGAGGGAGGAAAAATACATTGGTGAAATAACATTATTGAGGATTGAAATTTGAGAGTTAAATTTTTCAATATACAATCAAAATAAAATGTAGGTACAAAATATGTTTGTAGAAATGGGGAGAAAGGTGCAGTCTACATAACCTGCATACCTAGATCTTCCACCTCTTTATTTAGACCCAACTATATAATATGAGTAACATGTTGGGGATCCCCATTTAAATATTATATGATATGAAACCATACATAATTTTGGGGATTATTTTCATGGAAAACTTTTGAAACTGGGTCAGATAATAATAACGGTGTATGATATTATTGATTTAACTGCACTGGTGTCATTGTCTACTAAGGATGTTTCTAAAGATGGAGATAGTATGAGAAATGTTTTACTTTTTCAACTATTTTTTCTCATTAATTAGAATATGAGGGATGTTTTTTTATTTTTTACTTAATTTTGATTTAAAATTACTCTTAATATCTTCTTAAATTCACCTTATATAGGATTATATAAAATAAAATTAATGATTGTAAAAGTAAAAAAAATCAGGAACTATCACCTTCGAATACATACCTATATTATGGTGGACTAACAAAATTATCCCCAAGTTATTTTATGTTCATATTATATTATGAGTTTCTAATGACTATTGATATACATAGGAGATACTGTAAATTTGTAATAATTAAAAATTTATCATAGATATCATTATTAGTGATGAGATCTTTGTACCTATATTGTAGTTGTTTTCATTGTACATAAATTTCAATATAGATTTATATTTATTTAAATAAAAATAACTTTTAGTGACGGTAATTATTAATTATCTAACTAGGTATCTCATAAATCTTTTCATCCAAAAAAAGATCACTTTTTTCTATTATTTAATATATTCAAAATATATTTCAATGCCTATTCAATATTTGGATACTGATATTAGAGTTAAATATATATCCAAAAGATTAGAAAATATAGAGATTAGATGTTGGTTTATTCCATTCCATGACATGTATGAAGACTTATATAATTATAAACTATTGTTCATTATAATGTCATTAATGTTGAAATTTATAGTTTAATAGACTTTGTGAGTTATGAGTATTCTACCCATTTGATTTTATGATGTATTAGTTAGGCTCTTTACTAGGTAGTGTTTATAAAAAATTTCAAGGTTTTTTGAATTCATATATTTTATTCTATTTTATTAATTATTTAATCTTAAAATTTCAATGTTATATATGTTTTTGTAATTAATATATGAAAATACATGTTATGGAAAGATTATAAAAAGTTTCACTTGTTGATAAAGAAGAAAAATAAACTTAAATATTTAAAAATGAAAGAAGATAACTTTTATATTATTTTAATATTAAGTATTGAATTTAGTTATTATGTATTACAATTAATTTTTTAGATTCTAATGAATATAATTATGAAATATTTTTAAAATTTTAGTTCCATTAAAACTCTTACATTTTAAACAAATAATCTGTATTTTCAATTTTATAACACTTACTATTTTGTATGTTTTTTATGGTGTTTCATCATATACATATAATGACTTAATCCATATTTTATGTTTCTTTGAAAATTATTTTATAGGTTTTATTAATTTATAGACATGCATTTAAAAAATTCATGTTTGTTATTCTTCTTTTGGAAAATTATTTTTGATTAAAGTTTTCATTGAGTATTTTGTTGATTGATTACTATTGTTTTATGTTATTTTAGGCTACTATAATTCATGTTATAGAAATTGTGTTATGGTATGCTATTATATTTTAAAAAAAAAATAATAAATTTTAAACATCAATTTTAAAAAAAATTGATGTTCAAAGTGACTTTCAATTTTTATTTTCTTAAAAAATGACATTGAAAGTCTCATTATATCGATATTTATTTGGGAATTTCAACATCTATGTCTCTTGAAAATTGATTTTGAAATACATGTTTACGTTTGTTTTTTTCATAACTAACATTGAAAGTCTCTATATATCTCTATTTAGAGGGGATTTCAATTTCATTTTTTATATTTACTGGTTTTGGAATTAGTTTTAACTTCATTGTTAAACAACTGACATTAAAAATATTCTTTTAACGTCAAAAATATTCACATCGCTTTTTAACTAATGTTAAAAATGAAAAAAAACAAACATTAAAAGGTTCCACCACTGTTTTTTTTATTCTATCACACTATTTTTTACATTGAATGGTATTAAAAATTTTATTTTCATTTTATCAAAAGTTGTATTATTGTTAAATAAGGTTTCTTATTACTTTAAGGGAAAATTTTTATCCAACGATTACATTTTATCACTTAAATATTAGAAACCCTACTAGATCGACCAAATAAATCCCCCAACCTAATTCATTATAAAATGTTATCAAAGACTTCATGTTATTTTGGGGTCAATGTTAGATAAAAGGTTGGACCATCGAGGCTCGAGATGTAGGGGTGGAGGAATGAATACCCTCTCTCTATCATGATGAACCTCATGTTTCCATGGGTGGTTGAAAGGTTTTTTTACATTATGAACATATTTTGGGTTTTCTAAATGATATTTTAGGTATTTTATCATTTATTATGGTTTTTGGGAAGAACCCATAAGGGTTTGGGGAATTTTTGTGTTTTCGGGTGAAACATAGAAGAATAGAAAATGTAAATAGTTAGGTGTAACCATCCAGTGCCTCTATGACCAGTTCTGAAATTTTTTTAATGTTGTTTCATACGGTTGGCACACAATTTTCTAAATTGTCTGACTAAAACACACATAGTTTAAATATGTTTAAAAAAAATTCACCCCTTATTTGTTTAGAATTATTGTTTAAGATAATTTTGGATGTTTCAGATGTATTATAAGGGTTTTGTGGTTCAATTAAGTTTGTGTGAGATTCAATTGTGTATTGAATGAGTTTGTTGTTGATCTAAAGAGTTGTTAAGAAGGTTGTTTTATTAGTGATTTTTATAAATTTATAAGTATTATATTATTGAGTGTAATGAGTTTTTTATTAATACATAAATCAAATTCAAATCAAATTTATTTTATGCTTAAGAAAGTTCAATGTTTTTTATATCATGAGAGGAGTTCATGATGCTAGTAGAATTGAAGGAGTTAAATAAGGGATTCCACACCGAAATTCATGGTATTTAACTGTTTTATATTGTTGGAGAAGGTATTATGAATCCTAAATGATGTTCATGTAGTTATCTATTGACATCAACTCTGGATATTTTATTGTAGTAGTGTTCATGTCGTAGAGATGATGAAATTTGTAGTAACAGAAGAAATGATCTCTAGGACCTCACACCATAGTGTGAGTTTCTATATCATAGAGGATATTCAATTAGATTTCTCCACACTATAGAAGGATGATCACACTATAAAGAAAGATGGGTCAATTTTAGTGGTTTTTGGATAATTTGGGAGCTCCACATTATAATATATTTCCCTCAACATTTTCATGAGATATTACAAAGGACTATACCTTAGTGAATGGACTCATGTTACAGAGGTTATTAGACTGGTTTTTGGTGGAACTAGAAATTCCATGAACTCCATTGTACAGAACTTATTCCACGCCATATTCTTTTCTATATTTTGTGTGAAAACTACCTAAAACCAATAGGATATGCCATAATTTCCTTGACCACACTAAATATTTTATTTTTCAGGGCTAGTCTGGGAAGTTCGAACAGGAATGATGACTTTGATTCATATTAACATTTAGGTGGTTATTCCAACCTATTTTAAATACTAATTCGAATTTAATGGTCAAGATTAATATAGGATATGATCAAAGGGTTTTGATTCAAGAAGGGGATTTTAATTTGAAATTCAAAATCAAATCTGATGTGATTGAAGAATGGAAAGTCATAGATATTTGAATCCAGTATTTTTTTTATAATAAAGGAGTGTGTTGAGAAGAAAAATAATAAGAAAAAGAATAAGATTAAGAGGAAAAATAATAATAATAAAGAGAATATAATAAAAATAGGTTACTTTGAAAATTAATATAGAGTAAAGATATTATACCTGAGTTTCTATAGGTTGAAGAAGTATGGGAAGAGAAACACTGTGTCAACAAAAGAGTTATATGTTTGGAAAGATTTATTCTTGTTTATATCATGTTCTTTATCATTATAATAGTGTAGGAATAACTTTTATTGTTGTTATACTTGTTTTAACATGAGCACAATGATAAACCATGTTTATTATACCTACATGTTGAAACATGGGGGTAGTATGGTCTTATTGAAATATACATCATGCCAAGGAATATACTTATTATTTTGAGAGTTGAACATTCTACATCTTCTTTAACCTTCGTGTATGTGTTAGATAGTGATTAAGATTCAATTTAACCAGTGATAAGGTTTTTTTCACTATGAAAAATTAAATAGATTTAAATCACTAATCCCCCCTTTTTATTTTCACTGATCTAGGAGGTTCATTTTCATGTGGTATGAGATCCAGTTTACACTTGTTGGGGATTTTATGGTTGATGTTTGAGAAGAATGTTCCATTGATTTGAAGTGTTTGTCACTGAATTTCTTGTGTATGCATGGAAAATCAACATTAATTTTATTTTAAGTGGATTCCCACATTCTATGGAAAACAATTGTCATATATGAAAGTACATAATGTTACCTTATCTTTTTTCTATTAGTTTGGATGTTCTTGAGGCTATAACTTATGTGTTTCAACCACATTCGAAGAATTATTCATTGATAGAAATAAATATAAAAAATATTGATAATGATAGTCTATCAAGTAATTATTTACTATTATCATTATATGAAAAAGAATTTATCAAAGTGGGAGGTATCAATGAATAAATGGAATTTTAGATAAACTTGAAAAATATGTATAAGTTTAATAATAAGGTTAAGCATGCTAAGATATATATTTGGATATTGAAATAATAATGCATGAAAATATAAGAAGATGAAACATTAGATGAATTCTTCATAAGAGTAAAAAATATTGTAAGTAGAGTCAAAAGATATGGTGATAAATTGGATGATACTATAGTTGTTGAGAATATACTCCATATCTTACCAAAAAAAAGTTATGCTAAATCCTATTATCAAGAAGATATGGATCCATAAACACTTATTTTATATTATTTATACAGAATTCTCATTACCTATGAGATAAAGAAACTATTTACTCTCAAGAATATGTGTACGAATGAAAAATAAATATAATTTAAGTCCTTAAGTCAAGATAAGAGTAATAATAAGGTTGATGAAGAAGTTGTTGGTTATTCTGATTATGAGTCTAATTTTGATTATAAGTTTTATAAGATAATTCCTCTAATATCTAGAAATGTAGGAAAAGATATAAGAATGTTTATTGGGAATCTTTCACTAAAATTATTTTAGTGTTGATCAGTTTGAAATTTTTTTGAAATTTTTCCTAAGTTAATAGATTATAAAGAAAATGGTGAAGAAGAATAATAATCACTAAGAAGATTATTTAATAATATATCATCACATAATGAAAATACAAGTGTTTATTCTAAAGAAAATAGAATAATAATTGATCAAAAATTACGAACAGAAATTTATTATCTAATTGGGAAAGTGGTGATAAAAATAATAAAGAAGATGAAATGGAGATGTAAAAATATTTACATGAAAACTTCTCATTTCTAAAGTTAATGAAGATGGAATTCACTGGTTAATTATATAGTGAATATGATGACATTGAAGAAATTGATATGGAATTATTATTGAAAATATAACTTTATAAGTATCTCTCAAAGTTATCAAGGTTGGAAAATGTGATAAAATTTTAAAAAGGAAAATCAATGTTCTCATAGAATTGAATTACTTCAAAATGAAAAAAAAAATTATATAAATAAGTTGATTAATTGAATAAACTTATTATTGAATAGAAATATTCAATAATAAAAATTGAAGAATGAGTGAATGGGAAATACAAGGTGTTCGAGATTTTCAAATAGAAATTGGTGAGTTTGGAAAAATAACATGAAAATTTTAAGTTTAATTTCTATAAATATATTCATAAATTTGAGGAAATTTGAAGTAAATATGATGCTTGTAGAAATTAAAAAATATCTTTCACAAATGAAGAGAAAAAAACTGATATAACTTATGTTGTCTCTGTGAAGAAGAATAAAATCAAGAATAACATGTTTTTATAAAAACGAGTAATTTTATAGATTTTAGAAGTTCTAAGTGCATATAATTTAATGAAAAAAAATTAACAAATGGTTATGATAAATAAATGAAAATGAGTTGGATTTAATGATGAATGATTCAGAAGTTCACCAATAAAAATCTACAGAAAAGGACCCAAGATTAATGGTGAGAATAAGGATGAAATACAGGTTCACAAATCTAGAGAAAAATATGGTTTTAAAGGATGATATTATTTTTATGGGAATTCTTGGCACTATAGAGGGTTTTTTATGACACAATGATATTTTATGAAATATATTTTTCTATAAATAAAAAATCTTCGATAACTTACAATACACGCAACCTCAAGTCTAAATGTATCATAATATAGTATACTTTTATAACCAAGATGTTAAATTGGATGTATGAATAGGAATAACCAAATGTTTTTAAAAAAAATATCTGTATAGTGGTTTTATATAAAGTAAATATTTTTTTAAAATTCTATATATGTTTCAAACAGATATTTTTTTCATTAAAATAGTTTTTATTGATTTTTATGAGCAAATAATATAATTATTCTTTCCAATTTTAGAAACATTATTCCAAAAAATGAATTTAATTTTTTAAATAAACATGTTAAAATTATCTTAGAGTTAATATTTTTGAATTTTCTAAAAAGATTAATTTTTTTGTTGAATAATGAAAAATACTGATTTTTATTAAAAATTATATTTTCATTTAAAGATTTTACAAAGATAAATTTTAATTTAAAATGGTTTTAAAAGAAAACTTTGTCCAATTATATTATTAATCTACTTTAGGTTATTTTAATCAATTTTATGTTGAATTTTTATATAAATTTTTGTGTACTTAATAAAACATTTCTTTGGGAAAATATTTTTTCCTTTTATTTGTGAGTTTAATTTTAAATTAAACTATACTAATTATATGAATTTAATTTGATAAAATGGATTCCATATTTATAATTAGAATAATTAATATTATTTAAAAATATCAACTTAATTTTTTGTTATAATTTATAATAAAAGTCGTAAAAATCTATTACCGCAGTTAAGGTTAAAATGGGTTTACCAGGGGATAAATTAAAGAGATAAGGGTTAAAATGGAATAAAACTTAAATAAATTATATTTTATAGATGTATTTGGAACCTATATAATATAAAATTCATTAATGTTTCCTTTTTGATCCATTTAGTGTTAATAATACATTAATATATTTTATTCTATTCAAAAATTCCAATTGCGTCATCTCTCCCACTTATAAAAGGATACCCCCTATCCTCTCCTCTGCACACTTAAAGATACTTTTTTTCATGAAAAAATCTATTCAAATATCTTCTTTGTATCCATCATCAATACCTAGAGTCTTATTTTCCCATAAAACCATCCTATGAAGGCTTTAGGTATTAACCTAAAGTGGTTTTCTGAAGAAGAGGTGTTATTCTTAACCATGCATTTTTATTTAATTTATTCCTCTACCACAATAAAATATTCATTAATAATGAACAGATAATAAAAAAAATATTACATATAGTTAAGTATTATTATGTTATTTTAATAACCTATATTCTTATCCTCTTCCATCAAATTGGAAACAAAACTGTCGATCATGTGTATGGAGAACTACCACCTCACGGACCAACATGATTTGTTTCCATCTCCATTTTACATGGAAAAATATAATGATGGATTTAATGTATATATATGATATTTATGATATAATTATACTTCTATAATGATAATATCACTTCTACCTTATTACCTTTCCATTGGTTGGAAAATGATAAAGTTTCTTATGCATAAGTATGGACTACCACCTCCAAGAAGTGATGGGATTGATTTTTCATTTAATTTTAAAATATATGGTAATAAGGATATATTTAATGAATATGTATTATATATATGATATTATAATAATTTTTTAATGATGATTTAGTGTTTGTATTTCTTTTTTTCATCCTTCGAAAAATGAAAGCAGCTTTCATGCATATGTATGGCCTACCTCTCCTTGAATGGTGTAATTCATTTTTTGATCTCTAACTCTTAGGAATGAATATAAATATGAATATAATGAATATATGGGTAATTTATATCATTATTAACATTATTTTTTTATGTAAACTTGATCAATGTATAAGTACCAAAACTATAGAACCAAAATATACATGAAAAACGTAGCAGTTATCACTCAGAACAATGATTTTAATAAAGAATTATTAATAAATAAGTGAAAAAAGGTTATAAGTAAATTATATATGGTATGATTCATATGATTATGGTTCTGTAATATATTTATTATAAATTTTTATTTACTAAATAGGATTTCTGAACCCATTTGAAGGATGGCAGGCCAGAGGTAAGGGTTTTATGCTACAATCTCATTGTTTATCAGAATTATTTATAATTAAGTTTTTTATGAATAAATATTATGATATACCTATAAATAAACTAATGAATTTTATTATACTATGATTATTTCTTTATAATACATGTTTTCCTTCAATCTTATTCTCTACAAAAACTCAAGATACTAAAAGAATAATTTTCAAGGAAAACTAACATTATTTCTCTATTAGATCAAAAAACTTTTTTCTTCCATATCCATGTTTTCTAAAAATATTTTAATTTTTTTTAATTTTATATTATGATTTTTAAAATTAATTTTATCCATGATTTAATTTTTAAAATATTATTTAAAAGGAATCTTCATTTTATTTTCTGAAGGAGTTATATTTTTGACTTTTTTAACAAAAGCATGAAAGTAATTTTTCTTTTAAATTATATAGAATGAATAGAATTTACCACCATCATGAACAATAAATCTTTTGAGGATTAATTTACAATTATTCATGGTTCTTTTCAAAGAAATTTGTTTCCTCAATATTTGGGAAATTTTTTATTTTAAATTTGTGATTTTAAAGAGAAAGGGGTTTTTTACTTAGGAAATGTTCCGAGTGATATTTAAAAGTAATTTTTCATCTATAATGACATAATTTGATTTTAATTAAGTTTCACTAGTGAAATTATCCAATTAATCCATACATATTATTTCTCTAGATATTTTATGATTATTATGACATTATGTTTATGGTTCTTGTTTCTCTTCCATGGGTTATACTATGATGAATTGATAGTTATTATGAAACCTATTTATTTTACATGAGTTATAACATGATGAAATGTTTATGATACTAGTTTTCTTATCTTGATGAATGATTTATGATAGTTTGGCACACATCTATATGATTTTCATTATGTAATGGGTGCTCCCAAGATTATATATCCCTTCAATGTATTGGGTAAAGATAGATATCTCATGAGATAAATAGGACTAGAATGGGGAATAAACCTCATTTAGTAAGGTAATTTGTCCACTATGATAGTCTTGGGAGTGAACAATGACTACAATGATGGTTTGGGGAGTGAACCAAGTCCACTGTGATGGTCTCAGCAATGATACTTGACTACTAAGGGAATAATTTTCTATTATTATGTGCATTTCAAAATTATATGTCTTATGAAAATGTTATGATCTCATGGATTGTGTTCTTTGATTTATTTATGAATAATTTCTTATGAATAAACCAGATTTATTCCAAAACTTGAAATTATGATATATTATATGAAGGTTCTAGTTTTAAAATGTTTTTCTTGTGTTATCATACCCTTATGCTCATATTATGTTTAATTGATCATTGATATCTCCTTTTTTTACCATTTATGAGCATCTGAGATCACCATTTCTTGTGTTTCAATTCATATAATTTTTAATATAGGTTTTAAGTAAGATATGACTAAAGAGGGTTATAGTTATGAGGAACATTGTGAGAGATTATTTAGATCTCTTATAGACAATTTGTTTTTGTATCAATGTTTCTAAATGTGCTAGATCTACAAGATTCTAGTGTGTATAGTAATGTTGTGTAATTATTATTCATCTAATAAGATTTAATATATATGTATGAAAATTATGGGGCACTATAGTTAGTATTGGATCATGGTTTAGTTTATATTGGAAACTAGGATGAGAAAAATTTAGTAAGAAACCTTACGATAATCCTATGTATATGAGAATTTTCTAATTTATTATAAATAAAAGAGTATGTTTTCATAGAAAAACATCTTTGTTTGAATATTAAAAGTATATTTGGTTTTACACAAATTCATCTAGGGTTAATAGCCTTGAAAAGAGTTGGTTGAGTGTATATTGTCCATCTTTCTGCTGTATGGTGAGTGTTCTCTTACTTTGTACCAGGTTTGACACTCCAAAGAAATATGCTTAGCTTAATTCACATTTTATTTATAAACCATCATGAAGGGTTTGAATAGATGAAAATAATTAATGGAATTGATAAAGCCTAAGGTGTCATGGATTTAAAAGAAGCTTTCATGATTTAGTCATTCTATAATTTTTTTAGGATTCTGTGGTTTCACACTATTATTATTATTTCTCACACTATGATTTTTAGTTTTTTTAATAGATAAATCCTAAAGGAACCATGTTAATGCATAATTTGATGTAAATATTAATGATTTTCCTCATAATAACCAAATTTTATGGGACAAGAATAAAAAAATTTATTGTTATGCTTACATAAATTTATCAATCTATAAATCATGTTTAACTTGTAAACACTCAAATGAGGGTAAAATTTTCAAATGATACCTTTAGGAGGAAACCTCCAAATTATTTTATGGGGTCTATTGATCTATTGGTTTCTAATAAATATATATGTACCATTGAAAATATATTTCCCATTCTATGGTGTTCAGAGCATGGAAATGTCATTTTTGTGGTCTATCATTTGGAAGGAAAATTAAATCAATGGTTGAATCTTATCAAGAATATGAGGCAACATAGATAAATTGAATCCATTGAGTGGGGTGAGTTTAATATATTATTTCTTAATAAGTAATTTCCTTTTATTATTCATACCAAAATGGATAAGTAATTCCATGATTTAATGTATAAGGATGGTGAATCTGTTGGTACCTATAATGAAAATTTTACAAGACGTGTGAGGTATGCTTCTAGTATTATCATCCAACCTGAAATTAAGTTTGATCGAATATTTAGTGGTTTAAAACAAAGTTTATGAGGGGTGTTTTCCATAACTTCCTTTAGTAACTATAAATAAATCATTTGATGTGTTATCAAGGTGGAAATGGATATTGGATTTGGTCATCAATATAATGGTATTGATAAGAAAATAAAAATGATACTAAAAAGAAAATCTAAAATCTAGGGTGAGCAGGATTTGATCATTCCTTTATGATCTATGTGGGGAATAAAATAGAATGGAAATTTTCTTAAGGTTATAGATAAATGTTTTATGTTTGGAAAAAAAGTTTAATAGGCAACTAAATATCAAAGTAGTGAGAAGAAGTTATATAATAATGAGAATAGAGATAAATCTCCATGGAATACAACATCTACACTATAGTGTTTCAAATTCAAGGAGTGTGGTCATTATGCTAACTAGTTATCAAATCCAAAAGTTAATGATTATGAATGATGTCAGAAACCAATTAATCCTAAATAAAAATGGAAATATCATGTGATAAACATTTTTGATGAGGGGTATGATACTGAAATTTGGAAAGGTACACTTACCATACACTCTAAAACCACTAATGTATTATTTGATTTGGGATCTACCAAATCTTTTATATCTGGATAATTTGATATGCATATCACAGTACCACAACAATTATTATATTATGAATTGGAAATGAAAATCTCTAATGGTATGATAATCACATCTCAAGTCTATTATTCTTCTCTAGTTGAAGTTTGTAGGAATGTGATCCTTTAAAATATTTTTATTCTCCATCTAGATGAATTTGATGTTATCTTAGGTAAGGATTGTATTTCTCTTCATAAATCCCATATTAATTTCCTAGTAAAGGATCTCACAATTTATATTCTAAACCAAACTATTATCATTTATTAGTGTGATGATAAATATATTCTTCTGATGGAAATCACATCCTTTTTATGGGTCTTTATTTTTATGCAAAAGATGTGTTTATCTTAGATGGTTGGGAAGAAACTCAACCAAGATTACATGACTATTATGTTAGAGTTTTGTGATTTATTTCTAGAAGAATTATCTAGCCTTCCATCAAATCATGAATTTGAGTTCTCAATAGAACTCATACTTGGTGATACACCTATTTCAAAGACTCTATATAGAATAGTCTATATTAAGTTAGATGAATTAAAGAAGCAACTCCAAGAGATTCTTGATAATGTATTTATTCATCCAATTACATCACCTTGGTGTGAATCTATTATTCTTATTATAAATAAATATTCTTCAATATTATTCATGATTAATTATCAAGAACTTAACAATTTCACTATCAAGAATGAGTATCCTACTACCCATATTGATGACTTGTTTTATCAAATGTGTAGAGATCAATACTTTAACAAGATTAATATTCATTTTTGATATCATCAATTGCAGTTCAAGAAGTAAGATATACATAAGATGGTATTATGTACTAGGTAATGACAATACGAATATATAGTGATTCCATTAGTTCTTATTAATTTCCCTTTTATCTTAGTGGATTTAATTAATATAATCTTTAGAGATTAGCTTTATAAGTTTGTTGTACTATTTATAAACAATATCCTTATCTATTAAAAGTAAAAGTAAGATCATGAAGATTGCCTGAGGATTTCACTGAAGAACCTAAGTAATGATAATTTCCATAAACAAACATACCAAGTGTGCATTTTAGATGTAGAAAGTTTCATTTTTAGGCCACATAATCTCAATCAAGGGTATATTTAAGGATCCATGAAATAAAAAAATTATTGAATGATGGACTAGATGAACCATTGTGATTAAGATCTATAGTTTTCTTGGTTTGGATAGATATTATAAATTCTTTGTGTAGAATTATTCATGACTATCCAATCCACTAGCCATGTTAACTCGGAAGGGATCCAAGTTCCATTGTATAGGTGGAAAAGGGTTTGTAATATATAGTAACATATCAAAGAAGATATTGGTATTCATTATCATATAGAATAACATAGTTATATATTATTCCTCATGAATGTTGATGGTTCATGAGAAAAATTACCCAACTCATGATTAGAAATTAGTTTTGATAATTTGTTCATTTAATATATTGAAGAATTATATTTATGGATTAAGTTGTGACATATATATTGATCTTAAAAGTTTAAATTATATATTCACTAAAATATATGTTAATATGTCCCAATAAATATGGTTTAATATGATGAAATATTATAACTTCTCAATACATTACCACCCTAGGAAAGAAAATGTGGTGTCATATGCTCTGAGTCAAAAGGATCGTGCAAGATTATCTATGATGAGAATCAAAAAATAACCAATATTTCTGGATTTAAAAATAATGGATCTAGAAAGATTGAAGGAAGGGGAGAAATATTATCTCTCAGAAATGAGTGTTCAGTCATCTATTCATGTGCGGATTAAAGAGGCGTAGAAGGAAGATGTGGAACTAAAGAAGAAGGTGAGAAATTTTTTTGAGTTCAACTTTTATTTTGATGGAAGAAAAGGTTCAGGAACCATGTATGTGTTTCATCAATACTATATTTTAATAAGTAGCTATTATATAAATATCATAGTTATTCATTCTCCATTTATCCTAGAAGTAAGAAGATATATATATATATCTAAGATAGTTTTTATGGTGGGATAGTATGAAGATAGATATTACAAGGTTTTTTATATCAGTTCTTGGTATGTCATCAAGTTAAGGCCAAGAGACAAAAGTATAAGGGTATGTTACAACCATCAACTATACCATAATGAAAATGGCAAAACATAACCATGGATTTTGTCATCAGACTCCCGAAAAGTTCTAAAGGGCATAATGTTATTTGGGTTTTAGTCAAACACCTTAAAAATTCATCACACTTAATTTTTATCAAAGAATATTTCACTTTAGATCATATTTCCTGAATATAAATTAAGGTAGTGTTAAGGTTTCATAGAGTACCAAAATCTATTTTATTTGATCGAGATTTGAGTTTTACCTCAATGTTTTGGTGAAGTCTATTATTGGATTTAGATGTAGAGTTGAGTTTCATTATGACTTATCATACTTATAAATATTTTTTTCTGATAGAACCATACAAACTCTAGAGGATAATTTATGGTATTATTCTATGGATTTCATAGTTTGTTGGGATTAACACCTTCTTATAGTTGAGTTTTCTTACAAAAATTACTTTTACTCAAGAATTCAGATAGCTCTGTAAGAACCCCTCTATGGGAAGAAGTGTAAAACTCCAACACCCTAGGAAACATTTGGGGAAATAAATCTATTGGTATTTGTTTTAGTAGAGGAAATGGTAGAGAAATTCAGAGTCATTCAATATCACATCAAGGTAGCTGAGAGTCAACACAAAAGTTATGAAGATAATCTTCAAAAAGATATAGAGTTGGAAATTATCAAGACGGTGTTTCTATGAATTTCTATATGGGATAAGGTTATGATATTTGGAAATAAGAAAAATTTAATCCCTTTATATATTGTCACCTTTGATATTCTTGATCAAGTAGGGATGGTATCTTATCTCTTATCACTTCCACAAAACCTCTCTCATGGTCACGTTGTGTTCCATGTATATCTCATGATGAATTACATACCTGATCTATCATATATACTAAAATTAGAAGTCTTAACACTATATTCTAATCTTTCCAATGAAGAAAAACCCTTAAAAATCTTGGATCAGAGAGATAAAGTGATATGAAAGAGACTACTCACCTGGTTAAAGTTCTCTAGAAGAATTAGAAATTCAAATAAGCTATTTAGAAAGCTAAGGATGTGATGAAAAAAATATCCTCATTTTTTTGTATTTTAGAAATTTATTTTTAAGGATAAATTAAGCTTTGGGGGTATAATGTAATCGCCCAAAATTTTAGGGAATATTTTTTTCTTCAAGAAAAAATTCTTTAACATCTTGTCATATATGCAACCCTGTATCTAAATAAATTATCATAGCATATAAAATTATAACTTATCCATAAAATGTGTGGTATGAATAAAAATAAACAAATTTTAAAAAATATATGTATAATAGTTTTAGATAATGTAAATACTTTTTTAATAAAGTCTTTATATGTTTCCGAAGGATATTTTGTACCTTAAAACAGTTTTTATTCCTTTTTATAAAGAAATAATATAATTAATTTTTTCCCAGATTTCAAAAAAAATTATTTGAAAAAATTAACTTCATTTTTTAAAACAAAAATTTAAAATTATCATAGAGTGAATTTTTTAAATTGTTTTGAAAAAAACTAATTTTTCAACGAATAATGAGAAATAAAAATTTTTATTAAAAATTTTCTTTTCATTTAAAGAATTTAAAAAGTTCTATTTTATTTAAGAAATAATAGTAAAATTAGTTCAATTATATTATTATTAATCTAATTTAGGACATTATAATAAATTTTATTTTTAGTTTTGATATGACTTAAGAAAACTTTTCAGTGGGAAAAATGTTTTTCATCACATTTGTGGGTTTAATTTTAAGTTAAATTATGCCACTTATTTGAATTGAATTTGATAAAATGAATTACATATTTGGAATCAGTATAATGAACAATAGTTATAGAGGTCAACCTAATTTTTTCTCATAATGAACAGTAAAAATAGTAAAAAATGGTTACCACATTTAATGTTAAAACAGGTTTACCGAGTGTTAAAAATAGAGATAAGGGTTTAAATAAGCTAAATAATTGTCTAAATTATATTTTATGGCCATATTTTGACCCTACATCATCTAATATTTAGTAACGGTCTATTTTGGATCCATTTGGTGTGAATATGATATTAATATATTTTATAATATTCAAAAATTTCAAGATTCATTACTACAGATTCGTCCTTTAACAACTTTTGGCTTTATCAGCACTGGATAAAGAGCAAATAAAGGAGGATATTTATCAGTGCTAAAAAAATGAACTAATAAATGGGGGTATTTATTAGAATTTTTTACTAGAACTGATAAATTTTACATTTAAAAAAATATATTTCATTAAAAATATTAAATCATTATATAAATATATTTATATTCATATAAATATAATATATTTTAAAAAATATAAATTATAAAATGATAAATAAAAAATTAAACTTAATATATTTAATATTTAGTGAAAATAGATTATAAAATAATTAAAATAATAATATTAGTTAATAATTTTCTAATTATTATCAATTAATAGTCATTTAATAATAATTTGAAGATAGAAAAAAAAATTAAAAAATAAATTAATGGTCTAGAATAAGTTAAAAATGTCACTCAAACATCAAACGAATATAAATTTAAATCCATGTTTCTATTTGATATCTACCAAATATTAAATCTAATATCTCAAAAAAGATCTATGTTGTTCTTTGGTCATGTTTTTTAAGGCCAAAACAAATCTAGAAGACCACTTAAAGTGAGTTTTTAGTTGGGGCATCCCAATTTTTTGACATTCAAAAGAATTTATGCCTCTTTTAAGGGGGTATTATTATATTTTATCTGTGGTTACTGAATTTATACTCAAGTATTACATTAATATTGATGTTATGGTTTTGATATTTTTCCATTTTTCATAAATTAGTTTTCTTTATAATAAAATATATATACCTTTTTTATTATATATATTTATAATAAATCAATCATATAAATACATATTTAAATAATTTTTTTAAAATATATAAAACAAATGGAAATAATTATTTATTATTAATTTTATTTTAAATAAAAAATCATTAATTTTATTTACATTATAAAAAATCATTAATATGTATATATAATATTTATATATACATATGTGGGTATTAATAAACATGTATATATATATATTTATATTATAATATATATATATATGAATCTGACTATTTAATATATTTAAATAAATATAATTGTTTATATAAATATCACACATTTATAAATATATAAAAATAAATAGAAATGTCGTAAAATATAAAAAAACATACATAGTAGAGTTGTAAAGAGCATCCAGTTTCATAAGGGTGGTCATGGGATCAAATATGGGTGCACACATATATTTGGGGGATCCTTATAGAGCTGAGGAAGGGGGTTCATAGTGGATGTTAGGGAGTGTAAATCACTAATAAATGGGGTTGTAATCATTGATTAAGGGGGTATTAGGGGTGAGTGAAAAAATTATTTTTTTTCAAAATTTTATCAGTGATAAAAAATCCCTGTTAAAGGCAGCATTTATCAATACTTTTTTAGAATTGATAAAGGTAATATTTTAAAATCCCTTGAAATATCAATGCTTTTGATGAATATATAAAACCCTTTTACTAGCATTGTTAAAGGTCTCATTTATAGTAGTGAGCGTCCTCTCCCCCACTTATAAAAGGACACCCATCTTCTCTCCTATCCATAATTCAAGAGCCTTTTGGTTCATCAAATACTTATCCAAATACATTATTTAAAACCCTTTCCATAGACTATATTCATTTGTTTGATCATAAAACCATCCTAGTATGGATTTAGGTATGAAAATAATGATTTTGTATGGAGAAGAGGTATAGTTCTTAACCATGTGTTTTTGTATTATGAATTCTTTTACTCCATCAAATATTATTCAAACAAGATGATATAATAACACTAGTATCTTAAATATACTGAGATTTTCTTTGTTAATTTCATATCATATATCCATCTCGTCTTCCATAGAATGGTAAATTAAATTGTCGATTGTGTGTACGGAAGACTACCGCCAGGCAAAATGATGTAATTCATTTTCCATTACCACCTATCATTGATGAATATAATGACGGATTTAATGTATATATAAGATATTTATTTCAAAATTAGAATTTTTAAATTATAATATCACATTTACCTTCTTACCTTCAAAAATATTGGCAAACGATAATGTTACTCGTGTGTACGTGTGTACGGCTACCTCCACAAAGTGATATGATTCGTTTTGCATTTTATTTTTCATGGGTATTGATAAGGTTATATTTAATTATTATATATGATATATATTATATAATAATGATTCTATAAAATTGATCATGTATTTATATTTTTTTCTATCTGGTTAAAAATGAAAAAAAAAACATTCTTGCATTTGTACGACCTATCATCTCCATGAACAGCGTAATTCATTTTTGTATCTCTAAATTTTATGGTTTAATATAAATGAGTATATAATGAATATATATTATATTTATATCATGATTAAAATTTTTTAGGTTATTTAAACATGATCAAAGTACAAATACTAAAACTAATGATCCAAAACGTACATTAAAAATGAAGCAGTTATCACCCAAAACAGTGATTTTAATATTTAATTATTAATAAAGTAGCAATAAAATGTAATAACTGAATAATAAATAGTGTGATATATATTATTATATTAATGTAATATATTTATAATAAATATATATTTATTATATTGGAGGATCGAACACATTTTAAGGAATCCAAACCATAGGTAAGGATTTTATGTTACCATCTTATTGTTTATCAAGATTGTTTATGATTATATTTATGATAAAGAAATATTATGATATACCTTTAAATAAACTCATTAATATTATTATACACTAGATATTTCTTGAGAATAAATTTTTTACTTTAATATTACTCTCTTTAATAACTAAATACACTGAAAGAATAATTTTGAAGAAAAAACTGACTTTATTTCTCTCTTCAGTCAAAAAAACATTTTCTTCCATATCCATATTTTCTAAAAATGTTTTCAAGAATATTTTGAATATTCTAATATTATTTTTTAAAATTATTTTTTCCCATGATTTATTTTTTCACAATAAAAATTAATGTTAATATTTTTTTCATTTTTCAAATGAGGTAATTTTTTATTTTTTTACAATAGTATGAAAGGAATGTTTTATTTTAACTTATAAAGCATGAAAATAATTTCCCACCATCATAAAAAACCATTGTTTTGAAGAGTCCTTTACTTGTTTTCAAGGTTCTTTTTAAAGAAAATGTTTTCCTAGATATTTTAGAATTGTATTAATTTTAAATAATTGATTTCAAAGTGAAAAAGGTTATTTTCTTCAGGAAATGTTCTAACTGGTCTTTTAAAAAAATTGTAATCTATGATGAAATCCTTTGATATTACTTAAGTTTTATTGGGGATTTTATCCAATGATTCCATTCTTATTATTTCTTTAGATGGATTATAATTATGATAAAAAGTTGTTTATGAAACTCATTCCACTTCCATGAGTTATACAATTATGAATTGATGAAGTGATTTTGAAACTTATTTCTTTTACATGGGTTATGACATGATGAAATGTTTATGAAACTCTTTTGTTTTTCATGAGTTGTGATATAATAAGTGATTTATAATATTTTGTCACACATTTGTATGATTTTCATTATGAGATGAATGGGACAGAAATTATATATACATCTAATTCATTGGGTAATTATTGATAACTCATGATACAAAGAAGACGAGAATGGGGAGTGAACATAGTTCAGTAAGGTACTTTTTCCACAATGATGGTATTGGGAGCAAACCATATCCCGAATTTCCCAGAGGCCCTATTTCTTATTTGATTTTGGATAATCCCTATTTTTAGGGTTTAATGGGAACCCCTACATGAATCATAGGCCCAAGGAACAAGGCCCAAAACATTACCCAATACAAGACCTCAACGTACCAAGACCTAACACACTTTAAATAGTGCCTCCCCAGCATCTGAATCTATATCTCCCAACCTCTCATGGCTGATCGACTAGCATTACCCTATGCATATCTACACGGTGCTTGATCCGGATGGCAGTTTCCATAACCTCTCATTATTCCAATCTGGTTAGCTCTACTCTAGTGGTTTCTATTTTTCTTTTAATCCTCATCTAGGCCAACTCATGTGTCGTTATCACTTCTTTGGTCTTTTATGTGGTCTGAAAGCTCTGTGGCCCAATGTCCCTATAGCATGAAGTCCCTATAGCTCAAAGGCCATTGGTGGACTAAAGGCCTTGATATTAGTAATTCCAAACTAGTGGCCCGCAACCCAAATTATATTAATAGTGATAGTTGATATAGTACCAAACAGTACTTCTACATTACTTCTATAGTAACTCAAAAATTCACCCTCACCCGGATTTGATTCTCAGTCTCTTGGATGACAAGTATAATACTCTACCACTCGGGTATAGTCTCCTTCGCACCATGACCACTATAATGGTTCTTAGAGTAAACCCAATACCTTATTATAGTCTTCAAATTATCTTTTACTACTAAATAAATGATTTTCTATTCCTATGGGAATGCCAAAAAACTATTTCTTATTCCAAATTATGATCACATAACATATGTTATTTTATTCCTTTATGATTCATGTCTTATTAAATACAAAAATTTATTCCATAAATCATGATTATGATCTATGATATCTAGGGTATGGTTTTAAAATTTTATTTTCATTTTCTAGAACCATTATTCTCATATTATGTTTCAGTGATCATTAATATCTCCCTTATTTACCCATATTGAGCATCCAAGCTCACCCTTTCTTATATTTTGTTTCTCTAGGTTTTTATGAGTGGTTTTAAGTATGATATGTATAAGAATGGTTCTATTTACCAAGAACATGGTTAGATATTATATATATCTCATATGGAAAAGTTTTTTACGTATTGAAGTTTCCAATGGAACTATGCCAATCTGATTCTAGCATGGATTGTAATGTATCGTAATGAATATTCATATAATAAGATGTAATATCTATCTATGAAAAGTATGGGTCACTATATTTGGGAATATAGAAAGGTTTTTTTGGTTTAGTTACTAATAAAATGATGATGTTAAATGGTTTAAAAGATATAAATTGATGGGAAGTCACCTCATTCAAAGAAGAATAACTCATAGGCAACAATATAAATTTAGATTGAAAATTGAAAATATATTTCAACTGTTGGAAGATATTTTTGAAGGATATGAGAAATTTGGTAATCTTGCAAAAAAAATCTTGTTATACAACTATCCAAAATATTCTTAGGAGATAGTTTTGATAATTCTCAGAAGAGTAAGAAGAAAAGGAAAGATAATTCTCTAGTTTTTGAAGTCTCTTATAAAACATGCAATAGAGAATTCTCATAGATTTTTGACAATGGTTGTTCCTCGCATATGATAGCATATTTGAATCCCCTAATGATACTGAAAATTTTAAAGAAGGTTTGGTGACCTTTGGAATTGTTAATTCACTTGAAATAAAAGGTGTTAGATAATAATTGATTAATAAATATCAACTGAAATCCTAGAGTTCATTGTATTATAAAGACTAAAACACAATCTTCTTAGTGTGTCTTGGTTATGTGAAAAAAAAATGAAGTAATTTTTTCAAAAAAAAATTAACTTCTTTAATGATGGACGTATCTTGACAAGTATGCATTGAAGAAGAGGCATTTTTTTCAAATTAGTGATTTGAAAATTATTGTTACTTGATTATGAAAGAATAAAATCAATTTTGGAATCAAAGACTTAGTCATCTTGGCCAAAATAATATAATTAATCTTATTCATATAGAAAATATATTTTTTATTTACTAAGTTTAAAAGATAAAGGAATTGGATGTATTCCACTTTTCAAAAGGGAAATACTGTGAATACTCTATACAAGAAGTTTGAAATACAATCTAATCATCATTTAGAGTTAATTCACTATGACATTTCCAATCCCATAAGGAAGTTATCCATAATTATATATAATCATTTTATTTACATTATTGATTAGTTTACTCTCATAACTTGTATTATGTTTATCATGCATAAATAATAATCTCTAAAAAGGTTCAAATTTTTTAGGATAAGTGTTGAAAAAGAGTCGTTATTCTTTGAAGAGGATTCGAATAAATAATATTTTTGAGTATATTAGTGGAAGATTTTAATCATATATTGAAAAACATGGGATCTTTCAAGAACTCATGTCATCATACTCACCTAAAAAATGGTGTGGTTGAACAAAAAAAATATATCTGATATAGATGGCTCAAACTATGTTGTTAGACAATGACACATATCATTTTTTTGGTGAAAATCTATTGGAGTAGTGGTTCATCTTCAAAATAATTTTCTTTATAAGAAATATTCTAATATGTCATTATATGATATATATTTCAATAAATATCTATTTTTTAAGTATCTCATATTCTTTGGATTCCACTATATTATCAAAGTTAAAGGTGAAAATCGAGGGAAATTTGACAGAAAAGGTGTTGATGGTATGTTCCTAGGCTATCCACTAAATAAAAGAGCATATCATTCTCACAAAAAAAGAGATAGATAAAATTTTGATTTTATTGAAGTGAAACTGATGGAACACATAAATAAATTGAACTCTTGTAAAGAATAAAGTTCTATAAGCGATAACGATGAAATTATTTTCATGAAATAGTAAGTCAATGTTTCAAAAAATTGGGATAATTTTGAACAAGTTCATATTGATGAACTTGACTCAACAAATTCAAGCGAGAAACAATATTTTTCATATCATCCAAGGCTAAGAAGGTATGTTTGGGTCCAAATTATCTTCGAAAATCCGAGAAAACAAGTTCCAACTAGAAACAATTTGAGGAAAACCTCTCATAACTCATTATTCTATCAAGTTGTACCAAGAGATGTGAAAGAATCCATGAGACATAAAGGGTGTATTTTTGAAAAGAATTAATAGATAGATCAGATAGAAAATAATGATACATAGGAATCGATACCCAATCCTAAATAGAAGAACATTATAAGTACAAAGTGGGTGTTCCAAAATAACATTAATTAAAAAGGTGAAGTGGTGAAAAATAAAGAAATATTGGAGTATGAAGGATATTCGTATGTTAAAATATTAGACTTTAAGGAGACATTTTCAATAGTTACAAGGATTGAAACCATAAAATTTTTCTTTCCCTTTAAACACAAAGTTAATGACTGATATTTCAAATTGGAATTCAAGTTATTCTTCACCAATGGTGAATTATAATTGATAAACAATGTGGTTTCTTTATTGGTAAAGATGAGAATTGTTTTTCTGTTTAAAAAGGGATATATATGTGCTAAATCAAGACCCAAGAGATTGGTATTATAAAATTGAAACCTTTTTGAAAAGGTTAGAATTCATAAAAGGGAAATTTAGAAGTAATCTATACGTTAAATATGATAAATAGGTATTTCTCATTTTTATCATTTATGTAGATGATATCATTTTTTATGGAAATGATTAATAATTTTGTGAATTATTTTTTTAATAAATAAAAAATATTTTTGAAATATCTGTGATTGGTGAGATGAGATTCTTAATTACTAATTAGATGTCGAATAAGTTTGGCATGGTTGATTTAAAGCCTCTTCTTACAAAAATTTATGTAGGAATAAAGTTAACTAAAGATGAATAGGGAATGTAATTTGGCCTAAAAGAATCCTGAAAGATGATTGGATGTTTACTTTACCTAATATCTTAAAGATTAGATATAGTGTATTCTGTCAAACTTTTTTATACATATCAAAGTGTACCAAAAGTTCCTTATTTCATGGATGGAAAGAGAATACATAGATACATCAATGGAATATAAAACTATGGGATAAAATATGAAAACAAATGGAATCATGATTTGTTTGGTTTCTCATATACATATTGGGAAGGGTGTGTTGATGATGGGAGGCTTCCATCAGGTGGATATTTTATTATTTGAGAAATATATTCTTTTTTTATTCAAGTATGAAAAATTTTGTCACAGTGTGCACTGATGTGGCTTAATATGTGGATTCCACCCATTACTCCAAAAAAAAATATGTTGGTGAATACTTAGTTAGAAGATTTAAAATTTGGAGTGATGTTTTCACTACTATTAGAATTTGATAATAAAATTTATTTCAATATTTCAAATAATCATGTTCATCATTCAATATACAAGAAAATTGATATTAGAAACCACTTTTTCAAAGACCTATTGGGGAAGAATGAGTTAAAGTTAGAATTTGTTTCTAAAAGGAGTGTATTATAGATGTATTTACTAAGACACTTTAAAAATAAAAAATTTATAATATGAGGTTAAAGTTATGTATTCAAACTCATTCATCACAAGTCTAAGGTATGGTATTTTCATCCCCTGTCTCATTTTTTCTTTGTACATTGTTTTCATGGGGGATAAAATGAAAACCTAAATCTTTCCTTTAAGTTTATCTTCCTATTTTTTATCAAAGGTGGGAGTATATAATGTAGGGGAGTATCATTTGATATGTGTTAACTTTGGAGGAATTATTTATTGAAAGGAATAATATATTTTGAGACACCTTTTAAAATGGGTAATATTTTATTTCAAAATATATTAACTTTTCTAGTAGTTTATTATTAGTGGTTACAGAAATTGTTTCAGGATTGAAATGTTGGTGATGTAGTGATGATGTTCTGATTGAATTTTATGAGGTTCTCGTTAAGTAATTTTTATATATATCACTATCTTATGGACAACATGGTTTTATTTATTCAATTGTCATATTTCCTACACTGATTTCCCTTTTTTGGTATTATAATTATTGGATATAAATCCATTTCAAGGTTTTCATTATTTCATAGTGATTTATGTTCCTTTTTTGAAACAAATCCAATGAGCGGGTTGTTGAACCCAATAGGTTCTAAAAAGTTTATTATGATAATTGAGGTTGAAGAATTGATTAAGAGGATATAATTGAGTATATTGGATCTTTTTTCAACACATAAATTTTATTCAAATATAATTTGCATGATCCCTAATACAGTTCAATGTTTTAACATATTATTAGAGTAGTTCATGATGCAAAAGGATTTGAAAGATAAAAATAATGGTTTTCATGCAAAAATAAATGCTATTACGCCATAGAAGATGATTGGAGGAGGAAATAATTCAGACTGATATACATGCCAGATCCTATTAACACCGAGTAAAGCTATATTTCATAATAATTTTCCATGATATAGAGATGATGAAATTGGAAGTAAGAGGAGAAATTATCTATAAGAAATCATGTCATAGTGTGAGTGACATAACATATAAGAGACTCAATCAGTTTTCTTTATTCCATATAAGAAGCAATACACTATAGATAAGGTAGGTTTAATTTATGTGGTTCTAGTGAATTTTTAACCTCCATGTCACAACTCATTTCCCACATTTTAGTCTTGATAAATTATAAAGGACTATGTTTTAGTGAATGTAACTTGTTCTAAAGGTAATTAGGATTGTTTTTTGTTCCACTAAAAATTTCATAATCTCTCTATGATAGAACATATTCAAAGACATAGATTTGTGTAGAAGTTTTGTGAAAATCACTGAAAACTAATAGGCTATACTATAATATCCTTAACCACACTATATAATTTGTTTTACGAGGCTAATTTGGGTAGTTTGAGCAGGAATTCATGGATTCATATTCAAAATCTTGTGGTTATTCCAACCTATTTTAACTATCAATTCAAATTTAGTGGTTAATATTAAGATGGTATATGATCCAAGGGTTGTGATTCAAGAAGGTGATTTGAAATTAAAATTTAAATTCAAATATAAAGTGCATGAAGAATATACTATTTTGGAGATTTGAATCAAGTATGTTTTTTCAGAAGAAAAGAGTGTGTAGAGAAGAATAATAAAAATAGAAGATGAATAAGAAGTGGTTATGAAAATTGTAATAGATTAAAGAGATTATAGCTCAATTTATATAGCTTGAATAACTAGAGGAAGAGTCTCACTACATCAAAAAATGAAGGATGTGTTTAAAAAGGATTTATTATTAATGATATCAAGTTATTTATAATAGTAATAGTGTGGGAAGTGATTTCATAATCAGAAGACTTGTTTTAACATGATTATAAGGATAAACCATGCCTTTTGTAACTACATGTTGAAACTAATGGGTACTATATTCTCAATAAAATATAGATCATTATAAGGACAATACTACTTGGTTTGGGAAGTGAACCTTGTAAATATTCTTTTCCCTTTATGTGTGTGTGTGTTGAACAGTGATCAAGATTCACTTTAACTAGTGATGAGGGTTATTTCACTAAGTAAACTTAATAATATTGAAATCACTAATTTCCACCCCCACCCCTCTAAATGATTCATCACTGGTCAAGGAGGTTCCTTTTTATTTTTATCTTACATTTTGTAGATAATGCATCCCAAAAATGACACTTCTATGTGAAGGGGGAGATGCAAAGCATGTTCTTCAAGAAAACCCATCAATTGATCATACTTTGATGGATTTGGAGATCTGAATAATTAAATGATTATGAAAAGAGGGTGACAGAAGTCAATCATGAATAGTGGACCATGCTTGGGAGTTCACCAAGAAAAAGCACTAGCTTTTTTGTGATAAAGTTACACATGATCCATAGGAATGAAAAGAAAGGATTGAGCGTATCTTCATTTTTTGAGGATTCCTGTAACCTCGAAATTTGTTTTCACCACCTATGTGTCTCATGGACTAGGTAGGAAGTGGTGGGAATATATATTACATGAAAATAGAAATGATTATATCACCTATACTACCTTTAAAAGGGTGTTTAATCAATATTTTTATCCTAAGACACTGAGGGTGGTGAAGACCTGTTAGTTTATGACCATCAATAAAAGAGTCCATTTAGTGATGGAATATTCTACTCAATTTTTCAAGTTAGTTTATTTGTCTCCTTGATCTCCCCATAAATGACTACATCTGTGAGAGAAATTTTGAAATGGTCTTGAAGGAAAAGATTAGTTATATACTTATTCAATGTTTCCTACTAAATTATATCAAGGTTGTGGATAAAGAAGTTTTGGTTAAAGTGGATTTGGTAGAGAATACTGGTCTTAGTGGGGCTTCATTAATTATTGGTGGTAGCTAGATATCTTCATATGGCTAGAAGAGGAAGTAGGATAATCCTCATTAGAGTAGTGGTAGAGGTGTTCATAATTATTAGGTTCAGTTCTAGTGAATTCTTCAGGGAGTATGTAACAACCTAACATTTTTTGAAATATGTTTTCCAAATAAATTTAATATTTTCAATAATTTTCATTACATGTAACATTGAGTTTATCTTCTATTACACACATCCCTGAGTTTAAACAATGTTTGTCATGTTATTAAAAATTTATTATATGATAGTTGAAACCTAGAAAATGGAATGATGGGTATGAATAGGATTAAATAAATTATAAGCATATATGGTTTACACTTGTATATAAAAATAATTCTTTAGTGACAAATTGATTAAAAATGATAACAAAAAAACAATTTGAAAATAATGGGAATCTTTCTTTGAAAAAATATTTTTATGAAAATAAAAACTTTTTACCTTAAAAAATTAAACAAACCAGTTTTGGTGAATTAATTTCAGGATATTTATATGTTATATATTAAATAAACTATTTAGCATTCATATTAATTTTTTTCTAGAAAATATATAAGAATAAATCACATTTTATAATTAAAAATTGTATTGTTCTAAAAAGTAGTTTTGTCGCCTTTTGGGTGCTTATTTTAGAACTTATTTTTAAAAATTTAAGAAATTTATTTGAAAAAATAATAATTTTTTAAATAATCATTTAAAAATTATTTTATGTTGAGATTTTGATAACTTTATGAAAGGGTTTATTTTTTTCATAAATAGAGAAAAATATTGAATTTTAATTGAAAATTACCATTTTGTTTAAATTATTCAAAAAGTTAAAATAAAATTTTCATTGATTTTAAATTAAAATTAGTTAAATAATATATCTATTAATCCAATTTAAGTCATTTTAATTTTTTCTTATTGAATTTTCATATAAAAACTTGTTAATATTTTAAACATTTTCTATTTGAAAAACCGCTTTCTAGTCGCATCTGTGGGATTAATATTAAATTAAAATTTTCCACTTATGTTAATTTAATTTGAGAAAATGTATTAAATATTTTTATTAATAATAATTTATATTATATAATAATATTAAATTAATTTATAACCAAAATTAATAGTGAAAATATTAAAAAATTAATTATCGTGATTAAGGTAAAAATGGGTTTACATGGGGTTAAAATTAAAAGATACGGGTTAAAATGACCTAAAAACTGATATAAAATAAATTTTATATCCATATTTAGATCATATAATCTCCAAGTCTCAATGATACTCAATTTTATATCCTTTTTTCATGATAAAAACATGGATACACCTTTTCCTTTTCAAAAAATTGCAAGTGTGACACTCACCTCACTTATAAAAGGCCACCCCCTCTCCTTGCCTCATTACACCTTAAACCCATTTTGGTTTATCTATGGCCTACCAAAAATCACTTCCCAAATTACCTCTTATAATTCTTCAAGCCTTATTTTTTTCATAAATTTTACCTGAGAGGACTTTTGGTGAAAACCTAGGAGGTTACCCAAATAAAGGGTAAAGTTCTTTAGTGAGCGTTTTTATTTTATTTCTTCATCCACCTCAATAAATTATTATTATACCATAATGATATAATAACCATGGTATCTTCTATATTTTGATATTTTTTTATGAAAATTTAATAACATAAAAACCTCTCCATTTCCATCATATCAGTTATAAAATCATCATTCATCTATACGACGGACTACCACCCCACGAACTAATGACATTCACTTTTCCCTTACCACCACTCACAGTTGGGTATGATTATGGGTCTAAATTATATATATATATATATATGATATTTATAAAATAATTATACTTATGGATTCCTTATATCATATATAACTTTTTTACTTTACATTCTTTAAGGGATACAATGACCTCACTCGTGTGTACGGAAGACTATCACCTCACGAAGTGATTTGATTCTTTTTTCACTAACACTTTACATGGAACATAATAAGGATAGATTTAATGAATATATATGATATATATGAAATAATAATGAAATTAATTACATATTTATCATTCTAAATATATATTATATAAATTTTTTCTTACCTTTTCACTCTCTGAAATTTTATAACATCATTCATATACGTGTGGACTACTGCCTTCATGAAGAAATGTGACTCTCTATTTCAATATCCACACCACATGGATGATATGTAAAATTGTATTTAAAGAAATAATATGGTATTTATGATATTAATATCATTATGTAAAGATAAAATATTACTTTCCTTCCTACCATAATGATCATTCAAAAATAGAAAAATTACTCATGTGTACGTACCACCTACCATTTCCATGATCGTAATGTACTTCATTAATCAAAAAAATATTTCATGATTGATATTAAAATTATAATTTATATATGAATATGTAATTATTTAATGATTATTATTTTGGATATGATGTAACCATGATCAAATTAAGAGGATCAAAAATAAAAAATCAAAACATATATGAAAAACAAAGCGGTTATTACCTGAAACGTGAATTTAACACGGAATTGTTAATAAACGGGTAATAAATGGTCATAAGTAAATATAATATGTTATAATATATATAAATATGGATATATAATATATTTATAATATACTTATATTAATTATACATGGTATTCTAACATGTATGAAGGAAGTCAAGACTCAATGTATGAGATTTCTAGTCTCTCTTTTATTTATGGGAGACATATGAAAATTAACTAATTGTTTCTTTTTTGGTATATGTATTGACATTTTTACATTTAATATCATTAATAATATTATTTCATGATTATTTAAATTTTCATTTAATGTTATTATTTATTGGGGATTATGATTCAAAATATTACTAAAGCGGTAAGGGGTTTTTTGTCTCACTTTAATATCCATGAGATACCTACCATATTCACGAATTATCTCTCATATGTGGTATATATACATTACATTAGTGTATTTTATATTTATTATCATTAATTTTATGGGGATTTACATATAGATTTTAGTAACTCTCTTTCATGGGTTTTACGGTTCAAGAGATTCCCAAGCGGTAAGTGATTTTTTTCTCAATTTGCCTTCTTTGAGACATATGGTATGTTATGAACCTATCTTCTTTTATAAGGTGTATATACAGAACCTTTGATATATGATATAATTAATTTATTTATTCTCATTATATTTTGATTTTCACTTAACTTTATTCTTTCATAGGGACTACAATTCAAAGGTACCAAAGTGGTAAGGGTTTTCTGTTACATCACTACTATAGAATAGGCCTTTAAGAGCCCTAAAATGGCCTTTATCAGCACTTAAAAAGCAATAAATACCATACAGAGATTAGAATACCTAATATTCTATTATCATTAAAAAGCGCTGATAAATGGTACCTTTATCAATTCTTTTATAATTTTCGATAAAGGAAAATATTTATGAGTGCTTCTAGAAGTGAATATAAAGGAAAATACAGTAGTGTTCTATAAAAGTACACTGCAAAACTAGTACAATGTTTTCTAATAGCACCAAAAACACCATGAAATCATAAAAATAAAGTACCAATACATAATTTAAATGTAATAAAAATTACTACCCAAATACAAGAAAAAACTATATTATAGGTATTTCAATCATTGGTTTATATAATTACATAAATAAAAATTATTACACACATTCAAAAACATCAATGTTTATTTTTATTTTGATCCTAACCCTTTCTCGATCAAAAAACACACATGTATAAGAAAAAAAAAATTAGAAATAATATTAAAAAAAATTAACAAACATTTTTATTTTTAAACTAAACATTGAATCATACTAGGATTATTGTGTATCAGATTGAGTTGCAATTGATTATTGTACATCACACCATTTCTTTTTCATCTTCAATAATTATATCTAGAGAAAATAACTAAATAATTATAATATAAATTTTATAAGGAAATTAATTAATTAATATAAGATATAACTATGAGAAAAAAAATATAGGCATGTTTGATCAGTTTTGGTGATGTGATGCGCGTTTTAAAATAAAATGAAACTTATATATTGAGAAGGCACACTTGGAGTCATAACAGTAACAATATGAATTTTATTAAGGTGTGTATGCTTACTAAACCTCTCAAATGACTTGAGGATCATTTTCCAAAAGTATCAAAACAATTTGAATATTTTTTCTTGAATTTTAGTATGTCACTTTTCTATTTTACTAAAATGTAATTTTAAACTGAAAACAAACACTTTGATTCATATAGATCACATCATATATTGGTTTGATATGAGACTGGTTCATACATGTCAAAAATTACTTATGAATATATTTCTTAAATTGACAATAAAATTCGAACATGTTTTCTAGGTTTTCAGTGAGTGACACTTTTTGAACTAAAATGTCGATTTTAAACTTTTAACAGACACAGTGAGTCATGCTGGTCAAAATGTGAATAAAATTGAGTTTTAGAAGATACATAAAAATATTAAATAAATTATGGATCATTTTCATAATGTATCGAAACAATTTGGATGATTTTTCTTGGTTTTTAGTTGGTCAGTTGTCATTTTTACTAAAATTTATGGCAATTTTAAATAAAGAGATGCACTTGGAGTCATACCGGCCACACCATATGTCAGATTGAAGTTAAATTGATTCATATATGTCCCAAATTCATTATGTATGGTTTTTCTAATTTATCAAAACAATTCAAGTGTGTTTTCGTAGTTTTGAGTATGTCACATATCTTTTTTACTAAAATGTCATTTTAAACTGGAAACACACACTTTAACACATACTGATCACATTGTGTATCAGTTTGATGTGATACCAATTAATAATTGTCATAAATAATTTATGAATTTATTTCTGAAATCATAAAGAAAATTTGAGCATGTTTTCTTGTTTTTCAATGAGTGACATGTTTTGAACTAAAATGTCAATTTTAAATGGATAACAGACACTTTGAGTCATACTGGTCACATCATGCGTTATATTGAGGTGAGGTTGATTCCTACACATCCAAAATGACTTATGGATAATTTTACTAAAGTATAAAAACAATATGAATTTTTATCTCATTTTTTAGTAGTTTAGTTGTCCTTTTTACTAAAATTGATGTCAAATTTAAAAAAAATCAAACATTGAGTCATACCAGTCACATCATGTGTCGGATTGAGGTTTGGATGATTTTTACACATCAAAAATGACTTATTGATAATTTTCCTAATGTATAACAACAATATGAACATGTTTTAATGGTTTTGAGTATGTCACTTCTCTTTTTTACTATAATTTCATTTTAAACTAGAAACATGTGCTTTGACTCATATAGATCACATCGTGTGTCTGTATGACGTGAGACTAATTCCTACACATAAAAAATTATTTATGAATTGATTTATTGGATTATCAAGACAATTAGAGTGTGTTTACTTGGTTTTTATTGAGTTCCACTTTTTAAACTAAAATAATTATTTTATAAAAATAATGGAGACATTAAGCAATACTGGTCACACCATGCATCAGATTGAGGTGAAGAAAATTTCTACACATAAAAATGACTTATGGATCATTTTCCTAATGTATCAAAACAATATGAATGCTTTTTTCTAATTTTGAGCAGGTAAGTTGTCTTTTTACTAACATTTATGTCAATTTTAAATAAAAAGACGCACGTGGAGTTAGACTGGTAACACTAGGCATCAAAATTGAGGTCAGGCTAATTAATACACAACCCAGGTAATTTAAAGATTTTTTATAAATTATCAAAAAAAATATGAATGTGTTTTCTTGGTTTTGATCACATCACTTTTCTTTATTACTAAGATGTCCTTTATAATTAGAAACATGCACTTAGACTCATAGATATCATATCATGTATCGGTTTTACATGAGAATGATTCCTACAAGTCACAAATGATTTATGAATTAATGTCCTAAATTATCAAAAATATGTGTGTGTTTTCTTGATTTTCAATGATTGACTCTTTTTGAACAAATATTTCAATTTTAAACTAATAACAGACACTTTGAGTCATACTGGGAACATCATGTTTCAGATTGAGGTGCAGCTAATTCCTTCACATCAGAAATGAATTACGGAACATTTTCTTAAAGTATCAAAACAATCGTAATATGTTTTCTTATTTTTGAGTATGAAAGTTTTATTTTTTACTAAAATTGATGTTAATTTTAAATAAAAAGAAAAACTTAGAGTCATACTAGTCACATTGTGTGCTGTATTGAGATGTAGTTGATTCCTATACATCTGAAATTCTTAAAAAAATCCAAAATGAAAATGTTACCAAAATTTTCATATCCTTTCTTTATCAAACTTCCAACACTGCATGTATACTCATTGTTCATAGCTGAAAAACCTTTCTTGTTGTTGAAATCCATAAGAGAATATGAAGCCTATATTCTCATTATAGCATGTGAAGTCACCACAATGGGCACATGAGCTTCCTATAATCTTATTTATTTTAATAATGAAAGAGGTTTTTCAGCTATGAACATCGACTCAATATGCAGTGTTGTCAGTTCTATAAAGAAAAGCAATGGAAAGCATGGTAACATTGGTAGAAAAGAAAATTTTATCTCTTTTGTGGCTTGTTGTAGATAGTTGAATGAAAAATATGACGTCACAAAAGATATATGATAAAATATAAATAAGTATTAGATAAAAATGATAAGTTAATTAACATATAAATAATAGATAAAATGAAAAAAAAAATTAATTAAATAACTTGTAGAAATTATCCTTTCATAAAGTTTGTATGCATTTTTGATTAATTTCTTTGTTGTCCTTATCTGAGTTGCATGCTCAAACAAAATAATCGACCTATGTAAGAAAACAATTATTATGTGAGTAATAATAAAAATAAAAAAAATGAAAAAATGAAAAAAAATAAATTAATTCTATGGACAATGATTTTACTATGAAAACATCAAGATTACCTATGTGATTGAGAAATGGAGGGAACTTAAATTAAAGTGATAAATTCTAACACTTCAGGGGTGAAAAGGTTTTGAGAAAGAAGATGTTTGTGTAATTTTTTGTGAAAAAAGGCATGAGAGATGGACATACCACCACAAATCGAACAAAATAATCCACCAGTATAAGAAAATAATTCTTACATAAGTAATATTAAAAAAATAAATTAAACATAAATATTAAAAATTAAAATAATTTTATAGACAATTTTTTATGGTGTAAGCATTAGTATTACCTTTGTGATTGAGTAGTTGCAGTATCATTTCTCTTCTTATAAAGGAATTGGATGGAATGTGAAATACAATTATAAATTAAACACTTTAGGGGTGAAAATGTTTTATGGGATAAGAAGTCTGTGAAAGTTTTGGTGCATAAAGGATTGAAATATGGATTGAAATATTATAAATAAATGAAATATTTAAGGAGTAATGAATGTTAAATCAACATTTCATTGCATTATATTTTATTAAAATTTAGAATATATATTGTAACATTACCTTTACATATTATGAAATGGTTTCCTTCAGTATAGTTTGTTCTTCCAAGGGATATATAAAATTATAATGTACAGAAGACATTTTTAACATGATTAATCAAACATATAATTTAATTTTTTTTAATCTAGTAGAGAATATATAATATTATGAGGGAAAACATAGTATATTAAAAAACACTTTTACCTTCTCATTGAACTCTATTTTCTTAAAGGTTTTAGGGATTTTTTTCCTCTATAAAGAATCAAAATGTCTTCTTTATGGCCCCTTCAATCATACAAGACATTATCTACACTAGAACCGACATGAAGTGATTGTGATATCCCAATGAAAATTTCATCCTCGGTTGAATTTTCATCTAACCTGGCATTTGTTTTAGTCTCTAGTAAGAAAATAGAAAAATTCTTGTTTTTTGGATTTGACACATAAAATACTTTCACTGCATGTGATTTCATTATGAATGGATCATCTATTCCCCCTTACAAACTGAAATTCACATTTACGAAGCCCATTTCATCAAATTTAACTACACACATATTATCAACCCATTTGCAATAGAAAATCGATAATTGAAATTTTATATAATCCAAATAATATATCTATTCTATAATGCCAAAATATGATATATATATATATATATATATATGTGCATAAATTAGATTTCTATCCTTGGAACTAGATATGCACATTGCTTCTTTCACAAGTATAAAACCACTATTTTGCATTGCACTGCATTCATCGTGTTCTTTTTTATAGAATGTAAAAAAATTAATTACAAAACTATGGTAAGATATAACATTTTCATTTGGTCCCCCGGTTATGCATTAAAGTTGATCGATAATTGAATTCAAATTTTTAGATAAATCCTTATAAATTTGATCTTAGAACCATCCTATAAATAATTAATTATATTTATTTGATATTAATCTCTTATCCCCTAATGGATTAAAATCTATAATAATTTATTTGTGAGCTTGAATGTATGGATCAATATTTTCACTATTGTGTAAAATGTAAATTTTTTCTTGTTCCTGATATGTCAAGGTAATTGTAACAACATCTCCTCCGGAAATCCCTTTTCCCATAAGGTTTTTTTTGTGACGACACATTGGGAGACAGATGTTTTCAAAATTTGATAGGTAATGGGTATATAATTCAATATTTTATTCAAAAATATATCATTCTACAATACAACCTTCTAGTTGACTTCAATTTTTGACATACCCATTCAAAATTTTCTTATAATGTTCAATGGGTTACATCCATCTGTAATGGATAAGACCATATAGTTGAACATCTCTAACTAAGTGAACCATCAGGTGGACCATTATATCAAAGAATTGTGGTGGGAAGAACATCTCTAATTAACACAATATAACTATGACCTCATTATTCATGATTGGAAACTTCATCATGTCTATAACATTTCTATATATTGATTTGAAAAAGAATCAGAGTCTGGTTAATGTATGTCATACATTTTAAGGTAGAAAGAAATGGAAAAGCAAAAAACATCAAATCTTGCATCAAAACATGACATTCATGTGATTTTAGTCCTTGTAACTTCAAATTATTTATTAACATGACATTATTGATATTTAATTAATATTCCACCATAACCTTTACACTATTAATGAAAATAAAAAATTGAAATTTTTCCAGTCTGGATAGAGTGTAAGCTTCTGGAGGTAGAAAAGTAAACCTTTTACCCTTAACCAGTTAAAAATATTCCTTTATCCCTTTTTCAATCATGTTTAACCTAGCCTTGATTTCATAATTAATTTTTCTTGGACAATTTTGTAACATTCTAATAACACTATCAAATGCATTTTTTATATACACACAAAATCATGAAAATTTATGACATACAAAAAGTTCTAATATTGTAATTCAAAGAAAATTTATGTGACATCCTGGAACTGGATACCACATAATAGGTGCCCCGAGCCTAGTGGAACACATAGACTCAAGTGCATCTCTATAAATGTTAGAGGTTTTTGACTAGCATTAAGGGTATAGGGTGTGTTTATGGGGAGACTATTCCGTCATTAACAAAGTGTAGTGAAATGAATAAATATAAAAAAATTAAATAATGGAAAAAATATAAGTAAATAGAATCCACAAGGAATAATAGATACCACAGTAGAAATAACTGAAATAACTTTAATAACATATAAGAATAAAAAACTGATTATGATATGTCATGTCACAAGAAAACTGGAAAACATGGATACAAGACTGCAGGCATAACATGTTCCACAAAAGTATCAAGGAAATCAAAATACTATCCCATGTATCCTGAGCTTCGACTCATTTATCTAATATCAATATCCCTCTTACCACAGTAATAAATCAAGTGTTCAAAGTCTTTTGCTTCCCATTACTAACACCTATAGTCATGTAATATATCTCTGGTACCAAACGGCTCCTGGAGAGGGTGTGAGATAAATATCAGTGGGCCACCACCAACGGTGTCTATAACATCCAGCTCATGTAATGGAAATGTGATAGTGTGAAAGAATGCATATGTATATATATAGTAAATAAGTACAATGTAACTAAATACCCAAGTACAAGATTCATCCCTCAGTTGGTGTATAAACATTTAGCCAGTTCATTATTTGATTGCTACTAGATTATAAATAACTGACATGTTGACAATAGTAAAGGTTCCAAGATGTATCAAAGAAACCTGTAATAATATTCAGTAATGAAGTTCCAGGGTAAAAACCAAGGAAATATAGACCTCAAGGGTCTCCAAATCAGTAATAAATGTATCCTAGAACGGGGTAAGAGTGTAATTTAAGGATCATAGTCTAGGTCATTCCATAATGTGATGCCTACCGAGTCCAAGGAGTTCATCCAAGGTAAAATAGGGCTAAGAAATGATTGGTCCCAATGGGATTTAACCGTGGAACCTACTTATCACTACTAGATACAAGGAGTGTATCCAAGGAATCCTGTAATAATACATTATGGATCCTATGGTGACATATTGGTCATATAAAGTTAGACAAATATTGGGTTCTAGGTGGGTGTCAACCTAATCAATCTGTGTCCTTGAATCAGAATGGGGTTCTCAAGTGCTCAAGGCATTCCCTATGGAATCCAATGCAAGATCGAGTCAAGAAACTCTTATTTGATAATGATGTCATATAATATTTCATACGGTTCAATTCATTACCTTTCATTTGTGTGACAAGGCTAATTGAGCATGCAACCTTTTAGTCAAGTCTTAATTAATCAATAATTCCATTTGGTTCAAGCCATTACTTTAATTATTGAGATGAGTCCAAGTAAAATGAAACCATTCATTTAATCCATTTAAGGTAGATTTAATAAATAAGGATCACTCTGCTACCTTCCATAAACATGGTAAGGGGTGTTATGGACATGAAACCTATTATTAATTAACATTTAAACTGATCAAGTCATATACTAAGTATGATTTCCAATTTCCCTTTCACATTTAGTTATTAAATTGAAGCACTTACCATAGGAGAATCATGTTGATGTTACATGGAACTTTCCATTTAACATTTCATGATTCAACAAGCATTTATTATAATGAGGCTTACCATTAGTGTGGTCAAGCTCGAGCACATCCGAATGATGGCTAAAAAGTTTAACAACACTAAAAACTAAACTATGGAATGCCATCATAACTGTGATGTTGGTATTTTTTGGCGTAACCACCAAAAATTTATCACATATTTGGAAATATAATAACCATACGGTTCTAATGATTATAATCATGTCATATAAATTCTATAAATGGCACCAAATGAAATATGTGGGGCCCTCATGATAAGTCCAAAATCAATGAACTTGAGGGATGAGTTATTGACTATCCACCTTAGGGTCATACGACTCTCCTCCTCCGATATCGGCCTCTAATTTGGTATATAATGGAGTAGATGTAGAGACCCATACTTGACATACATGGAAATTACATTACTTTTGCAGAATACTTAATACATAACAAAAATAGACACCTAAGGACCGTAATAGTTTAGAGTCTTTGGAAACTCGGAACATAATCTTCTAATCATGGTAAAAAGATCTCCAACATCTCCTATAATGATCTTCCCCTTTTGTTTCGTTACCTAAAACCTTTCTATATATCCTGGGGAAAAGAAATCATATAAAGGGTGAGCTCAAATTCTTAGTAAGGGTAATCAAGGAGAAAATAAAACAAACTATATACATTTGAACTTAAAAACATGAACATAAAGTTTAAACATCAAAATCTTGAGAAATGACATAAAACATGGCAGTACGTAAGGCATATATCATAATATAACATCAATAATAATAAAATAGCATGGGAATAAAACATGTAATTGTGGAAACCATTAATCACATGTTATGATTTCCATATTATCCAAGTCATTCTTTCCAAGACCATCATAGTGGACAAAGTCCCTTACTGAATCGAGTTCACTTCTCGTTCCAGTCTAGTATCACTGAACCAAATTAACTTGTCGTTCTATCCATGTCTATATCATGAGATATAAATCTTTACCCAATGCATTGGAGGGATATATAAGTCCAACCCTTCTCATAATGAAATCATTCTTACTTGTGACACAAAATAAACATAAATCATTCATCATAACCCAAAGAATAAAATGGGTTTCATAAACATCATCACATCATAACATAATCCATATAAAACAAATGGATATCATTTCATCATAAGAAGAATAAAAACATGTAAATAATAGAGACATTATACTTGAAACATAATCATACTAAATAATTTCATCTTATATGGAAAATAGTTTTGACAAAACACTAGAAATGAATTCTTGAAGAAAATATCCTTTATTATTCAAAATCATTTTCTTTTCACAAAAAGCCATTCAATTTTAAAAGACAAGGATTTTGTTGAAAATAATAATGAAATCATTTATATCAAGCTTCATTAAAATTAGGAATTATGAAACCATAAAAATCCATTCATGCTGTATAAGTTAAAAAACATTCTCCTCATACTTTTGCAGGAAAAGTCAAAAAGTTCCTCGTATGGTAAATAAAAGAATGATTCCTTCTATAACACAATGTAAAAGTAAAAGAGGGGTAAACATGACTTTAAAAATACATGGAAGAATATTAAACACTTTATGAATAACATTTTTATGGACATTGATGAAAAATATAACCCCATTAAATACTTACGTATAAGAAATCTCAGATAAAAATGAGATTTTCAAAATTATCCCTTACCTTATGTACAATTTCTTCCATATGTGTCTGATAATCCTGTATAGTGGGTTTAAAAATATTATTAACTTGTATAATAACCATAATAATATTAATTATATCATATATGATTCACTTAGGACTTTATATTACCTGTTCTTTTGTAAATTCCATGTTAAAGCAGTGTTTTGGGTAAAATCATTTCATTTTTCATACGTGTTTCGACTTGTTGTTCTTGATATTGTTAGTTATCTCATAATTTAATTAATTCCAGAATTTAAAAAATGATTTATATATAATATATATTCATAATATAAATATATATGATATATCGATAAATGGAATGAAATACACCGTTCATGGAGACGGTAGGTTGTACGTACGCATGAACGCTGTTTTCATTTCCTTATTGAATTGAATGGAATTAAGTAAATGAAAAATATATGTACATAACTCCAGTATCATTATTATGAAATATATTTCTTCATTATATATTATATATACTTTATAATCATACTTTAATGGTTAATTATGGAAAATGAATCTCATCGCGTTCGTGGAGACAGTAGTTCGTACGTACGCACGAGTGACAATATCATTCTTTTGATATTAAAATAGTATATAATTAGATGGTATATCATATATAAATAATCATAATAATATAATATTTATTATTTATATCATTTATACTCATTATTATACCCATCCAAATGATGAAAACTTTGAATAATAATCTACACCACGACGTGGAGATGGTAAGCCGTACGTACGCACGTGTGGTGACTTTTTCATTCATAGGATAGATAAAATAAGAAATATGGTTGTACAATTTTTATAATAAAATCACAGTATATATAATATACTGGAGTTATTATTTTATAATGGAAACAACAAAGAAGGAGTAAGTGGAAGAAGAAATGGAACTTGAAATAGGTGGTGAGATATTTACCTCTTCTTCGGGTTCTTCCTTTTGATTTGATAAAAAGGGATCCTTAGTTTGGCTTTATGACTAAAGGAAGGCATGTAGTATTAAGTAAGGTAAGTTGAGAGGGTATTTTGGCAGGGGTTGTCTGAGCCAAATGGCTTTGAAGGTGTGAATTAGAGAGAAGGGGGAGTTCCCTTTTATAAGAAGGGTGAGGGGCACCTTAGGAAAAACTTAAAATATTATTTTATAATAAATTAATATTCAGTTTATAATGGATCCAAAGTGACTTATTTCTAGGATATGGTGATTATGGGTCGAAATACTCTCAAAAAATAGGTTTTTTACAAGTTCAGGTTACCATTTTAACCTTATCATTTAGATTTAACTCTATGTTAAATAATTTAACTTTTATCGTGTCTTCTTGAATTCTTACACTATATGGTTAATAAACTTACTATAAAGTGACAATAGAACCCCAATTGGTTCATTAATTTCATATATATTATTATATAAGTCTTTTTTTCGAACCTTTTATTTTTTAGGAATATAATATCAATTAATAATTTAATATTTGATTTAAAAACTCTTTTATGACAATTTTGACACTTTTTGGTATTTTGTTTTTGATAAATTCATAAAAGCATTATTACTTCACAAAGAATTCATCTAACCAACACTAATATGTTATATTAACCTATAAAATTATTTTAATTCATAAAAAGTCTCAAATTACATTTATTTGGGTATTTATAATATCAATTATGTTAATATTTCATTAATTAGGTAATTACTGCATCATCATTGTGTCATTAATAAATAAAATTATTTAATGTCTAAAAATTATAAATAAAATACGATTATGTAGGAAATATTTTTATATTTATAATTAATATTTATAGTCGAATTTATATTATGTATTATCCTATATTAAAAATGTTTTAGTTATTAAACTTTGATTTTAACTATTTTAACACTTCTTTAAATAAAATAATAATAAATGTCCTAATCTAATCCAAGTGGACCTAAAGGGTAATATTTTATTCCTAAGGTTGTTTTTAGTTTAATTACACTTATCTAATATAATTAGTACATGTGTTAGGGAAATAATAATATCATTTTTACCCTTAATTACCCTATTTACTTTTAACTATGGTAAATAAAAGTTAAAAGTTACTATTCACCAAAAATTATTTTTATCTTATTGAACCACATTTTACATACTGATATCAACCATGTCTCTCAGATTTTTGAAATTCCACTCATAGAAGCAGTAAAATTATGTTCTATGTAAATTTGCAAATTCTCCATGGTGGTGGGTAAAAGACGGCCAAAAGTTCAATAAAATTTTTATATATCTAAATTTATTATAAAATGACTCCAATGAATTACATTGAACTTATATAGGTATTATGTATCTATTTTGACCTAAAATAAATTTAAATAAAATAAATGATTATTTAAATAAAAAGTCGATTTTAACCAATAACTCATTGTTTTCACGGTTCATCAAAAATTGAAAGTTTTCAGAAAAAATACCAAAAATTCACCCTAGGATAATTTCAATATTTCGAATCAAAAAATGAAGTCCATTTTGAAAGATAAAATTTATAAAATTTCAAAAAGTGGGTATTACTATTCATAACGGTTAGTTTATATAATATTTTAATAACATATCGTTATTTAGTGAAACTCAGTATTGCGTACAACACAAGCTATCGAGAAAGGAAGCACTTGCATGTAACGCAAGCCAAGAATATTTTTGCATATAATAAAAGCTAATACAGTGTTTCATATATCGCAAGATAATATTGGTGTAGCATACAACATAAGACATCAAAGAAATTAATAATATTTCTCATAAAATCTTGGGGTGTTACATTCTACCCCCCTTAAAATGAATTTCGCCCTCGAAATTCGTCACGGTTATAAATGGTTTACTACATAAAAGTTTCATTCATAGAAACCCACATAGTAAAAAGGAAAACTAAAACATAATTTTAAAAACCAATGAATGAAACGTAACGGTTACCCAAATTAACTCATCATTGGGTTTCCAAATAGAAGAACATAGGTGAAAATATGGATATGGAAGAGAAATCTAACCATCAAGTTCTTTTAGAGAGTGGTAGAGAACATGGCTATGGAAAATCCAACAATCACAAAGCCATAAATGTTTTATGATCTAAGGTACCATCTAGGATGACGTTTTTTGTTTTCAAGATCATTTCCCTAAAGTTGAAAAAAAAATTGTAATTAGAAGAAATACTTAATTGATTTTGGTACAATCTCACCGTTGGTCATTCCTTGAACAATTTCAACTTCATATATTAAAGAAATGAAGTTGAATTTGTCATTCATGGAGTGCTAGAAGATCGTCTGATAGAATGATGGGTCATTCCATCTATCTCAAACAAAAGGTTAGAAAAAGTTATTAAATATACATAAGTCCATCTATGGTGAGATTAATCGTATATGGTTCCTAAAATGGACTTATACTTCAAGTATCATACCTCTTAATAAAATAAAACTTATTTCTACTAACCAAGGACTTCTTGTAGGCCAGTGGTAGGTGAAAATGGCATGTCGCACTTCGGTTGTGGGTTCGATTCCCGCATCCTTGTCCAACGCGATGGGTTGTCATCCGTCCTATGGGTTGTCCTTTGTCTAAAACTATACTATTATAACATTTTGTAAATAAAATAAAAAATTTATATCCTTAATAATTACTATATGATCTCTAAATTAATCCATTAAAACCTTTAGGATTATCAAAAATACTTCTGTCTGATTGCTAGAAATGTCATGTACCGAGCATGTGAATACCTTCATTTATCCCTCATATATCATAAGATTTATCTTGTTGTTCACATTCAAAACATGTGAATACCTTAATCATGTATTCTCTTGAAAAATGAATACCCATTAATCTTTAGTGAAAACATGAATGCTATCAAAAGTTAACTCTTTCTGCATACCAAAATTCCAAAAATTCTATATACTCAAACCATGATATCACTTTGTCCTTATATCATTTATGAGGTCATTAATACTATGAAATATATTATTTCCTCCTTTTCCCTTCATTATGCGCATATCATCTTCTTTCCAAAAATATATGAATAACCTTTCATGGTTACTGGTACCATTCAACATATACTTTCAAATAATTTAGGAAAAAATAGTGTAATAATACTTAGATGTTTATTTATTCTATAATACCATTAAAATAAATCTAGATAAACATACAATCATTCCACTACCTTCTTAAACCATTGACCGGGCTTCATCATTTTATTCCTCAACACTTCTTTCATCTCATATATAATTTGTATTCTCTTCATCATCATCAACATAAATATTACCCATACAACCATGCTGATTCTCTTCATGAGATTTTCCCTTAGGTAATTGGTTTGCATAATGTCTGTACATTCCACATTTAAAACATTTAACTATTTTTGATGTCTTAGGAATACCAGTATCCTTGTCTATAGTGTTCACTGAACCCTTTCCTTTGCAATTACTGGCTTTGTGTCCTTCTTTTCTACACACAAAGAATCTTCCAGTTCCTTTGAAACATTCACCTTGATGTCTCTTACCATATGATTTACATGAGGAAAATTGAACTTTCATTCCTCTAAGATCATCATGAAACTCCATATTTCTCTTATTAGCTGATTCAGTAAACTTACCAAAGTTGAGATTATTGGTCATATTATGAGATTGTTGATTAGGCATAATAACGATGTTTCGCCTTCCAAACCCCATTTCATTTGCTTGATCATGAAGAATATCATTCAATTATCCATCATATTATCCAGTAACATGAATCTTCCTGTTTCTAGACATTTTATACAACCCAAAAAGAATAGTGTGGGAGGAAAAAATCACACTTGGAAAACAACATAATCAGGGGAGGTACTTTCAATATCTAATATCCTAGGATTAATCCTAGGTTATTCATGATCGTTATAATAATTATAGGACTGTAATCTATAGTTATACTTTACCTTAAGTATATCCCTAGACATACCTTAGAAATATCTCTAGGGATCTCAATAAATTTTTCGAATCCTAGTTTCCAAAGGTTAACTAAACCTTTCCTTTGATACCAATTGTAGAGACCCATACTTGACATACATGTAAATTACATTAATTTTTCGGAAAACTTAATACATAACAAAAATAGACACCCAAGGACCATAATAGTTTAGTGTCTTTGGAAACTCTGAAGATAATCTTCTAGTCATGGTGAAAAGATCTTCAACATATCCCATAAAGATCTTCCCCTTTTGTTTCCTTACCTAAAACCTTTCTTTATATCCTGGGGAAAATAAAACATATAAAGGGTGAGTTTAAATACTCATTAAGGGTAATAATAGAGAAAATAAAACAAACCATATACATTTGAACTTAAAAACATGAACATAATGTTTAAACATCAAAATCTTGAGCAATGACATAAAACATGGAAATATGTAAGGAATAGATCATAATAGAACATAAATCATGATAAAATAGCATGGGAATAAAATATTTAATCATGGAATCAATTAATCATATGTTATTATTTCCATAGTAGCCAAGGCATTGTTTCCAGGACCATCATAGTGGACAAAGTCCCTTACTGAATCGAGTTCACTCCTCATTCCAGTCATATATCACTGAACCAGATTAACATGTTGTTCCATCCATGTCTATCTCATGAGATATAAATATTTACCCAACTCATTGGAGAGAGATATAGGTCTCACCCATATCATAATGAAATCATTCTTACTTGTGCCACAAAATAAACATAAATCATTCATCATAACCCAAACAATAAAATGGGTTTCATAAACATCATCCCATCATAACATAATCCATATAAAACAAATGGATGTCATTTCATCATAAGAAGAATAAAACCATGGAAATAATAGATACATTATACTTGAAACATAATAATACTAAATAATTTCATCTTAGATGGAAAATAGTTTTGACAAAACACTTGAAATGAATTCTTGAGGAAAATATCCTTTCTTCTTCAAAATCATTTTCTTTTCACAAAATGTCATTCAATTTTAAAAGAAAAGAATTTTTTTGAAAATACTCATGAAATCTTGTAGAGTAAGCTTCATGAAAGTTAGTTATTATGAAACCGTAAAAATCCAATCATGCCATATAAGTTAAAAAAACATTCTCCTCGTACTTTTTCTAGAAAAGTCAAAAAGTTCCTCGTATGGTAAATAAAAGAAAGATTCCTTCTATAAAACAATGTAAAAGTCAAAGAGGGTTAAACATGACTTTAGAAATACATGTAATAACATTAAACACTTTATGAAAAACATTTTTATTGACATGGATGAAAAATATAACCCCAGTAAATACTTATGTATAAGCAATCTCGGATAAAAATGAGATTTGAAAAATTATCCCTTACCTTATGTCCAATTTCTTCAGTATGTGTCAGAGAATCCTTTATAGTGTGTTTAAACATATTATTAACTTGTAACAGAACCATAATAATTTTTATTATACCATATATGATTCACTTATGACTTTATATTACCCATTCTTTTATAAATTCCATGTTAAAGTAGTGTTTTGGGTAAAATCGTTTCATTTATCGTACGTGTTTTGACTCGTTGTTCTTGATATTATTTATTATATACTGATTTAATTAATTATAGAATTTAAAACATGATTTATATATAATATATATTCATCATTTAAATATATATGATAGTTCGATAAATGGAATGAAATACACCGTTCATGGAGACGGTAGGCCGTACGTACGCATGAATGCTGTTTTTGTTTCCTTATTGAATTGAATGGAATCAAGTAAATGAAAAATATCTGTACATAAATCCAGTATCATTATTATGTAATATATTTCATGATTATTTATTATATATACTTTATAATCATACTTTAATGGTTAATTATGGAAAATGAATCTCATCGCCTTCGTGGAGACGGTAGTCCATACGTACGCACGAGTGACAATATCATTCTTTTGATATTAAAATTGTATATAATTAGATGGTATATAATATATAAAGAATAATAATAATTTTTTATTTTTTATTTATATCATTTATACTCATTATTATACCCATCCAAATGATGAAATATTTGAATAACAAACTACACCGCGACGTGGAGACCGCAAGCCGTACGTACGCACGTGTGGTGACTTTTTCATTCATAGGATTGATAAAATAACTAATATGGTTGTACAATTTTTTTAATAAAATCACATTATATTGAATATACTAGAGTTATTATTTTATAATGGGAACAATAAATAAGGCGGAAGTGGAAGAAGAAAAGGAACTTGAAATAGTTGGTGAGATACTTACCTCTTCTTTGGGTTCTTCCTTTTTATTTGAACAAAAGGGGTCCTTAGGTTGGATTTATGACTAAAGGAATGCCTCTAGGATGAAGGGACAATATTTTAGAGGGTATTTGGGAAGGGTATTTTTGAGCCAAATGGCTTTGGGGGTGTGAATTAGAGATATGGGGGAGTGCCCTTTTATAAGAGGGGTGAGGGGAACCTTAGAAAAAACATAAAATATTATTTTATAATAAATTCATATTAGGTTTCTAATAACTCCAAAGTGACTTATTTCGAGTATAGGGTGAGGATGGGTCGAAATCCTCTCAACCAATAGGTTTTAGACAAGTTCATGTTACCATTTTTACCCTATCATTTAGATTTAATTCTAAGTTAAATAATTTAACTTTTACCATGTCTTCTTGTATTCTTATACTATATGGTTATAAACTTACTATAAAATGCCAATATAACCCCAATTGGTTCATTAATGTAATATATATTATTATATAAGTCTTTTGACCGAACCATATATTTTTTTTAATATAATATCAATTAATAATTTAGTATTTGTTTTAAAAACTCTTTTATGTCAATTTTGACACTATTTGGTATTCTATTTTTGATAAATTCCTAACAGCATTATTACTTCAAAATAAATTCATCTAACCAACACTAATATGTTATATTGACCTATAAAATTATTTTAATTCATAAAAAGTCTCAAATTACATTTATTTGGGTATTTATAATATCAATTATGTTAATATTTCATTAATAAGGTAATTACTGCATCATCATTGTGTCATAAATAAATTAAGTTATTTAATGTCTAAAAATTATAAATAAAATACCATTATGTAGGAAATATTTTTATATTTCTTATGATTATTTTGTTGTTGAATTTATCTCATATATAATACTATATTAAAAATGTTTTAGTTATTAAACTTTGATTTTAACAATTTTAACTTTTCTTTAAATAAAATAATAATAAATGTCCTAATCTAATCCAAGTGAACCGAAAGGGTAATATTTTATTCCTAAGGTTTTTTTTGGTTGAATTTCACTTATAAAATAGAATTTGGACATGGTTTAGGGTAATAATAATATCATTTTTACCCTTAATTACCCTATTTACATTTAACCGTGGTAAATAAAAGTTAAATGTTACTATTTACCAAAAATTATTTTTATCTTATTGAACCAAATTTTATGTAATGATATAAACCATGTCTCTCAGATTTTTGAAATACCACTCACAGAAGCAGTAAAATTAAGTTTTATGTAAATTTGCAAATTCTCCAAGGAGGTGGGTAAAAGACGATCAAAAGTTCAATAAAATTTTTTATATCTAGAATTATTATAAAATGACTCCAATGAATTACATTGAACTTATATAGGTATTATGTATCTAATTTGACCTAAAATAAATTTAAATAAAATAAATTATTATTTAAATAAAAAGTCGGTTTTAACCAACAACTTAGTGTTTTCACTATTCATCAAAAATTGAATGTTTTCAGAAAAATACCAAAAATTAACCCTAGACTAATTTCGATATTGTGAATCCAAAAATGAATTCCATTTTGAAAGATAAAATTTATAAAATTTCAAAAATTAGGTATTACTATTCATAACTGCTAATTTATATATATTTTAATAACATATCATTGTTTAGTGAAACTCGGTATTGCGTATAACGCAAGCTATCGAGGAAGGTTGATCTTGTGTGTAACGCAATCCAAGAATAGTGTTGTGTATACTAAAAGCTAATATGGTGTTTCATATATCGTAAGATAATATGGGTGTAGCATACAACACAAGACATCAAAGAAATTAATAATATTTCTCATAAAATCTTGGGGTGTTACAGTAGATTTGAGAAAAAAGAAAAAAATACTCACACCTCGATAAATAGTTCAAGAATAATAGAGAAATAGAAAGTCTTAAATGGACTCAAGTACTTATCATTGCATATCCAAAATGATGAAAAAAATATCGATCAGATCTTGGATGAAGGATATCTTTGAATCCGTGTATTTGGACTTCAAAAAGATCTAAATGGGGATAAAAGTAGGATAACCCCTCTAGAAATCAGATTAGGTGGAAAGAGGAGGTTTAATTAGATCATTAAGGGGAAATGGTGATTTTACTTATAAATTAGGTTGGGCACGGTTTGGATGTTTGGTTTTCCAAACCATTAACCAACCATGCATGGGAAACTAGGAAAAAGGGGCACTCATATGGTTAGGTTGCATGGTCTAAGAAACTGTGTGCCAACCATGCGGTAAGGCTCTATCCAGAAATTCCTGCCACCTATATAGTTTTCTCTAACCGTGTGCCCTCCGTACATGGTTTAATATGAACCATGTGATAGGCCTATTTCTCTCCAAAATATGGGTTTGGGGCTCTAAATAAGCCCCATACACCCTTGATGTCTTTTTTATCTCATTATACTTCTATATTAGGTTCAAATAAAAAAATTAGACTAAAATATAAAGGATCTATACCTGAGTGAAAAATTGTGTTCCTACTTTCTTCCCCCCGTAATATAATATTTAGAAAACACCCCTCTCCTCCACTATAAATATCACCCCTCACACCCACTTCTCCTCACACCTCTAAAGCTTTGATCCTTGCCAAAATTCTTCCCAAAACACTTCCATATTCCCTCCCCACGTCTAGATTCTCTTTTTATCATCCAAATACCAATCCTAGGTTCCTTGAATAGGATCTCAAGAGGATAATTCAAGAGGTAAATCCTATCTCTTTTTCTTTTAATTTCCTTTCCATTTCATTTCTTTTCTTATTCTAGCCTCCCATAAATTCATCAAAATGGAATGATAACTATATTATATTAAATATAATATAGTTATATCATGTTAATGGAATACCCATAATTAAACTTCTTCCTCTCACTCTTTTATTAGAAAAATGAAATTGTCACCCGTGATGTGTAAATTTACCAACATCGTGGGCGATGCACTTTCATTTTTCTTGAACGCATTAAAGGATGTTAATAAAAACATAAAATGGATTAAAAAATAATTTCATTTATATTATAAAACCGTATTTATGTTTTGGAACTATCATTTTAACATTATACTAAATGATAAAACAAAACGAGTTCATTGTGATCGAAAAACCACCAAAATTAACCTAAAACAATCATCATTAACTTTTATGTAATGATTCATCCTCGTGATATATAACCAAAAAAATTGTAATATCATTTAAAATTATGTAATATAATTTATAACATATAATAACAATTATTAATATTAATCCTCATTTCACATGAACATCAATTCATGAAAACAAGTTAACCAATCGTGAAAACTAAGAAAACGAATGCTCCCAAATGATGAAATTAAACTCTATAACTTATAAAAGGGAATATAAATGAACTTAATAAAACTATAATGAATCATATTCCAGTTTAGAAGGTTCTGTAATTTTTTATTAATGAATATAATGTGACTATACAGGACATTAAAGTGAAGAAAACTTTCGTACAAAAGATAAGCGGAATTATCGTACCCAACTCTCTTCCTTTTGGTTTTAACTCTTTTACCCCATTTTCAGAATGGGTATTTCTTAAATATAATTTCATCATAATTAAATTATCATTTTTGGGATATAATTTTTTCTAATTTAGTTTATGAAAAAACAAATGTTTTCCAAAAGAACTCTTCTTTCAAAAAGCACACCTTTTACATCAAGGTTGATGATTCTTATATCAAGTATGTTATTCCATTCATAATTTAGGAACCCAAATTTTATGAATGTTTTATTTATGAAATGAATCCCATTCATTTCAATGGGTTATTTTATGTTCAATATTTATAGATTTTCTATGTATCATGCAATATAATGTAAATGTTACGATGTGATGGGTGCGCTCAGAATTATATAGAGCGAAGTAAATGTTATGATGTGACAGGTTCACCTAAAATTATATAGAACTCCAATGTATTGGGTAATTTTATTTACCTCGTGATAAAATTAAAATATACATGAACATGATTCTATCTTTGTTCAAAACTATGTGTAGTTGTCAACCACTAATAAATGTTGTTTCATTTTTATGAGTTTCCAGATTCTAAGCCTTTTCTTAATTATTCCTATTATGTTTATGATATTATTCCTATATTATGATGATAATGATTTTTCTCACCACATTTTATATTGTTTCATGTTCTTATCTATCCTCTTATTGTGCTTTTAGCTTACCCCTTTTTGAGGTATATCCTTAGGTGACAAATTGTACTAAGGATAATTGAATGGACAATAAGAAACTAGAGAAGAAGGAATTAACTAAATGTTTATGTTTTATTTTTTAAATATTATTTATGTTCCTAATTTTACCAAGACACTAAACCTTTAGATCTAGGTAATGTAATGATTTTATGTTTTTTATCATTAAAATGATGTATTAATAATGTTAGAATAAGTCGTATCCCTATAAAAAGGATCTTAAAATAAATAAATCATGTTACAATCATTTTTATGATATTAATAACCTTTTTAATTCCTCTTTGGTTTATGTATTTTTGGTCATTAACTATCCCTTTATCATGTTCTATATCACTCTCCATCAGTATTTATGTGTTAGTTGTTTCTTCTAGGTCCATGTTTTCACTTCCCACCTATATTCTCTTATTCATAAACCTGTTATGTTTCTATATTACCTTCACACATCCCTTTCTCTATTTTCATGAAGATGACTTATTAACCCATTTTATGATGTGGGTGCCTATGAAGTAATTTTCAAATGTTAAACCTTTGATGACTGAGATGAATTTTGAGGGTGAAATTAATTTTTAACGATAGTATAATGTAACTCCCCAAGATTTTATGACATATTTCTTTCAAATAAATTTAATCTTTTTGATATTTTGTGTTACATGTCTAACTGAGTTTAGATTGCGTTACACACAACCCTACGTATAAAAGAAACATGTCATGTTTTTAAAATGTTATTATATGTCTGTTATCACCTAGATGTTAGAATGAAAGAAATTAATAGTATTAACTAAAATATGAAAATATATGGTTTAAACGTGTATATAAAATTACTTATTTAGTGACCATTTGAATAAAAATTAAAATCAAAAAAGCTATTTAAAAATAAAGGAAATCTTTCTCTAAAATACTATTTTTATGAAAACAAAAACATTTTACCTCAAGAAATTAAACACACCATATTTGGTGAATTATTTTAATGAAATTTATATATTATATATTTAATAAACTATTTAACATTCATCTTATTTGTTTTTTAGACAAGATATAATAAAAAATCCAATTTACTGCATAAAACTGTATTTTTCTAAAAAACAATTTTTTCACCTTTTTGACCAATTATTTTAAACTAATTTTTTATAATTTGAAAAAAATTATTTAGAAAATTTAATTTAATTCATTATATTTTCATTTAAAAATTATCTTAGATTAAATTTTTGATAATTTTTTGAAAAGATTAAATTTTTTGATAAAAAGTGAAAATATTCAATTTTAATTGAAAACTGCATTTACATTTAATATATTTATAATATTAAATTATATTTAAAATTATTTTAAATTAAACTTACTTCAATTATATGACTATTAATCCAATTTATATAATTTTAATCATTTTCATATTGAATTTTGATATGAAAACTTTGTAAACTTTTGAACATTTTCTTTTTGAAAACCTGCTTTCTCATTGCTTCTGTGAGATTAATTTTAAAGTATATTTTTCCACTTATATGAACTGAATTTCTAAAAATGGGTTTCATATTTTTAATAATAAAAATTTAAGTTATTTAATTATGTTAAATTAATTTTTTTCCAAAATTAATAGTAAAAAAAGTAAAACATTTATTACCACAGTTATTGAAAATGGGTTTATCGGGGGTTAAACTAAAATGATAAGGATTAAAATGTCCTAAAAACTTGTATAAAATATATTTTTTGTAAATATTTAGAACATATAAAGTATATGTATCTATAATAATCCATGTTTACACTTTTTTCACGATAAAAACATGGGTGAACCTTTTTATTTTCAAAATAATTACAAGTTTTTCACTCATCACACTTATAAAAGGTCACCCTCTCTACTCTCCTATTCACACCTTCAAACCCATTTTTCAGATAATAACTATCGAAATAACTTCACAAACTACCTAATATCATCATATATGCCTTATTTTTGGAATAAATATATCCTAGGAAAGATTTTAGTGTAAACCTAAGAAGGTAACCTGAAGAAGAGGTAACGTTTTCCAATAAGTGTTTTTATTTTATTTCTTTCTCCGCCTCCTTAAATTATTATTAAAACATTGTTATATAATAAAATCAGTATATTTAAAAATAATAATATGTTTTTATGTTATTTTAATGACCAAAAAAATCTCTAATTCCATCAAATGTGTTACAAAATTATCATTCATGTGTATAGTGGACTACCGCCTCACAAACAAATGTCATTTTTTTCCATTACCACTTCTCATGGTTGGGTAAGATGATAATACTAAAGTGCATATATATATATTATTTATAAAATAATTATACCTATTTAATAATTATATCATTTATAACTTTTTACTTTCCATTCTCTAGGGGATATGATAACGATGCTTGTGTGTATAACGGATTATCATCTCACGAAGCGGTGTGATTTGTTTTTCACAAACTCTTTACATGGAAGATAACAAGGATAGATTTAAAGAATATATATGTTATAAATTAAATAATTATGATTTTAATTACATATTTATCATTCTAAAAAGATAATATATCATTTTAGTTCTTACATTTTCACTCACTAAAATATGATAACGTCGTTCGTGTACGTGAGGACTACCGCCTTCACGAAGCGATGTGACTCTCTTTTAATCACTACATCACATTTATGATATGTAAAATTATATTTAAATAAATAATATGGTATTTATGAAATTTGTATCATTCTTAGAAGATAAATTATTACTTAACTCTTTTCTATAATGATCGTTGAAAAATGGAAACATTAATCATGCGTATATACAATCTACCATCTCTCTGATCGTAACATACTTCATTTCTCAAAACCATGTTTCGTGATTGGTATTTAAAGTATAATTGATTTAAAAATATGATAATTATGAAATTATTATTATTATGTAGATGACATAATCATGATCAAATTAATTTGACCAAAAATAAAAAATCAAGACATATATGTAAACCAAAGTGGTTATTACCAAAAACATTATTTTAACAAGGAATTGGTAATAAAAAGGTAATAAATGGTTATAAGTAAATAATACATTGTATAATATATATATATAATTATGGTTATATAATATATTTATAATAAAAATATATTTATTATATTTTAGGATCAAAATATTATAAAGGAAGTCAACACAAGAGGTAAGGGATTTCTAGTCTCTCTTTTATTAATGGGAGACATTAAAATTAACAAGTAATTTATTTTGTGTGGTATATATACTTCTTATTTCAAAATTTATAACATAAATCTCCTTATTTTCATGATATTAAATTTTATTTTATTCTTTATTGGGGCTTAGGATTTAAAATATTTCTATAACAGTAATCAATTTTTCTTCTCGGTTTTATATCCATGACATACCTTTCATATTCACCACTTATTTATCATATGTTGTGTATATAATATACTTGAATGTATTTTAAATTTATTATCATGAAAATTATTGGTATTTTTATATGAATTTGATTATCTATCTTTCACAGGTTTTACAGTTCAAAACATACCCAAGCGGTAAGGTATTTTTGTCTCAATTTTCTTTCTATGAGATATATGTTATGTTTTGCCCCTATGTTATTTTATGAGGTGTATCTACAGATTCTTTAACATGAAATATCATAAATTTATCTATTATCATGATATTATGAATTTAATTTAACGTTATTCTTTCATGGGTCTTACAATTTAATTTTTCCAAAGTGGTAAGGGTTTAATGTTACAATCTCATCATTTATCGGGATTTCCCATTATTATACTTCCAATTATAAAATATTATGATCTATCTCTCAAGAAACTCATGTATTTTAATATCCTATTGTTATTTATATAGACTTCATTTTTCCCTTCATTTTAATCACATTATGTTCTCAAGAGTTCGAAATATTGTTTCTCAGAATATCATATTTATTTTTCACTTCAGTTGAAAATATTTTTTATTTTAAACCCATGTTTTCTAAAAAAAATTTAACATTCATAAATTGATTTATTAAAGACATTTTTACCCAGATTTTACTTTTTATAAAATTCTTTGAAAGTAATCTTCATGTCATTTTCCAAAAAATGATTATTTTTCAATTACCAAAAAATGGGAAAAGAATCTTTATTTTAACATGTATGGAATGAAAAAAATTCCACACCATTATGATGATTATTTTATTTGAATCTTCCTTTATAAATTTTCAATTTTATTTCAAAATAAAATTATTTTCAAAATGTTTTATCTTTTAAAAATTGTTTTTCAAATAGAAAAAGATATTTTCCTAAAGAAATATTATAAATTATTTCTAAAACTTCCTTTATAAATTTTCAAGTTTATTTTAAAACAAATGGATTTAAAAACTATTTTATAAAGTTTAGTTTTAAAAATTTATATTCAAAGAAATTTTATTTTACTCAAGATAAGTTCAAAGGGATTTTTTTTCCAAATAATTCTCTATCTAAGATGGTAACTTTTGCGGTTACTTATTATTTTATGGGGATATGATCCAATGATTACATTCTTATTTTTTATCTAAATGGTTTATGTTTATGATGACATGATGTTTATGAAACTCATTTATATTCCATGGTTTATACTATGATATACCTCTTATGAAACCTAATTGTTTTCATGGGTTATGTTATGATGAAATGATGAAATGATTATGAAACCAATCACTTTCCTATAGTTTATGATATGATTAAATGTTTATGAATCCTATTTCATTGCTTGGGTTATGATATGATGAATTTTTTATGATATTTTGGTACATGTACGGATTATTTTCATTATGTGATAGGTGGGACCTATATCTCCCTCTAATTCATTGGGTAAAGATTTATATCCCATGAGATAGCCAAATTGGAACGAGTTTTGAAACCAGTTCAGTTAGGGACTTTTCCCGCTATGATAGTCTGAGGAGTTAACCTTGACTACTATGATGGTTTAGGAAGTAAATACATTCTAATATGATATCCTTGGAATTGATCCTTCACTACTATAGAAATTATTTTCTATACTTATTTTTATGCACAAATTTTGTATCTTATGCCAATGTTATGATATCATGGATCATGTTCTTTTATTTCCATATGATTCATGTTTTATGAACTTCCAATCTCTATCACGTGACTCAGGATTCTAATATTTGATATACAGGATATGGTTTTCATATGTTATGCTCTTGTTCTCATACACTTATGTCCATGTTGTGATTATGTATCTCTCTTAGTTACCCTTACTAAGAATCTGAGCATACCCTTTATTTTGTTTCCTTTACCCAAGTTATTAAGAAATTATTTAAATAGGGTGTGTTTCTAAAGAGTTCTAAAGGAGATGATCAGTATGGGATATTTTGAATATATTTCACCAAATTAGAAGAGTTTATACCTAGTCTCCAAATAAACTAAACTATTATGTTCATCAGGTGTGTGCTTGTGTAATGTAATGAATATTCATCCAAAGAATGTAATATCTATAAATTAGAATCATGGGTTTCTATAGAATAATCCAATGATTTGTTATCATTGTATAAATTTTAGCCATACCAGACTTGACTACCCAGAGTCTCTGAGGACGTTCCACCAATGTGGGAGTTTAGGTCATTTTCAGCACTTCTGCAAAAATCCCCTATAGTTTAGTGGAGTTGGTTTTTCATTTTATATGTTTTATTTTTTGAAATATGATGTTTCAATGAATTTGGTATCTCACCCTCAGTCTAAAGGAGAGTCTCACTCATCTAAGAAGGAGTTGGGAGAGCTTGAGTTATGTAGAATTTATATTATGGCGATGAAACCCAAGGTCTTTAAATTTGAGACGAACACTATAAGAGATGTTGTAGAGACCCAAATCTTGAAGTAAATGGACATTACAATACTTTTTCGGAATACTTACTACATGAAAAAAACTAACACTCAAGGACCATAATAGTTTAGTGCCTTTAAAAACATGGAATATAAACTTCCAATCATGTTGAAATATCTTCAACATCTCCTATAATGATCTTCCACTTTTTGTTTCCTTGCCTAAAACCTTTCCTTTAATCCCGGGGGAAAAGAAAACATAAAAAGGGTGATCTCAAATGCTCATTAAGGGTAATCATGGATAAAATAAAACATACCGTATACGTTTGAACTTAAAAACATGAACATAATGTTTAAACATCAAAATCTTGAGCAACGACATAAAACATGGAAGTACATAAGGCATAGATCATAATGGAACATAAATCATGATAAAATAGCATGGGAATAAAACATGTATTTTTGGAACACCATTAAGCACATGATATGATTTCCATAGTAGCCAAGGCATTGCTGCCAAAACCATCTTAGTGGACAAAGTCTCTTTCTGAATCGAGTTCACTCCTTGTTCCAGTCCTGTAATACTAAATCGGATTAACTTACCATTCCAGCCATGTCTATCTCATGAGATATAAATATTTACCCAATGAATTATAGGGAGATATAGGTCCCACACATCTCATTATGAAATTATTCTTTCATGTGCCACAAAATCATAAATCATTCATCATAACCCAAAGAATAAATTGGGTTTCATAAACATCATTCCATCATAACATAATCCATATAAAATATATGGATATCATTTCATCATAAGAAAATTGAAACCATATAAATCATAGAGACATTATACTTGAAATATACACATATGAAATAATGTCATCTTAGATGGAAAAACAGTTTTGATAAAACACTTGAAATGAGTTCTTGAGGAAAATATCATTTCTTCTTCAAAATCAATTTCTTTTCACAAAACATCATGCAATTTTAAAAGAAAAAGATGTTGTAGAAAATAGTAATTAAATATTTTGGATGAAGCTTCATGAAAATAAGGCTTTATAAAATCGTAAAAATCCGTTCATGCCATATATGTTAAAAATAACATTCTTCTCATACTTTTTTCAGAAAAGTCAAAAAGTACCTCGTATGGTAAACAAAAGAAAGATTCCTTCCATACGATTTGGTAAAAGTATAAAAGGGTAAAAATGACTTTAAACATACATGGAAGAAAATTAAACATTTTATGAAAACTTTTTTAGAACATATGGACATGGATAATAATCATAACCCCAGTAAATACTTACAAATAAACAATCTCGGATAAAAATGAGATTGGAATAATTATCCCTTACCTTAGATCTGATATGCTTCATACGTATCTGAACCTCCTGTATAATGATTTAAATAATGTCATTGACTTATTACAGAATCATATTAATTTTTAGGATGCCATAAATGGTTCACTTATTACTTTATATTACCCGTTCTTTTGTAAATTCCATGTTAAAGCAGCTTTTTGGGTAAAATCGTTTAATTCATCGTACGTGTTTGGACTTGTTGTTCTTGATATTATTACTTATATCCTCATTTACTTAATTCCAGAATGTAAAACATGATTTATATATAATATATATTCATCATATATATATATATATATATATATATATATATATTATATCGATAAATGGAATGAAATACACTATTCATGGAGACGGTAGGTCGTACGTACACATGAACGTTGTTGTCATTTCCTTATTGAATTGAATGGAATTAAGTAGATGAAATACATATATATATATATACATAAATACAATATTATTATGTCATATATTTCATTATTACTTATTATATATACTTTATAATCATTCATGAATGGTTAACATGGATAATGAATCTCATCGTGTCGTGGAGACCATAGTCTGTACGTACGGACGAGCGATGATATCGTTCCAATGATTGTGGAATTGTATTGAAGTGTATATATACTATTTAAGATTCAATATCACTTTACAATAATCATATATAGTTAATATTTACACCATTATATCCATCCAAGTAAGGTGGTGGTGGAAAAACATATTACACCACGACGTGGATACGGTATTCCGTACGTACGCACGCGTGGTGATTTCATTTTCCGTAGGATGGATAGAAGGTGAAATAGGGTTTTTTTATATTTATAATAATATATTAGTATATAAGTAATACTGATTTTTTTACATTATAATGAAACAACTAATGAAGAGTAAGAAGAAGAAGAAAGAAACATGAAAGAATCGGTAACGGATATTACCTCTTCTTCGACACACCTCTTTGAAATCTCCTCTTAGGGCACTAAGATTGGTCATTGAAGAAGATCAGGACCTATATAATGTTTCTAAGGAGGTTTATAAGGTAATTATTCAGGGTTTTTCCGAGCTTGAAGGCTCAAAAAGGTGTGAGGTGGAGAGGGAGGAGGTTCCCTTTTATAAAGGAGGAGAGGGGTACCTTTGGAATCCTCAAAACTTTTAGTTTAATATAAATTCAAACCGAACATAAGAACCTCCAAAAATGACTAAATTAGAATATGAGATTATATAGGGATGTAATCTCATCAACCAATCAAATCTAGACATGTTTTGATTTTATTTTAAACCTTTTAATTTTGATTTATCCTTATTTAATCTATTTAATTTTATTTGTGGTAATAAAATTATAAATTTAAAATGGTTATACATAATCACTTATTTGTTGTGAATTTTCCATAATTGGATACTTTAGGACATTTTCGACTATATAAATTTCAATTTATAATTTTTTAATATTTCTCTGATTTTTAAAAAATTTAATAATATGTTATTTTTATAAAAAAACAATAGAGTCAATTCTGACACTATTTATTTATTTGAATTTGAGTAAAATCCACATAGAGGATATATTTGAACTAAAATATTTAATAGGTTTCTAACATGTCATATGCATCTAAAAAATTAGTGTAGAACATTAAATAGTTCATATAATATTTATTTTAGTATTTTTAAAACCATTTATGTGATATTTCTCTTAAGAAAATAATTACAACAACATTTTTGTATAAATATTTAATATACTTATTTGTTGAACAAAAAATAAAAAAATAATAATAAGATGAAGATAAATATTACATATTTCGTAATAATGATTTTAGTCGGATTTATCTTCTAAAACGCCCAACTTTTAAAATGTTATATTTATTAAATTATGAAGGTGGCAACTTTGACATCATTTAAAATAAAAAAAAATAATTGTCATAATAACTTTTATAATACTCAAAACGGTCATATATTCGGTCATTTGATGCTTATGGTATATATATACACTACCAATATGTTTTGGTCAGGTTTTTGGGCCTTTTAATGGGTATTATTATTACAATAAAAACTATATTACTGATAAATAATTTCTGCATCACTAATGTATAAGCTATTAAGGTAATTAAATATCTCTTAAAAATTACAAATAAATTTCCATAACAAATAAAAAAAATAGCATTAAAATTAGTAATTATAACCGAATTTATATTCTATTTAACGTTATATTAAAAATACTTTAATTATTAAAGTTTGAGTGAGACATATTTCACTTTCTTTTAAATAAAATAAACTAAAGGTCTTAATCACATCCAAGTGGGTTCTAATGGATTCCATTTCAACCCAAATATGAATTAGGATGAAATATAATCATCCAATTGTATTAATACAAGTTTAAGGGTAATTTTATAATATTATATTTACCCTTAATTACCCGATTTACCTTTAATGATGGTAAATAAAATTTACCGTAGTTACTATTCATAATGCCCAAAAATAAAAAGTAGTCTATTAATATAATTTGGACCCACTGATTCCAAATATGGAATCAATTTTTCCAAATTCAATACACAGATGTTTCATATATTAAATTAAAATTAATCTCATTGTCGAAAGAAAACGAGTTTTTGTTTAAAACATTGCAAAAGATTGAATTGATTTAACCTACGAATTCAATGTGAAATCAATGATAATGACATAAATTATATTAAATGGTAACAATTTATTCTATTTATACTTTAAAACCATTAAATATTATAATTTAACCAAAAAAATTATTACGATGAAAAAATTTGTTTTTAATTAAAATATAGCGTGTTTTTACTATTTATTAAAATATGAAAGTTATCAGATTAATATGAAAATTTTATCCAAGGTAAAATTTTATATCCTGATTCCAAAGAATAATTTTATTTTTTAAAATTGAACATATAAACATGTCAAAAACTATATTTAAAGTGGGTGTTCCATCAAAAGGTGGAAAAACTAAATTTTTGGAAAAATACTTATTTTACCCGAAAAATTTATTTTGTTCTCATATAATGTTCTAGAAAATGTGTAAGATGAATAATAATGTTATAAAATTAAAAATTTATTTAACACTATTTATAACAGCTAGTTCTTGATAATATTATAACCATATATCATTGTTTAGTGAAACTCGGTATTGCGTACAACACACGCTATCGAGGAAGGTTGGGATTGCGTGTAATGCAAGCCAAATAAGGGTTGCGTGTAGTGCAAGACTCCTTTGTTGTTGCGTATAACAAAATACAACCATATTTCATCTATACATTGAATATATACATATATACATACACAATCAATGTTTCATAGAATAACTACTATCAAATAAACGTGAAATTGTGTGTAACACGATCCAAGATTAGTGTTGCGTATACTGCAAGCTAATAAGGTGTTGCGTATAGCACAAGATAATCTTGGTGTATCGTACAACAGAAGATATGAATGAAATTAAAAATAATATATAAAATCTCAGGTTGTTACATTCTACCCCCCTTAAAATGAATTTCGCCCTCGAAATTCGTCGGGGTTATAAATCGTTTAATATTTATAGAAACCCACATCGTAAAAAGGAATACTAAAACTTAATTTTAAAAACTAAAGTATGAAACGTAACGATTACCCAAAGTAACTCATCACTGGGTTTCCATATAGGAGAACATAGGTGAAAATATGGATATGGAAGAAAAATCTAACCATTAAGTTCATATGGAGAGTGGGAGAGAACATGGCTATGAAAAAGCCATTAATCACAAAGCCATAAATTTGTGATGATCTAAGGTACCATCTGATTCATTGGGTATGAGGGCACTAGGACAAAATTTTTGGTTTTCAAGATCATTTCCCTAAAGTTTATGAATTAAAAGAAATACTTACATGATTTTTGGTACAATCTCATTGTTTTTCATGCCTTGAACAATTTCCACTTCATCTCTTAAAGAAATGAAGTTGAATTTGTTATTCGTGAAGTGTGAGAAGATAATGCGATAGAATGATAGGTCATTACATCTGTCTCAAACAAAAGGTTAGAAACATTTATCCAATATACATATGTACATCTATGGTGAGGTTAATTGTATATGATTCCAAAAATGAACTTATACTTCATCTATCATACCTCTTAATAAAATAAAACTAGTTTTCACTAACCAGGGACTTCCTGTAGGCCAGTGGTAGGCGATAAAGGCCTGTCGCACTTCGGTTGTGGGTTCTATTCCCACATCCTTGTCCGATGCGACGGGTTGTCACCCGTTCTGCAGGTTTTCCTTTTTCTAAAACTATAATTTCATAACATCATAGAAATAAAAAGTTATATCCTTAACCAATACTATATGATGTCCATTCCAACCTTTAGGCTTATTGAAAATACTTCTGTCCAATCTTATAGTATAAAGAAAATGATTACAAGAAATGTCATCAACCAAGCATGTAATTACCATCATTTATACCTCATATATCTTTTTGGTCACATTCCAATCATGTGAATACCTTAATCATGTATTCTCTTGAAAAATGATTACCCATTGAAACATAGTGAAAACATGAATGCTGTCAAAAGTTAACTCTTTCCACATACAGAAATCCCATAATTTCTATATACTCAAATCATGATATAACTCTTTCCTTATATCAGTCATGAGCTCATTAAATTTTCTATTTATCCCTTCATTATGCGCATATCATCTGCTTTCCAAAATATTTGAATCACTTTTAATGGTTACCGGTACCATAAAATTATTGAAAACCACAATAGACTAATACAAAAATATTCCAATACACCATAAAATTACCTTAACAACATTATTCTTGAATACCAATACATAAACACTTCAATACATCCTCTTAAATGATTGTCATGGAATAAGTCCTTCCTTTATTTAGAAGTAACCTCTTAGGTCAGGGCATTGAGTTGGGTAATGCCCATGTTCTCCACAAATAAGACATTGAACTCCATAACAGTATGTCACTCTATAACCCTTTTATCCACATAGATAACATCTTTACCTCCATTTGATGTATTCCTTAAGGTTCTTCTTCCCTTCTTTAGAAATCTCAATCATCCTTTCTTTATGCTCCTTACCATGTGATCATGTATAAAATTTCATCTTCCTCTTATTTGATGACTTAGGAATACCACCAAAGTTCACCTTGTTAATCATATATCGTGATGACTGATTCAGCGTAATCACAATATCTTTCTCTCTAGGTTATTCATGATCATCAACATAATTCTAGTACTGTGACCTATAGTTATACTAAACCAAAGGGACATCCCTAGACATACCATAGAAATATCTTTAGGGATTTCACTAATGTTTTCGCATCCTAGTTTCCAAAGGTTAACTAAACCTTTCCTCTGATACCAATTGTAGCGGTCTGGAATTACTTCCAGTGGACTATAATTGATACCTATCAGGGAACTCCTTGGTCGGCTACAACCCCTAGGCGGGACACACCACCATCCCCAGTGGCAGCCATTTCCTCATTAAGCCCTTGGGCGGAGAGCCATGCTTCATCCAACGCTCACATGTGAGAGTTCCCAAGGATCAGATTCATTCCTACCTCCTTTGCCTCTGATACCAACTGCAGAGACCCAAATCTTGACGTACATGGAAATTAAAATACTTTTTCGGAATACTTACTACATGACAAAAACAAACACTCAAGGACAGTAATATTTCAGTGTCTTTGGAAACTTGGAATATAAACTTCTAATCATGTTGAAAGATCTTCAACATCTCCCATAACGATCTTCCACTTTTTGTTTCCTTACCTAAAACCTTTCCTTTAATCCTAGGGGAAAAGAAAACATAAAAAGGGTGAGCTCAAATTATAAGTAAGGGTAAGCATGGATAAAATAAAACATATCATAAATAATTGAACTTAAAAACATGAACATAATGTTTAAACATCAAAATCTTGAGCAACGACATAAAACATGGAAGTACATAAGGCATAGATCATAATAGAACATAAATCATGATAAAATGTCATGGGAATAAAACATGTATTTATGGAAAACCATTAAGAACATGATATGATTTCCATAGTATCCAAGGTATTGCTGCCAAGACCATCTTAGTGGACAAATTCCCTTTCTGAATCGAGTTCACTCCTCGTTCCAGTCCTCTAATACAGAATCGGATTAACTTACCATTCCATCCATGTCTATCTCATGAGATATAAATCATTACCCATTGCAATAGAGGGAGATATAGGTCCCACCCATCTCATTATGAAATCATTCTTTCTTGTGCCACAAAATCATAAATCATTCATCATAACCCAAAGAATAAATTTGGTTTCATAAACATCATTCCATTATAACATAATACATATAAAACAAATAGATATCATTTCATTATAATAAAATTGAAATTATATACATCATAGAGACATTATACTTGAAACATACACATATAAAATAATGTCATCTTAGATGGAAAAATGGTTTTGATAAAACACTTGAAATGTGTTCTTGAGAAAAATATTCTTTCTTCTTCAAAATCAATTTCTTTTCACAAAACATCATGAAATTTTAAAAGAAAAATATTTTGTTAAAAATAGTCATTAAATTTTTTGGAGGAATCTTCATCAAAACAAGGCTTTATAGAACCGTAAAAATCCATTCACGCCATATATGTTAAAAATAACATTCTTCTCATACTTTTGTTGGAAAAGTCAAAAAAGTAACTTGTATGGTAAACAAAAGAAATATTCCTTCCATACGATGTGGTAAAAGTAGAAAAGGGTAAAAATGACTTTAAACATACATGGAAGAAAAGTAAACATTTTATGAAAACATTTTGAGAACATATGGACATGGATAATAATCATAACCCTAGTAAATACTTACAAATAAACAATCTCGGATAAGAATGAGATTGGAATAATTATCCCTTACCTTAGATTCGATATGATTCGTACGTATCTGAACCTCCTGTATAATGATTTAAATAGTTTTATTGAATTATTACAGAATCATATTAATTGTTATGATGTCATAAATGGTTCACTTATGACTTTATATTACCCGTTCTTTTGTAAATTCCATGTTAAAGCAGCGTTTTGGGTAAAAAAAATTAATTCATCGTACGTTTTTAGACTTGTTGTTCTTGATATTATTACTTATATACTGATTTACCTAATTCCAGAATGTAAAACATAATTTATATATAATATATATTCATCATATACATATATATATGTGATAGAATGATAAATGGAATGAAATACACCGTTCATGAAGACGGTAAGCCGTACGTACGCATGAACGCTGTTTTCATTTCCTTATTGAATTGAATGGAATTAAGTAGATGAAATACATATATATATACATAAATCCAGTATTATTATGTCATATATTTTATGATTACTTATTATATATACTTTATATTCATTTATGAATGGTTAACATGGAGAATGAATCTCATCGCGTCGTGGAGACGGTCGTCCGTACGTACGCACGAGCGATGATATCGTTCCCATGATAGTGAAATTGTATTTAAGTGTTTGTATAATATTTAAATTCAATATAAATTTAAAATAATCACATATAGTTATTATTTACACCATTATATCCATCCATGTAATGTGGTGGTGGAAAAACAGATTACACCACGGCGTGGAGACGATATTTCGTACGTACGCATGCGTGGTGATTTCATTTTCCGTAGGATGCATAGAAGGTAAAATAGCGTTGTTTCATATTTATAATAACATATAATTATATAATTAATACTGATGTTATTACTTTATAATGAAACAACTAATGAAGAGAATGTAGAAGAAGAAAGAAACTTGAAAGAATCGGTAACGGATATTACCTCTTCTTCGACACGCCTCTTTGAAATATCTTCTTAGGGAACTAATATTTGTCTTTGAAGAAGACCAGGACCTCTAGAATGTTTTTAATGAGGTTGAGAAGATAAATATTCAGGGTTTTTCTGAGCTTGATGGATCAAAAGGTGTGAGTATGAGAGTGAGGAGGTGCCCTTTTAAAAGGGAGGAGCGGGGCACCTTTGGAATCCTAAAAAATATTAGTTTAATATAAATTCAAACCCCACATAAAAACCCCCAAAAATGACTCAATTAGAATATGAGATTATATAGGGTTTTAATCTCATCAACCAATCAAATTTATACATGTTTTTATTTTATTTTAAACCTTATCATTTTGATTTACCCTTATTTAATATATTTAATTTTATTTGTGGTAATAAAATTCTAAATTTTAAATGGTTATAAATAATCACTTATGTGTTGTGAATTTTCCATAATTGTATAATTTATAAAATTTTAGACTATATAAATTTCAATTTATAATTTTTAAATATTTTTCTGATTTTTAAAAAATTTAATAATATGTTATTTTTATAAAATAACAATAGTGTCAATTTTGACACTATATATTTATTTGAATTTAAATAAAATCCACACAGAGGATATATTCGAACTAAAATATGTAATAGGTTCCAAATATGTCATATGAATCTAGAAAATTAGTGTATAACATTAACTAGCTCATATAATATTTATTTTAATATTTTTAAAACCATTTATGTGATATTTCTATTAAGAAAATAATTTCTACAACATTTTTGTATAAAAATTTAATATAATTATTTGTTGCATAAAAATTAAAACAAAAATACTAGGATGAAGATAAATATTAAAGATTTCATAAGAATACTTTTAGTTGGATTTTTCTTCTAAAAAACCCAACTTTTAAAATGTTATATTTATTAAATTATGAAGGTGAAAACTTTGACATCATTTAAAATAAAATAATATAAGTGTCATAATCACTTTTATAAGACTCCAAACGGTCCTATATTCGGTAATTGGATGATTATGGTATATATATACACTACCAAAAAGTTTTTTTCTGGTTTTTTGGCCTTTTAATGGGTGTTATTATTTCAATAAAAACTATATTACTGATAAATAATTTATGCATCATTAATGTATAACCTGTTAAGGTAATTAAATATCTATTAAAATTAAAAATAAATTACCATAACAAAGAAAAACATTTTATCATTAAAATGCGTAATTATAACTGAATTTATATTCCGTATAACCTTATATTAATAATACTTTAATTATTAAAGTTTGAGTGAGACATATTTCACTTTCCTTTAAATAAAATAAACCAAAGGTCTTAATCACATCCAAGTGGGTTCTAATGGATTCCATTTCAACCAAAATATGGCTTAGGACGAAATATAATCATCCAATTGTATTAATATAAGTGTTAGGGTAATTTTATAATATTATATTTACCCTTAATTACCCGATTTACCTTTAACGATGATAAATAAAATTTACCGTAGTTACTATTCATAATGCCCAAAAATAAAAAAGTAGTCTATTAAAATAATTTGGACCCACTGATTCCAAATATGGAATCAATTTTTCCAAATTCAATACACAGAAGTTGCAGAAATTAAATTAAAATTAATCCCATTGTCGAAAGAAAACGGGTTTTTGTTTAAAACATTGCAAAAGATTGAATTGATTTAACCTACGAATTCAATGTAAAATCAATGCTAATGACATACATTATATTAAATGGTAAAAATTTATTCTATTTATACATTAAAACCATTCAATATTATAATTTAACTACATAAATTATTACGATGAAAAAAGTTGTTTTTAATTAAAATATAGCATGTTTTTACTATTCATTAAAATATGAAAGTTATCAAAATAATATGAAAATTTTATCCAAGGTAAAAATTTATATCCTGATTCCAAATAATAATTTTATTTTGTAAAATTGAACTTATAAACATGTCAAAACTAGATTTAAAGTTGGTTTGTCATCAAAAGGTGGCAAAACTGCATTTTTTGAAAAATACTTATTTTACCCGAAAAATTTATTTTGTTCTCATATCATGTTCTAGAAAATGTGTAAGATGAATAATAATGTTATAAAATTCAAAATGTATTTAATACTATTCATAACATATAGTTCTTAATAATATTATAATCATATATCGTTTTTTAGTGAAACTCGGTATTGCGTACAACACACGCTATCGAGGAAGGTCGTGATTGCGTGTAATGCAAGACAAATAAGGGTTGTGTGTAGTGTAATACTCCTTTGTTGTTCCGTATAACGAAATACAAACATATTTTATTTATACATTGAATATATATATATATATACACATACACACTTAATGTTACGTAGAATAACTACTATCAAACAAACTTGAAATTGTGTGTAACATGATCCAAGATTAATGTTGCGTATACTGCAAGATAATATGGTGTTGTGTATAGCGCAAGATAATCTTGGTGTATCGTACAATAGAATATATGAATGAAATTAAAAAGAATATATAAAATCTTGGGTTGTTAAAGATACGGTGTTTATTGTTTCATCTATAGATTTGTATTTTATTTAAATTACGACTCCCAATTCCTTTATCTCATTAAATTTGTTTTATTTTTTGTTTTGAGAGATGATTTGAATATCTTTATGATAGATCTACTTAACCCATTGGGAAGGAATAAGTATCAAGGATTTAATTGCTTAGAGTGTCATATTTCAATTACCAACCAAGAGGTTGTGCGGGGCTTTCTTGTGATGGATCGATTTTTTTTTAATCTCAACATATATATGGATTGGATGATCAATTTCGAAGTTTAGATTGATTTTTATCATATAAGAATCTAGTTTTTAACCCATAATGGGAGAACTCACAATTTCTAGGGTGACTGGGACCCAAAGTCCTGGAGGTAAGGATCCATTGTACAAGATTTGGTATTGATTTTATGTTAGTTTTCTATTTTTTTCTTTTATGTTGACTAGTAGGGATCATATGGTCACCTTTAAATGGTAGTGTATTGGTACCTTGAGGTGTTTTCAGATTATTTTTTTGGGTTTCCACCCTAGTGAGATGTCAAATTCACTGTAGATATGTTCCCAAGGATGGGCCCCATTTCTTTATCATTATATAGAATGGATCCTTGTGAGTTGAAATTATTAATGGTTCCATTAGAGAATCTTAAAATAAAGGGATTTATTGATCTGACTGTGGAAATGTGTTAATCACCATTTATTTTTACAAAGAAGTAAGATATGAGTCTCCAACTTTGTATAGAATATTATAAGATGAATCAGGTGACTGTTAAGAATAAATACTCATTTCCTCAAAGAGATGATCTTTTTTATCATTTCAAGGGATCCTGGTGGTTTTCAAAAATCATCCTAAGTTGAGGTACCATCAGTTTAGGGTCTGAGTATAGGATTTAACTAATACTACCTTCAGAATTCTATATAGGCATTTTGAGTATTTGGTTATGTCATTTTTCCTTAAAAATGCTTCTGAGATTTTTATGGATTTGATGGATTAGGTATTTCATTAATTTTTTTCTCCTTAATGGTTGTTATCTTTGATGATATCTTGGTGTATTCCAAAATAAAGGAGGACCATAAAGACCATATTTAGTTTTTTTGGAAATTTTTAGAGAGAATAACATATATTCTAAGATTTCTAAATTCTTATTCTGGATCAAGTAGGTAAATTTTTTAGGTCACGTGATTTTTGAGGAAGGATTTTTTTTTGGATCTTGAGAATATCCAAGTGGGAGTGACTCAGTAATTTTCTTGAGATCGGGATATTTTAGGCTTGTAAAGATATTAAATGAATTTTTATAAGACTTTTCTAGGTTAAAATCTCCCCCCCCCCATTGATAACTTTGACATAGAAAGGGTGAAGTTTCAGTGGTGTGGGAAGTACCATATTTCATTTGAGGACTTGCAGTTTTGTTGGAAATCAACTCTAGTTTTGAATCATCCTTATCCTAGGAGGGTATATACTTTTATTTTGATTCCTTAGGTTTGGGGTTGGGGTGTTTGTTGATGCAGGAAAATCATGTGGTAGAATGTGGCTCCCATAAGTAACTCCCACATGAGAGGAATTACCCCACCCATAACCTAGAGTTTATTTTCATGATGCATGCATTGAATAATTAATGTCTTTTCCACTTCATGGCCGAATTTTTTTTATTATTTCCAAACACTTTTAAGAAAAGTGAGAAACCCAATGTCACCATAAAGCTCACAAAACACATCCAAAACAGACCAAGCAAACAAAAACCCAGAGAAACCAACAAAAACTAAAAGGCAAAGTCTCCATACCTGTCATCGCAACCAACACAGGAGTCCTCCGCAGTGGTCGTTCCCCATTCAGAAGCTGGGTTAAAACTCCTCATGAAATCTCCATTATAGTCCCACCTCACATCATCCAAAGTGATTCTCCCAAGACCATCTTTCTTGGCCAGGCTGCCTTTTTTGGGTATAGTGTCTTCAGACCTTTGATTTCAGTATATCATGCAGCCTTAATAAGGAGAAGGTAGTCAGTGATTCCTTGAGATGAAAATTACTGATCTTGGAAGTTAAAAAATTAGTGGATAGATTCAGGTTGATAATTTTGTTTAATTATCTAAGTATGTATATGATTTAGGATGGAGAGTGGGTATCCTTGACTAATTTTTAGGTTTCACCCTCTCTTGTTGATCAAGTTTGGTGTTAGAAAACAACTTACCCTATTTGGAAGTAGATTAGAAATGTTTTAAAAAGTGGGGAGACCTTAGGTGATTTTTCACAGTCTCTTGAGGGTGCCCTATTCTTATGAAAGTGGTTAGTGGTTCCTTTTACATTGATAATAAAGGTGAAAAATGAGAGACATTACTCTAGTTGGGTCGTTCACCCTAAGAATAAGAAGATATTTTATACCTTTAGGAGTAGGTATTGGCGGTCAAGGATGACATAGTCAGTTTTTGACTTTGTTTCCTAAAGTTTTACAATTAGAGGATCAAAGTCGAGCATCAGAGTTTGTTTGGGTTGATTTACCCACTTACCATTCTAGTATGAAAGTGGGATGATATCTCCATGGATTTTGAGATTAGTATACCTCATGATCCTATTAGGAAAGATGATATTTAGGTGATTATAAATATATTGAATAAATTAACCCATATTATTCCCATTTGAGAGTTGATGAACTTTGAGGATATTGGGAACCTGTATGTCTAAGAGATTTTTAGTCTTAAAGGAGAGCCTTCAGCTATAGTTTCCGACTTGGATACTCATTTTACATCTCAGTATTGGAAGATACTCTAGGAATCCATGGGAACCCAATTTAAGTTAAGCATGGAATATCACCCATAAATTAATGGTTAGACTTAGAGGGTATTCCAAATTCTTGAGTATATTCTTAGAGCTTGCATGCACAGCTTCAGGGGTTTGTGGGAGAAGCATCAATCATTGGATTAATTTCCATAGAACAACAGTTGTCAGACCTCAATCAAGATGGATCATTTTGAGGTATTTTATGGGAAACCATACTAGTCCTCATTATGTTGGGATGATTTGGGTGAGATTTTTTTATTTCTACTAATCTCTAAGAGATTCTAAAGAAAGTGAAGTTGATTCAAATAGGTTATCAATTGCTCAAAGTATCTAAAAATCATATATTGATCATCGTTATGATTCCCCAACTCTAGTACACTCAGAAATTACGAGTCCAGAGGAATCACAAGACCTTAGGTATTACTCTCTATATTATATAGGCTAATAACTAGTGGCTATGTCATAATTCATACAATGGGAAGACTATCCACTCGAATCCAAGTCATACATTAACAGAAAAATAACCAAAACATTCATCATATAATCAAAATGAACATAATCAGATGAAAACAACAATATAATAAAATATAACATGAATAATAAAACAAGCATACAACATATGACCATCCACTGGGTTGATCACATATACAAAATAAAAAAAAGAACAAAAATATAATTCATGAACATTGTCCCAACTACGATCCCCATGCCTTAACACACCCAATCTCTACAAATACTTGAGTTTTTATAGCCCAATCCATTACACATATTGTGCCCAACATAAAATCATCCATAAGTTTTTCAAATGCACTAGGGTTCCTATTACACCATAATATTTTAAAATAATACTACATTCGATAGCATACATGATACTCAACACCGAGCATAAACAAACTATGAAATATTATTATTTAAATATGATTGTTACAGTCTAGCCGTTAAATTTGTGGGAATGAACATGATTAACTAAATTATGATATATATATAGAGTTACTCATAAATAAAAATTTATTGATAAATTTTTAGTAATAATCACTCAATTTTTTGTAAAGTGATTTTATTCTTCAAATAAAAGTTTTCTTCAAAAAAAGTTTTTTATTATTTTTTTAGAAAATTTTATATTTAATTATAAAAAATTTTAAGAATTATATTTGATAAAATTAATATAATTTTTTAATTAATCATTTCAAAATTATCTTAGGATGAATTTTTTATTTTTTTTGAAATGTATGGTATTTCAATGAATAGTCAAAAATACTGATTTTTATTGAAAACTGTATATTCATTTCAAGAATGTACAAAGTTACATTTTTTTATAATTAATTTTAATGTAAAATTAGTTTAATTATTAATAATTTAATCTAATTAAGTTCATTGGAATTATTTTTATGTTCTAATTTGGTATAAAAACATTATTATATGTAAAAGGAATTTTTTTTAAAAACTATTTTTATGAACACAATGTGTTTTTATATTAATAAATTAAATTAATAAATATTGGTGAATGATTTTAATTAAACCTTACTTCTTAAATATTCAGTAAAAATTTTTAACATTCATTTAATATTTTTCTAGGCATGGGATAAGAATAAACCAAATTTTATACTTAGAATGTATTTTTCTAAAATGAGATATATATCACGTATCATGCACTTATTTGAAGACTAATTTATACCAATTTTAGAAATTAAATTTAATAAAATTTATTCCGTATTTTGAATCAAGATCTCAAAAAAACTAAATATGTCCCTTTTATTTTTTTTCAATACGAAATGTAACCTTAGTAAAATTTATCACCCCAGTAAAGTGTAAATCATGTTAACCTAGGTTAAAACTAAGTGATAATGTAACGTCCTGGATCCGGGTTCCACACAATGGGTGCCCCAAACCTGGTTGGTCGCATGACCTCAAGCACATTTCCCCAAATGCCAGAGGTTGTCGATTGGCAGTGATGGCCTAGGTCAGATAGTGGGAAAACTATGCCATCATTTGTCAAAGTGTAGCGCAGCAGAAAAAATATAAACATACCAAAAGCGGAAGTAGTAAACAATACAAATATGAATGGAAATGGTACTGAAGAAAAGGATAACCAACATTAATATATATATGAGGATGAAATATGTCCTATTTCTAAGAAATCAGTCAAAACATGATACACTACCATTAAACACAATACAGTACAAATTACAAAGTACGGAAAAACAAACTAAAACAGTGCAACAGGAACTCAGTAGCATCCCAAGCCTAAGCTCGGTCTCATGCTCTCCTACTCTTCAGCAACAATCAAGTACCTGTACAGGGTCCCTTTCCATTATTAACACCTTCAGCAGTATAATCTGTTTGGGCCAAGACATGACCCAAACAGGGTGTGAGAAATAAATCCCAGTAGGAAACATCCAATGTCCCATGCCCAACTGACCGTGAAAATGTGCAATAGGAGTGTGCAATAGAGAAATGCAGTAAACTAGGAAGTACTCAAAAGCAGCTACTCCTACCAGTTCCATTAACATTTAATTATTATTTAACAATTCAATGTAATTGAATTATAAGATCCTGAGACCCAGCCTCAGCCAACAATCTTCTGTACAATGCCACAACAAAAATTACAATAGGCTATCTAAAAAATAGAAGTTAATAACAAAACCAAGCATGTGATTTAGCTTGGAACATATAACACAAGAAAACACTATAGTGAATATTCAGGTGAACATTGCCCTCAGGCTAAACAGTACCTTGCCCTCTGGCTAATCAGAACCTTACCCTATGGCATACTAGATATTTCCCTCAGGCATAGAATCTACTACCCACGGGCATAAGAAACGTTTTCCTTAGGTGAATCAATACATTGCCCTCAAGAGAATCAGTACCTTTCCCTCAGGCGAAACAAAACACTGACCTCAGGCTAGGGAAAACACTGAACTCAGGATAAGTAAGTAACCGGGCTAAGCCCAACGCATAAACAAGTAATAAATATGTTTCCTCTCAAGAAAAAATCAAAACACGCTATCATTACAGCATACCCACGGGTATCCTGGCCAAATGGCTAAACAAGGGAAATGCACCCTCAGGGTGGCCCTGGATCAAGGAAACGATCCCAAACAACATTTTATATATGTTCATTTAGATTATCTATACAATTATAGATATTTGAATAGTTAATGCTTCAGCCATACGACACCCCAAACATGGGCGCATAGCACAACGGTACACAAAATCAACTCAACAGTTGGAAATAAAGATTTGAACACCTAACTTGATCTCCTCTGATCGATACACGTGAACAATGCCTCCCAAAATAATCGAGAAAGATGTAGATATGGGATAAAAATTTATCTATTCAAACTCAAATAACTTCCCTTAGGGAAATAATTGGAAAGGGAGGTTCAATAAGAGAGTAGAACTCACCCGTGCGGTTCAAATGAGATAGACGGTGAGGGAATCAGAGTCCTGGTGTGCGGTCGGGATGTCTTCCAAGTTACAACCTTCTCTCCAGTTGATCTTATAGATTCCTAAACTTCCTCTACCAAAAGAGTAGGCTACTTCCTGTTTTAAGAAAAAAAAAATAACTACACGGTGTGTTCTTTCTAGTCAACTATTGACTAGCAGCAACTCTCCATCGCATTACAGTTCATATGCCGACTGATTACACAGTGTGTAATACTAAGTACACGGTGTGTACTATCATTCCGCTGGAGGCTACTCCCACCCGCCTTACTGTTCACCTGCTGACTAATTACATGGCGTGTATATACCAAGTACATGGCATATAGTCATTTTTTACACCCTTCATCACTGATAGGCTTACACGCCCTGTATACTCATCCCACACGGCCAAAGTACACGACGTGTGGAAAAGTACACGGCGTGTACCCACAAATTTTTGGGATTTTAACCCATTTTTCCTTATTTTCTCAAAAAAACTTAATGAAAAAGGAAAAGTATAAGCCTGTACCTCAAGGATAAGAACCAGGTTCTTACAAACTTCCCTCCTTAAATCAATTAATCCTCGAATTTCCCATCTAAGGGTGGTGAAGATTAAACTGAGAACAACTCTAGTCACTAAGCACGTACATCGGTCTCCCGCTCCCAGGTTTCATCCTGAACCCAGACATGCTGTCATAGCACCCGTATGAGAAGAGCTGACCAGCCTCAGAGAAACTTCGTGCTCCTATCAACAATATGAATTGGATTCTCCTCAAAGGATGAATCCACCTAAAGTTCAACCTCCTCGGGTTGAAAAACGTGAGACGGGTCTGAGTGAAAACGATGAAGATGAGATATGTAGAAGACATCTTGCATGGCTTGGTACTTCTGTGGTAACTGCAACTGATAGGCAACTAGCCCCACTCTCTCTAGAATTCCAAACAGCCCCACATACCTTGGTGAAAATTTACCCTGTCTTCTGATCCGCCTGTGTCCCAACCTCGGTGAAACACGCAAGAAAACCTAATCCCCGACCATGAACTCTAGTGGTCATCTCTGGAGATCAGCATAATATTTATGACGAGAATCTGTAGTAGTCATTCGCTTCTGAATCAAATGGACATGCTCTAAAGTATCCTGCACAAGACGTGGTCCCAGTAAAGCTACCTCACCTGCCTCCAACCAGCACAAAGGTGATCGGAATAACCTACCATATAAAGCCTCATAAGGTGTCATCTCAATAGTAGCCTAAAAACTATTATTGTAGGAAAACTAGAATAGGGGTATGTGATTCTCCCAAGAGAACCCAAAGTCCAAGACGCATACATGAAGAATGTCCTTTAGAACCTGTATCATATGCTCTGACTAGCCATCGGTCTGAGGGTGGTAAGCTGTGCTCAGAAGCACCTGTGTACCCAGTTCCCTCTGAAAACTCTACCACAAACGAGATGTAAAATGGGAATCCCTATCTGAAATGATAGAACGAGGTACCTCGTGAAGACGTACTACCTCTAGGATATACAAATTTCCGAGCTCATCAACACCGAAGGTATCCTTGATCAGCAAAAAGTGAGCTACCTTCGTAAGCCTGTCCACAACAACCCACAAGTCATCATTGCCTCGAGGTGACCTCAGCAACCCGGTCACAAAGTCCATCACAACATCATCCCATTTCCACTCAGGAATGGGTAATTGCTGTAACAGTCTAGATGGTCTCTAATGCTCCTCCTTCACTTGCTGACAGGTGGAACATCTCGCAATAAAACCAGCTACCTCTCTTTTTATCCTTGGCCACCAATACTGACTTCTCAAGTCACGGTACATTTTCATAACTCCAGGATTCACTTCCCAAGCTGAAGCATGGTATCCCCACATCAAATCCTCGCGTATATCCCCTAGAACCCACAATTTCCCATGGATAAGCAGTACCTTGTCATCACCTATCATCCAACCAGGAGGAGGGTCCTCGCATGCCACCGACTCCCATAGAACTAGGCCTTATGAATCTGATAGCTGTCTCATCCTCACTCTATCGAGGATGGTAGAATTCATAGTTAAGGATGAAAGATAGGCGTTCCACTAACTATCATTCCCCCTCTAAATGCATCTCAGAGAAAAAATCTATATGCTTCCACTCACCACTGGCCTCATGCACAGCCTGTATCTGAGTCCTCCTACTCAGTGCATTAGCTACTGCATTACCCTTACCAGGTGTATAGGCATGCTCAATATTGAAGGACTGAAGGTACTTAACCCACCTTCGCTATCTCAAATTCAAGTCACGCTGGGTAAATATGTATGTAAGACTTTTGTGGTCTATAAACACCACAAAATTTCTCCCAAGAGATAATGTCTCCAACAGCGTAACACATGTACAGCTACAGCTAACTCAAAATCATGCATCGGGTAATTCATCTCATGTGGACTAAACTGTCGAGACCTGTATGCAACTACTTGATCGCCCTGCATTAACATTTCTCCCAACCCAATACTTGATGCATCACAGTAAACTGTATAGCTCTTACCTTGCTCTGGGAGTATCAAGACTGGTGCTGATGTAAACCTTCCATTCAGCTTCTGAAAGGTTTTCTCGCAAGCTTCGCACCAAACTAACTTCATACCCTTCTTAGTCAAAGCTATCAATAGTGCTGCTAAGTAGGAGAATTCCTGTATAAATCACCTGTAGTAACCAACCAGCCCTAAGAAACTCTGTATCTCAAACACGTTCTTAGGTTGATCCTAAGAAACTACTGATCTCACTTTCTATGGATCTAATGCAACTTCTTCTTTTGATATAATATGACCCAGGAAGTGAATCTGTTCCATACAAAAGTGGCACTTTGAGAGATTAAAAATATAGCTGATTCTCTCTCAGTGTACTCAGTATGATCTCAAGATGGGTGCATGGTCATGTCGAGTGTGAGAGTACACTAAGATATTTTCCATGAAGACTACAATGAAAGAATCTAGATATGGGTGGAACACATGATTCATCAGAGCCATGAAAACTTTTGGCATGTTTATGAGTCCAAACAGCATGACCAAGAACTCGTATAGACCATATCTTCTCAGAAAAGCTCTAAGCAATATGTTTTATAGTCTAACACAAAACTGATGATATCTGGATCTCAAGTAAATCTTTAATAACACTCATGCTCCTCAAAGTTGATCAAAAAGATCATCAATCCTTGGTAAGGGATATCAGTTCTTAACCATCAACTGGTTTAGTTTCAGATAATTCACGCAGAGTATGAGGGTATCGTCTTCCTTCTTCGCAAACACGATAGGCTAACCCCAAGGAGAAGTACTGGGTCAGATGAAATATTTTTCTTGCAACTCCTATAACTATTTCTTGAGCTCCTACAACTCTATTGTAGCCATCCTATAAGGAGGAATGGACACCTGTGTCACTCCTGGAATAAGCTAAATAGAGAAATCCACCTCTCGCTCTAGAGGTAGACCTGAAAAGTCGTTTGAGAAGACATCCCTGAAACAATCAACCACGGGAGGAAAATCCTTCTGACAAGTTCCCTAATCATCCAGATATATCCTCGCAATATGGGTTGTCACTCCACCTCACCCAGGATTCTCGGGTCTATCATGGCTTGCCTGGACATCCCATTCTCCCTTGTATAGAAACTCTCTTCCCTCTGGTGAAGTGAAACTCACCCTGCGACGATATCAATCTAAAAAGGCTCGAAATGGTACCAACCAGTCCATCCCAAGAATAAAATAATATCCGGTCATCTCTAAGACATAGATGTTCCACAGAAAGTGACACCCACCAACCTCTAGGGGTACTCATTTCACTGACGCACAGCTACCATTCTAATCCCCAATGGAGTGTCTAGCATCATGTTATCAGAAGAAGAAGAAGAAGAAGAAACACAGAGCCCAAGGCTATCCACAACGGGCACAGATATAAAGCTATGTGTAGCACTAGTATCAAAAAATTGTAGAAGACAAAACAGAAGCAACTAGAATGGAACCTCTGATAGTGGAAGGTCCGGGATCCTGCTCATGTTGGGTCTGTTTCAGTGCATATTCTTGCCCAGTGCCGCGGCCCTACGACACAGCCTGGATACCCTGACCTGACCCACCCTGCTGTCTCTGAGATCATGGTTTCTGGATACCACGGTCACGACTACCACCCCGGCCTGAACGTCCTGACGTGTTCCAATTCCTTGACTGGTAAGAAGTTGTTGGCCCTTCTCCTGTACGCAGAGTCTGCATAGAACCCCTCTCACTAGTCACTGGTAGAAACGCCCTACAAAAACACAGGAGATTTTCTACCTTGCCGCAACCTCGACACTCTACTAGGTCACGTGGACACTGATGTAACACCTCAAACTTACACAGTACGTTTCCCTTTGAATAATGTAATATCTTTCATTGTACGCAACTTCGAGATTCTAACACACCGCGACCAATAAAACTAGTCATTATGAATAGTAATACCCACTTTTTGAAATTTTAAAAATTTTATATTTCAAAATGGAATTCATTTTTGGATTCAGAATATCGAAATTAGCTTAGGGTGAATTTTTGTTATTTTTCTGAAAGCATTCAATTTTTTATGAATAGTGAAAAACACTGAGTAATTATTTAAAACCAAATTTCTATTTAAATAATTATTTATTTTATTTAAATTTATTTTGGGTCAAAATAGATACATAATACCTATATATGTTCAATATAATTCATTGGAGTCAATTTATAATAATTTTAGATATATTAAAATTTTATTGAACTTTTAACTGTCTTTTACCCACCTCCTAGGAGCATTTGCAAATTTGAATAAAACTTAATTTTACCACTTTTTTTAATTGAATTTCAAAAATCCAAGATACACGGTTGATATTTTTAAGTAAAATTTTGTTCAATAAGATAAAAATAATTTTTTTTGAATAGTAACTTTTGACTTTTATTTACCACGATTAAAAGTAAATAGGGTAATTAAGGATAAAAATGATATTATTATTACTCTAACACATGTCTTAATTCTATTGGATAAGTTTAATTCGACCAAAAACAACCTTATGAATAAAATATGATCATTTATGTCCACTTGGATTAGATTAGGACATTTATTATTTGTTAATTAAAAGAAGAGTTAAAAGTGTTAAATTCAAAGTCTAATAACTAAATCATTTTTAATATAGAGATACACATAAGATAAATTCACCTATAAATATTAATTGGAAAGATAAAACTATTTCTTACCTAATGGTATTTTATTTATAATTTTTATAAGTTATGTATTTAAATTTATTTATGACACAATGATGATGCATTAATTACTGTATTAATAAAAGATTAAAATAATTGATATGATAAATTTCCAAATAAATTTAATTTGATACTTTTTATGAATTACACTAATTTTCTAGGTTAATATTATATATTAGGGTTGGTTAGATGAATTTTTTTTTGAAGTAATAATGATATTATGAATTTAGAAAAAAACAAAATACCATATAGTGTCAGAATTGACATAAAAGATTTTTTAAAACAAATATTATATTATTAATTTATATTATATTCCAAAAAATCTATGGTTCAGCAAAAATACTTATATAATTATAGTTGTATCATTAATTAACCACTTTTGGTTCTATTTGATGTTTATAGTATATTTATTAACCATATAATATAAAAATACAAAGAGACATGGTAAATGTCAATCTATTTAACTAAGAGTTAAATCTAGAAGATAAAGTTAATATATTGACCCAAACTTGTCTAAAACCTATTGGTTGAGTGTTTTTCGACCCATCCCCACCTTATACATTAAATAATTCATTTTAGAGCCATTAGAAAACGAAAATTATTTTATTATAAAATAATATTTCTAGCTTTTCGTAAGGTACCCCTCACCCCTCTTATAAAAGGGCACTCCCCCTTCCCCCAAATCCACCCCTTCAAATCAATTTGGCTCGGAAAGAACTACCCAAATACCCTTTAAACTGTCATACATTCATCCTAGTTTCTTTCCTTTATTCATAAATCCAACCTAAGGAGCTCTTTTGATCAAATCAAAAGGAAGAACCCGAAGAAGAGGTAAATATTTCATCACCTCTTTCATGTTCCTTTCTTCTTCCACTTCCTCTTTATTTTTTATTTTCATTATAAAATAATAACTCCAATATATTATATATACTGTGATGTTATTATAAATATGGTACAACCATATTCATTATCCTATCCATACTTTGAATGACATGTCACCATACGTGCGTACGTACTGATTACCGTCTCCACGTCATGGTGTAATTTTTATTCAATACATTATTATTTGGTTGGGTATAATAATGATATGTAATTGATGTAAATAATAAACATGATAATTATTATTTATATATGATATACCATCAAATTTTATATTATTTTAATATCAAAAGAATGATATTGTCACTGGTGCGTACGTACGGATTACCATCTCCACGAACGTGATGAGATTCATTCTCCATCATAATCAATTCAAGAATAATTTTCATTAGATGACTAAAAATAATTTTTAAAGACTTAATATCATTCTGAATATGAATAAGATACATCCTATTAATAACAAACACTACTTATGAAACAAATCATATAAATGAAAACAAATCAATTAACACCTGAAATGATGATAATACTAAAATATTATTAACAAAGAAATATTAAAAGATCATATATGATATTATATTAATGTATATGATTATTTTATATTTTAATAACAGTTATTTCACCATTATACAAGAGTTTAACCTACCCTCTACCAAGGAAAAGTACAAAGTAAGGGGTTTCTTATCTCACATTTAATTCCATGAGATTTCGATTGTTCGCCACTTATTTATTAAATGTGGTGTATTATGTACTGAAATTTGATATATATTTTCATTATTCTCTTTATATTAATTGTATTATATGATTAATTTGATGGTTATTAACTTTTGGTCATATGACTCGATTTATTACAACGTAGTAAAGATTTTTCACCTCACTTCCTATTTCCGTGAGATTCATGACATACTATCACTATTTCATTTTGTGTGGTGTATTTACTGCCTAATGATTGTATTATTTGTGTAATATACTTTAATTTATGAGTAATTACATCTTCATTTTATTATTCATCTTTCATGGGATGTATTTTTCGTAAGTTACCAATTTGGTAATGGAATTTCAAATTTTAATTTCCACTCATTCAGCTTTACGCATACTTCATTGATTATTTTACCCCAAGATTATGTGTATAATCACTATTTATTTACTTATTTAGTAATTTACACTCCCATTTTCGTGGATATAATTTTGATATACATAATCACTCCATTGATAAATTCTCAAGCCATCGATATAAACTTGATAAGAGTAATTTTAACTCAAATTATATTCATTGAGTTAAACATCCAATTCATTGGTGTTGTTTTTACAAGAATATGTGTGAATGTCCTATGATTGATTTAAACTAAATATCAAATCATATTGAGTTTATTTATATTTTTCACACATAATTATGTCGTTGATTTATCCTTAACCTAAGGATATGGTCTTTATAAAGTAATTCATCACATTTTACATTCCATTGAGACTTCTTTGTTGTTGTGCGCCAATCCACTTTTTGTGTGTGTACATACTGTAATTTGACATAGTATATCATGAACCCATTTATTCTCATGATATTATAAAGTTTTTATTACCTCAATTATTTTTATTCAAGCGTCTCTCATTTGGTTAGGAACTCTAACTAAAATATCATTTTTAAATGTTTTAAGGATTTATTCTTCTAAATAATTATCATTAATGTCCATGTTTTAAAAATGGTTTTATGGATTTATTTATATAGACATTAATGTTTAAAAATTAAAATTCATTTTAAATGTTTCAAATTGATATGGGAAACTTTTATTCAAAAATATTTTTTTTAACGGCTTCTTGAAAAATAGTGTGACTTTTAAATGTTTTCAAGAAAAAGAGGGATATTTCTCTCAAATAGTTTTGATAATTATTTTAATATATGTCAATATCCTTCATTATTCTTGATTAAGGTTTATCTTTTGCAATACAATCTTCCATATTTTATTGAATGAGTTATGTTTGAATGTGGATGGGCTATTTTTATACCATTCATGGTTTGTGGATAAAGTATTGACATTTCGTATGCTAATTTTAATACGAATGTTTATATTATGTTTCAAAATTTTCATATAAAGAATGAATTGGACTTAGTAAGTGACAGGTGGAGCCCGATATAGCTCTTCGATGCATTGGTAGGTCTCATTAGAAAAACTAGTGTCTTGGCACAAGGCCTTGAAAAAATATTATTTGTAGTCTTGGCACAAGGCCTTAACTATGTGGTTATAAAAGTCTGTAATTATGCATTCCATCATTATAAAAGTGGTGATTGATATTTCATGTGATTATTAGACTATTATAATATCCATGTGAATAAGTAAATAGAATTATTTGATTTTATCTTTACCATATTATGCTGATTTTTATGTTTAAAAAACTTTTGTTTTAGTCTTATATATTGCCTTAAATGTTTAGTCTTATTTATGAAAGTTTCCACTATATTGTTATCCTTACTGAGTATATGAGCTCACCCCTTTCTATGTTTTATTTTTCCCGGGATGAAAAGAAGTATATTATGACTAACTTGTAGGGATAGTCTATGGGATCTCAGTGTTGTCTATGGAAACAATTTTATTGTATTTTTCCATTTTATGATGTAATGTAAACTTTATGAATGTATCTAGTACTTACAAGGCTACTAAACTAATCAGTCTTTCGAGACTTGATCTTATGTGATCATTCCAATGATACGTAATAATGCACTGACTCTGGGCTTCTGGGGTCAGGGCATTACAGTTGGTATCAGAGGAAGTTTAGTACAAACCTTGGAAACTAGATTTAGATAAACTTTAATTAGAGAACACAGCCCTAAGATAGAATTTGAAAATTAGTATAGAAGAACTTCTTAAAATTTTGGTATTTTAGATATTTTTTTAGTTTCCAAGAAATACATCCCTATCTAGATACGAGAAAGTAGAGGCGGCTCTAGCACAGATGTATCTAGGGGTAAAACCCAAAACACCACTTTGAGATAGACTCCAATGGGAACTAGTTCATGACAACGGGCCTAGCTGCACTCTTGGTTATCACACTCCTGGGGGAGATGCTTAGAATAATTTAAATTTTCTTTACAAACCGATTTGAAGGATTTTAATATAAGATGAGATTAAATAACCTTGGTTAATCCTATGGTGTTTCAAATTGAAAATATGGTGTCATGATATTCTCTAAATGTTTTTATGACTACTATTACTCACATAATGCTATCTGATTTTAGTCAATGGATGGATTCCAAGGATGTTATGGTAACTTTGAGCATGATGTACAAGGTGGGAACAGTGGTGTAAATAAGCAAAAAAATGGAATGTTGATAGGCATAAAAGATATTGTGTTCATGCCAAATAAATTTTAAAAAAATATGATCAACAACATATATATTAACCAACTCTTAGAAATACTTTACATGTGGGAAATAAGGACATAAAGTAAATAATTGCAGAGGAAAAATAAAGATTACTATAGAAGAAAATAAAAATGGTCCCAAGAATCTATTTACAGTCATTTTCTATAAATTTAGGGGACTTGGCCATTACCCGAGTGAATTCCTTATTCTATAGGATATTTTCTTGGTCAAAGAATAAGCTATGTGGAAATAAATGGTTGGAGAAATGTTTAAAAGTATTAGTTCTCCTTGTTGATGGGATTACCTTGGAATAATTTTCTCTTGTATTTGTAACCCTATAGTTTGTCATGTGAGAATGATATTTGAGGAAGAATTATATTTTCTCTTGTGGATATAGTTATAAATAACCATTTGGTTTTATATGATCATTGGGTTTGAGGAAATTACAAGTTACTATATTTTGGGATTAAAATGCAAGGTATGATATAACATTTGTGGTTAAATTATGTTATGGTTATTTTGATGAATGTATCTCATTTTTTTAATGTTATAAAATATAGTTTTTGAAAAAGTACAACACGCAGACCGTGTGACAACCCGTCGTGTCGCACAAAGTTGTGGGAATCGAACTCACAACCAGAGTGCGATGAGATTCATTCCCCATCGTAATCTATTAAAGACTAATCTTAATTAGATGGATAAAAATAATTTTTAAAGACTTAATATCATTCTGAATATGAATAAGATACATCCTATTCATAACAAACACTAATTACGAAACAAATAATATAAAGGAAAACAAATCATTTAACACCCGAAACGATGATAATACTAAAATATTATTAACAAATCAATATTAAAAGATAATATATGATATCATATTAATGTATATTATTCTTTTATATTTTATTAACAATTATTTCACCATTATATAGGAGGTTAACCTACCCTCTACCAAGTAAAAGTACAAAGTAAGGGGTTTCTTATCTCACTTTTAATTCTGTGATATTTCCATTGTTCGCCACTTATTTATTAAATGTGGTGTATTGTGAACTGACATTTGATATATATTATCATGATTATATTTAAATTCATGGTATTCTGTAATTAATTTTATGGTTATTAAATTTTGGTCATATGACTCGACTGATTAAAACGTAGTAAAGAGTTTTCATCCAACTTCCTATTTCCGTGAGATTCGTGTCATACTGCTACTATTTCCTTTTGTGTGGTGTATGTACTGCCCAATGATTGTATTCTTTGTGTAATATACTTTAATTTATGAGTAATTACATCTTCATTTTATGATTCATCTTTCATGGGATGTATGTTTCGTATGTTATCAAAATTGTAAGGGAATTTAAAATTTCAATTTCCACTCATTCAGCTTTACGCATAATTCATTGATTATTTTACCCCAGGATTATGTGTGCAATCACTATTTATTTACTTACGTAGTAATTTCTACACCCCTTTTCATGGATATACATTTGATAAACATAATAACTCCATTGATAAATTCTCAAGTCATCGATATGAACTTGATAAGAGTAATTTTAAGTCAAATTCTATTCATTGAGTTCAAACATCCAATTCATTGGTGTTGTTTTTACAAGAATTTGTGTGAATGTACTATGATTTATTTACACTGAATATCCAATCATATTTAGTGTATTAATATTGTTCACACATAATTATATCTTTGATTTATCCGTAACCTAAGGATACGGTCTTTATAAATGAATTCATCCCATCTTACATTTCATTGAGACTTTTTTGTTGTTATGCGCCAATCCACTTTTATTTGGTGTATATACTATACTTTGACATATTATATCATGAAACCCTTTATTCTCATGATATTATAAAGTTTTAATTACCTAAATTATTTGTATTCAAGTGTCTCTCATTTGGTTAGGAAATCTAACTAAAATATCATTTTTAAATGTTTTAAAGATTTATTCTTATAAATCATTATCATTAATGTATGTGTTTAAAAAATGGTTTTGAGGATTTATTTACATGGAAATTAATTTTTTTAAATTAAAATTTATTTTAAATGTTTCAAAGTGGTATGGGACACTTTGATTCAAAAAAACTATTTTTAAACAGCTTCTTGAAAAATAGTGTGACTTTTAAATGTTTTCAAGAAAAGGGGGGATATTTATCTCAAATAGTTTTGATGATTTTTTCATCTATGTAAATATCCTTCATTATTATTGATTGAGGTTAATATGTTACAATAAAATATTCCATATTGTATTGAATGAGTTATGTTTGACGGTGGATGTGCTATTTTTATACCATTCATGGTTTGTGGATAAAGTATTGACATTTCGTATGCTAGTTTTAATACGAATGTTTATGTTATGTTTCAAACTATTCATATGAGGAATGAATTGGACTTAGTAAGTGACAGGTGGAGCCCGCTATAGCTTCTTGATGCATCGGTAGGTCCCATGAGACAAAATAGTGTCTTGGAACAAGGCCTTGACAAAATCTTATTTTTAGTCTTGGCACAAGGCCATGACTATGTGGTTATGAAAGTCTAGAATTATGCATTCCATCATTATAAAAGTGGCTATTGATATTACATGTGATTTTTCAACTAGTAGAATATCCATGTGAATATCTAAATGGGATTATTTGATTTTATCATTGCCATATTATGTTGAAGTTCATGTTTAAAAGGATTTTCTTTTTAGTCTTATACATTACCTAAAATGTTTATTCTTATTTATGAAAGATTCCTCTATATTTTTATCCTTACTGAGCATCTGAGCTCACCCCTTTCTATGTTTTATTTTTTCCAGGATGTGAAGAAGTATATTATGACTGACCTGTAGGGATAGTCTATGGGATCTTAGTGTTGTCTATGGAAGAAATGTTGTTGTAGTTTTCTATTTTATGATGTAATGTAAACCTAATGAATGTATCTAGTACTTAAAAGGAAACTAAACTAATCAGTATTTCGAGACTTGATCTTTTGTGATCATGCCAATGATACGTAATAATGCACCGACTCTGGGATTATGGGGTCAGGGCATTACACTAAGGTATCTTGTGCCCCTCTTTACCACACTGGTAGCACACTACCGGGCCACCTGAATAATTATTCTAGATAGTACTGCCACCGTGAGAGAAATCCATCTGCCTCTTCCTCTTACCAGTAGAGATAGTACCAGAAATTGGTGTTGAACCGCCATGGCCTGCACCACTAGCTTCTCACAGGTTCCTCTCAAAAACTAGTGCCTGTTTCATAATAGAGTTCACTGTAGGCAACCTGAAAACATTCACTAGTGCTCGTATGTTGTATCAAAGAACATCCTAAAAGGGTCTATCCCTCAACGTATCATCAACCACCAGAACATGTGAAAAACATTGTAGCTCAGTGAAGCAGGAAGAATAATCCATCACTGACATGGCGTCCTGCTGTAGATTCATGAACTCTCGAGCTCGATCTGTCACTAGCGTCTCCAGAAAGAAAAGTTCGTAGAAGACTGCCTGAAAATATTTCCACACCATGTCTCAGTGATGCTCGTTCTGGGTGGTAACATCCCACCATCTCTTGGAGGAATCATGCATCATATAAGTAGCGAGCTTGACCCTCGTCCCTGATGGAATCTTAAGGTGCTCGAAGATAGTCTGCAATGAATCCAGCCATGACTTCGTAGCTTGTGGTCCTCTATCCCCTGAAAACGTAGGTGGATGTTTCTGATGGAATATACATGTCAGCTCTACAATATATGTGGAAACCTTCGGTGCTCCCTGTAAGGTCTGCATGAACCGCATAAAGCCCTCACGGAACTGCGCATCCGCACCTATGTCTGGTATAATGGCTGGTTCAGCATCTAGCTCTGATAGAGGATCCATCGGTATCCCATGGCCTACCATCTCTAGAGTATAATCGTTTCTACTCTCTTGGAGAACAACTCGTGTTCGTCTCAGTGGCATGACTCTACAAGTTCAAATACACGCCTTAGTTTAAGATCATCAAGTTCTAAGAACTGGAGACTTAATATGGGAATAGGGAGAACAACATTCAATTTATTACAAAACAAGACTACATGGTGTGTATAATAACGACATGGCGTGTTCACTTGAGTATTTCACATGGGAGTGTACTTCTGCCAAAACTGATCGTGTAACACCCCAAACACACAATGTGTTGTCTACACCCATGGTGTGTACTTGAATTTTTTTCCCCTGCCTGAGTCCTTATACACGGCTCCCTTTTCAACGATACCACACAGCCTGTATAACGTCTGCATGGAGTGTACTCTTAATCCCTTAAAAGGTTGTGTTCTGATGCAGGCATGGGCGTGTCTCAACCCTTGGTACACGGCGTGTTACACCCACACATGGCGTGTACACCACTTTGTCTCCTCAGCCACACAACCAAGTCTACACGGTCTCCTCATCGGTCCAGACTACATGGCATGTCCCACAGGTACAAAACGTGTGCTAAATGAGCTTCGCCAACCCGTTTTGTTCGAGACAAGGACGGATACATGGCTCACACTACAAGACATGTTCCAGATGGACACGGCGTGTACTAAAAAGGATAACACTGACATGTGTTGTTAGTTACAAGGCATGATTCCTAAATTAAACTACACGGTGTGTTCGTACGTGACACGACATGTTTTAGCAAAGATTTCTCCATCCGTGTTGTTAGTCACATGGGCGGACACAGGGTCAATCCAACATGGCATATACAACGGGTACACGGAGTGTTCCCTCTAGAGTTTTCCCATCCTGTGTTTCTGCCTACACGGACTATGACATGGTTAGCAACTACACGACGTGTACTTATGGTACACAGCGTGTACTTAAAATTTTTTCATTTCTTCCCAAACAGAAGAGTATATGGCATGTGTTTATAGAACCACATGCCGTGTTGACTGGGTTTCCGGATAGTACACCTCAGAAACTACTCTGGATCCCTTTTTCCTTTAATTTCAGGTGTCAGAATGCCACATTCTGATCCGTGGGGGGCCCATACTCCCCTCGAATCAATGTTCAATACCCAAACTTTTAATTTATAGTACAAAACACAACAAAAGGCTAGATCATGATCGGCTAAATTCTGGTCCAAGAGAGCCCATACTTCTCAAGAACCAAATTTTAGCATCTATAATCCCAACCGTAACATGTACCAATACCCTATCAGTAGTAGGCATATCTAAAAAGGTATCTATCAAAACAGCATGCATTTTCTAGTACATCATCTATCACAAAAACATGAAATTTCTAATGCACCTACATGGAATGGAAGCTATTCATGGAATGTGATTCTAACATGTGCCAAAATGATGCATGAGATGGCATACCCTCATCTCATCAGGTTTCAACTAAATAGATCGCTATATAAAAATATAAACAGAACACCATAAGTGCATCATCCAATGGTAAAAATCATATCAATTTTAAAGTGAAAAATCAAATAAATCGCAATTAAATGAGGTTGATTGGATTTTCCCTATACACGAGTTAGATACTCCCAGGCACAACTTATTACCAAATACCAATTCCATCCTATCCCTGACTATAGGCTCTAAATAGTAAGTCAATGAAAATAAATTCCTTTGATACAACTTTGTAACATCTCAGATCCGGGTTCCACACAATGGGTGCCCCGAAACTGGTTGGTCACATAACCTCAAGCGCATTTCCCCAAACACCAGAGGCTGCTGACTAGCAACAAGGGCCTAGGTCTGATAGTGGGGAAACTATTCTCTCATTTTTCAAAGTGTAGCGCAGTAGAAAAATATAAACATACCAAAAGCAGAAGCAGTAAAAAATACAAAGCTGAATGGACAATGGTACTAAAGAAAAGGATAACCAATAGTCATATATATATATGATGATGCAATATGTCTTAATTATAAGAAAAAATTCAAAACATGATACACTGAAATAAAACAAAATACAATACTAAGTACCAAGTAGGGCAAAAAAAACTAAAACAATGCAACAGGAACTCAGCAGCATCGCAAGCCTAAGCTCAATCGCATTCTCTCCTACTCCTCCAAACCAATCAAGTACCTGTATAGGGTCTTTTTCCCTTATAAACACCTGCAGCAGTATAATCTATTTTGGCCCAAGACATGACCCAAATAGGGTGTGAGAGATAAATCCCAATAGGTAACCACCAAATTCCCGTTCCCAATTGATAGTGAAAATGTCCAACAGAAGTGTGAAATAAAGAAATACAATAAACTAGGAAGTACTCAAAATAAGCTACTCCTACCAATTCCATTACCATTTAATTATTATTTAACAATTCAAAATAATTGAATTACAAGTTCCCGAGACCCGGCCTCGGACGAAAATATTTTGTACATTGCCACGAAAAAAACTACAATAGGTTATCTAACAAATAGAAGGTAATAACAATACCAAGCCTGTGCTTTAGCTTGGCAGGTATAACACTAGAAAACACCACAGTTAATATTCAGGTGAACATTTACCTCAGGCTAAACAGTACCTTGCCCTCAGGCAAATCAAAACCTTACCCTCAGGTATATGATATATTTCCCTTAGGCATGAATTCTACTTCCCTCAGGCAAAAGAAACGTTCCTCTTAGGTGAATCAGTACCTCGCCCTCAAAAGAATCAGTACCTTGACCACATGAGAAACAAAAAAACTACCCTCATACTAATAAAAACACTTCCCTCGGGCTAAGAAAGTAACTGGGCCGAGCCCAACACATAATCAAGTAATAAATATGTTTCCTCTCAAGAAAAACTCAAAACATTCTATCATTACGGCATACCCACGGGTATCCTGGCCAAACAGCTAAACAAGGGAAACACACCCTTAGGGTGGCCCTGGATAAAGGAAATGATACCAAACAGCATTTTATACATGTTTATTTAGATTATATATGAAATTCTAGATATCTTAACAGCTAAGGCCTCAGCCATACGACACCCCAAACATGGGCGTGTAGCACAACGGTACACAAAATCAACTCAACAGTTGGAAATAAACACCAGACCACCTACCTCCATCTCCTCTGATCAATATACATGAACAATGCCTCCCGAAACAACTGAGAAGGATATAGATCTGGGATAAACATTTATCTGTTAAAACTCAAATAACCTCCCTTAGGAAAAGAATTGGAAGGAGAGTTTCAAGAAGAGAGAATAACTCACCCGCACGGTTCAAACGACATAGACGTTGAGGGAATCAGAGTCCCGGTGTGTGGTCGGGAGGTCTTCCATGTTCTGGCCTTCTATTCCGTAGCTCTCATCAAGTCCTAAGCTTCCAATACTGAAAGATGAGGCTACTTCCTATTTTAAGTGAAAAAACATAACTACACGGCGTGTACTGTCAAGTACACAGCATGTACATTATTTTTAACTGTTCACTTGTGGAAACTCTTCACCACCTTACTGTTCATCTGCTGAATGATTACATGGTGTGTAATACTAAGTACTTAGAGTGTACTATCATTCCACTGGTGGCTACTCCCACCGGCTTATTGTTCACCTGCCGACTGAATACACGGTGTGTATATACCAAGTACATAGCGTGTAGTCAGTTTTTACACCCTTAATTGCTGACAGGCCTACATGACCTATATACTCATCCCACATGGCCAAAGTACATGGCGTGTGGAAAATTACATGGCATGTACCCACAAATTTTTGGGATTTTTCCACATTTTTTCTTATTTTCTCAGAAACACGTAAGGAAAAAGGAAAAGAAGAAAAACTCGTACCTCAAGGATAAGAACTGGGTTCTTATAGAAAATGCCATAATTTTTCATCATAAATGTTATTGGATGAATTAAATTTGAACCTTGTCAACTTATCCAAAAAATTTAATTATTTAAGGGACACTTATCCATGAAAATGGCCTATATAATATTTAAATCAAATAAAGTTATAGAGTATCACTTTCTTAATTTTAAATATCACTTATGTGTGCAAATAGGGAAAAAAGAAAGTCATGAATTAATATAATAATATATTTTGAGCTTAATTAAATTTTTTTCAGGATATAAATTTATTTATAATTTTTTATAATTTTATAATATCCTTAAATTCTTATGAAACACCAATGTTTTATTTCTCCAATTAATAAACAATATAATAAATGCTTTAAAAATATTAAATGTGATATAATTTCGGTGATTTAAAATGTTCAATGAATTTTTTATATGAATATGAAATATTGGGGTTATTTTTAATAATTATATTCATATTTTAACTATTTATTTATGTCTTTAAAGATAAATTAATTTAATAATGTCTAAACTGAAAATAATAATATTTTTTGAAAATAATATTTTATTAAATTAATTAAAATCATAAAAATATTAAAATAATAAAAGGTGGATAATATATGGTCAAAAATTATATCCATTTCCCATTTATTGTCCTTCTTTTAATAATTTTTCTTGATAATGACATTAATATATTTTAGTCTTTTAATAAATTCTAAGAACACCCCTCTCCTCAATGATAAAAGGGAAACCCTCCTTTATCTTTTTTACACCACTTTAAGTATTTTATCTATACCATAACCTATAAAATCTATTTTTAAATTCCTTATACCCTATATATATGTATTTTTCTTCACAAAATACTAACCTTAGGATCCTTAATATGAGATCTAAAGGAGGAATTTCAAAGGAGAAGTAATTTCTTTAACTGATCACTTTCTTTTTTATTCTTATTTTAATTCCTATAAATCTATTATATTATTCATAAAATTATAACTTAAATTTATTTAATTTATATGAATTTTTTATGATTATTTAACTACATTTATTCACCCTCTATCTATCAAATGAGAAGAGAAAGTATCGTTCGTGTGTACTTTCAGCTTACTGTCTCCATGTAGTGATACAATTCATTTATCATCATCATATTTTATGGATGGTTATTTTTATGGGATTAATTTTTACATGGTATACTTGTAAATTAATTATACTTCTTTAATAATAATATCATATCCACCTTATTACCATCCAAACTATTGGAAAATGATCACATTTTCTGTGCGTACGCCTTGACTACCACCTCCATGAAGTGATGTGATTCATTTTTCATTTTTATTTTACTTGAATGGTAATAATGATGAATTTAATGAATATCTATGATATATATTATATATATTATATAATTATTATTTTTTAAATGTTATTTATTATTTTCCTTTTTTCATTCCATTCATCAAAAAATGAAAAAATTGTTCATGCATGCATAGGACTTACCGTCTCTATGAATGGTGTAATTCATTTTTTATGTATCTATATTTTATTAATGGCTATAAACAAGTATATAATGTATATATATTATAATTATATAATTGTTAAAATTATGGATATAATGTAACCATAATAAAAATACAATGACCAAAACTACCAATCCAAAACATACATGAAAAATGAAGCAGATATCACCCAGAACAATGATTTTAATAAAGATTTGTTAATAAATAGATGATAAAAGGTTATAATAGAATAATATATTGTATTATATATATGAATATGGATATTTTATATATGTATAATATCTCAATATTTATTATATTTTATGTTTCAATGCATAAAAATTAAGTCAAACCTAAGGTAGGTGACTTTCGTCTCACTTTTATTTCTGTGAGACACATGCCATATTCACCGCTTGTTTCTTTTATATGGTGTATACACTGCCTGTTAATTTCATTTATGGTTGTTATTATGAAAATTTTTGGATATAAATTTTGAACTAATATTATTTATTTTTTGGGACATATGATTCAAATGCTACTAAAAATGTAATGGATTTATGTTTCAATCAAATTTTAATAGGGATTGTTAAAAATTTAGTTTCCTTGGAAGAAATTATACTATCCTTATACAATAAAAAAATTTAATTTTTATTATACTAAATTTCCTAGGAATACATGTTTTTCTTTCATTTATCCTAACTTTAAGAGCTCAATATACTGAAGGAAATTTTTTAAATAAATTTGACTTCATTTCTCCCTTCTGTCGAAAATCCTTTATGTTCTGTGTCCTTGTTTTTTGAAAATATATTCAATAATTTTTTTACCATTATACAATGGTTTTTTAAGTTATTTTTACCCATTTTTGAATTCTTAAAAAATAGCTCAAAGGGAATATTTTTTTGTTTTTCAAATGAGTTGTTTTTTGAATTTTTACAAAAAATGTGAAAGGAATGCTTTCTTATAACTTATACAGCACGAATGGAATTTCCAATTACAATAATCGCACAGTGTTTTAATGCTTAATTGAAAATTTTCCATGGTTATTATCAAATAAAATATTTTTCTTAATATATTTTTAATATTTTTATTTGAAATGTGATTTTTAAAGTGGAAAGTTTATTTTTCTCTTGAAATATTTTAGTGATCTTATAAAGGAATTTTTATATAGGATAGAATCTTTGGATGTTAATTAATATTTACTAAGGATTTCATCCAATGATATCATTATTACTCCTTCTATGGATGGTTAATTATTATTTTGATAATATGTTTATGAAACTAATTTATTTTACATGGTTAAGCTGTAATGAATGGATGAAATGTTTATAAAACCCATTTTATTTTCATGGGTTATGATGTGATGATGTGATGAATTTTTTAGGTTTTGTGGAATACATGTTTATGGTTTTCATTATGTTATGGGTGGTTAAATTATAACCAATGATGGTGTTTATGTTATAATCAATGATGGTGGTTATGTTATAACCAAGTAAAGTGGTCATATTGTAACCAAAGATGGTGGTTATGTTATAAACCAAGGATGTTGGTTACAATATAACCAAGGATGGGTGGGATTATAATTATAAAATCCTATAATAGATTTGGTAATTATTGATATCTCATGAGATAATCAGGGTTAGAATAGGGATTGAACACAGTTCCGTAAGGGTATATGTCCACTATGATTGTCTTGAGAGTGAGCTTTGACTATTATGATGGATTGGGGAATAAACTCATTCCACTATGTGTAAAGACCCTTATTTTCCTTGTAATTGTTTTAAAAATATATATGGAATTATTATGAGTCTGTGAAACTTGACGGCGCATGATTCTGATGTCTGGTGTGCTTGGGATTAATTTCTAAACCTTTTTTAAGGTACCTTCAGTAAACGTGCGATCGGTATTTTCTAACTTTGAACTGGTGCTCAGATTAAAAATCTAAGGTCACTGTTGAATCTAAAACTTCGGGATTTTTTTAACGGAGGCTTCACTTCGACCACAGTAGGTTGGGGGAAAAAGATAATTTTTGGACATTTAAAAAAATAATAAAGTAACAATGTTATTTTATTTCTCTTTTTCTTTTCCTCCAAAGGATGAACGGCGATGGCGGGACCAACAACATGTCAAGACATTAAATGGATTGAATCTCCTTTATTCGTATAACCACAACGTTGGAATTTGGAAGGTTCATTAATTAAATGAAACTCATTAATTCCACGTGTGTTACTCACCCTCCCCCTCTCCTATTTATATGGAGCTCGGGGAGGGGTGTTCGCACAACTTCACCAAGAGAAGAAGCTTTAGCAAAGTTTTGCAACACCAACCACTTGGAGGACAAGACCGGTTTCAGTGAGTGGTGACGAGCACCACCGAATAATGAACTAATGACCATGACACAGGAGTTTTCTTCGATCATTGTCAGTGGACGTCTAATCTAGGTAGGGGGTCTATTTGAAGTTGCCTTTGATGAGTTAATTTATCTTCCACTTGTTAACATGTAACGCGGAGGACACGGGCCAAACAAACAAGGCTCGAGCCCTCTACCACTTCGTTTTTTATGTGAACTTCAGGGAAAAGATTTTCTAACTCTACGGAAACATGAAATAGTAGTTCACACTATGAAGGTGGTATCCTGGAAGGGCCATAGGTGAAGACGACATAAAAAATAGACCACTGGAGGGCGTTCAGTGGCCCATGGAAGAAACCGTTGATGCGCCATATTGGCGGCGGGCGGCGATGGCTGGAGGAGATACACAGTGACTGGCCATGAGCGATGGATAGCGGCACACCATCGCACTCTACGGCGGCCAAGGGCAGCCAGCCTGAGCCGTCCATGTGAGACAAGGGTAGCGCCCGCAGGCGCCGACGGCGGCAGCGGCCGTGACCAGCAGGTCGCGGCAGGAGGGCGTGGCATAGGCCGCACTGCGCTGCATTGGAAAAACCACTACATGTAAACAACCAACCATTTATTGTTATGGAGTAGCGCCCCACTGGTTGGAAGAAATGGCCTCGCAACCATGGGTCCAACAGAAGAAAATAGTCTGCCTTCCTGCGGACTGGGCTGGACGGGGGTCGGCCAAGCAGACCGAACCCGCCCAGCGGGTTAGGCCAAACCCACGGCCCAGTGGGCCAGACCCACCCAGTGGGTCGGACCCACAGTCCAGCGGGCCAATGCTATTGGGCCGGGCCAATCGTGGCCTGGGCCCACGAACCAAACCGGGCCAACCCCGACGGCCTGGACCCAGTGAGTCAGGCCGAACCTTAATAGGTCAGACTTGGGCGGCGTCAGGTATCCCCCGGGACCCGTTGCTTCGGGCCAGTCTGACCAAGTTGGACCAGGCCCAGACCCAACTGGTCCCCAAATAAAGAAACACTCATAACTGATGAACTGGGTGTCTGTTCGACATGTTGTCAGTGGCGTTGGGATCCCTTTTGGGAAGAGGTCCCTTTTTCATATCCTGGCGGGCCCGACCAAGCCAAGTTGGACTGAGGTGCGATCACCCCCTGTTTTACATAAGGGTATGTAACTAACAGACCAGGCATCCAATTGATGAGCCTAATGTGGCATAAGTACCCTTATGACAAGGAGGTACTTTGGTTATACTCTAAGTGAGTTTTTACAGATCTTGACATGTGACCTGGGTTGGATCAGACTTGAATCCAACCGGTCCCTTTTTACAAAAGTCCCCATATCTCACAGACTGGGTGTCTGATCGACGCATCGTCTGTCACGTTGGGACCCCTATGGCAGGGCCTTACCTTGGGTATAATTATTGTGGGAATTCTTACCAGTTGAAATATGACCGTTGGATTGAGTAGAGGTTCTCCCAGAATCAAGCATATTGAGATGGAATTATTTGGATGGTTGTGAGATGAATAATAAGAGCGATCAATGCGGTTCAGCATCAAAAACTCCAGAGTGGGATGATCTAGTTGTACTACTAATCATCCCTACCTCTATACTAGAGACCTTGTTTGGATCAGCATCATAGTAACCCTATGTGGATCAGCATCCTAGTGACCCTATGTGGATCAGCATCATAGAGACCATGTCTAGATCTACATCATAGCGACCCTGTTTGGATCATCATTATAGAGACCCTATCTGAATCATCATTCTAGAGACCATTTGTGGATCAATAGTAGCGTGACCCGAAGAGGACCTACCTTACAGTGGCCCATCATGGAACAACGTCTCACATCCAAGATTATATTAATAATAGGGAAACTTCTTGTGGATTAGTTGTGGAACTTATAAATGGAATAAGATGTTATAGATTAAGACTAAGCATATATATTCCTAATCATTGAGTTGTATACTTGGTGTGAGATAACTATTACTTCATAATTGTGATTGAGGTATTTCTTTGTGGTTTTTTCCTTCTGTAACTCTAGAAGTCTTTTGGGGGTATTAAGGTCCCTACTGAGTATTGTTACACTCACCCATGTATGGGCTTCGCCCACACCTTATTGTGTCTTGTGCAGATGAGGAGCAACTGGGTTGAGTCTTTAGGGATCGAAGACTAGGTAGTACACAGAGGAGATGGGCTAATGTGAAGTGTTGTGGAGACGATCTGTACCTACCCTTCAGGCAGGATCCTTAGTGGATGATCCAGGAGTTGTTTTCTCTTTTCAGTTGTACTTGTACTTTTTAGTTGGTCTTGTTTTCCAGCCCCTTTACTCTCAATACAAATTTTACTACAATAGTTTACTTCGTGGTTTCTTCATGTTGTGTTCTTGGATTGTGTGTTTTTACAGGTTTAAAGGAAATGCGTTCATGTTATAGGGATACACCTTTTTGGTTCTAGTATCCAACCCCTGGCCTATGGAAGGTGGGCTTGGCATAGTCACGGTATGGGCCCCCGGGGGCGGGTCATGACAAAGTGGTATTAGAGGAGTCAATTCTACCGAAGAAATACAAATATGATCTTTTAATAGAGAAATAGTGTTATGTTTTTTGAGTGGAGTTTTCAGTTTGGGGAGTTCAGTGTTGGTACGGAGGCCAACGTATCTATACACCAGGACCTTGAATTCTGATTTCCGACTCGGTGCACGAAAACTCTGATTGCGTGTGTTTTGGAAGTGTTTTATTCATTGATCTCTTTGATTCAGCTCACCAGGTATAACTTATTGATCGTGGAGCACCTGTTTCCTTTCAGGATGCTACCACATATATAGCCATCCAGGATTTTTGAAAGAGTACACGATGATGGCCCACCGAGCGATGAGGCTTCGGTGCAGGGCCCTCTTACGGCGATAGAACCATCGGGTGGTGTACCAGCAACACCACTACCCATTGGGAATCTGTTTCCACTAGACCCACCAGCAGATGGTCCACATCGACTGAGCATGTTGCATGAGTTTCAGCGGCAAAGGCCTCTAATGTTCTGAGGAGAGACGGATCCGCAAGTGGATGAGGACTAGTTAGAGGCTATGGCCAAAGTTTTCTGCCTGGTTGGGACACCGGCTGACCAGATGGTGATCCTAGCTACCACTATTTTCTTGGGAGCAGTAGGGAGATTGTGGAGCCAGATGCTCCAGAAACATGTTGAGGAGAACATCACTAGGGAAGATTTCGAGGGCCTCTTTAGGTCAAATCTCGCCCTAGTGACTCTATGCTCTATGCATATACAAGTGCTGCTACACTTACATCAGGGTAGCCTGACCTTGGCCCAGTACTTGGTGAGGTTCACCAACCACTAGTGCTACTCAACCTACATGGTGCAGAACCCTTTTTTCAAAGCTCAGACCTTCGAGAAGGGACTTCGAAAAAATATTAGATCTTCAATGGTATCTATCAGCATCCTGACACATGAAGGAGTGCTGGAGAGAGCACTCTTAATGGAGATATTCCTTGCTGAGAAGACACCGACAGCGAGACCCACCACCGGGTGACATGTGGAAGAGTCATATGTGTCTGGTAGTAGGTAGATGACAGAGAAGTCCAAGTGGACCAGACCTTCTGGTGGATGACCCTAGGATGTAGGGTTGGGGGTGCGAGGATCACAAGGTAGAATAGGCCAACAGAGGACTGGACTGTGCTTCATGTATGGCAGGCAGGGTGACATGGCTCGTAACTGCCCATCCAGCCACACTAATGACCCACAGAGGGTCTATGGACCACTAAGGAAGAGGCAGAGATTCGAGTGAGTAGTTCTGTAGGGTAGAGAACATGGCATAGGAGCTGGTTGTGCAGTAGTCTATGGTCGGCGATTTATGGTTCTTCTGCCGCCACCTCCAGGTGGTCCACCCCAACTATAGGGAGCAGGTGGACAGGGACAAGCTCGGCTTCAAGAAGCTGAGGCCTATGACCGTGGAACTCTAGAGATGATTCAAGGTATGATCTGTGTATACTCTTCCTAATTTTTAGTAATTATAGACACAAGTTCCAGTCACTCTTTCATTTCCACGTCTCTCGTTCAGAGCTCAGAGATTCCGGTGGAGTTTTTGGCTCGATCCTTGCGATTAGAGACTCCTACAAGAGAAGCTTTGACTATTACAAACTAGTGATGGAAGTGTGAGCTTACTCTAGGAGGTGAGAGCTTCGGCTGAGATCTCCTAGTAGCATCATCGAGGCCTTACGATGTCATCTTGGTTATGGATTGGTTATCCACAGTCCATGCTCAGATTGACTGTATTTGGTGCAAAGTGTGGTGTGTACACGAGGATGGGACCAGGTTTTCCTTCACCGGTAATAAGGAAACATTTGCAGCACTGGATCAACTTACCTAAAGGAGGGTACATCCAATCACACATCATTTGGCTAGACTTAACCTCGGAGTAGTTGATTTTGATAGTCTGAGTTATCCCGTAGTGGTGGACGAGTATGCTGATGTCTTCCATGATGATGTTTCGGGACTACCTTCTCATAGAGAGGTGGACTTCTACATCGACCAGCACCCCAGGAGGACACTGATATCTACACCATCATATCAGATGTCTCCCTTGAAGCATCGTGAGTTATGGGTACAACTGGAGGACTTGTAGAGGAAGGGATTTATAAGGCCTAGTGTTTATCTATGGGAAACCTCGATTTTGTTCGCCAAGAAGGTACATGGGAGTTTGAGGATCTTTGTGGATTATCATCACCTGAACTAGGTGACCATGAAGAACAAGTATCCACTTCCGAGGATTTTTTTTTCTTTTCAATCAGCTGAAGGGAGATCGTTAATTTTCATAGATAGACCTCAGATCAGGATATCATCGGCTTAGGGTACAATATGAGGATGTGCAGAAGATGACCTTTAGATGTCCGTATAGCCACTATGAGTTCTTGGTTATGCCATTTGGCATGACTAACACCCCTACAGTGTTCATGGGACTCATGAACAGGATATTTTAGTCATACCTCAATCGCTTTGTGGTGGTCTTCATCGATGAAATCTAGATATAATTGTGTCAGAGGAGGAGCATTCCTCGCATATGCAAATAGTACCTGATACACTCTGAGAGAACCAGCTTTATTGTAAGCTCTCTAAGTGCCAGTTTTGGATATGGGAGGTCCACTTTCTGGACACGTTATCTCGGAGGCTGGAGTTGCAGTGGATCCTTCAAAGATAGAGGTTGTGCTTTCTTGGGAGCCACCCTGGAGTGTGACTGAGCTGTGGAGTTCCCTATGGTTGGATGGGTACTACTGGAGATTCGTACCTAACTTTTCTAGAGTTGCAGCACCCTTTTCAGCATTGACGAAGATGGGACAGCACTTTGTGTGGATGGAGAGATGCTATAAGAGTTTTCAAGAGCTGAGGTATAGACTGACTAGTGCCCCCATCTTGAGGCTAATATAAGAGTACGTTGGGTATATAGTCTACTATGACACGTCAGGGACCAGACGTGGATGTGTCTTGATGCAAGAGCGAGTAGTGATCACTTATGGTTCACGACAGCTGAGACATCATGAGCAGAACTATGCTACCCATGACCTTGAGTTAGCAATAGTGGTCTTTGCCTTGAAGATTTGGTGGTGCTACTTGATGGGTGATCATTTTACAGTCTACTATGATCACAAGAGTATTAGGTATATCTTCTCACAGAAGGATCTGAACCCGAGACAATGATGATGGCTAGAGTTCCTCTAGGACTATGAATTTGAGAAAGTCTATACTCCTTGGAAGGGGAACGTTGTGGTAGATGCACTCAGCAAGAGGTATGGTTTACAGCTGCTAAATGAGGTGACAGAGAAGCTAGATGCATTGAAGATATCCTTTGTGTATAGAGATGGAGCAGTTTACCTCTAGTCTATGATGGTCACTCCCCTGCTTCTTCAGTGAGTTCGGGAGGCACTGTTTGGGGAAAATAACTGAAAGGTTCGACGTGCTCATAAATCCTCAGGACAGGCACCTGATGGATTTTCTGAAGGTGGGGAAAACGTCATCCTCTTTAGAGTATGCACCATGGTACCAGTGGCGCTATGGGAGGAGGTGTTGATGGAGTTCTATACGTCCCCTCTCAAGGTACATCCTAGTGTGGAGAAGATATACCAGGACCTCTGGCGTCAGCACTAGTGGCTATGGATGAAGAAAGAAGTGGAAGATTTTGTTTCGTGATGACTCAGTTATCAGTAAGTGAAAGCTGAGTATCGGGTTCTAGCAGAATTATCACAGCTAATTGAGGTACCAGAGTGGAATTGGAATGGTATATCCATCGACTTCGTGATGGGGCTACCATGGAAATCCATGAGACATGATTTCATCTAGGTGATCGTTGACCGACTCACTAATTTAGCCCACTTCTTACCCATCTGAGATCAGGGATCTGTAGAAGACTTGAGATGCCTCTACGTACAAGGGATTGTACAGCTTCATGGGGTTCCATCAACAACCATCTCTAACCATGAATCATGTTTTACATCCCGGTTATGGAAGGGATTTTAGGAGGAATTCAGGACTCATCTATGTTTGAGCATCGCCTTTCATCCTCAGACGGATGGTCTGACGGAGTGGACCATTCAAACTTAAAAGGATGTAGTTCTTGCTTGCGTCCTGTATTTTTGCTACAATTAGGAGGATCACTTTCCCTTGGTGGAGTTTGCATACAATAACAGCTATCACTCCACCATCGGTATGGCACCATTTGAGGACTTGTACGATCGACCATGCAGATCACCTCTATGCTGGAAAAACCCAGGGGAGTCAGCACTTATGGGTCCAGAGTTGGTATGGGCTACCACTGAGAAGGTGCAGATCATCCAGAAGCAGATGAAGACTGCACATAGCAGACAAAAGTCTTTTGCTGATAGAAGGTGGAGACCTTTGGAGTTAGAGGATGGAGGCCATGTCTTCCTACAGGTCTCACCTCGATGTGGTTTGCGGAGATTTGGATAGGGCAACAAGCTATCTTCGAGGTTCATCCGACCCTTTCAGGTCCTCAACCAAGCTTTCGAGGTGGCATATCGCATAACTCTTCCCCCACAGATGCATCGTGTGTATGACGTTTTCTGCATGTCGTAGCTAATGAAGTACGTACATGATCCATCGCACGTTATCGATTGGGGAGATCTATACATTGATGATGGGGAGATGTTTACGGAGGATCCAATGGAGATTGAGGATCGACAGAAGCAGGTTCTTCGTGGATGATTTATACCTCTGGTGCGCATTCTCCGACAGCACGGGGACCTCCAGGAGAGCACATTAGAGCGGGAGGCTCAGATTCTTACTTAGTACCCCCATTTGTTTCTTTAGTCTATGTTGTGGAATTCGGGGAAGAAAATACCTAAGGTGGGGAGAATCTAAAGACGTGTATTTTCTATGTAATTTTTTTAAAACAAATATAGGGATTTATTACGAGTCTGTGAAACTTAACGGCGCATGATTTTGAGACCTGATGTGACTAGAATTAATTTCTGAAACTTTTTTAAGGTACATTTAGTAAACACGTGAGCAGAATTTTATAACTTTTGAACTGGTTCTCGGATTAAAAATTGGAGGGCACCGTTGAATCCACAGTGCCAGAATTCGCTTAAGGGAGTCTTCACTTCGACCATAGTAGGTTGGGAGAAAAATATAATTTTTAGACATTTAAGATAATAATAAAATAAAAATGTTGTTTTATTTCTCTTATTCTTTTTCTCCAACGAACGGGCATTAGTGGCGGGACCAATGACATTTCAAGCCATTACATGGCTTGACTCCCATTTATTCTTGTAACTGCACCATTAAAATTTGGATGGTTCATTAATTAAATGAAACCCATTAATTCCACGTGTGTTACTCACCTTCCCTCTCTCCTATTTGTATGGAGCTCGAGAAGGGGTGTTGGCATGGCTTTACCAAGAGACAAAGCTCTGACAAAGTAACATGACACCAACCACTTGGAGGACGATACTGGTTCTAGCGAGTAGTGACAACTGCAACCGAATCATGAACTGATGACAACAATGAATGAGGTTCTTTAGATCGTCCTCAGTGGACATCTAATCCAGGTAGGGAGTTTATTTGAAGTTGTCTTTGACGATTTAATTTCTCTTCCGCTTGTTATCATGTAACGCGGAGGGCATGGGCCAAATGAACAAGTCCCGGACCCTACACCGCTTCGTTCTTGATGTAAAATTCAAGGAACAATTTTTCCAACTCGACAGAAACATGAAATAGCAGTTCATGCTATGAAGGTGGAATCTTGGAAGGGCTGTAAGCATAGATTACATCAAAAAATAGACAATCGAAGTGGGTCCGGTGGCCCGCAGAAGAAAATGCTGGCACGCCATGTCAGCAGCGGCTGACGGTGGTTGGAGGAGACCCACGGCGAGCGGTGGAAAGTGGCGTATTTTCGATTGCTGTGGTGGCCAAGGGAGGCCAGTATGCTGTAGCAGGAGGGTGTGGTGTGGCCCATGCCACGCTGCATTGGTGAAACCTAGTCGGCCAAACGGAGGACCATTTATTGTGGTGGGGCAGCACCCACCAACTAGGAGAAATGGTCCCATAACCGTGGGGGCAGCAGAAGAAAACGGTCTGCCTTCTAGCGGGCTGAGCTGGGTGCGGGTCGGTCGATCGGACCGAACCCACGGCCCAGCGGGCCAGCACCGGTGGGTCGAGCCCCACCCATCGAGTCGGGCCAACCGCGGCCGAGGCCCATGAACCGAACCAAGATGACCCCGATAGGCCGAACCTAGTGAACCGGACCGACCCTTAATGGGTCAGACCCGGGTGGGGTCAGGTAGACACCAAGACCTGTTGCATCGGGCCAGTCTGACCAAGTCAGACTGGGCCCAGACCCAACTAGTCCCTGAATAAAGAAACACACATAACTGATGAACCATGTGTTCGTTAGACACGCCGTTAGGGGCATTGGGATCCCTTTTGGAGAGTGGTCCCTTTGGCATATTCCAGTGGGCTGGACCGAGCCAGGCTAGACTAAGGTGTGATCACGCCCCCGTTTCATGGAAAGGGATGTATGTAACAGACTGGGCATCCGATTAACGCTTCATATATGGCATAAGGATCCTTGTGAAAAGTTGGTCCTTTGGTGGTACTTTAAGTGATTTTTGATTTATTTTGACGTTTGACTAGGGTTAGATCATACTTGAATCCAATCGAGCCCGTTTTACAAAAGTGCACATATCTCACAGACCGGGCGTCCGATAGACACGCCGTCTATCACGTTGGGACACCTATGAAAGGGATGTCCCTTGGGAATAATTTTTGAAATACATCATGCCGGTTTAAGTATGATTCATGAATTGAGGAGTGGTTCTACCATAATCATGTGTGTTGTGCGGGAATCTTATGGTTGGCTATGACAGGAAGAAGAAGAGCGACCAATGCGGGTCAGCCTTAGAATCTCCAGAGTGGGATGATCTAGTTCTATGACTAATCATCCATACCTCTGTACTAGTGAACCTGTGTGGATCAGCATCATAGTTACCCTTTTTGGATTAGCATTATATCAAACATGTGTGGATCAACATCATAGAGACCATGTGAGGATCAGCATCATAGCAACCCTGTGTGGATCAGTAGTAGCGTGACCCGATGAGGACCTGCCTTATAGTGGCCCGTCATGGAACAACAACTCACATTCAAGAGTTTATTTATAATAGAGAAACATCTTGGGGATTATTTGTTTAAAATATAAATTGAATAAGATGATATAGCTTAAGACTAATCACATATATTCCTAATATTTGAGTTGTGTACCTGGTGTGAGATAACTATTGCTTCGTGCGTGTGATTGAAGTCTTTATTTGTGGTTTTTCCTTTATGCAACTATCAAAGTCCTTTGGGTGTCTCGGGCTCCCAACTGAGTATTGTTATAATCACCCATGCATGGGATTCTCCCACACCTTGTTGTGTCTTTTGTAGACGACGAGCAGCCGGGCTAAGTCTTGAGGGAGCTAGGATTAGGCGGTACATGGAGGAGACGGGCTGACATGGAGTGTTGTGGAGATGATCTGTACCTACCCTTCATGTAGGATCCTCGGTGGATGATCTGGGAACTATTTTATTTTTTTAGTTGTACCTTTAATTTTCATTTGGGCTTGTATTCGGCCCCCTTACTCTCAGTACACTTTTTACTATAGTAGTTTACTTCGTGGTTTCTTCTTGTTGTGTTCTTGGATTGTGTGTTTGTACAAGTTTAAAGGAAATGCCTTCCCATTATAGGGATATTCCTTTTGGGTTCTACTCGCTAACCCCTGGCCTATGGAAGGTGGGCTTGGGGTAGTCACGGCACCAGTCCTGGGAGATAGGTCGTGACACTTTGACTTCCTTTTCAATGATATTTCACTACTATGGAAATCATTTTATTTTCTTATGTGTATTCCAAAATTCCATTTTTTATGCCAATATTATGATATCATCACTCATGTTCTTTGATTCTATTATAATTCATGTATTATGAACTACCAAACTTTATACCATTACTTTCCTTCTTGAATGGTCCAAAGGACTTATTTTTCTATTGATTTTTGGTAACCCCACTTTCAAGGGATGAGGGGGAACCCTTACAAGGCATATAGGATTGGAGATTATATTTCCCATAGGCCTAGAGACATTACAGGACTTGTAGGTATTATAGAAATCAAACAGACTATGAATACTTGAAACCATCCCTCCCCAGCTTCTGCATCGTGATTAACTCTCCACCATTTCATGGTTCTTCGGCGAGCTATCATGTACAGAGATGCACATGCCCAGTACCGATGGCAATGCCATACCCTCTCATTCTTATAAATCTATTATCCATGCTATGGTGTATGCATCCTACTCTTGAATCCTCCTCTAGAGCTAGTTCCTTGTATAATATATCTATGCATCTGCATACCAGGTGTCCTTGAAGGATTTGAGGTGAATCGAAGTCCTTATGGTGGCCCAAAGGCCTTAAAGGTGGCATGAAAGCCTTACTGACCTGAAGGCATTGGTGGCCCGAAGGCCTTAAGGATTCCAACCCCAAACCGGTCGCCCAAGGTAAATAGTTCCAAGTGCTACAGTACCGAACAATACTTGCTAAAATAACTACTACAGTATCAGCTACAATACCCACAAAAATACTGCTACAGTACTACTATAGTACTGTTATAGTGACCCGGAATAGTGCCTCTTCCTAGTTTTGAACTTGGGTCTCATTGATGCACTTAGAGAGACCACACCAATTTGGATGATCCTCATGTGCACCATGACTTGGGATTATGATCTATGATATGTAGTGTATGGTTTTAAAATGTTAAGATCTTGGTCTCATATCCTTATTATATCAGTGATATCTCCCTTTTTTTCCCTTACTGATCATTTAAGCTCACCCTCTTTTATGTTTCCTTTCCCCTTGTTATATATACAGGTTTTAGGATTGACATGTGTAAGAAGGGTTATATTTATAATGAACTTAATGTGAGAATCTTATGAACTAGTTTTTTTTGTGTCCATGTTTCCAAGGATACTAGACCTATACGATTCTAAAATGGATTGTTATGATATTTAATGAATATTCATCTAAACATTTGAAATATCTATGTATAAAAATTATGAGACACTAAAGTTTGTATCAGATTCAATATTATTTAACCTTTAGAATCTAGGATGAGATAACTTTTGTGATAAACCTAGGGATAAGTCAAAGCATATGATAAAATCTTGAAGTTTTCATAATGATAATGGTTGACCTAGGTTAAACCTAAGGCTTCATACAATGAAAAAAGGTTTCATGATTTAAAAATCTTATAAAATATTTTTTTTGGTTCCTTACTTTGACTATTATTACTCACACTATTATTTTTAGTTTTAGGTAATGTCTAGAACGAAGAGGATTCATTTTAACACTAGTGGAAAATGAAATAATTTTCCTCATGGGCAACCAAATGAAACATAATATAAAATGTGAAACCATTTGATTATACCTAATCTGTTATTATGATATATGATTAACAACTTTCACCTTAACCAACTATCAAGATCACCAAAGAATATAATGATAGAGTCCACTAAGAGATCGATTGATGGATACTATAAAGGAACGAAGATTTAGTTTCCTAAATGTTGATAATTCCAAAAGAATCACTAAATAAAATGTCTCAAACGAATGATAGGGTTCTTTCTATGTGGAAATGAAGAGAAAAGAGTATATAATTTCCAAGTAAAAATGAAGAGTTATATTGATGTAAATGAATTTAAAATGAAGGTATCATTTATAGTTCAATTTCTAATGTGTGGAGAATATGGGAATTATCGAATCCAATTCCTAAAACCAAGGACTAACTCCTAGACCAAGGAAGGACCTATGTAATGTCACTCATTTAAGTGAAAGGGTTGAAGTATTTATGTATTTGGATTCAAGAATAATGTTGTATAAGTATTTTTACTAATGGTATTTTTTAACAAGAATCACTAAATATCTAAGTATTGTGGAAGTATATATGTATTCATGTAAGATTAACCTAAGAGTTTTGGAAACCATCATGGTTTTATGAGTTTAATGTAATCATAAGTTCAAATTCTTATAGACCCATTTTTAGGTTTTAAGGGATGGGATTGTAATTTTTTAATGATATTTTTTAAACATTTTATTGGGATAAGGTATATGTAACCCTTTGGTTCAATATGAAGAATTATTTTGAGGAAGAATGTTCTTTTCATAATTTTAAAGTTAATGATAACCTTTATGATATATTAGATATTTTATGATTAATCTTCGTTTTTATGTATATCTTTCATATTTAGAGGTAATTTACAACAATTATATTAATATGGTTATAGTAAAAAAAGGAAAATCCATCACACCCGGAAAGTCCACAAGGCTTGAACCAATAAGAAAATGGTGATAAGGGTGTAATTACTACCACTGGACTACAATATAACTTAGTTATTATTGAATTTGTTTTTTTAAATGATCTTACTGAAAAATATTAAGTTGTTTTTTGGAACATATGATTTACCATTGAGATAACTGTGGGATTGAAAAGTAATTTTGTGATTAATGTTATTTCGAAGGTTCATATGTTTGGAACATTATTTGATTAAGTTAAACATAATATAATGGGATTTTATTTGAGGAATAAAGATTGAATTATATTTAGAAATCATGTATGATTTTTTGGTGATTCAGGTTATCTATGGAAATTATTAGCATATCTTAGATATTATATGATTAGGGCATAAACATTTATGGTATAAGACATTAAGAGTTATTGATGTTACTTGGAGATAAATGTAAAATTTACCTTTGAAGAAAATGTTATAAAATTATTCTAATCTTTGGGTTTCAATATTAGTTTAAAATATTTTTAATAATTTTAAGTTTAGTTATATAATGAATGATCTAAGTTGAAATATGGGTTTTATTGTTGAATATTTTGGGGTTTTCATTGTATATATTAATATAATGGTTTATTCATTCAAATAATTATATTTTTCTAAACATTTTTGTTTTTATTGATATTTAAATATATGAGGAATAACTTAATATCCTTTTGTGGATTATGAAGTTGATTTGAGTGCTTCAGGAATAAAAAAATCATCTTAAATACTAATCATTTAGAGAAAAAGATGAGTTTGTGGTGGAAATATATTAATGTATGAAATTAAAATTTTTAGTTAAGTATATTTTCTTATCTATTTAGTATAGATAGTAAGGAAATTATATAGATATAGTAAAAGGATCTTAAGATATATAAAAATCTTATATCCTTTAATTCTGATGAATTTATGGTCTTTTAACCCCTCCCTGATTCATGGTTTTGTTGTCGTTAAATTTATCTTGAACACATTAACTATCACTTAATATTAGTTAATGGGAATTATATTTCTCTTTTGTGTCCATATTTTTACTTCCCACTGATGTTATCCTATTTGGAAGCCTTGTTTTTTTTGTGACCTTCGAACTTCCCTTTCCCTCTTTTTAAGAAGAAGTTTATTTAACCCTTTTTATGATGTGGGTTTTCAATAAAAGAATTTCTAAATATCAAAACCTTAATTATTGAGAACAAATTAAAATTTTTGGTATTAAATTTATTAAAGTTTTGAGAATTTAACACCTCTATATTTAAAAAAAAACATTATGTTCAATAGCAAATAATATATGCAACACTGACCCTAAACAAAGCATGAAATATTATTATTTAAAAATAACCATTATAACCAAGCTGTTAAATTGGGAGGTATGAATAGGATTAACTATTTTACAATATGTATATATATATATATATTAATTTCCTACTATGTATAAATTTTTTGATAAATATTTAGTAAATAATCACCTAATTTGTGGTAAAGGTCATTATAATCATAAAAAATGTTTTCTTCAAAAACATGGTTATTATTATTTTTGTGAAAAAATATTATATTTATTTTATATAACTTTTATAAATTATATTTATTAAAAAAATAATATAATTTTTTAATTCTTCATTTTAAAATTATCTTCGGGTGATTTTTTGAGAATTTTCATAAAAGTATGATTTTTCAATGAATATTAAAAATATATGGATTTTTAATGAAAACTATATTCTCATTTCAAGCATGTACAAAGTTTTATTTTTTTATAAAATGGTTTCAAAGTAAAATTAGTTCTATTATGTTTTAAATAATAAAATTAAGTTCATTGTAATCAATTTTATGTTTGAATTTGGTATAAAAATATTTCTATATGTAAAAGAATTATTTATAAAAAACTATTTTAATTCACACAATGTATTTTTATCTCAATAAATTAAATTAATAAATATTTTTGGATGGTTTTAAATAAATTTATATATTATATATTCAATAAAAAAATTCAAATTCATTTAATATTTTTCTTGGGATGAGATAAGAATAAACAAATTTTATGCTTAAAAATATATTTTTCTAAAATGTAATTTTTGTCACATGTTGTGATCTAATTGAAAATTAATTTATGGTGAATTTATAAGTTTAATTTGATAAAATTAATTCTATATTTTGAATCAAGAGGTCCAAATTTAGTAAATAGGTTTCTTTTATTTTCGGTCAATATGAATATTAACTTTAGTAGAATTTATCACCTTAGTAAAGCGTAAATCATGTAAACCTTGGTTAAAAATAAGTGATAATACAATAATTTTTAATCCTAATTTTTAATTTATGAATATAATTCCACCCATATCACCTTAGTCTTCAAATAAAATTTTTTAAGGGACACTTTTTCATGAAAATGACCTATATAATATTTAAATCAAATAAAGTTACAAAATGTCACCCTCTTAGTTTTTAATATACCTTATGTGTACACACAGGAAAAAAAGAAATTTATGAATGAATATAAGTATCTATTTTGATCTTAATGAAATTATTTTTAATATATAATTTTTCCGTAATTTTTTTAATTATATAATGACCTTAAATGCGTATGCAACACAGATGTAGTATTTCTACAATTAATGAAAAAATATAATAAATGATTTTAAAAATAGTAAAATTAATATAATTTGAGTGATTTAATGTTTTAAATGAATTTTTTAAATTAATATGATATATTAGTGTTATTTAAAAGAATTAAATTCGAATTTAAACTTTGTATTTATGTATTTTAATTCAAATTAATTGAATAGTGTCTAAATTAGAAATAATGATTTTTTATAAAAAAATATTTTACTAAATTACATAAAATAATAAAACTCTTAAAATATGATTATAGGGATACTATATGATCTAAAATTGCATCATGTTTCCATTTATAGTCTATTTGGAACCATTTTTCTTGATAATGACTTTAATATATTTTAATCTTTTAAGAAATTTCAAGAGCGCCCCTCCCCTCGACTATAAAAGGGAACCCCTCTTTCTATTTTTTACACAACATTGAGTATTATTTCACAACCATACCCTATAAAAATATATTTTAAACTTCCTTAGTCACGTTCAATAGGTTATATTATTTCAAAAATACCAACCCAAGGATCCTTAAGATGAGATCTAAAGGAGTTCTTTCAAAGGAGAGGTAATCACCTTACTAATCACTTTATTTTTAATTATTCTTTTACCTCCTCTATATAAATTATATTATTAATAAAATAATAAATATAGAATAATGAATATACTACAATATTTATATGGTTATTAAACAACATTTATTCACCCTCTTTCCATCAAATGGGAAGTGAAAGTATCGCTCGTGTGTACATATGACTTACCATCTCCACATAATAACACAATTCATTTATCATCACCATATTTTATGGATGGGTATTTTTTATATTTTTAATGTTTATATATTATAATTATGACATAATTATACTTCTTTAATTATAATATCTTTTCAAAATTATTACCTTTCAAACTGTTGTAAAATGGTAACGTCACTCGTGTGTACGTATGGACTACCACCTTCACAAAGTGATGTTATTCATTTTTCATTTATATTTTAATTGAATGGTGATAAGGATCTATTTAATTAATATATATCATATATATGATATAATAATTTTTCTTTAAATTTGGTTTGTTATTTACCTTTATTTCATTCCATTCATTGAAAAATGAGAACAATGTTTATGCGTACATACGACTTGCCGTCTCCCTAAATGGTGTAATTGATTTTTATTTCTCTATATTTTATAAATAAATATAAATAAGTATATAATGAATATATATGATATTAATATCATTATTATAATTCTATATAATATGGAATCATGATCAAAACACATGTACCAAAACTACTGAACCAAAACATTCATGAAAAATAAAGAAGATATCACTCAGAACCATGATTTTAATAAAATATTTGTTAATAAACTTGTTATATATTGTTATAAGTGTTGATTAAATAATTTAACTTATGATTTTTCCATTCCTTTATGTTTCGAAAATCACAAACACATTTTATTAAGGAAAATTTTCTTTCTCTAAGAAATATTTTTATTAAGGAAAATTTTCTTTCTCTAAGAAACTTTTTGTCCTTATCCTTGGTTTTAAGAGTATTATTTAATACCAAGTCTAACCATATTCTTTTTAAACCAAAAAATTGGATACTTATCTAACATAGAACATTACAGTTTCTTAGAATCTGATTTCCCCAGAATTTTGATTCTGAATTCATCAGAATTCGGACTCTAAATTCTCTAGAAATCAGACTTTGAATTCATCAGAATTCAGACTCAGAATTATCTAGAAATCAGAATCCTAATTCTATAGAAATAAAACTTTGTATTAATAAGAATTAAGAATCTGTATTCTTTAGAAATCAGACTATGAATTCATCATAATTCAGACACTAAATTCTTTGAAAATCATGCTCTGAATTCTCTGAAAATCAAACTCTGAATTCTTCATAAATCAGATTCCGGATTCCTTAGAATTCAGACTCTGAATATATATTATTTCAGAATCCTATTGTTCATATTTATAGACTCTAATTCTCAATCCCTTAATAATCTGATTAAATATTTTTCTTACAGTTACCTCATTTCCTTAAAGTAATGTTTTAGTTTTCAGATCATATAATATTTAAGTTTCTTAAAACTTATATTGTTTTCTTTATATTTTATTATTTCTTAAGAATTATAATATTTACCAAGTTTTCTTACATGAAACAAAGTTGTACAATCTGTTTTTAACTAACCTTTGGCTGAGTGACATGTGTCCAGGTCCCTCTAAAATTCAAGGAAAAATATGACTGTTTTAGGAGGAGCCGACCATTGGAACTTTTTCCTATAAATACCCCATCTATTTGGGTAGTTCTAAACATGTTTATATAGTTTTGACATGTCTAGATATTACATGTTGTGATTCTATGAAGATATTTCTAGGGAGATACTGTCATTACTTGTACAAATGATGTGAACATCTTGTTCAACCTGCTTAGTGAGACTCTGATTGTTATTGTATACAATCAAGGGCTTCTGGGGATAAGAAGATAGAGGTTCCAATTGACTTAAAGTTCGAGGACATTTAGGGATAAGAATAAAGAGGTTTCCCCTACCTTAAAGTTAGAGCTATTTCAGGGATAGAAAGATAGATTATGATATTCTTATTGAGGGCTTACCCTGATGTGGGTAAGCAGAATTTATTGGAAGTATAAATCAAGGGACCTTTATCCAAGGTTGTTGGATACCCTTCTCTTTGGGTTAAAATATTTCGTAAACTTGTTCTTGTTTTGTTACAAGTTTTTATTACTGCTTCAATTTTGTTAAAAAAAGAATGTAAAAATTTCTTATACTTTCTTATACTTGTATACTCTAATAAATAATATTCTATATGATTTAAGGTAAAATCTTTCCCTATGTAAAATTTTCTTAGGTTTCTTTTTTGGATCCGTATTTTCGGATCCTAAGAAAGATTGTTTCATAGTTAAAAACTGAAGAGGGTTTTTGAATTCATCTTGTTTAACCTTATTAAATATAAATTTTCTGAAGGATAAAAGTTAGTTTTTAAACCTATAATTCACCTCTCCCCCTATATTAATTGAGCATCTACATTTATATTTTTATCGTATAATTGGTATCAGGGAAGGTCTCTAAAATACTTATACATTCATATAAGTTTTCTTTCTCAAATTTTCTTGCTTATATTTACTTGTTTGGGTTTTTCTTAAATATTTTTTATCTTTTTTTTATAAAATTTTGTTACTGATCCTTTTTTTAGAAAATATATTTTATATTTTTCTTATATAAATGGTAGGAATGAATTTTATTAATATAGAAAACATAAATCCTACCAGACCACCAATTTTTTAAAGTAATGATTATGAGTATTTGAGAGATAGGATGAAGACCTTTGGTATAAACACTAGATTTGAAAATTTTATCATTCTCACTAGAGAATACAAAATTCCTGACAAAGAAGTCAGAACATTCAAAAATTAGGAAAAACAATAATATCAACTAGACAACAAGGTATGCAGTAATATTTTATGTTCCATGACCAAGAATATCAATAGTCAATCATTCTCTTTTGAATCTACCAATATTATTTGGAATAAACACTTTGGAACATAAAAAATTGATAGAAACTAAAAGATCTATGTTAAGAGATAAATATCATTGATTTATATTTTCTTATGGAGAACCTGTTTGAAAATTGAAATAAATATTTATGACTATCATTAACAGTCCTCAATCTATGGCAGAAAACGAAATTTATAATAAAGTCCTTATGGACAAGATAATTGATATTATTCTTAGTGAGTGGGAATCATAAAGGATAGATATTGATGAAAATATGTAAGTATCTAACATCACTTTTGATGAGTTATTTGGAACTCTTATTTAGCATGAAATAAGAATGAAGACAAATGATGATTTCAACACACAAAAAAGAATAGTAATGGAAGTGTTTCTTTCACTAATAAATCTAAATCCAAGACACTAGAAAGGGTAACTAGATCTAAAGTTAAGTAAGTTGTGGTAGTATCTGAATAAAGTGATAGTGATCAGTTTGAGAATGAATTATCCAATCTTTATCAAATGATGATAATGATTGTTGGAAATAAATATATTTAGTATAGATATAAGAAGAAATAAATAAAAGACAAGAAATATTATTAAGTAAATTTTTATTAATGAAAAAGGGTTGGACATATTAGACTTTATTGTCATATGCTGAAGAGAAATGATAGAAAGGACAAGCATTCTGAAATGAACAAAAAAAAGTACTAAAAATATAAGGCTAAGATATTATTGAAGGCTAATGACACCTAGATTTCCAATGGTGGTGACTCTTTACATTAATCCTAAGAATATGAATCTTTTAGTTAGAATAATAATAGTCTTATAGACAGATTACCTGTTTATTTCATTGTCTTAAAGATAAGGTACATAATGATTAATCTTTAACCAATTTTTCTTTAAATTCAAATTTTACTAATGAATAATATTATGAATCCTCATATAAATAATCTTCATCATTAGAAGATAATACATTACCTTCATTAGAATAAGTTTCTAGATTTTCTAAATTACATGATATTGAGAACTATAAAATTAAAAAGAAGTTAAAGAAAGGAAATTATGTAATTTATGTTTTAAAAAATAAGGATATTATCATTCAAAGAATCTTGATCATAAAACTCTTGATTTTGAAAATATTTTCAAAAACCTATAGAATGTTAATTCATAGAAGGGTAAACATTCTAAGGATCTTGAAAATTTTATTTCTAAGAAAAATGTTTTATAGAATAACACTAACTCTAAGACTAATGAATATGAGGATAATAATTTAGTCATTAGACTAAAGTGTTGAATATTTTCCTTAAAGAAACTTTTATCAAATTTTACTTCAGGAAGGAAATAATATGATAAAATGTATCCACAACATCTTCTTCTTAGGAATATTTCTATATTTGGTTATACTCATTTAAACCCCATTTTTAGTAAAAATTATTGTGTTCCTCAAAGTAATATTTTTTCACTAAGTATCAATGTGGTGAAAACTAGGAGAGAAAAATTTATTTGAATAAAACCCAATCCTTAGGTTTTAATAAATCATACTTTTCTAAGAAAATTTGGATACCTAAGATTTTAATTTCTAACAATTTTAGATCTAATAAAGTGTGGATTCTAAAAGTTTAACTATTTTATTTTCTGAAAAATAAAGGAAGTGCCAACAAAAATACATGGTACATGGATATTGGATATTCCCATCACATGACTAGTAACAAAAACTTCTTTGAAAATATTATCAAAACAAAAGGCAATATTATCATAGATGTGAATGCATTAAACAAAAGTTAGGAATGATAAACCTAAGGTAATCATCCATATCAACTTTTTGTTAAAATTATCTCTTAAAAATAAAATACTTATTTTACTAGGAGATTACATGTGTTTATTCTTTTATATTTCCCTTTCAGAAATTTTTTCCCTAAACCTAAATTTTTTTTGGAGCCTAAAAATTTTCTTTCCTTTATAAATATTTTCAGAACCTAAGGTTTATAAGAAAAACCTTATCAATACTGAAAATTATTTATTAGAAATAATGAAGGTATAGTTCCTTACATAAATATTATATTTTTTTTACTTGTTGGTATTTCTGTCTTGTATTAAGAAAAAATTATCAGATTCACTTTCATTAAATCTGATTTTTCCTCAAAACCTAAAAAGATCAGAACCTTAAAAATCATTCTTCAACATTGATATCAAAAATAATATCAGATCAATCTGATCTCAAACATTATATTTTTTTTAGAATATGAATCATTATCATGAATCTTATATAAAGGACCCCCCCTATTCGCATCCCACATCTGTTATTCTAGTGTTTCTGTGCCGAAGCTCTACTGATCGTCAAATCAGCCATTCTGATTTCTCAATTTCCTTTCGTTCTGAATGTCTCTTAATGTTTCCTTAAAAGGTCCAATGGACTCAAAAAAGGAACTCAAGTATTGGTTAATTTTCTGAGAAAGGTTGGTGGACCAAAATTTATTTCTTATGTATTATTTTCTAATTTCAAAAGTCAATAAGAAAAATGGATGGGAAATTATTTGTGTTGCCAATCTAAATAATCAGGATCTGTTTTATCCACATATCCTTATATAATTCTATGATTCAGCTGGTTTTTATGAACAAGAATTAAGTGAATTGTTTCTTTCAAGAGATTTTTGAATACTTATTCTTTATCTTTTAACAAGGATTCTAGTATATTGGATATTACTTATGAAGGAGAGACAATCTTTTGTACTCACAAGTTTCTAAACAAGGAAGGTAGTTTTTAGAAGGTTATGGTAACTGATTTAATTGGGATTAAATAAGTTAAGTCACCAAATATCAATCATATTTCTACAAATTTTAGATTTTTATCCATGTGGATGAAAATATTTCTCATTTCGAGAAAGGGAGATAAGAATTACCTTAAGAAATATGATATCTTCATGATATATTTCTTGGTGAATATAAGGAAGATAAAACTCATCAATTAAATCCTTCTAACCATCACCAATATCAGGAATGGTACCCTCAAGTATCATATCATTTTATACCTAGAAATCCTGTCAAATATTATTTTTATTTGCCTATAATATTTCAAAATTCATTGCAGTTCAAAAACCAATGTTTTTAAGATAATGTTTCTGAGTGATGAAACTATGAGGAGGATGAAAATCAGTTTCAGTATTAATTTAGGAGAGTTCTATGATATTCTATATAGTGATTTTGAATCTATCATCAAGAAAGGTGAAGTAGGAGAAACATATAATCAAACCCCTAAGAAAAGAAAAAAACCACAACTGAGAGAAAAAGTAATAGTTTCAAAGTCAATATATTCTCCACCAAATCTGAAAATGCAAAATACATTTTCTAATGAAGTATTAGTCAAGTGGGGAGAGAAAAAGAAGGAAATGAAGTAAGAAGATTCAGTGTTTAGATTTGATCTGGTAGAGACCAGGGACATAAAAATCCAAGCAACTGAAGAGATTGAAAAGAAAGAAAAAAAAAGATGAAGAAAAAGATGTAAGAAGATATTGTTCAAGCCTTTGTTAAATATACTATGAAAGAATCCAAAAAAATCCAAGTACCATAATATTTCTTACAAGAATCAGTTCCAATAGAAACTCTAGGAAATAAAGTTTCAATTTCAAAACCCATTATTAAATAATAAGTACTTCCACAAGAAGAATAAGAGGAAGAGTAAAGTAAAGATGTAATCAAAATGGTAGAAGAATATCAGGATAAAGAAAGTCCTTCTAACAAGCTATATATCATAACTTCCCAAGTTGAATCATACAATATAATCTCAGAAGGGAAATATGATGATTAATATTATGAGGTTGATAAAACTTTCGATGATGAAAGTAGTAATCATGATTTTATTCATCCTGATGATATTAAGGAAGGTTCTGATAAATAATTTTATGGTGATAGAATAATTCAAGTTTATGATATTGAGAATGAGTATCCACAAGTTTAGAAAGAAATATATAATTTTGAGAAAGTAAATCAAGTGGTAGTTGATTACCCAAAGAAATTTGTGGTTGGAAAATATAATAAATATTTTGTTGGGACATCTCGGGAAAATAACATTAGCAAGATAATGTTTCCTCGTCAGCAAAGGAATCTACTTTGGAATCTTCATCTTCCTTGGGAAAATATTTTTTTGTTAAGAACTTAAATAATATAGTGAATACCATTCCCTTATTTCCAAGTATTGACTCCAAATTCCAATTGCTTGAACAAAAAAATCAATCAAAATTCAGATTCAACAAGCATTCTCATGGAAAAGTCTATAAAACATGAAGCCGATTTTAGGACTTTTACCATTGGTTATGATGTTCATATGAGATCTTGCAATGAAATAACCAAATTGAATAATTCATTGATTGATTATCTGAAAATCATGGATGATTTCCATGATTTGGTAAAGGATGAATTTGATAATTCAGATGACATGATCAATAACTTTTCAACAACTCTTCTAGAAAAACTGAATCAATATAAAGTTTCCTGAATCCAAGAGGATAAAGAACTAAATAGAAAGATGAATTAGGTTGATATCAAATTGAAAAGGGAAGTATAAATCTGGGAAGAGATGGAAGAAAAGTTCAAATAGAAAAAAGATCTTGTAAATTCTCAAGCATAAATTCTTAAGTCTCAAGAAGAAATAATAAAATTTCTTGAAAATAAAAATCAAGATCAGGATCAGCTACCCAAAAAGTTCAAGGATGATCACAAAGAGTTGAAGAAGCTATAGGAAACATTGAAAAAGTTAATTCCAAAGGAGAATAATAATGTTGAATGATTTTATTAAACCTCTGATATTTTGTTGCATTTTCCTTGTAACAATTGTTTTCCAATTATAATGAAATTTTTTTATATTTCAATTGTTTTTTCTGGTATATTCCTATCCTTTTGAATACAGTTTTTTTCTTTCCCTCCATTCATTTTTTAATATCAAAAATGGGGAGAAAATAATGATCAAAAATAATATTAAGAAATAATATGTCTAAGTAAGGAGGAGATTACTTAAAGAATAAATTCTTATGTAAGGAAGAAGTAGCATCTCTAAAAAGACAAGAATACGATCCTTAGGGATTTCAAAACCTAAGGGGGAGTTAGTCTTATTCTATATGGGGAATAATTAAATATAGATAAGTATTTATTTTAAAGTTTAAAAATCGAAAACTTTATTCCTTATATTATTTTTTCAAAAAACGTTTTTGTGATTTCCAAAATGAGGGATATTGTTGAGTCAATAAGTTCCCTTACAACTTCCCAATTCCATTATTTTTTGAAAATCACCAACACATTTTTTTAAGGAAAATTATCTTTCTCTGTGAAATATTTTCTTAAGGAAAATTTTATTTCTCAAAGAATATATTTATCCTTATCCTTGGGTTTCAATGTATTATTTAATACCATGTTTAAACATATTTTTTTGTAATCCAAAAAATTGGATCCTTACTTAACATTAAACATAATAGTTTCTTAGAGTCTAATTTCCCCAGAATTATGATTTCGAATTCATTATAATTAAGACTCCAAATTCTCTAGAAATCAGACTCCGAATTCATTAGACTTTAGAATCTGAATTCTCTAGAAATCAGACTCAGAATTCATTAGAATTAAGACTCTGAATTATTTGGAAATCAGAAAATGAATTAATTATAATTTAGACTCTGAATTCTCTAGAAATAAGACTCTGAATTCATCAGAATTCAGACTATGAATTATCTGAAAATCAAACTCTGAATTCTCTGAAAATGATACTTCGAAATATTAATAAATCATATTTTAGATTCCTCTGAATTCAGACTCTGAATATCTATTATTTCAGAATATTTTTGTTCATATTTTTAGACATCAATTCTCAATTCCTTAATAATATGATTAAATATTTTTCTTAAAGATACATCATTTCCTTAAAGTAATGTTTCAGTTTATTGTATCCTATTATATTTAAGTTTCTTAAACATGATATTATTTTCCTTATATTTTATTGTTTCTTAATTATGATAATGTTTCCCATGTTTTATTAAATGAAACAATGTCATGCAATTTATTTTTAACTAATCTTTTCCTGAGTGACACATGTCTAAGTCCCTCTGAAATTCAAGAAAAAATATGACTATTGGAGGAGGAGTCGATCATTGGAACCTTTTCCTATAAATACCTCATCCATTTGATGATTTTGAAACATGTTTATAAAATTTTTACACATCTAGAGATTACATTTTGTGATGATGTGATGATATTTCTTGAGAGAGAGACTCTTATGCCTTGTGTAAATGTTGTGAACATCTTGTTCAAGCTGTGAATAGTTTGTTATTCCTACTAAGTGCGACTCTGACTGTTGTTGTGTACAATCGAGGGCTTCAGGTGATAGGAAGACAGACGTGTTGACTAACTTAAAGTTGAAGGACTTCCACAGATAGAAATAGATATGTTTCTACTGCCTTTAAGTTCTATGTATTATGGGGATAATAAGACAGATTTTGATATTCTTATCGAGGGATTTCCCTGGTGTGGGTAAGATAGAATTTCTTAAAAGTATAAATCAAGGGAACTTTATCCGAAGTTGTTTATACCCTTTTCTTTGGGTTAAAAGATTTATTATACTTGCTCTAATTTTTTTATAAGTTTTTATTTATGCTTCAATTTTGTTAAAGAAAGAAATAATAACTTTATTAAACTTACTTATACTTGTATACTCTGATAAATAATATTATATACTCTTTAAGGCCGAATATTTCCCTAAGTATAATTTTCTTATGTTTATTTTTCAGATCCATATTTCTGGATACTATGAAAGATTTTTTCTTAGTTAAGAACTAAAGAGGGTCTTTGAACTCATCTTGTTTAACCTTGTTAAACTCATATTTTCCTAAGGATAAAAAAAATTTTAATCCTACAATTAACCCCCCTATAATTGGGAATCTACATTTATATTTCGATCCTACAATAAGTAAATCTTAAATGGTATGGTATTTATTATTATGTTTATGTAATATATTTATAATTAATATATATTTATTATACAGGAGGTTCCAACACGTATGAAGGAAGTTGGACTTAAGGTAAGGGATTTTCTTCTAACTTTTATTTTTGTGAGACACATGTCATATTCACCACTTGTTTCTTTTATGTGGTGTATATACTACCCATGAATATATTTTATAATTATTATTATGAAAATTATGGGGATTTAAATTTCCATAAAATGTTATTTATTTCATGGGACATGCAATTCAAATGTTATCAAATCGGTAATGCATTTATGTTTTAACCATATTTTAATCATGATTATTTATGCTTTAATTTCCATAGAGATAATTATATGATCCTTATATGTTAAATCCCTTTATTGTTTATTATACTCTTGTTATTTGTTAATAATATATGTTTTCATTTAATTTTCCTCACCTTAAGTACTCAAGATACTGAAATAATGTTTTTAATGAGAACTAACTTCATTTCTCTCTTCAGTCAAAAATATTTTCTATTTCTTGGACATGCTTTCTAAAAAAATCAAGAATATCTTTATGATTCTATAATTATTTTCTAATTTCATTTTTACCCATGGTATCCATTTTACAAAATGGTTCAAAATTAAGCTTCTTTTCATTTTTTATAGGAGTTACTTTTTGACTTTTTACTAAAAATGTGAAATGGATGTTTTATTTTAACTTATAAAACATGAATGGAATTTCCCAATTTCATGAATACACAATTTTTTTAATATTACATTAGATTTTTCCAAGGATCTTTTAAAAGAAATTTTTTTCCATAATATTTTGGAAATATTTTTATTTTAAAAGTGATTTAAAAAGTGGAAAGTTTATTTACCTCAAGAAATATTGCAGTGATCTTTTAAATGAATTTTCATATATGATAGCATCCTTTGATATTAATTATGATTTACTAGGGATATGATCTAATGATATCATTATTACTCTTTCTCTATTGGTTAATTTTTATGTTTATGATATGTTTATGAAACCCATTTATATTCCATGGGTTTTTCTATGATGAATGGATAAAATATTTATAAAACTTGTTTTCATTGCATGGGATATGATGTGATTATATGATAAATGTTTTATTATCTTGTGGAACAAATATGTGTGGTTTTAATTATGAGGTGGGTGGTTATGTTATAGAAAATGGTGGTGGTTATGTTTTAACCAATGAAGATGGTTACGTTTTAACTGAGGATGGTGGTTATGTTATAAATCAAGGATGGTGGTTGTGTTATAATCGAGGATGAGTGTATCTAGAATTATGCAGTCCTCTAATTAATTGGGTAATGGTTGATATCTCATAAGATAAATAAGACTAAAATGGGGAGTGAACCCAGATTAGTAAGGGACTTTTTTCACTATGATAGTATTTTGAGTGAACCTAGATGACTACGATGGTTTAGAGAGTGAAATAATTCCACTTTGATAGCCTTGTAAATGAGCCTTCAATACAATGAAAATTATTTTATATGCTTATGTATATGCCAAAATTCAATGTTTTATGCCAATGTTATGATCTCGTGGATCATGTTCTTTGATTCTTTTATGATTCATGTCTTATGAACTACCAAGCATTATGTCATGACACATGATTATGATTTATGATATACAGGGTATGGTTTAAAATGTCAATATCATGTTCTCATACCTTTATGATCAATTCATTCTTATGTGATCGCTGATATCTCCCTTATTTATCCTTACTGAGCATTTGAGCTCACCCTTTTCTTATGTTTCCGTTCCCCAGGTTATGAAGAACGGTTTTAGGAATTTTATGTATAAGAAGTATGTTAGCTATGAATAACTTAATGGGAGACTCTTATGAACTAGTTTTTTATGTGTATAAGTTTCCAAATATACTAGACCTATATGATTCTGGTGTGGATCGTTATGATATATAATGAATGTTCATACAAAAAGATGAAATATCTATGTATGGAAAGTATGGGCAGCGAGAGTACCTATATAGGGTGTGGGAATTATATATTATTATGTTCTTAAAAATTCCTCATAATATATGCCATCATATACATGTATTCATGATGTAAAATAAACTTTTCACACAAAGGACCTTGGACGTAATGTGAAAAATAGGTCACCACACCTCTTTATGCCTCAGGTCACTGTGTTCTATCCAAGCCATCGTGGAACCCTTTCAAAAGTACTTTGGTTCAATGTTAGAATCCACCTCATCATCCCATCATCTTATTCCATAACACTAATTCACAACCCATACTCGAAGACTTAGGGTAGGGAGATGTCCAAGCCTTGACATGTTACCTGAAGGAATTGGGTATGTTCATACATACATATTTCAATGTAATGACTTTTCTCTAAAGGTAAGTTCCATTGGCCTCGTATCACATCATACCATGACCCATCCCTTTCATGGGTTTTCCTCATCCCAAACCTACTCAAGTAAAGGTTCAATTCATTCACAAGACCTATCCCCTAGGGTGGTCCTAAAACCAATACACTCAGAGAAAGGTATATCATCCACACCAACCCATTTCCATGCACTCCAGGTAGGTCAAAATCACACTGACCAATCCCCATAGACTATAGGGAGGTTACATCAATCACAGTAACCCAAGTATTTAAAGGAAAGGTCCAACATGAATTTTCAACACATGAAGGGCTTGCAGTCCATCACGTAGATCACTATTAAATCCTAGGGAGTTAATCACTCAAGACCTAAACCCTCAGTATGACATGTCTCATCTTTCTCTTCAGGGTTACAACTCAAACCTCTAGACCCCCATAGTTTTATCTCATCGATATCATCCCACACCCATCTCCCACTACTGATTCCACTACCTGAAGGCTCCTTCAACCCAAACATTAAGGTTTCCAAAACTTTGAACCCTCCTAGTACTGCTACCCAAGTACCATCACAACCCATAATTCCTTAAGTCCCTCGAAAATCCATTTCCAAGTCTCAAAAAAACCCATGATCTATACCTATGTATCATCTCATGTCTTATATGGGAGATCTCTTAAATCCTAACCCATAGAAAACCTTCTCTATCATGCCTCATCCCACCCCTAAAGACCCATCCCACTCACAAGGATCACTAATCCCCAAACCACCATCAGTAGAGTGTCACTCATCAGGCATGAGATGATGGTCATCTTACCCATTGTCATTGGGCCTAAGCCTATTGCACTCATCCAAATAGCATGTGGTAAAACAACCTATGATACCCATATCTCATCTCACATCCCAAGACCACACATGGTCCCTCATCATCCTAACTATCACTCTCACCCCTTGGTGACAGAATCACCAAGTGGTTCCAACATACCCAATTTCTAAAGAGCACTTGGCCCGAGTATAGGAGACCGAACGTCATCCTATCTATTTCTCTTAGTCACCCAAAATCCCTATTAATTATATCTAAACCTATAAAACTTTAATTCAATAGTAAAACCACACATAATAGGAATATGTGATTGTATTAAAGGGAACACCTACCTCTAAAACAGAGTTACCACCCAAGAAAAGATCTATATCACATCATCCAAGTCATCTAGGCCTCATCCAAGATTATACAACCACCTAATCTCATATATCATGTCATACATAATAAATATTTAACTATAAACATTTATAATTAATTATTCAATTTAAGCAAAAAAGGTCATAACTGACCAAAAAATCATTGAGCATCATCGTCACATTGAAACCATGACCAGTAACCCACGAGAGGTTTGTGGCACATCCCTAACACCATTAAGAGAAAAATATATAACAATTTTCACCTGAACAACCATAAATTTAATCCTATTTTACCAAAAAAAAACTAAATAAAATATGTTCGTGCCTTACCTTAACCATAACTTCTTCCAATGACATGAATACATCACCTCAGGTCCTCCTCTAGATACTTTACATGAAATCCCCTTTGATTCGGGTTGATATCACCATGGTTCGGTGAAATAATTACTGAAAACCTAGATAAAATTGAGTAGAATTAGAAGTTAGTTATAAGAAAAGGAAAAAACGAAGAGGATAGGATAAACAGACCCTGATCCATGGCTAAATCATACCCATGACCAAATAGAAAAGGGGGAGGAAGGGAGGGGGAGGCATCAGTTGTAAGGCCCTCTACAAGCGGGCTCTATTAGCTAAAAACAAATGGGTTTGAGCCCCTATTATTTAAAAAAAATTAACACCCCTTTTCAGGAATGAAAATTTAGTTCACACTGTGAAACACCTATGTATGAAGGTATTCCCTTATGCCTTTGATCTTTTCAATGTGTGAATAGTTTTTCACATTGTGAATGGCTGATGTTGTTGTTTTTCAGCATCCTTGACCATACTCCAATTCTCTGATGCTCACCTGAACCTCCAAGGTGTCCACCAACCCCCAAAAAACATCAAATAACACCATTTTGGACATTTAAATGATCATAATACTATTATAAACCTCGGTTCTCAAAATTAACCATCCACCATACAAAAAAGTTCAAATTCCATTTCGAATTTCCAACCCATAATAATGATGGTCATTAAAAACACCCCACCACAATTCTTACCATCCTTGAGAATTCCTGGTATTTCTCTAACCACATCTCTCAACCTATCATGGATTTCCATTCACCAATAAATTTTTTTATTCTATCTCATAACTCCAAACACACTTCTATTACACAAGTCTAACCACCAAGACTGGATCCACTGAATTTTATTATAAAACCCCGGTTTGATCCTAAGACCACCTAAACTATTCCCCACATGACACCCTTGACATGGTTCCCATATCAACATGTTCAACTCTTCATAAAAGTTTCATTTGGACCTCCACAGACTAAATTTTCCCAAAATGATCGATCACACCCACTGACACGTCCTCATAATAAACACCTGCCTCCAACTCAGAATTTCTAGTAACCCTCACACATAGGGTCCCACTAAAACTAAAAACCATATAACCAACTTCATTTTCTTCCCCAATCATTGACGCCATAAAATGACTCATTCACTATATTCCAACACATGATTAAATCTGTAAATCATGTTTTTAATCACAAGTCAACCCCTGAACCACATGACGAATCCGATTCACCTCATAGATCATGTCATAAATCATGGTTCACCCCATTAATCATGTCATGAATCATGGATCATCCCATGAATCACTCTATAGTTATACTAGCTCCCAATATTTATCTTTATCTCACCCTGATTCAACTCATCCTAGAATCACACCAAAAAAGCCTCAAGCCTAATTCCAGTGAACTTAGTCAAACCACCACTTCATTTGAGTCCCAAATCTAGTATTCACTGAAGAACAGAATCATATAAAATCTTATCATGCACTGGTACCCCAATTTCACCTCAATTTTCCACTAACCAGTCTCACCTCACTAACAACCCATCCAACACAAGGGTCATTCCCCCATGACTGATATAATGCTCCCCACTATAAGAGTATTATTATCATCACTCCACCAACTAATCACTTGTCTATATAGACCACATCCCATTTATCACACATAATGGATGGATGTAGTTGTTCCACTCATACCTGATCTCCAACACAAAACACCACTATTTCTCATTTCTGTATCACCGAGGACATCATCCTCTAATAGCCAATGGTTAACTCCCCCAATATGGATTCCCTTATGCACCTCTTTGATCATGGACCCCAGAAAGTCTCATCACCACATGTGTTTTACTACTTCTGATCCACACTCACCTTTAATCAACCATTGAAACCACTCTTACCTAATGGTCAATGTCAATTCATAGCCTTGGGTCGATCATACCACAATACTCTAGTCCATTACCAAAGTCACCTCACATCACCAGGGGACATATCTAATTAAACTAACACACTAGGTTACAATTCCCATGAGTGTCACATCACTACATTACTATTATAACATTGCTCATATTTATACATAACATAAAAAATTCTCAAAATACCTACACATGGCCCGTTCACCAATCCAAAACCCAACTAGACACCATGTAAACCTAACACACACCTATCTTCACACACAAAGATTTTTCCTAAAAATTGTTTAAAATTCTCTCTCTCCTACACCCAAGTTAGAGTAATCCACTAAGAACCCACTCATATGTTCTTGATCACCATCTTACTCAGCCTCAACCAAACCCAATAGTTTTATTCTATGGTACAACCCTATCATACACCTCAACTTACACTACCATGAGTCTTGATTAAACTAAACTAGGTGCATGAACCTAACCCTTTTACAATTCCTTGATCACATGTTAGAAACATTCAATAGAAAGCGGAATCTCACTCCTACCAAATCTAACAATACAACCACCTTCCACATGGGTTTAATTCAAAATCCAGGAGCATATACCCATGATACTACTGTTCTACTCCAATGTGAAACAAAAAATCCATGGGGATGGGTGTCCAACTGATCATGCCTTCTTGAAACCAACCCCAATACCAAAAAATGCTCAGGTTATTCACATCTTGAAGTCCATGGAATTTCACATGCCCTTCTCAACAAGTCCTTTGGGTTTTTTCATCCACTTAACCTAGTTAAGTAGAGTGAATTAAATAATATATATTAAAAAAGATCATATAGGTTGTTATTTAAACATTAATTAATCAAACCACATCCTTATGGCATCCATTTTCCATCCTCAGATCATTTATTGGGCCTCACAAGCCTATAAAAACATATTAGGTTTCCATCATAGAGGAATTAAATTCCTATACTAACCAACCAAGGGTCCCTATGAATCCTTTGAGGAAGGGATTACATTTTGATCAATGATGATCCTCTTACACTAGGATCGTCATGAACTTCCATCAAAGAAAATATCATTGTCTAGCTGAGTATAATTCCATAAACATGTTATATTGGAAAATTATATATAAGTTATTGTTGAAACTTTAATCAACTAAACCTCTGATATAAAATAAAATCACACACATACAGGCATATGTCAAGTGTGTTTTATATTCCTAGTCATGATTCCTGAACACAAGCCTATATCTATTAGAACAAGATAAAGAAACATAAATAGAAACCTTAGGTAAGCATTTCATAGTCAATAAACATCTCAATCATAACAGAACAAACCAAGAACACCAATATTGTACCCCTAGTAACCATGAATTCCCACAAAAAGGGTGTTCCTAACTTATCAGTTCGAGGTCCATAATAATCTCTAACACATTATTAGAATTCATGTATACTATCTACCCAAATCATAAAACAAAAAAAAATCTATGATACAATATTTTGATGCCATGACTTTAGGCCATTGAAAAAATCTCGAACCAAAGACTTTACAGGACCTCAAGCACACCTCCTCATACAACAGAGACTATCAACTAGAAACATGGGCGTAATCCATACAATTGGTAGAATATTACCTTGAATCAGAGTCATACAAAAATGAAAAAATAACAAAAACATCCATCATATAATCAAATTATTCATAATCATATAAACTCAATGCTATAAAAAATGTACCATTTGAAAGAATACAATCATACATCAGAAGATCACCCATTACACCAATCATATATAAAAAATAAACAAATGAAAAAAAATAAAGTGCATGCACTTTAGCCCTAATGCCATCTTTTGGCCTCAATGTAGCATTGATTAGCCACTAAATTAGGATAATATTCATTGTTAATATACATAATATTCATGTTATTTTTTATTCATAGACACCACTTTAGTGAATTTTACACTTTGAACATCATTTCACATTATGATTGTAATACCTCTTTAAAATGCACTATTATGTGGTACATTTTTTAACATCATTTAAAGTACCCAATTATTCATCTGATTTTACGGAATGTAATTATCCATATTTCAATTTGATATTTTGGTAAATTTATTTCCACTTCAATGTGATCATGTTTCATTAAGGGGTCAATGGATAATTCATGGAAGAAGATGGGGATATTTTGTGATGAAAGGAAGCAATTCTGGAGAAGTCATATTGGACATCATCCCACTGATGAGACTGTGGGGCTCAACATATAGACACAATGAATCCCATATTTTGTGGGAAACTAGAATCAATGTATAGGAATAAGTCCCTCTTCAGTATCTAATGCTAATTCGTCCTACATTGTGGTCATTTAGGTGGCCCAATTTAGAGATAAAATTATGGGCCAGATTCTGCGGCCTAGAAAAACATTTCACTAATATGATCATATCTCGTAATACACAACTCCAAATGGGCCCCACATTTATAGGAGGTTAGAAGACATCAGTATCTCCATTTTCATTTTATATGTCCGACTCTGATTCGGCCATCTAGAAGGTCCTACAAGCGCATATATTCGGTGAAGGAAAGATGGCTTCCACCTCGGGTCAAGGGTGGAAAAATCAACTCTCCCTTACTTTCCATCCACCTATGGCCTACCACAATTAATTGAGGAGACTTTGAATTTCGGAGGCTCGACCCAAGAGCTCAAAAATTTCTATTTAAGATAGTGTTGTTAGAGTATTGAAGGATCTTGGATGCTTTGTTCAATTGTAATGTTATGCTGCAATTTTGTTGTCTCAAATTTGTCTTTCACATGTAAGTTGTACAATTCACTTTAGTTTCTTAATAAAAGTTCTTCTTATACTCTTATTCTATTTTTATTCATATCACTTTGATACCGTTGTATAAAGGTTTGAATTTATTCACACCAAACCTTGTGAAATTATTCACACAATGGTAGAGTGATCATTTTTTTTTGTTGTTTTCTTTACTTCTCCATTTCCTCTCTCATGAGTCTACTTTCCGCTTCCATTGAAACCATGGGATCAATGTAGGGATAATCGACTTATGGTTTGATCCAAGGGAGTAGAAATGGGCTGGATTGGATGTTGTTTATCACCTCATTAATGTATAATCGCTTCTTTGATTGAGATTTTTATTTGATGATTTTTAAACTCCATCATCCTTGTTGAATTTAAGGCCACACACTTCAAGTGCTAATACGAACCTTTACCTTGAAGTGCTCAAAACATTGATCCCTCAAGTGTATCGGTGATTAGTATTAAAGTGTGTAGGCATTAAACCAGTAAGTGATGATGTTTTTTTATCTACTTAAATGAACTCATCTCAAATATAAGAAATTGAAATGATTAAAAAGGAAATACGGCCAATCCACCACGAGCAATAATCTAGGATCAACTCATTATTTTAAATTGAATTCACTTAAGCCTCTTATAGTTACTTTAAACCCATCTAAAATCAACCCATGTTGGCCACATCATAGCCAAAAATTGTCCATAGAATGTACGTGTCTATAGGTTACATCTTAGGTCTCTGAGGATTCAATAACCCAAGGTAAACTACAAGGACCATCTTACCTTCTTCTCTTGGGTAAATTTGAGTGAGAATCAAGCATGTATTCATGTATTCTCGAGCAACTCTATCCCAATCCACTATACATCTTGTGGCCAACCTGAAATCATAAAAGAGGTCTGCACATGAATCAAGGTTCCCATGAAAGGTGTTAGAATTACATCTTAATAGGGTATCACCAATTTCTCATACTATACGACGTCATGTACGTGTATACATGATGAAAAATAAAAACGTCACACATGATCGTTAGATTTCATGTATTAACCAGGACACCATAACTCCATGTGCCTCATGTCACCGTGTTCTAACTAGACAACCGTAACAATCTATCATACCTACTTTGGAATTGTGATAGATTCAAAATCATCGCCTCTTCTTTTCATGCAATCTCACTAATTCCCAACCTATACCTGAAGACTCAAGGTAGGGTTATATCCAAGACTTGACCCATTATTCGAAGGAATTGGGTGTGATCATACATCCATATGATTCCCTTCTATCTTATCTCTAATCGCAGTTCCCATCAGTATTGTCTCACATCGTATCATAACCCAACTCATTCATGGTTGGTCCTTGACCCAATCCTACTTAAGGCAAGGTCTAATTCATTCACACAACCTAGACCCCAGGGTGGTCCTCAACCCAAGTCACTCATGAAAGGGTCCATCATCCACACTAAACCATCCATATTCACTCTAGGTGGTTAAAAACACATTGACCCATCCCTATAGACTCTAGTGAGGTTTTATCAATCACATTGACCCAATCATCTAAAGGAAATGTCTAAAAAGTATGTGCAACACAAGTAGGTCCCACATGCCATTATGTAGCTTAACAGTTGATCCCAGAGTGTTGGTTACCTAGGACCTAGCCCCTAATCAAGACACATCTCCTCTCATATGTCAGGGAACCCACCAGGTCCTCCAAACCCTCCATAGTTTCCGTTTATAGATACTAGCTCATACCTGACACCCACCTGTGGCATCACTTCTTGAAGCCTCCTTTGACACTGGACCCAAGGTCCAGTCCAACCTAACCAAAAATCTCATCACTATTGGTCTTACTACCTATTGATAATATCAATCCATCATTATCTAAGTCCCTTGGTAACCCACTAGCAAGTCCTGAAAAAAACCATGACTCATACCCGGGTCTCATCTCACATATCCAAAGGAAGATCACCCAACCCATCACTTTGAGAAAACCTTCTCTATCACACATTGAACCATCTCGAAGGATTCATCCCACTCACAAGGATTAATAATCCCAAAACCAACCATAGTTGTGTGTCACTCATCTGGTGTGTGATGATGGTTATCTCACCCATCACCACTAGTCATAATCCTCTCACACTCATCTTAATATCCCTATCATCTTGCATCTCGGGACCACCCAAGGTCTCTTGTTAGCCTAACTATCACTCTCATCCCTTTGAGACATAGTCATAAAACAGTTAAAAATTACCTGAGTGTTAAAGAGAACTTAACATGATCATAAGAGACACCAAACCATATTATCATTTTTTATTACCCACCCCCAGTCTCTATTTGTTCCACCAAAATCCATGAAACATGCATGAAGTAGGAAACTAATACATAAAAAATCATATGATCTTATATTTAGGGGATAACCTACCTCCAAAATAGAGTTAACACCCAATACAAGCTTTGTGTCATTTTTGGGTCTTGAAATTTCCACAAACAAGATCAAGATAAGTCCATTAATTTGGAAAATGAGAAAATTAAATCAGAATAAGAGTTTGAGGAATAATGTTTAAAATGGAAAACCACAAAGAACATAATTCTTCATGGACCACCACTCTACATAGTGCTACACCCCTTCGTGAAGCACTCGCAAACAAAAATAGTTCATAGGGAGGGGTGGATTTAGAAGCGCCTATAAACGAATTAATGATGTCTAAGGGGAGAGGTGATGATTTCAACCCCCACGGACAAAACGCCCCAAGAACTCATGAGGTGAGATGGTGCCGACAGCTCTTATAACATCCCAATTCTAGATTTCACTCAAAGGTTCTCTGTACCTGGTTGGTCACATGTCCTCAAACGCCTCTCCTTATATTCTAGAGGTTGCCAACTAGTAGTGATGGCCTAGGTGTGTTTGTGGGGAGACTGTTCCCTCATTAATTACATAACAGAAATTCAAAAACATTTAAATAGAGAAAGAAGTAAACAATATAATAGAAATAAATATGGTAAGACTGGTAGTATAGAAAAAATCAATAAGTCATTTCATATACAAGTTGATGATACATGTAACATGTTTCTAATAAAATATCTAAAACAGGTACATTGAAGTCATATACAATAGATTTCCCAAAAGTAAAAAAGGCCCAAAAGAAACCCAGTCACATCGCAAGCCTCATCTTAGTCCCATGATATCTTTCTCATAATAATCATATAAATTACCTTTATTAGGGCACTTTCCCTTATTGACGCCTATAATCATAAAATATGTTTTGGTCTAAAAGGGTGACCCTAATAGGGTGTGAGATATAATCCCAGTAGGCAACCACAAAATGTATGTTCCAATAAAGAGGTGAATATATATAAGAATTTTTTAGGTAGTATAACAATAAATGGGGAAGTAATCAAAGGTAAACATCTATCACATATAATTAGATTAATTTAACAATTCAATATCATTGAACTTATATGTCTTGATATCCATATCAACCCCGACATGCCCTGTATAGTCAATAGCATAAATATATACCTAAACAGGCCATCAATAAAAATATGTGCAAATACTAAATCCAATATTTTTCTTTATATTGGAATATAGTTCATATAGTATTTTATCTTTAATTCAATTTGGAACCTAAGCCCTTCCTTGGCATTCCTAAGATGGAATTCAAGTATCATTATATGTATGATATAAAACTATGTTTGTACCTGACATTCCCAAGTTGTAATTCTAGTATCTTCCAGATATGATATCCACCAACACCCTACAATATCATCCCATTAAACCTCTAACAAACTCGATGTTGCTTTGGGTGAGGTAACATCCATGCCATTAAAGTTATTCCTTGGAGGTCTTGTTGGAACCAAGGATGTTCTTTTTTGAAAAAGGGAGAATGGATTGTGTTTTTTGTCAATCCTCTCATGGATGATCAGGGAGATTATAAGGAAACTGATCATATAGTTCAAGTCGTAATCATTTTTTATGGTGGCATCATTTCCCAGTGTTTTCCAAATTTTTGGGGTCCAAAATTTGGGTAATGGAAAGCATTAAGAAAAGTGGTTTTTCTTGAAGGTATCATGAAAATATTGAAAAGGAATGAGTTCCACAGAGATGGGATTCATGAATTGTGTTTAATGAAGACAATTAAGATTGTGACGGTGTGCTCTGCCATTATGAGACTTTCTTTGAGAGTGGTTATTTAAGGTGGTGCTTTGCAGCGGTGTGAAGGGTTTTGATGGAGAGCTCTATGATTACGACATGCATTGAGAAGAGAGAGATGCACTGTGAAGTTGTTTTTGGATAATTTTGATTTCACACCTGAAGAATCAGAGCTCCATGTTTGAACATGCCTATAAATAAGAGGTTTCCCTCTTTATTTTTCATGATTTTGAATAGATAAAATATGGGACTGCTTTGACTTTGCAAAGCAAGGGGAGATCCGCAAAGAAATTTTTTCTATGTGATCCTAAGCATTGTGAAGAGAATTTTGAAGTATTTAATGATTCCAATGCCTATAATTCAGGAGATATTCACGACGAAGGGGTGTTCTGTGTGGGCTTAGTGAAATTCACGAATTAGTTTGCTCTGTGAGGCAGTGAAATCCATGAAGGGTTGTTTCTCTGTGAGGCAGTGAGCCCCGTGAAGGGTTGTGTTATGTGAGGCAGAGAGCTCTGCGAAGGGTTGAGCTTTGTGAAGGGTTGTTTTGTGTATTAGTGTTGAGTGGCATGGGCTTTCAGTGAGCATATACTCAGGTTTTTGATGCAAGAAGTGTCTTGTGCTGGAAAGAGGCAAACACTTCAATGCCAATCTATTAAAGAAACCTTAAAGTTGATAAACTTAGTTAGACTTATCTCATAGTAGTGAGATAGGGGGAGTTCACAGAAGTGTTTTGATGGAAATGGTGATTCATCTCTGAACTTTTTTAAGGGAATTGTGTCTGGCACAGAGTGATTGTGACCAAACTCTTGTCCTCCACAACTGGTGAAGATTAGTGGATTTAGATAAGACCAACACACTGTCAGTGTATTCCCTTTGGATGTAACCCTTTGCAGTGAACCATGTAAAAGATGTGTGTCATATCCTTGATTTCATTTGACTGTAAGACTTAACAAGTTCCTACCAACATTGGAACAAGATCCACAACTTTAAAAAGAAACATTTTACACCCTGATTCACCCCTCCCCTCTCAGGGTGTTCTGGGGTCCTTCAAGTGGTATAAAAGAGAGCTTGAGGGTGTTTGATTTGTTTTATACCATCATGTAGAATTTATCCAGTGTCAGCAAAGTCCCCCTCTTCGATGGAAGTAATTTTCAGATTTGGAATAATAAAATCAGATCTCATTTAAGATCCCTTTTCATGGAAGTTCTATTTTCCCCTGTTCAAGGAATACAACTTACTAATCCAACAGGGCTAGCTATGACTAATGTAGACAGTAAAATTATTTATGTAGATGCTAAAGCACAGAATGATCTCACTGCAACCCTTTCTGATCAGATCTATATAAAGTTTATGAGTTTCACCTAAGAAAATTCTATGTTGGATAAACTTGAAAATATTTATGAAGGAGATATAAAAGTGAAGGAGGTGAAACTACAAGTCATGCACAATAGTTTTGACGGTCTGAATATGAATCCTAATGAGAATAAAGACTCGTTATTAAATTGAATTACTGAAGTGGTTGGAACAATTAGATGTCCAATAAAATAAATCAAAGACGTTGATATTGTAAATAAAATATTGAGAATACTTCCACCCTTGTATGATGTAAAGCTGTCAACCCTTCAAGAAATATATCTTTTTAAACTTTCTCTGGATGATATTCTGAGCATCCTTATGGCATATGAAATGGGGGTCAAACCAGAAGATGCTTCAAATAGAGTGAGCAAGGAAATGGTGTTCAAAGCCATGGAAAAATTGGAAAAATCATAAGAAATTAGTGGTGAAGATAATGAAATAAAATAAATTATTTCTGTAATTTCCAAGAAATTTTAGAAGGTGAAAGGAAAATTTAAAGGGAAGTTACCTATGGATTTCTTTCATTGTGGTAATGTTGGGAACATTTTCTCTCAGTGTTTAAGAAAGATCGAAGATGAATAAAGTGAATCTGAAAATATTTATTATCCTCATAAAAGTTTTTTCAAAAATGGATACTTAAAATATAGAAATAAATTACAGAAGAAGATTTTTGTTTGTGAAGAAGAAGATGATGATAATGAATTCTATGAAGAAGAAGAATTAGAATTTAAAACTAGAAACCTTGATTCTATAATAAATACTATTTAAAATTTAGAACCATTAATAGATAAAGCTAGAGATAACCATTTGACAACTAATTTAGATCCTAATTTACAACATAAGGAATCTTTTGGTAAGATTTAGAATAATTGGAAGATATGAAATAAGTGGAAAGAAATGGTGGAAGAATCATCAAAATATGTTGATCAGCTTGAAGTTGAAATTGAAAAACTGGAAGAACTTGTGAAAGTAAAATCATCAATCCTTGAAAGAAATGATGATGTAGTATACCTAAAGATCATAATCAAAGAACAGTAAAAGGTCATCAATGACCTTACCTCGAGACTGGAGGAGAAGTCCAAAACTGTTTGGGGACTCTAAGAAAAAGTTGTTACTCTTTTAGATCCATTTATATATCATTATATATAAATATTTACACAATGAATTGGATATATATATATATATTTGTGTGTGTGTGTGTCTCACCCATCTTGTAATGAAATCATACATACATGTGCTACAAGATCATAAACAATAATATAATGACCCATGAAATGAAATTGGTATCATAAACATGTCATCGTATCATAACCTTTGGAAAAGATACATGTTTCATAAATATTTTATCAAAGAATAACTAATGAAAAGAAGTGAGTTTAATAAGAATATAACCCATGAAAGAGAAATGGGTTTTGTAAACATAACCTGTTAAAGAGAAATGGGTTTTATAAATACATAACCCATGAAATAGAAATAGGTCGCACAAACATCATTCCATAAAAACATAAAACATTAAAAGGAATAATATTAATGGAAACCTTGGATAATATACCCAAAAATTCATGATTAACACCAATGGATGTCATCTTAGATGAAACCTAATTTTTTAGAAATCTTATAAAATTGTTTCTTGAGGAAAATATCCTTAATTATTTTTAAAAAAAAATTTAAAAAAATAAAACATTCTAAAAACCATTTTATTATAAAATAACCTTGAAAACTAATAAAGTAAAGTTTAAAACATTTTTAAAACCATTTTACATTAAAAATTATAAAACAATCATTAAAACTTTTGAAATTTTTTTTTATTAAAAACAAAGAAAGGAAGGTAGAAAACATTTTGAAAACCTCTTTCCTTGAAAAATTATAAAAGAAGATTAAAAAAAATTGATAAAATTTTTCATTTAAATCTTATTAAATAATCATGAAAAAAATTAGAAAAACATTTTCCTTGAAACATATAAAAGAATCATGAAAATATTTTGAACACATGTTTCCATAAAAAATTATAAAAAAAATTGAAGACATTTTGAAACAAATTTTCCTTGAAAACTTATAAAAAATTATTGAAAACATTTAAAAAAATTTTTAAACATAAAAAATTTTTGAAAATATTTTTCTTTGAAAGCATTTAAATAGAGATTTTAAAATCATTTAAAATACTTCTTGAATCATAAAAAAAATTAAAATATATTTCTTCAAAAACAATAGTAATTGGGGTTTGGCTTAGTGGTAGGCACCCCTTAAATCTATATGAAAAATGGGGGTTCAAAACCCATTGGGCACAGGTACTGTAGCAGTACTGTAGCAGCGACGGCACTATAGCATCTGTGGGAACTGTAGCGGCGGCAAGTCACTATAGCGGCGGCAGAGTACTGTAGCAGTGGTGGGTATTGTGTAGTGTTGTAGCAGCACAGGTATTGTAGCAGTACTATTCACAGAATGGGCTTTGGTATAAAAAATTGGGCCTATGGGTCATGTAATGGGTTAAATGCCCACTGGGCCTTCGGTCTATGTAATGGGTCTCCCTCTACCCAGTTAAAGAGGTCTTTGCTTTAGTTTAATAATAAATGAGGCTTCGGCCCCAACCTTTAAAAAAAACTTCAAAAAAATAAATGTTCAGAATATTAGGAAAAAATTATTTAAAAAATTAATCTTGTAAAATTTAAATGTAATCTTCAAATACATGATGGTTGTGATGGTGGATGAACTTATACTTGCCGAACATTCCTTTTTCACCATAAAATGTTAAGAAAAGTACCTTGATCAGAAAATGAAAAAAAGATTAATTTTTAAAACCCATTTTTTTTAAAGGTAAAACATGAGTAAAAATATTTTTTAAATATCATGGGATAATATTATAATATTTCTTTGTAACATTTTTTGAAAACATGGTTTTGAAAAAACACAGATTTCCAACTGAAGAGAGAGATAAAATCGGATTTTCTTAAAAATTATTTCTTAATTATCTTAAGTACAAAAGAGTGGGAAAATAATACTATTAATTTAAGATATTATGAATAACCAGAGTAGATTAAAATTAAAGATAATTCTTGATACATTGATCATAATATTTCATCAATGGAAATAGAATCGTAATCAATCCTGATAAACGATGAGATTGTAGCAAAAAATTGTTACCACTTTGGTATCTTTGAATGATAATCCTCATGAAATAATAAAATAAAATGAATATTAAAATATCATTAAAATAAAAATAGTTATGATATAAAATTTCAAATTTCAGTATACACACCTCATAAAATAATATAGGTGATTAAAAAATGTGTCTCAAAGAAAGAAAATTGAGACAAAATTACCTTACCGATTTGTTAACTTTTGTACTATAAAACCTCATGAAATATAGATAATAAAATGGATATGCGAATACCCAAAAAATTAATTATAATAATCATATAATATATTAATGGTAATTATATACACCACACAAAATAAATAAGTAGTGAATTTGTCATAGATCTCACAAAAAAAGGTGAGATGAGAAAACTCTTACCTTATGTTTTGACTCTCATCGTACTCATTAAAAATTCATGTATAATAAATAAAATTTTATTATAAATTTACCAAATAACTATATTATTATATATGATTACATATATTATTTTATTATTACTTTATATTACCCATTTATTAACAATTCCATGTTAATGTTACATTGTGGGTAATATCCGCTTTCTTTTTCGTATATGTTTTGATTTATGATTCTTGATCCACTTACTTAAATCATGATATAATTATTTCCAAAATGTAAAAAATGGTATAAATATCATATATATTCAATATATAAATATTTATACTAATATATAAAATATATAGATATGAAATTTAATACTCCTTTCATGAAGACGGTAGGTCGTACGTACGCATGAACGTTGTTTCTATTTTCTTATAGTATTGAAAGAAAGAAGGTAAATAACATATATGTATATATATATATATTATAATTACATTAGAATTATTATTTAATATATATCATATATTTTTACTAAACATGTCCTTAATAATTTCCATGAAAAGTGTGAACAAATCACTTCGCTTTGAGGTGGTGGTAGTCCACACATCCACAACTGAAGTTGTCATATTTACAAAAAATGGAAATCAAGAAGGTATGTTTTATATAATAATTATAGAATCATAAAAACATTATAAATATCATATATATCATATAAAAACATTATTTACATCATAATTCCTAACCATGGGATTTAGTGAATAAAAAACGAATGATATCATTTCAGGAAATGGTAGTCCGTCATACACGCGAAGAGAAAGTTTATTACCCATTTAATGGAAGTGTGTATAGGTGTAGGTTGAAAAATTAGAATAAAAATATATAATTATATTTATAATACTTAGGTTATTATATAACAAAGTAATAATAATAATTTACAGGGTGAATAATGAAAATAAAATAAAAGAGATTGTAGAAGGATGTTACCTCTTCTTTGGGTAACTCCTTTTTTTGTAGCAAAGGGATTCTTTGGTTGGATTTATAACAAAATTTAAGCTCATAAGTTGATATTATGTAGTTTGGGAGATTATTCTGGATGGTTTTGGATGATAAAAAGTGTCTTTATAGGTGTGGGTGAGTGAGGGGGTGAGTGTACTTTTATAATGTAGGAGGAGTGGAATTGTTATAAATATAAAAAGGTAAACACTATTGAGACGTCCCCCTTATATAATGTGACTCCAATAATTGTAAAAATTCTAAAAAATATATTTATTGGTTAAAATATGTCCATAAAATTTATTTTATACTTGTTTCTAGGTTATTTGACCCCTTAAATTAATGTTTAACCACTAAGTAAACTAATTTTTACCTTAATCTATGTAATTAATTTTAATTACTTTCACTAATATTTTTGGAAAAAAACAAATTTTTACTTATTATATAGTTTAAATTATGGTTATTGCAAATATTTAATCCATTTTTTCAAATTATAATCACATAAGTGGTAGAAATTAAATTAAAATTAATCCCACATATGGGATGAGACTACGGGTTTTTTAAGTGAAATGGTCCTAATTTTTGAAAAGTTTTTATGTCCATTTTCAATGTGAAATTGGTTAAAATGACCAAAATTGTATTAATATATGTATAAATTTTCTAATTATAGTTAATAAGAAAATTTTAAATATAATTCAACTATATAAATAAATTATATGAAAAAGAATTTTTGAATTAAAATTTAGTTTTGTTCACTATTCATAAAAATATGAAACTTCTCAGAAAAATACTAAATATTCACCCAAATTAAATTTTGATATCTCACTTTAAAAAATTATGTTTATCTTTTCAAATAAAAATTAAAAACGTATCTAAAATTATAAGTAAAATGGGTTCTCCATTAAAAGGAGGTAAAATTACCTTTTTGAAAAATACATTTTTTTTAATCGTAAAATTGGATTTATTCTTATCTTATTCCTAAAAAGATTATTGTATGAATTTCAAAAAAAATTATTTAATATATAATATATAAATTTTATTAAAAACATTCATCAAAAGTTTTTTATTTAATTTATTGATATAAAATTTCATTTGTACATAGAAAAATAGATTTCTTAAAAAAGTAATTTCTTTATTTTCCAATAGTTCGTACATTCACTTATACTAATTTATAACCAAAGGGTTCATTTTATATACATGTATAAATAATACTTTAACAATTTATTTAATTTTATTCATAACTTCCATTCCAATAGCTAGGTGGTAACTATAATAATATTTTAATAACAATATTAATAGATATTATAGTTCGGTAAAACTCAGTCTTTCGTTTAATGCAAGCTATCGAAGAAACTCATCATTGTGTGTAATAGAGGATAAACATAGTTTTTTGTATACTACAATCCAATCTAAGTGTTTTGTGTAGTGAAAACCTAATTTTGTGTTACGTGAAATGCAATCCAAACTTAGTACATTCATATAATGCAAGCTATATTCATTTTTGTGTGAAATGAAAAATATCAAAAAGATTAAAATAATTTGAAAAAATATATTTCACAAAATTTGGGGGTGTTACATTCTACCCCCCTTAAAATGAATTTATCCCTCAAAATTAATCTTGGTTATCAAGGTTTAATACTTTATAGTTCCTTTCATAGAAATCCACATCGTAAAAATGAAGACTCAAACATTCTTTAAAAGGGGAAATTTATAAACATAAAGGTTACCCAAATTGAATCATTACTACGTTTACGCATAGAAGAATAGAGGTGCTAAGTGAAAACATAGACATGGAGGATAAATCTAACTATCAAGTTTAGATGGAGAGTGATAGATAATGTGGTTAAGAGAAAGCTAACAATCACAAATCATAACCCAAAGAGGCTTTAAAAGGGTCATTGATATCATCAAAAAGGATGCTAACAGGACAAAATTTTATTTCAAATCCCTTTTTCGAAATGTTAAAGAATTTTCATGAAAAATATACTTACATGATTTCAAAAAAAAACTTTACCCTTTTTTGTGCCTTGATAAATTTCTAATTCATCTCTTATTCCAATAAATAAAGATGAATTTATAATTCCTGAAGCATTAGCATTTCATGAGATCCATAAATATAATGATAGGTCATTATCTCTATCTTTATCACAATAAGTTTTACAATATTCATAAATCCTCATATAGATAGATAATACTTTAATCTATAAAACCTCATCTAAATTTTAAAATAAACCATTCCATAAATGGTTAAATATATAACCCTTTTGAAAGATGAAATTTTGGAAATAATGTCACTAAATTTATCAAAAAAATTATTATTGATCCACTATATATAATAAAGTATACATTTGTTTTCTCTTACAAAACATTTGAATATCTTCATAATGTACTCTCTTGAAACATGTTAATAACGTAAATTACCATAAATCCTTATTGAAAACATGAATGTTTTCTTATTCCAATGTTTACTGGATATATTCCTTAAATCCAAAAATGTTGTAAACTTCATCAATGATAGAATAAACCACCTATAAAAAAATCCTTAATTGGTTCCAAGGTAATCAATATCATCCAATTTACTTATTCATATCAAATATATCATTATCCAAACATTATTATCTTAACATAAGGAACATATTAAGGGTTATATTTCCCTTAATCATCTGTTTCCTATGAATTTAAAATTTCCATTAAGTCACTTTTTTATTCCATAAGATTAATTCAACATATTATTATAAATCCTTACTGTAAAAAAACATAAACTAAACAATCCTTATAACATAATTCTTGAATCAAAATACATAAAAACATAGATTATTCCACTTCATCATTAATAAATAAAAAAGGATACCTCATCATATTACTTAATACCTATTTCTTTATATATTTCACCTCTATTCTCATCATTATCATAAATATAGTCATTACTAATACCACCTTGATGATTCCATTCTTTATATTTCTACTTGGGACATCAATTTTCATAATGACCATTCATTCCACACTTGAAGCATTTAACCATTGATGATGTCTTAGGTAGTCCAATACTCCCATCCTTTGTGTTAAATAAAATCTTTATTTTTCCTTTTTATTTACTTGTTTTTTGTCCTTTTCCATAGTCAAAACATATTCTTATTCATATATGACATTCACTTCGGTTCTTTTTTCCATATTCTCAACACAAAGGAAACGGAATATTATTTCATCGATGGTCTCCATTACCCAAGATCTCTGTGAAATATTTCCTTCTTTTTTTAGTGAGTCCATGATTTGGTTAAGGTATGTGTTTTTAATCATGTTCCATGAAAACTGATTATAAATTATCAAAACATCATTCACTCCAGTGATCGACCCATTTGACTTCTCATCATCAAATTATCTATCGCATTCAAAATTAACCCAGTTCCTGATAGTTCCAAACATTTAATAAAACTATAAATCATAGTTTTCACAACACTTATCATAGTGGAAAACCATATATTCATGAAAAATCACTTAATGTATGTCTAACTTATGAAACCTTCTTTTAAATCTATGACTCCATAAGCTTATCCTTAGAGATATCCCTAGACATATCATTAGAAATATTCATATGGGTATCACTAAATTTTTCACTTCCTAGTTCACAAAGGTTGACTAAACCTTTCCTTTGATACCAACTATAGATACCCAAGCTTTACATATATAGATATTACATCATTTTAGATGAATATTCAGCATATTACAAAAAATAAAAGTATAAGGACTTTAATAATTTAGTGTCTTTGGAAACTTGAAAACATAATCTTCTATATTGGTGAAATATCTTCATTATATCCCATAAATATCTTCCCCTTTTGTACTCCTACATAAAAATTTCTTCATAACCTAGGGAAATGAAACATAAGAAAGAGTGATCACAGATACTCAGTAAGGTTAAATAAAAGATATACGTAATCCTAACATGATCATAAGGGTTTGAGAACATGAGAAAAACATTTTAAGATCATTCCTTTAAAATAAAATATGATATACATGAGTCATAGCATAAATATTGGCAGTACATAAGACATGAATCGTAAATAAATCAAGAGCATAATCCATAATATCATAACAAAGGAATAAGGCATAGAATTTTTGGAAGTCACATAAGCATATATAAATGATTTACATAATAGTCAAGGATTATTTCCAAGGCCATATTAGTAGTCTTGGTTCACTCTCCATACTATATTGGTAGTAAAGGTTCACTCGCAAGACCGTCTTAAAGGAACAATTCTTTTACTAAAACGAGTTCACTCCCCATTTCATCCATGTATATCTCATCAAATATAAATCTTTACCTAATGCATTGGAGGTAGATATAGGTCCCACCCAAATCATAATTAAATAATACATACAAGTTCTACAAGATCATAAACAATCATATCATAACCCATGAAATTAAATGGGTATACATAAATTTCATCATATCATAACTAGTAGAAAAGAGATAGGTTTCATAACTATTTCATCAAAACATAACTCGTGAAAAGAAGTGGTTTTCATAAGAATATAACCCATGAAAAAGAAATGGGTTTCCTAAACATATAACCTATGAAAGATAAATGGGTTTAACAAACATATAAACTGTGAAAGAGAAATAAGTTTCATAAACAAATAACCCATGAAAGAGAAATGGGTTTCATAAACATCATGCCATCAAAATATAAACCATTAAAATAAAGAATATTAATTTAAAATTTGGATCATATCCCCAGTAAGGCATAAGTAACACAACCAGATTTCATCTTAGATGAAACATAGTTTATGAGAAATATTTTAAAATTATTTATTGAGTAAAATATCATTTATTTTTTAAAAAAATAAAAAATAAAACATTCTGAAACCATTATTTTTTTAAATTAACTTGAAAACTCATAATAGAATCTTGAAAATATTTTTAAAACTTTTTTCCTTGAAAACTTATAAAGGGATCTTGAAAACATTTCAAAAGCCTTTTTATTTGAAAACATATAAAGGAATATTGAAAACATTTTGAAAACCATTTTCCTTGAAAATTTATAAAAAAATCATTAAATCATTTTGAAAACTTTTTCCCTTGAAAATTTATAAAATAATATTTAAACCATTTTGAACACATGTTTCATTGAAAACTTATTAAATAATCTTGAAAAAAAATTAAAACCTTTTTCCTTTAAAAATCATAAAAAAATATTGGAAACATTTAAAACACTTCTTAAACATAAAACATTTTTTAAAACCTTTTTCTTTGAAAATACCTTTCAAAACATTTAAAAGGAACTTTGAAAATCATTTAAAACACTTCTTCATTCATAAAAATTTTTTGAAGAACTTTTTATTTTAAAAACAATTTAACGAAAATGAATGTCCATAATATTAGGAAAAACATTTTTCTTAAAAATATAATCCTATAAAATTTTTAGGTAAAATTAAAATAAATGATGGTCATAACGATAGATTGATTTATAGATGCCAAACATTCCTTTCTTACTGTAAGAAGTTTAGAAAAGTTCCTCAATCAGAAAATGACAAGAAGATTAATTCTTAAAAACCATTTTGTTTAAAAGGTAAAACATGCATTAAAATTTATTTTAAATATCATATGATAATTGTATAACATTTTTGAAAACATTTTTAAAAAACAATGTTTTTAAAGAACATAGATTTTTGACTGAATAGAGAGATAAAGTTAGATTTTCTTAAAAACACTTTCTTAATTACCTTAAGTGAAAAAGATTAAAAAAATGGCACCATTACATGAATATATAATTAATAAAATATGAGAATAAAATTAATTAGAATTATTGAGACATGAATCATCATATTTCATCAATGGAAGCATAATCATAAACAATCTCAATAAACGATGAGATTGTAGCAATAAATTGTTACCACTTTGGTAACATTGAATCATAATCCCCATGAAATAATAAGATATAATGTAGCTTAAAATATCATTAAAATAAGTATATTAATTATATATCTTTTCAAATGGAAGTATACACACCTCATACAAAAATTTAGCTGCATAACAAAAAATGTGTATCAAAGATTGAAAATTGAGAAAAATTTACCTTGCTGATTTGGTAACTTCTGAAATGTAAACCCCATAAAATATAGATAATAAAATGGATATGTTAATAACCATATAAATAATTATAATAATCATATAATAAATTCATGGGAAGTATAAAAACCACACAAAATAAAGAAGTTCTGAATATGGCATAAATCTCACAGAAATAAAAGTGAGATAAGAAAACCCTTACCTTATGTCTTGACTCTCGTCGTACTCATTCAAAACTCATGTATAATAAATATAAGTTTAATATAAATATAATAAATAACCATATTATTATATCTAATACCATATATTATTTTATTATAACTTTTTAATACTCGTTTATTAATAATTCCATGTTAATGTTACATTACGGGTAATATCTGCATTATTTTTCATATATGTTTTGAATTATTATTCTTGATCCAATTACTTAGATCATTAGTTACTAATTTAAAAAATGTTAAAATGATATAAATAACATATATTTTCAGTAAATAAATATTTATAATAATATATAAATGATATAAATATGAAATAGAATACACCATTTATGGAGATGATAGGTCATACGTACGTATGAACGTTGTTTCTGTTTTCTTTTCATATTGAAAGAAATAAATTAAATGAAATATATATATATATATATTATGATTCTAGTATAATTATTATTTCATTTATATCATATACATTTAATAAACAGATCCTCAATACATTCCATGCAAACTATGAAAGAGTCACATCGCTTTAAGGAGGCGGTAGTCCACATGTCCACAATCAAAGTCATCATATTTACAAAAAATGGAAAGAATGAATTTATGTTTTAAATAATTATTAAATAAGAATAAATAAATCATAAAAATAAAATATATCATATAAAAATATTATTTCCATCATAATTCCCAACCATGATAGGTGGTAAAAGAAAAAACTAACGACATTGTTTCGTGAGATGGTAGTTCGCCGTACACATGAACAGTAAGTTCCCTACTTGATAGAAGTGTGTGTATGTGTACGTAAAAACCTTAGAATAAAAACATATCAATATATTTATGATAATTAGTTTGTTATATAATCATGTATTAATAATAATTGAGGGGGTGGATAATGAAAATAAAACAAAAGATCTTATGGAAGGAAATTTCCTTTTCTTTGGGTAACTCTTTTTGGTTTACACCAGGAATACTTGGTCAGATTTATTCCAAAGTGATACTTATATGTTGAGACTAAAGAATTTTAGATATTATTTATTTAGGGTTTTTATGAGCCAAATTTTCTTTAGAGGTGTGAGTAAGTAAGGGTGTGAGTTCCCATTTATAGGGGAGGAGTGACATTCTTCTAAACATAAAAAGGTAAACACTATTGATAGGCACCTCTTACATCATGTGCCTCCAATAATTATAAAAATTCAATAAAATATGTTAATTGGTCTAAATATGTCCATAAAATTTCTTTTGGACATTTTTTTATGTTATTTTCCCCTTAAATTAAATTTTAACCACTAACTAAACTAATTTTTACCTTAATCGTTGTAATTAATTTTAATTAGTTTCACAAATTTTTTATGTCAAAAACTAAGTTTTACTTATCATAAATTATAAATTATTCTTATTAATAATATGGAATCCATTTTTCATAATTAAATTTACATAAATGTAAGAAATTAATTTAAAATTAATCTAATAGATGGTATGAGACAATAGTTTTTTAAAGTGAAAAAGTCCAAAAGTTTGAAATATTTTTATATCCAATTTCAATGTGAAATTGTTTCCAATTTCCTAAATTTGATTAGTTGATTTATAAATTGTAATAACCCGAGTTTTGAGCCTGTAAGACTTTGAATTATTTTTCTTTCTTGATGTCATTCCAGAGCAGGACGTTTAGACGACGTGTGATTCCGAGCCCCAGTGTGGCTGGAATTAAATTTTAAGTGTGTTCATACTAGACATGATAAATAAATAGAATAACTTCTAAATGGTTGCTTATATGGGAAAACCTAGGGAACTATTGAGTCCGGAGCATGCCGTTTACCCTAGGAGGGGTGTAACTTTCGCGGGCGCGACACTTCTGTGAAAAACGCCACCAGGGGAGTTTTCGTAATTTATTGGCCTCAGGCGTGAACTTTATAACTTCTGAATGGAGGCTTGGATTAAAGTTTTGTGACCAACGTTACGCTCAGAATGTGGATTTTACCCTAGGAGCGGCTTAACCTTGACCCCGTCGAGATTCTGGGTACGGGCCTACTGGTGGGTGTTTAAAATTAATTAAATTTTAATTAAGTTCCTTACTTAAACACATCCCCCATCCCTTTCTTCCCCCTTAAAATTTCTCTGGTGGAAGCTCTCCCAACAAATAACCTCCACCTCCTTTAAGCTCCTCTCCCCCCTCTCCAAGGTCATTGTGGCTCCGAAGGATCATTTGTGAAGTGACGGGCTACGCCCTGCGAGGTAATATCGTTGTGTTTTCATTTTAAATTCCTGCATCTTCTTTGAACTCAATTTATAGCATTTAAATGCTGTTTAATTATTAAGCTAAGGCCATATTTGAGTTGGGTTCGATCCTAGCTTCCCAACGATTCTTTTGGATCAAAATTTCGAGTCCCGGGGTGTCCGGGGTGACCTCGAGAGGTTTTCTAGCCAAAACCCATGTTTTCTGGTGGTTCCAGGGAGGTCCGGCGGCTTCGCATGGCGGTCCAGCGAGTCTCGGCGGTGGAAGCTCCTAAGGTGGTCCAGGATGGCTGTGGCGCAGCGGGTCCTCAGGTGGTGGCACAGCCGGCTGCGGGCGAGTGGCTGCGGGAGATCAGCTGCAGGAGGCAACGTCGGCGGCGCATGCGGGACGCCAGGGGTGCAGGTCGGTCGGCTTTGATGGTCGGCGTGCAGTGGGAGATCAGGGTCTTCGTGACCCCAGGAGTGGACCGGGACCCGTGAAACGCGGGTCCGGTAGAAAAGATCCAGATCGGCTTAAGCCGGTCCGGGTGAAGCAGTACGGCCCGCACGGTGAACCGCGGGCCGTGGTGGACCGAGTGGTCCGGGCGGTCGAGTCGCGGACCGCCGGTCTAAAGGGGTGGACCGACAGAACCAGTTCGGCCCACCCCGTCTCCATCCGTTTGCGTTAAAACGCCTCTCACTCTCAAACCGAGTATCGGATTTGCTTGTCGTCTATGGTAACACGATCCTCAGATCGAGACAGAGGTTTTGAGATGGTCTAGGGAATTTTTAATTCCCAAGACAGGGGGGCTCAGTGGCATGACACGCCCATTCACTATTATTTAGCGCCTCACCGAGATTCTTGTTTCAGGTGGAGCGAGCACATATGGAGTCCGTTTTACATGCCATTATCGGCGTTGTGACCCTAGCTTCAAGACGAAGTCATCCAGGGTGGTTTCAGGTTTTGAAGTTGGAGTTGATGCATGGGCCCACGGGCTATCATTCAAGCTGCATGCAGCGTTTTGCGACTTTTTCATCAGACGTCCATTCGGGGCGAATGAATAGTCGATTTGGCATGTTTTTTTGAGGGCATCATGATGGCATAGTTCTAGAACACTTTTTCATGACTGATGTGTGGGCCTCATGAGACGTTGTATGGGCATAAAGTGGGATTGAATAACTTTTCCATTGGGAGTCTGTTTCAAGCGAGTAAATAGTCTATCTCGTGTGTTTTTTCATGAGGATCGCAATGATGTAATCTGTTTGGGAATGAGGATCCTCATTATATATCTAATTAAATTTGGAAACATGAAATGGTGTTGTTCGAAGGTTCTTTTGATTCACTCTGAACCAACGCACGGTTGAGATGTTAGTGACACCCAGTGATGGCACGGGCAGTGCGGAGTTGTCAAAACAGTTTCAGTTTTACCCTCCAGCAGGGCTGGGCAGTGGGTTACCCATCGACGTATCAGGGTTTACCCTTTAGTGGGGCTAGGCAGTGGGTTACCCGTTGAACATAGGGTTTACCCTTTAACGGGGCTGGGCAGTGGGTTACCCGTTGACCTTAGGGTTTACCCTCTAGCTAGGCTGGGCAGTGGGTTACCCGATGACCTCTTAGGGTTTACCCTCCAGTTGGGCTGGGTAGTGGGTTACCTGATGACTTCTTTCAGACTCATCCACTTTCTATGAGTCTATTCAGTGACATTTCTCTGTGATTACCAGAGCGGGAACCTTGGTTGTATGGTTCAGCGATGAGATAGCTTTGACATGCGGTAAATTTGGGCATTAGTGATGGATATCCTTAGAACTGTTGGCGACCTTTCTTAGGTTGATCATGGATATGGAGATCCCCTTACGCACTCATTTGGGTTTCTTTTTGAGCATATATATATATATATATACACCCTACTTTTGTTCCCACTCCTTGGGTTCATTTACTCTCTTTCTAGGAGGAGCGAAGATGCGCGGGGTATGCCACATGCTTTCCGTTTCTAGCTCCTTACGTTTGGACGAGTCTTCTTCCTTTCTCTTGTTGGGTTGAGCTGCACTCTATTTTCTGTACTCTTTCACTATTCTTTTTTCATCCTACTTCTCACCTCTTTAGTGCCTACTTTGTTTCTCCCTAGAGCTTTTGGGAAATCCTACTGAGTATCTTTATACTCACCCCTACTTGGGCTTTGCCCGCACCTAGTGTGCCATTGCAAATGACGGATAGGTCTATCGTGACTACGGAGGAGTGTATAGGGAACAGGTGCTTGGGCTACGCACCGGGGTCGTAGTCGGGTTTTGAGGTGTGGGACTCTCCAGTTGTTTACTTTTGTTTACATGTTGCCAGGTTGTGGCACCTTTCGGGTTGGGCGTGTGTTTTTCCCGTTTTCTGTTCAGTTTCCTTATTAGTACTTTTCAGCACTTTACTTGTTCTATTTAGAAGTTAATGCATGACTTTGGTTGGGTTATAGTTGTTTGTACTTTAATTTTATTTTTACTCTTCCCTTCTGCATCTAGTGGGATGTGTGTGTGTGTACAGGTACTTAGGAAAAAGCCTCCCCAAGATCGTTACGCCTTCGACGCTTGTCGCCATCCCCTATCCTATGGAGGCGGGCTTGGGGTAGTTTCGGCTCAAGACCGGTAGGGTCGGGTTATGACAAAGTGTTATCAGAGAATGGTTCATTCCTTGGGGCATTGTTCGGACATCCCTAAAGAGGAATTGGTTGAGATTTAGTTCAATAGTGTTGATGTGTCTCGGGAGCGGCTCTCCGGCCAGGGAGTCCAATGATGGTACGGGCAGCCAACATATCCATTCACCAGGACACTGATAACCCATTTGTCGACTCGGCAAGCTGAGATACTTATTGCAGGGAACTTTGGAACATGCATCTGGTAGGATTGAGTCTTTGACTGTCCTTTTTTAGTCATCTCCCCTTTGTTATTACTGTTATATATATATTCTCATCTGAACGTGGTAATCCTTAATAATTTCCAGGATTCCCCCATGACAGCAGCCATCAAGGTTACCCTATCCAGTTTGTGACGATGACCTGGAGAGCGATGAGGTGTTAGTTCAGGGACCATCACAAGATCCCTTTCCACCCATTTGTTCAGTAGTAGATCCTCCATATAGAGATCTATGGTTAGTACCGGTGATTCTCGCTCAAATTTACCCAAGAGAAGAAGGTAATACGGTCCTTGTAGTTTAGATTGGGTTGTCGAATCCTCAGAGACCTAAGAATTAACCTATAGACACGTACATTCTATTGACTGTTTTTGGATATGAAGTGGCCAAATTGGGTTGATTTTAGATGGGTTTAAAGTAACTCTAAGAGACCTAAGAGAATTCAATTTAAAAGAATTATTTGATCCTAGGTTATCACTCGGGGTGGATTGGACTTATTTCCTTTTTAATGATTTAAATTTATTATATTTGAGATGGGTTCATTTAAGGAGATAAAACAACATCATCAATTACTGGTTTAATTCCTACACCCTTTAATACTAATCACCTATACACCTGAAGGATCAAATTTTTGAGCACTTCAAGGTAAAGGTTCGTATTAGCACTTGAATTGTGTGGCCTTAAATTCAACAAGGACGATGGAGTTTAAAAATCATCAAATAAAAATCTCAATTAAAGAAGTGATTATACATTAATGTGGTGATAAATAACATCCAATACATCCCCTTGATACTCCCTTGGATAAACCCATAAGTGGGTTATCCCTCCATTGATCCCATGGTTTCAATGGAAGCGGAAAGTAGACTCATGAGGGAGGAAATGGAGAAGTAAAGAAAAAAACAAAAATAAAATGATCACTCCACCGTTGTGTGAATAATTTCCCAAGGTTTGGTGTAAATAAATTCACACCTTGATCCAAAAGTATCAAATTGATATGAAGAACAAAATAATAAGAGTAGAAGAAGAACTTTTATTAAGAAACTAAAGTTAATTGAACAACTTACATGTGAAAGACAAATTTGAGACAACAAAATTGTAGCATAACATTACTATTGAACAAAGAACCCAAGATCCTTCAATAGTCCAACACCACTACCTTAAATAGGAATTTTGGAATCCTTGGGTCAAGCCTCCAATTGTATAAATAATCCCACTTGATTATGGTATGCCTAGGGTGGTGGGAATCTTGTGAAACTTGAATTTTTCCACATTTTACCTGAGGTGGCAGCCAACTTTCAACCACCGAACACACGTGCTTGGAAGACCTTCTCGATGGCATAATAAGAGTGGGCCATAGAATAAAAAAATGGATCCCCGGATGTCTCCTAACCTCCTGTAAAATTTGGGGCCATTTTTAGTTGTAGATTCGGAGATATGATTAGATTAGTGGGATGTTTTTCTGGGCCACAGAATCTGGCCCAGAATTTTATCTCTAACTTGGGCTGCCTAAATGGATACCATGGGGCCCGAATTATCATTGGATCCTGAATAGTGATCTGTTCCTACACATTTCTTATAGAATCCCACGAAATTTGGAATTTATTGGGCTTGTATGTTGGGCCCCACATTCTCATCAGTGGTCTGGTGTCCAATATGCCTTCTCTAGAATTGCTTCCTTTCATTTCCAAATATCTCCATCATCCTTTATGAATCTTTCCTTGATCCTTGAAGTGAATATCCAGTTAAAAAGAATATCAAATTAAAATATTTATAATTATATTCCTTAAAATTAGATGAATCATTGGGTACTTCAAATTATGTTCAAAAATGTACCACATAATAGTGCATTTTAAGAAGGTATTACAATCATAATGTGAAATGATGTTCAAACTGTAAAATGCACTAAAATGGTGTTTATGAATAAAAAAAGAACATGAATACTATTTATATTAACAATGAATATTAGACTCATTTAGTGGCTAATCACACCCCCCAACTTGAGTTTTTCTAGTCCCAAGCAAAATATATCTCAACAATATGAAATTCGAATTCCCTTTTCCAAAAACATTTTAATACACAATGATCACCAGAAACACTTATACCAAACAATCATGAAACCCATCAAAATATTTTAATACAAGATAGTTTCATAAGCAGATCCCAAGCCCAAGCTCATTCCTTTGTTCAAATTCATTATCATATTTCATCCAATATCAATTAAGTATGAGGATGTGTTGTGTAACACAATAGACTTGGGGGTTCATCTTTATTCAAGGGGGAAATGACGGAAGCGCTAGGTGGAATCACATTTCAATATTAAGATGAGTATTCAAAAAAAAAATTGTATTATTTTTTTTGTTTTTTTTTGTTTTTGCAATTTTGCCATGGTAATTGAAATTTCACTCAAAAGAGTCAACCCCTATAGTGAGACTTTGTCGATGACTCCCTAGCTCAAAGACTTTAGGGCACGCACCAAGTGAAGCTCACATACTCAGGCATCATCTCGAGTTAAATCAGTCAAAAACAAATTCAAATTACCATAAATAGAGATAAAATTAATAACTCTGGGCCAGAAAACTATTGATTCACGATCCCCAAGTGCCGAAATCCACGGATTAGGTCATTTCATTTCTCTACGCGCAATTTTTTTTTTTTTGAATACTCATATTAAAACTAAAATGATCACCAAACCTATTCTATTTATTTGGGGGACCCCATGAACTCAAACTAATACCCCACTATCCAAAGGACGTCCATTTTGATCTTTTTTTTATTTGGATGAAAATATAAACAATGAAATATCACATTGGACAGACACACTTTCCATAATCTATGCTCATGAAATTATACAAGGATTAAAATTAGAATCAAGGCATGCTAAATTATTTGATATTCAGTTTCAAAGTGTGCAATGTGTATTACCATGTTCAAAGTTAAAGGAATTTTTCCTTCGATTTACACATTTTTTTTCAAATCATTCATTTTTTTGACACAAAATCATTTTTTTATTTTATCTCCCCCCCACCTTAAAACAACATTGTCCCCAGTGTTTGAAGAAATGAAAATTTAGAAGGAGTAGAGGCAGATAATGGAAGTTCAAAAAGGAAATTGAAACTAAGGATCATGGGATGAAATCACCTAGTGGTTGAAGTTGAGGTTCATGCTACTCCAAATTAGTCCTTTGATCTCTTGGGGGATGTACGCACCTCCTTGATTGAACATGTATCACCCAAAATAGTACCTAAACCAAAAGAAGAACAAACCAGAGAAAAGAAAAAACACAACGACTTATTTTATTCCAAGTATCATCATTTTTATGGTTTTTCCTATTTTCCTATTTTTTTAAATCAAACCAATGATATATTGTCTTCTTTTAATTTTCTGGGTAAGTTATTACTCAGGGATCACACCGCATGAAATGAATGAATACGGTGCTCCCCTTTCATACCAATCCATACTCATAATAGAAGAACGGGTCAACAGTCCTTTTTTTAAATATAAAGATGATTAATTAATCTTATTTAAAATATAAATTTTATTAAAACAACAAAATGATAGGAAACTGGAAAACCGTGGGTTTCCTCCCATGTAGCGCTTTATTTAACGTCGTTATCCCGACATGGATCTTAAATCTATCATTTTTTTCCTGGTTCATAGGTTGGTTCAGTTAACTCAACCTCTATTTCCTGTTTATTGAATGATTCAATGAATGGTTTTAACCTTTGACCATTGACCTTGAAAATGTAACCACTTGTGGGATCTTGAATCTCTACTGCCCCATGGGGGTACACATGATGCACTATGAAAGGACCTGACCATCTAGACCTTAACTTTCCTGGGTGTAAATGAAGTTTTGAACTATAAAAGAGCACAAATTTTCCCGGTTCAAAATGTTTGAATTTTATATTCCTAGATTGGTAGGCTTGAACTCTATCTTTATTGATGCTTGAATTTTCATAAGCCTCTATCATTAGTTCCTCCAGTTCATTGAGATATAATTTCCTTTTTGTTTCGGCCAATTAGAGGTCATAATCCATTTTCTTAATTTCCCAAAAGGCCTTATGCTCAATTTCAACAGGTAAATGGCATTCTTTTCCATAAACCAACCTATATGGGGACATTCCTAGGATGGTTTTGAATGTTGTACGATATTCCCAAAGAGCATCTAAGAGTTTCTCAGACCAATCTTTCCTAGAGGGGTTGAGAGTTTTTTCAAGAATTTTCTTAATCTCCCTATTTTCTAACTCAGCTTGACCATTGGTTTGAGGATGGTATGTAGTGGAAACTTTATGATAAATACCATACTTAGAAATGAGTGAAGATAATGGGTGATTTCATAAATGGGGTCCTCAATCACTGATTATAGCCCTAGGAATTCCAAATCGAGCAAATATGTGCTCTTTCAGAAATCGGATCACAACATGATGGTCATTAGACTTGGTGGGAATGGATTCAACCCATTTTGAGACATAATCAATAGGTAAAATGATATAAAGGTAGCCCCTAGAGTTTTGGAAGGGTCCCATGACATCAATTCCCCAACAGTCAAATATTTCAACCACTAAGATGGGAGTGAGTGGCATTTGATTCCTTTTTGTGATGGACCCTACTTGTTGACACCTAGGACAGCTTTGACAAAATGTGTAAGAGTCCCTTGAGAGGGTGGGCCAGAAGAGACAACATTGAAGAATCATAGTATATGTTTTCTTATAGGAAAAGTGACCTCCACATGCCTCACTATGACAGAATTTATGAATGGACTCTTTTTCAGATTCTGGGACACACCTCCTAATGACTTGGTCAGGGTAGAACTTATAGATTTATGGATCATCAAACACATAGTGTCTAACATCATAAAATAATTTCCTTAGAGATTGAGTCCCTAAGAATTTTGGAATGACTCCTGTAACTAAGAAATTTTCTATGTCGGCATACCAAGGGCAGTCACTCACAGAGTATAGGTGTTCATCAGGAAATGAATCAGACACAGAAAGGTGATTTGATTTCTCCTTTAATTCATTCCTAGAGAGGTGATTAACTACAACATTTTCAACACCCTTTTTATCCTTTATTGTGAGGTCAAATTCTTGTAAGAGAAGGACCCACCTAATCAGTCTAACCTTAGCATCTTGTTTTTGGAAGAGGTATTTTAGTGCAGAATGGTCAGTGAACACACTAATGGGGGATCCTAAGAGGTAGGACCTAAACTTCTCTAAGGAAAACAAAATAGCATGTAACTCCTTTTCAGTGGTGGTGTAGTTGATTTGGGCATCATTTAAGGATTTTCTTGCATAAGCAATGACATAAGGATTTTTATCACAATGTTGTCCTAACACAGATCCTATAGAAAAGTCATTGGAATCACACATAAGTTCAAAAGGAAGGTTCTAATTTGGAGATTTCATAATGGGAGGAGAGGTGGGAGAGGATTTGAGGGTTGAGAATGAACCATCACAGCTTTCTATCCAAACAAATGGAGCATCCTTTACTAAGAGAACACAAAGGGGACGGGATATTGAATTAAAGTCCTTGATGAATATTCTATAGAAACCAGAATGTCCTAATGAAGACCTCACTTACTTTATAGTTTTGGGTTATGGAAGGTGATGAATGATGTCTACCTTGTCTTTATCAACTTCAATCCCCTTACCTGAGACCAGATGGCCTAAAACTAGTCCATCTTTAACCTTGAAATTCCATTTTTCCCAGTTTAGGACTAGATTCTTTTCTTCACATCTTGACAAGACTCTATCTACATTCCTCAGACATCCCTCAAATGTATCCCCAAACATAGAGAAGTCATCCATGAATACCTCTAGAAAATCCCCTACCATGTCTAAGAAGATTCCCATCATGCACCGTTGGAAGGTTCTAGGGGCATTGCATAACCCGAAGGGCGTGCGTTTGAAGGAAAAGGTTCTGAATGGACATGTGAATATAGTCTTCCCTTGATCCTCTAGGGAGACCTTAATTTGATTATACCCTGAGTACCCATCTAAGAAACAGTAGAACGCATGACCTGCCACTCTCTCAAGGACTTGGTCAATGAATGGTAAGGGGAAATGGTCCTTCTTGGTGAATGAGTTTAACTTCCTATAGTCAATTCAGACCCTCTACCCACTACTCACCCTTGTTGGAAGAATCTCTCCATCCTCATTGGTTATCACTGTGATTCCAGCCTTTTTTGGAACCACTTGGATTGGGCTCACCCATTCACTCTCAGCTATGGGATATATGATACCAGCTTTTAACAATTTCAGAAGTTCTTTCCTTACTACCTCCATGAGATTAGGATTGAGTCGCCATTGAGGTTGACAACATGGCTTTGAATCAGATTCCAGAACAATCCTATGAGTCCCGATAAGTGGGCTAATCCCAGGAATATCATAAAGGGTCCAACCAATGGCTTTATTATGCTTCCTAAGGACATCTAGAAGCATCCTATCATGATTGGATTCAATAGAAGAAGAAATGACAATAGTATGTGTTTTATTTCCCCTAGGAAAGCATACTTGAGTGTAGCGGTAAGTTCCTTCAATTCAAGATCAGGTTGGTTCGGAATTTCAAAAGAATATTGGGACATTGGATCAAGTTCAATTTCCTTTTTAGAGTTTCAGATAGGATTGATTACCCACATGTAGAAGTTTCAACTACTAGATTGGCTTGATCAGATTTAGGTAAGGAATTTAGAGTGCTCTCAATGAAAGTGGTTTCTTGAAAGGTTTCACTAATTGTCGGACCTAAGACTTCGTCATGAGAGAAATTTGAAAATGATTCAAACTAAGGAGATAAAATTCCTTCATATAAACAAAATAAATCAATCTCATCCTGACTTAAACATTTATCAAATATTCCTTGATGTTCCATGGATTCATTATCAATTCTTCCTATCATGTTTACTTCATGAATTTCCTCTTCATCCCTTATTTGTGAGCTTTCATTATAGATGTTCAAGTCTAGACTCATGTTCCCAAAGGTGATGGTCATGTTCCCATTTTGAACTCAGATAACAGAGTTGATTGTTGTAAGGAAAGGACGACCAAGGATGATTGGGGTTTGTTCCTTATTTCCTAAGTTTGGATGGTTGTCAAGGACAATGAAATTAGTAGGGTAGATGAAGTTTTCAACCTTTACCAGAACGTCCTTCAAAATCCCCTTTGAAACCCTAATGCTATGATCAGTAAGCTGAAGTGTGACGGATGTGGGTTGGAGTTCTTCTAGGCCTAACTGGCAGTACACAACATATGGGATGAGATTGACACTAGAACCTAGGTCACAAAAGGCCTTGACAACTTTTCTCTCTCCTAGTTCAACATTGATGTAAGGGAAACCTGTGTCTTTCATCTTAGGAGGAATGGTCCCTTGAATGGTGGTACTCACATTAGCAGCCAAAAGGACTTGGTTTTTATGTGAAAATTTTCTTTTAAAAGTGCACAAGTACTTAAGGTACTTTGAGTAGGAAGGTATGGTTTGGATTGCATCGACAAGGGGTATGTTCAACATGACTTGTGAAAATATTTCCCTCAACGTTTCACACAGTTCAGGCTTGGGTTTCCCCCTCATGTGTTGAAGAAATGGTTAAGGTTGTGGGGTTGTTTGTTGAAGAGTTGTTTCCTTGACAATGTTATCAGTTTCCTCAGTTTGATCTTCTGGTTCATTTGAATTTTCATTCAAGTTTTAATCTTCAGTTGGGTTCTGAATTAGTTTTTCATGTTTCTCAATTGATTTCCCACTTCTTAATACAGTCACAACCTTTAGTTGTTCATGAGTTGTTTGAGCACAACTTGACTCTCCCCTTGAAGTTGAGGATGGCACCGCCTAAGTAGGCCTGGGTGCCTTTCCAGTTTTGATGGTTTGAAATACTTGTTTTAGGGAATATACCTCCGAGTTCATCCTCTCCATTTGTTTGCATAGTTGTTCTAGTTGGCTTTGTGGAACAGTTTGGTTTGGTGCTTGAGAAGATTGGTTTATCCCGGGGGGATATTTTGGAAGTGGGATGGTTTGTTGAAAATGGACTAGTGGATGTTGGTATTGGATAGGTTGGGTTTGGAACTGGTTATGGGATTAGTAGTTCTGATGGGGGGTAAGGATTTTTTCCTTGTGGTTGGATAGGTTGTTGGTTATCTTTCCAGCGGAAGCCTGGGTGGTCGTTATACCTTGGGTTGAAGGTGTTTTGGTATTGAGGCTTTTGAAAGTTCAAAGCATTTAAATTCATTGGGTTTCCTCCTAAGAGAACATCTTTGATGGATGGAATGGTTGGGCAGTTGTCTGTCTTATGGTCATGTTTGTCACAAATTGTGCAAATAGGGTCAACAGTTTGGATTTCATGGACTTTCCTAAGGTCTATCTCTTCAACCTTCCTAGAGAGTGCTGCGAGTTTAGCCTTAAGGATTTATTCTTCTCTAAGTGTATGAATTCCAGTAGTTCTTTGTGGCTTTTCAAAATAAGTTGAAGTTCCCCATGTTTGGTTTTGTTCAGAAATTCTTTCTATATACTTGTAATCATCATTTGGGGTTTGTTTTTAAAGGTTCTATTACACATCATGTCAATAAATTGTTTATTCACTGGACCCAACCCTTCATAGAAAATTCTCACTTGTTCAGGTATAGAAAAACCATGGTGTGGAACCATGTTTAGAGTGTCTTTGAACCTCTCCCATATTTCATAGAATGAATCTCCCTCTTTTTCAAAAAAGTATTGGATACTCTTTTTAAGTGCAATTGTATTGTGGTGGGGAAAGTATTTTTTGTATAATTCTCTTTGTAATTGGTCCCAAGAGTTGATGGATGATGGTATCAAATTGTTTAGCCAATTTTTAGCTTGATCCTTTAAAGAAAAATAAAATAGCCTCATCTTAGCAGATTCTAGTTGATGTGGGTGACACATGGTTTATACAATGTCATTGAACCCCTTAATGTGCAGGTATGGCATCTCAGACTCCATTCCATGGAATGTGGGAAGGTGGTTTAGGACATGGGGTTTAAAGATGTAGTTGTCATGTCCTAGGTAATTGTGTCTAATTCATGAGGGGGCATTGGTCCAAGAAGGTGTGAGGTAGTCATTCATGGTTTGATCCATTGCATTCCCCATGTTTGGGGCTGCCTCATTTGGGTTTCGATTTTGGTTTCCACCTGGGTTTATGAGTTGGTTTCTTTGAAGACCTTCCATTGAAATTGGCTCAATTTTGGACTCTAGAGTATTAGAAAGATTAGGATCTAATGTAATTAGTTCCCTTGATGTACTTGACTCCCCAACCATAGGACTATCCACCCTAACTAGACGGTTTGATTGATCACGGGTGTAGGAGGACATGCCCCAAAAGAAAAAAAAAGAGAAAGGGACAAGATAAGAGAATTTGGATGAGAAAAGAAGAAATGGGGGATAATATAATGGGTGTTTAGATGACTTACTTGGGTCCATGGAAAAGGCGGAAAAATTTGATTCTCGCTCAAATTTACCCAAGAGAAGAAGGTAAGATGGTCCTTGTAGTTTAGCTTGGGTTGTCGAATCCTCAGAGACCTAAGAAGTAACCTATAGACACGTACATTCTGTGGACTATTTTTGGCTATGAAGTGGACAACTTGGGTTGATTTTAGATGGGTTTAAAGAAACTCTAAGAGACTTAATATAATTATATTTAAAAGAATGAGTTGATCCTAGGTTATCGCTCAGGGTGGATTGGACGTATTTCCTTTTTAATAATTTCAATTTCTTATATTTGAGATGGGTTAATTTAAGGAGATAAAACAACATCATCACTTACTGGTTTAATGCCTACACCCTTTAATACTAATCACCTATACACTTGAAGGATCAAAGTTTTGAGCACTTCAAGGTAAAGGTTCGTATTAGCACTTGAAGTGTGTGGCCTTAAATTCAACAAGGACGATGGAGTTTAAAAATCATCAAATAAAAATATCAATTAAAGAAGTGATTATACATTAATGAGGTGATAAATAACATCTAATACAGCCCCTTTCTACTCCCTTGGATCAAACCATAAGTTTTTTATCCCTCCATTGATCCCATGGTTTCAATGGAAGTGGAAAGTAGACTCCTGAGGGAGGAAATGGAGAAGTAAAGAAAACAACAAAAATAAAATGATCACTCCACTGTTGTGTGAATAATTTCACAAGGTTTGGTATGAACAAATTCACACCTTGATCCAAAGGTATCAAAGTGATATGAAGAAAAACAGAATAAGAGTATAAGAAGAACTTTTATTAAGAAACTAAAGTGAATTGAACAACTTACATGTGAAAGACAAATTTGAGACAACAAAATTGTAGCATAACATTACAATTGAACAAAGAACCCAAGATCCTTAAATACTCCAACACCACTGCCTTAAATATGAATTTTGGAAGCCTTGGGTCGAGACTCCAACATTATAAAGAATCCCACTTGATTATGGTATTCCTAGGGTGGTGGAAAGCTTTTGGAACTTGGACTTTTCCACATTTAACCCGATGTGGCATCCAGCTTTCATCGACCAAACACACACGCTTGGAAGACCTTCTAGATGGCCGAATCAGAGTGGGCCATAGAAGAATAAAATGGATCCCTGGATGTCTCCTAATCTCCTGTATAATATAGGCCCATTTAGAGTTGTAGAGGCTGAGATATGATTAGATTAGTGGGATGTGTTTCTGGGCCGCATAATCTGGACCAGAATTTTATCTCTAAATTGGGCCGCCTAAATGGATATCATGGAGGCAGAATTAGCATTGGATCTTGAAGCGTTATTTGTTCCTATACATTTCTTATAGAATCTCACGAAATTTGGGATTCATTGGTATTTTATGTTGGGTCCCACATTCTCATCAGTGGGCTGGTGTCCAATCTGCCTTCTCCAGAATTGCTTCCTTTCATTGCCAAATATCTCTATCATCCTTTACGAATCTTTCATTGATCCTTGAAGTGAATATCCAGTTCAAAAGAATATCAAATTAAAATATTTATAATTAGATTCCTTAAAATTATATGACTCATTGGGTACTTCAAATGATGTTAAAAAAATGTACCACATAATAGTGCATTTTAAGAAAGTATTACAATCATAATGTGAAATGATGTTTAAAGTGTAAAATGAACTAAAATGGTGTTTATGAATAATAAAGAACATGAATATTATGTATATTAACAATGAATATTAGCCTCATTTAGTGGATAATCAACTGGCAACACAGGTCGAGGTTGAGCGCAGGCTGAGTGTGCTCTGAGACTTCCAGCGTTAGCGGCCGCAGAAGTTCCGCGGGGACCCGGATCCCCAGGCAGCGGAAGACTGATTATAGTATGTGGAATGACTTTTTAGGCTGGTATGGACACCAGTGGACTAGATGGTAGCCCTAGATTCTAGCCTTTTCCTCAGGATGGCCCCGCGTTGGTTGGGGTTGTTTACACAAACCCCCGACGAGTCATCTCTCACATGGGATAGCTTCCAGCAGCTCTTCCGGGAGGAGTACTCCCCCTATTGTTTACGCTCCATTCGGATTCAGGAGCTTCTAGATCTAAAGTAGTAGAGATGAATATGGAGTGGTACTTGGCACGGTTTACCAATATGACATGCTACTCATAGGATATGATCCGCAATAGTTACTTCCAGACACAGAAGTTTGAGCAGGGTCTTGGCAGGGAGATCCATGCTAGTGTTGTACCCTTGTACATCCCTACTTATGTCGAGGTGCTAGATTGGGCGCTCGTGATAGAGAGATTCTTGGCTGAGGGATGCCAGATGGAAAGGCCTAGAAGTGGCCGCTTTAGAGCAGAGTCTTCGGTAGCAGGCAGGCGACAGAGAGAAAAGCCTCAGTCGAGGAGACCCTTCCGTGAGCAGACTCAGGGGAAGGGTCATACACCACAGTGGCACCGTAGAGAACTGGGGTAATCAGGAGAGATCTAGTGATATGCTTGTGATGGACAGGGTCACCTATCACAGGACTTCCCGAAGAGGCATACCGAGCAGCCGTGGCAGGCAGTGGGCTCACCGCAGCGGTAGAGGCAGCACCGTGACCAAGGATCTCCCAGGAGAGGATAGGGTGGTCCTCAGGGAGGTGGTGTAGGCAGCCTGGAGGTGGGGGACGGCGTTTCAAGATCATTTCATCGCTACCACTGGGCGGCCCACACTAGGTTCAGGGAGCTGGCGGTAGCGCTACGGGAAAAACCTCTTATTGCGACAGGGTATTTGCGACGAGCTTTATTCCCGTCGTAACAACTCCGACGAAAAGCGTATTTGCGATGGGAATATATTCCTGTAAAAAATGGTCAGTTATTGGCGATGGAAATATAGGACCCGTCGTAATAGCTATGGCGCGGTTTGCGCGCCAAAACGCGGGAAGCCTATTTGCGACGGTCGAATTCTACCCGTTGCAACTTCCCGGAAGTGGTAAATACTATTTGTGATGGGTAAATTCTCCCTTCACAAAAAAAATATTCACCGGGTGTTATTTACGACGGGTCCCGTCGCCAATACCAGTAGCGGTAAATAGGATTTTGCGACTGGGATATCTGCCCGTCACTAATGGTGTGTCGGCAGGCAGCTATTTGCGACGGGCCCATCGCAAAAACTCGTTTAACTGCCACCCGTAATTAATGCGGGTGAAGGTATTTGCGATGGGGCTCATCGCCAATACCAGTGGCGGTAAATAGTAATTTTCAACGGGGATATTCGCTCGTCGCTAATGGTGTGTCAGCAGGAAGCTATTTGCGATAGGCCCATCGCAAAAACCCTTTTAACTGTCGCCCGTAATTAATGTGGGCGAAGGTATTTGCGACGGGATACCGCCGTAATACCTAGTATTTGCGACGGTTTCTCGTCGCAAATACGACTGTCGCAAATAACCTAACCTATATATACACCCCACCCATTTTTTTCCAAAACATTCAGATCTCTCTTCCTCTCTCTCTCTCTAACTTCTAGTTCTAAGTAGAAAATTTCTTTCGTTTTAATTTTTTCTTATGAGAAAAAGAGAGAAGGAGTTAGAAGGCACAAATTACTTCAAAATATCGAAGGTATTTATATTTTTTTTTATTTTTTAAATTATTTTTAATTGTTAAATTATTTTTAATTGTTAATTTTATTTTTAATTGTTAATTTTTATTTCTTTAATAGAATATTTAGTAGCTATATAGTATAATTAGATTAAGTGGTTGTACCAAATAATCCTTGTATGGATACGAACAAGTAGAGGCGGCTCTGACACAGATGTATCTAGGAGTGAAAACTCTAACAAGGTGTTTCGAGCTTAACTCGGGGTAACCTGGTACACGACAACGGGCATTGCTGCACTCTTGGTTCGACACTCTCGGAGGATGTTTTGGTAATAATTAGAAATAAATATATTTAATTAGAAATAATTAGTAATAGTTATATTTAATTAGAAATAATTATATAATTATCAAATAATTAAGAAATAATTAGATTTAATTAGATTTAATTAAAATAATTATTAAATAATTAGGAAATAATTAGATTTAATTGATTAGAAATAATTAGAATAATTAAAATAATTAGGAAACAATTAAAATAATTAGGAAATAATTAGATTTAATTAGGAAACAATTATAATAATTAGGAAACAATTATAATAATTAGGAAATAATTATAATAATTAGGAAACAATTATAATAATTAGGAAACAATTAAAAATAATTCGGAAATAATTAAAAATAAGTAGGAAAAAATTAAAAATAATTTGGAACAATTAAAAATAATTTTTAAGAATTAAAAAGAATTATAAATAATTAAAAATAATTAGGAATAATTAAAAAGAATTAGGAATAATTTATGAGAATTTGGAAGAATTAAAAAGAATTTGGAAATAATTAAAAAGAATTAGGAAATAATTAAAAAGAATTAGGAAAGAATTAAGAATAATTAGTAAATAATTAAAAATAATTAGGAAATAATTAAAATTAATTAGGAAATAATTAAAAAGAATTAGGAAACAATTAAAAAGAATTAGGAAACAATTAAAAATAATTAGGAAACAATTAAAAATAATTAGTAAACAATTAAAAACAATTAGTAAACAATTAAAAACAATTATGAAACAATTAAAAATAATTAGGAAACAATTAAAAACAATTAGGAAACAATTTAAAAGAATTAGGAAAATTAGCAAGCGTGATTGACCGCTCATCTACCTCAATTTTCTTTTCATTTGTGTGTTAAGGCTTGAAAGGAAACTTCTGCCTCCACATATAATATTTGATTTTACTGTCAAAATTATCAACCTCCTCGCTAGCATAGAGGTGAGGATGTTTATAATTTTGACAGTAAAAGCAAATATTACATGTGGAGGGAGAAGTTTTCTGTCAACCTCAACAGACAAATGAAAAGAAAATTGAGGTAGATGAGCAGTAAATCATGTTTTTTTTCTATTCAATGATTGATTAACCACCCGACCTATATTAATATCTTCGCATTTCTAATTAGTAACATAATTAGTAATATAATTAGTAACATAAATAGTAACATAAATAGTAACATAATATAAAATATTATATTACTCTAATATTAATAATTAAATAATACTAATAATATAATTATTTTATTATTATATGTTTAATATTTATAAAAAAATATTAATATAACTAAAATTATAAAAAATTTAAAAACTATTACAATTATCAATATTTTCAACTAGTTTTTCTCTATTATTAACATGTTCAAATCTTAAAGGGTCACCAATTTTCTGGTCATGTCCAATAAAAAGTTTGCGTCAACCGTGTCCAATGTAAAATCTATAATTGTTCTTACTTGGTTTATCACCTCGCAAGTAGCATTGAAATAGGACAACCCAAGTCATGTATTTCTCATCTATGAGAATCATATCACATGGATTTTTACATAGACCATTCTTTCTTGAAAAAATAAGGGAAAGATACTAAAGTTCTCTTAATTTTTCAAGGAAGAATGATCTATGTAAAGAGTCATGTAAAATGATTCTTAAAGACGAGAACGACATTACTTATGTCGTCCTACTGCAACACTACTTGCGAGGTGATCAACCATATAAGGACAATTATAGAGTTTACATTGGACATGGCTGATGCAAAAATTTTACTGGGCATGACCTGAAAATTGACGACCCTTTAAGATTTGAACATGTTACGAATATAGAAAAATCTGTTGGAAATATTTATATTTGTAATAATTAGTAATAATTAGTAACAATTAATCAAAAATAAAATAAAGTCGAGTACATGGTTATAAATTGGCACAATTTCCAGCGGATTGGCGGATACCTTTTGTTCAACGTCTCATATATTTGCTACTTTCTCCCACTGAAATTAGTATGAAAAATTTTCACTAACATATGTCAGAGCAAGCTTTTCATACTGATTTCAGTCGGGATAAAGTTAAAAAGAGATGAGTCGTCGAATAAAAGAGGCTCTTTTCTCTGACGACTCATCTCCTTGCAAGAAGATGAGTCATCAGGAAAAAGATTTGACGCCAATCCGCTGGAAACAAATAAAAATAATTAGTAATATAATCTCCACAACTATGATTAAAAAATTTTATTTCATTATTCAACCATATTTCATTTTGTCAAGTATTGCTAAGTATTGCTGAATTAATAATAATTAGTGGGGATGATTACAAACTAACTGTGTCCCCTATAATTATTGGTAATTACTAAGAAATAACTGTAATTATTTATCTTCTCTTTTTAGGATATTATTTTTCTTATATCAAATTATTTAACAAAAGTAATGGTTTTAAATTTTGTAAAAACATATATATGAATATGGAACAAAGAAATTGAAATCAATCATTATTAGATGATCGCGCTTGGATAAATCAGCGCAGAAATCCATACGGTTCTAGTTTAAATCCTGTATATGTTGATGGTGTTGAAGCTTTCTTATCATTTTCATCATCAAACCCGAAATTTGTTTCAAAAGGGAAAATTAAGTTTCCTTGTAAAAAATGTGCTCTAAGAACGTTTGAGACATTTTACATTGTTGGGCAACATCTCTTGTGTTATGGTTTTCAATCAGATTATATTTTTTGGAATCAACACAGTGAATGATGTTCCAGAGAAGATACTGATAATTTGATTTTGGATCCATCACAATTTCAGAATTTAGTACATGATGTTATAGGGTCATCCATTCAACAAACTAAAATCGAGGATGATGTTGATTTACCTCCCGAGTTGGCATCATCTGAATTTGCTGAGTTGTTCAGGTCTGCTGAGGATGCATTATATCCTGGTTGCAAGACATGAAAATTAGAAGCAGTTGAAAAATTTATAGCTATTAAATCAGATAATGGAATTTCAAATAACTATTTTGATCAGATATTTTCTTTGGTTAAAGCACTGTTACCTGAAGTAAATGTGTTTCCTGCTAATTATTATGACAGAAAGAGACTGGTTCGTAATCTGGGCCTTAGTTATCAGAAGATCCATGCATGTTCAAACAATTGCATCTTATATTCTGGTGAAAATGAGTTGTTGGATAGTTGTCCTACATGTGGACAATTGAGGTATAAAGAAGCTCAATAAGGGAAGTCTGGATTGATTCCTATAAAACAGTTGAGATATTTCCCTCTTAAACCCAGGTTGCAACATTTATTTATGTCTCAGAACACAACGAAAATGATGTCATGGCACAAAACCAATATTTCAAATGTTAAAATCTTGATTCATCCATCTGATGGTGATTCATGGAACCATTTTGATCAAGTGCATCTGTCTTTTACTTTTGAATACCAGAACGTGCGATTGGGTCTTTCTACTAAAGGTTTGTGTCCATTTGGATCTTTTGGTATTCAATATTCTTGTTGGCCTGTCTTTATAACTCCGTACAATTTACCTCCATGGATGTTGATGAAAGAGCCTTATATCTTTTTTTCATTATTAATCCTAGGACATCCGAAAAAGAATATTGATGTTTATTTGAAGCCATTGAATGATGAGTTAAATTTATTGTGGAGTCATGGTGTTGGTACATATGATGCTGCTATAAAACAGATTTTTGTAATGAAAGTTGCTTTGATGTGGACAATTAGTGACTTCCCGGCATATGACATGTTATCTGGCTGGAGTACACATGGTCCAAAATCATTGCCTTACTGTATGGGAGACAACAAAGCATTTATGCTCGTGAATGGAAAAAAACCTTTCTATTTTGACTGTCATCGCAGATTTCTTCCAATCGATCATCCTTTTCGGGGGAATAAATCTCATTTCAAAAAAGGCAGAATTGAAAGAGATTAACCTCCAAAAATGATCTCAGGTACAGAGTTAAAATCAGTTGTATTTTCATTACCTTTCATCACTTTTGGACCGATAATAAACCAATAGAAAATTCATGGCTTTGGGAAAGAAAACAATTGGACAAAACGGATTATTTTTTTGGAATTTGCCATATTGGTCTGATTTGTTGGTCCGACACATGTTGGATGTCATTCATATTGAGAAGAACTATTTTGATAATTTATTTCATACAGTTTTGGATACACTGGGTAAAACCAAATATAATGTAAAGGCACAATTAGATCTTGCCCAAATTTTCAGGCAACCAGAACTTGAATTGTTTGAAAATATCAGATCTCATAGATTAATGAAGCAAAAAGCAGCTTATACACTAACCAAAGAGAGTCTCTTATTATTTTGTTAGTGTATTGCAGATTTGAGACTTCCAAATGGCTATGCTTCCAACTTGGGAAGATGTGTTAAAAATGGTCACATTACTGGATTAAAAAGTCATGACTGTCATGTCATAATGGAAAGACTTATGCCTATTGTATTAAGAGATTTTTTGAATTCTAATATTTGGTATTCGATAAAAAATATATCATATTTTTTCTGAGACATGTGTGCGGCAAAAACATACTACGATACACTAAGAAAACTGGAAGAAGATGTTGTTGTAATTATATGAAAACTGGAAAAAATCGTCCCTCCGGATTTCTTTGACTCAATGGAACATTTGATATTACATTTTCCACATGAAGCAAAATGTGGAGGTCCGGTTCAGTTTCGATGGATATACCCATTTGAGAGATGCATGCAGAAATTGAAGAAAAAAGTACGTAACAAAGCATCAGTTGAAGGCTCAATTGTTGAAACTTATTTGCAAGAGGATATTGTTTTATTCAGCTCTCATAATTTTGAATCTGAATATCCCTAAAAATTTAACTGCATGGGATGGAATGAGGGGAATGTTGATGATGATATGAACAATCAATTATCAGTTGTCAATCATCCCAAACTTGGCTTTGGTGGAGTTCATGATAGATGGATTTCAGATGATTAACATCATAGAGCTCATACGTATTTTCTACTCAACTGTGAAGAAATTTCACCAATTGTGCAATGAGTGCTCCTATCCCTTATTCTATAGATTCTGTTATAGTAAATTAATCATATTGTATTTTTAGGTTATATGATGATCATATCAAGAAACAATTTCCACAAATTACAGTAGCTGGCTTAGAAGAACATCGGCAAAAAAAAATTGCCTACTGGTTTCAAAAACTGGTAACGTAGATTCTTTTTTGGTTTTACATATAAAATAAATTTATTACTTGTAATAGTGATAAATGTTTTACAAATTTTCAGGTTTCTATACATGTTGATAAGATTGATAGTCGATTGCTTATATTGAGTAGCCCACCATCCAAAATGGTTAAATATTATAATGAATATGTGGTGAATGGTTATCGCTTTCATACACATGCATATGGGGAATCAAAGAAAACAATGAATAGTGGTGTTTATTTGAAGGGATCACATCATAGAGATATTGAAGTTGACTCTTACGGCATGCTTGAAGAAATTATTGAACTGTGTTATTTGGGACAGAATTATGTAACAATGTTTAAATGTCGATGGTTGGATACTGAGAAAGGCTTTCGTATTCATATGACTCATGGAATTGTTGATATTAAATATAAAAGTCTTCTTGCATTAAATGAACAATTTTTATTGGATCATCAGGCACATCAAATTTATTATGCAAAATATTATGCTACTGCAAAAGAGTTGGATGATTGGTGGAGTATAATAAAAGTTAAATCTCGAGAAAATCAGTTTACTCAAACTGAATGTGGTTCCACTTAAGTGCAAGGAAATGAAATTTTTCAGGACAATCCTCAAAAAACATCTTTTTCACAAAGAGACATGAATATCGGGAATGACACCCCATAGTTAATGGTCGATGGTGACGATGTTGTCAAAGATGTTACAACTGAATTTGAAATGACAAGAGATGATGAAAGTGAAACTAATATGGAAATTGATGATGATGATGAGGAAGATGAAGACATTAACATTGAAAACTATGAAGATGATGATGAAGATAAGCATTGACATAGTAGAATGCTGGTTAGAATCATAACAAATATATATCTATACATAATAGTTATTTTCAACTATTTTCTAATAACAATAATTTCATGTTTCAGATGGACTCAGAAACGTATCTTCAGTTGTTGGAGGCTGATCTACCTATGGATGACGAGGTTATTGAGTCATCTGACCCTCAGGATATTGGCACTACAGGGATCACTCGGAGGGGGCATGGTCTTGCCAGACTGATGATTCCAGATCCTATCCCGGAGCGACGTCCACCTCTTGGATTCGATGTGCACATGTGGTGGTATAGTAACCTGTGTATTTTAGTTATCTTTCATTATAATTTATTTATATTTTAATTGTTTGATTATTTGTTATTTTTATACAGTTTTACGCATATAGCTATTGGACAGGGGAGCGCTATCTTGCGCAATTATTTTTCTCAGCCCTGGCTCACATGGGATCAGATTCCCGCTGATGTGCAGGCCACCATGTTTGATCATTGGTTGGTACATAATTTAATATTATTTATTTTGAAATTTAATTCATTAATAACTTTATATTAGGTTTTATGGTATCCCATCGACGAGATCATGTGTTCCATTATCCACGCGGCATGAGTGGTGTCTATGCGTGACCGTTTTCATTAGTTTTTAGATAATCTGAGAAAGGCGGCTGTGAAGAAAGACGAAGTGATAGAATTTGATGAGTCCTGTAGAGCCCACTGACCAGAGTACATTTCATCTCACATTTGGGATGAATTATGTACACACTGGTTGGGTGGTGGGTTTCAGAGGAGATCTGCATTGGGTCGACAGAATCGGGGCAGACAAGAGGTGACGCATCGAGCTGGTAGTCGTACATTCAGTGTGCATAGAGAGAATCTGGTAAGTAATTATTTTTTAATATTTTATATAACATTAAATATAAACAGTTTATTTTATATTCATATAGGAAGCCGAGCAGCCCTGTATTATGACGTACGGCGTTTATCGGAGGATGTACACTGATCCGGCTACTGGAGAGATTAGAGGTGATTTCCAGCGTCAGATTGTGGTCAGTATTATTTTCTTTTCAGTTTGGAAATTAAATGCATATAATCTTTTCATTATTTTAATTTCTAATTGAAACTTATGAAGTCGTATGAGGCCGCGACCTCTCAGACACAGGCTGAGAGTCAAGACGAGACGGGTGATCAGACTAGTGCCCACCATTTTGATGAGACGGCATGGATGTAGGCGACCCAGTATGGCTTCTAAAAGGGCCAAGTAGTTGATATCAGCTCTCATTTGACTCCTTCATCTTATTATGGTACTGCTGCGATGTCGGCGTTCGGCTCGAGAGGAGCTCATGGAGAGACATCATCTTTTTCCTCACAGTATCAGGAGCAGCTGCGTGCTCAGAGTCATCTTATAGAGGATTTGCGTCAGGGGCAGGAGCAGATGCGTCAGCAGCACGATGAGGAGATGTGTCGATGGCAGGAGCATATGCGTCAGCAGTAGGATGAGGAGAGGCATCGATATGAGGAGCAACATCAGGAGCAGATGGAGTATATGTGCTGTCTGACTTATAGTTTAGGGATGGAGTTTCCTCCACCACCTCTTCCAGGTCCTCCAGATTATCCACCCCCCAGTGATCTTTTTACATGTAATAAACATTTCAGTTCATAGATTATTTTCATATTAACTATTTATAATTCATCTTTTATATTGGTACGAATATTGCATGATTTAATTTGTTTTTGTTTTTTTAATATTTTATTACTTATCAGTATTATTTTTAATGTCTGTTTATTTTAGTAATATTACTTTTAATATTTTATATTTATTGTTAATATTGAGAAGTTTATAATTTTATAATTTTATTAATATTAATATTATTTTTTTCATAAATATGTATGTTTATTTTAATAATAATATTATTATATTATTAATATTAGTATTATTATTGTATAATATTATATTATTTATATTCATAATATTATTATTTTTTGATATTAATATTTCATAATTATATTATATATATTTTTTATTATTAATATTATAATAATATAATTTCTTTATATTATTAATATTATTATTATTATTATATACATATTTTAATAATAATAATATTATATTAATTTTTTATATTATTAATATTAGTATTATTATATAATATTATATTATTTATATTCATATTATTATTATTTTATATTATTATTTATTAATTATATTTTATATATATTTATATTTATATTATAATAATAGAATTTTTTTATATTATTAATATTATTATTATTTTTATATAATATTATATGATTTGTATTAATTATTTTATTTTATTTTATTTTTTTTAGTATTTGCGACGGGAGTATTTGCGACGAAGTTCCCCGCCATAAAAAGGTTTTTTACTGTCCCATTTGCGGCGGGAAGAATACCCGTCGTAAAAACTATTTCTGCGACGACCCATCTCAAATACCTACGTCACAAATATTATTTAAATTTCCCATTTGCGATGGGTCAGAAACTCGTCGCAACTAATATATCTGTGACGACCCGTCGCAAATACCTTTTTTATATATAAATGAAAACCAATTTGTGATGGGGGAAAAATACCGTCGTAAATACTATTTTTGCGATGGGACCGCCGCAAAAACACCTATTTGCGACACCGTTTTCGACAATGGGCGATTTGCGACAGAGCTCCATCGCAAAAGACCTTTTGCGATGGGATCCCATCACAAATATTCCGTTTTCCTGTAGTGTAGGAGTCACGGCCAGCTTCAGGCTATGGCTGTTCGTGACCTCCCAGCACACGATATGGTCTGAGGTACGCTTTGTATTTACTCTATGTTGGTTTAGGTACTAGTAGACATAGGTTCTAGCCACTCTTTTATATCGCTGCCTTTGATACGGGAGTTGGAGCTCCCATTAGAGGCGTTAACACCTGCGCTTAACCTTGAGGTTCCTAAGAGAAGTGCCTCATTAGTGAACTTTGTTTGAAGACAGTAAGAACTGTCGTTCAAAGGAGAGAGTTTCAAGTAGGACCTACTGGTCATCAAGATGAAACCTTACAATTTCATCTTGGGCATGGATTATCTTTCTATGGTTCACACCCAGATCGACTGTCGTCGCAGACGAGTCATAGGCATGAATTTTGATGGGATGAGGTTCACCATTCTAGGTGAACGAGACCTCATGGCATAGCAGATGGGTACTCTGATCAGGAGACCACGACCTTTTTTCACTAGTGGGCGAGCATGGATCTCGGATTAGCAGACGCTACAGTTACCTGGATCCCTACCGTTATAGAGGACTATATGGAAGTTTTTTTCGAGGATGTCTTGGGACTACCTCTGAAACGATAGATGGAGTTATACATTGACTAGAAGTCGGGGACTGCCCTGATATCATGTGCAACATATCATATGGCACCCACAGAGCTTTGGGAGATACAAATTCAGTTGGAGGACCTTCATGAGAAGGGATTCATCGGGCCCAGTGTATCCCCCTGGGCATCTCTGGTTTTGATTGTGAAAAAGGAAGATAGGAATCTGCGGCTCTGTGTGGATTATTGTCACCTTAATTAGGCCATGATAAAGAACAAGTAACCTTTTCCAAGGATTGACAACCTCTTCGACCAGTTTAGAGGTGTGAAGTGGTTCTCCAAGAATGATCTTCGATCCGGCTACCACCAGTTGCAGGTTCGTGAGGCCGATATCCCGAAGTTGTCTTTCCATTGTTGTTACGGGCATTACGAGTTTCTGGTGATGACCTTTGGCGTGATGAATTACCCTGCTATTTTCATGTCTTTGATGAACCAGATATTCCAGCCATACTTGGACCAGTTTTTGGTTGTCTTTATTAAAAACATACTTATCTACTATGAGACAGAGGACAGGAATGCAGAGCATTTGAGTATGGTCCTAGACTTACTTTGGGAGCACCAACTGTATGGGAAGCTCTAGAAGTGTCAGTTCTGGAATCATGAGGTTTACTTTCTGGGGCATGTCATTTCAGAACAGGGTTTATCCATAGATCCTGCAAAGATAGAGGCAGTGCTTGCTTGGGATCCGCCCAAGAATGCGTCTCAGGTGCGGAGCTTCCATGGTTTAATAGGGTACTACAAGTGGTTTGTGGAATACTTCTCCAGTATTGCAACCCATTTGACCGCATTGACGTGGAAGGGACAACCATTCACCTAGACTGATCAGTTCCAGAAGGCCTTCGAGGAGTTGAGGCAGAGGCTGACTAGTGCTCTAGTGTTGAGGATGCTAGAGGAGGGCGTTGAGTTCATGGTATACTGTGAAGCTTAAGGAGCTGGGCTTGGGTGCGTGCTGATGCAGCAGCAGGTAGTGATAACATATGGGTCGAGGCAGTTGAGACCCCATGAGTAGAATTACGAGACTCACGATTTGGAGCTAGTAGTGGTGGTCTTCACCTTGAGGTTATGAAGACACTACCTTCTGTGTAAGCGTTTTGTGGTCTACTCAGACCACCAAAGCCTAAAGTACATCTTAACTCAGAGGGATCTGAATCTGAGGCAGAGGCGATGGCTGGAGTTTCTGCAGGACTATGATTTTGAGATAGTCTAAACTCTAGGGAAGGGAAACGTAGTAGCAGATTCCGTTAGTAAGAAGTCCCAGGATCGTCTAGTGTGGGAAGCTTTAGAGTATTTTGCTTCCCTACAGCTGACCTTGGTGGAGCAGGAGTGTACAACTTTTCTGAAGTCGATGATGTTGACTCTTTCACTCATTGAGTGTGTGAGGGAGTCGCATTTGGGAGATGTCGATAGTGAGGTATTGTGTGATCATATATCCACGGGTGACACACCCGATGGGTATTCTGAAGGAGTAAATCCCGATATCATGTTTCAAGGGTGGTTTGTAGTACCAGTGGAGATGTGGGAGAAGGTGATGTGGGAATTCCACAATTATCCCTTGTCTATACATCCTGGTGTGGGGAAGATGTACAGAGACCTTCATCTGTAGTTTTGGTGGTCTTTCATGAAGCGGAGTGTATCTGAGTCTGTTTCTCTGTGTCTTACCTTCCAGCAAGTGAAGGCAGAGCATCAGGTTCTGGTAGGGTTGTTTCAGCCCCTTTATATCCTGGAGTGGAAGTGGGATGGCATATATATGAACTTCTTCACAGGGCTTCCGTGCACAACAAAGGGCCATGATTCCATTTGGGTGATAGTGGACCGACTCATGAAGTTGGTGCAATTCCTTTCCATAAGGGAGTAGAGCTCAGTGGAGAGTCTTGGGCAGTTGTACGTTTGGGAGATCGTCTGCCTTCATGGAGTACCCTCGACGATCATCTCCGACTATGACGCACGGTTTACATCGCGATTGTGGCGAGGACTCTAGGAGGAATTCGGGACTCAGCTGTGTATGAGTACAGATTTTCACCCCCAGATGGACGGGAAAACCGAGCGCACTATCCAGGTGTTAGAGGATATGCTCAGGGCGTGCATGTTAGACTTTGGCCTAAGTTGGGAGGATCACCTTCCATTAGTGGAGTTCGTGTATAACAACAGTTACCACTCTACTATCATCATGGCACCTTTTGATGCCCTCTACAGGAGAACCTTCAGGTCACCGTTGTGCTGGACAGAGGTTAGGGAGACCTCCCTCGTGGGCCAAGAGTTGGTGGAGGCGATGATGGAGAAGGTGCAGGTCATTCGTGAGTGGATGAGGACGGATCAGAGCAGACATAAGTCATATGAAAACCATCGTTGTAGGTCATTGTAGTTCGAGCAGGGGGGCCATGTCTTTTTGAGAGTCTCCCCGCAGCGTGGAACACAGAGGTTCGGTCGGGGAGGCAAGCTATCCTCGAGGTTCATCGGGCCTTTTGAGATCACGCTCAAGGTTGGAGAGGTTGCCTACCATCTTTCTCTACCCCCACAGCTAGAGAGAGTGCATGATGTCATCCACGTGTCGCATCTGAGGAAATATATGCATAACCCCACACACGTTATCGACTGGGGAGAGCTGGACATTGAGGATGGAGCCACCTCTGCAGACTACCCAGTGACAATTGAGGACCAGTAGAAGAGGACTCTGAGTGGATAGACCATTCCTTTGGGTTGAGTGTTGTGGCAGCATGGGAGGGTGCAGGAGAGCACCTGGGAACGGGAGATCCAGATGCGGGCTCAGTATACCATGTTTTTTTTGTAGTTTTGTTTTTTAGGGATGAAAAACTTGAAGGAGGGAATGATGTAAGAACCCCAGTTTTGAGCATGTAAGACATTAATTTTTTTTCTTTATTGATGTTATTCCAAAGCAGGGAATTCAGACGCCATGTGATTCTGAGCCCCGGTGTGGATGGAATTAAATTTTAAGTGCATTCACACTAGACATACCAAATAAACAGAATAAATCTTAAACGGTTGCTAGGATGGGAAAACTGAGGGCGTCGTTGAGTCTAGATCATGTCGTTTACCCTAGTAGGGTTTTAACTTTCGTGGTCGTGGCCCTTCTATGGAAAACTCCACCAGGGTAATTTTCATAATTTAGCGGCCTCGAGCATGATCTTTATAACTTATGAATAGAGGTTCAGATTAAAATTCTGAGACCACCGTTGCGCTCAAAACATGGATTTTACCCTAGGAGCGGCTTAACCTCGACCCTGTATAGAGTTCAGGTACGGGCCTACTGGTGGGTGTTTAAAATTAATTAAATTTTAATTAAGTTCCCTACTTAAACACATCCACCCCACACCCTTCATTCCCATTAAAATTTCTCTGTCATGAGCTCTCCCCACAAAGAACCTCCACCTTCTTCAAGCTCCTCTCCCCCCTCTCCAAGGTGGTTGCGGATCCGGTGGATCATTTGTGAAGCGACGGGCTATGCCCTGTGAGGTAGGATCATTGTGTTTTCGTTTTAAATTCCAGAATCTTCTTTGAACTCAATTTATAGCGTCTAAATACAATTTAATTATTGAGTGAAGGCCATATTTGATTAGGTATCGATCCGAGCTTTCCAACAATTCTTCCGGATCAAAATTGTGAGTCTCAGGGTGTCCGGGGTGACCCCTGGATGTTTTCCGGCCAAAACCCATGTCTTCTGGTGGTTCCAGGGCGGCCCGGCGGCTCCGTGCGGCGGTCCGGCAAGTCCCAATGGTGGAGGCTCCTTAGGTGGTCCGGGACAGCGGCAGCGCGGTGGGTCCTCAGGCAGTGGCGCGGCCGGCTGCGGGCGAGCGGCTGTGGGAGAGCGGCTGCGGGAGGCAGCGTCGGCGACGCACGCGGGAGGCTAGGGGTGCGTGTTGGCCAGCTTTGATGGCTGGCGTGCAGCGGGAGACCAGGGTCTTCCTGACCCTGGGAGAAGACCAGGACCCGCGAAACGTGGGTCCCATGGAAAAGAGCCGGATTGGCTTAAGCCAGTCCGGGTGAAGCGATGCGGCCCGTGCGATGAACCACAAGCCACAGTGGACCAGGCAGCCCGGGCGGCCAAGTTGCGGACCACCGGTCTAAAGGGGTGGACCGGCCGAACCGGTCCGGCCCACCCCGTCTCCGTCCATTGGCGTTAAAACATCTCTAACTCCCAAACCAAGTATCATATTTTTGTATCTTCTATGGAAACATGATCCTCGGATCGAGATAGAGGTTTTGAGATGGTCTTGGGAATTTTTAATTCCCGAGACAGGGGGCTCGGTGGCGTGACACGCCCGTTCAGTGTTATTTAGCACCTCACCAAGATTCTTATTTCGGATGGCGCGAGCACATCCGAAGTCTGTTTTAGACGTTGTCAGCGAAGTTGTGACCTGAGCGTCGAGATGAAGTCATCCAAGTTGGTTTCAGGCATTGAATCTGGAGTTGAGTCATGGGCCCACGAGCCGTCATTCAAGCTACGTGCAGTATTTTGTGGCTTTTTCATCAGACATCCATTCAGGGGGAATGAATAGTCAATTTGGCGTGTTTTTTCGGGAACATCGCGATGGCGCCGTTTTCCCAGCCTTTTCAGGACTGAGTTGTGGGCCCCATGAGATATTGTATGGGCATAAAGCAGGGTTGAATAACTTTTTTTTGGGAGTCTGTTTCAAGCGAGTAAATATTCTATCTCACGTGTTTTTTCATGAGGATTGCAACGGTGTAATTTTTTGGGAGTTTGGAGCCTCATTCGAGATCTCGTTAAATGTGGAATCATGAAAGGGTGTTGGTCGGAGGTTCCTTTGACGCACTGCAAACCAACGCACGGTAGTGATGTTAGTGACACCCAGTGATGGCACGGGCAGTGTGGAGTTATCGGACCAGTTCTGGGTTTAACCTCTAGCAGGGCTGGGCAGTGGGTTACCCACCGGCGTATCAGGGTTTACCCTCCAGCAGGGATGGGCAGTGGGTTACCCGTTGATCATAGGGATTACCCTCCAGCGGATCTGGGCAGTGGGTTACCCTTTGACCTTAGGGTTTACCCTCCAGCTGGGCTGGGCAGTGGGTTACCTGATGACCTCTTAGGGTTTACCCTCCAGCTGGGCTAGGCAGTGGGTTACCCGACAACTTCTTTCAGGCTCAGCCCCTTTCTATGAGTCTATTCGGTGACTTTTATCTGTGATTACCAGAGCGGGACCCTTGGTTGTATAGTTCAGCGATAAGATAACTTTGACGTGCGGGACATTTGGGCATCAGTGATGGATATCCTTAGAACTGTTAACGACATTTCCTGGGCTGAGCTTGGAGATAGATATCCCCTTACACACTTGTTCGGGTTTCTTTTTGAGCATATATATATATATATACACCCTAATTTTTTTCCCACTCCTTGGGTTTATTTACTCTCCTTCTAGGAGGAGCGAAGACACGCGGGGTATGCCACATGCTTTCCGTTTCTAGCTCCTTGCATTTGGATGAGTCTGCTTCCTTTCTCTTTTTGGGTTGAACTGCACTCTATTTATTGTACTCTTTCACTATTCTTTGTTCATTATATTGCTCACCTCTTTAGTGCCTCCTTTGTTTCTCCCTCGACCTTTTGGGGCATCCTACTGAGTATCTTTATACTCACACCTGCTTGGGCTTTGCCCGCACCTGGTGTGCCCTTGCAGACGATGGACAGGTCGATCGTGACTACGGAGGAGCGTATAGGGAACAGGAGCTTGGGCCGTGCACCGGGGTCACAGTAGAGTTTTCAAGTGTGGGACTCTCTAGTTGTTTACTTTTTTTACCTATTGCTGGGTTGTGTCACCTTTTGGGTTGGGCGCGTGTTTTTCCCTTTTTCTATTCAGTTTTCTTGTCAGTACTTTTCATCACTTTACTTGTTCTATTTTGAAGTTGATGCATGACTATGGTTGGGTTATAGTTGTTTTTCCTTTGGTTTTCTTTTTTACTCTACACTTCTACATCAAGTGGGCTATGTGTGTGTGTATAGGTACTTAGTTGAAGGCCTCCCCGAGATCGTTACGACTTCGGTGCTTGTCGCCAGCCCCTGGCCTATGGAGGCGGGCTTGGGGTAGTTGCGGCATGAGACCGGTAGGGTTGGTTCGTGGCATAAATGATATAATTATACATTAAAACCAAATTTAAATATAATTTAACTATATAAATAAATTATATAAAAAATCAATTTTGAATTAAAATTGAGTATTGTTCACTATTCTTCAAAATATGAAATTTAACTGAAAAATATCAATAAAATATACCAAAGTAAATGTTGATATACTACTTTTAAAAAATGAATTTTATTTTTTCAAATACAAATTTATAAAGTTTCAAAAATCATATTTAAAATGGTTTATCAATTAAAATGTGGTAAATTTGAATTTCTCTAAAAATATTTCTTTTTATTCAAAAAATTGTATCTATTATTATCTTAGGACTATCAAAATCTATTAGATGAGTGTCAAAAAAAATATTGAATATATAATATATAAATTTTATTAAAAACATTCATAAAAAGTGTTTTTTTTTTAATTTATTGAGATAAAATTTTGTATGTAAATAGAAAAATAGTTTTCTTAGAAAAGTAATTTCTTTATTTTCAAATAGTTCTTACATTCACATCTACTAATTAATAATTGAAGGAATCATTTTATATAAATGTGTAAATAATATTTTCACAATTTAGTTAATATTATTTGTAACTTCAATTCCAATGTATATGTTATCACTATAATATTATTTTAATAAAAATATTAATAGTGTATTTAGTTCAGTAAAATTCATACTTGCGAATGTAAGATATTGAAGAAAATCCCCATTGTGTATAACACAAGACAAACATAGTATTTTTTTAATGTAAGATAATATAATTGTTGTGTTTCATGAAATATTAACTTGGTTTTTATGTAAAACACAAGCCAATTTTAGTGCTTTAATATAAAACATTCTATATTCAGTGTTGTGTAAAATTCAAAATATTGAAACGTTTAAATTAATTAGAAAAAAAATATTTCAAAAAATATCATGGTGTTACAAAATTCATTATATGAAATTAAACTAATTTAGATTATTATTTCCCATGAATAAAAAATATATATTATAAATATATATATCCATGGTTCATGAATACACCATTCAAAGGAAATTTTGGTTCATAACATAAACATATCTCAAGTAATTAAAGATTGAGAAAAAAATCAGTGTGGCTTGAGTAATATTTTAATCAAAACCCATTAAAATATAGGTCTTATAATTAATCATAAAATACCATGATTAAAATATAATTGATGATATGAAATTTCAAATATTTATTATATACACCACATAAAAGAAATTAGTTTCATAATACCAAATTATTCCCAAAGAGAGGAATTTTAAATAAAGACCCTTACACAGGCCTTGATTCATTCTATACTTGCACAAAATGTCCTGAATAATTAAAATGTGTTCATCAAATACATACCCAATAACCTTTTCATTACTATAACTATAGTGACCCTACTTCTTTTTACAAAAATACTACATCATTTCAAAGATGAACAAGATAATCTTATTAAGAAACTACTATCCAAAGTTTTAATGTCTTGGGAAAATTTGGACCATACATAACATTTACATAATAAAACATTGACAATTATTTAATTCCTTCTTCTCTAGCTTCTTATTGGTCATCGTTTTCTCCATAATACATGTATTAACCTTAGGATATAAATCAAAATAATGGGTGAGCTAAAATACTAGTAATAGGTTGAATAAGAGACATGAAACATGGGTGAGCATAAACATAATCATAACATAAGAAAATGATCATAATCATAATCATGAGAGTAAACATTAGAAAAATGCATGGAATGTAGAAATGCATAAAAATGAAACATCATGTATTAATGGTTAACCACCATACATAGTTGTAAATAAAGCTAGAATCATGTTCATTCATATTTCACTTTATATCATGAGATTCATCAAATTACCCTATGAATTCGAGTGTTATATAATTCTAGCTAAACCCATCACATCATAACATTTACATGCGTTATATAATTTTGGGCACACCCATTACATCATAACATTTAAATTATCATACTTTCCATATAGAACGTATATCAATATTGAATATAAAATAATCCATGGAAATGATTGGGTATAATTTCATAAAGAATACATTTGTAAACATTGGAGTTACCATGATAAAATGGAATAAGATACTTGATATAAATTTTGATTGAAGAAGAAATAATCTCATGAGAAGTAAAATATGTGTTTTTTAGAAAGAAGAGTTCTTTAGAAAAAATTATTAAATTTTCCATAAAACCACACTGTAAACATATATATCTCAAAAAAAGAAATGGTAAAAAATGATATTTAAGGAAAATTAAATGAATATCCATACTGAAAATGGAGTGAAACAGGGAAACCTTAAAGAAAGAGAGTTGGGTTTAAGGATTCTCCTCACTTTATGACTGAATGATTTCTTCACTTTATTATCCTGGATAATTAAATTAAATTTATTAATTAACAAAACCATAATCCTTTATATATTTATTTTATCCATTATATTTTTATTAAGTTCATTTATGGGATTTATTTATGAGATATAGAGTTTAATTTTATCATTCGGGGGTGTTCGTTTTCTTGGTTTTCAAGATTAGTTATCTTATATATGAGTATGGATTATTGTGTAAAATGGGTATAATTAAACAGAATTAAAATTATATGTTATTAAGGAACATAAATTATATTAAATTGTCTTATAAATCATTTTTTATAAGTTATGAGTATGAATAATTAGATAAAACATTAATGATAATTGTTTAGATAAATTTTGTGGTTTTTTATCACAACAAACATGTTTTGTTTTATCAATTAATATTATATATATAAGTTATTTTCAAAAAAAGTTTATAAAATATATTTTACAATATTTATCAACCATTATAATGGTTTTAATACTATCCTTGAAGGTTTTAATGTAAAATTAAATCTTTTCATCCTTTAAGGTGATAAAACAACACCTCATGGATGACGTTTCATTTTTTAGAATAAGGGGGAGAGGAGAAGAGGATTGGTGATGTATTATTCTATTATTATACTAAAATTATGGTATATTTAAGGTACTGTATTAATCATGATATTTTTATGAGGGTATGTGATCATATAATATGAAAAGAAAAGAACTTTAAAATAAATTAAAAGAAAATAAAGGGTATTTTAACTCTTGAATTTCTTCTCCTTGAGAACCTCCTTAGGGAAACATTTTTGGTCTTTTGTTGAGACCAAAGGCTCCTGGATGTGGGTTAGAGTATTATTAATAGTATTTTGAATAATTTGGATAAGGATAAAAGCTTTTTATGTGTAAGAGAAGAAGTTGGGAGGGGTGGTATTTATAGTGGAGGAGAGGGGTGTTTTCTCATTATTTTATAAATTAGTTTATTATTTTTTTCTCAAGATAAGAAATAGAGATGATTCCATGACTCAATAAAGTAAATAGGGATTTAGATTTTGATATTATAGGCTTAGAACATCCATGAATCATTGATTACTCATCCATGACACAGAAATTCACTTATTTGTTAAATACCGCAAATTCACTATTCACCAAAAAAATAAACGATTTTAGAAAAAAAATAAAAAATTAAACCTAACCAATTTTTGATATTTATAATTTAAAAATGAAATAAATTTTATGAAAATAATTTCCTAAATATGTTAAATTTAATTCTTAATTAAAATCATCATTTACTTAGAAAATACAGATTTTATAATTAGAACTGATTTTATAACACTTTAAAATTTTACTTAAGGTATCATAAAATTATCTTAAAATCATAAGACAACAAAATATTAATTTATAGATAAATTTTATTTTAAATGATTAAATTAATCATAAAATTTAATTAAATACTTATTACTTACAAAAATTCAAACACTTAATTAATAATTTTTAAAACATTTATTTACTTATACTATGATAAAATTATATCATAACTTCATTTATAAGATGCCTAAATTTTATCTATACTTTCATGAGTGAGTTTACTATTCATTTAGCTACTTTAATATACATAAGGGTCATATTACTATTCCTATGGTGAAGTTATTATTTCATCAGTATAGGTTTCTTAACTTATAGAAAAAACTTTTTATTTCCTTAAATATTCATTTATAAAGTTTGTATTATGTTCTCAATGTGATTTTATGTGTTTCATAATATATGAAACAATTATAACAAGGGAATTTCCATTGATAAAATTTAGGGTTGATACATTCTTTCCCCCTTATCAAATTTATCCCTCAAAATTTAATTTTACATACTATGGTGAAAACAAGTGAGGGTAGTTCTCCTTAATCACTTCCTCTAGTTCTCATGTTGCATCTTCGTACTTATGGTTCTTCCATAGTACTTTGACCAGGTTAGTAGTATTGTTTCATATAACTCTATCTCTATGGTCCAAGAACCTCACTGGTTTCTCCTCATAAGAGATATCATTTTCCAACTATACCACCTTTGGATTCAGTTCATACGAGTAATCTGGTATGTACTTATTCAAGGGGGATACATGTTATACATCATGTACTTGACACAAGGTTGGTGGAAGTTCCTGTCAATAGACCATAGCTCCAACTTGATTAAGAATCTTGAAGGGGCCGATGTACGTGGGACTCAGCTTTCATTTCTTCCCAAATCTAACGATCGTATTTGAAGGAGATAATCATAGGAATACCATGTCACCAAATTTAAACTCTTGGTCTCATTAATGATTGTCTACATAGCTCTTCTATCAAATTTGGGCTTCCTTGATGTGTTACTGAATGGTTTTCACCTTCTCTACCATTTCTTCAACCATTTTAGGTCCCGACATCTTACATTCACTGACCTTATCCCATACTTTCCTTGTTCTATATATTATCCCATAACGGAATTCATGTGAATCTATTTGGATGATCAAGTGTAAATTATTGTTGTAGAGAACTCAACCGGAGGTATATGTTGGTCCCATCCTCATTTGAAGTCCATAAAACAAACTCTCAATATATATTCTAGTATCTGAATAGTCTAATCAAATTTTCCATCATTTTGAGGATGATAAAATGTATTGAAGTTCATATTAGTGTTTAGATCATGTTGAAGACTTTTATAGAACATAGTGGTGAATCTCAAATAGTGATCAGATACAATCAATATTGGTACTCCATGTAGAGTTACCACTTATTTGATGTATATCTATTCAAGTCTATCTAGTGATAAGTCCTCTAAAATTGAGATAAAAAGAGATATATTTGTAAGATGATAAAAAAACCCATGTAGCATTGTTTCCAATGGATGTATTCATAAGTCCGATGACAAAGTCTATGGTGATGTTTTTTCATTTCCATGTTTTTATTGGTAGTGGTTTCCTCAACCCCTTATAATTTTGTCGTTCAGCCTCCACTTTCTGATATACCATGTACTTTGATTATATTTAGTGTTCTTCTTCTTCATTTTATCCCACTAATAATTCCCCTAGAGATCTTGATGAATATTTATGCTCCCTGGGTGAATAAAGAAGGTTAAGCTACGTGTTTCATCTAGAAGATCCTTCTTAATCTCTGGATTTGATGGTACACATAATCATGACCCAAATCTTACAACTCCTTCCTCATCAATTTTAAACTCTCATGATTTTCCTTTCTAATAGTATCCACATTCTTTAGAATCTCTACATCATTTCTTTGATCATCCTTTATTTTCTCAATGAGGTATGGTTGAGCAATAATTTGAGAAAGGATTGATGATGTTATGTACTTAATGATTCCCATGTCCATACTTTCCAAGTCTAATAATATTGGATCATTCTCAATTCTCGTCATTTATAATGATGAAGGATCCTTTCTACTTAGATCGCTTTCCACCTTATTTTCTTTGCTAGGATAGTAGTGGATTGAGTGTTCACAATATTGATGAGATCTAAACATATTTTCTATCACATAGTAATATCCTTCTATGTGAAAATATATTTTAGGATTTTATTATCAGTATATATTTCACACTTCTACCCATAGAGATAATTCTTCCAGATTTTCAACAAAAAGATTATAGCTTCCAACTCCAGGTCATGCGTAGTATAGTTTTGCACATGAATTTTCAACTACCTTGATGTGTAGGCTATAAATTTATCATTTTTCATTATTAAACAACCTAATAATTTATTTTAAGTATCCTTGTATACTACAAAGAGTTCCCCAATTATCGGGAGTGTGAGTACTAGTGTAGTGATGAGCCTCTTTTTTAACTCTTTGAAGCAGTATTCATATTCATTAGTCTAGAAAAACTTTTCTCCCTTCCAAGTAAGTTTTATTGGTGGTTTTAAAAAAATTTAAAAGTTACTCAAAAATTTCCATTAATACCCTACTAGAAAAAAATACTACAAATCTCTATTAAAGATGTTTTCATGGCCTACTCTCTGATTGCCTTTGTCTTGGAAGGGTCTACAGATATTCATTTTTTGGTGATAACATGCCCCAAGAATGATACTTCCTCTATCCAAAACTCAAATTTATTATAATTTGCATAAATTTTCTCCCCTTAAAAAGTCTTTATCATAGTATTCAAATGATCATAATATTCCTCCTTTCTCTTGGAGTATATTAGAATATCATCAATAAAGACTACCAAAAAAAATTTGAGCTAATATATAAAGACTATATTCATTAAGTCCATGAATATTAATATATAATTAATGAGTCTGAATGGTATCACTATGTTCTTATAGTATCCATACCTTGTTCTTAAAGTATTATTGGGAATATCGTCCTTCCTCGCCTTTAATTGGTGATATCATGACTGAAGTTCCACCTTAGAGAAATACATGGCCCCACATAGTTGATTGAATAAGTCATCTATCCGTGGAAGGGGAAACTTTTTCTGTATCATGATTTTATTCATCTCAAAATAATAAATACAGAGGCACATTTATCCATACTTCTTCTTGATTAAGTGTACTGGTTCAACCCATGGTGAAACACTTAGACATATAAAACCCCTATCCATATTCTCTTATAAATACTTCTTCGGTTCCTCTAACTCAATGGAATTCATTATATAAATTTTATTTGACATGGGAAAAGATCTAATAATAAGTTAAATTGAGAAATAAAATTCTTGGTTAGGAGGAAGACCAGTAAATTCTTCAGATAACACATAATTTTAGTTCCTCAAAATGGGAAAGTCATCGATCAAGATTATCTTCTTTGTCTTAATCATTTGAGCTATATATTCTTTCTCATAATGAAATAATACCTACACATGAGATGATGGGTCCAAAGAAGATTCATCCTCCTCCTTACAATTGTATAGAATTGGAGGATGCTTCGGGATGTGAAGAGTGATCTCACTTTCCTAAGAGTTGATGTTTTATTTGTAAAAAGATAGTCAATCCATGCCCAAAATACCATCAAACTCCACCAAAATAAGTAATACAAGATTTTATAGAAGGTTCAGTCCACAAACATTAACTAGGGAAGAGTTATATAATTTGGATGCAATGATTTCCCCATTTTCTATTCTCATAGATAACTCAACCTCCATATTTTGAGATGGTGTTTGAATAGTTCTATTAAACTTGTAAGATTTGAAAGAAATTATAGAACCAAAATAAAATAGTTCACTCAAAATTATTTAATGAATAACTAGAATACCTATCACCACATCATTTTTAGGATCCACCTTAATAGTAGTGATGAAATAATCCTTACCTTTCTTCTTTGGATTTGGTGGCTATTGATGTTGATTACCCTCAAGAACTTGAGGTTTAGTGTACTATATTTCATAGTTCCCTTGCTCCATATAGTTGAAGCATTGAACCATGGGTGGTTCACTCCTTTATTCCACCACATTATCTAGTTTCATCATGTATTTTTGACATTCATGATCTTAGTTTCCTTCTATACCAAACTTATAGCATTTCCCCATTTCTTTGAGGCAGTTCCCATGATTCTTCTTCCCACATTTTTGACATGTGGGTGGTTGAGTTTTCTTTACACATTTTTCATTAGATCCCCCAGCTTGAAACTACATATTTTGTTTCTTATAACCATATCCATGGGACAATTATTCAAACTCCATCTATACTTTGAGAAAACATCAAAAAACTTCTTCATAACTCCCAAAGTCTCAAATTTCTAGATCCTTTAAAATGTGTGGTTTTAAACCACTAAATAATCTAAAAAAAAATTTATCACTGTTGATCAAAAAACCCAAAGTGTATCTTTCAAGCCATGTGAAATTTTCTTCATAGGTCATGACATATTAACCTTGTTTTTTCTTCAGCTCTATGAACTCTCTCCCCATATTTGTATGAATATTCTGAGGTAAATACTTGTTAAGAAACGTTATATTAAATTCTTCCCACTCCATCTCTTCAATTTCACCCTTCAGCTTTGTATTCTTAATCAATTTCCACCATTAATCGACCTCTCCATCTGAATGATAAATGGACAGAGTCGCCTTCTCTATCTCAGAATAGTGAATCCCAGAAAATATCTTCTCCAATATGTTGACCCACTATTTTTTGACAAGTGGATTGGAAGATACACTAAACATTAGTGGTCATTACCATATAAAAGATTCGATAGTTAGTTTCTCTCTCTTAGGTGAAAGAGGATGTTTCACATTATTCAGGTTATTGTTCATAGCCAAATATAGTTGGGTAAGCTTCACCATGAAATTTTGAAATCCACCTCCCAAGGCATTGGGAATGTCATTCGGGAAATCTCTACATTGTCCCTCACATGGTTTTTTGGACTCGTTTCTCCTGGTTCCCACCATTTTATAAAATATAAATGTTAGAACAAAACGTTTTTTAACAAGTCATTAATAAATAATTTATTCCTTTGTGAAATAAACTCTAAATGAATGTCTTATAGGATCCCTATATACTTAGTATCATACTAAGGTTTTTCACTATGGATCTCTAATCCTAATTCCCAAATTAACAAAATCGTGTTATGATACCAACTATAGCAACCCTGCTTTTTTTTACAAAACTATTACATCATTTTAAAGATAAAAAATATAATAGTGTTACAAAACCAGGATCCAAAGGTTTAGTGTCTTGGGAAAATTAGTACCATACATAACTTTTACATAATAAAACATAAAAAATTATGTAACTCCTTCTAGAGCTTCTTATTAGCCATCTTTTCTCCATAGAACAAGTATTCACCTGGGGATATACATCAAAATAAGTGGCGAGATAAAGTCCCAATTACAGGATGAATAATAGACATTAAACATGGGTGAGAATTATCACCATCATAATATACGAAAAGGATCATGATCATAATCATGATAGGAAACATTAAAAAGACATGGAATGTGGAAATTCATAAAAATGAAACATCATGTCTTAGTGGTTAACCACCACACATAGTTCTGAACAAAAGGTAGAATCATGTTCATGAATATCTAACTGTATCACATGATATTCATCACATTACCCAATGCATTGGAGTTCTATATAATTATGAGTGCACCCATCACGTCATAACATTTACATGCACTATATAATTCTGGGTGCACCCATCATAACATTTATATAATCATGCATGCCACATAGAACGTATATCAATCTTGGACATGAAATAAACCATGGAAATTATTGGGTTTCATTTCATAAAGAATATATTCATAAACTTTTGAGTTACAAATATAAAGGAGGATAATATTCTTCGTATCAATTTTTATTGAAGAATAAACAATATCTTGAGAAGTAAAAGATGTGTTTTCTAGAAAGAATAATTATTTTGAAAAAATTATTACATTTGTAATAAAACCAGATTGGAAAAATTTATATCCTAGAAAAGAAAAGGGAAGAAAAATAAATTATATTTAAGGAAAATTAAAGGAATTCCTATACTGAAAATTTTAGTGAAAGAGGGAAACCCCAAAGAAAGCGAGTTGGGTTAGATAATTCCCCTTACCTTATGTATGAATGATTTATTGCTTTTAATATCGTATATAATCAAATTAAATTAATTAATTAAAAAATAAATAACTTTTTATATATTAATTTAATTCATTATAGTTTTAGTAAGTATATTTATGGTATTTTTGATGAGTTATAGGGTTTAGTTTTATCATTCTGGAGTGTTTGATTTCTTGGTTTTCATGATCAGTTCGCTTGTATATGAGTATGGAAGATTGTGTAAAAAGGGGATAATTATGTAGAATTGAAATTATATGTTATTAATGAAATTAAATAATATTAAATAATATTTTTAATCATTTTTTATATGGTATTAGGATGATTAATTAGATAAAATTTAATGAAAATTGTTTAGATTAATTTGGTGGTTTCTTATCAAAATGAACTAGTTTTGTTTTATTACTTAGTATTATGTGTATAAGTTAGTTACAGAACATTAAAAAAGTATATGAAATAAATTTTACAGTATTTTTGAACTATTATAATGGTTTTAATACTATCTTTAAAGGTGGTAAATCAAATTTAAATTTATTCTTCCATGAAGGTGATAAAACAACACCTCAAGGGAGATGTTTCCATTTTTAGAATTAAGGGGAGAAGGGAAGAGGCTTGATGATGGATTATTACATTAGAATAATAAAATTAAATTGTGTGCAAGTTAATGGAGTTATAATTAAATTTGGTTTATGGGGGTTTAGGAGATAATAATAAAATAAATGAACTTGAAAAGAAATTAAAAGAAAAGAAAGAGGGTTTTACCTCTTGAATTTATCCTCCTTGATAACTCCTTAGGAAAAAATGTTTTGGTATTTTTTTGATATCAAAGGATATTGTATTTGGGTGACAGTCTTGGGAAGATTATTGGATATAATTTTAACAAGTCTCAAAGCTTGTGAGGTGTGAAAAGAAGAGGTGGTGAGGGGTGGTATTTATAGTGGAGGAGAGGGGTGTTTTCTCATTATTTTATTCATTAGTTCATTATTTTTGGATCAAGACAAGTAATAGTGATGATTCCATGACTAAATATAGTAAATAGTGAATAATAGTTCAATATTATGGGATTACATCATCCATTCATCATTGATGACTCATCTATGACATAGAAATGCACTTATTTTTAAAATATCATAAATTTACTATTCCCAAAAAATTCTACTATTGTAGAAAATTTTTAAAAATTCACCATAAAAATTTTAATAAAATAATAATTAAAAAATAAACTAAAGTTCATGAAAATAATTTTTTAACTTTTATAAATTTAATTTTAATTAAAATCACCATTTACTTGGAAAATATAGATTTTAAAATTCGGACTAATTTTATAACACTTTGAAAAATTACTTAAGGTCTCATAAAATTATCTTAAAATAATAGGAAAAAAATATTAATTTATGGATAAATAGTATGAAAATAAAATTTATTTTAAAATATTAAATTAATCATAAAATTGTAATTAAATATTTACATCTTACAAAAATTCCAACACTTAATTAATAATTATTTAAACATTTATTTACATTTTCTATAATATAATTATATCATACTTTCATTTATAAGATGCCTAAAATTTATTTATACCTTCATGAGTGAGGTTAATATTTATTTGAATGATTTACTATTCATAAGGGTTGTATACTATTCCTAAGTTCAAGTTACTATTTTATCGGTATAATCTTCTTAACTTATAGAAATATTTTTTATTTCATTCATTCTTCTTTTAAAAAGTTTTTATTGTTTTATCAATGAGTTTTTATTTTTTTTATAATATATGACACAATTATAAGAAGGTAACTTCCATTAATAAAATTTTGTGTTTTTACAATAACCATTAATAATCCTCATCTATAATAATTTTATATATATTAATATTAATTAGTTTTTAGCTATATTTAGCATGAGGTGTAAGAATTATTTATCGCTTTTAACTAGTATTATAAAAAAGGTGTTGGTATTCATTATTATTAGAAATTTAATCATTAAAAGACAATTAAATGTAGTATAATATATGTTACATGATATTTATAAAGTTATAATTTCATTCCATGGTAGTTTTAATTACAAATCATGATGATGAAATTGACGATGATCATGTTTAATTGATTTTTAACAAACGAAATGTGTTTTATTAATTAATGAGTTAAATGTAGATATAACCTTACAATAAACAAATATAATATATTATTTAAATATTTATATCATATTATTCTATTAAATAAGTTCTCATATTAATCCATGATATAAATGCATAGTATTGTTCAAGTAGGTGGTTAAACCGACCCAAACTTGAACCTACTTTGATTAATGGGTCATTATGAGATAGTTTAGTTGTAATATCCTTATAAAATAATAATAATTAACTTATTTATTGTTTATTAGTGTGATATATTGTAATTTTAAAGTATTATAAAGAGAATAAAATTTATATAAAGACATTACTTATAAAGAATAGATCAGTATCCTCTTAGTTCACTTGTTTTAAACAATATAATTATTGATAATTTTTTTGATCATATCATTAATATGTTATCTAATTTTCCATAACATGAACTTAATTATATCATAAAAAACATATTTATCTTTTAATACCACCCTCACATATATCCATGTAAGGTGGTGATGAAAAGTAAAATGAAAATTAATCATTCTATAGAGGCGATAGTCCGTATATACGCATGGATGATGATTTCATTTTCATAGAATATGAGGAAAGGGTAATATGGTTTTTTGTTTCATAATAATAAAAATTATATAAATATCATAATTATTTATTAAATTTCCCTTTTATAACATCCTTTTATAGTGGTGAAGGAAAATGAAACACATTGCGTCATGGAGGTGGTATTCTATACATCACATGAATGGAAATGTTTCTTCTCAATAAAAAAATGAAAAATATGATTGATGATTATTAATATATCATAATAAAATTCACTATATAACCAATACTTATTTAGTTATATTAGTATTTTAAAACTTTAATTGGAAAAGAAAAATATGAAAGAAATAAGTAAAGTGAAAATGAATACTCAGGCTAAGCACTTTGAGCACTTTGACATTTTATTAGAAGATCCCAAGTAAATGGATATAATTGGATAATGTCATTCAAAAATAATCTCATGAGATTGAAATATTATTATATGAAAATAAAATAGGGTAAGTTTATAGGAGGAAACAAAATTTTTAGGAGTGCCTTGAAGGGGTGGGAGAGACCCAATGAGAATGAAATTTTTTGTAAATATTTCAACTTAATATAAGGGAAACACACATTAATCATGTCAAGTGGATCCAAATTTTAAAAATAATTGAGAGTATAAAAGATATATTTTATATAAACCTCAAAAAATCAATTAAAAACATGTTTTAAATTTTTTTCCCTTTACCACTTATGTTACTCATTGTTACCATTTTTGTTTTCACCATAGTAACTAGTTTTTACTAAGGTAGTTTTTCCTTTATTTCCAAAAATAAAATGATCCTTATTATATAATTCGGATATAATTATTCAAATATTAAAATCCATTTCATTTTATTCAATTTATAAAAGTGATCAAAAATAATTTTAAAATAAAAATTTATAATATATTAAAAACAATATTTGAGAAAATATTACTTATATTATAAAATATCAAATATGGGTTGATAAATTAAAATAATTTTTTTTGAAATTATAAATTAACATATAAAATACATATTTTTTCTTAGAAAAATGTTTCATGAATTTAAAATTCATACTTATATACTAAACATTTCATAAAATTCATATTATTTGTAAAAACAGTATTTTTCACTTTTCACCTAAAATCATTATTTTAAGAAAAATACCAAGCATTAATATTAAGAAAATATGACTATGAAAAATCAAAAAATAATTCATATTTTTAAAAAATCAAATTTTAAATTTTATAAATTTAAATTTTAAATAAAAAGTTGAGATATGATGAAAAATTGTTTTTATAGGAAAAATATATTTTTTAGAATATTAATAATTCTCATTCATATTTCCTATTATTTTATAATTAAATTAGTATTAGTAAACTGTTAAAATAAAATATATTTTATCAAGATTAATCCAAAAAAATTAATTTTAAATTCATATCGCATAAAAATGAAATAATTAGAAAAAAATCATTTCTAAGTATAAAATGATCGCATTAGTCATTTTATCTATTCAGTTGAATTTCATTCATATTAAAAATTGTCTTTATTTTATTTCTATAAATATTATATAAAGTGGTTATTGATATTTATACCCAATAATTTTAAAGCTATCTTTTAACGGTCTAAATATATCACAAATTTGTTTTAGTTTGGTGTTTCTTATAGAGAAATCTATCAAACACATTGAATTAATTAAAAGTAATAATATATTAAAATTTTAGGGTTTTACACTAAAGAATTGTTGGTGACTCATGTGGGGACCTATGTTTGCATGTATCTAGTTGGGGTTGGTGTTTCTTCCACTAGCTCAGTTCTGTATGATGGTGATATGCCATTTGTTTGTGCTTGAAAAGTGATGGATTGTATGTGTTTCACTAGTTCCCACTCAAACATAAAAGTGGAATTTGAAAAATAAAAAAATGAATTATATGGTATAGAGATATAAAACCATGAAAATCAACTTAATATTTTAGAAAAATGTATTCTACCTTTAAACCAAGTCATTTTATACATCTCATAGTGGCTATAAACGTTCATGATTATGACTGTTTGAGTTCAAATATGGTTTAGTTTTCATATCCCCTTAATTAGATGTACAAATATCCTAAAACCATGAATTTTTTCTACCTTTTTTGGTATGGTCCACATCTTGTATCACAATATATATTCACACTATGAAATTTCCATTATTAAAAACACCTATGGTTCTTCTATTCTTTAATTATTCAGCCATGATTAGTAAACCATTCTTAGTTTGGTCCCCGTAGAATTGAAAAATCCCTAAATAATCCATTCATAACTATTTTCCCTTTTGTTTCCTCATTTTTTTACTTCTTTGTGCTGACAATTCCATGTTTACACAACACCATGGAATGGTTTCTCATTTTATATAAAAATAAAAGAATCAAAATTAATAGATTTATAAGATAAAAATAAAATGATGGGAAAACTAAAACTAACATATTAACACTAAAATTAAGTTATAAAACTAATAATACTAAATATATAATATATCATAATAATTAGACTAATTAAATGTTAAAAATATCATAAAGTATATTAAAACTAAATAATTAATTAAAATATATATTACACCTATTTATTTAATGACTAGACAGATGAACACATCCCACGTCATTCTCCTAAATGGATAACCACATCACATGATACTCATACAAATATGTAAGCATGTAACATGAAACTTATCTAGGTATGACCATAAGCTTCCTCAGACCATCTCAATTAAAGAAAAAAATATTATACCCATCATATAAGAGGACAAATCTCATTTGGGTTAAACCTCAATTGATTTCATGATTAGTAACATACCCAAACACCCCATGATTTTCTCAACCTTATTAATTGTGTAAGAAAGGTATCCGGGTATGAAGGTTCTCATGATAGTAATATTGTCAACCTTGGGAAATGTGGATTCATTTTGAAATAATAACCCCATTTATAATAAAGAAATAGTGTATGACACTCCATGTGGTATACTTGATGAATCATAAATATAAGGCCCTAGTATTAAAACATTACATAATCTTGAGATAACTCAATAATTTGACTTTAATTCGCATCAAGGATATATTAATTTTTAGAGCATTAAATAATTAGGCCATTATTAAAACATTTCATACCATAATCATACAAAAGGATACTATCAAAACAGTATCCATTTTTTCTAGAAAAGGAAACCATTTTAAAAATAAAACATGATTTCTTTTCTTGATTAAAATCTTCTTGACTTCTTTTTTTCTCTTACTCATCCATATACCCTCTGAAAACATTTTAAAAACTTGGTATGATCATAAAAACTCAATAAGGGATAAAATAAGGAAAGAAAACATTAGTCCATGAATATTTATATACCCATGAATTCATAAGTATCATAAAAACTTCATAGCAATCATAAATAATAAAGGTAACTTGTGGCATCCATATCATACTTACATTGTAGCTTTTACGGATATATAGGGAGTAACCTTCATGGTTATGTTTGGAATACCCATCAAAGTATATTCACTAAATCTATTAGTAGAAACCTTAACTTTTACCTCTGTCACATTACCCAATGCATGTGAGATCTATCACAGTCTCACCCTCCCTTGGTTTATCACAGAACCACCTGTATACAAAATTAATTCCCAAGGACCATAACATAATCATAACCTATGAACAAGTATAAATGAAAAATAATATTTCCACATTGTAATCATAAGACATGATTTCAAGATATTGATATAATAAATCCATTCTCAAAACCATTTTCAATACCAAACTACCTAAAAAATGGAATATGTTATTTAATTATCTTTTTAAGAACATTATGACTTGTATAGGAATCTAAATACCAAATAATGTTCATAGCGTCAGAAATCTCTTTGTCTCTATGTACGTTAAAAAATATTCCTTTTTTTGTTTAGTAAAATTATTTATAGAAAAATATTCTTTTTTAAAACCATTGAATGAAATTAAAATTAAAATGGGTTGAATATACACCTTATAAAAGAAGGTCGTGTATCAATCAAAATATTCCCCAATGAAAAAAGATTGAGACGAAGTCCCTTACCTTGAGTCTGACTTGCCTAGTTGATTATTTAATTTTATAAATAATAAAATTTGGTTAATTTATACTTTATTCATAAATTTTTTAAATTTTATCATTTATTTTATATCACTTATTACCATGTTATAACAATTAGTTAAATATTTGAGTTCATATCAGATGTTTTATCAATGTTTGGTACTTGAGTCAAAAATGAAAATGTTTTGATGAAAATTGTCCATGTGGTCATAATTATATTATCTCCATAATTATATTAATGATTTAAATATCATATATATCCTATATATATTTATTTATAAGAGTCCATAACATTTGGAGATAAGAAATGAAATTCATCGTTCATGGAGACGGTAGGAGTTACGTATGCATGAACGCTACTTTCATTTCTTTATCATATTAAAGGAATGAAACTAAATGACACATGGTTATATTATAATTATAGTATAATATATATGTTATATATTTTACATAATTTCATTAAATCCATACTTCATATGTTCCATGTTTGGCATGAATGCATCATATAACATTAAGGGGGCGGTAGTCTACACTTCCTTAAATGAAATTATCATATTTACACATTATAGAAAGAATAAATGTTTGTTGTAAATAAAAATTAGATAATAATATAGAATATATAAATATAACATATATCATATATTAATACAATTCCATATCAATGTCCACCATGAGAAGTGGTAGGATAAAATTGAACAATCATCGTTTCATGAGGCATTAGTTCACCGTACACAGAAACAGTATGTTCTATATCCATTAGATAGAGTTTTGTGTAAGTGTAGGTCAAAATATTAGCATAAAAACATCATTGTATATTTAGTATACTGGTAATTTTATATAATAATGTAATAAAAAGATTTTAAGGGGTTGGAGTAGGAAAATAAATGAAAGGAGATTGAGAGAGTGATGTTACCTATAAATCGGGTAACTCCTTTTCATTTGATTCAAAAGGCTTTCTTAAATTGACTTATCCCCAAGGTAAGGCTCCTAGAAAAATATTAGGGATGTTTGAAACAAATTTTACAGACTTTGGATGAGACAAGGGGCTTTAGAGGTGTGAGTAAGTGGGTATAGGTGGTGGCCTTTTATAATAGGGAGGAGGGGCACTTTAGGAAAGTCTTGAAATATTATTTTATTATAAATTGATTTCTGAATTATAAAAGCTCAAATGTGATATATTTATAGAATAATATGAGTATGGGTCTCAATCATCTCAAACAATAGGTTTTAGACAAGTTTAGGTCGCAAATGTAACCTTTTCTTTTATATTTAACCCTTAGTTAAATAAATTAACTCTTACCATATCTTATTGTATTTTTACACTATATGGTTAATATAGTTACTATAAAATAGAAATAAAAACTCAAGTGGATAATTAATGAAATTTTTAACATTATATAACTCAGTTATTAGAATGTTATATTTTTATGACTGTTATATCATGTAATAAAATAATATTTTTTAAAAAACTCATTTATGTCAATTTTGACACTATTTAGTAATTGATTTTTGTTAAAGTCATAAAAACATGATTAATTAGAGAAAACTAAATTAACTCAAAGATAAAATTCCATAATAATACATAAAATTCATGTATAGCATCAAATTTTCAAATTACATTTATTTTAATATTTATAATATCATTTATTTGAATCTTTCATTAATAAGGTAATCAGTGTATCATCATTGCATCATAAATAAATTTATATATTTAATATCTAATAATTATTAATAAAATACTATGATATAGGAAATATTTTTATCTTTATAATTAATATTTATAGTCAAATATATCATTTATATACCCCTATATTAAAATTATTTTATTATAAGGATGTGTGTTTGTGTTATATTTCTCTTTACATTAAATTAATTACTACAACATGTCTTTATCACACCCAAGTGGCTCCGAAATGCCAAAAAGTTAGGCCTAAGGATTGTTTTTGTTTCCAATTACTCATAAAATAATATTAGGACATGTTTTAGAGTAGTTTTATATTATTATAATATTTGTTTACCCCTATTTACCTAATTTACCCTTTAATCGTGGTAAATAAGAAAAATTACTGAAGTTACTATTCTTAATGTCCAAAAATAAAAGGTAACTATTTAAATAATTTGGACCTTTTAATTAAAAATATGGAATCCATTTTTAGAAATTCAAAACATATAATTTGTAGTAATTAATTTAAAATCAATTCATGTTGTCAATACCAGAAAGTGGGTTTTTAAGAAATTAAAACTATCAAAAGATTAGCACGTGTTTATGTCTAATTTAAATGTGAAATTACTTAAAATGACCAGAATTGGATTAAAAGAAGAAAAATTAATACAATTAAACTTTAAAACCAATTAAAATGATAACATAATTATATAAATAAATTATATGAAAAGACGTTTTTGAATTAAAATGTAGTATTTTTCACTATTCATTAAAATATGAGTTTCATTAGAAAAATACCAAAATTTCAACCAAGGTAAATTTTCATATCCCACTTCCAAATAAGAAGTTTATTTTATTATATATTACATATAAAATTTAAAAAAACTATTTTAAAAAAAGGTTCTTCATCAAAAGGTGGTAAAATGACATTTTTTGAAATATTAGAGTATTTTATGCTTAAAATTGGATTCACTCTCATTTTAATCCTTTAAATTTTTTTGGATAAATGTAAAAACATTTAAAAAATATGTGTAATAATATTTTAGTTAGTTATATTCATTCATTCCAATACAACATCTAGAGGTTAACTACCATTTAAAATAATAACATTAGTATTGTATCATTTTTTGGTATAACTCAATGTTGTGTAAAATGTAAGATTTTGGAGAAACCTATTGTTTCATTCCAAGTAAGATAAAAAATAGTGCCCCATTAATGTAAAATTAATATCTAATTCATAAATATTAATGAAAATTTATTATTCTATAAATACATGAGATGTTACACCCCTCTCCCTTTTTTGAAATTGCATCCCCACAATTTTATTTACTTATCAAATAAGTGGGGGTATTTCTTCCTCATAGAATTTTTATATTCCCATGTTTCCTCTTCAATAATATAGTTTTTTTATAAAACCTTTACCTAATGAATCACCTTATTCTGCACACCTTTCTCTCTACAGTCAAGAATATGTACTAGATGTTCCTCATAAAAAATATTCTCTTCCAACTGAACTATCTCTGGACTCAAAACATGAGATTGATCCTATAAATACATTCTCAACATTGAAAAATTAAAAACATTGTTTACCTGGGATAAACTTGGAGGTAAATCCACTATGTAGGCAACCGATCCAACTTTGTCAAGGATTTCATAGGGTCCAACTAACTGCAAACTCTTCATTCCCTTCTTACCAAAATGCATCATACTTTTATATAGAGAAACTTTGAGAAAGACATGATCACCAACCTCAAAATAAAGATCCTTCATCTAGTTATTTGCATAATGTTTCTACCTGCTATGAGATGTCCTCATGTGCTTCTGAATCATCTTAACTTTTTCCGCCATCTCTTTTACCAATTTTAGTCTCATCAACTTCCTTTCAAAGACTTCATCCCAAAAAGATGGAGTTCAACACCGCTTTCCATATAACGCCTCAAATGGTGCCATATGAATAGTTAAATGAAAAATTTTATTATAATAAAGTTCAACCAAATAAAGATTTTTATCCAAACTTCCTTGGTAATCCATTGAACAAGCACGTAGCATATCCTCCAAGGTCTGAATTGTTCATTCTGAATACTCATCTTATTGAGGATTAAAAGTTATAATAAAATTTAATTCAGTGCCCAATGACTTTTAAAAGAATTTCCAAAAGTTAGAAGTGAACTTGGGATCACAGTCAGATTCAATGGAGAGTGTAACCTCATGTAACCTGACTATATCTTTAAGATACAACTGAGAATGTTGATCTAGAGAAAATGTATCTTGAATAGGAATAAAATTATATTATTAAGTTAATATATCAACAATAACCAAAATTGAATTGTTACCTCGAGAAGTATTTGGTAATCCCACTATAAAATCCCTGAATATATTTTCCCATTTCTACTTTGGTACTAGAAAAAGAAAAAGCATCCATTTCGGTAGCTTCCTCTCTACTTTAACCTGTTGACAATTCAAACACTTCATAGTAAAGTCAGTAATATCTCTTTTCATTCTATCTCGCCAGTAATACTTCTAAAGATATGTGTACATCTTAGTACTGTTATGATGAACTGAAATGAATAACTATGAGATTCACATAAAAACACTTTCTTTGACTGTGAATCATAAGGCACACATAATACCTTTCCAAACCTCAAAACACAATCTTTATCAATGTTAAATTCAGGTAACTTACCCTTCTGAACCCACTCTACCTTTTTCTGCAACTCGATATCTTCCTTCTATGCTTTCTTAATTTTGTATGATAGAAATGATTTCACTAAAATTAGAAACAAAATTGAGGTATTTTCTCCATCAATAACTTCCATTCCAAAGTTCATAAAATCATTAATCAAAGGGTTATATTCCAAATTTAAATTGGTTAATGTATCATTAATTTTCCGTTTGAAAGCATCAACCACTTTGTTTACTTTTCCAGTATGGTGATGGATCATGTAATCATAATCCTTGATTAATTCTAGCCATTTTCTCTATCTCATGTTCAATTATTTCTGAGTAAATATATGCTTACAAAATTTATGGTTAGTATATATTTCACATTTTACTCTATACAGATGACGCCACAATAATTTTGAAGAAAAAATAATTCTAGATAATTCCAAATCATATGTAGGGTAATTTAACTCATGAGTTTTCAACTGACATAAAGAATAAGCAATTACCTAGTCGTTATTAATTAGGCAACAAATAATCCTTTCAATGAAGAATCACATTAGATAACAAATTCACCATTTATGAAAGGCAATGCCAAAACTAGAGCATTCAATAATATTCTTTTTAATTCCTAAAAACATTTATCACATTCTTTTGTCCAGATGAACTTAATAAATTTCTGAGTTAACTTAGTTGGTGGGATAGATAACCCTAAAAAAGTTTCAAAAAACATCTGCTAATAAACTTATAAACAAAGAAAACTTTGAATTATGGTTATATTTGTGGGTCTTTTCCATTATTCAACAACTTTTGTTTTAGAAGGATAAATAGTTATGTCATCTTTAGAAAAAATGTGACCAATGAATGAAATTTATTGTAACCAAAACTCACACTTCCTAAATTTACCATACAGTTTCTTTTATATTAAGTTATGAAAAAAACCCTTAAATAAATTTAATTCTTTTATTTACTTTTATAATATACCAAAATATCATCAATAAACACAACCAAAAACATATCCAAGAACTCATGGAATATTCTATTCATAATATCCATGAATATAGTAGGTGTATTAGTTAACCCAAATGGCATAACTACAAATTCATAATGTCCATATCTAGTACGAAATGTGGTCTTCATAATTTCCGATTCCTTTACTTTCAACTGATGGTAACCAGATCTCAAGTCATCCTTTGAAAAATACTAAGCTCCCTAGAGCTTATCAAACAAATCATCGATATGAGTCAAAGGATACTTGTTCTTAACAGTGATGTTATTAAAGGCTCTATAATCAATGAAAAGTTTCATTGAACCATATTTCTTTTTAATAAACAAGATAGGTAAACCTCATTGTGATGTTCTAGGTCAAATGAAACCTTTATCTAATAACTCTTTCAATTACTTATTTAACTATAAAAGTTCAATTTGATCCATTTGATAAGGGGGTTTAAAAATTTTCTTAGCATCAGAAACCAATTCAACATTAAATTCAACTTCTTGGTCAGGTATAATACCAATAAAAACATCAGGAAAAACATCAATATACTCATTTAACACTGGAACATAATTAATTTTAATAGTTCCTTTATTTTCAACAATATGTGAAAGGTAACATTCATTTCCATATTTTACTAGTTTCTCAGCTTCCTAATATGTTATCAATGGTAATGGTTCATTATTGTACTCCAACTGAAATACTTTCTGAAAAGAAACTTCATTAGCTCTATAGTCAATTTTAGAATAGTAAACAGAAATCCAATCCATACCCAGAATAACATCAAACTCTACTAGAGGCAGAAAAATAAGGTTTGTAGATATATTCTTTCCACAGAAAAGTATAGAAATATTCTTATAGTTTCTTTTCATCTTAAATTTTTCCCCAACTTTGTGTAGCATAAGTTTTGTATTCATTTCTTGATATGGAATTCCCAATTTACTAGAAAATGTTTCATAAATGAATGAATATGTAGACCAAAAATCAAATAACACATTGGAATAATCTGAATAAACAATCAATGTACCTGATACCACTTCATTTGATGGCCCAAAATCTCCTGAAGTAGTTGCAAAGGATTTTACCACACCTTTTTGCTGATAATCCAGTTGCTTCCCATCATTTGAATTCTTCCTCAAACAGTCATTATCATAATGACCCATCTCATTATATTTAAAACATTTCAATAACTATATATCAAATTTTGTCTTACCATTATCTTTTTCAGTGTAGTTATGAGCCTTATGCATCATTTTACCACATCAGAAGCAATCACCAAAATTAAAAATCCATTACCTTGTGTTCTTTTTACCACAATTTTCACAAATTGTAAACTTAATTTTCTTACCATCATACTTTTTTGAAGAATTTTTCCTTTTTGTATACCACATATACCACTTATTCTACTTGTTGTAAAATAACACATGATCATCGAAAAACTCTATTTTCACCTTATCCATACATCGAACAAGTTTTTCATAACTTTTGAACTCACAAAAATCTAATTCCTTTTGATACTTTTGCTTTAATACTAAGTAATAATGATTGATTTTTCTATCAAGATCCCATGTGAAATTTAGAGCATACCTTGCTAGTCAAGTGAATTTTTCTTCATAAGCATCAACTGAGTCATCCTCCTACCTCAATTCCAAGAATTTGTTTCCCATACTAATCCAAACTTCCTTAGGAAAATATTTCTCAAGAAACATACCTTTAAATTAAACCCAATCAAGATCATCAATCTCATCACTATCCCTGATATAATTAATCGTATACCACCACGGATCAGCTTCACCTTCAAAAAGGTAAACATCAAGACAAACCATTTGATTTTCTGAACACCCCATGACATCAAAAATATTTTCTGGGGATTTAATCCACTCTTTAGCTAGTACAGGGTCATATGATCCTCTGAATGATGGATGATGATGCCTCATGAAATGATCCACTATCGATATGTTCCTATGTGGTTGATCTGGATGATATCATGCATGGATACCACCCCATGTATAGCCTGAGTCAATTCTTGCATTACTGTAATAAACTATTCAATTCCGATTTTGACCATCTCAGGTTGCTGATTTAGAAGGTTGTTTTCCTATGGATGTCTTCCCAGCATAGATTTTATATTTCCTATATGGAAAACCATTCTAAACAATCATATCTTAGACAAATCAACATGGTAATCCTAAAATTATATTTCAATTTAACCATAAAGTAAAAAATTATAGATATTTTGTTAAGAATATCCCAACCCTTAAAGTTATATAAACCTACCTTTGATACCAACTATAAGTCCACAGAATTAAAACATTATATAATATTGAGATAAGTTAATAATTTGACTTCAATTCACATCGAGGATCTTTTCAGGTTTCGAGTTTTAAATAATTAGTCCATTATTAATACATTTCATCTCATAATTATACAATAGGATACTATAAAAATAATATCCATTTTTTCACCAAAGGAAATCATTTTAAAAATAAAACATGATTTCTTTTCTTAATAAAAATATTCTTGACTTATTTATTTCTCTTACTCATCCTTATACCCTATGAAATTTTTTTAAAAACTTGGTATGAACATAAAAACTCAGTAAGGGATAAAATAAGGAAAGAAAACATTAGTCCATTAATATTTATATACCCATGAATTCAAAATAATCATGAAAACATCATAGTAATCATAAATCATAAAGGTAACTTGTGGCATCCATATCATACTTACATTGTAACCTTCACAACTATACAGGGAGTAACCTTCATGGTTAAGTTTGTAATACCCATCATAGAATATTCCCTAAATATCTTTGGTGAAAACTTAATGTTTACCTCCATCACATTACCCAATGCATTGGAGAGCTATCACATGTTCACCCTACCCTCATTTTATCACAAAACCACCTGTATACATAAGAAATTACCCAGAACCATAACATAATTATAACATACGAACAAGCATAAAGAAAAAATAACATTTACACATTGTAATAATAAGAAATCATTTCAAGATATTGATATAATAAATCCATTCTAAAAACCATTTTCAATACCAAAATACCTAAAAATTAAATATGGTATTTACTTTTCTTTTTAAAAATATTATAGCTTGTAGAGGAATCCAAATAGCAAATTGTGGTCATGGCGACGAAAAGGTCATTGTCGCCAAGTATGTTAAAAAAATTCCATTTTTTCATTTAGTAAAATTCTTAATAGAGAAAGATTCCTTTTGAAAACCTCTTAATTAAATTAAAATTTAAATGGGTTGAATATACACTGTATAAAAGAAGGTGGTGTATAAATTAAAATATTCCTCAATGAAAGGATATTGGGACGAAATCCCTTACCTTGAGTCCGACTTGCCTCATTCATGCTTTAATTTACTGAATAATAAACTTAGGTTAATTTATACCTACTTCATAACCTTTTTCAATTTAATCATTCATTTTATATCACTTATTACCATGTTATAAAAATTAGTTAATTATTTGAGTTCATATCGGATGTTTTATCGATGATCGGTACTTGAGTCAAAAATGAAATTATTCTAATGAAAATTGTCAATGTGGTCATAATTCCATTATCTAAATAATGATATTAATGATTTAAATATCATATATTTTCAATATATATGTATTTATAAGATTCCATATCATTTTTAAATAAGAAATGAAATGCATTGTTCATGGAGATGGTAGGTCTTACGTACGCATGAATGCTAATTCATTTCTTTGTCATGTTAAAGTAATCAAAACTAAATGATACATAGGTATATTATAATTCTGTTATAATATCAATGTTATATATTTTATATAAGTTCATTAACTCCATGATTTATGTGTTCCATGTATGGCATGAACGGGTCATATCACATTGAGGGGGCGGTAGTCCATACTTCCTCAACTAAAATTATCATATTTACACATTATGGAAAGCATAAAGGTCTGTTTTAAATAAAAACTATATAATAATATATAAAATAAAAATATCTTATATATCATATATAAATACATTTTCATGATAATGTCCACCATGATAGGTGGTATGATAAAATTGAACAATCATAATTTCGTGAGGTATTAGCTCACCATACACAGAAACAGTATGTTCTATATCCATTAGATGGAGGTGTATATAAGTTTAGGTAGAAATATTAGCATAAAAACATCCTAGTATATTGATAATATTGGTGTTTTTATAAAATAATGGAATAAAAATATTTTAGGGGGTTGGATGATGAAAATAAATGAAAGGAGCCTAAGAGAAGATGTTAACTCTAAATTTAGTAACTCCTTTTGATTTGAGCCAAAAGGATTTCTTTAATTACCTTATGCCCAAGTTAAGTCTTCTAAGAGTAAGGTAGGGATTTTGGTTGCTTATTTGAGCAGAATTTAGATGATCTAATGTGATTGAGAGGTGTGAGTAAGTGGGTAGAGGTGGGGTCCTTTTATAAGAGGGAGGGGAACTTTAGGAAAGTCTTGAAATATTATTTTATTATAAATTGATTTTAGAATTATAATAGCTAAAAAGTTATATATTTCAAGGATAAGATGATTATTGGTAGAAATACTCTCAACCAATAGGTTTTAGAAAAGTTTAGGTCACAAATTTAACCATATATTTTGGCTCTAACCCTTAGTTATATAAATTAACTCTTACCATGTATTCTTGTATTTTTACACTATATGGTTAATATAGTTACTATGAAATGAAAATAGAACCTCAAGTGGATAATTAATGACATTTATAACATTATATAAATAATTATGCTGAATATTATATTTTTGTGACTATTATATCATTTAATAAAATAGTATTTTTTTTAAACTTGTTTATGCCAATTTTGACACTATTTGGTAATTGATTTTTTTTTAAAGTCATAGCAACTTCTTAAATTCAAAAAAAACTAAATTAACTCCAAGATAAAATGTCATAATCATCCATAAAATTATTTTATGGAATCAAAATTTTCAAATTATATTTTTTTTAATATTTATAATATCATTTATTTGAATCTTTCATTAATTAGGTAATCACTGCATCGTCATTGTGTCATAAATAAATTTATTTATTTAATGTATAAAATTTATGAATAAAATAACATGATGTAGGAAAAAAATTACCTTTATAATTAATATTTATAGTCCAATATATGATTTATATAACCCTATATTAAAATTTTTTTATTAAAAAGATACATGTTTATGTGATATTTCTATTTACTTTAAATTAATTATTATAACATGCCATTACCACACCCAAGTGGCTCCCAAATGTGAAAAGTTCATCCTACGGATTTATATGATCACCCATGACTCATCCAATAACATTAGGACATGTTTTAGGGTAGTTTTATGTTATTAGAATATTTTCTTACCTTTATTTACCTAATTAACCCTTTAACCATGGTAAATAAAAATAATTACTGAAGTTACTATTCATAATTTTCAAAAATAAGATATACTTATTTAAATAATTTTGACCTTATGATTCTAAATATGGAATCCATTTTTACAAATTCAAAACACATAAATTTTAGTTATTAATTTAAAATTAATTCCCATTGTCAATACCAGAAATCACGTTTTTAAGAAATAAAAACTATCAAAAGATTAACATGTGTTTATGTCCAATTTTAATGTGAAATTACTTATAATTACAAAAATTGGATTAAATGATAAAAAATTAATCCAATTACACTTTAAAACCAATTAATATTATAACATAACTATATAAATAAATTATACAAAAAGGAAGTTTTGAATTAATATGCAGTATTTTTCAGAATTCATTAAAATGTGAATTTCATCAGAAAAATACGAAAATTTCAAAAAAAGGTAAATTTTGAGGTCCTGACTCCTAATAATAAGTTTATTTTATCAAATATAACATATAAAGTTAACAAAAACTATTTTTAAAAAAGGTTCTCCATCAAAAGGCGGTAAAATGGCCTTTTAAAAATATTAGAGTATTTTATGCTTAAAATTGGATTCATTCTCATTTTAAGCCTCTAAAATTTATTGGATAAATGTAAAAACATTTAACAAACATGTGTAATAATATTTTTGTTAGTTATTTTTATTCTTTCTATTATAAATACTAGGCATTAACTACCATTTAAAATGATAATATTAGTATTGTATCATTTTTTGGTATAAATCAATGTTGTGTGCAACGTAAGATTTTAAAGAAATTCATTGTTGTGTGTCAAGTACGCTATCAGAAAAATAATACCCTTAACAAAAAATTAATATCTAATTCATAAATATTAATGGGAAATTATTATTCTATAAATACACGGATGTTACAATCAAGCATATAAAACTCATTTTGTGACTGATGAGAATATTTTGTATCTATATATAAAAAGACAATCATTTAAGTCTTCATATTCTATAACAGACTATAAATTTTGGAACCCCAGACCCGTACTCTTGGGTTTTGTTCTAAAAACAACATAATATTTTTTTCATCTTATTATATGGATGGACACTAAAATAAGTGACCCAATTTACACAATTTACAATTACAACCTAAATTCCAAATGTTGATTCACTACGTACCCAATAATATTACGAGGAATAAAGATTTACAGAATTAAAAACTCTATTAAATATTATATTTCTCTTAAATGAGTAACTTTTCCATTCACTACTGGAAAAATACCCTATACCAACGGTTTGGAACTGTTGGTATAGGCCCCCAAACCGTTGGTATAGGCTATACCAACGGTTTGGAGGACCGTTGGAAAGTAAGCCGTGACAATAGGTCTATACCAACGGTTTTCCCAAAACCGTTGGTATAGACCTGTCCCAACGGTTTTGAAAACCGTTGGTATAAGTAATATGAATATCTATACCAACGGTTATAAAACCGTTGGTATATGTATTTCAAAAAAAACATTCAGTGGGATTTGATCCCAGAACCCCCTGTTTATAATCGAACGACTTAACCACTAAGCTAACATCACTTTTGTAAACATAATTTCATAAATATATATATGTATTATCATAATTATTTAAAATTTTGATTTATATAATGTTCTTGGTTAGTAGATCTGGAAAAACATCAAAGAACCTATCCCAACGGTTTTCAAAACCATTGGGATAGGACTATCCCAACGGTTTTCAAAATCGTTGGGATAGGTTAGGGGTGGGTTGAATTTTTTAGGCCTAAGGTTGGATTTTGGCCCACCTTTCCCAATGGTTTGGTGAACCGTTGGGAAAGGTTACTCTTTCCCAACGGTTTTGGTGAACCGTTGGGAATGAGGCTCAAAACACACCCTTTCCCAACAGTTTAGCATAAACCGTTGGGAAAGAGTGACCCTTTCCCAACGGTTTTCCAAACCATTGGGAAAGGTGGGGAAATCTATGGCTTTCCCAATAGTTTGGCAAAACCGTTGGGAAATGGTACCTATACCAACGGTTTTTACAAACCGTTGGTATAGAAGTGTTGGGAAAGATCATCTTTCCAGTAGTTATTAATACAAACACTTGGAACACTACTATAGATTCACTTACACTAAACCTCATAATAAAAATATAACACCTTAAAAGTTCCTATTTATCAATAATCCCTATGAAAAATATTTTAAAAAATGAGGTGAGCACAAAATATCAGTAAGGGTTTTTAAAGAGTGGGAAAACCACATTTTTAAAATTCTTGAAAACTTTTGAAAATAAATTTCTTAAAAAAATACTTTTACCTTGAAAAAAAACATTATTTTAAGTGTGAAATTACCTTTTAAAAGTAAAAAAGAGTTTTCTAAAAATAGATTTCATAAAATAGGATGCTTTCAAAAACATTATTTGAGAAGACATAAAAATAATGAACTTTTATTTCTTAAAAACAAAAGCCTCTAAAATCCATTTAAAATCAATAATCCCCTATTAAAAATAAAAATTTTACTTATGTAAAAAATATAACAATATTTCCTTATAAAATGAAATCCAATGATATTCACCAAGATAAGAAAAATCCATGTCGCATCCTGGTGAATTATATAGGTTATATAGGGTCCCCTCATCACTTTTTGGACAAATTACCTTGACATTTTTCATTAAATCCTCATACCTTATCATCATTTACAATGTTCAGGTGCCAAAATTTAAAAACAAAATCACTTTTTATCATTTTAATTTCCACCAAATATTTATTTTTAAAATCCTTAAAATCAATGATAAATTTTAATTTATAAAAAGGATGGTTTGTAAAAAATGCATGTTTAGTGTTGATAACACCAAAAATATTAAATAAATATATGCATTAAAGTATAAAATAATGGTATTGATAAAAAACATAAAATTGCATATAAAACTCTTTTAAATAAATCCAAAAGATGAATCATGGAGAAAAGGATTTTTAAAATTATCATGGTCGGTTGATGAATATGTAGAGACAATAGTTCTTTGTAATGTAATATGTTAAAACATGAATGATAATTTTTAATGAAGAAAATCCAAGAACAAAAATTATTTTCAAAAGAAAAAAATATTTAACCAAAATAAAAAGGGTTATAATTTTAAAATAAATAATTTTTAACATCAAATGATAGTTTTAAACACAAAAAATAAAGATTTGTTTCTATAAAATGTAATAATATAGGGATTATTGGGAATTTAAAAATAAATATTCTTAAAAAATCCCTTTCTGGTTGATAAATGAGCCATATCGGAAGGTTTCTCCTAAAATTTACTCTCCATTTCTGTACTTTTTCTTGAAGTTAATGTCCTGAGAACTCACTCTCTCACTATATCTCTCTAAAACTATAAATAGTGCAATGTAATTCTAGTGAATAAGATTAACATAATTATCTCCTTATTGAACACCCAAAATTACCCTTTATATATTACAACTTTACTCTGTATCTAATACATAATATTACTAAAATATTATTTAACTCTTTGTTTGGTGATAGATAAGTAAATGTGTAACGACAATTATATAATAATGGTTTTTATCTTCTTTTGTTATATGTTTTTCGTACAATGTTGATCCATTAAATGAATTGACATATCAACAAAAATTATTTACAACCAACCGATTCTACCGTCCACAAGATATATATTCAATGAAAAACATTTGTGTGTGTATCAATATAATCTACTGATTTCCATGCATTAAAAGATGATTAAATCATACATCATTAGCTAATGCTCAGTGTTATACCTCATACCTTCTATATTATCATGATAAAATACCACTATACAGATCCCTCCAAGTTATGTTTTTTCTTACTATTGAAGGAAATAATTTTACCACTTGTATGATAAAAGGATAGCATGAACAACATCCTAAAAATCTTGTCATGTGGGAAAAATTGAAGACAAAAGTTGTGGATTCATTTATACTTTTTTATTTTATGTTATCCCTTTCATACTGTATATAAAAATTTCCTAGAGTTTCCACTACCTCAAAATGGGTGTATATATATATAATCCATCAATAGCCTAAAACAATAATGCATGATAGGTATGAGACAACGGTGGTAGTGGGTTTAGAATGCATAGAGGAAGAAGATGATGCTGGTAGGTTTATTTTTGAATACACGCACATGTTTTCTTAATCGGTTAATAATAAATACTTAATGTTATCCCACATTAGTTTCTTTCTTGGCTAGATTCCCTCTAATATATATCCATATGACTTAACCAACCATTTAAGTATTATTGGTTTTGATGCTCTTCTATGGCCCAATGTGCCAACCTACACACTATGGAAGCTATGCATCCTATGCCCCTACTTTCCTAGTACTAACACACCCAGGCCAACATTAAATCTCACCCCTACCATTGACCTTATTTAAGTTTGATGATTTTTTGGCCACCTAAGTGGGTCTAGCTTGATCTCCCATAATATAGGCTATCTTTCACTTAATTATACACACACAAATACACACTAAGAATTTATATTCCTTTATTAAACATAAACTATAAAGATGTATAATTTACTTATAATTTTAGTAATTCAATATAATTTTATACATTCAATTTAAATGTTTCAATAATTATATTTATTATGATTCTTATTATTTATTATTTACTACTATCACTTACTAACATATTTTAAAAAATTTAAAAATTAATTCATATCAATGTTCACTATATTCCATTTCTCATATATCTTAAACAAAAAATTTAATTAATTATAATAAAAATATTTATTGCAAATACCTTAAGTAATATTATATTACTATTACATTTTATTATTATCATTAAATGAATTCATTTCTAATTAATATAATTCTATTATATTTATTTCACATACATTCACTTCAAAATAATACATTAAATTTCTTAAATCATATTATTATCAATAAATATATATTTTTTGAAATTTATTAATTTATATAATATAAAATTTAAATTTCTCAATTAATGTTATTATAAAAATTTTATTTATCATTCATTGTTATTTATTGAAAAATAATTCAAATAAATTAATTTTATTAACTTTTTACCCATAAGTTTATAAACATAATATTCTTTTTTATTATAAAATATTTATAATTTTTAAAATGAGAACATATTAATCATGAGTTTATATTTACATATTATTTATAAAATAAAGATAAATATTGTTAAAGTAGAACTTTTATAACATGAATATTTAAAATTAATTTATTCCATTTTTTATGTTTATGGAGAAAAGCACTAAATTTTATAAAGGATACTTCATGATAAAATATACTATAGTTTGTTTTAGATATGAAATAGGCCGTTAACACAATATTCATTAAGAAGAAAAATATATATACTAAAACCTGGTGTGTTACATTATACCCCTACCCCAAAACAAATTATGACCTCACAATTTTTATTTATCTAACTATTGGAAACATATGAGGGTGTTCTATATATGGTTATGATATAATTTTTAATGAGTTATCTACCTTTCTATCATGGGTGAGACTCTTATTTTATCTCATTATATATATATATATATATTTTACCTCCATTTATACCAAATATACTTCCTTGGTTACAAGACCAAAGGGGTTTTATAAACATACCTATTATAGCTTCATTTTCACGATCTTGTCCTCAACCAAAAACTAAAACCAAAATTATTATGATAATAATTGATATACACAATAATATAAAAATCAACCATGAGTGTATTATCCATTTAAACCTTCATTTAAGTCTAAAATAACCTAAAACACCTTATCACCAAGTCACTTTTCAACTCCCAAGGTTAATGTAGGCAGCTCAAATTATATTACAAAAACCAATAAACTAATAAAGGTATCTATAACTCTCAAATATCCTTAATTGATGACATATGTAATACTGCATTATTTTTGGTTTCACATCCAGGTGTGCATGAATTTTTATAGGTATTATAGAATTACTATGGAGGGGGTACTGTAGAAGCAGTACTAGTTATCCCAAATGGGATTTAAGGCCATACAAATAGGCCTTAAATCCAGCAAAGGTCTTTGGAACATAGGTCATATGGGTCGCAAATCATTAAAGATCATGATTGCTGGAGAAGCCCTAAGCTGATAGATCATAGAGGAATCAGTCACCAAGTTGGACCCAACTGAAAAGGACTGAAATAGGTATATGGATATCACACCATTGGTTAGTGCATCTCTATATATGGGAAATGTAATCTGGTAGCAACATTAAGGTGGTGGTATTGAAGTAGACTTGAAGAATTTCAGGGGAAGGGTTGTTACAGTGTAGTCAAGTTATTAAAAACCGATGTAAGGGATTTCACCTCGAGGCCTCTATGCTATATAATTCGGGATTTTTTCATCTAGACCTCTGGGTAATATAATGGTTCCTTCAAAATGTGGATAAAAATGGGATTATCTAGAAATTAAAAAAAAAAGATATGGTGCTTGGGCCATTCAATCCATGACATCCTAACCTCTAAATTTATCTAAACATTTTCTTTAAACGAACTATGGTGCCCTGATCTGCACTCTTAGGTATGGTACTAAAAACAAAATAATCCTATTTTCATGGATTGATACTAAAATAATTGACCCCATTTAAAAAATTTACAATTACAACCTCAATTAAAATTTTGAATCACAACATACCTAAGAATCAAGTTAGGTCTAGAACTTTAGAGAATGGAGAACTATATTACATATCAAAACATATATTAATTCTCATAAATGATTATTTTTTCCATTAATAAATACTCTTTGAACACTACTCTAGTTTCATCTAGGATAAACCTCATAATCCAGATTTGACACCATGATATCTCCTACTCATTATTAATCCATACGAAAAACATTTAAAAACTTGGGGTGATAAAAAAATCTGAGAAATGATTTTTAAAGAGTGGGAAACCCCCTTTTTTAAATGCTTTAAAAATCTCTAAAAGTTATTTATTTAAAATAAAATATTTTGGGACTATTAAAACATTAATTTCAGATTAAAATTTCCTTTTAAATACCAAATGTTTTTTCATAAAATAGATTTCTAAAAAGAGTATTTTTTCCAAAACATTATTTTGGAATATATAAAAATACTAAATATGTATTTCATAAAAACACAAACCTTTATAATCCATTTTAAAATCAATAATCCTATTTTTAAAATCAATGTTTTACTTTTCAAAAATATAATAATATTTTCCTATAAAATGAAATACAATGATATTCAACAAGTTTATAAAAATTCATATGGAAACCTAGTATATTATATGGTATTTATAGAACCCACCCATAATTTTTTAGACAAATTTACTTGAGGTTTTGGGCTCACTCTCCATACCTCACCATTATTTACAATGATCAAGTGCCAAATTTTAACATAACATTTTATATTTTTCTTTTTATCATTATAATTTATATTTAAATTTTTTTTTTCAAATCCTTAACATCAATGTTAAATTTAAATTTTTTAAAAATAAATGTATGTAAATGAATTCATGGTTAATCAATGAGAACTCAAAAAAAATATTTTTTTTAGAAATAAACACTTTAAAACATGAAATAATGATATTTATGAAAAGAAACATAAAATTTCATGGTAAACTCATTTAAATAAATTCTAAAGCTGAATCATGGGAATTTGTTTTTTAAATTATCATGGTTGGTTGATGAATATGTAAAGAAAAGTGTATTTTTTCATGGAATATTTTATAAAATGAATTATAATTATGAATCAAGAAAATACATTAAGACAAATCCTTTTCAAAAGAAAACATGGTTTGACCAAAATTCAAAGGCTGGGGGTTTTTGAAAGAAAAAATTTTTAACATAAAATTATTGTTTTAAACACATAAATGATATATTTGTTTTTAGAAATCATAAAAATAGAGGGATTCATGGGAATTTTGAAACAATTTTTTTGAAAACAATTCCCTTGTTGATAATTTAACATTACTAAAGGTCTATCTTAAAACTTACTTACCTTTGTAGGACTTCCTTCTCAATGGTAGTCTTCTAAGAACTAACTCTCCCATTATCTCTCTCTATAACTGCAATAAAGGAAATATAATTCTAACGAAGGATATTATCATAATTATATCCTTCTTGAATGCCCAAAGAGTCCCCTTCATATTATCCAACATCACTGTGTCTCTACTATATAATATCACTAAAATATTATTTAACTCTCTATTTAGTGATAGAGAAATAAACTTGCAACGACTCTTATATAGGAATAATTTTCATCAGCTTTTGTTATTTGGCCACCATAGAATACAAATCCATTAAATGTGTTAGTATAGTTTGGTAAATTATGCACCCCCTACTTCTAATTCCATAAACAATATATCAAAGATATGGAAAACATATATATAAATATATATTAATTTATTTTTAATCTATTGATGGATATTAAATAAAAGCTAATGACATATTACCACATCAGTTATTGTTTGGTATTTTTCATCATCCCCTGACTGTTCTCACATAAAAATACTTCTATATAGATCCATCTAAGTGTTATTTTTTCCTTATTGTCTAAGGAAATGAATTATCTAGTTTTATGACAAAAGGATTTCATGAACGGTGTCCTGAAAATATTATATTATAGGAGAGGGTGAATAAAACGATTGTGGATTCATTTATAGTTTAGTGTGTTATTTTCTCCCTTCTATAATGTATCTCATGATTTTATGGAGGTTCTACTTCCTGGACATAGTTTGATATATATATATATAATACATAAATAACTTGAAACAACAGTGAATGGGAGGTAATAGATAGAGGTGGTAGTGGATTTATCATGCACAAAGTAATAAGAAAATGATTGTAGGTTTATTCCCAAAAATTCATGCACATTATTTTTAAATAGTGAATAGTAACCTCTTGACCAAGTGCTCCATTATATATCTTGATGCAGCTTAACTAGAGGTTGAAGTCTGACGGGTGTTGGTGATCACCCGCAACTGACTGTGTCACCCCGCATGTTGTGGAAGCTAAGCTTCACATGCCCCTACTTTCCTAGCACTGAGAAACCCAAAATTATGCTTGGTCTCAACCATTACACCAGTCATCTCAAGGTTTTACGATTAACTGGCCACTTAGGTGGCTTGGACTTTATAACCCTTAGTCTAGGCTAGTTGACATGTATTTTTTTATAATAAACAGACATACTAAGAATTTATATTCCTTTTCTAAACATAAACTATGAAGATCTATTTTATACTTATAATTTTATAAATTCAATATAATTATATACATTCATTTAAAAAGTTTCAATATTTTTATTCCTTAAAATTATTATTATTTATTATTTACTACTATCACTTATTAACATATTTTCTATATTTTAAATATTCAATCATATCAATTTTAACTCAATTTCATTTCTCATAAATCTTAAATATAATTAAAACTTATTATAATTTTTATATTTATTTTAAATACCTTAATAAACATTATATTACTATTAAAAATTTATAATTATCATTAAATGCATTCATTTATAATTAATGTAATTATATTATATTTATCTTATATTCATTCACTTAAAACTAATACATTACATTTCTTAAATTATATTAATATCAATCTTTATACATTTACTTCATTTTAATAATTTATATACCATAATATTTATATTTCTCATTAAATATGATATTAAAATTTATATTTATCATTCAATATTATTTATCACTAAATAATTTCAAGTAAATAATTTTATTAACTTATTACCCATATGTTTATAAATATAAAATTATTTTTTTTATTAAAAAATAAAAATAATTTTTTAAATGCGAACATATTAAGAATAACTTTATATTTAAATATTATTTCTAAAATAAGGATAAATATAGTTAAAGTGGTACTTTTATTACACGAATATTTTAAATTAAATTATTCCACTTTTTGGTGTTTATAGATAAAAGAATATAATTTTATAAAATATACTTCATGCTAAAACATATTATAGTTTTTTTTAGTTGTAGAACATACTATTAACACAATATTAATTTAGAAGAAAAATATATATTCCCAAACATGGTATGTTGTAATAATACTTTATGATAATAATCTACTATGGATAGCTCATCACAACCTTGAATGTTCCAAAAACATCATAAGCATTGGGAGGAGGATCAATTTTTATTTTTATTTTTTTAAGTTAAACACATATAATTTAAATAGAAAGATGAATTCTCCACCAAATTTCATATAAAGGATCATTCACATTTAATTTATGTTTAATTTAATCAAAATTACCTCAACCATTTTATTCTTCATGATTAATTATTGTTTACACTGCTCTTATTACAATATAATTATGAGGGATAATCCTACTATAGATTCCCCTATATATATATCCACATTCGCACCATAAAACTTCGAATGAAGATCTTTGTCTCTTTAGTACTATAATGAGATAAAAAATTTATTTACATCATTATTCATTGATCACTATGAGGATCTATTGTTTTTTCCTCTAGGTTCTTATGAAATAGATAATGAGAAAAAATTTATCTAAATCTTTAGAGATTATTAGAAAAAATAAATTTTCTCTCCAAATATCTCACACATGAAAAATGATATATTTTAGAATATATACTTAAGGTTGAAATAAGATAATTGAAAAAATTTCCTTATCCATTGTTTTTATCTAAGTCATACCCCACTTAAAATATAATGAAATAATATTATTATATAGCGTGCCATGTGTTTCATCTAATATCATTACTTAAATAAATATTTATTTATTTATTTAAATTATATTAAATAAAATATATCAATTATATTATATTGATAAACTCAATTCATATTATCCCATAAAATTTATCAAACCTTGAATAATAAAAATATTCATTAAATAAAATAAATATTATATTAAGTAAACTTAAAAATAAATATTTATTTAAATATATATTCACATAAATTTAATAAATATTTGTTTTAAAACATTCACTAAATTTGTAAGTACATAAATATTATATTAATTAACTTTTGAATAAATAAATACGTTATTAAATTCAGATCAAATATTCTAAACTTGAATATCTCATGATTGAATTTTTTTATGATCAACACAACTTGAATAATAATTTTTACCCAAGCCAAGAATAAATTTATTATTAGACTTAAATTCAATAAAATTTAATGATTTTATAAATAAATTCAGTGTGTAACACTCTAGTCCCCTTTATCAATGGAAATAGGTAGTGCTTACCTAAATTCCAAGATTGAAATATTGTAACCCATCAAGGCACCCATAGAGAAAGAAGTTTGTGTAGAAACTATAATAACTTTCCTATGAATTCTAATATGTAATATAATAACCTTGTTAACCAATATCTCATAGAGATAGTGTATACTTGTTTCATCACCCTATATTCATAATTTATCATTCATTGAATTTCCAAAATGGACTTGTCTGTAAACTTCCATGTACATGGATTTTATTTAGATTCTTATTTCTCAATCAAAGGTCCATAAATATCTTCTTACATTAACTCATAATGGAAAACCATTTCCTAACCATTAATTTAATCAAATATCGCTTATAATATACCAATCACATATTGCCTCACCCTGAGAATATATAGATATAATTTTCATCAATGCATCTAAGTATGTGATTCATTAAACACATTTATAACGATCTCAAGTTAAAGGACCAATAAAAACACTATTTATAATAGCCCAAACTTAACATGAAGATATAATACTTCAAAATTCAAGAATATTCATTAAAAAAATAAAAAAACCATGACAAGACTGTATAGGTTTAGTGTCTTTAGAAACTGGGAAACATAAAAAACTTTTTCATAAGACATCTACATTGTCTCCCACTTATTCCTTCATAAATTGGCCCCTTCTTGAAATATCTTTCTTAATACCCTTATTCATAACCCAGGTAAAAGAAACATAAGAAAGGGTAATATCAGATGCTCAGAAGGGGTAAATAAGGGATATTTTAATCATATCATAATCATAATACATAGGAACATAACATTTGAAAATAGCATCCTGCATACAAATGATCATGAAATCATGTCATTGGATAAATCATAAAAGTTTATAAATAATCAATGAACATATTCTAAAAAGTCACAACATAAGACATGGAATTTTTGGAATACACATAATCATAGAATATAATTTCATATTAGTCAAGGATCACTTCCAAGACCATTATAGTGGACAAAGTCCATTAATGAATTGAGTTCACTCCTCATTTCATCCTTGTATTACTGAACCGGGTTTACTTTCTATTCCAGACCTATATTACTAAGCTGAGATCATTTCCCATTCTAGCCCTATCTATGCCATGAGATATAAATCATTACCCAATTTATTGGATGGAGATATAGGTCACAACCATCACATAATGAAAACCATACATATGTGTGCCATAATAACATTAAACATATCATAACCCTTGGGATGAAATGGGTTTCATGAACATCATTCATTCAAAACATAACCCATGGAAAATAAAGGGGTCTTATAAATATCATTCCATTATTACATAATCCATGAAAATGATATGGATTTAATCAATATCATTTCATTATAAACATAATCATACCATAGGAATAACAGGGATAGTATGCATGAAACATATCCTTTTTAAATAATTTCTTATTATATGGAAAATAATTTTGATATAACATTTAAAATAAATTCTTGAGGAAAATATCCTTTCTTCTAAGAAAACATTTTAATTTTTTAAAATACTATGTAATTTTGAAAGAAAAAAGTTTTTGGGAAAATAAACTTGAAATATTTTAATAGAATCTTCGTGGAAATAAGGCTTTGTGAAAGTATAAAAATCTATTCATTCTGTAAAAGTTAAGAAACATTCGTCTTATAGTTTTTCCGAATTAGTCAAAAAAGTACCTCATTTGGAATATGAAAGAAATATTCCTTAAAACCATATAGTAAAATGTTAAAATGGTTAAAAAAACTTTAAACATACATAGGATAATATTAAAACATATTATGAATGTATTTTTAGAAAACATGGACATGGATGATAAATAAACCCCAGTAAATGCTTACGTATAAACAATCTCAAATAATAATGAGATTGACAAATTATCTGTCACATTGGGTATGGTTTACTTCATATGTATTATATACTAAAAATATTGTATGGTGGATTAAATAGTGTTATAAACATGATATGTAACCATATTTTAATTTATTATGTCTATGTGATCATATTATCTCTCGTTTATTAACATTTCATTATTACCCTTCTTTTGGGTGTTATTTGTTGCATGTTTTGTCATATAAATACCAGTTATTCTTCCTGGGTTTCCTTTATATCATTTAAATATTGATTTTAATGCAACATATATCATATTAATTCATTATATACATTTATATAATCATTATTTAAATGAGATCCTGGAGAATGAATCGCATTTCATCGTGGAGACGGTAGGTCATATATACGCACGAGAGATGATATAATTCTTTTAATTATAATATTGTTTGTAAGTAGATGGTATATATATTGTTAAAAATAAATATACTATTATAATAATAATATATAGTTATTATTTCCTTCATTATACCCATCTAAGTAAAGTTGTGATGAAAAATAGATTACATCACGGTGTGGAGATGGTAAGTTGTATGTATGCACACGTAGTGATTTTTCTTCATAGGATGAATAGAAGGTGGAATATGGTTGTTCCATAATCATAATAACATATCATAATATAATTGATACTATATTTATTACTTTATAATGGAAACAACTCATGAATATTAAGTAGAAGAAGAAATAAGTTTGAAAGAATCGGTAGAGGAGATTACCTCTTCTTCGACGAGCTCCCTATAGTTCTCCACTTAAAGGCACTATAGTTGTTATTTTGAGAATACAAAAACCTCTATAATGTGAATAGGGAAGTTTATAAGGGATATTAATATGGTGAGGCCAATATTTAATGCTCAAGGTGAAGTGTAAAAGTAAGGGAGTAGGTTCCCTTTTATAATTGAGGTGAGGGGTAATTTTGGAATCTCCAAAATTATTATTTTATATTAAAATAAAACCCCATCCAAAATCCTCCAAAATTTTCTAGTTTAGAATATGATATGAGATAAGGTTTAAATCTCATCAAAAATTAAATTTTTGACAAATTTGTTCTATCAATTTAAACCTTATCATTTTAATTAACACATAGTTATTCTATTTAATTTATAACTAGGTAACAAATATTTCAACAATAAAATGGTGAAATATTTACTTATATGATGTAAAATAGACCATAAATGAATAATTTAGAACATTTTCAAAAATATAATAAGTATTATATATTTTTAAAAATGTTTCATGAATTTTAAATAATTTAATAATATATTATTTTGATGAACAATCAATATTATCAATTTTGACACTGTTCAATTCATTGATTATTAAAAATATAAATATAACAAGTTAATTTCGAATAAAATACTTTGTTATATTAATAATATTTCAATATAATCTATAAAATTCTTTTGATATATTAATTATCCCAAATTATATTTAGTTAAATATTTCTAATAACATTTATTTGTTATCTCTATTAATAAAATAATTACTACATTAGTTTTGTGTAATTATTTAATATACTTATTTGTTGAATAAAATTTAAAAATAAAATACTATGATGAATATAAATAATCTTAATATCATAATAATACTTATAGTATAATATATATTCTTTAAAATTCAACATTAAAAATGTTATATGTATTAAAACATGAATGTGGCAACTTTAACATCACTTTAAATAAAATATTATAAGTGTCATAATCATTTACATATTTCTCCAAATAGTCAATAATTACACATATGGATTATTATAGTCAATATATACTCAACAAATAATATTTTTTAAAGTTTTTTGGTCTTTTAATGGTTATTATGATTTTAATTAAAATTATTTTATTGATTTTTTATCAATTAAATAATTTCTATGTCATCATCATATATGCCTTTAAGGTGATTATTTATTTCCTAAAAATTAAAAATAAATTACCATGAAAAATAAAATAATTTTATATTTCAAATGAGTATTTATAGTAGAATTTATATTCTATATAACCATATATTAAAAAAGAAATAGTTATTATAATTTGAGTGAGACATATTTAACTTTTCTATAAATAAAATATATTAAATGTCCTAATCTCATCTAAGTGTCTTTAAAATGATATAATTTCTTCCCAAGGATTATTTAGGTCAAAAAACCTAATCCAATGATATTAGTAAAAGTTTTATGGTAATTTCATAATAATATTATTTACCCTTAATTACCTCATTTACCTTTTTACCATATTAATAAAAAATTACTGAATTTACTATTCATAATGCCTAAAAATAAAATAAAGCTATTTAAATAATTTGGAACTAATGATTCCAAATATGGAATCCATTTTTCAAAATTATAAAGACAAAATTTCAAGTAATTAATTTAAAATTAACATCTTTTTTGGAATGAGAAAACATGTTTTAAAAGTTAAAACATTACAAAAGATTGAAATATTTTTATATCAAAATTCAATATAAAATTAATTCAAATGACCTAAATTATATTAAATGATAAAAATATAATATATTTATATTTTAAACACATTTTAAATTAAAAATTTAAATTAATTTTATGAAAATTTTGTTTTTAATTAAAATTTAGTATTTTTTTACTATTCATTAAAACTTGAAACTTATCAGAAAAATATAAAAAAATAATACGAAGTAAATTTTTATATACCACTTCCCAATATGAAGTTTATTTTTTAAAAATATAATATAAAATTGTTTTAAAAACTAGATTTAAAATGGGTGCGTCATCAAAAGGTGACAAAACTACATTTTTTGAAAGATACTTCTTTTATCTGAAAAATTTAATTTTTTTCTATATCATGTCTATAAAAAATATAATATGAATTTTAAACATTATATTTAATATATTAAATAGATATTTCATTAATAAAATCTATAAAGAGTGATTTTATTATTTTTAAAAAATAGTTTTTAGAAAAACATTTCCCTTTATTTAAAAATGGTTTTATTTTCATTTATAATTGATTGATCAATAAATAATTAATTATATATACATGTGTAAATCATATTTTAATAATTTAATTAATACTATTCATACATTCCATCATAATGGATAGTTTATAATTTAACATAATAATATTTATTTGTTCTCTTAAACTCGGTCTTGTGTGAAATGAAATCTATCCAAAGAACTTGAACTTGTGTATAACACAAGTCAATCATAGTGTTGTGTATACTTCGAGCTAAGATGTTGTTACGTGTAGCGCAATATTATCTTGTTGTATCATAAAACATAATACATCAAATAAATTAAAAAAATCTATCTCATAAAAATCTATGGGGGTTATATTCTACCCCCCTTAAAATGGATTTCTCCCTTGAAATTTTTCTGGGATATAAAAGGATTAACACTTTAATGATTCTTTTATATAAACCAACATCATAAAAATGAAAAATAAAACTTCCTTTTGAAAAGAAATTTTATAAACATAATGGTTACCCAAAGTCGCTCATAAATGGGTTTCCACCTTGGAGAACATAGGTGGAATGTGAAAACTTAGACATAGAAGAGAAATCAAGCTATCATGTTCTGATAAAGAGTGATAGAGAACATTGTTTGGAGAAATTTGACAATCAAAAGCCATAAATCCATGATGATCTAAGGGACCATATAATTCATCGGTAAATAAGGTACAAGGATAACATTTTTGGTTTCAATATCCCTTACATATAATTAAATAATGAGAAGAAACACTTAGTTGATTAAGTATAATCTCATCCTTTTATTGTAGCTTGATCAATTTCCAATCCATCTCTTATTCCGAGAAATGAAGGTAAATTTTTCATTCCTTAAGAATTAGAAGATCACGAGATCCATAAATAGAATTATAATTCATTAAATCTATCTTTATCACAACAAAAACTTTAGCACAAGTTATTAAATTTGCATAATTCCATCTATAGTGAGATAATACTTTATTCTAACAATATTTATCAGAAGTTTAACTTAAACTTTCCATAAATGGATAAACTTACAATCCTTCCAAAAACTGAAAATCCAAAACTTTAGAAAGTGGTGAACTATATCATCTTAAAATTTATCTCCCATATATCATAAAATAGTTCTAGGTTTTCACATTCCAAACATGTAAATACCTTAATCATATATTCTCTTGAAACATGGTAATAACATGAATTACAATAAAACTTATTGAAAACATGCATGTTTTCTTATTCCAAATTTTATTTGATATAATAATTAAGTCCAAAAAGTTGTAAACTTCATCCATGATATCATAACCCACATGTCAAAAAATCCATAATTAGTTCCCAAGAAAATAGTATCATTAAATTTACTTATTCATTTCCATCATATCTTTATCCAAACATCATTATTTTAACATAAGGAACATATTAAGGGTTATATTTACCTTAATCATGTGTTCTCCAAATATATCATATTACCCATAAATCACTTTTATAGGTCTTTATAACTATTCAAAATATCCTTTGCAATCCTTAAGGAAAAACTTATATTGAAAACACTTATATATTTCATGATTCGTATAACATAGTATTTGAATTCTGAAATATATACACCTAAATCATCTAACTTTATTCTTAAACCATTACTCTGGATCCATCATCTTAGAATTTCATAAAATATGAATCATGTCTTAAGGTTCTTCAACCTTAATCTAACCAATCTTCTTACATTTAATGTAAAAAAATAATGCTAGAACATCACATACCTTTCACATGTCATTTACAATCTCTTTATCTCAGTAGTTTAACCAATACTCATACGACCTTCATGATTCTCTTTATGAGATTACCACTTATGAAATTGATTTTCATAATTCTCATACTTTCCACATCTAAAACATTCAATGTTCACCATGTTCTATCCAGTCCAGGTTATTGAATAAGACCAGAAAGCAAAGTGTGAGTAACAATTATCATAGATAAAAATCACATAACCAAGGGAACTTACTTATAATTTTTCAATCTATGACACCTTAGTTTTAATCCTATGTTATTCATGGTTGTTAACAAAATTCTAGTATTGTAACCTATTGTTAGACTTATCCTTAGGACATCCCTAGACATATACTTAGAAATATATCTAGAGATCTCACTAAAGTTTTCGCATCCTAGTTTCCAATGGTTAACTAAACCTTCACTCTGATACTAACTATAATGGCCCAAACTATACATACCTAAATATTACTTAAAAATTGAAGAATATTCATTAAAAACATAACAAAAAAACACTAGAACCATATAGGTTTAGTGTCTTTATAAACTGAGAAACATAGACAATCGGTTCATAAGATATTTACATTGTATCCCACTTATTCCTTCACAATTATACCCCTTTTTGACATATCTTACTTAACACCCTTCTTCATAACATAGGGAAAATAAACACAAGAAAGGGTGAGCTCAGATTCTCAGTAGGGGTAAACAAGGGAGATATCAATAATATCATAATCATAAGACATAATAACATAACATTTGAAAACCTTATTATATATATGAAAGATCATGATATCATTTCATAGGATAAATCATAAAATTTTATAAAGAATCAATGAACATATTTTCAAAATTCATAACATAAGACATTGAATTTGTGGCATACACATAATCATATAAAATCATTTCATATTAGTCATGGATCTTGTCCAAGACAATCATATCAGAAAAATTCTGTTACTGAACTGATTTCACTCCTCATTCCAACTCGGTATTACTGAATTGGGTTTACTTCCTATTTCAACCATGTATTACTGAAATGAGATCATTTTACATTCCAACCCTATCTATCTCATGAGAAATAAATCTTCACCCAATTCATTAGAGGGATATTTAGGTCATACCCATCACATAATGAAAACTATACATATGTGTTCCATAAAAACATAAATCCTATCATCACCCATATAATGAAATGGGTTTTATAAACATCATTCATTCATAACATAACCCATGGAAAAGAAATGGGTATCATAAATATCATTCCATTATAACATAATCCATGAAAAATATATGGCTTTAATAAATATTAGTTCATCATAAACATAATAAAACCATAGGAATAATAGGTATAGTATATATGAAACATATCTTTATTAAATAATGTAAACTTAGATGTAAAATAATTTTGATCGAACAATTAAAAATTAATTCTTGAGAAAAATATCTATAAAGACCCAGAATTTACGTGGAATTTTGTTTTCTTAAATACATGGGAATTTTACGAGTCCGTAAAAACTGATGGCGCGTGATTCCGAGGCCCAGTGTGCCCGGAATCAATTTCTGAAGTTTTGTTCAAGAAGGTTTAGTAAATGTACGAGTGAGATTTTATAACTTTTCAACCAGTGTTCAGAATTGAAATCTGAGGGCACTGTTGAACTCACAGCACTGGTATTTGCTTAAGAAGACTTTCATCTCGATAGCAGATGGTCGGGAATAAAAGATAGTTTTTGGGTTTTATGTGGGAATAATAAAATAAAATAAGAGCATGTCTTATTTTATTTTATTTGTTATAACCACCATGTGGAAGTTGGAGGTGGGACCACCACTCCTTAACCTCCCATGAGAGGTTATGGTGGTGGGGCCCATCCAAACTCAACCTCCCATGTGAGGATTAATATGGTGGGGACCACCCTAGGTTGAAACCTCTTGAACTCTCCATTAAGTGGGGAGAAACCCCTTGAGCTCCCCACTTTATGGTGCCAAATCCACTCAATTAATCAATTGACCATCAATTAATTAATTTGAACCTTTTTGAATTATGTGAAAATGATAAAATAATAGGTTAGAATAACCTATTATTTTGTTGGAATTTGCCTTTGGGTGGAACTTGGGAGAGGGAAGAACTTGGGAGAAGGCTCCCAGCGAAAAATGTGTTCCACTGATGAAGAACGCTCCAACCGATGAAGATCGTCGACCTCGATTCCGACTTTGACTTCCTTCCTTGGAACCTCCTCGACATAGGACACATTCTTCTACAACAAATAAATGTCTGCATTTCCTCTACTTCATCAACAATCAATGATCAAATTTAGGGGTTCAAGCTTGGTTAATTGTTGCATGTTCTTCGTTTTCTGTCAAGGATTTGAATTTGAAGCCACTTGATATCACCCTAATGTGGAGGGCATGGGTCGAACAATCACAGCCTGGCCCCTCTACCTTCTTTGTGGAATATGAAGATAAATGTGTCCTGAGTATGGGATGAGAATTACTCGTCAACAACAGTTGTGGATCGAAGGTGACGTCCCGAGAAGATCGCTACTTCTTTCGGAAAGAGAATCGGGCCACCGGAACTCGTCTGGTGACCCGCGGGAAGATCACCGGAAAATGGAACTGATGAGTGTCATCATGTGGCGTTGGCGGTGCAATCGTGCCACTGGAGGATTATCCCATGACCGACTGGCCGCGACGGTGCAGCGACGGCCGGTGCAAAGCCGGTCACAAAGGAAACCGGTAGCCCGAGCCGCTGGGTTGCTGGAGAAGGCGCGACGCAACCGCGACGCATGGTGGATCACAAGGGGACTGCGGCCTCCGGCCGCGGTGATGTAGAGGTGGCTGGAGCAAGGCCGGGCCGGAGGAAGTCCAGCGGCCTGAGCCACTGGGTCACCGGAGGAGGTGCGGCTCATCTTCTCCGTGCGGGAGTTGGTTAGCCGCTCGGCCAGCCGGAAGGAGCGGGACCCCTCGCTGGGTCCCGTGTGAGGAGGATCGGTGCCACCTGGTGCCATTTTACTCCCACCCGAATGGATAAGACATTCGGGTTCTCCAGGGGACACGACCTCCCCCTTAGACGCGGCTAGGGAGGACCCCGCAGGCCGCTAGTCGCACGCGCCGCCGGTCCAGACCCAGCACGGGCCAGACCCAGCGCGGGTCGGGCCTCCCCCGTGGACCGGGTCGGGTCGGTCCGACAGGGTCGAACCGGACCCAGACTCGTTCGACCTGTTTCCACTCTTTTTCCCGTAACTTGAGCTACGGGCACCCGATCAACGAACCTTCTGCAGTTAAAGAAAGCTTGGATGAAGGAGGTTATTTTGGTATACCCCACTCAAGGTTTGGGAATAGTTGCGGTATGGACGGGTTGGATTTAAACGTAATTCAAACCAGGCCCTCGAAACAGAAATGCCAATAACTCTCAGACTGGGCGTCCGATTGACGCACCATCTGTCGCGTTGGATTTATTTTTGGAAAGATTGATCTTTTGGATACATAAACATGGGACTTCTTGGATGTTTATGTATCGACACTTGGATTTAGGAGAGGACCCTCCTAGAATCAAGCATGCTTTGTGCGGAACCCTGTGGTTGGTTGTGCACTGACGACTGTTCCTATATCCTGTGTGGGTTTGACAGCATTGACAACTGTTCCTAGATCCTGTGTGGGTTCAACAGCACTGACAACTGTTCCAGGATCATGTGTGGTTTTGATAGCACTGACGACTGTTCCTGGATCCTGTGTGAGTTTGATAGCTTTGAGGACTATTCCTGGATCATGTGTGGGTTTGACAACTCCGTTTACTGTTCCTGGATCCTGTGTGGGTTCAACAGTTCTAAATTCTATTCCTGGATCCTATGTGGGTCCGATAGAATAGATGATTTAGTGGCTACATATGATCATCTCTATCTCTCAACAAAAGATGTATACCTGTGTGAAATGAGTCAGTAACTTTTGTCTTTACCTCATTATTTAGATGGGTTACTTGATAACTTAGGTATATGTATGGGTATATACCTAAGTGGGGTTATCTGTTGATTTCATACCTTGTGGTTTATCCTTGTTATATTTTGTGAGTCCTTGAGGGTCTTGGGGTCTCTACTGAGTATCATTATACCCACCCCTGCAGGGGCTATGCCCTCACCTCATTGTGTTGGATGCAAACGATAGACAGCACGGACCGAGGCTAAGTGTACTAGGACTGGACGGTGCCCGGAGGTGGACCTCACGACGATTCAGTACCCAGAGGAGACTGACGGACTTGGAGTGTTGATGAGGCTATCTATACCTACCTTTCAGGTAGGATTCGTGGAGGATGGTCCAAGAGTTTCTTTTCACCTTTCAGTTGTTTTGTCCATTTTCAGTTGTACTTGTACTTTATAGTTGGGCTTGTATTTCTGGCCCCTTTACTTTTCAGCACTCTTTTGTTATACAGTTTTACCTAGTATTTTGTTTTCATCTTGTACTCTGTTGTGTGTGTTTTCAAGATATAAAGGCAATGCCTTCGCAGTTTTAGGGATTTATGCATTTTCTCCTAGTTGCCATCCCCTGGCCTATAGTAGGTGGGCTTAGGGTAGTCACGGTATAGGCTCCATGGGACGGGTCGTGACAATATACCTTATTCTTAAAAATGTTTTATTTTCTTGAAATATCATGAAATTTTAAAAGAAAATAATTTCCTAGAAAATAACCTTGAAAATTTTAAATGGAATATTCATGGAAATAATGCATTTTGAATGTGTACAAATTCATTCATTCTATATAAGTTAAAAAACATTCTTCTTGTACTTTTTCTGAAAAAAGTCAAAAAGTATCTCATTTATAAAATGAAAGAAAGATTCCTTTCAAAATGTGTAGTAAAAATTAAAAAATGGTTAAAAACGAATTTAAAAATCCATATGATAATAGTAAAACATTTTATGAAATAATTTTTAGAAAACATAGATAGGGATGATAAATAAACTTCAGTAAAAACTTACGTATAAACAATATCAGATAATAATGAGATTGGAAAATTATCCCTTACCTTAGGTATGGGTTCCTCCATATGTATCAAAAACTAAAAATCATTTATAATGTATTAAATAGTTTTATAAATTTGATCCAGAACCTTATTTATATTTATTATATAATATTTGATCATATTATCACCCTTTTAATAATATTTCATTATTACTCTTCTTTCGGGCGTTATTTTCTGTATGTTTTGTCATATAAATCTTCTTTATCCTTCATGGGTTTCCTTTATATAATTTACAAAATGATAATAATGTAATATATATCATATTTATTAATTATATATATTTATATAATCATTATTTAAATGAGATCATGTAGAATGAATCACATCACGTCGTGGAGAGGACAGGTTGTACGTACGCACGAGCGATGATATCATTCCTTTAATTATGAAATGGTATGGAAGTGGATGGTATATATATTGTAAAAAATAATTATATTGTTAAAATAGCCATATATAGTTATTATTTTTATCATTATACCCATCCAAGAAAAGTGGTTATGAAAAACAGATTACACCATGGCGTGGAGACGATGAGTTGTACATACACATGCATGGTGATTTCATTTTTCAAAGGATGGATAAAAGGTGGAATATGGTTTTTAAATAATCATAATAACATTTTAGAATATAATTTATACTTAACTTATTACATTATTATGGAAACAAATCATGAATAGGAAGTATAATAAGAAATAATATTGAAAGAATCGGTATAAGAGATTACATCTTCTTTGATGAGATCCCTCTAGATCTCCACTTAAAGGCACTATAATTGGTATTTTGAGAATACCAAAGCCTATATAATGTGAATAAAAAAGTTTGGAAGTGATATGGGTAGGGTAAGGATGATATTGAATTCTAAATGTGAAGTGAATAAGTGAGGGAGGAGGTTCCCTTTTATAATTGAGTTGAGGGGCACTTTTGAAATCTCCAAAAATATTATTTTATAATAAAATAAAACACCATTCAAAATCTTCCAGAATGTTCTAGTTTAAAATATTAAATTATATAAGGTTATAATATCATTAACCAATAAATCTTAGATAGGTTTTTCTATCAATTTGAACATTATCATTTTAATTAACACTTAGTTATTCTGTTTAATTTCTAACTAAGGTAAAAAGATATTTCAACAATAAAATGGTGAAATATTTACTTATTTGATGTTAATTAGACTATAAATGAATATTTTAGAATATTATACACCATATAAAAATTATTATATGGTTTTTTATAAATGTTTTATGATTTTTAAATAATTTAATAATACATAATTTTGATGAACAATCAATAGTGTCAATTTTAACACTATTTAATTCATTGATTATTAAAAATATAAATATAACAAGTTAACTTTGAAAAAAATATTTTATTATATTTATAAGAGGTAAAGGTCATTTATGAAATTCATTTTATATATTAATTATCCCATATTATATTTATTTTTATATTTTTAATAACATTTATTTGTTTTCTCCATTAATAAAATAATTTCTACATCAGTATTGTGTAATTATTTAACATAATTTTTTGAATAAAAATTAAAAAAAATACTATGATGAAGATAAATCCTATACATTTCCAAGTAATACTTATAGTTTAATATATATTTAGGAAAATATGGCATTAAAAATTATATATATATTAAAACATGAATGTGGCGACGTTAACATCACTTTAAATAAAATATTATAAGTGTCATAATATTTTTCATATAGATATAAATAGTCAATAATTATAACCTTAAATGATTATGGTCTAAATATACTTTACTAATAATATTTTTTCATGTTTTTAAATCTTTTAATGGTTATTATAATTTTAATTAAAATTATTTTATTTATTTTTTATCAATTAAATAATTTATGCATCATCACTGTATAAGACTTTAAGGTAATTATTTTTTCCCTAAAAATTACAAATAAATTTCCATGATACATAAAAACACTTTAGATTTAAAATTAGTAAATATAGTTTAATTTATCTTATGTATAATGTTCTATTAAAAATTAAATAGTTTTTAAATTTTTAGTGACACGTATTTAACTTTTTTATAAATAAAATATATTAAATGTCCTAAACTCATCCATGTGGATTCAAAAGGATTCCATTTTGATCCAAGGATTATTTATTTAGAATCCCTCTCATACAAGTATATTAGTACAACTGTTAGGGTAATTTTATAATATTATATTTTACTCTTAATTACCTGATTTACCTTTTAACCATATTAATAAAAAATTATTGTATTTACTATTCATAATGACAAAGAATAAAAAAATATTTAAATAATTTTTAATTACTGATAAAAAATATAGAATCAATTTTTCAAAATTATAAACACATAATTTGTAGAAATTAATTTAAAATTAATCTCATTGTCGGAATGAGAAAATGAGTTTTAAAAGTTAAAACATTCTAAAATATAAAAATGTTTTGACATCAAAATTAAATGTAAAATAAATTCCAATGACCTAAATTATATTAAATAATAAAATTATAATATATTGATATTTTAAAAAAATTAAATAATATAACTTAAATATATATATTATTTTGATGAAAAAAGTTGTTTTCAATTAAAATTTAGTAGTTTTTTTCTATTCATCAAAATTTGAAACTTATCAAAAAAATATTAAAAGTTCATCCAAAGTAAATTTTTATCTCCCAATTACAAATAAGATGTTTATTTTATCAAATATAATATAAAAAGGTGTAAAAAAACTATATTTCAAATGGGTGCACCATCAAAAAGTGAAAAACTGCATTTTTTGAAAAATACTTCTTTTATCTGAAAATTTGAATTTGTTCTTATACCATGTCTTGAAAACATATAAGATGAATTTTAAATATTATATTGAATATATTAAATATATATTTCATTAATAAAATCCATAAATAGTGATTTTATTCTTATTTTTAAATATTTTTTTAGCAAAAAATTTATTTAAAAAGGGTTTTATTTTCATTAATAATTAATTTATCACTAATGAAATAATTATATATACATGTGTAGAGAATATTTTCATAATTAAATTAATATTTTTTATACCTTCCATTATAATTTATAGGTTATAAGGTAATATAATAATATTTATTTGTTCACTTAAACTCAATCTTGCATGAAATGAAATCTATCAAAAAAACTCGAACTTATGTGTAATGCAAGCCAAGAAGAGTGTTGAGTATACTGCAAGCTAAGATAGTGTTTCATGTAGTTCAAGATTATCTTGGTTTGTCATAAAATAAAATAAATCAAATAAATTAAAAAAATATCTCATAAAAATCTCAGGGTGTTACACTCATAGATAGGAATATCCAATGATACATAACATGTAGAATTCCTATTCACAGGTTTATCCTCATAACATCCTGATATCTATATATTGTATCTATATTTTCATATGAATTTTAGTTCAATATTAATTTACTTAATTTGATATGATTTCCTAGTTTCATTTTGTTGGGTTCTTATGGTAGGACCAAAATTTAGAATAATATAGAGGATATCATAACAATTCAAAAGATAGAGGCACTTTGCAGCACGACGCGAAGCAGTGTAGTGTGACATTGAAAAATGATGAAGAATACAAAATTGAACTGGAGTCAAGAAGATTAGTATTGAAATAATAATAATACTTTCCATGACAAAGGATGTCTACAGGATGTTCCAAAGGCTCAAAATTGATGATGCGAGATGAAATAAAGCTTCAAGCACTGGAAATACTTGTTTCACATTGTGTATAATGTACATGAAATGTAAAATATATAATTAATGTAAAATATATATGAAATAAATAGTGAAAATGAAACAAAAATTTTAGAATCATAAGTTCCACGGTGTGACACATATATCATGCCATGAAATTCTTTAGGTTAGCCCAAATATGATCTTTTTAGCGTATCTTTCAATGGGGGCATATCTCATTTGACCTGAATGACCATTAAATACTGATATTGACCCAGGGAAGCCAAACGAAGACATAAAATCTTATAAATATGGGTTTCATCCAAGATAAAGGGGATCCATTCCAGGTATAGGGATTAAAACACCGAGAGGCAGCCACAAGGGTTCCGACCTGGATTTCAATCTTTATAGATAGGTTTTTGTTTTTCTTTTCTATTCTTTTCAATTCATTGTAACATTGGATGATTTCTATTTTAATTTCAATCCTTCTTCTTATTTATTGTCTTTTTCATTCTTTATTTTCTATTCTATTCTCCATAGAATTTGGTTTATTCATCATCGGCAGCCACCTGATGATGACTGGATAAACCCAGAAGGAAGAGAGGAATTGGTAAAAGGGGGTGTGTACCATAAAAGTCTGATTTACCTTTTCTCTTAATATGATTTTTATTGATTTTATCATGTTTTGTATGAGAATTGATTTTATTAATCATTGATCCATTGGATATATGACTTAAATAATGAACAAACACTAACATGATTGATATAATTTATTCATGGTCACTTAATTAGATTATTGTTCTACTTTTGGAAATCTTATCTTAATACACTTTAGCTATATTGGTTCATCAAACCACATTGAATTAAGGGGTTAGCGAATACTTATTGGGATTGATCATTTATTATATCACTAAAATTTAATAGTTGTGCGGATTTTTAATATGATAGTTTTTCATGAAAATTTGAACTGATTTATTTACTAAAACCACCTCTAGAAACTGATTCCTCTCTCTTATACTTTTTCCATTTGATTTCATTTATTTTATATTCATAATTTAATTGGTTTAATAAAATAAATTGAAATTTGGATGACCTAAAATTTGATCAATAGTTTTCATCATTGTGTTCCCTACTCTCTATGGGTTTGACCCCATACTACCACTATGATACGCCTCTATAGCTATTGTGGTTTGGGTCATTATAAATTTCTATTTTGATCATACTTGGAAGATTTAATGACATATTTTGAATGCATCAAATATTTTCAATGTTGTTGGGGATTTGTGGAGCATTTTAGGTGACTTGAGGCTGATTTCTTAGGTCAAATAATTTTCTTATAATATTTATGTTGACTGAGTTTTGTTTATGTATTTTTTTTTACTTTCAGTTTTTTTTTTCTATTTTACATGCTCGGTAGTTTTTGTATTGTTCGGAATGAATTATCAGACAAATATTTATCATGTTGCACCACAACTAAAGTACATTAAATATCAAGTAGAGTCTAATATATGGGAAGTTCCATATTTCAATCGGTTGTCATCATGAATAAACCCCAACTACTATCCCTACAGAGGATCTCTCAACTATCAAGGCCACCAAGGTGATTACAGAGACAAGCAGTGTACTCATGACAACTCCTATATTCAACAACCTCAAGAAAAAAAATTCCAGAAATAGACTGACTCATTCAATTTTATAGTACATTGAAGATAGGGATAAGAGGATATATAATGGTGAGGTTCAACTAGGAGAATTGGGATAATTAATAACTCACCTTTCTTAAATCATTTTGAATTTAAATTCCCTTTCTAGCAGCATACCAATATTTTCTTATGTAGGTATTGGTTGGTTTGAAGAAGGATAATATCAGAAAGAGAAAAAAAATAAATGTTTTTTACACAATATAACCTTAAGAGAGGTACATTCAAGAAGAATCTCACTTTCTACCAAATCATGTGAAGAACTAAAAAGATAGACTCACCACCTTTCTGAAAAATTTAATTCTAGTGTCGGATAAAATGATGGATGATCATGCAGCCCAGATCAATGAATTAGTAAAATTGAATACTAACATTTCCCAAATTATTTCAATTTAAAATTCACTTTTTAATAATATAAATTTATTTTATAATATAAGTATTTAATGGTTTGAATAAAAAGATAAATAAGAAGAGGTTTAGGAAGTTCAATATTTTTAAGAAATAATTGAGAAAAAGGTATATGAGGATATCAAGGAAGAATTCTTGGAGAATGTTGATATTTATCAAAGTGATAGACCTCTATATTATGAATAAGAAGAATCAAAACCTAAGGTGTAAGAACCCGGATCTTCATTTCAGGTATGGATCTTTATTTTGGGTTGTTTTTTTGGAAAAAGGAAGAAATGAGAATTTTCTAAGTACACATCGTGTATTTATGAGTACACACCATGTACTCGGGTACTTGTTACAGCCATGTACTAACTGTGTAATGGCCAAGTACATGGCCGTGCGGTGACTTGGAAGACTTCTTAAGGTGAGGGTTGTTTGAGGTCACTACACAGTATGTACATTTAATGAACACGTCGTGTAGTTTTATTTTTATTCGATAAATTGGTGTGGGGTCGCATCTCATCCTCATAAACATCTTCTTCTTCCCTTGGTTCATACAATAGTGTGATAGAAGGGCCAATGAACTTTTAACCCCTTCTGATTCTTTGTCTGACTTCTGATTGAGAAGTTTTTGGGTGCGTTGGAATAACAATAGTTATTTCTCTACTCTCCTAGGGCCATTCTTCCTGATTCCTCCTCTCTCGTAAGTTATTCAAGGTTGAATTTTTTTCACTTTTTTGTAGATCTACGTTGTTCTTGGATAATTTAAGGGATGACATTCAAGAGTATTAATCGTACAACATAAAGGAAGGTGGATTGTGCCTTTCGTTGATTGTATTTGGATTATATGTGCTAAAATTGTTGTATTCCCACATTTGGGGTATTGCGTGTTTGGAATTAGACCCTATTTATTACCTATTATGGTTTGGTTGATTGATAAAGGTTAGTTTCATATGAGTGAGGTTATATACCTTGTTTATGGGACACCGTGTGGGTGTGTTTCCCTTGGTTGATTGATTATGGTCGTTTGGTCTAGAATTCCTATTAGGCTTGCCTTTTTTCCATGCCTCGTGTTGTTAGGATGGAGTTACTGATTTTTTAGATGCATGTGATATGCATTGTTGAAGTTTGACCAAGGGGAATTTGACTATGAGAGCTTCCCTATGTAGGTTTATTTATGTATGAATTGTAGTTATGTTAAAACAGAGGTGTTAGAGTGTGATAGTTACCCATAGGGTTGTTATTAAATGAATTTTTGTTATGTTGACCAAGGGGTATTGACCATGAGAGATGCTAGGTGGTCGTTCATAATTCATTGATGCTATGTTGGCCAAGGGGTATTGACTGTGTGAGATGCACAGATGGTCGTTTTAAGTGATTAGTGATATGTTAGACCGGAGGGGTTAGACCATAAGAGCTACCCGTAGGGTCATTATTAAATTATTGTTGTTAAGTTAGACTTGGGTAATTAGACTGTGAGAATTGTCCCAAAGAGTCATGATTGAATAATTGAATGATTTTGATGAGTCTGCCAAGCCAAATCACAAGCTTGGACTCAGTATTACTTGATTGTCAGATGGTCTTTTGAGACTTCTATTATTACTATTACACAGGGGATACAGATCTTAGGCTAGATCCCAAGTTTTACATGATTTAACGGATGAATAATTAATGTAAATGAATGTGATTGAAAACTGTAGGATTGTTTACTTTTGAGTACTTCCTAGTTTGTTGGTTCATTTTTTCATATTACCTGCTATATATATTCACTGATAGTTAGGCACATATATTCTCGTGGTTACCTACTAGGATTCATCTCACACCCAATTTGGGTCATGTTTTGGAACCAAACAGATTATATGGTTGCAGGTATAGATAATGTAAAGTTCCCTTCTTCATCAGGTACTTGATTTTTGTTGGAGCTGGAGAGCATGGGACCAAGCTGAGGCTTGCGATGCTATTGGAGTTAAATGATTTTCTATACTTTGGTTTTATTATTGAATTTCCAGCATTGTGACTTGTTTGGTTGTTTTACTAGACACATGTGACATGCATCATTTATATATTCTCCAATTGGATATACATTTAGTCTTCTGTTGTTTATTTCTATTTGGTATTACTGCTTCCGCTATTGATGATATTTATTTCCACTATGTTTACTCTTCCAATGAGGGAATGGTTTTCACATTATCATACCTTGGCCCTCACTACTAGTTGTTATCCTCTGGAATTTGGGGAAATGCACTTGAGGTCATGTGACCAACTGGGTACGGGGCACCCTTGGGTGGACCCCAGATCTGGGACGTTACAAAGTGGTATCAGATGAGTTCTTTTCTACTTTTCCTTACTATTTGGATCCTATAGAATGGCATAGGAAGGAACAGGTAGTTGGTAATAAGTTGTGCTCAGGAGTAGCTAACTCGTGTATAGGGAAAAGCCAAGTTACCTTGAATATTGCAAATTTTATGGTTTTTCAATTGTTATTGTTGATTTGATTTCATTGTTGGGTGATTCACTTGTTTTTTATTATTATGATTTATATCATTGTGGTTCTATTTCTATTCCAACCCTATGAGATGAGGGTATTCCATCTCATGCATCATATATCCACTTGATAGAGATCACATTTCATGCATTCTTGTCATGCCATTTAGGATGCATTACTGATTGTGTGTTGTTATGATATATATTATGCTAGATATGGATGATGTTGTGATAGATTCCTTGATATAATATCTAATATTTTTTATAGGGTATTAGTATATTTAATGTTTCCTTTGGATGGACTCCAATATTTGGTCCCTGATGTGTTATGGACCCTCTTGTATTAGAACTTGGTGGATCGTGTTTGAACTTTAATTGGGTTCTGTTATGATATGACGTGAATAAGGATGTCAAAATTTGATTCTAGGAGATTATGGGCTCTAATAGATCAAAACATGGCATGCCTTGGTCAAATTTTATAGTTTTAAGGGTTTCGGAGAAGTTTCAGAGACTTACTGTCCAGAAACCCAGACAACAAGGCGTGTGATGTTATGAACACGTTCCATGTGTTATTCTATTCTAGAAGAAACAACTTTTCTTAAGTAAACACTGTGTAAAGTATGTACATTCCGTGTAGTTTTTGACCATGTGACTGACTATGTGGGAAGAGACACGAGGTTGATAAATGTTTGGTAGAACACACAATGTACTGAGAGTACACGTCAGGTTGTAAGATACCATGTATCTGACTGTGTGACTAACAACACGGGTTGATGAAATTCGAGTGGTACACATTGTGTCTAACTTGTACATGCCATGTGGCAATCGACTGTGTATCCAGCTATGTGACTAACGATAAGGTTGGATAGAACTTAATTAGTGCACATCGTGTCTGGGGTGAACATGTCATGTAGTGTTACACCGGTAGAGAACCGTGTAGTTCTATTCATATAGAAGAACATGGGAAGGAGGAAAAAATTCAAGTATACGTTGTGTTTCCGGATGAACATACCATGTGTATGGGGTGTTACATGATCAGGTTGGTAGAGGTACACGCCCATGTTATATCTTAAGGTAACATTGCTTGTAGTGGTTCTACACGCTGTGTAACCCTCTTTTGTAAAACTTGAATGTTTTCCTTCTCATGTTTTGATCTTGCAATTCAAAGTTGTTGTCCTTTATAATATTGTACTGAGGTGTGTGCTTGACCTTATAGAGTCATGCCACTAAGACGTACCCCAATTTTATGCCAGGTACAGGGCAATGATCAGACACCAGAAATGGTAGATCAAGGACTACCAAAAGATCCTCTCATCATGTCAATTTTGGCACCAACTGTTATACATAATGCAGGTGTTGATGCACAATTCTGTGAAGTCTTTTGAGGATGATGCAGACTTTTTAGGGAGCACCACATCATGCCCTGACTATGTAAGAGTTGATGAGGGTGTTCCAGCAACATCATCCTCCCACTTTTTCATGGTATAGAGAACCACAGGCTATAGATTCATGGTTGGAGTCCATGTTTGCCATCTTTTAGAATCTGGAGACACCTACAGAGAGGAGGGTGAAGATCACGATGTACATGCTAAGTGATTCCACCAACAGATAGTAGGATGTTATACCACGGGTGGTAAATCAGTGGGATATATCTTGGGAAGAGTTTCATAGGAACTTTTATGATTACTCCTACCCCGAGATGTTGAGGTCCGATCGAGCCCAAGAGTTCATGCATTTGGAGTAGGGCGCTCTTTCGGTGATGGATTATTCTTATCTCTTTACAGAGCTTCAACACTTCACAAATATTTCTAGAGGTGATGAGTTATCTTTAGATAGAAGATTTCAGGATGGTCTCAGGTATGACATCTGATCTTAGGTAAAAATTTTTAGGCTAACTTCGATGACTGATATAGTAAACCAGGTGCTGATTACCGAGTGCAATCTGAGGGAGTTGAGAGCTGTAAGCCAGGGTGGTTCAGCATCCAGGGTTGGTACTCCTTCAACAGATAGAAGGAAGTGTTGTAGGGATATTTCATGTGATGTTTCCTCAGGTATCAAGGTGGTATGCTACCCCTGTGAGAAGAGTGGGAATACGATACCACATTTCCCAAAGGACCCAATTAGGTTCCTATCTTGCGGCATGATGGTCATATTTATCATTTTTTTCTGGGTTTTCTCACCAGCAGCGAGTGAGAGGGGATCGGTCATGACTCCACGTTTAGGGGAAGGACCACTAGTTTCTCATCAGTTAGGTAACTGGAGTTCATCAGGTCGTTCAGGACGAGGAGGTGGTGGTGGTTGGGGTATCCATACGACAGGTTTTTAGCAACAATAGGGTGCACCAGCTCAGGGTAGTCAGGCAGTGTCACAAGGCCATGGTACAGGTCAAAATTTTGCAATGGAGTAGACCCAGTAGGAACAGGATCTTAGACCCTATATAGTTAGAGGTATGATTATAGTTTCCTCTATTTTAGCTTCTTCTCTTTTTGATATAGGGTCTTCCCATAGTTTTATATTTATTGTCATTGTGGAGATCATCGGGCTTTGTATCTTCACTTATGATGATGTTATGACACTAGATCGTTGGGTATTAGGATGGCTAGTGTGCATCAGTGCAAAGAGTAAACTCTTTAGGTTTGTGGGTGTCACTTCATGTGGGACCTCTATGTCTTAGATATGATAGGTTTCGATGACATTCTCGGAATGGACTGGTTGTTCTCCTTTCAGGCATTTGTTGATTGCTATCATCATAGGGTGAGTTTCACGTCACCAGAGGGTAGTCCTTTTCTACACAAGGGAGAATGGGATGTCCAAAAAAGAAGTTCTAGACCCGAGCATTATGGGTTAGGATTAATTACAGGGAAAATTTCTAGTTTATATCTGGATGACCAGGGGAGTTCACATATGGACTTTACTTCAGTGGTGGAACATTTTAGAGATGTCTTTCTAGAGAACTTTTTAGGTTTACCTCTAGATAGAGAGGTAGATTTCTCTATTGAGATTGTGCCTGGAGTAGCATGGGTGTATATTCCTTCATATTGGATGGAAACACCAAAGTTATAAGAGCTCAAGAAGCAGTTAGAGGAGTTATAGGAAAAGGGTTTCATTTAACCCAATACTTCTACTTGGGGTTCGCCTATACTTTTTGAAAAGAGGACAGATGGTACCCTCAAACTTTTTGAGGGTTATCAGAATTTGAACCAGTTGATGGTCAATAACCAATATCCCTTGATAAGAATTGATGATCTTTGTGATCAACTTCGATGAGACCGAGTGTTCTCGAAGATTAACTTGAGATATGATTATCATCAGTTTCACGTTAAACCATCAAATATACCTCTTACATACTTTCAGAGCAGGTATGGTCTATATGAGTATTTAGTTATGTCGTTCGGTCTCATGCACGTGTCAGAATTTTTCATTGAAATGATGAACTGAGTGTTCCATCCTTACTTGGATTCGATTGTGGCAGTCTTCGTGGATGATATCTTGATGTACTATCATACCTGACACGACCATGACATCCATATTGAGATCGTATTGATTACACTGATAGAGAATCACTTATATGTTAAGATCTCAAATTCCACTTCTGGATAGACCAGATTCACTTCTTGGGTCATTTCATCTCAAAGACAGGAGTATCAGTAGACCCATAGAAAGTGAGAGCAGTATTTTCCTAGGATTATCTGAATAATATATTTGAGGTACATAGTTTTTTGGGGTTGGATGGTTACTGCAAATGATTTATTCATGACTTTTCACACTTATTAGCACCATTTATGGTCATGACTAAGAAGGGCGTGAAGTACTTGTGGATAGATTCCTGCAATTTAGCCTTTCAGGAGCTGAAAGGGAGGTTGACTTCAGCACCGATATTGTTTTTTTCAGATCCTGAAAAGAGTTACACCATTTACTGTGACGCATCAAGTATCGGGCTGGGAGTAGTGCTTATGCAGGGGGAAGGAGCCATTGCATACGGGTCTCGGCAGTTTAGGCAACATTATAGGAACTACCTGATGCATGATCTTGAGTAATCTACAGTTGTGCATGATTTACATTGTTGGAGACAATATCTTTTGGGAGATCATTTCGTGGTATGCATTAACCACAAAAGTCTCAAGTATATTTTTACTCAGCGAGATATAAATTTGATACAGAGAAGGTGGGTTGAGTACCTTCAGTATTTTGACTTTGATCTTGCTTATATGCATGGGAAAGGCAATGCAATGGCTGATGTGTTGAGTAGGAGAACTCAGATATAGGCAGTTCAGGAGGCTAGCAGTGAGTGGTATCTTATTGATCTGTTCTATGAGATGCATTTGGAGGTTCACAAAAAATAGGGAAAGATGTTTCTTTCTTTTATAGTTGTTACCTATAATCTACTAGATCGAGTGAGAATGAGGCAGCTATCAGTTTTTGAAGGACTATTCCTACAAAAAAGTGTTTCAGGCTAGGACCCTACTCCTAGGTGGACTATAAGAGATGATGAGGTCTTTCATTTTCATGGATTCGTATGGGTTTCAGCAGAAATACGTGAGTATTTGGTGCGATATTTTCATTCCTCATTTTCGGAAGTTCATCCTAATGTCACCAAGATGTATCAAGATCTATATCGTCAGTACTGGTGGCTAGGTATGAAAAAGGATGTAGCTAGATTTTTATGAGATGTTCCACTAGTCAGTAGGTGAATGCAGAGTATCAACGACCAAAAGGGATTTTATAGCAGTTAACCATTCCTGAGTGGAAGTGGAATGATGTTGCGATGGATTTTGTGATAGGTTTACTAAGGCTGCCTCAAAGAAATGATGCTTTTTGGGTTGTTATCGACAGTCTCACAAAGGTTTCACAATTCCTGTTGATTATGGAAACCTTCAGTGTTGATGATCTTGGAAGGTTTTATGTCTGAGAGATTGTATGTTTTCATGGGGTTCCACACTCTATCATTTTAGATAGGGGAACCTAGTTTACTTCTCTTATTTGGAAGGGACTACAGTTGGATTTGGGTACACAGGTACTTCTGAGTAAAGCTTACCATCCCTATATAGATGGTCAGTCGGAGCACATAATTCATGTTTTAGAGGAAAATCTTTAAGCATGTGTCCTAGATTTTGGGGTTTATTGGGAGAGACACATACCCCTAGTGGATTTTTTATAGAGTAATAGTTTTCATGAAATGATTCAGATGGAACCTTGTGAGTCTTTCTATGGTAGGTCATGCCGATCACCCCTATGTTGGTTGGAGGCAGAAGAGGAAGCTATGTTGGGACCTCATCTTGTCTAGGAGACCACTGAGTAGGTGGAGTTGATTTGGAAGAGGATTTCTACTTCACAATCTATCCATAAATCCTATACTGATCGACGGATATGACCTCTATATTTAGAGGTCGGAGATCAGGTTTTCAGGCATGTCACACTGAGGTTGGGACACAGAAGGATTATGAGACAAGGGAAGCTTTCACCGAGATACATCAAGTTGTTTGAGGTTTTGGATAGAGTCGGGCCGATTGCCTATCAATTGTAGTTACCTCATAGGTATTGGGATATGTATGAATTATTTCATGTTTCTTAGCTAAGGAATTACTTCTCATACCCTTCTCATGTTTTTCAACCCGAGGAGGTTGAGTTATAGGTGGATGCATCCTCCGAGGAGCACCCAATTAGGACTATGGATCGCAATAAGAAGGTTATTTGTAGCCAGTATATTCCTATAGTATGAGTTCTATGGCAGCACATAAGAGTGTAGGAAGAGACTTGGGAGAGGGAGACTGATGTATGATCATAGTGGCCAGAGTTGTTTGAAGCTTCTTCTTCACCACCCTGGGAAGAGAAATTCAGGGATGAATTTCTTTAAGGGGGAATTTTGTAAGAACCTAGATCTTTATTTCAGGTATGGATCTTTATTTAGAATTTTTTTTAGGAAAAAAATAAATGGAAATTTTCTAAGTACATGTCGTGTACTTATGAGTGCATGCCAGGTACCTGGGTACTGTGTACATCTGTGTACTGGCTATGTAATGGCTGAGTACATGGACTTTTCATGACCAGGAAAAATGCTTAAGGTGACGGCTAGTTAAGGTCACTACACAGTATGTACATTTAATAAACATTCCATGTTGTTTTCTTTTTATTCTATAAATCGGTTCAGGGTCACATCTCATCCTTGAAAATGCCTTCTTCTTTCCTTGGTTCATACAGAAGAGAGACAGAAGTGCTGAAGAACTCTGAACCCCTCCTGATTCTCCGTATGACCTCTTATTGAGACATTGTCAGGTGCGTTGGAATCCCACTGGTGAGTTCTCAACTCCACTAGGGCCTTTCTTCCTAATTCCACCTCTCTCTTAAGTTATTCAAGGTTGAGATTTTTTCACCTTTTTGTAGATCTATTCCGTTCTAGACCAACATTCAGGAGTATTAATTGTACGACATCAAGGTAGGTGGTTTGTGCCTTTCGTTGATTGTATTTGGATTATATATTCTAAAAGTGTTGTATACCAAAGTTTGGGGTATTGAGGTTTTGGAATTAGAACTTTTTTATTTTCTATTATGTTTTGGTAGACTAATAAAGGGTAGTTTCATATGAGTGAGGTTACATACCTTGTTAATGGGACACCTCATAGGTGTGTTTCCCTTGGTTGATTGATTATGTTCGTTTGGTCTATAATTTCTATTAGGGTTTCTTTTCTTTCCATGCCTAGTTTTGTTAGGATAGAGTTACTAATTGTTGAGATGCATGTGATTTGCATTGTGGAAGTTGACCAAGGGGAATTTGACTGTGAGAGCTTCCCAGGGTAGGGTCATTTATGTATGAATTGTAGTTATGTTAGACCAGAGGTGTTAGACCGTGAGAGCTACCTATAGGATCATTATTAAATGAACTTTTTTTATGTTGACCAAGGGTTATTGACCTTGAGAGTTTCCAGGTGGTCGTCCATAATTTATTGATGCTATGTTAACCAAATGGTATTGACCGTGTGAGCTACCCAGGTGGTCGTTTGTAGATGATTAGTGCTATGTTAGATCATAGGGGTTAGACCATGAGAGATACCCATAGGGTTGTTATTAAATGATTGTTTTAATGTTTGATGAGGGGGATTAGACTATGAGAACTATCTTAAAGGGTCGTGATTGAATAATTGAATGATTGTGACAAGTCCGTCAAGACAAAGCACAAGCTTGGACTCGGTCTTACTTTATTGTTAGATGGACTTCCGAGATGCCTCTTGTTACTATTAAAAAGGGGATAAAAATCTTAGTTTATATCCCAAGGTTTAAATGATACAATGGATGAATAATTAATGTAAATTAATGTGATTGAAACTGTAGGACTGTTTACTTTTGATTACTTCCTAGTTTATTGCTTCATATTTGCATATTACCTGCTATGTATATTCACTAACAGTTAGGAACAGATCTTCTGGTGGTTTCCAACTGGGATTCTTATCACAACTAGTTTGGGTCATGTTTTGGACCCAAACAGATTATATGGTTGCATGTATAGATAATGGAAATCTCCCTTCTACATTAGGTACTTGATTGTCGTTGGAGCTGGAGATCATGGGACCAAGCTGAGTCTTGTGATGTAGTTGGAGTTTACTACTTTTCTGTACTTTGGTTTTAGTATTGTATTTCAATCAGTTTGAAATTTTTGGATGTTTTCCAAGATGCATGTGACATGCATCATTTATATATGCTCTAGTTGGATTTACTTTCAGTCTTATTTAGTTTATTTCTATTTGGTATTACTACTTCCATTATTACTACTATTTATTTCCAATATGTTTACTCTGTCAATGATGGAATAGTTTCCCCATTATCATACCTTTTCCCTCGCTTCTAGTCATCAACATCTAATGGTTGTGGAAATACGCTTGAGGTCATGTGACCAACAGGGTATGGGGAACCCTTAGGTAGCACCCAGATCTGAGACGTTACATGAGACATCCCTTCTATGCATAAAAAAAGACCATGAAGAAAAAATATAATCCCTTTTTCCTATTATAATAATAAGAAATAAACATGATAGAAAATTTGATTGGATGTTCAAAGAGAAAGCAGTGCATGGGGTTGAATTGGTACAAGATGTAGAATCAAAGGAAAAAATAAAAATTGAAGGAAGAGGATATTGATCAAACATGAATTGACCTCATAGGTATTCTAGAGACCATAGAAGAATGGGACTTCGTCCTACAATTTTTTGAAAAAGATAAGGAAAAAGTGTCTACAACTCAATAACTCATTCAATAATGTGAACCAGCTAAAGCAATGGAAGATGTTGTGGTGGAGGAATTTAACTACAAAATATGGTTAGATTTTTATTTTATTGTATTTTATTTAGGTTTTTCCACAATATGCAGCCCACCTTAAGTACCAACCAAGAAGAACTAAAAAATGTGAAAGTGAAGAACTACCCCTGATGCACAATATAGAAAAAAATGGCTAAATATAATACAATCACCTTTATACCATGTTCTAATTATCTAGTGAAGTTAAAATTCAAGCTAAACGACAATTAGAAAGATTATATTTTGGGAGTAAACCCAGATTTTAAAATTTATTTCTATGAATTATATTTATTTTATTTAAATTATATTAATAAATCTCTCAATGGTTGATCAATTTATTTATTTGAGCTGGTTATTTTAAATTTTAAAAGGTATTTTTGTTATACTATTTAATTATATCTTTCAGGCCTATAGAAGCAATAAGCATGAAGAATTAAGATGTTTAAGGTCCATTTCACATCATGAAACTCATTCATGTCACAAAAGAAACTAAATAAACATCATAAAATTAATTCATTTCCTGAACTTGGGTCCGAAAAAACCTAAGAAACTCATTCATAAGGGTCAATAGAAGGGGGAACTATTTTTACTTGGTTATTTTTTTTACATCTCTATTTTTTGCTGACACATGATTTTAGAAAAATAAAAAAATGAATTTAATTATTAGATGAACTTAATGAATTATATTCACCCAAAAAAATGCTTGAATTTTTTTTCTTGTGGTCATTAATCTAGGAGACATTAGAAATTTGAATAATTATTTTTACATGTTGTAAAATTTGAAATATAATTCCCATAAATGAAAAGTATATAATTTAAAATTTTAAGACTCACTTTATTAATTCATTTTGGAATTTTTTGAATATGATTTCTGATATAATCTCTTTTCTTGATGTTGATTCCTAGAATATTTCTTTCAGTAAAATAATTATTGATATTCATGCCATGACCTGATTAACTTAAATTTTGTTCCTATTCTCAAGAGGATTTTGGACCAAATATTCCCTATTTTACTGAACATAGTTTATGATAAATATTTGGGGTATGTAAATCTACTAGAACTTGCATTGATATCCTATAAAATATATGACTTAAAAAATTCACTTATTAGATTATTGAGGCATTTTATTAATGAGAATATTTAACCCAATACCACTTGTACATTTGTTCTTCATAGCCCAGAGAATCCATGGATGACATTGTTAGGATTGAGAAACATTACAAGCCATTATTTTCATTTCTAACCCAGCTCTTTTTATTTTTCTTGATATTCAATTAAATTGGTGTGGGGGAGGGATTATTCATGGTTGAGATGGGATATTATATCTTGAGAGAAGACTGTAGGGTATTTACATGGGATTTTTGGGGAAGGTCCATATTTACATTCAATATTTAATTATTTATCCCTCATATTGTAGCAAAGAAAAAATAAAAAATAAAAAAAATGGGTTGTGACTTGGGATAATAAAAAATTATCGTTACCAAATTAATGGTTTTTTATCATATGTGATTAGGTGGTGTATATGAGGTTTATTCTAATAATTAATTTTTAAAAAGAAATTAAAAAAATAGGAGGAATGGTTTTTTTTCTCATCTAGGACAAAAATGACCACTTCTTGAATTATGATATCAAAATCATATGTGGTTAAGTGGTGGTTGTGAGACTTTTCCTAGATACAAATTTTGATAAAAAAAAGAAAAAAACAACAATAAAGGAATTTATTAATTCTAATTACATTTCCCATGATCGTTTACTTTTCACTTTGTGGTGTGCGAGATAACATTATATTTTAGTGAGGAGCAGTTCAGTGAGCTTTTCTTTTAAATATCATTTATTATACATTATTTTTTCTACTCCTTCTTAAGTCGTGATTTATTTTCAATATTAATACCATCCTACCCTCAACATCAGAAAAAAATTGATCCTAAATAAAAATCCCTCAAGAGTAATTGTGATATTTATATTTATGGGGTGGATAAAGTAGATTCAATTCAAGCATATGGTTAGGACATGTGCTTAAGGTATGAGCATAACTCTATTAAATTTTTACCTTGAGTGGTGAAAGAAAAAAATCATGATGAGGAAAATCATAAATGTCATGGGTGTTGATAAAAGTTTGAGATATGTTTGTGGAAATGGGAAATCTATTTAATTAAAAAATATAAATAAAGCATGATTTTTGAATTCCTTATTGGGTATGTTTTTTGTTTTTATAATCTTCAGTTGTAAATTTTTTTATGGGAATAATAATTTAAAAATTATCATGTTGATGTATGGACCCTGTGTGTTTTGATGTTGATATTTTTCTCGAGGATGAGAAAATATTTGAGTGGGGGTTATTTGATATCTATATATTGTATATATATTTTCATATGTGTTTTAGTTGAATATTAATTAATTAAATCTGATATGATTACCTTATTTCATTTTTTGTTGTATTCTTATGGAAGGATTTACATTTGAAAAAATGTGGAGAAAATCCAGACATTTTACAAATATAAAGGAGCTTTATGCCACAATGAGAAGCTGCATGGCCCAACACCAGAAAATGATGATGAATCCAAGATCAAAAATAAGTCAATAGGATCAATTTTGCCATCATAAAAAGAATTTCTATGATGTAGGCTGTCTACATGATGTTCCAGAGGCTCGAAAGTGATGATGTGGGAAGAAATTAAGATTCAGGTTCTAAAAATACATGTTTCTCATCGTGTATCATGCACATAAGAGGTAAAATAGACAAGGTGTGTAAAATATATTGGGTGCAATGATATAAAATTTACAAATAGTTTAGTCTCACAAATTTCATGGCGTGACACATATGTCACATCATAAAATTCTCCAGGCTGGCTCAAATATGATCTTTTTAGTGTATCTTTCTATGGGGGGATGTCTCATTTAACCCAAATAGACATTAAACATCAATATTGACCCAAGGAAGAGATAGGAAGTATTATGATATTATAAATATGGGTTTCATCCAAGATAAATAGGATCCATTTTAGGTGTATGGATTTGACCATCGAGAGACTACCACTAGGGTTCTGACGCTAATTTTTTCTTTATAGATATGTTTTTGTTTCTTCCCCTATAATTCACTATAACATTGAATTATTTTTATTTTAATTAAAATCCTTATTCTAATTCATTATATTTATCATTATTTATTATATATTATATTATCTATGGGATTTGTTTTATTCATCATTGATGAATATCTGATGATGATTGGCTAAACCCATAGGGGGAGATAAGAATTAGTAAAAGGGTGTGTATATCATTAAAGTCTGATTTACCTTTACTTGTAATATGATTTTATTATATTTTATCTTGTTTTGTATTATAATTGATTTTATTCATCATTGATCTATTGAACATATGCCTTAAATAATGAACAATCACCAATATGATTGAGATAATTTATTCACAGCCATTGAATTAGATTATTATTTTGATTTTGTAAATCTTATCTTAATATTATTTATATATATTGTTTCATCAGACCATGATGAATTAATGTGTTACGAAATACTAATTGGGAATGATCATTTCTTATATAAATAAAATTTAATGGTTTCACAACTATTTAAAATGATTGTTTTTTCAACATTTGTTCAATAAATTGTTTTAGTAAAACCACTCCTAGAAACCTGTTCACATATCTTCTTATTTTTTCTATATGATTTAATTTATTTTATTTTCACTATTAAATTAACTTAATAAAATCAATTGAAATTAGGATGACCTAAAACTTGATGAAGATTTTTCATCTCTATGTTCCCCAGTCTCGTTGGGTTTGACCCCATACTTCCACTATGATATGACTTTATAGATAGTGTAGTTTGGGACATTATAAATTTATAATTTGATCACACTCAAAGGATTTAATGAAATCTTTGAGATACATTACATCCCTTCTTAGATATCATCATGTGAAATCTTTATGAGAATAAGTCTCAATGATTATGATCCCTCTACAAGGTATGATTCCTCCTTTAACTAACACCATTCCACTATGGTGTATAAGGAGGAGTGAGCTAAGATAATATCCAAAATTATATTAGATAATAAATTAATTCTTGGTTAAGATATTATGTACATAAATCTGAGTGAATTTTATTTATTTTATTACCAAACTGATTCTCTACTTCATTTTTTTATTCTTTAAGTTTCTAAATTGAATTAGACTTATACCTTATCAATTAGACATATTCATGTATACTAAAATCATCAATAAAATTAATGAATTATGATAAATTGCCTCCATTATCAACTATAAATGGTCCACATACATCTATGTAGACTAATTCTATAAGCTCTATGTCTATTTTACCTTTTCCATTGAAATCTGTCTTAGTCATTTTACCTTATAAAAAATCATGGCATATATCTAAGTGTTTTAACTCCAAAGAGTCAAAATACACTTCTTGGTATAATTTCATTAAACACTTTTGGTTTGCCTAACCAAGTTGATGATTCCAAAACTGGGTGTAATATTAGTCATGAGAATTTGATTTATAATTGATTTTATTTATTTATTTCTCTAATACTAGTATGTAAATACCATTATTCAGATGTTTCATACTATAAAATATGTTATCTTTATAAAAGAATCATCTTTTATTCCTAAAATTGAAATAAAATTCATCTATTTCTAAACATGACATGGAAATAATGTTTTTAGATACATTAGGCACATAATAATAGTTATTTAAAAATAAAACCATTCTAGTCGATAATGTGAGATGGTAGTCTACTATATCCAGTGCATCTAGTCTTTATCCATTGGAAGATCAAAGATACACCTTTTCACTTATAATCTTCTACAATATTATTGGTTCTTATATTTATATATAAATGTGTGAGTCACATGTTGTATCTATTATGAAATGAATGGAAATGAAAATATTTCATTCACTAAAAAATATTCCTAAATATTTCTCTTGCATCTTTAGGGAGGTATAATTCTTATTCTAGTGGCCCTTATTTCATCATGAAAAAAATAGTTTCATTCTCATTAGATTCCCTATGGATCTTGCATTTTTTAAGGATGGTGAAAATGTTCCATTGTCTTAGATCATACATTAGGCCCCACTTCCTTTTCTTTACTTTTGGTCATAAAACTAACTGGAGATTTATTTTTATTCATGTACTTATCAACTTATAGAGTTATTGTTAATAGATCCGAAAATTAATTATTCATATTGTTTATATGAAATATAACAATAAATATTGAGAATTTGTAAATAAAGGATGATAAAATTTGAACTTTAAACAATAATTTAGGTAGTTTTAATCCCAAAATCTTCAAATTATAAATGTACCTAATCATCTTGAGTGTAAGAGGTCCAACAGGAACTTCCCCACCTAACAATCACATGAAGAGTTATTTAAATATTTTATACCTCTATTTTCTATATTTCACTTAGAAAAGATCCCAGATATTAGATACCATAAAGTATATATCTTTGTCTTCATACTGCTTTTGTAACTTTCTTAACATTTATGAAAACATAATTCATTGAACATACAATTCATCATCCACATGTTTCATATATACATATTTCACATCCTCGTTGGATTCCTATTAAATATCATTAGGTAGTGGGGATTCTAGTATATAATATATAATATTTTGGAATAGTGCAATGTGTAAACTTCTATACCACTCTTTAATGTTTTTACTAATAAATATGTAGACCCCACTCTTTTATGATTTGTAAAATTGCGTATAATTTGGATTTTTTTGGTGGGATCTTATTTTTAGAATCAAGGCCCTGATTGGGTTTCTAAGAGTTAATATATCTAAAGGAGATATTTTTGAAAAATTATCAAGTCTTGAGAGGTTTTTAAAGTGATTGAGTGGGTGTAAGGTAAAGTTCAAGTGAGTGTGTGGTAATAGGGAATTGGCCTATTAGAAATTGGGAGCACCACGGCGTGGAAATCATTGAGATAGAGTGAAAATACCAAGGTGGAAGGAATATTTATCCAGGGTTGGCCATTTTGTTCTATGGAGTCTCCATATAGGACATATCTATTAGACCACACTTGTGGTGTTGAGCATTTCAACTCACCTTGGGCGAGGTGGCCTAGAATTTTTGGAGAGTGTGGTTTCTCATAGTGTAAAACATACATTTCTAAACACCCTGGATATTCATTTTGATGAGAATAAAGATTGAGGGGAAACAACTATGTGATATATCCAAGGTGAAATATCTATATTGGAGAAAATTTCACCCTGGTTGAGAATAAAATATTGGAAAATGTGAGGGGAAAGGGGCTACGGCATGGAGCTGGCCTTTTTAGGTGGCCAAGATTCTTATTCAAAATATAAATCATGGAGGATCCCTCACTATGGTTGTGGGAATTTAGGTCTCTTTTAGGGATGCCTAAGGGTGTACCACAATGTGGTTCAAGTCATAGTGTGTCCCATTTTACCACTAAAGTTTTAACTTTTTTAATAAGTTTAGTTTTTAACTTTATTTTATTATTAAGTTCCCAAACCATATTTTCTTATTCACCTCACATGTGTCTAAACAAGGTAAAATATCTCACCTATCTCCTTTGATCCCCCGTGATTAGGGGTGGTTTCTGATGCACTTTATTTGTCTTTTTGAGGCACTACCTCCTCTCTTAATTCCCCCTTGATCTTCCTTTTATGTTCCTTCTAATTTCATGTGACATGGTTTAGGGTTTCAATTATGATTACATTGGATCATTGTGAAATCATCCCAAGATGATGGTTATTTTTTAGGAGATGAATTGTGGATATTATGAGGTGATGATTGCATTTTATCAAATATCTTTTCATAAAAGGTACATCACCTGGTGAATTTATTTGAATATTTTTCCTAAATTAAATTAAATTATCTATAAAATGATTAATTGTTTTTTTTTCTAGGATGATGGATAAAGAATTTTATGGGCCTTCTAGGTTCATTTGGTCATAGTTTCAATGTGATGAGTTTTCTTAGTGAGTTATTCATCGATTATTCCAAATCACTTTAAATATAAAAATTAATTATAATTGTTTAATTATTTATAATTATATTATAATTAATTAAATAATTGGGTTTTATAGATTGAGATAGGGAATTGTTTTTAGGTGTTTTGACCCATTGGACTTGTATATTCTTGTTCGAGTGTTGTTGAGCTATTCTTTAAAGTGAATAACTCTGAATTGAGGTAGTTGGTCCTTTGAATAATCCCTTTGGTATTATGTATGTTTATATTTTCAAGTGATATGTGGTACCAAAAATAAGGGAATTTTACCTTATAATTAAATTAATTTTTTATTTAAAATTAAATTCCTATAAATTAAATGAATTATCAAGGGCCACGATGGGCCTGTAGACACTCATTAATGCATTAGTTGTTGATGGTCAAGGCCATGACTATAAATGTATTCTTTTAGAGATATAAACCCATGGGGGTGAGACTCAAATGGACTTACTGGATATGGTGGACCAAGATAGGTTACTTTAATCCCCTTGGGTGGGGATGAGTGATGAATTGAAATAATGGACCTTAGTAGGTCATGATAGAACCTTGAGATTCTTTAAATCCTTTGGGCTATTTGAGATGAACATGGGGAGATTATTCCTCTACCGCTAGTATATGAGCATCAGGTGGGTATTCCTCAAGTGTATTATGGGTGGGTTGAGTGAGACAACCAACCTGATATGACCTAGAAGTGAGATGTTCCTTGGTGTATCTCTTGAGACCAATTATAGTGAGACTTTCCTTTTATAGCTAGTGAGAGTATGATGTGATCATGAGGATTCTAGGAGAAATTATTCCATCTAAGTGGAAGGCTTGGCCCAAGAGTTGTGATTATGATTAGGGATCTCGTGAAGGGTTCTCATGTCATGATGAGACCTAGGGAAACTAGGAGGGTTCCTTAGTGAGATGTTTACCCTTTATAGGTTGCATGAACATAATGGGTATAAATGATTGAGGGTGTCACTGTAGAACCTGAATCAATATTTTGAGCCTTATATGGATATAGTTTCAGTAATGGATCATACACATGAGTGGATTACCTCTATTATTTGATACAGGATTGGAAGGTGGGAAACCCCTTATAATATGTATATTCTAATATGATTCGAGTGATACGCACTGCCCACCGATATGTATTAAGATACATGGGATTCCATGGATTCTCTCCTTAGATGTAACCTTCATGTCTTTTTCTATATGAATTTATTTCTATATGAGGTGAAAATATTCCCTTGATTTTTTGGATAAATTTCTTCCTTGGTTGGGTTCAGTTACACCCAAGAGTTACCGAATGAATTTCTTCCATGATAGGGTGTATATGCACCCCCCAAGTTTCTGGATGACTTTATTCCCTAACAAGGTGTGGATACACCCTTGAGTTTCTAGATAACTTTCTTCCCCAAAAGGGTTCAAATAATACCCTATGTTTTTGGATGACTTGATTCCATGACAAGTGTTGATATTCCATTGAAATACAGAATGACTTGTTTCCCTGTAAGGGTGTGGATATGACTATGAGTTTTCATATGAATTGATTCCATAGAAAGGCATAAATATGCCCCTCTGTTTTTAGATGGGATTTTTTTTCATTGGTGGGGATCATCGACCCCTCAGTTCCAAATTGGGGTATGTGTTTAGATACAGTCTATCACTAGTCGAAGTATGTATGGTTGATCATAGGTGTCACATCAGAACTAGAAGATCAACAATGATTATGTATTTATTCTTATGAAATTATTTATTTATTTCATTACTCATATCACAAATATATACCATATATTTACTAGTTATTTATGGGAGCACATTGGTGGTGCCTTACTGAGTTTTACTCACACCATGGTCAGGCATCGATATAACTTGGGTATCCAAGCATAATTCACTATTTTTAGGTTCTATTAGGGAAGAGGCCCAGTGTAGAATAATCAAGAAATATAGATTAGATGGAATAGAGACTAGGATTATATATGACTGGGGGATATCAATAGATCCTTGTAATTTTATTTATTTTATTTATTTAATATTTTTGATCGACCTAGTGGAAGATCATTTATGTTTGATGGCATGATTTTGAGTCTGTATGACTACTTTCTTCTATATTTAAATTTTTTATAACATGTATTAGTTATTTATTTTGTTTAATATAATATTTTTTGGTTTATTTACTATATTTTCACACTTTGATGTGGGGGTATAGTTTACCCATAGTAACACAATAGACCCATGTTGTTAGTCAGTGAACTCTAGTGTATGGGGAGGCATGCCTGAGGATTCAATAGCTCTCTATCCAGGACACTGATCAATGTTCCAAGGTTATGGAATTACAAAGTGGTATTAGATAATTATTTGTATTTGTCTTTATATTTAGGGAGATGGTAGATAGGTAATAATAATGTTTCAGATCTTGTGATGAACCTTAGCCTAGTGCATCACTAACACCTTTTACAAGGAGAAATCCAAGTTACCAAGGATGTTAGAAAGTTGTTCTTGGTTTTTGATTTTATAGTTTTATGATTTCCCCTAGTGTGATGCACTTGGATTTTTATGGATTTATGTTTATTGGTTTTGGATCTTGGCCCATTGGAAATAGGCCTATTTACACGCATAATGTTTAGAACATATAATCCATATGATTTTTTTGTGTTCTCGTATGATTGAGATCACTAACGAAGATGGTTTAGTTTTTTATAGTTTCAAAAACAACTTAATGATGAATGTGTAGTTACTTATTGTAAGGGACATATTTTGACACTAATAGGTTTTTATAGGAATTTTATGTCTTAGTAATAGACCCCTTATTGGTGATTTTGGTACTATTATTGAAAATAAAAGTGGATTTAGTTATTTAAAGTGGTAACAACAACCCATACTGTGTTTTCCCATATAGATTTTTGTTGGAATTCTACTTAACCAAACAATACGACTATGGGTTACTTGACATGGATCATATTGGTATGATTCCATTACATATATGTGTTCTGATATGAGATCATGGTTCTCAAGTGGTAGTCCAATATGTGGATCCTTGATGGTAATTATCTCTCTAGTAGGATGATGAATTGGAATGTGATGCTTGATGTATATATATGTGAGGGTCCAAGATGTGTAGTTTGGCATGTGAGTTTCTTTGTGATATCAGAAATAGGAAAAAAGATGTGTTTTCAATGATATGAATATTATAATATTGGTGAGCTGGGTGTTATGGTTGATATTTGATATATAAGGGAAACCCAAGTGAGGGGTTAGATTGGACTTATGAGTGACCTTATATATGAGAAGAATGGTTAAATACTTTAGGTTATGAGATTAGTTCATGTGAGGTGATACGAGGTATGTGGTATAGGAATGGTGATGCCTTGGGCTTTCAAAATTTAAAGCACCTTGAGTATTAGCGATTTGGGTATCAAAGTTTTCTTTTGATGGGAAAGATTGGTAGGTTTCACGGCCTTATTGATTGTGTATATGCTTTTAGTGGTGTGGTGAGAGATTAGGTAGATTCTTCTAATTTTGGAAGTGATGTTGGTTGGAATGTGATTATACGATATACCATGGCATAGGTGAAATGCCTAATTTTGGAGAGGATAGCCAAGGGTGCCTTTGGATAGATGAGATTAACATGTGGTGGGTCATGTTCAGCTGTATAGGCAAGTGAAACTAGGTTCAATTGTTTTTGACTCATGGGAGCATGAGTCATGTCATGCATTCAGGTGGTAAGGGAGTGTATGCCTATGGAATTTGGATAAGAGTGAGGTGGTGTGTGGTAGTTATGCATGGTTCCATTTAGTTATGGATTGGTGAGAATCCATATATGGGATGCAGAACGATGGTGTCAATGAAATTATTTCATACTTAGTTATCTGAAGTATTGATAATAAATTTGACTATGTTATGATGATAAAACTATAGAGGGTGTGGTGACTGAAGTTTACACTAGATGAGCATGGCCCAATAAGAGCGACATGTGTATATTGTTAGAGCCTATTAAGGTTTCACTCAGGGATTGGTATAAGGAATGATATATAGTGGGAATTGAAGCATTATCCATAGATGGTGTGACCCTCATTTCATATGAATTTCATTAGATATTTATGATGATGTTCCTATGATTTGGTAATGAGTAGTGGTTGATGTTTCATGTTTGTGCTTGGGTGTGAGTGGGACGACCACTTCCAGTTTGAAGGTTCTAAACACATCTGAAGCACCTATTGAGAAATTTAAGACATTTATTTTGTTATATTTAATTTAAAATACATAATTTATAGGATTTGTAATAGAGTGAACAAAAAAATTCAGTTAAATTGATAAAGTGTTTGATAACCAAGAAGATCTTTTCATGTTAAATTTATAATTAATTTAAAACACAAGAAGAAATATTACCTCAGTCTCTAGTTATTTCTTCATTGATGGTGTTTATCATTAAAACATATTAGGTATATCATTGATATATTGTGAGGACCAAAAGAAAAATCCCCTAGAGTTGATCCACATGTTTTCTTTTGAACTCTGGACAACATCGATGAAATATTGGGTGTTATCACGGTTGATTGATTATATTGTATTATTCTCATTAATCGATTCACATTCCTTTATATTTCAAGGAATTTATCTTGTTCTTATTGGCCTTATAGGAAGACAGGGGGAGGAAGCAGTTATATCAAGATTTTGAGAAAACCATGGAGAAAATTCTTTATTGGGAGATAATTCTCTAGGAAGGTAAGGTTGTGCACAACAATTAACCTCTTCACAAATGACATAGAAATCTATTTATAGACTTGGGTTTATGGTTAAATATTTATTAATTTTACAGATTCTCATAATAATATATCAAAACCATAAATAACTCTTCACCATGTAAAATAAAAATATTAATATTTTATCTCATTGCATGTGCAAACCCTCACGATGATAAATATTATTTTACAATCTAGTAAATAAATATTTATCACTGGACCTAAAACTCATTATATTCATCTTTATCATCATTTATTGAATTTTGGAATAAATATTTAAATAAATATTATTCCTTAAATAAATAAATATTCTATTCATAGTCTATTGAATAGATATTTTTTTAATATTCACATAACTAAATAAATTATTTATTTAATAATTAATTAATTATTTCCTTATAAATAAAAAGAGATAAATATATATTTATATGTCTTTTTCAATGAAATTTACCATGTGAATAAATATTTATTTAAATATTCATGTAATAAATTAATTATTTAATAAATAAATATTATTACCATGTGTAAAACAATATATAGATAAATATTTATATATTCTCATAATTAAAAATTACCTCATTAATAAATATTTATTTAATCTTTTTGATAATATAAAATATCTTGAATAAATAATATTACTCAGTCTGGAGAATACTATTTATTCCAACCAATAAATTAAACAGAATTTAACTGAGGTCAAAGCATACACTTAGTGTGTTACCCTCCAGGTCCCTTTCTCAGTGGCATTGGGTTGGATTTCTTAATGTCCAAGATTACTATCTAGTAATATTTCAAGGTACCCGTAGAGAAATAAGTTAATATCTAATGGATGAAAAACACATAAAATTTCTCATTATGTAATGTAATCTCTTTATCTCAATATCTCATCAATAAGTCTGAATTCTCATGTCATCAACCTATGTACTTGATGCATCTTTCTTTGACTACCTAGAATGAACACATCCATAAAACATGGCCATTAAATTTATTTTGATCATTCCATTCCAATCAAAGGGTCAAGATGTCAAATTCCATTAAATCAAAGGGAAAAATAATTCCTCTACTTATTCATTAATAGAATTTCACTCATGATGCACTCAATGTACCCATATTCAAAATGAATATACAATTTCATGGTTTATGATGATACATCAAAGTACGTGACTCATGATATACACTAATAATAATCTTAAATTATAAGGATAATTGTACATGTTCACAAACAGAAATTTTCAAGGACATGCAATCATGTAGAATTCCAATAGGCAGGGATGTCCTTGTGTTTTCTACACTTTTTTTCGGGGCGCACATCCATCTCTAATTCAGAGGAGGATGCACAGTTGTTTCCCCACATTCCCTCTTTCCAAGGCGAGTGGCATCCATCACTTATTCAGGGACGTTTTCTCCTTGATCAAAATGGGATGATGGGATGTCGGTCCCTCCTTCTTACGGATTCCTCCTCGGAACTCATTCCCTAGTATGGGTCTCCCTTATAGACTTAAGACGTTGTTTGTGAAACTCTTCCCAGTGCAATGTCTTCATGGATGCTGGTTAATTACACTGCTTCTATCAGGACATTACAAGGGGTATAGTTAGGGAAGCATCCTTCGGTCGGGGGAGTAGTCATGTTGGACATCGCTGGTATGTCTGGATGTCGGAACACTGATGTGTCTAGGTTTTTTCCCCTTATGATAGGGATTCTCGAGGGTGTGGAATCCCGAAGTATCCACGTCGAATGTGTGGAATTTTATTCCATAGGAATGTCTCTGAGGTTTTCATCAGCTTCCTATGTTTAACATAGGGTAATCCATGAGTTTAATATCTAGCGGATATGGATTAGACTGATCAGAACACTGACAGGAGTTGATCAGATGGGTGTAACCCCTAGAGGGAACACAGATGTTGGGGCTAACGTGTGGTTAGTATCCCGATTGCTACTAATAGAAACGATAAAGTGGATGGGATGATCCCACCAGGATGTGGAGGCCCAGGTGAGAATCAGGATGGATATGGATTATTGAGAGTGGATGGATAATGAGGTGGAGTTGTCATGAAGATGACAATAATGTTATGATTTAACCTCAGAGGCTCTTGCTACGTATCCATGTGGTAGGGAATCAGTGTCCACGTAGTTCGGTGAGGTGATAGGACAGCTGAGGAGGTGACCCATGAGAATGGATGCATGGATGGGACCCAGAGGAAATAGAATTTTTGGGTTGGGGAATGATCCTCTCGGGACACAAAGGCTCGAGGGAAAGACCAGGATGAGACATGGGTGATGGGAATGAACCTCAGGGAGGATTCCTACGTACCCTGCCTTGGAAAAGATGAAATTCCATGTAGTTCATAATGGGGGCATAGAATCAGGGTGTATATAGAGGACAGCGACCCAATGACATGTTGGGTCTTACGTTTGGTTAGCAGCCCAAGGTTAGTCTGATGCTCTAGGGGCAAACCAGATATGTGGGTCCTAGTGAAGGGGGACTACAATGGCTTACCGTTGGTTGGGTGAAACGGCTTACCCCTGACTGGGGTTCCAACAAATTACTATTGAATGGGGTTTTAATGGATTACCGTGTGTTGGTGAACACAGCGGAATACCATCGGTTATGGTTTAGAATTTCTTACCACTGAATGGGGTTCTAACAGATTACCACTGGTTGGGGTTGAAACTCAGGTAGGATTCCTACGTACCCTGTCCAGGGGACAAGGATCAAAGACCGAGTAGTTCGAATGGGTACATTTTAAAGTCTTGTGGTACAAAAAGGGGGCATATAGTTTAACTTCATGTGTGATGAGGATGGATCTATGTGAAGGGTTCAGGTCAAGTATGTGTTGGGTTAGAACCTCAGGGAGGCTTCCTACGTACCTTGCCTTGGGAAGGATCAAATTCCACATAGTTCGGAAGGGGGATACAGTTTAACATCATATGGGATGAAGGTGAACTAACATGAAGGGGTCGGTTCAAGTAGGTGTTGGTCTTGAACCATAGGTAGGCTTCCTAAGTACCTTTCCTTATCAAGGATCAAATTCCATGTAGTTTGGAATAGGGGGATATAGTTTAACGTCATGTGGGGCGAAGGTGAACCGATGTGAAGGGGTCATGTCAAGTAGGTGTTGGGCTTGAACCTCAGGGAGGCTTATGTACCTTGCCTTAGAAAGGATAAAAGTCAACGTAGTTCATGGTAGGAGGATTTCATGGTCAGTTCTTACTCTAATCCCACATGAGTCATGCTCGGTGTGAGAAACAAGAGGCAACAAATGCCTGATAATCAAGTCACAAAAGGTACGTCCATAGGAAGTAGAGTGGGTATTACACATTGTTAGAAGCCCAGGGAGATGGATATTGGGACTTACTTAGGGATGGAGGCCAGATGTCGACAAATCCTAGAGGTAGAGGGATGGGATAACAAATTCCCATGTTCTCCTCTTGCCTCTGTTCTTTGGCACAGAAGAAGAGATGAGGAGCAGGAAAGTTGACTCCTGCAAGAAAGGATAGGGGATTACTCCAAGATGGTTGTCCTTCCCTGTGTACAGGAACCACTTCAGTAGAGAGGATCTCATTATATGTGAGTAATATCTCACTCCCATGGAGACAAGCAGGCATAGATAATGTCTGATACAGGCCACACAACGTATAATGGACAGAGCAAGGTCACAATTTAACGTCATGTGTTGAGGATGATGGTGCTTGGAAGTTTAACATTCTGCATCTCAGATGAGGCGGGTTCACTTTTCACCCCTAGGACTTACATAAATGATAACTATCCACCCTTTAGTAAGGGAATGCATCAGCAATTCTATAGTGATGGGGTGTAACAGAGTGATCAACTGAGGGGCCCACATTAGCATGCCTATGAGAAGAAGCAATAGACATTAGTGTGCTTATGCAAAGAAACATAAGGCTAAGCAATGCAATGCGAAGCACAGCCCAAAGGACCTTGAAATAACTTCATACAAACCTAGAGGGTTGTACGAGAAAAGGGGTTATGGAGGAAAGGGGTTCACCGGAGGAGGCCTCTTGAATCTCTGGTGCTCTATGTGGTGGAGGGGATTCACAGAGGGGCATGCTTTGCGAAGTGGGGTGGCCTAGCCTAGGAATAGGGAATAGGTTCACATGGAGAGTACTTCATGAAGAATAAAGGCTCTCGTGGAGTAGGGATTCGTGAATCAAGGGTGCCTTGTAAAGCATAGCACTACGAAGCATTGTGCCTCGCAAAGCACATTGACCCTAACTTAGCATGTGGTTCACATGTTCATGGAAGGTACTTCGTGAAGTATGAGTGCTTTGCGAATACCTGAGTCCCCTTAGGGTTCTCCTTCCATTATGAAGGACCGTGGGCTTTGTGAAGGGCATCCCTTCTTGAAGAGGGTTGTGTTTAAGCTAAAGGAAAGGTACTTCATGATGCTAAAGTACCTTGAAGAACTCATTTTTCATAGAGTAGTAAGTGCCTTGCGATTTGAGAGTTGGGAAGGTGAAAGGTCTTAGTATCCATCCTTTAGGTTCATAGGAAGCCCGTTATTTTTAGGCAGGAGGCATCATGAAGTAGGGAGCACGTGACATGAATCCAAATGGTGCTTTTTTGTAACTGCGGAGCCTCCTGCCTCTTTTCTCCACAGCATCTTTGAAAACATCTATCGTATCGTAGATCCTCACACCTATTTGCTTCGCGGCGGCTTTGCAAACTTCCTTCGAATTTCAGAGCCTCTCGCCTCTTTGCTTCACGTTGGGTTCACAAACTTCTTTTGGATCGCGTAGGATCCCACCTTTTGGATTCTTAGAATCTTTTCAAATGTCTTTTGGATCGCAGAGCCTCCAACATATTTGCTTCGTGATAGCTTCGCAAAGGGGGCAGCTTCGCACTGGTCGCGGTGCTGCGGGGCTCCGCGAATAGGCTTCTCAAGGTAGCCTCAATGGAGTTGGTGTCCTCTTTGCATTTTCTTTTCATCTTCACATATTTTGGAACTAACAAATTCGCCCCTCATACTTGGAGCTGAGGAGGAAACGAGGGTTGAAGTCAAAGGGTCAATATCCAAAAAAATTTGGTCAATCGCAAAGAAGGATCACAAAAAGAGGTTGTGATGCGGAGAGGGGATGCACGGGTTGAGAGTGTCACAAATCTCACTGCGGACGAACACTCCATGAAGAAAAGGGGGTTGTTGCCTATAAATAGGGGAGGATAACCTCTATTTTGTCCTTTCTCATCTCTATGTTTTGGAAATTGTTCTCTCGATTCGCAAAGCTGTGTTCTCTCTGTGATTTCTCTCTACAAATTGGGATTTTCTTCTTTGCGGCGCATAATGATTCCTTCGAATCTGTGAGTGTGCGCTCTGTAGCTTACGTTTGTGAAGTCTATGGCAAGGATCCACAAACCATATCTACGAACGAGATTCACGATTTCGGCTTTGCGATCGATCTCTGCAATCTAAGAGAAATTTTTCAAAAACTTAATGACTGAATGGCTCATCAAGAAGTTTCTAGGCGGTCTTTATGGATGGTTCCCATAGATAAGAAATAGATAATAAATCATATATCAGAGAGCAAATAAGGATTCATTCGGACCATGAGTCACTGGTGTAGCCACTGTCAGAGGGTCAGAAGAACTATCCATGGTGTAAATGGTTGCCTTTGTATGGATTTGGCATGAGGGATGACGTCTTCATTCTTGAAGTGAGCAGGGACGAGCCGACTTACTGGTTCAAGAGTACGCCATGCCAGCGCCAGTGGTTTAGGGTAGCCGATTGCCATGCTCGGGAGGATTTCACACCCGTCAATGCTAATTGCCTGTACAACCATGTGAATAACGTTGATGGGAAGGAATTGTAGCCAGAGACATCCCCTCCATTGTACCACACCATCCTGAAGGCGGCCATGGGGAACCCGGAGAAGGGGTGGATTGATGAGTGGGATTTGCACCAGGGTTGCAACTTTATGGATGACTAAGCATGGACCTACTGGGTAGGCACCTCGTGTGAGGAGTTTGAGGTGGAGTTGAGGCGAGTGGACCTGTATGAGGCGGCTTGGGCCTCTCAATTTCACATTCATCAGCCAAAGAAGCTGATGTCAGAGCTATTGAGAAGGTGGTCATCGAGGACCAATACCATCCATCTTCACCATGGGGAGGTTGGTATCAGCCTCTGGGATTTTCACCAAATCTCGGGGGTCCCAATACTGGGGGAAATTTACGATGAACTCCTCCCTATCGCGAATACATAGGAAGAATCGGAGCAGATTACACTACTGGAAAAGGCATTGATAGACCTGGTGTCGGGGGAGGACAAACAATTGGTGAGGGATGTCCACTTTAAATAGTGGTTTAATTAGTTCTCGAATTTCCTCAAAGATAAATAGTTTCCCACAAGGCCTCAGACCTACCTGAAGGGGGTTCAATGTGGCAAGGAGCATTCATACTGGAAACTCCTGGAGGACAGCTAGTGGAAGATGTGGGGATTCAGTGCCAGTACTGATAAGCAACTGGTGGTTAGGTTGGTTGCATTCATCTCAGTGATTATATGTGGATGGATAGTATTGGCGAGGGATACGAACATGGGAATGTGACCGAGCACACTCACCATGGTGTCCATGTTGGCGACAGGGGGACGGGCCAACCTCAGGATCCTAATTCTCCCCAAGCTGTATAAGGTGATGTGGCACATCAGCAAGGGGAAGAAGTCATAGAGGATATGTGGGTCATTCCTTATTCTATATGGGTGGATAGAGTCCCATATTAGGGGTATCTATGAATACTTGAACCCCATTTCCCCTTCGGGGTCGGATTTCTGCCCAGCCATTCTGAATGCAGTGGGGAGCTTTCTGACTAAGTTGACTCTATAGTTGGTGTTGAACCAGGTCTGGAAGGCAGATGAGTTCAACTTCCACTCATTCTTGCTACTAATAGGTGTGTTCACTGATGATGGTGAGGTAACGAAAGAACATCAGTCTTACCTATTGGCCTTTTGGGGTGGAGTCCTGGTGGCACAGGTCGATTGTGGGCCTCTCTGTGAGCCATACACCATGCACTACTTTTCAAGGTAGTTCTAGGGAATGCAGTAGCTGACTCTGTGGGTCAACATGGAGGTGCACCAAGAGGGCCACCCATGTGTGATGAGGCAGATGTGGATCATGTTCACACTAGAGTATGGGAAGATGTGGAATGAGCTGCCTCTACCCACAACTTCTTAAGGGTTGGTGAAGGATTACGCCAGGAGCTGGGAGGCGGCCTACTCGAGGGAGTTGCTAAAGCAGAAAACTGTCTGTGCCGGTGATGGGGTGCCTCCCCAACCTCGATGTTGGAGTCAAAATGTGGAAAGGACATCTCGTGGTGGTGGGGCTACAGTAGTGGAAAGACCCGCACTAGTCAAGAGGCAGGTGGTGGCAACAGATCTGAAGGTACCAGAGGAGCAGAGTCATCCAGTGGGGAGGTCGCTAAGGGGATTCCGTAGGATATCCACCCAGGCTCTAGGGAAGCGGTTGCGCTACATAGATATTCCCAATAATGTCGTCTCCCCAGAGTCTTGGGATATCTAGGACATCAACAGGAAATTCCTCAACCCATCCGAGAAGTGGAAACATTTGAATCAACTCGGGATGGATTTTCTAGGGATCGGTCCCGTCAAGGTAGATTTATGATATCCCAGGCAGAGGGGGAGAATTACCTTGCCAAGATGGAGGACTTCGTGCACTCCCAAGGTGCTCTACATCTGATGACAGAACGAGTAAATGTGTTGTTGGATCTAATGACCCCTCCATAATTGTCAGCTACTGAATTGAGAGAACGCTTTCTCTTACCGGAAGAGTCAGATAAGTCCTCCTGGGAGAGGAGTCTGGTGGAGGGATCCCTCTGGAGGAGGGTGAGGTCGGTGATTCTAACCAAGAGCTAGAATAAATTGTAGAAACCCTTGAGGTGAAATCCTAAAAACTTCCCCAGAGTCTTCATCCAGGTTATTTAGGACTTCTCAACTAAACATCTGAACTGTGTAGGAGGGCCTCATATTCAAAACCTGCTCTCGTCCAACAGTAGATGTGGCTATGGGGACATTGGGATCTATTCCCACGTCTACGGAGATTACTGCGCTTAGCATGATGATGACACACAGGGTGGTTATTCTAGAGTTTTTGGACTTCCCAACAATATACAGAGGGTCATGCCTCGGGGTTTTAACGAAAACAACTTAGGAGTGAGACTGGTTATCCGACCTCTATGAGTCTCTTTTATGGAATTGGTAACTTTCACCCATTGACCTGATCAATTGATGCACATGCACTCTTATATGCACAGTTATTCAAATGGTGTGGGCTGCCTTGGAGAGGTTGGCTGGAGCTCTTTGTGATGCCTCTCCAAGGGGAACGTCGGTGGTCATGGAAGCGGACGTTTGAACCGACCAAGCTGCAGTGCTTCCAATCACTGGTGGGACTGTCAGCAGGACAGAGCCTAAGATCATTGGCGTGGAATTTGACGATGGGGATCAATCCTATAACACAGGTCTTAACATAACCAGTCATACACCAGATGGAGACCCTACTAATGAGTTCCTGGAGGAGTTTCCCGCATACGAACCTTCTGACCCCGAAGACCAGGATGAGATGACCTCTGATGAAGTGGAGAGAAATATTGTTCGTTTTTTGTCATGGAAACTAATCAAGCACTTCATCAGGAATACTCATCAAATGTAATGGAAAGACCAAATGGTGAGACTTCATTCCCGGCTGCGCAAGCTGTGTGTTGGGGGATTGGATGGCCAGCGTCCTCATATGATCATTCGAGAACTCATGGTGGAGAAGATTCAGAAGCATGGTCGTGGCCTCGGTGTAATCTGTAAATGGAAGAGATTAGTAAACATCAAGAGGCTTCTGAAGGAAAAAAGTTAGATTCAGTGGTTGTGGGGGTTAAGGTAGAAGAATTCCATTATCCTCAATGTGCAATCGAAGCTCATGTCGCACCTAAAGGCCTAGCTGGAGGAGGCTGAAGAATGAATGGAGTGGGCCTCTGAGGAGATGGCAATCATCCGAACTGATGAGGAGCAGGCCTGGATCACATTTGAATAATTACACCCCATTTCTGCTGAGAAGGATAGGGAAGTAAATATGAGACATCATATCCTAGATGCCACAAGACAGAGAGTGGTAAAGCTAGAAATCTCTATTAAAGAGGTCAACCCATCCATGAGAGGGTCTGATCCTCAGGTGATGTAACACGCGCAAACTTATAAATGTACTTTCATTATTTTATTTTTTATGATGGATTCATGAATGGGATAAATTATTTGTTTTGGTCTAATGCATGTATGTTACATTCATGAAACATCCAGCGATCAATCCCTAAGCTCACGTGGGTTGGGCCTGATGTGAGAAACAAGGGATGACCACCTCATTGTTCCATCCAAATATGGGAGTGCCAACCAAGCTTCAAGTATCCAGATTTTGAACAACCAATACGGATATCTGGGAAGAAATGGGGAGGCCTGGCTGGAGGATGAATTTCTCAGAATAGTCAAAGTGTTATTCTCCCAATGTGCACTAGTGCACAAGCAGGGTAATACCATGGGTTTTATAATTAATCCAAATATAGGGGAGTGTGAAGTGTGAATCACGATACCAAAAAATCAGAATGATATGGAGGTGGCGTGATAGTGAAGGATAAATTTTGAACATGTTTGAAACACATCATCCCTATTGCATTAGCCTGATATAGGGATAACAAATGAGGTTCAATCATTGACAATGTTCGAAACACGGGGCCTGACTCAAGAATGTTATCTATTAGTCTTCTAAAATGTTGGACCAGGACAATCACTACTAGAAATGGAGGATATACCAATGGATTTTTCCCAACAGTTTATGAAAACCATTGGAATAGGGATTTTGATAGGTCTTTACCCAATGATTTCAATAAAACGTTGGAATAGAGTAGTTTAGATGAGTTTTACCCAACAGTTATACAGAACCGTTGGGATATGTAAAGTTTTAGGAAGCCTTTTCCAATGGTTTTAAAAAATAGTTGGAAAAGATTGCCTTTCCGAACGGTTTTTTAAAACCATTGGGAAAGTTTTCTCCTAAAATTTTCGCCAGCACCAATCCCCCGTCTGCTAAATTACAGACCTAAATTGCAATACAAAGAGATCTCTCCCTTAGAAAATTCTTCCACCCTTCAACCAGATAGTTTTTTTGTTCTTCACTTCAAATATTTAAGTGGTACCTTTGGTTCAATGTTTTCCATCTATTTTTTTATGTTTTGATTTGGCCTAACCCAGAGGTTCGTGCGCTATGGTATACCCAAGAATTTTAATTTGTTTTTTTCTGATTTTTTTCTACACTTCAACTATTTCATCATGTTGAAGATCTTTTAATTTTCCAACTATAATATAGTTATATGTTCTTTAGTAGATATTATCTTATAATCCTCAGGGAGTAGATACCCAATGGAATTGTTGAGACCCTTTCCTTTTATGATGATATGATGATTGTATGATAATGGGAGTTTTTGTGTAGACCCTTATGAGTGGAACTTCTATTGACACATGGTGCTTGATCTATCAACATTTCACTATGATATTTCAATAAGATTGATAACAACTTATTTAGTGTCATGTTTAATATAACTATTTTCTTATTCACCTATACTAGGAGTATAGAATTAGACCACCTGTTAATATTTAAATGTCAAAAGATGTGTTTCATCATCTATATCAAGAGTGAAATCATTAGAACCTGGTCAAAATTCATTAGAAATGGATGAAATCATATTGATTGTGATGGAGGAAAAATAATGTTCCTCCTTGTGATGTGATATATTTTGGTAATATGGTTAACATCACAATTTTTTTTGGAATAGTGACTATTGCACCACTTAATGGTATGGTTCCCATTGTACAGTTTAGTGAATCATTTCCTAATATATCATTTTGGGGGTTAGTTCTTGTTTGATCAACTAATTGTTATTCACCCATCAAACCATTTTATGGGATGGTTACCATTCATTATCATTTTAGATAATGGTCAAGAGATATGTTTTTTGTTCCATGGGATTGTGAAATAGAGTTTTCCAATCATTAGTAGTCCATTCTAGATAATATTTTTTGGTAAACAATTCCTAGATTGTATGAATTTGTATATCATGGTAAGGGAAATATAATAGGTGATTTTTTACCCATGTTTTTATGGATTCTTATTTTTGATAAATGTTATCAAGTTGTTCCATAAGGTAGGGATTAATTATATAGGAAACTAACCATCATTGAAGGAATAAATTTTATTCACTATACTTCTACTTCTAGGGGGATGTGCAGGGTGGGGGTGTTGGGGGGCTATGCTGGGAAAGTCTGCTGGGGTGAGGTGGGTGTGGGGGGGGCTATACAGGTGGGGTTGGGGGTAGGCTATGCTGATGGGGCTGGGGAGAGGGGGGCTGTGCAAGTGGGTGTGTGTGTTGGGCTTTGATGTTCTGCATCTAATCTATAAGTGATATGTTCATTTTAATGTTCTGCATCTACTATTTTGGTTTTCTGTTTTGATTTGGGTGTGTATGACTTTTGTTTTCTGTTTGATTTGGATGTGTGTGTTGGGATTTGATAGTTTCACACATATAGTGATTATAGTATGGGTTTGGTCTATAGGGATAAGTAGTAAAGTGAATCATATTTGATTCAAAATTAATTGTGTGTTAATTTTTTCCATAAATTTTCACTTCTTAGAAGGCTTGGTATTGCTGGGAATTTTGTGTTAATATCATCCATATTCCACATGATTGACATAATGGTAAGAATGTGTGATGTTGTTGTTGTGATCAGAGATAAAACTCGTACACTCCAGGTTGTTTATAGTGGCATGGTTAGTCATGAGTGATAATTGGCTTCCTAAGATGACTGTACTAATATAACTTTAGGGTTAATTAAATATTGTTCTCATTGTACATTGTATATTATGTCTCTTTCTTGGCCAATAATCACTTTTATGATGGTGGGGTTCTTTTCACTAGCCATGATAGCATGTGTAGACATCCATAACAATGTTAGATAAGTCACAAGTTTAATTTAGTAATCTTGTTATCATTGACATACTTTATTATTAATCTCAAATTTAAAAATAAATGTTTTTGTATATACTTATGAAATTAAACCTTTTTAAAATCCATGAACAACCTATTAGTGTGGAAGCCTAAACTTTATCCACCCATGGGGTGCGCTTAAGTTGGGGAACTAATTGGGTAATGAAAGGTATGACCATAGAGGTTCCAAGAATGAGTTATTGAACATGAGTGAATGATTTGGGATTCATATAACACATAATGGGACACGAGGCATGTGCCTCTTATATGAGACTTAATGAAAATGAATAGAAATAAATTTTAATTTATTTTTTGAGTACTTGTTCTTTGATTAATGATTTGTAATTCCATGAAGAAACCAACCAAGGATTCATGTTAAAAATATATCTTTTAATTACATTTATAAATACCCTTGGATTCATGATGATTTTGTTTAGAATACCTTGAGGAAATCTACCTTGGATTAATAGTGATTATGATTTAGGAATCCTTGGGGAAGTCCCCCTTGGATTCTAAACTATAGGCCTCTATCTTTACATAGGGTGGGAAATTATTTCTCCCTATAAATCCATCTGAAGTCAATCAATTAGTATATCTTTACATTGTTTTAATAGTTCACTACATCAACTAGAAACTCCTTCCTTTATTGTTTACTTAATTATACTTTCTATTAAACTTAAATCTTATTGAATTGTTTATGATGAAATGACTTATAAAAATTATTTTTACAGAATGGATAGAAGTTGGATGTATGAAACTGATCGGATCTCAAGCGATTTTTAAAACAATTTGGAGAGCTTTTTAGATTTTTCATTTCACAATGCTTCAGATAGTGGTCGTATACACTGCCCATGTTCCAATTGTGTTGGAAGACCTTGGTTGAGCCATGAAGAATTCAACTACCACATAACCAGATATGGTTTTCAAGAAAACTACTTTGTGTGGTATCACAATGGGGAGAAAATAAAATCTCAAATTGCTGATGATCGAAATCAAAGGACTGTAATGGGTAATTTGTTAGATGACCGGTTTCTGTTTATTCGTCGTCATGAAAAAGAAAGGATTTTGACCCAAGAAGACTTTGATATGAGAACACGTGATGTGTCTAATGAAAATGATGTTGTTGTAAGGGTGAAAAAATTGAATGATTCTGTCACGACTCTAGTATATCGACAGTGTGATAAAATGAAAAAGCTGGAATTTTTAATCCGATTATTTCATGGGAAAACTATGTATGGGATTTCTAATATAGCAATCGATTACATTCTTACCTTCTTGAAGGATTTACTTCTAGATGATGCAGATATTCCCTCAAACCACTAAATGGCATGGAAGTTAGTTGAAGAACTTGGATTTTCAGGAAACAAAATTCATGCTTTCCTGAAAGATTGTATTTTATTCTGGGAGGAAACCGCTGAATGAAATGATTGTATAAAATGTAGCACATCCTACTGGAAGTCAAAATCAGATGAAACACCATCCCACATGCCACAGAAAGTAATGTGGTACTTTCCATTGATCCCCAGACTCCAGAATCTTTTTATGTCTGATGACATATCAATAAAAATGAGATGGCATGATACCGAGAGAAAGAAGACTAATAATGAGTTGGTTCACCCTGTAGATGGATTTTCATGGTAGAGATTTGATTCTCGATATCCTGATTTTGCAGCTGACGTGCGTAATGTGAGGTTGGGTCTTTCATGTGATGGTTCTAATCCGTTTGGGAAGATGATTACTTCACACAACACATGGCCAGTTTTTATACACATTTATAATCTTCCCCCTTGGTTGTGTATGAAAAAGCCTTTAACTTTCATGGGTATACTCATACCTGGCCCTTCTGATCCCGACATTGATATTGGCGTATACATGCAACCTTTAATAAAAGAGTTGAAACTTCTTTGGGATGTGGGTGTGCGCACATATGATTCATGTTCAAAAGACATATTTCATATGTTTGTTGCACTTATGTGGACAATCAATGATTTTCCGGCTTATGCAATGATGTCTGGATGGAGCACAAAGGGAAAACTGTCATGTCCGGTTTGTATGAAGAATACACGATCCAGAAGACTAAAACATCATTGTAGTTTCAATTTTTTGGGACATCGATGATTCTTTCCAATGGACCATCAATATAGAAATAATCGTCAAAGATTTGATAATACCATAGAGACTGATGATCAACCTCAATGTATGTCTGGAACTGATGTGCTTAATGAATTGAAAGATTTCGGTATTTCATTCGGGAAGGGTCAAATGAAAACTAGAAAGAGAAATAATGTTTCCACTAAAACATTTTACAATTGGAGGAAGAGGAGTGTCTTTTTTTATTTTCCTTATTGGTCAACCAATTTGTTACGTCATTGTTTAGACGTAATGCACATTGAAAAGAATATATGTGAAATGTTGCATTCAATACTTCTAAATGTTAAGGGAAATACAAAAGATGATTTGTGGTCTCGGTGTGACTTGGTGGATTGAGGAATCTGACCATAATTGCATCTTGTGTGTATCGGTGAAAATAAATGGCAATTACCATTTGATTCTTATGTGATGACACCTATGAAAAAAACAATTCCTGGAAGTATTAGAGACTATTATAGTTCCTGATGGCTATTCAACCAACATATCTAAACGGGTTAACATAAGAGAGTTGAAGGTAAAATCTTTGAAGACTCATGATTATCACGTTCTTATGCATGAGCTGATTCCAATAGAAATATGTCATCTTTTTTCCAATAATGTAAGGGTGACTGTTATTCGGTTGTGCCATTTTTTTAGAGATATTTATGCTAAGAATTTGTCCAAGTAGTTTTTGCAAAAAAAATGTTGACAGATGCCCCATTAATTTTGTGTGAGTTGGAGAAAATATTTCTTCCATAATTTTTCACATGCATGTTGCATCTGACTGTCCATATTCCCACTAAAATACTTCTCGGAGAACCAGTTTCTTTTCTTTGGATGTATCCAACTGAAATGAATATGTACACATTAAATTATTATGTCTGAAATAGGAATCATCCCAAAGGTTCTATCATGAACGGTTACTTGGCTCAGGAATGTATGGATTTCTTCTCAATGTATTTGTTTGATCTTACTACAAGAATGAATAGACCAATGATAAATAAAGAATAATAGTATGAGCGAATTGAACCTAGTTTTCCATCACTTCCTCAAACAGTAGGAATTCTTAGATCATATACATTGAAGACATTAAGCCTTGAAGAGCGGGAGATAGAACATCGCACAGTTTTGTTCAACTGTGATTTGTTTGATGACTACATCAGGTAACTAAATTGAATATGTATGTCTTATATATATCTTCTAAACTATTCATATTTTTTATCTAAAGGGAACATAAAACAATGATAAATAGAAAACATCGTTCTTTATCTTTGAGAAGGAGGGAGACTTTTCATAGCAAAGAGTTTTCTGCTTGGTTAAAATTGAAGGTAAAAATATTACTGTTTAAAATAATTAAATCAATATTTAATTAATTTTAATATTCATTTATATTGTAGGTATTGAGTTCACCTACTGACTTTGTCTCTGAGGAAATAAGATATTTGGATTTTGGTTCTAATACAGTGGTTCGTGACTGTAAATCAATTGTTATCAATGGGTACAAATTTATTGTCACTGAACGAGCAAAGAACATAAGAACACAACATGATGGTGTTATGGTTACTTCCACAATAGATTTTTATGCCAGTGCATCAGATAGTAGACCGTGATTTGAAAATGTGGGTTATTATGGAGTTGTTGAAAAAAAAATGTTGGATTATTACTCTCATGGACGAGTCATGATGATGAAATGTCATTGGTTTGATTCGATGATCAGATAGGGGACATTTATTGATGATTGTGGATTTCGAGTAATTAATATGACTCACACTCTTACTACCAAAGAACCATATGTATTGGCATCAATGGATAAAAAAATTTATGTTAATGACCAACTTTGACCTGAATTTGGTGTCATAGTTGAAGTAATTCCAAGAAATATTTTTTATGATGGTAATGATGGAATTGACACCATCCCTACTTCCATTAGAAACAATCCATTTATTTCTTTTGATGACTCCAATATCTCAATTTTCAGAGTTGACTGTGAACTTGAAGTTGTGGTGGGAAATATATAAAATCATCCATTCATGTTCTCAATTCTTTTGGTTTACCTCGATTTGGGTTATTAAGGTTGGTTCTATTCAAATTGATTTAATATTGAAACCTGCATCATCTACCTGAGCTAAAGAAATTACATTTTTCCTTAATTTTGACAATTGGTTTTTCCACTCATTTATTTTGTTTTTTGGGTTACACATTAGTTATCCTTTTTTATTTACTTCCATATTTGTTTTTAAATGCATTAAATGAAACCAATTGAAGAGAGGTGACAGAAACAGATTATGGAAAACAGTCATCCCATGACCGAGCTGGGCATTCCACCACTAGTGCTTGTAGTGAGTATTTCATTTCAAATATATTTATTTAAATTATATATAATGTCATGTGATTAATTTTTTTAAACATTTTTTCAGGATCCATCTACTAGTAGACAGTTATTTGATAAGAAGCTAAGTATTGGTCCCACCACTCGGGGTGTTCATATGAGGGGGGGTGGTACGGGAGCTAGACGATCTGGTCGGTGTACCCGATTAGACCATTCCCCTCCCACTGACATTCCTTCCATCCTACATTCTGATCTCTGTGTGTCGTTAGGGACACACGAGATATTTAGGCCTCATATGTTTTCACCACCCTTTACATCTGACCCTCCTCACCCGTCTGTACCATATACGATGAAGATTCCCACTCCCCATACAGTATTTGGCATGCCATCCCTATCATCTTCTTTTACTACTATTTCGATCTCTCCATGATTTTATATTCCATCTTCTTTGACTCCTACTGCGCCAGATTATATCCCTTTGGAGCATAAATTGGGAATCAATCCATCTGTACAGAGTGTTCCTTCAATTTATGCGGATCCAGCGGTGCCCATTGATCAGACTACCGCAGGTATACTTATACAACCCTAAAAAATTGTTACACCATTATTATTTTTCATTATAACATGTATTGATAAATATTTTTTTTTCTTTCATAAAAGATACATATACTGATAGGAGTCGGGGCAGGGGTGTACACGCATGCGTGCGGTGTGGAACTTCCACGCGTAGTTGATGGTGGGCTACAATGAAGATAGTTAGATGATTGAAAAATCAGGGCAGTAATGTCGGAGTTTTTTTGTAACGCTTTCCAAATACTCCGACATCATTCCTGTCAGCCCGCTCTCATGAAGAAAACTGCCAAATGAAATCAAGGATAAAGCCTGGGCAGAGATATGGGTAAAAAATTAGTTGAATTTAATGCAATATATTAATTTTTGTATTTATATGAATTAAGATTTTGGTTTCAGCTGCAGTTTAATTTCCATGATGGTGAGGGTGTAGGACCAGCACGTCTAAAGGATTTAAGCGAGATTTGGAGAGCTTATAAGCATGAGTTGTACATTGGCTAGCATGGTAGAGTGAGCACAGAGTTGGAGGCGGTCCCTTCCGTGGATGATTTTCCATTAGATCAGTATGAACAAATGATTACTCATTGGATGACTATCCAATTTACGGTATTAATCAAATTAGAAATATTTAAATGAAAATTTTTATTTTTTCGTTAATACTAATTATTGAATTTTATTTAGGATGCATCTGGAAGAAATAAAAAAACAATGATGCTAAGAAATACGTCCACACATTGGGACGTACTACGATTCCAGATCATGAGAGACAGCTGGTATGATAGTTTATAATCTTTCTTTACAACTTTCACTTTCTATTGCTTCCTCTATAATTTATTCAATTGCTAAAGTATTTAGATAATTTTAGTTATGAAATTACTATTTTTTATCCAATTTTTAATTATGGTTTCCTACATTCAATGTCATTGTAGAGGCATAAATTTAATATAGAAGGATGTGTGCCTCGAGAAAAAAAAATCTCGAGTAGAAAGAAGAAAGATGGAAGTGCGGTTAATGAACCGACTCAGCAGCAGATTGTAGGTTTTACTTTGTAGATTTAATATTTTAATCTCTATTTAGTAACTTAATAATCTATTTATATTTGTAACAGACTGCTTTAGAGGCCCTTGATGCCTAGGAACCTAACAATTTTGGGCCAAACGATTACTTACATCAGGTGTTGGGAGATGAGCACCTTGGTAGAGTACGTTGTCGGCCTGGGAAGAGTATAGTTCTGACAAGCTGTTGGCCCTCCTCAGGTACGAGTTGTAGTGCCACCGATTTACAGAAGGTTAAGGCACAGACAGAATAGGCTGAAAAAAGGGCCACAGAGACGGAAGAACTGTTTGTTATATAAAACACTGCATTTATGAAACTGATGGAATATTTACGTCCAACACTTCCACCAGAGGCTAGCACTCCTTGTGAGGAATATATGTCATCTATGTGTTCTATATATGGTTCCCTAGTTGTTAGTTATATTGGTGGTTGAGACGATGGTGAGAAGGAGGCCAAGGCGGGAAAGGAGGGCGAGGAGGAGGCTGAGGAGGTGGCTGAGGCAGAGGAGGAGGCTGAGGAGGAGGCCGAGGTAGAGGAGGAGGGTGATGAGGAGGCCGAGGCTGAGTATGAGGGTGAGGAGGAGGGCGGGGAAGATGATGGGGACGACGATGAGGATAAGGGTGAGGGTGAAGATGATGGTGATGATAGTGATGGTGATGAGGGAAAAATTGATCTGTTACATTTTTGACTGATATTACTAACCTTTGATGTTTATTGATTTGTTGTGCCTGAATATATGTGTGATTAGGTAGGTCAAATTATCTTTATTTTTTTATCTATAAATAATAAAACTTAATTTGATGATTTTCTATGAAAAAACCCTATTTTAATGAAATTGTAATTTTTTAGAAGTGGATATAATGAAATTATTTTTTTAACCATGAAATAATTTGTTTAGAAAATATGTAAATACCATACCATGAACCCAGGGCAGCCCCCTGGATAGCCCCACAGACAGCCCCCCCCCCCCCCCACCCTCCTCCCTGGACCCCAAATAGCCCCCCGGACAACCCCCACCATCCTCCTTAGACCCTAGACAGTCCCCCGAATAGCCTCCCCACCCTCCTTCCTGGACCTCGGACAACCCCCAGACAGCCCCCCCCCCACCCTCCTCCCTGGACCCCAGACAGCCCCCCCCTCCCCCACCATCTTCTCTAGACCCTGGACATCCCCACAGATATCCCCCCCAAACCCTTCTTCCTAGACCTCGTATACCAATTTAAGATCTCTTCAAGATTCACCCTAAATCCCAATGGAAAATAGGGTTTTAGAGCTTTGAAATAATATGAGAGAAGAGTGCAAACCCTAATCAAAAAGAGGAAGCAAAGAGGGGATTAGACTCACCCAGATCTTTAATTTTCACTTGACAGCACTCAAAATGCCCAAGTGATGTGTACAAGTCAACCCCGCCTCAAACCAAGGCATGGTGTGGCCGGTACCACTCAAAGTGTCTCACTTTTATTTTAAATGGACAACATTTTAAATGAAAACAACAACTGACATACAGAAAACTGACCAAACAGATTCGGATTGTGTTAATACTTTAGCACAACAATCCAGGAATCATTTGTGACATGTACGAGTCAACCCTGCTTCAATCTGAGGAGCTTTGTGGCTGGCACCACTCAAAGTGTCTCTCTTTTGTTTCAAAAGGACATCATTTTAAGTGAATACAACAACTGACATACGGAAAACCGACCGAAGGCATTCGTATTTTGTTGAAACTTTAGGAAAACGATCCATGGGTCATATGTGATGTGTATGGGTCAACCCCGCCTCAATCTTAGGGCCTTTGTGGCCGGAACCACCCAAATTGTCTCACTTTTATTTGAAATGGACAGGATTTTAAGTGAAAACAACAACTGGCATATGGAAAACCAACCAAACGCATTCGGATTGTGTTGATACTTTAGTAAAACGATAAATGGTTCATTTTTGACGTGTACGAGTCAACCCCACCTCAATCCTAGATGCGGTTTGGGCGAAACCACTCAAAGTGTCTCTCTTTTGTTTAAAATGGACATCATTTTAAGTGAAAACAACAACTGACATACAGAAAACTGACCAAACACATTCGTATTCTATTGAAAATTTAGGAAAATGATCCATGGGTCATATGTAATGTGTAAAGGTCAATCCTTCCTCAATATGAAGTGTAGTGTGGTCGGAACCACTCAACTTGTCTCTCTTTTGTTGAAAATGAACATCATTTTAAGTGAAAACAAAAATTGACATACGGAAAACAACCAAATGCATTAGGATCTTGTTGAAAATTTAGTAAAATGATCCATGGGTCATATTTGATATGTAAAAGTCAATAAATCCTCAATCTGAGGCGCGGTGTGGCCGTAACCACTCAAAGTGTCTCTCTTTTGTTTAAAATGGACTTCATTTTAAGTGAAAACGACAACTGACATACGGAAAACCAACCAAACGCATTCAGATTCTATTGAAACTTTTAGAAAACGATACATGGGTCATATTTGACATGTAAAAGTCAACCCTGCCTCAATCCGAGGCACGATGTGGTGAGTATAACTCTAACTATCTCTCTTTTGATTAAAATGGACATCATTTTAAGTAAAAACAACTGGAATATGGAAAAATGACCAAACGCATTCGGATTGTGTTGATACTTTAGAAAAATTATCCATGGGTCATATGTGACGTGTAAGAGTTGACCCCACCTCAATATAAGGTGTGGTGTGGCTGAAACCACTCAAAGTGTCTCACCTTTATTTTAAATGGAAAACATTTTAAGTGAAAACAGCAACTGGCATACAGAAAACTGACCAAACGCATTTGGATTGTGTTGATACTTCAAAAAAATGATACATGGGTCATTTTTGACATGTACGAGTCAACCCCACCTCAATCCAAGGTGTGGTGTGGCCGGTAACACTCAAAGTGTCTCACTTTTATTTGAAATGGACAACATTTTAAGTGAAAACAACAACTGGCATACGGAAAACCGACCAAACGCATTCAGATTCTATTGATACATTAGGAAAAGGATCCATGGGTCATTTTTGACGTTTATGAGTCATCCTTGGCTCAATCCTATGCACAATGTGGCCGGTACCACTCAAAGTGTCTTTCTTTTGTTTAAAATGGATACTTTTTAAGTAAAAACAACTAGCATATAGAAAACTGACAAAACACATTTGGATTGGGTTGATACTTTAGGAAAACGATTCATGGATCATTTTTGATGTGTAGGAGTCAACCTCGCCTCAATCTGAGGCGCGGTGTGGCCGGCACCACTCAAAGTGTCACTTGTTTTTAAAAGGACATCATTTTAAGTGAATACAACAACTGACATAAGTAAAACTAACCAAAGGCATTCAGATTCTATTAAAACATTATGAAAACAATACATGGGTCATATTTGATGTGTAAGAGTTAAATTTGTTTCAATCCTAGGGCCTTTGTGGCTGACACCACTCAAAATTTCTCACTTTTATTTGAAATTGACAGGATTTTAAGTGAAAACAACAACTGGCATACGGAAAACCAACCAAATGCATTAGGATTGTGTTGATACTTTAGTAAAATGATTCATGGGTCATTTTGGAAGTGTAAAAATCAACACCACCTCAATACGAGGTTCGGTGTGGCCGACACCACTCAAAGTGTCTCTCTTTTGTTTAAAATGGATATCATTTTAAGTGAAAACAACAACTGACATATGGAAAACCAACCAAACGCTTTCAAATTCTATTGGAACTTTAGGAAAAATATCCATGGGTCATATGTGACGTGTACAAGTCAACCCCTCCTCAATCCAAAGTGCGGTGTGGCTGGCACTACTCAAAGTGTCTCTCTTTTGTTTAAAATGAACATCATTTTAAGTGAAAACAACAATTGACATACGGAAAACTGACCAAACACATTAGGATTCTGTTGAAAATTTAGAAAAACTATCCATGGGTTATATGTGATGTGTAAAATTCAACACTGACTCAATAAAAGGCATGGTGTGGCTGGCACCACTCAAAGTGTCTCTCTTTTGTTTAAAATGGACATTATTTTAAGTGAAAACAACAACTAACATACGTAAAACTGAACAAATGGATTCGTATTCTATTGAAACTTTAGTAAAATGATAAATGGGTCATATTTGACATGAATGAGTCAACCCCACCTCAATATGAGTCACAGTGTGGCCGGAACCACTCAAAGTGTCTCTCTTTTCTTTAAAATGGACATCATTTTAAGTGAAAACAACAACTGACATACAGAAAACTGACCAAACGCATTCATATTCAATTGAAAATTTAGGAAAACGATCCATGGGTCATATGTGACGTGTAAAAGTCGACCCCGCCTCAATCTGAGGTGCGGTGTGGCCGGTATCACTCTATTTATCTCTCTTTTGTTTAAAATGGACATCATTTTAAGTAAAAACAATTGGCATACGTAAAACTGACCAAGCATATTCAGATTGTGTTGATAATTTATCACAATGATACATGGGTCATATATGACGTGTATGAGTCAACCCCGCCTCAATACGAGGTGCGGTGTGGCCGGCACCACTCAAAGTGTCTCACCTTTATTTGAAATGGAAAACATTTTAAGTGAAAACAACAACTAGCATACGGAAAACCAACCAAACGCATTCATATTATGTTGATACTTTATGAAAACAATCCATGAGTCATTTGTGATGTGTACGAGTAAACCTCGCCTCAATACAAGGCACAGTTTGGCCGGTATCACTCCAATTGTATGTCTTTTTTTTAATGGACATCATTTTAAGTAAAAACAATTGGTATTTACGAAAACTGACCAAACATATTCGTATTCTGTTGATACATTATTTTGGGGTTATTAGATTCTTATTTCTAAATTCAATCGTGTATGTGTTATAGAAAATGCAATTTTTTATGTATTCTTAATTTTGTATAACCCACCCCCTAGACACCCCACCCCCGTAGATAGCCCCCCACCCCTGGACACTCCCACCCCTGGACACCCCCACCCCCTGGGACACCCCCAACCCCTTGTATGTCATATTATATATGTGTTATATATAATTCAGAATCCTGTATGAAACATAATTCATTTTGTATATGTTATTGATTAAGAATTCAGAATTCATTACATAATTCATTCAAGATGTATTCAATTGAGAATTCAATTATGAATTCTGTATTGCATAGGGTAATTGGGTTCATATACATGATTATAATTGAGGTACATTCCATGGTTATAAAAGTATCCTATTTTTATGTTCTTTTTTGTGCTATAGTAGGTGTTTTTTGTTGTTGTTAAGAGTGTATGAATGTGTATGCAGTTGAGTGTGCAGTGGAGTATAATTTAGGTGGCTGGTCTGCCAAATTCTAGAAATACGCTATAACAATGGTTTACTAAAACTGTTGGTATAGTGTTGTACATATTAGTATTGCTAATGGTTTTACAAACCATTGGGAATACTCGGATTACACGGCCTTTCCCAACGGTTTTACAAACCGTTGGGAATACTCGGATTATACAGCCTTTCCCAACAGTTTTACAAACTGTTGGGAATACTCTGATTACACTACCTTTCCCAATGGTTATACTAAAACTGTTGGTAATGGGATATCCCAATGCCTTACTTACCAATGGTTTTCCAAACCATTGGTATATAGTATACCAATGGTTTGGCAGCCTTTTCCAACAGTTTGAAACCGTTGGTAAAGCCTTAGTTTCTAGTAGTGAGTAGGTGAGCCATAGGTCGAGCATCTGTACTTATAGGGGGTTCTTTTAGACGTTAAATAAGATGAGGGTCCAAATAAATGACATACAAATCATGGAGTGTGGAGTCATGGGTTGTTCAAATATATTCCAACACTTTTGAAATTATTCCACCATTGTGGAAACACATTAAGTGGGTTCATTGGTCTAATCAGGGATCATAACTTTCTTCCAAATGGGTCCTCTATGGTGAGGACCTAGAATGACTTGTGGTTTTACATCATACCAAGTAGGATGATAGATATGTAGTTTAATGTCGTATAGTGTGGATGGTGCACATAGTTTTCAGGTCATACTGCCATGACCATGATTGAGGTGAGGGGAAAGAAGGTTTAATGACCATGAGGTTGGGCATGAGTCGAAATGTTTGGGCGTCTCTACATATCTCATAAGGGTGAGAATCAATCCAAACGTATTTCTTAAAAATGGTGTGTTTGGGGACCAATGGTGGTAGAGGAAACCCTCTTTGACGAGGAAACTCGTGCATCCCATAGTTAACATGGGGCATCCTGAACTAGTGCAGGGTAGAACTGCAGTTTAGTGTTATGCATTGAGGACAAAGGACTCATGCAGTTTAACATCATACAATAGGACAGGGAGTGAAAGGGTAGATCTCATAAAGGTAGTATGTGATGCGATATCTATAAACCTGATGTGAATGAGGAAATAAGGAGTCTTTAACACACCACGTATCCTCGAAAGAAGTTTCTTTTTAGGTAAAGGGATGAAAAGTAAAATTTAGGATAGTCTCGAGGTAAAGTGGTCAGGCATTCCTATGTACCCCATTAGGATGGTAATCAAGCCGCACGTAGTTCTGAAATCACTGTTTAATGTTATGTGGGATGAAAGGCCTGTGTGGCATAGCTACACCAGTACACGCCCCATGAAAACTACTAAGCCCACGTGAGTCATGCTCGATGTGGGAAACAAGGAGTATTGGTGAGATTTTCCTATTAAAGGAAGGAAAGCATTAGTGTAAATGGAATTCTAGGTGAGTGACATACCAAAATTATTAACCCACCTAATTAACACCCATAGATGCACAAAAGTGTAAAACTGTGCACTGGAATTCCACTTGACCATAAGGGGGTGGAAATATGTGAATCATGATACCCAAGATCTGGATAACAATGATATTGGTGTGACTATAGAGGATAAATACTGACCATGTTCGAAACATAGTATTCTCTTCGCGTTATTCGGGAATGGGGACAAAAAAATGAGGGTTGGCTGCTGACCATGTTCGAAACATGGGACTTGTCACAAATGTTGTTTGATGTCTTCAGGGGCGTTGTCCCAAGATGGTAGGTGAGCCAATGTGGCATGAGACCAGGCCGTAAAAGGGGGTCCCTTCATACATGGAAGAGGATGAGGATCCAAACAAAGGTATCAATAATCCTAGACATGAAATGAGGGAGTTTCCATGTGATAATTTCACACCTTGGTCTCTTTGTCATGACGCACATGAGTATGACCATAAGACGTATCAGACAGGGGTAGTCGAGTCCCCTCCCAAGGACAAGGGTCCTGGGGTCACACGCTTCTCACTTAAGGTCGTAAGGTGGACCATTAAGAGGGGACCTGATTTAATGAAGTGCTTGTAGGGTGGAAAATTATTCAAACCTGATGTGTACTTCCCATAGGGAGATCTTAATTTAGGTTAATAGAACTTAAACCAAGATTGGAAGAGATAGGGGAGGCACATGGTGCGGTTGTTGAAAAATATGACGCAGATGAGAGCCCAAGGGGTACTCTCCACACCACATAAGTCCAAAGGAGTTCAAGAAAAGGGGTTGAAAACAGGGTAGGATTTAAGATTCCTGGGGAAAGACCTGCAGAAGGCATGTCTGATCATCCCTGTATATCCCATGAGGATGGGAATCAAGCCATACGTAGTTCTGGACAGTGTCATGTAGTTTGATGTCTTGCGACAAGGATGGCCAGATCTTAGTTTAAAGGTCTTAGATCTCAAACTAGAGATATAAATAAGGTAGCGAAACACGTGGTGTGGTATTTCAAAACCTAAAGTGAATGGGTACATAAGCCCACATCACACTATGTGTTCCCTGAGGAGATTTTAGGTCGAGGGACCAAAAATGAAAGTTGGGTTGGTCCTGAGGAAAAGTTCCTAGGCGTTTCTACATACCCCATTATGAGGGGTATTCGATCCATATGTAGTTCTATAAGTGGCGTGGTAGGGTACCAATTCCAGGGACAATACTGTAGTGTGGGTCTGGCCCATGCACCAAAAGAAGCGACATTTGATAGATCTTGTTTTTTTCTTTACGATGGATGTGTTTTTTTTTTGAAACGATAAATCTCAGACAGAGAAGCCAGGTGTCGCTATAGGAATCAATCCACATGTAGGCATTGACTAATGGTATGGTGGATGACCAATACTCAACATGATGTCCCCTCGAGTGAGGACATCACAATGCAGTTCCATTTTTCATCATGCGGCCAGGACGATAATGTCATAGTTTAGGGTCGTATGATATGACCTACTAATGAATTTTAACATCGTTCAATAAAGATGCAATAGTATAAAGTTGTGTGGGACCAGGAAGCACAATTTAAGGTCATATGTCTTGGACACATATAGAAGAAATGAGGTTTTAGGGGGGAATGTGCATGGCGTGATGAAGCATACCCGGTGTGAATGAGGACGTGGTCCCACACCACACCACGCACAATTATAGAGAAGAAACCTTAGACCAAGGGGCCAGAAAAGTTTAGGGAATATGGGGATGGACCTGAAGACAAAACATCTAGGTGTTCCTATATATCCCATGAGGATGGGAATCAAGCCATATATAGTTATGAGAGGACGATATGGAGAGACTAGCTCCTAGAAAGGGAGTACATCGTGCGGTTATTGAAAACCCAACGTGAATGAGGACATGGTCCCACGACACACCACGCAAACTTATGAAATTCAGATCCAAAAGGGTTGATCGGGAAAGGTAAATAGGGTGAAACTGAGTTGGTCCCGTCAACAAGATACTCGGTAATTCTTACTTATCCCATGAGGATGGGAATCAAGTTGTTCGTAGTTTTGGGAATGGAATGCAGTTTTATGTCTTGTGGAAAAGATGTTGAGATATTAGTTTATGTTCTTAGAGATCATACCATAGATAAGAGATAATCTTCCAAATGTTTGAAAACCTCAACCATATTCTTAATCCCATGTGAGATACACAGATGTGAGAAAAAAGGGAAAATAAGGTCTTTTCAACACACAGAATACACACAAATGGGAAATCGGTTCAAATTCCCAGACGACGCCTCACCGTGACTTTTCCCTTCTAACGTGCCAATGTGCACTGAGGGACATTAAAAAGAGTGTAAAAATTCAACTTGGACATTAGGGAGATGAAAAGGATGTGAATTATGCAACCAATATTTTCATCTTGATGGGGGTGATGATAGAGGATAATTGTTGACCATGTTCGAAACACAGCATCCATATCATGTAACCTGAAATGAAAACAACAAATGAGTGTCGACCACTGACCATATTCACAACTTGGGACTTGTATCAATTTTTCATTAAAGATCCTCAATGACGTTGGCCCAAAATAATAGGAGGGACCTTGGGCTATGTATCTGTACCGTTCAGGGGTCCTTTTGGATGTGAAAGTTATGGAAACCCAAATAAAGGGGAGCATGAAGCCTAAGAATGGACAATAACGTGTCCATGTAGGATTCAACACTCTAGGTGTTGAACTAGAGTTCTCTTGGGCACATTAGTGAACTTACAAGGAGGGTAGAGGGTCCCAACTTAAGATCATCAAACTTGAAAAGATGATTTTAGAATAGGGGTATGAAGATATCTTGAGAGAGAGGAAGGTACATGGTGTGGTTGTTACAAATTCATTGTGAATGAGGACATAATCCAATACCATGATGCATGCCCATATCCTAGAAGAACTTGGGCCAGGGGGACTTGAAGATAAGGGGGTTTCTAAGAAATGGGGCTATACCCAAAGACTAAATGTTTAGGAGGTCCTATGTATCCCATAAGGATGGGAATCAATCCACATGTAGTTCTGGAGGATGTTGTGCAATTTTACGTCATGCGGAAAGGACACAGAAGGGGGAAAGGTATCTCAACGAGGGATGTGTATGGAATGGCGGTAAACCCGACATGAATGAGAGCATAAGCCCATGCCACACCGTAGGATCCCAAACAAGAACTTGGTCTAAGGGGCTGAAAAATTTTAGGGATCTAATATAAGAATTCCCAGCTAGTTTGCAGTTCAACGGATTGCGGTGAGGATGAGAATGGAGGGGTGTCCCAAGGGGATGTATGCAGCGTGGAAAAAATAGCCCGACGTGAACGAGGACATAGAGTCTAATCCGTACCGCACAATACTGAGTGATAACCTGGTCCAAGGGACTAAAAGGGTCAAGGTACCTGAGGCAGGAAGTCCTGGCCTTTTTTTAGTTTAACGTCTTGCAATGAGAACGATGGTGATCTTAGTTTAAGGACTTAATGCTCGGACCATGGACACATGACACTTCATGCGAGTATTTCCTTCCCAAATATACTAAGCCTATGTGAGAAATTCTCAGTGTAGGAAACAAGGAATATGACCAAGCTCTTCCCAACATATAAGGGTATGGTAGTCGGACTCACACTCCTACCCGAGGCAGACTGACATTTGAAGGGATATCGAGACAACATGAACCACTACACCCAATATTTGGGACATATAGGGGTGGTGAAAATGATGAAGGATAGTTGTTGACCATGTTCGAAACACAACATCCATATCATGTGACCCAAAATGGAAACAACAAATGAGTGTCGACTGTTGACCATATTCGCAACGCGGGACTTGTATCAATCTATCGTTCGAGGTCCTTGAGGTAGTTAGATTGAAATGATAGGATATTCCTTGGGCTAAGTATACATAACATTCAGGGGCACTTTTGGAAGTGAAATATGGTGGAGTCTCAAATAAAGGGAGTGTGTGAAGCATGAATGTGGCCGTGCAATTTAACGCCAAGCAGGACGGTGGAAGAGGTGGAGATCTCCAGGGAAAGAGATATATGGTGCGGTCATGATGAACTCAATGTGAATGAGGGAAAAATCCTGAACCACCATGTATTTATACCCAAGGGGAGATCCTAAATTTTTGGTTTGGGCCAAAGGACGAACTATCTGTGTGTTCCTATGTATCCCATAAGGATGGGAATCAATCCACACGTAGTTCCAAAAAGGGCAATGCAGTATAGCATCATGCGGTGAGGATGTGGGAGGATAGAATAATGAGGAAGGGAACATGGTGCAATAACTGTAATCCCGACATGAGTGGGGTCCAAATAATCCTACACTACACCATGTGGCACCCTCCAAGAAGACTACACTTTGCGGGTAGTCAAAGAGAATATTTTGGGGGCTGGACTCAAGACAAGGCGTCTGAGCATTCCTACGTATCCCATGAGGATGGGAATCAAGCCATACGTAGTTCTTGAGATGCAGTTTAATGTGTTGCGGAATGATGGTGGTGGGGAGATCTTAGTTTAAGGTCTTAGAGCTCAGACCGTTTTGTAGTTTATTATCATGCGGGACGACAAAACAGTTTAGTTTCATGCAATATGTAATAGTTTAAGGTCATGTAGGACCACATATAGTTTAATGTCCTGCAGGATGACATATAGTTTAATGTCATGCGGTACATAATAGTTTAAGGTTATATAGGAACCTATATAGTTTAACGTCATGCGGGGTGACATATAGTTTAATTTCATGCGGGATATAATAGTTTAAGGTCATGTGGGACCAGAAAAAAGGTCATGAAAAGTATTGCTTGAGGAATTTGACATTGGTGGGAGGAGTTATACACTCTCCATCCATAATAACTAGGGATTACACACCATTGGGGTAAACCTTATGAATGATGTAAGGTAATTCACATTTAGGCTCCATATTGGGAGGTTTCCTACCAGGTATCATCAATGTTCTCAGAGCCAACACCAGGTTACTTTCCAAGAAAGAGTGGAGATGAAATTTCTTTTTGAAATATCTGGCTATCTTGTTTTTATGCCTTTCTAGATTGTGTTGGTCATGAAGCCTATTCTCATCGAGCACTTACAATTCATCCAAATGGATCTTATCTACTTTATCTGGTTCTTTCTGATCATAGACAGTTGTGCATAATGAAGGAAACTAAATCTTGATGGAAAAGATAGCCTTTGTTCCGTACACCAGGGAATATGGAGTCACCTGTGTGGAATTGAGAGTCATTGTTTGATAATCCCAAAGGGCGTTGGGGATTTTTTTCAGCCAACTCTTCTTGTTCTAACCAACAATTTTATGCAATATGTTAGATAGGGTTTTGTTGAACGCCTCAATTTTCCTATTTTCTTGTGCGTGATAGCGGGGGGTATGGTTAGAACAGATGTTGTACTTTGCATACAATTTCTTCAACTCGATTTCATGGAAGATAGTTCCATTGTCGGTGAGAATGGCGTGAGGGACTCCAAATAGGTAGATGATGTTGGAGCTCACAAATTCAATGATAGAATGGGCCTTGACCTCCTTGAGCAGAATTTCCTCTGCCCACTTGGAAAATAAATCCGTAGCGGTCAGGATGAATCTTTATTAGCGAGATGTCACCGGTGGATATGGCCCCATGATATCAAGTCCCCAGACTACAAAGGGACAAGAGTAATTGGTAGTTTGGAGAGGCTCTGGCGTCCGATGAAAAATTTTGGCATGGATCTATCATGCATGACACCTCTTGGAAAACTCAATGTAGTCACAGATCATTGAGGGCCAAAAATACCCCAGCCTCTGGATCTGGTGATATAATTTCGGCATGGTCTGATGATCCCTACAGAAACTGGCATGAACCTTCTACATGACTTGAGAAATCTCCACTCCTTGAATAAAATGGAGTAAAACCCCATCAAACCCTCTCTTGTAGAGGATCTTCTCAAGACCGGGACTGCTCTGGAGGGTAAACTGTAATGTGAAGCATCGGATTCGCTCACGCTCGGCTCACTCTGGATAGATATTACCATGTTGGAAGTGCTTGATAAAGGGGGTCATCTAATCAAGAGTCACTTATAGAACTACATTAGGGAGACCAAGGGTCCCTAGAGTGGAGGCACTGATGGTAAGGTGTCTTACCTGCGGGCTATCGTCATCATCTGAAGTGACAGGGGTGATGACTCTCTGGTGTGGCATGTGGATAATCAAATAATCCTAATGAGGATCCATAAGATATAAAGCTAGGATGGACAAGGTGTCATCTCAACTTTTCTTTGAATGAGGGACATGGGTATCTTCTGGATGAGATGGGAACTGGGCTATCAGCTGGAGGATGCATTCCAACAGTGGTACGAGTTCTGTATTTCTGATGAAATAGTCACCATTGATCTGATTGATGATGAGTTCAGAGTCCCTTTCCACATGCTAGTGGGTAATGTCAATATTGAGGGATAGCTCGAGGCCAGTGATGAGATCCTAGTACTTCACCTCATTGTTGGTACAACCCTCTGACAGTAGGAATGAATACGGAAAAATAGCTTGTGCTTGAGTGATGAAGACGATACCCAGGCCTAATCTGTTGAGCCTGGGGTCATTGAGCCTTTTGTCGGTAGGGGTCTGGAATGCACCATTAAAATACATTTTCCAACATGGGAAGGATTGGTCCATAGATATGATTTCCTCATCAGGAAAATCAAGGTCCAGAGATTGGTCTGTGGGGGCTGGATGGGTAGTAAGGAAGTATGTCAATGCTTTCTTTTTGATAACCTTCTGAGGGACAAAACTTATGTTGAACTGCTAGAGGATCACTGCCCATCGAGCAGGAAAGACTATTAACATGGTGCAGTTCAAGATGTACTTCAGCCGATCAACTCAGGACACCGACTGTACATCATGGTGCTACAAGTAATGTCGTAATTTCTATACTGTGAATACCAGCACTAGTCATCTCTTCACGATAAGGGATTATCTGGTATTTGTATTGAGGATCATGTAATTGAGATAGTAAAGACTATTCTCCTTTCCCTCATTGTTCTTCAGGGTGAGAATGGAACCGAGAGATCATTCTTGGGAAGTCACATAAAGGACCAGCAACTTTCCAAAAATGGGTGGCATTTGGACTGAAGGCTGGAGCATATACTTCTTGATTTCCTTGAAAGAATTCTAAAATTCCTCATAACATTGATAGATAGTTCCTTTCTTCATGAGCTAAGAAAAGGGATTACACTTTCCAGCCAAATTCACGATGAATCGGCGTATGTAGGCCAATTGGCCTTGAAAGCCTCAAATCTCCCAAATGTTGCTCGAGGGAGACATCTGGCTAATGGCCTTGATCTTCTATGGGTCGATCTCAATGCCCTGTATCTAAAAATGAAGCCGAGAAACTTTCCGTAGGTGACCCCAAAGGCACACTTTAGTGGGTTCATCTTTAGGTGGCGGGAACGGAGGAAGCCAAACACTTTCCCAAGGTCCTTGATATGATCCTGAAATTGGTGAGATTTGACCACCAGATTTTCTATGTGGAATTCCACCAATGTCCCAGGTATCGTCTTAAATATGAGATGCATGGAACGCTAATAGGTGGAACCTACATTCTTTAGACCAAAGGGCATTACCTGGTAACAGAAAGTACCTTAAGGTGCCCTGAAGGCTGTAGAATCTTCATCATAGAAGGTCATTCAGATATGATTATAACTAAAATACCCATCCATGAAAGAAATATCCTAAAACCCGGTTGTGGCGTCGATCAAAAACTATGTCACGGTAAGGGGAAAATCATCCTTCGGACAGTGACAGTTGAGATCCCAGAAGTTAATGTAGACTCTGATCTGTATGTTCTTCTTCCTGACAGGCAGAATTTTGGCTAACCATGTGGGGTACTGGACCTCCTTGATGAAATTGGGTCTGATAAGATTATCTACTTTTTCCTCGACCATGGAACCATGAGAAGGGTGCGTCTTTCCAGAAGGTTGATTAAACCCGCAGTGATTTGCTGGGAGACTGTGGCAGTGGACAACTACCTATGGATATAGTCCCGACATCTCATAATAACTCTAAGAAAATACATCATGTTTCTATTTTAGGAAGTCCATGTACTACTGTTTCTCTTCGATAGGCACAGAGGCACTGATAAATGTGGGTTTCAGATCTATCTCGCTACCAAGGTTCACCTGTACCAATTCATCGACCGTGGTGGAGACACCCTCTTCGAATGCAAGAGGTTCACCCTCTAAATACTCTTCTTCATTTATGAAGGAGGAATCATTGGTGGAAGGATTTTTATCTGAGTCAACAGATCACTATGGGAAGCTGGTTCTAACTTGAGTGGCGATGGACACTGCATCGGGGGACTCCTATGCTACCGAAACCATAACAATGAAACTTGTTGATCTGATCCCATATGGTATTCAGACTAAGGGTATATGCTTGATGATATAGAAGTAGTATTGGAGTGTCGACTTGAGATGGTTTATCCCAGCCTGTAGAAACAAGCAAGTATGGCATATTTCTATTTCCATAGGGCGGACATCCTGATGCCTTATGGGGGTAGGGGATCTGGGATCACTTGAGCCTGATTTTTGTAGGAATACGAGGTGATATTCCAACATCACCTACACTTGGGAATGTGATTCTCCCTCATTCCAGAAACAAAAAATCATTTCCCCATATTTGGGGTTTTATCCTCCAATCGATGGATCGGGAAAATGTAAGCATCATTCAGATCTGTCCATGGGTCGGTCGTAGCCATAGCGTGTTCAACCTTGTTAGCGTGAATCTTCTTGTCTTTTCTCTTGTAATAGTTGGAATCCAGGTAGCGGGATTCACAAGAGGTAAAGGGAGATGTATCACCTTGAAGTATGCCTACTCAACCATTAATGGAGTACTTGAGGCATTGGTGATACGATGAAGGGACCGTTGAATGTAGGTGGAGACATGGTCTGCCCATCAGTGCATTATAGGCGATGTCCTGGGAGACAACCATGCTCTCGGTGCTTTAAACTAGGCCACTGAACAGGTTCTTCAGGTGGATCTTGCTGACTGGTATCTGTTTTGTCCTATCATAACCTTGGATTTTCAGGTCAGAGGGGCTCAGATCATTCTCGGACAGCCCCATCTTCCAAAGTTTCTGGGTTGGGATTAGGTTGATCCCAAAGACTATGTACAAAAGGAAGAGATGAACATCCATTCCATTGAAATGGATAGAAATATACAGTGGTAAAATATTCCCCTCTATGGGATAGCCTTCATCTTCTCCAAAGAAAGAGATAATGTCCTAGAATTCATCATGCTCGATTACCTCAACATGGAAGACTTCTGCAGTAGCTACCTCTATCTCAAACTAGAGGGGGATTCTTAAAGCCTCAGAAAAGGCTTCACACATATCCGCTGATAGGTGAAGGTCCACAAGGATAGACATCCTCACTGGAATTCTGGCAAGATGGTTGATTACATCATACTTCAGTTCCAAGCGTGAGCTTATGCTTACAAGATATCGTTCTGCGGCAGGGGAATGAATGGCCCTTCCGGCCGAATCGGCGACTGACTAGTGCTGGGAATGTCCCACTGATCTCCAGTCAAAGCTCATTGAGAGACTACCAATTGTGTTTCAAATTAATAAGGTCAGTCCGTGACAGATCATGGCTGATCACGGAATGGTCTAGGTGGCTCCTCTTGATCAAGTAACACAAACAGCAGTGAAGGCAGACCTGGTGACACCATATGAGAAGGTTGTGCATGTTGAGCTCTATGCTGCGCCTGCTGTCTAGTTTTAGTGACATGTATAGACTAGTTGGAAGTACTGACTGAGGAACTCTGATGACTCATATAGCCAAGACTTATTCAGCATTAGTGGTAGCTGGGAACATTGGGAGGATCCTCTTAGCACTCCTCACCTTCAAAAATCATATAGGGGTTTACCATCTCTATGATGTTAACTGAGGTGTACCCTTGACCATCACCTAATGAATCCTCCACTACCGGATGGATTCTAGGGGGAATTTCCATCTTTGGGGGCATGAAGTTTCCGAGATTACAGGATGAGTACAACGTCGGTGGGGGACTTTGTTTTCCCTTATGCCACAGATGAATTCTCTTCTGGGAAGAGGAAGGATGGAACATTGACACAGAAGTATCGGTTGTGGGTTACGCGGTGTCTTCTGAAGGATTATGTTGATTTAGATGTGAAAAGATAATACCATGGGAATAGGTGACTAATTTATGATCCATCAAGTCATCGAACTTCTGGGAACTGTGGTTAGAAGCCTGATTCCACTCCCCTTCGTTTTCACTACCATTGTGTGGCTTCATGAAGACACATGCCACCAATTCCATATCTTGGCCTAACCTGACTATGTTGTTATCAACCTAGTCTTGAAGCCAGTCTTTAAACACATAACACTTTTTGAGGGTGTGCCCCATGATTCGGTGATAGGGGAAGTAATTGGGGTGATTAGTGAGATCCACCTCTTCTGGTCTCTTATATTTGGGAAACTGTACAATTCCTTGTTCCAAGGCACATAGGAAATAACTAGGGACTTGAGCCTCATTGAATGAGTAGGTCCAGTTTATCCTTTATGGTAAGGGGGCTCTGGGTAGCTTGATTTGACGAGGGGATGGAGGATCCTATCAAGGAGGTGGGACCTGGTTATCTCGCTTGGGTGGTGGTGGCGCATTACACAGGGGCACCTGCTAATTCTGAGGTGGGTACTGTTGGGCCAGAGGATGCACCTGAGGTGGAGGGCCTCTGTGAGGCTATGGAGGTGGATCCACTGGTAATAACTCCAGTTTCTAGAGGGCCGCTATCTACGCCACCATGGAGGGCTCATCCTTAGTGGCCCTTCTTACGATAATTGCAGAAGGTAATGGTCATTCCTGCTTTCCCTACTGCAATTCTTCCTCTAGGAACTAGGACTTATCAGAGAAGTCTCAAAATACCCCAAGGTAATTATGGGTAATGAGAGAGGGGACTAGTTCTGTTTTTACATTCCCCACACACATTGTCAGCAACTATTCCTGAGTCAGCGGCATATCCAATGAATAGGTGAGGCCTTTCTACTAGGCGACGAAGTCTACGACGTGTTCGTCAGGCCTCTTTTTGCACTTGAAGAGGTCTGAAATACTCGTCTTCTAGGTGGTCGAGCTAAATTTTTAAAGAAACCGCCTACATAGATCTTCCCAGCCGGCGAACGACTGGATGGGTAGCTGGTTGTACCAGAAAAACGTAGTCCCTTCCAATATCTGTACGAAACATCAAATTTTGGCAGCCTCCTATTACATTGGAGTTCCCATCATGGATCCAAAACTTGAAATGAAGTGGTCCAGATGCTATATTGGTTTACTTATCCCATTAAATGGGGATAATGTGGGATTTTTGAAACTCAGTGGGTACTGGCATATCATGCACCCACACTGGATACAGCTTTCCATCAGGCGGGATTTACACCTGTTGAGTTTCCAACGCCTTGAGGTGAGTAATGAGTGACTCTATTGGATCATTTGGGTGGGGGTTCCTATCTTAACAAGGATCCAAGAACACCAATACATTGGAAGGTTCTTCAACATGTTAAGCAAGCTCGGTGGCTCGTGGAGCAGCTAGTGGGATGGCCTGCGGAGCAGCTGGGGGAACCCGTGCCTGGTCCCGGGGATTATCACGCCACTTTGGTGGATTTGGCGACACATAATGCACCCTCTTTCTGTAATTTCTGGCTTCTAACCTATCTATGTGGGTGGGATGGTCAGGATCACCTCGAGTCAATTCTATGGGGGAAAGTTGTGCCTACCCCAGTTGGCCCGACTGAGGATCACCATAGTTTGGTCGCCGCTCTGTCGTGCATTCATCAAGGAGGTAATCAATCGTCTTCTTGTGATTCGTGAGCTATTGGCACAATGAGGCCTTTTCGGGATCATCCTATTTCTTTTCTACTGAGCCAGACAGTTCAGAGGGTTTGATGGCTCCGAGTTGCTATTTTCCCTTATTGGGATTCCAGCTGAGGACCAATGCCTCAGTGGGCATGGGAAGACCCAGTAGATTTCTCTACTGGAAAGTAACCCTTACCAATGGATCCAACAATTGTGGTACTCCCCCAGGGGGTATGTTTTCTCCAAGTACCTCTATCACCATCTCTTCCTCTGATAGATCATCCATGTTAATCATGACTCTACCTGGAGGCATATCCTCGATATCACATGGAAAGTCGGGTTGGCATAAGATAAAACTAAAACGGAGGGTCGTGTACTACCCCCAACCATGTATTTTCATGTGGGGGTAATCCTCCTGGATAATCCTATAGATCACTTTGAAGCTCTGGATTCATCTTTGTTGGATGGTCCAATGGCGGCCAGGTGACTCAGAATGTCGGGCCATGGGGAGTGCGGCCAAATCAACCATAAAACATTATTGACCAATGTCATCGAAATGTTCCCGAATCTTGAGGTAAGCCACTCACTGATGACAAATACAAAATTTCGTCACCCAGAGGGTCTGGAAAAATCATCTGACTTCTTCCTGGGTGAGTGATTCTGGTGCACTAAAATTCAGCACTGCAACTGGCCAAAACAACTCTAAGAAATGGTCTGCCGCAAGAATTCCCCACAAGATCCTTGGTTAAAAATCAAGGTATGGCCCTTGGTTTCCCCACTCGTTGATTGTAGGATGATGGGGAACAAGTAGTGGTATTGAAGTATATTTCTGATACGGTACGTTGCCTGGTGGAGAATATGGTGAGCGGGCTGACAAGCCTCGGTATCTCGAGATATCCTCTGAAGAGTGTAGTGACTTAGCCACCACATCGCGATAAGACGGGATGGAAACCACATTTTTTTGGGCAAGGACTATGGCTGCTAGAGGTGGACCATGTTTTTTCTTGTCTGCCATCGGTCCGCAGAATAACTCTTTGTGATCTCTGGTCGAGGTAGAGAGTGCTCCTAGTGATGATAGTGGCAATTTCACGACCAGACCCTGGGGAGACGCCAAATATTTTTCATCCTAGGTGTATCTGTGGAGGGAGGTAGGGATCCAGTGGAACTCGCATTCTAGAAGTACGAGTCTGATACTCCTCCTCCCTACCCCAACCCCTGACACAGAGGATTGAGGTGAGGGATCTATTGCCAAATCATATTCCTCCTCATAATCTGAGAAGAAGATAGGTTTAATATTGGTCTGAACCTTCCCATAATTCTTTTATGGTGGTGGTGACCCGACCTCATTCTCCAGGATGGCTCTTCGGGATAGGGTATATTTTTGGCTTGAGGATAACCTTATTTCGAACTGGTGTTGGGGCAGAGAAGAATTCTGCCTGGGTGAGCTGGGGTGAGAGGATCACCTAGACAAATGTCAATAGGAACACGTGGAGGACCTCTATGTCCACTGGCTGACGCATAGAGGGAATCTCTGCAGGAAGTACTGGAGCGAGTATGACCTATCCTAGAGCTAGTAGGAGGATGGGTAGGATCTCCATGCTTGTTTCCTCTGGCAACGTCGGTGCGAGGAGGGTTCTTATACTGGTCGAGCAGAACACAGGTAGGACCTCCGTGTTTGGTGTCCATAAAGTGAGGCAAAACTCCGCTTCTCGGGTAGCTAGGATGAGGAGGGACTTCTTCAGTGGTCATAAGGTCATGGGAAAGTCCCCCACACTAACATTTTACCAGATGTGTAACATATTCACACCAGAAACCTGTGACTGTAGGAACAGCTCCATACCTGAGGTCATGGGTGCGGAGGAGACTCCCATATTTAGTGTCACTAAAGTGGGGGGGGGCTTGTTCGGATTGAATATAGCATGGGTATGATATCCACACTGATATTGGGAGATATACGAACATGTTATCTCATTGGTGATGGTATGGAGAGGACCTCCATACTGGCTGTCATTGCCATGGGTCAGTTCGCGGCGGGCGCTACCTGCGTCGGTGACCAGGAGAGTTGACCCAGTCTACCCGTGGGGTGGCTGGGGCCTCTATCTGGGCTGGGCATATGAGTGCCCCTACTAAGCATAAATATGGGAATAATGGTATACATCAGCGGTGGCACAAGACATGGTAGTTGTTGACGTTGATACCCCTCGGTAGGCATCCTCCTCAGCCTGTGCCCGACGCTAGCGTCAAGTTAACCAGGCTGGGGTCGGTGGTGCAGGTGCATAGCTTACCTTCTCCTCATCTCGCGAGGCTATGTGGTGGAGTTGATGCGACCTAGTGGGATCCCTACTTGGGATCCCCTAGATTGGGATCCCGGCTGGGCTGGCCTAGACATCCCTCACCTCATCAGCGTAAAAGAGTGAGTCATCAAAGCATTTCAGAGAGAGTCTCATGAAATGTTTAAGTGTTGGAATGGGGAGCAGTGACTCCCTGTACACCCCTTGGGGGTGGCGGTGGCGGCAAGGCGCATAATTCTCTAAGTCTTTTCATTCCATATCCTGGGTTGGGATAATACCCTCTTCCTCGTATCATTGAATGAGGTCATTTATCACCCTTATCTAAACTATTTCAGAAGGGGAGATGGGGTGTGGGTGCCCAGCAGTCATGGACATAGAGGCTATCATGGGATGGATGAGGTCGTGCGGTATTTCCATGTTGATGTTTCCTATGCCTATGCATCGATGGGTGGGCGGCGATCGATTTCCTATCACTATAGCTTGGGTCTTGGAAAGCAGGGATATTTAACCATTAATGCTGAAATAAGAAAAGCTACATCCAATGCCTCATCACCATTCTGCCTTCCATGGTTGGTAAGAAGGATCCACACTAACAACGTCGCAGACCAGGATTTCCAACGTTTAGTTGCCCTATTTTTTGGTGAGTGTCACACTAGGCCCACTATTTTCTTAGTGGGAACTGGCATCAGATTCATCGATCTTGTGACGTGCCAATCCACTGATGTCTTGAGCACTACTAATATCAACATTGAGGAGAATAAATTCGCGTCAGTTTCAACATTTATGTTTCTAACAATTTTTTCAGGGCGCGCATCCATCTCTTATTTAGAGGAGGGAACATAGTTGTTGCCCCGCATTCCATCTTTCCAAAGGCGGGAAGCATCCATCACTTATTCAGGGATGTTTTCTCCTTGATCAAAATGGGAAGATGGGATGTCGGTTCCTCCTTCTAGAGATTCCTCCTTAGAACTCGTTGCCTAGTCCAGGTCTCCCTCATAGACTTAAGTCGTTGTCTGTGAAACTCTTCCTAGTGTCATGTCTTCTTGGACTCTGGTTAATTATGTTGCTTTTGTCAGGAAATTCTAAGGGGTCCAATTAGGGCAGCAACCTTTGGTCGAGGGAGTAGTCAGGTTGGACATCGTTGGCGTGTCTGGATGTTGGAACACTAATGTGTCTGGGTTTCTTCCCCTTATGATAGGGCTTCTCGAGGGAATGGAATCCTGAGGCATCCCACATAGAATGAGGGGAATTTTATGCCATAGGCATGTCTCTAAGGTTTTCCTCAGCTTCCTATGTTTAACACAGGGTATGTCGTAAGTTTAACGTCAAGCGGAGATGGATCAGACTGATTGGAACACATATGGGAGTGGATCATATGGGTGAAACCCCTGTAGGGAACACTGATACTGGGGTAATGCATGGTTTGTGTCCCAATTACTAATAAGAGAAGTGAGAAAGTTGAAGTCACGATCTCACCGGGACGTGGAGGTCAGGTGAGAATTATGATGGATATGGATTATTGATATTGAATGGAGAATGAGTTGGAGCCATCATGAAGGTGAAAATAGTGTCAGGATTGAACCTCAAAGGGGCTTCCTATGTATCCTTGTGGAAGGGAATCAAATTATGTGTAGTTCAGTGAGGCGATATGACACCTGAGGAGGAGACATGTGAGAACGAATGCATGGATGGTACCCAGAGGAAATAGAAACTTCGGGTTGGGGCATGATCTTCTCGGGACACAAAGGCTTGAGGGAAAGACCAGGATGAGACATGGGTGATGGGATTGAACCTTGGGGACGCTTACTATGTACCCTGCCTTGGAAAGGATCAAATTCCACGTAGTTCAAAATTGGGGCATAGAATTGAGGTGCACACAGAGGACAGTGGCCCGAGGACATGCTGGGGATTACGCATGGTTAGCAGCTCTTAGTGGGTCTGATGCTTGAGGGGTGGACCAGATATGTGGGTCCCAAAAAATGGGGACTACAATAGCTACTATTGATTTAAGACTACAAGGAATTACCTCAGGTTGGGTGCAATGGCTTACCGCTGACTGGGGTTCCAACATCTTACCGCTAAATGGGGTTCTAATGGATTACCTCTGGTTAGGGAACACAATGTCTTACCATTGGTTAGGGTTGACAACATATTACCACTGAATGGGGTTTCAATGTCTTGCTGCTGGTTGGGGTTGAACCCTAGGGGGGATTCCTATGTACCCTATCTAGGGGACAAGGATCAAAGCTCATGTAGTTCGAATGGGTACATTTTAAAGTCTTATGGGGGAAAACGGGGGCGTACAGTTTAATGTCATGTGGGATGAGGATGGATCGATGTGAAGGGGTCGGGTCAAGTAGGTGTTGGACTTGAAACTTAAGGAGGCTTCCTAAGTACCTTTCCTTGGAAAGGATCTAATTCTACATAGTTCGGAAGGGGGATATAGTTTAAAGTCATTCGGGACGAAGGTGAACCGATGTGAAGGGGTCGGGTCAAATAAGTGTTGGAATTTAACCTCAGGGAGGCTTCTTATGTACCTTTCCTTAGCAAGGATCAAATCCCACATAGTTCGGAATGGGAGGATATAGTTTAACATCATACGGGATGAAGTTGAACCGACGTGAAGGGGTCGGGTCAAGTAGGTGTTGGGCTTGAAACTCAGGGAGGCTTCCTACGTACATTGGCTTGGAAAGGATCAAAGACTATGTAGTTTGGGATGGGAGGATGTGATGGTCGGTTCTTACTCTAAGCCCATGTGATTCATGCTCGGTGTGATAAACAATAGGCAACAAAGACCTGACGATCACATCGTGAAAGGTACGTCCGTGGGAAGTGGAGTGGGGATTACACATGATTAGCAACCCAAGGAGATAGAGATTGGGACTTACTCTAGGATGGAGGCCTGATGGTGAAAAATCCCAGAGGGAGAGGGATGGGATAACAAAGTCCCTTGTGCCCCTCCCGCCTATAGTATTTGGAACAGAATAAGAGAGGAGGAGAAGGAATGTTACCTTCTGCAAGAAAGGATAGGGGCTTACACCAAGATGGTTGCCCTTCCCCATAGACAATTGTCGCTCTAGTAAAGAGGATCTCATTACATGTGAGGAAGATATCACCTTCGTGGAGACAAGAAGACATAGATAATGTCTAAGATAGGTCACCCCAATTATAATGCAAGGGGAGAGGCCATAATTTAATGTCATGTTCTGAGGACGATGGTGCATGGCAGTTTAACATCCTGTAGCTCGGATGAGGCGGGTTCACTCTAAACCCCTAGGACTGACATAACTGATACTTATCTACCCTTTAGGAAGGAAGGAATTAGTAATTCCATAGTTATGGGGTGTCTCATAGTGATCCACTAAGGGGCCCACGTTAGTGTGGCTATGTGAAGAAGTAATAGTCGTTAATGTGCCTATGCAAAGAAGCATATGGCTAAGAAAATCATGAAAATCACTACCCAAGGGACCTTGAAATCACATCGTACAAACCTAGAGGGTCATATGGGAAAAGGGGTTGCAGAGCAAAGGGGTTCACAGGAGGAGGCTTTGTGAAGCTATGGTTCTCCATGTACTGGAGGGGCTTCACAAAGGGGTTTGCTTCATGAAGTGGGGTGGCCTAGCCTAAGAATAGGGAATACGTGCACATAGAGGGTGCTTTACGAAGCAGAAAGGACCTTATGGAGTATGTCTTCATGAAGTAAGGGTACCTTGTAAAGCATAGCACTGCGAAGTAGTGTGCCTCGCAAAGCACAATGACCCTACCTTAGCATGTGGTTCACATGTGCATGGAAGGAACTTTGCGAAGCATGAGTGATTTTCAAAGACCTGAATCCCTTTAGGGATCTCTTTCCTTTGTGAAGGCATGTGGGATTCGAGAAGGGCATCCCTGCTTGAAGAGGGGTTGTTTCTAAGACAAAGGAAAGGTACTTCAAAATTCTAAAGTTCCTCTAAGAGCTCATTTTTTATAAATCAGAAAGTGGTTCACTATTTGAGAGCTAGGAAGGAGAAAGGTCGAAGTATTTGTCCTTTGGGCTTGGGGGAAGCCCGGTATTTATAGTCAAGAGGCAGCATGAATCATGGATCATGTGACGTGAATCCACATAGTGCTTTATCATAATCGAGGAGCCCCCCCCCCCCTCCTATTTCGTCTACGGAATATTCACAAACGTCTATCAGATCACAGATCCTCCTACCTCTTTTATTCGTGGCGGATTTTCAAATGTCTTTCGGATCGCTTAGCCTCCCGCCTCTTTGATTTGCGGTGGCTTCGCAAACTTTTTTTGGATCGTGGAGGCTCCCACCTCTTTGATCCACGACGACTTTGTAAACGTCTTTCGAATCATGGATCCTCCCACCTCTTTGCTTCGTAGTGGCTTCACAAAGGGGGCGTCTTCGCACGGGCTGTGATGTTGTGCATCTCCGCGAATAGGCTTCATGAGGCAGCCTCAATGGAGTTGGTTTCCTCTTTCTGTTTGTTTTTCTTATTCACATATTTTGGCGCCAACACCTTGTAATCTTTAGTCTTAGAGATCACCATGTGTGAACATAGTGAGATAAATTCTTATGCACTTATGAGTTCTCTAACATGGTAGTATGTACCATCTATTTCCTGTCATATGACTTCATATGACCATAGGACTAAGTTCAAGAATATCATCTTTGTATATTAAATTTCTCATCATAGTAAAAAACTACTTTAATTTTTTCAATGTGACAGATACTCTAAAATATTATCACATTAAAGTTATGTAGAAGAATAATCATTACATGACAAGGTATTTATTAATATTAAATTATATGGATATATAATATTTTAAAGTACAAATTGGTTGATTCTAGGTCACTAACTCCAAAATACTACCACTTGTACTAGTGAAAACCATAAATTGACTGGTGAGTTCTCACATGTTAAACATGGTTCTATTGGGTATGGCTATAGCTACCGGGCATATCATGTTTTTGTGGATTAGTTTGTTATATCCACATGTCTATGTGGAGAATCTTCTTACTACAACATCACTATCTTAAGAAAATCCATCAAGTAGTTATATATCCAAGTATCTACTTCTTGTTCCCTTATCATAAATCGTACATCTTAGATAATACCAAAACTAGATTTAATCATAATAATGATAATAATTTTAATATTTTGGAATATCCTAAAATTGAGAAAATGATTATGAAATTGATTCTTAAGCTTCATCAAAAGCTGCAATGTACATGGTAATTATAGTTATAGAAACCATAGGCGGTAATAAGTTTTTCCAGTTTATTACCTTATCCTTACTATGTTTCAAGATCATAAATGGTATGAAGAAAAACTAGATTTATATCCCCTTTAAACACTAGTATTGTATTTCTCCTTTTTACCAGGAACTAATCTGGTTCAACTTTCTCATGTATTGTTAGATAGTTATAACTAAAAGTATGTGTATTTCAACTAGTTTTCATTGATATTTTCACTCTATGAAATATATATAAAAAAATTAGTACATATCATGTCATATTAGACAAATTAAAATCATTTAATCTTGTGAAAGTTTATTCATAATCTCCCCTTATTCCCATTCATGTTTTCATGGAGAGATTATACGACATGTGATAAAGAAAACAACTCCATCTCAAATTGTTCCATATTTTCAAGGCATGTACCATGACTAGATTATATAATCCTATAGTTATACATTTGTGTATCCCGTTACCTAGAACTGAGTTACTATTTTAATTCATTCTTTATGAATAAATTTAAGTTTTATCAAAATACTAAGACTGCATATCTATTTTGATATGTTAATCTGTATACCTATCCTATAAAATAGCAGTGCTTCCACTAACCCTTTATATACACATGGAACTAACTCATTAAAAATTACTATTTTATGATCACTATTATTTATACTATCTATAAATGGATATTATAATTTTTATAACTTATTTCCATTTATTTGTTTCGTCGACTTTTTTGGTTATGTTATATAGACATATTCCAAAGGGTTACTATTAAAGAAACTGGTATTGAAAATTATATTCCCAATGTAATGATCATAAAATACTGTAATGAAAATTATAATGTAAATTTATTTTAGCATGATTATTGAAGTAAATGTTTTTTTTCATAAACTATATCTTGCACATCCTTTTAATAATCAATCGTGATTTATTAGTGCTGATTTATACCATCCATCTACAATTTCTCTTGAATACTCACCAACAATTCAAGTCTAGAAACATTCAAAATATGGTGGCCTTGAATTTTAGTGAATGAATTTCAATACTATATTCATTCATACATGTCAATATTTTCTTGTTTTTATTTACTGCTTCACTGTAGGATTCATTATTCATTAATAATAATATATTTCATCCACCATGCCTAATAAAAACCACTTATTTGGTTTTAGATTTCCTATATAGTATGTACCTTTGGGACCACTCCTATCACTCATCTTAGTGAAGTTTATGTTCCTATGACAACTCATGTACATCTAGATCCTATAATTTTATGAAGTATATCTTTCTACCACTATCTGAAAATAAATATTCTTCCCTCTTATAGAAATATAGTCAGCCAAGAATAATAAGTTAATATCCTTATTGGTTATAGGATAAATAATATAAATTCACATAGTGTTTCTTTGATGTTAATTTATAGCTAAAGTTTTCTTTTAAGAAATGATTCATATTAAACACTAGTAATTGTAAGTGATGGATTTTTTTATCATATTGAAGTTAATATGATACACATTAGTTAATTTATTTTCATATGGTTAGTAATGGTGCTACTATTTGTAAAATATACCTTGAAATAAATTGTGGAAGAATTAAAATATATATAATGCATTCCATCGATCCCCTTCTTCTATAATAAAATATTCGATATATAAGGTAATGTGAGTTTGGGATTACCTTAACTCCACATATTAATGATCGATGAATACTTGGTTATGATACACTCTAACAAGATAACCCAAAGGATATTGTATCTTTTAACAAGTGTATTCATTTTTTCACTGAGAATTCTTAAAATATATTAATGTAATCTCATGAAGTATATTAACTTACCACTTAGATACATCTTTAGAATAGTTCATGTAGTTTATTTGAACTAACTCAAGTCACTTTATGGAATACCTTTATTTATAAAAGGTTTATTTGTAAAAACATGATAATTAATTAGTCATTATACCTAGTGTCATAGCTCAAAATATACTAGAACACTCTTATGGGTATAAAATTGTCAAATACTATCAATTTTAATTGAAAAAAATATATTTCCATAATGAGGTATTCTTATACTTCTATTTATATTCATCATTGATTTCTGATTTAAAATATCTATGATTCAAGAATTATGAAACTATTAATTGAGTATTAAAATACCATAACAACATCTATCCCATAATGAAATATTGTCTCATTATTTATAAGTGGGAAGTGAGATAAATTTTTTGGTAATAATACTAAACAAAAAATTAACATGAATCCATCGGGAAATCATGAAGTGATGCATTACTCTATACTAATTTAGGTATAACCCATTTTATCTCCTTAGAGAACTCATCTTTATTTTAGTAATTTTTTATATACTTAATTGGTTCTTGTGTTTTAATACATATATACAACATATTATATTTAATTACAAGAAGTAAAACAAAAGTATTACTTATAATGATGAATATTCCTAGAGTATATTTAACTGATTAATTATTTAATAAACTATAGTTTTTCTTCCAATGTCCTTTTACCACATGATAATAAAATATCATCTTGTACCTTTTATTTCCCCTTGATACTCTTTATCTTGATTGGGCATTATGAATATGCCTTAGAATTAGATTTAGTATTAGGTCTTTCACTTTTATTTTACTATTATTCACCATAAGAATAGAAGGCTCATCAAATTTCATGTACTTATATATTTGGTGAAGCGAAGTGAGGATATATAGGAGATACTTATTAATTTTTTTCATCTTGAAATTTATTACAATGTTGGAGAAGTACTAAGGGAGTTATGTAATAATGTTCTAGGTGCACAATTCATTAGGAAATAGATTCCCCAAAATCTCTAGATTCTCAATGTATCTAATCAATTTTACTGCATGAAGCCTAGCTACTGCACCTTATCTAAGCTTACTCATGAAGAGTTCCCTAAATATCTCAAAACATTCATGTATATATCTCTCTTGATAGAGATCATAGAGGTGCTTGAGATTACTATAGGAATCCATGTTCTCATGTGACTTCATGAGTTCACTAGACATGGATGGTAACATTAAACAATGAACATCTAGTGAATCATTCAATTTTTTTACATAGAAATTCAAATCCTCATAACTTTCTTACTTAGCAGGCGGATTAGGGATTGGGTATTCTAGAATGTAATGATTATGTTCATAGTGTAATACAATTTGAATGTTCTTGTATCATTACTATAAGTTACTTACAATTAATAGATGGTCTTTCTCTATAATTAATCATAGGTATAACCTTGTAGATAAAATTTCCACTTTACTATATTAGTATAAAATTATACAACTATTACTTTATTTGATTACAAATTATGCTAGATGTAATAATTTTAATTTTATTTTTAGGGTCCCACTATTTTATCAAGTCCCATAACCCTCACCCTTAGACTCAAAATATCCTATCATGAGAATATTCTAGTGGAAATTATTTATATTTCTCTTTTTATAATCTTGAGATAGTCTATTAATATCATAAGAAGGGGTTTAGGTAAGTATCTTTTTCAAATGACGACTTAAGGCTCATTGATCTATTGAGTAAGCTCCCCAATCCTAAAATCCTGACTCATATTTCCTCAACACTTTCCCCTAAATTTTTATTAGATAGACTAAGGTAATTAAGCTTAAGAAAAATTCGGTTAATTCAACCCATTATCATTGTTAAAACTTCCCAATAATTAAAAGTTTCCCTGATGAAGGTGTAATTGACACTTCAATTATGGGTGTATCTTAATTTAGATAATGGAAGGCCTAGTCTAACTTAATATTTTGTTGAGGGATTTTTTCATTATGAATAAATTTACTTATTTTATCCTTTTACATGACTTTTTAATATTAAGTGGATTTTACTTAAATGATTAACCATGTGTTGATAAAATATTTATGCATAATCCTTTTATTATTTAATCCATGTGAGAATTCTTGTAATTTAATTCATTTATTTATGTGATCACAACATTGAATCTATAAAAAAATAACCATGAAAAATATAGAATAAATATGTGGGAAAATTAATAGATTTTATCTACCAGTTTGTTTATTGAGTGGATAATAAGAAAACCATTAACCTTAGGGGAACTCCTTGAGATATTCTTGGCTTGATTTGTAGCATTTCACCTTTTCCCTATGTAACACCTGGGTTGGTTTCACTTTCATTCCATATTGAACCAACTCCATGTATCTAGAATATTAATACTATCAATTCATTTACTTTACACACATATGAAGGAAACCATAAGGGGTTTTACATAAAATAAATAATGGTCACAAAAATCCTTACATAATAAAGAGGGAGATCTGGCTCACAAACCATCATTTTTTAATAATAATAATTTACAAAAACTCATGCAATAATTAAATTAAAATAAACCAAAAATATACCAAAGTTTTTATAATCTCATGATCATCCATTCATGTAATGAATATTAATTTAAAATAATTATTTAACATTCATTTTACTTAATTCTTCCTTAATATAAAATGTTGATGAATTAATTTTATTAATTATTTGATAAATCAATTAATTAATTTTTTTATCTTAATATTTATTCAATTTATCCTGGATATTTCAAGACACTATGATTTTAAATAATTTAAATTAATTAATTTTAATTAAAATTTAATAAAAATAAGTGCACAGCTGGTATTTGGAAGCAACAAAATTAATACCTATATGAACTTCTAAGAATGGTCCTTGTTGTATATAGTGTACTCACATGATATACAGTGTATATGACATGTGAAATAATTTTACGGAATTCACTTTCAATAAATAGCACATGTGACTCAGGAAAATTATTCCATGTGTAATTATTTAATGCATGTGGGGTATACAATATGTAATGGAAATACATGACTTATAGTTCTAAATTTTACATGAAATAAATAAAGAATTTAATATAATATAAAACCTATTATATGGAATGTATTATAAATAAATCAAACATGACCACATAATTATAAGGATTAATGGAGTAATAAATTTATTTTTAATTTTTTATGTAAATTGGTTGGGTACACATTGTGTGTGTCTGACTAAATGTCATGTAGCTTACTCATTGTATGCATGTGATACACACCTAGGGACTATGTGTGTTTGTTTTTTCACAAACATATCTGAGGTACATGGAGTGTATAACTAGTACATTCCATGCAACATCATTTTTACACAACTTTTAGTCCTTTTTATAGCGACACTATCCTTTTACACGTATCATTACATTATTTTAAGCATAATAAAGCATCATATTACAAGCCAAGGATCGTAAATTCTAGTGTCATGTAAGACTAGGTACATAAAACTTAAAACATGGGAATAAATAAAGAATTTCTTTATTTATTATTCATAAATATATCTGAATTAAAATTGTTATAATAAATCATTAAATGATAACATGGGGATAACATGAACAAAGGGATGAGCTAAAATCCTAGTAAGGGAATAAACATAAGAATAAATCTTTAACACATGGGTTAGAAGGCATGACATAATGATATAAAAAGGAATGGAACATATGGAATCATAAAATATAAACATGGTATCATATAAGCATGGAGTCATATTAATGTGTAAGAAACATAAAAAATGACTTTAGCATGATTCAAGGCTCATTGCACATAGAGGAGAACAAGTCAAGGTTAACCACCATGATCGTTGCACATGGTAGCACGAGTCAAGGCTAACCGCCAAGACTGTTGCACATAACATCTCATGAGAATAAACTTTACCCAATTCATTATAGATCTATTTGGGTGAACCTATCATAACATGTTCATGAATATTCTTTCCACATATATAATCATACATAATCAATCATACATAAACATAAGGGTACCCACGGAAAGAAATGGGTATCATAGTCATGTCATAAAGCATAATAGATGGGAATATCATATAAGTGTCCATGAAAGAAATTAATTAAAACATAAATGGGTATTTATAATGTAAAATAGTCATATATCATGGTAAGTGAGGTAAAAAAAGTGACAACTTGTAAGAAGAGTATTTAAGAAATTTCATCATTAAAACATTTTAGTGCAGTTTGAAAGAAAATACTAAAGAACCATTAACATAGAAAAGGACATAATATTTTATATAAAACTAGAATTTAACCAAGAATGTTTTCATAATAAAAATACAGATTTTATAAAAACAATGGTTTCTTAAAACAGATGATATAGTGCACTTGAAATTGGGTAAGAATTTGGGAAGTTCCCTTAAAACTGGTTTTCTTATCGGGAAGTATTGAGGAGGGAACCACTTAAAAACATGTATATTACCAAAATAGAATAATGAATGTATATGAATAAATTATTTTGGAGAATTTAAAAAAGAATTTATAATATGTACATAAAAATAATATATAACTTAATTTGGGTAAAAAGAAAGATAGAGCAACCTAAAGGAATAATGGAGGTTTGGGTAGATCCCTTACCTTAAGTCTGAAGGTGTTATTCCCTTGATCTTAATGTCATGGATAACCAAATTAAATTAATTAATTAATAATTCCATAAAATATTAGTTATTTAATTTATTTATTATGACCTTATAAGTTCATTCATGACCTTTTTGATGGGTTAAGAGGTTCAGTTTCATTGTATGTTTCATTGGTTTTCATGATTGGTTTACTTATATACAGGTAAGGATAAACATGTAAGATGAGAATGGTTGTCTAGAATTGTAGTTATATGTTATTAGTAATAATTAATTATATTATTTGGTTATAAAATTCATTTTTTTATTTGTAGTGAAGATTAATCATTATATAAAACTTTAATGATAACTATTTTGGTTAATTGGCAGTTTTTTGATCACATCGAACACATTTTTCTTTATAAATTAATATCATGTGTACAAAAGATTAAAAAAAACCTTAAATTAGAAATAATACTTATATTATAGTCTGGTTCAACCATAAAAATGGTTTCATGACCATAATTGAATAAGGTGATAAAGATTGAAAACCCAGCGTCCTTGAATGTGAGAAATTAACACATCTCGGATGGTGTTTCATTCCTAGTATAAAAGGAGGGGAAAGGAGAGATGAGTATGAATTATTAAATTATCATAACAAAACTCCACTAAATGTAATGTAATGTATTTATCATAACATTTGGAGGAAATTGGGTGAGGAATTAAAAATAAAATAATGGAACTTGAAAGAAAACTAAAAGAAATGAAAAGAGTAATTTACCTCTTGAATATATCTTCCTTGAGAACCTATTTAGGGGAGACAATTTGGTATTTTGAATAAACCAAGGGATTATGGAAGTAATATAGGATATTATTAATATATTTGATCATAATTTATACAAGTAACAAGGCTTGATAAGAGTGAAGAGAATAGGGGGTTGAGGGTATTTTTTATAGTGGACGAGAGGAGGGTTTTCTAAGTATTTTATTTATTATTTTATTATTTTTCTCAAGACAAGAAATAGTATTGATTATTGTGAAAAAAAAATTAATATGTTTATTTGAGTTAAAACCCAAGGTTCTTTAATCATCCATGACTCAATAAATAGTGTATTTAACATATAATGTATATATACATCAAATTACCGTATTTTACTATTCACCAAAAATTCAAGTATTTCGGAAAAATACTAAAAATTCAACCAAACCATTTTTCAACATGTAGAATTAAAAAATGAACTCAATTTTATGAAAATAATTTTATAAATATGTTAAATAAATTTTTTGATTAAAATCATAATTTAATTGAAAAATAAAAAATTTAAAATTAAAACTACTTTTCTAACACTTTGAAAAATTAATTAAGGACTCTTAAAATTATCATATAATCATAAGTCATAAAAATAATTATTTATGAATAAATTTAATGAAAATAAATTTTATATTAAATTATTAAATTAATCATGAAATTATAATTAAATATACATGACTCACAAAAATACCAACACTATGATTATATCATATTGTCACATATAAGATGGATAAATTTTATTTATACTTTCATTGGTAAGGTTACTTAGTCACTTGGATGATTTACTATTCATAAGGGTCATATAAATATTCATAAGGGCAACATTACTATTCATAAATGTTAGTTACTATTAAACAAAAATTAAAATTTTCTTATCAGACTCCAAACATCTTACTGATCGAACCTGTGTATGTAAGATTTTCAAAATTCAAGTCACAGAAGTGACAATATTATGTTTAAAGGTCAAATATTACTTAGTAGTTCATTGTGTTTAGATTTCATGTGATTATACTATATGACATAATTATAATAAGGAAATTTCAATTGATTAAACATTGGGTCATTATATTATTCCCCTCTTATAAAATTTCACCCTCAAAATTTTGTTTTGCATTCTAAGTCGTAAACAGGTGTGGGTACTTTTTCGTAATTGCCTTATTCAGTTCCCATGTTACCTATTCGTACTTATAGTTCCACCATATTACTTTAATCAGGTGTTTAGTCTTATTGTGTAGAACTTTATATCTATGATCTAAGATCTTCACCGGATGATCCTTGTAAGAAAGATCATTCTCCAACTATACCACCACTGAAGACATTACATGTGAAGGATCTAGTATGTACTTCCTTAAAAGGGATACATGGAAGATATCGTGTACTTTGGACATGGTATTAGGAAGTGATAGTCTATAGGCCACAACTCCAACATGATCAAGAATCTGTAAGGGTTCGATGTACCTAGGACTTAGGTTTCCTTTCTTCCCAAATTGCATGACCTTCTTCCATGGAGATATGCGGAGGAATACCATGTCTCCAACTTTGAACTCAAGGTCTTGTCAACAATTGTCTGCATAACTCTTCTGTCAAATTTGGGATTCCTTGATGTGATTTTGAATGGTTTTCACCTTATATATCATTTATTTGACCATTTTAGGTCTTAGAAGCTTACTCTTACCAACTTCATCCCAACATGTCGGTGTTCTGCACCTTTTCCCATAAATGTATTTATATGGTGTCATTCAGATGATAGAGTGGAAATTGTTGTTTTAATAGAATTAAACCAGTGGAATATATTGGTATCATACTCCTTTGAATTACATATAACATTCAATCAACATGTATTAGAGTGGATTAATAGTTCTCTCATATTGGCAATAAGTTTGAGGATGATAGGCCGTACTAAATTTCAATTCAGTGCTTAGAGTGTGTTAGAGACTTTTTTAGAACTTCGAGGTGAATCTAGGATCTTTATCGGATACAATATATAGTGGTACTCCATGAAACATTACCACCTCTTTGATATATATCTATGAAATTTTATCTAATGATAAGTCCACTCAAATTGAGATAAAGTGAGATGTATTTGTAAGATGATCCACAATGAACCACATAGTATTGTTTCCTCGGGATTTCATTATAAGTCCAATGAAAAAAAACCATGGTGATATTCTCCCACTTATATGTTGGTTTGGGTAGTGGTTGCATCATTCCATTATACTTCTATCTTTCATCCTTAACTTTTTTACATACCAAGCACTTTGATGTACATTCAGCAATCACCTTCTTCATATTGTCCCAAAAAAGTTATCTTAGAGATCTCGATACATCTTTGTGCTCCCTGGGTGAATAGAGAATGTTGAGCTATGTGCGTCATTCAAAAGATCCTTATTTATCTTTGGATTGGATGTTACACATAATTGTGACCCAAATATCACAACTCCTTTTGCATCAATCTTGAACTCTTAGGATTTCCAATTTCAAAAGGCTTCCATCCTTTTCACAATTCTCACATCTTTTCTTTGAGCATCCTTTATTTTCTCCATGATGGATGGTTTAGAAACCATTTGAGAAAGGATTCATAATGTTCTTACCTTAATTATTCCCATATCCATACTCTTCAAATATAATATGATTGGATCCTCTTCAATTCTCATCATTGATAAAGATACAGGATTATTTCTACTTAGAGCATCTTCCACCTTATTTTCCTTACCAGGGTGGTAGTGGATTGAGTAGTCATAATACTTGATGAGATATAACCATATTTACTGGCACATGTTAATATCATTCTTTGTGAATATATATTTGAGATTCTTTTTATCAATATTTATCTCACACTTCTCCCCATATAGATAATGTCGCTAGATTTTCAAAGCAAATATCACAACTGCCAACTTCAGATCATACATGGGATAGTTTTGATCATGGATTTTCAAATTTATTAATGTGTAGGACATCACTTTATCATTTTTAATTAGAACATATCCTAATCCCTTATTTTAAACATCATTGTACACAACAAATATTTCACTACTTGTTGGGAGTGTGAGTACTAGTGCAGTGATAAGCCTGTTTTTGAGATCTTTAAAGATTTCCTCACATCCTTGAGTCCATAAAAACTTCACCCCCTTGTGTTTCATCTTGGTCATTGGGTTTAAGAATTGTGATAATTTCTTCAAAAATCATTAATAATACCTGAATAGACCTAGAAATCTACAGATATCTGTTACAGATGTTGGTCTAGGCCACTCTTCAATTTCCTTTGTCTTAGAAGGGTCCACAGATGTCTCTTTGCTGGTGATAACATGCCCAAAAAATGATACTTCCTCCATCAAAAACTAAAATTTAATATATTTTTCATAAATTTTATCCCTTCACAAATTCATCATCACAGTATTCAAATACTCCTCATGTTCCTCCTTACTCTTTGAGTATATCAGAATATCATCAATAAAGACTACCACAAATTTTTCAAGGTAATCTCTAAAGACTCTATTCATTAAATCCATGGATATTGTTAGAGAACTAGTGAGTATGAAGGGAATAACTATGAACTCATAGTGTCCATACCTCATTCGAAAGTTATTCTTGGGAATATTTTTCCTTCCTCACCTTTAATTGGTGATATCCTATACAAAGATCCACCTTAGATAAATAACTAGCCTCATGAAGTTGATTGAACAATTCATCTATATATGGTAGGGGATACTTTTTATTTATCATGATTTTATTGAGATCACGATAATAAATACAGAGGTACATTGATCTACCCTTCTTCTTGATGAATAGGACTAAATCACCCCATGGTGAAGCACTCATGTGTATAAAACCCTTCTCCAGATTCTCTTGTAACTACTTCTTCAGCTCTTCTAGCTCTATGGTGGCCACTCTATAAGGTGTCTTTGATATAGGCAGAGATCTAAGAATAAGTTTAATTGAGAACTCAACCTCTCGATCAGGAGGAAGACCAATAAATTCTTCAAGGAATACATCAGTGTAATCCCTCATGATGGGTATATATTCATGAAGTATCATCTCCTTTGTCTCAATCACTTGAGATAGACATGCTTGCTCATAAGGCATTAATATCCACACTTAATAAAATGATTCTAAAGGAGATTCACCATCCTCCTTACACTTGTAAAGAATTGGAGGATTCTTTGGGATTTGAAGAGTGATATCTATTTCCCAAAAATTGATGTTGGCTTTGTATAATGATATCCAATCCATGCCCAAGATAACATCAAACTACACTAAAGGAAGTATGATGAGATTTTCTAGGAGGTTCAGTCCACAAACGTTAATCGGGGAAGAGTTATATACTTTGGATACAGTAATTTCCCCATTTTATATTCTCACAAATAACTCAACCTCCAAATTTTGAGGTGGTTTTTGAATAGTTCTACAAAACTTTCAAGATATGAAATAATGCGTAGAAACATAATCGAATAGTATGTTTTCTATTCTAGAATGAATAACTGGATTACATGTCACCACATCGCTATCCATATCCACCTCCATAGTAGAGATAGCATAATACCTTCCTTTATTCCTTATAGGTTTTTGTTTATTTCCTCTGACAACCCTTGTCTTAGGGAAATTGTACGCATAATGCCCATGCTCCTTGAAATTGTAACACTACACAACAGGTTGATCGTTGATTTGAACCTTCCTTTCTTCTTTTACATTATTGGTATTCTTTATATCCCTCTGGAAGTTATTAGAAATATATCCCATTCTTCTACATTTTAAGAAATTAATGGTTCCCTTTAGACAGTTCCCAGAATGTATCTTCCCATAATTTTGACATGTGGGATGTTCGATCTTCTTTCCATCATGAAATTTATTTGCCGAACCACCCATATTCAACTCCATTTTATGCTATTTTTCATTGGTCCCATGAGACAATTTAGATTCTCCAATATCTATTTAAAACTTGAGGGCACAACAGACAATTTTCTCATAACTTTCGAAGTCAAAAATCTCCAACGCTTTTCGTAGACTCGGCTTTAGTCCACTAAAGAAGTAATCCACCTTGTTATCGGTGTTTATAACAAAGTCAGAGACGTATCTTTCAAGCCTTGTGAATTTTTCTTCATATACCCTAATGGAATCATCTTTCTTATTCTTAAGTATGAGGAACTCTATTTCCATCTCAAGACGGAGGGTTTGGGGAAAATATTTATTGAAAAACATTTTCTTGAGTTACTCCTAATTCATAGAATCAATTTTCTTATGAGACTTTGTATTCTTGATTAGTTTCCACATTGATCATATTCCCCATCAAAATGATATTCTGCCAACATGACTTTATCTTCATCTTAGCACTAGAGGACAGATAATATCTTTTCAATAGAGTTAATCCACTATTTAGTGAGGAGGGGATCAGAAGTTCCACTAAACATGGGAGGCCTTTATTGCAAGAAGGATTTGATGGCAACTTTCACTTTCCTTATAGGAGGAGGGAATTCCATATGATTCAAGTTATTATTCGTAACTTGATCCATCTATGCAAGTATTTTAATGAAGTTTTGATCACCCATTCCCATCATATTTAGCATATCATTAGGGTAATATTCACATTCCATGTCACATTGATTGTTGGCACATGTTCCTTTATTTCTTGCCATTAACTAAGTAAAATAATGAACAATTAGAGGGCTTGAATACATAGCTATTAATCATAAAAAGGAAAATTTAAACATAAAAGTATAAACTCTTACAGAAAAAATATATCCTAACTTATGATTCCCTGGTTTTCAATGTAAGTTATCCTTGATCTGTTACTTAACATATATTCTTATGGGATTTTTTTCCCTTAATAATGGTTTGTACTAAGCTTAAGAATTTACCAAAGCATATCCCCTGGGATTGTCAAACTATGAGTACAGAAAGGACATTTGTTTTTCATCAGTTCATATTCAAGTATAGCTCATAGTGGTGTTTTTGGGGTTTAACCTTAGATACATATGTTCCAGAGCCACATCCACTTGTTCGTATCCATATAGGGATGTATTTTCTTGATAAACCACTTACTCTATACTTACCAAAATTTAGAGATGTTTTCTTATACTTGGTCTCATCCTTAAGGTTCTTACTAAAGTGATCTATTCACAATCTCCAAAAACAATTATACCATCCTTTGATACCAACTATAGAAACCCTATCCTTTTACATGTATCATTACATGCTTTTAAGTATTATAAAGCATCATATTACAAGCCAAGGATCATAAAGTCTAGTGTCTTGTAATACTAGGTACATAAAACTTAAAACATGGGACTAAATAAAACATTTCTTTATTTATTATTCATAACTTGCTTCTAACTCTCATTGTGCTCATACATCTTCATAGGATAACCTGGGGATAACATGAACAAAGGGATGAGCTAAAATCTTGGTAAGTAAATAAATGTAAGAATAAAGATTTAGCACAGGGGTTATAAGGCATGACATAATGATGTCAAAATTCATGAAACGCATGGAATCATATAAACATAGAGTCATAGTAATGTGGAATCAATATAAAATATGACTTTAGCATGATTCAAGTCACATTGTGCATAGAGGATCACAATTCAAGGTTAACCACCAAGACCATTGCACATGGTAGCACGAGTCAAGCTTAACCACCAAGACCGTTGCACATAAGGTCTCATGAGACTAAAATTTAACCAATTTGTTGTAGAACTATCTAGGCACACCTATCATAACATGTTCATGAATATGATTTCCAAAAATATATTCATATATAATCAATCATACATAAACATAATTGCACCCATGGAAAGAAATTGGTATCATAATAATGTCATCAATCATAATAGATGGGTGTATCATACAAGTGTCCATAAAAGAAAGGAATTAAAACATAAATGAAAATTGATTAGGTAAAATAGGCATATATCATGTTAATTGATTTCAAAAAAAAGTGACAACATGTAAGAAGATTATTTAAAAAGAATTATCATTAAAACATTTTAGTGCGGTTTAAGGAAAATACTAAAGAGCCTTTAAAATATAAAAGGGAGTAATATTTTATATAGAAAAAGAAGTTAAAAAAGTTTGTTTTCACAATAAAAAGACAAATTTTATAAAAACAATGGTTTCTTAAAATAGATGGTAGAGTTCACTTAAAATTGGGTAAGAATTCAAGAAGTTCTCTTAAAACGGGTTTGCTTATTGGAAAGTATTGAAGAGGGAACCACTTAAAAACATATATATAATTGAAAGAGAATAATGAATGTATATTCATACATGAGTTTGGATCATGTAAATTGAATTTATAAGATGTACATAAAAATAATAGATAACTTAATTTGGGTAAAAATAAAGATAGAGCAACCCGAAGGAATAATGGAGGTTCAGGTAGAATCCCTTACCTTATGTCTGAAGGTGTTCTGCCCTTGATCTTAATGTCCTGGATAAAAAATTAAATTTATTAATTAATATTTATATAACCTATTAGTTATGTAATTGATTTATTGTAAACTTATTAAGTTCATTCGTGACCTTTTTGATGGGTTAATAGGTTCAGTTTCATTTTTTTATGAAGGGTGAGGGGAAAGCCCCCTTTGATTAAGAAAGAAAGAAAACCTCTTTTAGAATGGAAAAGAGGAAAACCATTACAAGAAAGGCACAATACTTAAAAAACAACAACCAAGTTAAAAGAAACAAACATTCAAGTGGCCATCAGAAAACCTCATCGTTCCCCTTTCCAAGCATCGCAAAGTGAGTCCCATCAAGAAATTGCGTCACCCCCTCTGCCAAGAAGTTGCACTGTGCTGGAAGCACAATGTGTCAGAGCACCTCCCCAACCAATGACGTGGAGGAGAGAAAAATGAAAGGTGCCAGCACACCTTTCGCTCTTGTGAGTCACCCACCCGACAAATCATGAAGAGAACTTCAGCGATGTCAACCTGATGCAATGAAAAAAAAATATGAAGAATCACTAAACAGATGACATGTCAAGGCACCCATACGCCCATCAAGGAGATGACACATGACCAGATGAAGGATTTCAACAAATCCCTCCCTCTTTCACGGCCACCCACCCAACGACACATGAAATTTGTTGCGACATTCCAAATGCAACAAGGAGAACCAAAACCCACAAGGAAAGTTGCTTCTCATGAACAAGTATGAGAAAAAAGAAACAGGAAAATAGAAGAAAACACAACAGATATCAAGATCTCACTGCGTCAAACAACGCACATCCCTTGGCCTCCACCCAGAACCTCAAGAACCAAACTACAGCGTTCAATAATCTTCAACAGTGAAACCACGGGAAAAGATCCCAAAAAATCAATTTGCAACTGAGCTTTATGCAGAATGGCCCACCTCTAAGTGCAGATCCCTTCATTGATCCTCGAATACTTTCATTTGGATGAGACCAGGTAGAGGAAACCCAACAAGATCACAACAAGAAAGAAAACGAACAGATCAAATTGGGGTGGAAAGAATCTGAAACCAGATCGAAATCGGAGGGGGAAGCATTGTGAGGTGTTGGAAGACCTCGGCATCGATCGAAGAAATCAAATCACAACCCAAACGACGACCCTACTGGGCACTTTCCTGCACTCCACCATTCCGGCACACTTCCCATCGGCACCAAAGAATCCACCATAGCACATCTCAAATGACCCAGCTGTCGCAAAAGAAGAAACTGGAACCTCCGCTGAAGACATGCATCCGAATAACCACGCGAGCGCAAGAAAATCAGATTCGTCACTTGGGAGAGACACCGGCCCGTCGTCACATGAAAACCGGAATGCTTCCGCAAGAACTCGACACCGAGGCAACCTAGATTTGAACCAAATCCAGGTAATGGAGCTCAAGTAGGATGGAAACGGTGGGGAACGAAGGATGAAGATGGGAAGCGCCCGAAGAAGAAGATATAAGAGAAACCTCAATCAACAAGATCGAGGGTAGGAGATCCACGCCGACGCCAGAAGACTCCAAAAACCCTAGTCGCGAGTGGCCAACCAGGAGAATATAGAGCCATTTTCCTATGATGTGAATAATAGGGGTTCAGTTTCAGTGTTTGTTTCATTGGTTTTCATGATTAGTTTACTTATATACATGAAAGGATAAACATGTAAGATGAGAATGGTTGTCCAAAATTAGATTTATATGTTATTAGTGATAATAAATTAGATTAATTGGTTATAAAATTCATTTGGTTATTTCAAGTGAAGATGAATCATTATATAAAATTTTAATGATAACTGTTTTGGTTAATTGGGGGTTTTTTGATCACATCAAATACATTTTTCTTTATAAATTAATATAATGTGTAAAAAAGATTCCAGAACCTTAAATTAGAAATAATAAATATATTATATTCTAGTTAAACCTTAAAAATGGTTTCATTACCATAATTAAAGACAGTAATATAAATTGAAAACATGTCATCCTTGAATATGGGAAATTAACACATCTCGGATGGTGTTTTCATTCCTAGTATAAAAAGAGGGGAAAGGAGAGGTGATGATGAATTATTCCATTATAATAAAAAAAATCCAGTAAATTTAAGTTATTATTGTTATCATGACATTTTTATTAAATGTGGTTATTAAATAAAAATAAAATAATGGAACTTGAAAGAAAAATAAAAGAAATGAAAAGAGGAATTTACCTCTTGAATATATCTTCCTTGAGAACCGCTTTAGGGAAGAGGATTTTTTCTTTCAAAGAGACCACGGGATTCTAGATGTGATAAATGGGATTAAGGAGATATTTGAGAAAAATTTATACAATGTACAAGTCTTGATAAAAGTGAGGAGAAGAGGGGGTGATGGTTGTTTTTATAGTGGAGGAGAAGAGGGTTTTCTCAATATTTTATTTATTATTTTATTATTTTTCTCAAGACAAGAAATAGTATTAATTGTTGTGAAAAAATAGTAATATGTGAATATGAGTTCGAACCCAAGGTTCTTACATCATCCATGACTCAATAAATAGTGTATTTAACATATAATGTACATATACAGTAAATTATCGTATTTTACAATTCACAAAAAATTCAAGTATTTCAGAAAAATCCCAAAAATTCCCCCAAACCATTTTTAAATGTGTATAATTAAAAAATGAACTCTATTTTATGAAAATAATTTTTCGAATATGTGAAATTTAATTTTTAATTAAAATCATAATTTAATTGAAAAATACAAATTTTAAAATTTAAACTGAATTTCTAACACTTTGAAAATTTAATTAAGGTCTATTAAAATTATCATATAATAATAAGTCATAAAAATAATTATTTATGAATACATTTAATTAAAATAAATTTTCATTTAAATTATTAAATTAATCATAAAATTGTAATTAAATATACATGACTCACAAAAATACCAAAAATGTGGTTATATCAAATCATCACTTATAAGATGATTAAATTTATTTATATATTCATTGGTAAGGTTACTTATTCACTTTGATTATTTACTATTCATAAGGGTTGTATTACTATTCATAAGGGTCAGTTACTATTGACCAAAAATTAAGTTTTTCTTATCAAACTCCAAAAATCTTACCAATCGCAACTGTGTATGTTGGATTATTGAAATTCAAATCATAGAAGTGACAATATTATGTTTAAAGGTCACAGAGTACTTAGTAGTTCATTGTGTTGTCATTTCATGTGATTATACTATATGAAATAACTAAAATAAGTGAATTTCAATTGATTAAAATATTGTTCGTTACATCATGCATCATGTAATTATTAGATGACACATATTTTCCATGTGTTTTACACTTCAAAAATATATAGACTACATGATGTGTAATCCAGTTACATGGCATGTAGTCCAAATAAACATGTACAAACATATTTTATTAAAGATGGGGAGTGAATTTAAGACATCCTCATGTATTTATTGCATGAAGTACTATAGATTATATGGTTTATTCGGGTGCAATGTACTAGGATACATGGTGTATACCTTCGGGATAGACATCGTGTACTCCTGTACCATTTATCTATATTTTCATACACATATGGATGGATTATTTGGATGTTATTCATTTATTATTAACTAGATCTAGGTTATATGAGTGAAAATGAATAGGGGAAGAATATATCATGACAATAAGATAATAAGAATGAATTTCTTGAAATGAAAACTAACTTTTAAACATATTAATGATCAACAATCAATAAATAATTATAAATTTAAATCTAAACTCTATAATACTACTTATAAGTTTCAAGAATTATAGAAGCACCTATTGTGAAATATATAACTTAGATTTTTTCAGATTCAATACATAATCCACAATACACATGACATGTAACAATATGACCAATGAAATTTTTCCAATGAAATTGAAAAAGGGTTTTGGAACAAAGAGGATATTTTAATGTTAAATTTATAATTAATTTAAAACAAAAGAAGAATGATTTCCTTATTCTCAAGTTCTTTATTTATTGATGGTGTTGATCATTTGAACCTATTTAGTGTATTTTTATTTCAATTCAAGGATATATATTTGAGCACCTCTAGTGGTGATGAACACATTCTCCTTCAATATCTAAACAAAGATGATGGAATGTCGAGTGCCAACATGGCCGATTAATAGTCTTGCATTATTTTCCTTGGTCGATTAAAATTCCTTTGGTATTGAATGAATTTATCTTATTCTTCTCATTATTAGAGGTATAGAGTAGGGGGAATAGGTTCTCTTGAAATTGAGGGAAAATTCTTCATTATGAGAGAATTATCTAGGCTAGGAATTTTTTAAGCAATAAATATTTATTAATTTCACATAGATCCTTAATAATATATTAAACTCATAAATAACAGCATTCCATGTAAAATATTAATATTAATATTTTATCTCATGGTTTGTGTAAACATGTCAATCTGGTAAATAAATATTTATCCTTAGACTAGAAACTCAGTATATTCATCCTCATCATCATTTATTTAATGCTATATTATATATTTAAATAAATATTATTCATTTGATAAATAAATAAATATTTTATTCATAGATTGGTGAAAAAAATTAGTTAAAATCCATGTAACAAAATAAATTATTTATTACCTTGCAAATAAAAAGATATAAATAAATGTTTATATATCCACATAATTAAAATTTACCATGTGAATAATTATTTATTTTAATATTTACATAATAAATTATTTATTTAACAAATAAATATTTATTACCTTGTGAATTATAGGAGATAAATAAATATTTATATATCCACATAATTAAAAATTACCTCATGCATAAATATTTATATAATATTTTCAATAAAACAAAATATACTGAATAAATAATATTCCTTGGTCTAGAGAATAATATTTATTCCATATATTAAACTAAAATATATTTTAACTATGATCAACAGATACACATAATGTGTAACCCTCTAGGCCTATTTCTCAGCGGCATCAGGTGAGCTTTCCAAAAGTCCGAGATTAATATCTAGAAATGGTTCAAGACAACCACATAGAAATAATTTAATGTCGTGATTATGATGAACACATACAAATGATCACTATGTAATATAACCCCTTTGTCTAAATATCTCATCAATAAGGTTTCACTCTCATTTGATCAACCCATGTGCATGATTTTCATTTCTTGGACTACTTGGAATGATCTCATCCATACACCATGTCCATGGAACTTAGATAGATTATTTAATTCTAATAAAAGGGATAAGATAACAACTTTCGTTAAATGGAAGGTAAAATCCTTCCTCAAATTATTCATTAATAACATACCACTCATGACACACTCAACATACCCAATTTCACCGTGAACATATGGAATCATGGTGTATGAAAATGTATTAAAGTACATGACTCATGATATACATAAATAATAAACTTAAAGTCTAATTATTATTACACATGATCACAAACATGAATTTCCAATGACACAAAAACATGTGGAATTCCTATAGGTGGGTGTATCTTCATAATCCCTTGTCTTGGATATTATCAAGTATTAACTTCATGAGATAAATTATTATCTTCTTAAAAATACTAGAACCAGATAGTCTACATCATCTATGTCCCATCAGATGATGTCTTATGACCATTAGACTAAGTTTAGTAATATCACCATTTCATATCAATTTCCTCATCATAGAAGAGAACTTATTATTACCTTTTCAATACGATGGATATTCTATATCATTATCAAATTAAATTTTCATAGAATAATAATCCTTATTTGATAAGGTATTTATTAATATTAAATTTTATGAATATACAAGCACGTAAAGTACAAAGTAATTGGTCCTAGGAAACCAATTCTAAAATAATCATCATGTGTAGTGATGGAAATAGAATGGGTCATGGACGAACCCTTTTGTGGGTAGGGTTGTGGGTGTAATGAGACTGGTTGTTGGATGGTCGGTATGGAGCTTAGATTTTATTATATATATGAACTTTATTTCATCTAATTCCATGGTGAATACTATATCTTGGTTTCAGATGAAATTTTTGATGGGGTGAGGATGTTGATATCGAGCTTTTTATTGTTTTTATGTGATCTATGGGTGAGACAGATCGTAGGTGCGCTGATTCTTGGGTGAGAGCTTGGAAACTGGGTTGGTTGGTTGAGGATCCATCCATGAAATTACACTAAATTTCATGTTCAAATTCCATTTTGGGTGTTTGGATGATCATGGGATTCCTTTTGAAGTTACGGAATTGGGACTGGATGATGTTATACCACTTCAATGGGTGTGGCCGATCATTTTCAAGAATGGTCTGAAAAATGAGGACTGACTTATGTTTTTATATATAATTGGGTGATATGATATAGAAACCACACTAGTCGTGTATCTAGACCATTTTATGTGTGTTTTGGTAGGATATTCTAATGGTTAGGAGCATCGTGGCTCAGAATCGGCCCATATGAGTAGAGAATTATAGTGTGGAGTCTCATAAGATTGTAGATGAATTTATTGACGAAACTATGGCATCTTGGGATATATGGGAATGGGTAAGAACCATATTGATGTTTTGGTGGTGTTAATGAGACCTGGATTGAGTTTTGGTGAGGAGTGTGCCTCATGTTTGGAGTTTTGAAGTGGAATATCATTTGGTGTTCTGGAGTATAACATGATGGGTTAGATATAAATTTGAGACCGGGATAAGTTGGGTTAATGGTTAATGGCTACTAGGGCTTCACGGGGATGATAATTGTTATAGTGGAGTGGTTTTAAAACCCTTTTCCTATATTATTTGTAAAATTAAGTATAAATTTTAATATTTGGTTTTTTGAGAGGTTCATTTTGGTAAATGGGGATTGAGATGAGTTTTTGAGAGTTTTTAAATCTCAAGAATATGTTTTAAAACTTGGATCAAAGACTGGGAAATTTTTTGGTTCTTAAATGGACCTCTATATGGAATCACGCCTTTTTATTACATAACTTTTCATTACATTGTACAAACATGGGCTCTTTTCAAGTTTAATTTCTTGTAAAAAAGTTATATAATACATGAAAACATAAAACATTCTTCTAAATCCACTTGAAATAAATATTCATGGGTTCACCAAAATTTATATTTACTACATCTCAAAATTTGGGGACATATATCAAAGAAAAATGGGTGTTCATGAAGCCCAATAAAAGAATAAACAAGAGATACATATAACATGTGATCTTGATACATATCAATAAGAACATAAGACATAATGATAAGGCATGATAAATAGGAATATCATAATAAAAATAATATGAATTGTAACATGGAAATGGGGCTACAACATTTAAATGATACATTCATAATCATTTCATTAAGGTTTATCACCAAGTTTTCATAAATCAAAACTACAAAGGTTGTTCACTAAGGTATCATAGAACATATCATCTCTAAAGATTAAATTCTTTACCCAATGCATTGGAGTGATATTAGGGTGCACTATTCATATGTCTTAATTTTATGTGATCAACATATATCATAATAAAACATTTTTTTAATAACCAGTGGAGAAATAAGGAATGGGTTTCTTGTCAAAATCTTGGCATACAAAAGAGCATAAAACTTGATAATTATGTCATTTTTAACCCATGGAAAGGGAATTCAGGTTTCAATTATGTAAATACCTAAATAAATTAGTTTTGTTTACATATATTTTATTACCCATATAAGAAAATATAGATTTTTTTATTCAAATAAAAAGGAAAAGGATAATTTATCATGTAAAATAGAGAAATTTGAGAAATAAATTTGGCATCATGACAGGTGTAAAATGTGTTTTTTGAAAAAGGAAAAAAAGGTACAAGGGTATCCCATTGATAAAATGCTATTATTAAAATAATGGGATGATATATTTTAGAAAAATAATAATGTTATGGGCAATTATAATACATACCACAAAAAGGGAACATGAATAGAAAAGAGAAGTGAAAATTTTACCTTACCTTGATGAGTTGTTCCTAAAACATGAGAAATGGAACCTTGGGGTATTCATAACACCTTGGGGGGATACTTGGGAGTTAAAACCACTATAACTTTATGGATTATTTATTTTTAGTGAATGGAAATCGATAAATGGGTGAGTATTTATAGTAAAAGTGGAGCAATTATTTAATATTTTCTAAATATAGGACTTGGAAATCTAGGTTGTGGAAAATGAAAAACCATTGGCTTACCTGTGGTTTTTTCTCGATGTTTTGGACAGTTGGGTCAAATTTTATGTTATTTTAATCCACCATAACTAAAATTCACTTTTAAATACTTCTTTTGGCATCGAAAAGTAAATATTTCACAAAATAGTGTTTTTAGAAATCAAAATTTCCTTTTTAGACTTTGGAAAGTAACTTATAGTTTTAAAAATTGAATAAAATATATAAAAATAATTAATATTAATAAAATAAAATATTTTAGGTTCTGTATTTTGTTTAATTAATTATTACATCCTTATGAAATAAATATGATTTCATAAAATATACCAAAACCCAAAAACTGTATTATTTACTATTCATGAAAAAATAAAGTATTTTAAAAAATTATAATAAATTCACCCTAACCTAATTTTGATGTAATGATTTAAAAAAATGTTTATTTTATAAAAATAATTATCAAAATATTATAATTATCACTTTTAAATATAAAAAAACTATATTTATTTAAAAATATAATTGTTTAAGGCACGGTCAAATTTCTAACACTAATAAAAAACTCCCTAGGCCTTTATAGAATTATTTTATCATTTATTATTTAAATAAAATTATTTTAAAATAATATTTCATTGAAACAAAGTCTATTCATAATACCTTCGTTTATTATAAAAATTTTATATATTTTCTAGGAAAATAAAATTATGTTTTATTTGCATCCAAAAATAAAATTATCAAATTCATCTAAATTGAACAAATATTTTATTAATAAAAAATATTCTTATAAGGAAATGATGTAATTAAAATTTTATTTATACAACAAAAAATCACTTTATATAACTAATTCCTATACACTTAACCCCTTATTACACCCGCATATGCCCTATGGGTAAAATGTACAATGGTGGTAGTTTTGTGGGGTGCATTGGCTAACATCGACTGAGTGGTGATATCCACTAACTTGAACTTATCTGGTAGTATATTTCATTCAAGCTCCACTTTTTGAATAATTTATTGGTCTTGGTCAAGGGAAAACCCTAGTGACGCTACCTCCCTCCCAAGTTCTGACAAATGGGCTTCAAACGGCACGACTCTTCTGGTTGAGGCCATCGATTCTCCTTTAACAATTATCCTATGGAATTACTACTTATAAACATGAATTATAATTGTTAAATTATCAAAAAAGGGTATAGTTTCCAATGTTCATATTGACTAATGGTCATATTGACCAATGGTCATATAACGGTCAAAACCCAATGGTCACATATCCCTTTATACCCTATAAATAGTACTTCATTCTTTGACTCAAAATTCATGAAACTTTCTCTTATGATTATAATTTCATTTCATAAGATTTTGATTGGTATAATAATATTTTATCTTATTTCTATAGAATTTATAGAGGGATAAATAATTCTAGCAGATTGGGGTGATCTTTATTTTCTCATTTTAGTTATTATATTTTATATTCTGTGTCCAATTGTAATGTTTAAAAATTTAATTGGTTTCATAACAGACTAATGTAATGGTATTTAAATAATTTTTTTGGTTTATATTTATTTTTTTTCATGTATAATATTATATAATATGTAAAAAAAATTATTTGGGAAATAAATATCATTTAGAAAGTTTGGGTTGTTACATTCTTCCCCCCTTAAGAAATATTGTCCCTGAAATTTCAACTCATTATCTTGGTTGAGAAAAGGTGAGGGTACTTCTATCTCATTGATTCTTCTGGTTCCAACGTTGCTTCATATTTTTGGTTCCTCCACAACACTTTGACAAGGTGGGTAGTCTTGTTCCATAGAACCTTGTCTCTATGGTCCAAGATCTCCACCAGCTTCTCCTCAGAAGAGAGGTCATGTTCCAGTTGTACCACCTCCAGATTCAATATTTTTGAGGGATCAGGTATATACTTACTCAGGAGAGATATGTAGAACACATCATGAACTTGAGATATATTCGGTGAAAGTGATTTCCAATAAACCATAGATTCTATGCAATCTATGATTTCAAAGGGGACAATGTACCTAGGGATAATCTTCCCTTTATTTCCAAATCACATGACTCTCTTACATGGTGATATTCTAAGGAAAATTTTGTCCCCAACATCAAACTCTGTGTCTCTTTGAAGACTGTTAGAATAGATCTTAGTCCGACTCTGAGATTCATATATATTTTGTTGGATGGAATAAGCCTTTTCAATCATCTCTTGAGAAATATCAAGACCAAGAAATTTCCTCTCACCAACTCCATCCAAACAAGTAGGAGTTCTACATATCTTTCTATATAGATATTCATATGGTGCTATTTAAATACTCGAGTGGAAACTGTTGTAGTATGAGAACTAAAATAATGGGATTTGTTGATCCCATCCACCTTTAAATTCAATTGTGCATGTTTTCATCTTATCCCCAAGTATCTAAATAGTCCTTTTAGATTTCCCATCGGTTTGGGGTGATAGGATGTACTGAAATTCAATTCGATACTCATATCATGTTGAATAATTCTTAAGAATTTAGATGTAAACCTTGGATCATGATAAAAAATGATATAAATTGGCACCCCACGAAACTTCACCACTTTACATATATCTTGGAAAGTTGGTCAAGTGATAAATCTTTCTAAATAGCGATGAAATGGGAATTCTTGGTGAGTCAACCCACTATAACCATTATTTAATTGTTTCCTTTGGATGTTCTTGGGAGACCAATGAAAAAGTCTATAGTGATATTGTCCCACTTCCATGTTGGTATGAGTAGTGGTTTAAATACCCTTTTATGAAGTTGTCACTCTACCATCACTTACTAACACACCAAACACCTTTCAGTGTAGTCAGAAATCTCCCTTTTCATATTATCCCACCAATAATGATCACGAAGGTCCCTATACATTTTAATGCTTCCAGGATGTATAGAGAATATAGAGTTGTGAGGTTTATCCATAATCTCCTTATTTATCTATGTGATAGATGGGACACATATCCTTGTATGAAATTTTAGTACACATTCTTGATCAATATTTAACATAGGAAACTTACCATTCTTCACAACTTCTATCTTCCTTTGTAAAAAAAGGATCTTCTCTTTGATATTTATTGATCTTTTCTAGTAATGAGGGTTAAGAAATAATTTTTAATAGGGTTGATTATGCTCTTTCCTTTATTATTCCCATTTACAATTTTAATAGGTCCTTGATCAAAGTATATCCTTTAATCCTCATCATTTCTAGCATAATAGGGCCTTTACTACTTAATTCATTAGTGACTTCGTTTACTCTTCTGAGGTGATAATGAATTGAACAGTCATAGTATTTAAGAAGTTACAACCATCTCCTTTATCTCATGATCAATTCATTTTTCATGAAAATATATGTCTAAATTTTTTGGTCTATGTATATATAACATTTCTCCCCATAAATATAGTTCCTCCATATTTTCATAGAAAAAATAGACACAGCTAGCTCCAGGTCATGCATAGGATAATTCTCCTCATGATTTTTTAACTGTCGAGATGCATAAGAAATAACCTTGTAATTTTTCATGAGGATTCACCAAATACCTTTTATAGATGCATCATTATAAATAACAAATACTTTTCCAATAGAAGGTAGAGTTAACATAGGTGTAGTAACCAATCACTTCTTTAGTTCTTGGAAACATTCTTCACACTCCTTTGTCTAGATGAACTTATCCACTTTTAGAGTTAACTTGTTTATTGGATTAGAAATTCATGAAAATATTTTTACAAAACTCCTATAATACCCTGATAAACTAAAGAAACTATTAATATCAATTACTGTTGTAGGATGATCAAACTCCCCTATAACCTTTTTCTTTGTAAGGTAAACTGATATTCCTTTATTGGTTACAATGTTCCATAAGAATGAAACTTTTTTTAACCAAAATTAACATTTTCTAAATTTTCCAAATAGATTATCCTTCCTAATATTTTTCAATATAACCCTTATATGATCCTCATTCTCCTCATGAATTTTGGAATATATGATAATATCATCAATAAAAACCAGTGTGAATTTATCAAGGTATTACTTAAATACTATATTTATCAAATCCATAAATATAGTAGAATCATTAGTCAAGATGAAGTGCATAACAAAAAACTAATAATGCCCATATCTTGTTTGGAAGGAATTATTTGGAATATATTATTTCATTTCCCTCAATTGATGATACTCAAATCGAAGGTCAATCTTCAAGAAGAACTCATCTCTATGAATCTAGTTAAATAAATAATCAATCCTTGGGATATGGTAGTTTTTAATCATTTTTATCATGCTAAGTTATCTATAATAAATGCATAGAGGAATTGATCCATCTATCTACTTCCCAAATATAGAAGGTTCTTGTTAATGATAAGCACATGGATGGATAAATCCCTTCTTCATAAGACCTTGAAGTTGTTTCTTTAATTCCTCTAACTCTAAATTTTCCATTATTTATAGGGTCTTTGATATCAAATTGAATCTTGGTATAAGTTCAATGGAGAACTTTACCTTTCTTTATGGGGGAGGTCCAGGTAACTCTTCAAGAAATACATCAATTTGTTCCCAAGCAATGGGGAAATTCTCTACATATACTTTCATTTCCTTCTCCCTCTTCACAGATCATCTTTGTAAATAAGGATATGGGAGGTACTTATAGACAAAGCTAAGGCTGGGATATCATTCCTTTGAAAATAATGGTAGGTTGTACATTCAATACTATTTAAATTTCCTTTATTATACAATTGATATTAGAATTATTATGTGAGATATATTCCATCCCTATTATAGTGTCTAATTCCACCATGGGAATGACTACTATATTTGCGATGATATTATACTTTCTAAATTTAATACTAGAGTTTCTATACACTGTTGATTCTAGGATAATTCCTCCATGCATCTTGACTAATAACTCCACTTCTAGAAGTTCTAGTATCGATTCTATATTCTTTGAAAACTTGGATGAAATAAAGGAGTATATAGAACCAGAATCAAACAAAGCACTTACTAGCTTTGAGATCACAAAAATGGTACCTACCATCACATAATTGGGAGCCTCTACTTCATTATTCATGATAGAAAATGCTCTACCTTTCTCCATTGTCCAATGTTGAGGTTGATAGTAGTTCCCCTCCATTATCTTCTGATTTGGAAATTGATTGGAAAAGTTCCCAAGCTATCCACAGTTGAATCATTGAAATTTTGAAAGGGCTTGCAACATCTTCCATTTTCTGTTAGCACTAAGAAGCTAAGGATTCACCTCACCATGATAGTTTTAAGCTGTATTCCCATGTCTTACACATTTTTAGAACTTTCCACTCAGAATAAAGTAGTTCCCCAAATTCTTCTTCCCACATTTGTTGCACATGGGGAGTTTCACTTTCTTTCCTCCTCTTCCATGATTAAAGTTCATCCCTAAGTTTGGATCCATAACTCTTTTCTTTTCATTCAACTTATGTGACAAATGTGTCTCTCAAAACTCCAAATCAACCTTAATAGCACTCTGCAATATCTCTCCATAGCTTCTATAGTCATGATTCTCTAGATTAATCCAAATATGGGTTCTTAGTCTACCAAAGAATCTATCATCCTTTCCCATAGGATCCATAATGAAGTTATAGATGTATCGATCAAATCTTGTAAAGTTTATTTCATAGACTCCCAGTGTTTTATTTTCATTCTTATTCAATTCAAGGAATTCCTTCTATATTTTCATTCACATAGAAGGGGGGAAATGTTTTTTGAAAAAATATTCACCTGAACTCTTCCCACTCTATAGCATCAATCTCCCTTATTAGCTTTATGTTTTTTATCAATATAAACCACTGATAAACTTCTCCTTATAATTTGTATACTACCAGTGTTACTTTAACTTCCTATGAACAATAAATTATTGAAAATCTCTTTTTGAGAGATCTTACCAATTTTTCATCAATTAATGGTTCAGTAGATCCACTGAAAGAAGGTGGTCATCGACACATAAAGTAATCAATGGAAAGTTGTTCCCATAAAGGTGAAACCAATCTCTCAAATTGATTAAAGTTATTGTAAACAACTCAAGTTATTTGATTCATCATCCACATGAAGTTTTCCATTCTAGCTTCTATCAGAACACTATCATTGCATCATCCGTTGCACTCATCATTTATGCGGTTTCTCCTATTTCCTGCCATTTTTCTAAAATAAGAAAACCTTATTGAGAAATGTGTTAACTTTTTGAATCTTATAATTCTAAAGTTATTTTATGTCTTAGAACATAATTATTAAATATGGTATTAATCTTCTCTAATAACAACTATATTTCCTATATATCTTTCCTAATTGTTCATAAAAATCTTTTGATTAACCAAACATATCCACCGAGAGTGTCAAACTAGGAGTGCATCAAGGCCCAATGTCTTGCATCACCTCTCATTCGAGTCTAGATCAAAATGTTTTTTTCCTATATTACCCATAGGTACATATGTTCTGGATCCACATCCACTTGTTTATATCCAGACAGGGATTTATTTTCTTATAAACCACTTACTTAATACTTCACAAAAATACCAATATTTTTTCCTATATTTAGAATTTTCCCTAGGGTTATTCCTAAAGTTTTAAATCCCTAATTTCCAAAAATAACTAAACTTTCCTCTAATACCAACTATGGAATCCCTCCTTTTTATTACATAACTTTTCACAACATGGTACAAAATGGATAATCTTTTCCAGTTTATTTTCATGGAAAAAATGTACAGAATACATAAAAACATAAAAACATATTATAAATCCACTTGAAACAAATATTCATGGGTTCACCATAAGTTATATTTACTAAATATCATAACCTAGGGACATACGTCAAAGGTAAAGGGGTGATCATGAATCCCAGTAAGGGAATAAATAAGAGAGACATATTACATGTGATCTTGAGACATATCAATAAGAACATAAGGTACAATGATAAGAAAATAGAAAAATGCATATCATAATAAAAATAACATGAATAATAACATGGAAATGTGGATACCAAATTTAAATGATACATTCATAATAATATAACCAAGTTTTAGCACCAAGGTGTTGTAAATTAAAATTACTAAGGTTATTCACTAAGGTATCATAAAATATATCATCTCTCAATATTATATTATTTATATAATGAATTGAAGTGATATTAGGGTGAACCCTAAATATGTATTAATTTCATGTGATCCAAATAGATCATAATAAAAAATTTAATTAATTACTTGTGGATAAATAAAGAACAGTTTTCTCATCAAACTCTTGGCATACAAAAGAGATTAAAGACATGATCATTATGTCATTTTTAACCCATGTAAATGGAATGAGAGTTTAATGTATGTAAATACCTAAATAAATTAGTAATGTTTACATATATTTAAATACCCATATAATATAAAATATTTTTAGGTATTCAAATGAAAAATAAATAGATAATTTCTCTTGTAAATGAAAGAAATTGGATAAATAAATTCAGCAGCATGATGGGTATAAAATGAGGATTTAGAAAAGGATAAAAGAGAGGTTAAAAGGGTATCCCATTGATAAAAGACTATTATTAAAGTAATTAAATAATATAAATTTTACAAAAAGTATTTTTTTTTTGGAAATTGGAATACATACCTCAAATAGAGAACATGAATTGAAAAGAGAATCGAAGACTTTCCTCACCTTGAATATTTGTTCCTAAAACTTGATTGATGGAACCTTAGGGGATTGAGGAACCCTTAGGGGACTACTAGGGAAGTAAAAACACTAGAAATATGTGGAGGATTGATTGGGATTAAAAGTAAATTGAGAAATGTGTGGGTATTTATAGAAAAAGTGGAAGAATTGTTTAATAATTTCCAAATATAGTCCTTATAAATCTAGGTTGTGTAAAATGAAAAACCATTAGCTTACCCATAGTTTTTGCTCATGTTTTTGGAAAAATAGGTAAAATTTTATGTTATTTTAATCCACTATAAATAAACTTATTTTATAAATACTTATTTTGGAAATTAGAAAGAAATATTCCACAAATTAATGTTTTTAAAAATCAAATTTTTCTTTTTAGACTTCAGAAAGTAACTTATAGATATAAAGATTGAATAAAATATATTAAAATACTTAACATTAATAAAATAAAATATTTTAGGTCTTGGATTTTTTTAATTAATTATTTAATCATTATGACATAAATATGATGTCATAAAATATACCAAAACCCTAAAACTGTATTTTTTACTATTCATACAAAAATACAGTATTTTAGAAAATTATCATAAATTCACCATATCAAAATTTAGATTTTTTTATTTAAAAATTATGTTTATTATATCATAAAAATTATATAAGTATGATAATTTTATCTTTTAAATATAAAAACCCATATTTATTTAAAAATGGCACTTTTTAAGGCACAACCAAATTTCTGACACTTATAAAAAAATCCAAGGCATTTATAAAATTATTTTATAATTTATTATTTAAATAAAAAAATTTTAAAAGACTATTTAATTAAAATAAATACTATTTAGAATACCTTAGTTTATTATAATAAATTTATATATTTTCTAGAAAAATAAAATTATGTTTTATTAATGTCCAAAATCAAATTATCAAATTCATCTCAATTGAAAAAATATTTTATTAAGAAAAAACATTATTAAAAGGAAATTATGGAATAAAAATTTTATTTATAAAATGTAAAATACACTATTTGTAACTAATTCCTACACACGTAACCCCCTATTACATCAGCATACACCCTGAGGGTAAGTTGTGCGAAGGTGGTAGTTTTGTGGGGTGCCTCGGAAAACATCAACCAAGTGGAAATATCCACTAAATTGAACTTATATCATAGGATATTTTGTTCAAAATTCACTTGTTGTATCTTTATTTGGTCTTGATCAAGGTTAAACCCCAGTGATTCTAACTCCCTTCTAAGTTCTGGCAAATAGACTTCAAATGGCATGAATCTACTGGTTGAGGCCATTGATTCTCTTTTATGTAAAAATTATCCAATGTCATTTCTATTTATAAACAATAATTATAATGTTAAATTTATCAAACAAGTGTATTTTTTCAAATGTTCATATTTAAAAATGGTCATATAGTGGTCGAACCCCAATAGTCACATCTCCCTTAATACCTTATAAATATTACTTCATTCTTACACTCAAAATTCACTATAATTTCTCTTAAGAATATTTTTTGATTTCATAAAATTTTTATTGGTTTACTAATATTTTGTTTTACTTATATATCATTTTCAGGGGGAAATGATTCTATCATATCAGGGCGATCATTATTTTCCCATTTTATCTATTATATTTTATATTATTTATCCAGTTGTAATGTTTTTCATTTTAATTTGTTTCGTAGATGACTAATGTAATGGAATTTACATAATTTATTAGGTTATATTTATTTTTTTGGTATAATATTATATAATATTTAAACAAAATTTATTCAAGAAGCAAGTATCATTTAGAAATTATGGGTTGTTACAGTCGGGGCAAAGTCAAGTGAGTGTATGGATCCTAAGGCATGTCCCTATCAAAGACTTAGAGCACTATAGTGTGGATATCACCATGGTGGAGGGAAAATGATAATGTGGATGGATTTTTTCCCTAGGTATTTGAATTTTGTTATGAGGATTCACCTTATGGTAAATTTCTAGTTGATCACATTCATGGTGTTAGGAATTTTAGATCGCCTGGAGCAAGGTGTCCAGGCATTTTGAGAGGGATTGTCACCCTAGTTGGGCATGGAACCTAGGGAACCTCATGGTGTGAAACGGCTAGGGATAAATACCCTATATAGGAATTTTTATTACCATAGTTTCTAAGGGGAACCACTTATGGGAAACATTTAAGGAAAAATCCTTTCCTAGATGGTGTTTATCCCTAGATAGGTAGGTTTGGTTGAAATAGTGAGGGGATAGGGTTTATGGATTGAAACTAATCATCTAAAAAGGTCGAGGTAACTATCTAAAATAGTGATCAAGGAGAATCAATATTTGTGGTCTTGGGAATTTCAGGATTCTTTGAGGCTACTCTGGGTTACACCACTACAAGGTACATCCCATGTTTTTACTCAAAATTTAAAAAAAATATGAACTTCCCCATTCCACATATTGTATTATTAATGTAATGATCCCTATTTTCCTATTACCCTCACTTATGACTGAACTAAATAGAAGATCCCACTGTATTCTTTGTTCCACCATAATTATGGGTGGTTTGTGATGTTCATTATTTATCATTTTGAGGTATGAATTCTTCTCTTCTTTCCCCTTGATATTCCTCTTGTGTCCCTTCTTAATTTATGGAATCCTGATTATGATTTCAATTATGATTCCACCAAATCATAGTGGAATCATCTTTATATGATGGGTATTTTACATGTGATAGATAGATGATATCTCTAGGTGATGATCTCATGTCACCGGATGTAGTTTCATCATAGGTACATCACATGGTGAATTTATTTATGGTTTTTTCTTAAAATGAATTAAACTGACTATTGAAAAGGTATTAGTTTTATGGATTTTACACAAGATGATGGTGGGAGTGTGCCATAATCCTTCCATTTGTGTTTGTTCATGGTTTTAGTGTTGTTTGGTTGCTCGATGAGTTGTTCAACAATTATTCCAAATCAATTTAAATATAAAAATTAATTTTAATTATTTAGTTAATTATAATTGTATTATAATTAATTATTTGGGATTTTTTGTGTGAGGTAGGGTCTCATGTTGAGGTTCGATTGCTGATTATACTTGGAAGATATCATGAGAGAGTTTTTAGGATTTGATTTAAATGGAATATCTCATAATTTTGATGGGTGATCCTTTGAACAAGACCTTTAGTATTATGTATGTTTATAGGTTCATGTGATATGAGTTATATCCCAAAATTAAAACATAACTTATAATTAAATGAATTATTTATTTAAAATTAAATTATTATAAATTAAACAAAATGTCATGGGCCACGATGGACCCTTGGATACATTTTGATTACTCAATAGTTGATGGTCAAGTTTATGATTATAAATTTATGCATTGAGAGATACAGGCCCATATGGGTGAGTCTCGAATGGACTTGGTGGTCATATAAGACCTGGTTAGGTGACCTCAGCCCCCTTGAGTAAGGACAAGTAGTTAATTGAATTGATAGTCCCAAGTAGGTTGTGATAAAACCTCCATATGCCTTAAATCCTTTGAGATAGTTGATATGACCATGGGGTGAGTGCCCCCCCCCCCCACTATATGAGCAACAAATGGGTATGCCCTGGGTGGATTATGGTAAGGTTGAGTGAGAGGTACGACCTGAGAAAACTTGGAATTGAGATGTTTCTTAGGCCATCTCTTGAGACCAATGCTCATGAGACTTGCTTTATGAGGATAATGAGACCATGACACACTCGTAGGGATTTTGAGGGACTTTATTCCCTCTGAGTTATAAGATTGGACCAAGAGTTGATATTGTGATTGAGGAACCCATGAATGATTCTCAGGTTATGACGAGACCAAGGTGACCCTATAGGGATCCCCAATTAGATATTTACTCTTGAGAGGGTGTGTCTAGGTAATGGGTATAGATGATTATGGGTGTTTTCTTATAACCTGAATTGATGTTGTGAGCCTTACATGGCTATATTAATGGGTATAGGCCATATTTAGAGGTTGAACTAGATTATGTGATATTAGTTTGGATAGTGGGACAACCTTTATGAGATGTATATTATGAAATTATTTGGGTGGGACGCACTATCCACTGATATGTATTGAGATACGTGGGATGCCTTGTATTTGTTTCTTAGATCTGGACTTCATGCTTAATATAATATGAATTTATTCTCTAATAGGGTGTGGATACTCCCATAATTTTCCATATAAAATTATTACCCATTAGGGCATGAATACACCCCCAAAGTTTACAGATGACTTACTTCCCTATAAGGGTGTAGATATTCCCCTAAGTTTTTAGATGACTGTATTCCTTGATAGGTTGTAGAAACTCCCTTGAGTTTCTAGAGGACTTTATTCCCCAATAGGTTTTGGATACACCAAATATTTTCTATATTAATTTCTTCTCTATCATGGTGAGCATACAACCCTAATTTTCTATATAACTGTATTCCCCCGATAGGGTGTGGATACACCCCTGAGTTATTGGATCACTTGCTTACCTAGTAAGGTGTAGATATGCCCCTAAGTTTATAGATGACTTGCTTCTTTAGTAGGGATAAAATAATCCCATGATCTTCCAGATGATATATTTTCCTTAGTGGGGATCATCTTTCCTTAGGTTCCATTTGAGGGTATGTTCTTAGAGAAATTTGATCACTGGATGAAGCAGGATGATTGATCTCAGGTATCATGTCAGAACTCAAGGATCAATGATGATTATATATTTATACTTTCATAATTATTTATTAATTCTTTAAATAATAACACATGTGAACACTATTCATTTAATAGTAATGTATGGGAATATATTGGCAGTGCCCTACTAAGTTGCACTCACACCCCACTCAGGATTCCATGGAACTTTGGAACCCAAGAAGACTTCATTATTCATAAGTTTAGGTAGGGAAGAGGCCTAGTGCAGCATGATTGAGTAGTATATATTAGATAGAGTAGATAATGGGATGAGGTATATCTTGGGGGTGTATATATAGACTTTTAATTTTATTTCTTTTATTTTTTTCACATTTGTGATCATCCAAATGGGAAATCAATTATGTGTGTTGGAATGACTGTGAGTCTGTATGACTTCTTCATTTTACATTTACATTTGTTATAGCATTTCTTATTTAATAATTATATTTATTCTTATATTTTTTGATTTATTTACTCATCATTTTATTACTCTAATATGGGGGTATAGACTTCCCATGACAACACCCTAAACCTCCATTGTTAGAAAGAAGCATTTGGAATGTGTGGAGGTGCACCTGATGTCCCAATAGCTCTTCAGATAGGATATCGATCAGTGTTATAGATTTTTAGCATTATAAAATACATTTTACTTATCCAAAATTGATCACAATTATAGTGTATTTATGGTATTTCTTACTGTTGTCTATATAAAATAAAATTATAGTTTAGTTATTTATCTTGATTATTGATTATGGCATAATTAATAAATGATTTAATTAAATATACCATTATTTTATAAAATACAAATAACCCTCTCCATTGGATTTTTAATACCTAATAGTTATGATATTATAATGGAAAAGATCCATATTTCCCTTACCACAACCCAAAGGGATGCCTTTTTAAATAATTTGAAGGTATGTATATAGTTCATAACCTTAAAAACTTCATTAAATCATAGTTCCTTAATCTTTTGAGTGGACACCCCAATCCTAAAATGTAACACCCTAGCTCTAGTACCAAGTATTATATGGTAATTTTATTATAATGGTATAGAATACATAGATCAAAATACATAGGATCTAGCTGTTTAGTAGTATCAGAAAACTAAATACATAGATGAAAAATACATCACATTGAATACTTAATATACATCAATATAATACATGATGATTTATTATTTCTCCTTAAAAATCCATATGTCACGCAAAGTAATTTTCAGGGTTTCCTAGGGAAATGGGAAACAATATAAAAGGATATTATACAACGGAATCTATCATATATAAGAATGGAATCAATAATATGACAGGAATAAATAAATTTCATAACAAATAATATATCCATAGATTACATAACAAAAAATAAATTCATAGATAAGAATAATTGATCTCATAATGATAGAATTCATAATTCCAGATGTTATAAAAAAAACCATCAAGTCCTCATGATGAAACATTATATTTAAAGAGTTAAGGATTATACCAAATACCCAATTGGTTTTTCTCATGAGACCTACTAATCCATCAAGGGATTTTATAATTTTTTGACCCAAACCATCATATTCCAAGTACAATGCATCTATAATATGAAGATAATGGATGAACAATACATATCCCAATTTTCCCAAAGAAACCTCCTAAATAATCATGTCTATGTAATCAATATTTTCCTATATAGAAATATAGATATAGAAAATATAAATATTTCCCCATTAAATAGAACAATATAATTATCTATGTGAATATCCCACAATCAACTTAGAAAAAATTATATATTCATAATGTAATGGAAATTACCCTCATCAAAGGAATTATAACAATGTAATAGTTGAGTTTTATTTCATGGTAGAGGGATATAAATAAAGAATAATTATTCTTTATGTTTTTTAAAGAGCTCATGGCTCATTCAAAGCATATCCTCTGTGAGTACCAACCTAAGTGTGTAGTTATGCCCCTTAGTTGTACACTGAGTGAAGATTGAGTTAATACCCAACCAATTTTTTTAGTATTATTACCCCTAGGTGAATTTATGGTATATCCTATATCCGCCTGTTTGTATACAGATATGGATATCATTACTAGGAAACTGCACACTCTTTACCAAAATTTTAGGAATGTTTTATGGGTACGCAAGTACATAATCATTATAACAACTTATGAAGGTAGTATAATTAGAGGTAATAGTGATATCTCATTGATAATAAAATAATTAATTCATAACAATTAATCATAATAAAAAATTTCATTGTAAATAAAAGGAAGTGTAAGAATTGTAAAAATAAAGGAATAGAAGAGGTTATGGACCCTTACTGTGCAAAGCAGCTTCTTAAGGATTGAGATTAATAGCTTATAAACTTAGAAACTTCCTGTAGAGACTCTTGATAGTGAAAATGATTGATAATTCATGATCAATGGATTTAGAGCAGAGAGAAATGGGATAATTGGTGAGTACTTATAGAAAATGAGGGGGGTTATTAATTTTAAAGCATGGGACTTGGACCCTAGGTTAAAAAAAATATATAAAACCATTCCACCCCACATGATTTTATCCCATGTAATTTGAAATTTGGGGCATGTTTTTAGCCTTTAAAAGTTTTATAACCAAACAATCTTTAAAATATATTATATTATATGTGGAAAATATTCTTATTCACAAATAATTTATTTTAAAATATTAAAATATACTTTAGGTTTTGTAATACTCTTCATAGGTTTGGAAAATAAATTTTATTACTTTAAAATGAATTATTTTAATGAATAAATTCGATTTATTTCAATAAATACTTTTTAATATTTATTACATATTTTTAAGTCACAATGACATCATAATATATACCATATACTCATACTTTATTTCACATTTTACCCAAAATTTTAGATGTCTAATAAAATTATGAAAAACTCTCCATTAGATAATTTCTATATATTAATTCCAAATTTAATTTCCTTTTTTTGAAAATAATTATATATCTATATAAAATTAAATTACAAAATAAAAACAATTGTGTATTTCAAAATCACGTATTTGTCACCTAAAATTTGAACTCTTCTTCTAACAAATCTAATTTTTATTTTGAAACATGTTTTTATAATTATATAAATATTAATTAATTATTGTAAATTTTTAATAATTATTAATTAAATTAATTAAATATTTTTATTTAATACTTTTATAAAAAATGGAAATATTACTACAGTTGAATATCAGGTCATACATTACCCCCCCTAAATAATTATGTCCTCGAATTTTGGGGTGTACAACAATTGAGAAATAAATTAGGTTAATTCTTCTTCATTAGTTACTCATACTCTAGTGTTGCTTATTTTGACTTTTTATTCCTAAAAATAACTTTAACCAGTTAGGTAATTTGATTTATTAACACTTTTCATCAAATGTTAATAATTTGGACAGGCTATTCATTACATGAAATTTCAGGCTTAAACTCTATTTCCATAGTGGTCAGTACAAATGTAGGATATGGCATTTAATTTTTTAACATTGAGACATTGAAGACTCCATGAAATTTAAAGAGTTTGGGTGGAAAGTCCAAATGATAATCTATAACTCTAATTATCTCTAAAATTTTAAAAGGTCTAATGTACTTTATTATTAGCTTCCCTTTCCTACCAAACCTTATAAACACCTTCCATTATGATAATTTTAATAATAGATGATCTCATACTTGGAATTCCATGCCACTTCTTTGATTATCATTATATATTTTCAATATGCTCTAAGATATCTTGATATGATTCTAGATAGCTTACACCTTCGTAGTTTTTTACTTAATGAGTTCTAGACCAACTAGCCTCCTTTCCCCAAATCCATCCCAACATGTTGGAGTATGATATTTTTCCCATAAAAGGCCTTATATGGGTCCATTTGTATCATTGTACTCAAATTCCACCAAAGGTAGGTTCTAGTCCCATATTCCTTGGAATTCAAGTGGGTAAGATCTCAATATATCCTCTAAATTTTGGATGGTCCTTTCAGACTATCCATTTATTTGAGTATGATAGGCAGTTCTTGAATATACCTTGATGTTAAAAAAATTTGAAGACTCCGCTAAAATTTGGATTTAAAACAAGGGTCATGATCATGTACAATTGATGAAGGTGTGTCGTGAAGTATCACAGCTTCATTAATATAAAGTTATCCAAGGCGTTCAAGGGGTAGATCCTCCCTTATTTATAGAAAATTCATAGTCTTGGTAATTAGATCCACAATGACCCATATAGATTTATTATTATTATATTTATTAGGTAGTCTAGTAAAAAATTACATTATGAAATTTTCCCCATTTCCACATTGGTATAGTGAGAGGTTTCATCACACCCTTTGGGAGTTTACTCTTAGACTTTAATTATTGTCATACCAAACATATAAAAACATGGTCAACAATGTATCACTTCACATTTATCCAACACAAGTTCTCTTTTAAATACCTATACATATCGGTACTACCATTGTAGAGACCCCGACCCTAGAAACCATAGGAGTCGGTGCCTTCTGAACATGATGTGTTATCTTAAAATAAAATACACTTTATTAACAACACATAATTTCCCATACAGAGGATCGTGTGCGCTTTGGGTTCTGGGAAACCGGAAACTTCTGAAACAATTCATCTTTTAAAAGCTGATACCTGAAAATTTTAAATCAAAACGTAGGGTGAGCATTAAAATACTCAGTAAGGGGTTTTAAAAAGAAATTAAAACACTGTAACATTTGAAAACATTCTTTTTTAAAAGAGATTGAACACTTATTAAAGTAAAATTATAACACATAACAAAAAAAATGCTCAATCAAGGTTTTCAATAAGAACATGAAACAATGATGTTAATTCTCGAAGGAATAACAATGTTTGTCACAAACAAGTGCGACATGTGTCTTACTTAAGCATAAATTAAACAGTTAAAAGTGATAAATAATCAGAGTTGCGCATAAAGGAAACAACTAAATTTTCATATGCTGGTTACTATAGTATTAAGTGATAACACCAATCATGATTCAAGCGTATACCAGTGAAATAAGAACTTTATGAAAACTTAAAGGCATCAGTCGTGCAAGATCTTTATCTTAGAAAGAACTTGTTTACATAACTTGAATTATATGGCATCAAAATTTAACTTAGACAATCATGAACATATCACCAAGGTCCATCCCCAAGGTGTCATTTTGAAATTACCAAGGTAAACCCCAAGGTATCGTTAAAATTTTAATCTCTAGTGGTTACATCATTACCCAATGCATTGGAGCACTATCAGGGCGCAGCCTTAAATTTGCCTTTATTATCATGTGAGCCACATCATTCATGCTTTACTTAAACCATTGTATATTCAATATGTCCCATACCACCTTGAATATCTCATTCATTTTCATTTTACCCAAGGTGTCCCATACCACTTTGGGTAAATCCAATTTCTTAGTTCATTTAGTGATATGTCAGAAGCATGCATTATGTACAATAAAAAAATGAACCACCACAAATTTTGCTAATACAAGGTATGATAGTTAACTTGCAAAAATGCATCAATAACTCATCAAAGGAATACATAGCTTAGTAAAACATCCTTTTCACTAAATCATATAAAATAATGATATACTAAATGGCGAATCTTTGCCATTGTAAATCCATGGAAAAGGGAATGTTTAAGGAAAACACTTGAAATTAGTTATGGTGATAAATAGGCCCTTGATCTTGTAAATGAATTAAATCATGACTTGATTAATTAATACATTCAACAAAGTAGGTTCATTATGTCTTAAGATAATACATAAATACAACATGATATCATGATCCATCAAATCTTAAATCCTCTAGTACATTTTAAATCACCAAAATACACCCTTCATGGTAAAACACATCATGAACGATGCCCAGTATGCTTCTTTAATACAACATAGTTCACATAAAATAAGGATTTATTTAAAGGTTGGTACCCATCCCTTGAAATCATAAATTTGATTTGTTTTAGTCTACATGTTTATAAGTACATAGATATATATAGGTACCAAGTTTGCAACGATGGGTTTTCATGGTAAAACAGTTTCAATCAACCCTCATTAATATATAATTCATAGCATTACATGTTGGATCATTTTGAAATCCGAAAGATAGATAGAGTTTTGGTTATAAATATCTGTATATATGTATACATAGAAAACTGTATATTTGTATCTATATAGGTTTTATGAACTAAAACCGAAAGAGTACAATTAGAAATTAACATCCAAATGACCTGTCAAAAATAAAAAAAAAAGAAATGGAAAGGAAATACCATCCATGTGTATATATATATATATATAAAGGTAACCCGTATATATATACAAAACATATTCTTAAGGGTTGGTTTGAAACGAAGTAAGATAACTATTTTCCCTTGTCACCATTGTATTAAACTTTAGGAAAGAAAATCCTTTTTGAAAACATCACCACCCGAGGGGTGTATATTCAAGTATGCACATATAAAAACTATATATATATATACCGAGAGTAAGTCGATATGGGTTTCTTCAAAGGAAAACAAAACCAGGAACCATGCTTACACATGCACCCTACTGAAAACACGAAGGCCGATTCCTTGAAGGAGATACCTTCCAAGGGGTATATATATATCAAGTATATATATATAAATATAATCTGTGTATATGTCGAAGGTTCCTTTAAAATAAGACAAGAATGCAAGGACCCTTACATAGCTTGAGGAGGAGCTCGGACCAGGTGCACCACGCTGATCTTGCTGGAAGTTTGCGGGAGAGGAAGGAGGAAGAAGAAGAAGCCACCGGGACTTCAAGAAGAAGGGGGTTTAAGTAAGGATCTGGTGCACAAAGGGTGACTCGACCCATGCGTAGACCGACGTGGGGAAGACAGGAAAACAGGGACCTAGGAGGGGGTGTTTGGAAGTCAAGGGAGCAGTGCGGGGAAGGAGAGGTCGAGGTGTCCTTTGAGCAGGCCTACTGGTCGGGAGCCGCCTCGAGGAAGAAGACGGTGGGGGGTCGACGTGGTAAAGGAAGGGATGGCCGGGATTAGATCTCAGCGAAGATCGAACGGCTGGAGGAGCGCGACAAAATTTAAAGAGATCGATGGAGGAATCGGACGGCTCAGATCGCGCGAGATGCATCTGATGGTCACGATCGCGTTTGGCGGAAAAATCATGTTCCCACATTGAAACAGAGCGTGGTTGGGGTGCAGTTTAACAAACAAGCTCCGCTTCCCCCGGTGCAATAACACTAACACACACTCAAGGGCCTTATACACGGTCTCCATGCGGGCTTCGGCCCACCCCTACGCACCGCGCACCGCGGCCTTACACACGGCCTGTGCGCGACCTGAGAAACCTATGCATGGTGAGATATGGTTTGGACACCCACTGAACGCCTGGGGACCCCGACGGTCGGCACCTCGGGTCCCTTGGGGCTTGGTCTCGGCCTAGAGGGCTTGTCCCTTAAGGGATGCCCTCGGCTTGGCTGAGCCCCATCTTATTTTTTTATTAAAAACTTATTTGAAATTTATAAAACAATCAGCATAAGTATACTTATTTTCAAAATGAAGTGTAGTATAAATATTTATAAAAAAGGAGGGTTCATTCAATAAAGGCAATTAATTTTAATTTAAAAAACTAAATTTCTTTTACTAGTTTATGTAAAATATTTCATATTAACATCATTTATCTATAAAAAGAAAATTTATTTAGACTTTTAAAATAACAAGTTTAAGTATGCTTAGTTCAAAATATAAACACTTGCACAAAATGATTCAACATACTATAACAACAAAATAGTTTTAACTTAGAATTTAAATCCCTTTTCTATAAATCTTTTAAAAGATATACCTCTCATATTTTTCATACAAAACCAGTATAACTACTTGGATCTTTAAAATACGCACCTAACTGTTTTCATAAAATTTAAAAGATCAAAAGTTTTCCCAATTCATAATTTTAGAGCTCAAAAGATATTATTATTGATACCCTTTAAATATATCTTTTATAAAAATAATACTAAGTTTTCAAAATATAAGTATCCATCAGAATTTTGTGAAAACAAGAGGATTTATTTCTGAGAATACTCTTTTTATTTTAAAACTATAATTCTTTTGTGAAACATATAATAATAGTTGAAATATTATAAAATTATAAGAGTGTTCAAAACAAGTTTTAATATAAAGATAAACTTTATCAATGGAAACCCAAAGGTTATTTTAAAAAATCCAACGGCTATTTTCCAACGGTCAATATTCACAGGACCATTATAAAAGAAGGACTATCCAAAGGTTATTTTGAAAAATCCAAAGGTTATTTTGAAAAATCTAACTATAATTCTTGTTTTATCAATGGAAACCCAAAGGTTATTTTGAAAAATCCAATGTCTCTCCTCATACCATTGGCATTGAGCATGTGTGATGTGGCCCTGGCTGTTATATTTTTCATGCTGATGGACTCTGAAGACGAGGACTATCCAATTACTCGAGTTGTGGTTCTCAGTAGTCTTGTTGTGGCTGTGTTGGGTCTTGTGCATGGTATTTTCAACTAGTTGGGTCTCGTTGAAATGTAATATGTTAATGTATATCAATTTACCTTATTCTCCATGTTTTATTTTATTTCTAATTCCTTATTAGAAAAATAAATAAAACAAGAGACATCATTAAAGGCATAACATTTCTTAATTTAACTAGTTCATAAAACCTGGGGCGTCACAACCATGGTGTATAGAGAAGTTTGATATATGAGCTTCATCTTGTAATTCCTTCTTCAGATCATGTATAGATAGTACACATGGTCTCACTATAAATATAAACACTCTATATTCATAGATTAATTTGGTAAATATATCATCTTATATAGATTTATTATTCTTTTATAAACCCTTGACATATTATTGGTACCTATTTATCTTCTCTAATAAAGTGTTTTGGGAAATTACATGGAAAAGGAATGATGTTTCCCCTTTTTTAATAACTTCCATATCAAACTTTTCTAAATCCATGAATATTGGATCCTTTTCCATCCTCAATGCATATGGGACTCCATGATCCTTCCTAATCAACACATTTTTCACCTTTTTCCCTTCCCATGATGATATTGTATTTTATAGTCATAGTCCTTGAGTAGGTCCAGCCATATCTTATGTATCATATTGAGATCTTTTTTCAGGAATATATAATTAAAATTTTTGGGATCAATATATAAATATCACATATCTTATCGTAAAGGTAGTTCCTCAATATTTTAAATTAAAATATTATAGTTTCCAACTAAATATAATGAGTTGGATAGTTTTTCTCATGTGTCTTTAATTGCCTTAATGCATAAGAAACAACTCTACCATTATATATAAAGAAACAACCTAGTATTTTAATAAATCAACCACTATATATAAAAAATTCTTCATTTCCTAATAGAAAATTCAATATCGGTTCTTTGATTAATATTTTATTTTATTACTCAAATCTTTCTTCAAACTTCTTAGACCATTTGAATTTGACCTCTTTACATGTCAACTTGGTTAGCAGATTATTTAATCAGGAAAAAATTTCAAAAAAATGCATATATTAACTAGTTAAGAAAAGAAAAGTATATATCTTAGTTACATCCATTATCATTACCCATTCTTTATAAGCCTTTTCCTTTACAGGGTTAATTGATATTCTATCATTGGAGACATATAGCTAAGAAAAGAGACTATTTAAATCCAAAATCAACACTTATTAAATTTTCCATATATATCCTTCTTCATTAGAGTTTGGAGGACATTATTTAAATGATATTCATAAAACTTATATTATATCAATTTATCATTAATGAAAAAAACCAAGATAATACTTGAATTCACTACTCATTATATCCATAAACACAAATGTTGTATTTGTTAACCCAAAGGAAATTTCCATGAATTAAAAATTCTCATACCTTGTGTGAAAAATATATTTGGTATATCATCCTTATTTACTTTTAATTGATGATAACTAGAATGGTGATCAATATTTTATAAGTATTGATCCCATTGAAGTTGATTAAACTGATCATCAATATGAGTTAATGGATACTTTTTTTTATAGTAATGGCACTGATTTCTCTATATTTAATGTATAACCTCATAAGACCATCCTTATTCTTCACAAATAAGATAGGTTCTCCCAAAGGTGAAATATTAGGGATTATAAATCCCTTATCACTCAAATATTGTAGTTATTACTTTAATTCCATCAATTCCACTAGATCTATTCTAAAAGGAGGCTTATATATGGGTTTTTCGTCAGGGATATAGTCAATAGAGAATTCAAATCCACAATTAGGTGGATATATAGGTATTTAATTATGAAATACATTAATATAATCCATCAAAATAGATATATAATGTATTCTAAGTATATCCTTCTCAATCATTTATTCATATTCTCCAAGAAATTCATTAAGATGAGAAATTGGAGGTGGTTCCAAAGAAAACTCAGGCAATGAAGTCTCTACACTAAAAATAAGGGATTACATTCCAACCTTAGAGATTGTAATCTACTTATTATAACAATAAATTCTTGAATTATACTTTAAGAAACAATCCATACCAAGAATTATTTTAAAATAAAACATTGGTATTACAACCATATTTTCAGTGAAGGAACCTCCATAAATTTTAATATACATAGAAATATACTTTCATTATTATAATATTTACACAAAGAGATTTATTTAAATATTATTTCCTTAGTGAATCAGGGGATGATTCAATATTCTTATAAAATGTGTAATATATTAATGAATGTGTATATCTAGAATAAAACAATTCATTAGTTAACCGTGAGTTTATAATCAAAGTACCTGTTATAATATCATTTGAGACCTAAATTTTTATTTTTTAAATTAAATAATCCTATCCTTACTCTCTTAGGATCCTATAAGGTATATTCCCTTGATTATTGGGGAATTTATTTAAATAGTTTTCCATATCCTTAAAATTAAATAAATGTACATTTGTGGCTTCATTATTTCCCTTGCACTCGTGAGTTTAGCAACCCCTATCTCCAAAGTTGTAACAAAATACCATTCCCTTTAAGTAATCCCTCAGGTGTTTCTTTCCATGTTTATTGAATGTAAGAAAATATTAGCTTCCCTTATTCTAATTTTCTAAATTCTTTTCAACATAGAACCCATACACACTCTTCTTATCTTACTTCCCTTCTAAATTAAAATACTTAAAGAACTTCTTCTTAGTCTCAGAGGTACTAGTCACTATCTTCTCATATGAGGAAAATGTTTGAGAGACTAATACACATCAAAGGATTTCAATCAACCCATAAAATAATTGATCAATATTACTTCCTATATTACATACATAGTTTTCAACATGTATGTATAACCTTATAATGTTAGCCCCATACTCAAGAACAACTTCCTCTTCCTTTTGTATTAGATTTAAGAATATCCTTTCTATGCCAGCTCATTTCTCATGAGGAAAGTTCTTCTCAAGTAATATCACCTTAAAATACTTCCATTCCATATACTATATATCATCTTACTTCTTGGGGTTTTGAATAAAATACCACCATTGATCATCGTCTCTATTTATATGATATACAGCCATGATATCCTTATCCATTTCATTTCATCCCAAACTAAGGAATACCTTCTAAAGGGATTTTATCCATTGTTTGGATATTAATGGATTCATGTTTCCATTGAAGGATGGAGTTAGTTGCCTCATAAAGTGGTCTAACATTATTACACTATGATGTGGAAAAATATTTTGTACCATATGGGAAATTTTATTAGTCAAAACTTAAGTCAACTACTCTAGCATAGTTATAATCTAAACTACACCACCACCACCTTGTTGACCTTCTTAAGAGGCAAATACCTACATTTATAATGAGTTTTTTCATGATTTGTGTTCCTTATATTAGGTTACACTTCTAAAAAAATTTATATACTTAATTAGTTCATGAATAAAACTATGAATTATAAATCACAACATATAATTCTTATGAATTTATTGTCGATTCATGTCATGTAATCTATAATTGTTTCTAGAATATCCTAAGGGTTTATAATAGAGTTATTTTCTCTAAGTGTTTTTGTCTAAATCTAGTAGTTCCTAATGTTTCTAACAAACTTTCAATGATTCCAACTATAATACCCATGATCTAATACCCTATAACCAGTGGTTATTTTATTACAATGGTACATAATACATAGATCAAAATACATAGGACCCAACAGTTTAACATTATTAGAAAACTAGATGCATATATGAATATTACATTACATTGAAACCTTAATATATATCAACTAAAAACATAAAAATTTATTATTTATCCTTGAAAATCCATATGTCATGCATAGTAATATTCATGGTTTCCTAGGTAAATGGGAAACAATATAAAGGGGTGAGATCAAATTCTCAATAAGGGCTAGTGTATATCATAGGCTATCATACACAAGCATGGAATAAATAGTATGAATGGAATTAATAAATTCCATAAAAAATAATATATCCATAGATTATATAACAATATATAAATGTATGGATAAGAATAACTGATCTCATAGTGATGGAATGAATAATATAGGGTATCATAAATATATTATCAAGTCTCCATGACAATACATCATACATATATGGGTAAGGATTATACAAAATACCTAACTAGTTTGACTCATGAGAGCTACTAGTGCATCGAGGGGATATATAATTCTAGGCCCCACCCACCACATAACAAGTCCAATGAATTCATCATATGAAGATAATGGATAAAAAATTCATATCATAATGTCCCCTAAGAAACCTCATACATAATCATGTCTAAGTATCCAATTTTTTCCATATAGGAATACAGATATATAGAATGTCAATATTTCCCCATTCAATGGAATAATATGACTATGTTAGTTAATATCCCATAATAAACTAAAAAACAATAAGATATTCAAAATTTAATGGAAAGTAACCTTATAAAAAGAATGATAAAAATGTAGTATTTAAGAGTATTTTCATGGTGTAGAGATGCCAATAGGAAATAATCCTTCATTATAGTTCATAAAGATCTTGCTAATCATCCAAATCATATTCCCAAGGAGTATAAAACCAGGTTTTCAATTGGGCCCCTTAGTTGTGAATCGAGTGATGATAGAGTTAATATAAAACTAACCTTTTTAAGGTTTATTACCCCTATTTTCTTTAGATCTAAATCCTACATCTAGTTTTTTTATCCAGATAGGGATTTCTTTACTAGGAAACCACACACTTTTAACTTTACCAAAATTCTAGGAATTTTTATGGATACGGGATTGTTTGGGCATTAAAAATATTATTAGTGTAGTATAATGAGAGATAATGGTGATCTATAATTGATAATATAATAATTAATTTATAACAATGGATCATAATAACATTTTTCATTATAAAGAAAAGGAAATTGAAGGGCTGTAAAAATAAAGGTAGAAAAGAGGTTTTGGGCCCTAACCCTGCAAAGTAGTTTCTTAAGGCTTGAGAGGAACACCTTAGAACCTTATAAACTCCTTGGAGAGACCACTAAGATGGAAAATGATAGAGAATTAATGATCAATGTATTTTCATTGGATATGAATGGGGGAATGGGTGGGAATTTATATTAAATGATGGGGATTTGTTTATTGATTTTCAATCATATGTCATGGACCCTATGTTATAAAAAAATAGAAAACCATTGGCCCTACCATGGTTTAACCCGTTATATTTTAAATTTAGTTCTTGGTTTTTTCTTCTAAATTTTCAAAAATGGAACCCATTTTAAAATATATTTTATTGGATGTGGACAAGATTATTGTTCATAAATAATTTATTTTAAAAACATAAAAAAATATTTAGGTTTTGGAAGATTATTTATAGGTTTCAAAAACTAATTTTACTACTTTAAAATGTATTACTTTAATAAATAAACCCATTTTTGGTTTATTAGGCCTTTTTATTATTTATTACAACATTTAAGTCATTATTATTTCATAATACCTATCATATAGTCATATCGTATTCCACTTTTTACCCAAAAAACCAATTGTCTCAGAAAATTATAAAAAAATATCCATTTGATAACTTTAATGTGATAATTCCAAATTTAAAGTAAATTTTAAAAAAATAGTTATATATCAAATTGAAATTTAGTTACTAAATAAAAACACTTATGTATTCCAAAATCACACATTTAGCACCTAAATTTTGAAAACTCTTCTTCTAAAAATTTTATTTTTATTTTGAGACATATGTGTGTAATAATATTACAATTAATTAATTATTATATTTTTTAATAATTATTAATTAAATTATTTAATTCATTTTATTGGATACTTGAATAAATAATGTTTATATTAATATAGTTGAATCTAAGGTCTTACATGAAATCCAAAATTCAGATTTCCTCAACACTTGCCTCCAAATTTCACTGAGCATGTTAAGGAAACTTCTCTTGATACTAACTTGGTTAATTATATCAAAAAAATTATTATAATTCACCAATAATCAAAATAACCTTCATGAGGGCCTAAACAATTCTTTAAACTATGGTTTTATTCTAACTTATGTGATGGAATATGTTTAATTGCTTAATTTTTTTATATTTATATATTTGGTTATTTTTGCGTAAATATCCTTATTTTATTCTTTACATCCTTATAAAATATTTATGTTTATAACTTATATAAATAATTCACATTTTTTTTAAATAATTTACACATTTTTATTTTGTAATTTTATAATATATCTTATTATATCTTGTGTATACTTGTTAATTAATTTATGTGAGAACATACATAAATAGTTAACTATACCCAATAAAATAAATCTTATAAAATTTATTTTATTTTATCTAAGAATTTTTGTTAATTTACTTATAATATGTGACTATGTTTAATTAATAAAATAAATAACCATGCAGTGTATAAATAAATAGATAACTATGCACTGATAAAATAATATAAAGATGTGAAATTATCATGAGATTTATTTAATCATTGGTTTATCAAGTAATGATAAAACAATTGTGAAACTAGGTGGGGACTCCATGATCCTTAGCTTGGATCTACATGTATCATCCAAAACTATCCTATTTATCTCCTTGTTTGGATCTATCTCAAATTGGGTCCTGAATAGTCTCCTCAAACTAGGATTTTCATCCTTTATAAAAGTGTACTCACATGCAATTGAGGGGTACCAAGGGTCCAAAGTTATAGTAAATAAACTTATAAATGCAAGCTCATACATAATAAAGGAATAATGGATGATACACAAATCATCCTATTTAATTTAATAACAGTTCATATAATAAACCATGTTATAAATAATTAAATTAGATAAATAAATCCAATACACAAAGACGGCTCAAATCTCATTATCATTCATAACATTCAATGGAAATCACATTTAATAATTTATAGAATTCATTTCATATTTTCCCATTTTAAGATAAATTAATAAACTCATTAAAAAATTAATTTCTTAACTTAAATGTTGTCTAATAAATGGTCCTTTAGACATATGAAAGAATCATATTAATTAATATTAAATATATTAAATAAATTTTATTAAAAATAATTAATTATAGGATGTGTACTCTGGAGGATACACAACATGTACCTTTTGTGTGATATTAAATCCCTTAACTATTGATTTTGATGATCAAACATTATGTAATGAGAAAGTGTCATATCATGTGCAGCCCATATAATATTAAATTTAATAACTATAAAATTATTTATCACATGATGTGAAATGATACATGACACATTGTATGCTACTTGTTGTACATGAACCGTGTCGTTTTCCACACACCACCTAGCATAGAACTCCACAGGTCATGTCATTACATATGCAGCATGTAACTCTTCATGTTTAAACTATATAGACTACACAATTGTTGGCTTAGTCCAAAACCTCTTTATTTTAATAGTCCCAAATTATTTTTACTATGTTACTAATGAGTTTTTTATTTTATGATAGTCAACTGTTTTTATTTCCAAAATTCTAAAATTGGCTAAGTCTTGAAGTTACCGTGACAACCTACCATGTGAATAAGTTCAGCTGACTATAAAGGTCATGTGGCTATGAAGAAGTGATCGCATGTTGAACTCAAAGTAAATGCATGAACTATTAATTTATCATGAATTAGTTGAATCTTTTTTCCAAGTTTTGAACTTACCACACATTGAAGATCAAGTAAACACTTTAAGGATTCAACTTACAACATAAACAACTAAGTTTTCATGCATCAAGTGAGAGAGCACTAGGTCTCATCTTGATAAAAAACCTCTTATTTTTATTTCAATATGTGTTTTATTATTTTTATTAATATATTTTAAACAAACCTATTTTTTTTCAAAAACTATATAAAAACACTAATTTTATATTTTGCTTTAATAAGTGTTTTTATTTGGTGTTTGATACAAGTAAAATTGTTTCAAAATTCAAAGAAGTTTTAAAACATGTTTTAACTGAGTTTTGATCGAACTTTTTAGAATATTTTTGAAAGTTAAAATTATATACTTATACTATATTGGTTAATTGTTCTATTTTATAAATTGGTATATTTTGTTTAAAATATTTTGAAATAGAAAATTTTATTAGTTACTCAATTCAGTCCCCCTCTTTAGTTGTCCACTCTAACCATAATTTTCTATTTGGGGAGTTATTTATTATTAACTATGATCTAGTTATACCTAAAAGATAGTTTTTTTTATTTATAAATTTAAATATTTTTGGGTAACAAAAGGCTTTAGGATACTGCTACTAACAGTCCTTATTTTAATGGAACCAACTACGCTTAGTGGAAGATTAAAATGAAAATACATATTGAAATCATGGGATTAGATATTTGTACTATGATGGAAAAAAATAAGAAAAACCTAAATTTTCTAGAGATAATTGGAGTTATTAAACTAAGTCTGCTTATGATTATAATTACAAAGATATGAATTACTTATATTATGAATTAGAATAAGATGATTTTAAGATAAATTTTTTAATTTATTATACTTATTAAATTTGGGATACAATTTATATCTCATGAAGGAACATCAATTGTTAAAGAGATACACATGAATAAATATACTATTAAATATGATACATTTAAGATGAAACCTGATCAATCAATTTTGAAATATATCTTTTTTTCAATGAAATTTTCAATACCATGCATACACTTGGAAAGAAAATTGAAGATAAATATCAAGTGACAAAACTCCTATGATGATTACTAAATTGGTGGAGAGGAAACTTTGTTTCCATTAGAGAATCATGTGATATAAGTAAACTAATATTAAATGAGTTGATTGTAAAACACATTATGTATGAGGAAGAGTTGAAAGTGAACTAAGATAAACATGAACCTAAAATAAAATTAGTTTATTTAAAAACTTTATGTTCAAAGATAAAGGATAAAATTAAGTAATATGGTTTAAGTGTGGTTTAATCACCTTCAGACAGTGATGAAGAGATGGGTCATTTATCCAAGAGATTTAAGGATGTTTATAAGAAGAATAAATTCTTCAAAAATTCAAACTATGTAAGAAATTATGATATAAGAGGAAACTGTAAAAATAAAAATAAACTAGGATAAGTGACAAACTATTAATGCAAGAGAAAGGGAATATCAAAGATATATGACAAAATTTTAAGTATAAGAAAGTGTATTAGGACAAAGTAAAAGACCAAAGAAAGCTATGAAATCGACCTAGAGTTCCCATGAGGATAGTGTTAGTGAATTTGAATTGAGTAAAGAATATAAGGCTGATAGAGCTAACATATGTTTTATGACAAACACAACTGAGGTAATAAATATTGTTTCTATATATCTTGTTCACATAAATAATATTTCTGAAAATGAAAATAATTAAGAAAATAAGAGCAGTGGAGATTTATTTAAATACTATAATATATTATAAGAAAATTTCAATAAACCTAAAGATAAGTATAAAAATTTAAATAAACAACATGTTTTATCTGTTTATATTAAATATGATCTTAATGTATAAAAAAAGGAAAGAATTCTCATTTACTAAAAGTTAAAAATAAACTTAAAATATCAATTGAGAAACTTAAAAATGGTTTTTAAAGGTTTAAAAATGGAATAGAATCCTTGATAAAGATTCTTGGTAAACATACCACACCAAAGTACACAACTAGGATTGGTTACCAGTATGAACATAGGATAATTTATAAGAATAAATTTATTACTATCTCAAACTCTTATAATTATATAAACTATTTATAATATTTTAGACCTAATAAAGCTTTTATTTATAAAATAATTAAATTTTATTATGGAAAAATTGTTAAAAAACTTTGGATTCCAAAATTTTTTATTACTAACATTTCTGGACCTAAGAAAGTGTGGGTACCAAAATCATTTCTTATTTAAATGTGTGTAGGAAACTTACTTGAAGAGAGCCGATAAGAATTTATGGTATTTGGATGGTGGATGATTCAGAAACATGATTAGGGATTACTCAAGCTTTAATGTCCTTATAAAGATGGATAGTGGACATGTCACTTTTGGTGAAAATTTTAAAGGAACAAATAATAGGACACCATAAAATCGGTAATTCTAATTATATTTTAATTTCAAAAGTATTGATTTTTTATGTTTTAATGTATAATCTACTTATTATCTCATAATTATGTGATGGTTATTATCATGTTAATTTTTAAAACAATTCTTGAAAAAAATATGATTCAAAACATGCTTTAGTCATTATGGGTTTACGTAATGATAATGTTTATATAGTTGATTTAAATTTTTTTTTCTAAAAATATTTCTTACTTAAGTGCCTTTAAAAAAGAATATTAGCTTTGGAATATGAGACTAGGCTATCTCAATATTCACTCTATTATAAATAAAACTAGGAAATATTTATTTAAGGATATTCCTAAACTAGAATTCCCAAAAGATAAAGTATATAACTGCTATAAAAAAGTAACATCATAAGATCACTTTAAAACCAAAGAAATAAGTTTAAAATTCTCAACCCCTAGATTTGGTTCACGTGGAATTTTTTAGACCTTTTGGAATTTATAGCTTAAATGGGAAGTGTTGTGACAATGTTCTTGTATATTATTGTTATAGATATAATTGGGTATTATTTATAGCTCACAAAAGTGAAGATTTTTCCTATTTTAAAAAATATTTAAAATGTATAGAAAATCATAGTGGTATTACTGTTAAGACCTTAAGGATTTATCATGTATATGAGTTTGAAAATCAATATTTTGAAACTTTGTTCTCACAACATGGCTACCATCAAAACTTTTCTGCACCTAGGGCTCCCCAAAAAATGGTGTTGTAGAAAGAAGTAATAGAAAACTTCAAGAGATTTCTTGGATAATAATCAATGTGAATAACCTACCTGTTTAATTTTTAGAATAATATATCAATACAAATTATTATATTACCAATAGGGTTCTTCTCATACCACCTTCAAAGAAAACTCCATATGATTTAGGGGATGGAATAAAACCTAAGGTTAATTACTTTAGATTTTTTAGCTGTAAGATCTTTATTCTAAATAAAAAAGGAAATTTTAGAAAAATTTTAATATAAAAGTGATAAATTAATATTCCTTTGTTATATATCCTACAGTAAATCATATAGGGTTTTCAATAAAAGAACTGAACTTGTTGAATACTATATACATGTAAAAATTTGATTAAACAGAACCACATGAGAATAAAACTTCTTTAGAAAACATTGAGGATTATTTTTAAAATTTTAATATCAATACCTCAACCAAGCCTAATGATGGCTCTGTGAATCCTTCTATAGAAAAATCACCCAGTATCATGGAATTTTTTGGACCAGATCCTAAATAAAAAAATGAAGTACCAATTACCTTTATCCCTAGATCCATTAGAACTCATAGAGACCATCCTTTAGAATATGTTTTAGGATATCTAGATAGAGGTACTAAAATAAGAGCTTATCTTAGAAACCAAATCAAACATCAATCCTTATTATCATATCTTGGACCTGAAAACATCACCGATGTAACAAATGATGAATTTTGGGTATTGTTTATGCAAGAAGAGTTGAATAATTTTCAGAAAAAAATGTATGGGAACTAGTATAAATAACTAAATACTTCATAACAATTTTAAATAAGTGGGTGTTTATTTATAAGGTTAATGAGTTTGGAAAAATAATTAGAAATAAAACTAGACTAGTTTTATAAGGTTACAATCTAGAGGAATGTACTAACTATGAAGAAACCTTTTCTCCAATATCAAGACTGGAAGCTATTATATTGTCTCTTGCCTAAACAGCACATTTGAATTTAAAACTATATCAAATGGATATCAAGATTGGTTTTCTTAATTATTATATTATTGGGTATGCTTTTATTTTACAACCCCCTAGATTTTAAAACCCTCATTTTCCAAATCATGTTTTCAAATTAACAAAAGCTCTTTATGGTTTAAAACAAGCTCCTGGATCTTGGTATGATAGGCTCAACTCATTTTTTGTTTTCTAAAGGTTTTTCAAAAGGTACAGCTGATCCAATCTTATTTATAAGAATAATTTATAAAGATATTTTGTTAGTTTAAATTTATGTTCATGAAATAATTTTTGGATCATCAAAAAACTTCTTGTGTGCTAAATTTTTAAAATTAATGAAAAATGAATTTGAAATGAGTTTAATGGGTGAGTTAAAATTATTCCTTGGTTTTTATATTTTTTAAAATAAGGAAGTAATCATTTTAAATCAAATAAAATACACAAATTAACTTTTAAAATTTCTTGGTATATATTGAACCAATGGTAGAGATAATCCTATGAGTACAAGTTTTATGTTAGATTTGGATGAAACTGGAAATTCAGTTAACCAGAATACTTATAGAGGTATGATTGGAAGTTTATAATAATTAACTTATAACTGAATTGATATTAGGTTTAGTGTGTGAATTTTTTCATGTTTTAAAAAAAATAAAAAGGAATCACATTTTAATTCTATTAATATTAATTTTAAATGCCTCAAAAATAAAACCAATTTAAGATTTTTATATTCTATAGTAAAAGTATTTGACTTAGATAGTTATTTAGCTGTATATTTTTATAGATATAAGTTGGAAAAAATGCATATCTGAAACATATAACTTTTTTGGAAAGTCTATAGGTTCATGGTGAAGTAAGAAATGGAACTGTGTTGCATTATCCACTACTAAAGTTGAGTACATTGCTATAGGTAGTTTTTTTGCAGAAATTATATGGATTAAACACACATTACTAGATTATGAATATCAATTTAGACATGTACCTATAAACTGTGATAATACAAGTGTTGTTAACATTTTTAAAAATCCTATATATCACTCTAGGATAAAAAAAATTGACAATATATCAATTTTTAAGAGACTATTTTCAAAAAGGAGATATAACTATTGAATTCATTGGTACTGAACTTCAGCTTACTGATATTTTATAAATCCATTGAATATTGAGAGAATGAATTATATCTTACATGAGTTAGGAATGATCAAATATTCCTAAATCTTTTAATTTATTTCAGACTTCTACATTTGTCTAAATTATTGTAATAATGATGAAACTTATATGTTTATTAAGATCATTATTAGTTTAAAATTTTTATCATACTTTTTTATTTCTTGTTTTCATGTAACCATAAAATTTAACTCACATGATCAGTTAAGTGACCATGAGTTTTTGTTCATACGTTCAGTTAAGTGACTGTGACCAGTTGTTCATGAGGACGTTATAACTACCATGTGACTTTAATCACATGGTCACTATAATTATTGTGATCTTTTACTTATGTATTCAGTATTCCTATCATGGTTTTATGGTCAATATACCTACCGTACCATAGTTACCGTGAATACATGGTCAATATACTTACTGAGACTATTTGTGTTTGAAATTCTTATTAAGTTTTTTTGGTGTGATTTTATTCAAGTTTATTATTATTATATTTTATAAATGTTTGAATGAAATTAAAATTAGAATATAAATAATCACACATCCATCCCTTGAAAATATTTTCAATTTTTTAATGCCCTACATGCTCTATCTCTCTCTATCATATTTTCTAAATCTTTTCCCTTTCTCCAAAATGTGAACCCAAACCTTCAGAGCTTCAATTCTCAGTTTATAATGTTGAGGATGAAGTGAATTAATTATTTGGAACCTCTTTCTAGATCAACTTCTCTAAATAAATCAAAAAGGTAAAAGGTAGCATGAGTGTTTTAGTTAAATATCACAACCCTCATTTGGTAGATCATCTAGTCTATGCTAAAAAGGAAGTAGATTCTCAGTGGATTCAGTCCAACAAATCTCTTGTATGGAAATAAATTTAGAAATAAGTTTAGATTAAATGGTTCAAGGTAAATGGTAATCCATTCTATCTAAATATTATTAAATAATTTTATACCCATAAATAATTCATCCCTAAAGATACAATAGATACCATTAAAACAATGGTGAATTTATAAGTTCTTGTGTTTTCTTTAAATCTTTGGGAAAAGAGATTAAGTGTGCCTAATAAAGGTGATAATGAATATTATTAGAGTTTGTATCCTACAAATCATGCCCATTTTGAGTTTCTAAATGATTTAGAGGAATTGACTAGGAATAGGGCCCCTAAAAGGATAACCATAGTAGATATTAGTGGTGAATGTAGGTTTTTGGTTAATTTTATCCAACAACTCATTAGTCCTATGAAATAGGACTTTAGTATCTTGAGGCACTAGGATTTTTTTTATTCTTGATAAATAATGATATTCAGATCTATTTACTTAGGTATGTGATGAGATATATGTTAAATCTATGTAAGCATTCTTCTAAGTTTAATTCCATTCCTTGTCCAAAGTTCATATCATCCCTTTTGGAGTATAACATATTAGTTCCTCGGGGGGGAGATGAATTCCTTGGATGGTTTATTCCTAACTCAAAGAAATTGTAGGTATATAAAAAGTAAATTGGAACCCTTGGAGAAAATAATGGGTGGAAAACTCTAAGAAGTTGTATGAAAATTTTGATCCTATCAAGTATCCAATTAGGAAAAAGGATATAGTGGATCCTTCTCTATAAAAAGATGAAATTATTATGTATTATTTGGATAATGAAAATGATTTTACTATATAAATGGAATAAGAGGAACCTAAAGTGGATAGTATCAGTGAGGAAGTTAGGGAATCTTATGAGGATGATAGGGAATCCTTTCCTATAGTATCATTTAGACCTCCTGAATCTCCTCTAAACATTCCTTATTATGAATAGGAATTGAAATATGAGGATCTTGTTGAAATTGAAGTATTAGTCAGTGTATTTTTTGAAGAACCTAATTGGGATGACTCAGGTGAGTTGAGGAAAATGAGTAAATTTATAAAAAATATTCCACTCATAGTCCTAAAATTGGAAGCACACCTAGACCTATTATACCAAATGCACCTTTTAAGGGGGATAAGTCTCTAGGATTTGTAGTACTAGGTTTGTATTACTCTGAGTATAATGATGATGACATTGGGGTCAACCCACCAGAGCTTAGTGGAACTGTCATCCCTTCTTCTCAAAAAGTGCTTGAAGGTTATTTGATATATGAGATTGATTATCAAAAGGTACTTAAAATATCTTCTCTAAGTCCATCTATTGAACAATTACTAGAAGAGATGTTTTGTCTTAATCCTGCCAAATATGGTGAGGAACCTGATATTACAAATGTAATAGCACCTATTGGATCTTTCTAAACATATGTTCTTAAAGTCAAAGAAGAATTTGATGTTGTTAATGAAGCTAAAGTTTAGTCCTTGGTACATAAGTATGTGGTGATTGAGGATGAATTAGATGGTATGAATTCTACTTCTAATACATCTACTATTGTACTTACTTATACCCTTTAAAAATCCTATCGGAAAAAATATTATTTAAATGAATTAAAATAAAATTTTATGGGTGTGTTGAAAGAGATCTTCATTGGTTTGGGAAACTCTATGGAGCCAGTTAGAGAGGAAGAAATTTCCAGGATAGTAACTTTGGTGATTTCTCATATTCAACCCAAATTCCATATCAAAATAAAACTTATGAAAAATGAGATTGAGGATTTGAAATCTCAATTTGGTTCTATATAAGAAAATATTTTAGATATGATCTTAAAGTTAGACCAAATTTTTTTTAGTGTAGTGTTTCATTATTTTGATTTAGCCGATATTTATTTTGCTTCAGTACCAACTCTTTCCCTTGTTCCATCTTCTATTAATAAGGCTATAATCATATAAATCATAAGAGATAAGTTGAAAAAAAAATTGATGGGTTTCATAGAATAAGAGAAGTGGTTTTTTGAAGGTTTTAAAACTCATGTTTATAAGACCTTATAGCTATTAAGAAAAGATTTCAAGCACACTAAAAGAGATAGAGACATAATCTGAAGGGAAATTGACATCTATCTTATTAGTATCTTCACCAAGTTATACCTTAATATTATTTTTAGATATCTTACCATGTATCTTAGAATTCCTACCTTGAACCAATCCTTCAAGTCTCAAGTTGAGAAGCTAAAACTTCTTAATCTTATTTTGGAATCCTTATGGTGAATAAAGATGATTATTTTCAGGCTATGCAACTTTGAACCAGAGTAGTGAGTGACTTCACCAAAATTCTTGAACCTTATCTGTATGCATACAATAATTTTTTTCTAGATCCTCCTATCATTCCTTTATCCTTGGACCCACTTTATACCACTTTTACCACTAACCCTTTTGGCTTGTCTCCTATACAAGCAGTACAACATCTCAAACCTATTTCCAAGTGTGTAGTCATTGGTGAATATACTTCTTCCTTTGTACCACAACCCACGCGACTTTCTTAATCTTCTACCTCAAAATTAAAGGATCTCATGCTTTCTTCTCACATCAGGGATGTTCCTGATTCTGATTTTGATTAGAATTAATGATAAAGACACTCCTTGTAGTGTTTTTTAATCCTTTAATATATTAATGAAATACCCATTTTTATCTTTATTTTGGTTTATTATTTCCTAATTATTTTATCTAATATCTCTAGACAATTTATTTTAGTTTATTTTCCCTCAATTATGATTTTTAATAATCCCAAAGGGAGAGATGAGAAAAACATATTAAGAATGAAATTGAGAACAATAGAGAAAACCTAATATATTTGATTCAATTTATATATTTATTATTTAATTAATTTCATATATCTATTATTTAATACATTTAATATATATATATATCATGATTTTTTATCATCAAAAAGGGGGAAATTGTTGGCTCAGTCCAACACCTTCTTATTTTAATTATCTCAAATCATGTTTCCTATGTAACTAATGAGTTTTATGTTTTTTGATTGTCAACTATTTTCCTATAAAAATTATAAAATTAGATAAGTCTTGATTTTATCATGAAAACCAACCATGTAGAGAAGTTCAACTGACTGTGAAGGTCAAGTGACAGTGTGTAAGTGACCGCATGTTGAACTTAAAGTGACTTCATGAACAATCTAGTGACCATGCATCATATGAAAAATTTATCCAATTTCTAAATTGACCACATATTGAAGATCAAGAGATTGTATGAAGGATTTGACATACCACATGAATAACCATGTTATCATGCATCATGTGAGAAATTTTTTACCAAGTATTTAACTGACTTCATGTGTAATGTAGTGACTGTAAAAAAAAGTGAAAGTGTGAAGTAAAGAAGTGAACGCAGAAGGGATAAACCTACCACAAGAAGAAATCAGGTTAATATGAAAATTCTTGAAGTTATTGAATGAAGTATTTAAGTGAATGTGATAAGAACACAAGTGATTGAATGAAGAAATAAGTGATCTTATGAAGAAAATAAGTGATTGTATGAACAAGACAAGTTACTGCATCAAGTGATTATGCCAACTAGACATGATTAGTAATTGTAATCCAAAGTAACCATGCCTAAGGGATGATCAAGTGACAGTGTATAACTTATGAAGTGATGATTATTAAAATCTCTAATGGCTATATTTTGGATCATTAATTTCAGATTCATTGAATTTAAAATTTTAGTTTAGAGTAATGAGTATGAGGATTAATTATTAATATCCTCCAATTGATAAATTAGAGAAGTTCTCTATTTAAGAAGTAAATCCACTCATGGTCATCAAGAGAATGTAAATACACACAGATCTTTGGGCCAAGTATAAAAAGGAAAAGTGATACAATACTGACTTACATTATTATTCCATGAATCACTATTTTTTGTACCTCTCAGTGAAACCACGGTTGAATATTTTCAAGGACATATTTAAATAAAATTGATCGTTCAAATATGATAAGATAAATCTACATCAAAACTTTACACTTCTCATATATTTCTCTATGTTTTAGCTTACATTTAGAGCTTTGTTTATTATACTCTATTTATTCATTATCATAGGATCCTTCTTTGCGTTAAAGAGTTAAGTACACTATTTATTTAATTCTTTTCCATCTGTTATCCCATATTGAAATAAAGAATATATTGTGTGTATCCTATAATTCCTATGTGCATATATTTTCTATAAAACCTGATTTAGGTTCTTGATTATTTTATTTTATTATAAACTATTTGGAAATGGTTGATTTCAAATTATGGAGGACTATGTATTGGATTTATACTGAACCTCTTGTTTCTTTTTTATTATATGTTTTCTTATTTTTTTTACTCTAGTTTAAAAAAACCAGTTTTGGTTTTCACACACCATATATAAAAACACTAATTTTATTGTTATCTTTAATAATTATTTTATATACATTGTTTGATACAAGTAAAATAATTTAAAATGTTAAATAAGTTTTAAAACTTATTTTAACTGAGTTTTGATCAAACTTCTGAGAATATTTTTGAAGGATCAAATTATATACTTCTACTATTTTAGTTAATTGGTGTCTTTTATAAATTAGGTCATTTTGTTTTAAATATTTTTAAACATAAAATTTTATTAGAAACTCAATTCACCCCCCCCCCCCCAAACTTTTGTTTTCCACTCTGTCCAATGTACACAACATGTATCACTTGAAAGATTCATGAAGTATGTAGTGTTTCTTTCTAGAAATTTATGTGATGTGTGTGTGATGTGTAACCAACCATTACACATTGTGTACCATGTAGATGGTCAATATGTGACATGTAATGAAGTCATATATTGACCAACATGACACATCATGTAATATACATCTTGTACCTTTCATGGAGTGATGGATGTCACATGATGTGTACTTAGGAACTACACAATGTATAATCATGTTGTGTATCTAATGACCTTGGAAACTCAAGATGGATTCTTTAATCATTATTTGTGAATTTTTTTCTTGTTATTGTCCATAAAAAAGTTAGATTAATGAATTATATTGACTGTTGGACTTAGGAAAGAAACCTGAACATGAATGCTAACAATACAATGCATAAAAAATGATCTGATAATTTTTAAATAATTATAAATTAAAATGTGACTACTTTAATACAAATTGAATATTTGAGGTGTAGTAGAAGCTTTTTGAGGAGGCATAATTTTTTTTCATCATGTTTAACAGATAAAATTTGAATAATATGATGAATTATCCCTAAAATTTCAAATAAATGATCATAAAATCCAATTTATAATTAATTTAAACAGAATTACCTCAACCATGGTATAATTTGTAAAGAATTGTTTTTATCAGTTCTCTTATTGTGTTGTCATTGTGTTAGTTAATGCAACTGAGGATTCTTCTATTGATATCCACATATACTCCACAAAACTATGAGTGATGTTCTCCCAAGTGATAACATAATATAAAAAAGTTCTTTACATCGTTCATCTTTGATTTCAATGAGGATATATGTTTTAACTATAAGATCTTGAGATATGGAGAATGAGATAATTTCTATCTAGGGAATGAGAAAATATTAGAAAATTTCCTTTATGTCTAAAATCATATCACACATGAAAAATGATATATTTTAGAATATATAATTAGGTTAAAATGTGATTATTACACAAACACCACTATGATTTTATTTTATCCAATTCATACCCCAATCCACATATATTAAAATAATATTATTATTACATTATATGGCATGTGTTTCATTTAATATTATTTCCTAAATAAATAAATATTTATTTATTTAAATAATATTAAATAAGATATATCATTTCTATTAGATCATTCAACTCGATCTAAATTTTACCAAAAAACTTATCGAACCTTGAATAGTAAAAATATTAAATCCATAAAATAAATATTATATTCACTAAACTTGTGAATAAATATTTATTTATATATATATTCACATAACTTTAATAAATATTTATTTTACAATATTCACTAAATTTGTGAATAAATATATATTATATTCATTAACTTATGAATAAATTAATAATATATTATATTCAACTCACATATTATAAACTCAAATATCTCATGATTGAATTTTTTTATGATCAACATAACAAGAATAAAAAAATATTCCACAATTCAGGAAATAATTATTCTTAAACATAAATTCAATAGAATTTAATGAGTTTTTTTATACACTTAATGTGTGGTCCTCTAAGTTTATTTCTCAATGAAAATAGTCAATACCTACCTAAAGTCCAATATTTTCATCTACCAACATTTCAAGGCACCCATTAAGAAAGAAGTTAGTGTATCAACTACAAAAACCTTCTTACAAATGCAACTGTGTAATATAATCTCATTAAGTGAGTGCATACTTGTGTCATCACCTTATAAATTTAATTTATCTTTCTTTGAATTTTTGAAATGAAATTGTCTATAAACTACCATGTACATAGATTTTAGTTAGACACTTTAAACTCAATCAAAGGGCCAAAGATATCTTATTATATTAACTCATAAGAGACAAATAATTTCTTAACCATTTAATTAATATCATATTACTTATGAAGTGCCAAATGTATATTGTATCACCATGAGTATATGTTGTCTTGGTTTTTATCAATTTATCTGAGTACATGATTCATGATAAACATTAATAATGATCTCCAATAAAAGTAACAATACACACACTCACATATAAGGATATTGATGAAGAATATATTTTATATATTATTATATTATAATTCATTGATAATATCCCCCAATATTTTCATATTTTATGGGTAATTATCACATATTTATTTTATAGTAATAATTTGTACTTTATTATGAAAATGGAATAAATTGTGATTTTTAGTGATTTTTATTATCATTTTGTTATTAATTTTAATGTAAAATCTTAATTTACATTATTTTGATGATATTTTATAATTTTGGAAGAAAAAAACAACTTCAAAAAGTTAGATGGATGTTTGTATACAACAAAATATGGAAGTTAATTTAGATTTGTAAAATGGCAAGGGAAACTCACTAGAATATGTAAGAGTCATGTAATCTTACGTAAGAGTCATTCTAAAGCACTGAAGAAGGTTTGGTAAAGTTATTAAGGAGGAGGAATTTCTAGAAATTTCAGGATGAAGAGTTTTAAAAATTAAAGTAATCTTGTGGATGAATACATAAGATCCATTTGGATGATATGTAAGAGTCTTAAACATACCCATAGAGAAACTTTTCAAGTGAAAGACTCTTACGTAAAAATATATAAGGTTCATTTCAATAATGCATAAGATTCTTTTGATGATTCAACTGTAAATTTGGAAAAGTATGGGGATTTTTAAGAGTAATTTTTACCAATACATAAGATTTATTTTTATAATATGTATGTTTATTTTATAGATGTGACTATAAATTTGGAAAAGTATGAGGATGCATAAGAGTCATTTTGACCAATACATTAGAGTAATTTATATACTCCTTAGGATATGTTAGGTTCATAGACTTAGTGAAAATTAATCCAAACATCATACATTATATTCTTATTCTTTGTTGAGAAGAAGTATCACACATAAATAATTATATACAAAAAGGTTATGTACTTTACAAAATTTAAAGAACCAAAGCTTCACGTTGTGATGATATCTATTATGACATGGAATCCATCCCAGTATTTCCGATATTTAAATCTTTTCACATATTATTTGGTCATGGGAATTAAATAAAAATGATAAAAATGAAGTAATATTGTGTAGTGTAATTTAAGTTCATATGAATAATTAAAATTTTAAGAATGCATAGAAGTTTACTAATATTGGTCCTTTCACATGAGGAAGCCACTCCATGCATGTGGATTCTTATTGGATACCATTATTTCCAATTTAGATTATTTTTACTTAATGTATTTGATATAGATAGATCTCTCTATGGGATATAGATAGGAGTTTTCAACTTGGCCTTTGTCCTAGAGAGTATTTCAGGGTTTTTGTTTATCTCTTTTGTAATAGTTCTACATTTTAATAACAATAGTATCTTCCCCTATCTATTTTATCATTTTCTTCATGTTCTCCCACTATTATTCTCTAATCCATGATGATAGATAAATAATTTTTTCTATTGTTCCAAGGGAGGCATAATTGATTCTTTGAGTTGGAATATATGTTTTTATTATTATTTTTCTACATATGAAGGTATAATTAATGGTTAAATTAATAAGGGTATTCAGTTTCACTATTATATATATAAAATATAGTTATTCCTCCCTATTCATATATTTTTCATCCCTTAAATATTGAATTCATTCAAATGGTAGAGCTTGGATTAGGAAGAGATCATTTCTATGTGTGGATGTCTTAGTGTAGAATGATCATCATTAAAAATTAAGTTTAAATGGGAATGGTAAGGAACTATTCACCTAAAGATAGAGTATAAGGACCCCGACCCTAGTAGACCGAAGATGATTCCTTAATTTATTACATTGTTATGATTACAAGGAAGATTCATCTCGAAGGACCAAATAGTTTAATAGTTTTGGAAAACAAGATACATACATAAGTTCAACATTACAACTTGAAATGAAATACAATACAGGAATTCCATTGGAAACATCCATAACTCCTAGATTATCCCTGAAAGTCATTCATAATATACTTCATCACATCCTAGGGAAAAATAAAACATTAGAAAGGGGTGATCTCAAATCATCAGTAAGGGTAAGAAATACAATGGATGAATAAATAATAAGGCATGGTGAATAACTAAAAGAACACATGCCAATAAAACATCATCTTGAGTATAATTTGGCAGGAATAAAAGTCGATTAAATAATTCCTAAATAAAACATAACCATGGATATCTTACTAGTCGAGTAATCACATGGACTATCAATTACTAGTTTTATAATGAGGTAATGAATAATGTGGGGCTTCATAACCATACTATCAAGACCTTGTCCCAAGACTGTACATAAATCGGTAAAAAACCCAAACTAGTTTGTCTCGTGAGACCTGCTGATGTACCAAGGGGATATAACAGGACCCACCTAATAATTACTAAGTTAAATTCATTTCTCATATGAAATGGGTGAAACATAATCAATATATACATTCATATTGAGACTAAAATATGAAATGTAGATAACTTTCCCCAATCAATAAACATAATCACTAACCATTCGGAGTAATATGGTGAATGGCATCAAGATAGAACATCCACAGTCAAAATAATCATATACCATTCAATGAAATATTTTATATGATATCATAGAATATTAATCCCATTTAAATATAATAATCAATAATATTTTTGAAATATATAAAAATACTCTTATAAAATCATCGAGTAGTTCTTGAGAGAAATACTCTTTTACTTTGAAAAGAAGAGTTCTTTTTAAAAACTATTTAATAAATATAGAAGTAAATAAGATATTTTTTTCATAATAAAATGATTTATTTTATAAAAATAATTTTGTCTTAAAATAAAGTATATATTTTACTTGAAAATAGGTAAAATTTTGAGAAGTTCCCTTGAATCGGGCGTGTTTATCAAGAATAATTTGAGAAAGATATTTATAAAACATGTAACTCCCTATAAAATAAACAAGGATTATGATTGGTACATATATATAGAAAATTTACACATAATTTATGAGTATTACATAATAATAATTATGAATTTTCAATTGGGTAAAGAGTGAAAAGGAGTAACCTGAAAGAAAAATGTAGGTTCAGGTAGAAACCCTTACCTTATGTATGAATGTGTTTTGAAATTGACCTTAAGATCTTGGAATATAGAATTATACTAATTAATAATTTAATTTATAACCTATTAGACATGTATATAGTTTATTATAATTTTATTAAGTTCATTTATGGGCTTTTTGATAAGTTATAAGATTGAATTATGTCGCTTTAGAGTGTTCATTTCCTTGATTTTCATAATCGATTTGCTTGATTATAAGTAATGGAGCACATGTAAAATGGGTATAATTCTCCAAAATTGGAATTAAATATTATTAATGAACAACCAGAAGTTTAAATGGTATTATGTATTATTTTATTTCCATATATTAGGATGAATTATTAGATAATATGTTAATGATAATCATTTAGCTTAATTTTAGCGGTTTTTCTATCCGAATGAACTAGTTTTGTTCTATTATTTAATATTATGAATATACAATGGTTAAAGAACCTTAAATAAGATATGATAAATATTTTATAATCTATTTAAACCATAAAAATGGTTCCGTGACCAGACTTAAAGGATAAATTAAACAACTAAATTTTTTTGTCCACAAAGGTTGTAAATTGGCACCTCCTAGACGATAATTTCGTTTTAAAAATAAAAATAGAGAGAGTAAGGATATGGATAATTTATATTCCATTAACATGATATAATTTTATTATATATATTATAATAGAGTTATCGTGATAATTTGGATAAAGGAGGTTAGGATAGGATAAGAAAATAAAATAAATTGAAATGAAATTAAAAGAAAAAGGAAGAGGGTTTACCTCTCGAATTATCCTCCCTGAGAACTTCCTTAAGGGAAGGGGTTTTTGTATTTTGGAAATACCAAGATCTCATGGACCTGAGGTGAGATAAGTGAAGAGTATTTGGGAATAATTTTGACAAGTTTCAAGGTTTAGAGGTGTGAGGAGAAGAAGGGGTGATGTGTGGTATTTATAGTGGAGGAGGGGGTGATTTTTGAATATTTAATTCATGTGTTTATTATTTTGGATCAAGACTATGAATATTTTTAGAATTATAAAAAAAATATTAAAATAATTAATTTAAGTTCTAGATTATGTTTCTTACATCAGTGATGACTCAAGTAATAGTGTATTTAACTTATAATGTATTTATACCGTAAATTATCGTATTTTACTACTCACTAAAAATTCAAGTATTTTAGAAAAATAACAAAAAATTAACCATAACCATTTATCAACATATAGAATTAAAAAATGAACTCATTTTTAAGAAAATAATTTTCTAAATATGGGAAATTTAGTTTTTAATTAAAACTGTTATTTACTCGAAAAATACATTTTTTAAAATTATAACTGATTTTATAACACTTTAAAAAATTAACTAAGATCTCATTAAATTATACTAAAATCATAAGACAAAAAAATATTTATTTATGAATAAATTTTATGAAAATTAATTTTATCTTAAATAATTTTATTAATTATAATATTATAATTAAATATTTATGACTCACAAAAATACCAACACTTAATTAGTAATTTTTAAACTATTTATTTACTTATACTATGATATAATTATATCATATTTTTATTTATAGGATGGGTAAGTTTTATTTATACTTTCATTGGTGATGTTACTATTCCATTGGCTGGTTTACTATTCATAAGGGTCACATTACTATTCTTAAGGTCATGTTATTATATCATCGGTATAGCACTACAAAAAAAGTAGCAAATTAGTGAAAAATTTTTAGAAGAGGTTATACACAACCCCCTATAAATTTATTTTAGACTGGGTTATGCACAACCTCATCTAATCATCAAATTTAGAGGCGGTTCACAACCCCCTTTAAAAATTTTAGCATTATTTTTTGAATATTTGGTTATATTTTAGTTGTGATTGGGTCAAACAACTGTAGATTTAATAATTAGTGTCAATATATGTTTGGTTGGATTTTAGAGGCATCATATGTATATATATACATATATAATATTCATTTCAATATTAGAGTTACTATATATGAAATAGAATTTGTTTTTTTAATGGAAATTGTGTGGGTTCACTAAGCCCTCTATTCTCTAAAATCAAAGGGGGTTTTGAACCCCCTCTAATTTAAGATATTAGAGGAGATTTATGACCCGCTATTAATCCCTTATATTAGAGGGGTTCTAAACCCCATCAAATATATGACATTAGAGGAGGTTTTGAACCCCTTCTAATTTTTGACATTAGAGGGGGTTTTAAACCCCTTCTAATTTAATATATTATAGGGGGTTGTCAACCCCCTATAATTTATGAAATTAGATAGGGTTTTCAAACCACTCTAATGCATGAAAATAGAGGGGGTTCATGAACCGCCGATAATCCCTTTGATTAGGGAGTTTTTAACCCCCTCTAATTTTTTTATTTAATTTTTAAAATAAATATCATATAAATTCAAAATATATAATATATATGTGTGAATGTGCATATTTTTATGAATATATTACATAAAAATATTATATAAATGTATTTAAATGAATTATAAACATATATATATAAATACATTGTATAAATACTTTAAATAAATACTCATACATATAAATAAAATTGTATACAAATAAAAATATCAGTATACATAATATAAATGTAATTATAAATATATTTATTCAAATATATAAAATTTATAAATGGTTTTAAAAAATACTATACATTTATATTTTGATTTATATTATACATTTATTATATTAAATACATTTTTATTGTATATTTATGTATACAAATATATATAATATAGAGAAAATTAAATATATATATATATATATTATTTATATTATAAAATATTTTATTATATATAAATTTATATAAATTATATAATTATTTTATATATATTGTAGTATTCCATATTAATTATAAATTGATTTATAAAATATGTATATATAATTTTATTATATTATATATTTCCAATTATATGAATGTGTTTAATTTTGTGTGTGTGTGTGTGTGAGTGTGTGTGTTTACATGATATAATATAAATTTATATAATTACATATAAAAATATATAATATAAATGTACTTAATATAATATTATTATAATATAAATCATTAAACATATAAATGTATAGTATTCATAAAACCAACATATAATTTTTAGTTTAAAAAATAGGTGTAATAATAGTAATAATGAATAGTTGATAATATTATTGTTACAAACACATACATATATATATATTATAATTATATTATATCTATAAATATTATATAAATATATAAATATACATACACACAAAAATATAATTGTATTTATAAATACATTCATAAATATATATTTATATATGTAAATATAATTATTTATATATATTATATATACAAAAATATATTACATATTATACACAAATAGAAATATATTATATTATTTAAATTTGTATAGACAAATATATATATTCTGTAAATTTTTCATATCTAAATAAATATATCATAGTCTTTATGAACAATAAGGTGATTTTACTGAGTGGTTTGGGCGCAGCATTTCATTTTATGGGTCATAGCTTCGAATCCCAACATCGTCAGGATTTTTTAATCCATGAATATTGGTGACAGGCACGCTACGCACACTGGGGACCATGGCGAACAAGTACTCATTCATGGGATGAGTCTATAGGGGGTGCTAGTTTTCTAGGGGCACACATGAGGGAGGGAGGGGGTGCACTTGGGGGTTGTCATGGGTGGTTGTCCATGGGTTCAAGGGTGTGTCATGGGGCATGGGTTCTAAGGGTTTTCGAGGGTGTCATGGTGTCTGTTGGGGGTATCTGTGGGGTGTTATGGGGTCATGGGGTCTATCCGGGTAGGTTTTAGGGGGTCTATTGGGGAGTGTCTATGGGGGGTATGGGCGGGTGTCAGGAGGTAATGGGGTCTATTGGGGGGTCTAAGCGGGTGTCATTAGGGTCTATCTAGGGGTGACATAGGGTCTATTGGGGGTGTCACATGGATTCTAGGTGTTTTTCATGGGTATCCATTTTGGGGTTGTTATAGAAAAATTGCCTATAAAATGGGAATTCAAGACTCAATTAGGGTTGGTTATAACCAACCCTAACTGAAACATTAATTTAGGGGTTGTTAAAACTGCCCCTAATCTACCAATATAGGGAGAAATTAGAGGGGTTTAAAACCCCCTCTAATATAACAGTCTCTAAATTCATGCTCATTTTACAGGTGCTTACCCCAAACCACCCCTAAACGGAGTAGTTAGACACATTAGTGGCGGTTATGGGTAACAATTTCTAATGTGTTTAGAGGGGGTTTAACCCCTTATAATCACCCTATTTTTTGTGGTGTAGGTTACTTAACTTCTATAAATACATACCATTTCATTCATTATTCATTTATAAAGTTTGTATTGTGTTTTATAAGTGAATTTATGTTATCTATACTATATGGAATAAACATAATAAGGAAAATCTCATTGATAGAGTTATGGGTTGTTACATTCTCTCCTCCTACAAAAATTTCATCCTCAAAATTTCCAGATTGTTACCTCATAAAAATATTTGGGTAATTCTAAATCATAATTTTCTTAGGCTCCCACATTGCCTCTTCAATTTTATGATTTTTCCAAATTACCTTTACCATACAAGTCATCTGACTCCTCAAAACATGTTCTTTAGTGTCTAGAATCCAGATAGGCTCTTCACAGTAAGATAATTCAAGTTCCAATTTGATACCTTCAGAATGAGTACATGTGTTGGGTATGGCATGTAATTCCTTAACAAAGAGACGTGGAACAGATTGTGTACTTTATAAAGGATAGGTGACATCACCAAATGATAATTCACATCTCCAATTCTCTCCATAATTTCAAAAGGGCCAATGTATTTGGGACTCAGTTTCCCTTTCTTCCCAAATTTTATAACACCCTTCCATGGAGATACTTTCAAGAAAACCTGATCTCCCTCTTGAAAATAAAAATACTTTCTTAGATTATTATCATAGCTCTTTTGACTTATTTGAGTTGTTTTCATATGAGTTTTAATAGTCTTTTATCTTTTCTATTGTTTCCTCCACAAGCTCTGGGCCTACAAGCTTCCTTTCACCAACTTCATCCCAAAACATTGGTGTATGATATCTCTTTCCATAAAATGCTTTATTTGGTCCAATTTTAATAATAGAATGGAAACTATTATTTTATGAAAATTATACCAAAGGTAAATTTTGATCCCATATACCTCTAAAATCAAGTGATTGTGATCTCAACATGTCTTTTAAAGTTTGGATAATCCTTTCTGACTGCTCGTCGGTTTGAGGTTGATAAGCAGTACTCAAATAAATCTCAATATCTAAATATTTATGAATACTTTTCCAGAATTTCAATGTAAATAATGGATCATGATGAAACACAATTGATATAGGTTCTACATGAAGTTTTACAACTTCATTAATATAGAGTCGTGCAAGGAAATCCAGTGGAAAATCTTCCCTTATAGTGAGGAAATGTAAAGATTTAGTAAGTCGATAAACAATTACCCATATTGAATCATTATTTCTTGGAGTTTTTGGTAATACAGTGATAAAATCCATAGTGATTTCATCCCATTTACATGTTGTAATAGTAATAGGTTGAAATACTCCTCTAGTATGTTTTATTTTAGCCTTCACCTATTGAAAGACTAAACATCTGGATACATAGTCATCAATTTCCTGCATCATGTTATCCCACCAGAAATGTTCCTTCAAATCTCTATACATCTTAGTGATACTGGGGTGTATAAAAAAATTGACATATGGTAATCATCCAATAACTCCCTTTTTAACTCGGGGATAGAGGTAACACATAGCCTCCTCCCAAATTTCAGAATTCCATCCTCATACATGAAGTCTGTAGACTTCCCATCATTCACAACATTAATTTTATTTTGAATATTCTCATCATCAAACTAATAACTTTTAATCCATTATAGTAAATATAGTTTTGAAACCATTTTAAAAAGTATTGATGCTTCCCCTCCCTTGATAATTTCCATATCCATCTTTACTAGATCTATGTACATAGGATCCTTAACAATCTTAATTTTGTTCAAAACCCCATGATCCTTCTTGCTCAATGTATATGCTACCTTATTCTCCTTTCTTTGGTGGTAGTGTATTGAACAATAATAATCCTTGATCATCTCAAGACATCACCTTTGCATCATGTTTAATTATTTCTATGAGAAGATATATTTCATACTCTTTTGATCCGTATATATCTCACATCTTTCACCATAGATATAGTGTCTACATATCTTCAGAGCAAATATTACAGGTTCTAACTCAAGATCATGAGTTTTATAGTTCTATTCATGAGTTTTTAATTTCCTTGATGCATAGGTTATAACTCTATCATTATACTTAAGGACACAACCATGTCATTTCTTTGATGCATTACTATAAATCACAAATCCACCATTCCCTAATGGTAGAGTCAAGATCAGAGAATTCACTAATCTCCTATTCAATTCTTCAAAACATTATTCACATTCTTTTATCCATATGAACTTAACCACTTTAAATTCAATCTTGGTTAACGGGTTAGATAACTGGGAAAATATTTGAATTAAATGCTGATAGTAACCTGCTAAACCAATAAAACTACATACCTCGATTATGTTTGTTGGTGTAGGACATTCCTAAACTACCTTTTTATTCATATGATCAACTAATATTCCTTAATTAGAGATAATATGGACAATAAATGAAATTGTTTGAATCCATAATTCACACTTTCTAAACATCCTATATAACTTATTTCTTCTAAGAGTTTTCATAATAATACACAATTTATTCTCATTATCTTCATAGTTTTTTGGATTATATAAAGATATCATCAATAAATACCACAACAAATTCATCAATATATTCCTTTAAAACTCTATTCATTATATCCATGGAAACAGAGGGTGCATTAGTTAGTCCAAAATGAAATATTGTAAACTCATAATTCCCATACCTAGTTTTAAATGGTGTCTTTGGAATATCTTCCTTCCTCACACACAACTGATGATATCCAGATCAAAGGTCAATATTATAAAAATATTGGGTTCCATGAATTTCAACAAATAAATCATAAATGATAGGTAGATGATACTTGTTATTTCTCTTAATATCATTGATCTCCTTGTATTCAATTCAGAGCCTCATAGATCTATCTTTCATCTTAATGAAAACAATAGTAGCTCCACATGGAGAAACACTAGGGAGAATAAACCCTTACTACTCAACTCCTCTAGTTGTTTATTTAGCTCCACTAATTCCACTGAGGTAATTCTATAGGGAGTCGTTGATATAGGCCCTTCATCATGAATTAAATAAGTAGAAAACTCAATTTTCCACTCTCGAGGATGTCAAGGTAAATCCTCAGGAAGTACATCAACGTATTATTGCACAATAGGTACATCCTCAATTTTAAGATTTTGTTCCTCACCCATATATATTTCATTCTCTTACTCACTAATAATTTCATTCAGTAGATTTACTAGGGTTGGATCTAGATAATAATCATATGGTGAGGTTTCTGGTCTAAAGATAAGGGACTCTGCATCGTTCTCAAAAATTGTAACTTTCTTCTTCTTACAATAGATTTTCACATCATAATTTGAAAGCCAATCCATGCCGATTATTATATCAAAATAAATCATAGGTATTATGATAAGATCATAAAATAAATAACTTTTTTGTGTCATAAGGGGATTTATTAACACATCTTTATTGCAATGATACTTCCCTTAAGAGTTTTGACTGAAAACTCCTTTATTAAATCAAATTGAAAGTTTATACTTTTCTTGGGAAACTAGGAAGATATAAAAAAATGTGATGATCCAAAATAAAATAAAGCATTGGATGTATTTTGGTAAATGATTAAAGTACCTACCACAGCATCATTAGGAACATAAACCTCAGTAGTTGTGATCATATAAGCTTAACCTTTCTCCCTTGGCCTTCTCTGAGGAATGTTTCCTTGAAATTTAGGACATTAATGTGCATAATGTCCCATATATTTACAATTATATCATTGAACATTGGTATATTATTTCTTTACCTTTCAATCACGATCTTGGTGGTCTTTTTCTCCACACTTGTAATATACTCCCATTCTCGTCATGCAAGTACTGGGATGTCTCTTCCCATAATTACTGCAAGGTGTAAAGTCAAATATCCCTTCCCCAATTCATTATTTCATTTTCTAGAGTGTTCAGTAGACCTCTTCTTCTCTTTATTTCCTTTAGATTTATAGGACTTATATAATTCCTTGTCTATCTTGATAGAACATGAGACTATATCATCATATGGTGAGAAATTTTGATAGATCAGTGTCTGTCAGAGGAATGGTTTAAAACCATTAAAGAACAGATCAATATTACTCTTTGGGTTACATATGTAGTCAGTATCATACCTTGTTAACCTTTTGAAGTTAGCTTTATACTTTTCAACATTCCCATCCTTCTTTTTCCTCATACGTAGAAAATTATTTTCCATATCTTCTCTTTGTTCATGAGGAAAGTATTTTTCTAAGAAATTTTTTTTAAATTCTCTAAATTCTATGTTTTATATTTCTTACTCCTCCTTCGTGTTTTGAATAAATGACCACCATTGATCTACATCTCCCAAAAGATGATAAGTTTCTATAAAACCCTTATCCCTTTTATTACTTCCCAAAGCAATAGATATCTTCTCTAAAGAAATTATCCATTTCTCCTCTAAAAATGGGTTCATAGTCCCATTAAATGATGGAGATTGTTATCGCATAAAGTGGTCTAACATTTCTCCTCCATGTTGTGGATCAGGATGCTCCATACGGGTAAAGTTATTATTCATAACTTTATTCAATTGTCCCAATATAGTTATAAGTTAGTTATCACCAATCCCAGCTCGAGAACCAATATCACTATCTTGCATATGAGGGAATCTCTACATGGGATGCATGCATTCATGTGGTTTTCATTCCTTCCACTGTGATTAATTTTTAAATAATGGAATAGATTATATTAGGTTATGAATCATAATGTATAATCTCAATAAAATAAAAATACTTAATATAAATTGAAATTATATGCATAGTTACTCTCATAATCATAAACATAGTTTCTTTGGGGACATATTTACTTATAAATCCTTCATAATGTTTTGTAAATAAAATTTGAATTATCCTTGGAATATCCCTTAGGAGTGTCAAAACAAGTGTGCAGTAAGTCATATTGTCGTGTACCATGTTACCCCAAGCCAATCCCAAGAAACATTATTGGAGTTTCTAGGTACATCTTTTCCAGAACAATGTCCACTTGTAGTATTCAGGTAGGGATGTATTGCTAGGAATATCCATATAATCTCTACCTTACCAAAATTCTAGGATGTTCTTGTATGATTATCCTCAAAGTATGTCTTAAAGTTTTGTTCCCAAATCTATGTTTTCTAAATCTATTTTCTAAGTTTTCTACTAAACTTCCTCTGATACCAGCTGTAAGGACCCTAAACTCAGTAGCCTAGAGTCGGTGTCTTACATTATTAAATTATTATTATTACAAGTAAGATGCATCATGAAGGACCAAATAGTTTAGTATCTTTGGAAAACAAGATACATATATAATTTCAACATTATAACTTTAAGTTAAATACAATATATAAATTCTTTTAGAAACATCCAAAACTTCTAGATTATATCTATAATCCATTCATAATATACTTCTTTTCATCCTAGAGAAAAATATAATATAATAAATGGGTGAGATCAAATGCTCATTAAGGGTAATAAATATAGTGGAATCATAAATAATATGTCATGATGAATAACTAAAAGTATGCATACCATTAAAACATAATCTTGATCATAATATGATAGGAATAAAAGCTGATTAAATAATTCCATAATAAAACATAACCATGGATATTCCACTAGTCAAATAATCACATGGACTATAAATTAATATTTTCATAAATATTGAGTGCATAAAGAAGGATTTTATAACCATACTGCTGAGGCCTCGTTCCAAGACCATACATAAACAAGTAAAAAAATAAAACTAGTTTGACTCATGAGACCTACTGATTCACCAAAAGGCTATAGTTGGCCCCACCCGACACTTACTAAGTCCAATTCATTTATCATATTAAATAGGTGAAACATAATCAATATATACATTCATATTGAGACTAACATGTGAAATGTGAATAATTTTCCACAATCAGTAAACAAAATCACTAACCATTCGGAGTAATATAGTGAATGGTATCAAGATAGCACATAAAAATTCAAAATAATCATAAAAAATTTAATGAAATATGGTATATAATATCATATAACATTAATAATAATTAAAAATAATAATAAACAAGAGTGTTTAAATAGATTAAAACACTCTTATAAAATCATCGAGTAATTCTTGAGAGAAATACTCTTTTACTTTGCAAAGAAGAGTTCTTTTGAAAAAATATTTGTATAAATCCAAAAATGAACAAAGATAATTTTTCCATAATAAAACATTTGATTTTATAAAAATAATGGTGGTTTAAAAAATATTATATTTTACTTGAAAATAGGTAAGAATTCGAGAAGTTCCCTTGAATCGGGCTTGTTTATCGAGAAGAATTTGAGAAAGATCCTTTTAAAACATGTAACTCGCCATAAAATAAAGAAAGAATCTGATTAGTACATATATATAGAATATTAAAAAATAATTTATGAGGAGTACATAATCATAATTAATAATTTTTATTGGGTTAAAGATAGAAAAAGAGTGACCCGAAAGAAAAAATGGAGGTTCGGGTAGAAACCCTTACCTTATCTCAAAATGTGTTCTGCACTTGACCTTAAGGTCATGTAATATGAAATTAGACTCATTAATAATTTAAATAAGAACCTATTATACATGTATATTGTTTGTTATAATTTTATTAAGTTCATTTATGGCCTATTTTATAAGTTATAAGATTGAATTATGTCACTCCTGAGTGTTCGTTTCCTTGATTTTTATGATCGGTTCGCTTGATTATAAGTAATGGAGTTCAGGAAAAATGGGTATAAGTATCCAGAATTGGAATTACATGTTATTAATGAACAAAAATAATTTTAAATTATATTATGTATTATTATTTTTCCATATATGAGGATGAATCATTAGATAACATGTTAATGATAATCGTTTAGCTTAATTTTAACGGTTTTTCGATCAGAATGAACTAGTTGTGTTCTATTATTTAATATTATGTATATACAATGGTTATATAACCTTAGATAAGATATAATAAATATTTTATAATCTTTTTAAACCATAAAAATGGTTTCATGACCATAATTGAAGGAGAAATTAAAGAATCAAATTTCATCATCCATGAAGGTTGTAAATCGGCATCTCTCAGACGATGATTTTGTTTTTAAAATAAAAATAGAGATTGAGTAAGGATATTGATAATGGATATTACATTAACATGATATAATGTCATTATATAGATGATATTTTAGTTATCATGAACATTTTGACATAGGTGGTGATGATAGGATAAGAAAATAAAATAAATTGAAATGAAATTAAAAGAAAAAGGAAAAAGGTTTACCTCTTGAATTATCCTCCTTGAGAACCTCTTTAAGGGAAGGGGTTTTGGAATTTTGGAAAGACCAAGAGCTACTGGACGTGGGGAGAGTCTAGGTAAGAGGATTTGGGTATAATTTTTATGAGCTTTGAGTCTTAGAGGTGTGAGGAGAGGTGGGGTGAGGGGTGGTGTTTATAGCCAAGGAGGGGTGATTTTTGAATATTTAATTCATTTGTTTATTATTTTGGATCAAAAATATGTATAGTTTTAGAATTATAATCAAAATATATTTCAATAATTAAGGGAAGTTTTATATTATGGTGATTACATCAGTGATTAATCAAGGAATAGTTCATTTAACTTATAATGTATTTATAATATAAATTACCATATTTTACTATTCACTAAAAATTCAAGTATTTTAGAAAAATATAAAAAATTCACCATAACCATTTTTTTATTTGTAAAATTAAAAAATTAACTCTATTTTATGAAAATAATTTTCTAAATATGATAAATCTATATTTTAATTAAAATCATTATTTACTCGAAAAATACAGTTTTTAAAATTATAACTGGTTTCATAGCACTTTGAAAAATTAACTAAGATTTAATTAAATTATCCTAAAATCATAAGACCTCAAAATATTGATTTTTTAATACATATTGTGAAATTTTATTTTATTTTAAATCATTTTATTAATTATAAAATTGTAATTAAATATTTATAACTCACAAAAATACAAACACTTAATTAGTAATATTTAAAATATCTATTTACTTATACTATGATATAATTATATCATATTTTTATTTATAGGATAGGTAAATTTTATTTATACTTTCATTGGTGTGGTTACTATTCCATTTATTAGATTACTATTCATAAGGGTCACATTACTATTCCTATGGTCATGTAACTATTTCATTGGTATAGGTTCCTTGACTTCTAGAAATACCTCATATTTCATTCATTATTCATTTATAAAGTTTTTATTGTGTTATATATGTGAATTTATTTGATCTATACTATATGGAATAAAAATAATAGAGAAGATATCATTGATAGAGTTCTAGGTCATTACATAGAGTTATAGAAATTTAATCTTCAATGAACTGTTATTTTCATCACTATGAACTCCTGAGGGATTCAACCCTTCTTTAATTATAACTTCATTCTATTCTTAATTTTCATGGTTGTCATTTTTATTTATATATATATATATCACATACCTTTTATAAACCCTCAATATTTTAATATTTCATTTAGTATTATATTTTAGTTGGATATAAATCGTAATAATAGAAGAATATTTTATATGAGAAGCCTCCTCAAGATATAGACCCTGGGTTGTGCACTATACCACATACCTAAGTAAATAAGAATTTATTGAAGTTTAATTTGTGAAAAAATTCATAGATTTAAATTTTGAACCATTGTTTGGGATTGAACTTGGGTTGCTCATGTAACAGATAGGTATACTTATAAATTTGGCATCGTTGTTGGGGAGGCACATTACTTTCACAAACTATTCTTTTAAAAATATAAAAACTCATAAATTTAAAAAAACCTAAAAATTTAAATTTATTTTAAAATAATTCATTGATCACTATTGTACTTACTAAAACCTACAATTTAGAATATTTTATTAAGTCAATAGTGGATTATCATAGTGATTAATATTTGTATTTTCCTTGTAACTAACAAAAAATGAGTACAATAAGGAATTTGTTTAAGAAAATAAGTTCAAAGAAAATTAAAATACTTGAAGAAGTCAGGAAACAAATGTAAATTCTCACTTCTTCCTTGAAATAATTGAAAAATGAGGCTCAATAAAAGGGAAATCTTATTCCAATCACTTTCTCTATTGAAGAAAAATTTGAGGGTGAGTTGATGGATGAATTAGATTAAGGTTTTTTTATGTTTAGGTCGAAGGAGGACATCAACAAGGAATTACAAGTTGACTTGAGTTTTAGAGATCAAAAATATATTGATGATTAATTTTATGATTTTTTAGAAGATGAAATTACTTTTGGTATCACGCACTTTGATAATGATAAATTAGTATCTTTGACCACTTTTATGGTTGAATAGGACACTTTTTTGAGCTAAATAAATTTAAATAGAGGATATAGTGTCTACTTTCCACTCCAAAAAAACCAATCTAGAGTGATGAATTAGAGATAGGGAGCTCATATAAGAATAATTTTAGGGATTATAACCTTCTTTTGAATTTGTTTCTTTTCATTTTTAATGGATTGAAATGCCTTTTCACTCTCTATATTCTAAATTTTCTGATTTGGAAGGGCCTATCACTACCCTGGATAGTGAGGAAAAACTTAATTCAGACGCCATAAAGGAGAAAGTGGGATATAATTTCAATATATGGATAATAAACATGAATAGTATTCTCTAGGACATGTGATTAATCCAGTACTCCCTCAAAAAATCACAATGCATTCACATATAGGGAAAAACAACAACTAAAAGGGAGACACCTTACACCCTTTTCTTACCCTTTATTTTCCATTCTCACATTTTGGGGGTTGAGATATTTTACTTTTCACATAGGGCACTCTAAGGACAATTTCCAATTATGTAAATTTATAGAAAATACATAATATGGTTTCTATCAAAGAAACCCAACCCATCATATTGTTGGGGTTAAAACAATAAAACTACCTAGTTGTAGGAAATTAAAAACATATCACCCCTTAGGGGTTCATATAAATATTATCTTTCCTTTATTTATTTTTAGTTTTTATTTTTTTAGTTTTTATTTAATATTTTTTTTCTCTTATAATTTTGAATAATGTAGGAATTAGAAGATTAAATCAGGCTACCACTTCCTAAAAGAAACTCAAGTTTTATATCTCCTTCTCTTGAGTCAAAGATACCTTATTCTTTTGAATATATTTAATATTAAATTAAGTTTGGTTAAATATAAGTTTGGGGGATTTGATATCAATTTTTTAGGACTTCATGTTTTTGTTTTCTATTTTTGATTTTGGGTGTGTTTTTAGGATACCTTATGCTTATAGAATGTTTTATAAAATTCAAATGATCTTGGTATTTTTGGAAACTACTTGATATGAATATCTAAGGATTTAAGTGATTAATAAAATGGATTTTGTTCCCTAATTTCCAATATTTTCATTTAATTAAGTTTTATCAATTTTGAAACTCATGTTTATAAGTGTTTTCCAATGTTTATCTTTCTCTACCTAAGAGGATTCTAAACCATTTTAACATTTTATTATATTTCAATTTTCCTTGAGAGTATTGAGGCATGCTGTGAGATTTAGAACTTTTTATTTTCATCTTTTTTTGAATTCGATAGAGTTTATAAATTTTTTTAATAATAATTATGGAATTATTTTGATGAAAATATATTTTACAAATGAACTTTTTCCCTAGACTATCTTTACATCTCACCCTTGTTATCACTTATAATCAATGAATGAACTTGTTAGGAATCTGCATTACAAGATCGAATTCCAAACCAGCCTACTCTAGAAGTTAATTCATGATTATAGTTGAACTCAAGTGCTGGATTAGGAGATTATTTATGTTCTTCATTAGTATGGAAAATTATTTTGGGTTCTAATATGTAGATTTTTCATCAATTGAAGTTATTTGCTGAAAAGTTCTAAAAATCATAAACTAGGAAGAATGGAAGGGTAAATATCCTTAAAAAACTATGAAAGGGATTTCAAATAATTTTTTTTGAAGACCAAAGATTCATCTATACCCTAAGAATAATAATCTATATATAATTGATAAAAATTGTAACAAAACTTCTAAAGAGGTGTAGAGAATAAGAAAAGTGAGAAAAAAATTATTGTTGTTAAAATGATTCATGTGTGAACTACCCATGAGAATAAAAAGGTTGTTGGAGGTCAATATTTTCAAAGAGGAGTGGGAAATGGTACCATCCTTGAGTTTAAACTTGAAATCATTCATTTTACTACATTTTAGAGCCAAACCAACTCATTATTCCTCTGAATTTTTCACATATGAAACCTATCATCACTTAACCCACAAAACAACCCATATAAATTCCTCATGATTGAAACACTTTTATATCTCAATGAATTGTAAATAATAAAAAACTTAGTCCTATATACATCATTCATGTTATTGAGAATAATAAAAACTCCATTTATAAATCCTTGAGTTAAGATAGATATATTTATAGGTTGGTAGGTACAAAATTCACATGGGGATTCATAGAATATTGAATGAATTTATATTATTTGTGATGAATTGGGTAGTTTATATTCATTTAGGAATAATGATATCTCCAAGTATTTGAAAATTAAAAAGTTTTGGAAACTTTTCCATGATAATATTTCTTAACCTTGGTATTATATGATTGCCTAGAAGTGAAAAAAGATAAGTGTAGAGGAGTGGTAAAGTAATTATTTTATATATTTTTATATTGTAAATCACTGATAATATCCCCACCTTTTTCATATTTTATGGGTAATTATCACATATTTATTTTAGAGGAGTAATTTGGACTTTATTGTGAAATTGGCCTAAATTTTTATTTTTAGGGATATTTATCATTATTATATTATTAATTTTCCAAGAAAAACATAATTTCTATTATTTTGATGATATTTTAGGAGTCCAGAATATATCATACAACTTCCAGAAGTTATACATAAGTTTAAATGTATAATATTCTGAAAGTTGATTTAGACTGGGAAACTGAAAAATGGAACTCACTAGAATACATAAGAGTTATATACTCTTGTGTAAGAGTCATTTTGAAGTACTAAAGAAGATTTGTTAAAATTAAAAAGGAGAAATTTTTAGAATTTATAGGTTGAAGAGTTTTAAAAAGTATTATATAAGAATATGTCAGAGTCATTTGGATGATATGTAAGAGTTATGCACATAGCTGCTAATAATAGGCTAAAGTGAAAGACTCTTACATATCAATATACAAGAGTCATTTGGATAATATGTGAGAGTCTTTCAGTGATGAAATTAGAAATTTGGAAAAGTATGGGGATATGTAAGATTGATTTTGACCAATACATATGGTTCATTTGGATAATATTTTATTATCCTTCAGAGATGAAGCTGGGAATTTAGAAAAGTGTAGGGTTGTGTAAGAGTCGTTTTGACCAACACGTAAGATTCATTTTTGATCTCCTTGGGATACATAAGGGTCATAGACTAAGTGAAAATTATGCAAGATCCATATGTAATATTCTTATACTTAGTTGAGAAAAATAGGCTCACATATGTAATATCCATCACTATATGTGTAGAGATATTGTCCTTTACAAAATCTGAAGAACCAAAGCTTCTTGTCCTGGTGATATATATTGAGATGTGGAATCCATACCAGTATTTTTAGCCATTTAAATCTATCCATATATTATTTTAACATGTGTATTAAATAAAAATGAGAAAAAGGTAACAATAACATATGGTAGAATTGAATATAATGGGGATAATTCCAAGATGAATAAAAACATGTTACTTCCATGTGGAAGTTTACTACTATCAAGCCTTGCACATAGGTAAGTCACCCCATGAATATTGATACTTATTGGATCCTGTTATTCATAATTTAAATTATTTTCTCTCAAATTTATTATAAATATAAATATATATATATATATATATATATATATCTAGGGGATATATATATATATATATATCTATGAGGAAGAAAGATAATAACTTTCAACCTGGACTTAGGCCTCGAGAGTGGTTTAGGGTTTTTGTTTATTTATTTTATAACAGTTCTATGTTTTAATAAAATTGGTATCTTATTATCTCTCTATTTACTTTTTTCCATGTCATCCCATAGATCTTATCTTTTTTATATTGATTTATAAATAACTCTTATTGTAATTATAAGGTAGGCACAATTTATTCTTTGAGTTCTAATATGGGTTTTTATTGTTTCTGGTTTTCTTATTCTGAAACAATAATTGATATTTAAATTGATTAGGGTATTTTTTCTCTATTTTATTTGTTAAAATTAGTTATTCCTCCTTATTTACATATTTTCTTCCCCTTTAATATTTAATTCATCCAAATGGTGGATTTTATCTTTGGTATTGATGTTCAACAAAGAGGATTCTTAACTGAATCTAGGAAGATATCACTCTTTCATGTAGAGGTATCAATGTAGTATGATCATCATTAGAAAATGAGGGTAATTGGGAATGGTATGAAACTATTCATTTAAAGAGTGGGCAAGATCAATTTTATCTTCAAAGAATAATGTTTTGCATTATTGTAAAATCCTGATGATAGAAACTATTATTTCTTTATAACTTTATTTTTTTCATTTTTATGTTCTTAATTTTCATTTATATATATATATCAAATACCTTTTATAAATATCCATTAAATATTGATTTATTAAAGTGGTATTTGTGAAAAAAAAAACTTGCACATTAAATATCCAATGACACATAAAACATGTGATATTCCTATTGGTGGGTTTATCCCCATAACCTTCCTTTATGGAGATTACCAATTGAAAACTTCATGAGAATAAGTATCAATGATTATGAGTTCTCAGTGCCTGATAGCCAAACATTATATATGTCCCATAATATTTATATATATTTACCATGAGACATATTTATTTAATAATGTCATCATAGAATTTCTATGTTCTCATTATAGCAGGGAACTACTATAACCCTTTTATTCATCAAATATTCTACAGACACTATCACATTAATGTTATACAAAATAACAATCACTATGTGATAAGTATAAATATATATATCTTAGAAATTGAAATTCCAAAAATCAATTGGTTATAGGGCACCAACTCTTATAATATTCACCTATAACCACAACCTTTAATACTCCATGATGGCTATCGATTAGGGATGTCTCAAATTCATACTTTGTGAGGTCAATTATTATTTCACTCAATTATTATTTCACTTTATCATGTCGACGCTTTCACTATTTCCTTACCTCCTTGCTCTATCCCCAAATCTGATAGGGCTTTTATCAGTGACGCGGTGGAGGTTCTTGGTCGAGTCCCGTTTATTTGGGTTGCAGCCTCGTTTCGGTGTCCACTGAGGGCACGTTGGGAGATTCATAGTGGGATTTGAGTACAGTTTTGGAGTCGGCGACGGCATTTCGAGTTTGGATTGTGGCGGGATCATCTTTCCGGTGGGTTGGCGTTTGGGTGACTGGTTAAGGTGATGGATTTCAACCCATTAGATCTTGAATTGAGTTATGGTTTTGGTTTAGATTTTCTATGAGTATTGTGGTTTTCTGTGTGATTCTTCTTCTTTGAATTTTATTTCCTTGAACCTGTTCTATTTGTGATTTCATTCTGGTTGAAGTTTTTTTTTGTGCATCTACGTATACTGCTCTAATTGGTCTGCATTTTTGGAAGTTTGTAACATGGTTCATGAATCTCCGGGATTGGATGAAGCCAATAACTCTTACCCAATGATTATCTGTGGGAAAGGAAAACTGAATTGCACTGGAACTTAGAAACAATGAAGGTTTTATGTCTCCCAGACATCTTTTAAAGAAGTTGTGAATTTTCAAAGGGAGTCTGCAATTTGAGGCTGAATTATGTTCTTGGTTGTTTGTTTTATCTTGGATATGTTTGTAACCAGCACACTACATGGATCTATGTCAGATGATGATCAGAGCAGGAATATTTCTCCTGAGTATTCTATTCGTATTTGGAAGTTCGAGGGGGTATGGCTCTGCCATCAGTACCAGGCCCGTGCAATCTTGCACGGGACAGCTAGTCGAGTGGTCATGTGATGGTGAAAGCTTTTCATCATGATATAGTCGCTAGGGAGGGGTGGATCTTGTAGTCTTGATCTGGGTTATCAGCTTTCTTGGTTTTAATGGTTGTAATGTTTTGATATGGCATTTTCTCACTTTATCCTCAAAAGTGTTTTGATAATAAAAAAGTTAATTTTTAGTCAGTCGTATGAAAGACCACCAGAGAGTCCTTATGTTTGTTGTAATTTAATTTTTTTTGTTAAAATCATTAAATTACAATGTAATTCCAGCCACATCTCCATATGACAATCAAATAAATCCCATCACTAAACTTGGGTTAAAATTTATAAATAAATCATTTTTTAATAATTTTGATATTAGGATTCATAATCCTCATGTTTGACTCTTTGAACATAATATTCATTTTCTTTACTTCACAACATCCAATGTTATAATATTAATAATGTCTATTTTCTTAAATAATTAAAACGTTTTCAACATTAATTATCATATTTAGAATATTTCTATTCAAACATCTCTTTGAGATCATTTTGTAATAAAATTAAATATAAATCTTTATATTTAAATCATTCATTACTAATATATATTAAACAACATCAGGATGTAAATTAAAGTTTACTTGAAATTGTATTAGTATATAAATTTATTTATTTCACTTTAAACTTCTTCAAATTTAACCATACTCCCACTATCTTCTTAGACACTTTTTTTTCAAAATATATTTCTAAGACAAAAAAAAATTGTTGTGTTAAAAATAAAATTTATTTCATTTATAAGAATATATAACAAATAAATTTCAAACAACCATATGTTATATGATATTTTATGTGTTTGGAGTAATATTCTAAAAATAAGGTTTTATATAATATGTTATTTTTGGGTGGTGGGAACTTTTTCCATCATATTTTAATAAATAACTTGGATAAAAAAATTCAGGGAAAAAACTTCTTTTATAAATTATTTTCAAACCATGTTATAGAATTAGATAAATCAAAAATTATGTGTGTCAATATAAAATCATCTCATTTTATTTAAAAAACTCATTGTTTATTAAAAAACACTTGTAATAGAAGAGAAAGAAAATTATATTCAATACACATCATTTATTAATCAATCTTTGAAGTAATATATTACATCCACTTTCTTGATATATAAACCCTTTATTTTATCACTTGAATGCATAATCCACACTTCATCCATCAACACTTAATCAATTTTTAACTTCTATACATATTCACAAAAATTACTTAATGTATAGTTAGTATCATATACCCTTTGAAATAAAATAACATATTTATATAAAATTGATACCTAGAGTGAATTACCCATGATTATTTTTATACCTATTTAGATATTCTAGAAAATTTGATCTCTAATGTTCAAATTTTTCATAGTGGAAACATTTATCTACCTTAGAAGCTCCATTATTCAGAATCAAAGAATTTGGTGTGGACTCTTCATGTCCACTCTTATTTTCCTTATGAAAAAAACTTATACTCATTCCTTTTTGTGCCATCATCATGAAACTTGAGCTGTAAAATCCCTAGAAATATTATTTCCCAAGACCAAACCTAAAATTGTTTCCCTTTCAGATAAGTCAAAAAACATAACAATGTTGAAATTTATCAAGAAGGGTGGATAGTTTCCCATTGTTTTTCTAGTTTACCTAGCCCAAGGTATTATTGGGATTGCTCCAAGGTTGAACCTATACTTGATATTGGACCTCCCATTCATTGATCAATAATACTCAACATATTAAATATATCAGGTAAACTTTTATTAAATTTAATCATGTTTTAATTAACAATAAACTATTATATTATTTTTGGAAGAGATTTAAAAATGAATTTCATGACCATTTCAATCTTGAATAGTTACTCTAGTCTCTCTAAGTCATTTACACACCCAATCATATTTAGAAAATGAGTTAAGACCAAATTACCAGTGTTCATATTACATCAAAATATTTTTTTATAAACTTTAAATCTCTCGTGTATATCTTTTTCTTTACAAAAACTTTTCATATTTTCTATCATCCCAAAATCATCCATAATATCATGTTATATTCAAAAACTTATCTCATTACATTTTCGTTCTAAAATATAAAATTTCCTTTCTTTCTTATGAACTATTCTCAAGTTACTATACCAGTTTTAAAAGTTGCTTAGATTAATATTTTCCTTTTCAATAATTGATCTCACTATCAAGTTTGATGGTGATGATGATATCATTTGTATCTATACTATAAGTTTTATTATATGGGTATCATGTTTTATAATAATTTAATATTAAATTTTATTAAATTTCCACTCACTAAAATGATAACCTACTTTAATTTTATATTATATAAATTAGTGGTCCAAGATCTATATTTCACAAATCTTTGGGTTGCTTTGGATTTTCTCCCACCACTTAGCCATTTTAGTAGACCGTCATGTCAATAAAATACTATAAGAATCATGGATATTTGATTAGATAACTCCTTGAACAAATAAATTTTATAGATTATCCCAACTTTATTCCCTTGGTATCCTAACTTTTAGCATTTTCTAACTAAGTGTAACCCAATTCTCATGCCAGATTAAAACAACTAATCTTATTAGGGTCACCCATATTTTTCTTTTCTTATATGAGATAATCCATGGGCACATATTTTTTCCATTACCTACCCATTTCTATGATATAGGTCTTCATAAGTGTTCACTTTGGAAAGAATCTAACACTCAGTATTCAAAGTAGTTTTTAAAATCTCATCATTTTATCCTATATATTCCTTTAATTCATGTATTGTTTGAAAAAATAGTTTTTATTTCCTATAACTTCAACCAAATTAATATATTCAAGATATATTAATGTATAAAACATTATAGAACTCATGATTTGTGTTACTTTACCAAAAATAAAAGTTTATTGTACTTACACATGTCCAAATTCATTCCATGAATAATATAAATGTAACCATTTCATGTAGTGGTTTATAATCATATGAAACAAAAAACCCAACAATAGAAAGTATGGTACAATAGGTACCTATCCTTTCTTTTATAAATATAGATTAAGCCTCCAGGATAGTGACAAGTATGACCCAAATATATTATTATCCATATCTCAATAGTCAATAGTAACCTTAATTACCATATAATACTAACACCTAATATGCATAAATCATAACTGATATTTACTATTGTGCTCATGACCCACAAACAAAACATAGTATTTGGTTGGATGTAACTAAATCTTATAGTGTACCTAGTATGTAACTATTTATATTTATGGTATAAAATTTATAATAAGTTTAAACAATTTCAAATAAATCATACATCTGTTCATAGTTTAAACATGTTATTTTCATTGTACATCCTTGATGGATCGTGCAGGGACACTGAGAGTGGGGTGAATCAGTGTACCCAAATTTTTACCAAATTTACTTTCTTTTCAATTATCCCCTCTTAATCTTGAACCACTACCCCAGTTAAGAGGAATGTATCTTTTTTGTGCTCTCAATAATTATAAACACATTCAATGTAGATAATAAAAGAGAAAACATCACATGTGGATTTTTACAAGGTTTGGTACCAATACCTACTCCTTTTCTTGATCAACTTATGGTTGTTTCATGGATTATCTTATCACAATAATTTGAAGTGATTACAAACTCCTAGAATTAGAATATAATGTTCAATATAAATTAAACAATCTTCTTGAGTCGGTGGAGTTATTTATACTAGTACTGCCAATCTTCAATGGTGTTGTTTATATTAGAACCTCAAGTTCTTCTAATATAATCAATAAACACTCTAAAAAAGATGTATCTTCTACACCAGATGCCTTTTCATCAATTAGATAATCATATTCTTCAAATTTAGGTCTTCAACTGCTACTAAATCAACAATATTATATGTATGTTACACCACTATTCTTCAATAAGTATAAGATTCAACTTCCAATTCAACTCATAGATCTTTATGAATGATCAACATAAGAATCTAAAAATACACTATAATTTTTTTTCTTCCTCACTATATCAAATTCTCAGGAAAATACCCCATCCAATGATGAATCTCCCGGCCACAATGATATATATGCAATAAGGATCTTTCACAATATCATCTCAGTATGTCTTCTTAAATTCTAAAACACTATCAACTTGGATATATGATCTTATTATATTTTTTCCAGCTTTAGTCATAAATCAAGCACACTTTATACATTATTTTCATGGAATCTTAAACTATAGCACATTAAATTATGACCTCTATTATATTATGAGCTTCTCAATTATGTTTCTGGTATCTTTTCATGTGGGCATGTGTATTGATGATCACATGCATTTGCTTCACATGTGCATGCATATACTGGATAATATATACACTCACTATATTTTATTTTCATGTGTGCATGAGCCCGTGAAAATATTTCACACAAGGGCGTGAGTGTGAAAATACTTTCCACTCCTTTTGCACACACAATTGCATCTAATGTACACATTTTTTGTCCACTTTCCATGACACTTCACTAATTCATGCGAAGTGCATGACTTATCCAAGGTTATGAAAATTGAATGATATGTTCATTATCTTTGGGTGATATGAGTGTGGATCATGATCCTTATAGAAACACATTGTTCGATTGAATTCCTGGAATTAATTACATGTTCTACTTCTACTTCACATGAAATGATCACATGATGTTATTATATCCTTCATGTGACCAATAAGGGATCACAAGATACATTATTATTAAATCACACTTACTTCACACAAATTAATTGATTGTCCATATATTTCTCCAAATGCCTTCGTGTAAACAAGATGATTGTTCATAGATTTACTTTCATGTGATATGAGTTGTGTCCGCAAGTCTGTCTCAAACTCATCATAAGATATGGATGTATCTCAGATTTTTTTTTTGAGACAATAGACATGTCCACGGGATCACCTTCACAATAAAATGTTTTTTCTAGGGGTTCCCTCATCTTATATTCATGTAACCAATATGGTTTCATGAGAACTTATTCACATGATCAAATAATGTAGACTTCTCTTACCTCATGTGAATGAATCACATGGATACTCATTATCCTTCATTTATATGGTTCATCCAATGGATCTATTTTCACAAGATATTTCTTGATCTATCAAAGGGTAGTAGAAAAACTTCACTTTTCTAATCCTCGACTTTTATAGAGGTGGATACACTACCTCTCCTCCACAAAAAAAGTTTCATGTCAAGGTTCTCTTCTAATGCCCAAAAATCTCTAGATCTTTAATGTTGACCATCTCAGTGTCTTCAAGCACCATCGAGATGATCAAAAAAATTATATGATTCACATGATATGAATGATAATATTGAAATATTTAAACAATAATAATATAAAAGGATGGGATCATCATGTGCTTGAAGATACGTTCCTCATATTTTAATGGTTTTGATGACTATCAGCATGCTATCATGTTTGTCTTCTTTATGTCGCTTGTTCTATTGATAGATTCTTACATTGTAGTGTGTTCTTATGATAGCATCATGAAATTTATTCTTGTGATTCCACTATATCTCATGATGGACTTCTTACGGTGGAATTCATACGACGGTTTCATGGTCAATTGCATGCATGCAAGACATCGATTGAATGCATGTGCTCAATATAATTGTGTTTTTCTCAAGATCTTATAGTGGATGGTTGTCTCAAGCTTGTGTGGCCAGGGTGAAATCAAGATATATAATACGATATGTGAAATTTGAAATATTCACTGCATGGGAGATTGGCATGGTTCCTTTTTTGAATTCACAAAGCATGGGGTTGAACGGATGGTGTAGATTAATTGCATATGACGGTTGATGTTATATCTATACGTTTTTAAAGAGGATGAATAGTTTCCACTATAAACAATTCCCGCATAAAATTCACACAATGACTTCACTCTACTTTATAAGAAAATTCTTGACTTCCATTCAGTCGATCCAACTACGGGGGTTTGGCACCTACTCTACCTACACACACCCACCATCAGGCCTCGGCCCATCAGACTTCTTTCCTACACTATGCATGCCTACGATCCTACACACTCCACGGGCCTTACACATAGGCTCACCCGCACACAGTGGAATCTATGATCCTAGTTCCTTATACACATCCCTTGTCGCCATTCTTCATCCTTAGGTAGGATCTCCCATAGGAGTTAACCCCTTGTGTCCCCCTGTGAGTGGTTGGGGGCTAGCCCTTTGGGGTTTGTCTGGTTGCCCCAAAATTTGTATTAAACACCCATAAAAATTATATTATAAGTGTATAATGATCAGGCCCAAAATTCCAACCCACATATCAACCATCTCCTTCTTCATCCTTAGGCATTAATAATTTCATTTTTCATGGGCATATAAACACATATTCATGAAAATAAATATTTTCATGGTCCTAAAATGTTTTACACTTTTTCTATCAATGTGAAAAATCCTTAGCACATGACTTTAAATATTTAAGATCAGAATAAAAAATTGTCACATTTGACAAGGATAATTTTCCAAGCATAAAATCAAATTACATTGGATGAATCCATAACAATTCTTTAGGAATCGGCACCAATCATAGATAATTGTATTACTAACTGACAACCAATGAATCCATAACAATTCTCCAGGCATTATCACCAATATTATTGAATATATCTAAAACTCTTTCAAACTTTGACATTCCATGATTAACCACTAATCATAGATGACTCCATCATGTATTGAATTTTGATCCATTATTATATATTGAAAATAAATACAACCATGCACATCAACCATCCACATGGGATTTATATTCATGAATAAATAAAGCATAGAATAAACTAAATAAACGAATAATTCATAAATTTTGACATGTAATAAACATGTATGAACATTTCATAATTCAAAAATTATAAACATATTATAATTATATAAATAGACATTAAAATTTCACATTTATTTTAATATTAACTCTTTTATGCTAGCATTTCACTTTTCACTTTTTTTTGAAATTATATATTCAACTCACACATCAAGATCTCTCACCTAGGTCATCCATGAAAAAGGAAATGATGGTGGTATATATATTCCCTATAATTCTAGAAGGGTTGGGACACATTGAGCCTCTTTAGATGGATTTTCATTGGACCTTTACTCCATTCACTAACCCTGATTTGTTCCCATCCTTTCCTAGTATCGTGATTTTCCCTAAAGTTACCTCAATGGTCAAAAACTTCCTCAAGCTTCTAATATCACCATTAGAGTTCATGGAATACTCGACCCTTGTAAATGTCTCCTTGGTGGATCATTTCTCTAGGCATAAACCCTTAGTTGACTCTTTCATAGGTTCATCTTTGATTATTTAGTATTAAATTAATGCATGTTTGTCAATTTTCTGGATTCTCACCACTTTCAAATTTTCTTCATGGACAAAGATAGTTTCATTACATCCTAGTTTAGTACCCCTGGAGTCTTAAATGGGTTTTGATTATCCCTTTTTCTATATTCTTACAAGTTCCACATGAAGCATGATCCCCTGACCATGGAAATCTAGGATTGTTTCCCTAGATTAACCCTTCCATTTCAAAACCTATAGATCCTTAAATTATTAGGAAATATGGTGGATATCTACTTATTCATAAATAATAAGACTATATCTATTTATAAACCCATCGACCCTTATATATGAATTGAAGTTGATATTATGAAATAGTCAGCTAGATCTAACTAGATTGATATTGAAGAGAAGTATTTTTGTAAATAGTCGGTGTGTTTTGAGACCTGGGTTGACATATTCTCCTCCTACAATATCTTGGGCCATACTCAACCATCTTGTTAGTATGGTTCCATTGTAAAGAATGTTGGTGCTCAAGTTTTTGTTGATCATGGTTTTAAGGTATTTGGTATTGGTCACGATGGTATTAGGAATGATTTTTTTTCTAACCCAACATTTCCACATTCTCTTTCTGTTATGAGATAAAATCCCTAGGTTGGTGATGCTATCTCATGGGTAGGGGATTCAGTGTTGGTGGGTGATCAAGGGACCCTGAGTCTGAATATTTGTGATGAAATTCCTGTTCCAACCCATACTAAAGTAGTGAGACTCAGTTGTTCTATCAAGATATATGATTTCAATTCCATTTGTATAGTTTGGGTTAGAATCTACTTCCTCCCACTTTGTTTCTCCCCCTACAGCTATGATGGAATGATGTGATACTTATATGATTATCCCGTGTTATAAATAGGTTTATCTCAATATAGATCTAAATAATTGGTTTGAGGAACTGTAAAAGAATTTCTCCAAACAAGACAATGGGGAATGGAAGGTGGTGGAGTATATGAACAATAAGAAATGTCCCTGAGCTGTAGACCCGGTGAAAAGACAAGAACAAGTGAAGATTAATGCACAAGGAATATATTCCTTTTTTAAGGATTTTTTGAGTGTGGATTCCCCTTCACTAATCTCTTCTTATTATAAAGAGGAAACTAATTCAGAAAAGAAGTTATATTTAGGGAATAGAAAAATAAAAAGGGGGATTTTGATATGGGGTATTATTCAATGATAACAGGAAATAAAATAAAAGGCTGTGGTGATTATTCCTAATTACCTAAACATATGGTGATAATATTAGTGGGTAAATTTTTAACGTACCGGCCCGGCTGACCATCGAATCGGTGGCCGGACTGGTAGGTCACATGGCCTTAAGCGTGTATCCCTGTATGCCAGAGGCTGTCGACTAGCAGTGAGGGTCTCGGGAGGTGATATTGGGGAGACTATACCCTCTTACCAGAGTTTCACAACGGTATTATCAGAGTGAAACACAAAAGTAGCGGAAGCAGTAATGGATAAACAATGAACAAACAGCAGCGGAAGACAAATAGTGATCATTTTTATAAAAGGTGGCCAAAGCCGGTTTACACGATACAGGGATGATTAATGATATAATGTGAAAACAGGAACACAATACAACATGCTTACAATACAATGTAAAAGAATAAAGAAAAGACAGCAAGGCCCGAAGGGCGTTCTCCTGAGCATCCCAAGCTCCCGCTCGGTTCTTTGCTCCTATCCCCAAATACAAGCAACACAGCAACCAACCTAGGTCCTACAAACAAGAAAGGTCTACTCGGGTACCCTAGTGCAATGGAGGCCTGAGTAGGATGTGAGATATAAATCTCAGTATCCTGGCACCACTGGTGTCTAACCCAATCCAGAAAGTGTTTATTTAATTAAACAGGAAGCAGGTATAATAGGATTCAATAAACAGAACAATATAGAATGACAACACCCATCCAGGTTTCCCCAAAGGAAACCTGGCAGCTATACCAGATTTGGCTCATTGCCAGGATATCAGTCTAATCATGCCACTACAGTTACATATGTAAATATTTATAAAAGATGGCATGGGGTAAGCATGCCTCCCACCCATCAGCTAAAGATAGCGGGCACGATGTATGAATGCCTCTCATCCCTATAGGTCAACTGGAAAGGGGTATGAATGCCTCCCTTCCATCAATCATGATTAGTGGGCACGAGGTAGAATGCCTCTTATCCCTATCGGTAAACAGGAAAGGGGTATGAATTTCTCCATTCCATAAACTTTTAGAGAATAGCTGTCACGGCGTAAGAATTCATCTCGTCCCTATAAGTCAACTGGAAAGGGGTATGAATGACTCCCTTCCATAAACATATAAAGATCGCAACTGGCATAGGGTAGACATGCCTCCCACCCATAATCAAGTAAGCTGGCATGGGGTATGCATGCTTTCCATCCATAATCATTCAAAGTAGATGGCATGGGGTATGAATGCCTCCCATCCATAATCATTCAAAGTAGATGGCATGGGGTATGAATTCCTCCCATCCATAACACGTATCCCATCACTAGAAGTCACTGGAAAGGGGTAAGAATGCCTCCCTTCCATACATGTACTGTCATAATGGCATGGGGTATAACTACCTCCCATCCAAACATGTATCTCATCACCAGGTGGCATCAGCATGTGCGCACTCACAATACAACCATGTCTGTAATATACTACTTATGGCATTACCTCATAAGCATTCAAAGAATCATATCACAATCACAAAAAATCATACCGCCCACATCCACGTAAATGGTTATAATCACGTCCATACAAATATACCTAAGGAAAACCATCTCAAGTATCATTATCACATTTATACTTAAGGCATGGTCTTACCACCCTAATCCATTTCATTCAAGTTTCACCAAATCATAACAAGAGTTTAAAAGGAAATCATAAGAATCTACTTCCTAATTTTATCTTGAAGACAGTGAACCTCTAATCGAGGGGTTTTATTATTAAATCGTTGGTTTAGTGACCAAGCAACCATTTTATCTTATTCCTGCAATTCACACAATTTTCACAGAGGCATTTAATCGACTAAACTTGAATAATTAAAATACTAAAACAAAGCAGTATTAAACTCTTTAAATGCTACACTTAAATTAAAGGTAAAGTAGAGGGACCCTACCTCAAGGTGGATCCATCTGTCCACTCCGACTCTTGAAGCTTTCTAACTAAGATCCGCCTAAGCTCCGGCAAAGCGAAACCAACCTGAACCCGCCAATGCACTAATCAAAACACACTACAAACCTTAAACCAACTAAAGATAACAAATTGGGAGTTGTGTAAACAAATAACGGGTAAAACCCTTACCTCGGAATCAAAATGGCAGATTGAAATCATTGCAATCCGCCTCGTTTTCGGTGGCTGATGTCGTACGCACACCAACAAGGTCCAGAAGGACCTTTATCACCCCTTTACAACAAGAGAAACAAGAACAAAAAGGAATTAAACAAAACCCCTAAACATGGGGGTTCGGCCGAAATAGATTAGGGAAAAGGGGAGGCCAAAAACCGGCCAAGGAATGAGAGGGAAGGAGGGGAGTGACCTACCATGAAGATTCAGAAGAAGAATCGCCAAGAAATGGAGGAGAGGAGGTCCGACCGAGGGAGGGCTCGCGCGAGGCCGAGGCGCCATGGGAGGGGGATTTGTGCAGGTCTGACCGAGAGGAGAGGGGAGAGTCTTTATTTTAGTTTAGGTTTCCATTTTTCTTTTAATTTTAAACCCAATTAAAATATCCAAAAAAACCCAAACAGGAGGGCCACGCACGGTTTGACCCGCACGATTTTCCAAACCGTGCGCAAGCCGTGCGGCCTCTACTGGACACCCCAGGCACCCCGCATGGGCTAGTCGCATGTTTTGGGGAAACCGTGCATAGGCCATGTGGACTCCTCTGCCTCCTTATTTTAAGCCGCACGGTTTGGGCCGCACGGTTTGGGAAATCGTGCGCCAACCGTGCACCTTCAGTTATTGCTTAAAAACCAGCCGTCTTCAAGTACGACGCACCTGAAACACCCCGAGACACTTGGGAAACTTCTTAGGCCCTCACCCAACCCCAACAACATTAGAAATATGGGTTCAAACCTTCAGAACCCCGTTCTGAAGCCCGATTCTAAAAACGACCGATTCAGTAATTGAAAAATTTCAATTTCCCCCACTTTCTAATCTGGTTCAAAACGCGTGTCATTACCACCTTCCCACCTTAGAACTTCTCGTCCCCGAGAAGCCATCGGGAACAACACACACCACACTCGACCTACAAGGGTCGTGAAGCGTCATTCAAATGAACGCATTACGGTTCCAAACGTCCCACGTACCAATGAACATCCACTTAAGCACATATAACTTAAGCTGTCAACACCCGAGCCAACACTCGTTTTCCAACTGAAACACCCAGACGACTCTTCCCCGAGCCCGTCATACCAGAGACACAAACTCATCATTGTCTTTCCAAGAAACCAATCAAAGGTACTTCCCACCTTATATTTTTTTTAACATTAAGCTGTCAAAACTCAAACCACAGCTCCACCACCTTTCAAAAGGAATTTAAAAAGCACACTCCAAGCGTTCCAAAGATGCACCTAGAGTGATCTTGAAATGATCTAACAGTCGATTTCTCCATCAAACTCAAAGCCCAAGCCGAAAAGAGTTAAGCCACTCTGGCTGACTATTCAAGAAGACGCACGGCTTAGACAGTCGGCGTTTTATAAGCTGAACAACGATGCCTCCTCCCAAGGCATCTCACACTTACTACGAGAACGTTCACCGAAGCTCATACCTGACTCCCGGTGACATCTATAAGATCAAACCATGAGAGAAAACATGCATCCCGCATGCCACGCCGAAAGAGAACAACCAAATGAGCTAAACATATTCCAAGCACATTAGCGCGGCATAAGACCGACGCTCTCTTAGCGCATCCAGGAAGAAAGAAATATAGGGGACATGCTCGTCGCATAGCAGAGTACACTAAGAGGATTTTGAAAGGATTCCAGTTAGTCATACCCAAAAATTGGAAAGGAGAAAATTTGAACCACACCTGGTCGACTCTAAAGGAGAAACTCGGCTTCACCTGCCGACACATCAAGATTTCTAAACCAACCACAATGCCTTTTTCCGCACAAGGCATTTCGTGATCGTTCACAACTTACCACTGAGGTCCTCCACGACCAATGGTGTTTCTTAAAAAGGGTTGCATACACCGCCAACCAGATCAAGTCTTGTTGTCGAGCAAGCATCGACGTATAATGACACCTGCAAGCCTCAAAGGCATTAAAACAAACCCGACCATTCCCAAATGGTCTTTCTTGATGTGTTCCTTCTACCCAAAAGAACACACTTCACTAAACTGACACAACGCTTCCCACATTAGAAGCGTCGGTGTCACCAAAAGAAGAAAAGACCATCTCCTCATAAGCGAACTAGTTCATAATGATTAAACGGACGTGTGTCGCTCCTCCGAGTCACGATCACCATGTCAAAATGCACAAGAAAACCAAAGCAAAAAGACCGGCATGTCAACCACCTGAGTCTTCCGAAAAAAATCATCCCGAGCATTGGGACAACTTGATTCTCAACTGCTCGGTCACTCTACCACGGAAATGACCCAAGACCATACACAAAAGCCCAAAAGATTTAGCCGAACGTCGTTTCACCTTATATGACCATTTACAAAGACGAAAATGTACCCAGTTGTCCATTACCATGAATAAGAAAAGGTCAAATGACTGACCAAGAAACCGACCATTCCAGAGGCATGTCTTACCAACTGATACAAAGTATTACCTGATGCTCACACACACGACAAGGTCAGGAGTAACATGACCACCTGTCTGAACAAGGGTGTCATTGGAAACTGGAAGTCCTACAAGGGACAGCAACACCCGAACGGTACCAAATGTCAGAAGACTCACAGCGCTAGTAAGGCATAAAATCTCTATGGGTGCTACCTACCATGGGATAGCCCCTCAAAAAGAACAAGCATCGAATCAAGCATTTGATCACGCCAAAAAAAATTCATCGGGCTCAAGCCTAACATTCAAGTCATTTTCCAAAAGAAAACAAATGCCCACGGAAAACACCTACGGTTCCGCCTCAAGACACTCGCAAGAAAGACTCAACTTACCCTCACTTGAGGTTTCAACAAACGAAACCACTACAGGTTCCTTTTCCAAGCCCTTTATATCTAATCATATTTATTCTTTTAATCACTTTAAAAGGTTCAATTAAAAACTTTAAAAACCCTTTCAAAATAAAAAATCACTAGGCACTTGATCATTTTTAACAAACAGCTCAAAGAAAAGAAGACAAGTCTCAAAAAACTTCCTTTTATCCACTAAACATTTATCAGTCATCCCGTCTTATTCTGGAAATTTATCATAATAAATTCATTTGAAGCAGATCAGGCGACCTACGAGGGTCCCAACAAGCCAATTCACATCAGATCAAAACCAAACATCGTTTACACAACTAAGCATTTCGTAAAGCATGTTGCCATCACATTCACTATGGGTTGCCATTTTCCAACTCATGAAGCGCTCATACACTCCATGGGTTGAAATTTGGATCCCATTAGATGAAACAAATTACATTCCATAATTAAACATGCTCAAATAAATCATCCAGCCATACGGGTGGCCACCTACCAACCTGTAAAGTTCCCATACACTTTATAATTTGGAATTTGTCTCCCTTCATTCAAAACCAATTTCAATTCATTTTACAATTTAAAAATTAGAATCCCTTTTTCGGAAATCTGATTACAAAGGTTACCCTTTCCCAACCATAAGGCGCCCATACACCTTACGACTGAAAATTGGCTCCCGTCGTAATTGGAATCATTTAATTTTGGTCAAAGTAACCAATTCCATATTAACTGAACCTAGAATGTTATCGAAAGAAGTAACACAGAAACATGCTATATCACAGAAGCATGGAATAACTACCACAAAACCTATCACAACAGTAGGCATCAATTAATGCATCCTAGATGGCATGGCATAATGCATGGTATTAAATTTCTTACAAGGTGCCTATATGATACATGAAATGGAATACCCTTGTATCATCGGGTTTCAACAGAAATGGAACCCACAATTGCATCAACAGTATCAACAGAAACCATGTGTGTCACCCAATGGTGAAATCAAATCAACTGTAATAATCAAAATCATTAAAATAACATTTTATTCGAGGCAATTTGGCTTTTCCCTGTACACGGGTTAGCTACTCCTGATCACAGCTTATTACCAAATTCCATCTCCTTCCTATACCTGTCTACTGTCACTAAATAGTAAAACAAACCAAAAAAAAGAAACTGCTCTGATACCACTTTGTAACATCCTGGCCCGGCTGACCATCGAACCGGTGGTCGGACCGGTGGTTCACATGGCCTCAAGCACGTCTCCCCATACGCCAGAGGCTGCAGACTAGTAGTGAGGGTCTTGGGAGGTGATAGTGGGGAGACTATACCCTCTTATCAGAGTTGCACAGCAGTATTATCAGAGTGAAACAGAAAAGTAGAGGAAGCGGTAATGGATAAAAAATGAACAAACAGCAGTGGAAGACAAATAGTGATCATTTTTATAAAAGGTGTCCAAAGCCAATTTACATGATACATGGATGATTAATGATACAATGTGAAAATAGGAACACAATACATCATTCTTATAATACAATGTAAAAGAATAAATAAAAGACAGCAAGGCCCGACGGGCGTTCTCCTGAGAATCTCGAGCTCCCGCTTGGTCCTTTACTCCTATCCCCAGATACAAGCAACACAGCAACCAACCTATTTCCTACAAACAAGAAAGGTATACTCAGGTACCCCAGTGCAATGGCATCCCGAGTAGGGTGTGAGATATAAATCTTAGTAGCCCGGCACCACCGGTGTCTAACCCAATCCATACAGTGTGTATTTAATTAAACAGGAAGCAGGTATAACAGGATTCAATAAACATAACAATATAGAATGACAACACCCATCCAGGTTTCCCCAAAGGAAACCTGACGGCTATACCAGCTTCTCCTCATCGCCGGGATATCAGTCTGATCATGCCACTATAGCTACATATGTAAATATTTATAAAAGATGGTGTGGGGTAAGAATGCCTCCCAACCATCAGCTGAAGATAGCGGGCACGGGGTATGAATGCCTCTCATCCCTATAGGTCAACTGGAAAGGGGTATGAATGCCTCCCTTCCATCAATCGTGATTAGTGGGCATGAGGTAATAATTCCCCTTGTCCCTATCGGTCAACTGGTAAGGGGTATGAATTCCTCCCTTCCATAAATGTTTAGAGAATAGTGGGCATGAGGTAAGAATGCCTATCATCCCTATAAGTCAACTGGCAAGGGGTATGAATGGCTCCCTTCCATAAATGTATAAAGAACGCATTTGGCGTGGGGTAGACATGCCTCCCACCCATACTCAAGTAAGTTGGCATGGGGTATGCATGCCTCCCATCCATAATCGTTCAAAGTAGATGTAATGGGGTACGAATGCCTCCCATCCATAATCCTTCAAAGTAGATGGCATGGGGTATGAATTCCTCCCATCCATAACACGTATCTCATCACTAGAAGTCACTGGAAAGGGGTAAGAATGCCTCACTTCCATACATATACTGTCACACTAGAATGGGGTATAACTGCCTCCCATACAAACATGTATCTCATCACCAGGTGGCATCATCATGTGCGCACTCACAATACAACCATGTCTCTAATATACTACTTATGGCATTACCTCATAAGCATTCAAACAATCATATCACAATCACAAACAATCATACATCCCACATCCACGTAAATGGTTATAATCACGTCCATACAAATATACCTAAGGAAAACCATCTCAAGTATCATTGCCACATTTATAATTAAGGAATGGTCTTACCACTCTAATCCATTTCATTCAAGTTTCACCAAAGCATAACAAGAGTTTAGCAGGCAAGAATAAGAATCTACTTCATACTTTTATCTTCAAGACAGCACACCTCTGATTGAGGGGTTTTATTATTAAATCATTGTTTTAGTGACCAAGCAACCATTTTATCTTATTCCTGCAATTCACACGATTTTCACAGAGGCATTTAATTGACTAAAATTGCATAATTAAAAAAACTAAAACAAAGCAGTATTAAAATTTTTAAATGCTTCACTTAAATTAAAGGGCAAGGAGAGGGACCCTACCTCAAGGTGGATCCATCCATCCACTCTGGATCTTGACGCTTTCTAACTAAGAGCCGCCTAAGCTCCGGCAAAGCGAAACCAACCCGAACCCACCAACACACTAAGAAAAACACACTACGAACCTTAAACCAACTAAAGATAACAAATTGAGAGTTGCATAAACAAAGAACGGGTAAAACCCTTACCTCGGAATCAAAACGGAAGATTGAAATCACCGCAATCCACCTCGCCTTCGACGGAGGATGTCGTACACACACCAACAAGGTCCTGAGGGACCTTTCGCACCCCTTTACAATAAGAGAAACAAGAACGAAAAGGAATTAAACAAAAACCCTAAACATGGGGGTTTGGCCGAAATAGATTAGGGAAAAGGGGAGGCCAAAAATCGGCCAAGGAAGGAGAGGGAAGGAGGGGAGTGACCTACCATGAAGATTCAGAAGAAGAATTGCCAAGAAACGGAGGAGAGGAGGTCCAACCGAGGGAGGGCTCGCTTGAGGCTGAGGCGCCCTAGGTGGGGGGTTCGTGCGGGTCTGGCCGAGAGGAGAGGGGAGAGTCTTTATTTTAGTTTATGTTTCCATTTTTCCTTTAATTTTAAACCTAATTAAAATATCCCAAAATACCCAAATAGGAGGGTCGCGCACGGTTTGACCCGCACGGTTTTCCAAACTGTGTGCAAGCTGTGCGGCCTCTACTGGACACCCCAGGCACCCTGCACAGGCTAGTCACACGGTTTGGGGTAACCGTGTGCAAGCCATGAGGACTCCTCTACCTCCTTATTTTAATTCGCACAGTTTGGGCCACACATTTTGGGAAATAATGCGCCAACCATGCGCCTTCAGTTATTGCTTAAAAACCATCCGTCTTCGGGTACGACACACCCGAAACACCCCGAGACACTCGGGAAACTTCTCGGGCCCTCGCCCAACCCCAAAAACATTAAAAAGAAGGTTTCAAACCTTAGGAACCCAATTTCAAAGCCTGATTCTAAAAATGACCAGTTCAGTAATTGAAAAAGTTCAATTTCCCTCACTTTTTAACCTGGTTCAAAATGCGGGTCATTACAAAATTTATAGTAAAAAACTCAAAACTAAAAACCAAAGACCCAAAACATGAGGATAATAAGGTGATCTTAATAAAAAATGAGAATCATATGATAGATTGTGATGGTGTGAAGATCAATTACAAAAAACAAAAAATATTTTTCATGGAGAATAAATATAGAGAAGAAACTTGTCAAGTGATCTTAGTTATAATAACCCTAATTTTCTTACATAACTATTAAATCGATTTAAAGATAAAGAACATAATAGTGTTACAAAACCAGGATCCAAAGGTTTAGTATATTGGAAAAATTGGGACTATACATCACTTGCGCATAATAAAACATAAACATTTATTTAAAATATTCATCTTTATCCTTCTAAATCTCACAATCTCCTTAGTACATGTAGACACATGGGGATATACACCAAAGAAAAGGGTGAGCTAAAATCCCAGTAAAAGGATAGATAAGGACATGAATAAATATAACATGGGTGAGAATAATCATCATCATAACATAAGCATAGTATAATTATCATAATCATGATAGGAAGAATAAGATAAAGGCATGGAATGTAGAAATGCATAAAAATGAAACATCATGTCTTAGTGATCAAATACCACACATAGTTGTGAAAAAAGATTGCATCATGTTCATGCATAACATATGTGCATAATCATAACATCACCACTGTGAAAAAATATAGCCTCATGTTCATGCATATTGCACCTTATCTCATGAGATACACTACATTACCCTATGTATTGGACTGATATATAATTTTGGTTACACTCATCACATCATAAAATTTACATAATCATGCATTCCACATAGAAGGTATATAAATCACAAAAAATAAAAGGGAAGTAAAATGAAATTATATTTTAGTAATATTAAAATAATATCCACACTACAATTTGGTATGAAATAGGAATAACCCAAAGAAAATGAGTTGGGTTCGAGAATCCCCTTACCTTATGTCTGAATGCTTTCTTCACTTTAATATATAGGATAATAAAATTAGATTCATTAATTACTAAATAAATAACCTATTATACATTTATTTTATTTATTTTAATTTTATTAAGTTCATTTATGGCCTTTTTGGAGTTATATAGTCTAATTTCATCGTTCAGTTAGTGTTCATTTTCTTGGTTTTTATGATCGGTTCATCTATATACAAGTATGTGAGTTCAGGTAAAATAGTAATAATTCTCAAAAATTAAAAATATATTCTATTAATGAACCTTCACAAGTTTAAATGATCTTATATATCATTTGGTTATATTTTATGAGAATGGTTCATTAGATAAAATGTTAATTAAAAAGATTTAATTTATTTTGGCAGTTTTTATGACTATCATGAACTTATATCATTTAATTTAATATCATGTTTATATATTGGTTCCAGAATATTATATAAACTATAATATGTTTAATAAATATATTATTTGAGAATAATAATGGTTTTATGACCAGCCTTAAAGGAGGTAAATGAAAATGAAAATGCATCGTCTATGATGGTGGTAAATCGACACTTCACAGATGATGTTTTCATTTTTAGAATAAAAAGGATAGGATAATCTTTTTGATGATGGATATACCATTAAAATAATAAAATTATAGTATATATAATATATTGGGGTTATCATTCATGTTTTGATATAGGATTTAAGGATAGTATAAGAAAATAAAAAGAAATTAAAAGAAATAAAAAGAGAACAAAAGAGGATTTTACCTCTTGAATTTCTTCTCCTTGACAACCTCCTTAAGGAAGATAAGTTTGGAATTTTGTTGAAACCAAAAAAACTTTTACATGAGGGAGAGACTTAGAAATAGGATTGTCCATAATTTGGAAAATATTCAATATTGTGGATGTGTTATTATAATAAGCGGTGAGAGGTGGTATTTATAGGGGATGAGAGAGGTATTTTTTATTATTATATTCATTGTTTTATTATTTTGGCTCAAGACTATCAGTAGTGTTTAACCTTATCCATAAATATACTAAATAAATAAGGATAGTTTTATATTATGGGCTTACATCATCCATAATCATCCAAGACTCAAAAATTCATGTATTTAGATTATATCGTAAATTATCACATTTCTCTATTCACAAAAAAATCAACTATTTAAAAAAAATCCCAAAACTTAACCTTAAATATTTTTTGGAATGTAGAATTCAAAAATGAACTCAATTTTATGAAAATAATTTTATAAAATGAGAAATTTATATTTTTAATAAAATCATCATTTATTCAAAAAATATCGATTTTAATATTATAATCAATTTTAAAAAACTCTGAAAAATTAATTAAAGTCTCATAAAATTATATTATAATTATAAGACAACAAAATATTAATTTATGAATCTATTTTATGAAAATAAATTTTATTTTAAATCATTATATTAATTATAAAATTATAAATAAATATTTATGTTTTACAAAAATACCAACTCTTAATTTATCATTTTTAAAACAATTATCCACTTATACTATGATATAATTATATCATATTTTCATTTATAAGAAACCTAAATTTTATTTATAATTTCATAAGTGAGAGTACTATTCTATTGGCTGGATTACTATTCTCAATGGTCATGATACTATTCCAAGGGTCAAGTTATTATTCCATCAGTATAGGTTCTTTAATTTCTATGAATATCACTTATTTTATTCTTCATTTATGAGAATAATGTTTTTATTGGGATCTCTATTCTAGGTATGTGTTTTATAACATATAACATAATTATATAAAGGTAAAAATTCCATTGATAAAATTTTGGATAGTTACATCCTTCCCCCATTTTAAAATTTCTCCCTCAAATTTTCATTTTACATAAACAAGTGAGGGAATTCCCCTAAATTTTTTCCTCCAGTTCCAAATTGCTTCTTCATACTTATGGTTCCTCCACAAAACTTTGACAAGATGATTTTTCTTATTGTGTAGTATTTTGTATCTTCGGTCCAATATCTTTATCGGTTTCTCTTCATATGAGAGGTTGTTATTTAGTTGTACCACCTCTATATTTAGTACATGTGAGGGGTTAGGTATGTAATTCCTCAAGAGTGATATATGGAACACATCATGAAATTTATCCATACTTAGTGGAAGTTCAAGTTGATAGACCACTACTTCTATGCGATCAAGGATATAAAAGGGGCCAACATACCATGGTGATATTCAAAGGAAGACTTTGTCTCCAACATCAAACTCCAAGTAACTTCATCGGTTGTCAGCATAGCTCTTTTGCTGACTCTGAGTAGATTTTATATGTTGTTGGATGGACTGAACCTTCTCTGTCATCTCTTATAAGAGATCAGGTCTAAGTAGATTTTGTTCTCTAACTTCATCCCAACAGGTTGTAGTTCTACATCTATTTCCATACATAGCTTAATATGGATGCATTTGAATTCTAGATTGGAAGTTTTTGTTGTATGATAACTCAACCAATGGGAGATGATGATCCCATCCACCTTTGAATTCCATTGAGAAGGATATTAGCATGTCTTTGAGCGTCTGAATAGTCCTTTCAGATTGGTCATCATTTTGGGGGTGATAGGTAGTACTAAAATTCAATTCATTACTCAAATAATTTTGAAGACTTATCTAGAATTTATATTTGAACCATGGATAATGATCAGAGATGATAAAAAGTATAACCCCATACAGCCTCACCACTTCCCTCACATATATCTTGGTAAGTTGTTCAAGAGAGAAATCTTCCTGAATAGCAATAAAGTGTCCATTTTTGGTGATTTAATCCTCCACAACCCATATCAATTGTTTACTTTGGATATCTTCAGGAGACCAGTGAAAAATTCCATAGTGAAATTCTCCTAATTCTAAATGGGTAAAAGTAATGGTTGCATTATCCCTTTGGACTTATTTTTATCTTCTTTAACTTGCTGACATACCAAACATCGTGATATATATTCTATAATTTCCTTCTTCATGTTATCCCACCAGAAATGTTCTTAAAGATCATGGTATATCTTGGTACTTCTAGGATAGGTTGAGAAAGGTGAGATATGTTCATTATCCAATATATCATTCTTTATATCATGTGTTGAATGAACACACAGCATTATTCCAAACCTAATCACACCATCATCATCAATATGGAACTATTGTAGGTTCTATTCCTTTACTACATTCACATTATTTTAAATCTCTAGATCATCCATGTACCTACTTGATCTTCTCTTGCATATATGGTTGAGAAATCATTTGGTAAAATTATAAGGTATTACCTTCTATTATGATTTCCAAATCCAACCATTGCATATCCTTAAAGATAGGTTCTTTCTCAATCTGCATCATGGATACAGCAGCAGGTTTTTTTCTACTAAGAGCATCAGCTACCTTGTTTTTCTTCCTAGTATGATAGTGAATAGAGAAATATTAGTCCTTAATTAGCTCTAAACATCTCATTTAATGCATGTGTAGTTCCTTCTATGTGAATATATACTTCATACTCTTTTGATCGGTATATATGTCATAATTTTCACCATAGAGGCAGTGTTGCCATATTTTCAAGGGAAAAATCACAACTACTAGCTCTAGATCATGATTCGGGTAGTTCTACTCATGGATCTTTAACTTTTGTGATGATTAGTATATCACTTTATAGTTTTTCATGAATACACAACCCAATCCTTTCTTTGAATCATCAATTTATATCACAAGACTTTCTCCACTTATTAGTAATGTGAGTATAGGTGAAATGATTAGCCTCTTCTTTGTCTCCTTGAATCTTTCCTCACATTATTCCATCCAGATATACTTTATCCCTTTCCTTATTAACTTAGTTAGTGGGATAGAAAATCATGAAAAATTTCTCACAAAACATTGGTATTACCCTGCTAATCTAAGAAAACTATGGATTTCTATGAAACTAGTGGTTTTGGGATATTCCTCAATTGCGTTTGTTTTTGAAGGGTCTACAGAAATTCCCTCACTTGTGATCATGTGTCCCAAGAATGTGACTTATATAATCCAAAATCCACACTTTCTGAACTTAGCATAAAATTTCTCCTTTATTTCACCATCACAAACCTTATATGTTCTTCATGTTCCTCCTTCCTCTTGGAGTAGATGAGAATATAATCAATAAAAACAACCAAAAAAATTCAAGGTAGTGTCTACAGACTCTATTCATAAAATCCATGAAGATTACATGGGAATTAGTAAGTATTAAGGGAGTCACTAGAAACTCATAGTTTCCATACCTTGTATGGAAATTAGTCTTCTAAATATATTCCTTATTCACGTTTAGTTGATGATATCTAGAATTAAGATCCACCTTTGAGAAGTATTCAAATTCTCATAGTTGATCGAACAAGTCATCAATCCTTGGAAGAGGATACTTTTTCTTTACGGTGATCTTATTGAGTTCCCGATAATCGATTCACAATTGTATTGATCCATCCTTTTTCTTTATAAAGAGAACTGGTGCAGCACAAGGCAATGCACTAGGGAATATGAACCATTTGTCCAAATGCTCTTGTAGCTGCTTCTTTAACTCCTTCAGTTCAATATAGTCTATCATATAGTGACATTTTGAGATAGGATTCGCTCTAGGTATGAGTTATATTGAGAACTCTATCTCATTATTTGGGGGAAGTCCAAGTAACTATTCATGAAATGCATCACGGTATTCACTCACAATGGGAATTTCCTCCAGGTTGATTCCTTCCTTTGACTCAACTATTTGAGCAAGGTATGCTTATTCACAGGGAATCAACATCCATACCATTGAGGGATTTTCCAAATGGTATTCATGGTCTTATTTGAATTTTTAGAAGAAAATGGGATGGTTTTTAATTTTAAAATATATTTCCTTTTCTTGATAATTGATATGTGCTCTATATAAAAAGAGACAATCCATGCTCGGTATAGTGTCAAATTCCATCAAGGGAAGTATCAAGAGATTCACTAGAATAATATTCCCATATACACTAATATGATAAGATTCTAACACTTGGGTTGCAATGAACTCACCATTAGGTGTTTTTATGGATATATATACTTCAAGGTTTCAAAACGTTGATTCAATAGTTATAGAAAACTTGTAAGATATTAAAGCAATGTGTAGAACCAGAATCAAATATGACTTTTTCCATTATTGATTGAATAGTAAGTGTACCTTGTATGACTTCATTTTATTTCTACAATTTAGTAGTAGTTATGGAATAAGTGTCCCCTTAATCCTTTGTATTTGGTGGTTTCGGACACCAATTGCCCTCAAGGACTCGAGGTTTAGTGCACTGGCTTGCATAGTTCCCTTTATCCCTACATTTGTAGAATTGAACCATGGGTGGTGATATTTCCTCCATCACATTGGTCAGATTATTCATATATATTTGATATCCATGACATTTATAGACTTCTCTCCCACACTTATATAATTTCCTCATCCATTTGAGGCATTCACATGATGCTTATTCCCACATTTTTGACATGTTATTGGTTGATCTTTCATTTCACCTTTTTCATTAGAACATACAGCTTGAAGATTCATCATTCATTTATTATATCTATAGGCATGGGAAAATTATCCAAACTCCATATCCACTTTTATACCACATCGTAAAACTTCTACATAACTCCCAAAGTCAGGAATAGCTAGATCCTTTAGAAGTTGTGGTTTTAAACCACTAAAGAATATATCAATTTTGATATCATTGTTAATAAAAAAACCTTATATATACCATGAAATACTTGTGAAGTTTTATTCATATAACATGACATATTCACCTTACTTTTGATTCATCTCTATGAATTATCTCTCCATATTTATACAAAGACTTTTAGGGAAATACTTATTAAGAAATATTTTCTTAAAGTCTTCCCACTCCATCTCTTCAATTTCTTCCTTAGGCTTGGTGTTCTTAATCAATTTCCACCATTGATTGGCCTTTATATATAAATGATAAACAACCAGATTCACCTTCTCCTTCTCAGAATAGTGGATCATAGAAAAGATCTTCTCTATTGAGTTAACCCACTGTTCTGCAAGAAGTGGATTGAATGATCCACTAAATTTTGGTGGTTGTTGCTGTATAAAAGATTTGATAGTTAGTTTATCCCTATTAGGTAAAGGTAGATGTTCCACATTATTAAGGTTATTTTTCATATCTTGAGACATCTAGGTAATAATTTCCATTAAATATTTAAACTCTGCCTCCCACGGAATTAGGTATGTTGTTCAGGAAAGTGTTGCATTGTCCCTCACATGGGTTGTTCACCTAGTTTCTCCTAGTTTCCACCATTTTCTAAAATATAAAAGGTTTTAATAAAACATAAGTCAATAATTCATGAATAAATAATTTATTCCTTTGTGAAATTAACTCTAAATGCATATGTTATGGGATCCATATGTTTATAATTTTCTAAAACAAATCTTCTTAGGTGATTACATATAATTAGTCTCATGTTAAGGGTTTTCATTAATTTTCTATAATCCTAATTCCCAAATTAACTAAACCATGCTCTGATTCCAACTATAATGACCCTACTTTTCTTACATAAATATTAAATTATTTTAAAGATAAATAACTTATTAGCCTTACAAAACCAGGATCCAATTGTTTAGTAACTTGTGAAAATTAGGATCATACATAACTTATACCAATAAAACATAAACATTTATTTAAAATATTATTCTTTATCCTTATAAATATTATGATCTCATTAGTACATGTAGTCACCTGGGGATACACATCAAAGAAAGGGGTGAGATAAAAGCCCTGTAAGAGGATAGATAAGGACATAAATCAATATAAAATGGGTGATAATAATAATAATCATCATAACATAAGCATTGTATCATCATCATAATCATGATAGGAAGCATAAGATAAAGTCGTGGAATGTGGAAATGCATTAAAATAAAACATTGTGTCTTAGTGGTCAAATACCACACATGGTTGTGAACAAAGCTAGCATCATTCTCATGCAAAAAAAATATGTGCATAATCATAACATCATCATTATGAACAAATATAGCATCATTTTTACTCATATTTCACCTTATCTCATGAGATACACAACATTACCCAATGCATTGGAGTGGTATATAATTTTGGGTGCACTCATCACACCATAACATTTACATAATCATGAATGACACATAGAACGTATATAAATCAAAGTAACCCATGTAAAGTAATGGGTTTCATAAGGTTTTAATAAATCATGAATAAACCTAAGGTTCCTGAATAAAAAAGGAAAAACAAATTTGGTATGATATTCATCATTCTTGAGTAGAGACTAAATAACTCAAGAGGAGTTAAATTTGTTTTGGAAAGAAGAGTTGTTTTGGGAAATCTTTGTATTTGTAATAAAATCATATTTAAAAAATGTATATCCCATAAAAGAAAAGGTAAGTAAAATGAAATTCTATTTTAGTAATATTAAAATAATATCCACAGTGAAATTTGGCATGAAATAAGAATAACCCAAAGAAAATGATTTGGGTTCTAGAATCCTCTTACCTTATATATGAATGCTTTATTCACTTTAATATTTAGGATAATAAAATTATATTTGTTAATTACTAAATAAAAAACCTCTTATACATGTATATTATTTATTATAATTTTATTAAGTTCATTTATGGCCATTTTGGTGAGTTATATAGTTCAATTTTCATCATTTTGGTAGTGTTTGTTTTCTTGGTTATCATGATCAGTTTGATTATATACAAGTGTGGAAGTACATGTAAAATTGGAATAATTATAAATAATTGAAATTATACGTTATTAATAAACTTATAGAAGTTTAAATGATATAATATATCATTTTTTGATATATTATGAGGATGATTCATTAGATAAAATGTTAATGAAAATAATTTAATTTATTTTGGCAGTTTTTACGACCATAACTAACTTATGTCATTTTATTTCATATCATGTTTACATATTGGTTCCAAAACATTATATAACTTATAATATGTATAATAAAAATATTATTTAACCATAATAATGGTTTTATGTCCATACTTGAAGGCGTTAATGGAAAATTAAAATGCATCGTCCATGATGTCGGTAAATCGACACATCACGGATGATGTTTTCATTTTTAGAATAAAAGGGAGAAGAGAAGGTGTTTGATGATGGATATTCCATTAACATAATAAAATTATAGTATATATAAGATATTATAGTTATAATTCATGTTTCTATGTTTTAGGTAATGAGAGAATAAGAAAAGAAAAATAAATTAAAAGAGAATGAAAGAGGATTTTATCCCTTGGGTTTATTCTACTTGAGAACCTCTTTAAGCCACTTAGGGTTGGTCTTTCTTGAGACCAGAAGCTCTTGGACATGGATGAGAGGATTAGGAAGAGTATTGGTTATAATATGGATAATATTCAAGTCTTTTTAGGTGTGATGAGAATAGGTGGTGAAGTGTGGTATTTATAGGGGAGGAGATGAGTGTTTTTTTATATTATTATATTCATTATTTTATTATTTTGGATAAAGAACATCAATAGTGTCTAAAATTATCACTAAATATATTAAATAATGAATTATAGTAATAGATTATGGTCTTACATCATCCATACATCATACATAACTCAAAAATTCATGTATTTAGCTTATATCGTAAATTATCATATTTCATTATTCACCAAAAATTCAACTATTTTAGAAAATTATAAAAAATTCACTCTAACCATTTTTTGATGTGAAAAATTAAAAAATGGACTCCATTTTATGAAAATAATTTTCTAAATATTATAAATTTATTTTTTAAACACAATCGTCATTTATTCAAAAAATACTGATTTAAATATTATAATTGATTTTACAACACTTTGAATAATTAATGAAGGTATTGTAAAATTATCTTATAATCATAAGATAAAATATATTAACTTATGAATCTATTTTATGAAAATAAATTTTCTTTTAAATCATTATATTAATTATAAAATTATAAATAAATATTTATGTTTTACAAAAATACTAACACTTAATTTATCATTTTTAAAACATTTATTTAATTATACTATGATATAATTATATCATATTTTCATTTATAATATTCCTAAATTTAATTTATAATTTTATAAGTTGGGTTATTTTTATATTGGATAGATTACTATTTCCAATGGTTATGTTATTATTCCATCGGTATAGGTTCTTTAATTTCTATGAATATCACTTATTTTATTATTCATTTATAAGAATAATGTTTTTATTAGTATTTATATGCTATGTATGTGTTTTATACCATATAACATAATTATATAAAGGGAAAAAATTTCATTGATAAAAGTTTGGTTCATTACATTAGTGGAGTAGTTTTTTTCACTCCAAGGAAATAGTGGGAGATGAATTCATTATTTAAGCCCTAGAGGACATAAAAAGGATGTATTGAAGAATTATTTAAATCAAAACTAAAAATAACAAATGTATTGGATCAATAATAAATATGTGGTCTTTATTAGTGGATTTAATGAAGGTAATATTTTTATGTAGAAGTATATTAAGATGGTGAAAAGATAGATTCTCTATGTGAGGATCTCCTCTATGAGGAACCAAAGTGGTATAACTTTCATCTTGATTAGATTCTTAAAAGGGATTATGGTTCCAACATATTAAGGTTTTTTTATAATGGTTTTTTATCTCCATTTGTGGTGTGACTTAATTTTGTTGTTTCTTTCTTGGTCGGGTTCCCACTCAACCCACAAAATTGGACCCCCCCCCCCCATTTTACATAATCCAAAAAAAAGTTGTGTTAAAATTTTCATATTCTATGTAAACATTTTGTATAATTTAAATATCACATATATTATTTTGTTTAAACCTTATTCAAATAAACTAGAACTTCTTTTGACATGGTTAACATAAATTTCTAAATAATATCTTTTAATGTGAAAAAATCATATTATTATGTATGAACTTTTCATAAATTAATATAAATTGTATTATATTTTTTCTTATTTTACAATTTATAAACATTTTATAAATTAATGAACCATGTAAATTAACTTTGAACTTATATCACATCAACCAAAATGCTTTTAGTATGGTCTAAATCACCCTTCAAATTTTTTACAGACCCTTTTTGTGAATTAAAAAACAAATTTTATTCATAAAATATAAAACCATAAATATTTTAAAAAAAATATGACCTTGTTTTTTAAGTGGTAACTATCATAAAATAACCATGATGTTTATATTTATAAAATCAATTTCATATAGAGCCTTCAAAAGTCGTACTTTTAAAACTACAATGTGATTTTACTCTATTATGTAATGGTTTTCATTATAGAAATATCATTCCCATATAAACCATGACTGTATTTAACTAAAACTATGATTTAAAATAAAATTTTATGATTCTCAACTTTATAAAACACTATCCACACCTATTTTTCCTAAACTATGATAAAATTTTCAAAATTTTCATAGACCCTTTTTTTTCATAGAATCATGTCACGGTTATAAAAATCTTCATGAATCATAATTGTTTTCCATAAATCAATTTATGATTCTAGAAAAAAAATCATTTTCCAATATTCTTAATCTATTAAAAATTTCAATCCAAACATAGTGGAAGATACCTTGACACCAATATTGAGTTTATTGTGGATAACCTTTGTCTAATAATATTGAATGCAAACCATTAATCACTCTATTTCAACAAGATCCAGCCATTTATTGGAATTGAATAAAGATGGATGAAGAACATTTTGAGGAAAACATTAAGTCGCATTACATATTGATCCCTCACTGGGTCTAGGAATAGTAATTTGAAATGACCACCTATTAATCCTCAAATGTGGAACAAGAAATCTAAAAGGTCAAAATGACACAGTGCCCCTAGAGATTTAGGGTCCAGAACTAGGAATAGTTCTCACCCTAATCACCATACCAGTCCACCCTTATATGATTCTAGTCAGTTTGGGTCTTCAAAAAATATTCTATAAACAAGAAATAATAAATAATAAAATATGAAAAAATAACTATAACAATAACAACACAATAATTAAGTGTTTTGGATAAATTCCTACTCCATGGAGAAACATTGTAACCTTTCATTCAAGGAAACAAAAATAAGATAGAACATGGGTTACAAGGGAGAAACCCTCCCAAAAACCCTACCCCACATGGGGCATAAGGGACTCCAACCAAAACCCTACCCAAGAATAGAATAACCTCTATAGAAATTCCTCAAGTAGAAAACTACTTACATGAGGGCTTCTATTGGGGAATCCCCCCCAGTGGTAACTCTCACCACTCAATTTCCTTGAACAACTATCCCATGTCCTTTATTTATAGAGGTAGTCTGTAAAATCCATCAAGTTTTTCTAATAAAATATTCTTTCAGTATTTTTGGATGTACCTATATTTGATCAAGATGGCCAACTAGGCACCACCTCCTCAACTAATCAATTTGATGAAAAGTGCAAGCTCTAGATTCTCCACTGCTTTTTTCCACATCAGTAGAAGATTTGAAATCATATGCTCCAGATTTTATACTTGATTGTTAATTTAGATTCGTCCTTTTATCCAAATAAATCTTATTTTTCCTCTTCAAATAAATCTTATGTAAGACATGTTTACTCCTACATAGCCTTCTTCATCACCCATAGTCATTTGTACCACTTCCTCTGGTAACCCAAGCTGTATCTAGTTAATCCTTCTATGTTACTTCATCCAGAAGTGGTTCTTACTAATAACTCTTCTTTAGATTTTTCTTTATATTATATAATTTCCCTAGTGTTAAGTGAGATGCTTCTATCTGGTTTCACTACGGGAAAAATGGGTATTTGCGACGGGGGTATTTACCCGTCGCAAATAATTAGGCTTTTGCGACGGGATTGCTTTCCCCGTCGCAAATAGTTTTCCCCGCGATGCGCGCCAAATCGCTGGAAAACTATTTGCGACGGGGGAATATTCTCGTCGCAAATAATCGGCGGCGGTAAAAGGTATTTGCGACGGGAATATTCCCCCGTCGCAAATACTATGTCGGCAGGGGTTATTTGCGACGGGACCCGTCGCAAATAACTATTTACCGGTTGACCGTAATAAATGTTGGCTAAGGTATTTGCGACGGGTACCGTCGCAAATAATACTATTTGCGACGGGAATCCCGTCGCAAATGGGCCCGTCGCAAATAATCTAACCTATAAATACCCCCATCCGTTTTTTTCATTTCATTCTCATTCCTTATCTTCTCCTTCTCTCAAAATTATATTTCTAGAGTTGAGTTTTTCTCCAGTTTAATTTTTTTCTCCGGAGCTGATATTAAAGTTTTGAAGAACGTTCAGAACAGATCAATTTTCAAGGTATTTATCTTCATTTTAATTTTTTATTTATTTTTAATTTTTTATTAGTTTCAATTATTATTAATTAGTTGTAATTTAATTATGTTTACATTGTTTTATTACTTAATAAATTTAAATTATTAGTATTGTTTATAGTTAATGGTAATTAGGAATAATTATTAATAATTTTTAATAATTAAGAATAAATATTAATAATTAGTAATAAATACCAATAATTAGGAATAAGAACATTATTACATTATTAGTTTATTTTATTATTAAAATTAAAATAATATAATTTTTTATATATATACAATTCTTTTTTCATCTGTGTGTTTGCTGTCTTCACATGTATTATTTGTATGTGGAGATAGAAAACGCACAGATGAAAAAAGAATTGTATATAAATTAGAAAATTATATTATTTTAATATTAATAATAAAATATATTAATAATGTTATTATTTGTAATTATTGGTAATTATTTCTAATTGTTGATAATTATTCATTTAATTACTAATAATTAGGAACAATTATCAATAATTATCAATAATTAAGAATAATTAGTAATAATTAGTAATAATTACCAATAATTAGTATTAATTACCTATAATTAGTATTAACTACCTATAATTAGTATTAATTACCAATAATTAGTAATAATTAGGAATAATTAACAATAATTAGTAATAATTACCAATAATTAACAATAATTAGTAATAATTACCTATAATTAGTATTAATTACCAATAATTAGTATTAATTACCAATAATTAGTAATAATTAGGAATAATTAACAATAATTAGTAATAATTAGTAATAATTAGGAATAATTAGTATTAATTAGGAATAATTAGTAATAATTACCAATAATTAGTAATAATTATTATTAATTACCAATAATTAGTATTAATTACCAATAATTAGTATTAATTATCAATAATTAGTATTAATTACCAATAATTAGTATTAATTACCAATAATTAGTATTAATTACCAATAATTAGTATTAATTACCAATAAGTAGTATTAATTACCAATAATTAGTATTAATTACCAATAATTAGTATTAATTATTAATAATTACCAATAATTACCAATATTTAGTAATAATTAACAATAATTGCCAATAATTACCAATAATTAGTAATAATTACCAATAATTATCAATAATTACTAATAATTATCAATAATTAATAATAATTAGCAATAATTAGTAATAATTAGTAATAATTACTAATAATTAGCAATAATTAGTAATAATTAGAAATAATTAGTAATAATTAGAAATAATTAGTAATAATTAGTAATAATTAACAATAATTAGTAATAATTAACAATAATTAGTAATAATTAGGAATAATTAGGAATAATTAGTATTAATTAGGAATAATTAGTAATAATTACCAATAATTAGTAATAATGATTATTAATTACCAATAATTAGTATTAATTACCAATAATTAGTATTAATTACCAATAATTAGTATTAATTACCAATAATTAGTATTAATTACCAATAATTAGTATTAATTACCAATAATTAGTATTAATTACCAATAATTAGTTTTAATTACCAATAATTAGTATTAATTATCAATATTTAGTAATAATTACCAATATTTAGTAATAATTAACAATAATTGCCAATAATTAACAATAATTAGTAATAATTACCAATAATTATCAATAATTACTAATAATTATCAATAATTACTAATAATTATCAATAATTAATAATAATTAGCAATAATTAGTAATAATTAGCAATAATTGCTAATAATTAGCAATAATTAGTAATAATTAGAAATAATTAGTAATAATTAGAAATAATTAGTAATAATTAGAAATAATTAGTAATAATTAGTAATAATTAGTAATAATTAGCAATAATTAGTAATAATTAACAATAATTAGTAATAATTAGGAATAATTAGTATTAATTAGGAATAATTAGTAATAATTACCAATAATTAGTAATAATGATTATTAATTACCAATAATTAGTATTAATTACCAATAATTAGTATTAATTACCAATAATTAGTATTAATTACCAATAATTAGTATTAATTATCAATAATTAGTATTAATTACCAATAATTAGTATTAATTACCAATAATTAGTAATAATTACCAATATTTAGTAATAATTAACAATAATTAACAATAATTAACAATAATTGCCAATAATTAACAATAATTAGTAATAATTACCAATAATTATCAATAATTACTAATAATTATCAATAATTACTAATAATTATCAATAATTAATAATAATTAGCAATAATTAGTAATAATTAGCAGTAATTACTAATAATTAGCAATAATTAGTAATAATTAGAAATAATTAGTAATAATTAGTAATAATTACCAATAATTAGTAATAATTAACAATAATTAGTAATAATTAGGAATAATTAGGAATAATTAGTATTAATTAGGAATAATTAGTAATAAATACCAATAATTAGTAATAATGATTATTAATTACTAATAATTAGTATTAATTACCAATAATTAGTATTAATTACCAATAATTAGTATTAATTACCAATAATTAGTATTAATTACCAATAATCACCAATAATTACCAATAATCACCAATAATTACCAATAATCACCAATAATTACCAATAATCACCAATAATTACCAATAATGACCAATATTTTCCAATATTTTCCAATAATTACCAATAATTACCAATATTTTCCAATAATTACCAATATTTACCAATAATTACCAATATTTACCAATAATTAGGAATAACTACCAAAAATTAAGAATAACTACGAATAATTTGGAATAATTACCAATAATTTGGAATAATTACCAATAATTTGGAATAATTACCAATAATTTGGAATAATTACCAATAATTTGAAATACTTACCAATAATTTGGAATAATTACCTTATTATATTATTTGTATATTTTATTATTAATATTAAAATAATATAATTTTCTATATTATATACAATTCTCTTTTCTTCTGTGTTTTTTCTGTCTCCACATGTAATATTGGCATTCTTTTTCAAAATTATCAACCTACTCGCCAATGGAGAGGTGAAAGTGAATGCCAATATTACATGTGGAGACAGAATGTGAAACACACAGATGAAAGGAGAATTTTATATAATATAGAAAATTATATTATTTTAATATTAATAATAAAATATACTAATAATGTAATGATGTTATTATTATATAATTAATATTTATGAAAAAAATTATATTAGTATTATTAAAAAAATAAAAAATCAATATAATATTAAAATTATCAATATTTGTAACATGTTTTGCTTTATTCTCAATATATTCAATCCTTGCTTGTGTTTTTTCTAACAAATTATTCAAAACCAGTAATGCTTTTATATTTTATAGAAAAATATGGAACAACGAGGTCGTCAACAGTCATTATTAGATGACCGCATATGGATAAATCAACGTAGAAATCCAAATGGTTCTGGTTTAAATCCAGTATATATAGAGGGTGTGGAGAGTTTTTTATCATTTGCGGCATCAAATCCAGAATTTGTTTCAGAAGGAAAGATAAAATGCCCTTGTAGAAAATGTGCATTGAGAACGTTTGACACGTTTGACAAAGTGGGGGAATATCTCTTGCGTTTTGGTTTTCAAGCAGATTATGTTTTTTGGTATCAACACGGTGAACGCAGTTCCAGAGCAGGTGATACCAACTTGATTCCGGATCCATCCCAGTTTCAAGATTTAGTACATGATGTTGCAGGTTCATCTGTTCAACATACAGAAACTCCGGCTAATATAGCTTCAAATCCTGAGTTGGGACCGTCTGAATTTTATGAGTTGTTGAAGTCTGCTGAGGATGCATTATATCCTGGCTGCAAGTTGAGCAAATTAGAAGCAGTTGCAAAATTTATGGCTATCAAATCAGATAACGGAATGTCAAACACCTGTTTTGACCAGATATTTTCTTTGCTGAAAACACTGTTACCCGAAGGAAATGTTTTACCTGCAAATTACTATGAAAGTAAGAGGTTGGTTCGAAATTTGGGACTTACTTGTCAGAAGATTCATGCATGTTCAAATGACTGCATTTTATATTCAGGGGAAAATGAGTCGTTGGATAGTTGTCCCACATGTGAGCAACTGAGATATAAAGAAGGACAACACGGGAAGTCTGGTTTGATTCCTGTAAAACAGTTGAGATATTTTCCGCTTACATCCAGACTTCAGCGTTTATTCATGTCTAAGAATACAGCGACAATGATGTCATGGCATAAAGAGAATAGTTCAACCGATAAAAGCTTGAATCATCCAGCCGATGGTGATTCATGGAAACATTTTGATAGAGTGCATCCATCATTTGCTTTAGAAGCTAGAAATGTTCGACTGGGCCTTTCCACTGATGGTTTCTGTCCGTTTGGATCTTATGGTAGTCAATATTCATGTTGGCCTGTTTTTTTAACTCCGTATAATTTACCTCCATGGATGTTGATGAAGGAGCCATATATCTTTTTGACTTTACTAATTCCAGGACATCCGAAGAAAAATATTGATGTTTATTTGAAGCCATTGATTGATGAATTAAATTTATTGTGGAGTACTGGTGTCAGTACATATGATGTTGCAACGAAACAGAATTTCATATTGAGAGCAGCATTGATGTGGACAATAAGTGACTTCCCATCTTATGGGATGTTATCTGGCTGGAGTACACATGGTCAGAAATCATGTCCTTACTGTATGGGAGAGAACAAATCATTTATGCTCATTCATGGAAAGAAACCTTGTTATTTTGACTGTCATCGCAGATTTCTTCCAGCTGATCATCCTTTTCGCAGAAACAGATCTCATTTCAGAAAAGGAACAGCTGAAAGGGATGGACCTCCAAAAATGCTATCAGGTTCGGAGTTAAAATCGGTTGTATTTTCATTACCTCCCATCACTTTTGGTCCCACAATAAACCAACAGAAAATTTCTGGTTTTGGGAAAGAACACAATTGGATTAAACGTAGCATATTTTGGGATTTGCCATATTGGTCTGATTTGTTGGTATGACACATGTCAGATGTCATGCATATTGAGAAGAACTGTTTTGATAATTTGTTTCATACAGTTTTGGATACGCCAGGAAAGAGAAAAGACAATGTAAATGCACATTTAGATCTTGCCCAAATTTGCAGGCGTCCAGAATTGGAACTATTTGAGAATGTCAGAACAGAAAGGTTACTGAAACCAAAAGCAGCTTATACACTGTCTAAAGAAAACCGTTTATTATTTTGTCAGTGGATTGCAGATTTGAGACTTCCAGATGGCTGTTCTTCCAATTTGGGTAGATGTGTAAAGAATGGTCATATTACTGGATTAAAAAGTCATGATTGTCATGTTATAATGGAGAGACTTCTACCCATTGGATTAAGAGGTCTGTTGAATTCTTTGATTTGGGATTCCATAACAGACATGTCTCATTTTTTTCGGGAAATTTGTGCGGCTACGGCAGATTATGATGCTCTAGGAAAACTTGAAAAAGATGTTGTTGTAATTATATGTAAACTGGAAAAAATATTTCCGCCGTATTTCTTCGACTCAATGGAACATTTGATGTTACATTTTCCATATGAAGCCAAATGTGGAGGTCCGGTACAGTTTCGATGGATGTACCCATTTGAAAGATGTATGAAAAAATTGAAAAGAAAAGTACGCAACAAAGCATCTGTTAAAGGATCTATTGCAGAAGCTTATTTGCAAGAGGAAATATCTTTTTTCTGCTCCCATTATTTTGAATCTGAGTATCCTTCAAAACACAACCGAATGGGACGGAATGAGAGGAATATTGATGAAATCGACAATCAATTATCTATTTTCAACCAGTCAGAGCTTGGTTTTGGTGGAGTTTCTGAACACTGGCTTTCAGATGATGAACATCATAGAGCTCATACGTATGTTCTGCTCAACTGTGAAGAGATGACATCAGTTGTACTGTAAGTGTTTATATCACTTATTCTATCATTTATGTTACAGTAAATAACTTTGGTTTTTATAGGTTGTATGATAATCATATCAAGAAACAAATTCCACAAATTACAGCAGCTGCTCTCGAAGAATGTCGACTGAAAAATTTCTTCTCAGTGGTTTCAAAAACTGGTAACATAAATTCTTTATCTTTTAGCAACTCATTCAATGTATAGTTTACTATATTGATAATTATTTCACAAATCTTCAGGTGTCTCGACATGCTGATAAAATTGACAAACGGCTGTGTGTATTGAGTAACCCACCTTCCAAACTTGTTAAAACTTATAATGCATATGTGGTTGAATGGATTTCGATTCCACACACATGCATATGGGGAATTGAAAAAAACAATGAACAGTGGAGTTAGCTTGAGAGGATCTCATCATCGAGAAAATGAAGTTGACTTTTATGGCATACTTGATGAAATCATTGAACTCTGTTATCTTGGACAACATTACATAACCATGTTCAAATGTCGGTGGTTGGATACAGAGAGAGGCGTGCGTGTTCATCCGACTCATGGAATCATCGATATTAAATGTAAAAGTGTTCTCGCAGTAAATGAACCATTCTTATTGGCTCAACAGACATATCAAGTTTATTATGCAAAGTACTGTGCAACATCAAGAGACTTGACTGATTGGTGGAGTGTAATAAAAATCAAAATTCGAGACAATCAGTTTAGTCAAAGTGAATGTGCTTTCACTAATGTGCAAAGAATTGAAGTTTTTCAAGAGAGTACTCAAAATCAATCTTTTTTACAAAGAGACATGAGTATCGATGACGACACCCCACATTTAAGAGTCGGTGATGACGATGATGTTAATGATGTCACATAAGAATTTGAAACGGTAAGAGATGAAGCAACTGTAACTCGAATGGATATCGATGATGTTGAGGAGGAATATGAAGATGACATTGACATATATGAATATGATGATGAAGATGAACACTGATAGCATTTCATGGTATTTATATACAATCATAATATGTATATATGTATATATAATAGTAATTATCAATTATTTGCTAACATTAACATTTTCTGTTTCAGATGGACGACGCCACATTTCGTGCGTTGGCGGATGCTAACCTGACTTTTGATGCGGATGAGTTGCTGACAGATGACCCTCAGCCTGCAGGTGCTCCAGGGAGTACGCGGAGGGGGAGCGGTCTTGCACGATTGATGATTCCTGACCCCGTCCCCGAGCGACGTCCACGTCTTGGGTTTGATCCACGCACGCGGAGGTGTGATAACCTGTGTAATAACCTGTGGATTTGACTAAGATTTCATTAATCTATTCACATAATAAATGTTTATTATTTTTTCAGTTTTCCGCATATAGCAGTCGGACAGGGCAGCGCTATTTTGCGCAACTATTTCTCTCAGCCGTGGACCACATGGGAGCAGATTCCCATTGATGTGCAGCAGGCCATGTTCGGCCATTGGTTGGTACGTACGTAAATAAATAATTTTTATTTTGAAAATTATTTCATTTCTAACTTGATATTTTGATTTATTTGTAGGGTTTATGGTATCCGATCGAGGATATCATGCGTGACGCCATCCACGAGGCATGGGAGGTGGCCATGCGTGATCGTCTTCGTCAGTTTTTGCACAATTTAAGAAAAGTTGCGATGAAGAAAGCAGGAGTGTCAGATTTTGAGGAGTCATGTAGAGCACACCGACCAGAGTATATTTCATCCCATGTATGGGATGGATTATGTGCGCACTGGTTGAGTGGTGCCTTTCAGAGGAGATCATCGGTGGGGAGGCAGAATCGGGGGAGACAGGAGGTGACTCATCGAGCTGGGAGTCGTTCTTTCAGTACTCATAGACAGCATCTGGTACGTACATTATTTATAAATATTTTATATAACTATAAATATTAACAGTTTTTTTTATTCTTATAGGCTGTCGAGCACCCCGATATTACAGAGTACGACGTATATCGGAGGATGTATAGTGATCCTGCTACTGGGGAGCTCAGAGGTGATCGTCAGCATCACATCGTGGTCAGTATTATTTGTTTTCAAGTTTAAAAATTAACTACATATAATATATTCACAATTTTAATTTTAAATTGCAACTATAGGAGTCATATGAGGCCGCAGCGGCACAGGCCCAGCCTGAGAGTCAGGCCGAGTCATCAGATCAGACCACTGCTCGTCAGTTTGATGAGGCGGCATGGATGCAGGCCACCCAGTATGCCTTCGAGAAGGGCCGGGTAGTTGGTATCGGCTCTCGACTGACTCCCGGAGATTATTATGGCAGTGCTGCGATGTCGGCGTCCAGCTCGAGAGGATCTCGTGCATCTTCTTCTACACAGTATGAGGATCAGTTGTGATCTCAGACTGCACAGATAGAGAGTCTCCGACAGGAGCAGGAGCAGATGCGTCAGCAGCATGAGGAGGAGCGTCGACGCCAGCAGCAGTTGTACGAGGAGCAGACGAGTCGGTGGCAGCAGCAGCATCAGGAGCAGATGGAGTACATGCGCCGACTCACTCATGCTTTAGGGATGGAGTTTCCTCCACCACCATCTGTAGATCCCCCACCTCCCCCCCCCCCCTCCCCCCCCCCCCCTCCTTCAGATTAGAGTTTGTATTTCTGTTATAAAATTTGTGAAATCAAAATATTTTTTTCTATTCGTAGTTTCTGTCTCATTATAAAATATTAATAATATTATATTTTTAAATAACAATATTAATATGAATAATAATATTATTTATATTTTATAATATTAAATTTTATATATATATTAAAATTTTATATATATATTAAAATTTTATAATATTATAATTTAATTATTTTTTTTGTAATACTTGAATTATTTTAATATTTGAATGTAAAATAATTCTATTATTTTTATATTAATTAAAATAACTTATTAATATTTTTTTATTTATGAATTATAATTGTAATATTATTATATTAATTAAATTATTTATTAATATTCTATTATTTTTATTTTTGAATTATAATTCTACTATTATTATAGTAATTAAAATAATTTATTATTTTCATTTGTAAATTATAATTCTATTATTATATTAATTAAAATAATTTATTAATAATTTATTTTTTTTATTTTTTTTATAGTATTTGCGACGGGATACTATGCCCGTCGCAAATACTAGTATTATTAATAGTTTTTTATTTTTATTTTTTAAAAAAGTATTTGCGACGGGACCCGTCGCAAATACTAGTATTATTAATTTTTTTTATTTTTTTAAAAAAGAGTTTTTGCGACGGAACCGTCGCAAAAGGTATTTGCGACGGGTCCCGTAGCAAAAACTGTTTTAAAAGTTTTTACAAAAATACGGAATACTATTTGCGACGGGGAGAATGCCCGTCGCAAAAAAAGGCTTTAGCGACGGGCCCGTCGCAAATAAGTGTAGTTGCGACGGCGTTTTCAGCAACAGGCTATTTGCGACGGGACCACGTCGCAAATGGCTATTTGCAACGGGATCCCGTCGCAAATACCTGTTTTTCTAGTAGTGTTTTAAAAATGTGCTTTCATAAGTATGGTTTCAAAAATTCCAACACTTAACTAGAAAACATTTCTCACACCAAAACCTAATAATATCCCACTTTAGAATTGTTTTCATAGGTTAATCTTAACAATATTACTCTTAAAGACTATTTTAAAGGATTATAATAATTTTTTCATGCCACATTATAAATTTGATTTGTTCTCACTTTCTCCACAATGTTAGCGTATTCCTCCACCACGCTTCCAATCATCCAAACCGCACTAATACAAAACTTACCCCATATTTTTTATACCATTATCACCTGTTAAATTTTAATGAAACCTTATGAATTTCTCCATGAAGTTTACTTTAAATAAAATAGGCTTAAACACTATCCAATTTGTAAAATATCCATGAAAAAGCTGTTTCATATACTATTTCTATGGAATTTATCATTTTGGAACCTGTATTTTTGAAAATTCATCCTAATCTCTGATAATAAAAGTGTTTATCAGTACATAGGGATCTAATGATACTAAAGGAATAGGACTCAATCCAAAAAATAATTCTATAAATTATGGTATCATTGAGATAAATAAATCCCAATGAAATAATTTAAATCCTATTAGTCACCATTTCTCAGTGCAACCAAGCCATACATTGGTCCTCTACTCCCAATGCATCTCAGCCTGGTTCTGATACATCACAAGATCCACCCCCCATCACAGAGGAAATTTCATAACTCCAATGACCATTAATAAGTCCTTAACATAAATTCATAAAGTCTTCATCACCACCCATTACAAAAAAATATGCCCACTTACTTCCTCGTGGAATTAATATGGTCATGGTCATGGTAAATATATTCTAAATACTTTATAGGTGAGAGAATAAATAAACCATATCTTTCAGACTTTGGTATCTCAGTAATATCCTATCCTAAATAAAATAGAACAACCATGATCTAATAGAAAGAGTTTCATGTAAACCAAACCCAAAACATCTTTTACCTCCATTTTTGGTACAATCCATCTAACTCCAAGTATCATGAGGGATTTTGATACACTAAAACTCCATGGATCCTCCACATGCTTCCAATATTCTCATACAAAGTCTTAGTATCTTCTCTGTGACACCAATCTCATGTGTTCTAAGTCTGGTCTCTGTTAGAATGGTAGATCTTGATCCTTTTGGATGAATTTAGGCTAAATGTTAGTGGTTCACACTGTACACCAGTCTGTAAATCCCATTATTTAACCTATAACAATGTTTACCACTGTAGTAGAGTTGAATGGTGATACAAACAATAGTACCATAGCAGTGTGGAATTAGATATGGTTATTATAGTAGAACTTACTGCTGAAAATGATAGGGTATTATAGTTCCACATACCTACTATCATCATTACTGTAACATAATGGACTTACTATAAAAATTTGGAATTGAATCAATACAAGTTATTATAGCATTGTTTTGATTTATGATATCATATTCAAGTTAGGGTTTGTATACTTTGTGTATTCTCCATCTAATTTTCTCCCAGACATAGTAATATTATTTTTACTCTCCATGGACATATGGATTTTCACAAACCACATAAATATTTTTTTATGTTATTTTTCTTGTTCTTCATCTTTCCTTTTCTCCTTTTTTTCTCTTATTTCTATAATCATATGTCATTTTATACCATAGTATTTTTTTTAATAGTCTCATCAAACTGTAATACATACCATAGAATAGACTTTAGAAACTTATATTATATTTATACTCTCCACCTTTATACCAACAACATTTCATAAATGGTCTCCTTTACCATAGTTATCTAACCAATGAATGTTTTCAAACATTGGAGTTTGTGCTTGAGGAAGAAACACTTGAACTTATTGATGTTGAATTTTTTATGAATTTACATCATTATAATTTAATTATATGAGAATGAATCAGATATTTTTTTGAACCTTTGTGTCTTCATCTTCCTTGAAGATCACCTCACACTGCTCCCAAGGATGCAACTCATGCATGTTTTGTACTCTATGCATTCAAGTTATGACACCCCTCAGCTGTGATTTCCATCCCCTTATCACTCAATTTATATATATTCACATTCCATATCTCCATACATCATAGAGTTTATTTTATAACATTCAATACTACTTTTAAAACACAGTAGAATGTAATATTTGTCTCATACTTTTTCACCACCATAAAAACCCCTTCTGTGTGGACACCCACACTCCATCTTCAAACTTTAGTATAGATAATGACACTAAAAATGAATAAAAAAACTAATTATATGACATTTTAATGTGCCTCTCTCCTTATAAAACCCTAGAGTAACAAAAATTAAATGGTCTAGACAAACTTTATAGAAAAACAGCCACTTACCTTCAGTTATGAGATTCATGGACCATCCAAGAAACAACTTTTGAAATAGATATTTTAGTCTCAACAAAACTTATTCAAATCCTTTACTTCATGATTAAAAAGATAAAAAGGTTTTCATATCTAACATAATATCCCAAAACAAGTCTCCAAGTGTTTTCATCCAATTTCTAGTTCATGTTTCCTCCTTTCAGGCCAACACATTCAGAAACAATAACATGGGATTTCCTTTATTAAATTATTGTTCTACCAATACCTCAATCCTGGATAAAACTATGGTGAACCTTCCCAAGATGACCTGGCACATCACTCAAGTAAATTAGCCCAACAACCCAAGGAATGTTCCGGATCACCCTGAGTTGGAAAAAAGTTCCAAGGTATCACAAGGGAAGGCATGGGAACAATTTCACCCTCAATAAAACCAAGATCAACAGTGACTTCTAACTGGGAACCCTACATGAGGCCTCTATGCATTGGACAACCATTCCATAATAAATAATTAGAAAAAAAGGGGTGTTAACCAAACATGGAATAAAAATAAATGAAAATCCCAAAATATTTTTCCAAACATTTTTTAACATAAATGAAAATATTGTATAAAAATATTTTATAATCCACATTAAGGAAACAAATATAAAAAAATCAGAAGGTCAGAGAGGCCTATAAACCACACGATCGAACCAGTCCATAAAACTTTTGTGAAAAACCCTAAACCATATGACTCTTGTGTCACCACTATAACCAACATCACCTGCTTCCCAAATAAGAGTGTTAGAAAACCAACCTGCAATCCAATACTTGAGAACCTATAGAAAAACATGAAGATGATAAAACCATCAATGTGATTATATAGAGTGTGATCCAAAGTCCAATAGGATACCACCATGATTCCATTATGTTTCTTTTATAAATAAACCAAGTCCACCAGTTTGAAAGTAATAGAAAAATAAGTTGACATTTACTTTACAAAAAATGTAAATAAAATCACAATACCTTGTATCATTTCTTAAAAAATTAAATTTATAAAACATGCCTCAAATAGGTCTTACTAAGGAAAATCCATTTCAAAAACCAACCATTTACTTTTAAAATAACTTAAATTTCAAAAATAAAAAATTTAAACCTTCTCCTTTCATTTAAGCATTGCTTTTTCAAGAAAACCATCATGTGGTTTAGAATATATTTCAAAAAATACATTTTAAAAAGGCATGAACTTAAGAATAAGAACTTTATTTCCATTTTTAAAACTTTAATACACATGCTCCTCAAAAATCAGTAAAAAATAAAGGGAAATTATAATAAAATAAAAGTCATGTAGATTCATAAAAAATTGAAAATTATAACACAAGGAAATCCTTACGACATAAATTCTCAATCATAAATAACCAATGAATCAAAGTAGGCTCAAAATAAGAGTAAAGAAACTCACATGATAATACATAAATAAGAGGCATTACATAAGATACATATCATAAGGCAATTCCATATGGACTAATGGGACAAGTAAAAGATACACAAAAGTGGAACCAATATCTTATAGTCTAATGGTCACACATCTCATCACCCGAATTGATCTAAAATAATCTCATCAATGAAACCCATTATCCAGGTCATAACATTTAACTAGGGGCTACTAGCCAGTGCATAACTCCCAACTATCATAGTCAATGTGCCTTGACTCCCTACTAAGTAGCCTAGGTTTCCCCATGTCATAGCTAATAGAGGTTTACCACTATCAATCCAATTTCAATTTCATGATGATAACATATCACAAAGAAAATAAAACAAAATAATCAAATACTTTCCAGCTCCAACACACCCCCTTAAATAATGATCCCCAAACCCAAACCACATAACATGAATCACAATTCATTTAACCATAACACATATACACAAGTATAAAAAAGATAACATGGGGACCAACTAGGGTGTAAACATCAATCAATAAAATGTGTCCTTCTCACAAGGATACAAATATGCCTTTTCTTTAAAACCAAGTATCCCACCTTGGGAAATACCTTTTCAAAATTTCCTTTAAAAACAAAGAAAAACCTAGAAATCACATAAAAATCATAAAAGCATCAATATTCTAAATTAACTAAAGGATCCATTAAAATAAACCAAAATAAGAGGACATACACCCCCATTATCAAAATAAGGGAATCCTTTTAAAGATGAACACCCCACTTTAGAAATAATACATGGCCCAAAACATCATAACTAGTCATTTTTCTTGAAGAAAACCACCAATGGAATTTTATCAAACACTTAGAACACATAAAACACTATTTTAAACCAATGTTCTATTGGACTATGAAATTCACCCATTTTTGCAAATAAAAACCCCACCCAGGCATGGAAAACATTTTAAAAATTAAACTAGATATCATATGAATCATTATTATAGTTAAAAAAAACTTTTAAAGCTTCAAAAATTCAAGGAACACTTTAATAAAAGGTAATGGAATGGAAACACCAATTTCAAGAGATGAAACCATGTCACCTTTAATGGAAACCACTAGATTAGGTCTCCCTGTATGGATCAAAACTTTTAGAAACCAAAACTCTCCAATTAAAACAATCCTAGAAATAAAAATAGACCAACCATGGACAATAGGGTTAGAATATATGGGAGAAATTGGAAGAAAACAAGAAGAGAGTGGAGGATAAGCCCTAAACTTTCAATCAGGGGAAGAAACCACCAAGAATCCACCTTGTAAGGTCTTAGAAGAGAAAGAGAGAACCTTGGTATATGGCTAGGTTAGAGGAGTATAAGTGGGGATTATTTTGGGAGAATTCCCAAATAAAAACAACTTTAAAAGACCAAAATTCCCAAAACTAAGGAGGCCATGTGATTTACTCACACAGTTTACCAAACTGTGTGGTGATTGTGTGATCACCACTATCTAAAACTTCCCAAGTCGCATGACTTACACTGTACATTTCCCAAACAATGCACCTAAATTATACAGCCCTGTAAATGTTCCAAAAATACTAAATTTTCACTATGGGACACCACGAACTAAAGGAATAAATTAACCACATAAATATAAACAAAAAATGGAATTTTGGGGTGTCAGAATTCTCCCCATCATACCACTTGATACCTCCATAAAGTTTTCAATAGATTTACTTGAAGGGAAACATCATGATCAACTTACTAAATGAAGGGACCTAAACAGAAGTCTTTTTCCCAAGACTGAAACCAAGAACTCAAAACATGGAAAATGAGTATCCCACCATGATTCTTGGGAGAACCGCCTAATAAAACTCACAACTTACTAACCATCGAATCACCATGAATCCTTGAAATAGATTCCTCATAAAACGAGACATTGGGATGACCACTCCTCTAGTCTTCTCTGAATTTATAAAGTCCAAAAAATGCACAAATCAAAACCCAAAAGGGCTTTCAGAGTCTCGAACCAAACCAATGGAAAAAAACAATGCCAACACCTCAGGAACATTTAAGGTCACAATAGCTATAGAAAATGATGTATCCAAACAAAAAATAGCTAAAAATATAACTCTATAAGAATAAGGAAAATCCATAGAGACCAGTTCAAAGTCACCCCACTATTTAAAATTAATCTAGAATAGTGAAACACTAGATAAAAACTCACAAAATAATGATCATCACCAAAGTGTACACTCTTAAACTACTCACTAATGGAAGAAACAAGATTTTATCGACTATAGACAACCATCCTAGAGAACCATAAAAATAACACATCCTTAATAAAAAAATAAAAAATCACTAGACTATATCACTAAGATAACATGATATTCAAATTAGGATAAACACCTCAAACTCAAACATACCTCAATAAGGAATAGAATGGTTCTGACTTCAGTTCACAAAAATAAAAAAAGGGTATATCAGGGCCAAACTCATAGAACACTCACTCTCGATGATCCATAAGGAAAAAATAAACTAGGTATCTCTCATGATCTACCCAAAAACTAAAATATTATCCTCGTTACTCCATCTTGTACCCAAGGTATTCCAATGTCATTCATTAACCAAGCATCAAACCATGGTCCACACTATGAATAGGTGATAACAAGCAGTGAAATTTGAAGCGTGAACATCTCAAATAAAACATGAATAAAAGGAAAAATAACTTTCATTCATTATAAAAAAAGATCTAGGGTGTATGCAGGATATATAACAAATTCAAATAAAATTAGGGGATATAAAATAGGGAACTTCCAAAACCAAAAGATATTTTTCAACTCTCTTGTATAAGAAACACTCTAAACACTACTCAGGTCAAATTTTGGTTTGAGGCTTATTTTTTTAACATTTTTTCAACTTCAAAACCTTTGAATTTGATTGAGACAACCACACAGATGAAAAGTCCTTGGATCCATTGGACAATAGGGTCTGATGTTCTTATACTTCCCACACTATAATCATAAAATAGGATTCTTCTTTTTTATCTCCAAAACACAATCACTGACACCATACGGAGTCAAATAATCACTTTTCGTGGGTTTAATTGTTGACAAACCCTCGGAAATGATGGACTAATGCATCACTTCCAAAAATGTAGTCCGCCTAGACTAAAACACCACTAAGATTAGGTCTGGATGAATACCTCTAAAAATAACTAGTTATCCTTTAAATCATAATTATTAATCCAATGAGAGAAAGGGGATAGTATAGTGAAACATTTAATATAGTCCTTCACTGACTGATCACTCTGATGAACACTCAAGAATTCTATCACCTTAAAAATTATTACTTATTCAAGATAAAACATTTGGATAGAGGAGACCTTAAAACATCCCTAAGAAAATTCCTTGAATGGTTGAGTGTGGATAGTGTACTTCCACCAATCTAAATACAATCATTTAAAAAAGGAGAAGTGAACCTTTCCCAAGAGGTTCCTAGAGTTCCTAATGACTCAAAGATCTATTCTACCTTACCTAGACACTCTATCGCCTCCTGAGATCCTTGATCACCAATAAATACTAACGGATTTTGATTTAGAAACTCTCAAACATGATCTATAATCTGAGAAGAACAAGGCCCAACCACACCATCAAGAGTCTAGGCAGAGTCAAAAACTGGGAAGATAACATCTGAATCACTAAAACAACTACCAAAGTGATTCCATTATAGACCTTTCATTTTCATTACTAGGGTCACAATCTAAAACCTCACAAAAACAAAATATTTAATCAAGCCATAAAAAAATATCACACAAGGGATACAAAATCACAAGTTAAACAAAAAAATATTATAAACACTCTTTATAGTCCTATTTTAAAATAACATAACAAGGACTTATTTCAATTTCAAAACACCATAAGGGTTATAAAAATATCCTTTAAGGTTCCATTTTAAAAACCTTAAAACATTTCAAGACCAAAAATAAAAGTAACCCACTTCTTGAAAACTAATTTCCCCATCAAACCACACACACCAAAATATTTTACTCTTGGGAAACTAATACAGTCCCAAACCATTTCAATAATTCCACTGCACTTAAAACGGATGAAATTTTTTCTTTGAAAACCATCACAAACCAGCATCATTTGATCCAAATTTCAAAAACAAATCACAAAAGTATCTTTAAACACCCAAAAAATGGTATTAAAAAACTCCATTTCCAATGAATAATATATTACTCTAAAATTTCATCAAAAAAATATTCAAAACCCATAAAAGATTCACTTGATCACCCACAAAAAAAATCATCAGTCATAAGAGGTGATAAAAGCATTAGAGGAGTGAAAATAATAAAAATTCTCAACTTTATCTATTGTACATTGTTTGGCTATAAGGTTTTCAGACTTTGTGACAACCATATGAGTTCCACTATAAGTTTTATACAATGGTTTACATGGCATGTGCATGGTTTAATAGACCATGTGATTTACCTATATTCCCCCTAGATTTCCACCAGTTTAACTATAAAACTAGGAATTTCCCAGGACGCCTCCTGAGGTCTTCCAACAACTTAGAGTAGAAAAAAATGACATCAAAATATCTCAATAATAAACAACCATAAATCTAAAATTCAAAATAAAACTCCTGAACACCCATGGAAACTCAAGGTTTAGAATGGGGAAGAGATGGACAAGCACTAATATATACCCACCACCCAAGATCTAATGGTCTTAACTCATATATACCATCAACTCCCAAATAACAAGAGGGATCTAATACCATTTTGTAGTGAACTGGTCTGATCTAACCTGGCATGTCACCTAGGTCAATCCATCACATGACCCTAGGTGCATTCTCGATCACCCCTAATCAGAAAAAATCTCTATGGTATCACAATTGAACTTGTGGTAATGATTTCACCCTCAATAAAACCCATATAAATAGTGGTTCCAATCGAGAACCCGTCATGAGGTATTCATGCATTGGACAACCATGTTATAAAAAATTAGCAAAAACAAAAGTGGCACAAACCAAACATGGGATAATAATAAACTATAAGGAAAAAAATCTAAAACAACCATAGGAAACTAGAAAGGATGATACACCACACAACCCAATCGGTCCATCAAACTTGAGATAAAAACACCAGCATCTCCATGTGACTCTCGAGTCACCACAATAACCAGCATCACCCACTTACCAATATAGATCATTATCAAACCAACCTACAATACGAGACCTGAGAACCTATAGAAAACATAAAGACTACATACCCACCAATGTGAGTATGTAGGGTGTGACCCAAATGCTAGTAGAATACCAACATGATTCCATTACATTACTTTTATAAAGAAACCAATTACAATAGTTTGAAGGTAATAGAAAAATTAAGTTTTCATTTTCTTTAAACAAAATAGAAATAAAACCACAATACCTTATATCATCTCTTAAAACACTTAATTTATAAAACATACCTTAAAGAGGTAATACCAAGGCAACATAATTTCAAAAACCAAAAATTACCTTTCAAAATAATTTTAATTTCAAAAAGAAAAAAGTTTAACCTTCTCTTTTCATTTTAACATCTCTTTTAAAAACAAACCATCACATTGTTTAAAATAAATTTCAAAAGATACATTTTATAATGGCTTGAACTTAAAAACAACCAATTCTTTTCACTTTTTATAACTTTAACACACACACTCCTCAAAAGTTAGTAAATAAAAAAGGGAAATAATAATAAAACAAAATCCAGGGAGATTCATAAATAAGTGACAATAATAAAATAAGGAAATCCTTATAATATAAATGCTCAATTTTAAATAAACAATGCATCCAAGTAGGATGAAAACAAGAGTTAGGAAACTCGTATGACAATACATAAATAAGAGGCATAACATAGGATACATATCATGAGGCAACACCATAGGGACTAATGGGAAAAGTACTAGATGCACAAAAATTGGAACCAACTATCGTCAAGTTAACAGTCGCACATCATATCACCCAAATCACTCTCAACTAGTCTCATCAGTGACCCCCCCCCCAAGTGATTAATTTATCAATAATCATAGCCAACTTCCCTTTATTCCCCTCTTATTATCTTGGGGTTCCCAATTCCATACCTAATAGAGGTGTAGCATTATCAATCCAATGGAAATCACATGACAATCACATATCCCAAATTCAATAAAACACACTAATCAAATACTTTCCACCTCCAATACACCCCTTCAATAATAACCCCCCAACCCAAACTGTATAACATGAATCAAAATTCATTTAACCATAACACACGAACATATAAAAAAATGGTAAAATGGGGCTCCACTAGGGTGTAAAAATCAATAAATAAAATCTACCTACTCACAAGGGGCCGAAATGGGCATTTTCTTTAACACTAATTATCCTACATTTGGAAATACCTTTTTTTAACTCACCTTTGAAAATAATTAAAGTACAAGAAAGTATATAACAATCATCAAAGTATAAAAATTCCAAATTAACCAAAATCCCCATTAAAAACAACCAAACCAAGAGGACACACATCCTATTTATCAAAACAAGGAAAGCCTTTTAAATATGAACACCCCAGTTTAGAAATAAAACATGGCACAAAACATCATGACCATTTATTTTTATTAAATAAAACTAACAATGTAATTTTATCAAATACTTAAAATGAATAAAACACCATTTTAAAACAAAATTTTAATTAAACTATGAAAATTACCCATTTTTTAAAAGGAAAAACCCACCCAAGCATGGAAATCCTTTAAAAAAACTAGATAATATATGCATCATTTCTAAAGTTTAAAACAATTTTAAAACTTCAATAATTCAAGGAAATATTTAATACATGGTAATGGAATGGAAAGTCCAACCTCATAAGAAGAAACCATTTTACCTTTAATAGAAACCACTAGATTAAGTCTCCCTAGATGGTTCACAACCTTTAGAAACCAAAAGTCTCAATTAAAACAACCATAGAAATAAAAATCAGCCAAATATGGACAATAGGTTTTGAAGAGAAAGGATAAATTGGAATAAAAAAATAAGAGAATATAAGATAATCCATGACCTTTAAATATGAAAAATAAACTGCCAATAAACCACCAAGAATCCAACTTATAGTGGATTTAAAGAGAAAGAGAGGCCCTTGGGAGGTTCCTAAGTTAGAGGAGTCTGAGTGGGGAAGGTTTTGGGAGAATCCCCAAACAAAAAAAACTTGAAAATATGAAAATTCCAAAACCCAAAAAAGTCACAAATTTTATCAAACCTTTTGGTTTCTATATCATTACCATTATCCCAAACTAACCAAGTCACATGGTTTCAACTTCATAGTTTCCCAAACCATTCACTTACACCATGAAGCCTTGGAAAATTTCCAAAAAAAATAAAGTTTTACCCGGGTCACCTAGAACTCAAGGGATAAATTAACCACATAAATATAAAAAATAAAATTTCATTTATAGATGTTGAAATTATCCCCACCATGCCACTTTATACCCCAAGAAAATTAATCAATAACTTAAGTCAAAGGGAAACATCAAGACCAAATCACTTAAATAAGGGACCCAAAAAGAATGCCACATCCCAAGCCTAAAACCTAGAACTCAAAACATGGGACATGATCATCCCAGCATGATTCCTTAAGAGAACCACCCAAAACAATTAGAGATTTACTAACCACTAAAGCACTATGAATCCTATAAATAGATTCCTCATAAAATGGGACATTAAAAAGAACACTCCTATGGTATTTTATAAATTTAGTAACACTAAAAAACACACATATAAAAAGTCATAAGTTATTTTTCAGTCTCAAATTAGATCAAAGGAAAAAATAACACCAACACCTCTGGAACATCTGAGGTTACAAGATCTATAAGCAATAGATCCTCTCAACCAAAAACAACCTAAAAGATAACTCTATAGGGATAAGGAAAACTCACAAATACTATATTAAGGTATCTCCACCATTTAGAATTAATCTTGAATAGAAAAAAACTAGATAAATACATCAAAAATTATGATCATCATTAAAGTGGACATGATTACACAACTCTATAGAGGAAGAAACAAGATTCCATCAACCATGGACAACCATCTCAAAACACCAAAAAATATAAAATTCTCAAGAAACATCCAAAAATGTAACTAGACTAGATATATAAGATAACGAACTCCACAAATTAGGATAAACACCCCAAAAAAGATCATTATTCAATAATGGAATGGTTCTAAATTCAGGTTATGAAAATACACAAAGTGTAACTCAAGGCCAAACTCATAGAAGACCCAATCTTAGTGATCCTGAAGGAAAAAAACTTAACTTAGTAGCTCTAATGATATACCCATAAACTAAAATATTATCCCTACTACCCATATCTTTATCCAAGGAATTTCCATTTAATCCATCAAAAAACTCAATCTATGGTCCACACAATAAATAAGAAAAAACAAGAAACAAAAACCAATGAGGCATGAACATCTCAAAGAAAACATGAATAAAAGGAAAAATTACTTTCATTAATTAAAATAAAAGATATATGGTGTAAATGGTACATGGACCAAATTCCCAAAAAATTAGGTGTTATAAAATAATGCACTCCTAAAACCAAAAAACTAGTTCTGACTCTCCTACGGAAGAAAACTCAAAACACTACTTGGATCAAAGTAAGTCTTGATGTTTATTATTCTAATGTTCATTGATCTTAAAACCCCTTTTAATGTTCTAGATATGTTCACACTGATTAAAATTCCTCAAATCTATCATAAAATAGGGTCTGATGTTCTTGGACTTCCCACACTATAAGTACACAACTAGGTTTTATTTTCTACTAGCTAGATCACCTTCACTGACACCATATGGGGTCAAAGCATCACTTGTCATAGGTTTGCATACTAATGAAGCCTCTACAGCAACAACCTTATACATAACTTCCACAAAAGTAGTCATGCAAAACTGAAACACCACTGAGATGAGATCTAAACAAAGACCTCTGGTAAAGAACTGACCCTCCTTCGAATCATCATCAACCAACCCATGAGAGAAAAATTTTAGTCTAGTGAAACATTAAATTCAGTCCTTCACTGACAGATCAACCCAATGAAAAATAAAGAATTTTATTTAATTATAAATTCTTACTTCTTCAAGATAAAACTAATGGATGAAGGTGGCATTGAAATTTCCCCAAGACAATTCCTCAAATGGTTGAGCATAGATAGTTGACTTCCACCAATTCAAACCCAGTCCTTCAAACAAAGGAGTGGTGCACCTCACTCTATAGGTTTCTAAAGTTCCTAGTGAATTATATATATCTTTAACCTTATCTATCCACTTTTTCACCTCTTGATATCCTTGATAACCACTAAACACTGGTGGGTGATGATTCATAAACTCTCATGCCTAATCCACAATCCAAGGATAACAAGTCCATGCCACTCCATAGAGAGTCTAAGAAGATTAAAAAACATGGAAGACAACATATGGATCACTATAAAGACTACTAGAGATATTCCATTATATAATTTTCAATTCATTTTTAGGGTTCACATTCTAAAACACCACCAAAACACAATATTTAATCAAGATTCCAAAAATCCCAACACAAGGGATACAAATGCACAAGTCAAATGAAACAATATTATAAACACTCTTTATAATCCTAATTAAAAAGTTCCTTAAAAGCGCTTTTTCATTTCCAAACACCAAAAGGTTTATAAAAATAACTTTAAAGGGTACATTTCAAAAACCTTAAAAAATTTCAAGCCCTAAAAAATAAGGAACCCACTTCTTAAAAAATAATTTTTCCATCAAACCACAAACACCAAAATATTTTACTCTTTGGAAACTAATATAGTCCCAAACCATTTCATGAATTCCACTATACTTAAAACCCATGAAATTATTTCCTTGAAAACCATCACAACCCAAAATCATTTGATCCAAAGTTTAAAAACATTACACAAAATCAACTTTAAATACCAAAAACATAGTTTTAAAAACAAACTCCATTACCATAGCATAATACATTACATTAAAATTTTATCTAACAATATTTTAAAACCCCAAAAGACTAAATTGATCACTCACAACATGCATCATCAATAATAGGAGGGTATAAAATCATAAAAGGATCTAAAATAATAAAATTTATCAACTTTATCCAATGCACATGATTTGGCCACATGGTTTTTCAGACCATGCACCAACCATGTGAGTACCACAGGAAGTTATCTAGAGTGGTCCTTATAGCCCATTCATGGTTTGAAAAACTATGAACCATACCTGTGCACCACCTAGATTTCCTATGGATTCACTCTAAAACTAGGAATTTCCTAATATGTCTCTTTGGGTCTTCCTAGAAACATGATTAATAATAAATTGTATCAAAATATCTCAAGAATAAATAATCATAGATCCTAAATTCAAAATAAAACTCTTGACCACACATGGAAACTTGATATTTAGCATGAGGAAGTCCTCACCAGGAACTCCTATGCACCCACCACTCAAGATCTGATGGTTTTAACTCTTATATACCGTTAACCCTAAAATAAAAATAGGGATATAATACCATTTTATAGTGACCCTACCTGGGATGACCTAACATGTCACCTGGGTCAATTCACCACATGGCATGAGGTGCATTATTTATTACCCTGGGCTAGTGACAACCACTAGGGAATCAAAATTGAATGAATGGGAATGATTTCACCCTCAATAAAACTAAGATCAATAGCGGGTTCCAACTAGGAACCTGATATGAGGTCTCTATGCACTGAGAAACCATGCCAAAATAAATAAGTAGAAATAAAATATGAGTTAACAAAACATGGAATAAGAATAAATGAACAATACCAAAAGATTTTTCCAAAAAAAATTATATATAAATTAAACCATTTTATATAAATATTTTACATCCCACAATAAGGAAACAAATCTAAAACAAAATCAGGAGGTTGTAAAGGTTGATACACCACACGGCCCAACCAGCCCATCAAACTTGGGTGAAAACCCCCAACATCACCATGTGACTCTTAAATAATAATTATAACTAACCTAACCCACTTCCCAATGGAGAGTGGTAGTAAACCAACCTATATTCCAATACCTGATAACCTGTAGAAAACATGGAGGCTACACCAACATGAATATATAGGGTGTGATCCAAAGGCCAATAGGATACTACCATGAGTCCATTACATCCCTTTTATAAAGAAAACAATTCCACTAGTTTGACATTATTAGAAAAATAATTTTTAATTTATTTTACACAAAATGGAAATAAAACCAATTTACCTTATATCATTTATTAAAATTCACCATTTATAAAACATGACTTAAAGAGGTCTTACCAAGGTAATGTCATTTCAAAAACCAACTGTTACCTTTTAAAATAAGTTGAATTTCAAAAAGAAACAAGTTAAACCTTATATTTTAATTTAAACATAACTTTTGAAAACAAACCATCACAATGTTTAGAATATATTTCAAAATATAAACTTTATAATTAATTACACTTAAAAATAACCACTGACTTTCCCTTTTTAAAACATTAAATCACACACTCCCCAAAAATGAGTAAATAACAAAGGGAAATCATAATAAAATAAAATAGATGGAGAGATATAAACAAGTAGAAATAATAACATGATTAAATCCTTATAACATAAATTCTCAAATATAAAAACCCAATTCATAAAATTAGGCTCAAAAAAATAGTTAAGAAACTCTCATGCTAATACATAAATAAGTGGCATAACATAAGATAAATATCATGAGGAAACACCATAAGGACTAATGAGACAAGTAATAGATGTGAAAAAAGTGGATCCAACTATTGGAAGGTTAATGGTCATACATTTCGTCACCTAAATCACTCTCAACTAGTCTTATTAGTGACACCCCCTAATCAGGTCTTAACATTCAACTAGGGACTATTGGCTGGTGTGTATCTCTCAACTAGCATAGAAAACAACCCTTGACTTTCTACTTAGTATCCTAGGGTTTCTCATGTCATATCTAATAAAGGTGGGCCACTATCAAGCTAATATTAATATCATTCCAATCACACATCCCAAAGGTAATAAAACACAAGAATCAAATAATTTCCACCTAAAACACACCCCCTTAAATAATGAGTCCCCAAATTACTCCAAAAAACATGAATTAAAATTCATTCAAGCATAACGCAAGCACACAAGTATAAAAAAAGGGTAACATGGGGATCAACTATTGTGTAAATATCAATCAATAATATCCATCATTTTCATAAGGTTCCAAACAATATTTTTCTTTAAAACCAAGTATCACACATTTGGAAATCCCTTTTCAAAATCACCTTTGAAAATAAGGAAAATCCTTAAAATCATGTAAGAATCTTCAAATAATCAACATACCAAATTAAACATGGTCTCCATTAAAAAAACCTAGAGTACACACACCCCTTTATCAAAATAAGGGAACCCTTTAAAATATGAACACTCCACTTTATAAATCAATCATGAATTATTGAATTGTAACCAATCATTTTTCTTGAATAAAATCACCAAGGTAATTTTATCAAACACTTAGAATTCATACAATACCATTTTAAACCAAAATTACATTGAACCATGAAAATCACCCTTTTTAAGGAAAAACCCACCCCATGCATGAAAACCCATTAATAAAACTAAACTAGATATTATATAAAAAAATTATAAAGTTCAAAAAACTTTTAAAGCATTAATAATTCAAGGAGATCTTTAATAAAAGGAAATGGAATGGAAACATCTACCTTAAGAGACTAAACCTTGTCTAGTTTAATGAAAACCATTATATTAGGTCAACATAGATGGATCACATCCTTTAGAAACAAAATCCCCCAATTAAAACAACCATAAACATAAAAATCAGACAACAATGGCCACTGGGGTTAGAATAGGTGGAATAAATTGAAAGAAAACAATAAGATAAAGGATGATAATCCCCAACCTTTCAATATATGGAAGAAAACAACAAGAAAACACCAAAAATACAAATTTGAGGGGCTTGGAAGGGTAATAGAGACCCTTAGTAGGCACCTAGGTTAGAGGAGTTTGAGTGGGGAAGATTTTGGAGAATCATTAAATAAAAAACAACTCTAAAAGACCATAATACCCAAACCCGAGTAGGTTGCGCGGTTTACTCACATGGTTTACCAAACCTTACAGTGAACATGTGATCACCACAGCCCAAAACTTCCTAGGTCACACAGTTTCCACTACATGGTTTCTCAAACCATATGCCTAAAATGTGTGTTCTGAGAAAAGTTCCAAAAATCCTAAAATTTCACATGGGGACACCCTAAACTCAAGGCAGAGATTGACTGTATAAATACAAATAAGAAAATGGAATTTTGGGGTGTCATAGACTCCCACCAATAAAACATATTCATTATCTTGGATTACTACATAGACTTACCTAAAAAATGAAACCTTCATCATCAAATTCCAATTTGGACCTTACCATCTTACAACACCATCCTCCAGAAACAATGAACTCCCACTAAATTTGAAAATCATAATTGGATTAGGACTATATTCTAATTGTCTTTAGAGGTATTTCAATTGATCTCAAACAACACTTATATAATGGAACATGAATATAAACATCATCTTTCTGAAAACCCATTGAATACAAACAAAACACATCTTCTATACACCACTATTTCACTTGTGTAATTCATTAGAGACTGAGTAAACCACTCACTAGAAGTACTTGACATTCTTCCAATTAATATCAACACCACTTGACCATGGTTCTTCCAAAACTTGATAAACCACCCATTCAAGCTATATAACCAAGATTTAATACCACATATTGGGGGAAACACTAATCCACCCTGTATCTAGATCACTCACTGAGTCTGAATCCTATAATTCATAATGAAATCTTTAAATCTTAAAATACGGAACAAGAAATTTGGAAGGTCATAATTCCATAGAACCCCTTAAGACTCAGTATCTAGAACTAGAAATAATTAAAAGCCTAATTGTGATGAACCAAAATAGGTCGACTCAACCCACCAGCCAATCTGGCTCAAAACAAGGCCTCAATAATGCCTCCCTGTATACATGAGGTTTCTGAAAAGTGGTCAGGTCCTAAAATGATATAGTGGGGATATTATGACCTTGGATCAGAGTGAAATAACATAAGAAATAACTAAATACATACACATCCATGAACATCATAGTGCACATAAATAAATAAAAATAATAATCTATAATAAATGAAATGTAGCATACATAATTAAAGACAAAATATACAAACATTGGCCTCCCACTGGGCCAACCACACATACAGAATAAAATAAAATAAAATAAAATACACAATGCTCCACTAATACTCTAAGATAAACCATATACCCAATCTCCATGACTACCGAACTACTCCAACATGAACCTTGGACTCCACATGATCAAATATCTCTTGATCATGAAAAATTGTTCCTCTTCCTGATCCATCGTGTCTTGTGCTCAACCTGAAAACAGACATAAGGTCTACACAAGCACCAAGGTGCCCATACAGGGGGTGAGAAATAAATCCCAGGTGGCCACCCCCAATGATGGTCCTAACATCTATTTTCATAACATGTTCATGAAACACGTGATATATCTATCCTATCCAAACAAAGACTACTGGTGTTAAAATAAATAAAATATAGGAATAAAATAAAAAGATCTAAACAAAGAGGAAAATAGTGAACCTTAGGTTTTAGTCTGAAACCTGAGGTAGATTTATCCCCACTTTGGCATAATCCATTTAAATTATAGCATGTGACTCTCCCAACCACATTTTATACATGTATTTCAGCTCAATAAATAGATTCATACATCTAATGCAAGGACAATAATGAATTTTAGGTCCTCGGATCTTATCCTAGGCATCTAAAACAACAAAGCGGATCTACTTGGATCTAAGATTCCAATAGTATAATCTGAACTAGTGATGGGAACCTCCAAGTTAATAAAACTAGATAAATTTTCAAGTCCTGGAAGTCTGTAAGAACTAACTAGACTATAATATCTGGACCTACCATCAGCGTATTGGTGCATAACCGGGTCACCACGGGATCATACACATCCCTGGAAAATATAACCCACCCCATGAGTGACTCAAAATCTTATGAGCTCTAATACCTTCTATCTAGGTCATAATACTCAACTATAATGGGGTTCCCTAATCCAAATAATCCATTGGCTCCCCAATCCCACCTAATGATGAACATCACACAGAGGAGATAATATGAGTCAATATTAGGGCCAACACCTGGTTCGGCAATATCCTAAAGTTCTCCTCACTCATCCAATCCTGAACAAGAACTGCATTAAACCTCCAAGACAAAACTCAAGAACTAGGGTCATCTAACACCCAAAACCATCAACCAAAACCACTTAAGCCAACATCGACCATCTCATAGATCAAAAAAGCACAGGGCACCCTCTGTGGTCCCCAAAACCTTAGCTGAAGTAGGACACCCTATAAGGGGATCCTTTAGAAAACCCAAACCTCAAGCCAATCCTGCCAAAAGAAACCACTATCATCCTCCTTGATCACAACCCAAAGATCACCAAACCTAGAAGGGAAACCTACAGAAACACCACTCCCATAAGGGAATTCCTCAAACAGGTCCCTCATAACTATCTCAAACTCTTCTCAAAGACACCCAAAAATGTTGGAAATCCCATGATTCCAACCCAACCCAAAGGATCTAACTGATCTAGACCTCAAGAAATTGAAATAACGATCCCATACAAGGAAACACATAATCCTACCTTACAATAATCATCTTAAAGACTCTTAAATAAACCCCCATTAGTATTAAAAATTCAAGTTGATCCACAGACTCATGACCCTCATCAGGCCTCACAACACACAACCCTCCCCATAGGATGATTTTAAACAAAACCTCAAGAAAAACCTCCCATAAAAACTTATTGAGTCTAAAATACCATCTAGATAACATCTAAATGCAGAAAGGATTATATAATCATAATCTATGAGGAACAATGATCAGAATGGACTACTTATAAGTCCAGTTATGAATCTAGGGATAAAAATAGGCAAACACACAAAGGAAAAGTACACTATGTGAACCTCAGGTACATAGTGTGTACCCCCCAAAGGTACTCCTTGGTCATGTATCATGTTCTGGCCTAGTGTGTACTTTCAAAAGTACATGGAATGTATAACTTGTATACCATGTGTATCCTATATGGGTACCTTCCCATATACCTTAGTCTGTCTTGGTTTGTAGAATTCTCAACTACATGAAATGCACCAAACACACATATAATACCCCTCACATTAGCTTTATCCATGTTCCCTACATGAACATGTGCCCCGACACAGGGTTTATGGTCATGCCCCTATCTACACCCCGATTAACTCTCATACGGAATGTCCCAAAAACACACATCATGTAACCCATAATCCTCAACCTCTACATAATAATAAAAACACATGGAATGTGATTCAAGAACACGCATCCTGTTATTGGGTTTTCCCAAATAGAAAACACCTGTGATCACATGGAACTCATGATTCTCCCCCAAAAACACCTCAGATCATCCCTCGAGGGGTCCCTAGAAACCCAAAAACAAGATTAAAACATAAAAACAACTACCTTATGGGTATTTGTGGAAAAATATGAAAATGGACCTACCATTGAGTATAAACCATCAAAGCTATAATCATATTTGTGTTTTAGTATTGCTGCATGACAGTCTGGCTCCTCCCAATCTCTATGGAGGCACCTCCCTCTACCTCTCCCTCTCCCTCTACCTCTATCAGTCTCATGACATAGGATCCCCAAGGAGGGAATAAACTAGAATAAAATGGGAAGGAATAGAAAAGAAAGGGAGAAAGGGAGAAAAGGAGAAAAATGAATGAAAAGGAAAAGGGGGATTGGGCCCATCCCCAACGCCCAAAGCAAGGTTATGCCTCGCCTAGGTAACCCCCCCCCCCCCATTCCGAACTCAATTAAGGAGTAATAATCTCAATTCAATGCTCCAAACAAAATATGTAACCATTAAAACATGTGTAAATAAACCTGCCATCACATCACTATGCTACCATTCCAAAAAGTCCTACATAACCTAATGGGTAGAATAAACTTGTCAGCACATCGCTAGGCTACCTAACCAGGTCCCAAACTCATAAAATCATGCCTCAGGAGCACTGTATCCTCTATGTTCCATGAACCCTATCCAGTTAAAAAAACAAAAATCAAGCGGCTGCATTTATATAGATTATACATTAGCTTTCAAGCCCCACCATACAACAACCATCCGACCATCAAAGGAGAGAAGTATAATCAATATCAAGGATAATGCTCGATCTAGTAATATCCAAAATGTCTCCTCTATCAAAAAAACTTGAATAAGAAAAATCTCATACCTCCAAGCCCACAATATCAAGTGTTAGCTTCATCTAAAACTTTCACCCTCCAAACTGAATCATTAAGACTAGCATCAACCAACTCACAAGACAACAAGCACAGGGCACCATCCATGGTTCCCAAAACCTCATCTTAAATTGGACACCCTTAAAGGGGATCCTATGAAAAAATTAAACCTCAGTAAAATTCTACCAAAATAAACCATGTTCGGTCTCACTCCTCATAGCCTAAATATCACTATGCCAAAAATGGATACCTCAAGGCACAATGCCCAGAAGGGGAACCTCAAGAAACCCCCTCCCCTATTGTAATTACTCAAATAGGTCCCTCAGACCTATCACAAACTCTAATCAATGGTCCCCATCGATACCTAATGTCCCATGATATCGAACCACCTTGAATAATCCTATAGGTCCTGACCTTAGGTGATTGGATCCAAGCCTCAAAAAATAGAAATAAAAAATCCATCCAAGAAGACACACAATACCACCTCATATAATTTTTTCAAATAACCTTAAGAAAAGTCACATGAATTGTCAAAAAAAGGTGGTCAACAAGTTCACACCCTCACATGGGCCTCACAACACATAACCCAACCCCCAAGAGGATCCTAGAATAGCAACCTCAAATGAATCCTCTAAAATATACCTTGTCCTAAAACACTATCTAAATGAACTCAAAATGATGAAAGGGTTCCACTATTCTAATCTATGTGAAAAAATGAATAGAATAGATTAATCATAAGTCCAATTATAGCTATAGGGTACAAAGACACCCAAAACCCCCTTGCTGGAAAAAGTACACGGCATATACTTCTGAGTATACAACATGTACTCTCAAAGGTGCACCTAGTCATGTACTTACACATGGCTAAGGCACACCTGGGGTATGCCCGTTTACTAGTACATGGGCACAACATCTACCAATATACTATTTCATGACTATGCCCCATTAGATGAGGTGTCTGCCCAAGTACTAGACCACGTGGCCAAGTACCGCTACACAGGGTGTACTCCCAGTACATGACATTTAGTCTTAAAACACCCATATTCCCATGTACTTTGCTGAATGGAAAATTTCCACTGCATGGGGTGTACCCTAGTTACATAGTATGTACTTTCCCAACTACAACTACCCATGTACATGACCACATGGCTAGGTACATGGACAAGCACTACAACACAGCTTATACCTAAAGTACACAATATGTACTAATAAAAACTTCATCTCCCTCAAATAAGAAGAACTCATGGCATATTTCCATAAAAACACATGTCATGTGGTCAGGATTTCCCGAATAGAAATCCCTCTTAACCTCTCAAAACCCCTCAATTTTTCTGAAAACCACCAGATCAACCCATAAGGGGACCCCAAAACCCCAAAAAAAAGATTAAAACTTAAAAATAACTACTCAATGAGTATTTATGGAAAAAAATTAAAAAAGGCCTACCTTCAGGTGGAAACTAATGAAGCTTAGGTCCAATCCATTCTTTGTAGCTGTCACATGATGATCTGGCACCTACCGAGCTCTGTGAAGGTACATCCTTGTCCCTCTATATTCCTCTATATATCTCTCTATACCTCTCTGTTCTCTCATTAGAATACCCCTAAGGAAGGGTCATATGAGACACATAAGGGAGAAAATAATAAAATAGAAGAAAAAGAGAGACAAAAGAAAACAAAAAAGAAAGGAAAAGATGAGGCAGAAGGAAAGGGGACTCGGTCCGGCCCTGATGCCCAACGTAAGGTTATGAATTTCCTAGAGAAAACCTCAAATCTTGGACTCAACCATAAATTTGAAATTCCAATTCGATGGTCTGAACTAAATATATCACTAAATAAACATGTGGGAATAAATAATATTTAATTACTTAAATATTAAATATTTAACCAAAATTTGAAAGGCTCATAATTCAACAAAAATCTTATACTAGGGTAAAAACCCTATTTTAGGACCAATGGAGTGGTTAGAAAAACTATCTAAGATATCTGGACAAGATAAATTACCATTTTACCCTCAAAACTACCTGAGAGAAATAATTAAAATTCCCCCTATTTTTCTTAAAAATCATGACACGGTTCATGAAAAAATCTCCACTATAAATGCTTATCACCAACAAGAAGCATCATTGGTGAATGACTGGGATACCAAGATCAACCTTGAACACCAGCGCTTAGAACATAATAATGACCATCCACCAATCAGTCTCACAACACCAACCACACCTCCAACACGAGGGACATTCAACTATGACTGATATGATACTCCCCACCACTGAGATATCCTTATCATTGACCCTCAACTAAGAATTAAACTCCATGGCCCACATTTTTTCACTACCAAATGTAATGGATAGACATGTTCAAACTACTCACACCAAAGCACCAACATGGAATACCAACTGTCTCCCATTCTGGGCTCACCAGGAACAAAATCCACACACTCAAAAAACTCTTAAAACCAGAGCCACAACTAAAAATATCCTATATCGATCTCCCCTACATAATGATTCTCTTACACCACACCTTGAGTTCCAACCTCACGGATTAATCAGCACTACGCCCAACTAGCGCGCACATGCCTTCGCTTAATAAGGATTTCTCCCAAAAATCCATAGAAATCACCACTCTACTCCTAAAGGAAAAGTGATCCTCAAAGAACCTCTAATAGGATCCCATGATCAAATGAACCACAACCTAATGAACCTAGGATAATATGAATAAAAACCATTGACCTTCTCCTCACGTATGTCAGTTCCAACAAACATGAGCTTGCTTGTCACTGCTCTCAAAAATAAGGAATCTCCCTCATTCCAAGATCCTCTACACGACCACCCATCACACAAGAGTCAACCCAAAACCACAAGCGCCTAACTATACTCCCACTATACTACTAGAAGAATAACCAAAAACCAACAGCGTTTGGCATCCAACCAAACCTACCCTCTCAAACCATAAAAGAAACTATGAATCCAACCACAAAACCAAGAAACCATGAGCGCTCCCAGTGCACCACCTCACAATCCCAAGGAAACCTCATACTCACTACAAAACTTCTCAGGGATACCACAAAATCAAGGCAACTTCATCTCGATCCAATCATATCTTAGGCATCCTTTCCTTCATTGATCCATCCACGCTATCAAGGAATCCCAAATCCCACACCAACCCACCAGGGTTTCCACACATCCCTCGATGAATGGAATGCATCTCTACCACTAGCGATCAACTCTGCAAAGGATCTACATGATCTAACATCATAAGAAAATATAATAATGGTTCAGTAAAAGTACACATAGTTAATAAAATTTCTACTATGTTCATATAATGATACATGAATATAAGCCAATTTCCATCTGACTAAGAGACAAAAACTTATAAACCATGAAACACACAAATTCAAGTGCATCACTCAAGGTGAAAATCACAAAACCATAATAGAAAACACCAATAATAATAACCTTATAACCCTAGAAACTTGGAATTCCTATCAGAATAAGTGTTTATAGTGCACTATCCTAATATCTATCATAATCTCTAACAAATTCTTAGATATCTTGTCTATTGACTCCCCAAATAGTAAAATAAAGAAAAATAAGGTTGTGATACCATTTTTTAATGAACCGACCTAGGTTGACCAAACCCATCACCTAATCTGGTCTATAATAAGACCTCAAGTATGCCTTCCCATATTTAAAAGGCTACTGACTAGCATAGAGGGGGGGAAAGGATATAGTGGGGTGACTATGACCCTATATCAGAGTGTAATAACAATGGAAATAATATAAACACATACACATCCATGAACATCAGAGTGCACATAAATAAATAAATAACTAAAACAACTGTAATAAATGGAATGTAGTATATGGACTCAAGGAAAAGCATAAAGATATTGGTCTCCCATTGGGCCGACCACGTATAGAATAAAATAAAGTAAAATAAATACATGAGGTTATAATACTACACTGAGCCAAACCACATAACTAGTCTCCATGAATACTAAATAGTTATAACATGAAATAAAGACTCTGCATGAGAAACACCTATTGAACATGCAACTTTAGGCCTCTTCTCAATCAACTACATCCCGTTCTCAATCTGAAAGTAGACATAAGTTTTACACATACACAGAGGTGAATGTGTAGGGGTGAGAAACAAATATTAGTATAACTCCACCAATGGTTGTAATAACATCTATTGTTATAACATGTGAAAGCAATATGCATCATGTCCATCTTAGAAAAATGTGACTGCATAAAGATAAAAAAAATATAGAAAAACAAACAAAAGTGATAAACAAAAGGAAAACAACAAACCCAGAGTTCTATCTTAACACCTGAAGGTAAATCTGTCTTCACTCTGGCTCGATCCAGATGAATTATGAATCTTGGATCACACAACCACAACATCAGGCACATTTTCCTAATGAAAGAGAATCTAAAAAGTTCATTGTAAGGATATGAATGAATAAAAGACCCTAGTATTTTATCCTAGGTATCTAAAATAATTAATCGCATCTAACAAGCACTAAGACTCCAACAGAATGATCTGAAATGGTGGTAGGGACTCACAGTCTACCTCAGGAGTATACTACCATGCTTAAAAGTTGTTTAGAACCTAATGGGAGGAAAAAACCTATCATTGCATTGCTAGGATACCTAACCAGGCCAAAAACTTATAAAATAAATCCTCAGAGGCATTTTAGCCTCCATGGTCCATGAACCCTAGCCTAGGTGAAAAGCTAAAATTGGGAATAAGCACTCACCTAGATCATCCATTAGTTCCCTAGACCCACCTTACAGCAACCAACCAACTAATAGAGGAGAAAAACATAATCAATCATATAGACAATTCCCTAGTCTAGTAATATCCTAAAGGTCTCCTAACTCAACCAATCCTGAATAAGAACAACATCAAACCTTTAAGCCCAATAGATCAAGCACCAGGGTCAGCTAACACCTACACACTCAAACTAGAACTGATGATATTGGAATCAACCAAATTAGATGAAAACAAGAATGGGGCACCCTCCATGGTCCCCAAAACCTCAACTCAAACAAGACACCCTACAAGGGGCATCTCCAACAAAACCAAACCTCGGAACAAGCCCACTAAAAGAAACCATGGACAATATCACAACTCATAGCCTAAGGATCACCATGCTCATAAGGGAAACCTCAAGCCACACTACCTATAAGGGAAACCTTAAGAAACCCCCTACCTCCAAGGGAAATCCTCAAATTGTTCCCTTAGACATATCATAAACTCTTTTCAATAACACCCAACCATACCTGACATCCCACGATGTTGAACCACCTTAAAGGAACCTATCGGTCCTAACCTCAGGTGATCATATCCAAACCTCAAGTAATCAAACTAATGATTCCTTCTAAGAGAAAACTCAATCCCTCCTCTTGAAATCTATCCAAATAACCTTGAGAAAACTCACCTATAATTATCAATCCATTGTGGTTAACATGCGCACACCCTCACATGGACCTCCCAACACACAACCCAACCCCTAGAAGAATACTAGAACAAAAACCTTGAAAGAATCACCCAAAATATCCCTTGGCTCAAAACACCATCTAAATGACATCTTAACACCAAAAGGATTCCACCATTGTGATCTACATGGAAAAACTCAAAAAATGGACTACTCACAAGTCCAATTATGGATCTGAGGCACAAAGACACCCAAAACCCCCCTGTTGTGAAAAGTACATGATGTGTACTTTCAAGTACACAGCATGTACTCTCAAAGATGAACTTGGACATGTACTTACACATAGCCAGGGTACACTTGAGGTATGCCCATGTATTAGTACATGGACATGATATCTACATGTATACTATTATAAATTCATTCCCCTTCACACGGGGTGTCTTCCCAAGTACCAGGTCATATAGCCAAGTACCACTACATGGGGTGTACTCTCGGTACATGACATGTAGTCTCTAAACACCCATAAGCCCTTGTACTTGGCTATATAGACAAGTACCACTACACGGGGTGTACCCTAGGTACATGGTGTGTACTTTCCCAACTCCAACTTCCCATATACATGGAGGTACATGGCCAAGCACTGCTATATGGTGGGTACCTAAATTTCACATCATGTACTTCAAAAAAATTCATCTTCCCTAATTAGGAAGAACGCATGGTGTGTGTTCATCAAACCACATGTCGTGTGGTTGGGATTTCCTAAATATAAATACCTATGAACCTCCTAAAACCCCCTAATTCACCCAAAAACCACTAGATCATCCCACAAGGGGTCCCCAACAACACAAAAAGATTAAAACTTAAAGAAACAACTATATAAGGATTTATGGTGAAAAAATAAAAAATTACCAACCTATAGGTGGAAATCACTAAAGCTTTGGTTGGATCCTTGCTTCATAGGTGTTACATGACGATCTGACACCTCTCGATCTCTAAGACGATTCCTCCTTCTCCTCCTATATCCCTCTATCTATCCCTATACCTCTCCCATATCTCAATAAAATACCAACAAGGTAGGAGCGTACATGAAACACAAGGGATAAAATAAAAAAATAAAATAAATAAAATAAATAAATAAAAAATAAAATAGAAAGAAAAGAGGGAGAAGGAAAGGGGGCCCAGGCTAGCCCTGATTCCTGGAACAAGATTATACCTCACCTAGGAAAAATACCCCATCTCAGACTCAACTATGAAGTTATAATTTCAATCTAACACTCTGAATTGAAGATATCACTAAACTAACATGTGCAAAGAAATAATATTTAATTAATTAAATATTAAATATTCATCCAAAATTTGAACATATCGGAATTCCACCAAACTTCTAATACAGTTTAAAAACCATATTATGGGACTAATAGATTGATTATAAAAATTATCTAAGATCTAATGATATAATAAATTACCATTTTTTCCTTAAAAACCACCTGAGAGTAAAAATTCAGATTTCCCCTATTTTTATTAAACCATCACGACGTGGTTTGTGAAACTTTCAGAAACCCTACCCTATTTGGGTCATAAGGGACTCCAATCAGAAACTTACCTAAGAATAAAATAATCTCATTATTAATGAATCTAGTATAAAACTCATTCTATAATAACTTCTACTAAATAAGTCCCCCAATGGTAACCACCTCCACTCAATTTCTATAAACAAGTATTTCACACCCTCAATGTATAGAGGTGATCCAAAAAATCCATATGGATCTGATAATTGCATCACCTTTTAATCTTTTAAGAAGTCCCTCTATTTTATTTAAGTGATAATCTGAGTTCCACTTCCTCAACTAATGCATCCAGTGAATAATGGAATCTCTAGATTCTCCATCAATTTTCACACATTAGTGAAAGCTTCCAAAATCACATCCTTCGGCTTCCACACTTAAAATCACATTTGGATTTATCCCTAACTCTAGATTAATCTTACATTACCACTTTAAATTAGTCTTATGTAAGATATTTTTACTCCTACCTGGCCATTTTCATCACCCAAAAATAGTTCTCATGCCAACTTCACTGCTTCCTCTGAAAACCTATGCCGCATTTGGAACACCCAATTGCATCACTTCCTCTAGAAGTGGTTGTGTTGTCACCTTTAATTTAGATTTAAAACTTCACATAGTTTCAAGTGAGATAATTTCATCCTTTTTTCAAGTTTAATTCTAAAATTTTGGTTCTAGAAATTCCAACACTTAACCAGAAAACATTTCCCATGCTAAAAACTAATAGAATATACCTATTATCTAATGAAACTGATCTCCTTATATTATTTAATATGGTTGATTAAGATCACTAAGAAACATCCAAATAACTCTTTCCTCTTAGGGTATCCATAAGTTTTTATGAATATCCTAAAACTTGGGAAGTATACCATATTCCTTGTGCTCTCTTATAACCTTAGTAAATACAAAAGTGAGAAATGAGATATTAGGTTTCAGGAGTTTTCATATCATGAATCTTATGCAGCCATATCATGGTATCAACCTTATTATATAAGCTTTAAGGAATATTTGTGAAAAATCCATTTCATTGGATGTTTCATAAATATTCAACATTCTGTAATTCTAAATGTTTAACAAATATTAGAACTATAAAACACATTACAACCCATTTTTAATGTTAAACTAACAATGATAAAAAAATTAACTCTTTAAACATTTCATAATTTTTTATCAAAACTCCTTAAATTTAAATTTAAATATGATCCAATTGATATATGATAGCTAGGATGGAAGAAAGAAGTTTAGTCATGCATTATCACACTAAATGTGCATTTTCACATACAAAACCACAATACAATTACCTTTATTAGGATATGGTTTACTTAAATATAAACCATGACATAGTTAATTCTACCACATCATGGTTTTAGATTTAGTATATATTTATATCATTTAGAGTATTTGATCTATATGTAAATGATGATTATTGGTCATTTGTATTTAGTTTGACATTATTATTTTTTATTTCACTGGTAGAAAAGGTAAATTTCACATTGGGTGTTTAATTTCGGTTATTAGTTACCAATGTTAAAACCCTATATTTCAGGGAATTGACATCATTTATTAGTATAAATGGACCTTAGAACATTGAGTTTTAATATTAGTTACATGATAATAAATGTAAAATGTCACTTTTAACATTGTTTATATAATATCAATCATTAAAAAAATTAAAAAAACATGCATGACTTTTTATTTTCCTTATTTTTTTCAATGCCCAATATTCTGAAACCCTAAGTTCTATGAGTCAAAATTTACTTCCTTGTCCTTAATTAATATACAATACTCCTACTTTTATAGATTTTCACCCCTCATCCATCTCCAACTGTTTCATTCTCCTTCCACCACCCTTCGCTGCATTTCACCAACCTTTGACGTGTTCCACATATCTCCTCCGAGTTCCACCATCATCATTGCTGATATTGTTTTTCAACCACACTCCCACTTAATTGTTTGAAATATAAAGTTAATCTATTATTTTTTGCATCTATTCTACACTAATATACTATATATATATACATTTTTATGATTTGAATTTTTATTTTCTTTGTTTAGAAGATTTATTACATGTTTTTAATTTTCAAATTTTATTCATTTATTTATTGTTGATCACACTCCCAATTAATTGTGTATTGTTTTGAAGTCTTCCTGTAGATTTTTTGCCTTTTTTCATCACTTATATTCTTATTATATCTATAATTTTTTTGTGTTAAATTTTTATTTAATTTGTTTATAATATTTATTCAATATTTGTTATTTTTAAATTGTATTAATTTATTTATTGTTAATATAAATGTTGTATTAATTTATTTATTGTTAATATAAATGTTGTATTCATTTATTTATTGTTAATATAAATGTTGTATTCATTTATTTATTTTATTGATGTTTATATTGTTTAATTGTTTGTTTTGGTTAAATGCTTATGGATACATGGTTAGTTTTTTGTTTATTTTTATTATTTGTTTATGAATAAATGGTTAGTTAATTTATTATATTGTATTCATTTATTTGCTGTAACAATTTTTATATTGTATAATTATTTTTTTATATTATATGTTTGTGAATAAATGATTAGTTTATTATTTATTTTTATTACATATTTATGAATAAATGGTTAGTTCATGTGTTATATTGTATTTATTTATTTATTTTATTAATATTTATATTATATAATTGTTTATTTTTATAAAAAAATTATTAATAAATGGTTAGTTTATTTTTTATTTTTATTATATATTTATATATTTATATATTTAATTTTTATATGTGTATATATAATTTTAATATTTATTAATTAAATTTATATATGTTTATATATTTATATGTTTATATATTGATGTGTTTTAAATTTATATGTTTATATATGTGTTTAAATGTTTATATGTTTTAATATATCCATATATTGTATTGTGGTTTAAGGTAATTAATTGATCATAATTAGATAATTTCATGAAGAACTAGTGATGAATATGTGAAAGGGATTGGCAATTTCTTGGAATTTGCTAAACAGAATCTTGAAATAGAGAAATTTTTTCTTTCTATGTGTGAACTGTTTGAATTTGAGGAAATTAGGGTCCATAGAAATCAAAACCCATCTGATTTTATATGATTTATATCATAATTATACACACTAGAGCTCACATGGTGAATTAACCAAATGGTAAAGAACTATCATTGATGAAGAAGTTTGGTATGAGATAGAGGATTGTATTGATGAATTAATCCATGATGTAGGTGTTAAAACCATAGAAAAAAACAAGCGTTGAAAAATTCTATAGAGATGTTGGAAACTGTTATTATCAAGTTGTACTAAATTTATAGTGTTATCATCAGTGCTGGAATTTTTTAACTTAAAAGAAATAAATGGTTGGAGTAGCAAAAGTTTTACTGAATTGATTGAACTTTTAAAAGAGTTAATTCTATAAGACAATGAGCTTCCAAAATCAAATTATGATGAAAAAAATATTATGTACAATGGGACTGGGGTATAATAAAATACATATTATACCTAACGATTGTGCATTGTATAGAAAGGAATGTGAACATTTATCATAATGTCTTAAATGTGGGACATAATGATATAAAATAGATGAGAGATCTAATTATGATTTATTCTAAAGGATGGATACCAAACCCCCAACTAATTAAATCTATTATCTTCTAATAATTCCTATTTTGAATCATTTATTTACATATTCAAAAGATTCTTAAAGTCCAATATAGCAAACGAATGAGATAATATTCGATGGAAACCTACATCACCCAACCAATTCACCGTAATGGAAGAGATTTGATCAATAATTTCCTGATTTTGGAAATGAATTTAGAAATATCATAATAGGACTATGCACAAATGGAATGAATCTTTATCATAGCCTTGGTATCCAATATAGTTTATGTACTATTTTATGGTAGTTTATAAATAGCCCTCATAGATATATATAAACAAAAAATATGTTAGGATGAGCATGATGATTTTTGGACCAAAATATCTCGAAAATGATATTGATGTTTATCTATCATCGTTGATTGATAATTTGAAATTTTATGGGAGTTAGGTGTTTAAGTTTTTTATGAATATAATAAAGATTATTTTCATTATCATGTTATATAAATGCTCACTGTAAAATTTTTTTCTTGCATATGTAAACGTATCTAGATACAGTATTAAGGGACATAAATCTTGTCTAATTTTAAAATAATGAAATTATCATCAATTATAGAATGGGATAAATACAATTTATATGGTTTATTGAATATTTTTGTGAATAGTTCACTCTCATTGAAGAATAAAAGTTCATTTAATGGTTTATAAGTGTTTTATTTTCCCCCATAACCTTTTTCAACATAAGAATATTACAATAAGTAGAAAAACATTGATGCCACATTTATAAAGACAAAAAATTTGGTTTGTCAAAAAAATAAATGGAATAAATATTCCATCTTATTCAATTTACCTTATTGGATATTTTTGGAAGTAAAAAATAACATTTATGTTATGCATGTTGAGAAGAACACATGTGATAGTTTCACCGGAAAATTTTTAGACATTAAAGGAAAGACAAAAATATAGATTGAATGAAGTATTGGACTTAATATCTTTGGGAATAAATTTGGAGTTAACTCCCAGTGTTAAAGTAAAAAAACATATCTACCTCTATCTTGTCACATGTTAAGAAAGTGTGAGAAGATAAAATTTTTCCAATGTTTTCATGTTATTAAAGTACCTAGTCGGTATTCTTCCAATGTGAAAATTTTGGTGGCAATGAAATATTTGAAGTTGATAAGGATGTAATCTCATGATTGTCATGTATTAATACTTCTAGTGCCACTGCATGGAATATTATAGATGTATGTTAGAAAGTTTATCGTTAACTTTTTCTACTTTTTCAATTACATTTACAGTATATTCATGGATCCAAATTTATTTACTATATTTGAGAATGTGTACTAATAATTTTTCAACTATAGATTTATTTTCCACTATAATATTTTGATATAATTATTAATATGCTGATTCATTTGGTGAGAGAGATAAGGATATGTGGGCCTATATATTTACATTGAATGTGTTATTTTTAATTATGTATGAAAATTCTGAGAGTATGTGTTAAAAATATGCATCGACCAGAGGATTCATATGTTCAAAAAAATTATCAGAAGAGATGGTTGAGTTTTTTTATGACTACCTATATAAAGTGGAGAAGGTTGATCTACCTATATCTCGGTATCTAGTAATCAATTTTGAAGGTAAATGGATATATGGCTTAAAATCAATGTTAATTTCATTTAATATAGTGATATAGACACATTTATACATTTTGAATAACATAGGTGATGTTTAACCATATATATCAGCACATATTTTTTGATTAAATGTATAATATCCCAAAACAAATGAAAATTGGTTAATGAATGAACATAAAAATACATTTGTTTCATAGTTTAAGGAGAAAGTAAATGCCAATTTATCAATATCAGAAACCTTTAAATCGTTGGTTGGGAGGCCATATGTCAATCTAATAACATGGTCTATTTTTAACTTTAATAGTTACAAATTTTACATAAAAAAATCAAGGCAACAAGAGTACCATTCAAAATATTTGAGTAATAGTCATTACTAAAGTAATGCATTTTTCATTTGAAAAGGATAAAAATCCAATTTCCACATCAACAAAATATTTTAGAGTTATTGAGGACATATGGGATATTGATTATATTAAATTTCTAATGCAAGTATTTAAGTGTAACTGACTTGATAGTAATAATGGTGTGAAACATGGAAATTATGGATTTATACTTATTGATTTGAAAATATTTAGTTACAAAGAGGAACCATTTATCATTGTGATGTATAAAAAGAAAATAATTTATGTTATTAACCCATAAAATGATCAGTGGTATATCATTTTTCAAGGGAAAAATTCTTTTGGGTGATTATGGTGTTGATGATCGTGTGGACTTTCATGAGGTTTCTTTATCAATTACATAATTACCTAAGGATAATAATGACTATGATGTAGATATAGTCTATTATATACAAAATGATCACATGGAAGATATATAAGAAAACACTTTGTTACTCACATAATTATTCAGATAAAAATTTATTTGTTTTTTGTGAAAATTACACATGTAAAGGAATTATTTTTTTAACTTGTAAATTTAAATCTATACATGTTGATCATGTATTTTATTTTTTTATTAATTTGTATATCCATCAATTTCAATTGAATAATTTTTGATTGAATAATCTTGACATAATTATTTTTTTTTGAAACTTACACATGTAGAAATGATAATTTTTTTAATTTGGTTATTTAAATATATATATATTTTAATCATTTATTCTATTTTTGTACTAATTTTTATATTTATCAATTTCAGTTTAACATTTTTTTATTAAATAAACCGGACATCATTATTTTTTGTGTGTGAAATTTACACATGTAAAAACACTATTTTTTAACATGGATGTTTAAATTTATAGATTTTTATCATTTTTGACATTTTTAAATTAATTTTTATATTAATCAGTTTTACTTACACATTTTTTGGTTGAAGAAGCCCAAAATAATTATTTTGTTATGAAACTTACACATTTAATGACGTAATTTTTTTAACTTGAATATTTAAATTTATAAATGTTGATCATTTTTATTATTTTTATATTAATTTTTATATTCATCGATTTCAGTTACACATTTTATGGTTTAAGAAGCCTGACATCATTATTTTTATATGGTTATTTATTTTTATTCACCATTTTTAGATACCCACTTTTCTTTATCTATATTAGTTAACATAATAGATATAATTTTTTTATATTATTAAAAATAAATTTTTTTCACTTCTAGTAATCATTTAATTCTAATCAAATATAGGTACATGAAATTTCATTACATTCATCTATTTAAATGATGGACACAAAGGTAGAGAAAAATTTATCGAAGTATGTGTATATTTTTTATATTATTATATATGTAAAAATAAAATTATTTAAATAAATTGAGATTTTATTTTTTAAAATTATTTATAGCACTACTAGTAAGCCTATTACAATGGTGTCTTATTCATATCTAGAGAAGATGAGACCCAGAGTTGGTCAACATGGAATTACAAATTTACCAGAACTTTCACTTGTATGTGGAGAGAAAAGTTTGTGAATTGAATTTGATGGTGATGGTAACTAGTTTATCTTGAATGAAAATCAGTTTAGGAGTTTTTCATCCATGTAGAATCATTTTAAAATTGAAATATTATATTTTGATTAGAGGATAATTGATCATATGGTAAAATATTAGTCGTGGGAGTCCTAAAAAGTGAAATATCTCAACAATATTTTTTTAATTACTCAGATATTATATATTTCACATGAATAATATGTAATCTATTCAATTATAGATGAAATTAAACTTTCATTATTTTAAATAAATTAAGAAAAGGTGTCTATATTTCATGGAAATCATATGGAGAGATTTTAAATCAAAACTGACTTCAGTCTATATTTTTTGGGAAACAATGGAATGAAATACCATGATATAAATATATATTTTTAGATGCAGAGACATGGGATAATTATCATTCCATTCAGTGGGAGGAAGCCTTTATGGTATGATAATTATTACATATAAAACCAATTTTGTAAAATTATTTTTTGATTATTTGATGACTTATTCATTTATTCTTATGAAACATGCCTATTGAATATCTCACAAAGATATCCAGTCATAGATTTTCTACCATCATACTTTATCATGTGTAGGGTACCCTTTACTGGATGGGAAATTATTTTTGAGATGTTTGATGAATTGATAGCTAAATCTATATCAACTTTGAATAGGTTTATTTTGGGCCAACCCCTCCCCCCCATGCTGAAAAATAGAAAAAGTTAAGAATTATGGAAATGGGTAATTTTCTCACAGATCTATCAAAACAAATAGTATATAATATTCCAATAGATTAATTAATATTTTTCTTGAATATTAGTATTTTTTAAATTCAATGAACTAATATAAGATTTACATATATCATTTTAGGAATCCCTTCAGGAGTAAGTGACAGAGGGGACCTTTATCCCTAAGGGTAGGATGAATATTATGGTTACTTTTATAAGAAAGAAAGAACACCTAAGATGCTTAAGAGGATATGAGCTAGGTGTCAATATTAGATATTTTTTATCATCCTAGTATGTCATTAAGGGATGCATAATACATGGGTTAAATAACTTTATTGAGGATTTATATTTGATAGTTGAATCAGTTAATAGAAGATCAAATTAAATTGTATGTACAATATATGTTTGTATAAATGGGGAGATACATGTAGTTTTTATAGCCTCACAATATAGATCTTCCACCTCCTCATTAAAACCCAACTATGTATTATGAGTTACATGTTGGGGGTCCCCATTTATATATTATAGAATTCAAAACCATACATAATTTTAGGGATTATGTACATGGTCAAATTATGAAACTAGGTCAGATAAGAGTAGTAGTGTATGATATAATTGATCTAATTTCACCAGTTTCATTTTCTACTAAGGAGGTGTCTAAAGATTGAGATAGTATGAGTCATTTTTTACTTTTTCCAACTTGATTTCTTCTTTAGTTGACATATGAGGTGTGTTTTATTTTTTGTTTTTTTTAAATTTTGATTTAAAATTTCTTGTAATGTCATCTTACATTCACCTTATATAGGAGTATCTAAAATCAAATGAATCATTGTAAAAGAAAAAAATTAGGAATTGGAACCTTTAGATACTTACAAGGTTTATAATAGGCTAACAAAATTAGCCCCAAGTTCTTTTATGCTGGTATTGTATTATGAGTTTCTGATGACTATTGATATACATAGGATAGAATATATATTAAGAATATTTAAAAAAAATATCATAGGTCTCATTATTAGCAATGATGTCTTTGTACTCGTGTTGCAGTTTTTTTTCCCTGTAAATAAATTTCAATTTCAATTTTCATATATTTAAATAAATATAAATTTTAGTGACTATACTTATAACTTATCTAACTAGTTATCTCCTAAATATTTGCATCCAAAAAATAGAACTTCTATTTATATTTTTATATATACAGATAAGATTTCAATTACTATTCAATATTTTGATAATGATGTTAGAGTTAAATATATATCCAAAAGATTATAAAATGTAGATATTAGGTGTTGGTTTCTTCCATTCCTTAACATGTAATAATACTTATATAATTATGAATTATTGTTAATTTATAATTTGATTAATGTTGAACTTTTTATAGTTTAATATACATTGGATGTTATGAATATTCTATCCCCACGAACGCATAACGTATTAGTTAGGCTCTTTACTGGGTGGAGTTCATAAAAAATTTAAAGGTTTGTTGAATTGATAAATTTTATTCTATTTTATTAATTATTTAATCTTAAAATTTCTATGTTATATATTTTTTTTAATTAATATATGAAAATACATGTTATAGAAAGAGATTAAAAGGGTTTACTTATTGATAAAGAAGCTAAATAAAATTAAATATTTTAAAATCAAGGAAGATAAATTTTATATTAGTTGAAGAGGAAGTGTTTAATGTTGTTATTATGTTTTAAAATTATTTTTTTAGATTATCACGACTAGAATGATGAAATATTTTAAAATGGTTGGTTCCATTATAACTCTTATGTTTTAAACCAATAATTTGTATTGTTAATTTTATAACGCATTGTTTTTTTAGTTTTTTTACAATGTTTCATCGTATACGGATAACGACTTAATCCATATTTTAAGTTTATTTGAAAAATATTTTATAGGTTTTATTAATTTATAGACATACATCTAAAAGTTTTATGTATGTTATTTTTATTTTTGAAAATGATGTTGTATTAAAGTTTTCATTGAGTATTTTGTTTCTTGTTTACTATTGTTTTATGATATTTTCTACTATTGGAATTCATGTTATGGGACGTGGGTTATTGTATGTTATTATATTTGTAAAAAAATAATAAATTTTTAACATCAATTTTAAGAAAATTGATGTTCAAAGTGACTTTCAATGCTGGTTTTCATAAAAAAATGACGTTGAAAGTCCCATTATAACGATATTTGTTTGGGAATTTAAATGTTAATTTTTCTTGAAAATTGATGTTGAAATACCTGTTAACGTAGGTTTTTATCATAACTAGAATTAAAAGTATTTATATATATATATTTAGTGGGGATTTCAATGTAATTTTTTATAGTAACTGATGTTGAAAGTAGTTTTGAATTCAGTTTTAAATAACTTACATTAAAACTATTCTTTTAACATTGGAAATATTCACATCACTTTTTAACCGATGTTAAAAAAGAAAAAAAACTAACGTTAAAAGGTTACAATAGTGTTTGTTTTATTATTTCGCACTCTTTTTTTAGTTTTAATGGTATTCTAAAGTTGGTTTTCATTTTATCAAAAGTTGTATTATTATTCAATAAGTTGTCTTATTACTTTGAGGGAAAATTGTTATCCAATGATTACATTTTATCACTTGACATATAACAAACCTTCCAGGGTCGACCCAATACATCACCCAACCCAAATCATTACAAAATGGTATCAGAGATCTCATGTTATTTGGGAGGAAATTGTATATGGGATGTAGGACCATCGGGGCATGAGAGGTAGGTGTGGAGGAATGCATGCCAACTCTTTATCATGCCAAACCTCAAGTTTCCATGGGTAGTTGGGAATTTTTTTTACATCTTGAACATGTTTTTGGGTTTTTTAAATGATATTTGAGGTATTTTATCATTTATTATGGGTTTTGGGAAGAACCCATTATCGGTTTTGGGATATTTTGAGTTTTCGGGTGAAATAGAGAAGAAAAGAAAAGGAAAATAGTTAGGTGTGACCCTACAATGCCTATGCGACTAGGTCTGCAATTATTTTAGTGTTGTTTCATATGGTTGGAATAAAGTTTTCTAAATTGTATAACCAAACCATGCATAGTGTAAATATGTTTAATTTTTTTTCACCCCTTCTTTGTTTAGAATTTTTGTTTAAGCTAATTCAAGTTGTTTAATATTTATTATAAGGTTTTTGAGGTTTAATTAAGTTTTTTTGACATTCAATTTTGTATTGAATGAGTCTTTTATTGAGATCAAGAGGTTTTAATATATTTTTTGTGATTAGTTATATTTAAAAACTAATAAATAGGATTTTATTGAGTGTACTAGATTTTTTTATTAATACATAAATTATATTCAAAACTAATTCAGATGATGTTTAATCCAGTTCAATGTTTTTTCATATCATGAGAGGAGTTCATGATTCTAGTATAATTGAAAGAGTAGAATAAGGGGTTCCACATCGCAATGCATGGTAGTTAACTATATAATATGGTTGTAGAAGTAGGCATGCATCCTAATTGATGTTCATGTTGTGGCCTACTAACATTATCTTAGGGTATTTCATAGTAGTATTGTTCATGTCATGGAGATGATGAAATTGGTAGTAAGAGGAGAAATTATCTATAGGACCTCACACTATAGTGTGAGTGTCTACATAATATAGGGTACTCAATTATAGTTCCCCACACCATAGAAGGAGGATCGCACTATAGAGAAGGATGGGTTTATTTCAGTGGTTTTGGAGAATTTGTAACCTCCACACCATAGTTCATTTCCCTCATCATTGTCATGGGAAATTATGAAGGACTATACCGCAGTGAATAGACCATTCTATAGAGGTTATTAGGCTAGTTTTTTGTATAACTATAAATTTCATAACCTCTACACTATGTCACTTATTCCATGCCACATTCTTGTGTATTTTTTGTGAAAACTACTGAAAAACAATAGGCTATGCCATAATATCCTTGACCACACCATAAAATCTATTTTATAGGGATATTCTGGGTAGTTATAGAAAGAATGCTAACTTGGATTCATATTCAAAATTTGGTGGTTATTCTGACCTATTTTAACTACTAATTCAAATTTAATGTTCAATATTAATATAGGATATGATCCAAGGGTTATGATTTAAGAAGTGAATTTGAATTTGAAATTCAAAATCAAATCTAAAGTTCTTGAAGAATGGAAATTTTGTAGATATTCGAATTGAGTGTATTTTTTAGAATAAAGGAGTGTATTGAAAATAAAAATAAGAAGAATATTAATATTAATAATAATAATAATGAGAAGATAGTAGAAAGTAGAATTGGCTTTAAAAATCATCATAGAGTAAAGAGATTATACCTGAGTTTTTATAGGTTGAAGAAGTAGAGGAATAGAAACATTGCATCAACAAATTAAGGTTATGTTTATAAGGGTTTATTGTTATTTATATCAAGTTATTTATCATTTTAATAGTATATTAATCACTTTTATAGTTGGTATATTTATTGTAACATGGGTGCAAGGATAAAACTTACTCTTTATACCTACATGTTGAAACTAGATGGTAGTATGGTCTTGGTGAAATCTAGGTCATTTCAAGGACTATACTTCTTATTTTGAGAGTCAAACCTTTTAAATCTTATTTAACCTTCATGTGTGTGTGTTGGATAGTGATTAGGATTCACTTTAACCAGTGACAAGTGTTGTTTCAATAAGAAAACTTAAAAATATTTAAATCACGGATCCCCCCTAATGATCTACACTGATCTGGGAGGTTCCATTTCAAGTGGTATCAGATCTAAGTTACCCTTGTTGGTGATTTTATGTTTGAAGTTTGAGAAGAATTTTCCCTTGGTTCGAACTGGTTGACACTGAATTTCTTTTGTATGCATAGACAATCATAATTCAGGGAATAGAAAGTGGATTCCCACCTTCGATGGAAAAAAGTGTCATATATGGAAGGAATGTTATCTTATATTTTTTCTATTAGTTTAGAAGTTTGTGAGGCTAAAACTGATGGGTTTCCACCTCATTATAATAATTTTTCTTTGACGGTAACAAATAGAAGGAATATTGATAATGATAGTTTTGAAAGTAATTATTTATTATTATCATTATATGAAAAATAATTTATCAAAGTGGGAGGTATCAAGAAATCCAAATGAATTTTGGATAAAATTGAAAAATATCTATAAAGTTAATAAAAAGGTAAAGTAGGCTAAGCTACAAATTTGGAGATTAAAATAAGATGTAAAGACCCGTAAAATTAAAGGGAAATTTTTTCTTAATTTTCTTTAGAATTTTACAAGAGCGCGGTTTCAGACGGCACCTGATTCCGAGGCCCGGAGTGCCCGGAATTAATTTCTGAAGTTTGGCTCGGGTACGTTCAGTGAACGAACGAGCGGGTATTTCTAACTTTTGATATGGTGCTCGGAATTGAAATCCGAGGGCACCGATGAACTCACAGCGCCGATATTCTCTTAAAGAGACCTTTTCGGGAGTTGCGTTTGTTTCGGGTTGAAAGTTAGTTTTTGGGAGATTTATAAAAAAGTTGAATAAAAAGTGTGAATTCTTTTTATTTTGCTTTTTGTAGGTTAACTCCTCTCAAAGGGAGTTAGGGGTGGGACCCACACCCACTTAACCTCCCTTGAGAGGATTAAGTGTGGTGGGGCCCACACGAAACCTAAACCTCTCATCTTCCCTCAAACTCCCTTAACCCCTCTTTAATTAACATGACAACTTGTTAATAAATGTGGAGTTATCTCTTATTTGAATTTCAAACCTTTGAAATTCTTTTTGTGAATAAAATAAGACTTTGTCTTATTTTGTTGGGTTAGAACTCTTAGCCATCTTGGAGTGGTTGAGAGCTTTTCTTTCTTCTTCAACCTTGACGAAGAACACGAAGAACGCCGTTCTTCAACGAAGAACTTCTTCGCCGAAGAACACAGTCTTTCCGCGACGCCATATCCGCGACGTGACGTTCTTCTTCCGCATCATCTTTTCTGCGACGAACGCCATCGACAACGACTCTTCCTCCGACGTCATAGGAATCGACACTGATATTCCACGACTCCGTCAACGTGCGACTATCGAGGTAGGGGTTGTTGATTTAATATTTAATTATTTCATTCTTGCTCGTGGTTCGTATAACTAACGTGGGGATGTTGATTATTTTAAGTTGTGTTATTATTTAACGTGAGGGGGCCGGACAGCATGAACACGGCCGAACCCCCTCCATCGTCCATGTTGTTTATTCTTGCGGGCGGAAGCAAGGTGGCGTGGTGCCGTCGCACCACGCGGATAATTGTACGTTTAACTTACGCGACGCCGTCGCGCGCGCACCATGGAAGAAACAACAAGAACGCGACGCCGTCGCGCCGCGTTGAATGAATATCAAAGCACGGCAAAGGGGCGCGGTGCCGTCGCACCGCGCCGGATGACGAACACCGCGGCCGGTTCCGGGCCGCGGCGGGACGAGGAGACCGCGGCTGGTTCCGGGCCGCGGCGGAAGAGAAGACCGGCGGCTGGGCCGCCGGCGTCGGAAGCCGAAGGGGGGACCGGAATTTCCGGTACGTTGGAGAAAACCGGCCGGCCAGCTGGCCGGCCGGAAGGCATTAAACCGGGGGAATAAATTCCCCCGGCCAGCGTGTAAAACCCCCCTCTTAAAGAGGGGGGCGGTTCCATGGAAGGGGGGGCAGCAGCCCCCCGGTTTGCTTAATAAAACCGGCCCCCACGTGGGGGCCGTTTGTTGCAAAGGCGCGGCCTTTGTGCTGCGCCGCTCCAAATCAGCGGGGGCTTGCCCCTCGCGTGCCGACCACGTGCGGCGCCTGCCGCGGCCCGCCGCGCCGCCGCGCCGCCCAAGGGGGGGGGGGTCGGGCCGGGTCGGCCCGGACCCGGACCCCCCCGTTTCGAACCAGAATCGGTTTTTGGCCCATAACTTGAGCCTCGGACCTCCGAATGACGAACCGTCTGCGGCAACGCGATCCTTGGATCGAGACGGTCGTTTCGGTATATCGCACTCAAGGTTTCGGATTACTTTGAGTTCGGCCGGGTTGGTTCGTTCACGGAACCAACCAGGCCTTCGGAGCGGAAACGCTCATATCTTGAGCTACGGACGTCCGATTGACGTGCCGTCAGCCGCGTTGTGTTCCTCTTAGTGAGACAGATCTTTTGGCATACTCCGCCCGAGGTTTGGACGCAGGTGGAGTACGGTCGGGTTGGTTTTGCCTTAAAAACCAACCGGGCCCCGGAGACGAAAATGCCAATAACTCTCAGACCGGGCGTCCGATCGACGCACCGTCTGTTGCGTTGAGTTCCTGTTTACGATACGGAACTTTTGGTATCCTTCGCCCGAGTTTTGGATACAGTTAGTAGTGGCCGGGTTGGATCGCACCCGAAATCCAACCGGGCCCCTGGAACGAGAAAGCTGATATCTTTCAGACAGGACGTCCGTTTGACGAACCGTCAGCGGCGTTGGTGGTTACGTTGAGTAACGGTCCCTTTGAGTTTACCCTATGGGAGTTCGGGGTACAGTTGTGACACGGCCGGGATTGGTTCGCACTCGAAACCAACCGGGCCCCTGGGACGAAAAGGCTAATAACTCACAGACCGGGCGTCCGATCGACGCGCCGTCTGTTGCGTTGAGACCCCTGTGACGAGACGGTCCTTTGAGTCACTTCTTCGCGGAACCTTGTGATACTTGGAGTATCGACCAGTAGCTCGTGGAGCGGACCCTCCCGGAGACGAGCGTGCAGAGTACGGAGACCGTGTAGCCGGCTGAGACCTGACGACTGCTTGACCGACTCGACTTGGAGTGAGTCGACTAGCCCAGTGGACGGAGCGCCCGGTATTTGGCGGCAGACCCACGGCGGACGGAGCGCCTGGTAGTTGGCAGCAAACCCGCGGTACTCGACAGGAGGAGTACCTCAGTAGGCTATCTGGGTAGCGCCCGGTATTTGGCAGCAGACCCTCAGCGGACGGAGCGCCCGGTAGTTGGCAGCAGACCCGCATTACTCGACAGGAGGAGTACTTCAGCAGTCTTAGGTTAGTGAGCAGTACCTCGGAGTCGTGACAGGACCACTGTACACTCTAGAGACGGAGCTCTTCAGCAGTTACGGTTTCGATAATGAAAACCCTGGTTTGAGCTGAGACTTTTGACCTTTGTGTTTCCTCATGATTGAGATGGGTTACTTGATAACTTAGGTATATGTATGGGCATATACCTGGGTAGTGGTTATCCGTTGATCTCATGATCCTTGTGTTTCCTCATGACTGAGATGGGTTACTTGATAACTTAGGTATATGTATGGGCATATACCTAAGTAGAGTTTATCTGTTGTGATCTTCTTGTGGTTATCCTTGTTGGTTTTAGTGAGACCTTGAGGGTCTCGGGGTCCCTACTGAGTATCGTTATACTCACCCCTGCACGGGCTATGCCCGCACCTCGTTGTGTTGGTTGCAGACGACGGCCAGTACTGGCAGAGGCCGAGTGTTCGAGGACTGGACGGTACCTGGAGGTGGACTATACGACGAGGCGGTACCCAGAGGCAGACCACTGGGCGGGACATACTCGGAGAAAACGGCGGGACCCAAGGAGCAGAGGAGCTATCTGTACCCACCCTTCAGGTGGGATTTCCAGTGGACAGCTCGGCGTAGCAGCTTTACTTTTCAGTTGCTGTTTTCCCTTTCGAGTTGTACTTTACAGTTGGGCTTGTATTTCCGGCCCCTTTTTACTTTCCGCACTTTTAGTTGTACTCTATTTTTGCTTAGTGTTACTTTCCGCTTGCTTACTCTGTGGTGTTTGTTTACTTTACAAAGGCAATGCCTTCCCTTTTTACCGGGATTTACGCCTTGGTGCTAGTCGCCAGCCCCTGGCCTATGGAAGGCGGGCTTGGGGTAGTCACGGCACGGACCCCGAGGGCGGGTTGTGACAAATTGGTATCAAAGGTGGTCGGTTCTACCGCAGACTCTGATCTTTCTTTCTGTGAAGCAATAGTGTTAAGGGTACCGAGTGTGGTTTTCAGTTCAGGGAGTCCAGTGTTGGTGCGGGCGGCCGACGTATCCATACACCAGGACCCTGACAACTGATTTCCGACTTTGTGCACGAAAACACTGATTGCGTGTGTGTTTTCAAAGCTTTTTCCCCTTAAAACAGCTCAAACCAGGTCAGCTCACCAGGTATAATCGTTTGATCGTGTTACATTGTTTCTTTCAGGATGGCCCCACGACGGCAGCCAGCTAGGGTTCCGAGAATCGAACGTGACGACAGCCCACTGAGCGACGAGGCCTCGGTGCAGGGCCCTTTGTCAGCAGTGGCACCGGCGGTAGCTCTACCCGCCGAGCCCCCGATGCTTCCAGCAGCAGCCGCTGACGATGCACGTCGCCTCAGTGCACTGCATGAGTTTCAGCGCCAGCGACCGCCCAGGTTTCGCGGGGAGACGGATCCCCAGGCTGCAGAGGACTGGCTGGAGGTAGTGGTACGAGTGTTTAGGCTAGTGAGGACGCCGTCAGACTTAATGGTGATCTTTGCTACCAGCCTCCTTCAGGCAGCAGCAGGTAGGTGGTGGAGCCACTTGTTTCAGTTTTGCGATGAGATGAACTTCGCATGGGAAGACTTCGAGACCTTCTTCAGGGTGGAGTTTGTGCCAGTATCTCTACACCCCGAGCGTGTACAGGAGATTCTTCCTTTGCCGCGTGTTTTTCGATCAGAAGCCGAGTAATCTGTGGGCAGTAGACAGATGATGCAGAGGTCCAGGAGGACCAGACCAGCAGTTGGGCGATCTCGGGTTTTAGGACCGGTGGTGCAGGGCACCCGGAGTGGGAACAGAGCTAGCCGTGCAAGGAGCAGGTTGTGTTACTCATGCCGCGGAAAGGGTCACCTGGCACGTGACTTTCCGACTCCTCGATCCGCAGGCTTGGGGGGAGCCACCGAGGTTGAGGCAGCGACAAATGCTTGAGCAACAGTAAAGCAGATGGACAGGAGCGGAACTAGTGGATACATCTCTTGTACTTCTAGTTCCATGTTGATGTTGTTTTTGTGTAGCATCTTTGTATTATGAGCTGCAATAATAAAAGACGCATACCTTGTGATGTTTTCATTCCTGTCCTCTTTTGTGATGTTACTAAGAGGTTCCAGTTGACTGTTTACTTGACCCTCACTTGTGAGACATCTACTGGAGGAGACCAGTTACCACACACTGATGCCGACAGTGTGACTCAACCCTTGGAGGCGAGAGTAACGGTTGGATCTCTTAGTAGTAGCGTCGAGGCCTTACGACGTCATCCTTGGTATAGATTAGTATCATCCATGTTAGGATTGACTGTTTTAGGCAAAGAATGTGGTTCATCCAGGGGATGAGACCGGGTTTCTCTTATCGGCAAAGAAGAAATCTTGCAGCTCTTGTGGGACCAGAGATGGTCCGGGCCACGTCGGAGGAGGTCCATGTCATCCAGGAGCGGATGAGGACAACACAGAGCCGGCAGAAGTCATACGCTGACAGGAGGCGGAGGCCACTAGAGTTTGAGGATGGTGACCACGTCTTCTTGCGGGTCTCACCTCGACGTGGTATTCGGAGATTTGGCCGAGGCGACAAGTTATCTCCGCGCTTCATCGGACCCTTCCAGGTCCTCAGCAGGGTTGGTGAGGTGGCTTATCGCCTGGCTCTACCACCTCAGTTACACCGGGTGCAAGACGTCTTCCACGTGTCTCAGCTGAGGAGATACGTGCACGACCCGACGCACATCTTTGACCATGGGGAGCTTGACGTTGACGATGGGGCGACTTTTACGGAGGTCCCGGTGGAGATAGAGGATCGACAGGAGCGGGTCCTACATGGGCGATCTATTCCTCTTGTGCGCAACAGATGGCGGCACGAGAATCTCCAGGAGAGCACATGGGAGCGGGAGGCTCAGATGCGTGCTCAGTACCCTCTTTTGTTTCCCTAGTTTTTGATGTATCTTTACGGGGACGTAAAGCCCTGAGGTGGGAGTATTGTAAAGACCCGTAAAATTCAAGGGAAATTTTTTCTTAATTTTCTTTAGAATTTTACAAGAGCGCGGTTTCAGACGGCACCTGATTCCGAGGCCCGGAGTGCCCGGAATTAATTTCTGAAGTTTGGCTCGGGTACGTTCAGTGAACGAACGAGCGGGTATTTCTAACTTTTGATATGGTGCTCGGAATTGAAATCTGAGGGCACCGATGAACTCGCAGCGCCGATATTCTCTTAAAGAGACCTTTTCGGGAGTTGCGTTTGTTTCGGGTTGAAAGTTAGTTTTTGGGAAATTTATAAAAAAGTTGAATAAAAAGTGTGAATTCTTTTTATTTTGCTTTTTGTAGGTTAACTCCTCTCAAAGGGAGTTAGGGGTGGGACCCACACCCACTTAACCTCCCTTGAGAGGATTAAGTGTGGTGGGGCCCACACGAAACCTAAACCTCTCATCTTCCCTCAAACTCCCTTAACCCCTCTTTAATTAACATGACAACTTGTTAATAAATGTGGAGTTATCTCTTATTTGAATTTCAAACCTTTGAAATTCTTTTTGTGAATAAAATAAGACTTTGTCTTATTTTGTTGGGTTAGAACTCTTAGCCATCTTGGAGTGGTTGAGACCTTTTCTTTCTTCTTCAACCTTGACGAAGAACACGAAGAACGCCGTTCTTCAACGAAGAACTTCTTCGCCGAAGAACACAGTCTTTCCGCGACGCCATATCCGCGACGTGACGCTCTTCTTCCGCATCATCTTTTCTGCGACGAACGCCATCGACAACGACTCTTCCTCCGACGTCATAGGAATCGACACTGATATTCCACGACTCCGTCAACGTGCGACTATCGAGGTAGGGGTTGTTGATTTAATATTTAATTATTTCATTCTTGCTCGTGGTTCGTATAACTAACGTGGGGATGTTGATTATTTTAAGTTGTGTTATTATTTAACGTGAGGGGGCCGGACAGCATGAACACGGCCGAACCCCCTCCATCGTTCATGTTGTTTATTCTTGCGGGCGGAAGCAAGGTGGCGTGGTGCCGTCGCACCACGCGGATAATTGTACGTTTAACTTACGCGACGCCGTCGCGCGCGCACCATGGAAGAAACAACAAGAACGCGACGCCGTCGCGCCGCGTTGAATGAATATCAAAGCACGGCAAAGGGGCGCGGTGCCGTCGCACCGCGCCGGACGACGAACACCGCGGCCGGTTCCGGGCCGCGGCGGGACGAGGAGACCGCGGCTGGTTCCGGGCCGCGGCGGAAGAGAAGACCGGCGGCTGGGCCGCCGGCGTCGGAAGCCGAAGGGGGGACCGGAATTTCCGGTACGTTGGAGAAAACCGGCCGGCCAGCTGGCCGGCCGGAAGGCATTAAACCGGGGGAATAAATTCCCCCGGCCAGCGTGTAAAACCCCCCTCTTAAAGAGGGGGGCGGTTCCATGGAAGGGGGGGCAGCAGCCCCCCGGTTTGCTTAATAAAACCGGCCCCCACGTGGGGGCCGTTTGTTGCAAAGGCGCGGCCTTTGTGCTGCGCCGCTCCAAATCAGCGGGGGCTTGCCCCTCGCGTGCCGACCACGTGCGGCGCCTGCCGCGGCCCGCCGCGCCGCCGCGCCGCCCAGGGGGGGGGGGGGGGTCGGGCCGGGTCGGCCCGGACCCGGACCCCCCCGTTTCGAACCAGAATCGGTTTTTGGCCCATAACTTGAGCCTCGGACCTCCGAATGACGAACCGTCTGCGGCAACGCGATCCTTGGATCGAGACGGTCGTTTCGGTATATCGCACTCAAGGTTTCGGATTACTTTGAGTTCGGCCGGGTTGGTTCGTTCACGGAACCAACCAGGCCTTCGGAGCGGAAACGCTCATATCTTGAGCTACGGACGTCCGATTGACGTGCCGTCAGCCGCGTTGTGTTCCTCTTAGTGAGACAGATCTTTTGGCATACTCCGCCCGAGGTTTGGACGCAGGTGGAGTACGGTCGGGTTGGTTTTGCCTTAAAAACCAACCGGGCCCCGGAGACGAAAATGCCAATAACTCTCAGACCGGGCGTCCGATCGACGCACCGTCTGTTGCGTTGAGTTCCTGTTTACGATACGGAACTTTTGGTATCCTTCGCCCGAGTTTTGGATACAGTTAGTAGTGGCCGGGTTGGATCGCACCCGAAATCCAACCGGGCCCCTGGAACGAGAAAGCTGATATCTTTCAGACAGGACGTCCGTTTGACGAACCGTCAGCGGCGTTGGTGGTTACATTGAGTAACGGTCCCTTTGAGTTTACCCTATGGGAGTTCGGGGTACAGTTGTGACACGGCCGGGATTGGTTCGCACTCGAAACCAACCGGGCCCCTGGGACGAAAAGGCTAATAACTCACAGACCGGGCGTCCGATCGACGCGCCGTCTGTTGCGTTGAGACCCCTGTGACGAGACGGTCCTTTGAGTCACTTCTTCGCGGAACCTTGTGATACTTGGAGTATCGACCAGTAGCTCGTGGAGCGGACCCTCCCGGAGACGAGCGTGCAGAGTACGGAGACCGTGTAGCCGGCTGAGACCTGACGACTGCTTGACCGACTCGACTTGGAGTGAGTCGACTAGCCCAGTGGACGGAGCGCCCGGTATTTGGCGGCAGACCCACGGCGGACGGAGCGCCTGGTAGTTGGCAGCAAACCCGCGGTACTCGACAGGAGGAGTACCTCAGTAGGCTATCTGGGTAGCGCCCGGTATTTGGCAGCAGACCCTCAGCGGACGGAGCGCCCGATAGTTGGCAGCAGACCCGCATTACTCGACAGGAGGAGTACTTCAGCAGTCTTAGGTTAGTGAGCAGTACCTCGGAGTCGTGACAGGACCACTGTACACTCTAGAGACGGAGCTCTTCAGCAGTTACGGTTTCGATAATGAAAACCCTGGTTTGAGCTGAGACTTTTGACCTTTGTGTTTCCTCATGATTGAGATGGGTTACTTGATAACTTAGGTATATGTATGGGCATATACCTGGGTAGTGGTTATCCGTTGATCTCATGATCCTTGTGTTTCCTCATGACTGAGATGGGTTACTTGATAACTTAGGTATATGTATGGGCATATACCTAAGTAGATTTTATCTGTTGTGATCTTCTTGTGGTTATCCTTGTTGGTTTTAGTGAGACCTTGAGGGTCTCGGGGTCCCTACTGAGTATCATTATACTCACCCCTGCACGGGCTATGCCCGCACCTCGTTGTGTTGGTTGCAGACGACGGCCAGTACTGGCAGAGGCCGAGTGTTCGAGGACTGGACGGTACCTGGAGGTGGACTATACGACGAGGCGGTACCCAGAGGCAGACCACTGGGCGGGACATACTCGGAGCAAACGGCGGGACCCGAGGAGCAGAGGAGCTATCTGTACCCACCCTTCAGGTGGGATTTCCAGTGGACAGCTCGGCGTAGCAGCTTTACTTTTCAGTTGCTGTTTTCCCTTTCGAGTTGTACTTTACAGTTGGGCTTGTATTTCCGGCCCCTTTTTACTTTCCGCACTTTTAGTTGTACTCTATTTTTGCTTAGTGTTACTTTCCGCTTGCTTACTCTGTGGTGTTTGTTTACTTTACAAAGGCAGTGCCTTCCCTTTTTACCGGGATTTACGCCTTGGTGCTAGTCGCCAGCCCCTGGCCTATGGAAGGCGGGCTTGGGGTAGTCACGGCACGGACCCCGAGGGCTGGTTGTGACATAAGAAGATATGAAAATAGAAGAAGATAAAACTTTTGATAAATTCTTTACAAGAGTAAATGAGATTTTTAGTATAGTTGTAAGATATGGTGATAAATTGGATGATACTATAGAGGTCAAGAAGATACTTCTTATCTTACTGAATATGTTTGATGCTAAAGTTTCTTATCTTAAAGATAGGGCTCCAAAAACACTTCCTCTAGATGATTTATATATAATTATCATTTCCTATGAGATAAGTAAAGTATTTTCCCTCAAGAATAATTATAAGGATGAAAAAGAAATATATTTTAAGGCCTTAAATAAAGATAACCATAATAATAAGGTTGAAGAAGAAGATGTTGATTATTCTGATTATGATTCTAATTTGGATTAGAAGTTTGAAAAGATGATACCTATAATATTTATAAATGTAATAAGAGATAAAGGAATGTTTAAATTTAAGATTTCACTAAAATTATTTGGGTGTGGATCAGTTTGAAATTTCTCTAAAAAAAATCCTAAGTTAAAAGATTATAGAGAAAATGGTAAAGAAGAAGAAGAATCACCAAGGATATTATAAGATTGAAAATCCAAGGGTTTGTTTTAAAGGAAAGAGGATTTTTTTTCTCAAGAATTAGGAACAAAAATTTCTTATCTAAGTTTGAAAGTGGATATATAAATGATAAATATAAGGAAATGGATATTTCAAGAGATGTACATGAAAACTTCTCATTAGTAAAGTTAATAAGGAAGAATTCACTAGTGAAAGTTTTAGTGGAGAGAATGACATTGAAGAAATTGATATAGAATTATTATTGAAAAGATAACTCTGGAAGTATCTCTCAAATATCTCTAAGTTGGAAAAAGTGATAAACAAATGAATAAGGAAAATCAATGTTCTAGGAGAAATTAATTAGTTCATAATGAATAAAAAAAAATTTGTATAAATAAGTTTATGAATTGAATAAATTTATTATTGGATAGAATAATTCAAAAATAAATAAGGGAGGTGTAAAAGGGAAAGAAAAGGATTTCTATATTTTAAAATAGAAATTTCTGATTGTATAAAAATAACTAGAAAATATTGAGTTTAATTTTAATAAATCTATTCATGAATTTTGGTAAATCTCAAGTAAAGATGAGACTTATAGATATTATCAAATATCTATCACAAATGAAAAGAAAAACACTGATATAACTTATATTGTCTCTGAGAATAAGAATCAAATCAAGAATAAAAAGTTTTTATAAAAATAAAGTAATTTTCTAGATTTTAGAAATTATGAGTGCATCTAATTTAATGAAAAAAATTTCATAAATGGTGAAGAAAAAATGTTTAAAAGAAGTCGGATGTGATGATGAATGAGTTAGGATTTCACCAAAAAAAATCTGAAAAAAGGACCCAAGATTAATGGTGAGAATAAGGTTGAAATATAGGTGTATATATTTGGAAAACATAATGGTTGTAAAGGAGAATATTCTTTTTTATGGGGATTTTTTGAACTATTGAGGTTTTGGTATAACACCATGATATTTTATGAAATATATTTTTCTTCAAATAAAAATTCTTTGATAACTTACGATACATGCAACCCCGAGTCTAAATGATTTGCAATATAGTATACTATTATAACCAAGTTTTTAAATTGGAGGTATGAATAGGAATAACCAAATTTTAAAAACATATATATTTATAATGGTTTTAGATAAATTAAATTTTTTTAGTAAAGTCATTATATGTTTCAAAAAGATATTTTTTACCTTAAAATGGTTTTTATTGATTTTTATGAGAAAATAATACAATTATTTTTCCCACTTTTAGAAAATTTATTTGAAAAAATGAACTTTATTTTTAAATAAAAATTTTAAAATTATCTTATAGTAAATATTTTAAAATTTTCTAAAAATATTAATTTTTTGATGAATGGTGAAAAATACTGATTTTTATTAAAAATTGTCTTTTTGTTTAAGGAATTTTAAAAGTTAACTTTTATTTTAAAATGATTTTAAAAGTAAAATTGGTTCAATTATATTATTATTAATATAATTTATTTTATTTTAATCAATTTCATGTTTAATTTTTATATAAAATATTTTTATACTTAATAAAACTTTTCTTTAGGAAAATGGATTTTCATCACATTTGTGAGATTAATTTTAAATTAAAATCTACTAATTCTATAAATTAAATTTTATAAAATGGATTCCATGTTTGAAATCAGAATAATTAATATTTTTTCAAAATATCAACTTAATTTTTGGTCATAATGTATAGTAAAAATAGTAAGAATCTATTACCACGGTTAAGGGTAAATTAGGTTTGCATGGGGTTAAATTAAAGAGATAAGTGTTAAAATTACCTAAAAACTTGTATAAATTCTATTTTCTATATATATTTCGACCCTATATCATCTAATATTCATGAATGGATCATTTTTGGATCCATTTTGTTTAATAATACATTAACATATTTTATTCTATTCAGAAATTCCAAGTGTGACATCTCCCCCACTTATAAAAGGACACCCCCTATCCTCTCGTCTATACATTTAAAGAGCCTTTTTGTTCAGAAATTCCCTATCCAAATACATTAATTACATAAATCCTCAAGACCTATAGTATTTTTTATCATAAAACTATCCTAGTAAATCTTTAGGTATCAACCTAAAGTGGTTGTCTGAAGAAGAGGTGTCGTTCTTAACCACGCATTTTTGTTTAATTTATTCCTCTACCACATTAAAATATTATTAAACCATGATAAGATAATAAAAAATGTATATTCCATATACTTAGATATTATTATTTTAATTTAATAACCTATATCCATATCCTCTTCCACCAAATTGGAAACAAAACTATCGATCGTGTGTATGGTGAACTACCGCCTCACGGACCGACATAATTCGTTTTCATCGCCATTTTTCAAGGATAAATATAATGATTGATTTAATTTATATATATTATATTTATGATATAATTATACTTATATAATTATAATATCAAATCTACATTATTACCTTTTAATCTGTTGGAAAATGATAAAGTCGCTCGTGCATACGTGTGGACTGTCACCTCCAAGAAGAAATGTGATTCATTTTTCATTTAATTTTGAAATATATGCTAATAAGGATAACTTTAAGGAATATATATTATATATATGATATAATAATGATTTTTTAAAAATTAATTACTATTTATATTTCTTTTTTTATATCCTTTGAAAAATTAAGGCAGCATTTATGAGTATGTATAGCCTGACCGTCTCCCTAAATGGTGAAATTCATTTATCAATCTATAACTTTTATGGATGAATATAAATATGTATATAATTAATATAAATTATATTTATATCATTATTAACACTGTTTATTTGATTTAATCAAGATCAAAGTATAAGTACCAAAACTAACGAACCAAAACGTACATGAAAAACATAGTAGTTATCACCCAGAAAAATGATTTTAATAAAGATTTGGTAAAAAATAAGTTATAAAAGGTTATAAGTAAATTATATATGGTATTATGTATATGATTATTTTTATTTAATATATATATAATAAATATATATTTATTATATAGTAGTTTTGAACACGTGCGGAGGAAGTGAGGCCTGAGGTAAGGGTTTTATGTCACAATCTAATTTTTTATCAGGATTATTTAGAATTAAGTTTTAGATGATGAAATATAATGATCTACATATAAATAAAATTATTAATTTTATTCTATTATGGTTATTTATTGATAATACATTATTTTCCTTTAATTTTATTCTCTTTAATAACTCATGATACTTAAAGAATAATTTTCAAGGAAAACCGACGTTATTTCTCTCTTCGATCAAAAAACTTTTTTCTTCCATGTCCATGTTTTCTAAAAATGTTTTAAAAAATGTTTTTTATATTAAACTATGATTTTTAAAATTCATTTTTATCCATGATTTAATTTTTAAAAAATGTTTTGAAATTAATCTTCTTATCACTTTCTGAACAAGGTACTTTTTTGAATTTTTTTACAAAAAAATGAAAGGAATGTTTTCTTTTAACTAATATGGAATGAATAGAATTTACCATTATCCTGACCACTCAATATTTTGAGGATTAATTTAACATTTTTCATGGTAATTTTTAAGGAAATTTTTTCCTTGATATTTTTGAAATTTTTAGATTTTAAATAAGTTATTTTGAAGAGAAAGGGGTTTTTTACTTAATAAATGTTTAAACTTATATTTTAAAGTAATTTTTCATATGTGATGACTTCCTTTGATGTTACTTAAGTTTCACTAATTAAATGATCCAATGAATCCATACATATTATTTCTTTAGATATTTTATTATTATGATAACAAGATGTTTATGATACTTGTTCCTCTTCCATGGGTTATACTATGATGAATTGATGAAATTATTATGAAACCTATTTATTTTAAATGAGTTATACCATGATGAAATGTTTATGAAACCATTTTTCTTTTCATTATGAATGATTTGTGATATTTTTCTACACATATTTATGATTTTTATTATTTTATGGGTGGTACCAAAATTATATATCCCTCTAATGTATTGGGTAAATATTGATATCTCATGAGATAAATAGAACTGGAATATGGAGTGAACCCAGTTTAGTAAAGGAATTTTTCCACTATAATAGTCTTGGGAGTGAACCAAGACTACAATTATGGTTTTTGGAGTGATAACAATCCATTGTGATGGTCTCGGTAATGATCCTTGACTACTGAGGGAATGATTTTCTATACTTATGTGTATTCCAAAAGTATATGTATTATGATAATGTTATGATCTCACAACATGTGTTCTTTGATTCCTTTATGATTCATTTCTTATGAACAACCAAGATTTATGCTATAACTCAATATTATGATCTATTATGTGAAGGGTTTATTTTTAAAATGTTATGATAATGTTCTCATACCCTTATGATCATATTATGTTTAAGTGATCATTTATATCTCCCTTATTTACCATTTCTGAGAAATTAAGATCACCATTTATTATGTTTCCTTTACCATAATTTTGAAGATATCTTTTTAAGTGTGATATTTCTAAGGAGGGTTCTAGTTATGAGTAACATAGTGAGAGATTATGTAGATCTCATATGAACAAGTTGTTTATGTGTCCAAGTTTCCAAAGGTGTTAGACCTATACGATTCTAGTGTCTATCATAATTTTATGTAATGAATATTCATCTAATAAGATGTGATATATATGTATGAAAATTATGGGTCACTATAGTTGTTATCGGAGAAAGTTCTAGTTAACCTTTGGAAACTAGGATGAGAAAACTTTAGTAATAACCCTTAGTATAATCCTATGTATATAAGAATTTCCTAAGTTATGGTAAATAAAGGGGTTTGTTTTCTTAGAAAACATTTATGTATGAATATTACAAGTGCATGTGCTTTTGTAATAGATTTATCTAGGGTTAATAACCTCAAAAAGAGTTGGTTGAGTATATATTTTCCATCATTCTGTTACACGATGAGTGTGCCCTTACTTTAAATCTGGTTTGACACTCCCAACAGATATGCTTAGGTTAATTCACATTTTCTTTATAAACCATAATGATGTATTTTAATAGATAATAATCATGAATGGACTTGGTAAAACCTATGGTTTCATAAATTTAAAAAATGTTTCATTATTTAGATGTCCTATAAATTATTTTTTATGATTATGTGGTTTCTTACTATGATTATTATTGACCACACTATGATTTTTGGTTTTATTCAATGGATGGAACCTGAACAAACCATGTTAATGTAGAATTTGATAGACAATGAAATGATTGTCCTACTAAATAACCAAATTTTATGGGGGTGGTAATGAAAAATCTTATTGTTATGATTACATAGCTTTCTCAATCTATGAATCATGTAGAACTTGTAAACAATCAAAGGAGGGAACAATTTTCTATTGTGTCCTTCATGAGGAAACATACACCTTCTTTTAGTGGGTATGTGGATCCATTGGTTACTGAGAAATGTATTGGTACCTTGGAAAAGATATTTTCCATTCTATGGTGTTTGGAGTATGAAAAGATCATTTTGGTTGTCTATCATTTGGAAAGTGAAGTAAATATATGGTTGAATCTTATCAAGAATATAAGGAAACATGGAAAAATAGAATCCATGGGGTGGGATGAGTTTAATATATTTTTTTAAATAAAAAATTTCCTTGTATTCTTCATACCAAAAATGGAGAAGGAATTACTTGATTTAAAGTAGAAGGATGTTGAATTGGTTGGTACCTATGAGGAAAATTTTACAAAAATTGTGAGGTATTATTCTGGTATTATCATCCAACCTAAAATTAAGTTTTATTGATTCTTTAATGGATTAAAACCAAGTCTATAGTGAGTGTTATCCATAAGGTACTTTATTATCTATGAAGAAATCATTTTATGTGCTATCATGTTGGAAATGAAGATTTGAGTTACCCATTAATATAATGGTTTTGATAAGAAAATAAAGATGGAATTCAAAGGAAACTCTAAAATCCATGTTGAGACGAATATTATCCTTCCTTTATGATTGTATTGTGGAAGAAAACCTGTAGTAAATTGTATTAAAGGTATTGGTAAATGTTTTAAGTGTGTAAAAGAAGTTTAATAGGGAATCAAATATCAAATTTATGGGAAGAATTTAACTAACAATGATAATAGAGATAAAGCTCCATGGAATGCACTAGTAACACTACAGTGTTTCAAATTCAAGGAGTATAGTCATTATGCTAACCAGTGATAAATACAAAGGTGAATGTTGATGAATGATTTTAACAACCTATTAAGAATAAAGACAAAGTTAAATATCATGTGATCAATATTTCTGATGAGGGTATGATAATGACATGGTGAAAGGTGCACTTACCATCCACTCTAGAACTACTAATGTCTTATTTGATTTTTGATCTACCCACTATTTTATATCATAAGAATTTGATATGGGTATCACATTACCACCCCATTGATTAGATGTTTAATTATTAGTGAAAACCTCTAATGTTATGATGGTCGCATCTCAAGTCTATGATTCTTCTTCAGTTGAATTTTGTAGGAATGTGCTCCTTGTAAATATTTTTATTCTCTATCTGGTTTAATTTTATGTTATCTTAGAAATGGATTTTATTTATATTTATAAATCCCATATTAATTTCCAATTAAGGTAAGTCACATTTGATATTCCAAACCAAACTATGATCATTTATTAGTGTGATGATAAATATGAATGTCTGATGGAAATCGCATCTATTGTATGGGTCTTTATTTATATTCAAAAGGGATTTTTATCTTATATGGTTGGTAAGAACTCAACATTGATGATATGACTATTATGTGATAATTTTTTGATGTCTTCCTGAAAGATTTTTCTAGTATTCCATAAAATCATGAAGTTGAGTTCTCAATAGAACTCATACCTAGTGATACACCTATTTCAAATAATCTATATAGAATGGCCATGTTTGAGTTACAAGAATTGAAGAAGAAACTCCAATAGAATCTTGATAATTTATTCCTTCATCCAAGTGAATCATATTTTCATTAACCTACTCTTTTTGTTCAAAATAAATATGGATCAATATGACTTTTCATTGATTATCAAGAACTTAACAAGATCACTATCAAGAATGGGTATCCTCCACCCCATATTGATGAATTTTTTGATCAAATATATAGGGATAAATATTTTTACAAGAGTAATCTTAATTTTGGATATCATTGATTGAGGTTAAATAAAGATGATATACTGAAGATAGTATTATCTATAAGGTATGGAAACTATGAATATATAGTGATTCCATTTGTTCTTACTAATTCCCCTTCTATCTTTATGGATTTAATTAATAGAGTCTTTAGAGACTACCTTGATAATTTTATGGTAGTATTTATAAAAAATATCCACATCTATTCAAATATAAAGTAATATCATGAAGATCACTGAGGATTCTACTAAAAAACCTAAGGAAGGAGAAGTTTCATAAAAAAATTACCAAGTTTTCATTTTGGTTGTAGATAGTTTTATTTTTAGGTCATATAATCTTAATAGAGGGTATATCTATGGATCTATGAAATATGGCCATTATTGAATGATGGAACAGACCAACTATTATGACTGAGATCCATAGTATTCTTGGTTTGGATAGATATTATCAATTGTTTGTGAAGAACTTATGATGACTGTCTAATCCACTCACCAAGTTAACTCAGAAGATATCTAAGTTCCATTATATGGATGAATGTGAGGAAAATTTCGTGGAACTGAAGAAAATATTTCTCAGCACACCTGTACTTACATTACCGTATAGTGGATAAGGGTTTTTATATAGTGATGTATCAAATAAGGGATTGGAATTCATTCTCATGTGGAATGACATGGTTATAGATTATAGCTCATGACAATTGAAAGTTCATGAGAAAAATTACTCAAATCATGATTTGAAATTAGTTGTGGTAATTTTTTCATTGAATATATAGAATTATTATCTTTATTAATAAAGGTGTGACATATATACTGATATTAAAAGTTTAAAGTATATATTCACTCAAAAATAGTTGAATATGTTCCAATGAATATGGTGTGATCTGATTAAAGATTATGACTGCTCAATAAATTACCACTCTTATAAAGAGAACATGGTAGCAGATTCTCTAATTCAAAATGATCATGCATGCTTATCTATGATGAGGATCACAAAATACTGAAAAAAGGAAAGAAATCTTATCTTTCTCAAATGAGTGTTAATACATCTATTCATTTGAGGATTAAAGAGGTGCAGAAGGAAGATGTGGAACTAAAGAATATGGTGAGAAATTGTTTTGAGTTCAACCTTGATTGTGATGGAATGATAAGGTTTAGGAACCGTGTATGTGTTTCTTCCATACTATATTTGAATAATGAGCTATTATAGGAAGCTTATAGTTATTCATTCTCTATTTATCCTAGAAGTACAAAGATATATAGATATTTGAAAGAGTATTTCTGGTGGTATAGCATGAAGAGAGATATTACAGAGTTTATATCTTGGTGCTTGGTATGTTAGCAAGTTGAGGTTGAGAGAAAAAAGTATAAGGGGTGTTACAACCATTATCCATACCATAATGGATATGGGAACATGTCACCAAGTATTTTTTTTCATCAGGCACCCCAAAAAGTCTAAAGGTTATAATTCTATTTGGGTTTTAGTTGATCACCTTACAAATTCATCAAAATTAATTTCTATCAAATAATATTTCTCTCTTTATCAGCTTTATATAATATATATTAAAAAATTATTAATGTTCCATGGAGTACCACATTCTATTGTATCTAATTGAGATATGAGGTTTACCTCGAAGTTATGGTGAAGTATTTAGTAGGATCTAGACACAGAGTTGAGTTTTAGTACATATTATAATACTTAAATAGATTTTTAATCTAAGAGAACCATTCAAACTCTATAGGATAAGTTTAGGTCTTTTCCTTTGTATTTCAAAGTTTTTGGGGATTAAAACCTTCCTCTGGTTTAGTTTTCTTACAAAAATAGCTTTCAATCAAGCATTAATATGGCTCTTTATGAAGCCCTCTATGGAAATAAGTGTAAAACTCCAACACACTAGGATAAATTTGGATAAATAAATCTATTGGTACATTTTCTAGTTGAGTAAATTCCAGATAAAGTTAGATTCATTCAATAGCACATCAAGGTAGCTGATAGTTGACACGAAAGTTATACAGATAATATTCAAAAAGATATAGAGTTGGAAATTGGTGAGAATTTGTTTATATTAATTTCTATATAGAATAAGGTTATGATATTTAGAAAGAATTAAAAGTTTATCCAATGATATATTTTCCCCTTTGATATTCTTGATCAAGTAGGGATGGTAGATTATCGCTTAGCGCTTTCACTAAACCTCTCTCTAGGTCACAGTGTGTTCCATGTATTTCTACTAAGGTAGTATATACCAGTTAAATCACATGTACTAAACTTAGAGGTCATACCACTAGATTATGATCCTTCCTATTAAGAACAACTAGTAAAAATTATGGACCATAGAGATAAATTGATATGGAAGAAGACTACTAATCTGGTTAAAGTTCTCTGGAAGAATCATAAATTCAAAGAAGCTACTTGGGAACCTAAGGATGTGATGAAACAAATATATCCTCATTTTTTTGTATTTTAGTGATTAATTTAGAGGGAGAAATTCATTTTAAGGGGGTATAATGTAACACCCTAATATTTTATAAAATATTTTTTCTTCAAATAAAAATTCTTCAATAGCTTGCGATACATGCAGCCCCAAGTCTAAAAAAATCATCATATAGTATACAATTATAACCTAACCATTAAATTGGTGGTATGAATAGAAATAAAAAAAAATTAAAAAATATATGTATAATATTTTTAGATAAAGTAAATATTTTTTAATAAAGTCTTTATATGTTTTAAAAAGATATTTTTTACCTTAAAACGGTTTTTATTGCTTTTTATGAGAAAATAATATAATTAATTTTTTCCACTTTTAGAAAATTTATTTGAAAAAATGAACTTCATTTTTAAAATTATCATGTTAAAATTCGTTTAGAGTGAATTTTTGATACTTTTTTTAAAATGTTAATTTTTTAATGAATAGTGAGAAATGCTAATTTTTATTAAAAATTGTCTTTTAGTTTAAAGAATTTAAAAAGTTCCATTTTATTTTAAAAAAAATAGAAATTATATTTAGTTCAATTATATTTTATTAATCCAATTTAGGCCATTAGAATCAATTTTATTTTTAATTTTTATAATACTTAAGAAAACTTTTCATTGGGAAAACCTCTTTTAATCTCATTTGTGGGTTTAATTTTAAATTAAAATATGTCACTTCTATGAATTGAATTTGATAAAATGAATCCCATATTTGGAATCAGTATAATTAATATTAGGTAACAAGGTCAACCTAATTTTTTGTCATAATGAATACTAAAAATAGTAAAAATCTGTTTCCACAGTTAATGTTAAAACAGGTTTACCATGGGTTAAAAAAAGAGATAAGGATTAAAAAGAGCTAAATAATTATCTAAATTATATTTTATGGTCATATTTAGACCCTATATCATCTAAGATTTAGTAATTTTCCATTTTAGATCTATTTGGTGTGAATATGACATTAATATATTTTATTCTTTTCAAAAATTTCAAGTGTCACTACTACAGATTCATCCTTTAACAGCATTTGGATTTATCAACACTAGCTAAAAGCATAGATAAAGAGAGGTCTTTATCATTACTAAAAAGTGCTCTGATAAAAGGGGGTTTTATTAGAATTTTTTACTAGCACTGATAAAGGGTATATTTAATAAAAATATTATATTTCATTAAAAATATTAAATCAATATATATATATATTAATATTGATATAAATATAATATATTTTATAAAATATGATTTATATAAGGATAAATACACATTTACACTTAATATATAAGATATTTAGTGAAAATAGATTATAAAGTAATTAATAATATAATATTAATTAATAATTTTCTAATTATTATCATTTAATAGTCATTTAATAACAATTTAAAGATAGAAAAATTCAAAAAATCAATAAACAATCTAAAATAAGTTGAAAATGTGACTCGAAGTTCAAATGGCCATAACTTCAGATCCAGGTGTCTGTTTGAGCTCTACCACATATCAAATCAAATATCTCAAAAAGATTTATGTCGTCCGTTGTTCATGTTTTTCGAGGACAAAAAATACCAAAAGACCTCTTAAACTGAGTTTTTAGTTGGGATATCCCAGTTTTTTAACATTCAATGGAATTACAACCTTGTTTAAAGAGGTATTATTATCTTTTATGAGTGGTGAATGAATTTATTCCCAAGGATAACATTAATATTGATATTATGGTTTTTAAGTTTTATCATTTTTTATAATTTAGTTTTATTTATAATTAAATATATGCATATTTTCTTATATTTGTTTATAATAAATTAGTCGTATAAATACATATTAAAAACACATTTAAATAAAAAAAATTCTTTTAAATATATAAAACAAATGTTGATAAGTTTTATTATTCATTTTATTTAAAATAAAAAATTATCCATTTATTTATATTATAGAAATTCATTAATATATATATATAATGTTTATATATACATATGTGTGTATTAATAAACATATATATTTATATTTATATTTATATTTATATTATAATATATATAAATGAATATTACTATATAATATATTTAAATAAATATAATTGTTTATATATATATCACACACTTCTAAATATATACAAATATATAGAAATGTCATAAAATATAAAACAAAACACGCATAGCAGAGTAGTAAAGAGCATCCAGTTGCATAAGGGAGGTCCTGGGATCAAATACAGGCATGCACAGGTATTTGGGGCATTCTTCTACCACTGATTAATGTGGGTGAATGATGGATGTTGGGATGTAGAAAGTTCTAAAAAGGGGGATGTGAGCATTGAGGAAGGGGGTGTTGGGGGTGAGTGAAAATATTATTTTTTTTCAAATTTTTTATCAGTACTAAAAAAGACCTATTAAAGGCACCCTTTATTATCACTTTTTTTAGCACTGATAAAGGTTATATTTTAACATCATTCATAGTATTATTTCTTTTAAATTTTATATAAAACCCTTTTACTAACATTGTTAAAGACCCAATTTGTAGTAGTGAGTGTCCTCTCCCTCAATTATAAAAGGAAACCCCTCTCCACTCTTCTCTTATCAATGCTTCAAGAGCCTTTTGTTTCATCCAATACCTATCCAAATACATTCTTTACAACCCTAACCATAAACTAGATTCCATGTTTTGATCATAAAACCATCCTAGGATGGCTTTAAGTATTAACCTAAATAGGTTGTATGAAGAAGAGGTATAGTTCTTAACCATGTGTTTTTGTTTTATTTCTTCTTATACCTCCTTCAAATATTATTCAACCAAGATGATATAATAACACTGGTATATTAAATATACTGAGATTTTATTATGTTAATTTCATATTATATATCCATCCCCTCTTCCATTAAATGGTAAATGAAATTGTCGATCGTGTGTATGGCGGACTACCGCCTGTCGAACAGACGTAATTCGTTTTCCATTACCGCCTCTCGTGGATGAATATAATGATGTATTTCATATATATATATGATATTTATGACATAATTATACTTTTTAAATTATAATATTAAATCTAACTTCTTACCTTATAATCTATTGGGAAAAGATAATGTTGCTCATGTGTATATGTGGACTACTACCTCCATGAAGTGATGTGATTCGTTTTGAATTTTATTTTGACAGGGATGGTAATAAGGATATATTTAATGATTATATATAATAACTATTATATAATAATTATTCTATAAAGGTGAATTTATATTTACATTTTCTTTTCTATCTGTCAAAAAATGAAAAACAACATCCATACGTATGTACGGTCTACCATCTCCATGAACGGTGTAATTCATTTTTCTATCTATAAATTTTATGGATGAGTATAAATATGTATATAATGAATATATATGATATTTATATCATGGTTAAAAAAATTATGTGATTTAACCAAGATCAAATGTACAAGGACCAAAACTAATGAACCAAAACGTACATGAAAAATGAAGCAGTTATTACCCAGAACGGTGATTGTAATAAAGAATTGTTAATAAAGGGGTGATAAAAGGTCATATGTAAATAATAAATGGTGTGATATATATGATTATAGTTATGAAATATATTTATAATAAATATATATTTATTATGAATTTATATTTATTATACAGAAGGATAAAACATATGTTAAGGAATTCAAAACAGAGGTAAGGGTTTTATGTTACAATCTTATTGTCTATCAAGATTGTTTATGATTAAGTTTTAGATGATGAAATATTATGATCTAACTATCAATAAACTATTTAATTTTACTATCCACTGGATATTTCTTGATAATACATTTTTTCCTTTAATTTTCTTCTCTTTAATAACTTAAGAGACTGAAAGAATTATTTTGAAGCAAAAACCGAATTTATTTCTCTTTTCGGTCAAAAAACATTTTTCTTCTATATCCATGTTTTCTAAAAAAATCAAGAATTTTTTTAATATTATACTATGATTTTTTAAATTAATTTTTGCTCGTGATTTATTTTTTACAAAAAAAATAATTAAAATTAATCTTCTTATCATTTTCTGAACGAGGTACTTCTTTACTTTTTTAAAAAAGTATGAAAGGAATGTTTTATTTTAACTTATATGGTGTGGAAAAAAAAATTACCATCATGAAAACTCATTTTTTTGAAGATTATTTTATACTTTTTCTAGGTTATTTTTAAATAAAATGTTTTCCTTGATATTTGGAAAAAAATTTGATTTAAAATAAGTGATTTCAAAGTGAAAAAGGGTATTTTCTTCAGGAAATGTTATAATTGATCTTTTAAAGAAATTTTACATCTATGATGACATCCTTTGATGTTAATTAACTTTTACTAAAGATATGATCCAATTATTCCATCCTTATTCTTTCTCTATATATTTTATGGTTATGATAACAAGATGTTTATGAAACCCATTCATCTTCCATGAGTTATACTATGATGAATTGATGAAATGATTATGAAAATCATTTTGTTTCCATGGGTTATGACATGATGAAATGTTTATAAAACTCATTTCCTTTTCATAATTTATTATATAATAAATGATTTATTATCTTGTTTCACACATCTATATGATTTTCATTATGTGATTAGTGGGACCAAAATTATATATCTCTCTAATGAATTAGGTAAATATTGATATCTCTTGATATAAATAGGACTATAATGGTGAGTAAACCCAGTTAAGTAAGGGACTTTGTCCACTATAATGGACTTGAGAGTGAACCATGACCACTGTGATGGTTTGGGGAGTAAACCCAATCCAATTTTAGAGTCTTAGAAATTATCTTTGACCACTAAGGAAATGATTTTATATTCCTATGTATATGCCAAAAAACTATGTCGTATGCCAAATTATGATCACATAACTTATGTTCTTTTATTCATTTATGATTACTGACTTATGAACTACCAATATTTATGCCATAACTCAAGATTATGGTCTATTATATATATTTTATGGTTTTAAAATGTTATTATCAAGTTCTGGTACCATTATGCTTATATTATGTTTAAGTGATCATTGATATCTCCCTTATTTACCCTTACTGAGAATCTAAGCTCACCCTTTATTATATTTTATTCCTAGAGTTTTTTAAGAGTGGTTTTAAGTATGATATGTCTAAGAAGGGTGCTAGTTATGAATAACATGGTGGGAGATTATCTAGATCTCATATGAACAAGTTTTTTATATATCCAATTTTCCAAAGTCACTAGGCCTATATGATTTTGTTATGGATTATAATGTTTTGTAATGAATATTCATCTAATAATATGTAATATCTATCAATAAAAATATGGTTCAATATATTTGGAAATTGGAAAGTCTATTTTGGTTTAATTTCCAATACAATTATGAGGTTATATGGTTTAGAAGATATAAATTGAGGGAGATTAACCTCATTCAAAGGATATTAATGCATAGGCAACCATAGAAATTTAGATCGAAATTTGAAAATAGATTTCAACCATTGGAATATTTTAGTGAATGATATGAGAAACCATGTCATCTTGAAAAAGGGTGTCTTGTTATGAAACTATCCCAAATGTGCTTAAGAGATAGTGTTGAGAAGTCTCAAAAGAGTAAGAAGGAAGGGAAAGAGAAAGCTCTAGTTTGTGAAGTATCTTATAAAGCATGTAAAGGATAATTACCATAGATTTTCGGTAGTGTTTTTTCCTCATATATTAAAGAATATATAAATCTTCCAAGTATGTTGAAAATTATAAATAAGTATTTGTGACCTTTGGAAATATTTTTTCACTTGAAATAAAAGGTGTTAGATCATAAATGATTGATAAAGATCAACTAAAATCCTAGAGTGCAATGTATGTTAAAGGAATAAAACACAATCTTCATAGTGTGTCTCGGTTGTGTGATAAAGTAAATGAATTTATTTTTAAATAAAATAGTTTTTTTGTGAAGTTATTTAAAAATTTATGTATCTTGACAATTTTTCAGTGAATAATAGGAATTTTTTCAAATTGGTGATGTTTTAAATTATTGTTACTTGATTTGAAAAGAAGAAAATAAATTGTGGAATCAAATTATTGGTCATCTTGGGCAAAATAATATGCATAATCTTATTCATAGTGAAAATATTTTTTAATTTCCTAAGTTTAAAAGATAAAGGAATTGGAAGTGGTCCACTTTTAAAAAGGGAGAAAATGTGAATACTCCATACAAGAAGGTTGAAATACAATCTACTCATCATTTATAGTTAATTCAATCTGACATTTTCAATCCCATGAGGAAGATATCAAAAATTATAGATAATTATTTTATTTCCTTTATTGATGACTTTACACTCATTACATGTATTTTATTATTAAGCATAAATAAGAATCTCTAAAAAGGTTCAAAAATTTTAGGATAAGTGTTGAAAAAGAGTGTTGTTACTCTTTGAAGAGTATTCGAACAAATAATATTTTTGAGTATATTAGTAGAATATTTAAATCATATCTTGAAAAACATGGCATATATCATGAACTTTGTGCACCATACACACCTCAAAAAAATGGTGTGGTTGAATGAAATAATATAATTCTTATATAGATGGCTCTAACTTTTTCGTTAGATAATGACACATCTCATTATTTTTTGTGAAAATTTATTGGATTAGTTGTTCATATTCAAAATCATTTTCTTTATAGGAAAAATTATAACATGTCATCATATGATATGTATTACAAAAAATCTATAATTTTTAAGTATCTAAGATTGTTTTGATTCCCTTACATTATCAAAGTTAAAGGTGAAAATCTAGGAAAATTTGAAATAAAAGGTGTTGGTGGTATTTCCTAGTTTATCCAACAAATGAAAGAAGATATCATTATCACAAAAAAGATATAGATAAATTGTTGATTTTATTGATTTGAAAGTGATGGAACATGCAAATAAAATGAACACTTAGGAAGAATAAAGTTCTAGAAGTGATAATGATGAAATTATTTTCATGAAACAACAGGGAAAAGTTTCAAAAAAATAATGATAATTATGAATAAATTCTAGTTGAATAAGTTGATTCAGTAAATTCAAGTGATGAAGAACAATATTTTTCACATCATCCAAGTTTGAGAAGGTAATTCCGGGTCCAAAATATCATTGAAAATCATGGATAAAAATTTCAAACTAGAAAAAAAATTGAGGAAAACCTCTCATATATCATTATTCTCTCAAGTTAAAACAAGATATGTGAAATAATTTGTGATACATAAAGGGTGGATTTATGTAATGAATGAATAGATAGATCAGATAGAAAATAATGATACATGGTAATCGATACCCAATCCTAAAGAGAAGAACATTATAGGTACAAAGCGGATGTTCCAAAACAAGATGAATGAAAAAGGTGAAGTGGTAAGAAATAAAGAGAGATTTTTGTGTAAAGGATATTAATAAGTTAAATTAGTAGACTTAAATGATACATTTTCACTAGTTACAAGGATTAAAAGAATAATATTTTTTCTTTCCCTTTCAACACAAAGAAAATTTAAATTATTTCAAATGGATGTAAAGTAATTCTTCCTCAATGGTGAATTAGAATATAGAAACCATGTGGTTTCTTTCTTGGTGAAGATGAGAATTGTGTTTATAGTTTAAAAATAGATTTATATGTGATAAATAAATCCCCAAGTTATTTGTATTATAAAAATGAAACCTTCTTGAAAAATTTAAAATTCATAAAAGGAAGAGTTGGAATAAATCTCTACATTAAAGATGATAAAGAGGTATTTCTCATTGTTATCATTTATACAAATGATATCATTTTTTTTAAAAATGATAAATAATTTTTTGAAGTGTTTGTTAAATAAATAAAGAATCGTTTGAAATTTCTATGATCGTTGAGATGAGATAATTTATTTATAATGAAATTTTTAAGAAGTTTGGCATGGAGAATTTAAAGCCTCTTTCTACACCAATTTCAATAAGAATAAAGTTAACTAAAGATGAATAGGGAAAGGAAGTTGGTCTAAGAGAATCCCGGAAGTTGATTGTAAGTTTACTTTACTTGATAGATTCAAAACTAGATATATTTTATATTGTCACACTTTTTTTCCACATATCAAAGTGTACCAAAAGTTCCTCATTTCATGGATAGAAAGAGAATACTTAGATATATCAAAGAAATATCAAACTATGGGTTAAAATATGATAAAAAAGGGAATCTTGATTTGTTTGGTTTCTCATATATATATATATATATATATATATATATATATATATATATCGGTAAGGATGTGTTGATGATAGGAGGTCTATATCAGGTGGATATTTATTTCTTAGAGAAATATATGTTTTTCGGTGTTCAAGGAAGCAAAATTTAGTCACCTTGAGAACTGAGGAGGCTGAATATGTGGCTTCCACCCATGCCTCAACACAAATTATATGGATGAATACTCAATTAGAATATTTAAACATTGGAGTTAAGTTTTCAATACTATTTTTATATGATAATAAAAGTGATATTAATATTACAAATAATCTAGTTCATTATTCAAGATCCAAGAACATTGATATTAAATATCACTTTATCAAAGAGCTGGTGGATAATAATGAGTTAAAGTTAGAATTTGTTTCTATTGAGTATTAGATTATATATGTGTTCACTAATCCACTTTCAAAATAAGAATTTTATAATCTGAGGATAAAGTTAGGTGTTCAAACTCATTCATTACAAGGCTATGGTATGGTATTTTCATCCCCTCTCTCATCTTGTCTTTGGATATTGTTGTCATGGGGGGGATAAAATGAAAACATAAATATTTTTCATATGTTTATCTTCCTTCTATTTTTCAAATGGGGATTATATAATGTAGGGGGATTATCCATTGATATGTGTTACCTTTGGAGGAATTATCTATTGAAATAAATAATATATTTTGAGAGACCTTTTAAAAGGTTTAATATTTGATTTAAACATATGTGAACTTTTATAAGAGTTTATTATTAGTGGTTACAGAAATATTTATAGTTTTGAAATTTTGGTGATGTAATGATGAAGTTCTGATTGAATTTTATGAAGTTTGTGTTAAGGAATTCGTATATATATCACGGTCTTATGGAAAATATGGTATTATTTATTCAATTTTCATGTTTCTTATACTTATTTTACTCATGCAGTCTTGTAATTATTAGATGGAAATCCATTTCTAGGTTTTCAAAGTTTCATAGTGATTTATGTTCATTGCTTGACAAAAAAAAATCCAAAGGGGGGTCTTTTGAGCCCAAGAGGTGCTAATATGGTTATTGTGATAAGTGAGGTTGAAGAATTGATTAAGAGGATATAATTGAGTATATTGGGTTTTTTTCAATACATAAATTTTATTCAAATCTAATTCATATGATCCCTAATACAGTTCAAAGTGTTTACATATTATGAGAGGAGTTCATGTTGCTAGAATAATTGAAAGAGAAAAATAATGGGTTCCACACTATAATACATGGTATTACACCGTAGAAGATTATTAGAGGATGAGGAAATAATTGAGACCGATATAAATTTCACAGCCAATTGACATCGAGTCAGGATACACTGGAGAATAAGTGTCCATGCTATAGAGATGATGAAATTTTAAGTAGGCGGAGAAATTATCTAAAGGAACTCATGTTACAGTGTGAGTGCCACATCATATAGGAGACTCAATTAGAGTTCTATTTGAAATAGAAGTAGGGCCATAATATATAAATGATGGTTCAATTTCAGTGGTTCTAGAGAATTTGGGACCTTCATATCATAACTCATTTCCCTCATTATAGTCTGGATAAATTATGAAGGACTATGTTGTATTAAATAGACCATGTTGTAGAGGTTATTAGGATAGTTTTTTGTTGTACTATAAATTCCATAACCTCCATGTCATATCAATTATTTTATGTCATATATTTGTGTAAAATTTTTGTGAAAATCACTAAAAACCAATATTCTACACTTTAATGTCCTTAACCATGCCATAGAATCTATTTTACAAGGCTAATTTGGGCAATTTGAGAAGGAATTATTGGATTCATATTTAAAATCTTGTATTTATTCCAACCTATTTTAACTATCAATTCAAATCTAATAGTTAATATTAATATGAGAGATGATCCAAGGGTTGTGATTCATAAAGTGGATTTTAAATTGAAATTAAAATTCAAATAAGAAGTTCTTGAATAATGGACTATAAAGAGATTTTAATCAAGTGGGTTTTTGAGAAGAAATGGGTGTGTAGAGAAGAAGAAGAAAAATAGAAGAGGAATGAGAAGTGGTTATGAAAATTGAAATAGGGTAAAGAGATTATAGCTGAGTTTATATAGGTTGAAGAACTAGAAGAAGAGTCACACTACATCAACAAATTAAGGCTATGTTTAGGAGGATTTATTCTTGTTGATATCAAGTTATTTATCATTGTAACAGTACAATAAGTGCTATCATAATAAGGATACTTTTTATAACATGATAATAAGGATAAACCTTTCATGTTCTAACTACATGTTGAAACTAATAGGTAGTATATTCTAAATGAAATATAGATCGTTTCAAGGATTAGACTTCTCATTTTTAGAGGTGAACCTTGTAAATATGATTTTTCCTTCATGTGGGTGTGTGTTGAATAATGATAAAGATTCACTTTAATTGGTGATGAGGGTTGTTTTAATAAGGAAACTTAATAATATTTGAATCACTGATTCACCCCCCCCCCCTCCCTCTTAATGATTCTTTACTGGTCCTGGAGGTTCCTTTTCATTTTTATCTTATGTTTTGTAGATAATTCCTCTAAAAAAGGCCTCTTATAAGTAAAGAGAGGGATATATAGAGAATGTTATGCAAGAAAACCCTTCTATTTATCATACTTTGGTGGATTTTGTGATCTAAATAATTCAATATTTAGGTCAAGAGAGTGAAAGAGGTCAAGCATGAAAAGTGGACCATGATTAGGAGTTCACTAAGAAAAAACCCACTAGTTTTTCATGGTGACAGAGTTACCCATGATCCTGAGGAATGGATTGAAAGGATTGATCATATATTCATTTTTCTAAAGACCCATGAAACCTCTAAAGTTATTTTCACCACCAACGTGTTGGAAGGACCAGGTAGTAAGTAGTGAGAATCTACAGTTCAAGAAAAGAGGCATGATTATCTCACCTAGACTACCTTTAAAAAGGTATTTAATCAATAGTTTTATCCTAAGACACTAAGGTTGGTGAAGGCCTATGAGTTCATGACCATGGGGAAAAGATTTCATTGACTGATGGAATATGTTACTCTATGTGTTGAGTTAGTTTATTTGTCTCCCTGAGCACCTCATAAATGACTATCTCGAGGAGAGAAATTTTGAAATGGGCCTGAAGGCCAAGAGTATATTGACGCTTATTCTCTATTTACTACAGACTTATATCAATGTGGTGGGTAAAGAATTTATATATAAGGTGTAATTGGTTGAGAATATGGGTCTTAGTGGGGTTTCTTCAATAGTTAGTGGTAGTTAGATCTCTTCTTATGGCTAGAAGAGGAAGTAGGATAAGCCTCATTGGAGTAGTGGTAGAGGTGTTCAATAATCATCAGGTTCAATGTCGGTGGCTTCTTCAGGGAGTATGTAACAACCTGGTATTTTTTGAAATATATTTTTTCAAATAAATTAAATATACTTAATATTTTTCATTACACATAATACTAAGTTTACCTTGCGTTACATGCAACCCTAAGTTTAAACAAAGTGTGTCATGTTATTAAAATGTTATTATATGATAGTTATCACATATCCATTAGAATGATGGGTATGAATATGACTAAATAAATTATAAAAATATATGGTTTACACTTTTATATAAAATAAATTCTCTGGTGGCTAATTAATTAAAAATGAAAATAAAAAACTATTTGAAAATAAAGGAAATGTTTCTCTGAAAAACTATTGTTATGAAAATAAGCACATTTTACCTCAATAAATTAAACAAACCAATTTTTTTTTGAATTATTTTAATTAAATTTATAAATTATATATTAAATAAACTATTTAACATTCATCTTATTTTTTTATAGACAAGAGATAAGAATAAATCCAATTTTGTGCTTAAAACTGTATTGTTCTAAAAAGAAGTTTTGTTGACTTTTTTGGTGCTTATTTTAAAAATAATTTTTGAAAATTATAGAAAATTTATTTGAAAAAATAATAATTTTTGAAATAATCATTTCAAAACTATATTATGGTGAACTTTTGATAATTTTCTGAAAATATTGATTTTTTTGATAAATAGTGAAGAATACTGAATTTTAATTGAAAACTACCTTTTCGTTTAAATTATTTAAAAAAGTTAAATTATATTTTCAATTGATTATAAATTAAAATTATTTCAATTATATATCTATTAATTCAATTTAGGTAATTTTAATCATTTTTATATCTAAATTTATATAAAAACTTTGTAAGATTTTGAACATTTTCTCTTTGAAAACCCGCTTTCTCGTCGCATCTGTGGGATTAATTTTAAATTAAATTTTTCCAATTATGTGAATTTAATTTGGGAAAATGGATTAAATATTTTTAATCATAAAACTTTATATTATCTAATAAGTTTAACTTAATTTTTTATGAAAATGAATAGTAAAAATAGTAAAAAATTAATTACTGTGATTAAGGTAAAAATGGATTTACCATGGTTTAAAATAAAAAGTTAAGTGTTAAAATAACCAAAAAAACTTCTCTAAAATAAATTTTCTATATATATTTAGAAACTAAATCTCTAAGGATCGATGATACTCTATTTTTTACCCTTTTTTCATGATAAAAATATGGTTACACATTTTCCTTCTCAAAAAATTACAAGTGTGCCACTCACCTCACTTATAAAAGGCCACCCCCTCTCCTCACCTCTTCACACCTTCAAACCCTTTAGGTTCAGCCAATACCTACCCAAATAACTTCAAAAATTCCCTCCTATAATCCTATAATCCTTATTTTTTTCATAAATCCAAATCAAGAAGGCTTTTGGTGCAAACCTAATGAGGTTACCCAAAGAAGAGGTAAAGTTCTTCAACGAATGTTTTTATTTAATTTCTTCCTCCACCTCCTTCAATTATTATTATACCATAATAATATAATAACCATTATGCCTTCAATATACTGATATTATTTTATTTTAAGTACATGACCTAAAATCATATCCACTTTCATCAAATGGGTTATGAAATCATCATTCGTGCGTACGATGGACTACCACCCCACGAACTGATGTCATTCATTTTTCCATTACCACCACTCATAGTTGGGTATGATAATTGATCTAAAGTACATATATATATATATATGATATTTATTAAATAATTATACCTATATATTCACAATATCATATATAACTTTTTTACTTTCCATTCTGTAAGGTATACGATGACGTCGCTCGTGTGCATAGTGGATTATCGCCTCACGAAGTGATGTGATTCATTTTTCACTAACACTTTACATAGAAGATAATAAGGATAAATTTAATGAATATATATGATATACATGACATAATTATGATATTAATTACATATTTATCATTATCAAAATATAATATATAATTTTCTTTCTTACATTTTCACTCATTAAATGATGATAATGTTGTTCATGTACGTGTGGACTATTACCTTCACGAAGCAATGTGACTCTCTCTTTTCATAACCACGTTACATGGATGATATGTATAATTTTATTTATAGAAATAATATGTTATTTATTATATTATTATGATTCTATAAATATAAAATATTACTTACCTATTTTACATAATGATCATTGAAAAATGGAAACATTGCTCATATGTACGTATGACCTACCATCTCCATGATTGTAATGTACTTCATTTCTTAAAACCATATTTCATGATTGATCTTAAAATTATAATTTATGTATAAATATGATAATTATTTCATGATTATTATTTTAGACATTATGTAAACATTATCAAATTAAGAGGACCAAAAATAAAAAATCAAAACATATATGAAAATCAAAGCGGTTATTACCTAAAACGTGATTTTAACAAGGAATTGGTAATAAACAGGTAATAAATGGTCATAAGTAAATAATATATGTTATAATATATATAATTATGGTTATATAATAGATTTATAATAAACTTTTATTTATTATAAAGTATTTTCAAACATGTATGAAGGAATTCAAGACTTAAGGTAAGGGATTTCTAGTCTCTCTTTTTTTTTATGGGAGACATATGAAAATTCACCAATAATTTATTTTTTGGGGTATATGTACTGAAACTTTTACATATTATATCACTAATAACTTTATTTTCATGATATTTAAAGTTTTATTTTATGTTATTCTTTATTTTGTCTTATGATTCAAAAGATTACTAAATCAGTAAGGGATTTTTCATCTCACTTTTATATCCATGAGATATCTACCATATTCACCACTCATTTATCATATTTGGTGTATATATTATCCATGAATATATTTTATATTTATTCTCATGAATATTATAGGGATTTAAATATCCATTTGAGTATCTATCTTTCATGGGGTTTACAGTTAAAGAGATACCCAAGTGATAAGGTATTTTTGTCTAAATTTTCCTTCTTTGATACATATGTTATGTTATGCACTTATCTTATTTTATGAGGTGTATATACAGAACCTTTGATATATAATATAATGAATTTATTTATTCTTATGATATTCTAAGTTTCACTTAACCTTATTATTTCATAGGTCTTTCAATTCAAAGTTACCAAAGTGGTAAGGGTTTTATGTTACAACACTACTATAAAATAGGTCTTTAATAGTGATAAAAATGTACTTTATTAGTGCCAGAGAAGCACTGAATACCATAGAAAGATTAAAATACCTAGTATTTTATCAGAACTAAAAAAATTGAGAAATGGTACCTTTTTCAGTGCTTTTAGAAGTGCCGATAAAGGAAAACATTTATCAGTGCTTCTAGAAGCATTGATAAAGGGGCATGTTGCAGTGTGCTATAATATTACACTGCAGCACCAGTGTAGTGTGTTGTAATAGCACACCAGAGCACCAAAAACACCAAAAAATCAAAAAAATAAAGTACCGATAAAAAATTTAAATGAAATAAACTTTAAAAACCAAATACAAGAAAAAAACACTATATTATAGACATTTCAAAACATTGGTTTATATAATTACATAAGTACAAATTATTAAATAATTTCAAAAACATCAATATTCCTTTGCCTTTTGATCCTAACCCCTTATCGAGAAAAAAACACACCTTTATAAGAAAACAATTATTATGTTATAAATAATATAAAAAAAATAAATTAATAGAAAGTATAAATTTTAAACTAAACTTTGAGTCATACTAGGAACATTGTGTATTGAATTGAGTTGTGGTTGATTCTTGCATGTCATGTCATTTCTTATTCATATTCTAGAATTATCTCTAGGAAAATTAACTAAATAATTATAATATGATAATTATAATTAAATTAAGTTAATATCATATATAATGATGATAAAATAATGTAGGCTCATTTGCTCGGTTTTGGCGATATGATGTGCGTTTTAAAATAAAATGACACTTATATATTGAAAAGATGCACTTGGAGTCATAACGGTCATAATGTGCATTCGATTGAGGTGTGTATGATTATTAAACATCTCAAATGAATTATGGATCATTGTACTAAAGTATCAAAATAATTTGAATGTGTTTTCTTAGTTTTGAGTATGTCACTTTTCTTTTTTACTAAAAATTCATTTTAAACTGAAAAAACACACTTTAAATCATATTGATCACATCGTGTATCAGTTTGATATGATATCAATTCCTATACATCAAAAATTACTTATTAATCAATGTATTAAATTATCAATATAATCTGAGTGTGTTTGCTTAGTTTTCTATGAGTGACACTTTTTGAACTAAAATGTCGATTTTAAACTGATAATAGACATATTGAGTCATACCGGTCACACTATGCATTGGATTGAGGTGAGGATGATTCATATACATCCAAAATGACTTATTGATCATTTTATTAAAGTATCAAAACAATATGAATGCTTTTTCTCGATTTTGAGTAGGTCAGTTGTCCTTTTTACTAAAATTGATGTCAATTTTAAATAAAAAGATGCACTTTGAGTCATACCAGTTACACTGTATATTGGATTGAGGTTAGAATAATTCATACACATACCAAATGAATTATTTATGGTTTTATAATATTATTAAAACAATTCAAACTTGTTTTCTCATTTTTGAGTATTTCACTTGTTTTTTTACTAAAATGTCATTTTAAACTGAAAACACGCACTTTAACTCATACCAATAACATCATGTATCGGTTTGATATGAGACCAATTCCTACACATCATAAATGATTTATGAATATATTTCCTAAATTATCAATATAATATAAGCATGTTTTCTTGGTTTTCAATGAGTAACGCTTTTTGAACTAAAATATCGATTTTAAACTAATAATGGACACTTTGAGTCATACTGGTCACACCATGCGTCGGATTGAGGTTAAGCTATTTCCTATACATCACAAATAACTTATGGATGATTTTATTAAAGTATCAAAATAATCCAAATGTTTTTTCTCAGTTTTGAGTAGGTCAGGTTTCCTTTTTACTAGAATTGATGTCAATTTTAAATAAAAAGACACACTTGGAGTCATACTAGTCACAATGTGCGTCATATTGTGGTTAGGATGATTCCTATATTGAAATATTGGGTGCCCTAGAACTAACTATTAAGTTATTTTTATTACCATATCATGTATACAGTTATCTATACATGATTTCATCTTACCATTATAGTGTATACTTTTCTGCATCCACTATTGAAATGGTAATGTCCAAATATTAATTGTCATATCTAAAGGTTATAGTAGATCCCAGGATATAATGAAAACCTCTAGATACCATGAAATTAATCTTAAATATATGTTATATGTTCTATATACATCTTACTAATTGGACATAGTAGATGTTTGACTATCAGGTGTCGAGGGCTCATAAGCATTGAGACTTCTTCTCATAAAGTTCACACTTGGTGATCTCTAGTAGTGAGATCATGAGGACTGACCCTCCAATAAGAACACCACATGTTTCGGGTTTTATTGTATGTTCCTGTCTATGATCATGTGTAATGGTCTCCTAACTTGAGATCATTACCAATTTATGTCATTTGATTGCGTACTTTGATGCAAGACAAAAACTATGGAAATGAAGTTGTGGTGAGGTAGAATATGTTGGGTACATCATTGGTGGCATGTCATTGGTTTAATGGTCAAGAAAGGATTTGTCACTTCCGGGTTATGAAAGTAATACATCTCAAGCCATGTTAATAAGGATGGAAGTACCTTTATAAGACTATGGACATGGAAGTCGAGAGTAAATCTATCATATTATATCAACAAACAATAAAGCAAGAAAAGGGTGATGACACGTGAGTGCGTCCTTCTTTATGAGATATTATAGACAAAGAGATTATATTACATAGTGCATGTTCGTAGGTTGGTTTTCACTGCTGTGAAAATACTTATCTCTTTAAGGGCCATGATGGGTTGCTAGATCCTGCTCTTGTTCTCTGAATGATATTCACTACTATTGAGATAAGGTTCTAGAGGGTCACACATAATAGCGTATTTGAGAATCTTCCCTATTCAGTTGAATAGTGGTTTTGGACATAGTGGGCCCTACCACTGGGGATCGGGATTTTTCCAAGGAAAAATGATCACCAGTGCAATAAATAATTTCATATTATTCAAGTTTATAATAATGAGAATTGAATTTATTTATTTAATGTATTTATGAATTTTAAGTAAATACAAGAAAAATATTAATTGAAAAATATTAAATTATTCAAGGTTCAATTAATATTTATGGGAATGAAGAGTCAAGTTTTGGACATAATTATTTTCATGTAATATATTTAATATATTACAAGAAAATGATAATAATATTTATGACTCATTTTATTAGTTATAAAATGTTGTTGATAGTGCGTTAAGTATTTTGGGCCGATGAGGCTATACCGGGTATTTTAATTAAACACTATAAATAAAAGAGGGTGGATTTTTCCAAGGACTATTCATGGGGATTATTTCTCCTCTCATTTATCCCGTGATCTAGATAGAGAGTCTCTAGATATAAGGATCTAGGATCGATCAATCTCTCAAGAATCGCTAGTGAAGCGATGTAGTGAACGTCATAGCATCGAAGGCATCATCGGATCTCCGCGCTAGCACCCAGAATTTGATGATCGGAATTCCCACAGTTTCTTGAAGCACATGTGTATGATCTAGAGGATTTCGATATCATATTATTTGAGCAATGATTTCCAATGACGAGCAGTGGTCGTGCGTGGATTAGGATTTTAAACTAGGTATTTTACATTTTATTTTTTACTTAAACTCTTCACGTGTGATCCTCGGCTAAAATCGGGCTACTATCCACCGACGTCGACAAGTTTACATCGATCATTGGTGGAAAATTTTTAAAATCCCACATATTAGGGTATTTCGTTGCATGCTCAGTTCCTTCAAGTGGTATTAGAGGGACACGTGTCGATTTTAAGCCAAATAAATTAAATTTGCATTAATTTTAAAAGAGGGCATCATTATGGTCCCAACTTCGCAAAAGGAATCGGAATCGGACATTGGATGGCCAGTCTGAATCCATCTAAAGTTTTGAATTCAAATTCAAGATTTATTTTTGGTGGTGTTTCTTATTTTGACCGGAAATCCTGTGGCCGAAATACTCACCGGAAAAACAATTTTGATTTGATATTAATTTCTTTAAATTAACTGTATTATTATTATAATATTAAAATTATTTAGTTTTATTATAATAATAATATTAATTTTATTTATAATATTATTATTATTAATTTACAAATCCTAAATAGGCTTTAGAAATTTTAAAATGGGTGAGGGAGACCTGCAAAGTAGGTCTAAGTTATTAAAAAAAGGGGGAAAGACTTGATTTTCAAGTCTTGGTTGACACAAAAAAAATGAAGGGGGTTAGGCTAGGGGGGTCGACCGGCCCCCCTGGTCTTCGGATTCACACGGTGTGGCGTACCCCTTGGTTCGCCTCCTTCCTTCTACAGAGGTAGCGCCCCGAGTCCACCTCCCATAGTGCCTGTGCCGCCCTCCAGCCTCCACCATTGCCTACTCCCTGCTCTGTTGGCCGCCGGTCTCACCAGGGCAGCCCCTCCTAGACAGACATGTCACCAGCCACCACCAGCATGCACCAGGCGCAGCAGGTGTAGTGGTACCAGACCTGCTAGGTCCGGCCTCCCCCCCCCCCCCCTTGACGGACCACTCCCAGCACCGGCTCCCGCTTGAGAACCCCAGCCAGGCCGAGTCTGGCCTCCACCTTCAGTGCCCCATCCGGCGGACCTTCGCACTGCCCAGCCTTGGGCCGCCTCACCCTGCCGGCCATGGACAGCCCTGTTGGGATATCTCCGTCCACCCAGCCACCTCCTCTGCTGTCTCCTCTGTCCAACAGCACTGCATAGGCACCCTCTGGCGACCTCCCGCCTCAGCCGCAGATTCCCCTCCTCTGTCCCAAAAGGCCGCCCAGCAGACCCCCACTCCCGGCCATCCACCTATGGTGGCACTAGCCAGAAACCCCCTACTGATGGGTTCTATACTGGATACCACACATGGCATTCCTTGGACACCAGTTCCCGCCGATCTCAGCTAGCTCGCTTCGCCTCATACCCACCCCGCTCCGGGCGAGTTTGCCCAACCCAAAACAGGCTTGGGTAGACTGGCCCAACCCTGAACACCCCTGCACAGGGTCAGTACTGCCTGGATTGGGCCTGCATAGGTTCTCCCCGACCCAAACAGGCCCTTCCCGAAGTTTTATGGTCCCGGGTGATTTAATTTAATCAAAAATTAATTAAAATAATTTATTTAATTTCAGTTGAGAATTAAATTAATTAAATATTAATTTTTCATTAATAAAATTTAATATGGAATAATTAATTTTATTTGGAGTTTAATTGATTTAATTAATTAATTTAATTTAGAGTTTAATTAAATTAATTAATTAATTTAATTTTTAGTTTTTAAAATTAAATTAATTAAAAAGGACTGAACGACATATTTATATTGAATTAAAATTAGATTGAAATTCTAATTCAATAAAATAATGCCCTCGAATTATTTAATGCAAGTTTAATTTTTAATTCGGCATTTAGTTTATATACACGAGTTTAATGTGTATATGACTGATCATTATCCTGATACCGACCAATGTTTGTCTGGTTCATTTTATTTAATTATTTATTTAATTAATTTATTTAATTATTGCATACTGGTTTGTAATAATTAGTTTAATTAAATAAAAAACAATTTGCATGTCATCTCAAGTTTCATTATATGTATAAAGGCATGCATGCCCATTCTTAGAGTTGTATTTTATACCCTGATAATCCCTCGTCTGCGTGCGAGTACAGTTGTATAATGATGAGACAAGGTATGATGCACTTCGCGCCAGTGACTATGACACACCAGAAAGGAGTTGGATGCATTGGATGAGCAGACATTTCTATTCAAGTTGAAAGCCACACGAATAAAGGTATTGTCTCTAGGGTCTTGGTTGGTTGTTTATTCACTTAACAGATCAACCATTAGAACCGAATCGTGATCAGGTGTTCATTTTTTTTTTGCATGGTTTATTATTTTTGGGCATGTGTAGTTTATTTCACGATCACATAGTATAATAATAAACAAGCATGCAAGATAAAATGAACACGCGACGTGATGAAATTTCTATTTTTTTCATGATCAAATGTGAGTGAAATCACATAGTAAATGCTTATAAAAATAAAAAATGATTTATTTCATCACATTAAAAATAATAAAACCCTCAAAGATATATTAAGTCATAAAAGCCTTCCATCATTTAAATTTGGACAAAATCGATTATTTAAGGTATTGGTCATGCCATAGTTGAGGGTGTCTTTTACTACCAGGGAGTCCTTTAAGAATGATGGTTCGACTTAACTAAAGTGCTTGTATGGATTATCCATAGATAACTTGTTATCATTTTAGAGGCAATCGTTGAGTAAATCAAGTTCTAATTTTAGAATCTGGGACTTCACTCAACAGATTAAGGAACCACTAGTTAAATCAGTCATCCAGCCAAAAGCCCACCCTGAACCCTCCAAGTAGTGGTGTAGCCATATATTGTAAACTATAAGGAGTAGTTCTAGGATACATTCCACTAGAATAATCAAGCGACATAGTATTCTGATTCTAGCACAGAGGGTTCCTAGAATCTGAAAAATAGTGGGAGACATTAAATGATTTAAGTAATTAATCAAAATGTCTAAATCGGTAATCCAGATAAAATGCACTAATTTTCTAAAGTTTATTTTTGTATTAAAATGGAAAATTATACCACAAGTTTAAAACTACAATATTATATTGGATAAAGTAAATGTCCTCACTGACATGAGTATTCGAGAATAATACGGGCACTTTCACATAGTATTATAATATAGGAAACTCAAGGTTCCATTATCCCCAACACCTATTAAACTACCTCAATAAGCGAGGGTGAAACTGCTTACAGGAGACTAATGTACAAAGAATATGATAGTTATATCATTATTCTTTCATTAAAATCTTGTGTCAATTGCGGTCACTACACCAGGACATGGATGATATAACATGAAGTCTCATCACCGAGAAGTTTGCAAGGAGAAATTGAAGCAATGATATGAATAAGGCGATGTTACACCGGCATGTGTAAATTGAAAGATTGATTGTGATCTTTAAATGGATCCCTTTCTCATATCATGTTCACCCAAGTGCTCAAATTTTGTTTTAAGTTATAAAATAGACAAGTATTGAGTAAATGCTTCATTACCAATTTAGGTAAGGTTCTCCAAGATAATAAGAATATCAAAGATAATTTTATATTTAATTCTTATGGAGAATAAATTGAAAGACAATTCGAAAAGGACAAAAGGCAAGTAATTCCAATGGAATATTCACTAAGTCCTTCAATTAATGAGGTATTAACAAAGGTTATTTCCATAACATATTATAAAATAATACTATGGAAGTTTAAATGAAATTAACTAAATTAAAGAAGAAATTTACCCAATTTTCTTCAAGAATATTCATCAATTATAATGTTTCAGTTTTACTACTTGGGTATTAAATACAATATGTTGGTGACATGTGTGTATTCTAATATGGTAACCAAGTAATTATAAAAACCTTACTATAAGTCAGGTGTATTCTCCAATTGGTTGTGAAAGGGTGATACCTAGGCTAGTGATGAGAAGTACATGACTTATTTAATTTCCAAGTGAAAGATTTGTGTTGAACTATTATTGAGTATAACCACAAACATTAATCTCATGTGTCCTTGGATGCAAGGATACATTCTTTCAGGTTCTGGAATAAATGTTGTTTTGGTATTTAAAACTCAATCACTAGTTCAATAATACATGAATCATAGGCAATTAGTGATGAATATAAATGTAAGACTTATACCCAGTTGTTACAATATAATTCTTTTTCAAGTAATACTAAAAGTGGACTTCATGAATATACCAATTATGGTATTTAGGCTCAACACAACTAAATACTTTTGGTATTATCGACGTCTTTTGTTTAGAAAAAGGAACCTTTAAAATAAAGATATGTCACAAAGCTTTTGGAAATAGTTTAACAAGTAAACATGAACTATTCAAAGTATAATCTAGAAGTATATATAATTCATATGATTCCTTTAAGTAATTAAGGAAAGATAAAATTAAGTAAGTTCATGGTCAGATGATATGAGCTGCTTCGAGCTGGAATGTCGAAGAATATCTTGACTGTGCAATCATCGATCATGATAATGTAGCATGGAGTAATTCCTAAATGCATGTTACCTTATCTATATCACGACATTGGTGTTAATGATGAGGATCTATGATGAAGTCTTACATTTTAACGTTGATCAAAAAAATTTATCATGGATAAATTCCTAAACACACATTTTATACATCAGAGTCATGATGTATGGAGTGTCAATGTTACAACCTGTAATAACTTCCATTATATTTCATGAAATGATTCGAAAATAACGGCGATATCCTAAAACTATATGACAACTATAATGAAAAATGGATAACATATGATTCATAGTATCATGTAAATCTATTTTCTCATAATGACATGTGTTTGGATGCAAAGGGTTTGGACATAAACAAACTTTCATCAGGTACAAATACAATGTGAATATATTGTAATTATCATAATGGTTTCTTAGGATATTACATAAATTACTAATATAGAAAAGTGGTAGTCTTTTAATAGATTTCACTTATATATTATGGTGAAAATATCTATTAGAGATAGTGGGATATATATTGACCTGTGTTTAGTCAATGCTCAAGATGCACAAATAGTTGGAATAGAAACTAGTTCCACAAGTACGTGTGGAATAGAGTATGTTCTAGAGACACATACTACATAGGAAGGATAAAACCATGGTGATGGTTTTTATATTCACCAAGGTCGGTGATATATTATTAAATGTGAATAATATTTCCTACAAGTAAGAACTATATGAAAATTAGCTAAAATTGATAAGACCAACTAAAATTCAATTAATGGATTCCATGTATCAAAGTGAAAAGGGGATTATTATTTTGAATACTAGGGTGGGTATTCAAGGGAGTTGATATATGAATGGTACAAGCATAGTACTAATAAGTCTAAATTGATTTTACCAAGTCGTTATTCCTAAATATGTTAGAATTTCACTTATCATAGATAATATCTGTGATCAAATTATTTAGAATTGGAATTCATGACTACCAATCATAGATGGTGTCTATACGACGCAACCAGAAAGGGATGGTCACAATACAGAATGTTAATAAAGTTTGTAAGTTACTAAAATATAGTTTAGGATTTAAGTAATCAATGGGATTGTATAAAATTCATTTGGAACAAATGAATGTCACATGCCTACTAAAGGTTAGTGGGAGCTCCAAGGTTTTCCAAGAAAAGTATGTTCGACAACATATAGAAAAGAGACATTGGTCTTACAGTTAGTTAAGGCCAAAATGAAATTTATTCTCTAGTGATTGACTTAAAATAGAAACCTAAGTTCTAGGGAACAGGATCTACTAAGGTAGATCTATAGTTCTAGTCAATCATACATATAGTGACATTTTATTGAGAAATACAGGTTAGAACAATTCAAGAGATGAATTGTTTCTAGTGTCACATGGCATAATCTCTCTATGTTGACATGTCTAGTACATGGGAAGAGATAAACGTAGTGAGTTACAATCCATACATTGAAGTGATGGATCAATCACGTATTCCATGATATGTACAAGTAATAATATTTCCAATGTATATTTTACAATAGGCAAATATCAGTTATATCCAGGAGCACTGCAAGAGATGCAGTCAGAACTATCTAATTGTACTTTGGAAAGTACAAAATATGTGTATATGGTAAGTGGAGAAGATTGTATACTAGTTTTCGGGGATACAAACTAGTCTTCCATAGATCAAAGTAATCTACTATCATAGTTATTCTAAAGACGATGAGATATTCAAGCTAATATAAGCCAGTGGTGTCCATATCTACAAATACCGAGTACATTGTAGCTTCTAAGGCAACTAAGAAGTAGTTAAATGCAACAATTTGTTCCAATTCTTGGAATCGCACCTAGTAAGGAAAGGATTATCATAATGTCAATTATGATATTCTTACTAGCCAAGATTTCAAGTTATAAAAGTGGACAAGAGGGATATACTCGGGATAACATCTCTTGAGAAGTTTTACTCTAAGAGATGAGGTCGCTATAGAAAAATAGCCACGTGGCGGACCTAGTAGCTAAAGCCGTTACTCATCAGAAACATGATGTTCATCATGTGATTAGCTAACAAATTTGGTTAGAAATTTGGATCTAGTGCAAGTGGGAGTGTTGAAATAGTGGGTTCCCTATACCCAACTATTCAGTTATTTTGATTACCATATCGTATATACAGTTAGCTATACATGATTTCATATTACCATTATAGTGTATACTTTTCTGCATTTTCTTTTGAAATGGTAATTTCCAAATATTAATTGTTGTATTGAAAGGTTATATAAGACCCCATGATATAATGAGAACCTCTAAATACTGTGACATTAATCTTAAATATATGTTCTATGGTCTAGATACATCTTACTAATTGGACACAGAAGGTGTTTGACTATCAGGTGCTAGGGGATTATAAGCATTGATACTTCTTCTTATGAAGTTCTCACTTGGTGATCTATAGTAGTGAGATCATGAGGATTGAGCCACCAATAAAAACACCACATATTTCGGGTGTTATTGGATGTTCCTATCTACGATCATGTGCAATGGTCTCCTGAATTGAGATCATTATCAATGTATGTCATTTGATTTCGTACTTTGGTGAAAGACAAAAACCATGAAAATGAAGTCGTGGCAAGGTAGTTTTTGTTGGGTGCGTCATTAGTGGCATGTCATTGGTTGAATGGTCAATAAAGAATTTTTCGCTTCTGAGTTATGGAAGTAATATATCTTAGGTCATGTTGATAAGGATGGTAGTACCTTTATAGGACCATGTCCATAGCAATCGAGGGTAAATATATCATGTTATATCAACAAACAATAAAGAAAGAAAAGGTTGATGACACGTGTGTACATCCTACTTTAGGAGATATTACAGACAAAGAGATTATATTACACAGTGCCTGTTCGTAGGTTGGTTGTCGCTGATGTGACAATACTTATCTCTTTAGGGGCCATGATGGGTTTCTAGATCCCGCTCTTGGTCTCTGAATAATATTCACTACTATCAAGATAAGGGCCTATAGGGTCACACACAATAGCATATTCGAGAATCTTCCCTATTCAATTGAATAAGAGTTTTGGACATAGTGGTCCCCACCACTGGGGATCGGGATTTGTCTAAGGAAAAATGATCACCAATGCAATAAATAAATTCATATTATTTAAGTTTAGAATAATGAGAATTGAATTTATTTATTTAATGTATTTATGAGTTTTAAGTAAATACATGAAAAATATTAATTGAAAAATATTAAATTATTCAAGGTTCAATTAATATTTATGGGAATGAAGAGTCAAGTTTTGGACTCAATTATTGTCATGTAATAAGTTTAATATATTATAAGAAAATGATAATAATATTTATGACTCAGTTTAGTAGTCATAAAATGTCATTGATAGTGCGTTAAGTATTTGGGGTTGGTGAGGATATACCGAGTATTTTAATTAAACGCTATAAATAGAAGAGGAGGGGCTTTTGTCAAGGACTATTCATGGGGATACTCTCTCCTCTCTTCTCTCCCATGATCTAGAGAGAGAGGCTCTGGATCCAAGGAGCTCGGATCGAGAACTCTCTCAGGCATCGCTAGAGAAGCGATGCGGTGATCATTCGAGTGTCGAAGGCATTGTCGGATCTCCGTTCTAGCACCCAGAATTCAACGATCGGTGTTCTTGCAGTTTCTTGAAGCACGTTTGGAAGATCTAGAGGATTTCGATGTTAGATTCTTTGAGAATTGATCTCCAACGATGAGCAGATGTCATGCACGGCTTTAGATTTTAAACCAAGTATTTTATGGTTTATTTTGTGCTTAAAACTTTTCACGCGTGGTCCTCGGCTAAAACCAAGCTACTATACACCGACGTCGACATGTTTATGTCGATCATCGGTGGAAAAATTTTAAAATCCCACATGTTAGGGGCTTCCACTATATGCCCAGTTACTTCATCTTACACGTCTCAAATGACTTATGAATCATTTTCCTAAAGTATAAAAACTATATGAATATGTTTTCTCAGTTTTGAGTACGTCACTTGTCTTTTTTACTAAAATATCATTTTAAACTGAAAACATGCACTTTGACTAATATCAATCACATCATGTGTCGTTTTGATGTAATACTGATTCCTACACATCAAAAATGAATTATGAATCGATGTATTAAATTATCAAGACAATCTGAGTTAATTTAGTATTTTTTCATGGAGTGATAATTCTTGAACTAAAATATCAATTTTAAATTGATAATAAATACATTGAGTCATACCGATCACACCATGTGTCAGATTGAGGTTTAGATAATTTTATACATCCCAAATGTCTTATGGATAATTTTCATAAATTATAAAAATAATATGAATTTTTTTTCCTAATTTTGAGTAGTTCAGTTGTCCTTTTTACTGAAATTGATATCAATTTTAAATAAAAAGACACACTTTGAGTCAAACCGGTCACATCGTGAATTGGAATTTAGGTTAGGATAATTCTTACACATCCAAAATTAATTATGGAAAATTTTTATAAAGTATCAAAACAATCCAAATGTGTTTTCTTGGTTTTGAGTACGTCACTTGCCTTTTTTACTAAAATGTCATTTCAAACTGGAAACACAAACTTTGACTCATACTAATCACACTATGTATCAGTTTGATAAGAGACTAATTCCTACATGTCACAAATGATTTATGAATTTATGTCCAAAGTTATAAAAAAAATCTATGTGTGTTTTCTCATTTTTCAATGAATGTCACTTTTTAAACTAAAATATCAATTTTAAACTAATAACGGATACTTTGAGTCATATCAGGCACATCGTGTATCATATTGAGGTGAATCTGATTCCTAAATTTCATAAATGACTTATGTATCATTTTCTTAAAGTATCAAAACAATCAGAATATTTTTTCTTAGTTTTGAGTATGATAGTTTTCTTTTTTACTAAAATTAATTTCATTTTTAAATAAAAAGAAGAACTTGAAGTCATATCAGTCACACTGTGTGTTAGATTGAGGTATAGATGATTTGTACAAATTATAAAGTCTCAAAATAATCCTAAATTCCAATGTTACCATGATTTCCATTTCCTTTATTTGTCTAACTAACAATACTACATATTAACTTGTTGTTCTTAGCCAAAAAAACCTTTCTTGTTGTTGAAATCCAGAAGAGCATAGGAAGCTCATATGCCCATTATATCATAAGATTTCACCACAATGGGCCCATTAGTTTCCTCTAATCTTATGGATTTCAACAATGAGAAAGGTTTTTCATCTAAGAACATCAACTTAATATGCATTGTTGGAATTTCAATAAATAAAATCAATGGCAATCATGGTAAAATTGACAAAAAGAAAAAAATTATCTGTTTTGTGGCTTGTTGTAGATAGTTGAAAGAAAAATATGACTTCCCAAAAGATCTATGAAAAAAACTAAATAAGTATTAGATAAAAATGATGAGGAAATTAACTTCCTAATATTAGATAAAATGATCAAAAAATTAATTAAATAAGTATTAGGAATTCACCTTTTCATGATGGTTGTATACATTTCAGACGCATTTATTTATTTTCATTATCTCAGTTGAAGGCTCAAACAAAAGAATCCACTTGTATGAGAAAAAAAATATTAAGTGAGTAATACTAAAAATAAATAAATTAAACATAAATATGAAACAATACATCAATTCTATAGATAATGATTTTACTATAAAAACATCAAGATTGCCTCTATGATTGAGCAGTGGAGGGAACTTGAAGGAAAGTGATAAATTCCAACACTTTAGGGGTGAAAATGTTTTGAGGGAGAATAATTCTATAGAATTTTTGGTGCGGAAAGTCATGAAATATGGATAGACCACCTCAACTCGAACAAAAGAATATACCAGTATAATAAAAAATTTATTATTTGAGTAATACAAAAAATAAATAAATTAAACATAAATATTAAATAATAAATTAATTCCAGGGATAATGATTTTACTATGAAAACATCAAGATTACCTATGTGATTGAGTAGTGGCAGATTCGTTTCTATTATTATAAAGGTTATGGAGGGAACTTGAATTAAAGTGATAAATGAAATACTAAAGGGGTGAAAATGTTTTAAGGGAGAAGAATTATATGAATTTTTGATGTATAAAGACATGAAAGATGCATAGAAATATTCTAAAAAAACAAAATCTACAATGAATAATGAAAATTAAATCAACTTTTCATTATATAATTTTTCAATAAAATAGATAAAGTATATCATAACATTACCTTTACATCTTCCCAAAGGTTTTCCTTCATTATATTTTGTTCTTCCGAGGGATTGGTAAAATCATCATGTGTAGAAGACATTATCTGCATGAGCAGTCAAACATTTAATTTAGATTATGTTAATCTAGTAGAAAATATATAATATTATGAGGTAAAACATAATATATTAAAAAACACTTTTACCTTCTCATTTAACTCTCTTTATTTTTTTAAAGGTTTTAGGGATTTGGTTCCTCTATAGAGAATCCAAATCCTCTTTTTTATGGTCCCCTCTAACATACAATACATTTTCTACATTAGGACTAGAATGAAATAATTGTGATCTCCCAATGAAAAGTTCATTATCGATTGAATTTTCATTTGACCCGACATTTTTTTTAGTCTCCAACAGGAAAATCAACCAATTATTGTTTTCTAGATCTAACACATAAAATACTTTCACTGCTTGTGATGTCATTATGAATGGATCATCTTTTCCCCCTTCCATACTGAAATTAACCTTCATGAATCTCATTTCATCGACTTTCACTACACTCATATTATCAACCCATTTTCAGTAGAAAATCAGCACTTGAATTGTTATATAATACAACTCATATTTCTATTCGATAATGCCAAAATATGACATATTTTCATAAATTGGATTTCTATCCTTGGAACCGGATATGTGCATCACTTCTTCTATAAGCGTAACACAACTATTTTTCATCGTACTTCATTTATTAGGTTCTTTTGTATAGAATTTATAACCATTTATTATAAAACCAGTGTAAGATATAACATTTTCATTTGGTCCCTTGGCTAGCCATTGAATTCAAATTTTTAGATAACTCCTTATAAATTTGATCTAGAAACCATCATATAAACTATTGATTATGTGTATTTGATATCCATCCTTTAGACCTTTATGGATTCAAATCTGTAAAAATTTATCTGTGGGCTTCAATGTATGGATAAACATTTTCACTATTATGTAAAATGTAAAGTTGTGCTTATTACAGATCTATCATGGTAATTGTAACAACATATCTTCTATAAATCCCTTCACCCATAATGCGTCCTCAATGACGAGACTTTGGGAGACCAATGTTGTCAACATATGAAAGGCAATCGATACAGAGTTCAATAGCTTCTTCAACAATATATTGTTCTACAATACAACCTTCTAGACAAATTTGATTCTTGACATACCCTTTCAAAATTTTCATATAAAATTCAATGGGGTACATCCATCTATAATGGATAGGACCACATAGTTGAACCGCTCTAACCAAGTGAGACATTAGGTGGACCATTATATCAAATAATGATGGTGGGAAGAAAATATCCAATTAACACAATATAATTGCAACCTCCTTATTCATGACTAGAAACTTCATCATGTCTATAACTTTACTACATGTGGATTTAAAAAAGAAGCAGAGTCCGGTTAATGTAGTCATACATTTTGAGGAAGAATGAAATGGAAATCAATAGGTATCAAATATTGCATCAAAACATGACAGTCATTTTATTTTAGTCCTTTTAACTTCAAATTAGTCACTGACATGACATTCTTGATATTTTATGAATACCCCTATAAAACTTTTACACTATTATGGAAAAGAAAAAATTGAAATTTTTCCGATCTGGATAGAGTGTAAGCTACTGGAGGAAGAAAATTTCACCATTTACCCTTCACCAGTGCCAACTCTTCCCTTATCCCCTTATCAATCATGTTCAACCTAGCCTTGATGTCATCTTTAGTTTTTTTAGGAACATTTAGTAACATGCTAAAAACTCTATCAAATACATTTTTTCTATATGCATGAAATCAAGAAAATGTCTAACATAATAACAATTCCAATACTATAATTCAAATAAAATTGATCTCTTCTTACAACCTAATTTCATAAGGTTTTTTGAAAATGGTTTACCAAAACATTATCAATACTTTTACTTTATTGAATAGTTGTTCAACCGTTATTGGAGATGGTGGTGTACCTTGTTCGATATTCCCATTGAATTTTTTCATACAGGATCGGTATTTAAATTGTCAAGGTAAAAAAATATGATGTCCTAAAAATATAGTCTTCGAGGAATGTTTCAATCAAACTAACTGTGTGTGTATTTCACAAATGGGACACCCAAACATTCCTTTAATGTTATATCTTGATAAATTTCCTTAAGCGAGGAAGTTATTTATCATCCCATACAACATGGACCTTAATGTAAATTCTTCACTTCTATGAGAATCATACATTGTAATACCTATATCCCACATTAATTTCAGATCTTCAATCAATGGATCCAAATAGACATCAATATTATTATCTGATTGCTTTGGTCCAGATATAAGCATAGACAACATAATGTATTTTTGCTTCATTCATAATCATGGAGGCAAGTTATAATTTACCAACATGGTAGGCCATGTACTATGAGTACTACTCTATACACCAAAAGGATTTATTCCATCTGTAGATAATGCAAGATGAAATTTTCTCAGCTCATTTACAAATTCAGGATACTCATAATCAATTTTCTTTCATTGAGGAGAAACTATTGGATGGAGTAGGTTCCCATATTTAATTCTTGTATCTATATTCCATGTCAATTGTCTTATGGTTTCCTAACATCCATATAGTCTTATAAACCATGGAATGATATGAAAGTACCATACATATTTTTAAGGACTTGATTCATTTTTCTTGAATCGATCCATGCCAAAATTAGGGCATTTTATGAGTGATTCATTGTCCTTAAAAAAAATATTAAATCATTTATACAAACATGTATTTTTTTATAGATAATTCCCATTGAACTTAGAATTAATTTAGCATAATATATTCAACATGGTAGTTTATTTTCTTATGGTATCATATCATTTAGGAGACCAAGTAGTTCTATAAATCCAATGTCACTCCACCCACTGCCAACTTTCAAATTATATAACTTTAATACAGCTAACAATGTTGTGTATTTAGTAAAATTGGTATACAATGGTATCTTATAATAGCTATTTAAATTCTCAAACAACTTTGGAAAATCACGAAGGTCATATTCAATTGTCATTTTCATTTCTTCTATGTGATCTCCATTGTCATTTATATTGGTATTCATATAAAATGGTTCATAAACCACAATATCATCCCAATTGGTGTGAACATTAAATTTTTTCCCATGTTTAGTCCAAAATTTATAGCTCTAATATATTCTGTGACAAATCAAATGTTCTTACAACTCTTTTGGTATAATTTCTCTTAAAAAAAACAACATAAACATGGATAAAGGATTTGAGAAGGGTTGTATGCATGTTCTATTTCAAACTTGATAAACTCTTTAACTCCATATTTATAATTTTTGTCAAACAATTAGCGTACATCCATTTTTGATTCATATCCATCCTATTAGGTTCATAAAATATTCATTTTTCATAATAAATAAATAAATTCACATAAGATATTCATTATCAATGGTGAAAGTTATAGATAATTCTAATAAAGGAAACCCAGCATTTGATTATTTCAAATAATTTCAGTATGCATTAAAGAAAATTGGTAATTGAATTTAAGAAAAGAATTAATTCACTATGTTTGATGTTATCCTCTAAATTCATCTAAAGGTGAAAGTTATAGACAACTTTCATCCTCATCGGCTCATCATCCAAATAGTTATCATTACATTTTTTTATTTGGCACTCATCCTCTATCTCTTGTGGACATGCACCTATGTTGCATGAAATACTCTAATAAGTATCCATCCATAGGATGAATACTTCTCAGATTAATAAAAGCAACATAAAATAGATGGGGGTGAGTCCCAAGAAACAAATTGGGATAATAACATTTCGAGAGATAAAGATGATGAGGATGGCAGTTTTACTACATTGCTCTAAAAGTGGTAATGCCTCCTATTTGTGAGAATTACATGGATGGTGATCAAATATTCCTATGGGTATAACCAAAATAAAATATTAAATAATGATCTATTTTTAGATGGAATAAATTAAAACATACATAGTTTTTATTAGATGTGTGATGAAAGAAATGAAGTGGTTTTTAAGAATTATTAATGAGTGGGTTATCATTTCAAATATGGATATATTTTTACAAAGGTATAAAAAACTAGATGAACTATTTTTTGATTTGGGGTTGGTAAAAATTTATGATAATTTCATTTGAAATAAGAAATTGATTTTTGGTAGTGAAAATTTTGATTATATTAGATAATGATACATTTAAATACTGACTTAAAAAGGGTGGGTTGGTATGTTTTTATAATAACAAGATAAAATTGATATACATTTTTTATTAATTAGAATAGAGATATTGTTAATAATTAAAATAATGATGAAACATCAGAATAAATTAATGTTGAATTTAGTATCATAGGGGGGAGAACACAGGGCTGAGGTAGACTCAAAATAATACATTAATGGTGAGGAAAATAAAGAAGTATTATCAAATGCAAGAAATACAAGCAAGGCTGAAATAAATGACTAAAATTTCATTAGTGATTGGATAATATCGATGCAAACTTAGAGGAGAAAGACTCTACAAAAAACATATTTTTTCCCAAGTAGATCCTAAATCATTTTTAGTGGTTGAAAATAATGATAATTGGATCGAATCTATGCATGGGTAGCTTGATCTAAATAAGAACAACGTGACTTGGGAAATTGTTCCAAGGATGGAAGGTAGAAATGGTATCAAAACCAAGTGGGTGTTCTATAATAAACTCATTGACTATGGAAAATTGGCTCAAAATAAAGAATGGATAGTGTGAAATAAGAATTCCTATATCAAAGGCATTTATATTTATGATAAATTCACTCCCATAGCCTAGTTAGAAAATATTTGAATTTTCTTGTCTATTTCATTGAAAATGTAGTTAAAAGTATACCAAATGGATGTCAAATCTATGTTAATCAATGGAGTTCTTAAGGGGGGAGTATACATTAAGAAACCATATGGGTTTATTATGGATGAAAATGAGATAAAGGTATGCCAGTTAAAGAATTATTTGTATAATATAAAGAAATCACTGAGGACTTGGTATTTAAGTTTGGATCAATACCTAAGAAAGCTTTGTTTTAGAGAGGTTAAGTTGATCACAACCTCTACATCAAGAAGGAGAATGATCAAAGTATGTTGGTACTCATATATGTCAAAGACATAATATTTTATAATTGGACAAAGCAAAATACAATTTTCTTGTGGATCGTATGAGGTACAATATCGAGATGTCTATGATTGGTGAGTTAAACATTTTCATTGGTTTATAGGTGAATCAAGGAAATCATAACACATTAATTTCTCAATAAAAATATGAAAAGGAGCTTCCAAAGTTATTTTAAATGGAATATTCCAAACCAATGACAACACTGATCGCCATATGGATGAATTTTTCAAAATTTAACGATTACAAAGAGGTAGATGTCATGGAATATAGGTTTTGGGAGCCTATTATACCTCAAAACAACATGACCCAACATTGGGTTTGATATATTTTAATTCAAACTGTACCAATATTGTCCCAAGGAGATCCACATCCTATTAGGGAAGACAATAGTTCAATATATATAAAAAACAGTGAATTTTGGGTTGTTCTATTATAGGATAGTGAAACTAGAGTTGATGGTATACATAGATGTGGGATAGTAAGGTTTAGTGGATAACCAAGGGAAAGTAAAGATAATAAAAAACCAGGATTTAATTTGAGCCTTAGTTTGGTTTAACCCTTGAATCATTCGAGCCTTGGATTCGAGCCTTGTAATAGTTGGAGCCTTGATTCTAGCCTAGATTCGAGCTTAGATTCGACAACGAGGAGAACTGATAGTAGGTGGCTTCTATAGAGAGATTTATATATTGTGAATTGGTTTGAAATGGTTAGGGTTCTTAAAATATATCAGGACACTTTTATCAACACTTCCAAAAAAGCATTGATAAATATCCCTTTTATCAGTGTTAAGTTAATAAGCGCGGATAAAAGGAATTTTTATCAGCGCTTTTTTAATGCTAATAAATCTCTATCTTTATCAATGCTAAAAAATAACTTATAAAATCAATCTTTATAAGCATTGAAGTTTTAGCGCTGATAAAGATTTCTTTTATCAGTATTATAAAGGATTTATAATTATAATTATAAATAAAAAAATCTAAATATATTTAAATAATTATATATATGTAGTAAATGTATATATAGTAAATATATTCTTTATTTTAATATATTTATTATAATTTTATAACTATTTAAATATATAATTATTTATTTATAATTATATAAATACTTTTCAAAAAAATGTTTATATCATTATATATATTTCTATAATTATATATATATAACAAATATATATAAATATAATTATAGTAAATATATTAATTGTTTAAATAAATTTTATATAATTTTATAATTATTTAAATATATATAATTATTTATTTATAATTATATAAATAATTTTTTTAAAATAATATTTTTTTATTTAAAATTATAAATGTATAAATATAGTAAACGTACATTTATAAATATATTTATTTATAAATATTTTTTTACAAATATATTTTTAACATTATTAATGAATATTTAATCTTAAGTGCACGAATGTTAAAAATGAGTGAAATTAAATAATTTAAAATGAGTACACCTTAACAATATTGAAAAAGTGGATAAATTTTATTAATTAAATATAAATTATTAAAAAAATATGGATATATATTGAAATAAAGATGAATACATATTAAAAATATTAAAACATAGTAAATAAATATATACATAATAAATAATAGAAATTGATTAAATTGCAAATAAAAAAATGTTATTAAAAATGAATAAATAATACCTAACTCTAATAATATTAAAATCAATAAATAAAATTTACCGATTCAAAACATAATATATTAAATGTGTCATCATATAGTGAAATTATAAAATCAATACTAAAATTTGGATAAATTACATAAATATAAGGTGTATGTATTTTTATATAAGATTTCATTAAATGTGTAAATATTTGTATATGTGTGTTGTATATAAAAATGTATTAATAATGCATATGTATTTGTAAGTCAATATAACACACGTTTGATCTATGTTAAATTGAAAAATCAAACAACATTCAATTATGTCCATTACTCGATGTAATTAGTCAATATTTTTAATTCATATTAATTTTTAATTATAAACCATTATTCACTAAATATATTACTATTTAATGTAAAGCATAAATATTTTGTATTATATAAATCATATTTATATACATTAATATATATCTATATATTTAATATGTATTATTTATTAACACTGACAATAATTATTTAATTAATAAAATGTTTAATATTTTTCTCAATTTACTTATTTTTATTTTTTATTTTTTTAGTTTTAATTTTAGATATATCTATATATTTAATATATGTTATTTATTAGTATTTATAATTTATATATCTTATAATCAGTTTATTCATTTTTATAAATAATTATTTAATTAATAAAAATGTTAATATTTTTTTAATAAATTCATTTTTATTTTTTGTTTATTTAATTATTTCATTTTTTCGGACCTTTATCAGCACTAAAAAATGATCCCTTTATGGGCGCTAAAAATAAAACGTTGATAAAGGATACCCTTCATTAGTGCTAAAAAAATGTTGATAAAGGGTACAGTTTATCAGTGCTAAAAAAATCACTGATAAAAGGTACCCTTTATCAGTATTTGTTTTAGCGCTAATAAAGGTCATTACTATTAAATGCATGTTTTGTAGTTTAATAATCTTATCATTTATCAGGATTTCTCATGATTATGCTTCTAATTATGAAATATTATGATCTATCTCTCAAATAACTCATGTATTTTCTTCTTATCAGGTTATTTTTAGATAATACAGGTTTTCTCTTCATTTTCCTTCTTTATGTACTTAAGAGTTTAAAATAATATTTTTAAGAAAAATCATCTTTATTTATCTTTTCAATTGAAAACCCTTTTTCTTCCAAAACATTGTTTTCTAAAAATGTTTTCAAATTTTTTTAAGATTATTAAAATAATTCATTAAAGAAATTTTTACCCATGTTTTAATTTTTAAAAAATGTTTTGAAAGGAATATTTATTTAATTTTCAAAACAATGCCCATTTGGATTTTATTGAAAATGTGAAATGGATATTTCTTTTAATGTGTATGTAATGAATGGAATTTCCCACCGTCATAACCATTATTTTCTTTAAATATTCCTTTATAAGTTTTCAAGGTTATTTTTAAATAAAAATATTTTCAAAATGTTTTATTTTTAAAAAAATAAAAGTGTAAAGTATATTTTCCTCAAGAAGCGTTTTAAATGATTTTTAAAGATTCATTTATAAGTTTTCAAGTTTATTTTCAAAGAAAATGATTTCAAAAATATTTTATAAAGTTTATTTTTAAAAAGTGGTTTTCAAAGAATTTTTATTTTTCTCAAGAAACGTTCCAAGTGTTTTTCCTTTAAAAATCATTCTCCATCTAAGATGACATGTTGTAAGGTTACTTATGTTTTATTTGGGCTATGGTCCAAGGATTCCATTATTATTATTTCTCTAAATATTTTATGTTTATGATGAAATGATGTTTATGAAATCCATTTCTATTACATGGGTTATACCATGATATAACTCTTATAAAACCTATTAATTTTCATGGGTTATGCTATGATGAAATGATGAAATGATTATGAAACCTGTATCTTTTCCATAGTTTATGATATGATGAAATGTTTATAAACCCCATTTATTTTCACGAGTTGTGATATGATGGATATTTTGTGATCTTATTGAACACATACTTATTATTTTCATCATGTTATGGTTGGGAAATACATCTCCCTATAATTCATTGGGTAAAGATTTATACCTCATGAGATAGATAGGACTAGAATAGGTAGTAAACCCAGTTTAGTAAGGGACTTTGTCCGCTATGATGGTCTTAGAAGTAAACCTTGAATACTATGATAGTTTGGGGAGTGAACCCATTCCACTATGACAACCTTGGTAGTGAGCCTTTACTACTATGGAAATGATTTTATATACTTATGTGTATGACACAATTTCGTGACTTATGTCAATATTATGCTCTCATGGCTCATGTTCTTTTATTTACTTTTGATTCATGTCTTATGAACTACCAATATTAATTCCATGACTCAAGATTATGATCTTTGATATGCAGGGTATGGTTTTTATATGTTATTCTCATGTTCTCATACCCTTATATTCATGTTATGCTTACGTATCTCCTTTATTTACCCTTGATGATTATATAAACTCACCCTTTCTTATGTTTCCTTTCCTCGGGTTATGAATAAAGTTTTTAAGTAGGTTATGTTTGTAATGAGTACTAAGGGAGAATATATTTATAGGAGATATTGAAGATATTTTAAGAAATTATAATATTGTGTTCCTAGTCTCCAAATACACTAAAATATTAGTCCTCGAGTGTGTGTTTGTGTAATGTATTGAATATTCATTTAAAAATATGTAATATCTATGTATGATAAGCCTAGTTTGTTTTATTTGGTATCAGAGGAAATATTTAATTAACCTTTGGAAACTAGGATGATAAAACTTTAGTGATCCCCTTGAGAATATTTCTAAGGACGTTTCTAGGGATGTCGCTAAGGATAATTCTAAGGATGAGTTAAAGTATAGGAAAATGTCCTGAAATTTTGGTAAAGGATAGAGCAAGTGGTTTCCAAGAAACTACATCCATGTCTGGATACTACAAGTGAATGTAGATCTCAAACAAATGAACCTAGGGGTAATAATTCTGAAAAGGGTTCATTGAGTTGGACTCAATCATCACCTAGTGCACAAAAATGGGCCTTACTACACACTTGTTTTGACACTCCTGAGGGATATTCTTTGGAAATTCATAAAATATTTATGAACCATCATAAAGTATTTAAATAGATGATGACTATGAATAAGCTAGGATGAACCTAAGGTGTCATGATATAAACATCCTATAATTTATTTTTTTCATGATCATGTGGTTTTCCACTATTATTATTGTTTCTCACACTATGCTTTTTTGTTATAGTTAATGGCGAGAATTAGAAGGAACTGAGTTAACATTGAATGTGATGGAAAATTTACTAATGAGCGGATAAATGGGGTGATTATTGGAGTGAAAGATATTGTGATTATGCCTAATCAGCTATCATGAAACATGATTAACAACATGCACCTTAACCATATCTCGAACTCGTGAAAGAATAGAATGATATAGTTCACTGAGAGTTTTGGTAGTGGAGACCATGGAAGAAAAAAGATTCAGTTTCCTATATGTTGATAATGTGGGAAGAATCACTCAAGGGAATGTCTCAAAGGGATGAGAAGATGTTTTGGGTATGTAAAAGAAGGAAACAAATCAAGTAACTACAAAGAAAAAATAAAAATCTTGGTTAACGTAATGGATGAGAATAATGGAATCTTTAAGGTATCATCGACTGTTGAATGTTTTAAATGTTAAAATTGTGGAAATTATGAAAATTGATGTCCTAAGTGGAAAGATCATGAAGATAATTAGAAAGGTTTTATGAGTAATGGTTTTAATAATGACAATTAAAAGACTATGAATGACATATAAAAAGAAAAAGGCATTAAGGAATAAGATGATGAAGCCTAATTAACAGTTTGAGAAGGAAGAGTGATGATTGAAGTATTAATGTGTTGGAATTCAATTATTATGTTATATGAATCATGAGATGTATAAGTATTGTTCAATATTAGTTTTTCATTAAGGATTTTTTAAAATATGTTAAATGGTGATGATGGACTAGAAAAGTGATGTAATGGAAAGGGGATAATTTGATTAAGGGAATATAACCCTTAATATGTTCCAGATGTTGAGATAATGATGTTGGGATAAAGAGATATTTGATATAAATAAGTAAATTGGATAATACTTATTACCATTAAAATGATAAAGGATTTGTTGACAAAGTAGTTTATGTTATCATTGATGGATCTTACAACATTATTGGATCTATGGAATATGTTTAATAATCTATGTTTTTATTCAAGGAATGAGGAATCATGTATGTTTTCATTAATTTTTATAGTGATGATGGTTATTACTAAGATTCAGGAGAATATATGACCAAGGTATTCACATATTTGGCATGTGACCATTAAGATCTTCTTAATGATATTTGGAGGATTAATTTTGAGTTTGGGAAAATTAGTGACCTTATTTATATATTTTGAATTTTGGAAGGGTCATAAGGTTAACCATTTATGTAATGGTTTAAGTTGAACTTTGGATGATGTTTTAGAGATTAATATATTACTTCACTATATAGATATTTATCTATATCGGATAACCTTTTTTAACTTTTTTTAACTAGATATAGAAGGAATGACTTATCATTATTTTATGGGTTTTATTCAGTTCTTCAGACATGAAAAAAATCATCACTTAGATTAATATATGAAGTGTAAATTGATCAATGCACAACTAAAGGATGAAATTAGTCCTATTAAATAAAATGATATTAAGTAAGTACATTTTCATATGTTCTCAGTCTAGATAGAAAAGGAATTCTACAACTTTAGGAAATGTATATTGAAATAAAATTTTGTCATGTTATCATCATTTTTTATGATATTGATAACCTTTTTCATGTATCTTTGGTTTATGACTTTGTGGTAGTTAACTTTCTATTGACCATATTCTCTGTCACTCTCCATCAGTATATGGGTGTTAGTTTTTTCTTCTAGGTCCATGTTTTCACTTCCTACATATGTTATTCTATTCAGAAACCTAGTATGTTTTTAGATTACCTTCACACATCCCTTTCTCTATTTTAAAGAGTATGTTTTATTAACCCAATTTAAAATGTGGGTTTCTATTAAGGAATTTTCAAATGTTAAACCTTTGAGGACTGAGATGAATTTTAAGGGTGAAATGAATTTTAAGGAGAGTATAATATAACACCCTAATATTTTATGAAATATTTTTTTCAAAAAAAATTAATCTTTTTGATATTTTTTGTTACACATAACACTGAGTTTATATTTCCTTACACGCAAACCTGAGTATAAAGGAAACGTGTCATATTATTAAAATGTTATTATATGATAGTTATCATCTAGCCATTGGAATGATGGGAATTAATAGGATTAAATAAACTATGAAAATATATTATTTAAACTTTTATATAAAATGAATTCTTTGGTGACTAATTAATTAAAAATTAAAATAAATAAACTACTTGAAAATAAAATAAATCTTTCTCTAAAAAACTATTTTTATGAAAACAAACACATTTTAGCTCAATTAATTAAAAAAACAACTTTTGGTGAATTATTTTAATGAAATTTATATATTATATTTTAAATAAACATTTTAAAATTCATCTTATGTGTTTTCTATACAATATATAAGAATAAATCAAATTTTATGCATAAAACTGTATTTTTCTAAAAACAGTTTTTTTCACCTTTTTGTGCAATTATTTTAAAACTAATTTTTGATACTTTTAGAAAAATTATTTGAAAAAATAAATTTAATTTTTTATATTTTAATTTCAAAATTATCTTAGAGTGATTTTTTATAATTCTTTTAAAAGATTAATTTTTTTATAAATAGTGAAAATATTGAATTTTAATTGAAAACTTCCTTTTTGTTTAATTTAGTTAAAATGTTAAATTAAATTTTTAAATTTGTTTTAAATTAAAATTAGTTAAATTATATATCTATTAATCCAATTTATATCATTTGAATTATTTTTACATTTAATTTTGATATAAAAACTTTGTAAACTTTTAAACATTTTCTCTTTGAAAACATGCTTTCTCGTCACTTCTGCAGGATTGATTTTAAATTAAATTTTTCCACTTATATGAATTGAATTTGTAAAAATATGTTTCGTATTTGGAATCATAATAATTTATATTATATAATAATTTCAACTTAATTTTTTTCAAAATGAATAGTAAAAACCATAAAAACTTTATTATCGCGATTAGGGAAGATGGGTTTACCGGGGGTTAAACTAAAATTATAAGGGTTAAAATGGCCTAAAATATGGTCTAAAATATATTTTTTGGCCATATTTATAACATATCATGCATAAGGATCTATAATACTTAATTTTTGACCCTTTTTAATGATAAAAACATGGGTGATCCTTTTTCTTTTCAAAAAAATACAGGTGTGTCACTCACCTCACTTATAAAAGGCCACCCCTCTACTCTCCTCTTCACACATTAAAATGCTTTTGGTTCATACAATACCTAACAAAATAACTTCCCAAATTCCATAATATCATCATATAACCCTTATTGTTTTCATAAATCTAACCTAGGAAGGATTTTGGTGCAAACCTAGAGAGGTTGCCTAAAGAAGAGGTAATGTTCCTCAACGAGTGTTTTTATTTTATTTCTTCCTCCACCCCCTTTAATTATTATTAAAACATGATTATATAATAACGTAAGTAAATAAAATATACTAATATGTTTTTATGTTAAGTTAATGACCTAAAACCATATCTACTTTCATCAAATGGGTTACAAAATCATCATTCATGTGTACGGTGGACTACCGTCTCACGAACAAATGTCATTCATTTCTCCATTACCACCACTCGTGTTTGGGTATTATAATGGATATAAAGTATATATATATTATATTTATAAAATAATTATACCTATTTAGTAATTATATCATATATAACTTTTTATTTTTCATTTCCTAGTGGATATGATAATGTTTCTCGTGTGTATAGCGGACTATCACCTCGCGAAGTGATATGATTCATTTTTCACTAACACTTTACATAGAAGATAATAAGAAGAAATTTAAATAATATATGTGATATAAATGACATAATTATGATATTAATTACATATTTATCATTATTCAAACATAATATATCATTTTATTTCTTACTTTTTCACTCACTAAAAGATGATAACATCGTTTGTGTATGTAAGGACTATCACCTTCACGAAATGATGTGACTCTCTATTTTCATTACCACACCACTTGGATGATATGTAAAATTATATTTAAATAAATAATATGTTATTTATGATATTATTTTAATTATTTAAATATAAAATATTAATTACCTCATTTCTATAATGATCATTGAAAAATAGAAACATTACTCATGCGTACATACAACCTACCATCTCCATGATTGTAACATACTTCATTTCTCAAAACCATATTTTATAATTGGTATTAAAAGTATAATTTATGTATAAATATGATAATTATGAAATTATTATTATTCTTTATATGACATAATAATGTTCAAATTAAGAGTACCGAAAATAACAAATCAAGACATATATGAAAAACAAAGCGGTTATTACCCAAAACATGATTTTAACAAGGAATTGGTAATAAATAGGTAATAAATGGTCATAATTAAATCGTACATGGTATAATATATATAATTATTATTCTATAATATATGTATAATAAACTTATATTTATTATATATGAGGTTAAAAAGTGTATGAAGGAAGTCAACACATGAGGTAAGGGATTTCTAGTCTCTTTTATTTATGGGAGACATACGAAAATTCACCACTCATTGAATTTTTGTGTCATATATACTACCTATTTGAAATTTTATATCATGAATCACCTTATTTTCATGATATTTCATTTTATTTTATGCTTTATTAGGGCTTACGATTCAAAATATTTCTATAGCGGTAATGGATTTTTCATCTCACTTTTATATCCATGAGATGTCTGTAATATTCACTGCCTGTTTATCATATGTGGTGTATAAAATTTACATGAATGTATTTTATATTTCTTATCATGAAAATTATGGGTATTTTTATATCCATTTTAGGATCTATATTTCATGAGGTTTACGGTTCAAAACATACCCAAGCGGTAAGGGATTTTTGTCTCAATTTTCCTTCTTTGAGACAAATGTTTTGGGTGACATGAGGGGAGGAGGAGTTATCCAGGACTCCAAAGGGAGTCTAGTGTTGTATTTATTAGCTCACTTTGTCATTGGTTCTTCTATTCGGGCAGAATCATTGGCGGTTCTGACAGGCCTATCCCTATGCAGACACAGGGGTATTTGCATTACCCATTTGGAAACGGACTCTATGATTACCCACGACGCCCTCCATGGTAGAGGCAGTACACCCTGGGCTATCACCTACACTATTAGAATGTGCAAGGCTCTCTTGAATTATAGAGTTAGAATTTCTCACATGTGGTGAGAGGGGAACAAAGTGGCGGATTATATGTCTTCTATTACAGTTCCTGGTATGCGGGTGACATGTCTTACCAATGTGTCCAGTATGAAACCGGATGGTGTGAACCTTGTACGGGGTGATGCCCTTGGGCTACATTATTTCCATCCACCATGATCTTATATCTATCTCCCTTCTCATGAATAAAAATTTTAATGTTGGATGGAGACAAATGTTATATTATGAACCTATATTCATTTATGACGCATATATACATAATATTTAACATAAAATATCATGAATTTATTTATTCTGATGATATTATGAATTTCACACAATGTTATTATTTCATGGGGCTTAAAATTAAAAGTTTCCAAAGTGGTAAGGGTTTTATGTTATAATCTCATCATTTATCAGGATTGATTATGATTATACTTCCAACTATGAAATAGTATTATATATCTCTCAATAAAGTCATGTATTTTATTATAATATTTTTATTTCTAGAGAACACATGTTTTCCCTTAATTTTACTCTCTTTATGTACCTAAGAGTTCAAAATAATGTTTCTAATAAAAATCATCTTTATTTCTCTCTTCGGTCGAAAACCCTTTTTCTTATAAAACCATGTTTTATAAAAATGTTTTCAAAAATTTTTTATCATTATTAAAATTATTTATTAAAGATATTTTTACCCATTTTTTACTTTTTACAAAATGCTTTGAAAGTAATCTTGATGTCATTTTCCAAACAATTATTAATTTTCTTTTACCAAAAATGTGAAAAGAATATTTATTTTAACATGTATGGCATGAAAAAAATTTCACACCATCATGATCATTATTTTATTTGAATCTTCCTTTAAAAAATTTCAAGGTTATTTTAAAATAAAATGATTTTCAAAAAAAATTCTTTTAAATTTTTTTTAAGTGGAAAGGATGTTTTCCTCAAGAAATGTTTTAAATTATTTCTAAATTTTCTTTTATATGTTTTAAATTTTATTTTCAAAGAAAATTATTTCCAAAATATTTTATAAATTTTAGTTTTAAAAATTAATTTTCAAAGAAATTTTATTTACCTCAAGATACGTTCCAAGTGATTTTTATTTCAAAAACATTCTCCATATAATATGGAATCCTTTAAGGTTACTTATGCTTTACTGGGTATATGATCCAAGGATTTCATTCTTATTATTTATATGAATAGTTTATTTTTATGATGATGTGATGTTTATGAAACTTGTTTATATTATATGTGTTATACTATGATAAAACTCTTATGAAACCTGCTTGTTTTTATGGGTTATGTTATGATGAAATGATGAAATAATTATGAAACCGATCACCTTCCCACAAGTTGTGATATGATGACATTTTTATGAAACCTATTTCATTGCATGGGTTATGATATGATGAATGTTTTTTGATCTTGTGGCACACATATGTATTATTTTCATTATTTTATTGGTGGGACCTATATCTCCCTTTAATTCATTGGTTAAATATTTATATCCCATGAGATAGACAGGGCTAGAATGGGTTGTGAACCTAGTTCAGTAAGGGATGAATTTTCCCACTATGATAGTCTTGGGAGTGAACATTTATTACTATGATGGTTTGGGGAGTGAGTACATTCCACTATGATATCCTTGGTAGTGATCCTTCACTGCTATATAAATGATTTTCTATGCTTATGTGTATTCCACAATTCTATGTCTTATTCCATTATTATGATCTCATGGCTCATGTTATTTTATTTCCATAGGATTCATGTCTTATGAACTACTAATCTTTATTCCATGACTCAAGATTATGATATTTTATATATAGGGTATGGTTTTCATATGTTATTCTCATGTTCTCATACCCTTATATCCATGTTATGCTTATATATATCTCTTGTTTACCCTTACTAATCATATGAGATTACCCTTTATTATGTTTACTTTCCCCAGGTTATGAAAAAAGGCTTTAAGTAGGGTATGTTTATGAATACTTCTAAAGGATAAGATCTTTATGGGAGATGTTGAAGATATTTATCCAAATTATAAGATTGTGTAACTAGTCACCAAAAGAAACTAAATTATTACAATCCTTATGTGTGTGTTTGTTTAATGTATTGAATATTAATCTAATAAAATTTAATATATATATATATATAAGAATATTAGATCACTATAGAATAATCCAGTGACTTTTCATCATTATGGAAAGTTTATCCATACCAGACTTGACTACCCAGATTCTCTGAGGACGTGCCACCAGTGTGGGTTTTAGGTCATCTTTATCACTTCTGTAAGAATTAACTATAGGGTAGTGGAGTTGGTTATTCATTTTCTATGGGTTATTAGGTGAAATATGATTCTTCCATTGGTGTGGTATCTCACCCTTTGTCTAAAGGAGAGGCTCACTCAGCTAAGAAAGCTTCAGGAGAGCTTGATTTATGAAGACTTTATACAATAGAGATGGCACCCAATGGATCTAAACCTGAGATAACCACCATAAAATATACGATGTTTATTGGTTTGTCTATGGATTTGGATTTTTTTTAAATTAGTACTTCCTATTCTGTTATTTCATTAAATTTGTTTGATTTTTTGGTTTTTAGAGATGAGTTGATTCTATGTATGATGGATCTTCTTACCCCATTGGGAAGGAATAAGTATCAAGGCTTTAATTTCTTGGAGTTTCATGTTTTAATTTCCAACCTGGAGGTTTTGTGGTATTTCCTTATGTTGGACCAACTTTTTTTTAATCTCATCATCAATATGGATTGGATGATCAATTTCAAAGATTATATTGATTGTTATCATAGAAGGGTCTTGTTTCTAAACCACAATGGGAGTAATCACAATTTATAGGTTGAGTGGGACCTGAGGTCAGGTATGGAAGGACCCATTGTACTGGGTTTGGGATTGATTTCATGTCATTTTTTCATGTTTTTCTTTGATGTTGAGGATCAGGGCTCAGATGATCACCTTTCAATGGTAATGGATCAATACCTTGAGGTGTTTTCAGATGATTTTTCTGGGTTTCCACCCTAGTGAGAGGTCAAATTCACTATTTATATTCTCCCAAGGATGAGCCCCATTTCTTTATCATTATATTGGATGTATCCTACTGAGTTAAAAGTGTTAAAGGTTCGATTAGAGAAACTTAAAAGAAATGTATTTATTCATCTAATTGTGTCACTGTGGGAATCACTAATTCTTTCTACAAATAAGGAATATAGGAGTCTCCAAATTTTTATAGACTATTTTAAGATGAATCGGGTGAATGTTAAGAATAAATACTCATTTCCTCAAATCAATGATATTTTTTTCATCTTAAGGGATCCTGGTGGTTTTCAAAAAAAAACTAAGGTCAAGGCACCATCAGTTTAGGATCTGAGAAAAGAATGTACTTAATACTGCCTTTAGGAGTTTATATAGGCATTTTGAGTATTTGGTTATGTTGTTTGTCCTTACAAATGCTTCTGTAGTATTTATATATTTGATGAACTAGGTATTTCATTTATTTTTTGTCTCCTTCATAGTCATGTTCTTTGATTATATCTTGGTGTATTCCAAGATATAGGAGAACCATAGATACCATGTGGAGGTTTTTTTGGAAATTTTTAGAGAGAATTGCCTATATGCTAAGATTTCTAAATGCTTGCTTTGGACCCTGTAGGTAAATTTTTTAGGTCATGTGATTTTTGAGGAAGGAATTTTTCTGGAGATCGAGAAGATCTAAGTGTTTATGCCTTAGTAGTGGCTTGATAATGTGTTTGAGATCAAGATATTTTAGGTTTGGATAGATATTACAAGTATTTTTTTGATACTTGTCCATGTTAACTTCCCCCTTGATAATTTTGACTTAGAAAGGGGTGAAGTTTCAGTGGAATGAGAAGTTCTAGAGTTATTTTGTGGAGTTGAAGTTTTGGTTGGCATTAGCTCTAGTTTTGACTCTTCTTAAGCCTGGGAGGGTACATATAGTGTATTTTGGTACCATAGGTGTGGGGTTGGGTTGTGTGTTGATGCAGGATAATCATGTGGTGGAATGTGGCTCCCTTAAGCAACACCCACATGAGAGGAATTATCCCACTCATAACCTAGAGTTGATACTCATGATGCATGTATTGAATAATTAGTGTCTTTTCCACTTTAGGGAGTAGTTTATAATATATTTGGATCATAAGATATTGAATTATATTTTCACCCAACTGAATTTTAACTTCAAGAAGAGACATTGGTTATAGTATCTTTAGACCTTTGATTTCAGTATAGCCTACACCCTCAAGAAGGGGAATGTAGTTAGTGATTCCTTGAGTAGGAAATTAATGATATAGGAAGTTAAAAAATTAGTATATGAATGGATATTGATAGGTTTGTTTGATTATCTGAGTCTATAGATGTTGTAGGATAGATATTGGGTATTCTTGACTAGTGTTTAGGTGACACCCTCTCTTGTTAATCAAGTTTAGTGTGAGCAGACATCTGACCCTAACTGAAAGTATATTAGTAGAGTTTTAAATAGTGGGTAGACCCCAGGTGATTTTTCTAATTCTCCTAATGGTTCCCTATTCTTCTGGAAGTGGTTAGTGGTTCCTTTAACCTTGAGGTGGTAGGTGAAAAATGAGGTACATTACTCTAGTTGGGTCATTCACCCGGAGGATACCAAGATATTTTATATCTTTAAGAGTAGGTATTGGTGGTCAGGGATGATATGGTCACTAGTTGACTTTGTTACCAAATTTTTTACCTATCATAGGATCAAATTTTAGAATTATAGTTTGGTTTGGTTACTTTATCCTCTTCCCATTCAATTATGGAAGTGGGATAATATCTCTATGAACTTTGTGATCAGTATACCTTGTGATCCTAGTGGGAAAGATGATATTCATGTGATTATAGATATATTGACTAAATAAACCCATATTATTCCAATTTAAGATTCAATGAAGGTATAGGATATTGGGAACCTATATGTCTAAGAGATGGTCAGGCTTCAAGGAGTGCCTTCGGCTATATTTTTCGACCTGGATACTTGTTTTACTTCTCAGTTTTGGAATAACCTCCAGAAATTCATAGGAACCCAGTTGAAGTTGAGCATGAAATATCACCCAAAAATGGATTTTTATACTAAGTAAGATATCCATATTCTTTAGGATATTCTTATATCTTGCATGCATGACTTTAGAAGTTTGTGGGAGAAGCATGAATTATTGGTTGAATTTGCATACAACAACAATTGTCATACCTTAATCAAGATGGATCCTTTTAAGGTATTTTATGTGAAACCATGTTAGTACCCATCATATTGGGATGATTTGGGTGATATTTCCTTATTTTTACCAAGATCTAGGAGCTTTTGAAGAAAATTCAGTTGATTCGAATAGGTTATCAACAACTCAAAGTCACCAGAAATCATATGTTGATCATTGTTGTGATGCCCCGACCCTAGTCCACTCAGAAATTCCTAGTTTAGAGACACCACAAGACCTTAGGTATTACTCCCTATATTCTATAGGCTACTAACTAGTTTTTAAGTCCTAATTCAAACAATGGGGAGACTATCCCCTAGAATCAGATTCATGAAATAACAGAAAAATAACCAAAACATTAATCACATAATCAAAGTGTGCATAATTAGATGAACACAATAATATAATAAAATATACCATGAAGAAAAAAAATCACACATTATCTGACCTCCCACTGGGTTGATCACATATACAAAATAAACAAAATAACAAAAATATAATGCAAGAACATTGGCCCTATTACCATCCTCATGCCTTAACACACCCTATCTTTACATACGCTTGAGCCACTCCAGTCCAATACATTACACATATTATTCCCAACCTAAAAGAACACATAAGGTTTTCACATGCACTAGGGTTACTTTTACACCCCAATATTTTAAAATAATACTATGTTTGATAGTGTACAAGATACGCAATACCGAGCATAAACGAACCATGAAATATTATTATTTAAATATGATTTTTATAGTCTAGTCATTAAATTAGTGGAAATGAATAGGATTAACTAATTTATGGAATATATATAAATTTAATACTAAATATAAATGTTTTGATAAATTTTTAGTAAATAATCATTTAGTTTTTAGTAAAGTCGTTTTATTCTTCAAAAAAATGATTTTTATTGATTTTTTCCTAGAAAATATTATAATTAAATTATGAAAATTTTAGAAATTATATTTGATAAAAATAATATCATTTTTTAATTCATCATATCAAAATTATCTTAGGATAAATTTTTTAGTTTTTTTTTTTTTTTGAAAAGTATGATTTTTCAATGAATAGTAAAAAAATAATGATTTTTATTGAAAATTGTATTTCATTTCAATAATGTAAAAAGTTAAAAAAAATATAAAATTTTTTAAAATTAAAATTAGTTATATTATGTTTTAAATAATCCAATTATGTTCATTTTAATAAATTTTATGTTTGAATTTGGTATAAAAACATTGTTATACGTAAAAGGCATTTTTTCTGAAAAATTGTTTTTATGCACACAATGTATTTTTATCTTAATAAATTAAATTAATTAATATTGGTGAATGGTTTTAATAAAAACTTCTATCTTAAATATTAAATAAAATTTTTTAAAATTCATTTAATATTTTTCTAGGCATGGGAAAATAATAAACCAAGTTTTATGCTTAAAAATGTATTTTTTCTAAAAAAAGGTTTTTATCGCGTGTTGTGCGCTTATTTGAAAACCAATTTATACCAATTTTAGAAATTAAATTTAATAAAATTTATTCTATATTTGGAATCAATATGTCCAGATTTTTTAAATAGGTCCCTTTTATTTTTGTTCAATATGAATATTAACCTTAGTAAAATTTATCACCCCAGTAAAGGGTGAATCATGTTAAACTATGTTAAAACTATATGATAAGGCCATAATTTTTCATAATAATTATTATTTGATGAATTAAATTATGTCCTTATCACCTTATTCTCAAAATTTAATTGTTTAAGGGACACTTATCCATGAAAATGGCCAATATAATATTTAAATTAACGAAAGTTATAGAATGTCACTCTCTTAATTTTAAATGTCACTTATGTGTCCACATAGGGACATAAGAAAGTTATAAACGAATTTAATCATATATTTTGAGCTTAAGTAAATTATTTTCATTTTAAAAATTTATTTATAATTTTTAGTAATTATATAATGGCCTTAAATGCTTATGAAACACCAATGTAGTATTTCTCCAATAAATAAAAAATATAATAAATGATTTAAAAATATTAAAAGTAATATAATTTGAGTGATTTAATATGTTACATTAATTTTTTAGATGAATATGAAATATTTTTTTTATTTTAAAGAATTATATTCAGATTCCAACTTTTTGTTTATGTATTTTAAGTCAAATTAAAAGAATAGTGTCTAAATTGAAAATAATGACATTTTTGAAAATAATATTTTATTAAATTATTTAAAAATCATAAAAATATTAAAATAGGACAATTGGGATAATATATGGTCAAAAATGCCATCAATTTCTGATTTATATTCAATTTTTAACCATTTTTCTTGATAATGACTTTAAGATATTTTAATCATTTAAGAAATTCCAAGTACGCATCACCCTTCAATTATAAAAGGGAACCCCTCCTTTATCTTATTTACACTAATTTGATTCTTATATCTATAATATTCCTTATAAAATATCTTATAAACTTAATTATCCACATTTTATAGGTATTTTTCTTCCCAAAATACCAACCCTAGGATCCTTAAGAGGAGATCTAAAGGAGTTCTTTCAATGGAGAGGTAATCGCCTTAACCGGTCACTTTATTTTTAATTATTCTTTTAAATCATAAAAATCTATTATATTATTAATAAAATTATAAATTAAATGTATTAAATATACTTAAATTTTATTATGATTATGAAACCACCTTTATTCACCCTCTATCTATCAAATGGGAAGTGAAAGTATCGATCGTTCGGCTTACTGTCTCCATGTAATGATACAATTCATTTCTCATCGCCATATTTTATGGATGGATATTTTTATGGGTTTAATATTTATATATGATACTTATGAAATAGTTATTATTATTTAATTATAATATCATATCCACCTTATTACCATCCAAACTATTGGAAAATGATAACATCGCTTGTGTGTGTGTGTGGACTACCACCTCCATGAAGCGATGTGATTTGTTTTTAATTTTTATTTTACTTGAATGTTAATAAGGATTAATTTAATTAAAATATATGATATATATTATATAATATAATTTTTTAAAGGTGATTTATTATTTACCTTTCTTTAATTCCATTCATTGAAAAATGAAAATAGTGTTCATGCGTACGTACAACTTACTGTCTCTATAAACGGTGTAATTCATTTTTTCTTTATCTATATTTTATTAATGAATCTAAAAAAGTATATAATGGATATGTATTATATTTATATCATTATTAAAATTCTGTATATAATGTGATCATGGTAAAAATACAAGGACCAAAACTACCAAACCAAAACATGCATGAAAAATGAAGCAGATATCACCCAGAACAGTGTTTTTAATAAAAATATTTGTTAATAAAAAGTGATAAAATGTTATAAGAAAATAATATATGGTATTATATATATGAATATTTTTTCTTAATATATGTATAATAAATATATATTTATTATATTTTAGGTTTCAATGCGTGCAAACTAAGTCAAACCTAAGGTAGGGGGTTTTCGTATCACTTTTATTTCTATAAGATACATGCCATATTCACCATTTTTTCCTTTTATATGGTGCATATACTGCCCATTAATTTATTTTATGATTATTCTTATAAAATTTTTGGTGATTTATATTTCCAAAAAAAGATTATTTCTTTTATGGGACATACGATTCAAATGTTACCAAAGCGGTAAGGGATTTATGTTTCAATCGAATTTTAATCAAGATTGTTTATACTTTAATTTCCTTAGAGTAAATTATATTATAATTATATAATAAAACCATTTAATTTTTATTATACTGTATTTCTTGCAAATACATGTTTCCTTTCATTTTACCCCACTTTAAGTACTCAAGATTCTGAAATAATGTTTTTAAGGAAAACCAACTTCATTTCTCTCTTCAGTCGAAAATCTTTTATCTTCCATGTTCATGTTTTCTAAAAATGTTTTCAAGAATGTTTTTACCATTCTAAAATTATTTTTTAAATCAATTTTTACCCATTTATTATTTCTTAAAAAATGGTTCAAATGGAATATTCTTTTTGTTTTCTGAATGAGGTGTTTTTTGACTTTTTACCAAAAATGTGAAAGGAATGTTTTCTTTTAACTTATACGGCATGAATGTAATTTCTCATTGTCATAACCACTCAATGTTTTGAAGATTAATTTACAAGTTTATAAGTTTTTTTTCAAATAAAATTTTTTCCATAATATTTTATAAATATTTATATTTTAAAAGTGATTTTCAAAGTGGAAAGGTTATTTTCCTCAAGAAATATTTCAGTGATCTTTTAAAGGAATTTTCATATATTATCGCATACTTGGATGTTTGTTAATTTTCACTAGGGATGTGATACAGTGATATTATTATTACTCTTTCTATATATGGTTAATTTTTATGTTGATGATATTTTTATGAAACCCATTTATTTTCCATGGTTTATGCTATAATGAATGGATGGAATGTTTATAAACCCAATTTTCTTTGCACGGGTTATGATGTGATTATATGATGAATGTTTTATGTCTTGTGGCACACATATGTATGGTTTTTATTATGTGATGGGTGTTTGCGTTATAACCAATGATGGTGGTTATGTTATAACAAAGGACAATGGTTATATTATAACCAAGTATGGTGGTTATGTTATAAACCAAGGATGTTGGTTACATTATAACTAAGTATGGGTGGGATTATAATTATACAATACTCTAATGGATTTGGTAATTATTAATATCTCATGAGATAAATAGGGATGTAATGGGGAGTGAACCCAATTCAGTAAGGGACTCTGTCCACTATGATAATCTTGGGAGTGAACCTTGACTACTACGATGGTTTGGGGAATAAGCCCATTCCACTATGATAGCCTTATAAATGAGCTTTTACTACTGTAGAAATGGTTTTCTATGCTTACGTATATGCCAAAATTCCATGTTTTATACCAATATTATGCTCTCATGGATCATGCTCTTTGATTCCTTTATGATTCATGTATTATAACCTACCAATATTTATGCCATGACTCAGGATTATGATCTATGATATGAAATATATGGTTTTAAAATGTTAAGTTCATGTTATCATACCCTTATTATATCATCGATATCTCCCTTTTTTACCCTTACTATTCATTTAAGCTCTCACTTTTTTATGTTTCTTTTCCCCATGTTATGAATAAAGGTTTTAGTAATGACATGTATAAGAAGGATTATAATTATAAAGAACTTATTGGGAGATTCTTATGAACCAGTTGTTTATGTTTCCAAGTTTCCAAGGATACTAGACCTATATGATTTTGAATTGTATTGTTATGATATGTAATGAATATTCATCTAAAAATTTGAAATATCTATGAATGAAAATTATAGTCCACTAAAGTTTGTATTAGATCCAAGTTTAGTTATCCTTTAGAAACTAGGATGAGATAAATTTAGTGATAACCCTAGGTATAAGTCAAAGTATAGGATAAAATACTAAATTTTTGGTAATTATCATAGATAACCTAGGTTAAACCTACGGTTTCATGGATTTAAAAGGAGGTGTCATAATTTAGAAATCTTATAAAATATTTTTCATGGTTCCTCATTATGACTATTATTACCCACACTATGATTTTTGGTTTTAGTCAATGGATAGAACCAAGAGGATTCATTTTAACATTGATGGAAAATGAAGTGATTGTCCCCATGAGAAAAAAATGAAACATGATATAGAATTTGAAACCTTTTGATTATTCCTAATTTGTTATCATTATATATGATTAAAAACTTTCACCTTAACCAACTCTCAGGATCACCAAAGAAGATAAGGATAGATTTTACTGATAGATCGAGGGGTGGATACTGTAAAGGAAAGAAGATTTGATTTACTACATGTTGATAATGATAGAAGAATAACTCAAGAAAATGTCTTTAAGGAATGATAGGGTGATTTATATGTGGAAAAAAAAGGGAATATAGTAACTAATTTTCAAGTAAAAATGAATGGTTTGATGGAAGTAAATGAAGTTCAACCTAAGGTAGCATTTATAGTTCAATGTCTTATGTGTGGGGAATATGGGAATTATCCAAGACAATGCCCAAAACCAAGGATTAACTCCTATAATAAGGAAGGACCTATGTTATGTCACTCTTTTAAGTGAAAGTGTTGAAATATTTATGTATTGGGATTTAAGAATTATGTTGTGTAAGTATTTTTACCAATGGTATTTTTTCTATAATAATCACAAAACATCTAAGGATTTTGGAAGTATATACATCTTCATGTAATATTAACCTAAGATTTGTGGATACTGTCATAGTTTTATGAGTTTAAGGTGATCATAAGTTCAAATTCTTAGATACTAATTTTTAGGTTTTAATTGATGTTATTTTAAGTTGATTAATAATGTTTTGGGTGAAATTTTATTGGGATAAGGTATATGTAACCCTTAGGTTCAACATGAAGAATTATTTGAGGAAGAATTTTATTTTCATAATTTAAAGGTATTGATGACCTTTAGGGTATATATGGTATTTTATGATTAATATTATTTTTAATGATATCAATCATATTTCTGTGGATTTTATAATAATTATATTAATATGGTTTTAGTAAAAAAATGACAAACTGTCACACCTGGAAAGGCCGAAGGTCTTGAACCCACAACCAAATGTCGATAAGGGTGTAATTCCTACCACTGTCCTACATCATATCTTGGTTAGTATGGGAATTTTTTTTAATGATCTGACTAATAAATATTAAGTTTTTTTGGGGAACATATGATTTATCATAGAGATAACTATTGGATTGAAAATTGATTTGATGATTAATGTTATTTCGAAAGTTCACTATTTTTGGAACCTTATGTGATTAAGGTAAATATAATATTATGGGATTTTATTTGAGGAATAAAGGTTGAATTTTATTTTGAAATCATGTATGATTTTTTTTATTCAGGTTATCTATGGAAATTATTATCATATCTTGGAGATTATATGATTAGGGCATATAAATTTTTGGTATGAGACATTAAGAGTGATTGATGTTACTTTGAGATAAATGCTAAATTTACCATTGAATAATATGTGATCAAATCATTCTAATATTTGGGTTTCAATGTTATTCTAGAATATTTTCAATAATTTTAAGTTCAGTTATTTATCGAATGATCTAAGTTGAACTTTGAGTGTTATTATTAAATTTTTAGTGGTTTACATTGTATTTATTAATATAATGGTTTATTCATTATGAGAATTATCTTCTTATAAAAATTTTGGTTTTGGTTAATATTTAAATATATGATGAATAAATTAATATCTTTTTGTGGATTATGAAGTTGATTTGAGTTCTTCAGTCATAAAAACATCTTGAATGCTCATCGTTTAGAGAAAAAGATGAGTTTGTGGTGGAAATATATTAATGGATGAAATAAAAAATTTCAAGTAAGTATATTTTCTTATGTTTTTAGTATAGATATTAAATTAATTACTCAACTCTAGTAAAAGGATATTAATACAAAAAAAATTATAACCTTTAATTCTGATAAATTTATAGTCTTTTAACCCCTCACAGATTCATGGTTTTGTGGTCATTAAATTTCTCCTGACCCCGTTCTCTATCACTTATTATTAGTCCTTGAGCATTATTTTTATCTTATATGTCTATATTTTCACTTAACGCTGATTTTTTAATATTTCTAAACCTAGTTTTTTGGAAACTTTTGAACTTCCCTTTCCCTCTTTTTTAAGAAGAAGTTTATTTAACCCTTTATATGATGTGTGTTTTCAACAAAAGAATTTACAAATATTAATCCATTGATTACTAAGCACAAGTTAAAATTTTTAGGATTAAATTTATTAAATTTGGGATAATTTAAAACTCCTATATTTTAAAAGAACATTATGTTCAATAGCATATAAGATACACAACACTGAGCGTAAATAAACCATAAAATATTATTATTTAAATACGATCGTTATAACCAAGATGTTAAATTGGAAGGTATGAATAGGATTAACTATTTTACAAAATGTATATAAATTTACTAGTAAATATAAATTTTCTGATAAATTTTTAGTAAATAATCACCCAAATTGTAGTAAAGTTCATTATATTTTTAAAAAAATGTTTTCTTCAAAAAAATGGTTTTATTAATTTTTTTGATAAAATATTATAATTAATTTATGGAACTTTTAGAAACTATATTTGAGAAAAAAATAATATAATTTTTTAATTCATCATGTTAAAATTATCTTAGGATGAATTTTTGAGAATTTTCTAGAAAGTGTGATTTTTCAATGAATAGTAAAAATATATTGATTTTTATTGGAAAATATATTCTCATTTCAAGCATGTACAAAGTTTAATTTTGTTATAAAATGGTTTAAAAGTAAAATTATCTCTATTATGTTTTAAATAATTCAATTAATTTCATGGGAATCAATTTTATGTTTGAATTTGGTATAAAAAAATTATATGTAAAAGAATTTTTTTTTAAACTATTTTTATGCATGCAATATATTTTTATGTTAATAAATTAAATTAATAAATATTAATGGATTATTTTAATGAAATTTATATATTATATATTCAATAAAAAAATTAAAATTCATTTAATATTTTTTTGGGCATGAGATAAGAATAAAAAAAAGTTTTATGCTTAAAAATGTATTTTTCTAAAAAGTGATTTGTGTCACGTGTTGCACTCAAATTTTAAAATTAATTTATGCCAAATTTAGAAATTTGATTTAATAAAATTTATTCCAAATTTTGAATCATGAGGTCCAAATTTATTAAATAGTTCCCCTTTATTTTTTTCAATATGAATAGTAACCTTAGTAAAATGTATCACCTCGATAAAGGGTAAATCGTGTTAACCTTGGTTAAAACTAAGTTATAAGACCATATTTTTTCATCCTAATTTTTATAGGATGAATATAATTACACCCTTATCACCTTAGTCTTTAAATTTAATTGTTTAAGGGAAACTTTTCCATGAAAATGGTCTATATAATATTTAAATCAAAGAAAGTTAAAAAAATGTCACTCTCTTAGTTTTAAATATCCCTTATCTGTACACATAGTAAAAAAAGAAATTTATGAATTAATATAAGTGTCTATTTTGATATTAATGAAATTATTTTCATTATATAATCTTATTTATAATTTTTAGTAATTATATAATGACCTTAAATGTGTATGCAACACTAATGTAGTATTTCTCCGATTAATAAAAAAAATATAATAAATGATTTTAAAAATATTTAAAGTAATATAATTTGAGTGATTTATTGTGTTAAATTAATTTTTTAGATTAATATGTTATATTAGTGTTATTTTAAATAATTATATTATAATTTAAACTTTTTTATGTCTTTTAAGTCAAATTAATTGAATAGTGTCTAAATTGGAAATAATCATATTTTATAAAAATAATATTTTATTAAATTACATAAAATCATAAAACTATTAAAATATGATATAAAGGATACTGTGTGGTTTAAAATTTCATCAATTTTCCATTTATAGTCCATTTGGAACCATTTTTATTGATAATTACTTTAATATATTTTAATCTTTTAAGAAATTTCAAGAGCGCCTCTCCCCTCAATTATAAAAGGGTACCCATTATTTCTTTCTTTTACACCACTTTTAGTATTCTATATAAACCATAAACTATAAAAATATCTTATAAACTTCCTTATTCACATTATATAGGTTCTTTTATTCCCAAAATACCAACCCTTGGATCCTTAAGGTGAGATCTAAAGGAGTTCTTTCAAAGGATAGGTAATCGCCTTAACCAATCCCTTTATTTTTAATTCTTATTTAACCTCCTATAAATCTATTATATTATTCATAAAATAATAAATTTACAATAATAAATATAATTAAATTTTATTATTATTATTAAACCACCTTTATTCACCCTCTTTCTATCAAATTGGAAGTGAAAATATCACTCATGCGTACGTACGGCTTACCGTCTCCACGTAGAAATACAATTCATTTCTCATCACCATATTTTATGGATGGTAATTTTGATGGTTTTAATATTTATATATGATAATTATGATATAATTATACTTTTTTATTTATAATATCATATCCACCTTATTACCGTTCAAACCGTTGGAAAATGACAACGTCACTCATGTGTGCGTGTGGACTACCACCTCCACAAAGCGATGTGATTAGTTTTTCATTTATATTTTAATTGAATAGTGATAAGGATGGATTTAATGAATATATATGATATATATTATATAATAATGATTCTTTAAAGTTTATTTATTATTTACCTTTTTTTTTGTTCCATTCATTGAAAAATGAAAACAACATTCATGCGTACGTACGACTTACCGTCTCCATGAATGGTGTAATTCATTTTTTATTTATATATATTTTATTAATAACTATAAACAATTTTATAATGATTATATATTATATTTATACCATTATTAACATTCTATAGAATATTTAACCATGATAAAAATATAATTACCAAAACTACTAAGCCAAAACATTTATGAAAAATGAAGCAAATATCACCTGAAACAGTGATTTTAATAAAATATTTGTTAATAAATAGGTGATATAAGGTTATAAGTAAATAATATATGGTATTATATATGGTATTATGGTTATTTAATAGATTTATAGTAAATATATTTTTATTATATAGTAGATTTCAATGCGTATGAAGGAAGTCAGACCTAAGGTAAGGGATTTTTGTCTCACTTTTATTTTTGTGATACACGTGTCATATTCACCACTTGTTTATTTTATGTGGTGTATATAATACCCATGAATATCTTTTATGATTATTATTATGAAAATTATGTGTATTTAAATTTTCATCTAATTTTATTTCTTTCATGGGACATGGTATTCAAATGTTACCAAAGAAGTAAGGGATTTATGTTTCAATCCTATTTTAATCACGATTTCCTATGCTTTAATTTATATAGAGATAATTATATAATCCTTTTATGATATAACCCTTTAATTTTTATTATCCTATGGTTATTTCTTTAGAATATATGTTTTCCATTCATTTTTCCTCATTTTAAGTACTCAAGATACTGAAATAATGTTTTTAATGAAAACCAAATTCATTTCTCTCTTCGATCAAAAGTATTTTCTCTTTAATGACTATGTTTTAAAAAAATAATGTTTTTAACATTATCTAATTATTTTTTTAAAATTAATTTTACCCATGTTTTACTTTTTACAAAATGGTTCAAAATAAATCTTCTTTTCATTTTTTGAATGAGGTTATTTTTGAATTTTTACTAAAAATGTGAAAGGAATGTTTTCTTTTAACTTATATGACATGAATAGAATTTAATGACATAATTATTACTAAATATTTTGAATATTACTTTATAATTTTACGTGGTTATTTTTAAAAGAAAAAATTTTCCATAATATTTTGGAAATATTTTTATTTTAAAAGTCAATTTAAATGTGTAAAGGTTATTTTATTCAAGAAATATTCTAATGATATTTTAAAGGAATTTTCATACATGATAACATCCTTGGATATTAATTATGATTTAATAGGTATATGATCCAATGATTTGATTATTACTCTTTCTTTGTATGGTTAATGTTTATGTTGATGAGATGTTTATGAAACCCATTTATTTTCCATGGGTTATTCTATGATGAATGGATGAAATATTTATAAAACTTGTTTTATTTACATGGGTAATGATGTGATGATAATATAAATGTTTTATGATCTTGTGGCACACATATGTATGGTTTTAATTATGTGATGGGTGGTTATTTTATAACCAATGGTGGTGGTTATGTTATAACCAAGGATGATGGTTACGTTATAACCAAGGATGGTGGTTACATTATAAACCAAGGATGGTGGTTGTGTTATAACCAAGTACAAGTGTATCTAGAATTATACATTCCTCCAATGAATTGGGTAATGATTGATATATCATAAGATAAATAGTACTATAATGGGGAGTGAACCTAGTTCAGTAATGGACTTTTTCCACTATGATAGTCTTTGGAGTGAACCTTGATTACTATGATAGTTTGGGGAGTGAACCCATTCCACTTTGATAGCCTTGGAAATGATCCTTTACTACAATGGAAATTATTTTCTATGCTTATGTGTATGCCACAATTCCATGTTTTATTCCAATGTTATGATCTCATAGCTCATGTTCTTTGATTATTTTATGATTCATGTCTTATGAAATATTAATCTTTATGTTATGACTCATGATTATGATTTATGGTATAAAGGGTATGGTTTTAAATTTTAAGATCATGTTCTCATACCCTTATTTTTATGTCATGCTTATGTGATCATTGATATCTCCCTTATTTACCCCTACTGAGCATTTGAGCTCACCATTTTCTTATGTTTCCTTTCCCTAGGTTATGAAGAAAGGTTTTAGGAATGATATGTCTAAGAAGTATGTTAGTTATGAAGAACTTAATGGGAGGCTCTTATGAACCAGTTGTTTATGTGTCTAATTTTCCAAAGGTACTTGACCCGTATGATTATAGTGTGGATTGTTATGATATATAATGAATATTCATATAAAAATATGAAATTTCTATATATAAAAATCATGGGTCATTGGAGTACCTATATAGGGTGTGATAATTACATCTGAGTAGGGTCTTAAAAAGTTACCCTAATATATTCCATCATATACATGTATGCATGATGTAAAATAAACATGTCACACAAAGCACCTTGGATATAGTGTGCAAACTAGGTCACCACAACTCCCTATGACTCAAGTCACTGTGTGATAAACAAACCATCGTGGAACCCATTTAAACCTACTTTGGTTCCATGTTGGAATCCACCTCATCACCTCATTGTATTGTGCCATCACATTGATTCCCAACCCATACCCAAAGACTCAGGGTAGGGCGATGTCCAAACCTTGACCTGTTACCCAAAGAAATTGGGTGTGGTCATACATACACATCACAACCCACTCCCTTATCTCTAAAGTTAGGTTACATCGGCCTCATATTACATAATACTATGATCTATCCCTCTCATGGGTATTCCTCGACCCAAGCCTGCTCAAGGAAAGGTTCAATTATTGCACACGGCCCATCCCCTAGGGTTGTTCTTAAACCAAGCCACTCAGGGAAAGGTATATCATCCACACCATCCCATCCCCATGCACTCTAGGTATGTCACAATCACACTAACCCATCCCCATAGACTCTAGGGAGGTTACATCAAGCACACTGACCCAAGTCTCTAAAGGAAGGTCCAAAAAGCATGTGCAACACATGAAGGGCCTATAGGCCATCATGTAGATCACTAGTTAATCCTAGGGAGTTAATCACCCAAGACCTAAACCCTCATCATGAAATGCCTTATCATTCCCTTTAGGGTGCCAACTGGGTCCTCTAGACCCACCATAGTTTTAGCTCATCGATATCAGCTCACGCCCGTCACCCACCGGTGATGCCACTGCCCGAAGGCTCCTCCGACCCAAACCTTAAGGTCTATTCTAACCTCTACAAAACTCTCATAACTCCTATTACTTATACCCAAGGAACATCCCAATCCATAATGTTCTAAGTCCCTTAAAAATTCATTACCAAGTCTGGATCAAACCCATGACCTATACCTCAGTCTCATCTCATGTCTTGTAAGGGAGATATCTTGACTCCTCGCCCAGATAAAACTGTCTCCATCACGACTCATCCCATCCTAAAAGGCCCATCCCACTCAAAAGTCTCACTAATCCCAAAGCCACCTTCAGTAGGGTGTCACCCATAAGGCATGAGATGACGGTCATCTCACCCATCATCACTGATCCTAAACCTCTTTCACTCATCCAATTAGCCCTAGGTAAACCAAACTAGGATACACATATCTCATCTCGCATCCTAAGACCGCCCAAGGTCCTTCATCATCCCAACTATCACTCTCACCCCTTGGTGAAACAATCACCAAGTGGTTCCAACTTACCCAATTTCTAAAGAGCACTTGACCCAAGCATATGAGACCCAACGTCATCCTATCTCTTTCTCTCATCCACCCACAATCCATATTCATTCTACATGAACCTATACAACATGCATGAAATAGGAAAACCATACATAATAGATTTATGTGATTGTATTAAAGGGACCACCTACCTCTGAAATAGAGTTACCACCCAAGCCAAGCTCTGTATCACCTCATCCAAGTCATTTGTGCCTCATCCAAGCTTGTACCACCACCTAAGATCATCTCTCATGTCATACTCTATAAATAAATAATTATAAAAATTTATAATTAATTATTTAATTTAAACTAAAAATTCATAATTTATCAAAAACTCCTAGAGTATCATCATCACATCGAAACCATGATCAGCCACCCATGGAAGGTCCATGGAATGTCCCTGACACCATTAAGAGAGAAATCCCTAACAACCATCACCCGACCATCCATCAATTTCATTCGATTTTACCAAAAAAACCTAAATAAAATAGGGAATTGGATTACCTTAACTATAACTGCTTCCAACGGCATGCAGACATCACCTCGGGTCCTCCTCTAGCTACTGTACATGAAATTACCTTTGATTTGGGATGTTTTCACCATGCTCTGGTGAAATAAATACTGAAAACCTAGAAAAAACTGAGATTAATTGACAGTCAGTGACAAGAATAAGAATGAAATAATAGGATAGGAGAAACACACAATGATCCACAGCCAAATCGTACCTAGGACCAAATAGAAAAGGGGGAGGAAGGGAGGGAGAGGTTTCGGTTGTAAGGACCTCTACACGCATGCTCTATTAGCCAAAAATAAAGGGGTTTGAGCCCCTTTTATTTAAAAGAAATTCTAACACCCCTTTTAGGGCATGAACCTTTGGTTCACACTGTGAAATGCCTATGCAATGGAGGGTTACCCTTTGCCTCTGATATTTTCAATGTGTGAACAGTTGTTTACATTTTGAATGGATGGTGTTGTTGTTTTTCAGTATCCTTGGTCATCCATCCATCCTATAATGCTCACCCAAACCCCTGTGGTGTCCACTAACCCCCAAATGACATTAAATAACATTGTTTTGGACATTTAAATGCTCAAAATCCTATTTTGAGACCTGGTTCTCAAAATGAACCATCCACCAGACAAAAAGTTCAAATTCCATTTGGAATTTTCAACCCTTAATGATGTGGGTCATTAAAAAATCCCCACCACAATGCTTATTATCCTTGATAATTCATGTTATTCCTAGAACCACATCTATTGACCTATCACGGATGTCTATTCACCAAGAACTTGGTGTGCTCTATCTCATAACTCCAAACATGCTTCTTTTACACAACTCTAACCACCAATCCTAGATCCACCAACTTTTCTTATGAAAGTCCGGTTCTATCCAAGGACCACCTCAACTATGTCCCAAATGATGCTCCCAATATGGATCCCATCTCAATGTGTCCAAATCTGCACAAAAGTTCCAGTTGGACCTCCACCGACTAAATTTTCCCAAAAATGCTTGATCACACCCACTGATGCATCCTCAAAAGAAACACATGCCTCCAACTCGACATTTCTATTAACACTCACACATAGGGTCCCACTCATACTGCAAACCATTGAACCAACTTCCTTTTCTTCCCAAATCATTGACACCATAAAATGACACATTCACTACATTCCACCACACAATTCACCCCCTAAATCATGTTGTGAATCACAATTCAACCCATGAAGCACATGACAAATCTTTATTCACCTCATGGATCATGTAAAGAATCATAGTTTACCCCATGAATCATGTAACAAATCATGGATCACCCCATGAATCACTCTACGGTCATACTGGCTCCCAACATTGAGCTCTAGCTCACCCTTAATTCTACTCATCTTCGAATCACACCAAAACTGTCATGAGACTGATGTTAGTGAAGTGACTCCAACCACCACTACATATGAGTCAAAAATATAGTATTCACTGAGGAACAGAATCATATAAAATCTTATCATGCACTGGTACCCTAATGTCACCTCGATTGTCCGAGGACCGGTCTCACCACACTGACAACCCATCTAACACAATGTTCGTTCACCCATGATTGATACCATGCTCCCCACCATAATAGTATTATTATCATAACTCCACTAACCAATCACTTTTCTACATTTCCCACACCCCATTTATCACACATAATGGATGGATTTGTTTTTTCTACTCATACCTGAGCTCCAACACAAAATTCCACCATTTTTAATTTCCAGATCACTGGGAACTTCATCCTCCAATAGAAAATGGTGCACTCCCCACCATATGGATTCCCTTACATAGATCCTAGAGCATCGACCCGGAAAGTATCGACACCACATGTATGTTTCTCCTCCTGATCCACACTCACCTTTCATCAACCCCTGACACCACTCTTCCCTAACAGTTCATGTCAATGCATAGCCTTGGGTTGATCATACCACAATACTCTGATCCATCACCAATGTCACCTCCCATCACCAAGGGACATCTCTAATTCAACTAACACACTAGGTTTCCATGACCATGAGTGTCTCATCACTGCACTACTATTATAGAACTGCTCATATTTATCCACAACTCAAAAAATTCTCAACAGACCTATACATAGACCGTTCACCTATCCATAACACGAATGGGAACCATGTATTCCTAGAACGCACCTACCTTCACACAATAAGACTTTTCCTGAAAATTATTTCCAATTCTCACTCTCCTTCACTCAAGGTAGATTAATCCACTAAGAACCAACTCATAGGTTCCTGCTCACCGTCTTACTCAGTCTAAACCAAACCCAATGGTTGTATTCTCTTATACAACCCTATCACACACCTCAACTTATGCTCCCATGAGTTTCAACCCATCTAGAATAGGTGCATGCACCTTACCCTTTATTATGCCCCACTTGCATGTTAGACACATTCAACATCCAATATAATCTCACTACTTCCAAGACTAACCATAAAACCACCTTACACATGAGTTTCATTCCAAAACAATGAGAATATACCCATTCTCCCATTGGGCTACTTGAAGGCACAACCAAAAACCATGGGGTTGGGTGTCCAACTGATCCTGCCCTCTCGAAACCAACCTCAATACCAAAAATTCTTCAGTGCTTCACATGCTTAAGTCCAAGGCATTTCACATGCCTTTTTCTATAACTCCTTAGGGTTTTCACATCCACCTAGCTTAGTTAAGTAGATTGAATCCAATAATATATATGAAAAAACACCATATAGGTTGTTATTGACACTTTAAGTAATCAAACCCACATCCTCAAGGTTTCCCTTTCCCATCCTCATATCATTCCTCATGCATCACATGCCTATATGAACCCTTTAGGGTTCCATCATAGAGGCATTCAATGCCTACACTGACCAACCAACGGTCCCTATGCATCCCTTGATGAAGGGAATGCATTTCCAGCATTGACAATTCTCCTGCACTAGGATCCTCATGACCCACCATCATAGAAAATATCATGGTCCAGTTGAGTATAATGATATAAACAAGTTGTATGGGAAAATTTTATATAAGCTGTTATTGATACTTTAATCAACTGAACCTCTATTAGAAAATCCAATCACACACATACAGGCATATATCATGTGAGTCTTATATGTCTAATTGTGATGCATGAACACAAGCCTTTTTCCAATAGAACAAGATCCAAAACCATAAATAGAATCCTTTAGTAAACATTTCATAGTCAATAAATATCTTAATCATAATAGCACAAACCAAGAACAACAATCTTGTACCCCTGGTGACCAGGACTTCCCACTGGAAGGGTGTTCATAACTCACCAGTCCGAGGTCTATAAAAAACTCTAACACATTCTTATAATGTTTGTCTACTATCTACCCAAATCATAAAACAAAATAAAAAATTTGATATAATTTTGTGATGCCCCAACTCTAGGCCACTCAGCAATTCCCAAAATAAAGACGTCATAGGACCTCAAGCACACCTCCTCGTATACCATAGACTACTGACTAGAAACAAGGACCTAATCCATACAATGGGTAGACTATGCCCTCGAATCAAAGTCATACATAAATGTAAAAATAAACAAAAAAAATACATCATATAATCAGAGTATGCATAATTAGATAAACACAATTCTATAACAAAATGTACCATTTAGAAGCATACAATCATACATCATTTTATCACCCATTAGACCAATCACATATACAAAATAAACAAAAGAAAAAAATAAAGTTCATGAACTCTATCCCTAATGAAATCTTTGGGACTCAATACACCCTGTCACTATGTATGCTCAAGCTACTCTAGCCCAATCAACTATATATATTATGGCTAACCTGAAAGCTGGAATAATGTCTGTACACACATCGAGGTTTCCATGCAAGGTGTGAGAATTAAATATTATTTGGGTCTCACTAATTTACCCTAGTATACGACATCATATACATGTATACATGTTGAAAAATAAACATGTCACGCAAGTGCCTTAGACATTATGTGTTAACTAGGCCATCATGACTCCTCGTGCCTCATGTCACCATATTCTAACTAGGCCACCACAACACCCGATCAAACCTCATTCAGCATTGTGATGGATTCCACCTCATCGCCTCATCATCTCTGTCATATTACTAATGACCAACCTATACCTGAAGACTCAAGGTAGGGATACATCCAAAACTCGACCTATTATTCAAAAGAATTGGGTATGATCATATATCCATATCACACCCCACTATCTTATCTCTCAACATAATTCCCATTGGTCATATATCACATCGTACCATGACCCAACCCTTTCATGGGTGGTCCTCGACCCAAGATTACTCAAGGAAAGTTCCAATTCATGCACACAACCTAGACCCCAGGGAGATCCTCAACCCAAGCCACTCACAACAAGTTCCACCATCCACACTGACCCAATCATCTAAATTTAATGTCCAACAAGTACATGAAACACGAGCAGGGCCCACAAGACCCCAGGGTGATCCTCAACTCAAGCCACTCACAACAAGGTCCATAATCCACACTAACCCATCCTTGTGCACTCTAGGGAGGTCAAAAACACATTGAACCACCCATGTAGAATCTAGGGAGGTTACATAAAGAACAATGACCCAATCATGTAAAGGTAATGTCCAACAAGTACATGCAACACGAGTAGGGCCCACAATCCATTATGTAGCTTATCAGCTGATCCTGGAGTGTTGGTCACTCAGTACCTAGACCCTTATCATGAAACATATCCTCTCATCTTTCAAGTAGACCACTAGTTCCTCCAAACCCACCACGGTTCCCACTTATCAATACTAGCTCATGCCTGACACCCACCGGTGGTGTCACTTCCCAAAGGCTCCTTTGACCCCAGCCCAAGTTCCATTTCAACCTCACCAAAACTCTCATCACTCTTATTCCTGCTACTCAGGGATCATCCCAATCCATCATGCTCTAAGTCCCTTGGTAACCCATTGGAAAGTCCTAAGCAAACCCATGACCCGTACCTGGGTCTCATCTCACATCTCCTAAGGAAGATCACTCGACCCATCACTCGAAGGAAACCTTCTCTATAACACCTTGACCCATCCCAAAGTATCCATCCAACTCACAAGTCTCATTAATCCCAAAAACACCCTTATATAGGTGTCACTCATCAGGCGTGAGATGATGGTCATCTCACCCATCACCACTAGTCATAATCCACTCACACCCATCTAACTATCCCTATCATCTTACATCTCGAGACCACCCAAGGTGTCTCATTAGTCAAATTGTCTCTCTCACCCCTTGGAGACACAGTCGTCGAGTAATTACAACTTAACTGAGCATAGAAGACCCAAAACCATCTTATCACTTTCTCTCAACCACCCTCAATCCCTATTTGTTCCATCATAACCCATGAAACATGCATTTAGTAGGAAATTCATACATAACAAGCATATGAGTATATATTTAGGGGATCACCTACATCCAAAATGGAGTTACCACCCAAGTTAATATCTATGTCATTATTGGGTCTTAAAATTTCCACAAACAATATCAAGATAAGTACATTAATTTGGAAAAGGAGGAAAAAAATAGAAGAAGAGTTTGAGGAAGAATGTTCAAAAGGGAAAATCACAAAGAACATATTTCTCCACAGACCGCTGCTTCTCATGGCACTCTGTTGCTCCACGAAGCACCCATGAACAAAAATAGTTCACTGGGAGGGGTGGAGCTAGTGACGCCTACAAACAAAGTGAAGATGTATGTGGGGAGAGGCATTGATTTCCACCCCCATTGAAGAACTACCTCGCGAACTTTCAGGGTGAGGCGGTGTCAACATCTCCTGTAACATCCCAGTTCTAGATACCACTCAAAGGTACTTCGTACCCGGTTGTCCACATGTCCTCAAGCTCATATCCCTGAATTCCATTGGTTTCCAAATAGAAGTGAGGGACTACGTGTGTTAGTGGGGATACTATTCCCTCATTAGAAGAGTGTAACATAGCAAAAATACAACAACATTTCAATAATAGAAGTAGTAAACCATACAAAAGAAATAAACAGTGGAAGACTAATAGTATAAACAAATCCATAATTCATGTCATATACAAGATGATGATACATTTCACATGTTTCTAATAAAATATACAAAATAGGTACACAATATTCATATTCAATACATGTCCCAAAAGTAAAAAAAGGCCAAAAGAATCCCAATAGCACTGCAAGACTCATCTTGGTCCCATTATCTCATGTTTCTAAGAATCATACCAAGTACTTGTATTAGGGATCTTACCCTTATCGATTCCTGCAATCATATAATCTGTTTGGTTCCAAAAGGGTGACCCAAACAGGGTGTGGGATATAATCCCAGTAGGAAACCACCCAATGTCTATTCCAATCAGTTGGTGAATATATATAATAAGTGTGCAGGCAGTGTAATAATAAACAAGGAATTACTCAAAGGTAAACATCTATATCATCTAATCAATTTCATTTAACAATTAAATCTCATTTAATTTATATGTCTCGAGATCCGTCTCAAGCCTGGCATCCCTCGTATAATCAATATCACAAACAGATGCTTAACAGGTCATCTATAAATATATGAGTCGAACCTGAATCCAAGCTTGTGCTTTGGCTTGGAAGATGGTTCATATAGTATTTTATCATTAATTAAATTTGGAACCAAAGTCTGTTCCTGACATTCCTAAGCTGGAATTTGGGTATCTCTCTAGGTATGGTATCAAATCATGCCCATCCATGAAATTCTTAAGTTGGAATTCAAGTATCTCATAGGTATGATATCCACCAACACCCTACAATCACGTCCTAGTGAACCTCTAAGGAACCTAGTATCACTCTAGGTGAGGTAACATCCATGCCATACGAGTTCTTCCTTGGAGGTCCTTTAAGGAATCCCCAAGTATCACTTATGGAGTATAAGGTCAATTTCCCTTTTTGAGTCCATCAATGGCATAATTAATTTGAATCCATGATTCACTCAGCATATAAATTAATCTTCAATGAGTCCATCCATGGTATCCTTCATTTGGATCCATGATTCACCCATGGAATAATCAAGGTTGAGGCCATTGAGTCCATCCATGGAATCCTTCAATTGGATCCATGATTCACCTGCGACATAATCAAGGTTTAAGCCATTGAGTCTGTCCATATAATCCTTCATTTGAATCCATGATTCACCCATGGATATTAATCATTTCATCAATTCAATTCCATTTAAACACTTCATTTAACATTACAAGGTCAAAACAAATGACATACAAATACATCTCACCTCAAAAGGTGACTCAAGCATTAGAAAACCTCATAAGGCTTGGCCTTTCAATTACTCACATAGGAATTTTCAATATAAAAAGCCTCACAATCCTATTAAGTTATTACATGGCTTAGTTATCATTTATCTCACATGGGAAAATCAATAATAAGTTCAATTAGGCTTAAGCAACCAATACATGGCATTGGCATCATTTAACTCAAATGGGAATTTTCAATATAAAAATCATCACAAGACTAAAAGGATATTACATGGCTTAGTTATAATTTATCTCACATGGTAAAATCAATAAGAATATAAATTAGTCTTAGGAAACCAATACATGTCATAGGCATCATTTAACTCACATGGGTAATTCACCATTAAGAAGTAATTCAAGCTGAACAAGAAATTGTATAACAAGACTAAGGTTCAAGTCATTTATCCCTTTACTTTAATCATTCCACTTATAATACATTGACATTAAAATTCCATTTATAATAAATTTCATGTTTAATATCCCATGAAAGGAAAAAATGTGCAACTTAAGGGGTGTCCAAGGCATAATCCATCAAAAGGTCTATTTGACCAACACACCCAAGGGGTAACTCATTCAAGGTTTTCAACCTATAACAAGCATTAAAAATCCTATTAAAATATATATAACATGCCTAGACATACTAGGGTTCAATTTCAATTTAAGTTGATGCCTGTAAAATGGGTGTGCAACACGACGAAATATATAAATAGATCGACAATTATAGAAAGTCACGATACCGCCTACCTTAGGTCTATTCTAGATAGATCATCCAGTATTAGGTACTGATTCATGTCAGATTGGGAGAAATCTAAATAACATATGAAGAATGAGAAATTAGGTCATATGAGCCTAAATCCAAATAGTATAACTAATAGCCAGAACATTAAATACATATTAAAAAGGAATCGAGGCATTATCGTTATGAATCCAATGATATAGACGGCCTTCAAAATAGAGATTGGATGGAGAAACCACCTTGAATCCAAGAATAGTCAAGGTTGAGAGATTTTCAAGCTCTAATTTTTTTGTGTAGGAAGAGAAACCCAATTTAGGTTTATATGGGATTTTTAAGTTAATTAAAAATTATAAAAATTTCAAAATTGCATGGGTCACACGGTTTAGGCGCACAGCTTGGAAAACTATTCACCGACCGTGCATAGATTCCTATAAACTTGGGGGATATCACATGGTTTGCCCACATAGTTTACTAACCTTTTTCAAACCATGTGAAGAGTCACTACCAAGTTTTGTAAAAACTGCAGACCTGGCCACACGACCATACGGCCCAACCCGCACGGTTTTCACTAACCGTGAGGCCTCATCTTTTCACCTAAAACTTGGGTTCCATGCTATAAAATAGCTTTGGACACCCATAATCCCTCTATGACCTCAAAATACATTTATATTAGGACATATTTAAGAAATTAAATTGAGAATTGATGAAAAATAAGTAATTCGTACCTCAAAGAAGAACTGGGTTCATACAAACTTCCCCATTAAAGTAATTCATCCCTAAATTGTCCTTCCAAGGGTGGTGATGCATGATCTAAGAATAACTCTAGACAGTGCGATTGTACATTGACCTCCCACTCCTAGGTCTCATCCTATACTCAGTTGTGGTATCATATCATCCGTACTAAAGGAATAGATCGACCTTAGAGAACCTTCATTCTACAATCCACAATTCATATAGGATGCTCCTCAAAGGATGTATCTACCTGTAACTCAACATCCTTGAGATTAAAGGAATGAGATGGGTCTGAATAGTAATGTCATAGATAAGAAACATTAAAGGCTTCATTCATAGACCGATACCTCTAAGGTAACTTCAACTGATAGGCTACTAGCCCGACTCTCTCCATAATCTTGAACTGCCCAACATATCTCGATGAAATCTTACCATGTATTCTAATCCTCTTATGTCCCAACCTCGGTGACATGTGTAGGAAAACCTGATCCCAGACCTTGAACTCCATAGGTCATCTATAGTTATCTTCATATGAATTCTAATGAGACTATTTAGTAACCATATGCTTCCGAATCAACTGCACTTTCTATGTGGTCTCCTGAACAAGATGAGGTCCAAGCATAGTTGTCTCTCCTACCTCCAGCAAACATAGGGGTAATCTGAATTTCCTATCATAAAAATCTATATATGGATCCATCTGCATAGTATCCTAAAATCTATTGTTGTGAGCGAATTCAACCAGGGGTATATGCCTCTCCCAAGAACCCATGAACTCTAGGACACATGCTCGCAGCATGTCTTCAAGAACCTGAATCATGCGCTCTGACTGGCCATCTATTTGGGGGTGGTATTCCATACTCATAAGAACCTAAGTACCTATTACCCTCTATATCCCTTTCAATAACATTGAAGTAAAGCGATCATCCCTATCTAAAATGATAAAATGTGGGAACCTGTGAAGTCGTGCTATCTCACGGATATAAAACCTCCCAAGCTCATCAATTGAAAAGGTCTCCTTGATGGGTAGTAAGTGATAAACCATGATTATCCTATCAAAAAAACCCATACGTCATCATTACATCGAGGAAACCTCGATAAATGGGTCATTAAATCCATCACGACGTCATTCCACTTCCACTCGGGAATGGGTAGCTGCTGTAAAAATCCAGTTGGTCGCTGGTGTTCCACCTTCACCTATTGATAGGTGGAACACCTCATGAAAAACCTAGCTACATTTGTTTTTATACCTATCCACCAATACTGATGACGTAAATCTTGATACATCTTGGTGATGCCTGGGTGCACTGCCCATGTTGAAGCATGAAAATCCCATATCAGCTCCTTGCACAAGTTTACTGAAACCCACATGCAACCATGTACTCGTAGGATCTCATCATATCCTATAGTCTATCCAGTATGAGGTTCCTCACTTGCCACACTCTCCCATATAACTAGGCCTTATGAGTTTGATAGTTTCCTTATCCTAACTTTATCTAGCAAGGTAGAGGAAATAGCTAAAGATGAAAGGAAATTCTACCCCTAACTATCATGAACCTCCAAGTTCATCTTAGAGAATAAATCCATAAGCTTCCACTCACTATTGTCCCACTTCACTGCCTGTATCTGAGTCCTCATGCTTAGTGAATCAGCCATTGCATTGCCTTTACCAGGCATGCAAGCAAGATCAAAGTCGAAATGATGAAATTATTCGACCCACCTTCATTACCTTAGATTCATATCATGCTGTGTAAATATATACTTGAGTCTTTTATATTATATGTACAACACAGAATTCTCTCCCAGTAAGTAATGTCTCCAAAAGCGCAATGTGTAAATAACTACAGCTAACTCGAGATCATGCATCTGGTAATTCCTTTCATGTGGCCTCAACTGCTGAGACCCGTATGCGATGACTTGATCCCCCTGCATAAGAAATGATCCCATCTTGATACATGATTCATCTCAGTACACACTGTGACTCCTACCTAGATCTGGAAGAATCAGTATTTGTGATGAATTCAATCTCCCTTTCAACTCCTGAAAGGCCATCTCATAAGAATATGACCATACATACTTCACACCCTTCTTATTCAAGACCATAAATGGTGCTGTTAAGCGTGAGAAGTACTATATGAAACACCTATAGTAACCATTCAACCCTAAGAAACTCTAAACCTCAAAGATGTTCTTGGGATGATCCTAGGAAACTACACCTCTCGCCTTCTCTAGTTTCACTAATACTCCTGTCTCTGAGATGATGTGACCCGGAAAGTGAATCTGATCCATCCAGAAGTGGAACTTTGTGAGCTTAGAATGTAACTGATGCTCTCTCAGTGTATTCAAAATGATCTCAAGATGGGAGTCATGTTCATATTGATTATGATAATACACTAAGATGTCATCCATAAAAACCACCACAAATGAATTGAGGTATAGATGGAACACTTGGTTCATCAATTCCATGAAGATTGTTGGTGTGTTTTTGAGACTGAACGACATAACCAAATACTCATATAGACTATACCTGGTCAAAAAGGCTATGAGAGGTATATCTGATGGTATAACACATACCTGATAATAAATGGGTCTAAAATCAATCTTTGAGAAGACCTGAGATTCTTGGAGATGGTCGAAGAGATCATCTATCCATGGTAAAGGATGTCATTTCTTAACCATTAATTGGTTCAACTTCTATTAATCCACACATAGCCTAAGGTTATTATCTTCCACTTTTGTAAAAAGGACCAGAGAACCCCACAGAGAAGTACTGGGTTGGATGAAACATTTTGCCTCTAAATCCTCTAGTTGCCTCTTGAGCTCTTGTAACTCCTTCTTAGTCATCCAGTAATGAGGAATGGATACTAGTGCATCTCTTAGCACTAGATAGATATATAACTCTAACACTCTGACTGGAGTTAATCCTGAGAATTTGTCTGGGAATACATCCTTGAAATGATCAACCACTAGAGTTAAAGTGTACCCCAACCATCCAGATATAAACTCGCAATACGGTTTGTCATTCTGCCCAACCCATGATGCTTAGGTCCAGCTCATCTCTCATGGAAATCCCATTAACCTTTGTTAATGTACTATCCACACTCTAGTAATGTAAATCTCACCCTTCAGTAATAGAAATCAAATAAATCATGAAATATAAACAACCAATCCATCCTAATAATTATATCAAATCTTGTCATCTTGAGGATGAAGAGGTCTCGTATGAAGTGACACCTGCCAATTTCGAGGGGGTACTCCCTACACTATCATACACCCTCCTTTCTAATTCCCTAAGGAGTATCAAGAGTAATGATGTCGTCAGAATACTGAACACTGAGCCCAAGGATCTTCACAATGGGCATAGATATAAATCTATGTGAATCACCTGTATCAAAGAGTGCATAAGATAAAGTGGAGGATACTAGAATAGTACCTCTGATAGTAGAATGTATGAGATCCTACTCCTTGTGGGTTTGTTTCACTACATATTCCTAGCCTGTATCGGGGCCCTGTGACACTGCTTGGCTACCCTGAGCTGATCCACCCTATTGTCACTTGAACTTGGGGTCTAGCTACCACGGCCATGACCACCACCATGGCCTATTCGGCTAGCTTTACCCTAGCTCCCTACCTAATGGGAATTTGCTGATGTCACGACCCAACCCAATCTAGGGATTGAGTCGCAACTACCCCAAACCCTCCTCCATAGGCCAGGGGTGGCAAAAAGTGCTAAAGGCACACAAAACTCAAGGAGGAATTTTCCTAAATACCAGTACACATGCACACATCCAACTCAATAAAAAAGTGTAGAGTGAAAGAAATAAAAGATGAAACATTGCTATAATTATACCAAAAATGCATGGACCACTAAAAAAACTAAGTACAATAGTGTATATTGAAAAGAAAAGGGAAGGAAATATATTCCCAATCAAAAATATGTCCCAACTTGACAGAACTGGAAAAAGTAAACAACTAATAGCCCAAATCCTATATCCCAAGATATGACCACCATACATGGTCCAATCAGTCTATATCCCTAAGCTCCTATGAAGTCACGATCAATATGTCCACCATCTTCAAAAGACACAACATGTGTTGGGAAAATCCCATGAATGGGTGAGTACATACATACCCAGTAGAATGCCCTAAAAAGGGTGAATGGGGAGTAGTAAGAGATACAACTAAAGAGAAAATCAGTAGATAGAACAAGGTACGGTAAGAGTACAGATGAAAACAACAAGAGAGTGAAATTAAGCTCATCCAAAAACAAGGATCTCAAAACAGTGAGAAGATAAAATTCCCATTGAGTCTTCGCTGCTTATAACAAGATAGTATACTCGTCCAACAATGAGAATCTAGAGGCAGAAATCACATGTCATACCCCGTGTGTATTCACCTCTCTTAGAAGGAGAGTAACTAAAATCCAAGGAGTGGGTACTTAAGAAGGATATATGTGTGTGTGTGTGTGTGTGTGTGTGTGTGTGTGATCAGTAAAATAATCCCAAATGAGAGATTAAGGGTATCTCTATCTCACAGATCAACCCAAGAAGAAGATATTCCAATAGTTTCAAGGTAACTCCATCAACGATGCCCGACACTTAATGCATCAGCCCAGGACACATTAGTCAAAAGGACTCAATCACCACACCTTGATACTATCCTCTTTGGGTGGCACTGACTTTCCCACACAGTTTTAGGTCGCATCAAAAGAATGTGTCTTGGTGGGGAAAGTTTCCCTCTTTATTGTGAGTCCAAATCTATTTCAAACCATGCCTCATCATTGTGCCACATAGTTGAGGGGTCACTAGTTTTAGGAAAGGATCTCATGCCCCAGTATGATAGGAGGTTCCTAATATGGTAGTCATTGAGGAAATCCACTGCCTAGCCGAGATGGAGGGTACCAATAATGAAGGTCATTGGGGAACACCACTTCCCAGTCCTACTAAAGGGTAAGCTTGGTGAGTCTTTAGGGAAATTCCACTGACCAGCCTGGCTGGAGAGTTACGTTTGGAAGATGTTATCAGGGAACGCCACTACCCAGCTCTACTGGAGGGTAAGCCCATAACATCAAGGAACTCTATTGCCCAGTCCTATTGTAGGGTAACTCGGAAAGATCATCGAGGAACACCACTGCCCATCCCAGCTATAGGGTAAGCCCAAAACTTCCATCAGGGAACTCCACTGCCCAGCCCAGTTAAAGGGTAAGTCTGGTACTGTTCTGGTGAATCTGTATGATCGTTGCCATCATCAGGTGTCACCTTAGCATGTTAAAAACCCAAAACGATTTCCCATCATATCTCAAAATCCACTTTCGAGTGAACCATCACATTCTACACAGAAAAACACTCAGGATAGGCATCTCATAGGCCAAAATATGAGTGAAAACAAAGAAAATATGGAAGTTCAAAGATCTCTCAGAAGAGCTCAAGTAGAACACGATGTGTGAGGGGACCCACGTGGAATATGGTCCCTATTCATAACCTATCCATGTATTTGGTTAGTACATGGTTCCCTTATATGTAGGGTTACACACCATGTAGGTGGACTACATGGAATGCCCCACCTATCTGGGGACCAGGTCGTGTCTGCTGGCAGTGTCTATGTACTCAGACCCCGTGTCTGTGTACTATGGTACACGGCGTGTTGGTCCACATGGGATGTCACATGGGTTGTAAACCCATGTCCATGTTCTTCTTACATGGATTCCCCTCCTGTGTGACCCATCACACAGGTTGTCCAACCGAGGAAATCATGCATAGTGTGTGAAGCAATACTACATTCCATGTCACCCTTATCTTTTCACAAACCCTACTATCTCCATTAATGGAGGCTACACGTCGTGTGTTCTTAATACTACATGACATGTATTAGAGACTTTTCTAGAAACTTTAGGTTTTTATGAATATTTATATGTGCTCTGAATCTGGTCAGCCACTTCATATCTCACTGCAAATCCTTTCAAAATCTTCAAATCTAGCCGCAAATCATGATCATCGACCGTTGTTCACTGGGAATCGGCCATCATAACGAACGAGGGTTTCATTATTCATTCTGTTTGCACCCATCCATTCAACTCTTGATAATTCAAATCCAATTTAGTATATTCTCCATCCATTTTTCATGATGATTCCCGATATATGCTTCACTCAAATAATCATTGACATTTTGTTGATTTCCCACAAATCTGGGCACCCGAACGGGCTCGGATCACCCAAAAATTGTCAAACTGTGGGGTTCAAATGGTGAAGAACATGAAAAAGGGAAAGAAATTAACAAGAACAAATGATTTACAATCATTGGAAAATTTTCTTAGCCAACGATCAAGAACATTAAATTTAGATTGGAAATAACTGATAAAGAAATATTTCAGTACTTAGGCTCATGTAAAGGTTTGCAAAAGGGGGCGCAGATCAAAGAATAACATTTGATCTACTCAAAAATTTAATCAAAGGGATAAAACACCAATTGAAGATTCCTACCTATTATTTTTTTATCATTATGTGTTGAAGAACATGCTCGCCAATGAATTTGGAGGAAGCTATTGTGTTTGTTGCACTTCGATCCGCCTGGATCCAAAGGTTTGTCATTCGTCGCCAATAGAGGAGGGTAGGATCTCTCACCGATGGATGGGAGAATTATGTGGCCAACCCTATCCAAATACTTCTAAAAACCTATTTATAAGTTTTTAATTAGGTCAGATTTTGATTAGTCAATTAATTAATTAATTCACTCACTTAAACACACCGCCAACAAGCAAGGGGTTCAAACGTCATGATTTGACTCATTTTACATCACGCCTAGGGTAAAAATCGCATTCTGAACCCAAAAGTGGTCTCAAATTTCCAATCCAATCAACCATTTAAGAGTTATCTTATTTTCTTTAATTAATCACATGCAATTAATATAAAATATTTTTAATATTTTTATAGAATTAATTATGGGTACACCGGGCCTCAGAATTGCATGTTGTCTTAGCGCCTAGCTCTGGAAATATATTTAGAAATATTTAAAAGTATTATAAGGAAAAAATAGGGTCTCTACATCATTTTTTCTTTCAAAATTTTCATCCCTAAAAAGAAAAAACTAAGATAACAACTCGGTATACTAAGCTCGCATTGGGATCTCCTGATCCCAAGAACTCTCATGTATGTTTCTGTGCTACCAAAATATATGAACCAAAGGGATGGTCCATCCTCTCAAGGTCTACTCGTGTCAATCCGCAATCACCATCAGGTGCTCTATAAAGGCGGTGCCATCCTCGATGTCCATCTCACCCCACGCAATAACTTGCATAGGTTCATAAACATATCTCCTCAACTACAACACGTGGAAGATGTCGTGCACCCACTTTAGCTGTGGGGGTAGGGCAAGGTGGTAGGAAACCTCTCCAACCCATTGCACGATCTTGAAAAGCCCGAGAACCTCAGGGATAGCTTGCCTCCCAAACTGAACCTTTGCATTCCACATCGTGAGGATACTCATAAGAAAATAGGGTCTCCATACTCAAACTCCAAGAGCCTATGAAGTAAATCTATATAAGATTTCTATTTGCTCTGGGTCTTCTTTATCTGTTCACAGATGACCTACACTTTCTTCATTTCACCTGCACCAACTCTATGCCCATAAGAGATGACTCTCCAATCTCCATCCAGCACAAAGGTGACCTGCAGGGTCTCCCGTATAGGGACTCAAAAGGTGAAATTTTGATGGTAGAGTGGAATATTTTTTTGTATGAAAACTATACCAAGGTTAGTTGATCCTCCTAGCTTCATCCTAAATCCAACACACAATCCCTCAGTATATCCTCTAGCACCTGGATAGTGCGCTCTATCTTCCCATCGGTCTTAGGGTGAAAGGTTGTACTCATCCACAACTGGGTCCTGAATGCCTCCTATAGTCCTCTACATAATTTTGATGTAAACCATGTGTCACGATCAGAGACAATTTTCAAGGGTACCCCATGAAGGCAAACGATCTCCCATACGTAAAACTACCTCAAACCCTCCACTGAACTATGCTCCCTGATAGCAAGAAAGTCCACCGACGTCATGATTCAGTCCACTATCACCCAGATGGTGTCATGTCCCTTTACTATGTGTGTAATTCCTATGACGACTTCTATGGATATGTCACCCCATTTCCACTCCAGGATCTCAAGATGCTACAACAAACCCACTGAAACTTGGTGCTTAGCTTTCACCTACTGACAGGTGAGGCACTGTGAGACGAGCTTAGCTATGCTTTGTCTCATATCGGACCACCAAAATTGTCTTTGAATATATTTATACATATTCCTCACACTAGGATGTACAACTAAGGGATAAGTGTGGAACTCTCGCATCACCTCCTCCCATATCGTGATTGGAACCACTATTATCCCCTGGAACAAGATCTCATGATTACCTCCTTTAGAATACCTATATGGTGTGTCTCATGTAGGTATCTGATCATGAAAAACCTCACAGTCGATGTCTCCCAACTGGGACTCTCTAACATGCTCGAGGAGTGAAGGAGTCAAAACAATTAACTAAAGAAAATTTTTACCCTCCTACTCCACCAGGTCCAATTATAAGGAAGATAACTACTCCAAATATTCCTCCACTAAGAAAGTTTGGGACTTCCTACTAATGGAATCTGCTATGATGTTGCCCTTTCCTGGTGTATAGACTATCTTGAAATCATAGTCCCACAAGAACTCCAACCAACATCACTTCCTTAGGTTCAGGTCTCTCTAAGTGAAGACATACCTGAGTCTCTGGTGTTCTGAGTAAACCATAAAGCACTCTCCCAAAAGGTAATGTCTCCACATCCTCAGGGCGAAGACTACCACTACCAGATCTAGTTCATGAGTCACATAGTTCTTCTCATAGGGTCTCAACTTCCTTGGCCCATATGCAATTAATGCCTATCGTTGCATCAACACACAACCAATCCCAACTCCTGAGGTATCATAATACACTATGAACTCAATGTATTTTTCTAGTAGACTCATCACTAGAGTGCTCTTCAGCCTCTGTCTAAACTCCTCAAAGGCCCTCTGGCACTACTCAGACTAGGTAAATAGTTTCCCCTTCCATATCAGGGTATCAAAGGGGCTATGATTCTATAGAATCCTTCCACGAACCTCCTATAGTACCCTACCAAGACAAGGAAGCTCCACACCTTCGACACATTCTTGGGTGGCTCCTAATAAATCACTGCTTAGATCTTTGCTGGATCTATGGATAAAACTTGTTCATAAATGACATGCCCTAGAAATTGAATCTTCTGTATCTATAACTGGAACTTAGAGATATTTCTGCAAAGCTGGTGATATCGAAGTAAATCAATAACCATCCTCAAGTTCTCTTCATGCTCCTCCTCTGTTGCAGAGTAAACAAGTATGTCATCAATGAAGACAACATCAAACTAGTCCAAGTATGGTTGTAATATCTGGTTTATCAAATCCATAAAGATGGAAAGGGAATTTGTCACACCAAATGGAATCACTAGGAACCCATAGTGTCCATAGAGAAATCAAAAAGATAACTTTGTAATATCAGTCTTGTGAACCCTCAACTTGTGTTAGCCAAACCTGAGATCGATCTTAGAGAACCATCTCATATCTCGCAATGATTAAAGAGGAATTCGATTCTTGGAAAGGGGTACTTGTTCATTATCTTGGTCTAGTTCATGCGATGATAATTCATGCAAATCTGCAAACTCCCATCTTCCTTTTTCAAAAATAGAACTAGGGATGCCTAGGGGGACACACTGGGTTTGATGAAGCCTTTCTCATGAAAGTCCTCCAACAACAATCATAGCTCTCGGAGCTTAGTAGGTTCCATACAATATACCACAAAATATATCAAGGCAGTCCTAGGATAAAATTCTATGCAAAAATACATCTACCGCCTCAGAGGTAGTCCTAGAACATCTTCGAGGAAGACGTCCATATAGTCCTATACAAATGAAGGAACCCAGATTCCTAAAGATTCTTCTACACCAAGGGTTATGCTTACTAACTGATGGTTAATAGGCTGCAACCTCGTGCTCACAACACCCGCTTGTCCTACTATAAGGTCTCTCTTACCGAAAAAGTAGAACCTCATCCCATCAATACATAGGCATCTGACTAGTCCACAGTGACATTCGGTCTGGGTTCGGACCATGGTAATCCAATACATTCCCAAGATTATGTCATAGGGTCCATTGTGATAACCAAAAATTCCCACATGAACCTCTCTTCTCTAAGCGATAGCTCGCACTGATTATAGATGAAATACACAGAAAAATCTTTCCCTATGGGGAACATTAAGACAAAGTTGTTGTGCTAGAATCTATACTGGGAGATCCAACTCCCACACCAAGAGTCGAGATATAAAATAAGTGTTGGCGCCTATGTCTACTAATACTGAGGTAAGAGTAAAATAAACACAGATCATACCTCAAATAATCTCGTGTGTCGTAGGATCATAAATGTCCAAAGCTTGTAACTATCCATGACCCCAACTTCCATCTACCTAAGCCTGGCATGGGATATATGGTGGTGAGGGTGGAAGGAACTCATAGCACCATCCTCTACCTATAGCTTCTCATGTTCCTCTGACATCTCCACCTCCCTGGGGACCACCCTGATTACAGTGTTGTTTCTACCAAGTCGGTCCATTTTCTATCTGCCTGGGATGCTCATCACGTCTATTCTGGCAGTCTTGTTCCATGTGACCTCACCCATCACAAACATAGAATCGGCCCTCCCTGGGCTTTCCTGGTGCACTACACTACCCCTTCAATGTATAACCACGTCCCTGAGCCTACTCACAGAAGGGACTCTTATTCCAATATCTTTAATGCCTTCCTTCTGCTGTAGATGAATCAACCCTATCACTCCCACTACCAACTCCAGCTATTTGTAATCCCTCTGATAAAAAGATCTCTTTCACAAGTATTTTCTCTAGGACCCCGATATAGGTGGGGATGCATAAGGGCACTACATTGGCTCAGATCTCTTAGTGGAGCCCCTACTCAAACTTTTGTCTCAGAAGTAGCCATCTTTGATCATGTCGAGAGAGTAGCGTGTAAGGTTTTTGAACCTAGCCTCATACTCTGCCACTGATATCCCTCACTTATGAATCTCTAGAAGATACAGAATCTAAATATATCATAAGTAGGAGGGGTAGTACTCCTCACAAAATAGCTACTGGAAGTCGTCCCATGAGAGTGTCTACTCATCATGTATCTAGGTAACCCAGATCCACCAACACCTAGCTACTCTATAGAAAATACTAGCTTCCAAATCCACCATCTAATATGTTGGGGTCTGAACAAGCCTGAATATGTGGACCACCAACTCTATCCAATCCTCTACTACCTGGGGATCTGGCTCACCACGGAATCTCAGTGGTCTCTGACACTGAAACTCACGGAGTGTGCTCAGCCTGTGCACATCCTTATCTTTATCTACTAGGACTATTTGTTTCTAAATAGGTGGAGGTTATACTACCTCCCCGCCTGGAGGAAGGGGATCGTGGGATGGACCCTGAACTGAGGTTCCATCACTCATAGGGTCTTCGTCATGAACCAGAGCCAGTATCCTAGTTGGATAGCATCACGGAGGCATCCTTAAAGTTATCAAGGAGTAACGTGGTTAGATGAGAACATATATATATATATATATATATATATATCAACAAAAATGATTAGTTGACTCAATAAGGATAGTCTAAGACTCGATCCTATATGATGCATGTATCATTAATCCCTGCAACAAATATCTCAGCATGCTGACTCGACAAGCATTTAGTCAAGGTCTTGATGAATGGCTACGTTGGCCGCTACACTATCACTATACTCCCTGGATTGAGAGCTGAACTCAAGACACTTTGACATTATTACCTTAAACCCAACTAAAAAAAACTTTTTAGGGAAATTTCTGAACAACATCCCAAGGGTTGAACCACCTCTAATACCAATATGTCATGACCTGACCCAAGTTGGGGCTTGATCCGCAAGTACCCCAATCCGGTCTCCATAGTCTAGGGGTAGAGATAAGTGATGAAGGCACACTAAAATCAAGGATTCCTTTTCCTAAATACCTATACACACGTATGCAACAAACTCAATGCAAAATTGCTAAGGGAAAGAAATAAAATATGCAACACTGTTATAATTATACAAAAAATGCATGGACCACTAAATAAGATGAATTACAGTATTTTATACTAAAAGAAAAATAGGAAAAATATATACCCAACTAGAAATATGTCCTAACCTTATATAACTATAAAAAGTAAACTAATGAGATTATAGATCCTATATCTCAGGTTATGACCACCATTCAAGGTCCAAGCAGTCTATATCCCTTAAGATCCTCTAAATTCATGATTGAACTATACACCATTTGCAAAAGACATAACATGTGTTGTGAAAATCCCATGAAGATGTGAGTACATACATACCCAGTATAATGCCCTAAAAAGGTGAAGAGGGAGTAGTAATAGATACAACTGAAGAAAAAAAGCATTAGATAGAATAAGGTACGGTAAAAGAGTACAGCTCAACCCAATAAGAGAGTGAAAGTAAGATCATCCAAACATAAGGATCTCAAAATGGTGAGAAGATAAACTTCTCATCGAGTCTTCACTACCTATAGTAGGATAGTAGACTCTTCCAACCACGAGAAGCTAGACACGGAAAGCACCCGGCATACCCTGCGCGTCTTCACCTCTCCTGAAAGGAGAGTAACCAAAACCCAAGGAGTGGGTACTGAAGGAGTATATATATATTCTCAGTCAAAGAATCCCAAATGAGAGATTAAGGGTATTTTCATCACACAACTCATCCCAAGAAGAAGAGATGCCAACAATTCTAAGGTAAGTCCATCAAAGATGCTCAGAACCTCATGTGTATGACCAGGACACATAATTCAAAGGGACTCAATCACCACACCTTGATACTATTTGCTTTGGGTGGCACTAACTCGCCCGCATGGTTTTAGGTTGTGTCACAATAACACATATCAGTGGGGAAAGCGTCCCTCTTTCTCATGAGTCCAAAGGTATGTCAAACCATGCCTCATAATTGTACCACACAGTTGACGGGTCACCAGTTTTAGGAAAGGATCTTGTGCCCTAGTATGACAGGAGGGTCCTACTCTGGTAGTCACCGAGGAATGTCACTGCTTATCCCAACTGGAGGGTACTGCTCGGGAAGTTCACCAGGGAATGCCACTGCCCAATCCTACTGGAGGGTAATCCTAGTGATTCATTAGGGAAATTCCACTTCCTTGCCCGAATGGAGGGTTACACCTCGAATATTTCATCGGGGAACGCCACTGCCCATCCCTGCTGGAGGGTAAGACCAAAACGTCGAGTAACTCCACTGCCTAGTCCTACTGGAGGGTAACTCAGAAAGATCGTCATGGAACACCATTTTCCATCCCAACAGGAGGGTAATCCCAAAACTTTCATCAGGGAATGACACTACCCAACCCAGCTAGAGGGTAAGTCTGGTACTGATCTAGTGAATATTTACAATCACTCTCATCATCAGGTGTCGCCTCAACGTGTTCCAAACCCAGAAAATTTATCATTATATATCAAAATCCACTTTTGAGGTAGCCATCATGTTCTATGTAGAAAAATACTCAGGATAGGCATCCCAAAGGTTTAAATTTGAGTGAAAACAAAGGATATACGGATGTTCTAAGATCACTCGGAAGAGCTCAAGTATAACACAGTGTGTGAGGGGACCTACACAATGTTTTTTTCTTCATTCTTCTCACACCCATATGTTCAACGCTTGATAATATGGCTCCAAATCATCAGATTATCCATCCATTCATCGTGAATATTTCTTATCTATGCTCTGCTCGAAGAATCATTGACATTTCATCAATCCGTCACAAATCTGGGCACCAAATCAGGCTCGAGTTGCCTGACAACTATCGAACTGGGAACCATGGGGTTCCAACGGTGAAGAATACAAATAATGGGGAAATAAATGCACAAGAACAAAGGCTTTACAATATTTGGCCAAGAGTTCTTGGAAAACGATCAAGAATGTTCAATTTAGATTAGAAATAACTGATAAAGAAATATTTCAGTACTTAGGTTCATGAAAAGATTTTTAAACGGGGCACAGATCGAAGAATAACGTTCAATCTACTAAAACATTTAATCAAAGAGAAAAATCGCCAATTGATGAGACCTACCTCTTGTTTTGATTGTTCGCTATTAAAGAACGCACTCTCCAATAAATTCTGGGGCAATTGTTGCATTTTTTTCACTTCGATCTGCCTGGATACAAATGTTCATTGTTCGTCACCAATGGAGGAGGGGAGGAGATCTCATAGGTGGTTGGGAGAATTATGAGGCCAAACCTATCCAAATCCCCCTAAATACCTATTTATAAGCTTTTAATTAGGTCAAAGTTTATTAGTAAAATAATTAATTAATTAATTAATTCACTTAAATGCACCACCAATGAGCAAGGTGTCTGAACATCCCACACCAACTCATTTTATGTCGCACCTAGGGTAAACACCGTGTTTCAAACTCAACCATGGTCTCATATTTCCGATCTGATCAACCATTTAAGAGTTACCATGTTTTATTTAATTAACCACACACATGTAATATAAAATATATTTAATATTTTTATAGAATTAATTTTGGGAACACCGGGCCACGGAATTGCACTCTTCCTTAGCTCCTAACTCTGGAAATATATTTAGAAATATTTAAAAGTATTACAAAAAAAACTAGGTCTCTACAGCTGATCCTTATCCTAAATGTGGAGTCGGTGTAGACCCTCTCTCATTGGATGCTGGTGGAAACATTCTACAGAAACAGTGTACATGAACCATCTTTCCATAACCTTGGCACTCAATTGGATCCCTCTAACACTATAGCCCCATATAACCCAGCCTACCACACTAGTAGCACCTCACCTGGTTACCTGAAGGTGTGGTCTGACTGCTAATATCACCGTGTGGAAGCTCTAGATGATGCTTTCTACTACTAGTTGAAGTAGTACCAGATCGAGATATTGAACTACCCTGGATCACACCTCTAGCCTCTCTTAGGTTAAACTCTATGATCAGCCCTTGATTTTCTTTTCTAAAAATAGTAGTCAGCTGAAAGACATTCACCTGTGATTATATGTCATACCTAGGACCATTGATAGAGATAATATTTTCATCATTTTTTATATGTAATTCAATGATTTAATCACTAATAATTTATCAATTTGTGTTATTTACATCAATTTTGGATTTATAGGGTGTTTTGAGCTTAAATATGAAAACTGCTTAATTTGGAAATATTGACAGATTTTAATCACTTTATTAATTCACGCGTATATTTTAAAATATAAATTCAATTTATGTGATTCCTTTTTTAATGGGTTTATATATTTATTTTATTTATCTTTTGTTTATGAACTAGGATTTAATTCGGTCATCCAAGGTTTTGAAAAATTCAATCAAGTTGGAAAATTATTCTAGATGACTATGTGGACCCCACCTCAATGAATTGGTCATAAATCAGTCAAAACACATCCAATTTGGGTGATTTTAATTGGAATGGAAATATAATTAAATGGGGAGTTCGGATGTTGAATATTATAAATATTTCCTTTCATTAAGGCATCCCATGGATGCTCAAATTTTGGGGCAAGAAAAAGGAAACATTCATCCAGTATAAATTATCAGATTTAATTGGCCATATCTCATGATACACAGAGAGGATGAATATGAAATTTTGGGATGAAACGTAAAAGATATTTTGGAATATCTTTCAAGAAGAAACTATTCTAAAATTAGGCCATTTTATTAGCCTACCATGGTTAGACTTTCAGTGGAAAAAATCTGTAGAAAATATTAAAGAGAAATTATGAAGATCTAAAATTTGAAGACTAGAGGATGGAACCCCCTTGGAATATATAAAGAGGAGTTCAAAAATTATGATAAGAAGAGTTCTAAACCACACTCGGAGATGGTAGGAAGCCAAGGGACACTTGGGGACCATCTTTTTAAGCATCATTCTATTTCTTTCTTTTATTTTCTTTACATTAAAAATGTCTCTCCTCTCTCGCATCATCTCACTTACCCAATCCATGAAGGGGTAGTTTCATTTGAGTGATAGTGAAGAGGGGAGGTTGTACCTATGTGTGTACTTGAGTTCTTGTGCTTGAAATGAATAAAATTCCTTCTTCTTTCTTATTTTGGTTTCAATTATTAATTCAGTTTTAAATTATGAATGCAGTTGTGTTAGGTTTTTTATTCTGTTATTATAAATTGCTTTAGTCGATGATCACATCTCCCTACACCCAATTTTAATCTGTATATGGTGGAACAAGATTAGGGTTGGGTGTTTAGTTCTTGACGACAGTCAAATGCGTTTGTAGGATTATATGTCAGAATATTGGTTTATTAGGGAACAACAATTTCAGGTCATGGATTGATCTAATTAATCAAGAAAACTTATGCAACCCTAAACACATTGGAAGGAGGATAGACTAATCTAAGGTTTTAGATAGGAAAATTTTCATCACATATATCTGACCAAGGGAGAGAGAGGACTCGATAGATGAATCTCTCTCTTACCAGTTAAAGGAAGAAAAAAGAGACAAAATTTGGAAACTATGATGGCACAACACTAGGTCTAGCCAAACCCAATCCGATCATCATATTTATCATTTGTTAACACAAATCAATTCAAGCTATTTATTTCTCTCATATTCATTCAAATTAATTAAAACCAAACCTTTTTAGAAAACCTACAAAAACTGACAACCTTGTTTTGTGTGCACTCCTCTTCTGGAGACTACCTAGGATCAATTGTTATACTATACTTAGGTAATTAAAATATTGTTTTGTCATGCCCCACGACAGGAATAAGTCAAACTTGGCGCTGTTTCTGGGGAGGCAATGCCTCAAAACTTTTTTTTTAAAAAAAATCTCTTTTGAATGACCCGTAGTTCAAATAGAAATTTATTTGAATTTGATCCAAAAATTGAATGCACAATAACCAAATTGAGAAATCAAAATCTTCCAAAATATTTCGAATAAATAAATCTCACCGATTCAAGTGATACATTGAGTGAAGAATTTTAACCTGTAATAATGGATGAAAATCCCAATTGAACCTTGTGTGATATCTGCGCACCTCAATTTTTCAATCAAAATAATAAACTTGCAGTTCTTGCCTTAGAAAATGATTTTGAACTGTGAATTAACATGATCCAAGTGCTTCCTAAATTTCATGGTCTTACAGGTGAAGACCCAAATCAACATATTCAAGAATTCACCTATGTCTTCTCCAGCTTCAAACCTTGAGGAGTCATGGAAGAGCATGTGAAGTGGAGGGAATTCACCTTCTTACTAGAGGGAGCAACGAAGGAATGGTTGTACAATCTACAACCGGGGGAAATCAGTGATTGGGAAGATCTGAAAAAATACTTTGTACAAAGATTATTCCCAACATCCAGGAGCACTATAATAAAAAAGGAGAATTATTTCATACATCAATCAACTGGAGAAACCCTCTACGAATACTGGGAACGTTTCAAGAAGATTTGTGCAAGTTTTCCACACCAAGAAATTTAAGAGGACCAATTACTTGTGTGCTTCTACCAAGAATTTCTTGACAATGATAGGAATCTACTAGATGCCTCATCGGGAGGAGCCCTCATTGACAAATCACCTGCAGATATATAAGTTCTGATTGAAAAGATTGCACAAAATTCACAGCATTTTGTCACTCGAGGTACGAGAACCAGAGGAATCCATGAGGTAAGAACATCTGATTCAGTAGATTTAATTAGAAACAAAATGGGTGAACTCGCCAGGTTAGTATGACAAATAGCTGTGAACCATGTAAAGGAACAACAAGGACTGAATCAGGTATGTGGTTTATGCTCTTCTAATTCTCATTGCACTGATCAATGTCCAGAAGTGCAGGGGATAGAAAGTTGTGTTGTAACCTATCAACAAAGGCAATACCAACCGCAAACCCAACCAGGGTATGGGTTTCAATAGAACCAAGCCAGACTGCCTTTTTAGTAGCAATATCAGAACCCGATAGCATTCCAACAGCCATATAAGTAGCCCTTCCAACAACAAAAAACTTTCTAACCACCACCTTTCTAGTAGAATAATTATGAGAAACCATCCACAAGTGCACCATCAATTTAAGATCAATAGCTGAAGACAAGAGTTTTGGGAATAGAATATAAGATGGACAAGTTAGCTGATCAATTTTCAAGCATTATGGATGCTCTCACCAAGAACCAAGGTAAGCTTCCTACAAAAAAAAATCCTAATCCAAAGGATAATGTTATTGTAATCACCACTTGAAGTGGGAAGGAGCTCACACCACCAGAACAATGTGAGGATGAGGATTCCAAGGAACCTCCTGAAGCTCATCTTGTTTAATCAAAAGAGGGAGTCAACAACAAAGGAGAAAGAACAAGGTTTAGGAAGGAAATACTAGAAAAACCTTTGCAAAAACAACAAAGGGAGAAAAGGATATCCTATCACCATTACCATCTACATTGGTTGAGTCAAATAAGGGTGAAGAATAATGAATTCAACGGGAAATTTAGAAAACATTCAGGAAAGTTGAGATTAACATCCCACTACTAGATGCAATCTGAAAAATCCCTAAATATGCAAAATTTCTGAAGGAGTTGTGTACTAAAAGAAAGAGGCTAGATGGAAATGAAAGAATAAACTTAGGAAGAAGAGTCTCAGCATTGATCACACCATCAATACCGTAAAAATTTCAAGATCCAGGGACATTCTCTATTCCTTGCACTATCGGTTCTTTAAATTTTACAGATACACTATGTGATCTCGGAGCTTTGATAAATGTGATGAATCACTCAGTATTTTCATCTTCTCAAATCAGATAACTAAAACCAACTTGAGTGGTGTTACAATTAGCAAAAAAATCCACCATTTTCCCAGCTGGAGTCGTTGAAGATGTACTTGTCAGAGTGAGAGGATTAATCTTTCTAGCAGACTTTTATGTCCTTGTCATGGAGGAAGGCCGAGAACCAGCCCAATCTCCCATAATCCTAGGGAGACCATTCCTGAAAATATTAATGACGATCATAAATTTTTATGAAGGAACACTCACCATTGAGCTCGGAGACAGTACGGTACACTTCAACATTCTTGATACGATGAAACACCCATCCAGCAATCACTCACTTTATGTGATCTCCCATGATGAAGGTATGGAACCAATTGAAGACTCATTTATGCTTCATGAATTCTTATTAGTAGGAGAACACTTTTCATTTAAATTTTATAATTCCCAAAAACCTGAAAATTCTGATATCATTTTGGAGGATGAGGTAAAATCTGATTTTTTGATGAATTGTTAAAAGAAGGTGAGATTATACCAGAGAATACAACCTTAGAAGTAGGAAACCTAAATGAAATATCATCCCTTGAACAACCCCCATGTTTATATTTGAAGACTTTTCCATGTGATTTGAAGTATTCTTACCTAATGGAAGGAGAGAAATTTCCAGTAATCATTTCCAATAACCTATCCCATTCAAAAGAACAAACACTGGTTGACCTTATCAAAATGAATGTCAAAGTTGTAAGATGGATTTTAGGTGATATTCCTAGAATCAACCCTAAGTTATTATCTCATAGGATATTTTTAGAAAGTGATTCCCGACTAGTTATACAACCTCAAAGAATACTCAATCCCAAAAGCATAGAGGTCATTAAGAAAGAGATGGAGAAATTGTTAGCAGCTAATATCATTTACCCAATCTCTGATTCTCAATGGGTTATCCCAATTCATGTAGTCCCCAAGAAAACTGGTCTGACCACTATTAAAAATGAAATAAATGAACTGATCCCCATGAGAGTACAAAATATCTAGATAGTGTGTATATATTATAGGAAGCTAAATCAAGTTACCAGAAAAGACCAATTTCCTATTCCGTTTATCGATCAGATGCTTGAAAGGTTAGCTATAAAAACTCATTACTATTTTTTAGATGGATTCTCTGGATATTTTCAGGAACTAATCACACCAAAAGACCAGGATAAGACAACCTTCACCTGTCCTTTCGGAACATTCACCTACAAAAGGATACCTTTAAGGCTATGCAATGCCCCAGGTACATTTCAACGGTGTATGGCGAGTATTTTCTTGGACCACATTGAGGACTTCTTAGAGGTGTTTCTTGATGATTTCAAAGTTTTTTGGAAATTCAATTGATCATTTCTTGGGAAATTTGGAAAAAGTATTGAAAACATGCATTGAAAATAACCTTGTCTTAAATTTCGAAAAATGTCATTTCATGGTTGAAAAGGGATAGTGTTGGGGCACATAATTTCACAAAATGGGATTGAGGTTGATAAATCCAAATTTGATGTAATAAATTCCTTGCCATATCCAACTTGTGTCAAACATGTTAGATCCTTTTTAGGGTATGCATGATTTTATAGAAGATTCATCAAGGATTTCAATAAGATTTCTCTCTCTCTCTCAAGATTAATTTTAAAGGATGATAACTTTAATTTTGATTGTTCATATAGGGAATCATTTGATGAATTAAAGGAAAGGCTGGTAACACCATCAATAATGCATCCACCCAATTGGAATTACCCTTTCAAGCTACTTTGTGATGAATCCAACCAAGCGGTGGGAGCCTCTCTATCGCAGAGAATTGAAAGAAAGCCTCAAGTCATCTCCTACACATCAAGGACCTTGGATAAAACACAAATAAATTACACAACCACTAAGAAGGAGTTCCTTGCAGTTGTTTTTGCACTAGATAAATTCTGATCATATCTTTTTGGCACTAAAGTTGTTGTTTTTTCTGATCATGCAGCACTTAGGTACTTAATGGAAAAGGTGAATGCTAAACCACGGTTAGTGAGATAGATGCTACTCTTACAAGATTTCAATTTGTAAATCAAAGATAAGAAGGGGACTGAAAATAAAGTGGTCGATCATCTGAGTCGACTACCCCACACTGCTAAAGAAGAAATCCCAAACCAGAACGCACTTAATGATGAGCTTCCTGGAGAACAACTCTACATCATCAATAGTGAAGTACCATGGTATACAAACATTTTCAACTATTTGGTTACGTCTCAGGTACCCTCTCATTTAATCTCTCATCAACAACATAAGCTTAAATCTGAATCAAGATTTTATATTTGGGAAGATCCATTTATGTGGAAAATTTGTAATGATCAAATCATAAGAAGGTGCTTACCAAGAAGTGAAATTGAATCAGTATTTGAATTATATCATAAATTATATTATGGAGGCCACTTTGGACCTCGGAGGACTGTTCGAAAAGTTTTAGAATCTGGACTCTACTAGCCCACCATATTCAAGGATGCATATGAATTTTTTAAAATATGTAAAAATTTCTAATTTTCTAGTAACATATCCAAACTACATGAAATGCCTCAAAAACCAATAACATTTTGTGAAATTTTTTAAGTTTGGGGCATAGATTTCATGGGACCATTCCCAATGTCATTTGGAAATTCATATATTATTTTGGCTATAGACTATGTTTCAAAATGGGTGGAAGCAAAAGCAACCAGAACTGATGATGCTAAATCTATTTGTGATTTTGTCAAGGCTAACATTTTCTACAGGTTTGGGGTACCATGAGAAATCATTAGTGACCAAGGAACTCATTTCTACAACAGGAAAATGGAATCATTGCTGGAGAAGTATGGGGTTCATCATAGAACATCTACCCCATACCATCCCCAAACAAATGGATAATCAGAAGTCTCCAATATAGAAATCAAATCCATTCTGGAAAAGACTGTTAAACCCAACCGGAAGGACTGGAGCCAAAGGTTAGATGATACCTTATAGACATCAACCTACAAAACACCCATAGGGATGAGTCCCTGTAGATTGATCTATGGAAAGAGTTTCCACCTTCCTGTGGAGTTGGAGCATAAATCCTACTGGGTGGTCAGAGAGATGAATCTGGACCTTGAGAAAGCTAGGAAAGAAAGAATATTGCAGTTGTAGGAGTTAGAGGAAATTAGAAGAGAATCTTTTGAAAACTCAATGATCTATAAAGAGAGAACAAGGATGGACCATTACAAGATGATTCAACCAAGAACCTTCAACCCTAGAGATCAAGTGTTACTCTACAAATCCAGACTTAAGCTTATGTCAGGTAAACTTCATTCTAGATGGGAAGGCCCCTTTACCATTATTCATGTATACCCATTTGGTGATGTGAATATTAAAAAGGAAGGAGGAGTAAACTCATTCACTATAAATGGGCAGAGGCTGAAGAAGTCCCATGAGACCATACCTCAAGAACCAGTGGAGGATATCGCACTCCTTCCCCCTGAATACAAATGAATACCTACTAGGTTGCATGATTCCTTTACACTTGATTAAATGTAGTAAATCCATCTTTTTGAAACTTACATAAAAAAATTCAATTTATATGTATTGATGACACTACATCAATTAAGTATGGGGGGATAGAATCTTTTAGTCTAGGATTTTTCAAAAAAAAATAGTCGAGCCAACGAAATTAAACAAAGGCACTAGCTGGAGTCATCCCGCAATTTTTCCCCCATTTTCCACTTGTCCTCTTGGTCATATACCAGAATTATTGAACATTCATGCACTGTCAATTGTTTTTATTCTTCTATTTCAGGTCCATTAATGAATATGTTGTGAGGCTGAAAAATTTCAAGCCAATGAAGAACCCTCAAGACAGGAGGAAAGTAGGAAAAGAAGCTGTAGTGGGATTACATGTCATGAAGATAAGAATCCATTTGAAATGGGAGTAAGAGTTTTAATTTATATTATAAAACTATATTCCCTACATTTTTAGTCTTTTAAAGCGTTAATTAAAAAATACATTCCCATGATTGAATTCGTGTTTTACTTGACTTATCTAGGAGACATGAGTTTCATAGGAATCTGGTGATGTCATGTTTTAGATTTCAATGTTAATGAGATTTAATGAGTAAAATGGAGAATTGAATGATTAAAGTGAAGCATGGATATTGAAATAAGGACTTGTGATTTTAGGGAATTTATTGATTCATGTAAATGAAATTTCCCTACCATTTTTCATGCTTTGAATTTCTAAAATTTGTGTGAATTAATTTGTTATTATTAATCATGCCATGAGTGATTGTTCAATATCATATTACCATTACCTAGAGGATTTCTAGACAAAATATTTCCTATTTTATCTTGAGCATATTTATTGAGTGATCTTGAGACATGCCACCTACCAGAACTTGTATTGAAACTTTTCCATGCTACGATTTTGCAAAAACACATTTAAAATGATTGAGGCACTACTTTGGATAGCCACATATTTACCTGACAGCCACCCTTACATTTATCCTTATTTATCCCATAGAATCCATGAATTACCTTATAGGTTTAAGCCACATTACAAGATGATATTTCCTTACCTACCTGCACTTTTAGTATTTTTTCATGGATATTTTAAGTTTAAGTGTGGGGGAAGGGCCTTTCGTGTGCGTTCATTTGGATGTGTATCATTTTTGGGTGGTCTGAGGTGAGCTTTATCATTTTGGGAAATGTATTATTAGAAAATTTGGCATGAATCATCATTTCATTATGCTTCTTTCATTTCATCCGGTTCTCCTTAAAAAAATTGAAAATAAATTGAAAATAAAAGTTGTGCCTTTCAAGAGATTTACAAAAAAAATTCAAAAAGAAAATAAATAAATTAAGTTGTGACTTTTTGGAGCTTATTTAAAAATGGGGAGAACTTGGATGATATCATTCTTTGTAATTGTTTATTGACTCATGTCTCATGTCATTAAATGGGGGTGGTGTTGTGTTTCACATTATTAAGGGGATTTGAGTGAGGTTAATCCTATGTTTTCACTTGATTAATCATGAATTGTACTTAAGAGTTAAACCTTCTACTTATGGCCTTAAATTATTTCAATTATTTACCCACCAACCCTAATCCACAGAGTCATTTGAACCTTTATTGCAAGTCCTCATGATTTTATGTGGGTTTTATCTTCACAAAGTAGAGAAAATAGTTACTTTACAAGCCTATGGATAAGGATAATGTTCTCATGTTATGAGAATAGCTCCACTTTAATTGTATAATGAGTGATGAGAGAAAAGATTCAAAAGAGAGGTAGATCGTGATATGGATTGTTTAATAATAATAAATTGAGAAGCTTGAATGAATAAAAGGAGAAGCTCCATCATTTTTTAAAGGGGAAAAGTAGAATGCATGAATTGATTGTTTCTTTGAAAAATGGGAAATTAAATTGATATTTTTTGTATAACTTGAAAATTTGATTGTACATTGATAATTTTTTTATTTTATTTCATTGAAATTTAAATATTGGTAACATCGGTGCCCTTTGAATTCCATGTTGAGATTTTATGCTTGAGGAAAAGCATAGTTTAAGTGTGGGAGAATTTATAGAGATAATATTTTAATCATTATTTATATGTAATTCAATGATTTAATCACTAATAATTTATCAATTTGTGTTATTTACATCAATTTTGGATTTATAGGGTGTTTTGAGATTAAATATGAAAACTTCTTAATTTGGAAATATTGATAGATTTTAATGACTTTGGTAATTCATGCATATATTTTAAAATATAAATATAATTTATGTGATTCCTTTTTTTATTGGGTTCATATATTTATTTTATTCATCTTTTGTTTCTAAACTAGGATCTAATTCGGCCATACAAGGGTCTAAAAAATTCAATCAAGTTGGAAAATTATTCTGGACGACCGCGTGAACCCCACCTCAATGAATTGGTCATAAATCGGTCCAAACACATCAAATTTGAGTGATTAAAATTTTAATGGAAAGAGAATTAAATGGGGAGTTATTCTGTTGAATATTATGAAGATTTACCTTTATTAAGGCAGCCCATGGATGCTCCAATTTTGGGGCAGGAAAAAGAAAACATTCATCCGGAATAAATTATCAGATTTAATTGGTCATATCTCATGCTAAAAAGGGATTATTAATATGAAATTTTGGTATAAAACGTAAAATATATTTTTTAATATATTTCAAGAACAAAATATTCCAAAATTAGGTCATTTAATTGTCCTACCATGGTCATACTTTCAGTGGAAAGAATCTGTAGGAAATCTTAAAGAGAAATTATAAAGACCTTAAATTTGAAGACTAGAGGATGGCACCCCCTTGGCCTATATAAAGAGGATTTCACCCATTATGATAAGAAGAGTTAGACACCACACTCGTAAATGGTAGGAATCCAAGGGACAGTCGGGGACCATCTCCTTTAGCATCATTCGGTTTCTTTCTTTTATTTTCTTTACATTAAAAATGTATCTCCTCTCCTGCATCATCTCGCTTACCCCATCCATGGAGGGGTAGTTTCATTTGAGTGATCAGGAATAGGTGAGGATAGGCCTATGTGTGTGTTTGAGTTCTTGTGCTTGAAATGAATCAAATTCCTTCTTCTTTCTTGTTCTGGTTTCAATTATTAATTCAGTTTTAAATTCCGAATGCGGTTGTGTTAGGTTTTTGATTCTGTTATTATAAATTGCTTTGACCGATGATCACATCTCCCTCCACCCAATTATAATCTGTATACAGTGGAATAAGATTAGGTTTGGGTGGTGAGTGCTCAGTGGTATTCAAGCAAGTGTGTAGGATTGTATGTCGGAATATTGGTTTATTATGGAACAACAATTTCGGTCCAGGGATTGCTCTAATTAATCAAGAAACCTTCTGTGACCCTAAACACATTGGAAGGAGAATAGACCAATATAAGGTTTTAGATAGGAAAATTCTTATCTCATCTATCTGACCAAGGGAGAGAGATGACTCGGTAGATGAATCTCTCTCTTGCCAGTTAAAGGAAGAAAAAGGAGACAAAATTTGGAAACCTTGATAGAATAACACTAGGTATAGCCGAACCCAATCTGATCTATGTTTTTATCATTTGTTAACACCAATCAATTCAAGAAGTTTATTTCTCTCATAATCATTCAAATTAATTAAAACCAAACCTTTTCAGAAAACCTACAAAAAGTGACAACCTTGTTTTGTGTGCACTCCTCTTCGGGAGACTACCTAGGATCAACTACTATACTATAATTAGGTAATTAAAATATTTTTTTTCCACACCCCATTAAAGGCATGCATCAATCATCCTTGAATTTCCTGGCTCTAGATAGCTCATCACCTATAAGAATAGGTGCAAAACACTAGATCTCTATAAAACGGGCTGACTAATCCATAATTGACAGTGTGACCTGCTCCAAATGTAAGAAATCCAAAGTTCTATCAGCCCTGAAAGTCTCAGGATATAAATAATCATAGTAGGCCAAATGAAAAAAACCTTCAACCCATATCCCTATGATGATTAGTTTTAGTGATAACATCCCACCATCTCTTGTTGTAATCATGCATCATGTACATAGAGAGCTTTACCCTCCTCTCAAGAGGCATATCTAAGTGATTGAAAATAGACAACATGGACTCTATCCATGACTCTACAGCCTATATTCCACCATCCCCCAAAAATTTGGGTGGATTCTACTGCTGAAACTCATGCGTCAACTCTTCCATAGTCAGGGCAGGTCTTAGTTCTCCCTGAATGGTTTGCATGAACCACATAAAGACTTCATGGAACTATTCCTCAGCACCTGTATTTGACACAACTCCTGGTTTCATAGTAGGAATAACTCGAGGATCCTCTGGTATCCCATAGACTACCACCTCTAGAGTATGATCATCGCCATCCTCCTAGTGTACCACTTAAGGTCTTCGTGGTGGCATGGCTCTACAATGTCAAACACAAAACTCAATTCATGATCATTATCAAATTTAAAATCTCAAAAGAGAATATATTTAAGCAGGATAGGTAAAGGAATTTCTCTATAAGAACACACCCATATTATTGCTCCATGAGTCAGGTATGGGTGACATATAGATCAGATATGAGCAAGAGACACTACCATAATCCCACTACTAAGGTTGAGTCTGGTCAAGTTCTCTACTACAAATAACTCAATTATACATTTCATTTTACTTGAATTCATTTTCAATTGAGTTCACATATTCATTCTCATTTTCCATTTGAATTCATGATTATTCACATGTATATCATAATTCAATTTAAATGGTTAAACCATGGTTTTTCAAATTATGATCCATGAGGGCCCATACTCCCTAGGGACCAAAGATTAGCATCTATCCAATACATAGCACAACACATCCCAATATACCTATCACAACATCAGGCATATCTATCATGACATCTATCACAACATCATATAATAATAATTCTCCCTAAATGACATGGAAAAATGCATGGCATGTGATTTCTAGAAAGTGTATAATATGATGCATGAGATGGTATAACCTTATCTCATTGGGTTTCAACCAAAACATAACCTATAATCATATCAATAATAATAGAAAAAATCAAGTGTGTCACCCAATGGTGGAATCAAATCAACTATAATTGTCAAAATACAGAAAACAACAATTCAATTTGAGGCAATTTGGATTTTCCCTATATGCGAGTTAGCTATGCCTAAGCATAGATCATTACCAAATTTATATTCCTTCTTATCTCATTGTATTGTCATAAAACAGTAAAGAAAACTATAAAATAACCTCTTTTGACACCACTTTGTAACATCTTTCACTACTAAAAAAATTACTTATCCCAATGGTTTTAAAACATTGGCATATACCCCAAACTGTTGGGATAGCATATCCCAATGGTTTGGGTAACCGTTGTTGTATGGGTTATCTGGGTATCCCTATACCATCAGTTTTCATTGAACCGTTAGTATAGGGGTGGATTGTATTTTAGTATACCAACATTTAATTATAAATGGTTGGTAAATTCCTATTCCAAAAATTCTCAACCATTGGTATAAATTAATACCAACGATTCAAACTATTGGTATATGCCTATACCAATGGTTGAGAATCATTGGTATATAGTTATACCAACGGTTCAATTTGAACTGTTGGTATATGGTGGATTCCATTTCAATATACCCAAGTTAATTCTAAATTCATATTCTAATGGTTCTAAAGTCTTATTCCAACAGTTCCTATCCTAACAGTTTCTGTATAACCATTAGAATAAACCCTATGGAAGTGTTGTATTATTAAGGTTTTCTCCAAACTGTTGGTATGTATCTATACCAACAGTTTCAAAATCGTTGGTATATGTACCACATTAATGTATAGCAATGGTTTCTAGAAATATTTTAATAGTACCTCCCATAAAAATGTATTCCAATGGTTTAGAGAATATTTGAAATAGCCTCTGCTCCAAATTAAAAATAGAAGCTCATGCTGCTCCTCTGTTAGAACTCTACCAGAACCTGTAAACAAAAAACACCATAGTGAAATCAATCCAAAGTGTATCCTTATGGATCCAGAGAGATGTAGGATTACATTTTTTGAGGTTTTTCTTTTATTCGTGATTTATTTATATTTTCTTCTTCCATTGGTTTATCAATTTTCCATCCATCACTCACTTATCTTATAGGATCTATGGTGACTGGTTGATGAGTGGATACAAAGAAATTCTTAGGAATACAGCATAATTTTTTTTTAGGGGAGAAGTAACCTGTTGGTTTCATATGAAAGAGGTAAGTGTACTACTCACTTGAATGTTTCAGGGTTCCATACATTTGAATCATTAGAAAAATCAGGGAAATATGTTCACTCATATTGGTTGACTGTGAAAATGAAGTAAGGATAAGATTAATATAAGTGTTATAGTGAATGAGTTCATTAGCACTACTCTTAGTAGCCTCACTTCACATCATAACTTCATTCTATGAGAATTTTTATCTCTATTTATTTGATCTATTCTGTATTTTATTACATATTTCCACTCCCTTTTCCATCTAATTTTAAAAATTAAAAACATCAAAAATAAATAAATAAGTGTTTAAAACAATGACTATATTAGTTGGATCTTTATGATATGACCCTAATCAGCTTCCCTAGTAGTGGTATTGGAATAATAATTATTCCTTATTATTTATTCCAATGATAGTCTCACATAACTAGTGGTGTTTCCAAGGATCCAACTGATCATTCGTTGTTTCTTTGCACTACTATAAATAGTTTCTTATTTCTATTATATTTTTTTATTTTCATCTTCTTTGATTATTTATGTTCTCTCAATATGGGATATATATCATAGTGTGACCATTCTAAAGTAACATATTATAAACATTATGCCCAATTTAAGTGGAATGATAGACTTACTAAAAAAATTAGGTATTCACAATGGACCAAAAAAATTAAAATTTACTAATATATCTTTCCACAGGAGGTAAGAAACCCCCATCGATGCATCAAACCACTTTAGTGTCTTTACCTGTATTTATAAAATTCACACTTTCCTTATTTGATCAAATCAGAAAAGGAAAAATATTATATCCAAATAATTACCCCATAATTTTCTAGGATGGATTGAACATGTCAAGTTTTTCACTGCTGAATGATCTCAAGACCTCAAAAATATGTCGAGGAAGTTTTAGCCCCATTAATATTTACTCAGGCACTTTAGATGGGATCTCTTTGGGTGAAATCTACCATAGTGATTTTGGAGTAGGTTCATACTCCTTCAACTATTACCATCCCTAAGACTTACCATAAAATCCTAATGGTAGCATGAATAATTTTCTAGTTAACTATTTATAGGAATCAATGAACATTTTTGGGACAAATATTGGTGACCCTATTAACCAACCCCTTACCTATAATGGAGAATAACCATTAGAGTAGGTACCCTTCCTATAATGATATATCAATAAACTCTAGAGGTCCAACCCATACTATATATTAGGTAGTTCCACATCACAAAAATCTAAAGGACAACCATAGAGTTCCCCTATATGGTAATTTATAGCCAAGAAACTTTTGAGGTACTCCCTAGGGTTCCAACCATGAAGGTACTCCTAGTGTGGTAATGAAAAATCCAATAACCATAGTGGACCTTTGTGGTTTATATTGGTTCCAAACATTCCAAAAATATTATTTATTTTATATATAATTTAAAATTCATGTTTAAATATGATTATTTTAGTTTAGTTCAATTCATTTTAGTTTCATTTAGTTTTGATTTGTTTGAGGGATACAAGTTTATTAAGGTCTTCTTTAGTTCAGGTCCATTATATATGGTTTGACTCCAATTTATTAGGAATGACTAGTTTATGAAGTTATAATTCAAGTATTTTTGGATTGGTTATAATTATTTTATTTAGTTTAATTTAGTTTTGTTTGGATTATATTTAATTTTCATTATTTAGTTTTTTCAGTTTATTTTAGTATAATTAGATATGGTTTTGTTTTGTTTGGACATGTGTTTTTTATTGAATTCACTTCGATCAATTCATATTTGTTTAGTTCTTTTTTATTTTTAATTATGTGAATCGTAATATGGTTACTGCATGTTATTTTAATTTATTATTAATTTTTCACAATACATTAAATTTTCTTTAGTTACAATCCATTTACTATTTCCAATTTCTATTAGTTCAGTTCATGCTAGGACTAGTTGGGTGAGTTTTATTTTGTCTACTTCGTGGTGATTTTTTATAGATGTGGTTAATTTTGTTTTACTATTTTTATAAATTTATGGTCAATTTTATGGTAGATTATTTTTTATTTTTTTTATTTTGTTTGAATCAATTTCCCATAATTTTATTTAGGACATTTCAATTATATTCAGATTAGTAAGGTTCTAATTTTTTACTTCTCATTATTGTTAATGTGGAATAATTCTATTCATCCAAAAAAAATTAGTATAGATTTTTTCAATTTTATTTTATTTGATTCAGGTAAGGTCTGGTTGGTTTGGGATGAGATTTTTAAAGCCAGATATATTCAATTTTGTTCTATTCTAATTAATCCTGTTTTTTTGTCTAGTTCATTTTGGATACTTTTAGTTTAGTGTGTAATTTAGTAATGATTTAGTAGTATGAGATTTATATAGTATATTTTTTTATTTTTTCTGTTAAATATATATTTCAATGATTTGGATTCATTCTATTAAATCTCAATTTATGTATTTCAAAATTATTTTGTTCCATTTTTGACCGAATAGGTTGATTAATAATAAATAATTTTTGTTGAACCTCGAAGTAAGCATGGCCTAGTTGAGGCAAATAGAACCCAATCAAGGCATGCCCACTTGGGAGTTATCTATAAGGAACTCTCTAAAGCTTGGTTGGAAATAGGGGAATCCTAAGGGGTTGAGAACCAACTTCATTCACTCATGCTTGTTACAGGCTGCCGGTGTATCTGGGAAGCGAGGAACCAATATCAGCATAATGTCTCTCCCTTGATCGTGACATTGGTGGTTATAACTAAGTGCTTGGTGATAGACCTGGTTAGTATTCGGAAGTAGTGGGATAAATATCCCTATCTTAGGCATCTCATGGATATTAGGCACTCCATTGGTATCTCCAAACCTTGGGTGGTGGATCATTGGGTGAGTTGGAATCCTCCTTCCCTTGGTCTTAAATTGAATATTGACATTCCATGCAGCCAAGGGTATATGTTAGGGGCAGTATTTTTCTTGAAAACATAGGATCAATTATTCTCTATTTTAGTTATTTTTATGGGGATGGTAATTCTTTCAAGGCAGAGGCATAGACCATGCTTACCGGCCTTCAAATTTGTTCTTATAAACAAATTTCATTGGAATCTATTGATATGGATTCAAGGATTACATGGAGATCCATAAAAGTTCTCTCTTTTACACCATGGGAAATTACATATCTACTATGCAAAAGTAAGTCCTTTCTCAACCATGATATTGAGCTATTACATATGTGGCGTAAAGGCAACCGAGTAAAAGTATATTGTTCTTAATTGGATTTTTTTGAGGTATTGTTTATTTTTATACCCTTTAAAGGTTGTTGGGTGCATGGTTTAGACCCATGAATTTGTTTGATGGTTTGATCATTCAGGTTCAGTTTTCTTTTGGAATCTCTCATGAGCTCCAGTTTGGAAATCACCACTTAGGAACAATTTCTCCAACAAACAATTAATTAAAGCAATCATAGAAAATAAATAAAATTTCAACATGACTCATCCATACATCAGATTTCCACACCAAAGGAAAAGAAAATAAATATAAGCAATAACGTATAAAAGGAGACAAAAATGAAACGCATTATTAATCCCTCAACTACCACGATCTCCCTCCCCTACAAAGAAAACTGCATAGCCACCTCCAGTGCCCTTTTATCCCCCTTTTTAGAATATAACTACCCTCCATCCATAGAAATCAATAAAAGGACTAAGTGGACAATGCGATAAATAAAATAAAATAAAAACTAAACTATAACATACTTGTCACCTGTGATTATACAAGTCACCACCCAACATATAAGAACCACAACACCCCATGGGATCAATCATGTTCCTACAAGAAAGGGTTAAATATATCCAAGTTTCAAAATTATATTTTCAAATAGTACATTCTTATTAATTAATAATTTTTCTTTCTATTAATGGTATATAATCATTTTGGCTAGAGTTTCAGCTTAGTTCAGTTTTTTTCAATACAATTTTGGGACATTTTCATTAGATTTATTTTTTCTTGTTTTTATTTATATTAGCTTGGAAAATTTTATTCATTTGGGTTCTAATTGATTTATTTTGACTACATTTGGTTCATATCAGTTTGGTTTAGTTTGGTTTAGTTTATGTTGGTTTCGGTCATATTGGTTTGAATTCATTATATTTGGCCTAATTTTATTCATTATTTGTAATATCAGATTAGTTCAAGTTGGATAATTTTTACTTGGTCCAATTTAATTTCATTCATTTTTTTCTATTTAAATTCTATTTTCTAGATTTTGATCATTCATATCTATTTTGGTTGATCTAATTTACATTTATTCTAGTAAGGTTCGGTTTATAAATGTTTTTTTAAAATGTTTCATTATATTTTTATTTGGTTTTATTCTATCCATTATGGGTTTGTATGATTCCATTTTATTTAGTTCAACTCATTTTGGGTTTACTCTTCTTAATATTATTTGGTTTGGTTTCCTGTGGTTCATCTTTGTTTGTTATGTTTGATTCAATCCTAAATGAGGTAGTTTAGGAGAGGTCTAAGTAGATTATACTAATTATGTATGATTCACTTTGGTACAACATGATAGGATTTTTTTTAGATTTGGTTAGTCTTAATTTATCTATTTGGTATGGGCTAATTTAATTTACTCTAGACTCATTTAGGAATATTAAATTTTACACTTTATAGGTTAATAAAATTTAGATTATTTTGGTTATTCCTAATTATATTATGTCCTATTTCATTCAATTTATTATAATTTACTTTATCTCAATTTTATATAGGTTAGTTTGGTTTTCTTCGAGTCTGTTCAGGACAATCTAATTAGTTTGTTTTTATTTTTTTATTTTTTATTTTAGTATATTTTCATTTAGTTATGTTCATTTTAGTTTGATTGAGTTCATGTTGGTTTCATTTAATTTGGTTTGTTTTGATTTGGATTAGTTTATGTTGATTTGATTTGATTCAATTTAATAGAGTTTGGTTCTACTCAGTTCATGTTGAGTTAGCATGGGTTTATCCATGTTAGTTCTATTTAGAGAGGTAAAAGTTTGGTTTGGTCTGGTTTGTTTTGGTTTTTTCATTCTATATGGAACAATTTTCTTATAAAGGTCAATCGGGTGTATTGTTAAACACTTGGTGTGTAAGGTTTTGTAAAAACAATTTCATACAATCCAATACAATGTGTAAAACACTTCATTTTATATCAAACAATTATTCTAAGAAATATATATCACTGTTTATTACAAAAACATGCCGATAAATACAAGCAATCAATGATTCTTTAAATTTAAAGGTCAATGCATAAGGGAACCTACCTCAAACTCAAGTCTGCTTATGATGACGGTAACTCAAATATTATATGTATTGCTTGTACGCATATGCACTTTTTCATATATATAAGGACACCTAGCCCCTATGTACATATTTTCATGGCCAAATATGTACAATGGAATCAATATATATATATACTTATACATGCATATACCCCTTTATCTTACACACGTATTCATTTTTTATATAATACATAATCACACCTAGCCCCAATATATATATTCATACCACTATGAGTGAATATATATATATGGGGGAAATTATATATGTATATGTCTACCTATGCATACATGTTCAAGTCTCCTTTGACAACGACAACCTAAAACCACCACATCGAGGTCAAAAATACTCTAAAACCCCAAAACCCCTAAATTAAAAAAACACAAAGAATTGAAACAATACAAAACGTACCAGAAACCCATGGATAACCCATTGTCCTTGACTGTGGTAGATAGAACTAGCCTCAACGGGACCCAAGAGCCCTTAACATCAAGAATCAACCTAAAGAAAAACCCACAAAATGTGCTCTATATAAAATAATAAAAATGATTTACATTATAGCAATAGACATGTTCTATATCAAAGTCATAAACATAGCCTATGGGAAAATAATAGACTGGGTTCATGATAAATTAAATAAACATGCACTAAAAGTAAACCATATTTCACATGCTCACTATGCATTGTTATAACACCATGTTAGTATGATAATAATAACCATGATGTGTAAATAATAAAAAAATATTAAATTATCCATAAATAAAATATAATAATACTACAATAAAATATTATAATCTCAATCCAAATGAATAATGGGTATTCCATTTTAAATCCTTAAGACCTACTAGGGAGATGTCAAATGAAGCTATAGTCATTTCATGCACAATAATATCACACATGGTATAGACAACACAAATGAGGTATAAACTAGAGACCGGTTATCGTGTTTGGAATAAAGTATCAAAACATTTCTAATAATTAGAAGCACGTGGTTGTAAGGTATTATTTATCATAAATGGGTTGGTCATAAATGTTAATCTAGACTAATATATTTTAAATCACTGCTTCATTAATTTAAGACTCGTATTTAAGGAAAAATGTATCTTCATTAGAACATGTAAGTAAATTATTTTTTAAGTTATAAGTGCCCATGACCTAAAAGAACATTTGGAAACCAACTTCCTCAATCACTATTTTAATAAAGTGTTACAAGTCATGTTTTAGAAAACATTGGTTTAGAAGATAAAAAATAAAAGATAAAAATGGAAAAGGTGTGACTTAATTTACAAACACATTTTTATAAAACATCTATACTAAAAAGCTCCTTCAAATCATGGTAATTATGTCACACACAATACTCTATTTTAGAGAACATCTAATATATTATTAATTAATGTAAATAAATGTCAATCTCTATTGAGTTTTTTAACAATCAACATCACCCTTTGACATATATATATATATATATAATATCATATGAATACCATTATCAAGATACATGAACAATATGAAACAATCACCTACCTAATCCCAGTGATTCATAATGTGTTCTATGCATTTTTCATCAAAAATGTCAAGATCAAATACCAAGACCACATGTGAGCTTTCACACTCCAAAAACCTTCAAAAATCACCTAAAATTTAACAAACCAAATTCTATCACTAAATAAAATCAATTATATAATAACTACAATAAAATAATAACTAATACATAAGAGAAACCAATGCAATCAATTTCCAAAAATATAACCCAAAATTCCACAAGCCTAAAGTACCAAATAAATACAATAGAGTATCCCAAAATTTCACCCTAAAATATAGAAAATCCTAGGACACAACATACCTTGGTCATGTTCTATGAAAATATAAGAAAATGGTTTGCAGAATACCCACAGAAGCCTCCTTTATACAAAAGAATAGATAGCCCCTTGATCCAAAATGAATTCCACCATGCTCAGGAGGGATTCACCTAAAAATATTTAATTCATTAATAGGGATTAAAAGAAATGAAAAAAAGGAATAGGTGAGGAGAATAGGAATACCTTTGGAGGTTGGGAGGAGTTAGAGGAGGAGGTGGTCATGGAGGCAGAGGCTGACGCGGAGGCAGACGCAGAGGTGGAGGCGGACACGGATGCAAACACATAGGCAAGAAGGTGGAGGGAGGGAGGAGGAGGCGAGGGCGGGAGGTTGAGTTCAGGGAGGGGATGAGAGGGTAGAGAGGTCAGGGATCATAATGATAAATTTAAATCTAGCGTATATAAATTTCTATATTTCAACAAATAATAATTTTTAAATTACTATAGCTAATTTGTAATAGTATAAATATTATAATTTAAAGACATTACTTCAAACATAAGTTGAAGCATAGTAGTAAGCAATGTAAATTTTGAGTTGTGTGTGTTAAAGTATATCTATAAGAAATATAAATAGAATAAACACACACTAATAGGTTAAAAGTGTTTTATTTATTTCAATATGTTAATCAACATTGGCATAATATTATAAGAATATGGAAACCCCACCACATACCCCTCTCATATATCTTATTCCAGGACCATCACAAAATACCTTCATTATCACAATCATAAAACAAAACATTTTTTACAAAGTAAATACATTATCAAATACATGACATTATAATTTGAATCTATTTATTCATCAATGAATCGAAAACAAATTTATATTTCTCTAAATATTTTGTTGCATCAACCTATAGAGATGCATGGGAAAAGACGGTTGTATGAGGATAAAGTGGAAAATTTTAAAATAAAAAACATAGAGAAATAGAAATATATAATTTGAATAATGTTATTAATTTTTTGCTAAAACTTTATTATAAAATGATAGAACTTTATAGAAAATCATGGGTTTTTTAAAATATGCATTAATCATACATTACACGTTGTGTGTATAAAAAAAACTATAATTATGTTTTTTTAATTAAATATACAATAAATTTTTTAAATCCATCACCATATATACCTTATTGTGTGCTGACATTTCAGAAACTATAAAATGAAAAAGGAACCATTAATTCAATGACTAAAACAACAACATGTTTTTATGTCTATATAAATCAACAACCAAAAATACCTTTCACTGGGGAACTTATGAAAGAATGTTAAGTAATCATAAATCATATGAAAAACCAACATGTTCAGGCTAATTAAAACAGAATATCATTACCTTGTTATCAAACTTTATTTCTCTTTCAATATCATGCTCAACAAATTCATTCCTAGATGATGAACTTTCTACTTCAAAGAGCATAAAAACATGGGTTTGAAAAATTTAAAATGTATAACATGATTAATAGGTAATATTGATTTCATGTTCAGTAAAGTAAACTGTATTAATTTTAAGAAATAGCTTGTATAATAAGTAAATGAAATTGCATGTATATTGAATATAAACTGCACTTTCAGTACATGATAATGCATACAGAAAGAAATTGACTTTTACTCAAGGAAATAGTAAGTATATTTATATAAACTACAATGTAAACTATAATAAAATTGAAAATTCATTACAATATAATGAAATATAAACTTCAAGATAAACTACAACATAAATTTTTATTTAAATGGAAATATAAATTGAAATAAAAATTGTAACTCCAATACAGTATAAACTACAATATCATATTTCAATATAAAATTAAATATAATGCAATATAAAATGTGGTTTCAGATCATGATAATGCATAAAAAGGGAAACAATATGTATATTAAGGCAACATACATTTTGAAAAATTAACCTGAGTATTCCTATTTCCTAAAATCTAAGTAATGGAAGAAAATATAAGAAAGAAGATAAGAGAATAATGAAAATAAAAATTCATATGGAGAGGAGAGCCAATAGAGGTGAACCTATTTAGAAAGATCAACCACTTTATACTCATAAATAATCCCTATTCACCATTTTGAAAAAAATAATCAAGGAAAAATAGGAAATGGAATTAGGTTTTGGACTTAGACATCCCAAAATCTAGGTAAACAAAATACATACCCATGACCGATTGACGACCATCGGAGGCTGGTATATGGGAATACAAAGATAGGTAGGCAAAGAATCTAAGTTGGAGGCGAGGAGGTTAGGGAGCTAAGGGTGAGATAGAGGTAGAGGTAGATGCTGGGAGGTGGAGGTGAATGCTGGTAGGCAGAGGCAAGGAGTTGGAGGCGAATGCGGATGTGGAGGCAGGAAGATGGAGGGAGGCGGGGGATGGGAGGTAAAGGCTTAGAGGTCAAGGTGGAGGTGGAGGTGGAGTCCTGGAGGTCGATTTGGAGATGAAGGACAAGAGTTTGAGGTCGATGTGGAGGTGGGGAGGGGAGGATGAGGAGGCCAGTGCTCATAAGAGGGGAGATTAGGGCTCATCGAAGTGTGAGGGGAGGAGAAGCCTGAGCTAGGCAAGATTTGTAACGGGATATACCACGATTTTTTTAAACCATAAGGATAGGTTCATTCAAATGGTCTATACCCATGATTTCTCTAAAACATGGGTATAGATCCATTAGCATAGAGCCGGTTTCTAGTAGTGTTGGTTCTAGATTCCACTCAAAGGTACTCTATACCCGGTTTTCCACATAGTCTCAAGCACATCTCCCTAAATGCCAGAGACTGCCGACTGGAAGAAGGGGCCTAGGTGTGTCAGTGGGGATATTATTCACTCATTAGCAGAGTGTAATATAGTGGAAATACAACAACAGTTCAATAACGGAAGCAGTAAACCGTACAAAATAAATAAACAAAAGACTAATAGTATAAACAAATCCAGAAGTCATGTCATATACAAGATGATGATACATGTCACATGTTTCTGATAAAACAGCCAAAACAGTTACACAACAGTCATATATAATACATGTCCCAAAAGTAAAAAAAGTCCAAAAGAATCCCAGTAGCATTGTAAGCCTCATCTTGGTCTCATACTCTCTTGCTCCTAAACATTATATCAAGTACTTGTATTATGGTTCTTTCCCTTATCGATGACTATAATCATATAATCTATTTGGACCCAAAATAGTGACCCAAATAGGGTGTGATATATAATCCCAGTAGGCAACCACCCAAGTTCTATTCCAATCAATCATTGAATATATATAACAAGTGTGCATGCAGTATAACAATAAACAAGGAAGAAATCAAAGGTAAACATCCATCTTATCTAATTAGTTTCATTTAACAATTCAATCTCATTGAATTTATATGTCTCGATATCTGGCTCAAGCCTAAAATTCCCTATATAGTCAATAGAAAAAATATATGCCTAAACATTCCATCTATAAATATATGAGTCAAGCCTGAATCTAATCATGATCTTTGTCTTAGCAGATAGTTCATATGGTCTTTTATCATTAATTAAATTTTGAACCTAAGCTCTTCCCTAACATTCCTAAGCTATAATTCAGGTATCTCTCCAAGTATTATATCAAAATGTGTCCATCCTTGACATTCCTAAGTTATAATTGAAGTATCGCACAGGTATTATATCCACCAACACCCTATAAGTGTGTCATGGTGAACCTATCAGGAACTCGATATCGCTCTAGATGAGGTAATGCCCATGTTGTACGAGTCCATCCTTGGTGGTCCTTTAAGTAATCCCCAAGTATCACTCATGGTGTATAATTTCAAATTCCCTTTTTGAGTCCATCCATGGAATCCTTCATTTGGATCCATAATTCACTCGACATATAAATTAAGCCTCAATGAGTCCGTCCATGGAATCCTTTATTTGGATCCATGATTCGCCCATGGAATAATCAAGTTTCAGGCCATTGAGTTCATCCATGGAATCCTTCAATTGGATCCATGATTCACTCACTACATAATCAAGTATTCGGCCATTGAGTCTGTCCATGACATCCTTCAATTTGATCCATGATTCACCCATGGCTATTAAGCATTTCATCAATTCAATTCCACTAAAACACTTTATTTAACATGCCAAGGTCAAAACCAATGACATCTGAATACATATCACCTCAAAAGGTGACTCAAGTATCGAACAACCTCATAAGGCTTGTCCTATCAATTACTCACATGGAAATTTTCAATAGAAAAATCCTCACAAGCCTAAAAATCTATTACATGGCTTAGTTATCATTTATCTCACATGGGAAAATCAATAAGAAGATCAATTAGTCTTGAACAACCAATACATGGCATAGGCATCATTTAAATCACATGGTAATTTTCAATATAAAAAGCCTCACAAGCCTAACAATCTATTACATGGATTAGTTATCATTTATCTCACATGGGAAAATCAATAAGAAGATCAATTAGGCTTAAGAAACCAATACATTGCATAGTCATCTTTTAACTCACATGGGAAATTCACCTTTAAGAGGAAATTCAAGATAAATAAGCAATTTCATAACAAGACCAAGGTTCAAGCCATCTATCCCTTTCCTTTAATCATTCCACTTATAATCCATCGATATTGTAATTCCATTTATAATCAATTTAATGTTTAAAATCCTGTGAAAGGGAAAAAGGAACACCTCAATGGGTGATTCATTCAAGGTTCGGAACCTCTAACAAGTATTAATGAGCCTATTCAAAAACCTATAACATGCATAGCCATACTAGGGTTCAATTTCAATTTAAGGTGATTCCCGAAAAATGGGTGCGCGGCATGAAAACAAATATAAACAGCCCAAATATTAACAAAAGGCATGAGACCACCTACCTTAGGTCTGTACTAGATAGGTCTTCCAGTATCAGGTTCTGATTTAGCTTGTATTGGGAGAAATCTGAAGAATGGACGAAGAATGAGAAATTAGGTAATGTGAGTCTAAATCTAAATAGTGCAGCTGATAGCCAAAAGATTAGAGAAAGATTAATAAGGAATCGAGGCCTTACCATTATAGATTCGATGTGATAGATAGCCTTAGAAATAGATATTGGATACAGAAACCACCTTGAATACAAGAATAGTCAAGTTTAAGATATTATCAATCTCCCCTTACTGTTAATAGGAAAAGAAACCCAATTTAGGTTTATATGGGATTTTTAATTTAATTAAAAATTATAAAAATTCCAAAATTGCTTGGGTTGCACGGTTTAGGCGTACATTTTGGAAAATCATGCACTGGTCATGCATGGATTCTTGTAGCCATGGGGAATAGCGCATGTTTTACCTTCATGGTTTACTAACTGTGCACAAACCGTGTGAAAATCCACTACTGAGTTCTACAAAAATTGTAGACCTAGCCGCATGGTCGTGCAGCCTCCTCTTTTCACCCAAAACTTGGGTTCTGGGATTCAGAACAACTCCAAACACCCACGATCCCTCTATGAACTCAACGAGCAATCATATTAGACCATATTTAATCAAATAAACTTATAATTTATGGAAAACAAGAAATCCTTACCTCAAAGAAGAACTGAGTTCTTATAGCTCCCGCAAACGAGATGAAGTCATTTGTAGGGATAGGTAGTAATATCCACCCCTGAAAAAGATTTCCCCCACTGACTAAGTCTTCTTGGGATCCTAAAAAGGACACCCTATGGACCTCCATAGATGATAGGTCAGACCAATACTCGGTCCCTCCATTCTCCTATAAATAAAACCCAAATGGGGCTGAACAAAGGACCGAACATATGAGGAGGGACACCCAAGATGAAGAAATTAAAACAAGTCACTACAAAAACTAGAGCCTTCTAGTAATTCCCAGTAGGTAAAACCTACCACATAGAAATAAGAAGGAAATAATAACTCGCCTATCCATCCATGAACTCAGAACCCCTATGAGGATGTCATTCCTCAAGGCATAAAGTGGATGGACCCTCTGTGAAAAAACACACCATGTAGAAAAATTCTATGTGGGAGGAACCCTACCCTGTGTAGAAACATTCTACACAGATGGAACTCAATCCCATGTAGAAACATGCTACGCAGATGGAATTCGGCCCTGTGTAGGAATACTCTAAACAGACAGAACCCAGGTCTGTGTAGCACTATGTCACGTGGATTGTACCCTCTCCTGCATAGTAACACATTATGTGGAGAGAACCCCATCCCACATAATAATCTACTACATAGAACAGGACATCCTAGGGTGTTCTATTATCCAACTCCCATCATCCTCTCTCATTGTGTCATAAGCCCCCATGGTGGCTTCTCCATGAACCAGTTTGACGGCATCAGGACAAGGCCCCTTCCAAATCCACCGGACAAGTATGGTAGCATCATCAGACACATAAGCATGTCCTCTCGAGTTTACATACTTGTGGTAAGCGGATCCATGTGGGTAGCCTCCATAGTAAGGCAGGCCCCAAAAATATCCTCGTGTTTACATTATCATGGTAACACGTGTTACGAGCTTGGGGTTCTCATGTGAACCTCCCTATTCTAGGGATTGAGGGGAACCACTGGCATTTACCTTCGATCAGGGTCAATGATGAACATTCCTATCCCTCTAGAAACCAATTTTAGGGCAATCCTCCTGAGGTAATCCCCTAGCCTTTCTTACAAAAGGTGGAACTTTTTCTCCTCTTTTCCTTAACCCAGGATGTAGCCAGATGGATCATTAAATATGACTATTATGACTATGAAAATAAAATAAGGAACAGACACACTCAAATCCCTCTCCCACTTCCTTTTATCTTTTTAACCTTGTCTACGAGTAAAAAGAGTGGATTATATGGTATTTGGATTTCCTACTTCCCCTTGCTTCTCACATAGAGCATGACTCATGTGGGCTTAGAGGTTAGTGGTAATCATGAAATCTGCATGATCCCAATGAAAATGGATTGCTCCCATGCATAATCCCCATATAAAATATGATTAATATAAATCCTCTTATGATAGTATTTCTCTGATATATGTAAGTCCCAACTTTAATACCTCAATCTTCAAAGGGACACAGTCCCAATGAAGCAGCATGGGCCTTCTATTCAATGTAATCCCCAATCATGCCCCTTTTAATGGGTAGATTCCACGCGTAAGCCCCAAGGAATCGAACTACATGGGATTTGATTCCCAACTAATTGGGATATGTAGAAATCCTCCCTAAGATCCAAACCCAACACCCAAATCCACCCTAATGTTCTATAGGACACATCCCCAGTAAGGTCATGTCTACTCAGGAGACCACATATCTTATGGGATCCTTGGACCGAGTTGGCATAAGTGTGGCACATCTCTTTTAGCCAGGCACCTTTCGCCTAGGCATCCTCACCACATGATGTTAAATTGAATGGTTTGGTCCTTTTTAGATGACCTTAAAAGGTGATTCACCCCATTAAGAGACACCGAACTACGTGGGTTTTGATTCCTCTCATGAGGATACATAGGAATCCCATTTGATGGGTTTGATCCTGACATCGAAATAGCTCTTACCCCCTGGATGATGAAAAAATCCAGAGTGACAAACCACATGGTTTAAACTCATGTTATCTAGAAAAATGACCAAGGAATCCCTAATCTGTACATAAAAGGGTAACATTGATAGAGAACCTCATATACCTACAAATATCTCCATTGATGGAGAACCGTAGATACATATAGATGATTCTGAACCCATGTGTGACAATGGTTGATCGTTACCTTAGGATAATTCATAATATACACATTTGGGAAGGAACCAAGGATTCATGAACATATCTTAAATCTATAAGAGATTACCATAATAGGCAATAGTTCCCCCCAAGAGGGTGTGATGAGCATGACTTCCCATCATATCGACCAATGTGAGTTTTTAAGTGTCACTGGACAAGTTACTCAGTGAACACTTGCCTTTGGAAATTAGGTCCATGAATTATGGATATGAGAGTCATTGGGTGTTTCTGGCTCCAGGAAAAAAACTTGTTAGAGACCATTTAGAAGTAATAGACCCAATGTGAATGATTGTATGAAATTCAACCCCTACATTCAATCATTGGACCAACACATTTCCGTTAGAAACAAAGTGGAAAACCCGACATGAATGACTTAACTATGAAACCTCCTTAAAAACATAAAAAGGATATATTGCCTAGTCCCCTTCAGACCATTTCATTCCTTTCCCAAGCATTCCACCTTCCAAGGGTAAACAAAATGGTGAACCCGACATGAATCCTTGACCAAGGTGGTGGTGTTACCCCACATAAGGTCTCTTTCACATCCAAAGTGGAAGAGGGTCGAATGAGACCATAAATTATTTATGTGGTCGTGATATTCTACTTTGATGAGGTTTTTTTGTCTGTATTTATCACATATATAGTAGGAATTATTTAGAGCCTCCTTCAATCCAGTGGAATTTTAGAAGCTTTTATAAACATGCACATCTACGACTGCAAAAGTGGTTGGGTCCTCAACAAATTAGAGGACTACATCACCCACTCAGCATCTTCAACACTGGGTTTCAAACACACTGGTTAAGGAGTACCATTAGAATGATACTCTCCCCACCCTGGAGGCATCTCAATAAGCCCTCTAGTTAATTAATACCTTCTAGTCTCCCACCCAATGATAGTTGTCAGCCCAAAACTAAGCGGCTCCACTAGTTGTCTCCAACCATTTTGGGAGCCTATCCCCGAATGTGACAATGAGTACATCCCTTATCTTAGGGAGGCTAATTAAGTTGTCACTGATGATTCCATCCCTACATCACAAGGTTCCCACCCAAGGGCTCCTGTCGGAAACTTTTAGTGCCAACACCATGTGACCCAACATCCTCACTATGCTGAGGAAGCCTCCTCGCAGGCCCTAACCGAAACTATGCAAAACTGGGGCCCCATGATAACTTTCACAAGGAAATGATTAGAAAACCAGGAACATGCCCTTGTCCTCATTCCTTCTAAAGAATACTGCCATGAAAATATGACAGAAACCTCCAGGAAGACGTATATTTATGTCAAGGAATATCAATCCCATCAGCAAAATACGATGGAAACCAAAAAACAGATGAAAATTATTATTTCCTATTATGAAACCCACCATGAAAATATGGTGGCACATTACGGGCATGCATAAACTCATGATACTTCTTGCCAATCCCTCTATGAAAATAGGACGTAAAATTACAAGAAGATTAAAATTCATGTGAATTCATATCAAGTTCATCATCCAAATAGGGCAGAAAATGAGCAGACACAAATACCTAATAGAGAATATGAACCCCACCAGCCAAATATGGTGGCACCCAAATATAGGAAAAGTCAAATTACTACAAATTCATATTAATCCCATCATCCAAATAAGGTAGAAAACAAGAAGAAGAAAATCACTACTCATGAATATGAATCCCATTAGTCAAATGAAATGGTGATCGAAGAAAAAAGCTGGTGTATCCCAGCTATAAACCAGGGGAAGACCCATATCTATACCCCGTATGGGATAATTTTCAGTATTCACTTATAGGAAATGGAGGATCAAAGTAGAAACATATTCCTACTCCGACATCAGGATGGGAATATATTCTTATTCCGACCAAAGATGTCTCTCAACACATCCTAGCAATAATGGATGATCAGGTATCAATCCCTAACCATATCTTGTAGAGTTGTCAAGATGTAATCGTGTCTGCTATAATAGTAAGGATTCAGGCCCAAATACTACCTCCCCAAGTGGGGTGAGTCATCCATACAATAGTGTGGTCACTCCGGAGTAGACATGCATCCATGCTCCCATCCAAGAGGTTCATCAGCCATATTTCATGATAAATGGACAATAGGATCGGGCACAAATACTCATTCCAACTGGGGGACACTAGTCCACCATGATGGCCATGCTAGAGTAGGAATGTATCTTTTCCAAAACTCATAAATATATTTGGTGTATCCCAGTAGCATCATGGGAGATACTCGAATGGGATTACACATATGAAGGATATCAACAACAGCAAGCGGCCCTAGTCACCTACAAGAGAGCAGTCAAAAATAATTCATGCCAAAGGAAACTAAAAAATGAAGAGAAAACTCATGACCCTACTCTGCTAGAAACTGGAGTTCAAGAGTCCATAAAACACCTATACCTGGTGTCCCATGATCCTATTGGTCCATTACCAAATTACAGAAATGGAAGTAGCAATTGAAAAGGTCCTCCTCATAACATTATTACCATCATCTCTGGAGGTCCCCCCCAGGGCACATACCATGAAGGCTTACTTTGTGGACACAAACTGATCAATCATGAGAGATTATCTCCTAATGATCATCACGGAAACCCTCCTCGTGGCCATAATATTGAACAGTGAGAAGATCCTCCCCTTGTTGTCTTCCACCCTAAAATTACTCCCTAGGGTATACGCTATAGATATTCTACCTACATTCAGACATCAAGGTATGATGGTAGTCCTCTCCATGATGGCACCCACTATTAAGGTCCTCCCCATAGTGACACATTATTCTAGAAAGAAGGTCCTTCCCTTGCTATCATATTCCCTGAAGGTCCTCCCTGGGGTATACACTGCGAAAATTCTCCCAGTAGTACCATGATGTAATTTACTATGAAGGTCCTCCCCACATCCAAATTTCATATCGACAAGGATTTCCTCCCCTTTCCAAGTCAAATCCGAGAAATCCCTCCTATTACGAGGTGCTTTTAAAGATGGGTCTAAATATGTTTGAAATCCTCTCAATGACAAGCGACATTATTTCTTAACCAAGAGATGGACCAGGGAAGCACTCATCTTCTAAGACACCCCCAGACCATTCACATACCAAAGATACCCATGTTATCCCCGCTACTTATGATAAAACAATCAAGAAGAATCCATGTTGGGAAGATTAAGTAAAGGAGTCTCTAGCGGAATATCAAAATGACGTGTTGGTCATGAGAATACAATTGGCCAGGGACAACATACCCATTATGTTTTGACCTTCATACACTTCTCAGTTTGACATATCAAGGACATTGTCAGAAGAATGCATACATATCATTCTTCTTAATCTAAGGAAAAATCTCCACCACCTGAAAGAAAAAATTTTGCCTTACAATGGGTATGCATACCATGTCAAGATGTTGGGGGTATTCTTCATCAAATAGACTTATAATCCCTTCCTTATTCATAGAAACCATAATCAAAGAGATGGTGGGAAGACCTCCAATTGACTTGCCTCAATGCACTGCATAAGTTGCATCATCTAATCATCAACACCCCGCCTGGTGTTCACATTCAGGGATGGGGGAAGATGGGTATTTTTATTTTACCTCATGCCCCGTTTAGAAGAACCCACTAGAGATGGAATCTTGTAATTTCATTATCCTAGAGTGGTTATTAATAAAAAAAACCTTGTTTAAGAAAGGTGGAATGATCAACAAGAACCATCCTTGAGTAAGTCTCAAAAGAGTGAGGCCCGATGAGAGAAATCCATCAAAAAACTCCTGAAACAGAAAACTAAGAGCATTCAGAAGGATTCTAGTGTAAGGGAAGTAAATCATCAAGCACTCCTAATATCCTCATAAACAAACAGTTTCCATGCAGTCTCGATATCATATATGTATTTCACTCAAACAGACATGCACAAGATCAAGAGAGTGGTGATAGTAGTAGCAGCCACCGTAGTACAGGACCAGCCCCAACCCATAGGGATGGAGGAATTTTTAATATAAAATGCCTCTATAAGATGGAAAAATCTAGATCAAGGTGTGACAATAATAGAATGGGAGCAACCCCAGCCTGATGGGTTGGGGGAATTTTTTCCTCAACCACCCCCTCAAAGGAAATCATTCTTTTCCCATTTGGGGAAGAAGACGAGCAGAGATGTCTCCCATTCCATCCCATCTCGCAAATCATTCCCTACATAAAGGAGGTGTATGGATAGACCTCATAAGGGTTCCCTAAAAGTCAATTTTTTCTAATAAACCCAAAGGGGATCCCATAATTAAAGGAAGAAATCTGATAAAATATGCAAATGGATCTCCTACCATTCGGAAACCAGTATGAAACCCATAATGAATTATGAATCATTGAACATCATAGACTTAAATCCTACATACCGCACCACAAATTATGAAAATAAAAAATATGCAAGAGAGTATGGTTCCATCTGGGATACGTCCCACACTGATCATGAATGCGTGTGTACCCAGAACCAGAGGGTTACCCTAAATTTGAGCACTCTATCAGCCAATCCCTCATTACCTAATTTGTGAACCCCTAAAAAATAAAAGAATAAAGGTTAGGTCATATTCAACCTACCTTCTCTTGATGATAATGAGATACCTATGATCAAAGAAATATTCTCTTTTCAAGAATAGTAAATGAAATAATTGTGGGGAATCAATGCAAAGTTACTCTGAGGAAGCATTCTTGACGAATATTCTCCCTAGACAGAGCCTCAACATACACTTACAGTGGGTGTACCTCCTCTATAAGGGTTTATAATGGTAATTGAAGTGAGGCTAGGACATCTTCCCAACTAGGCACTAGGACCATAGGTTCACCTGGACCTAGTCATGGGAGGATATCAATATTTCCCTACATTAAGGAGACAATCTAAAAAGGTTTAGGTGAATCCTCAAAAGATGTACATGACTGGATATCTACCTCCAATAATGGTAGAACTAACATGTCAGTTCCTGCCCATTTTTTCGCCTATCCAAGCTCAGGTTCAACAAAATATGCATCAAGGTATTATTGATATCATCGATTCATTGGCATCTCGACTGGAAGTTGTGGAGAAGCGGTGCGCATTGGTATAGCCAGAATGAAAGCCTTACTCCAACTAATTGAGTGAAACCCTATCGCCGCCAAACTTCAAGAGTCTTGTGTTTCCAAGATTCAATGGATCAAGTGATTTGGAACAACATCTGACCCATTATACATCCCATTGTGATCCCATGATGAGAACTTTAGAGCATAAAGAAGCAGTGAAACCCATATGCTTTATGTGGACCCTGCAAGGGCCAACCTTCGTATGGTACACTAGTTTTCTATCTCGGTTGATCATGGGATGGGAAGACCTTCATTGATAGTTCCTATTTTAATTCTACTAAACTCTACAGAAGACAACACTCAGTGACCTCTCGAAATGCAAATAGTGAGATAATGAGAGAGTCTCAGACTTCATTTCCCAATGGGAAGTATTAACCTATTCCAAAAACTAGTCAACCCCCCATGAAGATATTATTGTTATGTACATCAATAAACTATGAGATGAGTTGTGAATTCCACTCATCCTAGTGAAATATATAAGTGGATTTCAGTATTTTTCCACCATCTACCAAAGAATGGAAGACTCCATACAGAAAGCCAAGTTTAATTCTTGGGTAACTCCACCTGCCTCAAGGAAAAGAGCAGGAAAGGAGGAAGCAGCGCCTATCACACTTAATCATGCCTATGTTCCCACATCAGCTCCAAAGCCTACACCATATCATGCAGCACCCCTAGGTATCAACAGAAACCCCCACCTCGACAGGATGAGTAGAGGGGACCCAGGTGAAATCAATTAGAGGAATGAATAAATAAAGTATACTCATTCTAATATGACTAGGTATGTGGTTATTTTATAGTCACTATGGACCATGATTTACTCCATCCACCAGAGCTAAAAAGGGATGACGAGGTGGGTTTTGATGAATAGAAAAATTAGTGTCCCTTTTATTGGATAATGGGACACACCATTCAAGAATGTTTCATCTTCAAGGACCTCCTTTAAAAAATGATAGATTCAAGGCAAGTAAAACTGGGATCGCTGCCACCACAAGTGGCATATGTTTCCACTACTACCCCTCGAAAAGGAGGTGAGTGGAAAGAGGTTATTAGTAGGGGAGAACAGAACTTTGATAGTTGGATGACTAGAAAGACAATCAAATGGAATCATGGTATTCTCCAAACACAATTGAAATAACCAACTATGCCCCCATCTACTCCCGTTGTGACACAGTCACTACCATCGGTCCCACAAACCTTCAGAATCCAGACTTTCAAAAATCATTCTGGACAAAAAGTTAAGGAGGAAATGAAAGAGGATGAACCTAAATCAAGGCCAAAATTGTCTTTGAACCTCTCATATTTTATACCCCCATATCTAAAACAATGATCACCGCCTTGCTAAGCAGCATCACCAAAAACGGTCAGCCAGGAGAATTCCTCGTCGGATGAGGAGTTGATCTTTGGTCCTATTAATGTCATACACTTAATGGATCCCTTATTTGATGTTGAGTATGGATATGAACATTAGTTCCCTACATCCGACTGGGGAATCATATTAATAAGTTGTAGGAGTCGGGGATACAATGGAAGATGCAATTATGGTAAAAATCAAATTTCTAGTCGCACCCCTACTCGGACTATTAATGTTTTAGAAACTCATAGAAGAACCCTTCAGCAGACCCAATAGGAACATGAAAATCCCCCTATACCGTCAAAAATCTACTATGGATCCATCACTCTAGACTATCCATTAGAAGAAGTATATATGTCAGATTTCTTCTAGCGGGCGGGTAGTCCTACCCAACCCAACCTACCAAGGATAGGATCACCTCCAGATCCTATCCCAAGAGTCGATCCATCCACATAAAATGCTAAATCCCTTGAAGCACCTGTTAAAGAGCATCCCTATATTGGGAATCACTAGCCTTTAGATCAAAAGTATGACATAATGAAGTAGTTAAATTTGGTTTTAACCAAGATATCGATCCTAGATGCCCTAAGTTTTTCAAAAGAACTTAGGGAAGCACTCATATATGATTTGTTGAGTCCCCAAGAGTTTGAATATAAAGTGCCCACCGCCAAGGTCTATCAGACAGAGACTGATCACGCAGAGTTACACGTGGTTATCTACTTCACGGATCAAGACAAAGACACCATTATACAGGGACACACCAGGCCCTTGTATGTGTCCGACGTGATAAATGATGTCAATATCTAAAAAGTATTTTTTGATAATGGATCTAGAGTTAATATTATTTTAGTGTGAACACTTCATCAATTGGGTTTCAATGAGTATAACCTAACACCTCCCACCATAACCCTACTAGGATATGAAAAAAGTGAGTAGAATATGTTGGGACAGATCCATCTCAATACTTAGTTTGGTGACCTCATAGCCGACTCAGAATTTCTAGTGGTTCGGAAAAACACGACCTTCAACATCTTGCTAGTATGGCCCCAGTTGCATTAGCACACAAAACTTCCATCATCATACCATCAATGCATCAAATATTTCATTAATGGGAAACATAGGACATTGCACACTAATAAGTCCCCATTTGAATCCCATGAGTAGCATCATATAGATGCAAGATTATATCAATAGAAAGAGAAACAACCCATTGTCAATGGTGTTGATTGGGTCACTGCCCCGAATGGTCTGGAAATGATACCATCCAAACCCTTTAAACAACTTGGTGAGGATTATATTATACCTATCAACAAGATCGAGCATATGAGTTCAGATTCGGGTGCACGTTCATAAATCTTCATGGTTTCAGTCATGAACACTGAGTCTAGTAGTTTTGAAAAGTTTTCAGACTCCTTGGATGGTGGTTAGAGCCCATATGAGGGCACATTCATTCCATCCCCAAGGCTTTAACAAATCCATACCTCACTGATCATGGTAGAAGAATTTGTATTGTCACTCAAAGTAGATGATGACACCCCTCCATCCTTCACCCCATCTTCTCTAGAGTTTCAAAGAAATCCATCACTGTCAGTTGGGTCAGAGGGAGTCACTTCGTCTTTTGAATATTGAGACATCAACCCCTCATCTAAATCTATAAAACTCATCCTAATACTTGTTTCCCCATTAGAACAAGAGGAAGATGATGAAGAAGAGGAGTACCTTAGGGATGCCCCTTTAGCATTCGAAGAAGGTGTCTCTACCACCATCGATGAACTCAAGGAAATAAACCTAGGTACCGAATAAGATCCATGAAAAACCTTGATTAGTGCGGCCATATCCCCCGAGGATTAAGAGGTATACACCTCCTTCTTAAGGAAGCATCGAGATATATTCACTTGGAACTAAACATAGATGCCAAGCCTCGATAACAAGGTGGTCACTCACCACCTGAGTCTTCTAAAGGATCATCGAGGCTATAAACAAGCCGCTAGGAGGATGCACCCAATACATGATGCTAAAATAGAGGCTAAAGTTGACGAGATTATCAGAGACAAAATCATCTAGAAGGTTTAATATCCTATCTGGATAGCCAATATAGTCCCCTTCAAGAAGAAGAATGGAAAAATCCTAGTTTTCATTGATTTAAAGGATCTTAATCGGCACTTCTCGAAGGATGATTTCCTAGTATTGGTTATAGAACTACTGATCGATGCAACAACTAGATATCATGATCTCTCCTTCATGGATAGCTATTCAGGATATAACCAAATCTGAATGGCCTGGGAAAATGAAGAAACCACCACCTTCACAACCCCATAAGGAGTGTTTTTCTATTAGGTAATTCCCTTTGGTTTGAAGAATTTTGGTGTTACATATCAATGTTACATGCATCATATCTTCAAACCCTTCTTGGGAAAGTTTGTTGAATGTTATGTTGATGACTTGGTGGTTAAATCTCGACAATGCTCAGACCACCTGGTGGATCTTGAAACCATCTTCAACAAACTGCGACAGCATATCTTGAAAATTAACCCCTTAAAATGTTATTTCAGTGTTACCTAGGGGAAATTTATCAGCTTTGTTGAACACCACCACAGCATCTAAGTTGGCCCCAAGAAGAAAAAGGATATCCTGGGCATGTCACCTCCCTATAACATCATAGATTTTAGAGGAATTCAAAAAAAAATCCTAAATTTGATGCTTTATATCCAGCCTTGCAGGTAAATATTTTACCTTCACTAGGTTGATGAAGAAAAGGGTTACATATCAATGGATTGATGATTGTCAGGAAGCATTAGATAGTCTCAAGAGATATCTTTTAATACCACTAGTTCTATTTCCACCTATCAAAGGAAGGCCACTTGTACTGTATGTGATATCCTTAGAGAGATCACTAGGAACCTTCCTTACACACAATAATGATGTAGATAGAGAAAATAGTCTCTATTGTCTCATTTGAACCATAATCGATGTTGAGAATCATTATTTAAATATCGATAAGAGCTGTCTGACACTAATCTTTATAGTCTGGAAACTAAGGCACTGCCTGCAGCATCACAAGGTCCATTTGGTCTCTCATAGCAACTTGCTTAAATACATCCTCGGTCATTTGATGTTGATCGGGTGTCTGTCACGGTGGGCAGTCATTCTGCAATAGTTTGACATTCAATTTATGCCTCATAAGGAAATAAAGGTCTTGGAATTAGTTATATTTTTAGCAGATCACCCCTCAATAGAAATGACTTCATTGTACACTAAACTACCCGATGAAGAAGTTTTCTCAGTTCAAGAGTATTCCCAAATATGGGAAATGTACTTTGACAGTGCATCTAGAAGCCCGACAAAAAAGATGATAAAAGACCCCAAGATCAACAAATTGGGGTTGGGAGTCATACTCATTTCTCCAGTAAAGGTAGTCCCACCTTACTCCTTGTTATCAGAGGGGTTCACAAATAATGAAGTAGAATATCATGCTCTCATTGTAGGGTTAGAGGTGAAACTTCAAGTACAAGTAAAACACTTGAAGATAAAAGTCAATTTTGAACTAATCATCAAGCAGGTTAATGGTGATTATGCTATTAATAAGGAAGAGATAATTCCCTTTCTAAATCATGTCTAGGGGCGACTGGTAGAATTCAATTTGTAACACATATTAACTCATGAACCACGATCACAAAATGACCAGGCATATGCCCTGGAAAATGCAGCCACATCTCTAGTCGATCTATACTAAGATGAAACACTCATCAGTATCGATAACCATCGGATGATCTCACCATTTATTCAGGACAAAATGGAAGAAATCAATGATATTAGTCTCTCCCCTAAACCATACGATCCTACCATCAGTTGGATGCCACCCATTTTGGACTACCTTCAAAAGGGAGAGCTCCCACTGGACATTCAAGAGAGAATAAATCCAAAGACGAGCAATTAACTTTGTTCTGAATGATGGAACGAGTCAGCAAAAGGTCCTAAATAAGCAAAGTCTTGACGAGGTCCTTCTTAGGTGCATCGATGGAGAAGAGATTATCGTTGTTATGAAGGAAGTACACATTGAGGCATGTGGTTCTCACCAGTCTGGGTCCAATATTTCTCATCAAATCTGATGTCTTGGATACTATTAGACCATTGTAACACAAGATTTCACTAAGTTCACAAAAAAGTTTCATTCCTTCTAGGTTCATGCAAAATTTATCCACCAACCCCTAGATTTTCTTCATACAGACAAGTACTTCTGGCCATTCTCTAAATGGGGAATGAATGTCATGAGACTATACCCTCCCACTGCAACCACGCAATTCAATTGTATTCTCATAAAAACCAACTTCTTTTCCAAATGGGTAGAATTCATACCCCTAAAATAGGTTAGGACAAATAACATTTTCAACTTCATGAATTCCAACATCATCACCAGATTTGGTGTCCCACATACCATACTGACAGACAACAACACCAATTTATGCTCCTCTAATTTGGAAAATGTGTATCAGGAGTATGACATCAAGTCCAACCATTCATCCCTCTACCACGCAATGGACAACGGATAAATATAGGTCTTCAATAAGACCTTATCCAATATATTCCAAAAGATGGTGGATAAGGATAAGAATTTGCAGCTAGGAAAGATCCTACATGCTTTGTGGACCTACCAGATCATGACCCAGACTGCCACACAGGCAACCCCATACTCATTAGTATATGGGGAAAAGGTAGTATTTCTCATATAAGTTCAATTTCATTCACTCCATATTTCCATTTGTGACTAGTTATCCACAGATGAGAAATCCCAGAAATTTCTGGATGAATTGGAGAGACTTCATGAAAATAGGTTGCATACCTTGAATCATTTGGAGGTTCACCAAAACTAGATTACATGAGCCTTTAACAAAAAGGTTCACCTTCGGTCTTTTATTGAAGGAGAGATGGTTTTGGTTCTCATAACTCCGATGATACTTAGAAAGAAACCCCCAAAGTTGGAACCAAAATAGGAGGGGCACTATACTATACATAGGTTCTACTATAATGGAGTGTATTCCTTAATCTCGATGGATGGATAGCTCACAACAGCTCCCACTAATGCAAGGTTCTTAAAGAAATATTTCATGTAGCCAAAAGAGAACTATTCCTGACCATATGACATTAAACTACACAGTGCCTAACATCATTATCACATTATGTTAAACTGCATGGTGAAATTTCTTTATTGCATGATGTTAAACTGCAAGGTAAAACGTCCTGGTCACACGATGTTAAACTACATAGGAATCATCATTTCAATCAATGATTCACCATATACGAGCTAGATCTATGTGGGAGAAAGATGAATTACCCTTGTCCCCACATGAGAGTTAGATTCACATAGGGATCCTTTCTCAAGAACTGCATATGGCTTGATTCCCATCCAGTGGGATACATAGCGATGCTCAGATCTCCAATCTCGGGTCCAACCATAAAAAAAAAATATGTCTAAATCCCTACTTATGGGATTGACCTATGAAGGGATCCTTTCTTTCAAGAACTACATATGGCTTGATTCCTTCCCAAGTAGGATATGTAGAGACACCCAAATTTGTCATCTTGGCCCAGACACCCAAAAAAATTGCCCCTTCCCAATGTATGGGCTAGACTTACGCAGGGAATTTTTATCAAGAATTACATATGGATTGATTACTGACATCATAGGATATGTAGTGACACTCAAAAATCTCATATTGGGCCCATCCAAAAATCTCCCTCAATCCTAGGGATGATTTTATTACTAGCATTTGGGCCTCAAAGCCTTTTTCACATCATGACTGCATTTCTTACAGGTTGTAAAAATCATCCTTCTCACAACAACATGACTCTCATCCTAATCACATGATATTAAACTGCATGGTACACTATCTAGTTCTCACAACAATAAATTGTATAATGCTAATGTCCTCATCATATTACATTAAAATGCATAGTACCATAATGTTCTCACCTGAGTGAGCATCACCCTTAGCATTGGTCCCCTGCCATGCTATATTCAAGAACTATGTATGACTTGATTCTCATTCTATGGGATACATAGAGATGTACAGACCCTATTTTTTGGACATAGCCACAAAATATAGGAGAAATTTACCCCTTCTTATGGATCAAACCTATGTAGGGATCCCCAACCAAAACTATTTATATCTTGATTCCTGTTTACACAGGATACATAGTGACGCCTGGATCTCTAATCTCAGGTCCATCTACAGAGAAAAAAAAATCCATCCCTATGTATAAGTCTAATATGTGTAGGGATCCCTCATTTAGAACTATGAATGACTTGACTCCTATCCACGTATGATACATAGTTATGCTCGGGTTTTTCATCCTGGAATAGCCTCCACAAATACAAGATGCCCCTACCCTTGGTCACGCCTCCCTTGCATGGTAGACTAAACTTTTACCGCCCCTTGTTTCTCACACTGAGCACAACTCACGTGGGCTTAGGAGTTTTGGTAGGGGATTCCCCGCATGATCAAGGATTATCAATCCACATTAAATGGTTCTTATAGTATTACTTTAAAAGGCACACCTGATATTTCCTCTTCACAATGGGGAATTTATGTCCTGACTGCATGATGTTAAATTTTATGGTACCTCAAGAACTATGTGTGTCTTGATTCTCATTTGGATGGTATATATAGTGACGCCTAGGCATCGTGTCCTAGTCCCAGTCACGGGTAAAAACTAAATGTCCCTGTATCCTGTGTGCAAACAAAGATCTATGCAGGAAATCTCAAGTTTGGGTTCCTCCTTTAGGAATCTATAAAGGAAATAAAAATTCCTCCTATATACAATTTATATCTATATAGGAGATTTCAAACTCCATGGTTGGTCATAGGTTTGAATGTTTCTTGTGTAGACAGACACATTCCTTCCATTCAGCACACTCTGTGACCCGAGCAAGTTAGGATCCTCATAAATACTCTATGTCTATCGAAAATGGGAGGGTACAGTGTCTTGAGGACACCTTTGTTTGAATATGCACAATATGCCCCAGTTGGCTCTTCATAAGTTACCCAAAAAAGGGATTTCCAAATAAAGGAAAATTCATCCTTAGGATAGGATTTTTTCTATCTTTATATTCCCCAATGGCTCCCATGACCCAACTCATTTCTCTTGATCCAAGAATCCCCAGGATCATGGTTTACACTTTTATCCCCCCTCACATCTAGGGTATGTTAGAACATCCTGACCTGATTAGCCTCCAGTTACTCATGATTTATATGATGAATGGTTCTAACTGTATGACATTAAACTATAGGACCCCATGTTGTCTATATAACATGATTTTAAACTATACATCCAACGTACTAGTATCAAGATACTAAACTACACTATATTAAGAACTATGTATGGATTGATTCCTGTCATCTTAGGATACGTAGTGACACCTGAATGGTCAATCTTGGGTCCATCCACAAGGTAAAAATGACCCCTCTTCTTCTGTTTATGGGTCAGACCTGCATAGAATATTTTTGAACATAAAAAAAAATCCCACTCTCTTATACATGAGCTATATCTGCATGAGAGAGTCCAATATGAGCCTCACCTCATTCATGAGCTCGTATTCAAAAAAACATGTGTCCCTTTCCCATGCAAGAGTTCGATCGTCGTGTGGGGAAACCTCCCCAAAATCACATACGAATTGATTCCTATCATCATAGGATACATAGTGACATATGGACCCCATGTCTCAGGCCCATCCATACAAAAAAAGGAAACAATACATAAATATTTCATACGTTTGGGTCAGAACAGCATAAGGGAAACGACTTTATCTATTCCCAGGACGTTTTGCCTTGGAATTACCATTTCATGTTCAGGAACTCTCCTTTCACAAACCATACTCAGTGTTTGGAAAGGCCCAAATCCCCATAAACCTCCTTGTCCATTATAAATAGAGGGCTAGTGTCTTGAGGACACCTTTATTTGACTATGTACAATATGTCATAGCTAGATCTGCATAAGTCGCCCACCAAAAAGGCCTATTAACCAAAGGTAAATTCATCCCCATGAGAGGATTTTTCTACCTATATATTCCCTAATGATGTTTAAGTCCTACATCACTACTCGGATTTGGAAACCTCCTAGATTAGAGTTTACAGCCCTTTTCCCCCTTCACGGCTGAAGATGATAGAACATTCCTCAGAAGATTACTATGAAAAGGGTGAATCATTTATCCCTTGGTCAAAGTAAAGTAACCCTACGTCTTAATCCCTAAACATCCTGGCCTCATGACTTTAAACTACACCATGATTCAACCCTCCTTTACACAAACCAAATACATATAGGAGTGGTTTCTTATTCATGGCTAAAGCTGATATAATGCCCTCGTCGTTTTTAGACATCACTCCCTTAACAAGCTACCCTTCGTGTTTTTAAGAAATCCAAATTCTCATAAATTACTAGGTCATTGAAAATGGAGGTTCAATTTCCTAAGGACACCTTTGTTTGAATATGCACAATATGCCCCAGTTGGCTCTACATAAGTCGCCCACCCAAAAAAGGGGGTATGTCAACCAAAGTCAAATTCATCCCCAAAGAGGTTTTCCTACCTCTGTACACCCCAACAAAATAATGTTGGAAACCATTATTATGGTCAATAATCACACACTTTCCCCATATAACATCTCATATTAAAAATATCACAAAATTAGGGTCAAGAAAAATCCCTCGTTTATGTCTGGAAACATGAGGACATTTTCAGAAAATATGCCTTATTGGGGGCCCTAGCCCTGTAAGTCACGGTCAAATATATTCAATCTAAAATATTAGTGACATTATTCTAGATTTCAAGACTATAAACTGCCAATGAAAAGAGATTCAGTTATTTCTAGGGTGAAAACATGCAAAGGGAACCCTGGGTAACAAGTTGAGAAATTTGAGAAAATAAAAGACACAAAGCTTGTTAGGTCGAAAACCCACAAAGTGTGGCCTAAGAAAATGTTAAATTATACTTTCTAGGTCCGCACCATAAGGTACTTAGGAAAAAATTAAGGTAGTAACCAAAAAGACACAAAGTTTGTAGGGTTTTTAATAGAACCCTATAAACTTTAAAACTATGATCACTCAACCCCTTGGCTCAGTAAAAAATTAGAGCATTACATGATTTTGTCAATTGAATTATCCCATATGATAGTTGAAATTAATATCCAGTGATTAAAAAATCAATTCATCTGAAGCATAATTGTCTTTCAAAGCATGGAAAATTGTGGTTGATGGAGATTGCAGGAAAAGATAAATGATAAGCATTGTACAACAAACAAGTGTTTGTTTGTCGAATAAGAACAGAGGAATATCCACATCTCGGAGCCTCTCCCTGATGCTACTACAAAAAAGGGGTGGGATATGTCAAATGACCATAATAATTACAATGAATTTAGAATTGCTTTGGTTAGAAAATTAAAAAACACCTGACGCGTGCTATTAAGAGTCTGTTCTAAAGTGGCCCTTTGTTCGGACTCATTTTCAACTGTTGGGTGCACCTACCTAACAACGACCCTGAGATCTCATCCCTTCTGGTTGATTACTTCAAATTTTGTAGTTGATGATAATAATTGTTCATTTAACTGTAACACCCCAAGGATTTATAAATAAATTTAATATTGAATGCATGAAACATTGAGTCTCTAAAAAACACCACTTTGTTATAACCTAGCTAGTAAACATAATTTTTCCACCTCTGTGATTTGAATTTCAAAAAACTGACATACATGCTTGCGTTTAGTAAGATATTTAGAGTCTAATAAGACAAACTTAATTTTTGATAAATAGTAACATACCCTTATAAATAGTAATACGACCCTTATAAATAGTAAAACATATTATTATTTTATTTTCTTAAGGTTATAAAATAATGAGATCTTGATTAATTTTTCAAGGCGATATAAAATGAATTGTAGTTTTAAAATTGTTATTTTTCAAATAAATTGTGATTTTATTTAAAAATTAAATTAATCATACTTAGAAAATTATTTTCAAAAAATGGAGTTCCTTTTTTAATTCTACATATCACAAGATGGTTTGGGTTAATTTTTTGGATTTTTATGAAATACTTGAATTTTTAATGAATAGTAAAATATGATAATTTACCGTGTATATTCATTATCATTTAAATTCATTATTCCTAGCATCATGGATGATGTATGCACTCTTGGTTCAAACTCATATGCACTTATTACTATTATGGGTCACTTGAATCAATATTATTGGTTGTATTGAGGGAAATAATAAAATAATTAATAAGATATTAAAAAATCACCCCTCTCCTCCACTATAAAACCCCTCTCACTCCCTCTTCTCTTCACTCCTCTCAAGACTTATTCCTTCTCTAAATTCTGATAAAATATACTCCCAAGCTCCTGAACCACATCCATCAGCCCTTGGTCTCATAAAAAGACCAAAACCTCTCCCCTAAAGAGGCTCTCAAGGAAGATAACTTCAAGAGGTAAATCCCTCTTTTCATTTTTTTTTTATTTCGAGTTCCTTTCTTTTATTTTTCTTTCCTCACCTCATTTCATCTAAATGTTATGATAACTCTAATACCTTACATGTACTGAAATTTTTTTATGATAATGTAATAATTCATCATCATCTCTCTTTTCCCCTTCTTTTACACTATAAATGAAAACACCATATGAGATGTGTTAATTTATCACATTCAAGGACAATGGGTTTTCAATTTCTATTATCATCTTCAATTATGGTCATGAAACCATTTTTATGTTTGAAATAGACTATAATATATGTATTATAACATATTTAAGGTTTTTTAATCTTTTTGTACACATGATATTAATTTATAAATCAAAATGAGTTCATTGTGATCAAAAACTTCCAATTAACCCAAACAATTATCATTAAAGTTTTATATAATGATTATCTTCACTCTCAATAACCAAATTAATTTTATAACCATGTAATATTCTGGATGTTAAAAAATAAAATAAAAATTCTATTCTGGATTACCATTCTCATTTTACATGTTTATCCTTACATGTATATAAGTAAATCAGTCATGAATACCAAGGAAGAAAACGCTCCCAAACAATAAAATTGAACCTCTTAAACCCATCAAGAAGGAAATGAATGAAATTAATAAGGATATAATGAATCAATTAAATAAATAATAGTTTATATAAATATTAATTAATGAATTTAATTTGGTTATCCAGGATACTAAGATCAAGTGAAGAACACCATCGGACTTAAGGTAAGGGTTTTCTACCCGAACCTTTATTTTCATTCAGGTTACTCTTATTCTCTACTTACCTTAATTAAATTCTTATGTATTCATATTTACTCATAAATCCTATGTGAATGTTCTATATATGTGTACCAACTAGAATCCTACTTTCATTTATGGGTAGTTATATGTTTTAAAAGGATCTTTCAAAAATTCTTCATGAAATACAAGCCCGGTTCAAGGGAATTTCTCAAATTCTTTCATATTTTCAAGAGAACTCTATAATATGTTTTTAGAAAACATTATCTTTCTAAAATAACTCATTTATTATGAAATTACTATCTTACTTCATTACTGGTTTTATACAAGTATTTTTCCAAAAGAACTCTTATTTTCAAAGTAAAAGAGTATTTATCTCAAGAATTACTCGATGAATTTATAAGAGTATCTTCATCTATTTCAACACTCTTGTTGGTTATTATTGGGATTGATCTTTTATGATATCATCTACCATATTTAATTTAATGATTTATGATTAGTTTGACTATGGATGTGCTATCTTAAAACCATTCACCAATTTACTTTGAATGGTTAGTGTTTATGTTTAATGTTCGGGGAAAGTTATTTACATTTCATATGTTAGATTCAATATGAATATATATGTTGTTTATGTTTATCCCCATTTATATGGGGAATGAATTAGACTTAGTAAGTGATGAGTGGGTCCCGCTATAGCCCCTCGATGCGTCAGTAGGTCTCATGAGACAAACTACAATCTTGGCACGAGGCCTTGACAAAATAGTTATTTATGGTCTTAGCACAAGGACTTGACAGTATAGTTATGATGTCTGGAATTGTTCATTCCCTCATCAGAAAACTAGTAATTGAAATTTCATGAGGTTATTAGACTAGTAGAATACCCATGGTTATGCTTTATTATGACATTATTTATCCAGATCTTATTTTGGCCATAATATGTTCAAGATTATTATTAAAGGCATGTGTTTTTAGTTATTCACCATGCCTAATGTTTATGTTTATGATATATTCTGTTGTATTTCTTACCCTTGATGAGTGTTTGAGATCACCCCTTTCTTATGTTTCATTTTCCTAGGACATGAAGAGGTATATTATGAATGACATACAGGGATAACCTAGGATTTATGGATGTTGTTAAAGGAATTTTTATATTGTATTTCCTTTAAAGTTGTAATATTGAACTTATGTATGTATCTAGTTTTTCAAAACTACTAAAAAATCATTCATTTGGGATACTACTTTCTTGTAATCATGATAATGTAATGAATTAAGGCACTGGCTCCAGGAAACTGGGGTCGGGTCTTTATATTAACCTTGCCACATGATCCTTACATTCCTGATGTTCCTCGGTCTGTGAAACCACTTGATCATAAGATATTGATTCTTTAACAACCAAGTGGTGTAGCTCGATAGTGGTATCCTAAAAGGTTTCCTCTTGATGATGGGAAGCCTTAAATTGAGCAAGGTCACCTTCACATGCAACTAAGTCTTCTCAAGCTATGAAAATTTGGTGAATAAGGATGTGCAGGTGTCGGTAATAAAACTCACCCAACCCCAGGCCAAGGAATATTTGGTGAAGGTTGTCCAACTTGTCATTTATTTCCTCCATAGGGGTTTCGATGACAACAATGCAAATTTGGTTCCAGGTCCACCTTCACATATCCTGTTGTTCGATCGAAACACGGGGTCCCTCATCTCGATCACTCACTGCCACAGGTACATAATCTCATATTACAACTATAGAAGACAGTTTCATATTAAATAACGACTCTAGAGTGGGAAAGTCTCCCACCTTCATCTAATGTACTGCCTCAGGAACCAAGCTAATGGGACCAGCATCAATCGATGTGGATCCCATGGTTGTTCCACTAGGGATAACATTGGTAGGGTTGTGGGAAACGCTATTTAAGAATGTTGAATCTACACCATATTCTATAAGGAGGGGATTGGATGATGAAGCTCCCCTGAGATTCTCAGATCATGGGGATGTGAGTTTCTCTCCCCTTGAAACTGATAAGGGGGAGTATCGGGCATAGGAGTGGCGGAGGCCAATGGCTTGGGCACCCGTCGAACCAACCTCGCCAGCACCCCATTAGGGTAATAATCCACCCACATCTGGGCATATTTCCATGATAAGTTGATTAGAGATCCTATATGGGGGGAAAGTATTTTAATTCTAGAGACCTCATGCATCATAATCAGTCATAATTGATAGAGAATGTATGGGTGTGATTCCCTTCTAATTTGGGTAATTGGTAAGAATGCAACTTGTTGCAGACATACAAATCACCTTGAAAACCTATAAGGGATGTGGGGTTCAAAAATGGTTACCCTGTCTACCTGAGTAGTTAATATCCCATCTCACATCGCAATAATTTAGGAACTTTATTCTAAAGAACTCCTTATGTCATCCACCGGTGCTCCATGGGGTGCATGGTAAGGCACAAAAATGAATCGAGAAGAATCACTCAATAGATCTACCAGGCCATTGATGCCTAAGGATTTAAGGTGAATGATGACAATATTAAGAAGAGAAGGGAAGAAGTCAGAGGAAGGGACTATTGTGGTATGTTGGTACTCATAACATCAATAGTGCTCCACCACCCAGCCATACAAGAATTGAAATGGCCTGCTTAGGTGATGTGGGGATCTTCCTTCCTATATTTGACCCAACAGTTCATAAATACGAGTAAGGGTGGGAACGATCAAGTTGATGGGTTATCCCTCCGCAAATGTGACCACCATCATCAAGGTATAGATTAAAACACCAGTATAGATTTCATGATATGGGAAAAGTCATCCACTTAGAAACATGGCAGAGAAACCCACCATCCTAAAGTTAGGTGATATGCTTGGATGAATTTTGTAACCCCATGTGGTGTATTGACCATCCTCGAGGGTAGCACAGTACAAACCCAAAATTCATCACAACTGTTGAGTTGATTGAGTCCTGTTACAGAAAACTTTCAGCCTTAGACAACTAACTTACAAAAACATCATGATGCATTCATCAAATGGAATGAGTGAGCGAGTGTGGAGAGGATGACTAAGAAACCTCTCTACTATGGTCAACAGATCCCTCGCTAATGGAGAAACTTTCCTAGTATTCCCCCATATATTGGTTGTAGAAAGAAATTCATCATACATGTTATAATGAATATGGATTCCCCCTAATTTTTAGATATCCAATAAGCATATTCATACTTCTCCTTTCGATGGGTGGAAGGTGTTGGTGCTTGAACACCAATGACTTAGCAATTCAGGAAATATCTCAATCGGTGGATAGACTGTAAATTAGGAGACCCACACTACCAGGTATAAGTTGAAAACCTATAACTATTTAGGGAGCTCCCTGCAATTTTGGTGCACCCAAAATGCCCAGGACCATTCATTTGATAAACTCCCTCTCGACCGCAAGTCCCACTTGGAATTCCATCCTTCATCAGGGTTGTCTCTTAAGAGGTTGAAAATGGATGGGTAATCTAGAATTTATGATTTTAGGGATATATAATGACTACTTTGATCACTTTTTGTCCACATAGAACCATTCAAAATAAATATGCTCTCTTGAGAAAGACCAGAAATGATTTTCACCGTGGTAGAAATATCCGCTTGGGCATGATCCTGGGATGTCTCAAACCAAGCAGAGGGGAGACTCTGGCCAACTAATAGAAGGGAAGCATCATCTTGAAGTCCAAAATTATAAAGTGGTGTTCTAATGGATAGAGGATAATCCATAAGTTCTTGTGAAAGGAGGTCCTTCAGGACACCCTCTTTAGGGGTGATGAAAGATCGAAGGTCATCTTCAATATTCTCAGTTATGGAGTTTCTTCTCTTAGTTGTAGTTATAGAAGAGGAATCCATTTTTGTATCTATAATTTATCATCAAAAGTATGTGTGATTTATTTAAGAGATGAAAAATAATGTGTAGTAAAAACTTGCACAAGTAGAAATTTAGGCTATAGCCACGGTTCAAAACCCCAGTTATAGGGGTCAAGACTGTGGCTATAAGCTATAGCCATGGTTTTACTGGTCGCGGCACCTATTGGTGTGGTTATAGAAAAAATATATATCCACAGTTTTAAGAGGTTATAGCCATGGTTTAAACTATGGCTATAGGGTCTATTTCCAGGGTTTTGGAAATCGTGGAAATAGCTCACATGGTTGTCCACCATGGCTATAGGTCTATATCCACTGTTTAAACTATGGCTATATGGTCTATTTCCATGGTGTAAAACCATGGTTATAGCCCATGTAAATCGTGGCTATAGATTTAAAATAAACAGTGCCCAACTAGATTCGATCTCCTTACCTCCGCTATCTAAACCTGCCACCTTACCACTACACCACAAACACCTTTGTGTATATAAATATATATATTTTTATATATATTATTAAGAATTGTGGCTATAGCATGTAAACAGTGGATATAAATCATCCCATAATTTTTTCGCGGGTTAATTTTTTTCCCATGCAAGGGTGGGAGACCTATAGCCACGGTTTTGATGAACTGTGGCTATAGAAAATAAAAAAACCCTACAAACACAGTTTTAAGATGTTATAACCACAATTTTTGGAAACCATGGCAATAACTCACACAGTTGTACACCGTGGCTATAGGTCTATAGCAACGGTTTAAACTATGTCTATAGGGTCTATTGTCACGGTGGAAAATTATGGTTATGGCACATGTAAATCGTGGCTATATCCTTGGTATAAATACCTATATCCATGATTTTGTAAAATCCTAGCTATAGGTCTATGACTATAACTTAATTTTCCAATAGTGTTGAACACTATGTTATATGCGAACCATTAGTTCAGGGATGCATTCATCCGTGAACCATCAATTTGCAAAGACACTGGCCTATGAAGCATTGGCCAGTGAAGCAACAGTCTATGGGACAATCCATCCGTGAAGCATCCAACCACTATACGGAAGATTGAAAGTTACTGTTTGTAGTTAGGTGTTCAGTTTGTGGATGAAGAATCTCAGTTTGCAGAAACATGGGCTGAAAAGAAGGTAGTTTGTGGAAGCATTACATGGTCGAGAGTTTTTAGGAGCACCAAGTTCACTGAGAAAATTGGTAAATTGAAAATAAATTAGGGACCTTATTTATATGTGTGGTCCCCTACAGTGGGTCCACTCGCATACTGCAAACCATTTCAACACAGGACCACTTTCTACATCGAAATAGCCTCCTCTTCATCCTGATTAGAACTCATTCTAGTGGGAGTAATTTTTTGGGTCTTGAAATTTCTACAAATAAGATCAGTATAATTCCATTAATTTGGAAAAGGAGAAAAATGAATCAGAAGAAGAGTTTGAGGAAGAATGTTTAGAAGGGAAAATCGTAAAGAACATATTGCTCCACGAACCATTGCTTTGCATGGCACTCCGCCGCTCTGTGAAGCACATGTGAAAAAAAATAGTCTAAGGGGAGTGTCAGAGCTGGAAGTTCCTGCAAACAAAGTAAAGACATCTGTGGGGAGAGGCAATGATTTCCGCCCTCGTAGATGAACCACCCTGCGAACTTGCGAGGTGAGGCAGTATCGAAGACTCTCACAAATGAGATGAATTATTTTATGGGGAGAGGCAGCAATATCCTCCCCAACAAAGGATTTCCTCCACTGACTAAGTACTCACAGGATCCTACAAAAGATGCCCCATGACTCTTTATAGACGACAGGTCACACTAGTACCCATTCCCTCTTCTCTTCTATAAATAGACCTTGAGGGGGACCAAGAAAAGGACTGAACGGAAGAGGAGGGACACCTGAGTTGAAGAAGGAAGAATGAGGCACCATGAAAACTAGAGCCTTCTGATGATTCTCAGTAGGTAAAAACCACCTCATAAAAGTACAAAGAAAATAATAACTCGCCCAACCATCTGCGAACTCATAACCCCTATGCGGATTCCATTCCACGAGGCATAAAGTGGATGACCCCTCTGCAGAAAAAAAAAATCCTATATAGAAAAATTCTATACAGATGGAATCCTGCCCTGTATGGCATCATGCTACGCAGATAGAAATCGGCCCCGCATAACAACATGCTACACGGATGGAATTTGGCCCCACATAGCAATACTCTGCACGGATAGAACCCAGGTCCACATAGTGTTATGTCACATAGATTATACCCTCTCCCGCATAGTAACACATCATGCAGAGGGAACCCTATCCCGCGTAAGAACCTACTGCACAAAACGGGGAATCCTATGGTGTTATATTATCTAGCTCCCATCATCCTCTCATATCATGTCATAATCCCTCATGGTGGCTTCTCCGCAAACCAGTCTAACAGCATTAGGCCAAGACCCTTCCAAAGCCACCGAACAAGTATGATAATTTCATCAGACACATCAGTGTGTCCTCTCGAGTTTACATACTTGTGGTGAGTGGAGTCTCATGGGTAGCCTTCATAGTAAGGTAGACCCTTGTAATATCCTTGTGTTTACATTATCGTGGTAACATGGGTTCCGTTTTTGGGGTTCTCACATGAACCTCCCTATTCTAGGGATTAAGGGGAACCACTGACCTTTCCCTTTGATGAGGTTCAGTGATGAACATTCCTCTCCCTCCTGGAACCAATTTTAGGTCACTCCTCCTGAGTAATCCCATAGCCTTTCTTGTGGGAGGCAATACTTTTTCTCCTCTTCACCTCAGCCCAAGACGTAGTCAGATGTATCATAAAATTTGAATATACTAACTATGAAAATAAAAGAGGATACAGGAACACTCAACTGGAAACGTGTTCATCTTGAAAATGATCGATTTGTATTATATAATCCCAGCCTGATTAATGAAATGTTGGGTTTTCTTATCAATTTCATTGGCATTCCTCTTTCTGTAAGTATATTTAGAAGTTTCACATTCAAGAATTTCTGGATTGTTAAGAGTATTGATATTCTCTTGTGTAGTATTTTTTGTATGACCCCATAAATCTGGCATTAAAAAGGTATTATTATACAGGAACACTCAACTTTATCTCCCTCTCTCATTGGTCTTTTTCGCCTTGTCTACCAGCGAACAGAGTGGATCATGTGATATTTGGATTTCCTGCTTCCCCTTGTTTTTCACACTGAGCATGACTCGCGTAGGCTTAGAGGTTAGTAGTAATCATGAAATCTACGTGATCCCAAGGAAAATGGGTTTCTCCCATGTGTAATCACCACATCAAATCCTATCAATCCTCTTTTTATGGGCTTTCTCCAATATATGTAAGTCCCAACTTCAATACCTAAATCTTCAAAGGGTCGCAGTCCCAATAAACCATCATTTTCCTCTTATTCGGTGTAATTCCCTACCATGCCCCCTTTAATGGGAAACTTTCATGTATAAACCCCAATGATCCAAACTGTGTCGGATTTGATTACCAACTAGCTAGGATACGTAGGAAGTCTCCTTGAGGTCCAAACCCAGCACCCAAATCCACCTTATTGTTCTTCGGGTCACATCCTCGGTAGGGTCATGTCTACTCAGGAGACCACATCTCTTATGGGATCCTCAGGCCACATTGGCGTAAGTCCCACACTATCTTTGACCAGGAACCTTTTGCCTGGGCGTCCTCACTGTATGATGTTAAACTGCATGGTTCAGTCCTTATTAGATGACCTTAAAAGGTGATGTGATCCGTTAAGTGGCACAGAACTACATGGGTTTTGATTCCTCTCACAAGGATATGTAGGAATCCCATTTTATGGGTTCAATCCTGGAATTGAAATAGATCTTGTACCCCCTGGATGATGAAAAACTCTAGAGCATCACACCACATGGATTAAACTCATGTTGTCTTGAAAAATGACTAAGGAATCCCTTATCTATCCATAAAAGGGTAACATTGATGGAGAACCTCATATACTTACAAATCCCTCCATTTATGGAGAATCTCAGACATATAAAAATGATTCTGAACCTATGTGTACCAATGGTTTATCATTACCTCAAGGTAATCCATAATATACACATTTGGGAATTAACCAAGGATTCATGAACATATCTTAAATCTATAAGAGAGTCTCATAATAGGAAATAGTTCCCCCCAAAAGGGTGTGATGATCCCAACTTCCCATCCTCTCTACCAATGTGAGTTCTTAAGTGTTACTGGCCAATTTACTTAGTAAATGCCTACCTTTGGAAAATAGTTCCATGAATCATGGATATGAGATCCATTGGGTGTTTTTTGGATCCACGAACAAAACTCGTTGGTGAACATTCGGAAGTAATATACCTGACATGAATGGTTGTATGAAATTCAACCCCCTACAATCTACCATCAGGCCAACACGTTTCTTTCAAAAATGAAGCGACAAACTCGGCATGAATGACTTAACTACAAAACCTCCTTCATAAGATAAAAAGGATATACTACCCAGTTCCCATAAGACCATTTCATTCCTGACCCAAACACGCCATCTTCTGAGGGGAAACAATCACCTCATCCAAGACATACATGCCTCATCCAAGCTCATACAATCACCCAATCTTTTGTCTCACGTCATACACCATAAATAATTAATTATTTAATTTAAACCAAAGAGGCATAACTAACCAAAAACTCACTGAGCATCGTACTTGCATTAAAATTGTGATCAACCACTTGAAGAAGGTTCATAGAATGTCCTATGTTCCATCTAGAACAAAATCTATAACCATCAACACCCATCTAACCATTAACTTCATTCAATTTTACAAAATAAATCCTAAATAAAATAGGGAAGTGGCTTACCTTAATTGAAACTGATTCCAACAACATGCAGATATAACCTCAAGTCCCTCTCTAGACACCGCACCTGAAAGGCCCTTCGATTCGGGGTGATTTCACCATGCTTTGGTATCAATAAAATCCTAGCTGGAATCGAGAAGAATTAGCAGCCAATAATTATAATAAGAAAAAAAGAAGAGGTAATGAGAAACACACCTCAATTTGGTACCAAATCACACCTAAAACCAAGGGGAAATGAGGGGAGGAAGTGAGGGGGCGTCATTCGTAAGGCCCTCCCCGCACGTGCTTTGTTGACCAAAAATGAAGCGGGGCTAAGTCCCCTTTTATTTTAAAAAAACTTTTGACACCCCTTTCATAGTGTGAACCTTTAGTTCACATCATGAACCACCTAGGTAGTGGGATTCCCCTAATCTTTTCATGATGTGAACACTTATTCACACCATGAATGGTTGTTATAGTTGTTTTTCAGCACACTCAGTCACTCTTCCATCATTCGATACTCACCTGAAACCTTAGGAAATCCACCAACCTCTAAAATACATCCAATCTCACCCTTTTTGGACATTAAAATCCTCAAGATCTCGATCTGATCCCCAATTATCAAAATGAACCATTCACCATATGAAAAGTTCAAATTCCCTCAATAATTTCCAACCCGTAATGATGTAGGTCATTAAAGTTATTGTTGCCCATTAGATTTTGAGGTCGGTGGTTAAGTGTTTATTTGGGTATTTGTTAGACTGGGGTATCATCACTTGGGAAAGTAAGGAAAATTGGCAATGCATTATGTTGGTTTGTTTCATATCATGGAGCATCTTTGAAAGGTGTCCTATTAGTTGGATTTTCCATTGCAACTGACCATTATCCATGATGTATTTCATGTATCCAAATTCAAGAAGTACCATCCAGACCTATATCATGTGATAGAGTGGGAAGGTTTAGAGGTGGATCTTAATGCAATCATTGTGGAGAATCCTGTTCATATCCTAGATTATCAGAACAAGGTGTTATGTGGTAAGTGAAGGTTCCGGGTGCAGCGGAAGCGTGGTTGGGACGACACCCAACTTTAATTTTTACCATGATCAATGATTATTCCGGGATCAATACGACGATGAATGCTAGTCTCCATTGAATAGAATCAAAGATTTAGATAAAGAAGGAAGAGGCCAGAAACCTTTAGAGAGGATCTTTCACATCATGTTTATAATTAATTTAATTAATTTCATAAATAAAAGAATATCTGGATCTTCAGTATTTTTTTCATTGATGATGTTGATCGTTCGAAATGACCCTTCTGGATTATCTCATTGCGCTTGCGAGGATCCAAATTATAATCCCTCTAGCGGTGATCCACACGTGCTCCGATGGCCTCTGATCGACACCACTCATTCTCCAGGTGTTAGCATGGCGAAGCGAGTGACTTGTGTCAGTTGTTCTCAATTTCTTATTCTTTGGCCTTAAAGAACGTCTCTTGTTCTTGAGAGGGGATGGAAGAGGATTCGAGAGAGAAATTGTTTAGCTCAACAATTCTCAATTCACCAAGTGTGTGGTGTGTTCACAATGGCATAATAGACGTACTTGTCTATTTATATGCATGGAACTTCAGTTAAAATATTTAATTTCATAACAGTAATTAAATACATTCATGAACTTAGAGAAAACTCGTGCTCATAATAATAATACCGCATCATTATTTATGGTGCGCTAACTTGCGCAAAACGGAATTATGAATAAAATTCTACGTCACAAAATAATAGCAACATCATTATTATTTTAACTTGTGGAAACTAATAATTATTTACCGTATTTCAAATAATTATTTTACTACTAAACCGTCCTTGGTCTGCTCGAACTCCACTTCCATTTATTGAACACCTGAATAAATAAATAAATAAATTATTCTCTTAAATAAATATTTTATTTACAAACTATTAAATAAATATTTATTAAATGTTCAATAAAATAAATAAATATTTTTTATTTAATTTATGTGATCATCTAAACTTGAATAAAATTATTCCATGGTCTCGAGAATAGTATTTATTTAATTAATTAAATTCAAATAGAATTTAACTGAGACCACAAAAAACACTTAGTGTGTGACCCTCTAGGATTCTTTCTCATTGGAATTAGGTGGGCTTGCCTAAAGTCCAAGAGTACTGTCTAGCAACGAGTCAAGGCACCCAAGAGAAAGAACATAAAGTTGCAACAACAACATCCACATAAGAACTATCACTATGTAATATAATCCCTCTATCTTAATATCTCATCAAGCAGGTTCCATGATAGTGTCATCAACCTTTATACTTGATATGTCATTCTTTGACTACCTAAAATAAACTTGTTGTTACACCATGGCCGTAGAATTTTGCATGACGGTTCTATTTCAATCAAAGGGCTGAGATATCAGCTTCCATAAATGGAAAGGACAAATCCTTCCTCGACTTATCCATTAATATCATGTCACTCATGATGCACCCAATGTACCCTACTTCCCGCCAACTGTCTGCGTGACAGTTTTCGTCAGTAAATCAAAGTGCATGAGTCGTGACACGTATTAATGATAATCTTAAAGTCTAAGGATCATTACACACGCTCATAGATAGAAATATCTGATGACACCAAAACATGCGGAATTCCTACCGGTGGGTCTGTTCTCATAATCTCATGTCTTGAAGATTACCAAGTGAGAAATTCATGAGAGAAAGTCTCATCTTCTTACGAGTACTCACACCTGACGGTCTGCATGCTATGTGTCCCTTCATAGTATGACATCCAACTGTAGAACTATATTTAAGAATATTATTGTAGAATTTCAAGGTTCTTATCATAGTGGAGAGTTTTCATGACCTTATCAATGTAACAAATACTCTAGGACATTATTACATCACAGTCATGTAGAACAATGAAAAATATATAATAAGATTTTTAATATTTAAATACATTAAATATCCATGTAATAAAATTACAACCAGTTCGTTCTAGGACACCAACTCTTACAAACTCCCACTTGGACTAGAGCCAGCTGCCTACGACTTTCAGTCTGCTAGACCTTACATGGTGATTATGTTTCTACTGAGTCAAGTCTTTAGTCAAGGGGTCTTCCACGTTGTCTTCCATGAAAATATTGCTCACTATAACTTCACCTCTCTAAGAAAAATACCTCAAGAGATGATACTTCTTAAGTATGTTCTTTGTCTGTTGATGTGACCTTGTCTCTTTTGTGAGATCCACCATTGTATTATTATCACAGTACAATGTGATGGGATCTTTACTTCTAGGTATCACATCCAACTCCTGGACAAAGCTTCGCTTCCAAACTGCTTCTTTAGCTGCCTCAGAAGCTGCGATATACTCAGACTCTGCTGTAGAATCTGCGACCACACTCTGCTTTGAGCTCTTCTAACTCACTGCACCTCCATTCAAAGTGAAGATGTATCCCATTTGAGACTTCATGTCATCTTGATCAGTCTGGAAACTAGAATCTGCATATCCTATGATAAATAGTTCCTCATCTCCTCCATAAACCAGGAACATATCCTTAGTACGCCTCAGAAACTTTAGGATAGTCTTGACTGTCATCCAATGGTAGTCACCTGGATCAGCTTGATATCTGCCTACTGCACTTAATGCATAGGCGAAATCCAGCCTAGTACATAGCATGGCATACATGACTGACCCAATCACTGATGCGTATGGAGTCCTTTCCATTATCATTCTTTCCTCATGTGTCTGAGGACACATTTTCTTGGAAAGATGGATGCCATGTGACGCTGGAAATAATCTACTCTTGGATTGTTCTATACTAAATCTCTTTAGTATCTTATCAATGTATATACTTTGACTTAGGCCCAACAATCTCTTGGATCTATCACGATGAATCTTGATCCCAAGAATATATGTTGTCTCTCCCAAGTCCTTCATAGAGAAGCATTGATTCAACCATGCATTAACAGATTGTAAGACTGGTATCTCATTTCCAATAAGTAATATGTCGTCAACATATACTATTAGAAAAACTACTGCACTCCCATTAAACCTTTTGTAGACACAAGGCTCACATTCATTCTTGATAAAACCAAATTATGTTATGGCTTCGTAAAAATGAATGTTCGGTGACCTAGATTCTTGCTTTAATCTATAAATGGATTTCTGCAACTTGCATACCTTATTGACATCCTTTGGAGTCACAAACCCTTCAGGTTGTGTCATGTAGACATCTTCCGGAAGGTTCTCATTAAGGAAGGTTGTTTTGACATCCATTTTCCAAATCTCATAGTCATGTTAAGTTGCAATGGAAAGTAGAATTCTGATGGATTTCAACATTGAAACTGGTGAAAATGTTTCATTGTAGTTAATTGTTTGTCGCTGTTTAAATCCTTTTGCAACCAGTCATGCCTTATAGGTACTTACTTATCCTTTCATGTCCAGTTTCTTCTTGAATAACCATTTTCAACCAACAGGCTTTACATCAACTAGATGATCTACCAAAATACATACTTAGTTTTGATACATGGAATCCATTTCAGAATTCATGGTTTCTTGCCACTTAACAACGTTTGTGACACTTAATTATTCCTTGTAGGTTAAAGGATCATTATTATCAACTAATAATGATTCATCATCCTCAGTAACTAGAAAACCATAACATTCTAGTTCTCTAACCTCTCTTGTACTCCTACGTAGTACTTGTGTCTCTAAAATAGATTCTTCTTCCGCAGGGCTTTGTGGAATCTGTTATTATACCAACTCTTGTGTACCTTGAGCCTTGAATTCATCGAATTCTATCTCTCTCCCACTATCTCTTTTAAAGATTTGTCTCTCTCAAGTAATATGGAATGTTTTTCCACTATAACCTTTTTGTCTGAGGGGTTGTATAGGTAATATCCCTTTGTTTTCTTGGGGTATTCTATAAAGGTACACTTTGTGCCTCGGTTTGCGAGTTTGTTACCTGAAGTGGCCTTAACAAATACTTCTCTACCCCATACATGTAAATTTGATAACATGGCTTTTTTTCGCTCTAAAACTCATATGGAATACCATTTATCGATTTAGTTGGTACTTGGTTTAGTATGTGTATCGTTGTTTGTAGCGCATATCCCCAAAAGGATAATGGAAGACTCGCATGACTCGTCATTGATCTCACCATGTTCAAAAGGGTGTGGTTCCTCCTTTCTCTCACACCATTCCACTGGGGCGTGTTTGGAGGAGTGATTTGGGATAGGATCCCAAACTCCCATAAATAATCAATGAAGTCTTGATTAAGATATTCTCTACCTCGGTATGAGCATAGTTTCTTAATCTTCTTACCAAGATGGTTCTCAACTTCATTCTTGTATTCTTTGAACTTATCAAAAGAATCCGACTTATACCTCATTAATTAGATATATCCATATCTACTAAAATCATCAGTAAAAGTTATGAAGTATGAGTACCCTCCCCTTTATTAAACTAGAAATATTCCACACACATCGGTATGAACCAATTCAAGAAGTTCTTTAGCCATTTCAACTTTCCCACTAAATGGGGATTTAGTCATTTTTCCTTGTAAACATGCATGACATACACCAAGTGGTTTTAGTTTGAAAGAATCTAAATATCCATCTTGATGTAACTTTGTCAATCATTTCTTGTTTACATGACCTGGTCGGTGATGCCAAAGTTGGGTGTGGTATGTGTCATGTGAAGTATCTTTATTATCAATTGTCATTACTTGGTTTGTGTAATCCAACACGTAAAGACCGTTGTATAAATGTGCCCTACCAAAACAAATGTTATCTTTGAAAAAGGAGAAACATTCATTTCCAAACTTGAAAACAAATCCATCTATATCTAATTTGGATAAAAAAATAATGTTTTTAGTAACATAAGGCACATAATAACAACCCTTTAACACCAAGATCATCCCAGTTGACAACGTGAGGTGGTAGTCCCTGACAGCTACAGTAGCAAGTCTGGCTCCGTTGGATGATCGTAGATCTACCTCCCTTTGGTAAATCTTCCTGAATCTACTTGGTTCCTGTATTTGGATACATATGTGAGCACCACAAGCTGTATTTAATACCCAATGTGTATAAACAGATAAATTTCATTCGATAACAAATGCACCTGAATCTTCCCCTTGCTTCTTAGGTCAGGTGAAGTTCTTCTTCCAGTGGCCCTTCTTGCCACGTGCGAAACAAACAGCCTCTTATTCCTTTGCCTCCCCTTTGATCTTTCTTTTCTTGAAAGGTCGTGAAGAAGATTTGGGATTAAAGATCTTCGTCTTCCCTTTCCTCTTATTCACCATAAGAACAGAAGGTTTTTCACACTTCATTTCTTTGTACACTTGGCGAATGAGGATAAGAAGATCAGATAAAGACGTCTCAATGTTGTTTGTATTGAAATTGACAACAAAGTTAGAGAAGCTCTGAGGAAGTGATGTGAGAATGAGATCGGTGCCTAGTTCTTCAGGGAGTTTAAACCCTAGAACCTCCAGGCGCTCAATGTAGCTAATGAGATTGACTACATGAGGCTTGGCAGGGGAACCTTCTCCAATCTTAATCTGAAAGAGTGCCTTAGAGATCTCAAACCTTTTCTATCTTTCTCTCTCCTGGTAAAGACCACGGAGGTGATCGAGCATGCTATAAGCATCCATGTTTTCATGAGACTTCATGAGCTCACTAGACATTGATGATAGCATCAAACATTGAATGTCGACCATGTCATTCATATGTTTCTCATAGACCATGAAATCCTCATCAATCGCCTCTTTGGAAGGAAGATCGGGTAACGATGACTCCAGCACATAAGACTTCTTTTCATGGCGTAGGACAACCCGAAGGCATCTAAACCATTCCTAGAAATTACTGCTGGTGAGGATTTTGTCTTTATCCAGAATCGATCATAGGGATAGTGTGGTTGAAGAGCTTGTCATTTTTATTCTACAATTAAAATATAAGATCATTAGTACTTTCTTGATTAAATTTTATGAGAAATGATAAATTTTTATTAAGTCTCCCACTATTTTATCAAGTCCCAATGGCCCTCACCATTAAACTCAGAATGTCCAGTTTCCATGACATTTTAGTGAAAAGGATCCATATTCCCCTTCACATAACCCCAACAAGGGTTGGTCAAGCTATTAGAAGGTAGCCAAGTCTTTGCCAACTATGGGCTTGCAGCTCCTTGATCTGTTGAGTGGACTCCCCAATTCTAAAATCATGACTTTTGGATTTCCTCAACTCTTGACTCCAATATTACACCAAGTCTAGTAAGGGTTAATCCTCTTGATGTAATATGGTTAAGTCGACCTAAAACCTTTCATAAGGTCTTTATGTATAAAAGTAAGTGTCCTAACAAGGATTGGTCAAACACATAGTTTTATTGAGTTTTTCCCTTAATCAAGTAATGGAAGGCTTGGTATGACTTAATATTTTATTTGAGGAATTTTTATCTCTTATGTGTAAATTGCTTATTATCATTATCACATGCTTGTTAATATTAAGTAGAACTTACTTAAGTGATTAACCATGTCTTGATAATATTTACGCATAAGTTTGGTTTATTTTAGTTTTATCTTGCATACTTGTTTAATTCATTAATTATGTGATCGTGACAATACATCCATAATGATAAACCGTGCAACTGATAGAAATAAAATAAAGATAATGATCATGAGATTTTATAATGGTTAGTTTATCTAGCGGTTGATAAACTAACCCTAACCTAGGGGAGAAATATCTTGAACCTTTTGGGTTCGTGTTTACAGCTTTCCACTTGTCCACCTCTGTATCTCCTGGGATTGATTTCGTCTTGACTCCAGCTTGATCCGCCTCCACTAGCTTGGGAGTTTCATCCATTACATATGCCTTTTTTTAACTCACATGCATGTGAGGGGTAAAAAGGGGTTTTACATAAAAAAACTTTGGGCACGTAGACCCTACATATTAATGATAAGAAGGCTCACATGCCAACAAATTTAATTTAAATAAATAAATTAAAAGAAACCATCTACATACAAAGGTCTTGGTCTAGCTCATGATCATCCATACATGCAGCGATATTTACGCATAAATAAAACCAGCATTCAATTCTTTAATTGTTTTTGTTTAAGATAAATCATGCTCGAATCAATTAGTTATCATCTTTAATTAATCAATCCTTTTATCTTAAACCATTTTCTGAATTTCCTTGAGATTATCATCCATCATAATTTTAAACAAATAAATTAATTTAAAATTATCTTTGTACGTAACTTATACCTTAGAGGCAACCCGGTGAATTCCTATTCATAACTACCCAATGAGTAGAAATGAACATTAGGCAGATGTTAAATTAAACACATATATATAAAACACCTATCACGTGTTGTGCCTCAGCTTTACGTCTGCACGATGGTACACGTCTCAAGGGTTTGTATAATATAATAATAAATTTTAATAAATCTACATAATTTGGATGAGTACATGGCGTGTAGTTCTAACTACACGACGCATACTATTTTTCACTGTCTGTCTGAAGTACACGCCTGGGGAAACGACGTGTGAGTGTACATTAGAAATCTTCGGAGTACACGGCGTGTCCAGTAGGCCACACGCCATATAGTTCCTCATTACACGGTCTCCAGCCAGGCAAGCCGTGTATGGGGTACACAGTCCAACCCTAACCCGAAGGGACTACACATCATGTCTAGTGGTTCACACAGCGTGTAATCTGGAAACCGCGTGCCACCTGTTCCTGGTCAATACACGAAGTCACTAAGACTTAGACAAACTCCAATGACACGACTTGGTTTGGAGGACCAGACTCGATGCATTGAACCTTGGCTACATGACGTGTACTACCGAATACATGTCGTGTGTTCTTGTGTTGTACGTTCAAGAACCTTTGGAACCTCCAGATGAGATACTTTATTTTATTTTAATCAAAATTAAAATAAAATATCGTTTTTGTAAGGTGAACGAGAAACGAAAGAGGAGGAACAGATCTCGAGATTCAGATTTACAGAACAATTAACTTGAATTGAAACAAATAAATTATTAAATGCGTAAATCATCAACGAAATATTTAAATAATTATAAACTATGATGTAACTGCTTTGATACCACTTGAAGGTTTCGGGCGCAGCAGAAGTGTGGTTGGGACGACACCCAAATTTAATTTTTACCATGATCAATGATTATTCCGGGATCAATACGACGATGAACGTCAGTCTCCATGAAATATAATCAAATATTTAGATAAAGAATGAAGAGGACAGAAACCTTTAGAGAGGATCTTGCACATCATGTTTATAATTAATTTAATTAATTTCATAAATAAAAGAATACATGGATCTTCGGTATTTTCTCCGTTGATGACGTTGATCGTTCGGAATAACCCTTATGGATTATCTTATTGCGCTTGTGAGGATCCAAACTAGAATCCCTCTAGCGGTGATCCACACGTGCTCCTATGGACTTCGATCGACACCACTCATTTTTCGGGTGCTAGCGTGGTGAAGTGAGTGTCTTGTGTCGGTTGTTCTGGATTTCTTGTTCTTCGGCCTTAAAGAACGTCTCTCGTTCTTGAGAGGGGAAGGAAGAGGATTCGAGAGAGAAATTGTTTAGCTCAACAATTCTCAATTCACCAAGCGTGCGGTGTGTTCGCAATGGCACAATAGACGTACTTGTCTATTTATATGCATGAAACTTCAGTTACAATATTTAATTGAATAACAACAATTAAATACATTCATGAACTTAGAGAAAACTCATGCTCGTAATAATAATACCGCGTCATTATTTATGGTGCGCCAACCTGCACAAAATGGAATTATGAATAAAATTTTGCGTCACAAAATAATAGCAGCATCATTATTATTTTAACTTGTGGAAACTAATAATTATTTACCGTCTTTCAAATAATTATTTTACTACCGGACAGACCTTGGTCCGCTCGAACTCCACTTCCATTTATTGAACACCTGAATAAATAAATAAATAATTTATTCTCTTAAATAAATATTTTATTTACAAACTAGTAAATAAATATTTATTAAATGTTCAATAAAATAAATAAATATATTTTATTTAATTTATGCGATCATCTTAACTTGAATAAAATTATTCCATGGTCTAGAGAATAATATTTATTTCATTAATTAAATTCAAATATAATTTAACTGAGACCACCAAAAAAACTTAGTGTGTGACCCTTTAGGATTCTTTCTCGTTGGCATTAGGCGGGCTTGCCTAAAGTCCAAGAGTGTTGTCTAGCAACGGGTCAAGGCACCCAAGAGAAAGAACATAAAGTTGCAACAACGACATCCACATATGAATGCTCACTGTGTAATATAATCTCTTTGTCTCGATATCTCATCAAGCAGGTTTCGTGATAGTGTCATCAACCTTTATACTTGATACGTCATTCTTTGACTACCTGAAATAAACTCATCGTTACACCATGACCATGGAATTTCGTGTGACGGTTCTATTTCAATCAAAGGGCTGAGATATCAACTTCCATAAATGGAAGGGGCAAATCCTTCATCGACTTATCCATTAATATCATGTCACTCGTGACGCACCCAACGTACCCTATTTCCCGCCAACTGTCTACGTGACGGTTTTCGTCAGTAAATCAAAGTGTGCGAGTCGTGACACGTATTAATGATAATCTTAAAGTCTAAGGATCATTACACACACTCGCAGATAGAAATATCCGATGACACCAAAACATGTGGAATTCCTACTGGCGGGTCTATTCTCATAATCTTCTGTCTTGGAGATTAACAAGTGATAACTTCATGATAGGAAGTCTTATCTGCTTACGAGTACTCACACCTAACGGTTTGCATACTATGTGTCCCTTTATAGTATGTCAACCAACTGTAGAACTATATTTAAGAATATTGTTTTAGCATTTCAATGTTCTCATCATAGCGGGGAACTGCAATGACCTTATCAATGCAACAAATACTCTAGGACATTATTACATAATAGTCATGCAGAACAATGAAAAATATGTAATAAGATATTTAATATTTAAATACATTAAATATCCATATAATCAAAGTACAATCAGTTGGTTCTAGGACACCAACTCTTACAGAAAGTCAATCTCATTGGTCTGTGTGCTTTGGTATTATAGTGGTGATAACCATGAGACATGAGAGTGGGAATCTTGGGCGAGGGAGTAGTAGCATCACCTATTTTCTTTTGAGGATCCTTGAGGAATTTTTGGGGGAAAAAAGTGGCATGGCAGGAAGAATTGTAACACCCTTCGGGTCATCAGTACACTTTATTTTGAGTTTTATTTATTTATTTATCTTTTCTTGTAGTTTTCTGGAATTGGAGGTTGAAAACCTCGTTTTTTGGAGAAATGGGCCCTGACGCATAGTTGGCACACGATTAATAGTAATCGTATGAGAGGGATTTTTGGGGGATAGTAAGATTTGACACGGTTTGAGCATGGTTTGTCTAACCATGCGGTAGACTCTGGGAACCGTGTGACTTTATTTTGGGGAGACAGTGGCTCGTGCACGGTTGATGCACAGTTTGTCTAACCGTGTGGGTTGTCCAAAACATTAAAATTTAGTGATTTTACCTAAATTACCTTGTCTGCTTTAACCCAAAGCACCCATTTATCTCCGTATTCATGAGTGCAACCTCCCCTTGGCTTGGAACTTCTTCCTATTTGGACTTTTGGTGGACCCCCCTTTATCTTTGGTGGTTTGGCTTGGGGTAAGATTGTTTTCTCTTGGTTTCTTTATCCTCCACCCTTGTTATTCCTTTGTTCATTCATTCTCATGGAATTGGGAAACCCTAACACGATATATGGCCAAACCTAGGGTTGTGGGTGGGGGGTTTATGTTGTTTCCTTGCGGTTTAAGTGTGTGAGGACTCTTCCTACTCGATTCTTGCAGTTTTTGTCAGAGGTGACGATTTTCAATTTTATTTTGAGGTGGGTATCTCTATTTAAGGACGTTTTTCCATGACTCACCTTTGGTTCTTGATTGCCTTTGTTTTTTGTTTATCAATTTTCCTTTAAATCATGTTATTATTGATGGTTTATCCATATTTGGTGTGATTTATGAAATGTGTTGGCAATTTGATGGTTTTAAATGGATTTCAAAGGGAGATGACTTTAATGCATGAAATATGTTTGATAAAATGCCTCATAGAGGATTTATGGTTTAAAGTGGATTTAAAATGGGTTATTGAAAAGGTTTCACCTTGTGATTGGTGTTTGATTATTATGGGCATGTGTGATTTATGAAATTGGCATTTATAATGCTTTATGTGTTTGGTAGTGTGTGGCATATAGGAGACCATGGGTGTGTTAGCGACTTATACACTTGAAGCCTTAGCTTATGTCATGGACTAGCCAAGGGACATTAACCAAGGGATTGAGGGAGGCTATAAAAGAGTGTTTCCCATGAGTTTCGAGTGTGCACATGAGAAGTATGTCACCCATGTGGTCTGAGAGTGCCCCTGGAAAAATGTAAGGCTTGGGGAAGACTGAGGGAGCTTCCAAGCTTGTTGTACTTGCTTAGCCGACTAGCAAACCATGTCTTAGACTAAGTCATACTCGATCTCATTTGTTAGAGCCCATGATGCATTATTGATTGTGCCTTGTTTGATTTTGATGCCCCTTATATATAAGCATAAAACCCTTTGTTGGGTATTTAATGTTGTTTATGTCTATGTTTGCGCCATGTTGTTTCACTTCATGCTTATTGAGCCCTGTTTATGCATGTTTTTGAAACATGGTTTGTTTTTTAGAATACCAAAGGAATTTCTAAAGAAATATTTTCGAAGTGAAATTGTTTTAAATGTTGCTTTCAAATTAGAGTTATTGGTATGCATGGAGAAATACCTTATACAGATTCATGATGTTATCCTATTGGGCTATGTCTCACACCATGTATATGTCTTTGGGTGTATGCAGACATTGTTTTGAAAAACAGTGATAAAGTTAAGGACACCTTGCAGTTCAATGACTCTTCTTGATTACTGTCATTCGTGGTTGGTTTGGGACGGTGGAGATGTTGGCCTTGTGGAGTTTAGCTTTTGTGAATCATTTTGGGATTTTGGTCTGTTGGGATGTTATGTATTGGTCTTTTTAGACCTGATCCATGTTCTGAGCTTTTGACTACGTTGACTATGAATATCATGCGTATGTCTTGTTTATAAATTGTTAAATGATGTTGGTTATGGTATTTGTTTTGGACATTGGTGTGTATACTCTGTTTGGATATATTTATCTATTGATGCTACTTATTTGTTGGCATGGGCGTCCAATTAATGGGCATGTCATGCCGGATTTTCAAGAGCGAAATCATTTTCAAATGGTTAAGTGCGATACTTTGATGTTTGTCGCCAACCCATGGTGATTGCAAACGCGCTTCGGGCCATGCGACGAGCCGGATCAGGTGACATGTCGGGTCGACCTGGATCGATTCGTCACATGACACCAGTTGTTTGCATGTGTTGACCCCAACTCAGACCTCAAGATTCAGATATCTAGGTCGGGGTGTTGTGTGAACCTTGTGAATCTTGGTGTGCTCGACGCATCCATGTTTGTTGTGATTTTTATTTGGATGGTTTAAATTGCTTAATATCTATTCAACATTTAAAAAGCATAAATTCAAAATGTAGATCATTCACTCCAACAAGTATCGGAAGTTGATAAATGCGAAAAATCATAAAATGAGATGAGAACAAATGTTCATCGATTCCCCCCCGCCAACCCCCGCCAATAAACCATCAGGACCTTTACAACAAGTTCATCGGTATAAGAGTTGAATGAGTTCAAATCAAAAATTCCAACGGCATGCATAATTTTTATGAAGTAGTATCAGGGAGGTGTGATTATCCTATATTGGATCTTTAGATTGATTACTATTTCCTACTAAGAAATCAGGATAACATCATTTCATCTAATAAGAAACGAGTTATCACATTTGATGGAAAAAAACATCTAAATAGTGATGCCCATTATCATTATGTATATTCGTAATTTTAGAAAACAAAATTGCGGGGCAAACCTTGGATTTATTATTATATTTTAGATTTATGATACACATAATTGGTTAGGAATACCTCACTTGATATATTTGCACACTACCTTCCTCAGATTGACAAAACCATCTATTAATTTATCATTAAGGTCTTAATTCGCAACTTAATTTATCGTTAAGAAAAAAAAAAAAAGAATTTTTGCGGTCGCGCATCAGGTTTCCGTATCGGGTTTGACTTCGCCGTCGGCTTTAACTTCGGATCCTCCGTACGGATTTCCCCGTCTCCGTCAGCAGTGTCCGCGAACGACTTTCTCCAGACGAGGATGATTTGCAGATCTCCAAGCGCAAAATGGGCTCCTCTATTTTCAGCTTAGTGCCGAAGGATTCGATCGCCGTCTCTGGAATCACCAATTTTTTGCTTCGCTAATCTGCGACGTGCTGTATAACTTTATCAATGGAGGCGGGAAACCGGGTTGATGATGTTTTAGAAGAGCGAAGATCTCTCGCCCATGGACAGTTTGGAGGAGAAGAGTCGGTTTCGAGCTCGAATCTGTTCCTGGACCTGGCCGGGCAAGTGAATGTCACCCTGAATTCAGCTGCGTTGTCTTGGAAACCGGTTGATTCAACACGCGGTGTAAGATCATTTTACCTTTTCCTCTGTTAATATATACCATCGTTTTCCAGAGATGGATGCATCCTGCGCAGTTCTGTTGTTTATATTGAAGGAAAAGAAAAACTGAACCCTGACGATTGAAATCATAATACTGTAATATCTTGATGTCGAGACTGACATTGCGACATTAAATAAGAGTTCAAAATACATTGCAAAATGCAGAAAATAGTGAACACCGGATGTAATGTGGAAAAACTCCAATAAGAGGGGTAAAAAACTACTCGTCAATAAAAGGATCACCATGGTAACACGGGAACACTCTCTGAATAAGTGGAGAAAAACACCTCACAAAATACACACACATAAAATCTGTAATCAGGAGAAGCTGAAGCTGATGATGAAACCTTGAGGAGGCCTTTGCCTTTTGTAGGCATGCTCCCAGCCATGCCCCTCCTCCGCTGCATGAATTTTGACATCTAATTTCTACATGGTATCAGAACAGGTTCCATTTTTCTTTTGGAAAATTTTTTCTGGCCAAAGTTTCCCTGCACAGGGGCTAGGGTTTCCGTTGCACCCCTTTCCTGTGCGAACCGCGTGCTCCGCGTCGCCACGCATCTTGCGCTATCGCGCGCACCTCTGATGTCATAACACCTCATTGTGCGTTCCTTCGCCATCCAACCCTGCACGCCTTCTAGATTTTCATCGTTCTTGCATCGTCTAGCCATGTATCTTCCGCTGTGATTGTGCGTTTGCGTTCAACCCAATTCTTTATGATCAGTCACTCTTGCTACGACTGAGTGTTTAAGCTCTGTAACTTGGCTTCCCTGTCCTCCCTTCCGGACAATGTCATTTCTTCAATTCGTGTGGTAGATGAGCGTCTCCACCAATTTCATCATGCGGAAGAAGATAGTTACTACCGCGCTTAAAGGGACGAGCCTTTACAATTATTTTGTTCTCTCCTCTAGATCCTAAGGATGCCACTTTCGGGCAATGAGAATATCAAGACAACAAGATTTTTTCTATGCTGCTTAATTCGATGGGTCTCTCGGTCAAGCATGTTGCCAAGGTTGCCAATACCTGCCAGGAATTTCAGGGTTCCTTATTATTGATGTTTTCCGAGACTAACAATCTTTCACGCATCTCTGATTTCTTTCAGCAGTTCTCCGCACTCCAGCAAAGTTCTCGTTTAATTCGACTACATAATAATGAGTGAAAATATGTTGATGAAATCAACGATTTATGGTCGATTTCGCAGAATCCCCGGGAGGCTAAGACGCCGCTTGACCACTTATCCATGTTCTAAATTAGAAGTTCTCGACGATTGTCATTGAGATGCTAGCCTGCCCCACTCTTTTACATTTCTCACTGGTTTATAACCGACCCATTCGTGCCCATTGCCCTCCACTACTGGTAACTATTGATCCTTCTGATCGTGGTGCGATGGTTTTATGTGGCAACACTCATGGTGTTAGACGCTCTGGTGAACATGGTCGGCCCCCACCCAATAAGTACTGTACTCATTGTGGTAAGGATTACCACACTATTGATACCTATTGGCTGCTTTATGGTTGCCCCAACAACTCTCCGACCCTCGGTTGTTCTAGTTTTGCTCAGGTTGCTCTTCCAGACTTCGTGGCACAACATGACATTTGACACACAATTGATATTTTTGATGAGTACCACCTCCTCCAGTTTTAGCGCACTTCAACATCCTTCAGTGCGGTTGTGGCTCATGGCAATAGCCTTACTACCTATCTCTCCTTGCAATCCACTAACCGGGTCCTTGATTCTAGTGCATCCGAGCATCTTACCAGGAATGCAGGTATTCTTCAGTCTGACTGGTTTACTTCGACTGGCGGGTTTTTCATTGTTGCAGATGGATTCTCAATTCAGATTGTTGGTTATGAGAGTTGTCTGATTACATCCACTGTGACACTCCTCAATGGCTCCTATTCTACGCTGTCCATTTAATTTATTGTCAATTAGCAATTTCACTCCCGACTCGACCACCCCCCCACATCAATTCTTTAGAAAATTTATCTTGAGTTGGGTCCCCTTTCTCCTTTTGATTGCAAGTCCTGTCGTTACACCAAACATCACTGTGTCAGCTATGTTCCCCAGGTGCTCTTGCGTGTCTCGAGCCCTTTTGATTTAGTTCATTCTGATGTACGAGGGCCTAGCTTTGTTCCAAGCAAACCGGGTCATCGTTACTTTGTTACTTTCATGGATGATTTTTCTCACATGGCTCGAGCTTGTTTGTTAAAACAACGATCCGAAATCTTTTCTAGATTTCGCTTATTTTATCATGAAATCAAAATCCAGTTTTCGACCACCCTTAAAACTTTCTGTTTTGATAATGATCATGAATACTTCCCTGACTCTTTTCAGTCTTTTCTTGATGAATATGGTATCATACATTAGAGTTCTTGCCCTGACACACTCCACAAAATGGTGTTGTCGAACGCAAAAACCGTCATTTGTTGGACACTGCTCGAGCCCTTCTCTTTCAAATGAACGTTCCTACCATATTCTAGATCGACGCCATTTTGCTACCACCTATCTCATTACTGCCTTCCCTTGTCCGTTCTTTTGGGGGAGACATCTTTTCATGCTTTATGCCCAGAGTGGTCCCCACATCCCTTACCACTTCATATATTTGGATTTGCGCGTCATGTCTAATACTCGCCCCACTATTATCAAATTGGATGCGCATGCATCTTCCTTGGTTACTCTTGAACCCAATGCAGGTATCGTTGTTTCTCCCCCGATTTAAGTTATGTGGTTTCAGTTGATGTTTCGTTTGTTGAGTCCCCCACTTTTACTTTTCACCATTTGTCCCCATCTCCCTCTCTCCAATCTTGAGGTTTCCCTTCCATGTTCTCAGACCTCCACTACCCACACTTCCTCCTCCATCGGGAAATGTGTCTCGATTTGGCCACATTTACATTAGACATCCAAGCATGCACATTTCATCCAAGTCCCCCTACACCTGATGACTCGTCAGCTCTTGACTCTTGGCCAATTAATTTGCCTATCGCACTTCGAAATGGTGCACGTTCTTGTCAGGACCGCCCAATTTGTTCAACTTCTTACCAGGTACTATCGACAACTACCTCCCTGTTTACTGGCACCTTTGCCGAGGTTTCCATCCCCCGTACCGTTGCCGAGGTTTCCATCCCCCGTACCGTTGTCGAGGCCAAATCTTATCTTGGGTGGGTTACAAGCTATTCAGGATGAATTGCTTGCTTTAGAGGCTCATCATGCATGAGATCTTGTCTCCTTCCCCTATGATAAGTAGCTTGTTGGGTGCAAATACATTTTATACAGTGCGTGTCAATGCCGACGACACTCTGAATCGCTTGAAGGCTCGCTTGGTTGCAAAGGGCTATGCTCAGGCCTATGACGTTGACTACTTTGACACTTTTTCACCTTTGGCTAAGATGGCAGTGATGCGTCTTTTTATCCCTCTCACTGCCACCCACTATTTGCCTCTCCATCAGCCGGATGCCAAGAACGCCTTTCTCCATGACTTTTTTTACGAGGAGGTATATATGGAGCAACCTCCGGGGTTTGTTGCTAAGAGGGGGTATATGTGAGGGCCATATCGGGACATGTTCAACAATGTGGGGGGGGGGAATTAGTGTGGGGGACTTTTTAAACCAATTATAACTTTGTACCCCTTTACCTCTTAGACCTGTTAGAAAACAAGTAAATGATAACACACAATGTAAATGATAACACACAATGTAAATGATAACACACAATGATAACACACAATGTTTTTACAAGGTTCGCTACTCAATAAGAGTAGCTAGTCTTTGCCGCGTATGGTGATGACCAGTACATGGATTCTCCACTACAATGAGTCACCAAATACTATAGTTTGACTTGGAAATAATCCAACGCCCAAGTATGGTTCTCTACACCTTAGGAGGGGGGATAAAAAACAATCCTAAATCCTTGGATTGGTGAAAACATGGTCCAACTTGCAACTCCTTGTTGGTTCTTTATACCGTCTGTGTAGACAGTCTTTAACTTCTTAAAGTTGCTTTGCAACACCAAGTGCTCCACCAGTTGAGACTTCTTGTTGGATGTCGCAGTGCTGCTTTGTTCTTCTTCCTCTTGCAAAACAACATGCAAGCAACTCTTCTTCTTCACTTGTATGCAATGTAGTGCACACAAACTTTTCACTTCTCAACAACAAACTGAAAGCTGCTCTTTCATTTTCTTCGTCTGAAACATGTCCGTCCGATTCTTTACTTCTCCATGTGGTACCTGTTCGTCCGAACCTTCTCTGTCCGATACTGCTCGTCCGATGATATTTGTCCGATACTGGTTCGTCTGATCTCTTCTTCTCTTCTTCGTCTGATACCTGTTCGTCCGGTACTTCACCTCTTCATCCGCTGCACTATTGCTCCGTTCGGTGCTTCTGCTCCGTCTGGTACCCCCTGCTCTGTCTGGTACTTCGTTCGATACTTTGACCCAGATGAGAATTTCTATCAAGCTTCGTGGCTGACACCTTTGCGCCAAACTTCTGATAATACTTCCTCTTCAAGATCAATCAACAATTTGAACATCCAATAGCCCGATCAACCTCTTCACAACACACCAGCTCCCCCTTTATGTAGGCATAATTTCTTCGAAAATTCAGGGAGAAGCGCAAACTCAAATTTGAATATCCTGCTTCCAAATTTGAATATCCCGCTCAATTCTTCCTTCATTTGACTACTTTCAAGCTTCCTAAAAGATAGGAGTCGACGATCTCTTCAAACCTTAAATCTTAGCTAGAATCACGATCTTTCCTTAGTGATTATTGAAGCGTTGATCGACCAGCTCCACATTCAAATGACTTTACAAAAGTCTTTGTAAAGTTCTTCGAACCTTTTTCCGGTACAACTTCGTTCGGGAACTTCTCTGTCCGATAATGCTCCGTTCGACATTTTTTGTATTTGTCTGTTTGGTAAGCTTTACAAGATTTCTCTGTCTGGTAACGCTCCGTCCGGTGTTTCTTCAGAACGATCTTCTTCGTCTGACGACTCTGTTCGATCCACCCTTGAAAGTATGTTCGGTATACTTTCGCAAGGGTCTCTTCCTCCGTCTGATGAAACCTCGAAGGTCGGCTCTACCCCTTCCGTCCGATGACTTTGTAGAACTTTGTCTGCTGACTTTGTAATACTTTGTCTGATGACTTCATAACACTCTCTCTGATGCCTTCGCTTGGAAACTTCAGTTCGATGCCTTCGCTCAGAGACTTCTGTTAGATGCCTTCGCTCGAAGACTTTTGTCAGATGCCTTCGCTCGAAGACTTCTGTCCGACACAACTTTTTTCGGGATCTTCTGTCCGATGCTCTTACTCGGAAACATCTGTCCGATGATCTTCACATGTTTCCTCTTTCTGATGACTTTGTTAGGAAACCTTTGTCCGATCATTCGGAAGCCTCTGTCCGATAGACTTTGTAAAACTCTGTCCGATGACCTTGAGTTTCTTTGTCCGATGGACTTCGTAAAACTCTGTCCAATAGACTTCGTACTCTCCAACTTCACCACTTCACATCTTGTTCTTTGTACAAGTCCGTCTGATAGACTTCGTACAACTCTTCGTCCGGTGGACCTAGGAAACTTCTGTTTGGTAACCTTTGTCTGGAGGCCTTAGTTCCTCCAATGTTTCACTAACTTCTTCTTCAATCGATTTTAGCTAGAATCATGAATTCCTTTGAATAATCATGATGTTTGGTACTTTTGGGAACAACAACGCGTTGCCCGATTTACTCTCTTTCACTTAGGCTTTTCTTCTTCCAATATTTGGCTTGAATCACAACCACAAGGGATTGTGATGTTTAATCAATGAGAATCACATCACTAAGCATCAACTGATATTGTTTGTCTGGAGATCTTTGTTCGATGGAACTGTGAATTTATTTGGGCCAACATTTGGTGCCATCCTCTCTCCGATCATTTCAATCGGATTGATTCCGTCCGATCACCTCGGTTTGCTGGACTCAGTCTGCTAACCTCAGTTCGTTATCCTTTGTCCGCTAGCCTCAGTCCTCTTCGTCCGTTCGTCTCTATCCGATCAACTTTATGATGTGTGCACATTGTTTGGGACATTAAGACCAGCTCACCAAACATCATAAGTAATTCCAAATCATCAAATAATCTTTAGCCTTCAAGTTGTGAATACATCAAGTAATCTTCCATGCAACTTCTTTTACAAACTCTTAACATATTAACATCAATGAAATCCTTCCAATTCATTGACAACCATTAACCACCATTGACAACAAATACAACACACACAAGATGGACTCTTCAATATCTCTCTTTGTATTTGTTGGCAATACCTTCAATAAAGAATATGTCAATATGTGAATCTTTTTCTTCCCTTTTTTTTCTAAACTTGCAATCTTTCATCACACTTTCTCCCCCCCTTATTGACAAGAAATTCAAAGTACTTGGGAAAATGGTATCAATTCATTCTCAAGCAATGCGCCATCAATCATCTTATCTGTGTGAACCATGCTCGGTGTAGAAAATAAGAGGATTTGATTTAGACAACAAAACCGCCCCTTATAAAATAGAATGATACCAAGTGAGATGAGAACTCTCAATCTTGTCTTCAAAGGTTGTTCACTTGTATTCCTCGATGAAGATACCAATTGTGATATAAAACAGTTGCAGAATAAATCAACCCGAAACTCCTGCATTTACTTCAACAAACAGATAAAAAACATTCAAGTGAAAATAGCAGGATTGACAACTTTGGAGCACTTTCACACTTCCACTCTTCTTTTGTCACTGATTAATTCAATTTCTCTCCCTTTGTGTTAAGATTTTTTTTAGTAACCAAGGATTAAAGATACGGAAATGATACCTTTTCAATTACATGATTGTCTCCCCCCCAAGAAGACATTTCTTACGATCTTCATAATGATGAAACTCTTCTGTAGATATGCTTCAAGATTTCCAAGTTGAGAATACACCAAAATGGATCTTCCTCATCTGGCTGTTCGGATTTGACGATTTTCAAATCTTCACGAAGGATGATCTTCTTTGATATATTCCTTTGGAATCCAAAATATAAGATCAAACCAAGATGAGATCAGATTTTCTTTCACTTTGCTATCATGTGTTGACATCAATCACTTAAACATCATCAAGGAAGATCATCTTACAAAATTTTCAGTATACTATTTTAGGAATCATTCCTGGATGGTGACTTCTTTTAAAGAATGTCGTCCAATGTTGACAGCCCATCCACTATCTCAGGTTCTTTCCCTGAGATTATGCCTCACCTTCAACTCCATGCATTGTGAGCACAAATATAATACATAAAGGTTAAGAGAATAAGGTGGCTATTCCTTGCTTCTTTAATGTGAACAGGAAGGTTGAGATGATTTTCTGAACCAAGTTGTTCCATCTCCTCTAGTGTTCATGCTTCCACATCTGTTTTTCAAAACCGGTTTTTTTTGGCCGCATGGATCTTCTCACATTCTCTTCCGCTTTGTTTCGAGAACTTTTTTTCTTAACAACCTTTATAAATAATGCATTCTTGACTTTTCTTAAGGTCTCTTCTTGTTTTGGTAGAATAGTTAAACAACCTTTTGCATTATGTCCTGCTTTATTGCATTTCTCACACAGAACTTCTATAACACAATGACTGTCTTTTGTTGACAACCTTTCATGAACTTTAGTTTCTTCATGTGGAATCTTATCCTTTCCTTCTGCACTAGCCTTTGCTTGTGCTTCTTTCATCTTCCTTCCTCTCCCAATCTTCTGGCCAGATAACTGATATATCTTTGGGGTTATTAGTAGCCTTCTTAGAGTCTCCACATGGCTTCTTCTGAGTGCCTTTCTTCTCATCAGTTCTTTTAGATGATGCACTCTTATTCAACTTTTAGGATCTTGAATCCAAGAACTTCTCACTTATCCTTCTTGCTATCTTCTTGGAAGAATTTTTGTTTGCAACTTTCTTCCACTTTCTTCCCAAGTTTGCCTTTTATTCCTTTACCAACTTCAGTGGTCTTCTCTTTCCATTTGCTTTTGATACGTGTCGAGATGAGCATGCACCAATTTTGTGATCACCATCTTTGCCAACACCACAGGAATCTTTGAGTACATCAAATCTGTTAGAAGTATATAGATTTTTCTTAATCTGTGGATGTTGCATCTTCATCTCTGGCTTGCTTCCCCTTAACATGGGCTTCATTTGTGCTTTAGCATTTAGAGAATTATACCAACAATCCAATGCCCAATGTCTAAATTTGTGGCAGCACAAACATTGACCCACAAATCTTGATTTTCTTATATCTACTGCATGCTATTTTTGGGTTTTATTCACAACTTGTTGGGCTCTTCGTGGGGAACCAGCTTCCACACTTCTTTTTCTATCCACCATGGTCATGGTGGTAGACTTTTTATCACTTTTCTTCATCCACACTTATGCAGATTTTGTTTTTAATCCTGCACTGTTCCTGAAACCAGATTTAGATAAAACATAATAAGTAGGTATGGATGATACCTCTTTCTTCACAACCGCTTGAGATAGATCATCAAACGTGTCATGATCTTTTTATCACATGTTATAGGTCTTTTATTATCAGAATCCTCCATGGAGCATTGTATAGCAAAAACTTTCTTCTTCCTTTGAGAAGACTCAACATATATGTCTTCTCTAGATTGGTCAGCTTAATTTCCAATTCTAGACATTTCAAACTGAAGTTTTTCTGATCTTCAATCGTAATCACCTTCTTTTCACAACTCTTCTTCATTCTGTCAACTTCTCTTCATGCATCTTAACTTTGTTTTGTAACAATGAGTCAAGTTCCTTGATTTTCTTGGATTTCACTTCCAATTGCAAATCCTTGACATCATTGATGTTTTCCAACTTTTCTTCAATTGCATGAATCTTCTCTTCAAGTGTCTTCTTGACTCAATCTTTCTCTTCAATTTCTTTGAGCCATTTGTTTTCAAATTTTGAGGAACTTATTTCAAGCTCCACCTTTCTGGTCTCAAAGGTTCCAACCTACTTGGAAAGCTTTATACATTCTAGAAACTTTTCTTGCAAAGCCTTCTCCATGTTATCTATTTCTTCTTCCAGTTAGGTGATTTCTTTCTGCATACTTTGAAAGACCCCCCAAACAAGAGTGATTGTTTCTTCGGGAATACAATGCAGAATATCTTTTAATCTACTAACTGATATATCTTGAGAAGTTGTAGATCGATCATCATCACCACTTATGCTAGGTTTTTCTTCTTGAGGACAATCTGTACAAGAATTTTCACATACCTCATAATCACTTGATTTTGATTCACTTGAGGTAGGAATGTTGTCCTCCTTGGCGGCAACTTGAACCACTTGCTCTTCACTTTCCGAGCCAGATCTGTCTTCGTTGTTAGTATGACATGGAGAAATTGAACTTCCTCTTGACTCAAGAGAAATCTTCTTCAACTTTCTTTTCTCTTTCTTTCTCCTGTTCATCACGGTCTTGATAGAAATAGAATTCTGCCCAGAGATAACCGAATATTCAACAAAACTACACTTCATTGTTGTTAGAGGTTAAGTTGAGTCGAGTCCCACATCGGACTTTAGGTATTACGTCATCTTTATCATTCATTATAAATAAATACTAAGACGCCCCTTAGCGAGACATCTTGGGTATTTAGTCACTACTCTTCCATTCTAACATGGTATCAAAGGAGGTTCCCTAATCGTAGCCCTCCTTCCCCTCTCTTCTCTTGCATAAGCCCTACGATATTGCCACCTGAGGGGGCTATCGGTCAATGGGCTCATTTTAATCGGCCGTCCCCCCTCCGTTGTTGGCTCCCCCTATCTCGCCGCTTTCTCAGCGGCCGCGACAACCCCCGACACCCCCCTATCTCGCCGCCTTCCCAACAGCCGCGACAACCCTCGACGCCCCCTATCTCCCCGCGCCCCCAGCGGCCGCGACAACCCCCGACGGCCCCCTCCTAACGTTGCCGCCCCCCGCCTGCGGTGACTCCCTGCACAACCCCACCTTTCGCCGTCATCCCTGCACCTCTAAGCGACACCTCTAGACGCGACTCCCCTCCAGCGCGACAACCCTCAACGGCGCGCCGCCCATCCCGCCATCTGTGCGCGCCTTACAGTTCTCCACAACCGCACAAGTCCTCCTTGTCGTGCAGTCCACTGCGTGTGAACCAGCGACCACGACGACCCCTTCTCTAAGCGGGATCTCCCAACGCCACCACTCCCGCTGGTGCATCAGTCCTAGCGTGGCTCTCAATAAAGCAGTCGACGGTCCTGCTGCGTTGTCCCTACCAAATACACACAACCCGGGCGAGGTTCCTGCTGGCTAACTTCTTCCAATCCAGGTGTGCCCCTGTCGTGCCCTCTCTTGGCGCCACTTCACCTAGGTATGCACAATCTAAAAAAAATGGGGCTGGTACATGGGGCTGCTGTCTCTGCGTTACCAAAATCAAGGACTTATTCATCATCGCTCGGATCACCGTTGAGCTATTCGAATCACCGTCAGATTTATTCATCATTGCTCGGATCATCGTCGAGGTGTCTGGATCACCGTCAGACTTATTCATCATTGCTCGGATCACCGTCAAGCTGTCCAGATCACTATCATACTTATTCATCAATGCTTGGATCACCGCTGAGTTGTCCGGATCACCGTCGAATTTATTCATCACTACCCAGATCACCTTCGGGCTTCTTCACTACTCCGATCTCTGTTGGGCTTCTTCAATATTGCTTGGATCACCATCGAGCTGTCCGGATCACCGTCAGACTTACTCTTCACTGCCTGGATCTTCATCAGGCTACCAGACCACCATCGGGCTTCTTTGCTGTAGTGTTTTGATGCGTTTTTTTGTTATTAGTTTTCTGAATTTGTATTCCAAGCTGAGCATGTCCAGCTTGTGGGGGAGTGTCGAAGATGATTATTTTTATTTTATTATGTATTCAAGCTAGGTGCACCTAGCTTGGGAGGGAGTGTTAGAGGTTAAGTTGAGTCGAGTCCCACATTGGACTTTAGGTATTACATCATCTTTATCATTCACTATAAATAAACACCAAGACCTCCCTTAGACATCTTGGGTATTGAGTCACTACTCTTCCATTCTAACAATTGTAAATATAAGAAATAAACTCAAATCTTCAAAAGAGAATAATCTTCAAACTAGAGAATTCAATAGAGATGAACCTAGCCCCTCATATCATTTGTGAGGATCACTTTGGGATATGTTCAACACTGAGAGGGGAGGGGGTGAATCAGTGTGGAGGCTTTTTAAGCCAATTATAACTTTATATCCCTCTGCTTCTCAACCTGTTAGGATCTCGATTTTCTTGGGGGATGAATCGGTGTTGGGGACTTTTTAAACCAATTATAGCTTTATATCCCTCTACTTCTTAGACTTGTTAGGATCTCGATTTTCTTGTTCTATTTTCGTTATTGTATGCCGGTATATGAAAACAAGTAAAAGATAACACACAATGTTTTTACATGGTTCACTATTCAATAAGAGTAGCTAGTTCTTACCGCGTATGGTGATGACCAATACACGATTTCTCCACTATAATGAGATACCAAATACAGTGGTTTTGCTTGGAAATAATCCAACACCCAAGTGTGCTTCCCCTCACCTTAGGAGGGGGGATAAAAAACAATCCTAAATCCCTGGACTAGTGAAAACCTAGTCCAACTTGTAGCTCCTTGGTGGTTCTTTATATTTTCTGTGTAGATAGTCTTCAATTTCTTAAAGTTGTTTTGCAACACTAAGTACTCCACCAGTTGAGGCTTCTTGTTGGAAGTCGTAATTCTGCTTTGTTCTTCTTCCTCTTCTCTTATTTGCACAACAACATGCAAGTAACTCTTCTTCTTCTCATTTGTATGCAATGTAGTGCACACAAACTTTTCACTTCTCAATAGCAAACAGAAAGCTGCTCTTTCCTTCTCTTCTTTGTCTGAAACCTATCCGTTCGATTTTTCATTTTTTGTTTGGTACCTGTTCGTCTGAACCTTCTCCGTCCGATACAGTTTGTTTGATGATGTTCATTCGACACCAGTTCATCTGATTTCTTCTTCTCTCCATCTGGTACTTGTTCGTCCGGTACTTCACCTCTTCGTCCGGTGCACCGTTGCTTCGTCCGATGCACTGTTTCTTCGTTCGATGCGCTGTTGCTTTGTCCGGTGCTTTCGCTCCGTCTGATAACTCTTCGTCTGATACTTTGACCTAGATGAGAATTTCTCTCAAGCTTCGTGGCCGACACCTCCGCGCTGAACTTCTGATAATACTTCCTCTTCAAGATCAATCGGCAATCCGAACATCCAATAGCTCAGGGAGAAATGTGAACTCCCCGCTTCCAAATTTGAATATTCCGCTCGATTCTTCCTTCGTTTGACTACCTTTAAACTTCTTAAAAGATACGAGTCAACGATCTTCGTAGGAACTCTCCTTAGATCTCGGTGTCAACGATCTCTTCCAACTTTCCTTAAATCTTGGCTAGAATCACGATCTTTCCTTAGTAATTATTGAAACGTTGATCGACCAACTCAACATCGTCACATCCGAATGACTTTACAAAAGACTTTGTAAAGTTCTTTGAACCTTCATCCGGTTCAACTTCGTTCGGGAACTTCTCTGTTCGGTAATGCTTTGTCCGGTAGTCTTCGTATTTGTCTATTCGGTAAGCTTTACAAGATTCCTCTATCCGGTAAAGCTTCGTTCGGTGTTTCTTCACAGTGATCTTCTTCGTCCGACACTTTGTCCAGTGACTCTGTTCGATCCACCCTTGAAAGTCTGTTTGATATACTTTCGCAAGGGTCTTCCTCCGTCCGATGAGTTCCTGGATGTTTGTCCATTTATCTCCGTCCGATGAACCCTCAGTGGTTAGCTTCGCCCGTCCGATGACCTCGTAGAATTCCGTCCACTGACTTTGTAATTCTTTGTCCGATGACTTTGTAACACTCTGTCTGATGTCATTGTTCGGTGACTTCTGTCCGATGCCTTCGCTCAAAGACTTATGTCTGATGCCTTCGCTCGAAGACTTTTGTCCTGTGCCTTCGCTCAGAGATTTCTGTGCGATGCCTTTGCTCGGAGACTTATGTCTGATGCCTTTGCTCAGAGACTTTTGTCCGATGTGTTTCATTCGGGAACCCTCTGTCTTATGGCTTAACACGGAGACTTGTCTGTCACTACTTTGTTCGGGATCTTCTGTCCGATGCTCTTGCTCGAAAACATCTGTCCGATGATCTTCACATGTTTCCTTTGTCTGATAACTTTGTTAGGAAACCTCTATCCGATCATTCAGAAGCCTTTGTCCGATGGACTTTGTAAAACTGTGTCCGATGACTTAGTTTCTTTGTTTGACGGGCTTTGTAAAACTTTGTCCGATAGATTTCATACTCTCCAATTTTACCACTTCACATCTTGTTCTTTGTATAAGTCCGCCCAATAAACTTAGTACAACTCTTTGTTCGACGGTCTTAGTTAGGAAACTTCTGTTTGGTAACCTTTGTCCGGAATCCGTAGTTTCTCCAATGTTCCACCAACTTCTTCTTCGACCAATTTTAGCTTGAATCATGAATTCCTTAGAATAGTCATGATGTTTGATAATTTTATGAACAACAACGCATCGCCTGATTTGCACTCTTTCACAAAGGTTTTTCTTCTTCCAATATTTGGTTTGAATCACAACCATAAGACAATGTGATGTTTAATCAATGAGAAACACATCACTAAGCATCAACTGATATTGTTTTTTCGGAGATCTTTGTTCGATGGAACTGTGAATTTATTTAGAGTAACATTTGGTTCCATCCTCCGTACAATCATTTCGGTCGGATTGACTCCGTCGGATCACCTCGGTTCACTGGACTCAGTCCACTAACCTCAGTCCGTTAGTTTTTTGCCCACTAGCCTCAGCCCTCCCCATCCGTCCGTCTCTGTCCGATCAACTTTAGGATGTGTGCACATTATTTGGGACATTAAGACCAGCTCACCCAACGTCATAAGTAATTCCAAATCTTTAAATAATCTTTCGCCTTCAAGTCATTAATACATAAATAATCCTCCAAAGGCAAGAACACTTTCAAGATTACAAGACTTGGGGACTTCTCTTTCTTCTTCAACGAGCATGGTTTCATGCTTACAAACTCTTCAACATATTGACATCAATGAAATCTTTCTAATTCATTAACAACCATTAACCACCATTGACAATAAATATAACACACATAAGATGAGCTCTTCAGTATGTCGCCTTTGCCGATCGTTGTATTGCTTAAGTAATCGCCGCGAGCTTGATTTGGCCGCTTCTGCACAGTTGTGGCTGGTTTTGGGATGTCCCATAGAAAGAAAGATCCTTTCGTTTTCTATCATTTGTCTACTGCAGGTAACATTCTCCTGGTTGTGTATGTTGATGATATTGTCATTACTGACAGTGATAATATTGAGATTACCCGACTTTAAGTCCTTTCTTCATCAAAATTTTCAAATGAAGGATTTGGGTGCACTGAGATATTTCTTAGGGATTGAGGTTTTCAGATGTATTCGTGGTATATTTCTTTCTCAGAGAAAATATGTCCTTGATCTGCTACAGGAAACTAACATGACATGGGTAGATTCTGTGGACTCATCACTTGAGGTTGGGGGAAAAGTACCTTCACATTGACAACAAGACTTTCTCCTCACCAGACAGGTATCGACGACTTGTTGGCAAGTTGAAGAATTGATTTCTATAATACTGATACCTGACATGGAATTTCCATGGAGTTACTTAAACCCCTTTAAAGTATTTTGGACAATTCCATCACCCATGGAACCATTGCTCCTTCATGACACCTCCTTTAGGTTTCAATGACCTTGACTGACAATTGAACCATTCAATCTTCTCCACTTGGCTCAAATTTTTACCCTTTTGTATCATCAACACAACACCAACTCTTCGAGAAAAAAAGGTAAACCTTTATAAAATTCATTCACATTGTTGGACCATTTCCAACGATAATTCTAGAATGAATTCCATAGCTAGATCATGTCTTATCGGAGAACTTCAGTCTCCCAAAGTCATTTACATACTTAATCATATTGAATATACAAACAGAGACTGAAATCCCTTTGATGATTTTGCATATAAACAGGGCCCGTGTAACCTTAAATGAATCATTCTATGTTTCTCGTAAGCATCTATTAGATCCACATGTTAAACAACTTCAACATTTAAGTTATTCAAGAAGGCACATAGATTTTTTTCTCTCACTTGCTTAAGAACTATTCTCAATTTCTTATACTGGTCTAAGAAGTTGCTTACATTAAGGTTCTCCATTTCAAAATATTGATTTCAAAGTTATGTTCGATGATGATGATGCCATTTTATCTACAACATAAACTTTTATTAGATGAGTATTGTTAAATCAGAGGAGAGTAGACCCAATAACCAAGATGCCTCTTAAGAGAGGTCTTGGAGTTTATTTATAGAGAATTATAATAATAACAAAATACCTGAAGTCCGATGTGAGACTTGACTCAACTTAACCTCTAACCCCCCCTCAAGTTAGGTGTACCTAGCTTGGATACATAAAAAAACAAAAAAGAAGCATTCTCACACTTCTAATACTCCCCCTCTAGCTGGACATGCACAACTTGAATACATAAAAAGCAAAAAGAAAAAAAAGAAAAACATCCCCGTATGCATTGCACACTGGTTTTGCTCCACCTGCTGTGCTCCCGCCCATGGCTGCTAAAGAATAGATGACCATTGTAGAACTCTCATGCTTCCATGCTGAGGACGACCCTTGCTTGAAGACGTTGGATGAAACGACGACTGACAAACGGTCTCAAAACAACCGGGTAAAACGACGCCCGACTAACGAACCCAAATTGCTGAGGTGAAACGGCGTCCGACTAGTGGACCCAAATTGCTGAGGTGAAACGACATCCGACTAGTGGACCCAAATTGCCGAGGTGCAACGACGTTCGACTAGCGAACCCTAAAATCTGGTTGGTAGCAAAGGTTTGAGAAACAACAGAGAGCAGCAGAGAACCTGATGGAGGCAAAGAATTCATTTTGCAGCAGGTTGTGCATGAGCAAAGAGTAGATCCGGAGAATTTGATTTGGTGATGCTTGGGTCGTGCGCGCCTGGATCAGGAAGGGGGCATGCGATCAGATAGGGGAGGGGCAGGGAGTCACCGCGGGTGGGGGGCTGCGACGTTAACCAGTGAGCAACGACGACTGGAGGGCGTCGCAGGAGGAGAGGCGATCGACTGGAGGAGGTTATCGCACAGAGAGGGCGATGCGTAGGAGCTCTTGGCGGAAGGAGACCGTTGCGCAGGGCGTAAATGCAGAGGGGGTACTGTCGCAGGGATGCATCGCAGGTGGGGGGTGGCCGGCGGCCCGTCGCGCAGGGAGGTGTCGTGAAGGCAGGCGATGCGGGGGGAGGTGTCGTGAAGGCAGGCGACGCAGAGGGAGGTGCGAATATGCTAGGCGAGGTCAGTGGTGGGATGAGCTTCGAAGGGACGAAGGAGCCGTCATCGTTGGGTGCAGCGGACAACAGTGTCACACAGGTCGACGACTTTGACGGAGGGCCGCACCGGGAGAGGCGACGCACAAAGTAGAGGCGCCGAAAGGAGAAGAGCAGACTGAGGGTGGGGCAACGACCGATGAAGAAATGAGAGCTTTGGTCGAGACGCAGCCCCCGTGGGGGGATCCTACGGTTTTTTTCTCCGTGAGAAGAGAGAGGGGAGGGCTAGGTTAGACAACCTCCTCTGATACCATGTTAAATCAGAGAAGAGTAGGCCCAATAGCCAAGATGCCTCTTAAGCGAGGTCTTGGAGTTTATTTATAGAGAATTATAATGATAACAAAATACCTTAAGTCCGATGTGGGACTTTACTCAACTTAGCCTCTAACCAGTATCATGTTTTACATTCAATTAATAAGGATTTTTATTAAATGTGCTCCTACTAAAACGATGACTCCTTTTTTGAATTCATCATATCCATTAGTGGGACAAGATCTATACTTCACTAAGCAATGACCCCGCTTTGACGTGAACCTCATTACTTAAGCTATTTAGGTAAACAATCATGTCAATCATGGGAGGGGGCTAGCATGTTTGTGGTAGTTTGTGTGAAAAGACGACGAAGATGAAGACGATGACGTGCAACAATGACGAGAGAATTGTTGACGACGTCATGCAAAGAGATCCATGATGGAGGGCGATGTATCGAAAGTCCTCTTGGTTGCAGAGATCAAGCGGCGTGTCCCGGTTGTGATGGTCGACGGTACAACAAAATGGTACGTTCATGAGTGTGTTGTAAAAAATCCTTCAGGTGTGGGATAAAATCCTTTGGGTGTCTGAGATGTAAGACAAAAATTCCATTGGGTGACAAAATGTCTTTGAGTGAATTATTTCTAGTGTTTGCGACTGCTTTCGCTGCGATGTCGGGCTCTGCAGTGGTATCAAAGGTGTACGGTTTCGACCTATGATGATCGAGATGAAGCAATGATGATCCGATGTAGATGGAGATGATTTCGATTATGGTGGAGTCGATGAAGGTGGAGCCGATGATCATGATGCCGATGTTGGAGATAAGGGTGATGTTTTTTCTTCTTCAAATTTTAATTAAGGTGGAGATTGTTGGGATTAATTTGAATGAAAAATAAAACGGTTGAAGGAAGCACAATGGACAGTTTTGCCATGTGATGTGAACGTGGGGGTATCGCGTTGATAGGAGAGTGGGTTTGTGCCTTCTTATTTATAACCGACAACGTGAAAATGTGTGGCGAGCATAAAGAGGGGGATGGTCTGCCTGTGTGTTGGTTTGCTATGCAGAGAAGAGAGGGCAGCTAAGGGGTAGGCCAAAATGTGGTCGCCACAAGAGAGAACTGGGAGGGGGCTACCATGTTTGTGGTATCTCGTGCGAAGAGATGACGAAGACGATGACGCGCGACGATGGTGAGAGAATTGTCGACGACGATGTGCAAAGAGATCCATGATGAAGAACCATGTATCGAAAGTTCTCTTGGTTGTGGAGATCAAGCGGCGTGTCCCGGTTGTGATGATCAACGGTACAACAAAATGGTACATTCATGAGTGTGTTGTAAAAAATCTTTAGGGTGTGAGATAAAATCCTTCAGGTGTCAGAGATGTAAGACAAAAATTCCTTCAGGTGACAAAATGTTTTCGGGTGAATTATTTCTAGTGTTTGCGACTGCTTCCACTGCGATGTCGGGCTTCGCTCCAGCATGCATAACGTTTATGCTGCGGTCTTTCGAAATGAAGAACCAAAACAGGCGTTTTGCTTTGAATCATCCTGTGGTACCTGAAAAATTCCTCTTCCAAGATTCTTTGTTCATTTGAAATCAAACCAAACATTTATATATCGACTTTGATACCACCAAAGGGTTTCAGAGGGATGCCTAACATCCCAAACACAAGGGAAAAACAACTCCAAAGTACCATTAAAGCCCAAAATCCATCTATACATTTGGAATGAATAATAAAACGAAGAAAATGTGTACCTCTCACCTTGATGATCTGGCCAGTCCAAGCTTCAAACAAACGTTTGATCGAGATCATTAAAGAGCAATCGAAGGGTTCCTTCTTAGGGTATCAACGGATAATGGGAATCTCCCCACGCTCGGGAAGGACCTCCCTCATCACGGTTTGCTAGATCCTTTGCTTAAAGGCAATAGAGAAACGAGAGTTAGTGAGAATCGACTATGAGGAGTTCTAACTAGCATTTCAACTTAATGGAATGCCACATGAATCACACACTATAAGCTCCTTTATATAGCCATTGCAGGAGACCTTTAGGATTAAAAACGTTTGACTATTAAATGAAACATTTTATAAGTTACAACTCTGTGCAATTTACAACCCATATTAGCTGTGTCGTTTTGATGTGTCATTTTCTTCTCCAGACATTCCTTTGACTGTTTTGTTGGACATCCGAACTGTAATTTCACTTTTTCTGTCACCTGTGTAACCTGCTTTTTCGATATCGTATCAGGAGTCAAGAGTTTCTCTTGATCTTTTACCTTTCTTTGTAGCCTGACAACTTCCTGCTCAAGTTCTTCGATACGTTTGATTCGATCTTTTATTGTGTTAGTCTGACTATTGATAACCTTGGTCTGTTCTTCAACCTTGAGCTCGAACTTAATGACTTTCTCCGAATTATCTAGCTTCTCCAATTCGAGCTTTTCAATTTCAGCCTTCAGCTCAGACTTCTCTTCTTCCTTCTGTTGCATATAGAGTTTGATATCATGAGCCACCCTATTGACTTTCTTTGTTTTGTCTCTCCAAACGTCTATCTCCTCAAGTGCAGCTTCTAATTCAACCTAGAGGTCAACTCTTCCTTTGATTTCTACTTCATCACTATCACTTTCTTCCCTTGACTGAGAATTACCCACAACTACCACCATGACATCTTCTTGATAATCCTTGCAGTCTTCCATCTCTTCTGCCTCAGATTCTTCCGAACTGTCATTTCATTGTGAAAGTAGATTCTTCTTTTTGAAGAAATTTTTCTTAATAATTTTATTACCTTTCACATTGATTGAAGACTTCTTGGGAATTTCATCATCATTTTGAAACTTCCTGAGACACTTTGCTGCAAGATGTTTAACCTTTCCGCTACGAAAGCATGCAAGAGGAAGTTTCTCTTTAAACTTTCCTTTTCCCTTTTTAAGATTTGAGGAAAGGAATGACATAACATTGATTGAAGACTTCTTCTTGGGAATTTCATCATCATTTTGAAACTTCCTGAGACACTTTGCCGCAAGATGTTTAACCTTTCCGCTACGAAAGCATGCAGGAGGAAGTTTCTCTTTAAACTTTCCTTTTCCCTTTTTAAGATTTGAGGAAAGGAATGACATAACCTCACTGCGTCTTCTTCCTGACCATCTTCTATGATGAGCTTTTTTATATGTTTGAATGCCACTTCTTTAGACTTTCTTTTTTCTACGGCCTCATCATCATCATTTCTCATCTCATATGCGACAAGAGTACTGTGTAAGCTATCTAATGTCAGCTCCTTTGGATCTTTATCCTCCAATACATATATTTTCAGATTAAACCGAGGTGGAAGTATTCTCAAGATGCGCTTAACGATTTTTTCATTATTGAGAATTTCTTTAAGACCACGCATGTCTTCCACAACAACATTCAGCCTATCAAAGAAAGTATCTAGTCTCATTGGGGTGCATTCTCAAGTTCTCATATTTATTCCACAAAATCTGCCATTTAGCTTCTCGAACTTTTGAATTACCTTGGTAGATATTTAGCAACTTTTCCCACATGACATGTGATGACTTACATATCATCACCTTCGTGTAAATTGTGTTGGATAAAGCTCCTCCTAAGGCATTGATTCCTTTGGCATCTGCATCTAATTTTTTTCGATCTACTTCTGATAATGCTCCACTGTTCATACTAGCAGAAATACCATGCATTGATGATGTAAACACATCCATATCTTATGATCGGAAGTAGTGCTACATCCGATTCTTTCATACCTGAAAATTGTTTCCATCGAAGATTGGAATCCCTCTGTGATTAACAACTTCCATTGCTTCTGCTGAGAAAGAAACTCTGATTTTAACCATTTCCTCTGATATCAATTTGCTTAACTAGGTAAAATACCCTGAGAGGGGGGGGTGACTTAGGATATGACAAATTAAAACAATTGTTCTTTTTGGATCTTGTTTCGTCGTTAAACAAAACTCTCTTCTATCTCTTCTTCCCATAGCACAAAATAAATGGAAATTAAAGCATGCATATGACATAACAATTTTATTTGATTCCCCTCACTGGACTCACTGTTTCTCCTGGTTTACAACCATTCACAATTTGAAAGTTCACTGCTCTTTTTGCTAAAGTGAACGAACTGCTCCTCCAGTAGAATCTTTTGATAATCAGTTCCGAGTTGATTCACACTTGTGTGTCTTTATGCTCTTGTTTTATTAATGTGATAACAACCACTTTTGTGCGAGACTTTTCCTCTTGGAGCGTGTGATCCCTGCACAAGATCCCTCTGCGAGACTTTCTTCTAATCACGCGAATCGCGTGACTCTGTTCTGTTCACGTGGATTGCAAGACTTTGTTCTCTTCATTCGTATTGCGTGACTCCGTTTTGTTCATGCGGATCACGTGACTTCAGCTGGTTTGCCTATGCGCAAAAAAACACCAAGCGCATACATCCCTTCACAATATACCTTCATGAGACTCCTTTGCGAGACCTTTTAATCATGCGAATCGCATGATTCTGGCGCGAGACTTTGTTCAGGTTACACGGATCGTGTGATATCAATGGGTCTGCCTATGCATTCAAACACCCAATGCTATACTTCACTTCGTGAGACTCTTCGCGAGACCTTTTAATGATTATGTGGATCGCAAGACTCTAGCGCAAGACTTTGTTCTGCTCATGCGAAATACTTTTGCTTTGGATCAAACTACTCAAGCAAAACTTCTCTGATTCTTAAGAACGGGTTAGGGGGTATTTATAGGCCTAAATCCATCGCTTTAACTCCGCAAATCAGGGTTAGCCGTTCGTTCCACCGCCTTAACAATCAGCCTTATGCGCTTTGCGTGATTGCCTGCTGCATGTCGCAAGCGCTTCGCATGATCACTTGCATTGTCCTTGAGCGTGTCGCGTGATCAATTGACAATCATATGTGCTTCACGTGATCCCATCGCGAGATTCAAAAACAATCATGCGGTCGGCGCTATTGTCTTTCAGTGCTTTGTGTGATCTCATTGCGAGATCTAAGGACAATCATGCGGTTACGTGATTTCAAACGACCGTAAGAAGGCTCCATCATTTCCAGCCTTTTTGTCTTCATGTTCTTCATGTGATCTCTTCGTGAGATCAATTGACAATCATGCGGTGAAGTGCTTTGCATGATCTCAACACGAGATCTTTTGACAATCATGCGGCACTTCGCGTGACTTCTCCACGCGATCAGTTCTGACATTCATGCAAACTCTTTATGCCTTTTTTGACAACCAACTTTTGTCAACAACGCCAAACTTTGTCAAAAAACACTATCAATCCAAACGCATCATCAAGAGGGATTTTTGCCAACAATAGACATGCTCTCAACCCTGCCCAAGAAAATCTTGTTGTGCAGTGACTTAGTTTCGTTAGAATATCTCAAATTTCCTTTGTTGTCCCTTTCTCTGTAATGCTTGATAGAATTTCGTCCGTCAAAGCCAAATGGATGTTGATAATAACATTTTTTCTCCTTCACTCACCGTTTTTTCACCAATTGCTAGTAGATAATTATCTTTTCGCAACACCGCTTTTATCTTCATCTTTCACAACAGAAAATTGTTCTCTTTAAATTTTTCGACCTCGAATTTCACCGTCATCTAGACACGCTGTTTGTCCAAAATCACCACTATTTCACAAAAAGTGTATTTAATCATCTCAATAGTTTTTTTCTATTGTGAAAGATCAACCGAAGTCGCAATCAGAGAGCATACTCAAATTAGAAGAATTATTAATATCCCAAAAAAATATGAACAACACTGGTCTGGAACCTTCCTCTAATACCATTTGTTGAGGCTGAAAATGACCAACTCACAGCGCAACAGTAAATACGAGATAAAAATAAACTATTGAATACGGAAAATAGCGAAAATGTGACATGGAAAAACCCTCAAAATGAAGAGGGGTGAGAAAAACCACGAACAAATAGAATGATCACTATGCAAATGCGGGTACACATTCTCTCTTACTATTACACAGAGAAGATGCTCGTAAAACTTTCTTACTATTACAAGGAGAAGATGCTCGTAAAACTCTCTTAAATAAGTGGAGAAACACACCTCACAAAAGACACACTGAAATCTGTAATCGGGAGAAGCTGAAGCGAACGATTAACTGCAAGAAGAAATGATATTTGCTTCAGATCTACTTGTTTCTGATAGATAAATTTAACTCATCACAAAACAAATGGATTGAAAAATACCTGTGCTTTTATTGTTCTGGCCATCCATGCCTTGTATAATCTGCCTTGATAAGAGAAGTTACTGCTCTTGTTCTGTAGAACTGTTAGTCTGCAAAGGTAGCTTCAGAATGCGGTTTTTCTATGGGGCTTTATGCATGTGTTTTTCTTGAGATTCTATGGAGTATTTTCCCTTTTTTGTGATGACATGCGATCCTAGCCACCTCAGGGCTTGTTGATTGACCTTGATACGTGGTGATTGTGACTTCATGTTCAGTCGTTATTGAATTATAAATAATCATCTTTATTTTCTGTGTTAGGATGAAACTTCCTCAACATGTTTTGGCATCCAGCTTGTTCCAGAAAGTGAGATTCATGTCAAATTTTCTGATGTATATGCTGTTGAGTTGATAAATTTTGGTTTGATGCGTGGATCAATTCTCCAAACTGCTGCCAATCGTCTCTTGGGCCATGACTTGGAGGTCGTTATCCTTTCTATATTTGGTTTTGAATCTCTCCTACCTGATTTGCTTATTGTTGTATACTTCTTTCTGGATGGGTGCTGCAGATGTACCGTTTTGCTGTACATGCTGCCCAAAGGTCTCAGTGTCGACCTTCTGTTTGGACTCTAACTAAGTACACATTTGGTCATAAGGATTTGCGTACTTGTCAGACGTGGGTAAACCAAATTAATGCTTTTCTAAACATGGAAAGAGGGAGGCCCACAAATCTTCTGGTGAGTTCACATGTTGGGCATCTGAGTTTTTAGTCCTTTGGATGGCTTTGTTATTAGTTAATGAAAATGTGAAATATATGGTAAAATATAGCCCCCCCCCCAAAAAAAAAAACATGCTTCTGATTTCTTAGGTTTTTGTTCATCCAATGAGTGGAAAAGGAAAAGGCTGTAGAACTTGGGAAGCCGTGGCTCCAATATTCTCTCGTGCTAAAATTAAAACAAAGGTACATTATTGCCATATTTAGTGTTGTATTCCATAATCAACTTGGGTGATCCTCTAATAGTGGCAACTTCAGGTGATAATGACGCAGAGAGCAGGTCAGGCATTTGACGTGATGGCATCAATCACCAACAAGGAGCTTAATATATATGATGGTGTTGTGGCAGTTGTATGTGGCTCATCTTTATGTTTTGATATGATTTTTTTTATCCAAGGTGAATAATTTTATTATTGTACAACTTTATATCGGTAGTGTGGATTGAGGAAGTGATGGTGAGACTTTTATAATCACTGACTTTGCTAACAAATTCCTTCAAAAGCACAGGCTTGCCAGTTGTCATAATTTCTGGTGGTTGAAATCTTGCTTTTGATACATTAGACCAAACAGTATATAAATGTTGCATGACAAAAAATGTGGTCAAGGAAAATGAAACATTAATATACCCCACCACGGGCAAAAAACACATAGGTTTAGTCCGTGTTTAACACAATTTGAGTCACTTTTTAGGTCTAAGAACATGGGTTATACAATGTTAACTGTCCATCACAAAATCAACCGGCAATGTGGGGAGTAGCCCAACATGACGCGTTAAACATTGTATTCTTCTGCATTTTATGAAGACTCTAACATTGATTATTGTGGCACTAGGGCGGTGATGGTTTCTTCAATGAGATATTGAATGGATTTCTATCATCGAGGCATAAAGCTCCATATCCTCCTGTTCCAGATGATTTTGTTGGTACTGTTAGGCATAATGGTAGCTCCCTGATTCCTGATCAAAATGCCGAGTTTTTTAATGGAAATGAGGACAGCTTTCCTCTTAATCGAGACATTTGGAATTACAGTAAGTCTTGTAACAATGGTTAGCTATCTTTTCACAGCAACTGCCTTGATTTCAGCACATTATACTTAAGAAATCCTTTAGTCATCCTTTTGTCACTCACTAAAAAATTCTTTCCCCAGATAGGAGGAAGGGGATTCTTGATTTTTTTTTCTGGAATGTTTTGCGATTTTATATTTTACCTTTAAAATTTGACAGATCAAGATGCTGAATTCACCATAACTAATGGAGGGTTTAGATTTGGGATCATTCCTGCTGGTTCCACTGATGCAATTGTGATTTGGTATATTCTTGATTTGCTATCTTTTGTTTTAGTATAATTTCAACTAGGCTTTTTATTATTTCTTGTACGAATGGTTTGTTTTGTTGGGCTCTTGCATGGTCTTCTTTTATTGTTATGAAGCATGTGTTTCCGAGTCTTGATTTTTCTTCAATGAAATCTCGGAGTAATGTTTGCATGTAATGGCCTGAAGTTGTTTTGTTATTTGTCTATACAGCCTTCACACACCACCCCTCACGCACAGCAGTCTTTCACCTGTAAACTCGCTAACAAAATATACCGTTTAACACCCATCAAGGAATTACTAATCAAACTTGGATGATAAATGAAAGCAACAAGAATTGAATTCATGAGCTGGAATGAGATAGCATAACCCAAGGTTTTTTTTTAGGCGCTGAAGGTTTACCAAAGAATGTTTTGCATTTTTTTAGTAGCTGTTCAAAGTTTACTGAAGAATGTTGTGTTGTATTGAGGTTTAAAAGACAAAATTGGGGAATAGTGCAATTACAGGGCAAAGGAACTGGGCATATTTAAGAACTTTTTAGATCAAGATAGCTAGAGTAGGCCAAGCATATGGCATAGACCAGACATTGGTGTGAAGAATAACACTTGCCATTTAATTTACGAATCACTCGTTTTTGCTTTTGTAGTAACTTGCATTAATATTAAGTATTTACCATCTTTATAAATGGAGGGTGTGCCTTAGCAGTATTTTACAGTTTTGCCATATACGAGAGATAAGGCTGTCCAAGGCTGGTCTATAATGGTGCGTGTCATTTTTATAAGCTTGGTAGTGTTGTCCTATTTTACACACAAGGTGTAATACTTAAGGTGAAAGTAGATTTTTTACATCTCATGATCGATTCAATTACAAATATCATTTGTGGTGCGAGACACAAGGGGTGATTCGATCTTTATGGTATAGGATAAGGGATATGGATATGGTTTGAGGCTTGATGCGGAAATGTCGGGAGTTGCAACGACAAAATAGGTTTGCAGATGAAGAAAAGATAGAACAAAGAATCACACAGGACTCAGAGATTTATGTGGTTTGGAAAATGATCCCTACATCCATGGAGAGACAGAAATTTCACTAGTTTCGGGAGCACACAATACAAGGAGATCTCAAAGTTTCACACACACAGAAACCCTAGCCCGAAATGGGCTAATAAAGAAGATAAAGTGTTGTGCCATCAACCGCATAGAAAGTCCGCACTGCTACAGTGAACGACGGTTGAAAGTCCACCTTGCTAAAGTGCTGCGACCACCCAAGTCCAAGCTGATACAGTGGCCGACGGTTGGAAGTCCACGGAGCTACACTACCGCTGTCTCCAAAAAGTCCGAGCTGCTATAGTAGTCGTGCCAAAGTCCACATTGCTACAGTGCCCTGTCGGTGTCGGCCGGTCAACTTTGCTACGGTCGGTCAGAGTTGCTACAGTGACCCCAAATTTGGGCCGGGGGTCTTCGTCCCCCGGACCCCCGGAGCAAGGGTGCGTTGCCCCTTGCAACTCCCAACGACCTCACCGCGGAGCTCAACCCGTGGAGTTGCGGTCTGGTGCGCAGTGTGAGCCGCAAACATTCAGCCCAACATCATCAAAAAAACAGATCGGATTACACCAAATCCAACAAGACTTATGTTAAAGTCATTTTTCTGAAATAACTTCTTTTAGATAAGTTGTTTTGATGAATCATGATGGAGACCAGAACAGACTACTAGTATTCCAGTAAACCAGATCACAAAAAACGAGGGGGAGGGGAGAAAGAGAAAAACGAAAACACTTAAGGAGTCCCAAAAGACCTCCTGCCCAAGCTAGCTAGCCGTCCAAACCGAAGAATATTTCTCCGCCCCCTAGTTCTCTTTTTTCCATCCTTTTATAGGTTTAAGGGATCTACAACAGATCCCTAGGATATTCCCCTGGGCCACAACATATTCCACACATATCCTCTCTATACCCTTTCTCTCTTTTAACGCCTTCCTCTAGCAATTATCCTTTAGCCCTTCATTTTTCTAGGTGGTATAGCTGGTATCTATCACTGCCACCCCCTTCAAATTCACTTTGTACTCAATGTGAGGGACATGATGAATTTTTGGTGCAACCCCCAATCCCATGCGTTGTACGTCGGGGTGTGCGTCGCTATAACGTTCGACTTGGTCCTGCCTCTGGTTGAGACAACGATATTAAGGCAAAGGATCATCCAGATTGCTCTTGAAACTTTAGAAGTTGTCATGCCCATCGTGTAACTTGTCATTTTTTTCATCAAGCCGGAGTCTGGTGGCCTTGTTCGGGGCAAAGTGGTACTCACATAAGTATTGTAGATTCCCAGGAGGTGATCGAAACTTCCAATATAAATCAGTGGTGTATGCCCTATGTGGAAGATCACTGCATTTCGTGTTGTGGGTAGACCGAACAACACTATAAAGTGAGGATCAAGCTGCGGGGGTCCTTTAAATGACATCCTTTCCACACCGGTATGCCAAGCAATTTGCCATATGCCTCTCGATTGTGCATGAGCCCTTTAGATTTCGTATACTGCGAAATCCCTATCATCAACATTGTAGAAACGGTTGAGAGTGGACCCAATACCCAAGATGTCTCTCTAAGGGAGGCCTTGGTGTTTATTTATAATGAATGATAAAGATGACATAATACCTCAACATCGATGTGGGACTCACATCCTCTAACACTCCCCCTCAAGTTAGGTGTACCTAGCTTGGATACACAAGAAAACAAAGCAAAGAAAACAAAGCAAACAAAAATAATCATCCACGACACTCCCCCTCAAGCTATACATGCCTAGCTTGAATACATTAAAAGGACTAAAAAGAAGAGCATCTTCGGATGCATTGCCAGCTTGTTTTGATCCTCCCGTTGCGCTTCCGCCCATGGTTGCAAAAGAAATGATGACCAACATAGAATTCTCTTGCTCCCTTGTTGAGGATGACTTTTGCTTCAAGATGCCAGATGAAACCATAGTTTTCAATCTCGGATCGCGGCGCGACGCGGCAGGGTTCTGTAGCGGGATAGTGGCGACGCGGATCGCGTCGCGGTCGCTTTTTTATCTAATCGCGGACCAAATAATATAATTTAAATTATATAATTTTACACATATATACGATGAAAAATTAAAATACGTTAAATAAAATATAAAACATAATTAAAATAATACATATATAATAACATAATAAATAAAAAGGGGCTGCTGGAAAATTTTAACCAACAAATGGAATAAAAAAACAAAATACAAGATAAAAAATGGAGGGATTGATGCTGGGAAATAGAAAAAAAAAAGAGCCAACAAGAAATAAAATATAAAAAAAAATTAAAGGAGTCAGGGAGTGTCGTCGGCGTCGTCGTCGTAGACCAGAGCAGCAGATGCGAGTCGCGACTCGTGGGGGGGACTTCGTTGGCGTTGAGGGGTCGGCGGCAACGACGTAGGCCAAAGCAGTAGAGATGCGGGGTTGCAACTCGATGGGGGGTGGGGTCGTCAGGGTTGAGGCGGTGGCGACGCGGCGGAACAAACAAGATGGGAGGGGCTGTCGTCGGCGTGAAGGGGTCACAATAGCAGCGACACAAGCGAGCAAATAGGATGCGGCCGCTCCCGCCGGGATCGCTTCGGAACCGCGATAGTTGGGATCGCGGCGGAGGCGGCGCGATTGCGTTTTGCCCGCGATCCAGTCGCCAGGAGCGGCGATGCACCGCTCCGCACCGCGTCGGCGCTATCGCGGGCGCTACAACGCGTTTTGATAACTATAGATGAAACGTCGATCGACAAACGATAAGGTGAAACGGCGCCCGACTAGCGGACCCAAAAGGCTAGGTAGAGAGTGAACCCAATACCCAAGATGCCTCTCTGAGGGAAACCTTGATGTTTATTTATAACGAATGATAAAGATGACATAATACCTCAACTTAGATGTGAGACTCACATCCTCTAACAAACATCACAAGCATGGTCGCTGTTCTCCTCCCAGCTTGGTTGGGGAAATCATATGAAATGAGAATTCAGCAAGGATTCAATTACTCCAGCGATTTTGTTGATCCCGTCCATACTGTCGTCATCGAGTTTAACTTGGGGTGTAAAAGCCCTAAATGGAGAAATGATTCGAAAACAAAGGTGCACATTCGTATTCTTTGTACCAATCAGTATAGGTGCTATCTGAAGATCATACAATATCCCTAGTATTCTGAAGCAGGTGTTGGTGACTCAAGCTGCTTGGCAGGAAAACTGTTGAACATTCCAAAATTAGTAGCCACGGAGACAGCTGTAAAATGTGCCAGAGAACTCTGAGTGAGCAAGAGCATCATCCCTTCAGGTGGTGAGGACAAGACTGAAGGGGGTTCAACTCGAGGAATGGGCTGATCGTAGGTGTACCCCGTTAGAGATGCGGCCACAACTGTGCCACGCCCTGCGCTGTGAAGGTGCCGGATGCCGTGGAAGGTGCGGCAAGCAAGGCATGGCAATGAAGGCGGGGCTGGTTCTGCCTTAGCTCCAAATGAAGTGTGCGTGAAGCCTTGATGTGCATTATCGGCCAAGCGTCAAGTTGTTGGAGACCAAGTGCTGGAAAGTTATCGTGGGCGTTGCCAGCAATATTTTCCATCCAGGATGTCTTCGTCTCAGGTGTTGCCTTACCAACCGAACCAGAGAAAAGTGTGCCAGATTCGCTGTGGCCAGCGAGAGCGGCAATTCTTTAAGGAAATACTTACGAAATTCCGCATGCTCCTGCGCGTTTTGTTCCCAGTGCAGCCGCCGCTGCTTGAGGGCCTCCATCGTCGAAGCGATCTTACCTATAGAAACATTCAATTCTGCCATCGTCGCATCAATGCGGTCCATGTGCTACTCCACTCTATCGAGACGAGCTTCATAGCTCGTCTCCGTTGTCAGAGCGCATATCCTTATGAAGAATATTTCGTCGTGATCTCCTCCCTTCGAAAGATTCGACAGTGTGCGTGCGTGCAAACTTGAGTAGCAGTGCGGGCATGGAGGAACCTGGCGTAGCGTTCGAGAAGAAGCGGCAACAATGGATGTGAATGCAGCAATAGCAGAAAACTGGTGCGCTGACGAGAAAACCGGGACATGATTGGAAGCAGTTGTGGTGGGAGAAACGGAAGGTCGGACCAAGTGATGAAGACCGGAACATACTACTAGTATTCCGGTACACCATAATTACAGAAATTGAGGGGGAAGGGACACAGAGAAAATCGAAAACACTTCAAGAGTCCCGAAAGACTGATAGAGGCCTGAGCATCAATATACAATCTGGAAAAGCATATTATTGCAAGGGGAATAAAGGGAATACAACTGGCAGCAGTTGAATATTCTAGAAAGGGGAAGGTTGGCCACGTGAGGGATGAGATAAGGTTGTTATAAAACGGGGAGAGAAGGAGAGATAAGGCCGGGATAATTCTGTTGTGAGGATTAGGATTTGTGCTCGGGATTTCGGCCGTAAGGCTTGGGCAGGAGTATGGAGACGCCTCTCGAGTCATCTTTTCCTTTCTTCTTATTCTCTCATCCTCTGTAATTCTGCTTCTGCTTTTGTCCTCATATATACTAAGAAGTCGGTTCCTGTGGGATTGCCGATACGTGAGTCTTATCATTTGGTTCAACCTGCCGTTGGGTCCTCTTCCCGCACAGCTGACGCGCGCACTGGAAGACGCTTCACGCCTGGAGGACGCTTCACGCCTGGAGGACGCTTGGCTCTTCATCCCTCGTACAGACTGCCGTTCTTCACCATTTGTTGGATGTGCGTGCGCTGTCAAATTCACTGTGACGGCGCACATTGCTAACTGCGTCTCAGCACCACTACACACTCCGGGATTTCTTTCTTGGCGTCAGTGCACGCAGCAGATTCTTTGTTCGACGAAGGCGCGTCCCGTCAGATAGCTTTCGGAGGACGCTCCCAGCCGGCCTGCGTTTGACACTTGAGCTTGGACTTTGGCTTAGTGGAGGTCCGCACGGCCGACTCGCGCTCCACGGAGGACGCACTGCCGGTTTACGTCAGCAGTACAGTGCGCACAAGTTGCATCTACGAAGGTGCGCACTACAGGTGAGAAGTGTTGCCAGATTTTACTTCTGGCGAGGGCGTGGTGTAGGGAGGGTTGTGATAGAGTGAACAATGCACAATCTCCGATTACAAATCTGGATGGAGTAGACTCGCGTCACCGACCGCGTAGGGGGAAATCTATTTCGCACGCTCTATTGCTCATGCTACTTGCAGCAAAATCTGCGGTGTCTTGTAAACTTGAACCAACAAGAATGCGCCACTAGGAGTCGAGGGCATTGCATGATGCTAAACTAACTCTAGGTGCTTCCATGATCGATAAGAGTGATGTAAAGACCCGTAAAATTCAAGGAAGTTTTTTTCTTAATTTTCTTTGGAATTTTACAAGAACGCAGTTTCTGACGGCACCTGATTCTGAGGCCCGGTGTGCCCGGAATCATTTTCCGAAGTTTGGCTCGGGTACGTTCAGTGAACGAACGAGCGAGTTTTTCTAACTTTTGAACCGGTGCTCGGAATCGAATTCCGAGGGCACCGATGGAATCGCAGCGCCGGTATTTGCTTAGAAACGCCTTTTCCGGAGTTGCGTTTGCTCGGATATGGTTTTTAATTTTTGGGGTTAAGTTAAGAAAATAAAATAAAGTGATGCGACAACTTTATTTCATTTCTCTTAAAGCCACTTAAAAGCCACTTAAGCTAAGTTGAAGCGGATAGGGTGGAACCCAAAATATCCTACCCACCTGGTAGGATATTTGTGAGGTGGGGCCCGCGCACGAACCCCACCGTTTCTTTACCCCTAAGAAACGCACCCGCGAAAACTCCTCTTTATGAAAGTCAACTGACGCCTTTTCTAAATTCTTAACGCCCCTATTAATTGGGCAGTTAATTCGTTGCAATTAATTCTATTAATTAATTTGTTCGTTACTTATCTTTGAAATCAATTGTTGGCATTAGATTAAAAATAAGACCAACACTTGTCTTTTGAGGGGTGTCTTGTTTAGAGGATTTGGAGAAATCTCTGAAGCTAGAAGATCTTCATCTTTCTTCACGAAAAACGCGAAGAACGTGAAGAACGCGAAGAACGCGAAAAATGCCGACCTTCAACGAAAGGCGACGAAGAACGCCGACGATTCTTCTTCCGTGACGCTTCTTCCGCTACGATTCTTTCCCCGCGACAAATCTTCGATCAACTGCTTGAGATCGTCGACGCGACGCCATTCCGCGACGCGACGATCCTCTTCTTCCGTGATGGTCAATTCCGCGAAGAACTCTCGTCCGACGACAACTACGAGGTAGGGGTTGTTTCTTTTTAAATCTTTGTGATTTATATCCCCGGTTGTTAAATATGATTGTTGCGAGACTTTAAAAACCGTTAACGCGGTGGGTGCGGACCAACGAACAAGTCCGAACCCACCGCCCTTCTTGTTGTTATGCGCGGATTGGCGGGCAACGACAAACGGGGCCGCAAGTTAATTTTGAAGGCTTTGCAGTGAAGAACGAGTCCCGGGACGGGCACTGGCGAAGACCGCGCGCAAATCGGACCACCGGAGCGCGTCCGGTGGTCCGCGGAACTCCCCGCTGGCGCGCCGTCGGGAAGACCCGCCGCGGCTGAAGCCGCGGCGGCGCTGGCTGGTCCCGCGGCCGCGCGGGACCGCGGAGGAGGGACGCGGCTTAAGCCGCGTCCGGGTGTCACGGAGCGCCTCCCGCGCGAGGGGCCGCGGCTGCCTTGCGCGGCGCCTGGCCAGCGCCAGCGCGCTGGCCGAGCCGCCGGGCCGGGCCGCGCCCAGGCCGGGTCGGGCCGGGTCGCGCCGGCCGGGCCAGGTCGGACCCGGACCCGGGTCGGGTCGGCGCGACCCAGGGGGGTTGGGCCGGGTCGGTCCGGGCCCAGACCCCTCGTTTTCGGACCTTTTTTGTCTTTTGCTCGTATCTTGAGCTACGGGCCTTCGATCGACGTACTGTCAGCGGCGATGCGATCCTTGGACCGAGACGGTCGTTTTGACATATTACACTCAAGGTTTCGGAATACTTTGGGTTCGGCCGGGTTGGTTCGTACACTAAACCAACCGGGCCCTCGGAGCGGAAACGCTCATTACTTGAGCTCCGGACGTCCGATTGACGTACCGTCGACTTTGATGAATTCCTCTAAGTGAGGCGGATCTTTTGGCTTACTCCGCCCGAGGTTTGGACGCAGGTGGAGTACGGTCGGGTTGGTTTTGACTTAAAAACCAACCGGGCCCCTGGGACGAAAAAGCCAATAACTCTCAGACCGGGCGTCCGATTGACGCGCTGTCTGCGACGTTGAGTTCCTGTTGACGATACGGAACTTTTGGATACATCAACTCTGGACTATGTGTCAGTTGATGTATCAACCTCTCGGCTCGTGGAGCGGACCCTCCCGAACGAGCTTGCTGTGTGCGGGAACCCTAGTGCTGACTGCGACTGCGACTGTGACGATGAAGATTATCGTACTGGAATCCTATGTGGGTTCGACGATGAAGACTATGGTACTGGAATCCTATGTGGGTTCGACGATGAAGACTAAGACTATCGTACTGGAATCCTATGTGGGTTCGACGATGAAGACTGTCGTACTGGAATCCTATGTGGGTTCGACGATGAAGACAATTGTACCGGAATCCTCTGTGGGTTCGACGGCGATGACTACAGTGCTTGTATCCTACGTGGGTCCCAGTAAGATGAATCAGTGACTACATCTGATCATCTCTCTTACCTTACAAATGATGTGTACCTGTGTGAGCTGAATCCTGTGTTGCTTCCTATGTGGAATGTGATATGCTATCCTGTGTGGGTTTACGTTTTGGTTTCCTATGTGGATTTACGTTTTGCTTTCCTGTGTGGACTGGGTTGTACTTGGGCTCGGATGTTGGAACCGAACGAGAATTGATGACTTAAGTATATGTATGGGCATATACCTAAGCAGTGTCGGATGTTTCTTTGTGGTTGTATCTTTCCTTTGTGGATTATCCTTTGTGGATTCTGGGAGACCATCGGGGGTCTCGGGGTCCCTACTGAGTAGCTTATACTCACCCCTGCACGGGCTATGCCCGCACTACGTTGTGTTGGTTGCAGACGACGGACAACGCTGATCGTGGTTGAGGCTTGCGGAGCAGGACGGTACCTGGAGGTGGACCACTGGGCGGGACGTACTCGGAGTGGACGGTTGGACCCGAGGAGTTGTGGAGGCTATCTGTACTCATCCTTTAGGTGGGACTTCCAGTGGACGGCTCGACGTTGCACCTTTACTTTTCAGTTGCTGTTTTCCCCTTTCGAGTTGTACTTTACTTTCAGTTGGAGTTTGTATTCTGGCCCACTTACCTTTCCGCACTTACTGTTGTACTCAGTTTTTACTTAGTGTTTCTTCTGCTTGCTTGCTCTGTGGTGTTTGTTTACTTTACAAAGGCAATGCCTTCCCTTTTTACTGGGATTTACGACTTGGTGCTAGTCGCCAGCCCCTGGCCTATGGAAGGCGGGCTTGGGGTAGTCACGACACGGGCCCCGAGGACGGGTCGTGACAAGTGATGCATGGCTATGGACCGAGCTAAGTGCGGAGTTACGAGAGGAGTTTCATGGAGGAGGCCCACACAGTTTTTATGCACGGGATGGGGGTTCGTTGCAGCAGCCCTTGCGGCCCAGTTTACAATAGTAGTTCACATGGGCCCTATCTGGTGGAAGGATGGGATGTGTTCTGGGGGGACCCCCACCTTCATTCCTCCGAATCCGACCCGGGAAGAAGGGAGGCGAATATGGGTGATTGTATGGCATCCATGTGCAGGAAAGATGCTCTCTAAAGGACTTCAATAGCAGAGTCCTCAGTTAGTCATGCTTGGCATCCATGCACTGCTTGGTTCTGCTGGGAGAACAAAAGCGCGAAGGAGAATTTGGAAGACCACTTGACTCGCCCGCGTAGAAAGGACGCCTTTCTTCAGTCTTGAGGACAAAACTGAATTTGAAGGTAGTGCAAAGTGACAGATACCTGAGCATCAATATGCAACCTGGAAAGCATATTACTGCAAGGGGAATAAAGGGAATACAACTGGCAAGAAATGAATATTCTAGAAGGGGGTAGGTTGGCCACGTGAGGGATGTGATAAGGTTGTTATAAAGGGGGGAGCCAAGGAGAGATAAGGTAGGGATAATTCTGTTGTGAGGATTCTGCTTCGTGCTTGGGACTTCAGCCATAAGGCTTGGGCGGGAGTGCGAAGATGCCTCTCGAGTCTTCTCCTTTTTCTCTCATCATCTGTAATTCTGCTTCTGCTTTTGTCCTCATATATACTAAAAAGTCGGTTCCTGTGGGATTGTCGGCACGCGAGTCTTATCAAAGACCTCCTGCCCAAGCTAGCTGGCTGTCCAAACTAGAGAAATATTTCTCTGCCCCCTAGTCCCCCTTCCCATCCTTTTATAGACCAAAAGGATCTACAACAAATCCCCAGGATATTCCCTTGGGCCCACAACATATTTCCCACATATTCCTTTTATACCCTATCTCTTCTAACCCCTTCCTCCGGCAATTACCCTTTAGCCCTGCCCTTTTCCAGGTGGTATAAGTGGTATCTATCAAATCACAACACACTCCTTGTTTTACTTGCACTTGAAATTTTTTTAGTTCTGTTTTCTGTGCAGTCTTAACTTCCAAATCACATGTTTTGGTAAAGCTGATTCCAAACCATGTAATTTTTAGAACTTTGTGAAGACACTTGAACTACATCAAATAGAAGATAGAATTGAAGCTTTCGTGTTTGTTACAAGTCCCGAAGAACTTGGAGCTTACCGTTGAGAATTTGTTACGCCAACGCTTATAAATTCAGACCGAGGTTTCGAGGAACGTACATTATGATGATTACGCGTTGGTCAACTTTCAATCGAGAGCTTTGCGCTATCTCCGTGCTTTGAGTGCTTCTGTTTGTAATTGTTTTCAGAGTGTTTCTTAAGCTTTTGTTTGTGAGGAACTGATTGTTAAAGCTTTAAGATTTCTTGCTGTAATCGTTTGATTCCGATCTTCTTTGATCGACGAGATTCCAAGGATAGGAATTTGGTTGCTTCAAATTTTTTAGTTCGACGAAGTCCGGGGATAGGGCTTGCTATCGATTGGGTGATTGAAGATGAGCTCGAGGATAGAGTTTTGTGCTGCCGACATCTGCCGAAGAAGTCTAGGTTTGGACTTGTATCTTTCGATCATTCAGATCGATGAAGTTCCAGGGCATCGGAACTTGTATCTCTTGGATCCGAGTACCGATCCTTCTGCTGCTTTGGATTAAAAGCGAACAGTTCCTTTGATTGAGACCGTTGACTTTGGTGACTTTTCATGCCATTTGGGTTTCAAATTCCTCCTCTCATTTGTCTCGGGCTTATTAAATCATCATGGGGCCTGGATAAGAGAAACAATGGGTCCAGTTGCCAATGCGCAGAGAAAGGTAGTGGGCCTTTAGGCTTTCATTGTATCTAACAACTTGTTTATTTTTGCTTGCATTTTTGGATCATGTGACTCTTAAGTCCTCCATTTGGGCTTTCATGACTGGTTTCACATCATGCAACCTCTTTATTCATCCACATGTCATTGGTTCTTGTAACTCCAAGTCTCCCACTCGAGCTGCCACGACTGGTTTCACACCAGCCCCCCTTTTTGAAGAGTTGTCCTCGGCTCTTTATCATCCACACCCAAATAAGGGGAAAGATTAGAAACATTGATTTTGACATCGGTAACATTTTCACCTTGCAATGTAATCCTGCATGGCCCTGACATGAGATTGATTTGTTGCTCAATATGTCTAATGGGTGGTGACGGTTCTAGTGAGACATCTCTTTTGGAAACACACCTTCATATTCTTGCAAAAGCGGTTCAATAATATTTGACACGAAATATGTTAATTCATTTGTATTTAACACCTCTTTGGAAATACACCGTCACATTCTTCATATTCTTTTTGTACACACATACTGGGAGGGTTTTGTTATGAAATCAACTCTCTCTTAACCTCGCACACCACATTATTCTCTCGAATGACTTCTTTTTTCATTCTTGATTTTTCTTTAAGCCTGATTTTACTTTTATTCTTATTCTCACTTTCTTTTTTTCACTCAATTTTTGCAACTCTATCACTCTTTTCGCTTATCTCATAATTTGGTCATCCAAGATCCACTTTAGTGACATCAGAACGAGGGTCATGGGCTCCCCCTCTGGGTACAATTAAGTAACGGTTTAAGAAACCATGATAGCTCACTCACCTATCTTAGTGCCATGGTTAGTGTGGCGGTAGATGACATGTCTGCATTGGGACGACGTCGCATAACACATCGTCCTTGTACTTGGTTGTGTTCAACTCTCTGCAATCATTTAGCGACTAGAGTCGATAGAGATGTTGTTTCAAAGTTCACAGTTCCATGTTTTTCACGAACTTGGTGCTCGCCACGTTGTTGCAACTTCCACCATCAATGATAACATTGATGGAGATGTGTATAGTTACTCAATACCGTGCATGGAATAAATTTTCTCTTTGCTCATTTTCATTGCATGTCATTTGTATAGTGAAAAGGAGGTCTTGTAAATTCACCATCACAATTTTTTGGGGAGAATACTTCCTTGGCGGTATCTCCATCGGTCTCTCATTCTCTATTTTTGTTGATGGTCATGGTCCGCTTGTTTGGACACTTTGCTGGAGATGTGTCCTCTGCCTTATATTTAAAACACAAAATATCCGTATTTTTGGAAGGGTTAACATCAAAATGAGTATTCTTGAGCTGAATGTTTACTTTATGACTCCAACTTTGTTTTGCCTCCTTTGGAGTTGACGCACCTCCGATCTATTTCTTGTATTGCTTGGGTGCTTCTATTTTTGCTTGGGTTGAAGTTGGCAGTAGACTTCGTCGCATTGCACTCCTCGTTTTGATTTATTATTCAATATTTGTGACTCGGTGGATCATTTCTTGTATTTCATTGTAGTGATACATCTTCACTTGATCAATAATCTCTCATTTGAGGCCATGGAAAAATCATTCCAAGACCCCTTTACGTTGACTCGAATCATTGTGATATGCTTCTCCTTGTAATAATCTTCGATTTTCTTACTCTATGATAGTGTAAGGGAACAAAATGCTTCCTCATAACTTCATTTTCTTCCATTTGTGGATAAGGCGTCTAGCATATGGAGCTCCCCTTTTGCATTCGATCCCCCTAAATATGTGCATAATCAGAAAATTCAAAGGCAACAAGTTTCACCTTTTCTCCTCAGAATATGCATGAAACGAGAATACTTGTTCAATGCACATCTCTTACTGTAAGTACACTTCATGGTCACTTTTGTCTTGAAATGAAGGGATATTCACCTTGATTCGGCCAAGAACATCATCATCTCTTAGTCTCCTATGTCATGCTCCAAGTTGCGGGAACAACATTCTCATTTGTTGTGCATCCTCTATATTGTTTGCATTTATGATCTCCTCCACGATGTAATGAGGATTTGTTGCATGGGCATGTAATGTGTTGGCATGATTGTTTCTCGGGCTTGGCTGATTCCCTATGCGATCGATCTACCCATGAAATTCCTCTAATATCATATCAAACAACTTTTTGAAATGGTTAATCAAGGCTTCTATTTGCAATTGTGTTAATCCTGTTGGATTGGTGTAGCCCGTTCCGTTTGGATGACGTTGGACCGAATGCTAGTGGTCCATACTGCACACCGGGCCGTAACTCTCACGGGTCGAGCTCCGCGGTGAACTCGTTGGGGGTTGCAAGGGCAACGCGTCCCTGCTCCGGAGGTCGAAGGCCCCTTGCTCAAATTTTGGGGGTACTGTAGCAAGTCTGACCGACTGTAGCAGAGCCGACCAAGTGACACCGACAGGGCACCGTAGCAGTGCGGACTTTGGCACGGTTACTATAGCATCACAGACTTTGGAGATAATGGTACTGTAGAATGGGGAAACCCCCTTACCCCCAAGGTAAGGTGGGGGCCTACTTTTATAGAATGATACGGCGAAAGATACAAAGGAGTATTCCGATGTGGGACTCGGAAATACCCATAATAATACAAAGGAGGGTTTAACACTCCCCCTCAAGCTGGACAAACCCAGCTTGGACAACGAGTCCCACAAAAAAGAATAAGATGACACCACACAAGACCAAGACATACTCCCCCTCAAGCTGGGTGTCAGATGTGGTGGATCCCCAGCTTGGAACTGAGCGAGGCAAGGCGAGCACCAGAGAGGCCTTTGGTGAAGATGTCAGCAAGTTGGTCTGCTGTCGGAATGTGGCTAAAGCTGAAATGGTTGTGCTCCAAGTGGTGGCGAAGAAAGTGACAGTCCACCTCAATATGCTTCGTGCGTTCATGGAAGACGGGGTTCGAAGCAATTTTAGTGGCTGCCTGATTGTCACACCATATGTGAGCAGAAGTCTGCTGAGGAAAGCCAAGCTCCTGGAGGAGTTGCCGAAGCCAAAAGATCTCGGTAGTGACGGTGGCCATGACACGGTACTCAGACTCGGCACTGGAGCGAGAGACGACCGTCTGTTTCTTGCTGCGCCAAGAAATGAGGTTGCCGGCCAAGAAAATGGCAAACCCAGAGGTAGATTTCCGAGTGGCAAGACAACCAGCGTAATCAGCATCGCAAAAGGCCTCAATATGCTGATGAGGATGCTGGGAGTAGTGAAGACCACAGACAGGATCCCGTTTGATGTACTTGGCGATACGGATGACAACATCCCACTGAGATGTGGTTGGATGCTCCATAAATTGACTCACTTTGGCTACCGCACAGGAAATGTCGGGTCGAGTCATGGTGAGATAATTGAGTTTGCCCACCAATCGACGGTACCGCTCGGGATGTGGGTATAGTGCCGAGGAGGCATAAAGAGACCGTTCGCCAGGCTCTAGAGGAGTATCGACCGCAGTGGCCTGAGTCAGCCCAGCATCCTGCAATATATCCAATGCATACTTCCGTTGGCAGAAGGAGATGGTGTCCGAGAGCATGCGCCGAAGCCCGCTATGGGGATAGTGGACCCATCAGCGATGGTGATGGCTGAAGAACCGACATATGTGCAGTAAAACGTCAACATACCAGCATCACCGGTGAGGTGGTCGGAGGCACCTGAGTCCAGCAGCCATGCAGGGGAGCAATGGCTGATAAGGGCAGTGGGGCGAACAGTACTGGCCAGAGAAGCCGAGGAGGGACTGGGTCGGCCAGAGAAGCCGAGGAGGGACTGGGTCGGACAGAGGCCGGAAGAGCGTGAGGCCGCCTGAGGTCGGCCATAGAAAGGGCCAGAGACGGGGAAAGAGAGGCGACAGTCGAGGACACGACCTAGACCGCGGGCTGTCCCTGCCGCGGGTGCTGAGATGGCCGTCCATGTAGGACCCAACATCGGGCGATCAGGTGGCCAAACTTGCCACAATGTTGCCAGAAGGGACGTGGACGACTTGAAGCACGACCACGTCCCGAGGATTCTGCCATGGAAGCGACGGGTAGCTGATGCAGCGGGCTGGTGGGATGATCTTGCGTAGGACGTGCGCATGCAGGAAGGGCTGCCGGGACGAGGGCGCGCTGCCGGGACGAGGGCGCGCTGCCGGGAGAGGCTGCCGGGGCGAAACTGGGGGCGCCGGGACTAGGGTGCCGGGACGAGGGCGCGCTGGGTGAGGGGAGCCGCGGGGCGAGAGCAGCTGGAGCGCGCGGGAGGCGCGGGAGTAGTGGGAGGCGCCGGGCGAGGGTGGCCGGGAGGCGAGGCCGAGGGCGATCCGCCGGGGCGAGGCCGAGGGCGATCCGTCGCTGGGTGAGGGGAGAGCCGCCTGGAGGGAGAGCCGCCTGGAAAGGGAGGACCGCCGGGAGGGAGCGCCGCCGGGAGGGAGCGCCGCCGGGAGGGAGAGCCGCCAGGAGGGAGGACCGGGAGAGAGGGCCACCGGGAGATTAGGGCAGAGGGGGAAGAGAGAGGTGGGGCCGGACAGAACCGGGAATCCGCCGGGAGGGAGGGTCGGGTTTAAGATCCCTCTGATACCATGTAGAATGGGGAAACCCCCTTACCCTCAAGGTAAGGTGGGGGCCTACTTTTATAGAATGATACGACGAAAGATACAAAGAAGTATTCCGATGTGAGACTCGGAAATACCCATAATAATACAAAAGAGGGTTTAACAGGTACTATAGCTCTGCGGACTTCTAGCCACCGACCACTATAGCAGTTTGGACTTGGGTGGCCGCAACACTGTAGCAGTGCGGACTTACAGTCACCATTCACTGTATCATAGTTGACTTACTGTGCGATTGGTGGCACATTGTTTCGTTTTCTTTATTAGATCATTTCGAGTTAGGGTTTCTGTGCGTGTGAGAAACTCTGAAACCTTTCTGTAATTGTGCTTCTGATTTTAGTGAAGTGATTCTACCTCTCTGTGGACGTAGGGATTATTCCCGAATCACGTAAATCGTTGTGTCTGTGTTCATCTTCATCTTCTTCTTTTGTTTTTGTCTTTTCTTCATCTGCAAACCTATGTCGCTGTGACTCCCAGTGTTTCTGCAACAACTCCTGGTGTAGGAGATCTATTGATAAGAACTAGAGTGGGGGGGCTGTTGCGTAAGGATCTTGCTGGATCCTCATGTAAGGGTGCTGGGTGTTCTTGCGTCAGAGTCCAGGAATCTGAGGAACAACTGTGCGCAAGGGTAGAAGAGCTCGACCTTAGGCAGACTGGGGTGTTGCTAAGCTGCCCCTGCGTAGGGGCAGGATTGGGGAGTGAGTAATAATTTTTCGGGGGGACGGGGGGGGGGTGTTGTAATTCCATGAGTAATAATAGGGCTGTGTTGTTAGTGGAGTTGTTAGAAAGTGGTTGAGGGCCATTATTAAAGGAGGGGTCCAACAATAATGAGGATACAGATTAGATTGTTAGTTCTTCAGCTTGGCTAAACGAAGGGTTAGGCCTCGGCCCTCGGGGGCAGCGTCGTTCAGGGAAATCTTCCATCTTCCTCTACTCTCTGCATCTCCTCCTGTAATTTTGGGACTGCTTCGTTGGTATACTAAGAGTCTACCGTTTCTTTCTCTCTCACTTTGCACCCTATTATTTGGTGCTTTCATTGAGATATTTCTAGAGAGTGAGTCTAGAAAGAAATTCTGGATCGAAGGAAGAAGTGATGGAATCGCTGCATTCTGATCGAGAGATTCTTGAAGGAGCGATGAAGAGTAGAGTTGCAACCTTGAAAACTGCAGTATCAGAGCTGAAATCTGGTTTTCAGCGTCAGGCGGTCGGTCTATAGCGTTAGGAAAACCTTACGCAGGAGCTTTCGGCTATTGTGGCTCAGTTTGTCCAGAAACTAACGGAGAGCTCCACTCAGAACACGTGTAAGGGGAAGTCGTTTGTGGAAGAGGAGGGAGCAAGCAGAAGTGGCCTGCGGTTGGCCGAATGAGAGGAGCTGCGTGCAAATACCAAACACGTGGTGATGCCGACATTTTCCGGGGAGGTTTGAGTGACTTGGATCATTAGAGTTGAAACGATCTTCATGATCTATTGCATTTGGGAGGAGTGGAAGGTTTCGAAGGCGGAGTTGTGTATGAAAGGTTCGGTTTACATTTGAAATTTCTTGTTGCAACCAAATAAGAAGGGCTAAGCTGGAAGCAGTTCAAAGAAGCGCTGCTTTAGAGTTTTGGAGGTGTGACAAAGGAGGAAATGGAGGCTGTGACTACTCAGGATGAAACTAATCTTTCTGAACTTCTGGCGTAAGTTGGACTGATTACATGCGTTGAGGAAGAGCAGGAAGCTACAGAACCTGTAAAACCGCAACTTGGAATCTTATCGGAATGGTCTGTGGAGCAGAAGCAGACGAGCGCAGCTACATCGATGCAGGTTTCCACTAATTTTCCGGGATGCAGGGAGGGACGAGCAACTCAGAAGGTTGCAGTAGAGTGCTTTAAATGGGTGCAAGTTGAGTATGCAGAGGCTTGGGACCGAAGGGAAGGTATATAAGATCAAGAACCACAACATCGGAAAAAGTTTCATCATATTCCTAAAATTTTTGCCGTGGGAGAGGTGAAGTATGTTGCCAAGCTTGGAAGACATCTTCTGGCGATTGGAGCTTCTTGGATGCCAAGGCCACACCCAAAGCCACCGCCATGGGCTTGCGCTATTATCTGCCTCCTGAAAAATTCCTCTTATCAGCCCGACAGTTTATCTGGGTTGGGTTGTTGGTGGAGTTGTTAGGAAGTGGTTGGGGGCTATTATTAAAGGAGGGGTCTAGCCGGAAGGTGGATCCGGATTAGATTGTTAGTTTTTCAACTTGGCTAAACGGAGGGTTAGGCCTCGGCCCTCGGGAGCAGCGTCTTCCAGGGAGATCTTCTTCCATCTTCCTCTACTTCCTGCATCTTATTCTCCTGTAATTCTGGAACTGCTTTGCTGGTATACTAAGAATCTACTCTTTCTTTCTCTCTCTCGCTTTGCACCCTATCATCTACTTTGTCTTTCTCTATCACTTCCATAAATGGTTCCCTTCCCACGATCTTCTGTCATGATGTGTGACATAGGTACGTGAATATACCTATACACTCACACACGTGAATATACCTATACACTCACACACTCAATAACACGTGCGTAAAGATGACCATGCACTCAAATACACACACACACACACACACAAAGATGCACACTCATAAATGAATTTGCACGCAACTATTTTGCTCACTTTCTTTCTAGTCTTAGCACTCGAGGTCAATTCCCAAACTCTTATGGAGTCTAATACCTTGTTAAGGAATTGTGCACCACTGAATCTTGATTAACCAAGGAGACATTGGTGACTGAATTAATGCAACTTGTTTGGATAAAAATGAGGAATAAAAGGGATGATTATGGTAATGTGGGGTTTACCCGCTAGTTATGCGAGCCAAATACAGAAAATGTTGAGAAGAATAAGAGAGTCAAGAGTAAATTAATATGAAGGGGAAATTGAATGTGTCACTAACGTAAAACACAAAATGATAAATGCGAAGCATGTAACCTTTGCATTTTCTTCCTTTTTTCAATCACTCATAAACTGAATGTCCCATTATTGTAAAACACAAGATGTATGGAGTAAATGTATATTCTGAAAGAAATTCAAATTTTTTCACACATTTTTTTTGGGGGGTAAAAATCACTTGTATTTGGTGAAATTTCGAAATATGAATAATTGGCTCTGAAATATTTTAAATCTTACACAATAAGGGCTTGTTATGGAGGTTCTCAAAAATAATTTGAAAGTTTTTTTATAATGGCTAAATAAGAAAAATAAGTTATGAATGATAATGGATAAAAACTTAATAAAGTGAAAGGATAGTTGTCTAATGTGTTAATTGAAGCTTTGATACCAACTGATGTGGACCGTAAGGGGTGACTCAATCTTTACAATGTAGGACAAGGGATACAAATAAGGTTCAAGGCTTAGTGGATGCAAATAACCAATCGATGCTATAGGAGAGTGTGGCCTGCTATTAGACTACATACCTAAGGACGAACATGTTAACCAATCCACACGACAACGTATTTGGGTCGAGACACAAATTGAGGGTTTTGTAATCTTGTATCACCAATTTAACTTATAGATTAAAAAAACAAGAATATACAAAGAGTAACGGAAATGATAAAAATGTTCCTCACACGATGGAGAGAAACAAACTCACATTTTTTTTCAAATTGATTTTTGAATCTTGAATGTTCTACCAAGCACATTGGGAGTGACTATTTATAGCCAATGGGTGATACAATTGTCTTTAGTTTAATCAGTAAGTCAAAAAAATTAAACTTATTTGTCCCCTTAAAAGTCAAAAATCAAAGTCTAATGCAGATTTTAGGAGTCCATTGCACCACGGATTTGAACTTTATGGACGTGTAGCACATGATTTTTAGAGTATAGGTCTTGACTTTGTGGACCCAACCCATTGGAATTGACTTTGGTGTCTCATTCTTTGACATTTGAGACTTTTCATGCTATTTGGGTTGCATATTCGTCCTCTCATCTGTCTCAGGCTTATGAAATCATCTTTGAGTCTGGATAAGAGAAATAGTATGTCTTGCCTCATCCATGCATGAAGAATGATATCGGGTCCTTAATTCGTTGAGATGAGTTCTTGTTGAATCCAACAATCTTCCTTGTGTTATTGGGTCATGTAACCTCTAGTCCTCCACTTTGGCTTCCATGGATGGTTTCACATCATGCAAGCTCTTTATCCTTCCACGCAACAATGAGCCTCGCAACTCCAAGTCCTCCTCTCAGCCTGCCATGACTGACTGGTTTCTCATCAACCTTCAGTTTTCGTTGTCACATCTTTTCTTACCAAACTGTTACCTTCCATTTTCGCAGAGTTTCTCAATTAGTTAGCTCTATAGTTTTACTGTATCAAATATAAAGTAGTGTAATTTGATTTTTCTTGGTCTTCACACAACTTTTATCTTATTAGTGTATTAAGTTGTAGTCTATTATCATCAAGTATTATCATTTTGAGTGAATGTACTGCAGCCATATGTATTCTATCCAATATGCACTGTCATGTTCTATAATATTGGATGTACTGATAAAATTTCAGGGCCATTTTTTGGTTTTCTTTTTAACTTGCATGGTATTGTTTTGCAGCTCATTGAGCAGTGCCCTTGCCTCTGTTTTGCAGCACCACTGGAGTTCGAGACCCAATAACATCTGCATTGCAAATTGTCCTTGGTAAAAAAGTGTCTCTTGATTTAGCTCAAGTCGTAAGGTGGAAAGCTACGTCCACATCAAACTACGAACCCTGTGTACGCTATGCGGCTTCTTTTGCTGGGTAGTTTCTTATTAAATAAGGCATTTTGAAATTCATGATCCCAAGTCTGGACTGTCTCATTTCACTTGTGATGAGTACTGCTCGTTTTCTTTCACTTGATTTTCTTTGCTGGTGTGAATATGCATAGCATAGCATTTATATTGTGGCCCATGCAGAGCTATGGTTTTACTTTTTTATTAGACATTGTCGGTAATTAAGCATTTGGATGTATATGATTCAGGAACGGTAGATTATTTAAAAGCCTTTTACATGATTTTCAGGTATGGATTTTACGGAGATGTTATTTCAGAGAGTGAGAAGTACCGTTGGATGGGTCCCAAGCGCTACGATTATGCAGGGACAAAGGTCTTTTTAAGACACAGGTATCTTTATCCAAGTTTGGTCCATGACCTGCTATAGTTGATCTGTAACGGATGTAACAAGTGAAACTGCACTATTAAAGTGAGACTACTCGTCCTTTCTATCACTGATCAAGTACAATCTTTTAACTTTTGTTTCCTTTCCATTCCTTTCTTTTCTTTTCTATTATTTTTGTTGGGTGCAAACCCAAATCCCACATCGGTTTCATAGAAGCATTGGCTAACATACAAACTTGATGAGTTACTCCTCCTATCACCAATTGATTTTAGGATGGAACCCTAGTTGAGCTTATGTGTCGGGCTTGGAAGTTTTGGGCTGGAAGAATGATCCTGACAAGTGGTATCAGAGTTGATTGGAATACAGGTAGCATAGTAAGGGGGTGGGGACTCTTAACTGCCAGGTGAAGATATGTAATTGTAGTATAGAGTTGTTGGGGCTGTTGGGGGTTAGTTGGAAGTAATAAATAAGGGAAGCAGTAGGCTGGGGGGGTGATTACGGATTGTAATTGGGAGTTCTCATCTGTAGCTGGACGTGAGGGTTTGGCCTCGGCCTTGGGAGCAACGACTTCCAGGGAGCACTTCTTCTACCTAATCTCTCATTTCTTGTCCTTCTACAGTTGCTCTATGATTTCCGATCTTGCTGCTGGTGGTCATAAAAGAATACTTTGTTCTCTCTCTCTCTCATATTTGGATACATATCAATTGGTGCTTTCATTGAGAGAGATACTAGAAAGAGAGAATTCTTGAAGAAAGAGGTTCTTGATCGGAGGACTGTAGCGGACGCAGCCGAGGCAGATGAAGTGGACGTAGCAGTGTAAAACGTCTCAGGGCGACCGTGGAGAGGAGATTTCTAGAGAGAGGTTCCGAAGCAGAGATTTCTTGTTTGCAAGATTTTAATCGAGTCGCGGCTGCTGGATGTCCACGAGAATGGAAAGCAGAGTCACGACGCTTGAAACGAACGCTAAGGAGCTATTGTTGGATGCTTCGGAGTTGAAAACTGGATTCCATTGACAGGAAGCTATGACGCAGGAGTTGCGTGCTATGGTGTCACAGCTGTATAAGGCGCATGTGAAGAATGTGGTGCGACCAGACAATAGTCGAGGAAGGTGAGTGCAGTATGAAAACAGAAGGAAGTGGAGATCGGCAGTTCACGGCGGTTGAGGCTGTTGAGGAAGCGTGGCCTGCGGATTTTGAGGAAATGCATGCTGTTACCAAACTGGTGGAGGTGCCGACTTTTGCTGGAGAAGATCCAGTAACATGGATCACACGTGTAGAAACATATTTCTCGATTCATTGGACACGAGAGGAGCTGAAGGTTCTGATGTCTTAGTCGTGTATGGAAGGCATGGTCCAGTACTGGCTGAGATCTTTGAAGTCAGTCAAGGCAGGGCTCACATGGCAGTAGCTCAAAGAAGAGTTAGGGCGATACGGAATTTGCATAGGAAGATCCTATGATGTTCTTAAAGAACCCGCGACAGACTGACTGTGGATATGTATATAGATGAATTTGAACGTGTGGGTCTGTGAAAACCAGATATTTTTGAGAAGTGGTACATGTGTTTTTTCATCGGGGGATTGAAAGCACTAATAACGCATGAGCCACCAAACAAGGCGTGACTATTGATTTTGTCTAGGAGAGTAGAACGTGAGCTGTTGGCCAAAGGAATAATTAAACTGCCTGAACCTCAAACATGAAGAATGCATTTAGCAGCCAAGGGAGGAGCTGGAGTACAAGTACAGTAAAACTTGTTCCAAAAGTGGAAGGAGGTGAAAAGGAAAAGCGAGGAGACGATAATGCACTTCGGTGAAGGGGAGTCCATAATCTGTTCAAAGAGGAATTTGAGAAAAAGAAAATGAAGGGTTTGTACTATGCTTGTGGACAGAAATTTAGTTCACGACATAGGTGTCCAGAGAAGGGATTCAATTTGATGGTATGAGAATGTTTGGAGTCCCAGAGTGAGGTTGAAGAGGAACCAATAGAGGAATAAGAGAAAAAAGGGCAGTACAAGTGAGGAGGCGACCTGGGAGGCTGCGGAGCTGCTACAGATGCAGTTCCCTACTTTCCACCTTGAGGACAGGGTAGAATTCTAAGGGGTGGGCAATGATAGGAATACGGGTAGTATAGTAAGATGGTGGAGACTCTTAATTGCCAGAGGCAGATATGTAATTGCTGTATAGAGTTGTTGGGGGTTAGTTGAGAGTATTAAATAAGGGAAGCAGTAGGCTGGGGGGATTACAGATTGTAATTGGGGGTTTCAGCTGTAGCTAGACGTGAGGGTTAGGCCTCGACCTTGTGAGCAGCGACTTCCAGGGAGCACTTCTACCTCATCTCTCATTTCTTCTTCTTCTTCCTCTTCTACCGTTCCTCTGTGATTTCCGATATAAAAGAAAACTCTGTTTTCTTTCTCTCATATTTGGATACATATCAAGAGCCATGGTTTAGCCCAATTGTACTGTGGATGACATACTCCTGGTTTAATGCTGCAACGATAATGGTGGCTCGGTTGGAGCATAGAGATCCATGGTGGTGCCTTATATCGAAAGCCTTCCTAATAGCAGTGGCCGGGCAGTGTGTTCCAGTGATGAAAATCGTCGATACAAGATGTTTGGATTAGGTGGATTATCATTGAAGGAGAGACACAAATGTATTGTCTTTCATTTGAGGGGAGGATTGTTGGGCGTAAACCCAAATCCCATACCGGTTTCATAAAAGAGTGTTGGTTAACATATAAATTTGATGAGCTACTCGTAACACCAATTGATTTTAGATTGGAACCCCAGTCGGGCTTATGTGCGGGGCTTGGATGTTCTGGGTTAGAAGAACTTCCTTCAATTTACTTTCTATCAATCAAATGAGACCTTAGTACAATACAACATAAGTGTTCCTTGCTTGCATTTGCTTTCATAAGTTGCTAGAATGTGAAATTCATGCATCTATGTTTTCAAAATTGTACCCTGGCTGCCTTGTTTTGTTGCCAAATTTACTGGAAATGTCCTTGACTGTTGCTTTATTGAACTGACTTTTTAGTTCAATGGTTTTTTATTTTTGATGCAAGTTGTTTCTTCTAGGTCGTATGAAGCAGAAATAGCATGCCTTGAAGTTGAATCAGAGGAGACATGTTCATCTTCCGAGGATGGCTCTTCGGCCGGTGTAACACAAGCACCCAAGAAATCGGAAAAGGCAGCTTGCATTGTTAATTGCACGGTTTGCAACGCGAAATCAACTAGATTTCCAGCTCTGTCCTATGCTCACCTTGACGATTCAAGATGGCTGAGGTTCAAGGGTCGGTTTTTAAGTGTCGGTGCAGCTGTTATCTCTTGCCGGAACGAAAAAGCTCCAGATGGTTTGGTTGCCGGTGCACACCTTTCTGATGGATTTCTGCATCTCATATTGATCAAGGATTGCCCCCATGCCTTTTACTTATGGTCTCTCTCTCTCTCTCTCTCTCTCTCTCTCTCTTACTGAAAACTGTTTATAAAACTTATCACTTGCAATTAACGGAAAATCTGCAGGCACCTCACCGAGCTTGCGAGAAAAAATGGGAACCCATTGAAATTTGACTTCGTGGAGCACCACAAGGTACGCTTGTCTCCTTCATTCATGCAGTCCATTGTATTTGTCCTTTTACGTACCGACCCCCTCGGGTCATGTTATTTATGCAGACCCCAGCATTCACCTTCACTTCTTTGGGGCGTGAGAGTGTTTGGAACCTGGATGGGGAGCTCTTTCCAGCGCACAAACTCTCGGCACAGGTCCACCGAGGCCTTGTGAGCTTATTTGCAACTGGTCCTGAGGCATGACTCGTGGTTCCTCCTGGAGTTTTTGATGCAGACAGCCCTTTACCATTTGTAAATTTATTGTAGAAAACATGCAACGGCCACTGTGTTTTGAACTGTGAATGAATGCCGCTTGACACAGTAACGGCAGGTTTGTCCAGTTCATTGTTTAAAGAATGTATTGGAACGATATTATTTTTTGTTTTCTTTTCAATTTTAACATCAGTAAGCAGGAGAATCAATGGAACCTGACTCGACTCCAAGGTAATGACGAGGGAAAGTGAACCTTTTCCTTTCTCCATGTTTCTTGCCAGGATAGCCACCTCTTATATTATTTGTTAAGCTCATGATTTTTGCAGTAACGTGAGCATAGCTTGGTATTCAAACTCTGTATTGGATTGAGAGAAAATTGTCATTTTTTGCTTTGTCAAGAGATCAAATTATCAACGATGAATACAACAAAGCTAGATGTGGATCTCCTAGATGAAAGACACCCATCATAAAAAGTCATGACATTTATGTGTCCATGATCTTCGTATAATAAGCTCATACTTGTTTCTTCACATATTAAGCAATGTCACGAATAGTCTCCCACTGCAAAACAGACTTACCTTACTGCATGCAATGCTATGTTGAGTTATTGTAAGATAGTTTAATCTGTCAACAAGTAATCACTACCTTTCAGGAGATGATAAATGATCACTATTAATATGAATATATATTTCTCTTCTTTAGAGCTGAATTTGCATGTGTCATGTGGGTATCTTTCACTGATCAAGAACGCATTTTCTATGAGAAATAAATATACCATGATCACATATAGAAACATGATCTCCTAAAAACATCTTAGGAAACTCAAATCCTTCATATGAAAATTTTTAAGGAAAGATTTGAGTCAGTTAATCCCATCTGAATTACTATTAATACCGATAATATCGTGAACATAAACCACCTGAAAAATGCTCTTTATAATGGACTGATGGTAAAAGGTAGCGGGATCCTTGCAGTTCTAACACATCTCAAAACTGGTTACAATAATACATAAGATTCCAAACCACGCAATTGGTGGGTGCTTGAATCCATCCAAGGAATGTCGAAGACAACTTACCTTGGAGGACTCCCCCAATGTAACAAACCTTGATGATTACTCCATATAGGCTTCCTCATCTAGAAAACCATGAAGGAATACATTTTTCACATCAAGATGATGTAATGACTAATGATTAGTGGTTGTCAAGAGATAGAGTCATGCAAAGACCATTTTGGACATGTGAAAAAGTACAAAAGTAATTAATGTCATAGGTCTGTGCATTGTTGGAGTTGGTGCCATAGAAGCAAATTTCTTTATGCACTTTTGATTACCAGACCACATATATTCAAGTTGATATATATATGTTTTATTCTCAATGCATATTGTTTACTCTTATGCATGCTTTGTGTAATAATATCCTTAGAATATTTGTTGCATCGATAAGTTATAACAGTTCCCACTATAATAAAAACCTAAGTATGCCATGACAATGTTCTCAAAGTATGTCTTATGGTCTCAATACATTTGCCTGATAAGACACAAACGATGTCTAACTATCATGTGTTGGGGGCTCACAAGTATTGAGATTTTTTCACGAATTTAGCACTTGGTGATCTTTAAGAGTATAAGATCATGGGTATATACTCACTAATAGGAATTGCATGTACTATGTGTCATTGGAAACTTCTATTCATGTGTGTGTGCGCGTATAATGGTCTACACTTGAGATCATTATTAATGTATATTATGAATCATGTACTTAGATGCATGATGAAAACCTTTACATACTTCTGGCGAAGTAGCTTTCTCAGGTGTGTCATGAGTTGTATGACATTAATTGAATGACCAAGTTAGAATTTTCCACTTTCGAGTGTTAAAAGAAGATATCTTTGACCCTTTGATTGAGATGAAAGTTTTTAAGCAAAATCCATTATAATGGTGTTTACGGTCAACACACGAAGCGGGAAGACAACATGGTAGCGAACAATCTCGTTGTAGAGGGAGACTCTTCTGAGCATTTGTGGGTTTTTTCTTCCTTAAGATCCCTTCCCCCAATTTGTAAAAATGTGTTGCATTCTGATGCAATTGGCTTACATTACATCAAACCCCCTTGATTGTACCCCTTTGCGACTTTTGCCCACCCCTTCTTTTAATAAAAGATTAACTAAAAAAAGCTCATCTCGGTAATTCAATGAAAGGCAAATCAAACATTGATGAATGATGACACATGTATGCATCCTATTTGATGAGATACAACTTGAAAAAAGAGATTATATCACACAATTAGCGTTGATAGGAAGGTTGTTGTTGCTACAAGTCTTTCTCTATGAGGGCCAAGATATATTGTTAGATACCGCTCTTGGTATGTGGATTTAACTCACTATAACTGATAAAAAGAATCAGAGGGCCACATACTAAGTATATCTAGAAGTTTATCAGATTCAGTTGAATTTGATTAGTTAGAATAGAAGTGATCTTAGTTTATAGATTAATTCTATTCGAGTTATGTCAATTATAATTCAAATCCAAGTTATTCTTTATCGGGAATAAAGGAGTCGAATTTTTATTTCTCATAATATTCATAAATTGTCCTAATAAGGAAAAGAAAATATTTAATTATTGAGAGAGAGTTCGAACTAAGTAAATAGTCCAAGTCCATGCAATTATTTAATTAGATTAATTATTAAATGGAATTTATTTAATTATATCACTTAAATAATTATTTATTTAAGGAGTGATAAATTAAATAAATATTAATTAACACCAGAGTTATTTATTCCTCAACTAAATAATTGTTATGATTATTTAATGATAAATTAAATAATTGTCAAATGACGTGAGGTTTATGATTGAAATAGGCAAAAGAGGAGGAACCTTCATGTAATTTCCTATTTCTAAACTCTAGATATATTATGCCATTTAATAGTGGTCAATTAGGTCTAGTCGTCAAAATCTCTCATTCACAACACAAATTGAGAGTCATCTCCCTAATTATCTCAAGATATAGAAGGAAACAAAGAGATTCATCTGTGCTTGATACAAGGACATTGGAGAGATCTTGAATCTTCATGTTAGCAATCGATAAATCGCGACCAACATCCCAAGCTTCTTGGTGTACCCATCGATAAAGGGATTCAAGTTTATATCCTTAAGTAATGGCAATAAAGACATCGATCGTGAATAAATCACATAAAAATTATATGAGTTAATTGTTTATTTTAATATCTTATCATAAAGTGTGTAGATCATGTTCTTCAGATCCATACAATTAGATTTGAATGAAAATTTAAATCTGGCACCCCACCAAGGGTCGCTTTCATTGTGCCTAGATCCTATATGTGGTATCGGTGCGATTGCATTTAATTTATGGCCAGTATTTTAGATTTGATTCATCAAACTATATTTTCTTCTCTTGCTCTTTATCTGACGGTCAATCCTACACATAGTTCTAGTCTAGATTCACCAAGAATAGAAAAATCAAAACAAACAACCATAATTCAATGGCTACATTTTCCACAAGAAAGGATTTATGCACACAATCAACCTAGATTCATGCCAGTTAGGTGCTCGTGCGTAGCCAGCTACCAGGCGATGATACCCAGCCATGCCTGAGCTGACACTAACCTACCCAGGGCACCTAGTGGTTAGACTGAGTCACGTTTAGCATGCCCAGGGTGCTCAATGGCCTGCCGGAGTCACACTCGACCTTCTTGAGTGCCTGATGGCCCGTCCGGGCCATGATTGGACTGCATGGGACACTCGATGGCTTGTCCGGACCATCCCTGATCGACCAGGGGCATCGGTGGCCTGCTCGAGTCATGGACAACCCCACCTGACCTAAGAATAGACTAAGCCACACAATGCTCCCCCTTTAATTTTAATTTTATCATTGTTATATATATAAGTGTGCGTGTGTAAAATCTGTATAGATTTAATATTTATATGTATGTATGTATGTAGGTATATATATATATGTATATATATATATATTTATATGTATATGTATATGTATTGGGTAAAATTAATAAAAATAAATTTCAATAAAATTTAAAGAATTAAAATTCTAATTTATTCAGAATTTTAAATGGGAATTTCAAAGGACCTTAAGCGGATGAATTAAAATTATTTATTTAATTTTAAAAGTAAAATGAGTTAAGCAATATATTTTTTTAGCAATTCTTATAATTGTTTCATGGTAGATGATAATGTGCTTCATCCCGATATGTGCATGTTTGATTTTATTTATTTATTTAATTCTATTATTACATGGTTTATTTTTTAATAATTATTAAATTAAATAATGATCATTTCTCAATGATTACTCTCTCCTTTATGATGTACGGTCCTCTATGTCAATGGTTATTTAATGTAACCCTTTACCCCTAGCCCCCATCACTTTGATGTGAATATTTTTGTAATAAGAGTTCCTATGAGGAGGTGGTTCAAGTGATGAGCCAACAAAAGACAAGATAAAGAAGGATTATAGAAGAATAAAGGATGCTACAACTTGAGTCTAGATAGACATAGGGAGTTACTCCTCCTAAGTTTTAGGTTGGTTGAACATCGCTCAATAAAACAACTAGCAGTTCAAGAGCTCATTCTCATTTCACAATATTTTTTTTTCTTTAGATGATTAATTTTATTTATGCGATCACATAGATTAAAAAATTAAAAAGTATTCCTAGATAAAAAAATAGATTACACATAAGATTGTTTTATTATGAATGGTTAATTATATATATAAGTGATAATATAAAATGGTGAACAAGCATGCTCAAATAAAACTATACTTCTTATGTCAAAATAAAATCCTTCAAAGATAATATTAAGTCACCACTAGCCTTCCATCACTTGAACCGAAATAACTATAGATCAAAGTGTTTGTCTGGACATAGCTGAGGAGACACCCAACTATCAAGGAAATCTGATGAATGTGATGAGTAAATTTAACCAATTTGGCATCAAGGAAAAAATTAGTAGTCCTCTTGGTGTAATTCAGTGGCAAGTGTCGACTATAGGATTTAAGGGTGGAGAATCCACTCAACAGATCAAGGAGTCACACATTAATATTTTTCAAGAGTAAAACCCACCTAAATATCTTTGAGCAGTAACATGGACATAGTTTGTACTAAAAAAGAGAATTATGTATCCTTACCCATTAGAATATCCAAGAAACTGGATATTCTGAATCCAATAGTGAGGGTTTTTATGATTTGATAAAAATAGCGAGAGACACCGCCAAGCCTGAAGGCTATTAATTTTTTTGTTTAATATCTACTTCTTTAAATTGGGTTGAGGGGGAACCCTTACACGCCCCGTAGGCCCATAGGCACAAGACCTTAGTACATGAACTCAAGAAAATGTCCTTATCGATGTAATTTTTAGGAGTGGTACATACGCTTGTTCATAGTACTATGATAAGAGAGAAAATCATATATGTTGGAATCCCCTTACCTATTGAGCCTCCTTAGTAAGGTAGATAAAGAATCTTATAAAAGGAACATGGATGATGTATTATATTTCCAATGCATTATGTTATCATCGATGTCAAGTGAGATACAAAAATAATTTGAGGAGAAAGATATATATACCATGCCGTCTAAACTCCAAGATCCATACTAGGAGAAAGATAGGCAATAAAGGTATAAGATATCCAATGAAAATTTTCATGAAAGTTAGGAGAATGAATCTATGTTGGTACTTAGGTACTCAATTTGATCAGATACATTGACCGACTAGAGAAAATTGAATTCAAGCCACATAAGAAACAGTCCGTGGACCTCATACTTTTGTCCATACTACTCAACTTCTCCAGTTTCTTTGTAAATTTTAATATGAATAATGGTGTAAATATGCACTAAAACATAAAATGTGATGTGGTGAGGGCCACCATGTTTTTTTTGTGTTGGGTCATTATCACAAACCATCTCGGGCTAACCTCTAAACTGGGCACCTGATCCAGATCACGACATACCCGAGGGGAATCCTCGATCCCCATGGGATGACGATAAGCATTATGGGTATCACGGAACAATCATTGGGGATGATTTCACCCAACAAAAAAGAAAAAGTAAAGGGTTCCACCATGAAGCTTGACACGACCAAACTATAAATCAGACTTCAATGCACAGTAATATAACCAGAAGGAAAAATAAAACAAACCAAACAGGGCATATCAAAAATAAACATCCAACTACTCATAAATAAAAAGAATAGAAAATAAGATCCAGATACAGAAGGCTGAATTAGTCGATACAACTATAATGAAAAATAAAAACCAATGTGACCTCCAAGGTCACCATCCATAAAAAAAACAACCCGCTCCAAGAGCAATCCCAAAGCTAAACCTGAATATGAAAAACAGACCGGGTCTACCGACACTGAGTGGCACAAATAGAGCATGAGTATAAAACATTTTAGTAATTAAGCACCACACAATCCATACATTTCCTTTCCCAAAATAGACCATAGACACTAGTTTGAAAGTATAGGTAGAAAATTGGGTCTTCAATTACAAATTTATAAAAGACAGTATCATGTTTTGAACAATTCTCAGAAACCCATTTTTTGTTTTAAATGAAAAAAATCATTGAAATACAATTTCCCAAGCCTAGTATCCTTTCTAAAACAAAAACCCAATTTAAATCAACTTTTAAAATGCTCTTTATAAATACAAAATTTTAAACCATTTGAAAGCATTTTAATAAAACAATACAAATGTATGAAACATACCCATAGAGTAGATACAAGGTGTAAGAGTAAAAGTAATGATATATCATAAAATAACTATAAAGTAATGATGTAGTAGTAAAACCAAAATCAATATCCAGGAAATTGTAAAATATACATAATCACAGGAAATCCAGAAACATCCCATGATGAGAACCTAGACATAATTGTTTTAGAACCATCTGTTGGCCTATCGATGAAGTACCTAAGTCCATAACCAACCAAGATTCTCTCAACTAGATACACTGGTGGCATAACCCTTTATGGTCTCCAACACCATAGGGGATCTAGTCCATCTCATTGGGACTAGATATAAATTTCTCTCATCTCTCACCAAGATGCCTAATATACCATGATAATAATAGAAATGGGATGTGAGGTAGCCAATGCACATACAATATCTCAATCATGGATCAATATAAGCCAACATGAATTCTAATCCCACCTCGTAACACCATCAAAGAAAAATCCCTCCTTAGAATAGAGAAGACTTCCATGAGGGTGATCACATTTCAAGGAAAACCATTTAAAGGTGTCAACCAGGCCTTGTCATTTGAAATTAGTAATAAGTTTCTAAGAAAAGCTTTCTATATTTAAAATTTACTTCAAAACCTAAGATAATCATTAAACCATATCTTAATATTACAACCAGGCACTTTAAGCATATTTTAGAAACCACAAATTTGAAATTCTCTTAAAAAATACATTTTTGAAACCAAGAGGAAATTTTAAGAACACAATCCTTAAATAAAGGAATTTGAGAACCAATAAAAACCATTTGAGGGATCCAAGTTTTTAAAGAAGGAATTCCATGGAATTTCCATTCATATACATGTACACATACATATGTATAAATATTTATACATAAAGATATGTGAAAATTCATGTACATATAGATATGTACATGACACACACATATATATGAAAATATATAGGAATTTCAAGGTTTCAAAAAACTAAGCACAAATAAAATTCCACATCAATGCATAATTTTTTGGGTAAAAGCATTAAAACCTAAAAAATGGAAATAATCCAAGTGAAAAAAACCCTTAACAACCAAATAAAATAATTTTATTAATGTACTACCATAATTTAAAATACCAAAAATACATTAAAACTGACTCTTGGGCATTTTAACAAACACCTAACATACATATGATTTTAATACAAGGCATAAGAATTTGGAATTATTGGAAAAATCTATTTTATAACCAATAATCTAGTTAAAGAGTCTTTTAAAATCAATTTATAAACATAAAAACATGATGGATTCAATTAAAATAAATTTGGAAAGCTACAAGAGTCAAATGACATGTCCTAGAAAGGAAAAAAGGATGGAAACACCTACCTCAATGGTGTGCGAACATGATGAAAACATCAAATACGGAAGGAATAAGGATTATGGAAGCAAACACACCCATAAAATCAAAATAAAAAACACTTATAATCCAACTATCACCCCAGGGTTTGACCAAAACATCACCAAGGCAAGGGGAAGGAGAAAAACAAGGGAGAAAGGAGAGAAGAGGGAAGAAGAAGGCTTACCTGGAAAGGAACCACCAAAAACTTGAAGAAGACCCAAAAAACCAAAGGGGGGGGGATGGAAGATGGCTTGGAGCCCCCCCTAGGAGGTGTTGCATGAAATATGAAGGGAGAAAATCCCTTTAGGGTCTTAATTCAAAAGAAAAAAGCGAAAGTCCTTAATTTTAAACCACCTGGGTAGGTCACACGGTTAAAAGAACTTTGTGCTAACCAAGCACCATCCACTTGATAGAAAACCCCCTAAAATGATTTGGAAACACCATTTGAGAAACATGAAACAACCATGAAAAATGTGTTTGTTAAATTTACAGACTCTCGCACACTTGCTGTACGGTTTCAACTAACCATGTGCAAGCCATACGCTAGCACCCAGACACGCTAGATTCCCGCATGTTTCCCCCAGAGCCTCACATAGTTTGGACTCATCCATGAACTAACCATGTTGAATAAATATTTTAAGAATTAAATGAATTGAAAATACCCCTTGTGTAAAGGTATTCTCATGGTTTATCCTAAATCGTGCACTCTAACCATGTGTAGAAGTAAAAACTGGTTGAAAACTTTAAAATTCAAAATTATAGAGGAAACTCATCCTAAAATTTACCGATAAGATTAAAAAACATGAAAAATATAAAATAATAAATAATATAAAAGGTTTTATGTGTGATATAGAACTCTCCACCACAACACTTTCTACCCCTAGAAAGTCCCTAAATTTGAAGCAAATCAAAGAAACAGGGGCTCTCAACCCAAAAAGAATGTACCAATGATTATCTCTAGTCTAAACCAAACCCAAAAAGAACTAATGAACAAGGAATGAATTTTATCACACAAATCACACCCAATGGACTTAAGAGAAAACTAAAAGATAATACCCAATTTGGGTCTCCCCATGATTTAGAAATCTACCAACATAGTGGTTTAACTAGATAAGGCACTCAAGGGGACCACCACCTAACATGACAAGGGATTCTAAACAAATAAATAAAATGAACTACCTAGACAAAAAATAATTCATAATTCAAAAAGGTACATATGTCTCCAATCAAGCATGGGATACAAAATCACCCAAATGAAACTAAGAGATTAAGAACCATCACCAAACAAAATAAGAAATACCAAACAAGAAGGAAACTACTAGAGGTCACCTAAAAAGATTTAATAGGTGTGCTACCATGATTTTGGAGTCAATAAGGGATTATTTATCTTTCATCGAGATTCATACCCAATTTTTTTTAAAGATGACCCAGTCGACCATAGTGATGGCTGGTCTTTAGAGTACTAAGGCAAGAAGTATTGGAATGCCCAAACTGAACACACTGGAAGCACATGAGTGAGTGCTTCATCTCAAGAGAAGAATCAGAAAATAAAGGTGACTCCTATAAAACAGGTTCCTCTATTTTTCACCTATTGTCAGATAGAGAACCTTCACTAACACCAAGGAAGATCGGACTGCCACTCATCATGGGTTTCCATTAGAAAACTAACTCATCCAAACACACATCATCCACCAAATCTTCAAATGAAACTTTCATAGATGAAAGAACCTAACCACTGATCTATGGATGAAGAAACTTTACAAAAATATAGTCCTTCAATGAATCTCTCGACATAATATCTAGATAAAAATGAACTAGCTCATTGAAAATTCCATTGTACTCCTTCACCGTCCATTATCCCTGTCAGATACCCATAAGCTCTACCAATTTCCTTGCCTTCACCTCCTCAGAAATGAACCATTAGATGAAATTGGTATTAAATAACTCCCACATCATTACATATTCCAATGAAGATGGAATGGACAATTTCCACTGATCCAGACTTGGTCCCTCGAATAGTCCCAAGATAGCTCTCACCCTCAAGGATTCTGGAGTTCCTAAGGACTTAAATACCCCTTAAATTTACTCTACCCATTCTGAAACCTCTAAAAAAACTTGATCAACATGAAATATGGAAAAAAACTAGAAAAATACCTGCTCTACCACTCTACTAGGAGTCTGTGCAGAGTCGGTCATTGGAAGAAACCTCTGACAATCCTTTATGACCTTTTTGCGTAACATACTCTAATTGAAAAAAAGGCAAAACTAAATAAACAACAACACTATTCCAAAACATACCCATCTAGAAAAAACATTTCAACTAAAAATAGGAACTCCATAAGATCAAGCCATAAAACAAAACAAAACCAAAGGATCTCCCTTTTAAAAACCCACTTCAAAAGTGGCTACTTAAATTTCAAAGCTATAGAATCATGCTTGAAACCATTTTAAAAAAATCCATCTATTTCTTTAATAAAACTACTCACCAAATTTCAAATACCGAAATCATTTTTAATTACCCCATTTCAATTTCAAATCTCTAAATCTCATTTCAAAACCACTTTCAAAATTTTCAAGGGTCCTTTATAAATTTCCAAAACCCAAATAATTTTTATTTAGAAACCAATGGACACCAACCAAAATAATCTTAATAACATCACATAACATTAAATATTATTTAATATGGACTAGTGGTTGTGCATGACTTTGAAATATGGTTTAGAATACCATGTGATGAGCATGCATCCACCACTAGGGGTCATATAGAACCATTTTCTCAAGATCAACATGGTTCGATAGGCCATGTGAGCTCACTCCATGACACCAATTCACTCTCATTATAATCCCTAAAATACAAAAACTCTCTAAAAAATCTAGAATACCATAAAAAATAACCAAAATATATCAAAATCACAATTCAAGACTTAAACCCAACAACCCATGGAAACTTGAGGGTCAGGGCGAGTAAGAGTTCATGACGCTCTTCCCATACCCACCTCATGAGTTTAAATAGTACTAATACAGTATAACTGACACCAAAAATAATAAAGGGCACTCCAAAACCTAGGATCTCTCAAGAACCTATTTATGATATCAATTTTTCACGAACCATCCTGGGATAACCCGTAAATTGAGGACTCGATCCAGCTCACAACATACTTGAGGGGCATCCTTGATCCCCATGAAATGATGGAATGATTCATGAGCATCACGACACAATCATTGAGGATGATTTCACCCAAAAAAAAATAAGATGCATAGGCTTATTCCAGGAAGCCCGACATAGCTAACCTATACACTAGAGTTTCATGCACAAAAATATAATTGGAACAAAAACTAAAAAAATCTAGGTAGGGTATATCAAAAATAAACATCCAACTACTCATAAATAAAAATTAATATAAAATAAGATCCAGATATATAATAAAAAATAGAAAGATACAATTTTGATGCAAAAGAAAAACCAAAAGACCCAAAATCATCTCTATATGACCTCTAAGGTCACCATCTATTCACACAACCAACCCACTCCAAGAGAGACCCCAAAGTTAAACCTGAACTTGAAAAATAGATCGATTCCACCGACACCAATTGGAATAAGTAGGGTGTGATTATAAGAAAACTCAATAGGTAAGAACCGCATGGTCCATACATTTCCTTTCCCAAAATAGACCATAAAAACTAGTTTAAAAGTATAGGTAGAAAATATGGTTTTAACTCACAAATTTATAAAATTTAGTATCATGTTCCAAAAATTTTCTCAAAAACCCATTTATTTATTTTAAATGAAAAAATAACTGGAAGAACCTTTCCTAGCCCTCAAACCTATAATGAACCAACCCGAGTTGACCTAACCCATCATCCGAGCTATACCGCCGCATAGCCCAAAGCATGTTCCTAATCACCACAGGTTAAACAAGCACCAAGCACAACCAACTATATCTTGAGAATGGTTTTTCCACTGGTAAACTAAAATGATCCATCCATGAAATGGGATGGCCACACTAATGTTATAAGATTCAACCAAACTTAATAGGAACATCCAAAGAGCAAAAAAAAAAGACTAAGTAGATACTATAAACCAAAATAAACACCATATACAAAACATTTCATAAAAGCACATATACATGGTATATCAAGTCAAAATAACAAAAATCAAAAGAGATAGAACAATTCCATATAAGGCCTACACACATAGCCCAATGGGTAAAAAACATCAAAACAACTCCACAAGAACCTATCCCTATGAGGCCACGTCTCCACAAAAAAACAAGGACGACTGTAATCAAGAAGAGCCACCCTAGAAAATGGTTCCCTTTCCTTTACTTGTATCCTAAAAAAAGTCTAAATATTCCCAAAGGAATATGTAGGATGTGAGGTATAAATCCCAGTAGGATACTACCATGAATCTATTTAAGGAATTTACCAATACAAACCAATAAACTAGTTTGCAAACACTTTTAAAAACTAAACCACTTTGAAAACATATTATTTTTAAAATAAACCTTCAAAACCACTTTGGTTTTTTTCCTTCTTAAGAAAAACATGGTTTTCCAAAAAAAATTCTCAATATGGATCAAAAAAATAAAAAAGTCCACAAGGCACAACATGATCAACATATCTAATAGGGAATAATAAAAATGAGCATAACATTAATCCAACGAGCCCATACCCGAGTGGTAAGGGCTCCTTCTTGGTATCCAAGAGACCTGGGTTCAAAACTGGGTGGAGACGAATTTCCAGATACTGTAGCAGTTACTGTTCGGTACTATAACAGCCGGAACTATTCACCCGATTTGGGCTTTCGGGCCACCGGTTTGTGCCTACGGGTCTTCAGGGCCTTCGGGTCATCAAAGGCCTTCGGGACACAGGGCCTTCAGGTCACGTAGACTATGGAGTATCCTAGTTCACATAGAACATGCCCCAGAAGAGGATCAGAGCAACAAGAGTAGCAGCCACCAGATGCAGAGCTAACCGGATTGGAAGAATGAGAGGGTATGGCAGCCGCCATCGGGACCAGGCACCGTGCAGCTTTGTACGGGGCAATGCTAGCCAATCAGCAATGCAAGGTGGGGAGCTAGGTGATCAATGGCACAGAAAAAGTTGGGGAGGGTAAGTTCAAGTGGGTTGGGCCTACGGGTCATGTATTGGGCATGGTATGTCTCTGGGCCTTCGGGTCATGTATTACGAGTTTGTCGGGCCTTGTGCCTTGGGCCTACGGGTCATGTATAGGTTCCCCTTAAACCCTTAAAAGAGGGATTATCCATAATAAAAATAAAAAGAAGGCCTTCGATCCATTCGAGCATAACATTAACATAAAATAACAATGTAAATGGGAATGGTCAAAATATATATCATCACATCAATATGAAACTAATCAAATTCATAAAGCATATAAACCAATATAACATGAGTAATATGAACCTAGGGATCTAACCATCAAGTCTATCATGAGTTATTAAACAAGTATGCTAGCTAGATAAGAAATAATTGAATCTCTCATGGTCTTCCCTGGTCCCACCTCTAAGAGATATCACGGTCTTTTGACAACCAATCATGGAAGATCTCTCAATATTCCTACCAAAAGGCCCTCAGAGTCCCTTGGAAAACCGAAATGGAGGCTCACATGATCATCCCTCTAAAGGATCACAAAACCTCTTTGACAAACCAAAATGGAAGATTGCACGATATTCCCTCTGAAGGCTCACATGATCCCTCAAACAAACCCCTTATTCACAGCCTAGTTAACCCATGTGCTACTCTATGACAACACAATCACAAACAAGTGACCATATAAAACATGCCACATCATAATACATTACATAAAAATCATGAAAATTTTATCAAAACACCCTTCCTAAGGTAAAATAATTTCTAAAACCAATTTAGAAATCTATTTATAACCATAAATCCTCTTTGATCCAATACGAGCCACACTCCTTTGGAAAACACCCTTTAAATACCCAAATTTCCAAAAAAATCCATGAATCACAACAAACATGGAATACACAACAATCATAAATCATTTAAATTGAAATTTAAACAACACAAACCAAAGTTGATTCATAATTTAAAGGAAAACCATGGAAAACACCCTTAAATAGAGGCACCTACCTTGGATTTGGTCCAAAGCTCATTGAATTTGACCATAACCATCTAGATGTGGTAGAACAAGTCCTCACACACCTAATACACAAAGAAAAAAACCAAATACCTCATTAAATACTCTAGATTTGGCCAACACCCCTCCTACGGTTACACATCTCTATGAAAGAGGAGAAATAATGAAGAAGAGGGGGAAAGAAAGAAGAAACCATGAATAAATTGACTTACCTCAAGAAAAAACACCAAGATTCCAAGAAGAAATCATCAAAGAAGGATAGGGGTAACTACACCACTAAGGAGGAGGGGATGTGCACTATGGAGAAGGAAAATGAGGTCTAAGGGGTATAAAAAACGACAGGGAAAAAAGGTAAAAGGTTAATTTTTAAGTGACTTGGACAAGGCCACACGATTTGGCCACACGGTTAGGCAAACGTGCGCCAACCATGTGGAGATACTATCTACCAAAAAACCAATACACATGGTTACTTTTGGGTGTCACACGGTTTGAAAAACCATGCTCAAACCATGAAAACCCCACTACCACCCTCTATAGCAACCTCGCATAGTTAGCCACATGGTTAGAAAAATTGTGCGCTAACTGTGCACCTTGGTCAGTCTTCCCAAAGCCCTATTTTTCGACCATCGGCACCCAGAAACTCCAAGAATGGACCAAAAGGTAAATTAAACTCAAAATTAGACATTCCAGAAACCCATTGGGTTTCAAAAACTCCCCACCATGCCACAATATTCTCCCCAAAAGTCCCCAATTTTTGATATAAGAAAACAGGTGAGGGAAGAGATTTCTCACCAAATATTCCCACTCACAAGTCTCATAGATATCAACTCCTCACTACCAGAGAACATAGACCAATGAGATCAATTTACCACATAACACCTTGTCCTAAAAATCCATGATACAAACAGGTTTCTCCACTATGGTGGTATCAGACAGAAGCTCTAAATCTTCTCACTCTAACACATGAGATGGGTCCGGATGGTATCTCTTCAATTGGGAGTCATGAAAGAAATCATGGATCATGTATATATATGGTGGAAACTCCAACCAATAGGATAAATTCGACATATTCTCCACAACATGAAACAACCTGACATAACGCGACACCGGTTTCCCCTGCTTACCCAAGCGATGATGTCCTTGTGGAAATAATACCTAGAGAAACACCTGATCACCAACCTAAAACTCCAATGGATAATGATGATGGCTAATATATTACTTTTGGTGACTGTTATTTGTTTCTAACCATTTTTTAATCATCTGAACCATCATATTCGTCTCTTGGACGAGACTCAGTCCCACTAGGGATCGCTCACCCACCTCAGCCTAGAACAATAGGCATTGGCACGATCATCCATAAAACACCTCAAATGGGGCCATCTTGATTGAGACATGATAACTATTATTATAAGAAAAATCATCCAATGAAAGGTTCCTTTTCTACAAACCTCTGAAATCAGGTACACATGCTCGCAACATATCCTCAAGAGTCTGGATAGTCCACTCAGATTGACCATCTATTTGTTGGTGATATGTGGTGTTCAACTTCACTTGGGTTCCAAAATCCTCCCAGATTCACTTCCAGAATTAGGAAGTAAAATAGGAATCCCAGTCTAAAACTATCACTAAGGGAACTTCATGAAGCTGAACAACCTATTGAACATATAGACATCTAAGGTCCTCTACCTTCATGGAATCCCTAATGGGAAGTAAGGGGGGATGATTTCATTATATGGTCAACTATCACCCATATGGAATATTTCCAACTTAGAGTATGAGTCATCCTGGTCAAGAAATCAATAGAGATATCATCAGAATTCTATACCAGAATAAGAAGTGCCTGAAATAACCTAGATGGTCTCTGATGCTCAGCTGTGATTATCTAGAAGGCCAAGCATCAGGAAAAAAAGTCCACCACTACACGTCTCATCTTGATGCAATAATAATAACCTCTAAAATTATAAAATATATTGGTTTTTGTAACGACCCAAAATTTTGAATAAATCTTGTTTCCTAATTTTATGTGTTATTTTATTTTATTTTTATACTCAACAAAAATGTTTCATTTGACAACATGAGTATAATTAAAATGATACCGTTGGTTTTTGACTGTTATATGACCATTGGTCAATATGACCGCTGGAAACTAAACGTTTTGATTATTGTCTCTAAATACAAGTAATCTTGGTTAATTAATATAGAAAGAAGATTCGATGGCCTCACCCAGTAGTCTTGGACCGATCGAAGCCCATCTAACAGAACTTGGGAAAGAGTTAGCACCACTGGGCTTTGCTCTGGACCAAACCCAAGCTGAACTTCATTGTGTGAAGCTAGAATGGGATCGCCTTCGCGATAAGTTCAAACTGATAGAAATTACTACTCGTGCGATGTTGGCCGAGCCTCCCTCAGATTCTCTCACCTTAGCACACCTTACACTTAGGTCCTATGCTGGTGTGATAAGGGGCTATGTAAGGAGACCGTAACTGCCTTGTGTAATCCTTTGTTTTAAATAAAAATTGGGATTTCTTCTTATGATGAAGTTTATGAATTTTCAAATGACCGGATAAATATAGTATGCATATATTTGATGAATTTTAGAAAAAGTATATTTTAAAAATGTTTTTGTAAACCTTAAATAATTAAAAATGTGTAATGATTTGGAAAAACTGGTCTTCTACAATTATGTTCAGTACCAAATTTAGAGTCTAATAAGATCAACTTGATTTTTGATGAATAGTAAATTACGAATAGTGATTTTACGCTTAAGATTAGTAATGTGACCAAATGGATTAGTAATTTAACTCAAAGAAAGTTTTAATATAATTTAGACACCTTGATTAAGTAATGAGATTCAATAAAATGGGTAAATAACGGTTTCATAAATTATTAGTCAAGTATTAGTTTTTTTCGGGTGAATAGCGTTTTTTTAATTAAAAATTTAATTAAAAATAATTAGAAAATTATTTTTATAAAATGGACTTTATTTTTGAACTCAGAGCATTGATATTATGTTATGGTAATTTTTGGGGATTTTTCTGAAAAAAATGAATTTTCAGTGAATAGTGTATTTATTTAAAAATAAAAATAAAAATATTTAGAAAATTATTTTTATAAAATGGAGTTCATTTTTGAAATCAGAGCCTTGATATTAGGTTAAGGTGAAATTTTGGGATTTTTCTGAGAAAGTTGAATTTTCAGTGAATAGTAAAAATACAGTTTTAGGGTTTCGGTATGTTTAATGACATAATAACTGTGTCATGATGATTTAATGAGATATTTTATGGGTTGGCCGGCCAAGGGTGATGAATTATTGTTTTGGGGGCCCCATGTGGCCTAACTCCATGGTAAATGCCAAGGGAGAGCACATGGTTTTGAGAAAAGCACTTGTGAGGTGTCCATTGGCCATTAATGCCTTGTCCCCTCACTTTCCCTATAAATACCCACCCTTTCCTCCTTTAGTTTTCACTCCCAACTCTCACTCAACGAAGTTATGGTCTCCTTACCTCCCAAGGAGTCCTTACAAGGTGCCCCCAAGCCCTCAAGGTCCCAACCTTTGAGTTTTAAGAGTTACATTTTAAGGTAAGGGATCCGACCTCTCTCTTTCACTTCAAGTAATATCTTTTATGTCATTCCTTTTATGCTCCATGTTCTTATGTTGTAGGATGTTATTTTATACTCCTATTACTTCCCTTTTAATGTTCATATAATGAGAGATCCCCTCTTACTCTCATTATTTCGTTTTATGAAGTTTTAAGTGTCGTCGTTAGGCTGCCGAAATTTTTGTAACAGATTCTTTCTCCCTTCTCATTTTTCAAGATCTATTTTCATATAAAGTATTTCAAGTTCCTTTTTATTATGTTGGGGTATGATCTCTAAATTTATCATACTGATCTTTTATGATCATATGATGAGAGACCCCATTTGATCTCTTCAATTCAGTATTTTGAAGTTTTAAGTGGCGCCGTTAGGCTGCCGAATTTTTAAGTGGTTCTTCACCCTTCTCGTTTTGAAGTTCTACTTTCATGTCAATTCTTTCAAGTTCCTTTTTGTTATGTTGGGGTATGATCTCTATATCTATCATACTGGACTCTTATGTTCATATTATTGGAGACCCCATTTGATCTCTTCAATTCAGTATTTTGAAGTTTTAAGTGGCGCCGTTAGGTTGCCGAATTTTTTAGGGGATTCTTTCACCCTTCTCATTCTTTTCAAAGTTCTACTTTCATGTCAAGTCTTTCAAGTTCCTTTTTAATTATGTTGGGGAATTATCTCTATATCTATCATACTTAACTCTTATGTTCACATGATGAGATACCCTATTTGATCTTTTCAAATAATTTTTGTTGAAGTTTAAGTAACGCCGTTAGGCTGCCGAACTTTCATAAGAGAAATCTAATTTTTGTCTTCCTTCCATGTTTTTCATTTCAAATGGTATGTCATTGAAATTTCATTAACATGATCATGTATCCTTCTTATTCTGTCCATCTACTGTTTTATGGGTCATTTATGAATGTTTGACCCATTTTCCCTCTCTTTTTAATGTCTTCTAAAACCTCGTAACATAGCCGTTATGCTGCAGAATTTCCGTCTCAAAATGTCTCTCGCTTTTTCTAAAGTTATTTTATATTATTAAGTGAATACTCAAAGCTCTTTATTCTAAAGGGGTATTCAAATATATACCAAAATGTTCTATTTTAAATTCTTGGATTTACATACATGAGACCCACCTTCCTTTTTTGTGGGTTTTAAAGTGACATAAAGATCATGTCTTTAAAGCAGTTTTTAAAACGTTGTGATTATGAAATGAAACCCATTTATTTTATGCTATATGGGTTATTTATGAAATGTTTGATGATGATATATGTGTCTCACATGATAATAAATGAAAATTTAAGGGTGTGCCCTGATAGCGCTCCAATGCATTGGGTAATGATGTAACCACTAGAGATTACAATTTTCACGATACCTTGGTGAATAACCTTGGTAATTTTCAAATGACACCTTGGGGATGGACCTTGGTGATATGTTCATGATTGTCTATTTTAAATGATGTAGCCACATCTTCAAGTTATGAAAAATGTTATTTTTATTATGATATGCCTCATGATTTCTTTCTCATGCCTTAATGTTCTTTTCATGACCTTATTGAAGTATCTCAAGTTCACATGTAAAATGTTTCTCTTGTTTCCCTTACTGGGCCTTCTGCTCACCCTTTCTTTTGATGTATGTCCCCAGGTTATGATATGCAGTAATGAACCTAGGATAAACACGAGGAGAAGCCTTTCAAGTGTTTAAGAAGAATCTTTTATGTTTTCATGTTTAAAGTTCCTGGTCTCCAAGACACTAAACCTTAAAGATCCTCGGTTTTGTAAAATGTAATGAAAGATTATGTGATAAAAAGGCGGGATGCTATAGTTGGTATCAAAGGATGGTTTAGTTATTTGTGGAAATTAGGATATGAAAACTCTTGGAAGAACCCTATAGAAAAGTTTAAATATAGGAAATCTTCCTGGTATTTTGGTGAGTATTGAGTAAGGGGTTGCCAAGCAAATACATCCCTGTCGGGATACGAGCAGGTAGAGGTGGCTCTGGCACAGATGTACATAGGGGTAAAACCCGAAAACACCGCTTTGAGCTAGACTCGAATGAGAACTGTTACATGACAACGGGCCTTTCTGTACTCTTGGTTACGACACTCCCAGGGGATATGCTTTGGTAAATTCATAAGCTTAGTGTGAACCATTATTAAAGGAACACAGATAAAATTAAATAAAGGTTCACATAAGAATATATGATCATGGATAACCTATATGGGAACCTAGGGTATCACAAGTTAGGTTATACTTTTCTTCTACAAGTTATCCTTATATGCTTTCGGTTCCTTTTCATGATTATTGGCTAAGTATTTAAGCCCCTAATTATGGTTTCTTTTCTTAGTTAATGGTGGGAAATGGAAGAACATGTCCCAACAACCAATGTGATAGGAAATGAGATGATTGTCATATTAATATGATAGGGATGATTAGGGGATTAAAATATGATTATTATTTTGGAAGACGTTCACTATTTTGGGGACCCTATATGATCGAGGTAAATAGATTACTATGGTATTTTCATTGAGGGGTAAGGTTGACTTATATTTTGAAGAATCGATGAATTTAAGGTGGACTTATAGTAATTTAGGTTACTTATGGAAATGATTAACCTATATTGGGTAAAATATGTTTAGGTTAGCTACTTTTGTTATAAGATGTTAGGTGTGGTTGATGTTGTTTGGAGATGAACAATGAAGTTTATTTTGGAAGACTATGTTATCAAATCCCTCTTGTATTTGGGTTTCAATCTTAGTTTGGTTTATTTTGAGGAATCTTAATGACCGTTATTTATGGAATGGTCAATGATGAACTATGGGTAGTACCATGGAACTTTGAAGATTTAAAAATAGTTTCCCTTCCTATGGGATTCTTTTTTTTTGAAGAGTTGTTTTACCTTACCCTTTCTCTTTTTGGGATAATGTTTAAAGATAGAAGAAATAGATAGTTAATCTTTTGTGGATTATGTGATTCTCTAGAAGATGATTCTTGTGTTTTGATGAGACCAAGTAGTTTTGAATGCTCATCATTTGGAGAAAAGATTATTTTTGGTAGAAACTTATTAAAGGATGAAACTCTACATAAAGGTAGGTATATTTTATTATGTTTTTGTTCTATGTAGTAAATGAATTCCTCAAAATTATGAAAAGGAATGTAAAACAAAAATGTTGTTGGTTTACGTTTACTACTAGGTAATCAATGACCGTTTACACACATCATAAGTTTGTGATTTTATTATGGTTAACTTTCTCCTAATCATGTTCTCTATCACTCTCCCTCAGAACTTGACCCTTTGTTTTTCTTCCATGTCCATGTTTTCCTACATGGAATCCTAGTGTGGGCTAACTCGGGTGACCTTCGTACTTCCCTTTCTTTCTTTTAAAGTAATAGTTTTACTGAATCCTTTTCCGATGTGGGAATTTCAATGAAATTTCAAAACCTAATTTTAAAAAATTGCGAGGACGCAATTTCTTAAGGGGGGAAGATTGTAACGACCCGGAATTTTGAATAAATCTTGTTTCCTAATTTTATGTGTTATTTTTTTTATACTCAACAAAAATGTTTCATTTGATAACATGAGTATAATTAAAATGATACCGTTGGTTTTTGACTGTTATATGACCATTGGTCAATATGACCGCTGGAAACTAAATGTTTTGATTATTGTCTCTAAATACAAGTAATCTTGGTTAATTAATATAGAAAGAAGATTCGATGGCCTCACCCAGTAGTCTTGGACCGATCGAAGCCCATATAACAGAACTTGGGAAGGAGGTAGCACCACTGGGCTTTGCTCTGGACCAAACCCAAGCTGAACTTCATCATGTGAAGCTAGAACGGGATCGCCTTTGCGAGAAGTTCAAACTGATAGAAATTACTACTCGTGCGATGTTGGCCAAGCCTCCCTCAGATTCTCTCACCTTAGCACACCTTACACTTAGGTCCTATGCTGGTGTGATAAGGGGTATGTAAGGAGACCGTAACTGCCTTGTGTAATCCTTTGTTTTAAATAAAAATTGGGATTTCTTCTTCTGATGAAGTTTATGAATTTTCAAATGACCGGATAAATATAGTATGCATATCTTTGATGAATTTTAGAAAAAGTATATTTTAAAAATGTTTTTGTAAACCTTAAATAATTAAAAATGTGTAATGATTTGGAAAAAATGGTCTTCTACAATTATGTTCAGTACGAAATTTAGAGTCTAATAAGATCAACTTGATTTTTGATGAATAGTAAATTATGAATAGTGATTTTACGCTTAAGATTAGTAATGTGACCAAATGGATTAGTAATTTAACTCAAAGAAAGTTTTAATATAATTTAGACATCTTGATTAAGTAATGAGATTCAATAAAATGGGTAAATAACGGTTTCATAAATTATTAGTCAAGTATTAGTTTTTTTCGGGTGAATAGTGTTTTTTAAATTAAAAATTTAATTAAAAATAATTAGAAAATTATTTTTATAAAATGGACTTTATTTTTGAACTCAGAGCATCGATATTATGTTATGGTAATTTTTGGGGATTTTTTTGAAAAAAATGAATTTTCGGTGAATAGTGTATTTATTTAAAAATAAAATTAAAAATATTTAGAAAATTATTTTTATAAAATGGAGTTCATTTTTGAAATCAGATCCTTGATATTAGGTTAAGGTGAAATTTTGGGATTTTTCTGAGAAAGTTGAATTTTCAGTGAATAGTAAAAATACAGTTTTAGGGTTTCGGTATGTTTAATGACATCATAACTGTGTCATGATGATGTCATGAGATATTTTATGGGTTGGCCGGCCAAGGGTGATGAATTATTGTTTTGGGGGCCCCATGTGGCCTAACTCCATGGTAAATGCCAAGGGAGAGCACATGGTTTTGAGAAAAGCACTTGTGAGGTGTCCCTTGGCCATTAATGCCTTGTCCCCTCACTTTCCCTATAAATACCCACCCTTTCCTCCTTTAGTTTTCACTCCCAACTCTCACTCAATGAAGTTATGGTCTCCTTACCTCCCAAGGAGTCCTTCCAAGGTGCCCCCAAGCCCTCAAGGTCCCAACCTTTGAGTTTTAAGAGTTACATTTTAAGGTAAGGGATCCGACCTCTCTCTTTCACTTCAAGTAATCTCTTTTATGTCATTCCTTTTATGCTCCATGTTCTTATGTTGGAGGATGTTCTTTTATACTCCTATTACTTCCCTTTTCATGTTCATATAATGAGAGATCCCCTCTTACTCTCATTATTTCGTTTTATGAAGTTTTAAGTGGCGTCGTTAGGCTGCCGAAATTTTTGTAACAGATTCTTTCTCCCTTCTCATTTTTCAAGATCTATTTTCATGTAAAGTATTTCAAGTTCATTTTTATTATGTTGGGGTATGATCTCTAAATTTATCATACATATCTTTTATGATCATATGATGAGAGACCCCATTTGATCTCTTCAATTCAGTATTTTTAAGTTTTAAGTGGCGCCGTTAGGCTGCCGAATTTTTAAGTGGTTCTTCACCCTTCTCGTTTTGAAGTTCTACTTTCATGTCAATTCTTTCAAGTTCCTTTTTGTTATGTTGGGGTATGATATCTATATCTATCATACTGGACTCTTATGTTCATATGATGAGAGACCCCATTTGATCTCTTCAATTCAGTATTTTGAAGTTTTAAGTGGCGCCGTTAGGCTGCCGAATTTTTTAGAGGATTCTTTCACCCTTCTCATTCTTTTCAAAGTTCTACTTTCATGTCAAGTATTTCAAGTTCCTTTTTAATTATGTTGGGGAATTATATCTATATATATCATACTTAACTCTTATGTTCACATGATGAGATACCCTATTTGATCTTTTCAAATAATTTTTGTTGAAGTTTAAGTAACGCCGTTAGGCTGCCGAACTTTCATAAGAGAAATCTAATTTTTGTCTTCCTTCCATGTTTTTCATTTCAAATGGTATGTCATTGAAATTTCATTACCATGATCATGTATCCTTCTTATTCTGTCCATCTACTATTTTATGGGTCATTTATGAATGTTTGACCCATTTTCTCTCTCTTTTTAATGTCTTCTAAAACCTCGTAACATAGCCGTTATGCTGCAGAATTTCCGTCTCAAAATGTCTCTCTATTTTTCTAAAGTTATTTTATATTATTAAGTGAATACTCAAAGCTCTTTATTCTAAAGGGGTATTCACATATATACCAAAATTTTCTATTTTAAATTCTGGGATTTACATACATGAGACCCACCTTCGTTTTTTGTGGGTTTTAAAGTGACGTAAAGATCATGTCTTTAAAGCAGTTTTTAAAACATTGTGATTATGCAATGAAACCCATTTATTTTATGCTATATGGGTTATTTATGAAATGTTTGATGATGATATATGTGGCTCACATGATAATAAAGGAAAATTTAAGGGTGCGCCCTGATAGTGCTCCAATGCATTGGGTAATGATGTAACCACTAGAGATTACAATTTTCACGATACCTTGGTGAATAACCTTGGTAATTTTCAAATGACACCTTGGGGATGGACCTTGGTGATATGTTCATGATTGTCTATGTTAAATGATGCAGCCACATCTTCAAGTTATGAAAAATGTTATTTTTATTATGATATGCCTCATGATTTCTTTCTCATGCCTTAATGTTCTTTTCATGACCATATTGAAGTATCTCAAGTTCACATGTAAAATGTTTCTCTTGTTTCCCTTACTGGGCCTTCTGCTCACCCTTTCTTTTGATGTATGTCCCCAGGTTATGAGATGCAGTAATGAACCTAGGATGAACATGAAGAGAAGCCTTTCAAGTGTTTAAGAAGAATCTTTTATGTTTTCATGTTTAAAGTTCCTGGTTTCCAAGACACTAAACCTTAAAGATCCTCGCTTTTGTAAAATGTAATGAAAGATTATGTGATAAAAAGGCGGGATGCTATAGTTTCCCTATGGTGAATGGACCATTTGTAATGATGCACCTCACGCTTCACCTCCTGCCTCAAGCTTAATTGAACTACCCACCTCTTTCAAAAAAGGAGATAATTACTGGGAGACTGAGACCGATCACCCGAGGTCTCCCCACTATTAAAATCACTGCTAATCTATTGGAACCTAGGTTCAAATACCTGCTCACTCCTAACCCAATCAACAAGATATGGCATGACCTGTACACTGGACAAGAGAACCCACCCTCCATCCTCCTGAAAGTCCATACTTAGATTAGAAAACAAACTCATTAGAATCCAATCATCTACATATTATTAATTGGAATACACTAGAAGCTTCCTGCTCAAATCATCAATGACCACATTCCCTTTCTCAGGTGTATACACAATATCAGAATTAAAACTGTGAAGGAATTTCACCCAATGTCTTTGTCTGGGGCTTATGTCCCTTTGGGTAAGAATATACTTCAGGATATAATTATATAAATACACTATAAAATTCTCCTTGAAGAGGTAATGTCATCACGTCTTTAGCATGTGCAACACAACTACTAATTCTATGTTATGGGTGGGATAATTCTTCTCATGTAGTCAAAGATTCCTCGATCTATAGGCCACCACATGGTCATAATTCATAAACAAACACCCCAACCCCAAATCGAAAGTATCATAAAACACAACATAATATCTCCAAGGATCAGGAATAATCAAGACTGGTGAAGATGTTAGATATGTCTACAACTACTCAAAAGCACCCTAACACTTCTCATCCCACTCAAACTTCACCCCTTTCATAGTAAAAGCCTTAAAGTGATAATCTATACTGAATAAGTCTTGAAAAAATGTCTATAATACACAGCCAATCAAAAAAATGTACAGATCTCAAACATATTCTTAAGATACTCCCAAGGCATGAATGATTAAACCTTCCATGGATCTACTGAAACTCCTGCCTTAGAAATCACATAGCCCCAAAACCTCACTTCTCAAATCCAGAACTGGCATTTGGAAAAATTTTCATATAGACAACACTCTATCAAAACACCCAAAAACATCTTATATATGGTTAGCATGCTTCTCCTACATATTAGAATACACCAATATTTCATCCACAAACACAACCATGAAGGAGTCCAAAAATCAGTAAAATATCTTGTTCATTAACACCATAATGACTACAAGAGCATTGGTAAGACCAAATGGCATAACCAAATACTCAAAATGTCCATATTGGATTTGAAAAGTGGTCTTTGGAATACCCTTTCCCAAAACATCAACTAATGGTACCTTGATCTCATATCAATCTTTGAAAACCAATGGGATCCCATGAGATAATAAAAAGGTCATCAATCCTGGACAAAGAGTATTTATTCTTCACAGTCACCTGATTAAGATTATAATATTCTATGAAAAATAAAAGGATCCTATTAGCCTTCTTTGTAAATAGCATTGGCGAATCCCACAGTGACACACTTGGACAAATAAAACCTTTTACACCAAGATCCTTTAGCTGGAACTTCAACTATTTCATCTTAGCTAAATCCATCTGGTAAGATTACAAGGAAATCAAGTTCATCCCAAGAAGAAGATCAATAGTAAACTTGACCTCTAATTGGGGTAAAAATACCAAAAAATACTCCAAGAACACATTAGGGAACCTATCCAAAAACACTATAAGTTCACGTACAAAACACTACTCAATAAAAATAAGAAAAAACCCAGACAACTGGAACAAAATCAACCCCAAATCTGAATAAACTGGTCCCACCCTCCCTGATCACAGATCCCAATCACCCTGAAAGACATGAGTGCTCCTGTTAGGAATAAGGAACTAGAACCTATGGTGATAATAGTCAACAAAAACCATGAATATAATTAACTAATCCATTCTAAAAATAAGATCGAAAACATAGAAGTCCAAAACAAGGAAGTCCTAGATGACCACCACATTAGGCACCAAAACATGACACTCCGAGCACTTGAAACCCTGCTCCTTCCTACCCAATGGGGTAGTAAATCCATAATGTATAACATAAAATCAGATCACATACCCAAATAAAAAATCAACTTAAAATAAATGAAGGAGTGGGATGTGTCAGTGTCAAATAAAACCAATGCCATGGAAGAAGTAATAAGCACCATACCTCTCTCAATAGCTAGCCCAGAATCTGAGTCATTTGGAATAACATTTTATATATGAATATACCCTAGATCAGACCTTACCTATGTATTTTTCCCTGGTGATTATATCCCTTACCACGTGGGTGAGATCCTCCACCCTTGGAATCCTTTTATTACACCTGAGAGGCCTTTGAAAAATAGGATCCCACACTAATTCTCTATGAATCCAATTGACAGAAGTGCTGGAGTTGTACTCACTTCCCACTATGGTTTCATTTCCTCAGATTCTCTGGTTAGGTCTAGCATGCCACTCCATCCTTCATTGATAATAGAAAATAGCCTTATTCCCTAAATAATCCACATTAACTAAACCCTTTGACTATTGAACACTCTTACCACTTCCCTACTGAGACTCAACCCACTTCCAATTCTACCTTTAAGAAGAACTCTAGATTTTTATCACTGAAGGAACACCACTGAGACCTATCTTTATATTCAAATCTACCTCTACCATAGATTACTTTTCAACCACCTATAAATAGTTTGGTAAATAGATAATAATGAGAATAAATATGATCTCTAGCCTTAAGACCATCTCAAAACACAGATCCTTGAGGCAATCGTTCATCGGGAGATCTGGAGAGACATGAACCAATTTAGTAAAATGGGTGGCATACTCTATTATTGAATGATCACCCTGATCCAACTTCAAGAACTCATGGGACTTCGATACCCTCAAATTATTCTAGTATAACTTCCAATTAAACACTACCTTGAAAGCAATCCATGTGAGATCCTCATGCCTCCTTGAGCGCACCATCGACTCCCACCACTCCCTACCCAGTACTTCCATCACATACATGGAAAAGACCAGTTTAAAGGTCTCAGGGCTCTTCAAGAACTCAAATATCCACTCAATATTATCCAACAAATCCATGGGTTCATTAGGTCCCTTGTATCCATGGAACACCGATGGATTTTTCTTTGAAAACTCTTAAGCATGGCCCACCATCCGTGTCTACCCTCAACTAACCACTTGACCCAATGATTGGATCATAAGAATCACCAACTCCACCAAATTTGGATCAAGAGGAGGGGTCACCTAAGGGGTATTTTTCACAACACCCTCTTTATGCCTAGATAAGGTTATTTTGGGAGGCATTATTTATAAAACACAAAACACAAGCTTCATCAAGCATAAATCAACCTCAAAACAAATCAAGGGAACCAAAAGAATCCCTCATCATGGGTATCAAAATGAAACTCTAGCATCACAAGAAACCCTAAAAGAAAATGGAGCAGAAAATTAAAAAATACAAGCACTTCCCACTATTCATAGTTTTGAAAACCATTCACCAACCATGTGGGTGTCACTGGAGTCAACATATAAAGACTTAGGGGTTTCACAAGTTATTACTAACCGTGCGCCTCCTCCATACCTCCCTATTTCACCCTCAAAACTCAAATTAATCCCCAGAATCACCCTGAGACTCAAAAAAGATTAGAAAATACTCCAAAATCTCATCAAAACAACCCATATCTGGGATAAACTCATAATAAAAATCCCAAAACACCCATGGAACGAGTTTTGACATAAATAAGAGCCATCCAAGTACTCACCCATTCCTACCTCTCGAGTCCTGATATCCCTAACTCAAGTCTATTAATGACTCCAAAATAATAACCTCCTCTAATAACATTTTGTAATAAACCAACCTAGTTCGACCAAACCTATCAACCAAGCTGGACCACCACATGGGCCGAAGCGCGTTCCTGATTTCCACGGGCTGGTGAAAAGAATCAGTCTTAAGCAAATATCTATTAGGAATCATTTTTCCACTGGTAAACTAGAATTATTCATCCATGAAATGGGATAAACACCCTAATTTTATCAGATTCAACCACACATAAGAGGAATATCCTGATATTGTAAAAAGGACTAAGTATATACCATAAACCAAAATAAAAATCATATAAAAAACATCTCAAAAGTCAAAAGAAAAAAAATCAAAAGTGATGGAACAATTCCATTCAAGGCCTACACACATAACCCAATGGATAAAAAACCTCAAAAAAACTCTACAAGAGTATATCTATATGAGAAAACTTCTCCACCACCAAACACAGATGATGATAATCAAGAATATCCACCCTGGAACATGGTTCCCTTGCCTTTACATCTATCCTTAAAAACAAAGTCTACATATGCCCAAAGGGATATATAGGGTGTGAGGAAAAAATACCTATAGGATACCACCATGAATCTATTTAAGTATTTTACCCATGAAAATCAATAAACTATATAAAAAACACTTTTAAAAAAAAATCCACTTTGAAAACATACCATTTTCAAAAAACCTTTAAAATCTATTTTGTTTTTTCCTTCTTAAGAAAGAAAGGTTTTCCAATTTTTTTCTCAACATGGATCAAATAAAAAAACAGGGCCATGAGGCACAACATAATCAACACATCCATCAAGTAATAATAAAAAAGATCATAACATCAACATCAACATCAACTAACTATATAAATGGAAATGGGCATAATACATCTCATCACATCAAAATGAAACTAAAAAAATGAATAAACCATATAAATGAATCTAGAATGAGTAATGTGAACCTAGGTATCTAACCATTAATACTATCATGAGTGATTAAACAAGTATACTATCTTGATAAGAAATATTATAAGCTATCACTATCTTCCTCAGGCCCAACTCCAAGATATCTCATGGTCTCCCGATAATAAATCATGGAAGCACTCTTGATCTTCCTAACCAAAGGCTCTCAAGGTCCCTTGGAAAACTAAATTAGAGGATCACATGTTCCTCCATCCTAAGGCTCACATGGCCTCTCAAAAAAACCAAAATTTTATGTCACATGGTCTTCCCTCCAAAGGCTCACACGGTCCCTCGAACAAACCCCTCGCTCACACCCTCATTAAACCATGTGTTACTCTATGCCAACATAATCAAAAAAAATTGCCCATATCAAACATACCATATCACAATTAATTACATAAATAACATTCCTATTTTATCATTACACCCTTCCCAAGTTAAAATCATTTCTAAAACTACTTTATAAATCTATTTAGAACTATAAAACCTCTTTGAACCATTTTATCAAACACTTGGTGGGCATAAAATCCACAAACCTTTGGAAAACCCCCTTTCAATAACCAAATATCCAAAAAAATAAATGAATAATATCATACATGGAATACATAACAATCATAAACCATTTCAATGGAAATTTAAACAACACAAACCAAAGGTGATTCATAATTTAAAGGTAAGCCATGTAAAACGAACTTAGATAGAGACCTACCTAAAATTTGGTTCAATGATCATCAATTTTGATGAAAACCACCCAAATGAGGTAGAAAAAGGCCTTAGATACCTAATAAATAAGGAAGAAAACCAAATCCACCAATACATACCATAGATTCAACCAACACCCCTCCAAGGTTTACACATCTTCATGAAAGAGGAGGAATAAGAAAGAAGAGGGGGAAATAAAAAAGAAAACATGAAGAAATTAACTTACCTTAAGACAATACACTAATATTCTAAGAAGAAATCACCAAATAAAGAGAGCAGAAACCCCACCACCTAGGAGAAGGGGTTGCGCATGATGAAGAAGGAAAATGAGGTCCAAGGGGTGTACAAAATGATAGAAAAAAAATTAAAATTAAAATTTTTAAGTGACTTAGATAGGGCCGCATGATTAGGAAAACCATGCACCAACCACGAAGAACTAATATCTCCCCAAAAATTGAGCCACACAGTTACTCCTGGGTGTCATATGTTTTGGAAAACTATGCTCAATCTATAAAAAACCCTACTTCCACCCTCTTCAATACCCTCACATGGTTAGCCACATGGTTAGTCAAACCATGCACTAACCATGCACCTTGTTCTATCTTCCCAAAAGCTCCCGTTTCCAACCTCGATATCTAGAAACTATAAGAATAGACAAAAAGGTAAATAAAACTCAAAATTAGATGTACCAATGACCTGATGGCTGTCACATATCCCATTTTAAAATAAAAACCCAATTTAAATCAACTTTTAAAATACTGTTTATAAATACAAAATTTTAAACACTTTGAAATTATTTTAATAATGTAAGACAAATACATGAAACATACCCATAGAGTAGAGACAATGAATGAGGGTGAAAACTATGGCATATCTTAAAAGTACTATAAAGCATTAAGGAAGTAGTAAAACCAAATAAATAACTAGGAAACAGTAAAATATACATAATCATGATAAATATATAAACATACCATGAGAAGACCTTAGATGTACTCATTTTGGAACCATTTTTTGACCTATCGATGAATTCCCTAAGTCCACAAGTCACCAAACTACTCTCAATTAGCCTCACCAGTGGCACAACACCCTATGGTCTCCAACACCATAGAGGATCCAATCTATCTCATTAGGACTAGATAAAAACATATTTTATCTCTCACTAAGATTCCTAAGACCCCATAAAGATAGTAGAAATGGGAGGTGAGGCAGTCAATGCATATACAATATCTCAATCATAAATCAATATAAGCCAACATGAATGCTAATGTAACAAACCAGCCTGGGTTAACCTAACACGTTACTTGAGTGAAACCATTACAAGGTAGAGAGAAACAAAACAACCAAAAATAGTTTCATTAATGACTATAATGAGAAAATACAATAGATTAAAAAGTATAAGAAATAGTACACATCCATGATATATATAAATAAAATCTTAAAGGGTAAACCATAAAGTATAATAGGAAAAGACAAGATAGATTTGAGTCTCTATGTGACTATCTTTTACCACCAATATGTCCCACTATTAAGGTGAAAGCAACCAAGAGAAGACAAAAAAATACATGAAACCCTTCCCTTTACCTGTGTCCTAAAAAACCAATTCTATGAATTCATAAAAGAAAAATTAGGGTGTGACCACAAGGCCCAACAATATTTCATCAAAGAATATATAAAAATTATAATACAATGAAAACATTAACTCTAGCTTTAAAACCAAACTTGTTTATAAAGAAGTTTCAAAGAGAATTATTTTGTAAATCATCCTTTAGTTTTTCATAAAAGATTTTAATATTAACATAATAAGGAATATGATAAGTACATGATGGAAATAATGAAAGTATAAACAAAACCAAACATGGATATTCCATAAGACAATAAAGTGAACAACCAACAATGAAATATATCACAATGTGTAAAACTAAGAATAAATGACAAATCATGAGATTATGATCTAGCCTATGGGAATACATACTCTGAAACATAAAGGAACACTAATCCAGACATAACATGAATCCAATAGATATCAAGTCCTACCACAGTATGTCTATATCAACAAAACAACCCTTAGTGGTGAAACACATACACACTAAGATGACATGTTTATTTCTTGACGCAACCAAGGTTACCAATGTTCTATGTTTTTAAAAAACTATCTAAAAACCACAATATCAATTTATAAAATATTTCCATAGTGAATCACTACTTATACCATTATTGAAAACCCATTTTATAATAAAAACCACCTTTAAGACATTTCATCAAACACATATTGTGCACAAATATGTTTTTAAATCAAAGCCATTTTAAAAACATGCATATATTTAATAAAACCCATTTTGATATCAAATAATAAATTTCATATAACAAACCAAAGTAATTTAAAATAACTTCAAGTAATTAATGATTTAGAACCTTTTTATAGAGACATCTACCTCAAAAATAGAGAAAAACTAGTCACATTCAAAAACAAAGACTGTGAATGAGTAGATCAGATCCTCACAATCCTAGATCCATAAGAAACATAATAAAGCCTCTATAAAACCCCTTATATATGTAAAACAATTTCCAATTGGGTTCAAATGAGATAGAGGAGGGGAGATCAAGAGAGTATCTAAGAAGAGGATAGAAAACTGGATAAAAAATAGAACATACCTTGAAGTGATCCATCAAGAATAAAGGAAAAATTTCAAGAACCAAGGGGAGAAGCATCTAGAGTGATGAAAAAAGTTTAGTTCTATCCTAATGGAGATTAGGGGTTGATTAGATATAAAAATGATCAAGGAAAACAAGGTAAATTACAACTTTTTAAAGGTTTTTATTGGGGCGCATGGTTAAGTTGAATGGTTAGAAAAAACGTGCGATAACCATGCATATCCTTCATACCTTTGAAAAAGGAGACACATAGTTATATATGAAAAGTTGCATGATTTTGGAAAACCATGATCAAGATGTAAAAAATCTCTTGACAACCACCTAGACACCTGCATGGTTCCTTGGGGAGTTTCACGGTTTATAAAATCATGCTCAAACCATGAAAAACACATATAGAGCCTCACAGATCCATATCACATGATTAGTACTAACTGTGCACCTAAACTACATGCCTGGATTATTTCCTCTAAAAATTCAAGTTTTTAACCATCAACTCTCAAAAACCTATAGAATGAACCAAATGATAAACCAATATCAAACTAAGGCATACATATGACATGAAGGGAATCATAATTCTCCCCACTATGAAATATTTCTTTCCCAAAAAAGTGATCAAGTTTCAAAACTTGTTAAAATAGAAATCCATTACTGCCTCATCAACAATTCCTGCTCCCATGTCTCATGGATATCCCATCCACACTGATATAGTACACATAACAAGGGAATTATTTTACCGTGTATTACATTATATTGAAAATCCATAATTTGAACCAGTTGCTCAACCACAATGGTGTCGGGATCAAGATCAATTTATTCCCATTCAATCACATGATAAGGGTCTGGTTGATATATCCTTAGATTGGAAACATTAAACGCATCATGAATCGATGTTAAATAAGATGAGAATTCCAACTGATACACCACATTTCTAATTCATTTAATGATCTCAAAGGGGATAAAAAACCTCAATGATAACTTAACCTACTTACCCAACTGAGGATGTCCCAAGTGAGGTGAAACTCTGAGAAAAACTTGATCACCAACCAAAAAATCCAAAAAATGATGATAATGGCCTACATAGTATTTTTGATGAGTCTGAGCGGTCACTAAACTCTTATGGTACAACTTCAATTTCTCTGTCATTTCCTAAAGAAGGCTCGAACCAACTAAGGATCATTCTTCCAACTCTTCCCAGCAGAAGGGAGATCTACATGGAATCCCATACAATTCATCGAAGGGATCTATCTTAATCGATGTATGATAACTATTATTATATTCAAACTCAACTAGAGTAAAATTCTTTTCCCATAAAACACCAAAATCAAGCATGCATGCCCAAAGAATATCCTCAAAGATCTAAATAGATTGCTTAGTCTATCCATCCTTTTGTGGATGATATGTAATGCTTAATTTCAACTGGGAACCCACCACCCATTGCAAACCTTTCCAAAACTTGGATGTAAACCACATATCCTTATCCAAAATGATTATAGAGGGAAATCTATAGAGCTTTAAAACCTATCAGACATATAATTCTATGAGATGTTCCACATTCATCATCTATTTGATAGGGAGGAAATGAGACGATTTCATAAGTCAATCAATGATTACCCAAATTGAATTATTCACACTATGAGTACATATTAAACCAAAAATTAAGTGCATTAAGATCTCATCACACTTCCATACTAGAATGGGAAAAGGTTGCAACAAACCATAGGATCTCTAGTGCTCTGCCTTAATTCTTTGACAAGTAAGTCATCACGACACAAAACCTGTGATTGACCACTTCATCCTTGACCACTAATACTGATGTATCAGACAATGATACATCATGGTAATCCTAGTGCGTATAGCCCTAGAAATGAACCATGACTATGATTTTATGCTGAATTTGATCATCAAACGATGATTCAACCTTCATAGTATCTAAGAACACCTTCCCACTAGTATATTTTACTTCCAAGATCATATTAGTGAACAAAATCATTAGAGACCACTCCTCCACCGATTCCTTCAAGGATTAGGTTGGTAATTTTCTAATAAATGCATCGGTGACCACATTCCAATTTATAGAAGTATAAGAAATATAGAAATCAAAATTTTGAAGATACTCAACCCAAAATATCTGCCACAAGTTCAGATCCCTCTGAGTAAAAATATATTTCATGATATTATAATTATATTATACCATAAATTGTTCCCTGAAAAGATATTGGTGCCATGTTTTAAAAGTGTGCATAACAACTTCCAACTCATGATCATGGGTAGGGTAGTTCTTCTCATGAGGGATTAATTGGTGAGAGCCACATTCCACCACCCGATTTCATTGCATAAAAACACACCCTAATCCCATACCCGAGGCATCATTGTAAAAATCATAACCTGAACTTGATTATGAAAGAATTTGAAATGGAGTCAAAGTCAACCTATTATTTAGTTCCTCAAAATATATCTAAAAATTGTAATTCCATTCAAAATTAACACCCTTATAAGTCAAAGCTATAATTGGAGATTTGATCTTAGAGAAGTCCTAAACAAATTACCTATAATAACCAGCCAAGTATAAGAATATTCAAATCTCAAATACATTTTTGGGAAGCCCCTATGGAATTTCCACCTGAATCTTTTTAGGATCCACTGAGATTCTCCTCTTAGATATAAAATTCCCTAGAAACCTCACTTATTGTATCTAGAAATCACACTTGAAAAGATTACCATACAAGAGATGTTCTTTCAAGATTCTACGGATGATATCCAAATGATCCATATATTTCTCCCATGAATTGGATTATACCAAAATATCATCCACAAACATGACTATGAAAGAGTCTAAGTACCAATGAAAAATTTGATTCATCTATGCCATAAATACCATAGGAGTATTGGTGAGACTGAATGGAATAACAAGAAACTATAAATTCCCATACTGGATCTTAAATACTGTCTTAGGTATATACTTATCCTATACTCTCAATTGGAATTACCTTGACCATAGTTCAATATTAGAAAACCAACAATCCCTTCTGAGTTGATAAAAAAGATCAATGATTCTTGAAAAGGGATACTTGTTATTAACAATCACATATTTTATCTTTTGGTAATCAATGAAAAGTCTAAGGATTTTATCTAAATTATTAGTAAATAAGACAAGTGAAGCCCAATGTGACATGCTAGGATGAATAAATCCCTTAGACTCAAGATTAGCTAGCTGAAATTTAATTTCCTTTAACTTAGAAGGTTCCATGTGATAAGATGGAATAGGAATGGGCATCATACCAGGGAGTATGTCGATAGTGAACTCAACCTATATCTACGGAGGTAACCCAGAAAAAATACCTTGAGGTACTCACTCACCACTTTAGGAAGTGGGTTGCACAAGAGAAAAATAAAAACATCAAGGAACATATTTTAAAACTAACATGAGATCACTCTAGCATAGGAAACAACATGCCCAAATCTCCACGATATAGAATCCCACACTCCTTGAAAGACATGAGAGACTCTATTGGGAGATAAAAACTAAACTCAATGATGATAAAAATCAATCTAATCCTTAACTCTAATCATCCAATACATTCCAATAATAATTCCAAATATATCAAGATTGAGGGCTAATGATTCCTGCACTACTTTATGATCAACTATCATCACCCAAAATGCAGGACATTTATGACCTTTCTCAGACCTATTTCCCAAAGGTGTGGAAAGATATTATATGAATGATATAATTTATGAACATAATACCAACACATAAATTAACTTAGATGATATGAAATAATGATTTGTACCTATATCAAACAAACCTAGTACCATAGAGGATTAAATAAAAATAATGCCTCTAGTAGTATCCAACCCTACTTTAGATTCCTCTGGTGCATACTTCACTATATAAATATGTCTAGTCTTTGCTCCTAAAAAATCCCTATTATCCACATGAACATATCCTTTGGAATAAGGATAAGACTCACCGCCTTTAGAAGCATCATAATGAATAGATTTTCCACAATTATGACAAGTCCCAGGGGCCTCCGTATAGTTAGGATTAGTATGATCAAACCTCCCACACTGATAGAAAACAACCCACTACTGTCCCAAAAAATCCCCTAAAATAAATCCTAAAGATAACTAAGCACATTTTCATTTCCTTTTCTGGTCAAAAGACATATCCTGGCTAACAACTGCAGAAACCAAAGCTCCTCCTAAACCCATTTTCCCAGCTATATCTGCCAATACCATAGTCACTTTATTTACTACCTCCACAAAGGTTAGAAGGCACAAGATAATAAACATTGATAAAATATATTTCCTCATACCCATCATGAAACTATAACCTTTAAGGTAATCAACGGTGACAAGTTCAGGTTCTAAGTACAACAACTCAGTGAAATAGGTGGAATAATCCAAAACCAAATGCTCCTCTTATTCCAAGGTATGAAATTCCTAGTTCTTTTAAACTCACAATGTCTCAGGGTAGAATGAATAGTTGAATATATTCTTGAAATAAGTCTAGGTATGGTCATCATGTAACTTATCTTTCACGATAGAGTCCCACCACTTCCTTCCCAATCTTTAAATCATGTACATGGTGAAACCCACCTTAGAGTCCTATGAATTTTTCAGAAAATGGAAGATCCTTTAAATCCTCTCAAGAAACTATTTAGATTCATGGGGTCCTCTTTCACCATGGAATATGGGTAGATTATTCTTGGTAAATTCCAAGTCAATATCCACCATTAATCCTTGGTTCCCTTCACCCGCCAGATCGAGATTCTGAATTGTGTGGATTACAGCTTCCACCAAATAAGGGTAAACTGGAGGATTTTACTTCAGAAGTTGTCTCATAGCTTCCTCACTCGAATTTAGAAGTTCTATTATAGGAGGAATTGTATAATAAATAAAAAAGATAATAACCAATTAGCTTAAGTGAAATTCCATAATCAAAGGCCAACTTTAAGAATCCAAATAAATGACTACAAATGATAAGAATTTAGAGAAATAATGGATTCTATAAATGAAATGAAAAAGATTAAAAAGGAATAGGTTCATTTAAATAAACCCCAGACCAAGTTTATTTAAATAAACTCAAACACCAAGTATCAATCTAGGAAAAAATCTTGGACCACCCATGATAACTTGAGTTTAGACACAAAAGTGATCTATCCAAACACCCTCCCATACTTACTACTTGAATTATGATAGTCCTAACTCCTATTTACTAAATAACCTGAACCAAACCTAGGAATTTTCATAGCATATTCGACTGGGTTATCCATTTTATAATATTTTGTAATGAACTCGCCCAATTCAACCTGACGCGTTACCCGAGTAGGCCCACCACAAGGTAGAGATCAATAAAACAACCAAAAAAAGTCTCATGAATGAATAAAATGTGACAATATAATAGAGTAAAAATTAAATTAAAGAGTATTAATCCATGAGACATACAAAAAAAGGACAAAATGATAAATCCTAAAGTATAATAAGAAAAAATAGAACTGATTCTCCATGTGACTATCCCTCACTACCAATCCATTCCACTATGAAGGCGACGAAAATCAAGAGAATCTGGAAGACTACAAGAAACCCTTACTTTTAACCGTGTCTTGTAAAAACAAATCTATAAACACCCAAAGGAAAAATTAGGGCATGAGAAAAAACCCAGTAGTATTTCACCAAAGAATCTATACAAAGTCCAATACTACAAAAACATTATCTCTAGCTTTAAAAAACCAGTTTATAAAGAAGCTTCAAAGAGAATTATTTTTCAAAGCATCATTTAATTTTTCATAAAATCCTTTCATATTCACACAATAAGGAATGTGAAAAGTACATGAGAGAAATCATTAAAGTATAATCTCAACCAACCATGGATACACCATAAGATAATCTAGTGAGAAACCAACCATGAAATATATCACCATGTGTAAAACCAAGAATAAATGAAAAAGCACAATATTGGGATCTAGACTATGGGAATATATAATTAGATACATAATGGAATAATATTCCAAGAATAATGTGAATCTAACTGATATTGAGTCCTTCCACAGTCTTTTGATATCAACAAAAGAACCCCTAGTGTTAAAACACACACACACACTAAGGTGAAAAGTCCATTTCTCATACACCCAAGGTTAACAATGTGTTATGTTTTCCAAAAAATATTTGAAAACCATTTTCACAATTTATAAAAAATTTTCATATAGAATCATTACTTCTACCATGATTGAAAACCCATTTTATAATTGAAACCACCATTAAGGAATTTCATTGAACATATAGTGTGCACAAATCTACTTTTAAAGATAAAAACTTCTAAAAACATGAATCTATTTATTCAAAACCATTTTATATCAAATAAATCAATTTCATAAAAAAAAGGAATTTATAAGAACTTAAATTAACTCATGAGGTAGAACCTTAGTATAGAGACACCTACCTCATGAATGGAGTAAAACTAGTCACCTTCAAAAACAGAAATTGGGAATGAGTAGATCTGGTCCTTAAGAGACTAGATCCATAATAAGCATAATCGAACCTCTATAAAGCCCCTTATATTTGACAACCACATCCCAGTAAAGTTCCAATGAGATAGAGGAGTGGAGATCAAGAGAGTACCTAAGAAGAGAAGAGAAACCTGAATAAAAGAAGGAATATACCTTGAATAAATCCATCAAGAACAAAGGAAAACTTTCAAGAACCCAAGAGGAGAAACCTATAGATAATTGGAGGAATTTTAGTTTGACCCTAATGAAGATTAGGGTGTTATTAGATATAAAAATGATCAAGATAAAAGATATAAATTACAATTTTTAAAGGGTTAGATCAAGGTGTATGGTTAGGCTACACAGTTAGAAAAACCATGTAAAAATCATGCATGGAATATGTCCCATGGTTACTTAGGAAGTGTTGCATGGTTTTTGAAAACCATGATCAAGATGCGTGTTACCTCTGAACAACCACCCAGGCACCCACACTATTTCTTTTCGAGTTGAATGATTTGAAAAAACATTAAAAACACCTATAGAGCCTCACAATGCCATACCACATGGTTAGTACTAATCATGCACATAAACTCTGATCCTGGTATATTTCCTCCAAAAATACATGTTTTCAACCCCTGACTCTCAAAAAAATCTAGAAATACCCAAAGGATAGATCAATTTCTAACTAAGGCATACCTATGACCTAGAGGGTGTCACAACTAATCCCATCTATCAAAACTATCAATGAGAAACTCCTCCTTATAATAGAGAAGGATAAATGAGGGTACTCACATTTTAAGGTAAAAAATTTAAAGGTTCCAACCATTCCTTCTCATTTGAAATTAGTAATAGGTTTCTAAGAAAATATTTCTTAATTTAGAATTCATTTTAAAAATCACAAGAAACATCAAACAATCTATTAAAGTGAAAAATGGGACCTTTAAGTATATTTTCAAAAATTGATATTCAAAATTATATTAAAAAACATTTTTAAAACCAAGAGGCAATTATAAAAACCCAATCCTTGAATAAAGTCATTTGATAACCAAGAAAAACCATTTGAGGGAACCACATTTTAAAAGAAGTAATTCCATAAAATTTCAATTTATATACATATACAAATCTATATTTACACATTCACATACATATAGATATGTACATGTCATACTTATATATATATATATATATATATATGAACATCCATAGAAATGCTAAGGGTTTATAAGAAGAAGCATAAATCAAATGCCACATCAATGTATATTTTTTTGGTAAAACCATTAAAACCTAAAAAATAGAAATAATCCAAGTGAACCAAAAATCAACCTTAAGAACCAACTTTAATAATTTTATTAATGGAAACCCATAATTTTAAACACCAAAAATCCTTTAAAAGGGCCTTTGGGGAATTTTAACAAACACCTATCATTCATATGTTTTCAATACAAGGAATAAGCATTTGGAAATTTAGGAAAAACCAATTTTAAAATAAAAACTCTAGTTCACGAGGTTTTCAAAATAAATTTATAAAACTAAAAACATGAGTAATTCAATTAAAAGGAATTTGAAAAGATACAATAATAAAATGGCATGTTTCAGAAAGGAAAAGTATGGAAACAACTAAATCAATGGTGTGAAAATGTGAGGAAAACTTCAAGTACAGAAGGAAAAAAGGATAAAGAAATCAACCACACCCCTTAACATAAAAAGAAAAAATACCCATGATCCAAAAATCACCCTATATTTTGGTCAATACATCGCTAATTAAATGGGAAAAAGAAAAATAAGGGATAAATGAGGGAAGAGGGAAGAATAAGACTTACCTGGGAAGGATCCACCAAAATCCCAAAAAATAAGGACAAAAAATAAAATAGAGGAGGAGGGGATATGGATTGGATATACTTCTAGGTGGTTTCACATGAAATGGGTGGGTAGGATACCCATTTAGTGTTTTAAATTAAAAGGTAAAAAGAGAAAAATCCTTAATTTTAAGACCCCTAGGCAGGTTTCATGGTTTGGCCAATGGTTTTCCAAACCTTGTGACAACCATGAAACATATACTAGATAGATAAACCTCCCTTGAAAAGTTTGGATTCACACTTTTTAAACCATGAACCAGCTGTAAAAAAAATTTCTATAAAAATTACATACACTCTCACACACTTTCTTCAAGATTTCTGCTAACCATGTGCAAACCGTGCGCTAGTTCTCAAACACCCCATATTCCTACATGGTTTCCCCTGATCCTCACAAGGTTTAGAATCAACCATGTGAAACCCATGTAGAGTAAAACATGTAATAATTAAATTAATTGAAAACACACCCTACATAATGGTAGTGGAATGGTATATCCTAAACTGTGCGTGCTAACCATGTGTAGAGGTAATAAATTCTTAAAAACATCAAGATTAAAAAATAAAGAGGAAAACTGATCCAACATTCAATGAAGAGATCAAAGAATAAGAAAAATAAAAAATAAAAAATAGTATAAAAAGGTTAGGATATGATATAACTCCCCACCATAACACTTTATATAATGACCCACACTGTTATAAATAAAATACCCCTTTTTGGTTTATTTAAATGTCTAATTATGTAAGATGGTTATAGAAAACACATGCAATACTTTGGTTTTATTATATCCTATCATATTTAATTGACCATTATGAATCATTAATTTTGATAATATATCTATTTAATAGTGATCACATGATTAGTATAAATATAGGGTTTTAACAAATCAAATTATCACAGAAAAAAGAAGTGATGACCCCAATCAGTAGGATCATACCCTATAAATCCCATTTATCAGATCTTTTGAGGGATATAGAATTTTGGATATTTTCCCTTGACCAAGACCAAGATTAATCCAAAAACTTAAGCATGAGTGAAACCGTTTATGGGAGAAGTTTAAGCTCATTGATATCACAACCCAAACCATGTTCGTCGAACCACCCCATGAAAGTCCCACCATCTCGCACCTTACTCTTAGGGAGTTTTCTTGTGTATTAAAGGGATATGTATTAAGACCCTATAAATATGAGTATTCAAATTATTTTTTATATAATAATTAATATATTTTCATCATATTATTGTTACTTTGTAAATGTTTTTTATTTTGATACAATAAAGCGCAAATAGTATTTTTGGTTAATATTCAAATTCAATTAATGAATTAACGGATTAATGAATTAATGTATTTTTAAATAAATAATATTTTAATAAAATATTATTATTAAATAATTTTTATCAAATATAAATGATCGTATAATTTTTTTATGAAGTCAAACGTAATTTTTATTAGGGGTTGAAAACCGTTATTGTGAAAAACTCGTCATTTTCAATAAATGATGGTTATTATTTTAAAAGTGAAAATTAACATATTTAGAAAATTATTTATATAAAATTATTTTATTTGGAATCAAAATATCAAAATTATCCAATGGTGAATTTTTTATAATTTTATGATAGTCAAATTTCTGGGTAAAAATTAAATACCGTATAAATATACTTTTATTTTATGACATTATAATAAACAAAATGTGATGTAATAAGTAATATAAATGGAATAAAATACCAAATATATGTTTTAACTTTTAAATAATGTGATTTTAAGTTTATTTGATTTATTTTATAAAGCCTTTGTGAATCTTCCAAAACCTATAATATATTTTAAGGTTTTAAAATCATTTGTTTAAGAGTGTGACTCACCTACACATAAGCAAGGGAATTAATTTAATAAGTTAGGACCTTTTACTTATAAAATAATAAAATACACTCCCATTTAGAAAAAACCATGGGATGATTTTTAGTTTTGGATATTTTATTATGTAGAGTCCAAAACCAAAATAATAAATAAATCCTCCTATTTTCCTATATAAACCCACCCAAGATCCCATTTATCTTCACAAAAAATCCTTGGAGCATGCAAATAATCTTCCATACACTCCCTAGAGTCCTCCCAAGGATCCCCCAAGATCTCAATAATCCCCTTCTAATCTTTTGGAGTCACACACTCAAGTAAGAGATCCTCACCTTCCTCTCCTTTCAAATCAAGAACCTTCTTTGAAATTAGTATTTATAATTTAAATTGTATATTATTTTAATGAGAGACCATTTATAATCTCTCATTTTGAACCTTACCTAAGCCGTTACTATGCCAAAATTTCATAAGGGATTTCTCTTTTCCCATTTCCATTCAAGAACTTATTTTATGTTATGTCTCTTAAATTCCATTTGCTTCTGTTGGAATATGTTATTACATATTCCAATTACTATCCATTTAATGTATAAATGATGATATTCCCCCTATTCACTCCCATTAATCCTCCCATGATCCTTTTTCTACACCCGTTACCATGCCGAAATATAGTTGGGATTATTTTCTTTATTCAAGTTTCATCATTACCTTATGCCTTCTATTTCCAAATTTCTAATGTTGGGTTATGATTTTACATGTTCCTATTACTTCTCATTTTATTTTTATGTGATTAGAGACCCATTTATCTCTCATCAACCCATTTTTATGAATCTTTATGTGACGTTGTTATGATTCTGAAATTTCACCGTGATTTTCCATGCCAAAACAATTGTGTAGTGAATATTATAACCATTTCCTATCAAGGGTGTTCAAATTTATGCACATATAATTTTTTATTAGGGAATTAATTATGTATTCCACACTCCTTAATCATGTAATAAATTATGATGATGAATTAACACATTTTGTTTAATCTATGTGGCACACTTAAGCATGAGAATGAATTGAATATGATGGGTGCACCCAGATAGTGATCCAATACATTGAGTAATGTTTAGTATCATGATATTTCATGTTGGGATAGGGAGTGAACCTGATTCATTTATGATATTTTTTTTCACCATGAGTTCTTGGTGGATTTAGACTTGACCTAATTTTATGATGTAGTGTTTTAATTTGTTTCCATATTTCCCATGTTATGATTATCATGCTATATCATGTATTATTGTTCATGTTTATGATTCCTACTCTTTTTAGGACCCATTGATATGTCTATTGTATAACATGTATTATATTTTTCATGTTATAACTTTTTTATTCCATTACTAAGATTTATAACTCACCCCTTTCTTATGTTTGTCCCTAGTATATCTAGTGTAGTTTTAAAAAGACATGGAATTTTAGAAGTATGTTAAAGAAGTTTTCAATAATTTTGTTGTATCCCATGTTCAAGATGTTATGTTGTGTACCTAATTTCCAAATACACTATACTTCTCAATATTTTGGGTTGTATTAAGTGTAATTTTATGTAATAAATCATGTATTAAAGTGTAATAAAGAGTAGGGTTGTTATAATTGGTATCAAATATAGGTTTATTTATTTTTGGGATTAGGATTAGAAAAATCTAGAAAAAGACTTAGGGATAATACCAAGTATAATAAAAAATTACAAAATTTTGATAAGTATAGAGTAATCAGTTTATCAAGAAAATACATCCTTGTCTGGATACTACAAGTTGATGTGGTTCTGGTACAAATGTACCTAGGGGTAACAACTCCGATAAGGTGTTCCAGGCCTAACTCAGGGTAACCTGGTACATGACAACGGGCCTTAATATGCACTTGGGTTGACACTCTCAGAGGTTATTATTTGGTAAATTCATTATATCATTAAGAACCATTATTAAGGGAATAAAAAAAATTCCCATAAGAATATAAGAAAATAGATCATGGATAACATAGATTGAAGCCTAGAAATTAATAAATTAAGAAAATAAATGTAATATATAAGTTATCCCTTTAATGTCATTGGATTCCACTTTATGTGTTTAATAGTTTAAATACTCATCCCTGATTTTCCTTTTATTCTATCCAATTTTTGGAAATAGTAGGAATCAGGTTAACAACTGATGCAAAGTACAATGTGATGACTGCCCCAATGAGGTGCCCAACCCGATGAGAGTGGGAATCAAAAAATTTATCATGATACTCTCTTAGATAACTCAAGTTATGAATAAAAACCTAGATCAAGAGGAGTTCCTGAACTCCCCTAAGAACAATCCTCAGTTTAGAGCTTCATATGAAAATGGCCTCCTACTTTCAATGGATCATATGATCCCTTAATCACCGAAAAATGGATCAATTCCATTGAGAAGATATTATCAATCCTTAAATTTTTTGAGAAAGAGAAGGTTCCATTTACTTTTTATCATATGGTGGGATAAGCTAATCAGTGGTGGAAATTGATCAAGAATGTGAAGCCTGAGGAAGATATTGAAGTGATGGAGTGAAAGGAATTCCAAAAAATGTTTTTCGATAAATATTTCCCTCACACTCTTAGACTAAAAATGGAAAGGGATTTACTTTCCCTCAAGCAAAAAGATGACAAATCTATCGGGGGGGTATGAGAAAAAAATCACAAGACTTGCACGATATGCCTATGGATTTTTTGTTTCCCTTTAATGTAAGGTTGATCGCTTCTTTGGTGGGATAAAACCTAGTCTATGAAAATACCTGACAATCAATGACTTTGATAGCTATGAAGAAATTGTTTGATGTTCCATAAAAGTATAAATAGAGATTGGAGAATCTCAAGGGTATTATGGGGATAAAAAGTGGAAAGCGGAGTTTAATTCTAGTTTTCCAATAGAGAGATATAATGGTGTCAATAAATTTCAACATCCCACTTGTCAAAGGTGCAGGAAGAAACACCCTGGAAACTGCCTAAAGGGAACAAATAAATTATTTAGGTGTAGGAAGTAAGGACACCTAGCTAGAAATTGCTAACAGGAGAAACCCACGAATGTGATAGAGGAAAGGAATGATCCAGTAAACTCTAAATGCATTGACCATTACTTAAACTACAAGGAACCATGGAACTTTGCAACCCAATTCCCTAAGCTAAGGGTTTTTGGAGACAACCAACAACCTCCAATGAAACAAGGGAGAGATTTTACCATCACTACACTGAAGTGAATCCCGAAAAATAAGTGGTGATAGGTACGCTAGTTATTCATTCAAGAATAGTGAATATAATTTTTGATTATTGTTTTATGCATTATTTAATATCACGAAATTTTAGTAGAACTATCCAAAAATCACCAAAAACCATGTAAGTAGATATGTCAGTTAAAATGAAAAATAGGGAAATTATTACATCACAAGTATATAACTCCTCCCCTATCAATGTTTGTGGGATGAACTTCCTGAACCTTGTCATACTCCCTTTAGTAGAATTTGATGCAATTATGAAAAAATATTGGATTTACCTATATAGAGCTAACATAAATTATATTGAGAAGTAAGTCACTCTTTGTAATGTGAATCAACCCCCAATTCTATAAAAGTGAAAAGAGGAGGATGAATCTTCTTTAGAACCATCATCTCAATAATGGATATTATTACCATATAAGAAATAATATCTTGATCAAATGATTGAGTCTAAGGAAAGAAATATCCTAAAATACATACCTATTTTGAGGGAATAAGATGATGTGTTTCCCAAGGAATTTCCTAGTCTTCCTCCTAGTTGAGAGGTTGAATTTTAAATCGAGCTTATACCTGTGGAGTTACCATTATCTAAGACTCCATATAGAATGGATGTTGTGGAAATTGAGGAGCTGAAGAAACAACTACACGAGAATACAAATAAATGGTTCATACGCCCAAGTGATCCATAATGGGGTGTACTAATCCTATTCATATAGAAGAAGTATGGTTCAATGCACCTTTTCATTGATTACCATGAGCTCCACAAGATCACAATAAAGAATAAGTATCCTCTACCATGGATTGATGACTCATTTGATCAGTTATGAAAATCAAAATACTTATCCAAGGAGGATTTTCCATTGGGATATTATCAAGTAAGGGTGAAGAAGGAATATATCCCAAATACCACTATTCATACAAGGTACGAGCACTATGAGTTCATAGTGACTCCATTCAGACTCACTAATGATCTAGTAATATTCATGGACTTGATGAATAGAGTATTTAGATATTACCTCAATAATTTTTTGGTAGTATTTATAGATGATATTCTAATATACTTCAAAAGAAATGAGGATCATGAGTATCATTTGAACACTATACTAAAGACCTTACAAAAGGAGAAGCTTTATTCCAAGTACAGTAAATTTGAGTTCTGGTTAAAGTAAGTCTCTTTATTGGGGAATATCATCACAAGAAATAGAATATCTATGGACCCTTCAAAGACAAAAGCAATTTAAGGGTGGATGAGTCCAAAATCCGTGATATATATCTATAGTTTCCTTAGGTTATATGGGTATTATCGCCTATTTGTGAGAAATTTATCATGATTTTCAAACCCTCTTGCCAAGATAACTCATAAGGGAGTCAAGTTTTCTTGGAATGATGAATGTGAAGATAAATTCAAGGATTTGAAAAGGAATCTTATCAATCCCCTTGTGCTCACACTACTCACAAGTGGAGAACTTTTCATAGTATTCAACGATGTTTTGAATAAGGGATTGGATTGTGTGTTGATGAATAATGAAAAATTCACAGCCTACGCTTTAAGATAATTGAAAGTTCACAAGAAAAACTATCCCATGCATGATATGGAGTTGGAAGTTGTGATATTTTCATTGAAAATATGGAGGTATTACTCTATGGGGAGAAGTGTGAGATCTATACTGTTCATAAGAGACTAAAATATATATTCAAATTGAAATAGATTAATATGCACCATCAAAGATGGTTAGAGCTCATCAAGGATTATGACTTCTCAATCTATTACCATCCTAGTAAATCCAAAAAGGTGGAAGATTCTATAAGTATAAAGGATCCAAAAACTCTATCATTAATGAGAATTGAGAAGGACCTGATCTTATTAGAACTGAAAAGGATGGACAAGGGAATCATAAAATAAGGAACATCATCAATCCTTTCACAAATGATTGATCAACTATCTCTTTTGGAAAGGTTAAAGTATGCTCAAAGAAATGATGTGTGAATTAAAAAGAATGTGTAAGCCATGAGAAAGGGGAAATACTCATAGTTTAAAATTGACGAAGAAGGAATTGTGAGATTTGGGTCACGACTATGTGTTTCATAAAATCTTGAGTTATAGAAGGAACTATTGAATGATGCACATAGTTCAACTTTATCCATTCACCTAGGATGCACAAATATATATCAAGATCTCTGTGAGCACTATTGGTGGGACAATATGAAGAAGGATATCATTGAATATACATTAAAGTGCCTGGTATACTAGCAAGTGAAGGCTGAAAGGTAGAATTATAAGGGGATGATGCAAACATTACCCGTACTAACATGAAAATTTGAGAACATAACCATAGAATTTGTTACTAGACTTCCAAAGAAATATAGGGGAAACAATGATATATGGGCTGTTGTGGTTTGTCTTACAAAGAAAAATCACTTTATTGTAATTCTAGAGGACTTATCACTGGATCAAATTACATAGATATATATCAAAGAAGTGGTAAGGATCCATGGAGTACCACTATCGATTATATATGATCAAGATACATGATTTACCTCTAAGTTCTAGAAAAGTCTCTAACATGATCTAAACACTGAGTTGAACTTCAGTACAAACTATCATACTCAAACTGATGAACAATATGAGTGGACTATTAAGACACTGGAAGACATGTTGTGATCATGTTCTATGGACTTTAAAGGAGGATGAGACCAACATCTCCCTTTGGATGATTTATCTTATAATAATAGTTTCCACTTGAGTATCCAAATGGATCCCTATGAATACTTTTATGGGAAGAGGTTAAAAACACCTGAATATTGGGATAAAGTTAGGGAATGAAAATTTCTAGGTCTTGAAATGGTCGAAGAAATGGTGGAGAAGGTTAAGACCATTCAACATCACATAAAAGATGATTAGAGTTGACAGAAGAGATATGCTGATAATCATCGATGAGACCTAGAATTTGATGTTGGAGACATGGTATTTCTTTGCATATCTCCATAGAAGAAGGTGATGATATTTGGGAAGAAGGGAAAGATTAGTCCAAGATACATAGGAACCTTTGAGATCCTTGATCGCATCAAAGCGATTGCATATCGACTAACACTCCCACCAAACCTATCTCAAGTACATGATATATTCTATATATCCCTCTTGAGGAAGTACATACCAGACCCATCACATGCACTCAATCTAGAGGTGGTACCATTATAGAATGACCTTTTCTATGTAGAACATCCGTTAAAGATCTTAGATCGTAGAGAAAAATTTCTACAAAATAAGACAATGCACTTTATAAAATTATTGTGGAGAAACCATAAGTTTAAAGAAGAGATGTGGGAACCAGAGGAGGCAATGAAGCAGAGTTACCATCATCTATTTTTGTGTGGGAAAAGAGAATTTTGAGGGTGAAATTTCTTAAGGGGGAATATTATAACGACCCAAACTATTATAAATAAAATTCCCCCTTTTGATTTATTTAAATGAATTATTATTTAAGATAGTTATAAAAATACATGCACTCCTTTGGTTTTATTATATCCTATTTAATTTAATAGACCATTAAGAATCATTATCATTGATAATATAGCTGTTAAATAGTGATCACATGATTATTATATATATAGGGTTTTAACAAATCCAATTGTCATAGACAAAGGAAGTGATTACCCCAACCAGTAGGATCATACACCATGAATCTCATTTATCAAATATTCTTAGGGACACCAAATTTCAGGGCTTTTCCCTTGAACAACCCCAAGCTGAGATCCAAAAACTTAAGCATGAGCGAAACTGTTTACGAGTGAAGTTCAATCTCATCAAGATCATGACTCAAACCATGTTTGCCGAACCACCCCATAAAAGTCCCACCATTGCGAACCTTACTCTTAGAGAGTTTACTGGTGTATTAAAGGGATATGTATCAAGACCCTATAAATATGATTATTTAAATTATTTTGTATAAAATAATGAATATATTTTCATCCTATTATTGTTACTTTGTAAATAATTTTTATTTTGATACAATAAAGCACAAATTGTATTTTTGGTTAATATTCAAATTAAATTAATGAATTTATGAATTAATAGATTTTTTAAATAAATAATATTTTAATAAAATATTATTATGAAATAATTTTTATCAAATATAAATGATCATATTTTTTTTATGAAGTCAAATGTAATTTTTATTAGGGTTTGAAAACCGTTATTGTCAAAAAACCTGTCATTTTCAATAAATGACTATTATTATTTTAAAAGTCAAAATTCACATATTAATAAAATTATTTAGATAAAATTAATAGTTTTTTTGATTTTTTGGGTAAAAATTAAATACCGTATAAATATACTTTGTGTTTTATGACATTATAATGAACCAAATTTAATGAAATAAGTAATATAAATAGAATAAAAGACCAATATATATTTAAACTTTAAAATAATGTGATTTTAAGTCTATTTTATTTATTTTATAAAGCCTTTGTGAATCCTCCAAAACCTATAATATATTTTAAGGTTTTAAAATCATTTCTTTAATAGTGTGACTCACCTCCACATAAGAAAGGGAATTATTTTAATAAGTTCGTCCATTATAATTATAAAATAATAAAATCCACTCCAATTCGGTAGAAATCATGGGAGAAAACCATGATATGATTTTTGGTTTTTTATATTTTATTATATAGAGTGAAAAACCAAAATAATAAAGAAATCCACCCCTTTTCCTATATAAACCCACCCAAGATCCAATTTATCTTTACTAAAAAACCTTTTATAAGGTCCATAATATTCTATAAACTCCCTAGAGTCCTCCCAAGGATCCCCCAAACTCTCAAGAATCCCCTCCCAAGCTTTTGGAGTCACACACTCAAGTAAGGGATCCTCACCTTCCTCCCCTTCTTTCAATTCAAGATTTTTTGTTGAAATTAGTCTTTATAATTTCAATTGGATATATTTTAATTCATTTATTATGATCCCCTCTATAAAATTGATATTATTTTAATGATATACCCTTTATACGCTCTCATTTTTTCCCTTACCTAAGTCGTTACTATGCTGAAATTTCGTAAGGGATTTCTCTTTTCCCATTTATATTCAAGCACTTATTTTATGCTATTTCTATTAAATTCCATTTTCTTATGTTGGAATATGTTATTCCATATTCAAATTACTATCCATTTAATGTATACATTATTATATCCCCCCTTTTACTCTCATTAATCCTCCCATGATACTTTATGTACACCCATTACCATGTTGAAATATAGTTGGGATTATTTTCTTTATTTAAGTTTCATTATTACCTTATGCCTTGTATTTCAAAATTTACAATGTTGGGATATAATTTAACATGTTCCTATTACTTAAAATTTGATTTATATGTGATGAGATACCCATTTATATCTCATCAACCCATTTTTATGAATCTTTAAGTGAATTCGTTATGCTGCTAAAATTTCACAATAATTTTCCATACCAAAACAATTGTGTAGTGAATAACATACCCATTTACTATCAATGGTGTTCAAATTTATGCACATATAATTTTTGATCAAGGAATTACATATATATATTCCACACTCCTTAATCGTGGAATAAATTACGATGACGAATGAACCTATGTTGTATGATCTATGTGGCACACATAAGCATGAGAATGAAATGAATATGATGGGTGCACCCAGATAACACTCCAATGCATTAGGTATTGTTTAGTATCATGATACATAATGTTGGGATAAGGAGTGAACCTGATTCCTTTATGGGAATTTTTCCACTATGAGTTCTTGGTGAATTTATCCTTGACCTAAGTTAATGATGTAGAATTTTAAGTTGTTTCCATATTTACCATGTTATGATTATCATGCTATATCATGTATCATTGTTCATGTTTATGATTCATACTATTTTTATTACCAATTGATATTCCTATTGTCTCACATGTATTATCCTCTTCATGTTATGCCTTTTTTATTCCCTTACTAGTCTTTATAGCTCACCCCTTTCTTATGTTTGTCCCCAGGATATCCCATGCAAGTTTAAAAAGCCATGGAATTTTAGAAGCATGTTAAGGAAGTTTTTAATAATGTTCTTGTATCCCTTGTTCAAGATGTTATGCTATGTACCTAATTTACATAGACACTAGAATTATCGATATTTTGGGTCTTATCAAGTGTAATTTTATGTACTGAATCATGTATTAATGTGTAATAAAGAGCAGCGTTGTTATACTTTCTTCCTCGAGAAAGTCACTAAATTTGAAGAAAATAAAAGAAACAAGGGATATCAACCTGGAAAGGAACCCAAAAATGATTATCTTTAGACAAAACCAATCCCAAACCAAACTTCTGATAAGGCATGAATTTTATCCCAAAAATCACACTTGAAGAGATCAAGAGAAAACCAAAAGCAGAGACCCAAATTGGGTATCCCAACCATTAAAAAATATACTAAAATGGTGGTTCAACTATACAAGGAACTCAAGAGGACCACCAAAAAAATGAGAAGATATTACAAAAAATGAATAAAATTAACTACCCAACCAAAACATAATTCATATCCCAAAGGTACATATTATAACACCCCACCCCAGAAGCCACTGAACTAGTGCCCCAGGCCGGTGTGCCATAAAGACTCAGGAAAAATTAATAGTATGAAAAAGGTCATAGAATAGTGGAAAGATACTATTAAGTTACCATGGAGATACTATTACCTCATTTCAGAGTAGCTATAATAGTGGAAGTAATGGAAAACATAAAGAAAGAAATCTAGATATACACCACAAATGAAATAAGAAAAGTTCCAAAAATAACCACAATATAAAAATTTCATAATAATGGGTATGCTATACATGTAAAGGATCCAACATGGGTAGATAATATACAGGAAAAGAAATACCTAAAATAAAAAAGAAACTAAGAACTCCTCCAAAACTGGTCTTGAGTATTGCTCGGTCCCATTATCCATATCCACATTGGAATGTTGAGCCAACAATCATCAATGTTGGGCCTTTCCCTATTAATACAACCTACAACCAAATAGTGATATCTGCTCATGTACCCAAGTTCCATGGAAGCCTGAGTAGGGTGCAATTAAAACTTAACAGGTCACCACCAACGACGTCCCTAAAATAAATAAAAGTGCACACGAAAGTGCTTAAGATAACCAGTTTAACTGTTACAAGTTTTTTTATAAAAAATAAAAAAATAACTATTGATTCCCAAGTTTGATGATGACACCTGAGGTCAGATATACCGTTGTTGATCCTTAGGTTCACGAACTTGATTGACCCTACTTTATTTGTCTTGTGTTGGGGTGTATCTGAGCACATCACATAGACCATGACAACTATAAGTAACTATAGGGAATCCAGGGTTTAACCTAACATTCCCAGTAAGATAAAGTTTCATATAGAATCTGAGAACTCATCTCACATTCCCATGGAATTATGTCTCTTATACCAACATTCCCTATATGTTAATAATTAAATGGAATCCAAACACTCATCCTGACATTACCATAGAATCCAATCACTCATCCCAATATTCCCACTCAATAAGAATTATATGGACCAAGGCACTCCTCTTGGACTCCCAATGTTTTTATCCAACACATGGAATTTGAGTGCTCATACTAGTATTCCTAAGTATCATGCATTATATGGAATCCAAGGAGGTCATCCAGGAAATCTTGATAATCACACATTAAATCCCACTTTTTTATTTTCATTACATAGTTTGAATCATCAATTTACTTTACAAGACATCCCTTGAATCATGAATCATGATTCATTAATCCAGGTTTACCCAAGACACCAAGGAACATAATTGTTATACCACATTTTATTATCCACTACCAATTATATAATTTAATTTACCCCTTTTTAAAACCAATCCAAACAATAAATCCCCATCCCATTTCATATTTTTTTTATATTTTTCATTTTTAACAATTATAACTCATTACCATAGGCCAAGTCACTTTTAAAACCCAATTCCCATTTCATAAAGGTATATTTCATTTATTTATACATTTAGCCATACAAATTGCTAATTCCATTTATACACCGTTTGTTGTGAAATTTCATTTAACAACCATTGAATTAATTCACAACCCCTATATAACCCTTTCAAACATAAGTTTCCCTTAGCATATTCCCATTACCCTTCCCTAGATAAACTTAACATTTAACAAGAAAATTCCAAGGTTAAACTCATTCCCAAGGGATTTACTTGGGATTCTCTCTCTAGGGTTCAAAGCATGTAAAAAGGGGAGTTTATCAAGGATAAACTCAATTAATTTTATTTATTAAACCAAGATCAAAGAATAGCATAGTAAACTTGAGCACACCAAGCATACACTAAAAAATAAAGTGATACTATGTGATAAATTCAAAGGACCACCTATATCATGCCAAGAAAATCCAAATCATCCAATATCATCTACCAGTTTGTCCTAAATAAAGAGAAAATGATAAAATGCGCAACCTCCTTGAAAATAGGGAATATTAGCTAAACCAAGTGGAACACCACCCGACAGTGAAATAAAACCAAAAATAGAGGGAATATGAGTTATATAATCACTATGGGATTATGTTCACAAGTGACATCTCTTTCAATGGCCAAGGATCAAGGTAGATCCTTCCTTGGGATGAAGAGAGTAGAAGGGGTGTGAAAGGGGGGATCTCTTGGCCAAATGGGGGATAAAAAATGAGTAAGAATTTTAAGAGACAAATGGGGAAAAGAACATTTTAGACTAATTAAAAAAACCACCCAGCAGATCACCAGCTAGTTGGTGAGATTTTTAGTTCTACCTTGCTTCTTGCTAGGTCACTAGCTGATCGGTGGATGTCATAGCAGTCCAACCAGAGCTGACCTCCCTCCAGTTCTTTCTTGAACCCTAGGTCTACCTTCTAAACCCCATTTAATAGGTAATTAAACATGTTCTAGGTATACCAGCCTTCAAATTTACTTCTTGAATACCAGTTTAAAAATCAGCTCCACCACTAAACCAAAAACTCAAAATTCTCATCGATACTCAAGACCCATCATTATACCCGATCCTTACACATATGTCTCAAATCAATCATGAGATATAAAATCAACCAAAAGTAACCAATAGATCGATAGAAATCATAAATAATAAGAATAAATACCAAATAATAAGGAAGTAAATAGAGGTTATCTCAAAATATTGAATATGAGTACTACCAAGATTATGGAGTTGACATGGGATTCCTTCCACCAAAATCAAAACCCATAGAATTTCTAAAGGTCCCCCAGTCAGACACAACAATGAAAAGTCTTCTGAGTAGTAAGGAAATAAGGCTTAGAATTCCAAAACTAACCACACTAAAAGTACAAAGGATCATGATTCTTATTAGTAGAAGAAATGAAAAGTAAAGGGGAGCCTCTGAAATAGGTTCCTCTGGTTTGCATCTCTCTCAAGATGGGAAAGCTTTACTAAAACCAAGGAAGATTGGGTTTCCACCCATTAGGGGTTTCCCTCTAAAAACCAACTCATCCAAAAATGCCTCATCCACCAAATATTCAGATAAAAATTTCTTGGATGAATGAACTCGACCACTGATCTTCAAATGATGACCCTTTACAAAATATGACCCTTTAATAAGTCGCCTGAAATAGTCTTTGGAGAAAAAGGAATTAGACCATTTAAAAGGACAATGTAATCCTTTACTGTTCATTTTACCTATTAGGTACCCATATTATCTACCACCTTCCTTTCCATAACATCCTTATACATAAACCATTATAAAAATGTGGTCTTTGTAATGAACCAAACACTCATTAATGAAAATTCCTCTTAATCTAATTAAATGTATTATTATGTAAAATGGTTATATAAAACATATGAACTTCCTTGGTTTTTTGTTTTTGGATTTCAAAATACCATTAATAATTTTTACCGTTGCTAATATAGCTGTTGAACAGTGATCACATGATTAGTATAAATATAGGGCTTTAACAAATCCAATTTACTTAGACAAAGGAAGCGATGGCTTCATCCAGTAGAATTGATCCGTAGGAAGGCCATTTGTCAGAGCTTGGAAAGGAGGTGGCATCATTGGGCTTCTCTATTTACCAATACAATGATGAGATTCAACATGTTAAGCTTGAATAGAACCTCCTATGAGATAAGTGAAAGTTGATAGAGATTACCATCCGTGCAATGTTATCTGAGCCACCCTAAGAGTCTGTCACCATCACACACCTTACCCTTCGGTCATATGCAGGTGTTATAAGGGGATATGTAACAAGAACCTAGTACTATTATTATGTGCATTATTTTTGTATAGAATAAATAATATACATTCATTTTATTATTGTTACTTTGTAAATAGTTTTTAAAGCACAAATAATATTTTTAGTTAATATTCAATTAAGAAATCTATTTTGATGAATTAATGGATTTTTTAATTAAATAATATTTTAATAAAATATTATTAATAAATTAATTTTTATTAAATATAAATGATATTATAATTTTTATGAATATAATTGTGATTTTTATTATGGTTTGAAAGTCATTTTTGTGAATACCCATGAATTTTCGATAAATGTCATTTTTATTCTAAAAGTAAAAATTAAAATATTTAGAAAATTATTTAGATAAAATAAATATTATTTTTAGAATCAGGACATTGAAATTATCCAATGGTGATTTTTTCATAATTTTCTGAGACAGTTGAATTTTTGGGTAAAAATTAAATACCATTTAATTATATAATGTATTTTATGACATCATAATGACCAAATAGTGATGTAATAAAATACTATAAATGTTATGTTTGGAAAATATATTTTTTAACATTAAAATAATGTGATTTTATGTTTGTTTTATTTATTTTACAAAGCTTTAGTGGACCCTCCAAGGCTTATAAAACATTTTAACTTTTTAAATTGATTTCCTTGAGAGTGTGACTCACCTCCACATAAGTAAGCCTAATATTCTAATAAGATCGGACATTGGCCATATAAAATATTTTTTTCCAATCAACTTTGGTTAAAAACATGGGCAAAAACCATGGTATGGTTTGTGGTTTTGATTAGTTTAATGTGTAGTGTCTAAAACCTAAATAATAAAGAATTCCCTCTCTTTTCCTATATAAACCCACCCAAGATCCCATTTACTCTTCACTCAAAGCATTTGGAGATCTAAAAAACTCTTCCCTAATCTCTCTAGAATCCTCCCAAGGCACCCCAATATCTCAATAATCCTCTCTCAAGCCTCCTCCCCAAGCCTTTGGGATCACACTTCCAAGTAATGGATTTCTTCCTTTCTCATTTTTGTCCAAATTTCATTATGTTGTTATACAATTTTTTTAATTAAAAATGTTGGGGTATGATTTTTAACCTCCCCCATACTTACCTCCTTATGTTTGAATTATTAGAGACCTATTTATCTCTCATTAATGCCTCCCATGCACACCCATTACCATGCCAAAATTCCGTAAGGAATTTCTCTTTTCTCATTTTCATTCAAGCAATTCTTTTATATTATGCATATAAATTCCATTAACTATATTGGTACATGTATATATATGAACCCCTTACTTTCCATTTCATGTAAATATGTTTATATACCCCTTTCTCTCTCATCGACCATTTTTATTAATTCTTATGTCACGCCATTATGCTGTTGAAATTGCACTGCGATTCTCCAAGACAAAGTCATTGTATAGTGAATACCATGCCCATTTCTCTATCAAGGGTGTTCAAATTTATGCACATTTACTTATTGATTAAATATTTTCATGTATTAATTCCAAATTCCTTTATTGTGGAATAAATTATTATTTTTAATGATTCCATGTTGTATGATCCATGTGGTACACTTATGCATGAAATAAAATGATTAAGAAGGGTGTGCCTTGATAGCGCTCCAATGCATTGGGTAAAGATTAGTATCATGATACGTCAAGTGCAATAAGGGTTTACTCATGACAATTCAAGTTTAATGTGGGTTTACTCATGATACATGTGCAATGAGCCTTGTATCATTCTAATATCATGTTAAATGTTGATTCCACATTTCCATGTTATGATAATCATGATATATCATGAATTTATGTTCATGTTTTTATGAATTTATGTTCATGTTTATCTTCTACTCCATTGATATGCCTATTTCCAAAAATGTACAATATTCTTCATATTATACCTTTTTTACTCCCTTACTGGGCTTTATAGCTCACCCTTTTCTTATGCATGTCCTCAGGTTATCCCATGCAATGCTAAGTATGAAGGAATGTTGTGGCCATGTAAAATAAGTTTTCAATAAAGATGTTGTGTTTTATGTTTTAAGTTGTTATGTAATGTTATTAATCCCTAAATACACTATAACTATTGATCTTTTATCTTATATCAAGTGAATATTTTATGTAATAAATTATTTTTAAGTGTGAAATAAAGAGTAGGGTTGTTATAGTTGGTATTAAAGGATAGGTTTAGTTATTTTTGGGATTAGGATTAGAAAACCCTAGTGAAAGACTTAGGGATAAGACTAAGTATAATAAAAGCATCCCTAAATTTTGGTGAGTAATGAGTAAGTGGTTTATCAATAAAATACATCCCTGTCTAGATACGAGCAGGTATATGCGGCTCTAGCACAAATGTATCTAGGGGTAAAACCCGAAAACATCACTTTGAGCTAGACTCAAATGAGAACTGGTGCATGACAACAGGCCTTACTACATTCTTAGTTACGAAACTCTTGGGAGATATGCTTTTGTAAAATCATAAGCTTAGTATGAAATATTATTAAGGGAATGAAAAAACGCCCCTAAGAATATATGTTGGATAACATAGATTGAAGCCTATTAATTCATCACTTAAAGAAATAAAATTAAATTATAAGTCATCCATTTTTTCCTTTTAATTAACATTTATGTGTTACCCCCAACTTTCCTTTTATTACAGCCAATGACTGGTAATAGGAGGACTCGGGCTAACAACCGATGCGAGGATCAATGTGACGATTTTTCTAATGATATTCCCAATCTGATGGGAGCGGGAATCATGAACTTTGTCACGATACTCTCTCAGTTAACTCAAGTTTTGAATAGAAACATTGGTCAAGAGGAATGTTCAACCCCTCATAAGAAAGAACAAGTCACAATCTAGATCTTCACGAGACAAATGCCTCCTACTTTTAATGGATCATCCAATCCCTCAATTTCTGAACAATGGATCAACTCCATTGAAAATATCTTCTCCATCCTTCAATGTTTTGAACAAGAGAAGGTTTTTATAGTTTCTTATCATATGGAGGGTAAATCTGATAAATGGTGGACATTGATCAAAAATACAAAGCATGAGGAGGATATCGAGGCATTGGAATGGAATGATTTTCGAAAAATGTTTTTCAAAAAATATTTTCCTTGCACCCTCTGACTTAAGATGGAAAGGGGCTTCCTTTCCCTCAAATAAAAAGATGATGAATCCATCAGTGCATACAAGGAAAACTTTACAATGCTTTCACGATATGCCTATGGCTTTGTCATTACCCCCAAATTCAAGGTTTAACTCTTCTTTGGTGGGATAAAACCTAGCCTACGTAAGGCCCTAGTGATCCGTGACTTCGAGAGCTATGAGGAAATTGTCCGATGTTCCCTCAAAGTCAAAATGGAGATTGAAGAATCTTAGGGGTATCATGGGGATACGAAGTATAAGGTGGACTTTAATTCTGGAAGTCCAATGGATAAATCCAACGGTGCTAAGAAAATCCAGTACCCCACTTGCCAAATGTGTGGAAAGAAGCACCCCAGAAATTTCCTAAAGGGGATAAGGAAATGATTTAGGTGTAGAAGATAAGGGCACCTGGCCATTAAATGATAATAAGAAAAACCCGCTCCTGTGATAGAGGAGAGAAATTCTCCGTTCGATCCTCAATGTTTTTTTCATTACTTTAACTGCAATGAACCAGGGAACTTTACAAACCAGTGCCCTAAGCCAAGGGTTTTCAGAGGCAACCAACAACCTCCAAGGCAACACTGGTGATTTTTTCCATCACTACTTCTAAATTAGACCCCGACAATGAAGTGGTGACAGGTACGCTAGTTATTCATTCAAGAATAGTGAATGTGATTTTTTATTCTGGTTCTACACATTATTTTATATCCCAAAAGTTTAGTAGAACAATCCCAACACCACAAAAAATCATGGAAGTAAAGATGTCGATAAGAATGGAAAATGGGGAAATTATTGCATCCCATGAATATAACTCCTCCCTGGTCACAATACGTGGATTGAACTTTCTATATAACCTCATCATACTCCCTATGGTGGAATTTGATGCAATTCTTAGCATGGATTGAATTTCCCTATATATAGCCAACATAAATTTCCATGAGAGGGGAATCACTCTTCATATGGAGAATCGACCCCCGATTCTGTACAAGTGCAAGGAGGAGGATGAATCTTATTTAGCTCCATCATCTCAAGAATGGATATTACTACCCTATGAGCACACATATATTTCTCAGATGATTGAGTCCAAGGAAGAAACCATCCTTGAAGACATGCCTATTGTGAGGGAATTCGCTGAAGCATTTCCTAGGGAATTTCCTGGTCTTTCTCTTAGAAGAGATGTTTAATTATCAATTGATCTTATACCTAGGGCATTACCAATATCCAAGACTCCATATAGAATGTATATTGTGGAGATTGAGGAGCTGAAGAAACAACTATAGGAGAATCTGGATAAAGGGTTTATACGCCCAAGTGCTTCACCATGGGGTGCACCAGTCCTCTTCGTTAAGAAGAAGTATGGGCCAATGAGCCTTTGGATTGATTATTATGAGATCAAAAAATTATCGATAAAGAACAAGTATCCTCTGCCCCAAATTGATGACTTGTTCGATCAGCTACGTGGAGAACAATACTTCTCCAAGGTGGATTTATGGTCAAGATATTACTAAGTAAGGGTGAAGAAGGAGGATATCCCCAAGAATGCTTTTCGTACAAGTTATGAGCACTATGAATTCATAGTAATACCTTTCGGACTCACCAATGCTCCAGAAATATTCATAGACTTGATGAATAGAGTCTTTAGAGATTACCTCGACAAATTTGTGGTAATATTTATAGATGATATTCTAATATACTCCAAAACCAAGGAGGATCATGAGGAGTATCTAAGAAATGTACTAGATACCTTGAGAAAGGATAATCTATATGTAAAGTACAAAAAATGTGAGTTCTAGTTGAAGGAAGTCCCATTCTTGGGTCATATCATCACAAGAAATGGTATATATGTGGATCCCTCTAAGATAGCTAAAATTGAGGGATGAAAGATGCCAACATTGGTGATGGATATCTGTAGCTTCCTGGGGTTAGCTGGATATTATCACCGATTTGTGAGAAATTTATCACGATTGTATAACCATCTTACCAAGCTAACTCAGAAGGGGGTAAAGTTTTCTTGGTGTGATGAATGTGAAGAGAGCTTCAAGGAGTTGAAAAAGAGGCTTATCACTGCGCCCGTGCTCACACTACCCACAAGTGGAGAACCTTTTGTGGTATTCAGTGATGCTTCGAAGAAGGGCCTCAGATGTGTGTTGATGAAAAATGAAAAAGTCATTGCCTATGATTTAAGGAAATTGAAAGTCCATGAGAAAAACTATCTAATAAATGATTTGGAGTTGGATTCAGTAATCTTCGATTTGAAAATTTGGCAGCATTACCTATTTGGGGAGAAGTGTGAAATATATACGGACCATAAAATCTTCAAGTGTATATTCACATAGAAAGAGTTGAATATACGCCAATGAATATGGTTATAGCTGATAAAAGACCATGAATGCTCAATCCATTACCACCCCGGGAAAGCGAACAAGGTGGAAAATTCTCTAAGTAGAAAGGACCCAACAATTCTATCATTGATTAGAATTGAAAAGGATCCAAGCTTCTTAGATTTGATGAAGATAGACATTAGAATCATAAATAAGGGAACATAATCAATCCTTTCACAAATTATTACTCAACCATCTCTTTTAGAAAGGTTAAAGGATTCTCAAAAGGATGATGTGGGAATTCAGAAGAAAGTGGAAAATATCAGAAAAGGGAAATCCTCAGAGTTCAATATTAATGAAGAAGGAATTGTGAGATTTGGGACAAGAATATGTGTTCCATAAAATCCAAAGTTAAATAATGAACTTTTGGATGATGCACATAGTTCAAATTTTTCCATTCACCCAGGAAACACAATGATGTATCGAGATCTCCGAGATCATTATTGGTGAGATAAAATGAAGAAGGATATCGCTGAGTATACAACAAAGTGCCTGGTATGTCAGCAAGTGAATGATGAGAGGTAGAAGTATAAGGGGATGATGAAACCATTACCCATACCATCATGGAAATGGGAGAACATCACCATGGACTTTTTCACTGGACTTCTGAAGACATCAAAAGGAAAAAATGCTATCTAGGTTGTTGTTGATCATCTTACAAAGACTGCACACTTCATTTCAATTCAAGAGGATTTCTCATTGGATCAACTAGCATAGATATATACCAGGAAAGTGGTAAGGATGCATGGAGTACCACTATCTATTATATCCGATCGAGATCCAAGATTCACCTCTATGTTTTGGAAGAGTCTCCAACACGCTCTAAATACCGAGCTAAAATTAAGCGCAGCTTATCATCCTCAAACTAATAGACAATCTGAGTAGACTATCCAAACACTCGAGGACATGTTGAGGGAATGCTCAATAGACTTAAAAGGAGGATGATCTAAAAATATTCCTCTGGTTAAGTTCTCTTACAATAATAGTTTCTACTCAAGCATCCAAATGGATCATTATGAAGGCCTTTTTGGGAAGAGGTGCAGAACACCGAAATGTTGGGATGAAGTTGGGGAGAAAAAACTCCTAGGTCTAGAAATGGTTGAAGAAATGGTGTAGAATGTTAAGATCATCCAGTAGAACATTAAAGATGCTCAGAGTCAACAAAAGATATATGCTAATAATCATCGACGATACCTAGAGTTTGAAGTTAGAGACATGGTATTCCTCTACATATCACCATGGAAGATAGTTATGAGATTTGGGAAGAAGGGAAAGCTTAGTCCAAGGTATATAGGCCCTTTTGAGATCCTTGATCGCATTGGAGAAGTGACCTATCGTCTAACACTCTCACCAAACCTTTCTCAAGTACATGATGTATTCTATGTATCACTCTTGAAGAAGTACATACCTAACCCATAACATTTACTCAATCCATAGGTGGTACCATTAGAGAATGAACTCTCCTATGAAGAGAATCCAGTGAAGATCTTAGATTGTAGGGAAAAAGTTCTATGAAATAAGAAAATTCCCCTCTTCAAGGTGTTGTGATGAAACCACAAGTTTAAAGAGGCAATGTGGGAATCATAGGAAGTGACTAAGTAGAGTTACCCACATCTTTTTTAGTATAGGAAAAGAAAATTTCGAGGGAAAAATTTCTTAAGGGGGGAAGATTGTAACGACCCAATCATTCATTAATGAAAATTCCTCTTGATCTAATTAAATGTCTTATTATGTAAAATGGTTATATAAAACATATTCACTTCCTTGGTTTTATGTTTTCAGATTTCAAAATACTGTTAATAATTTTTATCATTTCTAACATAGCCGTTGAACAGTGATCACATGATTAGTATAAATATAGGGCTTTAAAAAATCCAATTTAATCAAATAAAGGGAGCGTTGACCTCATCCAGTAGAATTTCTCTATACGAATCCCATTTGTCAAAGATCAGAATGGAGGTGGTGTCATTGGTCTTCGATCTTGACCAAGCCCAAGATGAGCTTCAATATGTTAAGCTTGAATGGAACCGCCTACGGTAGAAGTGGAAGTTGATAGAGATCACCACCTGAGCGATGTTATCCGAGCCACCCCAAGAGTCTTTCACCATAACACACCTTACCCTTCTATCTTATGCGGGTGTTATAAGGGGTTATGTAACAAGACCCTATCACTATGATTATGTGCATTATTTTTTTATAGAATAAATAATATATATTCATTTTATTATTGTTACTTTGTAAATAGTTTTTAAATCACAAATAGTATTTTTAGTTAATATTCAATTAAGAAATATATTTTGATGAATTAATGTATTTTTGAATTAAATAATATTTTAATAAAATATTATTACTAAATTATTTTTTATTAAATATAAATTATTATATAATTTTATGAATACAATTGTGATTTTTATTAAGGTTTGAAAGCCGTTTTTGTCAAAACCCATGAATTTTCGATAAATATGAGTTTCTATTTTAAAAGTAAAAATTCACATATTTAGAAAATTATTTATATAAAATAAATATTATTTTTAGAATAAGGATGTTGAAATTATCCAATTGTTAATTTTTCATAATTTTCTAAGATAGTTTAATTTTTGGGTAAAAATTAAATACCGTTTAATTATATAATGTGTTTTATGACATCATAACGACCCAATATTGATTTAATAAAATAATATAAATGGGATTTTCGGAAAATATATGTTTTACCATTAAAATAATTTAATTTTATGTTTGTTTGATTTATTTTAAAAAGCTTTAGTGGACCCTCCAAGACTTATAAAACATTTTAACTTTTTAAATTTATTTCTTTGAGAGTGTGACTCACCTCCACATAAGCAAACCTAAAATTCTAATAAGTTAGGCCATTGGACTTATAAAATAATTTTTTAAACTCAACTTTTTTAAAAACTGTGGGCAAAAACCATGGGATGGTTTTTGGTTTTGATTTTTTTAATGTGTAGTGTCCAAAACCTAAATAATAAAGAATTTCCTCTCTTTTCCTATATAAACGCACCCAATATCCCACTTAATCTTCACTCAAAGCCTTTATAGATCTTCCATACTCTTCCCTCTTCTCTCTATAATCCTACCAAGGCACCATAATCTCCCAAAAATCCTCTCTCAAGCCTCTCCCAAGCCTTTGGGATCACACTTCCAAGTAAGGGATTTCTTCCTTTCTCATTTTGTCCAAATTTCATTATGCTGTTATACCATTTTTTTTGAATTGAAAATGTTGGGGTATGATTTATCACCTCCCCCATACTTCCCTCATTATGTTTTAATGATGAGATACTTTTTTATCTCTCACTAATTCCTCCCATGTACACCCGTTGCCATGTCAAAATTCCATAAGGAATTTCCCTCTTCTCATTTGCATTCAAGAAATTCTTTTATATTATGCATCTAAATTATATTATCTATGTTGAAAATGTATCCATATTACCCTATTACTGTGAAATTCATGTACATATGATGAGATACCACTTTCTCTCTCATCAACCATTTTTATGAATTCTTATGTCACGCCGTTATGCTGCCGAAATTACACCGAGATTCTCCAAGACAAAGTCATTGTGTAGTGAATACCATGCCCATTTGTCAAGGTTATTCAACTTTATTAACATTTACTTATTGATTAAATAGTTTCATGTATTAATTATACATTCCATTATCATGGAATAAATGCTGATTTTGAATGATTCCATGTTGTATGATCCATGCAGTACACTTATGCATGAAATGAAATGATTAAGAAGTGTGCACCCTGATAGCACTCCAATACATTGGGTAAAGATTAGTATCATGATAATTCAAGTGTAATGAGAGTTTAATCATGATAATTCAAGTTCAATGAGGTTTTAATCATTATATATGTGCAATGATCCTTGGATCATGCTAATATTATGTTAAATGTTGCTACCACATTTCCACGTTATGATAATCATGCTATATCATGCCTTTATGTTCATGTTTCTCTTGTGATCCATTAATATGCCTATTGCCTAACATGTACTATATTCTTCATGTTATACCTTGTTTAATTCTTTACTAGGATTTATAGCTCACCCTTTTCTTATGCATGTCCTCAGGTTATCCCATGCAATGCTAATTACGAAGGAATATTGTGGTCATTTAAAAGAAGTTTTAAATAAAGATGTTTTATTTTATGTTCTAAGTTGTTATGTAATGTTACTAAGTCCCAAATACACTATACCTCTAGATATTATATCTTGTATCAAGTGAATATTTTATGTAATAAATTATGTTTAAGTGTGAAATAAAGAGCCGGGTTGTTATAGTCTTGAAGAACTCCCACATCATTCCATATCAAAACAAAGATAGAATGAACAATTTCTACTGATCCAGAATTGATCCCATAAATAGTCCCAAGATAGATCTCACCTTCAAGACTTTTAGAGTTCCTAGGGACCTGAATACCCCTTAAATTTCCTTTATCCATTCCATATCCTTTAATAAACCTCATTCTCACTTAAATATTAGAAACAACTAGAAATAGCCTGGATCCACTACTCTACTAAATTTCTGGGAAGATTCAGTCACTAGAAGAAACCTTTGATGATCCTCCATGACCTTTCTAGAAAAAATAATCTAAATTTAAAAAGAAACAAAAATCTAAATCAACTATAATTTTATTCCAAAACACACCAATCTAGAAACAACATTTCAACTCAAAATAGAAACCCCATAAGACCAATCCATAACACAAAACAAAACAAAGGTTCTCCCTTTTGAAAACCAACTTAAAAAGTTCCCACTTAAATTTTAAAGTCATAAAATCATACTTGAATACATTTTTAAAAAAAATCCACTCATTTCTTTAATAAAACTACTCACTCAATTTTAAATACCAAAACCATTTTCAATTCCCCCGTTTCAATTTCAAATCCATAAATCTCATTTCCAAATTCCTTTTTTTTTAATTTTCATAAAACACTTTGTGGAGGAGTGGTAACCATATAGAAAAACCATAATAAAAAAATGACACCAACCAAAGAAAAACCATTCACAAAAAAGAATAAAAAACAAAAGAAGAAAAAAAACAAAGTTGATACCTGCATAAGCTTTTTCACCACTTAAGAAACAACCGGTCTCTAGCCTGATGGTTCCAGATGATATTTCCATGCCAGGTCATTTCAAAACCACTTTCAAAATTCCCAAGGGTTATTTATAAAATTTCAAAAACCAAATCATTTTTCTTTAGAAACTAACACATGCCAACCAAAATTTTCTAAACAATATCACATAACATTAAAGATTATTTAATAGGTACTAGTTTTTATGCATTAGTTGGCCACAAGGTTTATCATGCCATGTGTTGAGTATGCATCTGCCATTGGGGGTTATATCGAACCATGAACTAGAGCTCAACATGTTTTACTAGTCTTTGTGAGCTCATTGCAAGAAATTGGTTCACTCTCATTTTTATCCCATAAATACATAACTTCTCTAAAAAATATAGAACATCATCAATAGAAACCAAAGTATATCAAAATCACAATTCAAGACTTAAACCCAACAACCCATGGAACTCAAGGCTCAGAGAGAGTAAGAGTTCATGGTGCTATTCCTATACCTACCTATCAAGTTTCAATAGTACTAATCTAATATACCTTACATCCCAAATAATAAATGGAACTCTAAAAACTAGTCCCTCTCAAGAACTTGGATCTGATACCATTTTTTCAAGAATTATCATAGACTAACCCCTAAACTGGGCACCCGATCCAGCTCACGACATACCTGAGGGGCTTTCTCAATCCCAATGGGCTAATGAAAAGCATCATGGGAATCAAAAAACAATCATTGGAGAATATTTTTCCTAATAAATAATTAATAATCCGAATATTTCACTATGAATCTTGTAAAGGATAACCTGTACATTAGATTTATATGAAAAGAAATATAATAAGAACAAAAACTAAAACAATCCAAATAAGAAATACATAAAAATATCCATATACTCATAAAAAAATAGAACAAATATCCAGATATAGAAGTCCAAACTAACTGATACACATGTGAAGAAAAAGAAAAACCAAAAGACCTGACATTATCTCTTTGTGACCTCCAAGGTCACCATATATCCATAAAACCAACCTGCTCCAAGGAAGACCCCAAGGTTAAACCTAAAACTATAAATTTTTTTGGGTATACCAACTCTGAGTAGCACAATAAGGGTGTGAGCATAAAACAACTTGGTAGGTAAGCACCAAAGAGTCTATACATTTCCTTTCAAAAAACAGACCATAAAAACTAGTTTAAATGTATAGGTAGAAAATAGGGGTTTCACTCATAAATTTATAAAATCAAGTATCATGTCATGAATATTTCTTAAAAACCCATTTATTTTTTAAATAAAAAAATCACTAAATGGCCATTTCCCTAGATTCAACCCATTTTAAGACAAAAAAACAATTTTAATCCAATTTTAAAACCCTCTTTATAAACACACATTTTAAAACCCTTTTAAATAATTTTAATAAATCAAGCCAAATGTTTGAAACATACCCACATAGTAGAGACAAGGCGTGACAGTGAATGCGATGTCATATCATAAAGGAACTATAAAGCAATGAGGTAGTATTAAAACTAAAATAAATAACCAGGAAATAGTAAAATATATATAATCATGGAAAATACATAAAAATCCCATTAGGATACCCTATATGTACTCATTTCAGAACCATCTTTTTCCCCAGCGATGAAGTCCCTAAGACCATAACCAACCCTACCACTCCCAATTAGCCTCATCATTAGAAAAACACACTATGGTCTCTAACACCATTGGGGATCTAGTATTCCTCATCAAGACTAGATAAAAACATTTCTCATCTCTCACTAATATTCCAAGGATCCCATAATGATAATAGAAAGGGGAGGTGAGGTAAATAATGCATATATAATATCTAAATGAAAAATAAAAATAAGACAACATAAAGGCTAATCCCACCTACCAACACCATCCATGAACCCCCTAGAATAGAGAAGGATTCCATCTGGGTTCTAAAATTTTAAGGAAAATCATTTAAAGGTGCCAAGAAGTCCTCATTTAAAATTAGCAATAGGTTTCTAAGAAAATATTTCTCCATTTAAAATTCATTTCAAAACCCAATAGATATTTCAAACCATATATTTACATGATAAAAATTCCCTTTAATCATATTTTAGAAACCATATATTTGAAATTACCTTAAAAAATATATTTTAGAAACCATGAGAAAATTTTACGAACCCAAACCCTGAATAAAGGCATTTGAAAATCAAGAAAATACATTTGAGGGAACTAAATTTTTAAATAAGGTATTCCATGGAATTTATATTTATATACATGTAGAAACATATATGTAGAAAAATGTGTATATATATATATTTAAATATCACACTTATATATATGTGAACATCCATAGGAATGATAAGGGTTCAGAAGATGAATAAAAAATCAAATTCCACATCAAAGCATAATAATTTTCTATGTAAAACCATTAAAACCTAAAAATGGAAATAATCCAAGTGAACCCCATATCACTATTAAAAACCAACACACATGATTTTATTAATGTACACCCTTTATTTAAAAAACAAAAAATCTTTTAAAAGAGATCCTTGGGTGTTTTAAAAAACACCTAACATTCATATGTTTTCAATACAAGGCATAATCATTTGGAATTATTGAAAAAACCCATTTTATAACAAAAAATATAGTTCAAAAGGATTTCAAAATAATTTTATAAACCCAACAACATGAAGAATTAAATTAAATGTAATTTTTAAATCTATAAGAATCAAATGGAATGTTTCATAATGGAAAAGTATGGAGACACCTACCTCAACAGTTTCTGAACCTGATGAAAACTTTGAATACAAAAGGAATAAGGCCTAAGGAATCAACCACACCCATTAAAATCAAAATAAACAACACTCATGATCCAACCCTCACCCTAGGGCTTGAACAAGACATAAAAAAGGTAAGGGGAAGAATAAAAACAAGGGTGAAAGGAGAGAATAGGGAATGAGAAGGATTACCAAGAGGAACAATTGGGGCATTGAGAGGGGGGGGTGAATTAGTATTAGGGACTTTTAAACTTAATATAAATTTTTATTCCTTTACCCATTACACCTTTTGGGATCTTGATTCTATTATTATCTCTTCCTTATTATATGCAAGAATATAAAAGTAGGAAAAGGATAACACATTATGTTTTTACATGGTTCATTACTCAATAAGAGTATCTAGTACTTACCATGTATGGTGATGACTGGTACAAAAATTCTCCACTATATTGTGATACCAATTATAGTGGTTTGTTTGAAAAAAAATCCTTAGAATAAGTTTGGTTCCCTACACTTTAGGAGGGGGGATAAGAAAACAATCTTAAATAATTTTACTGGTGAATGCCTAGTCCAACTGTATCTCCTTGCTGGATCATTATACTACCTGTTTTGACATTATTAAGATTCTTCAAGTTCTTTTCAACACTAAGAAAGTAATTAAACATTTGAGACTTATTTTAAATTTCATAGTGTTTCTTTTTTCACCACTTCTTACTTCCTCACTTGTTACTTTCATAGTAGTGGGAAAACAAATTTCCTTCTCCTTCTTCCTTCATTTGGAACCTATCTGTCTGTTTTTTTTCATATGATATTGTCCATCCTATGATAGTTCCTCTAGTGAAAATTCATCTGATCCTTTATTCTTCACCATGATCATCCGATATCAATTGATAGTAAAACTATGTCTGGTATCACTTTTTCTAGTATCCTTTGTACGCTACTTCTACATCCAGTACCTGCTCGTCTGATCAATTTTAACCTTCTTCATATGGTGATTATTTTCTCTATCTAGTGATATATCTCTATATAGTAACCCCTTCTCCATATAGTACCTCTTATAAAAAAACTAAGACCCAAATGATAATTACACTCAATATCCTTGGTTGAAACTTACCTATGACACTATACTTCTTCAAAAAATTTCACAACCATAATAACTCTCCTAAACAACAACACAAGTAAAAATTCCTTGGAACATCAACCCCAATTTATATGAAAATGATTCTCCAAAAAACTTAGGGAGAAGTGTGAACTCAAATTTTAAATCCCCACTTACAAATTTGAATCTCCCACTCAATACTTTCAATGATTGAATAACTTTAAATATTAATAAAGTTAGGAAATTTCCTTAAAACTTGGTGATATAATTTAACTTCAAAATTTCTTAAAACATGGTGAGAATCATTTTCCATACTTGGTGATTATTGAAACATTGAACGTACATAACATCATCATCATATTAAAGTATTTATGAAAACATCATAAAGTTATTTAAACCTTACATCCAGTAAAATTTCATAGTAACTATAACCTCCATTGAAACTCTGTCTGACACTCCTTCATGACTTTATAGGAACAACTTGTAAATGTTTCACAAGACTCTTAGTTTATCTAATGACATGCTTCACAAACCTTTATCTATTTCTTTTACTTGGAAACCTCTTACCTATGAACTTCATTTGAGAATAATTATTTTATGACCGTGAAAAAAATTATTCAATGTTATCATAACCTTTCCTTTATCTGATGCACTTTAGAACTCTAATTCATTTTGTGGACTCTATATAATGACATTACCCAGTGAATTCTATTTGATACATCTACAAAACTTTATATTATTGATCATATGGAGACTTATAAATGATGATTATTCTTGGAAACATATATCTAATGAACTCACTTAGTATCTATCTAAATATTTCACAAGAGTCCATCATTTAGTGATCTTCATATTCCTTACTCAAATATTAATGACCATGATAGAGCCCGATGAGCCCGTAAGGGGATCTTAGCGTTCTCCTCCCCTCATCGCCGCCTCCTTCTTCTAGTGTTGGAGCGACACCTCTTTCCTCATGATCGGTGGGTTTTGGGGTGGAAGATCCTCAGTTGCGATGGCGTCGGGATTTGTGGACTTGGTCATCTCAACCTTTTGCACCGCTGCCTGCCTCACCTCGCCCAACTCCTTCTTCACCGGATAGGGTTTCTCAAGGCGGCGTGGTGCTGGTCCGCGGCCAAGTTCTAGCTTCAGCGGCCTGAGAGTACCCCCCATCTTCCTCGTGTGTGTTGGATGATTCGTCGTGTTCTCCGCATGCAACTGGGATGGAGGCGACGGGTTATGGTTGCAGCGGGTCCTTCATTCGATGTGCTGGTGATGTTTTTCGTTTTTCTGTTTTCTTGAAGTAAATTTTGGTTTGGGGTGCAGCTGGATTTGTGTGTCGGATTTGATTCATGTTCTGGATGAAGTTTTGGTTCTGGTTGGATGTATGTGCTTTGGCTATTGCTTCACTTCTGGATTTTGTTTGTTTTTGATTTTGATTTGGATTGGCTAGTGACTATTTGATACTAGGATTTGGTCTTTATGCACTTTTGTTTCTGGTTGTTTTTATGCTTTGTTGAGCTGCTGGTATTCAGGTGATTGGCTGTGCAATTTGTATTGATCAGTGAAGGTGATGTAGTGTGGTGTTTGGATGAAGGTTTTATTGATCTGTGAAATGATGTTGTTTTGATGGATTTGATGTTCTGTTGGTGTTTGTAGTGTGAGGGGATCTGAGTAACAAGTTTTTTCTGGATTTTGGATGCTTCTTCCAGACTTTCTACTAGGAATTTCCCCAGAAGAGGATTAGAGCACATGCTTTCACCGTGAAGGACCTTTCAGATTTGGTCGTTTGAGAGGGTATGGCTCTGCCATCGGTACTGGGCCCATGCATTTGTACGAGACAGCTTGCTGAACTGTCATGCATTGGTGGAGGTTTTCCATATTGATGATGATGCTGGGGAGGGGAATTTCTTAGTAGTTTTGTCTTGGGCTTTGACATTAATTTTATATTGATGGTTGTATGTCCGTGAAGTCATGTAAGGTTCCCCCTTTCTTCCTTAAAAGGGGGTTTATCCAAAATCAATAAAAAAATTAAGCCTTAGGGCTATTCAGTCAATGACCATGATTTTTTTTGATTGAAGGAATTTTCTTAGAGATCTGTATTCATTTCCTTCATTTACCTTCTTCTGTATGATGAAACCTTGAAGATATAATTTTCTATTTCTATCCGATGGATTTATAGAACTTAGTCTAATGAATTTATAATACTCTTGTAGATGTCTTTATAATATTCTATTTTATGACATCACTTAGAGACTTCAGTTTGACACCTTTTCCCAAAAACTTCTATATGATGAATGTCACTTAGAAACCTTTGTACGATGAATCCATAAGGATACTTCTGTCTAATAGACTTCATTCAAAAACATCTATCTGATGACATTACTCAGAAACCTCAGAAACCTCTATCTAATTATCTTTACATTTTTACTCTAACTTATGAATTTTTTAGGAAACTTATATTAGATAATTTAGCAGAATATGTTTGATAGAGTTTTTTAAATGACTCACCAAGTTCACACAACAAACTTCATACTTTCTTTCATCAGTTAAAACCTTGATAGTATCTTTTATAATACTTTTAAACTTTATCTTTATATAATTACATCCATTATACTTTGTAAAAATATTTGTACAACTTCCATCAACACTTCATAATGTTTTGTTATTATAATTCCACGGATTTCTACTAACTTCTCACATAAACTAACTCTAACAAGGAAGATGAATTCCTTAGAATAGCCATGATGTTTGATATTTTAAGGAAAAACAACCCATTTCATGATTTTAATCTCTTTCAAAGAGACTTTTCTACTATTCTAAACTTCATCTTGAATCAAAACCATAAGAAATGTTTATGTTTAAACAATAAGGAACACATCACAAAGCATCTACTGATATTCATCTGATGATCTTTTTCTAATAGAACTAGGAATGTATTTGTGCTATCATTTAGTCCCATCCTCTATTCAATCACCTCAATCCAATCAACTTCATTTGATCAACTTGGTATGTAGGACTCTACCTCTGTCCAATGGTCTAAGTTTTCTCCATCCATTCATCATATAATTCTCCACCCGTTTGGATCCACCTTCTCTATTTGGTAACATTATATTTGGAAACTTCTTAAGGAAACTCGTTATGGAAACTTCATAATGTTGATAATAATTTTTATTCTCCATTTATCTACCTTTGTGTTAAGATTATTATCTTTATTAACCAAGGATAGTAGGATAAGAAAAAAATACATTTTCAATGAATCTTTTTTAGGAATATTCCATAATAATTAGATTTATATGAAGTAATGATTTTGGAAGAAAATTCATTTTACTCCACTTATCTTCCCCTCAAGGATACATTCCTTATGATATTTATAATGATTAATCTCTTGAATAGATATCATTTAGAAACTTCATGTTAAGAATAAACCAAAATGGATCATCCTTATATGACTATCCAAAATTTTGACAATTTCTATATCTTTAATAAGGATGATATTTTTTCAATATATTCCACTGGAACTCAAAATTTAATATCAAATAAAGATGTAAACTTATTTCACATTTCTATCATGTGTTGAAAAGAACCAATTTAACTTCATCAAGGATGGTCCTCTTATAATATTTCTAATAAACCAACTTAGGAAACATTCATGGATCAAAACACCCTTAAATAATGATATCTAATTTTGAAAACCCTTACACTATCTCAAGTCCCCCCTAAGATCATGCTTCACCTTCAATTATTTGTTTTGAAAGTATAAACACACTTTATAAAAGTTAAGGGAATAAGGTGGCTCATTATTGATTCTCAATTTGAATGACAAGGTTGAAATGGTTTTCTCAACCAAGTTACTCTATTTAATTCAATATTCAAACTATCACATCTAAAATTTAATTCTAATTGGACCTACATTAATCTCATCACTTCTTAAATTTCTTTGTGTGTGAATTTTCTATTCTAAAGATACTTTAGTGAAAATGTATCACCTAATGTAACTTTCATCTTCTTTAACAAATCTTATTGTGCTTTAATTATTACAAAACAATATATAGGATCATGTACAACTATTTTTCACCTCACACATATATTTTTTTCTTCTTCATGTGGAATATTTTATTTTCCCTTTTTACTAGAATTTTCTTGTGATTCTTACATTTTCCATATTCTTTCCAAATTATCTAGTTAGATCACTAAAACAAATTATGAACATTGGGAGCTTGTTTGGGTTGTCCACATAGATTATTATAATTACATTTCTTCTTATTCAATTATTTTAGTTGACACACTATTCATCAACTTTTTAGATTTATAATCCAAGGACTTCTCATCTTTCCTTCTTGATATATTCTTGAGATATTTTTATTTACAATATTATTATGCTTACTTCCCAAGGTTTCTTCTTTTTTATTATCCAAATTATATAGTCTTCTTTTATTATCATCTTTAGATATATGTTAGTATGAGTATGTACCAACCACGTGACCAAAATTATTACATCCATCATACATATTTTTAATCTTTAAAAATCTGTTTGAAGTATGAATTTTTTTCTTAATCTATGGATGTTACTTATTTATCTCTATATTTCCCCCCTTGGAATGTGATTCTTTTTTTGTTTTATTATTTAGAGTATTATACCAAAAATATAATTCATAATTCCTAAATTTGTTGTAGCATCAACATCAACCCAAAAACTTTGACCTTTTTATATCTTTTGTATGATGTTTTTTTGGGGTTTCTTGATAACATGTTAGGAAATTTTGGGGGAACCAAATTCAAATATACCTTTCTTATCTATATTATAAAAGGTAGTATGATACTTATCACTTTTATTCATCCATAACTGTGTGGATTTTTTTAAAACCTACACTATTCAGGAAACCATATTTAGATTAAACATTAAAAGAAGGTATGGATGAAACCTCTTTCTTCACAACTACTTGAGATATATCATTGAAAAAAGTCACAATATTCTTATCACATGTTAGATGTAATTTAACATTATAATCTTCCAATGATAATTTTTTATCAACAAAAAATTTCTACTTATTTTGTAAAGACTCAATATGTGTCTTATCACGATTAAAAAACTTGACTTCCAATTCAAGAAATCCCATATTGAGGGTTTTTTTTTTCTAATCTTCAATAATAATCACCTTCTCTTCACAAAACTTCTTCATTGTTTTAACTTTCTATTCATGAAACTTAACTCTATTTTTGTAATAAAGAGTCAAGTTCCTTGATCTTCTTGTATTTTAATTCCAATTGAAAATCCTTTACATCAATGTAATTTTTCAAAATTTCTTCAAGTGCATGGATATATTCTTCTAGATTCTTCTTAAATATATATTTATTTTCAACTTATTTAAGCCATTTTATTTCAAATTTTTAGGAACTTATTTCAAGCTTCACATTTATTATCTAAAATACTCTATCCTTCTTGGAGAGATTTGTACATTCTAAAACTTTTTATTATAAATCCTTATTTATTTTATCTGATTCTTCTTCAAACTGGGGGATCTCTTCCTATATAATTTCAAAGAATCACAAACAAGAGCTAATATTTATTTGGGAACGAAATGAAAAATATCTTTCAATATACCAACTGATATATCTTGATAAGTTGTAAATAAATATTCACCACTATATATACTAGGATATTATTCTTGAGGATAGTTTGTACAAGAATTTTCACATACCTCATGATCACTTGATCTTGATCCCCTAAAGGTTGGAATGTTGTCCTTATCCTTTGTGGTAACTTGAACCACTTGTTCATTACTTTCCAATATAGATCTATCTTCATTGTTAAAATGTCATGGAGAATCTGAACTTCCTTATTCCTCTTGGATTAAGCAGGGTAAATTCTTCAGATTTATTTTCTCTTCCTTTATCCTGTTCATCATGGTCTTAGTAGAAAAATAAATTTTTTATGAGATAATTGAATCTTCACTAAAACTTTACATCATTATTAATGAAAAAAATAAACTCAAATCTTTAAAAGAAAATAAATTCAAAGTACATAATCCAATAGAGGTGAACTAACCCTTTGAATTAATTTAGAGGACCACTTTGGGAAATAATTAACATTGGGGGGGGGGGGTGAATTAGTGTTAGGTACTTTTAAAACAAATATAAAATTTTATCCCTTTACCTATTAGACCTTTTAGGATCTTGATTATCTTATTCTCTATTCCTTATCATATATAAGAATATAAATATAGGAAAAGGATAACACATGATACCTTTAAAAGTTCACTACTCACTAAGAGAATCCATTCTTTGCTGTGTATGCTGATGACCAATACATGAATTCTACATTATAATGTGATACCAAGTATGGTGGGTTGGATAGAAAAAAAATTAGCCTAAGTGTGGTTCCCTATACTTTGGGATGGAGGATAAAAAACAATCCTAAATCCCCAGACCAGTGAATTCTTAGTCCAACTGCAGTTCCTTACTGAATATTTATACCACATGTGTAGATAGTATTCAACTTTTTCATGTTATTTTCAATATGAATAAAGTAATCCAAAAGTTGATACTTATATTGGATGTCACAATGTTGCTTTTTTCTTCACTTCCTTGTTCTTCACTTTTTACTTAAAAAATAGTGGGAAATAAACTTTCCTTCTCCTTATTCCTTCATCGAAAACCTATCCATCTATTCCTTTAATTTGATACTATCCATCTGATAAAAGTTCATCTAGTGATAGTTCATCTGATCCCTTCTTTTTCATCATGTTCATTCGATACCAATCAATAGGAAAATTCTTATCGGTATAACTTCATATGGTATCCACTATCCACTACTTCTATATCATTTTCCTTCTCATATGATCACTTATTCTATTCTTTATACAGTTCTTGTTTACTCCATTCAGGTCTATCACTCTCTTCGGTACCTCTTTGACCAAAAACTCATCTCAAATTATACTTAATCTCAAAATTCATGGTCAAAACTTTACCATTACACTTTACTTATTTATTTATATTCACATTTACAACAAATTTTAAAACCAAAAAAATGAGAAACAATTCCTTGGTACATCAACTCCCATTTATATAATAAATGATTATCTAAAAAATTAGGGATAAGTACAAACTCAATTTTGAAATTCTCGCTTCAAATTTGAATATACTACTCAAACATTTTAATTATTGACCACTTTAAAATCTATATAAAGTTAGGAACTTTAGTTATATCTTAGTCATAATATCCATCTTTAAACTTTCTTAAAAATCGATAAGAATTATGATCCTTACACTGTAATTGTTGAAATATTGAATGTACAACATAACATTGTCACATTAATGACTTTAAGAAAACTTTAAAAAGATATTAAAACCTTATATTAGGTACAATTTCATAGTAAATCTTCCATATAATGAAACTTCATCTATTTATCCTTCATGAATTAATAGGAACAATTCAGAAAGCTTCCACAAGACTCTTCCTCTATCTAATGACATGTGCGATCACACTAATACTTGCACGAACTACTTTCCTTTTCCATATTTTGAAGTTCTGATCATGAAGAACAACCGGCGCGCATGTTTCCAAAACTCCTAGGCATCGGCGCACAAGTCCTTTCTCAGCGCGCAGGTCACTTGCACGACCAGCCCAAAACTTGCGCGACCCTAATCCCTTTTCCATCTTTCCATGTTCTGATCTTGAAAAACATATGGCACGCAAGTGTCCTCTCCTTCAAGTATACGGTGCACAAGTCTCTTTTCCAAAAACACTTTTCTCTATTTGTCTATTTTCAGGCCCAAAAATTTGGAAAACACTAGGAAACAACGCCACCTTCAATATCGTTGTCTTCTTGAACTGTATGATCACTTTGCTGGTACACATTCTGAACTTCCACTGAGGATTGACAACAAACACAAACCATACTCCAATTCATGCATAGAAGACTATGGTTCCACCAATCTCCCCCTTTGGGTTTGTTAGCAATTAGAAAATAAATTCAATAGATCCCCATCCATGTGAAAACCAAAAACGCAAGAATCAACTCAGCTAACACTCTAAGTCTATGTGAGAAATGCTCGGTGTAGAAAACAAGAGAGGAATCCTGAATTGGGTTCCAGTGTTTTGGAATTCTCAATGATGCCCAAGAATAATTACATGACCGATGAATTCCTTCTTATCCTTCTCATCCTATCACTGACACTGAATTCACATCATGTCACAGGACAATTACATGCCCGAACATGCCTGAATTTATTACTTTCTCCCCCATTGATAATAAACCCAAAGACTGATAATTTGTTCAATGTTCATCTCAAACCATACAACCCCTGGATAGTATCTCCCCCACAAACCTGTATCACATCCATAAACAGATAAAAATAGTTATCATAATTGGGGAGAGGGGTATTGCGTAACCTTCTTATGCACTGGGAGGTGGCTGAACACCAAGGTTCATCCAATGCTTCTCAACCACAGCCGCTGACAGTGGCTTGGTCAGGATATCAGCCACTTACTCATCAGTTCTCACATGGTCCATTCTAATCATTCCTTGGGCAACTTTTTATTTGATAAAGTAATACCTTATTTCAATATGTTTTGTATGAGAATACTGAACATGATTATTTGTAAGATCAATTGCGCTCTTGTTATCATAGTAAATTACTATTGGTTGCGTCACCTCATCACCAATATCTGTTAGTTTTTTCTTCATCCATAGCAGTTGAGTGCATGACTTTGTGGCAGAGATATACTCAGCTTCAGCAGTACTAAGAGAAGTACTTTCTTGTTTCTTGCTCAACCAGCCAACACATTTCTGCCCAATATAGAAGTCTCCACCACTAGTGGACTTTTTTTCTACTACATCACCAGCCCAGTCAGCATCATAAAATGCTGATAATTCACTATCCCTACCTGCAGCAAAAAATAACCTGAAGTTATGTGTACCTTGAATATACCTCATGATTCTTTTTACTACCGCCATATGTTCCTCCTTTGGATTACTCTGAAAGCGGGTCGCAAGACATGTGACAAATACAATATCTGTCCGTGTCGCTGTCAGGTACAGTAGGCTCCCATTGATCCTCCTGTACATGGTGGGATCAACAGAGGCCCCGTCCTCATGCTTTCCAAGTTTAGTTCCAACTGCAATCGGAGTTGACATTGGTTTAGAGTATTGCATATTAAACTTCTTCAGTAGCTCTCTTTCATTCTTTTCCTGAGAAATGAAAGTGTATTACTTCTTTTGAATCACCTGAAGCCCCAAGAAATATGTGAGCTCCCCAATCATAGAAATTTCAAATTCTGATTTCATGTGGTTGGAAAATTCGTCCACTAATTTCTGCCTGTTGCCACCAAATATGATATCATCAACGTAGACTAGAACCATGAATTGATCTTTTGGAGAATTATTCACATAGAGATTGTGATATACTCATCCTCTTTTGAATTCCAGCTTCTTGAGATATGAATCCAGCCATGAGTACCACACCCGTGGTGCCTGCTTCAAACCATATAGAGCTTTCTTTAGTTTTCAGACCTTTGTTTCATCAGTACCTAAAACAAAACCCACTGGTTGTTCAATATAGACTTCTTTTTCGAGTACACCATTAAAGAATGTTGTCTTGACATCCATTTGATATACTTTATATCCTATTTGGAGTTCCATGGAAAGGAAAATCCTGATTGAATCCAGTCTAGCCACTGGAGCAAAGGTTTATTCAACATCAATGCCTTCAATCTGGGAGTATCCTTTACATACCAGTCGTTCCTTGTTTCTGATGACACTTCCATGCTCATCAAAATTATTTTTAAAGATCCATTTGGTACCAATCACATTGTGACCTTCGGGTCTCTAGACAAGATCCCATGTCTGATTCTTGTCAATCTGATCTAATTCTTCATTCATGGCGTTCACCCAAGATTCATCCTTTGCAGCTTCTCCGAATGAGGATGGCTCCACAACTGACAGAAATAAAGATTACGTGTTATTTCTCATCCTTCTCGTCTGAGTGGGTGCACTCTTGTCCCCAATTATGTTGTATGGATCAATATCAGCTCTTCGATTTCTCCTGCGAGGTTCAGTTGCATTCTCTTTAGCCATAGTTTCTTCTTCAGATTCTTCTTCTAAGTCAACATCACGATGTGACTGCTGAGTGTTTTGTACAACTTCCTCTATTTCTGCATTTGTATTTTCTCCATGTTCACTTTCTTCATCACTTTCTATCACATCAGCATATGAAGTCCTTGAAGCATTTCTAGTTTTCTCTTCAATTATCTTTACATCACTGCTTTCCACAATATTTCCTAAACGCTTGTTGAAACATTTGTAGGATTTGCTGTTCATTGTGTAACTGAGGAAAATTCCTTCATTTTCATTGTCGACATACTTCCCTTGATTTCCTTCTTTGTTCCTAATGAAGCATTTAATTCCAAAGACATGAAATTATTTTAAATAGGGCTTCCTTCCATGCCACAATTCATATGGTGTCTTCGTTTCACCCATATAAATTTCTGTTCGATTCTGAATATACACTGCAGCTTGAACAACCTCTTTCTAGTAATGTCGTGGAATACGACTCTCAATCAGCATAGTTCGTGCCATGTTGTTCACCTGTCGATTCCTACGTTCAACAACTCCATTTTGTTGTGGAGTTCTCATAGCAGTTACCTCATACTGCATCCCACGCTTCTCCAAATAATTCTCAAATTCAATGGATTTGTATTCTCCTCCATTATCATATCACAACACTTTGATTGTTCATCCGGTATCATTCTCGGCGATTCACCAATATGTTTTCATGTAGTCAAGGACTTGTCGTTTCCTGTGAATGACCATCACACATTCCATTCTACTAGAATCATCAATGAAAAGGACAAAGTACCTTTCTCCATGAGTTCCAGCAACATTTATTGGCCCACATACATCTGTATGAATCAGATCAAGAAGGTGAGATGCCCTTTTATTCTTTGGCCGATATGAACTGCAGACCATCTTCCCACGAATGCAAGCATCACAATATTTTTCACACTCACGATTTTGGTTGGGAATGTCCATGAAAATTCTAAATTTTTATATTTTATCCATGTCTTGTTGATTGATGTGTCCCAGGCTCCGATGCCACAAATTGTTTTCTTCTTCAACAGTCATGTAATAGACATTTTCTTCACTATCAACCTGATACAAGTTGCCTTATGTTCTGCATCCCTTCATAAGTGAATTTTCTATCTTTACCTTGATAGTGCAACCTTTCTGATTAAAAGTAACTATAAGTCCCAAGTCATAGAGTTAACTCACACTGAGTAGATTATGACATAGGCCATCTATGTAGAGGACTTTAGTCTTCTTTAGTTCTCCATTATCCAATTCGGTACTTACACTCCCTTTGATTTTCAGAGCTCCATAATTACCAAATCGTACTATTCCATCAACCTTCCTTTTGATATCCGTTAACATGCCAACATTACCTGTCATATGAGATGAAAAACCGCTATCCATAATCCAGGTACTGTTGTTCTTTGTAGCTTTGAGGGCCACCTCTACAAGGTTGTATTTCTCAATCTGCTTCCTTTCCTTCCATGAGACATTGGATTGAGTATAGAGTACTGATGGACTTTCAATTATCTCTTCCGCGTACCTAGGTTCTTCATAGTCAAAATCTTCATTGAGAAGAGAAAACCTGTTTGAAAGAGAAACACTGTCTTACTGATGAGACTTGACTTGTCTTGAACTTCTATATGAGGTGTCCATGTCCCTTCTCTGCCAGCAATTAGCAGCCTTATGACCAAAGTTAGAACAACGAAAACAATATACATAGAAATTGTTTCTTCTATAAGAATTAGGATATGAATTTGTTCTACTTTGTTGAACTCCTATATCTTATCCATTCAGATAGCTTCTTGCCTATTCACAATAAGACATGGTATGGCCCAGATAGCCACAGAACTGACACTTCATGAGAGGAAATGTCTTCTCACTTGAATTTCTCCTCATACCTTCTTCCTTGGGAGAATAGTTAGACTGTATGTCATTTCTAAATGTTTGAGGATAATTTTCAGTTCTCTTTTTAGTTTGGATTGATGGTTCCTTTTTCAGCACTTTAGGAAATGTTTCAACATGTTCAACTTTCATCTTATCTTTCTTTTGGATCTTTTCACTTCCAGCAGTTGATGTCTCAGCTTCACAACCAATTCCACTATTTCCCATGCAAGCGGGTCTTTGATCACTCAAGATTTCTCCAACCCCATCTGAACCACACTTGGCTCTTGCCAGTAATTCTGCATCTGAGAATCTTCCAAACTGTATTTTCTTCTTTGATTATTTTGGAATTGATTCAGTCTCAAGTTTACTCCTAAGAGTAACAACTTCCTCCTCAAGACCCTCAGCAGCCTTGGATTTTTCTTCTAGTCTGGAGGTGAGGTCATTGATGACATTTGCCTACTCTTCAATTCTCAGCTTCAGATCCACTACATCATCATTGCTTTCAATTATTTTAGACTGTACCTTCAAAAATTCTTCCATTCGTTCAATTTCAGCTTCAAGTTGATCAATGTATTTAGTAGATTCTTCTACAATTGATTTCCACTTATTTCAACTCTTACATTTAGTCTTAAGCTTACTAACAACATCCTTAAGTTGAATCTCAGGATATGCACAAGTTTTTAACTATTTTTCTCCACCAGTATCTTATGACTTTTCAACAGTGGCCATCATGGAAGCATGGTTCCCAGTTTTGAATTCTGGTTCTTCTTCATCACAGAATTCATTATCATCTTCTTCCTCTTCATAGACAAAACTCTTCCTTTGCATTTTCTTTCCAGATTTGAAGTCTCCCTTTTTGAAAAACCTTCTACGAGGCTTCTCGAAGCTTTCATCTTTACTATCTTCATCATTTATCTTTCTTAAGCACTGAGAGGCAATGTTTCCAACTTTTCCGCAATGAAAACACGCGAGAGCTAACTTCCCTTTGAATTTCCCTTTTCCCTTATGAAACTTCTTTGCAATGAGAGAAATAATTTATTTTTCTTTTTCATCTTATCCACTACTATCTTTTTTAATTTTTAGTTTATCCATGGCCTTAAATTCCATTTCCTTACTCACACGAGTCGTGGCATCTTCTGGTTTGATTCTCATTTCATATGCTACCAAGCTGCTTAGAAGGTTATCCAGAGAAAGTTTTGAAAGATCTATTTCCTCAAGGGATGATAAATTTTCATTGTACAGGGGTGGAAGTATTCTTAGTATTTTCTTCACAATTTCAACATCTTTGATCTCTTCTCCTAGGCCCCAAATTGCTCCAACTACTTAAGTGATTCAATTAAAGAAGGAGTATGCATTCTCATCAGGATGCATCTTCAAATCATCGAACCTATTGTGCAGCACTTGTAGTTCTGCATCCTTCAATTTTCTATCTACTTCATAAATATTCTCGATTTTATCCCACATGTATTTTTCTAAGGTGAAATTCATCACCTTTAGGTAGATCTGATCAAAAAGGGTTGCGGTGAGTGCGTTTTGTGCTTTAGCATCTGTATCAAGAATTTTCCTGTCTGTGTCAGTCATAGCTAGGACTATTGGATCAGTGAATTGTATTACTTGCATAGTAGAAAATAGAAATTACATTACAAGAGATATTAGCTAAGATCTCATTATGTTCTTCCTGATCTAGAAATTACTTCCATCGAAGTGAGGGACTCCCCTGACATTGACTGCATTCTCCATGACAACAAAGGACAGATTCAACACCAGCAACCTTTACACTCTGATACCACTTGAAGGACCCCGAGACACCCTGAGAGGGGAGGGGTGAATCAGGGTGAAATTTTTTTCTTTTAATGTGATGGATCTTGTTCCCACTTTGGTAGGAACTTGTTGAACCTGTATGATGAATATGATCAGAAATCAAACATTCACATGAACAGAAAAGACACAACACTTTTTACTTGGTTCACCACTAAGGGATACGTCCAAGGAGCACACACTGACAAGTTGTCGGTCATACCAAATTCCACTAATCTTCACTAGATATGGATTAAAAAGGTTCGGGCACAGTCAATCTGTCCCAGGCTCACTACCTTTACAAAAGTTTAGGGATAGCTCACAGCGTCCCTCGGGTCACTCCCATTGACTCCCCCTAGATCACTACCCTTGGTGAAATCACGCTCAATTTATAGACGTGAAGGTCTCTTCATCATTGCAAAACAGTGCATCCTATGTTGAATGTAGGTGCTCTGTTGAAGTCCAACTTTCACTCATATACTAATCCCATTTTGCACCGAAGGTATCGGGAAATCTTCCAGTTTTTGTGCAACTCCAAAAGAACCGGCGTACAACAACCTCACCTGGCGCGCTTCTCCAAGACCGGTGCACAAGTTTCAAGACCGGCGCACAAGTCACTTGAACGGTACAAATTCGGCGCGCAGGTGACACCAACCCACTTGTGCATCACTGCCTCTTTCAACTACAAACTTGCACGATGTTGCACCTTTAACTCCCAAACTGCCTTGGTCGCGCAGCCACCAACTGGAACGCAGCCTCTACTTGCGCGACCCAACTACCACTTGCGCGACTCAACCACTTGCGCGACGAGAGCTTGAAAAATCTCTAAGTATTGAATTTCTTCAAAAATGAGGAGTGGTGGTACTCTATTTATAGGCAAAATGGACCCCCTGCACGGTGGCGCGCAAGTGTCCTCACGACGCGCAAGTGCCGGTGCGCAGCTCCAACCGCCCTAGCCTCTGTCATGCTACTCACTTGCGTGATCACACCAATACTTGCATGACCTAATTTCCTTTTCCATATTTTAAAGTTCTGATCATGAAGAACAATCGGCGCGCAAGTTTCCAAAACTCCTAGGCATCGGTGCACAAGTCCTTTCTCGGCACGCAGGTCACTTACGTGACCATCCCAAAACTTGCGCGGACCTAATCCCTTTGCTATTTTTCCATGTTCTGATCTTGAAAAACATATGGCGCAAAAGTTTCCTCTCCTTCAAGTACATGGTGTGCAATTCTCTTTGCCAAAAAAACTTTTCTCTATTTGTTGATTTTCAGGCCCAAAAATTTGGCAAACACTGGGAAACGACGCCACCTTCAATACCGTTGTCTACTTGAACTATATGATCACTTTTCTGGTATACATTCTGAACTTCCACTGAGGATTGAAAACAAACACAAACCATAATCCAATTCATTCATAGAAGACCATGGTTCCAACACTTTTCTAACTGGTGGACTTTACTTGAAGATCTTTATTCATTGACTTCACTAACTTTCTTCTATCCAATGAAACCTTGAAAATATTCAATGATATTTTTATATGAAAAATTCATAGATCTCAGTATAATGGATTTATAATACTCTATCTAATTCCTTTATAACATTTTTCATGATGAAATCACTCAAATAATTATGTATGGTGCCTTTTCTTGGAAGGTTTTTTCCAATGAATTTCACTCAGAAATCTCCATACGCTGACTTCATACGGATACTTCCATCCAATAAAATTCATTTTAAAATATATATTTGATTCCAATGCTCAAAAAACTCAATAACCATTGTCTAATTATATTCACATGTTTCCTCTAACATTTTATTTTTTTTGGAAACATCTTTCTGATCATTCAGAAGATTCTATTCGATAGAGTGTGTTCTATGACTTTCCAAGTTCATACGATAGACTTAATACTTCCTTTCATCAGTTATAACATCATTAGTATATTTTATAATACTTATCAACATAACATTCATACAATTCTGTCTGTTAGACTTTGTTCAACTCTTTGTATAGCTTCCATCGATACTTCATAATGTTTAGGGACCATAGTTCCACTTAGTTCATCCAAATTATTCCATCAAACAACTTAATTAAGGATCATGAATTCCTTATAATAGTCATGATGTTTGATACTTTAAGTAACAAAAATGCATCACCTAATTTGAATATATTTCACAAATAATTTTCTCTTCTTCTATACTTTATCTTGAATCACAAGCACAGTACATTGTGATGTTTAAATGACAAGGAACACATCACCAAGAATCTACTAGTATTCATCTAGTGATCTTTTTCCAATAGAACTAGGAATGTATTTAAGAGGTCATTTGGTTCCATCCTTTATCCAATTACCTCAATCTAATAAAATTCATTTGATCACATCTTTACATTGGACTTTACCTTAATCTGATGGTCTCATCTTTCTCCATCTGTTCATCACATACTTATTCATCCATTTGTCTTCACCTTCACCATTTAGTTACCTTATTTTTATATACTTCTTAAGGGAACTCCTTAAGAAAACTCCATAGTGTTGATAATAATTGTGATTCTCCAAAAATCATTTCACATAGTAAACTCAATGTTTTAAAATAATATTTCACCTTTAAGTAATATATATATATATACAAAATATTCCAATGTTAATAACACCATGTAACTTTTTTAAGATAACAAGACTTCAAAATTTCTTATTTTATTCATTCAATAATTCAAGCAATATAAACTTCATCACCAAGCTTGGATACATTAATTTTTTTTCTAGAAACATATTCTATACAACCTCTTAAACATATTTAACATATAAAAATTAATGAAATCTTTCTATTTCAATAACAACCATTAACATCCATTGAAAAAATATAACTCACATAAAGTGGGATCTCTACTTACCTGGGAAGGAACCACCAAAAAACCAAAGAATAAGACACATAAATCCAAGGGAGGATGAGGGTAGATGACTTGGAGATCCCTCTAGGAGGCATCTCATGAAATGGGATGAAAGGATACCCCTTGAGGGTCTTAATTTGAAAGGGAAAAGGAAAAATAACTAATTTTAAGACACTTGGGTAGGTTACACGGTTTTACCACATGTTTTGGAAACCATGCTGCAATTTTGAAAAAAATGTATGTTAAAATTTCATAAACTGTCACATGCTTGCCACATGACCTCCACTAACCATGCATAATCAGTGTGCCAACTCCCAAACACCCCATATTCCCGCATGGTTTCCCTTGATCCTCACACATTTTGGACTCAATTGTGTACTACCCTTGTAGAATAAACTATAAAAGAATGAAATTAATTGAAAATACCCCTGTGTAAAGGCATTCACATGGTTTCTCCTAAACCATTCACACTAACAATGCAAAGAGGTCATCACTACCTGATAATTTAAAAATTAAAAATTATAGAGGAAAATCAACTTGGAATTCAATGTTGAGATCAAAGAACAAGAAACATATATAATAATAAATAATATAAAAAGTTATGGGTTTGATTGTCATGGTTATTGATTCCTTTTCATAGTATTTACTTTGAATGATGTAGGATATTATTTGAACAATATCCCTATGATTATTATCATTTTTATTTGACTTATTAAAACATCATGTGATAATTTGTAAATATATTATTGATTGTTAAAGGATTTTAATAATCACTTACATAAATGAGGAGCTATTATAAAAGTTATAATAAAGGAAAAAAGGCCTGGATACTTCAAAAAGTATGAATTTTTAGAACTCCAACATGATCCTTCATTCAATGAAAGAGTCTTGTAAATTAGATTTTGAAGACCACACTATTGTATACTTAATATTATTATAAAATATGGATATCTATCTAATCACTTTTCTTTATTTATCTTTGTAGAGGAGGTTCTGGTGCACCTTTGAAGGAGAATGGGCCCTACCAAAGCATTCAATGATTCTAGTGGTAGGTGGATACCTTCATAGGAAGGAAATCATTATTTCTTTCTGAATAAAATCAATCTATCATGACCTACCCCCACTAAAGACCCTTATAGGTCAGTAGTGAAGATAATAATGACCCAAAATCCCACCTTTAATAGGATATAGGTTGGAGACTAGAACCAAGGGTATAGAACACATAGTATGGGGGAATTGACCACTTTTAACCCATGAAAATAGATAAAACACCAATCAAAACCATCTTTATAAAGAAAACAAATCACAATCCCAAATATAAATTAATATGCATATAATTTCCTAAAAAACAAGGAAAATATCTCTAAAGAAAATACAAAAAAGGGAATAGATCCTACAACAAAAACTTTAACACAAACTAAAATCTAGATAAAAATATAGTAATGTCCAAACCAATCACCAAATTTTTCCTCTAAATTTATAAAAACTATATATAAAATTAGGGTTAATCATACAAGTATAATCAATAATTTCCTTAGAAACTCTCATGATAATTTGGAAGAAACATACTAATGTATCAGTGAATTAACAAAAAAACAGACTCCTTCCCTATTCTAGTTCAATTATAACCCATCTCACCAATGGTTAATTCACTAAATTTTCATAAAAGTATAGTAGAGTAAATCATGAAAATATTTTTAGAGTTGGTGTCCCAGGAAAAACTGATTATACTTTGATTACATGTATATTTAATGTATTGAATATTAATTTAACATCTTATTACATATTGTTCATTATTTCTTCATGGCTTTAATGTAATAATTTCATAGAGTATTTGTAAAATTGATAAGGTCATAACATCTCCCTACTCTAACCTCATATATATTCACACCTCTCCGAGGTGGATCGGTAGTGGGGTGACACTAAGGTTTTGGGATGTGGGTTCGGAGGCCATCAGAGTTCTAGGCATGTGTCCTTCATTGGTGGTGAGTCTATGTTTATCTTCCGCAAGGCGTTCAGTGATGGTTTGTGGGTTTATTTCTGCTTTCTTTGGCGAGGTAGGGAATTTCTGTTCAGTCCCTCTGGTTTTGGTGTGGCGATCTCATCATCTATTTTGTTCCTTCTTTGGCTGTTTTTTTAGATGGTCTCTATTTTGGTTTTCGATATAGATTTGACTCTATGTGGAGGTTTTACGCTACTTCAACTATGATTTGTTTTCATGTACCTCATCTCCTCCCTAGGTAGGTTTTCCACGATGGTTTTCAAGAAATATTTGAGATGTATTGTTTGAGTGGCTACCAGTGTTCCAAGAGATGAGTTATTCATTTGGTGGTTCATTATGAGGTTTGTTTAATTTTTTTTTGTGTAGAATTGTTCATATTTTATGATGGGGATCTTGTATGGATAAATATATGGTGTGTTTATGCCTCTCAAAAAACCTTCTCTGGCATTATTCTCTAGTGGTGTTAGGGTGATAATGATGATAGGTGGTAATCATGAAGGTTGCAGTATGACTTTCTCTGACGTGCTGATCAAGATATCCTCAGGTTTCAGTTTGGATTTGGTGGTTTGAATTTCAATTTTTGAATCCCACCTAAATTCACTTTGTTTTGAATTTTGTGTGTGCTTTATTTGTGTGGTTCCCACTAACCCAAAAAGTGGTTTATTTTGATAATGAAAAAAGGGTTTTGTAGGGGTATGTCATGACTCACACACTTAGATTTACTGACCAAAACCATCATGCCATATGTTGGTGGGAAGTAGGGTATGTTGGGTGCATCATGATTGACATGTAATTAATGGATAAGTTGAGGAATGATTTTCCCCTTCCATGTTTATGAAATATTATATCTCAGCCCTTTTATTGGAATAGAGCCATCACATTAAATTCCATGGCCATGGTGTAATGAAATTTTTATTTCAAATAGTCATATAAATACATATCAAGTAAATAGGTTAATGACACCATCATGTGACTGATTTATGATATATTATTAAAAAGATATTATATTACACAATGATCATTCGTATGTAGTTTTTGATGTTGCGACATTAATTTCTTTCTCTTAGGTGCCTTGACCCATTGCTAGAAAGTAATCTTTGACTTTTGGAAATCCCACCTAATTCAAATGAGAAAGAATCCTAGAGGGTCCCACACTAAGTGTTTCTATTGATCATGATGAAGTTTCATTTGAGTTTAATTAATAAAATAAGTATTATTATCATGTTTGAGGAATAATTTTATTCAAGTTATATTGATCGCATAATTTAAATAAATATTTATTTGCTGACATGTGAATAAAAATATATTTATTTATTTTATTGAATATTTAATAAATATTTATTAACCGATATGTGAATGAAATATTTATTTATGAATAAAATTTTATTCAGGTGTTAAATAAATGAAAGAGAAGTTTGAATGGACCATGACCATTTCTGATGACAAATACTAATTAACAAGCCAGTTAAATAACATTTCTTATTGCACAAGTTGGTGCATGCCACAAAATAATTATATTATTTTTATTATTTGGAATGAGGTCTATTAAAGGTAATAAATGTTATTTAATGGAAAACATGCTATTAAATAATATTTTAACATAAATCCTAACTCTAAACAAACGACCATTTCTATTGTGTAGTGCATCCAAAATTGAGAATATAGAATTGTTTCATACAACAAATTCTCTGTCAAATCCTCTTTCTCTCTCCCTCCCAAGAACAAGAAGCATAAGAGATATTTCTTTAAGACCAAAAAATGAGCGATCAAGAAAAAACAATTCAATACATTCAATTCACCGCACTTGAACATGTTGGTCGAGTGGTGTTACTCGAAGATCATTGGAGCACACATAGATCACCGCTAGAGGGATTCTATCCTTAGATCCTCACAAAGTAACAAAAGAAACCCAAAAGGGTCTTTTTTTTATGATAAAAAACCATAAATTAAGAAAGTTACTAATCCCATGTATTTATTTTTTCATATATTAAATGAATTAATTATAAATTTGACGTGTAAGATCCTATGCTCATGGTTTTGGGAAACAATTATTAATTTCTTTTTAATATATCTCCCACCACCACACATTTTTTCTATGACCATAACCATCAATTGGTATCAGAGTGGTCACATTTAAATTTATAATTATTTATTTGATTGTTGATCTATGCATAATTGTGGTTATATTTTAATTTCATGTTATCTGTTTTTTAATTTTATTTGAATTAATATGTTAATGACATATTAATAATTCTTGTTCACTATTTAATTTTCTTAAAGGTTTAAGAACAAATGAATAATAATTAGATATTACATCAGGAAGCACTAAATCTTTGTCTGATAAAACCGGGTTACACGACGTGTAGAAAAATCACACACCATGAACCCATGCACATTTTACCTAGATATGCCGAATAGTTAATTACATGAAATGAATTTATTGCACAAAAAATGTTGACCGAGATAACCTAGAACACGACAAGTGGATACATGACATATAACTAACATGTACACGTTGTGCAGTCTAGATTTGTTAAAATGCTGAAGCCTCAGGCATATGACTCAAATACACATTGTGCAGTTGGACTGTACATGCCGTGTAGACTCCTATTAAATGAAAAAAAATGAAAAATTACATTAAATTGAAAATTTTAGCATTAAAACATTATTTTATTGATTAAAACACCAATGTGTGTTTGAAAATTTAATAATGGTTTTAAATAATATTAATGTTCAATTAATTTCTTTTAATTAATATGCCATTATTGGTTTTTCCGTTTATTTTCTATGAATGAAATAGATGATGGGTATCTCCTATTAAGTTCAAATGATCATTAATATGAAATATAATTAATTAATTAATGAAACCACATTCATATTAAATAATAAATAACAAATAAAGAAATGAATTATAACTAATTACTTTTGCATATTCATTGAATGTATGACCGTTCATGAGCTTGAACAAGACCTGTGTATGCATTGGATGTTTTAATTTAATTTATTATATAGGTTTTCAATTATTTATTATTAAATTAAATATTATTTCTTGTGTGTAATCCCTACCTCCATTATTATGTGGGACCTACCTTTCCAAGTATATTTATATAATCCCCCTTTAACCAATCATTTGGTTCCCCTCACCCGTGTGTGAGTCATAAATACATGTAATTATGGGAGTATCTTAAGGAACATGGAGGTAGTTTAAGATGAAACAATTATGATTCCAACTCAGGTGATGCATAGGTGGATAGGTGGAATGCTATAACTCATGAAAATATTGAAAAAATTAGTTATTCTTCCTAGGACGTAGGTTGATTTAATGTCTGATCATTAAATCAAACTGTTAAATAAATCTCATGAACAAATAATTTAATTATTTATTTATTTCTGTCTATGAAATTATATATTTTATGGATATGAGGAAAAGATCACATAAATAAATGAATTAATGTGAAAATATAGAATTTAAATAAATTTATTATGTGTAAATATTTTATCAAGCATAATTAATTTATTAAGTAACATCCACTTAATACTAACAAGACATGTAAAGGATAAAACAAGATATTTTTTTATAATAAATTAAGTAAATAAATTATGTGTAAATGTTTTATACAACATGGTTAATTAATTAATTAATATCCACTTAATATTAATATATATGTAAAGGATAAAACAAGATAAAATTTATGCATAATTTATTAAAATCCCTCAACCTAATATTAAGTTAGACTAAACCTTGTCTTACTTGATTAGGAATTAAAATCAATAGAACTAAGTGTTTGACCAAACCTTGTTGTGATACTTAGTTTTATTAGGGGATTTATTATGATGGTTTTGGATTTACTTAACCATTTTACGTCAAGAAGAGTATCCCTTTCTAGAATTGGTGTAATTTGGAGGAAAGTGTTGAGTAAATCCATGTCAGGATTTCAGGATTAGGGAGTCTAATCAACATATCAAGGAGTTGCAAGCCCATAGCTGGCAAAGACTTTCCAATATAAATACCTTCAATTAGCTTGACCAACCCCTTTTGGGGTTATGAGAAGGGGAATATGGATCCTTTCCACTATAATGTTAAATAAAATATAAATTAAAAGTTCAATGGTGAGTGCCATTAGGACTTGATAAAATAGTGGAAGATTTAATAAAATCAAATAATTTTTTATTTCTCACATAATTTGTAATCAAGAAAGTACTAATATCCTACTCTTTTTAATTCTAGAATAAAATGGAAAGATGATCATTAAAATTATCCCTATGATCAATATTGGATAAAGAAAACCTCCTAACTAGAAGTAACTCCTAGGAATGGTACAGATTCCTTCAAGTTATTCTATACCATGAACATAAATCTTATGTGCTAGAATCCTCAATACTAGATACTCCTTCCAAGGAGGCTAGTGACGAAGAGTTCCTTGTCTATTTAAAACATTTGAGTGATACAGTCAATGTTAAATGTTTGATGCTTTAATCAATGTATAGTGAACTGATGAAGTCTAATGAAAATATGGATGCATACAGCATGCTTGAGTACCTTCATGGTCTTCACCAAGAGAGAGCTAGACACAAAAAATTTTAGATTTCCAAGTAACTATTTCAGAGAAAGATTAGAAAGTGTGCCCTAGCTAGGATCATGTAGTTAATCTCATTGGATACATTGAGAACCTAAAGGTTCCATGGTTTAAACTCCCCAAATAACTAGGCATAGATCTCATTCACTAATCACCCCCTCAAAGATTTTCCATCTTTATTATAAATTTTAATATGAAAAACATTTAGAAATATCTACCAGATCTTCTCACTCGTCTTCTCCAAGAAGATAGGGATACAAAGTGTGGAAATCCTTTTGTCCTTATGGTGAAAAAATGGAAAGTGAAATAGAATAGATTAAGTAAAAATATTCTTCACACCCCTCCAAGAAGAGTAAGATAAAGGGGAAAACAAGGGAATAATACGCTGTCTGTTTTTCATGTGGAAAGAAGGTCCACTGGAAGAAAAAATGCACCCAACTAAAGAAGAAAGGGGAAGATTCAGGTGCCTTTTTTATCAAGTGTACAAATTGGGTATTGGATACAATTTTTGGTTATCACATGTGTATTCAAATATAGGAACCATGTATATATAGAGAGATTGATTGAGGGGAGTTAGATCTATGAGAATCCAACAGAGATAAACTTGATGTTATAACTATCGGGGACTAGCACATCAAGTTACCAACCAGAATGATCTTGTTTTTGAAAGGTTTTTATTATGTTCCATATATTACAAAAAACATTATTTATGTATCTATACTTGATACAAATGGATTTATTTTCAAATTTGGTAATAAATGTTTCTTCTTTTACAAAGATAAATTTTTTTTATGATAAGTCACATTTAAATAACGGTCTTTATGTGTTAGATTACATGAACCAAGTAATGATAATCGATAATGATGTTACTTTACATGAATCATACCACACCCAAATTTGGAATCACTGGCTAAGTTATGTAAATGAAAATCACTTGACTAAATTACATCAAGATGGATATTCAAATTATTTTGAACTAAAACCACTTGGTGTATGTCACACATGTTTACAATGAAAAATAACTAAATCCCCATTTAGTGGGAAAGGTGAAAGGGATAAAGATCCTTTTTAATTAGTTCATACTGATTTGTGTAGAATATTTCCTATTGAAGCAATGGGTGGGTACTCATACTTCATAACTTTTATTAATTATTTTAGTAGATATGGATATGTCTAATTAATGAGGTATAAGTTAGATTATTTTGATAAATTAAAGGAATACAAGAATGAAGTTGAGAAACAACTTGGTAAGAAGATTAAGAAACCCTGCTCAGACCGTGGTGGAGAATATGTTAATCAAGAATTCATTGATTACTTATGTGAGTTTGGGTCCTATACCAACTCACTCCTCCTTACACACCTCAGTGGAATGGTGTAAGTGAAAGGAGTAAATTAACCTTGTTGGACATAGTGAGATCAATGATGAGTCATGCGAGTCTTCCATTATCCTTTTGGGGATACACATTACAAAAATAAACAAATATAATAAACCAAGTACCAACTAAATTAATAAATGGTATTCCATATGAATTTTTTAGTGGAAGAAAAAACATGTTATTGACTTTACATCTGCCAGAAAGTGAATCATTTGTTAAGGCCTCTTTAGGTAACAAACCTTCACCTTGAGGTACAATGTGAACCTTTATAGGATACCCCAAGGAAACAAGGGGATATTACCTATACGAATCCTAGGAAAAAGTTTATAATGGTAATATAGGCCATATTACTTGAGATAGAACACATAGATAAAAGGGATAGTGGGAGAGAGATAAAATTTGATGAATACAAGGCTCAAGGAACAAAATAGTTGGTATAAGAACATATTCCATAAATCCCTATGGAAGAAGAAACTGTTCCAAAGACACAAGTATTTTGTAGGAGTACAAGAGAGGTTAGATAACCAGAACATTATGGTTTTATAGTCATTGAGGATAGTGACTCATTATTAGTTGATAATAATGATCCTCTAACCTACAAGGAAGAAGTAAGTGGCATAGAATTTTCCAAGTGGAAATAATCCCTGAATTTTGAAATGAATTCCATATACTAAAAACAATTCTATATTTTGGTAGAACCTCTATTAGATGTAAATCCTGTTGGTTGAAAATGGGTATTCAAGAATAAATTGGGCATTAAAGGACAATTCAGTACCTATAAGGTGTGACTGGTTGCAAAAGGGTTTAAATAGCGTCAAGGCATTGACTATGATGAAACATTTTCATCAGTTGAAATGATTAAATCTATCAAAATTATACTTTCCATTGCAGCTTACCATGACTATGAGATTTGTAAAATAGATGTCAAAATATCCTTACTTAATGGGAACCTTCATAAAGATATATATATGACACAACTCGAAGGGTTTGTGACTCCAAAGGATTCCAATAAGATATAAAAATTGACAAAAAATCCATTTATTTATTAAATTAATAATCTTATTCATGGAACATTAATTTTGATGAATCCATAATCAAATTTTGTTTCATAAATAATGAGTTTTATCCTTGTGTCTACAAATGATTTTGTAGGAGTGAAATAGTTTTCTTAACAGTATATGTTGATGAAATATTACTCATTGAAAACAAAATACTAGTCTTATAGTCTGTTAAAGCATGTTTGAATAAATTATTCTCCATGAAGGACTTAGGAAAGGAAACATATATTTCTGGGATCAAGATCTATCATGATAGATCCAAGATACTACTCGACCTAATTTAATCTACATACATTGACAAGATATTGAAGACATTTAGTATGCAACAATCCAAGAGGGGATTGTTTCCAGCATCACATGTCATTCATCTTTCCAAGAAAACATGTCCTAAAAAATATGAGGAAATAAAAAAATAGAAAGGATTCTATATGCATTAATGATTGGGTCAGTCATATATTCCATGATATGTACTAGGATAGATGTTTCATACACATTGAGTTTGGTAGGATGATATCAAGATTATCATGGTGATTTCTATTAGAAGGAAGTCAAGACTATCCTTAAGTATTCGAGGAGTACTAAGGATATGTTCTTGATCTATAGAGGATATGAGGAACTAGTCATTAGAGGTTATTTAGATAAAAGTTTACAAACTGATAAAGATGACATGAAGTCACAAAAAAGATACATATTAACTTTTAATGGGGGTGTTATGAGTTGTAATTTCTCAAAGAAGGCTATGGTCGTAGATTCTATAGTAAATTCTGAGTATATTGGATCTTTTGAGGTAGCTGAGGAAGCATTATGGATGCAAAACTTTGTCCAAGAGATTGATGTGGTACCTTGGAGTAAATATCCCATCACACTTTATTATGATAATACTATAGTGGTGGTTCTCATAAAATATACAAGGGCATATCAGTGAAAAAATAACATACTTATAAAGTATCATATCTTGAGAGATTTTTCTTCGAGAGGCGAGGTTGTAGTGAGAAGTATTTCCATGGAAGAAAATGTGGAGAACCCCTTGAATAAAGCCTTGACTCATAATAAACATGATTATCATGTGGGGTATATTATATTGAAAGTTTTAGGTAGTTATCTCTAGTCTAAGTGAGTGTTTGTTAGAGTTGGTGTCCTAGGACCAACTGATTATACTTTGATTACATGTATATTCAGTTTATTGAATATTAATTTAACATCTTATTACATTTTGTTCATTTTTTATACATGAATTTAATATAATAATGTCCTAGAGTATTTTTCACATTTATAAGGTCATATAAGTTCCCCTCTATGATGATAACCTTGAAGTGATATGAAATTATTCTTAATATAGTTCTATGGTTAGATAATATACTATGACATGACACATAGTATTTAGACCATCATGTGTGAGTTCTCATAAGTGGATGAGGATTCTTCTCATGAATTTTGCACTTAATAATCTTTAAAAAATGAGATTACAAGAACATACCCACCAATAGGAATTTTGTATGTTTTGGTTTCATTAGATATTCCTATATGTGAGTATGTTTAATGGTCCTTAGATTTTAATATTATCATTAATGTATGTCATGAATCACACACTTATATTTACTAAACAAAACTGTAAAGCCATATGTTGGTGGAAAGTATGGTACGTTGGGTGAATCATGATTTACATGTCATTAATGGATAAGTCAAGGAAATATTTTTCCATTCCATCTTTGTGGAAGTTGATATCTTGGCCCTTTGATTGGAATAAAACTGTAACATTAAATTTTGTGGCCATAGTGTAATGACATGTTTATTTCAAATAGTCAAAGAAAGACGTATTGAATAAATAGGTCGATGAAACCATTATGCAAGATGCTAGATGAGATATTGTGACAAAGAGATTATATTAAACAGTGATAATTTATATGTGGTTTTTGATTTTGTTAAATTAAGTTAATTCTATTGGGTTACTTGACTCATTGGTAGACAATAATCATGGAATTTAGGCAAGCCTGCCTAATGATAATAAGAAATAATCCTAGAGGGTTACACACTAAGTGTTTTTTTGATCTCGATTAAATTCTATTTGAGTTTAATTAGTGAATAAATATTATTCTCAAGTTCGAGGAATAATTTTATTCAAGTTATATTGATCGCATAAATTAAATAAATATTTATTAATTAGTATGTGAATAAACATAAATTTATTTATTTTATTGAATATTTAATAAATATTTATTCATTGGTATGTGAATGAAATATTTATTTACGAATAAAATTTTATTTGGGTGTTTAATAAATGCAAGAGGAGTTTGAACGGGCCAAGACCGTGTCCGGTGAAAAATATTAATTAAAAATTCAGTTAAATAATATTTGTTATTGCGCAAGTTGGTGCATACCATGAAATAATAATAATATTATTATTCTGTGGAATGGGGTTTATTATAGGTAATAAATGTTATTTATTGGTCGGAATGCTATTAAATAATATTTTAACCTAAATCATAACTCTATAAATAGACAACTATGTCTATTGTGTAGTGAATCCAAAATTGAGAATAGAGAATTGTTATGCACAATAAATAATCTCTTGACTCCTCCTTCTCTCTCCTTCTCAATAATGATAAGTGAAAGAGATATTTGTTCAAGAAAAAAGAATGAATGATTAATAATTAACAATGAAATACATTCGATTCTCTGTGCTAGCACCCATTGATCGAGTGGTGTTGCTTGGAGATCATTAGAGCATGTATGGATCACCACTAGAGGATTCTATCCTTAGATCCTCACAACACAATGAAGGAAATTTGAAAGGGTCTTTTTAGATGACCAACAATCACCAATGAAGAAAGTTCCTCAGACTAGGTATTTATTTGTTTATATATTAAATAAATTAATTATAAATTTTAGGTGAAAGATCCTCACTCATGGTTTCAGGCAATGATTATTAAGATAAATTTTAATATATTTCCCAGCACCGCACACTTTCTCTGCACCTAGAACCATAAAATATATCAAGAGATTTACCCAACACCTACTTCCCCACTAATCCAGTAACCCTAATGTCCCAATGAAAAACATCCCACTGTTCCCATACCTTTCCATACACACATACCATATCCTCATTCCACCTCTACATACCACATCTATATACAAGAACCACACAACCATATCCATTTACTACTGCCACATAATCACATTCACATACTAAAACCACATAACTCTATCCCAACCACACACCACTACCACATAACCATACTATAACAAAAAATAATGAATATGAGAGGTGGATTAGTTATCCATCCGCATCACCAACTTTCTGGATGTTGAGGGTTCTACTGCTATCCAAAATCTCATATGGGTATGGGTAAAGTTACCCAAATCAGTTAGTGGATTATAATAAATAAAAAAACATAAGATGATATATAGAAACACATAAAACTAGTCCAAGTTTCACTTCATATCAAATACCTCTATAACCACAACTCATGGACACACCATCATCATCTCACTATAATGAAAATCTATGTAACCCCTAAACACACAATATTTCAACACTACAAACACAAAATAATCACAAAAATTATTCCCATTTAAAATTCATTACCAAACTACCTATATAATCACTAACCAAATTATTTCATCATACCATATTAGTTATGATTTTTTTTTAAATTTTATACATGGACCAAAAACAACTTACAATACATTTCAACATTTTCATTTTATGTTCCCATGATTGTATTGAAGATAAAGTCCATAAATTTTATATTTTATTCATTATAAATATATAAGAATTATGGATTTTGTTTACATTAAGGATATTTATGTGATAAAATTTCCATGGAAGATAGATATTGAAGGTGATCATTATAAGATAATATGGTGTGAAGAACTACCTTGGAAAGAAGATTAATGGAGTTCTAGCATCATATATGAGATGAATATAGAAGGATATTAATATTTATGCATGTGGGAAAAATAAGGTGTTTGATATAATAATATTACTTATTGAATTATAATGGAAACTAATATAGAATAAGGATTTTCCATTGGACATAATAATTATTACTCCCTAAAGGAAGAATATCTCTAACGACCACTATAAAAATTGATGGTGTGATGACATGAACCTCTTACAATAGTTATATATGGATTATTCTTTCTATGAGGAGTTTATAAAACACTAAAATATTTTATATACACAATTTATTTAGTTGTGTCTTGTAGGTACTCTAGAGGATATATCCTTATGATTGATATAAATCATGTTTTACAATTTTCTTATCACTTTAATGATGGAAAAATAGAATGAAGAATGAACCTAAATATTTAAATTTGAGATTGCGTTGATTTAAATAAATCATGATGAAATATGGAAAATTTTATGGGTGCTATAGAATAAAGGAGAATGTAAGAATACTTTAACTTAAAATTAATTTAGTGAAGTTTCATATTAGATAAAATCACGACAGAATGTATTTGTGTTACAATATAACTGTGAAGTTTTCAAAATACTATCACTGATGTATCTGACTGTAAATGGATGTGGAACTATTATATGATGATGAAGATAATTTTCATAAATACAACATATTGTGATGTAATATATTGGTAGAATCATGATTTGTACATTGAAACTCAAAGATTGAGGATAGACAAGATGATTTGGGTGAAAGGATAAACGTAATGTTTTTATGGTTACACCATAATTTCATGTATTTCAAAATAAAATTCAAAAGCATGCTACAAGATATAGGTAAAATAAAATTGATATTGCTACTGGAATTAAAGGATAAATAATCACACCATAGTAATTATTTTTCATGCTAAAATATATTTATGGTATTTTATGAGAAATTGTAATATGAAATTAATACATTATAATAATAAGTAACACACCTCAATGTTTATGGGGGATATGAAAATTTGAAGGATCTTATTAATGGTTTTTTGGAGTAGAGACATATATTTGGTCTAAATTTTTTGTATATGAGATGATTGAGGATTGAATTATAAAAAGACACCATTACACCATGATTTGGTCAAATCCATAATATCTAGAATTAAATGTACTATCATTATGGAGTGTATTGAGAGACTTAAAATTGTATCTTTTATTAGCTTACTATATAAAATTGACTTGGGATTTAATATACTTAACACATGGATGAATATGAGTAAATACATGATTTATGGATCGATCAAAATTTTTAATGAAGATATAGATATATAAAATATCTCTATAAATAGATTATCCAGTTGCTGAGAGAAATGAGGGATTGTGAGATGATAAAATCATTATGAGATCATTAATAAGGATATGGATACCTATCTAGCTTGATCTTATATGAATAATAATACACACAATATTCATTAATAATGAGGAACTTGAGAAATATAAATTAATCTCATGCTCATTATATTTAATTGTATCTTATATTGTATTTGAAATACTTATATGTATTTAGGACTATCTTCTTACTCTATCCATAAATTTATTCATCCTTGATAATAATATGTTTATGTGGACAACAAGATAATGGTTATTTAACACTAAGGACACATACACTCAATAAAAGGAGTGTGTGAACCATATAATCCCTTGTATCATGTGATTTATTAATCTATATCTCATAATTTTCATAACTATTCCCTTATCTAAAGAGATCCATGGGCTAACTAACATTGAAAGTATGTTTTTTAGAATAATGGAAAAAGAGTGAAGAAAATTTAATTAAAGTTCAACCACTTATTCACCCCCTATTAGTGGTTGGACATATCTCTTATGATCCTTTCAATTGGTATTAGAGAAAACTTCAATGTGAAGGTTTCAGGAATGCCCACATAGATTGCGAGTTTTGAAGAAACCCATATTTTATAGATTTTTCTCTTATAATTCATTGATTATATCCCCATAATTTTGATAAAATATAGAAAACTATAATATTTTCATTATATTATTATATATTTTGGTTTATTATAAAATAGCCTAATTTCATGATTTTATTGGTTTTATTTATTTTCTATATTTAATTTCCTCTACCATAATTTTATTTAGGTGTTTTGGGTAATGTTTGTGAAGACCATCCACACCATATATAAGTATTTGGTTTATGAAATTTTTGTGCAATAGTAAATAGTTTGGATATATATTAATAAAAGTGAAGTTGTGAAGGATACATAATATTAACAGCTATGTTACATTGGATATGTAAGAATAATTAGGTATCTATGTATAAATAAATTTATTGACTCATAATTTATTTAATAATAATCTCTTTTCCACCAAATAGAGAATACTATCCTATAATGTAAGATTAAACACTAATTTTCAATGTTGGTGTTGGAATAAATAGTAATTTATGTAAGAATAACCCTATAAATGCACATGCTATATAAGAGTTTTTCTTTTACCATAGGATCTTAAGAAGCATCTAAGACTCCACATATGATTAAATAGAAAATACTGAATCCCACATAAAAATAAATAAAATCTACATATTATTAAAACAAAATAAAAAAGGGCTATATATGATTCAATGTGAAACTATTTTGTAATGACCCTATTTTTATTGTGTAAGACTAGAATATTTCTAGGTATATTTCCAGAGTTGGGTGTGGGTTTAGCATGAAATTATGAGGCCCAATGAGCCTTGTACTGGTGATATTTAAATTATTAAATATATTATATCACATGCACACAATTTTTTGAAATAATGAAATAACTCTTGAACGGAGTCTCATATAGGAAATATGAGACCACAATTATTTCTAGAACATGACGTTTACCCTAGAAAAAAAATAATGTTGGTCAGTGTTGGATGCCTTGTTGAGGGCGAGTGTTGGTGGACCTTATATTTGATTAAATAAAATTTTTATTAATTAATAAGGGTAAGAATTCCCCATTCCCCATTATTTCTCATGCATGAAAAAGGGATATGGGTCTCTTTGCATGAAAAATGAATCGATGAGGAATCTAAGAGAATAGGAACTTCTAAACTCAGTTCTTGATGTATATATCTCCCGGATCATGGTGCAATAACTTTAGGGAACATATTTGGACATTAAGCTTCAATGTTTCTATGAGGTAGGTAGTTTTTTGAGTTTTAAGTCTCGATACCTGTATAAGCATTGTTTAAGAGTTTTATAACCCTTTTATGAATTCTAAAGATCCCTTGGGGGTCAATCTATGAGTAATTAGGGAAAAATGGGGTTTTAAAAGGTTCATAGGGATTTTCTATTTGGAAATCGTGATCACATGGTGTATAGTGAAGGAGCACATGCCATGTGTTCTTTTCATTTGGGGAAGAAAGAGTTTTGAGAACTACACGCTATTTATTAGGGGTACACACTATATAATGGGACTTTTCAATATGGATAAATACATGGTCTAACACACCATGTTAAGAGGACATGGTCGTGTAGTGGTATAAGACTATAGTATATGGGCACAAGATGATGTACACATACAAGAGTTGGAGGAAATGACCAGAAGACCATGTTGATAAAACATGTTATATACTTCAAGTACACGCCATGTATGATTATATAGATAGCCAATCCATACATGATCAAGGAAACAAATAGGTGACTAGGTGTGGTTACACATCATGTAACTAGATTTACATGCTATGCACTTCCCTTATACACATCGAGTACCATGAGGAGACACGACCGGGGTATGACCTAGTGAAACATGTTGTGTAACCTAGTAGGAAATTCCATGTACTACCCTAAGAGACTTATTTCTCACAAATAACCTTTTTCATAACTTATATTGGCCCCTATGAGAAGCATATCCTGAGTAGTTTTCCATGTAGAATGCAATGATGGACTTCATTTGGGATTTAGAGATATGACATCTGGTGGTGCTAGCGAGATGCTTATTTTAGAAACACATAGACCAGTATCAGTTGGACGTGTTCCCTTTGTCCATCCCTCTGAGGGTATATTGTGGTATTATGTCATGAGTAGGATATGATCACCTACTAATAAGGTTATTCTATATTGGGTTTTTGGTGTCCCCCATTGGTCAAGGGTTTGTTCCTCTTTGTGAGTATCAAGATCCACTAGGTTCCAATGCGACTTTCCTAATGGAAAACATGATGAGTGATATCTATTGGATGAGTTACATTAGAATAATAAGACTTGATGAGTGAGACATATTAGATGAGTTCCATCAGGGATGGAAAGACTCATGTAGTGAGTTCTCCCAAATGAGCATTACCTTGAGCCTTGAGTATAATTCTATGGTTAGTAGCATGGTTTGGATCCCTTTGAGATTGGGTGTCTATCTAGGCTTATTTTGGGAGTCCTTATGGATATGTATCATGTATTTATTGAAATAAATTGGTTATTATGATCTAAATATCCTTTATTAGTTTAGATAGAGAGATAGATATCCCCATTCTCTCTCCCTTGGGTTTTATGTACTCTCACACTTATAGGTTGAGTGGATAGTTTCCTTCCAGTTTATTCCTTTTATTTTGGGGGTTTGGGGAACATAATTGGTATGTATATACTTACCCATACATAGTATCTTCCCACACATGTCATGTTTTATACATATGACATGCCTTTTTACAGAGTCATGTGAGGACCAGGAACCAGTAGAGCATAGTGAGATAGACAAACCAGGGTATGTACTGGGTGTTTCATTTGATTTTAGTCCCTTCATACTAAATATATTGGACTCTTTTTCAGCTTTTTGTGAGATTATATTTTTCCTTTAATGATTTATAGTACTTATGTCATACTCTAATTGTGGTATATAGATTTATTCATGCATTTGGTATCTCTTGTATCTTTTATCTCTGCACTATTGTATGGATATGGATATGTTTGCGTGAGTACAAGAATATTAGTCTAAGGACTCACATAGATATGATATGACCACTCAAAATTGGTCTCCAGCCTATCCTACTATAGGTGTTCTTGGGGTTTTCATACTTGGAATATCACCAGCCAGGTGGGCCTCGGTTGGTCAGGTCATGAAAGTGTGGTATTAGAGGAGTTGGTTCTACCTTAGGATTAGAGTTTGGAGTTTTTTTTTTCAGGATGTGAGGCTTGGTTTGAGATTTATAGAACCCATGTTAAAGTATTTAGAGTTTTAATTTTAGGCTATAGACTCCAATGTTGGTGTGGTGACTAACATATCCATTCACTAGGACCCTGATAACCTGTTTGTTGACTTCTTACATATAGACACTAGTTTCATGGAAACATTGGTGCATGCATCATATAGAACTAGTTTGTGGTTTCCATATACTTCTTGAGTTATCTCCCTAGATATAATACTTTACCATGGTGCATATTTATTATTTTAGTATTCCTCCGTGATGGAATCCAGTCGATATTATGTGATGATATTGCGATGATGATCATCCTAGTGATGAGGCTTCAATGCATGGGTCTGCACAGGAGGTGGTACCTCTGGGTGGGTTGCTAGTTTTCCACCACCCATTGAGTAAAAGGTTGTGTTGGTAGTACTATATGGAGATGTGCTATGTATTATTTCACTCCATGAGTTTTAGAGGCAGTGACCTCTCATGCTCTAAGGTGATTTAGACCCTTAGGTAGAAGAGGACTATCTTGAGGCAGTTGTGTAAGTTTTCCACCTTGTTAGGACACCTCTCGATCATATGATGGTCCTTGCAGTAAGCCTTTTTTCAGGGATATGTAGGGATATGGTGGATTCTAGTGACCCATATACATGATGAAATGACTCTCACTTGGATAGAGTTTGAGTGTCTCTTCAAGGAGAATTTCTATCTAGCCATGTTGAGAGCAGTGAGTATCCAATAGATTTTGTAGAATCAGTAGGGTAGCATGACCATGGTTGAGTATTCAAAAATATTTAATAAACAATTTTGATATTATCTAGATATGGTTCAAAATATATTTTTCTGATCAGGTACCTTTGAGAAAGGCCTATGTTGAGATATGATGCCTGAGTTGTGATCCCTTTTCATTCCCACCTATACTGGAGTTCTCGAGTGGGCATTGTTAGTGAATAGATTCTTAGAAGAGTAGACACCAAAATTATGTGTTGGTAGTGAGAAAAAAGGAGCTGAGACCTCGGTATATAGTAGCATATGGTAGGTTTAGGTATCCAATAATGTGAGATGATTTAGGAGATATTCTCGTGATATAGGTTCAGTAGTCTTGGTCTCTCAATATGGTTTTAGTCAGCTGAGAGAGATACGGTGTTTCTCTTATGATGGTTGGGGACATATCACATAGGATTGTATGACCCATCATACAGGTGATAGGGATATATTTTATAGAATTCCTAGGAATATGCATCAATAAGAGGAAGGTTCATATGATATCATATGTGGAAGAGGAGTAAGAAGAGTAACAGGAGGTGGTTGACAGTTCAACCTATTTCCCCCACCACCCCCATTGGTCCACACCAGGTTTAGGGGGATGGAGGAAAGGGGTGAAGACAAATATAAGACATAAAGTACTATGACCCAGAGGCTCCGAGGAGTATTAGATGTGTGATATATATACTTTCTACTTTATTTTTAGTACTCTTAGATATAGGTGAGAACCACTATTTTCTTGCCACTTATTGTTTGAGGATTTTCTAAGGTGATACTGAACATTCATGGAGACCTATGTTGGTGATGTTTTACATGGATTTAGACACTTTGGGAAGAGTTAAACTTCCCCCTAATGAGACAAACCCTTTTTATATGATCCAAAACCATTTTGGTGATTCAGTTCCACCCAAAGCCGATAGTGTCTAGGTGTGGTGGATGAGTTCATTTAACTTGCGTGTTTGGAGTATTTTAGTGTGCTAGGGTGTTAGAGACAAGACTAGATATGTAGAATAAGTGGGAAATAGATAGGATAACTTCCAATTAGTAGGAGATTGTGTCTTGGAGGATTTAAATATGATTTGAGTTATGAAATGAATCTTCACTTCCCCAGCTACTGTTTTTTCAAATTCACGAGTCAATTTCCTTGAGAGTATCCCCTATTCAAGGCCTAGTGGTACTAGTGGATCCTTTTAGCCTGACCCTTATGTTTTGAGGCTCCATAAAAGAGGTCCAAAGATCATACCCCTTATCAATATTATGACTTTACTCTAGAGGATAGATCCTCACATAGAATCTTTCCAGAGTGGAAGAGAGGCCTTATAATGTTTTACTCTATATGGACTGGTTTTTTCCATCTGTGCTTAGTTGATTACTTCCAGTGGGTGTGGAAATGTTTTTGGTTATTGGATGGAGTTTTACTATTTTGATATGGAGTGATCCCAATAAGAGTAGAATGATATCATGTGTATTAAGGTACAACTAATTTATTATTAGTTGGATAGTATAACACTCGAAGTAGTGTATTAGATGAGATTTCATCTTCCTGCAGTGGTGATGGATTAGTAAGACATATTTACTGACAAAATTCCTAGTTTACCTCTCCACCGAGAGTTATAATTGTTTATAAAAGGACACCTGAGACTTCCCTGATATTTGTGTCATCATTTTTGATGGATCCCACTGAGCTTTGTGAGACGGGGCTATTGTTATAGAATCTACAAAGGAAGGGATTTGTAAAACCCAGTGTGTTTCCCTGGGTAGACCAATTTAGTTCACCTAGGAGGCAGACATGATCTTGAGTTTAGGTGTGGATCGACATAACCTGAATAATGTGATATGGGCCAGAGTACCCACCTATGAGAATCGATGAATTCTTTTCCCATTGTTTAGGGGTGAGGTGGATCCCAGAGTTGACCTCAGGTCTGGTTATCACCAGACCCAAGTTTGAGAGGGGTATGTACCAAAGGTGGATTTATAATTCCACTATAGTCACATTGCATTCATAATGATACTATCTAGTATGTTGGAAACCCTATCATTTTTCATGACTTATAAACCATATCCTTAACTCTTCTTAGATAAGTTCATAGTAGTATTATTTTTTTGGCACCCTCATGTACTTAGAGTTAGTGTTGGAGTTCACAAGGCACTTGAGGATGATTCAGGACATGATATGAGAGTATCAAATTCTTAAGGAGCTCACGTAGAGTATTTTATGGATTCTGGAGGTCCGCTAATGGGGATATGTCTTCTCAAACATGGGAGTGGTAATAGACCTGAAAAGGGTTGAGGAAGCACTATCTTGAGATACACCTAAGGGAATTACCACAGTACAAGATGCTCATAATGAAGTTTCCCATACATTATTGTTAAGAAACATAATGGATAATTTGACCTATTTGCAATTTTCCCTCATGGGTGAGGCTGGTAGGAAATGTATCTAGTTGATGGTTGTCACCCCTACACTTTTTAGCGAGTTAGAGGGCATGGATTGGGGATATTATTTGAAAAGACTTGAGTAACCAGATATCCACTCTACATGTTCTTGGAGGATTTTTCCTAAGGTGGGGAGAACTTAATCCTCCCTAGGATGAATGATGACCCCAGTCATACTACAAGAGGAATTTATGAGGATTTTTCTCTCTCATTAGTACTCCAGGGGTGTTTTTTGAGTTCAAATCTTGATGTCTCACCTATTAGTAGGTGGAGACTGAGGTACTTAGATGGTAGTAGGAATGGGTAGGTGACTATAATTTTCATGATGGGGCTTCTATGATCAGTGAGAGGTCATGACACCATCTAGTTGATCGTAGACCTAATAACTAGGTTGGACCACTTCATAATCATCTAAGAGTAGAGTTTAGTGGAGAGTTTGGGATTTTGGTTTATACAGAAGATATTATGGATTCATATAATCCATTAATGATCATTTCAAACCATTAATTTCACATAATGACATGATTAAAGAAAGGATAAATGAGTATTTTGGGGTTTTTATGGGATGTTAGGATATATATAGGGTTTGTAGGCTTGTTTTCCTGATACTACATTGGTTTGGGGAGGTGGTGTACAACTTAACCCTATAACTGCAGTGAGATCAGGCACTTGATATATTCTATGTGTCATAAATGAGGAAAATATGTGCATGAATCATTATATGATGTAGGCTAGGGTGATTTAGAAGTTGAGTGTAGAGTTTCCTTTTGAGGTGATTAGTACCATTTGAGATTTTACTAGAGAATTACCTTTATAGGCATGTGTTTTCCCTTGGGTGTGTATTTGTTTATAGCACATGGAACTTCAGGGGAGCTTGGTATCCTTTCCTATGAGTAGGTTTTCACTTTTTGGGATAAAAAACTTTGAAGTTGGGGAGATTTTAATAACCCTATTTTTTCGTATAAGACTTTGGAATTTTTCTAGGAATATTTAAACAGTTGGGAATGGGGTCTATGTAGAATTTCGGGGTATGAAGATCCTTGGAGTGGTGATATTTAAAACATTAGACATATTATATCACATGTTCATAATATTTATAAAACAATGGATTAACTCTCAAATAGAGTCTTGGGTTAGATATCCGAGACCATGGTTATTTTTATAATGTGGGGTTTACTCTAGGCATGATATAAAGTTGGTTAGCATATGGAACCTGGTTGAGGGAGAGCATTGGTGGCACTGATAATTAATTAAATGTAAATTTAATTAATTAATAAGGGGTAGAATACCCTCTTACCATTTGGTTCTCACACACGAGGGAGGGATATGACTCCCCTTATGTGATAGAACAACTGAGGAGGAACCGAGGAGAGGGGGCCTCGTTGGAATTTGATATTGACGATGATCACTACCAGATTTTTGTGTAGTAGCTTCAGGGCAAAAATATGGACTAGAAGATTTGGTGTTTCACTATGAGGTTGATAGTTTTATGAGTTTTACATTCTGATCCCTATATATGCGTTTTTAAGAGTTTTATAGCCCTTTTATTACTGTTAAGGATCCCATGATGGTTGATCTGTGAGTAATCAGGAAAAACGGTGGTTTTAGGAGGTTCATGGGGATTTCATGTTTGAAAATACTGATCACATAGAATGTAGTCTAGGAGAACACACCATGTGTTCTTCCCATCTGGGGAAAAGAGTTTTGGTAACTACATGCTGTGCACTAGGGGTACATGCCATGTAGTGGGACTTGTCCATGTGGCCGAATACATGGACAGACACACCATGTTAATAGGATATTATTATGTGGTGGTACACAACCATAGTACATGGGAATGGGTTGATATACATGGGAACGGGCTATAGGACATGACTAGAATCCTAGGTTGATAGAACACACTATGTACTTTAAGTAAACACTCTGTATGATTACATGGACATCCAAGTTGTGCACAGGAAAGGACACACCTAGGTGACCAAGCAAGGTTTCATGCCATGTAACTATATGTACATGCATTGAACTTCCCTTATACACACCAAGTACCACGAGGGGAAATGAATAGGGTATGGCCTAATAAGATATTCTATGTACCCTATGAGGAAATTCCATGTAATCCCCTCAAATACTTCTTTCTCATGTATCACCTTCTTCAGGACTCATATTAGGGCCCATGAGTAGCCTATCCTAAGTAGTTTTTCCCTAATAATGTGATGGTGATCTTAATTAGGGATTTATATATATGAATCAAGGTGATGATTGTGTAAAAATTCTTTTATTAATTTATAGAAACATATCATTTGGGTGTTTTCCCTTGGTCCATCCCTCCAAGGGTATAGTGTGACATAATGTCCTAAGAACATGATTGTGATCCCCTATATGGGATTAGTTCAAATAGAGTTTATGGTATCCCTTAATGGGACTGGGGTGGTATCCTCTTTCATTTATTCATCTTACCAAGGAGAGGTTTGAGGTATTGGCATGACCAATGTACATGGGCACTGATCCCCTACTTAGCAAGTTGTTCCAAATTGGGTTTTTGGTTTCCCCTAGTGGCCATGGGTGTAATACATTATGTGAGTATAGAGATCTTATAGGTTCTATTGTTCCATAGTATATTGTTGGACCCTCTCTAGTTTTAATGATTTTAATAATCACAAATCATGCCAAATCATGTAGCAGCTGAGATACTGTTGCAACGACGGCACTGTAACAGCGGCAGAGGCACTGTAGCAGTGGTAGGGGCACTATAGCGACAATGGGTACTATGCGACACTGTAGTAGTGTGGGTACTGTAGCAGTACTATTCATAGAATGGGCCTTGGGCCAAAAATTTGGGCCTATGGGCTATGTAATGGGCTAAATGCCCACTGGGCCTTCGGGCTATGTAATGGGTCTCCCTCTACCCAGTTAAAGAGGTATTTGCTTTGCTTTAATAATAAAAATGATGCTTCGACCCTAACCTTAAAAAAAAATATCTATGTTTCATTACATGTTTAACACATTTTGTTGACATTCATGTTGTAAGATAATTAAAATATAAAATTGGCTAAGTATGAGTTACTGACCCCGATTGAAAAACTGAATCACCGATAGTTAAGTCTGACTCACTGATAAAAGACTCACCGATATTGAAAATGTCTCACCAACAGTACAAATGTCTCACCAATAGAAAAAATCTCTCACCAATAGAATAAACGTCTCACCGATAGAACAAATGTATCACCAAAAGTACAAACTGACTCACCAATAGATGACTCACTGACAGTATAAATGAGACACCGATAGAAGGAATGAATCACTGACAGAACAAAATGAGTCACCAACACATTGAGTTATCGACAGATGGAGATACTAACAGAATGAATCACCGATAGAACGAGTCATCGATACCAACAGAATGACTCAACAATAGGATTCATTGAAAAATTGGCTTACTGACAGAGGAGTCACCGACAGACTATTTAAATTTTATTTTATTTAAAATGATCTCTAATAGTCATATTTGAGTGTTTTAAATCTACTTATTTAATTAATTCTTTTTGCAGACAACATTAATGACTATGTCATTGGATAGTATAAGGTATGAGGTACCTCCACATGATTCTTGTTTTCTAACACAATACACCTAAAATAAAATGAAAGATTGGCACATGATCTACATAGTATGAGAGAATAACAAAAAAGAATATATGAGCATAGATACCATAACAAGCTGAAGAACACATAAAGAACTCTCATTCCTACTAGCTGTGAACTAAATAAAAAATTATTGTGCACCAAAGCTTCAATCATAATTATAGAAAACAAAACTAAGTAGTATAATACCATCTTCCTAGAAACCAGAACACAAAGCTCAAAAAACACTCTGTTTCACTGTCTGTTTCTAGAAAAAGACTCAAACTTCACATATGCTACATACAAAGAGTCCAAAGCTTCATTTCACAACACACAGAGCCTTCTAAACTCTATTTATTTATTTAATGCTATGTTGTGTTCATTTTTACTACATTTTGAGAAGTGTGTGTGTTTGTATGTTAAACACACACTGTCTACAACACTAAACTAGAGGATACAAGATATCCTCACACTAATATTATTTTACACCATATTTCTCCCATGAAAAACTATGTAAGAGGTCTATGTGTGACCTAGTTGTAATCTGTTTCCCATGTAGAACTATGGTAGAGGTCTATCTTGACCTGTAAAACTTTTTATGTTGTTGTAAAATCCCAATACAAGTTGTGGATAAAATATTTATATATATTTCTTGGTGTAAGGTGATCATCAAGTGTAGAGGACTAAGTCATGGATTGAGACTGAACCTCTTGTTTTAATCCATTGGGTTTTCAAATTTAGTTTAGTCAGTTTTAACTCACATTTCAGAAAAATAAGTTTTACTTTGATAGTTAGTCTTGGATAGTATTTATAACTATTTTGTTTTAGTAAATTAGCTTCAAAAGTTATATCAATATCTCATATTGTTATAACAGAGAAATAATCAATATTTTGAGAAATTAATTGAACAGTCAGACTATTATCAATTTATTAATTTGATTAACTGGTCCGTCCTACTTTTAAATTGGGGGATTCTTTCAAATAATGTTTTTAATAGAAATTTTTATAGTAACTCCATTCACCCCCCTATTGAGTGTCCTACTCCAACCAGAATTTGGTATCAAAGGTTATTTTGAAACTGATATTTTCAAATATTTTTAACTGTTATTTTAGTTGTGTTTTAAAGATCTATAAAGTTATGTTAGTTCTAAATTTTCAGCTCATTATATTCTAGTCTTTATATTTTATTATGGATAATAGACAGGAAGGTGCTTCTACCAATAGAACTCCCTACTTTAATGGTACAAATTATGACCAGTGAAAAATAAAGATGAAAATGAACCTAGATAGCATGGGGTTTGATATTTGAACTGTAATAGAAGATAAATATGATATACTAGACACTCCAAGAACTACATGGAGTGATGCCACAAAAACTTCTTATAATAATAATTATAAATCCATGAATTTCTTATTTTGTGCTTTAGGGGATGAAGAATTTAATATAATATCTACATGTAAATATGATTATGAAATTTGGGATACCTTAGCTGTTTCACATGAAGGAACCACTAATGTTAAAGAAATGAGACTTAATACCTATACTATTAAATATGATAACTTTAATATGAAGCCTGATGAACCCATTTCTGATATGTATCTCAGGTTTAATGAGATAGTCAATAAAATGAGATCTCTTGGGAAGCCAGTGGGTTCCAAAGAACAAATCATGTAGCTACTTAGATGTCTACCTGAAAGATGGAGAGGAAACTCAATATCAATTAGATAATCCTGTGATATCAGTACGTTTCCAGTTAAGGAACTAATAAGAAAGCTGATGATGTATGATGAATAATTAAAAGTCAACAATGGATAGTAGGATGAACCCAATAGAAAGTCATTGGATTTCAAAACCACTACTTCCAAGAATAAAGAAAAGGAAATGATTCAAACTCATTCTGACAGTACAAGTGGTGAATATTCACCATCTGTTAGTGATGAGGAAATGGATTAGTTATCCAGAAGGTTTAAGAATTTTTACAGAAGGAAGAAATTCTTTAGGAATCACAACTACAAAGGTAAATATGATAATAAGGGAAATTGGAAAAAGGATTGAAAAATGAATGATAACTCAAATAAAATAGTTTTTTATGAATGTAAGAGACGAGGGCATGTGAAAGCTAATTTTCCTAAGTTAAAATATAAGAAGAAATATGAGGAAAAAGATAAAAGATACAAGAATGAAATGAAGGCTACCAAGATTGCTTATGAGGATAGATCCAGTGAGTTAGAATCATCACATGTTGAGAGGGGTGACAAGAAAAACATGTGTTTCATGACAAACACATCTAAGGCAACCCTTGAATCTCCTGTACAAAATTCTTATTATTCTGGAGATGAAAGTGATTATGAAAATATAACTAATGAGAAAATGTTTGAATATTTCCAAATGATTGAATATACATTAAATGAATTAAAATATAAATATAAATATTTAATGAAAAAACATTCTCTTACCTCTACTGTTAAATATAATCTTACCATAGAAAAGGAAAAGAATGCTCAATTGCTTAAAGAAAACAATGAGCTTAAATTGTCCAATGAGAAATTTAAAAAATATTTAGAAAATTTTACCAATGTAAAAGATATATTGGTTTAAATTATTGATAAAAAATTTACACCCAAATACACTAGTGGTATTGGATATCAACCTGGTAAAATAATTTTTTTCAAAACCAATTTTCTATCTAAATCAAGAAAATTCAGTTTTATTTCTAGTTCTAGAAAATTTTCTACAAGTTCCATCCATGAAATATATTCTACTATTTCATATTTTTCTAGCCCAAATAAAGTCTATTTTTCCATACTTTATAAACTATGTATAGGAAACCCATGAAACAAATGTGGGTTCCCAAATATCTTATTACTAATGTTACTGGACCTAAAGAAATATGGGTACCAAAATATTTTCTTTTCTAATATATTTTTATATGAAAGTTATTTGAAGAGATCCTATAGAATTATATGGTACTTAGACAGTGGATTTTTAAGATACATGATAAGAGATTATTCATGCTTCAAGAATATGATAAAGATTGATGGTGGGAATTCCACTTTTGGTGACAATTCTAAAGGAAAAATCATTATCCTTTTCCATATTGGTAACTCTAATTCAATTTTAATTTCAAAAGTAATTTTTGTTGATGGAATAAAGTATAATATGCTTAGTATATCTCAGTTATGTGATGATGGTTTTAATGTTAAATTTGAAAATGATGCATATAATGTTTTTAATTCTAAAAATGAGTTAGTATTTACTGCCTTTAGAAATGAAAATGTTTATGATGTAAACTTAGATTCCTTAGTTTCTAAAAATGTTTCATGATTAAGTGCCTTTCTTAAAGAGTCTTGGATCTGGAATAGGAGATTATAACATTATAATATTTACTCCCTTAGAAATCTTAATAGGAAATGACAAGTTAAGGATCTACCAAAACTTGAGTTTCCAAATGACAAAGTCTGTAATCCTTATCAAAAGAGTAAACATCATAAAATATATTCAAAATAAATAAAGAAGTTTCAACTTCTCAACCTATTGAGTTGGTTCACATGGATTTGTTTGGACCATCTAGAGTTTCAAGTCTAAATGGAAATAACTATGTCTATGTTCTTGTAGATGACTATTCTAGATATACTTGGACCTTTTTCTTAGCTCACAAAAGTGAAGCTTTCCCTCATTTTATCACGTATTCTAGAATATAATAAAACCTAAGTTGTCTTAGAATTAAATCCTTAAGAAGTGACCATGTCTGTGAGTTTGAAAAATAAGAGTTTAAATATTTTTTCTCACAAAATGGTTATATAGTCATAAATTATATTCTCCTAAGACACTTAAGAAAAATGGTGTTGTAGAAAGAAGAAATAGAACCTTACAAGAGATAGCCCAAACTATACTTAATGAATATAACTTACCTATCTATTTTTGGGAAGAATCTGTCAATACAACTTGTTATATTATTAACAGAGTCTTAATCATACCAATTCTTAAGAAAAATCCATATGAGCTATAGAATAACAGAAAACCTAAGGTTAATTACTTCAAAGTCTTTGGTTTCAAAGTCGATATCTTTAATACAAAGGAAAATATGGAAAAATTTTCCTCTAAAAGTGATGAAGGAATATTTCTAGGTCATTCAATCTCTAGTAAATCTTATAGAGTGTTTAATAAAAGAACCAAATGTGTGGAAGAATCTGTGCATGTCAAATTTGATATAATAGATCCACATAAACCTAATACCTCACTAGAAAATATTGAGGATGATTTGTCAAATCTGAAAATAAATGAAAAATCATCTAGTCCTACTATTAAGCAATATGTTAAATCTTCCAGTTTTGGAAATTCTACAGACTCTAGTCATGATGATCCTGAACCTGCTGAAGAAGATGAAATCACTAGCCCTTCTTTTTCTAGACCCACAAGAAACCTTAAGAACCATCCTTTAGATGCTATAGTTAGAGACCTAGATAAAGGGACACATACTATAACTTCTAGGGGAAATCAAGTTGAACATCAAGCCTTTTTTTTCACAGTTTGAACCTAAAATAATTAATGATGCAATCAATGATGAATTTTGGGTAATGTCTATAGAAGAAAAAATGAATCAGTTTGAAAGAAATAAAGTCTAGAAACTTATAGACATACCTAAAGAAACTTTGACCATAGGAACTAAATTTATGTTTAGAAATAAATTATATGAAGCCGGTAATATTGTAAGAAATAAAGCTATATTGGCTGCACAAGGTTATAGTCAAAAAGAAGGTATTGACTATGAGGAAAATTTTTCACCAGTTGCTAGACTTGAGGCCATTATAATCTTACTTTCATATATAGCACATCTAAATTTCAAGATATATCAAATGGATGTTATGAGTGAATTCCTAAATGGGTATATAGTTGAGGATGTTTTTATTGAACAACCCCCTAGTTTTACAAACCCTCACTTTCCAAATCATGTTTTTAAATTAACAAAAGATTTATATGGTTTAAATCAAGCTCCAAGAGCTTGGTATGATAGACTAAGTAGTTTTCTTATTTCCAAAGGTTTTACAAAGGGTATATATGATATTACTCTATTTATAAAAATAAATTCTAAATATGTGTTAGTATTTAAAATTTATTTAGATGATATTATTTTTGAATCCTATAAAAATTCTTTATGTGTTGATTTTTCAAAAATGATGCAAAGTGAATTTGAAATGAGTTTAATAGGGGAACTCAAATTCTTCCTTGGATTTAAAATATTTAAAAATAAATAAGTTATTATTTTAAATCAAAGTAAATATAATAAATATCTTTTAAAATGGTTTGTATTTTATATTACAAAAAGTAGTGACACTCCATGAGTACCACCTATAAGTTGGATCTTGATGAAAATAGTAAATCTATTGATCAAACCACTTACAGAGGAATGATTGGGAGTTTACTCTACTTAATTGCTAGTAGTACTATAATTATGTTTAGTGTGTGTATGTGTACCCATTTTCAAGATAACCCTAAATAATAACATCTAAATTTTGTTAAAAGAATTTTCAAATACCTCAAATATACTAACAACTTAGTATTTTTCTATCCCAGAGGTCAACCTTTTGATTTAGTGAGTTATTATGATGCTGATTTTGGTGGTTGTAAATTAGATATAAAGAGAACATCTAGAACATGTCACTTTTTTGGAATGTCTCTAGTTTCATGGTTTAGTAAGAATCAAAATTTTGTTGCATTATCTACTACCAAAGCTGAATACATAGCTACTAGTAGTTGTTGTGCTTAGATTTTGTAGATGAAACACACTTTACTAGACTATGGATATCAATTTAGACACGTCCCTATAAAATGTGATAATTCAAGTGCTATCAACATCTCTAATAATCCTATTTCTCATTCTAGAATAAAGAATGTTGATGTAAGACATCACTTTTTGAGATATCATTATCAAAAATGTGATATTGCACTTGAGTTTATTGGCACTGAACATCAGTTTACTAACATATTCAAAAATCCATTAAAACATGAAATAATAAACTAAATAAAACATGAATTAGGGATGATTAATTTTTGAAGGCCTTATGTTGATTATACTTTGTTTAAACCAATTGTAGTTGTCACACCGTTAGGATAAACAGACTGGTTATGTATAACTGACAATGTCATGCCGACACCGACACATTTGCCATGCCGACACTGATAGTGTCATGCTGATACTGTCATGCTGACACCGATAGTGTCATGTAGATACTGTCATTACAACACCTATAGTGTCATGACTATGCTATCATACCAACACCGATAGTGACATGCAGATATTATCATGCTGACACCGATAGAACCTGTTGTTTTATCTGTTCTATGTTTTAACCAAAACGATGCTGTTTCATTTATTTCTTTAAACCTGGTTCAAAAATTTGAGATATAATCCCTAAATGATATAAATTTTAGTTGATCCACTTTAATACTCACTCTCACCTTTAACCCTTACACTCTCATTCCGTTTCTCCTTATCCTCAACCTTTCACATTCCAACTTTCAACCTAACCATTAGAAATAGATAGGATGAAGCACACATTCAAAAAAGGATCTAAATAAGAGTTGAAACCTACTAAGAAGAATAAGGAAGAATGTAGTAAGCCTAAGACTATAAATTTAGCTATTGAGAATCATGTAGTAACTCTAGAGAAGGAAGTTCTTATTGAATGGATTCTAGAGAGTAAGTCTCTGCTATTAAAGGTATTGCAAACTCAAGGTTGACTGGGATGGTTTTAAAATAATGAAAGGCCATTATATTATAAGATTTTTCATGAGTTATACACAAATGCTAAGTTTTTTTGGATGGTAGTGAAGTATGTTGTATCAAATATATAGTTAAAAAAAGGATAATTTTGTTTTAATCTAGGCATTGGGATGAATGCCTTAATGTTCCACATGAAGGCATGTATGATGATTACCAAGGAAATTATTCACCTACAAGTGACATATTTTTATATGAGATATCTCTAAAGGAGGTAACTAGAAATAAGGAGCATAAAAGGCCTATTTTTATTGATCTATATGGGGAGAGTAGACTTCTGTTCAAGTTTATTCAGCACTAGATCTATCCCAGAAAAGGGTACTTTGCATCCTTGAAGTACCAAGATGTGTACCTTGTGTATCTGTTGAAGAAAGGAATCAAATTTAATCTATGAAGATACCTTATTGTGCATATCATTGAAATGATTAAGCTCTACTATAAGACCAATTCCCTATTCTACCCAATAATGTTCTCAGCCATGCTGTAAGTGAAAGGATGTGTGGATGAAGGTGAAGAAACTATTTCATCTTATAGTGGAATTTTCTTGAGTAAGGAGATATGAAAGAGGATGAAAATCCATTAGAACCCATGGAAGAAGGAATGGGTTGGTGATGAGGATAATATTTATGAAAAATTCAACCCAATGGTCCATCATATTAGGTTGAGAGATTTAGTGTATCCTAGTCTAGGACCAGAAGATAATGAGCCTATTTATTCGGATGAAGAAGAGGCAACTACTCTTGATAGAGATCAAGGGTCTCCTATTGATAATAAAAGTGACCCTGACACCACTGAAACTAAAAAAGGTTTATCATATGGACCTCATAGTCCACATATGGCCTTAACTTCTGATGAACCAAATCTTGGCGACAATGGTGATGAGGAGATATAAGTTTCAAGAAGTATTAATTATGAAAGCAATTCTAGTGGTTCAGAAGTTTCTCAGACAGAGAATAAGAAGAAAATGTAATTGGATCAGGAAGAGAAGAAGAAGAAAATGGAAGTGGCACTAGTAGCAGAAAATAATACGAAGGAAATGAAGAACATGATGTAAATACTGAAGATGATGAAAGAGGTGAAGGAAGTGGAAGTGAAAATGGATCTGATCATCCTAGTGATGATCAAGATTCTACCATATAACTAAATGTTCTTATAGACCAAGGAAAGAATGTGGACCCTTCTGGTCAGGTATAAATTGCTGCTAGAGAATAAGAACAAACAATTCAAGTTGTTGATATAGTGGATGCTCAGTTATTATCTACACCATAGTTAGTGTATTTTAGAAGAAGACCTCAAGTTGAGGGGGATCCTCATAAAAGGAGAGATTAAGTTGAGGAGGAACATCAAGTTGGAAGAGTGAGAGTTGACACTCTCACCCCTTTAGATGATGATGTTATGTCTAAATGGGAAAGGAATCCTAGATATGTAGCTCTTGTTTTATACTATTAATATTTATATGATGAGGTGTTTGTGCCTATTCCAAGAGATTAAGTGGCTCATATCCCTTCAAGTGACTATGTCACTAAGGAAGATTTTGAGTTTTTTGAAGAATAAGTGTTATCAGCTATTAGGGAATCTATTCACACTCAATTTGTGTCCATTCCTACTCCAAGTGATGAGGTAAACTCTTTAAATGCTTTGATTTAAGATATGAGATAGTCTATTCATGCTTCTCCTGCTTCGGTTCAGGCATTTGGTGTAAGTGAGACTGATGCAACCAAAGTTTGAAAGAAGGTTATAGGTTAGATTCAACAAAACTTAATTGAAATGGATAAAAGGATTGTTAATAATAATACCAATAATGGGAATGATATGAGAATTATGGTTTCTACCATAAATGGATTAACCTCTGAGTATAAAGGATGTTTGGAGACAGTGGTTAAATCTCTTAAGGAACACACCTTAGCTCCTGCTATTCCTTCTACCTCTGGTCAAACTTCTCAATCTTTGGAAAGTGAAATGGTCAAATCTATAATTTAAGAAGATCTTGAATATTTGTTTAGTGCTTCTAGTCTGTAAATCCTTGAAAAAATTGAGAATAACACTGATGGTGTGCATGATATGGTTAGATTTTATACCAAGGAATCATATTATACTCAGGAAGAACTCACAAAGAGGATTAATTCCTATTTCAGAAGCATTTACACCAAGAATAAACTAACCAAACACTTTAAATATTTGGTAGAGAATATGAAGTTGCCTCTAATGACTCAATATTTTAAGGATCAAGTTAAAAAATTGAAGGATTTCACACCTCTTCTTGAAAAGTTTATGGAGAATAAATAAAATTTTGAAAATGTAATGAAATATGGTGGGGAGATAATCAAAGATTTCATTAATCTATTGAAGCCCTATCTCCTTGTTTAGAGTAAAGCCATAGTGGTTCCAGATGATACACCTCTCATACCACCTATGACCTCTTTAGCCTCTCCCAGTACCTCTTTTCCACCTCAGCCTCATTCTATGTCAGTTTCTCAGGCCTTGAGCCAGATCCAGCCTATCATCACAGAGCAGATCTAGCCTCAGGCCTCAACCAAACCTACCTTTCCCCTTCTGTTCCTGAATCCATTATACTTCCTCCCTTGAAAATTAATCAGACCCTCCAGTCTCTCATCCTGCCTCCACTAAACCTACTACTGATCCTTCTGACAAAGTAAGGGACAAACTAGATCCAAAATAGTAGTTTGTATCACTTTTTTATAGGTATTATTGACTGTATTTTTTTTTGTATTCCACTATATTATACTTTACAATGTTTATGTAATTCACTGATCTTACAATTATCTATGTGTGTTATTCCTTTCTTGATTTATATTCTTTCCTATATTCAAGCTTTCTCATAATCCCAAAAGGGGGGATAAAAAGAAAGGAACTATTATTATTATTTTTTACATCTCATTAAGATAAATTAGAAGAAAATATAAAGGGGAAAAAATAAGGCATTATTTATTTTACCTCTGAACCTTATCTATTTTTTGAGCAATTTCATTTTTTAAGAAAATCAGTAATGGGAGATAATAAGTGGAATGGTTATATTAATTATCAACTAATTGTTATTTATAATTCCATGATTTGTGATCATAAAAAAGGTGGAGATTGTTGGACCATATGAGATTGTTGTCCCCTCTCTGGTTTTAATGGTTTTAATTATCACAAATCACGTAAAATCATGTCCAATATTTTCAATCATGTTTATCTATATTAAATCACATTTAGTTATTTTTAATTGTGATTATATATGTGTGATTATATTCTTAACACATTTTTTTACATTCATGTTGTAATAAAGCTAAAATAGATAATTGGCTAAGTATGAGTCACTAACACCGACAAACAAAATGACTCACCGACAGTTAAGTCTAACTCACTGACAGAAGACTCACCGACAGTGAAAATGTCTCACTGATAGAACAAATATATCACCAATAGAACAAATGTATCATTAATAGAATAAATGTCTCACCAATAGAACAAATGTCTCACTGATAGTACAAACTGACTCACAGATAGATGACTCATCGATAGTACAAATGAGACACCGACAGAAGGAATGACTCACCAATAGAACAAAACGATTCACTGATGCATTGAGTCACCAATGCATGGAGATACCAACAGAATGACTCACCAATAGAATGAGTCACTGATACCAATAGAATGGATCACCAATAAAAGGAGTCACTGATAGAATGAATTACCAACAGAGGATTCACCGACAGACTATTTAAATTTTCTTTTATTTAAAATTATCTCTAACAGTCATATTTTAGTGTTTTAATGATACTGATTTAATTAATGTTTTTAGACAAAATTAATGACTATTTCAGTGGAAATTATGATGTATGAGGTACCTCCACATTCTTCTTATTGACCAAAATAAGACACCTAAAATAAAATGAACGCTTGGCGCACGAGATGCATAGTAGGAGAGCATAACAAAAAAGAATATATGAGCAAAGATACCACACCAAGCCGAAGAACACATAAAGAGATCTCATTCCTACTAGATGCGAACTAAATGAGGATTTATGTGCACCAAAGCATCAATCATCCTTGTAGCAAACAAACACTAAGGAGGAGAATCCCATCATCCTGGAAACCAGAACACAAAGCTCCAATGACACTCTATTTCAGTGTCTATTTCCAAAAGAGGACTCAAACTTCACATCTTCTACATCCAAAGAGTCCAAAGATACATTTCAAAACACATAGAGCCTTCTAAACTCTATATATTTATTTCTTGCTCTATTGTGTGAATTTTTAATACATTTTTAGTAGTGTGTGTGTCTGTCTGTTAAACACACACTGTCTCTTGCACTAAACTAGAGGATACAATATATCCTCACACTACCATTTTAATACACCATATTTCTCCCATAATTAAATGTGGAAGAGGTCTATGTGTGATCTAGTTTTAATATGTTTCCCACGTAGAACTATGTTAGAGGTCTATATTGACCTAGAAATATTTTTATACTATTGTAAAACCACGATCTAGGGTTTAGATCCAAGCTTTATATATATTTCTAGGTGTAAAGTGGTCACTAAGTGGAGAGTACTAAGTCTCAGCCTAATACTAGACCTCTTTTTTTAATCCGCTATATTTTCAAATTTAGTTTACTCTGTTTTAACTCATATTTCAGAAAACTAAGTTTTACTTTGATAGTATTTATAAATATTTTGGTTTAGTAAATTAGTTTTAAAATTTATATCAATATCTCATATTTTTATAACTAAGAAATAATCAATCTTCTGATAAATTAAATGAATAGTCAGACTATTATAAATCTACTACTTTGATTAACTGGGCTATCTTGTTTTTAAATTGGGGGATTCTTTCAAATAAACTTTTTAACATAAATTTTTATAAAAACTCAATTCACCCCCCTCTTGAGTGTTTTACTCCGACCAACAGGTTTCAATGTGAGTTTACTCATGGTAGACCTGATGAGTGAGACCTCTTGAATGAGTTCCATCATCATAGTAATACATGATGAGTGAGACCTCTCAGACGAGTGACATCATGGATATAAAGTCTCATGGAGTGAGTTCTCTCATATGAGCATTTCATTGAGACTCAAGTATAATCCTATATGTTGGAAACATTATTGAGAGACTTTTGATACTGGGTGTGTATCTGGATTTATTATGGGTGTCCTTGTGGTTATGTATCATGTATTGATTGATATAACTTGGTGATGATAAACTGACTCCCCTTTATTATTTGAGTTGTGGAGATGGATATCCCTGTTCTCTCTCCCTTGGGGTTTCTATACCCTCATTCTTATGGTTTTACTAGAATATTGAATTTAATTTTATCCCTTTTATTTTGGGTTTTTGGGAACCTAATGGGTATGTATACACACAAACACATACACACACCCATTCATGGAATCTTCCCATAAATGTCATGTCTTATATAGAATACATGACTATTGATGGTGTCCTAAGAGGACTAGGAGCTGATGGAGAATAGTGATCTAGACAGAATGAGGTTTATAATGGGTATTGCATTTGAAAATAGTCCCCTCCTACTAAGACGTTTGGAATATTTTATAGTTTTTGGTGGGATTGTATTTTTTTATTTATGCTTTCTGGTACTTATTTCATACTCTGATTGTGGGATATAGATGTATGCACACATTTTGTATCTCCTGTATCTTTTATCACTACATTGTTTCAAGGATATGGATGTGTGTGTGAAAGTAAAAGTACCTTAGGATAATGCCTCCCATGTGTGTGATATGCCTACTCAGTGCCGATCTCTGTCACCTGGATTATTGGACGTGGGCTTGGGGTTGTCAAGCTTAGCTTATCACCAGCCAGACGAGCTCTAATGGGTCAGGTCATGACATGTGTAATAATAAATGGTGACTATAGAAAAATAAAAAATACATATGTTATAGTACCTTTTTGACCTCATAAGGTTTTCCACTTAGCCAAAATGAGTCCATATACCTACTTAGGTATCACACCCCAACCTTTAATTTCCCCTACTAGTTTATTCATTTATACATCCTTTAGTTTTAGGAATTTTTTAGGGTTTTATTTTTAAATTTTAAAAGTTTATAGGTGACTCATGACTTGTGCATGTTTAAGAGAAACTATAGAACAAGAATGTAAAGGGTATTTTATTTTATTATAGAGCATTCTACACCTTTGGATCATGATTAAGTAAATAGTGTGAACAAACCACGTGAATGTGTTGTTATTTTCCAGTGTAAGACATATGGTTAGCACACAGTTTTCAAGACCATCCTACAAAACTATATAGTCTACCCAATTTTAAAAATTTATTATTTTTTCCAAAATACCCCTCCTTTATTTTAATCCTTAGGGATTCTCCTCTATTCCCCCTTAGATTGGAAAACCCCTAGGTATGAGACCCCCATCCTCTATTCCTCCACGGTTTATCCCTAATATTTATTCCACATTTGATCATGGTTATCCAAGGTAATCTTCTATAAGTGTATTCCTCTTCCTTCCTTCTCTATTTTCTCTTGGTTTCAAATTCTCCTGTGAATCCTAGGTGTAATTTCATCCAAATTTAGGGTTTAGGGATAATATAATCTTGGGTATTTTGATGTCTAGCACTTGAAAACATTATCTACACCTTCAGTTGGGCTTCCACCATCATAGGTAACTAGTTCTTCATGGTTCAAGGTAGGTGTTTCTATATAATCACTTATCTTGGCATGTCTTGAATGCTTAAATTTATTTAAAATAACTTCTTAAAAAAATTATAACTATACAGAGTACCCTTTATGGGCATTGAAATTTTTTTCATGGGATTTATAACTCGACCTAAATGATTCTCTATGATTTTATGTTTTTAATCTTGAAATTGTTTTTTATAATGCTAAGTGAATGTTTAAAAGCCTTAGGGGATATTTTTAAATGGATTTGGAATTTAAAACAGGTTTTTGAAACTAGTGGGTGTTTTTAAGGGTTTATTTTAAATTAAAGGGAAGTTTTCTTTTGAAAGACCCTTTAATGGGGTATGTTATTGATTTCAAATAGTTTTTAGTGTTTTTAATCGTTTCCAAAATGGATGTTTTTTTATAAAAGGTTTCCAAATAAACTTATAAATTATGTTTTTCAAAATTGTAATTTTAAAGCTAGGTGAGAGGTATTGGTATCCAAATATAGTTTTCAAAGGTCCTTTTGGAATCTTCAAAAATAAATTTAAGTTGAGTTTTTGTGACTCCCTTGAATTCAAGCCCCTTGTTTGATATTCCTTGGTTAATATTTTTTTCCATTTAATGGATGTTTATTTTTTATTATTACAGAATCCTAGACACTTATTCATGGATATGAAAGGGGATATTTCATATGATGTTATCACAAGTGAGATGATATTTATTACTTATTATTTATTGATGCATGCAATACTCTTTGTTTTATTATTGTCTCACATATACTTTATTGACTATATGGGAACCTTAGGATAAAAGAGTGGTCTAGGATTATGATACACTAGTTATCTCACATAGTATATAGTTTCCCTTAGTTTCTTGGTTTTCTTAGGCTAGGGGGAGTGCCCCTGACAAGGCATGTGTGGGTAATTTAGGTGGCTTGTGTATTTTTTTAGGACAAAACATAGGTTGTTAGTTGGTCTCATGTTTTGTAATGTCTATGAATCTCTCCATTTAACACCTTGTGACCTTACAATGTATCTTTTTCATTGATCATGATTCCATATATGGGATTACATATTTATTATTATTTAAATCCCCTTGTTTAATTGGATATATATAACCATTGTACTACTATTATTTAATTTGTTTCTTCTTCATTGACTTATGGTGATAATATAATCATCACATTATTTATTTAATAGAATAGTTTATGACTTAAATGAGTTATTTAAAATTTGGAATTTTAAGAAATAATTTTAAAATGGAATTTTTTTTAATGGATATGTTTAGTTTTATTATAAAAGTGGTGGTTTTACTTCTTGGTTCAAGGGTGATCTCTTCAAAAGTGAAGATTTTTTTGATTTTCAAATGCAAGTTGATTTTAAAAGTTCCATTTTTGAAGGAAGAAAATTTTACTTATTTTCTCTTGTGTACTCACATGTAAAATAATATTTTATAAATATATTTAAAACTATAATTATTGAAATGTAATTTATAAGTAGTAACATAGACTCCTTGGTGGTATCATACTGGGCATGTTTTTCTCACATCCTTCATGCACCTCTGGGTATATATATCTCTTTTATTTTCTTATAGGTTCCCATTTTATGACTCATGTTTTTTATTACTATTTGGCCTCGAGATGGATGTGTCAATAGGTAATGAGTGTCCATGGGAAAATGAATTTTATTTTTTTATAGTTTGAGATTATTTTGGATTATTTTAGGATGTTGTGAATTGACCATTCCATCATGTTGTATTTATATTTATTTTAGCTTATTTTATATCCATTTTTATTTTGAACACCATATATTTATATTTATAGATGTGTTTGGATGTTTATTTGGTTTTGATATTTTTAGCTTGATTCTTTTCTTTATAATTTCTTATTTCACATACACGGTAGTCCAATGTATGAACATACCATGTCAAATTCTTAGTATGCTTATATCGTTTATCTATTTATTCTTCAAGGGAGAAATAATTCCCAATATATTGTTCCTTGATTCCTAGGCACTAGTTTTTAGCCCATAGGGATTGGGAATTCCCTTCGAGCCTAGTGGTTGATTAGTTTGGGTACCAGGTTAGGGTATCCAAGTTTAGTTTAAGAAAAATGGTATCAGATCCTAGATTATTAGAAATTCCAAGGTTCTTGATAATAACTTTTTTTATTTTGGGTGGATCTTAATATAAAGTAGAAAATAATGGTAAAAAATCAAGAGATAAATCATGAGTAGGTTCTTGATCATCACCTTTCATAATGATGCTTGAGTTTCTATGGGTAGTAAATATTTGGATTTTGGATTTCAGTATCTATTTTGACATTTATTTTGATATTATTATATGAAATTACTTGTATTTTGATCCTAGACATTTTTTATTAGTTATATTGGATATTTCATAAGTTTAAAGGTGAAAGTGGATGAAGAATCAAGGTTATATGGTTAAACTACATGGTTTGTTAAACTGTATATAATCTCTGTAGAATGATTCTAAGGCCTTCAAAGATATTGGCACATAGTTGGTTCATGGTCCACCAAAGCATGCTTTTAATCTAGATGACCAAACCTTTCACATATTTGCATCAATCTCAGATTTTTTTTCAAACCATCTTAATTCTGAGTTTCTTATAAAGTGATTTACACTTGTTAGAGATAAATTAAATAGGTTTTAAATGAGATTTTTATTTTTTTGAAATGTATTTTTTATTGGTGTTTGATACTATTCTTTTCTTATGCCTAACATTCGAAAGGTTCATTTTGAGTAAAAACTGGGATTTCCTAAAATAATGGTTTCCAAATGTGTTTTGGTGAGTTGATTAGAAATAATTTCATGTTTCTCATGTTGTATTATTTAAATTGGTAGATTCTATTCAATTTAGAATTGATTTCAAGTCAATTTAGAAATTATTTTGAGATAAAGTCAATTTCTTTATTTTTAGATGAATTAGAAGTTTTCAATACTGGTGTGAGTGTTTTAAATTACCAAAATAAGAAGCACTAATACAACTATATTTTAATCCCTGATAAATTTTTAAAATAAACTTATTTAGTTTTCTAAATGGAATTTAATTTTTATAAGAGATATAATGTTTTAAATTGAGCATGATTTAGATGAAAATATTTTCAATTTTTATCAATTGATTGCAGTTTAAATAGAAAAATTTCTATAATTTATGGTTTTGAAAAGTGGTTGATTTTAGAATAAATTTTAGAAAAGTGTTTTAAGAAATTTTTAGGTTTTATAAGAATTATTCTGATCAATAAAAAAAAAACGAAAAAATCATGTGGGATATCATGTTTTTAAATGTATACATGTGTGTAAAAGGAGTTTTCATGATGTGTGAATGGTGTTCCATGTACTAGTGGATTAATATTTTTGGATATGTACTATATTCATGATGGAACTGTCTGGTTTGAGATGTGATAAATGAAATGAATAAATTTAGGTTTCATGTTATTTTAAATTATGCCTCCCAAAAATTTATTTAAGTAGAGTGTAAAGTATGTATCTAGATATGAACCTCTAAGTGATTACCATTTTCTCTTAGATAAAGTTATTTTAAAAGATTACTCTTCCTTAAATCATAATAGAGTAATGTATCTAGAATAATTATCCTACCTTTTTTCATAGTTATTTAGGTTTTATTGGGGTGAAAAAGTGGTTATAGAAGGTAGAGGGTATCCTCAATTATCTAGAAAATTATTAGGAATCAAGAGTTAATTTATTGTGAGTGTGTTGTAAGAACCTAGTTAAGAGTATTGGGATTTTGAGGGTATTTTATTCTTAGATTTTAGGCTTGATGTGTTGAGAGAGAACAATATCTTTGAGGTAATTCTAATCTGGTTTTTTCTTTGGGTGGTTTTGTTTTGGAATTTATGAGACATGGTTATTTTGATGGTTCTTATGATTCAATGTTGACCTTGTTTATTATGGTTTATGTTTTATGGATTATGTTTTGGGGTTTTAGTTTTGATTGAGAAAGCATAGAAAATATTGGTCTGGTTCTTTGGGGTTTTAAATGGATGTAGTTTGGTTTTTTCTTTGGTTGGAGCCTGATTAGATTGTGATAGATTCATAATGGGTAGAAGTCCATGTGGAGGTTTCTGGTTTCCACCCTTTCCAGTTCCTTGACCCAAGGTTAGAGCCATGATGTTTCATATTGGTGGTCATATTCTTCTTTGTAGTGTTTCTTTCTTAGTTGTAGGGTGGTGATGCTTTGGTTGGATATTATTTTGGAGATATTGGGGTTTTCATTTTTATTGGTGTTTTACTTATGGAATTTTGGTCATGTTTCTTGGTTTGTGAGGTTGATTTCAGAATTACGGTTTCTATCAGGTTTTTTTGGAAGTGTTTTTTCTTGGTAACGTGTCTTTGGGAGAGTATCTAACCCTTGCTCTACCATTTTATATGAAATATAAATGGTGGGGAGATCTTAGTATGTGTCAATGTACTTTAGGCTTTGTGTATCTTATTCATTGATTGATTTTACACTTGGAGATGTTGGATGATTTTTGAGGATGTATTCTGTTGATTCTGAGGTTCTATTTGTGGTTTTCATTTCCTTATGATTATGCTATTTTCTAATTTTCCCATCCCTCCCACTCTTCTTTGAGGTGTTGTGGATTTATCATTCTATATCTTCAACCCTTACTAATGACCTTCTATGGGTAGAAAGTTTCTTGGTGGGGAGAATTGTTACACCTTGACCTTTAATTTCCTCTCTTATTTTTTATATTTATTTAATTTTGTTATTTTCCCTTGGTTTCAAGAATTTTTGATGTTTTATTTTAAATTTTTTCACGTTAATGGGTGATGCATGACTTGCACTTAGTTAGGAGAAACCATGAGACAAACATATGAATGGTATTATAGTTTATTATAGAGGGTTATACATGGATGGCACATAGTTAAGTAAACTGTGTGGCCAAACCATGAGAGTTTGTTGTGATTGTCGAGTAAAAGTTGCATGGTTGGCGCAAATATTCCCAAAAAATGTGGTCTAGATAGTTCTTAAAATTTGTTTTTTCCAAAATACATCTCCTAAATTTTAATCATTAGGGACTCTCCTCTCCCCCTTAGATTATTCGATCCCTAGGCATGAAACCCCCACCTTCCTCTCTTCATCCATAACTTATCCCTTGGATTTCTTCCACATTTTATCTTAGTTATCTAATATAATCTCATCTATATCTCTTCCACTTCCTTTATTTTCTCTTTTCTCTAGGTTTTAACTTATTCTGTGAACCCTGGAAACTATGTCGATTGAATTTAGGGTTCTAGGTAAACCTAATATTAGGTATTTTAATGTCTATATATTTTAGAAATCATAAATATATTTAGTTGATATTCCTCCATCATGGGTGAATAGTTCTATTTAGTTCAAGGTAGGTGTTTCTATGAAATCAATTTACTTGGAATGTCTTGAATTCTTGAGTTTCTTTTAAATTATTCTTAACAAATTATAATAATAAATAGTACCCTTGATGGGTGTTGAAATGTATTGCATGGAATTTATTACTTGGAATAAATTATTCTATATGATTTTATGTTTTTAATATTGAGATTGTTTTTTATATTTCCATGTAAATGTGTAAATTCCCTAGGGGGTTTTTAAATGAATTTTGAATTTGAAAGGGGTGTTCTAAACCAATGTGAGTTTTCTAAGAGGTTATTTTAAATTAAAGGGAGGTTTTATTTTTGAAATACCCTTAAAATTGGGGAGTTTATTTATTTAAAAGAGGTTTTGGTATTTTAAATGGTTTCTAAAATGGGTGTTTGTTTCTAAATGGTTTACAAATGAACTCCTAAATTATGTTTTTTTTGGAATTAGACTTTTAAAGATAGGTAAGAGGGCTTGACAACCCAAGATAGTTTTAAAAAATATATTTTGGATCTACAAAAAGTATTTTAAGTTAATGTTTTATGATTACCTTAAATTCAAACACCTTTTTTGATATGTATTGGTTAGAATTTTTCCCTTTAAGGGACATGGATTGTTTATTATTACATAATTATTTATGCTTATGCATGGATATGAAAGGGACTGTTTCATATGAGGGTGTTGAAGGTGAGATGATATTTATTGCTTATTATATATTGATTAATATGATGATATTTGTTTTATTGTTATCTCAAATACACGTGATTGAATACATGGGAACTAAAACACCATGAAATTCTAAAATAAGGACATTTTATTTGATAGCGTGTATGACGTGCAACACCAAGCATAGAAGGGAATATAACACCCTAAGACCTTATGATATATTTATTTTTAAATAAATTAAATTCCTTAAATATATTTAATTACACATAAAACCTATTTTGTCATTAATTATAAACAACAATGAGTTTCTTCGACAACTTTTATTACACGCAAGACTAAGTTTTACTGAACAACAATATATTATTAAAATATTATTATTTAATATAATAGTTATAACATAGCTGTTAAATTAGAGGGTATTAATAGGATTAACTAAATTATTAAAATAAATATTTATACTGGTTTATTATTTATCTATTGATTATAGATAAAACAATAATCATTTAAAAGAAAAAGAAATGTTTCCTGAAAACTGTATTGTTCTAAAAGACGGATTAATTGAGCTTTGAACAAATAATTTAAAATTAATTTTTACCAATTTTATAAATATTATTTGAAAAAAATAAAATTAAATTTTGAAACCATATTAACAAATTATATTAGGGTTATTTTTTGTGATTTTTCTGAAAAGTTTTATTTTTTGATGAATAGTGAAAAATACTTAATTTTAATTGAAAACTGCCTTTTTTTAAAACTATTTATAATGATAAATTATATTTTAAATTTATTTAAAAGTAAAATTAGTTAAATTTTATATCAATTAATCCAATTTATGAAATTTCAATCATTTTCATATTGAATTTTTATATAAAAATATTGTAAACTTTTGAACATTTTCACTTTAAAAACCCGCTTTCTCATCCCGTCTACAAGATTAATTTTAAATTAAAAATTTCCAACTATGTGAATTGAATTTGTAAAAAAGGATTCCATATTTGGAATCATAATAATTTATAATATCTAATATGGTCAGCTTAATTTTTGACCAAAATGGATAGTGAATGTAGTAAAAATTAATTATGACGGTTAAGGTAAAAATGGGTTATTGGGGGTAAACTAGAAAGATAAGGTTAAAAATGACCTATAAACTTGTTTAAAAGCTATTGGTTGGAAATATTTAGAAAATTAAACTTATAATTTTTGATAATGGTTTATGTTTGACCCTTGTGACATATAAAAAATGTGGGAGCACTCTATTTTTTTCAAAAATACCAAGTGTGTCCTCTCCCCCACTTATAAAATGACACCCCTTTCCTATATTATTCACACCTTAAATACATTTTGGTTTAAAAAATACATTCCAAAATCACTTTAAAACTTCCCTATATTATTCCTAGAAGCCTTAGTTTGGTCATAAATCCAACCTAGGAAGTATTTAGTGCAAACCTAATAAGGATGCATGAAGAAGAGGTAATATTCTTCAATGAGCGTCATTATTTTATTTCTTTATCCACCTCCTTAAATTATTATTAAATCATTATTATATAATAAAATCAGTATCTTAAATATACTGGTATTTTTTTATAATAAGTTAATGACCTAAAAACATCTCCTCTTCCATTAAATGGGTTATTAAATCATCGTTCGTGTGTACGGAGCACTATCACCTCGTGAATAGATGTCGTTCGATTTTCTATTTCTACCTCTAAATGTTGAGTATGATGACATATATAACGTATATATATAATATTTATAACATAGTCTTACCTATAAATTCACTATATCAGATATATCTTTTTTACCTTCCATTCTATAGGAGATACGATAACGCCACTCATGTGTACGACGAACTACCGCCTCACAAAGTGATGCAATTCATCTTTCACTAACTTTTCACATGGAAGGTGATAAAGATGAAGTTAGTGATTATATGTGATATAAATTAAATAATTATGATATTCATTACATATTTATAATTATATTAAGATAATATATATCATTTTTTCTTTCCTTTTCACTCACGTAAAGATGATAACATCATTCATGTACATGTGAACTACTGCCTTCTCGAAGAAATGTAACTCTATTTTCATAACCAAAACACATGGATGATATAAATAATTATATAATATGGTATATATGATATTATTACCACTATTTAATGATAAAAAATTAATTACCTTCTTTCCATAATAATCTTTGAAAAATGGATGCGTTACTCATGTGTACGTATGACCTACCGTATCCATGGTCGTAACATACTTCATTTTTCATAACCATCATCATGATTGGTTTTAAAAGTATAATTGATGTAAAAATATGATAATTATTTCATGATTATGATTCTATAGATAGTCTAACTATATAATATGTTCAAGAACCGTGGGGACTACCGCATTTACAATCTCATTTTAATCGGGATTATTTATTCATGAATTTCAATTGAAGGAAATTATTTGATCATTGTTTAATAAAACATTTCATGTTACTAAAATCTGGTTATTCATAATATTTTTTTAATTAATAATATATGTTTTCAACTCTTTTTTACTTAAAATAATTTATAAAATGTTTTTAAGAATATTTGACTTCATTTCTCTCTTCGGTTGGAAATCTGTTTTCTTCAAAAACTATGTTTTCATCAAAAACTATGTTTTATAAAAATGTTTTAATTTTTTTTTAACCTTTCAAAAATGATTTATTAAATAAATTTTTAACCATTTTTTCTTTTCTACATAACTTTTTCAAAGGAATCTTATTATCTTTTTTCAAATAAAGAACTTTTCTAACCTTTTTACAGTAAAAAAGGAATGTTCCTTTTATCTTTTATGGCATGTACATAATTACCCACCATCATGATCATAATTTCTATAAATCTTAATTTGAAAGTTTATAAGGATATTTTAAATAAAATATTTTTAAAAGCGATTTTAAAAGAAAAGGATTTTTAAAATGTTTTTCAAAATGAAAATGATATTTTCCTCAAGAATGTTTTTAAATATATTTTTATCGTATTTCTATTCATCAATGACAAAAAAACCTTTATTCTTAATCCAATGGGTATATATTGATACAATCCTTATTATTCCTATTAATTTTTTATGACTATTTTGACCAAGGATGGTATTGGAATTCATTTCCTTATTTCATTTTGTAGTTATTAACTTCCCCTTGAAATATTCACTTTACTGTAATCATTAGACATTAAATTTACCCTAAATATCCACATTATTTATCATAGATAATCTTATTAATTAAGTTGTATAACTTTTTAACTTATGGTGTTTACATTTAATGTTATTTGTTTATCTATGAAAATATTGATAAATCTGTAATTTTTACTCAATATGGACATTTAATGATAAGGTACATTATTTTTAAATTAAATTGATTATTTTATATATAAGGAATTATTTGGACATAAAAGACACAGGTGGGGAACAATTAATGATATCCCCTCGATGCATCAATAATCTTAGGGGACAAATCAGTTGGCTAGCCTTAGTTAAGTGTGTTTTTTTACCTAATATATTTTAAACTATCTTGAGGATAGATCTTGATAGTAAATTTATAATGTTCCTAGGAAAAATTATGTTCAATAATTAAGCATTACCTTCATTCAAAATTCAGTTAAAATTATCCATGATATTTCCTCTATGATATTATCTATAGATTCATTTTATTCCCAGTTTATTAATTAAACGGAACATGTTTTCAGTTATTTACCTTTCTATATTGATTATTTCTTATCTAGTTATGTTATTAAGTTTATTGATTAAATGGAATGCGTTTTAGTTATTTAACTTTCCATTTATTATTATAGTTAATTATTTAAATGGCATGTGTGTTCAGATATTTACCTTTTCCATATTATTCATTACTTATTAATTACTCTTCATTTATTCATGATAGATCCCACTATACTTAACTCTTACTGAGAATTTGAGCTCACCCTATTTTTTTTCCTTTCTTAGGAATCCATGAAGTATACTATATTTGATGTGAAAGTATATTATAAGTAGAATAAGGTTATTCTCAAAAAAAATATGTTTCAAATTTTATATTTAAATGTAATAAAAGAATCATGTATGTATCTAGTTTACCAAGAATACTAAACTATTAGGTCCTTTTGGATGTGATTGCCTATATCTTATGATAATTTAATAAATCATACACCATCTCCAGGTTACTAGAGTCTGGGTCTCCACTGTTGGTATTAGAGGAATTTTAGTGGAAACCTTGGAAACTAGATTTTGGAGAACATAAATGATGAAACATAACCCTATGATAGACATTTAGGATAAGTGTATAAGAACATCCTAAATTTTTGGTAAGGTTGTGGTTATTTGGTTTTCCTATAAATACATCACTATTTGGATACTACAAGTGTATGCGGTTTTAGAAACAAATCACCAAGGGGTAATAAATCTAAAAAGGATGCATTGGTGTTGACCTAATTTTTACATTGGTAATGAGAATATGCCTACTATGCACCTGGTTTCACACTCACATGGGATATGATTAGGATAATTAGAATTTTATTTGCAAACCATTATGAAGGATTTGAATAGATGATGACAAGGAATGACCTAGGTTAAACCTAATGTGTTTTATATTTAAAATAACATGTCATGATTTAGAAATCCTATAAATGATTCTATGGTTTTACCAATATGGTTATTATTGATCAGACTATTCATTTTTGGTTTTAGTCAATGGATGGAACCTGAAGGAATCCAGTTAACGTTGAACATGAAGAACAATTTGGTGACTATGAGAAACCAAATGGGATGATGACATGAGTGAAAGATATTGTGATTATTCCTAATCATTTTTCCCTAAATATGATTCATAACATATATCTTAACCAACTCCCATAATCACTAAAGAAGATAAGGATGGATTTCTCTAATAACTTGAGTAGTTGAGACCATGGAGGAAAGAATGATCAATTTACATCATTTAAAAAATGTGGAAGAAGATACCCAAGAAAGTGTCTCAATGGAATGAGAAAATTCTTTATGTATGGAAAGGAAGGAGATAAAGAAAATAATGCTGATGAAAAATTAAGAGTTTGATGGAAGGAAATAAATCTCATCCTAGGGATCCATTTATAGTTCATAATCTTAAATGTGGATGACCAGGGCATTATCCAAATCAATTCCCTCTTCTAAAGTTTAACTCCTAGACGAATGAATAACCTATGTTGAAATAAAACGGTTAAAGTATTTATTGGTATTACAGAATTATATTATAAAATTATTTTTACCATTAGTATTTTGGTATAAGAATCATGAAAACATTTAAGGATTCTATTAAATTTCAGAATCATATATGTCTTAATGAAATTATGATTTATGGATACCATCATGGGTTAATGAGTTTTAGATTGATCATAACTTTAAAGTCTTAAACACCTATTTTTAGCTTTTATGTGATGAGATTATGCCAATATTAAAAATATTTTAGGAGAAATTTACGGAAATACAACCCATTAGTTTAATATATATTTTAGTGAAAACATTATTTGAGAATTAATACCTTTAAATTTTATAGACATAAGTTTAAAGATATTTATAACCTTTAAGATTAATTAACAACACTATAATAATAGTAAAATAATATTATTAAATAATAATAATAATAAAAATAAGTTGTATTTTAAACCTTAGTAAAAATATTATTTAATGATTAATTTTATTTCAAGGATGTCTACAATATTTTTTTAGGAATGTGATTGGAATTATATTAAAATATCTTAGAAAAAGGAAAACCCGTATACTGGGTGACAACCCGTCACATCCAGCAAGGCCATGGGGATTAAACCCATGACCAAAGGATGATAAGGGTTTAGCACTTACCACTAGCCTATATGATCTATTGGTTAATATTTCATTGTTTTTAGTTAAAAAATTTGAAAAATAAACATTAATGATGAACCAATGGTATTACTTTTAAGGTTTAGAGATTAATGTATTATATTGGATAACTCGTGTTAAACATATTTATTTTGAAAAATATTTAAAGATATATGGAAATACTTTTCACTCATTTATGGATCTTATGATCTATTAAAAGTTAATTTTAGTACTTCAGACATAAAAATATTCATTTTTAGATATTCATTTCTTTCAGTAAGCGATGAATTGAAAATTGATCAAATAATAACCAAAGGATGAAATTATTCTTAAGAAATAAAAATATCAAGTATATATATTTAATTATTTTATTGGAAAATAAAATAATTCCCCAACTTTAGGAAAATGATCTTGAAACAAAAATTTTATCCTGTTACATTCGTATCTAATGAATCATATGGTCTTTTAAATCATCAAAAATTTATTTTTTGGTCCCCTTAACTTTCCATTGACCATTCACCTTCTTATGATCAATAAAAACTATAAATATCTATAAATATTTATTATTTTATTCCATGTTCATATCTTTACTTTCCACCAATGTTCTTCTAATTAGAAACCAAGTTTTGTGTTAGTCCATATAACCTTGGTACTTTCCTTTCTTTCTTATTAAGAGGATGTTTTATTAACCCTTTTATGATGTGGATTTTTCAACAATAATATTTCCAAGTGTCAAACCCTATATTACCAAGATAAAGTTTCAATTTTGAGGGCACAATTTATTTAAGGTGGGGAGAATGTAACACAATAAAATTCTAAAATAAGGATATTGTATTTGACAATGTGTATGACATGCAACACCAAGCATAGAAGGGAATATAACACCCTGATACCTTATGATATATTTATTTTTAAATAAATTAAATAAATTAAATAGATTTAATTACACAAAACACTGAGTTTATCTTATGTTACACACAATAATGAGTTTCTTCGATAGCTTGCATTAGAGGAAATATCATGTTTTACCGAAAAATTATATATTATTAAAATATTATTATTTAATATAATTGTTATAACCCAGACATTAAATTAGAGGGTATGGATAAGATTAAATAAATTATTAAAATGTAAAATTTACACACATTTATTATTTATCTATTGATTATAAATAAAATAAAAATAATTTAAAATAAAAAGAAATATTTTCAGAAAAAACTATATTTTTCTAAAAGATGAATTAGTAGTGCTTTGCACAGATAAATTAAAATTGATTTATACCACCTTTATAAAATTTATTTGACAAAATAAAATTCATTTTTGAAATCATAATACAAAAAATTATATTAGGGCTGATTTTTTTGTGATTTTTTTGAAATTTTTTATTTTTTAATGAATTGTGAAAAATACCGAATTTTAATTGAAAACTTTCTTTGATTTGTTTAAACTATTTATAATGATAAATTATATTTTGTATTGGTTTTAAAGTAAAATTAGTTCAATTTTATATGAATTAATCCAATTTAGGTCATTGGAATCATTTTTATATTGAATTTTTATATAAAAACATTATAAACTTTTGAACATTTTCACTTTAAAAACCCTCTTTCTCGTCACGTCTGCGGGATTAATTTTAAATTAAATATTTCCAATTATGTGAATTGAATTTTGATAAATGGATTCAATATTTTTAATAATTATAATTTATAATGTTTAATAATTTTAACTTTAGTTTTTACCAAAATGAACTGTGAATGCAGTAAAAATTAATTACCATAGTTAAGGTAAACATGGGTTTACTGGGGGGTTAAACTAAAAAGATAAGGGTAAAAATGAACTATAAAATTTTATAAAAACTATTTTATTGACATAATTAAACCATTAAAACTATAAGGTTCGATAATGGTCTATTTGGGACCCTCATGACATATGAAAAACATTGGAGCACTCAATTCTGTTCAAAAATACCAAGTGTGTACTCTCCTTCGCTTTTAAAAGGCCACATACACTCCTATCTTCTCCACATATTAAATCCCATTTATTTAGAAAAATAACTAACAAAGTAACTTCCCAAATTCCCTCCCATAATACTAGAATCTTTATTTTTTTTCATAAATCCAATCTAGGAAGGATTTAGTGCAAACCTAATTAGGATACCTGATGAAGAGGTAATATTCTTCAACGAGCATCTTTATTTTATTTCTTTCTCCACCTACTTAAATTCTTATTAAACCATGATGATATAATAAAATAATTATATAACATATACTATAATATTTTTATATTATGGTGATAAACTAAAACTATCTACATTTCCATCAAATGGGTTACTAAATCACCATTCGTGTGTACGGAAAACTGCCGTCTCGTGAATCGATGTCATTCGTTTTTCCATTTCCACCTCTAAAGGTTGAGTATGGTGATGGGTATAAAGTATATATATGGTTTTTATAAAATTTTTATACCTATATATTCACTATATCATATATATATATATATTTACCTTCTATTCCGTAGGAGATATGATAACGTCACTTGTGTGTACGGTGGACTACTGCCTCACAAAGCGATGTGATTCGTCTTTCATTAACGCTTCACATGGAAGGTGATAAAGATAAAATTTAGAATTATATATGATATAAATAAAATAATTTTGATATTAATGAAATATTTATAATTTTATCAATATAATATATATCATTTTATTTCTTTCCTTTTCACTTAGGTAATGAAGATAACATTATTCGTGTACATGTGGACTGTCACCTTGATGGAGTGATGCGAATCTATTTTCATAACTAACACACATAGATGATATATATAAGTATATAATATGTTATATATGATACTATGACCATTATTTAATTATAAAACATTACTTTCCTTATTTCCATAACGATCTTTTGAAAAATGGAAGCGTTACTCATGCGTATGTACGACCTACCGTCTCCATGATCGTAACATACTTTATTTTTCATAATTATAATTCATGATTGTTTTTAAAATTAAAATTTATGTTAACATATGATAATTATTTTATTATTATTATATAGATGATATAACTATATAATATTTTCAAGAACTGGATCTTTCATGATAAAACTCACATGAGAAAACTGGACAATCAACACCCGAAACAATAAAAATAATGAAAGATTATTAATGAAAGGGTTCGAATGAATAGAAGAAAGTAACGATGAATAACCAAGTGAAACTTTTTTTTTTCATTTAGGAATGCCAAATGTCACAAAAATAAAAATGCAGGAAAGTAAAAGAGGTGAAATGATAATTACCGAGATACGGGTTTAAAGAAAATCATAAAGAATTTTCACGGTGAGACCGTGAATGGTCGTTACGGTGTGAGGGGTCGTCACGGTGAGAAAGTAAGTGAACTTTTCAGTGCGTGTTACGGTGAGACAGTAAATGTCAGACCGTAAGTACAAAGTGCTAACGGTGAGACTGTAAACATGAGAGACAGTAACTGGGAAACCGTAATCATGAAACAGTAAAGTAAAATATAGTAAAATGTTGAACAGTAAGACAAGTAAGATATCTATTTGAGATTTATCATGCCAAGATCATGTATGATGTAGTCTATTCTCTCAAAATTTAATGTTTTAGTGAATATATCATCAATTTGATATTCAGTACCAACAAATTCCAAGGTGATATCACCTTTCTGATAATGATCACTCAAAAAGTGATGTCTTACATCAATATGTTTTGTCTTAGAACGTGAAATAATATTTTTTAAGATGTTAATAGCACTTATGTTGTCATAATTTATTGTCACATGTCTGAATTGATATCCATAATCTAGTAATGTGTATTTCATCCACAAAATTTGTGCACAACAACTGCCAGCGGCTATGTATTCAGATTCTGCAGTAGATAATGTAATTGAATTTTGTTTCTTACTATAACATGATACTAGTGACTTGCCTAAAAGGTGACATGTTCTAGAGGTAATCTTTATATCTAACTTACATCCACCGAAGTCAGCATTAGAATAACTAACTAGTTCAAATGATTTTACTTTAGGATAAAACAGTCCTAGATTGGGTGTATGTTTGAGGTATTTGAAAATTCTCTTTACAACATTTAAATGAGATTCTTTAGTATTTTCTTGAAAACAAGCACACATACACACACTAAACATAATGTCCGGATGGATAACAGTTAAGTAGAGTAAACTTACAATAATTCATCTATAAGTGTTTTGATCAACAGATTTTCCATCTACATCAAGATCCAACTTACAGGTGGTACTCATGGGAGTGTCACTAATTTTAGTACTATCCAATCCAAAACTTTTTAGAAGATCTCTAGTGTATTTAATTTGAGTTAAAACAATTTCATCATTATTTTGAAAGATTTTAAATCCAAGAAAAGATTTTAGTTCAGCCATTAAACTCATTTTAAATTCATTTTGCATCATTTTAGAAAAATCAATACATAATGAATTTTTTGAAGATCTAAAAATAATATCATCTATATATATTTGAACAACTAAAACATCATTAGAAATTCTTTTTATAAATAGGGTAGGATCAACTATTCCTTTTGTAAAACCTTTGTAAATGAGAAAAGTACTCAATCTATCATACCAAGCTCTTGGAGATTGCTTTAAACCATATAAAGCCTTTTATAGTTTGAAAATATGATTGGGAAAATGAGGATTTGTAAATCTAGGGGGTTGTTCAAAAAAGACATCCTTAGCTGTATACCCATTTAAGAATTCACTCTTAACATCCATTTGATATAGTTTGAAATTCAGATGTGCAGTATAAGCAAGTAGGATTCTGATGGATTCAAGTCTGGCTACTGGAGAAAAGGTATCCTCATAGTCAATTCCTTCTTCTTGACTATAGCCTTGTGAAACTAATCTAGCCTTGTTCCTAACTATATTTACAGCTTCATCTACCTTACTTCTAAACACCCATTTAGTGCCTATGATGAATGTGTCCTTGGTTCTTTCAACAAGTTTCCAAACTTTGTTTCTTTCAAACTGATTAAGTTCTTATTGCATATCCATTACCCAAAACTCATCATTGATGGAATCACCCATGTTTTTAGGTTTAAGTTGTGACAAGAAGACTTGATCTTCAACCTGATTTCTAAGATAAGCTCTTGTTTGTGTTCCTTTCTCTAAGTCTCCTACAACAACATCAAAGGGATGGTTTTTAAGGGTTCTAACATTTATAGAAAAATAGGGACTAGTGATTTCAGGTTCATTAATAGATTTAGGTTCATTATGACTCGATGGTAGGGAATTTCCAGAATTGAAAGTTTTCACAAATTCTTTCACAGAGGAATTTGAGGATTTTGAGTTGATGTTCAGATTTGATACATCATCATCCAGATTTTCTAGGATGGTTCTAGGCTCATGTGGATCTGTTTCATCAAAATTGATATGAACAGATTCTTCCACACATTTAGTTCTCTTATTGAATACTCTATAATCTTTACTTAAAATTGAATAACCTAGGAAAATTCCTTCATCACTTTTGGATGAAAATTTTTCAAGATTATCCTTAGTGTTGAGAATAAAGACTTTACAACCAAAAAATCTAAAGTAATTAACCTTAGGCTTCTTATTTTTACAGAGTTCATATGGGGTATTTTTGAGAATTGGTCTAATCAAGACTCTATTGATTATGTAGCATGATGTATTAACAGCTTCAACCCAAAAGTAAATAGGTAAGTCATATTCACTAAGCATTGTTCTAGAAATTTCTTGCAGGGTTCTATTTCTTCTTTCTACAACACCATTTTGCTAAGGTGTTCTAGGGGTAGAGAAATTGTGACTATAACCATTTTGTGAAAAAAAGGATTAAAAATATTGATTTTCAAACTCACGACCATGATCACTTCTTAAAGATTTAATTTTAAGGCCACTAAGATTTTCTACAGACTTGGCATACTTGGTAAAATAAGAGCAGGATTCACTTTTGTGATCCATGAAGAAGGTCCAGGTATATCTAGAAAAATCATCTACCAGAACATAAACATAGTGCTTCCCATTTAAACTAGAAACTCTAGATGGTCCAAACAAATCCATGTGAACCAATTCGAGAGGTTGAGAAGTAGAAACTTCTTTTTTTGGTTTGAAAGATGTTTTGTGTTGTTTTCCCTTTGACAAGGATTACATACTTTGTCATGTGGAAACTCAAGTTTGGGTAAGTCTTTAACTAGGACTTTTCTCGTTATCTTTCTAAGGGAGTGAACATTACAGTGTCCTTGTCTCCTATGCCAGAGGCAAGTTTCTTTATGAAATACACTTAATCATGAAACATTTTGAGAAGCTATGGAATCTAAATTAACAGAATAAACGTTCTCATTCCTTGATGTAGAAAATACAAGTTCATCTTTAGAATTGAAGACATTACAAGCATAATTTTCAAATTTAACATGATATCCATCATTAAATAATTGTGAGATACTAAGCAGATTATATTTTAATCCATTACAAAACAGTACTTTAGAAATTAAAATCGAATCAGTGTTACCAATCTAGCCTAAGCCAATGATTTTCCCTTTAGCATTGTCACCAAATGTGACATGTCCTCCATCTACTTTTATCAGGTTCTTGAAGTATGAGTAGTCTCCTGTCACATGCCTTGAACATCCACTTTCCAAGTACCATAGATTTTTACAGGATCTCTTTAATCATCTTTCCTATAACACGATCAAGAAAAGACAGATTTTGGTACCCATACTCGTTTGGGTCCAGTAACATTAGTAATAAGTGATTTAGGAACCCATATTTGTCTCATAGGTTTCCTATAAGCATTATGTAAAGTATTTGAAAAATAAACTGTATTTGGTACACAAAAATTTGAAACAGTAGAATATGTATCATGACTTGAGCTAGTTGAGTTGTGTCCAGAATTGGGAACAAAACCATATGTCCTAGACTTTGAAACAAAATTTGTTCCACCAATGTTTATTTTACTAGGTTGATAACCAATGCTATTTATGTATTTAGGGGCGATTTGTTTTCCTAGCATTTGGGTAAGGGTATTTTTCCCATTAGTAAACTTTTATAAGTCACTTTTTAATTTCTCATTAGACATTTTTAATTAATTTTTTTCTTTGAGTAGTTGAGAATTTTTCTTCTTTTCAGTAGTAAGTTCAGATTTAACATTTACAGTGAGAGCATGCTGTTTCTTCAATGATTTATATTTATCTTTTAATTCATTGAATTCATCTTCAAGCATGTTATAATATTAAAACATTTCTTCATTAGTCATATTTTCAGAGTCACTTTCCTCTTCAGAATAGTATGAATTATGTTCAGAAGAGTTCAGTGTTACCTCATACGTGTTTGTCATAAAACACATATCGGCTTTGTTAGCCTGTTCATCATGTGATGTCTCTGAGTCGCTTGAACTATCCTCAGAGGCACTCCAAGTTTCTTTCATTTCCTTTTTGTAATTCTTGTCCTTGTCCTAATATTTCTTCTTATACTTGAGCTTTGGACAGTCATCCTTTATTTTTCCTTTGTTCTTACATTCATAGCATACAATTTCATCAGTTTTTTCACTTCTTTTTCTAGTCCTTTTTCCAGTTTCCTTTTGGATCATAATTTCCCTTGAAGTTAGGCTTTCTGAAAAAGTTATTCTTTTTGTAAAATCGTTTTAATCTTCTGGCCAGTTGATCCATATCCTCATCACTATCAGGTGATGATTGTTTAGTGGTAGAACTTTCTACAGAAGCTTCCAGTTTCCCTTTGTCTTTGTGCTTCTAGAAGGTGGTCTTGAATGCTACAGATTTCATCTTTGGTTCATCCTCCTCTTCTTTGTTTACTTTAATATCTTCCTCATACATCATCAGTTTCCCAATGAGTTCTTTTACAGTTAGGTTTCTGATTTCGCATGATTCTCTAATTGAGACAGAGGTTCCCCTCCATCTGTCAGGTAGACATCTGAGGATTCTCATGATCTGTTCTTTGGTAGTGACTTCTCTTCCAAGAGAAATCATTGTGTTGACAATCTCATTGAACCTGAGATACATTTCAAAAATAATATCATCAAGTTTCATTTCAAAATTATCATATTTAATAGTATAAGTATTAAGTCTCATTTCCTTTACACTAGATGTGCCTTCATGCGAGACATACAATCTATCCCAAATTTCATGGGCAGTTTTACAAGAAGAAATCCTATTAAATTCTACATCTCTTAAGGAATAGTACAAAGCATTCATGGATTTTCAATTGTTGTTGTAAGAAAGTTTGGTAGGTTCATCCCATGTAATTCTATCAGTCACAGGAAGTTTTTATTCATCTATAATGGATGACAAAATTTCAAAGCTCATACTCCCTAGATGCATTTTCATTTTAATTTTCCATTGAGCATAGTTGGTTCCATTAAAGAATGGTGGTCTGTTGGTTACAACACCTTCCAATCTATTATCCATACTAACAGATTACTTTAAAAGAGCTATAAATTTAGAATTAATAGAAATTTACAGATCTTTAAAGTACAACTACAATCACAGTTGAGTAAGATTACAAAGAGTTATAATAAAGCATCCTCTGATACTAAATGTTGGTCGGAGTAGTTTACTCAAGAGGAGAGGGGTGAATTTAGTAACTATAAAAATTTATGTGAAAATAATATTATTTTCAAAAGAAATGGCTTCCCTAAAAATAGATACAACCCGGTTAATCAAGGTCATACTGTTATAAGAGTTTGACTTTTTAAAAAACTTCTTAAAAGATTGATTAATTCTAAGTAATCTTAATTTGTATTATTAATATTACTTTTGAAGTTATCCTAATAATACAAATCAGTTATAACTTCTTTCCAAGACTAACTATCAAAGTGAAATTAGTGTTTTTCTGGATTATACAATAAAGCAGTAAAACAGAGAAGACTAAATTTAAATAGCACAACGGATATGAAACAAGTGGTTCAGTCTCAATCCGAGACCTAATCCACTCCACTTGGTGATCACCAGTCACTAAACAGTTTATATAAATAAACTTTGATCCACACCCTGGATCGGGGTTAACAACAGTACACAGACTATCTAAGTCACACAGGGACCTCTTCCATAGTTTTCGTGGGTAAACAAAATAATAACCAGGACACACAAGGACCTCTTACATAGTTGTCGTGGGTAAACAAAAGTATAAAGATTTTGGTGTAAGGATTTCAGTGTCCTCCATTTCAGCTCAAGAGTCAGTGTGTGTCAAAACAGAAAGGGGCACACAATGCTCATAATGTAAATAAAAAGATGATCACAGTCGAGAAAGAATATAAAGATGAGGTTAGAATTATCCTGTGTAATGTAAATGTAGCTCTAGAATTCTTTGTATTGAATCAGATGAAGCTTTGAGTCCTTCTTTGGAAGTTGCGTGAAAAACAGAGTGTCATGATTAAACTTGTGTTCTTCACGAGTTTTGATAATGCAGATATGTTCTCTGGATTCCAGTGTACTTCGTATGTTCTTCAGTAGAGTCGGATTTCATGCATGTAACAATGATTCCTTTTTAAAATCTTGAAATATGTTCTTCGTGTCGTTCTCACAGGCTTTTTTTTTTCGTTCAGTATCGCTCTATTTGTTGTTGGGTACACTTCACTCTATATCTCCGAATGCATGAGTTTTAGCTGGCAGGTTCCATGTGTTCTGCACCTCGTACCTAGTACTATGTCTACAAAGAAACATTAATTATGTCAGTGCATTAAAGGCATCAAATATGACCGTTATAAATTAAATTGAAAGATGAAAAAATAGTTTAAGAAACAGTGTCACAGTAAGTTATGAAAACAATGTCTCCTTCACACGGTGTCTAGACATCACGGTGTCTGAGTGTCACGGTGTCTCATTTATGGTGTCTTGTTCACGGTGTCTTGTTCATGGTGACCTGTTCACAGTGTCTGGTTTACGGTGTCTTGTTCATGGTTCCTTGTTCACGGTGCCTTGTTCACGGTGCCTTGTTCATGGTGTTTGGTTTACGGTGTCTGGCTTCACGGTGTCTGGATTCACGGTGTCTGGCTTATGGTGTCTAGCTTACGGTGTCTTGTACTTAGGCAAACAACTGTATTTAGACTTAAACAGTGATATGCATGAAATGGATTGAGCTTAACCATTATAAATCTTGAGATAACTTGAAACATAAATACACATGATTGGATATAATTTATAGGAGTTAATTAGGTTGAATACGATTTGTGATCATTAATGAGATTTGTGATCATTAAAACATGATTAATACATGAGGAGTCCAACACCATTGACCATTCACCTTCTTATGATCAATAAACACTATAAATATATATAAATATTTATTATTTTCTTCCATGTTCATATCTTCACTTTCTACCAATGTTCTTCTACTTAGAAACCAGGTTTTGTGTTAGTCCATATAACCTTGGTACTTTCCTTTCTTTCTTATTAAGATTATGTTTTATTAACCCTTTTATGATGTGGATTTTTCAACAATAATATTTCCAAGTGTTAAACCCTAGATTACCAAGATCAAGTTTTAATTGTGAGGACACAATATATTTAAGGTGGAGAGAATGTAACATAATAAAATTCTAAAATAAGGATATTTTATTTGACAATGTGTATGACATGAAACACCAAGCATAGAAGGGAATATAACACCCTGATACCTTATAAAATATTTATTTTTAAATAAATTAAATATTTTAAATAGATTTAATTACACAAAACACTGAGTTTATTTTGTGTTACACACCATAATGAGTTTCTTTGATATCTTTCATTATAGGAAATAACATGCTTTACCGAACAATTATATATTATTAAAATATTATTAATTAATATAATAGTTATAACCTAGACATTAAATTAGAGGGTATGAATAAGATTAAATAAATTATAAAAATATAAAATTTACACACATTTATTATTAATTATCTATTGATTATAAATAAAATAACAATAATTCAAAAGAAAAAGAAATATTTTCAGAAAAAACTATATTTTTCTAAAAGATGAATTAGTAGTACTTTGCATAGATAAATTAAAATTGATTTTTACCACCTTTATAAAATTTATTTGACAAAATAATATTCATTTTTGAAATCATAATACAAAAAATTATATTATGGATGATTTTTTTGTGTTTTTATTGAAAAGTTTTATTTTTTAATGAATTGTGAAAAATACCGAATTTTAATTGAAAACTTTCTTTTTTGTTTAAACTATTTATAATGATAAATCATATTTTTTTATTGATTTTAAAGTAAAATTAGTTCAATTTTATTTGAATTAATCCAATTTAGGTCATTGGAATCATTTTTATATTTAATTTTTATATAAACACATTATAAACTTTTTAACATTTTCACTTTAAAAACCCTCTTTCTCATCACATCTGTGGGATTAATTTTAAATTAAATATTTCCAATTATGTGAATTGAATTTGGATAAATGGATTCCATATTATTAATAATTATAATTTATAATGTTTAATAATTTTAACTTTATTTTTTACCAAAAATGAACTATGAATGCAGTAAAAATTAATTACTATAGTTAAGGTAAACATGGGTTTACTGGGGGGTTAAACTAAAAAGACAAGGGTAAAAATGAACTATAAACTTTTATAAAAAATATCTTATTGACATAATTAAACCATTACAACTATAAGTTTTGATAATGGTCTATTTTGGACCCTCATTACATATGAAAAACGTTGGAGCACTCAATTTTATTCAAAAATACCAAGTGTGTACTCTCCTCCGCTTTTAAAAGGCCACCTACTCTCCTATCTTCTAAACATATTAAATCCTATTTATTTAGAAAAATAAATAACAAAGTAACTTCCCAAATTCCCTCCCATCATACTATAATCTTTATTTTTGTCATAAATCCAATCTAGGAAGGCTTTAGTGAAAACCTAATAAGGATACCTGATGAAGAGGTAATATTCTTCAACGGGCATCTTTATTTTATTTCTTTCTCCACCTCCTTAAATTATTATTAAACCATGATGATATAATAACATAATTATATAACATATACTATGATATTTTTGTATTAGGGTCATAAACTAAAACCATCTATATTTCCATCAAATGGGTTACTAAATCATCATTCGTGTGTACAGAAAACTACCGTCTCGTGAATCGATGTCGTTTGTTTTTCCATTTCCACCTCTAAAGGTTGAGTATGGCGATGGATATAAAGTATATATATGATTTTTATAAAACTTTTATACCTATAGATTCACTATATCATATATATATATATATATTTACCTTCTATTCCGTAGGAGATATGATAACGTCGCTTGTGTGTACGGTGGACTACCGCCTCACAAAGCGATGTGATTCGTCTTTCATTAATGCTTCACATGGAAGGTGATAAAGATATAATTTATAATTATATATGATATAAATAACATAATTATGATATTAATGAAATATTTATAATTATATCAATATAATATATATCATTTTCTTTCTTTCCTTTTCATTTAGGTAAAGAAGATAACATCATTCGTGTACATGTGGACTGCCGCCTTAATGGAGTGATGTGACTCTATTTTCATAACCAAACCACATGGATGATATATATAATTATTTAATATGTTATATATGATACTATGAACATTATTTAATTATAAAACATTACTTTATTTATTTCCATAATGATATTTTGAAAAATGGAAGCGTTACTCATGCGTATGTACAACCTACCGTCTCCATGATTGTAACATTAATTATTTTTCATAACTATAATTCATGATTGTTTTTAAAAGTAAAATTTATGTGAAAATTTGATAATTATTTTATTATTATTATAGAGATGATATAACTATATATTATTTTCAAGAACTGGATCTTTCATGATGAAACACACATGAGAAAACCGGACAATCAACACCCAAAACAATAAAAGTAATGAAAGATTATTAATGAATGAGTAAAAATATGTTATAAAAGGATAATATATGATATTATAAATTTTAATATGGTTATTTTATAAGTTAATAACATGTTTAAAAAAACTATACAATATGTTAAAGAATTTTCAATCAAAAGGAAGCGTGAGGTAATGGATTTCGTCTCAATTTCATTCCATTAAGACATATTGTAATGTTATGCACCTAATTTATTTTATATGGTGTATATACCACCCCTTTTAAATTTAATATCATTATTACTTAATATTTCATGTTATATTTAGTTTCAAATTTAATTATTACATCCTAGGGGATTTGACTTAAGAGTTACCATCTAGTAAATAATTTCATAACTCAATTTCTTTTCATAGGGTTATATTACTTCCTCATTGCCGTTAATATTGTAAGATTACTTGTATAATGAATTTTAATTTTATTATTTTTTATTTCCAATTATTTTATTTGAATTTATAGTTGATACAAATAATCGACTCAATGGTTTATTCTCACTTCAATGTTAATGAACTTTTCAAGGGGTTTCTTTATAATCTCATTTTAATTGAGATTGTTTATTCTTAAATTTCAATTGAAGGAAATTATTCGATAATTGTTTAATAAACCATTTAATATTACTATATTCTAGTTATTCATGATATTTTTAAGTAATATTACCAGTTTTACATCTTTTTTACTTAAAATAATTGAGAAAATATTTTTAAGAAGATTCGACTTAATTTCTCTCTTTAGTTGGAAATATTTTTTCTTTTAAAAACATGTTTTCTAAAAATGTTTTCAAAAATGTTTTTAAAATTTTCAAAATGATTTATTAAAGACATTTTTACCCATTTTTTCTTTTTTAAAAAGGATTTCAATGGAGTCTTCTTGTCATTTTCTGAACAAGGTACGTTTCTTACCTTTTTACAGTGAAAAAGGAATATTCCTTTTATCTTTTATGACATGCATGGAATTACTTTCCATCATGACCATAATTTATTTGAAGATTCATTTGAAAGTCAACAAGGATATTTTAAAGAAAATTCTTTTAAAAGTTATTTTAAAATAAATGAATTTTCAAAATGTTTTTTAGAATGAAAAGGATATTTTCCTCAAGAATGTTTTTAAATATTTTTTATGGTATTTCTATTCATAAATGTCAAAAAACCTTTATTATTACTCCAATAGGTATATTTTGATACCATCCTTATTCTTACTATGGATGGTTTATGATTATTTTGACCGAGGATAGTATTGACATTTACTTCCTTGTTTCATTTTGCAGTCATTAACTTCTCCTTGAAATATTCACTTTCCTATGATCATTAGACATTAAAATTACTCTAAATATACATATTATATATCATGTATATTATTATTAAATAAACCATATACCATTTTAAAATATGATGTTTATATTGAATTTTATTTATTTATCTAGAAAAATATTTATAAATCCATATTCCTTACACAATATGGATATTTGATGATAAGGAACATTGTTTATGAATTAAATAGATTATTCGATATAAGAGGAAGGTTTTAGACATGAAAGACAGGAATGGTCCCTAGTTAATGATATTCCCTCGATGCATCGGTAGTCTCTTAGGAAAAAATAGTTGGCTAGCCTTTTTTATGTGGATTTTTTTACTAAGTATGTTTTAAAATGTCTTGAGGATAGATCTTGATAGTAAAGGTATCATGTTCCTTGTAAACATGATGTTAAATAATTAAGAATTGACTTCATTAAAAATTCAGTTATTGTTATCCATGATATTTTTTCTATGATATTATCTATGGATTCATTTCATTCCTAGTTTATTGATTAAATGGAATGTGTTTTCAATTATTTAACTTTTCGTGTTGATTATTCTTTATCCAGTTATGATAATTATTTTATTGATTAACTATCACATGTTTCAGTTATTTTTCTTTTCATTGATTATTCTAGTAAATTATTTAAATATAATGTGTGCTTAAAAATTTACCTTGCAATATTGTTAATTCTTTATTAATTATGCTTCAATTTATTCATGATATCTTCTACTATATTTAACCCTTACTGAGCATTTGAGCTCACCCTTATTTTTTATCCTTTCTCAGGAATCCATGAAGTATACTATATTTTATATTCAAGGATATTATAGATGAAATAATTTTATTCTTGAAAAAAATGTGTTTCAAATTGTATATTCAAATTTAATACAAGACTCATGTGTGTATATAGTTTACCAAGACTAATAAACTATTTGGTTCTTCATGATGTGATTCCTTATATCTAATACCAATATAATAAAGCAGTCATTGGCTTCGGGGTACTGGAGTTCAAGTCTCTATGGGAACCATATGCTAAGAGATTGGTCTAGACTTATGATACACTTGTTTTCTCACACACTAGATAGTGTCCCTTAGTTGCTTGGTTTTATCAAGCTAGGGTAGTTCCCTCAATGAGGATTTTGCAGGTATGTCAGGTGGATTGTGTATTTGTTTAGGACATAACATAGTCTGATAGTTGGTCCTGTGTTTTGTAATGTTTATGAATTCTTACCTTTAGAACCTAGTGTGTTTCCCATGTCTCATGTTCATTGTATATGATTATATCTAGGGTTTTACTACCTTGTTCTTGTTTTCACACCCTTGTTAAATTGGATATATGGAACCATTGTACTACTAATATTTAATTTTTTCTTCTTTTTTAACTTACAATGTCAGCTTCATCACTACTTTATTTATTTTAGAACATGGTTTATGTTTTAAACGAGTTATTTAAAATTTTGTATTTTAATAAAATTTTTGAAACAAGAAGAGATGTTTAACAAATGATTTGTTTTATTATAAAAGTGGTGGTTTTACTTCTTGGTTCAAGTGTTATCCAATTTAAAGTGAAGATTTTTTTATTTAAAATTTGAATTTGATTTGGAAAGATGAATTTTCAAAGAAAACAATTTTCACTTGTTTTCACATGTTCAATCTCATGTAAAATTCTATTTTCTAAATATATTTCAAACTATAATTATTGAAATTTAATTTATGAGTAATAACATAGAATCATTTGGGATATCCTATTTTTCATGTTTAGCTTACACCCCACATGGACATATGGGTGTATGAAACTCTTATGTTTTATTTAAGGTTCCCAATTTATTCCCCATGTTTTTTATTTCTATTTGGTTTTAGGATGGATATACTGGGAGGTGGTGGGTGGGAATGGGCCACATGGAGTTAGTTTTGATATTTTGGGTTTGTTTTTAGTTATTTTAAGATATTATGTATCAACCATCTTGGCCTGTTTTATTTATATTTCCACTAGTTTGTTTTGTATGTATTTTTTTTCACTCTATATATTTATATTTAGAGATGAGTTTGGTTTTTTAGTTTTTTTGAAATGTTTAGCTCAATTTTTTCTTTAGAGTCACTTATTTCACATGAATGGTAGTCCAATGTATGAAATTACCATGTCCGATTCTTGATATAATTTTGTGGGGTGTTTGTAATGAACTAAAATTTTAGAATGATATTTTTTTCTTGAGAAAATGTGTGTTATATTATTATTTTTACACAAAAAACCATATATTTTTAATAATTAAGTGAATATAAATGAAAATGTGACCATCTAGATTTGACTGTTATATGACCGTTGGTAAAATATGACCATTGGTAAAATATGACCGTAGGTAAAATATGACCGTTGTTCAATATGACAATTAGAAACTATACTCTTGATATTAATTTTAACGTTTTAATTAGTGTTTATAAGTAGAAATGAAAAAGGATAATTAACAAAGAAAGGAGAGGTAATGGACTCAACCAGTATAGTCATTCCATATGAATCCTATTCATCAGAACTTATGAGGTAGGTAGAATCACTGGGTTCACCCTTGACCAATCTCAATCCAAGATTCAATAAGTGAAGTTTAACTGAAATTGACTACGGGAGAAGTTCAAGTTATCGGGAATTAGCACTCGGTCGATGTTAGCTGAGTTATCCCATGAATCTATCACCATCAAACACCTTACCCTTAGGTTGTATGCGGGTGTTATAAGGGGTCATGTGTCCCAACCTTAGTTACTTGAAGTATAATTCCTTTTCATAAATAAAATTGTTTTTCTATCAATAGTATTTCTTAATAAAAATATAGGTTTAATTGAAATGGAATTTGATAAATTGACTTTTCAGACCCAAATTGTACTTTTCAAAAAAGATATAAATATTCATAATAAAATAAATTATTATGAATAATACTTATTTTAATGAAGTAGTACAATAAAAAAACTTTTATTTAAATATAAATGATAAAATAATTTTATTATGTATTTAAATTTTTTTAAGTGTTAGAAATTTTACTATGCATATCCAACCCATTATTTGTTTAATAAATAAGTATTTTTATAGTTAAAAGTTAAAATTATAATATTTATATAATTATAATGATAAAATTAACATCATTTTTTAAATCAACATGTCAAAATTAATTTAGGGTGAATTTATGAAATTTTTCTAAAATAGTTTTTTCCCATGAATAGTAAAAATATAGTTTTGGGTTTTCAGTATGTTTAATGAATTCATAATTATTTCATAATGATGTAATAATTATTTAAAAAAAATCCATGACTCAAAATATGTAATTTTATTCATATCAATTATTTTAATAGATTTAAATCTAATTCCAAACCTATAAGTTACTTTCCAAAGTCTAAAATGGAAAATTTGTCTTTCAAAATATTATTTTATGAAAACTTTAATTTTACTTACAAAAAGAAGTAATGTAATATTATGTTCAGTTCTTATGGGTTAAAATAACATAAAATATGTCCCAGATTTCCAAAAACATGGGCAAAAACCATGTGAAGACCATGGTTTTTCATTTTCTACAACCTAGATTTCTAAGGTATATATTTGAAAATTATTAAACAAATCCTCCACTTTTGATATAAATACCCATCCATTTCTCCATTTTCATTCACTCCCAATATATCCTCCATGATTATATATTATTTTTACCTCCCAAGGAGTCCTCAAAGGTATCCTCAGCCCCCAAGGTTCCATTCATCAATATTTACGAGTAACTCTTCAAGGTAAGAGAATTGTTCTTCTTTTCTTTTCAATTCAAGAACCTCTTTTCTTATATATATTCTAAATGTTATGGTTAATCTCTTATATTACCATTTTTTAATCATACACTTACTGAAAATTTATTTTTTATCAATGGGATACTCTTTTCCCCTTTCATTTTACCCTTTTCAAAACCACATTTTATACTTGTTATACTGCCGAATTTACTTATCAAAATTTCCCTCTTCTCCTCAAGAAATTATTTTTTATTTTCATTTTTTGAATACCCAACACACTTTATTTTCCAAGTTTTTTAATCTATATGTAAAATTTTTTTATTTTTTTTTATTAACATAAATTAAACCATAATTCCCTTTCCGTAGGCAAAAAATGACATAATGATCCTGTTTTTAAGCACTTTTGAAACACCATGAGTTTGATATGAAACCCATTTTTTTATTCTCCATAGGTTATTTATGAAATTTTTGATTATGATATATGTACATAACATTAAATAATACATATTAAGGGTTTTCTTTGATAGCACTCTAATGCATTGGGTTGTTGGAAAAAAAAATCCCTCAAGGTATCATTGAAGCATTTTTGAGGTGATTGTGTTTGTTAAAAAAGCGGGCCTCCATGTTGTGTTTGTGGACAAAGCATACCACGATGTACAATTTTTTTGATAAAGGGGGTTTACAAAGTGATTTTTTGAGTTCAAGGGATGTTTTCACCAATCCATGGTTTATTGAAGAATCTCAACAAATGAATGGATGATCTAGAGGTGGTACAAAAAGAGCAGATACAAGGTGGTGCCATTTTCCAGTGTTTTCCAAATTTTTAGGCCTCAAAATCTACAAATGGAGAAAAGTGTTTTTGGAAAAGGGACTTGCACGCCGGTGTCTTGGAGTCTTGGAAAATTGCGCGCCATATATTCTTCAAGGTCATAATATCAAAATATTTCAAAGGAAAGAGGGGCGCCCAAGTTTTAGTTTGGGCGCGCAAGGTGATTAGGGCGATAGAGACTAGGGTGCATGGACTTGCGCGTCAAAAGGAGACTTGCGTGCCGGTTCTCAGGGTACCAAAAATGCCTATAAATAGAGGTCTACCCCTCCTCATTTTGGACAGAGTTCAACACTTAGAGAAAATTAGAGCTCCAGTCACGCAGGTGGTTTGGTCGCGCAAGTGGTGGTTCGGTTGCGCAAGCGGTGGTTTGGTCACACAAGTATAAAGATATTCAAAAGTTGTGCACCAATTTATAGTTGTGTGCCAATATTGGTTTGGGCGTAAAAGGGTGTGAGTCTCCCAAGTTCTGAGTTGGCGAAGGGAGTGTCACACAAATAGTAAGGTGACACTTGCGCGCCAGGCTTGGAGAAACGCCCCAAGGAATAGAGAAGCGCACCAAGATTGGAGAAGCACGCTGATCATTCTAGGAATGTGTGAAAGTTGTAAGGTTTCCCAGTACACCTGTGGTAAAGTTTTATTCATCATTGGATGAAAGTGGAACTTCAACAGAGTATCTATATACAAAGGAAGATGCATTCATTTGTGATAATGAAGGGACCTACAAGTATTTAAACTGTGAGTGGATATTCTGAAGAAGAAGTGAGAACACTTCAATTGAGAGAGCGGTTAAATTTCATATTATGAGTGGTTGTAAACTAGAAGGGACAGTGAGTCTGCTTCCAACTTTGTAAACAGCAGTGCACTTTTCGTGGATTCGGTACATCTGCACATTGCCGGTGTATGCTCCTTAGACGTAGCCCAATGAGGGTGAACCAAGTAAAAATTTCTATGTCATGTGCATGATTTAATTTCCATTAATACTTTGATACAATAAAGAGAGAGAAGAGAGTTCTGCTTAACATCTAAACAAGATCAATAAGGCCAGTTGTTTTAATCTGTCATACCGTGATTCACCCCCATCTCAGGGTATCTAACCTAGTAGACCTAATATGGGTAAATAATTTAATATCTAGAGATGACATGTTTTATGATACCTTGGTGAATAACCTTGGTAATTTTTATTTACAACACCTTAGTGATTAACCTTGGTGATATTCTTATGAATGTCTAAACTAAATGTTGTATACACATTTACATGTTATGACTCATGTTATTTTTATTATTATATTCCTATTTTTCTATTTATCATGACACAATGATATTTCTCACATTCTTATCGATATTCCTCATGAATATATGTACATTATTGCTGTTACTGGGCCTTATGCTCACCCATGTCCTTTGATGTATGTCCCCAGGATATGAGATAAAGTAAATGTACTTAGCATGAACCCATGAATAATCCTTTCAAGTGGATTAGAATAATGTTTTATATTTTCATGTATTATGTTCCTAATTTATAAGAAACTAAAATTTAAAAGATCCTATATTTTGTTCCATGTAATGAAAAGTTTATATAATAATAATACAGGATTCCATAGTCAGTATCAAAGGATAGTTTAGTTTTTGTGTGGAAATTAGGATTTAAAAACTTTAGGAAGAAACCCTAGGGATAATTTTAAATATTGGAAAACATCTTGGTATTTTGGTGAAGTATTAAGTAAGTGGTTTCTAAGAAAAGAAATCCCTATCTGGATATGAACAAGCGGATGTTGTTCTGGAACATATGTAGCTAGGGGTAACACCCAAAAAAAATCGCTTTGAGCTATACTTGAATGTGAACTAGTGCAAGACAACAAGACTTTCTTCACTCATAGTTTGACACTCCTGGGGGATATTTTTGGTTAATCATAATATTTTTATGAACCATTATGAATTATTTATAGAAAATTTATTTTTTGTTAAAGAATAACATATTTTATTATGATGTTTTAAGAAATAAAATTCTTTTATAATTATAAGATTCTTAAAAGAAACATGTTTCTCACTAAGGTTTTCTTCTTTTAGAAAATGTGAGAAATAGGAGGAACCGTGAAAATGATAAGCACAACGGACCATGTACTGAAGAATATTTGATGGAATCCAGAATGGAAAACTTCATGAGAATAATGAATAAACTAACTTGAGTTATGAACAATAACTTGAATCAATCTAAGAGACCATATTATTTAAGGGAACAACTTTCCATTAAGTACTTTATGCATCAATGACCACCTTATTTCAGTGGATATACTGACCCATTGATTACAGAACAATGAATAAGCTCTATAGAAAAGATATTTTTTGTACTCCATTGTTCAGAACAAGAGAAAGTCACCCTGGTTATATGCTACTTAAAGAGAGAAGCTGACCAGTGGTGGAAACTGATTAGAAACACGAATCCAAGAATGGAGATTGATTCTATGGAGTGGGAAGAGTTTAGGGTAATATTTTTCAATAAATATTTCCCCCATTTTATGTGAATGAAAATGGAGAATGAATTACTAGAACTAAAGCAGAAGGAAAATGAATCTGTGGGAAGCTATGAGATGAATTTACAAGACTTTCTTTTTATACCCCTAGATTTGTTATGGATCATAATGGAAATGTTGATAGATTTTTCAGTGAACCAAAACCCCATGTATGGTGGAATCTAGCCAATTGAGACTATGAAAACCATGAGGAGATAGTGAATAGTGATATAAAGGTTGAACTAGAGTTAGGAGAGACACAATGGTCACATAAATCAAATGAAAAGAAGAGATATTTGGAGACAAACTTATGGAGGAAATTTGATCATGGAAGAGAAAGAAATCTAGTGAAAATTCCCACATGAAACAAATGTGGGAAGAAGCATTTGAGGAACTAATTTACTAGGAGTGAAAAATTTTACAAGTATTGAAGAGATGAAAATATAGCTCAGAATTATTGGAGTGAGGTGAAACCTCAAATTAGCAATACTAATGATAAAGGGAAGATGGTACATGCCCAACCTGAAGTCCAATTCTATAATTATGGACAACTTGGGAACTTTTCCAATCACTGTCTAAATTATAATATAATGGAGGGGAATCACTATCAACCTTGACATAGGACAAGGGAGAAAGATCGAACATTTTCTATCACAATGACTAAAGTAGAGGCTCCAAATGATGTGGTGGCAGGTATTCTCATTGTTATCTCAAATCTAGAAAGTAATTTATTTAATTATAGTTCTATACATTCCTTTATTTTCTCTAAGTTTTAAAATAATATAGAATAAATCCTTGAATTTATAGAAGTAGAGTTATCAGTAAAGAATCATAGAGGGATTATCCAATAATAAAAAGTGTATAGAAACTCTAGTATTGACTTTGGTGAGCCCAATATTGTCCCAAATCTAGTAGTCATTCCCATGTTGGAATTAAACATTATACTAGGGATGGAATGGATGTCAAAGTATAATTCTAGGGTATCCTGATATCCCCCTATTGCATGGATAGGGTGAAAGGGTGTCTGATGGTGGACCTTTCAGAGAAGGAGATAATAGAAGCTTAGTCTTACCATCAAATGACTTTAGTGGTGAGGTTTGGTCAAGGGAAACCCTCCCTTATGTTTTTCAATTCATTCAATAATTCATGTGGTTAGGATTACTTTTCGATGGTTTTGGTTCTCTTTAGAACCATCTTCTGGGATTTTGTTAAGGCATGACCGAGGGAAGTCAATCGTTGTGGTAACTAGAGGTTATCATTTTCAAGGTGGAAATGGGATGCATACTATAGTAAAGAGGATAGCTCTACAGCAGTGTGAGTTTGTCTGCTAGGGATTCCCCTCCCTATTTATAACCCTTTGATGATTTAGTATGTGGGCAACACCTTGAGATCCTTCCTTTTATTGGATGAAAACACTAAGTGCTTACAAGCATGGTGGTTCCCCCGTTTATGCATCGAGTTGGATATAGTGAAGAAGCTTATATTGTGTATCCTCATTAGGGATGAGGATGGATTTGACTGGTGGCAGAAAATATTCTATTAAGAGATACCCAAGGAGTCTTTTTATATGTTTTTTTATTTTTTTAAAATATGTGTAGGATAAAAGTTTTCTTAAAAATACGTATGAAAGGCAGCGGCCCCCCTGTCACCTTTCGATTAAGTCGAAAGGCCATAGGGGGTTTGCTTCCTTTTAGCCAAAATTATTATGTTTTACTATTTTAAATATACTTTTTGTATATATTTTTTTATTTTGTTTGTTATATATATATATATATATATATATAACAAAAATTTTCAGTAGAATTTATCTTCTATTTAATATCCAGCAATACTGCCATTACAGCAGTTTGGAATTTTGATAGAAACCCTCACTCTTGGCTCTCTTTTATAAGAGGGCTTTCCCTGTAAATCATTCTATATTTTTGATGTGGGATTCAGGTTCTCCCTTTTCTACATAGAATTACTAATATATTATAATTAATAATTTTAAATTAATTAAATAGTACTATTAATTACTATTTAATAATATTATTGAACAACCAATTAATTCTAAATAGTTAATAATATATAATAGGTTTTAATTAATTATAAATTAAGTAATATATTATTAATAAAAAATAATATTAATAATAACTAAATAATATTGCTTAATTATATAATGCATAATAATCGAAAATAATATTATAATTATTAATTAGTAATTAATTAGAAATTAAGAAATATTTAATTAATTATTAAATTAATTATTTAATAATTAATTAGTTAATAATTAATTAGTTAATTAGTAATATAATTATTAAATACTGAATAATTAATTCGTTAATAACTAATTAATTAATTAGTAATATAATTATTAATTATATAATAATTAAGTAGTTAATTAGTAATATAATCATTAATTATATAATTAATTAGTTAATTAGTAATATAATCATTAATTATATAATTAATTAGTTAATTAGTAATATAATTATTAATTATATAATCAATAATTAATAATATAGTTATTAATTATATATTTATTAATTAGTTAATAATTAATTAGTTAATTAGTAATGTAATTATTAATTATATAATTATGTGTAACATAATTATTAATTATATAATTATTAGTAATATAATTATTAATTATATAATTATTAGTAATTTAATTAAGTAATATGATTTAGTTATTATTAAGATTATTTTTTATTAATTATATATTATTTAATTTCTAATTAATTAAAACCTATTATATATTATTAACTATTTAGAAATTAATTAGTTCTTTAATAATATTATTAAATAGTAATTAATGGTACTAATTAATTAATTTAAAATGATGAATAATAATATATTAGTAATTTTGTGTAGGAAAGGAAGAATCTAAATCCCATATTGGAAATGCAGAATGATTATCAGGACAAGCCCTTTTATAAAAGGGAGCATTGGGTGAGGGTTTCTGTCAAAATTCCAAACTTTTGTAATGAAAATACTGTTGGATATTAAATTGCAGATAAATTCTACTGAATTATATATATATAAACAAAAAACAAAAAAAAAACAAAAATAAAATTTTTAAATATATAAAAAAGAATATTTAAAATAGTAATTTTTTGGCTGAAAGGCAGCAGGAGGATTTCCATCTTTCGACTTAACTGAAAGGTGGGAGCACCCCTACTGCCTTTCATACACATTTTTTTTTTAAAAAATTGACCAGCACACATTTAAAAAAATCCAAAAACACATAGAAAAAAAAACTTGATAACCAAGTTTTGTGTACGATTTCATAGCCAGGGCCACTCAGTGGACTATTAAATATATAGGAGATGAGCCCCCCTTATTTCATTACTTTAGGTTAGTCACTCCCCCTTAATTGGTGTGCATTCCAATCTCTTGGTGGCACTATAGGATCTCAGAATGTCGGTGCCAGAATAATCTAGTCATGCATCTCCTCTGAGCATCATTCTTCCATCATGTAAGGGGGAGGGGTGTTTAAATACGAATCATGCACTTGACATGACTACCTCTAACACAACTCTTTTGACTATTGAATACATATTAGATATTTCCACTTCATTTGACACGAGCTGACCACTTTATGTATGTTTTGAAAAATATTTAATCATGAAAGTGGATTTTGCGACACTTTCCCAGCCTCCATCCCCTCTAGTTCAATCCTTAATTCCTTCAATCAAAGAGTTTTTATGTGTTTTCTGATTATTTTTAAAAAAATGTGTAGTTCAAAAAAAAGTTTAAATATGTGTATAAGGGGCGTAAGGAACCCTACTACCTTTCGGTTAAGTCGAAAGGCAGCAGGGGGCCTACTGCCTTTCAGTAAAAAAATTATACATGTTTTTATTTATTTATAAATATATTGGTTTTTATATTATGATTTATATGTATATTGTTAGAAATAAATTAGATAGGGTTTTATTCATCATTTCTTTTAGTTAAATACTACTTTTTTTTTGTAATTTTTATATTACTATAATATTATTATTCATTATAAATATATACATTATAATGACATGTCTTATGTCTTTGCGAATCTTTATGATCTCTTATGTTTACCACACTCTTATGATATTTGACTCTTATTCCATGTTTTTAAATATTTCTTTATAATCATTCCATTTTATTTCCATTATATTATTATTGAATCTCATGCTATACTGTTCAATTTTATCTTGTGTCAACCTTAATGGTATTTATGGATGAACCTTTATTTTATGTATGCCTCCAAGAAATTCCATGTAGTAAGAGTAAGGTGAGATCTAAGAGAAAGTATGGAGATGAAAATAAAATACTATGTTATTGTTTTTATCATGTACCCAATTCCAAAAGATGTTGGAACTCTATATTTTTTGGATTATTATATAGATGTTCATGATAAAGATGATGTAATAATATATATATGATATCTAGGTCATTATAAGAAATATTTGAATAGACATTATCACCAGAACCGATGAAAAAGTTTCTTCATAGTCAATACCATTACTTTTTTGTAACATTTTCCACCAGATATTATTTATAGGTAGACACCCTACTATTAATATAATTGTTCTTGTAAAAACCCCACTTAAACCCTATGGGTCTCACCCCTTCATGTGCATCCACCAAGTTCTGAACTTGGTTTATGTACATGGAGTCCATTTTAGATTCTATGGATTTTAACTATTTCCTAGAAATATAACTCTCAATGTAATCTCAATATATAGTAGGTTTATCATCTATGAACATTACTTCATCATCATTTTTCATTATAAATTCATATATCTTAGGCTCCTGATGAATCCTAATAGAGGATTGAGGTTATTGTGTAACTTGATTTGGTTCTTCTTCCAAAACTCTTTATGAAACTGACTCAAATTACATATCAAGATCCTTTTTGTTGGTCCTTAACTTCTAAAAGATAAACTTTCATCCCACTGGATCCTCAATTAATATATTCATTCTAATAAATATACTAGTTTCAACCACAAACACGTTGTGTTCTATTAGATTATAGAAATAATATCCCATAGTTTCATACTTATGCCTCATCATAAACACATAAACATACCAACTAAATTCATTAATAAAGGCCATGAAGTACCTAAACCAACACTAAAAAATTCATGAATGAGTATAATAAATGTCTATTGGGAGATTCCATCCCACATGGTGGTTTGTGAATTTGACACCCATATCGAGATCACTGAGCTCCGTGCTGGGGTGGAGTCTGATGACCTAGAGAGGGATGATCCTCAGGCATTGGAACGTCGACCATTACATTCTCAACCTATGTGTCAATGGGAGGAAGTTTCAACTGGATTTAATATTGCAATCTCGATACTTCTCCCACTAGGGTAGTAGAAGGAGCTGCCATCATCGTAACGGGGAACCAAGGCCATGATGGATATGAACCCCAAGTTGGAGAGAACTGAAGATATACTGTCAAGAAAGATGGATCCCATGCCTCATGATGCACATACACAAACAGCCGAGATTGGAATGTTAGAGGGATAAACTCTTCTTATGGAATTAGTGAGGGATCATATATAGGATTATTTAGTCTACGCCATCGTCATGGTTCCTTAGAATCAGCAGCTTCTAGAGGAGGTTCCTGAGCAGGAACCTCCACTATCTGGGGTGGATGATTGAAGATGATCTCATGAATCACATGATAATATGGCATCAACCCCAGTGCTGTATCATAGATTGCTGCAAGTCTAGCGACCTTCTCCTCCCCCTGAACAGACACGGGAATAATCTTCCGTACTCTAGTATGTTGTAAATAGATTCAAAATTAATTAGAAAATATCACAATAAAAAAATAATGGAAATATATTAACATACCATATCATGAAGTTCTTTTTCTTGTGTAGTAAGATACAATATAGATTTCAGTGTATACCACATCTTACACTCAACTTGCTTTGAAGGATGCAATCACATCATAGGTACACCCTAGATAAGACGCTCTTCTTGTCTACCCCATAGGTTGAGAAAGTCAGCATGTTATCGGTGCCAGTCCTCATCCTGCCTCCCTATCAACATCAAGTCATGAAACTTCCATATCTGTGGTGACATAAATGGAACGAGATGAACACAACCAAACTAGAAGATGACTCTATTATTATGTCACTCAACAATATGGAAGTTAATGAGTGGAACTATAGACATAACATCATGAAGTCCAAAGGTTCAGTTTGTTGGAAACTGATCTAATAAATCCCAACATGGCATCCATGAAATCTGAAATGACATGCGCGATTTTTCAAAGAATTTACTTACTAAAAACCCAAATTGATGCTATTATTAATTTTTTAGACAATTATAGATTGTAAATACGTACTTTGTCGGGTAGAAAACTGCACAACTTGAGATGGTATGCACCCAAATGGTGTGTCAGAATTTTGTCAAAGTTTTGTTTCTGAGTCCACCTATAAAATAAAACATCAAAAGTGACAAATAATAATAAATTAAATTCAATAACTCCTACTAGAATAAAAAATCAATAGAGATGAGTGATCATACTAGTATCCATGCAGAGTGTCATGCACCACCTCTATAGGCACCGATTCTCCAGAAAGATGAGGGAAAAGTGTAGGGATTCACTCCCATGCCCACATATAAATAAGGATGACACATCCCCCAAGATCCATGTGGTCTATGTGGTATGCCTTGCATAATTCTCTGTATGTGCGAACCAAACAGGAATATCCCCAGTTATACGCCCCTTCCCTATCAAAGTTCTTCAGAAGGGATAGATACATCATGTCACATGAATACCTGAGTGATTAGCAAATAAGGTCCCTTGAATGAGCCATAATATATATGCATGGGCATGAAGAATGATAGTCTGGTCGTCAGTGTCATCAGGTAAATCCCCAAACTACGCCTTAAGCCATCTCATAGATAGTAACCCTTTATCTATAGTAGTAGGGTCATCCAAAATATCAACAGATAATAATTACTAAACAAGGTCAGACTAGTATGCATGGGTGGGTCTAATCAGAGTTTCCCCCTGGATGGGAAGACTAAGAAGGAATGACACATCCTCAAGGGTGATGGTCATATCTCACCCAAGTAGGTGGAACATGTGTGTCTCTGGTATCCACCTCTCTAGGAGAGAAACAAAAAGGTGATGGTCAACAAATTTGAAATCAGATACTGCAATGCAGTAAAAGCCATCACATCGCAGGTATGGTCTAATAGTGGGTGGAGGTGGCCTGTGATGAAAATGGTGTTCTCAACACACCCTAATCCATTGAAACTCAATACCCTATAGCACAGCCTAGGAAACATGTGTATATTGCTCAGTGAGTAGTCTAATATCCTACATCTGTATGTAAAAAAAATTAAATAAGCCATTAGTATAAAATGTAAATATAACGTTATGGAATTTCCTGTTTTTTAAGAAAATCATATGTTATTTAATGTATTTGTCCTTATCCATTTCACTTTATAAAATGGTGTGCTTTTTAATTTATGTATAATTTCCCACATGATGGTATGTTTCATGATTATTTTATCACATGCTTGATTTATAGTTTATCCATGGACATATTTAATATGAATTAATGTCACCTCAAATGTACTTGAAATATTCCTTTTAATCTGAATATAAAAGGATTATTGGTATTTAATAGTAAAAGTATTTGGAGATTTCATACAATTATAAAAAATTAAGGATCTTATATTAACACTATATAATTAAAAATATGAGAAGATGATATTGGAGACAATACATCATTATGGTTGAGAGTGTGAACTTGATCCAAAAAAGTTAGGGAATCATTTCTGGTTATGACCTCTTTAATGAAAGATGGTGTATATCAAACTTTTCCTTAGTTCTTGAGGCCATTCCATCTCATTCCACATCCTACTGGACTTTGGTTTTCCCGATTTATGCAACCTATTGATGTCAGGTATCACTATCAGCAGACCTTTAGGCATTGGGAAATATCAAAACTCTCCAATAGGCACCCATGGTGCAGCATAACAGTTAGCAATGATGTCCAACCAGTGCACTGGATCAACATATACTTCCCATGATATGTTCACAGAGGCACATGCTGTGATGGAGTGTGCGAATGGAAACTGTAATGCTTGGAAATTTATACATTGACATTGTATCACTTCCAGTAATACCATTATTTTTTCACCGATGCTATTTGTGATGGGGTCCGAATGCTCTTGAACTTCAAACCAATAGTATTCTCAGTGGAAACAACATACATGATAACCTGGATATTATTCAATTTTCTTTTTAATCTCTCATTGAATTTTCCTTCCTTACCTTATCCCCTAGTTAATCTCGTATGAGGCTAGTTTTTTCTATCAATGATGCACTTAACACAATGATAAAATGCCTCCTTAACTAGGGAAGTTATAAGTAACTTGTGAAGCCCCTTGAAGACACCATTGATGCACTCCACAATGTTTTTGGTCATGTTTCTCTACCTCTTCCACCCATCATATGCCAATGTCCATTTTTCTTTTAGAATCCACATCATATAATCATAGAATTATTGATTATCCTTTTGGATTTTTTTGAAAATTTCTTCAAACATCCATTCATCCAGACCATATTCAACACAAAAGTGATTATATTTTACATAAATTGATTTTATATTTATATTGAAATAGTAAAAAATAACAAAGACAATGCGTATAAATCCTTGTGATTTCCTTCTTCATAGGTTCATTATGAAATGTTTTCTGCACGTTGCTAGAAATGTGTCTTATATAGTACCGATGATGTGAATTTGGGGGTCTCCATGTATCAGGATATTCATTGATTTCCTCATTTATTTTTTGATTCCAATCAGATATCAAATTGACAACATGAATGTGGGTGAAATAGTTTCTGATAAATGCCAAAAACCAACTCTATTATTCGTAGTTTTCCCTCTCCACAATGGAAAGTCAAAACAGAAGAAGTGAATTATTTCCATAATGGGTTGCCGCAATCAACAATATACCCTTGTATTTTTTTTATAAGAACGTTCCATAAATCTTTATGATTTTTTTTTGAAATAAAATGTAGATATAATGGGGAGGAATTCCCAGAGAAACTGATGAAATTGAACATGAGATGGATCAAGTCGGTTATCTTGATACACATGTTCTTTTGTATGAATATGGAAGACAACTTGGTTGTTTTGTCTCAGTATGACTAGAAAATTTAGTAACAATTGATACGAGTCATCCCAATCACCATATACCTTCACAATTTCATTTTGTTTTTCCATCAATGCCTTATTATAAGAAATATTATAACCGAATGTTTATTGTATCCTCTCTTGAACAAGGGCTATAGAAACATATTATCATGTCCTAATCATCTCGATGATAATGGATAACACAAATTCAGCTTCCAATGAGGTATGATCTTGTGTCATGTTTGGCTGAATGCAAGTATACGCTACCTCAATATTCAAGATTCTCCAAAATCCAAATGAAATTTCCAAAATTTCCCTCAAGAGGAATCTACAATCATCCCCGTACTTGTCACACTGTATGAGGTATGTTTTATGGCATAATTATTGAACTATATATCTATAGTTCCTCTTAATGTGAAATATCTTTAGTGTGTTTTAAGTAATATTTACTTGTAAAATCCCATCCAACTTATAAGGTTTTGTCCAAATCACTAAAACTATTTGGTACAACTCTGGGAAACCCAGTTGTGAGTGTGATAACTTTACAGTCTAATTCAAGCACACATGCCATTGATTCCGACCAAGATACGAAGAGTGGTGAATGATTTATTCTGGGTCAAGGATATTGTAAAACTAATTCATTTCTGGAAAATTCCTCCCCAAATTCTGTTTCTCCCTCCTCATCAGCACTATTTTTACCATATGTCCCATAATTACAAAAATAATCATCAGAAGTCAGATCTATATGTATATCTATGATATCATCTAGGTTGTCTTATTCTGTATCATTTGAAATAGGATCAATTTCAGGGGTAATACCTTCTTTAACCACTCTTGTAATTCTACATATTTATAAAACTAGACATTATTGATTTATAGTAGAAACATCAACATATAACTCCATCATGGTACCATATGACCATTGGGAAAATAAATTTATTTCTTGGACCCACTGTGCATCAACAACCAATGGAAAAGATAAATTCCATAGTGCATCCAGGAATTATAAATGTATATAGATAATAGAATTGATATATTGATCGAGTCCTAGATTTAAGGAACTATGAATTCCATATTGAAGTTCACTTAGGGTTACACATTTGGCTGCACTAACCACTGTTGTTGGTTGTCTACTATAAGAAGCTCATTTCTCAGTTTGAATAACCTCCCTCCAGTAGTACACACAGGAAAACATGCCACTCTATGTCAAAAATGTTTTTTGATCAATATTATGATAGTATAACTAATATTGACAATGATGGTTGACCATTTAATATTTATTATACTAAAATTTTATAACGTCTTTTTATACCCTAAAAAATGATACTAATGTTTCATTATAAAGAAGTTTATTAGAATATAAGTCAGATAATGTTTTGAAAAACAATGTAAAAAGAAGAGGAAACATCAAATAATTTTATTTATCATTGATAAAATCAAAATTATGATCATATAAAGTGAAATAGATAAGAGAAAACCCATTAAATAACACATGAATGTTTTACAACATCCAAGAAATACCTTAAAAATTTTCAATAGAACATGGTTTAGATGAGATGAGTCTGAATTTAGAAGTGAGGTAAAATCCATATTATTTTCAATTGATATCTTAATAAAATCTTACAAAGGGATTTAATTAACTTTGTAATTTTTAAAATATTTTGGGATTCTAATAAAATATCTTAGATGTTATCTTAGATTTCATTATAAGGCCGAAATATATTAAAAATTCAAAAGTTAAGTACATACCTTTAGAATATGTTATTAAGCTACCAATTGAAAATAAAATGGATTTTAATCACATCCTAAGTGAGGCTCATCTCATACAAACCATGTTCTATTGAAAAATTTCAAGTTATTTCTTGTATATTATAAAAAATTCATGGGTTATTTAATGTGTTTGTTCTTCTCAATTTCACTTTATATGATCATAATTGTCATTTTATCAATGATAAGTATTATTAGATAATCATTATATGTATTAATTTTTTAATCCTATGTTATTCATTAATTAATATATACCTAATCATTACTAATAATAAATATTATTTCTAAATTTTATATAACTAATTAAACTACTTAATAAATAACATATTTAAAACTAACTAAAAATAATTCAATTACTAATAATAACATTCATTTTTTAATGTCTTTGTACTTATCCATTTCATTTCATACGGTCATAATTATAATTTTATATTTGATAAATATACTGAATTGATGTTTTCTTTTTTAGGTATTCTAGTAGTTTATAAAGAAAATATGAATCATCTAAAGCATATCCCCCAGGAGTGTCAAACCATGAGTGTATCAAGGCCCGTTGTCATGTACCAGGTTACCCTGAGTTAGGCTCGAAACACCTTATTGGAGTTATTACTCCTAGATACATATGTTCCAGAGCCACATCCAATTTTTTTATCCAGATAGGGATTTGATTTCTTAGATCACCACATATTCTTTATGCAAACAAAATTTTAGAACATTTATTCCTAAGTTATTCATTAGTAAATATATAATTAATCATTACTAATAATAACTATTATTTAAAAATATATATAACTATATAGACTACTTAATAAATAAAATATTTATAACTAACTAAACTACATAATAAATGAAATATTTAGAACTAACTAAAAACAATCCAATTAAATAAATAAATAACTTTAAATTAAATAAAAAATACCTCTAAATGATGCTTCACGAAAAACTAGGACTTCTTTTAGACCATTGGATCCTTTGCACACGAAAATAACTTTTTTAGAGAGAGAATCTATGGAATGTAGAGAGATGAATGAAATTGTAAGTGATGATAAGGGGTGTGCCCTTTTATAGGGCGTTAAAGAAAAGACGACAGTGGAGGTTCCACCTTTAAGCTTTACATTAGGCGAAAGGCGGAACCCCCACTAACACCTTTGCCATGTAATTGATCTAGGGCAAAGGCAGGGGAAGGCTACACCCCCACATCTTTCATTTGAAAGGAGACAAATATTTTACAAAAAAATTGACCTACACATTTTTAAATTTTTTTTATTCTTCAAAAAAATCTTAAAAAAAATATTCAGTTGAATATTTTCAGCCTCCTTTTTTTATAGAACATGATGCATGAAACCCCTCATCAGATATAAAGGTGATTTCTACTTGTTCTTCATCACCAGACACTATCTAGTTTATAAGGCCTGGTTTTCTGGAGGTTTTGGGTTAGGAAGTGGTTGAGTTTTTACTTTCATAGAAGAAGATGATGACTCCACTACTTCAACCCATGAAGGAGATGGAAACTTCTCAATACCCTCTGATGATTTCTCAAAATAAGTTTTATGCACTAGAGGAGTTGGTGGAGATGGTGGGATATATGGATCCCTTGGTAACTGGAACTGGGAAAGGTGCATAGATGGTGCCTGTTTCACCAGGGAATGGATGTATTACTTGAGTGAGAGAAAGACGGTTCTCTTTCAACAGTCCAGGAGAATTATTAGGTATTTATTTGGGATAAATGTCCACTAGTATCTTGTTAAATGATCTCAATAATCATCTTGAATGTATCGGGATTGGGTGCTTGGGAGAAAAGTGATTTAATCCATAGTGATTCGAGATAGTTACAAACATCAGTTTTTTGTTTCATAGGAACACAAACAGAAAGTGGATCACTTACCATCTCTCACCAAATAAATGATTTTTAATGAGTGCATGCATGCAAGACCATGCAATGTACATATTGTGATTTTCTAGAAAATAGGTTTTTCAGTGGAGTTTATTAAGGATTCTCATCAGCATATATCAACAAAAATTTGTATGGTTGGATCTATGTTCTTTTTATATTTCATTTATTCTCGGTGTGATGTTGCAAATAGAATGGATCTATAGATTCATTAATCCATGTTTCAACTAGTAATATTTCCATGGTTTTGGGAAGGGGGATTTCAATAACATAGTGTTGGAATCAAAAAAGAGAAGAGTCATGGAATTCTCCACCATATAAATGCAAGAATTTAGGGGATTTATGTCTTATAAGGGTCACCAAGATTTGAGTTACTCAGGTAGAAGGTTTACTTTGTGCAATAATAGGAAATGAAATAGGATTATATAAAGTATATTAAACCATTTCCTCTCTAACATTCAAGGGATTGGAACCCTTATATATGCCTCTATTACTGATCTCATAAGGTCTTTATCAAAGAGAATATCCTTGAGGAGATCAAAGATGAAATTGAGAGTCTGAAGGAGAAAATTTAAGATAATTGGGATGATGAAACATTTGTGAACTTGATAGATAAACAAAACATCATGGCATAAAGAATTATAGAAATGGAAAGAGTATGGAGGGAAAAATCAAAATCTCTTTGGATTAAGGAGGAGGATAGGAACATAGAATTTTTCATGCTAGTGTGAAAGAAAAGAATCCAATCAGAAAGATCAATATAAACCAGAGTGATGGTTCCTACATGGAGGATGTTACGGTGGTTGGAAAAATGGATCTTGATCATTTTATAGACTTAATAAAAGGAGAAAATACATGTGAAAATGGAATAACAACATGTGAATACAGAGATGATGATTTCTTGAACTGCATTCTGATATTGTTTGAAGAAATGGAAAATGATATGTTGGAGACTGTTACTAATGATGGAGAGATACAGAAGGAGATTTAAATCATGGATCAAGAGAGTGCTCTTGGTCCGGATGGATTTCTTGGTTCTTTCTTCATGGGTGCATGGGAAATCATAAAGGTTCATGTGGGGGATGTGATATGATATTATTTTAGAGGTTTAAGTCTTAACAGGGTTGTGTGTGCATCCAAGGTAGTTATTATACCAAATATTAAGGATCCTGAAAATCTCAATCACTACAGTCCTGTTTTCCTTTGTAAATTTTCCTATAAATAAATGGATTGCATTATCAATATAAGACTCAGCCATCTAATACCAAGATTGGATTTAGAGTAGCAACATGGTTTTGTAAAAGGTAAGAGCATCTGAGGGGAAAGAGAGATAGAAAAAGATATGGCAGATGAAATCAATAAAAATTATTGGTTTAAACATCATAATTAATGTGGTCATGGAAAAATGTATGAATGATTAAAGAGAGTTTTATTGTTAGAGTAATGAGAGTGTTTCATTTCAGGGAATGAGCATATGACCTTTTATTTAGATGCTTCTCCTCATCGTGGCTTTTAATTTTCATGATGGGAAGGGGATTTGGATTCTTCAAGAGTGTTAGAGGCCTAAGGTAGTGAGATCCATTATAACCCAACTAATTCATTATTTTGTAGGAAAATATTACAAGAAATATAAAATGTAGCTTAGAGTAGGGAAATATAAGGCCATCCAAAAACATGATTGGGAATGGTTTAATTTCTCCCATTATATTTATTGACAACATGGTTATTTTCATTAATGGTAGGAAAAACCCATCAGCAGGTTCAAAAATATAATTGAATCTTATAGAAAATGGAGTGGCCAACATATCAATACAAGGAATATCAATACATTTATCTTAGAAAAGTTCTCCAATAGGTGCAGTATAATCATCCAAGAACAGTTAGGAATGTAATGACATGATCTACCTATGATGTATCTAGGAGCTCCCATCTTAGAAAGAAGAATTAAGAAGGTTCTTTTTGAAGACACCATAAACAGAATCACGAGGAGGATATGTAGCTAGAAGAATATTTTTCTTTCATTTGGAGGGAGGATAACACTGGAAAATAGTGTTCTCACTCCTATTCCTATAAATGTGCTGCCTATACTCAAAGCATCGAAGGGAACAATAGATAGGATTGAAAAAATATTAACACCATTTATATGGGATGATAATCAGTTTGGTAAATTCCATTGGGAATCATGGAAGTTAATGGATGGATAGATTGTCGAGGGAGGTTTAAATCTATGTATCATGTTGAAAACTATGCATTCCATTCAAGAGAGGTTTGTTTAGAAAATAATCAAAGGGAATTTGTTGTGGGAAAAAATTCATGAGGTATAGATATGGAGAAAAGTGAAACCTTTGGGTGAATTTAAATGGAAGAACATCAAGCCTTGAAAAAATGCATGATCAAGAATTTAGTGTTTTTGAAAGATGATGTTTTATGGGTGGTGAGTCATGGTGATATAAATTACGGGTAAGGGAATTGGACTGGTGAGGTGATAGTTTTTTCAAGGGTGCATAGTATGAGACATTTCATTTAGAGAATCAGTATGTTATCTAGGTTTTATCATCTACACTCTTAACCATCAACATAAAATTCTTCATGATAATATTTTCATAAATAATGGACTTGATAGATGCATTTATTCAAGATTATATTTTGGGGTATTCAATACTCAGAACATTCAATCTATGATAAAAGAAACCAATGATTCAGATGAATGGGATCCAAAAATCTAGTGAAAAGAGATTTTGATGAATATGAAATTTTTGTTATGGTGAATGAGGAACAATTCACCACCCACTAATGATAATGTGTATAGAATGGGTGTTTCCCTTTCTTCAAGATGAAAATATTGCACATTAAAAAGTTTGGAAACTATTTTGCACCTCTTCTTTAAAAGCAACTAGGTTATGGATATATGAAACTTCATGGGATAGGATCTAGGGTAAATTTGGGGTGGTGAAATAACCACTCAATTTATGGAGAGTTGGTTTTGGGGGGTGGATACCAAGGTATGTAGCATGATTTTCATTATGTTGTGACGAGTTATTTGGGAAACAAGAAACAATGAAAGGGAAGGCATAAGGTTCTCCTACCTCTTCATTTAGGTTCATGTGAGGTCATGCATTGTGGATATTGGGATTCTCATTAATGGCGGGGGTCTTCTTTGATTCTAAAAAAAATGCTACCAATATTTTTTATTGATACATGGAAAAGGGGTCGGAGGAACACAAGAAGATGGGTTAAATGAGTAACACCCTTCATGGGTTTAAAAATGAATTTTTATGGATTTTGTGCATCTAGGTATAAGAGAGGGGAAGGTCTTGTAACATCTCGAAAATGTTCTTCTTTTATTAATGGATCTATTTCCTCCCAATAGCTTTTTATTAATTTTTACAATAAAATAACATAAAATATTTTCTCATTTCATGAGAACTCTATACATAACATATAAATTTGGACTAGTAAAACTTGGAACAATAATGGGATATATGTATTAAATATTAGTACATTCACTACAAAAAACTCCATAGGCTTGAAATCCTCTAAGAAGATATCCCTTACCATAAAGATTATAAAAAGTAAAAGAAGTGTTAGGAAAACAATAGACATTATCAAAGGATGTGATTTTTTTTTTCAAGAAATGTAGTGGGTAATTATGATAGTATGATAGGATATTTATAGGGAAATACAATCGTTTGACATGAGGAATACTGGCCAATAATATCAGTGGGAATTATGACAATTAATTAAGAGGATGGTTGGTCAATATTATTATTATTGGCGCAATAAAGTGTCTGTCAGGATTATTTTAAAGATAATATATAAATATTTAATTTACATTAAAAGTATTTAATATGAAAAAATAAATTTTATTTTCTTGAAATTATCTTATAAAACACTTTTATATTATAATATAAATTAGATAAGTCCAAAGTAATTTTTATAATGGTCAAAAAGTTCATTATGTCATAAAAATGGTTAAAATTAAAGAAATAAATATTTTTATTTAAAATCCAAGATTATAATATTTAGAGTATGATTTTGATAAAATAAGTTTCATTTTTCATTTCATAACATCAAAATTATATTCAAGTGAATTTATGGTAAATATCTAAAAAGTTTGATTTTTGTGTTAAAAAGTGAAAAACTATTTTTTACAAAATACGATAAATCTTATGATATAATTAGGATATGTAAAATATTTAAAATTAATTAATTAATAATAGTAATAGAAAATTATTTAAGGAAAATTATAGTACATAATGTGTTACAGTTATAAACATATGCTTAACATTTGCGGAAACCATGATTTTAACCTTTTTAAAAAACTATTTGTATGAGTTATACACATATAACATTAGAATTGATTTTTAAAAATATTATAAATTTAATTAATTAAAATTGATTTATATTTTTAATCTTAAGTTTAAAATTAGGTAATAATTTTAACTTCATTATTTTACATAAAAAGTTACCATAGAAAAAAAGTGTTCCCACGATATAGGTAAAATAATGTAGCGGGGTAAAGTTAAAAGGGTAAAAGATTAAAAATACATAAAAAATACAACATTAAATGGGTGGTTGATGTTTTTAATGAACTAAAAAATCATTTAAAACATTAATTTTCACACAAATTTTTTTTTGGAATTAATGCCACCCAATAGTGGTTAGCCTTAAATATAAAATAATCATTTTTTATTAACTTTAAGCCACCACTCCTCAAGTATAAATATCAATTCCCACACCCAATCTACAATTAAAATTATAAAGAAAATAATTTCACATCTTTTCCACTCCAAAAAAGTCCCTCCAAGGTTTTCCCAAGATGTCTCCAATGTCCTAGGGTTTCCCCCTCCACAATTTAAGAAGAATCTCTTCAAGGTAAGGGAATCCTCCTCCTCTCCTTTTTTTATTCAAGTACATCATTATTATGTTTCTTACAAGTGTGCGAAATCTTTCTTTTTATTCATTATATTTTTTTATTCCCTATACTATATAAATTTATTTTTACTAATGATATTTCTCTAAACTTTCTCATTATTCTTTTCCCGTAATCCATGTTGTATACCATTATGCTATCAAAATCGTTTCATGAATTTTTCTCTTTTTTGTGAATTATTTTCATTTTGTGATAAATCAAAACACTTAAATTTCCCTATAAATTTACCTAGATGTAAAAATATCTTATTTATTATGGTATATAAATATATAAAACCCATATCCCCTTTTCATGGGTTAAAAATGATGTTTTGATCAAGACATTTAAGAACTTTGTAATCAATGATTTTTATATGAAACCCATTATTTATTTCCATGTATTATTAATGAAATGATTTAATTTACGATAAATATGGATCACATGATTTAATACATATGAATGGTGTGCCTTGATAACACTCCAATGAATTTGGTAAATAATTAATCTCTATAGATGACATGCTTATGATACCTTGGTAAATAAACTCGATAACTATGATATATGACACCATGGCGATAAAACTCGGTGATACGATTAGGGATGTACTATTTTTATGCTATAGACACACTTAAATGTTATGATTCATGTTATTTATTTTATGATATTTCTCATATTCATTCGATCACACCTTATTCATATGCCTCTTTCTCACATGATAAGTGTTTCCTTTATTTATTCCCTTACTGAGCTTTATGCTCATCCCTTTCTTTGATATATGTCCTCAGCATATGAGATACAGTAAGAGTGACTTAGGAAGAACCTATAAATATATCTAGAAAGTAGTTTATAATAATGTTTCTATTTATTTTATCTTTGTGTAATTCCTATAATATGTACCTAATTTCCAAGATACTAAACCTGAAAAGATCCTCTGAGTTCATTAATGCAATATTTTTCTACGGATTTATGTAAATGTCATGTAATAAAAAGGAGGGTATCCATAATTTTTATTAAAGGATGGTTTAGTTATTTTTGGAAATTAGGATTATAAAACATTATTAAAAACCTAAGGATGAGTCTAATTTAGGAAAATCATAGTATTTTGGTGAGTATTAAGTAAGTGGATTCCGAGCAAAGAAACTCCTATCTGGATATGAACAAGTGGATATGGCTCTAGAACAAATGTACCTAGGGGTAACCCCTAAAAACACCACATTGAGCTATAATTGATCAGGAAATGGTGCATGAAAACATGCCTTGATGCACCCTTGGTTTTACACTCTTGAGGGATATGCTTTGGTTAATTACAAGATTTTACAAACCATTATTCAGTATATAAAGATAATGAAAAAAAATTATAAAATTGGAGCATATCATCCTAGAAGAATGATATTAGAAAAGTTTAAGATTATGATTTCTGTTATAATTGTAATTATAAGATTCCAAATAGTAAAAAATTTATCACTTAGGTTTTCTGCTTCTATGAAAAATGTCAAGAAATAGAAGAATGTGTGCAAAAAATGGATGCAATAGTTAAGGTGATGAGGGACTTCCCAATATGGGGGGAGCTAGAGTATAAAACTTCATGATGATGAAGAATCAATCAGATCAAGTCATGAATAACATCCAAGATTGTGTAGATCATCTTACTTCACCAGGGAAGTAACAACTAGTTTTTGAATACTTTTATATGTCAACGACCACCTTCTTTTAGTGGATCTATCAATCCATTGATTGCTGAATAATGGATTACCTCCATAGAAAAGATATTTTCTATACTAAATTGTTCATAGATAGATAATGTTACCCTTTTAGTATACCAATCAGAAGGAGAATATGATCAGTGGTGTACACTGATTAAAAACACGAATCCAAGAAGGGATATTGATGCTATAGAGTGGGAATAGTTCACAGGAATATTTTTCAATAATTTTTTTCTCTATTCGATGTGAAAAAAATAGAGAAGGAATTATTATAGTTGAGACAAAAGGAAAATGAATCAGTAGGAAGTTGTAAAATAAATGTTACAATACTTGATTGATACACCTCTATCTTTGTTATGTATCCTAAGGGAAAAGGTAGATATATTATTTGGTGGACTGATACCCCATCTACAGAGGAGTTTGGAAAATCAAGACCATAACAGCTATGAGGATTTAGTATAGAGTGCTATGAATGTTGAATTGGATTTTTGAGAGCCGTAGTGGTCACATAGGTTAAATGAAAAGAAGAGAGAGATATAGCCAAACTCAAGGAATAATTTTGATCACATAAGATATGGAAACAAGATAAAACTTATCACATACAACAAATGTGGGAAGAAGAATTTGGGGAACTAATTTATTGGTAGTGGAAAGTGCTATAAGTGAGGAAGATATGAACACATAAAACTAAACTTTTGTAATGAGGTGAATTATCAACTTCAAAACACTAATAAAAAAGGTAAGAGGGTGTATACCTAATATGAAGTTCAATGGTTCAAGTGTGGATAACTTGGGTACTTTTCCAATCATTGTCCAAATTCGATAATATTGGAGGGAAACCACTTTTAACTTCACTACTAGCTAAGGGATAAAGGTAATGAATTTTCAATCATGAAGGTTTAAGTAGAGGCTCCAAATTATGTGGTGGAAGGTACAACCATTATTCTCTCAAAGCTAGCAAGTACTTTGTTTGATTTTAGTTCTACGCATTCCTTTATTTCATCCAAGTTTGAAAAGAATATAGAATCAATACCTGAGTTGATATAAGTATATTTATCAGTAAATACTCATGAATAGATTATCCTAGAATCAAAAATATATATAAACTCTAGTATTAACTTTTAAGAGTACAATCTCATCACAAATCTAGTAGTCATTCACATGGAGTAATTTGACACTATACTACGGATGTACTGGATCTCAGAGTATAATGCTAAGGTAATCTATGATAACAATGAAATTTTAGTATTCTTGAATGAAAAAAAAAATTATTTTCAAAGGAGAGATATCCTGACCTAATATTTTTTTAGTAGAACCACCCATAGCCTTCTTTATGGAGATTATTGGTGAATAGGGAGAAGGTAATGAAAGTATAAAGATAGAAAATGTCCCCATCATTCAGGAATACATCGAAATATTTCTTAAATAGTTATGTAACGACCCAAAGTATTTCAATAGAAAATTCCCTTCTTATATCTATGTCATAAAAACACAAAATAATGAACTACTAAGTGATAAGTGACCCTTAAACATAATTTTGTCACCCCTATGTTTGGAATTTTAAAAATCCAACATACACGATTGTGTTCAAAATAGTTTTTGGAGTCTAATGAAACAAAAATACTTTTTGGTGAATAGTAACCTACCCTTATGAATAGTAACCTACCCTTATGAATAGTAACATGACCCTTATGAATAGTAAATAAGAGGAACATTACCTATGAATAATAAAATAAAATTTATACATCTTAGAAAGTGACAATTTGACCTTAGTAAACATTTTTGGTATTTTATAAGTCATAAATAATTAATTATAATTAATTAATTAATTTAAAAGAATATTTATTTTCCTGTAATTTATTCATAAATTATTGAATCAATGTCTAATAGTTTTTAGATAATTTTATAAGACCCTACGTAATTTTTGAAAGAACTACAAAATCAGTTTTAATTTTAAAAACTGTTTTTTAAGTAAATTATGATTTTAATTAAATATTAAATTAATAATAGTTAGAAAATTATTTTTGAAAAATGGACATCATTTTTGGATTCTACACATAAAAAAAATTGTAGGGGTAAATTTTTGGGTTTATTCTGAAATACTTCAATTTTCGGGTGAATAGTAAAAAATACAGTTTTTCGCATAATCGGTGTACACTAAATTGCATCATTAATGATGTAATGATGACATAAACATTATAGAACTTTAGTTTCGGCCAAAACATATTAAATTTCATAAATGGTTCCTTGAAATACAATAAATCCAATTCTCAAACCTAAAAAGAACTTTCCAAAGCCTAAAGTCAAAAGGCGATTTCTTAAAGTGTCTTTTTCTCTTTCTTTCATTTTCCTTTTAATAAATTAATGAATTCGAATTATAAAGAAGATTTAAAGCCTAAAACGAATTATATTATATTGATATATGATTTAGGATATAAAAAAACTACTATTAAAAGTCTAACTTATGATATATTATTTTATTTAATAATTTATGCCAAAAAACAGCTCCCTCCTCATGTATAAATAAGCCCTCCCCCTTCTCTTGCGAAACCACACCTCTAAAGCTTCAATAATTGTCTAAGATCTGCCCAATAATCTCCCCTATCCCCTCCCCCACGTCCAATAGCTCCTGGTCTCATCAAAAGACCAAGCGTAGGCCTTTAAGAAGGTTCTTAAGAGGAGGATTCTAAAGGTAATTTCTCTCCCTCTTCTCCTTTAATTTCCTTTCAAGTTCAAGTTCGTTTCTTGATCTCTCCCTACCTATCTTCATCAAAATTGTTCTGTAAATACAGTATTATATATATACTATAATATTATTATTCTAATGTTATATTATATCATCCCACACCCTTTACCTTTCCATTTTATTTTATTAAAGAGAACGTTGTTCATGTGGTGTTAATTTATCACCTTCAAAAAACAACATGCTCTCTTCTTCCATTCAGATATGGTCATGAAACCATTTTTATGGTTGAACCAAAATATTTTATATGTATTATGTTCTATTTTAATTTCTGTAAATAACCTATGGCCTTATTACTAAGTTAAATGTGAAAACAAGATCGTTGTGATCCAAAACCCGCTAAAATTAACCCAAATAACCATCATTAAATTTTTATCTAATGATTCGTCCACTTGGATCTAATATAACTCATTATAAAATCATTAAAGCTTCTTTAATATCATTAATAACATGTAATATCAGTTCTGGATGTTTACCCATGATCTACCCAAACATCAATTTAAGAATACAAGTGGACCGCTTAAGAAAACCATGAAAACGAACATTCCCAATCAATGTTTTTAAACTCTATAAGTCATCCAAAGGAACGTAATATGAAATAATGAAACCATAATGAACCCTATTAATGTATAAAAGGTTATTTAATTTCTAATTAATGAATATAATGTCATTATACATGACATTAAAGAGAAGGAGGCATTCGAGTACAAGGTAAGGGGAAATCTCGAACCCAATTTTCTTCCTTCGGGTTCTCCCTCTTTCAATCCATTTTTGATATGGTTACTCCTCAAAGATCATTTGTTCATCATTTAATTTACTTTTATGGGATATACATGTTTGTCACTGGTTTTTATGTCCGTCAAAATGTTTTCCAAAATAACTCTTCTTTCAAGATCTCACATTTTACCTCTCATTCAAGGTTGATTGTTCTTGTATCAAGTATGTTGTTCCCTCTTTATTTTGGGAACCCAAAGCTTATGAATGTGTTGTTATGAGATGAAACCCATTCCTTTACATGGGTTAGTTATGTACATGTTTGATATGTTTTCTATGTGGAAATCATGATAATGATAATGTTATGATGTGATGGGTGCGCCCAGAATTATATAGCGCAATATGAATGTTTAAATGTAACAGGTGCGCCCGGAATTATACAGCGCTCCAATGCATTGGTTAAAGTTATGAATCTCATGAGTAAATGTGAAATGATGTGTGAACATGATGCTAGCTTTGTTCACAAGTATGTGTGGTAGTTAACCACTAAGACATGATGTTTCATTTTTATGCATTGCCACATTTCAAGTCTTTTACTTATGCTCCTCTCATGTTCATGATCTTTTTCCTATGTTATGATTATGCTCACCCCATGATGTATTGTTCTTATCTATCCTCTTACTGGGCTCTTAGGTCACCCCTTTTGATGTATATCCTCAGGTGTCTACATGTACTAAGGAGAGGACAAGTGCCACTAAGAAGCTAGTGAAGAAGAAATTAAATAAATGTTTATGGTTGATGTTGTACTTGTTATGTGTGGTCCTAGTTTTCCCAAGACACTAAACCTCTGTATCCTCCATGTGTAATACTATTATGTTGTTTATCTTTGAAATGATGTAATAGTAATGTAAGGAAAAGGCCGGGTCTCTATAGTTGGTATCAAAGGAAAGGTTTAGTTAATTTGGGAATTAGGATTAGTGAACCCTAAAGAAAACCTCTAGCATGAGACTAAGTACAAATATGCACACAAGGATATTTACCTAGGGATCCCATATGTTATGTTTTTGGTATAATTGTTTAAATGAATAAGTTATTCATGACTTGTTTACTTATGTTTTGTTCTAACCTTTTCTATTTTAGAAAATGGTGGGAACCAGGAGAAATCAGGCCAACAACTCTTGCGAGGGCCAATGCAACGATTGCCCGAACGACATCCCCAATGATTTTGGAGGTGGAGTTCAAAACTTCATGGTGATGCTTACCCAATTATCTTGGGTTATGAATAATAACCATAATAATGGGGAACATCCTCCTTCACCAAAGAGGGAGCAACTAGAAATCAAATGTTTTATGCGGAAACGACCACCGACGTTTTGTGGATCTTCCGATCCACTAGTTGCGGAGCAGTGGGTCAACTCCATGGAGAAGATATTTTTTGTTCTTCACTGTTCCGAGATAGAGAATGTGACTCTAGCTGTTTATCGTCTAGATGGAGAAGCCGATCAATGGTGGGATTTGATTAAGAACACCAAGCCAAGGGAGGAAATTGAAGAGATGGAATGAGAAGACTTTAAGATAATGTTTCTCAATAAGTACTTCCCAAGAACTCTTCGCACGAAGATGGAGATAGAATTCATAGAGCTCAAGCAAAAAAGAAGAAGAATCTGTCACAACCTATGAAGAAAATTTCACAAGGCTCGCAAGGTATGCTTCAGGTTTTGTTATCAACAATGATAGCAAAATTGATAGATTCTTTAGTGGATTAAAACCACATCTTCGAAAGGCTCTTGCAATTCGAGACTTTGGGAGTTATGAAGAAGTTGTTCGGTGTGCTCTAAAAGTGGATATGGAGTTTGGAGAATGGTCCCATGGCTATGGTGATAAGAAAAGAAAGATGGAGTTTCAAGCTGGTGGATCTAGTGATAAAGATGGGAAGAAAACACAATGACCCACATGCCAAAAATGTGGGAAGTTGCACCATGGGAACTGCCTCAAAGGTATGAAGAAATGCTTTAAGTGTGGGAAGGAAGGACACCAAGCTCACGAGTGTTGAAAAGACATGAAAAGGAAGGATAATGTAGCTGATGAAAGGAGAGATCCACTCGTGGTTCAATGCTACAATTGTAGGGAGCTAGGGCACTATTCAAACAAGTGCACTAAACCTCGAGCTCTCGAGGGTAATCAGCACCAACAACCACCAAAGCCAAAGGAACAAGGGAAGGCTTATGCCATCACTACTGCGGAGGTGGAACATGATAATGAAGTCGTACAAGGTACACTTCCTATTCAATCAAGAATGGAAAAAGTCTTATTTGATTCTGGTTCTACGCATTCCTTTATATCTTGCAAGTTTGCTGGAACTATAGAATCGAATACCCAAAACCTTGAAGTAGAGATATCTGTAAAAACACCAAGTGGTGAAATCATTGCAACCCAAGTCTTTGACTCTTCTCCTGTTGACGTATGTGGGAAGATTCTTCCGGAAAATCTCATAATACTTCCCTTAGTGGAATTCGACGCTATAATGGGAATGGATTGGCTCTCGTTATATAGAGCACATATCAACTGTCGGGAAAAGGAAATATATTTTCATATTCCGAACCATCCCATGCTCCTCTACAAATGCAAGGAATATCATGAATATCCTTTGAAAAATCCTTCAATGGTGTGGGTGATGATTCCCTATGAAGAAGCATACCTCGCCCAAATGTTTGAGTCAAAGGAAAGTTCCAACCTTGAGGAAATGCCCATCGTAAGGGAATACAACAATGTATTTCCCGAAGAGTTACCCGGAATTCCCCCGGATCGTGAGGTATAGTTCTCAATTAAACTCATACCCGGAGCTACTCCTATCTCGAAGTGCCCCTATAGGATGGCTCCTATCGAACTGGAGCAGTTAAAGAAACAGCTACAAGAGCATTTGGACAAAGGGTTCATACGCCCTAGTGCATCACCTTGGGGTGCGCCAGTGCTCTTTGTAAAGAAGAAGGATGGAACCATGCGGCTGTGTATTGATTATCAGGAACTCAACAAGATCACCATAAAGAACAAGTATCCTATCCCAAGGATTGATGACTTGTTCGATCAGTTAAGAGGAGCTCAATACTTCTCAAAGGTGGATCTTCGTTCTGGATATCATCAAGTAAAGGTGAAGAAGGAAGATATTCAGAAGACTGCCTTCCATACAAGGTATGGGAACTATGAGTTTTTGGTGATGCCCTTCAGACTTACTAATGCCCCTGAAATCTTCATGGATTTGATGAATAGAGTCTTTAGACATTACCTCGACAAATTTGTGGTAGTGTTTATCGATGATATTCTCATCTACTCCAAGAGTAATGAGGAACATGAAGAACATCTAAGACTTGTGTTGGCGACATTGAGAAAGGAGAAGTTGTACACCAAGTTCAGCAAGTGTGACTTTTGGATGAATCAAGTCACGTTCTTGGGACATGTGATCACAAGCGATGGAATTTCTGTGGACCCTTCAAAGACAAAGGCGATTGAGGAATGGCCCAGGCCCTCTAGTGTCACAGAAATCCGTAGTTTTCTTGGATTAGCTGGGTACTATCGACGTTTTGTGAGAAACTTATCACGATTTTCAAGCCCGCTAACTAAGTTAACAAGGAAAGGGGTAAAGTATGTCTGGAAAAATGAATGTGAGGGAAGCTTCAAGGAGATAAAGAGAAGGCTGATCACTGCACCTGTACTCACACTACCAAAAAGTGGAGAAAGTTTTGTGATATACAGCGATGATTTAAAGAAAGTCTTGGGTTGTGTACTCATGCAAAATGATAATGTGATAACCTACGACTCACGACAGTTGAAGATCCATGAGCAGAACTACCCGACGCATGATCTAGAGCTAGCAGCCATGATTTTTTCCTTGAAAATCTGGCGGCACTACCTTTATGGTGAAAAGTGTGACATATACACCGACCACAAGAGCCTAAAGTATATATTCAAACAAAATGATCTCAACATGCGTCAAAGGAGATGGTTAGAGCTAATCAAGGATTACGATTGTTCTATTCACTATCATCCAGGAAAGGCGAACAAGGTAGCTGATGCTCTAAGTAGGAAAGAACCTGCTACTCTATCCATGTTGAGGATTGAGAAAGACCTATCTTCCTGGATATGCAAAGGATGGATTTGGGAATCATAAGGGCATGGGATACATCCTACATTGCCCAAATGATTGTGGAACCATCCATCCAACAGAATATTAAGTAAGCACAAAGGGATGATGTAGAGATAAAAAAGAGGGTGAATGCAATAAAGGAAGGGAAGCTGCAAGAGTTCCATATCGACGATGATGGTGTGATTCGGTTTGGAACGCGGATTTGTGTTCCTTCATCACCCGGGATAAAGAAGGATCTATTAGATAATGCACATAGCTCAACTTTCTCTATCCATCCTGGAAGTACCAAGATGTATCGTGATCTACGAGAACACTTCTGGTGGGATAACATAAAGAAGGAGATTGCAGAATACATATCAAGGTGCTTGGTATGTCAGCAAGTTAAAGCTGAGCGACAAAAGTCCAAAGGTATGATGCAACCATTTCCTATACCCATGTGGAAATGGGAAAATGTTACTATGGACTTTGTCACGGGTCTCCCGAAGACGTCAAAGGGGAATAATGCGATATGGGTTGTGGTTGACCGACTCACCAAGACTGCCCATTTTATCGCAATTCGGGAAGACCTATCGCTTGAACAGCTTACATGGATATATGTTAAGGAAGTAGTGAGATTGCATGGTGTTCCACTCTCGATTGTCTCTGACCGTGATCCAAGGTTCACATCTAAATTTTGGAGGAGCCTTCAACATGCTTTGAGTACTGAATTAAATTTCAGCACGGACTATCACCCCCAAACTGATGGCCAGTCTGAAAGGACTATTCAGACACTCGAAGATATTCTAAGATCATGATCTCTAGAATTCAAAGGTGGAAGGGATCAACACCTTCCATTGGTTGAGTTCTCATACAAAAATAACTTCCACTCGAGTATTCAGATGGCTCCGTATGAAGCTCTTTATGGGAAGTGATGTAGAACTCCTACTTGTTGGGATGAAGTTGGAGAAAGAAAGCTACTTGGACCCGATCTTGTGCAGGAGATGACCGAGAAGGTTCAAGTCATCCAGAAACACATCAAAGCTACTCAAAGTCGGCAAAAGAGCTATGCCGACAATCGTTGAAGGGACTTGGAGTTCGACGTTGGAGATAAAGTCTTCCTTCGAATATCTCCATGGAAGAGAGACATGATATTTGGGAAGAAAGGGAAGCTAAGCCCAAGGTACATTGGCCCCTTTGAGATCCTTGATCATATAGGAGCCGTGGCCTATCGTCTGGAACTTCCAACAAATATGGCTCAAGTTCATGATGTGTTTCATGTATCACTATTGAGGAAGTACATACTAGACCCCTCACATGTACTAAACTCAGAGGTGGTACAGCTGGATGATGATCTCTCCTATGAGGAGAAGCCCGTAAAAATTTTGGACCGAAGTGAAAAGGTTCTACGCAACAAGACAACCCGCCTTGTCAAATTGTTGTTGAGGAACCATAAGTTTGAGGAAGCAACTTGGGAACCGAAAGAGGCAATGAAGGAGAAGTACCCACACCTGTTTGTGTAAAGTAAAATTTTGGGGGCGAAATTTCTTAAGGGGGGAAGAATGTAACGACCCAAAGTATTTCAATAGAAAATTCCCTTCTTATATCTATTTCATAAAAACACAAAATAATGAACTACTAAGTGACAAGTGACCCTTAAACATAATTTTGTCACCCCTATGTTTGGAATTTTAAAAATCCAACATACACGGTTGTGTTCAAGATAGTTTTTGGAGTCTAATGAAACAAAAATATTTTTTGGTGAATAGTAACCTACCCTTATGAATAGTAACCTACCCTTATGAATAGTAACACGACCCTTATGAATAGTAAATAAGAGGAACATTACCTATGAATAATAAAATAAAATTTAGACATCTTAGAAAGTGACAATTTGACCTTAGTAAACGTTTTTGGTATTTTATAAGTCATAAATAATTAATTATAATTAATTAATTAATTTAAAAGAATATTTATTTTCCTGTAATGTATTCATAAATTATTGAATCAATGTCTAATAGTTTTTAGATAATTTTATATGACCCTACGTAATTTTTGAAAGAACTACAAAATCAGTTTTAATTTTAAAAACTGTTTTTTTAAGTAAATTATGATTTTAATTAAATATTAAATTAATAATAGTTATAAAATTATTTTTGAAAAATGGACATCATTTTTGGATTCTACACATCAAAAAAATGGTAGGGGTAAATTTTTGGGTTTATTCTGAAATACTTCAATTTTCGGGTGAATAGTAAAAAATATAGTTTTTCGCATAATCGGTGTACACTAAATTGCATCATTAATGATGTAATAATGACATAAAAATTCTAGAACTTTAGTTTCGGCAAAAACATATTAAATTTCATAAATTGTTCCTTGAAATACAATAAATCCAATTCTCAAACCTAAAAAGAACTTTCCAAAGCCTAAAGTCAAAAGGTGATTTCTTAAAGTTTCTTTTTCTCTTTCTTTCACTTTCCTTTTAATAAATTAATGAATTAGAATTATAAAGAAGAGTTAAAGACTAAAAAGAATTATATTATATTGATATATGATTTAGGATGTCAAAAAACTACTATTACAAGTCTAACTTATGATATATTATTTTATTTAATAATTTATGCCAAAAACACCTCGCTCCTCATGTATAAATAAGCCCTCCCCCTTCTCTTGCCAAACCACACCTCTCAAGCTTCAAGAATTGTCTAAGCTCTGCCCAATCATCTCCCCTAGCCCCTCCCCCATGTCCAAGAGCTCCTGGTCTCATCAAAAGACCAAGCGTAGGCCCTTAAGGAGGTTCTTAAGAGGAGGATTCTAAAGGTAATTTCTCTCCCTCTTCTCCTTTAATTTCCTTTCATGTTCAAGTTCGTTTCTTGATCTCTCCCTACCTATCTTCATCCAAATTGTTCTATAAATCTAGTATTATATATATAATATAATATTATGATTCTAATGTTATATTATATCACCCACACCCTTTCCCTTTCCCTTTTATTTTATTAAAGAGAACGTTGTTCATGTGGTGTTAATTTATCACCTTCAAAAAACAACATGCTCTCTTCTTCCATTCAGATCTGGTCATGAAACCATTTTTATGGTTGAACCAGAATATTTTATATGTATTATGTTCTATTTTACGTTCTGGAAATAACCTATGGCCTTATTACTAAGTTAAATGTTAAAACAAGATCGTTGTGATCCAAAAACCGCTAAAATTAACCCAAATAACCATCATTAAATTTTTATCTAATGATTCGTCCACTTGGATCTAATATAACTCATTATAAAATCATTAAATATTCTGTAATATCATTAATAACATGTAATATCATTTCTGTATGTTTACCCATGATCTACCCAAACATCAATTTAAGAATACAGGTGGACCACTCAAGAAAACCATGAAAACGAACATTCCCTATCAATGTTTTTAAACTCTATAAGTCATCCAAAGGAACGTAATATGAAATAATGAAACCAGAATGAACCCTATTAATGTATAAAAGGTTCTTTAATTTATAATTAATGAATATAATGTCATTATACAGGACATTAAAGAGAAGGAGGCATTCGAGTACAAGGTAAGGGGAAATCTCGAACCCAATTTTCTTCCTTCGGGTTCTCCCTCTTTCACTCCATTTTTGATATGGTTACTCCTCAAAGATCATTTGTTCATCATTTCCTTTACTTTTCTGGGATATAAATGTTTGTCAATGGTTTTTATGTCCATCAAAATGTTTTCCAAAATAACTCTTCTTTCAAGATCTCACATTTTACCTCTCATTCAAGGTTGATTGTTCTTGTATCAAGTATGTTGTTCCCTCTTTATTTTGGGAACCCAAAGCTTATGAATGTGTTGTTATGAGATGAAACCCATTACTTTCCATGGGATAGTTATGTACATGTTTGATATGTGTTATATATGGTAATCATGATAATGATAATGTTATGATGTGACGGGTGTGCCCGGAATTATATAGCGCAATATGAATGTTTAAATGTGACGGGTGCGCCTGGAATTATACAACGCTCTAATGCATTGGGTAAAGTGATTAATCTCATGAGTAAATGTGAAATGATGTGTGAACATGATTCTAGATTTGTTCACAAGTATGTGTGGTAGTTAACCACTAAGACATGATGTTTCATTTTTATGCATTGCCACATTTCAAGTCTTTTACTTATGCTCCTCTCATGTTCATGATCTTTTGCCTATGTTATGATTATGCTCACCCCATGATGTATTGTTCTTATCTATCCTCTTACTGGGCTTTTAGCTCACCCCTTTTGATGTATATCCTCAGGTGGCTATATGTACTAAGGAGAGGACAAGTGCCACTAAGAAGCTAGTGAAGAAGAAATTAAATAAATGTTTATGGTTGATGTTGTACTTATTATGTGTGGTCCTAGTTTTCCCAAGACACTAAACCTCTGGATCCTCCATGTGTAATACTATTATGTTGTTTATCTTTGAAATGATGTAATAGTAATGTAAGGAAAAGGCCGGGTCGCTATAGTTACCTGGATATCCCTCAAAAGGAGAGTTAGAGTTCTCCATTAAACTCATACCCGCATCCATTCCAATATCGAATACCCCATATATAATGGAAAATTTAGAGTTTTAGAAATTAAAGAAAAAACTTAAAGATCTTTTGGAGAAGGGATTTATCCGACTAAGTGTTTTTTTGGGGGAGAATCTATTATCTGTGTAAATAAGAAGGATTGATCAATGTTGCTATGCATTTATTATAGAAAACTTAACATGATCATAATAAATAACAAGTACCCACTCCCAATGATTAATGATTTATTTGAACATCTTCGTGGGGATCAATTATTCTTCATGATTGATCTCTGATCTAGGTATCATCAATTGGAGGTAAATAAAGAAGATATCCCAAAGAACAGTTTCCAAACAAGATATGGACATTATGAGATTGTTTTTATGCCCTTTGTATTGAACAATGATCTTTCCATATTTATGGGTTTGATTAATATAATATTTAAGGAATACCTTTATAATTTCATGATAATCTTTATTGATGATATTATGATTTATTACAAAATCCATGAAGAGAATGAAGATCATCTAAGTGTTATCTTACAAACTCTGAGTAAGAATAATTTTTTGGTAAGTTTATAAATTGTGAGTTCTGGTGACAAAAATTTTCATTCTTGGGACACATCATATGTAGTGAAGGAATATCAGTGGACCCAACAAAGAAAACTTTTGTATAAGAGTGGTTATTCCTTACAACTATTAATGATATTCATAGTTTCCTTGGTCTAGAAGGATATTGTAGAAAGTTTTTGAAAAATATTTCATAGATTTATAATCCACTTACTAATTTTACTCGAAAGGGATTTGTGTTCATCAGGATAAAAGAGTGTGAAGAAAGATTCCATTAACTAAATAGGATGCTGGTTAGTTCACTTGTGCTAACTTTACCCACTAATGGGGAATGATTTTTCATTTTTAGTGATGCATCCTTAAAGGGAATTATATGTTAACTCATGAAAAATAAAAAAGTGACTGCCTATACATCATGATAGTTAAAGAATCCTGAATAGAATTATCCTACCCATGATCTAGATTTAGCTGCAATCATTTTTTTATGAAGACATGAAGACACTATATTTATTGGAAAAAGTGTGATATATACATAGACCACCAATGGTTGAAATATATATTCACACATAAGGAACTGAACATAATACAAAGGAGATGGTTGGATCTTATTAAATACCATGATAATTTAATTCATTATCATCCCAGAAGAGGGAACAAAGTTACAAATTCATTGAGAAGAAAAGATCCTGGCATTATTTCAATGATGAGGATTGAATGAGATCCATTGATCAAGGACCTAGTAAGTTTGGACATTGAAATTATAAGGGAATGAGAAATCATCAATCCTATATCAAATTATTTCTAAACTAACATTACTAGAGAAGATCAAGAAAGCTCAAGGAGATGATCCTTTATTGAAAAAGAAGCTAGAGGCTGTGAAAAATGGGATGTTTCTTGATTTCAATATTGATCAATAAGGTTTATTGAAATTTAGTACAAGGCTATGTATCCCTTATATTTTAGAGATTAAGAAGGAACTAATGGATGAAGCTCATATATATAGATTCTCTATACACCCTAGAAGCATTAAAATGTATAGGGACCATCGTGATCATTATTTGTAAGATAATATGAAAAGGGATATTTCTGACTACACTATAAGGTGATTAGTATGTCAAAAAGTTAAGGTGGAGTGAATACTTCTTAAAGGGATATTAAAAACACTACCTATACCTATATGGAAGGGGGATGAAATCACTATGAGATTTTTCAGAGGACTTTCAAAGACATCCAAGGGTAACAACGCTATTTGGGTGATTATTGATAGATTGAAAAATGTGACTCATTATATTACCATAAGATATGATCTCTTCCTAGAGAGCCCAAATCACCTCTATATCTAAGAAGTAGCGAGACTCCATGGAGTACCCCTATCAATTGTTTCTTATTGAGATCCAAGATTTACTTCCAAATTCTAGAGGAGCCTTCAAAAGGCTATGAATACAGAAGTAAACCTGAGCACAACCTACCATCCTCAAAATAATGGGAAGTCTAAAAGGACTATACAAATATTTTAAGATATATTACAGTCTAGATCACTTGATTTTCAAGGGAGTTGGGATCAATATCTTCCACTTTTAAAATTCTCAGATAATAATAGTTTCCACTCAATTATTAAAATGACACCTTTTAAAGCTATATATAGAAAAAAATAGAAATATAATATGTTGGGATGAAGTTAGATAAGGGAAACTATTGAGACTCGATATTGTCAAGGAAACCATAGAAAAGATTAAAGTGATTCAGAAACACATCAAGGCTGCTCAAAGTTGACAAAAAATTCATGCCTACAAATGAATTAAAGACTTAGAGTTTCAAGTCAGGGATCATGTATTTCTCAAGATATAACCATGGAAGGGGGTTATGAGATTTAGAAAGAACGGGAAACTAATTCCAAGGTACATTGGACTGTTTGAAATTTTGAATCATGTTGTAGAAGTTGCCTATCATTTAACACTACCGCCAACTCTTTCCAATGTCCATGATGTCTTCTACGTGTCCCTACTGAGAAAGTATATGTCTGACCCATCATATATAATTGATACTAATGGTGTAAATTTTTAATATTACTTATAATATATAGAGGAATTGATATAGATCCTTGACATAGGGGAACACATGTTGATGAAAAAGACAACATGAATTATGAAGGTCCTATAGAGAAATAACAAGTTAGAAGAGGCTACTTGGGAACCAAAAAAATCTATAAAGAAGAAATACCCTCTCTTGTTTTCACATTAGTATGTAAAATGAAATTTCAAGGGAAAAATTTCTTTAAGGGGGAAATAATGCAACATCTTAAAAAATGTTCTTCTTTTATTAATGGGTCTCTTTCCTCAAAATATATTTTTATTATGTTTTACAATAAATGAACATAAAAGGCTTTTTCATTTCATGATAACTTCATACATCATGCATAAATTTGGAATAGTAAAACTAGGAAAAATAATGGTATATACACATTAAATAATTGTACATTCACTGCAACAAACTCTATAGGCTTGAAATCCCCTAATAAGATCTCCCCAACCATAAAGATTGTAAAATGAAAATAAGCTTTAGGAAAACAATAGACATTATAAAAGGATGTGTAAGAATAGTTGTAACAAATGTAATAAGTAATTATGAAAGTTTGATAGACTATTTATAGATAAATATGATTGGTTATCATGAGGAACATTGTCTAATAAGATCAGTGGAAATTATGATAATTAATTAAGAATACGATTGGTTAATATTAATATTCTTGGCACAATAAAGTGCCCATTGAGATTATTTTATAGTTTATATATAAATATTTAATTTCCATTAAAATAATTTAATATTATAAAATAGATTTTATTTTCTAGAAATTATCTTATAAAAAACTTTTATATGATAATATAAATTAGCAAAGTCCTAAGTAATTTTTATAATGGTAAAAAATTATTTATGTCATATAAATGGTTAAAATTAAATAAATAAGGAAATTTTACTTAAAATAAAATATTATCATATTTAGAGTATTATTTTGATAAGATAAGTGTCATTTCTAATTTTATAACATCAAAATTAGATTAGGGTGAATTTATGGTAAATATCTAAAAAGTTGTTTTTTGGGTTAAAAAGTGAAAATACTATTTTTATGAAATATGATAATTCTTATGTTATAATTGGAATATGAATAAGATTTAAAATTATTTAATACCTATTCTTAATAAAAAATTATTTAATGAACAACATTGTATATAATGTGTTACATTTAGAAAAACATGCTTAGTATTTTTGGAAACTATGATTTTAAACTTTTAAAAAACTGTTGTTACAAGTTATAAGTATATCAAATTAGAATTGTTTTTTAGAACTTTTATAAATTAAATTAAGTAAATTGGATTGAATATTTGGAATCAGATGGTCCAAATTAGGTAATAAGGTCAATTTCATTTTTAGACATAAAAAATTTACTATAGTAAAAAAAAGAGTTACTGCGGTATAGGTAAAATTATATAGCAGGTTAAATTAAAAGGGAAAAATCATTAAAATACCTAAAAACTACAATATTAAATGGGTGGTTTATGTTTTTAACGTACTAAAACATACTTTAAAACATTAATTTTCACCCAAAATTATTGGAATTAATGCCACTCAATAGTGGTTATCCTTAAATACAAAATAATTATTTTTTCTTTACTTAAAGCCACCCCTGATCATGTATAAATACCCCCTTCCCACCACAATATTTAATTCAAATTCAAAATCCAAGAATATATTATATTTTCATATCTAAAAGATTCCATCCAAGGTTTTATCAAGGTGTCTCCTTGGTCCTAGGGATTCCCCCTCCATGATTTAGGAAGTAACTTTTCATGGTAAGGTAATCCTCATCCTCTCCTTTTTCATTCAAGTAAATCCTTTTTATATGTCTTATAAGTGTCTAGATTATTTATTTTTATTCATTCTATTTTTTATTACCTATATTTACAAAATATATTTTTACCAATAAAATTACTCTAATCTCTCACATTATTCTTTTTCTATAATCTATGTTGTATATCGTTATGTTGACGAAATTATTTCATGAATTTTATCTTTTTTTTCATGAAATTTTTTTATATTTTGAATATCCAAACCTCTTAAATTTACATGAGAACTCACCTATATGTAAAAATATCTTATTTATTTTGGTAAATATATATATATGTGAAACCCATATTCCCTTTTCATGGATTAAAAATGGTGTTTCGATCAAGACTTCTAAGCACTTTGTACGCAATGATTTTTATATAAAACCCATTATTTATTTACAATGGTTATTTATGAAATGATTTAATTTATGATCAATATGGATCACATGATTTAAGAAATATGAATGGTTCACCCTAATAATGAACCAATTATTTTGGTAAATAATTAATCTCTAAAGATGGCATTCTTATGATACATTGGTGAATAACCTCGATAATTATGATTTATGACACCTTGGTGATAAACCTTAGTGATATTCTTAGAAATATCCTATTTTTATGTTTTATCCAAATTTTAATGTTATTATTCATTTTATTTAATTTATTATATTCCTCATATTCATATGATCATGCCTTATTCATATGCCTCTTGCTCACATGCTAAGTGTTTCCTTTATTTATTCCCTCACTGGCCTTTATGATCACCCCTTTCTTTGATGTATGTCCTCAGGATATGAGATGAATTAAGAGTAACCTAGGAAGAAACCATGAACATGTTTTTCAAGTTTATTATAATAATTTTCTTTGTTTATGCTATCCTTTTGTAATTCATGTAATATGTACCTGATTTCCAAGACACTAAACCTAAAAAGATACTTTAAGTTCATTATTGTAAGTATTTATATAAAAGTCATGTAATAAAAATGTGGGTAACCATAGGTATCATGTAGCATCATAGAGGCTTAGTAATTTTGGGATTCTGTGCCTACTATGGAGCTGGTTCTTCTTTGGGAGAAGTGTTTAGAGCGATGGCCACATGTCTCTCTCTATGCAGGATCTATAAAATCAATATTGTGGAGGCAGAGTTAGACTCTAGAGTACTGGTAGGGATTATTTAAGGCAAGTATTAATTCACATGGTACCTTATTTATTTGATTATAAAGTGTAGTAATATCATTAATCAAGGTATTAGTGATGGTCACATTTGGAGGGAAGGTAATTATGTAGCAGATATTATGGTATACAAAAGGAACCCAAACAAAGGAATCATCATGTATCATTGTACTAGGTCCTTACCCAATGGATTATATCTCATTGTAAGGGATGATTCCCTAGGTATTCATCACTTCAATTCCTCATAATCCTGAGATTCATTTTTTATTCCAAAATATTAAAAAAATGAATTTTCATCGATGAATATAGTGAATTACCAAGAATATTCTCAATGAAGAATTCAAGAAGACAAAAATTAAATTCTAGAATAAATGGTATGAATTTATCAAAGTAAAAAATAGTAATTTAATATCTAAGAATGAATATGGTGAATGCAGTAGTGAATAAGAATAGGTTGATACTAAACGTGATGTTGGTGAAAAACTTCTCATCACTGAAGTGATTTATGGAAATTTCACTAGTGATGAAGGCATTTATTCCAGAAGTGGAGATGGGGAAACTCTGATGTAGTTTATTATGAATTTATAATTGAGATAATTCCTATAAAATATATCAAAAACATGAAATAGAAAACTAGAAAGTGAAGAAAGATGATCAATCATTCAACAATAAAGATTTAGTTTATAAAGATGAAAAATATAAATGGTTGAAGGATATTTTTTAATATGAATAGGTTTATTAATGATGATAATATCTTGAATATAAAGTTTTAAATAAAGTGTAAATATGTGGAGAAATATCTTGATCATGTTAAACATAAAATGTTCAAAGTTAAATAATAGATTAACCTACCCAGAATTATTTTTCAAAATTTCATTCAAGAAGTTTAGGAGTGTTCAAAGATAAAAGAAACGCCATAGGATAAAAAAATAATCATTTTCGGATTATTAAAATATTGAAAAGTTTGATAAAGAGTCAAAGAATAAGAATCATGTCAAAAGGATCAAGTTTGTGGCTAAATCAAATGATTTTAAAATTTCTAGAAATTCTAGAAATCCAAACTTTGTTTCAAAAATTTCTATAACTAAAGACTCTGTGAATGTTTAGAATAAGTATAATATAATGAAGAAAATTTCAGGAGTTTAAATAAAATTCACAAAAGGAGTCAAAATTATTGATCATAAGAAGGTTGGAATTCAATAAAACAGTTATGGACAACATGATGTTTTTAAAGGTAAATATGATTTTTATGGATATCGTTGGTACTATTAAGGTTTTGGGAATATAGAAAAATTTGATGGTTTATACACCAACACCATAAAATTTTTAGAAGGTTTATGGAATAAGGTTTGAAGGGGAGTCTTCCTTCATAAAAGAAGGATGTTCAAAAACAGGTTACATATTCTGGATAGAAGACACATTACATGTTTGATTTACTTGAAGAAGTCTAAAGAATGTGTGATTAGTGTGGTAACCATGAAAATTAATGTATCATCCTTTTACAAACCCAATAAAAAATTATTTTTAATACTCAAAATGTAAGAATATGGTTTTTCACTCAGGTATGAATAATTTAATTTTTATTCTAAATCTTTACTTTAGACTTAATATGGATGCCGAATGAGTTAGTAAAAGTTATGAGGGTGTTTTGGGCTTATGAGGAGCTTGAAACCCATCCCTTTGGAGAAAACAGAATCTAAACATGGTTTAGAGTAATCTATGTGGAATTATGCATGGTTTGGAAAACTGTGCGAATGGTGTTTTTTCGGACAGAGCCACCTCGCACGGTTGGCACACGACCATGTGGCCTAACCATGAGAGCGCCCTTTTTTTCCTAGGTACCCATGCATGGATTTAACATGGTTTGATCAAATAGTGTGGAGGATATGATTTCAGGGAGAATCATCCCGCACGGTTTGTGCATGGTTTGACAAACCGTGCAGACAAACCCTGCACATGCTAATTTTCTTGGTAAATTTTTCCAGTTTTTCCCTTAATGGTCTATTAAGCCACCCCTTCCTCCCTAATATGAGTTTATACAGGATTGACCTATTTCTCTCTCTATTTGGGAGATTTTTGAAGATCTAAACTTGGAATCAAGAGATCTCCTTCATCAGAAATCTGATCTAGTTTTCATTCGTCACGTTGGATTCACAACAGTAAGTACTCTAGTCCTTTTTATCTGTGCTTATTCTCTCTTGATCTCGACCTAGATATCGTCGTGTGAGTGTTTTTAACCTTTTATTAGATCTAACCTGATCTAAGGAAAATCAAGGTCTGATACCAGATGATAAGGATCGTACAACCCTATGGTGGGTGGTCTATAAATTATCCCTAAAGTTCATTGATTTTAGAATATTTGTGTGGGGCCCACCAATTCTATCAGGGACCGTTACTTAAATTTACATTCCATGATTATACGTGTTATAATTTTATGGTTATTACCTTTTCAAATATTTGATTAGTTGTTAGTGGTTACACCCACAACTCAATCCACCTCATGTTGATGGTTATGCGAAAATTGGGTTTTTAGTGTTTTTGACACGTTTGATCCACTATTTAGGTGTGCCCTTGCATGAATTATTAAAGGTGAGCCTTTATATAATAAATTATTTGTTGAATAATGAGAATTTCATAATTTCATATACCATGTATGCTCACCACTTGACCCGCCTAAGGTAAGTGATTTCAAATGAATATTAAATGTGAAATGTGAAATGGAAAATATACTAAGTATATAACTTGACCTTATTAAAAGAGTTTGAATAAAGGTTACATGTCTGTATCACCCCTTTCCATGATAATGGATGGTAGAGGAGTGAACCTATCTAATTGAATATGCCTTAATGGTTAATTAAGACTTTATTAAATGGTTACAACGCTACTTGGGCATATCCACACTAATGGAACACAAGGCTTGGACCAATAAATAAATAGTTCTAACTCTACCTAACCTATCCGCACTAATGGAAGGAAATACTTGTACCAAAACGAATTACTACATGATTTCAATATCAAATAAGAATATATTGGATTGATATTACCTTGGATTATGATAGGAGAATACCTTGGGTCTCGGGAACCCTATTCTGATTCAAGGATGTGGTTTACTTAGGTTGATACCCAACTAGACTCCAGTTCTTGTCTATTCCTTAGATTATCAGTATACTACTATAGGGTACTTTTTCATTATTATAGGATACCTTAGATACATTCCTTAGATCCATCATCGACTAGTAGGTGTCATGGTGAAATCCCATAGGCCCCTATCTTTTCTTAGCCCCGTTTTACCTTGGTTGATCACCTTGGACTCGGTAGGTGCCTTATTGTGAAATGCCTTAGATTACACTCATTGGATTAAACTCTTACCCCCTTATCTAGACTTAGATACTAATGAGTTAGACTTCCATGATATTTAACTTACCTTGGTTGTTACCCTAGAACTCCCTCACTGGATATCTTCGTCAGGTTGCCTTGTTACGTCTTGGGACCTTCTCTACATATACTATCATGAGGTGACGTCAGTGCTAGCTATGCCTCACGTGACCTATTAACATTAAATGGTAATTTCTTAATTAATGAACTGGTTACATGTTCAGACACCATCCGAGGGCTGAAGAAGGTACTTGGGTATTTAGTTATATTGTATTTCTTTCCTTACTTGATATTTTCATGAATGCACACTGCTATATTCCATTACACAGGCCAGATGTTATAGACAACATTGGTGGTGTCCCACTTAGATTTATCTCACACCCTCTCCAGGTACTTTTTGGTACCTGAAGTAGATTATATGGTTGTAGGTGTTGACAAAGGGAACCGTGTGGCTTCAAACACTTGATAGCTTGTTGTTTAGGATAGATCTTGATAGTAGATGACCGAGTTGGTTCTTGGGATGCTCAGAGTAGCCTTGTTTTCTTTTACCTTTTGGAACATGTTATGCCTATTTTCCTATATACATTCTTTCTAGTTTTCTAGTGACATGGCATTACATCATCACTTTTCTAGTTGATACAATTATTTTTATTCTTGTTTATTTGTTGCATCATTTTTCTTCTGCTGTTTATTTATATTGCTTCCACTATTTACTATTCCTTGACATTCCTTGCACTATGATACACTCTTATAATGAGGGAATAGTCTTCCCATGGACACACCCTAGGCCCTCACTGCTAGTTGGTAACCTCTAGAATTCAGGAAGATGTGCTTGAGGCCATGTGACCCACCAGGCTCGGGGCACCCGTTAAGTGGAATCTGAGTCCGGGTCGTCACACAAAATCCTAAATATATGAAATGTAAAGGGAAAGATAAATCCTTAGGTGTAGAAGTGGAACATAAAGAATAAAAAGGAGAAAGTCCATGTATCTTGGATAGTGGATTATCATCCCATGTGGTAGGATATTTAAAACTCCTTAAATATCATGATAATTGAAATGGAGTCTTAGTAAATTTTGGAAATAGAGGATCACTAAATGTTAAAAGAGTTGGTTAAACTGTTATTTGGAAAGAAAAGTTGAAATCAGAAATCCCTCTTTATGTTGATGGATTGACACACAATCTATTGAGTGTCTCACAACTTTATGATGAAGAAAATGAAGTGGTGTTTAAGAAGGATGGGTTCTTGGTTAAGAACCTAGAGGATGGAAGAAATGTGACTAGAGGATAGAAAACCGATTTAAATTTATACCAAGTTGGTGATATTGAAAATTAATTCTATTTAAACACAAAATAAGAGAACCAATTAGGAATCAAAGGATTGGTAATCTTTAAAAAAATAATATGAACATGATATATTGATGAAATAATGCATGTGATGTTTTTTTCCTAAAAAGAGAAAGAGGACGAATGTGTTCAATATATTAAAAGGGGAAAATTGTTAAATCCTCTCACAAGAAGGAAAATATTCAATCTACTCAACATTTAAAGCTCATTAATTTAGATTTGAATGAGAAAATTAGGATGAAACCAACCAATGGAGATAAGTACTTGTTTCTTTATTGATTAATTCAATCTTATTACTTGTGTTATCTTTATGAAACACAATTTCAAGGACTTAAAAATGTTTAAAAGTTTTCAATGAGGTGTAGAAAAGGTGTGCAGTTTTTCTATTAAGAATATTTGGACAAAAAATGGAATTAAGTTTAAAAATGGGAAATTTAAAGCTTATTTATAAAATTTTGTAATTTTAAATGAAATCAGTTCACTATACACACCATAATAAAATGATGTGTCTTAATAGACAAACATGTGTTTGGTGGATATGGATCATAAATTGTTGGAAAAACATGATACTTCTCATTATTTTTAGAGATAATATATTGGTATAATGGTTTATATCCAAAATAGATGTTTATATAAGAAAAATTCAGACATGTACCCTTATGAAATGTATTTTAAAAAATATCCATGTTTGAAGTATCTTAATGTGTTTTATAGTCCATATATTTTCAAGGTAAAAGCTATGAATCTTGGAAAGTTTAAAAATCTAGGAGTTTATGTGATGTTTCTGGGATATCCTCCAATTGAAGAGGTTATTTGTGTTTAAAAAAATAAATTGGTAATTTTTTTGATTCCATGAATGTGAAAGTGATGGAATAATTAATGAAATAAATTTCATATGATAAAGTATGTTCTAGAAATGATGATGATGTTTTTTTGTTAAAAATCCTAAATAATTTTTAAAAAAATATGAAAGTGTTGAATAAGTATAGGTTAGGTAATAAGATTCATTCATTTCAATTGATGAGTAATAATCAGATTTATCTCATCAAAGACTGAGAAAACAAGTTCAGGTTGAAAATATCATTATAAATTATGGAAAGTATGTACATACTAGTAGAAATATAAGAACAACATATTATACATCATTATACTCTCATGTTTAACCTAAAGATATTAGAGAAGTATTATAGCACTAATAATGGTTTGATTCAATAAATGATTAATTAGAAACATTGGGAATAATGAGACATGTGAGTTAGTCCCTAAACTTGAAGACAAGAATGTAATTTTAACAAATCGTGTTTTCCAAAAATAAGTTGAATGAAAAGGGAAAAGTGGTGAGAAACAAAGTAATTTTAGTATATAAAAGCTATTATTTGGTTAAATCAGTAGACTTTGATGATTTTTTTACAAATATCAAGTCTTGAAACTATTATAATATTTCTTTCTATTATAATGAAAAGATTATACTATATTTTTTAAATGGATGTTAAGTATGTCTTCCCCAATGGTGAGTTAGAAGAGGAGGTTTACATTGAAAAAACATGTGATATATTTCTTGGAGAAAATGAGAGATATGTTTTCATGTTAAATAAGAATTCATATGGGATAAATAAATCTCTAAGATCTTGATATTCTAAGTTTTATTCCTTCTTGAAGATGTTGAATTTCATAAAGTGAAGAGTGGACAAAATTATCTACATAAAACATAAAAAAGTAGTGTCTCTTATTTTTATTGTTTATATAAATGAAATAATATTTTATATATATGATGAATATATGTGTGAAAATTTTACTAAATATATTAAGAAATTATTTGAAATGACCATGATGAGATAACTAAGGTACTTTCTTGGCTTAAAAATCTCTAAAAATCAAGATCAAAATTTTCTTTATCAAGATAAGTATGCTAAATAACTATTGAAAAGATTTAGAATATAATATTCAAATCCTATTTCTATATCCATTTTAGTTGTAACAAATTTATCCAATGAGAACAAGTGAAAGGATGTTGATCCTAAAGTTTTCAAAAAATTGATTGGAAGTCTGTTATATCTCAAAACTTCAAGGCCAGGTTTAGTGTATGTTATTAAACTTACTTCCTAGTATCAAAGTGAAACAAATGACTCCCATTTTTTGGATAAAAAAATTATTCTCATATATATTAAATTTACTATATATTTTATGTTGAAATATGACAACATTTATTCTGATTGGGTAGGATTTGTTGATAAAAAAAGATTCACATCAGGTGGAGTTTTCTTCTTGGGTGAAAGGTGTGTGTATTGGAACACTAAGAAGTAGAGTTCTATGAATTCATGAACTGATGAAGAAGAGTATGTTTCTGCAACTTATTCCATAACTCAGTTAATTTGGATGAATAAATAGTTAGAATATTTGAAGTTTGAGATGAAGCCACTGATTCTTCTTGTATGTGATAATCAAAGTGCTATCAATTTATCAAATAATATTGTTCAACATTCAAGAAGAAATAAAATTGATATTAAATATTAATTTATCATTGATCTTGTGGATAGAAATTAATTTAAGTTATATTATTTGTCTATCATGAAGTATATAACTGATTTTTTCACCAAGACAGTATCTAAGGATACTTATTAGAATATATGATTAATGCTAGGAGTTCAACCTTACCCATCCTGTGGATAAATTATGGTGTTCATGACCCCTATATCATATTTTATTTATATATTTTTGTTAAAGTGGGAGAAAAATGACAAAATAAATATATCGAGAAGATATATTGATATTTACTTTACCTATTCCCAAGGAGTATATATTTAGGGGGAGTTTCTTAAAAGGGGAAAGCCATGTTTTAAGTGTTGTGCAAAGTTTTTTGAAGTTTAGGCATGAATTTTTAAGAGTTTATTTGATATGTTGTAGATAATGATTATGAATTACGTATTTTGATTTGATTAATCTATTTCAAGTAGTATCTCATCATTTTCATTTGATATATCAACATAAAAAAGGTTCAAGATATTCAATTTTTAAGAAAATTTGAATATGGATAACTACTTATTGACAAAATTGTATTATATATTCAATGATCTTATTTACTACACTAATTTCACTCACTTAGTATTATAATTATTTAATGGTGATCAATTTATAATAATTTAGATTTTTTAATTGATTTATATTCCTTGGTTGACAACACAATCAAAAGGGGGAGATTTTTTAGACCAAGAAATGTTGAGATGAATTTTGAGGTTATTGTTAAAGAAAAGGTTAAATTAGATGTGATTCATTATGTTGGATTTTGTTTTCAATGCATAAATATTATTCACAATTAAATTTATTATGAGGTGAATATGTTTCATCTTAATTTGAATGAAACTTAAGCTAGTTTATAGTGATTATATATCATGAAAAGAGTTCAAGATGCAAGATATTCAAGTAAGTATTATTATTCCATAGATAATATCATTGTATTGTAGTAGTTTATTTAAGAATAATGTTGGTACCATAACATAGATACTACAAAAAACGACATTGATTCATTTTTGGGTGACCCTACCTCTTTAAAGTACTCCACGCCATAAGGAAATGACTATGCTGTAATGAATTCCAAGTATATTTTCCATGTCTTTGGAATTTTGAGGGCCTTTATGTTGTAAAGGAGAAACAAAATAAAAGTGGTGTTTAGATATTATTCTCATTCAATGGATGAATTATAACACTAAAGAGTACAAGAATAAGTGGTTTTTGGTGCCTCTATAATTTTAAAGGAGGTTGCACCGTAATTGATGTACCACACCACAAGTAGGTAATTCATGATGTAAGGTAGGATTCCTTGCTGTAAAGTATTCTATGTGTTTATTTACATGTCTATGGAATTTGTAATACCATTATGATACAGTGACCATATCATGCCACAATTTTTTATGAAGTTAAATAATAAATTTTGTGAACTACTATGCTATACTGCAATGGATGAGGATACATTATGAAAGTGGAAAACTGGGAAGTTCGAACATCCTTGAAGACTTGGTTTCATATAATATATTTGGTGGTTATTTCATCCTATTATAACTATGAATTACAATTTTATTGTGTATATTAATTAAAATTGATTTATGGTTTGTTTTTGAAGTAGAGGGTTTCTGTTGGAAGGAGAGGTTTTGAATTTGAAATTATAATTTGAATTTAAACAAGAAAAAATTGTGATTGCTATGTAGATCTAAAAAGAGTGTGATGGAAATTCAAAAAAGGTAGAAGAAGAATAATAAGAGAAGATAATAATTTATAGATATGTTAAAAAAAGAAGATTATGTGATTATATGAGGTTTAATAAAGGAAGAAGAAGAATAAAATCGAAGTGGTTTTGTGAATGTGCTATACATAAAAAGTGAAGAACGAACTTGTCCCTGTAAAAGTTTGAAGATGAATTTATTCTTGATTAATGTTGTTAAAGTAGATAAGAAGTGAAATAACTCAAAATAATTAATGAATTGGAGAAAGTCTATTTGGATGAATACACCTCATTTGTTACCAACATTTATCATTGTAAAGTACGGGATGCACTTTTGTGCATGATACACCAAAGCATAGTCATAAGATATGAAAAAAAGAGTTTTAAGGTTATAACCTACTCATTTATACTTATATGATTATTCTAGTGGGTAGTGTGATCCTGGAGGAATCCATATCACATCAAGGACCAGCCTTATCACATTTAGAGGTGAGCCATTTAAATTTGTTGTGTTTTTATGCGTTGGAGTGTGTGTGGAATTAAATACATATTATATCACTAAAATTTAACAAGTGGTGATGGTTATTCTTAAAAAGAACTTATAAATAATTTTATATCACTGATTCACCCCCAGTGATCTCTTATAGATCCTATAGGTGGATTCTTAGTTACTTTTGGGTATAGGAAGAAGATATCCATGGACCTTTAACTCAAATGGTAGTGTAACACCCCAAGATTTTAAAAAATAAATTGAAATTAATAAAACTTTGTTTTATGTAGATATTTATAACTATTATTTAAAAATAATTTTTCATCTTCTATCTTTTGAATTTCAAAAAAAAAACGATCATCTACAATTGTGATCGGTTAGTTATTTGGAGTCTAATGGAATCAACTTGATTTTTTTAGAGAATAGTAACCTACCCTTATGAATAGTAATATAAACCTAATTAATAGTAAATTGAATTATTATTTTTATTTTCTTAAGGTTATAAGATAATGAGATGTCGATTAATTTTTCAAGGTCTAAAAAAAGAGTTATACACTTAAAACTGTTATTTTTGAATAAATTATGATTTTATTTAAAAATTAAATTAATAATATCTAGAAAATTATTTTAAAAAAATGGAGTACATTTTTGAATTCTACACATTGAAAAACGGTTAGGGTGAATTTTTTGGGATTTTTCTGAAACAATTGAAGTTTCAATGAATAGTAAAAATATAGTTTTTGAGTCTTCTGTAAGTTTAATGAAATCCTTAATGATGTAATAATTATCTAATAATTATGGTTGACTTGTGTATAGTAAAATAATATATTAGGTGTCCCAATTGGATAATACCATGGGAAAATACCATGGTCAAGCTCATGGTTTTTCAAATACCACTAATGAGGTGTCCCTTGAAAATTAATAAAATATTCCATCACTTTTGCTATAAATACCAACCCATTAATTAATTATATTCATTAAAAATTCCTCATAAACTAATATATGGTCTTATTAACTCCATAGTAGTCTTCCCAAGGTGTCCTCAATCCACCAAGGTCTCAACCTTCAAGTCTTAGGAGTTATTCTACAAGGTAAGAGAATTCTCAACTTCTTTCTTTTTTCTATTCAAGTTCTCTTAAATGTGGTATAACTTTAAAGTTTCCATAACATGTTGTTATTTATATTTTATTATAGATATGTAATTTATTATGATTCATTTATGTATGGTTGACCCTGGTCCCCTCTCTTTTTAATATTTTCTAAAACCATGTTGCATAGCCATTAGGCTGCCAAATTTTCATAAGGGATTTCTCAACTTTTTTTTCGAGTTCCTTTATTTTCATCTTCTTTCCTCACCTACAATTATCCAAGAGGCATGCATGATCCAGTATCTTACATATTATGGATTTAATCATTTTTATGGAAGATACACCATTATACTTCTTCCCCTCTCCCACTTATTCAACAAATTGAAACACCATCCGTGAAGTGCCGATTTACCGACATCGTGGACGATGTGATTTCAATTTCTTTTACTTCCTTAAATACTGGTCATGAAACCATTTTTATAGTTGAAACAGATTATAATTTATTTATTATATCTTATATTATTTTTTGGAATCATTTTGTACACATGTGATTAATTTATAAAACAAAATGAGTTCATTACGATTAAAGAATCGCCAAAACGACCTAAACAAATATCAATAATGTTTTAACTTATGAATCATACTCATGCCAGAATTAAAAATGATAAATGGTATAATTTGTGGTTCTAGAAATATTTAAATACAACTATATTATAATTCTAGAGTTTCACTTCCAATCGGAAAGAATATCCATCTTGAACCGATCATGGAAACCATGTAAAGAACGCACCCGAAACAATGTAAATAACAAAATATTACTAATAAATGTGTCTAATGATGTTGTAAAATGATCATATATGGTGTTATAAACATTAATAAGTTTAATTAATATATTAATAACACTCTTTAACCATTATACATTAGGTATAAACACTTTTTTAAGTAAGAAGAACCCGATGTAAGGGAATTTTTAACCCAATTTCTAATCTTTGGGTTAACCTTATACTTTATCCATTATGTGGTATTAATATTATGGGTGTGATGAATTTTTGTTTATATTATGTTTTATTATGTTTATTTACAATGTATACACATATCCACTCCATTCTATTAATTCACACTCTGATTATATTTTTAAGGGACATTCCTTTTAAAATACTTTTAAAACTCTCTTTAATAAATTTCAAAAGGATTGTTTTTTATATGTAATGAGTGGTTTATCCTGATTTCAAGATACTTTATTACCATGATATACTCATTGGAAATTATTTATGTTGGGTTGAGCCCCTTATAGCTCAATATATGTTGTGTTGATCCCATTATAGCTCAAGATATGACAGGTGAGCCCCATTATAGCTCACAAATGCATTGGGTACTCTAGAGATGGAAGTTGACCAAAAGGTTATTCCATGTGTAAGGGTGAATGTAAGAGTGATATTTTAAATATTTTCCAAGGCAACTAGATGATGTTTCTATGCATATTAATTTTTATGATTATGGTTTTTATTACTTTTAATGTTATCACTTGACTAATGCTTTCTTTCTTTATATCCCTTACTAAGTTTTATACTCATCCCAAGTTTTTAAAATGTTTTTTCACAATATATAAGAATGGGTAAGATAAATAAGGGATTCGTGATGTTTGATATGGAGTGTTGTCATAGAAATCATGTTTTAATTTTTAATATTTTATATTTTGGAAAAAATGGATACTGTTTTTAGTAGTTCCTCTTGTATGAATGTGGTATATTATGTATGTAAGATATGATAATTTTTTAAAAATATAAACCTGAAAACATACTCAATGTGTAATAATTTATGTTCTTATCTAAAATTCAAGATTAAGTAAAATTTTAAGGCCGAGTCCTTATAGTTGGCATCAGAGGATGATTTAGATAACTTTAGGGGTTAGGATGATGTTAAAAGGGTACCATAAATTATTTTTAATCTATAGTAATTTGAAATGTTATATCATTAAAGGATTACCATGTGGATTCATCTAAGTTATGTCTATTCAGAATGTTTTTCCAAATAAGAAATAGGGAAGATGAAGTAAGAAGGCACCAAGAGGCTGATTTCTATACGAATCTACAGCCTAGAATGGTGGGAATTAGAATCGAGAAATTCATGACAAAACTGGATCAGTTGACTCAAGAAATAAATAGGGGTGGTATCATGATAGATAGGAACATGATATACCATGAAGAAACATGTATTTTGTGAAGAATTTTATGATTCAACATCCTCCAGCATTTAGTGGAACCATAGATCCAGTGATAACCAAAGGATGGATCAATGCTCTAGAAAAGATATTTGATGTCATGGGATGTTCAAAACATAAAAAGGTAATACTATACATTTATTGTTTGGAAGGTGAATCCGATAAATGGTGGTATTTGGTTAAGAATACAAGAGAAAGCAATAATCTTGACAGTCTGTAATGGAATGATTTTAAGAGTCTTTTTTTCTGGAAAAATATTTTCCCAAAACTGTTTGACTCAGAATGGAGATGAGATTATTGGAACTGAAGTAGAAAGATGATGATTCTGTGGCAGCATATGAATCTAATTTTACAAGAATCTCTAGTTACGTACCAAATTTTAGTCAGGATTTTGTTAGTAAAATTAATAGATTTTACTCTGGTTTGAAACCATTTTTGCAAATAGATTTGGATTCATGAGAGTTTAAAATCTATGAGAAACTTGTTGGTTGTGCTGAAAAAGTAGAGATGGAGTTTCCTGACACATATGTGCCTTATGATGACAAGAATAAGAAGCGGTCAGGTTGGCAGGCTCTGGGTAAGAATTCGTCAAAGAAATCTGGAGCTAAGAAAATCAATTTTCCTTCTTGTGAAAAGTGTGGTAAAAGGAATCCTGGTGAATGTTTTGTAAATTATGAGAAATGATACCGATTTGTAAATTTTGGAAACATTTATCATGAGTGAAAGGAAAATGATCCGAAAATTAATGAGAATCCCATGGTGAGATGCTTTAACTATAAGGAATTGGATCATTTTGCTAATGTTTGTTCGAAGCTAGTAACTCAAGAAGAGAGTCAGCAAGATTGAAAGTAGAAGGGTTTGGTAAAATCATTTTAAACCACTTCAATAGATTTTGATCCATTAAATGAGGTGGTATCAAGTACATTTATTGTTTTTACACATTTCACAAATGTGTTGTTTGATTCAGGGTCTACACATTCCTTCATTTCTGAGAAATTTTCTAAAAAATTGGGAATTCAACCACATGAAATGAAACCAGATCTCATGGTAAAATAACCTAGAGGAAATATTGTGGAAAAAAGAAATTATAAGAATCTACCTATCCTTATCTGTGGAAATAGTTTACCCACAAACCTTGTTGTTTTTCCTCTAGTAGAGTTTGATGTTATCCAGTGTATAAACTGGCTTTATTTTTATCATGCTAAGATAGATTGTAGAGAAAAAGAAGTTATTTTTAGAAAGAATTTCAGTTTGTGTACAAGAATGTACCCATAAAATTTATAACATATCAAGAATATAAGAAATTGATAAAGGATGTAAATTAATGTTATCTTGCTCATATTTTTGAAGATAAGGGAACTATCTAGATTAATGATATACCAGTGGTAAATGAATACCTGGATTTTTTTCCTGATGATTTTCCTGGTGTTATTCCCAATCAAGAGGTTGATTTTATTATTTACTTATTTCCTGATTCTAAGATTATTTCTAAACCCCCTTACCAAATATCCCAAATGAAACTTCTGGAATTAAAAAAGCAGTTGCAAGAATTATTATATAAAGGCTTCATCTGATGTAGCACTTCACCATGGGGTGATCCTGACTTGTTTGTTAAAAAGAAAGATGGTTAAATGAGACATTAAATTGATTATAGAGCCTTTAATAACATTACTAATAAAAACAAGTATCCTTTGCATCATATCAATGATTTGTTTGATTAGCTCCAGGGAGCACAATATTTTTTGAAGGTTGACCTGAGGTCGGGGTACCATCAGTTGAAAGTAAAGGATGAAGACACCCTGAAGACTGCGTTCCGTACTAAATATTGTCATTATGAATTTGTAGTTATACCTTTTGGTTTAACTAATGCATCTACTGCATTCATGGATCTTATGAATAGAATATTGCAAGAGTTCTTATATAAGTTTTTGGTTGTGTTTATTTATGACATTATGGTATATTCTATAAGTATATAGGAGCATGGAAAATATATAAGGGTTTTTTTGAAAACCTTAAAATAAAAGAAACTGTATGGAAAATTCAGAAAGTGTGATTTTTGGTTGCAACATATATATTTTCTTGGGAACATTGTAAATAAGGAAGGAATAATAGTTGATCCTACAAAAAAAAGTGATTGATGAATGGAAAATACCTACAAATGTTATAGAGATTTTTAGTTTTTTTGGATTAGTAGGTTATTACCGATAGTTTTTTAAAAACTTTGAACAGTTATCTAGACCTCTAACTAAGTTTACATGAAAAGGGGTTAAATTTGTTTGGACAGAAGAATGTGATGTTTTTTTTCAAGAACTGAAGAAGAGATTGGTGAATGATCTAGTTTTAGTATTTCTTTCCCTAAATGGTGAGTTTTCTATCTACTATGATGCTTCATAGAATGGAATTGGTTGTGTTCTGATGCATAATGATTAGGTAATTGCTTATGCTTCAAGACAAATAAAACCTCATGAGTTAAATTATCCCACACATGATCTGGAATTGGCAGCTATGGTTTTTTCTTTGAAAATTTAGAGGAATCATTTATACGGAGCCAAATGTAAAATATTTACTAAATATAAAACTCTGAAGTATATATTTACTCAGAAGGAATTAAACCTGAGGTAGAGAAGATGGATTGAACTGATAAAGTATTATGATTGTACGATCAATTACCAACCAGGAAAATAAAAAAAATTGGCAGATGCCTTGAATCAAAAACATCATGCATCATTAAACATGTTACGTTTGGAACATGATCCCTTGATTAATGATTTGATGAATTTTGGATTAAAATTTGTTGGTGCAGGGAATACATCTGTATTGTTTCAGGTTTCAGTATAGTCATCGGTATCAAATATAATTAAGCAAGCGTAGAAGGAATACTGTGAGCTATAGAAAAAGGTAGAATTGGTTAAAATGGGTAAGTTTATAGAATTTAACCTTGACAAAGATTGTGTTTTAAGATTTGAAAAAATTTTGTGTGTGCCTTATGATTCCCAGTTGAAGAAATATTGGTTGTGTGAAGCTCATATTTCTCTATTTTCAGTTCATACTGGAAGTACTAAGATGTACAGAGACCTTTGGGAGTATTACTAGTGGGATGGAATGAAAAGGGATTTTGCAGAATTTACTATGAAATGTTTGACATGTCAATAGGTTAAAGTAGAGTGGTATTTACCAAAGGGGATGCTTCATCCTTTTCCAGTTCTAGAGTGGAAATGGGAGAATATATCCATGGACTTCGTGGTGGGACTACCTAAGACATCTTGAGGTAACAATGCGATTTGGGTTATTATTGATCAGCTGAAAAAATCTTCACATTTTCTTTATATTTGAGATATAATGTCATTGGAATATCTTTCTCGACTATACCTCAAAGACATTGTCAGGTTACATGGAGTTACTCTTTCCATTGTATTCGATCGAGATCCCAGGTTCACTTATAATTTTTGGAAGGCCCTTCAAAAGTCGTTGGGAACATAATTAAATTTCATTACAACTTTTCATCCTCAATTAGATGGAAAGTCAGAACAAATTATTCAGACTTTGGAGGATATGATTTGAACTTGTTCAATGGACTACTAGGGAAGTTGAGATCAACATATTTCTTTAGTTTAGTTTTCTTATAATAATAGTTTTCATTCCAGTATACATATGACACATTTTGAGGCATTGTATGGGAAGCGGTGTTGAACTCCATCTTTTTGGGATGAAGTCGGGGAAATGAAGTTGATGGGGATAGAGTTAGTAGAGGAAATGGCTAAGAAAGTGAAGATGATCTAGAAACACATGAGGATAGCTCAGACTAGGTAGAAAAATTATGCACATAATAGAAGGAAAGACTTATCTTTTGAGGTAGGTGACCATGTTTTCCTTAAAATATCTCCTTGGAAAAGTGTGATGCATTTTTGTAAGAAAGGAAAGCTAAGTCTGTGGTTCATTGGTCCTTTTAAAATCCCAGATATAGTTAAACCAGTTGCATACCTAGTAGGTTTGCCTTTGAGTTTGTCTCAGGTACATAATGTTTTTCATGTTTCGATGTTGAGAAAGTATGTTCCAGATTCAACTCATTTCTTGAGCCTAGAATCAGTTTAGCTGGAAGAGAACCTTTCTTATGAAGAGAAAATAGTTCTTATTATTAATTGAATGGAACATGTATTGCAGAATAAGGTAATACACCAGTTAAAGGTTTTGTGGAACTGTTTCACAAAATCTAACGAGGAGGAGAATGAGAGAGACCTGTCGCGAACCACGAGCGAACCCGCCACCGCGTGATGCGAACCCTAACCCTATTACTCACACTTTTGCTGAAGTTGTTGCTGGTAAATCGTTAGATTTCTCTTCTGAACATGATGTTGTACAGAACATTCAGATCAATCCAAAGACATATCGATATCGAGGTCAACTCGCCATCGTATTCTCAACCGATGAGGTTAGCTTTCTTTCTTCAGATCTTCGGTATGTTCTGGTTGGGAAATTTAAAAATAGAAGACCTTCATTAAAATTTCTTTGATCTTCTTTGGAAATCATCGGATTTACAGGATTTCAATTGGGTCTTCTCAATACCTCTCACATTGTGCTACGATTTGAATCCATTGAGAGTTATTACAGACTTTGGGCTAAACGTATTTGGTCCTTTGGGGGCTTCCAAATTCAAATTATTAAATGGACCCCTGACTTTGATCCTCAGGCTGAATCCCCGATTGTTCCAGTATGGGTTGGATTTCCTGGATTGCCTTTACACTTATTTAAGCAAAATGATTTGTTTTTTATCTCTTCACTCATTGGCTACCCTATGAGGCTTGATTATGCCACAAAAACTCTCTCTAGGCCCTCTGTTGCAAGAGTTTGTATTGAAGTTGATGTCTCTCAACATTTTCCCTTGGATATTTGGATACAAAGTGGTGACTTTGGTTTTTCACAAGAGGTATTTTATGAGAGTGTACCAGACTACTGCCATCTATGTTACAGGCTAGGGCATAATTCAAACAACTGTGGAAAAAATAATAGTTTCCCAAAAATTTAACATCAATGTGGATAGAAAAGGATAAAGGAAGGAAAGAAGTTGTGGCTGATCCCTCTAAAGGTGTTTTCAAGGAAAGGGAAGATGAGGATAAAATGGGTTTGAATTTTCAAGAACCTAAATGTCAGCTTTCAGAGTTTGTTCTGGATGATCTTGATGTCACCAAATAGCAAGAGCACCCTGAATCTAATAAGATTGAGATTTCACATTCAACCATGAAAGGAGTTTCAATTTCTAAAAACCAAGTGATTAGAAATGGTAAGAAGGTGAACAATGAAGTTCCTCTACAAGATGTTGATGAATCTTCCCATGTGAATTCTAGTAAGATCCCCAATGTGGGGAAATCTTTGCATTGGAAGGAGCGAAAAGGGAAAAAAATCATTGTGGACCCTGATGGCTTCATCACCCCAATTCCTAGGAAGACTAGGAAGCATAGAGAGAATGCCAGCCATGAGAGAACCATTATCACAAGATCATTTACAGCTAAAAGCTCTGCCCTTGAGATTCCTCCACAGCCTTTTCCTTCTAAACCTCTGCCTGAATACTCACAATCCTCTGATTTTTCTGACGAGGATGCTTATTAAAGATGCTGAAGATTTTATCAAAGATCCATACTTTGATTTTAAGAGAATTGATTGAATAAGTTCTGCTCCTGGTTTTCCCTTCTCTTTATGCCTAAATTTTGTTGGGATGTCCTTGTTTCTGTTTGATGTTTTTCTTATGGAGGTTTATCCCTTTAAAAGAATTGTTTCATCTACTGGATGTTCTCTACTTAGTCCCGCGGCTATTGATCTTGCCTGGTTTTTGGGTTATTAACCAAGCACGTTGTATGATGCATTCTATTTTTCTGGTCTGTTTATCTCTTCTGGATCATTCTACTTGGACAGGGTCTTGTTTAGACTCCACAGCTGGTCATTTCACATTGGTTTTGATGGTTTCTTCTCTACAGTTCTTGAGGATTCTGGGTTTCTGTATGAAGTTTAATCCTTTTCAGAGGTGTTCTTAGAAATGTGTTTCAATATCTTGAGAGTTTTCTATCTAGATCAGTAAATTTGGAATTTGTGGTCTTTTTTGGGAGGACTATCTTTTTTTCTGAGCTGATACTGCATTACTGTGCTGACACTTATGATTTTCATACTTCTAATGACTATTTGTGCTCTGTTATATTTGGCTGGAGCTATTTGTATCTACACAGAACCATTCTGATTTTTCTGATTTGATGTGTTTCGAGGTGAGGTGTTTCATAGAAAATCAGTTGCAGGCTTTATGAAAGCTGGACTGGGATGTCTGGCTGCTCGGTTTGAAGAAGGATCTTAAAAAGGACTACAGACCAGCTGCTTCCTTAGAAACAGAATCATCTGCCTATTCTGATGGCACTCTTCTCTTGAAGATGGTCCTCTTGAAGGCTCTATCCTGAATCTCTCTCTGGCTGTTTGCTATGTTTTTTATTCCATCATGATGTTTTTATTTTCTTTTGAAGTTTGCACTGTGATTCTGCATGATCTGATATACAGAATCTTGACTCTACTTATGACCTATTAAGATCCCTTTTGGAGGATTTGGTTGGATGAAACCCTTGGCTTTGAGACTCCAGCTACAGTACTCTTATCTTGAAGTTCTGTGCTCTCAGATTCAGATGCAGTCCTGCTTGAAGGATGACTTCTCTCCCCTCTAAGGTTCAATGTATTTTGAAGTTTTTTTTCCTTATTTTCTATTGGTATAAGCCCATTAAACCTCGATAATTCTCTGTAACTTTTTGATTTAATAAATTACCTTAGGCATGAATTGGGAAACCAATTCATGTCACTTTCTTAAAAAAAAGAAAACCAGTTAAAGGTTTTGTGGAGAAACCAAATGGTTGAAGAAGCAACATAGGAGTGTGAAAATTCTATGAGGGAAATGTACCCTCACTTATTTAATGAGTAAATAAAATTACGAGGACATAATTTCTAGAAGGTGGGGATAATGTAACACCCCAAGGTTTTAAAAAATAAATTTAAATGCATGAAACTTTGTTTTAAGAAGATATTTATAACTATCCTTTAAACATAATTTTTCTACTTCTATGTTTTGAATTTCAAAAAATGGTCATCTATAATTGTGTTCGGTAAGTTATTTGGAGTCTAATGGAACAAAATTGATTTTTTTGGTGAATAGTAACCTACCCTTATGAATAGTAATATGAACCTAATGAATAGTAAATTTTATTATTATTTTTATTTTCTTAAGGTTATAATATAATGAGATGTCGATTAAATTTTCAAGGTAAAAAAAAGAGTTATATACTTAAAAATGTTATTTTGGAATAAATTATGATTTAATTTAAAAATTAAATTAATAATATTTATAAAATTATTTTCAAAAAATGGAGTTCATTTTTGAATTATACATGTCGAAAAATGGTTAGGGTGATTTTTTTGGGATTTTTCTGAAATAGTAGAATTTTCAGTGAATAGTAAAAATACAGTTTTGAGTTTTCAGTATGTTTAATGACATCATTAATGATGTAATAATTCTAGTAAAATTGTGTATAGTAAAATAAGATATGAGGTTTACCAAGTGGCTAATACCATGGGAAAATAACACGGGCAATCCAATGGTTTTTTAAATACCACTATTGAGGTACCCCTTGGAAATTAATAAAATATTCCCTCACTTTTGCTATAAATACCAACCCATTCATTCATTCCATTCATTCCAAATTCCTCCTAAAAGAAGATATATTCTTCTTAACTCCTTATTAGACTTCTCAAGGTGTCCTCAATCCCCCAAGGTCGCAACCTTCAAGTCTTATAGGTTACTCTACAAGGTAAGAGAATTCTCAACTTCTTTCTTTTTCCATTCAAGTTCTCTTTTATGTGGTATAACTTTCAAGTTTTCATACAATGTTATTATTTAAATTTTATTCTAGATCTACATTGTATTATGATTAATTTAAGGATGGATTACCACTTTCTTTTCTCTTTTTAATGTTTTCTAAAACCATGTTTCATAGCCGTTAGGTTGCCGAATTTTCGTAAGGGATTTCTCAATTTTTTTTCGAGTTCCTTTCTTTTCTTCTTCTTTCCTCACCTCCCCTTATCCAAGAGGAATTAATGATCCAGTATCTTAAATATTCTTTATTTAATAATTTTTATGGAAGATACACTATTATAATTCTTCTCCACTCCCACTAATTTAAGAAATTAAAACAGCATCCGTGATGTGTCGATTTACCGACATCGTGGACGATGTGATTTAAATTTCATTTAATTCTTTAAAGACTGGTCATGAAACAATTTTTATAGTTAAAAAAGATTATAATTTATGTATTATATCTTATATAATTCTCTGTAATCATTTTTACACATGTGATTAATTTGTAAAACAAAACGAGTTCATTACGATCGAAGAATTGCCAAAATGACCTAAACAAATATCAATAATGTTTTAACTAATGAATCATCCTCATGTAAGAATTAAAAATGATAAATGGTATAATTTATGGTTATAGAAATATGTAAATACCATTCCCTTCCAATTTTGGAGTTTCACTTCCAATCGAAAAGAATATCCATCATGAACCGATCATGGAAACCATGTAAATAACGTACCCGAAACAATGTAAATAACAAAATATTACTAATAAATGTGTCGAATGATGTTGTAAAATGATCATATAGGGTGTTATAAACATTAATATGTTTCATTAAGATATTAATAACACTATTTTAACCATTATACAGGATATTTAAACACTTTTAATGTAAGAAGAACCTGAGGTAAGGGAATTTTTAACCTAATTTCCAATCTTTGGGTTAACTTTCTAATTTATCCATTACGCAGTATTAAGATTATGGGTATGATGAATTTTTGTTTATAATATGTTTTATTATTTATATTTATAGTGTTTACACATATCCACTCCATTCTATTAATTCTCACCGTGATTATATTTTTAAGGGACTTTCCTTTTAAAATCCTTTTAAAATTCTCTTTAATAAATTTCAAAAGGATTGTTTTTTTATTTGGCATGAGTGGTTTATATTGATTTCAAGATACTTTATTACCATGAAATGTTTCTTGGACATTATTTTTGTTGGTTTTAGCCCATTATATCTCAATATATATTGTTTTGAGCCTATTATAGCTCAAGATATGACGGGTGAGCCCCATTTTAGCTCACCAATGCATTGAGTACTCCAAAGATAGAAGTTGAACAAAAGGTTATTCCATGTGTAAGGGTGAATGTAATAGTGATATGATAAATATGTACCAATTAAAATACATGATGTTTCTATGAATATGAGTTTTTATGATTATGGGTTTTATTGGTTTTTATTTTATCACTTGACTAACTCTTTATTTCTTTATATCCCTTACTAAGTTTTATACTCATCCCAAGTTTTTAAAATGTTTTTTCATAGGATTTAAGGATAAATAAGAGAAATAAGGGAGTCTTGATGTTTTATATGGAGTGTTGTTAAAGAAATCATGTTTTAAGTTTTAATGTTTTATATTTTGGAGAAAATGGATACTGTTTTTAGTTGTATCCTATTGTATGAATGTGGCATGTTATGTATTTAAGATATCAGAATTATTTAAAACTCTAAACCCAAAAATATCCTCAATGTGTAATAGTGTATGTTCTTGTCTAAAATTCAAGATTAAGTAATGTTTTAAGTCTGGTTCCTTATAGGTAGTGCCTTAAAGAAATCCAAGGACATGGTTGAAAAATAAAAATTCATGCAATACAACCAAATAGAGATAAATAAAGTATAAAAGGATGGTGACACAAAGTATGCATCACTATTTATGATGTATCACAATAAAAAGAGATTATATTACATATTAAATATCCACATGAGTTTATTTAAACTATGAATTTTCCTTATCTATTTAGGGGACATAATGTTTTTCTATATTATACTATTGGTATGTATATAATAATTAATTATTTTGATATAAATTCCTAGAGGGTAACACAAAATTTGTATCTAAAAGTTTTAAAAATTCAAATGAATTAGAGTTTTGGATAAAGTGGGCCCCATTTATATGGGATGATAAACATTTGAGTGTGAATGATCCCAAGTATGAAATAAATGATTTCAAATTTTATATTATTCAAGTTTATTATAATTAGAATTGAATTTATTTATCAAACCATTTACTAGTTATTTAATATAAATAAATGAATATGAGATAATATTTTTTTGAGAAAATATTAATTATTTGAGATTTGTTAAACATATTAAGAAGGAATGAGTTGAGTTAATTGTTTTTATTTCATCACATGAAATTTTAGAGTATTACATGTGAGTGGTGAACTGTACATGAAATTTATAGTAAGTTAATTACGCCGAACATGACATTTTGGGTTAATTTTATGGTTTATGTTTCCTTGAGGACTAAAATGAAATCAAAGAAACTTTAAAACTAAGTAAAAAAGTGTATTTTAGACCCAAAACGAGGAATATAAAGTCTTTGAATGAATTATCTCACCTACATTTTTTTCTCAAGTTTTAGAGAGATAAAGTGAATAAATGAACATGATTTATCCAATTTGTTCTTCATGATTTGTTTTCATAATTTTCAAGATATCATGCTAAAATTATAAATAATTAAAATCTCTCATGTTAGCACAAAAAAGCCATAGAATGAAAAACCAAGAGAATTGGATTATGTGTGGATGATTTATAGAGTTCTTTTATTAGTTATTTTGATCATCTCTCATTCCGTATTTCCTAGTCTTACCAATTATATCCTATTAATGTTTTTGGTTTCTTATCAATTATTAATGGAGGATTCATTATGGGATGATGTCCTTTGGTTTTTTGGGTTCATTGTGAGGTTTCATGTTGGTGTTGATCATACATTATCCCATTCAAGTTTGATGAACGTTAAAGATTATTATATATCTAGGGGATTAAAGACTTATCTTATTTAATTATGTGTAAATCTAGGATTATCATGCTTTGTTTTTCCAATGGGTAAATAGTTTAGATTTACGTGATAAAGATAATAACATGGAATTAAAAAAATAAAAGAGATGATGTAGCTTTGTATGTGATTATGATTAATTAAAGTTATTGGATCTTGGTATTTTATAGATAATGTGATGATATAATACAATGATTTCCAATGCTTCATTTAAATATTTTACATACCTAAAAATTATTAAAAAACATAAATATGGTAAGAAAAAGAGGATGAAAATTTTAACTGATAGAGTGTTTATTTAAGAATATTATTTAGATAATTATTACTGATATTAGTTTCTATTATATTAGGTTTAATTATTCAATCAATCCTACTTCATAATGAATTTATTTAATTAATATGTTAAAGGAATGTGATTATTGATAGAATTAATACTAGTCGCCGATTAAGTTTTGGTCTTTTTTTATAATATTTCATGAATTGATTTAAGTAGTATTTATTTCTCATTCACATTTTTTTAGCTCAAATTATAATTTGATGACATTTATATATTTAGAATATAGAACCCTTATTTTTATTTAAATGAGAACCTGGTAAATTTGGTTGTTATATTAAGGGTGGAGTTGTTGTGATATTATTATGGTGGTGGATTGATAAGGACTATGGTATTGATGGTGTGAAAAGTTGTTATGAATGGTTTTGAGATAGTTGGATCGAGTTAGGAGCCTTACTTTTTTGTTATATGTTTATTAATTTATGTTTATTTCATATTCTATTATGGTTATATCCTTCCTTGAACTAGGTATAGTTGTGTATTAGCACCTAGGACCATGGATAGTAATAATTGATTAATTTATGAGTGGGAGGATGGTCCTTAAAGACTTAATAATGATAATGGTATTATAATAAGTGCAATATATGGATGGGTAAATGATTAAAATGGAATAGATATAGAAAAAAATAATTATAATAAAAGAACATTGTCTTTAGGTGGATAATTAAAATTTAATTCATAATTAATTATGGGATATTATAAAATGATTGATATTTGATCAATAATAAATGGTAAGATAATATTGAACCTTGATGATTGTGCTCCTAGAAAATTATTAACTTCCTAGTCCTTAGTGATGGGAAATGGGTCATCATATGAGATACTAGTTCTCATTAAAGTATTAGGTAAAATAGTTTCTCTTAGAATGAATGCATTCTATAATATTCATTATGTTATGTTATTTCTTATACTCCAAGATCTGAGTTGGATCATGGGGCCCACATTTAGATTTGGCCTTGGGGTCCAAGTGTTTTTCCTAATATATAGGATGATGATCATATGGTTTGCTGACTACTCCCCCTAACCTTCTCTATCTTCTTTATATAGTTTTTTATGTAAGAATATTTAGTATATGTTGGATTTCAGTTATAGGATATGTACTTATATAGGTTGTAGTGTTTTATAATTTTTACATGTGTATTTATATATGATCTATAATAGATTAAGGAATAGTGTGTAATTTAAGGGGATTTAATGACTTTTGGTATTACTATGTGATTATTTGGATGTGTATATGATGTTTTTGCATGGATGGATGGAAATACTTATATAGGGGATAAAGGAACTAGGGAATAATACATTAGGTTCTAGGGTGATTGGTATAGTGGGAGAGTGGAAGGGGTGTATGCTACATTATATATATGTTTTTTATAATGATATGTTACATAATTCAGTGTGTTTCTTAGTGATAACACCTTTGTGAGGATATAGTCGATATGATTTGGGTTAAAATTTTATTTATCTATTTATTACCTAGTGATCTAGTATTCTTCTTACAAATTTATACAAGAGGTTTTGGGGAGGATCCTATTGAGTATAATTTTATAGTCACCCTTATATATATATTCTGGTTTGTAGGGAGGATTTGATGATCGATCTAGGAATAACTAGATCATGGATTTTCTTAAAGGGTTTACAGTGTTCTTGATCACTAATTTAGGGGTTTCTCATGGTATTTTCTCATTTTGGTCTTTCATTGTATGAAATTTCAGGTATCAGTATTGTTTTATTACAGATTTTATTGGTGGATTCTTTGTCATTTTATAGGGGAATATTAAGGGAAATGCCTCCCAGATGTTCTTGTTTTTTTCTCTCAGTGCTATTATTTAACCTATGGAAAATTAGAGGTAGGATTAAGGGGTAACTACCATATTTACTACCAGCCTAATAGGGGTAAAAATGAGGTTGGGTTGTGACAATGTTGTATTTGAGCTATTGGTCCTAAGAAAGGAAAATACCCTGAGGAGGGGTGGGTGGATCAAGGGCTACTACTATTTTATTTTGACCCTAACCAATGATATTGTTCCATGATAATTAGGAATAATATCTCTCTCTTAAATTTAATATTAATTAATAAAGAATAGAAAAATAGAGACACACCAATTTTATTTGGTTAACCCAAATTTATCTAATCTGAGGTGCAGACATCGACAATATGCCGATGTACTGGAAAACTAAGTGCATTGATTTTTAATATTAAAAGTGGCCACACTAACCATCCTAGATTACAAAACTCACAATATAGAGATATCACTGTTCCCACACACTGATGAAACTCACTGCTCCTCCAAGAGCTCCTCTTTTATTTCTATGAAAAAGAACAAAAGTTACACCAAGGATGGTGTATAAATAGACTTCACTTCAATACACTCATTGAAAATCAAAATCCTTCTGCTGATATGGCCTCCTGTAACTTTTTTTCTCTCTCTAATTTCTAGTGATTCACATGGAACTCCTTCCTCATGCTCTTTTTTTCTTCAGTACTTTTTTATACCTCTCTTCATAACTAATAAAATTATTTTTTTATAATCTTACAGGAATCCAACACTTAATCCAATAGTTAGGATTAAAAATATTTTCAAAAATAAATTGATATCATGATAATTTTCCACCATATTTTAATGTGGTTGTTATATTCTAATTAATCTAAGCCCATTAGGGACAAAAATATGAAATAAACCATGAAAAAAATGATCACATGAACTACCAATAAGCCCACAAAAATTATGATTGATTGATCCAATGGAAATCCATAGACTATAGTAATATAGTGGAAAAATAAATATCCATAAGTTCACATTACCCTTTTACTAAGTGTATCAGAAGTAGGTAGTCAATTTAACCTACTCACTGCATAATGTATTCCTCATATACACACCTCAATACTAACAAATAAAGTAAAAAATTACATTAAATAGTGAAAAATGCAATATAAATACATGAAAATGGATAGAGAATAAAAATTATTAATGCGATTCAGAATTTTAACTTATGTAAATGGGAAAATCCACAATGTTTCTTGATTTTATTATAACTGAAAGATTACAGGTGAAAACAGACTACAAAGACAAGTAATCCTCACCAATATCTTATATCTCTAATAAAAAGTCTTAGTTTCACTTCTTTTCATTAATTTTTTACACCTTTCACTAATGGTAATACATAATTAAATACTAAGAACAACCTGTCAAACAAGTTAAACCCACTCTCCTATTAACCTGGGTCAAAAGACATGATTTCTTGAGCATGGTCACCAACCCAGTGACCCATCAGATTTTATAAACTTATAGACCTCATAGTGCTACACCATAGAAAAATTGGTAGATTAAAACATCTAATGGATATACTAACATTTTTTGGAAACCTTGATGTACTCAAAGAGATGAATTAATACTTTACATTGATCCCATCCACTTGTCTCTAATTGAAATTTTGGGGAACATAATTCGGATTCTCAAACTTATGGTGCTCTGAACTTTTGATTCTAAAAATAAAGATTCACATCCCAATAGATATAATACCTATAATTTCATTCCATTTCATTAATTTATTAATTATATTTGTATCTAGAAAACACTTTGACCAATATGTGACACCCTTCACTATGGTGTAAAATATCCCGAATTCAATACTTCTGGAGTGTATCCTCCTTTTCTATGGTGTAGTGATCAGTCAAAAACAATATCCATGAAATCCTATTAATATATCATACTTTAATGCATTAATATCCTTGTGAGATTATCTGATGTTTTTTCTCTTTAAATTTGGTGTTTTGAAACACTTATTTTATGGCATAGAGGCCTCCGAAAATCTAGAACCACTAGAATCCACCTTACCATATTTATGATGTGTCCATATGTGTTGTAGTGTGTAACCCAAAACACTAAATCTATCAAAGTAAGAAAACTTGTGTTTTATCCTCACAATATCTTTTCATTATGTCAATAAATTCTATAATGCAAACATTTTCAAATATCTCATGCATTAAAATTCCCCTAACCCTTTCCAAGATGGAGGAGACTTTATTGCATCACATTCTCAATCACACTGATATAAATTATTCCCAAACTCTCATATCCTTTCTTATAAATTTGGGAGATTATTATTCATTTTTTTCAACAAAAAACCCCAAACCACTTCAAATTATTTTGATAAAAATATCCTCCTTTTGGTTTTTGAAAAATCCCTAACACCTTTAAAAATGGATTCAACACAACATCAAATAAAAAACTTCAGAACTAACTAACAAAAATGTCTAAAACCTATTTCTTTAATATTGTGAATCAATGATCCACTAATAAAAAACTTTAATCCCACATGATTCAAGTTGGTCATGATAAATAATATTTAAATAAAAATTTCAGCATGAAAATAATTCTATGCTTTCTATGCTCTTCACCATTTTTTCAAGACAATACTCCTCCTAAATAATAATTTAAGAATTATCCACCTATATAAAGTATCTATCCATTTTTAAATATAAATGAACACTCTATAGAAATAAAAAATTCCCCCTTAATATATGGAAAACTTCTCCTCCTTCTTTAATGAACCCAAAGATCACTTCTATAGATTTTCACAAAACAGAGTTAGAAATTAATACATTTAAAGTAGTAGATAGGCAAAACACTTTTCTACAAAATAAAATCCCATAGGGGAGTGGGGGTTTCTTTTCTAAACCATTTAGGTGGATATATATGGTTGGAATTAAAGATCTAATTGATTCTTCTTAAACTCATCTTTGTGTAGTGCCTTCGTCATGATATCTACAATTTGATCATGTATTGATACATAATCTAATTCTACTAGATCTTTTTCAGCCTTCCCCTTGATGAAATGATATTTTATCTCAATTTTATCTGTACTTGAATGATGAACATGATTTTTTGTTAATATTTATAACACTTGAGTTATCACACTTGGTAATAATATGAGATTTCCGATCCACTCCAACATCCTTAAGTTGTTTATTTATCCGTTATAGTTGAGTAAATGATTGAGCAGCCATTATATATTCATCCTACATAGATTTAAGTGATATGTAGTATTACTTCATACCTATCCAAAAAAAATTATAAATTCCCAACATAAAATTCATCACTCGATATCGACTTAAAATAATCCACTAAACCTTCACAATCCACATCTGTGTATCTAAATAACTCATGTTGTTCTATCCTATGATAAAACATCTCAAACTCCATTATATTTTTGATGTATTGAAATATCCTATTCACTAATTTCATATGTATATACTTGGGAAATATTTGATATAATGTGGAATAACATGTGAAAAACACAGTAACAGGACATGTCTTTATCATATATAATAGGATCCGAATTATTTTCCAATGATTTTGACCTCCTTACCATCATCAACATTTGAAAAATTCATCCGAGATACTATCGGTGTTGTCATGGTCATATAATTTCTATTAAAAATCTATTTATTTACTCTTTATAATATTTTGATTGATAGATAAAAATTCCAACCTTTCCTTGTGTTAATTATAAACCCAGGAAAATTTTCAACTCCCCAATTGCATACATCTTGAATTCACGCCTCATGTAATCTATAAATAGCATACATTATGAAAAATTCAAGCCACAAAATATTATGATATATATATAAATGATCGCCAATATAATTTCACATTTATTCTTCTTTATGTATAGTTTGTGATTGACTACACCTTTTTGGAATCCATGCTTTCTCAAATATCAGTCAATCCTGGAATACCAAGCTCTTAGTCCTTACTTTAGTTATTATAAATATTTCTTCAACCGAAATAACTTTATATCATTTTCATCCATAAGGAACCCATTTGGTTTCTCAATGTATACCTCATCCTCAAGAAATCCATTTATGAATGCTTATTTTACATTCATTTAGCACACTATGAATCCCCTTTTCACCAATATTTCTAAGAAAAGTATTATTGTTTCCAATTAGGAAATGGGGAAAACATCTCATCAGAATCAATGAATTTTATTTGATAATATCTCTTTCACACCCATCGTGACTTGTTCTAAGTCACTTTTACATATTAATTGAGTTTTTTACTAAACAATCTCTTGGTTATGATGATATTTGTTTATCAAGCCTTGCATAAATTTCCCAAGTTTAGTTATTCTCGATTTGGTCAAGACATTGATAGATAAATTTGACCCAATTATCATCCTTGGAAGTCTCTTAAAATATCATAGTCTCTACTTGAGATAAAAAAGGTTTTTAGAGTCTTAATTATCCATGTTTTTAATGGAGTAGTACAATCACCAATGATATTATGTTATGTGATTTCTTCCCTACTCTATGATTTCTATGTAACTATTGATTCTATGGTGATATTCTCATAATCAATGTCTTATTATGATTCTTTTATAGTCCCGTATTCTCCCATTATATCACCCACTTTATTATAAATCTATTGTTATAATTCCTCATTGATATGTTGTGAAAACCTATCATCAGATTTTTCAAATAGGCTCATCTTCCACAACCATTATATCTTGAATTTCAATAAATTTCCCAAGACTTTTTATAACACTTATAATCTTTTTTATGAATATCCAAGATAAATACTTTCAATACCATGAGGTTAAATCTTATGGTTATTCTATATATTTATAATAAATAATTTACTTCCAACATTTTATAAGTACTTTAATGTTAGATTCTTCCTGTACCACATCTCTTAAGGGATCGTCTCTTCATTCATATATAAAAAACCTCTGTTGGAGATAAAAAATGATTCCTTAGAATATTTCTCTAGTAGATTATTTTCTATGATAATTTTATGATCCATGTTATTAACAATGAAATTACTCATCTCAATGACTCCATTTTGTTAAAGGGTTCTCACCATTGACATAAGAAGTCTTATCCTATGATTCTAGAAACATTAATCTACTTGATTTTTAGTAAATTACATATCATTTTCAGTCTAAAATTTATAAAAATTCAACCCAAGAATCTTATCCACCAATGTTTGGTATATTTTAATTCATTTGAATACTTTATATTTATTAGAGATAACCACCATCCAATCCATCCTTCTATAATCATTAATGAAAATAATATAATTCCATTTACCATCCATGGACTTGGGTTATATTGATCAACACAAATCCATGTGTACCAAATCAATAAAATTCATTGAATTCTTGTCCTTTGGCTTGTAGGCCTTTTTAATAATCTTCCATTTTTAAAAAGTATCACATATATGGGTGTGATCACTTGAAATATTAGGGATTTCATGATAACCTTCATTATTCACCAAGTCTTCCAAGGATTTTTGGCTCAATTAGGCAATTTTTTTCTCCATAACTTATTTTCTCTATCCTTGGACAAAAAAATACTATTATCTATCAATGAGATATATATTTTTTTGGTGCACCTTCCTTGATAAACTATAGTGCCTTGTTTTCCTTTAATGATTTAGGTTTTCTTTATTGAACTTCACCGCATAACCCAAGTCAAAAAATTGACTTAAAATTAGTAATTTGTGACTAATACCATCAACCAATATGACGTCCATGTGCCTCAGATATCGTACTCTTATCTTAGACTTCCCAATGATAATTATCTTCAATCCTTCATAATTTCCAAAATTGATAACACTTTCATTATCTTACTTGATTCTAGTGAAAAGATGTGGTTTATCCTAACATGGGAAGTACAACCACTATATATAATCTATAATCCAACCCTATAAATTAATTTTAAAGATATTTAAGTGATTTTGGGATTCTCATATCATATATTATTAATCCATTCTTGTTCATGTATTCCTTTGGTGTTAGATTAGATTGTTTCTCCACTGAATTCATTAGATCATATTTAACTTGTAAAGTTATAAAATGATTTTGAATTTACACCATACTTGTTAAAAATCATAACTAATCACATATATTTCTCTAAGTATCCATAGGAACTCCTCTTTATACCTTTTATTTGAAAATCATGACTCCATATCCATAACCTTCACACCAAAATCAACAGCCATTAAAAGAATACCGAGTATAAGATTTTTTTCTCATATATTTTTGTTTCTCTTGATCCCAAAATTTCCTTTTTCTATAGAACACACATATTATATATGCACCATATTTCCAAAATAATAAAAATATATCCATGGTTTATTATTTCATGTCTTATCCACTTAAAATCTAGTTGTTAAGGTCTATTATGCCTAACCCAAATCAACTTTCTTACAGGGAATGGGTTATTGAGGTCTCACATTAACCACAACTAATTTTTTCTTATAATAAAGACCTTAAACATATTTTACCTTGTCTTTGAGACACTACACTTGAGAAAAGGTTTCCACCTTCTACATTGATTCCAAACAACTTCCTTGGATACTTTTTTTCCTGCTCACTCAAACTTCCAACTATCAAGCCCTGAGTTAGAAGAATTTCATGATCACCAATATTATTTCGTAACTCTATTACTTCCCCTTTATGTTCTTTAATTCTTTTTACTCAATATTTTACAAAATTGGTCAATCTATAAATTAACCAGGGAACTCTTTATTTTTAAGTCTGATCTCAAATTCCTTATATGAGCATCTAGAATTTTTAGGTTTGATTCATTCAATATCTACCTTCAACTTGGTTTTTTTCTTCTTTCTACTGTATGTATAGTTCTGTGTTGTATACCAATCTATTGGATTTATTTGTTTTATCCCTTCAAATAATAATTTCTTTAGGAGTAGATTCTAATTCAACATAAAGTTTGAATCTTCCCTCAAATTCCAAATCTTCATCTCCACTATCCTCTAGTTAAGTTCTCTTTATGATAGTCATGATAAAATCCTCTATAAGGTATTTATAGTGCTAAAATTTATCCATTTCAGTTTCTTACAAGCTAAAAACTTCTTTAGAAAGTAAGTTAATTTTTTGAAATTTTTTATCTAGAATCCCTCTTTCCTTTTATACCCTTGAATGGATTCTTAATCAATTTTTCATCTTCTTAATTATCTCAGAATTTATTTTGGGAACTTTTTTGTGATATTCCCAACCTTGACACATAAAAAAAATAAATTTGAATATTTCCTTTAAACATTCCTTTTACCTATTTTAGATTTGAGGAGGTGAAATACTTCTTCTTATTTATATACCTATATTTACGACCGTATTACAATGAAAATTTATTTATTGACTTGAGTAAAACCTCTTGATAACTCTCCTTCATCAAGGAATCATTTTCATCATTCCTTATCTCATATGCAATGAGCTTGTTGTGAATAGTATCCAATGTTACCTCATTTGGTTCATTATCTTTGATACTAACACATTCATATTTAAATATGATGGTAATTTAATTAGGATCCTATTCAAAATCCTGATAGCATTTATATTTTCTCTAATTTAACGTATATATTCCACAATGATGTTCATCCAAACAAATAATGTGTCGATAGACTCATTTAGGTGCATCATCAGATCCTCATACTTATTCTATGATACATAATTTTTTTCTTCATGTAACTTGTAATTACCTTCATAGATGTTGAGAAGTTTTTTCCACATGACATGAAAGAATTTACATGACATAAAATTTATGTATATTGTATTGGGTAATTCTCCTCCCAACGGATTGACTCATTTAGAGTCAATATCAAGTTCTCTTTGATTTTTATCTAATAAGGATCCACTCTCTATACTATATGAAATCCCATGAATGGAAAATGTATAAACATCCATTCCCAATTATCAGTAGCAGTGATACATTTGATTCTTCCATAGCTATAAATCTTTGACATCAATGATTATAATCCACTTATGGTTGATGAACTCTAGCATCTCTTTATAGAGAATAAAATCCACTAAGAATCTTTAGCTCTGATACCCCTTGTTAGTTCCATGAATGGTAAATACTCTAGGGGTGGGGGATTCAATATTTTCTTTCTACCATCACAAACAATCCTCTTACATGGTTATTAGGAACAATATTTCCCTTACTCTGAATATGAAGTGATAAAGTAAAAAAGAAGAGGTAAACATCAGTTTTACTTGGTTCATCTAAACTGGTCTAATCCAAGGAGGATAAATTGATAATGCTTCAATGTACCAAAACACCAATCTCACTGATTTTTATAATTTATAGTGACTAAAATAACCCTATGGGTATACTAACCTCATAATATAGAGAGGTCATTGCTCCCATAGACTCATGAAACTTACATCTCCTCCAAGTGTTCCTATTTTCCTTCTATGAACAAGAACAAAAGTTACACAAAGGATGGTGTATCAATCAACTTCTGTTTTATCCAATAGATTAATTTTAAAAGCCTTATAGTGATATGTTCTCTTATAAATCCTTATCCATCTCTTGGATTTCTAGAAATTCACCTAAAACTACATCTTCATGCTCTATTTTTACTCATTACTCTATTTTTCTATACCTCTCTTCAAAACCAATGAAACCCATTTTTATAATCTTCTAAGAATCCAACAATTAATCCATTGGTTAAGATTAATTTTTATTTTAAAAATAAACTAATATCGTGATAGGTTTCCCCATATTTTAATGGGTTTATTATATTCCAATTAATTAGAGTCAAACCTTAGAATTTTATTCCAATTCATTAACTAAAATTTGTTATGTAGCCGAAAACAGCTTGACCATGGATTTACGCCCTTCACCATGATATAAAATATCTTGATTTTAGTGATTACATGTCATAAGTCATTTTATTTGGAATAATGGTCAATTAAAAAGTATATCCATGAAATTAAATTAATATATCAAACTTAAAATCCCAACGATCTTGGTGAGATTCACTAATATTCTTTAATCTTAAAATTGGTTGTAGTGAAACACTTTTTACACATCGTGAAGGACTCTAAAACTATAAAACACTAGAATCTACCTTACCATATTTTTGGCATGAACATATGTGATACAATGTGTAACCCAAAACATAAAATCTAACAAAGTAGGAAAATATATGTTTGATCCTCACAATGTATTTTTATTTTATCCATAACTCCCATAACACAAGTATCTTCAAATATCTAGTGCACTAGAAATCCCCTAACTCCCTCCATGGTGTAGGATATTCCCTTGCAACATGGTTTCTATTTTAACGATATAACTTATTATAAAACTCCTTTATCATTTCATATAACTTTGGGAGTTCCTTCTTCAATATTATATATAAATAAAACCCAAAAAACAATTCAAGGGTTTTTTATAACAAGATCCTTTGGTTGAGAGATAAATGAATTTTGGAGATAGGAACTGGTGATAATTTCATGGGTTGTTAGGGAAACCACATCATTTGAACTTATTACATGATGTAATTAAAGGAGAGGGGGGGGTCAGTGAAGAGGGGTGGCCTGAGGAGGTCAACAAATGAGGGTCATTAGTGAGGGGTGGTGGGAAGTAGGGTGTTTTTTAGAGGTGAGGGGATGACCGAGTTCAATAAAGAGGGGTGACAATGAGGGGAGGAGTGCAGGGGTTGGCATGAGGGTTAGGGATGAAGGAATGCGAGGGATATCTATGAGGTTCAGTGGGAGAGTTGTGGTCAATGTGTGGGATCCATTAAGAAATTAAAAGGGATCCAAAAAATCAAGAGGGAAAACATATGCTGTAAAATTTATCATCAAGATGTCATATTTCCAATTGTAAAGACCTTGAACCCAGAAGAATAAAGTTAGTGGTTAATTTATTGAAATGGAATAAGTTATAAAGAATATCATCCTGAAAGATCAAATAATTAAGAATTTTTTGAAAACTAGATACATACTCAAACCTTACATTAAAATTGAAAATATAAAATATAACATAGAGAATCTTTTGAGAACATAATTATTCTTCTATCTTAGCCTAAAAATCAATCATAATAAACTACTTAGAATCATAGGGAAAACAAAACATAAGAAAGGGGTGATATAAAATTCCCAATAAGGGTACGCATAAATCGTAAGCTATCATAAAATAATAATTAAAAATTAAGGAAAAGTAAATAACCGAAACACATTACATTTAATAAATAACATGATCATATTATGGCTGAAATAAAATATGATCAAATAATTCCATATAAATAATCACATGAGCTTGGAAACATAACAATGGATATTATACTAATCTAATAATTAGATGGAAATTAATAACTAATATCATAATGATGGAATGAATAATGTTGGACATCTGAAATGTACCATTGAGGCTTTATGACAATAATCTAATATCATTAAGGATTTATACTAAGAATATAATACCATCAAGGATTCATGAAAATAATATAATAAATAGGTAAGGGGGCTGGGCCTCTGAGCGGCGTCGACCTACCACTCTCTCGCGCCAGGGTTTCCCTAGCGGCGATTTGAAGGGGGAGGCTCGTGTTCCGCCTTGTCTCCCCCTTTTCCTCGATTCTTCCTCGTCTCGTCCAGTGCTTTATTGGTGTTATTCTCACTTGGTTATGGCTTTGACAGCTGGATTTTTTGGTATTGGCGAGGTCGAGTCTCTCTTGTGGTACCCAAGCCCGATCCGAACTCTGATCTCGCTTCAAGTACCTTCATGGCTCTCCCAGTCGGTTTGCGGTGGTGGTTTCAAAGAGGCTCTGGGATGTACTATCCAATCGGTCGAAGGTCTTTCAGGAGGCATGTCCATCACTGGATTTGTTTCGGGTCATGGTGGTTCTTTCAAGACGTTGTTTTTCGATGGAATGGGATTTCAGGTGCTTTACTCTGGTGAAGTTCTGTCGATGAGAATTTCTAGAAAGGTTAAAGGTTCTGGCATTGGTTCTTCCTTCTGTGGAGGCCTCAGTCTGTTCAACCTCTGCTCTGGCTTCCAGTTCAATCACTCCTCACCAGGTCGGTCTGGTGTGATGGTTCCCAGGAGGCTTTGGGTCTTTCTGGTGGAGCGGCCGATGGGGTTCCAGGAGGTGAGTCATGCATTGAATTTTCTTCTTCTTTAGGGTTTCAGTTAAGTATTCTCTTGGATTTGGTGATTTTCGAAGAAAGTTGATATATGAAGTGGTTTTTTCAATTTGTGTGGTTGTGGAGAATTTTCTGTGGTTGTCTGTTTGGGTTTTTACGGTGGCATCTTTGGGCTCCGGCGGATGACTCTTGGTGTTTGTTGTGAAGCAGTTTTGAGTTTTGGTGATTTTTGTTTATGGAATGTTGATGACGAGGGTGAAGTGATGACAATGTGGTATTGAATGGTGTTTTGATGATGGAGATGGTGAAGGTGAAGATGAAGGTGACGGTTTCATTGGCGATGGCTGGACGATTATTATGGCTCCGCTTATCGAGTTGTTTTTTCCAGTTACCGGCTCCGGTGGTGGTGGGGTGACGATGGTGTCAACGGTGGAGATGTAATAATGATGGAGGCCGGAAATGTGGCGTCGTCTGATTGTGATTGTTCCTGGATTGAGGTTTGTATATTTCTCAAAGATTGGTCTGTGGATGTACTGGCAGCAGGCATGTGAAGCTACGAGATTTGAGGGTGCCAACATCGTGTATTTTCAAATTTTATGCTTTGGTTGATCGGTGTTTGAACATTTGAAACTTGAATGTACGATGACCACTTCCTAAATTGTCTTTTTAGAAAATTAAAAAATGGCTTGAGGAGGATATCCTTTGGCTGTATTTAATTGGTATGTATGTAAATAGGTAAGGCCTTGGACAAAACCCAGTCTATATTGTCTCATGAGACCTACCAATGCATCAAGGGGATATAGTGGACCCTACTATCACTTATTAGGTCCAATGAATTCCTCACATGAATAAATAACACAACTAAACAAAATAATAATTGTCTATATTAGAATAACTAGTCTTATAGAATATCAGTGCTTCCCCAGTCAAACTGATCATAAATCATCTAAAGAAATATGATGAATGGTTTCATTAGAGTATATCCTTAACATACGATTTAACAAATAATGTTTACATAGATGTAAATACTTTAAAGAGATTATTGAAATATTTATTGAGGAAATACCTTTTTTCACATTGAAAATCACTTAAGTTTAAAACACCATGCAATTATAAAAGAAAATATTTTATTTGAAAATTACCATGTAAGCCTGTAAGGAAGATTAAAATAATTAAGTAATTATTATGGTGGACAATTCCATTCATGTTGTATAAGTTTTAAAAAATAACACCCCTTTTACACTTTTGTAAGAAAATCCATAAAATACCTTGTTTTGGAAAATTACAGGAATATTCCTTTTATTTTTTTAAAAAAAGTTTAAAAGGGGTAAAAATGACTTAAAATAATCATTGGAGAATAGTAAAAAATGAAAACCTTTTAGAAAACATAAAAATGGAAAATAAATATTTATCTCTAGATACTTAAACTTTAAAAATCTAAAATAATGATGAGATTGTGAAATAAACCATTAACACTTTGTAATCTATTGAATCGTATTCCCCATAAAAGAAATAACTTCAAATGAAACTATATATACCACGATGAAAAATATATTCATGATATAATATATAAAAGTGGTATTATATGTACCATACAAAATAAATAAGTGGTGAATATGACATATGTCTCACCGAAGTAAAAGTGAGATAAGAAACCCTTACTTTAGGTCTAATTTCCTCTACACGTGTTTGAAACTCCTGTATATTGGTTTAAAACATATTATTACCATATTAAAAAATTTATTAATATTTATTGTATCATATATAATCCTCTGACATCATTTTATCATTCGTTTTTAATAATATTTTATTATTACCCTTGTTTTAGGTGTTAACTACTTCATTTTTCATATTCATGTTTTTTCATGTAAGTCCCAATTTTTGTGAATAGGATATAGTTACGTCATCTATATAATTATAGACCATAGATACCATATTTATTCATTATATACAATTTTATAATCATTATATAATGTTGAAAATGGAAAATGAATCGTATCACATTGTTGAGATGGTAAGCCGTGCGTACGCACAAGCGATAATATCATTCCCTTAATGGTGAATGGGTAAGGAAGTGGATGGTAATTAATTTTTCCAAAATAGATGTAATTTAATAATAATAATATATATCCATTATTACCATAATTATACCCATCCAAGTAAATTCATCATGAAAAAAATTATACCACAATGTAAAGATCGTAAGTTGTACGTTTGCACGCACATTGCTTTAGTCTTTCATAGGATGGATAAAAGGTGGAATATGGTTGTCCCATAATCATAATAAAATATTATAATTTATATGATACTAGATTTATTATTTTAGGATGTAAACAACACATTAAAAGGATTTATAATAAAGAATAAACATGAAAGAGTCGGTAAAGATGATTACCTCTTCTTTGGCGGGCTTCCTTTAGATCACTTTTTAAGGGATCTAGGGTTGGTCTTTTTGGAAGACCAAAACCTCAAAAAAGTGTATAAGTATGTTTATAAGATAAATAGGAATGGTTTGGTCGATCTAGAAGGCTCAAAGTGTTTTGAAAAATTGTGGGGGGATGTTCCCTTTTATAATTGAGTTGAGAACACTTTTGGAAGCTCTCTAAATATTAAATTAATATAAATTAATTTTCAATTAGAAACAACTCAAAAATGATTAATTTAGAATATAATATTAGGATGGGTATAAATCAAGTCATAAAATAATTTTTATTCAAGTTTAGGTCACATTATTACCCTTATCTTTTAGTTTTAACTCTTATTTAACCCCTTTATCTCTTACCCTCAAAACATGGGTTTCTTACTCTTTGAGGGTCAATATTATTACTATAAAATGCCAAAAAAACCATAAATGAATTATGGATTATATGTTCAACCTTATTCCAATAATTATTTTTCTTCTAATTTTATATTTTTTATAATTTTATATCATTTAATAAAATATTATTTATTTTAAAATATCATTAATGTCAATTTTGGCACTATTCATTACTTAAACTTTAAGAAAATCAATGAAACGATATAACTTAAAAAAAACTCTTTAAATACATCCCTAAAATGATAAGTTCATATAGAAAATTCATTTATGACATTAATTATAAAAAATTATATTTATTTTAGTATTTTTAATATCATTTATTTGATATTTCAATTAATAAAATAATTGTTGCATCACTATTATGCAAACATTTAAGGTATTTACTTATTCACTAAAAATAAAAAATAAATTAATATGATTAATATAATTCCATTATATTTTAAAATACTATTTATAGTCTAATATAATTTTTTTATAACACCATATTACAAATGTTATAGTTATTAAAATCATAAATTCGGCATCTTTGACATTTCTTTAAATAATATACTATAAAGGGATTAAAGTCATCCAAGTGGCTCCAAGAGGTAATAAATTTGTTCCAATGATTATTTTTGTCTCCAATCACTTATCCAATAAAATTAGGACAAATATTAGAGCAATTTTATAACTCTTATCATATTTATTTTTACGCTTAATTAACTGATTTACACTTAATCGTGGTAATAAAAATCACTATGTTTGCTATTCATATTATCCAAAAATAAATGATAAATATTTACTAAAATATTTCTCCATAATACTGATATGGAATCCATTTTTAAAAATTTAAAAAATATAATTAGGTAAAATTAATTTAAAATTAATCCCGTAGATGTGCAAGAAAGCGGGTTTTTAAAGTGAAAATGTTCAAAATATTGAAATGTTTTTATAACCAAATTAAATATGAAAAATATTTCAATGAACTTAATTAAATTAATATATTTATAATGTATCTAATTATAATTTAAAATTAATTTAAAATATAATTTAACATTATGAATTATTTAGATGAAAAGTCAGTTTTTAATTAAAATGCAGTATTTTTCACTACTCATAAAAAATTGAAATTTATCAGAAAAATACCAAAAATTGAACCAAAGTAAATTTTGATACTCTAATTTAAAAAATTAAGTTTATTTTTTCAAATATAATTTATAAAAGTGTCAAAATTTAGTTCTAAAACAAGTGTTCCATCAAAAGGCATAAAATTCGCCTTCAGAAAATACAGCTTTTTATACATAAAAGTGGATTTATTTTTATATAATGTATAAAAAATAGATAATATGAATGTTAAAAGTTATATTAAACATATAATATATAAATTTCCTAAAGTTTTTAATAATATTCATTCCCTCCAATTTAACATCTAGGTTATAATAAGATTTCATCATTCGTTTAAGTTGGGTGTTGTATGCAATGTAAGTTATTGAAGAGATTAAATTTAAAAAGAGACATACCATAAATTATTAAGGTGTTACATTACCCACTTTAATAAATTGAATCCTAAAAATTTGAACTTTCACTTCCAAAATCAATGTTTGATAATTGAAAATTTCTTTGTGTGAAATCTACATCATAAATAGGGTTAGTAAAACATCCTATTAATAAGTGGGAAAGGGAAATATGAAGGTCACCACAAAATTAGGCTTTTAAATAAGATAAAATTAGTGGTAAGTGAAAAATTGGACATGGGATTGAAATCTAACTATAATGTTCTGATGGAGAGTGATATAAAACATGGTCATTATAAATTTAACCATCATAAAACCATAAATTTGTGACCGGTTAAAAGAAAATTGATTTCTCAATAAGAAAAGTAAATCTATAACTTTTTTTTTTCAAAATACATTTCCTAAAGTTGAGGGATTATTTTACTATCCAGATAATCACTTGAGAAAATAAATTTACTTGATTTCATTTCATGTCATAATAATAATCTCATCCTTTGGTTGTGCTTTGATCTATTTCGACTTAATTTATTATACCAAGAAATAGATATTCAAGATGAATTTTTTCATACCTAAAGTACATTTAATGAATAATAAGGTCCTAATATAATTCCTTCATCCTCTAAATATTTATCAAAACCAAAATGGTTAACACATGTTATCCCATATGATAAATCATACTTTAACCTCAAACAATAATATCCAAAGTTCAACTTAATCCATTCCATAAGTAGTTACCTTAAGACTCATTCAAAATACTTATTTAAAAATTCAAAGTCCAAAAATTTAGAAGGAAGGTCACTAAATTTACAAAATAAACTTAACATTATATCTACCAAACAATGTAATCTAACTCTTAATGTCACTTACCAAATATATTTATACCTTGATCACATTAAAATATTAATGAAAACATCCATTCTTCCAAATCCTTTAAGAATAAGTACTGTAGTAAGATCCTTAAATATCTCATGATTCTTATATCTATAGTATCATTAATAAAATAATTTTATAACATAATTCTTGAATCTTTAAACAGAAATGATTTAATTATTCTACTTCGACTGTAGTAACATCATAAGCTTGACCTTGAACTAGTTTCTTATTCTAAGGTGTATTTCCTTGATGTTTGGGATATTCATTTTCATAGTTCCCCATATCCTTATAGTAGATAAATTGCACAATAGAAAATTATTTCTTTTCCTTTTAATCACAAGAATGGCGGCATTTTTACCAACACATGAAACAAAGTCCTTTTCCTTTTAATAATATACCTTGGTGTTTCCTTCCACAAGTATCACATGTTTGAAAATCCTTATTTACCTTATTTGATTTATCCATTTATTTCTCCTCCATTATCTTATTATCTTTCTTTCCCTTAAAATCATGAGACTTAGAGAGTTATTTCTCTGTCTTGATAGCACATGAGACTATATCTTCATATGATGATAGAGTTTTGGATACCAGTTCCCTTTGGAGGAGTGGGTTTAACCTATAAAATAAATGACCAGTCGTACTACTTAAGTTATTTATTTAGTATAAAACATGCCCTGATTGTAGAGACCCGAAGCTTATCGTACATTGACATTACATTACTTTTGCGGAATACTTAGTACATTACAAAAACACACACACAAGGACCGTAATAGTTTAGTGTCTTTGGAAACTCGGACTATAATCTTCTAATCGTGGTGAAAGATCTTCAAAATCTCCCATAAAGATCTTCTTTTTTTTTACCTAAAACCTTTCTTTATATCCTGGGGAAAAGAAAACATAAAAGGGTGAGCTCAAATGCTCAGTAAGGGTAAACAAAATAAATATCAATCACATCATATTCATAAGAACATAACATTTTGGAAATCATAACCTGCAAAAGAGAGCATAATTTCATAATCATGGGATAAATCATGGCAGTGAAAAAGTAATCCCAATAATCATAACTTAAAACATGAAACTTTGTGGCATACACACATAATCATAGAGAATCATTTCTTGTTAGTCAAGACTAATTGCCAAGACTATCTTAGTGGACAAAGTCCCTTTCTGAATCGAGTAACCCTCGTTTCAGTCCTGTTTCACTGAACCGGTATAACCTACCGTTCCAGCCCTGTCTATCTCATGAGATATAAAATCTTTACCCAATGCATTGGAGGGAGATATAGGTCCCACCCATCTTATAATGAACCCTTTCTTATGTGTGCCACATAATCATAAACCATACATCATAGCGTAACCCATGTAATAAAAATGGGATTCTTAAACAACATGTCATCATAAAACAATTCATATAAGATAAAGGAATTCATAAAAATATTTCCATCACAACATAATCAAATCAATGTAATAATAGGGATAAAAACAGAACCCTTTATTATCTTAGATGGAAAATAATTTTGATAAAACACTTGAACTTCATTCTTGAGGAAAACATCCTTTCTACTTCAAAAACACTTTTCCTTTCTTAACATGTCATAAAAGAAGTTGATTAAAAATAAACTTGAATACTTGTAAAGGAAGCTTCTTGGAAATAATTTTTTAGAAATCCATTCATGCCGTATAAGTTAAAAAAAACATTCTTCGTACTTTTGTCGGAAAAGTCAAAAAGTACCTCGTACGAAAAACGACAAAAGATTCCTTTCATATCTTTTACTAAAAACTCACCAAAGGGTAAAATTGGATATAAACTATTGTATAAGGATATAAATATTACATGTTAAGGAAACATGGATGTGGATGATAAAATACACCCCAGTAAATACCAAAGTATAACAATCTCGGATAAAAATGAGATTGTGATATTTCCCTTACCTTAGGTCCGACTTGCTTTGTACGTGTCCGAAACTCCTCTTCTTTGAAGCGCCTTTTGGAGACCTCATCTTAGGGAACTAAAATTGGTCTTTGAGGAATACCAGAACCTCTAGGATGTTTCTAGGTAAGTGGAGAAGAGATTTTGGCAGGGGTTGGCCGAGCTTGAGTGCTCAAATTGGTGTGAGGAGGAGGGGGATGAGGTGTCCTTTTATAAGGGAGGAGAGGGGCACCTTAGGAATATCTCAAAATATTATTTTATATTAAAGTAAAAATCGGTTTATAATGGTTCCAAAGGGTCTTATTTCGAAGCTAAAGTGGGTATGGGTCGAAATCCTATCAACCAATAGGATTTAGACAAGTTTAGGTTCTTATTTTAACCTTATCAATTAGATTTAACTCTAAGTTAAATAATTTAACTTTTACCGTGTCTTTTTGTTTTCTTTCACTATATGGTTAATACACTTACTATAACATGCCAAACGAACCCCAAATTGTTTATTATTAATATATATATCCTTATCTAAGTCATTTGGACGAACCTTATATTTTTAGGAATAAAATAACAATTAATAATATAATATTTGATTTAAAAACTATTTTGTGTCAATTTTGACACTATTTGATATATGATTTTTGTGAAAGTCATAAAAGAATTATATGTTCGAACCAAGTTGATTAAATCAACACTAATATATCATAGTAACCTAGAAAATTAGTGGAATTCATAAAAAGTCTCAAATTACATTCATTTGAGTATTTATAACATCAATTATGTTAATATTTCCTTAAAAGGGTAATTACTGCATCATCGTTGTGTCATAAATAAATTAATTTATTTAAAGTCTAAAAATTATAAATAAAATATAATTATATAGGAAATATTTTTATCTTTCTAATGAATATTTATAGTCGAATTTATCTTATGTATAACCCCATATTAAAAATGTTTTAGTGAATAAACTTTGATTTTAACTCTTTTAACTCTTCTTTGAATTAAATAATAATAATTGTCCTAATCTAATCCAAGTGTGCCTAAATGATAATATGTTACACTTAAGGTTGTTTTTGGTCGAGATACACTTGTCAAATAGAATTAGGACATGTGTTAGGGTAATATTAATATCATTCTTACCCTTAATTACCCAATTTACTTTTAACCGTGGTAAATAAAAGTAAAAAGTTACTATTCACCAAAAATTATTTTCATCTCATTGAACCACATTTTACTTACTGACATCAACCGTGTCTCTCGGATTTTTGAAATTCCATTCACATAAGCGGTAAAATTAAGTTTTATGAAAAATTCAGTTTTTTAACTACCACTTAGTAGTTTCACTATTCATCAAAAAATGAAGGTTTTCAGAAAAATGCCAAAATTTCATCCAAAGCTATATTTCATATTCCGAATTCAAAAATGAAGTCTATTTTACCAAATTCATAACATATAAGTTGCATTAATTAATTTTATAATTAAATCCCGCTGTTAAAACAAATAGCGTGTTTTTAAGAAACAATATCTATCAAAAGATTGACACTTGTTTATGTCCGGTTTAAATGTGCAATTACATCCAATGACCAAAATTGTATTAAATTGTAAAAATATATTCTAAATATACTTTAAAACTACTCCAATTAATAATTTATCACTATTAATTATTTCGATTAAAAAAAGTTTTTTTTTAATTATAATTTAGTAATTTTCACTATTCATTAGAATATGAAAGTTATCCGAAATGTACCAAAATTTCACCTTAGGCTAAATTAGATACTCAGAATCCAAAAATGAAGTTCATTTTGAAAAATAAGATTTACAGAATTTCAAAAAGTGGTTATTACTATTCATAACGACTATTTTTAATAATATTTTAATAGAATATCGTTGTTTAGTGAAACTCGGTATTGCGTATTACACACGCTATCGAGGAAGGTCGCGATTGCGTGTAATGCAAGGCAAGTCAAGGATGCGTGTTGTGCAATCTCCTTTTGGTGTAGCGTACAACACAAGACATTAATTAAAAAGAATATTTTTTATAAAATCTTGGGATGTTACATTCTACCCCCCTTAAAATGAATTTCGCCCTCGAAATTCGTCGGGGTTATAAATGGTTTACTATTTGAAAGTTTCTTTAATAGAAACCCACATCGTAAAAAGGAATATCAAAACCAATCTTTAAAAACAAAAGTATGAAACGTAACGGTTACCCAAATAAACTAATCATTGGGTTTCCACATAGGTGAAAATATGGATATGGAAGAGAAATCTAACCATCATGTTCTGATGGAGAGTGGTAGAGAACATGGATATGGAAAAGCCAATAATCACAAATCCATAAATTTGTGACGATCTAAGGTACCATCCGATTCATCAGGTATAAGATCACTAGGACAACATTTTTGGTTTTCAAGATCATTTCCCTAAAGTTGAAAATTTGAATTAGAATAAATACTTTCTTTATTTTGGTACAATATCACTATTGTTCATGCCTTGAACAATTTCCACTTCATCTCTTAAATAAATGAAGTTGAATTTTTTATTCGTGAAGTGTTAGCAGATCATGTGATAGAATGACGGGTCATTCCATCTGTCTCAAACAAAAGGTTAGCAAAAATTATATACATAAGTCGATCTATAGTGAGATAAAGCATATATGGTTCCTAAAATGGACTTATACTTCATATATCATACTGCTTAATATAATAAAACTAGTTTCTACTAAACAGGGACTTCTTGTAGGCCAGTGGTAGGCGATAAAGGCCAGTCGCACTTCGGTTGTGGGTTCGATTCCCACAGCCTTGTCCGAAGCGATGGGCTGTCGCCCATCCTGCAGGTCGTCCTTTTTCTAAAAATAAATTACTATAACATCCCATCAATAATATCGAAAAAAAACTTCTATCCTTAAACAATACTCACTTATGTCCAACATAATCCATTTCAATCTTTAGGCTTATCCATAATACTGCAGTCCACTCTCATAATATAGTGAAAATGATTACCAGAGATTTAATACCATCGTTGATCCCCATATATCATAAGATATGTTTTGTTGGTCACAATCCAAACATTCAAAGGCCTTAATCTTGTACTCTCTTGAATACCCATTAAACCTTAGTGAAAACTTGAATGCAGTTAAAAGTTAACACTTTCCACATACCAAAATCCTCAAAATTCTATATACTCAAACCATGATATCACTTAGTCCTTATATCAATCATGAGCTCATGAATACTGTTAAACATTTCATTTTCTCGTTTTCCCTTCATTATGCGCATAATATCTCAATCACTTTGAATACCACATTAGACCAATACATAAATATTCCAATATTCCATGATACAACATTATTTTGGAATCCCATTACATAAAAACTTAGTCATTCCACCACATCGTTTTCATATTCAACATTGCCAATAGTGATCGCATGTGACTTCCCTTTGTCCTTTGCCTTAAGCGGTTGCTCATGTCGATCATCACTAACCCTTGGATTAGGGCATTTATTGGCATAATGTCCCATCTCCTTGCACTTGAGGCATTGAAGTGTTGGTTGTGCGTTCTCTGCAGTGTTTGCTTTATTCACTTCATTAGAATCCCTTTTTCCATTACTTCGACACTCAGCTGCTCGATGACCTTCTTTTCCACACTTAAAACATTTTCTAGTCCCTTTAAGGCAATCTCCACCATGCTTCTTTCCACACTTTGTGCATAAGGAAACATTCATCTTCTTTTCACCATTATTCTGAGATTTCTCCTTGAACTCCATCTTTCGTTTCTTGTCAAAACCATGAGATGGATATGTAACACCAACTTCCATTTCTACCTTGATAGCACAACGCACAATTTCTTCATAGCTACTGAAGTCCCTTATAGCTAATTCCCTTCGAAGACTTGGTTTTAAGCCACTGAAAAATCGATCAACTTTACTTTCAGGTTGGATGATAATACCAGAAGCATACCTTGCAAGTCTTGTAAAATTTGCTTCATAGGTACCAACAGATTCATCGTCCCTTTGCTTCAGTTCAAGAAACTCTTTCTCCATCTTTGTTCGAAGAATACGAGGTAAGTACTTACTGAAAAACAAGTTCTTGAACTCGTCCCATTCCATGGACTCAATTTCATCTCTTGGCCTCGTATTCTTGATAAGATTCCACCATTGATCAGCTTCACCTTCCAAACGATATACTGCTAAGATGACTTTATCATGTTCAGAACATTGAAGAACTGAAAATATCTTTTCAGTAGTACTGATCCATTGTTCAGCCACAAGTGGATCAGAAGACCCACTGAAAGAAGGTGGACGTTGCCTCATGAAGGACTCAATAGAATATTGTTCCCTTCTCTGCTCATTTGGAAGTCCAGAATGATTCATAGCTTGTGTAAGTATAGCAATAAGATTTTTCACTCCATCTCCCATAACATTTGTTTGTTCAGGAGGTCAATCATTGCATTGTCCATTGCATTGATCAACACGGTTCCTTCGGGTTCCAGCCATCGTCTAAAACCCAAAAAGAATAGTGTGAGAGGCAAAAATCATGCTAGGGAAAACAACATAATAAAGGGGGAGTACCTTCAATATCTAACATCTTAGGTTTAATTCTATGATCGTTATCGTAATTCTAGTACTATAACCTATACGTATACTTAACCTTAGGGACATCCCTAGACATACCTTAGAAATATCTCTAGGGATCTCACTAACGTTTTTGCATCCTAGTTTCCAAAGGTTGACTAAACCTTTCCTCTGATACCAACTGTAGAGACCCGAAGCTTATCGTACATTGACATTACATTACTTTTGCGGAATACTTAGTACATTACAAAAACACACACACAAGGACCTTAATAGTTTAGTGTCTTTGGAAACTCGGACTATAATCTTCTAATCGTGGTGAAAGATCTTCAAAATCTCCCATAAAGATCTTCTTCTTTTTTACCTAAAACCTTTCTTTATATCCTGGGGAAAAGAAAACATAAAAGGGTGAGCTCAAATGCTCAGTAAGGGTAAACAAAATAAATATCAATCACATCATATTCATAAGAACATAACATTTTGGAAATCATAACCTGCAAAAGAGAGCATAATTTCATAATCATGGGATAAATCATGGCAGTGAAAAAGTAATCCCAATAATCATAACTTAAAACATGAAACTTTGTGGCATACACACATAATCATAGAGAATCATTTCTTGTTAGTCAATACTAATTTACAAGACTATCTTAGTGGACAAAGTCCCTTTCTGAATCGAGTAACCCTCGTTTCAGTCCTGTTTCACTGAACCGGTATAACCTACCGTTCCAGCCCTGTCTATCTCATGAGATATAAAATCTTTACCCAATGCATTGGAGGAAGATATAGGTCCCACCCATATTATAATGAACCCTTTCTTATGTGTGCCACATAATCATAAACCATACATCATAGCGTAACCCATGTAATAAAAATGGGATTCTTAAACAACATGACATCATAAAACAATTCATATAAGATAAAGGAATTCATAAAAATATTTCCATCACAACATAATCAAATCAATGTAATAATAAAGATAAAAACAGAACCCTTTATTATCTTAGATGGAAAATAATTTTGATAAAACACTTGAACTTCATTCTTGAGGAAAATATCCTTTCTACTTCAAAAACACTTTTCCTTTCTTAACATGTCATAAAAGAAGTTGATTAAAAATAAACTTGAATACTTGTAAAGGAAGCTTCTTGGAAATAATTTTTTAGAAATCCATTCATGTCGTATAAGTTAAAAAAACATTCTTCGTACTTTTGTCGGAAAAGTCAAAAAGTACCTCGTACGAAAAATGACAAAAGATTCCTTTCATATCTTTTACTAAAAACTCACCAAAGGGTAAAATTGGATATAAACTATTGTATAAGGATATAAATATTAAATTTTAAGGAAACATCGATGTGGATGATAAAATACACCCCAGTAAATACCAAAGTATAACAATCTCGGATAAAAATGAGATTGTGATATTTCCCTTACCTTAGGTCCGACTTGCTTTGTACGTGTCCGAAACTCCTCTTCTTTGAAGCGCCTTTTGGAGACCTCCTCTTAGGGAACTAAAATTGGTCTTTGAGGAAGACCAGAACCTCTAGGATTTTTCTAGGGAAGTGGAGAAGAGATTTTGGCAGGGGTTGGCCGAGCTTGAGTGCTCAAATTGGTGTGAGGAGGAGGGGGAGGAGGTGTCCTTTTATAAGGGAGGAGAGGGGCACCTTAGGAATATCTCAAAATATTATTTTATATTAAAGTAAAAATCGGTTTATAATGGTTCCAAAGGGTCTTATTTCGAAGCTAAAGTGGGGATGGGTCGAAATCCTATCAACCAATAGGATTTAGACAAGTTTAGGTTCTTATTTTAACCTTATCAATTAGATTTAACTCTAAGTTAAATAATTTAACTTTTACCGTGTCTTTTTGTTTTCTTTCACTATATGGTTAATACACTTACTATAACATGCCAAAAGAACCCCAAATTTTTTATTATTAATATATATATCCTTATCTAAGTCATTTGGCCGAACCTTAGATTTTTAGGAATAAAATAACAATTAATAATATAATATTTGATTTAAAAACTATTTTGTGTCAATTTTGACACTATTTGATATATGATTTTTGTGAAAGTCATAACAGAATTATATGTTCGAACCAAGTTGATTAAATCAACACTAATATATCATAGTAACCTAGAAAATTAGTGGAATTCATAAAAAGTCTCAAATTACATTCATTTGAGTATTTATAACATCAATTATGTTAATATTTCCTTAAAAGGGTAATTACTGCATCATCGTTGTGTCATAAATAAATTAATTTATTTAAAGTCTAAAAATTATAAATAAAATATAATTATATAGTAAATCTTTTTATATTTCTAATGAATATTTATAGTCGAATTTATCTTATGTATAACCCCATATTAAAAATGTTTTAGTGAATAAACTTTGATTTTAACTCTTTTAACTCTTCTTTGAATTAAATAATAATAATTGTCCTAATCTAATCCAAGTGGGCCTAAATGATAATATGTTACACTTAAGGTTGTTTTTGGTCGAGATACACTTGTCAAATAGAATTAGGACATGTTTTAGGGTAATATTAATATCATTCTTACCCTTAATTACCCTATTTACTTTTAACCGTGGTAAATAAAAGTAAAAAGTTATTATTCACCAAAAATTATTTTCATCTCATTGAACCACATTTTACTTACTGACATCAACCGTGTCTCTCGGATTTTTGAAATTCCATTCACAGAAGCGGTAAAATTAAGTTTTATGAAAAATTCAGTTTTTTAACTACCACTTAGTAGTTTCACTATTCATCAAAAAATGAAGGTTTTCAGAAAAATGCCAAAATTTCATCCTAAGATATATTTCATATTCCGAATTCAAAAATGAAGTCTATTTTACCAAATTCATAACATAGAAGTTGCATTAATTAATTTTATAATTAAATCCCGCTGTTAAAACAAATAGCGTGTTTTTAAGAAACAATATCTATCAAAAGATTGACACTTGTTTATGTCTGGTTTAAATGTGCAATTACATCCAATGACCAACATTGTATTAAATTGTAAAAATATATTCTAAATATACTTTAAAACTACTCCAATTAATAATTTATCACTATTAATTATTTCGATTAAAAAAAGTTGTTTTTTAATTATAATTATTAATTTTCACTATTCATCAGAATATGAAAGTTATCCGAAATGTACCAAAATTTCACCTTAGGCTAAATTCGATACTCCGAATCCAAAAATGAAGTTCATTTTGAAAAATAAGATTTACAGAATTTCAAAAAGTGGTTATTACTATTCATAACGACTATTTTTAATAATATTTTAATAGAATATCGTTGTTTAGTGAAACTCGGTATTGCGTATTACACACGCTATCGAGGAAGGTCGCGATTGCGTGTAATGCAAGGCAAGTCAAGGATGCGTGTTGTGCAAGCTCCTTTTGGTGTAGTGTACAACACAAGACATTAATTAAAAAGAATATTTTTTATAAAATCTTGGGCTGTTACATTGATAATCTTGTAAAGTTGGATTCATACTTATCAACATTATCTTCCTCCTTTTGTCCCATACTCAATATTTTTCTCTCCATATCTGCTCGTAGTTTGCGAGGGAAATATTTTTCCAAGATAAGTTACTTAAAATACTTCTATTGCATTCTTGTTATTTCTTATGCATTCTTAGTGTTTTGAATTAGTGGATAACATTTATCTGCATCCTCTGAAAGATGATAAACCTCTATAAAAACCTTATCCATTTCATTACATCCCAAATAGATAAATATCTTCTTTAAGAAAATTATTCATTCCTCAGCTAAAAATGGATTTTCAGTTCCATTTAATAATGGATATTTATGATTCATAAGGAAGTCTAACATTATTACACTACATTGTGGATAGGTATGATAATACATATGGGAAAGGTTATGGCTCATAACCTAAGTAAACTGTCCTAATATAGTTATAATTTTCATCTCCAGCTGCAGATCCAGTTCCAGATTCATTATATTTCTTAAGAGGGAAATCCCTACATGCATTGATACTATTTCCATTCCTTCCTCTAGGTTCCAATTCAAAAAAATTGAATACACTAGATTATATCATAACATTATAAAGAAGAATGCATGATATCATAAATAGTGAATCACATAACTTAAATTGAAAATTTAAGTATAACTAATCTCTGAATTATAAAATTAATTTATTTGGATATTTTTCCAAATTGTGTCATAGGGCTTCATTCTCTAATCTATGTTTTCCTAAATCTAGCTCCCAAGGTTTCTAATAAAATTCCTCTAATACCAAATGTAAAGAACCCAAACCTAGTATCTTAAAGTCAGTGGTTACTTTATTATAATGGCATAAGATACAAGGAATCACATCCTGAAAGATAAAATAATTTCATTGTTTTGAAAAAAAAGATATATACTTGAACCTTACATTAAAATTGTAGATATAAAATATAACATAGATAATATTTTGAGAACACAATTAGTTTACTAGATTAGCCTTGTAAATAAATCATAATAAACTTATTGGAATCCTATGAAAAAATAAAATGTAAGAATGGGGTGAGCTGAAATGCTCATTAAGGGTATGTATACAATAGAAACTATCATAAAATAAGAAATAAAAATTATAAAAAGGTAAATAACCAAAACAAATTCCATTTAATCAATAAATTGAGAATAATATGGCCAGGATAAAAGATGATCAAATAATTCCATATAAATAATCACATGATCTAGGAAACTTAACCATGGATATTTTACTAATGAAATAATCTGATGGAAATAAATAACTAATATCATAATGATGTAATGTAAAATATCAGACATCTGAAACTTACAATTGAGGATTCATGCCAAGAATATAGTATAATAAAGGCTTCATGCTAATAATATAATACCATTAAGGCTTCATGATACGAATCTAATAAATGGACAAGGACTTTGCCAAAACCTAGTCTAGATTGTCTCATAAGACCTACTTATTCTTCGAGGGGCTACAGCAGGCTCCACCCATCACTTACTAAGTCCAATGAATTCCTGACACGAATAAATAACACAACTAAAAAAATTAATAACTATCCTTATTAGAATAACGAGTCATATGGAATAAGAATGCATCCCCAATAAAAATGATCATAAACCATCCAAATAAATATGATGAATGGTATCATTAGAGTACAAATTTAACATAATATTTAACAATGAATGTTGATATGTATGAAAAAACTTTAAAAATATTCTTCGAATATTTCTTGAGAAAAATACCCTTTTTCACTTTGAAAATTACTTTTGTTTAAAATGTTACGCAATTATAAAAGAAAAATATTTTATTTGAAAATAAACATGTAATATTGGAAAGTAATATTAAAATAATTGAGGCATTATTATGGATTAAAACTTCATTCATATAGTATAAGTTACAAAAACATCCCTATTACACTTTTGTATGAAAATTCATAAAATACCTTGTTTTGGAAAATAATAAGATGATTCATTTTATTTTTTTTAAAAAAAATTAAAAAGAGGTAAAAATTATATAAAAAATCATTTTATAATTGTAAAAGTAATTTTTGTAAATATTCCTTAACAGGTACTTAAAATTAAAAAATATCGAATAATGATGAGATTGTGAAATAAACCATTACCACTTTTTAATCAGTTGAATCATATGCCCCATGAAAGAAATAATTTCAAATGAAACTTTAAATACCATGAATAAAAATACATTCATGATATAATATATCAAATGGGTAGTATATTTATCACACAAAATAAATAATTGATAAATATGACATATGTCTCATGAAAGTAAATATGAGATTGGAAACCCTTACCTTAAGTCTGTTTTCCTCCATACATGTACAAACCTCTTTTATAGTGGTTTTAAAAATGTTATTAACTTATTCTAGAATCTTATTAATATTTATCATATCATATATGATCCTCTTATATCATTTTATCAACTTTTGTTAATAATATTTCGTTATTACCCTTATTCCGGGTATTAATTGCTCCATTTTTCCTATGCATGTTTTGTCATGTAAGTCCTAGTTCTTGTGCATAGGATATAGTTATAGAGTCCATAGAAGGGAATTAAGGTCATAAATACCACATTTATTAATTATATAAATTTTTATAAATATTCTATAATAGTGAAAATGGAAAATGGATCGCATCGCATTGTGGAGATAGTAGGTTGTAAGTATGCACAAACGACAATATCATTCCCTTAATGGTTAAAGGGTAAGGAAGTGGGTGGTATATTATTTTTTATATGATAAATATCATCTAATAACTATAATTTATATCAATTATTTCCATCATTATATCCATCAAAGTAAAGTGGTGATGAAAATCAAATTACACCAATGCATGGAGATAGTAAGCTATACGTACGCAAACGCAGAGCTTTCATTTTTAGTAGGATAGATAAAAGGTGGAATATGGTTGTCCCATAATCATAATAACATATAATCATATATATTATATTGTATTTATTATTTTAGTATGGAAATAAAACATGAAGAGTAGGTATAAGAATAAATAAACTTGAAAGAGTCGGTAAAGACGATTACCTCTTCTTCAACATAATTCTTTTAGATATATTCTTAAGGGATCGTGGGTTGGTATTTTTGGAAGACCAAGACCTCTAGAACACAAATAAGGTTTTTTATAAGGTAAATGTTTAGGGTTTTATTGAGCTATAAGGCTCAAATTTGTGGGAATAAGTGAGGGAGGAGGTTTACTTTTATAATTGAGGTGAGGGGAAATTTTATAAACTCTATAAATATTAAATTAATATAAATTAATTTTAACTAAAAAATAGCTATAAAATGTGTTATTTATAATAAAAGATGATTATGGGTATACATACTCTCATAAAATATTTTTAGACTAGTTTAGGTCACATTATTACCCTTATATTTTAGTTTTAATCCTTATTTAACCCCTTTAACTCTTACTTTGAAAACATGGATTTCTTACTCCATGAGGGTGAATATTGATACTATAAAATTCCAAATCAACCATAAATAAATTAAATATTAAATTTTCAACCTTATCCAAATTAGTTAGAAAAATTTAATATTTTAAAAAAATAGATCTTTTAATAAATATTATTTATTTGAAAATACCATTAATGTCAATTTTGACACTATTAATTTCATTGACTTTAAGAAAATAAAGAAAAAATGATAACTTCAAAAAAAAACTATTTTAATAAATCCCAAATATTTTAAGTTAATATGTAAAATTATTGTATTACATTAATTATCTAAAATTATACTATTTTAATATTTTTAATATCATTTATTTTATATTTCCATTAATAAAAAAATTAATGCATCACTATTGTGAAAGCATTTAAGGTAACTACTTATTCACTAAAAATTAAAAATAAATTAATATAATGAATTTAATTATTTTATCTTTCAAAATACTATTTATAGTTGAATATAAATATTTGATAACACCATATTAATGATGTTGTAATTGTTAAAATCATAAATGTGACATCTTTGATTATTCTTTAAATAATATAGTATAAGTGGATTAAAGTCATACAAGTGGATTCAAGAGGTCATAAGTTTGACCAAAGGATTATTTTTATCACAAATAACTCATATAATAAAATTAGGACTAGATTTATGGTATTTTTTTAAATCTTATCATATTTATGTGTACCGTTAATTACCTGACTTACCCTTAATCGTGGTAATAAAAATCACTATGTTTACTATTCATATTTTAAAAAAATAAGAGGGATATATTTACTAAATTTGGACCTAATAAATCCAAAGATGGAATACATTTAAAAAAAATAAAAACACATAAGTATCTAAAATTAATTTAAAATTAATCCAATAGACGGGGCAAGAAAGAGGGTTTTTAAAGTGAAAATGTTCAAAAGATTAAAATGTTTTTATATCCAAATTAAATTTTAAAAATATTTCAATGAATTTAATTGAATTAATATATGTATTATTGATCCAATTTTACTTTTAAACCAATTTAAAATATAATTTATCATTATAAATTATTTAGATGAAAAGTCAGTTTTTAATTAAAATGTAGTATTTTTCACTATTCATCAAAAAACATAAAATTTTTCATAAAAATACCAAAAATTCAAAAAAAGTACATTTTGATTTTATTTTTTCAAAATATAATTTTATTTTTTCAAATATAATTTAGTAAAGTGTAAAAAGTTTGTTTTAAAATAAGGTTACCATCAAAAGACGACAAATCCACCTTTAGAAAAATACAGCTTTTATACGTAAAAGTTGATTTATTTTTATATCTTGTATAGAAAATAGAAAAGGTAAATTTTAAACATTATATTGAACATATAATATATAAATTTCATAATATGCTTAAGACTATTCATTATCACAAATTTAATGGTCAGGTTATAATAATATTTCATTATTCATTCAAGCTAGGTGTTACGTGCAATGTATGTTATTGAAGAGATTAAATTTAAAAAGTGACATACAATAAAATCTTGGAGTGTTACATCAATGTTTTTTGAATACATTTTAAAATAAAATGAAATTACCTATGAATCAAGAAATGCAGGTAAATGAATAATTAACTACGTTCATAAATATAGGTATATATGTATTTTTTATAACATAAAACATAAAAAATATATATTTTATTATATAATATATTAACAATAGTATATTTTTATTAAAAATATATATAAAGAAATATATATATGTTTGTAACATATTAATAATATATTATTATTTATTATTATAGAAATATATATATATATATATTGTTATATAATATATAACCTAAATATATATATTTTTACATATAAAATATTAATAATAATATATTTTTAAAATATATATATATAAATATATATGTGTGTGTGAGCTTATAATATATTAACAATATATACACACACACACACACACACACATTAATATGTATACATTTATAATATATAAGTAATATATTTTTATTTATTTTTATTAGCAATATATATATATATATATTGTTATATAAAACACAAAAAAAAATAATTTTTTTGTTATATAATATAATAATAATATATTTTTATTAACAATATACACACATAAATATATGTATGTTTATAACATATTAATAACATATTTTTATTTATTATTATTGAAAAAATAAATACATATATATTTTTATATAATTTATAATATAATTATATATTTTTGTTATATAATATATTAATAATAATATATTTTTATTAACAATATATATAAATATATGCATGTGCGTTTTTATAATATATTAACAAAACACACACACACATGTGTTTATAATATAATAGTAATATATTTTTATTTATTATTATTAACAATATATGTGTGTGTGTGTGTATTTTTTTAATATAAATCATAACAAAAATACATATTTTGTTATATAAAATATTAATAATAACATATTTTTTTAACAATATATATACATAAATATATGTATGTCTATAACATATTAATAATATATTTTTATTTATTATTATTAACAATATATATTGTTATATAACATAAATATATATATTTTGTTTTATAAAATAATAATAATATATTTTTATTAACAATATATAAAAATATATATGTATGTTTGTTTCAAATAAATTAAAAATACACACACACACATAAATATATATTTTTATATTTTTATATTTTTATATTTTTATTTATTATTATAAAATATATATATATATATTTTTTGTTATATAAAAAAATAAAAATATTTATTCTGTTATATAATATATTAATAATAATATATTTTTATTAAAAATATAAAGATAATTATATATGTTTATAATATATTAATAATATATTGTTATTTATGATTATTAAAAGTACATATAATATTATAAAATATATCAATAATAATGTATTTTTATTATATTAATATATAATTTGTTAATAACATATTTTTTTATTTTAAAACTTACCTAATATATATTTGTGGGTGTTATTATCATATATATAAATAATATATGAATAATAATATTATATATATATACACACACACATGATGGCCACCAGTCCCACTTCAAAAATTGATGTGGGTTGTTTGCTCTTAATAACTAAAAAGGGGTTCGGGATTTGTATAGTGTTTCTGAGGGCATGGAGGAGAGTTCAAAATGAATTAGGTGAGGTCACTAACGTGAGTATGGGGAGGGTGGTTATTGGAACAAACAAGTAGGGAGAGGGGGAGGAGGAGCATAGGGGGAGGAAGGGTCACCGACACAAGGGTAGGGAGGGCAAGGAAAATCATTGATGCATGAGCAGGGAGGGGGAGGTTGACAAGGTCTTAAATTATTTTTTCTAAAAAACTAAAATTTACCCACATTTATAAAAATTTGGGTAAAGAAATTGAATTTACCAACATTTCTAAAAAAATTGGTAAATGAAGAATTATCTATGTTTATAAATGTAGCTAATTTGTGATAACCGATTTCTCGACATTTTTAAAAAAATTTAGTAAATAAAATTCATTTACCAAAATTTCTAAAAATGTTGGTAAATGAATAATTAGCTATGTTTATAAACATATCTAATAAGAAACACTACATTTCCAAACATTTTTAAAAAATGTCGGCAAAATTCATTAGTGATGTTTTAAAACATTGCAAAATTAAGTTTTTCAAGTATTGGTCTACTCTTCACTCTTATCTTCTCCTTGAGATAAATATAACCCACTAAAACAAACCTCACTTTTTAAAGGAGTTGATATCCTTTTATAGAAACTACCCTTTTCACACATAGAGGCACAACTTAAAATAAGTAAAACTGCCTTTCTACAGACTAAGGCCAACCAGAGAACAACTTGAATTCTAATATGATTAAAAACCCAAATAGGAATATCTTTTATTTTGTAGGTATATCAAAAAAAACTTGTTTATATAAGAGAAAAACAAAAACCGATAGATATAACATGAACAAGAATAAAAAAGAAATATTAATTTTGAAACCATAATAGAAAAAAATAACAAAAAGGAATGAAAAAATTTGTTGTGTCTGAATCACTCATAAAAAGCAATTAAAAATTATAATTCATTGAAAATGATCACAATAGAGTAATTAAAGTTTCATGGGATAATTTTAATGAGAAGAAAATCCTTTAAAGTATTTGAAAACAAATTCATTGAAAACCCTCATAGTTAAAAATATAATAAAACCATTGTTTTAAAAATGAATAATGTGAAATATAAGGATAATTTGAGATAAAAACATTTTTATTTTCCACTAGGTAAAGGTGAACAATGGTGGTAATAAAAAAAGTATGGACATGGAGGGAAAATCCATTAAAATAAATAGGAATTATTCATAACAAAAACGCATTTTCACAAAATAATAAAATTATGTAGGAAGAATAATTTTGTGAGAAACACAATTTCCCCAAACAATAAAGTGTAAATACAATATAAAATCATTATAGGTCAAAACAGATCAATCCTAAAAGATAATAGTAAAAGATAATTGATTATGACCTAAGGAAAATATTTGAGTCACGAAAATCCATTACAAATTGAGGAGCATTTAAATTAAATCCTCATGAAAGAGATAGATTAAAATTGAACTTCAATTACCATTAATAAAATGTAATACAGGATACAATATCTCAAATAGGTAGTATATAAAGCACATAAATGGAATTATGTGCATAATAAAAAATATGTATCAAAGAGAGAAAATTGAGATTAAAACCATTACAAATTAAGAAACATTCTAATAAAAACCCCTTCGAAATAGAGAGAGATAAAATTTGAATTCAAATACCATTAATAAAGAAAATTAATCAAATTATATATCCAATTGGAACTATACAAATCATTTTATTAAGATTAAGTGCAAAGAATAAAATGTGTCTCAATGAAGAAAATATTTAGATGAAACCCTTTCAACTTAAGAAACATTCTAATAAAAACCCCTTGAAAGAGAGAGATCTTTAATTTGAACTTAAAATACCATGAATAAATACAATTTATTATATTATAAATTTTATTAGTAGTATACATACCATTTAAATGAAATTTGGTGCATAAAAGAAAACGTATCTCAAAGAAGGAAATTTAGAGATGAAAACTTTAACTTGTTCCAAACTCATTCCATGAACATGATTAACTTCATGAATAATTAAATTAATTTTATTAGATACATTATTTTTATCCTTATTCATCTCTATTTAATTTAATATGTACCATTTATTATATTTTTCAATTTATTTATTATATTGTTTTGTGTTTATGTTTGCGTGAAAAATTAATCGGTGTCGACTTATTTTTCTATTTTTAGAGATCCATGATGATATTTTAATAATAAGTTAAATAAATAATATAACAATTTTAGAATGAAAAAAATATTTAAATGATTATTATCTTATAAAAATATTAGTACTTAAGTTACAATAGTCATCTGTGACAGAGTTTTATAGCATTTATTCAAGTAGGCAGTTAAACCAGCTAAAACATGAACACACTATATCTCGATGTGTGAGTATGGTTAAGGAAGTTTATAATATTATTATAAAAAAATAATTATATTATGTATATTATTTTAATTTTTTGGATTATATTTCAAGTGGTTTTTATAAATAAATAAAATAAAATGAAAAATGGAAAATGTTACTTTGTGGAGGTAGTAGTCCACACAACGCATGGTTAAAGTTCATTTGTTTTATATAAGTGAATGGAAAGGATTAAATAATTATAGTTAAATTAATATAACTAATTTTATGTATACTAATTATATTTTACATATTAGGTGTTTTTGGGTATAATTACATTAAACACACACACACCACACACACAGGCCGAAGTGGTAGGCCATATCCCCCCAAGGGATAACCCACCCATCAAGCCTTATTTATTAAATACATGGCCCATAGTCCGAGTGGGAATGGAAGACCATTAAATTTACCTAAGGGCCCAAATTTTTGACCAAAAGGTCTATTGGTTAATAGTTCTCCTACAATACCCGAGCTGTTGTAATACTTGCTATAGTGTTGTCGTTGTTACAGTTCCTGCTACAGTGCCCACAACCGCTACAGTGTCACTGGTGCTACAGTTCCTCCACCTATAGGAGAATAATTTTGACATATTTACAAGGATAAATTCAAATGAATGGTGATTCTTGAAGTGTTAGTTTTTTTAGGTTTTTATAACTGAAAAGAAGGATAATTTTGGGGGTAACCCTTACATATTCAATAATGTAAAGTTACAATTCAAGGTTCAATGGAAAAAAATGGATAAAGGTGGGGAATGTGATTTTGGGTCTAAACTCACCTAAACACTCATTTATGAGGAAAACATGACTGTTTTATGATTTTTTTTTATTTTTTTAACTTTTACCTTAATTAAATTTTATCTTGGTAATTAATTTTTAACCTTGGTAAATAATTTACAGTAAAAAATTTAGATTGAAACTTTTTCATATTTTTATCCTTCTGATTTAAAATTTAAAATGATATTATCAAATAAAATTTATAAATGTGTGGAAAGTAATTTTTAATTAAACACACTTAATCGCGTAAAAATAATTTTTAAGAATAATAGGTTTTTAAGATTAAAATATGTATGTGGGATAAAAGTAATCAATGTTAATAATTTTTATAGAATAAAATGTTTATTATACATTAAATAAAATTTATGAATCTTTAAAGGCAATCCAAAACCAAATCTCACATTAATTTTTTTTATTTAATGAAAAGACCAAATATAGTTTTTGTGAAAGTAAAATTTTAATTTAGTTATAAAAATGTTGGGTATAAGTTTTATAAGTTAAAATAATATTTTAAAATTCATAATTTTATTAATTAATTTCACATTTTATCACTTAAATGGTTTTTTATTTTTTCAGGTTTTAAGGATGTAGTCATAAAAATTATAAGTTTCGTAAAAACTATATTTTTCGAATAAAAGAAAACATTTTTAGAAAAATATCAAAACTTCATACTATGTAAATTTTGATATTCTAAATATAAAAAATAAGTTATTTTCATCAAATCAAGATTATAAAATCTATAAATTTATTTTTAGATTAAAATAAAAATGTAAAGAAAAACTACTTTTTTTGAAAAAATGATGTTTTTAAACAGTAACTTTTCTTAGTATTATTTTGTATCAATTTATAATTTAAAAGATGTTAATATATTAATTCATGTATAATTATATTTTAAAATTATTCAATTAAATATATATAAGGAAAAATATACAATAATTAACAAAATAGTTCTTTGAAAAAAATGAAATATTACTTTTATACGAAATACACTTTGACGAATACCATTAAAAAAAATTATTTATAATATAAAATTTAATTTTAATACTATTGTTTTGGTGCGGATGTGCGTCGGGTTTCTGTCCCGACGTTGTTCCGCCAGGATGCGTTTGCGCGTGCACCCGTCGACCCGAGGGGATGGGCGTGCACGGCTTGTGGTCCCGCAGTCCCGCTTTCCAAAGGCGGGCGGCATCCATCCCTTGTTCAGGGGCGTCTGCTCCTTGATCGAAATCGGGATGATGGGATGTCGGCTCCTCCTTCCGTGGACGTCTCCTCGGAACTCGTTACCTAATCCGGGTCTCCCTCATAGATTTAAGAATGTTCGTGAATCTCGTTCCCGGCGCCATATCTTCATGGACACCGGTTAATTACGCTGCTTCCGCCCAGACGCTCCAAGGGGTCTGGTCGGGGCAGCAACCTGCGGCGAGGAGACCGGGTGACTCCGGGTGTTGGGGGCGTGTCTTAACACTGCAACTCTGCATGTCTGCCTTCCGTCCCTAATAGGGCTTCTCGAAGGCGTGATGGCCTGAGGCATCCCACGCTGGGTGCGGGGAACTGTGTTACCTGAGGTTTTCCTCAACTTCCCATGTTTAACACGGGGTATGCCGCGAGTTTAACGTCCAGCGGGGACGGCATCGGACTGATCAACATGAGAAGTGGATCAGATGACAGAACCCCTTGCGAGGAACCTCCGACGCTGGGGCCATCACATGGGCGGCTTCCCGAGTGAAGTGGAGTGGAATGAAGTGGCATGACCCCACCGGGATGTGGCGGCCCGGGTAAGGATCAGGATGGATGATGGAGTGAAGAGCTTGGACCCCGTAGGGGCTTCCTACGTACCGCGCGTTAGCGCGGATCAAAGTCAGCGTAGTTCGGACATACAGTTTAACGTCATGCTGGACATCGGCAAGCCGACTCACGAAGAGATCGAGGCTGCCGGGCGAAGGGTTGAACCGAACCACCTCACACAGAGGGGGATGGAACGGCCGGGTGGATCACAGTTTCACGTCATGCTGGACGTTGGCAAGCCGACTCACGAGGAGATCGAGGCTGCTGAACGGAGGATTGAACCGAACCACCTCGCACAGAGGGGGATGGAACGGCCGGGTGGATCACAGTTTCACGTCATGCTGGACGTTGGCAAGCCGACTCACGAGGAGATCGAGGCTGCTGAACGGAGGATTGAACCGAACCACCTCGCACAGAGGGGGATGGAACGGCCGGGTGGATCACAGTTTCACGTCATGCTGGACGTTGAAGAGAGAAATAGAATAAGGCAGTGGGGAAGTGCAATGGAGATACACATGTGCAGTCCCCCACAAGAGCGGATTCATAGGTGAATCGACGCAAGTGTGAACCCGGGAGGGGTCCACTGATGGACGAACCGACGTGAATACGACCGAGATGACCAGGTGGTGGGCTTGAACCTCGGAGAGGCTTCCTACGTACCCTGTTTAGGAGACAGGGATCAAAGTCCATGTAGTTCGTTCTGTTTGTAACACTATACCCCCATGGGCGAAGGCCACTCCAATCCCGACATCCCTGCAGAGACGAGCGGGTGGGGGCCACATCCAAACCGGGAGGACCCTGCGCGCGGGGCACGGGATCAGGTGATGCGGACGGTTTAACGTCTTGCCGGACAAAGTACAGTTTAAAGTCGTGTGTTGAGGACGAAGCGGACGGGTTAACGTCTTGCCGGACGAAGTACAGTTTAACGTCGTGTGTTGAGGACGAAGATGCTTGGCAGTTTAACGTCTTGCAGCACGGACGATATGCTAGGCAGTTTAACGTCGTGCAGCTTGGACGTGGTGCAGTTTAGCGTCATGCAGGACGAATGCTGAACAGTTTAACGTCTTGTAGCTCGGACGATGGAGGCTAGGCAGTTTAGCGTCGTGCAGCTTGGACGTGGTACAGTTTAACGTCATGTTGGACGAAACACTTGGCAGTTTAACGTCTTGCAGTGCGGATGAAGATGCCTGGCAGTTTAACGTCTTGTCGCGCGGACGAAGTACAGTTTAGCGTCCTGCAGGACGAATGCTGAGCAGTTTAACGTCTTGTAGCTCGGACGATAATGGTGCCACCGATGGGTCCGTGTCACGTCGCGCGAGCCTGGAGGGCCGCACGGGAAGACAACGCACGGTGCGGGCACCCGGGATGAAGATCATCGGGCGCCACGCAGGCGGGTACCCTCAGGGGGTCAAAGGGGGCGACCTCGGCGGATTGTGCGCAAAAGAGAAGCTTGGCGCGCAATACCGCGGGTCGGCGCGCAAATGGGCAGGCTGGCGCGCAATTGGGCCAGCGCTTTGCGCGCAGATGATTGAGATTGCGCGCACCGGGCTTCGGATAGCGCGCGGGGGCAACAGATCATTCTTGATGAATGGCCACTTTAAAACGGGGGGTGCGCGCAATCGGACCGGATTGCGCGCACCCCGGGGGCAATTGCGCGCAAGAGGCTTCTTTTGCGCGCGAATGCCTTTGGATGAAGAATTATTCAAGGGAAAGGAGCCAAAGGGATTGCGCGCGAAGGCGAACCCCGAGGCTTTCTTGTGCGAAAGAAAGGAGGTTACCTGAAGATCGGCATTGCGCGCGGAAGGGGTTGGATTGCGCGAACAAGAGACCTTTCGACTTCCGGCAACCTTCAAAACGTCGGGGGTCGCCTTATATTTATAGGCAACCCCGGGCGCGGAATCCGGATCGCGGGCACGGAATTCTCTTCGCGGGGGCGGAATCCGGCCCGGCGCGCAAGGGAGTCGCGCGGGCCACGGGCGCGCAAAATTGCGCACCGGCCCAGCGCATTGCGCGCATCCCGGGAGGTTTGCGCGCGGCTCATCAACTTTGCGTGCGGGTCTCCAAAATTCCGCGCAAGGCTTCCGGGCCCTCCGAAACGGGCTTCCGACTCCAAATATGACCTCGCTTCCCGCATCCGGAGCTTCGTTTGGGAACAACGGACTTTTCCGGCATCTACAAAAGCCCCCCCTCGGAATCTGATCGGCGAGAGGTCGCAACGATCGGGTTCCGAGGGAGACGCCGGAATGCCGAAGTCCTGGGTGGCGCGGGACTGTGGCGCGCAAAAAGGGGCGTCGGGCGCGAAATTCGCCGGTGCGGTCGCGCAAAGCGCTTTCCGCGCAGCGCGGACTCCCGGCCTTGCCTATAAATAGGGGCCCTGGGTCCCCCGCACCGTACACTGGCCTTCCGCGTGATAAGCATTCGAGCTCTCGTGCGCGAAATTGCCCTTTCCGGCGCGGAATTCACCCGTTCGTCGCGCAAAACTTTCCGGATTTCGGCCTGTCTTTGCGCGAATACCCGGGGTTTTACGCGACGGACTTCCCGATTGCGCGCCGTCCACTAGGATTGCACGCCAACTCTCAAACTTCTCTACCAGCCTCGTCCGATTCCGCACGCTTCACCCCTTAACCCGCACGACTCCCGGAGCTTCTGAGATGGCCGCGAATCAAGGGAATGAGGGGGATGCCGCCACTCACAGAGCTGAGATGGCGACGAACGAGGAGGTCTACGGAGCCAAGGAGATTGTTTCCAACAATCAATCCTTGTTCGACTTGCTGACGCTGGCCCAGAAGATATATCCGCTGTCGGACAACCTGCCGCTCTGGAACTTTGGCATCCTAGATGAGGTTCCGGTGCCAGGGTTCGAGGTTGATGCCCCACGGACCTGGGTGACTCGGGAGGACGAGCTTCCCCGCTATAACATCACCAACAATGGGCATCCTGTCAGGGAGACCAGACACTTAGATGTCTATGTCCTGAACCCGAGGACGCAAACCATCGCCGGGGGTGAGTCTACTGCGGAGAACTCTCCAGCCCTCTACTCGAGCACATACCGCCAGAGTGTCACCGACGACACCAAGGGCTGGTTGAAGGACTGGGACTTGCGGTCTGGGGGCAATTTCACCAGTGAGTGGGCCTAGCCGTTCTGGGTACGTCACACTTGCGATCACTTCGCGGAGGAGCTGCGGTACATCGGCCTGTTTGAGGAGGTGTGGACGTCGCAGTTCCACTTCTACCAGCAATCCGAGCTCGGGCCGGAGCTGTTCACCCGCTGGTCCCCGGATACCAACACCTTCCATCTTCACCATGGGGAGGTCGACATCGGTCTCTGGGACATCCACTGCATCGGAGGTATCCCACTGGAGGGTTACCAGTACGATGAGTTCCTGCCTCCGAAGAACATCTGGGAAGACAGGTCACGGACTCCCATTCTGACATGGCATCTGCTTGACCTGGCTACGCAGCGGCTCGGGATCAAGGACTTCCACAAGGACATAGCCTACAAGGAGTGGTTTGGCCAGTTCTTGGAGCATGACCCGGCGGTCAAGATGCCAGGCAGGGGGAAGCGGTGCCCGACCGCGGCTCAGAGGAGCCGGAACGGGTCGTACTGGAGGGTCCTGGAGACGGGCGACTACCGCTCATGGGGGTACCGCGTCATCGAGGCCCGGGACCCAAATGTCCGGTATGCGGCGTTCCTGGCCGCCTTTCTGAGTGGGTGGCTCCTGCCAGTGCGGGACGCGAGAATGGGTGTCCGCCCGACGACACTGGCGATGGCGGGCGCCATGGCTGCCAACAAAAGATACAACCTCGGGGTCCCGGTGCTGGCTAAGCTGTACGCCATCCTGGGACGCATCTCGCGAGGGGGGTCGCCACGAAGGATCTGTGGGCCCTTCCAATTCTTCCACGGCTGGGTGGCTGCTCACCTTGGTGGGTACACGTTTCCGAACGCCATCATTCCTCCGGGCAACGGCCTGCGACCCTCCCTGCTGAACATTGCGGGGGTCTCTCTGATGACCCTAAGTGAGGAGGGCGTGAGGATTCGGATTGGCAATCATGCCAATTTCAACTTTAGCCCGTTCCCCACTCCCGTTGGCCAAATGATCGACAATGGGCAGGGTCCGCTGGAGCAGCACGAGTACTTCCTGAACATGCGGGGCGGGGTGCTCGTGGCTCGGATCGACGGGAAGGTGATCTGCGAGCCTTACGTGCCAACCCGGTTCGCCAGGCAGTTCGGGTGACTTCAACGGATGCCGAAGAGGGTATTCACTACTGTCCGGGAGGAGACGAACCCTAGTGTCCTTCTCCAGATGTGGCTGATGTTCGTCGCCTTTGGCTCTGGCGACGTCATCACTCTCCCTCCTACCGGGGTCGACGCAGGCTTGGCAACCGAGTACGCCGAACACTGGGCCATCGCGTACCCCGAGGGGCTTCTACGGAAGCCAGTTCGGCGGCTCGAGGTCACCCGTGCGGAGACCGGGCGTCAAGGAAGGAGGCGAGGCGCCGCCACACGGGGGAGAATGGAGGCGTGCCAAGCAGCGGAGCCGACGCGGGCAGGGACTTCGGCGGCGGGCACATCGCAAGCTGCCGCCACGACTTCAGCGCCCAGAGAGGGGGCACATGCGGCGGTCGGGGAGCGGCCTGGGAAGCAGGTAAGGCGTCTGCTCGAACCCTCCCACGATGCAGTCTTCCCGGCGCTGTGGTCGGCCTGGATGACCCTGCGGCAGTCACTGGGGACCGACGCCATCTGGCGAAAGATACTCAGAGAAGGAATCCATCTGCCAGAGGTCGGGCGCCTCCAGATCGCCGAAAGGGTGGACTTCAACCGGTAGTATGCGTATCTGACGGCCATGGACGAGTACGCGCGCCAACGTGGTCAGCGTGCGGAGCCATCCCTTCTGGTGAAGGTGATGCTCGGTCTAGAGCCTGCTCCAGAACAGATGCCGCCGGAGGAAGATGACAGTAGCAACGACTCCGAGGAAGAGGAGGAGACGGGGGAGGATGAAGGCTCCGAGGGAAGGTCCCATCAGGGGAGCCTGCGGGAGAGCGGCGGGGTGGCCGGCTCTGACAATGTTGATGTCACTGAGCTCCTAGAGGTCCGCTTCTATCCCTACTCAACCTGCTTCATCCATTCTCTTATGCAGCTTCTAACCCATTTCTCCACCTTTCTCAGGAGCGCACGGATGTTGGTCAGGCGTCCTCAGCGGGGGTAGGAGAGGCGCCAGCAGGACAAGGCGGGGGCCAGACACCCATCATTGAATTGACAAGCGCGGAAGGGTCCCCTGCTGAAATTGTTCCTGTGGCGGTCGGGGCAGCGGAAGATGACGCTCTGAACTCCCGTAAGTCTCCTTACTTTACTGCTGGTGCTTTCCATTGACGATCTGTGACTAACCACGGCATGCCCTGCGCAGTGATCTCAACACTGGAGGATCGTCGGGCTGTCGAACCCGGGCCATCCACGAGTGGACCGGTGGCAGACATGCCGCCTGCTCCGGAACAGACTTCTCACACCGAGCCGGTCCCACCAACTGCTGATCAGGGGGCAGCGGACGCCGGCGGTGCTGCCATCGGAGAGAGGTCGAGGGATAATGAGGGTGTCAACGCCGCTGGGGCGGAAGAAGAAGGTCGCCCAGATGTTGGGGAACCTATCCCCCGTGAGGACATCCCAGGGGCGGACCCTGCAGCAGACCTGCTGGCTGCCTTCCCTGCCTACCGGCCTGCCGACCCTGAGGAGATGGACGACTCGGATGCGGAGGCGGTCGAGGAGAGCCGGATAACGCGCCGCAGGGGGTGGAAGTGCATCCAGCGCTTCCTTAAGAGAGACCCATCGGAGTGGCTGGGGCGCATGGGATCGCTTCAAACCTGGCTGCGCTTCCTGTGTGCCGGGGGAGCTGATGCTCAACGCCTCCATCTGACGGTCCGTGATTTCATGGCCGAAAAGATGCACGAGAGCCGCCGGCGTGCCGACGTCGCACAAAGTCGGGACATGTCGGAGAGCACGCGGGCGCTCCTCGTGGCGGAGCAGGAAGTCCGGCGCCTTGAAGGGCAGGCGGCAGAGAAGGAGGCCTTCGTCGTAGCGTGCACTGAGCTTGTGGAGCAACTAACGGCCCAGTTGAATGACGCCCAGGTACAGCTGACGGAGGCGGGCCAACAGATGGTCACACTTCAATTCGAGCGGGAGCGTGCACAGGCCAGGATCGACGAACTGCGTGTTGCGACCGCCGAAGAGGAGAGGGCACGCAGAGAGCGAGAAGCAGCTCTGGAGGCCGCCAGCCAAAGGGTAACGACGTTAGAAAGACTAATTCAGCACGCTAATCCCTAGGGGCTTTGTTTTTGCCACTCCCAGAACATTTGCTTCCGCTACTCAATATTTCCATCCATTTGTATGAACCAATATATTTATCTGCATCTTTTGGCTTAACATGCTCAACCACAAATTCATTGTCTCGTGGGAGCGTTAACCAAGCTTCAGGCATCCCTAATTGGGCCTGGATTTCTAAAGAAAAGAGGGAGGTCATTCCTAGGAAAGGAGACCTTAGACCTAATCAATGTATCATCCCCCCAACTTGTTCCAACACACGAGCGGGACAACGCTAGGGGCGTTGAGATTTTATCCGAACATAGGGAAATGAGAAAGGGTGAATCGCGTGTCCCGAATTCCGAAATCCACAACGGTCGGCCTTCCAGGAAATGCCCAAGACGGCAAGCGGACAATGGATCAATCGACCATACTACCGCAATAGACGGACCGAAGGTCATCATTCATATCGCAAGAGGCGGATCACATGTCATCATCAATGCCGCTTTGGGGGTTCCTTCAGGCACAAGGGTGGAAATCCAGATCAACAGGGCATGCGAAGCGTGGAGAAAAGTGACGATTTGTTCGGACAGAATCCAACGCTCCCAAAATTGCGCCACCGTGGGGAAAGCGTATTAGGCGGATGCACTAATCTGGCTGTGAATCACCCCAATTCTCAGACAGAACCTCTTTGACGAGGAAACTGTCGCTTCCCATCATTGCGATGGGGCATCCCGACCTGAATCGGGGAAAATATCACAACTTCACCACTCTACCCGAAGCCAGGCCAGACGACCGGCGATGAGGAGGGGCGGGACTTAGCGATCCCTGAGGCTGGACCCGAGTCGAGATGCTCGGGTGTTCCTACGTACTCCATCAGGCTGGAGATCAAGCCACACGTAGTTTTGAAAGTGCAGTTTTAACGTCATGCGGGACGTAGAACCCCGTTTAGGGAGATCTTAGTTTAAGGTCGTAGAGCTCGGACCATAGGGACAGATCTTAGTTTAAGGTCTTAGAGCTCGGACCATAAGAACCTCAAAGCACGCCACATCGTGGTCCCATCCCCTGGATATGCAAAGATGCACTGAGAGATAGTGTCAAGAGTGTCGAGGTTTCGCCTGGTCAGAATGGGGGGTGGAAAACGTAATGTGAATCATGCGGCCATTCACTCAAGGACTGGGGGCACCGGCGTGACGATATAAGAATACTGCCGACCGTGGCGGAAAAGCAGCATCAATATCGCACTGACCGCTGATGGAATGAGGCAGCAAACGAGCATCAACCGCTCAAGCGCAGGATTCATATCGATTTGCTGCCCGAGGCCCTTGGGGGCACCAGCCCGAGTCGGTGGGAGAGCTCTGAGGCATTGTGTCCAGACTGATCACGGGGGCTCCACCCAGGGCGTAGGCGATGGGTCCGAATGAAAGGGAGCACGAAGCCTGAAAAGTGGAAGGAACCTGACCAAGATGAACCTGACCCTCCTGGCAATAAACCAGAGTACTCTTGACACCGGTGGACCACTGCAAGGGGTCGAGGGACACGCCTTGAGGGTGACCCAAAGGCAGCGGATTCCCCAAAGAAGGGGGAATCTCTAAGAGGTGGGGGGCTGGACCCGAAGTTTCAAACATCCGGGTGTTCCTACGTATCCCATAAGGATGGGAATCAAGCCATACGTAGTTCTTGAAGCGCGGCGCAACACAATCGGGCACCAGCGCGGGGAGGGGTGCGGGTCTGGCCCTCGCACCCAGAAGAAGCGGCATTTGATATTTCTTGTTTGTCCTTAAAGATGGATGGTTTTTCTTTGTGCAGCAACATGCCTGTGATTAAGGAATCCCTGGCGTCGCCACAATAATCAAGCCATGAAAGGCATTGACAAATGGAGTGGTTAGTAACCAGCGCCCAACGTGAGTGTCCTCTGAGGAGAACATCACGATGCAGTGCCGTTTCTCGTCGGGCGGCCAAGACGATCACAGTTTACGGTCGTGTGGTAGGACCAGACAACACAGTTTAAGGTCGTGTGGTTCAGACCATGGAGGAACCCGCTTATTGCGATATGGCGGACTCAGCGGAGGTGGGAACATACCCAGCCCTGCGGTCACGCACGATTCCAGGAGAAGAATCCTGGGATAGGGGCCTGCGTATGTCCATCACCCGAGGGGAAGAGATGCTAGCCTCCAGCTATACTAGGCCCAGAACGCGATTGTTCGGGCGACTCCTTCCTCCTTATGGGGACGAGGGTCCAGCTACACATGGCCCTTAGGGAGGACATCAACATATATCCTTGGTGCTCAGATCGTGGGAGCCTCGAAAGACACCATTACCCTGGTTGGCCTGCCTAACGTGTAAAGGTGTACTACAGGTCAGTATGAAGAGAGTGTCGAGATTCCACTACAACGCACAGAGGCGGAGTGTGATGAGGACTGCGCAACCAATGTTCAGAGCCTGAAAGAGCCGACATGGCGATCAAGGATGTCGCTGACCATATTCTCAACACAACATCCGATCGCGTCAGCCTAGGACGGGGCAAGCAAACGAGCATCAACCGCTCAAGCGCAGGATTCATATCGATTTGCGGCCCAGGACCCGCCGGTAAATCGACCCAGAGCGGTAGGAGAGCACTGAGGCATCGTACCCAAACCGCTAACGAGGATCCCTTTGAGTGAAGGCTCGAACAAGAGGAAGCGCGCGGCCCGACAAGCAACACAGGACTTGTCAGGATTGAATCTGACACCACGGGTCATAGACCGAAGTACCCAAAACATGTTAACAGATCACCGGAAAGGGTCAGAGGACTCATCCTGAGAGCGACCAAAAGACAGAAGATCCCTGTGATCAACCAAGAGACGGGGCTGGACCTAAGACACAAGCGTCCAGGCGGTCCTACGTATCCCATAAGGATGGGAATCAAGCTGCACGTAGTTCTTGAAAGGCAGTTTAACGTCATGCAGGATGATGAGGGGTGTGAGGTAGTCCCACACACGGGGGAGGCGTGCGGCGCGGCCAGTAGACCAACGTGAATGAGGACATAATCCCCCGCTCGCACCATACGCCTCGCACAAAAAAGAGGGGAACTTGGGCCAGAGGCCCAACGCGGGATAGAGATTCCCGGGAAATGGGGCTGGGCCCGAAATATGAATGTTCAGGCGGTCCTACGTATCCCATAAGGATGGGAATCAAGCCGCACGTAGTTCTTGAAGTGCAGTTTAACGTCATACAGGACGATGAGGGGTGTGAGGTAGTCCCACACACGGGGGAGGCGTGTGGCGCAGCCAGTAGACCAACGTGAATGAGGACATAATCCCCTGCTCGCGCCATACGCCGCACACCCGGAGGCAACTGGGCCAAGGGCCCGAGATGGGATGGAAATTCCCGAAGGATGGGGCTGGGCCTGAAACATGAATGTCCAGGCGGTCCTACGTATCCCATAAGGATGGGAATCAAGCCGCACGTAGTTCTTGAGGGGCAGTTTAACGTCATGCAGGACGAAGACGCTTGGCAGTTTAACGTCTTGCAGCGCGGACGTGGTACAGTTTAACGTCATGTTGGACGAATGCTGAACAGTTTAACTTCTTGTAGCTTGGACGAATTGCACTTAGGCAAAGTACTGCTTGAGGAACCTAGCGTTGGTGGGAGGAGTAACACGCTCACCATCCATAGTCGCTAGGGAGTACGCGCCATTGGGATAGACTTTGTGGACGACAAGAGGTCCCTCCCACTTGGGCTCCAACTTGGGTGGCTTCCTGCCGGGGATCATTGGCGCTCTTAGGGACAGTACTAGGTCACCCTGCAGGAAGGAGCGGAGGCGAACCTTCTTATTGAAAGCTCGATCCATTCTGCTTTGATGCCTCTCCAAGTTGTGCAAAGCGCGAAGTCTATTCTCATCCAGTGCTTCCAACTCGACTAGACGGGCTTCAGCAGCTCTGTCCGGCGCTTTCTGGTCGTAGACCGCAGTGCGCAAGGATGGTAACTGGATCTCGATGGGCAGGAAGGCCTCATCTCCATACACCAGGGAATAAGGGGTCATCTGGGTGGAATTGCGAGTCGTCGTCCGATAAGCCCAGAGGGCGTTGGGGAGCCTGTCCGGCCAACTCTTCTTGTTCTGACCAACCATCTTTTGCAGAATGTTAGAGAGGGTTTTTTTAAACGCCTCAATCTATCCATTCGCCTGCGCATGATAGCGAGATGTATGGTTCGAGCGAATGTTGTACTTGGCGTTCAACTTCTTCAACTCGGCTGCTCGGAAATTGGCTCCGTTATCCGTGAGGATAGCGTGAGGCACTCCAAATCGATGAATGATGTTGGAGGTCACGAAGTCAGCGATCGAACAAGATTTGACCTCTCTGAGCGGAATCGCCTCTGCCCATTTGGAGAAGAAGTCCGTAGCGGTCAAAATAAACCGGCACTGGCGAGCCGTCGTCGGCGGGTAAGGTCCCACAACGTCCATCCCCCAGACTGCAAAGGGCCAAGAATACCTGGTGGTATGGAGAGGCTCCGGTGGCCGATGCACAAAGTTCGCATGAACCTGGCACGCATGGAACCTCCTGGCATACTCGATGCAGTCATGGATCATGGAGGGCCAGAAGTATCCCAACCTCCGAATCTGTTGGGACAGCTTTGGCCCAGTCTGATAGGCACCACATGAACCAGCATGAACCTCTTGCATGACTCGTGGGATCTCAACTCCATGAAGGCAACGGAGGAGAACACCATCAAATCCGCGTCTATAGAGGATCTGCTCCAGGCCGGGACTGCTCTGGAGGACAAACTGCGATGCGCGGCGTCGAACTCGTTCGCGCTCGGCCCGATCCGATGGGAGAATGCCATGTTGGAGGTACTCAACCAAAGGCGTCCTCCAATCAGGGGCTGGTTCGACTGCCATATCTGGGGTACTCGGGGCTCCGGGCACAGGGGCAACCGTGGTGAGATTACTTACCGACGGGACGCGATCTCCCTCCGGGATAACGGGAGCGATGAGCCTGCGGTGCGTCACGCGGACGATCAGGTTGTCCTGTTCAGGCTCTACAAGTGACGCAGCAAGGCTTGCCAAAGCATCTGCTCGACCGTTCTGCGACCGGGGAATATGGACAATCTCTGGCCGAGAAGGGAACTGGGCCATCAGAAGGAGGGTGCACTCCAGCAACGGCACAAGTTCCGGCTTCCTGACAACATAGTCGCCATTGATCTGCTTAACGACCAGCTCAGAGTCCCCTTTCACACACAGATGGGGCACGTCGATCTCGAGAGCTAACTCGAGGCCGGTGATGAGGGCATGGTATTCCGCCTCATTGTTGGTACAGCCCTCTGACAACAGGAAAGAGTATGGCAGCACGGCTTGCTCCGGGGTAATGAAGACGATACCCAAGCCCACTCTGTTGAGCTTAGGATTATCGAGCCTTCTACCGGTGGGGCTCCGGGAGGCACCGTCAAAGTGCATATTCCAGCATGGATCGACTCGATCGACCGAGAGAATGGCCTCATCAGGAAAGCCTAGATCCAGCGGCTGATCCGCGGAGGTCGGGTGAGCAGCCAGAAAGTCTGCCAATGCTTGCCCTTTAATGTCCTTCTGAGACACATACCTGATGTCGAACTGCTGTAGAATCACAGCCCACCGCGCTAGACGGCTAGTCAACATAGGCCGGCTCAGGATATATTTCAACGGGTCTACCCGAGAAACCAACTGTACCTCGTGGTGCTGCAAGTAGTGCCGTAATTTCTGTACGGCAAATACGAGCGCCAGGAAGCTCTTCTCGATGGGGGAATACCTAACTTCCGCATCAAGGAGCATGCGACTGAGGTAATAGAGGCTATTCTCCGTTCCCTCGTTGTTCTTCTGGGCGAGAAGGGCACCAAGGGACCGTTCCAGGGCAGTCACATAAAGGACCAGCAGCTTCCCGGATACAGGCGGCATCAGAACCGGAGGTTGAAGCAGATACTGCTTGATTTCCTCGAAAGCGGTCTGACACTCTTTATCCCATACATAGGTGGCACCTTTCTTCATGAGACGAGAAAAGGTCTTACACTTGCCGGCCAGATTCGCGATGAATCGGCGTATATAGGCTAAGTGGCCTTGGAACCCTTGCAGTTCCCGGATGTTACCTGGGGGAGGCATCTGGCTAATCGCCCTGATCTTCTCTGGTTCGATCTCAATACCCCGGTATCTTACCACAAATCCAAGGAACTTTCCGGAGGTTACCCCGAAGGCACACTTCAACGGGTTCATCTTCAGGCAGCGAGACCGGAGGAAGCCGAACACTTTCTCAAGATCTTTGAGATGGTCCTGACGCTGGCGCGATTTGACCACCAAGTCGTCGACGTAGCATTCCACCAGTGTGCCGAGGATTGGCTTGAATATGCGGTGCATCACCCGTTGGTAGGTGTCACCTGCATTCTTCAGGCCGAAGGGCATGACCTGGTAACAAAAGATACCTTGGGGGGCCCTGAAGGCAGTGAACTCCTCATCCTCAGGGGCCATCCAGATTTGGTTGTATCCGGAGTATCCATCCATGAAGGAGAGGGCTTGGAATCCTGTCGTGGCGTCAATCAACAGCTCTATCACCGGAAGGGGAAAATCATCCTTCGGACAGTGGCGGTTGAGATCGCGGAAGTCGATACAGACTCTGATCTGCCCGTTCTTCTTCCTGACCGGCACAATGTTGGCCAGCCATTTGGGGTACTGAACTTCCCTCACGAAGTTGGCTTTGATAAGCTTGTCAACTTCGGCCTCAACCATGGCACCGTGGAATGGGTGCATCTTCCTGGGAGGCTGCTTGAACCCGCGATGGTTCGCCGGGAGACCAAGGCGGTGGACGGCTACCTGAGGATCTAGCCCCGGCATCTCGTCATAGCCCCAAGCGAACACATCACGGTGCTGCCTGAGGAAGTCCATGTACTGCTTCCGCTCCTCAGAGGACATGGCGGCACTGACCAATGTGGGTCTTGGATCTGCTTCGGTTCCAAGGTTCACATGTACTAACTCATCGACCGTGGCGGAGACGCCCTCCTCAAAGGCTGGGGGTGCATCTTCCACGTCCTCTCCACTCAGGGAGGGATCGTCCACGGGAGAGACTGCGTTGAAAACTGTATCGGGGATACCAGATCCTGCTGGGCCGCTGGTGCTAGCACGGGCGGTTGCGGTCATCTCATCAGGAGACTCGCAGGCCGTCGAGACCATGGCTACGTCCAACCATTGGATCGGGAGGACGTAAGCGTCATCCAAACTTGCCCAGGGATCGCTTGCAACAGCGACAGGCTCAACCTCACCTGCCAGGATCTGCTTATCCTTGCTCTTGTAATAGTCCGCGTCCAGATAACGGGCTTCACATGAGGCAAAAGGAGAGGCATCTCCCTGAAGCACGCCTACTCGACCGTTAAGGGAGTATTTGAGGCATTGGTGGTATGATGAGGGAACCGCCGCATGAAGGTGGAGCCATGGTCTGCCCATCAATGCGTTGTACGCGGTGTCTTGAGAGACTACCATGAATTCGGTGTTGGCAACCAAGTCACCGAACTGGGTCTTCAAGCGTATCTTGTCGACCGGGGTTTTCTCGGTGCGGTCGTACCCCTGGATCCTGAGGTCGGAGGGGATCAAGTCATCCTCAGACAACCCCAATCTCCGGAGCGTCCGAGTTGGAATCAGGTTAATCCCGGACCCCGTGTCGACAAGAAAGCGCCGGACTTCAAGGCCATTGAACTGGCCAGTAACATACAGCGGACGAATGTGCCCCTGTATAGGAGGGTCTTCATCCTTACCAGAGAACGAGATAACTGCCTGACATTCGGCGTCCTCGACCGTTTCGGCGTGAAAGGCCTCTGCAGCCGCAACCTCTGTCTCAAACTGGAGGGGGCTCTTCAGGGCTTCAGCGAGTGCCTCGCGCATCTCAGATGACATGCACAGAGCCTCAAGGATGGAGAGCCTTTCTGGGATGTCGGCCAAGTGCTTCAGGACATCATACTTTTTGGCCAAGCGCGAGCCCCTGGTTGCGGGAGGTTGCTCTGCGGTTGGAGGCATGAAGGGCCTTGCTGATTGGACTGGCGGCCGACTGGTGCTTGGCGCATCCCGCTGTTCATTGGTTGAAGCCCGGGAAGTAGTCACCGTACTGGGGTCAAGAGGCCGGGACGGACTTGCGGCAGGGCGGAGCTGATCGCGACGCGGCTGAGGCGGTTCTGCCTGGTCCCACACCACAAACAGTGGCGGAGGAGAATCTGTCATCCCCGGATGGGGGGCTGCGTGCGCTGAACACGGTTTTGAGCCTGCTGCCTAGTCTCAGTGGCGTGCACGTCCTGGCTGGAGGTACCAACTGTTGTGCCCCGGCGACTCCTGTTGTTGCGGTTCCTCCGACGGTGGCGACGACCGGGGACACTAGGGAGGTCCACCTGGTGTTCTTCAACGTCGGGAACTGAAAAGGGATTTACCAGCTCGACGGTATTAACCGAAGCGTACCCAACACTGTCATCGGACGAATCATCCATCACTGGGCGGATCCGGGGAGGGATCCCCATCTCCGGGGGCATGAAATCACCGAGAGTGCGGGATGGTGGCGGAACTGGCGGGGCGCGCTCTTCCTTCTTACGTCGCCGCCGTTTGCTCTTCTCGGAAGAGGCAAGCTGGGATGACGATGCCAAAGCAGCACCCGCAGATTCTGGGGGCTCAGGCTGATTCAAGCGCGCACGGATGATTCCATGGGCGCGAATGATCGTCTTGCGGGCCATCCAGTTTTTATACTTCTGGGATCCGCGGTCGGAGACCAGCTGCCATTCGTCCTCATTGCCACTATCGTCATCTGATCCCACGAACACGCCCGCCACTTGTGCTGGAGCTGGGCCCAACCTGATTACATTGTTGTTAATCTGGTCTTGGAGCCAATCCTTAAACACATAGCACCGCTGGATGGTGTGCCCCAGGGCCCGATGGTAAGGGCAGTAGCGGGGGTTATCCGTGAGATGTGCCTCCTCTGGCCTCCAACACTCAGGCAGTCGCACAATCCTCTGCTCCAGGGCGCTCCGGAAATAACCGGGGACCTGATCCTCGTGAAATGAGTAAGTCAGGTATCGCGGGCCCCTGGGAGCGTGGTCTTGATGAGGGGCAGGAGGGGCCTGCCGAGGAGGTGGACCCTGATTATCTCGCCTGGGTTGTGGCGGTACATTACGCGGAGGGGCCGGCCGGTTCTGAGGCTGCCGTTGCTGGGCCGGGAACTGAGCCCGTGGAGGCGGATTCCTGTGAGGCTGTGGAGCTGGCCTCGCCGGCAGCAGCTCCAACAGCCTGGGGGCCTCTATCTGGGCAACAGCAGCGGGCTCAGCCCTGCTGGCTCTCCTTGCAGGAATCATAGGAGGCAGCGGGTGTGCCTGACTGGCCTGTTGCAGGGCTTCCTCAAGACGCTGAGCTTTGTCTGAGAAGTCCTTGAACCCTCCGGGGTAATTCTGAGTGATCAGGGAAGGGACCAGCTCGGTCTTGATGTTCCCGACGAACATTGTCAGCAACTGCTCCTGAGTCAATGGCATGTCAAGGGAATACGTGAGACCCTTCCATCGGGCGACGAAATCCGCGACTCGCTCATCAGGCCTCTGTTTGCACTTGAAGAGGTCTGCGATACTCGTCTTCCGGGTCGTGGAACTGAACTGGTAGAGGAATTGTCTACGAAGGTCCTCCCAGCTAGTTATCGACCCGACGGGGAGCTGGCTGTACCAGACAAATGCTGGCCCTTCCAGTGTCTGTACAAAGCAGCGAAGCTTAGCGGCCTCCTGCTGCGCCGGAGTTCCCAACATAGGCCCGCACCTCGAGTTGAAATGGGCCAAATGTTGTGGCGGATCTCCAGTCTCGTTGAAGGGGGCGAAGGTGGGATTCCCGAATCCCGGAGGTGCCGGCATGTCATCCACCCATGATGGGTATGGCTTGCGGTCCGGTGGGATCGCCACTTGCCGAGTCTCCAAGGCTTCCAAGCGGGCGATGAGTGCCGCCATCGGATTGTCCGGACATGGGTTCCAGTCCTGGCGAGGATCTCTAACCACGAGCGCATTGCATGGCCCTTCAATCGGGTCGTCGACCGGGTCGTCGAACTCGGCGGCTCGTGGGATGGCGGGCGGAGCGGCCCTTGGGGCAGCGGGAGGAATCCGAGCGGGGTCTCTCAGGTAGTCACGCCGCTCGGGAGGGTGCGGTGAAACATACCGCGCCCTCTTGCCATAGGCAATGGCCTCTCCCCTGTCGGCAAACACGGCATAATCACGGTTGCCCGGGAGAGCCTCATCGAGGGGTGGTTGTTCCTGTCCCTGCTGTCCTGGCCTAGGATCACCGTAGTCAGGCCGCTGCTCTGCAGCGCGCTCGGCGAGGAGCTGGTCAACTAGCTTCTTCTGCTCGGTGAGCTGTTGACGTAGCATAGCCTTCTCGGGATCCTCATCCGCCCTCTGCATGGAGGCAGATGGGTCGGCGGGCTTTATAGCCCCGCCGTGCTCTTTACCTTTGCTGACGTTTCGGCTCAACGTCAGTGCTTCAGTGGGTGTGGGGAGACCCAGGAGGTTCCTCTGGTGACGAGTAACTCTCGCCGATGGATCCAACAACAGCTTGTCTTCGGGGGGAGAGCCCCCGTCGAGAAGTTCCAAGTCGTTCCCCTCCCTCGACAGGTCAGCCATATTGACCGTTTCTGTCCCTGGGGATGTACCCTCAGGGCCACCCAGTGAATCGGGCTGTCGGCGAATCGCACTGAAGCGTAGGGCAGCGTACTGCCCCCATCCACGGATATACACGTGGGGAGTGGCTCCCTCGATAACCTTGCAGAGTACTTGAAAACACTCAATGCATCGTTGTTGGAGGGCCTCGTGGTGCCCAAATGACACGGGGTGCCGAACCGCGGGGAGCGTGGCCAGGTCAATTTGACGGCACTGCTCACCAATATCCACCAGGTGTGCTTGACTCCCGGGATATGGCATTTGTAGGCGGTGAAGACGGGAGTGAGTCTCCCGGAGAGTTCGGCGGAAGCATTCGAACTCATCCGGGGTGAGTGATTAGGGTGCATCAAAGTCCGGTCCTGCGACTGGCCAAAACTTCTCAGGGAAGTGGCCCTCTGCAAGGACGGTCCAGAAGCTCCACGACTCAAACTCGGGACCCAGGCCTCCTTGGTCCTCTTCAACGACTGGGAATGGACGGGGAACCGGCAGTGGTGCCGAGGTGGGCCGCCGGGCCGACGGGCTGGCCGGCGGTGAATACGGCGAGCAGGCCGATTGGCCTCCATATCCCGGGCCGCCCTATGAGGGTGGCGGTGCCCCATCTACCACATCACGATAGGAAGGGCCGGCGAGCGAACATCCTGCCGTAGCGTCGGTGCTCGCCGAGGGTGCACTAGATCGTGGTTCAACCGTCGGTCCCCAGAAAAAGTCTCCGGCTTCTCCGATCGAGGCGGAAGGCGCTTCCGGAGGGGCCGGTACCAACCGCAAGCTTGATCATTGGGGGTCTACCAGGCCCTCGCTACTCCGGATATACCTTCGGAGAGAAGCGGGGATCGTATCGATCTCGCTCTCGGGAAGTACGAGGCTGACGTGCCGCATTCCTACCCCTGCCCCTAACTGGCGGGATTGGGGGGAGGGCTCCGTCGCCGAATCATACTCCGCCTCTGTATCAGAGAAACGAACCGGTCGGATCTCTGTCCGGAATTCCGTAACATTCTTCCCTCGACGTCGACGCCTCGCCTTCCTGCCCCTGGGTGGTTCTTCGGGGCATGGATGATCTCTATCCTGTCGTCCTCCGGCCGCACTGGTGCTGGGGCCAAGTGGACTGGAAACCAAGGTGCGAGGAGCACCGGGACAGATATCAAAGGGGACGCGGGGAGAGATGATTCCGGGCAGTCCTCCGGGCCGGGATCGGAAGGTGGGGTGACCCATGCCTCTTGGATCGGCCACGCGGAGTAGACCCTGTTGGTGAATAGCACTACCACGAGGTGGTCCGCGGTGGCTATTGCCTGTACCAGCAACCGGGAGAGTCAACCCAACCTGCCTTTGGGGCGGTCGGGGCCTCGATCCAGGTCGGGCATAGAAGTGCCCCTGCTCAGGATGCGCAGGGGCCTAGTGGCTGGAGCCAGCAGTGGCTTGAGCCAACGCGGCCGCGGTTGCTAGGGCCCCAAGGTGGGCATCCTCTTCCGCTCGTGCCCGATGTTGGCGTCGGGATAAACGAGTCGGGATGAGCGGCGCAGGAAGGTGGAGAGTTCGTTCTTCGACTTGAGAGGCCTGGCGGCGGTGTCGCCGTGGCCTGACAGGAGCCCTTATCGCGGATCCCTGGAACGAATCTCGGATAGGGTGGTCCCGGACATCTTCCACCTCGTCCGCATAGGGGAAGGAGTTGTCGGAGCGCTCCGGGGATAAGCTCCCGAAGCGGTTGGACGTCGAGGTAGGCAGCGGTGCCTCCCTGCGCGGCCCTCGGGGGCAGCGTTGGTGGCGAGGTGCAGCTGCCTCGAGGTCTAGGCGAGCCATGTCCCTGGTGGGGATGACTCCCTCTTCCTCATATCTCCACACCAAGTTGTTGGTCACCCTTCTCTGGATAACCTCCGAGGGGGAGAGAGGGCGTGGTTTCCCCGCAGCTGCGGCTGCTGGGACGGTTGTGGAACGGGCGGGACCGCGCGGAGTAGCCGCGTCGGTGTTTTCCCTACCCCTGCGCCAGTGGGCGGGTGGCGATCGGGCACTGGTTTGGGCGACTTGATTCCTGAAAGCAGGGAGAAAAACCCATTAACACTGACAGGAAAAGGAACCGACAACCGACCATTAGTGCCACGACGCCTTCCATGGGGGGAACCCAGGCCCTCGACGTCGTGAGACGGAGTGCCCGATTTCCCTTCCCCAGCCCCTGGCGGGTTCCGTGCCCCGGTGTTGAATGCTCGGTCGAGCAGCATGCTGGTCTTCCAACACCTCTGAAAGCCATCGGTCTTCGTATCGAGGAGAAGAGATTCACGTCGGGTTCACCATTTTTCTGTTTCGGAGCGGATGTGCGTCGGGTTTCTGTCCCGACGCTGTTCCGCCAGGACGCATTCGCGCGTGCACCCGTCGACCCGAGGGGATGGGCGCGCGCGGCTTGTGGTCCCGCAGTCCCGCTTTCCAAAGGCGGGCGGCATCCGTCCCTTGTTCAGGGGCGTCTGCTCCTTGATCGAAACCGGGATGATGGGATATCGGCTCCTCCTTCCGTGGACGTCTCCTCGGAACTCGTTACCTAATCCGGGTCTCCCTCATAGATTTAAGAATGTTCGTGAATCTCGTTCCCGGCGCCATATCTTCATGGACACCGGTTAATTACGCTGCTTCCGCCCAGACGCTCCAAGGGGTCTGGTCGGGGCAGCAACCTGCGGTGAGGAGACCGGGTGACTCCGGGTGTTGGGGGCGTGTCTTAACACTGCAACTCTGCATGTCTGCCTTCCGTCCCTAATAGGGCTTCTCGAAGGCGTGATGGCCTGAGGCATCCCGCGCTGGGTGCGGGGAATTGTGTTACCTGAGGTTTTCCTCAGCTTCCCATGTTTAACACGGGGTATGCCGCGAGTTTAACGTCCAGCGGGGACGGCATCGGACTGATCAACACGAGAGGTGGATCAGATGACAGAACCCCTTGCGAGGAACCTCCGACGCTGTGGCCAGCACATGGGCGGCTTCCCGAGTGAAGTGGAGTGGAATGAAGTGGCATGACCCCACCGGGATGTGGCGGCCCGGGTAAGGATCAGGATGGATGATGGAGTGAAGAGCTTGGACCCCGTAGGGGCTTCCTACGTACCGCGCGTTAGCGCGGATCAAAGTCAGCGTAGTTCGGACATACAGTTTAACGTCATGCTGGACATCGGCAAGCCGACTCACGAAGAGATCGAGGCTGCCGGGCGAAGGGTTGAACCGAACCACCTCGCACAGAGGGGGATGGAACGGCCGGGTGGATCACAGTTTCACGTCATGCTGGACGTTGGCAAGCCGACTCATGAGGAGATAGAGGCTGCTGAATGGAGGATTGAACCGAACCACCTCGCACAGAGGGGGATGGAACGGCCGGGTGGATCACAGTTTCACGTCATGCTGGACGTTGGCAAGCCGACTCACGAGGAGATCGAGGCTGCTGAACGAAGGATTGAACCGAACCACCTCGCACAGAGGGGGATGGAACGGCCGGGTGGATCACAGTTTCACGTCATGCTGGACGTTGAAGAGAGAAATAGAATAAGGCAGTGGGGAAGTGCAATGGAGATACACATGTGCAGTCCCCCACAAGAGCGGATTCATAGGTGAATCGACGCAAGTGTGAACCCGGGAGGGGTCCACTGATGGACGAACCGACGTGAATACGACCGGGACGACCAGGTGGTGGGCTTGAACCTCGGAGAGGCTTCCTACGTACCCTGTTTAGGAGACAGGGATCAAAGTCCACGTAGTTCATTCTGTTTGTAACACTATACCCCCGTGGGCGAAGGCCACTCCAATCCCGACATCCCTGCAGAGACGAGCGGGTGGGGGCCACATCCAAACTGGGAGGACCCTGCGCGCGGGGCACGGGATCAGGTGATGCGGACGGTTTAACGTCTTGCCGGACGAAGTACAGTTTAACGTCGTGTGTTGAGGACGAAGCGGACGGGTTAACGTCTTGCCGGACGAAGTACAGTTTAACGTCGTGTGTTGAGGATGAAGATGCTTGGCAGTTTAACGTCTTGCAGCGCGGACGATATGCTAGGCAGTTTAACGTTGTGCAGCTTGGACGTGGTGCAGTTTAGCGTCATGCAGGACGAATGCTGAACAGTTTAACGTCTTGTAGCTCGGACGATGGAGGCTAGGCAGTTTAGCGTCGTGCAGCTTGGACGTGGTACAGTTTAACGTCATGTTGGACGAAACACTTGGCAGTTTAACGTCTTGCAGTGCGGACGAAGATGCCTGGAAGTTTAACGTCTTGTCGCGCGGACGAAGTACAGTTTAGCGTCCTGCAGGACGAATGCTGAACAGTTTAACGTCTTGTAGCTCGGACGATAATGGTGCCACCGATGGGTCCGTGTCACGTCGCGCGAGCCTGGAGGGCCGCACGGGAAGACAACGCACGGTGTGGGAACCCGGGATGAAGATCATCGGGCGCCACGCAGGCGGGTACCCTCAGGGGGTCAAAGGGGGCGACCTCGGCGGATTGCGCGCAAAAGAGAAGCTTGGCGCGCAATACCGCGGGTCGGCGCGCAAATGGGCAGGCTGGCGCGCAATTGGGCCAGCGCTTTGCGCGCAGATGATTGAGATTGCGTGCACCGGGCTTCGGATAGCGCGCGGGGGCAACGGCTCATTCTTGATGAATGGCCACTTTAAAACGGGGGGTGCGTGCAATTGGACCGGATTGCGCGCACCCCGGGGAAAATTGCGCGCAAGAGGCTTCTTTTGCGCGCGAATGCCTTTGGGTGAAGAATTATTCAAGGGAAAGGAGCCAAAGGGATTGCGCGCGAAGGCGAACCCCGAGGCTTTCTTGCGCGAAAGAAAGGAGGTTACCTGAAGACCGGCATTGCGCGCGGAAGGGGTTGGATTGCGCGCACGAGAGACCTTTCGACTTCCGGCAACCTTCAAAACGTCGGGGGTCGCCTTATATTTATAGGCAACCCCGGGCGCGGAATCCGGATCGCGGGCGCGAAATTCTCTTCGCGGGCGCGGAATCGGGCCCGGCGTGCAAGGGAGTCGCGCGGGCCACGGGCGTGCAAAATTGTGCGCCGGCCCAGCGCATTGCGCGCATCCCGGGAGGTTTGCGCGCGGCTCATCAACTTTGCGCGCGGGTCTCCAAAATTCCACGCAAGGCTTTCGGGCCCTCCGAAACGGGCTTCCGACTCCAAATATGACCTCGCTTCCCGCATCCGGAGCTTCGTTTGGGAACAACAAACTTTTCCGGCGTCTACAACTATATTGATTTTAAAATATTTATTTTAATTATATATATAACTCATATCATATTTAAATAATAATAATATTTATATTTATATGCAACTCTTAAATAAATAAATAAATAAATATATATATTTATAATATTTTAATATCATATTTTTATTTCATTGTTTATTAATTGACAATGAAAAAATTCATTATGCCTATTGGACATATAACCAATGATCGTATCTTAAATGACCATATTTTCAATGATCATGTTTTCAATTACTATGTTTTCAATAGAAAAATTTCATTCCTATATATATATACTTACTAAATCATTTGTGCATTCTGTTGGAACCAGGGTATTCACGGCATGATTTGGCGTATGGTTTGTGTTTGTTTTCAATCCTCAGTGGAAGTTCAGAATGTGTACCAACAAAGAGATCATACCGTTCAAGCAGACAACAGTAGTAAAGATGGCGCCGTTTCCCCATGCTTGCCAAATTTTTGGGCCTGAAAATCGACAAATGGAGAAAAGTGTTTTTTGGAAAAGTGACTTGTGTGCCGTGTACTGAATGAAGAGGAAACCTACACGCCATATATTTTTCAAGATCAGATCATCAAAATATGGCAAAGGGATAAGGTTCGCACATGTTTTTGTGACGTCGCGCAGGTGACTTGCGCGCCGTGAAAGATACTTGCGCGTCGATGCCTTGGAAGCTTCATAACTTGCGCGCCTATGGTTTTTCCAGATCATAAGATCAAAATTTGGCAAAGGAAATATGTTCTCACAAGTTTGGAAGTTGTTCGCGCAAGTGAATAGCAGGGGAAGAGACCTACGCGTCGAGACTTGCGCGCCGATGGTTGACTTGCACGCCGTCGCGCAGGGTGGTCAAATTGCCTATAAATACTGGACCATCCATCCTCATTTCTCATGGAGTTCAAGTATTAGAGATTGTTTGAGCTCTCGTCGCATAGGTGATTAAGCCGCGCTAGTGGTAGTTGGGTCGTGCAAGTAGAGGTTGTGCGCTGGTTGTTGGTTGCGCGCCCAAGGCGGTTTGGGAGAGAAAGGAAGTGGGACGTGCAAGTTTTTTGTTGGGGAAGGAAGCGTCGAGCAGGTGCTTTGGTGTCACTTGCGTTCCAGTTTAGAGTTGCACACCGAGGACTTGCGCGCCGTATTGAAACTTGCGCGTCGGGCTTGAAAAGGAGAGCCAAATTTTGTTGAAGCACGCCTGTCTTTCTAGAGCTGCACAAGAGCTGAAAGATTGCCTAATACTTTTAGTGCAAAGTGAGATTAGTCTTTTGGTAAGAGTTGGAATTCAACATAGAATCTACATACAATAGAGGATGCATTCTTATGCAATGATGAAGAGACCTTCATGTCTATAAACTGAGTGGGACTTCACCTAAGGGCAGTGAGCCAAGGGGAGTCAATGGGAGTGACCCAAGGGAAGCAGTGAGCTATCCCTGAATCTTTGTAAAGGCAGTGAGCCTGGGACAGAGTGACTATTCCCAAACATTTGTAATCCACAGCTAGTGAAGATTAGTGGAATTAAATACGACCGATAACTTGTCGGCGTATGCTCCTTGGATGTAGCCCTTAGTGGTGAACCAAGTAAAAAGTGTTGTGTCTTCTCTGTGCATGTGAATGTTTTCTTTCTGATCATATTCATCTTACAGGTTTAACAAGTTCTTACCAACGTGGGAACAAGATCCATCACATTAAAATAAAAAAATTTCACCCTGATTCACCCCTCCCCTCTCAGGGTGTCTCGGGGTCCTTCAAGTGGTATCAGAGCGTAAAGGTTGCTGGTGTTGAATCTGTCCTTTATCGTCATGGAGAATGCAGTCAATATCAGGGGAGTCCCTCACTTCGATGGAAGTAATTTACAGATCTGGAAGAAAAAAATGAGATCTCATCTAAGATCTCTTGGAATGGAAGTTATCTTTTCTACTGTGCAAGGAATACAAGTCACTGACCCAACAAGCCTGGCTATGACTGAAACAGACAGGAAATTTTTTGATGTAGATGCTAAAGCACAAAATGCACTCACTGCAGCCCTTTCTGATCAGATCTACCTAAAGGTGATGAATTGAACCTCAGAAAAATCCATGTGGGATAAACTCGAGAATATTTTTGAAGGAGATATCAAAGTGAAGGAGGCAAAACTACAAGTCCTGCACAATCAGTTTGATGATCTAAAGATGCATCCAGACGAGAATGAAGACTCTTTCTTCAATCAAATTACTGAAGTGGTTGTAGAAATTTGGGGTATAGGTGAAGAAATAAAAGACATTGATATTGTAAAGAAAATATTAATAATACTTCCACCTCTGTACAATGCAAAGGTTTCATCCCTTGAGGAAAGATATCTTTCAAAACTTTCTCTAGATGATCTACTTAGCAGCTTGGTAGCATATGAAATGAGAGTCAAACCAGAAGATGCTACGACTCGTGTGAGAAATTAAATGGCATTCAAGGCCATGGATAAACTGAAAATATCAAAAGATAGTAGTGGTGAAGATGAAGAAGAAAAAGAAATTCTTTCTCTCATTGCAAAGAAGTTCCAGAAGGGGAAAGGGAAATTCAAAGGGAAATTACCTCTCGCATGTTTTCGTTGTGGAAAAGTTGGGCACATTGCCTCTCAGTGCTTAAGAAAGATCAATGATGAAGATAGTGAAGATAAAAGCTTCGATAAGCCACATAGAAGGTTATTCAAAAAGGGAGACTTCAAATCTGGAAAGAAAATTCAAAGGAAGAGTTTTGTCTGTGAAGAAGAAGAAGATGATAATGAATTCTGCGATGAAGAAGAACCAGAATTCAAAAATGGGAACCATGCTTCCATGATGGACACTGTTGAAAAGTTAGAAGATACAGGTGGAGAAGAACAACTGAGAACTTGTGTTGATCCCGAGATGCAACTTAAGGATGCCGTTAGTAAGCTTAAGATTAAATGTAAGAGTTGCAATAAGTGGAAATCAATTGTAGAAGAATCAACTGAATACGTTGATCAACTTGAAGATGAAATTGAATGACTAGAAGAATTTGTAACGGTATAGTCTAAAATAATTGAGAGCAATGATGATGTAGTGGATCTGAAGCTGAGAATTGAAGAGCAGGCAAAGGCCATCAATGACCTCACCTCCAGACTTGATGAAAAATCCAAGACTATTGAGGGTCTTGAAGAGGAAGTTGTTACTCTAAGGAGTAAACTTGAGACTGAATCAATTCCAAAAGAATCAAGGAAGAAAATACAGTTTGGAAGATTCTCATATGCAGAATTACTAGAAAGAGCCAAGTGTGGTTCAGATGGGGTTGGAAAAATCTTGAGTGATCAAAGACCCACTTGCATGGGAAAGAGTGGAATTGACTGTGAGGATGAGACATCAACAGCTGGAAGTGAAAAGATCCAAAAGAAAGATAAGATGAAATTTGAACATGTTGAAACATTACCTAAAGTGCCGAAAAAGGAACCCTCAATCCAAACTAAAAAGAGAACTGAAAATTATCCTCAAACATTCAGAAATGACAGACAGTCCAACTTTTCTCCCAGGGAAGAAGGAATGAGGAGAAATTCAAGTGAGAAGACATTTCCTCTCATGAAGTGTCAGTCCTGTGTCTATCTGGGCCATACCATGTCTTATTGCAAAGAGGCAATAAGCTATTTGAATGGAGAAGATATAGAAGTTCAACAAAGGAGAAAAAATTCATATCCTAATTCTTATAGAAGAAACAATTTCTATGGATATTGTTTTCATTGTTCTAACTTTGGTCATAAGGATGCTAATTGTAGGCAGAGAAGAGACATGGACACCTCATACCAAAGTTCAAGACAAGTCAAATCTCGTCAGCAAGACATTGTTGCTCTTTCAAACAGGTTTTCTCCTCTCAAAGAAGATTTTGACTATGAAGAACCTGGGTATGCAGAAGAGATAATTGAAAGTCCATCAATACTATATACTCAATCCAATCTCTCATGGAAGGAAAGGAAGAAGATTGAGAAATCCAACCTCGCAGAGGTGGCCCTCAATGCTACAAAGAACAACAGTACCTGGATTCTGGATAGCAGTTGTTCATCTCATATGACAGGTAATACGGTCCTGCTAACGGATATCAAAAGGACGGTTGATGGTACAGTACTATTTGGTAATGATGGGGCTATGAAAATCAAAGGGAGTGGAAGTACCGAATTAGCTAATGGAGAACTAAATAAGACTGAAGTCCTTTACGTAGATGGCCTACGTCATAATATCCTCAGCGTGAGTCAAATCTGTGACTCGGGACTTATAGTTACTTTTAATCAGAAAGGCTGCACTATCAAGCGAAAGACAGAAAATTCACTTATGAAGGGATGCAGAACAGAAGGAAACTTGTATCAGGTTGATAGTAAAGAAAATGTATGTTACATGACCGTTGAAGAAGAAAACAATTTGTGGCATCGGAGACTGGGACACATCAATCAACAAGACATGGAGAAAATATCAAAATTGAGAATTGTCATGGAAATTCCCAACCTGAAGCGTGAGCATGAAAAATCTTGTGATGCTTGCATTCGTGGGAAGCTGGTCTGCAATTCATATCGGCTAAAGAAGAAAAGGGCATCTCACCTTCTTGATCTGATTCATACAGATGTATGTGGGACGATAAATGTTGCCGGAACTCATGGAGAAAGGTACTTTTCCCTTTTCATAGATGATTACAGTAGAATGGCATGTGTGATGGTCATTCACAGGAAACAACAAGTCCTTGACTGCATGAAAAAATATCGGCGAATCGCCGAGAATGATACTGGACGAACAATCAAAGTGTTGCGATCTGACAATGGAGGAGAATACACGTCCATTGAATTTGAAAATTATCAGGAGAAGCATGGGATACAACATGAGATAGCTTCTTTGAGAACTACACAACAAAATGAAGTTTTTGAACGTAGGAATCGACAGGTGAACAACATGGAACGAACTATGCTGATTGAGAGTCGTATTCCACGACATTACTGGAAAGAGGTTGTTCAAGCTGCAGTGTACATTCAGAATCGAACATGACTTTATATGGGTGAGACGAAGACACCATATGAATTGTGGCATGGACGGAAGCCTTCTTTAAAATAATTTCGTGTCTTTGGAAGTAAATGCTTCATCAGGAACAAAGAAGGAAATCAAGGGAAATATGGCGACAATGTAGATGAAGGATTTTTCCTCGGTTACTCAATGAACAACAAATCTTACAAATGTTTCAACAAGCATTTAGGAAGGATTTTGGAAAGCAGTGATGTTAAGATAATTTAAGAGAAAATCACAAATGCTTCAAGGACGTAATATGCTGATGTGATAGAAAGTCAGGAAGAAAGTGAACGTGAAGAAAATAAAAATGCAGAAATAGAGGAAGTTGTTCAAAAAACTCAGCAGTCACATCATGATATTGACTCAGAAGAAGAATCTGAAGAAGAAACTGTGGCTGAAGAGAATGCTACTGAACCTCGTAGGAGAAATCGAAGAGCTGAGATTGATCCATCCAACATAATTGGGGACAGGAGTGCACCCACTCAAACAAGAAGGATGAGGAATAACATGCAATATGCATTTCTATCAGTTGTAGAGCCATCCTCATTCGAAGAAGCTGCAAATGATGAATCATGGGTTAAAGCCATGAATGATGAATTAGATCAGATTGACAAGAATCAGACATGGGATCTTTTCTAGAGACCCGAAGGTCACAATGTGATTGGTACCAAATGGATCTTCAAAAATAAGTTTGATGAACATGGAAGTGTCATCATAAATAAGGCACGAATGGTATGTAAAGGATACTCCCAGATTGAAGGCATTGATGTTGAAGAAACCTTTTCTCCAGTGGCTAGACTGGAGTCAATCAGGCTTTTCCTTTCCATGGAACTCTAAAGAGGATATAAATTATATCAAATGGATGTCAAGACAACATTCTTGAATGGTGTACTCGAAGAAGAATTCTACATTGAACAACCAGTGGGCTTTGTTTTGGGTACTGATGAAACAAAGGTCTGCAAACTGAAGAAAGCTCTATATGGTTTGAAGCAGGCACCACGGGCGTGGTAATCACGGCTGGATTCTTATCTCAAGAAGTTGGAATTCAAAATAGGAGGAGTTGATCACAATATCTATGTGAAGAATTCTCCAAAAGATCAATTCATGGTTCTAGTGTACGTTGATGATATCATATTCGGTGGCAGCAGGCAGAAATCAGTGGACGAATTTGAAAACCACATGAAATCAGAATTTGAAATGTCTATGATTGGGGAGATCACATATTTCTTGGGGCTGCAGGTAATTCAAAAGAAGGAATACACATTCATTTCTCAGAAAAAATATGCAAGAGAGATGCTGAAGAAGTTTAATATACAAGACTACAAACCAATGTCAACTCCAATTGCAGTTGGAACTAAACTTGGAAAGCATGAGGATAGGGACTCTGTAGATCCCACCATGTACAGGAGGATCATTGGGAGCCTACTGTACCTGACAGCGACGCGGCCAGATATTATCTTTTCCACATGCCTTGCAGCCCGCTTTCAGAGTAATCCAAAGGAGGAACATATGGCATCAGTAAAAAGAATCATGAGGTACATTCAAGGTACACATAACTTCGGGTTATTTTTTGCTGCAAGCAGGGACAGTGAATTGTCAGCGTTTTCTGATGCTGACTGGGCTGGTGATATAGTAGACAGAAAGTCCACTAGTGGTGGAGCTTTCTATATTGGGCAGAAATGTGTTGGCTGGTTGAGCAAGAAACAAGAAAGTACTTCTCTTAGTACTGCTAAAGTGAGTATATCTCTGCCACAAAGGCATGCACTCAACTGCTTTGGATGAAGTAGAAACTAATAGATATTGGTGATAAGGTGCAGCAACCAATGGTGATTTACTGTGATAACAAAAGTGCAATTGATCTTATGAAGAATCTGGTTCAGCATTCTCATACAAAACATATTGAAATATGGTATCATTTTATCAAAGAAAAGGTTGAACAAGGCATGATTAGAATGGACCATGTTGTAACTGATGAGCAAGTGGCTGATATCCTGACCAAGCCACTGTCCGCGGCTGTATTTGAGAAGCATCGGTTGAACCTCGGTGTTCAACCACCTCCTACTGCATAAGGAGGCTCCGGAAAACCCCTCTCCCCGTTTGTTTTAACTGTTTTTTCTATTTATGATTGTGATGCAGGTTTATGGGGGAGATACTATCCAGGGGGAGTATGGTTTGAACTGAACATTGAAAAAAAATTCGGTCTTTGGATTTATTGTCAATGGGGGAGAAAGGAATAAATTCAAGGCAAGTAATGCTTCTGTGATGAGAAGTATGCGAAGGAAAACATCGGGCGTCATGGCGAATTCCAGAAACACTGGAACCCAATTCAAGCTTCCTCTCTTGTTTTCTACACCGAGCATTGCTCACGTAGACTTAGAGTGTTGTCTGAGTTGATTCTTGCGTTTTTGAATTCCTCATGGATGGAGATCTACTGAATTTATTTCTTGATTTCCAACAAACCCAAAGGGGGAGATTGTTGGAACCAGGGTCCTCACAGCATGATTTAGAGTATGGTTTGTGTTTGTTTTCAATCCTCAGTGGAAGTTCAGAATGTGTACCAGCAAAGAGATCATACTGTTCAAGCAGACAACAGTAGTGAAGATGGCGCCGTTTCCCCGTGTTTGCCAAATTTTTGGGTCTGAAAATCGACAAATGGAGAAAAGTGTTTTTTGGAAAATTGACTTGCGCGCCGTGTACTTAATGAAGAGGAAACCTCCACGCCATATGTTTTTCAAGATCAGATCATCAAAATATGGAAAAGGGACAAGGTTCGCGCAAGTTTTTGTGAGGTCGCACAAGTGACTTGCGTGCCGTGAAAGATACTTGAGATTCGGTGCCTTGTAAGCTTCATAACTTGAGCACCTATGGTTTTTCTAGATCAGAAGATCAAAATTTGGCAAAGGAAAGAGGTTCGCGCAAGTTTGGAAGTTGTTCGCGCAAGTGAATAGCAGGGGAAGAGACCTGCACGCCGAGACTTGCGCGTCGATGGTTGACTTGCACGCCGAGACTTGCGCGCTGATGGTTGACTTGCACGCCATCGCGCAGGGTGGTCAAATTTCCTATAAATACTGGACCACCCCTCCTCATTTCTCACGTAGTTCAAGTCTTAGAGATTGTTCGAGCTCTCGTTGCGCAGTTGATTAAGCCGCGCTAGTGGTAGTTGGGTCGCGCAAGTAGAGGTTGCATGCCGGTTGTTGGTTGCACGCCCAAGGCGGTTTGGGAGAGAAAGGAAGTGGGATGCGCAAGTTTTTTTTTGGGGAAGGAAGCGTCGCGCAGGTGCTTTTGGTGTCACTTGTGTTCCAGTTTAGACTTGAATGCCGAGGACTTGCGCGCCGTATTGAAACTTGCGCATCGGGCTTGAAAAGGAGAGCCAGATTTTGTTGAAGCACACCTATCTTTCTGGAGCTGCACAAGAGCTGAAAGATTGCCTGATACTTTCAGTGAAAAGTGAGATTAGTCTTCTGGTAAGAGTTAGACTTCAACATAGCATCTACATATGACAGATGATGCATTATTATGCAATGATGAAGAGACCTTCATGTCTATAAACTGAGTGGGACTTCACCTAAGGGCAGTGAGTCAGGGGGAGTCAATGGGAGTGACCCAAGGGAAGTAGTGAGCTATCCCTGAATCTTTGTAAAGGCAGTGAGCCTGGGACAGAGTGACTGTGCCCAAAAATTTGTAATCCACATCTAGTGAAGATTAGTGGAATTAGGTACGACTGAAAACTTGTCGGCGTATGCTCCTTGGACGTAGCCCTTAGTGGTGAACCAAGTAAAAAGTGTTGTGTCTTCTCTGTGCATGTGAATGTTTTCTTTCTGATCATATTCATCTTATAGGTTCAAAAAGTTCCTACCAACGTGGGAACAAGATCCATCACATTAAAAGAAAAAAATTTCACCCTGATTCAGCCCTCCCCTCTCTGGGTGTCCCGGGGTCCTTCACATTCCACTCTCACTTCACAAGGAATAGTTCCTATTTCATATTATAGATTTTTCATAATGATTATTCCTTTCATTGTGAAATTACTCATTATAATTTTTTTCTTTTTATTGGGGATCCTAAAGTATAAATATGATCCAGGGGATTTCCTATTCATGATGATTTTGTTATTTTCTATCTATTATCCCCTATTGTTTTATGCAATTTTAATGGATTTATTTTATCCATTGTGAGAAATAATAAAAGGTGTGAAAATTTTGTTTTATGTACTTTTATTTTATCTATAAAACTCTCCTTTAAAGTGTTCAAAATATTATAATTCCATTCTCAAGATTGGTTTTAAAAATGACCCATGCACTAGATTGAAAATTCAAAATTCCTTCAGAATTCTCAATCCTTATAGACACGTGATATTACACTACTGTTATTCGGTATCAAGACCCAAATTATATAAATTTTTTCTAAAGGGTGTTTCTTATAATCCTTTGACTGACTGAATAAACCAAAGGACGAAATTTTTATTGATTTTAGATAAGTCCCCTTTTAAGGGTAAGGGGGGGACCAAGACTTCACAAACATCAAGATGTTAACAAAATTCAAGAACCAAGGGGTTGCAACCCAGAACAAGACTACACATAAGTTCCTCTACCCAACATCAAAATCATTAAGGCACGCCTCCACCAATGCATGGATGATCAGCAAGCAGTCCCATGCTAACATGCACAGGCACGGTATCGATGGCTATACCATACCCTCTCAATCTTCTGAATCTGAAAAGTCTTGTGTGGGGAAGACAACTAGATCTATCCTCATCTAAAGAAAAACCATGTAGATTTTCTGAGTTCCCCAACAGACAGCACATCAAGGTGCATAACCCATAGACCATTAAGAAAATCAACAATAAGAAAACTAGCATCCCAGACACAATTCACCTCAAATCCCATCGCCGCTATCAAAACCGCACACATGAGCTGCAACAATCCACCCCGAGCACTCACCCTGCCAGAGCACGATGCAGAAGATCTCAACATTGATGCGGAAGATCGGATGAGGAGTATCCAACACTACGGACCGGGAGCCTGATCACTAAGCCAGAGCCCAACTGAATATGGGGTCAGACCCCAACATTGAAGAGGACCAGAATCCCATCACAGATTAGGGACCCGACCATACCTCCCATTGAAAGACCCCCATCTTGGAAACCACCGCAAAAGACCTAGAGCCGGACCACCAAGCTGGAACCACTGAGGAAGACGAAACCCGACCACCCTACAGTAGAAGGTTGAACAAAATCCTTCGCCGCAACGCAAGACAACAAGTCCCACAGCCGAATCTCAAGACCGCCTGACCACCGCCATCGCCGTGACACCGTACAACTGAGCCTGTAGAACCATGTCGCACCACCGCAGAAGCCCAGGATCCTGACCATCATGCCAAGGATGACCATAAACATGACCTACCTACCACAGAATGTCGGATCTCGAACCTCACCATCGTCGTGACGCCTGAAGACCAGGCCCGAAGACAAACCGTGAGAAAACAACTCCATCACTGCAACACCAGACATCCAAACCCGATGAACCACATCTACACACCCCCACGATGAGAACACACTGAGTAAATTCTAGATAGGAAGTTAGTGAACAAACCCTATACGAAGGAAGAAGGTGGCGATGAGGGAATACCTAGATTCGCAACGCCCCTTACGGGCTCATCCCCCAAACATGTTAACGGTTAACGCGTGTATAGGTGAGACCTTACACCATCCGTGTGCCACACATCCCCAATGAGGCCCAAGGTGTCCAACGTTGGTCTTGGGCCAGTTCCCATCGGGGTAGAGGGGCCCATGAGTGGTTTGTTAGCATATAGTGCATGTTGCCTTGCGAGGAATCGAACCCGGAACCTCAGGGTCAAGACGCCACCACCTTTAACCAACTCACCCATGCCCCCACGAACATTTATTATAATCCTTTCATTGATAGAGTATCATAGATTAATATAATGTGTGGTTTCCTTCTTCCAGATATTATTCATCTAAGTGGAGGGAACCAATCTATCACTAAAATAAAATTAAATTTATTAAAAGGAAGGATTATAATATTTCCACAATGAACATTCCTATAAACCTGAAAATAGAATACTATAATCATACCACTAGAAAATTTCTTTGAGAAATAATCATTAGAGAGGTTATTTAATGATCTTGGAATACTTATTAAATAAAATAGAGTTATTAGAATCAAATTACCACAACACATCCACAACTTTTGATAGGAGAGTATATGTACTTTAAATTTTAGGATCCACTCTGGAATAGTTCTTGCATAAACATTCAACTCTCCTCTTGGTCTTGGAGGTTGGTAATTCTCATCATCTTGGTTAGTCCTTGGATTAGGGAATTGTTTTGGATAATTCCCAATTTCCTAAAACATAATAAATGGAATTATTAATGGTACCTTAGGATGAAATCTATTTATTTCAATCATATTAACCAAAATATTCATTTTCCTATGGTATTTTGATGCTTGATGTCGTCCTTTTCCATATATCAAATATATTCTAGTTTTTTGAGACATTCCCATGGCTATCACTTTCCTTATTTTTTACATAGAAGGAAATTTAATGTTCGTTATTTCATCATCTTCATCTATTGATCTTTTATGAAACTCCATATTTAACTTCTTTGGTTTATTTTATACTTTTACTTTTTTCACACTATAAATCATATTTTTTGATAGCTAACTTGGAATAATCACAAGGTTTCTCACTCTAACTCTCATTTTGATGGGTTGTTAATTGAATTAGTCTCTGTATTTCTTTTCACATCCATGATTCCTTATAGTTCCATCCAATACTAAAACCAAAAGGGTTGACATGAGTTAAAAAACATTAAAAATATAAGGGAATTATCATAATCATAAAATGAATTCAACCTTAAAGCATCTTGTTCTTTTATATTATTACATTATCAAATAGTTCCTTTAGGCCTACCTATACCAAGAATAGTTTAAATCAGGTTACTTAAAGTTGAGTTACCTTAAACTTCTCAACCTAATAACTCAAAGTATCTGGGAAATAAATCCTTCAACTTAGTTCATAAAGATAATATGATCTACAAAATCATATCCCATAAGATTTTATATTCATATGTGCAGTCTTGGGTCCGCTCTTCATGCATATAATTGATGATTGAGTCAATTATCAACCAATGAGTTTAGGGTGATTACACCTAGGTGCATCTATGTTAGATCCTCATCTACTTTCTAGTATCTAGATAGGTATTTGTTTCTAAGAAAACTACATAATTAGGTCTTTTCCAATATTTTAGGATATCAACCTATACTGAGACTTATCTCTAGGGGTTTTACTAAGTATATATAACATTAATACCAAAAGAAAATAAACTAATCTCAAAGAATAATTAAACCCTAATTTGATAATAATTATGAAAATTGATGATAAACATACATAAATATTACATTGAGTCCATGTTTTAGATAAAACATCTCACAAAAAGTCACACAACTCAAGGACTGATAGGTTTAATGTCTTAGAGACTAGATATATAAACATGTTATTTTACAAAACTTGTTGATATTTCTCTATAATGACACTCATATAGACCCTTTCTTAACATCTCATATGATATGATCATCCTCATAGCCTAGGGAATGAAAACATAATAAATGGGGTGATCCTAGATGCTCTGTAAGGGAAATTTATAAAATATTCATAACCGTTATTGTGACTCCCCAGACCTGTACTCTTAGATATAGTGCTCATAGATATATACTTCATATACTCACTTTGATACCAGTTGTTAAAGCCTGGATATAACTATCCTTAATTAATAAATAAATAAATATTATTTTATATCTTACATCTCAAGGATCATTTTAGGTTTAGAGATTTAGAGATTTAAGACAAAATAATAACTATCACATCCCTTGTTCTTTGTGTCAAACGGAAGTTTTTCCCACTATACAAGAAATTACTTAATTTCTGATAAGTCTTTAACATCTCCTATAAATTATTACACACATGATATCCTTATAAGAATTTCACATGTACTAATTTTATTCATAACTGATGGAATGGAAACATAAGAAAGGAGTGGTCTAAAAGGCTCAGTAAGGTAAACATATAACTGAATCAATAAAAAACCTAATCATGGTATACATAATATTTTAGGAATAAATAATCATAATAATTCCATATTCAACTAAAACCAAGAGAATATATACACATGAAAATAAATAAAAACATAGATATAAATAATACTAATATCGTACTAATGGAATGCATAACGTCAAGAATAAAAAACATAATCTCAAGACCTAATTACAAAACATTATCTTGTTATGGGAAGAGGTATACAACAAAACCCAACATGTTTTGTCTTATGTGACCTGTCAATGAATTAAGGGGGTATATAATTCTAAGCCCCGCCTTCCACCTGATTAAGTCCAATAAATTCACCATAAGAGTCAAAAATAATTTTCACATCATCCCTAAAGAACCTCTTACTAAATAAAAACATAGATATACATATAATGAATGATAAAAAATGTTAATAAATAATCAACCAACATTATGGTTCCACTAAGATTTTATTGTAATATATCATAATAATAAATTTAGGATTGCATTGAATATATTTATTTCATTTATAAGAGTAAAAAAATCTAGATCAATACTGAGTATAAGTTAAAAAATTAACCCTTTAAAGGGATATATATTATTAGAGGGATCTTATGGTAGATTAAAAAAATATCCAAAATTGGAAGGTGAGGAATCCTAGAGTAGACAGAAGTGATGTCCAATATAGGTGTGGTGATAATCATTTATTCAAGACCATTAGAGTGGAGGTATTCCAGTTCATATTCAATTGAGGAGATTTTTTGAGTGATTCCATTAGTATAGGTTCCTATGAAACTTTAATACTTAGACGCTTGATTTTATTCCATATCTTAATGATGGATTGGAATCCCTCTTTCAAACTAGGATTCCTTCCATCACCGTGGTTCTAAATTTCATTGATAACATACTTCCCGAACAGTGATGGGAGGAAGGCTAGTTTGAAAGGGGGAATGAGTAGCCTCAAATCCATCATCTAGAGATATGAGGAAATTAAGAATCTGAGGACAAATTAAATAAAGGTAGTGAAGGTTAGTTGTACTATAGTATTGAAGTATTATATCTATATTCAAGATAGTAACAATTTTCATGAAAGATGCATGAAATTGTGGACTTTTGTTCATGGAGTGTATTGTATTATTGTTATTCAAGACAAATTAAATGTTTGACTACTCTTGAAAAAAAATGTATTCTGAACATGATCATGTTACCAATACCGAGGAAGAACAAAATATTGATGATGAAAATATGGAATTATTGGGGGGTCAACAACATGTTGATAAAAAAACAACAATGACACAACATCATAGTTTTGAATAAAATTATCAAGGTAAGAAGTCAGGGTATAAAATTTGAAGTTGGTTGGAATCAACATGGCCAACCTATTGACCCCAACAAGTCAATGTTCATTAGTTATCTTGGGGTCACAACGAGGATGAATGTACCGATTGATATTGACTCATGGAACTATGTCCAACTAGTAACAAAGTAAATCCTTTGGAAATATATAACGGTAATGTTACAAAAAACTTTCTATATTTTAATAAAAAATTATATTAAGGTCTTATTCATTTTTAATGTTGTTTGATTTTTCAATTTAACCTATATCAAACATAATTTGTTTAATTTATTTCACGTACATATACATATATATGTTAATGAATTTGTATACAAAAATGCACACACACAAATATATTTATGTAATATATAGAAACACAAACACCTAACATTTATGTAATTTATTCAAATTTTATTATATTTTAGAATTTCCTTATAACATGATACATTTAATATATATTATGTTTTTAATCGGTATTTTTTTAATACTATAGTTAGGGTATACATTTTTAATATTTTTTTATTTTATTTTTGAATTTGATCATTTTCTATTATTTTTTATTTATATTTATTTATTTACAATGTTTTAGTATTTTTAATATGTATTCATCCACTTAAATATATATATATATATCCATATTTTTTAATAACTTATATTTAATTAATAAAACTTATCAATTTTTTCAATATTTTTAAAATGTACACATTTTGAATTATTCAATTTCACTCATTTTTAAAATGCATCTATTTAAGATTATATATCTATTAATAATGTTAGAAATATATTTATAATGAAATATTTATAAATAAATATATCTATAAATGTAAATTTACTATATTTATAATTATTATAAAATAATAATAATTTTTTTAAATAAATATTATATAATTATAAATAAATAATTATATATATTTAAATAATTATAAAATTATAAAAAATTTATTTAAATAATTATAAAATTATATTAAATTTATTTAAATAATTATAATTATAAAACTTTTATTAGTGTTTTTTAGCACTGATAGAGCTCAAGATTTATCAGTGCTAAAAAAAGTACTAATAAATATTCATTTTATCAACGCTTATAAATTTAGCACTAAAAAAGGGACCTTTATCTGTTATTTTATAAAAAACACTTTTAAAAGTGTCCTCCATCTATTTTAAAAAAACCATAATCATGAGTCAACCACTCGTGATTCTCATTCTCTCATGAAACTCCTCTATTTCTAGTTTAACTCCTCTATGTTTCCTCGGATTAATCAAGGCTAGAATCCAATGTATGGTATTTTCTACTTTTCCTCTATAATTGTTTGATGTTTTGGGTTCCACATTTTTTATTTTTGCACTATTCTTAACCTTGAATAACCCTACATCTCTTCTACTCACTACTAAAATACAATTAGTGGTTCTATTTCATCATTTTCCTCCATAAACAATGGTTTCTAAGAAAGAGAAGAATGTTTTCACATGGTAAGATTAGTCAACATATGTGTATGGGCATGTATGGATAAATAAAATATATTTTTCACCACATTCTACTACAAAGGTAACACTGGATTTATAGCATGATCAAATTGAGTTTATTTAAACATTGAAGTGGTTAACCCATTTCTCAAACATGTTATCTATATCCCTTATCATTGACACATGACTTTGGCTAGTTTGTGAAAAATGGAATTTGAGCATAGGTTCTCCAGAGTTCCTAATTTTCAAAGTGTGCCTTTTTATTTTAATAGTAAGGGTAGTGTGGAGTTATATTTTAAGAACTCAAGAGGTACATGTGGGGGAGAGTGTCATGAACTCTCTTCTGTTTAAAGAAACGAGTTTCCATGGAACTTTGGGCTTGATTATTGGAATTTGATTGAGATTTTGATTGATTTGATGTGTTTGATATGAGAATTTATATTTAAATTCCCAATGAGTTTTAAGTGATTTCTAGATTTTGTTGAGCTTGGGATGATGGTGGTTAAAGATATAGAGCTTCACAACTGGTCCCCATAGCCAATCCAACCATGTGAAGCCCATGTGAATAGTTATAAGGACTCCACTAAACCCGCAAGAAGTTTTTTATTTCATTTTAGGATTCTTTCAACCAATTATATTTATTGAATTACTATTAAAGTTAATTCTCAATTTTAAGAGGTTAATTAAATAGGGGTTGGAATAGTTTGATGTTATTTAAATGAATTTAATCCAGTGTTGTGTAGTGTTTTAAATTTTTTTAATGTTTTTTGGGTTAGAATTGATTTTTCTTATTTTCTAAAAAAATATTAGGTTCTTAAATCTTTTTAATGGTTTATTTAAAATGGTTTTTTATATCATAATTTTTTTAAAAAAAATTGGTTGATTTCATTACGGGTTTTGAGAAAAATGATTTGTAAAAAATATAGATTTTTATGGAAATGATTTAAAATGAACCAGCTTTATTTAAAATGTCTTTAACTATTAATAAACTCTAAAAATGGTTTTTTTTATTTTTAATCAAGTATATATTTATAAAACTCTTTATTTAAAGTTTTTTATTTTCAATAAAAAGAAGTTTTATAATTTGTTTCTGTTGTGTTTTTTGGTGTTTATGATTTTGGATTTGTTATGTGGTCTTAGAGGGACTGTTTAGTTTGATATGTTGGACATTAACTAGTCGAGTTCATGTATTGTTTCATTTTAATTATTACTCCTTAAATTTTCAAAGAACACATTAAATTTTTCTCCTAGAATGAACCTCTTAGTGATTTATACCTTTATTTAGAGGAGTCTCATTTTGTTTCAATCTCTACCCAGAATCTAAATCAAGTGGGGAACATGGAACCTTCTTTCTCTCAAAACCCATATTAGGATATTTATTTTTTGGATGTACAGTCAGTTGAGACTTGGAAATCTAGTGGTTGGTTATTTTATTGATTTTTATAGGGTTTTTTTCTTTGATTGGCCTCATTGTTTGGATATAACCTTCTTTAATTTTGTAGTTGTGTTGAGGGTCTTGATATAATTTTAGAATGGGACACATGATTTGTGGTATTTTTTATTTTTTCTTATGGACTGGTGGTTTATCCTTATCAAGTTTGGGCATATTTTTTGATTTGTTATTGAACCATCTTCTTGAGTATCATGCCTCTTATTTTGGATTTGATAGGTAGGAATTAGTAAGAATATATGAAATTTCATGTTCTTTCGTGTCTTTATTTTTTTCTAGAATCATTTATAAATTTATATAAATAGAAACATGAATAGTAAATAAATAGTGCGTTCTTATTAACTTATTAGTGATGATTAGGTTTATATAACTTATTAATTGATTGAGTTTATTTATTAACCCCCTTTATCGACACTATTAGTTAGTTTTTTCATAATTATATTTAAAAGAATGCTTCTAACATCATTTAAATTATACATAAAGTATGAAAAAAAAATTTAAAAAGGAAATGAATGAGAGAGAGGGGAAGTGGGTTCACATTTAATATATATTATTTTGTACCTATTTCTGAAAGATTATTATTTTTTGGGAGGGGAAAATTAGGAGAATCTATACATTAATATAGAATATGTCACCACTCTGAACCCTAGATATCCATATAAAGGATCCAATGAACATCTTCTTTATGCTAGAACTTATATTGATCCTCATATACTAGAAGAAAATTTAGATCTACTTCAAGCTATGTGGTATAATTTTCAATGATGGGAAGTATGTATGGTTCCCCCAAGATTTTATTATAATATATCATAATAATAAATTTAGGATTGTATTGAATATATTCATTTCATTTATACGAGTAAAAAAATTCTAGATCAATACTGAGCATAAGTTAAAAAATTCACCCTTTAAAGGGATGTATGTTATTAGAGGGATCTTATGGTGGATTAAAAACATATCCAAAATTGGAATGTGGGGAATCCTGGAGTAGATAGAAGTCATGTCCAATATAGGTGGGGTGAGATTCATTTCTTCAAGACCATTAAAGTGAAGATATTCCAATTCCTATTCAATTGAGGAGACTTTTTGAGTGATTACAATAGTATAGGTTCCTATAAAACTTTAATACTTAGACGCTATATTTTTTTATATATCTTGATTATGGATTGGACTTCCTCTTTCAAACTAGGCTTCCTCCCATCATTGAGTGTCTAAAGTTCATTTATGACATACCTCTCGAATAATGATGGGATGAAGGCTTGTTTGAAAGGGGGAATGAGTATCCTCAAACCCATAATCCAGAGATAGAAGGCAATCAAGAATCTGAGGACAAATTAAATAAAGTTAGTGAAGGTTAGTTGTAATATAATATTGAAGTATTATATCTCTATTCAAGATAGTAACAATTTTCATGAAAATGCTTTAAATTGTGGAATTTTATTTGTAGAGTGTATTGTATTATTGTTATTCAAGACAAATTAAATGTTTCAATACTCATGTAGAAAATGTCTTCTGAATATGATCATTTTACCAATCCTGAGGAAGAACAAACTATTGATGATTAAAATATGAAATTATTAGGGGATCAACAACATGTTGATAAAAAAAACAACGATGCAACATCATAGTTTTGAATAAAATTATCAAGGTAAGAAGTCAGGGTATAAAATTTTAGGTTGTTTGAAATCAACATGGGCAAACTATTGACCCCAACAAGTCAATTTTCATTGGTTATCTTGGGGGTCACAATGAGGATGAATGTGCCGATTGATATTGACTCATGGCACCATGTCCAACATTTAATGAAGTAAATCCTTTGGAAATATATAACGGTAATGTTACAATATACTTTCTCTATTTTACTAAAAATTATATTAAGGTCTTATTCATTTTTAATGTTTTTTGATTTTTTAATTTAACCTATATCAAACATCTTGTCTTTAATTTATTTCTCATACATATACATATATATGTTAATGCATTTTTATACTAAAATGCACACACACAAATATATTTATACAATATATAGATACACAAACACCTAATATTTATATAATTTATTCAAATTTTAGTATATTTTAGAATTTCATTATAACATGATACATTTAATATATATTATGTTTTTAATTAGTCAATTTTTTTAATACTATAGTTAGGGTATTCATTTTTAATATATATTTTATTTTATTTTTGAATTTGATCATTTTCTATTATTTTTTATTTATATATATTTATTTACTATATTTTAGTATTTTTAATATGTATTCATCCACTTCAATATATATATATATATATCCACATTTTTTTAATAACTTATATTTAATTAATAAAACTTATCCATTTTTTCAGTATTTTTAAAGCGTGCACATTTTGAATTATTCAATTTCACTCATTTTTAAAATGCATGTATTTAAGATTATATATCCATTAATAATGTTAGAAATATATTTATAATCAAATATTTATAAATAAATATATCTATAAATTTAAATTTATTATATTTATAATTATTATAAATAAATAATAATAATTTTTTAAATAAGTATTATATAATTATAAATAAATAATTATATATATTTAAATAATTATAAAATTATATTAAATTTATTTAAATAATTATAAAATTATATTAAATTTGTTGAAATAATTATAATTATAAAACTTTTATTAGTGTTTTTTAGTTCTGATAGAGCTCAAGATTTATCAGTGCTAAAAAAGCACTGATAAATATTCTTTTTATCAATAATTATAAATTTAGCACTGAAAAAGGGATCTTTATCAGTTCTTTTCAAAAAAAATGTTAAAAGTGTCCCCAGTCTATTTAAAAAAACCCTAATCATGAGTCAGCCACTCGTGATTCTTATTCTCTCACAAAACTACTCTATTTCCGGTGCAACTCCTTCACGTTTCCTCAGATTAATCAAGGCTAGAATCCAATGTATGTTATTTTCTACTTTCCTCTAACATTGTTTGATGTTTTGTGTTCCAAATTTTTCATTTTTTCACTATTATTAACCATGAAGAACCCTACATCTCTTCCCCTCACTACTGAAATTCAACTAGTGGTTCAATTTCATCGTTTTCCTCCATAAACAATGGTTTTGAAGAAAGAGAATGATGTTTTCATATGGTAAGGTTAGTCAACATTTGTGTATGGGCATGCATGGATAAATAAAATATATTTTTCACCACATTCTACTGAAAAGGTAATGCTGTATTTATTGCATGATGAAATTGAGTTTATTTAAACATTTAAGTGGTTAACCCATTTCTCAAACATGTTATCTATATCCCTTGGCATTGACACATGACTTTGGCTAGTTTGTGAAAAATGTAATTTGACCATAGGTTCTTCAGAGTTCCTAATTTTAAAAGTGTGCCTTTTTATTTTAATAGTAATGATAGTGTGGAGTTAGGTTGTCAGAACTCAAGAGGTACATGTGTGGGAGAGTGTCACGAACTCTCTTCTGTTTAGAGAAATGAGTTTCCAAGGAACTTTGGGCTTGAGTATTGGAATTTGATCAATTTGATGTGTCTGATATGAGAATTTATATTTAAGTTTCCAATGATTTTTAAGTGATTTATAGATTTGGTTGATCTCAGGGTGAGTGTGGATAAAGATATGGAGTTACATGACTGGTCCCCATGGTCTATCCAACCATCTGAATCACATGTGGATAGTTACAAGGACTCCACTAAACCCGCAATAAGTTTTTTATTTCATTTTAGGATTATTTCAACCAATTTTAGTTATTGAATCACTCTTAAAGTTAATTATCACTTTCAAGAGTTTAATTAAATAGGGGTTGGAGTTTTTTGCCTTTATTTAAATGAACTTAATCTATTGTTGTATAGTGTTTTGAAAATTTTTAATTTTTTTGGGTTAAAATTGATTTTTATTGTTTTCTAAAAAAATGTTAGGTTCTTAAATATTTTTAATGGTTTATTTTAAAATGGTTTTATTATATCATAAAAGGTATATTAAAAATTGTTTGATTTCATTATGAGTTTTGAGAAAAATGATTTGTAAAAATGTATATTTTTATTGAAATGATTTAAAATGAACCAACTTTATTTAAAATGTATTTAACTATTAATAAACTCTAAAAATGGTTTTTTTTATTTTTAATCAAGTGTAGTGTTTTAAAACTCTTTATTTAAATTTAGTGATTTTTAATAAAAATCAGTTTTATATTTTTTTGATGTTTTTTTTTTGGTGTTTATGATTTTGGATTTGTCATGTAGTCTTGGAGGGAATGTTTAGTTTGATATGTTGAACATTAACAAGTTGAGTTCATGTCTTGTGTCATTTAAATTCTTCCTCCTGAAATTTTCAAAGAAAATATTAGAGGTTTTTTCTCCTATGATGACCCTCGTAGTTATTTCTACCATTATTTAGAGGAGTGTCATTTTGTTTCAATCTCTACTGAGAATCTAAATCGAGTGGGGAACATAGAACCTTATTTCTCTCAAAACCCATATTAGGATATTTATTTTGTGGATGTATAGTCAGTTGAGACTTGGGAATCTAGTGGTTGGTTCTTTTATTGATTTTTATAGGGTTTTTTTACTTGATGAGCCTCATTGTTTGGATATACCCTTCTTCAATTTTATGGTTATGTTGAGGGTCTTGATATAATTTTAGAATGGGACACATAATGTGGGGTATTTTTTATTTTTTCTTATGGACTGGTGTTTTATCCTTATCATGTTTGGGAATTTTTTGTTTGATTTGTTATTGACCTATCTTCTAGAGTCTCATGCCTCTTATTTTGAAGTTGATAGGTAGGAATTAGTAATAATATATGAAATTTCATGTTCTTATGTGTCTTTATTTTTTTCTAGAATCAATTATAAATTTATATTAATAGAAACATGAATAATAAATAAATAGTGCATTCTTATTTACTTATTAGTGATGATTAGGTTTATATAACTTATTAATTGACTAAGTTTATTTATTAACCCCCTTTCTCAATACTATTAGTTAGTTGTTTCATACTTATATTTAAAAGAATGATTATAACATATTTTAAATTATATGTAAAGTATGAAAAAAATTATTAAAAAGGAAATGAATGAGAGGGAGGGGCAGGGGGTTCACATTTAATATAGGTTATTTTGTACCTATTTCTGAAAGATTATTATTTTTTGGAAGGGGAAAATTATGCGAATATCTACATTAATATAGAATATGTCACCACTCTGACCCATAGATCTCCAAAAAAAGGATCCAATGAAAACCTTCTTTATGCTAGAACTTATATTGATCCTCATGTCCTTGAAGTAATTTTAGATCTACTTCAAGCTATGTGGTATAAATTTCAATGATGGGAAGTATCTATGGTTCCACTAATATTTTATTGTAATATATCATAATAATAAATTTAGGATTGCATTGAATATATTCATTTAATTTATAAGAGTAAAAAAAGTCCATATCAATACTGATCATAAGTTAAAAAAATCACCTTTAAAGGGATGTATGTTATTAAATGGATCTTATGGTTGATTAAAAAAATATCCAAAATTAGAAGGTGAGGAATCTTGGAGTATACATAAGTGATGTCCAATATTGGTTGGTGAGATTCATTTCTTCAAGACCATTAGAGTGGAGGTATTCCAATTCTTATTCAAATGAGGAGACTTTTTGAGTGATTCCATTAGTATAGGTTCCTATGAAACTTTAATAATTAGGAACTTGATCTTTTTCCATATCTTGATGATGGATTGGAATTCCTCTTTCAAACTAGGCTTCCTCCCATCAGTGTGGTTCTAATTTTCATTGATGACATAGCTCCCGAACAGTGATGTGAGAAGGGTAGTTTGAAAGGGGGGAATGAGTAGCCTCAAATAAATCATCCATAGATAGAAGTAAATCAAGAATCTGAGGACGAATTAAATAAATCTAGTGAAGGTTAGTTGTACTATAATATTGAAGTATTATATCTCTTTTCAAGATAGTAACAATTTTCATGTAATATGCATGAAATTGTGGACTTTTATGAATAGAGTTTATTGTATTGTTATTATTAAATACAAATTAAATATTTGAATACTCATGCAGAAAATGTATTCTAAACATGATCATGTTACCAATCCCGAGGAAGAAAAAACTGTTGATGATGAAACTATGGAATTATTAGGGGTTCAACAATATGTTGATAATAAAACAACAACGACGCAACATCATAGTTTTGAATAAAATTATAAAGCTAAGAAGTCAGGGTATAAAATTTGAGGTTGGTTGGAATCAACATGGATAAACTATTGACCCCAACAAGTGAATTTTCATTAGTTATCTTGGGGTCACAATGGGGATGAATGTGCTGATTGATATTGACTCATGGCGCCATGTCCAACTTGTAATGAAGTAAATCCTTTGGAAAGATTTAATGGTAATGTTATAATATACTTTCTCTTTTTTACTAAAATATTATATAATGAAATGTTTATTTAGTTTTAATTATTTCTAATAGAATTTATTTATTTTAGAATATTTCGGTAAGAAATTTTTCTTAATGGGAAAATAATGAAGTCTAAAAATAAATAACGTGCATTAAAACCAACGTACCCCTATCATAAAGGAAGGATGATATATGCTTAATTAGAGAAGAAATTGGTATGTATTTTAAATCAATAATAAAAGTTTAATTATGTGATATGAAACGATAAATGTTACTTTGTTTATATGTATATTGATGAATCAAAATCTAAATCCACTTCTATCCCACATCATGTGCTCTGGAAGGAGAATTGTGTAAATAAGGAGGGTATATTAGTTGATGAAAACACAAGATTAGTATGGGAAGCATGTGTAAGTATAAAATAATTGTAATTCATTATGATTTATAAAAATATTACATAAAAATAAATATGTTCATTTTTATATGGTTTAGACAAAATAATCAGCAATGGTCGTACCAGAAGAAAAACGACTTTCAGTAGCTTTGAAGCGGCCTGAACAATATGGCCAGGTTAGAGTATTCGGTTTTGGAGTCTCTACTAGAAAATATTTTAAGAAGATAAAACCATATAAAGATACATATAATATGATGAGATGATTATAGACACAAATAAACTCACTGCAAGATATTATTTTGCGATCTGGTTTGGTAGACCAATGTATAAGAAATGATCAAAGTGAACTGGTGGTAGAGTAAATATCTGCACATGAACCAAATAATCCCACTATATTTGAGTCTAGTAATTCAACCAAGCCATATACCTTACTTGGGGTAATCAATTTTTTCATTACTCTTTCTTCTAAATGTAAACCAAACAACTTTTGATAACTTTATATTACTAAAATTCTCCAGGGTATAGTTGTATGTGAGTTTTATATGTCAACACCTAGGTACAGTTGTGTTGTGATTGATACAATGTATAATATCTCGAGATACTAGCTACATAATCAACCCCTCACAAAAACTCACATGATATTGGTGATTGAGGTAGCTTATGATCCAACTACTGAGTTTCTTATTCCAATTGATGGTCCATATATTACAACAATCGAAGATGATATTGGAACTTTCATTGCATGGATGTCTATCTTATAAAGATACATGAGGTACGTCTTTAACAAATTTTTTCATATGAAAAACATGTAACAATTGATTATAAAAGGTCTGAAGTGGGTTATGATATTATATATGGATAAATTATTAAAGAAACTAAAGGTCAAATCAAGAAAATCTAGTGAATCAACCAAGAAAACAAAACAATCTTCTGAGAGTACCTTCTCCCCGCCAGTTCTAGAGAAACATTTATTATCATTACAACTTCATGTAGAGATCAAATTGAAAGATAAAAATATGTCTTACATTGAATATGAATAAAACATATATAAATATTCTATCACAGACATAATTGGTCTCGAGAATTTAATTGAGATTTTCAAGCATGAATGGTTGGGCGTCTCAATTGTGAATACATACATAAGGTACATTTTCATAATACATTTATCCAAATAGTGAGATAAATATGTTTATTAAAGTTAATAACTATTCATATTTTTTATAGGAATTTATATTACAACTATATAAAGGGAATATCACACGAATCATGATTTGGATTCATTAATCTCAGTATCATTTCTATGCCATAATTTACTTTGAATGAGGAAGTAATTAACCAGAAAAAAGGTGAGTTTCTCAAAGCGTTTAATTAAAAATAATCAGATGATATAATTTTTTTGAAGACTATATTTCAAGGGTAAAACTCTATGATCTAATCACATAAAATATATTTTTAATTTTTTCATTACTTAATTGTTTTTAGGAGGCACCAGATGCTGATAACAGTCAATATAGGCACCCTAAATATTTATTTTTTGGACTCAATGCATGGATATGAAACCAACCGAACACACATGATTTTTAATGTGAATATTTAATACACTAAATTTAAAATTTTATAAATAAACTTCAAATTATATGTTCAGTCTTTGTTTTAACGAGATTTTTTATGATAGGGTGGTCACTCAATAAAGGCCAGATCATGGCATGAAGTCGGTGTCTAAAAAGATAAAGCCTGTGGATTACTAAAAATGGAAAAAAAATTAAGTTATATATATAAATATTTAACTATAAAAAAATTTGAAAACAATTTACTTATTTCGGTCAATCCTTCTGCTGTGTTTGAAACAAGATAATTAAATCGATTGTGGATATTATGTTTGCAAATTTATGAGAGAAATCATAAAGCATGAAAAGACTAGCATCCCCCAATTGGTAATTTAAAAAGTTAATTAAAATTTCAATAAATATATTTCATAATAATTTGTTTGTCTATATTTTCTTAGTACTATCACAATTAACGATAATAGAGTTACTCAAAAGAACAAATCAATTTGTTAAGAGATGAGCGGACAACGTAATTTTTATCAGAATGTATGATGATCATAAATTTAGGTGATTACCTACCATGTTTGTGATATAATACGAGTTATGACCTTCCAAATATATTTGGGGTGTGAAGAATTAGTGTCATAATGCTTATATATTATTTTTGATCGCTTTCTCAAGGAGAAGAATAATGGAGGAAATCAATTTGTTTAGAAGCGCTGACATGAAAATAATAAAATTTTTAGGAAATCATAGAGGTGGAGGTAGAGGTTTAGGCATAGGTGAAGGTAGAGGAAGAGGTGGAGGTGGAGGTGGAGGAAAAGTCGGATCTGGAGACCAATATGGAGGAGGAGGTAGAGGTGAAGACCGAGTTGGAGACTAATGTGGAGGAGGATAAGAAGTGTTGGCTTGAAAAAAAAACTATTTAACAATGAATTAGAATAAGGATCATACCATGAATGTTTTTTTTTTCAATTTTATGAATCAGTCTCATGTCAAACCCACACACTATTCCACCTGTATGGATCAAAGTGTGTGTTTCACATTTTAGTAGAAAACACATGTGGCATACTCAAAACTGAGAAAACTTGTTCAGATTGTTTTTTTACTTTAGTAAAAATGATACATAAGTCATTTAGGATGTATATGGATTATTCATGCCTTAATCTGATGCACAGTGTGATCGGTATGACTCCAAGTTCATCTTGTTATTCAAAATTGACATTAATTTTAGTGAAAAAAACAACCGACATACTCAAAACTGATAAAAAAAATTCAATTGTTCTAGTACTTTAGGAAAATGATCCATACATAATTTGGGATGTATATGGATTATCCTCACCTCAATCTGATTCATGGTGTGACCGATATGACTCAAAGTGTGTCTTTTTATTCAAAATTGATATTAGTTTTAGGGGAAAAAACAACCAACATACTCAAAAATGAGAAAATGCATTTGGATTGTTTTGGTACTCTAGGAAAATGATCCGTACATCATTTGTGATGTATAGGGATAATATTCACCTCAATCTGATGCACAGTGTGACTAATATGACTCAAAGTGTCTATTATCAGTTTAAAATTGATATTTTAATACAAAAAAGTGTCACTCACTAAAAACTGAGCAAACAGGCTCAGATTATCTTGATAATTTGGGACAATTATTAATAAGTCATTTTTTATTTTTATGAATTAATCTCATGTAAAACCCACAAACTATGCCACATGTATGGTTCCAAGTGTGTGTTTCCAGTTTAAAATGAAATTTTAGTAAAAAACACATGTGGCATACTCAAAACCAAGAAAAAACATTTTGATTATTATGGTACTTTATAAAAAAATATCCTTGAGTCATTTAGTATGTGTAGGGATCATACAAGCCTCAATCCTATGCATGATGTGACCGATATGACTCTAAGTGCATCTTTTTATTCAAAATTGACATTAATTTTAGTGAAAAAACAACCAACATATATAAAAATAAGAAAACACATTCCTATTGTTTTATTAATTGATTAAAACGATCCATAAGTCATTTGGGACATTTAAGAATCATCCGTACCTCAATATGATGCACAGTGTGACCAATATGACTCCAAGTACGTCTTTTTATTCAAAATTGACATTAATTTTAGTGAAGAAACCAACTGACATACTCAAAACTAAGGAGACACATTAAGATTGTTTTGGTACTTTAGGAAAATGATCCATACAACATTTTTTACATGTAGGTATTGGCCTCAACTCAATTCTTATGCATGGTGTGACCGGTATAACTCCAAGTGTTTGTTATCAGTTTAAAATTGACATTTTAATACAAATAAGTACCACCCACCGAAAACCAAGAAAACATGATTGTATTGTCTTTATAATTTCGGAAAATGATTCATAATCCATTTTGACATTTATGAATTAGTCTCATGTCATACCCACACATGATTCCACCTGTATGGCTCAAAGTGCGTGTTTCTAGTTTAAAATGACATTTTAGTAAAAAACACCTGTGGCATACTCAAAACTGAGATAATGCATTAATATTGTTTTGTAAATTTAGAAAAATGATAAATGATTCATTTGTGAAATTTAGGGATCAATCACGCCTCAATAAGATGCACAATGTGACTGGTATGACTCCAAGTGTGTCTTTTTATTCAAAACTGACATTAAATTTAGTGAAAAAAACAACTAGCATACTAAAAAATGATCAAACACATTCAGATTATTTTGTTACTTTAGTAAAATGATCTATACATACTTTTTGATGTGTAGGGATCATATACACTTCAATACAATGCACAATGTGACCATTATGACTCCAAGTGTCCGTTATGAGTTTAAAATTGTCATTTTAATACAAAAAAGTGCCACTCATTAAAAATAAAGTAAGCATGCTCAGATTATCTTGATAACTTGGTGAAATGATTAATTATTCATTTATTTATTTATATGAATCAGTCTCATGTCAAATCCACACATGATGCCACCTGTACAACTCAAAGTGCGAGTTTTTAGTTTGAAATTACATTTTAGTAAAAAACACACGCGACATACTCAAAACTAAGGAAACAAATTCTGATTAATTTAATAATTTAGTAAAATAATATATGACTCATTTTAGGCATGTATGGATCAACCTCACCTCAATTAAAAGCATGGTGTGACCACTATGACTCTAAGTTTAACTTTTTATTCAAAATTGACATTAATTTTAGTGAAAAAAACAACTGACATACTCAAAACCTAGAAAAAGAAATTGGATTGTTTTGTTACTTTATAAAAATGATCTATACATCATTTGAGATGTGTAGGGATTAGAATCACCTCAATATAATACACGGTGTGACCGGTATGACTCCAAGTACATATTTTTATTCAAAATTGACATTAATTTTAGTAAAAAGACAACTGACATACTCAAAATCAAGAAAATGCATTCATATTGTTTTTGTACTTTTGAAAAATGATACATATTTCATTTTTGATGTGTAGGGATAAGCCTCACCTCAATACAATGCATGGTGCGATTGGTATGACTCCAAGTGTTCGTTATCAGTTTAAAATTGACATTTTAATACAAAAAAGTTTCACTCACTGAAAACCAAGAAAACATGTTCGGATTGTATTGATAATTTGGGAAAATAATTCATAATTCATTTTTGAAATGTATGAATCATTATCATGTAAAATACACTCATGATTCACATATATGGCTCAAAGTGCATGTTTCTAGTTTAAAATGATATTTTAGTAAAAAAACACACGTGACATACTCAAAACTAAGAAAATGAATTCAGATTATTTTGGTACATTAGGAAAATGATCCATGAGTCATTGGGATGTATAAAGATCATCCACACATCAATATGATTCATAGTGTGAGCGGTATGACTCAAAGTGTGTCTTTTTATTCAAAATTGACATTAATTTTAGTAAAAAAACAACTGACATACTCAAAACCAAGAAAACAAATTTGTATTGTTTTGGTACTTTAGGAAAATGATCCATACATCATTTGTGATGTGTTGGGATCAACCTCATCTCAATCTAATGCACGGTGTGACTGGTATAACTCCAAGTGCACCTTTTTATTCACAATTTACAATAATTTTAGTAATAAAACAACTGAAAAAATCTATAATAGTGCTTCATTTTTCTTGTATTTGTGTTAGAAATTTTATTTCATTTAAATTTAGTATTTTTATCTTATTTTGGTAATTTTTGTTGCTGTTTTTGGTGATGTAGTGTGTTGTTACAGCACACTACACCTATTTCTGGTGATGCAGTGTGCTACAACATCACACTGCAGTTTTAACCTTTATCAGTACTACTAAATATGCTAATAAAAGTATGATTTATTAGTGATTTTAAAGGCTCTTATAAAGATACCCTTTATTAGTTCTTATACAGGTGCTGATAAAGTCTATCTTTATCAGAAATGCACTTATAAATCATTCTATTATCAGTGCAAATAAAAGTGCTGATAAATCATACTTTTATTAGTTCTTTTTAAAGTGATGATAAAGGTTCTATTTATCAGTGCTAAATAAAATCACTAATAAATTATGTCTTTTATCATTGATTTAAAAATTTCTGATAAAAGTATGATTTACCATCACTTTTATTTGCACTGATAAATCTACCCTTTATTAGTGCCTTTTTAGCATTGATAAAAGCCACAAAATTTTAACTGCACTGAGGTAGTCAATGATTTTCTAGTGTTGATAAAGTAAAATTATAGCACTGATAAAGGTTTGTTTTGTAGTAGTACATGTTCCAACCGTGTTCCTGGTTATGCTCAAAGGGGCACCCCACACGGGTTAGGCACACGGTTTGGATAACTGTTCATAGCCCGTGCAAAATAGCTCTGCAACTTGTCTAAGATAAGTTTCATGGGAGTGCGGTCTCCCTCGGATGGTTTCAAAGAAACCATGTTGAGATCTACTCCCCACTATCTAAAGCCACATGGTTAGAGAAAAACATGTGGTCTGGGATACACTGTTTTTACTAACCATGTGGCCCAGCCTGTTTCTTCAATTTTTGGGGCTCTAGGCTCCGAACAAGCCTCAAACACCTCTGAGACCTCCTTGAATCCCTTAGGAATAATTTTTAGGGCCAAAGAAATAATTTAAAGCCGAAAACTAATGGAATTTACCTTTTAGAAAAGTCAGGATGTTACAACCTCCCCTCCTCAAGACAACTCATCCCTGAGTTTCCCTTCCGAGGGTGGAAAAACATCATCAGAGAAGAGTTCCAGCCACTATGCATGTACATCAGCATCCGGTTCCTAGGTATCATCCTGTACGCATCTGTGATTCCATAGAACCTATACTAGAATAACATACCTACCTCATAGAACCTTCATGCTATGATCAATGATACATATTAGATTCCCCTTAAAGGAATCATCCACCTCTAAAGCAATATGCTCAGGGTCAAATGAATGAGACGGTTCAGGATGATTCGGTCGAAGCTATGATACATGGAAGAAGTCATGCACGGAATGGTACCTCTGAGGTATCTTTGGCCAATAGGCTACCGACCTGACTCTCTCCACTATCTCAAAAGTCCCGACATATCTAGGTGATAACTTTCCCCACATTCGAATTCATCTATGACCCAATCTAGGAGACACATGCAGAAAGACCCGATGTCCCACCTCAAACTCCAAAGTTCTGTGACAATGATTGATATAAGAATTCTTCTTGGAATGACCTACTTCCATATGCTTCTGAATCAGTTGGACTTACTATGAAGTCTCATGAACAAGACGAGAACCCAGTAGTGCTACCTCACCTACCTCTAGCTAGTACATAGGTGAACAACATGACCTACCATAAAGGTCCTTATATGGAGTAATCTGAATCATTTACTAAAATATTTTATTATAAAGAAACTCAACTAAAGGAATATTATTTTCCTATAAACCTCAAAAATCAAGGATACATGCTTGAAGAATATCCTCTAGCACCTGAATCATCCTCTCTGATTTCCCATCAGTATGAGTTTGATAAGATATACTCAAGAGAACCTGTGAACATAATGATTTTTGCAACCATTTCCATAACCGTGAAGTAAAGTGTACATCTTGGTTTTAAATGATATAATAGGGTACACCATGAAGTCACACTATCTCCCATAAGTAAATAATTCTTATCTCATCGATAGATAAGGACTCCCAGATTGGTAAGAAGCGTGAAACCTTGGTGAACCTTTCAAAAATCACCCATACTGCATCACTGCCTTGAGTGGATCTTGGAAATTTTCTCACAAAATACATAGTGATGTTGTTTCATATCCACTAAAAAATGGTTAGAGTCTGTAGAAGTACAGTAGGTCACAATTCCTCTTCCTTCACCTGCTGACAGGTGTCACACTGAGTGATAAAGACTACAATTTTCCTCTTCCTACCTAGCCACCAATACCAATGATGTATATCTCTATACATATTGGTTAGTCCAGAATGAACTACCTAAATAGAGGCATGATATTCTCTCATAAAATCTTCCCATATATTCGAAGGCACAAAAACGTTCCCATGAAAGATTAGGATATCATTCATATCATTAACCCATCTGAGAGGTGGGTTCTCACCTATTACACTCTCCCTCAATATGAGGCCCTAGGAATCAGATAGCTTCCTCATCCAGACTCTCTTTAGAAGGAAGGATTTCACTTCCATAGAATCTAAAAATAGTTTCCCATGATGATCCTAAACCCCCAAGTGCATATCAAAAAATAGATCCATCAACCACCACTCACTACTGGCATCCTTTATGGCTTGTGTCTGATTCTTCCAGCTCAAGGAATCAACTACAAAATTTTCCTTTTTATATGTGTAATAAATCTCAAAGTCGAAGGACTACAGGTATTCCACCCACCTACACCAACTCATACTTAATTATCACTATGTAGAGATGTATTTGAGACTTCTGTAATCCATGTATATAATAAACCTCTCAACCAATATATAATACCTCTAGCAGCGCAAGACATGGACTATGATAACTAGCTCAAGGTCATGCAAAGGTTAATTCCATTCATGAGGTCTTAGACAACGGGACCCATATGCCACGACCGGATCACCCTGCATCAGTACTACCCCCAACCTAATCCTAGAAGAATAATAGTAAATAGTATAGATTCTACCAAGATATGGAAGAATTAAGATTTACGCTAAAGTCAATCTTTCCTTTAACTCTTGAAAATCAATCTCACAAGTTCAGTCCAACCAAATTTCACACCCTTCTTGGTCAAGCCCATAAGAAGCACTGCCATGCATGAGAAGTCCTGGATGAATCTCATATAATATCTAGATATCCCTTAGAAGTTACGTATATCAAATATGTTCTTGGGATACACCCAAGAAACCATAAATATCACCTTATCTAGGCCAATAGATATGCCTACCTCTGAAATAACATGACCTAAGAAGTGAACCTTGTTGATCCAAAAGTGGCATTTACCAAGTTTTTCATATTTATGGTGCTCTCTTAATTTATTCAACATGATCACAATATGGTTGGTATGGTCATGTCTAGTGAGAGAATACACTAATATGTCATCTATGAAGACTAACACAAAGGAATAAAGATACATGTGGAAAACCCAATTCATTAGGGCTATAAATACTATTAGAGAATTCATGAGACTGAATAACATTGACTAGATACTCTTACAATTCGCACCTACTCCAAAATTTTTTACATGGTATGTCTAATGGACTCACACACACTTGATGGTAGCCTGGCCTCAAATAAATCTTGGAGAAAACTATCTCTCCTTGGAGTTGATCAAAGAGGTATTCTATAAGTGGTAGTAGATACCGATTCTTCAATGTAAGCTAGTTTAGTCAGCGGTAATCCACACAGAATCTAAGTTTACCATCCACCTTCTTGGTGAAAAGGATAGGTGAACCCCATGATAATGTGATGGGTCAGATAAAATCCTTAGCCTCTAGATCATTAAGATGGTTCTTGAGTTCCTAAATCTTTGTAGGTGCCATCCTATAAGGAGGAATGGAAACTAGTGCTACACCTAACACAAGATCTATGGTGAAATCAACCTCTCTATCAAGAGGAAATATAGAGAAATATTAAGGGAAGATATCCCTGAAATGATCCACAACTAGAGAAAATTTCACAAACTGTATTCCATGATTGCTCATAAAGATACTGGCCACCTGGGAAATCAATCCACCTAGCCTAGTATGCTTGGTTCCAACTCAAATTTCCTGGATATCCCATTCAACCTTATGGATATACATGATTCCCTCAGGTGATGTGATCGATACTTGATTATGATAATAATCCACTTGGGCTCGATAAGTTACAAGCCATTCTATACCAAGAATGATATTAAAGTCGGCTATCTCAAGGATGGATAAACTCCAAAGAAAATGATACCCACATATATCAAGGGTTAAATACTTAAATTGGATTATACCCTCTTCTATAACTCCTAATAGGGTGTAAAAAGTCATCACTCCACTGGAATAGTCTACCAATAATCATAGAATTCCCATAGTTACAATAGATAGAAAAGAGTGTGATGCACCTATATAAATCAAGGAAGATACTAAAGTAGAGGCTCCCAGAATAGTACCTCTAACCATAGATGGACCTGGAATCTTCTCCTATGGTATAGGTTTTACAACATAGATATAGCTTGAACCGCAACCTTAAGATTATTCCAGACTAACCCGAGCAGCTCCACTCTGCTGATGTTGAAACTGTGAGGCCTGACCACTTCAGATACAACCACCTGTTCATCCTAATTAGTCAGTAGAAGACCAACTCCCATACTGACATGGAGTCACCGACATTTCACCTAAAGACGATGCTGGCACATAACCCTGTTCATTGGGTATAGGAGTAAAGGATCAGTAGAAATACTGAAGGTGCCCCATCCCACCACAAGCCTGACACTCAATCAGGTTCCTCGTACACTGGGGATTTTTATGGCTTGAACTTCCACACTGGTGACACACTACATAACTATCAGTGTGTGCCACTTGGATGGTAATTCCCCCTCGTGTACCATCGAAATTATTCTTCTTCCTTCTGGATAAACCACTACTTTTCCTGGAAGCTAAACTGACCTGGATCACATTGTTGGATTCCCTCAGGTTCTTCTCCTTGATGAGGGCATGGTTTACTATTTATGAAATGGTGGTAAACCAAAAGATTTTCACCTATGATCAGATGGAATATGTAATCCCATAGTCAAATCGCCTCATATTTTCCAGCTCATCACCAAAAATGGTCATTGTAAAATGCTGCAATTCAATGAAGCGAGCTAAATATTCCATTACTGACATGTAAGCTTTCTAAAGGTACATGAACTCTCGAGAATGATATTATATCCAGGTCTACAGAAATAAGTAGTTGAAGAAGGATATTCATAAGTCTTCTCATACCATACTCTGATGTTGACCAACCCGAGTAAGGATGTTCCCCAATGTTTTTCGGAGTCACGTAGTATATAGGTAGCGAGCTTGAACCTCCACTCTGGAGGCGTCTTGATGTGCTTAAAGATAGATAACATGGACTCTAGCCATGACTCAATAGCCTGAGGTCTTCCATACCCTAAAATGGTATGAGGATATTACTGCTATAACTATCTGGTTAGCTCTACCATAGTAGGGGGAGGCCGGGAGCACCCTGAACTAATTACATAAAGCATAAGAAGTTGTCCCTAAACTAAGCATCAACACCTAGTTTTAACATCATGACCCATATGCCACTGAACCGGTGCTCCGAGACAGTTCACCACAAGGCCTCAAGCGTGCATCCCCGTACACCAGAGGATGCCAACTTGAAGCGAGGGCATAGGTTGTGATAGTGGGGAGACTATGACCTCATACCAGAGTAATAAAACAACGGAAATAACTAAGTATCATACACAGTGGAAAGTAAACAGAGTGAGGAAGAAATAAAAAACTGAAATAGAACAAGTTGTGATAGTAAAATTCTATAAAAGACCGAACAACTATGCAATACAATACAACACTGGTCACCCATCGGGCTGACCATAGAGATACAAGTACAAAAGAAACTGAAAGTAAAAGTATAGGGCTCTGCTACTAACTCCAAGCCAATCCACATACCTGATCTCCAAACACTATCAAACTGGAGAAGCCCATTTAGTAGAACCACTCGAGTAGCTCCGATTGATCATGCAACACTGGGCCTCAGACCTATCCATCATGCAACTCGTGTTCAACCTAAAAAGTAGACATAAGGTCTACACGTACACCGAGGTTCACATGCAGGGGTGAGAAATAATCTCTGTAGGGAACACCAACAACCAACCTATAACTGTGCTGCTAAAAGTGTATGCAACAACAATGTGTTCAGCCTAGATGGAACACAACAAAGGAAGTAAACCAAACATACAACCACAGTTGAACTTAGGGTATGTAATCCCTGTCAACTGGGCAAGTGCCACCATGGATGTCTGTATCTATATACGTAAAAATGTATAGTCCCATACCTTTAAATATATACATAAATATAAATATTCATGATTAAGTGATTCAAATAACAAGAACAACATTAGTAGTCGATCCTTGGGACCATAATCCCGATCTCCTGGACATCCTATGCAAGGGCATTGAGCTGGATGTCGTGAAACTCAAGCCGTGTATCATTAAGTTGATCTCTGGGTCCATAACCCCATTGACATGTACCTGCTTCGGCCAACGCTGGAATTATGCCTCTGAACAAGCTAAAAAAAACAAGAAACCCTCTAGTTCAACAAATCATACACAAGAAAGCAGATAACACAACAGGTAACCCTCTAGGAAGTACTCGCATCCATCCCCTCTGGTCCTACCTAACAAGTACCAACAACCCTCTGGGTAGTACAATCAGCCAAACCACTCTAGTTTGGTCATACGAAAATTATAAGACTCTCTGAGGAAGCTCACTCGGTCAATTCCCCTTATAGTCTAAGGTAGTCAGGGACTCTCTGAGGAAGATCAAACAGTCAATTCCCCTTATATCCCCAAGGTCAAAAGACTCCCTGAGGTTTCTCACTTGGTCAATTCCTCTTATAGCCCCACATCGTTCACAGACTCTCTGAGGAAGTTCACACAGTCAATTCCTCTTATAACATGGAGTGGTTCAAGGTAATTCAAGTAAAACAAAGACTCTCTAAGGAAGCTCACTCGGCCTATCCCCTTATAGTCTATAAAGCTCAAAGACTCTCTAAGGAAGATCACTTGGTATATCCCTGTAGAGTCTATAATGTACAAAGACTCTGAGGAAGCTCACTCGATCTATCCCTTTACAATATATAATTCCCAAAGACTCTCTAAGGAAGCTAACTTGGTCTACCCCCTTATAGTCTACTACCCCAAGTTCTCATAGTCCCATGTAAGTCAACATATAGTAATTCTATATGGCCAAAGTGAACCTACAGAACTACTTGGATAATCAGTCTACAACATATCAATCATTTTAGATAAAACCACTCCATCCTAACAATACTAGGCATGGAAACAAGGCAGCCTAACAGGCAAGCTAGACCAAATGGTCAAAATCAAGTAACATGGTAAAACACATCCACATCAAGGTAAATAACCCCATTTACAATCAAACCACCTCTACTAAGTCACACAAAGAATAGTAGGCATCCCAACAAATAAGAAAGACACCTCATGTCAGGCTCAACAGCCACCAACCAGGAAGCACCTATGGTAAACACTACAACATAAGTAAACCAAGTCAGATATAAACAAATAGTGAGGGTGTCCTGAATGCCCAACCCAACAATACACCAAATCCCAAAGGGATCACCAGTTTGGCACGGGTTATAGGTGACACTCGATCACCATCTCTACCCAAACCCGACATAACAACTTAGGGTTGGTCAAACAACGGGCACCCACTGGGTCCCTTAGGTTAAACATTGAGGAGGCATCATACTTAGGATCCTCCAGGTAAACACGAGCGAAGTAAGGACAACATAGGCATTCCATAACATGGGTCCTATCAAAGGAAAAATAGGAGAGGGGTCCTACAAGGAACTCCCAAGGTCAGTCAACAAGTAAAGGCATCCCTCAGGGGATCCTTAGAAGTACCCGATCTCAAAGCCTCAAAGTCCAAAAGGGAATGTCTCAAAAGGGGAACATACTCTAAAGCATAGGTTATAGAAGATAGATCATATCTCATCTCCTATTAAAGGTCTCAACTAAGTTGGTCCAAACACCCAACCTATCATCCACGCCAAGTCTCATTCTCAGGTGACAACTGAACTTGATAACTGGAGTAAGAACCCATCCATTTAGATAAAAACACATAAAACCCCATTTATATGACCCCTAAATGTCAAAAAGATTCCACCATTGTGATCTACATGGAACAACTCTTATAATTGACTACTCACATGCCCAGTTCTGACTTCCAGAGCCCAAGATATCCCCAAAACTACTAAACTGAAGTAGCACATGGCCAGAGCACATTGGGCTTACCTGTGTAATAGTAAACAAAATTTACTTTACTGTAAATGGAATGTACTATTCATAAAAAGTCACCCCATGTTTTTTTTCACTAAAACACATGCCCAAGTACCACTACATGGCATGTAATCAAAGTACACAACGTGTACTCGCTAAAAACCACTATTCTGTGTTCTATTTCATACGACCAGCCACACGACCACCGACTACACGAAATGTACTCAAAGTACATGGCATGTACTTAAGAAAACTTTGTCTTCCCCGAACAGAAAGAACACATGGCATGTACCCCTGGAATACATGCCATGTATTCTAGGTTTTCCGACAGGAAATCCCTGAAAACACCCGAAACGCCCGTTTTCGCCCCCGAAACATTAGATCCGGACTTAAGAGGCCACAAGAAAGAAATATAAGGATTTAAAGACTTAAAAAAACATGTTTAATGGGGATCTATGGTGAAAACATAAACAACCCTACCTTTGGGCAGAAATCGCCGAAGCTTCGGTTGATTTCACGACTTACGGTTGCTGCATGCCGACTCAGCGCGTCGAGAGCTTCGAATCAGTACCCCTCTTGCCTCCTAACTCTCTCTCTTCCTCAAAATCCAATTCTAAAATAGGTCAAGACCAAGGAAGAGATACAGGATACGTGCACAAGGGAGATGAGGAAAAAGGGAAAGAAGAAAAGAAAGAAAAGGAAAGAAGGAAAAGAAAAAAAAGGGTCCCGGGCCGGCCCCAACGCCCGACATGAGTTTATGCCTTCCCTAGGATAAAATCTCTATTCCGGACTCAAAGGTGCATAATAAATATCAATTAGATGCTCCGTTTAAAAGTTACTGCCAAATGAGCCTACGCAAATAATTTAATATTTAATTTAATAATATTAAATATTAAATATTTCACCAAAATTCGAACAGCTTAGATTTCCTCCAAAGTCCTATCCTAGGGTAAAATCCCAATTTCGGGACCAACAGAGTTGTCAGAAAAATTATCCGAGATCAGCTGTTAGGTTAAAATGACCATTTTACCCTTCACAAGCATGCAACAGTAAAAATTCAAATTTCTGCTCAAAACTGCAGTCTGAAAAAACATGGGTTCTTACAAACTCCCCACCATAAACCTTCTTGTCCCTGAGAAGCCTAGTGAAGGAACCCGCAACCATGCTCATAACCTAAGAATATGCACAATCAAGCTATCTATACTTTCCAATGACCAGACTTATAGAATTAACAACCACCTTCTACACAAAAGATATTCAACTACGACCAAACAGGTACTCCCCACTATATGAATACCCTTGTTGTCATTTTAAAAGTAAAATCTGAGCTCAAAATCTCATTTCAAACACAAAAGTTTAACCTAAACAAGGAGAACCACTCTCAAAGGGCCAATGGTGCACTCCCCACCATATGGCTTTCCTTACACCGCTTCGAGAGCACAAAAATAACAGGTTCCATCCTCAACATGGATGAACATTAAGAAAGAAAAAGTAGCTCGATGTAGGATCGAAGCTCTCTCATCATACTCAAGATGAATCAAGATATCACATTATCGTCTCTTACAAGAGTACACTATGATTTCACTGAAGGCGTGTTTAGCTCCCTTCGAGCCACACTAACATCCTGCCAAAACCCGACCAGGATTCAAGTACGGGTCAACCATTTCACGGTAACCCAGAATTTCACAAAGTCACCTCTACAACATAAGGACATTTCAACACAAATTCCCAGATCCGAGTCCACAAAATGTCTTGGAACATCGGTCCTTGGCTAAGCACCCAACCACTCACCGATCTAGATTCAAATGATGCCACCTCCAACATAAACATCAGAAACACTGGTTGACCAGGCCAAGCACCCAAACATGCTTTCTCATCGAAACCAGCCACCAAAAAGGCATTGGAAAATGCTGACCAACCATCTCACACAGGTTACTCTAGAACGTAATAGACATCGATCTATAAGGGTTCGAGTCAAAACCAAGGGTCTCTAGGTCTTCCACCTAGCCCTATAGAAAAAACCTCACAACTGGATCACAAGGTATAACCACATAGCCCAAAATATCCAACCTCTCAGAAGACGGTAACGATTCCAATGACCAACGAAAGTCAAAACCGAAAACAGCCCATAAAGGCCCTGATCCTCTCTGAGCATCCTTAGAAGAAACTACTCCCTGGTGTTCACAACCCAAGCAGAAGAGAAACTGAACTGACACTCATTGGGTATCCGTATAAAAAAATACCACAATGAGGTCCAGTTCACAAGAAATGCCTTGGTATCTATTGACATCGTTCTCAACAATCCGACTAGATAACCATAGAATTGAGAAACAACACCCAATAAGTGGTTAAACAGAAAGGCATCACATGCCATATTGGCCAACTGGGGTCACTGCTGTGCACAAGGACTGAGTCATAATACTCACACTAACACCTCAACATAGATCCACATAACCTGCCATTAGAGTAAAAAGTATGTGTAAGAAGACCCAAAGGTCTCAGTCATCAGTAAAAACACACAATAGCAGGCCTATATGTTTTGAATCCTACGTGCCTAGTATGATGCATGAGACGCCTCTTACCTTTGTCGGCCAAGAGTCCAAATCTATCCCTGGTATCATAGGAATGGCCAAGAGCCAGAGATCCATAGTAAATCAAAACACCACACAACATGTGCGTCGCTCAAGGAAAAAATCATATACAACCGTAACATCACAAAATCAGAACAGCAATCCCAAACCCTGGCAACTGGGACTTATTACCGGAACAAGTGTTCTCGACGCACCAGCCCGATATCCATCACAGGTTCTGACACATTCCTAATACTCCTATCTAACATATCCCAAAAAGTAAATACCAGGAAAGAAAACTCCTCTGATACCACTTTGTAACATCCTGACCCGGAAGCCACTAAACCGGTGCTCCAAGCTAGTTCGCCACAAGGCCTCAAGCACGCCTCCCCATACGCCAGAGGATGCCTACTAGCAGTGAGGGCCTAGGGTGTGGTAGTGGGGAGACTATTCCCTCATACCAGAGTAAGAAAACAATTGAAATAACTAAGTATCATACACAACAGAAAGTAAACAGAGTGAGGAAGCAATAAACAACTGAAATAGAATAAGCTGTAATAGTAAAATGTTGTAAAAGCCCGAACAACTATGCAATACAATACAACACTGGTCACCCATCAGGCTGACCATACAGATACAAGTACAAAAGAAACTAAAAGTAAAAGTACAGGGAGCTGCTACTAACTCTGAGCCAATCCACGTACCCGATCTCCAAACACTGTCGAACTATAGCAGCCCAATAAATAGAACCACTCGAGCAGCTCCGCTCGATCATGCAACACTGGGCCTCATCCCTATCCACTATGCAACTCGTGCTTGACCTGAAAAGTAGACATAATGTCTACACGTACACCGAGGTGCACGTGAAAGGGTGAGAAATAATCTCAATAGGGAACCCCGAAAATCAACCTATAACTGTGCTGATAAAAGTGTATACAACAACAATGTGCTCAGCCTAGCTGGAACACAACAAACGAAGTAAACCAAACGTGCAACCACAATTGAACTTAGGGTATGTAATCCCTGTCAACTGGGAAAGTGCCACCATGGATGTCCATATCTATATATGTACACATGTATAGTCCCATACCTATACACATATACATAAATATGAATATTCATGATTAAGTGATTCAAATAACAAGAACAACATCAGCAGTCGATCCTTGGGACCATAAGCCCGATCTCCTGGACATCCTATAAAAGGGCATTGAGTTGGACGTCGTGCCACTCAATCCGTGAATCATTAAGTCGATCTCTGGGTCCATAACCCCATCGAAATGTACCTACTTTGGCCAACACACGAATTATGCCTCTGAACAAGCTAAACAAAACAAGCAACCCTCTAGTTCAACAAATAATACACAAGCAAGCAGATAACACAACAGGTAACCCTATGGGAAGTACTCATAGCCATCCCCTCTGGTCCCACCTAACAAGTACCATCAACCCTTTGGGAATTACACTCAACCTAACCCCTCTGGTTTGGTCATACGAAAATTATAAGACTCTCTGAGTAAGCTCACTCAATCAATTCCCCTTATAGTCTAAGGTAGTCAGGGACTCTATGAGGAAGATCATACAGTCAATTCCCCTTATAGCCCCAAGGTTAAGAGACTCTCTGAGGAAGCTCACTTTTTCAATTCCTATTATAGCCCCAGGTCGTTCACAGACACTTTGAGGAAGCTCACACGGTCAATTCCTCTTATATCCTAGAGTGGTTCAAGGTAATTCAAGTAAAACAAAGACTCTATGGGGAAGCTCACTCGGTCTATCCCCTTATAGTCTATAAAGATCAAAGAATCTCTAAGGAAGCTCACTCGGTCTATCCCCATATAGTCTATAATGTCCAAAGACTCTCTAAGGAAGCTCACTCGGTCTATCCCCTTATAGTCTATAATGCCCAAAGACTCTCTTAGGAAGCTTACTTGGTCTATCCCCTTATAGTCTACTACACCAGGTTCTCATGGCCCGATGTAAGTCAACACATATTAATGCTTTATGGCCAAAGTAAACCTACAGAACTACTTGGACAATTATTCTACAGAAAATCAAGCATTTCAGATAAAACCACTCCATCCTAACAATTCTAATCATGTAAACGAGGCAGCCTAACATGCAAGATAGACCAAATGGTCAAAATCAAGTAACATGGGAAAACACATCCACAACAAGGTAAATAACCCCATTTACAATAAAACAACCTCTACTCAGGAACACAAGGAATAGTAGGCATCCTAACAAACAAGAAAGATCACTCGTGTCAGGCTCAGCAACCACCAACCAGGAAGCACCTATAGTAAACACTACAACATCAGCAAACCAAGTCAGATATAAAAAAACAGTGAGGGTGGCCCAAACGCCCAACCCAACAATACATACAAAGCCCAAAGGGATCACTAGATTGGCATGGGTTCTAGGTGACACCTGATCACCATCTCTACCCAAACCCTACATAACAACTTATGGTCGGTCAAACAACGGGCACCCACTGGGTCCCTCAGGTCAAAAACTGAAGAGGCATCATACTCGGGATCTTCCAGGTAAACACGAGCAAAGGAAAGACAACATAGGAATTCCATAACATGGGTCCTATCAAAGGAAAAACAAAAGAGGGGTCCTATAAGGAACTCCCAAGGTCATTCCACAAGTAAAGGGATCCCTCAGGGGATCCTTAGACGTACCCGGTCTCAAGGCCTCATAGGTCAGAAGGGAACATCTCACAAGGGGAACGTCCTCTAAAGAATAGGTTATGAGAGATAGCTCATATCTCATATCATATTAAGGGTATCAACTAAGTTGGTCTAAACAACCAACCTATCATCCACGCCAAGTCTCACTCTCAGGTGACAACTAAACTCGATAACTGGTGGAAGAACCCAACCATTTAGATAAAAACCCCCAAAACCACATTTAGATGACCTCTAAATGTCAAAAGGTATTCCACCATTGTGATCTACTTGAAAAAGTTCTCATAATAGATTACTCACACGCCCAATTGTGACTTCTAGAGCCCAAGATATCCCCAAAACTACTAAACTGAAGTAGTACATGGCCAGAGCACATGGCCAGAGCACATTGGGCCTACCTGTGTAATAGTAAACGGCGTGAACTTTACTATACATGGTGTGTACTATTCAAAAAATTCACCCCGTGTTTTTTTCCACTAAAACACATGCCCAAGTACCACTACACGATGTGTACTCAAAGCACACGACGTGTACTCGCTAAAAACCACTATTCGGTGTTTCACACGGCCAGCCACACGACCACCGACTACATGGCATGTACTCAAATTAAATGGCGTGTAATTAAGAAAAATTCATCTTCCCCAAATGGTAAGAACACATGGTGTGTACCCCTAGAATACATGCCGTGTATTCTGGGTTTTCTAACGGAAAATCCTTAAAAACACCCGAAATGCCCGTTTTCGCCCTCGAAACATTAGATCTGGACTTAAGAGGCCACAATCAAGAAATATAAGTCTTTAAATACTTAAAACAAAATTTTTAACGAGAATATATGGGGAAAACATAAATGGCCATACCTTTGGGTGGAAACCGCCGAAGCTTCGGTTGATTTCACGGGTTTACGGTTGCCGCACGCCGACTCAGTGCGTCGAGAGCTTCGAATCAGTACCCCTCTTGCCTCCTAAATCTCTCTATTCCTCAAAATCAAATTCTCCCATAGGTCACGGACAAGGAGGAGATGTAGGATATGTGCTCAAGGGGGAGGAGGAAAAAAGTAAAAGAAGAAAATAAAGAAAAGGAAAGGAAGGGAAAAAAGAAAAAGGGGCCTGGGCCGACCCCGACGCCCGACATGAGTTTATGCCTTACCTAGGATAAACTCCACATTATGGACTCAACGGTGCAGATGGAATATCAATACGATTCTCTGTTTAAAAGTAATTTCGAAATGAGCCTATGCGAATAATTTAATATTTAATTTAATAATAATAAATATTAAATATTCCACCAAAATTCGAACAGCTCAAATTTCCTCCAAACTCCTATCCTAGGGTAAAATCCCTATTTCAGGACCAAAAGTGTTGTCAGAAAAATTATCTGAGATTATATGTTAGGGTAAAATGACCATTTTACCCTTCACGAGCATGCAACAACAAAAATTCAAATTTATGCTCAAAACTACAGTCCGAAAAAACACGGGTTCTTACACTAGTGGATGACCAACAGGAGGTGCATCAGGTGGAACTACAGGAGGTATCATGGGTGGATCAAGTCCCACCACCTTAGGAGTATTCTCATATCTACTCTCTTGGCATACAACATGAGGTCATCATGGTGTCATAGCTCTAAAATTTTCCAAGTGCATGCCTCAGATAGTATTTATAATAGATAGTAAAACTGATAATAAAAAAATAGGTACAAAGCCTACATATAATCACATCACAACCCTTAGCCTTATCTAGGATTCATGTCTAGGTGATTAGAAAAGGTCACAAAAGAATCACAGAGACACGACCTACTTCTCACTACTAGGCTGGGTCAGGGTCAAGGTTTCGTGTCACACATATAAGATAACCATTTAATTTTAAAGATTATATTCATTTATTTTTTTAATCATTTATGTATTAAAATTTTCTTTAAATGGTTGAATTAGGATTATCACAATTTATAATTTATACGGGCCCAAAAACCTTATAAATTGTAGGTGGTGTCCATTTAACCCTAACCATAACACATTCCATCCCATACAACCAGGGGTCCATGTATCAATATGCCATGACCGGATTCTCAAGGTATCTACTCTAACCTATGGTGGAAAACACTATGACGTTAAAGAAGACACTTTAAGTTCTAATTGTGTTTTCTCTATCCTACAAGGAATAACAAATAAGTCACCACAATAATAACATGAAATACAGACAATGCATGAAAAAAGAAGATATGGCATGACATAATTCATGGAATTTTAATCATATGGTGCTTAATATGATGCAAGATTTTAATATTCCCTCATATCCTCAGGCCAGGGTAAAGCAACCCATGGTATTATAAATTATATAAATAATATTAACAACAAAAAACAAGTACATCACCCAATATTGAAATCCATGAAACTATAACAAGTACAAGCTATAACAACATTTACCCATCCCAAGAAATTTGGGGTTTCCCTATATATGGGTTATCTACTCTCAGGAATAGGCTCATTACCAAACTCCAATATTCTAGCCTCCAATCTAAACCCAAACAGTAATAAAAAAGGATTATACCTCTGATACCACTTTATAACATCCTGCCCCAGATACTAGTTAACAGTGCCCCGAGACAGTGGGCAACAAGACCTCAAGCATTCCTCTTCGAACACCAGAGGCTTATGAATAACAGTGAGGGCCTAGGGTGTGTCCATTGGGAGACTATTACCTCACAGTTTATAGTGAATTTTTTTAGGACCAATAGGGGCCTATTACCCTGAGAGGGGGGGTGAATTAGGGTATGGATATTCTTTTCTAAATTATTCCTACCCCACCGGATCTTGACTATCACGAACCAACCCAGGTTGACCCTGAACCGATCACCCGAGCAGGTCCGCGACATGGCCCGAAGGGCATTACTGATCGCCACGGGCTGGCAACAAGTGTTGGGCATCAAAGTTTAATTGTTGGGAATGATTTGTCCCATTAACAAAACCAAAAAAAACAAGAAAAAAGATCAAAACAAATAACTGATAAACATAACACTAGTAGCGGAAAAGGAAAATAACACTAAACATACCTCCACGTGACCCTTCAAATCACCTCCTGACCAAAGGCCGACTTTGATCCAACAACGAGCAACTCAGCCAAGAAAACCTGAGAAAAGAAAACTGCAACTGAAATGATAAAATAGGCGTGAGAATTTAAAATTCTCGGTAGTGATGCCAAAATAAACCACAGAACCCAGCGTCTCTATTCCCGAAGCAATCCATTAACGCAAGTTTGAAGTACAATTATAAAAGTAGGTTTTTTTGCATTTGAAAACAAGCAACATGTTTTCCCAATTTAAAAACCCAACTCACACCAAATACCATTTTTGTTCAAAATCATTTTTTCTTTTATAAATAAAATCCAAAACAGAATACACCAATGTTGTGCTAGATTAAACCAAGTAAAAGTGAAAGATGAAAATAAACTAGTGCATGAAAAGTAAACAAGAAATGAAAATAAACCAGTAACCATGGGTGATCCTAAACATTCCTAGAAGACCCATGGGCGTACTCGGTTTCGGAACCACCTGCCGGCGTATGGTGAAGCTCTTAAGTCTATAACCAACTGGCCGCCCTAAATGACCAATCCAGTGGAAAATCCCACCTGGCCTAACAACAAATCCAGGGGGTACCAACCCATCTAATCGGGGTTGATCAACAACCGTTACTCGATCTCTAAAAGACGCCCAGGAACCCATGGTGGTTACAATCATACTATGTAAGTAGGAGGCCCTCACATGCATGACTCATCTCACCACACTTGCCTACCCCAAACACGGACGCTTCCTATGTGTTCACCCATAAAGGGTTACCCTAGACAGGAGCGCCCCCAAATACACATTCAAACATTTCACATTTACAAAGTGTCAACCGGGCCGTCATGCCATGAAATCATTAAAACCATTTGATTACCTTTTAAAAATACTAAAGTTTTTAAATGGGTATACAGTTATCAAAACATCATCATTTCAATGAATCAACACAAACATTACACTAAACATGAATGTGCCAAACGGGCTGTCACGTTCCAACACACACCCAACACACACCTCATTTACCAAATGGGTCTTTACCCTTTCCAAAACCAACTTTTGTTTCAAAACAGGATAAAAATCACACAATACGCATAAAGATGTCAAAAGGACTTCCTTACCATTAAAAAATAATAATTGTTCATTATGCGACACCAAAACCATTTGAATACATGATTCACAATCACTTACACATTTTAATAAATCGTTTAAAAAAATTATTAAACACTTCTAAGTAGCACAACATGGAATTCCACCAGACACACATACAAAATATTCTTTTGAAATCAGACGCACACCAAAGCCCTTCCAAAATAAGTTTCGCATCTCGTACAATTTATAAAATTCCATCAAATGACTCAACAAGGGTTCGCACATAAATGAAACCCCGTACCTCATTAAAAAAAATCATCCTAAAACCAAATACATGACAATTATTTCATGAAAAACACTTTTCTTATTACACACATAACCCATAAAACATGTAATAATGCACAAACAAACATAATATTTTTTTTCAAACAATATTTAAATAGGAGATCATTTCGAAATATACTCATAACAAATTCTATCAGTTTGAAAACACCATACCAGACTAACATCATACATCAAGGAGGTATGAATCATATTTTAAAAAAACAACCAAGTAAATTTTGACGCCTAATCAAAAAAATCATCACAGATACGTGCAGATGTAAACCAGGAACTGACTCAAAGCATACTTTTAACAAACTCTAAAAATTTAAGAACACTATTGCAGTTAAATTAAAGGCATAAAGAAATTGCGAATCAAGTTTGAAAACTAAATGAAAGAGTGCAAGTATTAATGGAGTGATCCAGAAATGAAATATGTGAATTCACCTACCTCGGTGGTGCGCGAATACAACCGCACCTTAACAGAAAGGAGAAGAGGACATTGCAGACCCTTCGCACCCCCTAAAAATTGAGGAACACACACAAATTATACCTCAATCTTAGGGTTTGGATAAAACCCCTAAAATTGACAAAGAAATGCATCGGAGGAGGAGAATGCCAAAGAGGGAGGTCGCGGTTGGAGATGGCACTGACGAAGGCGGTCGCGACTGCCGGAGGAGAACACCGACAAGGAGGAGGTCGCGCAAGGAGGGTCGGAGCAAGGAGGGTCCGAGCAGGGGGGATTTGCTGGTGGGGAGGCCGTCACGCTAGAGAGAGGGATGGGGGGTTTGGGTCGCACCGGAAAAACGCCGGTGCGACGAGGGGAGGGGGCATATGGTCGGGTGGTCAGATGTGGTGCCAATGTAGGAGGCGGCTCGAGTAGGAAGAAGGGAAAACATGGGAGGCCGGGATGGAAGTGAAGAGTTCGGGGCGCGAGCAGGGCGTCCCGGTGAAGGGCAGTGCGGAGGGAGGCCTGCAGTGGAGCCGGTGTGACCGCACAAGGGTAGAAATCCGGAGGGGTGGGGGGGGGGGGCGCTGTAGGGGCGCTGCGGAAAGGGAGAAGGGAAATGGGGGGGTTGGGTAGAATTATGGTTTGTTTTGTATTTTTTTCATAATAATATTATTATTACATTAATAATAATCACAATTATAATAATAATAATAATAATAATAATAATAACAGAATAATTATAATAATAATAACAATAATAATAACAATAATACCAACAATAATAATAATAATAATTCAAATAACAATTATAATAATAATGATAATAAAAATGAAAATAGTAATAATAGTAAAAGTAATAACACTAATAATACACTAATGATAATAATAATAAAAATAATAAAAATAATAATAATAATAAAGATAATATTAAGAAAATTTATTAACAATAAAGATAATAATAATAAGAATAATAATAATGATAATATTGAGCAATTTCACGTCACTTGGACAAGTTGCGTGGCTATCGCCAACCGTGCAGTGGTCGCACACGGGTCCAAAACCAACTAAAAACATTAAACATCAACAATTTTAAATCGGGAATCAACCCAAAACTCGGCACGAGAACCCAAAACTAAGAAATAATAGATTGAAAATTAATTCAAAAAGTCGGGGTGCGACAATCTCCTTACCACAGACACTTTCTGCCCCTAGAAAGTCACCCAGCCGAACACTAGACAAAGCAAGAAACCATGACCGGTTGAAACCGAAAGAAACCACAATACAAGAGAATGGGAGAACACTAAAGGGTTCTCCCCACCACAAGAACTCATCTAGCACAGAATTTTAACACCCAACCATAGCACCCCGGGAAGGGGGGGCGACGCGGGAACTCCCAACTGATCCCAACTAACTTTTAGCATGAGCGGACAACACCTCCATTGAAACGTGGAACTCTCGACCCATACCAATATCCCCACACACTAGAGAAAAACCTCCGAGAAGAACATGATCCCAACAATGAACTCGATCATAACCACAAGCCTTGACTCCTCCATAGGCACTTACATCTCCAAACGAACGTCACCAAACCACGACCAACATATACAAGGATCAAACACACTTTTAAGAAAACACATAATTCAGAAAACCATGATCAGACAAAAAAAACTTGTTCAATTACAACATAACATGTCTACTATAACTCTATGATGAAACGATGAACTTACAACGTCAAAACATTAATAGTACAAAAACGAAAATGAAAAGACTTTAAATGTTCTACTGCCAATGCAGTACACAAAACCCGGACCAAGGCTTCACACCCCTGGAAAATCCTGACTGCGCGTGAGCTTCACCCCAAGGCCTATGGCTAGGGCTCTGATGGCCGAAGCATCTCCTTCCTCACAGTAAGGCACTGAAATCTATCGGTCACAACGTCTTCTTCAGGAGATGCTTTCTGCAAAACTTCTCTAGATGACCCAGACATCCGCAACGATGGAATGTCTTCAGAGAGATGTGACATGACGGCTTCACATGCCCGAACCGGCCACACTAGTGGCACACCACTGAACGATTCGACGAATTAGAAGTTAGAACCACTGCAGATGACTCTTTAGGAACACGTTCCTCTGGTAGATCTGGCTCACTAGATGGGGAACCTTCATGAGTAACTAGATATGCTGGATTGCCAAGAACTTGTGCTACGGAGACCAGTTCAGCTAAGAACGCCTCATCCACAAACTTCTCGAAATGATGGTCTTTAGAAAGGATGACCCGCTCCTTGATCTCTGGGCGAAGACCCCCAATGAAGAGAGAAGTTTTCATAAAGTCTTGTGACGTTGCCTCTGGAGAAAAGGACACAAGATCCTTGAAATGTTCAACATATGTCTTCACCGTCCGTTGGCCTTGTTGAATACACATGATCTCTTCCCTTTTCTTCGTCTTTACCTCTTCAGGTATAAACCATCAGATGAAGACGGATTTAAAGACATCCCATGTCATCCCAACTCGCACTGATGGTGGGGAAACCAACTCCCATTCGTCCAGAGCCGGACCTTCAAATAGACCCAAAATAGCATGCGCTCTGACAGCTTCGGGAGTTCCCAAAACCTTGAAGACACGCTCGACCCCTTCAAGCCATTCAGCTACTTCTAATGGACCCCGATCACCATGAAGGATAGGCAATGTCTGAGAAGGACCAAAAGCTGGGCATGACTTATCAGAAACCTTGGGGACCTTTCTAGGAGGCATTTTCTGAAAAACATATAAAACACAGAACCAAAACCAATATCAAGCCGAAGCAACATCAAAGAAGTCGTCTTCATCCAAAACAACCAGCTCAAAATAAACAAGAAAATGTAATTTCATTTTATATTTCAAAACCTCCTTATTCAAGGCCACTTTCCGAACGAAATTCAATTTTTTTTTCAAAAAAAAATCATTTTCCCTTTTTTTCTCTTTAGAAAAACAAGGTCAAACCTTTAATTCTAAGTGCACACCCCAGAAATCCCATGAACTATTGCACATGTCTTCATCTGCTTTCATCCATACGCACTAACACATGCTTCTCAGGTATTCCCTCACATGTTCCAATGTTCATAAAGAGTACCTGAGGCTGCACTCAAACCATATCTCTACAGGTTCCGAGCAAACACCGGATTTTTAGACCAAGATATTTCAGTTTTAAAACAAATCCATTTCACAAATTTAAATCCCTTTAAAAGAAATAGTTCTCATTTTAGAAACCCTTTTTCATTTTCAAAAGCGCACTTACACCCACAAGAACCACGAAAACACACAACTTGAATCAAATCACCGAAGAGAGGGACTAGTAGCTGTGCTTAACATAGCGACATGGTAGTGGGCCATGCTCCAAGTAAGTGCCAACAACTAGGAGAAACATAAATCGTGTACTCGGACTCCACATGGGTCACTACTCAATGTGAAATCACGACGTGACATCAGCTTTCCTATGTTGTCTTCCCTCAATCAAAAGTAAATCAGAACAAAAAAAAGACTCAATTCCCGGACTACCCCTGGCGACTCGAGGTTTGGAACGGGCGAGGGTTCATGACATCCTTCCCGTACCTACCTATAAAGTCCCAACAGTCCTAATCTACATCTACCGGACACCCCAAATAATAAGGGCCCCGTGCTGATACCATTTTGTTAGGAACCAACCCGGGTCGACCCTGAACCGGTCACCTGAGCGGGTCCGTGACATGGCCCGAAGGGCGTTCCCGATCCCCACGGGCTGGCAACCAGTGTCGGGCATCAAAGTTTAATCGTTGGGAATGATTTGGCCCATTAACAAAACCAAACAAACAAGAAAACAGATCAACACAAACAACTGATAAACATAACACTAGCAGCGGAAAAGGAAAATAACACTAAACATACCTCCACGTGACCCTTCAGGTCACCTCCCGACCAAAGGCTGAATTTTCTCCAATAATGAGCAACTCAGCCAAGAAAACCTGAGAAAGGAAACCTGCAACTGAAATGATAAAATAGGCATGAGCATTTAAAATGATCAGTAGGGATGCCAAAATAAACCACAAAACCCAGTGTCTCCCTTCTCGAAGTAATCCATTAAAGCAAGTTTGAAATACAATTATAAAAGTAGGTTTTTCTCATTTGAAAACAAGCAACATGTTTTCCTCATTTAAAAACCCAACTCACAACAAATACCATTTTTGTCCAAAATCATTTTTTATTTTATAAATAAAATCCAAAACAGAATACACCAATGTTGTGCTAGAGTAAAACAAGTAAAAGTGCAAGATGAAAATAAACTAGTGCATGAAAAGTAAACAAGCAATGAAAATAAACCAGTAACCATGGGTGATCTTAAACATCCCTAGAAGACCCCTGGACGTACTCGGTTTCGGAACCACCTGTCAGCATATGGTGAAGCTCCTAAGTCTATAACCAACTGGCCACCCTAACTGACCAATCCAGTGGCAAAGCCCGCCTGGCCTAACAACAAATCTAGGGGGTACCAACCCGTCTAATCGGGGTTGATCAGCAACCGTCACTCGATCTCTAAAAGACGCCCAGGAACCCATGGTGGTTACAATCATACTGTGTAAGTAGGAGGCCCTTGCACGCATGACTCATCTCACCACACTTGCCTACCCCAAACATGAATGCTTACTATGCATTCACCCATAAAGGGTTACCCTAGACAGGATCACCCCCAAATACACATTCAAACATTTCACATTTACAAAGTGTCAACCGAGATGTCATGACATGAAATCATTAAAACCATTTGATTACCTTTTCAAAATACTAAATTTGTTAAATGGGCATACAGTAATCAAAATGTCGTCATTTCAATGAATCAACACAAACATTACACTAAAGTTGAAAGTGCCAAATGGGCCGTCACGTTTCAACACACACCCAAAACACACCTCATTTACCAAACGGGTCTTTAACCTTTCCAAAACCAACTTTTATTTCAAAAAAGGATGAAAAGCACACAATACACATAAAGATGTAAAAAGGAATTCCTTACCATTAAAAAAATAATTGTTTTTTATGCAACACCAAAACCATTTGAATACGCGATTGACAATCACTTACACATTTTAATAAATCATTTAAACAATTTATAAAACACTTCTAAGTAGAACAACATGGAATTCCACCACACACACATCCAAAATACTCTTTTGAAATCAGACACACACTAAAGCCCTTCCAAAATAAGTTTTTCATCTCGCACAATTTATCAAATTCCATAAAATGACTCAACAAGGGTTCGCACATAAATGACACCTCGCACCTCATTAAAAAACAAATCATCCTAAAACCAAATACATGACAAGTATTTCATGAAAAACACATTTTTTAGTACACACATAACCCGTAAAACATGTCAGAATGCACAAACAAACATAATATTTTTTTCAAACAATATTGAAATAGGAGATCATTTCGAAATATACTCATAAAAAATTCTATCAGTTTGAAAACACCATACCAGACTAACATAATACATCAAGGAGGTATGAATGATATTTTAAAAAAAACATCCAAGTAAATTTTGATGCCTAATCAAACACATCATCACAGATATGTGAAGATGTAAACCAGGAACTGACTCAAAGCATACTTTTAACAAACTCTAAAAATTTAAGAACACTATTGCAGTTAAATGAAAGGCATAACGAAACTGCGAATCAAGTTTCAAAACTAAATGAAAGAGTGCAAGTATTAATGGAGTGCTCCAGAAATGAAATATGAGAATTCACCTACCTTGGCGGTGCGCGAATACAATCGCGCCTCAATAGAAGGGAGAAGAGGACATCGCGGACCCTTCGCACCCCCTAAAAATTGAGGAACACATGCAAATTATACCTCAATATTAGGGTTTGGCTAAAACCCCTAAAATTGACAAAGAAATGCACCAGAGGAGGAGAATTCCAGAGAGGGAGGTTGCGGCTGGAGATGGCGCCGACGAAGGTGGTCGCGGCTGCCAGAGGAGAACGCCGACAAGGAGGTGGTTGCACAAGGAGGGTCGGAGCAAGGAGGGGCCAAGCAGGGGGGTTTGCCGGTGGGGAGGTCGTCACGCTGGAGAGAGGGATGGGGGGTTTTGGTCGCGTCGGAAAAACTCCGGTGCGATGAGGTGAGGGGGCGGATGGTCGGGTGGTCGGATGCGACACCGATGGAGGAGGTGGTTTGAGAAGGAGGAAGGGAAAACGAGGGAGGCCGGGATGGAAGTGCGGAGGCCAGGGCGCGAGCGGGGCGTACCGGTGAAGGGCGGTGCGGAGGGAGGCCCACGACGGAGCCGGTGCGACCGCACGAGGGGAGAAAGTAGGAGGGGTGGGGGGGGGGCTTCGCGCAGCGGAAAAGGGGGCGCTGCAGGGGTAGTGCGGAAAGGGAGAAGGGAAATGGGGGGGGCGACCTGGGTAGAATTACGGTTTGTTTTGTTTTTTTCATAATAATAATATTATTACATTAATAATAATCACAATAATAATAATAATCATAAGAATAATAATAATAATAACAACATAATAATTATAATAATAATAACAATAATACCAACAATAATAATAATAATAATTCAAATAACAATTATAATAATAATGATAATAAAAATGAAAATAGTAATAATAGAAAAAGTAATAACAGTAATAATACACTAATGATAATAATAATAAAAATAATAAAAATATTAATAATAATAATAAATATAATATTAAGAAAATTTATTAACAATAAAGATAATAATAATAAGAATAATAATAATGATAATATTGAGCAATTGCATGTCACTTGGACGAGTTGCGTGGCTACCGCCAACCATGCGGTGGTCGCACACAGGTCCAAAATCAACTAAAAACATTAAACGTCAACAATTTTAAATTGAGACTCAACCCAAAACTCGGTGCGAGAACCCGAAACTAAGAAATAATAAATTGAAAATTAATTCAAAAAGTCGGGGTGCAACATTGACCTCTTTATTACAAGGGTCACTTTGTTTTCACTTGTGTGTTTATTATGACCACTTATTTTCTTCTTTATCTGATGATGATGCTTTAAATGAAATGCAGGGAAGAAATCAGGAAGACACAAAGATTTTTACTTGGTTCACCCTCACTGGGCTACGTCCAAGGATCATACACCGACGATGTGCCGCTGTACCAAATCCACTAAAGCTCAATGCCAATAATGTTCGAGCTAGATCACTTCTATGCCCAGGCTCACTACCTTTACAAAGTTCAGGGTTAACTCACTGCTTTCCCAAGGGTCACTCCATGTTCCTCTCTCTCATGCTCACTGCTGGTAGAAAGGATTTCCTTCTTCCTATTCCTTTACACACTACACTTGGAAGGGATCCACTCATAGTTTATAGACCTGTAGGTCACTTCATTTGTATGAATACATGCATCCTCAACTCTTGATAGATGCTCTATTGAATTCCAACATTAATCCACTGATTAATACCCCTTTACCCCTAAAAACTGAGCAATTCCTTTGGAAAAACCTTCACAAAGCACCCTACTTCACAAGGCTCCCAATTTCACGAAGCTCAAACAAGCCTTCGCGAAGCTTCTGCCTTTTCACAAAGCACTCCCGCAAAGAACTCTCGTGAAGATCAACTCGTCGCAGAGCGAATTACCACATGAATCTCACTAAGCCAATGCAGAGCTCGCAACTTTCATTGAGCTAGATTAACCGCCGTGAAGCTCTTCTTTCGTGAAGCACACTACCTTCGCGAACTACCTTCACAAACCGAGAGAAAAATATTTTCTCTAAAAATTCTCTCTTTCTCTCTACTTCTCTCAAGGGGGTCGAGGTCTATTTATAGGTGATTCCATCGACCCTCGAACCTTCCATGAAAATTCAATGCCACGTCATCTCAAATTGTAAAGATCCTAAGTTCCCGCCGAAATTCTCTCAAAATCGTGAAGCACCATGACAATTTTCCGATCGCGGAGCTCATCGTAATCGTGGAGCGTTCCATCATTTACTTTGCGCCTTCACCGCGAAGCTCCGCCCACATGCTGTGAAGCTCCTATGCGCAATGCCCTTCACCACCGAAATTCTCTTCAACTCTGCCGTTCACGAAGCTTAAAGTAATCACGAAGCATCACCGTCAACATTCTTCTGGTCTTCGCGAAATCCAATCCATGAATCCTATCTTCATGAAACTCATGCCTTTTCCATATTTAAATTAGATCTTCAAGGAAATCCTATTTTCACGATGCTCACCAAACTCCAAATTTTGGACCCCAAAAATTTGGCAAACACTGGAAAATGACGCCACCTTGTACTGCTCTTTTTGTACCGCCTCCAGATCGTTCATTCCTTTGTCATGGTTCTTTGTCAACATGGATTGTCAACATCTATGGAACTCGACAATTCACTATTGAAACCTTCTTTGTCAACAAACACAATCAACCCAAAAATGATGCAATATTACCTTGAGGGATTTTTGCCCAACACATTTCAACAATATAAAAGGAATAAGTAACAGAAAAAGCAGACACTATATGACTGGTTGAGTAACCCACCATAGTGAAAGTAGTATCAATAGATAGATAATAGTGGAATAATAATAATAAAATATGCAAGGTAAATAAATAACTGGCCAAAGCTAAATAATAAGTAGATACAATATGATTATTATAACACCCCATGATTTTATGGTATGTATCTTCTTAAATAAATTTAATTTATTTGATAGCTTATATTTCATACAACACCGAGCTTAAATGGACCGTGATATACTATTAAATATTAACATGACCACTAGAATAATAATGTGACTGTTAGGAATAGTAAATTGAACATTAGAATAATAACATCACCTGTGAAAGTATAAATAAAATTTAGGTATCTCATAAAATAAAATATGATATATTTATATCATGGAATATATAAATAAATGTTTTAAAAATTATAAATTAAGTGTTGGTATTTTTTTGAAACATAAATGTTTATTTAAAATTTTATAATTAATATAATTATTTAAAAGAAGATTTATTTTCATAAAATACATTCATAAATTAGTGTTTTTTGTCTTATAATTATAATATAATTATATATATATAAAAGTGTCATAAAATCAATTATAATTTTAAAATCAGTATTTTTCGAATAAATGAAAATTTAATTAGAAATTAAATTTATCATATATAGAAAATTATTTTCATAAAATGGAATTCAATTTTGAAATATAAACATAGAAAACTAGTTTGGGTGAATTTTTAGGATTTTTTAAAATAGTTCATTTTTTTAGTGAATAGTGAAATACAATAATTTAAAATATTTAACATTATAAGTAAATAAATGAATTATTGAGTCACGGATGATGTATATATGAGGTAAGAACTCATTAGTTAAAATTTACATGCTCTAGTTACAATATTTAGTCATGAGAATCAACACTATTGACATTCTCAATCAAAAATAATAAACAAATGATTAAAATAATCAAAAACACCCCTCTCTTATCCCTATAAGTACTACCCCTCTCCACCCCTTCTACTCACACCTTCTAAGCCTTGAAGATTGTCTAAATTATACCCAATTATATTCCAAATCCTCTTCCCCATGTTAAAGACCTACTAGTCTTACCAAAATACCAAATTCAAGTGTCTTAAGGAGGTTCCCAAGGGGATGATATTCAAGAGGTAAAATCCTCCTCCTTTCTATTTTAATTTCTTTTATTTTCTTACCCTCTCCCCACATACCCTATCCAAAGTGACATGATAACTCCAATATTATTCACCACTAATTTATTTTATGTGGTGTATATACTACCCTTTGATATATCATATCATGATTCTAATTATCTTCATGGTATTCAATGTTTCATTTGATAATTATTACTTTTATGGGGAATACAAATTGTTTGATTACAAGTAGTAAGGATTTTTGTATCACTTTTATTTCTATGAGACATATGTCATATTTACCGATTATTTATTTTTTGTGATGTATGTACTCCTTATTTTTTATATTATATCATTAATCTATTTATTTTCATGGTATTTAAATTTCTATTAAATGTCATTCTTTTATGGGGAATACGATTTGATTGATTACAAAGTGGTAAGGGTTTTTCTCATTTCACTTTTACTTATGTGAGATATATTCCTTATTCAACCCTTATTTCTTCTATGTGGTGTACATACTACCCTTTTATATATCATATCATGAATCTATTTATCTTCATGGTATTATATGTTTCATTTTATGATTATTAATTTTTTAGGCATACGGTTCGACTAATTAAAAAGTTGTAAGGGATTTCTTAACTCAATTTTCATTCATTAGGTAAACTTCTATTTCATTGATTATGTCATGAGAAGGTTATGTGTAAAATAAAATTTTATTATCTTATTTTTTATTTCCACTTGTTTTATATGGATTTACAATGAATACAAATAATCTATTTATTTGATTAATGATATGATCCTTGTAAGGGACTTCGACTCAATCTTCTTTCATTAAGGAATATTTTTGATGTTATGAACCTATTTTATTTTCCATGGTGTATATATTTAAAATTTTATTTATGATCAATATTTATTGAATATTTCATTAAATATCCACATTTCTTGTTTCATGTATATGATTATTTCCTAAGTTGTATACCATTTTTTCATACGGTGTTTACTTTGAAAGTTATTTGCTTAACTGGGGAAATAATGTTAAATCTGTATCTTTTACTCAATACAGATATTTGTTGATAAGAAATTTTGATTCATGAATTTAGTTTATCATTTCTATATTTGAGATATTATTTTTACATACAGACACAAGTGGTTCCTGGTTATAAATAACCTCTTGATGCATTAGTTGTTTCATGAGATGAAAAAGTTGGCCAAATTAAATGGGTTTTTACACAAAATGATTAAACTGTCTTGTGAAAGGTCTTGATGGTAGAGGTACCATGATTCTTGAGATCATGAAATCCAAATTATTATGAATTTAGTTCATTAATATTTCAATCAATATTATCTATGATATTTTCACTATGATATTGTCCATGGATTTAGATTGTGCTCAAGTTATTGATTAAATGAAATTTGTTTCCAGTCATTTATATTTCCATAATGATTATGCCTTATACTCTCATGATTGATTTTTTTTTTTGATTTAATGGCATATATTTCAGTTATTTATATACCTTTCCATGTTTATTATGTTTCATTTATTATTTATTCATGAAATATTCTTTTTTATTTAACCCTTACTAAGCATCTAAGCTCACACCTTTATTTATTCTCTTTTCCCCAGGTTATGAAGATGAAAATATTAAATGAGTTCAAGGATGAAATTACATTCCTTTTTTATGTTTTATATTTTATTACCAATGTAATAAGGGTACCATGTATGTATCTAGTTCTTCAAGACTACTAAATGGATCGGTCCTTCGAGATTTGAATCTTGTATCTATGCCAATTTAATAAAGGCTCCGACTCTAGGCTATTGGGGTCTAGGTCTTTATATTAGGTATCAGAGACATTTTAGTAGAAACCTTGGGAACTAGATGTTAAATAAACATGATAATTATAATAATTCATTATAATTAATTTTTGGCTCAATACTCATGATGATTATAGAATAACTCAATGTGTTCCATTATTTAGTGATGGATCCTAATGGAAGGAAAGGGATCAATACCCACAGACAATGTAGGGATTTCCTCAATGTGAAAGTAAACAAAGTTAGTGTTGTGTATGAGAAGATCATGATTATATTAGGACAACATACTTAGGTTATGATGAATAACCATAATGCACATATATTGGATAATTTAATGCGGGTGAATCCCCCATACTTTAGTGGGACTACTAATCTAGTGGTAGTTGAGTAATGGATTAAGTCCCTTGAAAATATATTTCTAGAATTGGGATGTGATGAAAGGGAAAAGGTAGTAATAGTGGTATATTACCTTAAGGGCGATGCTGACACTACTACAAAAGTGGCCTTTAATGGTGTTAAACTATGCCTTTATCAGTGCTAAGAAAGCATTGATAATCAGAGTGCGGCTAAAATCCCAAAGGTTTTATCAGCACTAAAAAGATCAGTTAAAAGGGACCTTTAACAACACTATTAAAGGGGTTAAAATTATATTTTTTCGGATGTACATGGGCTCGAACCCCTTTATGAGCACTTCCATGACACCTTTAACAACACTCCCCCACCTTTATCAGTGATTTTCACCCCACCACCCCTTTTATCAGTGTTTTTTGAATTTCCAACCTCATGCGCACCTACCTGGATTCGAACCCTGCACCTCTCCTTTAGAGATAGAATGCCTTTACCACAACACCGTGTTGTTTTGTTGTTTGTTTAATGATATTTATATTAAATAAATATATATATATATATTTACACATATATTTTTTATTCATATATTAATATAATTATTTTTAAATACATTTATACAATATATGGGTGTGTGTGATATATATATACTTATATTTTTTTAAATATATTATATATTATATTAATTTACATATAATAGAATATAATATAAATATATATCTGTTTATTAATAAACATAGATATATAAACATTATAAATATATTTTTATAAAGTAAAAAATGATTAGATATTGTTTTAAATACATTTTTATAATATGTATTTATTTAAATATATTATAATATATATTTTTATGTAAATATGTTCATATATGTATTTATATGAGTGACTTATTATAATTAAATATAAGAAAACATGCATATATTTAATTATAAATAAAATTACGCTGTGAAAAAAATGATAAAATTTCAAAACCATAATATCAATATGAAATTTAATCCCTGATAATAAATTTAATCTACACTAAAAAAGGCTATAAGACCCCCTTAAACGAGGCTATAAATCCATCGAATGTTAAAAAATTGGGGTACCCCAACAAGAAACTCATTTTGGAGGCCTTTTGGGACTTTTTTAGCCTTTAAAAATGCGACTAAGGTTTACCTCTATCACTAAGGGTGTATAGATCCTCACAAGCTTCTATTTGATATGTGGTATAAACTAAACAAACACCCAGATCAAAAGTTATGGTTGTTTGAAGTTTGAGTTATGTTTTCAACTTATTTTCGGTCTTTTATTAAATTTTGGAATTTTTTATCTTCAAATTGATATTAAATGACTATTAATCAATAATAATAAAAAAATTATTAACTAAAAATATTTTTTAAATTATTTTATAAGCCATTTTTACTAAATATTTTATATATTAAGTGTAAATGCCTATTTACCTTATATAAAACATATTTTAAAAAATATATATTAAATCTATATAAATATAATTATATTTATATATTAATATATTTTTTGAAGTATAACACTATCAATGCTACTAAAAAAGTGATGATAAAGGGAGGTAATTATCAGCGCTTCTAAAAAAAGCACTGATAAACCCCCCCCCCCCTTTATCAGCGCTTTTTTACAAGCGTTGATAAAGACCCTCTTTAATAGTGCTTTTTAGCACTGAAAAAGGGGGTCTTTAATAGCATTTTTAACTAGCGATATTAAATCCCTAGCACTGGATAAAACCATTTTTTTAGTAGTGTGATAAATGATGGTAGTTGATCCAAAATACTATGGAAGAAGATGAAATAGAAGACATAGATTGAAGAACTTTTAAAGAAACATTCTTTGAAAAATATTTCCCTCATGAACAATGAACTAAAATGAAGAGAAAATTTATATTTTAAAGAAAAATGAAGAAGAGAGTGTTGCACAGTATGGGGATACCTTCACAAGACTATCTAGGCATGATACAGATTTCATACATGATTCAAAAAACAATATTGATCATTTATTTGAAGGTTGTAAGCCAAGTCTCTAAAGGGAACTTGATTTTCAAACATTTTCATCATATAATTAAATAGTATTATGTTCCATTAAAAAATATAAGGAATTTTCTAGATCTTATATATTCAAAGGACATCAAGAGAAGAAGGGGTTGGCTGAGAACCATAGGAAAGGTAAAACACCAAAACACTAAAAAAAAGACTTATACCAAGAAAAATTTAGTGAAAATAACATATTTGTTATTAAAAATAAGCACTTCCGATAGATATTAAGTTTTGTTAGTATTAATTTCATGTATCAAAAATTTTATTTACCAACATATATATATATATCTATTGATATTAATTTTTTTATATCAACAAATCTTTTACTAACAATAAAATACGTTGCATTATCATATTAATAGTAACAATTGTTTTACCAATAGATGAATCTATTATTATTAATTTAAACTAATAATAAATATTTTTACCATTATGAAAAAATATTACAATAAATTATTCAACAATAATTATTATTTTACCAAATTGAATATATTTATTAAAAATTTAATATCAACAGATTATTTTTCAATAAAATATTTTTATATATATAATTAAAATATGAATAATTTAATAATATTTATATGTTTTTAGAAAAATAAATTATATATATACATATACATATACATATATACATATATATATACATATATATACATATATATATATACACATATATATGTAATATAATATAAAATTGTTTATTATTGATAAATCTTCTTCGAGCTTCCAAATTTCTACCTGAAAACCCTAATCCCAGTTATCCTTTACCACATTAATTACACTTATATCCAACAAAATTGTCCTCTGTAACCTATTCTAGATCTTCAACCACTAGGGCACAAGATTTCTTCACATGATCGAGCACCCACAACCTTAAACGAGAGAAATTCAAAGATGATAGTGGGAGATCGTTGCTAAAGAAGATTTCTAGGATGGAAAATGATGGATTCATTAAAGAATGAGATAAATGAGGTTGGAATCAGTTCAGATCCTTCATTTCAGTTACAATGATGTTGTAGAGTAGTGTTATGGAGGGTAGAAAGGGGCCAGTGAAATCCAACAAAGGTAAGCTTCCAGTCTAGGGAAGTAATTTTGGATGCACACTATCCCCCACTAGGGAGATCTGGTATCACTAGAGTAACACTGATGAACAATAAAGATAACCACCTTTCACTCATAATACAAAGACAAGAGAGGAGAAATGATGCAAGGACAGGAATTGGGGATGAGAATCACAGAACATGGGTGTGATGACTAGATCAGATGCCAACTCGATGCTTGGGGAGAAACACTAGTTGCTAAAGCAGGAAGAACAATTCTTGAAGCCGAGCTAGAGAACTAAAAAAGAACAGAGTTATCCTCTTTTAGTACACACATATTTAGTTTATATGATATTTTTTAAATATATTTACATTTTTAATTTTTTTCTATTAATTACTTTTATAGTGGTGTTTTTATATATTATGTTGAGAAACGGTATCCTTGGGACTACTCTTCTACAATAGAGGAACATGATGAAAGTGTTCTTACTGTTAATAAAAGCGTTCTTGCAACATTTGTGAGAAATAACACTTTGAAAGTATTTGAGTGTTCTTGCTACCTTTTTGAGTATGTGTTCTTTTTTCCTTTGTGAGTATACAAACTTCAATGTTCACAATGTAAGTGTTAAAAAATAATATACTTGCATCTTTGTTATCATCTATGAGTTTATTATGCATTTCTTGTTTTTATTATGCACTACCTAATTTTATGTATCAAGAAATTTTTACTTGCATGCAGGGTCCCAAGATAGTCTAACAAAAAATATGATAGATTCAACATACTTTTATGATGTTGAAGAGATGCTTTTAATGATGGTATTTGATGCAGTGATACTTCACTGCTACCTTAATCTTTGTTGAGCTGCTAAGTGAAGCTTGAGATTTCACTCATGTAATTAGATGGTGATCTCACTACATTAGGTAAGGGAATTGAAGGATCACAAGTAGTGATAAACTTTAGTACAGTGATCAATATGATGGGTGACTAAGCATGGTATCCACCGATATCAGTAGAATCACATGACCATTGATTTTCCTACGTGGAGTTCATCGAAAAAAACACTATGAATCTCTAAGATATTATTTAGCATTACAAGTTTGGTAAATAGATTTTATATAAAAAATGGTCCTGCATAATTATTTTTTATGAAGAAAACTGATTATGATTTTAAACATGTCATTTTAAGGGAATTTTTGATCAAAAAATGAGTAGTTTTGCTTTTTCAGTTGGGATCTACACATGCTTAACTGGAATTATGAACTAACTTATTTACAAGGAATGAGTCAACCACCACATGAAGATGATGCAAGTGATAAATCTCTATAAAGTGTAGTCAAAGATCACAATGGAACTAATGTATATTATGATTCAAGGATCTATTAGTTGTATGAATGTCATTAGATGTTGTGTTACTAGAAAATTGATACTATAGGGTGAGGCTTGAAAAACCTAGGATGAATAGTCCTGGAATGAAGGTGGTAGGTATGCATTAAGGTTCATGTTCATTTAAGTTGGAAGAAAAAATATATCAAACAAAAATAGATCAAACTCTTTAAATCATGGAAAGTTGTTGGAAATGAAGTTTTAGGTGCTTATTTTACTTATTGATTGTTAAAAGTGTTTTTGAATAGGTGTTTATAGATTTTTATTGAAAAAAATGATTTTATATATTTTTAAGTGATTATTTTTAGGGAATTAAATTGTGTTTGTAGATTGTGTATCATCATTCATAGGAGGAAAGCCTTCAAAAAAGGGTATTGGTTGATTTATTTTGCAATCTAGAGTGGTTGAGGAGTCATGTTTAGGAGCTCACTGATCGTGTGTGATTGCTTCAGGTTCCACCATAAATTTTCATCATCGAATCATCTATTTATTGGTCTAAACATATATTTGTAATGATTAAATGGCATAAAGTGTGCTAAAATGGACAATGATATTTAATGAGATCTATTATGTTATGTATGGATCCATTTTACACCCCATAGACCTTTTTAGGTTACCTAAAAAAATGGTTTGTTATAACAATAATTTTGGTCTTATAACAGAACATTGGAAATAATTTATATAATGTGTATAAATACTACGTTGGAATTGTGAAATTTGTGCAGTATATAAGAGTTATGATACCATGCTCATATAGTAGATAAATGCCTCTAAAAACCTGGTTCCCCTCCTTTCCTGGTGACATATTCCACTTGGCTGGTTTGATGGATTCCCTACTTTGATATACAAAATTAAAGGTACATCCCTTTTCAGTTTCTTCAACATTAAACAGGACTAGGTGAACACATTTTCCCTCATAAAAATAGAATTAAAATAGTTGTTTTTAAACCAATTTTACTCTCAAGTTGATGACTAGATAAAACTATTTCAGTAAAATAGTCATTACCAAACTTTGAGTCATCAATACTTAAATCTTTTTATGTAAAGTTTGTGCATGATAAACCTCTTTGTTATTAGATTTTTTTATCCATAGTCAACTTATTATCAATATTTAAGCTTCCAAGAGCATCCTTATCTTTAGTAGTGATTTTAAGAGGATCAACTATGCCTCTATTATCAACAACCATCGCATCCTAATGAGTGGTATTCACCATAGCCTATGAATTCTCCCCAATATCAGTGACCAGGCCAGCTACATTTTGAGGTTGATTAAAAGAGGCCTAGATAAGATTTATTCTCTCTAAGAACCAACTTCCTAAAAATATAATGTAAATAAATAAAAAGTTTTCTCAAATCCAAAGATCAAGGGTGGAATATTTTCTATTCTTTTTTTTCTTTCCCATGCTTGATGTTGGCGTCCTTAGGGTTTTTTAAATGTTCTAGGAATCTTTAAATGGTTCAAGATTTATAATATTTGGGTGCAATGATATTTGTTCATTTAGTTTTTGAGTTTTTCATTGAGGCTACTCAAAGGTTCAGGTTTTTCTGAGTAAGGAAGCCACGTAAAGACTCACTGCATGGATTGACATTTGGTTGTCAGGTTGGATTCCATGAATTTTCCAGGATGCATCTGGTCTTTTTTGGTTTATATTAATTCTAATCAGTCTTGGATGTTAGTATTTTCTATGGAATTCAAAGATCTTAATGGAAATCTATTTTGCTGATTAGAGTTCTTGTTTGATCTGTTGTAGTCCTGGTTGATTCTCTTCAATAATTACCACTCTTTCAGAATTTTTGTTGGTATAACATATTGGATGTGCATTGAATGGAATAATATAGTTTATTGGATACTATGATTCAACTTTTACTAGATAATGGCTACGATTCTTGGATAAAATGGAGACATTTATTTCTCCCTGGTATGTGTGTTAATGTCATGTATACTAGAAATCCATTTCAATTACTTGATGATGAAATTGCACCATCTTTCATTTTATTTAATAAAATTTTTAGGGCTGTGGGGTGGGAAACCATCTCACGTCTTATATGGATTAGAATAGATTATAGAATTTTGAGTTATGTGTCACTCTTAGTGGTTTATGGTAACATGTTAGATAATCTTATTGTTATTTTTATATAATGCGTTATTATTTTCATTTGTTCTGGTCGCTGGATATCTTCTATTAATGTGGTAACTTGTAATTTTTTTTGCAGCTATCGATTATTCTAGTCATTTTTCTATTTTTGTATTCACTTGTTATTTTTATCTCATTCATTATGGTTTTGTTATTCGTTATATATTCTTGTTGTGGTCATTATGGATAATTTTATGTTTTTTTGGTCTCTTGTCAGATTATCTTATGGTTTTTTAACTGGTTAGATTATCCTCTTATTGCAGTCATTATATGATATTTTTATATCATTTGTTATTATTTATATATCTTGCATTTAAATGAAAAATATTTTCCAATTGTTGTGTTTGTGTGACCAAAATGTTACTTGTGATGGTGCATGTCTAAAGTGGAGGGAGTTGGGATAGGTTCTGCTTCAAGCATAGAAGGGTGGTCCAATGTAGTAAAAGGGATAATGGTGAAGTTTTTCATGTCATCATCCACTACAATATATAATATCCCATGTGAAGTTATGGGGATTCTATGATAGGGATGTATGATGTTTATGAGAAATAGATTGCAGATGAAATTTCATTATGTTCCATGTAAAGTCTCTTAGTGTTTGAACATGTTTAAAAATGTTTGTAATATGTTTCATGGATATTCTTGTCTTTTCATGAAGTTTGAACATGTATTTAAATTATATTTGAATATTTTTTTTCAAATAAATTCTTAGTTTTTTGGTGTTTTATATAAGATAATTATGTAATTATTATATAATAAATATAATTATATATTGTATATAATTATATTAAAAAATATAATATAAAATTTTAACAATAAATTTTGGAATACCAACATTTAGAGTATAATTTACAAATAAATATTAATTATTGATCTTGTTTACAAATGTTAATAATATTACCAATGAATATATTAGTCATATTAATCTTTTGCTAAACATTTTTACCAACATATATATTATCTGTTGGTATTATTATAATTGAAATAGAATCATTTTATCTGCAACAATAACATTTAGTGATAGAGTTTTTACCAACAATTTATTGTGAGAGACATATCTATTGGTAAAACAATTTTCCAAAAGAAAATATACTTTTACCAATAGATATTCCCCTATTATAAAAAAGTGAAATAATTTTTAGTGAAAGAAGAAAAAGGGAATGACCATTTTCAATATTGTGAAAATTGTGGGAAGAAACATCTATGAAAATTTATGAAGGGAACATGAGTGTGTTACAAGTGTGGAGACAAGTCCCATTTGACTCATGAGTGCAAGGGGAAACAAACTAATGATATATAGTACCTCATCTGAAATCAAATGACGAATTATTCAAACCAATGTACCAATAACCATGAGAATTTACCATAGAAGAGGCCAAAGGGATATGGAAAAGCTTATATGATAACTATGGATGAGGTAGAAGTACCTAATGATGAAATATTAGGTACAATAATCCTATATTAAAATTTATACAATGATTTATTTTATTCCAGATCATATCCCTATTTTATATCTAACTATTTTTACAAGAAAATTAAACATTTCCCTTTTGATTTAATAAGAGATTTTTCGGTCAAAAATCCTAAGGAAAGTCTCATTACAATAAAGATATGTCGACCAGTCCCCATTATGACACATAAATGTGCTTTATTTTCCAACCTTATCATCATACCAATGGTTGAGATTGATATAATCCTTAGTATGTACTAAATTTTAATATATGATGCAAAAATTTATTGCAAGAAGAATAAAATTACGATTTGTGAGGAAGATGTAGAATTCCTTATCTTTAGACCAGAAAATTCATAATTTGATTCTTATCTAGATCCACCCTTAGTAGCTCTACTGAATGAAATTATTTGGGAGGAAGAGAAAAAAATATCTAGGGTTGAAGAAATTAATCTTAAAATTGAGGATGTACCAATTTTATAGAAATACATTGATGTATTTCCCAAGGAATTACCCGAAAACCCTCCATAACATGAAGTTTAGTTTACCATTGATTTAATACCTAATGCAATACCAATATAAAAGGCTCCTTATAGAATGGCCACTGTGGAATTAGTGGATCTGAAGATGAAACTAGAGGAGTTGTGTAATAAGGGATTTATTGGCCCTAGTTCTTCCCCATGGGGATCCCATGTTCTCTTTATTAAGAAGAAAGATGGGTACATGAGGTTGTGCATTGATTATAGATAAATAAATGTTATTACAATAAATAAAAAAGTATCCCCCTACTTACATTGATGATTTATTTTATCAACTTCACAACGCTCAAAATTTTTTGAAGATTGGAATTTGTTCTGGGTGTCATCAATTGCGAGTAAAGAAAGAAGATTTTCTGATGAACACAGTATTCAAGGAATATCTTGATTATTTTGTTGTAGTATTCATTGATGATATTCTGGTGTATTATAAAATCTATGAAGACCATGAGAATCACTTGTGGATCATTCTTAAAACTCTCAGGAGGAGAGGGTTATATGGTAAATTTAGCAAGTATAAATTATGGATTTCATAAATTTCTTTTCTTATCTATATTGTCTCTAAGTATGGAATCTCAGTTGATCCTATGAACATAAAGGCAGTACAGGAATGATTTACACCAATGAACATAACTAAGTTATGTAGTTTTATTGGTTTAACAAGTTTCTATTAGTGTTTCATTCATAATTTTTCATGATTGGATAACTTGTTAACCAAGATCACACGCAAAGGGGTTAACTTCATATGAAAAAAAGAATATGAAAAATGTTTTGAAGAATTGAAGAGAATATTATTCAATGCTCTGATTTTGAATCTACCATTAAGAAATGATGGGTTTGTGCTATATAGTGATGCATTGAAGAAAGAACTGGGTTGTTTCCTTATAAAGAATGATAAATTTATTTCATAAGCATCAAGGCAGCTGAAGAACTCATGAAAAAAATTATATAACTCATGATCTTGAGTTAGGATCAATTATATTTGATCTTAAGATATGGATACACTATCTCTATTGTGAAAGATGTGATATATATACGGATCACAAGAGTTTGAAATACATATTTACACCTAAATAACTCAACATGACGTAAAGAATATGAATCATGTTTCTTAAAGATTATGATTTCTCAATACACTACCACCCAAGAAAAAAAATAAGGTAGCAGATGCATTAAGCAAGAAATATAATGGACAGATAAACCAAATGAGGATCAAAAAATATCCTATGTTTATAGATTTAGTAAAGATGGATATGGTAATTTTTAAGGAATAAGAAACATCACTCCTTTTACAAATGATTACAAAACCATCTTTATTGGAAAAGATAAAAAGATCTCAATTTGATGATGAGAATTTTCAAAATAAAATTAAATCCATTAAGAATGGAGGATTGGCAGAATTCATGTATGTGAATGGAATTATGAAATTTTGAAATAGGTTATGTTTTCCATCGATACCTAAGCTAAAAAGGTAACTATTAGTTGATGCTCAAAAATAAAATTTCTCTATACACCCTGGTAGTTTTAAGATGTATAGATATACGAAGAATCACTTTTTATGGGATAATATGAAGCATGAAATTGTTGAATATGTGTCAAGATGTTTAGTTTTTCAATAAGTTAAGGTTGAGAGGCAAAATCCTAGAGGATTCATGAAACCTCTGCCTATTACTATGTGGAAGTGGGATGACATTACTATGGACTTCAATATTGGATAACCAAAGACCTCCAAAAATAATGATACGATATGGGTTATTGTTGATCGCCTTACAAAATTGGAACATTTTTTTGTAATAAGAGAAGATTTACCTCTTGTGTTCCTAGAAAGACTCTATATTAATGAATTTGTAAGACTTCATGGTTTACCTCTATCTATTGTGACTAATCAAGATCCCCATTTTACATTAAAATTATGGAAGAGTCTTTAGAAGGATTTGGATACTGAGCTTCGTTTGAGTACTGCTTATCACCCTCAAACTGATAGACAATCTAAAAGAACTATTTAAACATTATAAGACATGTTGAAGACATTATAACTTGACTTTAAAGGTATGTGAGATCAGTATTTACCTTTGGTAGAGTTTTCCAACAATAATAGAATCCATTATAGTATTCAAATGGCGCCATATGGAAAATTATATGGAATGATATTTCATACTTCAATATGTTGGGATGAAGTTGGTGAGAGGAAAATTATAGGCCCCTAAATTATTGAAGATACAATGAAAAAGGTAAAAACTATTTATGATCATATTAAAGCATCTCAAAGTAGGCAAAAGAGTTATGATGACAATTGGAGAAAGGATTTGTAATTTCAAGTTAGTGATCATGTATTTCTAAAAGAATCTCCATAGAAGGGTGTCATAAGGTTTGGTAAGAAAGGGAAACTGATCCCCAGTAACATTGGAATATTTGAAATTCTATAAATAATTGAAGCTGTAACTTACTGATTAGAAATGCCACCATGCCTCTCCAAATTTCATGATGTGTTTCACATATCATTATTAAAGAAGTACATGCCAGACCCAATACGTGTACTCACCTATGAATAAATAGAACTGGAACTTTATTTTTCTTACTATGAAGAGCCTATCAAGATTCTTTAAACTAGAGATCAAGTATTAAGACACCAGAAAACTCGATTGGTAAAGATTCTTTAAAGAGACCATAAAATGGAAGAAGCAATGTGGGAACATGAGAATGTTATGAAGAAGAACCACCATTATCTATTTAGAAGGAAATATTTATGAAAAATTTTGAGGACTAAATTTTTAAAGAAGGGAAGAATATAAAACCCCAAGATTTTATTGTATGTATCTTCTTAAAAAAATTCAATTTATTCGATACCTTACTTTGCATGCAACACCGAGTTTAAATGAACCATAATATACTATTAAATATTGACATGACTGTTGGAATAGTAATGTGACTATTAAGAATATTAAACTGGACATTAGAATAATAACCACACCTATTAAAGTATAAATAAAATTCAGATATCTGATAAATGAAAATATGATATATTTATATCATGGAATAAGTAAATAAATGTTTTAAAAATGATAAATTAAGTGTTGGCATTTTTATGAAACACAAATGTTTATTTAAAATTTTATGATTAATATAAAAATTTAAAATAAATTTTATTTTCATAAAATAGATTCATAAATTAATATTTGGTTGTCTTATAATTATAATATAATTTTATTTTTCAAATTATTATAAAATCAATTATAATTTTAAAGTCAGTATTTTTTAAATAAATGATGATTTTAATTATAAATTCATGTTTATAAAATTATTTTCATAAACTTGAGTCAATTATTTCAATCTACACATTGAAAAATAGTTAGGGTGATTTTTTTGGTATTTTTCTAAAATAGTTGATTTTTTTGTGAATAGTGAAATACAGTAATTTACAACATTTAACATTATAAGTAAATAAATGAATTATTGAGTCATGGATGATGTATGGATGAGGTAATACCTCATTATTTCAAAATCACATGATCTATTTATTTTATTTATTCATAGGAATCAACACTATTGATATTCTTGATCCAAAATAATAAACAAATGAATAAAATAATCAAAACACCCCTCTCCTCTCCCTATAAATACCACCCCTCACCACCCCTTCTCCTCACACATTCTAAGAATTTAAGATTTTATAAATTCTACCTAATTACCTTACTAAGCCTCTTCCCCATGTCCAAGTACTGATGGTCTTACCAAAATACCAAATTTAAGTGTCTTAAGGAGGTTCCCAAGGAGACGATATTCATGAGGTAAAATCCTCCTCCTTTATCTTTTAATTTCTTTTCTTTTCTTATCATATCCTAACCTAACCTATCCAAAGTGACATAATAAATATATTATAATAAATATGATATAATGTTATTATGTTAATGTAATATAAATCATCAAACCTCTTCTCTCCTCCTTTTATTCTAAAAATGAAAACATCGTCCGTGATGTGTCGATTCACCACCTTTGTGGACGATGAGTTTTCATTTTCCATCACTGACTTCAAGTATGGTCATAAAACCATAATTATGGTTAAATAATATTTTAATATACATATTATAACTTTTATCATATTCTATAACCAATTTATATACATAATATTAAATAAAATGATACAAGTTCTTGATGGTCGTAAAAACCGCCAAAATAAATTAAAACATTTTCATCAACATTTTATCCAATGAATAATCCTCATACCATATAAAAAAAATACATATGAAACCATTTAAATTTCAGGAATTTAATTTATACCATATAATTTCACTTCTGGATAATCATTCCAATTTGAAAACAACTTCTATAATTATACACAAGCGAACTGATCATGAAATCATGAGATGAACACTCCCAGAACAAAAAAATTAAACATTATAACTAATCATAATGAAAATAAATGAAATTAATAAAACTATAATAAATAAAATATATAGTTTTAATAGTTTCTGAATTAAGTAATTAATTAATCTAATTTTATTATCCATGACATTAAGTATAAGTGCATAATGCTTTCAGACAAAAGGTAAGGGTTTTTCTCCCCTCACTTTTTATTTCTGTGGGAAATATATCTTATTCACCACTAATTTATTTTTTGTGGTGTATATAATAAATTTTTATATATCATATCATTGATCTAATTATATTCACTATATTCAATGTTTCATTTGATAGTTATTACTTTTATGGGGCATACGATTCGATTGATTACAAGTGGTAAGGATTTTTGTCTCACTTTTATTTTTGTGGGACATATGTAATATTTACCAATTATTTTCTTTGTGTGATTTATATAATTCCCCTTTGTTATGTTATATTATTAATCTCTTTATTTTCATGGTATTTAAAGTTCTGTTAAATTTCATTATTTTATGGGGCATACGGTTCCACTGATTACAAATTGGTAAGGGTTTTTCTTGTATCACTTTTAATTATGTGAGATATATTCATTACCCTTATTTATTGTGTGTGGTGTACATAATACCCATTGATATATAATAACATTAATATATTTATCTTCATGGTATTAAATGCTTAGTTTTATGATTATTAATTTTTTGGGCATATGGTTTGACTAATTAAAAATTGGTAAGGGATTTATTAAATCAATTTTCATTCATTAGGTTAAAATTCTATTTCATTGATTATGTCATGATAAGGTTATGTGTAAAATTAATTTTTATTATATTATGTTGTATTTACACTTGTTTTATGAGGATTTATAGTGAATACACATAATCTATTTATTTTTTAATTATATGATCCTTGTAAGGTACTTCGTCTCAATCTTGTTTTGTTAAGGTATATTTTTGATATTATGCACCTATTTTATTTTCCATGGTGTATATAATGACCCTTTTATTTATTATCAACATTAATTTTAGATTTCATTAAATATATACATTTCTAGTTTCATGGATATGATCATTTCCTAATATGTATATGAATTTTTCATATGATGTTTACTTTGAACGTTATTTTATTAACTAATAAAATAATGTTAAATCTGTATATTTTACTCAATATAGATATTTATTGATACGAAATTTTGATTCATGAATTTGATTGATCATTTTGATATTTTATAAATACTTTGGACATGCAGACATGGGTGGTGCCCAGTTATATATAGACCTTCAATGCATCGGTAGTCTCATGAGATGACAATGTTGGCCAAATTAAAGGGATTTGTACCCATAATTATTAAATTGTCTTGTGAAAGGTCTTGATAGTAGAGGTACAATGATGCATGATATCATGGTGTCCAAATTATTAATTATTTAATTCATTAATATTTCATCCTATATTATCCATTATATTTTCACTATGATATTATCCATGGATTCAGATTGTGCTCAAGTTATTGATTAAATTAAATTTGTGGCCAATCATTTACATTTCCATAATGATTAGGCCTTATCCTCTCATGATTAAGAGTTTTTTATTAAATGACATGTATTTAACCAATTTATATACCTTTACAATTTTATTATGTTTCATTTATTATCGATTCATGAAATATCCCATTATATTTAACCCTTACTGATCATCTGAGATCACCCTTTTATTTTTTCTCTTTTCCCTTAGTTATGAAGATGAAATGATTGAATGAGTTCAAGGATGCAATTACTTTACTTTTTTATGTTTTATATTTTATTAAAAATGTAATAAGGGTACCATATATGAATCTAGTTCTTCAAGACTACTAAATTTATTTTTCCTTTGGGATTTGAATCTTGTATCTATGCCAATATAATAAAGTAAGGATCTAGCTCTGGGGAACTGGGGTCTGGGTATTTATAATGAATATCATGTTAATGTAGCTATAAAAAATTATGAATTGGAGTGAGGGGATACAAGCATATACCAAATTCTATAAAATTATACAAAAAGGAAAAAATAGCTATTATAAGAACATCACGCATAGGCTCAGTCCACTGCTCCTATACTCCATCCTAGATAAACATTTATGTATCAGAAGTTGGATGCTTCCCTTTATCTATGACTGCAACCATGAAGTATACTTGGGAACCAAAGGAAACCCAAGTAGGGTGTGAGATATAATCCCATTAGGCCACCACCAACAGTTTCTCACTCAATCCATTCGTGCAACATAAAATCTACAATGTTCTATAGTTAATGAATGTAAGACAAAAATAAATAAATAATAATTCCATTGGACTGGGTTCCACTTGGGTAACCCATCCAATTATACCTAATTTAGTATAATATGGTGTGTCTAAACCAATGGATCCTTCATGTGTAAAGTGAGTAGGATAATATAATAAAAGGTAGACTATCCCCAAGCTTGTGATTTGGCTTGGCGAACACATCCCAAAAGTTCCAATTTCAAGGTTCATTTCTTATTCTACACATTCTTTTCCCATTTAATTTAGTTAACCTCTTTATAGATTATTAAGATTCACCCTTATCTAATCCATGAAAATTCTAATTTAATTCTAGGTATAGATCTAGGGGCACAATATAAGTCCAATGCTAAAGGAATTCATCTAAGGTGACCCAAAATTGATATCTCAAGTGCCACTCGAGGCATGGTGTGATGAAAACATGAACTAAGCTTCAAGTTCATCCATGGTATTGCACTTAGGGTCCCGAGTCTCCCTCATGGAATAGTACAACCAACTTTACATTGATTCCATCCATAGGGTCTCCCATAGGGAACCAATGTCACTTTTCTCGAGGTAAAAAGGAATAACGCTCAGCAAGCCCATACTAAACATATCTAGTGTCTCCCACAATGTGTTTACAAAGCATTAAAAAATTATAACTAAGGAACGATGATCCCATCCAATGGGTCCTTAAGTAAGAACCCCTTATATTTCCCTTAGCAATAATATGAAATCATTTAATGAAACATTTATATTATAAAAGGAAATTAGTTAAGGCATTCAATTAAACAATCCATTCATGGATTAAGGCATAAGGAATTTGGACTAACCTCTTGAACAATTCATTTGATTCAATAATTCCATTATTGGAATGAAGGGTAGGGGCCTAATCGATGGTACACCCTTCTAAACCATTCAATTTATCAATTCAAGGTATATATGATAAGAAAACCCCCTAAAGTGGTGTTAGGAAATTTAAAAAATAGGGAAAATATGCCTCTAAAGTAGATCAAACCCATTAGGGTGGAACAAGTCAAGAAGATCAACCTAAGGGGTTGATTCGCCACTATCTACGGTCACATTCAGAAAGTTGGGTCTTTTCATTTAATTTAATTAAAAATTTATATGCATCTCTAGAAAGGTTCGGCTCACGTCACAACAATTCATATTATATAATGCAATAAAACATGAGGGAAATAACTAAACCACCTACCTTAGCCCTATAGCACTTACCTCATCCAACTTTGGCCTTTGATTCAATCTATAATGAGAGTAATTAGATAAATTGTCGAATGCACTGAAAATAAGGAAAAATAGATTACACCTAAATAGCGTAAAAAGGGATAAAAGTAAGGAGAAAAAGAAGAAATAGAAATGTAAATCTTACCTCAAGATTTATTATGGATCTAGAGGTGAGAGATTTGGATACCATATGGAGGAGATCTCTTGAGCCTTATGAAGAGGAGGAGGAGAGGCTTAGGGCTGCTGCTGCTAGAGAAGAAAAAAAGGAGGAATGGGTTTGAGGGGTTTAAAACATTTTAAGGGAAAAACCTTAAAATCACCCACACAGATAGGGGTTCATGGTTTGGTCATAGGGTTGGCAAAAACGTGTGCCAATCGTGCACCAGGTTGAACTCAAATGGGAACCCCACATGGACTAGGCACACAGTTTGGATACGTGTGCACAACCTATGCAAAACAACTCTACAACTTGTCTGAGACAAGTTTCATGGGAATTCAGTCTCCCTTTCATGGTTTCTGAGAAAAAGTGTGGAGACCAAATATCCACTATTTGAAGCCACATAGTTAAAGGAAACCATGTGGGATGGGTGGTAGTGTTTCTACTAACCGTGTGACCCAGTCTGTTTCTTTAATTTTCAGGGCTCTAGGTCCCGAACAAGCCACATACACCCTTGAGATCTCTTTAACTCCCTTATGCATCATTTTTAGGGCCAAAGAATGAATTTAAATCTGAAAACTAATGGTCCATACATTTGAGAAAATCCGGGATGTTATATATATGTATATTAAATTTTTATTAGTCACAACATGAAGAGCTTTTTGGAGTGGTAAAGTCTTTGCAGAATAATCAAATTCATAGAGGTTCAAATATCATCATACACATATATATGATTTATTTATTCATTTCATGATAAAAAATAATAAATAAATAAATAAATAAGTAAGTAAATAAATAATAAATTATAAATTATAAATAATTTAAAAAATAATTAATAAAAAACCAACTCTAATTAAATAGTGATGGTTTTGAAAACCACTGTAAATTATTTCATGACTATACATTTCATGATGATTTTTGAAAACCTATGTGAAATTATTTAGTTTCAGTTTAAACCATAGCTAAAGGCCAAAAAACCCACCGCTAAATGGCATGTTTTTTCGTAGTGTTACACACAACATATTGACTTCCAATTGAGTGGCATAGTAAGATGTGGACTATGATGTGTGTAGCTGACATGTACATGTCATGTTACACATGTTAACTCATGAACGACATATACTGAGTGATTTACGGAATGTCACATCGGTCAACATGACATATAATGGTCGATGTACATTCCATGCACTTTATTCACATTTTCAGTGGTAGCTGACACATATATTTATGATTTTTCGTGTGGTTATACATGTCATGAAGACTACACAATTTGACCCATGAGACAACATGTGGTGAATATCATAACATACTATGTAGACTTTTATATCATGTAAGTATGAGGTACACAACAAGGACTATACACAGTGTATGACACATGACATGTCGAATGACAATACACATGGTGTAAATATTAAATACCAAGGACTATACACAGTGTGTTCCACAACATGGTCATATCACATGTCTCTCGAAAACACTTGGGCCACCACCCCATAGAAAGGTCATATCATGTATCTCCCAAAAACACCTAGGCCATAACCTAGTGAATTAACAGACCTCCAGTCATCATAGTCTGTGTATATCTACTCACCTAGAAGAGAGAGTGGGGAAGAGAAGGTAGCCATCCATCCATCCTCATCTCCAGGATGTTGGAAAAAACACCCCGTGTGAATATACGGGTGTCAACACATTGTGATCGATGTGGGTGGGGTGTGTTTAGAAATCATAAGGAATATACAAGTATATAAATATATCCACACACAAGACCAACCTATGGGTTCAAAACTAAACACCAACCAACTCACAAAAATACCCACTTTTGATGCCACCTCTAAATGAATAACACCATACAACAAGCTGCAAGCCCCATTTTACATTTACAACCAATATCACAATTCAAACCATTTGTTTCATTATTAAGTATCAACCACGTTTAACCACAAAGCCTATCATTTATTTATTCATTAATCATTTCCATCCCATTAACTAAACCAAACCCCAACCATTTCAATTATTATTAAATAATTATTTATTTCATCACTACCTGGGTATCTAGAACAATGAAACCACACTTCGAAAGTAACTCATCATCTCCATCACACCATCACCTCATTGCCTCAAAATCATGGACAAAAAAACACCACCTCACCACCCCAAAAGCATGACCAAACAACCACCACCTTGCTACCCCAAAAGCACAAACAAACAACTACCACCTCGCTTCCCCAAAAGAACAACCAAACAAATACCACCTTGGTGCCCCAAAATCATTTCCAAAAAAACCACCACGTCACCACCCAAAAGAATGGATAAATAACCACCACATAGACACCCCAAAATCATGGAAAAAAACCACCACCTTTCCACCCAAGTGCATGACCAAACAACCACCACCTTGCTTCCCCAAAATAATGACCAAAAAACCACCACCTCACCACCCCAAAAGCATAGATAAATAACCACCACCTTACTGCCTGAAAATCATGGCCACATATCACCCATAATCTCTACATCGCATCATAATCACACATCACCACCACATAATCACGACCACACATCACAACACATAAAAGACCATTTTATAGATTTAACAAGGGTGATTTTATCACATTTCACTTTATTTTAGGGGTGTTATCACATAAACCATAATCTTGGGGAAACCATTTCATTTTCAAAATATAAGTGGTTAGATAATTTCTATTTTAGGGTGATATCACAAAAATCACACCAGACACAGTAGTCAAAACACATATCATCTAGTGTAAAGAAATATCCCAACGACCACAAATTTCAGTGGCCCATCAAGCCTATATAATCTATCCGCATCAAAGGGTTGTCAAAACAAATCCCAAAAATCATCCCATAAAAATAAACATATCCATAGTGAATCCAAAAGATAATAATAAAATAAAACTATTGGTAAAGGAGAATCACTCACCATAGATCGCTAACAAACATCCACCAGAACCAACAGATCGATGTAAGAGAGAAGAGGGTTTGAAGTTCTCATCAAGGTGCCTGGTGTTTACGTAAAATGAGATGAAGAAAGGTGAGACTAAATGAAGAATTTGTGGATGAGAAAAAGACTTAAAAACCTATAATTATACATTTTTCATGTTGTGTAATACATATACGACGTAAATTCCTTGAGAATTCACAAAATTACAACTTTTACTAAAAATGGTGTCGCATTGGCCTGATTTTATTACATGGTGTTAATTCCAATTTCATGATGTGAACATGTCTCATAGTTACCCCCTCTTCCCATATACAAGACATGAACTAGCTAGTTAGACAAGTCATGAACTGGCGATTCATTTCATGTAAATAATTTATGACATAAATTTTCTACAGCATATCTGTTGCACCTCTAACCAGCACAAAACCTTCTCAAACCTCCTCCAAAACACCTCCAACTCCCAAAAGAAGAAAATTAATAGGCTGGTAATTCATGAGACATTAAATAATATACATAATCCGAAATTCCCTCAACACATTGTTTGTAAGCCCCTGAATACCAGCCTAAAGGGCCCATCATTTCCAATCACGTGTGGCCTAGCCATGCGTAACACCAACATTTTCAAGTGGGGGTATCCATAAAAAAGACTGTTACTAACCACCTACCATAGATTCCACCTTCCATATGCATATACCTGTTGTCGTCGTAGCCCACCTTCGAAAGATGACCCCACCACCTCGTCTTGTGGGTCACACATGCCTACTCTGTTTCCTCAGGATTGCTACCCCGATCCCACCTATTCCATCATAGACCACCACCATCCATCTTCCTACATCCAAGACATACCCCCCACATTAGTTCCATGCTTACAGTTAGTGATATCAACTATCATCTCCCCTTATTTCACCTCATCCCAACCATCAAGCATGAATCCTTATCGAAACTATTGGCCTCTGTGTTGGTCCACAACCACACAAAAGGGTGAATGGTCTCCAACATGGTGGGGGATTTGGAGATCCGGATGGAAATGACCTCAAAAATTGAGGGTGGAGGTCTCCGATCAGGCATGGGAAATGGGCACACAGGTTGGGCTTGGGCATTGTGGGTGCTGTTGAGGGAGGTTCCCATGATGTATGGGCCTTCATGAAATCAAAAAAATATGTGGGACATCGGCCCAAAATTGTAAGGGTCTGAGGAATTATATAAAATAGGGTTTGTGGTCCGTTATATAAATAATAGGGCTTGGTGCATGGGTTACCCCTTGAAGGGGGGGGGGTGCTATAACCTGCCCTTCTGGCCTGTGGGTGCGAGGTGTGTGTGTGAGTTTCATTATAATTATACACCCAAATATCTAATATATAATAATAATAATAATAATAATAATAATAATGTCATTTATTTATTGGGGGTATAACACAATAAAACGCACACATTCCCACACCCACACCCACATGCTTGGGAGGGTGGGTCATATCCCCCCAAGGGATAACCCATCCACCCAACCCTTTACATGTTTTTTAATGTCCTCAAGAAACGTAAGTTTTTATTGACTCAAAAGACCACATTGGATGGTCCAAAGGCCTAATACATGACATGGTTTGTAGGGAACTTATGATCAGCCCATAAACCCATGAATGGTGATATGAATTGGCCTATTTTATTTAAATAATTATAAAAAACAAATATATTTATTATATTTATAATTTTATTAATACATATAAATAATATATTTATTATATTTTTATAATTATAAAAAAATAAATATACTTATTATATATATAATTTTATAAAAATATATAATAATATAAATAAATTATTAACATTATATCTTTATTATCACTTTTTTAGCGTTGATAAAGATTGACCTTTATTAGCTCTAAAAAATTACTGATAAAAGTTGTCTTTAACAGTGTTAAAATTATAGCAATGATAAAGAAACCTTTTATCTGCACTTTATTTAGCACTGATAAAGTCCTATCTTTATCAGTGCTAAAACAGAACTGATAAATGTATGTTTTATCAGCACTTTCTATCTTAGTACTGATAAAAAATACCTTTATCGGTGCTTTTTAACTAGCATTGATAAAATATTCCACTGATTCTATAAATAAAACCTAATAGTCAGCTTCTTCTCTTGCACACCTCAAGATCTTGTAGAATCCAACACCTACATCACCGAACCCTTCTCTACCCTGACCTCACCTCTAATGCCACTGACCCCTCCTCTTCCGCTGTGAATCCCTCCTCTTTCGTTACAAACCCACCTCCACCACATGCCAAACCCCACCTCCTACTGTGAACCCACCCTATACGTGAACCCTCCTCCACCATGAACCCCACATCCACTATGAACCCCTTTGTGGCCCCCACTTCCTCTACCACTACAACTACCACTACCACCACCACCACCACCTACCCCGAATCCTCCATCGCTAGACCCTACTGCTGCTATTGGAGGGGTATTCCATTTTTTACATATTATTAATAATTCCTAATATATAGATAGATTTTGGCTTGGTTTTGGTCTGTTGAGCCCCATTGTGTCTACTGATGATGTTTATGTTTATCTCTATGATGGATTTTCATGATGTGATTCATGTTGTTCTTATGGGTTAGGGAACTTTCTAAGGGAAATGTGTGTGGTGGAAAGGATGTGATTGTGATGTTAGACTTTGGGAATTTTTATTGGAACAAACATCCTTTGGTTATTTTATGAGGAATCATAGGCTAGATAGTGGGAAGCCATTAGAAATTTCTAGGCCAGTTCAGATTATGCATTAGATAGGCTCCCAAGTTGTACGTAATACCTAGATAGTGGGAGCATCACTAATGAGATAAGGTTTGTGTGATTCAATTTATGAGATGTATGACCGTTCAACCACCAGTATTAGGTACACCATTGCATGCATTTTAAATATCCCATTAGTCCCTAAGGTTTTGTATCATGATACGTATTATATGTTATTACATTAAATATTTATTGGAATCTATGTTTTTTATGACTTGGATTGGTATGATTTGATGTATTGATCGTCTTGTGATTTCATGTTGATATTGAAAAGTATTATTCCATATATTTAGTCACATTCTTTATGAATACCTTTTGTTTTGTTTTAATTATATTTTACCTTATTCTTTTATTGCCTTTGTGTTGGGTGTGTTAAAGAATTCAATGGATAGTGGAATGTTATTTTCAAAGTGTTGGGCTTTATTAAAAATGCCTTTAAAAAGTTTTAAACCATGTGTGGGTTTGTTTTCAAAAGAATTATGTTTTAAAGATAGATGAATGGGTTTTGAATTTTCATTTTTTTGTGACAATATCTTTTTACAATGTTTTATAAATGCAGTGCTTTGAGAAAGTGAATGTTTTATATTTTTAGGATTCCTATATCAAATAAATGAAATGAAAACTGATTTTTTTTGTATTATTTTCAAACTAGTAGTTATTATTCCATTTATAAAAGGAATGAATTGGACTCATGGGGGTATCCTAATAGCCTTTGGCTCACACACTATATATTCACATTGGTTAGTATGAATTCTTCATGTATTATGCATGTTTCATTTGTTCTTGGCCTTAGGGTTTTATTCAGTTCCATTTTCATTGGGAATCAGATAGTTATTGTGATTATGGTTGTGTCTTGAGTATCACATGGATATGGCAGTTGGTCCTTCAGTTTCAGGGAACCATTTGGATCATGTTATGTTTTAACATATACTGAATCTAGATATTTTTTTAGCTAATTGTTTGTGGTTTTGTAATGTTATATTAAATGGTCATTTATTGGAAATGTCTTTGTTAGAATTTATTATTATTATTTTAATCTTTTTTATATTCTATTTTTGGATGTTTATGATTGAGTTCATTAGGGAGAAGTCTTCTCCAATGGTCAGGCATGTCACCCTTGATTCTTATCATCATCCTAAGATTATCAAGAATATGTGGGTAAGTCATGTGAATTTTTTATTTTTTTTTAAGATTCAACATAGGCTGATTATGGTCCTCATTGTAGTGTGAGTAAAAATGAAGGAATAATTGAATTCCCTCTATGATTTTGATAGATTTTAGATAATAGAATTGGAATTAGGAAATAGGGTTCTATAGAACAATTAGATTTATCATCTAAAGGAGAAAGTGGATGATAGTAAATAGGGAAATTTTTATCTATTTGTAAATGTATTTCAATAATTAGAAGGATTAGATTTAAGTTAGATTTTCTCTCCTACTATAAAGCATATAATAATTCAGATGGTTTTCGGATTGGTTTCCATTGAAGGTTTATTTCTAGAGAAAATTGATGTCATGATTATATTCCTTCATGGAAATTCAAAGGAATATTTCTACATAGATAAACTAGAAGGTTTCATTCTAAATGGAATAGAAGGTTTGGTTCCAATATCAAATGGATTTTTTGTGAGCTTAAGTAGGAACCAAGATAGTGTAACTGGAATTTCATTGCTTTCAAGGTAGAATTAATGATCATGAAGTTTAATTTAAATAATTGATACTATATGAAGGTGTATTATGATGGGAGTTTTACCATTTTACTTATTTATGTGGATGATTTTCACTTAGTTAGACTAATGAAGGAAAGGTTGGAAGAGCTGAAGATTGATTTATCTAGAAGATCCCATATAAAGGACCTTGGTTCTGGAAAGTGAATATTGGGGATAAATATTGAAAGAGACTTAAAGTCTATACTTTTTTATCCTTTCTTTATTTTTATATCAATGTTTTGTGTATTTATTTTTTTAAATATCAATATTACCAAATCAAATCGGATGGATATGAATAAATAATGGATGAATTACAATCATATCACAAAAGAGTATAAAGATGGAGGGAAAGAGTTCATCAAATTTGAAAAAGATCATTCATATGACCCTTATTAAATCATTTTTCTATGTTTATGCTGTTTTTATTCAAGAAAAATCAGTCCAAATGAGCTGGAAGAACACTTGATCTATCGAAGAATAGATCAAAATTATATATGTTTGAATAAACATGGGGAAAAAGAAAATTTAGCCAGTGGATGGGGTAGAACTGCATTTTATGGATCATCTGATATGATTAAAAGTGTGGAAAATAAAGAAGATCTTATCGAGGATATGATTACAGATGTGAATGATGATGAAAATTGTATTGAGTTAATGACAAGGATAGTTGAATATGAACTTTGTGATTACCCAAATTTTTTTGAGAAGCTTAAGAGTTGTGAAAAGATGCCATTTTATGCTGGTTGCAATAAATATATAGCATTTTCAGCCGTAGTGAATCTATACAATTTGAAATCATACAATTAATGGAGTGATTCTAGTTTTATAGAACTACTTTCTCTCTTTAATGACATGCTCCCAGAAGATAATGAGCTCTCGAGCTGAACATACGATGCCAAAAGAATGCTACGCTCGATGGGTATGATCTTTGAAAAAATACACATCTTCCCAAATGATTGTATACTATTAATCATGGACTAAAAATCACTTAAATAATTCCCAAAGTGTGGAACTTCTCAATACAATAAAGATTAATTCGGTCCTACAAAACTTTTATGGTACTTTCCGATCATTCCAAGGTTTAGGCACCTATATAGAAGTGAGGATAATGCAAGGAAATTGATGTGGCATACAGTTACTATAATTAAAGATGGGAAACTACATCACCTGATAGAATCTCCTCATTAGAAGAGAATTTATTATGAGTATCCTGAATTTGGAAACGAGCTGAGAAAAATTCATCTTGCGTTATCTATATATGGAGTGAATCCTTTTGGTTTTCAAAGTAGAAATCATAGTACATGACCAATTATGTTGGTAAATTATAAATTTTCACCATGGTTATGCATGAAATGAAAATACATCATGATATTTGTGCTTATATCAAGACCAAACTAACCGGGAAATGATATTGATGTTTATTTGTCTCTACTGATCGAAGATTTGAAATTATTGTGGGATTTCGGTGTTATGTTATATGATAATTACAGAAATGAATATTTCTCATTGATAGACATGTTGTAAGGGATTATAAATGAATTTCCTGCTTATGGAAATTTGTTAGGATATATAATTGAGGGAACTCAAGGGTGTACCATTTGAAAACAAGGTACACAATAAATTAGGTTGAAACATTCATCGAAAACTGTGTTTCTAGGACATTACAGATGTCTACCCCAATGACATAAGTACCGATATTGGATGAAATCATTAAATGGAAGTTCATAAGAACATAAATCAACATCTCCACTAATAGGTGATCAACTGTTTGATAAAGTTAAATATCTAGACAGTATTTTTGGTAAATCATTTTCGAAAAACCTTATGAAATCATATTGAAAAAAGAGATTAGTTTTTTTGAATTACTATACTAGAATTGTCTATACGTCAGGAATTTTCTTGATGTTATGCATTTTGAAAAAAATTTATGTGATAGTTTCATCATCATGTTGATAAATGCACTCAGAAAAACAAAGGTTGGAATTAAGGATAGGTTAGACATGAGAATATGAGAATAGTTGGTGCCAGTGAAGGGTGAAAAATTAACTTTTCTTCCCCCATATGCTTACACTCTTTCCAGGTAGTAGAGATATCAGTTTTGAAACTTCTAGAATGATGTAAAGGTTCCAAAGGGGTATTAATTTAATATAAAGAACATCATGTCAATGACCAATTTAATGTTAAAGGGTCTAAAATTACATAACTACCATGTTCTGATGAAAGATCTAATTCATATAGCTTTACATTAAAATTTTCCCAAGAATTTTCATCATTCATTAACCAAGCTATCATGACCTATCCCCCAAGTCCCATTCCATGACTACCCCAAAACCTCCTTTCATAGGCTAGGGGCTAGTGACTAGCATCGGAAAGGTATATCCCAAAAAGGGAAGGCATTTCCTTTAAACCTGTAAACACACATACATGGAATAATACACAAAGAAAACCACAATGAAAAAAAATTACAACCACTAAAAAGTACCACCACTGAGAGTAAAATGTGAAAACTGAAAGTAAAGGGGCCAAAATACAAGCCCAAGAACCCAAAAAGTAAACAATACTATCGAAGTATGCCCTGATGTCTCTACCTGTAGGGTAGTTGTAGTAAATATTGAAGTTGTAGAAGTATTCCATGTCCACTCCTGCTTCACTGAGCTCCACCGAGTCCTGGACCACCAAGGTCTGCGACGTAGCGTCGGTCGTCTACACAAGACACAACATGGGTGGGAAAAGCCTGTGCAGGGGTGAGTATAACAACTCAGTAGGGACCTCGAGACCCTTGAAGGTCTATCAGAAATACATGAGGAAAAATAACACAAAGGATATACCACAAAGTAAATACCACCAATAAATATCTCAAATACATAACACAAACTAAAATTAAACTCACACCAGGTATAACTTAAGTACAGAAGTAAATTTGATTAGTCATAAAGATAGATCATCTTATTCTGTTGAGAAGCTCTACTGCTGATCCACGACGGGTCACTTTGCGAATGATCCACAATGGGTCGCGCTACTACTGATCCACGAATGGTCATTCTCTTACTGATCCACAGAGGGTCTCTATCATGCTAATCCATGAAGGTTCGCTCTTCACACTGATCCACAAAGGGTCACTCCGTTGCTGATCTACGAAGGGTCACTCTTCATTCTTCACGTCATAACCAGCCACTGGATTCCTGAACTTAGCACACATGATTCTAGGAGGATCTAATCCTCAATACATTAGTCATAACTCAACCACCAAGAAGTCCCACACAGTGTAACACAAAGGACTATCTCTTCATAAGGGTCCCAACGCAATAGACGACGCGTTGAACAGATGCCCAGTCTGTAAGATATGGGCATTTTTGTAAAAAGGGAATGGTTGGATTTGAGTCTGATCCAACCAGGACATATTCCAACCTCTTACAAAACTCACTTAGAGTATCTCAGAAGGATTTCCACGTCATAAGAGTCCTTGTTCTACAGATATCACTTCAATCGGATGCCCGATCTATTAGTTACAAGCATTTCAGTGAAACAGGGGCCGGTTAGGTTCGGGTCCGGTCCTACCAGGGCAGAGCAACCCGACCTGGGTGGACCAACCCGACCCAACCTGAATTTGGTCCATCCTTGGCCTGGCCCAGCCCATTGGGCCGCAGGTCTGGTCCGCTGGTGTGGGTCCGGCCCACAGGCTTTGCCTGACCCACCGTAGCGAGCTGACTCTTCAAGTCGTAGGGGGATGACTTTTCTATCCCGGATGCATCTTAGACGCATCCAATTCTTCACTCGGTGGTGCTGGCTGACACCACCACCTCGGGTCAACCAGTTCGTGTAGCAGATCGGTTCAGTCCATTCGGACACAACTTTGCTGCATATGTTTCATCCAGCACGGCCGACAGGAGGCTAACCGTTCCTCCCACACGTGGTCAACGGACCACGTGTCTTCTGCACGTATGAGTGGCCTGGACATGGTCCACCCCTATACACGACACTGGTTGGAGTTGTGTCTCCATGCCACTATAGCCAACCGGTCGCGTCTTTCTGCCACTGCGGCACGCTGACGGGTGCGCCGCCTCCCTCCACCCGCGACCGCCGTCGTAGGCCACCGCCGACCGCCACTGCAGGTCACTTCCATCTACCACCACGGTCCACCACCAGATGCCACCATGGGCCACCACTGTGGGCCACCTTTGGTTGCCGACGCACTGAATATTTCTTCTGCGGGCCACAAAGTTGCTCTGGTGGTCTGTTTCTCGAACTGCCTGCACCTACAGGACTGTAGGGATTCCACCTTCACTACGACGACCTCGAACTTGCCTTTCCACCATTTCATGAATTCATCCATGAATAACGAAAAAAAGGATGGGCTCGGGCTGTCACGACCCGTCCTCGGGGCCCATGTTGTGACTACCCCAAGCCCGCCTTCCATAGGCCAGGGGATGGTGACTAGCACCAAAGGCTTAAATCCCAATAAAAAGGGAATGCATTGCCTTTATAAAAGTAAACAACACAACAAAGTACAAGCGGAAGAAAACACTAAGTACAAAAGAAAGTGCTGAAAAGTAAATGTACCAGAATACAAACCCAACTAAAAAGTACAACTACAACTGAACGAAAGTACAACAGAAAAGACAAGCAGCTGGAAGAATAAAAGTAGCTCTTGGGTCGTCCACCTCGAATCCTACCTAAAGGGTAGGTACAGATAGCGCATCTCCTGGATCGTCCACCATATATCCTACCTGAAGGGTAGGTACAGATAGCCTCCTCAACGCTCTCGCTCGTCAACCTCCTCCGAGTACCATCTCATCGTGAAGTCTACCTCCGGATACTGACCTGTCATGAGTTCCACCTCCGGGTACCGTCCAGTCCTCGAACACTCGGCCTCCGTCTGTGTTGTCCGTCGTCTGCATCCAACACAACAAGGTGCGGGCATAGCCCGTGCAGGGGTGAGTATAACGAAACTCATTAGGGACCTTGAGACCCTCATGGTCTCACTAAATCCAAAAAGGATAACCACAAAGCAGGATCTAAACAGTTAACCCTTACTTAGGTATAAGCCCATAATTATACCTAAGTTATCAAGTAACCCATCTCAATCAAGAGGTATCACACAGATATGAAATCAATGGATAACCACTACTTATGTATATGCCCATACATATACCTAAGTAATCAAGTAACCCATCTCAATCATGAGGAAATTACAAAGGTCAATGACTCAGATCAAACCAGGATTTTATTCACGATGTCGAAACCACAGCTACTGGAGAAATCCTCCTCTGTCGAGTACAGTGGGCCTAACGCTACAACCAAGCGCTTCCCACTAACCTTGGACTACTGAAGTACTCCACGTGTTGAGTAATGTGGGCCTGCTGCTACAACCAAGCGCTTCCCACCATGGGTCTGCTGCTACAACTAAGCGCACCCCCTCATAGCCTACAGAGGTACTCCTTCTGTCAAGTACCGCGGGTCTGCCGCTACAACCAACCGCTCCTCCGCCGTGGGTCTGCCGCTACAACCAAGCGCTCCCCACTGGGCTATCCGAATCACTCTAAGTTGATCGATCAAAAGTCGTCAAGTCTCAGCCAACTACCAGGTCTCGGAACTCCGCTCGCTCGTCATCGGGAGGGTCCGCTCCACGAGCTACTCTTTGATACTCCAAGTATCATAAAGTCTCATGAAGAAGTACCCCAAGGGTCTGGCACGTCATAGGAATCTCAACACAACAGATGGCGCGTCAATCGGACGCCCGGTCTGTGTGTTATTAGCATTTTCGTCCCAGGGGCCCGGTTGGTTTTGTGTACGAACAACCCGAACATATCTCAACTGTACCTCGAACTCTCATAGGGTATACTCATAGGGACCGTTTCTCAACATGATTACCAATTCCACTGACGGTTCGCCAAACGGTCGTCCGGTCTGAAAGTTATCAGCTTTTCTGTTCTAGGGGCCCGGTTGGATTTCGGGTACAATCCAACCCGACCATACAACAACTGTGTCCAAACCTCAGGTGAAGTATACCAAAAGATCTGTCTCACCAAAAGAAATCCAACTAAGTCGACGACACATCAATCGGACGTCCGGAGCTCAAGTTATAAGTGTTTCTGCTTTGAGGACTCGGTTGGTTTTGGGTTCGAACCAACCCGTCCATACCCAAAGTTCTCTGAAACCTTGAGTGTAATATACTGAAATGACCGTCTCGACCCAAGGACCCCAACGCAACTGACGGTGCGTCGATCGGAGGCCCGTAGCCCAAGATATGGGCGTTAGAACGGATCTGTCCGAAAATAGGGGGTTTGGGACCGGTACGACCCGACCCAATACCACCTGGGTCGGCCCGAACCGGGTCAAACTGACCCAGGTCCAGGTCCGGCCCATTTGGGTGCGGCTCGGCCCGGCGCTGGCGGCCCAGACCGGCACGGGTGGCCCGGCCCGGCGTGGGCGGTCCGACCCAGCGCGGGCGTGACTCGGCTCGTGGTCGAGCGGGATACGAAGGGGGGGGGCCCTTATGGTGGGGTCCGCCATAGTTTTTCTGGCCGGGGGTTACAACCCCCGGTCTTCCCGGAAATGGCCGGCTGGTGTGGCTGCCACGGGACCCACAGGGTCCCGCCTTCTGGTGTGTCGGCGGCTGGCCGAGCCCGGCCGCCTCCTGCTGAACTGCCGCGACCTATGGCCGCGGTTCTTCCTTGGCCAGCGCGGGGCGACGACGACGTGCCCCTCTGCCGCGACCGCGGCCCGTTGATGCCCCAGCGCGGCGCGACGACGCCGCGCCCCTTCACCGCGACCTCTTTCGGTCTCACTGGCGCGGCGCGACGGCGCCGCGCACCTCCGCCAAGGCCCGCTCCGGCCGCGGTCCTCTTCGTCCCAGCGCGGTGAAACGACACCGCGTTGCCTCCGTTTTAAGCCACAATGAATATCAACAATAAAAGGGTGGAGGATCGGCTGTGTTTGTGCGGTCCGATCTCCTCCCGTGATATCGATAACAAGCGGCCAATCATTAAATAACGAAGATCGTTAAATAATACTCGAATGAAGAATTAACCCCTACCTCAACACAAGTTGTTGAACGATGAGTGTCGTGGAATAACGGCGTCGCGGGGTGGGGTTCTGTAAATGTCGACGGAGAGCGTCTAAGGAAGAAGCGGTGTCTCCCTTCCTTTGATGCGGAGATAAAATTTAATGGCATGACGACGTTGGCGAGTTCCCACTTTGGTGCCCCCTCCTTTATCGTGGAGGAAGAAGAAGACGGAATAATCTGGGTCGTCGAGTCGACGATCCTTGACGAAGTGTTGTCGTTCTTTCGTTGAGGATGAAGTTCTTCAAAAGAACTTAGAGTTCTCTTCCCAATATCCTCACACAACAATCCAACCTAGTAAAACAAGTACTCCCCTTATTTTATTCTTTTTCCATTCTTTTCAAAAACTCAAAAATTAAAAATTGAATTCACTTAATTAATTAATCTTCAGTTTTCAAATTAAATGGGGTGTTATGTTGGCAATATTAATGTGGAAGAGGAGAATCCACATAAATAAAAACAAGGGAGGTTTAAAGGGAGTTTAAGCGGTTATGGGGAATGTGAAAAGATGGGGGCTCCTGTGGGACCCACCTCTCCTTTATCCTCTAAAGAGAAGTTAGAAACCTAGTGGGTCCCATCCCAACTTCCACACATAGGTTATAATCACTTAGAGAAGAAATAAAATTGTAACACATATTTCATTTCTCTCTTCAATTAAACCACTTTTTTTAAACAACTCCTCCCAAGCAAACGCACCTTTGGAAAAGGTCCTCTTAAGAAAATACCACCGCTACGGTTTCATCGGTGCCCTCAGATTTCGATTCCGAGCACCGGTTCAAAATATAGAAAAACCCGCTCGTTCGTTCACTGAACGTACCCGAGCTAAACTTCAGAAAATGATTTCGGGCAGTCCGGGCCTCGAAATCAGGTGCTGTCAGAAACTGCGTACTCATAAAATCCCAAATAAATTAAGAAAAAAAATTTCCTTGAAATTTACGGGTCTTTAAATTACTCCCAACTCATGGATTTATGTCCCCATAAAGATACATCACAAAACTAGGGAAACAAATGAGGGTACTGAGCACGCATCTGAGCCTCCCGCTCCCATGTGCTCTCCTGGAGGTTCCTATGCTGCCACCTAATGTGCATTAGAGGAATCGACCGTCCACGTAGGACCTGCTCCTGTCGATCCTCGATCTCCACCGGGACCTCTGAAAAATTCACCCCGTCATTGATATCCAGCTCCCTGTGATCGATGATATGCGTCGGGTCGTGCACGTATCTCCTCAGCTGAGATACGTGGAAGACGTCGTGCACCCGGTGCAACTGAGGTGGAAGAGCCAGGCGATAAGACACCTCACCAATACTGATGAGAACTTGTAATGGTCCGATGAAGCGTGAAGATAACTTGCCGCCTCGGCCAAATCTCCGTAATCCATGTCAAGGTGAGACCCGTAATAAAACGTGGTCACCATCCTCAAACTCTAGTGGTCTCCACCTCCTGTCAGCATAGGACTTCTGTCGGCTCTGAGCAGTCCTCATCTGCTCCTGGATGATCTGTACCTTCTCTGTCATGGATTGAACCATCTCTGGTCCTACAAGAGCTGCTAATACTTCTCCTTTGCTGATAAGAGAAATCCGGTCTCATCGCCTGGATGAACCATGTTCTTTGCGTAATACAATCAATACTGACATGAATGATACTAATCCATGCCATGGATGATGTCGTAAGTCCTTTGCGCTACTACCAAGAGATCCAACCGTTACTCTCGCCTCCTAGGGTTGAGTCACACTATCGGTATCAGTGTGTGGTCACTAGGTCTCCTCCAGTAGGAATCTCAAAAGTGAGGGTCAAGTCAACAGTTTAAGTCGGAACCTCTTAGTACACAAAAAGGAAGGAAGAAAATGTCACAAGGACAAGTTTATTTTATTACTTCACCTCAAATTACATAAACATATAGCAACTACAAACATCAACAATGACAACAAGGAAAATAGAAGCACCAAGATCAAAGGTCTCCATGCCTGGAACTAGTCCCACTCTTGTCCGCCTGCTTCCAAATCTCCATAGTCATATGATTCAGCTGCCTAAAGCTGAGCTCTCCCATGTCCACCTGTTCCTTGCGGTCGGGGTGGACCTCCTAATGGTGGTGGTGGAAACACCTCGAAGCGTTGTCCACCTCCAGCTGCACGACCAGCTCCCCTGCCTCAGTCTCCTGCTCCTTGCGATCCGCCTCGATCGAACCTCTACCTCTCCCTGGGAGGTCCTTCATTTATCTGCTGATCACCTGTATGGCGGGTCGGACAGTCACGTGCCATGTGACCAACCCCACTGCAGGAGTAACACTGTCTTCTCCTGGTAATTCGTTCTCCACCCCGGGTGCCTCGCACACACGATCCCGTGTCATGCGGTCGACCACCTGTAGGTCTGGTCCTCTTGGACCTCTAAGTCATCTATCTACTGCCCGCTGCAGAAGACTCTGCCGCATTCCAGCTAGTGGTGGGTCCTACTGCTGGAGACTGCTCAGCAAGGAAAATCTCCACTAAGAGGGATCGCTCCAAAACCCCTGTCTGTGTCGGGATGCTGTGAGAAACAACTGAAGCTCTAATATCTCTCCTGAGCCCCTTCTCGAAGGTTTGGTCCCTGAAGAATGAGTCCCATACCATATCAGTGGAGTAACGTGAGAGATCAGTGAACCTCGCTGAATACTGCGCCACCATCATGCTACCCTGCTGAAGATGAAGTATCTCCTGTATACGCACCGCTCGAAGGTTGGCTAGTACAAAATCTGCCTGGAACAGGCTCTCAAAGTCTTCCCACAGAAGTGTCGCCTCATCATGCATCTGGAGCATCAGGCTCCACCATATGCCTACTGCTACCTGAAGGATACTGACCGCAAGGATCACCATGAAGTGTACTGGCGTCCCTACTATCCTGAAGACTCTCACCACAGCCTCCAGAGAATCCTCAGCCACCTGCGGGTCTATCTCTCCCCTGAACCTGGGTGGTCTCTCACACTGGAACTCGTGCAGTGCGCTCAAGCGACGTGCACTCTCTGATGTTGGGGCTGGTGGCATCATTGGACCAACGGGTGGTAGTACCGCTGGTGCCTCAGCTTGAAGAGGGCCATGTACTGAGGCCTCATCGCTCGGCGGACTATCAGTACGTACAACTCTCGGGGCTCTAGCTGGTCATCCGCGGGGAGGAATCCTAAAAGAAACAGATGCGACACGGTCAAAGACTATACCTGGTGAGCTGACCTGGTTTGAGCCGAGTTTAAAACTTTTGGAAACACACATGCAATCATTGTTTTCGTGCACTAAGTCAAAAATCGGTAGTGAGGGTCCTGGTGCATGGATACGTCGACCACCGCACCAACAATAGACTCCTTGGACTGATAACCACACTTAATACCCTTAACACTATTGCTTCACATAGAAGAAATTATCAGAGTCCTGAGTTCTGCGGTAGAACCGACTCCTCTAATACCAATTTGTCATGACCCATCCTCAGGGATCGTGCTGTGACTACCCCAAGCCCGAATTCCATAGTTCAGGGGCTGGAGACTATCACCAAAGGCGTAAATCCCAATAAAAAGGGAAGGTATTGCCTTTATAAAAGTAAACAACACAAAAGAGTACAAGCGGAAGCAAACACTAAGTACAAAAGAAAGTGCTGAAAAGTAAATGGGCCAGAATACAAACCCAACTGAAAAGTAAAGCTACAACTGAATGAAAGTACAACAGAAAAGATAAGCAGCTGGAAGAATAGAATTAGCTCATGGGTCATCCACCTCGAATCCTAACTGAAGGGAAGGTACAGATAGCACAGCTCCTGGATCGTCCACCACAGATCCTACCTAAAGGGTAGGTACAGATAGCCTCCTCAATGATCTCGCCCGTCAACCTCCTCCGAGTACCGTCTCGTCGTGAAGTCCACCTCCGGATACTGACCCATCGTGAGGTCCACCTTCGGGTACAGTCCAGTCCTTGAACACTCGGCCTCTGTATGCGCTGTTCGTCGTCTGCATCCAACACAACGAGGTGCGGGCATGGCCCGTGCAGGGGTGAGTATAACGATACTCAGTAGGGACCCCGAGACCCTCATGGTCTCACTAAATCCAACAAGGATAACCACAAAGCAGGATCTAAACAGATAACCCTTACTTAGGTATAAAACCATACTTATACCTAAGTTTTAAAGTAACCCATCTCAATCAAGAGGTATCACGCAGATATGAAATCAACGGATAACCACTACTTAGGTATATGACCATACATATAACTAAGTTATCAAGTAACCCATCTCAATCATGAGGAAATCACAAAGGTCAACAACTCAGCTCAAACCAGGATTTTATTCAGGATGTTGAAACCACAGCTGCTGGAGAACTCCTCCTCTGTCGAGTACAATGGGCCTGCCGCTACAACCAAGTGCTTCCCACTAACCTCGGACTGCTGAAGTACTCCACCTGTCGAGTACTGTGGGCCTGCTGCTAAAACCAAGTGCTTCCCACCATGGTTCTTCCACTATAACCAAGCGCACGCCCTCATATCCTATAGAGGTACTCCTTCTGTCGAGTACCGCAGGTCTGCCGCTACATCCAAGCGCTCCTCCATTGTGGGTCTGCCGCTACAATCAAGCGCTCTCTACTGGGCTATCCGTATCACTCCGAGTCAATCGATCAACAGTCGTCAAGTCTCAGCCAGCTACTAGGTCTCTGCACTCCGCTCGCTCATCACCGGGAGGGTCCGCTCCAAAAGCTACTGTTCGATACTCCAAGTATCGTAATGTCCCACGAAGAAGTATCCCAAGGGTCTTCCACGTCATAGGAATATCAACACAACAGACAGCGCGTCAATAGGACGCCCGGTCTGTGTGTTATTAGCCTTTTCATCCCGGGGGCCCGGTTGGTTTCTTGTACGACCAACCCGACCGTATCTCAACTGTACCCTGAACTCTCATAGGGTATACTCATAGGTATTGTTTCTCAACATTATTACCAACGCCGCTGACGGTTTTCCAAACGGTCATCCGGTCTGAAAGTTATCAGCTTTTCCGTTCCAGGGGCTCGGTTGGATATCGGGTACAATCCAACCTAGACATACTCCAACTACGTCCAAAACACAGGTGAAGTATACCAAAAGATCCGTCACACCAAAAGGAATCCAACTAAGTCGACGACATGTCAATCGGACGTCCAGAGCTCAAGTTATAAGCTTTTCCGCTCCGAGGACCCGGTTGGTTTTGGGTTCGAACCAACCCGGCCATACCCAAAGTTCTCCGAAACCTTGAGTGTAATATACCGAAACGACCGTCTCAATCCAAGGACCCCAACACAACTGACGGTGGATCGATCAGAGGCCCGTATCCCATGATATGGGCATTAGAACGGATCTATCCGAAAATCGGGGGTTTGGGCCCGGTCCGACCCGACCCAATACCCCCTGGGGCGGCCCGAATCGGGCCGACCCGACCCGGGTCTGGGTTTGGCTCGTTTGGGTGCAGCCCGGCCCAGCCGGCGCGGCCTGGCCCGGTGCTGGTGGCCCGAACCGGCACGGGCGGCCCGGCCCGGCGCGGGCGGTCCGGCCCAGCGCGGACGTGGCTCGGTTCGTGGCCGAGCAGGACGCGAAGGTGGGGGGGTTGTTTTGAAACGGAAACCCCCCTTCTGACGGGGTCCTCCCTAGGTTGATGGCCGGGGGTTACAACCCCCGGTCTTCCCGGAAACGGCCGGCCATAATGGCCGGCCAGTTTGGCTGTCGCGGGACCCGCAGGGTCCCGCCTCCTAGTGTGCTGGCGGCCGGCCGAGCCCGGCCGCCTCCTACTGAACCGCTGCAGCCTAAGGCCATGGCTCTTCCTTGGCCGGCGCGGCGCGACGGCGCCGCGCCCCTCCACCGCGGCCCGCTCCTGGCCGCGACCTCTTTCAGTCTCATCATCGTGGTGCGACGGTGCTGCGCACCTCCACCGTGGCCCACTCCGGTCGCGGTCCTCTTCGTCCCCGCGTGGTGCAACGACACCGCGTCACCTCCGTTTCAAGCCACAATGAAGATCTACAATAAAAGGGGAGGAGGATCGGCCGTGTTTGTGCGGTATGGTATCCTCCCGTGATATCGATAACAAGCGGCCAATCATTAAATAACAAAGATCATTAAATAATACTCGAATGAAGAATGAACCCCTACCTCAACACAAGTTGTCGAACGATGAGTGTCGTGGAATAACGACGTCGCGGGGTGGGGTTCCGTAAATGTAGACAGAGAGCGTCTGAGGAGGAAGCAGCATCTCCCTTCCTTTGACGCAGAGAGAAGATTGAATGGTGTGACGATGTTGGCGAGTTCCCGCGTCGGTGCCCCCTACTTTATCATGGAGGAAGAAGAATACGGAAGAATCTGGGTCGCCGAGTCGACGATCCTTGACGAAGTGTTGTTGTTATTTCGTTGAGGATGAAGTTCTTCAAGAGAACTTAGAGCTCTGTTCTCAATATCCTCACACAACAAGCCAACCTAATAAAATAAGGACTCCCCTTATTTTATTGTTTTTCCATGATTTTCAAAAACTCAAAAATTCAATATTGAATTCACTTAATTAATTAATCTGTAGTTGTCAAATTAAATGGGGTGTTATGTTGGCAATATTAATATGGAAGAGGAGAAGCCACATAATTAAAAACAAGGGAGGTTTAAAGGGAGTTTAAGGGGTTATGGGGAATGTGAAAAGATGGGGGTTCGTGTGGTCCACACCTCTCCTTTATCCTCTCAAGAGAAGTTAGAAACCTAGTGGGTCCCATCCCAACTTCCACACATAGGTTATAATCACTTAGAAAAGAAATAAAATTGTAACACATATTTTATTTCACTCTTCAATTAAACCACTTTTTTTAAACAACTCCTCCCGAGAAAACGCACCTTCAGAAAAGGTCCTCTTAAGAAAATACCGCCGCTGCGGTTTCATCGGTGCCCTCAGATTTCGATTCTGAGCACTGGTTCAAAAGATAGAAAAACCCGCTCATTCGTTCACTGAACGTACCCGAGCTAAACTTCGGAAAATGATTTCGGGCACTCCGGGCCTCGAAATCAGGTGCTGTCAGAAACTGCGTACTCATAAAATCCCAAATAAATTAAGAAAAAAAAATTCTTGAAATTTACGGGTATTTACATGGGCCTTGTTTGTGTTGGTCCGAACCCTCTGCGTTAGAAGTTTGAAATAGGGAAGGTTTAGGATCACAGTTCTATCAAGCTATCAATAATTCCCATGAAAAACCCCAAGGAAAGAACCCTCCTGTAAGAACACCCGATCCACGGATCAACCAATTTGTGATTTTATCCGTATTCATTTTTTTAGAATTAAGAACATGGAATTTAAGCACAAAGCAATCCCTACCTCAATCAATGTTGAAGTGGTCCGCCGGTGAAGGTTCAAGGAGTCGAAGGCGTTCGATGCTTCCTGGCTCCATTCTTTGAGGTGCATCAAAGTTGTTAACATTCCAATGGTATTAATAATTCTTTGTTGGAGAGGAATTACATTGTAGGTTCATCATATAATCCCCAAGGTTTAATTCTTAACTCTTCAACGTGTTAGTTTAACAAAAAGGAAACACATAGCATTGTTTCTATTACACTACAATGTTGCGTCGTTGCACTATTTCATTTATGAAACAGTTTAGCGATTATGCTTACACAAATGATCCATTAATGATCCTCATTTAATATGACTCGTCACCGCCTTTTTGATGCACTATATTGCCGTCGTCCTCCGATCAACGGTGAAAAAGAAAATAAAATAACGTTTTCTAAGTTATTTTATTATTTTCCGAAAAGTCTGAAAATTAACTTTTCTGTCCAACCCATGCCTGTCAAAGTTAAGTCCCTTTTAGAAAAATACTGGCATTTCGAGTTCAATGGTGCCTTCAGATTTTTGATCCGAGCCCTGGTTCAAAAGATAGGAAAACTCACTAACACGTTCACTTAAGTGAACTTAAATTTAGATCAAAATTACATTATGGCCCCCCCAGACCACAAAATCATGTGCCGTCTCAGCTCCTAGTCTTGAAATAATTCCATATAATTTTTTAAAAAAATTACATAGAAATTATGGGACATTACATTTTCCCCACCTTAGGGATTTACATCCCTAAAAGCCAAAACAAGGGATAATCAAACAAATGGGCGTACTGAGCACAAATCTGAGCCTCCCACTCCAATGTTCTCTCCTAGAGATTTCCATGCTTCCAATGAATGAACACTATAGGAATCTACCATCCACAAAGGAACTGATCCTGTTGATCCTCTATCTCCACTGGGAACTCTACAAACATCTCCCCATCATCAATGTCCAGCTCGCACCAGTCGATGATGTGTGATAGATCATGCACGTACCTTCTCAACTGTGATACATGAAAAACATCATTCACCTGGTGCATTTGTGGGGGAAGATCTAGGAGGTACTCTACATCACCAACTCTTCTGAGAATATAGAAAGGTACGATGAACCTCAGAGATAACTCTCCACCCTGGTCAAATATCTGCAATCCCCGTTGGTGTGAGACCTGAAGAAAAACATGGTCTCCATTCTCGAACTGCAAGGGTCTCTATATCCTATCATCATATGATTTATGACTTCTCTATGTAGTCCTCATCCTCTCCTAGATTCTCTGCACCTTCTCAGTGGTAGCCCATACCAACTTCGGACCTACGAGTGCTGACTCCCCTAGGTCTGTCTAGCACAAAGGTGATTTGCATTGTTGTTCGTAAAGTTATGAAAATGGTTCTATGATAATGGTGGTGTGATGTATGTTGTTGTATGAAAAATACACTAGTGGTAGGTGGTCTTCCCAACTGTGACCAAATTCAAGGACACAAGCATGAAGCATGTCCTCCAGGGTATGTATGGTCTGCTCCATTTGACCATCTGTATGAGGGTTAAATAAGGTTCTCAAGTGCAGTTGATTCCCGAATTCCTCATGAAATCCCTTACAAAATTGGGATGTAAAATGATAATCATGATCTAAGACGATCATTGAAGGTACCCTGTAAAGCCGGACTATCTCCTGGGCATAGAGGCGTCCCAAGCCCTCTACCGATCCCTACTTTCAGATGGGTAGGAAGTGGGATGACTTGGTGAGTCGAACAATGATCACCCAGATAGAATCATGTCCCATGGAAGCACATGGTAACCCCATCACAAATTCCATGGAGATACCATCCCACTTCCATTCTGATACCTCAAGTGGCTCTGCCAAGCCTTCTAGGTATTGATTCCTGACCTTCACTTACTGACAAGTGAGACATTTTGAAACAAAATTTTCCACTGCTTTCTTAATCCTTGGCCACCAGTACTAACGTTGGAGGTCCTGGTACATTTTTGCCACACCATGTTGTACCGCCAAATGGGATGTATGGAACTCCCTCAAAACCTCCTCCTGTAACATCACTAGTACTATAGTGCATCCTTTGAAAAGGATGACATGCTCCCACCTATTGAAAATCCATTAAGAGTCTGTCCTGAGGATATCTAAGCATATAGTTCCTCGCAATCAACATCCACAATATGTGCCTCCATTACTCATCATAAGAGTGGAGGAGTGACAGTAATAGACTGAAGGTAAGATGCTCCATCACTATCCACAAAGGATATCTGCATCGCGGCTAGCTGATCCGTCGTATCACTCTGTAGCTATAAACTAGACCTCCTACTATGTGCTTTTTCCACCACGTTCCCCTTCCCAGGATTGTAGACTATGTCAAAGTCATAGTCTAGGAGGAACTCTAGTGATATCCATGGTGTCAAGTTCAGATCCTTCTATGAGAAGATATACCTGATACTCTTGTGGTTGGAGTAGACGGTAAACCTTTCACCCATCAAGTAGTGCCACCACATATTCAAGGTAAAGACCACTACTGCAAACTCTAGATAATGGGTCGTGTAGTTCTACTCATGATACCTCAACTACCAAGAGCTGTAGGTGATCACTGCCTGATCCTCCATCCGGACACAACCCAGTCTTTTCCCTGATGCATCCCAGAAGACTACATACCCAACGCCCTCTTCTGGTAGTCTCAAGATGGGGGCACTCGTCAGTCTCCATCTCAGCTCCTGAAAACTATTCTAGAACTTCTCCTTCCATACAAATGGTTTTCCCTTATTTTTCATAGATGACAAGGGTTCTTCTTCTCCGGAAAATTCAGGTACGAACCTCCGATAGTATCCAACCAACCACAAGAAACTATGTACCTCAACCATGCTCCTGGGTGGCTCCCAAGTAAGAACTTCCTTTATCTTCACTGAATCCACCACAACTCCAACCTCCGAGATAACATTTCCCAGAAAGTGGAACTTCTGAATCCAGAACTAGCACTCTGAGAGTTTACCATAAAGATGGTTCTCTCAGAGTGTCTGCAGAACTACCCATAAGTGTGTATTGTTCTCCTCCTCTGATGCCAAGTACACCAAGATTTCATCAGTGAAGACCACCAAGAAATGATCAAGGTACGGCTGGAATATCTTGTTCATGAGTCCCATTAACACTAAGGGGGAATTGGTCACACCAAAGGGCATCACTAAGAACTCATAGTGGTTATACCGGCACCCGAAGGCTCTCTTCGACATGTACTTATCCCATACCCGAAGCTGATGATATACTAATCTGAGGTCTATCTTTGAGAACCATATTTCCCCCTTAAGCGGATCAAATAAATCATCAATATTCAGCAGAGGATACTTGTTCTTCACGACCACCTAGTTTAGGCACTAGAAGTCCAGGCGTAACATCAATTTCCCATCTTCCTTCTTGAAAAAAAAACATTGGGGCCAACCATGGTGAAACAATGGGCATTATGAACCCCTTCTCCTGCAAGTCCTCCATCTGTACCCTCAATTCACGTAGCTCTGTAGGGGCCATCCGATATGCTGGTGTGTATATCGTTGCCATTCCGAGGTACAGGTCGATGCAGAAGTCTACATGAAGTTCCCAATCAGGATCTAAGTATCACTGAGAGGGGGAGGGGTTGAATCAGTGATTTATTTTTCTTTTTATGTTTCCTCCTTTTTGAAACAACCTTTGTCTCCTGTTAAAGAGTTTCTTCTCTACTGAACATACACAACCACATGACCACAATATTTACAAGGTTCACTAATCAACAAGAGTATATACATCCTTCATATGGTATAGAAATAATTTAATACCACATGATCCACTAGAGAATAATAAAATAAAACTATCGGTAAAGTAGAATCACTCACTTTAGACCACTAACAAACAACCAATAGAACCAACATATCAAAGTAAAAGAGAAGAGGGTTTGAAGTTATCCTCAAGGTGCCTAGTGTTTACCCAAAATGAGAGGAAGAAATTTGCGACTAAATAAAGAAGTCTTGATGAAGAAAAGTACTTAAAAACCTATAATCCCTCATTTTTCATGTTGTGTAATACATACACGATGTAAATTCCATGATAATTCAAAAAATTACAACTTTCACTAAAAATCGTGTTGCCTTGGCCTGATTTTATTACACGGTGTTAATTCCACTTTCATTATGTGAACCTGTCTCATAGTTATCCCCTCTTCCCATATACAGTCCATGAACTAGCTAGTTACACAAGTCATGAACTAGCCATTCGTGTCGTGTTAAAAATTTATGACATGAATTTTCTACAGCAGCTCTGTTGCACCTCTAAGCAGCATAAAACCTTCTCAAACCTCCTCCAAAACACATCCAACACCCAAAAGAAGAAAATTAATAGTTTGAGAATTCAAGGGCCATTACATAATATATAGAATCCCAAAGTCCCTCAATACATGGTTTGTAAGCCCCTGAATACCAGCCTAAGGGGCCCATCATTTCTAATCGTGTGGCCTAGCCGTGCATAACACCAATGTTTTCAAGTGGGTGTATCCATAAAAAATACTATTACTACCCACCTACCGTAAATTCTACCTTTCTATATGCCTATACCTATTGTCATTGTAGATCACCTTCTGAAGATAACCCCGCCACCTCGTCTTGCGAGTCACGTGTGCCTACTCTGTTGCTTCAGGATTGCTACCTCAATCCCACCTATTCCATCATAGACCACCACCATCCATCTACCTACATTCAGGACATCCCCCCCCACATTAGGTCCATGCTTATAGTCAGTGATATCAACTACCATCTCCCCTTTTTGAACCTCATCCCAACCATCGACCAGGAATCCTTATCGCAACTATTGGCCTCTGTGTTGGTCCGCAACCACACAAAAGGGTGAATGGTCTCCAACATGGTGGGGTATTTGGAGATCCAGATGGAAATGACATAAAAAATTGGGGGTGGAGGTCTCCGATCAGGCATGGGCGATGGACACACAGGTTTGGCTTAGGCATTGTAGGTGCTATTGAGGGAGGTTCCAATGAACTGGTTCATGTGGGCCTACATGCCATGATTTATGGGCCTTCAAGACATGAAACAAATATGTGGGAATTTGGTCCAAAATTGTAAGGGTCTATGAGATTCTATAAAATAGGGTTTGTGGTCTGTTATAAAAATAATAGGGCTTGGTGCTTGGGTTACCCCTTAGGGTGGCTATAACCTGCCCTTCCGGCCTGTGGGTGTGAGGTGTGTGTGTGAGTTTCATTGTAATTATACCCCCAAATATCTAATATATAATAATAATAATAATAATAATAATAATAATAATAATTTCATTTATTTATTGGGGGTATAACACAATGAAACACACACATTCCCACACCCACAGGCTGGGGAGGGTGGGTCATAGCCCCCCCAAGGGATAACCTATCCACCCAACCCTTTACAAGTTTTTTAATGGACTGAAGGCCCATAAGTTTTTATTGACTCAAAATCCCACATTGGATGGTCCGAAGGCCTAATATATGACCTGGTTTATAGGGACCTTATGATCATACCATAGGCCCATGAATGGTGATCTACATTGGCCTACTTTATTTAAATAATTATAAAATTATAAAAAATATATTTATTATATTTATAATTTTATTAATACATATAATTAATATATTTATTATAATTTTATAATTATAAATAAATAAATATACTTATCATATATATAATTTTATAAATATATATAATAATATAAATAAATTATTAACATTATATCTTTATTATCACTTTTTTAGCGCTGAAAAAGATAGACCTTTATTAGCTCTAAAAAAGCACTGATAAAAGTTTTCTTTAACAGTGTTAAAATTATAGCAATGATAAAGACACCTTTTGTCAGCACTTTTTTATCACTAATAAAGGCCTATCTTTATCAGCGCTAAAAAAGAACTAATAAACATATGTTTTATCAGCACCTTCTATTTTAGTACTGTTAAAAAATACCTTAATCAGTGATTTTTAACTAGCATTGATAAAAGATTCCACTGATTCTATAAATAAAACCTAACAGTCAGCTTTTTCTGTCACACACCTCAAGATCTTTTGGAAGCTTACCCCTACATCACCAAACCCTCCTCTGCCCTGAACTCACCTCCATTACCAGTAACCCCTCCTCTTCCGCTATGAATCCCTCCTCTTTCACAAAAAACCCACCTCTACTATGCACTGAACCCCACCTCATGCTGTGAACCCATCCTCTACGTGAACCCTCCTCTACCATAAACCCCACCTCTACTAAGAACCCCTCCACGGCCTCCGCTTCCTCTACTGCTGCTGCTACCATTTCCACCACCACCTACCCTGAATCCTCCACCACTGGACCCTACTGCTGCTGTCGGAGGGGTATTCCATATTTTACAAGTTATTAGGAATTCCTAATATATAGATATATTTTGTCTCGGTTTTGGTCTGTTGAGCCCCATTGTGTCTACTGAGGATGTTTATGTTTATCTCCATGATGGATTTTCATGATGTGATTCATGTTGTGCTTATGGGTTAGGGAACTTTATAAGGGAAATGTGTGTGGTGGAAAGTATGTGATTGTGATGTTAGACTTTGGGAATTTTTATTGGAACAAACATCATTTGGTTATTTTATGAGGAATCATAGGCTAGATAGTGGGAAGTCATTGGAAATTTCTAGGCTAGTTGAGATTATGAATCAGATAGGCTCCCTAGTTTTACATAATACATAGATAGTGGGAGCATCACTGATGAGATAAGGTTTAAGTGATTCAATTTATGAGATGTGTGACCATTCACCCACCAGTAGTAGGTACACCATTGTATGTATTTTACATATCCAATTAGTCCCTAAGGTGTTTTCTCATGATATGTATCATATGTTATTCCATTAAATATTTATTGGAATCTATGTTGTTTATGACATGGATTGATATGATTTTATGTATTGATCATATTGTGATTTAGTTTTGATATTGAAAAGTATTGTTCCATCTATTTAGTCACATTATTTATGAATACCTTTGGTTTTTTAATTAAATTTTACCATATTCCTTTATTAACTTTGTGTTGGGTGAGTTAAATACTTCAATGGATAGTGGAATGTTATTTTCAAAGTGTTGGACTTTTTTAAAAATGCCTTTAAAAATTTTTAAACCATGTGTGGGTTTTTTTTCAAAAGAATTATGTTTTAAAGAGAGATGAATGGGTTTTGAATTTTCATTTTTTTGTGAAAATTTCTATATACAATGTTTTATAAATGCAGTGCTTTGAGAAATTGAATGTTTTATATTTTATGATTCCTATATCATATAAATGAAATGAAAACAGATTTGTTTTTATTATTTTCAAACTATTAGTTCTTCATTAATTTATAAAAGGAATGAATTGGACTCATGGTGGTATCTTAATATCCTTTGGATCACACACTATATAGTCACATTGGTTGGTATGAAGTCTTTGTGTATTATGCATGTTTCATATGTTCTTGGACTTAGAGTTTTATTCAGTTCAATTTTCATTGGGAATCAGATAGTTACTGTGATTATGGTTGTGTCTCGAGTATCACATAGAGACGGCGGTTGGTCCTTCAGTTTCAGGTAACCATTTGGATCATGTTATGTTTTAAAATATTCAGAATCTTGATATTTTTTAGTTAATTGTTTGTGGGTTTTTAAGGTTATATTAAATGGTCATTTATTGGAAATTTATTTGTTAGAATTTATTATTAGTTTTTATCTTTTTTATATTCTATTTTTGGATGTTTATGATTGAGTTAATTAGGGTTAAGTCATCCCAAATGGTCATGCATGTCACCCTTGATGCTTATCATCATCCTGAGAGGATCAAGAATATGTGGGTAAGTTATGTGAATTTTCTATTTTTTTAAGATTTAACATAGGATGATTATTTTCCTCATTGTAGTGTGAGTAAAAAATGAAGGAATAATTGAATCCCCACTATGATTTTGATAGATTGTAGATAATAGAATTGGAATTAGGAAATAGGGTTCTATAGAACAATTATATTTATCATCTAAAATAGAAAGTGGATGATAGTAAATAGTGAAATTTGTATATGGTTGTAAATTTATTTCAATAATTAGAAGGATTAGATTTAAATTAGATTTTCTCTCCTACTGTAAAGCATATAATAATTCAGATAGTTATCGGCTTGGTTTCCATTGAAGGTTTATTTCTAGAACAAATGGATGTCATGATTATATTCCTTCATGGAGATTCGAAGGAATATATCTACATAGATCAACTAGAAGGTTTCATGCTAAATGGAATAGAAGGTTTGGTTCCAATCTCAAATGGATTTTTTGTGGGCTTAAGAAAGAACCAAGATAGTGAAACTAGAATTTTGTTGCTTTCATGGTAGAATTAATGTTCATGAAGTGTAATTTAAATAATTGCTAATATATGAAGGTGTATTATGATGGGATTTGTATCATTTTACTTCTTTATGTGGACGAGTTTATCTTAGTTAGAACAAAGAAGGAATGGCTAGAAGAGCTGAAGATTGATTTATCTAGGAGATCCTAGATAAAGGACCTTTGTTATGGAAAGTGGATATTGGGGATAAATATTGACAAAGACTTAAAAATCTATAATTTTTTAGCTTTTTTTATTTTTATATCGATGTTTTGTGTATTTTTTTTAATATTAATATTACCTAATCAAATAGGATGGATATGAATAAAGAATGGATGGATGCCAATCATCTGACAAAAGAGTATGAATATGGAGTGAAAGAGTTCATCAAGTTTGAAAAAGATCATGCATATGACCCTTACCAAATCCTTTGTCATTGTTTATGCTATTTTTATTCAAGAAAAACTAGTCCAGAGGAGTCGGAAGAATACTTGATCTATCACAGAATAGATCAAAATTATATATATTTGAATAAACATGGGGAAAAAGAAAATTTAGCTAGTGGCTGGGATAACACTGCATTTTATAGATCATCTAATATGATTAAAAGTGTAGAAAATAAAGAATATCATATCAAAGATATGGTTACAGATGTGAATGATGATGAAGATTGTATTCAGTAAATTAAAAGGATAGTTGAATATGAACTTTGTGATTACCCAAAATTGTTTGAGGAGCTTAAGAGTTGTGTAAATACACCATTGTATGCTGGTTGCAATAAATATATAGCATTTTTAACCATATTGAAGCTGCAAAATTTGAAAGAAAACAATGAATGGAGTGATTCTAGTTTTATATAACTACTTTGTCTCTTTAATGACATACTCCCAGAAGATAATGAGCTCTTGAGCCAAACATACGATTCTAAAAGAATGTTACGCTTGATGGGTATGATCTCTGAAGGAATATATATCTACCCAAATGATTGTATACTATTTATCATTGACTAAAAATCACTTAAATAATGCCCAAAGTATGGAACTTCTCAATAAAATAAGGATGAAACCAGTCGTATGAAAGTTTTATGGTACTTTCCAATCATTCCAAGGTTTATGCACATATATAGAAGTGGTGATACTAAGGGAAATTGGTGTGGCATACAGATACTATAATTAAATATGGTAAACTATGTCACATAATAGAATCTACTCATTTGAAGAGAATTTATTATGAGTATCCTAAATTTGGAAATGATCTGAGAAAACTTCATCTTGCGTTATCTATAGATGGAGTGAATCCTTTTGGTTTTCAAAGTAGCACTCATAGTACATGGCCAATTATGGTGATAAATTATAAATTGTCACCATGGTTATGCATGAAATGAAAATACATCATGATATATGTGCTTATATCAAGACCAAAATAACCAGGCAATGATATTGATGTTTATTTTTCTCTATTGATTGAATATTTGAAATTATTGTGGGATTTAGGTGTTATGTTATATGATGCTTATAGAAATGAATATTTCTCATTGAGAGCCATGTTGTATGGGATTATAAATGAATTTCTTGATTATGGAGATTTTTTAGGATATAGAATTGAAGGAACTCAAGGGTGTACTATTTGTGAACAAGGTACATAGTAAATTAGGTTGAAAAATTCATCAAAAACTGTATTTCTAGGACATTATAGATGTCTACCCCGACGACATAAGTACCAATCTTGGACAAAATCATTCAATTGAAGTTCATAAGAACATAAATCACTGTCTCCACTAATAGGCGATCAACTATTTGATTAAGGTAAATATCTAGACACTACTTTTGGTAAATCATTTTTGAAAAACCTTATGAAATCCAATTGGAAAAAGAGAATAGTTTTTTTGAATTATTATACTAGAATTTTCTATACATCAAACATTTTCTTGATGTTATGCATTTTGAAAAAAAATATGTTATAGTTTCATCAACATGTTTCTAAATGAACTTAGAAAAACAAGGGATGGAATTAAGGCTAGTTTGGACATGGTTGACATGAGAATACAAGAACAGCTGGTGCCATTGAAGGGAGAAAAATTAACTTTTCTTCCTCCATCTACTTACACTCTTTCCAGGCAGTAGAGATATTATTTTTGCAACTTCTTGAATGATGTAAAGGTTCCAGAGGGGTATTCATTGAATATAAATAACATCATGTCAATGAACAATTTAATGTTAAAGGGTCTAATATTACATAACTACCATGTTCTGATGAAATATCTAATTCCTATATATTTACATTAATTTTTTCCTAAGAATGTTTGTCATTCATTAACCAGGCTGTCACGAACCGTCCCCCGAGGCTCGTGCCGTGACTACCCCAAAAATTCCTTCTATAGTCTAGGTGCTGGTGACTAGCACCAGAAAGGTATATCCCAAAAAGGGAAGGCATTGCCTTTAAACTTTTACACACACAAACATGACATACTTCACAAAGAAAACTACAAAAGGAAAAAAGTACAACCACCCAAAAGTACCACCACTGAGAGTAAAAGGTGAAAACCAAAAGTAAATGCGCCAGAATACAAGCCCAAGAACCCACAAAGTAAACAATACTATCGAAGTATTCCCTAATGTATCTACATGTAGGGTAGTGGCAGTAAATACTGAAGCTTTAGAAGTATTCCCCCTCCACTCTTGCTTCACTGAGCTCCACCGAGTCCCGGACCACCAAGGTCTGCGTCGTAGCGTCGGTTGTCTACACAAGACACAACACGTGCGGGCAAAGCCTGTTCAGGGGTGAGTATAACAACTTAGTAGAGACCTTGATAACCTTTAAGGTCTCTCATAAATCCATAGGGAAAAATACCACAAAGGAAATACCACTAAGTAAGATCTCAAATACATAGAACAAACTAAAAGACAACTCACACTAGGTATAACTTAAGTACATAAGTAAAGATTATTACTCAGAAATATAGATCATCTTATTCTGTTGAGAGGCTCTACTATTGATCCATGAAGGGTCTTTAGGCTACTGATCTACGAAGTGTCGCTCTACTGATGATCCACGATGGGTCACTTTGCGGTTGATCCACATCGGGTTGTGCTACTATTGATCCATGAATTGTCATTCACTTGTTGATCCACATATGGTCTCTATCATTCTAATCAACGAAGGGTCGCCCTTCATGCTGATCCACAAAGGGTCTCTATCATGATGATCCATGAAGGGTCACTCTGTTGCTAATCCACAAAGGGTCACTCTTCATTCTTCACATCACAGCCAACTACCTGATTCCTACACTTAGCACGCTAGATTCTGGGAGGATCTAATCCTCAAGAGATTGGTAGTACCTCAACCAAAAATAAGTCCCACATAGTGTAACCAAAAGGACCATCTCGTTATAAGGGTCCAAACGCAATAGACGGTGCGTCAAACAGACGCCTAGTTTGTAAGATATGTGCATTTTTTGTAAAAAATGGCCTGGTTGGATTCGAGTCCAATCCAAGAAGGACATACAAAAACCTATGAAAAAACTCACATAGAGTATATCAGAAGGACCGCCTCGTCTCAATGATCCGTGTGTCGTAGATGGAACTTCAATCGGATGCTCGTTCTATTAGTTACAAGCATTTCAGTAAAACGGGGGCCGGTTAGGTCTGGGTCCAGTCTAACCCGGGCGGACCAATGCAACCTGACTGGACCAACCTAACCCAACCCATATTTGGTCCAACCTTGGACTGGCCCAGCTCGTTGGGCTGTGGGTCCAGTCTGCTGGTGTGGGTCTGGCCTGCAGTCATTTCCTGACCTTCCGTAGTGAGTTGACTCTTCCAGTCGTAGGGGGATGAATCTTCCAGCCCAGACAGAGCTTAGACATGTCTGATTCATCACTCGGTGGTTCCCACTGGCACCACCACCTCGGGTCAACCAGTTTGTGTAGCGGACCGGTTCGGTCCATTCAGACGTGGCTTTGCTGCATCCGTTTCCTCCAGCACGACTGACAGGCGGCTAACTGTTCCTCCCACATGCGGTCAATGAACCACGTGTCTCCTGCACATACGAGCGGCACAGACATGGTCCACCCCCTTCACGTGGAACTAGTTTTTGCCACATCTCTATGCCACCATAGCCAACTGGCCACATCTTTCTGCCACCGCAGCATGCCGATGGGTGCGCCACCTCCCTCCACCTGTGGCCGCCGCCGCAGGCTACCGCCGACCACCGCCGTGGGCCACCGCCATCCGCCACTGTGGTCCACCACCAGCTGCCACTATGGGCCACCACCATGGGCCACCTCTGCCTGCCAACACATCGGTAGTTTCTTTTGTGGGCCACCATAATTGCTCCGGTGGTCTGTTTCTCGAACTTTTGGCACCTACGAGACCGTATGGATTCCACCTTTACTACGACGACCTCAAAATCGCCTTTCCACCATTTAAAGAATTCATACATGAATAATGCAGAAGGAGGAGGGGCTCGGGCCTTGTTCATGCTGGCCCGCACCCTCTGTGTTAGAAGTTTGAAACATGGAAGGTTCAGGATCACAGTTCTATCAATCTATCAACAATCCCCATGAAAAAACCCAAGGAAATCACCCTCCCATAAGAACGCCTGATCCATAGACCAACCTGTTTGTGGGTTGATCTGTATTTATTGTTTTAGAATGAATAATGGGGATTTCAAGCAGAAATAAATCCATACCTCAATCGATGTTGAAGAGGTCCACCCGCGAAGGTTAAAGGAGTCGAAGGTGTTCGATGCTTCCTGGCTTCATTCTTTGAGGTGCGTCCAAGTTGTTAACATTTCACTGGAATTCTTCGTTCTTCATTGGAGAGGAATTCCACCGTAGTTTCATCAGATAATCCCCAGGGTTTAATTATAAACTCTCCAACGTGTTAGTTTAATAAAAAAGAAACACATCACAATGTTTCTATTACGCTACAATGGTGCATCATTACACTGTTTCATTTATGAAATAGTGTAGTAGTTATGCTTGCACAAACGATCCATTAATGATACTCATTTAATGTGCCTCGTCATCACCTTGTCGCCGCACTGCAGTGCCGCCTTCCTCCACTCAAAGGTTCAAAATAAAATCAAATAACTTTTTCTAATTTATTTTATTATTTTCCAAAAAGCCTGAAAATTAACTTTTCCGTTCGACCCTTTCCGATCGAAATTAAGTACCTTCTAAAAAAATACAAAAATTTTGAGTTCAATGGTTCCCTCAGATTTTTAATCCGATCACCAGTTAGAAAGATAAGAAAAATCACTCACAAGTTCACTTAAGTGAACTTTAATTTAGATCAAAATTTCATTCAAGCCCACCCCCCCAGACCTCAGAATCATGTGTCACCTTAGAACCTGGTCTTGAAATAATTCCATATAATTTTAATAAAAATTACATAGAAATTCCGGGACATTAAATTCTCCCCACCTTAGAGATTTACATTCTTGAAAGACAAAATAAGGGATAGTCAAAAAATGGGGGTACTGAACACAAATATGTGCCTCCCACTCCGATGTTCTCTCCTAGAGATTCCAATTCTACCACTAAATTCACACTAGATGAATCAACCATCCACGAAGGACTGCTCTCCTCGATCCTCTATCTCCGCCAGGAACTCTACAAACGTTGCCCCATCGTCAATGTCCAGCTCTCCCCAGTCAATGATGTGTGATAGATCATACACGTACCTCCTCATCTATGATACATGAAAAACATCACGCACCTGGTACATTTGTGGAGGAAGAGATAGGAGGTACTCCACCTCGCCAACTCTGATGAGAATATGGAAATGTCTGATGAACCTCAAAGATAACTTTCCACCCCAGCCAAATCTCTGCATTCCTGGTCGAGGTGAGACCTGAAGAAAAAAAATGTTCTCTATTCTAGAAATCCAAGGGTCTTCATCTCCTGTCAGCATATAATTTATGCCCACTCTGTGCAGTCCTCATCCACTCTTGGATGGTCCGCACCTTCTCAGTGGTAGGCCGTACCAACTTCAAATCTACGAGTGTTGACTCCCCTAGGTAATTCTAGCACAAAGGTGATTTGCATGATCAACCATAAAGTTCATCAAATGGTGTCATACTAATGGTGGTGTTATATATGTTGTTTAATGAAAACTCTACCAGTGGTAGGTGGTCCTCCCAACTGCGACCAAAATCATGGACACAATCATGAAGCATGTCCTCTAGGGTATGTATGGTCCGATCCGTCTGACTATCTATTTGAGGGTGAAAGGTGGTTCTGAAGCGCAGCTGATTCCTGAATGCCTCATGAAATCCTTTCCACAATAAGGATTTAAAATGAGCATCACGACCTAAGACAATCATCAAAGGTACCCTGTGAAGCCGCACTATCTCCTGGACGTAGATACGTCCCAAGCCCTCTACTGATCCCTGCTCCCAGATGGATAGGAAGTGGGATGACTTGGTGATTCGACCAATGATCACCCAAATAGAATCATGTCCCATGGATGTGCATGGTAACCCTGTCACAAATTCCATGAAGATACCATTCCACTTCTATTCTGGAACCTCAAGTGGCTCTTCCAAGCCTGCTAGGACCTGATGCTCGACCTTCACTTCCTAACAAGTGAGGCATCATGAAATGAACTCTGCCACTATTTTCTTTATCCCTAGCCACCCGTACTAACGTCAGAGGTCCTGGTACATCTTTTCCACACCAGGCTGTACCACCAAAGGGGATGTATGGAACTCCCTCAACACCTCCTCCTGTAATGTCACTGGTACTATAGTGTATCCTTTGAAAAGGATGACGTGATCCGCACCTATCGAAAATCCATCAAGAGCCTATCCTAAGGATATCTAAGCACACAGGGCCTTGCAATCAACATCTAAAAACCATGACTCCATAACTCTCCATAAGAGTAGAGGAGTGACAGTAATAGACTGAAGGTAAGCTACACCATCACTATCCACAAAGTATATCTGCATCGCGGCTTGCTGCTTCGTCGACTCACTCAACATCTATAAATCAGACCTTCTACTGAGTTCTTCTACCACCACATTCCCCTTCCCAAGAGTGTAGAATATATCAAATTCATAGTCCTGGAGGAACTCCAGCCATCACCATTGTCTCAAGTTCAGGTCATTTGGTGAGAATATATACCTAATACTCTTGTGGTTGGAGTAGATGGTAAACTGTTCACCCATCAATTAGTGCCATCACTTATTTAAGGAAAATACCACTACTACTAACTCTAGGTCATGGGTCATGTAGTTCTACTCATGCTGCCTAAAATACCACAAGATGTAGGTTATCACTTCCAGATCCTGCATTAGGACACAACCCAGTCCATTCCCTGATGCATCGAAGAATACTATACACCAAATGACCTCTTTTGGTAGTCTCAAGATGGGGGCACTCATTAGTCCCCATATCAGCTCCTAGAAACTCTACTGGAAATTCTCCGTCCAAAATAAGGGCTTTCCCTTCTTTTTCAAAGCTGAAAAGGGTGACGCTACTCTGGAAAATCCAGGTACGAACCTCCAATAGTATCCAACCAACCCCAAGAAACTCCTTTCCTCAGTCATGCTCCTGGGTGGATCCCAAGCAATAACTTCTTTTATCTTCACCGAATACACCACAACTCCATCCTCCAAGATTACATGTCCCAGAAAGTGGACCTCCTGAATCCAAACTAGCACTTTTGGAGCTTACCATAAAGCTAGTGTTCTCAGAGTGTATCCATAACTAACTGTAAGTATGTATTTTTATCCTCCTTCGACGCCGAGTACACCAAGATTTCGTCAATGATGAACAACAAAAAAATTATCAAGGTAAGGATGTAATATCTTTTTCATGAGTCCAATGAACACTACGGGGGAATTGGTCACACCGAAGGGCATCACCAAGAACTCGTAGTGGCTATACCAGCACTTGAAGGCTGTCTTCGGCATGTCCTCATCCCGTACCTGAAGCTAATGATAGCCTAATCCGAGGTCTATCTTTGAGAACCGTCTAGCTCCCTTCATCTGATCAAAGAGATCATCAATCCTTAGCAGAGGATAATTTTTCTTAACAGTCACCCAGTTTAGGCACTAGAATTCTACCCGTAACATCAATCTCCCATCTTCCTTCATGGAAAACAACACTGGGGCCACCCATGGTGAAAAAATGGGCCTTACAAACCCCTTCTCCTATAAGTCCTCCAGCTATAACCTCAATTCACATATCTCCACAGGGTCCATCTAATATGTCGGTGTGTATATTGATGCTATCCTAAGGTATAGGTCGATGCAGAAGTCTACATGAAGTTCCCAATCAGGATCTAAGTATCACTGAGATGGGGAGGGGGTGAATCCGTGATATCTTTTTCTTTTTATGTTTCCTCCTTTTTGAAAAAACCTTCACCTCCTTTTAAAGGGTTTCTTCCCTGATGAACACACACAACCATAAGAACAAAATATTTACAAGGTTCACTACTCAACAAGAGTAGCTACGTCTTTGGTATGGTACAAAAATAATCCAGTACCACACAATCCACTAGAAAACAATCCTTTGATGTGGAATACAATGAGTAGGATATACTCTTACATTTATGTAGAACTTGGAAAACAATCCGAAATCATGTGTTCACCCTCTTATCATAAATAGGGAATTACAATATTTCAGTGCTTCTTTACAATTGACCAGGTGTATTCTCTGAAGTACAACTCTTCACTTTCCTACCCAGAAGCTTGTAACAACTCCCTTATGCACAACTGAATACATGGAAAGACCCCAAATATTTGGCGCACCCTTTTAGGTGTCTTTCACACAACTTTTATTCCATGCACACAAGATTTTATTTTTTTCGAGAAACACCTCTTGAACGCAACTTCAATCTTGCGCAAAACTATCTTCTTTCGCGAAAATTCTATTTCTTTCATGAAACTCTATTTATTTCACACACTCTCATTTTCATAATATTTTTACATGCCTAAGAGGTCGATATTTCTATAAGTGTTGATAAAAATCAATGTAATGGGGTCACCTCTTATTTATAGACCTCTTCGACCCCTGTGCGCAGAAGCCCCAATGTGTCATGAAAAACCCCATTTGATGTCACATTGGGCGCATAAGTCTCTTTCATTCCAACCTCATCTTTCACGAACTTCTTGAATCTTTTACGCAGTTCATGCCTTTTCCATTTTTTGAAATTTGGACCTCGAATCATGCCTTGCACACAAGATTCCAAACTCCCTTGAATCATGCACGCAAAAACCAATCTTGCACGCAAACCTCTCCTTTGAAAGATTTTCATGTTCAGATCTTGGAAATCCACTTTTGTGCAACATACCAAGCCATATTCAAACTTGTGCACAACATCCTTTGCCAAAAACACATTTCTTCATCTCCCGATTTTCAGGCCCTAAAATTTGGAAAACACTGGAAAACAACGCCACCTTAAAGTGTTCTTTTGTGACACCTCCAAATTGTCTGTTCCTTTTTCATTTCTCTCTTTACTACATTCTATATCCATTATTAGACTTTCATCAAGAAATACACTATCGTGATATGTATCCTTTGATCGAAAAACATTATCATCTTCATATTTTCAATGGGATGTACTAAAACTCCCATATCTTCCAATAACATCATTCCTTCCAATCAAAACTATTTATGACTGACATCATTGTTTCTCTCCCCCTTTCCTTCATAAGTCTTGCATCACAAGTTCTAATAACTTATGATATTTGTTAAATACATATCAGCAAATCATCATATTATTTTCATGTCCTTTACAATGTGAATTGATTTATTGTCTTTGACAACAAAAGACAACACTCTATAATAACAAACACTTATTACATCCTTATCCATCCAACATTGTCCCAACACTACCTTCCTACGGATAGGTAGTCTTGGAACATTCTCAGGAAAGACATCCTCATACTTTTCCACCACTATAGGAAATCTCAAAATCCTCACTTCCACTGCACCAAGGGCGAGGCTAGCCAAATAGTTAGTGATTGGATGCACCCTCCTCCGAGAAAGTCCATCCTTTGATGCAAAGGTTCCCTTATCACTGATAAAGGAAAACCTGGTCCCATCCTCATGGACACACCACTCTTTTAACCTAAAATAGTTGATCCGATCATGTACTGTAGATAACCATTCCATACCCAAGATGACGTCGTAAGGCCTCAATACTGCTACTAAGAGTTCCCAGCTGAAGATATCAACTCCTAGAGTAAGCTCAAACTATCAGCATGAGTGTGTAATTGTCGAATCCTCTCCCGTAAGAGTCTGTAATTGTAAGGATCGAGCCAACAACTCCCTCGGAATATCTGAGCCTCGAACGAGGTCCATGGAAAGGAAAGAGTGACAGGAACCTATATCTATAAGAACTAAAGCTAAGGTGTAGAAGACATAGATTTTACCTCTAATCATATATGGAGCACCATGGTCATAGCTCTGCACTTCTTGAAGCTGAGCTCGACCCTATCCATCAGCTATCTGATCCCATGGTGGACCATATAGGGGTGGTAGAGGTAGTACCTCGAACCGTCACCCACCACCTGACACTAGGCCTACACCCCTGCCACGTCCGCCACCCTACAGACTCCTCACTTTAACCTCTAAATCTTACTTGGCGGTCCCTCAACCATCTTCTGATTGTCTATTATGTGGGTCAGGCAATCACGAGCCATGTGTTCTTAGCCGCCACAAGAGTAACAAACTCTAACCCTCAGCTGAACTCCTCTACCTCGTGAGCTCTGAAGATCCTACCCTGCAACCTAGGGTCTTCCTCCCAATGGTCTAGACCATTTGGGCCTCTACATCATCTGCCTACTACCTGCTGTAGATGAATTGGCCACCTGTCATCTGGTGGTGGCTCTCACCGTCGGTGCCTACTCAGCTCGGAATCTCTCCACCAGTAGAGCTCTCTCTAGCACTGTAGCCTGCATTGGGATGCTGAGTGAAGTCATTGATGCCTTTATCTCCCATCATATTCCATGATTAAAGGTCCAAGCCCTGAATAAAGGGTCCAATACCATGTTTTTGGAGTAGTGGTAGAGGTCGGTAAACCTCATTGAGTACTGGGCCACAGTCAAGTTTCCCTGCGGTAGGTACAGTAGCTCCTGAATACACACTGAGTGTAATGTTGTTGGTATGAAATCCACCCTAAAGAGTATCTCAAAGTCTAACCAGGAAAGGGTCTCCTCCTCGTGTGTTTGGAGTGTTAGGATCCACCATCTCCCTATCGTTCCCTAAAAAGGCTAGCAGTTAGGACCACCATCTGGTATGTAGGTGTCTCTACTAGGTAAAAAACCCATGTAACTGCCTCCAACCAATCCTTAGATGCCTGAGATTCTATCTCACCTTGAAACCTCAGAAGCCTCTATCTCTGGAACTCATGAAACACGCTCAATTGGCATGCACTATCTTCTGGTGGGGCTGGTAGCAACTACTTCTCTACGGGTGGTGGTGTTGTTGGTACACCATCCAAAGGTGCTATTGTTGTAAGTGGTCCCTGCACTTATGCCTCATCACTCGGTGGACCATCATCATGATCCCTCACTAGAATCCTAGATGGTTGTATTTGTGGAGGAATCCTATAGGGAAAAATATGCACCATGGTCAACAAGTTATACCTGATGAGCTGAATCAAAAGAGATCAAGAGAAAAACATTTCCAAAACACATACAACCAGTACTTTCGTGTACCGAGTCGAAAAACAGAATATAGGGTCCTAGTGTATGGACATGTCAGCTACCGCACCAATACTGGACTATCTGAATTGAAATCCTAACTTGAGACACTTAACACTATTACCCCATAAAATATTTAGACTCTTAGTTCTTCTAGTAGAACCAACCATGCTCTGATACCACTTTGTCACAAACCATCCCCTAAGGCCCATGCCATGACTACCCCAAGCCCGCATTCCATAGGCCAAGGGATGGTGTCTAGCACCAGAAAGGTATATCTAAAAAATGGAAGGCATTTCCTTTAAACCTATACACACAGAGACATGGAATACTGCACAAATCAAACCATAAAGTAAAAAAGTACAACCACCACAAAGTACCACCATTGAGAGTAAAAGGTGTAAAATGAAAGTAAAGGGGCTAGAATACAAGGCCAAGAACCCAAAAAGTAAACATTACTATCGAATTCATCCATGAAGTCTCTACCTGTAGGGTAGTGGTAGTAAAGCCTAAATCTATAGAAGTATGCTCTGTCCGCTCTTGATTCACCGAGATTCACTGAGTATCAGAACACCAAGGTCTGCATTGTAGCGTCGGTCGTCTTCACAAGACACAACATGTGTGGGAAAAGCCTATGTAGGGGTGAGTATAACAACTCAGTAGGGACCCCGAGACCCCCAAAGGTCTCTCAGAAATCCACAAGGAAAAATACTATAAAGAAAATACCATAAAGGAAATACCACCAAGAAAGATCTCAAATACATAGCACAAGTAAAAGACAGATCACACCAGGTAAAACTTAATTACATAAGTAAACATGATTAGTTGTAAAGCTAGATCATCTTATTTTGTTGATAGGCTCTGCTGCTGATCCATAAAGAGTCTCTTAGCTGCTGATCCAAGAAGGGTCGCTCTACTGCTGATCCATGATGGGTCACCCTGCGGCTGATCCATGACAGGTCATGCTACTAGTGATCCACGAATGGTTGCTCTCATGATTATCAACATAGGGTCTCTATCATGTTGATCCATGAAGGGTATCTCTTCATGATGATCCACGAAGGGTCACTCTCAGGCTGATCCATGAACGGTTGCAATTCATTCTTCACGTCACAACCATCCACTAGATTCCCGCACTTAGCATGATTGATTCTAGGAGGATCTTCTCCTCAATCCATATATCATACTTCAACTGACTAGAAGTCCCACATAGAGTAACCCAACAGACCGTCTCATCATAAGGGTCCCAACGCAACAGACGACGCGTTGAACGGACGCCCGATATATAAGATATGAGAATTTTTTTTAAAAGGTTTTGGTTGGATTTGAGTCCGATCCAACCCAGCCATAAGCCAACCTCTACCAAAACTCAGGTAGAGTATCTCAGAAGGACCATGTAACACCCGATACTTTTATGAGAAATATTTTGTTTTTATGTTATATAAATCATCAAAGGAATCTTTCACTACACACAACACTGGCTTGGCTTGATTTACATGCAACCGCGGCCTTCCTCGATAGCTTGCGTCGTACGAAATACCGAGTTTCACTAAACAACGATATGCTATTAAAATATTATTAAAACTAGCCGTTATGAATAGTAATAACCACTTTTTGAAATTTTGGAAATTTTATTTTTCAAAATGGACTTCATTTTTGGTTTTGGAATATCGAAATTAGCCTAGGGTGAAATTTTGGTATTTTTCTGGAAACTTTCAATTTTTGATGAATAGTGAAAACACTAGGTTACTATTTAAAAACATAATTTTTATTTAAATAATTATTTATTTTATTTAAATTTATTTTAGGTCAAAATTGATACATAATACCTATATAAGTTCAATGTAATTCATTGGAGTAATTTTATAATAATTTTAGATATATAAAAATTTTATTGAACTTTTCACCGTCTTTTACCCACCTCCTAGGAGAATTTGCAAATTTATATAAAACTTAATTTTACCGCTTCTGTGAGTGGAATTTCAAAATTCTAAGAGACACGAATGATGTGAGTAAGTAAAATGTGGTTCAATGAGATGAAAATAATTTTTGGTGAATAGTAACTTTTTACTTTTATTTACCACGGTTAAAAGTAAATAGGGTAATTAAGGGTAAAAATGATATTATTATTACCATAACACATGTCCTAATTCTATTGGATAAGTTTAATTCGACCAAAAACAACCTTAGAAATAAAATATTGCCATTTAGGCCCACTTGGATTAGATTAGGACATTTATTATTAATTTATTTAAAGAAGGGTTAAAATAGATAAAATCAAAGTTTAATAAGTAAATAATTTTTTAATATAGGGTTATACAAAAGATAAATTCGAATATAAATATTAATTAGAAATATAAAAAGATTTCCTACATAATGGTATTTTATTTGTAATTTTTAGTCATTAAATAATGTAATTTATTTATGACACAAAGATGATGTAGTAATTATCTTATTAACGAAATATTGACATAATTGATGTTATAAATACCCAAATAAATGTAATTTGAGACTTTTTATGAATTCAATTAATTTTATAGGTTACTATGACATGTTAGTATTGAGTTAATTAACTTTTTTCGAATTAATCATTCTGTTATGATTTTCAAAAAAATCAATTACTAAATAGTGTCAAAATTGACATAAAATAGTTTTTAAAACAAATATTATATTATTTATTGTTATTTTATTCCTAAAAATCTAAGGTTCGGACAAGATACTTATATCATGATAGGTTTATCATTAATGGACCACTTGGGGGTCTCTTGGATGTATATGGTAAGTTTATTAACTATATAATATAAAAATACAAAGTGACATGGTAAATGTCAATCTAAATAACTAAGAGTTAAAACTAAACGATAAGCTTAATATAATGACCTAAACTTGTATAATTCTATTGGATGAGAGGATTTCGACCCATACCCACCTTATCTTCGAAATATATCAATTTGGAGCTATTAAAAACCGAATTTTACTTTATAATAAAATAATATTTTTAGTTATTCCAAAGGTGCCCCTCTCCTCCCTTATAAAAGGGAACCTCCTCCCTCTCCTCCTCACACCAATTTGAGCCTTCAAGATCGGCCAAACCCTGCCAATTTATCCTCTCTACTTCCCTAGAAACATCTTATAGGTCCTGGTCTTTTTCAAAGACCAATTTTAGTGCCCTAAAAGGAGGTCTCAAAGAAGCGCTTCAAAGAAGAGGTAATGCCCGTTACCGATTCTTTCATCTTTATTTCTTCTTCCACTTATTATTATTTAGTTATTTCATTATAAAATAATAACATAAATATCACTAATATACTTATATGTTATTATAAGTATGAAACAACCCTATTTCACCATCTATCCATCCTACGGAAAATGAAATCACCGCGCATGCGTACGTACGGAATACCGTCTCCACACCGTGGTGTAATCTATTTTCCCCCACCACCTTACTTGGATGGGTATAATGGTGTAAATAATAACTATATATGATTATTTTAAAGTGATATTGATTCTTAAATAGTATACATACACTCCAATACAATTCCACGATCATGGGAACGATATCATCGCTCGTGCGTACGTACGGAATACCATCTCCACGATGTGATGCGACTAGTTCTACATGATCTTTATTGCATAATGATTATATAAATGAATTGAATGAATTAATATGATATATATTACACTAATACCATTTTGGAAATGAGGTATCTATAACCTAAAGAGAAGAATAAGAATTTTTTCAACAAAACACGCATAAGAACACAAAGTAATAAACACCCGAATAACAAGTAGTAATGAAATATTACTAATAAGAAGCTAAGAATATGACCATATATGATATCATAACAATAATTATGATTCTGGAATAATTCAATAACATTATTTAAATCATTATACAGGAGGTTCATACACTTACGAAGAAAATCGTACCTAAGGTAAGGGAAAATATCACAATTTCATTTTTTTATCCGAGATTGTTTATACTTTTGTATTTACTGGGGTGTATTTTATCATCCAAATCCATGTTTCCCCAATATTTAATATTATTTCTATCCACCTAAAATTGTTTAAATCCAATTTTACCCTTCAGTGAGTTTTTAGTAAATGATATGAAAGGAATCTTTTGTCGTTTTTCGTACGAGGTACTTTTTGACTTTTTCGACAAAAGTACGAGAAGAATATTTTTTTTAAATTATATGCCATGAATGGATTTTTAAAACATTATTTCAAAGAAGCTCCCCTTACAATTTTTCAAGTTTATTTTTAATCAACTTCTTTTAGTTTATAATTGAATGACATGTTTATAAAGGAAATGTGTTTTTGAAGTAGAAAGGATATTTTCCTCAAGAATGGAGTTCAAGTGTTTTATCAAAATTATTTTCCATCTAAGATAATAAAGGGTTCTATTTATATCCCTATTATTACATTGATTTGACTATGTTGTGATGGAATTATTTTTATGAATTCCTTTATCTTATATGAATTGTTTTATGATGTCACGATGTTTAAGATTCCCATTTTTATTACATGGGTTATGCTATGATGTATGGTTTATGATTTTGTGGCACACATAAGAGTGGTATCATTATGAGATGTGTGGGACATATATCTCCCTCCAATGCATTGGGTAAAGATTTTATATCTCATGAGATAGACATGGCTGGAACGGCAGGTTAAACCGGTTCAGTGAAACAGGACTGAAACGAGGAATGAACTCGATTCAGAAATGGACTTTGTCTACTAAGATAGTCTTGGAAATGATTATTGACTAATAGGAAATGATTATATATGATTATGTGTGTATTCCACAAAGTTTCATGTTTTATGTTATGATTATTGGGATTACATTTCACTTCTATGATTTATCCCATGGTATGAAATTATGATTTCTTTTGCAGGTTAAGATTTCCAAAATGTTATGTTCATGATGTGATTGATTTTTCTTTTATTTACCCTTACTGAGAATTTGAGCTCACCCTTTTGTATGTTTTCTTTCCCCCAGGTCAGGAAGAAGGTTATTAAGTAAGATATGCCAAAAGGGACTATAGATATGATGAAATAAATGGGAGACAGTGTAGACACTTTATGAACCAGTTGTTTATGTTTCCCAGTTTCTAAAGACACTATACCTATACGGTCCTTCCATGGTTTTGTTATATGTTGTAATAAGTATGCTTCAATTTTGAAGTATTATCAATGTATGTAAAGTATGGGTCGTTATAGTTGGTATCAGAGGAAAGGTATAGTCAACCTTTGGAAACTAGAATGTGAAAGCCTTAGTAAGAACCCTAAGGATAAGTCTAAGCATAGAACACAATCTTAGTGTTTTAGAAATGGCCATGAACAACCTATGATACGACCTTAAGTGTGAAATTTTATTCTTGATTATGTAGTTTTCCTATTATAATTAGTGTTGCTCACACTATTCTTCTTGGTTTTAGTAAATGGCTAGAACCCGAAGAAACCGTGTTAATGCGGAATGCGACGGGAAATGAAATGATTGTCCCCATGAGAAACCAAACGTTATGGGAGATGGAATGAAAAATCTTGTAACCATGCTCACAAAACTTTCTCAAGCTATGAATCATGCAGGACTTCCAAACGAGAAAAGGAAGGAGAAACATTCTATTGAATCCTTCACGAGGAAGTGTCCACCTTCATTCAGTGGGTCTACTGATCCATTAGTTGCTGAACAATGGATTAGTACTACTGAAAAGATATTTTCAGTTCTTCAATGTTCTGAACATGATAAAGTCACCCTAGCAGTGTATCATTTGGAAGGAGATGCTGATCAATGGTGGAATCTTATTAAGAATATGAGGAAAAATGATGAAATTGAGTCCATGGAATGGGACAAGTTCAAGAACTTATTTTTCAATGAGTATTTCCCTCGTATTCTCTGAAAAAAGATGGAGAAAGAGTTTCTTGAACTGAAGAAAAAGGATGATGAATCTGTTGGTACCTATGAAGCAAATTTTACAAGACCTGCAAGGTACGCTTCTGGTATTATTATCCAACCTGAGAGTAAGATTGATCGATTCTTTAGTGGATTAAAACCAAGTCTTCGAAGGGCCTTATCCATAAGGGACTTCAATAGCTATTAGGAAATCGTTCGATGTGCTCTCAAAGTTGAGATGGAGATTGGAGTTACCTTTCAGTCATATGGTTTTGATAAGAAGAGGAAAATGTAATTCAAAGGAAAATCAAAAGAGCACACTGAAAAGAAGATGAGCTTTCCCTTATGCTCAAAGTGTGGAAAGAAGCATGAAGGGAGTTGTCTTAAAGGGACAATTAAATGTTTCAAATGTGGAAAGGAAGGTCATCGGGCATTTGAATGCCGCAATGATGGGAAGAAGATGTCTAATGATGCAAACAAAGGAAGGGATACAAAGAATGAACCTACTACACTTCAATGTTTCAAGTGAAAGGAGATGGGTCATTATGCCAATCAATTCCCAAATCCAAGGGTTGATGATGATGATCGACGTCAACCAACTCTTAAGGCTAAATACAAAGGAAAGTTCCATGCAATTTCTATCAGCGATGTGGAGTACGATAACGATGTGGTGAAAGGTACACTTACCATCCACTCTAAAGTAGAAAATGTTTTATTTGATTCTGGATCCACCCACTCTTTTATTTCTGAAGAATTTTCTAAGAGTATCACTGTATTACCTCAACAATTAGATGTTGAGTTAGCTGTGACAACCCTTAATGGCACAACAGTCGCATCAAAAGTTTATAATTCTTCCCCGATTGAAGTTTGTGGGAAAGTACTTCCTGAAAATCTTGTGATCCTTCCTATAATGTAATTTGATGTGATTCTTGGCATGGATTGGATTTCATTATATGGAGCTCATATCAATTTCCAAATAAGGGAAGTCACATTTCATATTCCAGATCAATCTATGACCGTCTATCAATGCAAGGATGAACATAACCTTCCAGTGGAAATTTCTTCTATCTTATGGGTCTTGATTCCACTAAATTCAGGTTATTTATTTCAAATGGCTGGAGAGAAACTCACGATTAATAATATGCCTGTTGTACGGGAGTTTGATGATGTCTTTCTAGAGGAATTTCTAGGTCTTCCACCAAATCGTGAAGTTGAGTTTTCAATAGAACTCGTACCGGGTGCTTTGCCTATTTCAAAGACACCTTATAGAATGGCCCCAATTGAGTTGCAGGAATTGAAGAAGAAACTCTAAGAGAATATTGATAAGGGGTTCATACGCCCTAGTGCGTCACCTTGGGGGAACACCTGTTCTGTTTGTTAAGAAGAAAGATGGATCAATGAGACTCTGCATTGATTATAGAGAACTTAACAAGATCACTATCAAGAACAAATATCCTCTCTCGCGCATTGATGACTTATTTGACCAACTACGAGGAGCTCAATACTTTTCCAAGATTGATCTTCATTCAGGGTATCATCAATTAAGGGTCAAAAGGGAGGATATACCAAAGACGGCTTTCCGTACAAGGTATGGACACTATGAATTTATAGTGATGCCATTTGGTCTTACTAATGCCCCTGTTATCTTCATGGATCTGATGAATAGAGTCTTTAGAGACTATCTTGATCAGTTTGTGGCAGTCTTTATAGACGATATTCTTGTATATTCAAAGAGCAAGGAAGAACATGAAGATCACTTGAGAATTATATTGAAGACCTGGAGAAAGGAGAATATTTATGCCAAATTTACCAAGTGTGAATTTTGGCTTCAAAAAGTTTCATTTTTAGGTCAAATAATCTCAAAAAAGGGGATATCTGTGGATCTAGCAAAAACAGAGGTTATCGAAAGATGGTCGAGACCAACAACAGTAACTGAGATCCGAAGTTTTCTTGGTTTAGCTGGATATTATCGATGTTTTGTGAAAGATTTTTCACGATTATCTAATCTACTCACCAGGTTGACTCGGAAAGGAGTTAAGTTTTTTTAGACAGAGGAATGTGAAGAGAATTTCAAGGAGTTGAAAAGAAGGTTATCCAGTGAACCTATGCTCACACTTCCTTGTAGTGGAGAAAGGTTTGTGATCTATAGTGAAGCATCCAAGAAGGGATTGTGGTGTGTTCTTATGCAAAATGATATGGTGATAGCTTATGCCTCACGAAAATTGAAAATACATGAGCAAAATTACCCAACTCATGATTTGGAGTTAGCTACGGTAATATTTGCATTAAAGATTTGGAGGCATTATCTTTATAGAGAAAGGTGTGATATTTATACTGATCATAAAAGTTTAAAGTATATTTTCACACAAAAGGAGCTGAATATGCACCAAAGAAGATGGTTGGAGCTGATTAAGGATTATGACTGCTCAATTCATTACCTCCCTGGGAAAGAAAACAAGGTGGCAGATGCATTAAGTCGACAAGACCATGCCAGTTTATCCATGATGAGGATCACAAAAGATCCAATATTTATGGATTTACAAAGGATGGATCTTGGAATTATAATGGAAGGGGAAAAATATTATCTTTATCAAACGAATGTTCAACCATCTATACATATGAAGATTAAAGAGGCACAGAAAGAAGATGTAGAGTTACAAAAGAAGGTGAGAAATGTTCCTGAATTCAACCTTGATTGTGATGGGATAATAAAGTTCAGTAATCAGGTTTGTGTTCCTCCCATCCCCGAATTAAAGAAGGAGCTGCTGGATGAGGCTCATAGTTCTTCATTCTCTATTCATCCTGGAAGCACGAAGATGTATAGGGACCTGAAAGAGTACTTCTGGTGGGATGGCATGAAAAGAGATGTTGCTGAATATGTCTCTCGATGCTTGGTTTGTCAGCAAGTTAAAGACGAGCGACAGAAGTCTAAGGGGATGTTACAACCATTACCCATACCCGAATGGAAATGGGAAAACATCACTATGGACTTTGTCAAAGGACTTCCTAAAACATCCAAAGGCAATAATGCTATCTGGGTCATAGTTGATCGTCTTACAAAGTCTTCACACTTCATTGCTATTAGAGAGGATTTCTCTCTAGATCATCTTGCCAGGATATATGTAAATGAAGTGGTAAGATTGCATGGAGTACCACTTTCTATTATATCTGATCGGGATCCTAGGTTTACCTCAAAGTTCTAGAGAAGTCTTCAGCATACTCTGGATACAGAGTTGAGTTTCAGCAATGCCTATCATCCTCAGACAGACGGTCAGTCTGAGAGGACAATTCAAACTCTAGAAGATATGTTGAGAGCTTTCTCTATGGATTTCAAAGGTGGTTGGGATCAACACCTACCTTTGGTGGAATTTTATTATAATAATAGCTTTCACTCTAGTATTTAGATGGATCCTTATGAAGCTCTCTATGGAAAGAAATGCAGGACTCCAACTTGCTGGGATGAAGTTGGGGAAAGAAAGCTATTAGGACCTGATCTCGTTGATGAAATGGAAAAAAAGGTCAGATCTATTCAACAACACATAAGAGCATCTTAGAGTCGATAGAAAAGTTATGCCGAAAACCGAAGAAAAGACCTAGATTTTGAAGTGGGTGATAAAGTGTTCTTACGAATATCTCCCTGGAAGAGGGTCATGAGATTTGGAAAGAGGGGAAAGTTGATCCGTAGATATATTGGTCCTTTTGAAATTCTGGATCGTGTTGGGAAGGTAGCTTACCGATTGGTGCATCCACCGAATCTCTCTCAAGTTCACGATGTGTTCCATGTATCTCTCCTGAGAAAGTACATAAATGATCCTTAACATGTACTTAGATCAGAAGTTATACCGCTGGAGCAAGATCTTTCTTATGAAGAACAACCGACAGAGATTCTAGATCGTAGCGAAAACGTCTTCTGGAACAAGACCACTCACTTGGTGAAAGTTTTATGTAGGAACCAACAATTAGAATAAGCTACATGGGAGCTTGAGGATATGATGAGGGAGAGGTATCCTCATCTATTTGTTACAAAGTGACGAATTTTGAGGGCGAAATTCATTTTAAGGGGGGTAGAATGTAACACCCGATACTTTTATGAGAAATATTTTGATTTTATGTTATATAAATCATCAAAGGAATCTTTCACTACACAAAACACTAACGTGTCTTGCTTTACACGCAACCACGGCCTTCCTCGATAGCTTGCGTCGTATGCAATACCGAGTTTCACTAAACAACGATATGCTATTAAAATATTATTAAAACTAGCCGTTATGAATAGTAATAACCACTTTTTGAAATTTTTTAAATTTTATTTTTCAAAATGGACTTCATTTTTGGTTTCGGAATATCGAAATTATCCTAGGGTGAAATTTTGGTATTTTTCTGGAAACTTTCAATTTTTGACGAATAGTGAAAACACTGGGTTACTATTTAAAAACCGATTTTTTATTTAAATAATTATTTATTTTATTTAAATTTATTTTAGTTCAAAATTGATACATAATACCTATATAAGTTCAATGTAATTCATTGGAGTAATTTTATAATAATTTTAGACATATAAAAATTTTATTGAACTTTTCACCGTCTTTTACCCACCTCCTAGGAGAATTTGCAAATTTACATAAAACTTAATTTTACCGCTTTTGTGAGTGGAATTTCAAAAATCCAAGAGACACGGTTGATGTCAGTAAGTAAAATGTGGTTCAATGAGATGAAAATATTTTTTGGTGAATAGTAACTTTTTACTTTTATTTACCACGGTTAAAAGTAAATAGGGTAATTAAGGGTAAAAATGATATTATTATTACCCTAACACATGTCCTAATTATATTGGATAAGTTTAATTAGACCGAAAACAACCTTAGAAATAAAATATGACCATTTAGGCCCACTTCGATTAGATTAGGACATTTATTATTAATTTATTTAAAGAAGGGTTAAAATAGTTAAAATCAAAGTTTAATAAGTAAATAATTTTTTAATATAGGGTTATACATAAGATAAATTCGACTATAAATATTCATTATAAATATAAAAAGATTTCCTACATAATTTAATTTTATTTGTAATTTTTAGACATTAAATAATTTAATTTATTTATGACACAAAGATGATGCAATAATTATCTTATTAATGAAATATTGACATAATTTATGTTATAAATACCCAAATAAATGTAATTTAAGACTTTTTATGAATTCCATTAATTTTATAGGTTAATATGACATGTTAGTATTGATTTAATTAACTTTTTTAGAATTAATCATTCTGTTATGATTTTCACAAAAATCAATTACTAAATAGTGTCAAAATTGACATAAAATAGTTTTTAAAACAAATATTATATTATTGATTGTTATGTTATTCCTAAAAATCTAAGGTTCTGCCAAGATACTTATATCATGATGAGTGTATCATTAATGGACCACTTGGGGGTCTCTTGGATGTATATGGTAAGTTTATTAACTATATAATATAAAAATACAAAGTGATATGGTAAATGTCAATCTAATTAACTAAGAGTTAAAACTAAAAGATAAGGTTAATATAATGACCTAAAATTGTCTAAATTCTATTGTATGAGAGGATTTAGACCCATCCCCACCTTAGATTCGAAATATATCAATTTGGAGCTATTAAAAACTGAATTTGACTTTATAATAAAATAATTCTTTTTGTTATTCCAAAGGTGCCCCTCTCCTCCCTTATAAAAGGGCACCTCCTCCCTCTCCTCCTCACACCAATTTGAGCCTTCAAGCTCGGACAACCCCTGAAAATTTATCCTCTCCACTTACCTAGAAACATCCTAGCGGTCCTGGTCTTATTCAAAGACCAATTTTAGTGCCCTAAAAGGAGGTCTCAAAGAAGCGCTTCAAAGAAGAGGTAATGCCCGTTACTGATTCTTTCATCTTTATTTCTTCTTCCACTTCTTCTTATTTAGTTGTTTAATTATGAAATAATAACATCAATATCACTCATATACTGATATGTTATTATAAGTATGAAACAACCCTATTTAACCATCTATCCATCCTACGGAAAATAAAATCACCCCGTGTGCGTACGTACGGAATACCGTCTCCACGCTATGGTGTAATCTATTTTCCCCCACCACCTTACTTGGATGGGTATAATGGTTTAAATAATAACTATATATGATTATTTTAAAGTGATATTGATTCTGAAATAGTATACATACACTCCAATACAATTCCACGATCATGGGAACGATATCATCACTCGTGTGTATGTACGGAATACCATCTCCATGATGTGATGCGACTCGTTCTACATGATCTTCATTGCATAATGATTATATAAATGACCTGAATGAATTAATATGATATATATTACACTAATACCATTCTGTAAATGAGGTATCTATAACCTAAAGAGAAGAATAAGAATTTATTCGACAAAACACGCATAAGAACAAAAAGTAATAAACACCCGAATAACAAGTAGTAATGAAATATTACTAATAAGAAGCTAATAATATGACCATATATGATATCATAACAATAAGTATGATTCTGTAATAAGTCAATAACATTATTTAAAACATTATACAGGAGGTTCGGACACTTACGAAGCAAATCGGACCTAAGGTAAGGGAAAATATCAAAATCTCATTTTTTATCTGAGATTGTTTATACTTTGGTATTTACTGGGGTGTATTTTATCATCCACATCCATTTTTCCCCAATATGTAATATTATTTCCATCCACCTACAATTGTTTAAATCCAATTTTACCCTTCGGTGAGTTTTTAGTAAATGATATGAAAGGAATCTTTTGTCGTTTTTCGTACGAGGTACTTTTTGACTTTTCCGAAAAAAGTACGAGAAGAATGTTTTTTTAACTTATACGGCATGAATGGATTTTTAAAACATTATTTCAAAGAATCTTACCTTACATGTTTTCATGTTTATTTTTAATCAACTTCTTTTAGTTTATAATTGAATGATATATTAAGAAAGGAAAAGTGTTTTTGAAGTAGAAAGGATATTTTCCTCAAGAATGGAGTTCAAGTGTTTTATCAAAATTATTTTCCATCTAAGATAATAAAGGTTTCTATTTCTATACCTATTATTACATTGATTTGACTATGTTGTTATGGAATTATATTTATGAATTCCTTTATCTTATATGAATTGTTTTATGATGTCACGATGTTTAAGATTCCCATTTTTATTACATGGGTTATGCTATGATGTATGGTTTATGATTTTGTGGCACACATAAGAATGGTATCATTATGAGATGGGTGGGACCTATATCTCCCTCCAATGCATTGGGTAAAGATTTCATATCTCATGAGATTGACATGTCTAGAACGACAGGTTAAACCGGTTCAGTGAAACAGGACTGAAACGAGGAATGAACTCGGTTCAGAAATGGACTTTGTCCACTAAGATAGTCTTGGAAATGAGTCTTGACTAATAAGAAATGATTATCTATGATTATGTGTGTATGCCACAAAGTTTCATGTTTTATGTTATGATTATTGGGATTACATTTCACTTCTATGATTTATCCCATGGTATGAAATTATGATTTCTTTTGCAGGTTAAGATTTCCAAAATGTTATGTTCATGATGTGATTGATTTTTCTTTTGTATACCCTTACTAAGCATTTGAGCTCACCCTTTTGTATGTTTTCTTTCCCCTAGGTCAGGAAGAAGGTTATTAAGTAAGATATGCCAAAAGGGACTATAGATATGATGAAATAAATGGGAGACAATTTAGACGCTTTATGAACCAGTTGTTTATGTTTCCCAGTTTCTAAAGACACTATACCTATACGGTCCTTCCATGGTTTTGTTATATGTTGTAATAAGTATGATTCAATTTTGAAGTATTAACAATGTATTTAAAGTATGAGTCGTTATATACCACCTTGTTGCAAGGTTCCTTATTCCTTAGACGACACATCAATCGAATGCCCAGTATATTAGTTACAAGCATTTCAGTGAAATGAGGGATGGTTGGGTCCAGGTCCAGTCTGAATCAACCCGAATCCAGTCCGACCTTGGCCCGACACAACCCATTGGGCTGTGGGTCTAGACGACAGAGGTGGGTCCAGCATGCCGGTGTGGGCTAGCTCTTCCATCCCAGATGCGACTTAGCTGTGTCTGGTTCTCCACCTGGTGGTGCCAACTCGCACCGCCACCTCAGGTTAACCGGTCCACATAGCAGACCGGTTTGGTGAAGTTGGATGAGACTTTTCCACATACATTTTTTACAGCACAGTCAGCAAGCGACCGACCGTTCCTCCCGCACGCGGTCAACAAACTGCGTGCCTCTAGCGCGTCCGAGTGGCCCAGACATAGGCTGCCCCCTCCACGCTGCGCTAGTTGGCGTTGTATCTCTATACCGCCATGGCACGCTGATGTGTGCACCGCCTCCCTCCACTAGTGGTCGCCGCCACGGGCCACCACCTTCATTGGCCACCGCCACCACCGGCTGCCGACTGTTTCTTCTGCAGGCCACCGTAGTTGCTCCGGTGGTTCGTTTCTTGAACCGTCTATGCCTACGGGACCGTATGTTTTCCCCCCTTTACTACGACTACCTCAAACTCACCTTGACACCATTTCGAGAATTCTTATATGAATAATGCACAAGGAAAAGGGGCTCGAGACTTTTTCATGTTGGCCCACACCCTCCGTGTTAGAAGTCTTAAATAGAGAAGGTTCAGAATCACATTTCTATCAAGATATCAAAAATCCCCATGAAAAATCCCAAGGAAAGCACCCTCCCACAAGAACACCCGATCCGTGGATCAACCTATTCGTGGGTTGATTTACGTTCATTGTTTTAGAATAAAGAATGGGGAATTCAAGAACAAAGTAATCCCCACCTCAATCGATGTTTAAGTGGTTCGCCGACGAATGTTCAAAGATTCAAAGGCGTTTATTGCTTCTCAGCTTTGTTCTTCAAGGCACATCAAAGTTGTTAATTTTCCGCCGATGTTTGTTGTTGTTCATTGGAGAGGAATTCCACCGTAGGTTCATTATAGAATCCCCATTGTTTAATTCTCAACTCTCCAATGTGTTAGTTTAATAAAAAGGAAACACATCGCATCATTTCTATTACGCTTTCACAAACGAGTCATTAGTGATCCTCATTTAATGCGCCTTGTCGTCGCCTTGTCACCGCACTACAGCGCTGCCATCCGCCGCTCAATGGTACGAAATAAAATCAAATAATTTTTTCTATGTTATTTAATTATTTTCCGAAAATTATGAAAATTAACTTTTCTTCCTGACCCTTACAGGTCAAAGTTAAGTCCTTTATATACGAATCCCGACGTTCTGAGTTCAACGATTTCCTCAGATTTCTTATCTGAGCACTGGTTCAAAGGATAAAAAAACCCGCTCGCACATTCACTTAAGTGAACTTAAATTAAGTTTGAAATTACATTCTGGGAACCCCGGTCCTCGGAATCATATGCTGTATCAGCACCTATTCTAGAAATAATTCTATATAATTTTTTAAAAAAATTACATGGAAATTCCAGGACATTACACAAGCTATGTTTTTGTCTTCAAAGCTATATGCAATAATGTTATGTACCTGGTGAAATTTTCGACTATGGAATGATAAATTTCTGTCATATTATGTGAATTGGAAATATTCTTCTCAACAAAATTCTTTAACATGATGATTCATTTGATGGTTCACTTGGTGAGAGTGATTCAACTATGTGGTATTATACACTATATATGGATGTACCGCATTAAACGATATATGAATATTTTAAAAGGGTATGTCAAAAATTGAAGTCAATCAGTGGGTTTTATTATAGAGCGATATATTTTTGAGGAATCCATTGAATTGTTTACTTAATACCTCTCTGGTGTGGGAATCATTGGTCTACCGAAATCTCGTCACACTAGGCAGATTGTGGGTGAAGTAATTTCTGAAAGATGTGTTATAAGAATTAATAGTACAGATCAGGAGTAAGAACAACTTTATGTTTTACATAACAGTTTAGAAGTTTACCCATATGTTGAAACCCATAAATAAATTATTAGGAATTTGAATCCATAAAGGGATGAAAGATAGATATCAAATACTCATAATAAATAGTTTATAGGATGGTTTCACGACCATATTTTTAAGGAGTCATATGAAAATCCGGATTCAATTTCAGAACAAATTTGATGGCTAGCCGGAGGAACGAGTGTGTATGTATTATCTATAATGGTTGTGTAATTAATGGTTACACATTCTATAAAAATGATCATGATGAAGAAAGTACCCTGAAAAATAGCGGAGTTACACTTGTGGCTAAAGCGATGCATGTTTCTGTACTAAGGATAGAAATCTAACTTATGAGAATATTCCATACTTAGTCACCATCAAACAAATATGGGAGGATGATTATACAACATTCCAAGTGGTGTTTTTCAATGAAAGTGGGTTTATAACATGAGTGATGTTAAAATAGATGAATTTGGATTCATGAAATTTGATCTTATTAAGGAAGGGTACAAAGAAAAACCATTTATAATGGCATCACAGGTAGTACAAGTATTTTATGTTCCAGATCCCACAAATCGAAAGTGGTCGATTTTTTTATTATCGACCAAAACCATTGAAGGGTCATATGAAAATTCAACTGAGGATGACCCTTTCATTGGGACGTCACAATCATTTCATAGTGGTCCCAATGTAGATGGTGTTTTGTATATTAGAGGAGACTACAATAAAGGGATTGGATAGTCGATATAGGGATCAAATCCCTTCATCCTTTAAAAAAGAAAAAGAGAGTTCAATAATAAGGATATATATTTTTTGTAATATTAATCATGTTACCTCATGGTTTTATCCATTCACTGCTACATTTATGTAATCTAAATTAAATGTTAAACCACTTCTATAGATAATGACTTCTACACATGCTGGTGCTCCCAATCCTGAGGCACAATAGGTCTCTCAAACTACTGTTACTCACAGTGTAGATAAGTGACCTTCTACACATGATAGTTATCTCATTACTAAGGAACAACGTGTTTCTCAGCTTGAGGTTTCTCCCAGTATAGAGGTACAATGACCATCTACACAAGCTGATGCTATAGCTCCAGAGGAACATATTGAATATGTTGAATATGGGGAAATTGTAGGTAATGAAGGATTAAGAACACAGAAAAAATAGGAGCACCGTAGTTTGACGATGTTATCAAAAATCATTAAGGTGAAAGTAAAAGGTATCAAATACAATGTCATATGGAATGCATGGAGCTAGCTTGTTAACCCCAACAAGGCCATGTTCAATACTTATATTAGAATCATCACTCAACACTGCGTGCTGACTGATGTAGATTCATGGAACCATGTTGTGTCTGTGATTAATACACTAATATGTGAAGAGATTATGGTAACATTATGATATCATTTCTTTATTTTACTAAAAAATAAAATAATAAAACTTTTACTTACTCTTCATCATCCACTTTAGAGTGCTTTTATAGTAGATTAATTCCATAATAAATATGTATTAATGTTTTCTAGAATGATTAAAAGTGTATTTCACACAATTATAACAAGAAACCATATTAAAGATACCGAAGGGAAAATAAACCAGCACCCACTACTTATCTATGCACACTTGATAACCTAATAAGAACAAGATGCATTTACTGGCTGCCGTGTAGCTATTTCTTTTCAGGTACATTATGTATAATAACAAATTGTTTAACTATATGTGTATTTATCACTTTGATTGAAATTTTTTTATTTATGAAACAACAACTAAGTGATGGAAATAAATAATGAGCAGTAAAACTGACATATCCCTACCATAAAGCAAGGATGGGATATGATTCACTTGAAAAAAAAATGGTACATATTTTAAATCTACCATAATAATTTTATGTGACATGAAATAACACCATAATTATGTTATTCTATTTATATGCAGATTGATGACCACAAATATAAAGCCACTTCTATCCCATTCCATGTTCTATGGAAGGAGGCACATGTAAATAAAGATGGAATACTAATAGATGAAAACACAAAAAATTGTGAGAAACATGTGTAAGTATTACATAATACAATTTTGTTTTTCTTTAAATCACTATTACATAACAATGATCACTTATTTTCATATATTTTATATCCGATATAGTCATAGGAATCAAGAACACATATAACAGATGAACACATACTATCGGTGGTCTTGAAGTGACTAGAACATTATGTCTACGTCAGAGGTGTGGGTTTTGGGGTGACATCCCAAACATATTTTGATAAAAAAAAATAGGAGGATCAAATTGACTGAAAATTAACTTTTTTATTATCAAAAAACTTTTGAGGGTAAAGTGAGAAACCATGTGATCCAACATTACAATCTAATAAAACCATAAATAAGGATAACCCAGATCAAGACTATAGGATATGCACATCCCCAGCAATTACACCTTGGTGCCAGGCCTCCATGATCACATTACCTCTTGGCTAGCAGTCCCATGCAGAAGAATGGGCATGGTACTGATGGAAGAGCCATATGCTCTCAAACTTCCAAATCCAAATGGCATGCGCATGTGAAAAATTCCTGCTCTGAACCTCATCTGGAGAAGAATCATGTAGAAATCCAGTGCGAACACCTCAAAACTTCACAAAAAAATCAAATATAAACATCCACAAAGAGATTATCTAAACCAAAATTCAAACAACGCAAAAATCCTCTTCAAGCTCTCAAATTTAACCAAAACACTACAGAAGCACAATTGTGCATATACGATATTACACAGGTGATAAGATGATCACTTGGTGTGCATAACAAACCAAATTCAAATCTGAATCAAAGGGAGAAAGAAAATCCCCAAAAGCTTCCAAAATCTCACCTGCAAACCTAATAAGACCAATGAGTGAAAAACTATTCACCATTTTCGACATGGAAGAAAAATGATCTACAGTGTGAATCTTACTAACAACCATATTCAACTCGACTGATCCAAATTCAGTTCAGAAGAGCATAGACTCAAAATGGATGAGCTTAAAGCATTATCATTCCCCACCAATTTCCCCCCAACCAATACCCCGTACACCGATAAGTCATCACTGGTTTCTGGAGCCGAATACGAAACCCAACCTCGTAACGCAGATTCAACCAAAAAAAGAGAGAAGACCAACATGCGAAAAATAGAACCATTCTAATACAAAAAAGAAGAAAAAAATCAAATAAAAAGTAACCATCGCCTTATCGATGTCCACCCAGACTCCATGGATCTCTAAACCCTACTACAATTCATCTCCTAAAACACATCGCCGCTATCCAAATTGCCTCGAAGACCACAACTGACCACCCAACACACTCACGGGAGACGAGGCAGAAACTCTACGACGTGGTAACTGGGTTTCGGCCACTAGACCATCACTATGATTCCTTTGGAAGCCCTATCCATCAAAGGCAGAGTGAGGCGAGAAGAAGGCCATCAACAGTGAGAAATGCCGAGTCGGTCGATCCCACAAGGTCACACAACGCCACTGCAGAAGGAGGACTCCACCACGAGCTCATTGATCAAGTGTCAAGGAGGGATGAGCCAACCCGAGATGGAAGGGAGGGTGGCAGCGACGGGGAAACCCTATCTACACAGAGATGATGAAAACTTTTATAGGGGGAAGTAAAGAGAAGAAGAAACTCAAGAACAACTGACACATAGAGATACATCCCACCCCTGGCTATGAGGTGAGCCATTCCCCTCAAAGAGATGTCTTAGCCGATGTAATTAATTTTCTAATAAAATTTTTATGAAATTTGAATTAGACAGACACTGATACCTTTCCTAACTGATATTCTTTAGTGTGATAATGGATATGATTTATATCTATCAATATCCACCAATTTCCTTGTAGTGAGGAATACAATGTTCAATATCCAAAACGATATGCTACACAGCAGACCATTTCCAACAGGTCATGTGTGAGAGTTGATTAGCATATCTCATGAGCTGTGCACCTAGATACCTGTTTCAATTGATGAGGAAGATATTAATACGATCAAAACATTTGTTGGAACATTCATCACATAAACATCACATCTTGTAAAAAAATATTTCGATAAGGAGGTATTCATTTACAATTTATTTTTCAATCTAAACCTTTAACATTTGTTGAAAAAAGTTCTGAATCGATGAATATTATTAAAGATGGAAAAAGGAAAGGGGGTGAAACAAAAGACCAACTCATAACCATCTAAAGGATTGACCAACTGATCGAAAAGATCTACCAAAATCACTATTAAAATTCCCATTCTATATCTGTATTTATAATCATTGAAGGTTTATGTGGATACAAAGTTAAAAAATGGTTGTAATCAAATAATTTATTTTGAAGAAAATATGTATAGAAAAAAATATCAAGACTTCACTGGTGTTGAGAGTGTTAGTGAAATCCTTAACTATGTTTGGCTAAGTGGCTCAGTTGTAAATGTATACCTAAGGTATGTTTTCTTGATTTGATTTTCTAAAAGTTGATATACTGTATTAATTATAACTAAATAAATTTAATGTTTTTGGTAGACATATATATTAAAAACAATTGAAGGGATTTTCCCATGATTTTTTTAGACTCATTAGTCCTCACATCTCTTCTACAGAACAACAAAAAATAGATACAAAAAAGGATGAAACAATGGTTAGTCTGATAAAATTGTTTAAAAGAAAAATTTTGGATGAAAGACTCTATTTAATACCAACTATGTGGGGGTAAAAATATACAATCTAATCATATAAAATATATTTTTATTTCTTTCATTAGTTATTCCTTTTTGTGTTTTAGGCAGTATTGGATACTCATTGCGGTAGATTTGGATACTCTAAATATTTGTTTCCAATATTCAATGCATGGATATACAAAAAACTATCCACGCATAATGGAGTTTTTCAATAATTAATACACTAAATACAACATTTTAGAACTAAAGATAAATTTATATAATATATATTATATTTTAATGAGGATTCTGTTATGATAGGTTGGTGCATCAATATTGTGAAAATCAAGGAATGAGGCTAGAGGATAAGCATGAGAAAGAAGAAAAGTTATATAACTAGACAAGTATCAGGGTATATATAATAAGATTTCACTGTCCAAACACATATCAAAACAAACTACTTATTCTCCTTAATATTTCTGTAGTGTCCAAAACAAACCAATGGAAAAGATTATGGTTATTATGTTTGTAAATTTATGAGAGAGATCATATTCCATGAACAAACTAGTATCTATCAAGATGTATTTTTGAAGATAATTACTATTTAATTTAAAGTATTTATTAATCCTTTGTGTATTTATATTTTTTCCATTACTACTATGATTGTCGAAAATACCCATATTAAAAAGATGATATAGATGTGTTTAGAAACAAATGGGAAACATACATGATGGAAGAATGTAAAGAAATAACATGAAGATGTGATTTACATATAAGTAGTGGATTACTTCATATTTATGTTTAATTTAATTCTTTTTATTATTACTCCCATAATATTTTTTTTCTTAAACAGGTGGATTCATTCATTCAAGTCAGGGTGGTTTGTTCAATGATGCTCATGCTCTTGAGAGATTGGAATTCGATAATGCAACTCAAAATTCAATGAGAAGGTAATTTTTTTAATATACTATGTTTTTCATCATAATATTATTTATTCTCTACTAAATTAATATAATATAAATTAAATGGTTGACTACTCATGAAAACAATGTCTTCCACAAACTTATTCTCCCTCAAAACCTTATCACCCATGCATTGTCGACATTTATCAATTTTCTTCAAAGGCAGTGGAGGGAGCTTGAAGGAATTGATAAATTTATATAATGAAGTGTTACCATTTCAACAAAGAAAGCAAATATAAATCATGGTAACACATGATGCGGATGATATGACTCAAAGTGTGTATTTATATTTAATTAATTAATTTTGTCATCATTTTATCTACTATTTTTAAGTTAATTTTCTTATCATTTTATCTAATAATTATTAAGTTTTTTATAGATCTTTTTGGAAGTCATATTTTCCTTTTAACTATCTACAAAAAGCCAAAAAAAAGAGAGAACATATTACTTTAGGGCGGAAGAGGAAACCCCATGTTGCATGAAATGTGAAGTGAATAACTCGGATGCATCTAACAAGGGATTTATCAATAATTAAATGCAATGTATGACTTCTAAAAATATCTTTCATGAACATTTTCTTCAACAATGTAGTAATCAGCCACAGATCAATCAGTTGTACTTCAATCTGATACATAGTGTTCTTGGTATGACTCGAAGTATTTTTTTTAGTTTATATTATTCTTTGATCCTTTAAGATTCATTTCTTTTGAACTACCATGATTTTATCCATTACTCATGATTATGATCTATGATATGCATGGTATGAATTTCTAATGTTAATATCACCTTATAACATCTTTATAATCATGTTATCCTTATATGATCATTTATATCTACCTTGTTTACACTTATTGAGAATCTATGATCACACTTTATTATGTTTTATATCCTTAGGTTATTAATAATGTTTTTAGAAATTATATGTCTAAGAAGGTTTCTAGTAAATAATAACTTAATGAGAGACTCTTATGAAATATTTATTTTATGTTTCCATGTTTGGAAAACTAGTAGACCTAAACTATTCTTGCATGGATCATTATGTTATTTAAAGAATATTAATATAATAATATGTGATATATATGTATATAATGTTTGGTTCAATACAGTTGGTATAAAATCAACTGACCTACTCAAAACTGATAAAAAATAACATGTGAAAGGTATCAATCAAAGTGTCTCTTTTTATTTAAAATTGGCATTAATTTTAGTAAAAAGAACAAGTGACATACTGAATACTGAGAAAATTCATTCTGATTATTTTGATACTTTAGAAAAATGATTCATAAGTTATTTTTGGTGTGTAAGAATCGACCTCACCTCAATCTGATGCATGTTGTGTCTGGAAGGACTTTAAGTGTGTATTTTTATATTAAATTGACATTAAATTTAGTAAAAAAAATGATATAACGAAAACGGAGAAAACAAACTAATATTGATTTAATACTTTAGGGAAAAAATCAATGAGTTGTTTTTAACATGTAGGAATAAATCACACCTTAATATGACATATGACGTGACTGGTATGACAAAAAGTGCATGTTATGAGTTTAAAATTGATATTTTTGTTCCAAAAAACACAACTAGCATACTAAAAACTGAGAAAAAGCATTCATATTATTTTGATACTTTAGAAAAATGATCTATAATTCATTTTTGACGAGTATGAATTAGCCTCAACTCAACATGACATGCAGTATGACCGGTATGACTCCAAGTGTGTCTTTTTATTTAAAATTGACATTAATTTAAGTAAAAACAAAAAGTGACATACTAAAAACTATGAAAATACATTCTTATTGTTTTGATATTTTATAAAAACAATCCATGAGTCATTTGTGATGTTTAAGAGTCAAAATCACCTAAATAAGATGTACGATGTGACCATTATGACTCAAATTATGTCTCTTTATATAAAATTGGCATTAATTTAAGTAAAAAGAACAACTGACATACTAAAAACTGATAAAATGCATTCGAATAGTTTTTATACTTTAGGGAAACTATCAATGAGTCATTTATAATGTTTAAGAGTCAACCTCACCTCAATACGACAAACAATGTGACCTGTATGACTTCAAGTGTGTCTTTATTTAAAATTGTCATTAATTTATTTAAAAAGAACAAGTGACATATTGAAAACAAAGAAAAATCATTCATATTGTTTTGATAATTTTGTAAAATTATCAATGAGTTATTTTTGATGTGTAGGAATCAACCAAACCTCAATCTGATACACGGTGTGACTGGTATGAATAAAAGTGCATGTTAGCAGTTTAAAATTGATATTTTAGTTCAAAACACAGCACTCACTAAAAACCAAAAAAACACACTCCAATTTTATTGATAATTTAGGAAAATTATTTATAAGTCATTTTTGATGTGTATAAAGTATTATTACATAAAACTGACGTATGATGCAACCGTTATGACTCATAATGCGCGTTTCCAGTTTAAAATTGACATTTTAGTTCAAAAAACGCAACTAGCATACTGAAAATAGAGCAAACACATTTGTATCATTTTGATACTTTAGTAAAAAAATATATAAGTCATTTATGATGTGTAGTAATCAGCCTCACCTCAATCCCATGAATTTTGTGATCGTTATGACTCCAATTGTGTCTTTTTATTTAAAATTGACATTAATTTAAGTAAAAAAAATAAGTAACATACTAAAAACCGAGAAAATGAATTATGATTATTTTGATATTTTAGAAAAACGATCCATGAGTCATATTTGACGTATAGGAGTCTACTAAACCTCAATAAAATGCACGGAGTGACCAGTATGAATCCAAGTGTGTCTTTTTATTTAAAATTGACATTAATTTAAGTAAAAAGAACAAGTGACATATTGAAAATTGAGAAAACACATTCGTATTGTTTTTTATATTTTAGAAAAATGATCAATGAGTTATTTGTGATGTGTAGGAGTAAACATCACATCAATACGATGCACGGTGTGACCGATATGATTCCAAGTTCCTTTTAATTTAAAATCAACATTAATTTAAGTAAAAAGAATAACTAACATACTGAAAATCAAGAAAACTCATTCTTATTGTATTGATAAGTTATAAAAATGATAAATGAGTCATTTATTATGTTTATAAATCAACCACACATCAATTAAATTCATGGTGTGACCGGTATGGCTTAAAGTGTCTGTTATCATTTTAAAATTGACATTTTAGTTCAAAACATGTCACTCACTAAAAATATATATGATATGATTGTCTTGATAATTTAGGAAAATGATTCATAAGTAATTTTAGATGTGTATGAAGAAATATCACATCAAAATGACACATGATGTGATCGGTATGACTCATAATGCGTGTTTCCAGTTTAAAATTGACATTTTAGTTCAAAAAAATCAACTGACATAATGAAAACCAGGTAAACACATTCATATTATTTTGATAGTTTAGGAAAATGATCTATAAGTAATTTGTGATGTGTAAGAATTAGATAAACCTCAATATGATGAATGGTGTGATCGGTATGACTCCAAGTGTGTCTTTTATTTAAAATTGACATTAATTTAAGTAAAAATAACAAGTGACATACTAAAAACTAAGAAAACACATTTAGATTGTTTTGATATTTTAGTAAAACAATCCATGAGTCATATTTTATTATTAGGATTCAACTAAGACTAAATATGAAAGGCAATGTGACTGGTATGATTCTAAGTGTGTCTTTTTATTTAAAATTAACATTAATTTAAGTACAAAAGAACAACTGACATGCTGAAAACTGAGTAAACGAATTTGGATTGTTTTGATATTTTAGGAAAATGATAAATTATTCATTTGTGACATTTATGAGTCAAAAAAACCTGAATATGACTCAAAGGGTGACCGATGTGACTCTAAGTGTGTCTTTTTATTTAAAATTGACATTAATTTAAGCAAAAAAGAACAAATAACATACTTAAAACTGATAAAACACATTAAGATTATTTTGATACATTAGTAAAATGATATATGAGTCATTTTAGACATGTAGGAATAAAAAAAACTTAATTTGACACACGTTGCGACTATTATGACTAAAAGTTTTCATTATCATTTTAAAATTGATATTTTATTTCAAAACATGTCACTCACTGAAAAAAACACACACTCTAATTGTCTTGATAATTTAGGAAAATATTCATAAGTAATTTGTGACATGTATTAAGTAGTCTCATGTCAAACTAATGCACAATGCAATCGGTATGACTCATAATGCGTGTTTCCTATTTAAATTTGACATTTTAATTCAAAAAAAAACAACTCACATACTGAAAAATGAGCAAACACATTTGAATCATTTTAATACTTTAGTAAAAATGATATATAAATCATTTTTAATGTGTAGGAATCAAGCACACCTCAATACGATGAAAAATGTGACCGATATGACTCCATGTGTGTCTTTTTATTTAAAATTAACATTAATTTAAGTAAAAACAAGACGTGATATACCGAAAACATAGAAAAAAAATTCGGATTGTTTTTATATTTTAGTAAAATGACCCATAACTCATTTTTGATATTTAGGAATAAACCAAACATTAATACGATGCACAGTGTGATTGGTATGACTCCAAGTGTGTCTTTTTATTTAAAATTGACATTAATTTAAGTAAAAAAGAACAAATGACATACTAAAAACTGAGAAAACGCATTTGGATTGTTTTTATATTTTAGTAAAATGATTCATTAGTCATTTGTGACATGTAGGAGTCAACCAAACCTCAATAAAAAACATGGTGTGACCAGTATGATTCAGCGCATGTCTTTTTATTTAAAATTGACATTAATTTAAGTAAAAAGAACAACTGACATACTGAAAACCAATAAAACACATTTGGATTGTTTTGATACTTTATGAAAAAAATTCATGAGTCATTTGTGATGTGTAGGAATAAACCACACCACAATCTAACTCATGGGGTGACTAGTATGACTAATAGAGTCTGTTATCAGTTTAAAATTGATATTTTAGTTCCAAATGTGTCACTCAATGAAAACCAAGAAAACATGCTCCAACTATCTTGATAATTTAGGAAAATGATTCATAAGTTATTTGTGACGTTTATAAAGTAGTATCATGTCAAAACGACACAATATGTAACTGGTATAACTCATAATACATGTTTCTAGTTTGAAATGACATTTTAGTAAAAAAAACACAACTAACATACTGAAAACTGAGAAAACACATTCAGGTTATTTTGATACTTTAGGAAAATGATCCATAATTAATTTTTGATAGGTTGGAATCAGCTGCACCTCAATCCGATTCATGGTGTGACTGGTATAACTCCAAATGTGTCATTATTTAAAATTGACATTAATTTTAGTAAAAGAACAAGTCACATACACAAAACTGAGAAAATAGATTCGGATTGTTTTGATATTTTAAGAAAATGATCCATAACTCATTTGTGACATGTAGGAATCAACCCCACCTCAATAGGACATACAGTGTGATCGGTATATCCCCAGATGTGTCTTTTTTATTAAATATTGACATTTTATTAATGTATTCTTTCATATTAATGTTTAATTTATTTCTTTATAGTATTACTAATATAATATTTGTTTTCTTATATAGAATGAATCTTTTTCTTGGGTTGATATGATTTTTCAGAAACTGATACCATGGGAAGACATTTTTGAAAGGGGATCACGGGTGTCAAAAGATGAAATATTAATGTTTTAAAATGTTTATTGGATAATTGTAAATGTAATTATATAAAACATTGTTTGAAATGTAAATAGTAGTATTTTTTTCTCTATACCATGGGTGGAATTTTTTTGTATTCATGATGTAATTTAAATGTATATAAAATTGTTTGAAATTGCATGTTTTTGTTGGGTGTGCTATTATATTAATAGCATATTTCAACCAACTAGGCCTTTATCAGTTATATTTAAATCACTAATAAAGGGTCACTTTATCAGTGCTTTTGTAGCATAGATAAAGGCCCCACTTTATCAGTGTTGTGATTGACATCACTTTTTTTATCACTTTTAAAATACCATTTGGGAATTTTTAAAGGGAATATATATAGTAGTTAATAATAATAATAATAATATTTTAACATGTAGAGGTCGAGACCCCTTTTTATTAAGGAAAGAAAGCATTATTTTTAACTCGGCTAGGAGGACACCCTTTCACGACCCTAAGGTTGAGTGGACCATAATCCCAATACTATATGACCCAAATCCCCAACACCCCGAAGGCCTATATATGGACCTAAGAAATTAGTTTTCATCATGCCATGTCACCACTCATATGTCATGCCACCCCCTTTACAATGGTCATTGCACAATGATCTCAGTCTGAAAGTTGCATTCCCCCCTTCCATGAAATGTTGCATCATGATGGATTGATGCATCGTGGTATAGAACCCCTCCATGTATAGCCTGAAAGGAGGAATATATGAAAGGTGTTAAAAAACCAATATCTCTTTCAATCTTCCAACCTAGTGATGCCTATGTGCCCTTTCACTTGCATCACTAGTTTTTTGCTCTTCATCCTCAGACCGATACCAAGTGTAGATAGCCACATGGCAGGGTACCCCTCCATCCCACTTCATGGGGATTAAAGGTTGGATGATAAGTGCTAGCACACCCATACCTCTAATTGAGGTCAGCCACCCAAAAGTGCATACCTACACTGCCTTCATGTTGTGTCAAGTCATTTTCCTACTCCCTGTCATGCTACCTACTACCCACTGGTGATGACCTAGAGCCCCCATAGCCTGAAATATTTCCACTGCTGAAATCCTATAGGCCTTGCATCCCAAAGTCTATTAATGGCTTGATGAAACTTTAGATCGTAGGCCTAATTTTGTATCTCAAAATCCCAATTCAGGTGAATAGTTCCATTTCTACAATATCACTACAATATCTGTTACAATACTGCAATAATAAATCAAAAATAACCCCGCCCAATTTTGAACCTGGTAATTTTCGATGCAGTATTGATGAGGCCGAAGGTTGTCACGACCCTCAAAATTACATTTATTAACCTACACTAGCACAATGGTGTAGGGTCGATCCACAGAGAAGGCATGTGAGTATTACTAAAGTTTTTTAATTTTAAACCTACACTATTGTCAGTTGTGGGGAAATAATCTTCTTACTTTACATATATTTTTATTTTTTAATTAATGTGGTAAAAAGAAGATGAGAAAAATAGTTTGCCTAAGGAACTAAAACTTACACTAAAGAAACTATAAACTATAGAATAAACACCGAACTAATCTTCCTAGTACCAAAGAAAAAGGAGCACAGATCACATGAAATACTCAGGAGATTTAATCTATTGGTTTAAATGGTTGAATCCTTTACAAATTTTATCGAGTCACACTTCAAGAAAATTTGAAGAATCTCCCTTGCTAGGAAATTCAACAGGTAGAGGATTAAGAATTGGAATTCACCCCACCAAACCTTAATTGAACTTCTTGAAAGTTGAAAATGGAAAAACATTGGAAATAAACTCACCGTAAATCTCTAATGTTGACAGTAAATGAATGAAAAAAATTATTACAAATCTAATTCTCCAGTTTATCTTGAATTAATGAATTTGAAAAACAAAAATTTAAGTGTGAACAATTAAACATAGAATCATAAATCAATCTCACTGATTGATTATGATTCTGAAATATTGAAAGGAATGTGAAGAAATCAAAAATAAAATCCAATAGTATCAAATTCCCAAGTTAAGAACATATCAGCTTATGATCATATTTATTTCAACACTAAAACACACAAAAATAGAGTACAAAATCTAAGGATAGAGGGAAGATGAACTCCCCTAGCGCTACTCTACTCTCTGACTCCTTCGTCTCCTACTCTACTCATGTTCTTCTCTTGGGAGTCTTCTCTCTCAAAAAAGTGTGTGCATTGAAAGAGAATGAGAGTCTCCAAAATTCAGTTATTACTCTACCTTAAAACTCCACTGTCATCTGCTGCATGTCACCACTTATTTTCCACCATCTTTAAGTGTCCTTCATGTGTGCATCACACACATGCATTTTTTCATGATTGACACATCGCGCTAGTTTTTCCCTTGTAACTAACTCCCGATGAGTTAGTTTTGTGCACCTGAATGTTTTTAGGCTTTGGTGTGAACCTTCACGTGTTTGCGACTCTACTATGAACCTGGAAAGCTAAGAAAATAACACATTTAAAACATGAAGAAATTTAAATAATAGTTATTTTTTAAATCTAAAGTTATAATATTTTTCAAAAAGTAAAAAAAAGTCAATTAATAAATTATTAAGTTGATAAATGTTATTTACTTAATTAAATACTATTATTATAGTTATAAATTTATTATTAAAACTTTAATTAGATAAAGTTATTATGTTTTTAATTTAAAATTATTTATTTGGTTATTTTATTAGTGTTAGTATTACTAACAATTAATTACCATGACTTAATTATTTTTCTAAGTAAGATTATTATTATTAAATATATGATTTAATTTATTAACTTTATTATAATAATAATTATTTATAAAGTTAATTTATATTAAAATATTATTATTTATAAGTTAACATTATTTAAGTTATAAATAAATTCTATCTTTTAACTGATTGTATATCTTAATTTTATTTTATGATTAATTAATTATTTATAAATATTTTATATTTTAACCATTATTAATTTATTATTGTTTTTATTTATATTATATTATATTATATATTTAATTTAAGCATATCTATCCCCCCCCCCCAAATCGACGCTACAGGGGAAGAAGGTTTGAGGCTACTTTTAGAGGAAGTCGACGCCGATGCTCCATCCTCTTGAACTGGCTCAACTCCTACATGTGGGATCCTCTCCAGATCCAATGATTTTTCAGCAGTGGCAGTGGACTCCCCTGGTGTAGCTTCGCCTTCCACTCAGCAAACACCTCCTCATGCAACACGGTGGCGACGGTCCGATCTAGTCTCAAAACAACAACAGCTTCAGCTCGGCTATAGCCCGTGACTCCAAATCTGGGATAGGATTTGGCCCAATTCAGCTTTGATTCTTCCTCACAACGGCAACGCAGGGCCAAAAGTTTCTTTGTTGACGACGGCGCAGCTCCGAGCAGTGAGGGTCCAGTATGAAAAAGGTTAAGAACATGTGCGGGTAGGGCAGATCTGGTATTGTTTGGGTTTAAATTGATCTAGTTTTGGAAAGTTTATGTAAATTGAGTCTTTGGTTTAAGGTCTGGTACGATTCTTGATCTGGTTTGAGTGCATGTGGATTTTGATGTGATTCTTTGACGGAGTGAGTAGTGCGGCTTAGTGTGTGAGAATGGTGAGTTGAATAGATGTGCAACAGTGTGTGAAAATTGTAGGTGGAGCTTGCGGTGAAACTGTAATAGGAATACAACATTTGAAAGGAGGCACCATAAAGTAACGGTGAGATAGGATTGCGGTGTCTGAAATTACGGTGACACCGTAAAGGGGATACAGTGGCACAATAAAAGGTTGTACGGTGAAACCGTGTAAAGAGGTTACAGTGCCACCATGAATGAAACAGTGTGAGGAGTTAGCTGTGCCACTGGAATACTGAAAAGAAAAGAAAAATTAAAAATAGATTAAAACTAAAATTAATACTAAACAAAATAATTAATTCATAGTAAGAATTAATAAAAACAAATAAAAAATTAACTAACTCATAAACTTAAATAAAATTTATGAAACATATAAAACTTAAATTAAATTATTATTAACTTCTAAACAAAATTGATTTAAATTAGTCAATAATAAACAAAGTTAAATTATATAAAATATCTACTAAAACAAACTAAATTAATTAAAGTAAATAGTTAGTAATTTTTTTATTATAGACTTAAGTTAATTAATGAAATTAAATTAAAGAAATTTAATTTATGTAGTGATTTTATAATCTTAATTTTATAAATATTGAATTGTTAAAAGACGACTAATATTTATTTATTGTTACTCTGATTAATAAATATTTAAAACAAGAAATGATAAATTTAAACTACATTATTAATGTCCAAAATTAGATTTAGTTAATTAATTAATAAATGTTAAATTATTAATTATACAGACAAAAATCACCAAGCTTAATAAAAAGATATTAGAAAATAAAATTGAAGTAAGATATAAATTAACTATTTTAATGCTTAAAATACATAAATTATTATAAAAAATTATTAATCGATAAATTTATTTATAAAAATAAAAAATTGTTAATATATAGTAAAAATTTCAGAAATAATTAATTAAAATTAATAAAAAAACTATTAAAAAATGTGGAAAAACTATGTAAAATAAGGCCACATCAAATTCCCCCACACTTAAACATTGTTTTTCCCCAAACAATCCCATGATTTATTATCTTTGAAAAACATATGAGAGTTATTTAAGACACTCTGTTCAAAATATAGCATGTCCAACACTTTAGAATAGAGGACAGAAACATGAAAACATGCTTTTTGAAAAATATGTTCAAATGAATCTTGCTAAGAACATATAATTAAAGGGTAATCTAGAAAACTATGAATCATTAAGAAATGTGGACATCATGCCTCATATGTGATACTACTTAATGACTCATTTCAGTCCAAACTGAAGTTCTAATTCCAAGAGTGAAAAAGGTAAAATTTATGTTGAATTAAAAACTTAACTAGAGGAATTTTGCACTTTTAATTTTCACCTAGGTTCCAAAAATAAGTATTTTTTTGTGAATAACCTTAATAATACAACCTAAATGACTCCCATATAAACTATTTGACCCTTTCTTCATTCGGCATTCATCATTCCTCTCACCTTAATGAACTCATTTTTGACCTTATACACTTTATTTTATTTTTTCCTAATCCATGTATCACGTGCTAAGCACTATGCAAGGGCACTTATTTAAAGTGTATAGAGGGATTATAGTAAATAGAAACGCAACTAGCATCTAGGATCTTAGAGATTCACCATGGGATCCCAGATGCCCAAACTACTCCAGTTTTAAAATATTTCTGTAAAATTCATTTACATTGGATCATTAAGGTGATTACTTTGAAAAAATAATTTGTGTCACCTGAGATCAAGATCAAACTTCCAATTTCAAGAGTTATGATCATAAATCCAATATAGGTTACCCATATCACAGTCAGAAATAGTCCCTAAACCAAATTTCCATTAAATCACTAATTTTACTCACTCAGAAATCATTCAACCACATTAATTTTAGACTCAAAGCAGTTTTTATAGAATGTTTGAAGTGGAAGTGGGAATTGATGAGCTCACATTAAAGAACAGTTTAACACAGTCAATAATTGACTCCATCCCCTACACTTAAAACCCAAATTTCCCCCCAAAGTTGACTTCTGAAGTGGAGAAGAAAAATTAAACATTTAAGGTTCAAAATAGATTTTCAATAGAGTAGATTTACAACATGTTAAAAGGGTCTCTTTGAAGTTCAAAAATATTTTTGTTTATCACAATGAATAAATTAACAGTAGGTTCATTAGAAAGTAAATGCATTAACATTTATGTACAATGACTAATATTTTCCATTAATGTTCAAACATGGCATGTAACTTGTGGGTGCACTATGAATTGGGTGTAAGGAAATTCAGAAAATAAGATTCAATTGGATGTTTAATTAAGCATAAAGCAAATATTCCTAACACCCCTTAGTAAGCAGATTCAACAAAAACACACGAACCAACCTGCATGTATCCCTCCCACACTTAATTTCATGCCGTGAATGGGTTTTATAAATCAATGGAATTCAATTCTAAGAAAAGAAAAACATGCAGATTTTTTTTGTACATCAAAGTGACATGTGGAGAAAAAAAATTCAGAAAAGTGACAAGAAGCAGAACTTTTTTCTTAAGTATGAAAGACATACAATAATTTTTTTTCTAAAGAATTAAGGAACAGAAAAATGAAACAAAACTTAACATTATGGTACTTCCCTGACTTAAAGTTTCATTACTCATTTATCATGGAAATTTGACTCCTTATATGATAGCATCAACATCCTAAAAACACAGATCATGTAAACCAAGTATAAATAACCAGCAGAGATAGAACATACAAAATAAAGCAAAGCAATAATTTATTCAACACAAAACAATACAAAATAAAAACAAAGAAAGAGCATGGGTTGAATCCCATGAAGAACTGAGTTTAAAGTCTTTAGTTAGAATCTATTTAATTACAATTGTTGTTTTATTAAAAAATAGAAACCATGAGTTTCTCCCCCATGCAATACTATGTTTATAGTCCAAATCCAGACTCACCTAGAACTAACCGTAGTCACTAGGTGGACGTGATTTCCTTAATAGGAACCACCACATGTGTTTGGCCAAAATATTTTTAACAAAACAATGATAATTGTGGGATATGAAGCTAAACACCACCAAACTCTCATAGCTTATAAAAATACCTAAGAAACACCCTTTAATAGTTGTGAAAATAATGATGTCAACATCTAAAATTGTTTCAAATTTGACAAAATTGAAATTTTTAGGTAGAGAAAACAAGGAATCGGGTGCTTCAAAGGATGTGACATTGTCCTCACAACTATATCTCTCAACTTCTACATTAACAATTTCACATTCAAGGATGCATGTGGGTAAATTATGATTAGTAGGTTCAAAAGGGGATTCGATAACATGCTAAACAGAATCATATAAAATGGAACTCAAGCATAAATCCCCTTCTAAACTACTATCAGAATCATGATGATATTTTTCACCTTACTCAGTTGAGGATGGAAGTAACAGACAAGGAAGAGAATTTATTTTATCATAAACAGGTTCAAGTATAAAAATGTTGTAAATCTCTCCCAAAAGATCCTCATCTATTAATTCACACTAAAAATCTACTACTTCAGAAAAATCAATTCTTCTTGAATCTATTATGTGTTCAACCTCCCTTTTATTTTCACACTCAAAGAGTTAAATTTCAAAAACAATGTTTGTAGTGTGTTCCAGAAAGTTCAATTAAGGGGGAGATATATTCAATTATGATTCAATAAATTCAATTTACATATTGTTAAAATTCAAATAGATTTCACCAGAAATGAAAACACTACTTTTCATTTCAGTACACAAAGTTTCAGAAAAGTGATTACTATGAGAATAGGTAAATTAAAACTCATCACTTAGTCTTTCTTTAAATATCATTCCCTCATCCTCATCATCCAAAAACATTTTAGAAATTATTGGGTTTACAGGTTCAAACCATGGAAGAGTGGTTATCAGTTTAGGATCAAATGTTTGAGATTCTGTGACTTCCAACTTAAGGTTATCTTCCAAAGTGTTCCCAATTTTATGTTCACACTCATTGTTCACAATATCAGAAAAGTTGGGTGAATAAATTTTAAAATTCAAATTTTCATTCTCAAATATCTCTTCTACCCCAATGACTTTCTTTTAAAAACTCCTAAAACAATGATTTTACTGGAAATAATGGATGATGAAAAGAACTGGGTAATCTTTTTCATTTTGTTTCAATTTAATTTCAAAACTGTCCAACTCAACATCATTAAAGTTCTTTTTGGGGTCTTCAACAATGTGTTCTTGATTTAGTGAGTTAACAGTCTCCAAAATTGGTTCATCAAATTCATATTTTTCCAAAATAAAGTGTTTTTTTCCAATTTCACTATCAATTTATTCTTCAAATTTATTTTCAAATCTCTTATAAACATTTTCTTTTTCATTTTTTTCAAATTCATCTTGTTCTTTAACCATATGTTGTAATTCCAAGAGCATGTTTTCCAATATTTTCATTCTTTGATATAGCTCTTGAGTGTATTTAGTTTTAATTTATTAGGTTTTACTAAAAAAAATAATTCCAAAAACCTCCCTAGAATCCAATTTGGATTCAATTAATTCATGTTTATCTAGGAATTCAGGATTTCATTCAATTTTTTTCTCATTATCTTCAATATAACCAATCTATTGTGGTTGGTTATAGACACAATGCCAGGAAATGTGTCCATAATGACCACCAAAATCACATTAAGGTCTAATGTGATAATTAGAGCCTTCAAAACATTCAATTTTTTTAAATTTCCAAAATAAGTACACTCAAAAATTCAAACAGCACAAGCAGAAAATTGTAATCAGATCCAGTAGTGAAGATCAGTTCACAGTTTTTTAGTAGATTTTTTGTTTGTTTGTTTTTTAGGTGTGTTTTTTTATGTTTTTCTATTAAAACCTTAGACTCTCGTATGCCTTCCCCGGAAACGGTGCCAGATTTTGATGACTTTGGAGGTCATCATGACCCTCAAAATTACATTTATTGACCTACAATAGCATAGTGGTGTGAGATCGATCCACAAATAAGACAGGTGAGTATTACTAACGTTTTTGAATTTTAAACCCCCACTGTTGTCAGCAGTGGGAAAAACATCTTCTTACATTATATATCTTTTTTATTTTTTTTAATAATGTGGTAAAAACAAGATGAGAAAACTAGTTTGAATAAATAACTAAATCTTACACTAAAGAAACTATAAACTATAGAAGAAACACCAAACTAATCTTCCTAGTAGCAAAGAAAAAGAGGCACAGATCACATGAAATAATCGAGAGATTTAATCTACTGGTGGAAATGGTTGACTCTTTCACAAATTTTATCGAGTCACACTTCAAGACAATTTGGAGAATCTCCTTCTCTAGGAAGTTCAATGGGCAGAGGATTAAGAATTGGAATTCTCCACACCAAACCTTAATTGAGCTGCTTGAAATTTGAAAAAGGACAACAATTGGAAACAAAATCACCGTAAATCTCCAATGTTGATAGTAAAATCATTGAAAAAGGTATTCAAAATCTTCTTCATCAGTTGATCTTGAATTAATGAATTTGAAAAACAAAAATTAAGGCGTGAACAATTAAACATAGAATCATAAATCAATCTCACTGATTGATTATGATTCTGAAATATTGAAAAGAATGTGAGGAAATCAAAAAGAAAATCTAGTAGTATCAAATTCCTGAGTTGAGAACATATCAGCTTATGATCATATTGATTTCAACACTAAAAACACATGAAAACAGAGTACAAAATCTAAGGACAGAGGGAAGAGGAACTGCCCTAGCGCTACTCTACTCTCTGACTCCTTCATCTCCTGCTCCGCTCATGTGATTCTCCCTAGAGTCTTCACTCTCGAAAAAGTGTGTGCGCTGAAAGAGAATGAGAGTCTCCAAAATTCTGCTACTACCCTTCCTTAAAACTCCACTATCATCTGTTGCACGTCACCACTTCTTTTCCACTGACTTTAAGTGTCCTTCACGTGTGCACAACACACGTGCATTTTTTCATGGATGACACGTCGTGCTAGTTTTTCCCTTGTAAATAACTTTCGGTGAGTTATTTGTGTGAAACTGGATGTTTTTAGGCTTTGGTGTGAACCTGCACGTGTTTGCGACTCTACTGTGAACCTTCAATGCTAAAACAAAATAACATAGTTAAAACATGAAGAAATTTAAATAATAGTTATTTTTTAAATCTAATGTTATAATATTTTTCAAAAAGTAAAAAAAGTAAATTAATAAATAATTAAGTTGATAAATGTTATTTACTTAATTAAATATTATTATTACAGTTATTAATTTATTATAAAAACTTTAATTAGATAAATTTATTAAGTTTTGAATTTAAAAATATTTATTTGTTTATTTTATTAGTGATTGTATTATTAACAATTAATTTCCATGACTTAATTATTTTTCTAAGTAAGATTATTATTATTAAATATCTTGTTTAATTTATTAACTTTATTATAATAATAATTATTTATAAATTTAATCTATATTAAATTATTATTATTTATAAGTTAATATTATTTATGTTATAAATAAATTCTATCTTATTACCTGATTTTATATCTTAATTTTATTTTATAATTAATTAATTAATTATAATTATTTTATATTACAATCATTATTAATTTAGTATTGTTTTTATTTATATTATATTATATTATTTATTTAATTAAAGCTTACCCCACCCACCAAAATCGATGCTATAGGGGGGA